>CM060693.1:0-10000000 GCA_030686995.1 Artemisia argyi
ACTTGGAGTAGTGAACTTGAGAGTCCTAAAGCAAATATCATAATTTGATATCTTTTGTATCATAAAGTTTACATGATATCAGCTAAGCTAATCAAAATGCTTTCAAAGATTAAAGAAATTTATTTCAACTATGATCTTTAGAGTTACCAAATACTACACTTGCAATGAACTGTAGTTTCTAACCACATGTCAGGCTTGGACGGTTAGCAATTAATGATGAGTCATTCAATACTACATACACAAACGGATGCCAAAGTATTACCAACGATGCACTAAACATACAAACGGATGCCCTACTATGACTAACGATGCACTAAACATACAAATGAATATACTAAACATACACACTGATTCCTTAATTTGTCTGGTGATGCCCTAATCATAATCACTGATGCCCTAATATGGTCAATGATGCACTAAACATACAAACATATGCCCAAGTATTTCTAACGATGCAGTAAACATACAAACGGATGCCCTGCTATGACCAACGGTGCACAAAAACATAAAAACAGATACACTAAATATAAATGCTGACGCCTTAAATATCTGATGATGTACTAATTATACTCACTAATGCCCTAATATGTTTCATTGATGCACTAAACATACAAACCTTTAACTGATACAACAACTACAAACATAGATGCGCTAATACAACCTGGTGCCTTAACGTATAATCTCATGCTACAAATTTACACATAGATGCCCTAAGATGTCATATCATTCAATATAAAACACATATGCAGCAACTTAGTGCATCGTAGTTATAAATCTTACTGAGACATTTTATCAAACACCTGGTGTGCAACTTTTAACAAACACATTTTTCATGCATTTTTTTCATCAAATTTATTCCATATCTAGTAGAAAACTAAAATAACATAAAATTAAAAAAAAAATATAATTAAATACTTTCAGGTTATACACAATTGATAACTTACAGAATTTAAAACTTATTCTAGTTGCTGGAATTAGTGCACTTACTATTGTATGTATTTCCGGCGAGTGTCATCAACGACGGACTATTCGTGAGAGCAAACAAAGGTGGCCGGTAATTGACGTTAGTGATTTGACAGATGTTGGTGGCGTTTTGATGGTGGTGGTGCCGGTGATGGTTGTAATGGTGGTTACCAGCGGTGATGAAAATTATCGTAATTATTCCCGACGATGACGGTGGTTGTAATGGTGGTTACCGGAGGTGATGAAATTAATCGTAATTATTCCCGGAAAAATGATGGTCGTTGTAATGGTGGTTACCAGAAGTGATGAAAATGATCATAATTATTCCCGGCGATGACGGTGGTTGTAATGGTGGTTACCAGCGGTGATGAAAATATGATCAATCTGGTATAAAAATGGCGGTGATGCATTTGGAACTTGGAAGAGAGAAAATGGCAGTGATGAAATTATCGTGATAATGGATGTTTCATCTATTTGTTTGTGTTGTTTCCTTTTTTACCCTGAACTTTTGACTATTATCAAATTCTACCCTATAACTTTTTTTCTCACTTTTCTATTCAAATATACTTTTCTCTAGAACCATATATATATATATATATATATATATATATATATATATATATATATATATATATATATATATATATATATATATATATATATATATATATATATATAATTTGGTTTTCGGTTCAGATAGCCATAACCATATCCAAACCGAAAACCGAATTTTTAGTTCTGTTCGGTTCAATTTTAACAAATTCGGTTTGGTTTTAAGTTCGGTTCAATTTTTTTCGGTTCGGTTCGATTTTCGTTTTATTCGGTTTATTAGCTGAACCATGAATACCTCTAATGGTCTAGTAGAGAATTGTCCATATGTTATTTAATAGTAAAAAAATGAAAAAAGAAAAAAAAAAATAATAATAATAATAATAATAATAATAATAATAATAATAATAATAATAATAATAATAATAATAATAATAATAATAATAATAATAATAACCTTATTGATCATCATAACCTTAACGCATCCCCTGCTGTGGTGCTTGATATGATTAGGAGTTTCCCTCATGGCACATCTTGCGGTCGTGATGGCTTACGTGCACAACACCTCTTAGACTGCCTCAGTGGCGCTGCTGTGACTATTTCTGATGAGTTAATCACTTCTATCACTCACGTGATAAATCTTTTCCTTGATGGAAAATGCCCGAGGGTGCTGGGAGAGTATATTGCTAGTGCCCCTCTCACACCGCTGATTAAACCCGGAGGCGGCATCCGTCCCATTGCTGTGGGGACGATCTGGAGGCGTTTAGTCTCCAAGGTAGGTGCTTCTATGGTCGGACACTCCTTATATGGTTATTTAAATGATCTCCAGTTTGGTGTTCGGGTACCTGGAGGGGGAGAGGCTATTCTTTATGCCGTGAATAGGTTCATTGAAGATCGAGGCGACGAGGTGGGTCTGTCGATGTTATTGGTGGACTTCCAAAATGCCTTCAATTTGGTGGACCGATAGGTTATGTTACGAGAAGTCCGCATTCGCTGCCCCGCTATTTCACGCTGGGTTGAATTTTGTTATGCCAGGCCGGCTAGACTATATTATGGGGAACATGCACTTAGGTCGCACCAAGGTGTGCAACAGGGTGATCCACTTGGACCTCTTCTCTTTGCCTTAGTGCTACATCCCCTAGTGTGTAAGGTTAAAGACTCATTCAGTCTGTCCTTTCAAGATTGGTATCTAGATGATGGCACTATCATCGGAGATACTTTGGTCGTGGGGAAGGCTCTGGAGCTGATTATGGAGGATGGGCCACTGCGAGGCTTGCACCTCAATGTGAATAAGACTGAGATTTTTTGGCCCAAAGAAGACCCCCGTAGCAGGCTTGTCGGTGTTTTCCCACCTAACATTGCTCGCCCTATGCATGGTGTTAAATTACTTAGTGGGTCTGCTAGTGCGGACTTGGAGTTCAACAGTGAGTTGGCCATGAAACGGGTTGCTAAAACCATCGAGCTTGTGGAGGCTATCGCTAAACTTAAGGATCCTCAATGCGAATTATTACTTCTACGAGCTTGTGCCGGCATTTCAAAGTTATACTTCTCCATGCGCACATGCTCTCCTAGGGCTTTTGAGCGTGCTCGTGTTGCATTCGATGGGGCATTGCGTTCCTCCTTGGAACGTATTGTCACTGCCTCTGGACCTGGATTTAGTGATTGACAATGGAGGTTGGCTACATTGCCATTTGCATTTGGAGGGTTGGGCGTATATTCTGTAGGGGATGCGTTGAACTATGCCTTCCTTGCATCTAGACTCCAATATGCCAAGCTGCAGACTAAGCTTCTAATACACTCTGGTATCGTAACCTCTGGCTTTTCCTTCGATGAGGCCTTGAGCATGTTTAATGCGAAAATGGAGACCGACCTTTTAAGTAACCCAGATGAGATCGCTGCCCCCAAACTTATGAAGAAACTGGCAGATATATATTTCAAACGTGATACCCAAATGGCCGAATCCACATTTTGTCTTTCCCCCCGACAAATGGCACTCTGGAGGTCGTAAAAAGAGGATCACACATCAGACTGGCTTAGGGTGGTCCCGATATCCGGGTTAGGACAGACTATGAACGCCAGAACTTGTAGGTACATTTTATGCTATCGGCTAGGTGTTCCCCTATTCTCTGTCCAGGGGTCGTGCTCAGCGTGCTCTAAGGTTTTCGCCGGTGATATTTATGGAGACCACGTTGTATCGTGTACTGGCACGATTGATGTTAAACATCGTCACAACATGGTGCGCGATACTTTGCTTGATATCTGCTCTCGATCCGGGGTCTCGGCTCGCAAGGAGGTCGACATCGGGTTGGGTGGGGAAAGAGAGCAAGTCTTAAGGCCAGCAGATATTTTGCTCTATTCCTAGGATGCAGGGAAGGATGTGTGTGTTGATCTGACGGGATCGTCACCCCTTACGTAAACCGGCATGATTGACTTTGTGCCGGGGCGCGTGGTGACTGATGCCGCAAAACGCAAGCGGGTCAAATACGGAGCTAAATGTGCAAATTTGGGATATGGGTTTACCCCTTTCTCGTTTTCCTCTTTAGGGGAATTTGAGACAGATGCGGTGGGCCTACTTAAGCAGATCCAGAAGTTTTCCATCACTCAAGACATTGGGGCGCGTGCTGCAAACCACATCTTCAGTAGGATTAGTTTTGCTATTGCTAAAGGTGTGGGAGCTCAGATAGCATCGAGACTCCCCACTAATTTCTTGTAATCCTATTGGTTTGTTTCTAATGAAAGTGATGTTTTATAATAATAATAATAATAATAATAATAATAATAATAATAATAATAAATGGGTGATACAAAAGGATAAAATCACGTGACAAGCACATTTCTAACTGCAAATAAATTGAGGAACCTTAATTAACCCCCAAATTTATAAAGAGGAACGGAATGAACTAGTTTAAGTTTGAAAAATGGTAGGAGGGGGGTTTGACAGGATTGAAGATGCTTTGACTGTAATGAGAAACAATGACCGAGTTAATCTCATCGGGGTTGTCTCTGAGATCGGTTTCTCCAAGCGAACCAAAGGCACTGGTCTGTTTCTTCAATTCATTCTCTAGTCCTAGCTAATTAATTTTGTGTTTTTACTACCCCCTGTTTAGTTGATCCCTTAGTTAGTACTAGAACGGGCGGGTACCTGTGACTATATTTTGCGTTATTCGGTTACACATTTAATTGTCTTTATAATTTTAATTTTATTTGAAATCCTTCCATAATAAGCTAAAAGTCTTAATTTTAAGCCTTTCTAATTATAGAATAATTCAAAATGCATTATATAGCAGTATAGATGTGAAAAATAATAAACTAAAATACATGATTCACCGGAAAATTTAATTTCAGGGTACCCGCCGCTGCAACGCGCGGGTACCCTGCTATATATCTAAGTTGTGATAGTATCACACCTTTTCTAAGCATGACACACATTTAAAATAGTTTATTGACATTAAAAGAGTATATGCGAAGAGACTTTTTTCAAGATGCCACATTTAAAAGAGTCTCTTCACATGTAATTTTTTAATATGTATAAGTTACATACTAAATGTCAAAGGGAGGTTAAACGCATACGGTTCTTTCAAAATAAATGAAACCCTTATATAATATCTTAACAAAGTGGATATTCTCTATATTTTGAGATCAACTTGTGACAATGAATTATCCTTATGGCTTATCATATCAAATACGGTAGCTCCACATTACTACACTTAATTACTCGAACTTTATTTTATCCACAAAAATCATTTAAGTTTCAATATTTTTTTATTGTTATGAAAATCGGTCCAATATTGTGAGTATCTTTAATTTGTAGCATATTGCATATATAAATATATTTGAAGACATCAATCTCACTATATAATTTTTTTACTCTTAATAACTAATATAACAATTTCATTTTGCCAAATTTGTTTGTCATTCTACAAATGAAACTAAAATCATATTAAGATAATCAATTAATCTCCATAGTGATATTACTTATTGAGTAAGATTTAAATTTAATTTACAATAGATTATATAAATAAATAGATTATATAAATGGTATATCTATATTGTTTAATCTACATAAATCATCAAAATGATATTACTTATTATGTAAGATTTAAACTACAGTAAAATTATATAAATGGTAAATCTTCAAAATAACATAATTGCTTAATTGCCGATACTAATTGTGGATATAATTACCCGAATCATTACTACGTATTTGTTTTATCTTTAGTCTATTGCTTTGCACCATTTATGGATAAAGATGAAATAAATTACATTGTTAAAAGCGAACTATAAAACAATTTTTTTTTAACAAAACTATAAAAACATAAAACATTAAAGTAATTAGTATATTCAAGAGTATAAATTATAATTCGTATAATAAAAACTCAGATCGAGTGACCCAAGTCCGAATCATAAACCTGCTCGAATCAATCAATAGACCCGACATTTAACTAAACACAATTAGACCTAACCCTACTTTTTGTGTACTCCGCCCCTATCTCTAAACTTACACACAAACACATCTATCACCATCATCAAATATATCTTCTCCCTACAAAAAATTACATCTCATCTTCATTTAATACCATCAAATCATAAACGAATCACACATCTAAAGATTTAAATAACACAATCGGAACAAAACCCTAACATATGTCTTCGTTTGCGGTTCAAATCTAATCAAGTTCATCATAAATCTGAATCAAACACAAACACACAGCCTTATCGTGACCTTTTTCTTCTTTGATGTTCAAGATGAATCAAGGACGCGTTTACACGGATTCAAGATCCTAGGATGGGTCTCGGGTAGGGTGATTTGATATTGTTTGCGTTTTTGTTTTTCAAACCGAACAAAAAGAAAGATTGTAATAGTTATGTTATAGTCCTTTCTTGAATAAGTTCGGATATTAATGAAGCTAGGCTTCAACAAATTTGATTCCTGTAGTTTTGTGATTGTGAGGGTTCATGGTTGTGTCTAGTTTGTAGGATTGGTTTTTTTCTTCTTCAGTTTTTAAGTCATAGTTTTGGATTTGTTGTTGTCAGTTGTGAGATATGAAGTTGTTTGTTGTTGGTTGATGTTGGTTGTTCGATTAAGGTTGTTGGATTTGAAGGGTTATTGATTGTTTCATGTTTGTGAAGACCGGGAAAAAATGATGTGGTGAAAATGGTGATAGTGGCTATTTATAATATTCAAAAAGCAATTGAAAAGATTATTTGCTGCATTTATTCTCAGTTGGTTATGTTTTACTTCATCTTCCTGACATTCAATTCGTGAGATGGTTGGTTTGCTTGGAGCTTCCATATTTCACTTTCAATTTGTGAGCAATTTATTATGACCTCTTTACATTTATAAGGCTACTTAAGCTTTATATAATACGAGTAATTCAGACCCGTGCGTTGCACACGGGCTTTATCTAATTAGTCATAGTATAATGTGCAGTAATTTTTTTTCGTTATTAGACTTTTGTAAGTATACCCTTAGTTGATCGGTAAATTTTATATTTAAACTTTTTATGACATATTAGTAGTTATTTATAAATTTTATATTTTGTATTTATTCTCAAGATTGTAACATTATATTTAAACTTTTTATGACATATTAGTAGTTAATTATAAAGTTTAGATTTTGTATTTATTCTCAAAATTGTAACATCCCTTTATTTTGATATAAAACTAATATGTAATCTTCGGCACATATTTTTGTCATTATATATCTAAGTTGTGATTGTATCACACCTTTTCTAAGCATGGCACACATTTAAAATAGTTTATTGACATGTAAGCTTCGACACTTATTTTCATCATTATATATCTAATTTGTGATGGTATCACACCTTTTCTAAGCATGACACACATTTAAAATAGTTTATTGACAATAAGTTCCTAAGTTGTGATGTTACCACAAATTTTATTGGTCAATAAGTTCCTAAGTTGTGATGTTACCACAACTTTTGTTAGCATGGCATGAAAAATGTTGGTGCCTTTATTTCTGTCAGTTTTAATTGATGTCGAGTCAAAAACTATGTTTGCCACTAATTTTCGTCATAAATAACTTGGGCTGCCTCAGGCCTGTGCGAAAATGATTGTGTAAATTGTCGGGTTGTTAGTATGATGGTGAGACCCAAATATACAACAATAGTTTATTGACATTAAAAGAGTATATGTGAAGAGACGTTTTCAAGATGTTACATTGAAAAGAGTCTTTTCACATGTAATTTTTTAATATGTATAAGTTACATAAATTATTTTAAATATGAAGCGATGACATTAATGTTGAAGACCTTTTATAATCATCCCTGTGCGATGCACACAAGTTTGGAATGCCTCAGGACCCATGCAATGCACACATGTTGGATCTAATTATTTTTTTCGTAATGTTCGGGACTAATTTTCGGTTCATGTTTGAAACTCACATTTTTTGTGAAAGACGGACTTCGTTGTTCAAATAAATGACATTATTAAAAGCGAACTATAAAATAAATTTCCTTTTTAAAAAAACTATAAAAACATAAAACATTAAAGTAATTAGTATATTCAAGAGTATAAATTATAACTTGTATAATAAAAAATCAAATCCAATGACCCAAGTCCGAATCATAAACCCGCTCCAATCAATTAATAGACCCGACATTTAACTAAACACAATTTTCTTCTCCTTTATATACTTTTTCGATTTAGAAGATGCTCATTGTTAAGATGATAGTGTGAAAATATTTTTATTATATACTACCCATTTTCAATATGTAACATCGACATAATTTAAACAGCCATATCAAATATCAAAGTCATGCAATATTCCAAGACATTTAATTAAGAAAGTGACATTAACACACCGCAAGACAAAAAATTACATTAAGAGCAAAACTATTAAAACGCACCAACAAAGTGTAGTAATAATTATTGACTAAAACTTGAATGCTCGTCACATTATTTTCAATAAAGAAACTTGCTAACGAATCAATAGTATTAGCCCGTTTATCGGTATTACATGAAGTAAAATATTGCATGTTTGATTTGTAACGTACTACTAATATGAATGCTAAGTATTCATTCCACCGGTGGCCGTGGCGTTGTTCTTGTTGTTGTTGTCTTTGTCGTTGTTGTTCATTGACCTTTTGCATGTTTTGTTCTTGATAAAATTTTTGTGACTTCTCGATCTATTTTTTTAATGCTTCTTGACGCGCTGTAAAAAACAATTAGATAGAGTTGATCGTTAGTAACTTAAATACAATTAATCAATATATTGCATTTTCGATCAAATTGAAAATGTTCGTGTATGTTCCACTTAATAGATAAGACAACGATGTGTAGAATCTCTTAAACCATTAGAGAAGATGATGTTACTACCAAACCTCCTAAGCACCATCTTTATGTCCTACATTGTTACACACACAAAACACATGTGAAATTTACATAAAACAATATAAATCAATATGCTAAATAAGTAAGACGATACGATGCTTACTTTACCACCATAATAAGTTGCAGCCCAATGTGCACGTGGTGTGTAGGAAGTTGTGGTTTGTTGTGTGTGATTTTTGACACATTATATAGTTGATAAAATATTTGTAACTCATGGACGGGAAGATAAAAAGACTAACCACTATTAATTGAGGCGTTTGAGTTACTTGAAATCAATGTACACATATACTAATTGAGATGTTTGAGTTGCTTGAAATCAATGTTGAAGGCTTCATATGATAGAATCAATTCTTGAGACATTTATTATAACACCTTTACATTTATAAGGCTACTTAAGCTTTATATCTATACTATTATATAATGCATGGATAAACCAAGCCTAACTCCTAACAAAAAATTAAGATAAGGAGCTCCAATCATAAGGTGACATGTGTCATTTCTCAACTAACTCCAAGCCTAACTCCTAACCAAAAATTAAGATAAAGAGCTCTAATAATAAGGTGACATGTGTCACTTCCCAACTTAAAATTCACATTTATTTTCAAATTGAAATATCTTTTTATCTATTTATTTTTTTTGTTATCTAATTTCACCATATTTTCTAAAATTTTATGCTCTTTAATTCAACATCCATTTTGATATACTTTTACAAGTTTTTAGTTTTGTAGATTTTTAGTGGGTTTTTTATTCAAAATTTTACAACTTTAACCTTTATTTTAATCAATACAATCTTGATTCGTTAAAATCATATACTTTTGGGTGAGTGTTTGACGGGAAAGAGATTGCGATGATCTTTTTATATACGGTAATAATGATGTCACGAGAAAGCTACGGAAAACCCAAACAAACACATATACGTTCGGAGTGTTGTGAAACGAATTCACTAAGCGGGTAGGAAATTGTGAGAGTTGGGCTAGCAATTCATTTACTAACCATATTACTATATTTTTCGCCGCAGCTGTGCGCGAGTATCCGACTAGTAATACTCCGTATAATATAAGATAAGATATATAGATATAGAGATGGATGTTCATCGACACAAAAAAAATCCACACAAAGATGAGAATTATTCTCCATTGTGTCTTGATATTTGCATTTGCCATTCTTTTGAAAAATGTTTACAGTGATTCTTCCAATCCACTTCCTAACTCTCCTCTAAACTATTTACCAAAAGCACGACGACCACCGCCACCACCACCATCACCACGAGCACCACCACCACCACCACCACCACCACCAAGTCCTCAAGTGACGTCTTACATACTAGCGGTGCAATGGCCACCTGGGGTTTGCAGTGGAGAATCGGGTGTCACTTGTCAGATCACACCAGTGCCAACTGAATTTACTATTCACGGTTTGTGGCCACAACCTAATGGTGCACCATCAACTGAAGCTTTTGATGCTCAAGAGGTATATATATACTACAGAATTGTATATTTTTCTAACTTGCAGCATACTATGTTGATTCCTTCCAATTTAATTATGAAATTATTCTTAATGCAGATAGCTAACTTAACTTCGGAATTGAACAAGAACTGGCCAAATTTAGAGAGTGCGCAGCAGAGCGTAAGTGTAAATTTAGTATTTTGGAGACATGAGTGGACTGAGCATGGAAAATATTCTGGCTTGGGAGTGCGTGAATACTTTGAGAAGACTTTACAATTGCTTAAAGATTTTAATGGACTTAAAACAAAACTTGGTGCTGAAAAGATAACACCATCTATCTATAATACCTACAAACTAGCAGACATACAAGCAGCAGTTACGAAGATTAATGATAACTTCTCTGGTACCATTATATGCGTTCCAAGAAAGGGCAGTAGTAATAAGCAGCAAATTAAAGAGATTCAGTTCAAGTATACCAAAGACTTCAGGAAGGAGAATAATTCGAAGACTTCAACATGTGGTCCTGAAATTCTGTTTCCGGCTCCCGGCTTTGGCTTGAGTGAGGTTGTTTCCATGCCAGAAGTCCACCACCACCCTCTTTGATTTACTTTGGCTGGTGTAGTACTTACTATAAATAAGGTGGAATATCTTCTTGGTAATGAACATCTATCCATAACTCTATCAGTATGTAATCTCATAATAAAAATTCTATTCCTATCTACTATAATAAAGTTGGAGGTCTTCTTAGTAATGAACTTCTAGCTTTGTATTGACTATCAATATGTAATCTAATACATCATGTGTATTTCTTGTTCATCGGGGAAACTAGCTACTAGAACACGGTGTGGGAACTTTGGCAAAAGAAAATAACAAAATGTAAGAAAGATTGCAGCAATGCAGCATATAACATGTGTCAAAAATCTAGTTATACTTGTAATTTAATCAGAAGTGAATTTTGAAAATCTACAGAGAGAACATAATATATGATAGTAAAAGTTTAGCATCGAACCTGTAAAAGGTCAGCAAGTATAGTGCCACATAGTTTGCTGTCAGTAATAAGTCTGCAAATGCGCTACTGTGCGATAGTATTAGGGGTGGCATCTTCTGCAGAACGACTATACACGCTGTATCGGCCTTTTGATGATCTTGTATTAGATTCAACCTACATCACTAAAAGGTAGAAATGAATCAAGCAAATACACAAAAATCACACCAAAAAGTTGGAGAAAGGGCCTGTGCTGTCAATGTTGAGACTACTTGCAGATGATCTCTAATCTGCAACATCTGTGATCTCCTTCCATTTCCTTCCAATGCAATGTCAAAAACAAGTTAAGGCATTGGGCTTCGAATAAGAATACAGATGATCATCCATGAAAGTGCATTTAGGTGTCTTGAAACCCCCAACATTTGGTAGGGATGGTTCACTTTTCTGCACAGCTGTTGTTGGCGCTTCTTAGTTCCTACCATGAATCTAAAAGTAAGGTATCCTGTGTGGTTAAAACCAAAGAGTAGAGTAAAAAACACCCGAGCAGCCCCATTAGTTAGTTGCATTTTTTGGTATGAAAGTTGTCCCGCCTTTCATGACACCACACATCTCATCCGCCTCATCAAATTGCTCTCCGATTAAGACCATTAACTACTAAGAAAGCTACATTATATTACCAAAGCAATGAATCCACACATAGAGGGTACAAAAATGTTCGTAATACTTTTATACTGATAGCAATAAGTAGGCTTTCTGCTACTAGTAAAAATCGGTAAGCGTTTTCATTTCCTCCTGGTACCTTGTTTGGCTTAAAATATATACCTCGTCACACATACAAACTGCAAGAAAAGCCTAATATAAGTTCAGTTAACTAATATGATTCAACCAAATCCTACTTCAACCACTTGACATGAAGAGAAAACTTAAACTCGATGATATGTTTTGTAATATGTAAGAACTGAAATTTAACTTTAGCTAAACTGGATGTTTTATTTGTTGTATATTTGTATGATAACTTGTGGATCAGTCAGTTAAGTGTTTGTAGGAAGCAGTATTTGTGGTCAAAGTAAAGAAAAAATGTTGAAAACAAACAAACTTACAATTAAATTCTTTGTAGCCAATTCCTACAATTTGTACTACAAATTGTGGGTCACTGAGTAATTTTGTGGGTTCTTAATTTTTTTCTGCGGGTCCTGAATTCATTTTCTTATTTATTTTGTGAGAGAATTGTAGCCAATTGGCTACAAAAAATGTAATTAACCTATCCTCATATAAAAAATAACTAGATATGACCGAGTTTTTTTCCTTTTTAGTAAATTGATTAAGATATTGACGGCGTATGTGGAAAATGAGGATTTCCTTACTTGCTCCCCGATGCGGGGGCGGGTGTTACATGAAATTCTTTTATGTTATTTAAGATCTCATTAAAATTGATTTTAGCTTTTTACTTGTATAATGTTTCAAACACAGACAAATAAATTTTAAGCATTAAACTAATAATATTAAATTATTTGATAAATACTTAAAAGTTATTTATAAAAGAACTTGCTAAGTTAGTTATATTGATTAACTAAAAATTTGTATAGTTAAAACCATTTATGTAAAACTTAAAAAGACCAAAGAAGAATCTGATTAAATTTTGAACCCAAAGTTAAAAGCATCTATATAATATTTTAAAAAAATATATAATAATAATAATAATAAAATAAAAAATAAAAAAATTTAAGGAGAATATGATTACATTTTAAATATAAGAACGTTTTTGTAATTAAGATAATTACATGGATTATTTGTGTAACTTTTTCATATAGGGATGATTTTTGTTAGGTGACGTGACTTTTAGGGACTTTTTGTGTAACTTTTGTTTCCCAAACAGACCCTACTTAACCAAAGGACTGCTTTTGTAAACCTCGAAGATGTTTGCACTTTTTTGAGTCCGTTTGTGTAATCACCGGTAGACCATAGTATGGCTCGGTCCCGGATCGGACCGAACCGACCAAGACCGAGATCGAATTAGCCCAAAAGCTGAGACTGAAGACCTGACCGAATGTGGTCGGTCCGGTCCGGTCTCGGTCAGTCTGTCGGTCTGGTCCAACAAGGCAAAATAGTTGGTTTGTGGTCCGGATCGACCAAGATCGAGACCGAATAAGCCCAAAAGCTGAGACCGAGGACCGGACCGAATGTGGTCGGTCCGGTCCGTTCGGGTGGCTTGCTCAACCCTAGACCATAGGGACCATTTTTACCATTTTCTCTTGAAATTTTGTTGTTCACTCTAATATTTTAAAAACCAATTTCTAATCGATCTCATCGAACTCTGGTTTGTCCGATTTAATGGCTGTTCAACCGATTTTTCTTTCTAAAACCAAGATCATAAGATTAATAGGTTTACGTTTTAACTTGCTGAATCAACTTGTGTTTTAAAACATCGGTTCTTATTTAATTCCAACCAGTTAAGAAAAATAAAGTTTTAAAAAATTAGAAAATACAAATTAGTAAGTGGTCAATTGATAATTTGAAGGTTTGAGGATATGGGCATGAGAGAAAGACTTTTGTTTTGATTGTTCTTGTTTAGTTAGAAAGTTTAGTAATTAAAAATGAGAATCAAACCTTCAACTTTAGACATTTATAAACCCACTCAAGGTGGTGCATTTACAAACCCATCCTGATTGCAATACCCATAGTTATTCCCAGTATAAGCCAAACACCCTTAAAGAAATCAAGATTTAAAGGATTATATCTCTCAAGAATTTGAAATTATCTACCATTTAGTTTCTCCATCTTACCAAATAGAGGAAATGCATCATTTATATTTCTTTGGCTTTTATTCTCTTTACCAAATACACCTATAAGAGAGTGTTGGTTTAAAGGTATGGGATCAAGGAATGTGTTTTATTCCTATTATACTTGTTTGATTTGTTGGTTTAGTTCTTAAATATGAGTATTAAACTTTTAAAAGCACGTAATTTCAAAATCCACCAAAGGTAAACCCTATCAATTATGATAGCTTTATAAACCTAATCACACTAGTAGGGGTGTCAACAAACCTGACCCGACCAGAACTTGACTAAGTCTATTCGAGTCGGATTACTCGAGTCAAAATTTGAATTCGGGTCAACCCGAGTAACCCGAATATTAAATAGGGTCGGGTATCGGGTTGAAATGGTTTGCTAATTCGGGTTGGGGTTGACACGTTTGACCTGAATAATTTTTTTTTTTTTTTTTTCAATGTATTTTTTTTAATAAAATATCTATATAAATTAGAACGAAATTGCAAATTTATGACAATTTTTTTTTGAAAGACAAATTTATGACAATTTTACTCATATTTGAGTCGACCTGAACCCGAATTGACTCGACCTGATAAAACCCGACCCAAATTAACTCGAACCAGACTAACACGAGTTCAAATAGAGTCGGGTTCGAGTATGTCATTTTTAATCTTGACCTAACTTTGACCCGACCCAAATTAACCCGAACCCAACCGACCCAACCCGACCCGACTAGCACCCTAATAATCATTCCCTTGTATAGTAAACGCCCCCGAAATTCCATGCCATTTGACGAAGGCAATGGTCTTTTTGACTTTTTGTAGAGAATTGTCCATATCTTATTTAATAAAAAAGGAAAAAAAAAAAAAAAAAAAAAAAAAAGGTTTACAAAAGGATAAAATCACGTGACAAGCACATTTCTTTCACAACTCCAAATAAATTGAGGAACACCTTAACCCCCAAATGAAGTAGTTAGAAAATGGTAGGAGGGGGGTTTGACAGGATTGAAGATGCTTTGACTGTAAAGAGAAACAACGACCGAGTTAATCTCATCGGTGTTGTCTCTGAGATCGGTTTCTCCAAGCGAACCAAAGGCACTGGTCTGTTTCAATTCAATTCATTCTCTAGTCCTAATTTGATGTTTAGTTGATCCCTTAGTCCTAGAACGGTACCCGCGCAATGCGGCGACGGGTACCTGTGACTATATTTTGCATTATTCGGTTACACATTTAGTTTTCTTTATGCTTTATAAGTACAGATGGTTAAGCCAAATAATTTTAGTTTGAACATTCTAACAAACTTTCTAACCAACTTCCTAACAAACTTCCTAACCAACTTCCTAACAAACTTCGTAACAAACTTCCTAACCAACTTCCTAACAAACATCCTAACAAACTTCGTAACAAACTTCCTATCCAACTTCTTAACCAACTAGCTTCCTAACCGATTAATTTTAAAATCCTTCTATAATAAACAACAAGTAAAAGTTTGAATTTTAAGCCTTTCTAATTATAGAATACTCCCAAATGCATTATATAGTAGTATAGATGTGAAAAAAATAGACTCAATTTCCATTAGACTCACATATTTCAAATAGTTTTGTGCCTACAAAAAGTAAGGGGGTGTTTGTTTAAGCTTATATGTCAGCTTATGAGCTTATTTGATTTCGGCTTACATTTCATACGCCTCTATTTTCTGGCTTATGTTGAGACTTTATATAAGTTTATCACAGCCGTGATAAACTTATATAAGCCCATAAGTCTAAAAATAAGCCAGAAAATTCGGGCTTATGAAATATAAGCCGAAAGACAACTAAGCTCATAAGCCACATATAAGCTTAAAAAAACACCCCCTAACCACTTTTTTGGATGAACTAATAACACTTCATTTTCACTTCCTATATTTTACATTCCAGCCCCTCGGATAATCAGATTACCTTTATCATCATCAACATATATTATGACCCATTTGCACTTGCCGCTTAATCATAATGACAATATCTTCCTGTTTAAACAATATAAAAAACTAGATTTGTCGCCCATTATTGAGTTTCTACTTTTTTTCCTTGTGAAGATTGTATTTGCACGCTAAAGATTGTAGATGATTCATCTCCCACCGTTGGAATCTACGTTAACATCTTTCAACCACATTTTCAAAACCTCCCACACGTCAACTCATCCGGTGACATTATCGTCCTCTCAGGTCTTGTGGTATGTTAAAAATGCTTGTTTGTACTACCATCAAGTTTCAGCTCACTACATTTTGTTTCAACATAATGCATCTCAGTTAGTTTTAAGCTAGTAGCTGCTGTGGTAGCGGTGACTTGATTCTATTTGTATCTTGTTATCTCAGCTGAAAAAAAATATGTCGTTGGTTAATGCGGTTTTGTACAAAGACTCTGGATCCTTTGCACTCTATGATGGAAGAGACGTCACAACTTTTTCACCGTATCAAGCTTCGTCTAGGCTTATTGGTAGGCGGGAAGACAAGAAGCTGTTTCTTACGCGCTTGAGACAATGGTCAGCTACCCAACCTAACACAGGTCTTTGACTAAAGACTTTGACTCCGTTATCTATTTATGTTTACTTTCGTTTTAAATGTTACATTCTGTTTCACTCAAATAGTACTATATTAACGTCTTACATGATGACAGCATCAAATGATTCCTTGTCAATGAAAGAGATCAAGGAAGGGGACGACTTCAACTTAATTTGTAAGGTACTATTGGGTCAACATGTCTTTATAGCGTTTCAATGTATTCTTGGATCTAAATGTTTGATCTTGTTTGAGAATCATGTGTAGGTTCTTCATATCTGCTGTTCAAACGAAGGTGAGTGGATGCTTTTCGTGTGGGATGGAACCGATGCTCCACCACTAACTGTTAACTCAGAGTGAGTGTGGGGTTCATCTTTAAGCTCATGTGTTAAATACATTGTTTGAACTCACATGTTGTTACTGTCTACTACATTTGCAGTCTTGAAGAAGAGTTTGATAGCCCTCTTGCGCTGCAGTTGGAATCAAGTCCCTTAGAAAGAGATGTTCTCCGTAAATTCCCATCTGTTGGAACTGTGTTAAGAATGACCGTTGAACAATCCAATGCAAAGCTGGGCCTTCACTTATTCGAGGCTGGTAAATGGGTCCAGTTTAGGAATATTGGTTTTGCAGCTCGTTCCGGTTTATGGTGTGGAATTCTGCATGCAAAATCTAAGTTCAGTTTGTTACCTGTTGATGATGACTACGTTTTACAATATCAAAGGTTCAGTATTCATAAACAACAATGATTTGTATGTCTTGTTTAACACTGAGATTTGGTATGTGGATGAGATCTTCTTACTTGTTTTATCATTATACGATGATGCAGGAATTATGGTAAACGGTTGAAACACAAACGGGGTCGAATGCCAAACACGTGCATCCCTTGGCCTTCTTCTTTAACAGGTTTAGACTCCGTACATGCTTATATTTATGTGTGTAGACGATGTATTTTGTTTCATTTATTCTACACGTTTGAGTTATATGTGTGAAGTTCTTTTTCTTGTGCTGATAAAACCTTTTTACTGTTACATTTGTATGCAGATACAGAGCATAAGGACGCGCCTTTTTTTACACTGATGAACATCCTCTCCTTTCGAGAGGTATATTATCACATTCTATGCTTTGACATGTGCATAAAGCTGCTCACATAACTCTTGTTTCATTTTTTGATTGCTGAATGTATCATTTGCCATGAATTGAGAAGGTTGGGACATAACTCCTTAATTTGGGAAGGAAGTGTTTGTAGTCCTCCTCTTTTCCAAACAGTCCATATTTAGCAACATATATTCTCTTCCCCCTTCATCCAACACTACTTTTATAGTTTGCTGAACAACCTTAAATACTGTAAAATGTAAATAAAGTCTCGACAAGATCAATGGAGGCCACACTACTGCAAATTGCTGTCATTTACACTTAATCTTGCAAAATGAATGAATGTACCATTGCTTGCAAGGTATATCGTTGTCAAAATAATAAAATAGAATAAAATGAACCAGTGGGCACACCGATTTAACAGTCTTTCTGGTATTGATATGTTATGAATGACCGATGCTTGCCATTCTTTTTGTGTTCTCTAGTTCAGTGGTCTGGTGGTCTTATTTCTTGCATTCTTTGGCGGCCTTTTTGTACATTAGCCGTGAACATTATTGTCAACGGGCAAGAACGGTTCTCTCTGCTCAAATTTTACCCATCTCAACCAAAATGTCTTTAAAAAAGAGGACTAGCAACACGGAGGAATTATATTTCAAATGTTTAAATGGATAAAGTAGCATCAGTCAATAAAGCATCTTGTGATGTGTCATAAATTACTTGAATATTGTATTTTGTTGCCTTAAAATGAGTTTGAGTAATAATATGTTGGCATACAGGTGACGGCTAAATTCAGATGTGTAGTTCGGGTAGTGGCAATATTGCCAGGTCACCCTAGCTACTTTCGTTCTCATTGTGGCGGCACTTACAGGATTAGGCTCACCCTTGAAGATCCCACTGCCAGAATTCATGCATATCTGTATGCAGAAGATGCGGTATCGATATATGTTTATGAAATTATCACAACTTTCTACAATTTATAGACACAGAGGTAACTTATCTGATTACTTACTTACAGGAGAAGTTTTTTGGAGGCTATCCCTCCATTAATACAATGTTTAGAATGCATAATGCGCTGCTTGGGATTGATGAAACTGATGTTGAAAAGCCAAGAAATCCTCCATGGATTCAGTGCTGCATAAAATCTTATGCTACAGATGATACTGATCTCTGGAAGTTTCGTACATATGGGATCTTTGATACCACACTTGAAGGATGCATTGGTTAAAACATAGCCTCTTCATGCTGTATATAACTAACATATGCGTCTTTTGAACTTGTCTAATAGGTCTGTATATATTGCTTTGATTAGATACTTTTTGGTCGTTGATCAGCAATGCAACTTTCAGAAATGCCTTTTTTGACCAAACCATCGTGTAGCTTTATGTGTGTAGTATTAGCATCGCTAGGACTTCTCAAGCAACAGTTTTTTGCTTTGTAATGTCAAGATCAACATTATTACTATTTGATATAAAAGTTCAGTGTTGCATTTCCTTTCTTTTTCCTGCAAAAAAGTTTATCTTAGTATCAACATGTGCAATTTTGTCAAAAAATCAAATGTCGATTCTCACTTTTTATTCAATCCATTGTAACATTTTTGACTAACAAAAATACAGAAGATACATTTTACGCAAATGAATGATGAAACCAAATATGGAAATGCCGAAATATGGGTTTAGGTCATATCCGATTTAAGCAACATAGTAAAGAGAATTGGGGAGCTTGAATGTCCTTCTAGCAGTTGGTGTACCTCTTATACTGCTCCATTGGTCTCCCAATATACCCAAAATACGGTATCCATTCGCTATCAACTCCCTCCTTACACCTGTTTTGTATTCTTGAACCGTTTTAAGGTCATTGTTGTCACTCCTAAATCAATAAAAACAAATGTATTAGTTTCAAGTGATTCAACGTGTGTTTGTGTAATAGAGTAGAAGGTTAACTTGCATACCTTAGGTAAAGACTCTTCCAACCATAGAAACCAGCATCAACAAGGTTGTCGATAGTGGCATCTCTAAGATGTTTCCTTGAAGAAACCAAAATGATTTGTATTCCTCTCTTCTTAATATTATTGTACAAACCTAAACTGTAGTCCATCACAGTACCCTTTCCCTTGCTCATCCATTCTTCAAGAGCAGTCTTGTTTAGCGCCTCTCCCCTAAATCATGGCTGACTAGATATTATGGTAGCGGTGACTTGATTCTATTTGTATTTTGTTATCTCAGGTGAAAAAAGAAATATGTCTTTGGTTAATGCGGTTTTGTACAAAGACTCTGGATCCTTTGCACTATATGATGGAAGAGACGCCTCAAGGTTTTCACCGTATCAAGCTTCATCTAGGCTTATTGGTAGGAGGGCAAGAAGCTGTTTCTTACGCGCTTGAGACAATGGTCAGCTACCCAACCCAACACAGGTATTTGACTAAAGACTTTGACTCCATTATCTATTTATGTTTACTTTCGTTTTAAATGTTATGTGTAGACCATAACGTCTTACACGATGACAGCATCAAGTGATTCCTTGTCAATGAGAGAGATCAAGGAAGGGGACGACTTCAACTTAATTTGTAAGGTAATTTTAGAAGTGTCTTTATAGCGTTTCAATGTATTTGTATTTTAAGTTTAGAGTGAATTATATATTCTTGGATCTAAATGGTTGATCTTGTTTGACAATCATTTGTAGGTTCTCTTCCCCCTTCATACAACACTAGTTTTATAGTTTGTCGAACAACCTTAAATTCTGTAAAATGCCAATAGTCTCAACAAGATCTATCGAGGCCACACTACTGCAAATTGCTGTCATTTTCTCTTAATCTTGCAAGGTATATTGTTGTCAAAATAATAAAATAGAACAAAATGAACCCGAGACTGACTGAAACAATGCTTGCCATTCTTTTTGTTTTCTCTAGTTGAGTGGTCTGGTGGTCTTATTGATATTTTTTGCATTCTTTCGCGGCCTTTTTGTACATTATCCGTGAACATTATTGTCTACAGGCAAGAACGGTTCTCAATGCTCATTTTAATTAGTTGCTTCACATATTGTCATATTTCTATAATAGTCACCCATCTCAACCAAAATGTCTTTAAAAAGAAGACTGGCAACATGGATGAGTTATCTTTCAAATGTTTAAATGGATAAAGTAGCATTAATGAATATAGCATCTTCTAATGTGTCACAAATTACTTGAATATTGCATTTTGCTGCCTTGAAATGAGTTTGAGTAATAATATGTTGGCAAACAGGTGACGGCTAAATTCAGAATCCTCTCAGTAGAACTCTTGGACGATCATAGTTAGCTTCTGATTGATGACCAAATGTGTATTGCAGCAATAAAACGATAAGTTGAACACTAACACTGATACTTAGGATTAGTGGAAGTAACCGGATGAATGGTCAAACCAGCTTTAGCACCTGCCATGTATCAAAGGTCCATGATATGATGAGAAGGAGATAGCAATGTCAACAAACCAAAATGGCTCGGTGGCTAAATATTTGGCCTATGTAAAAGTGTTCTACGTACCTGATCACTTGGTGAAACATAACAATCTGAATAAAGAACAAGTCTTTGGCAAAATCATACAGTCTATGCTTCTTAATTTTGACATAGTAAGAATGTAAGATAGCTTCAACATTTCTCTCTTTACCATTTGGAACATCGTTTCAAAATCTGTATAAACAGTACTCTCATGCTCCAGTACCAAACACAAGGTAATGATCACGAGTGCATAATTTGTTTACGTACACTACAAATAAGTTAACTAGCATAAAACGCTTATTAGCACATAAAAAACAATTCAGATGACTTCTGTTAATTAAACCTTTACGTACAGTGTTAATTTCATCATCAAAATGGCATTTGTTACAGGGAAAAATATATATTCGAAATCATGAAGAAATGGCTAACAAATGTGTTACTAAATCTGTGAAAGACATATCAAAGCAAAATCCTCTATTCTTACAAGATCAAAGATGGTCCAGCAAAACATTGAAAGTAAGGCTAGAATTACTTTTTACATAATGCATATATAGGAAGCTGGTGATTCTGTTAAAACCATCTAGCTTACTCAAATCATTAAATAACTAAATAAATAAAATCCAGATCCTCAAATATGCATGCATTTTAGTTTTTTAAGGAAATGATTTGATTAAATCCTTTTTATTATCGTAAATAAGAAATGATTTGATTAAAAATCATAGTCTATCAACTTCCATAAAAAATAAGAAAAGATTTGATTAAAAATCTGCATTGTTGTTTGTAAAGGAAATGATTTGATTAAAAACGAAAATTGCATGTTTGATACTGTTGGAAAATTTAGTGCACTTGAGGGATCAATTCACACCTGGTAATGGGTTTGGAGGTATGGAGTATACACCCATTTGGTCACTGAATCCCCTGACTCAATAGTGGTTATGTATTGATCAAGGTACTGCTTGATCAAGGTACTGCTAGTGTTGTGAATCTGCTGCTAGGATTCTGCTGCCAGCTGATTCTGCTGCTAGCTGATTCTGCTGCTGATAGTGTGATTCTGCTGCTAGCGTTTCCACTGATGTGTTAACATTACCACTGCTAGTGATAATGTTTCCACTGATAACCACTGATCCCTATTATTATGGAAAGTATTATGATATAATTAATGGGCCGTTAATTATACATAATTCTATGGGCTAGGGTTTTGAGTATTCTCTATTATAAATAGAGGTTACATCATTCTGCATGGAGAGACGTTTGACAATACGATTAACATAAAACCCTAAACACTTCTATACGCATCTGGTTCTTGGTTTGTGCCTAGAGCAAGAACATCACTTGGTCTTATCCTATAGAGATATTCGTGTAACCCAGGCATAGGGTCGAATAGTTTCTATTGGAAAGTGATACCACTATTTCAAGTGAATATCCGGTACCTTTATTGATTATCTTAACCCTAATCTGGGAACCGTTATACAAATAACAACCAACAATCAATAGAAACTATTAGTGATAATCAATGGCTGCTGCTATGAGACAAATGGCTGCTAACTTTTTCAAGTTGGAAAAGTTTGAAGGTGTTGATTTCAGAAGATGGCAAAAGAAGATGCACTTCTTGTTGTCAAGTATGAATGTGGTTTATGTTCTCACAACTGAGATTCCAGAAGATTTTGGAGATGATGCTACTATGGATCAGATGAGGGCAAGAAGCAAATGGGAGAATGATGATTATGTTTGCAGAGGTTTAATTCTCAATAGTATGTCTGATTCTCTGTTTGATATTTATCATAATGTTGAAACTTCTCAAGAACTATGGGATTCCTTGGAAGCCAAGTATATGGCTGAGGATGCATCAAGTAAGAAGTTCCTTGTAAGTAATTTTAACAATTACAAAATGGTTGATTCTAGACCTGTCATGGAACAATACAATGAACTTCTTAGTATACTTGGTCGATTCACACAACACAAGATGAACATGGATGAGGCTATTTCAGTCTCTTGTATCATCGATAAACTGCCTCCTTCTTGGAAGGATTTCAAGCATATGCTTAAGCATAAGAAGGAGGAGTTAACTCTTGTTGAGTTGGGCAGTCACTTGCGCATTGAGGATTCTCTCAAAGCTCAAGATATTGACAAGCCAAAGAGTAGCACTGCTACTGGTCCATCAGTTGTCAATATGGTGGAACATAACAACTCCACCAAGTACAATGACAACAAGGGCAAGCGTAAGCATCAAGATAACACCAAATCTGATCCTAACAAGAAACCTAAGGTGACTTGTTGGAAGTGTGGGAAACCTGGACACTTCAGGAAAGATTGCAAGGGTGGTAAAATTGGAAACAAATCCAATGGATCAGGCACAAGTGGAGGGAATGGTAACACCAATTCTCTGAAAGGTCAGAATGTGTTTAATAAGTCTTTTAAGATTTATTATGTTACATATATATCTGATATTTACTTTGTACAGGATGATGATGTTGCGTGGTGGGTTGACTCTGGAGCAACAATTCATGTGTGTAAAGATAGAAGCTGGTTCAAGACCTACAAGTCAATGAATGATGGTTCTATTCTTCACATGGAAAATGAGTCAACTGCCCTGGTGCATGGAAAAGGATGTGTTGATTTGAAGTTTAGTTCTGAAAAGATTATTTCTTTATTTAATGTTTTACATGTTCTTGATATTAGAAAGAATTTGGTTTCTAGTAGTGTTTTAAATAATTGTGGTTACAAACAGGTTATTGAATCTGATAAGTTTGTTTTATCTAAAAATGGTGTATTTATTGGTTTTGGTTATTTATGTAATCAAATGTTCAGACTTAATATTGTTCATGATAATATTGATTCTGCTTTTATATCTACATCTAAACTTAATGATTCAAACCTATGGCATGCAAGACTTGGCCATGTACATTTTAAAAGAATGCAAGATATGTCCAAGGATGGGTTAATACCAGCTTTTGTTATGAACACTGAAAAGTGTAAAACTTGTATGTTGAACAAGATAACTAAGAAACCTTTTCAAGGAGTAAAACGTGAAACTAAAGTTTTGGAGTTAATTCACAGTGATCTTTGTGATTTACATGCTAATCCCTCTTTGGGGAATAAGAAATACTTTGTGACTTTTATCGATGATGCTTCTAGGTTTTGTCATGTTTATTTATTACATTCTAAAGATGAAGCATTAGATAAATTTAAAGTATTTAAAACTGAAGTTGAATTGCAACAAAGTTCCCTGATCAAAAGATTAAGGACTAATAGGGGAGGTGAGTACATGGATACTCTGTATTTTCAGTCTGTTGGTATAATCCATGAAACGACTGCCCCTTATACTCCTTAGCAAAATGGTATTTCTGAAAGGAAAAACAGGGTGCTAAAGGAGATGGTTAATTCCATGTTGTCCTATTCAGGGCTCAGTCAAGGTTTCTGGGGTGAAGCTATGTTAACAGCTTGCTATTTATTAAATAGGGTTCCCAACAAAAGGAACAAAGTTACACCTTATGAACTTTGGACTAAAAAGAAACCTAACCTTAATTATCTTAGGATATGGGGTTGTAGGGCTGTTGTAAGACTCCCTGATCCAAAGCAGAAAACTTTGGGTGAAAGAGGCATTGAATGCATCTTTGTTGGATATGCTGAGCATTCCAAGGCATATAGGTTTTATGTTATAGAACCTAATGAGTCTGTTTCAATTAATTCAATAATTGAATCAAGGGATGCACTCTTTGATGAGAACAGATTCTCATCTATCCCTAGACCAAGTCAAAGGATTCCAAATGGAACCAATGACAATGGTGTTTCAAAGGTTCCTGCTGATGAGGTTCCTGCTGAGGTTGTGGAACAACAACCTGAACCTGAGCTCAGAAGGAGCAATAGGGTGAGGACTCCAAAATCATTTGGACCTGAGTTTCAATTATATTTAATTGAAGGTACAAGGAGTGAGGTCTCTGACCAATACTCCTATTGCTTCATTGTGGAGGATGATCCCAAAACATTTGAAGAAGCAATGAAGTCCCAGGATGTTGCTTTCTGGAAAGAAGCAATTAATGATGAGATGGACTCTATCATGGGCAATAACACTTATGTGTTGACTGATCTACCACCTGGTTGCAAACCTTTAGGTAGCAAATGGATTTTCAAAAAGAAAATGAAGGTAGATGGAACTGTTGAAAAGTTCAAGGCAAGATTAGTTATTCAAGGCTTTAAACAAAAGTCAGGAATAGACTACTTTGATACTTATGCTCCAGTGGCACGTATCAGTACCATAAGATTGCTAATTGCTTTGGCATCAATTCACAATCTGATTATTCATCAGATGGATGTGAAGACAGCTTTCTTGAATGGTGATTTAGATGAGGAGGTTTACATGAACCAACCTCAGGGCTTCATCATGCCTGGCAATGAAAACAAGGTGTGTAAACTGATTAAGTCTCTTTATGGACTAAAACAGGCACCTAAGCAATGGCATCAAAAGTTTGATGAAGTGGTTTTGTCTAGTGGTTATTTACTTAATTAAGCTGACAAATGTGCATATAGCAAATTTGATGAATCTGGTAAAGGAGTCATCATTTGTCTATATGTTGATGACATGTTGATCTTTGGCACTGACCAAAATCAAGTTGATCTTACAAAAGAATTTTTGTCATCAAAGTTCTCCATGAAGGATATGGGGGAGGCAGATGTTATCCTTGGCATTAGGATTAAACATGAAAGTAACAAAATTTCTATATCTCAGTCTCATTACATTGAGAAGGTGTTAAAGAAATTTAATTACTTTGATTGTATTCCAGTGAGTACTCCTATGGATACAAGTGAGAAGCTAATGCCTAATACTGGCAAAGCTGTATCTCAACTTGAGTATTCTAGGGTGATTGGCTGCTTGATGTATGCCATGACTTGTACAAGGCCTGATATTGCTTTTGCTGTGGGTAAACTGAGCAGGTATACTAGTAATCCTAGTGCTCATCATTGGCAAGCAATTCAGAGGGTCTTTAAGTATTTGAAGAGAACTATGGATTATAGTCTCTCATATACTGGTTATCCTTCAGTATTAGAAGGATACACTGATGCAAGTTGGATCAGTAACACTGAAGACAATTCGTCTACCAGTGGTTGGGTATTCCTACTTGGTGGAGGTGCAATTTCTTGGGCATCCAAGAAACAAACTTGCATTACCAGTTCAACCATGGAATCTGAATTTGTGGCTTTAGCTGCTGCTGGCAAAGAAGCTGAATGGTTGAAAAACTTGCTTCTTGAGATTCCATTGTGGTCTAAACCTATAGCACCTATTTCTATCCGTTGTGATAGTGCTGCTACATTGGCAAAGGCTTATAGCCAGATGTACAATGGGAAGTCTAGACACTTAGGTGTTAGGCATAGCATGATTCGTGAGCTTATCATGAATGGGGTGGTATCTATATTGTTTGTTAAATCTCAACAAAACTTAGCTGATCACTTGACGAAGGGTTTGGCTAAAGACTTGGTTTTGAAGTCTGCTACAGGGATGGGTTTAAGTCCAACTTAGTCACTGAATGCAAGGATACCCAACTCCCTTCTAAGGAAACTTGGAAGCTGAGTTCAATGTGGAAAGCTGATCATTTAGTGGACTGAAGCACATGTATCACAAACATCCCAAGGTTGTGCTTGTTACCTGCTGAAAGGAGGATGAAGTCTTCACTTCTTAATGGTTAATTTTCTTTGAAAAAGTGCTAAGCAGGAGCATGAATTAAAGATGAACCACCTATGTGAATGTTGAAGTTTTGCCGCTTCAGGAAGCTTTGGACTTTTAGCTTTTACAACATTTATGAATTGGATATGGACACATGGCTTATATAGTGTCAAGAGTATTTTAGTGTTTGAAAACTTGTGTGTATTTATCATCAGGTATTCAAATGGGTTGAAGGGTTCAATTCTTAGAACACCCTGATTCTCGAATATTTGAAAGTATATGTACTAATGTGGAAATTCAATCCTCAGAATATTTTCATTTATGCACTTGTTTTGGTTTTGTGTTTGAATTTTCATGCAAAGGTAGTGAACTAAATTTGGGGAGGATTGTTGGAAAATTTAGTGCACTTGAGGGATCAATTCACACCTGGTAATGGGTTTGGAGGTATGGAGTATACACCCATTTGGTCACTGAATCCCCTGACTCAATAGTGGTTATGTATTGATCAAGGTACTGCTTGATCAAGGTACTTCTAGTAGACTCTGCTGCTAGTGTTGTGAATCTGCTGCTAGGATTCTGCTGATAGCTGATTCTGCTGCTAGCTGATTCTGCTGCTGATAGTGTGATTCTGCTGCTAGCGTTTCCACTGATGTGTTAACATTACCACTGCTGGTGATAATGTTTCCACTGATAACCACTGATCCCTATTATTATGGAAAGTATTATGATATAATTAATGGGCCGTTAATTATACATAATTCTATGAGCTAGGGTTTTGAGTATTCTCTATTATAAATAGAGGTCACATCATTCTGCATGGAGAGACGTTTGACAATACGATTAACATAAAACCCTAAACACTTCTATACGCATCTGGTTCTTGGTTTGTGCCTAGAGCAAGAACATCACTTGGTCTTATCCCATAGAGATATTTGTGTAACCCAGGCATAGGGTCGAATAGTTTCTATTGGAAAGTGATACCACGATTTCAAGTGAATATCCGGTACCTTTATTGATTATCTTAACCCTAATCTGGGAACCGTTATACAAATAACAACCAACAGATACAAAAATATTTAGAAAAGATTTTCACGTCATCCTTATAAATACCATAACATAATTCACCAACACATTACACATTATAAACCCTAGAACGAAACTAAGAAGCAATAGGAGATCAATCAAAGCATTTTCAGTCGCCAAGTACGTAAGGTAATACTCGATCTCATGCATGCATGTAATTTTAACTGAAAGAATCACATAATATCTTAAGATAATTACGTGCTTTAAAATCATTAAGAAAAACATATAATTAGCATCTTCCGTATGCATGATATAATTTATATATAGTTTGATTGTCGGCTTTGTGCAGTGAAAGTTGGAAATTTACTTTCGGAACACAAAATTAGTTTTCCAATAAATCTGGGATTATAATTTTGGTCAAAGGGCTTCAATTCGTTGCCTAGCTAGCTAGGAACAAATTTATATATATATTGAGACTGATGTGGAATATTTTGCCCCTCTAAAAAGCACTTTTTAATTTCCAGGAAATTACAAACAAGGTCGTTGTCATTATTCTGCTATTAGTATATATATATATGTTTCCAAAAAATTTCATATGATACGATTTTGATGATAAATTTGCCCAAAACCGACTGATAACCTTTTTTTTTTTTTTTTTTTTTTTTTTTAAGAATAGAAGCAGACATTGGACATTCCTGATACAACCTATAGCAGAACTAACCCAAAGGAGTCGACTTGGGATAGTTGGCTAATTAATTAGTTAACTAAGATTTTTGTGAGTTACTTTACTTGTTATATTAATATTTGAACAAGTCTATATTCGTATATAAACTTGATAAGACTTGTTAACTACGGAGTATTACTGTAATAGTTTATGTAATATGACGAGTTTTATAAATATGTGGTAGAAGAATGTGAGTAACTGTTTGGTTACGGAAATGTGAGTACATGAAATATGTATATATATATGTGTATATAGCCATGACACTATTTGTATCACCTCCAATATTAATGCATTATTGATAAACTCGACCAATCAACAAGGAGTGTTACTTTTTTGGAATATGATAAGAGAATGTATTTTGTTGAAATTGTAGGAGACTTGTTAGGAAAACGAGTGAGAGCTACTAAGACATGGAGAGTTTCAAGGGATTTTTACATGGGGTTGCACGTTTCTCAAGCCAATGTGTCACAGCTTGTTCTAGGGAACCCAAGTGCAAAACTCTAAAAGAGTACCCTGTATCCGCGGTTTGTAAATAACATCTAATGTATATACTTTTTTTGTTTCTAGGGAACCATAGTTCTAATATGGTTTGTTTTTTATTGCAGAATATCACTTTGAAGGTGAGCAGGGAAGGTTCGTGGCCGGTTGTACTAAAAAAAATAAGTGATAATACGGAAGGTATGCTTTTGTGATCTATCATTATTTTATATACTTTGAATATTTGTGTTCCTAGCTAATATTAATCAAACAATTTCCCTTTTTTGGTAAAAGGAGTAATAAGGTGCACGATTGAAAAGAATGGGGAGGTAAATATCTCGGGTGACTTTTGTCGACTCCAAATCATTAAGTGTGTGACTAAAATATGGAAAAAGGACAAGCAATTGCGTTGGAGCATTTTATTCAATGACTTTGCTAAAAAGACAGAAGCACGCTCAACTAGTAACACAACTTTCCAAATGAAACATAAATACTACCGAATGTGCAAGGAATGCTACCTTCGACATCATAATGAAAAGCCAATGACTTTAGATACAAAACAGAAATACTACCGAATGTGCAAGGAATGCTACCTTCGACATCATAATGAATAGCCAATGACTTCAGATACGACTCGCGATAAATCTTCTTAAAATTCAGCCTGCAGGCTCTTGCAGAAGAGACTAGTATCAGGTGGCAATTATCCGATATAATGTGATTGAATTTTTGGACATGATGTCTTTAGCTCTAATTTTTCTGTCTTTGAAGTAGCACTTACTAATTATAATGTGTTCGGTTTTATTTGTTTTTCCCATATTATACTTTTATATTTTATATATATTTTATTATGATGATTTGTGTCTATACAGAACTTGCATGTCTTTTTGGATTTTTATAAGGGTGATGTTTGGAGAGTAATGGTTTATATGATAGAGGATAAAAATTGAAAAATCTTCTTCATGGATAGTCTTTTTAGATGCATATACATGGTGAATACATTGTGTAGCTATAGCTAAAATATTTTTTATAAAACTCGAAGTAGAAATAAAAATCATAAGATCAACACCATGATGGCGTCGACTAGCTAGGCCAGATCATGATTAACAAAATCTAAACAACTCCAATATACTACTAGACAATCATGGCTTTGAATTTACGTATACGGGTTGTTAAGGATTACTTTATTTGTGCTCTTGTATGGTTTACGAACAGTAAAACTAATAACTAAAAACTTGAATATATATTAATAATTTTACTTTAAGTTGGTCAGTAATTTCATAAACTTGTACGTGTTTAATTAGTAAAAATAAAACTTTAATAATTAGTGGACTTAAGAATTAAGATTATCCGCATTTCTTCTAAATCCATCTAAAAGCCTAAAAGCCCACGTCTTTGGGTCAGTTTTTGGCGCGCTGGGTTTCAATTTCTATCATCAATAATAAAAATATTCAATTAACTTCCCGGTTGCTATTTACAGAACCACCTCTTCTCTATTCTCTCTCTCCCCATTTTCAGCAATGGCAGGGGCTCTATGATTGGTCCAAAGGATGTCACACGGATCAAACATGAAAACCGTTGGATTATATTTAAAATTCGATCCAATGGCCAAATTCTTCAATCCTTGTGTTTGTTTTTCATCCAATCAGAGGCAACCAAAATCATGTATTTAACACCCCCCACAACTTCATCACTCTCATCAATCAATCTTTCTTCACTACTACAAAATGGGTAACTGCTGCTCAGCACCTAAGGTTTCATCCCCCCTCGACCTGAACCAACCACAACTCCGATGATGGTAGCAACTATCCCCCACTACCCGTTCAACTCACACTACTCCCCCCACCCCCAGCTGGTAACAACCCCCACCCCTTCAAATTGTTACATATGATGATGATAGTAACAATAACCAACAAGTTGAAGTTGATGATGATGGTAACAACCTACCCCAATAACCCCTAACAACCCACCCCATGGTAACAACCCAGTAAGTGAAGATGAATGCCAATGCAGCAGCAGCAACAGCCGCCCCCCTCAATCACCCCTCCGCCATTTGTTCCTTGAGCTGGGGGCCCTTCCTCGTTTTTTGACTCAGCCTGTACACGACTCTCAAATCGAGGGTTAACCATCACTTTCGCTATGAATGGAATAATACAGGCTCAAGGCTGGATTAAAGTGAGTGAGTATAATCAAGGGCGGAGGGAAGGGGTGGCTAGCGGGTGCTAGGCCCCCTTCAATAAGCTTAATGATTGTATTAAGATACCATTGTTTAGCCCATAATTTAGTGTTTAATATACCACGAGCATCTCCCAACTAGAGACTTTTCTATCATGAAAGAAAAAGAAAACACCGACATGAAATATCTCCTATCTAAGTGGCCACTGAAGCAAAAATATGCAATGAGACATTTTTGACAATTTTTTTGTCGTTAATTTAAAAAATTTAAGGAACTTGTCAACAACTAGTTATATCATAAATTTGGATATCCGAAATTTTGCGATGATGATTTTATGTTAGACATAATATTTTATCTAAGTTTTTTGTAATTCGGATATCCGAAATTAGTAAAAACAAAACTTTAATAATTAGTGGACTTAAGATTATCCGCATTTCTTCTAAATCCATTTAAAAGCCCAAAAGCCCACATCTTTGGGTCAGTTTTTGGCGTGCTGGGTTTCAATTTCTATCATCAATAATAAAAATATTCAATCAACTCCCCCCCCCCCCCCCCGGTTGCTATTTACAGAACCACCTCTTCTCTCCCCATTTTCAGCAATGGCGGAGGCTGTATGATTGGTCCAAAGGATGTCACACGGATCAAACATGGAAACCGTTGGATTATATTTAAAATTCGATCCAATGGCCAGAATCTTCAATCCTTGTGTTTGTTTTTCATCCAATCAGAGGCAACCAAAATCATGTATTTAACACCCCCACAACTTCATCACTCTCATCAATCAATCTTTCTTCACTACTACAAAATGGGTAACTGCTGCTCAGCACCTAAGGTTTCATCCCCCCCCCCCCTCCCCCCCCGACCTGAACAAACCGCACCCCCCCCCCCGACCTGATGACTACAACTCTGATGATGGTAGCAACTCTCCCCCAGTACCCGTTCAACTCACACTACTCCCCCCACCCCCATCTCGTAACAACCCTCACCCCTTCAAATTGTTACATATAATGATGATGGTAACAGCAACCAACAAGTTGAAGTTGATGATGATGGTAACAACCTACCCCAATCACCCATAACAACCCACCCCGTGGTAACAACCCAGTAAGTGAAGATGAATACCAATGCAGCAGCAGCAGCAGCCCCCCTTAATCACCCCTCCGCCATTTGTTCCTTGAGCTGGGGGCCCTTGCTTCGTTTTTTGATTCAGCCTGTACATGACTCTCGAATCGAGGGTTAACCATCACTTTCGCTATGAATGGAATAATCCAGGCTTAAGGCTGGATTAGAGTGAGTGAGTATAATCAGGGGCGGAGGGAGGGGGTGGCTAGCGGGTGCTAGGCCCCCTCCAATAAGCTTAATGATTGTATTAAGATACCATTGTTTAGCCCATAATTTAGTGTTTAATATACCACGAGCATTTCCCAACTAGCGATTTTTGTCGTTAATTTAAAAAATTTAAGGAACTTGTCAACAACTAGTTATATCACAAATTTGGATATCCGAAATTTTGTGATGATTATTTTATGTTAGACATAATATTTTATTTAAGTTTTTTGTAATTCGGATATCCGAAATTTCAGTTACAGGTTTATGTATCTGATTATCCAGATATCTATAAAAGTTTTCCAAAAATTATAGATATCTGGATAATCAGATACATAAAACTGTAACTGAAATTTCGGATATCCGAATTACAAAAAACTTAGATAAAAATTATAGATATCTGTTTCTTTACTATTATCGGTTGAGTCTGTTGTTGATTTGCATTTAATTTTTGTAATTCGGGCTAGTTTCTTTACTATTATCGGTTGAGTCTGTTGTTGATTTGCATTTAGAATTGTCTTTGTAATAACCTTGAATGAATGACCTTTTTTTTAAATGTTTTGTTGTTTAAGTGGAACAATTACCAGACTAGTCAAGTATCTTTTCTAACACATGATTTGTTACTGGGTAATAAACCAAGCCTATCATTACAGATGTTCTCAACAAGATCAATCTCGGCCACACTACTGCAAATTGCTGTCGTTACAAGCATACCTGTTTACGCTACAACATATAAGTACATAACTCAAAATCTTTTAACACCACTACAAACACCAAGAGACTCCTATTTGAATCCAGAAATGCGCTATATGCAGCATTGGAATCTCGTTCCAAGCTACAACCATCACTCAACAGGCGGCAACTAACATGACCAAATCCTAGCTAATCATGCATCATTTCAGTTACCCCATATATAGCTCTAATAGAACAACCAAGTATTTCAATTTCTATATACTTTTGGTTTGAGGGTGGGACTGTGACTATGAATTATTGCCACAGTAATTGACCGAGACTGCAACGCAAACACGCTTGCTTGGTAATGGATATTACAAGTGGCAATATTGACCCATTTACTTATAAATGGGTTGGCTTGGGCTGTGTTTTATCTTAAATGGGCCAAATAAAATGGTTTAGCTAAATGATGTAGACCCTGTAATGAGTCTAATATCAAAGAAGTGCAGGAACCATTTAGCATTTTATTTCAAGTATATTAAGACTTTTAGTTATGTATTATATGTCTATGCATTTGGGTCGAATTCTTGTTGTTGTATGGGTCATTATAGGATCCAACAGCCCGTTTATTAGATGACAGTTAATATGGTTTAGTTAGTTATGTGACAGTTATTTGCCAACAGTCATAACGTTTGGAAATAACTGCCACTTGAAAGGTTGTAATGGTTAGGAACGAGTGTGTCATTTCATACTTGTATATATATGTTTTTCTCACAGAAAAACATACTAACACATTCACAATATTAATACAAGTCCTTATTTATAGTATCCAATTGTTGTTCTATTACTTTTGATACTTTGCATACACTTTCATTCGCACAGACCCAAACCAATGGTTAACTTCAAACAAATCATGAAATCTAGAAACGTTGGCAAAGTACCTGTGACACAGTGGTATCAGAGCTATGGCTCTCGACCATGGGATATGCCAACGACACAGAATAATGGCGGATTGTACACTGGAAAGTACTTACTCAGAGAGACACCCACACGTGTCTACCAATGGAACACTAGAAGGAAGAGCATTTCTCCCAAGGGGAAAGAAATGCTTGTCAAGAAAGTTTTGGAAACTCAGACGTACAATGATACCAAAGTGAAAGGAAAACAGAAAGCAGAAGTGGTGAAAACAAAGAGAGACAGAAGATCCAAGTGTTATATTTGTAAAGAGAAAGGACATGCCTTTTGGGCATGTGAGAGTAGATTTCAGTGGCAGAATCAAATCAAGACCTTGTTACTACATCACAAGTCCTTGATGAAGAAGTGAAATTTCCAGAAAAAGTACATGTTATTGGGATTATATGGTTAAGGGGTGGAATTTGAAGTCATGGAATGAAATATGGTACATCAGCAATCAATATAAATTTCATCTATGTCCCGGAAGGAAACTATTCAAGAAAATCAAGTATTCATTCAAGATGATAGGGAAGGAGGAGATAGAGAAAAAATTCATATTTTCATATGGATTAGGAAGTGTTGTTGTTGATACAGAAGATGGGGAATTGGTGATACCAAACGTTCAATATACTCCAGAGGTATCTTTGAACATACTTAGTTATGATCTATTGGAAGAGCAAGGATACATGGTAAAGTTGGACGACACCAAATGCACAATCAAATATATGTTTGATGAAAAGAGGACTGGAAAAGAGAAGGAAGTTGGACAGACAATTCAGATCAGACATGGGGACAAAAACAGGCTATAACAGATCACAATAGATATCTGGAGAGTTACTTAGAATCATTGGATCCAAAGGAGGAATGTTCCCTGATTAAAGGTCTTGAAGAACTTAGTTGTGATAGGAATGATGTCCATGATTATATCGATGATGATTACATAAGTTGGAACGGTACACTATACGCTTTGAAGGTTAATTCATTCAATAGATTTCTTTCTTTTATTAACCTACTTAAGAAAGATGCCATAGTGTACAAAAATTGGGATGTGTTTAGTAGGAAATATCTTGATATGTTAAAGTGGTTCTATATGGAGTATCTTAATTATGAAAGCCTAGAGGAGATACCACCAACTATTGGAAATGTTAAGATCAACTTGCTTGCATTACACAAGACGGTAGAAAGCCTTGGAGGCTATGTTGCAGTTTCTTTAAGTGGAAAATGGAGTACAGTTGCTTACTTGCAGGGACTAACAACCGAGGAAGGAGACACAATCAAGGAGTGTTTTAAAAAATTCATTGACTTGATCATAGTGTACCATGACACCGCTCAGATTCCATGGACGACAGAGAAGCCACAGAATGAAAAGGGTGAAAGCAGTTGGACTGCGGAACAAAGGAACCCACAGGGCTTGGATGGACTAGCAGTTAGGGATGGGCATGAAGGACAAGAAGTGAATCGGCTTGGTGTTAGGAATGAAGAACAAATGAATGAAGAAACTAGCAGCAATGGAGACAGTGACTTTGAAGTCATTGTTTGATGAAAAAGATGAAGCAGTCTACAAGAACTTTGATATTAAACCATTAGGGGGGAAATGTAGACCCTGTAATGAGTATAATATCAAAGAAGTGCAGGAACCATTTAGCATTTTATTTCAAGTATATTAAGACTTTTAGTTATGTATTATATGTCTATGTATTTGGGTCGAATTCTAGTTGTTGTATGGGTCATTATAGGATCCAACAGCCCGTTTATTAGATGACAGTTAATATGGTTTAGTTAGTTATATGACAGTTATTTGCCAACAGTCATAACGTTTGGAAATAACTGCTACTTGAAAGGTTGTAATGGTTAGGAACCAGTGTGTCGTTTCATAATTGTATATACATGTTTTTCTCACAAAAAAACATACTAACACATTTACAATATTAATACAAGTCCTTATTTATAGTATCCAATTGTTGTTCTATTACTTTTGATACTTTGCATACACTTTCATTCGCACATACCCAAACCAATGGTTAACTTCAAACAAATCATGAAATCTAGAAATGTTGGCAAAGTACCTGTGACACAAATGAGAATAGGTCAAATGGGTCATATACAGAGCATAAGGACGCGCCTTTTTTTACATTGATGAACATCCTCTCCCATCGAGAGGTATATTATCAGATTCTATGCCAACCCTTAATTACTTTTTTACAGTAAGTTTAGTTTCCAAACAAATATCACTCTTTGACAGGTGCATAAAGCTGCTCAGGTAACTCTTGTTTCATTTTTTGATTGCTGAATGTATCATTTTGCCATGACTTGAGAAGGTTGGGACATAACTCCTTAATTTGGGAAGGAAGTGTTTGTAATCCTCCTTTTTTCCAAACAGTCCATATTTAGCAACATATATTCTCTTCCCCCTTCATATAACACTACCATTATAGTTTGCCGAACAACATTGAATTCTGTAAAATGCCTTAATTTTTCAATGGAGGCCACACTACTGCAAATTGCTGTCATTTACACTTAATTTTTCAAAAAGAATGAATGTACCATTGCTTGCAAGGTATATCGTTGTCAAAATAATAAAATAGAATAAAATGAACCCGAGGGTATACCTGTATAACAGTCTGAGTGAAATGTTGCTTGCCATTCTTTTTGTTTTATCTAGTTGAGTGGTCTGGTGGTCTTATTGATACTTTTTGCATTCTTGGGCTGCCTTTTTGTACATTATCCGTGAACATTATTGTCTACGGGCAAGAACGGTTCTCTCTGCTCAAATTTTAATTCGTTGCTTCACATATTGTCATATTTCTATAATAGTCACCCATCTCAACCAAAATGTCTTTGAAAAGAGGACTGGCAACATGGAGGGTTATGTTTCAAATGTTTAAATGGATAAAGTAGCATTAATCAATAAAGCATGTTGTGATGTGTCACAAATTACTTGAATATTGCATTTTGCTGCCTTAAAATGAGTTTGAGTAATAATATGTTGGCATACAGGTGACGGCTAAATTCAGATGTGTAGTTCGGGTAGTGGCAATAATTCCAGGTCACCCTAGCTACTTTCGTTCTCGGTGTGGCACTTACAGGAATAGGCTCACCCTTGAAGATCCTACTGCCAGAATTCATGCATATCTATATGCAGAAGATGCGGTATCGATATATGTTTATGAAATTATCACAACTTTCTACAATTTATAGACACAGAGGTAACTTATCTGATTACTTACAGGAGAAGTTTTTTGGAGGCTATCCCTCCATTAGTACAATGTTTAGAATGCATAATGCGCTGCTTGGGATTGATGAGACTGATGTTGAAAAGCCAAGAAATCCTCCATGGGTTCAATGCTGCATAAAATCTTATGCTACGGATGATACTGATCTCTGGAAGTTTCGTACATATGGGATCTTTGATACCACACTTGAAGGATGCATTGGTTAAAAAACGCAGACTCTTCATGTTGTATATAACTAACATGTGAATCTTTTGAACTTGTCTAGTAGGTCTGTATATATTGCTTTGATTAGAAACGCCTTTTTTTGAACAAACCATCGCGTGGCTCGATGTGTTTAGTATTACATTGCTAGGACTTCTCAAGCAACAGTTTTTGCTTTATAATGTCAAGATCAACATTATTACTATTTGATATAAAAGTTTAATGTTGCATTTCCTTACTTTTTCCTGCAAAAATGTCTACTCTCTATCAACGTGTGCCAAACTATGTTATTTTCAAAAAAAAAAAAAAAAAAAAAAAAAAAAAGCTCAAGCAAATTGTGTCAAAAAATCAAATGTTGATTCTATTTTTTATTCAATCCATTGTAACATTCTTGACAAACAAAAATACCGAAGATACAATTATGCAAATGAATGATGAAAGCTCAAGCCAGCCGATTGTATATTTTTCACCACAAACGGAAACCAAAAAGCAGAATGTCAAAAGGGTGGGTGTGCGTCATATTCAACTCAAGCGACATAATAAAGAGAATTGGGGAGCTTGAATGTCCTTCTAGCAGTTGGGACACCTCTTATGCTGCTCCATTGGTCTCCCAATATACCCAAAATACGGTATCCATTCGCTATCAACTCCCTCCTTACACTTGTTTTGTATTCTTGAACCGTTTTAAGGTCATTGTCGTCACTCCTAAATCAATAAAAACAAATGTATTAGTTTCAAGTGATTCAACGTGTGTTTGTGTAATAGAGTAGAAGGTTAACTTGCATACCTTAGGTAAAGACTCTTCCAACCATAGTAACCAGCATCAACAAGGTTGTCGATAGTGGCATCTCTAAGATGTTCTTTCCTTGAAGAAACCAAAATGATTTGTATTCCTCTCTTCTTAATATTATTGTACAAACCTAAACTGTAGTCCATCACGGTACCCTTTCCCTTGATCATCCATTCTTCAAGAGCAGTCACGTTCAGCGCCTCTCCCCTAAATCATGGCTGACTATATAAGCATAAAGTTCCATGATTTGATAACGAAAAAGAGATAATTGCTACTTACCCGTAATCGTGTTTCTTGTAGTAAGGAACAGTTGATAGAAGGGTGTCATCAATGTCAAAGATCCAAGCATCTTTGCCATCGTTCTTTAAGTCGCAAAGAGTGTTGAGGTAGAGCGTGCATTCATCTATTGTGGCCTCGGAATCGATCTTGAACTGGGACCCGGACATGTACTTTCCAATGTAACTAGTACATTCAGCTGGAACCACGGTGAAATCACGGACGTTGTTTAGCTCAACATTCATTCTCCAACCCTCACAGTAGTTCTTTAACGTGATTTGGAGGCCAGACTTGGTCGACTTAAGTTTCTGATTCATAATGTTCCAGTCCGCGGCTGTTAGGACGCTGACAAGGCACATTGTTGTCAAGAAAAAAGCAATACATTTTGCCATGTTTCTTGTTTAATTTGCTATGAATCAGAGATAGAATGAGCTTCACTTATATAGGAGATGACTATGATTTAAAAATTGTTGTACACATGGATATGGGTATATTTGGTAATCAAAATCATGTCATATTTTAAACATCACATGGTGCTTGGGTGGCAAATTGTTTCAATACACAATGTACTAACATACAATGCCTATATTGAGACACCATTAATATTTATTTTAGCTAGCTGGACTCATTATCATGTACATATTGTCAACTATCAACACTCTAGAATATATATCCAATATAAATCGTGGACTCCATAAATCACATTAAGCAAATGCAAAAAATAATTTTCCAGCTCAATTTCTCAATCAAAGGCCATCTGAACTAAAAGACTTTTATGAGATGGTTGGTATAATTTGAAAATCAACATTTTAATATGTGACAAACGAGATAAGTAATAACAAATCATCTTTCCGAGTACTAAAATCGCATACAATAGAATCAGAGCAGTGAACTCGGTAACAACAAAATATATCGGGTATATATAAATAGATCCAAATCCCATTAACATAACAAAGTCTGCACATATCAAAATAAACTCAGGCAGCTAGAGTTTACAAAGTTTTTCTTGAAGAGAAAACAACTTAAACAATTGCGTTCGCTGCACTTGCAATTCTTGGCCATAAGTCAGCACATTCCTTTCCAATCGGTCCAGTGATCGCAGATCCTGAAGAAGCAAAAACAAAGTTAGCAATCAAAACTAGCAAGTGTAAATAAAAAAACACGAAGAGAGTGATCCGTCATGCACCTTTCATTTCTCCTTTCGGGTTGACAATAACACCAGCATTATCTGTTTAACAAAGAAAGAACACATATTAGGATCGACAACATTTTATTGAAACATTAATAACATGTTGTACAGGCTAACAGAAAGCAAATGTAGAAATCAGATGTATCAGTTGCAAGCTTGAAAAGAGCTAAAACTGTAACGAATGACTACAAGTTGATTTTCCAGACGTGTAACAGTATCAAACAATGAAGATGATAAGATACTTGACTAGTCCGGTTAAATTTTCCATTAAAACGATAGAATTACCAATGACTAACAATACACCCAATAGCACTGATTTATAACTAGAAAATAGCACTCATTAGAACAAGGTTTCATATAAAATGAACAAAACGGTGTAAAGCCTACATGGAGCAGATGAGTGCTTAAAGAGCATGAGATCATCTGTAACGATAGGCTTAGTTTATTTCCCAAACGTGTAACAGTATCAAATCATGTGTTAGAAAAGATACTTGACTAGTATGGTAATAGTTCCACTTAAAACAACAAAACTGAAAAAAGGTAAATGTCATCACCGGAATCAACAATAACAACAAATAAATAGACACGTTATATTAGATACACAAATAGCTAGTTCTGCAATCACATTTATCCTAAATATCAACAAACAAAAAAGTTGATATACATGTCAAGCCTACATGGAGCAGATGAGTGCTTAAAGAGCATTAGAACATCTGTAACGATAGACTTGGTTTATTTCCCAGACGTGTAACAGTATCAAACTATTTGCTAGAAAAGATACTTGACTAGTCTGATTATAGTTCCACTTAAACAACCAAAAGAGACAAAAAATCTACAATGTTAATTGCCAATCGCATTACAAAAACTTTAAAGATATGTAAAGCCTACATGGAGCAGATGAGTGCTTAAAGAGCAATATAACATCTGCAACGATAGGCTTAATTTATTTCCCAGACGTGTAACAGTATCAAACCATGAGAGCGAAAAGATACTTGACTAGTTTGGTTAATTTTCGTCTTAACCATCAAAAACATATAACAAAACATAGTTACACATCCATTAAAATAGACAAAAAAAATACAACTGAAAGTATAAATCATTAACTAACTCAACCCACATTTCATAGTGTGAACCTTGTTTTAGGATGTGCTTTTTAAGCTAATTTGATGAGCTTATAAAAAAACTGGATAAGCTCATCTGGTTAACTTCTGAAACTATGAGCTTACTCACTTGAGCTTATAAACTTTATAATGTCTAAACAAAGTAGCTAACAAGCTTATCAAATTTCAAAAAACCCATCAAATAAGCTTATTCAACAGACTTTTTGAGAACTTTATAAACTCAGAAGCTCATTTCTTTTGGCTTATGAGTTTATCCACTTTAATTAACTTTATAAGCTATTAATCTCAAGTAATAAGCTCATAACCCCAAACAACCAAGCTTCTAAAACTACCAAATACTCACTAATCCAATTAAAGAAGCTTAGATAAGCACCCCCTTATACTTTATTAAAGGGGTGTTTGTCTTGCCTTATTTGGTGGCCTTTTGAGCTCATTGAGATTTTAATAAGCCATAAGCTCATTATTAACAACTTATAAGCTTATCCACCTGATCTTATAAGCTATGGCTTATAAGCTCATCAACTTAAGCTTATAAGCTATTAATAATGAGCTTAAGAGCTTATTAAAATCTCAATAAGCTCAAAAGGCCACCAAATAAGCTAAAACAAACACCCCCTAAACACTAATACAATACATATGTAACAAAAACCTAACCATATTATAAAACAAACCCAAAAACATGTTTTTCTACATAAGAAGCATGAAAGGGTAAAAAAGAAAAAGTAAATATACTACCTTTATAGTACATGAAGACACCAAATAACTAGCTTCTAATACAATAAGCTAACCAAATAACTAGCTTCTAATATAATAAGCTAACCAAATAACTAGCTTCTAATACAATAAGTTCATAATATCATAATCTCAAGTAGACAAGCTCATAAACCCAAATAATTAGCTTCTAATACAATAAGCTAACTAACATCCAGCAAAGCAAGCAACAATAACAACAAACACATTACATTTTACAACACAAAGCAAAAAACATGTTTTCCTAGAATACTAAAACAACAAACATAAGAAACATGAAAAGGGTAAAAAGGTAAATATACCTTCAAATACCTAACCAACATCTAGCAAAGCAAGCAACAATAACAAACACATTACATTTATAACACATTAAAAAACAAAAACAAAAACTAAAACAAAAACAAAAACAAAAACACAAAAACAAAAACAAAAACCTTCAAAGTACTCAATAATCCAATTAAATAAAAACTTAGATAAGCACCCCTTATACTTTATTAGCTTATTTAATGGGTTTTTGGGCTTATTGAAATTTTAATAAGCCATAAGCTCATTATTAACAACTTATAAGCTTATCCACCTGAGCTTATAAGCTATGGCTTATAAGCTCATCAACTTAAGCTTATAAGCTGTTAATAATGAGCTTATAAGCTTATCAAATTCAAAAAGCCCATCAAATAATGAGCTTATGAGCTTATTAAAATCTCAATAAGCTCAAAAGGCCATCAAATAAGCTATAACAACAAACACATTACATTTTATAAAACAAAACATAATAAAAAAAAAATTATTATACCTTCAAAGTACATGAAGACACCATCCTTTCGGCGCCAAGGTTTCCTCTGCCTGACAATGACAGCAGGCATGACCTTCTTCCTCAAATCAGGTTTACCTTTCTTAACAGTAGCCATAACCATGTCACCAACACAAGCAGAAGGCAGCCTGTTCAAACGACCCTTGATACCCTTGACTGAAATGATGTAAAGATTCTTGGCCCCCGTGTTGTCTGCACAGTTGACTGTTGCAGCCACTGGGAGACCCAGTGACATCCTGAACTTGTTCCCTGCTGACCCTCCTCTTCCTAAAGATACAATATCATTTTTTTTTTAATATTTTTTTTATATAAAAAAATAAAAAATATAAGAAATGGGAGTTATGAAACTGACCTCTCTTGGACATGTTGGTGGTGATGAAGAGCTGCTAGGGTTTAGTGGCTGCCGTGTGTATTTATCATTGTGTTTTTGCTAGGGTTTGTAGACTGGGCTTTATTGGGCTTTTTACTTGAGCTAGTAAGGCCTGTTTTGCTAGAGAGAGTGTATTGATATGGCCCAAAGCAAAGAGGGTATTTGTAGTTGGGACTTGGGGTGTTAACAGGGGTCTGGTTGGTCGGGTTCGGATTAATTCGAGTCGGGTTAAAGACGGGTAGAGGCTGGAATTAACATACTTGAACCTGACCTTATTTGAATTCATGTTAGTTGGGTTCGGGTTCGGATATTCGGATCAGTCTGAATATGAATGTTTTTAAAATTGCTTTTTTTACTGGTTTAGATTGATAATTTAGAAAATTACATTTAATAAATACAAAAAAAAAAAAAAAAAACTTTACTTGAGTTAATAAGGCCTATTTTGCTAAAGAAAGTGTATTGATATGGCCCAAAACAAAGAGGGTATTTCAGTTAGGGTGTTAATCGGGGTCGGGTTCGGATCAATTCGAGTCGGGTTAAAGACGGGTCGAGGCTGAAATTAACAAACTTGAACCTGACCTTATTTGAATTCATGTTAGTAGGGTTCGGGACCATTCGGGTTCAGCTAAACTTGAATATGAGTGAAATGTTTTTTTTAAATTGCTTTTTTTTTACTGTATATTGATAATTTAATTACGTTTAATTTAAAAAAAAAAAAAAAAAAAAAAAAAAAAAAAAAAAAAAAAAAACCTTTATTCGGGTCAAATGGGTCGACTTGCTGAGTTAGACAAAAATATTTAACCCGATACCCAGATCATTTTTAGAATTTGGGTTATTCAAGTTAACCTTAGCAAGATTATTGACCTGAGTAATCCGACCCGAATAGCCTTAGTTGGATTCGGGTCAGGTCAGACTTTTTAACACCCTTATTTGCAGTGTCATTGTTAAGCTAATTGAGGCCCTATGCAAAAGCTTATGTGATAACAAAAGATGGTGATAAGAGATTTATTATACAAGTCATTGAAACAAAAAACATACTCCGTATTTTTTTAACGATTAAGCTCCAGAGTTAACAAATTTTTACAACATACAATTATATTTTAGTAAAAATTTATGTTGAAAATGAATTTTGACGCCAAATTATAAAACGAAATGTGCACTTGGAGGTATTGTGTAGTCGCACACTTTCATATACAGCTCTTGTTGACTCTATTTTAGCTCATTTGTTGACCCTTTTTTAGCTCATGTAAGTTTTAAAACGGTAAAACAATAACAACAAAAACACCAAATCCTGACTGAGAAGTTTGAAAATGGTGGTAAGCTAAAAGAAATTATCGCTTATTATCTTGTTAGAGTTTGCAGCCATTTTGTTGTCATGAGTTTAACTTTTATAAATCGAAAAAGTATGGTTATAAGTTTTTCAAGTTCGTAGAGTAGACAAGAACCAAAATCTTTTTAGATCCTAATATCTTACCTAAGGATGAAGTTAATAGAAAAGAAAAACGCCAAGTTCGAAATCCGATGAGAGTCAAATGAGAGAAAAGTGTACCGTAGAAAAAACTAAATTCATATATAGAGACCGAGGATTATATATATATATATATATATATATATATATATATATATATATATATATATATATATATATATATATATATATATATATATATATATATATATATATATATATATATATATATATATAAGCTATTTGAATTCAATCCTAATTACATGAGTAACTTTGCAAGCATGTAATAACAAAGCACTTCTTATTAAACACATCATATGTTAGGCGAAAATGCGCCTTCACTTTTCAAAGAAAAACCTCATTTTCTGATTTGTCTTGAGTCTTGACATTCACTGATGCACTATCAATCTATCATATTTATTTGAATAACTGATGTTTTAAGTTTTGATTGTTCAAAAATTAACATGTAGACGCGTAAGGCGAACCATAATGCATCAGTCGTCCACTCGGTCATGCACAATTAAGACGCGTCCCCCCTATTACACTAACTCGGTCACGGTCGTGGTTATATTCAAAGAATGCACTACTCGGTCATTTTTAAGACCGAGTCATCCCCTCTTTGTTGTGTACGAGTGTGTTTTATAAGCTCATAACCAAGTAGATAAGCTAATAAGTTCACAAAAACGAGCCAATAAGTTTATCAAATTTTCAAAAAGTCCAAATACGCTTATTTAGCAGACTTTTTGAGAACTTGATAAAACTCATAAGCTCATTTTTGTTGGCTTATGAGTTTATCCACTTGAGGTTATAAACTTTATAGATAAAGTCGTAATCTTAAGAAGACAAGCTCATAAACACAAATAACTAAGCTTGAGAAACTAACAATTTTTTATTAATCCAATTAAATAGACATAGACAAACACACCCTAATACTTTACACTAATAATGCAGTAACCTATATTGGATAACTGAAAGAGAAAGCATTAAGAGTAAGGCTACACGATACGAGCTAATTAACATATCATATTTCAGGTCATCAAATCATAGCTAAATTTCAAGTTTAAATCACATGATGCAGTATCCATTCGGCTAAAAGGAGACATCACGTGGTTCAGGGGTATATAATCATACCTACTATCATATCATATAGTTTTAGCAAAACCCAAAGTAGCATGCGAATTGCAACATATACATGTGCACGCTAGTATAATTTCTCAGCAGTACCAATAGCAAAAAGGGTCCGGTCAGTCATTCTTCCTTCCTACTTCATCGTTGCAATTAGTTGTTTGTCTTGTGCCATGTTTACCTGCGCCATTGCATAAAACACTGTCAAAACATGCTTAAATATATAAATGGTCTGCAGGATTAGTCACTTTTTAGAGCAGTAATATGGAGTGTAATTATTTTTTATCAAGGAATATGCAGCGACAATGTGAAATGTTTACTTACGTTTTTGTGTTTGGTTTGCCTGCAGTAACTACTTCCGCATTTGCAATTGAATGCCTTCACTGGATAACTATCATCATCAAAATCAATCCCATAGTCCTGCATCAATTCTCAAAACATTGAATACACCTGCTTAACCTTAAAACTCGTTAGTTTAACAGGCCATCGCACATGGTTACTTACCCAAGTTAACTCCTCCATAGCCTTCACATCTCTGGCCGTGAAAAAAACCTGCTGCAAATTCAAAAAAACAAACTTAAATCCAGTACAAAAACCATAGAAGCAAAGACGTCCACAGTAAAATGAAACTAAGGGGTTGTTTGGGTAAAGCTTGTTAGGCTATTTCCTACCCAAAAATGATACAAGCCTTTTTTGAGATAAAATTAAGTGAATACCTTCAAAGTGCTTAATAGCTTTTCCAAGCTACAATAAGCTATTAAGCACTTAGAATAAGCTTGTCCAAACACCCCAAAAACAAATAACTAAATGAAACAAGTTATCCAAAATAATGAATTTATTAGAGACAATTACACGGAAGGATAAAAGCATTATTACATGGTAATAGTGATGATCCTGTGACTCCACCTCAACAGGGATCGCAACCAGGTTAGCATCTTCACATCTATCAAAAAAGCATTCGGTCAATGAACTTGTAAGGGGTACTTGATTGAATGTAAGTTCAAAATTTTGCAAATAATTCAAACCTGTAAAATGCAATAATGCAAAAAGAATGCATACCTATGGTTAATGAAGCGTGCAACATTTCCAAAAGACGTGGCATCCAAACAAAGGGCCTCTATATCCTTTAAGAAACCTTTGGAGCTCCAATTAGCATCCAATAGGACAGGATATGTATGCTTTGCATCCGTATTTTGTTCATTTCGCTCGAATAACTCGGTATTTGACACAATTTCTCCAACATGCTCACAAACAAATGTCCCTTTTGGCAAGTCCTCAAGAGTTCTAAGTCCCCATCCCTTTCCTTCAGAAGTCATAAAAACCTGCAAAATCAGCAAATTCTTAGTATTTGGCTTGTGGAGACGATTCAGTTTGTTACATACTTACATGTACATTTTACGTTATAATACTAACCTGCAAATTTTCTTGAGTTCCTCTTTGTAAGGAGTGATCTTTCAGACATAAAGTCAAATGAGTAGAACCAGATAAGTTATCGACTACAGGCGTCTTTTGCTTCCTAAAGGTTCGATTGAAAACATCGGAGTAGACACCATTAACATCATGAGCATAAGTGAAGGGACTTGACACCACAGATCTTGGAATCGGTACTGGAGCATCAGTGTGATCAGAAGGCGTCGTTGATAAGCTCAACTGACTACATTGCTTCTCAGCTTCCATAAAGTTTTCAAAAGTTTGAACCGGACTTTGGTTGTTACCATCTGACACATTCCCTTGTTCCACGAAACAATCACATATCTCTTTTAAAAGCTCAGACAGAGTGAATTCAACTCCAAGACCTCGGAAATTTTCTCGATACTTTTCCTCAACTTGCTTCATGACTGCATCAAGACTTGGAATACTGAATCCATGAGGAGGTTTACAAATAGACAAGGCCAATTTGACTTCACCACCGGAAGAGGAGACTATATCAATCTCAGATGAACATGGCGTAACATTCTCATCCTCATCCTCATTTTCATTTCCCTTGTCGTCCATATTCTTATGCATTTCAGGTGCATAGTCACTTGAGCATGGGGACGAAGGTCTGTCTTGGCTTTGAGCTTCATTTTCTTCATCATAAGAATCACCAAATAAGTTGGTGTCATGTTGCACTTTCTCGATTCTCTACATGTAAGAAATAAAAGCCTGGAATCAATATAACGTTGTACAGTGGGAAAGAGCATGACAGTCGTAAAAAGAAAGCAAATACCAAGTGTATATTATTACATTGGAAACCCTCCTACGATAAAATTGTACCACTTTAGGCTTAGCAGGTTCAAGGACGTCCATGGCACCAAAGCCAGGTTCAGGTTCAACCATCTGTTGCATTTCAGATGCATAGTTACTTGAGCATGGGACAGAGCTACCAGCTGGGGACGAAGGTCTATTTTGTCTTCGAGGTCTCTTCCTTAGTGGTTCGATATCTTCTTCATCAGGCTCATAGAGTAAATTGAAGTCAGGTAACTCATTGTCAAATCTCTACATGTAAGAAATAAAAGACGGGAGTCAATCAAATGTTGCACAGTTGTAATGAGCAAGACAAAGTGATAAAAAGAATGCAAACAACAAGTGCTTATTATTAAGAAAATGTACCAATTTACGCTTATCGAGCACCATAGGTTCCTCATTGTCAAATCTCTACATGTAAGAAATAAAAGACGGGAGTCAATCAAATGTTGTACAGTTGTAATGATCAAGACAAAGTGATAAAAAGAATGCAAACACCAAGTGCTTATTATTAAGAAAATGTACCAATTTAGGCTTATCGAGCACCATAGGTTCCTCAGGGTCAAAAATAGCCTCTATAAGCACCCTATAACTATCTTCCTCGATATACGTCCAATTGTTCTCATAAGCCTCCAGGAGGGGCTTCAATGCTAATCTTACGGTTTTTTCAGATATTCCAAGATGATTCAGTGCTTTGCACGCTTTCTTTATTTTCTTCTGATTTGCTTTTGAAGATGCCATCAGTTAGTCCAACAGGGCCAAACTACACATTTAGAAAGCAAGACATACATAAGTTTTTTGTATAATTGTTGCAAAATAATGGACTGCTTGTAACGAATAGCCACATGAGATGGTCTTTGGGATTATAACATGCTGTAATCTCAGACTAATACAATAGTATTTCACTTAAACTGTGTGTTTAATTAACGGTTGCGTTTATTCAATACACAGGAAGCCCAGAATATTCAAAAAGGAAGGTATTATGTAAATCAGGGAACTAGGAGAGTGATAATAGATAACGAGAGACTATAGTATCTATATGCTTTACGGTACATACATGTAGCAAAGTTTGAGAATATCAGCAGATACATCAATCCATTTCCAAACCTAAACTAGACTTGCATACAAATTTTAGTTTCTTGCGAGTCTAACAACACAGATCAAAACTTCAAAAGGTATACAATCAACTATGACCAAATTGCATTCGCCCTAACATCATATATAGCAACGACCATACCCGCGTCAAGATCTTCGGGTCGCCGGATATCAACCTTTTCCCACCTAACAGCATATGCATAAGAAAAGGTACTACTGGTATAAAATTTCCCAAAAACCGTAAACAAAAAATGACGGTAAACCCAATCTCCTAAGGATAAAACACATTCTCCTTACACCCACATAACTAAACTCGTATTATTATCTTTCTGTGCACCCTTGATCACTACTACGGTACTACTACTTCTACATGCCATTCTCTTTATTTTTAGAAGAGTGCGTTTTCACTAAAATATATCGCCAGAAACATGGCATCAGAAAGAACAAAAGATGTACACAATCTACATAGTTGCAAGTCGTATAAAGTCATTATTGTGTTCAAATCCTACTTGCCACCACAGGTCATACCCTGAATCACTATAATGCGTTATTAGGCTCCAAAATGTCAACAACTAAATCTCCAACTATTAGCATAACCGAATTAACTACATTCAGCATAAAAGGTGTTGTATCATTGCACATCATGAATATAGTGCAAACCGAGCAGTTCAATAACTTGAAAATGTTAATATGTAAAAAATTGCTCGAAATGAGTTCGACAAGAAAATTCCACTTGTTTGTAGCCCAAATTTTGTTTTAACGGCAATTTTTCACACATCTATGCCACATGTCCACCCACGTCACAATTCACAAATGTCCGGGTGTTTGTTTAAGCTTATATAGCGGACTTATAGCTTATTTGGTTTTCGGCTTATATTTCATAAGCTCATTTTTGTGGCTTATTCTAAAAGTTTTTGGCTTATATAAGCTTATTATGACATGATAAGCTTATATAAGCCGAAGAGTGTCAAAATAAGCCACAAAAAATGAGCTATGAAACATAAGCCAAAAACCAAATAAGTCATAAGCCCGCTATATAAGCTTAAACAAACACCCCCTTAGAGGGTGTTTGTTTATGCTTATATATGTGGGCTTATGAGCTGATATAATTTCGGCTTATATTTTGTAAGCCTCAATTTTCTGGCTTTATTTTGTGGCTTATGGCTTATATAAGCCACAAGTCACAAAATAAAGCCGGAAAATTGGGGCTTATGAAATATAAGCGAAAATGATATAAGCTTAAAGTGTTAAACAAACACCCCCTTAAACCCACAACTTATTTCACACCCCAATGCTACACATTTCACAAATGTACCAAAACCCACAACTTAACTTGTTTTTTGATGATCACACTCACATACCACTAGGCCAAACTCTACTAATAAGATACAAAAAAAAAAAAAAAAAAAAAAAAAAAAAAAAAAAAAAAAAAAAAAAAACTTGTTAAGGTTTAAGGTAGGTTTATTAAATGTTGTTGTTGTTGTTACTTATATGGTCCAATAAACGTGAAGATACATATAATAATGTAATGTAATGGGGTCTTTATTTATTACTACTAGCTGAAATAAATAAGCCCACAATTTGGTGGTATGTTGTTAACAACTAGTACTAGTAATAAACAATGCAACAAAAAACTAAAAACAAAATGGAGTGTTGCATTTTGGTTAACGTAATACATGAGTAAGATGAAGAGAACAAACCTTTTCTTGTTGTTGTTGTTGTACCTCAAGACAAGAAATGTGAATGAATGCTGTTTCTTGCTTTGAGAAACAAGGAAGAAGAGAAAATGAAAAAAAGATGACGAGTGTCAAGTGTGTGTGATATAACAAGACAAAAAGGCCATTTCATTAACATAAAAAATAAAAGTAAGAGTAAATGTCATTTTCCGTTCCTGTGGTTTGCCGGGTCAATCAATATTAGTCTCTGCCGTTAAATTTCTTCGGGTTTGGTCCCCGTGGTTTACAACCCATACGGGTTTGGTCCCTTGACCAATCTTCTGAAGGGTATTTTTGTCATTTGACGAAAAAAATTCGAAAAAATGTATTTTGGTCATTTGACGAAAAAAAAATTTGAAAAAAATTTGACGAATTTTTTTCGAAAAAGAGACACCATTTATTTTTGACGAAAAAAAAATTCGAAAAAATGATTTTATACACACCTTTTTATATAAAAAATGATTTTATATACACGTTTTTGTGTATACACACGTTTAGACACACGTTCTAAAAAAATGATTTTTTTTTAGAATTTTTTTTCCAAAAAAAATAATTTGAAAAATTCAAAAAAAAATTCTAAAAAAAAATTAATAAAAATTTTTCTTAAAAAATTCAGAAAAAAAATTAATGAAAATTTCTAATAAAAATTTGAAAAATATTTTGAAAAAAAAATTTAATAAACAAAAAAAATTCTAAAAAAAATTAACTAAATTTTTTTTAATAAAAAAAATATTGAAATTTTTATTAAAATTCTAAAAAAAATATTAATAAAAATTTTAATAAAAAAAATTTTTAGAATGTTTTTCGAATTTTTTAAGGAAATTTTTTATTAAAATTTTTTTTTAGAATTTTTTTTTATTAAAAATTTGAAAATTTTTTAGAATTTTTTAAGAAAAAATTTTATTAGAATTTTTTTTTCAAATTATATTTTTTGGAAAAAAAAAATTCGTCAATTTTTTTTTTTAGAAATTTTTTGAATTTTTTAAGAAAAAAATTATCATAAATTTTTTTTTCAAAATTTTTTTTTAAAAAAAAATTTCGTCAAAAATTTTTTTTTTAAGAAATTTTTTCGAATTTTTTAAGAAAAAAATTTATCAGAATTTTTTTTTTCAAAATTTTTTTTTGGAATAAAAATTTTTCGTCAAAAAATTTTTTTTTTTAGAATGTTTTTCGAATTTTATAAGAAAAAATTTTGTTAAAATTTTTTTTTATTAAAAATTTGAAAATTCTTTAAGATTTTTTTTTTAGAATTTTTTTAGAGAGAATTGCAAAAATCGTCCTTAAAGTTTGGTCAAATTGCACGTTTCGTCCCTAAAGTTTGGAAAGTGTGAGGATCGTCCCTGTGGGGAAACCTTTGGTGCAAGTATCATCCATGTGGGGACGATATTTGCACCAAAGTTTTCTCCACAGGGACGATCCTTGCACTTTCCAAACTTTAGGGATGAAACGTGCAATTTGGCTAAACTTTAGGGATGATTTTTGCAATTCTCTCATTTTTTTATTAAAATTTTTTTAATCAAAATTCGTCCCTGTGGTTTGCATATATGTATAACTGAGGGTGTTTTTGTCTTTTTGCATATATTTAACGGTCAACTGACGGAATTTGTGGTCAAGGGACCAAACCCGTATGGGTTTGTAAACCACGGGGACCAAACCCGAAGAAATTTAACGGCAGGGACTAATATTGATTGACCCGGCAAACCATAGGGACGAAAAATGACATTTACTCTAAAAGTAAAGAAACAAAAAGGCCATTATATATAGGGGTGGCAATTTCGGACCCGACACGAAATCAGACCTGAAACCGACACAAAAATTAACATGTTTGGGTTGAGCTAAATAAATTTTGGGTCAGGTTTGGGTCGACATGTCTAACCCGTTTATGAAACAGGTCAGGTTTGGGTTAAGAATAAAATAAACGGGTCAACCCGCCAACCCGTTTAAGTTTTTTTTTTTCTTTATTAAAAATTATTTATATTTAATTATACGGGTTAAATAGGTTAAACGGGTTGACCCGCTAACTCGTTTAACCCATTTAACTAGTGTAATGTGATATAAAACATATTAAATGGGTCAACCCGTGGAATCTATTTAACTTGTCAACCCAAGTATATATACGGGTTAAATGGGTCAACCGGTTCGGGTTACGTGTAAACAGGTTAGGGTTGAAATAGCTGACCCGATAATTTAAATGGGTCAAGTTCGGGTTAAGTTTCTGACCCGCCAACCTGAACCTGACCCGAATTGTCATCGTACTAAAAGTAACGCTACGTCGGTGGCGAATATAATATAAAGATCTCTATAGCCCATATCTTGGGTTACACCTTCAGCCCAGCCCAAATATTAGGCCGCCCCTTTGGTATTAAAGAAAGATACGGCCGACTTCTTGATGATCTTCTTCATAGTCATTCCAGGTATAAAAATTATTCTTTATCACTTGCGATTTCTGTTTTTTTGCATATGATCGTCAACTTTATTTTTTCCCCTTAGGTTTTAAAGCGACAAAGAGTTTGCTTGGTTTCGACAGGTATGTATGTGGATGTTTGATTGATTAATTAACTTTTTAAAATCTATACAAATTAGTATATGATTGATTATGTAGAATTATGTAGTAAACCACAAGGGGTGACCCAGCGGTAAGAATACCTGCCTTCCAAAGAGGAGGTCAAGGGTTCGAATCCAACTGGGAGAAAATTAATCCCCTTGTGGCCACGGAGGTTCACCTGCGGCGTCTCCGGGCTATCCAAAAGGGTAGTCGCCGTGGGATTAGTCGGCTCGCAATGTCGAGTCGGAAACCCATGTTACCAAAAAAAAAAAAAAAAAAAAAAAAAAAAAAAAAAATTATGTAGTATGGCTTTGATTTACATACTATCAACCAAACATGCCCTTAAAACTTTCTCACCAGTTTAACCAGGAAATATTCTCACTATATCAATAAGTTTTAATTACTCTTATCAACTCATGGTTTTTCTGGTATTTATCATTTCAGGTCATCCATTCTGTTTAGCAGATACAGACAGAACAAATAAGGCATTAGTCTCACGTGAATATGTCTAGGAAGACGCCTGGATGGGCTGCATTTGACCCTAAGAAGCAGAAGCAACAAGTCACTTATAATGAAACAGACAATGACCCTTTCCCGCCTATTATAGCGACTACATTGCACCATTGCCAAAATTCTTCTAGAAATGGTGGCAAGTCTTTCTCGTCTGTGCTAACTTACTCGCCCAGTAAACAGATGACTTCCAAATATGTAGAAAATATCGTCCCTCAAATTTATGACAAACTTAAGGTGCTTCATCCATGGGCTAATGACAACTTAATAGAGGATATAGTCGCAGCTGTAGATAAGGATATTGACAAAGCCTCAACTGTACTAAGCGACATGGCTCCCCCTGGTAGGTTGCAGGAAGGAGAGTTGGTAGACAATATTGAGGAGGTTCGTCTTGATAGTTCAATGAAGGGTCCCATTCATGATAATGTAGCACTAAGGTTAATGATGGATATGAGTATGGTTCCAGTGGAGCCTGAATGGGAAGACGATGACGTGTACCTCGTGCATCGGAAAGAGGCTATAAGGGCGATGAGGTATGATTACAGTTTTTGAGGCTTATGGGATTTTGTACCTCTTTTTGTACTAAAGTAAAATAGTTATGTATATTAGCCATTAATTAATTGCTTGTGAAGGGAAGCGATTGACTCTTTGACGGCCTTATTTTAGAACCAACCCTTGCAATCGTAGTTAGGTTGCCTCCTTGTTTATATATAGTTGCGCAAGGAGGAAGTTTGTTTAGGTTCATATGCAGTCAATGAACGTGAAGGATGCTTTTCATTAATCAATGTAAATAGAAGGGTATTCTATTAGGTGATATGAACGTGAAATCTAAAACCTTATTCTTTGGAGAATGATTATGAAATTTTTTTGGCTTTAAAACTTATGAAATTTTTTGCCTTAGAAAGCCCAGCAGCCTTGAAATCATATATCAAGAAAACAACAACAATACCCAATCCCGCTGGAGCAGAAACGTGGGAGGTAGGATGTAGACAATCACACCCCTACCGGAGGGTTCAAGAAAGACCTCTGGCAAGAGTGTGTCTATATATAGAATTTATGTGTGGCCGTGTGTGTAAATGGTAGTGGCACATAAGACTAACAACATAAAAGCGTAGCATAGATATAAACCCGTAACGACATAAAATCATAAGAGCATGCAAACATAAATCCTCAATATAATACCAGCTACAGTTCCTATCCTATAATTTCGTCGTTTTTATTTTATAGTCTTTTTACTTATGAACATATAAGAGTGGATTGCTATGAATTTCTTACCTTTGTTCTGAGTTTGCAGTTGCAACTGCGTGTTTTCCTTTTTGGTGTTTATGTGTATCTTGACTTAATCATTTACTGTGAATACGTGGTTATACATCATGTTTTGGTGAACAGATCTGCCTCTCGCCACTCAAAAGCAGCCACTGATGCCTACGAAAAAGGAGATCATGTAGCTGCACAGGAATTTTCCCGAAAGGCTCAACAAGAATGGAGTAATGCTGAAAAGCTTCACGCTAATGCAGCAAAGGAAATTCTAGCCATCAGAAACTGTGAAAATGATGATTGGACGTTGGACCTGCATGGTCTTCATGCCACAGAAGCGGTGCAAGTTTTACTAGAGCACTTACTGAAGCTAGAATCTCAGGTCTCAGGGACGTATCTTTTAAAGCCTGATAAAACCAAAGAGTCTGTGAGTCAAGATACAGGCAAGTCAGACAGACAACAACAGTTATTGAGGTCGAGGTTGTTAGAAGTCATTACAGGTAATAAAGACACAAGTTTATGTACACCGTTTACATATATGCTATTTTGATTAAACGATAATTGTAATTTCTAAAATAGTAGGTTGGTCTTTGTCATGTACCAACCATATTGAAATTTACGGCTGCATAAGGCCGATAACTGATTACATGTTATGCACTTTGTTTCTTATTAACTGTGGTATACCACCAAATAATTTAATATTCTAAGTTGAGTTTTATTGTTTACTGTTTTCGGACATATGCAGGGAAAGGTAATCACAGCCGAGGAGAAGCTGCGCTTCCGGTAGCAATAAAAAGCTTTCTCAGTGAAAAAGGGTGCGGTTTCTTCATCTTTTTATACACGGGTACTTTAGTTGGTTAAATTCCCTGTGTTGTCATTTTCTCAAGCTTATTAATTATCGGTTATATAAATAACAGGTATTATTACTATGAGGCAAGGACAGGGGTTATAACAGTGCAACCTAAATTTCGTCGAATGTCAGCTGCTCTATCGAATACATTATAGTCTTAGACTATTAATTGTGTCAATCATCGACTCTCGAGTCCAATGGACTAATTTGTATATAATGTATCAAATTGTATCCTAAGCACTAGATACAGAAAACACTTGGTCCTAAAATTGTAACATTATTCATATTTCATTTTATTTATTTTGGAAAGTAGTAGGTTGACTTTAAAAGTCAATGAGTTTCTGTCATGAAGCTGATCTGGTATAGAGTGACTCGTCCTTTGGTATAAGATAATGTAAGCCCAACACATAAATCTTGTAGTGTTCAGGACAAAAAGAGTGGCAGATATGTGTGGGAATGGCAGGCTAGTTATAAAACTTTTCGTTTAAAGATGTATCCATGACTTGTTTCTTAACAAATCAGTACGGAGTATATTTAATAAGAAATGGGTTTAATTGGGTTTATAGTTTCGAGACAAAGTTTAATTCATAAATATCAAGATTTTTAACGAAAATTTACACAAGTCAACAAACATCTATCAGGTTCCCGAGAATCCCCTAAGTCAACCCCTGAAACACACACACGCTGTAACTTCTTACGACTTGATCGTCTGCACGACTGAGTTTTGCAAATTTGGCTTCAAGACGCGTCGACATGGGTGACCTTAACGAGTGAAGACGCGTTGACATGTGTGACCTTAACAAGTGAAGACGCGTCTAATATGCCACATATGAGAGGAAACGAGTGCAATTTAATCTATTACGATGGTTTGATGATTAAGCTAACAAGTAACCACAAATGTTATCCCATACACCACCCCGCTTGGCGTTACTTGCAACATAATACGGACGCATTCGCTGAGCCGCTCCTAACATCTGAAAACTTTTCGTCATTTCAGTATTTCAGCATCTTATGAACATATACTTTCTAAAAACTACGAGTAGTAAGCTTGATATCGTTGATAAGGTTATTCCAAGCCAGAATCACCCCACGACCGAGCCATCAATTTACATGACTTGACGAAAAATAATATGTTTACAGAATTTAAGCAATATAAAAACCAGATCATCCCCTTGTGGCCTTTTATACTAAAAGCATGTTAATATCATCTTCCAAGATGACGAAAAGAATTTAAGCAATACAAAGATACCTGTTTACGCTACAACATATAAGTACATAACTCAAATCTTTTAATACTACAAACAGCAAGAGACTCCTATTTGAATCCACAAATGCGCTATATGCAGCATTGGAATCTCGCTCCAAGTATACAAGCTACAACAACCATGACTCTACAGGCGGCAACTAAGAAGAAGCAATAACTTATTGCACCCACATGACCAAGTCCTAATCATGCGTCATTTCAGCTACCCCATATCTCTAATAGAAAAACAAAGAAATTCAATTTCTATATACTTTAGGTTTGAGGGTGGGACTGTGACTATGAATTATTGCCACAGCAATTGATAGAGACTGCAACGCAGACAAGCTTGATTGGTAATGGATATAATACAAACCATCATGGACATTCGTCACTTCTATAACCGGCATACTTTGCTTACAACCCTGAAATAAACAAAAATAGAAAAGAAACACGATGAGTAACTAAGTAGTTAGCGACATTTACATGTTATCATTTTGAAATGCACAGTCAAACTATGATAGTCTTTGTAATTGCTTTTCGATAAATATTGAATAAAAACGACCTAGATGGGCAAGACTTGTTTTTGGCATCTAAATTAAGCGTTCTACTGATTCATAATGACACAAGAGAGAATATTGAAGGCAGTGATACCTGAGTAAATAATTCAAAGGAATTGCTCTTCCCAAAAACGCCCCCTTGGTACAAGACATCTTTGTTATTTGGCCCAGCGTTAAGTATTGTTAGTGGGCAACCGATATCCCAGCCACCACAATCACAAGAGCCGCCACTCCTCCACCTTTCAACAAGGCTAGAAGGACCTCCATTCTTCGTTCTTGGCCCGCCATGAACACCTGCTGGAACGACGACATCCATACTACTAGAATGATGGCTGGTGTTTTGTCTACAAGGCTCACAAGGTACTGATTGTGTCGTGGGGGACACAATCTTTTGCTTATTCCCACCTTTTTTAAGAAACTTTAAGCCCCATCCCCCGACCTCCACCTTCTTTTGACTCTCGGGAATATGATCTTTCACGACAATAGCAACTAACTCGGTATTTGAAGGAAAGCTGGATTCCTGAAAGAGATTTTCTTCCTCGTTTAGCTCTAATGAGGTGTCTTGTATCGCAACTGACCCATCGAATTTGGAGGAAGTTCTCTTCCTAAGATGGTTTCCTTTAAATATGTTTGATACTTTCCTTGACAGCCCCTTGCTCTTTTTAACCGTCTGATTTGGAGTCTGCATACCCCCTTCGCTATGTTCACCAGTCGCATATAAAATATACTGAGTCTCCATAATGTCTGTTCCCTGAGGACAGACCGTAAAAGATGTAGACACTCTCATTTTACCAACAAGTTCTGACTCTTCGTTTACATTTTCCCTTTTCCCATCTCTAGAATAGAACGAGTAAATATAGTCACAGCTATCGTCCCTACTGGAGTCAACTTTGGAAAGATTTGTTGAATAAACCTCTCGTTGGTCCTCTACAGAGAAAACATAACGCGGAAATCCATAGTTCCATGAGCAGTGAAGCATTCCTTGACTGTAGCCACTAGAAGATGATGACGACGATGAAGAAGAAGTAGAAGGATCCGAGAAGGTGGAGTATGTGCTTGAGTGCGAAATAAGCCTTTTGTGCACAGGACTACATCCAAATATTTGATCTTCAGGCAATACCCTTTTCTTTTCGATCTCATGTGATGAATCGATACATATAGATTCTCTAACATCTATTGCACTCGCGTTTCCATTACTGATATAATCATCAGAGGCACCTAATTGGCGTAGTAAAGGACTGTTCAAAAGCTTTATCATGGTTGGGCTTCCTGTGATCGAGCCAACAATAGGATCCACAGAAGAGCTCATGACTACATTTTCATTTCCAGATGAAAACAAAAACAAAGCATCACGACCACCATTTCCACCACCAACTACTCTTGAAGACGATATAGGCCAAGAATTTGCTGTCATGGCACTTGTATGAATCAATTCAAGGCAACGGCGGAGGTATTTTTCCTCCACAGTCATGATTTGCTTTGGGATCAGCTTATTCAAGCCCGACAGTTGTTGAAAAAAATGATTTTGTGCGCAGAAATCACTTATATGTAATCTTTTGATGCTTGAAGGCGATACATCTCCACGCTTTGCCAATATTTCAGACACGCAATCTTCTTCTTTTGATGATTCAAAATCCTTGTTTGGGTCGTTTTTATACCCAACAATGTTAGCATTTACTATTGTGTTATCCATCGTATCTGACATGGATAGAAGACCAGATATCACAAGATTGAAAATCAGTTTACATAATAATAATAATAATAATAATAATAATTAATAATATAAATAATAATAAAAATATTATTATTATTAAAAAAATAATGATAATATTATTATTAGTATATTAATAATAAAATATTATTATTATTATTATTATTATTATTATAACTGATTTTTACGATAAATATATTGAATTCCATGGAATTGTAAACATTCCTCCCACTTTGCTATGAAATGTTGAATTCCACAAAAATGAGATTTTGAAGGAATTCATTCCATTCAATTTGTCAACCAAACACGTTAAGGAATGAAATTCAGATTTTAAATTCCTTGAATCTGCGAACCAAACATGTTATGAAATAGAATCAGATTCCAATTCCATCATAATCCTAAAGAATTCGCGAACCAAACGGGGTCTAAGATTGCACCTCAAATACAGCTTGCAAAACAAATGTTATTAAGTTTGGATTTTACTTTTTCAACAAAAAAAGATACTCCATATTTAATGAATAATAGGTGGTGGTGGGAGTAAATGTGGTCATATTATATGGTATAGGTTCAATAAATGTTTCGGTTTGGAATTAGGAAAGTTTGCAGTCTTTCTTGCAATGTTCGTTATTGGTCAAACGCCAAACTTCTTTAAAGCTACTTGTCCACTTTTGTCAGGTATCAATACTTATTCTGCTTTCAAAAATCTTTAATGTACCTCTATTATATATGTAAAAGTATAAAGAATAAGTTTAATTTGTTGATTAAGTTTAATGATAAAACTGTTTGACGTTGGAGTATAACGAGTGTTGGTATCCGCGCATTGCTGCAGAATTCTTTTGTTACTGTTATCTACTTAACGTGAAATTAGTTATCTAGGACTGACTTTGCAATTGATGCATAACATGAATAACCATTTATGTAAATTATGTGAGGATTAAATTTGCAATGAACCGTTGAGATGAAAGACAAAGTGCGTACAATTTTTTTAAAATGTTAAAGTAACGGTCGTTAGTTAACAGCCGTTAAATAACTAACGGCTGTTAGTACTGTACAAATAGAACTGAAATTGCAATTGATGTATAACATGAATGACCATTTATGTAAATTATTTGAAGACTAAATTTGCAATGAACCGCTGAGATGAAGGACAAAGTGCGTACAATTTTTTTTTTAATGTTAAAGATAACAATCTTTAGTTAACAGCCGTTAAATAACTAACGACCGTTAGTGCTGTAAAAAAAATAAATACTGTAAAAACCACTGTAGCAGCTACAGTGCTTGTTCCCATCATCCTCCCTCTTTTAGTATATATATATAATTTTTGAATGATAATAAGTTCAAAGCATTGACGGAACTAGGGGGTCTTGCAGTGTTACGTGACACCGATAAAATATTTCCATAGTGTTAATTTTTTTTAGAACCTCGATTTTATTTGGATACATTCTGTACCAAAAACTTGTGGCTACTATTACAGTTTAAAGTTTTTTATGCACCCGATCTTGTTTAGTCATGGTTCCGTCCCTGATTCAGTAGTTATCAAGAAGAGTTTGCATAGTAACCATCTAATCATATTTTCGAACTATTTAGTACGTAACCAATACGTCAAAATAGACAAAATTAATAAAAGCCTAGACAGGAAAGTTTGTTGTCATATCCTACAAGCAAGTTTATTTGAATTTTTCAAGTTGACAAAACTAGATTTTTGGTACAATTGTTTTTCAACATCAAATGGTCCCATGAAACATTTGCATGAGTTAGTGCCACCATTAAATTCAAATACGTGTTTTTTAATCCGTGTTTTAAACAAGTATGGCTGGCCACAGTAACAAGCCTCGATCGATTGAGGCGATCGATTCTCATTCGATCATGTTTCTATGGAGACTCAATCGCCTAATCGATCGACTATGTTTTTTTTGTAACTTGGTCGTAAACTCGACCGACTCACATACACACATAGAAACAAAAGGCCCACTTTCCAATTAATGTTATTAAGGTCGCCCTTACTGGGGCACCCAATCACAAGTAGGTCGCTAGAGAGAATGAGAGTGATTGGAATCCCTTACTGTGTCCAGCCTAATAAGATCACATCAATTGCATAATGGCACACTATATTTATATGTTGTCACGTTCCACATCCATTATCTTTTGCTAGTGAGTTGCAATAATCAAGGCTACGACTTGTTAATTTACAGATTGTTATTGCTTTCAACTTATTGAGGCATTAAATTTCTAAGGCCTTCTAGCTTTGCATTAGATTAAAATTATGCATCTCAACATAATTCTTATCATTTTATTTCATGACTTCATCGTATACTATATTAGATACTAGAAAGTACTAACTTGTAAGATCTCATCAAAGTCTAAAATTAAGGATAGACTTTATCACAAGTCTCTCATTTTGAAATTTTGCACATGTTTACTCTATCTTTTAGACTTTTACATGCACTCTTATAGTCTTATCCAATGTTTTGAAAACCAGGTTCAAAATTGATCCGGTCGAATTACCGGACACCGGTTTGACCGCCGGGTCAACCCGGTTTTCCATTTATTATTATTTTTTTTTTCGACCGGTTCGACCACCAAGTCAACCCAGATTTCTATTAAAAATTTTTGAAAAAACGAAATCCGGCCAGGTTTAGAGAACCGGGTTGACCCGGGTCACTCAAAACAACCGGTTAACCCGGTTTTAGAAACCCGGGTCTTTTTCACTTGTTTTTTTTTTTGCTGGAAACGGTCGAACCGGTTAACCCGGGTTTCAAAACACTGGTCTTATCACTTGTCTCAAACCATTGAATCTTCCTAGTTGAATCATAAAAATTATTTGCATACATGTACACGCAATGTTACAAATGGCGTGAGGCGTGGCGTGGCGGCAAGGCCACGCCTCAAGCCTTACGCGCCATGGCGAAGCCATGGCGTTTTTTGCGGCGTGACTAAGGCGGCGAAAAAATATTTATATATTTATCATTTATGTTATAATATCATATTTCATATACATTTGGACTACTATATTAGACATTTAACTACTACTTATTATATAATTATCAGACCCAAATAACAAATAGACCAAATTTCAAATGATCGTTCAAATAGTTATTAAAATAATAATAATAATTAAAAAAAAAACAAAAAAAACCATAACTGTTTCAAAAAGGCGCGCCACGCCTTACCAAAAGGCGCGCCTTTTCACGCCTTGTCACGCCTTTTCCCACGCCACGCCTAGAGCAGCCGCCATGGTCTATTTCGTGGCGGCGAGGCCACGCCTTGGCGCGCCTTTTAGAACACTGTGTACACGTCAAGAAAGTCCAATATCGAATTTCTATAGATGCAAAAAGTTGGCACGCGTCTTGTCCTTTAACAAAGTGCTACAGTTTTTCAGTAATGGAAAATAACATTGATTGAATGATATTCTGTAATTCCATTAAACAAATAGTTAGCTATAGGATATAGTTGGTGTATATTGAATTTTAACTCAAAATTTTCAAAATAGCAATAATACGTTGGGGTGGACCCTAGTGATGGAAAATATTGATGTGAATAAACATATACAAAGATGGTTTAATACTTTAATACTATTAATATGGTGCAATTCAAATTCTAGTTATAAAAAAAATTAAAAAATGGTGCAATTCAAATTTATAAAGGGCCCATGCAACAACTATCCAGAAAACAATGCAATCAAGCAAATTTCAATTTTCTGGGTCACATTTTATATGCTATAATCCCATGTGCTTCCTCCCTCAATCAAAGGTTATTGACCACATATAAAACTATCTTAAAGCTAACTTTGACATGATAAACAAAAGTTTAATAGCTAAACTAAGTGTGTATTATAACAAGTAAACTCATAATTGTCGTAAATCCATTGACAATAGATATCTGATTGGAATACGAGAAGGAATAGTTAAACGGATTTCTAGGACATATATGTATTTGGACTCCATAAAGTCAAAGCAAAAAAATATAACTTGTCTTTACTTGTTATTTCGGATATATATACTTCATTTGTTTTTTAAGTCGATCTAACCAAAGGTGAATAAACTAATATCTATTAGTGGATAAATAGGCCTAAACCCGGTTAGTGGGTTTAGGATGTCTAGAGTTTCACCATTATAAATAATGGTCATTAATAAAGTTATACCTACGCGGAATTATGTAATCTAACAATATCTGGTGGAAAAGTTATTCTTAAAGCTTAATAAGCATTTCACATTCTGACTGCAACACTACGACCAACCGACTTCTTCATAATTTCGTCGACTTGTTCATAGTTGTGTATACTTGCACAAATGCAGAACCCCCCGTAGTCGATGTTACGGAGTACTTAACTAGCTGGATCCGGATCGGAAAGAAATGTTATTGATTAAAAGATCCATTGCTAATTAACTTTATTATGTAACATTCATTTAACAACTCCGTTTTCTTCTAAGAGATCGTAGTATTTCGCATTTAAATTTTAAGTAGCCTATACATTTCTTCTGAAGTTTTTACTTCCAATTATACAAGCCCAATCCCACATTGATAAAATATAAATCATAAAGGTGATATATAATTTTAATGAACTACTACTCTTATGGCCTAGATGGTTAAGAAATGGTATTACTTGAGCTTATGCTAAGTTTGGTAAACCATTTTTCAACTAAATCTTGGCTTTTAGTGCTTTCACTATTTTAAGGAAATGGTATTGCATTTGCACCACTAAACGTTTACACTTTTTTTTTTGCGAGTGTTTGTGGCGTATTTTTATATTTGATTTGGTGGTGACATTACACATGTTTGGTGGTGGGTTTGATAATAGGCTGAATAGTGTTATGACGTTGATGTAGAGGTAATGAGTTAAAATTTGAAAGGTTGAAATGAATATTAAGAGATTGGGTAGAAACTTCTATATATTATTCCAATTTGAAACACGGTTTGCTGATTCTAGGAATTGAACGTAACAGTGTTAAACGCTCCAATTGTTCAAATAGTCTTTGTCTACTAGTATGATTTTCAAGAAACAACTAGAGACAAGAAAATTTGGAATAGGCTGCGCAAAAGTTTGTTTCTCATGCAAATGATAAGTAAAAAACATTGCAAAAACATTTGACTAAATAATAAAGACCTTTGAAATAATGATACTTGCCCTCACTTGTTGAAATTTACAAATTTTTTAGTTGGTCCAAAATCTGGTATTTGAAGACCCATAAAACACATGTGCATGAATTTGTAAGAGGCTAGACAATTGCTTTGATTTCCATGCAAAATTGTGGGATTAGTCAAAATATATATCCACCATACCCGATGATTTCCTTGAATTACTACATTTTTCAATCAATGACACCTAACAAATATTTACCTCTTTGCTAATAAAATGGTACGATTATTTTTTTTGAGGTTGGAGTGTTCGTTAGTTATGAACCATCGGCCCATAAGTAAGCTAAACGTATACTATGAAATGGTTAAGAATCGGTACTAGAATAACTTTCCATATTATGTCTACCTAGAGGTTTTTTTTTTTAATTATCTTGGACGTCTTCATAGTCCCAATATGTTTTTTTGTAATAGTTACAAAGTTTTTATTAACTATATTTATGTTATAGTGGAGAATGGAGATCGGTTTATCGATTATAACATGTTGATGTGTATTGACATATCAAGCCTATAAAGCTTTATAAAAATTCATGATAAGTTATTGGCACAAATTAGCCTTTGGGCCTTTGAAAACAGGCCCAATAAGTTTAAGTTCAAGTTTCAGTGAAATGAATATTACCAACTCATGCTAACTATATTAGCTACGCAAGTCAAGTTAAGAAATTTACCTATACAAGTTAAGTTAACTAATTTACAACAGTTTTGCTTCGATTGGGCAAATTATATCTTCTGAAAAAGGTGCCCAGTTCTTGAAAACAAGTCTTTTCGGTTATGTTTCTTTTTGCTTAAAATCGAACACGTAAGCGTTGTTAAGTGTAATGTTGATGTGTTGGAGTTGCTAAAATCATTGTTGCTCGATCTAGGGTCGTTGTGGGTCGGAAGGAATGGTTTAGTGTCGATGTAACTAAGTTCAATTCCTAGCATTTTGCTAGCTAGAGTTTATTTATCATGTAATATATCGCCTTTATCTTTCTTTCTAAAAGGAGTAAGATAATGAAAAAGTTGATGAGGAATATTGTAGACCAGAATTTCCCTTTACAGCAAATACAATCTCCAAACTTTGAAAGCATAAAATAACATTGAAAGTAACATTCTCCTCCTCCTATATATAACATTTTATATCACATTGAAGCTTAATCGATCTTCGTTCATATATAGGCTATAGCTTGTATATACAAAAAATAAGCAATCTTAAACTGTTAGTTTGGCGGTTGGTTATTTAAATCCTTTTATCAAATGTAACAACGACAAGCTTTGAGCTTATTACATGAAATCTCAAAGGCCTAAAGATGTTGATACACAACAAAACGGAATGGTTTTTGGTAGTAATTTGAACTCATAAGTTTTTCACGCAGTATGATAAGGATTTTTCTAGTACACATTTAATTTCTTTTTATATACATATTCGATTTCAGATTTAACAAATGCACATTATTTAAAAATATATATATATATATATATATATATATATATATATATATATATATATATATATATATATACAAACATATTAAATGGCGTCATATTTTAGTTTTAGGCTGTATCTAAACTTCGAATACATTTTCTTTTGCTACAGTCTATAGTCTAGTCTAATCAATACTACGTATTTGATATTTCTCTGGAAATTTTCCCACGAACAATTAAATCAAATAGACCCTTTATTAGCCATTGCTACTAAGTAGTGAGTACGTACGTTAAAAAAAAATAATAAAAAAATACTCAAGCAAAAGTTCAGTTTACATATAATAAACGAGAGTGATGCTGGTGTTATAGACCTATAAGCTTACAGGCTTACAAATTGGCGAGCTCGCAACACGTGCAAAAAAAAAGGTTGAACCGATGAAAAGTTAATTGGATTAATAATAATAATAATAATAATAATAATAATAATAATAATAATAATAATAATAATCTCCCTCCGTATCACAAAAAGAGTCTCTTTTGCAAAAAAATAGTAAAATACTACTAAACTTCCAAAAATACCGGCCTATACAATAACATTAAATGGAGTGTATTAACCCAAAATTATAAATGAAAAACATTCTAAAAAACGAAATTGTTATATTTATGGCTAAGGGTACAAATGAAAAATACTATGCCAGTAACTTTTTATTAAACTGTATGAAAGATAAGAGAGATTTTTTATATATAGTATATGCATAGATAGATAGATATACGACACAAAATATCCACACAAAGATGAATTAGGGCTCGCTTGGTTCAAAGTGGGGAAAGAGAAAAGGAAAAGGAATGCAAATGAATGAGTGAGGTGGGTAATCAATACCTTACCCCCCAATTTACTCTATAATGGTTGATTACCCACTTTGGGGTAATCAATCCCTTTGCACCCCTTTACCAAGCACCATATATAAAGAAATGTGGGCCCTTTCGAATATCTTACCCATTCCCCATCCCTCTTTAACCTCCCACCAAGCACCCCTTATTCTCCATTGTGTCTTGATATTGGCATTTGCCATTCTTCTGAAAAATGTTTACTGGGATTCTTCCAATCCACTTCAATTTCTAACTTCTCTCTTACAAGCTAGCGTTGCAATTGCCACCTCGGGTTTTTTATATATAGTATATGCATAGATAGATATAGACACAGACAAAAAAGTGCTTTTTATATATAGTATATGCATAGATAGATATAGACACATATTTAAGAAGACAAAAAATCCACACAAAGACAAAAAAGTGATTTTCTCATCTTTGTGTGGATTTTTATATACTATATAAAAAAATCCACACAAAGACAAAAAAATGCTTTTCTCCGGTCTGTGTCTCGTGCATCACGCTTTTCCATTCTTCTGAACTATTTAAGCTCACTTCCAAAACCAAAAGCACGACGACCACCAACACGAGCACGACGACCAACATCACCACGAGCACCACCACCAAGTCCTCAAGTGACGTCTTACATACTAGCGGTGCAATGGCCACCTGGGGTTTGCAGTGGAGAATCGGGTGTCACTTGTCAGATCACACCAGTGCCAACTGAATTTAAAATTCACAGTTTGTGGCCACAGCCTAATGGTGCACCATCAAGTGAAGTGTTTGATGCTGGCCATGTATATACTACAGACTTGTATATTTTTCTAACTTGTATATTATGTTGATTCCTTCCAATTTAATTATGAAGTATAACACCATCTAACACCTACAAACTACAAGCCAAACAAAAACTAAATCAATTGAAGTTTTCTCTTTATTATCTTTACCAGAAGTTGCTGGTCATAATATTTTTAAAACAAAACCCCGAACCAAAGTTTCGATTTTATGTTATTTAAAACCAAACCCCGCACCAAAAGTTTGGTTTGGTTTTTATGGTTTTTAATTTTTTGCGGTTCGGTTTTTTTTCTTTTTTAGTTTTCAGATATCCGAAATTTTCGATGACAGGTTTAGGTTTTTTCAATTCGGATATCCGAAATTTCAGATAACTATTTTATATATCCGAATATCTATATTTTTGGAAAACTTTTATATGAGTTCCAGAACTGACATTTTATGAAACACAACTTTTTAATAAATTTTGATCAATTTTTTGGATATCTGAATACGAATATTTTTTAAACACCCAAAACCTAATCAAGAAATCATAGACAGTAAGTTGAATATGTTGCCTAAAAATAATAAGATGGCATAACATGTGTATAAAGATGAGATGTACAAATATATATGAAATAAAGAAACTAGCTTTACTGTCACACCTCGCCAAGGCGGAAATGCTAGGGTGTAACTTCATGTATATCATCACAACACATGATGTCTATATAGAGAATAACTACATGCAATAAAAATAGCAAAATATAGACACAAAGTGTCATAACAATACCCGAAAGATAACAACATGGTAAACTCCAAACGCACAGATAAACCACTTCCAATGTAACTAGGGTCTCGTATAATCACATCCTTCTATTTTATCCTTAGAAAGTTCACCTGAAAATGATGCTTAAAACGTCAACATAATGTTGGTGAGATTCATAGGTTTAGACACACATACACTCTCAAGGCAACCAGTTCACTGTGATTATAAAATTTAGCTGGACAAATAATTATAGTTATTATAAAAGCTACATATGTTCATAAACCAACCATCACACAAAAGGCAACCATCGGGCGGAACATGCTCACTGATCCAAATTCACAACATCCGGTCCGGAACGTGACCCCCGCTCCAAATAATGGGTAACTAATACCCTCTGATCCCACAATGATTACCACAGGACGGCTCGTGTCCTCCGATCCTACAATGATTACAACAGGACTGCTCGTGTCCTCCGATCCCACAATGATTACAACAGGACGGCTCGTGTCCTCCGATCCCACAATGATTACAACAGGATCCACAATGATTACAACAGGACTGCTCGTGTCCTCCGATCCCACAATGATTACAACAGGACGGCTCGTGTCCTCCGACCCCACAATGATTACAACAGGACGGCTCGTGTCCCCCGACCCCAATAGACATCAATTAGGTCGCATGCACGAGCAACAGGATAAGCATCCTCCTAATCGAATCACATATATATCCACACAAGCAAATAATCACACATAGCATGCATACGATAACATTATAAGTCCAAGCTCTTTTGACACACACATAATCACAGTAACTTAAACATTTAAGACAAGCATCATTCTCATCCCAAGTTTAAAACAATGTAAAAATATGGAACTATAAACTCACCTCAAACCTTGCAGCTTCCACAAAACCAAATCACAATCTATAACACACAAAATAAATCCACATTACACATGGCCAAGCTAAAAGTTATAACCCATGTAATACACATATGATGGATGTGTCAGACTCATATGACCCGCCATGGATCTCCTAGACACAATACTAACCATTACCATAACCTAACACTCACTAAATCCCTTGCACTTTTAAAATCAGAAAATGCAGAATTTTTAGGTACATTCGCCCACATGAAATCACAACAATTAAAGTTCAACAACTCACACCAAACTTTTACCATGGTCTCTCATAATCATACAAGCTAATCCCAGAAGGCCATGGACCAATAACACACACAAGTTCTCAAAAGAAAATCTAACTTGTCAACTATCCAAATTCGAATCTGAACGCACACCAAAAAGTTTTAATTAACATAAAATACTTCTACAAGTTTTTATCGCGAATCCTTTTCGTGGTAGTCTAAGATAACCTAAAACTTAACTATTCCAGAAGGGCTAGTCTAAATACCACTTTTACACCCACAATTCACTATCAAACGTTTAGCCAAATTTTGTTCCGGTTTGACAGCTTTGACACCTTAACAAAGAAAAATCAAAAGACCAACTTCCCGACCTTAAAATCAATCGTGGTCGGACTTTTTGAAAAGCTATTTAATTAAACTTCAATTTAGATCAAAAATTCATGACCTAACTCCTCACCATCTGTTATTTACACTCACATCTTTATAGTTGTAGTTTTCTATCCAAACCCTAACTCAATAACTAGCATGTTTTACGCTCAATTCTCTTCATCAATCATCATAATATAACCATTAATTGATCCCAACATGTTTTAATTAATTAATTTACAGAAGTTTACAAACCCTAGATCCATCATACTTAATGTTACATGAATACCAATAATTAATCAATTATATGATCATAGGGTTTAAGGATTTTACCTTGATTCTTAATTATTGTTTCCAAATTACAAACCCTAATTTTTTTCTTCTTCCTTTTCTCTCATGGATCGAGTCAAATTTACAGGAAATGAGTTTTGGGAACTTTGATTTTGTATTTATAATTATTTAGTGGATAATTACCTAACTTAGAGTTGTAATTAATTAACAATTGGGTTTCCTTTTCCCCCTTATCTTTTTCCAACCGATTTTCATATACATATATATACATTTTTTATTTTTTTTATTAAATTAATTTATTACACTCAAAACCTCATACTTTTCATATTTTATAAACTCCCAAAACAAAACCTAACGTCTTTCGCGACAAACCTTAACTTTTACGACAACAGGAAAAATTATCATTTTCAAAACAAAGTTTCCAAAAATAGAATTTCACACTCTTTTGAAACATAACTCATAAAAACGAAACACACATAACTCGCTTACGCTCATTAACTTGAACGAAGACTCGTTACGCAAAATCACAAAAACACCAAAACTACACAAGTCATTTCTACACCACAAATGTGATCAAAATGAACTTTCCCAAATTTCAAACTTTCCAAATCACAATAAAATCATTTACGCAAAGGGATTTAGTGCTAAAACTCACCTATATCACCTCAAACACCTAAGACACACCAAACAAACGTCAACCGAGTCAAGACTATTAGTCAAACTGACCTGCTAAAACCACGGTTGTTACATCATCCCCCACTTATGGAAATCGCGTCCCGAGATTTCAACTACACGAGTCACCACTCACAACAGAAAAAGAAAATTTATGGATATTTAAGCGGAATAATACCACACCATAAAATCACAGAGGAAGAATCACAAAAAAATGTGAACCGACTAAATACCCGAATTCACACAATAGAAAACATTCCGTCACTCCAATATACACACAAATAGATACACTCCCCGATCAATAACACTATTGATCCAAATGACTTCTCATAGGTAGGTACGATACCCTCGAAGCAAATGAAAAACCAAATGGTAACCGTAGGAAACACCATATATAATGGATACACACAAAACAAACATTAATTACATCTGATCCTCACGTTCCCAAGTAAACTCAGGACTACGCTCAGAATCCCACCATACCTTTACCAACGCTATCTCACCACACTTCAACCCCTTAACATCTCGATCCATAATCTCAACAGGTTTCTCGACAAAACGAAGAGTTTTGTCAACCCCTACTTTCATCTATTGGCACGTGCAGACTAGCATCCGCCAAACACTTCTTCAAATTAAATACATGAAACGTATCATGCACTCTACTTAACTCATCAGGCAAATTCAACCAATATGTCTCAAATCCAATCCCTTCCGTAAATCTCAAATGGTCCTACGTATCTCGGTGCTAACTTACCTTTCTTACCGAAATGCACAACACCCTTCCATGGTGACACTTTCAGCATCACAAAATCCCCAATACTACACTCCAAAGGTTTACGGCGATTATCCACATAACCCTTTTGACGATCTCTCGCAGCCTTAAGTCTTTCTTTAATCCGAAAGGCCATATCCGTAGTCCCTTGTACCAGCTCAGGGCCAATAAGTTGGCTTGTTCCAACTTCTGCCCATAGAGCAGGTAATCTACATTACCTTTCATATAACTTTTCACACGACACATACTCAACACTATAATGATAACTGTTGATATAGGAGAACTCAGCTAAGGGTAAATGTATACCCCGGCTCCCTCCAAAATCAAACACACCAATGCTCTCAGCTCACCATCCAACGCCTGATTTGTACGCTTACTTAGTTCACTCATTAGACAATGATAAGTCGCACTCATCTACATACGCGTTCTCAAGACTCCATAACACGTTTACCACTATCGCGAAGTAAGTATTCCATCTTGATATAAGCTGATTGACACGACACTCCACGTCCCTGTAACAACTCATCAAATGTAACGTCTCGCTAACTCCTCCTTAACACAATCTTCAGGTATCTCTGAATATGCAAATTTCAGAACAATGAATATGCAAATTTCAAGTAGTCAATTGTTGGTTTTATAAGGACATGTGGTATTTCTTGATGCAAAATTGAGTGTCTTCAGAGCTTTTATGGTTTGCATTTTTGCATGTCGCATAACACGTATATATGCAAGATTGTTTTAAACTTCTCACATTTCATTTTGCGTAAGTTTTATTACTAAAAAAAGAAAAAAAAAATCGGGGTCACCACTATGACACTTGGGTCATGTCTGGTCGACGGAGAGAGAAAATTGATGTGGCAGCCAAAAAATTAGGTCAAGTTGGGTACTACGCACATCCTAAACCAAACAACTTTTTTAAGAATTAAAGTTATTCCATTAAACAAATACTGGTTAGCTATAGGAAATAGTTGGTGTGGACCCTAGTAATGGAATTTAACTCATAGTTGTCATAATTCCATTAACAATTTGACTCCAAAAAGTCAAAGCCAAAAATATACTAGTAACTTGACTTTGCGTGTTATTTCAGATATGCACTTCATTTGGATTTTAGTCGATGTTCAATCAGAGGTGAATAAACTAATATCTAGCTGGAAAAGTTATTCTTAAAGTTTAATAAGAGCACTTGGTACCGTGAATGCAACACTATGACTAACCGACTTGTTCAAAATTTCGTCCATATGAAATTATGAACATAAGGGTGGTCATAGTATTTCGGATTTAAATTTTAAGTAGGCATTTCATCTAAAGTTTTTTTATTTCAATGATATAAGCCCAATCCCACATTGATAAAATATGAATCTCAAAGGTGATATATAACTTTAATGAACTACTACTGTCGGGTTTATTCTGGTTGTAGGGGTAGGATCTGTCTACATTTCACTTCCCCATTACCCTGCTCCGGCGGGATTGAGTTTGTTGTTGTTATCATCTCAAGTCATGCTAACTATATTTGCTACACAAGTCAAGTCAAGAAATTTAACTATACAAGTTAACTAATTTACAACAGTTTTGCTTCGATTCCTCAAATTATATCTTCTGAAAAAGGTGCCCAGTTCTTGAAAACAAGTCTTTTCGGTTATGTTTCTTTTTGCTTAAAATCTAACACATAAGTGTCGTTTAGGTGGCTTCGGAGTTGGAGTGTCACGTATTGTAGCATTCTTGTTCTAGGGTCGTTGTGGGTCGGAAGGAATGGTTTTGTGTCGATGTACAGTAATTAATTTCCTAGCATTTTGCTAGAGTTTATTTATCATATTTATGGCCTTTATCATTCTTTCTAAAAGGAGGAAGATAATGAAAAAGTTGATGAGGAATATTGTAGACCAGAATTTCCCTTTACAGCAAATACAATCTCCAAACTTTGAAAAGCATAAAATAAGATTGAAAGTAACATTCTCACCTATATATAACATTTTATACCCCATTGAAGCTTAATCGATCTTCGTTTATATATAGGCCAGGCTTGTATATACAAAAAGGCATTGGTTATTAGCATATAATTACATAACTCTCGTTACTTAGATAGCGATGATGAATTGAATCCGTTAATTATTGTGCAGTATGCTGATGATTTCATACATCTTGCTGCTGATTCATGGCTTGGTTTCATGCATTACATCCAAGACTGTATCGGGTAGTTGCATTTGAATGAATTCACCCCACTTAGATGTGCAAATATATCTGATGTGTCGAAGTTATGTTCCTCTTCCTTCACAACCACCTGCTAATAGCATTCGCAACTCATCACATAAGTATTGCGGCTTTGAATCAATCAATTAGTGTATTATGAAGTTAAGTAAGGCGCATTACCTGAAAAGATTTTAAATCTTCATCGGTGTCTTCTTCATGGTTGCTGCATGTTCTATTGTTTTCTCCAAATTCATCGTTCTTTGCAAACCTTCCTCTAACTCGAGGCCTGCTGTCTGCCAGAGTTTTTCGGCATGCATACTGTAACCATATACTTATTCAAATTATTAACTAAACAAGTTAATTGATTTTTTTTTTCGGGCTTTTTAAGACATACCTTGATTTTCTTGCTAAAGTTCCTCTCATTTCGTTTCTTCATATATCTATGAATCTTCTCTTTACGTTCTTCGGTTGTGAGCTTGGTTGTAACTCTAAATGTATCCGCTTCCAAACTTGTGATTTCTGATGCCAACGGAGTAGTAGAACTTCCGCCTCCATTTGCAAGATGCTGGCTTTCGTTACTAAGGGCCTTAAAACATATTCAAGAACAAAACAATATATGTTAGATCCTAGAAAAAAATATGATAAACTAGAACAAATAAACTATCTTAGAATTAGTTTACCTGAAGTTCGCTAGAGTTGTAAGGTGGTGGCAATGGATCTTGACAAAAGATGCCACGATTGTCTCCTTTGAACTCTAGATCACCCAAGAACAAATTCGCGTTGAACATCTTTGAGGTTTCTAGTGGTAAAGGAGGGTTCGAAAGGTATGAGCTTAAGGAAGGATCCATGAATGAGCAATTAGGCGATGTAGCAGTGTTGTTAAAGCGCATGAACTTTGAAGGTGGCATGGAAGATAAGCAATCATTTTCACAAACAGTGGACAATGTTGGTCCAATTATAGGGACACCATGGTCATTCGGGTATGGTTGAATCGGGCCATTATTCATGTTGGTAGTGTGATCTATTTGGTTTTGGAGTATAGTAAGATCAAAATGGTCTTGATGCCCGAATTGGTATGAAGGGAGGTTGAGATTGTGAGGCGTAGTGAAGTCTATGTCGTTTTCAGTTATTTCCTCATCAAAGATTATGGAGAAGTTGTTGATGTCGTCAGTGTCGATGTTGTTGCTTGTTGGAGGTTTAGTGGTAGTGGTGTTATCGATAGGTGTTGGATATTTGATTGTATCGGCCGTAGGAAAGGAGATGTTAGTGGTGTATGAAGATTGTTCGTCATAGCAACAATTTGAGCTCGAAGCAACTTCTGAGTTTTGTATAGTTTCGGGGAACAAATCTGATTCGCAGAACTCTAATAGTTGAGTGCTCAATGGGCTCGAAACTTGCTCCTGTTGATATAAGAAACAAAATGAAAACCCGAATAAGCTGATCATAATCTTATTAACTCGACACAGAATTGAAGAACAGTATTCAGACCTCGATAGATAAGCCCGTTTTCAAAAAATAATTCAAAGCACACAAAGGACTCATAAAAAAAATTAAAAGAAATGCCAACATTTATACATAGTTAAATACATAGGTTCCTTTCATGATCATCTCCATCTACATCGCCATCCGAATTGAATCAAAGAATCAAACAAGTTAGACTACTTAAACCTAACGCGGTCATAGAAAATGACATGTTTATATTCTCCAAATCATTGAATAAAAGGAGATAATGGTGGTTTAGGCAATCGAAAAGCGACAAATTTATAAGTTTGTTAGAAAGGCCATCGAATGCATATAGGCAGGCACGCGACGATGTTTATGTTCTTGACGGCGATCGAGAATAAAAGGACATCGATGATAAGGATAAAAAGAGCCAAAATGGAATTTAATCAAGCCCAATCTTGAAACTCCTTTATATGTACAACTTGTTAACCATCAACCTCATCATCTCAACATCTTCACTTCTTTTAAAATAAAAGTACATAAACTTTAGAAATTAAGCCAAACAAACTCATGGGTTGCTTTCGAAACCGATAAGAATTCATGATCAATCATCTTATGCATGCACAATCACAACAAAAATATAATGGAGCATCTAAATGATCTATATCAACACAAAAGAACTCATTAACAACTTGATCATATCTCCAAACTAAGGAATATTCCTATAGAAAGTTACTTATAAAGTATATAAACAATTATTGTAGTACCATGGAAGAAGGTTGTTCGTGTGAATGAACTGCGTGATCAGGCAACATTCTTTAACGACGTTCTTCTCCAAAACAACTAACAACGACGCCTAAAAACGCTATGAAAGTGTTTTAATTTCTATAAGAAAGTGATCAGGGAACGAATGGGAACCTGGAGCTTAAGAAACGACTGTCGTTTAGAGTCGAAGTAAATGTAGGGATGAACAACCGGAAGATCAAAGTCCATGTAGCTAGAAACTATGTAAAAAAAGTTTCCAAAAGGAAATTAGATTGTGGATTGAGAATGTTAAAGAGGTTAGAGGAGAGTAAATAGGAAGAAATGAAGGGTGGTGCATAAATCAATCAAATTTGAATGTGTTATTAAGGTTTGTTATATAAGGTACAAATGTAGGGTGTCCGTACATTAGATGTCCTATTAACATGCTTATGACCTATTGACCATGCATGCATATGTTACGTTTTTTTTTTTTTTTTTTTTTTTTTTTTTTTTTTTTTTTTTTAAAGGGACCATCCCCGGCAAATATATTAAACACTCAAAAATCACAAGTAACTTATATGGACAAACCATACCCATATAAGTATAATTCAAATGACATTCCCAAAACATGCTTCGGGAACATCTCTAGCAACAATAAAGTCCTCCTATAACTATACTTATTACAAATTAAAGAACACCAAATAAAATCCAATATCCAAAATATAGCAATAGACTTCAACTTCCCATCCTCACACATATCCATAAACTTCATCTTCAACGCCGGGGACATAATCATCAACTTCAACACCGAAACCATCTCAATACAATCAAACGTGGAGCATTTCACTAAACAATATTGCCTCTTTAAAAACCTTCCCGAGAAAAACCCATCGGGACAAAACCCGGGAAAGGAAAAAAGAGCGCAACTATCATTTAGGACTCCTACCAATATGCAATTGGCCTTCATATCTTCAAAGACATAATCCATGGAGAACAACATAAACAAAGATCTCAAAAGCATCTCAGTAGGCCCTAGAGAAATAACCACCATAAGCCCATACTTACTATCTCTTATTCTGTCATCCCAACTCCAACATAAATCTAAACCAACCATCAAAAGACTATCTCTTATGCTATCATCCCACTTCAAATAAATTCAAACCAAACCCAGCATAATAAAGGACCCCTTCACACATGAACCAGGCCCCACCCAAAAAGCTATAAAATACGACCCCTTGATACATATTCCAGTCAAAAAGCATAACGACATGCCATAGCAAAAAATCACCCCTTTAACACCACAATCTACTTCCAAACCATCATCAATACCAGACCAAATGAATCCATGATAAAGATGCCAAAAACATAATATAATTAACCAAACACCATCTGTGCTAGGCACACACCATGTTGGACAATCAGTTACACAAGAGACATCTAAATACAAGCTAATCCAAGTGTCATCTGAGCTAGGCTCACACCACACAGGATTAACATGTAAACACCATGGACAAAAGTAAAATGTTCCAATAGAATAAGAAGAATCACATCTGATAACCCAAAAAGCAAACCCACCCCTGAACCAAAAAGAGTACCTGATCTCATAATTCCAGTGGAGAGTACCAGCATCATAAACTTCAGGACCACCTCCCATATCACCATAAACACCTCTATCACCAAAACTGCATAACACCTTACTCATTTATATAGAATTTAACATTCCTGCTCCCATCACACTTCCTCACTTCAAAATCCCATAAACCAACAGCTTCATTAGCATGTCTAGAGCTTCTAATCGTCAAACTCAGCAACCTAAGTCTCACATTTTCCCTAATTATTCCAAATAGCTCATTAACAGGTCTATTCTTATGCTGAAATCTTCGCATGTTTCGCTCTTGCCACACAAAGTAAACCGTAGCCCCAATGACTAACCTCTGCAAGATACTCCAAACAGACCTATTAATAGGTCTATCACAAACAAAACGAACAATATCAGACAACGAGTTAGGGTCAGACTCCAGCCAAACAGCCACAGCTCCAAAGAAAAATCACATTCAAAGAATAGGTGCTAATGAGATTCAGTCTCATTGCTACACAAAGAACAATTAAAATCATGAAACCCTTACCAAACAGCCACTCTATCCAGAGTCTTCAATTTATCTTTGATTACAAGCCACAAAATAAACGCGTGTCTTGGAATGTTTTGGTTAAACCAGACAAGTTTGTACCATGGAACAACAGGCTTAGAGACAGTAATATCAGACCAAACCTTCTTAACAGAAAAATGACCAAGGTTACCATCATTAGTCTTCCATAAAACTCTATCCTTTCGACCATGAAACAATAATGGAGGTGGAAGATGAAAAAGGAATGGAAACTTCACCCTCCACACCTCAGGCCACTTCCAATCACCATTCTCAACCACATCACAAACTTTAGCGCTTAAAGACATACCAGCTTCAAAGATATCTCTTTTGGTAATGAATTGCGATAAAGGGCCAATAAACAACCAATTATCATACCAAACAGAGATAGTAGAACCATCACCAACAGAATACACAATATGGTCCCGAACCATCTCCCTACATTGCAAGATCTTACGCCAACACCAACTAACATCATTACGATTAGGAATGTCCCAGAAATTTCTTATAGTGGAACTTCTATCAATCAACCTATATGAGCTAACCCATTTAACCCATAATGAATCTTTCTTCGACACTACATTCCAAATATGTTTAGCAATAAGAGAGATATTCCAAGTGCCTAAAGATTTAATACCAAGACCCCCCTGAATCTTCAACAAACACACATCATTCCATCTAACTTTGGCCTACCCTTTAATCAAATCACCATTGGACCAGAGGAAACCCCTCATCATTTGTTCAATATCCGCATTTACAGCTTTAGGCAACATAAAGCATGAAGCCCAGTACAATTGAATAGAACTCACCACAGAGTTAATTAACTGTAGCCGACCCGAAAAAGATACCGATTTGTTTTTCCAATTATGAATTCTCTTCTTAACCTTATCTAACAGGCTACCACAATGATGCTTATAAAGTCTAGAAGTAATAAGAGGAAGGCCAAGGTACCTTATAGGAAACACACCAACAGCAAGCGGAAGAATATTCAGAATAGCAGCCTTCAAATGATCAGGAACGTTGCCAAAGAAAATAGAACTTTTGTCTAAATTAGGAACCAGGACTGAGACACCACTAAACTCCTTTAACACATCACTCAAAAGCTCCACAGAGTGAACATCAGCTTTGGCAAAAACCATGAGATAGTCAGCAAAACTCAAATGGGTAATCTTCAATTTGTCACACCTCCAATGGAATTTGAAATCACCATCATCCTCAATCTTCCTTCTAACCATCAACGAGAACACCTCCATCACTAAAGTGAACAAATAGGGCGATAACGGGTCACCCTGTCTCAGGCCCCTCATTCCCTTGAAATAGCCATGATGATCACCATTAACGTTAATAGTAAACGAGGGAGAAGACAGACAACTCATGATCCATGTAATCATATCCTTGTGAAAACCAAAATGAATCAAACACTGCTTCATAAAGCCCCACTCCACAGAGTTGTAAGCCTTATGAATATCAATCTTGAATGCCACTTTAGCCGGAACACAATCCCTGTGATAATTCCTCATGAGTTCTTGGGTCAACAGCACATTATCACTAATCTGTCGATTCGGGATAAAAGCATTCTGACTAACATCCACCAACTCACCCAGATAACCTTTGATCCTATTAGCAATAATCTTAGTGACAGCCTTGTATAAAACATTACAACACGAAATCGGCCTAAAATCTGAAACTTTTTGCAGAGTTTGAGATTTAGGCACAAGAGCTATAATCGTAGCATTAACTTCCTTCAAAAGCTTTCCATTCTTAAAGAAATAAAAAATAGCCCTACAAACTTCATTACCCACAACAGACCAAGAAGCTTTAAAGAACTTAGACGAGAACCCATCTGGTCTTGGCGCTTTATCATCATTCATCTCAAAAAACACATTCTTGATCTCTTATCTAGTAACAGGCCTAACCATAAACAGAGCATCTTCAGGGGACAATTTCTTACAGAAAAGAGAAGCCGGATCAACAATAGGTTCCACATTCTTCATATTACCAAGCACACACTGAAAATGTTTAACAAACTGAGCTCCAACTTGTTGACCAGAGTATAACACCCTATTCATATCTTCAACATTCTCAATCCTATTCCTATTCAACCTTTCCTTAACGGTTTTATGAAAGAACTTCGTATTAAAGTCGCCTTCACTCAACCATTCTACTTTAGCACGTTGCTTCAACAATAATTCTTCATCTCTCACAGCTTCATTATACGCTTTAAGACATTCCATCTCTTTGGCTCTTAACACAGGATCATGAGAATCATTAACCATATTGGATTGAGCCCTTTCCATTTCATGTCTCAACTCAGTGACTTTCCTAGTTAAATCACCCTGAGCAAATTTAAGCTTTCTAAGCGGCTTCTTCACTAATTTCAACTTAGAAACCACAGAAAACATTGCATGACCAGGAATGTGCCTTTCCCAAACATCTTTGACAATAGGCAAAAATTCCTCCTTTTTAGCCAAAAAGTTAACAAATTTAAAAGGTCTTGGTTTAGCTCTTGGCATCACAGGAATCTCAACAACAGCGGGAGTATGATCCGACACCACAAAAGGAAGAAATTGAGCATTAGCATTAGCAAACATTTCCACAAACGGCAGATTACTCATAACCCTATCCAACTTTTTCAATAAGCCATCAACCTTACCCCGACTTTTATTCCAAGTGAATTTGATGCCTGACATCACCAAATCCTCCACACCAATCTCCCCTAAAAATTCTCTAAATTCAACCATACCTGGCATAAATGAAGAGGTTCCAGCAGACCTTTCTGAAGGGTCCAAAATAACGTTAAAATCACCCAACAATAGCCACGGCTTATCCTTAACCAGCAGACTATGACTAACCAAATCCTACCACAACTCCTTCCTACTACTGGCTCTAACATGGGCATATATAAATGAACAAAAGAATCTATGTTGGCTATTAACAGATTCAACATACAAATTCAAAAGTTGGGAAGATTGACTAATAACCATAACTCTAATAGAATTAGGATCCTAACCCACTATAATACCCGTGCCATTAGAGCAAGAAACATTATTCGAAACCCAATGCCAATTGCCCAAAACAGTAGAACAAATATTATGCAAATTCCTCTTCTTAACTTTTGTTTCGAGAAGTCCACATAAACTAAAATTACCTTCATGTAGCAGATCAATCACTTGTTTCTGACTAGCGAGGTTATTGAGACCTCTAACATTCCACGAAAGAGCTTTATACATTGGAAATATCTTTATCTACGTCAGCCACATTATTCCCACTACTACGGGCTTCCAAATCCTCATCCTATGGCCTCATGTCCTTAGCCATACCACCATCATCAGTAGCCATATCATCATCTTCAACAGAGGGATCTAGACCATACCCTTGACAGTTATTATAGAAAAAGTCTGTTTGTTGAAGAAACCATCCTAGTCTAATTGCCTTTGAGGGGTAAATTCCAGTTTCCATAACATTAATAACTTCCAGCTTCAACTTTGGCCAAATCACATTAATATATTCCTCATCCATAGCTTCCTCCACCGCTTTCTCCTTATCAATCATTTCTTGATCACCAAGCACATCAAAAGAATTACTAACTGGAACATTTTCATTACACAAATTAAAGTCATCATTACCAGAACCTGAGCCTCTCACCAGAACTTTTGGCCTGAAATTATGGTCATAGGCAGAAGCAAGTTTTGGTTTTTCAACAATCCCACCATCCGCCTTGTTTTGAACAGCTTTGCCACCACCTGAATTATCCTTGGCCACAGATTTCCCTTTAGAAACAAAATTACCTGCATTATTACCTTTTTGCTGATAAACGTTCCTCTGCATCACCCCTCCGAATCTCCTTTGACTATTGAAACTGGCCTCATTATTGCTATACCCTAGTCTTCCATTATTCTGAACTTTTCTATTCTGAGAACCAACATCCCTGCCACTTCTATTCTGCCCACCACCATTACCCTGAACCTCATTAGTCTTCACATTAACCGGTATATTTTTCTTGCCCATAACTTTGAAACCATCATCAACCTGATCCACACCAGCAATGTTCTTAGACACATTAGGTTTAACATTAGCGGACTCAAAAGCGGTTTTTGCTGCCAATTCTTCCTCAGACCTTGGTCTAATTTTACAAGCAATTTTCGTATGCCCAAATGTATTACAGTGAGTGCATAACGGTGGTTTCCACTGATATTTGACATCCAATTTACCCACCTTGGCAGGTCTATTACCTAAAGGAGGATAAGAAATCTCAAGAAAACTAGGCAATTCATCAATTGCATCAACCTCAACCAAACATCTGGCAAAATCCAATTTTCCAGATTTCTTTAAACATCGCTCCCTCGTCATTTTATCCATAAGCATAGGTTTTCCCACCCCACTCATAATCTTACCTAAACCGTTACCATTACAAAGCTCCATTGGTATGTTGTAAATACAAACCCAAATAGGAATGGTACTCGGTTCAACTTTTTCAAGCCATATCCCTGGTTCCCACACATTAAGCACCAAAGGAACATTATTGACCATCCACGGACCGCTTTCAAGAACCGCTTTCATCCCCGCCTCACTCTTAAATTTAAAATAGTAAACCCCTGCATTAGTCTTAGTAATTCCTTCTATATCATACACTCTCCACATCTTACTCAAATTAGCATTTACCACCCTAAAATCCATTGACGTCCCCACAAAATACCCATACAGTTGCAACGAGCAAGCTTCACTCCCCTTCTTAATGTCTTCAACTGAAATATCGATTCTCCTATTACCATTACCTAACTTAGGAACAGATTGAGGAACATATTGCATAAGAATTTCCCTATCCTCTGCTCCTTTCTTCATTTTCTCAGCAAATGACTCTATATTCAACGAACCATCTGAACTAACAGCATTAACCCCAGCCTTTTTGGACGCCCAAACATTAGAAGAACCATTTCTATGAAATAAGCAAGGACCAAAATGCACAGAATTCAAAACCACATGCAGCTTTTTAAGAATACCACTTCCCCCATTCTTTGAACCAAACACAAACTCAGAGCTACCCTGCACTCCTCCACCCCTCATCCTTGTTAGTTTTCTTAATGTTTTCATCATGAACATGCTCCTCACAAGCCACATTGTGACTACTAACATCCTTACTCACTAAACCAGGATCTACATTAGCATCAAGCATATTAAAATCCTCCTGAATATCCACCTTATCACTCCCCGTAGACTGACTATCACCAACACCTTTATCACTACTAACAACCTCAATAGGCTTATTGATAAATGAACCATCATTTTCACTTATCAAGGAATCATTACCAGTCAAATTAACCTTACTCCTACGTTTAGCAATCCTAACAGACTTAGAATAATGACTAGGAGCAACATTACTACCTTCCTTAAACTTCATTTGACTAGAAACCACCTTATTAGCATAAATTTTATCAATTACCTTAGACAAAACATCATCTAATGGAGTAGAGATAGAACGTTTACCATCAACAAGAACATCATTACCAGAAGAATTACGACTTCTACCTTTCTCATTCAATTTCGATGTCCTAAGTCTTTTTAGGATCGATCCAGCACCAGCAGACGCCGATGGAGGTGATTTAACCTTGATGCGAACCCCAGAATGAGAATTAGAGGCCTTCCTTGGCCTACCACATGGCTTAGGAAGACGATTAACATCAGATGGAACAATGGGTTTATGGCTCAAACCCTCAGAAGTCATCCCTGTAAGAGTACAAAACTTATCAGTGATGGCGTCAGGAGGTTTAGGTGGATCCGGAGGCATAACAATAGTGAAAGAAAAGAAAAGGACTCAAAAGGAATAACGGAATAGAAAAACAACAATAGATCCTAAACTTGCAATAGATCTAATTGTTGTTTTTAGGGTTTGGGGATTTCGCCACAATCGCCAGAGAGCATATGTTACGTTGGACAACACCTATTGGACTTGGCATCTTCTTCGATCATTTCATGTCACCTAAGACATAGGAACTCTTGTCTTAAACTCTTCATTGTTATTTTTAGAAAAATGGATATATAAACTAGCAAAAAGATAAAGATACATTGGCGGACTCACGTTCAGGGCCGTTTTTGAGGGTGTGTAAATGTGAGCGACCGATCAGGGCCTCAAAATTTTTAAAGGCCTCAAAACTTGTCTTGTTAATAAATATATATATATGTACATATGTATTTTTCACGAAGAAAAAAGTATTTATATGAGAAAATATCTTAAATGAGTAATATGTTAGTACTTTTAGATAACTAATTGCATTATATCTTATAAACTGTGATATTTTATATATAACATTCCTTATCGAAATGATTCATTGTTTAATTTCGTCCGGTGCTCTAAAATATTTCATAAATTCATGGGACGACCTTGCTCAAGTTTATAAGTGATCAGGTTCACAATTTTGTTTACGATTATACAATGTACTAACTAATCAAAACATGTGACAAAATAATTTGGGTATCAGGTTCATTTCGTAAAAATCATGATTTTTAACATAAAAATTACACTACGGGGCAAAAATCCCATGAACCCCCGAGAACCCTCTTGGATCCGCCCCTCCAGGATATACATGCATCAACGCTAACGTAACACTAGTGATCAAACTGATTCTAAAACCACCACAACCTACAACCGACCTGAAACTATAACGACTACAGGATCAAACACAAGACACTGAGAAAGTGTGATTTTTTTTTTTTTTTTTTCGATTTATGTTGAATATTTTTGCCAACTACTGTAAAATGTTCATAGTGACCAAATGAAAAAAGCTCAGATCGACATATACTGATTCTTCTTTAGTTGAACTTATTATTGTGTAGGCTGCACCGAGTTATACATATCATAACTCATAAGTAACTTTATTAGTTTTTACGTACATCGAATCTCTTTTGAGATATATACTCCATACATGTGCATATGTTAAGTTACACCAATATAATTGGTTCCAATGATGATATGATGCCGTTACATACGTGTATCTTTGTTTGTGAGCTATGACACTTTTGTACGTACTGTTTAGTATCTTTTTAAGTTCCTAAATAAAAATACATCATGTATGTCTGCTAGCTTCCAATTCATGTTCAAGTATAAAAGGTGTAACTCATGAGCATATATAAAGATTAAGAATAACAACACAAGATCATATCTTTGGACATAACCCAAAATCAGATAAAGTCGCGTACTTTTGATTCTTAAGCCGCATCCAAACTAAAGCCTGATATCTAAACAGTGCTAAGCAATCTCTTGATATAATGTAAAGTTTATTATTCGCATGAGACACTAGTACAATCACTACAAGAAAACAAGCAATTGGGGAAAAAAAAAATTTGGATCGACATATGTAATCCCAAATTGACTATAGGGCCCACATGTATTCAACAAAAAAAGAGCAGTCAACTAAAAAATTTGGCCACACAATTTGGGATGAGAATGTCGTCTCATTCTGTAAAAAAATAATTTTTGCTATTTACATTCCTTTTTAAAAATATTTCGCTCGATTATTTTCTTCCCGCCTGTTTATTTTTAACCCACCAAACCATATGGGACGACAATGTCGTCCCATTTTGTAAAAAACATGTATTTTTTGGATTTTAAACTTTATAAATCAATTTTATTTTACAAACCATTTTTGGAACTTTTAATATAATATTGAAAATAACATTTATAATTCAATAATCTATCTAAAAATACTTATATACAAAGTAACTTTAAAAAATTATTTAATTTAAATACTTTTATTTAATAAGAAATATTTAAAATTATTTAATTTAATTTAAAGTTAAATCCAATAATCTATCTAAAAATACTTATATATAAATTAATTTTAAAAAATTATTTAATTTAAATACTTTTATTTAATTTAAAAAATTAATTAATTTAAATACTTGATAAAGGTCGTGAGTTATGGATATGCATAACATTTTAAACGGTCGAGTTGTTATTGATATGCATAACATGTTTAACGGATGAGTCGAGTTGTTATGGATATTCGTAACATGTTAAACGGATGAGTCAAGTTGTTATGGATATCCATAACATGTTTAACGAACGAGTCGAGCTAATATGGTTATATTTCTTACATACGTAGGTAGGTTTTACGTACGTAGGTTTTATTTCTTACATTAAACAAATCAAATACCAAAGACTTCTTTATGTACGTAGGTTTTATTTCTTACATTATAAATAAACATCTGAGGATGTTGTAAGCCTCAACCCTTAAAACACTTGAACTTTGTCAATATTACTCGTTATATTTGCTTTTAAACGATAAGAATTCCAACCTTTCAAATATCTTTTTATAAGTATGTTTTATCCCAAGTGTAGATCACACAACTCGACAAGCAAACGAAACATATCAAACGAAACAACTCGACAAAATATTTGCTTATCCTCAAACCAACCTCACAACCTCTTATACATGAGATGTTAAACGAATGAGTCGAGATGCAATGGTTATACATGAGATGTTAAACGAACGAGTCGAGATGCAATGGTTATACATGAGATGTTAAATGAACGAGTCGAGATCTAACTAATATATATATAAACACACACACACACTCATCTCACTATCTCTCTCTCTCTCTCTCTCACTCTAGCAGTTTTCGTTTTCCGGCGACACCAGCAGTTTTCGGCCGTCGGAATCTTTTTCCGGCCACCACCTTTTATCACCTCAAATTGTAGACCGGGCCACCCCTGTCACGATTCCACCACTCATAACCACTCAACCTCACTTAACATACACTGTTATCATGGTGAAGATGGTGGAATATGAAGTTTTTCCTTGTCCTTGTGAACGAGGATACGTAATATTGCGAGAATCGCGTAGACCTCACTCAAGGGGTCAAAAATACTATGCGTGTCCTTTCTCGAAGGTGAACAATTACATACTTTTTCGTGTATTATGTAAATAATTTGGTTAGTTGTTAAAAATAATAGTTTTTACTCTTTAACAGCCTGGGACAACAGACCATGGATGTGATTTTTTTTTATGAAAGAAGGAACGACTCGCCAAAATGACCGGTTCTCTGGGAGCTTCAACATCAAACGGTTCTGGATCTGCTCCAACAAGGTGCTCAAACTGTCATGAAAAATATCTTAGGGTAAACATGCTTGAGGCACAAAATCAGTTGCTACTCTAAAAAATAAGGATGTTGGAGGCAAAACTTGAAATGGCAACGTATCCCGACAACCACGACCACGCATGTCAGTCGGATGCAATACTCCGTGACCTTTTAGGTGAGATGGATAAATTTCATATGTAGTACTGTTGTTGTTGTTGTTGTTGTTGTTGTTGTTGTTGTTGTTGTTGTTGTTGTTGCTGTTATCGTTGTTATTGTTGTTGTTGTTGATGTTGTTTGCTGTTGTTGTTGATGTTATTATTGTTGTTTAATAAAATGTTGTTGTTGTTGTGGTAACTGATGTTGAACGTCCTTTATATTTTAAATTCGTACGCACAAATAATAGAACTAAAGGAACAATATCACAATTATCAAACACGACAACTCGACAACCAAAGGAAACAACTCAAACTAAACAACTCGACAACCAAACGAAACAACTCAAACTAAACAACTCGACAACCAAAAGAACAGATCAAACGAAACAACCCGTTTATTTTTCGATAATCTTGTCTCTCATCCACGGTTGAATTTTTCGGGTCGGGTTTTTTTGTGATTCAAATTAGGCAAGATTGTCTTGTTTTTGGACGCGATTTATTTTTTATTTATTTAGTATTAATTAAATAATTCAAAACATGATTACAACATCTATTTAAATAATTTTAATTTATTTAAATATTTTTTTTAATTAATTTAAATCATTATTTATTTATTTAGTATTTATTAAATAATTTAAATTATTTTTAATTTATTTAGTATTAATTAAATAATTAAAATCATTTATAATATACAAAAGATGAATGAAAAAAAAAAAAAAAAAAAAAAAAAAAAAAAAACATAAGGAACGACAATGTCGTCCCTTTTGTTTTCACCAAAAATTTTCACGAAAATTGAATCAACCCGCCACGAAATTATTAAACCCGCCACAGTAAGGGACGACAATGTCGTCCCTAATTTACAAACAATTGTCGTCCCTTTTTGTTCGTCCCTTTTTGATCAATTATTGATATTCTTCCTAGATCTATTCATTTTCTTCTAAGTCTTTACCGGAAAAAAAAAAAAAAAAAAAAAAAAAAAAAAAAAAAAAAGCTAGCTTTCTTCTTCAATTCGACACCACCATAACCAAATTAATACCACATTCGACACCACTATCACCTCAAAACACCAATTACACACGCACCACTATGCACAATTTGTTTAATTTTTGTTAATTTATTTTGTGTAAAGGTATGATTTTTTTGTTAATTTCATTTTCTTAATTTGTTTTGTTTAATTTTGGTTTGATAATCTTTGCTTCTATTTTGTGTTGTATTTGTGTTGGCGTTAGATGGCAGCAGCAGCACCACCACCGTGAAGCAACCACGGCAGCAACAGTACCACCGTGAACCACCACGGCAACAACAGTTTCTATTTTGTGTTGTGTTTGTGTTGGCGTTAAAGGTATTTTTTTTTTTTTTTTTTTGTTAATTTAAAGGTATGCTTTTTTTATTGTGTTAAAGTGTTTTGGGACGACAATGTTGTCGTCAAAAGTTATGGACAGCCGGGACAAAGTGTTTTGGACAGCCGGGACAAAGTTATGGACCACCTCTCGCTTGTGTTTTTTTTATTGTGTTAAAGTGTTTTGGTGATATAGGATTGTGTATTAATTAAGATAGTATATTGTAAACAGCCGGGACAAATTAAAGAAACTTTTGCTAGACATTACAGTAAAGTTTACAAGTATTGATGTGCTAAAATGAAGTTGGTATTAATTTAGGTTGTTTTTTTTATGTGTATGTTTTTTGTTAGCCAGGACAGCCGGGAGAGCCGGGACAGTACCACTTTTCCTCTTTTTCTCTTTTCTTCTCTTCTTCTATTTTAGCCGCAAACTAGGTATATAATTTAATTACTCTTAGGGGGTGTTTGGTTGGGGTAAATTCAAGGTAATTGGGAGAATTTGAAATTAAAATTGCTTCAATTCTCTTGTTTGGTTCAAAATAAATATGTGGGTCCAAGAATTTTATTTGCATTAATGAGGCTAAAAGTGAGGCATTTTAATTTTCTTCCACATGGGAAGCATTTATATTTGCTTAGAATTTTAAATAACACCATTTATATATCTTGAACCAAACGCCCCCTTATGATATTGTAATTTGGTTAGTATGATTGTTAAACTTATATGAATTGTAATTTGGTTTATGAAATGTATGTTTGTGTAGGATCATCGCAAAAGCACCACCTCTCTATCTTTCTTCCTTTCTTCTTCTCTTTCAGCCATGTACCAACCGTGACATCTAGTATGTTTTCTTTATTTTCATATTTTGTTTTTGTTTATTTGTATGTAATTTAATTAGTAATGTATTTGTTATTGGAATGATATTGTATTGTTAAACTTATGTGACTTTTTTTTAGGATTCTAGTGATTGATTTCGGACAACCCCCATCTGAAATTAATCATCCTATAGAAAACCCGTCCGAAATTAATTTATTAGAAATTAATTTCGGAAAGTCCCATGTTTGAGACTGCTTTTTGAATGTTTTGTCTCATTTAGGAAATGGATGCGTATAACTGTTTTACTATTTGAGAGAAATGCGACAGTATTTCCCTTTCACTCCTACGAATATGTCTTTAATGCACATATGTGGGGAGTTGAGGGGAAATGATGCCGAATTTTTTTTCAAATAGTAAATCATTTATACGCATTCATATATGAGACGAGACATTTAAAGAGTGGGTTAGGATTGCCTTCCATAGTTGCACTAGGTAAACAAAACAGTTCATAATTACGCCTTTTCATGTTTGAATGTGTTTATTTGCATATGTTTTTTTGAATGTGTTTATTTGCATATGTTTTTTTGAATGTGTTTTTTTGCAACGCAGTCATGACAATTGATAAGAGTTGGACCACTATATCCAACCATAATTCCAACGAATTTTTAGATGGTCTTTTTGCATTCATCGCGCATTGTGAGCCATTGTTACACCCCATCTCAAAAATGATTCATTGCCCATGTGTTCGTTGTGGTAACGCTCCAACTAAATTGGCTACACTTACAACTCTTGAGTCACACATATCTAAATACGGGTTTGACAATAGTTATACCACTTGGAAATATCACGGTGAACCGCTTCCTCCACCCGTAGTTATACCACAACCACCTTCACCTAAACACATTGACATGGATGCATTCTTCCAAGATATTTCTGCAAATAATGTCCCAACTCCACCATCTCAAACAACAGGTTCTCAACCAGCTCAAACCACGAATCCTAACAAGTACAAAGAGTTACGTGCTAGGTCCACCCAAAAGTTGTACCCAGGTTGTGATATGACTACATTGGACTTTATGTCAGAGCTTTCGCACATCAAGGTCTTATGTAAAATAACTGATGTCGGGTTTAACAAGATTCTAGCTCTGTTTCAAAAGGCATTACCCTCTAGTAAAGGATTCAATTCCCCAACCTTATACTATGAAATCAAGAAGACATACAAAGATATCGGGTTAGGATACGAATCAATCCATGCTTGTATAAATGATTGTTTTTTATTTTGGGGGTCATATCACAACAAAAGTCTGGATAATTGTCCAATCTGCAACGCGAGTAGATGGAAAAACCTTAAGAAAAAGGGGAATAAAGTTGCCAACAAGGTGTTGCGTTACTTTCCGTTAACACCTAGACTACAACGTATGTTCAACACAAAACACATTGCAAAGTGGATGACTTGGCATGCTACTGGACAGTCTAAGGAAAACGGTAAGATGAATCACCCGTGTGATGGTAAAGCTTGGAAACATTTTGACATAATGAAACCAGAGTTTTCATGTGACCCTAGAAACGTCCAATTAGGGTTGGCTGCCGATGGTTTCAATCCGTTTGCCAACATGAGTCAAAATTACAGCATGTGGCCGGTTATATTAACAGCATAACACCCCCCCCCCCCCCCCCCCGTGGATGTGTATGAAAGAGACTTCTTTGATGTTGACGATGTTAATTCCCGGCCCTAAATCACCTGCAAAGGACATTGATGTTTTCTTGCAGCCTTTGATCAAAGAACTCAAAGATTTATGGAATGGAGAGCCGACTTTTGACGCTGCTACGGGGTACTCATTTCAACATGAAAGCGGCGGTTTTATGGACCATCAATGACTTTCCAGCTCGAAGTAGTTTGTCTGGTTGGATTGGACAAGGCTACTATGCATGCCCAACATGTAAGCAGGACACTCCAGCCCTTCCTGTGAAGCATAAAATCGCTTATGTTGGTTATAGAAGATTCTTACGCGTAAGGCATCCAATGAGGAATAAACATAAGGAATTCCATGGTCAACCTGAAACGAAGCATCCTCCTAGAAAGTTTACCAATAAAGAAATCATGATTCAAATTAGTAAAGTCTTTAAACGTGTCTCAGGTAAACATCCACCTATTGTTAAAAATAACCCTAAACCTAATCGAAAAATCGAATTGAATTGTGTGGAAAACTAGAAGGGGGGTTGAATAGTTTTGCGTCTTTTTCGTTTATTAAAAGTACACTTTCAAAGAATTAGTGGTAATTGTAAAAACCTTTGAAGCTAAAGTATAGATACAAATTAATTCACATATATCACATAGATACTACTTAATTAAAGTGTTGAATAGAAATTATAATTTCATATATCTCACTTAATTATAAGTTTGTATTTATATATGTATATGTGTTTTAATAATTGTATATACTTATATTTTACTAATGTATAATTAATGTTTTGAATGGAACCTAGTTTGATCTTTACGTGAAATCAATATATGCACAACACACAATAATAATAATGTACGAGAAGCAAGTAAGTAAACAAGTAAAGAATGAGAGATGGAAATATCAAACCGAGAGACAAAGGATTTATAGTGGTTCGGCTACAAGGACACCTTCCTTGCCCTACTCCACTCCCCGAGCACCGAACTCGAGAGTTTTCTTCACTAAGTCAATAACCTCCCTTATGGCGGAGAAAACCGTACACACCAAATGCTTACACCAATTAACGACACAAAGCAAGATGTCGAGTTCTAATCGTAGCTAGAACCAATCTCACACCAAATATCACAACACAACTTCTTCACACCTTTTACTTCTTCAATACTTCTTCACACCACAAGTATCTTCACGCCTTTACAAGATACTTCACAACTTCAATGTCTTGCAACTTCACAACTTCAAAGCACCAATGTCTTCACAACTTCAAACCAATAATATCTTTGCACCTTCAAGCCACTAGAGTCTTCACAACTTTAATCTACTAATGTCTTCTAGTCTTCTCCACTTGGAAGCTTCAATTTCTTCACTACTAGTCACTATTGCTACTCTTCTCCTATCTTCACTACTATCCAACACTACTTCTTCACTTCAAGTTCCACTTCACACTTACAACAATTCTAGATTTTACAACTAAATCTAGCAAACTAATACATACACCTTATTCACCAAAATATGAAAGATCAACAAGATGAAACAAACAAACAACTTAGATAGCAAGATGATACTAAGTTGTAATACTTCTAATAGAAGTATTCTTCTCTTTGCACTTGAGTGTTGAGGCTTGAATCACTTTGAAACAAAGATCAAATGATTTTTAAAGGATGGAGAAGGATGTTTAGATCAGAAAGTTTTTAGTGCAAAAAGGTGAGAAAAGTATGTGGAATGATCCAATATTTATAGCGCCAGAAAATACTGTTCTGGAGCGTGCCGGTCCCCTTAATTAGGGGGTGGTCCCCTTAATGATTAAGGGGGCTGCCTAGTAAAATTAAGGGGGCCGCCCTCCTGAACGTTGGATTTTCTTGTCCTTTTGTGAGGGGATTTTTTCTGGATTAGATTTATCATTTTTGGTTAAAAATTTGAATTCACAAATTTGTAATGAATTAAACATATTCTTTTAATTCCAAAAATGTTTTACAAAAGATATAAAATGTTTTGTGACATTTTATAAATATCTAGTGATTAACAAAAGTGTTCCTTTGATCTTATAATACATTAGACACTTTGTTTATTCATACCTTAAGTGATTAATTGGTAAAGATGAGTATTTACTACTAAATACTTGTTTATGTCATAATCTTTGGTTTGATGAGTTTTCGTTTTGTGATTATCAAAACATAGAGATATCGAAAGATATGAATAACGTTTTTAGTCATTTATTTATATCAACAAATTGGAGTAAGCGTTCTATCTTCTACGAACTGGAGTATTGGCCCGTTCTTCTTCTAAAACACAATCTCGATGTCATGCACATCGAAAAAAACGTGTTGGAGAGTGTGTTGAATGCCTTGTTAATGAACGACAAATCCAAAGACACGCTAAAGGCAAGGCAAGACTTGGAAACTTTGGGAGTTCGAAAAGAGTTGTGGCTCGTTGATAAATGATGAGGCGAAAAATGAACCACTTTTAGGGGGTCATTTAAGCCCGGAATTGAATTTATTTGATCAAATATTGCCCTAAATCGTTCCTTTTGTGATTTTAGGTACTTTGGGAGTGAAATCTGAAAAAGAAGGCATTTTGGACATTTTTGGAGCATAAAAGTGAAGAAAACGGCAAAGTCACAATTTTCCAAGCTGGGAACAGTAGGTGACGGCGTCAAGAGTAACTTTTTGACGGCGTCATGAGTATTTTTCATGACGACCCAGTACAGAATTGACGGCGTCACAAGGAAGGGCGTCAAGAGTAAAAGACGTGACGGCCTGGAAACACATAATGCTTGACGGCGTCAGAAGTAGATCAAGGCAGTCCGAGAAGTATTTTGGCGGCGAGATGACGGCGTCACCAATTTGGTCTTGACGCCGTCAAACCCTATTTCCTATATATAGTTTTCTAATTTTTACACATTAAGAGAGGAAGTTTTGGAGAAACCCTAAGGCCGAACTTAGTACAAATTTTACAGGTTTTTCAATGGTTGTCTATATCTTGTTCTTGTCTTAATTCCATCATGCTAGGCTAAATCTATCTTGTGTTTGCTTAGATCTAATGAAACCTAGATGTTAATTATGTGTTGATTACTTGTTTATGGTTGTATTGGATGAATGATTTCAATGTTAGGCTTAAGAAAACTGGCAGATCTCCAAATGGTAACATGCTTGAACGTCTTAGGAAACATGAACTGATGTGCACTAGGTTTTATTGGTTGTATTTAATGCATGAGTAAATTCTAATGATCCCATGTTAGGAGCTTCTTAGCCGGCTCGACATAGGAGTGAAGTAGGCACTCATAGGATTGGGGAAGTAAGTGCGCCACCCCATGAATGGTATTAAGGAATACAATCCGTCATCCACGCAACTATAACAAGTAATTAACGTGTAAAAGATGTCTAGGGAGTAGTGAAATCTAAGTAAACACATTTTCTCCACTTATTGCTCACAACCTTAGTATAATTTAGTTTTATTTTCATTTCTAGTATTTACTTTTAATTGCATCTTAGTATTGGGTTAGTTGACTAGCAACTAATTCCGCCCAAATCCTTCAAACCCGAGATTTTTACTTGCTTTCATAAAAATATAAAAACACAAAAATAATCATCCGTCATCTTTAGCACTAGTAATTAGGTTTTCTAATCCTAGCGACACTATTCCTAGATGAACGATCAATCCCCCGGTACTTGTCACTATACTATACTACAGCGATCAGGTACACTGCCTGATGAGGGTTGTAAACTTCTCAAGATCCCTTGAGAGGTAAAGCCTGGTGCGATTCCTACGTATCAAGTTTTTGGCGCCGCAGCCCGGGGAATAGTTATTGTCTAGGTTAGAATTTCTTTTTATTAGGTCTACTTGCTAGATTCCTTTCTAGTAAGATTTTATTTTTATTTTTAGGTTTCTTTAGTCTATCTTAATTCTTCGTGTTTTTGTTTGTACTAGTGTGGTCTTTATGAATTAGAGAGTCGCCGTTTAGAAGTTAGCAAGAGGCTTATTGCGCATAAAAGAAGAAAGAGAGAAGTTAACACATTTAAGGAATTCATTAAGCCTCTCCAAATGAAAATTGAGTTTACGGACTTCGCTCCAACCCCGGATGAATTGAGTTACCATAGGTTCCTTTTACAACACCCTTGCCCCTCAAAATATAGAAAGACACCATGGATTAGGAGGCATAACTTGAGGAACATGAAAATTCCTTGCATGATTGGGTACATGTCTAGAGAGCATACATACATTGACTTAAAAGCACCCATGAATATCATGTCTAGGCTCTATTACAATTGGATAATGAACGAAAGGTTAAGTCCTAGAAAAGACCCTTACAATTCTAAAAGGCTATGTAACTTTGTCAGGAGAGTTAAAGGGGTACACATCTTTATAGGAAATTTTACTTATCAATGCGACTTTGTAATCCTAGAAGATGTTAGAGGCATTATTGATCCACACCTAGGAGAAGTAGTTTTAGGACAACCTTTTGTTGAGAAGACTAAGATGTATCACGACCATGAGAAGGGGATAGCTCAGTTTACTGATGGGATAGAAAAGGTCACTTTCATGATGCCTCACATGAAGGAAGAATTAAAGGGCATCAAAAATCTACAAATTGATGAAATTCGACCCTATGAGGTTAAGGAAGATGGAATTAGTGATGATGTCTATTATGAGAGGAGGAGAACATACTATTCGGGTTGCATGAATCTAGGCCCGGAATATAAGCGTGATGAGAATTGGATTAGATGTTTCAAGTTGGCACAAAAGTGGGAAAGGAAAACGTAACCCATGACCTTGAGTCTAGCTACAAGACTCGTAAATAAAGAAAAGCGCTTCTTGGGAGGCAACCCATGCTTTGTGTGATTTTTATTTGTTTGTTTGTTATTTGATTCCGTATGCATGCTTTATTTTTATTGTTGGTAGATCATGTTTCTAAACTAAAATGTGGAAATACTTTACTTTGTTGTTTTGACCTAGTCTTAACTCCACCTAAAGGTATTTTTGCAAAAGATAAGTGTAAGGGGAAACCCCAAATATGTTTTTAAGAAACAAACCGATCATGATTCTCCACAATATTAAATGGACATGTATATTCGTATTTGTTAGAGTCAAATGCTTGTATTGAGTCATAATGAAGTTTTGCAGGATTTTCCAGGAAGTAGGACCAAGTTTTTCCAGAAATTTTCCGGAAACTTAACATAAGAATTTCTGCAGGTCAATCCTGACGGCATCATGAGTTTACTCTTGACGGCGTAACGGGTAAAAATCTGGAAATTTTACCGGTTTTGTTTTTTTCTAACGGAGTCTTAAGGTTTTTGTGAATTATTAAGTTTTATAATCTCCAGGAAGTCTGCAAACTTCATTCCACAAGCATTATATCTTACTTTGTTTTCTAGGATTTAGTAACTTATATAGGATGCCGCCGATTTTATGCGAGGTTGTCTTGTTTGTTTTCTCAGGATTTACAGGTTATGTATGACAAGAAGATGATTTATATTCTGGAAGGGAAGCTTTGATTGTTCATTTTCTTGGAGGAAGATTTAACCTGGCCACCTAATTATCCATACCGAGCGAATCAGTGGAGTATTTGATTTCATTTGTTTTACTTATTTCACTTTTACATTCTTTACTTGAACATTGGGGACAATGTTCATCTTAAGTGTAAGGGGAGGGTAAAATGATGATACCTTACAAATACACTTTCGCTTGAGTTTGCTTTGTTTAATGGTAGATGTGTAATAAAACTATGAGAAACACTTGTTAGTGCAATTTTAGCGCCAAATTTAAATTTTTTTTACAACATTTAGGAGTGAAACTTTAGCCATAGCAAGCGTCTCATGGATAGGAGATTGTATGACTAGCACATAACCGTATATTCAGAAAAATTTTCCACCCAAATATGTGAGGTTCGCCTTTAGATTTGATAGGAAAAGCATTTACTATTAGTGCTTATGAGTGTACCGGTAGCATTTAGATTCTAGAACTTGCGTTAGTGATGCATCCCGAGACCGCTAGTGAGACTACATTCGTGCGGTAGGATTTACTACATGATAAGAGGCATTAGGATCACCCTTGTGTTAAACCCGTATTATAATTACTTGACCATTTAAGTCATATTACTTGACTACTTAAGTCAATTAATTTTCCCCCACCCTTAGCGTTGTACTCATTTTTAGTACACGAAACCCCTAGTACACCCCTCCGAGCCTATCTTTTCGTTTCTAACTTTAAGCATTTTACTTAAAGGAAGAATTTGTTACACCCCACTTAAGTGTACATCCAAATCGCCTTAGCCTTCCGTGTATGCGCTCATTTTAGTGCATTATTGTTATTTGTTAAACCCTAAGTTAACTATCTAATTGATTACATGGTTGCTAAGTCGAGTCATATCCTTGTACATATTGTTTTGGGACGATTGGGACTCATGGGTAAAGTACTTATTTTATGGAGTAATGGGGAAGAACGTCATTTATTACCCTCATATGTACGTTAATCTTAAAAGTGCTCCAAGTGTTTTGATTATCTTAATTCGAGTCATTAGATTAGTTTAATGTAAAGTATGTAAAGATTCAAGTGTAAGGGGAATTTCCATCCCCTATAATGTATTATTTTGGATGGTATGGTAAGAGTGTATGCAAAAAAAAAAAAAAAAAAAAAAAAAAAAAAAAAAAAAAAAAAAACGTACGGACTACCATCCCTTTTTATTCTATGTTCATTTTATGTTTTTGTTATTTTTCATTTATTAGCTTAAGTCGAGTCTAGTCTTGGCTTAGCAACGCCATGTTGTACATGTAATTGACCATGATTGTTAACTCGCCACCAGTCAAAACTGCCTTTATCCAACAAAACCGTGTATTTCATATCCCTACACCTAACGTTGCAACCCTTTAAAAGACCTCTTTGATAGTTTATCCTAGGTGCTTACGCCATGTGGTGGAGGTTTGATCCTTTCCCAATCCTACGGTAATCTATTTTGCTATGACAGGTAGTGAGAGATATCTTCTGTTTCCATATTGTAATTTACACTTTATTACACCCGAGAGATGTGAGTATCTAAACAATATTTGTGAGGTGCTAGTATATGACCTCCGTGCTTGTCTATTGGTCTTTAGTAGAACGATTATTTGTTGTAATTACTTTTATCTTATTGTTAAATGACCCCTAACTTGTATTTTGAGTAGAATAATAAATGCATTTGCTTGAGGACAAGCAAATCTCAAGTGTAAGGGTATATGATGAGGCGAAAAATGAACCACTTTTAGGGGGTCATTTAAGCCGGAATTGAATTTATTTGATCAAATATTTCCCTAAATCGTTCCTTTTGTGATTTTAGGTACTTTGGGAGTGAAATCTGAAAAAGAAGGCATTTTGGACATTTTTGGAGCATAAAAGTGAAGAAAACGGCAAAGTCTCAATTTTCCAAGCTGGGAACAGTAGGTAACGGCGTCAAGAGTAACTTTTCGACGGCGTCACGAGTATTTTTCATGACGACCCAGTACAGAATTGACGGCGTCACAAGGAAGGGCGTCAAGAGTAAAAGACGTGACGGCCTGGAAACACATAATGCTTGATGGCGTCAGAAGTAGATCAAGGCAGTCCGAGAAGTATTTTGGCGGCGAGATGACGGCGTCACCAATTTGGTCTTGACGCCGTCAGACCCTATTTCCTATATATAGTTTTATAATTTTTACACATTAAGAGAGGAAGTTTTGGAGAAACCCTAAGGCCGAACTTAGTACAAATTTTACAGGTTTTTCAATGGTTCTCAGCCCTTGAACCCTTTCATGTGTAATTGAGATAAGTGTTCTTTTAATTCAATCAATATGTCTATGTGTTGGTTGTCTATATCTTGTTCTTGTCTTAATTCCATCATGCTAGGTTAGATCTATCTTGTGTTTGCTTAGATCTAATGAAACCTAGATGTTAATTATGTGTTGATTACTTGTTTATGGTTGTATTGGATGAATGATTTCGATGTTAGGCTTAAGAAAACTGGCAGATCTCCAAATGGTAACATGCTTGAACGTCTTAGGAAACATGAACTGATGTGCACTAGGTTTTATTGGTTGTATTTAATGCATGAGTAAATTCTAATGATCCCATGTTAGGAGCTTCTTAGCCGGCTCGACATAGGAGTGAAGTAGGCACTCATAGGATTGGGGAAGTAAGTGCGCCACCCCATGAATGGTATTAAGGAATACAATCCGTCATCCACGCAACTATAACAAGTAATTAACGTGTAAAAGATGTCTAGGGAGTAGTGAAATCTAAGTAAACACATTTTCTCCACTTATTGCTCACAACCTTAGTATAATTTAGTTTTATTTTCATTTCTAGTATTTACTTTTAATTGCATCTTAGTATTGGGTTAGTTGACTAGCAACTAATTCCGCCCAAATCCTTCAAACCCGAGATTTTTACTTGCTTTCATAAAAATATAAAAACACAAAAATAATCATCCGTCATCTTTAGCACTAGTAATTAGGTTTTCTAATCCTAGCGACACTATTCCTAGCTGAACGATCAATCCCCCGGTACTTGTCACTATACTATACTACAACGATCAGGTACACTGCCTGGTGGGGATTGTAAACTTCTCAAGATCCCTTGAGAGGTAAAGCCTGGTGCGATTCCCACGTATCAATAAAGGTAACGGGAAGGTCGATAAGCCTCATCTAAGGTACTCTTTAACACCGGAAAATAGAAAACTTTTTTGTAAATTCATCAAAGGAGTTAGACTACCTGATGGGTTTGGATCCAACTTCAAGAAAAAAGTGACTGCTGACGATAACAACATAACGGGCCTAAAATCTCATGACTGTCATATAATGATGCAGCGGTTACTTCCTTATGGACTTCGGCAATACTTACCCAAAGACATTTCACCCCCATTAATCGAGCTCTGCTTATTCTTTAAGCAGATCTGTGCTCGAAATTTGATGCAGCAGGACATAGAGAAAGCTAAAAAAACAAATGATCGATGTTATGATCAATTTAGAGCAAATATTTCCTCTGGCTTTTTTTGACAGAATGATTCATTTGGTTATACATTTACCCGAAGAGGCTATTCTAGGTGGCCCTGTTTACTACCGGTGGATGTATCCATTTGAAAGATACATGAAGAAGCTAAAAAATTATGTCCGAAATAAAGCCAAGCCAGAAGGTTCTATAGCAGAGGGTTATGTTGCAGAAGAAGCATTAACTTTCTGCTCGCGTTATTTTAAGGATGTCGAGACGAGATTTAATCGTCTTGACAGAAATGACGACGGTGAACCTGAACAACCAGATAAATTCCAAGTGTTCCAGTCATTATGCACACCGGTGGGTAGATATGTAAATACTAAGATAAAGCCAGATGTTATGCAGGCAGTTGTATGGTTTATACTTAACAACAGTCCTGAAATTGACGCAGACATCCAGGTGTACAAAGAGTATGTTTCTTCTTTTTTATATTTTGAAGAACCCTTTTTTTTCGTAAGCTATTTGTTTTCGATGACTTATTCTAATATCATGAACTTCTGCAGTGAATTTCCTAACAATACCGTGTAAACAAGTTTTCCTCCCTGGTTCAATCACAAGGTAAACACATTAGATATATTACCTTGTAGTCTAGAGTTATTGCCCATCTGAATCTGTTTGTATCTCTTTCGTAGATCCGTGAAAAGAGCGTGGCAAAAGACCCAACCTGTAGTCCCGAGTTACTCTCTTTGGCGTGTGGACCTTCATCTAGTGCAAATACATACCCCGCTTGCATAGTTAACGGCGTGAAGTTTATGGTGCATGAGCGCGATATACTTCATACCACTCAAGGCAGTGGAGTTTCATCACCCGGGCCTGATGGAGATATGTATTATGGTCAACTAGAAGAAATTCTGGAGCTCACTTATATGGGCAACTGCAAGGTTGTGTTGTTCCGATGTAAATGGTTTGACACCCATAACCCTAATAACCCTACGGCACGCTCTAGACGTTCTTACAAGGAACGAGGCATACATCATATTCTGACTGATAAGGATGCTTTTAGAAATCAACAATACATTCTTGCGACACAAGCAACACAAGTCTTCTACCTCGAAGACCCTGCCAGACGACCACCTCATTGGAAGGTCGTCGAAGATGTTCATCATCGGAAGATCTGGCATCGGGATGTGGTAGATTCTGATCAAGATTTTATACATGGGAGTAGTTCATCAGATTTTGCATTGTTTGTTGGTTTGACTGGTTTGGAGAATGCGAATTTGATTGTAAACGATGAATCAACAGAAGAGGACGCCCCACCAGCTGATGATGCATCAGCTGAAGAAGATGTTGATTTTATTAATAACGAGGATGATGTCGTTGCTCATGTCCTTGATGATGATGATGTTGACGTGTCTGATGATGATGAAGTGAACCCCACTGTTGTTGAAGAAATTTTATCTAGCGATGATTCTGATGATGACAATTGTTCTTAAATTGTAATTTGAATGAAATTGTTACTACATGTTTACATGTGTAACTTTTATTTTGAATGAAATTGTTATGTTGTGTTTAAATGTGTATATTTATATGAATGTGTGTATTAGTATTAATTGGTCCACGAAATTGTGTGTTCTTGTACTTGTAATTTTACAGATGGTTGTCGTAGCTCCTAATTCACACGGCGGGGATGCTGGTGGTGATCCACCAAGACAACCCTCATTTACTTTGCCGGGATATTGCGCAGGTAAGAAAATGAGATTTATTTTTTATTGATAAAATTGAATTTTTTTACTTGTATTTTCAATACTCAATAACTTGTATTTGTAGGTAATATGATCACGGGTGAGACATCTAATCGGGCATTAAAGAAAGCGTTTAGAGAGAATAAGAATAAACCTTTGCCTATCGGCTTTGATCACGATGATCAAGGTACATTCTCACCCATAGGCACGTATGCACCGCAGCTCAATAGTCTTATCGGGGAACAAGTTAGGCACTTCCCCTTGACTGCAATTGGGAACAAATTCCCGATGTTTATAAGGCGCATATATTTCCCGCCCTCAAGGTATTTTATTTCTATTCTTATTGTTATCAACCGCTTAGATATGCGTGTTATATTTAAATTGTATGTATATTTAAATGCGTATATTTATTTGTAGACCTATTTTGAAATCGAGCCTTGGTTAAATGATGATCGCCAAGTGAGGTATGGGGATGAAACATATAAGGTGGGGGAAAGGGTATGTAAAGGGCTCGAACTTCAGATGCGATTACTATATCGTAAAAATAAAAATAGGATCAAGAAGAGGTACTTTACTACCCATAGGACGCCCGCGGTCGCAAGGGAACATCCGCCGCCGCCAAATGCGTGGGCTCACAGAACCCGAGAAGAATGGGAGTTGTTTGTCGACTGGTTGTCCGACCCGGCACGGATGGAAAGATCCGCCAAAAATGCTGAAAATTGATCAAAGAACAAGATAAAAACTCACCAGGGGAGACAATCTTTCGTACAAGGAAGAAACAATTATGTAAGACTCATTATAATTTTTGTGATTTTTAAAGGTCTATATAATGTTTATACATAGCTCGTTATTAATCTATTTTATATTGTATGTATAGCGGGTTAAAAAAGGGGAAAATGAAGATCTGATCGAAACATGGAGGAGGGGACATTCAACTAAAGAGGGTAAATTTATAACAGAAGATAACGAGACGGCTTATGTAAGTAATTTATCTCTTAACACGTGTCATTAGGATCAAGTTACTTGTTTTTTTTAACTTACTTGTTTTTAACATACTTTTTTTTTACTTGCACAACTGCAGATGAAGTCTCTTTTCAATCAAGTGAAAGCCGGTACAGTCTCGTCGATGACCGAGCGATAAATAATTCGTAGAATTGTTCCGAGTGACAACCGCCAAAATTTGTCGGGCATTGGCAGGATAGTGACGGGCAGTGGCAAGTCCACACATCAGCCGTTTGATCGAGACTATATTACTCGCCAGCATATGACCGAGGTGTTGAGGTGAGAGCGTCAACGGGCTGATTTGGCTGAACAACGGACTCTCGTGGCCGAGCAAGAGGCTAGATTGGCTAGGGAAACTGCTAATGCGACTAATGCTAGAATGGGCACCTTTGAATCTTACATTGGTCAGTTTTTTACCTTCTACAACAACCAAGGTAATCCATTTCCCGTTCCTTTCCCCCACCTAATCCTGTTCCCGGCCCTTTTTCCGGCCCTATTCCCTTTCCCGGCCCTCCTACTTTCCAAGCTCCCTTTCCCTGCCCTCCTACTTTCCAAGCTCCCTTTCCCGACCCTAATAATGCTTTTAACAATTGTTATCGTCCCTCCTTTCCCGACTCTACTACATGCCCGGGTTCTAGTTCGAATTATGAAATGCAGCCACCCGAAGTCCTTAACAAATACCTCTTAGCAAATAATCCTCATTTGAGCCGCATGCCAAGGAATAATGATTATAGTAGTGAGGAGGAGGAGGTGGTGGATTCGGACGATGAGTAGGCGTAGGGATGTAAGATTTTACTATTTGTTGCAACTTTATTACTACGTACTTGTTAGTAACTTTGAACATGTTAATTAGTAACTTTGTGACTTGTTAGTTTAATTGTATCGTATTTGTGGAATGGTATCGTGGATTTGTGGAATAGAATGATATTGTATCGCTTAGTAATTTGGTATTGTATCATATTGTCGAATTGGTATTGCGGATTGTGGTTGATTACAAGTTAAAAATATGCAGGTTTTGGTAGATTTTTTCGGGAAAAAAATCCGGAAAAAATCTGGAAAATGTGCAGGCTGCTGCATATTTTTTTTGCACCCAGGTACAGTTTGGGACGACAAAATCGTCCCATTTTTGCAAGCAGTTGTCGTCCCATATTGCTGAGTTCCACGTAGCCTGTCCCAAACGAATAAATAAATAAATTATTCAAAGCAATTTGGGACGATATTCTCGTCCCTTTTCTTCAAAAAATATGTAGTCCCATTTTTTATTTTCCAAACATTTTCTTCTTTAATTAAAAATAGTTAACAAAGTAAAAAATAATAATAATAAGTTTGGGACGATTTTCTCATCCCTTTTTGCAAGTAACATGTCGTCCCCCCCCCCCCCCCCCCCTTTTTTTTGTTGACTTACTAGTGGGCCCAGCAGTGCATCGTCCCAAAATATAAAGAGAATGTCGTCCCATATTTTTTTGGGACAAAAAGTTAGGGACGAGCAATATGGGACGAGATGTCGTTCCATTTTTTTTTTGGGACGACGCTCTTTGGCAAAGTGGGACGAGAATGGCGTTCCAAATCCTTTATTTGGGTGTAGTGAATCGACGCTTTTGCCGGCGACATTTTTACGCCGTTCCCGTCGACAGGTCGACGGAACAATACGTTCCCGTTGACATGTCGACCGGAACAAAACGACGGTTGTGCCTCGTCGGGAACAGCTTTCCCGTCGACAATCGCCGTCGACATTGTGGGTCCCACATCGTTTTCCAGTCAAACGAATTTGCTGTCCGTCAAATTTTTCCCATCGACATGTTGACGGGAACATATAACTAATTAATGTTTTAATTAACAAATAATAATTACGTTTTATATAATGCCGTCGACATGTCGACGGAATTTTAAAACTACAAATATTCATTATTTAATTATGTCGTCGACGTGTCGACGGCATGATTAAAAAAAATATTTTTTGTTTAATAATGCCGTCGACATGTCGACGACAACATTAAATAATCAATATTTTTTGGTTAATGTTGGCGTCGACATGTCGACGACATCATTAAGGTATCCTGCTAACAGCAGGCTGCAAAACCAGCAATTTTCCAGATTTTTTCCGAATTTTCCGAAAAAAATCTACCAAAATCTGTAACAGCCAGAACCTGTAATAGCACCTATAACCACTCAAACTCGCACCATCTTTTCCCCTCCTTGCTCTCATTTCCTTGATATGTGCAAATGTAGCTTCAAGATTTGTGACCCTATTTCCCATATTATCAAGTTTGGTTTCCAACGTGCTTTCAGCTTCATCATCACCTCCAACAGCAACAACTTGAGCTACAGCAGCATCTAGCTCTTCCATGTACTCTTTGTAGTACGACTTTTTCCTACACCATTCGATAATCTTGTCTCTCATCCCCGGTTCAGCGTCCCTAAAAGAACCATATTCCTCATAAACTGCATGACCAAAAGTTAACATAACTTCATTAAAGAGGAGCTCGTGTGACAATACTTTTGAGTACTCCTCTCCAACTGTGCAACCACGCCAAGTCATGTGTGTCTTGTAAGAATTGACGATTGACTTATTTGTGAGAATCAAGAATGTATGTGTAAAATGAGACGGAAATGATTTTGTGAGAATGTATATAGGTAAAAAATGAGACGGGAATGTTTTTGTAAGGTTATATATAGGGTGAATTTTTTGGGAGATATTGTCGACGGGAAAAAGAACGCGGGAAAAATCCCACCCAATATTTTAGCCATTTATTAAGAATATTTATATTTATTAATAATTTCCCGTCGACATGTCGACAGGAATCGTAAAACAAAAATTGATTAACTTTAATCACACGTTAATTACGAAAAAAACCGTGATTAATATATTCCCGTCGACATGTCGACGGGAAAATAATAGCGGGTAAATTTCACGCCCAAATTTAGTGAATTATTGAGGCTAAAAAGGTATGGTGAAATGTTCCCGTCGACATGTCGACGGGAAAATATGTGTATGAAAAATTCAACGTAGCGGGGCTCGGCCAAGCGCCTTTTTTGTCGTTTTGTGCCTTATGCCGTCGACATTGTGTCGACGGGAAAATGTCCGTCGCCTGTTTTCCTTATCCTTGTAGTGAGACTTGCTCAGCTCGATATGATCTCAACCAATCATAGCTAACAAACACTCCTTCAAATGGCAAGCGAGCGCTTAGAAGCCATCTTGTCGCGCTGTACTTTGGTATATAAAAACGAAGACAAGGCATAAAAGGTCTAGTATGGTTGATCAAAGAATATTTAAAGCTCAAGAGATCAATCTAGCTTTCAATTTGATTCCAAAGAGATGATATTATGTTCATTCATAGGTTCAACTTTATCTTCTCACCTAGCTAGGTTTTGACCTTAACCAAGTTACTCATCGCAATCATAAGACCACAATTTCTACCACAACAAAAAGAATCAACAGCTAGGCCACGATGTTCGTGTTCTTTCAAAGATGGTTCCAAACAGCTACTGATTTGAGCCACTGTTTGTGCTATGTTTGCCAAGTGCGTGCGCTTTCATATATGTTTCTCCCAAACGCTACGACAATCATCCATTGGCACAGCTTCTATTTAGCCCTTTTTGGCAAAATTCTTTCCCCTAAGCGAATAGTGACTCGTACAGCAAGACTTACTTTGGAATCTTTGCATCAAATTATTCCCAGATTTTTTAAGCTTGTACGACGGTGCGTGTAGAGTTCTTTCACATGGATCTCGAGAATCAAAGACTGTATTATAGCCCAAACTCCAAACAAGAAAACATGGATTTTCCAGGTGAATTGACATTGTCCTCTTTATTTTTTCTCTAGAATATATGTCTTTGCATACAAGTCGTATTAAAATCATAATGCACATCTATGTCATTACATATATAATCATAGTAACGTGTCGATTGTATGTGTATCGACAACTAAAGATCCTGGATAGTCTTTTTAGATGCATATACATGGTGAACACATCATACTCATGTAAAGGCATATTTCGTAGCTAGCTTTTTTTTGACCGGTTTGTTGGTTGTTAGTGATTCAGGTCCAGCAATGACATCCAATTAGGCAGTATGCTGACCCTGAGACCCGCTTGTTCCTCCTTTACCGCCTGAAGGGGTAAAAGTCCGGAGTGGGACTCGAACTTGAGACCTCCCCTCCCCAATGCACCTTAAGGAAACCTTGGTGGCCAACTGAGCTAGCCCAGTTGGTTCATATTGCGTAGCTAGCATAGTTTAAAACCAGCTAAATATTCTTTATAAAACTCGAAGTAGAAATAAAAATCATAAGATCAAAACCATGATCGGGTCAAAAATCTAAACAACTCCAAGATACTACACAATCATGGCTTTTAATTTACGTATACCAATTTATTTGTGCTCTTGTTTGGTTTACGAATAGATATTTATAACTAATAACTAAAAAACTTGAATACATATATAGAAATAAAACTTTGATAATTGTACTCATATTACCTTTAAGTTGGTCTGTAATCTTTACTACATAAAAAGGAAAAATAGTCAAACTTGAATTCTTAACTTTGTTAAATTGTTGAATTGTTGAAAAATGAGTAAGTAAAATATCGAATGTTTAATGCAATTAATGTAATATATGAAATGTTGAATAGGTAATATACAAAACCAATTTTCGGAAAAACTATATTGGTCAAATTATTAAAAAAAGTATTATACTTGCTACTATTTCATCTTCTGGGTAGCGAATAATTTTTTTTTTTTTTTTTTTTTTTTTTTTTCATTTTGAGAGTAATTTTCTTTCAAATTCATCATCTTTAAGGTAATATGTCACATTTTTGCCCTTCGGGGAAAAAAATTTGTATTAGCTAAAAGGGGCAATAATGTCCAAAAATTTCGCAAAATACCCTAAAGATGATGAATTTGAAAGAAAATTACCCTCAAAATAAATAAATAAATAAATAAATAAATAAATTGTTCGCTACCCCGAAGATGAAACAGTGGCAAGTATAACATTTTTTTTTTATACTTTGCCCAAATATATTTTATTAATTTTCGGGAAAAATATACAAAACCAATTTTCGGGTCTAACCGGGTTTCAAAAATATAAAAACCGGTTTTATTTGACTCATTTTTTCGATCGGAATCGGTTCAACTGGTGGAATCGGCCGGGTCGAACCGGGTTTCAAAACATCATGTTTAATCCTCAAATCCTCAAACTTTTATTATTTTTCGTTTATAAACCATAAATTTTTTTATCGCTACAACTATCTGCTGTTATAAGATCTCGTTACTATGCACGGGTACTCGTCTAGTTTTATAAACTTCTATAAAAACATCATTTGATTAGATAAAAGAAATTTAAAAATTCTACAATTCGAATTTTTAGTCATGATGTTAATATTAATCAATACAACAAGAGAAGGAAGCCCAATGAATAAACAAGAACAAGAAAGAATAAAGAGAAGCCCAATGAAAAACTTCGGACCATTTTTCAGGGTATGGGCCAGCCCTCTTGTTATCGTTTGATACTTTGATTGAAATAAACTAAGGCACCCTAATTTTAGTGGCGGTGATTAACATGTGCAAGTGGTACAGCAGCACATAACCACTATTTGTGTGGGTCTCCGATTTAGTATATGTCAATTAGTATTTATACATGTCTAATTATATTATGTTTTAAATTTTCCATAATAGTTAAGCTATTCGTGATTTACAATACCTCATTCGTAGTTTCGTATCAGGCCACCCAAATCAATGTGACGGCCCTGGCTAATTTGTTGTCGATGAATGTATTTTTTTTAGTTGTAGAATTGTCTTTTAATAGGAGTTTTTTTTTTTTTTTTTTTTTTTTTTTTTTTTTTTTTTTTTTTATCTTTTATCTTCAAAATTTTATATAAAATCGTACGTAAGTTAAAAGTATTGCAACATTTATCTCATTTTATTCGTAATTTGAATGCTTTTTCAACAACATATATTTTTTTATAAGAAAATCGGTAGATATTTGTTAGATATGTGATAAATAAAGTTTGTCATTTCAAAAAAATGTAAATAGCTAAAAGTACAGGGTGATCGCCTTAACTTTTTTTTAATGAATATGTTTTTAAATAAACTTTATGATAGTTTTTAAAATTATCAGGCAGGTTAAAGGTGTGTTTTAAAAGTTTTATTTTTTCTTTAAAAATATATATTAAACTTCAACATTTTTTTATAATATCGTGCGTGCGTTAAAAACATATCATGAACGGGCTCGCTTTGTTTGTATCGGTATACTTTTTATTAAAGAAATCATTAAATATTTGTTATATGACTTGAGAAGGTTGATAATAGCTTAATATCAGGCCATGTGAGGTTGAGCTTGAGCTCCAAGTTGATAAAAGATGAGCTCGTACGAGATCGAGTAGCTTTCTCATACAAATATTCATTGTCCACACGCATACTAGAACTAAAAGCTACACCAACAAGTCATGTAGTATTTATTACATTAGCTTTAGCACGCACACATAAATGCCTTTCAAGCTAATGTCGACACTCGTTGACCACCGTCACATATTGTTATGTTACTAATGCAACATAGCGTGATTCAGGGACGGAACCAGGGTGGGTCCTGGGGGGTCCAAAGACACCCGTGGATTTTCCCGATAAAATTGGGTATATAGTCTTGTTTATTTTTTCTTGAATGCACCTGGTGAATTAGTGTTCTGGTTCCGTCCCTGGCATGATTACCATATTAGCATAAATAAAACACATGCTTATATTATGTATTAAGCTAACAAAACCGATTGATTAAACTTTGAAATTTAGATGAGTAACGGGAAACTGGGAATGGGATATTCATACACTCCAAAATGGATTTCAATACCCTTTTTTTTTTTTTTTTTTTTTTTTTTTTTTTTTTTAAATAAAGCTATGTAAATAGAAAATAAGGGAAAAAATAAAGTTTGACAAGTAAAAAATATAAAGGTCAAAAAATAAGAAATAAAAATTGATAAAAAGAAAATGAAAATTTCTTAGACTCTTAATAAAAGAGGCAAAAGATGGCACAAAGAATATTACACCCATAACTAACTTCTATAAAAAGTTAAATCAGCCGTTAAAAACTTACTCCTCCGTGGTTCTTAAATAAGTATCTGCTATTAACTTTTAAAGTTTATTTATTTATTTATTTATTTTAACTTTGATCTTAAATTATTTTATTTGTGTTATGTAATACTTGATGCCAAATATATAAATAGATTGTGCTTTAAAAGTATTTTTATTTGTATAATTTTCTTCAAAAATTAAAATAACACAAATAAAATAATTTAATGTCAAAGTTAAAAAAAATTAAAAATGAACAGTGGACATTTATTTAGAGACGGGGGAGTATTTGGTTAAATGGTTTGTGAAAAGTTCAACCAAAATCGTTTCACATTATTTTGTTATTCTAATCAGAAAAAAAAGTACTTTTTTGCCCATCTTTAAACGAGAGTTCAAGTTTACTACGTCTTCCTTTTTAAATTCCAAAGAATATTGAATGAGATTTAGTCCGAGGTCACATGTTGTATTCATTTCAAACCAAACCAAACATTTGATTAATGAGACATTATATTATTCCATCTACTTATACTTTAATCAAACCCAATTTATGTCTTAGGCTTAAATTATTATATGTTACAAACATTATTAACGTGGTCGAGCTACTCATGAGTTAGTGAAGCTGGAGCTTAACATAAAGTTCGTTTAACAAACGAGCTCGAGCCTGGACTTTAGACATCATATAACTCAATACATTTTTCGAAATAGAAAAGAAATTAGATATACTCATATACATTGTTTAATTGAATAAGGTTTATTTATTTATTTATTTTTCCTTCAAATACTATGAATCAATTCCATCATGAACATATTTTTAATATTTTGGCTTCTAAAATAATTAAAGAAAGCAAATATGCTTTTAAGACTGTATAATAAGGACTTTTTGGTGACCATTTCTTTCTTATAGATTACTTTATTATTAACTTGATGTAATAAGATGACTCACACCACAAATAACATACATCACAAAATATATTTTAAATAAAAAATCACACACACACACACATGCATATAAGTTGGTCGCTCCGACCCGTATCTCCATTTTGATGAGATGTGTGACATGGGGACCGAGATGGTGTAATAAGGGGGACCGACTGGGACTAGTCCTTGGAGGGTAAACCGACTGACTATTGTTGACCTATTACATCTAATAGCCTAAACAAGCGAGTTTGTGATGAGCTTAAGCTCTATAATTGACTCATGAGCCAAACTCAAGCTTTAAAAATAAGGCACGAAACAAGACTCGAGCTTTTTCAATGCTAAATGAACCGAAATTGAGCATTGTTGAGCTCGAGCTCGGCTCAACTTATTTACACCCCATTGTTAGATTGCCCACAGTGGGTCATGAAATCTCGGTCGAAGGAGTCGAACAACCGATTTGAACATCGGTTGAGTCCACTGTGAGCCAAAAGTCGAACATCGGTTGTGGAGCAAAAAAGTTGGCTATCAAACAACACAAAGTTCCAATTTACTTGTTTATTACCACTGTGGCACTTGGGTGAATATGGGTTGCTGGAGAGAGAAAGCTGACGTGACAGCCGAAAAGATGATGCAATATGGGTCATCACTGTGTCCAACCTTATACTCCAACAACTGTGACAGGATTAATATTTTATTAAGCTGGTAGTAATTAACTAGACTTTCTAAAGCATCATTAAAAATTGATTGCATAAAACCACAAACACAAACACTGTGCACTTTATTTTTTGGACAAGCACTGTACTCATATCCTTCTCACACCAACTGCAAATCTACCAAAACAAATTCCTCCCCTAAAAAGTTAAAGACAGTAGGCCACACCACACCACCCCACACCCAAACCCAAACCCTAATCAAATCTATCTCAAATTCAAAAACCACCCACAACCCACCCATGATTTAACATCATTAAAAAAACCAACCATTTTAACCCATTTTCACCCATGAAACCCTTGTTAGTATCTTTCATCTTTGCAGTTCTTGTTTCTGGTGCACCAGACAACTCAAACCTAGTCTACAAAGGATGTGCAAAGCAACCACTTTCAGATCCCACTGGTGTCTACTCATCAGCACTTTCAGCCATCTTTGGCACACTCATCCAACAATCTTCAAAGTCAAAGTTCTACAAAACAGCTAGTGGAACTGGCCAAACATCTGTGTCTGGTCTTTTCCAATGTAGAGGAGATCTTAGCAATGTAGAATGCTACACTTGTGTCAGCAGGCTTCCTATCTTGATGGACAAACTATGTGGCAAAACAGTTGCAGCTAGAATCCAGCTCCTAGGCTGTTACATGTTGTATGAGGTTTCAGGTTTTGCTCAGATATCTGGTATGGAAATGCTTTACAAAACATGTGGCAAAGCCACTTCAAATAATGGGTATCAAGAAACTAGAGATTCAGCTTTTTCATCTTTGGAAAATGTTATAGGTAGTAGTAATAATGGTGGCTTTTATACTACTAGTTACCAAGCTTTTTATGTTTTAGGACAATGTCAAGGTGACTTAAGTACTTCAGATTGTGGTACTTGTATTAAAGGTGCTGTTCAAAGGGCACAAGTGGAATGTGGTAGCTCAGTTTCTGGTCAAATATATTTGCATAGATGTTTTATTAGCTATAACTATTATCCTAATGGTGCACCTAAGAATAATAGACCTTCAGCTTCTTCGGGTTCTAGTTCGTATTCTTCGCCTGATTATTCATCCCCATCTAGCTCATCAGGTATGCAAATATGCAATGTAGTAAATGTTACTCACTCCGTCTCAAAATATAAGTCCAGTTTGACTTTTTGAATCGAATTTCGACTTTAAATATTTTTGTTTATATTATATCATACTTGATGCAAAATGTATACATGGATAGTGCTTTATATGTATTTTCATTTGGTATAATTTTCATCAAGTGATATATAATACAAACAAAAATATTTACGGTCAAAGTTCGATTCAAAAAGTCAGAATGGACTTATATTTTGGGACGGAGGTAGTATATAAAGTTTGTGACTTTATTGTTAAAGAAGGTGAATTGAGTTGTTTGGTGATGTGGGTGTGTATGATAGGGTCAAATACAGGGAAAACCGTGGCGATAATATTGGGAGGGGCAGCTGGAGTTGGGTTCTTGATTGTGTTTTTGTTGATTGCTAGAAAAGCAATGAAGAAAGATGATGGTGAGTATAACTAAAAGGGTGATTGGATTAGCTTATTTAGCCGCCTTATGGGCTTATTTGGTTTTGGAAAAGCCGATAAGCTCGCTTTTCGGAGCTTACGAGTTTATCTACTTGAGCTTAAGCTAATAAGCTCAAGCTGATAAGCTCTAGAAAGTGAGCTTATTGGCTTTTTTAAAATCAAATAAGCTCGTAAGCCGGCTAAATAAGCTAAATCCAAACACCCCTTAAGTAAAGTTTGTAAAAGTTACTGTACGTGTTTTTTTGACTTGGGTTAATTTTTGTGAACAGATTATTGAAAAGGGTATGTAATGAAGGACCAAAGATCCAATTTTTGAGGTGGGTTAGCTAGGTTCTTTTCTTGGTCTTTTCCAAACCCATGAAGCAAGTTGTTTTTGGTAGCTAGGTTTTAGATGTTAGCATGAATATTTATGTAGAAATTAATGTTGTTATCCTGAAAAGCAACCAGGATATTTGTTGTTGTTAAATAGTAAGAATGAAATGTTTGTCATTGGTGAAAAAGATGAAGGAAAGACTAGTAGCAATGTGATTTTTTATTTTTTATCTTAAGGGTAAAGATTATTAAAATAGCTCATTCACCCGGACACTTACACTTGCCGAAAGTCTTTTTAAAAACGGTCTTTCGGGTTTATTCTGAAATAAAGGTAAAATCTGTGTACATTCTACCTTCTCTCGCACCCCGCTCCGGCAGGGACGAGTATCTTGTTATAAGATTATTAAAATAAAGAATCAACAAATGCATGTGGTGGTTGTCTTTATTCTATCTGGCCTCGAATATTAGCCTTTCGATTTCTTCAATTTGTCTATGTCTTTGGCTCAGCAGGGTACGATTTTCAAAGCTGGCAAAAGTTTTCAAACCAAAACATGAATATGTCCACTTTATCTTTTTATCTTTTCCTTTATTTTTCCATGTCAAAACTTTACCAATTTTGTTTGAGTTGAAACTGAAATCAACTTTTCTTTTTAAAGTAAGTAAATACTTTATTGTATTCGTTTATAGAATGTTTTAGAAGCCATTAGCTTTTATAAGCGTCAATTGAAACAGGTTTATGTGAGTTTATAGAGGGACAAATTATTTAAATACTTTTAAAAATATAAAGAATTATAATGCAAATGATGACAGTATAAATGAAATTAATTTGATGTATTTTTATGCGATTTACATTAATAAGTTCAACTCTAATGAATTCATCAAAAAACTTTATAAAAATTTAAGCTCTAGTCAACTCCAAGTCCATTTCGTCAAACATACTCGCATACTAATGAACCAAAATGCAATTTTCTTTAAATTTAACCTCCATCCACATTACCATAAAGAAGCTATCTTATAATCTACATCAACATTCCTCAAAACGCCGTTATTGTCAAATTCATGTTCATTGTTAGGAGCTGTTTGATTTGAGGGTATGTCAACGAAGGAATGAGAATGACAATCATTTTTAGTATGATATGAGGAAACCACTATTATTTGGTATCCTCATTCCAATAGATATATACCAAACATATTTGATGGCCCACTTGATGGTCCCACCTAATTAATAATTCATGTACTTTGTTATATTTAAAACATTTTCTTTTATTAATTTTGAAAGCCTAACATCACTATCACCCATGTACAATTTCATTTTTTTCATAAAAAAACAAAAGAGATAAAACATAATTATTTATTTTAGTTACTTTTAATTTATATATTAGAGCACAAGGTGCAGTCGACAACGACCCCCTCGTCATCCGATGTGGCACTTCCAACGGCGAGCCGTTGCTCGCCGCCACACCGGAGAGGGCTCGCCGTTCTTCGCCGTTGGTGAGTTCGTCGTGGCTACGACGAAGGAGATGATCTGACAAATGTGCAGCCTTTTCATATTAAACGTTCGTCTTTTTTTTTTTTTTTTTTTTTTTTTTCCTAACCCCAAAAACCATATACACTATCCCTATATATATTTACATATTTCATTCCCAAAAAACCAAAACATTTCATTCTAAAAAACCTAACTCATTTCATTCAAAAGCAAAAACAATGAGTGAATCATCTTATTCGGAAGTTAGTGACTTTGAAGAGCTACATGAGCTAGAGCTGATTATACAAGAGTTTGAAAACGAGCAAGAGTTGCAAAATCAAGAAGCCGGTCCTTCAAATCGCCGTACATACATTCGGCGTGAACGTGATGTTGCTGAAGCACGTCTATTGGCCGACTATTTTGGTGATGTGCCAAAGTATACTGAAGATAATTTTCGACGTCGTTACCGTATGAGCCGTAAACTATTCTTAGAAATAGTCGAAGGTATTAAAACATATATTGACACTCATGATCCTCTTCCTGCTCATTTTGATTTCTTTAGACAACGACCCAATGCTGCGGGTGTAATGAGTTTTAGTGTGATTATGAAATGCACATGTGCCCTACGCCAATTGGAGCACGGGGTAGCACCTGATTCGTTAGATGAGTATTTACAAATAGGTGAACATTGTGCACGTGATTGTCTTGATTTTTTTACTATGTGCATAATCCATTTGTTTGGGAAGGAGTTTTTAAGAAAACCAACTGAGGACGACGTTCGTAACTTATACGACGCACATAGCCAGGTTCATAAGATTCCGGGAATGTTGGGAAGCATCGATTGTATGCACTGGGAATGGAAGAATTGCCCAAAATAATGGCAAGGACAATTTCACAGAGGTGATAAAAAATATCCAACTATAATGCTTGAAGCTATTGCGTCTTATGATTTGTGGATTTGGCATGCGTTTTTTGGTGTGGCAGGTGCGAATAACGATCTGACCGTTTTATATAATTCACCTTTATTCGACGACCTGATTGACGATATTGGCCCTCAAGTTCCGTTTGAAGTACACGGACGTACATTTAAAAATGGCTATTATCTAGCAGATGGAATTTACCCGCAGTGGGCATCGTTTGTCAAGTCCTTTACTGTTGCAAACAACCCAAAACACGCCGCATGGAAAGCGAAACAAGAAAGTGCGTGAAAAGATATCGAGAGAGCTTTTGGTGTCCTACAAGGACGTTGGCATATTATTGCCCAACCGGCGCGTGCATATACTGTGGGCAAGTTGCGGAGAATCATGTACTCGTGCATCATAATGCATAACATGATTTTGAAAGATCAACATTTTCATATAGCCGACGCTGCCGAAATGTATATTCCGGCGACACCAAATATACAACAGTCATGGGTCGAACGTTGCGCAACGCAAAGAAGAAAAACCAAAGAACTACATGATAAACGCACACACTCAAGGCTTCAACTATGTCTCATCGAGCATGTTTGGCAACAACAACAATGGGAAGAATTTCAACGAAATAATAATAATTAGGTTCGGTTTTTAGTGTCGTATGTATCGTATTTTTTTTCCCGTATCGTATTTTTTTTCCGTATTGTAACTTTTTAATGTGATGAAATAAAATTAGTATGTTTTTTTTTATTTTTTAGTATTTGTGAAATAATTTAATTTATTTAAAGAAATAAATAAAAAAATAAGTGTGTAAGAGGTGGGGCCCGAATGGGAAAGTGGAGGTTTGTTGTTTGGTGAGGGGGGGTTTGTTGTTGTTAGTTGAAGTTGAGGTATTTTGGTGATGTGGCATGGTGGGGCCCGAATGGGGAGCCAAACCCTTGTTGTTGCACCTTGTGCTCTTATTGAAACCCAACTTTATTAACCAAACAACATTTTTTTATCTATCATATTTATACCGATTCCACCATCTTGTCAATGTCATACCTATAGTGATTCCAACTAGCAAACCAAACGGGCCCTTATTTAGTGTATAGTTTGGTGAGTGAGTAGTCAAAAGAGGATGCTTGGCTGAAGGTTATTTAGTGTATGACTCCATCCGGACTTGAACCAACAACTTCTTGTTTGTTTGGTGGTCACTTTCACATACCATTATGTACATCCGACAATATTATTAAAAAAAAAAAAAAAAAAAAAAAAAAGAAAAAAAAAAAAAATGTCGGCAATGCATATACATTAACAAGATAAACCTACCAAGCCCCATACATGAAATTAAGCAGAAGATATGGGGCTTCATTGAAGCTACTAAATACTAATGGCCCATAAGGAGAATCTAACAGCAATGTAGCAAACCCATTAGCCATGTAAAAAAAATGCTATTGAAATACTAGTATCAAATTTAAGAAGTGTGAAGGAAGGAGCTACATTTATTGAGGTACTAGTTAGGCCATTCGCATGCATAATTTCAAATGTAACAATAGTCCCTGCGCTGTTGGCGTGTTTTGTACTAGGAATATCTGCTTAGAGTTGTCCCTTGTACCCAAGTCTTCTTAGTCGGGTAAATCGCCTCAACATGTGCTATTCATATAATGGTTGCCCTATAATGACCCAGTTCAGATAGATTGTTTAAACCTTGAAGAGTATGCATAGGTTTTGTATAATTTTTTTTTTTTTTCTTAGCTGATCATGGTTCAGATGACAGCAATTCTTTCAGCATATGTGGAGTTAGAACACCTAGCAACACACTATTTCTTTAATTAGAAAGTAATGGGTACTAAAAGAGAAGAGAAACGTTGACCAACTCCCAAAAAGCTAGCAATGACCCTTGGAATGTATTGATTTAGTGGAGGTCTTTTTGACCCACCACCATTCATAAGAGCCACCCATATATACAAATATTTTACCCATAGATGTTGACCTTTTTTTTCACACGGTTTTCATGTTGTAATCCCAGTTTCAAATCTCTTCTTCTCCTTTGAGACTTGTATTTATGGTGTTAAAGACTTCCAGTTCTCCCCTAGTTTGGATAATCTAAAATTATCCGGAATCATATAATATCAACAATCTTTCATTTCTAAGAAAACCAAGTAGGATTTTGTTTTACGTATTTCGTTATGTTCATCTCAGGCTATGTACTTTTTTACGTATTAACTGGTTTTTGGTTTCTGAATTTTGTAAGTGTATCCAAAGGTGAAGGTGAGACAAGAAGACGATCCGCCAGAGTTTCAGAGGATTTGTTTGAAGGATTTTCAGTCTCTGTCTTTACATGATCATCTATCTACTAAGGCTACAAAACATGATAAAGATGGTAAAACACCACCACACGTGAGGGTTCATAAGTCTCATATCTCAGGTTCGGGCACGTTTGCTAGTCTACCGTCTAAATTTGATCATCAACCTTAGCCTTTTGCTAATTTTAAAGATTATTTGTATGTTGAATCAGATGTGGAGAAATCACCAACTAGAGGTAAGATTACTAGAAAAGTTGCAGAGGAAAGTAAGCCAAATAAGGTCAACGTAAAAGTCGCAGATGAATATAAGCCAAGTTCTGTCTTGCCACCACGGGCTGTGTTATCGAGTCCAGGTACTATACTACCATCCTTCCGGTATTGAATTAGACTACAGTCAAAACTTAATGAGACTAATCGCTTATAACTTTTGGCTGTCGTGTGTGTAGAGAATGATGTAATGCTCAGAACAAAAAACAAAACTAAAGCAAAAACAGAATGTTCAGATTCGAAGGATCATAAGTTGTGTCATAACACACATGCCAAGTGCAAGAAGACTTATGAACTTGAGAAGAAAAGCGGTTATTCATGGAAATGGTGACTTTCAGGACATTTGATCGTAAGGTGTGAAAAATGAGATTGTGATCATATATGTACAATTAGAAGTTAGAAAACAGATCATATACGTTTTTTTTGTTTTGTTTTGTTTTTATGTATATAGACGGATCTTACTTGACTTAAAACCACATATATAACAAACAGTGTGTTATCGACCATTTCAGATAAATATCCATTTCGTAACACAAATTATATGCAATTGATATTAAGAGTTAACCAATATCCATAGCCATATGCATCAGGTTTAAAAGAAAGCAGATGCTTTGAAACTCGGGATGTGAATTCTCGCCTGCAACAAATGCATGCCCGCTGTTGTTTACCTCAATCCAACTACACCCCGGTTGTTTCTTGATCCCTTTGTCTCTCATACGAACCAAAATATCCGCAGCTTCGTCTCTGTTTTCACTATGCAGATGCATTTCTGTCAATATCATATAAGCACCACTATTCGAAGGCTCTAGCTCTAACATCTTTTCGCCAACCATCTTACCCAACTCGTATTCTTTGTGCAATCTACATGCTCCAAGCATGGAACCCCAAACACTAGCAGGAACTTCAATTCCATCTGCTATCATTTTCTTCAATATGCCAGCCGCTTCGTTAATAACTCCAAATCTACTAAACAAATCAATAATACAAGTATAATGCTCACTAGTTGGCTTAATCAAGTATTCATACCGCATGATATCAAAGTAGTATTTTCCTTCTTTTACTAGTCCTGTGTGACTACACGCCGACAACACACCAACAAACGTTATCTGGTTGGGTTTGATATCTGTCAACGTCATTTGCTGGAACATCTTTAAGGCTTTCTCGCCATAACCATGATAAGCTAATCCACATATTATCGAATTCCAAGAAATTACGTCATGTTTGGACATGGAAAAGAATTCTAGTAATGCAAAATCTAAGTCCCCGCATCTAGCATACATAGTAAGCAATGCATTCGAAACAGGTGTGAAGCAATTAATTCCTGACTTTATCACCTGAGCATGTGTCTGTTTTCCGAGATCTAATGATGGCAAATTTGAACATATAGTTAAAACACTGGTATACGACGACTCATCTAAGGATAAATTACCTTTCTTCGTCCTAATAAATAACTTCATACCATCCTCTCCGTGATCACTTTCTCCTAGTCCATGTATCACGACATTGCACACAGTTGTGTCGAGGGTGGGCAATAGATTAAAAACCTTCACTGCATTTACTACCTCGCCGATACTGAAGTAACCAATGATTAAATTCGTATGTGACACTATGTTCTGATACGGACTTTTCTCAATAACCGCATGACACTCATTAATCAACCCACTCCTTATTATCGCCAGTACAATTGCATTCCACACTTTTTGACACTTTTGTGGCATTTGGCGGAAAAGGCTCATAGCATCATTAACTAGTCGATTATTCAGCAACCCGTTTATCATTTCGTTCCAAGAATACCAATCTCGTTCAGGCATCTTGTGAAACAGCACATGAGCAATATGAATTTTTCCCTCCTTAATATAACCAGAGATAATCGTGTTCCAAGCTTGAACATCTTTCACCGGCATACAATCAAAACATGTCCTAGCTTCTACAATCCGTCCAACACTTAAAAACCCCGACATCATCAACGTCCACGACACAACATCCCTTTCACTCATCTCATTAAAAAACTCCTCAGCCAAACCTATCTCTCGCGCATCTACTAAACCCGAAATCACCAAATTCCAAGAAATCACATCCTTAAAAGGCATCATACCAAAAACCACTAACGCCTCATCCATAAAACCATTCTGAAAATACCCGTTAATCATAGAATTCCATGTCACAACGTCTTTAAACCTCATACGATCAAAAACGCCCTTAGCACCGTCCACGTCCCCAAATTTCATTAACCCGGCGATCACAGTATTATACGAGAAAACATCACGGTCAGGCATTTCACAATACAATTCTAACGCTTTTTCCATGTTCCCGTTACGAAAGAGCCCGCTAATCATGGCATTCCATGTGACTGTGTTTCTTTGAGGCATTTCGTCGAACACGTTGTGTGCTTCTGAAACAAGCCCATTTCTCATTAAAGAAGTTATCTTTGAATTCAACGGCTTTAGATTCGGAAGTGTCGTGACGGTACGCACTCGAAGCGTAAAGATTGATGATCTGAGATTTAGTATTCAAAACATGTTCCATAACTAGTTAAATTTGAATTAAATTTGGAGGGAAGGTGAATAAATATAAGGGACACTAGGACATATACCACGCGTGCTCACGCGTGGTCATTCATTACGTTAACGAAAGTTCACGCGTGGTGGATGAATAAATCGAGGAACCGAACGAAATGAAAGCGGTTTTAGTGCGTGAGCGTAGCATCGAGTATGTTTATGTTTTAGTGAGGTATTTGGTGGTAAGAGTGGATGCTGATGTGGCGGCGTGGTGTGGAGCTGGTCACTAATAACCGCTCCACCTAGTCTAATACACCTTAAAAAGTTCACGCGTGGTAAAACGAGTTTCCACGGGGTATTGATGCGAGCATGAGTGGTGATATAATAAACGGGTTTGGGTATGGATGTTCTAAAGGAATAATTATCTAGAAATGTATCTAACTTGTTACTTTTTTTAATTGTTTGTAGTTTTTTTTTTTTTTTTTTTTTTTTTTTTTTTTTTTTTTTTTTTGACATTTGTGTGTATGTGCTCATGTAAAATGACCAATTTATCCTTATATTTTGTAACCATTAGCGCAAGGTAAAATAATCATTTTACATGAACAAAATAGACACAAAAATGAAAATCAAAAGTTTTTAGTAAAAAAAATAAAAAGGCTACAATTAGAAAAAAATTGACAAGTTAAATACATTCTTAGATAATTGTCCTTGTTCTAAAACCCGCCCATACCCGATATGTTGCCATCCTTACACGTGACGTCTGAGATATTCATTACAGATAGGAAGGACTATAAAATGAACCAACATCATCACAAACCAATTACATCATCCAACATCAAATTCATTTCAAGTCAATGCTACATAGTTACCTAAATTTGTAAATCAAACAACAAACATGGTGTTACCAGTCACTTATCTAAACTAAAAAATAGTACTATATGTTAAACATGTCACATCTTTAATGCAATAGCTCCCATCTTATGCCCAATCAATCACTCTTGATCATCTGTCCGAAAGCTAAAAAGAAATAAAAATAGAATTACGGTATATGAAAACGGCTTATGTAAATGCTTAATTCATAGAAAACAAGATGTACAAAGTCACCTGAATGAAAAATAAGCATGATTTAATCTTCATTTTGTACTTGGTCTGCTTCCCACAAAAATCGAGCATATGCTGCAAGAATGTTGCTGTAAACAGAATACCTGATAAGTCGACTGTAAACAGATTTTAAGAACAGGATTATACATAAACACATTTGTTAGTGATGATACAACTTGATCTCGAAAAGTCAAGTGCATACCTATCTTCGGGAGCAGTAAACACAGCTTTCTCAAAGTAAGTTAAGGCTTTATCTTGGTCACGGTGAAGCTCCCATACTACCTTTGCATACTGCATCATAATTTCACCATCTTTAGGATCTACTACTGTTGCACGCAAGTAGTAATCCTCGGCTCCACTAACGTCTCCCTTGGACTGTCACGTTAGTCAAAATCTCATTTCAACTTTAATATATATTTCATCTATGGGTCAAAAAACAAATGATTACACACCTGCAGAAGCTGAGCATAGTTCTTTAAATATGTAGGATTGCAAGGATCTTCACTGACCATAATCCTATAATACTCCTCGTCGACACCTCCCATAACATCAATACCAAGACCAGTAGCAAGATACATTTTGGGACTCTGTGGTGGCTCCATCTGTTCAGTCTCTTTTGTATCGTTTTCTTGAGTTTCGACATCATCCTCGACAATTGGTTCTTTACTTGTTTCCGCAAAAGTGAATTCACTACCTTGTGAACCTTTAATCTCCGCATCTCCTTTCTTATTCTCACAAGATCCATCTTCATTAGTATAAATGCAGAAAGAAGGCTCTGTGTGCAACAGTGATAAGTTATCCATGAGACGAAAGAAGATCCAACCGTTGAAATCCGTGATGTGGCTTTCAAAGGAGATTTGTATATATGATGTAACTTCTAAGCAGCATTTATTTATGATCCAAGTTTCACTGAATCCAAGTTTAAAGAAACAATAAATAAAGAAAAGGTAAACATTACACAAGCAATAACTGGATTCACATGACTAGTTCTCTTTCCCGTGCATTGACATTTTTGTAGCAATGAGCACGGGCCAAGCAACATTTATCACCAACTGCCCTTTATCACATACAATATGATTTGTAGACATCTCTTAATCTTCAATACAACAGTGAAACGAAATAGAATACATGTTACTACCAAAAAAACACTCAAAAAGTGCATTTCTGGCATAAAATCTCCACTGAGAAAGTAAAAAAGACTTCACAGAAAGAGGCCAGGCTCTTTGCTGGTTAGACAAATCTGAATGATAGTATAACAAAAGATCTACATAGAGAATATCTGAATAAAACAGAGCTAAGTCTACGCCAAAGCTTCTACACAGTCTATACAGACCTTTCGTTTAGAATGCTTCTTAATCGGCTAGCTTGTAAATAGCTTTAGACTACTTTGTCACTCACATTTATCTAATATCCCAAATGATTTATGATAAAACTATAAAAGGAACTAGGACTTAATGAATCGATAACTAAATAACAAATAAAATGTCTGTATATCAATCCAAGCAAGTACATGCCATCCTCGGCGTATGAAAGAAACATAAAATTTTAGACCAGAAGCAACTCACATGAACAGGCCGGATACAGTTGCTTTACATACATTGCAATACATTTAAACTTAATATATACTATACATACTAAAGTAATAAAGTAATAAAGTAATTGAGAACCAATTGCTGTATCCTAGCACATAGAAAGTTTACAACAGAACTCGCTGGGATTCTACTCTTATTAAACTAGTCAGCATAAAACAACACTCATACATGATAAGCCGCTGTAGTAGAGTGTCACCACTCACTTTTGTTCTGAAAAATGCCTAAATGTAGTGAAGCCACAGCTGATTTGCAACATTGGAAAACCTTGAAAAACTTCTGATGTTACTTCTAACGTTTAGACTCCGAGCTGCAAGAGTTGCCAACCAATCATCCTGCACCTGTCTAAAAGAGGCAACATGATTCATGTGTTAGCATATGTTGCTCAAATCGATGGCAGTCACTTAATATGCAATAATCTATGTTGGAATGTAAACGAATTTGCTTATACGAAACAGCTAATAGATCAAGCCATAATTTCATATTGTCAATTTGCCAAGAGGGCTCCAAATTATGACCATCCGTTTGAAGTATAAAACAGATAAAATACAGTGCACGAGAACAGGGGAAATTTCTAAAACATTTCCTACAAAGTACACATATAAGCAAAGCGTAATGCATTCATTATAGGCCATAATTACATGAAGAATGCTGGACTCCCGAAACAACAATTTGCCCTCAGGCATATAAATAAAATACTCCTCAACAACAAAATGCACAAAGATTTTTGAGAAAAGGAACCTTGTGTCACAGACTATGATGAACCAATATACACGTCTATGGAGTATGTCCACAAGAATGAGAACAGAAACATCAGACACTGTCCAGAACGGCGGAACAAACATTGCTATATCATTTCAAAGGTGACTAGCATCCTTGAATCTAGGGAATGAAATCAGCATTGGACATACTACAGCTAAGTGAATATACATATATAAGATTAAGAAGCAGAAAGTATAACAAAGGTGGTACCTAAGTAGATGGAGGAAAATCATTTGAAAATGCGAATTCTGGTGATATGGAACAGAGACAAACGATGCACGCTAACTAGCTACCTACGTTGTGGGAATGTGAATGCATAAAAGGAAAATCCAAACGAAATGAGGGTGTTGGGTTTGTGCGCAGACACAATAAAATGGAGGCAGAAGGTGTCAAACTAACCAAAAGTACTTCAGGGCAAATGAAACTGCTATAGCAGTATATATGCCTCTCGACGAGTGACCAATAGACACTAAGAAAGTAACGCCTTGACTTCTGCCACTAGTGCATGTATTCTATTCAGAATGGGAAACAAAAGAGGAAAACTTCCAATCAATAGTTTGTCAAGTCTCCCATTGTTCCCCCACATTCCCATGGATTTCCAATTTAACACAATAGCAATGAACAAACTTTTAGAACCCCACGTCTATAAAATATTTCACCTAGCAACCGCCAACCACAGACCCTAGTAGACAAAGTGACAAACAAAGCCTTCGTGTGCCTGGAAATTCCTGAAGTCCTCAACATTTTGTTTCTAATCTATGTTGTACTTTGTAATCAAATGGGATCTCTAAAACGAAGTGCCAAGCATGTAATACAAAAACAATGAAAAATACACTAGATGGTGACAAGAATCGAATAAACAAACAGCAACGGCAACCACCATGGATAAATATGATAAGAGCATGATATGGCAACTAATAGATCTTATTCCTCCTACTGCAGGGTCATTTTAGCATCCAACAATTAGCTTAAAAACTTCGTTGGCCACATTAATTAATTCTACTAGAAGGCAAATTTCATAATCACAGACCACAAGCAGTATCTCAGAGTCTCAGATTGAGCAGCACGAAACAGCCAAGCGAGGATCAATAAAAAGGCCTAACTAATTCATAATTATGAAATGGAGCCGTTCAAACAGAACCAAGCACAGTAGTAATTTAGATGATCAATAAATGTACGAGGATCAATAACAATGAACTTAGCACACAGTAAAGCAAAAAAGGGCGAATATGCAAGAAAAACAGATTATTGCAGTATAACATTTAGCATAACTGTCGATATGTGAAAAGTGTAGTTACCTCGGTGTATCATGATTCCCAGAATCTGCAATGGTAGACGCACACATAAAAAACGAATAAATCAGAAATTGCTTTAGTTACATATTGCTAGCTTCGGCGAAGCCTCATCTGGTGCAGCTCCGTAATCTAGACTAAGTTCCCGCAAGGGAGGAATATTCTCCATAGCAAATAACATAAGGTGAGGAAACGCATAATTTGGGTGATCATACAACACCAATTGCACTAAAACATTCGGGCACGCACTGTGGCTCATGTAACAAGCAAGGTTCCTCATTCTAGAAACATCCATACCATAATCCAACGGAGGAATAGACGGGTACGACGGACGTACGTAATCAGTAAATATTTGAGACAAGTCCCCCCATTCCGCCCATCTCTCCACGAATCTATTCGGATAGATTAAAGCATCCCCGTTCATAGTAAAGAGCTGTGCTTGCTCTCTAGTAAGCACAACTCCGGTATATTCGCATATAAACGAACCAGCTTGTATCAAGTCCAATGATCTCACTCCCCAACCCGTTTCCCGTGATCTAAACACTTCAAATCTATTCCTGACACCCTTTTGGCTGACACGGTTTTGGCAAGAGGGAGGGCACCGACAGTGCGGTCCACATTCATATATTAACGGTTTTCCTCTCACGAGAAGACCATTCGCATCATAAGCAAACTCACCCCCGTTCTTCTTCGCGCAATAACAATTAAGAGTACATCCGGAAACACAACCACACCCGCCACCCTTCACTCCGTGGTGATACACGTACGGTGGAAAAACAGTTTTAGCCAAATATTCATAGTACATTGGCTCGTGATTATTATCAATATCATTAAATAGAAACACCGGGAAATTTTCCTTTTTCATTGAAATATCGAAACTAACGTACCCGACGGGCCGAGCCTCTAAAGGTCTAGTTCTAAGAGTATTCGCAAACTTAAGCACCGCACTCCCCATCTCAACTTGATTCTCCATCCTAACGAGCTTAAACTTAAACACACCAAAACCCGACTTACCAACATCAAACCACGCCTCATGAATCTTATACAACCCGTCATAAACATAAACCTTCCCACTCGCACTCCCTTCGTACTTAAACCCCCGTATAACCCTCACCTCAATCCCGTAATGCATACTCCTCTCCATCGCCAAATTCCCGCCTTCCAGCTTCTGATGCACGACCTGTCTCGAATGCTTATCCTGCCCACCGTGCCCCGTATACACAATCACATCACCCGCATCCTCGTCATCCTCATACCCACCCGAAACAATCACACTCGTCGCAATACTCTCACCGTTCGAACTCTGGCTCGACGTCAAGTAATCAATCCCGGCCTGCGCCTGCCCGTGCATTCCCACCACACACAACTCCATCCTAAAGAAAAAAACGTCCCCAACGTGCACCCCCGGTATCGCCCCAACTATCCGTTTATCCCTATTCAACCACAACCCCCTGTCCTTCATAACCGAAGCCGCTTTCAAATCGCCTCTAGCCCTCGCCCCAAACGCCCCGCCTAACGACCTACGCTTATCGTCCTCCATTACCACCAACACCCTAAGGGAATCATATATCATCCTAGTCTTCCTAACTACGTCTCGAAAATACCTTTCGTCCTCTACGGCTAAATTCGTAACCCTAACCAACTCACTAGACCTCTGTAAACTCTTCCTACGTATTGATGACGTCATCATAGTATTACCATTACCATTACCATTACCACCATTATCAGGAACAGCCACAATAGCTTGTGAATTAGCTGACGTCATCATGGCACCATTGCTGACGTCATCATTAAAAGTTTGTGGCTCCGGTTTAGTACTGTTGGCAAACGCCGTACGGAACATTTCTTGTATCCGGTTGTACTCCGACAGGACATTGCTGCCGTTAAGGTTGTTGTCGGACACGTCAGCATGAGGTGGCACAACAGTAGCAATAGGTTTAGGGTTAGGGTTATGATGTGGGATGACGTCATCGTCGTCAATTGGTTCGGGTTTAGGTTCGATTTTGGGGGTGATTAGGATCTGGGCTTCCGGTGGATCCGGGTAGAGATTCAGATCGATTAAAGAAGAAGCCATTGATGGTTGTGGTGGTGGGTGATGGAAATGGAAATGTTTTGTGTTGGTTTCGAAACGGGTAAACGGATGAGGTTTTCTTTTTCAGATCTATTTAGAGAGAGAGAGAGAAAGAGTTTTTGATTCAGATGTAAGCGGCTTAGTCGAGATTTAAAGAAAAAAAATTGAGAACATCGTTTTCATCGAAGTAATATATAAATGGAAATATGATGTCAGAAATAAGTGTTTGACATATATGCCCCTAGTTAAGTTCAAAATTACGTATATATCTAACTTAACTTTATGGGTGGTGCGGGGCTAAAAGACGCGAGGCCCACCGATATCAATTCTTTTTTCAAATCCAGAGAGAGAAAGAAAAAGAGAAAGAGAAAGAGTTGTTGTTGCTTTAGATGTACGCGGCTTAATCGAGATTTATAGAAAATGAAAAACATCGTTTTCATCGAAATAGTATATAAATGGAAATATGATGTCAGAAATGAGTGTTTGACATATGTGTCCCTCATTAAGTTCAAAATTACGTATATATCTAACTTTACTTTTTGGGTGGTGGAAAGAACGTGGGCCCACCAATATCAATTTTCTTTTCAGATCTAGAGAGAGAGAGAATGAGTATTTTCTGCTTTAGATGTACGCGGCTTAATCGAGATTTATAGAAAATGAAAAACATCGTTTTCATCGAAATAATTTATAAATGGAAATATGATGTCAGAAATGAGTGTTTGATATATATGTCCCTCGTTAAGTTCAAAATTACGTATATATCTAACTTTACTTTTTGGGTGGTGGAAACAATGTGGGCCCGCCAATATTAATTTTCTTTTAAGATCTAGAGAGAGAGTGAATATTTTTCTGCTTTACATGTACGCAGCTTAATCGAGATTTATAGAAAATGAAAAACATCGTTTTCATCGAAATAATTTATAAATGAAAATATGATGTCAGAAATGAGTGTTTGACGTATATGTCCCTCGTTAAGTTCAAAATTACGTATATATCTAACTTGACTTTTTTAGTGGTGTGAGACAAAGGCTAAGGTGTGGGCCCCGCCTATATTAATTTTCTTTTCAAATCTGGAGAGAGAGAATGAATATTTTTCTGCTTTAGATGTACGCGGCTTAATCGAGATTTATAGAAAATAAAAAACATCGTTTTCATCGAAATATATAAATGGAAATATGATGTCAGAAATAAGTGTTTGACATATATGTCCCTCGTTAAGTTCAAAATTACGTATATATCTTTTTAGGTGGTGTGAGACAAAGGCTAAAAAATGTGGGCCCCGCCAATATCAATTCTTTTTTCAAATTCGGAGAGAAAAAGAGAAAAGGAGAGAGGATGAGTTGTTGCTTTAGATTTAGATGTACGTGACTTAATCGAGATTTAAAGAAAAAGAAAACATTGTTTTCATCAAAATAATATATAAATGGAAATATGATGTCAGAAATGAGTGTTTGACATATATGTCCTTCGTTAAGTTCAAAATTACGTATATATCTAACTTGACTTTTTTGGTGGTGTGAGGCTAAAAGACGCGGGGCCCACCGATATCAATTCTTTTTTCAAATCTGGGGAGAGAAAGAGAAAGAGAAAGAGAGAAAGAATGAGTTGTTGTTGATTTAGATGTACGCGGCTTAATCGAGATTTATAGAAAATGGAAACATCGTTTTCATCGAAATAATATATAAATGGAAATATGATGTCAGAAATGAGTATTTGACGTATATGTCCATTGTTAGTTCAAAATTACGTATATATCTTTTTGGATGGTGTGAGACATAGGCTAAAAAACGTGGGCCCTGACAATATCAATTCTTTTTTCAAATCTAGAGAGAGAAAGAGAAAGAGAGAGAATGAGTTGTTGTTGCTTTAGATGTACGCGACTTGATCGAGAATAAAAAAAATAATAATAAAAAAACTTTGTTTTCATCGAAATAATATATAAATAGAAATATGATGTCAGAAATGAGTGTTTGACGTATATGTCCATCATTAAGTTTAAAATTACGTATATATCTAAATTCACCTTTTGGGTGGTGGAGACAACGTGGCCCCTGCCAATATCAATTTTCTTTTCAAATCCAGAGAGAGAAAATGAGTATTTTCTGCTTTAGATGTACGCGACTTAATCGAGATTTAAAGAAAAATAAACATCGTTTTCATCGAAATAATATATAAATGGAAATATGATGTCATAAATGAGTGTTTGACATATATGTCCCTCGTTAAGTTCAAAATTACGTATATATCTAATTTAACTTTTTAAGTGGTGTGAGACAAAGGCTAAGGTGCGGGCCCCGCCAATGTTAATTTTCTTTTCGAATCTGGAAAGAGAGAATGATTATTTTCTGCTTTATATGTACGCGACTTAATGGGGATTTTAAATAAAAAGAAGACATCGTTTTCATCAAAATAATATATAAATGGAAATGATGTCAGAAATGAGTGTTTGACATGTATGTCCCTTGTTAAGTTCAAAATTATGTATATATCTAACTTTAACTTTTTGGGTGGTGTGAGACAAAGGCTAAAAGACGCGGGCCCCGCCAATGTTAATTTTCTTTTTAGATCCGGAGAGAGAAAGAGTCTTTGTTGCTTTAGATGTACGCGACTTAATTGAGATTTTATAAAAAATAAAACATCGTTTTCATCAAAATAATATATAAATAGAAATATGATGTTAGGAAATAAGTGTTTGACATATATGCCCTTGTTAAATACAAAATTACAAATACATCTAACGAGTTGGGGTACCCGCGTGTTGCTGTGGGAATGTTTTGTTTAATCTAAACCCTTAATGAAACGGTTGTAAAAAATTTATTTTTGTTATTAAGGACAAAATATGCAAAATGTCGATAACCGCAAGTACTATTTTCGTAAAGTGTTTCTGAAAATAGTATGATTTTTTACAGTCTGAGATTGTCGGTATGTTGCAAAGTTAGTCCTTAGGGACTAACTTTGAAATTAAAAGTTAACCTGAGGGGATTTTTCTGTACAATATTAACGGGCGTTAAGGACTAACTTTGCAATAGATCTATAACCTCAGGGTCTAAAAGCAAAAATTGCGCAATGAATAGTGCAAAACAGTGCTTTTACTATTTTTCCTAATGGGTTTTAGTATATGTTATAATGGATGAGGTTTTCTTTTCAGATCTACCCGGAGAGGAGAGAGAATGATTCTTTGCTTTGTTTTATATGTACGATACTTAATCAAGATTTTGAAGTAAGCAAAACATTATTTTCATTGAAATAATAAATAAATGGAAAATATGTCAGAAATCAGTGTTTGACATATATGCCACTCGTTAAAAACAGAATTACTTATATATATATCTAACGGATGAGGTTTTCTTTTCAGATTCGAAGAGAGAGAGAATGAGTCTTTTCTGCTTTAGATGTGTGCGACTTAATCAAGATTTTTAAAAAATAAAATAAAAAGAAAACATCGTTTTACATTGAAATAATATATAAATAAAAATATGATGTCAGAATAAGTGTATTAAATATAAAATTACATATATATCTACTGAAGAGAGAGAATGAGTCTTTGCTTGCTTTAGATGTACGCGACTTAATCGATACTTAAAGAAAACATCGTTTTCATTGAAATAATATATAAATAAAAATATAATGTCAGAAAATAAGTGTTTTGACATTTATATCTCTCATTAATTTTACATTAAATTTAAAGATTGAGATCCTTTCAAGTTAATGTTTTTCTATAAACAAAACAGGAGACTTACACAGAAACACGCCTTAGTTTTTCTTTTATTACATAATTATTCACTTGTAGCAGCCTATATTAAATTATGACAAGAAGTATGTGTTTTGAGATGTATTACTCTTTTTTATCCTATGCTATGATGTAGTGATTGTATTTAACTTTTTGGGTGGTGTGAGACAAAGGATAAAAATCGTGGGCCCTGCCAATGTTAATTTTCTATTCAGATTCGAAGAAAGAAAGAATGAGTCTTTGCTGCTTTAGATGTACGCGACTTAATTGAGATTTTAAAGAAAAGAAAACATTGTTTTCATCGAAATAATATATAAATAGAAATATGATGTCAGAAAATAAGTTCTTGACATATATATCTTTCATTAATTTTACATTAAATTTAAACATTGAGATCTTTTTAAGTTAATATTTTTCTATAAACAAAACAGCAGACTTAAACAGAAACACGATCCAAATTTTCTTTTATTACGTAATTACTCATTTGTAGGAGTACATATTAAATTCTGAAGAAAAAAAAAAGTATGTGTTTTGAGATGTGTTACCCTTTTTAATTTATGCTGTGATGCAGTGATTGTAATACAATAAAATAAATCGTAAGAATTTATTTTGAGTTTACTATTACTACCTCATTGTGTTCCATAAAAGGTAAAGTGGTACTTTCTGTAATGTTCTTTTATCGTACTAATGAAATTTGAAAATTTGAAACAAGTTAGGGACTAGATTAAAGAAACCATTAATTTATATTTTTATTATTTGGTAGATGGATGAAGTATGAACCGATGAGCAACTAGCTTAGAAATGGAATGCGAAATTTCAATTCCTCTGATGGTGATAGATACTCCTCCGTCCATTGTTCTAAAAGACGGTCTCGCAAAAGTGTGAGGCTTGATCAGATTGTCATGTCACGCTTATGTCACGTCTTTTTATAAACTTGATATATACTTATGAAATATGATGTAAATATGTAAATATTTTTAGATTTTGTGCCACCTTATGCCACGCTTTATTAACGCAAAATCTTCGCCTTAGCCGCTAAAGCGTGAGGCTTGGTCATGCCACCAAAGCCACGCATCGCCTCGCGCTATTGATAACCTTGCCTCCGTTGAGAATTTATTATTCACATTTTCGTTTTTGTTGTCTCAAATTATTTATCAACTTTTAAAAATAGATAGAAAATTCAAATCGAGTTTGCAATATTACTCTCACTAGATGTTAACATTACAAACGTTAAAGAAGTTAAAATTGATTATTTAAAGGTAAAGTGTCATCATGCAAAACACAAAAAAGAAAAGGTTGTAACTATTATAATTTTCTTAAATTGTGTATTATTTTTGTAGGTGGACGCTAATTTGGGATAAAACTTATATGACTTGTCTTATATGGCTTTGTTTATTGATACCCTCCCAAATTTACAAGTAATATTTCCTCTTAAAATTTTTATTTTCTTTTCGTTATTATAATTTTGATTTTATTATAAAATTGAGAAATAAAAAATACGGAATAAAAAATATAAACTTTGACAAGTTAAAAAGTAGTAAAACATGAATAAATACGAAGCATGAAACCATAAACAACGGTCTTGTCTTGTTAATAAAATGGGTAAAATTGTCGGAAAAAAGTATAGAACATAAAATACAAAGTTTAACAAGTCAAAAGTAGTAAAAGATAAAAGATAGAGAATTTAGTTCGATTTTACTATATTACCCTTACCTGATGTTATTATTATAAACATTAAAGAAGTTTTAAATTAATTGGTTATGGCTTTATGGGTAAAACTATTACTTATTTTGCAAAAAAATAAATAAATAAATAATAAAAAATGTAATGATTATGTTCTTTCGTTTGTTTTTTTCTCTATAAACAATTATTCTGAGACAAAGATAACGAAAATTTATTTTTGGTAAAAGGGAGCTTCCATCATGGTAAAATATATTAACCAATAAAATGATGAAAATACAATGGAATGTGGCTGAAGTACCACATTAACCTCAAGCAATCGTTTGAACTACCATATATTATTTATGACAGGCCATAAATGTACTACTAGCTACCAACAACTAGAACAACCAAAAAACAACATAAGACGACAGCCAATCTTATGATAAAACAAAACAAAATAGAATACTACTTCCTAGCACGTCTTTGAAGCTTGAACTCCTTGAATTGTTTCGGTAAGTCGTTTACTTGAGCCGCATACTCATCTGAAAAATAATCATCTCCCAAATAATCATTAGGCTCATACACCTCATCTTCATCACTGTCAGAAGCAACTACTTCACCCACCTTAGAAAATGGGTTACCCCTCTTCGATGCAGAAGTACTTGGAGATGGGATAGTGGACTGCTCCAACGCCCTTTTTGTTGCGGATGTACTAGAATATGGGACAATAGACGACTTAGAAGCCTCATCTGGCACCTGCGATTCCATGTTACTAATAGGCTGATCTTGTGACCCCTTACTATTGTTAACAAAACCAAGAACATCCTCATCCACCAATGACTCCAAGATACCAAAAGAGTTAGAAGACTGTGGGTCCTTACCAGATTTAACATTTGAAGTAGAAGTCTGCTTTAGACCCTTAGTATCCGAATCTTTCTTGGTATCAACCTGATTAGAAGTTGTCGTGAATTTAGGTCTCCAAAAATTAGCCTTAGGCTTGGAGAGTTTAACCCATCCAATTGGCTTAGGTTGAGACAATTGCTGACGTCATCATTAAAAGTTTGTGGCTCCGGTTTAGTACTGTTGGCGAACGCCGTACGGAACATTTCTTGTATCCGGTTGTACTCCGACAGGACACTGCTGCCGTTAAGGTTGTTGTCGGACACGTCAGCATGAGGTGGGACAACAGTGGTGATGGGTTTAGGGTTATGGTTATGATGTGGGATGACGTCATCATCGTCAATTGGTTCGGGTTTGGGTTCGATTTTGGGGGTGATTAGGATTTGGGCTTCCGGTGGATCCGGGTAGAGATTCAGATCGATTAAAGAAGAAGCCATTGATGGTTGTAGTGGGTGGGTGATGGAAATGGAAATGTTTTTGTTAATTTGGGGGAGGGGAGGTTTCGAAACGGGTAAACGGATGAGGTTTTCTTTTTCAGATCTATTTAGAGAGAGAGAGAGAGAGAGAGAGAGAGAGAGAGAGAGAGAGAGAGAGAGAGAGAGAGAGAGAAGAGTTTTTGATTCAGATGTACGCGGCTTGGTCGAGATTTAAAGAAGAAGAAAACATCGTTTTCAACGAAATCATATGTTTGACATATATGTCCTTGTTTAAGTTTAAAATTACGTATATATCTAATTTTACTTTTTGGGTGGTGGAGACAGCGTGGGCCCGTCAATATCAATTTTCTTTTAAGATCTAGAGAGAGAGAGAATGAATATTTTTCTGCTTTAGATGTACGCGGCTTAATCGAGATTTATAGAAAATGAAAAACATCGTTTTCATCGAAATAATATATAAATGGAAATATGATGTCAGATATGAGTGTTTGACATATATGTCCCTCGTTAAGTTCAAAATTACGTATATATCTAAATTGACCTTTTGGGTCGTGGAGACAACGTGGCCCCCGCCAATATCAATTTTCTTTTAAGATCTAGAGAGAGAATGAATATATTTCTGCTTTAGATGTACGCGGCTTAATCGAGATTTATAGAAAATGAAAAACATCGTTTTGATCGAAATAATATATAAATGGAAATATGATGTCAGAAATGAGTGTTTAACATATATGTCTCTCGTTAAGTTCAAAATTATATATATATATATCTAAATTGACCTTTTGGGTGGTGAAGACAATGTGGGCCTCGCCAATATCAATTTTCTTTTAAGATCTAGAGAGAGAATAAATATTTTTCTGCTTTAGATGTATGCTGCTTAATCGAGATTTATAGTTTAGCGGCTATATCTGTCTTTGGTTTCATTGCGAGCAGGCATTAGCTATTACTAAGAATTTTTTATATATAGAAAATGAAAAACATCGTTTTCATCGAAATAAAATATAAATGGAAATATGATGTCAGAAATGAGTGTTTGACATATATGTCCCTCGTTAAGTTCAAAATTACGTATATATCTAACTTGACTTTATGGGTGGTGTGAGACAACGTGGGCCCGCCAATATCAATTTTCTTTTCAAATCCAGAGAGAGAGAGAGTGAGTATTTTCTGTTTTAGATGTACGCGAATTAATCGAGATTTAAAAAAAAATGAAAACATCGTTTTCATCGAAATAATATATAAATGGAAATATGATGTCAGAAATGAGTGTTTGACATATATGTCCCTCTTTAAGTTCAAAATTACATATATATCTTTTTGGTTGGTGTGATACAAAGGCTAAAAGACGTGGGCCCTACCAATATCAATTCTTTTTCAAATCCGGAGAGAGAAATAGAAAAAGAGAGAGAATGAGTTGTTGTTGCTTTAGATGTACGCGACTTAATCGAGATTTAAAGAAAAAGAAAACATCGTTTTCATCGAAAAAATATATAAATGGAAATATGATGTGAGAAATGAGTGTTTGACATATATGTCCCTCGTTAAGTTTAAAATTACTTATATATCTAAATTGACCTTTTGGGTGGTGGAGAGAACGTGGGCCCGCCCAATATCAATTTTCTTTTCAAATCCAGAAAGAGAGAATGAGTATTTTCTGCTTTAGATGTACGCGGCTTAATCGAGGTTTAAATAAAATGAAAACAACGTTTTCATAGAAATAATATATAAATGGAAATATGATGTCAGAAATGAGTATTTGACGTATATGTCCCTCGTTAAGTTCAAAATTACGTATATATCTAACTTTAACTTTTTGGGTGGTGTGAGACAAAGGCTAAAAGACGCGGGCCCCGCAAATGTTAATTTTCTTTTTAGAACCGGAGAGAGAAAGAGTCTTTGTTGCTTTAGATGTACGCGACTTAATCGAGATTTTAAAGAAAATGAAAACATCGTTTTCATCGAAATAATATATAAATGAAAATATGATGTCAGAAATGAGTGTTTGACATATATGTCCCTCGTTAAATTCAAAATTACGTATATATCTAAATTGACCTTTTGGGTGGTGGAGACAACGTGGGCCCCGCCAATATCAATTTTCTTTTCAAATCCAGAGAGAGAGAATAGAGAGAGAGAATGAGTATTTTCTGCTTTAGATGTACGCGGCTTAATCAAGATTTAAAGAAAATGAAAACAATGTTTTCATCGAAATAATATATAAATGGAAATATGATGTCAGAAATGAGTGTTTGACATATATGTCCCTCGTTAAGTTCAAAATTACGTATATATCTAAATTGACCTTTTGGGTGGTGTGAGACAAAGGCTAAGGTGCGGGCCCCGCCAATGTTAATTTTCTTTTCAGATCCGGAGAGAGAGAATGAGTATTTTTTGCTTTAGATTTACGCGACTTAATGGGGATTTTAAATAAATAAAAAAAAAAACATCGTTTTCATCAAAATAATATGTAAATGGAAATGATGTCAGAAATGAGTGTTTGACATATATGTCCCTTGTTAAGTTCAAAATTAAGTATATATATAACTTTAACTTTTTGGGTGGTGTGAGAAAGGCTAAAAGATGCGGGGCCCACCAATGTTAATTTTCTTTTTAGATCCGGAGAGAGAAAGAGTCTTTGTTGCTTTAGATGTACGCGACTTAATCGAGATTTTATAGAAAATAAAACATCGTTTTCATCGAAATAATATATAAATAGAAATATGATGTAAGGAAATAAGTGTTTGACATATATGCCCTTCGTTAAATACAAAAACACAAATATATCTAACGAGTGGTGGTACCCGCGTGTTGCTGCGAGAATGTTTTGTTTAATCTAAACTCTTAATAAACGGTTGTAAAAAAATTATTTTTGTTATTAAGGACTAAATATGCAAAAGGTCGATAACCGCAAGTACTATTTTCGTAAAGTGTTTCTGAAAATAGTATGATTTTTTACGGCCTGAGTTAGTCCTTAGGGTCTAACTTTGAAATTAAAAGTTAACCTGAGGGCTTTTTCTGTACAATATTAACGGGCGTTAAAGACTAACTTTGTAATAGATCTATAACCTCAGGGTCTAAAAGCAAAAATTGCGCAATGAATAGTGCAAAACAATGCTTTATTCATCCTAATGGGTTTTAGTATATATTATAATGGATGAGGTTTTCTTTTCAGATCTATCTAGAGAGGAGAGAGAATGATTCTTTACTTTGTTTTAGCTGTACAATATTTAATCGAGATTTTAAAGAAAGCAAAACATTATTTTCATCGAAATAATATATAAATGGAAAATATGTCAGAAATCAGTGTTTGACATATATGCCACTCGTTAAAAACAAAATTACACACACACACACACACACACACACACACACACACACACACATATATATATATATATATATATATATATATATATATATATATATATATATATATATATATATATATATATATATATATATAACGGATGAGGTTTTCTTTTCAGATTCGAAGAGAGAGAATGAGTCTTTTCTGCTTTAGATGTACGCGACTTAATCAAGATTTAAAAATAAAATAAAAAGAAAACATCGTTTACATTGAAATAATATATAAATAGAAATATGATGTTAGAATAAGTGTATTAAATTAATGAAGAGAGAGAGAGAGAATGAGTCTTTGCTTGCTTTAGATGTACGTGACTTAATCGAGATTTAAAGAAAACATCGTTTTAATTGAAATAATATATAAATAGAAATATAATGTCAGAAAATAAGTGTTTTGACATTTATATCTCTCATTAATTTTACATTAAATTTAAAGATTGAGATCCTTTCAAGTTAATGTTTTTCTATAAACAAAACAGCAGACTTACACAGAAACACGCCTTAGTTTTTCTTTTATTACATAATTATTCACTTGTAGGAGCGTATATTAAATTATGACAAGAAGTATGTGTTTTGAGATGTATTACTCTTTTTTATCATATGTTATGATGTAGTGATTGTATTTAACTTTTTGGGTAGTGTGAGACAAAGGTTAAAAAACGTGGGCCCTGCCAATGCTAAATTTCTTTTTCAGAATCGAAAAGAGAGAATGAGTCTTTGCTGCTTTAGATGTACGCGACTTAATCGAGATTTTTAAAAAAAAAAGAAAACATTGTTTTCATCGAATAATATATAAATAGAAATATGATGTCAGAAAATAAGTGTTTATCATGTTTATAAAAAGACGTGACATAAAGCGTGGCATGACAGTCTGACCAAGTCTCACACTTTTGCGAGGTCGTCTTTTAGAACCATGGACGAAGGAGTATCTATCACCATCAGAGGAATTGAAATTTCACATTCCATTTCTAAGCTAGTTGTTCATCGGTTCATACTTCATCCATCTACCAAATAATAAAAATATAAATTAATGGTTTCTTTAATAGTTTAATCTAAACTTATATGACTTGTCTTATATGGCTTTGTTTATTGATACCCTCCCAAATTTACAAGTAATATTTCCTCTTAAATTTTTTATTTTCTTTTTGTTATTATAATTTTGTTTTTGTTATAAAACTGAGAAATAAAAAATATAAAGTTTGACAAGTTAAAAGTAGTAAAACATGAAAAAATACGAAGCGGGAAACCATAAACAACTGTCTTGCCTTGTTAATAAAATGGGTAAAATTGTCGGAAAAAAATATAGAACATAAAATACAAAGTTTAACAAGTCAAAAGTAATAAAAGAGAAAAGATAGAGAATTTAGTTCGAGTCTACCATATTACCCTTACCTGATGTTATTATTATAAACATTAAAGAAGTTTTAAATTAATTAGTTATGGCCTTATGGGTAAAACTAATATTTTGCGAATAATAATAATAATAATAATAATAATAATAATAAAGAGAAAGATGTGATGATTATGTTTTACTTAACTGTTTGTTTTTTATCTATGAACAATTATTTTAGAACAAAGATAATGAAAAGTTATTTTGTCATATCAATAAAACATATATAAAAAAGGTGGGAGGGGTAAGTGGTTACTAAAAGTATAACCCATTTAAAAATTATGAAACCTCACTTGGTCCAAGTATCTTGTTTTTCATTTGAGTAACACAATGCCTTTGTTTTGTAAATTCAAGAAATTCTGAAACCTCTTATTTTTCCTTTTGCCAAAATACATGGGAAAAGTATCACGACTCATGAGGATATTGCATTTAATTATGCTTTTTTTTTTTTTTTTTTTTTTTTTTAAATTGCAAAAATGGTCCTTAACGTTTCACGAATTTGCAAAAACGAGACCGAGACAAAAAGTAGCGCAAAAAAGACACCAACGTTCCACATTTTCGCAAAATCGCCACTGAGAGCCCTTTTCCGTTAATTTTCCCGTTAAGTGCCACGTATTTGAGAGTAGTATCGTCATTTCACTGTCTTTTTTATATCCCACCAACTTTCGGGGGACTATTTTTGCAAACAACGTAAACTATGTACATTTAAAGCTGTGTGCTTTTTCAGGGTGCAATAAATCCCCAAAACCAACCAATGATTGTGTAGATAATCAACCGTCAAACCCTAACATAAAAAAAATTCAAATCGCAACAACTAAACCCAGCTATGGCGAATAATGATAAGAATAAAAAGGGAAAGTGCTTGTTGATGGGGGGGGGGGGGGGGGAGGAATCATCCGAAATGTCGTGGGGCAAGGTTTTATTAAATGATGAAGTCTTTGAGGTTGTTTTGGATGAATTTGGTGAAAAAGTTATTGCCAAGTATGGTTCGTATGCAAACATAGGGAAGGAGATGATTGAAGAAATTATTCAATGGATGTGGAATGGAACCATCAACAAACCAAATGTGGGTGCTAGCGGTTGCTCAAATGAGGTAGTTGTAGAGAAAAAAAGGAAGAGGGGAAGGCCGGTTGGGAGTGGCAAGAAGAAGACGGAGGGGAGTCCTATTCCGACTACAGTCGCAGAAAAAAGGAAGAGCGGAAGGCCGATTGGGAGTGGCAAGAAGAAGACGGAGGGGAGTCCTATTCCGACTACAGTCACAGAAAAAAAAAGAGGGGAAGGCCTGTTGGGAGTGGCAAGAAAAAGAAGGAGAGGAGTCCTAATCCGAGTACAGTTACAGGAAAAAGAAAGAGGGGAAGGCCTGTTGGGACTAGCAAGAAGAAGGAGGCTGGTAAGAAGAAGAAGGAGGGGAGTTCTAATCCGAGTATAGTTATTGAAAAAATGAAGAGGGGAATGGCAAATGGGACTTGCAAGAAGAGGAAGGTGAAGGAAGAGCATACGGATCTTGGTATGTTAATGTGGTATACTTCATTTATGTGCCATTTTAAAATTGTTTACGTAGGATGCTATGCTATGTTTGATAGACTTTTATATGCATCCCCTTTCCTAGGTTTAGGATAAACAGAGTATTTGCATTAAGTAGGGTGTTAGAATATCATAAGTGAGAGTGTTTGGCATTACTAAATAATGCTATAGAGAGTGTTTTGCATTACAAAAGTATTACGTGTTCACATTGGTTATAAGTAAGTCTTCACATTGGTTGTAAGTAAGTCTTCACATTGTGTATCTTGAGTGTATCAGGAACAAAATAGATTGGTTTCTATATCACCACATTAACTTATTACCTAAACTACAACTATGTGGTGAGATATACAACACTGCATTGCTCTGCTTCACTCGAGCCTGCATAATTGTTTCATTGACTACTTCTGCATTGACTTTAGCATGTATACCATTAGTTTCGTAGGTGTTGGTATATCTTGACAGTTTGAATTTAAAATTGTGGCAGATTTACTTGGTTATGGGGGTGAAGTTCTGTTCCGCATGCACAATAATGGAGTCTTTGAATTTGGTCCATTAAGGTATGTACAAGGGAATGTTTCTACAATGTGTGGCTTTGTCTGTGATAGACATATCTTTTTCCTAGGTCTGGATGATATGTTTTCACGCATTAGGGGAGAAAAATGGGCTGTGTTCTTTTGTGTGCCTGGTAAATCATTAGAAGAAGGTTTGAAGCTGATTCACACAGACAATGATGTGCATACAATGATTGAGTTAGGTTGTTGCGCCGGTTTTGTAGATTTGTTTGTTGCTCACACAAAACAGGTGTTATTGTCACAACTCGTAAATTCTGGTCTTTTCCCGAACTTTCAACATTTACTATTCATCGGTTACTATTCATCGATCACTATTCATCATTTTACTATTTATCTTTTTCGGAGTCAGTTTGATATTCTGAGAAGCGTTTTAAAATTTTACTATTCATAAAACACTATTCACCTCCGGAGAAAATTTGTCGTTTATGCGTGAGTTGCGTCATTTCTGTATACGCACGGTTATTTTACCTAATAAACGTTATCCTATAAACTATTATTTTGAATAATTGATCTGATAATCCCAACTATGGTCCTAAGACATTTTTACACTCATTATAATGATACAAAAATTATAAAATTCATTTACCCGTTATTTTGGAAATTTATTTAATTCGTATCGTACGTCTAATATAATTACGACGGTTTTCTTAAAAACTAAACGATAATCATCCAAACACCCAATACTTGTACCCAACATATTTTTACAAATTTTATGACTTTATTATGTCCCGGTTAACTCCGATAAAATTTATTTCTAGCAAACCCGTTACCCGATTACACCTAAAACTAACCAAATACTACACAATCTTACCACTAACTCCCTAAATAATTACCCAACATAACTCCCCTTTTCCCTCCTTTGTGAACCGGCCCCCCCCCCCCTCCTAAGCCATCTCATGTGCTTAACCACACCAACCCCCATAAATGCTAACCTAACAAATGTCTCCTAACTAGATATTAATCCATTTTCACCTCATTCTCATCATAATTCTCTATGTGCTAGTAAACATTTTCTCTCTTTTCCTCCTTGGTATGCTCGGCCTAAGCAAGAAGAAGAAGCAAGAACCATTAATTTTCAAAGATCAAGACATAATATAGTTCACTTAGTTATCCTTGTTTGATTTTTGAAATAGAAACTCAAGGATTAGTAGGTTTTCATCATCTAAACTCCCTAAACCTTCAAGTAAGTTAACAAACTCATTTTTATAATTTTTCCAAGTTTATACAAGATCCATATGGTTTCCATTCAAGATCTACATGCATATGTTAGTTATACCACTCATTTATATATACATCTAACTTTTGAACTCTAGAAATGGATTATAGTTAGATCCTTGTTAGATCTACTAGATTGATGATGTTTAGGAACCCATGACACCCTAAGAAGGTGTATGGTAAGATTAGACTAAATTTGTGGTGATTGAAAGTGGTTTGGTTGGATTAGAAACTAGTTTGAAACAATAGAAATGGATTTTAAACATGTATATTTACCTACTGTCCCAAATCGACCAATCCAGAAAACTCAGGGGTTTCCGGGTAACATTGGGCTAGAGATTTAGAAAATACTTTTAAAAACAAAGCCGTGGGCAAAAGAACGGATTAAAACGAGTTAATAACGAACGAGATATGATTTTCCGAATTTAACGACGAAAACTAGTTTTCTGAAAAACTGCATGCTGTTGGACAATTTTCGTTAGACAAATAGAGGCGTTAGACGTAACCTAGAGGAACCGAGCTATCGAAAATATATTAGTATATACTAAAACGAATCCGTGGATATAAAGAACGAGTAAAATGAGCTTAAAACGACCAAGTTATACACGTTTTATAATCGTCAAAACTATATATATATATATATATATATATATATATATATATATATATAGTCACTACTAGAAAATAATATAACTACGTACTAAATAATATATTTTCTAGATTTCTTATTCAAGGAGTTTATTTTTAACTAACGAAATACGTACGACCCAAGGTTTATTTATGCGACTACTAGACGATATCTTAAGGTTTTCTAAACGAGGAATATAACACTAACGTTTTTATATACGATATATTACAACAAGTTTTTATTATTCTAGTTGGACTTATTTTTCTTAAGTATGGAAAATACTTTACTTTGACAATAACTATTATTTCCAAGTTACGAGTGGTATAGGTATCATGTGCATGTGCATTCATTACATCCTTTCATGATCTAAGTAGATCACTATCATTCATATTAGGTTGCGGTTAGAGATCGAACCTCATTTCTGTGTATCCACTTTTGTCATCGTAGCTATTCGCACCAGGTGAGTCATAGCCCCGCTTTTACACTTTTTATACTCTTTTAACTCTTTGGGGGAGATACATGCTCAACTACTTGTTTTTACTTGTACAAATATTTAAAACATTTATACTTGATTACGTTTATACTTGATAACACTTATACTTGATTTTATACATACGTGATTGTGTTATACTTAACTGTGTTATGCTTACTTGATACTTGAAACGTTTAAACTTATATGCTTTGGGAAATGGCACCCAGTACTCTGTCAAAGGAGAGGTATTGATAGTACTATTATGGGGAAACACCCCCCACCCAAGTCCAAAACAGATGCGACGTTGGGTGACATGTACTATTTGGGATGGTGGTTCCCCGCCTATGGGTCCAAAACAGACGTGACCATGGGTGAATATAATCCTGAGAAACTATAATTATTAGCAGTGGTTGTGAACACACAGGTTACAAGTCTCTTATGGCGGGACTTGTAACTGAGTGGATTTACGATGCCTTTGCTGTGTGAACAGTATTCTATAAACTTTACTTGTTAAACAAACTCTATGAACTCACCAACCTCGTGTTGACACTTTAGCATGTATTTTCAGGTTTTAACCAATGGCACGCTACAGGAGGTTTTGGCAGGGCATGGCATGGTCATAGAAGACTCTGATTATTTATATGGGGACCGTTTTAAACTACTTTTAAGGGCCTACTTCCGCACTAATTTTAAACAATGTAAACTCAATACTTTTAGTTAAACGATTTTACTCTAAATGATTGAAGTGAAAACCAATTTTGTACTTGTGCTGTAATACCAATTGAGTTACACCCCAGCTACATGTATGCTTCCGCTGGACCCGATTTTGGGGGTGTGACAGATTGGTATCAGAGCTTTGGCTATAGCGAACTAAGTGTTTTTAAAACCTAGACTATAGCTACTTTTACGAAAACTTAACCCTATGACCGTCACGTGCCTGCCTGCCAAGATGATGCCTCACTTGTGGTTTGTTGCTGACTTAGGTGATGAGATTTGTGTCTCATTATCTGGTATATTATATTCACTTATTCTAGTTGATTACTATAATTGTCTTTCATATAAGCATGTCCACGTATCATATATGTCACCCTGGTATGTATCTCCTTGCATAGTTTCATCATTTGACCTCGAGTTTGGTCACCTGCCTTAGTCTTTCTGAACATCTTGGTATTTGTGAAGGACATAGTATTAGTATAACTGAGCTGAGTATTTCAAAATTCATGGAACCTCGGTGGAATATAGACTAGTCACCTATATTCAACCCGGGATAGTGGGACATAGGCTGACTACCTATATCCGACTCAGAAATGAATTTTGCAACACTGAGAATGGTTATAATAAAATTCTGTCTGGATTGAATCCTCAACTCAATTTCCAAATGCTCATTTATGTGTGTGTATACCCTCGTTGTCAAAACGCTTATACTTTTTCTTACCTCGTGAACCGCCGCCTGGAAACACGTCAACTGGTCATTTCATCTCATGAACCTTCACCTTTATAACACTTCGGAGACCAACGTTAACTGAACTTCGGGACGAAGTTCCCTTAAGGGGTAGAGACTGTCACAACTCGTAAATTCTGGTCTTTTCCCGAACTTTCAACATTTACTATTCATCGGTTACTATTCATCGATCACTATTCATCATTTTACTATTCATCTTTTTCGGAGTCAGTTTGATATTCTGAGAAGCGTTTTAAAATTTTACTATTCATAAAACACTATTCACCTCCGGAGAAAATTTGTCGTTTATGCGTGAGTTGCGTCATTTCTGTATACGCACGGTTATTTTACCTAATAAACGTTATCCTATAAACTATTATTTTGAATAATTGATCTGATAATCCCAACTATGGTCCTAAGACATTTTTACACTCATTATAATGATACAAAAATTATAAAATTCATTTACCCGTTATTTTGGAAATTTATTTAATTCGTATCGTACGTCTAATATAATTACGACGGTTTTCTTAAAAACTAAACGATAATCATCCAAACACCCAATACTTGTACCCAACATATTTTTACAAATTTCATGACTTTATTATGTCCCGGTTAACTCCGATAAAATTTATTTCTAGCAAACCCGTTACCCGATTACACCTAAAACTAACCAAATACTACACAATCTTACCACTAACTCCCTAAATAATTACCCAACATAACTCCCCTTTTCCCTCCTTTGTGAACCGGCCCCCCCCCTCCTAAGCCATCTCATGTGCTTAACCACACCAACCCCCATAAATGCTAACCTAACAAATGTCTCCTAACTAGATATTAATCCATTTTCACCTCATTCTCATCATAATTCTCTATGTGCTAGTAAACATTTTCTCTCTTTTCCTCCTTGGTATGCTCGGCCTAAGCAAGAAGAAGAAGCAAGAACCATTAATTTTCAAAGATCAAGACATAATATAGTTCACTTAGTTATCCTTGTTTGAGTTTTGAAATAGAAACTCAAGGATTAGTAGGTTTTCATCATCTAAACTCCCTAAACCTTCAAGTAAGTTAACAAACTTATTTTTATAATTTTTCCAAGTTTATACAAGATCCATATGGTTTCCATTCAAGATCTACATGCATATGTCAGTTATACCACTCATTTATATATACATCTAACTTTTGAACTCTAGAAATGGATTATAGTTAGATCCTTGTTAGATCCACTAGATTGATGATGTTTAGGAACCCATGACACCCTAAGAAGGTGTATGGTAAGATTAGACTAGATTTGTGGTGATTGAAAGTGGTTTGGTTGGATTAGAAACTAGTTTGAAACAATAGAAATGGATTTTAAACATGTATATTTACCTACTGTCCCAAATCGACCAATCCAGAAAACTCAGGGGTTTCCGGGTAACATTGGGCTAGAGATTTAGAAAATACTTTTAAAAACGAAGCCGTGGGCGAAAGAACGGATTAAAACGAGTTAATAACGAAGGAGATATGATTTTCCGAATTTAACGACGAAAACTAGTTTTCTGAAAAACTGCATGCTGTTGGACGATTTTCGTTGGACAAATAGAGGCGTTAGACGTAACCTAGAGGAACCGAGCTATCGAAAATATATTAGTATATACTAAAACGAATCCGTGGATATAAAGAACGAGTAAAATGAGCTTAAAACGACCAAGTTATACACGTTTTATAATCGTCAAAACTATATATATATATATATATATATATATATATATATATATATATATATATATATATATAGTCACTACTAGAAAATAATATAACTACGTACTAAATAATATATTTTCTAGATTTCTTATTCAAGGAGTTTATTTTTAACTAACGAAATACGTACGACCCAAGGTTTATTTATGCGACTACTAGACGATATCTTAAGGTTTTCTAAACCAGGAATATAACACTAACGTTTTTATATACGATATATTACGACAAGTTTTTATTATTCTAGTTGGACTTATTTTTCTTAAGTATGGAAAATACTTTACTTTGACAATAACTATTATTTCCAAGTTACGAGTGGTATAGGTATCATGTGCATGTGCATTCATTACATCCTTTCATGATCTAAGTAGATCACTATCATTCATATTAGGTTGCGGTTAGAGATCGAACCTCATTTCTGTGTATCCACTTTTGTCATCGTAGCTATTCGCACCAGGTGAGTCATAGCCCCGCTTTTACACTTTTTACACTCTTTTAACTCTTTGGGGGAGATACATGCTCAACTACTTGTTTTTACTTGTACAAATATTTAAAACATTTATACTTGATTACGTTTATACTTGATAACACTTATACTTGATTTTATACATACGTGATTGTGTTATACTTAACTGTGTTATGCTTACTTGATACTTGAAACGTTTAAACTTATATGCTTTGGGAAATGGCACCCAGTACTCTGTCAAAGGAGAGGTATTGATAGTACTATTATGGGGAAACACCCCCCACCCAAGTCCAAAACAGATGCGACGTTGGGTGACATGTACTATTTGGGATGGTGGTTCCCCGCCTATGGGTCCAAAACAGACGTGACCATGGGTGAATATAATCCTGAGAAACTATAATTATTAGCAGTGGGTTGTGAACACACAGGTTACAAGTCTCTTATGGCGGGACTTGTAACTGAGTGGATTTACGATGCCTTTGCTGTGTGAACAGTATTCTATAAACTTTACTTGTTAAACAAACTCTATGAACTCACCAACCTCGTGTTGACACTTTAGCATGTATTTTCAGGTTTTAACCAATGGCACGCTACAGGAGGTTTTGGCAGGGCATGGCATGGTCATAGAAGACTCTGATTATTTATATGGGGACCGTTTTAAACTACTTTTAAGGGCCTACTTCCGCACTAATTTTAAACAATGTAAACTCAATACTTTTAGTTAAACGATTTTACTCTAAATGATTGAAGTGAAAACCAATTTTGTACTTGTGCTGTAATACCAATTGAGTTACACCCCAGCTACATGTATGCTTCCGCTGGACCCGATTTTGGGGGTGTGACAGTTATCTCCCTACTATTTAAACAATATTGATGCAGAGGGTGATGGTGGGGAGGTTGTTAGGTGGGTAGAAGAAGATGCTAGCTTGCGGTGCTCTATTACTTCAACTCCTTTTAGGACTACCACTTCAAAATCTTATAGAGTTGTGGCTGATGTTGATGATTCAAATCCTGAATTCAGGAAGCAAAAAAAGAGTGTGAAGAGGTCTGCGGATAGAGATGGTGGTTCTATGAAGAAGACAGCAGGTGCAAGTGGTTTAGTGAATGTGGGAGCTACGGGTGCGGGTCTTGTGAGGCCAAGAAGTGATGTAAAACTCACTAATTGCGTGCTGGCTCTAAGGGCACCAAGATCAATGGGAAACAATGTGGTTTTATTTTGACTAGGTGAGTCTAATGAATTGATTAGCAAATTTTTTGTGGATACATTGCATTGCCTATTATAGTAACCTCATTTCATTGCATATTTTGATTGTGTAGGTATAGTTGCACACCTATCCAGTAGAAGCTTTTGAAGATTGACATATGGGTTTAATCTTTTGGGATTATGTAATGTGTAGAGAACAATATCAGTTTTAATTTGGTTTTATTTACTAATGTAATTTGACTAATGTAACTTGAACTATTTTACCTCCCTTTCGAATACACCAAAGGGTGTGTGGCGGCATTGTGATGGGTTCATCTGTTTTTGTACATGCCGACCAATAGTATGTAACTTGAACAATATTTCAAATGGGTTAAATTTTTAGTCAATATTGACTACTATCAATACTCTGTTTTGTGTTTCTGCTATATAATATGTTTGTCTTTGTTTCTTTGTTTGTGTTTGTTTCTTTTGTGTTTGTGTTATATGTTTGTATCTTATAGTTAGAATTCATTGTTTGTGATACGAATCGAAGAGTATAAAGTATAAACCAAGAAAATTGGGATCAAACGACCCCTTCCATTCATAACAATACATTTACAACCATAACATAGGGGAAACCACAACCCCTATCTACACCTACAACCTTACGACAAGGGCACCAAAATGAACAAAAGAAACCAAACATGCCCGACCACTTACCACCTACTACCTACATTCATCATACACATCAAAACAACCAATCACAGCCTCCAGCACCCACCCCTTCACATGTACGTTTGCCTCACAGCAAACTCAATCTTGAAAACAATGCTGTCGTTTGTTTGCCTAAGCATCCTCATCAACCCCCTCATCTTACGTATTGATGACGTCATCATACCACCACCACCATTACCATTACCACCATTATCAGGAACAGCCACGATAGCTTGTGAATTAGGATCTTCACCTGCTGCTGACGTCATCATGGCACCATTGCTGACGTCATGATTAAAAGTTTGCGGCTCCATTTTAGTACTGTTTGCAAACGCCGTACGGAACATTTCTTGTATCCTGTTGTACTCCGACAGGACATTGCTGCCGTTAAGGTTGTTGTCGGACACGTCAGCATGAGGTGGCACAACAGTAGCAATAGGTTTAGGGTTAGGGTTATGATGTCGGATGACGTCATCGTCGTCAATTGGTTCGGGTTTGGGTTCGATTTTGGGGGTGATTAGGATTTGGGCTTCCGGTGGATCCGGGTAGAGATTCAGATCGATTAAAGAAGAAGCCATTGATGATGGTAATGGTGGGTGGGTGATGGAAATGGAAATGTTTTTGTTAATTTGGGGGAGGTTTCGAAACGGGTAAACGGATGAGGTTCTCTTTTTCAGATCTATTTAGAGAGAGAGAGAAAGAGTTTTTGATTCAGATGTACGCGGCTTAGTCGAGATTTAAAAAAAAAAAACATCGTTTTCATCTAAATAATATATAAATAGAAATATGATGTTAGGAAATAAGTGTTTGACATATACGCCCTTCGTTAAATACAAAATTACAAATATATCTAACGAGTGGGGTACCCGCGCGTTGCTACGAGAATGTTTTGTTTAATCTAAACTCTTAATGAAACGGTTGTAAAAAAATTATTTTTGTTATTAAGGACTAAATATGCAAAAGGTCGATAACCGCAAGTACTATTTTTGTAAAGTGTTTCTGAAAATAGTATCATTTTTTACGGCCTGAGTTAGTCCTTAGGGACTGACTTTGAAATTAAAAGTTAACCTGAGGGCTTTTTCTGTACAATATTAACGGGCGTTAAGGACTAACTTTGTAATAGATCTATAACCTCAGGGTCTAAAAGCAAAAATTGCGCGATGAATAGTGCAAAACAATGCTTTTACTATTTATCCTAATGGGTTTTAGTATATATTATAATGGATGAGCTTTTCTTTTCAGATCTATCCAGAGAGGAGAGAGAATGATTCTTTGCTTTGCTTTAGCTGTACGATACTTAATCGAGATTTTGAAGAAAGCAAAACATTATTTTCATCGAAATAATATATAAATGGAAAATATGTCAGAAATCAGTGTTTGACATATATGCCACTCATTAAAAACAAAATTACATATATATATCTAACGGATGAGGTTTTCTTTTCAGATTCGAAAAGAGAGAATGAGTCTTTTCTGTTTTAGATGTACGCGACTTAATCAAGATTTAAAAATAAAATAAAAAGAAAACATCGTTTACATTAAAATAATATATAAATAAAAATATGATGTCAGAATAAGTGTATTAAATTAATGAAGAGAGAGAATGAGTCTTTGCTTGCTTTAGATGTACGCGACTTAATCGAGATTTAAAAAAAACATCGTTTTCATTGAAATAATATATAAATAGAAATATAATGTCAGAAAATAAGTGTTTTGACATTTATATCTCTCATTAATTTTACATTAAATTTAAAATTGAGATCCTTTCAAGTTAATGTTTTTCTATAAACAAAATAGCAGATTTACATAGAAACACGCCTTAGTTTTTCTTTTATTACATAATTATTCACTTGTAGGAGCGTATATTAAATTATGACAAGAAGTATGTGTTTTGAGATGTATTACTCTTTTTTATCCTATGCTATGATGTAGTGATTGTATTTAACTTTTTGGGTGGTGTGAGACAAAGGTTAAAAAACGTGAGCCATGCCAATGTTAAATTTCTTTTTCAGATTCGAAGAAAGAGAATGAGTCTTTGCTGCTTTACATGTATGCGACTTAATCGAGATTTAACAAAAAAAGAAAACATTGTTTTCATCGAAATAATATATAAATAGAAATATGATGTCAGAAAATAAGTGCTTGACATATATATCTTTCATTAATTTTACATTAAATTTAAAAATTAAGATTTTTTTAAGTTAATATTTTTCTATAAACAAAACAGCAGACTTAAACAGAAACACGACCCAATTTTTCTTTTATTACGTAATTACTCATTTGTAGGAGTACATATTAAATTCTGAAAGAAAAAAAAAAAAAGTATGTGTTTTGAGATGTGTTACCCTTTTTAATTTTATGCTATCATGCAGTGATTGTAATAAAATAAATCGTAAGAATTTATTTTGAGTTTACTATTACTACCTCATTGTGTTCCATAAAAGGTAAAGTGGTACTTTCTGTAATGTTCTTTTATCGTACTAATGAAATTTGAAACAAGGTAGGGACTAGATTAAAGAAACCATTAATTTATATTTTTATTATTTGGTAGATGGATGAAGTATGAACCGATGAACAACTAGCTTAGAAATGGAATGCGAAATTTCAATTCCTCTGATGGTGATAGATACTCCTCCGTCCATGGTTCTAAAAGACGGTCTCGCAAAAGTGTGAGGCTTGATCAGATTGTCATGTCACACTTATGTCACGTCTTTTTATAAACTTGATATATACTTATGAAATATGATGTAAATATGTAAATATTTTTAGATTTTTTGCCACCTTATGCCACGCTTTATTAACGCAAAAGCTTCGCCTTAGCCGCTAAAGCGTGAGGCTTGGTCATGCCGCCAAAGCCACGCATCGCCTCGCGCTATTTATAACCTTGCATCCATTGAGAATTTATTATTCACATTTTCGTTTTTGTTGTCTCAAATTATTTATCAACTTTTAAAAATAGATAGAAAATTCAAATCGAGTTTGTCATATTACTCTCGCTAGATGTTAACATTACAAACGTTAAAGAAGTTAAAATTGATTATTTAAAGGTAAAGTGTCATCATGCAAAACACAAAAAAGAAAAAAGTTGTAACTATGATAATTTTCTTAAATTGTGTATTATTTTTGTAAGTGGACGCTAATTTGGGATAAAACTTATATGACTTGTCTTATATGGCTTTGTTTAATGATACCCTCCCAAATTTACAAGTAATATTTCCTCTTAAATTTTTTATTTTCTTTTTGTTATTATAATTTTGTTTTTATTATAAAATTGAGAAATAAAAAATACGGAATAAAAAATATAAACTTTGACAAGTTAAAAAGTAGTAAAACATGAAAAAAATACGAAGCATGAAACCATAAACAACGGTCTTGTCTTGTAAATAAAATGGGTAAAATTGTCGGAAAAAAGTATAGAACATAAAATACAAAGTTTAACAAGTTAAAAGTAGTAAAAGAGAAAAGATAGAGAATTTAATTCGATTTTACTATATTACCTTTAGCTGATGTTATTATTATAAACATTAAAGAAGTTTTAAATTAATTGGTTATGGCCTTATGGGTAAAACTATTATTTTGAAAAGAAAAAAAAAAATGTAATGAAAATGTTTTTCATTACATTTTTTTTCCCTCTATAAACAATTATTTTGAGACAAAGATAACGAAAAGTTATTTTGGGTAAAAGGGAGCTTCTACCATGGTAAAATATACTAACCAATAAAACGATGAAAATACAATGAAATGTGGCTGAAGTATCACATTAACCTCAAGCAATCGCTTGAACTACCCTATATTATTTATGACAGGCTATAAATGTACCACTAGCTACGAACAACTAGAACAACCAAAAAACAACATAAGACGACAGCCAATCTTATGATAAAACAAAACAAAATAGAATACTACTTCCTAGCACGTCCTTGAAGCTTGAACTCCTTGAATTGTTTCGGTAAGCCGTTTACTTGAGCCGCATACTCATCTGAAAAACAATCATTTCCCAAATAATCATTAGGCTCATACACCTCATCTTCATCACTGTCAGAAACAACTACTTCACCCACCTTAGAAAATGGGTTACCCCTCTTCGATGCAGAAGTACTTGGAGATGGGATAGTGGACTGCTCCAACGCCTTTTTTGTTGCGGACGTACTAGAAGATGGGACAGTAGACGACTTAGAAGCCTCATCTGGCACCTGCGATTCCATGTTACTAATAGGGAGATCTTGTGACCCCTTACCATTGTTGACAAAACCAAGAACATCCTCATCCACCAATGACTCCAAGATACCAAAAGAGTTAGAAGATTGTGGGTCCTTACCAGATTTAACATTTGAAGTAGAAGTCTGCTTTAGACCCTCAGTATCCGAATCTTTCTTGGTATCAACCTGATTAAAAGTTGTCGTGACTTTAGGTCTCCAAAAATTAGCCTTAGGCTTGGAGAGTTTAACCCCTCCAATTGGCTTAGGTTGAGACGTAGAAACCACACTCTTACCTTTATTATTACGATTCCTTACCTTTGTGAACCCCTCATCGTTATTAACCACCTAAATCAATGCATTAGTCACCACATTAGGATCCTTATGAACCACCACTTTCACTTGTTTTGGACACTCACTAAGTGTGTGACCAAATATCTTACAAACACTGCAATGAGGAGGTGTCCATTCATATTCGACATGAATGATTTCCATCGAATAGCCACTATCATCATCCAATGGAATAACCATACTAACTTCTTTTTTCAATTCTGAATTTGAACACACTTCAACCAACGCACGAGCATAACTAATCTGACCCCACGAGTCACACACACATAGAAGATGTAAATGAATCCAACATAACCGGTTTCCCCACTTGAGTAGCAATCAAACTTAAACCAACCTCCGAATAAGCAACTATAGGCACATTATGTAATTTAACCCAAACGAAATTTATTTTGTCATATCAATAAAACATGGGACAAGTTATCCACACCCTCCTATAGGAAGGGTATCTAATCATTGAGTGCATCACCGGTTTGTACGGTGTGCATCTCGGATTGTACGGTTTGAACAAAACATATTGATGTGACAATATATGGAGGGTTCCTATAACACATAATACTCCCTCTGTCCCAAAATATAAGTCAATTTCTAATTTTTCAAAGTCTTTCTTTTCTGACTTTGACCATAATTATATTTTTTCGTGTTATATAATACTTGATGAAAAGTATACTAACAAAAATGTATTTAAAAAACAAATTCATTTATATATTTTGTATCAACCATTACATAACAAGAAAAAAAACAATCATGATCAAAGTCGGAATAAAAAGACTTTAAAAAAGTAAATATGCACTTATATTTTGAGACGGAGAGAGTATAAAACATATATCAAAAAGGTGGGAGGGGCAAGTGGATACTAATAGTATAACCCATTTAAAAATTATGAAACCTCACTTGGTTCAAGTATTTTGTTTTTCAATTGAGTAACACAATGCCTTTGTTTTGTAAATTCAAGAAATTCTGAAACCTCTTATTTTTCCTTTTGCCAAAATACATGGGAAAAGTATCACGACTCATGAGGATACTGCATTTAATTTTATTATTATTATTTTTTTTTAATGATCATAGTTTAAATAAATTTCGCTTTGCTTCAAAAAATATATGTTTAATAAGACTTTTGTGAGGTACTTGTTTAGACGACATGACGATAAATAAATGAGAGTTGTTATGCATACCTCTCCTAGTTACTTTTACCCTCTCCGACCTACTTTCTACCCTATTTATTAATGAGAATTGATTTGCACACTCATGGTTTTGATTGAGACACTCTATTGTGTGCATAACATAGTTGTACTGTGTTTAAAGTGTGCTTTGTAAACTTATACCGTGAGTGTCCCAATCAAAATATGGAGTGTGCAAATCACCTCCCTTTATTAATAGTATAAGACATCTTTTTTTTATTATTATTTTTTTTTCAATTTTTGTGTATTTTTGTTTTTTATAAGGCTATATTATGTATTTCTTCTCAAACTTTATATAATTTGTTTCCTACACTTTGTTCGTAGTTTTATACTAATAACAAAATTATAAAAATAAAATTATGAGAGTACTACAATCATTTTAAGTGGTTATCAATAACCTAACATTGAATAACTTAAAGCATAGTAGGTACTAATGGACCACCAATTTGACTGTGTCTTGTATATGTGTCATTAAAAGTGCACAATATGCGTTTAGGCTAGGTGTACTTGTCAAATTTCTTTCATCTCAATCTGAGTGTCACATCAGCTTTTCATCACATCACCTAACATACCATCTAACAGCCGTAGTTGTAACTACCCAACGAAACATATAAAAATAAATCACTTTATACAAACATACCACCCAATATACTACACACACTTACAAGCCAAAATTATATTAACAATTACACCCACCACCTAACCAATACACAAAAAAAAATGATCTTGGCGTGTGAAGTTAAGTGTCATAGGGTTGGCGTGTGAAAAACATCATCACCGCACCTTCACATGTTACCATAACTCATGGTTTAAGAACGCTCAACTTAAATCATCTTTAATCTAGTACTCCATCCGTCCCAAAATAATTGTTCTCTGACAAAAAACACACAGTTTAATAAAAACATAATTATTACTGATTTATCTCTCTTACTTTTTGCAGAATAACAGTTTTACCCTTAACTAATTAATTAATTTCTTCTTTAAAGTTTGTAATATCAATTTCAACTAAGGGTAATATGGTAAACTTGATCAAACATCCCTATCTATTTTTAATAGTCATAATTAAATTGGGACATCCCAAAAAGGAAACGCGGACTATAAATTTAAGACGGGGGAGTAATGATTTTCATCCATAAATGGAAACATTATTCTTGAGATTTGAACTGAATGATTTTGCAATTTAGTTTCTTTAGTTAACAATGTTTCAGTTATTTTGATCAAATTTATTGCTTTGATTATTTTTATTTTCTTCTATCAAGACTAATGTTTCTGTTATTATGAACTTATGGTAGAATCGTGTTTGCTGTCTTGCTTGCAGTGTTGAGAAAGCAATTTTAGTATTTATTTTTAACAAGCTATTTTTACCCCACGCGTTGCAGCGAGAACAAATATATTCATTTTTTAAGCATGAAATAATGTTTTATTAGTATTATTTTCAATAAAAAGTGTCAACAATATAGTGTTTAATTTGTTATAAATCATTAAACTTAAATGGAAGTTCGAATATACAAAAATGTGTAAAAAATATAATTTGGAGATTAATTTGTTGTTTACTAAATTTAAATAGGTGAAAAGTGTAAAATTAATTATTTTAAGATGCCTTTTGTAGTTTTAGGAAACTTAAAAAAATGTTTAACATTTATGGTTTATCAACTCAAATTGCTATTCATTAAGTTGATTTGATAATATTGGTCGCGCAAGTTTTAGTAATCAAATATTTTGGATTTTATCAAAAACCGCACCATGTTCACCCTTAAATGTAGTAAGGATAATGATGTACGGAGTACATGAGTACAAATATAAGGTTAGTAGGTTTAAAGGTTAATTTGCTATATTACTAAACTTAAATAGTGTAAAATGTAAATATTTGCGGGTTTATAAGTTAATTTGGTATTTTATTAAACATAAAAGAGTGGTGTGAAAATTGTTAAAATATAAAAATTAATGGACTTATGGACTAATATGGTTTTTAGTAAACGAAAGGGGCTTATTTGACAATTACCAAGCTTGTTGGTTACTGTTCATGAACAGTACAAAGCAAGCTGGTAAGTGTTATTATTGAAATATGATTTTGTGATTAAGTAATTTCTTCATGATATGGTCATAAATTAATTTTTCTTAAATTACTATGGCGTTTAAGGTTCTTAAATAGGTATTTCATTAACGCAATGAAAGATGTGGTGATAACATCAAATTAGTACTATATTTATCACATAATTATTGCTCAAATATTGTATGTTTATGACTGAATTGATGTTTAATTGCTTTAGTTTCCCATTTTTAGTGATTTTGGAGCAATATTGCAAAAGATACGGAAAAAGGCATGATTTGGAGCTTTTTTTGATGATTCTGTATGCAAGCTGCAAAAGAGCATACGGCGTATGTAACTCTGGCCATACGCCGTATTCATATTTGGAAGAATTCACTAAGTATTGGTGAATATAGAGGCATGCGACGTATTTAACTCTGTCAATACGCCGTATTTGGAAGCTCTCCGGTCAAAGCCCAATGTTAATACAAATAATGTCAAAAACGTCATTTGCATTTTTCGGTCTCTACACGTTTTGATAATCATAAAATAGAAAATCAAGTTACGCAAAACTACATTTAATAAGTTTTTAATCGAGAAAACTTGTTTCGACTACAACATCACTTAAGGTATGATCAAAAAATCTACCAACTTAGTTAAGTGGTCAAAGAATTTATTTTTCTCTGAACTTCACATTTTTATGTGACAAAACATTTTTACATGTTGAAGGCTTTGTCCACTAACCTTTGGTAAGTGGCTCCTGTGTTCTTAAGACCAAAATGCATCTTTTTGTAATAATAAACGTCTTTACCTGTGAAGAAGGTTGTCTTCTCCTCGTCTTCCTCAGCCATTTGTATTTGGTGATAGCCTTTGTAAGCATTGAGGAAGCACTTCAATCGAAACCCTGATAGAGATTCTACCTTCTAATCAATCTATGGCAAAGGATAACAGTCTTTGGGGCATACTTTGTTGATGTCGGTGAAATCAATGCACATTCGCCAGCCTCCATCACTCTTTTTAACCATAATAGGGTTTGCCACCATGTTTGGAACTTTATCTCTCGAAGTATCCCAGATTGGTTAAGCTTTTTGACCTTTTTGCAAGTTGCGGCATTCCTCTTTGGGGCTAAAACTTTTTTTTTTTTTTATTTATTTTTTATTTTTTATTTATAGACTTTATGTGTTTGAACTCGTTGAGCTTGTATTTAGTGTTTAAAGGTTTTCCATCGATCATAAGCATCCTCGGAACCCCCGTCATGTCGGAGTATGTCCATGTGAAGAAATATGTGTTAGCTCAAAGCAACTTCTGTAACTCCCTTTTGAAACTCCCTCATTTTTTAAACTTGTTGGGAGTTATTTGCCGATAACCATAGTCTGCTCAGGATATGAGTCATTAACCACGATTCTTTTCTCAGCGTCCGAACAACTGAGAATTGCTTTCGGAGGCTTTAGGGAACTTTCTCTCACCTTTTTGTGAATGTCTTATGCCCTTTCCCCCATCATAATTCGAGTATACTCTACCTACACCATTAGGTATATGAACTTTACAGCCATGTGTATTTCGGAAACCACCATTTCCATCTTCTGCATAGCTGTTCTTCCCAACAATAGGTTGTACGGAGACTCAAATATGATTATAATGAAGTTAAAAGTTTCTGTCCTGACGAGGTTTCCTTCCCTAATTGTTGTTTCCAAAGGTACTTCTCCCAAAGGCCACGAGTGCTCCCCAAAGAAACCAACTAAAGGGATCTTCGAATCCATCCTCTTCGACCAGATCGAGGGCTTCAACTTAAGGAAACATTGCTCATATATAATTTCACAAGAGCTTCCGCAGTCTATGTATACCCTATTAACATGTCTTTTAAATACTAGCACTTTTATGATGATGGGATGTGTTGAAGGTGTCATATTGATGACAAAAGGAAAGGTAATTTCTCCAACTCTATAGACCTCGCACTCAACTGCCTTACACTTAAGTTTAGGGTCACCTCGATGAATCATAAGAGTAGGGCCCTTGATCTCCCATGTCTCTTTATCGCCTTCCTTTCACTCGCCCATATGGGTGTCGGAGGCTTTATCTTTTTCCCCTTTGATGCCTTTCAACAAATGTGCAAGTTGTCCAGAATACACAAATTCCTCAATCTGTTTCTTTAGCTCCCTACAGTAATTTGTTTCGTGATCATGGTCTTCCTGAAAGTAGCAAAACTTGGTCATATCTCTATTATTCCCCCTCATCGTCATTCATGGAGGAGGATCGAAGGCATTGGCGGCCTTCTCAGTTGATAGTATTTCTCTTGGAGATTTGACCAGATTTCCAAGGATTTCGTGGTTGGAACCTTTGTTGTAAGGGGGAACCTATCTTGACCCTTTTCTTGTTCTTCGAACCTTCCCTCAAATAACCCTTTGAATATCTATCCTAACCTTCTTTGTACTTTGTTAGGGCCCAATTTGTTGCCTGCTCTTTGGCTTTGATCCAAGAGTACGTCTTCTCCATCAGGGCTTTGTAAGTGGTTGGGAGATTAGTAGATAAGAATTCAACGAGGTTTCGAGTTTTTAAACCATGTACGAAGCCTAAGATTCGCTGATATTCATGCAACCCCATTATTTGGAGAGTGTCATAAATGTATCTGGTGATTAAGGCACGAGTGCTTTCTCCATCTCTTTGTTTAATGTTGTGTACTGCCAAATGGGTCTTTGTAAACTTCTTTTGTTGGCTAAAGTGGGATCGAAACTTAGCTTTTAGGTCACCTAAATTCACAACACTGTCTGGCTTTTCTCCATACCACTAAATACGAGCAGAATCTTATAATGTGTTAGTGAACATGTGGCATGCTATGAGCATTAGCCATTTGTGCATCCTTATTGCTTCTTCAAACAAGTGAAGGAAATTATCTGGATCTCCTTTACCATCATAAGTGCCTATATGCGAAGGCATCTTTAGACCATCGAGAAGGGGATAGTGTTTGATCCAAAGCGCGAAAGGTGTCACAGAGCCCATAGGTTCTGAATATTGGAAATTGTAAGGCGGTACGTGTGTGAGAACGACATTGTATGAGCTGTAATTATGAGTGGAAGCACTGGGTCTATAATTTGGGTAAGGTTGGTATGGTCGATATCCTCCGAAGGAGGGGTTTCCCCCATAGAGGGTAACTGATAGGTCGAAGGTGGGTTATAAGGCAAATCACCATTAGGCGGGTTGAATGGATGAGCATAATTGAGGTTATTGGACTGCCCATTAAGAGGAGGATGTAAACTATGAGGGTAAGAATAGGTTTGGAACAGAGGGTACATACCATTAGATTGGGGGCCTCCGAATCCAAAGACGTGAGACGACTGTAACGGAGCCCCTGTTTCAGTCCTTCCCAGATGTGTTTCCAATCATGGTGGTAGGTTAACCCCTGCATTTTATCCATTACCTATTTTTCCGTTCGACTCATCCCTATCCTTTTCTTCTTCTACCCTTTCGACTCTGTTAGGACGCTTTCTTGTACTCCTTCGAACCCTACTTTCTTTCCATTTGGCCTTCGGATCCATTTCTTAAAGATGGGCGTGTTTGTTCATTATGGGAAGGCCTAGGTTCGGCTACGATCTCTTCATCGTACTCTTCGCTAGAGTACTCCAACTCCATTCGTACTCCTTGGTTTCTTACCTATCTTTTATAGTTCTTCATTAAGGATTCTGACGTTTCGAATTTAGCTTTGACAAAAGCTGGGCTAATGACAGGTTCCGGATTGGCGGAGGTTGATGCATGATGGATGGGTGGAGTTTTATAATGAGATATGGTGGTAAAAGTAGACGCGGTTATTGGAAGTAAGTCATCGGTGTTAGTAACGGGTAGTGGTGTTAAGGTAGAGAATCCCGATGGGGGTGTAATTTCTCTTCCTTGTGTCATGACAAAAAAGTAGCGGGTGTGGTTAGACGGTTACAAACTTAGAAGTAACGGGACTAATAGTAGCAGGTCCCACGGATGGCGCCACTGATTATACAATCTTTTGCACTACCAGGCCTTGCGATGGTGATCGAAGGATTGAGGGGTGTGTGATCTAGCCAAGTTGATCGTAACCTGAAATAAAAAATAAGAAGACACTACGTTAAGTGATTGTACAAGGGTTGGATATTGCGAACCACCTCCCGGGTGCGAATAATTATATGGTATGATAATTGGAGTGTCTAGGAAAATGTTTAAGTGTTTAGAGGGCCTACCATAATCAAATGACCAGCCAAGCTATTTATAAGAGGAGAGAAATAACCTTGGCAAGTCTTAGCACGATTTTAGGAGATCATGGGGGTGTCCTACGATTTTCGGTAACCGCCGGGCTTGGTTCCCCATGTCCTCTTCCTTGGTGGGAAATCCTAAGTTGAATGATGAACGTGGGTGAAAACCAAGTCAAGTCTTATCTATGTTCAGTCATCTTTGAAGGACACACCCCTCAAAGGGTGTGAGGCTTCGACTGGCGAATTCCTAACCAGTAACCAGGGTTCGTAAATGGTTTCACGCCATTAGAGACTTAAGGGTTTGACCTAGTCTTTCGAAGTTTAGTATTCGAGAGAGTTCGAAGGGGAGGCCTTCGAACTACTTAGAGGATACGTCATCAGATCCATTTGGCTCTTTTTACTAATTCTACAAAAGTCGCTAACTTTTTTTGGTGCAAAAGGTGAACATATATTATTAATCACAAAGAAATAATACAAAATTGATACAGAGTATAGACATGCCTATACTCTTTAAGCAGAATACAAAAGTCCCCAACTTAAGTATTACTAAGAAAGGAAAAAACAAAGAGCAAAAATTTTAAATTAACCATTTCCACTACCACTTTACCAAAATGAACGTCACCCGGCATTTTTTTTTTTACCAAAATGAACTTTTAACATAGGCGACCTCTATGCGAATTTCTGAGTGACTTTTGGGCGACTTCAACTCCTGGGCGACTCTATGGAAGCGGCTTCTGGGTAACGTGGGCGATTAAGACATCTCTTGGGCAACTAAGCATGTGTGGGCATGACCATGAGAAATGGGTAAGATACATCTTCAGGATATTAGTGCTCCGGTTAACCCCGTGAACCTACGTCAAGATCAGACGAAGTTGATGATATTATTACTGTTAGAAGATGGGTTGTGATAGCTCATGGTTAATGGTTGTGTGTCTTGTTTTTAGATAGAAGATGGGAGATGATACATTTTAAAGAGAAAGAAAAAGAAAGATGTCAATAATGAAAGAAGAAAAAGAGGGTCATTTTGGTAAAGTGCTGAAAATTGGTTTAGTTTCTTTAATTGCGGGGTGATATAAGGGCCCGCTTGTTTTGAGGGGATTGTGGCTTTGGGATATGATGTGACTAATAAACTTTGTTTGTTATAACCATATAGGTTTATGATTCTACCTTCAAAACTTTAGGGTGTGTTTGGTTTATGGGTATGGGAATGAATGAATCAATTCCATTCTGAATAAATTGTTTGGTTGGTAGGTTTATTTTGAGATATAGGTATGAAACCTATAAAACTAGACATAAACTAAACCCAACAAGAGTGACGGGTTTACAAAACCCATACCTATTGCGATACCCATAGTGCTTCCCTTGACAAACCAAACACCCCTTTAAACTGTACCATGTACGCATATCTTTTGAAATAATTAACAACCACACATTTCGAGACACCACTCATAACAATTTGCAGATTCCATTAATTATTTTCTTATTTTTATTGTGGACCTCAAGTATAAATGTATAAAATAATAATTTATCATTTTATAATACTCCGTATATTTCTTTTTGTTATATTAAATCAAAATCAAAGTCCTAAACCCGTTTACAAACCAAACGGGCCTTAAGTTTTCTTTGGTAATTACTTTAAAAACAAATGGTATATTTTAATGAATTGGCCGTTAAGGTTATAATAAATTCTAGTTGAACACGAAGTATTCGTTCAAAAGTTCATTTCAATGGGAAGCACCGACATCATTAGTAAACGCAAAATAAAATTATGCATAGCTGGGCTGAAAGTCGATATGGTTAGGGTGAAACTCTCTACCGATCGAAGTGAAAGAAACTATATATGAACACAGCTCAACTAAATTAACCCTTTGTAATACTTTCGAAAATATAGCTCACGATCCTAAATAAGGAACACAAATCAACACCAAAATTGCATATCCTTGCAAAAAAAACTGAACTAATGAAAAATGCATGAGAAACACATGAAATAATTTAAATAAAGGACTTGCCAAATATAGCACTATAATTTAGACTAATGCTAGTGGTGGCCACTTTTTCACTCAAGCAACTCCACCACCGCAACGTCACCTCAGCGCTACTTCAGCTTTTTCTCTCCACAACTCCACCCCAACCATAACTAGCTAGTGGTGACTACAAAAGCAACCCCAACCACAACTCCTTCAACGTTCGAATATCAATTACAAACGGTCAAAAATAAGAGCGTATATGTTGCAATTGTTTCGGTCGGCCAAGCAACCAAAACATTGAAAAAGTTGCCAAGTGACGCGTCGCATTTGCCTTGGCTAGGGGGAACGCGTTGCTTTTTTGTGGTTGTGGTTGCCAAGCAACTCCCATTAGCATTAGTCTTACAATCCAAGGTGCCCATGTACTCTCTTGAACAAAAAGTTAATATTGATATACCCCTCAACTGATACATAATTTTATAGCATTCCAATTAAACTAAATCGTCTACTCGCTTTAGGTACAATATGTATAATTAGATTCTAGATAAATGAAATTGCGTGTATAGCTACTTAGAATACAAGCAGATAACACGAATAAACATATCATATTTTAGCATTTCGTAACATTACGCCCACGAATGCATCGTTTAACAACACATAAAGTCATACTCTGCATTCTCCATATTAATTAAACTAACTAGTACTAGTATTTACTACACAATTCAACAACGCAAACCTAATTCTATACACTAAAAAAGTCGTAAATAGCTAAAAGTATAACTATCATTACTTGTCACATAATTCAGGGGTATGTTTTGTAACATTTCTTTTTTTTCCATTGTTATGTCATATGTGTGGTGGTTGTTTAGTCACGTCACTTTGAATGGCCAGGTTACTTAGCCCATTACCAAACGACATAGCTAAATCCACAAAACGGCACACTACACCACAAAACGACGTCATTTCACCTTTTTCCCCTCCAAAACTGCGTCGTGACCATGCATAATATATAATAGAATAATAAGTAAAAACTAGACGTACACCCTCGTAAAATGACGGCGTACAGTGGCAAAAAATATACTTGCGAAATCGTGATTCTTGTTTAACCTTTGATGCAAAGCGTGTGTGTTTTGAAATACAAATCGTGTGTTTTTAAAATTAATACAATATGTGTTTTTGAAAAGTTGTCAAGTTTAGAATTATATGAAAGCAGACGAAAGACGTATGAAAACGAACAAAAACGCTAAAAAAAAGAAAAAAAGAAAAATCAATTAATTTCAATTTGAGAAAAATTTGACACCTACACAAATAATGAGGGAGTGGTTGGGGTGAGGTTTAACTGTTTAAGTGAATTTACACTTTTGATCCTTCGTTTTTTTAATCTTAAATCTTTATCATTTTTAATAAAATGAAATGGATAGTATAAATGAATCAGCTGTGAACACAAAGAAAGAAGAGAGATCATTATTTAATCATAAACATGATCATTATTTAATTTCTTAATATATATCTATCCAAATAATATACAACTATTTTGTGCCGTTAAAATGTTTGATGAAAGTCCTCAAAGAAAGATTAAACTTTATGTTTTCCTTTAGAACTCCAGCTGACAGTCTAAATTAATCATAAACATGATGTCTCATGAATGTAGGAATTGCGATAATATATCTGCTTTTTTTCGGACTTAAATCGTGGAAATGCCCAAATGAATAAGAGTACCTCTTTTCTTGCATTTAGTTTAAAGTAAGAACCGGCACCCACCCGGGTGTCCGGTGGGCCCAGGGACGGAACCGGGAATTAGAAATAGGTAAAAGATCATTTGATGAGAACCAAATTTTTTTTACATATCAAGGGACTAATCTCCATCATCATCTTCCCATCATCTTTATTTGATCTATAGAAAGATAATTAAATGCTCGTCGCGATGGTGTAATTATTTTCGCTTAACGATTAACGGTTTAAGAGATATTTAAATTATAAAAAATGGGTGAAATATTAAAATGCTTTTAATTTCAACCATTGATTTCTTTTTAGATAGATGGTGGGGATGAGTCCCTTGGTATGTGAGGAATGTTTGGTTTTTTAAATAACTCGACTCTTAGAAATAAGGGGGGCCGAATTTTTTACCTCAAAGGTTAGGGGGGTCATTGCCTATAGTTACGTCATATGCTTAAATTTTATAAGGTAAATAGCAAAGCGATTAGGCGTGTTGGAGGGGCCGAGCACCCCCTGGCTCCCCCACTATCTCCGTCTCTGGGTGGGCCAACATTTTTTTACCAGCCCTTGTCGATTTTGGCACATATAACCTTATACAGACTCAGGCTATGTTAATGGGTATACATTACATCTGTGGACTGGTTTGTAATATGTAGGTAATTTTAATCCTAACAGTGCACTTCTTGGTGATTTTTTTGGATAGATCAATAACATATAGACACAATGAATCTCCAGCACTTTAGACTCGACATTGATGAGCTCATCAATGATTTTGCCGAGGTACTCGATCGATCCATCATTTTAAGCTTACATTCAAATATAGACGATTTGCATGTCATGATATTATAGAATAAGGTTTTATATCATATAGGTTACCTAACTTTTCAACTTTATTCACTTAAGTTACCAAACTTTGTTTTTGTTCACTTAGGTTACTGAACTTTTGGGTAGCACACACCTCATATTTTCAGTGTAATTCGGGTAACCTGAACGTACATTTTTGGGTAAGTTAAGTAACATAAATGTCATGTTTTTACATGTTCCAGTGATGTTTACGTATATTTTGGTAAGTTCAGTAACCTGAATGTCAAACCCGTATAGTCCAGTAACCCATTTGCACAAAAAAATAGTTGGGTAACTTAGGTGAACAAAATCATAAAGTTTGGTAACCTATATGATATAAAACCCTATAGAATATTAATTATTTCAGGGTGAAATGACTTTGTTGGAGGAAATGAAGAAGGTATGGATTGCTAAAAGGTTTTCATGCATCTTTTTAGCTAAGCCTACCACAAAACCAGCCTTTTTCATGCAATCTTTGTATGACCATTGCTTAGGTAAATTTGAACTTTATACAACAAGAATGATATTTTATACGTTTATTCGTTCTTCTATAGGATACATGACGTCTACGAAATCTTTATCACACAGGCTCGGTGGTCTTTATTGCCTTTACTGCTTACATGAAACACAGCCATTTAAGCCTCCGTTCAGAATTTATCTGTCAATATGTATGTATCTGTATGTTTCTGTTGCTTTATGTCAGAGATGAACACGTCATATGGGCCAAACCGGGAAGGGTTGGGTTGACCCGTATCTTTTAAAATTTAATTTTGTTGGCTTTGCTCGTTTGACCCTTTAGAGGTTCAGCGTAACCAAATTGATTCATTTATACTTACATATATATTAAACTACGAGTCTCATTTTTACTTGTGATATTGTGGATGCCGTTCATTATGGATTGTACTTCTTCCTTTTGGCAGCGCAACTGAAGAGGCTTAAAGAGCTGGTCGCTGATGCAAAGAAGGAGAATATAGCAATTGTCCATTGTTTTGTCAATAGTATGATACATAGGAACTTGTTTCTTTACGGGGCTTCCGAATTTAAACAAGAAGGATCCATTGAGGAGGAGGCCTGTGCTCAACATCCGAACAGAAGGTAATCATTAAGTTCCTTTTTGCCTAATTTTGTCAATTACTAACGTTTTTACTGCCATTAACTTTTAAAACAAGTGGTTGTAACATCCGAATAAAAGGTAATCATTAAGTTCCTTTAACACAACCTATTGAAAACATCACGTCATAACATATATGCAGCTATTTAATGACGTGATTACCTTCTAGTCATAACAAGAATTCTTTCTTGTAAACAGACGACTTCTTTTTATCTGCCATTAACTTTTTTTTTTGGTCACGTTAAAAAAGTTGTGAAGGTGATAGATACACAAGATATGAAGCACTTTGCAGGCGATCTAACATTGATCGGAGATGTAGTTGAGGAAACAACACAAGAGTGTAATATTCACCAAGAAACTGTCTTATCAGAAAACGGGACTCAACGAACGCCAAATGTTGGAAAACCAGAACCAAAATAGCAATGATAACATTGATGCAGTTGAGTTCAATGAAACTTCAGTTAATGAAGATGACACAGATTCAGAAAATGACACCGAATATCTTCATTAGCCTAAAGACATCGGCTAATCATTAGCTGGCTTCTCTATTACTCTTTCCAAATGATACCCTCGAGTTTTGCTTAGTTTAGCTACTTAAAATGGTATGAATGAGATTGACAAGTCTTGTATTATTTGGTTTTTTAGTATTCTGCTTCCACTTTCAAATAGAGGATACAATTATTAGAACAGGCGAGTGGCGGACCCTCCTCGTCATTGCACCTTGACACCTTGTGCTCTTAGGAGAACAGGATTTGCAAAGATGATTGAGCTAATAATAATCAGCATGAATATGTTCAATCTTGAATGAGTTGATTTCATATGACGTTTTTATAGCTATGAGGTCATGTGGGAAAACTGAAAAAGATCACCTTCAAAGGAAACCAGTCATACGGGTCACAAATATTACCTGTTTGACCCGTTACCCAACTACTCAGCCTGCCCAGCTTGCCACTTTCTAGTTTTACAGTTATGAATTATAATATACTTTTGAGTTGTTTTTAACTCAGAACTGCAAGATCGTTCATTTTCCTAGTTATATTTTAATGTTATAGTGAAGTAAAACAATGTTCCTGCAATAATACAAGTACAATTAAGCTGTAACGAGAACACACTTTATCAGCAACGTAGAGCAAATGGCTGATACCTGCATGTGGATGACCCTGGAGTAAGTTGTGCACATGGCTGGTGGGTAAATATGGACCGAAGTTGAAGCGTCTCAGCTTCTATTACCAGATAAAACGGAAACGGCTCCTAGCTACTCCAATATTTAATAATTATTTGAAACTTCTAGTACCAGACAATAAACTTGACAACTTTGAAATTGTTAAACGTACATATGCCAATTACGTCGGCACCATTATCAAACTGCTGAACGAAATTATCTAGAAACCCACTTAATAACTCGAGAATGCGAAAGGATGTATGTGCCTGTTTCAGCATTGACCTGCATAAGATATCAAGGCAAAAACAGGAACCATCATACCAGTCATCAGATAGAGTACGTGGAAGCAAAAACACGTTGTTGAATATGAACAGACAGACATATTGCAGCTAACCGTTTGCTTGTTATTCAAGTATAAATTATTTAATAAACATATTGATACTTGAGTCTAGTGATGATTACAAAGTTGTTGCGTTATCCTGTGATAAGAAATTAGCCAAGATATACTCATTAAAAACCGGACATTGGAAAGATATGAATGATGTTCCCTATGTTTCTCCAATGTGGCATTGTGGTGCCTTTTCTAACGGAGCTTTTCATTGGATGGTCCTTGAGATGGTTCGTAAAGAGTGTGCGCGGTTCTTTCGGTTGACTAACATAGTTTCTTTTGATTTAGCAACCGAGACTTTTGGTGAAGTTTCGCCGCCACGCCTGTATGGTGATAAATGTGATAGGGGTATATCGTTGACGACTTTGGGAGAATGGTTGTGTGTGGTTGTTCATTATAGTGGGATTCATGCTGATTTATGGGTGATGAAGGTCTACGGAGTGAAAGATTCATGGACTAAATTGGTTTCCATCCCGTATTATACTAATTTTGAGCAGTATCTGCCTGTGTATATGTCAAATGGTGGGAAATTTTTGCTGACATTTTATAAAAAAATGGTTGTTTATGATTCCATGAATTGTTCATTCACTAAGATTCGCGAGTTTGATAAGGTGTTTAAAGCATGTACTCATGTTGATAGTTTGGTTTCACTTCATCCCCCTCTTGATGCGGAACAAATTAAGGAGTTTTCTTAGTTCACGCAGATGAATGGGAGCGAGTCAAGCGTAAGGGAAAACATGCTACTGTATAACGTAAAAGGTTTTTGTTTATTTCAGTTTGGTTTCTAATAATAAACTTCAAGCATCGAACAATCTAATCTTAATTAATAATGAGACGATGAGTATCTTTTACACTATGTCTTTGCATTTGCTTTCGTTTCGCTTCATCCTTTTAAAGGGGATTGCATGTATGTGTTATTGCATTATTTAATATAAATCGAGATATATAGTCGACTTTGACCCATCCAAGATTATAGAGTTTCATGCTGCTGCATTGTTGTTCTACTTAATTTCTTATTCCCGTCAATCACGTTCAATTCTCGGGTAGAACTTGGTGGTTGAAGCGATTAGGAAAATAATGATAGGTGTTGTTTGCGTATAGTCGTCTTATACAAACTTCACATGTCTAGCTGTAGGAACTGTTTTCAAGTTTAAATTTGCGCGTTAACTTGTGAATTTGTATCTCTTAATTTATTTTATAGCAATAATTACAATAAAGCAAATAACTCTACGATGCATCAACCATTATCGGTTAACTTGACTTACAGACCGAAACACAATGGCGACAGTGGTCCTTTGTAATTTGCAGCCTAAAAATAAAATACATATGGTTGCTAGCTTGTAAAACGAAATTCAAGAAAAAAGGCGGTTGCTTGTAAAACGAAAGGATTAGACTCATATATATGGTTGCGAGAACATGAACACCTACATGATAAATCTTCTTATAATCTACGCATGCAAGAACATGGTGTAATTGACTCATTTGAGGACCTCTAGGGGTCGCTTGAGAGTGTGTCCCGTATTCGAAGAATGTTGGCAAAGTTGAGTAATTCATCTATATGCATATAACTGTGGGTTAAACTGTCAGAGCAGAACAACCGGACATTGTTATGTGTCAGTTCAGATAGATTGTGTATTTGTGTACAACTGCACAAGATCCTGATTTTCATAGGCTTAATGTAGTGGTGCCGAGCTGGGTGGGTAAATATGGATTGAAGTTGAAGCGTATCAACTTCTAGTACCAGACAAAAGGGAAACAGCTCCTACTCCAATATTTAATAATTATTTGAAACTTCTAGTACCAGACAATAAACTTCCTTACATTTGTATTGATCTTAAGATCCCATCGTAGCTCGTCATCGTGTTCCTTCAAAAGCAGTGACAACTTTGAGATTGCTAAACAGATGCCAACATGCTGAACAAAATTATCTAGAAGCCCACTTTATACTCGAGAATACAAAAGAATGTGCCTGTTTCAGCATTGACCTGCATAAAAAATAATTAAAATACCAAGGCAAAAACAACAGGAACCATCATACCATTCATCACATAGAGTGGAAGCAAAAACATGTTGTTGAATATGAACAGACAGACATATTGCAGCTAACCGTTTGCTTGTGATTCAAGTATAAATTAATTAAAACCAAAGAGAAAGTGCTGATGAGTTGAATTATTTACTAAACATATTGATATTTGATATACAAGAAGCTTTGAGCTTTAATTCGATCTTGATTCTTTCTCTGAACACAGTACGATGTTGGTGATTTTAGTGTCTATCACTTTCATAAGTCATGTTTGGATATGAGTTTAGTGTGACACGTGAGGTGCACGTGTTTGTTATCACACAGACCATAACCAAGTTTGGCGCCAAAACCTTTCTTTAAATAGTTGTTAGTCCTCACTTGTAATACTAAGCAAATGAAATACAATCCTCTCTTTAATCATTTCTCTCAATTTGTTAACGGTTTGTGATTGTCAAATAACAAACTAATAACTTCCATTTAAACTTTAATTCGATATTGATTCTTTCTTGCGATAGATCCTGTTGAGTTCTAGCATTACTTCGAGAAACCCTGGTTTTGCATTTATCACACTTATATTTTGTGTAATTGGAATTTACCCATGATAAAGGGCTTAGTCAGATTTAGCTTATAGCCGAGTCAGGGTGCGGAGTGTACACTCGTTCTAATTAGCTTGTGGCCACCACAACTAAGCGGGGGGTCAAGAGGCAGCGCCCTTTCGGGGTCCAAGGATATGCCCCCTTGTTGGGGTCCCGGTATTACCTAAACGATTTTTGGGATTCGGGTATCCAACCGGTTTTCCTACCAAAAGACACAACTTTTACCAACAGTTATGGTTTTTAACCGAATTTAGCTAACATTCTGTTATGTATTACATGACAGATTTGACCTCGTCCAAACTTAACTTACATAATATGTATTGCTTTGTTCTCTCGTGCCATAGAAACAAAGTGCGATTATCTGAATTATCCAATTGAGGATTTCATGATACCCGGGGCACATATCAATCTGAAAGTGATCTCGAATAATTCAAGGAATATATCTAAATTGTTTGATTATTACCACTCACACACGTCCAAATTCTAGTATATGATGGGGTGTCTTATAGTATTCCTAAAATAATAATAGCACAAGTTAAACACAGGGACTATCCATGTTAGTAGTTTAAAAAACATGGACCTTAGGTGTAATTATAAATCTTGGACACTATATATAGATTCGTAATATGCATGTTTGACCCCAAAACGCAATTAGCTAAGAACCCTAAAAAAATGGCACAACAACAATCAAAGAGAAAGAGGTCGGTTAAAAGAATGGGAGACGAAGATGAACAACAATCAAAGAGAAATAGCCTATCGATAATATTACCTAGTCATCTTCTTCTGCCCGAGATCATTGTCGAAATTCTGTTGAGGTTTCCTGTGGAAACCTTATTAAGATGTAAGTCTGTTTGCAAATCATGGTACTCATTAATATCAAGTCGATATTTTATTAATTCTCATGTTAGGCTATGGACTAGAAGGCATCAATATGTACATCCTAGACTAATATTTAGCCTTATTTTCGAAGGAGTATCGCTTAGCTTTCCTTCCAAATTAAGTCCCCCCGTTAATCTGATAGGCTCTTGCAATGGATTGTTCTGCATCGTTGTGGATAACAATGCTCCAGTTCTTTACAACCCTAGTACTAGAATTTATAAGAGGTTATATGGTGGTTGTTTTCCTGTCGGCGTGAGCTTTACTTTTGGGTACGATGAGTCTAGTGATGATTACAAAGTTGTTGGGATTTACCTTGGTAACAAAGCCAAGATATACTCATTAAAACTTGATCGTTGGAAAGATATCAATGATGTCCCACATGTTTCTCCATGGTGTTATCATGGTACCTTTTTAAAGGGAGCTTTTCATTGGATGGTTCGTAATATGCCTGTGTCATACTATCAGTTGACTAACATAGTTTCTTTTGATTTAGCAACCGAGAGTTATAGTGAGGTATCGCCGCCACCTCTGGATGGTGATGAATGTGATAGGGATATAATAGCGTTGAGGACTTTGGGAGAATGGTTGTGTGTGATTGTTCATTATAAGGGGATTCGTGCTGACTTATGGGTGATGAAGGTCTACGGAGTGAAAGATTCTTGGACTAAATTGGTTTCCATCCCATACTATTCTAAAGTTGGGTCTTATGTGCCCGTGTCTATGTCAAATGATGGGAGATTTTTGCTGACATTTCTTAACAAGTTGGTTGTTTATGATTCCATGAATTGTTCGTTCACTGAGGTTCACAAGTTTGATGGGGGATTTCAAGCATGTACTCATGTTGATAGCTTAGTTTCACCTCATTCCCCTCTTGATTTGGAACAAATTGAGGACTTGTCATCTTTCTTCACGTGAAAGAATGGGCCGGAGCGAGTCAAAACAACTTATAGCTTAAAAGGTTTTTTAAGACTTGTGAGCCTGTTTCATCCCCTCTTGATGCAGAACAAATTGAGGAGTTTTCTTAGTTCACACGGATGAATGGGACCGAGTCAAGTGTAAGGGAAAGCACACTATAACGTAGAAGGTTGTTTTAAGGCTTGCGAGCCTGTTTAATTTTATGTTTTATTTCAATTTGGTTTCTAATTATAAACTTCAAGCATCCAACAATTTAATCTTAAATAATGAGTATCTTTTACATTATGTCTTTGCATTTGCTTTCGTTTCACACACCCTTTAAAGGGGATTGTATGTGGTATTCTCGTTAATCACGTACCATGGCAAAAATCACACCAAACTATCATCAAAACCAGACCACCACGAAACATAACCATGAGCCATAAGACAACCCAGTATCCCCAGACTAAGACCAACGCTACTCGACTCCGCAATCACCACTACTCAACACTAGACACACGAGAGTGCCTAAAACCACAACCACCGCTACTTGACACCACCTCCAAAACTACCACGTGCAACCACTACGACCTAACACCAAAACCAGCTCACGCCACTACTTGACGTAACAACCATAACTATTTGACATTACAACCATCACAACTAACCCCATGCTCAAATTGCTCTCTGTGTGTTGTATACCTTCAATCTAACATCATTCAGGCCACAAGAGGATCCTTTATTCAAGGTTCTTCCTAAAGTTCTTTGCTTGTCTTGTAGTACTACAAAATTGACCATTCGTGCAGGTCGGAGCTTGAACATTTATTCTGAATCATGGCCCCCAAAACGACCATCAGGGCCATGATGATCGATCTGAAAACAAACGACCACCACAGCTAAAACAAGACCACCACAACATGAAGCCGAAAAAAACAAGATGACCAGAAAAAAAATCAAGATGACCCAAAAGACACAAAAAAACAACATGAAACTCTGGTTCTTTTTAGATTATAAAAGCAAGTTTTTCATACTGAAATCGTCGAGTCTTGACTTGATATCTTTAACTTTATACGGCTTATTTGAATTTCAGGTTATTTGTCACGCCCAACTTCCATGCAACACTTTATTCCTTGTTGCAGCACCAAGGGAACACGCGACCTTGATACCCATTGTGATTGCGGTAACTAGAATGCACTTCTGTCTTTACATTTAAGCTTTGCTTATGTATTTGTGTATATATGTAGAGAAATATTGCCACATTCGAGATCTCCAATATATGCTCAAAATCATCATTGTTAAGAGCATTCTTGTCAATCTTCTCTTGTTGATTGAGCAGGTTATATCTGTACAAAGGTAGTCTAGAAAAGTTGTCCACATGAAGCAGATGAAAATGGATTGGGAAAACAGTATTCGTTTTCTATTTATACGTGACAGGTTCCGATTAATGTTAATAATTAATTGGTACTTACATTGACATGAATCTCATTCTTACAGAAGTGCTTTAATAGAAAGACTAAAATCTCAGATCTTTGTACTAAACTGTGTCCAAAGAAGGTATTAATGCTCATAACATATTCGTTTTCATGCTCTTGTGTTTATAACCACATTTCGGTAAATCCATATGAACATGATTAAATGCATAGGACTTACTCAAAATTAGTACACTTACTACGATACGTTCATAAACCATATAACACATACTATGGACTTAAAATGACAATTTTGCGCTCACATGCCCAACACATGACCAAACTTAACGAGAAAAACTAACGTCCGTTTGGTCAAAGAATTGGTCGGTTTCGAAAGGTCAACCATAGTGACGACTGATGTACTTATTAGACTTTTAAGACGAAAGGTGAAATTGTGTGTAAACAACAAGGACGATTTATATAATTAACCCTAACTTAAAAAACTTTTGATTTACTAGTATCATTTTATGAACTACATACATGGATAAAATCACATCAAATCAAACTCTAGTAGTCCCTTTGAAGCCAGGTTCTTCGATATGATGATGACCACCAACACCCACTCCATAGTCAGAGTCACGATACCCTGGTCCATATCGACTGTTGTACAAACCAGCAAATCATAACAATTGTGCCTACTTATCCTAGGTAGTAATAAACAAAGTCTGCTAGTTGTCAGCTATAGTTACTCGATCTTTTGTGTAAGATGAATGTACGGTGAATCAACATATCTTTTGTTATCGTTATCATAAACAGGGGCGGAGCCACCATAGAAGTAGAGGGGGGCGATGCCCCCAACTAGGATTTTGCGAATTCAAAAAATATATAGGAAAAAAAGTAATATTGATCTGAAAAAGTCGAGTGCCCTCACTGATAAAATCAAAGTGCCCTCGTCGCTCTCAGCTTGCTTGTAAAAAGAACGCTCTCTGATGCAAAATAACTGTTTGTCTGGTGGGTTTTTCAGGTAGAAACATATGAGGAAGAAGATACTACAGGGAATTGTGAGGTGGGTGGGAAGGTGGGATAGGACTAGTGGATGAAAATATAATATGAAAATATACTTTATCCACTTTTTCAAAGTGTACGAGGGATTTAAAACTGTGAAATATTACTTTTGTATATTAGTAATAATTTGGAAACTTTCAAATGGTGTAAAACTGTGAATAACCGAATTGTTACACGGAGTACAATTTTATGTTTTAAGATAATCTTTGTTATCAATGTGGGTACTTTAATTTTAATTTGTTAGCACCATTGAGTTTGACAAACGTTTTTCACATTTATGGTTTTAGCATACATAATGCCGTTTGGTTAAACTTTCTTGATCACTTTAATACATATTTACGTAGTTAATATTTGATTTTTCAAAAAAAAAAAAAAAAAAAAAGTATGCATTGACCGTATTTTTCTTTTATTGACATCTAAACTTATAATTAGTGTTAACTGCGTCATAGCAGAGCACTTTTGTTGCCTTTATATTAAACCCGACCCGTTTTATTTTAAAATACGTTAAAAATATCACGCCTCCCGTTAACTAACACTTCGCTCAATGCCCCCATGATCACATTTTTCTGGCTCCGCCACTGATCATAAATCAAAATGAGAAATACTACAACCACCTATAATTTACAAAAAGAAATCCACACAATGATGTGGCATATGAATTTATGGATGAAAATAAGATAGATAATTTAAATGTTAGAAAGAGAAGACAATAAATTGCACGACACCTCATTGTGTGTTTTTATTTTTTATTTTTTTTCTTCTTACTTTCGTCTACCATATATCAAACGAGGTTTCTAATGTGATGCAATGATGCATGACATCCGTCTATGCAAAGACATAGTGTAAAAAAATGCTCCTCGTATAAAAACCAAATTGAAATAAATCAGAAAGCTAGAGACTCAAAAGTCTTAAAAAAACCTTTTTAAGTTATAAGTTGTTTTCTCTTGTACTTGACTCGCTTCCATTCTTTCACTTGAAATAAGACGACAACTCCTCAATTTGTTCCGAATCAAGGGGGGAATTGGGTGAAACTAAACTATCAACATGAGTACATGCTTCAAACGCCCCATCAAACTCCTGAATCTGAGTGAATGAACTATTTATGGGATCATAAACAACCAATTTTTTATAAAATGTCAGTAAAAATCTCCCATCATTTGACATAGACAGAGGCACACAGAAATCTTTAGTATAATACGGGATGGAAACCAATTTAGTCCAAGAATCTTTCACTCCATAGACCTTCATCACCCATAAATCAGCAGAAATCCCACGATAATGAACAACACCCAACCATTCTCCCAAAGTCGTCAACCATATACCCCTATCACATTTATCGCAATCCAGAGGTGGCGGCGAAACTTCACCAAAAGTCTCGGTCACTAAATTAAAAGAAACTATGTTAGTCAACCGAACGTACGGCACAGAGTCGTCTTCAAGAACCTTAACCATCCAATGAAAAGCTCCGTTAGAAAAGGTACCACCATGACACAATGGAGAAATATAGGGAACATCATTCATATCTTTCCAATGTCCGGTTTTTAATGAGTATATCTTGGCTAATTTGTTATTCCAGGATAACCCAACAACTTTGTAATCATCACTAGACTCATCGTACCCGAAAGAATACCTTGCGCCGCCAGACAAACCGCTATATGGTAACCTCTTATATATTCTAGTACTAGGGTTGTAAAGAAAAGAATTATCCCGTTGAACAATGCATAGCAATCCATTGCAAGAGCCTATCAGGTAAACGTGAACAAGTGATAATAGTTTACAAGGAAGATCGTATACTCGTATGAGATAAAGGCTAAATATTAGTCTAGGATGTACATATTGATGCTTTTTAGACCATAGTCTAACATGAGAATTAATAAAATATCGACTCGATATTAAAGTGTACCATGATTTGCAAACAGACTTGCATCTTAATAAGGTTTCGACAGGAAACCTCAACAGAATTTCAACAATGATCTCTTCGGGCAGAAAAAGACTAGGTATCGATAGACCTTCGATTGTCTTTGTGCCATTTATTATTAGCCGACCTAACTAGGGTTCTTAGGAAAACATATGACGATCGAATTTTATTTATATCTATATCTATATATATTGTATACACGATTTATAATTACACCCCCTAAACTTCCACTATAGTTAAAACAAATTCGTATAAAGTTCACCACGTACTTCTCATAAATCAAATCCACAACCCGACAAAAGTACAAACACTACATGATGACGAGTACTTCATATTAATTAGTCCGATCTACTAGTATTCATTATCTTATAAATAAGCTACATACATCCACAACATAAGATAAAACAAAACTAATTAAACTCTAGTAGTAGTTCCTTTGTAGCCAGGCTCTTCGACATGATGACCACCAACACCGACTCCATAATCGGAGTCACGATACCCTGGTCCGTATCGACTGTTGTACAAACCAGCATGAACCAACATCACATACAAAAGCTCTGTAAAAGCTAATATTATTATGAAAGCTTCCACTATCCTTAACCTCCATCCTCTGTGTCCTCCCACGTTTATCTCCTTGCATGCCAACCTACGTGCATACAAATTATTATATCCTTGAATAGTTAAGAACTACTTTTCGTGTTAGCTTATTTACTGGGCTTTTGAGTTAAGCTCATAAGCCCGATAAGTAAGTTAACACGAATACACCGTTATAAAAATATATTACCTCCGTCTCATAATAATTGTTCACATTTAACCTTTTTAAGTCTTTCCAATTCAACTTTTACCATAAATATTTTTAGTTGTGTTATATAATATTTGATGATAAATATATGAATGAATTGGGTTTTGAACGTATTTTCATTGGTATAATTTTCGATCATGTAGTATGCAACAAAAATAAAAATATTTATAGTCAAAAGTTGAACAAGAAAGACTTAAGATGTCAAAGTGAACAATTAATGTAAGACGGAGGGAGGGAGTAGTTATTTACCCAAAAGCAAGAGCTGTGACGGCCCATGCAATGAGAGCAGAAGATCCAGCAGCTGCTAGACTATCATTTCTCCACACACGAAGATGGTTCCCACCCGCAAATTTCGACACGATTCCAAGAACAGAAGCTAATATCGCAAACTCCAAAAAGAACTCAGTTGCTCCATTTCCTCCAAAACCTATAAAATAAATCGGTTCAGACAAAAAAACACACAGTTTAAAAACCGAACTGATCAAAATAGTACTATAGCATGCTAGCTTACTAGGGTGGTGGGTCTGTCCATTGATGTATTTATTAAGACACCAACTAGCAAACCCTAAAGTTATTGCGTGCATCACAAGGTTCAAGAACAGCAAAGGTGCTGCCATTCTTTTTCCTCCAGTTTCCACCGCCATGTTTCTTATTCTAGATCACGTCGTCGTTCGGTTATATTTGTTTTGGTTTTTTATAAAACTAGGTGACAGTAAAGATGATGATATATATTTTGAGGTGAAGAAAGTGGCAAAGAGTATATATAAAAACAACGGTTGGCAGGTGGCATGATACGTGTCGAGAATGTGGTATTGCATGGGGACACGTGGCGAGTGTTGAAGTTAGTTAGATGATAGTTTAAAGCAAAGCCCATCATCGTATCCACTACTAGAACAAATTCTCGTGCTTTCTGGACGTTATCGAGTTGATCATTGGATCCTCTTTATTTACTATTACTAGAATATTTCGGCTTATTACGTGTCACCGTTAGTCGTAGGGTTAATCCATTATGATATGTTCTAAATCACGATAAAAAGATTTATTCTAGTCTTGTTGGCAATTTTAACAAAGAGTTTATTCACTAAGTAGCTTAATAAAAACTTTTAAAACTATAATATTTAGAAAATAAGTCTAGCTTATAAAATTCTTAAGCTCCTCGCCTTAAATGTAAGACTAGAAGCATAAAAATCAAAACGTTATCAAAGGTTAGTACAAATAAGCAATGTAAATAACTAAACTAGATCAAATAAGCTATTGATAGGCTTATCCGATTCTCTCAACTCAAAATTATAGTTCATAGTTTTTTTTTTTTCCGAGATATCTCAAAATAATTATCTATTTTTTTAAAACAAAAACTAAAGAATTTAGTAAAAGAATATTGTAGTATAAGTAGTTGAAAATTAAAGTGGCTTCGCTTTATTAAATTATATAATTTTTTTTCACCTGACAATAATTTAGAGACGAAAAAAATATGACTTTCTGGTTTTCAGAGTAACATATTTAATAATTAGCAAAATGTAAATGGTAAATATATAAAGCAACTAAAATAAAGTAAATGAAAAAAGTGATAACAATAGAATTCTTTTTCAAGCAAATTGAGATTAAAAGAGCCAATAAAAATGATCAAAATTTGTAAGGATGAGTTGTGTTATCGTTTCCATCAAGATTTTATGCACAAAAGTGATTTGTAACTTAAGAAATTAAAATTTAAGACATAATGAATAAGGAGAAAATATAATGACTAAAGGTTTTGCAATAACCATGCACCTTGACGTACATATATGTTATGCCATTTTAATGAAACTATGTTAGTCAACCAAAAGTACAGCACAAGCTCTTCAAAGAAACTGAAACCTAAAAACACAAATAAATAAAAAGAAAACAGAACCGAAAAACAAATAAGTAAAAAAAACGGAAAACAAGAAACAAACGATAATAAATATATCAAAGAAACCGAAGCAGAAAAACAAGTAAAAAAATGGAAAAAAAAATAAAAGTAAATAATTAAATAAAAAATTTAAAAGTTAATTATATAAATCGTCCCTCGTTAGTCGTTACTATCGCCCGTTTGATCTTTATGAACTTAAAATGACTAACGAAGGACTAATGCCCATTTAGTCCTATGGATTTAACGACCAAAATAAATTGTCGTTTGGTCAAAGGACGAACGGTACAATATTTGACAAGCATAGGTATGGGTGGGCAATTATTTTGAAAAAAGGACAAAAAGTGTTACTGCGTGAAACCAGTTTGTAATTAAATGTAGAAATAACAATGATAGATTAATATTCCATCCGTACTAAATTAAGTGTCCACTTTGATTTTTTTGAGTCTTTCTTGTTCAACTTTGACTATAAAATATTGTTATTTGTGCTATATAATATTTGATAAAAATTATACCAATGAAAACAAATTTAAAACTCAATTCATTCATATAATTTGCATCAAGTATTATATAACTTAAATAATAGAATTTAAGATCAAAGTTGAACCAGAAAGACTCTAAAAAGTCAAACTGGACACTTAATATGGGACGGAGGTAGTAAAAGCGGAGTGAGGGAAGAATGATAGATTAATAGTATATTTTTATTTTTTATTTGTTGGATGAGGTCATCTATATGTGATATCCATACCTCAAATTTTATACAAAACAAAAGTAATGATAATCATACATTTAATTTCATACTAAGGTTGTGTTTGATAATGTCTTAAAGAGTCTTAATTTATAAATAGGTAAGTTTATTAAGTCATTAATTGAGTGTTCGTTCGGTGCTTAATTTAAATGGATGACTTTCTAAAAAAGTCTTGGGAGTGATGGGTCTCCATATTAAGTCATCACTTTTATTCTATTTTTACGTATTTACCATCCCACTTCTTAACCTCTAATTCAACACTTATTTTAAATAAAATGTATAACAATAATTTTTTTAATTCAGACAATTTATTCAGCACACAAAACAAACAAGCATTTATTCATTTACAATAGACAACATATATCCATACGGACAATTTAATTTAACAGGACTTAATAAAAAAAACTAAACAAGCATACCCTAAGAGCATGCGGTAACGTGACGTAAGGTTAAAACTTAACTCACTGTCACGTCAGCGCCACATCAGCTTTTACCTTTTAACCTTAACTCTTGACTTTCGACCCCGGTAGCATAACTCACCTTCACCTAAATTATTATTTTCAATTTCAACCCCGTTAGAGAGGGGTGGGATGAATTTTTTTTATTTTTTCATTTGCTTTGTCTGGCTTAACGCACGTTAAGTGCTTGCCCATCCAACTTAACACACCTCTTGCCTTTGATACCCGGTAAGTTAACACACCCTATTTTTCTTGCCCGGTTAAGTTTTAACGCAGGGTGGAGGTTACGTTACCGCATAATCTAACTGTTTAGATTAAATAATCCCAAGAGCCCAGTATAAAGGGTATATGCACGAGCCCGCCCATACCTTTTTGATGATGTCTATAACTTGGGGCCAAAGTTATAGACGTGGTAAATAGAAATTACTTGGGGAAGTCGAAACACAAAATTGATTAATATATACTATATGAGATTCAACAGAAATTAATTATTACCGAGTCAATAATTTGCCAAACCTAACCTTAGTTTTTCAGTTTACGATTACAATTTCGGGATGAAGTTGTTGAGGTAAAAGTTTGCTTCTACTTCGAACAAGCGAGATGAATCCTTCGGACTAGAGTAGGTCCTCCGGATTCGGTATGGTTCTTGCTTATTGCGTGTTACTTCGGATATCTGCAAAACAAATACGTCCGTTAGACTCGTCCCGGGAATGTATCCCAGGACCAACCTCCGGCGTGAGAGTAAGTATATATTTTAGTGAGAGAAAGTATGAATAAAACTAGAGAGAGGTAGAGAATTAGTTAACCTTAAATGAAGATTTCCCCTCTATTTATAGACTCTCTACATGAAGTGCCAGGCTGGTTCGTACTTAGCCCATAATGTTCGCTAGTTTAGACTCCATTACCATATACTTTGGTGTACTTGTTTGTACTTTGGTCCAAGTACTTGTTGGCTTATCCGAAGGGCATGTGATATCCGGAGGGCTGGGGCTACGCGGATATTCGTAACCCTTCGGATATTGGTTCGTATGGTTCGAACACGTCTGAGAACGTTTTACCTGATGCATATCCGGAGAGCATATCCTTGTTCGGCATGTATCCGGAGGGTACATACGTCAACATGTCCCCCCCCCCCCCCCCAGTATCATAGTATTGGTTGTGCCAATGGTGTGATACTAAGTTGATAATTTGCGCTTTTCCGGAGGGTAAGGTATAGCTTTGCTCTTTTGTTAGTCATGCAAAATGCCAAAAGTAATTAAAGTGTCGTTTGAGGTGCGCCGTCGTTTTTTACCGCGTCGTTTGGATTGGGACACGTACGCGTTTTCGGAGAGACACGGTGTAGATGGCTGACACGTAAGCCCTACGGGTGACGTGTCCCTTTCCCGCCCATTTTGACTGCCTATAAATAGTCCCATTTCTTTTATTTACTGCACCGTAATTTTATTTCACACACACATCTGACTCATCTCATCTTCTCCGTATTCCGAACAATTTATTCGCGTCGTCTTTGAGGTACGTTTCAGCCCGTTTAGTTTTTTTTTGTTGTTTGGCTTATTCTCCTCTCCTCTTCGTCCATTATGTCGGAATCCACAGCATCGTTTGAGTACGAAGATGTGTCTAATCCGGACGGTTCTCATGTGAAGAAAGATATGCATTTAAGAATGTCCGCGATGGACGATTCTGATGTGATCGCAGTAGTGAAAGCGTTCGGAATACCGGAGGATCTACATCCGAGGATACCTCCGTCGGGTATGACGATGAACCGACTTCCGGAGGATGCCATTGGTTTATATGCGGAGTACTTTTTTGAGGGCGGCCTCGTTGTCCCTTTTTCTACCTTTCTTTTAGAGGTCATTAGATATTTCAAAGTTCATATTTCTCAGCTGGTTCCGTTGGGTATGCACCGTGCTACCCTTTTTGAGGTGTATTGCCGTAGCATGCATATTCCTCATACTACTCCTCTATTCCGTGTTTTCTATAAGCTTAGTAAGCAGGGTGATTGGTTTTCTTTCGAGAAACGTATTCATAGGGATAGGAAGGTTTGTTTTGGGGAATTTCCTTCTTATCTGAAGGGTTGGAAGTACAATTTTTTCTTGATCGATAGGCGAGCCATTCCGTTTGCCATGCCATGGAGACATTCGGATTCAGACGTGTCGGATCCGTTTCCGAAGGCAAGCGAGTATGATGTCACTCATGCCGAAAGGCTTTCTGAGACGATCATTGAACCTTGCCAAATTCCGCAAGCGTTCTTGTATGCCCTGGGTCTATCGGATCATTGGGAGTTTCCGGGTTATCGTCCAGCATTCAGGGATGAGCAGGGGAGGGGTATAGCCTTTGTTATAATGTGTGTTTTTATATTGCTCGTCTTTTTTATTTTTTAACGCTGAGTTTTGCTTGTCCGCAGGTATAACCATGTCGAGTTATCTGAAGAAACCTCCGCTACGAAAGAATACAAAAATTATTCAAGGTGCCCCGCTTCCGGAAGGGCATACCCCTGAAGTGCATGTTACTCCTCCCTTGGCCTCCAACACCGAGGTACCGGAGAAGACGGAGGAGCTGAGGAATGTTGAAGTGGCTGATGACAAAGTGATAGCTGCCAAAGAGAAGAAGAAGGAGCAGGCTGGGAAGGCGGGTTTGAAGAAGCCTCCGTTGAAGAGAACCGGGGCTGGGAATGTCTCTTCTCGCCTTCATAAGAGAAGCAAGATTTCCGCGGGTGATACAGTTATTGACTTGGATACCGGAGAGTCCTTGGAGAGGCCGGAGCCTATCCGTTCATTACATCCGGATCAAATTTTGAAGGAGAAATCCAGAGGATCAGGTGCTGGTATGTTATGACTTGCTTTTTTGCTTATATATTTTTAGTTGTCTTTCTTTCCGGCGTTTTTATCGTCTGAATATAAACTTTGTTGTCAGGGGGTTCGGAGACTGCCTCCCGCCGTCCGGGGAAGGAAACTGCTGTTGAGGAGGATACAGAGGTTGATATAGAGGGGGATGGTGATGATGAAGATGTTTTTGTTCCTGCTTGGTCGGTGAGGAGGGGGCATCGCATGAATAACGCGAATGTCTGTAGGGATATGATGATCAATTTGGCGACTCCTAGGGAGGAGAAATATTTGGATGATCAGAGTGATGAGGAAGCTATCCGAAGGTCCTGGTTGATGCTGGGCAAATGTGCTACGGTTCAAGCGGATGTTATTTTCCGTTTTGAGTCCCTCTTGAAGGAGTATCAAAAATTGTCTGAGACTCACAAGATCTGTGATAAAACCTTGGATGACAACTGGAAGATGTTCCAGCAAGTGTCCGGAGAGTTTCAGAAATTGAAGGACGAACACAAGGAGTGTGCCGAGGTGAATCCGGAGGGGTTGAGGAAGCTTCGTGCAGAGAATGCAAGTTTGGAGGGGAGGGTTGGTGATCTTGAGTTAGAAAAGAATGAGTGGAGAAGAGTGTCCGGTGAGCAGGCTGAGAAGATCAGGTTGTTGGAGGGGCAGTTGTCTGATGCCAAAAATAAGTTGAGCGAGGAGGAGAAGGCTTACAAAGAGCTTTATCAAGAGAAGGTGGACTTTGCCGTAGCCGCTGGGAATGCCGAGGTGGATAGGAACCATATTGTCAATGAGTTTATCCTGGAAGCTATCCACCGCTTTCTCGGGAGTCATGAGTTCCGAACAGCCTTGGCAGAGCCCTTCAACTTGTTTTATCTTTCGGGGCTGATTGATGGGGGGGGGGTTTGTTTGAGGAGCCGGAAAAAGCGGCTAAGTTGTTAGGAGAGGTTGAAGGAATGGATATGGAGGCCGGGGCCAAATATGGTCCGTTGTATGACAAGGCTTTGTCTCAGGATTATCCTTACATTCAGAAGATCCGGGAAACCGTGTACCGGAAATTTGATGAACTGAGCGCCTTGATTCCTGACCCCGCTCCGGCTGAAGAACCAACTGAGGGCCCGGAGGTCGAATCTCATATCGAGAATCCTTCCGATACCCAGAATGCCTCTGTCTTTGCTTGAAGTTTGTGTTTGGGAAGATGTATGTCGGAGTCCGGATACCTCCATTTTGACTATGGATTCAGGTGTCCCGGATTCCTTGTGAAGCTTACCAATTGATGTAATAGAATAGGTTTGTTCAGTTTTTGTTATTCCGTTATTTCGGAATGTTTGATGTAACCGAATTTTGATCATATGAATATATCGCTCTTTTTGTTATTTGTATCGTCTTTAAGCTACATGTATACCTTGCGTAATTTATTACTCCGTTATTCCGAGGAGTACGTAATTTATGGAACTTACGGCTTTTAATTATATACTCGAGAGGTTTTGTCTCATCGGACAATATATGCCTTACGGCTCTTGGCCGTGGTTTATTCCTTATCTTTATTTGACGGGGTACCCTGTACCCTTCGGTGTTTGGCCTAGAATTATACCCACTCGGGGTTATTTTTGACGGGGTAACATGTACCCTTCGGCTCTTGGCCTTAATAATACTTGGAGTTTTCTTTGACGGGGTAACCTGTACCCTTCGGCTCTTGGCCTTAATAATACCCACCTGGAGTTTTCTTTGACGGGGTAACCTGTACCCTTCGGCTCTTGGCCTTAATAATACCCACCTGGGGTTTTCTTTGACGGGGTAACCTGTACCCTTTGGCTCTTGGCCTTAATAATACCCACTTGGGGTTTTCTTTGACGGGGTAACCTATACCCTTCGGCTCTTGGCCTTAATAATACCCACCTGGGGTTTTCTTTGACGGGGTAACCTGTACCCTTCGGCTCTTGGCCTTAATAATACCCGCTTGGGGTTTTCTTTGACGGGGTAACCTGTACCCTTCGGCTCTTGGCCTTAATAATACCCACCTGGGGTTTTCTTTGACGGGGTAACCTGTACCCTTCGGCTCTTGGCCTTAATAATACCCACTTGGGGTTTTCTTTACTGGACAACTTATGTCTTGCGGAAAATAATTCAATGTAGTTCAAATGCATCGGATGTTTCATTGATGTGAAAATGGCTCATGCCTTACAATAAGTCCTGAAATAACAAAGTGCATAATAGGTTACATAAAACATTTCTTTAAATTAATTGCATGCCAGGTCCGAGGTACTTCCACGTCTTCCATGGTTTGGAGCTTATATGTGCCGTGTTGATAAGCCTCCGTTATCCGGTACGGGCCTTCCCAATTAGGTCCTAATTTTCCCTGATCTTCCACTCTGCTGGCTTCGTTCTTCCGGTACACGAAGTCTCCTACTTTGAAGGCTTCGGGTCTAACCCTTCGGTTGTAATACTGCTCCACTTTCTTTTTGTACTTTGCCTCCCTGATGGCCGCCATTTCCCTTCGTTCTTCTAATAAGTTTAGATTCAGACTTATCTCATCGTCGTTATTTTCAGCGTTTGCCATCATGGTCCGGAAGGTAGGCATACCGATTTCTGCCGGAATGACTGCCTCACTTCCGTACGTTAGACTAAAGGGGGTTTCTCCGTTGCTGGTTTTCAGGGTGGTTCGGAAAGCCCATAGTACGTTTGGTAACTCGTCTACCCATCCGGCTCTTTCTCTTCCCAGTCGGGACTTAAATCCTTTCATCAGGCTTTTGTTGGCTCTTTCGACCAATCCGTTGGCTTGAGGGTGGGCCACGGTTGTGTTGATTTGCGTGATGTTTAGCCTTTCACACCAACTTTTGAATGGATCTCCCACAAAGTTACTTCCGTTGTCTGTGACAATTATCTTGGGAAGTCCGAACCTGCAGACGATGTTGTCCCATACAAACTTTTTGACCTCCTTTCCGGTTGTCTTGGCCAATGGTTTTGCTTCCATCCACTTTGTGAAATAGTCTATCGCCACAATAACATACTTAACTTTTCCTGGAGCTTCGGGCAAAGGTCCCAAAATGTCAATTGCCCATTGAAAGAAGGGCCATGGCGCCATGACGGAGGTTAGCACCGTTTTTGGTAACTTTGGGACCGGAGCATGTATCTAACAGGCATCACATTTTCGGATGACTTCTCTAGTGTCCTGGTGCATGGTTGGCCAATAGTAGCCTTGTCGCATGAGTTTAGCTACCACGGTCCGGGGTCCGGAGTGCATGCCACACGCTCCTTCGTGTACCTCTCGGATTATGTAATTGGCTTGGAGGGGTCCGACACATCGTAACATTGGTCCAAGGTAGGATTTTTTGAATAGCACATTGTCAATTAGTGCGTAGTGACTTATTTTCATACGGAGGTTTCGAGCTTCATTTTGATCCTCCGGCCATATACCTTCGTTTAAGCATCGGAATATAGGGGACATCCAATTTTCCTCTTCTTCTTCTACTATGGCGTTAACTGTTTCTTCTTCGGTGGATGGCTTCTCCAACACTTCTACCAGGACCTCTTTCGTTAAATGGTCGAATGCTACGGATGCTAGCTTGCTGAGCACATCTGCTTTTTGGTTTTGAGCTCTTGGGATATTCTTTATTTTGAAGCGTTTGAAACAAGTGATATATTCTTTGGCTTTCGCGAGGTATTTTGTCATGCTCTCCTTGTACGCAGTAAACTCTCCATTGATTTGGCTTGCCACCAGGTTAGAGTCTACTCGCACGTCCAGTGCTTCTATATGCATTTCTTTTGCAATTCTTAATCCGGCTAGGAGTGCTTCGTATTCTGCTCCGTTGTTGGTAGCTTCAAAATTTAAACGGAGAGCATAGGTATATTCTTCTTTTTCCGGACTAATTAACACAAGACCCGCTCCGGAACCTTTTCGACTAGAGGCTCCGTCTGTGTATAAGATCCATTCTTCCGGCTCAGAGATGTTACATATCTCCTTGCCCCTCTCTTTCGGACCAGGACAAATGGTTCCGATGGGTACTTCATTGATGAAATCGGCCAGTACCTGTCCTTTGACGGCATTCCGGGGAACGTAGGTGATGTTGTAGGCTCCTAATTCCACTGTATATTTGGCTAACCGTCCAGAAGCTTCCGCTCGATTCAGCACCTGCTTGATAGGATGATCCGTGATAACTTTGATCGGGTGAGCTTCGAAATATCACCTTAATCTTCTGGATAGATGCAACAATGCTAAAGCTAGCTTCTCGACCGGAGCGTATCTCTTTTCGGCTTCGTGTAAGGTCCGGCTCACATAATGAACTGGTATCTGCCGTCCTTCCCTTTCGACCATTAACACCCCACTTATTGCTTCCATTGCGGCTGATAGGTATAGGTACATGTCTTCTTTCGGTTTTGGCGTCGCTAGGCATGGTAGTTCCAGAATCATTTTCTTCATTTCTTGGAAAGCCTTTTCAGCTGCGTCTGTCCATTGGTACTTTTCTTTATTGTCTTTTGTGATATTTTTTAATGTTTCAAAGAAAGGCAAAGATTTTTCGGCAGATTTGGACAAGAAACGATTGAGTGCTGCGAGTTTGCCACTTAAGCTTTGCATTTCCTTCAATGATTTTGGTGATTGCATATCGGCGATTGCTCTGGTTTTCTTGGGGTTTGCTCTAATCCCTTCGGATGTCACCATATACCCGAGGAATTTCCCTTCCTCCACTCCGAAGGAGCATTTTTGAGGGTTTAGCTTCATGTTTATTTCTCGGAGATTGTCAAATGTTTCAGCTATATCGGCCAACAATTCTTTTTCCGTTTGGCTTTTTATCACCATGTCGTCTACATATACTTCCAGGTTCCGGCCAATTTGCTTTCGGAAGCTGGAATCTACCAATTTCTGGTAGGTTGCTCCGGCATTTTTCAATCCGAATGGCATTTTGACATAGCAGTATGTTCCCCGATCCGTATAGAACGCTGTTTTCTCTTCGTCTTCTTTTGCCATCTGCACTTGGTGATAACCTTTGTAAGCGTCCAAGAAGCACTTGTAGCGGAACCCTATCACCGATTCAATCTTCCAGTCTATTTCGGGTAAAGGATAGTAATCTTTACGGCATGATGAGTTCAGGTTCTTAAAATCGATACACATCCTCCAGCTGCCGTCCGGTTTTTTCACCAGGACCGGGTTAGAAATCCACGTCGGATACCGGACGGGTCTGATTATTCCGGCCTTTAGCCATTCTTCCACGTCCCGATTTATGGCTTGGTTCTTTTCTTCCGAGAAAAATCTCTTTTTCTGTGCCACCGGTTTGTCTTGGATGTTTACGTCGAGCTTATGTTCAGCGGCCCAACGGGGAACGCCAGTCATATCCGAAGGCTCCCATGCGAAAACGTCTCGGCTGTTTTTGAGCAACGTTACCAGTTGTCTTCGCCCCTCTCTTGAAAAATTCCTTCCTATTGTTACTAGCTGTTCAGGATATGCCGGGTGAACCAATACTTCTTCGGTTCCAGTAGTTTCTTCAATGGTGATTTCCGGGGATATCTCTGCTTGCGTTTCCCTTCCCATCAAGAACTTTTCTTCGAGCTTTCTACACTCTGAGATAATGACCGATCGGGTTACCAGAGTGGCAATACCTCTCGGTGTTGGGAATTTCATCATGGAGTGTATGGTCGATGGGATGGCCCTAAGTTTTTTGATTCCAGATCGACCCAGTATCATGTTGTATGGGGAGGGAGACCTGATCACCGCGAACTTCATGATAGTTCGGCGGTACAACCCTTCGTTTCCGAAACAGACTTCTAACTCGATCTTTCCCAACGGATTTATGGCTTCTCCCGCGAATCCTATCAGGGGTGTGTTTGTCTTAGATAGACGTGACCGGATGGAAGGGTCCAGATTTAGGAAGCAGTGTTCATACATTACTTCTACCGATGCGCCTTGGTCGACATATACTCTCCGTACAGTATATCCCTCAATCTCTGCTTCTACTATAAGTGGTTCATCGGAAGCATCCCCCGGAAGGATCGGAGGAAAGCTTATGGGGGCTCTCATCCACTCTTCTTCCTGATCTATTGTCTTTCGCTTCGGATTCCTTTCTTGGTATCGGACCATATTGATGATTCGACCTTGGTTGTTTTGTTGGTTATTTCTGGGCGGTGCTCTGTCTCTTTGTCGGACGTCTCTGATCAGGTGGTCAAGCTTGCCGGTATCCAGGGCTATCTTGAGTTGTTCTTTCAGATTGTGACAGTCGTTGGTGAGATGGCCTTTCTCTCCATGATAATCACAGTATTTATCCATGTTTTCTCTCGACGGTCTTCCTCTTAATGGCGGGGGTGCCGGTAGCCTGAGCTGGTGCTCTGTTGACAGGATCTCTTTAGGGGCCTTTGTGAGCATGTTCAAGTCTAATGGTCTGGTATCTCTTCTATTTCCATCGTCACGCCGATGATCTCTCCGGTAGTCTGTCCGATAGGTGTTATTGTCGTTTCGTCTGGGCATGTATGGTGCGAAATTTTCATTTCGTCTTGGTTTGAAGTCTTGGACATCTTTCCTGTGGTTTCCCCTGAAGGAGGACCGTTGTGTGTTATGGTCATTTCGGCCGTACAGATTAGGTTGATAATCTCTACGAGAATTATCCGTCCTTTCTCCCTTCGGTACTTCTGTTAGCCGATACACTCTTTCGGAACGGACGAAGTCATCAACTCGTATCATCATTTCGGTTATGCTCTGGGGAACCTTCTCGGAGAATCTCTTCGCTAGCTCCGGACTTTTACAACCATCGATAAAAGAGGATATCTGCATCAGCTCTGGTACTCCTGAAATGCGGCTAGCCTCATCCGTCCATCGTTCCTTAAATTCCGGGAGGGCTTCGTTGGCTCTACGGATGATCTTGGTAATTTCCATCGGATCCCTGATACATTTTCTACGAAGGGCGAACCTCTGAACAAACTGTTCACTCAATTCATCCCAATTGTCAATACTACCTCGCGGAAGACGATCAAACCATGCTCTAGCAGCGTCGTCCAGGGTCTGCTGGAACATCATGCACCAAATGGGCATGGGCCACGCACCTTGATTGGCCGCCCCTTCAAATCTGGTGATATGATCATCAGGATCTGTAGATCCGTTGTACAACTTTAAGTGAGAAGGCATCAGATACTTTGAACCCTTTGGTCCGGAGAAATCGATGATCCTCCGGGTAAACGGACTCTTGGATGCTGCCTTGAAAGGCTTGGATAAGTCGTCCGTCCTTTCCTCTTCGGCTTTTTGGGCTTCGACATCATGAGATTCGGCAACCTCAAAGTCGAGTTGGATGGGGTCAATCGGTGTTTCTCCCGAGACATTGTATTGTTGGATGAGAGATTTTAGAGCAGCAAAGTGACTTTGGATTTGTTCAAGGTTAACAGGATTGGTATTGTTATCCGGACGACTTCCGGATCCTTCGGGTGTGGTTGGGGAAGGACCTGTCATTTATTAGCTTCGGTAGAGTGAATGACGGGTCCCACGGATGGCGCCAATTTGTTGAGGTAAAAGTTTGCTTCTACTTCGAACAAGCGAGATGAATCCTTCGGACTAGAGTAGGTCCTCCGGATTCGGTATGGTTCTTGCTTATTGCGTGTTACTTCGGATATCTGCAAAACAAATACGTCCGTTAGACTCGTCCCGGGAATGTATCCCAGGACCAACCTCCGGCGTGAGAGTAAGTATATATTTTAGTGAGAGAAAGTATGAATAAAACTAGAGAGAGGTAGAGAATTAGTTAACCTTAAATGAAGATTTCCCCTCTATTTATAGACTCTCTACATGAAGTGCCAGGCTGGTTCGTACTTAGCCCATAATGTTCGCTAGTTTAGACTCCATTACCATATACTTTGGTGTACTTGTTTGTACTTTGGTCCAAGTACTTGTTGGCTTATCCGAAGGGCATGTGATATCCGGAGGGCTGGGGCTACGCGGATATTCGTAACCCTTCGGATATTGGTTCGTATGGTTCGAACACGTCTGAGAACGTTTTACCTGATGCATATCCGGAGAGCATATCCTTGTTCGGCATGTATCCGGAGGGTACTTACGTCAACAGAAGTCGAAAAGCAAAATTGCTAGGAACGTAAGAGAAAACAGCAGAAAGAAGGATCAAAGTGTGAGTCCTCATTCGTAAAGCTTATTATGGACTTACAAATATATAAGCTTTTTCCATAATCCAATAAACTAGTTGTTTGCAATTTTAGCTAGCTTAACTATGTCACCTAAACTAGCTCTTTTGATATTGTCCACTATTAACTTTTTTAGTTTTTCTTCTTCAACTTTGACTTTAAATATTTTTGTGGGTGTTATATAATATTTGAAGCAAAATATATAAATGAATTGGGTTTTAAGTGAACAAAAAAAAAATTATGGTTAAAGTTAAACCAGTTTGACTTTGAAAATTCAAACTGAACAATTATTTTGGGACAATTATTTTGGGACGGAGGGAGTATATATAGTCTCTTATGACTTATCATTAGAAATATTTACATTGCTTACTTATATACAATTTTTTGGTTTGTTATCATCTACTAGCACCAATCGTTTTTTAAAACTTACTAGTATATAATAAGCTTTTGCATGCATGTTCAATGTTGATTTTTGAAACCTTTATGTTAAGGTGAGATTATGTGTAAAGTTTTACATTAAAACAAAAATTTCAAGTACCAAAATTATGCTCAGACATGAAACTTTAACTTAACTTTATCCCATTCGATGTTATAGGCTTCAGCTCTTAGCCCTCGGGACGATGATAATTCTAATGATGATGCTAGTATTGCCCAGTCAAGTCACACGACTCCACTATTCAGTTTAATCCTCGACAGGAGCCTTGATCCACTGTCACGCATTGTTCCACCGCGGCAGAAATTTGAAACACTCCCATCTGGAATGGTTCTCTTGAAGAAATTTATTAGCATCGATGATCAGGTAGTATTTCAATGATTTATTCTTTCATAAAATTGTGGATTCACTTCTTATCCGCATCATAAGATCTAAGCATTTGATCCGATAACTTCTTTCACTGCGCCGTTTCATAAGATCCTGCCACATCAACATCTGTTTCATTGAAAAAAACGTAAAGGACGCAAATAGATCAAAACGGGTAAATTTTTTAGTATGGGTCAAACGGCCCAAAACATTTTCTGTCTAGATTGCGCCCATAGTCAAACTGCCCAAAATATTAGTATGGGCGCATTTTTCCTCGTTTGACCCATTAAAGATAAAGCATCACTTAATTTCACTGTACCATGAGCTAAATATTAATATGGGCGCATTTTTGCCGTTTTCAAGAAAAAAGCCAACTTATATCATTTTTCTCAGTATATATTTCAAGTACAAGTACAATGCATGCTCGCTATTTTGCTTACATGTTTGATAAAATCTAACATAATACTTACAGGTTAAAATAGTGAATATATGTCAAGAATTTGGCACGGGTCGTGGGGGATTTTACCAAGCCGGGGGGAAAAAATTACACATGATGTGCTTTGGTCGAAACTGGGACCCACATGAAAAGTATGATGCACGTAGAAGTGACTGTTCTGAAGCACCACCAATTCCTGATCAGTTCCTTTCATTCGCTAAAACTGCGCTTAAAAAAGCTCAAGAAAACGATCCAGCAATTCCCACAATGCAACCAGACATTTGTATCGTCAATTTCTATACGACCAGTGATAGGCTTGGTCTTCATCAGGTTTGTTTTTTTTTTTTGTTTTTTTTTTTTTACCTTACTTTCGCAAGTTTTTTGTTATGTCTCGGCATCATTTGGTACTGACAAGAAAATGTTTTATCATTCATGTAGAAATGTCCAAACGCGTAGTGTAATTTTATTATAATTATACAAACGTTATTTGTATTAAAAAAAAAAAAAAAAAAAAAAAAAACTTTAATGTGGGTCGGCAAGTATGTTTCTTGAGATAATCTGATAATTTTTCCTTCAACGTGGATCAAACCACGGCTGCCTCCTCTAGTTCAAGCTAGCACCTTATAATACGTATTATATTCTGTATAATTTACGTTTATATATTTAAAAATTGCAATGCAGGACCGCGATGAGAGCTCTGAAAGTTTGGACAAACGATTGCCCGTGGTTTCCATCTCTATTGGTGACTCTGCCCGATTCTTGTATGGTCCTCGTAAAGATGCCACGGAAGAAGTTTGGTTAAATTCAGGAGATGTATTGATATTCGGAGGAGAGTCTAGGCATATTTATCATGGAGTGACGGAAATTTGCCCGAATTCAGCTCCTCATTCGTTGCTAGAAAAAAGCATGTTGAGACCCGGCCGTCTCAACCTTACATTCAGACAATACTGAGCCCAGGTCTCCTATGCCTATTTGTTTCAAGTCTCAAAACATCCTATTTAATTAAACGTATAATGTATGTGGAGGCTAATATCATATCTATTTTTATTTTTATTTTTTATTTAAACCACCTATGTATTATGACAACTCAACTGGCTAATATTGTATATTTTTCAGAATTAGTTAGGTTTTTTTTTTTTTTTTTTTTTTTTTTTTTTTTTTTTTTTTTTTTTTAATTATTATTATTTTTTCTCTTATACTAATGCCGACTTGTACATCCAAACTAGTACTACATTTTTTGTAAAATTTTGCCAAGAAATATTTCAACTTTTTATTTAGTTTAACATCTTTTAAAAGAAAAATATTTAATTTAACTTTTACCGAATATTGTATGCTTTTGTTTTTTAAAATGTCAAAACCTCCTTTCAGATTTTTTTTTTTTTTTTAATTATATAAAAGATTCGGATAATCGCGCATGTGGTATTTCAGCCAAGCCGGGTACATTTGAGTTAGAAATCTGACTTTTTTCAAATGATTTATGCAGGAAAACCCAAATATGACATCTAGTAAAAACCAAAGAAAGTAAGAGTTGAAAATCAATACGAGTATAAAATACTTTTTGCACTGCCTTTTTTATATAAAATACTTTTTGCACTGCCTTTCTTTAAAAAAAAAAAAAAAAAAAAAAAAAAAAAAAAAAAAAAAAAAAAAAAATTGCACCCTTGTAAGCTGTAAAGTTTGAGATATTGGGCAGCTACAAGCCTACAATTGAGAGATGGAAATTGGGTTCTCTAAATAAACCCAACATGAACTGAAGCCCAGTTTAAAAATGCTCTATAAATAAGCCCACTTACATGCTTTAAACTTTTAACAAAAAAAAAACATTATTGTATTGTTAAGTTCGTTGAGCAATAATCAAACTTTGAAAGTTGCCAGCTGATGAGTGTAAGAGATATTTCACGATACTAATGATTTGTTAAAAAAAATAAAATACTTGTTTATATGCAATTTAAAATGCTTGTCTATATCAATTACTTAAGAGCCAGCTGTGGATTAAACTTTCATATTTGCACTCATAGATTTTTAAAAAGGATATGTAATACATATGTAGAGTTAAAAAGTTAAAACGAGAACAGTGAGAAGAAACCAAAACTACACATTTCAGACGTATTTATAAAAGTAGATACATCGCCCTTTAAAATTCTCCTTTTTATTTAAAAGTGTGGCTAGAAATCATTCTCATTCTTCTCGTACGTAACATTTATATGTTTAGAGTTTATGGATGTTTAGTACTAATCGTTTAAGTGCTGAAACATGTATAGTTATTTTCTATTTTAACTTGAGTTTTGTCATTACCATAATATAAAGTGCTATAGAAATGTGGCTATTTAGCCAAAAACTTAAGAACTAAGAGGTCATAACCCTTTGTTGCTTAGCTTTGGTAGCACAAAAGTTAGGACCATGAACATAATCCCAAAAACATAGTACAAATTAAGATGTCAAAACTCAAAACCATGGTTGTCAGGATCCCGATCCTGATCTTAGGATCTTACGATTTTACGATACTGCAAAGCAAAAACGATCCGGATCTTACATAGGATCTTTAGAAGCTTAAGATCTTATAGGATCCCGATCTTGACACTAGGATCTTAAGATCTAATCCGATTTGATCCTACTTTTCTCGGATAACAAACTAAAAAACTGCGCATTTCTAGATTATTTTTTATATAATTTAAAAAACAACATGTTAAATTTATTAAACATTTTATAATCATAATTTATGACAACATTTTGATGCAACATTCATATAATTTTGTTTTTATAATATATAATAATTTGTAAATTTGTATAATATTACAAAAACTATTAAGAAAATAACATTATAGTAGGATCTTACGATCCCGATCCGATCTTACGATCACGATCTTGCAAAGACGAAAACGATCCTGGGTAGAATCCCGATCTTTAAAACCTTGCTCAAAACACTTGCTAGCTAGCTAGCTCTTGCAGCACAAAAGTTAGGACCATGAACCTCATCCAAGTTCCACAAGCCATCCCACAGACCAACGTCTTCGTTCATAGGGGTCACGGGCATATTAGATGAATCGTAACAACCATTGAGCAATACCATCGGATTGATCAAACTTTGGTGTTCCTCGGCGAGTGGCATGTGTCCCACTTTGTTCTCATTTTCTTCAAGCAACAACGCCATTACCTTTTTCATATCAGCTTCGTTTTGCTGCATCATGAGTCGTTGTCGTTGTTCTTGTTGGAACTTTTGTCTCTTTAGTAACCGTGCTTTCAGCTTCGTTGATTCATCTGAGGGCCCTTTACTCCTTTTCTTGAAATGAGTTCGCCAATAGTTCTTAATCTCGTTATCAGTTCTTCCTGGCAAGCTTCTTGCAATTGTTGACCATCTAAACCATACATCATTGATATAAGCCTATAAGGACATTATACGAGTTTCTAAAAGAGCAAACTAGCTATATGATACTTTTACGCACCTATTGCCCCAACGAGCATGTAGATCGAGAATGAGAGCTTCTTCTTGAGGAGTAATTCGACCTCTCTTAAGGTCTGGTCTCAAGTAGTTCACCCATCTTAGTCTACAACTTTTTCCATTTCTTTTAAGGCCTACAATGACACAAACACATATATACTAGTCAAGTAACATATCGAAAACTCATTGATCTTTCACAAACAAGTACGTGAATCACACTAGTACCGGCAAGGGTAGCCACGGAATTCCATCGTCCTTCACCATGCACGTTGACATGCTGAACGAGCAAACGATCTTCTTCAGCCGTCCACGGCCCTTTTTTCCACTTCTCTTCTACCCCACTCATGACTCCTTGATAGTACATTAAGTACGTACCTTAGTACCTAAATGATTATCTATTGATTTAGGCACTGTTAGCTACCTTTGTGTACTTAATCCTTCTTGACTAGCCATGTATTTATACCACTAAAAACTCTTTATCAAGAGTCCCTATCAAAACCATGAATCTTTCTTTCTATATATAAAGCTAGCATAATGATATATCTCACAACACTATCCAATCGAACGGCTCTAAATTTACTAAAATACCCTTCAAATGACCCTAGTTTTTTTTTTTTTTTTTTTTTTTTTTTTTTTCAGTTGAAATCCAACCCCCGAGTTAAACCATCCAAATGGGTAGGCCCCGAGACCCGAACCACTAAAAGAGACCCATGAAGGGAAACCCCTAGAATTCACGGCTTCACACTAGAAGGAAAAACATGGATTTTTTGTCTTTTGCGAGACTTGAACCCTGGGTAAAACCTCCCCCGTTTCAAATGAACCAAGATTTGAAAATCATTGAAGGGTGTTTTGGGTAATAAGAACTTGTTATGGAATAAGGTGACATGTTCAATGCATTGTTGAGCATATCTAAAGAGTATATATGTTGAATGTGACATTTGGGCCACGTACTACATGGAGACAAAATGCGTCACTAGAGCTAGCATACGAGTTTTTAATACATTATGCTAATTAAATATTAGTAGTAGCTAATGAGATTCATGCAGGTGTTCAGGAACTAATTACCTATTATGGTCATAAATCACAATCGTATCTTATAAAAAATACAATAGATTAATGCTAGCTAGATTGGGTTAATGGGATTTGTACATGAACACCATCTCTTCAATTCATTGTACGTATAGATTCGATCAAGTACAACATGATATATTTGTTAATTATTACAACCAGTGGTGGCGTAGTGGATACAGGAGGGGGCATTGTGGAGACGTGAATTTTAGCGAAAAAATTGCAGCGTCAAATTATTAAAATATGAGTAGTGATAGGATCATCAAAAAAATTACAGTATTAAAATTCTACAAAAAGCTCCACAAGCTAATGTGTCAGCGACTCATTGGTGTGCTTTCTTTCTCCCCTCTCTTATTTAACCAATTATTTTTTACCACATCATTTTGTGGGAGCTTTTAGTGGATTTTTTTTTTTTTTTTTTTTTTTTGTGATCCTATCACTTCTCTTAAAATATTTGTTTACTTTTGTAACTTGTCATCTAAGAAACCGATTTGTAGCGCAGTTTATAAAAATTATCAAAGTTTGTTCTCTCGAATACAACTTTTTGGCTCCGCCCATGAGGCTGAGGGCTTTCGGTGAACCACACAAAATTTTCTTCTATAGTGTAAAATTTGATAAAAAAAGAAAATATCGATTTGTCTTAAGTACACCATGTCTCTAGATCTTTTTTTTTTTTTTTTTTTTTTTTTTTTTTGTTAAAACTCGTCTTTTTAAAAATTTAAAAAGCATCTCGTAACTTTTGATATTCGGTGCGCCACTTTATGAACAACATTTTAATGAGTGAATTTTCTAACCTAGGATTACTTTTTTACTTTACAAAAATAGTGAGTTGTCATTTGGAATTATATTGCAAAGATTAGCAAATAACCCAAAGATTGTCAAGTCACATATATTTTATTGCATATGTAAAATATGGATATAAAGCGGTTTGTTAATTTGGCATTTTGGCCTGCAACTTTTTCTTCTTAATTCTAGAAAAGTTATAACTTATTCAGACAATTTGGTAAGACAAAGATTACGAATTTATTGTTTGGCTCTATGTAATGTAGAATTCAAGGATGATCGAAAAGACAAAAGATGATATTCTTATATGTAAGTTCTAGAAATGACAATGATAGTGAACTCTTAAAATTAAATAATCAAAAATTGACCATTTACATTTAAGGAAAACTAAATAAGAACCGAAACATAATTTCTTTGGACCAGATGCATTTACGAAAAATAGATATTTTATTACAAAAAATAACACTACGCTGCAAAAATCCATAAGAGCACATGGTAAGGTCACCCCGGGTTAAAACTTAATGCACTGGCACGTCAGCGTCACATCAGCTTTTACCTTTTAACCTTAACTCTTGACTTTCCACCCCGGTAACATAACTTACATTTAACTCACCTTAACTCACCCCCACCTCAATTTACAAATTAACCCCTTAACTATTTCATTAATTCAACAACCCAAATATTTTATTAATAACCTTAAAAATTACAAAAAAAAAAAAAAAAAAAAAAAAAAATAAAAAATAAATAAAAAATAAATAAAAATTTTATTAACTAAAAAAAAAAAAAAAAAAAAAAAAAAAATGCTACTAAAACACATGGTGTAAAATGTAAACACCACAAACCATAGAAACCAAACTGCAAATGTCAAACATATACTCCTTCCCCAACTTGACCACCTGCATCTTTTACACACACACACTAAACACACAAACACATGCACAAAAACACACACAAACACAAACACATCACAAACATAAACACACAAAGAATCAAAGGGGCAAAAACGAAAGTTTTTTTTTTAATGTTAACGCACGTTAAGCTCTTGCCCATGCTTCTTAACGCACCCCATTAACGTGGAAGACGGTAAGCTAACGCACCCCAAATAGGTGTTGCGTTAAAAGTTAACTCGGGCCTCACGTTACTTTACCGAAGACTCTAAGTGTCTCAAAACCCACCCTGATTTCGTCACTGTTCGAGGTCTAGATATTTTATAAGGAAATATCTAATAGCATATTATTGTGGACGTAGGATATAATTATGTACACAAGATTGGAGATCTTGAATCATATCATATCGAAGATATTTACGTTTACTACTATTTAATAAATGATTCTGAAATCCAATAATATATATTAGAATGATCTTTTTACAGACTTATAAACTTTAATCTACTCATTTGTTTAAAAGACTTGAAAACGAGAGATAAAGCAACACTAAATGGGAAATAGATATATTGAAGTTAGCAGTACAAGCACTAATTTACACTTTATAATATGCACATCCCTTGTTTTTACTTTTACAGCCTACAATAATACTGCTTATGCATAAATATCTATCGAACTCTACCCATTCCGTGCTTTTAAGAAAGGTTGTCAAAATCTTGATCCTGATCGTATGATCCTACATATAAAAAACAAGCAGGATCGTAGTAGGATCTTTATTTAATCAGGATCTGTCTAGGATCGTAGGATCGCACGCAAGATTGTAGGATCGTATCGTTACGATCTGATCCTACTGCATGCTCATGTTTTTATCTAAAGTGGAGCAAGATCGGTGTAGAATCGTAGGATCGTAAACGATCCGATGCTACTAAAAGTTCATGTTTCTTAATGTTCTATTACTACGGTACTTGAACATATATTTTTTCTTTTATAATCATTTAGATTCTTTTATAATATAAAATATTATCTAGAAATATATATAAGTACAAAACTACAACCCTTATACAAAAATATATACATTTTCATAGAATTTTATGATCCCGATTACGATTTTGTCAAGCTGAAAACGATCCTAGGTAGGAACCTGATCCTGACAACCTTGCTTTTAAGAATACCATGGTCCAGGGGTGGACCCAAAGGGGTCACTGGAACTTTATGAATTTTTGACGCGTAATGTAAATTTGTATCAAAATCTATGTTTTCCCGAAATGCTCCTGGTCTTACAGTTTTAGGTTACAGGTTTTGTTTAGTCCGTACTATACAAAATACTTTACTCTGTATCCATTTTGCTAGTCATTCCATTGTAAGAAATAAGCATGAAATAGTCCCATCTCCGTCTCTCCGAGTTTCTACTACTAAGTATCCCGTTGGTCTTCCATTGTAAGAAATAAGCAAGTTGTAAGCAAAATACTTTGCTCTCCATCCATTTAAAATGTTTTTTTTAATAATTTTTTTATAATTAGATAATTACAAGCGCATAACAGGTAAACGGGCAACAAACTACGCCGCAACCCCTTTATTGTTTGGGTTTAAAAATACAAAAATGTTATGACGTCTTATCCGAAATTGTAAATCTAAAAGGATGAAGGTGATAAAGATTGATGCGTAATTGATTGAGTTAATGCATCGATGAGTATATTTATTAGCAAGTCAACAAATAAATAAAACAAGCTCGCTATACTATACTGTTCACTTGGTTCATTTAATATGTGAATTCATTGTTTTAAAAGTAGCGAGCAAAAGAGATACACGAGCAAACAATTTTGCTTGGCATGTATTTTTTTTAATTAAATTAAATTATTTGGTTCATCTAATATTTGATTTCATTGTTTTAAAAAATAGCGAACAAAAGAAATACACGAGCAAACAATTTTGCTTGCCAGTGTACTTTCTTTTATTATTATTAACAAAAGTGGTGAGCAAAGAGAGATACAAGGAAACAATTTTCCTCGTTATATAGAGATTTTTTAAAATGAAAAACTAGTGTCGATTTTGTTAGAACACAATAAACATTTTAACTGAATGAATGATTATTATTATTATTATTTTATTTTTTTTAATGTTATAATACAATAATCCGTTTAATATTGTTTGTGGGTACTAGTAACGATACCTGCGAATTCATTCATATTTTTAAATATTAAATGGTCGACCTAGATTTATAGTTTTCTTTATCTACATTTATTTGTGTTAATTAGGTTTAGTGGTCACCACACGCTTGTTGAATGTTGACCATGCATGATCATTCTCACAGTCTAACTATGCAGTCAAAATAATATTTGGATGTGTCTTTTAATATTAAAAAAGTAGCTAATGTTATTGTACCAACATAATGAAGATATTAGTTCGGCCCATGTCGTCTATGACGTAATTAAAGAAGTGCTTAATTCATTGATTGTTGTAATAAAAAACAGCTTTACAAGTTGCAATATCATTTTCGATTTCTGGTGACACCATAATCTCTGCCAGAGGCGGACCTAGAGGATTCTGGAAGTTTGTGGAAATTCGATGATATTTGCCGCTTAGTGTAAGTTTTCGTTAAAATTATTGATTTCTTCGATATGTAAGAAGAAATATATTGCCTTGTTAGTTCGCCAATATGTAAGAAGAAATCAATAATTTTAACAAAAACTTACACTAAGCGGCAAATATCATCGAATTTCCACAAACTTCCAGAATCCTCTAAGCGGCAAATACATGTCGCACAAATACATGTCTTTTTTAGTTAGTCCGCCAATATGTAAGAAGAACTACATTGCCTTGTTAGTTCACTTACTAGTTTTAATGAAAAAATAAATAAAAATAGAATGTGATGTCTAAAAGTATGACTGAACTTGTGTCTAGCATGACAATGATTTATTAATTTGTGGAAAGTGAGTCTTTTTGGCGTCAAAGCTTCCACATAAGATTAGGCATACATTTATGCTTACCAGTTAGGCATGTCAATCAATACTGTTAATTAAATTGTATTTTTTTATTCATTTTTACTTCTTTTATACTTGTAAAAAAATTGTGCATCCAGTAACTTATAATCTTGGATCCGCCCATGATCTCTCCTTTTTGAGCTAAAACTTATGTTATTAAAAAATTAAGTATTACGACAGTAGTTATGTGGCAAAAGATTGATATCTGACAACGTTAATTGGCTTACAATCGACTGGCTTGTTCATAATGTGGACTTACTCATTTAGGGATTGTGGCTATATATGGGGGTTCGAACGATAACCCCGCCTAAACAACTTAGCTACGCCCTATCTGCAATACAACGACAATAGTAATGTAATTTACTGTTTAAATAGTTAAAAGTTACTAACAGAAGAAGACTTAATTGCTAATTCATACACCGAGTCATTTTTAACCAATAATTGCAAGTTTACTATCCAAACATGTAATTTTTTTCCTCATTACACTATGACACTAATTATTTGCTTTGTTAAGTTTTGCAAGTTTACAATGTCTTTAATTATACATTAATTACTATTCATTAGAAAAGCTCTACCCCGTTCGGTTATAGTCACTAAATGTTTTTAATATCAATTATATTTTTTAGTGGTTATCATTAAAAAAGAGGGCTTATATATATATATATATATATATATATATATATATATATATATATATATATATATATATATATATATATATATATATATATAAGCCCTCTTTTTTAATGATAACCACTAAAAAATATAATTGATATTAAAAACATTTAGTGACTATAACCGAACGGGGTAGAGCTTTTCTAATGAATAGTAATTAATGTATAATTAAAGACATTGTAAACTTGCAAAACTTAACAAAGCAAATAATTAGTGTCATAGTGTAATGAGGAAAAAAATTACATGTTTGGATAGTAAACTTGCAATTATTGGTTAAAAATGACTCGGTGTATGAATTAGCAATTAAGTCTTCTTCTGTTAGTAACTTTTAACTATTTAAACAGTAAATTACATTACTATTATATATATATATATATATATATATATATATATATATATATATATATATATATATATATATATATATATATTCTTGCAAATTTTAAAAATTACATATATACTTTATGCATATATATGTAATTATTCATTCAGGAAAGAATATACATGGAGAAACTAGATTTGAAACGCTAATATATTTTGAATATCCAATACTAGTATAATAACAAAGTGTAATTAAGAGTATAAATTTGTACATCTTATGAATTTAGTTTGGATAATTACGTACAAGTAAGATTCAATTTGATTTTTTCGAATGATAAAACCGCAGCGAAGCTTGGCCAGTTGCTAAACTCACGAGAAGAGATTTAGTGAGAAGAAAATCTGAAATGAGAAGAATGAGAAGAAATTTCAGCCACACATTTCAAATAAGAGGAAAAAATTAAGAGGAGATGCATCTACATATTTTAATTTTATTTCTGATTGGATCCTTACCATTTAAAAAACATTTGGCTGTAATTCTTGACCAACATAAGCTACCTGTAAATGATTTGGAGTAACAAACACACTTTAATTAAAAAAAAATAAAAAAAGGATAATATAAACGATTAATTTCATATATCACCCTACTTTCAAGATTAATTTTATATATACCCAAAGTGCAAGTATTGAATACATAATGTACAATGTTTTTAATGCATATTTGAGTATATATGAAATTTCCAAATAAAAGAAGGGGAGATATGAAATTGCCCCTAATATAGTTTGCCATTTTTGACATGGACTAACAATATAATTGTTAATTAAGGTTTAATTCCCACCTTAATCTTATCCTATGATACGCCTTCGATTTATTTACCTCAAAAAGTCACTTAAAGCAACATTTAAAGGGGGTAAAAGATTTTGGTCGACATACAAAGATACAAAGCAAGACGGTTTTTTAAAATATATTTCTAGTATGTGCACCAAAAAATAATAATTTATTTTTAGTATTATTGTGGTAAATATCTATAGAATCTGCAATAATTACAATAAAGTTATAGAATATAGATAGTGAGAACACTTGCAAATGTTTTATTTCTGGATGTAAAGTTATAGAATATAGATAGTGATAACACTTACAAATGTTTTATTTCTAGATGTGGGAGACACCAACAATACCTTATTCGTTTGTTATCTCAGCCCCATCTTATCACCCCACCAAATAACACATTAATAACTAAAACATCATTCCTAACAAAAAAACAATACTAACACTTATTGGATCCGACAAAGTACACCACAAAAAATACACTCACTCACAAAAAAAGGGATGAATGACAAACGAATGACATGTAATAAGGTGTGAAATCAAAATCAAGTTGTTAAAAACCATTGTTGGTTCCCAAAATTTACCAACAACACGTTGTTGGTTCCTGTAACACCCCGAAATTTTGATAAGCAGCGAAAGTCTAATCGGGGTCATTACAGTTTAGTACACAGTCATACTCATAGAAAACAATTCAAAAGATAGTCAATATCATTCCATGAAAACTCAAATAGTCAGAGTTACAAACATTTTTCCAAAATGTTAATTGTTTCGCAAAAGAAGTGATGAGTTTGAAAAGAATTATATAATTATTGAAATAACAAGGGAGGTCCTGTGTGCCTTTATGCCAGCTCCGTGCCGCCATGCTTGCTAATTTCCTGAGATAAACATGCTTAAAAGTCAACACAAAGGTTGAGTGAATCAATAGTAGTTTAAATAATAATAGTGTGAACACAAGTCAAGCATTTGAAATAAACAAGCCAAAATAGACAGGTCTTGACTAAACTGGTGAAATATTGCTCCTAAGCCTCACGAAACGCAAGCCTTAACATTGATTCGACATATCATAAAGATAATAACAATCACCTACACCACAGAAGATGTAAATGACAAGGGGCCCTCGGTAACAGGAAATGTGCCAAATTTCCATGGTACCTCGAATATAGCACACCTCCTGCCAAGTGATCACCTTGACAGAGGTGGGCTGCCATTCCAATAGATCTATCAACTATATTCGCGCTCACTCGCAAGTGATTAAGGTTCGTGATATGATGGACTTGTAGCACAGGTGTCAACTTAGGCAATATCAGGTGGTAACAGCATACAGAAAAATACTTGTGTTCGATTTATAGCATGTATCTCCCCACGGAGTTTAAAAATAATTAAAATGTGGGACCATGAACTCACCTGACAGGTGTGTGTGAATCACAACGGTGCTCAAAAGTGATGGTGTACTGCTACAACTAGCAATGAAATTCCTCCGACTTGCGACCATATATATATAGTCATTGGTGTCTTAGATTTGATTCGTAAATGACATGTGATATGTCTCGTGTACGGTGATAACCATTCGGGTGTTTTAATATATATCCCAAAATAACTTTACGTAGTTATTTGTATCGTTGATACGAACCGGTGTTCAATAGACGTTAATTCCTTTGTGAAAATAATATCGTTAAAAATATTTATAATTAAATATTTTTAGTAAAGTTACATATTTATTTTTAAGTTACAAAGTATATAAATTTATATATACAATATTTTATTATAAAATAATTATCTAATAAAATATCTTTGTGCAAATTTACCCTTAACTTTAAATAAGTTACACTTTTTTCCCTTTGGTAAAAAACGATTACATTTTTAGTCCTTGCTATAACTTTTACACTTTTACCTAGATCTTTCGAATTTTACAGTTTCTACCCTTCAATTTTAGTCAAAATCAACAACTTCTAAATTTAATCCGAAAGTTTTCATGATTTGTCACTTTTAGTCCTTTAACGCGACTTTTTGCAAAAATAGTCCTTGGTTAAGTGGTTGAAAAATAAACTTTTTGGTACCATAAAATATAGCATTTACAACTTATAACAATCCTTAAAATCAGTTTTGAAAGTCATATGTATCTCGTCATTTTCTAAACTCTAAACCGAAAATATCCTTTTTTTAAAATGTGTATGGGCTCGTTAGCCCAACCTAGGCCCAGTGGCGTTTAGTTTGTATAAAAAGGGTGCTCGACTATGATTTGGTTTAGGCTTAGTTCACGTAGCATTAGGTCGAGTATGGCTTGCATGTGTCGTTAATTTGGTAAAGCTTGGGTCGAAGAATTTGGACATCGAAAAATATATGGGCGTAGTACGTGTAAAAATGAAATCGTGAGCCTTATCCTAGGGGTGTCGAAGTGTGTTTACATGTATATAGTTATTACTATAACGAGATATGTATCGTGTGAAATAAATGTGATATGCATGAATTTAGTAGAGTAGGAAATGAAATAGGAAGCGATGACTTACAACACCAGAAGATGGTGGGGAGTTCGTGTGACCAAGACAAGAAAACGAGCAAACTAGTACCCTTCGAATAGTGACCCTTGCTCCAATACTTGCTACCCAACTCGCTCTTAACCCAAAATCTTGTGTGTGTGCCCTAGATCCTCTCGATAGCAGCCAAAAGAGATAGGAGAGTTTTGTGACTTGAGATATTTGGTGAAACTTGAGGGTGTGAGTAATTTTGCATTTAATGTGGCTTTTATAGTGTGATCTTGGTGGTTAGCTAGTTTCATGTATGCACAAACTCCATGCGACTTGTTCCCTCTCTTGAAACAAGATTGTCTCGTTTCACTTATGTAGTCATGTCGAGTTGTAAGAGCTTGGAGGCTATGATTCATTTTAAAATGGTTTAACACAAGAGTTAGGGGCATGCATGTGTACTAGATGGATTTGTTTAATGCTTGTGTTAGTGTTTAAGAAGCACATAACCTAATGGGTAAAGAAACCTTAGTGTGTATTGTGAATAACCAAAGGTTCGACGGCTACATAGGGTGGCTCATTGTCTAGTTTTGGTTGCACTCTCACGCATGAAACAAAGTCAAAGGGATGGTGTGTTTGGTGTCGAGTGTGTAGGGAACCAAGGAAAGAAAACGTGTGAATATTTAGATTGTGCACGAGCTGAGCTCGTTTGGTAGCCATGCAACGCAAAAGAAAGAAAATCATAACAGCCATTAGGCTTGTGAATTCTCGGTCCAAAAGAAAACAAAGAAACAAATGGATTTGTTGGGCTTATGGTTATGCTCGGCCCAACAGCAAAGCGAAAAGAAAAGAAAGAAAACTTGGGCTTAGGTGACATGCGGCCCAAACAAAAAATAGGGTGTCGGTGACTAGTGCTATCGTCCTTTAGTTTTGGTATCGGTGTCGGTTCTTGAAAACCATGAAAATATAAACGGTGTCGTTTATACGTATATATATACTTATATATACATAGTGATAATAGTTCGTAATAATTAATATATATTTCGTTACATATATATTAATAATATATCGGTGTCCAATCAGGGTGTCGGGTCGCAAGTGGGAGTTACTGGTGTTAACCTCATTGGGTGACATCCAAGAGTGACAATCGGGTGATATCAGGTGACAAAACATAATCGGGTGTCAAACAAACGGTGTCTCATATGAAAATTTCAACTTAGCCCGCAAAAATGGCTTAGTTTAGAATAGTATCGATAATTAGCATTAATAAATGACCTGGGATTTTACGGAGTATTACAGTACCCACCCGTTAGATTGGATTAGTCCCGGAATCCAAAGTTGAATCGGTGCTCAGGGTTGTCTCATCAAATAGTTGCGGGTATTTGGCACGAATTTGATCCTCGCGCTCCCAGGTGAACTCGGGTCCTCTCTTAGAGTTCCATCTGACCTTAACAATGGGAATGCGACTATGCTTAAGTTGTTTGACCTCCCTATCCATAATCTCAACGGGTTCCTCAATAAAGTTCAACTTATTGTCCATTCTGATCTCCTTCAACGGAATCACCAGGGTTTCACCCGATAAACACTTTTTCAAATTTGACACGTGGAAGGTGTTGTTTACTCTACTGAGTTCCTCAGGTAATTCAAGTTTGTACACCACGGGACCGATCCTTTCAATGATCTCGAAGGGTCCAACGTATCTTGGGTTTAACTTTCCACGTTTTCCAAACCTAATCATCCCTTTCCAAGGTGATACCTTAAACATGACCCTGTCTCCAACTTGAAACTCTATTGGTTTCCTTCGCACATCGGCATAACTCTTTTGCCGATCCCTAGCGGCTTGTAGTCGTTGCCTAATCTTTACTATTTTCTCGGTGGTTTCAAGAATCAATTCGGGACCTGAGAGTTGAACATCTCCAATCTCAGCCCAACAAACTGGTGATCTACACTTTCTTCCATAAAGTGCTTCAAACGGTGCAGCCTTAATACTAGCGTGATAACTGTTGTTATATGAGAATTCTGCTAACGGTAGGTGTTTATCCCAACCTTTTTCCAAAATCAATCACACATGCCCTAAGCATGTCCTCTAGGGTCTGTATAGTCCTTTCACTTTGACCATCAGTCTGTGGATGGTAAGCGGTACTCATATATAACTTAGTTCCCAAGGCTTTCTGTAAAGATCGCCAAAAGTTAGACGTGAAACGGCTGTCTCGGTCGGAGATAATCGAAATCGGCACTCCATGCCGGGAAACTATCTCCTTTAGGTACAAACGTGCAAGAACGTCCATATCATCAGTCTCTTGGATTGGTAAAAAGTGTGCTGACTTCGTGAGACGATCGACAATAACCCAAATAATGTCAAACCCACTCGATGTCTTGGGTAATTTTGTAATGAAATCCATTGTAATCCTTTCCCATTTCCACATTGGTATCTCTGGTTGAATCAAGAGACCGGATGGTTTTTGATGTTCAACCTTTACTCTTGAGCAGGTCAAACACTTACCGACATACTCTGCAATGTCAGCTTTCATGTTTGGCCACCAATACAACTTCTTAAGATCATAATACATCTTGTACGAACCAGGATGAATGGAATATTTAGACTTATGAGACTCATGCATGATGAGGTCTCGTATTCCTCCATATAATGGAATCCAACTTCTGTCCTTGAAACACAGCCTTCCATCTGGTTTCTTGACAAATCCATTCGTGCTTTCTGGCATGCCGTAAATCTTCTCGTGCGGTCTATTCTCTTCCTTAAGGGCCTCAGCTTGAACTTCAAGAATTTGAGACGGAAGTGGTGATCTAATTGTCATACCCAATGATCTAACTCTGAGGGGTCTAAGTCGTTCCTTTCGACCAAAGCCATCTGCTACAACATTTGCCTTCCCCGGGTGATAACGAATCTCACAATCATAGTCACTTAGTAACTCTAGCCGTCGACGTTGTCTCATGTTCAACTCCTTTTGATCTAAAATGTGCTGAAGACTCTTGTGATCGGTGAAAACCGTACACTTGGTTCCATATAGGTAGTGTCTCCAGATCTTAAGAGCGAATACTACCGCTCCCAACTCTAGATCATGAGTTGTGTAGTTCTCTTCGTGAGGTTTAAGTTTTCTAGAAGCGTAAGCGATTACTTTAAGTCTTTGCATCAATACGGCACCCAAACCTTGGATTGATGCGTCACAATATACCACGAAGTCCTCACTTCCTTCGGGTAATGCTAATATCGGTGCTTCACAAAGCTTCTGCTTCAAAAACTGAAATGCCGATTCTTGTTCCTCTCCCCAGTCAAACTTCTTCCTCTTTTGTGTTAACTCGGTCAAAGGTTTAGCAATCCTTTAAAAACCTTCAATAAATCTCCGATAGTATTCGGCAAGACCTAAAAATTGGCGTATCTCGGTTGGACTCGTAGGTGACGCCCAATTTTTAACAGCTTCGATCTTGGCGGGATCAACATGAATACCCTTATTGTCGATAACATGCCCAAGAAATTGTACTTTCTCAATCCAAAAATCACACTTGGAAAATTTGGTGTATAATTTCTCTTCTCTGAGCAGTGTTAGTATAGCCTTTAGGTGTTCTGCATGCTCTTCCTTACTACGTGAATAAATAAGGATATCATCGATGAATACAATCACAAACTTATCCAAATAGGGTTTGCACACTCGGTTCATTAAGTCCATAAATACAGCGGGTGCATTTGTTAGACCGAATGACATTACTTGGAATTCGTAGTGACCGTATCTTGTCCTGAAATCCGTCTTAGGGATGTCTTCCTCCCTAACTCTCAGTTGGTGATAACCCGATCTCAAATCAATCTTCGAGTAGACACTCGATCCTTGCAGTTGATCAAACAAATCGTCAATCCTTAGCAACGGATATCGATTCTTTATCGTAAGTTTGTTCAACTCATGATAATCGATACACATCCTAAAGGTTCCATCCTTCTTCTTTACAAACAACACCGGGGCTCCCCACGGTGATGAACTTGGGCGAATAAATCCTTTATCTGACAATTCCTGCAATTGACCAGATAACTCCTTCGTTTCCGACGATGCTAGCCTATAGGGTGCTCATGCTACGGGTGCTGCTCCTGGCATCAAGTCAATTTGAAATTCCACTTGACGAGTCGGCGGAAGGCCAGACAAGTCCTCAGGAAAAACTTATGGAAAGTTTCCGACTACTGGCACATCCTCGAGTCGCTTCTCTTCCGACTTCTTCTTGGTAACTTGAGCCAAAAAGACTTGACATCCTCGTTCGATGTACTTCACAACTTAGACGCAAGAAACGATGCTTAGACGTGTCTTACTTTGCTCGCCGCGAACAATAAGGATTTCGTCATTCAGGGGGATGTGAACGACCTTTTCGTCACAAATAATTTTAGCGCGGTTCTTGGATAGCCAATCCATTCCTATAACGACGTCGAAACTACCAAGCCTAATAGGCACAAGGTCAATGACAAATAGGGTGTCTAGTAGTCGTAGGGTGCAACCTCGGAGTATAGTGTTAGTGCTCACTAGCTTTCCATCGGCTAGTTCAATCTCATATGTGGTGTCTAGTTTGGTCGGTGTAATATTAAGTAGGGGTGCAAGGGAAATAGATACGAAACTTTGATCGGCTCCGGAATCAAATAAAACTTTAACGAGGCGGTTGTTTAGAAAGAACGTACCCGTGACTACGTTCGGATCTTGCTGGACATTTCCATCTCCCAGCACGTATGCTCTCCCACGTGCATTGTTGTCCTTAGTTGGGCACTGACGCCTGTAGTGTCCTTTCTCTCCACAAGCATGGCATACTACAGCCACGGGTTGCAAGTTAGCTCATGTAGCCTTGCAATCTTGTGTCTTATGTCCAGTCCTTGAACATTTCCAACACTTAGCATAGCAGGGTCCAGTGTGATGCATCTTACACTTGTATCAAAATGGAAGAGGTCCAGCATACCTAGCATCCTTAACTGGCGCGACGACATAAGCTCTGACAGCTTCCTGTCATCGGTTCTGTTGGTTGTGGTGGGTGTTTCTGTCATGGTGATAGTTACGGTTGGGGTTACGGTTGTTGTTGTTGTTGTTGCTGCTGTTGTTGTTGCTGTTGTGGTTGTTGTTGTTTGTCTTCTGATCATCAAACTTCCTTTTGTGATCGTTGTTCCCCTGAGCAGAGTTACGCTTAATCTCTCGGTCTAGCAGTCTTTGGGCAATAGCCATTGCTTCTTCCAAAGATTGAGGCTTTGACGAGGTGACGTTTCCCCCAATGCTCCTGGGTAATCCCTCAATGTACCTTTCCAACAACTTTTCCAAATCGGGAACCTTTAAAGGGCAAAGTGTGGCAAGCTCCTGAAATCTCCTATCATAAGCCCTGAGATCATTTCCTTTCACAACCAACGTGTGAAACTCATCTTCTAACTTCTTGATCTCACCTCTAGGGAAGAACTTTTTCAGCATCTTCTCCTTAAGGTCAGCCCAGGTGATCTGATAGGCCTCTTCCACACCTATCTTTTGAGCATTTGCGTTCCACCAAGACAACACGTCTTCCAACAATGTTCCAGTAGCAAACGAGACTCTGCTTTCAGCGGCACAACCGCTCCTCACAAACACAGTCTCAGTTCGCTCAAACCATCGAGCAAGCTCTGTCACTCCTTCAGTCCCTTTGAAGTGAGATGGTTTACAAGCTATGAAGTCCTTATAGGTGCACTTCCGAGTCGCAGCGGACTCGCTTTCTGCAGTGGCTCGGTTATTGCTACTAGTTCGTGCCATGCGGCAGCCTGCTCTTCCAAAGCTGCAGCAACACTGTCGGCAACCAACTTTCTGATAGCAGCCTGGGTTATAACGGGTGACGAGGTAGCAGTAGCGGTTTTCCTTGGGGCCACAACTCTATAAAATCGCAAGTGTATAAGTACAAATCCCAAACATCGATCAATAATAAGAGAAATAATGCAACCAAACTCATATTAGTCGAGATCATCACAAAGTACATATCACAACCACACCATGAATACATACATCAACATAAACCATATCATTCATAAATAATTATCACGACATGTAACAACACACATGGAAATTATAATATGAATCTCAATATGGGAGCATAATAAAAGATCAGACAACTAGAACATCATAAATCAATATCAATACAGTACAATCATAACCAACATAAAGTTTTAATAATTTTGAATTCATTGTTACAAAACAATAAGATACAACATTATTAATGCCACAGGCGGAAAGTTAAGATGTCTCTGAATGTAATGACATGTCATAGATCTATGAAGGTCCAGGTGCGCCTCCTGATCTCCCCTCCAGCTCTCTGATGATCCTGATCATCTCTAATATCTCCAAATCCCTGGATCTCTCACGGGCCTGAATCTCCTCAATAGTGGCTGAAAGAGTGTGGATGGTAGTACTAGATGCGGCCAACTCCTGTGTCTGATGTTCCAGCATCTGCTGCGTGATGATCGCTATCGCTCTCAAATCCTCCATCTCATGCCTCTGAACATCTAGTCGATGACCAAACTCAGTGATGGTAGCCTGTGCCTCCTCGATCTCTGTCCCCATCATCTCAAATACCATCTCTAAAGCTGTCCTATGTACCACGAGGTTCTCGACCTCCTCCTGCATACACTCAATCCTCTCCAATGATATATCCTCAATAACGCTCAACAGCTCATCAAGACGACCCTCATGTCTAACTAATCTAGCAGCCAAAAGAGGGATAGTATGGTGTATCGGCTCCCCAGTGACCGGTAACACCGCTGAAGAGCCATCTCCAAACTCAGCAGCCCTAGGCGATCCCTCAACCAACCTCCATCTATGAATGTAATCCAACAAGAACGACCATCGGCGGGCATCAACCAATCTATGAATGCCGGGTGAGGTGGGGGTCTCAGTGGGAACAGGTGATGGTGATGGAACAGGTGATGAAGTAGGTGATGGTATTGGTACGGTAGTAGTCTGAGAGTAGAAAATTGTAGGTGGTGGCATGGGTGGCAAAATCTCAGAAGAGTGGGGTGCGGTGAAAGTAGGTAGCATGTAAGGATGAGACTCAGGTGGGGGTGATACAGGTGATGGTGATGCCACAGGTGTCAGCTCTGGCATAGAAACAGGTGGTAGTACAGATGTGGGTGATGGTACAGATGTAGGTACAGGTGGTGTAACAGTAGAAGCAGGCAAAATACAGACTCGTTTCCGAGCCGTGAATTTTGCGGGTAAAGTCTCCCTCATGATATCGAAACAACTCTCCGAAAGGCTCAGGCTCATAGGGCTCAAGAATCCTCACTCGCTTGCGCCGACAAATCGGTGCAGGCGGGGATGGTGGTGGAATAGAAGCAGCAGTGTCAGAAGTATCGGAGTCAGAAGACTCATCATCAGCATCTGAACCGGTGTGCTGACTAGCAGGTGGTGTAGGACGGTCATCAGCCGCAAGAAACTACTGAGACGTCAGGTACTGATCATAAAGGTACTGCCCCTGTGTCATAGGTCCATAGACAGGACGAAAAAGAGGATGAATAGCGAAAGAATCAATGGGTGTAGAAGCAACCTCACCCTCCTCAAAGGGCTCAGTATCAGCAGATGGGTCTCCAGATGGAACAGGAGATGGTATGGCAGGTGATACAGGTTGGGTGTCATGGTCAGAATCATGGGTGTCTCGGGTGTCATAGTCAGATAGGTCAATGGTAGGATAGGTGGACGATGCCGGCACGACGTCGTCACTGTCGGACAAAATAATAACCGGGGGCGACATGGTACTGTAATATCCCAAAAATAGCAGTAATATAAGTCATTTAGTCTACATAATGCTACATGCATAGTGATCATAGTGAGGTAAATGCAATGGGTGCTAAAATCAAACCTTAAAACATGACGTTGGCAAGCGCTGGCACGGAGGGCACTTTGGTGATAAATAGTTTGTTTAGAAATCCGGTGAAGTTATAGTCCAATGTTTTGAAAAATCATTTGGTTCTCTATAACCATGGCTCTGATGCCAATCTGTAACACCCCGAAATTGTGATAAGCAGCGGAAGTCTAATCGGGGTCATTACAGTTTAGTACACAGTCATACTCATAGAAAACAATTCAAAAGATAGTCAATATCATTCCATGAAAACTCAAATAGTCAGAGTTACAAACATTTTTCCAAAATGTTAATTGTTTCGCAAAAGAAGTGATAAATTTGAAAAGAATGATATAATTATTGAAATAACAAGGGAGGTCCTGTGTGCCCTTTTGCCAGCTCCGTGCCGCCATGCTTGCTAATTTCCTAAGATAAACATGCTTAAAAGTCAACACAAAGGTTGAGTGAATCCATAGTAATTTAAATAATAATAGTGTGAACACAAGTCAAGCATTTGAAATAAACAAGCCAAGATAGACAGGTCTTGGCTAAACTGGTGAAATATTGCTCCTAAGCATCACGAAACGCAAGCCTTAACATTGATTCGACATATCATAAAGATAATAACAATCACCTACACCACAAAGGATGTAAATGACAAGGGGCCCTCGGTGACAGGAAATGTGCCAAATTTCCATGGTACCTCGAATATAGCACACCTCCTGCCAAGTGATCACCTTGACAGAGGTGGGCTGCCATTCCAATAGATCTATCAACTATATTCGCGCTCACTCGCAAGTGATTAAGGTTCGTGATATGAGGGACTTGTAGCACATGTGTCAACTTAGGCAATATCAGGTGGTAACAGCATACAGAAAAATACTTGTGTTCGATTTATAGCATGTATCTCCTCATGGAGTTTAAAAACAATTAAAATGTGGGACCATAAACTCACCTGACAGGTGTGTGTGAATCACAACGGTGCTCAAAAGTGATGGTGTACTGCTACGACTAGCAATGAAATTCCTCCGACTTGCGACCTATATATATATAGTCATTGGTGTCTTAGATTTGATTCGTAAATGACATGTGACATGTCTCGTGTACAGTGATAACCATTCGGGTGCTTTAATATATCCCAAAATAACTTTACGTAGTTATTTGTATCGTTGATACGAACCGGTGTTCAATAGACGTTAATTCCTTTGTGAAAATAATATTGTTAAAAATATTTATAATTAAATATTTTTAGTAAAGTTACATATTTATTTTTAAGTTACAAAGTATATATATTTATATATACAAGATTTTATTATAAAATAATTATCTAATAAAATATCTTTGTGCAAATTTACCCTTAACTTTAAATAAGTTACACTTTTTTCCCTTTGGTAAAAAACGATTACATTTTTAGTCCTTGCTATAACTTTTACACTTTTACCTGGATCTTTCGAATCTTACAGTTTCTACCCTTCAATTTTAGTCAAAATCAACAACTTCTAAATTTAATCCGAAAGTTTTCATGATTTGTCACTTTTAGTCCTTTAACGCGACTTTTTGCAAAAATAGTCCTTGGTTAAGTGGTTGAAAAATAAACTTTTTGGTACCATAAAATATAGCATTTACAACTTATAACAATCCTTAAAATCAGTTTTGAAAGTCATATGTATCTCGCCATTTTCTAAACTCTGAATCAAAAATATCCTTTTTTAAAAATGTGTATGGGCTCGTTAGCCCAATCTAGGCCTAGTGGCGTTTAGTTTGTATAAAAAGGGTGCTCGACTATGATTTGGTTTAGGCTTAGTTCACGTAGCATTAGGTCGAGTATGGCTTGCATGTGTCGTTAATTTGGTAAAGCTTGGGTCGAAGAATTTGGACATCGAAAAATATATGGGCGTAGTACGTGTAAAAATGAAATCGTGAGCCTTATCCTAGGGGTGTCGAAGTGTGTTTACATGTATATAGTTATTAGTATAACGAGATATGTATCGTGTGAAATAAATGTGATATGCATGAATTTAGTAGAGTAGGAAATGAAATAGGAAGCGATGACTTACAACACCAGAAGATGGTGGGGAGTTCGTGTGACCAAGACAAGAAAACGAGCAAACTAGTACCCTTCGAATAGTGACCCTTGCTCCAATACTTGCTACCCAACTCGCTCTTAACCCAAAATCTTGTGTGTGTGCCCTAGATCCTTTCGATAGCAGCCAAAAGAGATAGGAGAGTTTTGTGACTTGAGATATTTGGTGAAACTTGAGGGTGTGAGTAATTTTGCATTTAATGTGGCTTTTATAGTGTGATCTTGGTGGTTAGCTAGTTTCATGTATGCACAAACTCCATGCGACTTGTTCCCTCTCTTGAGACAAGATTGTCTCGTTTCACTTATGTAGTCATGTCGAGTTGTAAGAGCTTGGAGGCTATGATTCATTTTAAAATGGTCTAACACAAGAGTTAGGGGCATGCATGTGTACTAGATGGATTTGTTTAATGCTTGTGTTAGTGTTTAAGAAGCACATAACCTAATGGGTAAAGAAACCTTAGTGTGTATTGTGAATAACCAAAGGTTCGACGGCTACATAGGGTGGCTCATTGTCTAGTTTTGGTAGCACTTTCACGCATGAAACAAAGTCAAAGGGATGGTGTGTTTGGTGTCGAGTGTGTAGGGAACCAAGGAAAGAAAACGTGTGAATATTTAGATTGTGCACGAGCTGAGCTCGTTTGGTAGCCATGCAACGCAAAAGAAAGAAAATCATAACAACCATTAGGCTTGTGAATTCTCGGTCCAAAAGAAAACAAAGAAACAAATGGATTTGTTGGGCTTATGGTTGTGCTCGGCCCAGCAGCAAAGCGAAAAGAAAAGAAAGAAAACTTGGGCTTAGGTGACATGCGGCCCAAACAAAAAATAGGGTGTCGGTGACTAGTGCTATCGTACTTTAGTTTTGGTATCGGTGTCGGTTCTTGAAAACCATGAAAATATAAACGGTGTCGTTTATACGTATATATATATATATATATATATATATATATATATATATATATATATATATATATATATATATACTTATATATACATAGTGATAATAGTTCGTAATAATTAATATATATTTCGTTACATATATATTAATAATATATCGGTGTCCAATTAGGGTGTCGGGTCGCAAGTGAGAGTTACTGGTGTTAACCTCATTGGGTGACATCCAAGAGTGACAATCGGGTGATATCAGGTGACAAAACATAATCGGGTGTCAAACAAACGGTGTCTCATATGAAAATTTCAACTTAGCCCGCAAAAATGGCTTAGTTTAGAATAGTATCGATAATTAGCATTAATAAATGACCTGTGATTGTACGGAGTTTTACAGTTCCCTGTACCAAGCACTCTTAGCGACTACGTATGTCGTCGCTAAAGGTCCACTACACGACAAAAATTCAGTTTCGTGGCCTCGTCTTTGAGGCTACCCACAGTAAGGGTTGCCAATCCCTCCAAATTTTCCTGCCACGTCAGTTTTTTTTCTCCATTGACCTGTAGGCGATTGGGTGCCCCAATAAGGGCGACATACACTACAAAAAAACATACCCCAAAAAAATAAAATACTACACACAAAAAGCACTCACATGAATGAAAAAAAAAGAAAAGAAAACCCAACTCGATCGTGTAGGTGACCAAGTTGGATTTTTTGCGTCTGGCGACCAAGTAACCACAGTAAGGTGACCAACTTGGAATCGATCGTCCATGTCGATCTTCGATCTCTTCTGTGACTAGATAAATGGCAAGTTGGAAACACTCGATAAATGGCATTTGATCCTTGTGAGATACTGTACTATAATTGTTTTAAAAGACAGTATTATAATTAAGTTTATATATATGTAATATATTCCCACGTCTCTGTGTAGCTTTACGTGTTGAAAACAACAAACAAACACCAAGCAAAATGACATAATCATGATATCTTCGAAAGTGCTTTTTAAGGATCACGCAATAAAATACTAGTATGATATTAGTTTCATTAAACACTGTCGGATGATGATATTAAGTTGTTATTAGTCATAGGCTATGTTTGTCAAAACTAGCTGTAAGCTGTTAACTATAAGTTGTATGCTGTAAGGGTGGTGACAATGTTGCTTAACAAATACTCAAAATAATTTGTAATTAGCCAATAGAATCAATGCAACACTTTTCATGCCTAACCATGCCTAACTACTTATTTTTAGTGGCAATGTGATGTCTAACTATGCCTAAATTTTTTATTTTTTTATTTTAAAAATTCATAATTATATTTAAACAATTTAATTAAAAACATCAAATTTCATTAATAATTCAAATAAAAGTTACATAATACTTAGGAAAATAAAAACAAAAGAAAAATTAAAAATAGGAAATGACTAGTAATCGAGGTATGGTAAGTCTTGCGCCGCTACGTGCTCCGTAAGATCATATTGAAGACGGTTATGAATATCTTCGTCAAGTAACTCTTCTAGCACACTATCGTCATAAACTGGCGTGACCGGCTGATCCATTATATGAACCGGTGATATTGCCACACCTTCGTCTTTTAAAATCATATTGCCCAATATAATACACGTATAAACGATTTGTCGAATCTTTGCGACGCTCATAGCTCGTAGAGGCCTACGTAAGAACTCTCGACCATATAACTTTATAATCGCATCGCAAAATTTATCAAGACATTCACCTAGAAAACACGACAACTTTTAATATAAGAAAACAAACAACGAAATAATTTTTTACAAAAAACTTTTTCGTTAAACTTTGGTTGTTCAACGAAATAGTCATTCATTAGATTTTCTAAAGCTTTATCACGAAAACGTTTGACATAACCACAGATGAAGGTAGAGCTTGCCGTGTCTTCAAGAGCTTCGTACACGGCTAAAAAGGTTTCGATTGTACTACCGGATTCCTCGGATAAGTCGGGGGAAATAATTATCTCGTTCGAGGATGAAGAAGATGATGACATGGTAACTAGGATGTAAATTGTATGTGTGATTTGAAATTATAGTTTAGATGTGAAAATAAAAAAGAAAATGGTGAGTATTTAAAGGATTTTTTTTTTTTTTTTGAAAATGCCACAAACGGTCGAAATATTTATGACACCAACGGTCATATTTTAATTGCTTTTGTCTTTACCGAATCGGTGAATATCACCGAAGAACTCGCCGATTCCATCATGCCGACACATAGGCAATGGCATTGCCGATCCATGCCGACTGAAACCAAAGGTTGCCGACCCACGTTGCCACCACCCTAAGTTGCAAAGCTGTTAACATGAACTACAAGCTGTATTTTTATTTATTTATTTATTTTTTTTCAATTAAAGTGTTTGGTAAGTTAACTGTTAAATGTAATTATAATACGTAAAATGATATAAAAGGACATATCTATAATTTTAAACAAATGTTTGGAGGGTATGTCAGTAATTTAAAGTTTTAACAATTCCAATGTGTTTAAAAAGCTTCATGAATCGGCTTTTCATTTAGGAGCTATTTGTTTGAAAAAAAAGTTTGAAGTTAATGTATTCAGATGAAGCTACACATTTGGGAGGAGATTATTTTTGTAAAAAAAAAAAAAAAAAAAAAAAAAAAAAACAGCTCCTAAAAAGCTATTGCCAAACATGCCTTATAATGTATCTATACTTATATAGTATTTTGTTAGTATTTACGCAAATTTTTTTTTTTTCTAATATTGTTAGTTTTTTATCCTTATAAGATTGCAAAACTTTGTAATTTTTTTTCTTCTTCTATTAAATGTGAAATTGTGCGACTTTGATTGAGAATTGTACAAAAAAAGAACATTTTGATAAGATCTCTGATTAGTGTGGGACGGGTTGGGAGAGTATCATGCCTCAACGGGAAGCCCTAATTAGATCCCAATGGAAACATAAGCGGGTTTGAAGAAAACTTTATGAATCGAGTTTGGGACGCCCCACCCCAAACCCATCATGGTGCCATCCTTAATTACGACATACTTAAGGTAACTTTTTTTCCAAACTACGGAGTATTATTGAAATGATTGAGCCATGGTACTATACATCTAATAATTCTAGAAGCATGTAAATATATGTAACATTGAATTCAAGACAAGAATGAAGTACACTTTTCGGAAAGCAAGATTATTTTAAGTGTGAAAAATCTTGAATGGTACCAAGATTCATGTGTTACTTCATCCATTACCTTATTTTATATTATTTTTCCTAAGTTAATAAGCATATAAATGAGGCTATTGTTTTCCAGTTCAGCAAATATCAAGCATGCATTGTACTATATGTGTATATATTATTCGGCTCGGGTGGGGCGAGGATGTAATTTACTGCTTCTTGTCTCAAACCCGATTAAAATTTCCGTTTAAGTCCAAAACCCGCCCCGTTACCTGATAAGCATGCCACGTCTCCGCCCCACTTAGTTCGGTTTTCGGATTTCCTCGTCGGGTTCAGGTTGTTGTTGAACGTTAAGAGTCATAATTGTCCCAATCGAGTCGGGCTTTTATTAGTCACAACCACAACTTTTTTTTTTTCAACAACAAAAAGAACGCTAGTACAATGAATTCGAACTTTTATGAAACTATATATACTATTTTTCCAACTGAACGTAATTATGATCAACAAAAAACAGCTCAAAACATATATGAATGCAATTCTCATATAAGAATAAGACATAATTGCTTTATGATTTCTAACAAGCCGGCTTTTAGGGACTTGTCCGAGTTGGGATTTTACTAAAGCTCGCGAAATTTGAACTATGTGAGCTTTCGATTGAGTTGAAATCAAGCTTTCAACGACAAGAACAATACGCTATCCAGCTAAAACATTATACTATCAGTTGAGCTGAAATCAAGCTTCTTAACTTATAATGATCGTCTACTTTTTGAGTTACAGTTTGGGTATTAGTTTTACTTTTGAGGTATCCAAACTTCACTTTACATGCATTAGAACGTACAAGCACCATAACATTTATACTACATGTAATGAGTGAATTACATTGCTGAAAATTTAGTGTAGTAAACTAAGTGTATTACTACCATTAATTATTATTCAAATATTTTACAACCAAACTACATTTGATGAGTTTGGTTCAACAAAGATCATAATTACACTATCATGTCGAGCATAAAATCATCTTTTATAGCGAGCAACTTCTATATATACGTTCGATATTTTTTTTAGTTACTTTTTATGGCTGTTGAAATTTACGTACTTAAAAATCACACGTGATTTGTAATTTGAAAATCACATGTGATTTGTGAAATTACAAGTGATTTGTGATTTGAACTTTAAAACTCACATCACAAATCACATGGTGTATCGAAGTACCCATATACTGAAAGGTAAGAAAATGCCCGTCGCGATTGTGTATTTTTTAGGCTTAACGATTTACCGTTTGCAAGATATTTTGTTAAAAAAAAAAAAAAAAAAAAAAAAAAAGTTGAAAAGTGAGTTTTTTTTTTGTGTTTTTTTTTTTTTTTTTTTTAATTATTATTATTATTATTTTAGATGGCTAAAATTTGTCCATTTGATATTTATTTTTTACGTTGATCTTCATCGAACTCACCCCAATGTTTCCATCTAAGCTGTCACATTTTTCTATACTTTTCTGTCATATTACGCGTAATACAATTTCCAATTACAAATACAAATTCTTCTTCATCTATAATCTATTCACCATCATGAAATATTTTAACTTTATTTCTCAAATAAGATTCAAAAGTTAGGATGAAATTATGAAAAACATATCAGATAGTATTGAAGTGGACTAAAAATCAGGCCCAATGGTAAATGAGTTGTGGGAATAGGTTAGTCCATGTACAAACAAACAAACAATTAAACATATTGGAGTAGAACAAAACCACGAAAATAAAGTATTCATAGCGATAATTTATTTAGCAAGTTTTAACATAGAGTAACCATTTTTTTTCATCTTTAGACTTTACCCTCACATTTGCTTGTTTAGCTGCTTGAAATGGCATGAACAGGTCTTAAGATCGATGAAAAAATGATAACCAATATGTAAAACTGAGTGCTATATGAAAAAAATGATAACCAATATGTAAAAAATGATAACCAATATGTAAAGTTGATATCAACTGATCCTTTCTGTTAAGATTTCGTAAACCTACAAAATAACTTAGTAGAACAGCAATGCAAAGATGAGCTAACGACCAGCACGAATCTCTTCAATCTTGAATTGGTCGGAGTTAAATGTCGGTATTGGTTTAGTTAATCCCCTTCAAAGAGGTAACGCAAAACGAAAGCAAATGCAATGACATAAAGTTTAACAGAAACTTTCCCTTCATGAAGGGTGGTTCCAAAACTAAATTGAAATGAAACAGAAAGCCAAAACATGCTCTCAGTCTTCAAAGTGTTTTCGCTTGCATTTGACCTATTCCCACTCATCCATGTGAACTAATTAAGACGCCAACTCCTCAAATCAAGGGGGGCATGAGGTGAAGCCAAACTCTCAACAAGAGAACATGCTTCAAATTTTGCACCAAAGTCTTGAATCTCAGCGAATGTGCAATTTATGGAATCATAAACAAGCAATTTATGATAGGTCTTGAGCAAAACTTTCCCATCATTTGAAATAGACAAAGGCACTAGATAGAATCCAAGATGAGTAAAATACGGGATGGAAACCAATTTAGTCCATGAATCATTCACTCCATAGACCTTCATCACCCATAAATCAGCACGAGTCTCATTATTATTATAATGAACAATCACACACAACCAATCTCCCAAAGCCCCCAACGTTATACACCGATTACATTCATCATCATACACAGGTGGTGAAACTTCACCAAAAGTCTCGGTTGATAAATCAAGAGAAACTATAGTAGTTAACTGAAAAGACGACACCACCTTTTTACGAACCATCCAATGAAAAGCTCCGTTTGAATAAGTAGCACGTTTACACCGTGCAGGAATATGAGGAGCATCATTGATATTTTTCCAAACTCCAGTTTTTAATGCATATATCTTGGCTTTCTTATCACGGGATAATGCAATAACTTTGTAATCATCACTAGACTCATCGTACCCAAAAGCATACCCCGCGCAAGAGAAACCACTTGATGGTAACGTGTTACGTATTTTAGTACTAGGGTTATAAATAAAGGGCGTATCCCTATCCTGAACATAGCATAACAATCCATTGCAAGAACTTATCATTTTAACGGGAGCAATAATTGATCTTACATAACCACCTCTATAAGTTATACTAGCTCTAGGAGGAAAGTTAAACATTAATTTAGGAGATACATACCGATTCTTTTCATTCCATAGTCTAACATGAGAGTTAATAAAATATTGACTTGATATTAATTCGTACCATGATTTGCAAACGGACTTGCATCTTAATAATGTTTCGACAGGAGACCTCAACAGAATTTCGACAATGATCTCGGGCAGAAGAAGACCATGCATTCTCATTCTCTTTGATTCTTGTTCATCTTCGACTCCCATTCTTTAATTAACCGACCTTAGGGTTCTTGCGTTTTGGGGAAAATATATGACGATCGAGTTAAGTTTCATCTCATCTCTATCTATGTACGTACGTGTTATAATATATGGTCCAAAGATTTATAGTTACACCCCTTTAACTTTCACCACACCTAACAAACTAGAGTAGAAGCTAATCTTTTAACAAATCTTATTTGTGCATTCATGCTAACCCTAATGTTAGTTTCATATGTTACAACATATTCAATGGTTACTTTGTTTCTGATGGCTTTGCGTTACTAACAAAATAATCTTATTAGTTAAATAACCATCAAGAAAACAACAATAGCAAAGATACAAAATTATGTTTAACCATTTATGTAATTTTCATGTTGTTTTTAAGTTGCTGTTGAATATAATATGCTGCTGATTGTATATTATAAAAGTATTTAAGGTTTATGATGTTGAACTTTGTGATAATAATGATATTAATATTAAGAATGATGTCCATAAAAACAATTATTTTTTAATGTTCCAAACATGATCCATGGTTACAAACAAAAATGCAACTATTTTTTTGTTTTTTTTTGTTTTTTTGTTTTTTAATATGGTTATGCTAAGTTAAGTTTATATTAGCAAGATTTCTTACAAAAAATGTGAGAATTTCATGTTGTTTAATAAATAATGATTATCTAAAAAATGTTGGTGATGAAATATTGTAATTGCTGCTAAACATTCGTTTATTTTTAAGAAGAGTAATACTAATATCCGAACTACACTATCAAAATTTGATGCACAAGCCTCGCGTCTACGCGGTGATCTAAAACTAATACATATATATGATCAATTTTTTTAAAGGGGAATTGCATATATATGCCTGCAAAAACTTAAAATTGCGTATTGTGACAACCGTCACCAAATCAGGTTAGTCAACGTTGACTATTAGCCCGATATTTTGACATCTGGTTAGACTTGTGTGTATACGTGTTTCCTGGGCCATATAACTTGATCATTATGTGGTTTAGCCATATCTTTTCCCTTTAGTCGTGTTAGTTTTGTTAGCTTTCCGCAGTACTCGCGTTTGCTTTAAACGTTCGGGTAATCCTTATACCAAGTTACCAAGCTTCGGAAATGCCCGTCAAATACTTTCCATTTGTAATTTATGCCCGATTAAGTAATTTAAGTGGGTAATAATATTTTATAGTAGTAATATTTATTATGTAATAATATAAATTTTCAAGACGTACATTTATAACACAATAAAAGTAATACACGTAACTAATACTACGTAACTTATAGGACCATAAGTGTTATTATTATTATTATTATTATTATTATTATTATTTGCAAAGATAGGGACTGTTCATGCAACTTTAAATTATTAAGCACTTTGGGTGAAACTTTGGGCAAACCACAAGGACCATTCATGTAATTTACTATTTATTTTATTATAACAAACTAATTAATTCCGTCAAAGTGGGTTGAATTATGCAAAAAAACCCACAGTTGATGAAATGTTGAGTGCCAATTAAAAAAACCCACAGTTGATAAAATGTTGAGTGCCAATTGCGTTAACTTTCTACTAGGATCAAAATAAAAGTATCTATGTTATGACTCTCTATGTTATCGCAATTGGAGCGAACATTGGTCACTGAATGTTGCTTAAAAAGTGCATTTACAAAACCGATCTAAAGCCAAAATTATTCTCTCTAGCTCATCTTAGTGTGTGTTTTTATATGTGTTGTAAATATTGCACTTTCGGATTACGTGAAATTAAAGGTGTGATCCAAATATAGTCGAAGATAAGGAATTAATAATAATTGACTCTTGTTTGATGATTGTTAGAAGATAGGTTTTGTAAATGCATTTTTTATTTGATCACATCGATCGTTGTTACATTTTTTCTATTAAAAAGATTAGCATACATTTAAATCTTCTATGTTTTTCAATAACTTCGGAATAAAAACGCTCGACATTTTTGATAGAGTGATGATAGACATGACTAACTCATATGACTAATATTTCATTCATTACTTGACACATCATTTTCTCCCTCTAAATCTTCACATTTGAGTCCGCCACTTGTCTTCATCTAATCTTATCTCAAGGTGACAAGGATAGAAATTAGCAAGGCCCACTAACATTCTGAATGCAGAGATGCTATAGTAACTTGGATCAAGAAAAAGACACATCGGGGGTGTACAACATAACAAATGTATGTTTTCAGACATTATATAGTTTGAAATCTTTTAACTGAACTAATATCAATACATAAGATTTGCTTGTGTCTACAAACCACAGTGATTAATTAATAGATAACGGTCGGTTATCCTCTTGGGTGGTTTTCACACACGTGGTTCAAGCTTTATCCTATGAGTTATGCATGTGTTGAAAGTTATTTATTTCAATTATTTATAACATCAAACATCATCAAACTAAGTTTTCAATTGTATTAGCAGGTCAAGTTTTTAGATTATTCAGTGAGATTCAGTCATTTGAGTGTGGTTCAGGTACTACTTTAATGGGATATTCAGCAGCTAAAAAAATAACTTAGTGCGATATAATTAAGATAGATCAAATGATTAAACACAACATAAAAAACTTCACAATTGTAGCATAAAATGAAACATTGATGACTCAAAAATAGCTAAACTAAAGATAGCAAGCTGGTGTAGTATATATCATGCTACTTTAGCCTTTATTCAGGTTGTTGGTTCACAATTTGCTCCAGAAATAAAGTATCTTTTCGATTAGTATCCCTTTTAAAATCTCATTCATATATTGATTTGTATATTGTGCTCCATGTAGGTGTTCATTGAGTTCATGTTTTGCTATATACACACACACACACACACACACATCCTCCTGACTCCTGAGGTCATGCTATTAATTTTTTAGTGCCTGATAGACGACGACAAAATATTAAGTTTTCCTTGCCTGATAGACGACAAAAGAGGCTTGTTTTCCAGTCATTTTTTTATTACAAATTTTTGTTTATCCATTGCACACATTTGCTAGTTTTACTTTAGCTGTATTAATTTTCTTCCATATATGCTGAAAGGCACTGATTGATGGGTTTTCCCTTATTCTTGGTCACTTTTAGATGACATATGATAATTAGATGGGCAGTACGTAGTAAATAGTGTCTGGACTGCCTCTGCTAATAAGACGGACAATTAGATTGTTTGAATGTGTTGAAAAATTATTGTTATCTAACAAATCAATAGATAAACTGACACTTAGGTGAGAAATGTACGTAGACGGTTAGTGAAATTGAAACAAATGATAGACTTGGGATTTCAGCATCACTTCTGATATGCACTGCTAAAATGAATTTAAATGATAGACTTGGGGAAGCTTGAAAACCGAATTTTCTCTCTCCTCCAACTAAATTTCCCGCCAAATCACCATTACAAAAAAACACATAAAATCGTCAATTTCATCTCAATTACTTAACGAATTTCAATTATGATCTCATCTTTTGATTCCTCTCATCATTGTGCACACAGTGATAGGATTCAATTAAGTTTTTGTTAAGTTTCGTCAAATCTGCCATTTTTGATGATTTTTAGGGTTTCTTCAGTTGTCTGATCAGTATAATTGATTCTAATTACTATTCCGCATTGAATGATACAATTTTCCCCAAATTGTATCCAAGTTTACATCATAACCCAATTTCAAGTATTTTTTTGGCGCCAAATTCTGTTTTTTTTTGTAAATTCATCCGGTAGGTGCGTCCGTCAAAATTGTATAATATGTATCTAAGTTCTTGCTGCCTGTTAATGATACTAATCGCTTTTATTTATAAAATGCCAGATGGCGAATCTCATACCCATTGCAGCGGATGACATTCAAGTCATTCCGGTGATACCGTCGCGAAGGACATCAAAGCTGTTGTTTAACATCAATTGGAATATTCTTATGGATTTGGTTGAAGAGGAGGATCTTGGACATGTAGATGAAAATGTGATGATTGAAGCTCTGGATGAAATCGGGTTTTCTTGGAACGCTCTAGCGCCTCAGATAAGGAGAAGAAAGTATCCGGTGGGAACAAATGATATCTGGCCTTATTACGGTCTTACGATTGAGCAAGTGTCTGATCGTCTCGGAGGTATTATAGATGAATCTAAAAACAATAACTTCTATTTCAAGTAGAAATTTCTTTTCGATTCTAAAGGGTGAGACATGGATTTTGGTATATCAACGTAGATTTAGAGGCGAATTTATAATTAAAAATGAAGTGAAGATTGCAGCATAGAAACTGAAATTATAGAACACAGATTCATAAATTTTCATGGTTTTTTTTTGGGTAAAGATAAATATATTATGACTCATAGGAGGAGCTTTGCGATAAAACATGTTTTCTGCGCTGGCATTTCATCCAATTTAACCTCTTAGGCGAACACGATATAAAAGCTACCCTATAAGTTATAAGCTAAACTACTTATAAACATTTCGGTCGGGTGTCCTGAAATTAACTCCCTTAAATGTCCTACACTCCTAAATTATGTATTAAAAAAAGAAAAAAAACTTAAACACACTTCACTATATTTACCGTTTTTGATGTTTCCAGTATCCCCACGCACTTTAAGGAGGCGCATGGCTGAGGATGGGTATCCGGCATTGCCAAGCCCAACAAATATTATAAATGTATGCGTTGCTGGGCAGTTCTTTGTTGGGGGTGTTTTCAGTAGGAAGAAAGTTTTTCCGGTGGGCAGGCATTTGCAATGGCACGAAGTGAGACAGTTAATATGCATTCAGTTACAGCTTGCTTTCGTTCAGATCCTTCAGGCAAATATCTTTGTGGAAGTTGATGGATTGCAGCGTGGCCCTATTGTCAACAACGAACAGTGGATTCAATGCACATTAATGAACCAGGACAGGATGCTGGTTTCAGTTTAGTGCTGTAGTATAAGTGATATAGACACTTTTGTAGTACTTTGAGACTGAGTTTCAAAAGTTTGAACAGAATAACTTGTAGATACATAGTAGTATGTCAAGTGATACTTTTGTAGTACTTCGAGACTGAGTTTCATTGTTTGAACAGAATGAATTTGTATGTAAATAGGTATATGCCAATTTGTTCCGTTTTTAGTATCAGTTGCTTATGTCAGTCAAGCTACAAAGTATTTTCAGGTGAATTTAACTCTTCACCTTTCCAGCGTTTGCTTAAAGGGGCAAAACTGAGCAGGTCAGGCGGGTTAGTTAATGGTTCAAAGCGGGTATAAATGGTATGAGTGGACATGTAACACTTTTTGTCCAAACTGATGCACTAGCTTTCATTTTCACAAACGCGACGACCTTGGAGTGGTTGGTTTTGAGAGCTGAAGCACTTCAAAACCCGACACCAATTACCGCTGCTTTTTTTCTGGTTTTACTTCCAAAGGGTTATTTTCCTCCAGGTGTGCATCATTTTAATTTTTTTGGGTAAAAGGGTTTTAACCCGGTAAATATGTGCATATTTCTGTTTCCTATTAATAGTTTGACATAAGTTTCAATGCCTCTCAAGTCCCAAGTAGTTCGGTTTACATGTGCTCTATCGTTGATGATTGATTATGATGTTCAGTGGGCATTGATTGCAAGCCGGATCAGCAGTATACTTGGACTAGCGCTGGACTTCTGTTCGGTTCAGCAGACATAATCCAGTGGTGGAACAGTTTCTGCAATTAAAGCCAGGTGTGAGAAGGAAGTAGATCGCATTGACAAATAGTTTGATGATTGCGTGGCCTTCCTTCTAAGGGTAGGGTATCTCTTCACTTTTATTCTACTCCAAATTTTCTCTTTGGCCTCCTGTCGGTACTGATCGAATAATACTAGATTTAAATGTGGATCAATTTCCGTATTTGGCAGATTTAGTTACCAGAATAAATTACAACAATTTTTACATGTCTGATACTGGGAACTAGATAACTGCTTGTACTACCGGTCCACTCATTTTAAGTTGTCCAAGACCGTGTTGTGTTCATGAAAAGAGTAGGCTAAAGGTTTTATATTTATGAGAAAGGTGTTTGTGAGTAATGTATGATGTTGGTCCTTAGAATACTGTTCATCATGTAGTACCATAGAGAAATGTTGGAAAGGGGCCTGGGTTAGCTTACATCGCAATGTAGAAATGCGGTGTGCATTTTGTTTCCAACGTTTATGGGATTATACAAGTGAGCATAATCAATGTGTATATCCCTTTTGTTTTTGCGAGAGTTGTTGTAACTAGGGGCGAAGCTTGGAAATTTCGAGTGGGGGGTCGGGATCTAAATTTTTTTTTCCTAACACTATGGGGGGTCGAAACCGAATTAAATTGGGGGGGGGGGGGGGGGGGGGGCGAAACCGAAAATACCGAAATTTTTCTACACGAAAACTATATACCCCTACATCGCAAAAAAAAATTTCGGGGAGTCGGCCGCCCCCCCCCCCCCCCCCCCCCCCCCCCCCCCCAGATGCTGCACCCCTGGTTGTAATGTGTTATTTATTTAATTAGAATACAAAATGATGAGCAATCAAAACAGTTCCTTTACAGTTCTGTGAGACTGATTCAGATATGTGATCGGCAAGCTCATGGATTTTATTCCCATACTAGAATTTTGCTTGGTACGTGTAACGTGTTGCCATGGATAAAACTATAACGAGTTCTGGTTGATCTTGTTACATACTTTATGGGCATTGCAACCAAATTTGTTAAAATGTAAGTCTAGTAATTTATACATAAAGATACTACTCTCTCAACAACTTATACGATTTATATACCAAAGGAATCTAATTTAATTCTGATGAGGTCCCGTTACCTTTCAGATATATATATTTAGAAACTAGCTTATAGACCCGTGAAATTCACGGGATTTTAGAGGGTTGTTGAATAAGAAAACGTAACTACGTGAAATTTATAAGTAACTGAAATCATAAAATACAATGGTATAAATATCTGTGTAATAAGTTGATTGAGTCTTGATCTACAATGTGTTTGTCTTGAGAAACAAAATGGATGTAGTGACCATTATAAAAGGGAGGTGATTTGCACACTCTTACAAATGATTGGTACACTCAAAATGTGAGTGTGTTGACATTTATACCCTTACAGGATATGAATAAGTCCAAACAATATGAGGGTATAAATGTCAACACACTCAAAATTTGAGTGTGCCAATCACTTTTGGGAGTGTGCAAATCACTTACCATTATAAAACTTGAAGAAAAGCTCCTTTCCGTCAACACCTAATGGCTTGATTGTGGGTAAATTTATATCATTTGTGGGTACTAAGCGATGTTGATCATCAAAACCATCATTAATAACCAACTTACGCATCTTCACATACTACACATAAGGAAATTTCAGAAACTATGACTGATCTTACCTTAGTCCGTAATTTATATTACAAATAACCTTACGCTATACTCATTTGGACAAAAGGGTATTACCGTTAGCTAATTAACTGATGTTCATGCAAACACTTGAAGAAGATGGTACATCAATTATGTAACCAAAAATTAAAAATAGTATCCTAAATTCATGTTTACACTAATTTTTAACATACCTTACTAATACAAATTATAATAATATTATCACAAAAATGTGGCAAACGCTTAAACCTCTTAGCTAACATACCCTCGTCTATATGTTCACTTGCACCAAACACTATTCTTATCATTGTTGACCACTTTTAGTCTAATCCCAAGGTAAGACTAAGTTTATAAAACACTTTCCAAAAAACGCTTGAATTTGTCTTCTTAAAAAAACACTAGAAGGGTACCCTCGCAATGCGGCGGTGGGTACTTTGTAACAATTTTTATGGCGAAATACATTGTTTTTTTCAACCATTACATAATAATTCAAAATACATATAAAAACATTATAAATATTCGAAGGCAGTTACAAGTCGACACTTAAATACATTTAATTTTCAGGATGTTACAAGTCTTAATTTTTAATAGCAAAATTAATACATTTAACTTTAGGTTGAAATCTCTTTATATGTAACTTTCTTTTTGTGAAAATATTTTTGGTCTTAACTTTTTAAGACTTCTAAATTTAGATGTCCTAAATACATTATAAGGTAGTAAAGATAATATAAGATCTCTTTTTGTTTCAAAAAAAAAAAAAAAAAAAAAAAAAAAAAAAAAATAGCTGAAGAATCCAATTTATTATTGAAAATGAGTGGTCTTGGCCGCTCGATGGTTAACTAAGGCTGCCCGTATCAATGCTCGTGAGAGTAGTAGCGAACCCAGAATCTTAGAGGATGGGGCAATTTTTTTTTGATAAAATCTTCAATGAATACCAATGCAATTGTAAACCCGTTACCCAAGTCCCGGACCCACCAATATGTTCCACTTGTAAAGTTGTAATCACAAATGTTATAAAAGCGGAATTAGGGCAGTCAAAACTGATTTATAACATCAGCAATCTTACCAACCTAGATTCAATTATTAATCCGAATTTAAGCATGGTCATAATAAAATAAAAACTACATTACATAATGGCTTATTGCTCTAAAATCAGACCTTGGGTAGTCTGAACCAAAAGGGCTACCCTCTCCTAGTATGAGATGCGTCCATGATATCATCAAGCACAAGAAATGACTAACAATTAAACAAATGATTGGAAAAGAGATAATCACCGATTCAACTTTCCTATTAAAATAACATATCAATACATATATTAATACAAAAAAATGACTAACAATTAAACAAATAATAGGAAAAGAGAAGCATATATTACCTCCAGGTACGTTGTAATCAAGCATCTGCAACGAAAATAAGCAAAACATTTTGTTATATTTAGAGCAATGTACGAATGTAGCAGTAAGCAAACATGGAACGTGAATTTTTTTTTAGCCTCGAAGTTTTATCTTTCACATACTTTGCATGATAAAAGTCATTTGGGACCAATACAGCTAAATCTTAAGATATAAATCCAATGCCATCTTTTGATCTTATTCATTTGTGGCTCAAATTCTACAACTTTCTTTGCTGATAGAAGCATCCCCTGTAAAGAAAAATAAGTATTAAATTATAACATTTTTAATAAAGACATTGTTTCATACTAAGCTAATGTAAGTCGAGTTGTTTTTAGTGTATACATAAATGGTTTGAAGTGTCGTCTTCATGACATAAACAACAAAAACACCACTTAATATTTCAGAAATTGCTGAAACCTTAGAGGTCACTGAAATCTAATACTGGTACAATAGGAAAATTCAGTTCGATGTGGGAGTTGTCTTGTGCAACTCTTTTGTCTATCAACTTACCAAAAAGATTTAAGAATTCCACAATGTGACAAAAGAATAATAAGTCAATGTAACATACCTAGCATGATGTTAACACTTTTTTGAACATTCGTATTGCCATCCATCCTGCAATTATAGCACAAGTGGTCATATCCGAAAACTGAACTTGGTTAAAATAGGGAGAATGAAATAAAGCAGAGGTAAAATGTGTATGTCTCTCTTTTGGTTGCGTTTGGATGTGCGTAAACCATTTCAAACTTACATACCTGTGCAAACCCGCAAATTAAACACATTCAACGGAGGAATCATCAAGTACAACATCATCTCTTGGTTATAAGCAATCATAATGTGCTTCATTTTTTTTCCTACAAATGACATTTCCACAAATACAATTTATCAAATAGTTGGCGTGCATAGAAAACACACATAGAACATAAACTACAAATAATCATTTTCATCAATCCATATCATCTACTAACAATTAATTTGAATAATGAAAAGAAAAACTTGTCAAACCTGGATAATCTTCTTTAATCACAATCTACCTACAAAAATAAATTAAAACATACTCAATCAAAATATATAAAGGTAATTTCAAAAAAAAAAAAAAAAAAAAAAAAAAAAAAACTAGGGTTCTCATTAAAAACAAATAAATTATAACATATTCAATAGAAATATATCAATTAGAAAATATATGGTGTGGATAGCATAGAAATCACTGGCAAATCAAGAACAATTGGAATCCACGGGTTTTTAGAAGACATTAGGCAAAAAAAAAAATTAAGCGTGTAAACAAAATTAGAAAAAGAAACCGAGCAAATAGCTTGAATCGTGTATTTGAAAAAAATATCAACTAATAAGTAAATAATAGCATAGAGTATAATGCTTGTAACTAATAATGTAATAAACGTCATGCATTGTGGCATATGGTTTTGATGATCTAATAAATGTCCATGCACGCGGGCTCCATTCTTGATGGTCTTGAAAAACAAATGTATGTAACTCAATGAACATATTGTGAGCACCTAATAATTTAGGAAAAAAAAAAGTGTAAGTAAAAGATGTTTGTAACTTATAATATGTATAAAAAAATCGTATCAAACATATTATATGTGTATTAGTACATACCTTTTGAAACTTGGACATAGACCTTGGAGAGCCTCTTTGTCAATGTTTTGAAACGAGGTTCGAAATCGACCCGGTCGAGTCACCGGGCACCGGGTCGGCCGGTTCGACCGTCGGGTCAACCCGGTTTTCAATTTATTATTTTTTTATTTTTTTGATCTGGTTAACTGGTTCGACCGCCGGGTCAACCCGGGTTTTTATTAAAAAAACTGAAAAAATGAAACCCTGCTGGGTTTCGAGAACCGGGTTGACCCGGGTCACCCAAAACCCAGCGGGTCTAACCGATTAACCCGGGTTTTTGACCCATTTTTGTCCAGAACCGGTCGAACCGGTTAACCCAGCCGGGTCGACCCGGGTTTCGAAACACTCCTCTTTGTAGACTATGTTTGTAGTAATGTTTAATAGATGACCATTCGCATCCGAAATAACAACTTTCAATCCTTTTTTGCCTTTGACGCGTGAAAAAATCAACATAGATAACATTTCAACAGTCTTAATTACGTTAGTTATTAGAAACCTATTTCAAGTGTTGGTGGATTATGTGGCGAGATGATTTACCATAGAGCTTACTATGTCAAGTGACAAGTACTGGCGTTCTATATAATAAACATGCATACTTGTTAATTCATGAAGTATCCAAGCTATGGAAGTGGAGCAAAAATCATATTGGAGGTGAAGCAAAAATCATATTGGAGGCCTTATAAGACACCAGTTATGGTGATAATTACATGACAACACTCATATTTATCACAGTTCATTTTAAAGAAGCATTGATCAAAAAGCTTGGTGCATTAAACAAAAAAAAAAAATCACAAGGAAGCATTCAGAATATATGGTGACTCCAAACCAAAGCACTGGCGAAATCACTTTATTATTAAGAAGTTTTAGAATTGACACAAGAAAACAAACATTAAAAAAATTACTATAATTATTTACTTTACAAACAAAGTAGGATTTAAGTCATCTTGTTCTTGAGTCTTCGTTCTTGGAGACCCGTCAAATATAGAAGAAAGATCTTGGAGCAGACATTCAGTTCCTGCAATATTCAAAAGGTTAATGTTGCTTCTTAGACCTATATAATCCACATACAAAAAGACAAAGTGTTGGTCGATCACCCGACCCGCCCTAACTTGAATAAAAGCCTTAAGCCTTCGCTCCTCAAGGTATTCAAGCTGATCCTCCTTTAGGTAAAAAGAGTCACCTTAGTATATCTGCCAAGGGACCTACCAGAAGTGTCTCTGGTGACAGTGAACGACCCTCAGGCTAGAGACTCCCATACATATTGTTCGATGAATAATATCATATTCAAGTGATTATTATGTCCCTCTAATGACAGTTGCACTATACTAAAAAAATTATTTAAATTATGACTTACATTCGCCCCAGTCAGAACTCGACTTTGGAGGTAACATGTAATACCACGTGCATAGGTGGCAAATACACATATTGAATGGTTTGGGTAACATGTCAAAATGTGTATAACAAAGACAGTATCAAAAACACAATATATTCATCAGTCGTTATAGATTCAACTAAAATAATGACATTTACGAATGCATACAAAGGTTCGAGTAAAGATGACAAATATCTTTATAGTGTCTTGGAAGTCTGTAAATTAAAATACCAGTGGCATTGCACACATGTATCCAAAAACATAGAATCTCTTTGATACCAACCTTATATCAGAACAATCCGATTTTTTCATAGTTAGAACACAAGCTACCAGTTTCTGACATACAAAAAATTGTTTCACGACTCATAGCCAGATTTAATAATAGATATAAGAACTCGAGTACAACATTACTTTATCATATCATTATCAATTCATAGACACCCTTAGCGGATTTGCAAGTATATACATCACCAGTGGAGAGTGAATGATGATTGGATACTTTCCTGCTTTCTTTGAATATCTACACATTATTGCTAATGGGAGTCACTATGACTAGTAACATGTACTTAGGTATTCAAGGAAGAGCATCAAGTTCTAATATATAGATGATGGGCTAGCCATCATTTTAAACTTGAAAATTAGGCATGCAATTCCTCCATGTTTATCGGGTTAAGACACATTGCTAGGTAATCATGCTAGTAATTGCCTTTACCACTTTTCGGTTTATTGATATTTCCGTTTTCTAATTATTTTAACTCATATTAGTTTGGTAGCTATAGAAAACATGTTCTATAGTTATCCAAATATCTTATATTTCTTGAAGGTTTCAAAACCAGAACTAGGGTTATAAAACGAACTTGAAAGAATAAGATGTGCAAACATACTTAACCGTTTTGACTTTACAAGACATCACGATTTCTAGAGTATGTGTGCTTTGAGTTTTATTAGAATTAGGATAATTCAAATATTCCTATTATGGCTTTTCCTCATAAGGAAAAGGATAGGAATAAGTCTCTTTCTTACAAGGAAAAGAAGACTTAGTTTGATCCTTTTAACAAGAAAAGAACAAACTTTTGTTTACGATTTGTGTTGCATTAATTCATTAATTGAATTCTCAAAGTTCATATTTAGTATTTTCGATAATTATCCTTTTATAAACTAATTACCCCATGTTTACAATTTTAAAACAATTAATTTACGTAAAAGGCTAAGATCCACATTGTGCTTCTACTATCACATCAGTTGATCTGCTAGCAATAGTAGATTCAATTGGTAGGCGACGATCACAAATTGCATTACAAGTGCAACTCTTAGATCCTTATGGGACTCATGGCATCTAATGTCAAACAACTAGTGTCATGTAGGCATGTTTAGTCCCATCTTTGCCTCGGGTCAAGGTCTCACCGCTTAACTCGATTAAGTCATCCAATTTGAGAACGTGCGAGAATATATCTAGGTCCCACGCATAGATAATAGTCACCTTGGGTTACAATTCAACCTAGGTCCCACGCATAGGCAAAAAGTAATTGCAAGTGTTCTCAAAATTGGACGGCGTGACTTAAATTTTGACGGGTAAAATTTTTGATGTGAATCAAAAGGTGTACGAAAAGAGCATGCATTCACCCTTCGTAGCACAAGTTAAAAACATTTCTTAACTTAAGTCTAATCATTTTTTTAATTTATGTGTGTCAAGTTGTCCATTTTCATAACTAATATAAATCCTACGTCGATAATAAAGTTTGGACAATACATAAATAAAATAACATACATAACAAGTTTAGGTGTTATTTTAAGAAACAATGATTTTAAGTTTCAAAAACTTAGTAAAACTAAATCATAAGACTTAGTTTTGAAAATGGTTTGTGTTTCGTTTTAAGTTTTATAGAAAACTATTTGCAATTTTACATATGAAACAAGATATATAAAAAGCAAAACAAACACACAACCACAATATGCAAAGCCTCAACCGATGAAAAAACCTATGCTTGGTCTCGTGAGCCATCACGAGAACCAAGAGTCAACTAGGGACAACCACACAACCACACGGAGGACTCCCACTTGCTCCAAGACAATCAAGAGCAAGTTGGAAGCCCATGATGCACATGAAAAGTAGTTTCTGTCCTTCCAGAATTTCTGTGTTAGAGGGCCCAAAAGTCCATGAAGGAGGCTTCCCCGGGCTTAGCTCAAAACTAGAAAGTTGTAGGCCCATGTCTTGGGTACCTGAAAAAAAAATTTCAGCCAAAAAGACCTTACCAATCACCGGGAAACTCCGTTTTACCAACTGGTGTTCCAGCCGTCATTTTCGGCAAAAACGTCTTTAACTCTTTCGCCATTCACCACCAAGCCACGATTACATTTGTAACACCCCCAAAATTCGTGTCCAGCGGAAGCATACATGCATTGGGGTGCTACCAAATCGGTATCAAAACATAAGTACAAAGAACGGTTTTTATTTCATTTATTAAGAATAAAATGTATTAACAAAAATGTTAAGTTTACATTTTAGAAATGAAGTGCGGAAATAGGCCCATAAAGAAGTTAACGCGGTCCCAAATATATATCAGAGTCGCCTATGACCAATGCCCCTTGCCAAGCGTCTTCAAATAGTGAGCTAACGCCTTATCCTGAAAATACATGCTAAAACGGTCAGCTTACGCTGGTGAGTTCATAGAGTTTGCGAAAAATAATTGTAGCATAGGACAATAGTGAACAAGATGTACAAATGTGAGCACATAACCAACAAACAACAGCCAAAATTCAAAGGATGCACTAAGAATGCATCACTAAACAGTTACGCACATTCAAGCCAAGTCACACAAATTGAAATATACACAATAAGGCACATATTGCAATGAAATAGCTACTGTTGCGACAACTGAACCTGCCAATAGAAACAACACCCCACAAGGGTCTTCCGACATACAGTCAGGATGTACACACCACAAAGGTCTTCCGACAACAGTCAGGATGTACACACCACAAAGGTCTTCCGACAAACAGTCAGGATGCACAGGGGAGCTACCCCGATAGTACTATCAATTGCTTCGGCTCCAAACGGAGTTAACAGTTGCGCATACTTGCTCACATAAAATAAAGTTATACCACATAGCACATAATCGCAGTCAAACGCACATATTGTTCAATTCGCGAAAGCAGTAGATCACAGCATGATAAACATTTGAAAAGAATTGAGTTTAGTTAAAAATGAACGAGCATGTATTCTCCCAAAAAAAAAATTTGTAAAACCAGTAAAAAGTAGGGGCTATGAACTCACCTGGGCTACAACAATGCAAGGATCACAACTGACACAACTGGCATCTAGAGCTAAACACAACGATATCCAGAAGATAGATACGACGAGTACAATTGTACAGAAATGGCGTAACCTAATACGCATACGATGATCTCAGAAAATAGCTCGTGAAATAATAAAGTCTATAAAGGACAACATGTCATAGTTTTCTTGGATTACTCAAGTTCAGTACTTATGAAAAGTTTAGTATCAAAGTTTCGTGTGGTGTGGTATGAAGACATGGACTCAAGATGCAACTTACGCTAAAATGGAAAAGACATCGACATACAACTCACACCAAAGAGGAATAGACATCGACATACAACTCACGCCAAAGAGGAATAGACATCGACATAGTCGAGAGAATACTGACAACTCACACAGCTCCAAGAAAAGCTAGGATATGACGACCACTAGCTATGTATTATAAAATAGGTCAATCGGTAGTCTCAGCATTTACCCCAAATCCTTAATTAATTTGTTAAGATATATATGCTTTATAAGAAAACATAAGTTTTAATATATAGAATAAATAGGAAAGGTTTTATATTAAATAAAACTATACTTTTGTTTTATTATCAGTTCTAAATCAAAATATGTTCCTAACGGTAATATATATTAAGCATAAAAATGAAGGTTTGATATGACGCGTTAATAAAAAACGGTTCAATAATAATTAATCCGGTTTGATGAGTTTAAATAACTTAAAAGATTTAATAACCCATTCTGATAGTAATTATTAATCCTGTTGCATGTTTAATAACTACAGACTTTACAATCCAATAATAGTCCGTTAAGAAGAAATCTAATGTCAATGTATAATATTAGTCCGGTATGAATTCAATAGTGTCAAGTCACTATCCCATAAGTCCGAAACTTACCGAGAGCACCGATGTTCAAAACAAACCAACACGTTAGTTAAAACATATGTTCTTGTCACAACCATCTATAATTACCCACTTTTTAATCTATTAGCAAACAAACTCACTCCTTTAACATTGGTTTGGGCTTCGCACCCTACTCAACCATTTACAAACAAACACACAACTGATAACACAACTAATATTTTATTTATGGACTTTGAGCCCATGACACCAACCAAACGTACCCTTGCTAATGTAACTGGTAACACAATTGCAGATACAAGGCACCATTTGCTAAACATGAATGTAACCAAACGCATCCTAACTGTGATAAGTGATAACTCTCAGACGCACCCTCTAAACAAGGACTAAATCCCAACGCACCATAGTAAGCTGAAGAATGATCCGGAAGATAAGCATGAACAAACACAACATGAAATGCAAAACATGACAACTTGTAATCAAATACTCGACCACAACACCCCTTGGTGTTTTGTGGTCAAACCGAGGCCAAACAAGCAATCTTTGAATCCATTTTACCACACGAAATCAGTTTAAAATGTTTTAAAATCCATTAATAATCCCACGAAAAATATAACAGTCCTAACAACAAAGCAATAACAGAAAAATACAAGATAGAAGGAGACTTATAACCTTTCTATTAGATGTCGATGAAGACCAAGTCTTGGAACCCGACACAATCTCACCTCGAATCCAAACAAAGCAAAACCAAAGCAAGGCTTCACAATAATCCTTGAGGATACCATTCTTTGTGGTGAGATTGAGATGAGATTTTGTGTGGATCCCTGGTCTTTGAGTGACAATAAAAGGAAACAAAAAGGAAAGGTTTCAACATGCTTTCTGTCATAGAGTCTTGTGAAGTGGCAAATTGAGCAAAGATCACTATCATTCTCCATCTACTAAATGGTCTCGTGATTTATCTTAGGAAGAGATGAAGGGGTGATAGTGATGTATCATTGTGAGGTTCAATGTACACAGTAGACCTAGGATAGAGAGAAAGTTGGGAGGCGTGGTAGGGGGAAAGAAGGAAAGAAAATAACTGATAATGAGAAAATAATAATAATAAAGATGGGGAGGTTATGGATATAATCCAGGGACCATATTTGTAATATCTGTAATCTTTCTCAAAATGAGACTCGGGGCTCGATACGGCTAGATAACGATCATTTCCAGAACACATAAATTTCACCATCGCGCTCAGAAAATTTATTTCCGACCAAAATGACTATAAGTAAGTTAGTTTCTCCCAAATACTGCTGAACTCAAAAATAATATGTTGTTTCCCCGAATAGAACACGTCAGGAAAATTTATGAGTTGTTACAACATTATATTGAAAGTAAAATACAATTAATCTACTTTTAATCTACGGTAAAAGTGCCCAAACAATGGCTACAACCAAAAGAATATAATTACATAAATGCCGAAACAATGGCAAAACCCCAAAACACGAAATTAAACAACATTCATAACCATCCAATGCACAAGTGGTCTAGGCTTTCATCGGCTTTGCATATAAACATAATAATACCATTAATATTATGAATGAAACATGGTGTTGGCTAACTCCATGGACAAACATGCATGTATTTTCCATGGAAAACAAAATAATAACAAGAATTAAATTGTTAGCCAACGAAAACGAAGAAATTAATTGACAAGAATTAAAACCCCGTTAGGTACGTGTTTCCTATGACTTAAGGGTCAACACCCACTGATATTAGGACCTTCCAAATACCATTTAACCACAGAAAATATGGCCTTAGGGGCTGAATTAAAACCGTTTCAAAAACCGATAAAAAACACGCGTTTTAGGCCATTTTTCATGTACCCGACAAGTAACCAATTAGCGTATGCATAACAAATGGCCATGGGACCAAAAAGTGCAGATCATAAGACCCCTAAAGGTTCGTCCTATGAGAAAAAAATTGGAGCCCTAGGGTTGTTTTAACCATGACTTCAAAAATCATCAAAAAAACACCCGTTTTAGCCATTTTTATGCATACCCGATAATCATATGGCACATATGATGGCTCGTGATACCACTATAGGGGATGTATGAGTATAAAATATATATAAATCAAATAAACACAGCGGAACAACATCACCCACATGGATCTCATATAGCCATATGATCAATCAATAAGATAAACAAGATAGTTATACCTTTGCAACGTGCACCGGGAGTCACCAACAAAGTCACCACCAATATCACCACCCATGAATGGATCAAGAAACCAAGTGATCAATAAGGTTGATCACTTCTATGATGGAAACACACTACACGTCATCAATCACCACCCGATGCTAGTCTTAACCCCGTAACATACGATCTAGCCTTGAACTACAATAGAATAAGGTTAGATTGAGATCAAAACACAAAACCCTAATATGTGAGTGTTTTATTTCGTGGTTATTAGTGAGAGAAAGGAGGAGAGAAAGTTGGTAAGTGTTTATTGTGATTGATCCTTTCCTAATGACCAAATCATTAGTAGTTATCAACATGTAAGTAACACTTAGCCCCTTGTATTTTCTCATCTTGTCCCTTTCCTCCCTAGGCCATCCATAAGGGCTTACAAATGGGCTTACCCATTTGTTATGTCCAATCCAATACACTAAGTACAAGCTTAGTGATTAGTGGCCCGTTATTGATCCCAAGTTACGTAGTCATTTATATATTGTAAATATGATAAATACAATCTATAAAATGGTGTCTCTGTGTATAAGTGTGTGACCCCATAGGCTCACATATGTCTAGCCATATAATTATTTATTATGACACGAGCATACTCCAACAGAAACAACCACATACAATTAACAACATTGACACCCTCAGGTCGAGGTACACGTTTCCAAGTTTTATTCTTAACAAGTGCATTATACTCATCATAAATAGCATTGCGCCAATTTGGATTATTAAAAGCATCCTTATATGACCTAGGGGAAGGAGAAACTGTAGACACATGACCAGCATAGCACGTGGTCCTAATTTATGGTTGGTATCTATATGTGGGTAGCAAAGGCATCCAAAGACACGAAGAACACTATAATCGGGTGTAGCACCAAAAAGTCGGGTAAAGGGTATTTCATTATTAATGGCACGGGAAGGTAATATATTCAATAAATAAACAGCCATATTAAGAGCCTCGGTCCAATAGTTTGGTGGTAGGTGTGCTTGAAACAACAAAGTACGAATAAGATTATTTATGGTACGAATCATGCGTTCAGATTTTCCATTTTGTTGAGATGTGCGAGGGCAAGAAAATCTAAATTGAATGCCATGGGTGGAAAATAATTTATGAAAGGCAGTATTATCAAACTCACCACCATGATCACACTGAAACGATTTAATTTCACACTTAAACTGAGTACGAACATAACTACGAAACAACTGAAATTTAGACAAAACATCAGATTTATTCATTAACGGATAAACCCAAACATACTGAGAGTAATGATCCAGAAACAAAACATAATACTTGAAGCCAGAAAGACTCGGAATTGGGGATGCCCACAAATCCGAGTGAACAATGTCAAAACAAGAAGTAACAGAACTAGACGAACTAACAAACGGAAACTTCACATGTTTACCAAGCTGACAAGCATGGCAAAGAATGGGAAGCTTCTCTTTATTACAAGAAATAGAATTACTAGACACAAGACACCGTAACACTTCACTCCCTGGATGTCCAAGTCGTTGATGCCACGTATACTGACTAGTAAGATATGCTTGAGGAATGGGAGAAGGCTTCGTAACAGGATAGAGATCACCCGTGCTATCACAACGGAGGAGTACCCGTCGAGTTAGGAAGTCATTCACAGAAAAACCAAAAGGATCAAATTCAACAGTGCAATAATTATCACGAACAAATTGACGCACATAAATTAGATTTTTTACAATGTGAGGAGTGATTAAAACATTATTTAAACGAAGAGGACGAAAAGGGGTAGACAAAATACTATGACCAAAGTTAGTGATGGGAATGAAACGCCCATCACCAACCGCAACAGACGGATAAATGCACTCATTAAGAATATAACTAAGACTATGTATAGAATCATTAAGGTGAGAGCTCGCACCTGTATCCATATTCCAGTTGCCAGCAGCCGGTTCTTGAAGAGTGGTGGTATTAAAAGCATTTGGTAAAAGAGTCTCTTGACTCGAACCCTGTAAACTTGATGCTAGTAGTTGACCTTGGTGAAAACCGACTGGTGATGGCCCTTGCTGAACCATACCAGGACCGAATTGAACCCCAGGTTGTGAACCTGTAAACTGAACCCCTTGTGAGAGACCTTAAACCCCCTGCAACGGCTGAGAACCTGCAGCAAATGGAACCCCCTGCGCAACATGAACCCCCTGTGGAAACAAACCTGTCACCCCAATCTGAACCCCCTGTGGTGAACCGTGAACCCCTTGAGCAACATGATGACCTGTCCCATGTGGTAAACCCTGAACCCCCTGTGGAAACACTTGGGCCGAATAGAGAGGCTGGGATTGGTATTGCAGTTGAGCCGGTCCATAAGGATGGTTATTCATAGTATAGGCAACAGGAGATGTATTGGTAGTATAAGCAACAGGAGGAGTTGTTTAGCTAGGCGTAGAGGTAAACCCCAACTTAGCCAACAATTGTCGCAAGGTATCCATATCCGACATAGGAGATGATGAACCGGAAGTACGAGCGAGTAAAGTAGACTTACCATGAACACCATTGTGAAGATACCGACATGCCTCACCAAAACGACAACGACCTTTAGCAAAAAGAAAACAAGGTTTGTTCACTTTTTCCAAAGGATTAGACGAACGCCGAGCATTATTATTTGCCAATAGAACCATAGGAGAAGCAGATGTAGCAGCCACAAGTGGGTCTTGAACCTTAGATTTCATACGCATCTCTTGCGTGGTCAATAAAGAACGAACCGTCTTGAGATCAAGAAAGGGTTCCCTACTAGTAATAACTGTAGAAATCACATCATACGTGTTTGGCAAGCCTTCAAGTGCAAACGTAACAATATCGTCAGTGCTAAGAGGAGAACCAAGACCATTTAACACAGAAGCAATAGACTCAATTTTCTGAAAGTATGCATCAATTGTTAAGTCCCCAAGCTTCAAATTCCGTAGCTCCGCCTTCAAAGCCATAACTCTTGGGCGTTTATTGTCTTGAAAAATCGTTGCAAGAGACACCCACGCCTCTTTGGCTGTTTGTGGATTAAGAACAACCAACCGCTTTTGAAGATTCACTGCAAGTGTGGAAAAGATCCAAGACCGAATAATGAAATCAACCTTTAGCCATTCCGGATCCCTAGTTGGTGGTGAAGAAGGTGGAGCAGAGGAGGATTCGGGTGGATCAACAAGATGGTCCAAGATGCCATAGCCATGACAAAGGTGAGAAAAATAATACACCCATTGGGAGTAATTCATCTCATCAACATCAAGTTTGATTGGAACAAAAGTGGTTAGGTGATTCATAGCCATAAGTTTATCCGATAAAGTGAGGATGGGTGCGGGGGATTTGTATCTTGAGTCATAGTTAGATAGTGTAGGAGTTATAGTAGAAGAGTGATCGGTTTAGGGTATATGGGAAACAGGCCTTTAATGATTCTATACCAAATTTGTCTTTAGTATTTGCTTTGCTTCACGGTACTGATATTCACATGCACTAGAAGACACAACACAATAACCCTTGAATATTTAATTGGTATTCACCTTCACGTTTACTGTATTCACATGCACTAGTAGAATAGTAATTGGTGTGCCAGGTTGTAATATACTAACCAAAACACAACAACCAAAGAAATCTTAATAAAATATATACCTATTAAATGCAAAGAAACCTTTGTCACAAAGTAAAGGTTATTATCATAGCAGTAGCAGAAACAACGAAGACCTGTATCTTCGAATCAACTTCACGTCGACAACAAACCAAGCAAAGCAAACCAAACTGGTCGACAGTAGGGATGGTTAGGGTTTGGGTGATCGAACAGTAGGGTATAGAAAACAAGCAAAGCAAACAGGTCGACAACACACGTGGTCGACAAACCAATAAATCAACCGTCGACAACTCTTGGTCGACAAACGGAGATCGTCGACAACTCTTGGTCGACAAACAAAGAAAAAAAAAATAACGACAGGAAACAAAAAAGAGAACGAGCACTTAAGGTTTAAACCTGCGGAAGGTGGGGATCGATTAGGGTTGATACCATGTAGAATTATAGAATCGTATGTATTGAATGAATAATATGTTCGGTATATGAGATAATATATAAGATACAATATGGGCCTAATACACATGGGCCTAATCCCCTAATACTTATCGTCTAACAAGTTTGAGCTGATATCGAGCTTCTTAAATCATCATAATTTCTATGAGTAATTCAAGATATAGAATCCCAGAGATTTTTTCATCGTTTAGTAACGGCTGCCGTTGTTCTGATCAACTCTTTGATAGTGTACTAGTCATGATATTGTTGACTAACATTTGATACCTTTTTTTTTTTTTTTTTTTTTTTTTTTCGGGGGTGGGGATTTATGATCCGTGAAGGATTTCCTTTTTCCATCTGAATAAATATACATGACAAGTGACTTTTCTACTTTATAAACCTGTTTTTGTGTTGGTGAGAGATGTTTTGAAAGGATAAAAGTTTACAATCGGTTGGTTTGGTTTACCATTTCTTAACTGATCATTATACTAATAAATTTATTTGAATCATGTTTGTTTTAGTTCATTTACTTTTGAATACTTAAACTTCTCTTTACTAGTAACAGACTAACAGCTACAATAATAAATCGGGCCACCGAACTGGGCTAGAAATTGGGCCACCGAACTGGGCTAAAAATTGGGCCCATGGTAAATAAGTTGTGGACTTGTGGTTATAGTTTAGCATAATAGCCCATCCCATGTACAAACAAAGTAGCAAACAATTAAACATATATATATATATATAGTACTAGACTACAACTAGTAACTTCCTGCTGCTTTTGGTACGTATCATCCGCCTTTGCTTATCCTATCAATTTGTTTGGTTTCGTGTTCATTCTTATTATTATTATCTGATCAACACCCACCAAGTGTTTGATGAAATGCCCCAATAACATTGTTATCATTTGATGTAAACACACACCAGGTGTTTGATGAAATGCCATGTGTTTAAGGCTCCAGGTGAATGACATGTGTTTAACATTCATCAATATTCAATCCACTATGTGTTTTAAGGAGTATTTACTTAGTGATTCATATTTAGATGGTGCTTGGGATTGCTTCTTACTGTAATAAACAAACAAACACCCACCTTACAAATATGTATTTGATTTAGCTATTGCGTATGCCATTGCTAATGGTCTGTAGTTGTTATTCACTTTCCACGTTTTGATATAGCTGCTGCCGTTTCTAACATTTCATTTCTCGTTTTGAACGTCTAGTTGGTCATGGAAGGAGTAGATCGATTGAATGAGTTAAATGATGACTTCTTAGTCAATAATATCATGTCTCGCTTGGACTGCACTACTACAGAGGTGATCAGAACAACGGCTACCATCTCAAAACGATGGAAAAATCTTTGGACTCAACTTCCTCATCTCTTTTTCTCATATGAGGATGACCCCACAGGTTTTGGATTTGAAGATGATACTCATCTCCGTGATTACGTTTCTTTTATCAACAACACCCTTAATCAGTGTCCTACAAATCTCAACCTCAAAAAATTCAAACTTTATATCTCTGACGATAGTGTGCTAAATTCTGAGTTCAAATCGCGAGCAAATAGTTGGATTCGTTATGCTATTAGTCGTAATGTTGAAGAGGTTGATTTATGGTTATGCGAGTCGTTTACCTATGATGATGAGTTGTTTTTCAACAATGTGTGTTTTAATCGTGTGAAGCTGTCCAATTGTCTTTTTAATCCTCCTAATGGTACAATTAGTTGGGAAAGACTTAAGTGTTTAAGTTTATCTTGTGTGACTCTCGATGAAGATATGATTGAGAAGATATTGTCCGGAAGTCCTTGCTTGGAATCTTTGGAGTTGATCTATTGCGAGGGTTATAGGCGGATTGATATTATTTCAAAGAGTGTTAAAAAGCTGGTGTTATCTGGATACATCTCTTTTGATGGGATTGATCCGTACGAGGAGGGTTGTATAGACTGTGTCAAAATCTATGCTCCTTACATATCATCTCTAACTATAAAAGGTATGTTGGATTTGCGGGAGTTTGTGTTGCTTGACGTGTCGTCTTTGGTCGAAGCCCACTTAGATTGTTCGATCAGTTGGAGTGAGTCTAAGAAATTCGAACATGTACTTAGAGGACTTTTAGAAAGCCTGGACCATGTCAAAGATATTACATTTGGGGATCGCTGTTCCGAGGTAATATTACTTATGAACGTCTTTTTCTCATACACTCCAGTTTATTGTTAGTGTGTAAAGTTATACACGTGCACTGCCCTTATAATGTTCACTTTTGCATTGATAGCTTCTCTCTCCTTTGAAAGCTGGTAGTGATACGTCTCATGATGATTGAGCTGAAAATGGAGATCGAGAGGAACAAATTGCTTAAAGTGATTAAGTCTTAGTTGCTAAAAAGTTGACACTCCATCGAGCATCCCCAATAGCCGAAATAGAACTCTGCTAGAATTTGGTAATTTTCAAGCTTTTGTTTACTGTTTAATCTTTGTGGTTTGTGAACTGAGTTAATGAGAAAAAGAATAAATGTACTAGTAACTGATCTTGAAATTGGAATGATTTTGTTGCATCATGTGGCTCTATTTTTGTTCTAGTTATACTCATTGGCAATACATCATTTAAATAGCATCACGTAACTGCCAATGCTCATAAATTCGACTGAAACCATATCACTTATTTCTTCGTATAGCTTTCTATGAAATCACTTGGTAAATATGCTTTTGTTCATACATGCCTTTGATTAAGTCGATTCGGTATGTGTTCTGGTTTTCTTCTCAGTGAACTTTTTTGTTGAGAGAAGTTAATTAGTCTGAGATGAAAAGATTATTTTTGAGCATGGGCTCTTTGATGGGTAGACAGGTTTTAAATGGGTTTGGGATTGTTGTGGGTGTGTTTTATTTTATATTGGAATCTGGGATGGGATTGGATTCGGGGGTTAGTAGCATAAGGGTGAGAAGCCTTAGTCATTAGGGACATGTGCTATCAGCTCGCGGATTATAAGATAGGAGACTGAAAATAATCCTATATGCTGGTATAATTACTGGAGGCCCAGTTTGTGTGGACATTGTACCTATCCTTATGAGCTCCAAAGTCCTTCGTATTATTACTGGGTCTTGGCATGGCTCTTGATTATGTTGTGTGTATATAGAAGCGTTATTTGGAATAGCATGTTTATGGATTGAAATATGGTACATATTTGGTTTGTTGTTTTTCCAAAGGTTTTAAATGTTTTGTTCAGTAACAGAATATTGTTGCTTTGTTTTCTATTGTGTTTTTAAGGCATCAGAGGATTAGACGAGTAGTAGTAACAAGATGTTTTTGTGATGATATTTGTAGGAATTATATAATATACAGTATATTGAACATTTGGTATATTCGCAGCATGCGTGTTGCCTCGGCCCGATACCTGGGTTGCATTGCAGCTTAATTGTTCAACAGTTTTGGTATGATCTATTGACAGTTATCTTTCTTTGAGGAATATGAGAGTGGGTTTAAGAGACACTGAGTAGGTGCATAACATTACAGGTTATCAAAAATGAGAAGGAGAAATAAAAGGCAGATGTGGGGTTCTATGCATGATAAACACGGGAATAGAAAAGTTCAAAAATGCTTCATTAATGTGTGGAAATAATTCAATCTGTGGAAAGATTGGAAGAGCTTAATGAGTTAATGTTAAGATGTGATTGTAGGACATAATGGATTTCGACTATAGAGATTTGGCAGACGTGTTTCTATGACGATATGTTGCATTTAAGCTGTTTCGACCTGTATGTAAATGATTTCTACATAGGAAGCCATGATCATAAGCAAGAAACTAAAAGTGGCCATGGATGGTCCTACAGATTTATTGCATATGTAGGTTGCTGTCATATTTTTCTGATGTAGGTTGCAGTCATATTTTTTGTGTTTTTGCCATGATCATACGCAAAAAAAAAAAAAAAAAAAAAAAAAAAAAAAAAAAAAAAAAAAAATCGTAGTATATTATTCCCTGTGTAGGTTGCTGTCATATTGTTCTGATGTTGTTTTTGCTCTATTGTTTGTTTCTATGTATATGTTTATATCCATTCATATCTGGAACACGTATAGGTTAGAGGTAAGCTGCTTTCCAAAAGCATTTCTTAGGTATGATCTCATGTCTTGATAATTCATTAAGAAACCTTCTTTCATCAATGATGATCCGGCTTGAACTGAAGATTCTACTAGTAATTCATTAAGAAGCTTAATTGGATATCAAACTGTCATGAGTTGGATCTCAAATGGGTCGCGAGTTGTACTTGACATATAGTAAGATCGAGTAGTAAATTGTATATCCTCTTAGGCTCGTTCTTTATGCTTTGTTGTAGTATCACTATTAAATTTTTGAGTTAATATCGAGTATAACTTTAACTGTTTAGCTACTTAATAAAATTTGTTTTCATTACATGTGTTTTACAACTTTTACTAGCTCATCATGAAACGTTACATTTAGAGAACCTAAACTTCACTTTGCTTAAGTTAAAAACATAGTATCATAAAACTTACAATAACAAAATGGGCTGTTGAACTGGGCTCAAAATCAGGCCTAACTAGAACCCAATGCAAGAGCAATTTAGTTAGCCTAATAAGATTGGACTATTGGGATCGGTTTCGCTAGGACCAGTTAGGCCTAAAACTATTTATGTATGAACTTTTTCTTACAAACCAATCACTATCGAAAACTCATAGAAAACAGCTACCAGTTATCATACCATTAAAAGTCAAGTACAAATTCATTCCAAACAGTTGTGATGATATCAGTTCTTTTCTTATAAATGAACATCAGGCTTCCAATTAAGGAAACTAATAACTATACATTAGGGGTCATCGGTTCGGTTCTCGGTTAATCGGTTTATTCGGCTAAAAAAAAATTTGGGTTATAACCGAGAACCGAACCGAAGTTCGGTTCGGTTATGGGTCAAAACCGAAAACCGAATTTTGTATTTGAATTACACTATTTATATATATTTTTTTTAATTTAATTATATATATTTTTGTAGGGGTGTTCAGTATTTGGTTTGACATCGAACAAACCGAAGCATAAATCGGACCGAAACCAAATAAAACCGGACCGAAAATTTTAATTGGTGTGTAGTTTGGTTTAAAACCAAACCGAAGTATTTATTTGGTGTTTGATTTGGTTTTGGGTTTGACAAATACATAAACAAACCAAACCGAAAAAACCGAATATATATCTATCCACAAAAAAAATTTTAATTATATATATACTGATTTTATATGTTTATCTTCCTAACAAAAAATCCTAAAAGAAATTAAATATCTTATAAACTAACCACTCTTTAAATCAATGATACTTGAAGATGGAATATTCAAGCATAAGACTTCTGTATACCTTTGTCGAAGAACATTTTATCTTATTTTGCTTTCATTTATTTACGTTAAGTTATGAAACCTTTTCGTTTCTTAAACTTTTGTTTTGTTGATTTACTTAAACACTTTGTGATACCTTTTAATTTGGTAATTTTATTTGAACTTTTAGGTTTTTATTTGTGACTTTTAGAAGTTTACTTGAATTTGGTTTTCTTGGTTTTAACCGAAACCAAACCGAATTCTAAATTGGTGTATGGTTTGGTTTTATTCGTTTTATAATTGGTTTGGTTTTGGTTTTTGTTTTAACTTTTAGAATTTCAAACCGATTAACCCAAACCGTACAACACATGAAACCGAAAACCGTGGCAAAAAAATATATATATACATATTTCAAGCATAAAAAAGTGTTTTTTATATTAGTATAAAATTTTAATGGATATTTTTTATATATAAAATAATATAAATATATAAAAAAATATATGTTTACATAAATTCGGTTTTCGGTTCAGATAGCCAAACCCATATCTAAACCGAAAACCGAAATTTTAATTCGGCTCGGTTCGGTTTTAATAAATTCGATTCGGTTATATGTTCGGTTCGGTTTTTTGTCAGTTCGATTCGGTTTTCGGTTTATTACCCGAACCATGAACACCCCTACTATACGTTAACCATGAAGAAATTAATAAAGCATGGCCACACTTGTTAACTTTGAAGCATAAGCTGAATGAAATATATATAAAAAAAAAAAAAAAAAAAAAAAAAAAAAAAAAAAAAAAAAAAACCTTATAAAATGTGATGTGTTGATAGGCAAAGCTCGCGGATTCCATTCTCATATTTGACGTGCATTGCAACTTACCAAAATTTGTAAAAATGCAACTCATAACAAAGATAGTACTTGTACTATGTCAACAACTTATACGGTTTATATATGATCTAATTTACATGGCAAAGGCTCATTCTACCTAAAGCTTAGGTCATGAGTTTGAGTCCTACTAAAGCCATAATCGTCAAAATACTCTTCTTTTTAAATATATATATATATATATATACACACACACACACTGGTGTTTGGTGTAAATTGAGTCGGGCCCTAGTCACAAGTAGTCTCGTTTTTTTTTTTTTTTTTTTTTTTTTTTTTTTTTTTTTTTTGAATAGTGGAATTAAAAAAAAAAAAAAAAAAACAAAACTAGCAAGAAGCTAGAAATTACAAGATAATAAGATAAGAGTTTTTAAGTCAATCTAACCAACTAAAAGAAGCTTACATCTATGTTTACACCAATGAAAAGAAGATGCCACAATGTCTTCGAAAATAGAAGCCTTCGAAGGAATAGTTGCACCAAAAACACTCTTGTTGCGAAAGTTCCATATATGACACCACATAACATAGCAAACTCCTTCAAAGAGCTTTTAATGTTTAGATAGGAGACGGAGATTTGAAAACCAATCCATCCACTCCTCATGCGAAGATATTTCCAAAAATAATTAATGTCCCACCAACGAGTGATCTTTCGAAACAACTCTCTAGCTATATGGCAAGCAAAGAAAATATGGCTCGATGATTCCACCACATTATCACATAAAGGGCAAGATAGAGACTCAATATCCATGCTGTGTTTGGAGAGGTTCAGTCTCGTGGGAAGACCATCTAATCTAACTTTCCAGGCATGAATGTTAATTTTAATGGGAACCATATTAACCCATTTAGTTTTAGACGAAATAACTGGTAATGAACGATCGTCGATCACCCTTTTAACATAAGCAACGGAAAACTCACATGTGCCATCATCCATAGACCAAACCCACATGTTCCTCGTGTCAAAAAGGGAAACGCCTTCCATGTTCGCGATCAGCTGGTAAAGCTGAGCTTGTTCGACGCGTCCTCTTATAACTCTACGAAAAGAAGACCACAAACTATCTTTGAGACAACTTAGCTGCAACTGTAATGGACTTATTTGATTTCAAAGCAAACAATCTAGGATAAAGAGATTTAAGATTTGCATCTCCTCTCCACAGTACCATTTCCTAACTTTTTGTGAATAAAGCTAAGAAGATCAATGCCAATATTTTTCAATTTCGTCACTTCACGAACGATATCCAACCAAATGGATGGATGGCACTTATTAACATGCATGTCGAGCTTCCCATCTTCGCCATGGATCCCTTTGATGACCTTTGACCATAATGACGACCCTTGGATATGAAAACGCAGCACCCAGTTGAACAAAATAGATCTATTCATCTCATAAAGACTCGACACACCTAAGCCACCTTTCTCATTGGATGCCAACACTTTGTTCCACTTGACACATGTTTGCTTCTTACGATCAGTCTCAATACCATTGAAAAAACGGCAACGAATGGATTCCATCCAAAAGGACCTTTGAGAGAGCTTTAAACAGTGACAAGTGATAAATAGGCATCGAGCCTAAAATCGACTTAAGAAGTGAGACTTCAAGTATGTTTGTATCAACTAAAACTACATCGATCTATTGTTATGGAAAACAAAAGATGACGACGAAACTAAAATTGCAACTACAATTCATGGAAAAAAAAAAGAGCTTATATACTAGACGTGAATTCTTAACGGAGTTTTTGAAAATAGAAAATTCTACGTAGTTATGGTTGTACAAAGTTGGCTATTCATGAACTTGTTTGAGCTTGGATTATATTATAAGTTCATTGCTTGTAATTTGAAATATATTGAGCTACCCAATTGAACTTGAACAAGCTTTTTTGACTCATCTAAATCTCTACCATTTTCAAGATAATTGATTTTTCAAATCTTCCTCAAGCTAAGCTTGACCCACCATCGTCATGAAAGCTCATTGGACTATATATAATCAAGTAAGAGCTTTGTCTAAGGTTATGGAGTAGAGATTATATCTGCGTTCTCTGCACGAGCGGAGATAAAATGGGGCACAAGGGGCAGGTGCTCCTCTAGCGAAAAAAATATTAGTGTAAATTTTCGTAAATACTTGGCTGTTTCCGTATTTTGCCTCTTAAGTACAAATTTATAGTGTAGTTTCTAAATTTTATCAAAGTGTGCCCCATTGACAAAAAATTTCTGGCTCCGCCCCTGACCCAATCGGTCTCATTCTTGATACTTTATTAGTGCATGATTTTTATATGTTTCTATTTTATTCGAACAATGTTTGATTTCATTGTATGTGTGTTACCATTTGATCAAGATACATCAAATTTAGAGCATCTAAACTTCACTTCACTTAAATTAAAAAATACATGTATCATAGAAGTTGAAATAACAAACAATTTTTTTTTTTTTTTTTTTTTTTTTTTTTTTTTTTTATAAGTTTCATTGCGACATATAATGGGCTGTTGAAATGGGCTTAAAATCAGGCCTAACTTAAGTGTTTACTTCTCTTAACTAGGGATGATCAGCAAAAAAATCGAAATATCCGAATAAACTGAAAACTGAAACCGAACTAAACCGAAAATAACCGAACCAAACTAATAACCGAACCGAATTTGCTAAAACCGAACCAAACCGAACTTTTAATTCGGTTCTCGGTTTGGATATGGTTTTGGTAATCAAAACCGAAACCAAATTCATATAAATTTATATATTTTTTATATATTTATATATAAAAAAAGATCAATAAAACATTATATATATTTATATATATATATATATATATATATATATATATATATATATATATATATATATATATATATATATATATATATAACAATAAAATTTTATCCTAATTTTAAAAAATATTTTTTATGTTTGAAATAACTTTTTTGGCTAAATATATTTGTGTGTGTGTATATATATATATATATATATATATATATATATATTTAAATAAAGTGTGTAATTCGGTTAAACCGAAAACCAAACCGAATTAGAATTCAACCAAACCGAACCGAAAACCGAATTTGAATTCGGTTTGGTTTGGTTCACGGTTTGAACCTAAAAAAACTTTTAACCGAATTAACCGAATAACCCGAAAACCGAACCGATCAACACCCCTACTCTTAACCAACACAAAATAAACCCACTAGTTGATCTTACTTTTTAAAACAAATGAGTGTTGATTGGCATGACTAACTTATAAGACTAATTTTGTGCCTAACAAAAAGATTGAAACACTTGTCTAGATTAATGGTAGATATGAAAAATAAGAATTAGCGAAATCCATGTGTCACACAATGAATTGTTTAGTCATATTTTTAGGCATATGAGTTAGGCATGAGAATCATTTTCTTTGAATAAATATGGCTATAAGATATTATATCTATAAACTATAACTTAAACTTGATAATGAAGGAATGCATCTGGTGGTGATAAGGCTTTTGATTTCTAAATGAATTGCTTTGTTATGTTCTGGAATGTGGTTTGTTTTGCCACCTCTTTTTATAGACAAGTGAATCAAATATTTTGTGTTAATAAATGCGATAACTAAATTTCTGGTAACAATATTCTTGGTGTTTGAATCTTTATCAACTTGTTTATGAATTGGTGTGATTGTTGTTATGGAAAATGATTTGTAGATGGACCTGAAAATAGAGCTTCTAATAACATCATAGACAAGTGACAAACTTAAGCTTAAAGATGATTAGTAATGGAGTATGGAATGGTTTATGTATCATTACCTGTTTTTAGTTTAACGATATGAACTAGTGTAGAGATTTTAGGAATCATAAAATTTCATCCAAAATATTACTGTATTTATTATGAATGTTATTTGGAAGTTATTATGGCGTCTAATGAAATCCAACATGTCACTTAATGAAATTCAACATGGCAGGTACTCAATGATATGGCATGTACACATGGCAAATGATGTGGACTTAATGAAATTCAACATGGCAGGCACTCAATCTATTGGTAGTTTTTTAAGTACACATATGATATTTGTATATTTTTAAAAGTATGTTGCTATTATATAGACTTAACCCTTTCAATTTCACTATCAGATTGATCAGATAAAGAGATTATGAATAGTGGTTTTGAAAAGATAAAACTTTATAAGAGCTGCTATGTTGTGTTTGTGCTTGTGTTGATGAAAAATGTTTCGAAGGTATAAAACTTTTGAGCTTTTGTACGTAGTTTACTTTGTGTTGGTAAGGGTTATTAGACAAATATGTTACTAAAGTTTGCGTTTGTGTTGTCCTAAGGTAATAAAGTTTCAAAGTTGTCATCCAGGTTACTCAAGTTCACAAGTTTGTCAACCGGGTTACTAAAGTTTCAAAGATGTTACACTAAAATTACTCCCATGGTGGGCAACCGGTTGATAACTGGTATCTCAACCTGAAACATATTCTACCTCAAAGAAGTTACTAAAGTTTGAGAAAAAGTTCATCTAAGTTACTAAAGTTTCAAAACTGTCATCTAAGTCAGTCCTCATTGAGTTAAAATATTTGAATCATTAGTCCTCATTGACTATTCTTACGATTTTATCCTTTCTCGACTGTTTCATCCGTTTTCTCATGTTTCAATAGGTTTTTATCAGTTTTTATCAGTTTTCATCTGTTTTTATACGTTTTCATCTATTTTCTCATGTTTTTATCCATTTTTCTCACGTTTTCATATGTTTTTTTATCCATGTTCATACACTTTTATTCGTTTTCATCTATTATTACACGTTTCATATGTTTTTCTTATATTTTATCCATTTTCATCCGTTTTTATACATATAATATGTATGAAAACGGATAAAAATCGTGATTTAATATCGATACATCATTTTGGATTTAAAATCGATTCATCCATTTTCCTATATTTCATTGTTTTCATCTATTAAAATATCGTGAGTCTTGATGTAAAACATCATTTCGGACAACTTTCATGTTTTACACTTTTGATGATTCATACAAAAAAGGAGTCAAACCCGTGATTTAAAATCGATACAGAAACAGACAAAAAAGTATAAAAGAAGACGAAAATGTATAAAATTAGATAAAAACAGATGAAAATCTATGAAAACGAACTACAACGGATAAAAACATATGAAAATGTATAAAAACGGATTAAAACGTATGAAAATATATAAAAACGATCAAATTAACATAAATATAACTTGGATGACAAATATGACAAGTCGCAAGAAGTTGGGTAACCTGGACGACAAAAAATGCACGCCACGTAGGATTTTCACCGGTAACTCTAGGTTACCCAAAAGACAGTAACAAATTTAACCGGTCAAATTAAGTTGAGTAACCTCGATGACAACTTTGAAACTTTATTACCTTAGGACAACACAATCGCAAACTTTAGTAACATCTTTGTACAATAACCCGTGTTGGTAAAGGAAGTAAAGAGATGGTACTGGTAGTGAAAGAGTTTACTAACACTAACTACAATTGGTTAGGTGAAGGAGTTTACCATTTCTTAACTCGTCATAATACTAAATTTATTTGAATGTTGTTTGTTTTACTACCTAGTTCATCAAAGACATGTTCTCTTTAAATCATTTCACAAAAATTGATACGATTGTACAGATTGTTGTGCGCAATTAAAAAATGAGGTGCAAATCACTTCCTTAAATTAATTAACAAAAACTAACAATGTACGCGCGCGTTGCAGCGACGAGTACCATGTAATAAAATATTTTACGATAAATGTTTTTCATTTTTTGCTAGAATAACATTATTGCGGGTATAGTTTTCTATATTAAATTTAAGTAATATTACACAAATTTATATAAAACTGAATAGTACTTTAATATTAAGACAATAGTATTGATAACTGGTCACATGTGATAACCAACTGGCCTAGCGCAGTTGCCGCCAAGATTTCTTAGGGTTTGGGGAGGGGATGTTTGGCTAGGGGAGGCCTCAAGTTCGAGTCTCACCCAAGACTTTTACCTCTTCGGAGGAATAGAGGAAAGTACAATCGGAATTCAAGGTCAGCATACTGCTTAATTGGATGTCATTGTCACTTGAACTACTAACAACTAACAAGTCGTTCAAAAAAAATAATTAAAAAAAAAAAAAAAAAAAAAAAAAAACTAAACTTGTCACATGTGGTTGTATATACTAGGGCCTAGAAATAATCTTTTATGGTTCGTCGGTTTTTTTTTTTTTTTTTTTTTTTTTTTTTTTTTCCACAAGAGTTGTACCCTTTGCATTATTTATTTTGATGATTTCTAATGTAAAGTGAAGTTATTTGACAGCATTTTAATAAGAAAAAATATTTACAACTCTTAATAATTGTGTTATATTGAAATAATTTATTGTAAATCTCACGTGCTTTAATGGTATTACTTAACTTTTAGTTAGGGCTGTGTATCGCAGATCAAAAAATGACCGAGACCGAAGGACCTACCGAAAACCGACCGAACCGAAGAACCAGCGGTCTGGTCTCGGTCTGAATTTTTTCTTTATTTTGGTCTCGGTCCGGTTTGGTCCGGTCTTACATAAAACCTGACTAATTATGCCTTTTTGGACCGGACCAAACGAAGGATCGGACCGGACCGAATCATTATATGTTACAATAATTTAGAGTTATATTTTTATTTTTTTACGTTGTATGAATAAAAAGTTATACGAAACACCTAACCAAAATATCACAATCATGATTATGTGCCGGGAGATACCCGTTGCTATGCAAGGGTATTTGTTTACTCTAACATTTAATGAATAGAATAATCTCCCTCCATTATATGTAGTTTAGACGTGGGTACAAGTATCATAACACTTATAATAATAAATTGGACCATTGAACTGGGCTAAAAATTAGGGCCAATGGTAAATAAGTTGTGGTTATAGTTTAGCATAATAGCCCATCCCATGTACAAGCAAAGTAGCAAACAATCAAATATATAGTATTAGGCTACCAGTGAGCTAATAAAATACTGTAATAAGCATTTGTTCATCCAAACCAACACACCAACCAACCTTAGTTCCTGCTTCCTGCTGCTGCCTGCTTTTGGTACGTTTCATCTGCCTTTGTTTGTTCTATCAATTTGTTTGGTTTCATGTTCATTCTTATTATTATCTGATCAACACCCACCAAGTGTTTGATGAAATGCCCCAATCAGATTGTTACATTTTGTTGTTCTTTTTTATTTGATGTACACACACCAGGTGTTCGATGAAATGCCCCAATAATAATAACATTGTTATTTTTATCATTTGTTTAACATTGATCAATCCATTATGTGTTTTAAGGAGTAGTGTATTTGTTTTGTAAACTGATTCTTAATCACCTTATGAAATTCTCTTATTTAGCATTTTTTCAAACAAAATACGCCTACAAATATGAACTTATAGATAGGCGCAACCTTAGTAAGGGCCCATGTATGTGATTTAGCGGCTAACCCTCTTTTTTCTATTGAACACATATAATTCAGTTCTCCGCGTTTTGATATAGCTGCTGCTGTTTCTAACATTTCATTTCTCGTTTTGTAACGTCTAGTTGGTCATGGAAGGAGTGGATCGATTGAATGAGTTAAAGGATGAAATGTTGGTCAATAATATCCTGTCTCGTTTGGACTGCACTACCAAAGAGCTGATTAGAACAACGGCTACCATCTCAAAACGTTGGAAAAATCTCTGGACTTCACTTCCTCATCTCATTTTCTCAGATGAATATGACGTCCCAGATGTAGTAGTTAAAGAAACTGATCTCCATGGTTACATTTCTTTCATCGACAACACCCTAAAAAAGTGTCCTACAAATCTCAACCTCAAAAAATTCGAACTTAATATCAGTTACAGTAGTCTGGTCAATTCTGAGTTTAAATCGAGAGCAAATAGTTGGATTCAGTATGCTATTAGCCGTAATGTTGAAGAGGTTGATTTAGAGTTATGCAATGTAGGAGTAGGGAAACGGTTTAGGTTTAGCTATGATGATGAGTTATTTTTCAACAATTTGTGTTTTTATCGTGTGAAGCTGTCCTCGTGTCTGTTTAATCCTCCTAATGGTGCAATTAGTTGGGAAAGACTTGAGTGTTTATGTTTATCTTTTGTGACTCTGGATGAAGATATGATTGAGAAGATATTATCCGGAAGTCCTTGCTTGAAATCTTTGGAGTTGAATGAATGCTATGGTTATAGGCGGATTGATATTACTTCAAAGAGTGTTAAGAAGTTGGTGTTCTTGGGACACTACTCTATGTATGGGGATCTAGACGACGAGGCTTATATAGATTGTGTCAAAATCGATGCTCCTTACATATCGTCTCTAACTATAGAAGGTGTGTTGGTTTTGCGGGAGCTTGTGTTGCTTATTGTGTCATCTTTGGTCAAAGCTCACTTAGCTTATTCGATCAGTTGGAGGGAATATTTGATATTCGAGGAAGAAGTGTTTGAAGGACTTTTAGAAAGCCTTGGCCATGTCGAAGATATTACATTTGGGGACCGCTGTTTGGAGGTAATATTACTTATGAATGTCTTTTTTCATACACTCAGGTATGTTGTTTGTGTATAAAATTATGCACGTTGCACTGCTCTAATAATGTTCACTTTTGCAATGATAGCTTGTCTCTCGTTTGGAAGCTGGTAGGGCTGAAAATGGAGATCGAGAGGAACAAATTGTTTAAAGTGATTAAGTGTTAGTTGATAGTAAAAAAGTTCGCTGTTCTCTGTTGTTAAAGAATATGACTGTTCGTCCCAACTCAGAAGCGTTTGTTTGTGGGGACCATGGACAGTTGATGCTTGCTAAGAAGTTATTGACACTCCATCGAGCATCTCCGATAGCCGAAATAGAACTCTGCTTTTTTTGGTATTTTTCAAACTTTTGTTAACTGGCTAATCTTGTGGTTTGCTGAATGTGTCGATGACAAAGAATTGTAGTAATTGATTTTGAAAGTGGAAAGATATTGGTTATTTTGTCACTCTTTGGGGATTGTTTTTCTTTTATGTACCCATGAATGCTCTCTGATCATATTTGTCAAGTGGTTACCAGTAGCTTGAAAGGGCTTACTCTGCCCTATCTCTGTGCTCTTAAGAAAATGAATTACTAGTGTATAATGTAGAATCTCAGCATTATGTGTGCTATAACAGATCATCTCTGTATGGTTATGCTGATCAAGTTTGGAGTTTTTTTGGAAAAATGTCAATCGTAATTGAATCCTTTCATTACAATTTGGTAAAAGAGCATGTGTGCTATATAAGTTACACATATGCCTTATACTAGACGAGTACCCGTGCATAGCAACGGAGGTTCCTAGCGGCAGACAATTAACGATATACGATATTATGGTAAGTGTTTCGTATAACGATCAAAATAAAACGTGAAAAAAATCAAAATTTAATTTGCAAACAGTTGTACCCGTGCATAGCAACGAAATTTTCTAATGGCTTACTTAGTTTTTATAGTTTTCATTGAAAGTATAAGAGGAATTAAAGGGGGTTAATTAGACAATTAATTATTATTATTATTATTATTAGAATAATTAAGTTTTCAATGCTTGCCTTTTAATTACAATATTTTTTAATTTAGGTTTTTCAACATTTCAACATATTGACTTTTCAACAATTCAATTTGACCATACACCTTTTATAGATAGTATAGATTTAGGTTTTTCAACATTTCAACATATTGACTTTTCAACAATTCAATTTGACCATACACCTTTTATATATAGTATAGATAAATAACACCACTTATGCCGTTCACTTTGCTTGTACAGTTCAGTTGAACGGCTTTTTGTTATAGGTAGTAACTTACAAAGAACATTGTGACCATGGGCTAACAATCAGTTTTATTCATAGATAGTTAAAACTTTTTTGTTAATTGCATGGTTAGTTCTACATATAATTGTCATTGAGCTATACACATTTGGGCATTTGTTCTAATTGAAAGAAAACAAACATCATGTTCTTATTGTTTGCGCTCGAGCTGCATCTTTCGTACTTCTTTTTCGTTCCATTCCCACTTTCCCCGACAAGTCTGATTATAGATGAGCTTTTACACAAGAGATTGCTGGTAAGCATACGGTTCCACTATGAATATCGAATAGGCGTACGTGTACCCCCTTATTCATAGCTGATATTTTATTCTAAGGAAAGGGCAAAGAGGTTCATATTTCATGCACTTCGTTCGTTCAGTTATTTCTAACCATTGGGGTTCTGTTATTTGTAATAGGGAGGTGATTGGCGCACTCCTAAATTTTATTGAGACACTCAATTGTACAAGTAGTTAAAGCAAACTATATCTAATGTACAACTATCTGTTGCACATAGTGGAGTGTCCCAAAAAATTTTAAAAGTGTGCGAATCAATTCCCTTTGTAATAAGAGTTGGTGTTCTTCCAGGGTTAATCCCTCTCGTTGCGTGCGGGCTTCTTAATGTGCCATTTGCAGTAGCACTTCTGAAATGTTAGTTACAGTTTATGAGCGCCCAAGACAAAAGATTGAAGTTCACTTCAGAGTTCCTAAACAATATGAAGATCATCAAGTTACAGTCATGGTAAGAAAAGTTTAAGGAATTTATCGAGTCTTGTAGAGAAAACGGATTCAAATGGTTAAGTGTGTCTCAGTATCAAAAAGTTTATGGCTTGATTTGTATTGGATGTCACCGACGATCATTTATTCTGCTGTGCTTTTTGGGTGTGCGTTTTTCAAGAGTGCTCCTTCAAATGCTGGCACAAGTTTCATGATTTTGGCAACACTTAGAAGAATGTCTGAGCCTGTCAATTACTTTCCACAAGCTCTTTCATTCTTGATCCAGACTGAAGTCTCCTTTGATAGAATCAATTTGTTTTTATTTGAGAATGAACTTAAAAGTGAGGAGATGCTGGAAAATCAAGAACAAAGCGATTTGGGTACCTGTATCAGAATACAACATGGCAATTTCAGTTGCGATCCAGAAGTACCTCTTCCAACTCTCAAAAGCATAAATATAGAAGTTAAGAAAGGAACGACTGTTGTGATTCGTAGGCCTCTTTCCTCCAGGTGTGCATCTTCTTTTTTGGGTAAAGAATTTTAACCCGGTAAATATGTGCATCTTTCTGTTTCCTATTAATAGTTTGACATAACTTTCAATGCCTCCCAAGTCCCAAGTATTTCGGTTTACATGTTTCAGTGTGCTACATTTTCAACCACAAATTAAGACTTAGTATTTGGGATGTGCTCTATCGTTGATGATTGATTATGATGTTCAATGGACATTAAATTCTAGCCGGATCAGTATGATTGATCATGGTGGACCAGTTTCTGTAATTAAAGCCAGGTGTGAGAAGGAAGTAGATTGCATTGAGAAACAGTTTGATGATTGCGTGGCCTTCCTTCTATGGGTGGGGTATCTCTTCACTTCAATTCTACTCCAAATTTGCTCTTTGTCCTCCTGTCGGTACTGATTGAACAATACTATATATACATGCAGGTTCTATCTTTCAAGTTTAATGTGGGTCAATTTCCGCATTTGGCAGATTTAGTTACCAGAATAAATCACAACAATTTTTACATGTCTGATACTGGGATCTTGATAACTGCTCCTACTACCAGTCCACTTATGTTCAATTGGCTAAGACCGTGTCAGAGTGAAGATGAGATTGCTAATGAATATCCAAATGTGTTCATGTAGTAACATAGTGAAATGTTGGAAAGGTGCCTTGGTTGTAATGTTTTACATGACAGCTTACATCACAATGTAGAAATGCGGTTGTGCATTTTGTTTCCATCATTTATGGGATGTTACAAGTAGGTTAGAGGTTTTTACAAATCGAATTTATAGAGAGGAATCGTAATTGTGGTGGCCTGCAACAGTCTAGATGTGAAAAGGCTCTGTTCCTTAGGCGAGCATGATTAATGTGTATATCCCTTTTGTTTTTTGCGAGTGTTGTTGTAATGTGTTATTGATTTAGTTAGAGTGCAAAATGATGAGCAGTGAAAACGGTTTCTTTACCGTTCTGTGAGACGGATTCAGATAAGTGAATGGTTTATATTTTAGCTTGCCACAGCATAGTGTTCTTGTGCTGTGGGTCAAATGGTCAGGTATGTGATCATGTGTCCATAGGCAAGCTCATGGATTTCATTCCCATACTAGAAGTTTGCTTGGTACGTGTTGCCATGGATAGAACTATAACGAGGTATGGTTGATCTCGTATTCTCGTTACATACTTTATGCACATTGCAACCAAATTTGGAAAAATGTAAGTCTAGTGATTCATACATAAAGAATTAAAGATACTACTACTACGCGAACAACTTATACGATTTATATACAAAGGGGATCTAATTTAAGTCTGATGAGGTCCCGTTAACTTTTCATTTCAATATATAATAGATTTTAAAATGTTTTAAATTAGGTGGGTGTGTGGGAAGATTGGCAAATGTCTTTGCATATGAAGCTTATATCATGGGTTCAAGTCTCGCTAAAGCCAATTTTCTACACAAGTCTTCCTTTTCTAATAATCTGTTTATCTTAATACATGTTAGTTTTAACATTTGGATGTTTATTTTAAAGCAAACACTCAATAAAATTTGTGGGCATCTCCTTTGCATCAAAACTATATATCACTCCTTTAGTTTTTCACTTTTGATTATTTTCTAATATAATTTTGATCATTATACACGTAGTTGATTGATATGCTAAAGAATAAATTAAGCGCTTGATTTAAGGTTTTGGAGTGGACTTGTATTGTCTGATAGACCTAGCCATGCTTGGGTTTGATTTTCTACCTTCTTAGTTAGTACTATTTTATTTTACTTGAATGATGTTTGTTTTCACTGTATGTGTTTTGCACTTTTACCAGCTAGTTCATCAAAGACGTGTTTCTTTTAAATGTTTGAACTTCACTTTACATACATTAATTAATTAAAGGATTGAGATTCGCTCAAGTTGATTTGAACATGACCAGTAATATTTTTCACAAACAGAATACGACCTACTAAGCGATATTTTTTCTTTCTTTTGGAAGAACATTACTAGTCATATTTATATCAACTTAAAAGTACTACATTTCTTAATTAAAACCGGTGTTTGGAAACCCGGGTCGACCCAGCTGAGTTAAACGGTTCGACCGGTTCCGGCAAAAAAACGGGTCAAAAAACCCGGGTTTCTAAAAACCGGGTTAACCCGTTAAACCCGTTGGGTTTTGAGTGACCCGGGTCAACCCGGTTCTCGAAACCCGGCCGGGTTTCGTTTTTTCAAATTTTTTTAATAAAAACTCGGGTTGACCTAGTCGAAAAAATAATAAATTGAATACCGGGTTGACCCGGCGGTCGAACCGGTTGAACCGGTGGCCGGTGACTCGACCGGGTCGATTTCAAACCCGGTTTTCAAAACATTGATTAAAACATGGTAAAAGTATAATCATGACAACTTACAATAACAAATCGGGCCATTGGACTAGGCTAAAAATCAGGCCCGATGGTAGTTAAGTTGTGGCAAAACAGCCCATCCATCCAATGAACAAAGTACAAACAATCAAACGTATAATATATATAGTACTACTAGTCAAGGTTGTCAGGATCGAGATCCTACCTAGGATCGTTTTCGGTTTCACAAGATCGGGATCGTAGGATCGGATCGGGATCGTAAGATCCTATGAAAATGTATATATTATTGTATAAGAGTTGTAGTTTTATACTTTTATAGAATATTTTATATGATAAATGAATTTAAATGAATGATAAAAGAAAAAACAATAAGAAACATGAGCTTCTAGTAGGATCGGATCGTTCACGATCCTACGATCCTGTGTACGATCCTACGATCCTACAACGATCTTGCTCCCCTTGAGGTAAAAACATAGGCTTGTAGTAGGATCGGATCGTTTACGATCCTACGATCCTGCGTGCGATCCTACGATCCTATACCGATCCTGATAGAATTAAGATCCTACTACGATCCTACTAGATGAACACCAAGTATTTCATCAAACACTTGGTGTTCATCTAGAAATAAAAATAATGAACATGAAACGTACCAAAAGCGGCAGGCAGCAGGAGCTAATTCTAGCAGGAGCTAATTTATACGATCTGTTGACATAAATAATGTATGAAAACGTTATTTATATTTTTCGATATCTCTATATTTTGACGATCACAAAATGTAAACTCGTCAATCGTTTGATTACTACGTAAACAAGTATTAAACTAGTTTATATCACTATATCCAACTTAATCACTTAAGGTATGGATAAATAAGTGCTTAATACATCTCATGATCAAAGGGGTATTTAATTAACTAATACAAAGTTTATTTAATTATATAATCTTATTATATATTTTTGAAAAACACTTTTGGTAATAAGGAAAAATGTTTTAATCATACTAAATATATGATTTCAAATATTTAACCAAAATCAGTTAGTTTTTCACCAAATAAACTTTCCCCACTAAAAGACAGGTTTTCTGGCCGTTACAGTTGGGCGGCCCCCTTAATTATAAGGGGCGGTCCCCTTAATTTTAAGGGGGCCGGCCATGCTTTAAGGGGACCGGCCAGGCTCCCCTGTCAGAAACTGTCAGATTTCTTCCCCTATAAATACCACCTTAATTCTGGAATTTTTCCTCACCTTTTGCACGAAATTTTCAGATCTACAATCATCTAAAACCCATCAAAAACCTTTTGATCATTTGTATATTAATCCTTGTTTCAAGTGATTCAATCCCTCATCATCCATTCTCATTCTAAGTGCAAAAGAAGAACTCTCTACAACCAAGTTCAAGAAGTGTTGAAGAGTTGTTGTGTATAGTGTATATATATTCATTTGTGAATATTGTGTTGTGCTTGTTATTACTTGTTTAGAAGATATAGAAGGTGTGTAGATAGTTAGTTGTGAAGAAGGATAGTTGTGAAGATTGGTGTGTAGAAGATTGGTGTGTAGAAGAAGGTGTGTAGAAGATTGGTGTGTAGATTGGTGTGTAGATTGGTGTGTAAATTGGTGTGTATATTGGTGTGTACGGTTTTCTCCGCCATAAGGGAGTTTGTTGACATAGTGAAGAAAACTCTCGAGTAGGTGACTCGGGGAGTGGAGTAGGAACAAGGAAGGTGTCCTTGTAGCCGAACCACTATAAATCCTTGTGTTGTGGTTTGATCTTTCTAACTCTTCTCATTACTTATTTATTTATCTTTACTATATTAGTTTTGTTAGTTAGTTATTATACAATTGTTCATATAGTGTAAGTATTGAATTCACATAAACTAGAATCGAAGTTTTTTAAAACAAACTTGTGCTTATAAATTTTTTTTAAAAAAAGGACGTAAAACTATTCAACCCCCCCTTCTAGTTTTCCACAATTGGTACCAGAGCCACGTCTAGCAAGATTTTTAAAATATAGTGTATTTTAAAACTTGTAACGATCTATGGAATCTGAAAAATATTTAGAAGGGCAATCTATGCAAAGACCACCACTATTTGAAAGTGATGGATTTTTATATTGGAAAAATCGATTCGAAACTTATGTGAAATCAAAAGATCTAGATCTTTGGCATGTTATTACCAATGGTGATTTTTTACCTATTCAAAATAACCCCGAAACTAAGAAAGATGAAATCGTACCTTTTGAAAAACAAAATGATGATTTAAAAAGAAAACTTGCTAAAAATAATGAAGCAAAAATGGTTATTTATAATGCGCTACCACGTAAAGAGTACGAAAGGATCTTTATGTGTGAAACCGCAAAAGAAATTTGGAACTCTTTATTAATAACTCACCAAGGTAATAATCAAGTCAAAGATAACAAAATAGATTTACTTGTTCAACAATATGAGCAATTCACGATTCCGGAAGAGGAATCAATTGATAATGCTTTTGCTAGATTTAACACTATCATCACAAGTTTAAAAGCACTTGATGAGAATTTCTCTAGTAAGAATTTTGTTAGGAAATTTCTTAGAGCTCTTCACCCAAAATGGCGAGCTAAAGTGACGGCTATTGAAGAATCAAAGAATTTGTCAACACTACAACTTGATGAATTAATTGGAAATCTGAAAGTCTACGAAGCAATTATAAAGAAGGACTCTGAAATGGTTAAAGGAAAACGTGAGCAAAGCAAGTCAATCGCCTTGAAAGCTAGAAAGGAATCCAACAACGAAGATAGCTCATCTTCCGAAAGCGATGACGAAGAATATGCCATGGCCGTAAGAGACTTCAAGAAATTCTTCAAAAGGCGAGGAAGATTCATTAGACAACCACACGATGAAAGAAGAACATCTCAAAAGAATAATGATGACAAGTATAGCAAGAATGAGAGAAAGTGTTTCAAGTGTGGTGATCCGAATCACCTCATTGGAAAATGTCCAATGATGACAAGAGATCAAAATCAAAGAGCATTCGTTGGAGGTGCTTGGAGTGATAGTGATGAAGATGAGAATGAAACAACAAAGGATGAAAAGTGTCTCATGGCCAAATCATCAAGTGAGGTACGTTCCGAATCCGAATACTTTAGTGATGAAAATCTATCATTAGATGAAAAAGATTTAGATAGTGAATACAATAGATTATGTAAAATAGGACAACTGGTTATGGCTAAAAATAAATCACTAAAATACATAAACAACCAACTAGAAAATGAAGTGCTTGAACTAAAAATTAAAATACGTCAACTTGAAAAAGGAAAAGAAATTGTTGAAGAATGTAAAACATGTCAAGAGCTTAAAAGTGAAAACAACATACTTAAGGATGAAATCTGCAAACTTGATAAATTTGAAAATAGTAGTAACTCACTTAGTAAAATAATAAGTATTCAAAGAATATCAGGAGATAAAACCGGACTAGGATTTAACTCAACTGAATCTTCAACAAGTGGAGCTAAAAACGTTAAATTTGAAAATGAACCAAAACCTTCAATACTTAATCCTAAACATTTACTCATAAAAAATAAAACAATGCCTATCGCTAGTAATGAAGAAATAAAGCCATTTTATAAACCATCTTTAAAAACCGAAGTTGGATCATCTAAATCTAAAACAAGATCTAAAACTCCACCACCTAGGAAACCAAATAATTCTTATCCTAGACCTAAAACACCTCAACCAAGAACAAACCATAATAGACGAAACTTTAACTATAATCAACAAATGTGGAACTTCAATCCTTGGGGAATGTTTCCACCTTATATGCATCCAAGTCAAATACAAAACATGTTCGGACCAAATGACTTTGGACAAATGAAACAATGGGCACCAACGTAAATAATATTCGCCATCCAAACATGGAACTTTTCATTGTCACCTCTTGTCCGATTTACTTCTTGAAGACCCTGAAGATTAACGCATTAAAGACAAAAGGTACACATTTCCTTTTAAGTTCCTTGTCTAGAAATGCATGCTTAGTTTAGTGTGTTATATTTATGTAGCTTTACTTGACTTATTAATCTCTATCTTTTTAAAACTATATTATATCTAAATATACATATATACATATATATATATATATATATATATATATATATATATATATATATATATATATATATATATATATATATATATATATATATATATATATATATATATATATATATTTATATACTTAGCTATATTTAGGATCTTATAACCTAGGAAATTCATTTGTTGATTTTCTAGAACTAGAGATTGTTCGTTTACGAACATTTCTTTTCCCCATTTGCCTTATTGAACTTTAATGTTCAATCAACACTCATGCTGATGAAGTGAGATGAGTCGAAAAATCTATGGATGAAACAAACTCCCGGCTTCCGTTGCATACGTCTCCCTCCTATGTTCTCGTCTTATAAGCCCATACTATATAAAATATATATATATATATATATATATATATATATATATATATATATATATATATATATATATATATATATATATATATATATATATATATATATATACTTATAAACCTTCCACAACTTTCTCGTGTGCTTGACAACTTGATGAATTTCATCCGAAACGATCAAGAAAATTTTATTGACAAAATGTCAAGTAAAAATGTCAAGTAATTCCTCTCGTGCGTATACTCTTCAACGTATTTTTGATTAAATATAAATCTAGTATATATATATAAATATTTTCTTGTTTGTTCCAGAAACCAAAACTTGAAATATCAAATTTTTAAGGGCGGACCCCTTAATGTTTAAGGGGACCGGCAGCCAATACAAGGGCGCCCCCCTTAATGTTTAAGGGGACCGGCCCTCTGAGAGCTCAAGCCCGTTTTTTCCCTTTCTTCCTTTTGCCAAACACTCCACTTTTTCATCCCTCTCTTTCCCTGCTCCTGCTGTGACGAAATTCAAAACCCAAAAACACCCAAAATCACTTCCAAATCACATAATTCGGGTTAATTCGCAAAGGGCAAATTCATCTAACACAATCACCATTACTTATTGTAAGTTTTTCATAACACATTTCATCTAATTTCATCTTATTTGATCATACTCATGATTATGCATGTTTTATAAAATTCGTCAAATTTCATAATTTCTTTCGAATTAAGCCTTAAAACTCCATAACCAAATGCTTCCCCTAGGATTAGGATGATTAATCAACACTAGAAACTAGTTATTATAAACTATCATGTCGAAAATTTTTGAAAAATTTCATACACTCCTTTTCAAATTTTTTAGTAAACTCATTGTTGAATAATGATTTGAAAACGTGTTTAAACTAATCACATTATATTTTTGTAACTTGTAAAACTTGAAATTACATTTTTTCGACTAAGAAAAATTATATTGGTTCACAATATAGGGGTGTTTGGATTATGTCCAAATAATATCAAAACATAGTTATTATAATTTTTATAAAACTTTGTTATAATTATAAATCTTAAAATTGTTTATCGAACTCGTCAAGATATATAATTCATATGTATATTGACGCACTTGAGTTATAAGTCACTAGTTAAGGAAGCGTTTGGTTTATTACTAAAAATGACACTTTTAGTAAAAATACAAACCATCTTTTTCAAAAACAAATTACATGCATAAGAAACTCGCAAGAAATAGCTAGTTTTACAATCTAATGTAAATCTAGTAAATTTCATGATATATTAAGATGTTTAAAGGGGCGTTTGGATTTGTCCATAACTACTAATTAAACATCGTAAAGTATATCTAGAACGAGTTAAAAACAATATTAAGGAACATGGTAATCTACTTCTTAGGATTAGTAACGAAGTATGTTTACGTTCCAACATAAGCCTTGACAATAAACATATATTTTTATCTTTCTTTATATTTATTTTGGTCTTTTTGAATTGTTGATGTGTTTAGGTGAAAATGCCCAAAGCAATTACTGAAGATCTTTCTCACACTAAAAACTACATTCCCAAAGTTTCTCAACTCCCTACCACATCTCCTTCCATTGGACTTATCTATCGTCAAATTGAAGATAGAAATATTCATGAGGGACGTGTAGTAGATCTTGCTTTTGCTCAATCCGACTACATAAATCGCGTGTTTACAAGCATCAACTTCAATTGTCTTTATGAAATAAATGAACCTATCATTCCTCGTTTCATAATGGATTTCTATAGCCAAGTCACCGTCCAAACCAATGATCTTGGTTTCATCACCATCTCCTTCATGATTCAAAATGAATTTATCACCCTCACTCTCGAACAATTTGGTCATATCCTTCAAATTCCTTTTAGAGGTCAAGTCGTTTTCACAAACGAGTGGGACCTCGAATCTCTTAATCGCTATCGACCAACCTTCGGTCCTTATTTCGACGAAATTCCTCATCCCGACGAAATTCGTCAAATCCTTGGTATAGATCGTGCCACCACAAGTCGAAAAATAAAATCCAAAAACGTTCAAATTTCTCCATACCAACTTCTCCTCAAAGAATTAAGCCCACACATGAAGCGTTGGGAAGAACTCATTCGTGAGAATGCGTTTGGTACTGGAGGTCACCGGGACCATCTCCCGGCTAGCCTTGCTCACATGTTGTATTGTATAGCTGTCGAAAAGCCGTACAATTTGGCCTACTTCTTTATCAAACGGATTGAGTGTGCTAGAAAAACTCCCAAAGCCAATCTTCCATATGGAATGTTCCTTACTCGTATCTATCGTCATGTTATCGAGTACTACCCCGATCTTGACAATAGTATTTATGAGTCCATCTACCCCACTCTACGTACTCTCGCTCTAAAACAAGCTCGACGAACTTGAAGTGACAAGGGTAAACCTCGTCGTCATAGCTTTCATGGATCATCCTCAAGGCAAGATGATGACGATGAGGAGGAAAACATCGACGATGCTAGTACCCCTTCGTTTTCTGAGTTTGTTGACAATTTAGAGGATCTTGACTATCCCAACTATTCTACTCCATCTCCAAGTGATCAAACTGAAGAAGTGCTTCATGAACGAACTACCGAGATGCTTAGAAGACAAAAGAGCTTGCACGAAGAAGTTAGAGGTGGCTTCAAATCTATTGGGAAGACTTTGAAGGGTATCTTCGGGAAGAAAAAGAAATGATATGGTCGGATTATGTTTGTTTAACAATGTTTTATTTTTATGTCTTGCGTGCTATTTGTCCGAAGTTTATTCGGAAATACTTGTTATTTGAATATGTGTTTAGGATGATAACTTGATTGTCTTTGATATTTTTATGCATGTTTCTCTCTTGATCTATATATATGTTTGCATGATTAGTTAATGGTTATATAACTATATGACATGTATGCTTTCTAATAAACCAAGACAAATGTGAAGTGTCCAAATTGAGCTTGCTGCACATTCAAACCTGAACATAACATCTTTCCAGAAAATTTTTGAAAATTTTTGGTTTCTGGGTCGTCAGATGGGCGGCCCCCTTAAATCATAAAGGGCGGCCCCCTTAAAATTAAGGGGACCGGCCACCATTTAAGGGGACCGGCCATCTGAAACAGTTTTTACACTGTTTTCTTTTGCATCATGTGATCCCTTTTGCTAGTCCCAGCTATCATTACTCTTAAAAACCAAACTGATTTTGGAATATAACATTACAATTTCAAAATAATTCCACTTCTAAACATGTTTTCCCACTATATAATCCCCATGCATGTTTAATTCATAATTCATCATCCTCATCACTCATAACCATCATCATGTCATCACCAAGAACCACCCATTCAAACAATGCCAAGAAACAAAAACTTGTCATTATACCACCCAAACAACTCTTCATTGATCTTACAAATGAAGACAACACCACTCCATCTCCACCACCTCAATGTTCATCTCCTAGTGCACCAAATGCACCCTCAAAAACACCTTCAACAAATGGAAACTCCACTTCCTCCATACCATCCACTTCATCCATAAATGACTACATCAACACCCACTTATCTCCTCCAACAATTGATCAACCATCACAACCTACCAATGAGAACACATCTCTTGCACTCACTCTCTCATTATCACCATTAACACCCCTTGATGCACATTTCTCATCATCTCCTATCAACCCACCAACCTATAACCCCGTCCCATGGAGCTTACTTGAAGCTCATGGAGACACTTGCCTTTGTTGCATTCACAACCGAACAATTGTGTTCGGATTAAGAGATGAGATCCAATACATGTTTTCTCATATTGAAAACATGTTGCATCAACCACCAACAACAAACACAACACCTCCACCACCATCAACAAACACACCTCCACCATCACCATCTCCATGTTCACCATCCATTCCTCCCAATTAAACATGTATGGTGATTCACAAATAAAATTGTGTTAAACCCTTTTGGATGGCAAGCTCTAGAGAGGACTCTCATGTTTGAGACTTGGTTTATTATTTCTATGATGATTGTAAGCCTTTAAGGCCTTTGTTATGTTTGATGTAACTTTCTTTTATATCATTAATATTATGGTTATGTTTTTACTCTTGCATGCTATATCCATATATATATGTTGCTTGCCACTAAATATTTTTGCAAGATATCCATATCCCAATTCCTTTTGGCCTCAAAATGAGGGGGAGTATACTTCAAGGGGGAGCTTCCATCAACTTGGGAAAACCTTTTTGATGCTAACAAAAAGGGGGAGAAGTGATATAAACTCACTCTAATACTTGTATATAGACTAATTTTCGACTAATGAGTTTAAATTTTGTAATCATCAAAAAGGGGGAGATTGTTGACATAAATAATGTATGAAAACGTTATTTATATTTTTCGATATCTCTATATTTTGACGATCACAAAATGTAAACTCGTCAATCGTTTGATTACTACGTAAACAAGTATTAAACTAGTTTATATCACTATATCCAACTTAATCACTTAAGGTATGGATAAATAAGTGCTTAATACATCTCATGATCAAAGGGGTATTTAATTAACTAATACAAAGTTTATTTAATTATATAATCTTATTATATATTTTTGAAAAACACTTTTGGTAATAAGGAAAAATGTTTTAATCATACTAAATATATGATTTCAAATATTTAACCAAAATCAGTTAGTTTTTCACCAAATAAACTTTCCCCACTAAAAGACAAGTTTTCTGGCCGTTACAGTTGGGCGGCCCCCTTAATTATAAGGGGCGGTCCCCTTAATTTTAAGGGGGCCGGCCATGCTTTAAGGGGACCGGCCAGGCTCCCCTGTCAGAAACTGTCAGATTTCTTCCCCTATAAATACCACCTTAATTCTGGAATTTTTCCTCACCTTTTGCACGAAATTTTCAGATCTACAATCATCTAAAACCCATCAAAAACCTTTTGATCATTTGTATATTAATCCTTGTTTCAAGTGATTCAATCCCTCATCATCCATTCTCATTCTAAGTGCAAAAGAAGAACTCTCTACAACCAAGTTCAAGAAGTGTTGAAGAGTTGTTGTGTATAGTGTATATATATTCATTTGTGAATATTGTGTTGTGCTTGTTATTACTTGTTTAGAAGATATAGAAGGTGTGTAGATAGTTAGTTGTGAAGAAGGATAGTTGTGAAGATTGGTGTGTAGAAGATTGGTGTGTAGAAGAAGGTGTGTAGAAGATTGGTGTGTAGATTGGTGTGTAGATTGGTGTGTAAATTGGTGTGTATATTGGTGTGTATGGTTTTCTCCGCCATAAGTGAGTTTGTTGACATAGTGAAGAAAACTCTCGAGTAGGTGACTCGGGGAGTGGAGTAGGAACAAGGAAGGTGTCCTTGTAGCGAACCACTATAAATCCTTGTGTTGTGGTTTGATCTTTCTAACTCTTCTCATTACTTATTTATTTATCTTTACTATATTAGTTTTGTTAGTTAGTTATTATACAATTGTTCATATAGTGTAAGTATTGAATTCACATAAACTAGAATCGAAGTTTTTTAAAACAAACTTGTGCTTATAAATTTTTAAAAAAAAGGACGTAAAACTATTCAACCCCCCCTTCTAGTTTTCCACACGATCCTGCCGCTTTTGGTACGTTTCATGTTCATTATTTTTATTTCTAGATGAACACCAAGTGTTTGATGAAATGCCTCAATCAGATTGTTACCTTGTACACACTAGGTGTTCGATGAAATGCCCCAATAATAAGATTGTTGTTACTTACATTATTCTAGGATTAAGTTTAATAATTCCAACATTGATCAGTGCATTCATATTTAAGTGGTGTTTGGGGTTGCTTCTTAATCACCTTATGAAATTCTCTTATTTAGCATTTTTCAAACAAAATATGCGCACAAACTAACAAACAAACACCCCTCCTACAAGTATGAACATATAGATAGGCGCAACCTTAGTAAGGGCCCATGTGTTTGATTTGGCCATCCTGTATGCCATTGCTAGTGGCTCTTCATTTTTCTATTTGAACATACATAATTCAGTTTTTCGCGTTTTCATATAACTGCTGTTGTGTCTTACATTTCATTTCTCGTTTTGAACGTCTAGTTGGTCATGGAAGGAGTAGATCGGTTGAATGAGTTAGATGATGAAATGTTGGTCAATAATATCATGTCTCGTTTGGACTGCACTACCAAAGAGCTGATCAGAACAACGGCTACCATCTCAAAACGATGGAAAAATCTCTGGGCTTCACTTCCTCATCTAATTTTCTCAGTAAAGGATGACGGGTTAGATTATGGTTACATTTCTTTTATTGACAACACCTTAAATCAGTGTCCTACAAATCTCAACCTCAAAAAATTCAAACTTTATATCCCTTACAGTGGTCTGGATAATCCTGAGTTCAAATCGCGAGCAAATAGTTGGATTCATTATGCTATTAGTCGAAATGTTGAAGATGTTGATTTACACTTATGGGATGTAACAACGGGGTTGTTTAGCTATGATGATGACTTGTTTTTTAACAATTTGTGTTTTAATATTGTGAAGTTGTCCTGGTGTGTGTTTAATCCTCCTAATGGTGCGATTAGTTGGGAAAGACTTGAGTGTTTGTGTTTATGTGCTGTGACTTTGGATGAAGATATGATTGAGAAGATATTATCCGGAAGTCCTTGCTTGGAATCTTTGGAGTTGGACGATTGCTATGGTTATAGGCGGATTGATATTACTTCAAAGAGTGTTAAGAAGTTGGTGTTCTCTGGACACGACTCTATTTATGGGGATCTATACGACGAGGCTTATATAGATTGTGTCAAAATCGATGCTCCTTACATATCATCTCTAACTATAGAAGGTGTGTTGGTTTTGCGGGAGCTTTTGTTGCTTAATGTTTCATCTTTGGTCAAAGCTCACTTAGATTATTCAATCAGTTGGATTGAGTCTGAGATATTCGAAGAAGAAATATGTAAAGAAGTATTTGGAGGACTTTTAAAAAGCCTTGGCCATGTCGAAGATATTACATATGGGGATGACTGTTTGGAGGTAATATTACTTATGAATATCTTTTTTTCATACACTCGGGTTTGTTGTTTGTGTGTAAAATTATACACGTTGCACTGCTCTTATAATGTTCACTTTTGCATTGATAGCTTCTCTCTTGTTAGAAAGCTCGTGGCGATACGTATAAAGTTGATCAAGCTGAAAATGGAGATTGAAAGGAACAGATTGTTGAAAGTGATTAAGTTGTTAATAGCTTAAAACTGGTTGGAAAGAACATGACTATTCGTTCTAACTTAAGCGTTTGGTGTGGTAACAATGGACAGCTGATACTTGCTAAGAAGTTGTTGACTTCATCGAGCATCTCCAATAGCCGAAATAGAACTCTGCTAAAATTTGGTAAATTCAAACTTTTGATTACTGTTTAATCTTGTGGTTTGTGAACTGATCGAGTTAATGAGAAAAAGAAATGTACTAGTAAATAATCTTGAAAATGGAATGATTTTGTTGCATCATGTGATTCTATTATTGTTCTAGTTATACTCAGCGGCAATAGATCTTTTAAATAGCATCACGTGAATATAGACAACATTGGTAACTATGTTGTTCATAGATGCCTTTGATTAAGTTGATTCAATATGTGTTCTGGTTTCTAGTCCTATTGGGCTGTTGAACTGGACTCAAAATCAAGCCTAACTAGAACCCAATATTCTATACCAAATAAGCTTATTAAGATTGGACTTGTTGGGATGGGTTTCAAGGCCTAAAACTGTTTCTCTCTTAAGATATTCTCTCTATATTACATTTCTCAATGGACCAGATTCCAAAGCCTTTAAAATAATAATAAACGCTTAGCCCATCAACGGATTGTCAACAGACATTTATCATAAACTAATTGGGGGAAGACTTAACTGAAAGTAAAAAACCTATGTTTAGTCGTGGGTTAAACCAGTTGGGTAGGGGTCAGAATGGGTTGGGGTGAAAACGGTTAATGTTTAGGTATAGCCGAAATGGCTCGTATTCACCCAAATGCATGTTTTCCAAAAAGTATATAGTATAATAGATAATTAGCGTGTGCAGTATGATCACTAAAAGTTATATCATTTCAGTTTATCTTCTTAATCTTTTGATATTAGAATTTAGGTTGTCTTATGCATAAAAACTACACACCATGTTCTGTTTGACCCGCTTTCATATAATCACTTTGACTTCACAGGTTTAGTATAAAAGATGATTGAATAGGTTAAGTAGAGGTTGTACTAATACATAGAAGTTTGATTGTCCTTGTCCCTAAGTAGCTGAAACATGTATCCTGCCTGTTTCCTTACAAGAATTTTTATCTTAAACATACAGCATTAGAAATAAACTTATATATGTGGTTTGCACCTTGAGAAGAGCTCACTTACGCGCCTTAGCCCCATAGAGTTACCAGATTAAGAAAGTCAAAGACTTACTTAGTGTGCAGCTCTCCAGTAAAGAGTCAGTATATTGATTGAAATGGGAGTGCTGAGGCCATATCCATTGGGAACATCATATGAGTGACGCGTATGTAAAACATTTTAGATGGTATGGCAGCAGCTGGATCTTTTGATGAAGTGATTGAAGTGCACGAGGCCTACTTACTGTCAATGCTTTGTAGTTACAGATAAGCTGGTTAGTAAATTTGTATTTTTAGCTGGCTTTGTTTCTGTACAATGGGAAGGATGACTAAAAGTTTTAATGTTTTGTGATGTCCTCTATTGTTGATGATTGATTATGATGTTCAGTGGGCATCAATTGCAAGCCGGATCAACAGTATACTTGGACTAGCACTGGATTTCTTATTCGGTTCAGCAGACATTATCCAGGTGTCGGTTGAGCAAACATTTCAAGCTTAATGTGGGTCAATTTTCACATTTGGCAGATTTAGTTACCAGAATAAATTACAATTTTTTTTTACATGTACATGATAACTGCTCGTACTACCGGTCCGCTTATTTGAAGTTGGCTATCATCGTGTCAATGTGAAGATGACATTGCTAATGATGATATAAGGTTTTATATTTACGGGAAAGGTTAGAGGCTTGTCATGTATATGATGTTGGTTCCCTTAAATACTGTTTATCATGTAGTAACATAGAATAGCTTACATCACAATGTAGAAATGCGGTGTGCATTTTGTTTCCATCATTTATGAGATTTTAAAAGTAGGTTAGAGGCTTGTCAATTTGAATGTGTAAAGAGGAATCGTAATTGTGGTTCCTTAGGCGAGCAGCCGAGCATAATCAATGTGTACATCCCTTTTGTTTTTGCGGGAGTTGTTGTAGCGTGTTATTGATTTAAATAGAGTACAAAATGATGAGCCGTGAAAACAGTTCCTTTACCGTTCTATGAGATGGATTGAGATATGTGAATGGTTTGTATTTTAGCTTGCCACAACATAGTCAGGTATGTGATCATGTGTCCATATGCACGTTCATGGATTTCATTCCAATACTAGAATTTTGCTTGGTACGTTAAACTATAACGTGGTCTGATTGATATCGTTACATACTTTATGCGCATTGCAACCAAATTACTATATATCTAATACAGAGTCAATCCGTAAGCTGTGATTGGTTGCCCATATTACTTGCGTCAATTTGACGTCACAAACCAATGACAATGTAAGCCCAACAATTAGCCCAGCGTGGCCCATTGCTTAAAAGAAATACCAATGACAATGTAAGCCTACTTAAGGATGTATACTTATAAGCCCACCCATTAAGTCAAATAAAGTACAAGTGATTGTAGAAATAGCCCCATGGCTTAAAATGCTGCAAATGCAAATGAAATGAAAAAAAAATAAAAAAAAAAAAAAAAAAAAAAAAAAATCCATTTTAGGCAAATACCATGGGAAAAAAAAAACTTGCAAACATACATAATCTAAATGCCATACGAAACAACCCAAAGCTGCCAGATCATTGCCCCGCCGCAACGTGACGGCTCGCAACCGTCCTCGTTTGTTAAAATGTAAGGGTGTGTTTGTTTTTTGAAAGAAAAATGTCGTACTACATCTTACTTCTTACCGAGTGAGAGGCGGTAAGACATTTGGTTGTTTGTTTTTTTTCTTTTGAGTCAGACACGGTCAAACATATCACATCTTACTCAATAAGAGGTGAGGAGCTTCTCTTATCGCCTCTTACCCAATAAGAGGTTGAAGACATGTATTAATATAATATATTTGATAGTTTATTAACTACGTTAAATTTATGATAAAAAAAAAAGTTTTGTTCCATATTTACATAAGTTTTATTCATAGCATTGCGTTGGTTTAATAAATCAATTGCAGAAACCAACACTTATTTTATTCAAAAAAAATTTTGTTTCATATTTACACAGTGTTAAAAATCATTCAAAAAATTATACAAAAACAAACAACATTATTTTATTCAGATTCAGACTTTCTAACCACTTCTTACTAATAAGATGTGATAATCAGATTAAAACTTAAAACATCTTAAAGAAACAAACAACACCTAAGACTAGTGATTCAAACATAAAGATACAACTATGTGAACAACTTATACAATTTATATACAAAGGGGATCTAATTTAATTCTGATGAGGTCCCGTTACCTTTTCAATATATAATATATTTAAAAATGTTTTACATGTGAAGCTTATATCATGGGTTCGAGTCCTTTGCATCAAAACTATATCACTCCTTTAGTTTTTCACTTTTGATTATTTTTCCTAATATGATTTTGATCATTATACAAGTAGTTGATTGATATGCTATTGATCATTATACAAGTAGTTAAAGAAGACGAAACCAATGCTTGGTTTTAAAAAGCTCCTAACTGAGACTTAAATTAGTCAAAATTTTAAGAATTAACATAGGCAGCAAGTTGGTTTTTTATAGACTTGCCCGAGCTCGGATTACTTAATTTCACCAAATTTGAACTATCGTTTGAGCTGATATCGAGCTTCTTAAATCATCATAATTTCTATGAGTAATTCAAGATATAGAATCACAGAGATTTTTCCATCGTTTAGTAATGGTTGTCGTTGTTCCATTTTTTTTTAATTTATTTTTTTGGGGGTGGGGGGGGGGGGGGGGGGGGGGAAGATTTATGATCTATGAAAATTCCAATTTTAAAAAAGCAAATTTTTTAAATTCAATATGAACAAGGAACGTACAGGTTACTTCTAATATTTAATGTGTCATCTACCTTCCTTTCCTTTTTTCATCTCAATAAATATACATGACGAGTGACTTTTCTACTTTATAAACCTGTGTTTGTGTTGGAGAGAGATGTTTTGAAAGGATAAAAGTTTACAATCGGTTGGTTTGGTTTACCATTTCTTAACTCATCATTATACTAATAAATTTATTTGAATGATGTTTGTTTTAGTTCATTTACTTCTGAATACTTAAACTTGTCTTTACTAGTAACAACTACAATAATAAATCGAGCCATTAAGTCGGCTAAAAATCGGGCCCACAGGCTACTAGTCAATAATAAGTATTTGTACAAATGATTTATCATTTGATCCTTAGTCAATAATTATATGCCCCAACCAAAAAAGAAAAAAAAAATGACTTTAACCAAGCCTAGAATGGCTTTATCCACAGTTAAATAAAATTATATTCAAAGTTTATTTGGTGCAAAAATAATAAAATGGCTATATACAGGACAAAAGCACCTGTACCAATTTTGTAATATTTTATTAGTGTATATAGCCATTTTATTATTTTGTAAACACTTTGACCAAAATGACTTTATATGTCTTCTTCTTCATTAGTTGAGTAGCACACTGACTAGGCTCGCCTATACCTTTCTGAATCACATTGGTCTCGCCTGCTCCTCGCCTGGTATTCCTTTTACTAGATCTAACAGTTAGAAACTAATTTAGTAGATAGTTTTATATGCGACATTTATATGTGTAAAACTTGTTGAATAAAACGACGCCCACCAAGTGTTTGATGAAATGCCCCAATCACATTGTTACATTTTGTTTTTGTTGTTGTTGTTGTTGTTATCATTTGATGTAGACACACACCAGGTGTTTGATGAAATGCCCCAATAATTAGATTGTTACTTGTATTCTACTAATATATCATTTGTTTAAGCCTCCAGGTGAATGATATGTGTTTAACATTCATCAATCCATTATGTGTTTTAAAGAGTAGATTTTTTACTTAGTGATTCATATTTAGGCGGTGTTTCGGATTGCTTCTTAATAAACAAACAAACACCCACCTTACAAATATGTATTTGATTTAGCTATTGCGTATGCCATTGCTAATGGTCTGTAGTTATTCACTTTCCACGTTTTGATATAGCTGCTGCCGTTTCTAACATTTCATTTCTCCTTTTGAATGTCTAGTTGGTCATGGAAGGAGTGGATCGATTGAATGAGTTAAGTGATGAAATGTTGGTCAATAATATCATGTCTCGCTTGGACTGCACTACCAAAGACATGATCAGAACAACGGCTACCATCTCAAAACGATGGAAAAATCTTTGGACTCAACTTCCTCATCTCATTTTCTCAGATGAGGAAGACGGCATAGATTTACAATTTGAAGAACTCCATGGTTACATTTCTTTTATCGACAACACCCTTAATCAGTGTCCTACAAATCTCAACCTCAAAAAATTCAAACTTGATATCAATTACCGTATGGATAATTCTGAGTTTAAATCACGAGCAAATAGTTGGATTCGTTATGCTATTAGCCGTAATGTTGAAGATGTTGATTTATTGTTATTCGATATACGAGCAGAGGAACCGTTTAGCTATGAAGACGATTTGTTTTTCAACAATTTGTGTTTTTATCGTGTGAAGGTGTCCTGGTGTCTGTTTAACCCTCCTAATGGTGCAATTAGTTGGGAAAGACTTGAGTGTTTATGTTTATCTTTTGTGATTCTGGATGAAGATATGATTGAGAAGATATTATCCGGAAGTCCTTGCTTGGAGTCTTTGGAGTTGAAAGAATGCTATGGTTATAGGCGGATTGATATTACTTCAAAGAGTGTGAAGAAGTTGGAGTTCTTTGGATACAACTCTCGCCATCAGGTGTATATATACAAGGAGCCTTATATAGATTGTCTCAAAATCAATGCGCCTTACATATCCTCTCTAACTATAGAAGGTGTGTTGTCTTTGCGAGAGCTTGTGTTGCTTAATGTGTCGTCTTTGGTCAAAGCTCACTTAGATTATTTGATCAATTGGAGGGAGTCTGAAATATTCGAAGAAGAAGTACTTAGAGGACTTTTAGAAAGCCTTGGCCATGTCGAAGATATTACATTTGAAGATCACTGTTCCGAGGTAATATTACTTTTGGATATCTTTTTTTCATTCACTCCGGTTTGTTGTTAGTGTGTAAAATAATACATGTTGCACTACTGTAATAATGTTCACTTTTGCATTGATAGCTTCTCTCTCGTTTGAAAGCTGGTAGTGATACATTTGATGATGATCGAGCTGAAGATGGAGATTGAGAGGAACATTGTGTTTAAAAGTTGTAGTTGATAGTTTAAAACTGGTTGTTCTATGCTGTTAAAGAGCATGACTATTTGTCCTAACTCGGAAGCATTTGGTGTGGTGTCCGTTTGGTGTGGTGTCCATGGACAGTTTATGCCTGCAAAGAAGTTATTGACACTCCATCGAGCATCTCCAAATAGTCGAAATAGAACTCTACTAGAATTTGGTAAATTTCAAACTTTTGTTTACTGTTTAATCTTGTGGTTTGTGAACCGAGTTAATTAGAAAAAGAAATGTAGTAGTAACTTATTATCTTGAAAATGGAATGATTTTGTTAATTGCATACTGTGGCTCTATTATTGTTCTAGTAGATATGTTGTTTATACATGGCTTTGATTAAGTTGATTCGGTATGTGTCCTGGTTTTCTTCTCGATTGACATTTTTGTTGAGAGAAGTTAGTATGAGATGAGAATATGTTGCTGTTCATACTTAGCTATTCTGTATAGATTTGCTTTCATTGTATGTGTTTTACCAGCTCATCAAGAACGTTACATTTAGAGTACCGAAACTTGACTTTACTCAAATTGAAACATACATGTATCATAAACGTTACGACCAATCAACCAAGAGGTTATGGGTTCAGGTCTTGTTATCTTTCCTCCAAATACCCCTTCAATTCATAGCCACATGGTGCTTCTTGATTTGGATATGTGCACACACAAACATTTGTAATTGAGTCGCGAAGTGATGATCTTATAATATTAGAGATCAACATGGAGGGTTCATATATTGTTTCGCCCATCTTACAAAGTTTATGGTGGATAGTTTCAGGCGATTGAATTTTCTTGTAAATGAACATCAAGCTTCGAATTAAAGCCATTGATAACTATACGTTAACCATGAAGAAATTAATTAGGCAAGCTCGTGGATTTCATTCTCATATTTTATGTGTATTGCAATTAACCAAAATTTGTAAAAATGCAAGTCTATATAAAGTACCATACTCATACTAGTACTATGTGAACAACGTATACAGTTACATATGATCTGATTCAATTGTGTCGTGGTCCCTAGACCTTTTTTAAGTTATTTTCATGTCTAGTATATTTAAAAACACAATTTGATTCATTGGGGATGTTGAGGGAGATGGCAATGGCTCATTCTACATGTAGCTTAGGTCATGAGTTTGATTCTTACTAAAGTCATCCCCCCCATCATCCTCATCATTTTTTTTCAAAAATAGCTTGTGTTCAATGGTACAGAAGTATAAAGCGATTGCATTTTACGGTGAATAACCAATTGAGCTGGACCTAGTCACAAGTAGCCTCGTCTTTGAGACTTCAAGTAAATGTTTATATTAACTAAACCTACTTCTATTGTTATGGGGAAAAATTGAAGACGGAACTAAAACTGCAACTATTAGTCGGTTTGGAATAAACTGAAGGTCCCTGGTTTTGAACATCAGATTTCGTATTGAAGCCACTGTTAACTATAGTCTCTAAGTTAATCATGAAGAAATTAATAAAGCATGACCTGACCTGTTAAACTTTGAAGCAAAAGCTGAATGAATTGAATATAAAATAACAAATTAAAAATGACCTTATAAAATGTGATGTGTTCATAGGCAAAGCTCGTGGATTTCATACTCATATTTTTCTTTCATTGCAACTTATCAAAATTTGTAAAATGTAAGTTTATACTATAAAATAATGTTTTATAATAATGACAATGCACCATACTCATAATATGATAATAGTACCCTAATGAAAATACTACTTGTACTATGTGAACAACGTATACAGTTTATATACTCTATCCATCCCAAAATATAATTCCAGTTTGACTTTTTGAATCGAACTTTGATCTTAAATATGTATTTGATGCAAAATATATAAATGGATTGTGTTTTACATGTATTTTCATTGTTATAATTTTCATCAAATAGTGTATGATACAAAGAAAAATATTTAAGGTCAAAGTTAGATTTAAAAATTCAAACTGGACTTATATTTTGGGACGGAAGTATTATTATTAAATTTAGTTGTGCAGTGGCCCCCTTACTTTTTCTTTTAGTTATTTTCATGTTTAGTATATTTAAAAACAAAATTGATTGAGTAAGGATGTTGAGGGAGATGACAAAGGCTAAATGGCTCATTTTACCAATAATTTAGGTCACGAGTTCAAGTTCAACTAAAGCAATCTTTCTCTAGTTACCCCGCTTTTTCTTTTCCTTTTCTTTTCAAAAAAAATAATAATTAAAAAAAGAAAAAAAAATGGTTAGTGTTTAATGGTAGAAATGTGTAAATCGATGCTTAACGATGGATAACAACGATGCCTAATTGAGTCGGGCACTAGTCACAAGTAATCTCGTCTCAGAGACTTTAAGTATGTTTTTATTAACCAAACTACATCTATTGTTGTGGAAAGTAGAATGAAGTTAAAAATGCAACTACAATTAAGGGGTTTTTTTTTTTTTTTTTTTTTTGGGTTATGAAATTGAAGAAATCTTTATTAAGCTTGAAAAACAAACTTATATGAGCACAAGGTACTCGACGTGAATTCATAACGGAGTTTTTAAAAATATATACTTCTATGTAGTTAGGGTTGTACAAAGTCGGCTATTTATGGACTTGTTTAAGCTAGGATTATATTATAAGTTAATCCTAATTTGAACTATATTGAGCATTTGAGCTCCTGAATTGAGCTTAAATCAACTTTCGTAACTCATCTAAATCTCTACCATTTTCAAGATATCTGAGCTTTCAAATCTTCCTCAAACTAACCTCGATCCACCACCATCATGAAAGTTCATTATACTATATATGAAATCAAGAGCTTAGTCTATTGTTATGGAGTAGAGATTATATCCGCGTTCTTTAACCCAACCACACTCATTCTTGTTACTTTGTTTCAATTTTATTCGAACAATGTTTGTTTTCATCATATGTGTTTTACTAGTTGATCAAGATATGACACATTTGAAGTATCTAAACTTCACTTAGATTAAAACATACATGTATCATAAAAGTTGCAATAACAAACATTTTTTGTTTTCATAAGTTACATGGAAACATAATGGGCTGTTGAAATGGGCTTAGAATCAGGCTTAACTCAAGTGTTTATTACTTTTAACCAACACAATATAACCCACTACAGATTCTTTTTACTAGTCAGCATATTTTTTCATCCAAACACCCAAACAGTTTGTTGTTTGGTTTTGTGTCGATACCAAAACCTTACTTAGTTCCTGCTGCCTGCTTTTGGTACGTATCATCTGCTTATTTAGTTTCATGATTCATGATTATTATCTGATCAACACCCACCAAAGTGTTTGTTTATTATTTGATTCATGATTATTATCTGCTTTTGGTACGTATCATCTGATAATAAGATTGTTACTTACATTCTACTAATATATATAACTGATTATTCTATGATTTAGTTTAATACTATCACTGTTTAAGCTTCTTAATGAAATTCTCTTGTGTAGTATTTTTCAAACAAAATACACGTACAAACAAACAAACAAACATCCCTCCTACAAATATGAACATATAGATAGGTGCAACCTTAGTAACAACCCCATGTATTTGATTTAGATATCGCGTATGCCATTGCTAGTGGTTACTCTTCATTTTTCTACTTAACATATATAATTCAGTTTTCCGCGTTTTGATATATCTGTTTCTGTTTCTAACATTTTATTTCTCGTTTTGAACGTCTAGTTGTCATGGAAGGAGTAGATCGGTTGAATGAGTTAAATGATGAATTCTTAATCGATAATATCATGTCTCGTTTGGACTGCACTACCAAAGAGCTGATCAGAACAACGGCTACCATCTCAAAACGATGGAAAAATCTTTGGACTCAACTTCCTCATCTCATTTTCTCAGATGAGGATGACGCCATAGATTTACAATTTGAAGAACTCCATGGTTACATTTCTTTTATTGACAACACCCTTAATCAGTGTCCTACAAATCTCAACCTCAAAAAATTCAAACTTTATATTAGTTACAGTCTAGTTAATTCTGAGTCGAAATCACGAGTAAATGGTTGGATTCGTTATGCTATTGGCCGTAATGTCGAAGAGGTTGATTTACACTTATTGGATGTAGGAGCAGTGGATCCGTTTATCTATGATGATGAGTTGTTTTTCAACAATTTGTGTTTTAATCGTGTGAAGTTGTCGTGTTGTCTGTTTAATCCTCCTAATGGTGTGATTAGTTGGGAAAGACTTGAGTGTTTGTGTTTATCTTGTGTGACTCTTGATGAAGATATGATTGAGAAGATATTATCCGGAAGTCCTTGCTTGGAATCTTTGGAGTTGATAGAATGCTATGGTTATAGGCGGATTGATATTACTTCAAAGAGTGTTAAGAAGTTGGTGTTCTTTGGATACAGTGGGTTTAATCCATCCGAGGAGGATTATATAGATTGTATCAAAGTCGATGCTCCTTACATATCGTCTCTAACTATAGAAGATGAGTTGGTTTTGCGGGAGCTGGTGTTGCTTAATGTGTCTTCTTTGGTCGAAGCTCACTTAGATTATTCGATCAATTGGAGGGAGTATGTGATATTCAAGGAAGAAGTATTTAGAGGACTTTTAGAAAGTGTTGGCCATGTCAAATATATAACATTTGGGGATAACTGTTCGGAGGTAATATTACTTATGAATGTCTTTTTTTCATACACTCAGGTTTGTTGTTTGTGTGTAAAATTATACATGTTTTACTGCTCTAATAATGTTGACTTTTGCATTGATAGCTTCTCTCTCGTTTGAAAGCTCGTGGCGATACGTCTAATGGTGATCAAGCTGAAAATGGAGATTGAAAGGAACAATTTATTGAAAGTGATTAAGTTGTTGATAGCTTAAAACTGGTTGCTGTCTACTGAAAATGGACAGATGATGCTTGCTAAGAAGTTGTTGACACTCCATCGAGCATCTCCAATAGCTAAAATAAAACTCTGCTAGAATTTGGTAAATTTCAAACTTTTGTTTACGGTTTAATCTTGTGGTTTGTGAACTGGGTTAATGAGAAAAAAAAATGTTCTTGGAACTGATCTTGAAATGGAATGATTTTGTTGAATCCTGTGGCTCTATTATTGTTCTAGTTACTCATTGGCAATAGATCATTTAAATAGCATCACGTAACTGCCAATACTCAGAAATACGAATGAAACTATATCACTTATTTCTTCGTATAACTCTCAATGAAATCTCAAGAATATAGACAACAATGGTACACATGTTGTTGTTCATACATGCCTTTGATTAACTCGATTCGGTATGTGTTCTGGTTTTCTTCTCAATGTACATTTTTGTTGAGAGAAGTTAGTCTGAGATGAAAATTCTATTTTTGAGCATGGTCTTTGTTGGGTAGACAGGTTTTAAACGGGTTTGGGATTGTTGTATTTGAATTTGGGTTGGGATCAGGATTCAGGGATAGTGCGTTAGGTTGAGAAGCCTTAGTCATTAGGACATGTTCTATGGGCTCGCGGATTATAAGATAGGAGACTGAAAATAATCTTATATGCTGGTTATACTGGAGGCCCATTTTGTGTGGACATTGAAACTATCCTTATGAGCTCCAAAGCCCTTTGTATACTGTGGTCCTGGCATGACTCTCGATTATGTTGCGTGCATATAGAAGCGTTATTTGGAATAGCTGCAGGTTTATTGATTGGAATATAGTTCATATTTGGTTTGTTGTTTTTGAAAAAAGTTTTAAATGTTTTGTTAAGTAACAGAATAATGTTGCTTTGCTTCCTACTGTGTCTTTAAGGCATTGGAGGATGAGATGAGTAGTAGTAATAAGCTGTTTTTGTGATGATATTTGTAGGAATTATATAATATCTAGCATAGTGATCATTTGGTATATTCGAATCATGTTGGTTGTTTGTTATAAAAATAGGACAGTAAAGAGGGTCCGATACCTGGGTTGCAGCTTGGTTGTTCATCCATATTTGGTATATGCATTAGGCAATTTAGGTATGATCTCGTTTGTTTCAACCATCTCCATTCATCAATGATGATCGGGCTTGAACCGAAGAGTCTACTAGTAATTGGTTAAAAGACTTAATTGGATCTCAAAGTGACCACGAGTTGTACTTAACACCTTTATAAGCAGATATCCCTTAATTGGATCTCAACGGTTTCTAGTGCATTGGTTCTTTACCTATGCAGTCAGGTAGACCGGTAGGCGCTTAGTCTACGTTAGGGAGTAGAGTTTAATCGTTTATATTTCGTTCTTTGTACGTTATTGTTATTAGGTTATTGTTGCATCACTAATAAACTTTTGAGTTCATATCAAGTACGATACCTTTAACTACTTAGCTCTTCTGTATATATTTGTTTTGATTGTATGAGTTTTACCAGCTCATCAAGAAACGTTACATTTTGGATTTGCGGGAGTTGTTAGGCGAGCATAATCAATATGTACATCCCTTTTGTATTTGCGGGAGTTGTTGTAGCGTGTTATTCATTTAACAAAATGATGAGCAGTTAACATGGTTCCTTTACCGTTCTGTGAGATGGATTCAGATAGGTGAATGGTTTGTATTTTAGCTTGCCACAACAAAGTCAGGTATGTGATCATGTGTCCATATCATGGATTTCATTCCAATACTAGAATTTTGCTTGGTACGTTAGGCTATAACGAGTTCTGGTTGATCTTGTTACATACTTTATGCGCATTGCAACCAAATTTGTAAAAAATTGTAAGTCTAGTGATTCATACATAAAGATACTACTCCTACGTGAACAACTTATATACAAAGGGTATCTTATTTAATTGTGATAAGGTCCCTTAACTTTTTTGATATATAATATATTTGGAAATGTAATTTGCTTAAGTAGGTGTGTTAAAAGAAGGGCAAAGACTCTACCCACAGCTCAGTTCATGGGTTCAAGTCTTGTCAAAGCTCATATTTTAACATCATCCATTTTTTTTAAAGCTCATATTTCTAAATCATCCTCTACTTTTTTTTAATAATATATTTATTTTATTATCTCATGTATGTCAGCTTTAACATGTGGCTTATGATATATTTGTTTATTTTAAACCAAACACTCAATTAAAATTATTGTATCTCTTTGATTCAAAACTATATATCACTCTTTTAGTTTTTCACTTTTGATTATTTTTACCAATATGATTTTGATCATTATACAAGTAGTTGATTGATATACTAATATGTTGATTATTTGGTCAATGTTTAAAGAAGACAAAACCAATGCTTGGTTTTAAAAAGCTCCCAACTGAGACTTAAATTAGTCAAATTTTGTAAGAATTAACATAGGTAGCAAGTCGGTTTTTTATAGACTTGCCTGAGCTTGGATTTTACTAAATTTTACCAAATTTGAACTATCGTTTGAGCTGATATCGAGCTTCTTAAATCATCATAATTTCTACGAGTAATTCAAGATATAGGATCCCGGAGATTTTTCCATCGTTTAGAAATGGTAGCCGTTGTTCTGATCAACTCTTTGATAGTGCACTAGACATGATATTGTTGACTAACATTTCATACGTTGTTTTGAAGGATTTATTTATTTTTTATTTATTTTTTTTTTTGGGTGGGGATTTATGACTCGTGAAAATTCCAATTTTTAAAAAAGCAAATTTTTAAAATTCAATATGAACAAAGAACGTTCAAGTTACTTCTAACATTTAATGTGCCATCTACTTTTCTTTCTTTTTTCCATCTCAATAAATATACATGACGAGTGACTTTTCTACTTTATAAACCTGTGTTTGTGTTGGAGAGAGATGTTTTGAAAGGATAAAACTTTACAATTTTTAGTTCATTTACTTTAGAATACTTAAACTTGTCTTTACTAGTAACAGCTACAATAATAAATCGGGGCATTGAAGTGGGCTAAAAATTGGGCCCCCAGACTACTAGTCAGCTAGTAATAATATAATAAATCGGGGCATTGTAAGTGAAGAAACTGGTCTCCATGTTTACCGTTCTTTTATTGACAACACCTTAAATCAGTGTCCTACAAATCTCAACCTCAAAAAATTCAAACTTGATATCCCTTACAGTGGTCTGGATAATCCTGAGTTCAAATCGCGAGCAAATAGTTGGATTCATTATGCTATTTGTTGAAATGTTGAAGATGTTGATTTACACTTATGGGATGTAACAACGAGTTTGTTTAGCTATGATGATGAGTTGTTTTTTAACAATTTGTGTTTTAATAGTGTGAAGTTGTCCTGGTGTGTGTTTAATCCTCCTAATGGTGCAATTAGTTGGGAAAGACTTAAGTGTTTGTGTTTATCTTGTGTGACTCTGGATGAAGATATGATTGAGAAGATATTATCTGGAAGTCCTTGCTTGGAATCTTTGGAGTTGAACTATTGCTATGGTTATAGGCAGATTGATATTACTTCAAAGAGTGTGAAGAATTTGGTGTTCTCCGGATACGACTCTGAATATGATATTACTCCATACGAGGAGGCTTTTATAGATTGTGTCAAAATCGATGCTCCTTTCATATCGTCTCTAACTATAGAAGGTGTGTTGGATTTGCATGAGGTTGTGTTGCTTAATGTGTCATCTTTGGTCGAAGCTCACATAGATTATTCGAGGATGTCGATATTCAACAAAGAAGAATTTGAAGAAGTACTTGGAAGACTTTTAGAAAGCCTTGGCCATGTCAAAGATATTACATTTGTTGGGTATCAATGTCAGGAGGTAATATTACTTATGAATGTCTTTTTTTTTTTTTTTTTTTTTTTTTTTTTTTTTTTTTTTTTTTTTTTTTTTTCAGACACTTCGGTTTGTTGTTTGTGTGTTAAATTATACATGTTGCAGTGCGCTAATAATGTTCACTTTTTCATTGATAGTTTCTCTCTTCTTTGGAAGCTGGTAGTGATATGTCTGATGATGATCGAGTTGAAAATGGAGATTGAAAGGAACAAATTGCTTAAAGTGATTAGCTGTTAGTTGATAGTTTAAAATTGGTTGTTCTATGTTGTTTAAGAAAATCACTATTCGTACCAACTCAGAAGCGTTTGGTGTGGTGAGTGGTGACCATGGACACTTGATGAACAACTCTGCTTTTTTGGTATTTTTGGTTAGTTGTACATATGATTGTCATTGAGTTAAACACATGATTTGTTGTAATTGCAATTCTTTACAAACATCATGTTCTGATTGTTGCGTTGGAGCTACATCTTTCATACTTCTTTTTTGTTCCACTCCCACTATCGCCGACACGTCTGATTATAGATGAGCTTTTACACAAGAGATTACTTGTTTGCTTGCATATAGGTGGATTTTTAGGATCAGTTGCTTATGTCAGTCAAGCTACAAAGTATTTTCAAGTGAATCCAGCTCTTCAGCTTTCTAGCGTTTGCTTAAAGGTGCAAAACTGAGCGGGTTAGGTAATGGTTCAAAGCGGGTATATATGGTATGTGTGGACATGTAACACTTTTTGTCCAAATTGATGCACAAGCTTTCATTTTCATAAACGCGACCTTGGAGTGGTTGGTTTTGAGAGCTGAAGCACTTCAAAACCTGACACTAATTACCGCTATTTCCTATTAATTAATAGTTTGACATGTGTTTTACTATTTATGCTTTGTTGAAGTATCACTAATAAATTTTTGAGTTAATATCGAGTATAACTTTAACTATTTAGCTACTTAATAAAGTTTGTTTTCATCAAGAAACGTTACATTTAGAGAACCTAAACTTCACTTTGTTAAGTTAAAAACATACACGTATCATATAAGCTATAAGTTACAATAACAAATTGGGCTGTTGAACTGAGCTCAAAATTAGGCCTAACTAGAACCCAATGCTAGTGCAATCTAGCTTAATAAGATTGGACTTGTTGGGATGGGTTTAGCAGGACCAGCTAGGCCTCAAACTATTTATGTATGAACTTTTTCAAGTGTTTATTTCTTACGAGCAACTCAAAATAAACTTGATCTTATGTTCCTTTTAGCTAACTTGTGATCTTAGGATAGTTCAAAATATTATAACTACCTTTTTCAACAAGTATGTCTATAAGATATTATATGTATAAACTAAAACTTGAACATGATACATATGTGATGTGTTGTTACAATACTCGATACTTGCTACCTTTGTCAACACATAAACAATAATTGAGTTGCGAAGCGATGATCTTATAATATGAGTGATCAACATGGAGGGTCCGTACATCTTTTTTCCAGGACTCGCAATATGTTAGATTGATCAGAGCCGTTAGCAAGTATCACGTTACTATAGTTTTGGTGGATCAGTTTTAGGCTTTCTAGAAGTTGTGCAATGTGCTAGTCATTAGTGACAAATTTACAAAGACTGCATTTTCCGTTTGGTCCCATGCATGTGTAGTGACTCTCATATATATATAACTTCAAGTATTTTTAACAAACTAATCGCCATCGAAATTAAACTCACTAAAAACAATACGTTGCAGGTTATCAGTTAATAGTGAAACCCTAATACCGGGTTTCACTAATATCAGTAATTATAATTAGCGAGTCAATTCAAGTTTTCACTCACACAATAAAAAGTCTAGTACAAGTGATGATAATATGCGAAGATTGCATTTGACAATAATACTGTGATAAAATCAGTTTTTCATTTCTTATAAATGAACATCCGGCTTGGAATAAAAGCCACTTTTAACTATAAGTTAACCATGAAGAAATTAATAAAGCATGCATGGCCTCTTTTCCAAAGCTAATTGTGGATCCTTTTCTAAAAGTCGTTTCAAATTAAAAGACAAGTTGCTACAATGTTGGACCTCACAGTTCCAATCCAACGGAATAAGATGAAAAACGTTAAATTTTAATTGAGAGTTGAGACTTTCGGTACACGGCCACTTATTTATAAGTTGCAACTTAAAGAATGAATTAGAAGATACCAGATGAAAAATAACATATATACTTGGGGTTTATATTGCTCCAATTTAAATTGGTGTATATGAAAAGCTTTTATCTTTCCCAAGCACCTCACGCACCCACCAATAAAAGAAGCAACCAGAATGCATGCTTTGCTTTGGAAGTATAAAATACAGATACTACAGTTTAAAAATGGACTAGACTACTAGTCAGTTAATAATAAGCATTTGTTCATATCCAAACTAAACACCAACCTTAGTTCCTGACTTCCTGCTGCCTGCTTTTGGTACGTTTTTCATCTGCCTTTGTTTCTTCTATCAATCTGTTTGGTTTCATGTTTATTATTATTATTAAACATTCTACAAATATATAACTGATTGTTCTATGATTTAGTTTAATACTACTATGTATTATCACTGGTTAAGGTTCCAGGCCAATAATAATTGTTTAAATAATTTCAACATTGATCAATGCATTCGTATTTAAGTGCTGTTTTGGGTTGCTTCTTAATGAAATTCTCTTATGTTGTATTTTTCAAACAAAATACACGCACAAACAAACAAACACCACTCCTACAAATCTGAACATATAGATAGGCGCAACCTCAGTAACAACCCATGTATTTGATATAGCTATCGTGTATGCCATTGCTAGTCGTTACTCTTCATTTTTCTACTTAACATATATAATTTTCCGTTCTCCGCGTTTTGATATAGCTGTTTCTGTTTCTAACATTTCATTTCTCGTTTTGTAATGTCTAGTTGGTCATGGAAGGAGTTGATCGATTGAATGAGTTAAATGATGACTTCTTACTCAATAATATCATGTCTCGTTTGGACTGCACTACCAAAGAGCTGATCAAAACAACAGCTACCATGCTCATAATAAAAATACCGCTCGTACTATGAACAACATATACAGTTAACATATGATCTGATTTATTTGTGTTGTGGTCCTTTTACATATCCAAGTTATTTTCATGTTTAATATATTTAAAACCACAATTAAGTCATTGGGGATGTTGGGGGAGATGGCAAAGGCTCATTCTATCTTATAGAAGGTCATGTGTTCGGTTCATGCTAAAGTCATATGTCTCAACATCCACCTTTTTTAACATTCTCCCTCTTATTTGAAATGTGTGGTTAAAAATCCTTTTCATTATTCTTATTTTAGTTTTTCTTCCTATGTTTCTATAATCTAAAACTACATCTATTTTTTTAACATTCTCCATCTTATTTGAAATGTGTGGTTAAAAATCCTTTTCATTATTCTTATTTTAGTTTTTCTTCCTATGTTTCTATAATCTAAAACTACATCTATTTTTTTAACATTCTCCATCTTATTTGAAATGTGTGGTTAAAAATCCTTTTCATTATTCTTATTTTAGTTTTTCTTCCCATGTTTCTATAATCTAAAACTACATCTATTGTTTGATGACGAAAAAAAAAAAAAAAAATCAACTACAATTAATTTGGTTTTTTAATAACTTTTTTTTTTTAATTTATTTATTTTTACCTATACCACCTATCTCACAAATGCCTCTAGCAAGACTTGAACCCACAACCTTTAGGTTGCTGGGGAACTATTAGAAAGCCTTGGCTATGTCGAAGATGTTACATTTGGAGATCACTCTTTGGAGGTAATATTACTTATGAATGTCTTTTTTTCACACACTGAGGTTTGTTATTTGTGTGTAAAATTATACACGTTGCACTGCTTTTGCATTGATAGCTTATTTGCCGTTTGGAAGCTGGTAGTGATACGTCTGATGATGATCGAGTTGAAAAAAGGAGACCGAGAGGAACAAATTGCCTAAAGTGATTTAATTGTTACTTGATAGTTAAAACTGGTTGTTCTCTGTTGTTAAAGAATATGACTATTCGTCCCAACTCGGAAGCGTTTGGTGTGGTGACCATGGACAGTTGATGCTTGCTAAAAAGTTATTGATACTCCATCGAGTATCTCCAACAGCCGAAATAGAACTTTTTTTTATTTTATTATTATTTTTTTTAGAACTTTATTTATTTATTTTTTATTTTTGCTAAAACTTTTGTTTAACATTCATCAAAGACACGGTTTTATAATTGATTCCGTGGAGTTGTCGGTTATCATTTCCACATACAAAACTTAAAATAGGTCAATTACTCGCCACATTTTTTTCTAAGAACGACTCAATAAAGTTGGTAACATGCATACTCATGGACACATTTTTCAACTCCATGTATGGTTGTTTGAAATTATCCAATTACAATGCACGACAGATCTCAGTGACCAAATCAAGTCGTGTAAACTTCATATGCCTTCATAAATCATCTAAACCTAAGAATTGTTAATTATAATTATTATTCAAGTTTTTGATATTGCAGACTCTTGTTAAGTAGTCTTGCTTTAAAACTATACATGTTAACACATACACAACTACCGGTGTTGCAAATTCTGACAAATTTAACGACTTATAGGGGTAAAAGAAAGTTTTGAAAATTTATTCTTTTAAAAAGGCTTAAACCAGCTGGATTTATTAAACCGTGTCAACCCTGGTCGACTAAAACCCATTGGTTAGATCTCGCTCTATAACAAGAGAAAAACCGATCACTAATCCTATTATGATTTAATCAACCGGGTTTTAAAACATTGCATAATACAAGTACCATAACATTTACAACAATAAACCGGGCCATTGAAGTGGGGTAAATATCGGGCCCAATGGTAATAGAGCCCATCCTACAAACACAACACTCACTAGTAACTAGTTAGTTCATGCTTTTGGTACGTATCATCTACCTTTGTTTCTTCTATCAATCTATTAGTTTCATGTTTATTATTGTTACTTTTATCATTTGTTTAACGTTGATCAATCCATTACGTGTTTTAAGTACTGTATTCGTTTAGTAAACTGATTCTTATTTAGCATTTTTTAAACAAAATACGCCTACAAATATGAACTTATAGATAGGCGCAACCTTAGTAAGGGCCCATGTATGTGATTTATCGGTTAACATTTCAGTTCTCCGCGTTTTGATATAGCTGTTGCTGCTGTTTCTAACATTTCATTTCTCGTTTTGTAACGTCTAGTTGGTCATGGAAGGAGTTGATCGATTGAATGAGTTAAGGGACGAAATCTTGGTCAATAATATCATGTCTCGTTTGGACTGCACTACCAAAGAGCTAATCAGAACAACGGCTACCATCTCAAAACGTTGGAAAAATCTCTGGACTCAACTTCCTCATCTCATTTTCTCATATCCCCATGACGCCACAGATTTTGTAAGTGGAGAAACTGATCTCCATGGTTACCTTTCTTTTATCAACAACACCCTAAATCAGTGTCCTACAAATCTCAACCTTAAAAAATTCAAACTTGATATCAATTACAATAGTCTGGTTAATTCTGAGTTTAAATCGCAAGCAAATAGTTGGATTCGTTATGCTATTAGCCGTAATGTTGAAGAGGTTGATTTAGAGTTATGCAATGTAGGAGTAGGGGAACGGTTTAGGTTTAGCTATAATGATGAGTTATTTTTCAACAATTTGTGTTTTAATCGTGTGAAGCTGTCCTGGTGTCTGTTTGATCCTCCTAATGGTGCAATTAGTTGGGAAAGACTTGAGTATTTGTGTTTATTTCTTGTGACTCTGGATGAAGATATGATTGAGAAAATATTATCCGGAAGTCCTTGCTTGAAATCTTTGGAGTTGAATGAATGCTATGTTTATAGGCGGATTGATGTTACTTCAAAGAGTGTTAAGAAGTTTGTGTTCTCTGGATACTACTCTTCTGATCATTCTATGGAGGGGGAGGGTTATATAGATTGCGTCAAAATCAATGCTCCTTATATATCGTCTCTAACTATAAAAGCTGATTTGGATTTGCGGGAGCTTGTGTTGCTTAATGTGTCTTCTTTAATCCAAGCTGACTTAGATTATTCTATGAATTGGAGCGAGTATGTGATATTCGAGGAAGAAGTATTTAGAGGACTTTTAGAAAGCCTTGGCCATGTCAAAGATATTACATTTGGGGATCACTGTTTGGAGGTAATGAAACTTACGATTAAGAATGTCCTTTTTTTTTTTTTTTTGTTTTTTTTCATATATTCAGGTTTTTTCTTTCTGTGTAAAATTATACATGTTGCACTTCTCTAATTATGTTCACTTTTGCATTGATAGCCTCTCTCTCGTTTGAAAGCTGGTAGTGATACGTTTGATGACGATCGAGTTGAAAATGGAGATCGAGAGGAACAAACTGCTTAAAGTGCATGATTAAGTGTTCGTAGTTGATAGTTAAAACTGGTTGTTCTCTGTTGTTAAAGAGTGTGACTATTTGTCCCACTCGAAAGCGTTTGGTTTGGTGACCATGGACAGTTGATGCTTGCTAAGTTATTGACACTCCATCGAGCATCTCCAATAGCCGAAATAGAACTTTGTTTTTTTTAGTATCTTCAAACTTTTGTTAACTGTCTAATCTTGTGGTTTTTTTGGAATTGTAGTAATTGATTTTGAATGTGGTAAGATTTTGTTGCATCCTGTGTTTTTGTTAGTATTCTGGTTATGCACATTGTTGACAATAATAGATCATTCAAATAACATCATGTAAGCGTACCTTATTATATTGCTATTACATAAGAGATTGCTTTTAGGCATACGGTTAATCCCTCTCGTTGCGTGCGGGCTTCTTAATGTGCCATTTGCAGTAGCGCTTCTGAAATGTCAGTTGCAGTTTAAATATGAGCGCCCAAGACAAAAGATTGAAGTTCATTTCAGAGATCCTAAACACTATGAAGATCATCAAGCTACAGTCATGGTAAGAAAAGTTTAAGGAATTTATTGAGTCTTGTAGAGAAAACAGATTCAAATGGCTAAGGGTGTCTCAATATCAAAAAGCTTATGTCTTGATTCTGTATTGAATGTAACCGACGATCATTTATTCTGTTGAGCTTTTCGGGGTGTGCATTTTTCAAGAGTGCCCCTTCTGGCCCCATTTTTATGATTTTTGCAACATTAAGAACATTGTCCGAGCCAGTCAATTACTTTCTACAAGCTCTTTCATTCTTGATCCAGACTGAAGTCTTCTTTGATAGAATCAATTTGTATTGGAATACAACATGGCTATTTCAGTTGTGATCCAAAAGTACCTCTTCCAACTCTCAAAAGCATAAATATGGAAGTTAAGAAAGGCAAAAAAGTCGTGATTTGTAGGCCCCGTTGGCCGTTGTTGCTGGAAAATCATCCCTATTGCATGCTATACTCCATAAAAAAAAACAGTACTTCAGGAGCTGTATAAATTTCTAAAGCGTGTTGCTATTGCTTATTTGCTTGCATATAGGTCGATTTTTAGGATCAGTTGCTTATGTCAGTCAAGCTACAAAGTATTTTCAGTTAATGGGGTATAATTCCATCTCTAATCGGATGATTCAAATTCCACTCTAGTTTAAAATACTCGTTTAGTTCTAATCAGGTCATGACCCGTTAGTCATTTTTCAATGTAGTTATATAGTATAGATGTGTACTAAGGTCTACTAAAATGCCTCTAAAGAGATAAGTCTTTAACAGTTTTTCGGGTTAGGCAATGCTAGATAGAACTGCTTTTGGCAGGTTGTCTGGAACATCTTCTTGCAGTAACTAAGTTACCCTGAACTTGGCATGTGTGCCAACTGCCAACCCACCCCAACAGTGGGTCAAAATGCAAAATTTAGGGGTAACCTAAGTAGCATTTTAGGAAAGCTGAAGATTGAATAAATTACCATGACAAAAGCTGTGACAACACTATGCACGATTAGATTGGCCATGTTTCCAATTAGATAAGAAGCGATCCCGATATTGAACAACATATATAAAAGATACCAAACACCTTCTCCCCTGGACTTGCCTCGTGCAAGTTTCCACAGCTGAATTTTGTAAGGGTCACAACTCACAATTGATAAATACATTGAATAGGTGTATCCCAGCCAAATACTTCTATACTCAAAGTTGTCGATAATATATCGGATCCATGTACCATATGAAGTGTTATGATGAGCGGCTATCCAGTAGTAGAAGCAGCCTGAACTGCGAAAAACGTATATTGTGATAATCCAAACTGGTTAGTCTAGCAACATGCGTCCGTCAACAGACACTTATCCTAAACTAATTGGGGGCAGACTTAACTGAAACTAAAACCTATGTTTAGTGGTGGGTCAAACCAGTTGGATAATGGGGTTAGAATGGGTTGGGGTTAAAACAGTTAATGTTTTGGTATAGCCGAAATGGCTCGTATTCACCCAAATGCATTTTGTCCAAAAAGTATATAGTATAATAGACAATTAGCGTATGCAGTATGATCACTAAAAGTTATATCATTTCAGTTTATCTTCTTAATCTTTTGATATTAGAATTTAGGTTGTCTTATGCAGAAAAACTACACACCATGTTCTGTTTGACCCGCTTTCATATAATCACTTTGACTTCACAGGTTTGTATAAAAGATGATTGAATAGGTTAAGTAGAGGTTGTACTAATACATAGAAGTTTGATTGTCCTTGTCCCTAAGTAGCGGAACTGCCTGTTTCCATACAAGAAGTTTTATCTTAAACATACAGCATTAGAAATAAACTAATATATGTGGTTTGTACCTTGAGAAGAGCTCACTTACACGCGTTAGCCCCCATAGTCTTAGAAGATAGAGAGTCAGTATATTGATTGAAATGGGAGTGCTGAGGCCATATCCATTGGGAACATCATATGAGTGACGCATATGAAAACATTTTAGATGGTATGGCAGCAGCTGGATATCTTGATGAAGTGATTGAAGTGCACGGGGCCTACTTACTGTCAATTGAACGTCAATGTTTTGTAGTTACAGATAAGCTGGTTAGTAAATTTTTATTTTTAGCTGGCTTTGTTTCTGTACAATGGGAAGGATGACTTTAAAAAGTCTTAACGTTTTGTGATGTCCTCTATTGTTGATGATTGATTATGATGTTCAGTGGGCATCAATTGCAAGCCGGATCAACAGTATACTTGGACTAGCACTGGATTTCTTATTCGGTTCAGCAGACATTATCCAGGTGTCGGTTGAGCAAACATTTCAAGCATAATGTGGGTCAATTTTCACATTTGGCAGATTTAGTTAGCATAATAAATTACAATTTTTTTACATGTACATGATAACTGCTGGTACTACCGGTCCGCTTATTTGAAGTTGGCTATCATCGTGTCAATGTGAAGATGACATTGCTAATGATGATATAAGGTTTTATATTTACGGGAAAGGTTAGAGGCTTGTCATGTATATGATGTTGGTTCCCTTAAATACTGTTTATCATGTAGTAACATAGAGTAGCTTACATCACAATGTAGAAATGCGGTGTGCATTTTGTTTCCATCATTTATGGGATTTTAAAAGTAGGTTAGAGGCTTGTCAATTTGAATGTGTAAAGAGGAATCGTAATTGTGGTTCCTTAGGCGAGCAGCCGAGCATAATCAATGTGTACATCCCTTTTGTTTTTGCGGGAGTTGTTGTAGCGTGTTATTGATTTAATTAGAGTACAAAATGATGAGCAGTGAACACGGTTCCTTTACCGTTCTGTGAAATGGATTCAGATAGGTGAATGGTTTATATTTTAGCTTGCCACAACATAGTCAGGTATGTGATCATGTGTCCATAGGCACGCTCATGGATTTCATTCCAATACTAGAATTTTGCTTGGTACGTTAAACTATAACGAGGTCTGGTTGATCTTGTTCAAATTTGTAAAAATGTAAGTTTAGTGATTAATACATAAAGATACTACTATGTGAACGGCTTATACGATATACAAAGGTATCGAAATGTATGTAGCTTTTTTAAGTGGGTGTGTTAGAAGAAAGGTCATGGGTTCAAGTCCTGCCAAAGCCTTTAACTCTACATTATCCACTTTTTTTTAATAATATATTTAGGGATAATATATTTATTTTATTATCTCATGTATGTTAGCTTTAAAATGTGGCTTATGATATATATTGTTTATTTTAAACCAAACACTCAATAAAAGTTATGGTGTCTCTTTGATTCAAACTATATATATCACTCCTTTAGTTTATCACTTTTGATTATTTTTACCAATATGATTTTGATCATTATACAAGTTGTTGATTGATATGCTAATATGTTGATTATTTGGTCAATGGTTAAAGAATGCGAAACCAATGCTTGGTTTTAAAAAGCTCCCAATAGAGACTTAAATTAGTCAAATTTTGTAAGAATTAACATAGGTAGCAAGTCGGTTTCTATAGACTTGCCTGAGCTTGGATTTTACTAAATTTTACCAAATTTGAACTATCGTTTGAGCTGATATCGAGCTTCTTAAATCATCATAATTTCTACGAGTAATTCAAGATATAGAATCCCGGAGATTTTTCCATCGTTTAGAAATGGTAGCCGTTGTTCTGATCAACTCTTTGATAGTGCACTAGACATGATATTGTTGACTAACATTTCATACGTTGTTTTGAAAGGTTTTATTTATTTATTTATTTATTATTATTTTTTTTTAATTTTGTGTGTGTGGTGGGGATTTATGATCCGTGAAAATTCCAATTTCTAAAAAAGAAAATTTTTAAAATTCAATATAAAGAAGGAACGTACAAGTTACTTCTAACATTTAATGTGTCATCTACATTCTTTTCCTTTTTCTATCTCAATAAACCTGTGTTTGTGTTGGAGAGAGACGTTTTGAAAGGATAAAAGTTTACAATTGGTTGGTTTGGTTACCATTTCTTAACTCATCTAAATTTATTTGAATGATGTTTGTTTTAGTTCATTTACTTTTGAATACTTAAACTTCTCTTTACTAGTAACAGCTACAATAATAAATTGGGCCACCGAACTGGGCTAAAAATTGGGCCCATGATAAATAAGTTGTGGACTTGTGGTTATAGTTTAGCATAATAGCCCATCCCATGTACAAAGAAAGTAGTAGCAAACAATCAAACATAGTACTAGTACTAGACTACAACTAGTCAGCTAGTAATAAAATAATAAGCATTTCTTCATCCAACCAAACACTGCTTGCTTTTGGTATTATTATTATCTGATCAACACCCACCAAGTATTTGATGAAATGCCCCATTCAGAATGTTACATTTTGTTGTTGTTATCATTTGATGTAGACACACACCAGGTGTTTGATGAAATGCCCCAATTAGATTGTTACTTGTATTCTACTAATATATCATTTGTTTAAGGCTCCAGGTGAATCATATGTGTTTAACATTCATCAATCCATTATGTGTTTTAAGGAGTAGAGTATTTACTTAGTGATTCATATTTAGGCGGTGTTTCGGATTGCTTCTTAATAAACAAACAAACACCCACCTTACAAATATGTATTTGATTTAGCTATTGCGTATGCCATTGCTAATGGTCTGTAGTTGTTATTCACTTTCCACGTTTTGATATAGCTGCTGCCGTTTCTAACATTTCATTTCTCGTTTTGAACGTCTAGTTGGTCATGGAAGGAGTAGATCGATTGAATGAGTTAAATGATGACTTCTTAGTCAATAATATCATGTCTCGCTTGGACTGCACTACTACAGAGGTGATCAGAACAACGGCTACCATCTCAAAACGATGGAAAAATCTTTGGACTCAACTTCCTCATCTCTTTTTCTCATATGAGGATGACCCCACAGGTTTTGGATTTGAAGATGATACTCATCTCCGTGATTACGTTTCTTTTATCAACAACACCCTTAATCAGTGTCCTACAAATCTCAACCTCAAAAAATTCAAACTTTATATCGCTTGCGATAGTATGCTAAATTCTGAGTTGGAATCGCCAGCAAATAGTTGGATTCGTTATGCTATTAGTCGTAATGTTGAAGAGGTTGATTTATGGTTATGCGATTCGTTTACCTATGATGACGAGTTGTTTTTCAACAATGTGTGTTTTAATCGTGTTAAGGTGTCCGAGTGTGTGCTTGATCCTCCTAATGGTGCGATTAGTTGGGAAAGACTTGAGTATTTGTGTTTATCTATTGTGACTATGGATGAAGATATGATTGAGAAGATATTATCCGGAAGTCCTTGCTTGGAATCATTGGAGTTGAACGATTGCTATGGTTATAGGCAGATTGATGTTACTTCAAAGAGTGTTAAGAAGTTGTTGTTCTCTGGATACAACACTCATTATTGGTTTTCAAGCGATGAGGATTTTATAGATTGCGTCAAAATCAATGCTCCTTACATATCGTCACTAACTATAAAAGGTGAGTTGGTTTTGCGGGAGGTTGTGTTGCTTAATGTGTCATCTTTAGTGGAAGTCGTCTTAGATTATTCAATCAATTGGTGGGAGTATGTGATATTCGAGGAAGAAGTGTTTAACGGACTTTTAGAAAGCCTTGGCCATGTCGAAGATATTACATTTGGGAATCACTGTTCGGAGGTAATATTACTTATGATGATAGCTCACAAATGTCTTTTTCTCATGCACTTCAGTTTGTTGTTAGTGTGTAAAATTATACACATTGCAATGCTCTAATAATGTTCACTTTTGCATTGATAGCTTATCTCTCGTTTGAAAGCTGGTGGTGATACGGTTGATGATGATCGAGTTGAAAATGGAGATCGAGATGAACAAATTGCTTAAAATGATTAAGTGTTAGTTGATACGTCTTATGCTTGCTAAAAGGTTGTTGACAGTTGACACTCCATCGAGCATCTCCAATAGCCGAAATAGAACTTTGCTAGAATTTGGTAATTTTCAAGCTTTTGTTTACTGTTTAATCTTGTGGTTTGTGAACTGATGAAGTTAATGAGAAAAATAATAAATGTACTAGTACCTGATCTTGAAAATGGAATGATTTTGTTGCATCGTGTGGCTCTATTATTGTTCTAGTCATAACTCATTGGCAATAAATCATTTAAATAGCATCACGTGGCTGCCAATACTCAGATTTACGAATGAAACTATATCACTTAATTCTTTGTATAGCTCTCAATGAAATCCAGGGCCATCTCATGGATTTCGGTGGCCCCATGCCATCACCATAACAAGGCCCTTAAACACACATACAAAATACACATGTATCACTAGTGCGTGAACTAATTAAACTCAAGCCTCATATTGTGTATATACATATAATAAAGTGCATGGAATTTTGTGGCCCTCGTTAGGCGGTGGCCCTGTGCAATGGCACCTCTTGCACTCCCTTAAAGCCGGCCCTGATGAAATCACAAGAATATAGACAACAATGGTAAATATGTTGTTGTTCATACATGCCTTTGATTAAGTCGATTCAGTATGTGTTCTGGTATTCTTCTCAATGAACATTTTTGTTGAGAGAAGTTAGTCTGCGATGAAAATTTTTATTTTTGAGCATGGGCTCTTTGATGGGTAGACAGGTTTTAATTAGGTTTGGGATTGTTGTATTGGAATTTGGGTGGGGATCAGGATTTGGGGATAGTAGCATAAGGTTGAGAAGCCTTAGTCATTAGGGACATGTGCTATGGGCTCGCGGATTATAAGATAGGAGACTGAAAATAATCTTATATGCTGGTTATACTGGAGGCCCAATTTAGGTATGATCTCATGTGTTTCAACAATCTCCATTCATCAATGATGATGGGGCTTGAACTGAAGAGTCTACTAGTAACTAGTTAAGAGACTTAATTGGATCTCAACAGGCCGCGAGTTGGACTTAACACCTTAATAAGCAGGTATCCCTTGATTGGATCTAAACGGTTTCTTGTCCATTGGTTCTTTACCTATACAGTCAGGAATACAGGTAAGCCCTTAGTCTACATTAGGGAGCAGAGTTTAATTGTTTATATCTCGTTCTTTGTACCTTATTGTTATTAGTTTATTGTTGCATCACTAATAAATTTTTGAGTTAATATCAAGTTTAACTTTAACTACTTAGCTCTTTTGTTTATATTTGTTTTCATCCTATGTGTTTTACCAGCTCATCAAGAAAAGTTACATTTAGAATATCTAAACTTCTAGGGCTGAGCAACGGTCCTAAACCGAACCAAACCGAAACCGACAACCTTTAATACATAGAACCGAAACCAAACTGAATATGGTTGGTTCAGTTCGGTTCGGTCCGGTTCCGCTCGGTTTTCTCGGTTTTGTGCTCAGCCCTAACTTGACTTCACTTAAATTGAAATATACATGTATCATAAAAGTTACGATCCATCAAACAAGAGGTTATGGGTTCAAGTCCTGTTGGCAACAATAGGGAGATATTATGTGTGAGATAGGGGTATATGCATGTAACAAATTGCTGTTAAAAAAAGTCATCAATGATACTGTAACTACGACATTCGTCTCATATTAAGTGTCCACTTCCAATATCTCTCCCAACTAAGACCTTTTCTCATTAGTTGAAATGCTAAGTCGGCACTTATTAGAACTACTATCCGGATAAATATGTCTAGAAATTATATCCAAAAATAATAGCTTAAACTGATATATTTAAATATTTTGTTTGTGTGATCTCTTGTAAATGACTTCTATAATTCTCAGTGAGTTCAAGGTGGTTTATGATTTGTAAGTAAGATTTGGAAGTTGCACCTGAAAGTACCTAAGTAAGTGAACCTCGCCCAGAATGAGTGGATGGGATGCCGTTTAGAGGCATGAGGCATCATTTGACAGATTAATGTGGTATTTAGAATGGCTTATCTCTAGTACAGCTTCTTCTGTTAGGTGCGGGTGATTAAGAGAAGGTTTGGCCGTGACGATTTTGACTTGCTCAAGTCCAATTTAAGCCAATTAGTGTTCCAAACACTAGCCAATCTTGACATAAATGTTACTCTGATTATCCGTTGTCTTTCCTCCAAATACTTCTTCATAACAACATGGTGGTTCTTGATTTGATCAACTAGCATATGTGCGCACATAAACATTAGTAATTGAGTCGTGAAGTGATGATCTTGTAATATGAGTGATCAACATGGAGGGTTCATATATCATTTGGCCCATCATTCCAGGGCTCGCAATCTAGCAAGTATCACGTTACAATGTTTATGGTGGATAGTTTCAGGCGATTATATTTGTTCTCTGCTGTTAAAGAGCATGACTATTTGTCGAGAGGAACATTGTGTTGAAAGTGATTAAGTTGTAATTGATAGTTTAAAACTGATTATTGTCTGCTGTTAATGAGCATGACTATTTGTCCTAACTCGGAAGCGTTTGGTGTGGTGTCCATGGACAGTTGATGCTTGCTAAGAAGTTATTGACATTCCATCGAGCATCTCCAATAGAAGTCTGCTAGAATTTGGTAATTTTCAAACTTTTTTTTACTGTTTAATCTTGTGGTTTGTGAACTGATCGAGTTAATGAGAAAAAGAAATGTACTAGTTACTGATCTTGAAAATGGAATGATTTTGTTGCATTATGTGGCTCTATTATTGTTCTAGTTATACTCATTGGCAATAGATCATTCAAATAGCATCACTTAGCCGCCAATACTCAGAAATACGAATGAAACTATATCACTTATTTCTTCGTATAGCTCTCAATGAAATCTCAAGAATATAGACAGCAATGGGAAATATGTTGTTGTTCATACATGCCTTTGATTAAGTCGATTCGGGTATGTGTTTTGGTTTTCTCCTCACTGAACATTATTGTTGAGAGAAGTTACTATGAGATGAAAATTTTATTGTTGAGCATGGGCTCTTTGAGAGTTCATACGGTATAACTTTAACTACTTAGCTCTTCTGTTCATATATGTTTTCATTGCATGTGTTTTACCATCTCAGCAAGAAATGTTACATTAGAGTACCTAAACTTGACTTTACTTAAATTGAAACATACATGTATCATAAACGTTACGACCCATCAACTAACTATTTAAGCCAACTAGTGTTCCAAACACTAGCCAATTTTGACATAAAAGTTGCTCCAATTATTCGTTGTCTTTCCTCCAAATACCCCTTCATAACCACATGGCGCTTCTTGATATGATCAACTAGCATATGTGCACACAAAAACATTAGTAATTGAGTCGTCGCGAAGTGATGATCTTATAATGTTTATTGTGGATAGTTTCAGGCGATTGAATTTTCCGTTTGGTCCCATGTGTATTGTCTCTCATATGTAACTTCAAGTATTTTTACAAACCAATCACCATCGAAAACTCAGTTATCACGATTTATAATCAGCCAGTCAATTCAAGCGTTCACTCACACCATTAAAAGTCAAGTACAAGTGATGATAATATGTGAAGATTGCATTTGAAGAAAATTGTAATTGTAATAAAATCAGTTTTTGATTTCTTATAAATGAACATCAGGCTTGGAGTAAAAAGCTACTGTTAACTTTGAATTAAGGCAACTGTTAACTATACGTTAACCATTAAGAAACTAATTAAGCATGACCTCATTTGTTAACTTTGAAGCAAAAGTTGAATGAAATACAAAATAACAAATTAAAATGACCTTCTAAAATGTGATGTGTTCATAGGCAAAGCTCGTGGATTACGTTCTCACATTTTGCATGCTTTGCAACTTACCAAAATTTGTAAAATGCAATTCTATATAAAATAGTAATTTATAATAATGTTATTGTAGCATACTTTTAATAAAGATACTACTCGTATTATGTGAACAGGTTATACGGTATATAGATGATCTAATTTAATTGTGTAGTGGTCCTTTTACTTTTCAGTTATTTTCATGTTTAGTATATTGAAAAACACAATTGATTGACATTGGCATGTTGGTGGAGATGGCAAAGGCTTATCCTACCTAAGGTTAGGTTATAAGTTCCATTCCTACCAAAGCCATCTCCGCCAACAATTCCATCGGCTTTTTAAAAGATAAAAATTAAAACTACAGTTATGTCGGTTTTTTGTCGGAATGAAAACCAGGGATGGGAATTAGGTGGTGTTGCGGTGTCAGTGACCACGATATAATTATTCTTCACTGTAATAATTTTTGTAAATAAACATTGAATTCTTCAAAAAGCATCCGGTATCGATGCATTGTATTTCTAGTTATTGTTTAGTTCATTAATAGGTGAAAAAATGAACTTGGATTTCACTAAACTCAATCATTGTAACCCAAAATCGTACTTTTTGGTTAACTCTTTTACCTTATACCACATTTTTAAAAAATTGCACCCGCTCACTTTTAGCTATGGTCCCTGGTGAAAATAAAGGTAAGAGTAAAATACATCGTTCGTCCCTAAACTTGTCAAAAAAACATTACAATGGGACATACATTGGCATTTTGGTCGTCTGGAGTCCATTCTGTGACTATATTTTGCTAAGAGCACTTGGTAAGATAACTTGGTGTCAAAAGTTAACTCACTGCCACATCAGCGCCACATCAGCTTTTACCTTTTAACCTTAACTCTTGACTTTTCACCCCGGTAACATAACTTACATTTAACTCACCTTGGTGGAGGGGCCTTTGTGTATATATATATATATATATATATATATATATATATATATATATATATATATATATATATATATATTTTTATTATTATTATTATTTTTTTCCAATCTTCCAGTTAACGCACAGCAAGAATTTGACCACCACCTTTAACGCACTTATTTAACTTGACTAGGTAAGGTAACGCACCCCAAATAGGTGTTGCGTTAACTTTTAACCATGGCCTCACATTACCTTACCCAAGGCTCTAAGCAAACGTTATTCGGTTACATGTTTTTCTAACAGGAAGAGGGGCTAGGCGAGGTTCAAGGGTCAGAAGAACCTTGAATGGCTGAATCTATTGTGTGTGAAATATGATTGATTTGTGTTATAGTTTTTTTTTCTTCCTCCATAAATCATGAGTTCTTTTTATATCAAGATTTCATAACTGACATTTTAATATATATATATATATATATATATATATATATATATATATATATATAGTGAAGCGTTCAAATGAGAAATGCTTTTTTTGTGAGAACGCGAGAAGTGATCATGACCCTCCATTTGATCCTCCTTTTTTTTAATCTAATGGCCAGGAATCCAGGATGATCATAATTTTTACTCTAAAGATCTAATGGCTAGTATAAAACATAAAAACACAAACATCTTACTTCTAAAAGTGTGAAAACATAAATACGCTCTCAACATTAATCAACACCAACTCCCACCACAGTCATCGCCAATCACCACCGTCCACAGCCGTAATCATCGCCGATAACCACCGTCCACCTCAATCGTCGCCGATATCCACTGTCCATCTCAATCATCGCGGATCATTGCCGTAATCATTATTCACCGTCTACCTCACTCATCGCCGATATCCACCATCCATCTCAATCATCGCGGATCACTACTTTCTATGGCCGATAATCATCATCATTAAAAAATAAATACTATCCAGGTATTAAGTCTGAATTAAGCTTTTGATTCATATATTTCTTTTGATTTAGTGATTATAGATAAATTATTTCTTGTGTTTTATGTGTTTGATTTTAGTTATTAGTTATGTTCATGAAATAATTTAGATGATTACGTAAACTTGATGAAAAAAATGAAAGATGAACATGTCTTTTGCTGATGGTTTGTCAATGTACACTACGTGTTCGATGAAATGCTAGTTGTTTTCACATTTGAAGAAAATGAAACATGGACATGCCTTTTTGCTGATGGTTGATGTTTTTAATCAGCAGTTCGGCACTGATTATTTGCTAAGTTCATGTATTAAAACCTCCCCTGAGTTCCAAGGTCGTTGAAACAGATTTAGCTTTTTTATTAAATTATTTTGCATATCATCAAAGTCTAGGTAGTGTTAGCACTAACAGGAAAGTTGTCATTAGTTATGTGATCTAGCAAATATGAAATAACATGCGCCATTTCTGAAGTTCAATAGAATAGCAGACTTGCTTATAACTCGATTTATGTTGATGGATTGAAATAAGGTATTAAGATTTGAGAGGCTTTAACTAGGGTATCAAATACCTTCACATGTGAAGAAATATGGTATTGACTATCTTCACATGTGAAGAAATTTTCTTAAAACCCGTTTGTGTCGATGGCTTTAAACAAGGTATTGAGATTTGAGAGGCTTTAAATAAGGTATCGGATACCCTCACATGTGAATAAATAAGGTATCGAATATCTTCACATGTGAATAAATAAGGTATCAAATATCTTCACATGTGAAGAAATTTGCTTAAAACTCGATTTGTGTCGATGGCTTTAAATAAGGTATTGAGATTTGAGAGGCTTTAAATAAGGTATCGGATACCCTCACATTGTCTCCTTTCTTTGGCTGGAGGTTTGTGAATGCATATTAGGTTTTGGATGAGTTGTATAGTTTTTTCTGCACATGTGAAGTTAAATAGCCTGTGAGGTTCAAGCCATGTCCTACATGTTGTGAGCAAGTGACTATCGCTTGTTTGATAGCAACCTTTTCAAAGTTTCCTAACATTTGGTTGAACATTTTTCCAATACATCCCCTATATATTTCTCTAGAATTTTTTATTTGTTTGTAGTTTTCTGGTAACGAATGTGTGCTTTCTTTTCTCAGGTTCTAAAATTGATACAGCCTGTCGCATCAGTCAACAGATTGTTTGTGACATTGAGCCTTTCATCTGATTTTCCAGAGTATGCATTTGGTAGAGAAGGATGTCCATATCAATGAGATGGGTGAATTAAGAAACCTAAACAGAATAGATGTAAATAAGTTGAAGGTTTTTGATATGCTCTTATGGCACTGATGGAGATTCTTGTATTTTACAAGTGATTTTTTATATGCTCTTAGTATTTTGATGTGCATAACTTTTCTCAGTGCATTTTACGAGGTCTTAAAATGCACTCAGGAAGCCATTGTCCTTCCCCCTTGGGTTGCTCTTGCTATACGTCTTCATCCCGGTGTTTGGGAACATGTTCGAGTCAATGTCAATGCTCTTGTTGTCGAAGAACTCTCTGAATACCTTCACTTCAAAGAAGAACTCGTTAATGGAACCTCGTACGTAATTAATAATTAATACCTACCTCCCCTGTTTCTTTCTTTATTTATTTACCTTATTATATAGTAGTTGAACTTATTAATGGAACTGAAATGCAGGTCTAATGGCAACTTTGTACTTGAACTTGACTTTGAACCATTTAAGGAATCATTCCCTCGCCCCACACTCACCAAATCAATTGGTAATGGAGTTGAGTTCCTTAACAGACATCTCTCCGCAAAAATGTTTCATGACAAAGACAGCATGCATCCTCTTCTCGATTTCCTCCGTACTCACCAAAGCAAGGGCAAGGTACCTACCATTTCACTACTACTTTCACCGATCAGAATACAAGTTTACCGTGAATAAAAAATGTTCTTGTTATTTACTAGGAATAAATAAGTTATGTTATGCATGTGTAGAATATGATGCTGAATGATAGGATCCAAAACCTTAATGGGCTTCAATCTGTGTTGAGGAAGGCATCAGAGTACCTGTCCACTTTAGATGCCGCAACTCCATACTCTGAGTTTGCAAATAAGTTTGAAGAGATTGGATTGGAGCGAGGTTGGGGTGACAAAGCAGAAGGTGTCATGGAAATGATCCATATGCTTTTGGAGCTTCTCGAGGCACCCTATGCATGCACTCTTGAGAAGTTCCTTGGAAGAATCCCAATGGTCTTCAATGTCATTATTCTTTCACCACATGGTTACTTTGCTCAGGAGAACGTCTTGGGATATCCAGACACAGGTGGTCAAGTTGTTTACATTCTTGATCAAGTTCCGGCGTTGGAGCGTGAGATGTGCAGGAGGATCAAAGAGCAAGGTCTTGATATTGTTCCTCGCATTCTCATTGTCACAAGGCTGCTTCCTGATACTGTTGGAACCACATGTGGTCAGTGCCTTGAGAAAGTATTTGGATCAGAGAACTGTCATATTCTCAGAGTTCCATTCTGAACCGAAAAGGGTATTTTCCGTAAATGGATCTCTTGTTTTGAGGTCTGGCCATACATTGAGACTTTCACCGAGGTAACATCCTATTTTTTTAATTTGGCATATTCATTGATTATTTATTAAGATTTACTCCAGTTACTAATAGTGCTTTTCGGGGCTAATTAACTTATTAGGATGTGGCGAAAGAAGTAACAGCAGAGCTACAGGCGAAACCAGATTTGATCATAGGTAACTACAGTGAGGGAAACCCGGTTGCCTCTTTGCTTGCTCACAAGTTGGGTGTCACTCAAGTACCTACTTACCTAAGCGTCACATTTCCTTACTAGTACCAGTTATTGTTACTTATTCATAGTTGGGTGATAAATTAAGTACTAATACATTGTCTGCTGCGGTTGTAGTGTACGATTGCCCATGCCTTGGAGAAAACCAAGTACCCCGATTGCGCATGTCAAAGGTAGCATTCAAATGAGACCCTCTTTCACATGATCTTTCAAGCCATGCTACCATTCGTTCAGCTCCAAATGCGAATCCACTCCTGATTAGATGATTGTAGAACGTTTGGTTTGGCAGTGATTCTTCAACTTCCATATGTTCCACCCATGTAACATGTGGAAAACGGCACAACGTGATGGGAATGTGTGTATAAACAATGTGTGTGTGTGTGTACAAACCTACCTTTGATAGACCCTCGGCAATGCTTTGAATCAAGCATCCAGAAGGAAGGCGACGAAACTTATCTGAGGAGGGACAATGTGAAATTTCTGCAACGACCCACGTGCCTTGATCAATTTGTACATACGCTCTAACGAGATTCATGAACCTCCTTTTGGCAACCATGCAGGGTGAAGTGGCTTGCAACTCTTTGCGCACCAGTATGTGCGAACAAATTAATCTCTGATTTTGCAGGTGACAAGACTTGGATTATTTCCTCTTTCGTAACCATGTGTGGAAACGTAAAATCCCACTCTCCCTAAAAAAGGTATGTAGTAATGTAAAAAAAATCTCTACACATCTTACACGTACAAAGTAGAAACATGCATGAAACAATATAAATTGGTACGTACGAACCTCAACTAGCATATCGGCAATGTCTGCGTGATCCATCTGAACAAAAGCGGAAGCGCGGGATGCTTCAGGTCCATGATGATTTGTTTTTGTTTTTGTTGTTTTACCACTACGGAAAGGCTTGTTGATACTTATGTGGAACAAGAACATCCCTTCCTTCTTCGGACTTGATCCATAGATCATTGTTCTCATATTTGAAAAGTTCGCGCAACTCATGGACAGCAGCAACCACACTTAATTTGTACTTACCGGCCTCCATTCTGTCTGTCTTTTTTTTACAAGATGGGAATAAATGAATGAATGGATGAATTGCCCAGCCCTCCCCCTATTTATGGCCCTTTTTAGGGGAGGGGGAAAGGAGAAGATGGAATGGTAGGCAAAGATATGCTCACAGAACCAACCAATACATTTGTAGACTGTATCAAAAACACACGCATCACCCCACCAATCAAGCCACATAAAAAATTTTGGATCTGAAACAGAAACATAATTAATATTAGCTCTTCCGTCCAATTCAAGTGCAAATATGCTATTACAGATGGCAAATCTAAACGTATTAGAAAAATTACCGATATTATATTTTCAAATCAATAATAATACCTGCTTTGCTGATGTCAAGTCAAGCCCATATTTCTTAAGTGGATCTTCATAACCCCTGATTCTGTGGCCCCAAAGCACAATTAGTATCACAACAGAACTATAAAGACCGATTATGCAAACAAGCACTGCCATATTGGAGGAGTTATGTTCTGCCCAGTTCTGTACGAGTGTTGGAAGCAAAGGAACAACCGAACAACAACTGGTGTCCACAATACAAGCACCAAGGAGACAAACCCCAAAATCCTATATTCACTATGGGAAAATGATCACTGCTGTGACAGCAGTGATCAATAGCTGCTGTCACAGCTTCGTGGGGGGGCCATTTTTGCCGCAAAATGAACATTCAAGGACCATTTAGTAACATCGGGGGGTGGGTTTGTGTGTTACTGCAGATAATTTATCTGCTGTGGCAGCAGCGATGCCCAGCCCATTGACTATATAGTTTTTAGAAAAGAAGAGGTTAGCAGATCTCCCATGGGACTTAATTTCTCAGATAATGCAATGATAGACGGATGCAGAGATCAAATGACTTGCAGAACCAGATACAAATGGAACATAGAGAGATCAGAGTCGTAAGTGCTCAGGAAAAGAATAGTTTGTGACAACAGCATATGTAATCATTACTACATTTCCTTAACTTCAAATCAGAAGTTCTAAGCACAAAATTACCATTCAATAGTTTCAACTTCTAACCACCACTTTGCTTTAACTAATTAGATCCTCCTTAAAGACAGTTAGGCCATCTTTGCATAAACTACTTCTAGAAAAACTGTGTGATAGTATTTACTCATCAAATATGCTATTTCCTTTACAAATCTTTAGCTTAAGCAAATTGATTGATTTTTCATTGGATAAAAGAAGAGCCCTGATAGTGAGGACCGACAGGTTAGCTCAAGAAGGCGCCACTATCCGGAAACATGGTAGATAATAGTTAGTCTTAAGCAGCAACTAAATTGATTATCTATCAGATATCTGTGTCAAAATTATGTACGGAAAAAATAGTTAACTATTCCCTACCAGTTCTATCAGGGGGATGTCTTCATCTAAAAAAAACAAGTATCTGAAATTTGCACGAGGAACTGCAAATGACATTGTCATTATCACATCAGAAGGAATTGTTTTCTAGACTATTTTTATCCATGAAATCACACACAAAATCCAAAAAATGACTAATTCAGTTTTAAATACAACCAGAACTTTGAATATTATAGGGTCAAAAGTGAAAACCCATAATGTCTTGCAACACGTAGCACCCTATTGACTTGCAAATTGCAATCATTCATTTTCAAGTTCTGCACATTAGACTAGCATCCACATAGATAGTAACACGCTATTATACATACGGAGTATACATGTAACTGATGGCACATACGACTAGAAGGATAGCATGTGTAGAGCAGATAGATAGAGATAATCACCACCACCTTCATTTTTTGTCTTCATCATCATCGTCATCATTGTTTAAGTTAAGGAGGAAAATTCGACAAGGGTAATACTGCTTGCCACCCCAAAGTAGAACAAAACAGTATACTAAAAAAGAAAATCTAAATCGTGATATAACTGAAGGAGTGACAATCTACCGTTTAGAATAGTTAGGATACTATTAAGGCAACTCTAATTAGAATAGTTAGGATACTATAGGCACATGTGGATCATGTTAGCGGGTTATGAATGATAAAAGGTTGCAGAAACTTAACTGTTTAAGGGACAATCAGGATATCTTGCATACTCAACATATAGCAGGTTATGATGGTTGCAGAAACTTAACTGTTTAAGGGACAATCAAAACCTTACACTTAATAAGAGACTTCAGAGATTTAAAACATATAGCGTTGTTAACACCAGTGCATACTCAACAAATGCATAGCACACATTGATATCCTGCATCCATATAAGGAACTCATAATCAGTGTCTTTTAACGCTCGAAAGACATGTTATGCATGATGTTAAATGTACCAACCTTTCTGGTTCTGATTGCAACACCATCTGGCCTGATCTTACCAAACTTCTTGAAATCCTCCTCAATCTGGGAAGCAAGTGCAGTGGACGGCACATTTTTCACGTAAACCGACAGCACCTCAGCTAGTAAAATCAATATACAAGTAATTAATACCCTTATGTCGGATACTTTGAAATTTTACAGAACAGCAAATACACAAGAAAGCACCCAAGAAACAAGGTAACTGTATCAACTACAAATCACAGTTCCAAAAGCTCACTACTAAGAATATAACATCTAATTCCAAAGCATCAAAACTGACTATTGTGCAGTTACATATATCAGAAAGTTACCTTCTATCTTTGACGACGGATGTGTCATTCGCAACCTCAGCTCCAGATCTTGACTGCCGTGAAGGGGACTTCGATGCACTCTTTTTCACAGGCTGCTCTCTAGGTGCGGATGGTGCAGGATGCCCTTTTGCAACTTGCAACTTCCAGAAACAACGAGACCAAAAAGTCAGTCCAAGGATAGATAGCCTCAAAAAGTCAGTCCAAAAAGGGGGCTTCGTAACACTCTGTCAAAGAATTCAGTGAGTTTAGCCTCAAACGTCACAGAAAACAATCATACCAATGATAACTATGACTAATAAGCATGGCTAATTAGACTTTATACACATCATCTATTTACCCCGCACATGGTGGTCAAGTTTCCGAATATTTCCTTCTGCAACTGATAAGCATATTGCGTATTCAATAATACCTAAAATCCTACTAACTTCAAAAATCTATTATACTAGCTATCAATAGAGCAATGCTCAAGAATCACTTAAGCAAAATATTTAATCACAAAACACGATCATTACAGTATAACAGTACACACATAAGCTAATCTCGATATTCTTCACTCGTGAAGAAACTTTTAGTATACTTAAATAATAAAAAAAAACGCTAATCTCGATATTCTTCACTCGTGAAGAAACTTTTAGTATACTTAAATAATAAAAAAAACGCTAATCTTGATATTCTTCACTCGTGAAGAAACTTTTAGTATACTTAAATAATCAAAAAAAGCTAATCTCGATATTCTTCACTCGTGAAGAAACTTTTAGTATACTTAAATAATAAAAAAAAAACGCTAATCTCGATATTCTTCACTCGTGAAGAAACTTTTAGTATACTTAAATAATCAAAAAAACGTTAATCTCGATATTCTTCACTCGTGAAGAAACTTTTAGTATACTTAAATAATCAAAAAAAGCTAATCTCGATATTCTTCACTCGTGAAGAAACTTTTAGTATACTTAAATAATAAAAAAACGCTAATCTCGATATTCTTCACTCGTGAAGAAACTTTTAGTATACTTAAATAATCAAAAAAAGCTAATCTCGATATTCTTCACTCGTGAAGAAACTTTTAGTATACTTAAATAATAAAAAAAATGCTAGTCTCGATATTCTTCACTCGTGAAGAAACTTTTAGTCTACTTAAATAATCAAAAAAACGCTAATCTCGATATTCTTCACTCGTGAAGAAACTTTTAGTATACTTAAATAATAAAAAAAACGCTAATCTCGATATTCTTCACTCGTGAAGAAACTTTTAGTATACTTAAATAATCAAAAAAAGCTAATCTTGATATTCTTCACTCATGAAGAAACTTTTAGTATACTTAAATAATAAAAAAACGCTAATCTCGATATTCTTCACTCGTGAAGAAACTTTTAGTATACTTAAATAATAAAAAAAAACGCTAATCTCGATATTCTTCACTCGTGAAGAAACTTTTAGTATACTTAAATAATCAAAAAAAGCTAATCTCGATATTCTTCACTCGTGAAGAAACTTTTAGTATACTTAAATAATCAAAAAAACGCTAATCTCGATATTCTTCACTCGTGAAGAAACTTTTAGTACACTTAAATAATCAAAAAAACGCTAATCTCGATATTCTTCACATGTGACTAAATTTATAATATCAAATAATCTCTGAATTATGCAATCTAAATCATCTCTGAACATCAAACACCTAATTCGAAAACTATTCTTTCACAAACGCATAAAAGTTTACAATTCTAAACTAATATTATAAAAATTAAATAAATAATAAAAAAATATAACAATTACTTGAAATCTCTGTGTAGTCTGATTTAAACAAAGCATCTTCTTCACTAATTTCAGCTTCCTCTAGTTCAATTTCATCAAAATTCACATTTTATGTGTTGGTTGAATGAAGGTGATCTGCGGTGGGAGATGTTTGAAGATCGGTGGCTGTGGTTGTTGAACCGGTGTGGAAGATATTCATTCGCAGTTTAGTGGTGGTTTGATAGGGCGGTGTAGTTGTGGTTTGAACGGCGGCGGTTATGACCAGATTGAAGGTGTGTGGTTGTGCTTGTTGAAGGTGATTACAATCAGAGAGAATGAACTGTTTTCACCTATAATTGTGTGGGATGTGTGTGTTTTTTTTATATATATTAGGTGCGAGTATTGTAATTACAAAATACCCTCGTTTAGTATATAGTTAGTGCAAATAATGAATTAATTTTAGCCATTAGATCTTAAAAAAGAGGGGATTGGATGGAGGTTTAAGATCTCTTCTCGCGTTCTCACAAAAATTAGATTTCTCACATGAATGGCCCCCCCCCCTATATATATATATATATATATATATATATATATATATATATATATATATATTCAGTTTTATATGTTACAAGTATTGATATGGTGGCTACACTGCAAAAAGAAATATTAAATTATGTTTAAAACTAAACCGTCTTTGCGATTGTCAATGATGGACAATCGCCGGAAAATCATTCCTGAAAATATCCAAAGTCGTATTACAAAATTTTTTGTTACCAATCTTCCAGAAAGGTGTAGTGGGACTGATTTGGCGAGCCATGTTCGTCAATTTGGGCAGATTTTTGATATTTACATAGCAAGAAAAAGAGATAAAGGAGGGAATCGATTCGGTTTTATTTCAATACTCGACGTAAAAGATAAAGATGAGTTGCTAAAAAGTCTCCGAAACATTCGTATGGGGGAATATCGGTTGTGGTTCAATGTGGCTCGGTTTGTACTAGAGGATGGGGAGATCAACAACAAAAATAAGGAGAAGGATTATCGATCGACTAATAATAGGCAAAAGAAACATGGATATGAAGAACATAGGGAAGGGAAGGCACCGGTTACTAAGGTGGGCGATCGATCTTTTAAAGATATGCTCGTGGGTAAATCGATTAAAATTGATAGCAAAGTCAATGCTTTCAATGAGTTGCATGGGAGGGCCTTAGTCGCGAGAATGATTGACTTAGATGCACTGAAGAACATCAAAGTGATTTTGAATGAGTTATGCCCTAACGTAGGCAGGGTGCAATACCTGGGTGGTTTAGATGTGTTGATCACGTTCGAAGATGTCGAAACAGCCGGAGCAGTCCGGGAAGCAGCAAGTTCGATCGTGGGAAGATTTTCGAAGATTAGTATTTGGGAAGGGCAGGCGTTCAGTTTTGAACGTTTAGCCTGGCTTAAAGTCCAAGGTATTCCGCTTCATTTGCTAACCAATGAAGTTATCGATGAGGTGGGAGGTGTTTTCGGGAAGGTTGTGTACAAGGCTAATAGGGGGATCTCGGATCGTGATTTGTCATTCGAATATGTCGGTGTCTTGCTGGGGGATGGGAAAAGGGTGTCCGAGGAGGTTTTCTTGCATTAGAAGGATCGAAAATTTCGGGTATGGGTCATGGAGGAATTGGGGGATTGGATCCCAGAATTTATCGACGAAAAGGCAACTTCGGACGACAATACCCCAGAAAGTAATGAAGATGTTTCAAAGGAGACGTCGGAGATGAACGTTGACAGTGACAATGTTGGAATGACCGGAGAAGCGCCGAACTCGGAAAACAATGATGGCATTAATGATTATGAGAATGTTTCGGTCTATCAATCATTACCATTAAATGTCAATCAATCACCTCATTTGAATGAATCGGTTTCTAAAGTTGATGAAAGAGAAAATGTGTTTGTACCTGCAATTAATTTTCCTTTTGAAAAATTCATTGGAGATATTAACGATGGTCAATCGGTGGGTAATACTAAGGATTCTGATCTTGACATAATTCAACACAATCACGATACACAAGCCGAGAAGGAACTAAAGGAACACCTAAGTGTTTAACTGGAAGCGTACCTTCTTCAAACGGGAGAATACTAAGGATTCTGATCTTGACATAATTCAACACATTGCAGAAGTAGGCCGTACTTTTAGGTAAGCTAGGAGTTAAACCCGAAACATTTTTGAATTCTTCCAAAGAATCCATAATCACACGGGCTGAATTTTCATCCCCATGAGCAAATAAAAACAAATCATCGGCGAAACAAAGGTTTATAATATTAAGCTTAGAACAATATCAATGATAGGTAAACCTATTCGACTCACGAGCCCTACGATTCAACATTAGCGTCAACACTTCCATTACTAAAGTAAATAAATAAGGAGAAATCGGATCACCTTGTCGTAAGCCTTTCATACCTTTAAAGAAACCATGAGAGTATCCATTAATGCTAAGAGAGAACGATGTGGTCGTGACACATTCCATAATCCATCCTATCATTCGATGATGGAAACCAAAACCCGTAAGAATATCCTTTAAAAACAACCAATCCATTGTATCATACGCTTTTTGAATATCTACCTTGAAAGCACAACTAGCAGGACCCCTATCCAAGTGGTAATTATGCATAAGCTCCTGAGTTAACAAGATGTTATCCGCAATACGTCTTCCCGGAACAAAAGCAGATTGGTTAAAACTAATCAGCTCAGACAAGCTTTCCTTCATACGGTTAGCAAGAATCTTGCTAATACATTTGTACAAAGTATTACAACAAGAAATTGGGCGATAATCATTAATTCTAACAGGAGAATTAACCTTTGGAATCAATGCTATGATCGTATGATTAAGATCCTTTAGAAGAATACCATTAGTGAAAAATTCCTTAATCGCCTTACACACATCCACCCCAATAATATCCCAAACATCCTTAAAAAACGCAGCAGAAAAACCATCAGGACCCGGGGCTTTATTATCGCCCATAGAGAACATAGTATCTTTAATCTCTTTATCAGAAACTTCACGAATCATACTATTTGCACTTTCCATGGACAGCCTATTACAAAAGATATCATTAGAATGAAAAACAGTAGTAGTACCCGGCTGACCAAGGAATTCGGTATAATGATCTATAAATGCTAAGGGCACCTTGTCCCTATCAATTGTAGCACCATTATTGTCCACAATACTATCAATTCTATTCATAGCTGTTTGACTTTTAACCACTTTGTGAAAGTATGCCGTATTCGCATCACCAAGTTTAAGCCAATCAAGCTTCGCTTTTTGAACAAGAAGTCTTTCCTCCATAAGAATAGCATCCTGGTATGCATGAAGATAAGCAGCCTCCTCCTCACGTAACTCCACATTAGACGGGTCAGAGTCCAAAGCTTTTTGCGCTTCATCAAGCTCATGTCTAAGCTTCTTCACATTCTCATGTATGTTCCCATGATCGAATAACAGTTTACGGAGAGGCTTTTTAAGCAATTTAAGACGTTTAACTACTTTAAACATCCAAAACCCACTAATTGTCTCTGCCATACATTAGAAACCACCTCTTTAAACCTAGTATTATGAACTAACAGGTTGAAGAACTTAAAAGCATGTGGCCTTTTCATAGAGTTCATAGGAATACGGAGGACAGCCGGAGCATGACCCGAAGTTCTATACGGCTAGAACACCGCACAAGACCCCGCAAAATTAGCACTAAATTCCAGGTTCGACATGATACGATCGATTTTCTTTAGGAAACCAGAATCTCCCTTTGGCTTTTGATTCCAAGTAAACTTCAAACCCGTACTATTTACATCCACCACCTCCATATCTTCCACACATTCTTGAAAATCACGCATCTCCGTATCAATGTAAGAAGACCCCGTAAACTTTTCATCCGTCGAAAGAGAGACGTTGAAATCACCAAGAACAACCCATGATCTTCCACGAACATAACCTTTATGAGTTTTTAAATTCTTCCACAAAGCCCTACGGTGGATATAGTTATTATGAGCATAAACCACTGAGCAAAAAACTTCTTTTTTATCAGCTTTAAACAACACGCACGTATGCATGACCTGATCATCAGAAGCAATCACAACAACATTAAGGATATCCGGATTCCAGCCCATAATGATCCTAGAACCCTTCATACAAGACAAACTATTAGAAGTCCAATTCCACCTTTTGAATACCTTAGAACACAGACCATGGACATTATCTTTAGCCACATGAGACTCAAGAATCGCACACAAGCACAGATTGTTCTCCAAAATGACTTGACGAACCTCCTTTTGTTTAGGGGCTTGGTTCATACCCCTAATATTCCAAGAAGCGAGATTATACATCCTTGACCTCCTTAGAGGGAGTGCTTGCCCCCTTTGAAACATTTTTTGCGGATGCATTAAGGATAGTCTCGTCATACACATTTTCTATATCCTCCTCATCATCACTTAGCAGATTATCAACAATAGTACTACCATAGACTTTTTTGTTAGGAGGACCATCTTCAAACTCATTAAGAGCTTCAAAAGAGTTACTTAAAGACACCAAGTTCCCCTTCTCAGCATGTTTAAGAGGTTGCTTAAATTGATGCTCAACTGGTTGAGAGGAAGTGCCCTCATCAGTCCCCTGTTTGTTCACCACCTTATACACAAGATTAAGTTTTGGTTTAGTTAACTTCATACCAGCAACCTGTCTATTAGAGCCCTGCTGGTTAGTAGATTGTTGTTTCTTCTTGTTCTTCCTGTTATAAGCTTTTGTGAACCCATCATCCTCCACTTGGCTTTGAACAGCAACCGTAACTCTTTTAGGGCATGCATCATCCACATGATCAAAAATCTTGCACGTTTCACACCTTGGAGGAGTCCACTCATATTCTACCTCAATTAATTCCAGCGAATGTCCTGAACCATCAGAAAAAGGAATAGCAACTACAAGCGAATCTTGTAAAGGATTTAAGAATGACACCTCAACAAGAGCCCTCGCATAAGAATTTCTACCCCATGACTTTTGACACATCATACTAGTATAAGCATCTAGCATAATAGGATTCCCAATTTGGGAAGTGATAAGACTCAACCCAATTTTTGAATACGCTACAATAGGTACATTATGAAGTTTCACCCATATTGGAGCTGATGTAATCGTTTCCTTCTTTAGTCTAGTATTTGGCGTCCAAATATTCAATATAATGGGAACAAGACGAATTAACCAAGGTCCATTTTCCAAAACACTCTCCATCCCCTCCCTTGAAGAGAATTGAAAAAAGAAAAATCCATTAGATAGCATAGTACGTTCTAATCTGAATTTTTCCCATGCATTCTTTACATAATTCTCCACAACTGGAAAAGCGAGCCTTTTCCCTATAAAATAACCATACAGGGTGTTTTCAAACCTTTTACCAACTTCCTCCACAGCAGGTAAAGGAATAGCAACATTAGCACCTGTAACAGATTCGGCATTCTTCATCATAGACAACCGAACAGCCTTAGAAGCCATAGGTTTTTTCAAAAGTGAAGCGAAAGAACCCTTAGCACCATTACCTTCTCTACTATTATCAGAACTAGTCGCTATAGCTACCTTGTTTTTAAGCCTATTGAGTAGCGAATGGATATCCTCCTCTCCATTACCCTTCTCCATCCTTACACACCACCACAATCAAGAAAAATTAAAAACAAAAAGATTGCAAGCTAGAAAAAGGGTTTTGTTTCAAGTGACATTTTATCAAACAGTTGGTGTGCATAACTTAAAATTCAGTGATTTAGGGTCCAAAATAAAAACAAAAACAAATTTTAGTGGGTTTTTAGGATTTTATATGATTTGATGTTTGGGATAGGAAATTTATGATGAATTAAGTGTTTGGATTAAAGAAAACAAGAAATGGACGTCTGGTTGGTGGTTGAAAAGGAAAAAGTTGTCTTCATTTTAATCAAATAAAAGACACGAACAGAAAACCTTAATCTTAAAATCAATTAGATTAGGATTGAAAAGTTAGGGTTTTCACTAAATTTGTTTGAAGTAGAATTTATAAACTATACAACTGTTTAATACACATGTTTGAGTGTGCCAATAAAAAAAAGGAGTGTGCAAATCATTTCCTTATAATAATGGCAATGTAGCATACTTTCAATAAAGATACTACTCGTATTATGTGAACAACTTATACGATTTACATATGATATGATTTAACTGTGTTGTGGTCTCTTTACTTATTTATAAGTTATTTTCATGTTTAATATATTTAAAAACGCAATTGGCTTAGTGGGGATGTTAGGGGATGGCAAAAGCTCATTTTACCTAAAGCTTTGGTCATTACTTCGAGTCCTAGTAACGTCATCTCTCCAAATGCCTGCCTTTTTTGAATAGCTAGTGTTTAATGGTAAAGAAGTGTAAAGCGATTGCATTTAACGATGAATAACGACAGAGCTCAATTGAGTCGAGTCCTAATCACAAGTGGCCTCGTCTCCGAGACTTTAAGTATGTTTGTATCAATTAAAACTACATATATTGTTATGGGAAAAGAAAAAAAGAAGAACGAAGCTAAAACTGCAACTACAAGTAAGTCGGTTTTATATGAACTTGAAAAAAACTTTTGTAAGATTGAAAAACTTGAAACAATATGAGCTCAAGCATCATATGTTAAAAACTTGAAACTGTTCGAGCTTATATAGGTTGTTCGAGCTTATATAGGTACAAGGTACTATAGGTAAATTCATAATGGAGTTTTTGAAAACAAATACATCTATGTAGTTAGGGTTGTACAAAGTTGGTTATATACGTTCATGCTTGGATTCAATTATTAGTTCGCCCGAATTTCAATTATACCGAGGGCATGTTTGGCGCGAGAGATTATGGAAGATTATGGAGGCTTAAGATTTTTATTTTATTTTTATTATTATTATTTTTTTTTGAAAAATAAGCTTTGGTCAAAAAATAATCTTTGTTTGGCAAACTAAGATTGTGAATTATTTTAGAAAAAAAAGTTCAAAAAAAAAAAAAAAAAAAAAAAAAAAAATCCAAAACCAACTTGTAAAAGATTATGAAGATTATTTTTCACAAATTAACTGATTTTAATCTTTTCACCAACAACACCAGCACAACCACAAAAAAAAAAAGCTACAATTTTAGTCTTTTTAGCACCAACAACAACAACATCACCAGCACCAACACTAGCAACATCTATTTTTGCCAAACATTCCTTGAGCTCCCTGATTATGCTCGTATTAGCTTTCTCGACTCATCTAAATCTCTACCATTTTCAAGATATTTGAGCTTTCGAATCTTCCTCAAGCTAAGCTCGATCCACCACAATCGTGAAAGCTTTAGTCTAAGGTTACCGAGTAGAGATTATATCCGTGATCTCTGACCTAACCACGCTCGTTCTTGATACTTTGTCAGCGAATGATTTTTATTTGTTTCGATTTATATTCGAACAATGTTTGTTTTCATTGTATGTGTTTTACTAGTTGATCAAGATATGACACATTTGAAGTATCTAAACTTCACTCTACTTATAGGTGCAAATATAGAACCATTTTTTTTTAAATCGGGAAAAAAACCGCAACCGGTTTTTTACAAAACTGGTTTTTAAAAAAACCGAATCGGTTTTTTGAAACCGAACTGCTTAGACCGGTTTTTTATTTTTTCTCCAGACCGGTTTTTTCCGGTTATATAACCGGTGTTATCCGGTTTTTAAAAATAACCGGTTTAAACAGGTTTTATTTATTTTTATTTTTTTATATTTTTTTATATTCATACATGTGGCCCTTATAAAATATATATTTTCGGTATATATAAATAAAATAAATAAAAATGTAAAAATTTTATAAAAATATTCGGGTATAATAAAAGATTTTCGGAAAAATAATTATTTTTACTATTTTAATTCGAAAGTAATAATTTTAATATTTAGGGTTTTATAAAAAAATAAAAAAATAAATAACAAATAGGGTGCGTTTGGATGTTTTACCGAGCAAGAAAAGAAAAAGAAAAAGAGGAGGAGGGAGGTGGTGGCTCGTGGTGGTTTTGATGGTGGTGCAACGGGCGGCGGCTAGTGGTGGTTGGAGGGGTTCGTGGTGGTTTTGATTAAATCGACTTGTACTTCCGGAACGAGCACGTCCCGATCTATCTTTTGGTGTAATAAAATAAAAGTGGCCGGAAAATTTTTCCGACGACCGGAAGTTGGCCTGACGTTGGTGGTGGCCGGCGGTGATTGAGAGAGAGAGAGGTGGGAGAAGATTTTGTAGAGAGAGTGTGTGTGTGTTTGTGTGTAGAAATGAAATAAAATAATTATTAAAGGGTATTTATATTAAAAAGTCTAGAATAGTACCCCTAGGACCTTACTTTGATAATAATACTAGGTGGAATTTTACTTGCATAATGTTTGAAAATATATTACGACAACGTGCAACTTTACATGCTTTTAATGATAAACTTCTTAATAAAAATAGGTCCGTTATAATAAAAGTTATGATTGTATAATTGTATTGTTTAAATAAAAGTTATGAGAATATTGTTGAATTATATATTTGATAATTAACAAGTTTATTAAATAAATGTTCGAAGTTTTTAGTAAAATTCCGGGAAAAAACGAACCGGTAAATCCGATAAAAAATCCGAATCCGAACATTTATAACCGAAAAAAACGAACCGATAAAAAACCGATAAAAAAACCGATCCCGAAAATTTATAACCGAAAAAAACCGATTCCGAAAAACCAAAACCGAACCGAAACTGGTTATTAGAAAAACCGGTTTTTTTAAAATCGGTTTTTCTAAAACCGAAAACCCAAAAAAACCGATTTATTTGCACTTTCTCGACTCATCTAAATCTCTACCATTTTCAAGATATTTGAGCTTTTGAATCTTCCTCAAGCTAAGCTCGATCTACCACAATCGTGAAAGCTTTAGTCTAAGGTTACCGAGTAGAGATCATACCTGCGTTGTTTGACCCAAATCACGGTCGCTCTTGATACATTATTAGTGCATGATTTTTATTTGTTTCAATTTTATTCGAACAATGTTTGTTTTCATCATATGTGTTTTACTAGTTGATCAAGATATGACACATTTGAAGTATCTAAACTTCACTTCACTTAGATTAAAACAAACATGTATCATAAAAGTTGCAATAACAAACATTTTTTGTTTTCATAAGTTACATGGAAACATAATGGGCTGTTGAAATGGGCTTAGAATCAGGCTTAACTCAAGTGTTTATTACTTTTAACCAACACAATATAACCCACTACAGATTCTTTTTACTAGTCAGCATATTTTTTCATCCAAACACCCAAACACTTTGTTGTTTGGTTTTGTGTCGATACCAAAACCTTACTTAGTTCCTGCTGCCTGCTTTTGGTACGTATCATCTGCTTATTTAGTTTCATGATTCATGATTATTATCTGATCAACACCCACCAAAGTGTTTGTTTATTATTTGATTCATGATTATTATCTGCTTTTGGTACGTATCATCTGATAATAAGATTGTTACTTACATTCTACTAATATATATAACTGATTATTCTATGATTTAGTTTAATACTATCACTGTTTAAGCTTCTTAATGAAATTCTCTTGTGTAGTATTTTTCAAACAAAATACACGTACAAATAAACAAACAAACATCCCTCCTACAAATATGAACATATAGATAGGTGCAACCTTAGTAACAACCCCATGTATTTGATTTAGATATCGCGTATGCCATTGCTAGTGGTTACTCTTCATTTTTCTACTTAACATATATAATTCAGTTTTCCGCGTTTTGATATATCTGTTTCTGTTTCTAACATTTTATTTCTCGTTTTGAACGTCTAGTTGTCATGGAAGGAGTAGATCGGTTGAATGAGTTAAATGATGAATTCTTAATCGATAATATCATGTCTCGTTTGGACTGCACTACCAAAGAGCTGATCAGAACAACGGCTACCATCTCAAAACGATGGAAAAATCTTTGGACTCAACTTCCTCATCTCATTTTCTCAGATGAGGATGACGCCATAGATTTACAATTTGAAGAATTCCATGGTTACATTTCTTTTATTGACAACACCCTTAATCAGTGTCCTACAAATCTCAACCTCAAAAAATTCAAACTTTATATTAGTTACAGTCTAGTTAATTCTGAGTCGAAATCACGAGTAAATGGTTGGATTCGTTATGTTATTGGCCGTAATGTCGAAGAGGTTGATTTACACTTATTGGATGTAGGAGCAGTGGATCCGTTTATCTATGATGATGAGTTGTTTTTCAACAATTTGTGTTTTAATCGTGTGAAGTTGTCGTGTTGTCTGTTTAATCCTCCTAATGGTGTGATTAGTTGGGAAAGACTTGAGTGTTTGTGTTTATCTTGTGTGACTCTTGATGAAGATATGATTGAGAAGATATTATCCGGAAGTCCTTGCTTGGAATCTTTGGAGTTGATAGAATGCTATGGTTATAGGCGGATTGATATTACTTCAAAGAGTGTTAAGAAGTTGGTGTTCTTTGGATACAGTGGGTTTAATCCATCCGAGGAGGATTATATAGATTGTATCAAAGTCGATGCTCCTTACATATCGTCTCTAACTATAGAAGATGAGTTGGTTTTGCGGGAGCTGGTGTTGCTTAATGTGTCTTCTTTGTTCGAAGCTCACTTAGATTATTCGATCAATTGGAGGGAGTATGTGATATTCAAGGAAGAAGTATTTAGAGGACTTTTAGAAAGCGTTGGCCATGTCAAATATATAACATTTGGGGATGACTGTTCGGAGGTAATATTACTTATGAATGTCTTTTTTTCATACACTCAGGTTTGTTGTTTGTGTGTAAAATTATACACGTTGCACTGCTCTAATAATGTTCACTTTTGCATTGATAGCTTCTCTCTCGTTTGAAAGCTGGTAGTGATACGGTTGATGATGATCGAGTTGAAAATGGAGATCGAGAGGAACAAATTGCTTAAAGTGATTAGCTGTTAGTTGATAGTTTAAAATTGGTTGTTCTATGTTGTTTAAGAATATCACTATTCATACCTACTCAGAAGCGTTTGGTGTGGTGAGTGGTGACCATGGACACTTGATGTACAACTCTGCTTTTTTGGTATTTTTGGTTAGTTGTACATATGATTGTCATTGAGTTAAACACATGATTTGTTGTAATTGCAATTCTTTACAAACATCATGTTCTGATTGTTGCGTTGGAGCTGCATCTTTCATACTTCTTTTTTGTTCCATTCCCACTATCGCCGACACGTCTGATTATAGATGAGCTTTTACACAAGAGATTGCTTGTTTGCTTGCATATAGGTGGATTTTTAGGATCAGTTGCTTATGTCAGTCAAGCTACAAAGTATTTTCAAGTGAATCCAGCTCTTCAGCTTTCTAGCGTTTGCTTAAAGGGGCAAAACTGAGCGGGTTAGGTAATGGTTCAAAGCGGGTATATATGGTATAAACGCGACCTTGGAGTGGTTGGTTTTGAGAGCTGAAGCACTTCAAAACCTGACACCAATTACCGCTATTTCCTATTAATAGTTTGACATGTGTTTTACTATTTATGCTTTGTTGAAGTATCACTATTAAATTTTTGAGTTAATATCGAGTATAACTTTAACTATTTAGCTACTTAATAAAGTTTGTTTTCATCAAGAAACGTTACATTTAGAGAACCTAAACTTCACTTTGTTAAGTTAAAAACATACACGTATCATAAGCTATAAGTTACAATAACAAATTGGGCTATTGAACTGGGCTCAAAATTAGGCCTAACTAGAACCCAATGCTAGTGCAATCTAGCTTAATAAGATTGGACTTGTTGGGATGGGTTTAGCAGGACCAGCTAGGCCTCAAACTATTTATGTATGATCTTTTCTTTTCTTATAGTAAGTTAGTAACTGGATGTGCCAAGCATAGTTGTAATAAAGACTCAAACCTGGTAAAACCCTCCCTTTTCACTATTAATTTTTTGAGTTAATATCGAGTAGAACTTTAACTAGTTGACTACTTATTTAAACTTGTTTTCATTACATGTAATTTACTACCTCATCAAGAAACGTTACACTAGAGAACCTAAACTTCACTTTGCTTAAATTAAAACTTAAAAGTTTAAGACATCCATGTATCATAAAAGTTACAATAGCAAATTGGGCTGTTGAACTGGGCTCAATATCAGGCCTAACAAGAACCCTATGCTGGACTAATTTAACTTAATAAGATTCGACTTATTTGGATGGTTTTGCTAGGACCAGTTAGGCCTAAAACTATTCATGTATGCAACTTTTTTAAGTGTATTTCTTATAAGCAACACAAAATAAACGCAATAGTTGATCTTATTTTTAGTAACAAAGTTACTTATGTTCCTTAGAGCATCAGGTATTATCTCCCACTATATAAAACAAGCTTTCCCAAGCAAGCATTTGCCCAAAACTCCAGGATAATGACACATGGAAATTAAAATTGATCCAATGGACCTTATGCATCCTCACCTATTTAATTAATGCAAACAACTTAACACACACATCTTCTATACCCCGAAGATCAAACACACATAGATTACCACAAACAAGAAAACCACCAAATCAGTTTTCCCCTAAATCATTAATTCTTCACCAAATTTTAACTAACAAGTATCCCCAAAATATTCGCTCCTACATTTATTTACCCTAAAACTGATTCCCCAAATCAGTATACCGTAAAACAATTTGAAAACCAAAAAGATAAACCACCCATCATGAACCCTAAATCAGTTTAATCCCCATCAATTCATACCCTACAAATGAGTTTACCCAATCAAAAATCAAAAATCCAGAAATCAATCCACCGAATTAAATCATCCCCCTTAAATTTGGTTGAAACGAACCCTAAAAAATTAACCTCTCATCAATAATCGGTCAACAAATTGATTTTGAATTATTAGTTCTTTTTTTTAGATTGAAGGTCCCACTAATCGAAACCACGGCTTCAATTGAACCAGGTATCTTATTTTGTGAATATTCTTTTGTGTTAATTATGTAAATTATATTTGGATTTCAAAATCTATGTTTATTTGTGCATACTGATTTGGAACAAAAAAAATAATGTTGTGAAAAGATTAATGGTTAATGATTAATCTAATAAAAATAAAAAAGGGGCAACTTGGAATTGCTATGAAATAGAATTAAAGATTGTTTGGCTTTGTTTTTTGATGTAGTTAAATTAGATGGAATAATCATAAAAATATATATGTAATTAATTAATGAGGGTTTAGCATTGTGTTACAAGTGAGTTGCAGATCAGTAGATGACTTATGTGATGGTGAATGTACATTTAAGGGTGGATGGATGACAAAGGACGTAAGGTGTGCTATGTTTATTTTATTATTTCATTCAATCATTGCATATGTTAGGTCTTTAACTATATAGATGCAAAGTATGTTGAAGGAAAAAAAGAATTTTCGATCGAATGTCAATAAAGAGCTTATCACAATTCATCAGGTAAAAGTATGTTGAAGGAATAAAAAAATAGTTCTTTATTTTTGTGTTCATTTAGTTAAAAAAAATAGTAACTCACTTGAAGGGAAAAGTAACAACCTCTTGAGTTTTAAGCATTGTCAAATTAGTATGTAATCTTAAGAATAATTGCAGTGTGTTATCATATATTTGGAGACATGTGAAAATTAGCACCTATGAACTTGATTTGGTATAGGTTACAACATAATAATTTTTTTTTTAGTAATTTAAGTAATTTGGCATTTTGGCGTATAATTCTTTTTCAAGTCTTTGATACTTGATGGTAGGAGCAAGTCTTGTGGAAGTTGTGTTTTTTAATAGCTATAACTTTTTATGTTATTGTAGATAGAGTTTAGCGATAATAAGTCCTACAAATCACCAAGATACTAAATATCTTTAAAATTAATGTTATTGTAGATAGAGTTTCAGATAAATGATGTTGCAGTGGCTACCCTTGACGAGATCTTTAGTAAATGAAGATGTAATTGCTGCTGCTTAGGAGACAACATCATGATCATTGTCACAAAGCATTTTAAGTGTATTGCCACATACGTCTAAAGTTGTATATTTTGATAAAGCGTTAAGAGAAATTTTTCCTTCCGTCTCAAAAAAGGTATGTGTTACCTCTAATCTGTGTTGGTGCTAAATATCAGGTATTTGGGTTTTGTAGAATGGTGCAAAAATTCGTAAGCATACTGAAGCAGATGGATCCGAGAGACCCTTATCGAATTGAGATAACTGATGCGCTTCTTGAAAAGCTGTGAGTTTATTGTTCCATCTAAATTCTTGATCTATTGTTAGACTTAACATGTCATTAGCTTCTTATGTTCTTATATCATTGTGGTCAGTGTTTTTAAGGCCTCCATATGCGCCACTTAGTCAATTTGCTTGATAGATTAGTATAATTATAACATCGAGTTGACAAATTGTTATTGGAAAATATGAAGAAGGAAGTTATAAAATATGTCCAGATTCTTGCAGAAGAAACATCAAGGTACAAGTTGAAAGCGGGTGAATATGAAGGTCATGTTCAGTCCTACTCCATGCTCAAGATCAAAAAAGTCGAATGGGCTGATCGATTCTATATGATTACCAATCCTCTACATAGAAGAAAACCGCACTTACTTCTGAACTTCCCTCCATTAATCAGGTCTCTCTCTGTCTTTTTTGTTGTTGTCATTTTATTTATAATATAGAGCTTTAATAGTTATGTAGAGTCGTGACCCATGTTTAGTAAGTAATATGTTTAAAGCTTTTGTGAAATGATATTTTTTCTTCGACAACACAAGAAATGTGTAATTGAAACCATCATAGTTGGATAACAATTATACGATCATCCTTCCCAAAAAGGCAATGTTTGGCTTTTATTATAGAAAAATATCATTAAAATTTTTTGTTGAAACATGAAAACCATTGTTACAATTGTTGAATATAAACATGTTATGTTTTTTCAAAAATGTTAAGTTCTCAAGTGTAATATCTAATTTTGTACAGGGACCGCGATTGCTAATGTAGGAATGGGAACGTTACTCGATATTAGCCTCATAAGAGGAGTTGTTGGCATTCTTAGGACCACACTGCTCGCTACCATATTGGAGTTGCAACTGCTACCATGTGGCAACCTACTGCATTCTGTTGCTACCTATGTGAAAAGAACAAAGTGTAAAGAGAATATCTTTAAATTTGTATTGCACTTAAATTATTAAATAAAATATGTTTGTTGGGAGAAAGTATAATTGAGCTATAATGATATTGCTAAAATAGCTGGACTATTAGCCTTTGTGAATCTCCATGTCTTGGATGTTTGGCTTCTATAGCATGCTTCGTGATGTCTAAAAAGCGGTCCGTATGTGACATATGTGTAGATTACATTAAGAATAGACTCTGGGTTGCATTACGTGTGTGACATATGTGTAGATTACATTAAGAATAGACTCTGGGTTGCATTACGTGATGTCTAAAAAAGCAGTCTGTATGTGACATGTGTAGATGTGCATTAAGAGTAGACTTTGGGCTACATTACAAATAGACTTTGGGCAACATTCATCAAATTTGATCTTTCACTTTTTAGTTGACATTGTAGTTTTACCCATTGTAGGTAAAAGACATGTCAAATCAACCCATTCATAAGTAACATAGACAAAAGAGGTGGCCTTTGTAATGGTACAAGGTTACAAATTGTGAGAATAGAGGTCAATAACATTGAGGCAAAGATCTGGCGGTAAATTACGAGCAGTTTTCGGTATTCCTCACATGAATATTAGCCCATCCAATAATATGATGTCTTTTTAGCTGAACATGAGACAATTTCCGATATGTAATTGTTTTTCCATGACAATTAACAAAAGTTAAGGGCAAACTTTATCTAAGGTTAACGATTTACAAATGATATATTACTTTAAGTATTTATCTTTTAGCATTATACATTTATGGATTTTATTTTTAAATCATCTTTGTACTACATTTTTATTAGATATGCTTATGTCTTATGTCGTTTTTTAGTGAAAGATAAGTCTAAATATTATACAACTAATATCTATGTTTTATGTCGTTTTCATTGATTATTATAAAATAAAAATATTTTTGTGTTTATGAAGCAAAGTCATATATAGGATCTCTTAATATGTGTTGTATTGGATCTCTTAACCCGTTTTTTCAAATGAACAAATCTATATAGCCGTATCAAGAATAAAGAGCAAGAAAGTGTTATGTTGTGACAAAGATAACAACCATTTTGCACTCACACAACAAATGTTGTGTGTAAAGAAGTTCTTTCATCGACTATAAGAGTTCCATTATTTATTTAGCTTTTCAACTTTTAAACAATACACTCAAGTTCTTTATGTTGATTCCGGATTATTTACAAATGGCATTTTACGTTAACTATTTATTTTGCAACATTATGTCATTTACGAAATTTATATTTAAATAATCTTTTTCACTACATTTTTATGTTTAATAAAAAATACTTAATGCTAGCGCCCCATCGGGGCGGGCCTAAGGCTAGTACATCTATAAATTATAACTTAAACTTGATATATCTAATGTGTTGTTTTAATACCGAACCTTTTTTTTTTTTTTTTTTTTAATAAAAAATATCCGTGTTACAGTTAAAGCAAAAGTTGAATGATATATAAATGAACCATGAAGAAACTAAGCATGACCTCACTTGTTAAATTTGAAGCAAAAGTTGAATGAAATATAAAATAACAAATTAAAATGACCTTATATATGGAACCATGAATCAAAGTGAGATGGAATTCGTGGGAATATAAAATGTGATGTATTATAGGCAAGCTCCTGGATTTCATTCTCATATTTATGTGCACTGCAACTTACCAAAATTTGTTAAATGCAAGTCTATATAAAGTAGTGATTTATAATAATGGCAATGTGGCATACTTTCAATAAATATACTATTCGTAATCTCGTATTATGTGAACAGGTTATACGGAATGATCTAATTTAATTGTGTTGTGGTCCCTTTACTTTTTTTTTTAGTTATTTTTTAGTAGTGGGGGATGTTGGGGAGATGGCAAAGGCTCATTTTACGTACCTAAAGCTTTGGTCATGAGTTCGAATCCTACTTAGCTCATCTCTCTTAACGGTTTTTTTTTTTTTTTTTTTTTTTTTTTTTTTTTTTTTAATATCTAGTGTTTAATGGTAGAGAAGTGTAAAGTGATTGCATTTAACGATGAATAACAACACAACTCAATTTAGTCTAGCCCTAGTCACAAGTAGCTCAAGTAAATGTTTGTATAAACTAAAACTGCATCTATTGTTATGGGAAAAAAGAAAAGAATAAGACGAAACTAAAACCAACTACAATAAAGTTGGTTTTCTAGTTTTTTTATGAACATGAAAACCAGGGTCGAAACTAGAGGGTCTCGCGGTGTCACGAGATCACGCTAGAATTTTGATTCGTACTAACAACTTAAAAAAAAAACACTGAATTTTCAAAAATGCATCCGGTCTCAATGCATTGTGTTTCTAGTTATTGCTAGTTCGTCAATAGGTGAAAAGTGAACTTGGTTTTTCATTATACCCAAATTGTATTTTTTTTAATTATTTTTTTTTGTTAATTATTTTTCCTTATAAAAAATATAAAAAATATTGTGCATTTGGTCACTTTTAGCTCTAGTTCCGTCCTTGATGAAAAAAATAAAATAAAAAAGAGCTTACATAGGTACAAGGTACTAGACGTGAATTCACAACGTTGTTTTTGAAAACATACTTCTATGTAGTAAGGGTTGTGCAAAGTTAACTATTTATTGACTTGTTTGAGCTAGGATTATATCATTAGTTCATCTTAATTTGAACTGAGCTCGTGAATTGAGCTTGAGTTAGCTTTGATAAATCATCTAAATCGCTACCAATATCAAGATATACTTGAGCCTTGCAAAACTTCCTCAAGCTAAGCTCTATCCACCGCCATCATGAAAGCTCATTGAACTATATATAAAATCAAGTAAGAGCATACTCTAAGGTTACGGGCTTACCTCAACCTTGTCAAACTCCCAATCAAATTCAAAGTAAACCTATAGAATTTCAACGAAAATAGACAAAGCAAATTAGTGCTAACCCGAGTCAAAACAAAATAAACCCACTAGATATTACTTTTCAAAACAGGTTTACTTATATTCCATTATATTCCATGTTATTTTTTATTTTATTTTACTATGTTGTTGATTAATAAATATCTAGTTATAAGAAACATCAAATTTAAAGGAAATGGAAAGAGCATTAAAGTTTGGCAATTTATGGAAAATAAGGAACTAGGAATCTTCTATCATTAATACTTAAAAAGTTGGGTAATTAAGTCATTAATTGGTCAACAAACGAAACAAATTCCATGCATTTGTGTCGACTTTTCCCATACCATTTCACACTTTAAATAATAAGCATTTGTTCATCCAAACCAATTAAACACCAACCTTAGTATTAGTTACTTCCTTCTGCTTTTGGTATGTTCATCTGCTTATTTTTTATTTCTTCATCAATTTATTAGTTTCATGTTCATTATCATTATTTATCTGATGAAACACCAAGTGTTTACTAAACTGATTCATATGTATTGTTTTCCAAACAAATAAACATTATGAAGGTCTTATTTACAGTATTATTATTATTCAGTTTTCCCGCGATTTGTTGCTTCTAACATTTCATTTCTCGTTTTGAAGGTCTAGTTGGTCATGGAAGGAGTAGATCGATTGAATGAGTTAAATGATGAATTCTTAATCGATAATATCATGTCTCGCTTGGACTGCACTACCAAAGAGCTGATCAGAACAACGGCTACCATCTCAAAACGTTGGAAAAATCTTTGGACTCAACTTCCTCATCTCTTTTTCTCATATGATCAAGATGACGGCAGATATTTTGGAATTGATGATACTCATCTCCATGATTACATTTCTTTTATCGACAACACCCTTAATCAGTGTCCTACAAATCTCAATCTCAAAAAATTCGAACTTTATATCCCTTACAGACCTAATTATGAGTTCAACTCGCGAGCAAATAGTTGGATTCATTATGCTATTAGTCGTAATGTTGAAGAGGTTGATATAACGTTATGGGATTCGTTTGACTATGGCGATGAGTTGTTTTTCAACAATTTGTGTTTTAATCGTGTGAAGGTGTCCTATTGTGTGTTTAATCCTCCTAAGGGTGCAATTAGTTGGGAAAGACTTAAGTGTTTGTGTATATCAGATGGGTATCTGGATGAAGATATGATTGAGAAGATATTATCTGGAAGTCCTTGTTTGATATCTTTGGAGTTGAACGATTGCTATTGTTATAGGCGGATTGATATTACTTCAAAGAGTGTTAAGAAGTTGGTGCTCTCTGGATACAACTCTGTTCAAACGATTTCTACAATCGATGAGGGTTATATAGATTGCGTCAAAATCAATGCTCCATACATATCGTCTCTAACTATAGAAGATGATTTGGTTCTGCGGGAGCTTGTGTTGCTTAATGTGTCATCTTTGGTCGAAGCTCACTTAGATTTTTCGATCAGTTGGAGTGAGCCTGAGATATTCGAAGATGAAGTACTTAATTGGCGTGAACCTGGGATATTCGAAGAAGAAGTATTTAGAGGACTTTTAGAAAGTCTTGGCCATGTTGAAGATATTACATTTGGGAATCACTGTTTGGAGGTAATATTACTTATACATTTTTTTCATACATTTAGGTTTGTTCTTTGTGTGTAAAATTATACACACTGCATTGCTCTAATAGTGTTTTCTTCGCATTGATAGCTTTTTGCTCGTTTGGAAGCTGGTAGTGATACGTCTGATGATGATCGAGTTGAAAATGGAGATCAAGAGGAACAAATTGCTTAAAGTGATGTATTATGCTAGTTAAGAAGTTGTTGACACTCCGTCGACCATCTCCAATAGCCGAAATAGAACTCTGTTTTTTTTGGTAAATTTCAAACATTTGTTTACTGTTTAGTCTAATGGTATGTGAGCTGAGTTTATGAGAAAAAGAAATGTACTATCAACAGATCTTGAAAAGAAATGTACTATCTTTCAAGATTAATGTGGGTCAATTTCAGCATTTGGCAGATTTAGTTACCAGAATAAATTACCACAATTTTTACATGTCTGATACTGGGAACTTGATAACTGCTCCTACTACTAGTCCACTTATGTTAAGTTGGCTAAGACCGTGTCAGTGTGAAGATGAGATTGCTAATGAATATATGTGTTCATGTAGTAACATAGTGAAATGTTGGAAAGGGGCCTTGGTTGTAATGTTTTACATGGTAGCTTACATCACAATGTAGAAATGCTGTGTGCATTTTGTTTCCATCGTTTATGGGATTTTACAATTAGCTAGAGGCTTGTCAAATCGAATTTGTAGAGAGGAATCGTAATTGTGGTTCCTTAGGCGAGCATAATCAATGTGTATATCCCTTTTGTTTTTGCGAGTGTTGCTGTAACGTGTTATTGATTTACTTAGAGTGCAAAATGACGAGTAGTGAAAACACTTCCTTTTACCGTTTTGTGAGACTGATTCAGATAGGTGAATGGTTTATATTTTAGCTTGCCACGACATAGTGTTCCTATGCCATGTTCTAATGGTCGGGTATGTGATCATGTGTCCATAGGCAAGCTCACGGATTTCATTACCACGTACGCCATGGATAAATCTACCAGGCCTGGTTGATCTCTTTACATACTTTAATGGGCATTGCAACCAAATTTGTAAAAACGCAAGTCTAGTAATTTATACGTAAAGATACTACTCTCTGAACAACTTATACGATTTATATACAAAGGAATCTACTTTAATTCTGATGAGGTCCCGTTACCTTTTAGATATATATATATTTACAAATGTATTTAGTTCAAGTGGGTGTGTTGGAAATTTGGAATAATGGCTAAGGCTCTATGCATACGAAGCTTAGGGGGTGGCAATGGTGATGCACCATTATTCATCTTTAAACAATTTTAACTAATCAAATGTGGCCAACATATTTCATAATTCACCATGCATTTCTTTCATTTTTTAGTAGCATTCATGATGCATAAAAAATTCAAATTAATATGGGCAACGTTCGAATATTTAATGTGGGCAATGTTCGAGAATTTAGTGCTAGCCTCCATACCGAATCGGTATGTGATACCGAAATACATGCCGAACGAGTGGTTATGAAGGATGCCGAGCGGCATGCTTTGCCGAGGCTCGATGCTGAGTGCATTGCCACCCCCTTAGGTCATCGTTTCAAATCCCACCAAAAAACATTTTCTACATCATACACTTTTTTAAATAATGTATGTATTTTATTATCTCATGATGTTAGCTTTAACATGTGGCTTATGTTATTTGTTTATTTTAAACCGAACACTCAATGAAAATTGTCAGCATCTCTTTTGCATCAAAACTATATATCACTCCTTTAATTTATCACTTTTGAATACTTTTACTAATATGATTTTTATCATTATACAAGTGGTTGATTCATATGGTAATATGTTGAGTATTTGATCAATGGTTAAAGAAGACAGCAACCAATGCTTGGTTTTAAAAAGCTCCTAACTAAGACTGAAATTAGTCAAATTTTGTAAGAATTAACATAGGTAGCGAGTCGGTTTTTTATAGACTTGCCCGAGCTCGAATTACTTAATTTCACCAAATTTGAACTATCGTTTGAGCTGATATCGAGCTTCTTAAATCATCATAATTTCTACGAGTAATTCAAGATATAGACTCTCGGAGATTTTTTCATCGTTTAGAAACGGTAGCCGTTGTTCTGATCAACTCTTTGATAGTGCATTAGACATGATATCTACAGTTGTTCTGATCAACTTTTTGATAATGCATTAGACATGATATTGTTGGCTAACATTTCATACTTTGTTTTGAAGGATTTTTTTTTTTTTTGTCTTGTGTGTTCCAATTTTTAAATTTAATACTCTCTCATTCTCAAAATTATTGTCCCCCAACAAAAAATACACAGTTTAAGAAAAATACATTTCAGCTTTCTCTTTCTTACTTTTTGTCAGAATAACAATTTTGCCATTAGGTAATTAATTAAAGTCTTCTTTAAGGTATGCAATAATAATTTTAAACAAAGGTAATATAGTAAACTTGATTAAACTTTCCTATCTATTTTTAGTAGTGAACAATTAAATTAGAACACCAAAAAGAAACATGGACAATAAAACTAGGACGGAAATATTTATTGTGCCATCTACCTTCCTTTCTTTTTTCCATCTCAATAAAACTGACTTTTCTACTTTATAAACCTGTATTTGTGTTGGTGAGAGATGTTTAGAAAGGATAAAACTTTACTAATAACATAATAAGCATTTCTTCATCCAAACCAAACACCAACCTTACTGCTGCCTGCTTTTGGTACGTTTCATCCGCTTTTTTTTCCTTCATCAATTTATTGGTTTCATGTTTATTATTATAATCTGATCAACACCCACCAAGTGTTTGATGAAATGCCCCATTCACATTTTGTTGTTGTTGTTGTTGTTGTTGTTGTTGTTGTTGTTGTTATTATTTAATGTACACACATCAGGTGTTTGATGAAATGCCCCAATTAGATTGTTACTTATATTCTACTAATATATCATTTGTTTAAGGCTCCAGGTGAATCATATGTGTTTAACATTCATCAATCCATTATGTGTTTTAAGGAGTAGAGTATTTACTTAGTGATTCATATGTAGGTGGTGCCTGTTTGGGATTGCTTCTTCATAAACACCTTATGAAATTCTCTTATGTACTTTTCAAACAAACACCCACCTTACAAATATGTATTTGATTTAGCTATTGCGTATGCCATTGCTAGTTGTCTGTAGTTGTTATTCATTTTCCATGTTTTGATATAGCTGCTGCCGTTTCTAACATTTCATTTCTCGTTTTGAACGTCTAGTTGGTCATGGAAGGAGTAGATCGATTGAATGAGTTAGATGATGACTTCTTAGTCAATAATATCATGTCTCGCTTGGACTGCACAACCAAAGAGGTGATCAAAACAACAGCTACTATCTCTACACGGTGGAAAAACCTCTAGACTTCACTTCCTCATCTCATTTTCTCAAATGAGGATGACGGCATAAAAGATGTAGATGAAGAAACTGATCTCCATGCTTACATTTCTTTTATCGACAACTCCCTTAATAAGTGTCCTACAGATTTGAATCTCAAAAACTTTAAACTCGAAATATATTACAGTAGTCTCGTTAATGCTGAGTTTAAATCGCGAGCAAATACATGGATTCGTCATGCTATTAGCCGTAATGTTGAAGAGGTTCATTTAGAGTTATGCGATGTAGGAGGGGAACGGTTTAGGTTTAGCTATGATGATGAGTTATTTTTCAACAATTTGTGTTTTTATCGTGTGAAGCTGTCCTGGTGTCTGTTTAATCCTCCTAATGGTGCAATTAGTTGGGAAAGACTTGAGTATTTGTGTTTATCTTGTGTGACTCTGGATGAAGATATGATTGAGAAGATATTATCCGGAAGTCCTTGCTTGGAATCTTTGGAGTTGAATGAATGCTATGGTTATAGGCGGATTGATATTACTTCAAAGAGTGTGAAGAAGTTGGTGTTTTCTGCATACAACTCTTATGAGGTATATACATACGACGAGGCTTATATAGATTGTGTCAAAATCAATGCTCCTTACATATCGTCTCTAACTATAGAAGGTGTGTTGGTTTTGCGGGAGCTTGTGTTGCTTAATGTGTCTTCTTTGGTCGAAGCTCACTTAGATTATTCGATCAGTTGGAGGGAGTATGTGATAATCGAGGAAGAAGTATTTAGAGGACTTTTAGAAAGCCTTGGCCATGTCGAAGATATTACATTTGGGCATCACTGTTGGAGGTAATATTACTTATGAAAAACTTTTTTTTTTCTTCATATAGTCTGGTTTTTTGTTTGTGCTTAAAGTTATACACGTTGCACTGCTCTAATAATGTTCACTTTTGCATTGATAGCTCCTCTCTCGTTTGAAAGCTTGTAGTGATAGGTTTGGTTGTGATACATCTGATGATGATTGAGTTGAAAATGAAGATCGAGAGGAACAAATTTCTTAAAGTGATTAAGTGTTCGTTGATAGTTAAAACTGGTTGTTCTCTGTTGTTAAAGAATATGACTATTCGTCCCAACTTGTGGTGACCATGGACAGTTGATGCTTGCTAAGAAGTTATTGACACTCCGTCTAGCATCTCCAATAGCCGAAATAGAACTCTGCATTTTTGGTATTTTTTCAAACTTTTGTTAACTGGCTAATCTTGTGGTTTGTGAAATGAGTCGATGACAAAAAGAAATGTAGTAATTGACCTCGAAAGTGGTTATTGACAATAATAGATCATTAAAATAACATCATGAAAGCGTGCCTTATTATATTGCTATTGCTATGATTGATACATTAAAAAGAACATTAGTCTTAGTATCAGTTAAGAGGCTGGTGAGTGGTGACCATGTGCCAGCAATCAGTTTTATGATATTTAAAACTTTTTTGTTAGTTGCATGGTTAGTTGTACATATGATTATCATTGTGTGAAACACATTTGTTGTAATTGCAAGATTCTTTACAATATAACAAATATCATGTTCTGATTGTTGTGTTCGAGCTGCATCTTTCATGCTTCTTTTTTGTTCCATTCTCACTCTCACCGAAACATGTCCGATTATAGATGAGCTTTTACACAAGAGATTGCTTGTTTGCTTGCATATAGGTGGATTTTTAGGATCAGTTGCTTATGTCAGTCAAGCTACAAAGTATTTTCAGGTGAATTTAGCTCTTCACCTGTCCATCGTTTGCTTAAAGGGTTTGATAATTGCATGGTGTAGGGTATCTCTTCACTTTGATTCTACTCCAAATTTGCTCTTTGGTCTCCTGACGGTACTGATTGAATAATGTGGGTCAATTTCAGCATTTGGCAGATTTAGTTACCAGAATAAATTACCACAATTTTTGCATGTCTGATACTGGGAACTTGATAATTGCTCCTACTACTAGTCCACTTATGTTAAGTTGGCTAAGACCGTGTCAGTGTGAAGATGAGATTGCAAATGAATATCCAAATGTGGTCATGTAGTAACATAGTGATATGTTGGAAAGCCTTGGTTGTAATGTTTTACATTGTAGCTTACATCACAATGTAGAAATGCGGTGTGCATTTTGTTTCCATCGTTTATGGGATTTTACAAGTAGCTAGAGGCTTGTCAAATCGAATTTGTAGAGAGGAATCGTAATTGTGGTTCCTTAGGCGAGCATAATCAATGTGTATATCCCTTTTGTTTTTGTGAGTGTTGTTGTAACGTGTTATTGATTTACTTAGAGTGCAAAATGACGAGTAGTGAAAACGCTTCCTTTTACCGTTGTGTGAGACTGATTCAGATAGGTGAATGGTTTATATTTTAGCTTGCCACGACATAGTGTTCCTATGCCATGTTCAAATGGTCGGGTATGTGATCATGTGTCCACGCCATGGATAAAAAACTACGAGGCCTGGTTGATCTCTTTACATACTTTATGCGCATTGCAACCAAATTTGTAAAAAATTGCAAGTCTAGTGATTCATACATAAAGATACTACTACTACGTGAACAACTTATTTGCAAAGGGTATCTTATTTAACTGTGATAAGGTCCCTTAACTTTTTTGATATATAACTAATATATTTTAACTGTGAACAACTAATATATTTTGAAATGTAATTTACTTAAGTGGGTTTGTTGGAAGAATGGCAAAGACTCTACACACAGCCTAGGTCATAGGTTCAAGTCTCGTCAAAGCTCATATTTCAACATCATCCACTTTTTTTTTTTTTTCTTTTTTTTTTTAATTTTTTTTTAATATATTTATTTTATTATCTATGTATGTTAGCTTTAACATGTGGCTTATGATATATTTGTTTATTTTAAACCAAACACTCAATAAAAATTATAGTGTCTCTTTGATTCAAACTATATATCACTCCTTTAGTTTATCACTTTTGATTATTTTAATAATATGATTTTGATCATTATAGAGGTAGTTGATTGATATGCTAATATGTTGATTATTTGGTCAGTGGTTAAAGAAGACGAAACCAATGCTTGGTTCTAAAAAGCTTTTAATTGAGACATAAATTAGCCAAATTTTGTAAGAATTAACATAGGTAGCAAGTCGGTTTTTTATAGACTTGCCCGAGCTCAGATTTTACTAAATTTTACCAAATTTGAACTATTGATTGAGCTGATATCGAGCTTCTTAAATCATCATAATTTCTATGAGTAATTCAAGATATAGAATCCCAGAGAATTTTTCATCGTTTAGTAACGGCTGCCGTTGTTCTGATCAACTCTTTGATAGTGTACTAGTCATGATATTGTTGACTAACATTTGATACGTTTTTTTTTTTTTTTTTTTTTTTTTTTTTTTTTTTTTTTTGGGGGGGGGGGGGGTGAGGATTTATGATCCGTGAAGGATTTCCTTTTTCCATCTAAATAAATATACATGACGAGTGACTTTTCTACTTTATAAACCTGTATTTGTGTTGGTGAGAGATGTTTTGAAAGGATAAAAGTTTACAATTGGTTGGTTTGGTTACCATTTCTTAACTCATCTAAATTTATTTGAATGATGTTTGTTTTAGTTCATTTACTTTTGAATACTTAAACTTCTCTTTACTAGTAACAGCTACAATAATAAATCGGGCCACTGAACTGGGCTAAAAATTGGGCTCCATGGTAAAAATTGGTATATTTAAAGATACCAATTTAATTATGATAGGGTCCCTTAACTTTTTTGATATATAATGTATGTATGGGTTCAAGTCCTGCCAAAGCCTTTAATTCTACATTATCCACTTTTTTTTTTCTTTTTTTTTAATAATATATTTATCTTATTATCTCATGATGTTAGCTTTAAAATGTGACTTATGATATTTGTTTATTTTAAACCTAACACTCAATTAAAATTATGGTATCTCTTTGATTCAAAACTATATATCACTCCTTTTGTTTCACTTTTGATTATTTTTACTAATATGATTTTGATCATTATACAAGTAGTTGATTGATATGCTAATATGTTGATTATTTGGTCAATGGTTAAAGAAGACAAAACCAATGCTTGGTTTTAAAAAACTTCCAACTGAGACTTAAATTAGTCAAAATTTTAACAATTAACATAGGTAGCAAGTTGGTTTTTTATAGACTTGCCCGAGCTCGGATTACTTAATTTCACCAAATTTGAACTATCGTTTGAGCTGATATCGAGCTTCTTAAATCATTATAATTTCTATGAGTAATTCAAGATATAGAATCACAGAGATTTTCCATCGTTTAGTAATGGTTGTCGTGGTTCCAATTTTTTTATTTTTTATTATTATTTTTTTTTTGGGGGGGGGGGGGGGGGGATTTATGATCAGTGAAAATTCCAATTTTAAAAAAGCAAAATTTTAAAATTCAATATGAACAAGGAATGTACAAATTAATTCTAACATTTAATATGTCATCTACATTTCTTTCTTTTTTTCATCTCAATAAATATACATGACGAGTGACTTTTCTACTTTATAAACCTGTATTTGTGTTGGTGAGAGATGTTTTGAAAGGATAAAAGTTTACAATCGGTTGGTTTGGTTACCATTTCTTAACTCATCTAAATTTATTTGAATGATGTTTGTTTTAGTTCATTTACTTTTGAATACTTAAACTTCTCTTTACTAGTAACAACTACAATAATAAATTGGGCCACTTAACTGGGCTAAAAATTGGGCCCGATGGTAAGTTGTGGACTTGTGGTTATAGTTTAAGCATAATAGCCCATCCCATGTACAAACAAAGTAGCAAACAATCAAACATGTATACAGTACTAGACTACAACTAGTCAGCTGGTAATAAAATAATAAGCATTTCTTCATCCAACCAAACACTAGTAACTTCCTGCTGCTTGCTTTTGGTACGTATCATCTGCCTTTGCTTATTCTATCAATTTATTTAGTTTCATGTTTATTATTATTATCTGATCAACACCCACCAGGTGTTTGATGAAATGCCCCAATAACATTGTTACATTTGTTGTTGTTATCATTTGATGTAAACACACACCAGGTGTTTGATGAAATGACATGTGTTTAACATTCATCAATATTCAATCCACTATGTGTTTTAAGGAGTATTTACTTAGTGATTCATATTTAGATGGTGCTGTAGTTATTCACTTTCCACGTTTTGATATAGCTGCTGCCGTTTCTAACATTTCATTTCTCGTTTTGAACGTCTAGTTGGTCATGGAAGGAGTAGATCGATTGAATGAGTTAAGGGACGGAATGTTAGTCAGTAATATCATGTCTCATTTGGACTGCACTACTAAAGAGGTGATTAGAACAACGGCTACCATCTCAAAACGATGGAAAAATCTTTGGACTCAACATCCTCATCTCATTTTCTCAGATGAGGATGACGACGTAGGTCCATATGCAGGTAAAGAAGATCTCCATGGTTACATTTCTTTTATCGACAACACCCTAAATAAGTGTCCCACAAATCTCAACCTTAAAAAATTCAAACTTGATATCAATTACAATAGTCTAGTTAATTCTGAGTTTAAATCGCGAGCAAATAGTTGGATTCGTTATGCTATTAGCCGTAATGTTGAAGATGTTGAATTATGGTTATTTGATGTAGGAGTAGGCCAAGGGTTTACTTATGAAGATAAGTTGTTTTTCAACAATTTGTGTTTTAATCATGTGAAGCTGTCTTTTTGTCTTTTTAATCCTCCTAATGGTACAATTAGTTGGGAAAGACTTGAGTGTTTGTGTTTATCTTGTGTGACTCTGGATGATGATATGATTAAGAAGATATTATCCGGAAGTCCTTGCTTGGAATCTTTGGAGTTGGACAGTTGCTATGGTTATAGGAAGATTGATATTACTTCAAAGAGTGTTAAAAAGCTGGTGTTCTCTAGTTACTTCTCTCATTTACTTGCGGTGGATTATATAGATTGTATCAAAATCAATGCTCCATACATATCGTCACTAACTATAAAAGGTGCTTTGGTTTTGCGGGAGCTTGTGTTGCTTAATGTGTTGTCTTTGGTCGAAGCTCGCTTAGATTATTCGATCAAATTGAGTGAGTATGTGATATTCGATGAAGAAATACTTAGAGGACTTTTAGACAGCCTTGGCCATGTAGAACATATTACATTTGGGGACGACTGTTCGGAGGTAATATTACTTATGAATGTCTTTTTTTCATACACTCAGGTTTGTTGTTTGTGTGTAAAATTATAAACACTTACTGCTCTAATAATGTTCACTTTTGCATTGATAGCTTCTCTCTCGTTTGAAAGCTCATGGCGATACGTCTAATGGTGATCAAGCTGAAAATTGAGATTGAAAGGAACAGCTTATTGAAAGTGATTAAGTTGTTGATAGCTTAAAACTGGGTGCTGTCTACTGTTAAAGAACATGACTATTCGTCCTAACTTAAGCGTTTGGTGTGGTAACAATGCACAGCTGATGCTTGCTAAGAAGTCGTTGACACTCCATCGAGCATCTCCAATAGCTGAAATAGAACTTTGCTAGAATTTGGTAAAATTTCAAACTTTTGTTTACTGTTTAATCGTGTGGTTTGGGAAAAAGTAATGTAGTAGCAACTAATTTTAAAAATGGAATGATTTTGTTGCATTATGTGGCTTTATTATTGTTATAGTTATATAACTCATTGGCAATAGATCTTTTAAATAGCATTACGTAACCGCCATTACGCAAAATACGAATAAAACCATATCACTTATTTCTTCGTATAGCTCTCAATGAAATCACAAGAATATAGACAGCAAGGGGAAATATGTTGTTGTTCATACATGCTTTTGATTAATTCGATTCGGGTATGTGTTTTGGTTTTCTCCTCACTGAACATTTTTGTTGAGAGAAGTTACTATGAGATGAAAATTTTATTGTTGAGCATGGGCTCTTTGAGAGTTCATACGGTATAACTTTAACTACTTAGCTCTTCTGTTTATATATGTTTTTATTGCATGTGTTTAACCATCTCAGCAAGAATGTTACATTTAGAGTACCTAAACTTGACTTTACTTAAATTGAAACATATATGTATCATAAACGTTACGACCCATCAACTAACTATATAAAAGTTGCTCCAATTATTCGTTGTCTTTCCTCCAAATACCCCTTCATAACCACATGGCGCTTCTTGATATGATCAACTAGCATATGTGCACACAAAAACATTAGTAATTGAGTCGTCGCGAAGTGATGATCTTATAATACGAGTGATCAACTTAACATGGAGGGTTCGTATATCGCGAAGTGATGATCTTATAATACCAGTGATCAACTTAACATGGAGGGTTCGTATATCGTGAAGTGATGATCTTATAATGTTTATTGTGGATAGTTTCAGGCGATTGAATTTTCCGTTTGGTCCCATGTGTATTGTCTCTCATATGTAACTTCAAGGGTTTTTTTTTTTTTTTTTTTTTTTTTTTTTTTTTTTTTTTTGGTAAACATGGTTTCCGACTCGACATTGCGAGCCGACTAATCCCACGGCGTTCAATTCAAGCGTTCACTCACACCATTAAAAGTCAAGTACAAGTGATGATAATATGAACATCAGGCTTGGAGTAAAAAGCTACTGTTAACTTTGAATTAAGACAACTGTTAACTATACGTTAACCATGAAGAAACGAATTAAGCATGACCTCATTTGTTAACTTTGAAGCAAAAGTTGAATGAAATATAAAATACTCGTGCCAAATTAAAAATGGCCTTATAAAATGTGATGTGTTCACAAGCAAAGCTCGTAGATTACACTCATATTTTACGTGCATTGCAATTTACCAAAATTTGTAAAATGCAATTCTATATAAAATAGTGACTTAAAATAATGTCAATGTAGCATACTTTCAATAAAGATACTAGTATTATGTGAATAGGTTATACGGTGTATAGTTGATCTAATTTAATTGTGTAGTGATCCTTTTACTTTGTCAATTATTTTCATGTTTAGTATATTGAAAAACACAATTGATTGACATTGGCATGTTGGTGGGGATGGCAAAGGCTTATCTACCTACGGTTAGGTTATAAGTTCGATTCCTACCAAAGCCATCTCCGCCAACATTTCCATCGGCTTTTTAAAAGATAAAAATTACAACTGCAACTACAGTTATGTCGGTTTTTTGAAGGAATGAAAACCAGGGACGGGAATTAGGTGGTGCTACGGTGTCACATGACCACGATACAATTCTTCTTCAGAGTAATAATTTTTGTAAATAAACATTGAATTCTTCAAAAAGCATCCGGTATCGATGCATTTTATTTCTAGTTATTGCTTAGTTGGTTCATTTATAGGTGAAAAAATGATCTTGGATTTCACTAAACTCAATCATGACCCAAAATCATACTTTTTGGTTAATTCTTTTACCTTATACTACATTTTTAAAAAAAATGTGTACCCGCTCACTTTTAGCTATGGTCCCTGATGAAAAAAAAGGTAAGAGTAAAATACACCGTTCGTCCCTAAACTTGTCCAAAAAAACATTACAATGGGACATACCTTGGCATTTTGGTCGTATGGAGTCCATTCTGTGACTAAATTTTGCTTTAAGCAAATGTTATTCGGTTACACATTTTTCTAACAGAAAGAGGGGCTAGGCGAGGTTTAATGGTCAGAAGAAACTTGAATGGCTGAATCTTTTGTGTGTGAAATATGATTAATTTGTGTTGTAACTTTTTTGATTTTTTCATAAATCATGAGTTCTTTTTATATCAAGATTTCATAACTGACATTTTAATGTATATCAATAATTATTTTTCTTCAGTTTTATATGTTACAAGTATTGATATGGTGACTACACATTTTTTTCCCCATTAAATCATTTATTTGATCATTAATATTACGGTTACAAGTTTTGAGGTTACAAATATTGATCAAATTTTGAAATCCTTTCATAATAAGCAAATTTAGAAGTCTTGAATTTTTAAGCTTTGTTAATTATTGAATAGTCCAAAATGCTTTATATATTTATATATTAATAGAGATAGAGATTACTTAAATTTCAATTAATGTATTTGGTTTTTATGTTACCTTTAGAAAAGAGGTCGACTATAACTTGAAAAAGAAAACTTTTGGTGTTAAATATGTTTGTACTACAAGTGTATTGATTTGTATTGATTATACTTTATACGTAGGGAGTGCTTAGTCGAGGGTTTTAGAGGGTAAGAAAAGATAATTATAATAAAAAGTGTTGCTTGGTTAATGCAATGTTATTCCTTGAAAGTGAGTAATATTTATCCAAACTCTAACAGTTTTGAGGATCAGCGGTCGTCTTCTTTCAGCAACAAAGCGAGAAGTAGCAACAACATATCGCAAAACCAGAAACCTACAACTGTCGTTAAACTATCTTTGTAGACAACGCAACCTAAAACTACTGTTGAACCACCTCCACTGAGTGCTTGATCCAAGTGATCGCGAACAAGCCCCTCATACTCCCCAGGATTATACTGGAAACCACTAAGAGAAAGAAAAGAGATGAGGTGCCTCTCGTGTGGATGAAATCAAAGTTTTATGTTGTCATTCAAGTTGGGCAGAATAAAACTGTATATGGCTGGCTAAATTTGGACACTAGTCAGGGGACAGCCTTGGCAACGCTTTTTGATGCACTTTATGCCGTTTTCTTATAATCCAAAAGAGGGTGAACTAAAAGCGAAGGTGTGGGATCCTGGAACTACATGAGGCGAGATTTTGAAGCAACACCTTTAGGACAAGGTGATTTCCGAATGAGTGGAGAGTGATACGCCTTTGGATAACTATCTTTTATTTAGTCGTATTCGAGTCATGTTAAGAAAGAGTCATGTGAGTCATTATCTAGGAAAGTATATTTGTTTTGGAGTTTATCTTGTATTCGACTTGTGATACAAGTTAGGGTTTATTCGGTATTAATACCGAATCATTCATTAATGAAAAGCATAGTTATCAAATAAATAATTATCTTCTTCTATAATATTCTTAAGGAGCTTGCGCCTGCTTGAAGTGATGTCCTATCTCGATACAACCAAAACGGGTCGTATCGACGGGCTTACCTCAACCTTGTCAAACTCCCGATCAAATTCAAAGTAACCCTATAGAATTTCAACGAAAATAGACAAAGCAAATTAGTGCTAACGTGAGTCAAAACAATATAAACCCACTATATATTACTTTTCAAAACAAGTTTACTTATGTTCCTTGTTATTTTTATTTTATTTTATAATGTTGTTGATTAATAAATATTTATTTATTTTTAATAATCGTGAAAATGAATTAAGTTACATGAAGCATCAAATTTAAAGGAAATGGAAAGAGCATTAAAGTTTGGCAATTTACACTGCATGTGCTATGTTTTCAAGAATAACATCGAAAAAAATGGCTTTTTCTCATGATGTTATGGAAAATAAGGAACTGGGAATCTGTTTTATTATTAGTCTAAACTTTTCTATCATTAATACTTAAAAAGTTCATTAAGTCATTAATTGGTCAACAAATGAAACAAATTCCATTTGTGCCTTTTCCCATCTCTTTTCACACTTTACGTACAAGAATTTTAACAGTTACAATAATATATCGGACCATTGAAGTGGGCTTATAAATAATAAGCATTTGTTCATCGAAACCAATTAAACACCAACCTTAGTATTAGTTATTTAGTTACTTCCTACTGCTTTTGGTACGTTTCATCGATCTGCTTATTTTTTCTTTCTTCATCAATTCATTAGTTTCATGTTCATTAACATTATTTATCTGATGAAACACCAAGTGTTTTAAGGAGTATTTGTTTAGTAAACTGATTCATATTTGGTGGTGTTTGGGATTGCTTCTTAATGAATTTCTCATATGATATTAAACTTTTATCTTCTTATTACAGTATTATTATTATTATTCAGTTTTCCCGCGTTTTGCTGTTTCTAACATTTCATTTCTCGTTTTGTATGGCAGTTGGTCATGGAAGGAGTAGATCGATTGAATGAGTTAAATGATGACTTCTTAGTCAATAATATCATGTCTCGCTTGGACTGCACTACCAAAGAGCTGATCAAAACAACGGCTACCATCTCAAAACGATGGGCAAATCTTTGGGCTTCGCTTCCTCGTCTCATTTTCTCAGATGTGGATGACATCACAGATTATTTTGCAGTTGAAGAAATTGATCTCCGTGGTTACAACTCTTTTATTGACAACACCCTAAATCAGTGTCCTACAAATCTCAACCTCAAAAAATTTGAACTTCGTATCCGCCGTTACAGTAGCTTGGTTAATCCTGAGTTTAAATCACGAGCAAATAGTTGGATTCGTTATGCTATTAGCCGTAATGTTGAAGATGTTAATTTATCGTTATGCGATGTAGGAGTAGGGGAACGGTTTAGCTATGATGATGAGTTGTTTTTCAACAATTTGTGTTTTAATCGTGTGAAACTGTCTTGCTGTCTGTTTGATCCTCCTAATGGTGCAATTAGTTGGGAAAGACTTGAGTGTTTGTGTTTATCTTTTGTGACTCTGGATGATGATATGATTGAGAAGATACTATCCGGAAGTCCTTGCTTGGAATCTTTGGAGTTGGCATATTGCTATGGTTATAGGCGGATTGATGTTACTTCAAAGAGTGTTAAGAAGTTGGTGTTCTCTGGATACTACTATGATGTTGTATCATATGAGAATTATATAAATTGTATCAAAATCAATGCTCCTTACATATCATCCCTAATGATAAAAGGTGAGTTGGTTTTGCGGGAGCTAGTGTTGCTCAATGTGTCATCTTTAGTGAAAGTCGACTTAGATTATTCGATCTATTGGAGCGAGTATGTGATATTCGAGGAAGAAGTTTTTGTAGAACTTTTAGAAAGCCTTGGCCATGTCGAAGATATTACATTTGGGGAACGTTGTTCGGAGGTAATATTACTTATGAACATCTTTTTCTCATACGTTTGTTGTTAGTGTGTAAAATTATACACGTTGCAATGCTCTAATAATTTTCACTTTTGCATTGATAGATTCTCTCTCGTTTGGAAGCTGTCTTATAGTGATCGAGTTGAAAATGGAGATCGAGAGGAATAGATTGCTTCAAGTGAGTAAGTGTTAGTTGATAGTTTGAAACTAGCTCGGAAGCATTTGGTGTGGTGACCGTGGACACTGGATGCTTGCTAAGAAGTTATTGACACTTGATCGAGCATTTCCAATAGCCGAAATAGAACTTTCCTTTTTTGGTATTAATCAAACTTCTGTTAACTGGCTAATCTTGTGGTTTGTGAAATGAGTCGATGACAAAAAGAAATGTAGTAATTGACTTTGAAAGTGGAAAGATTTTGTTGCATCCTATGTTTTTGTTTTTATTTTGATTATACACATTGTTGACAATAATAGATCATTAAAATAACATCATGTAAATGAGCCTTATTATATTGCTATTGCCATGATTGATACTTTACAAAGAACATTAGTTTTAGTATGAGTTAAGAGGCTGGTGACCATGGGCTAGCAATCAGTTTTATACATAGATAGTTAAAACTTGTTTGTTAATTGCATGGTTCGTTGTACATATGATTGTCATTGAGTTAAACACATTTGTTGTAATAGCAAAGACTCTTTACATGAGTGCTCCTTCAAATGCTGGCACAATTTTCTCGGTTTTCGCAACGTTAAGAACAATGTCCGAGCCAGTCAAATACTTTAATTTCCACAACCTCTTCCAATTTTGATCCAGACTAAAGTCTCCTTTAATAGAAATTAATTTGTTTTTCTTTGAGAAGGAGCTTAAAAGTGAGGAGATGCTGCAAAATCAGAATACAACATGGTGATTTAAGTTGCGATCTTGAAGTACCTCTTCCGACTCTCAAAAGCATAAATATGGAAGTTAAAAAAGGAAAGAAAGTCATGATTTTTTGGTATTGGTTTAGTTAATCCCTTTTAAAGGGGTGACGCAAACGAAATCAAATGCAATGATATATTGACATAGCGTTTGATGCTTAAATTTTAGCAGAAAGTTTTCCTTCATAAAGGGCGGTTCTGAAACCAAAGTGAAATAAAACAGAAAGCTAAAACATGCTCTAAAGTCTTCCAAAATCTTCAAGTTAGGGTGTTTTCCCTAACATTTGACCCGCTCCCACTCATCCACGTGAACTAAGATGCTAACTCCTCACATCAAAGGGGGCATGAGGGATACCAGACTATCAACAAGAGAGCATGCTTCAAAATTTGCACTAAAGTCGTGAATCTCAGCGAATGAGCAATTTATGGAATCATAAACAAGAAATTAATTATAGATCTTCAGCAAAAATTTCCCATCATTCGAAATAGACAAATGCACTTTATATAATGCAAGATGAGTAAAATATGGAATGGAAACCAATTTATTCTAAGGATCTTTCACTCCATAGACCTTATCACCCATAAATTAGCACGAATCTCATTATAATGTACATGCACACACAACCAATATCCCAAAGCCCCCAACGTTATACACCTATCACATTCATCATGATACACAGGTGGCGAAACTTCACTATAAGTCTCGGTTGCTAAATCAAGAGAATTATAGTAGTTAACCGATAAGACGACACAAACTTTTTCGTGGGTTTAGGTAGTTTTGGCGTTAGGATTTTTAGGCGTCTCTTTGTTGCCTTGCCTCATGTGTTTTCGTTTTTGGTACCCCGTTTTTGCTTTGCCTTAGCTTTAGGCCCCGTGCATTGCCCTGCTTTGTTCTGTATTGCTCCCTTAGGTTTGCGTGCTTGTCTCGGTGCTTTGGTTCTTTGTATTGTTTGCGTTTTTGCTTTTGTGCTTCTTTGCTTGTGATTTTGCCTGTGCCCCCTTCCCTCTTTGCCTTTCTTCGGGTCCTTTGTTTTGTTTCTGCTATGTTCACGTGTTTGCCTGCTTGCTTTTGCTTGCTTTTTGCATGTTGTTCTCTGACTTTTGCTTTCCTTTCTTTGCTCTCTCACCCGCATACCTGCACTTGCCGGAGGTCTCATTGGAAGCAGTCTCTCTACCCCCAGCAAATAGTTGGATTCGTTATGCTATTAGCCGTAATGCTGAAGATGTTGATTTATCGTTATTCGATATACGAGCAGAGGAACCGTTTAGCTATGATGACGAGTTGTTTTTCAACAATTTGTGTTTTAAACGTGTGAAGGTGTTTTGGTGTCTATTTAATCCTCCTAATGGTGCAATTAGTTGGGAAAGACTTGAGTTTTTGTGTTTATATTGTGTGACTCTGGATGAAGATATGATTGAGAAGATATTATCCGGAAGTCCTTGCTTGGAATCTTTGGAGTTGAAGGAATGCTATGGTAATATAGGCGGATTGATATTACTTCAAAGAGTGTGAAGAAGTTGGAGTTCTTTGGATACAACTCTCGTCATCAGGTGTATACATACAGGGAGCCTTATACAGATTGTGTCAAAGTCAATGCGCCGTACATATTGTAACACCCCGAAATTTGATTAAGCAGCAGAAGTCTAATCGGGGTCATTACAGTTTAGTACACAGTCATACTCATAGAAAACAATTCAAAAGATTGTCAATATCATTCCATGAAAACTCAAATATTCAGAGTTACAAACATTTTTCCAAAATGTTAAGTGTTTCACAAAAGAGGTGATGAGTTTGTAAAGAATGATATCATTATTGAAATCAAAGGGAGGTCCTGTGCCCTTTTGCCAGCTCCGTGCCGCCATGCTTGCTAATTTCCTGAGATAAACATGCTTAAAAAGTCAACACAAAGGTTGAGTGAATCTATAGTAGTTTAAATTGTAATAGAGTGAACACAAGTCAAGCATTTGAAATAAACAAGCCAAGATAGACAGGTCTTGACTAAGTCGGGTGTAATATTGCTCCTAAGCCTCACGAAACGCAAGCCTTAACTTTGATTTGACATATCATAAAGATAATAATAATCATCTACACCACAGCGGATGTAAGTGACAAGGGGCCCTCGGTGACAGGAAATGTGCCAAATTTCCATAATACCTCGAATATAGCACACCTCCTGCCAAGTGATCACCTTGACAGAGGCGGGCTGCCATTCCAATAGATCTATCAACTATATTCGCGCTCACTCGCAAGTGATTAAGGTTCGTGATATGAGGGACTTGTAGCACAGGTGTCAACTTAGGCAATATCGGGTGATAACAGCATACAGAAAAATACTTGTGTTCGATTTATAGCATGTATCTCCCCACGGGGTTTAAAAACAATTAAAAATGTGGGACCATGAACTCACCTGAAAGGTGCGTAATCACAAGGTGCTCAAAAGTGATGGTGTATTGCTATGAATAGCAAAGAAATTCCTCCGACTTGCGACCTATAAATATATTGTAATCGGTGTTTTAGTTTCGTGTCATAAATGACGTGTGATATATCACGTGTAAGGTGATATCCGTTTCGGGTGTCTTCAATGTATCCCAAATAACTTTACGTAGTTATTTGTTAGTGTTGATACGAATCGGTGCTTGATATATATTAACTTGTTATGAAAATAATATTGTTAAAAATATTTATGATTAAATATTTTTAATAAAGTTATATATATATTAAAGTTAAAGAAATATATATATATATATATATATATATATATATATATATATATATATATATAATTATAAAAGTATATGAAATAAATAAATTATAAGAATAGGTCTTGTCACAATTTAACCCTTAACTTTATTAGAATTACACCTTTTACCCTTGGTTAAAAGTAATTACAATTCTAGTCCCTTTTGTACTTTTTCCACTTTAATCCTTGATCTTTTGAAAGTTTCAGTTTCTACCCTCGAGTTTTATTTAAAAATCGATAATATACTATTTAGTCCAAAAGTTTCCATGTTTTGTCACATATAGTCCCTCAACGTGGGACTTTTGCAAACATAGTCCAAAATCTAGTTTTTGAAAAGTTAACTTTTATTTTATAAAAGTTACCATTTTTATCCTTTGTTTTTATTTGTAAATCTCGGTTTTTGAAATTAGTTACCACTCGATATTATTTAGTTTTACATTCGAAAATTTTATAAGGGTTTTGTGTTGGGCTCGTTAGCCCGGTAAGGCCCAAGTGGGTGAGGTTTTGTTTTTAAAACTCGTTCGACTAGCACAAGCTTTGGGTCTAGTTTTCGTGTCGAGAGGTCGTGTGAGTTATGAATGTTGGGTCATTTCGATTATGTACGAGTCGTAGATTTAAGTGATCGAAAAATATAAGTGGGTTGTACGTGTGGGAATAAAATAGCGAGGGCTTTTCTAGGGGTGTCGAGTCATGTGATAAGTTATAACAAAATACCATTTCAACAACTTATCGTGTCGTGTGTGAATCCTTAGGTGATATGCATGATTTGTGAGTAGTAAAATGAAATAGGAGTTTGAGACTTACAACACCCAAAAAGGATGGTGATGATGTGATCGTGGTACGAGGCAACGAGCAAGTAAAACGTGTGCTACTTCCGGTCAAGTGATCCCTTCTTTGATCCAACTCTTGCCACTCACTTATGACTCGAATCCTTGGCTTGATTCCCCCTTGGTCTTCTTCGACAGCAACACTAGTGGGTGTAGTTTTTGGATGAGATTTGAGAGTGTGTGGAGGATAGCATTAAATGTAGTTTATATAGGGTGGTCATGGGTGGTTCAAGGTCTCCTAGAGACACGACATACCTCAATGGTCATGTCTCACTCGACATTCTTGTCTACTATCCAAGTGAGTTGTCAAATCGTCATTAGCAAAAGAAAGGAGCATTGTTGATTAGTTTAATTCTTAGCTTAGGTTGTAGGAATTAAATAAATGGAATTAGACTTTGTGTGGTAACCATGTTGGGGAACCATGGGACATACGAACCATCGGTTAATAAGCCATCTAGGCGTATAAAGCTTTGGTCCATGGGTTCGACGGCTTGGGTGGTGGTTTGAGGTTTTCCAAGGTGCAAAGTCAATGGTGTTGTATGCATGTTGTCGAGGTGATAGGGAACCAAGAGAAGAAACCAAGAGTAGTTTCAAAGGTGTATGTAGGTGTTTAGGTTTTGTTGGCTTCGTGTAACACCAAGGAGAAATCGGAAAAAAAAAAAAAAAAAAAAAAAAAAAAAAAAAAAAAAAAAAAAGAAACAAGATAGCAACCATGTGGGCTTGAAGCTGCTCGGCCCAAACGAAAAGGAAAAAAAAATATAGTAAGGAGTCTTGTGGGCTGTAGGAATGTTCGGCCCAAAGAAAGAAGGAAAATAATGTCGTGTAGGCTTGGGGTGAAATCCGGCCCAAAATATCGGGGTATCGGTGTCGTAAAATGTGTAAATATATCTCGGTGTCGGTGTTGGTTTGTGATAACCGTAAGTATATAAACGGTGTCATCATTTGTATTTATATACTTATATGTATATAATAATAACAATTTGTGAAAGTTAATATATATATATATATATAATATAAATATATGTATTAGTAAAATCTCGGTGTTCAATTTGGGTGTCGGGTCGCAAGTGGAGTTACCGGTATTAATCCTCATTGGGTGACATCCAAGAGTGGCATTTGGGTGTTATCGGGTGACAATACATGTCCGGGTGTTAAACAAATGGTGTTCATAACATTCGGGTGTCAAATAAACAGTGTCTCATGTAAAAAATTTCAAATTAGCCCGCAAAAAATGGCTTAGTATAGAATAATGTTGGTAATTAGCATTAATAAATGACCTGGGATTTTACGGTGTATTACACATATCCTCTCTAACTATAGAACGTGTGTTGTCTTTGCGGGAGCTTGTGTTGCTTAATGTGTCGTCTTTGGTCGAAGCTCACTTAGATTATTTGATCAATTGGAGGGAGTCTGAGATATTCCAAGAAGAAGTACTTAGAGGACTTTTAGAAAGCCTTGGCCATGTCGGAGATATTACATTTGAAAATCACTGTTCGGAGGTAATATTACTTATGGATATCTCTTTTTCATTCACTCCGGTTTGTTGTTAGTGTGTAAAGTTATACATGTTGCACTGCTGTAATAATGTTCACTTTTGCATTGATAGCTTCTCTCTCGTTTGAAAGCTGGTAGTGATACGTTTGATGATGATCGAGCTGAAGATGGAGATTGAGAGGAACATTGTGTTGAAAGTGATTAAGTTGCAGTTGATAGTTTAAAACTAAAGCTGGTTGTTCTCTGTTGTTAAAGAGCATGACTATTTGTCCTAACTCGGAAGTGTTTAGTGTGGTGTCCATGGACAGTTGATGCTTGCAAAGAAGTTATTGACACTCCATCGAGCATCTCCAAATAGTTAAAATAGAACTCTACTAGAATTTGGTAAATTTAAAACTTTTGTTTACTGTTTAATCTTGTGGTTTGTGAACGGAGTTAATTAGAAAAAGAAATGTAGTAGTAACTTATTATCTTGAAAATGGAATGATTTTGTTAATTGCATCCTGTGGCTCTATTATTGTTATAGTTATAACTCATTGGCAACAGATGTTTTAAATAGCATCACGTAACTGCCAATATAGACAACAACAATGGTAGATATGCTGTTGTTTATACCTGGCTTTGATCAAGTTGATTCAGTATGTGTCCTGGTTTTCTTCTCGATTGACATTTTTGTTGAGAGAAGTTAGTATGAGATGAGAATATGTTGCTGTTAATACTTAGCACTTCTGTATAGATTTGCTTTCATTGTATGTGTTTTACCAGCTCATCAAGAACGTTACATTTAGAGTACCGAAACTTGACTTTACTCAAATTGAAACATACATGTATCATAAATGTTACGACCAATCAACCAAGAGGTTATGGGTTCAGGTCTTGTTGTCTTTCCTCCAAATGCTCCTTCATAGCCACATGGTGCTTCTTGATTTGGATATGCACAAACAAACATTTGTAATTGAGTCGCGAAGTGATGATCTTATAATATTAGAAATCAACATGGAGAGTTCATATATTGTTTGGCCCATCTTACAATGTTTATGGTGGATAGTTTTCAGGCGATTGAATTTTCTTGCAAATGAACATCAAGCTTCGAATTAAAGCCATTGATAACTATACGTTAACCATGAAGAAATTAATTAAGCAAGCTCGTGGATTTCATTCTCATATTTTATGTGTATTGCAATTAACCAAAATTTGTAAAAATGCAAGTCTATATAAAGTAGTGATTTATAATAATGACAATGTACCATACTCATACTAGTACTACGTGAACAACGTATACAGTTACATATGATCTGATTCAATTGTGTCGTGTCCCCTAGACCTTTTTTAAGTTATTTTCATGTCTAGTATATTTAAAAACACAATTGATTCATTGGGGATGTTGAGGGAGATGGCAATGGCTCATTCAACATGTAGCTTAGGTCATGAGTTTGATTCCTACTAAAGTCATCCCCCATCATCCTCATCATTTTTTTTTTTTCAAAAATAGCTAGTGTTCAATGGTACATAAGTATAAAGCGATTGCATTTAACTGTGAATAACCAATTGAGCCGGGCCCTAGTCGCAAGTAGCCTCGTCTTTGAGACTTCAAGTAAATGTTTGTATTAACTAAACCTACTTCTATTGTTATGGGGAAAAATTGAAGACGGAACTAAAACTGCAACTATTAGTCGGTTTGGAATAAACTGAAGGTCCCTGGTTTTGAACATCAGATTTCGTGTTGAAGCCACTGTTAACTATAGGCTCTAAGTTAATCATGAAGAAATTAATAAAGCATGACCTGACCTGTTAAACTTTGAAGCAAAAGCTGAATGAATTGAATATAAAATAACAAATTAAAAATGACCTTATAAAATGTGATGTGTTCATAGGCAAAGCTCGTGGATTTCATACTCATATTTTACTTTCATTGCAACTTATCAAAATTTGTAAAACGTGAGTTTATAAAAATACTATTTGTACTATGTGAACGACGTATACAGTTTATATTATGAGCTAATTTAGTTTTTTTTTTTTTTTTTTTTTTTTTTTTTTGCAAAGGTGAGAATATATATAAAATAACAAATTAAAACTGACCTTATAAAAAAAAATGGGAGTAGGATCCTCTCAAGTTCAAAAATGAACTTGATAGGTAAAGTTGTGATTATATGATAAGTTATGGAGCTTAAATCAACTTTCGTAACTCATCTAAATCTCTACCATTTTCAAGAAATCTGAGCTTTCAAATCTTCCTCAAACTAACCTCGATCCACCACCATCATGGAAGTTCATTATACTATATATGAAATCAAGAGCTTAGTCTATCGTTATGGAGTAGAGATTATATCCGCGTTCTTTAACCCAACCACGCTCGTTCTTGTTACTTTGTTTCTATTTTATTCGAACAATGTTTGTTTTCATTGTATGTGTTTTACTAGTTGATCAAGACATGTCACATTTGAAGTATCTAAACTTTACTTGGATTAAAACATACATGTATCATAAAACTTGCAATAACAAACATTTTTTGTTTTCATAAGTTACATGGAAACATAATGGGCTGTTGAAATGGGCTTAGAACCAGGCCTAACTCAAGTGTTTATTACTTTTAACCAACACAATATAAACCCATACACTTTGTTGTTTGGTTTTGTGTCGATACCAAAACCTTTGTTAGTTCTGCTGCCTAGTGCCTGCTTTTGGTACGTATCATCTGCTTATTTATTATTTGATATACACACACATCAGGTGTTCCCCAATAATAAGATTGTTACTTACATTCTACTATAATATATATAACTGATTATTCTATGATTTAGCTTAATACTATCACTGTTTAAGCTTCTTAATGAAATTCTCTTGTGTAGTATTTTTCAAACAAAATACACGCACAAACAAACAAACAAACATCCCTCCTACAAATATGAACATATAGATAGGCGCAACCTCAGTAACAACCCATGTATGTGATTTAGCTATCCCGTATGCCATTGCTAGCGGTTAACCCTCTTTTTTCTATTGAACATATATAGTTGCTGCTAACATTTGATTTCTCGTTTTGAACGTCTAGTTGGTCATGGAAGGAGTAGATCGGTTGAATGAGCTAAATGATGAATTCTTAGTCAATAATATCATGTCTCGCTTGCGGTACTGCACTACTAAAGAGGTGATCAGAACAACGGCTACCATCTCAAAACGATGGAAAAATCTTTGGACTCAACTTCCTCATCTCATTTTCTCATATGAGGATGACCCCACAGGTTTTGGATTTGAAGATGATACTCATCTCCGTGATTACGTTTCTTTTATCAACAACACCCTTAATCAGTGTCCTACAAATCTCAACCTCAAAAAATTCAAACTTTATATCTCTTGCGATAGTATGCTAAATTCTGAGTTCAAATCGCGAGCAAATAGTTGGATTCGTTATGCTATTAGTCGTAATGTTGAAGAGGTTGATTTACGGTTATGGGATGTAGGATTAGGGACTCTGTTTAGCTATGATGATGAGTTGTTTTTCAACAATTCTTGTATCACTCATATGACACTGTTCTTTTGTCCTTTTAATCCTCCTAATGGTGTGATTAGTTGGGAAAGACTTACGTGTTTGTGTTTATCTTCTGTGACTCTGGATGAAGATATGATTGAGAAGATATTATCAGGAAGTCCTTGCTTGGAATCTCTAGAGTTGAACGATTGCTATGGTTATAGGCGGATTGATATTACTTCAAAGAGTGTGAAGAAGTTGGTGTTTTCTGCATACAACTCTTATGAGGTTTATACATACGACGAGGCTTATATAGATTGTGTCAAAATCAATGCTCCTTACATATCGTCTCTAACTATAGAAGGTGTGTTGGTTTTGCGGGAGCTTGTGTTGCTTAATGTGTCTTCTTTGGTCGAAGCTCACTTAGATTATTCGATCAGTTGGAGGGTGTATGTGATATTCGAGGAAGAAGTATTTAGAGGGCTTTTAGAAAGCCTTGGCCATGTCGAAGATATTACATTTGGGCATCACTGTTCGGAGGTAATATTACTTAGGAAAAACTTTTTTTTTTCTTCATATAGTCTGGTTTTTTGTTTGTGCTTAAAGTTAAACACGTTGCACTGCTCTAATAATGTTCACTTTTGCATTGATAGCTCCTCTCTCGTTTGAAAGCTTGTAGTGATAGGTTTGGTTGTGATACATCTGATGATGATTGAGTTGAAAATGAAGATCGAGAGGAACAAATTTCTTAAAGTGATTAAGTGTTCGTTGATAGTTAAAACTGGTTGTTCTCTGTTGTTAAAGAATATGACTATTCGTCCCAACTTGTGGTGACCATGGACAGTTGATGCTTGCTAAGAAGTTATTGACACTCCGTCTAGCATCTCCAATAGCCAAAATAGAACTCTGCATTTATGGTATTTTTTCAAACTTTTGGTAACTGGCTAATCTTGTGGTTTGTGAAATGAGTCAATGACAAAAAGAAATGTAGTAATTGACTTCGAAAGTGGAAAGATTTTGTTGCATCATGTGTTTTTGTTAGTATTCTGGTTATGGACAATAATAGATCATTAAAATAACACCATGAAAGCGTATATTGCTATTGCTATGATTGATACATTAAAAAGAACATTAGTCTTAGTATCAGTTAAGAGGCTGGTGAGTGGTGACTGGAGACCATGTGCCAGCAATCAGTTTTATGATATTTAAAACTTTTTTGTTAATTGCATGGTTAGTTGTACATATGATTGTCATTGAGTGAAACACAATTGTTGTAATTGCAAGATTCTTTACAATATAACAAATATCATGTTCTGATTGTTGTGTTCGAGCTCATCTTTCAGGCTTCTTTTTTGTTCCATTCCCACTATCACCGAAACACGTCCGATTATGGATGAGCTTTTACACAAGAGATTGCTTGTTTGCTTGAATATAGGTGGATTTTTAGGATCAGTTGCTTATGCAGTCAAGCTACAAAGTATTTTCAGGTGAATTTAGCTCTTCACCTGTCCATCGTTTGCTTAAAGGGTTTGATGATTGCATGACCTTGAGTGTAGGGTATCTCTTCTCATTGATTCTACTCCAAATTTGCTCTTTGGTCTCCTGACGGTACTGATTGAATAATGTGGGTCAAACCAGCATTGGTAGTCAATTTCACCTAAAACAATTGCATTTTTACACATGTACGAGTCTAGCTAGATATTGTTTCTCTTATATCTCACTCGATTAGATATCAAGGAAATTACTTTTGTTTGTTTGGATCTTCTTTGTTTTTACTAAAACTAGACGAGTATGTACCTGTGTATACGTTATATCTTTTTTGTCATTTGTATAAAAGTTAATATGTTCGGCACAAGGTACCTATACTTGTAATACATATGAATATGATACTAGTCGATATGACAATCAAGCTAAGTTTTGTAGTATACACATACAATGTCTGATTGTTAATAATAAGTTATTCTATCTGCAGAGTTTGACTTATTTGAGTTTGACCATTATCTGTAATCTCAACGACTTAGGGTAAAAGTAACATATTTCAGATTATCTTCTAGACATATATGATGAGAAGGTCTATTTTTATACTGTATATATTTACAGTATATGGTAGTTTCAACCAGAAGTCCTAACATCAAAAATATGTCTTAACATACATATGTCATATCTTAGACGAGTCAGGTAAATGCATCACCTTTGTCCTTCATTCTGTTAAGTTACTTTGTTAGATGTGGCATTTTCGACTCATTTAGGAATGGGTGGATCTGTCTTATGCTTTATCTCAAACAGGCTGGATTAAATAAAATGTAGGTAAAAGAGAAGGGTCGATCTGGTCTACACTTTTTCAAACGGGTCAATTTAAATAAACATTGATATCTGAATTTCTGGTAGACAGATGATGACACCATTGTGATTCAAGAATTGCAGACCATAAGCTTGCAGCCTTGAAAACCATTTAGAATTGTAGACCATAAGCTCTGTGGGTCGATCAGATTGTGCATGGCTGTTTGCCTGTTTGCCATTTTGTATTCATCAAGATGCTTCACTTTGTGCATGATGAGAGGTTGAGGCAGATTTGAATGGTCAGCAAGGGAGATCTCGTCCGAGAAACACACCAAGATAGAAGCTCATTCATTGATGTAAAAATGCTTTCTTATAATTGGATTTTAAATTGGTTTGAATGGTTTTCTAACTCTCTAAATGCCATTTCTTCCTCTTTGTAATCCCTTTTCCATAGCGACTTGCTAGGCATGTTAATACTACTTCCGTTCAAAAAACTTATGCATAACGAGAGTTTATATATCCAAATAGTTCAATACATCTAATTGACTGTCAAAAAGATATCTGAGTTTATGTTCACCAAATTATATGAAATTCATCATCAGTAGTACTCATTAATGTTATAAACTAAAAACACACACATGCTATATAGATGACACATTTATCTTTCTAGTAACATAAACTAAACTGAATAATAAAGATTTGAATGCGATGACTTCAGCTTAATCCCGACACCTTGCAACATAGCATCGTTATCAATGAATGATAGAATTTGACTCATGAAGCAAAAGCAGCGTTTCCATATACGACCACGTGGGGGATGTAGCATGCTTTCCATCAATTTCAACACCAGTCATATGTCCTGACGAGGGCTCATAAACTTCAATTGTAGAGTCTTTATAATCATCACCCTCCATCCCCAATAAAACTTCACCATTGTTTCTAAACCCCAATACATTATAATACACCGACTTACCCTCAACCTTAACGGTATATATCTTTGTAAACGGTTTATTAACACCACCATCTTGCCTCATCCACACACCACAAACCGATATCTCACCTTCATTATAATACTCAAGCAAACAAAGCGACTCATCCACCTTCGCCACAACCAAATCATGTGCACGTGCTAATCTGTCCGAAAGACACACTTCACCAAACTTCTCCCTCTTCAAATCAAATGAAATGATATAGTTAGTCCTAAATCCTTCATCCAAACCAACAGCATGCCAATAAATAATCCCATCTATGAAAACCTGATATGGTGTGAAATCACACGATTTAAATTGCGTACCCATATATACAGTTTTCCAAACACGTGTACTTAACGTAAAAACCTCAACCACCCATGTATTAGGTATTTTAGCTTTATCGACACTAATCTTAACAAGCTTAGGGTCACTAGTATCAGGACAAACCCCAAAACCAATACGAGTACATCTATCTTTTGAATTCAATACATTAGGGATAACAATACCAACATATTTCCTAACACTAGGATTCCAAATAACAACCATCTTAGTTTCTACATCTTGGTAAAAGCCGTAGAAACATAACAACCCGTTAACACAACCGAGTGTCATTATGTGTCTTAGTAAGTTAAGGGGCTCGGGAGCGGTTAGGGGAAACTTTTGTTCGGGAAAAGTATTGTCATCGATAATTGGGGTATATATTCGGACAAAACCTAACTTGTACTGTACAAGTAAACGATGCTGAGGGTTATTAAGGTGGTAGTTTTTTATAAATTTTGGGCCGTCGATAAGAGACTTCCATTGTTTTGAAACTGTTCGGAAACGGAGTAGTGATTTGATAGGAAATTTTTTAATGATTTCTGATTGGATTTCGAAAGGTATGTGATCAGACATATTTTTTAGTTTTAGGATAAGTAGCGTGTTTTTTGGGTGTTTGATTTTAGGTATGTGTGTTTTTTTCTTTTTTGGTATTTTGTTTGTGTTGTTGTCGCATGATATCTTCACGCAGATAAGAGTTGACAATTGGGCAGGACTAAAATGCTCAAAAGATACCAGTTTTACCAAAGCACCCATTTTCAAAGTAGTTTTTTTTTTTTTTTTTTTTTTTTTCTCTCTCTCTCCAAGATTTGAAGAAAATAGTTGTTGGCTCAATATTTAGACAATAAATAGCTCGAGTTAAATTTACTTACCGATAAAAAGTGAGTGATGTATAAAGCTGTAATAAGTTAAAATTTTGTAATAAGTTGTACCATGGATCACAAAATTAATATCTATATTTGCCTAAGTTTTGCTTAAAGATGACTTGGTCAAACACTAGAGGTAATTAAAAGGTGATAGTTATTTTCTACGAAAATACATTTGAATGGATGACTTGGTCAAACACTAGAGGTAGGTGATAGTTATTTTCTACGAAAATACATTTGAATAAAGTTTGTTATAGATGACTTGGTCAAACACTAGATGTCATTAAAAGTTGATAGTTATATATACACGTAAGAGTAGGGATTCAGTTGAAAGAAAATTTAAAATGAAAATATTAAGAAATAATTATAATCACATAAAAAATAGGTGTGTATATGTTGGTGAGAAGAAAAACACAATGAATAGGTTTGTATTGCACTACTTCATAAATGTGATACTTGTCATGTTGTTTCTTAGTGTTGTCGTTTCTAACTGTTAAATTAGATTACTTAAATAAATAATAACTATAAGCTCATCGTTTCCCCTCATGTAATTAAAATAATTATGTAATGAGCAAAGGAAGCTTATACTCATAATTTTATTTAATAATTTAGACATAAATAGCTATTAAGAATTTAATTTAATAGCCCAAACTATTGAGACAAAAAGGTAAGAAGGAAAGATTAGTCAATCACATTATGTATGTCCTAATGGAAGCTTGCCCCCCTTTATTTATAAGAAGCCTTCTATAACTTTGATGGATTGGGCGATGTAGGACAAGCATCCTCTTTTGTTTTATTTTGTTTGATTTGAAGAGGAAAAAGATAACTAAGTGTTTCTTTTGGAGAGATTAGCACATATACTTTATTTGGTTGTGGCGAAAGTGAATGAATCACTTAGTTTGCTAGAGTATTATAATGAGGGTGAGACGTCGGTATTTAGTCCCACGTCAGCTAAAGAAACCAACTTTTTCCTGTTTATATATTTCGGTGTACATGTGCTACATAAGTTGATTGTTTGGATCATGTTGTCCTAGTTGATGTTGTTGGCTAGTATATGCAAATTCATAAATTTACAATACTAGCGTCCGCCATTAACTGGGATAATTTATACAAATTGTTGACTTTTTGGGTTTTTTAAATTGAATCCTTTACATAAAATCGGTTTTCAAACGATTCTCATATTTTTTAGCTCTGACCAACTACCAACTGGTTACCGGTTCAACCAAATGAAAATATACCTTATTAACGGACGTTTGAGGGTACTCTCTGATGTTGTTGAAAACCTCAAAAGCTATAACTAATGGATTATCTTGTAGTAAAATATATCCCAATCCAACTGGTATTGACAGCCCAACAAAGGTCCACGACTATGATTAACTCAACTGTCATTGTTTCACATGTTTCTATCACACATGATATTGCCTTTTTCTATGTTGTGTTAAATCACTACACTACATGATCCAACCATTCAATTGTAATGCATATGAGAGTGATGCTTGTTGTGTCGTATTTTAATCATGATGTTAATGTGGCCCAAATATAGGATGACAACAGTTTCATATTATTTGAGAAATTATGTGTGTCGCAAAAGCATTCATTGAACTTCTTATCAATCTTTTTAACGGAAAATACTGTATATTGCGTTACCTATTAATAAACGAGTCATAAACCCGTAATTTTGGGGTTGAAAGACTTGGCTAATCGGCATTTTCTTGGGATAGTTGTAGACTTGTAGTCTTATGAAAATTCTTTGGGGGCCTTCTGTTTTCCTTTTTAAGTATTAAGTACATAAGTTTTGGTATCAAATGTTGTTATCTTTATGTTCAATCTATTTTCTTTTCTTTTTTTCTATTATTGAAACCCTTGGTTCATGCTAAAGTTGTTTTAGTTTCTCCGCTATAACACCAACAACACCTTGTCCATTGCCTGTACCAACATCCCAAGCGAGTGAGTGTGAGAAGGTATCAATTAATGTAGTTACGAAATTTATATAGCATTTTACAAAAGCTGCACAAGTGATAAGAGTACATCCAATTGTATTATAACAAAATAACCGCATTCAAGTTCCATCAATTTCATGGTAGCTTCAAGACAAAAACAATGTATAAACGAACATATATATTACTAATGTTTGATTACAGGTTACATCAATAAAAACGAACATATATTACTAACTTTTGAAGACTTTAGTATGAAGTATTTTGTCCCACATCGCTAAAGAAAACAACTCTTTAATTTCTTATTTATACTAGAAAGGTGCCCGCGCGATGCGGGGCGGATTATTGGGGTGAAGAGAAGGGAGGTGGGGTGGTGGAAAGTAGTTGTTGAGGTGGTTATAAATTGTTGGGGGATGGTTGTTGAAGTGGTTATAAATTGTAAGGGTGATTGTTAGGGGCGGTTGTTTCTATAATTAGTAAGTAAAAGTCTCAATTTTTAAGCCTTTATAATTATAGAATAGTCCCAAATACATTATATAGTAGTATAGATATTTCAGTGTACATAGCGTACTTAAGTTAATGTTTTGGATCATGTTGTCCTAAATGATGTTGTTGGCTAGTAACGCAGCATTATTGGGTCAATTTATACAAATTATTGACTTTTTGGGTATTCATAGTTTTTAAGTATTGAATCTTACACACCAAATCGGTTTTTCAAACGATTCTCGATTTTTCCTGTTCTGACCAAGTGATTACCGGTACATCAAAACTTATAACTAGACTGGCTTTTGTTGAATCGAGTATGCTAAGGAAAATATTGATTTGGTATCTGATTCCAAGCAATACCAGTTTTTAATCAATTTCCACTTACATGATACCATCTTCCATAAAATATTAAAATCCTATCTTAGATTCTTAGGTTAGAACTCAATTGTTCTTTTACTCAAGAGACAAAGTAGCAAAAAATCATCTTCCACAAAATCTTATATTGGGCGGTTTATTAGTCGATAGATATGGCCCAAGCCCGTGTGTGAGCTTAAGTCCACTAGGGCTTATCATGCTTCAGGTACTCAGCATATACTTGCCTAAATGCAAAATAAACAATTGAGTTTTGCCTATCATGCGTCTATAATATTGTGCCAAAAATATAATAATCCTCAAAGACACGTTAAATGAGCATATGGTAAAATTGTAAATATCTTCATATATGTATATGTCTGTACGAGAGAGTTTTCTCAAACATGTACACTACTAAAGTGTTGATTATCTTGTTTCCGGTCTCGCCTTTGTTAAAAAAAAGTATAAATCTTGTTTATGACCTCTATTTGTTGCTCAAGCTATAAATTTTTTTTGCTACGTTTGTATACAAAGTTTGTTTCTTTAATTGAATAAAGACTAGAGAACATGGTTTAATTACTAGTCATGGTTCATTTGCTTGGTTTCGAGCCGCTTGAGCCTTCCCCTTTGGTATGTGGTGACATGGGGTTTGATTTGAACCATCAGTATATAATTCCTCAGTTCTAAATTTATAGCTAATATTTTCATTTTCGGATTGTCTCAAATCAATTTTCCATTACTAAAAGTAGAAAGGAAATGTTAATCAAATTTACCATATTACCGCACTTGACTTTATTATTACAAACTTCAAAGGAAAATTAATTAATTAGTTAAATGTAAAACTGTATTCTACAAAATTTCAATTTGTTATTGTGATAATACAGTATTCTTAAACTGTGTTTTTTTCGGTGGACAATTATTTTAAGACAAAAGTAGCGTTTAATTGATCTACTGCACATGGTGGCTAATTTGTACGTAGGTTGGGGTAAACATCGAAATACGTGAAAAACAAGCTAACTATTTAAACATACTATCTGAAATAAGTTAAGGGCCTTAGAATCTTCGAGCAACCAAAAATCCAAAGCAATATCTAGTCATGTTGGACAAATAGCGAATGGCCCATCGCGGTTGGACCCAACCATCGGGGCATAAAATCATTCTTTGAGTACTTCAAATTTCAGCAAATCTTGTTCTTATAACAATTTTAGAGTGATAAAAAAAATTCTTTTTTTTCACCAAAATCATGTTTAAACTAATACGTGTATGGGCCTTATCATTAGTTATATACTAATAGTCTACATACGTTGAGTTACATTGGTTATGAACATTTTTTTACATACATCTGTAAATCATTTACAATAGCTCTAATTTATATATGATAAATTAAATTTATCATTACTTCAACAAAAATTTTTAACTGTTTAATTAGATTACTTAAATAAATAATAACTATAAGCTCATCATCCGCCCATACGTAATTAAAATATTTACGAAATGAGCACCACAATAAGCTTATACTCAAAATTTTATTTAGTAATTTAGATAGAGATAACTATTAATAGTTTAATAGCCCAAACCATTGAGACAAAAAGGTATGGTCCTAACTCTTACGACAGCGTGCCCCCTATATTTATAAGAAGTTTTTCTTATGTAAACGTAGATGGATTGGGAGATGTGGGACAACTGGACAACCATCCTCTTTTGTTTCTTAGTAAATCACATAATCAATTCCACTCATATTTTTTTACGTTAGCTTTTCATTTGTATAATCTTTGCTTTTTAAAACCTAAAAAAGAGAGAACTGAAAAATACATCCCTGTGGTTTACAGGTTTTGCCATCTTACATCCCTGTCAGAAACTTTTGGCAAGATACATCCCCCGTTAGGCAAACGTTTGCCACTATACATCCCTCGTTTACAATTAGGACTAACGTTGCAAATTTTTCCTCCGTTATCTCTTAACGAGACAGAAAATATTACACCGTTAGCCCTCGTTAGCCAAACGTTTGCACCGTTAGTCCACTTTTTTAGAAAGAAAAAAAAAAGTTAAAAAATTAAAAAAAAAAAAAAAAAAAAAAAAAAAAAAAAAAAAAAGGAAAAAATCTTAAAATTTAATTTTTTTTAAGTTAATATTTAAAAAAAATTCAAAATTATTTTAAAAAATTAATATTTGCGAAAATTTTTTTTTTTTTTTTTTTATAAATACGCATTTTGTAAAAATACTAAAAAAAGGAAAAAAAATTTAAAAATTATTTTTTTTTAAAGTTTATATTTAAAAAAAATCAAAATTTTTTTTAAAAAACTAATATTTGCAACAAAAAAATTATTTTTTTTATAAATACGCATTTTAAAAAAAATAAAAGAAAATGAAAAAAATTTAAAAAATTATTTTTTTCTAAAGTTAATATTTTAAAAAAAAACAAAATTTTTTAAAAAAATTAATATTTGAGAAAAAAAAATCAATTTTTTTTATAAAAACATTAATTTTTTTAAAAAAAATTAATTTTTATGAAAAAAAATTAATTTTTTTAAAAAATACGCATTTTTTTAAAAAAATATGCATTTTTAAAAAAAATACGCATTTTTAAAAAAATTAATTATTATTTACATTTTTTTTTCGCAAATAATATTTTTTTTATATATTAACTTTAAAAAAATTATTTTTTATAAAAAAATTTAATTTTTTTAAAAAATACGCATTTTAAAAAAAATTAATTATTATTTATAATTTTTTTTTTAAAAATACGCATTTTTTTATAAAAATTAATTTTTAAAAAAATACGCATTTTTAAAAAAAATTAATTATTATTTATAAATTTTTTTTTCGCAAAATTTTTTTTAAACAATTTTGATTTTTTTTTAAATATTAACTTTAAAAATAATTAATTTTTAATTTTTTTTCCTTTTTTTTTTAAATTTAACTTTTTTTTTTTTAATTTTAAATTTTTTTAACTTTTTTTTTTTTATAAAAGAGGACTAACGGTGCAAACGTTTGGCTAACGGTGTAATATTTTCTGTCTCGTTAAGAGATAACGGAGAAAAAATTTGCACCGTTAGTCCTCATTGTAAACGAAGGATGTATAGTGGCAAACGTTTGCCTAACGGGGGATGTATCTTGCCAAAAGTTTATGGCAGGGATGTAGGATGGCAAAACCTGTAAACCACGGGGATGTATTTTGCAGTTTGTTTTTCTTCCCATATATAGTTCCTAGTAATATACAGTTAAGTTGTTATGTTTTCACGTCATCTGAAACTTAGTTTATCGAACAGAAACATGTAAACCGAAACAACTTAGGAGGCATATTTGTCTTTTTCGTTACATAAAGATATCACATGATCAATAAAGGGACACACACACCTATCAAATATTCAGCTTATCATGAAAACGACTCGTTTAACACTTGGTTTTGGTGGATTGAGTATGACAGATATACGTTTTATGTATCAAAAAAGTTAAATATTGAACCCTATAATACTAAAAACAATTATTTTAAAAAATAAAAAAATTGAATAGTACATTTTTTCCCAGGTCCTAACATGTACCCAATTTGACAGCTCTATTCCAAAACCCCAAAAATGAAAATATATTTTTTTCACAAATGGAAGCAATAGAAGAAGAAAAAAACACTAAATGAAAATGCATTACATAATGATTCAGTACTACTAGCAGCAGCATAATAATAATAATAAGCCCTTGTTTTGTTTTGTTAATCACTAGAAATAAATAAAATAGATAAACCCTAGAGATGATAATTTAAAGCAGATCTAGATCATCAAAGTCATCTTCAAAAGAGTTAAAGAACCTGCCTTCGATGACGTCATCGTTTTTGTTGTTAAAAAAGCTTCTTCATCATCTCCTCCGATCCCCATCATTTCGGAACTGTCGTCGTCGTCGTCTTCTTCTTCGTAGACTTGGATGACGTCATCGTTGTTGTTGTTGTCATCAGTGAGTTTGAAGAGGTCGTCTTGGAGGTCACCGGTCAACATTTTTTTTTTTTTGGTTGGAATAAAGAAATGAAAAGTGAGTTGTTGCGAACCAATATGAGTATTTTGTGGTCTACAAAGTTGCTTTATTCTTATTAGAATTTCAAAAGGAGTCTATATTTCAAAAGTGGTCATTTGTGGTCTACAAAGTTGTAAAAAAGGAGTCTTTATTCTTAGACTAGGCACAACAATAAAGGTTAATCCCCTTATTTTTTCTGTTATATTAGCTTTTTCTTTCCAGCGACCTGTAGGCGATTGAGTACCTCAATAAAGGCGATTGGGACCTTTGTTTTTATGTGTGTATGTTAATCGGTTTTACCTGCGACCGATATCCAAAAAAATGTTACGAACGACCGATTGAAAAAAAGTCCCACAATAAAGGGACCGACTTGTGATCGGTCATGGAAGTCGGTCGAGTACACCTATTGTGGCCAGTCTTATATCACATTGGTTTACGTTTTTAATCTCGTTCCATCACTAGATGGCGCGATTTCATTTAATTTTTGACAAGTGTTTCGAAAGTAAATGGATGTTTTTCTGTACTGAAGTGACATTTTGTGCGATCATGATATTTTTTGCTCAATCAATGTGATGTTTGATAAATAAATTAGTTTTGTCTTTCTTGAAAGGGAGATCCATGATACATTTCTTTTGCTCGATCGACCGTCGTTGATGTTTTTCATGCGACTAAGTTTTGTCTCTTAAAAAAAAAAAAAAAAAAAAAAAAAAACGTAAAATATTTCAAAAAGTTTAAGTTTTATTTTTATTTTATTTTTTTTAAAAAGACAAACCTTCGAGACACATGTCAAAAATTGGAATCGGCTCATTCAAAAATCTCATATTAGTTGTTCGTATTGTTGTTTTGACATGACCAATAATAATTGTCTATTTTGTATTTCAACTGATGAAAGCTGGACTCTAGTTTCACGTCAGAAAATACTTTTACCCACGTACGATTTACGTATTCATAAGATGGAAAAAGCCTATAAAAGCCGTTATACTTCCATTGTACCTGTGTAACATATCAGCTATTGTTCGACTACAATAATCGAACATGACGAACAAGGGAACTAAGCGAAAGGGCTGAACACGAATCTACAAAATTCGTTCGTCGAAAAGCAACACTTTCCATACCTCAAATGGAGCCTGAGTTTTTTCGCGACAAACGTGAACTGGTATAATTATGTGCATATACATATGTTTCTAACGTGCATTAGGTCTATTATTGTTTACATTGCATTGCTAGAGTTTTTCTTAGTTATATTTTAATAAATTGATGCATATCGTTTTTGCAGGATGATTTATGGAAGCATGCCTACCCGGTTGGGGTAGAGGTATGTGTGTAGCTAGTACCGTTTATGTTAAAAGCCTTTTGTACTAGTATTTTAACGTTTGCTCCTAAAACGGGCTTATTGATGGGACTCTGATTTGTTTATCTATTTGTTTGTGCGGAGTGTAAGTTGTATATGGAACTCTGATTCTAAAAGCATGATTTCATACTGAAATTGTGGAGTCTTGATTTGATATTTTAACCTTTATGTTGCAGCACCAAGGGAACACGCAGCCTTAATACCCATAGTGATTGCGGTAAATGGAATACACTTCTATCTTTATGTTTAAGCTTTGTTTACGTTTTTATGTATGTAGAGAAAGATTGCCACATTCGAGATCTCCAATATATGTTCAAATAGTCATTGTTAAGAACATTTTTGCCAATGTCCTCTTGTTGATTGAGCAGGTTGTATCTCCGTTTCCACCTTCTGATAAGATTGTTCACAGGCCCTTTAGGGGTGTTTCCAGGATCGAAAATGTAGAACCCAGAAACACGTTCGGGAGGTCGCGGTTGATGGAAATACACCATGGTTCTAGAGAGAGAAAGTAGAGAGAATGTGAGGTGAAACAAAGATACTTTTATTATGATAAATTATGTTGCACACCCACACCCCTCAAGTGAAGCCTTGAGGGGTATTTATAGGCCTTACATAAGACAACTTTTACAATATTACATTAGTAGTCCCTGCACTTTATGCATTCTAGTTGTCTATTCCAATTCACGTAAATATCGCTTAGCTTTATTTCTAACAATCTCCCTCCAGCTGGAGATATACGTGAATTGGTTACAGTGATTCCTAACAAGTAAAATAAAACAATCAAAGTAAGCGCAGCAATGCTGAGGAAGACTTCATAGCTCTTTTCTTCATAAATATCCCCAGCAATCTTTGTTTACTTGTAGACGAATCACTTGCTAATCTAATTGGGTTATTACTCCCTCCCAATTAGTAAACCATTTACTTTTACATGCTCCCTCCCAAATGGACAACCCATTTGATATAACCTTGATGCTTGTCGAAGAAGTATCTTTGAATTCTGCCCATATAATCTTCAGTCTCATGCACAGCGGAAAATGAATCTTAGACTGATAATATGTAACTTCTTCACAGGTTTGTTTGGGGAGCATCATATCGTCATCTTCAACTCACTTAGAATGCTTTCAATTCTTCAATAAAAGCCCCGATGTACACATTTCTCCCTCCTGGATGATGACGATCTCTCGGAATCATCATAAATATGTGTACATAAACATATCAACTGGAAGCAACATACAAATCAATACCCATGAGTGAAATGGCAATAACTATTCTCTCTACAATTCATCTCAGATCAACCTCTTTTCACTTCCATTGGCTAATAGTAAGTGACCACGTGTGGAGACAACCCGATATGACAAACTTGAGTGTGAAGTAAAATTCTCCAGACTTGTGACTTACGCTTGTACTATCCTGATTAAGAACCTATACTGAGCACAACAACGTTACTCCTTACAATATAGGTAGTGGCATATACCCAACCATCCATCCTTTATTGTATATCCGTCACTTGAACAATCCACAACCTTTTGTGACACTGAGCACTACAATGTAACTCCTTAAAGTGATAGCTATTGTGAGCATTAAGAACCAACTTATGCGTTTATATTTCTCACACATAGCTAGATGTCCAAGTCTTAATCACTATCCCATGAATGCTCAAACAAGGATCTTCAAAAGTCTTGCATCCAACCAACCCCTAGACCTTGAGATACTAAGTACACGTACCCGTGAAACGTCACTTCAAGCTCAAATAAGTAATAAACAAATTATCCCCGTAGTTACCTTTTGATAACGATCAAAATTTAGCCATCGATCTTTGGTGAATCTTGATCAGGATCTTTTAAGCAATTCGTGGTGTGTTTTTGGTGAAGCTTGAAATTCAATCTCGTTGATTCGTAGTGATTTCGGATTTTGCCTCCAAAAATATAATTGGAAAATTTTCTCCCTCAAAATTTGGAAATCACTAAGAAATACAATGCTAAGGTTACCAGAAAAATTTGAGTATTAAAATTTTTTACGCAAAATTTCACCAAAAATTTTTGAATTTTGGCCTAAAAATTTGAATTTCGGGCCAAAATTTTCAACGTTATACCAAAATTTGAATCTCGCGTAAAAATTGGTCGTTTAGTCTCCTCTCAAAAATAAATTTTACTCAAATTTTCCAGCCAAAAAACTTTTTTTTTTTGCTAACTCGATAATGCCCCTAACTCGGTAACCTTTGCTTACTCGATAAAACTTCATAACTCGATAATCCCTAACTCGATAATGCCTCTAACTCGGTAACCTTCAAACTCGGTAAGATTTTTGTAACTCGGTAAAGCTCCTAACTCGGTAACCTTATTGTAACTCGGTAAGATCTTGAAACTCGATAAGATCTTTTGTAACTCGATAAGCTCAGAAAAATTTGGCAGAGTTTCGTTTAGGTAAGCCCAATTGATATCCTTACTCGATAAAACGATAAGGTTGATTCAGCCAAACTCGGCAAAAGACAGCTTCTAACTCGATAAAGCGTCTAACTCGCTAAGCTAACTCGATAGTCAGCTCCCTAACTCGATAAAAATTGTGTCCTAACTCGACAAAAATTGCTACCTAACTCGATAAACACCAAACTCGGTAATCATCAAATCCAAACTCGATAAAAAATTTTCTAACTCGCCAAAAAACTGTCTAACTCGCTAAACACCACGATGAACAGTATCCAGATTCGCCTTTTATCACCCAAAAACACGATTTTTCACCCAAAAACACCACGATTTGCCCCCGGTTAGCTCTGATACCAATTGTAGAACCCATAAACACGTTCGGGAGGTTGCGGTTGATGGAAATACACCATGGTTCTAGAGAGAGAAAGTAGAGAGATGGTGAGGTGAAACAAAGATACTTTTATTATGATAAATTATGTTGCACACCCACACCCCTCAAGTGAAGCCTTGAGGGGTATTTATAGGCCTTACATAAGACAACTTTTACAATATTACATTAGTAGTCCCTGCCCTTTATGCATTCTAGTTGTCTATTCCAATTCATGTAAATATCGCTCAGCTTCATTTCTAACAGAAAATATCAAACAACAATCATGTATAATCATGCAAAGAGGATCGAATAAAAAGTAGGACAAAAGAAGATGGGTAGAACCGTTTATATTGATATAAAATGAATCTGAAAAGGTTGCATTTGTTTACAGAAATTGATCCCTATTTATACAAGAAGAAACGGTGTATTCACAAGGAGGAATACCGATTCTATATATCTAAACGATACAACCAATCTAAACGTTGTAACCCTAGACTAAACCATTTCTATTTAACTGCCATGTTTTCCATCTTGTGGGTTTGTTCCTGCGGCCCAAACTAGAAGAACATACGGGCTTTATTCTTTGGTCTTTTTGGCATAATAAACATTATAGTCCAACAAAGATTGCACTGATCTCTGTACAAAGGGAGTCGGAGTCTAGAAAAGTTATTGACATGAAGCATATGAAATTCCATATGTTCCATTGGAAAAACGGTATTCATTTTGTTTTTATACGTGAGAGGTTCCGATTAATGTTACTAAGTAATTGGTACTTACATTGATGTGAATCTCATTCTTACAGGAGTGCTTTAGTAGAAAGACTAAAATCTCAAATCTTTGTGCTAAACTGTGTCCAAAGAAGGTATTAATCCTCGTAACATGCATATTCGTTTTCATGCTCTTCTTGTGTTTAAAACTGGATAGGGCTGTGGGTTATCTTTTTACTATCCTATGACCCAGGGGCTGACTTGAAATGTTTGAAGGATGAACGTGTCGCAGAGTTTACTTATTGCATACCATGTAAGTATATATTCTTTGTTTTGCCTTTTGAATATATAAAATTGGTCTATTTAGTTTATTAAGGATTATGCTTGTAATTCTGTTGCAATGTCATGTTGAGTGATTTAAGGAATAAGTGTAAAAGCAATCGGTGATGTTTATGAGTCACATTAGAAACTACTTAGCAAAATGCGATAAGAAGTTGCATACAAAGACCTTGGTTTCATCCCCGGCTCTTGCAAAGTTGAAAGGCTGTGGTGTGCCATGGTCTTGCTGTTTAAGCGAGAGTTAGTGTTCTTTGTTATTGTCATCACTAGGATGACGTGTGTTCTAATTGTGCTAATGAAGCCTAGTCACTGAAAAATCTTTGTTTTTAAACCATTGAAGAACATGTAATGTTGGTAATCGCTCAATAATACCACTAATAGAACTCTCCACATGAATTTATATCATTGCTTAGAAGGTGGCAGTTTCTACGCATGTATTTAGAAGGGGTCGTTTTGGCTTGTGTTTTTATCTCATATGGGTCAAGTGGGATTATAAGCTAATTCAATGTAAAATATTGTTTTGATAATAATGCTTTCTGTAATCTTAGTGAATGCATTAATCAAGTTGATAAACTTCAAAAAAGGGTTAGTATTTGAGGCACAACACTCCGTGACATGTAAAAAAAAAAAAAAAAAAAAAAAAAAAAAAAACCCAACTCGCCCATCTTACCACTTCAAACTGTTACCTATTTGAGTGCAAAATCCTTCGAGTCTTGCCTTTTAGTTTCATATATTTTTTGGAACCAGTTTATCCCCTAACACCAAATTTTGTTTTAGGTTTACTAAACTTTCTGTCTTTAGTGATCAAATGTGCATTTAAATTTCTTCTTAGTTTGTATGGCCATTTAACTGATTAAGCTGGATCAATTGTTTATATTATGCAGATTTTTATAACCCCTTTGAGGAAGACGAGACAGAAGAGAGTACTATTGTGGAATTCCTCTATCCAGTGGAACCGCATGTAAGTCACTTTTTAAACTTGCCATGCATATAACTTTTGTAATCAGCGAGTATATACCATAACATATCCATACAACCAACTTTTTGACTCGGGTTAGCACTGATTTGCTTTATCAATTTTCGTTGAAATTTTATAGGTTTACTGTGAATTTGATTGGGAGTTTGACAAGGTTGAGGTAAGCCATAAGCCCATGATCCTCTATTTTTCGGTTTTTCTTATGTGTTTTTAAAGAGTGTAGACCAAATAGAAAAAAGAAAAAAAGAAATAGAAAAATGGTGTTTCACAACTGTCTTTGTTTTTAGAAAATCGATAATGTTTTAATTTTTTTTAGAAAATCAATAATGGTTTGCAAGTTTATTTGTTGCCAGTAGAGGAGGTTTAGCACGATAATATTTTGAATCTATTATAGGAATTCACCAATAATCTCATTGCTACGGAGAAGGATGCCTTCAAGGTACAATAAAACTAAATCAAATCACCGGACAGTGTTTGTTCAATTGTTATGGACCTATTCTATCGATATATTCTAAATAGTTACTTTTGTACAGGAATTTATGAAGGAAAAGGTCCGAGAAAGAAAGAGGGCTAATCGAGAGGTAGCTAACTGTCTATTCATATGACAGATTTGGTTTATATGCCTACTTGAGCATAGTCTTAGTTTTGTATTTTTGATATCATGTAGGCTAAGAAGAAGCGTAAACAAACTCTAGAGGAACTGAGTCAAGAGAAATTGGACGCAATTAATAACACTAGGTTTTACAAATTTTATCCCCTTGAGGCACCCGATAACACAGTTATGCCGAAGGTTTGATTAATTTTCATTCATCTTAATAAAATAATTTACCTATTTACTGTTAGATTTTGATCATCTGATATACCATATGTGTTTTTGTTGCAGAGTTCATATATAAATAGGTATTATGGCAAGGCGCATAAAGTACTTTGAATGGAAACTGTGATGCTGCAGGTGGTTGAAGCGACTAGGAAAATAGTCATAGGTGTTGTTTGCGTATAGTCTTAGATGACTTCACATATGTCTAGCTGTAGAACTTTGTTCATGTTTCAAATATTTGATCATCAAGATTCGCTATATAAGCATTTAAACCAACTAGAGGTGCTTGTTTCATCATCAAGATTCGCTAAAAATCATATTTCACCCGAGTACTTCAAAAAATGGTAGTAAATATTTTGGAAACGTCAATATACTTATTCTGCCTAACTAGCATATATCGTATATTCGTATTGACTATTATCTTTTTTAAATAGGTACCTACATGGTCTGACTTTCAAAAGTGATTACTATCTAGGTAGTCTGAAATATGTACTTTAACATTCGTAAATCAATGTTTGAAGCAAGCGTAAAAAAAATAAAATAAAAAATTAACATAAATATAAAAAAATTGAGAACTTCTACAAATTTCGCAATTGATAAGATGAATGATGTTTAATTTTCGTTTTCTTGAACATCATTCACTAAGCATATTGCTAAACATAGTATTATTCTCAACACATGTTACCAATATGCATAGTAGTATATAATCAAAGAACATTTCATTTCTTCCACATATACGTATGTGGGATGTAATCTTAACTTTTCTCTTAGAAAAAGTTAATAAGGTCCCAACATGTTTCGTAAAATTTAGTAATATATTATATACCATTTAAATGCTCCGGGAGAGGTTGAAGTCCTTGCACATGGACCTCAAAGAGTGAAATATATTCGTATGATAAATGTGAAAGTATTTACCATTTTTTGTAGTATTTACCATCGTGGTGATTTATATGCTCTATACAGTCTACAATGTGTATAAGTCGAATGATCTCCAAGATATTTATTCATCGATGTATAAACACTTGTTTATTGTATAATATTCATATAATCATATGCGTAGTTCCAGTTGAAAAGAAGCTATTCATTTCATCAAGTCTTTAAAGAAGTAGATATCTGGTGTGTACACATTGTGCTTTAAGATAATACATAGGAAGTATGCACATATTGGCTCGATTTAAAAGAATGTTCACCGGTTTTAAGAAAACCTGACAATTGTTTTGCAAAGTTCCCTTTTCCGTAATCAATTGAGCTTTACGTCATGATGGTCGACCACAACTGCTGTATGTGAAATTGGAACTCGTAATGTTACCACTTGTCACTAACTAGGATATATCGTATTGTGCGTTATCTTTCTTGCCATTTACCACTAACCAGGATATAAGTATATAAGTGCATGGTGTAACTTTGAAAAGTAATTACTATCTAGATATGCAAAAATTATGAAGTTAATGTAAAAAGTTAAGAACTTGTACATATTTAGGTTTAACGACCACTAATGAAGTTCCGTTTTCACATTATGTATGAACATCATTAATCATTGTATAACGTAAACGTACATAATACCATTCTAAACACAGTGTATCCGTATACCCCATGGTATATAAGTAAGAACATTTCAATTCTTCAACCTATGTGGGATGGTTGAACATTTATAATGAAACTATTATATATCCAAAATTGAATCATTTCAAGATTTTGGCAAAAATTTTAGTAGACAAAGTGATGATGCCCAAACCATTTTGAAAATTATAGTCATTATAATTGTGGTTATCTTCTATTTACTTCGTCGTACTTTACATGCTCTACAAGCACATGGAACGAGCAATGAAAAGGATTTCATTAAGTTGTTGCGAGTATAAAAATTTGTATGGACCAAACATTAATGACAGGATGTTACATACTTACATGTATGTTCATCTACTCATTTGCTCATGTTATTTGAAGAGGTTGGTTGCCGATCGGTGTACTCGTCTTGCTCCACAGATACTACGTAGGAGGTATATGTTCAGGTTGACTTGATTTAAAAGAATGTTCACCCGTTTGAAAGAACGTGACAATTGCTTCGCAAAGTTCCCTTTTCCGGAAGCAACCGAGCTTTGCGCATGAAGGTTGACCACAATGTTGCTACCTGTGAAACTTGAACTTGTAATGTTACCACGTGCCGATATACTGTATCGAGCATCATCTTTGTTAAATAGATACCTACATCATCTATCGTCTAACTTTCAAAAGTGATTACTAACAATCTAGGTACTTAGAAATATGTACTATAATATTTGTAAATCAAATTTTGAAGTAAGCGTTAAGAAAAGAAAAAGTTAATATAAATATAAAAAATTTAGAACTTGTACAAATTTCGCATCTACACTGTGGATACAAGGTTCAAATTTCCATCTGTATATGAACTTCATCTACAAGAGTAGATGGCGAAACATAATATTATTCTAAACACATATTATCGTCATACACAGTAGTATATAACCCAAGCAAATTTCATTTCTTCAACCAATGTGGGATGTAAGGTTGAATGGTCTTAGAGAAAGAAAAAAAATAATAAGGTACCTAAATGTTGTTTGGTGAATCTTTAGTATCATTTGTGTGTTCATTACACATCATATATCTTTTGAAGAATTGAAGGTACTCGGTTAATTGATTCCAAGTAGAGTTTTTAAGTGAAGCAATTGGACAGGGAGATCCTCTTTCGAGTAAAATACAATCATTGATTACGCTATTGTGATAGGTGTTGTTTGCGTATAGTCGTCTTAGATGACTTCACATATGTCTATCTGTAGGAACTTTGTTCAAGTTTGATAATCATGATTCGCTAGTTAAGCATTTAAAACAATTAGTGGTGATTGTTTCATCATATTGCTTAGCTTCTCTTCAATTCGTTGTGACTTATATGCTCTATACCTTCTACAATGTCTAAGATAAGTAAAAAGGATTTCAGTAAGTAACGGGTTGGGAGTATAAAACATGTATCAACCAAACACTAATGGAAAAACGTTAGTACGTTACATGTATGTTCATATAATTAATCATATGTGTAGTTCCTGTTGAAAAGAGTATTTATTTCGTCAAGTCATTGAAGAATTTGATAACTGATATTGCTGATTGGTTTGCAATAGCATGTTGTGTTTCTGTGTCATCTCAATTTATTATAAGTTTTTAACATGCACATTGAAACATGTATACCTAGCTAACTACTTTGGAGGCATCCTAGTCCATTCGTGACGTGATGATATGAACACCTATCAGATATTCATAGAGGAGCCAGCCATGCATATGTTTATAGCTAATCTCAATCTTGTTGGAAAAACTCAAGGTTATGTTAAAAAAAACTACTATTACACGCCAAAGTACGCCTTATATACCAGCCTCACGTACGCATAAAACATGTATGTATGCTTGAATGAGATAAAGATGCTTAAAAACAAACCAGTCCATCTAGAGGGTACGTAGATGGATAATACGTGCATAAGAGGCATATGAACTTATGAAGGGTTAAACATAAAAAAGGCCTTTCTAAACTAGAATATTGACGAAAAACTGATCGAATTTGCTCATGGATGTAATATCCTACAATTTTACAAGCAATGCAACTAAAAAGACATACAAATGCATAAACGGCAATTGTAAACGATGGATGCTCACCCATATGAGTTCTCAAATCTAACAAGCGAACGTATATGAACCACAAAGCAAACGTAATATTATATATATTCATTCAATCAAAGTATCAAGCATAGCAATACCAATAGCATAATAAGGTTTTTCTCAAAAGACACAAGAAGTCAAGAACATAAACCGTAAACCCTAGTACGACAAAACACAAAACATAAACACATATATCGATCTCTAGTAGAATACGCGCGTCTAGAGGAAATCTTGGTCGTCAAAGTCATCCTGGAAGCGGTTGAAGAAATTGAAATCAGCAAGATCCGTATATCTACTCGGCATCTTTGGATCATTGAGATCGAGAAGGTTGTATCCAAAGGTGTCATCTCCTTCTTCTTCAAGATCGTTGTTGTAGGCAAAGATGTTTGCGTCCATGTGATTATACGCGTAATGGTCGCGCTTATTAAGGAACCCCTTCTTCATTATCTGGGTATCTTGTTTGATCAACGTAGCTAGATGAATGAAAAAAGTGGTTCGGCCCTATGCCTGCCTGCCTTTTATATAGAATTGAAACCTAACGATCGACGTGCAATTGTTATATTTATACGGAGATATCCTTTAACTTATTTTTCTTACTATAAATTCATTTATTTACTATAAATAAATTTGTACTATAAAGATATACCTTTTTATTTATTAATTATTACTCGTAATCATTAATGTTTAATTGGTGGAGCAATGTGTGATTTAATACCTTGTCATCAAATGTTTATAAGTAAGAAAAGGTTTAAAAGGTTTTTGCTAGTCATTGTGTCTCAGTTTAACAATTTGATATTTGTTCAAGAAAAGATAGCTAGATAGTGTTGTTACAATGTGACTTATCAGTTTTTGAGAAAAGTACAAGCGTGACTCGCTCATAACTAGGAGCTGTAATCGTGTAAATGAGCAGAAGCCGCTTGTAAATTACTCGGGATTAGCTTAGTGAAAGCTTGATATCAACCAAGCTTAAACGAGCTTGAGTCTTATATAAAGCTCTTTTTAAACGAGCTTGAAGCCAAGCTTCATACCCCATAATTGATTAGGTCTGTGAGTCCATACGAGTCTTAAAAATACACGCACCTATACGTTTGATTGTATGTGTACTTATGTATATGTACATAAACGAGTTCAAAATATTTAATCGAACTCGAGCCTGTTGTGCTTAAGAAGACGTCGAAGTTTAGTTTTTAAAGGTAAATCATATAAACGAGACAACTAAAAAGTTGTGGGTATGTTAGGGGCTCATCAACCATGAGGTTGTGAGTCAGGTCACGTTAGGAGATCTGCAAGATATTATTATGTGAGATAGGCATGTAATAAATTATTGTTCAGAAAGAAGAAAAAAAAAATCTAAACGAGTCAATCCCTAGTCGAACAAAAGTTAGTAAAATATGTCACGATCGAGTTGAACTCTAGCTAAATACAGAAGGCTCAAAACAAGTCAAGGTCGGGCCCTAACAGTATACATTTATGTAAAATGAACTTGTGGAATACTAGTAACTCTTTTTGTGAAATCTACATAGGGTATGTTTGGCGAAATGTGTTGGGACTGGGTCGGGGCTGAGACTTATATTATAAGCTGAAATTAAAAATTTTAGTTTTATAAACTTGCTTGACAAATAAGCTGTGACTTGGGCTTATTATTGTAAAATTATTAAAAATGACATAATTAAATAAAGTTTTATATATGTTAGATATTTTTGTGATTAAATAAATCATTTATTTTTCAAAAGCCCCGAGCTAAGTTTTTAGCCCCTTTTATGAGGCTAAAGTTTCTAGACGCCTTATTTTATAAGTCTTTCGTAAGTCTTATGACAAACGAGATTTATTTTAGAAGTCCAAACCCCTAATAAGCCTTCGCCAAACACATACATAGTTTGATAAAATTTGTAAAGGGGTATTGGTTTCCGTTTCCCATGGTGCATCTCTAGCAATTAGAGTTGGATATGATGTCCCAGCCGTGTATATGAATGTGTACGGTTTTATGGTTGAGTCAAATAAGATTTGCAAACGAAATAACTAAAGATAACTTATATATATTTGTCTAACCAATGTAAAGTTACAAGTTCATATGTATATATACTTTGTGAAAGGTTGCATTCCAACCATCACAACCATTCGAATAGGTATGCATGAATCGACATGACCCTTCGAGTTTTGTCCAGAAATAACTAACTAATAACTACTTTAACTAACTAGCGGTTGTAGAGTTTTGTTTCTACAAATTTAGTCCTTCACGTTTCTCCACAAAGTAACATCGAGATTATCTTGGTTTACATTCTCCTCCTTAATCTTGATCGTTGCTTTGTCCAAGGTCTTGAACTCCGAGCATTTGTCTCATAGTTGTAAACTTGAGTCTTGGTAAAGCTTTCGTTAAGATATCTGCTCTTTGTAGTTCTCCGCTAACGTGTTCCACATTTATATGACCATTCTCTACGCATTCCCGAATGAAATGATAGCGAATGTCTATATGCTTACTCCTTCCATGAAATACTAGGTTCTTTACGAGTGCTATTGCTGATACGTTGTCGACTCTGAGTGTTATACTTTTTTCCTCCATTCCAGTTAGTTCACTAAGTAAACGTTTTAACCATAAGGCTTGACATGCTGCTGCAGTAGCTGCCATGAATTCTGATTCACATGATGAGAGCGCCACTGTTGGTTGTTTCTGAGTACACCAGGTAATAGGTGACTCTCCAAAGTAAAATATGACTCAAGTAGTTCCTTTTCCTTGATCGGTATTGATTCCATAACTACTGTCATTGTAACCTGTAATTTTGCAGCCGCCTTCCTTCTTGTATATTATTCCATGTTCTTTTGTTCCTTTGACATATCGGATTACTTGTTTCACTGCCTTCAGGTGATGATCCTTCGGGTCTTGCATAAATCTGCTGAGTAGTCCGACTGAGTAACTAAGAGCCGGTCTTGTATGTAATAAGTATCTGAGGCTTCCAATTAAGCTTCGGTAATAAGTTGCGTCAACTGGGTCTCCATCTTCCGCCTTGACCAACTTAGTGCCGGGATCCAATGGTATCTTCGTATCATTGCTATCCGTCATACTTGTTTCTTTTAGGATCTTGTTAATGTATCTAGTTTGCTTGATTGTAATCTCTCCTCCTGTCTGTGTGACTTCTATCCCAAGGTAATATGCTAGCAATCCTAGATCGCTCATTTCAAACTTTTCTTCCATCTAGGATTTGAACAAGTCTATTTCCTTCTTTGGAGTGCCTGTGATTATTAAGTCATCTACATATACTCCAACTATAAGTGTTGAATTCTTGCTTCTCTTCGTGTAAACTGCTTGTTCGAGATTACATTTCTTAAAGTCTAATGACTTCAAGGTTTGATCAAGCTTCACATTCCAAGCTCTTGGTGGTTGTCTTAAGCCATACAAAGCTTTGGTTAGCTTGTATACTTTTCCTTGGTTTCCTTGCTGAATAAAACCTTCAGGTTGTGTAACATAGACTTCTTCCTTTAATTCTCCATGTAAAAATGCTGATTTCACATCTAAGTGGTGTACTTGCCATCCATGATATGCTGCTAGTGCTAATATTAATCGAACTGTCTCGATTCTAGCTACTGGTGCAAATACTTCATCAAAGTCTATTCCTTGTTCTTGTACATAACCTTTTGCTACTAAACTTGCTTTATATTTGATGATCTTTCCTTGTGCATCTCTTTTGGTTTTATAAACTCATTTGAGTCCGATTGCCTTCTGATTTTCTGGCAAATCTGTAAGAGTCCATGTGTTGTTTTTGTTGATTGAATCTAATTCAATTTTCATGGCCTCAATCCATTTCTCATATTTTGATGCTTCCTTGTAGTTATGGGGTCCTTCTTCTATGAAAAATAAACTTGGAGTTTCTACTTCACGTGCATGTTGATAAATTTCATTGATATTCTTTAAACCTCGTACTGGTTTGTGATCATATCTTTCTGAGCTTCCTAATGAGCTTTCTAATGAACTAATAGTAGCTTCTCTTTCACTTTTTGAGTTGGGTTCATAAGCGTATGTCGGTGGTGTAGTTGGTGATTCTGGATCTGGTATTGGATCCGGTATTTGATCTTCTTCATGATACGTGTTATCAATGTTTTCTATGTTGATTGGTGTAGGATTTCCATTATCAACTTCGTCTACCACAAAACTAGGCCAAAATGTGTCTTGTGTACCCGTATCATCTCCATTCTTATCCCAATTCCACGGTTTCGTTTCCATAAACTTTACGTCCCTACTAACATGTTTCTTCTTTCTTACTGGATCATATAGCCTACAAGCTTTTGATCCTTCCTCTACTCCTAAATAAACCATCGGTATGCTTCTATCATCTAACTTCTTCAAGTGAGGTATCGTTATCTTAGCATAAGCTGTGCATCCGAATATTTTAAGGTTTTGTAGGTCTGGTTTTCTGTTGTAGAGTGCTTCATATGGTGTTTTATTTTCTAGTGCTCGTGTAGGTACCCTATTTAGAATATAAATGGCATGCTTGACTGCTTCCGCCCAAAAAGTTAAGGGTAACTTCATTGCTTTCATCATACTCCTAGTAGTTGATAACACCGTCCTATTTTCTTTCAACTACTCCATTCTGTTGCGGTGAGTATGGTGCTGTTAACTCTCTTGTTATTCCATTCTCTTTACAGTACTTTGTGAATTCATTTGATGTAAATTCACCACCTCTATCTGTTCTTAGCATTCTTAACTTCAATCTTAACTCCATTTCAATCTTTTGTCTAAATTCCTTAAATGTGTTGAAGGCTTGATCCTTAGTTACTAGAAAATAAGCCCACATATAACATATACAGTCATCTACTAGTAAGAAGATGAGTTTCTTTCCGGAATGTGTTGTTGGACTTATGGGACCACATAGATCTCCTGATGAGGCGAAAAATGATCCACTTTTAGGGGGTCATTTAAGCCCGGAATTGAATTTATTAGATCAAATATTGCCCTAAATCGTTCCTTTTGTGATTTTATGTACTTTGGGAGTGAAATCTGGAAAAGGAAGCAATTCGGACGTTTTTGGAGCATAAAAGTGAAGAAAACGCCAAAGTCTTAATTTTCCATGCTGGGAACAGTAGGTGACGGCGTCAAGAGTAACTTCCTGACGGCGTCAAGAGCAAAATTCCATGACGACCCAGTACAGATTTGACGGCGTCACGAAGTAGGGCGTCAAGAGTAAAAGTCATGACGGCCTGGAAATGATTATCACATGACGGCGTCAAATGTAGATCAAGGCAGTCCGAGAAGAATTTTGGCGGCGAGGTGACGGCGTCACAAGTTTAGTCTTGACGCCGTCAGACCCCTTTTCCTATATATAGTTTTCTAATTTTCACATTAAAAAGAGAGAAGTTTTGGAGAAACCCTAAGTACGAACTTGGTTCGAATTTTACAGGTTTTTCAAGGGTTCCAAGCCCTTGATACCTTTCATGTGTAATTGAGATAAGTGTTCTTTTAATTCAATCAATATGTCTATGTGTTGGTTGTCTATATCTTGTTCTTGTCTTAATTCCATCATGCTAGGCTAGATCTATCTTGTGTTTGCTTGGATCTAATGAAACCTAGATGTTAATTATGTGTTGATTACTTGTTTATACTTGTCTTGGATGAATGATTTATATGTTAGGCTTAAGAAAACTGGCAGATCTCCAATTGGTAACATGCTTGAACGTCTTAAGAAACATGAACCGACGCGCACTAGGTCTTTATTGGTTGTATTTAATGCATGAGCCACTGTTTATAATCCCTATGGTTGTGCTGGGCATGGTATAGGAGGAGATAAGAGCTCATAGAATTAGGGAGTTAAGTGTGCCACCCCATGAATGGTATTAAGGAATACGATCCGTCATCCATGCAATTATAACAAGTAATTAACGTGTAAAAGATGTCTAGGGAGTAGTGAAATCTAAGTAAACACACTTTCTCCACTTATTGCTCACAACTTTAGTATAATTTCGTTTATTTCATTTCTAGTATTTTATTTTGATTGCATCTTTAGTATTGGGTTAGTTGATTAGCAACTAATTCCGCCCAAATTCTTCAAACCCGAGATTTTTACTTGCTTTCTAAAAAAATATAAAATACAAAAATAATCATCCCTCACCTTTAGAACTAGTATTTAGGTTTTCTAATCCTAGCGACACTATTCCTAAGCTGAACGATCAATCCCCCGGTACTTGTCACTATACTATACTACAACGATCACGTACACTGCCTGGTAGGGGTTGTAAGCTTCTCAAGATCCCTTGAGAGGTAAAGCCTGGTGTGATTCCCACGTATCAAGTTTTTGGCGCCGTTGCCGGGTAATAGTTATTGTCTAGGTTAGAATTTCTTTTTATTAGGTGTACTTGCTAGATCCCTTTCTAGTAAGATTTTATTTTTATTTTTAGGTTCTCTTTAGTCTATCTTATTTCTTTGTGCCTTCGTCAGTAAATTAAACTCATTGACTATTCCGTTGACCATTATGGAAAACGCGAATCCACCCCTTTCCCCTGGAGAAGTGGCTTTGTTGCGTGAACAAATTGAGAGTGAGATTAGGGAACTTAGGGAGCTTAATAGTTTGATCAAGGTTGAGCTCGAACATGCATTTAGTGACCTAGCGACCGCCTTGTATTCAAATGAGGACCTAGGGCCTAATGACTTTGTGAATGTTATTGAGGGACTTGAAGAGGGGGAAATAGATCCGAAGCTTAATGACTATTTTAATCTATACCCCACTAAGGACGAGATTGCATATTATAATAATCTTATTGATAACCCGTGATCTCCTTTCACCATAATTGAACCTAAGATCAAGAGAGGCGATCCTAAGAATGCTAAGATACCATGTATGATTGGGTATAGGCACGTTAGCAATGCTTACATTGACTTTAAATCTCCAATCAACATTATGTCCTCAACTGTTTATAATGATATAGTGAAAACAAGACTTGAACCTAGAAAAGAGCTCAAATACCCCAATAGAGTTTGTAACTTTGTCGGGAGAGTCAAAGGTCTCCATGTCTTTGTTGGTAATTTCACCTTTGTCACCGACTTTATGATTGTGGAAGATCTTGCTAATGTTATTGATTGTCGGTTATCAAATGTTGTGTTTGGCAAACCGTTTGTTGAGGAGTCTAAGTTAGAATATGATGAGATAGAAGGAACGATCCGATTTGCAATTAACACTGATAGTATCACTTATAGGATGCCTAATAGGATGAAAGAATTTCGCTTTATATCCCGTTTTGATAAGGACAAAGTTGGTGCTTTTGAGGATACTAATGAGGAGGATAAGAAAAAGGGCATGGATTATGTATGGGAAAAAAAGAGTCTTTATTACAAAGATTGCTTGGCCCTTGGACCAAGGTATAAAGTCGATAAAGAATTTGCCCAAATGATTATGGGGGCGGTTGAGAAAAAGGTGATTGGTTTATACAAGGAATATCTACAATCAGAGAGTGGAACCAATGATGAGGTCACGTAGTAACCCATGACCTTGAGTCTAGCTACAAGACTCGTAAATAAAGAAAAGCGCTTCTTGGGAGGCAACCCATGTTTTGTGTGATTTTGTTTGTTTGTTTGTTATTTGCTTCCGTATGCATGCTTAATTTTTATTGTTGGTAGATCATGTTTCTAAACTAAATAGTGGAAATACTTTACTTTGTTGTTTTGGCCTAGTCTTAACTCCACCTAAAGGTATTTTTGCAAAAGATAAGTGTAAGGGGAAACCCCAAATATGTTTTCAAGAAACAAACCGATCATGATTCTCCACAATATTAAATGAAAATGTATATTCGTATTTGTTAGAGTCAAATGCTTGTATTGAGTCATAATGAAGTTTTGCAGGATTTTCCAGGAAGTAGGACCAAGTTTTTCCTGAAATTTTCCGGAAACTTAACATAAGAATTTCTGCAGGTCACTTCTGACGGCGTCAAGAGTTTACTCTTGACGGCGTCAAGTGTAAAAAATCTGGAAATTTTACCAGTTTTGTTTTTCTAACGGAGTTTTATGGTTTTTGTGAATTATTAAGTTTTATAATCTCGAGGAGATCTGCAAACTTCATTCCACAAGCAATATATCTTATCTTATTTTCTAGGATTTAGTAACTTATATAGGATGCCGCCGATTTTACGCGAGGTTGTCTTGTCTATTTTATCAGGTTTTACAGGTTATGTATGACAAGAAGATGATTTATATTCTGGAAGGGAATCTTTGATTGTTCATTTTCTTGGAGGAAGATTTAACCTGGCCACCTCATTATCCATACCGAGCGAATCAGGGGAGTATTTGATTTCATTCTCTTTACTTTTTCACTTTTACATTCTTTACTTGAACATTAGGGACAATGTTCATCTTAAGTGTAAGGGAAGGGTAAAAAGATGATACCTTACATATGCACTTTCGCTTGAGTTTATTTTGTTTAATAGTAGATGTGTAATAAAACTATGAGAAATACTTGTTAGTGCAATTTTAGCGCCAAATTTAATTTTTTTTACAACATTTAGGAGTGAAACTTTAGCCATAGCAAGCGTCTCATAGATAAGAGATTGTATGACTAGCACATAACCGTATATTCAGAAAAATTTTCCACCCAAATATGTGAGGTTCGCCTTTAGATTTGATAGGAAAAGCATTTACTATTAGTGCTTATGAGTGTACCGGTAGTATTTAGATTCTAGAACTTGCGTTAGTGATGCATCCCGAGACCGCTAGTGAGACTACATTCGTGTAGTAGGATTTACTACATGATAAGAGGCATTAGGATCACCCTTGTGTTAAACCCGTATTATAATTACTTGACCATTTAAGTCATATTACTTGGCTAGTTAAGTCAACTAATTTTTCCCACACCCTTAGCGTTGTACTCATTTTTAGTACACGAAACCCCTAGTACACCCTTCCGAGCCTATCTTTTCGTTTCTAACTTTAAGCATTTTACTTAAAGGAAGAATTTGTTACACCCCACTTAAATGTACAACCAAATCGCCTTAGCCTTCTGTGTATGCGCTCATTTTTAGTGCATTATTGTTATTTGTTAAACCCTAAGTTAACTATCTAATTGATTACATGGTTGCTAAGTCGAGTCATATCCTTGTACATATTGTTTTGGGACGATTGGGACTCATGGGTAAGTACTTATTTTATGGAGTAATGGGGAAGAACATCAATTATTACCCCCATATGTACGTTAATCTTAAAAGTGCTCCAAGTGTTTTGATTTTCTTAATTCGAGTCATTAGATTAGTTTATTGTAAAGTATGTAAAAATTCAAGTGTAAGGGGAATATTCATTCCCTATGATGTATTATTTTGGATGGTAGGGTAAGAGTGTATGAAATGAAAAAAAAAATCGAAAAATCAAGAAAAAAAAAGAAAAAGAAATAAAAAAAGGAAAAAGAGAAAAAACATACGGACTACCATCCCTTTTTATTCTATGTTCATTTTATATTTTTGTTATTTTTTATTTATTAGCTTAAGTCGAGTCTAGTCTTGGCTTAGCAACGCCATATTGTACATGTAATTAACCAAGATTGTTAACTCGCCACCAGTAAAACTTCCTTTATCCAACAAAACCGTGTATTTCATATCCCTACACCTAACGTTACAACCCTTTAAAAGACCTCTTTGATAGTTTATCCTAGGTGCTTACGCCATGTGGTGGAGGTTTGATCCTTTCCCAAGCCTATGGTAATCTATTTTGCTATGACAGGTAGTGAGAGATATCTTCCGTTTCCATATTGTAATTTACATTTTATTACACCCGAGAGATGTGAATATCTAAACACTATTTGTAAGGTGCTAGTGTATGACCTCCGTGCTTGTCTATTGGTCTTTAGTGGAATGATTATTTGTTGTAATTACTTTTATATTAGTGTTAAATGACCCCTAACTTGTATTTTGACTAGAATAAAAGCTCATTTGCTTGAGGACAAGCAAATCTCTAGTGTAAGGGTATATGATGAGGCGAAAAATGATCCACTTTTAGGGGGTTATTTAAGCCCGGAATTGAATTTATTTGATCAAATATTGCCCTAAATCGTTCCTTTTGTGATTTTAGGTACTTTGGGAGTGAAATCTGGAAAAGGAAGCAATTCGGACGTTTTTGGAGCATAAAAGTGAAGAAAACGCCAAAGTCTTAATTTTTCATGCTGGGAACAGTAGGTGACGGCGTCAAGAGTAACTTCCTGACGGCGTCAAGAGCAAAATTCCATGACGACCCAGTACAGATTTGACGGCGTCACAAAGTAGGGCGTCAAGAGTAAAAGTCATGACGGCCTGGAAATGATTATCACATGACGGCGTCAAATGTAGATCAAGGCAGTCTGAGAAGAATTTTGGCGGCGAGGTGACGGCATCACAAGTTTAGTCTTGACGCCGTCAGACCCCTTTTCCTATATATAGTTTTCTAATTTTCACATTAAAAAGAGAGAAGTTTTGGAGAAACCCTAAGTACAAACTTGGTGCGAATTTTACAGGTTTTTCAAGGGTTCCAAGCCCTTGATACCTTTCATGTGTAATTGAGATAAGTGTTCTTTTAATTCAATCAATATGTCTATGTGTTGGTTGTCTATATCTTGTTCTTGTCTTAATTCCATCATGCTAGGCTAGATCTATCTTGTGTTTGCTTGGATCTAATGAAACCTAGATGTTAATTATGTGTTGATTACTTGTTTATACTTGTCTTGGATGAATGATTTATATGTTAGGCTTAAGAAAACTGGCAGATCTCCAATTGGTAACATGCTTGAACGTCTTAAGAAACATGAACCGACGCGCACTAGGTCTTTATTGGTTGTATTTAATGCATGAGCCACTGTTTATAATCCCTATGGTTGTGATGGGCATGGTATAGGAGGAGATAAGAGCTCATAGAATTGGGGAGTTAAGTGTGCCACCCCATGAATGGTATTAAGGAATACGATCCGTCATCCATGCAATTATAACAAGTAATTAACGTGTAAAAGATGTCTAGGGAGTAGTGAAATCTAAGTAAACACACTTTCTCCACTTATTGCTCACAACTTTAGTATAATTTCGTTTATTTTCATTTCTAGTATTTTATTTTGATTGCATCTTTAGTATTGGGTTAGTTGATTAGCAACTAATTCCGCCCAAATCCTTCAAACCCGAGATTTTTACTTGCTTTCTAAAAAAATATAAAATACAAAAATAATCATCCCTCACCTTTAGAACTAGTATTTAGGTTTTCTAATCCTAGCGACACTATTCCTAAGCTGAACGATCAATCCCCCGATACTTGTCACTATACTATACTACAACGATCAGGTACACTGCCTGGTGGGGGTTGTAAGCTTCTCAAGATCCCTTGAGAGGTAAAGCCTGGTGCGATTCCCACGTATCATCTCCATAAGTTCTTGGATCTGAATTTAGCTTGATTGGGAAATGGTGTTCTGCTATGTTTTCCTAATAAACATGCATCACATACTTGTCCAATATGATTTATTCTTGGTATTCCTTCTACTATACCCTTTCTTGTCATCTTGTTGATATCATCAAAGTTCAGATGACCTAATCTAGCGTTCCATAACCATGCTTGGTTATCCACATTTGCTAAGAGGCATATAGGTGCTTCTATCTGTAGTCTAATACTGTAAAGTCTATTTTTTGACCTTTCTACCTTCATCAACAACTTCTTATTCTTATCATACAAAGTCAGCTTGTTCCCATCCATGATGATCTTACAACCTATTTCAGTAAGCTGTCCTACACTAAGTATGTTGCTCTTGAGGTTTGGTATGTAGTAAACATCTGATATGATTTTTTGCTCCTTGTTTCTACATCCTAGTAATATAGAACCTCTACCCTTTATCTCTACATACGATCCATCTCCAAAACGAACGCGTCCAGCGATATTTTCGTCTATATCTTTAAAATGACTCTTCGCTCCCGTCATATGGTTGCTTGCACCATTATCTAAATACCATATGCTAGCATCTTTTGTAGCATACTTTCCGGGTTGTATTTGTCCTTCATTTAACAATACTTCTTCGTGTGTAGTCATTAATAGTGATGGTTCATCGTCTTCATAGATAAGGTTTGACTGTTCCTGAGTTGTTGGTTTACTTCTACATTCTTTCTTAAAATGTCCATGTTTCCCGCAATTGAAACATTTTACTTTCTTCTTCCACTCACTTCTATTCTTATTGTTCTTGTCATTGTGAGTTGAATTTTCTCCATTCGAGTTATCTCTATTTCCTTTATTCTGCCAGTTTCCTCGTGTATAGTTTGATCTACCCCTATTCTTGTTGAAACGTTTCTTATATCTAGAGTGTTCGCCTTGTGCGAATAATAGGTTATCCTGGCTTTCTACTTGTCCTCCCTTTCGGAGTTTTATCCTTTCCTCGAATGCCTTTAATTTTCCAGTGATCTCATCTAAGGTGATATCATCTAGATCACTTGTCTGCTCTATGGATGCTACTATCTGAATGAACCTATCTGGTGTGGAGTCTAATAGTTTTCGTACTAAAAGTGATTCATCCATGGTTTTTCCTAATTCTTTAGCCTTCGTGGCGTAACCATTTAGTTTGTTCGTAAATGCATCCACTGTTTCTACATCCTTCATTTGAAGGGCATTAAATCCTGTCATTAGTGATTGTAATCGTGCCTGTTGCACTTTTTCTCCTCCAACGTGTCTCCTTTTCAATGATTCCCATAATTCTCTTGCAGTTTTACAACTTGCTACTTGTAATATCACATCCTCGGTCACCGCTTGATATAGGAGGGCAATAGTTGCCTTATCCTTCTTATCATCTAATTGGGTGTTTTCCTTAGGTTCTATAGTTTCCCATAAACCATGTGCCTCTAATATAACCTTAATTTGTATAGCCCAAACAATGTAGTTTGTTGTTTTGAGTTTAGGGCATTGATATTGTGTAATGGGTTTTACTATAGCGTTATTGATATTGGTGTCATCATCTCCACCCGACATCCTAGATGTGTTTACAATCTTCACCTTTTAATTTGTAGTTTGTGGTTTTGAGTTTAGGGCATTGATATTGTGTAAAGGGTGTAATGGGTTTTACTATAGTGTTATTGATATTGGTGTCATCATCTCCACCCGACATCCTAGATATGTTTACAATCTTCACCTTTTTAATTTGTATGGGAAATCTAACCAGTATGGTATATCCTACTACTACGGGGAACAAAAATAGTTATTCGGGAATCCTAGTAATACGGGATCAATATATAGTTCTCGGGATTTCCTAATAATGTGAAAAAATATCTATACTATAAAGTATAAATGAAATCGAAATGATGAATTTTGTGACCTCGTATGTTGTGTTTAAAACACAATGATGTTCCCACTTGTGTGTCGATACTTAGAGTTATATCAACCACACTATTTCTTTCCACGTCTCCTTCCAAGTTCGGCTGATTTGTATAGTAACCAAACTTCACGTTGTTCCTTCCTTTTTCTTTCTTGACTTGGTTCCTACTACGTGCCTTAGATCCTTGTTATATCTCGGCTATCCTCCAAATCCACCATAAGTGTTTTTTGGCCACGATCAACTTCAAATTGTTCTCGTTGTTTTCTTTGTTCCAAGTCTTTTCTTTCAAAAAATACCCGCGGTATTTTCTGCCAAAACAGCAAACCGGTTGCTTTCCTTCTTCTTTTCTTTTCCTTAATACCCTACGGTATTCTACCAACGTCTAAACAAAAGTGATTTTTGTTTGTCGTTCCGTTGTTGCTTGTCTCCTATGTCACGTTGTTTCACAATACTTCCTTTCGTTCTTTTCTTTTGTCCACACCGTATGTCAACAATCTTAATACCCTAATCAGTATTTTGTGTAGCGAGTGATCAAGTCGCGTATTCTTCAATATTGTTGCTGCTCTTTGTATTGCCAACGTCCAAACAATCCTTGATTGTTTTGTTATTCGGTATACCTTCAATCTTCCAAGCAACGCCTTTTAATGTTTCTGCGCTTCCTTTTCTTTCTTGTGTATCACGGTAACGATACACAAACTCCTTTGACGTCTTTCTTTTTCCCTTGTTGCGTTGTAGTAAAACCAACAAGTGCGTTCTTGTTGTTGATAACAAGAAATCTTCTAAACAAATTTTTTCCACCCTCTTTTCTGGTTTTGTTGTCTCGTACGAATAATCACAACAAACCAAGGCACCACTTTTGGTTCGGTGTCCTTCCTGTTTGCAAATTTCGACACAAAGAAAGTTGTATACGACTTTCTTATGTCCCTAAGTTATCTAGGCAACCCTTCTAATGTTAACAAGGATCAAGGGTGTGCAGTGTTCCTGAAAAAACAAGTTTTTCAGCGTGGGTTTTTGGTTTTTGTCTCAATACAAAGTTCTTGGTTTTCTGGTTCTGTTTTGATGGTGTAACGAGAGGTGTTCCAACAAGGCTCTTGATGCCAATTGTTCACAGGACGTTTGCCAACATTTTTTGAATGTAAGATGTGTTTGTAATTAACCATGATTTCTGTGAGATTTGCGTTTGTGTCGTGTGCAGTAAAGATACAATAAGAATAACAATGTTACTATAACAATATGGACTTTTATTATATAAAACGAAAAAGAGCTTTTATGTTTTCTGAAAGAAAACATATTTATACATAGTGTAGAGTCACAACTCTTTCCTAAACGACATGACTGTCTATTGACAGTTATTTCCAAACGTTGCATCCTTTGGCAAATAACTGTCACATAACTAATTTAACTGTCAAACATTATTCAACCCATAAAACATTAATATTCGACCCAAACTTAACTAAATAATACATATACTAAAGTTTTAATAGACTTATACTTAGACTGTAAATGATTTTCCTTCCAAACTTGTGATATAAAGCATTACAAGGTCTACATCTCCCTCCTAATGCTTTAGTATCAAAGTTTCTTGTGAGTGCTTCTTTTCCTTCACACAATGACATCAAAGTCACTGCTACTTCCATTGCTTGAACCTTCATCATTCTGATCTTCATTGCTTGCATCTCTAACACCAATCCGGTTCACCTCTTCTTCTGTGTACCCATCCCTAACTGATCTACCTGTTGAACCTTCAAAGCCTTGTGGGTTGTTCTTTTCTGCAGTCCAACTGCTTTCACCCTTCTCTTCTTGTGCTTTCTCTGTCCATGGCACTTGAGCAGTGTCTTGGTATACCAGAACCATATCTATGAACTTTGTGAAACAATCTTTTGTTGCCTCTCCATCCCCGGTTGTCAGACCATGCATTTGTGCAACCAAACCCCATTTGCCACTTAATGTGACTGCCACATAGCCTCCAAGGCTATCCACTGATTTGTGTAAGGCCAGCAAATCCATTTTAATCACTCTAATTTTTGGTGGTATCTCATCCAACAAATCATAATTTAGATACACCAAGTAAAACCATTTTAGCATGTCCACAAACTTTCTACTGAACACTTCCCAATTTTTGTACACAATACTATCCTTTTTAAGTAAATTCATGAAAGATAAAAACCTATTGTATGAATTAACTTTTAATGCATAGAGTGTACCATTCCAACTTATATAGTCATCATCTATATAATCATGCTCATCATCTCTGTCAACATTCAGATCATCCAATCCTTTAACCAGGGAGCACTCTTCTTTAGGATCCAAAGATTCAAAGTAATCATCCAAGTATCTGTTGTGTTCTGCTATTACATGCTTTGGCCCCCATATCTGATCCAAATCTTTTGTGTTCATTCCCTCTTTCTTTCCAGTCCATCCCTCATCAAACATGTATTTGATTTTGCACGTTGTTTTCTGTATTCACCATATACCCTTGCTCTTCCAATAAATCATAACTGAGAATGTTTAGAGATACCTCTAGTGCATATTGAACGTTTGGTATTATCACTTCTCCATCTTCTGTGTCAATCGAAACGTGACCAATTCCATATGAGAATATAAATTTCTTCTCTGTCTCCTCTTTCCCAATCATCTTGAATTTGTATTTAATCTTCTTGAATAGTTTTCTTCTTGGACATAGATGGAACTTGTACTGATTACTAACGTACCAAACTTCATTCCAAGTTTTCAAGTTTGTTCCTTCTACCATGTAATCTCCAATAACATGAACAGTCTCTGGGTATTTTGCTTCTTCTTCAAGAATATTTGATGTAGTGGACAATTCTTGATTTAATTATGCAATTGCAATTCGTTTCCTAGTTTCACACGCCCAGAAGGCATGTCCCTTCTCTTTACAGATATAACATCTTGATTTCTTTTCTCTCTTTGTTTTCATCTTCTCTTCTTTCTGGTTTTCTTTCAACTTGTCATTGTTGTATGCTTTGTTCTCCAAGACCTCTTTCAGAAGCATTTCTTTCCCTTTGGGAGAGATGCTTGCCCTCCTTGTGTTCCATTGATAAACACGCTTGGGTGTTTCCCTGAGCAAATATCTTCCAGTGTGAAAACCTCCATTGATCATTGATGTTGGCAAATCCCATGGTCGAGAGCCATAGCTCTGATACCATTTGTTGTCCCAGCCGTGTATATGAATGTGTACGGTTTTATGGTTGAGTCAAATAAGATTTGCAAACGAAATAACTAAAGATAACTTATATATATTTGTCTAACCAATGTAAAGTTACAAGTTCATATGTATATATACTTTGTGAAAGGTTGCATTCCAACCATCACAACCATTCGAATAGGTATGCATGAATCGACATGACCCTTCGAGTTTTGTCCAGAAATAGCTAACTAATAACTACTTTAACTAACTAGCGGTTGTAGAGTTTTGTTTCTACAAATTTGGTCCTTCACGTTTCTCCACAAAGTAACATCGAGATTATCTTGGTTTATAGAATATAGATAGTCAGAGGACTATTATTATAGCAAATAAATATTACGCACATAGAATCATCTACAATATCCTTCTTCTAAAACCAAAAAAATAAAAAATACCTTTTTCCCCAATTTCACAAATCAACCAATAGAAAAAAAAAAAAAAAAAAAAAAAAAGACTATAATTAATAAGTATCATCCATAGAGAATAAGGCATTGTTTTGTAAATTACTAATAGACATAAATAAATAAACCCTAGAGATTAAAAATTAAAGCAGATCCTGATCATCAAAGTCATCTTCAAAAGAGTTAAAGAAGCCAGCATCATCCATCTTAACTTCTCCTCCTCCACGGCGGTTGAACCGTCTGCCACCGCCGCCGTAACGAATCCTGCCTTTAATGACATCATCTCCTCTGCCAATCATCATTTCGTAACTCTCGTCTTCGTCGTCTTCTTCTTCTTCGTAGACTTGGATGATGTCATCGTTGTTGTTGTTGTTGTCTTCGAGGTCACCACCAAACTCATTGGTCAATATTTTTCTTTTGTTTTCTTTTTTCTGGAATAAAGAAATTTAAAGAAAGGTGGGTTTTTGTTGTAAACCAATGACCGAGTCACTGAATGTTATGCAAAGCCGGATTTGTGCCTGTGTAGACAGTCCAGCTACATAGGATAGCCCATTGTGATGGCCCAATGGTAAGTCTTTAAAAAGTGAAAGTTGGGCTCTAGTTTCACGTCAAAATATAGCGAGTTATCTATACTAGGAAAAATATTCAAAGTAAATAGTTAGAGTTTTCAACACTTGGTCATATGAGAGATAAAAATGATGTAATTAATACTCTTATTAAAACATCTCATTATTTAAAAGTACAATTATTTATTCACATTATACAACCAATTAAAAATATATCCACCAAATTAAATACAACCAATTTAAACACCACTTACTAAAAAGTACAATAAATTTTTTATAATGTACAATTTAAATAAGCTACAACATAATCCATATGAAATAATTAAACACACTAATTAATGTTATTTTGAATACCCTAAAATGAAAAGTACATGTTATTATACACATTATACAAATTAATAAAACATACAAAGCTTCATACAACATAACAAGTCGATGATACATATAGTTTTAAAAAATAGTCCTTGAACTTTGATGGTTTCCTAGTAACCCTCCTAGGTCGCGGAATTGGACCATCATTTGAAACACGTCCTGCATCAGGTTGTCTCATCGAACGTTTATCAACATGGGGAGGTCTTGATGTACGAACAGCTACTACATCTTTATCAGCTACATCTCCTAACACAAATAAATTGGCAATCTCTGCCACCACTGACACAACATCTTCAGCATTCTTCACAGCCGATGAGCTGCAAGAATCTGGGCTCCCAGAATCTTGGCTGCGAGAGGTACAATGAGGGCACGGGTCAATCTGGAAAAAAAAGGACAATGATAATTAGAATCGGGATTTACTCGAGGTAGTACAATGTGAGGCAGTAAAATGTAGACATACTAAAATGTGGGCATACTTACATTGTTTGCTTTCAAAGCCTTTAATACAATGTCAAGATCTTTCACCCTTTGACCTTTATACTTCTGGATTGGCGGGGACTCTTGGGACTTTTTGTCAGAAAGCTTGGGTTGTATCTCACGTATGCGATTACAAATAACAGCCTAACACAATATACGTTCATTAGTAAGAAGGTTTTGGTACAAAAGAAATATGGCACAAATCATTTATTTATTTATTTATTTTCTGAGAGAGGTGAAGATTTTATTAATAAAAAACTATCATGAGTTACATCAAATAAAGACTAAGAGGACAGCTTGAGCTTGATTAGAACATACCTCCAAGACAGGCATAGCACCCTCGAAAGAGTGTTCACCAATACACCCGTTCTTGTCCCAATCTTTGCAACCCACCAAAGCCCTACACAGGTGCTGCTCTATGGCTTTGGGCCAGTTTACTGTCTCACATTTCTCTATATCTTCAACCAACTGCCACATCTTAGCCCGTGGGACCCAGCTGGAGTTCGCTTCACACAAGAGCACTTCCTTCATCAGATAAAATATCATAAGCTTTTTGAAAATCAACTTTCCCTCATCATCACCTACACTCATCCCCATCAGCATTGCTCGGATATGGTTAGCTAAAATTTTACCTTTCGCACCACTAACTAACTCCCCTATAAGTTTAAATAGGTATTGAGGAAAATGCGGAGAGGAACTCAGGCCTTTTTCATATTCTTTAAGGCTTATTCCACTATCTCTCATGCCAGTCACTTCGGCAATCTCTTTGGAGCAAAAAATGAAAGATGCTTCGTCATTGAAAACAAAGACACCTTTATGAGCATCGTATGATCTATACAAGGGAGTTAGCGGGAGTGATGACGACTCTTTCGGGTTGGTTATTTTTGAAAGATCTCCGAAAACAGAATCCTTCAGCAGACTTGTTTTCTTCCAGCTTCAAGTTAGCTATTCTTCTCAGTCCTCCCATAAGTCTTACTTCTACTTGTGCCGTAGATTTCTGTCCTTGTGGCTGAAAAAGGCAAAACCAAACTGACATTAGATATATCAAGTTTGGTTATCTCATATATATTTAGAGAAAACACAGCCAAGGAACCTATTGTAATTCGGGTCAACCCGACAAACCTGAATTCTAAATAGGATCGGGTCTCGGGTATAATAATTATGTTTAACTCGGGTTCGGGTCAACCCGACTAACCCGGCTAAGATTTTTTTTTACTCGCTTTGTCATATTAAGTGTATTTTTTTAATGCACAAAGTTTTAGAAAATTCAACTAACTACTTTTTCCACCAATCAAATATCATTTTTGCCCACTAAAGTCTCATATCATTGGTTGGAATACAATATGGACACTTAATTTGGGACATCCCAAGATTTCATTGTGCACACTTAATATGGGACGGAGGGAGTATATTTTCAATATTTTTTAATATAAATTTTATATAATTTACATTAAGAAGAGTGAAAAAAAAAAGTTTTTTTTTTTTTTTTTTTTTTTTTTTACCTATATTCGGGTTGACATAAACCCAACTGACCCGACTCAACTTGGACCCGACCCGAGTTGACCCGAACTCGAGTAACACGAATTCAACTAGTGTCGGGATCGGCTAACTTATTTTTAGCCTCAACCCGAGTTGGACCCGACCCGTTTGACCCGAACCCGATCAACCTAGCCCGATTCCCACCCCTAGTTGCAAACATCAACCTAAGCGGCCGATTAATCGGTGCTAGGTGGAGATTAACCGCCTTGATTTTTATTATTCGGCCTTATTAATCGGTTTGGTCAAGAATCGGTCAACAAGCAGATTAATCGGAAATAAGTCAGTCAAATCAGACACGAATCGGCCAACTCGGATACAGATAAAAATGGGCCACCCTTAAATGAACTCAAACTAATAAAAATGGGCCACCCTTAAATAAGCCACATCTATTTAATCTAAACAAACACCCCTTTAAACCTAAATCTCCATAAAATAATATAGATGATTCAGAGCTCAAATCGGATGTTACCTGATCAGGTGCTTGTTGCGCGGTCGTTTCATTGATCATCTCAGCTGTCACATTGATTGTCTTGTGAGAAGTCGACATCTTAGTTAAATTCGGGTTACTCGAGTTCGGGTCAACTCAGGTCGGGTCCAAGTTGGGTCGGGTCAGTTGGGTTTGTGTCAACCCGAATATAGGTAAAATTAAAAAAAAAAAAAAAAAAAAAAAAAAAAAAAAAAAAAAAAAAAACTCTTTTTCACTCTAAGTAGAAATTATATATATATATATATATATATATATATATATATATATATATATATATATATATATATATATATATATATATATATATATATATATAAATTAAAAAAAAAATCTTAGCCGTGTTAGTCGGGTTGACCCGAACCCGAGTTAAACATAATTATTATACCCGACACCCGATCCTATTTAGAATTCGGGTTAGTCGGGTTGACCTGAATTACAATAGGTTCCTTGGCTGTGTTTTCTCTAAATATATATTGATGCGTGGGAATCGCAACAGGCTTTACCTCTCGAGGGATCTCGAGAAGCTTACAACCCCCACCAGGCAGTGTACCTGATCGTTGTAGTATAGTATAGTGACAAGTACCGGAGGATTGATCGTTCAGCTTAGGAATAGTGTCGCTAGGATTAGAAAGCCTAAATACTAGTTCTAAAGGTGAGGGATGATTATTTTTGTGTTTTTATATTTTATGGAAAGCAAGTTAAAATCTCGGGTTTTGAAAGAGTGGGCGGAATTAGTTGCTATTCAACTAACCCAAAACTAAGATGCAATCAAAATAAAATACTAAAAATGAAAAATAAACTAATTATACTAAGGTTGTGAGCAGTAATTGGAGAAAATGTGTTTACTTAGATTTCACTACTCCCTAGATATCTTTTACACGTTAATTACTTGTTATAATTGCATGGATGACGGATCGTATTCCTTAATACCATTCATGGGGTGGCATACATAACTCCCCAATTCTATGAGCTCTTATCTCCTCCTACACCATGCCCAACACAACTATAAGGATTGTAAACAGTGGCTCATGCATTAAATACAGCCAATAAAGACCTAGTACGCATTAGTTCATGTTTCGTAAGACGTTCAAGCATGTTACCATTTGGAGATCTGCCAGTTTTCTTAAGCCTAACATATAAATCATTCATCCACAACAAGAATAAACAAGTAATCAACACATAATCAATATCTAGGTTTCATTAGATCTAAGCAAACACAAAAGAGATCTAGCCTAGCATAATGGAATTGAGACAAGAACAAGATATAGACAACCAACACATAGACATATTGATTGAATTATAAGAACACTTATCTCAATTACAATGCAAGGTATCAAGGGTTTGGAACCCATGAAAAACCTGTAAAAGTTGCACCAAAATCGTACTTATGGTTTCTCCAAAACTTCTCTCTTTTAATGTAAAAAATTAGAAAACTATATATAGAAAAACAGGTCTGACGGCGTCAAGAGTAATCTTGTGACGCCGTCACCTCGCCGCCAAAACTCTCCTCGGACTGCCTAGATCTACTTCTGACGCCGTCAAGAGTTAGACACTTCCAGGCCGTCATGACTCTTTTACTCTTGACGCCCTTCTCACGTGACGCCGTCAAAACTCTATTGGGTCGTCATGGAAATTTATGAAATTTGCTCTTGACGCCGTCACCTACTGTTCCCAGCATGGAAAATTAAGACTTTGGCGTTTTCTTCACTTTTATGCTCCAAAAACGTCCGAATTACTTCCTTTTCCAGATTTCTCTCCCAAAGTACCTAAAATCACAAAAGGAACGATTTAGGGCAATATTTGATCAAATAAATTCGGATTCGGGCTTAAATGACCCCCTAAAAATGGATCATTTTTCGCCTCATCATATACCCTTACACTTGAGATTTGCTTGTCCTCAAGCAAATGCGCTTTTATTCTAATCAAAATACAAGTTAGGGGTCATTTAACACTAATATAAAAGTAATTACAATAAATAATCGTTCCACTAAAGACCAATAGACAAGCACGGAGGTCATACACTAGCACCTCACAAATAGTGTTTAGATACTCACATCTCTCGGGTGTAATAAAGTGTAAATTACAATATGGAAACGGAAGATATCTCTCACTACCTGCCAGAGCAAAATAGATTACCATAGGCTTGGGAAAGGATCAAACCTCCACCACATGGCGTAAGCACCTAGGATAAACTATCAAAGAGGTCTTTTAAAGGGTTGTAACGTTAGGTGTAGGGATATGAAATACACGGTTTTGTTGGATAAAGGAAGTTTTACTGGTGGCGAGTTAACAATCTTAGTTAATTACATGTAAAATGTGGCGTTGCTAAGCCAAGACTAGTAGTCCATATGTTTTTTCTCTTTTTCCTTTTTTCTATTTTTTTTTCTTTTTCTTGATTTTTCGATTTTTTTTTTTTTTTTTTTTTTTTTTTTTTTTTTTTTTGCATACACTCTTACCCTACCATCCAAAATAATACATCATAGGGAATGAACATTTCTCTTACACTTGAATCTTTACATACTTTACAATTAACTAATCTAATGACTCGAATTAAGAAAATCAAAACACTTGGAGCACTTTTAAGATTAACGTACATATGGGGGTAATAAGTGATGTTCTTCCCCATTACTTCATAAAATAAGTACTTACCCATGAGTTCCAATCGTCCCAAAACAATATGTGCAAGGATATGACTCGACTTAGCAACCATGTAATCAATTAGAAAGTTAACTTAGGGTTTAACAAATAACAATAATGCACTAAAAATGAGCGCATACACGGAAGGCTAAGGCGATTTGGTTGTACATTTAAGTGGGGTGTAACAAATTCTTCCTTTAAGTAAAGTGCTTAAAGTTAGAAACGAAAAGATAGGCTCGGAGGGGTGTACTAGGGGTTTCGTGTACTAAAAATGAGTACAACGCTAAGGGTGTGGGAAAAATTAGTTGACTTAACTAGCCAAGTAATATGACATAAATGGTCAAGTAATTATGATACGGGTTTAACACAAGGGTGATCCTAATGCCTCTTATCATGTAGTAAATCCTACTACACGAATGTAGTCTCACTAGCGGTCTCGGGATGCATCACTAACGCAAGTTCTAGAATCTAAATGCTACTGGTACACTCATAAGCACTAATAATGAATGCTTTCCCTATCAAATCTAAAGGCGAACCTCACATATTTGGGTGGAAAATTTTCTGAATATACGGTTATGTGCTAGTCATACAATCTCCTATCCATGAGACGCTTGCTATGGCTAAAGTTTCACTCCTAAATGTTGTAAAAAAATTTAAATTTGGCGCTAAAATTACACTAACAAGTATTTCTCATAGTTTTATTACACATCTACCATTAAACAAAACAAACTCAAGCGAAAGTGCATATGTAAGGTATCATCTTTTTACCCTCCCCTTACACTTAAGATGAACATTGTCCCCAATGTTCAAGTAAAGAATGTAAAAGTGAAAAAGTAAAGAGAATGAAATCAAATACTCCCCTGATTCGCTCGGTATGGATTATAGGTGGCCAGGTTAAATCTTCCTCCAAGAAAATGAACGATCAAAGCTTCCCTTCCAGAATATAAATCATCTTCTTGTCATACATAACCTTTAAAACCTGAGAAAATAGACAAGACAACCTCGCGTAAAATCGGCGACATCCTATATAAGTTTCTAAATCCTAGAAAACAAGATAAGATATAATGCTTGTGGAATGAAGTTTGCAGATCTCCTGGAGATTATAAAACTTAATAATTCACAAAAACCATAAGACTCCGTTAGAAAAACAAAACCGGTAAAATTTCCAGATTTTTAACTCCTGACGCCGTCAAGAGTAAACCTCTGACGCCGTCAGAATGGACCTGCAGAAATTCTTATGTTAAGTTTCCGGAAAATTTCTGGAAAAACTTGGTCCTACTTCCTGGAAAATCCTGCAAAACTTCATTATGACTCAATACAAGCATTTGACTCTAACAAATACGAATATACATGTTCATTTAATATTGTGGAGAATCATGATCGGTTTGTTTCTTAAAAACACATTTGGGGTTTCCCCTTACACTTATCTTTTGCAAAAATACTTTTAGGTGGAGTTAAGACTAGGCTAAACAACAAAGTAAAGTATTTCCACATTTTAGTTTAGAGACATGATCAACCAACAATAAAAATAAAGCATGCATACGGAAGTAAATAACAATCAAACAAATAAAATCACACAAAACATGGGTTGCCTCCCAAGAAGCACTTTTCTTTATTTACGAGTCTTGTAACTAGACTCAAGGTCATGGGTTACTACGTGACTTCATCATTGGTTCCATTCTCTAGGTCGTCTTCTAAACCAGTTTTGTATTCCGGACCTAGTTGCAAGCACTCTTTGTAGAAACCAAGCATCCTATTCTTTACATATTCTACTCCCCTACGTCTATCCTCCTCATTCCTATAATAAGCCGCTTGCTTATGTTCCTTTTCGAAATTAGAGATAAGGCGGTATTGTTCGATCTTGTAGGGCATTTGATAAGCAACCTCATCATTCTCTTTCTTGAATCTAACTATCACTAAAGTCGGATCATAACTCATCCTAGTGGCCTCAACAAATGGTTTTCCGAATACTATTTGACTTAGGCAAGCATCTATCACCGGCCGAATGTCTTCTACTATCATAAAATCGATTTCATAGGTAAGATTCCCTATAATCACATGTAATCCCTTCACTCTTCCTGCAAAATTACTTATCAAATTCTTACCGGGCATCATCCTAAAATTGAGTTGCTTCTTCATCACCCAATTGTAATAAGTCATAGTCATGATGTTCACGGGGGATCTAAGGTCGATGTAAGCTTTCCATATATGCATGTGCCCGATATTGCATGGGATGTTAATGTTAGAGTGGTCTCCCATTTTGATAAGGGGGTTGCCAAAGATATATGTTCTCTCGGGACTATCGAATAAATCCTTATGGTATTCCCGTTCTTCCTTGGTTGGCAACTTATCAAAGTATTTTTCTATAGGCTCTACTTCCTCTAATTCCTCATCCTTGTTAACCTCAACTTCCCTACTCTCATCCTTAATCTCGGCTCCTACTCTAACTTCATCCTTGTCACTCTCTTCTATCTCCTTATCAATTGGCTTAATGGTGACAACATTGACAAAGTGGACATGTTTGGATGATGAGGGATCCTTAATTTGGCTTCCACTATTGGTGTCCCTAGTGTCCTTCCTAGGTGTGATTAACGCTTGGTTGCTGAGGGCTTTCAACAAGTTGTCAATCTTGTTGGTCATCTCCGTTTGTTGTTGGTTGAATTCGGTTTCAAACCTAGCTATGCGGGCTTCTTGAGATGCCATGAACTTTGACATCAATCCTTCAAGATTGTTGGTACTACCATAGTTGTTAGAAGGATTGTTGTTGAAAGTACGGTTGGATGGTGGACCGTTTGGTTGGTAGCGATTAGGCGGATTGGAGGAATTGGGTTGATTTTGTTTCCACCTAAGGTTTGGGTGATTTTTCCAAGAGGGGTTGTATGAATCACCGTAAGGGTTTGGCTCGGGCTTGAAAGTGTACCACTTATCTCCCGCTTCGTCGGTACACGTGGATGCGTAGTCCGCAAAAGCTGTTCCGAGGAGTTCCACACAATCACGAGTGTCATGGGGACCACTACATAATTCGCATGAAGAAGTGATTTTGTTCACTTGGCTTGAAGGCTTAGGAGCATCGTAAGTTTTCATGAGAAACTTGACTTGGTCCTCAAGTTCCATGATCCTACGGTCGGGAGTGCTAGAATTGTTCGAAGGCAAAGATATTGCCTTGACCGTTTTGTTCAAATCACGGGGATCATTCCAACTTTCGTTGTCATAGAGAGCAAGATCTTCTATGAGTTCCCATGATTGTTCCGCACTAAGATCACGTAGCTTACCACCGGCCGATTGGTCAATGGCTCGCCTCGTGGAGATGTCGATATGGTCATAAAAAATTTGGACTTGGAGCCAAAGATCTATGCCATGATGAGGGACTTTTTGGAGTAAGTCCTTGAAACGAGTCCATGCTTCATAAAGAGATTCATTTTGACGTTGTTGGAACATCAAGATGTCATTTCTAAGCTTAGTAGTTCTCCCCGGTGGGAAAAATTGAGCAAGGAAACGAGTGGTGAGATCATCCAATGTGGTGATGGATCCCGCGGGTAAACGCTCAAGCCATTGACTAGCTTGATCCCGTAGAGAGAATTGGAATAGGCATAAACGGGTCGTCTCTCTAGTTTCAACATCTAGGTCTATGGAGTCTACGATTTTGAGAAAGTCCTTAAGATGTTGGTTTGGATCTTCGGAACGAAGTCCATGGAATGCACATCCGCTTTGCACCAACCGGATGGTGTCGGATCGCAGGGGGGTCACATTGGCTCCGGTGAGCTCAATGGTGTTTCGGTAGCCTTGGTGGCTAGGTCGGGAGTACTCTCCTAAGGTTTGGGGCCTAAGGGGTTCTAATGGTGGGTTTTGTTGTGGTGGGATGATGGGTTCAAAGATGTTACCACCTTCCATGATGTCGGATGGTAAAGAGTTACGAACAAAGGCACGAAGAAATAAGATAGACTAAAGAAAACCTAAAAATAAAAAAATAAAATCTTACTAGAAAGGAATCTAGCAAGTAGACCTAATAAAAAGAAATCCTAACCTAGACAATAACTATTCACCTGGCTGCGGCGCCAAAAACTTGATGCGTGGGAATCGCAACAGGCTTTACCTCTCGAGGGATCTCGAGAAGCTTACAACCCCCACCAGGCAGTGTACCTGATCGTTGTAGTATAGTATAGTGACAAGTACCGGGGGATTGATCGTTCAGCTAGGAATAGTGTCGCTAGGATTAGAAAGCCTAAATACTAGTTCTAAAGGTGAGGGATGATTATTTTTGTGTTTTTATATTTTATGAAAAGCAAGTTAAAATCTCGGGTTTTGAAAGAGTGGGCGGAATTAGTTGCTATTCAACTAACCCAAAACTAAGATGCAATCAAAATAAAATACTAAAAATGAAAAATAAACTAATTATACTAAGGTTGTGAGCAGTAATTGGAGAAAATGTGTTTACTTAGATTTCACTACTCCCTAGATATCTTTTACACGTTAATTACTTGTTATAATTGCATGGATGACGGATCGTATTCCTTAATACCATTCATGGGGTGGCATACATAACTCCCCAATTCTAAGAGCTCTTATCTCCTCCTACACCATGCCCAGCACAACTATAGGGATTGTGTCACAACCCACAATTTCAGGTCATTTTTCCAAATTTCGACATTCTACTATTCATCAATCACTATTCATCATTTTACTATTCATCGTTTTTGAGGTCAATTTGACATTCCGAGACACATTCAGAAATTTTACTATTCACTTGACACTATTCATTTCCGAGAGAAAACCACTATTCACGTGCATTACTCATGTCATCGTAAATTTAGTATACGAGTATTCAAATTCGCATAACCGTATTGGTTCAGGAGCGAATTCATGCATTATTATCAGGGACATTTCATACGGACTAGAAATAGTCTGCATATCATCATTAGGGCACTTGCATACTATTCCACTCGTAGGGTATTCCAATTATATTTTTAATATAATTAACGAATTACGTATGTTTATTTTAAATAAACACTAATACGCGAACTATAAATGTGACTAACACGTCCGACACTCCCAACTATGATCCCAATATATTTTTATACTCATTTTTATAATATAAAAATTATAATATTAATTTACCCGGTATTTTGGAAATTTATTTATTTCGTATCGTACGTCTAATTTAATTTCGACGGTTTTTATAAAAATTAAACAATAATTATCTAAACACTTAATATTTATACCCAACATATTTTTGTAATTTTTATAACTTTATTTTATCCCGGTTAACTCCGTTAAAATTTATTTTTAGTTAACACGGTACCCGGTACACCTTAAAACTACAAATAAAACATAATATTATACATAGTATACACAAAGTCTTACATATTCATCCCCCCCCCTTGATTTGCCGCCCCCCCCCCCCCCCCCATCATGTCAATCACTTACATGATTTACTAACTCACTCAATCCTCATAAAAGCTTATACTAACTCTATTATAATAATAATACTAATAATACATATACTAAAAATTGGATTTTTATCTCATTTGCAACTAGCCAAGAAAACTTTTCTTCTCTTTTCCTCTCATAAGGGTGCTTGGCCTAGGGTAATCAAGAAGCAAGAAAACATCATTTTTTCAAAGATCTAAGTATAATCTTGTTCTTATAGTTGTCCTTGTTAGAGTTTTGAGATAAAAACTCAAGGATTGTTAGGTTTTCACCATCCAAACTTCATTAATCTTCCAAGTAAGTTTACAAAACTCATTTCATAATTTTTACAAGTTATTACTATGTTTATATATTTTTCTTACAAGAACCCATGCATATATTGGCTTATACCACTCCATTTTGTATATATTTAACTTTCAAGCCCTAGAAAGTGATTTTTGGTTAGATCCTTGTTAGATCTACTTGGTTATGATGTTTAGGAACCCATGACACCCTAAGAAGGTGTATGGTAGGATTAGACTAGTTTTGTGGTGATTGAAAGTGGTTTGAATGAAGATGGAACTAGATTAGAACCCTAGAAACGATTTTTGAAACAATAGAAATACCTACTGTCCCTATTTTTATTTCGTGGGAAAATCAGTGGTTGATGGTTAATTTTTGACCAAAGATTTAGAAAATACTTTCATAAACAAAACTTTAGGCGAAAGAATGGATTAAAACGAGCTTATAACGAAGGAGATATGATTTTTGCAAATTTAACGACGAAAACTATTTTTATAAAAACTGCATGCTGTTTGGCAGAATTCGACGTACAAAAAGAGGTGTTAGACGTAACCTAGATGAGCCGAGTTATCAAAAATATACTAGTATATACAAAAATGAATCCGTGGATATAAAGAACGAGGAAAATGAGCTTAAAACGACCAAGTTATACCCGTTTTAACATCGACAAAACTATATATATATATTTGGTCACAAATAAAAATAATAACTTACGCATTAAATGGTATATTTTCTAGAAATGTTACTAAGGACTATATTCTTAACAAATGAATACATATGACCCAAGAGAATATTTATACGACTTAACGACGTTATTTTAAGGTTTTCGATACAAGGAATTTAACCCTAACATTTTCATACAAGATAGTACGACAAGTTATATACTTCTATATATGGACTTATTTTTCCTAAGTATGGAAACTATTTTACTATGACGATAACTAGTATTTCCAAATTACGAGTGGTATAGGTATCATGTGCATGTGCATTCATTACATTACGGCTTGATCTAAATTAGATCACGATTATTCATTTAGGTTGCGGCTAGTGTTCGCGCCTCATTGTCCCGACTACTTTTACATCATTGTACCATCTTTGTACCATCATTTCGAGGTGAGTTATCATAGCCCCGTTTTTAGTACTTATTTGATTTTAATCCCACGGGGGAGAATACATTGCACAATTATTTTTGTACATGCCCAAGTATTAAATTCCGTACATTGCTTAAGTTGCTAGTACTACCACTTCAAGTCCCCTTTATTATCATGGACCGTTAATTATATTGCCAAGCGAGAGTGAGTGGATAGATCTATCGAGGGTGACGCCTCCATTCGTGTTTGGGTTGCTCCATAAGGAAAACGAATGCATTTCATGTCTAAATTATTGAGTGACTGGTAACCACTCCTTTGGGGCATATTTTAGTACGTCTAGCTTCGGGGTTATGAGCTTAAGAGACAATGTAGCTTTTTGACAATTTGTCACTTTACTTTATACTTGTGGTTTTTGTACATACGATTTACTTATAAACCTATGATTATTCACCAACTTTATGTTGACCGTTTTCGCAATGTATTTCTCAGATAACTAAGGCATATTCTCATGGCATGCATGGAGTCATTTTGTGTATCAAGGATGACGCGTCTCTTTTTGGATTTCGTGCACTTATGAACTATCGTTTGATTGTACTAAATTATTTCCTTAAACCTTTTCCAACTTTTGGGACCTATGTTTTATAACTCTGAATATTTTGAATGAATCAAACGATGTATTTTCTAAACGACACTTTAGGTCGTTCAATATATCCTTGTTTGTGGTGCTATGACCGTTACACCCTCAGGCATTCAATTCCGCTGCCATTCAGGTATTTTGGGGGTGTGACAGATTGGTACCAGAGCTAAGGTTATAGCGAACTAGGATGCATCATGGACCCTAGACTATAACCACACCATCATAGCATATCATCATTTCATCATAAGTGCATATTTACTTATTTTTAGGTGATGCCATTGTACGAGTTATTTATTTTTATTTCACCTTGATTATCACAGAGACATGTCTTCGAATCCAAACACTGTCATACTTTACTCTATATCAGACTCGGATGATGAGGGCTCTATGTCCTCTACTGCTGTTTCACCATTTGTTTCTCCTGCACCTGAGTTGCCACTTTTGGCATCAGATGATGACACCGAGCCTTTCGAGGAGGAGGAGACGGCTCCTACTCCTCATGTCCATCCTACTGTACTACTTGATGTCACCCGTGTACCCACTGACATACCATCTCCTACTACTACTATTCATTCAGAACCGAGACTTATGTTTCCTAGGAGTAAGACTATCCAGGTTGCTAGGAAGAGTGTTCGTTATGCTACATCTACTTTTAGGACTCTCCCTAGTCCTACTGTGCCTACACCACCACCACCAGCCATACCCACTACTACTACTATATCTACCTCACTCTTGCCGCTCAGGAAGCGTGCAAGGTTTACCACCCCAGATTCACCTACTACCGAGACTGCTGACCTTCCACCACCACCAGTATACCACATAGGTGAGAGTTCGAGAGCGGCTGCGGCTAGGGGGCCTATAGCTGCTACACTAGAGGATCAGTTAGGTGCTCAGCAGGAGCAAGTTGATAGGCTGGGTTATAGGGTTGATGAGATTATCACTACTCGACTTGAGGCTGTCGAGGAGCAGGTTGAGGATTTGATTCAGGGCAGGGTTGGTATTGATGTGTCGTACCATGGACTCGAGGCACGACAGTTGAGGCACCAGGAGCAGATTGATCTACTTAGGGATGAGTTACCTGAGATTCGAGATAGAGCTCAGGCGACACAGGAGACTCAGTGGGAGCAGGTAAACCAATTGGCATTGATTCGAGAGAGGTTAGTTGTATTGGAGCGCAGAGATGCTTCTTTTCAGTTACGAGTTCAGCATCTTGAGGAGATCGTGGTTGCGATGGATCGTGAGATTCGCCGCTTGAGGGGAGAGCCTGGACCATCTAGAGCACCTAGAGGAGCTTAGATATAGACTGGTATTATATTAGCTTTTATTATTTTCCTAGTCCCGAGGTGTGGGACATAGTTCAAGAACTTGTAGTCTTTTGGTTGTTGTACAAACAAATATATCAAGTGCGACTCTACTATGTTGGAAATGTTGTGCTATATATTATATCGGTCCATGTAGGCCGAAATTTTCATGTATTATATTCATGTGTTGTGATTATATTTATGATGTTTCGTGGTTGCTCTTTATTGTTGTCATATTTATACAGGTTGTGGTTGTATATATACATGTCGTGGTTGTGTTTATACAGGTTGTGGTTGTATCTATACATGTCGTGGTTGTATTGAAACAGGTTGTGGTTGTATTCGTACCTGTCGTGGTTGTATTTATATAGATTGTGGTTGTACCCATACATGTCTTGGTTGTGTTATTACTCGTTGTGGTTGTATATATATACATGTTGTGGGTGTATACCTTTGGTACTATGACTATTTCTATTATGATTTTTCTCATGGTTATTTCCATTGTGATTTATCAGAAGTATGGCACCAAGGAAGAGTAAGACTGCACCAGAAACACCCGCTATGACTCAAGCCGCTATCCGCAAGTTGGTCAGGGATAGTATTGCAGAAGCTCTGGAGATTGAGAGAGCTGAGGTTGCTGCTAAGGCTGCTGAGACTGCTTCTAATACAGGGGCAGTTGAACCAACCGCTATTAGGCGTGAATGTACATGGAAAGATTTCAAGATTAGTGATCCTATCAAGTTTAAGGGCACTGAAGGAGCGGTTGCTTTGATCCGCTGGTTTGAAAAGACTGAGAATGTATTCCTTATGTGCGGATGCCCGGACGTCAGCAAGGTAAAATTTGCTACAGGTATGCTTCTTGATGAAGCTATGTCTTGGTGGAATTCGTATGCTCAGCCGATTGGTATGGAGAATGCTTACAAGCTCACTTGGGAGGAATTCAAGAAACTGATGTCTAAGAAGTTTTTCCCTCGTACTGAGATACAGAAATTGGAAGCAGAATTCTATGGGCTTGTGACTAAAGGTGATGACATCGAGACCTACTTCAGAAGGTTTCAGGAGTTGGCTGCACTATGTCCAACTATGGTTCCTGACGATGAGAAAAAGATGGAAAACTTTGTTGGTGGATTACCTGAAAGTGTTCGAGGGGATGTGATTTCATTTGATCCTCAATCAATGGAAGAGGCTATTCGTATAACTCAGAAACTCATGGTCCAAGTGGTAAAAGGAAAATCTGCTGTCAACAACAATAACCGTTCAAACAACACCAACTACAACAACACTCGAAACAACAACAACTATAACAACAATCGAAACCGCAACTATCCCAATAACCGAAACAACAATCCAAACAATAACAACAACAACAACAAGAGAAGGTTTGACTACAACCAAGGTGGAAATGCTATTCAGCCACCACCTAAGAGGCAAGAAGTGGCAAGGGCCTATGCTGCAGGACCGACTGAAAGGAAAGGATATGAGGGTAATTTACCCAAGTGTGAAAGGTGTCAGAAACATCATAACCCAGGACGTTGCCCAAATCCATGTGGTAACTGCAAGAAGATTGGTCACCACATCAAAGATTGCAAATTTCCAACCTTGGGTGACAATCAGAGGCCACCAGTAACATGTTTTGGCTGTGGAGAAATTGGACACTTTAGGGGTGAGTGCCCACAGAAGAAGAATCAAGGAACTGGAAATCAAGATGGAAGGGCTCGAGGAAGAGCTTATGTTATGGGAGGAGAAGATGTCAAAGAAGACCCGAATGTTGTTGCGGGTACGTTCCTCGTTAATAATCGTTATGCATCCATTTTATTTGATTCAGGAGCGGATAGAAGTTTTGTTTCTATTGCATTTGCACCTTTACTTAACATAGAACCAACCCCATTAGACAGTTCCTATATCGTTGAATTAGCCGATGGGTCTTTAGTTAACACCAACACCATTGTTCGTGGTTGCACTATAAATTTCCTAAACCATCCATTCAATATAGACCTTATGCCAGTAGAACTTGGAAGTTTCGACGTTGTTATCGGTATGGATTGGTTATCTCGGCATCGAGCGAGAATTATTTGTGATGAGAAAGTTGTTCACCTTCCTTATAACGGTGAAACTTTGGTTGTTCGTGGAGAGCGAAGTGGAACTAGACTCAGTATTATATCGTGCATTAAAACCGAGAAGTACATAAAGAAGGGTTGTTATGCATTCTTGGCTCACATCACAGAGAAGAAGTCGGATGAGAAACGACTTGAAGATGTGCCAATTGTTAAGGAATTTCCAGAAGTTTTTCCGGAAGAATTGCCAGGACTTCCGCCTACACGCCAAGTCGAGTTTCAAATCGAATTAGTGCCAGGAGCTGCACCAATTGCGCGAGCACCGTATAGACTTGCACCTTCGGAGATGCAAGAATTGTCGAATCAACTACAAGAACTTTTGGACAAAGGATTCATTAGACCGAGTTCCTCGCCTTGGGGAGCGCCGGTTTTGTTTGTGAAAAAGAAGGATGGAACTTTCAGAATGTGCATTGACTAACGTGAGCTGAACAAGTTAACGGTTAAGAACCGTTATCCACTCCCCAGAATTGACGACTTGTTCGACCAGTTACAAGGTTCTAGTTTTTATTCCAAGATTGATTTAAGATCCGGTTATCATCAACTTAGAGTTCGGGAAGAGGATATCCCGAAGACGGCATTTAGAACACGCTATGGTCATTATGAGTTTCAAGTAATGCCGTTCGGATTAACCAACGCACCTGCGGTATTTATGGATCTCATGAATAGGGTGTGCAAACCGTATCTTGATAAGTTTGTGATCGTATTCATTGACGATATCTTGATTTATTCCAAGAGTAAGGAAGATCACGAAGAACACCTCAGAACAATCCTGGAACTACTCAAGAAGGAGCAATTGTATGCCAAGTTTTCAAAGTGTGATTTTTGGATACGAAGAGTTCAATTTCTTGGCCATGTTATTGATAGCCAAGGTCTACAAGTCGACCCAGCAAAGATCGAGGCAGTTAAGGATTGGGCTACGCCCAAGTCTCCTACGGAAATTCGTCAATACCTAGGACTTGCCGGATATTACAGAAGGTTTATCGAAGGGTTTTCTAAGATAGCGAAGTCGTTGACAAAGCTGACACAAAAGAATGAGAAGTACGAGTGGGGAGAGAAACAAGATTCCGCATTTCAGTTATTGAAACAATAACTTTGTAGCGCACCGATTTTGTCACTACCTGAAGGTATTGAGAACTTTGTGGTATATTGTGATGCTTCGCATCAAGGACTTGGAGCTGTGCTAATGCAAAACGAGAAGGTGATAGCTTATGCATCTAGACAGCTTAAGACACACGAGAAGAATTACACTACGCACGACTTGGAGTTGGGTGCGGTAGTTTTTGCACTCAAGATTTGGAGACACTACCTTTATGGTACCAAGTGTGTAATTTTTACCGACCACAAGAGCTTACAACATATACTCGATCAGAAGGAACTTAATATGAGACAACGTCGTTGGCTAGAATTGTTGAGTGATTACGATTGTGAAATCCGATATCACCCAGGAAAAGCAAATGTTGTAGCAGATGCACTTAGCCGAAAAGAACGACTCAAACCTTTGAGAGTTAGGTCATTGGGAATGAATATCATTTCGCCATTACCATCAAAAATTCTGGAAGCTCAGATTGAGGCTCTCAAAGAAGAAAACCGACCACATGAGAAACTTTATGGTATGCCAGAAAGCATGAATCACACAAGAGATCAGATGGAGTGTTATGCTTCAAGGACCGAAGTTGGATACCACTCTATGGTGGAGTGCGAGAATTGATTATGCATGAATCACACAAGTCGAAGTACTCTATTCATCCAGGTTCTGATAAGATGTATCAGGATCTCAAAAAGCTTTATTGGTGGCCGAACATGAAAGCGGAAATTGCTACTTACGTCAGCAAATGCCTTACTTGTGCTAAAGTGAAAGCCGAGTACCAGAAACAGTCAGGACTACTTCAACAACCAGAGATTCCACAATGGAAGTGGGAACGTATTACAATGGACTTTGTCACTAAACTTCCTAAGACGTCAGGAGGTTACGATGCTATTTGGGTAATTGTTGATCGTCTTACTAAATCAGCTCATTTCATACCCATTAGAGAGACTTATTCCATGGAGCAACTTGCTAGACTTTATGTCAAGGAAATAGTCTCAAGACACGGTGCACTAGTTTCCATCATTTCCGACAGAGATAGTCGTTTTACTTCAAACTTTTGGCGGTCATTACAAGATTCTTTTGGATCCAAGTTAGACATGAGCACTGCTTACCACCCTCAGACCGATGGTCAGAGCGAGAGAACTATTCAGACACTTGAAGACATGCTTAGAGCATGTGTGATTGATTTTGGAAATGGTTGGGCTAACCATTTGCCGTTGATCGAGTTTTCCTATAACAACAGTTACCATTCGAGCATTAAAGCAGCACCATTCGAGGCACTTTATGGTCGTAAGTGTCGATCTCCAGTTTGTTGGGCCGAAGTCGGTGAAGTACAATGTACTGGCCCAGAAATGGTACAAGAAACAACAGAAAAGATAATTCAGATTCGAGAGAGACTCGAAACTGCTAGAAGTCGACAAAAGAGCTACGCAGATGTTCGACGCAAACCATTGGAATTTCAGGTCGGAGACAAAGTCATGTTGAAAGTCTCGCCTTGGAAGGGCGTGATACGATTTGGAAAACGCGGGAAATTGAACCCGAGATACATTGGTCCGTTTAAGATACTGGAAAGGATTGGTCCAGTAGCTTACAAGCTTGAACTTCCATCAGAACTTAGCAACGTACACAACACGTTTCATGTTTCGAACCTCAAGAAATGTCTTTCGGACGAGTCTGCCATTATACCATTAGAAGAAATACAACTCGATGACAAGCTTAACTTTGTGGAAGAACCAGTTGAAATAATGGACCGCGAGATCAAACAGTTGAAACAAAGTCGAATTCCGATCGTGAAGGTTCGCTGGAATTCTCGAAGAGGACCCGAGTTTACTTGGGAACGAGAAGACCAAATGCGACGCAAGTATCCACAACTTTTCACCAAGCCAATTTCCGAGACCAACACTAACTGAATTCAGGGACTGAATTCCTTTTTGGATGGGCGACTGTCACAACCCACAATTTCAGGTCATTTTTCCAAACTTCGACATTCTACTATTCACAAGTTACTATTCATCGATTACTATTCATCGTTTTTGAGGTCAATTTGACATTCCGAGACACATTCAGAAATTTTACTATTCACTTGACACTATTCATTTCCGAGAGAAAACCACTATTCACGTGCATTACTCATGTCATCGTAAATTTAGTTTACGAGTATTCAAATTCGCGTAACCGTATGGGTTCAGGAGCGAATTCATGCATTATTATCAGGGACATTTCATACGGACTAGAAATAGTCTGCATATCATCATTAGGGCACTTGCATACTATTCCACTCGTAGGGTATTCCAATTATATTTTTAATATAATTAACGAATTACGTATGTTTATTTTAAATAAACACTAATACGCGAACTATAAATGTGACTAACACGTCCGACACTCCCAACTATGATCCCAATATATTTTTATACTCATTTTTATAATATAAAAATTATAATATTAATTTACCCGGTATTTTGGAAATTTATTTATTTCGTATCGTACGTCTAACTTAATTTCGACGGTTTTTATAAAAATTAAACAATAATTATCTAAACACTTAATATTTGTACCCAACATATTTTTGTAATTTTTATAACTTTATTTTATCCCGGTTAACTCCGTTAAAATTTATTTTTAGTTAACCCGGTACCCGGTACACCTTAAAACTACAAATAAAACATAATATTATACATAGTATACACAAAGTCTTACACATTCATCCCCCCCCCCCTTTATTTGCCGCCCCCCCCCCCCCCCCCCCATGTCAATCTCTTACATGATTTACTAACTCACTCAATCCTCATAAAAGCTTATACTAACTCTATTATAATAATAATACTAATAATACATATACTAAAAATTGGATTTTTATCTCATTTGCAACTAGCCAAGAAAACTTTTCTTCTCTTTTCCTCTCATAAGGGTGCTCGGCCTAGGGTAATCAAGAAGCAAGAAAACATCATTTTTTCAAAGATCTAAGTATAATCTTGTTCTTATAGTTGTCCTTGTTAGAGTTTTGAGATAAAAACTCAAGGATTGTTAGGTTTTCACCATCCAAACTTCATTAATCTTCCAAGTAAGTTTACAAAACTCATTTCATAATTTTTACAAGTTATTACTATGTTTATATATTTTTCTTACAAGAACTCATGCATATATTGGCCTATACCACTCCATTTTGTATATATTTAACTTTCAAGCCCTAGAAAGTGATTTTTGGTTAGATCCTTGTTAGATCTACTTGGTTATGATGTTTAGGAACCCATGACACCCTAAGAAGGTGTATGGTAGGATTAGACTAGTTTTGTGGTGATTGAAAGTGGTTTGAATGAAGATGGAACTAGATTAGAACCCTAGAAACGATTTTTGAAACAATAGAAATACCTACTGTCCCTATTTTTATTTCGTGGGAAAATCAGTGGTTGATGGTTAATTTTTGACCAAAGATTTAGAAAATACTTTCAAAAACGAAACTTTAGGCGAAAGAATGGATTAAAACGAGCTTATAACGAAGGAGATATGATTTTTGCAAATTTAACGACGAAAACTATTTTTATAAAAACTGCATGCTGTTTGGCAGAATTCGACGTACAAAAAGAGGTGTTAGACGTAACCTAGAGGAGCCGAGTTATCAAAAATATACTAGTATATACAAAAACGAATCCGTGAATATAAAGTACGAGGAAAATGAGCTTAAAACGACCAAGTTATACCCGTTTTAACATCGTCAAAACTATATATATATATATATTTGGTCACAAATAAAAATAATAACTTACGCACTAAATGGTATATTTTCTAGAAATGTTACTAAGGACTAAATTCTTAACAAATGAATACATATGACCCAAGAGAATATTTATACGACTTAACGACGTTATTTTAAGGTTTTCGATACAAGGAATTTAACCCTAACATTTTCATACAAGATAGTACGACAAGTTATATACTTCTATATATGGACTTATTTTTCCTAAGTATGGAAACTATTTTACTATGACGATAACTAGTATTTCCAAATTACGAGTGGTATAGGTATCATGTGCATGTGCATTCATTACATTACGGCTTGATCTAAATTAGATCACGATTATTCATTTAGGTTGCGGCTAGTGTTTGCGCCTCATTGTCCCGACTACTTTTACATCATTGTACCATCTTTGTACCATCATTTTGAGGTGAGTTCTCATAGCCCCGTTTTTAGTACTTATTTGATTTTAATCCCACGGGGGAGAATACATTGCACAATTATTTTTGTACATGCCCAAGTATTAAATTCCGTACATTGCTTAAGTTGCTAGTACTACCACTTCAAGTCCCCTTTATTATCATGGACCGTTAATTATATTGCCAAGCGAGAGTGAGTGGATAGATCTATCGAGGGTGACGCCTCCATTCGTGTTTGGGTTGCTCCATAAGGAAAACGAATGCATTTCATGTCTAAATTATTGAGTGACTGGTAACCACTCCTTTGGGGCATATTTTAGTACGTCTAGCTTCGGGGTCATGAGCTTAAGAGACAATGTAGCTTTTTGACAATTTGTCACTTTACTTTATACTTGTGGTTTTTGTACATACGATTTACTTATAAACCTATGATTATTCACCAACTTTATGTTGACCGTTTTCGCAATGTATTTCTCAGGTAACTAAGGCATATTCTCATGGCATGCATGGAGTCATTTTGTGTATCAAGGATGACGCGTCTCTTTTTGGATTTCATGCACTTATGAACTATCGTTTGATTGTACTAAATTATTTCCTTAAACCTTTTCCAACTTTTGGGACCTATGTTTTATAACTCTGAATATTTTGAATGAATCAAACGATGTATTTTCTAAACGACACTTTAGGTCGTTCAATATATCCTTGTTTGTGGTGCTATGACCGTTACACCCTCAGGCATTCAATTCCGCTGCCATTCAGGTATTTTGGGGGTGTGACAGATTGTAAACAGTGGCTCATGCATTAAATACAACGAATAAAGACCTAGTACGCCTCGGTTCATGTTTCTTAAGACGTTCAAGCATGTTACCATTTGGAGATCTGCCAGTTTTCTTAAGCCTAACATATAAATCATTCATCCACAGCAAGAATAAACAAGTAATCAACACATAATCAATATCTAGGTTTCATTAGATCTAAGCAAACACAAAAGAGATCTAGCCTAGCATAATGGAATTGAGACAAGAACAAGATATAGACAACCAACACATAGACATATTGATTGAATTAGAAGAACACTTATCTCAATTACAATGCAAGGTATCAAGGGTTTGGAACTCTTGAAAAACCTGTAAAAGTTGCACCAAAATCGTACTTATGGTTTCTCCAAAACTTCTCTCTTTTAATGTAAAAAATTAGAAAACTATATATAGAAAAACAGGTCTGACGGCGTCAAGAGTAATCTTGTGACGCCGTCACCTCGCCGCCAAAACTCTCCTCGGACTGCCTAGATCTACTTCTGACGCCGTCAAGAGTTAGACACTTCCAGGCCGTCATGACTCTTTTACTCTTGACGCCCTTCTCATGTGACGCCGTCAAAACTCTACTGGGTCGTCATGGAAATTTATGAAATTTGCTCTTGACGCCGTCAAGGATTTGCTCTTGACGCCGTCACCTACTATTCCCAGCATGGAAAATTAAGACTTTGGCGTTTTCTTCACTTTTATGCTCCAAAAACGTCCGAATTGCTTCCTTTTCCAGATTTCTCTCCCAAAGTACCTAAAATCACAAAAGGAACGATTTAGGGCAATATTTGATCAAATAAATTCGGATTCGGGCTTAAATGACCCCCTAAAATGGATCATTTTTCGCCTCATCATATATGAGATAACCAAACTTGATATCTCTAATGTCAGTTTGGTTTTGCCTTTTTCAGCCACAAGGACACAAGTCTACGGCATAAGTAGAAGTAAGACTTATGGGAGGACTGAGAAGAATAGCTAACTTGAAGCTCGAAGAAAACAAGTCTGACTTGCTGAAGGACTCTGTTTTCGGAGATCTTTCAAAAATAACCAACCCGAAAGAGTCGTCATCACTCCCGCAAAGCATCTATCAGTTTTTGCTCCAAAGAGATTGCCGAAGTGACTGGCATGAGAGATAGTTGAATAAGCCTTAAAGAATATGAAGAAGGCCTGAGTTCCTGTCCACATTTTCCTCAATACCTATTTAAACTTATAGGGGAGTTAGTTAGTGGTGCGTAAGGTAAAATCTCAGCTAACCATATCCGAGCAATGCTGATGGGGATGAGTGTAGGTGATGATGAGGGAAAGTTGATTTTCAAAAAGCTTATGATATTTTATCTAATGGAGGAAGTGCTCTTGTGTGAAGCGAACTCCAGCCGGGTCCCACAGGCTAAGATGTGGCGGTTGAAGATATAAAGAAATGTGAGACAGTAAACTGGCCCAAAGCCATAGAGCAGCACCTGCGTTGGGCTTTGGTGGGTTGCAAAGACCGGGACAAGAATGGGTGTATTAGTGAACACTCTTTCGAGGGTCCTATGCCTGTCTTGGAGGTATGTTTCAATCACGCTCAAGCTGTCCTCTTAGTGTTTATTTGATGTAACTCATCATAGTTTTTTATTAATAAAATCTTCACCTTTTTCTCCGAAAAATTAAAATAAATGATTCGTGCCATATTTCTTTTGTACCCAAATCATCTTACTAATAAACGTATATTGTGTTAGGCTATTATTTATAATCACATATGTGAGATACAACCCAAGCTTTCTGACAAAAAGTCCCAATAGTCCTCGCCAATCCAAAAGTATAAAGGTCAAAGGGTGAAAGATCTTATTAAAGGCTTTGAAAGCAAGCGATGTAAGTATGCCCACATTTTAGTATGTCTACATTTTAGTGCCTCACATTGTAGTACCTCGAGTAAATCCCGATTCTAATTATCGTTGTCCTTTTTTTTCTAGATAGACCCGTACCCTCATTGTACCTCTCACAGCCAAGATTCTGGGAGCTCATCGGCAGTGCGGAATGCTGAAGATGCTGTGTCAGTGGTGGCATTTATCTTTGGCAGGAGATGTAGCAGATAAAGATGTAGAAGTTGTTCATACATCAAGACCTCCCCCTGTTGATAAACGTTCGACGAGACAACCTGATGCAGGACTTGTTTCAAATGATGGTCCAATTCCGCGACCTAGGAGGTTTATTAGGAAACCATCAAAGTTCAAGGACTATTTTTGAACGTGACTTGTATGGTTTGAGTGAAACTTTGAGATTTTGGATCATATTTGTTCATTTTGGATTTGTGTTTAAAACTGCTATGATCAACCTTAGTACTGTTTTGATTTCTATTAGGTAATCTTAATGTTGTGGTGTTAATCAATTAGATTTTAAAGTGATTTTGAGGAAGTAGATATCTGGTGTGTACACAACTACACATTGTACTTCAAGATAATACATAGGAAGTATGCACAGGTTGACTCGATTTAAAAGAATGTTCACCGGTTTTAAGAAAAGCTGACAATTGTTTTGCAAAGTTCCCTTTTTCGGAATCAACTAGCTTTGCGTCATGAAGGTTGACCAAAATGTTGCTACCTGTAGAACTCGTAATGTTACCACTTGTCACTAACTAGGATCTATAGTATTGATCGTTATCTTTCTTACCATTTACCGCTAACTAGGATATAAGTATATAACTACGTCATATACCTTTGAAAAGTAACTAAAATCTAGATACACAAAATTATGTGCTCTAATCTTTATAATTCAAATTTTGGGGTACTTTTTAAAAAAACACAAAGAAGTTAACATAAAAAGTTAAGAACTTGTACAAATTGAGGAGAACCTTTTCTTAAAGACGTTCAGTCTCACTTTATATACAAACGTCATTAATCAAGGTATAACCTAAACATAATACCATTCTAAACACATTATATCCATATATGTTGAAGTATATAGGCAAAGAACATTTCATTTCCTCAACCTATGTAGGATGAACTTGTAAGGTTGAATAGTCTTTTAGAAAAGTTTTATAAAGCACCTAAATGTTGTTTTGTGAAACTTTAGTATCATTTCTGTGTTCATTACACACCATATATCTTTTAAAGAATTGAAGGTACTCGGTTAATTGACACCAAGAGACAGTTTTTTAGTGAAGCAATTGGACAAGGAGATCCTCTATCGAGTATAATTTTATCATTGATTATGTGTGAATTGGTTTAGTTTTTTGGAACTATTCTGTCCCCTTAAACCAAATTTTACTTGAATCATACTAAACTTTGTGTTTGGTGATCAAATTTTACAACAGTTCATGTAAGTTACTTTTAAACTCACCATACGTACATATTACCTTATGTCATGAATTTACTTTTGTAATCACCTAGCATATATATCAAAACTTATCTATACGAAAACAATAAGTGACTCGGGTTAGAAGTAATTTGCTGATACGAGTGAAAGTTAACGAGTGAGTGAGAAAAGAAAGAATGATGTAACGCTGAGACATAAGTGACTCGCGGATTTTTTTCATAATGACCTGCCACTACACCCCGTTATTTGAGCAAAGTCAACTCCTTGACATGTGCATTATATTCTCTTTTGTAATATGATATGAATAAATTGTAGGGAAAATTATCCAAAATCAGAAATCACCATAATGATACAATACATGGAAAGGACAGAAAATTGTAAACTAAAGTTACAAACATAAGCATAAAAAAATTTTCAAAAAATAGAAGTAGATATCACCGATTCATGAATGGGACCGAGGCACGTGTTTGACACGTTTGCCTTAAAACGGATTCGCCGTCTACTCGCAGTCCGTTTCCCAGGGTACAACGATCGAAGCAGTTGTACTGCCGGAGATGACTAAGATGCCTGAAACTCTATTGTGTATTCTTCGATCAGATAAAAAAATTATAAGAGGACAATTTCGTTTGGTGTGTTATGGTGTTATCTCTTTTCATTTTTTTTTTCTACAACCTGATGGTGGTGTTGGAATATTGGATAAATATTAGTTAGTTAAATGTCTAGTATCGAACCCGAGACCTCGGGATTGCACACATTACAAACGAGAATTAAAGTTTAATAAATATTAAATGTTATGTATATTTATTAATTAAACACAAGTAAAAGGATTAATGATCGTTGGTTATTAAACGTATGGACTAACTATCGTTAAAAGCAAACGTAAAGGATTAGAATGGAATTTGGAGACAAGAAGGATCCGGAACAACCCTTGGGTTGCTTGGGCCGGTCGTACACCTCAAAGGGAAGGGATTCCCTTGCCCTAACTTGTCCTCCAAGATATTCATTCACTATATAAGCAAACCTAGGGATCAAACTTTGGTACCTTTTGTGCACACACACTAACCAAAGTTTTCTTCTCTTCTTTTCTTGTTATAACCGATCGTCTAAACACCCATATGGGTTTTGGATCAATTTTCCTTATTGGAATAATCCTTGTGTTTATGTTACTAGCATCACCTTTAATTCGTTAGTAGTTTGTGTGTACAAGAACGAGGTAACAACATACTTTTGTTGTTATCAAGGGATCGATTAACAAAACGGTAAGGGGTTAATCATTGATCCATATAAACCCTAATTAGGGTTCTTCATATTGTTAAAGACAATTGCTTTTGATTCTTGTTCAGGCTAGAATCACCACGGTACGTTCCTATTTAATTTATGTTAATCTCTTATGTGTTATAGATGTTCCTACACTTCCGCATATGTGTTTACCTGTTTATATGATTGTCATGTTATTTAAATTATAACAGTGGTATCACGAGCTTGCTATAACATGTAATTGATTACATAAAACACATAAAAAACGAATTTTGATTGTTTTAGATACATGTTTTTGGATCTAGGGTTTATGTTTTTTTTAATTTTTTCGAAACCCTAACCCTAATTTTTTTTTGGGAGGGGGGGGGTCGATTTATTCCATGAACCCTAATTAGGGTTTGTGGTTTTATTAATTAATTGGATTAGAAACCCTAGGTTGCCTACTTGTTTATGTGTTATTTGGGCGTATCCTTGACCTAATTGGTAACTGTTATCCTTTGATCCGTGACGAAACATGCATGTTAGTCATGGGTTATTAATTGATTATTAATTGTTAAGCTTTTTCACATGTTTAGATAGATCTAAAATTGGGGAAGACTCCAATATATATTAAAATCAATTTATATGCTATGTGGTATGTAAATTAGCTTTGGCCTACTCAATTGATTCGTCAATGTATGTGACTCTCTTCCATTAAGAGGAGAAGGCCTTAGTTGATTACATGCATGATTATACCTAGACTTGATTTTATTAGGATCTTTTCTAATAAGGATTGCATGTGGCTAATTGTTTCACTTTATTATTATTAGTTTGTTTTTCTTTGATTACTTGTTTTATTGTTATTGTTTGACATGTTTGTAAGCAATAAAAGAGTAATTTTTCATAAAGAAAATAATACGGACTAATAACGGTGAAACAAAAGTGATAAAGTAAGAATCTTGCAAGGTCTTATGTGCCGCTAGTGGTCCGATTCGCACGGTAATCAGCTCCCAGGAGAGACTAGCAAAATTCATACTTTATTACATAATTTTGAGATTGAATCCATAAACTTTTGCTTGATTGATGTTTTGTACAAATATGCTTTTAAAATTAAGTCCTTTAAGACGATATTCATAACCGTGATTTGAAGGCTTAGAAAAGAGCCTTAGAGTCTACCTTAGTTATCACAATCTTGAATATGTCTTAAACGAATTACTTTTAAAATCATAATTGTAGAAAGTCATCTTAGGGTTTATTAAACCTCAAGTAAAACTTTGTGTATTAATTTCACGAATTGGTAATAAAAAGGTTTTGAAAACTTATGTTATAAAGATGAGTGCATGCATCTTTATACATGTTTTGATTTTCACATCAAAAATTTATACCCTAAAATTTAAGTTACATGCCATCTAACTATAAGAAACACTTGAAGTTATTATTTAGTAAACGTGAGACGCAAGCTAAATTTTAATGACAAGGTAAATTTCCGAGTGTGCGTGAGACTACCCATGGAGAATTTGCAGTTTCTAAGTTAGACGACTTAATTAAGTTAATGCGTGAGACCTAGAGCTTAAGGCATGAGATGGGATGAAACATGCTTACATGACAAATTGATGAATCAATTTGATGTAAATCCCATAATCATCTAGGAATTGGAAAAGTGTTTGCCAATTATTGTTCGACAGATTACCATCTTTTATACTTTCACCACTAGCAGATCAACTGATGTGGCGGAATCTATGTAAAGTTGGATCCTAGATTTTCAAGAAAATATGTTGGTTATATGAATATATCCTTGGGTATTATATTTTCTTGGAAATATAAATTATCGAAAATACTAAAATTGAATTTTGTAAATTCTTTAAATGTATTAATGCAACTCAAAACCGTAAACGTAAGTTATTCTTTTAATTGATCTACACCCGTTTGGGTTTTTGGTTAGAGTCAATATTTACAAAAAGAATAAATAAAGTCTTCTTTCCATTAGGAGAAGTGTGAGACTTAAATCCTATTCCTTTTCATGAATGAGAAAGATATAATAGGATGATTAGAATTGTATAAATTCTAAATACATAACTCATAGCAAACTTTAATAGTAAGAGTATATGCAACTTATATGAGTTATTAAATTAGAAGCTAGACTGATTACTGCATAATGGTAAAAGACGAAATAGATTATTTTATCTAGTTGTTTTAATTTGACCATTTACAGATACTACATACAATTGTTGGAATGGTAAATCTATAAAGGAAGAAATTGCATGCCCAGATTTTCTAAGTTAATAGTTTGGAATGTGATGAATCACATTTATGTAGTAGATTACATCCTTTTATAACTTATATATAATTGTTTGAATGGTTTTCTTAAAAGATGTAGGAAAGTAAACAAGTACACTATTTCCTTTCACTGATTAATGAAACATTTACAATGTTGTCAAATTCAGTGGGAGTATGGTGTTCTTATGGCTGTATAAGGGATTATTATTATGTTCTCTAATTCAGTGGGAGTTACAAGACTTATATGTCTTGATTGTAACTTAGATTATCTTTTGAATATCTCAAGGTAATTACTTTCCAAATATAGACACTAATATTTTCAAGGATAGTCATGTACGTTTCCTTGATTGATTGAGTAAACTCTATATCTACTAAGTTATATTAATGACACAAATCATATTGTTCAAATTAACAAACGCGTGCGTGTTGTTTATATGATACATGGTGTTGTACCATGCACAAGTGGGAGAAATCTTCATTATATGCAAAGTACAACACATAAGAATATGATTTAACGGATTCTCTTAATTGCAAAGTAAGAGACTATAGTTCTAATATGATTTATATAAATCTAATCTAAGAAACACTTGGTGTTGAAATTTAGTAAACGTGAGACGCAGACTAAATATTAATGACAAGGTGAATTTCCATGTATGCGTGAGACCAACATGGATAATTTACAGTTTCTAAATTAGACATCTATTAGAACATGTGTCAATAACAATACTACTTCAACTTTAACATTTATGTATTATTTGAATGACATAAATACATGAAGCAATATAATACTACTTCAATAATTATGTATTCTAAGAATGACATAAATAAAAATGAAGTAGTGTGTTAACTTGATAATATTAATGAAACCAAATGATGGTGTTCATAATTACTTTAATTATACATGTTTATACATTATTGTATATTTATAAACATGAAGTCTTCTAAGTATTACAAGACTTATAATAAAGTAAGACGTTAGCTTGTTATGGTCTTTTAATTAAGACATATACAAGAAGTCATTGAGATGATCAATGATTAATAACGGAAAGTGGGATTATAACACGTTCATGTTTTGAAGAGACATGAACATAAAGTGACTTGGTCAAAAGTACTTGTGTTATATAAAAAGCATGCAATTGGTTTGGAAATACTATTATATCATTAAGTTGACTTAGTTGGTAAATAGGTATGCCACAAGGAATATAGTTATCTTATATATATTGTTAGATCTTCTTACAATATTTATTATAATTTAAATACCAAATTATAATGGTATGTTAAGTTAGGGAAATCAAACTCTTGTTAGAAGTTTGATTAAAGATAACTATGATTTCTTTTCTTCTAAAAGTTATCAAGGTTAGAAATTGAGTATGACTTGAATATACTCAATTAGACTCCTAGAAGATTAATAAGACGTTATTGAATTATGAAATGTGATGAATCACATTAAGTCTTAAAATTGAAGTTCTAAATTTGTTAAGTTACTTATGTGAAGGTTATTAACAAAGAGCTATCAATGCGTATTTGTAAAGTCCTAAAATAGAAAATTAGATTGTTGCTCTAATTGCTAAGTACTTATATTCTATATAATGCTAAAGGCAAGTGGGAGTATTTTATCTTGAAAAGATAGAATTACAAGATACATAATCTTCTAAAACTACACTAGTTAAAATCATGATGACGCTTAACATGTAAATGATAAATCTCAAGATGATGGAATTCTCATTCATAGATCCACTTGGATATCTCATATATTTAATGAATATACTGACGATTGTATGATGTAGTATTACCAAAATAATGAATTGGGTAAAATACTCATACTATGAATGTTATAGATGCTGTTCATAAAGATATTCAAATTTAAAAAATTTGGTTTATCTTAATTCTTAATAGTTATAGAATGATGATGAGTTTATTCAAAGATAATGTAACCCTAGTGGTTTAAATCTTTGTGAAATAATCATATGGACAAAATTGTACACATATCTTAATGCATGTCTTATGACAAGATTATTAATCATACTTAAGCAATTAACTATGATTGAATACTCTTTCCTAAGCACATTAAAGATACAAAGATGGTAAATTGTCATATTTATATGAATATGAAATTTGACAATGAATATCAAAAACTCTTTCTTGAATAATTACTTGAGCGAGGACGATAAGTAAGGAGTTTATGAATTCAAGAAAATCTTTGGAAGTGTACAAAGTGCAATAATCCATGAATGGATAAATGCATGCATCTAAGAAATTATTCTTATGATAAATTATTAAATCTATGTTTAGGTTTATAATTAAAATAAGGTAATTTCTAAGTACTCCTGAAAACTAGTGGGAGTATTATGTTTGATTTACTAAATCATATATATTGTAGAGTAACATTCCATATAAGTAAAAGGTTAGACTTAATTTGGAATGAAACTTTACTTGAAAGATTTAGGAAATAAAACATACAACCTTGAAACTAAAGTTTATTATTAAACGAACAAGTGCGGTAAATAAAATTCTAAATAGAATATGATATATCATTTTGGAAGACTAAATGGATAAACATATTTGTAAGATCAAACATGAATAAAATCTAAGTCTGACTAAAGGATTTTCATGTGCATTATATTATTGTTGTATCATGCTTAAGTGCTTAATGATTTGACAATATTTGATATCCAATTAAAAGTTATTATATAACTTGTGTAATAGATATTCTAATGGAAAATGTTTGAAATTAGAATAATGATCCTCAACCTGGAATAGCTCCTAAACATTACACTATGGATATTAAGTTTACGAAAATTTTAAAGAGCATATTGTGTTTAATATACAAAGATGTTGGTTTAATTGAGATGACACTCAATAACTAGTCATGGAAGGATTTCATCCTTATGAATAGCCATGAGAACTAGTTGTGCTTAACTAAGAGCATAGTTGCATTATACATTAAAGAATTAGAATACTTGAAACTTTAAAATGTTTGAAAGTTTGATTATCATAAATTGGTAATTGAGGATATCACACTATTTATGAAAAATTATGTAAATATATCAAGATAGTTGGATATACACATACAAGAATTTTAATTATTGAATTCTTGAAAGAAGTATTCTCAAAATTCGGATAGATCATAGTTAGATGAAATAATGCCTTGTCAACAAGTATGATTGTCATTACTTGAGGCATAATTGTCTTCAAGTTATTGCTTGAGACAAGATTCATTAACTAGAATTATCATGCATTGATCTATTTTGGTATTTGGATAAAGGACATTAAGCAATTATTATTTATAATGAATTAAAGTATTTAGTACGTTTGTTTTCATTAATAATATATTGTGTCCTATATTTGCATGTTTAAAATCCGTGAATAACTAATGTTATTCTAAATTGTCCATTGTCAATTAATGATATGGGAATATCATTAAACTAAGACAAATCTGAGTATTGGTTAAGAATATACTTGAAAGTATATTGATGCGTTGACATACCAATTTTACATGATATTCAATGAATTGAATATAGGACTTATCCCAACTACATGATTTTACTTTATGGATCTTGTCAGTAAGTAAATCATGAATTTGTTATCCTCAGACTTGAGATACCAGATAAGAGTCATGGATGTAGTGCATTTTTGTAAAGCAATCTACCGCTCACCGTAACAGGGAGTTATAAGGGTTGTTTTCAGAAGTGTTGCAAAGTTCATGGGTTATTCTTGTAGTCAAGAAAGAATTTGTTCCTTCAAATTTGTTTTGAAGTTTAATACTGCTGGGCCCCTCGTAGGGTTGGCAAGATGTTTGCGTACGCACGCCCAAAGTCTATCTGGAATACATTCAGATGTTTTGGTAATCTTGCTCAATTATAAACAACGAGAAACAGAATTGTTAATTAAAGAATGACTAAGATCCATATCTTTATTAACGTAGTATTAGAAACAAAAGGATGATAATAATGATGAATCATTAAAGGTTTTTTTCAGGAAAACTACCTCGAGTTGAACTAGGGGCATTGGAGTGTTGCTAGACGCTAACCAATGTCATTTTACTATTAATAGATATCCAAGTGGGAGCTGTTGGAATATTGGATAAATATTAGTTAGTTAAATGTCTAGTATCGAACCCGAGACCTCGGGATTGCACACATTACAAACGAGAATTAAAGTTTAATAAATATTAAATGTTATGTATATATTTATTAATTAAACACAAGTAAAAGGATTAATGATCGTTGGTTATTAAACGTATGGACTAACTATCGTTAAAAGCAAACGTAAAGGATTAGGGCATCCACTATGGTGGTTTATGAAAAGGTTTATAAAATTATGAAGAGGTCTAAAAACTTGTAAACCATAGTGGACATCTATTTCATGCTTATGTGTCATGAAGAGGTCTAAGATATTGGACCTTTTCATAATTTAATGCATTTGAATTATGTTAGATGTTGATAAAACTTGAAAAGGTTTATACATAGTGGGAATAGGTTTATAAAACAAAAAGGTTTATAAATTAATGTCATAACACAATTATAAACCTTTACAAAGGTTTACCATAGTGGATGCCCTTAGAATGGAATTTGGAGACAAGAAGGATCCGGAACAACCCTTGGGTTGCTTGGGCCGGTCGTACACCTCAAAGGGAAGGGATTCCCTTGCCCTAACTTGTCCTCCAAGATATTCATTCACTATATAAGCAAACCTAGGGATCAAACTTTGGTACCTTTTGTGCACACACACTAACCAAAGTTTTCTTCTCTTCTTTTCTTGTTATAACCGATCGTCTAAACACCCATATGGGTTTTGGATCGATTTTCCTTATTGGAATAATCCTTGTGTTTATGTTACTAGCATCACCTTTAATTCGTTAGTAGTTTGTGTGTACAAGAACGAGATAACAACATACTTTTGTTGTTATCAAGGGATCGATTAACAAAACGGTAAGGGGTTAATCATTGATCCATATAAACCCTAATTAGGGTTCTTCATATTGTTAAAGACAATTGCTTTTGATTCTTGTTCGGGCTAGAATCACCACGGTATGTTCCTATTTAATTTATGTTAATCTCTTATGTGTTATAGATGTTCCTACACTTCCGCATATGTGTTTACCTGTTTATATGATTGTCATGTTATTTAAATTATAACAGGTGGTACTTATACACCCAACATAGTAACCGATGTTTAATGACAATAAACATGTTAATTGCCTTTAAAACAGTGTTACAATTGGTATAATGACAATCATAATGTCATTAAATCTCCATCAAGTTGTTACAAGTTACAACATCAATTAAAAGGAGATACCTTTTATGAATCAAAACACCCTCTTTGTTCCAAACATCCTCTTATTCCATTCACCCATTTATCCAACATAAATACACTATAATGACCAGCTAAGCTAAACATATACATCTGAAATTATTCTGAAATGTCAACGGGTGAGAAAACAAGAAGATATATATGAAAGGAGAAAGTTTTCTCGGCTGAGTTTATTTTGATATTTGACTAAAATGTACGCGGCCTAACTAAATATTAGGTGATTGTGTCGGATCACTTCTCATACTAACCCAAAGTTTTCTCTGCTATTCTATTTATTAACTTAGATAAAAGAAATTCTTTAGGATGTGATTTTTAGTCTTTATGATAGAAAAAAATGTGCAACACTTTCCCGAAAATCCTAGTCATATAACCGCTTGGATCATAGTTTACTTATATCTCGCCATGACATGATTTCTTGTTGTTATATAATCAAAGGTTCTTCGTGAATTCATTTATTAGGTAGTCCAGTTGTGTTTTGATGTTTACGGTGTAGGAATATCAGCCATAAATTGCTTTTGTAATTACGCAAGGGTAGTGGTTGAGTGTGATTTAAATTCATGTGGAATTATTCAATTACACCGTTCATAAAAGCAACTTGCTTTAAAAGTCTTTGTGTGCTACCAAAAGATCATAATGTCAGTTGACTTGACTTCATCTATCATTTTCGACCTAAGAAAATTACAAATAGGATCCATGGATGTATTCGACAGCTATCAATGAGTCCAAAAAGTTTAACTACATTTGTTAAAAATAAATAAATAAATAAATAATAAAAAAAATAATAATAATAAAAAAAAATTATTTGTTAAACAAAACTTTGTTAGCATTTAAGTATCGCTTTGATGTATAATCTTTGAAAAATATAGCATTTCGCGAATGAACATTATGAAACAACTAGCGCAAGTGACTAACGGTTTAAATATAATGTTTGTTTGGAAACAAATAACTAGCGGTTGAATCATGTGTAACCGCTCTCATCCAAAACGTTTTATGAAAAAGCATTTGGATTTAGCCGTTAGCGTTTTGGCTTTTAAATTACGTATACGCCCCTTTCATTTATTTAAAAGAATTTAAAGGGTGTTTGGGACATGCAAAACTCCTTTTATAAGTTGCTTGTTTGTACATATTGAGTTTTGAAGTAATATATTTCATCATTAAAAAAAATGTTAATATGTGTATATGGCTTTTTACGTTATTTTTACACTTTATAAATTGCTACTGCTTACTGCTTTTGCTAGTGCTGCGTTTCACAAACATACCCGTGTGGATCGTAAAAGTGTACATATATGATATCAAAAAAATAATAATAATAAGAAAATAAAAAAAATAAAAAATGATTAAGGTAACTATATTATATTGGAGTATTATTGATTGATATACTGTACACGAACAATAATGAAGCACATGTTGCAACTCAAGTTGAATATCCACCTTATAGAGTGACTAACCGACGATCAATCATTTCCATTATCATGATAACACATATCCAAAACTCCTTTTTTTATTATTTTTTTTACGTCTCCGACTATTAAAGTTATGTGAGAAGTTTTTCAATCAAATAATTGTGAGCTCGAATCCTAATTAGATAGATCTCATGATGAAAGGAACTCATGAAGTAACAAACAGCTATGAAATTTCCATGACACAGATAGCATTTATAATATGTTCGACAAATTAAAAGCTCCTAGGAATCAAATTTTCAATAAAATACCAAACCAATATTTGTACGAAAATCCTAAAAAACTTACTAAGGAAACCAAATACCTACACAAACACAAATAGAAACACAATTAATACTAATTAAGCAGATAAAGCCGGTTCAATCTTCCTCATGGGGAAAGACTTTTGATCATCTTCATCATGATAAACGTACGCGAATCCACCATGTCGTGTCATATCCATACCCGCAGTTTCATCTTCAGGCGAGATCCTTAGCAACTTTAGTTTGTGTAGACCCCAAAACAATGGACCCATAGTCGCGCTCACAAAGGCAAATATCACTAGTATCTGAATAATATGTGCAGCCAATAATTTTCCCCCGCCTCCCATAAATAGCCCGTAGGGTCGACTTGTTTTGCCTGGAATTGCATACACTTCATTTACATATTTCTCTTTTGCGAATAAAGCAGTAAAAATAATCCCCCATGCCCCACAACCACCGTGTAGTTGAGCCGCTTCCAATGGATCATCATACTTGAACTTTACAGCTAAATAATTGCACCCGGTCAAAACACACGCGGCTACAAATCCGCATATAACCGCAGCCCACGGGTCAACAACTGAACAACCCGCGGTTATAGCAGCAAATCCACCCAAAAGCCCATTACACACATCTGTCACATTCCAATGTCCTGACAATATCCTTTTCCCAAATAAAGTTGTTAGGGCCGCAGTACAACCAGCTAAAGTTGTAGTCACTGCGGTCCTACCAATTGCACTCCACTGTCCATAATAATTCCCGGACTCATACGGGGCCAATATTTTAGTAAAGGAGCCCGGGTTAAACCCATACCAACCAAACCACAACAAAAAGGTACCCAAAACCACCAAAGACGCGCTATGGCCCTTTAACGCCACAGATCGCCCATTTTGATCAAACCTCCCAATCCTAGGCCCCTCAATGAAAGCACCCCACAAACCCGCAATCCCACCAACCATATGAACCACACCTGATCCCGCAAAATCAATCACACCAGACCCGAACAACAACGAATCATAATTAGTAGCACTAGCCCACCCATCAGCAGACCAAAACCAATGAGAAACAACAGGGTACACAAAGCCAGTCAAAAAAGCCGAATATATCAAATAAGCTACAAACTGTGTCCTTTCAGCAATTGATCCAGATGTAATACCAGCAGCAGCAATAGCAAAAGCCCATTGATATAAAAAGTAGCTATAGTCAAAGTTTGTAGTTGGTATATCCTTAAGACCAAAGTTATGCCTGTAAAAACCGAAATACATAAAAAAGTCTGTACAATTAACATATAAATACATATAATAAAGGGAACATTATTAGAAAACCTAATTATGTGCCTAAACATTTGTGGCATGATCTTGATAGTTTGTGAAAAAGTGGTCTCATGGCTGACGGCATGTAGGCTTAGGCATATCTTTAGTCATATAATTTAGGTCTCTTCAGTGGCGGACCCAGAATTTTTCAAGGCGGGGGCAAAAATTTTTTTTTTTGATAAAATTCATGATACACTTTAATAAAAAGGTTATAATTTTTGTTTTTTTACGCTAAAAACTAAGGTTTTTACATTTTTTGCTTGAAGGTGGGGTCAATTTGATTTTTTTTGGAGGGGTGCACTTTAATAAAAACGTCCTAAAAAAATTTCTTTTACACTAAAACCTGAACTTTTTCGACGAATCGTGGAGGGCACCGCCCCCCAAAGTTGATGCCTAGGTCCGCCCCTCGGTCTCTCAATCACTACTCATAATAAAGAGATGCTCTGAAGAGCCAGGGACGGAACAAGGACCAAACATAACTGTAATATAGAAACACATTTCAATGGACCAGATACATTTAAGAAAAATTGATGACCTTACCTTCCTATGAAACCATTAGAAGGAGTCCCGAAAGCGAAAGCAAACCCGAAAAGATAATAAAACAAGCCCCCGGCAGCAGCGTCAAGAACATTAGTAAGCATGATGTTCATAGTATTTTTGGCTCGAACTGAGCCAGCACACAGCATGGCAAAACCTAGCTGCATGGAGAACACTAGGTACGCTGAGAACAAAAGGTACGTTGAGTCGACTGCGAAGGCTGTGTCTGTGAACTTGTTGCAAATTAAGTCTGCGGCTGCTGTTGCGTTTGCGATGTTGGTTCCAAACATGGAGGCCAGGTCGGCTGGACATGAAGATGCCATGTTTTTTAAGGTTTGGGGCACCCAACAAAAATGATTTGGTTGTGAAAATGATGATGAAAGTGTGTTAATATATAGTTATATACCGAGATGTATGAAACAGAAACGCAAAATAAGGAGAAGAATAAGTGAGCCTATCGTCTTTGACTATTGACTTTTGGTTCTATTATGATTCTTTTTAAGGTAATTGTGTTTTTGGCCTTGTGTTTTTCAGATATTGGCTTTTTGGTCCTTTGTTTCTGCTTGATGTTGCTATGTTTGGCGGCGAGTATTTAAGAGCGTTTTAGGGCGATTAATAAGTACTGTTTTAAATGCAAAGCTTGTTTGGTATCAAGCAATTAGTATTTGTATTTTGTGTAACTGCTCTTATTTAAAATGTTTCTTCAGAAAGCTTTAGAATCTTGTTGTTACCGTTATGATTATTTTAATGCGTATATTTTATTTTATATCATTTTAATAATTATGTTATACTCCGTATAACATTTTTATTAAACAAACAGTTACTGTCAACTGCTATTACTAACTAAGTAACTGCCACCGTTAACAGCTACCGCTATATTTTGTCAAACATGTACATGATAACATAATGTATGTTTGGATTAAATAAAAGTTTGGATATATATCATGGAAATGGATTGGATCATGTAGACTATTCTTTAACAACTTTGTATAATGTCAACTTGTCATACAGTATATAGTACGATTGACTTTGAACATGTCCAATTTACTAAAGGTACAAATAACGTACTATTGATTAAAAAATAATCGAAAGCGATACAAATATATTCATGACATCCATGTTTTATTATTTTAATTTACAAGGTGCTAAGAGGCGGAAATACTTGAGACAAATAGTATGCACGTTCATATCCTCTAAGCATTATCTGTAATGTAAAAAGAAAATCTTTTTTATTTTGTTTAGAGTGTACCGTTAAGTACATACGGTGTTCCGTTCTAAGAAAGATACAAAGTTTCAAACAAAATTCTGAGTCCACCACTGCTTGTCATATGACTTATATTCACACAAAGTATGTGACTAGCTGGTTGACACAATCGAATTAACATATGCTACACTTCATGTAGTTACCACTTCTACTTCATGTAGTTACCACTTATATAGAATTTTGTCGCATAGGATGCAAGAACAGATGCTAATTGCCTTTGTTGGAATTTGGATTATGTCTGATAAGTAAGTGCTTTTCTTCACAATTGGATAGTGTGCTTGAGAGTTGAGACTGAGATGGATAGAATGAAAACAAAAGGGTTAAAATGAAAGAAAATAAGAATAAAATACTATATTTGTCAAAAAAAGGAAAATAATAAAATAGACAAACTTTCTATTTAAAATGTGACACTTTCTACGGTGATAAAAAGAGTTTTAGTGACATGAGACTTTGTGCCTCCGTACTTCTCGAAACATAGGTAAATCTTTGAATATTGATATGATATCATTTTTAAATTCAATATTTAATTATCTAATTCAAATTATATGATTCCATCAAGATTCAATATCTGTAGTTGTGTATCCTTTACATAATTTTCGCATTTATTAGCGAATATTTAAAATACAGATTGGATTGAATTATCAATAGAATATGTGTTACATTTAAATTTATAATGAAGCAATCATTGGGTAACTATTCGTTGCGATGAAAAGAGTAACTTGCAAGAATCGTCCATGTGGTTTGCCTAAATTGCAGATTTTGTCCCTGAGCTTTTAAAAGTGCAGGAGGCCTCCTTGTGAGGAGTTTTTGGTTCCATTTTAGTCCCTGGCCAGAGACTAAACGTGCAATTTTGAGCAAACCACATGGACCATTTCTGCAATGACCAGGGACCAAAACGGAACCAAAAACTCCCCACAAGGAGGCCACTTGCACTTTCGAAAACTCAGAGACGAAATCTGCAATTTGAGCAAATCACAGGGACGATTCTTGCAATTTACTCCTATGAAAAAAAAGAAAGATTCAAAATGTTGGTGGCTTGCACCTTTGTTTTCTTACTTCTATTCTTGTTTTCACACAATGATATTTTGGGAGTTAATCATTGCAACTAATGGTGGAGTCAGAAAGTTATAATCGAGAAAGCAAACTTTAAAAGTTTTTAAAAACTACATTACAAATCAGTTCATTACTTAAATATTTTAAAAAGTTACACTACAAATTTTTCAATATGAGGCACACGCCCCACCTTACGCTCCTCCTATCTCCGCCTCAGCTTACACCATGTAAACTCAATCAATAACATGAAAAATCATTATTATTTATTCATTAGAACAACTATATACGTAATTTTTTATATTATCATAAACTAGTAAAGTTTTTGAAGATGATGACACACATATGACATATGCTTAGAAATTTCAATATTTTCTAGTAATAGAGTTCTTAACGCTTAATTTTTTAATTAAAGTCGTGACAACTACCAAGAATGTTTTTCTTTGAAGTCTAACGATAACATAATTGCTTGGCATATGGATGAGTTAAAAAGGCTGAAAGCAACAATACAATTAATTACTAGTAGGAGTTAGCTGAAGGTTAAAATTTTCTATTAGGTCAACTTTCTTAATCAACGCACAAAATTCCAGGTTACTAGGAGTTAGTCCAGGTTGGTTGCTTGCTTGCATACCATGGAGTACTATAAAATTTGATATACCATTATATTTTCTGCAGTTGACATTGATTTTCTAATATGAAATACTTTATAAAGCCAATGAAATATTTCGATAACGTGCTTAGAGATCATGTGAAAGATGAACAAAACATATCGCAAATAAGAATTTATTTACGAGAGTGGTAGGTGCAGTAGACATCTATAAATTGTATAAGTGCTTATCGCATCAATATAGACCCTATAACAACTTTTTCAATAAATTTATATAACACATCATAAAAAATACTCACTAAAAAAAGGGTGGTAAAGGGATGGTGAAAACCCTATAACACCGAAGCACCGGTGCAATATAAGTTTTATAGGTACATTTCCTATAACGTGGGTAGGGGTGTTATTCGGGTTGACCCGGTCAGGTTCGGTCAATTCAGGTCAAGGCTAAAAAGATATACCCGAACTTGTTTAGAACTCAGGTCACTAAGGTCGGGTCACTTCAGGTTCTTGTCAATTCGTGTCGGGTCACAACTTTCGTGATAAAACTTGAAATACATAAAAATTAGAAAGGAAAAAGAAAATCAAACTCGAGTCACTCGGATTGACCCAAACCCGAGTAAGATACATATATTTAATCCGAACAAGACCTTGTTTAGAACTTGGGTCAATTCAGGTTGACCCGATTGACCCCAATATAAATTCCCGAATGACCCGACCCGAGTACCCTTATTCGGGTTCGGGTCGGATCGACTTTTATGACAACTCTAAATGTGGGTATATAACTCACTCGAACCAACCAACTGGGCTAGCTCAGTTGGCCATCAAGATTTTCTTAAAGTGCCTTAGGAGAGGATGGTTAGGGGATGTCTCAAGTTCGAGTCTCATCCAAGACTCTCAAGTTCGGGGCTAAGAACGGTGGCAGTGGCAGCGGCATGGCCATACCGCCGGTGAACATCGCCGCCACCTCGGCGGTATGGCCAGCGGCATAGTGACAACGGTAATCTTTGCTACCGCGGTTTGGAGATTTCGAGATTGAAAAGTAACCGTTGGAGTATTTTGGAGTATTTCCCAAAGAGACTGGTCTCCACCAAACCCATGAGCTAGAACTACAGTTTCTTTCCCTGAACCAATTATTTTTGCATTCATGGTGGTTGATAGGCTTTCTTCTAAGTTGATCACCATGCTAGCTGATTTTGTAACTTGGTTTTGTGTTTGTGAAAGAGTGAGAGAGAGAAGAGGGGTGGGGGTCTTGTGTGTTTTGGGTGATGATCCTGAATGTGTGGGCAGGTTTAGCAAAGGATGAGTTGAAGTTAAGTAACTAATTTTTAATTTAATTTATGAAATTAAAAAATAAAAAGTAAAATTAGTTGGGAGGTATGAAAAAGACATGGTTGTCACTAAAAATAGGTTGGGATGTATGAAAAAAGTATGAATGAGGTGGAATGATATTATTGGTGAATTTGTGAGGTATGGATGATTTCGAAAGCATTACTGCCACCCTCCTAAAAGTAAAAAAGAGAAGAATAAAAGACCATGTTTGTAAAAGGGTTGTGTTATACTAACCCTCCCTAGTAGGGAGGGTTGTACTTTTTGTCTCCTTGTCCCCCATTTGTCCCCCTTTTATTTTATTACAGCACAGTTTTTTGTCAGTTTCTGTTCCGTATTTCTGACAGTTTTAAGCGTTTGACGTATTAAAATTTAAATTTTCTATTCCGCACTTTCAGGTTTATAGTTTTTGATATAACCAAAATTATTAAATAAAAAAAATCAAAAAAAATAAAATAAAAAAATAGAGGGTTAAGATAAAAATATAAGGGGTCAATATATGATAGGCCTTGTAAAAAAGAAAATAATAATATAAGGCAGACTTTCCGTTAAATTTGAAACACTTTGTACGGTGATAAAAGAGTTATAGACCCACGGGGGACTTTGACACTTTGTACCTCTGTACTTTTCGAAATATAGATAAATGATATAAAAAGGCATGAGTTAACCGGACCCTCTATAGGGATGGTTTGTGAAAGACAGTGCTGCCGCCGCCTGTACTGTCTGCATTAAAACTTGTACATTTTGATTAAATTAGGTGGACCCCATGGTAGGGAGGGTCCGGTTAACACATCCCTATAAAAATCTTTGAATGTTGATATGATATCATTTTTAAATTCAACATTTAAGATAATATGCTTTCCACCAAAGATTCAATATTCCTAGTTGTTGTTTCCGTTGACACATAGTTTTGGTTCATAGTATCTTTTACATATATATATATATATATATATATATATATATATATATATATATATATATATATATATATATATATATATATATATTTTGTAATCATGGGTTTTCGACTCGACATTGCGAGCCGACTAATTCCACAGCGACTATCCTTTTAGATAGCCCGGAGTCGGCGCAGGTGAACCTCCGTGGCCACAAGGGGATTAATTTACATAATGTTATTTGATTTTGTTGTTAATGGTAATCGCATATATGCGGGGGGAGCGAGAAATTTTTGGTCAAGGGAGCACACTTTGATCAATTTTATAAACTACATTATAAATTGGTACTTTGAGGAGCAAATTACAGAAAAGGCTAAATATTTTCGACATTTTACACTACAATTTTTTTCGCTACAAGGGTGTGCAACCGTACATGGCTTCAACGTTATAGAAACCTTAAAAACGCATAATCCGTTTTATACTCGGGGCTCAAAGCTCACTTTCAACAAACAAATGTTAATTATATGATTTTATAATCTAAATATCGGTTGAACTCTACTTTAAGTACAAAGTCATGACAATGTAAACAATAAGTGAAGCTAAATAGTTGCACGTTTATTAATCTTTTAAACTTTTGCACAAAGACTCTATTAACTTAGATTAGATTAGATCATCAAACAAAATAAAGTCATCAATAATAAATTGTCTCCACCATTGTATTGATGAAAAAACAAAGATTAAACATCGTCACGTGGAAAAAAGATACCAATGTCCTCACAAGATCAACAATAATTAGAAATAAATAAAACGTGTAAATTGCCACTAAAGAAATGTATGGTAGCCATTCAAAATTAATTTCTAATCATGCTTTTCTATAAAAAGCAATACACCTAATATTAGGAAAAAACTAAAGCAATAAATAAGATTTTGGCTAACCGATTGAGCTGTGTTATTTCGGATCTTATTAGTGATGTTCAATCTGCGTTTGTGGCTAATAGGCAAATCCTTGATGGTCCCTTTATTCTTAATGAGCTTATTTCTTGCTGTAAATACAAGAAGATCAAAGCTATGATCTTCAAGGTTGATTTTGAAAAAGTTTTTGATTCGGTAAGGTGGGATTATTTTGATGATATTCTAAATAAATTTGGCTTTGGAATTAAATGGAGAGGTTGGATTCAAGGGTGCCTTAATTCCGCCATGGGGTCTATTCTTGTTAATGGCAGTCCAACTTCAGAATTCAAGTTTCACAAAGGCTTGAAGCAGGGTGATCCCTTATCTCCGTTTCTCTTTATTTGGTAATGGAAAGTCTTCATCTTTCGTTCAATAATATTTTGCATGCCGGTCTTTATAAGGGTATATACAATTGGACGGCTCCTTGACCTTGTCGCATTTGTTCTATGCGGATGATGTGGTATTCATAGGGAAATGGGATAATTCGAACCTTCACACTATTGTTAACATACTGAATTGTTTTTACTTGGCTTCGGGTCTCAAAATCAATCTCCACAAAAGTAAACTCATGGGTATTGGTATGCCTCAAGATGTTATCACCATAGTAGCTAACTCCATTTGATGTGCCACTCTAAGTGTTCCGTTTAATTACCTTGGCGTTAAGATAGGTAATTCTAGCTCCAGAAGTTGTTATTGGGAGGATATTCTTGTTAAATTTCCTCGCGTCTCTCAAAATGGAAAATCAAAACACTTTCAATTGGTGGTCGTCTCACTCTTTTAAAGTCAGTGTTAACTCCATGCCTCTTTATCAGATGTCGGTTTATAAGCTTCCCTTGGGTATTCTTAACAAAACGGAATCTATTCATCGGGACTTTTTTAACGGTGTGGATAGTAAAGAGAGGAAAATTTCTATGATTGGATGGAAGAAAATGTTGGCCTCAAAGAAAAAAGGAGGGCTTGGAGTTTCTAGTTTTTTTGCACTTAATAGAGCTCTCTTGTTTAAATGGATATGGAGGTTCATCTCTTGTGATTCGTCTTTATGGACTCGTACTATAAAATCTATTTATGGAGATCGTGGTGCCCTTAATAATTCAGGTTTGTTGCATTGATCTTCTACTTGGATTGTTATTTTGCGAGAGCTTGATTTATTAGCTGCTAAGGGTATTAATCTGAATTCGTTTGTGAAGAAGAAAGTGGGCAATGGTGATCAGACCCTGTTTTGGGAGGATATTTGGCTATCTAACTCTTCTTTGAAATCCTTGTTTCCAAGATTGTATGCCTTAGAATGCGATAAACAGGTGAATGTTGGTACCAAGCTTAGAGATCCCTCTTTGGCCCATTCTTTTAGGCGCGACCCACGTGGAGGTGTAGAAGAAGAGCAACTCCAGCTCCTTGTTGATAAAATCGTTCCAGTGGTCCTTACCAATCAAAACGACAGATGGGTCTGGTCTCTTGACCCCTCTTGTGAGTTCTCGGTTAGGTCGGTGCGATCTTATATTGATGATTCTTTATTGCATGTGGTTGGTCATCCTACTAGATGGGTTAGTGTTGTTCCTATAAAGATCAATGTTTTTGCTTGGAGAGTGTCTTTGGACAGGTTGCCTACTCGATTAAATTTGTCTCTTCATGGGATCGATATCCCATCCATCCTTTGCCCCATTTGTTGTTGTGCCGGAGAGACTTCCTCCCATCTTCTTTTTTCGTGTAATGTGGCTCGTCATCTTTTGCTTAAAGTTGCTAGTTGGTGGGAGTTGGACATTCATGAATGTATGTCTTATGTTGATTGGCTTTCTTGGTTTAATGCTCTTCGTCTCTCTAAAGGGAAGAAAAGTGTGTTAGAAGGAGTCTTTTATGTCATGTGGTGGGTTATTTGGAAATTCCGTAATCAAGTGTTGTTTGGAAGCTCTCAACCGCGATTGGAGTTACTTTTTGACGAGATTGTCTTGTTGTCTTATACTTGGTGTTCTAGTAGATGTAAAAGTAACTTTGATTGGATCTCTTGGATCAAGTGTCCTAGTTCCATTTCTTTGCAATTCTCCAGCATCTTGCTAGTTGCCGTTCTAATATATATATATATATATATATATATATATATATATATATATATATATATATATATATATATATATATATATATATATATATATATATATATATATATAAGGTAGGGTTCTAGAGAAAAGTGTATTTTGATAGAAAAGTGAGAAAAAAAAGTTACATGGTAGCACTAGTACAGATTTGGCCTTTCGTCACACATAGCGTATTTCGAATGGTCACACAGCAACATATTTACATGACTAAATGTGACTAGAGGGTAACTGGTAAATATTTTTCGACATTTTAGTCACTTTTAATTCGGGACGTGTGACTGATACAAATCAGCTCGAAACATTAGTCACACTATAGATATACATATGTGACAAATATATGTCTCACAATTGAACAGTGTGACTAAAAAAGATATATGGTCACGAAGTACTTGCGTATATTGTAACAATTCACAATTTCAGGTTAATTACTATTCCCGAAAATTTCACTATTCATTTTTACTATTCACTTTTACTATTCATTTTCCGAAATTTGATTTTTATTTCATATTCTCGTGTGATAAATTGATGAGGCGAAAAATGATCCATTTTTAGAGGGTCATTTAAGCCCGAATCCGACTTTATTTGATCAAATATTGCCCTAAATCGTTCCTTTTGTGATTTTAGGTACTTGGAGAGTGAATTCTGGAAAAGAAGCCATTTTGGACGTTTTTGGAGCATAAAAGTGATGAAAACGGCAAAGTATTAATTTTCCATGCTGAAAGTACTAGGTGACGGCGTCAAGAGTTATACCTGATGGCGTCAGATAGCAAGAATAAAATACCATAGGTGGTGACGGCGTCAAAAGTCATCCTGACGGCGTCAGAAAGTCCCAAGAATAAAATACCGTAGGTGGTGACGGCGTCACACAGGCCGTCATAAGGAGATCAAGGCCGTCCGAGGAAGTATTTGGCGGCGAGGTGACGGCGTCACATGTTTGTCTTGACGCCGTCAGCCCAGTTTTCCTATATATAGTTTTCTAGTTTTTACATTAAAAAGAGAGAAGTTTTGGAGAAACCCTAAAGACGAATTTGGTGCAACTTTTACAGGTTTTTCAAGGGTTCAAAACCCTTGATACCTTGCATTGTAATTGAGATAAGTGTTCTTCTAATTCAATCAATATGTCTATGTGTTGGTTGTCTATATCTTGTTCTTGTCTCAATTCAATTATGCTAGGCTAGATCTCTCTTGTGTTTGCTTAGATCTAATGAAACCTAGATGTTGATTATGTGTTGATTACTTGTTTATTCTTGTTGTGGATGAATGATTTTATATGTTAGGCTTAAGAAAACTGGCAGATCTCCAAATGGTAACATGCTTGAACGTCTTAAGAAACATGAACCGAGGCGTACTAGGTCTTTATTGGTTGTATTTAATGCATGAGCCACTGTTTACAATCCCTATAGTTGTGCTGGGTCATGGTGTAGGAGGAGATAAGAACTCATAGAATTGGGGAGTTATGTATGCCACCCCATGAATGGTATTAAGGAATACGATCCGTCATCCATGCAATTATAACAACTAATTAACGTGTAAAAGATATCTAGGGAGTAATGAAGTCTAAGTAAACACAATTTCTCCAATTACTGCTCACAACCTTAGTATAAATTAGTTTAATTTAATTTTTAGTATTTTATTTGATTGCATCTTAGTTTTGGGTTAGTTGAATAGCAACTAATTCCGCCCACTCCTTCAAAACCCGAGATTTTACTTGCTTTCTAAAAAAATATAAAAATACAAAAATAATCATCTCTCACCCTTAGAACTAGTAATTTAGGCTTTCTAATCCTAGCGACACTATTCTCAAGCTGAACGATCAATCCCCCGGTACTTGTTACTATACTATACTACAATGATCAGGTACACTGCCTGGTGGGGGTTGTAAGCTTCTCGAGATCCCTCGAGAGGTAAAGCCTGTTGCGATTCCCACGCATCAAGTTTTTGGCGCCGCAGCCTGGGGAATAGTTATTGTCTAGGTTAGGATTTCTTTTTATTAGGTCTACTTGCTAGATTCCTTTCTAGTAAGATTTTATTTTTTATTTTTAGGTCTTCTTTAGTCTATCTTATTTCTTTGTGTTCTTTGTTCGTAAACAATTTCGATGGATAACAATAACATTGATCGTTCGATTCCTGTTATTCGTGTTTTTCGTCGTAGGATTTTCCAAATGCCCGCCCCACTTCCTTTAGCAGAAAATGAGAACCCACCTAACCTCTCACCCAACCACCACTTTGACAATGATTCTGAGTTAGAAGAGTCTGATCATTATGATGACCATAGGGCTAGTCCTTTTTACTATTCAGACTCCGATGAGGATCTTGATGATGGTGACGTGATTAATGTGGATAGTATGGAAGAGGAAATAAACCCTCTTAGGTATGTTGACCCTAGAACTAGGATTGAGTGTGATAGTCCATTTAACATGCAATTTCCTTGTAAGATTGGATTTAAGAGTTTTAACGCCTATCTCAACTCATCTCTTCCAATGAATATAATCTCACGTAATGAATACAATAAAATCATGGTAGATGAGTTAGAATACAAAGGAGAAAACATTGTGGCTAGGGCAATACCATTGCATGTGTTTGTAGGAAGTTTGGTTTATCTTGTTGAGTTCATGGTTATGGAGAATCTAGGAGAATTCATTGATGATAAATTGACCCAAGTTGTGTTTGGAAGACCTTTCAAACGGTTGACCAACCTCGATGAAAAACTTATAGAAGGGTTAATTACGTTCTCGGGTGGGGATGAAGAATTTATCTATCAAATGCCCCGCACACACCCTAGGTTCAAGGATTTCTCCATGGAAAAGTGTAGTAGGTATCCGCCTGTGGAAATGCTAAGTGAGGATGATAAGAGAAAAGGACTTAAGTACACACATGAAAAGAATAAAAGATATTATCGCAGGTGCTTAGAGTTAGGAGACGAGTATAAGAAAGATGAGGCGACTATTAGATGGCTCACACTTGGTTATGTGAGCATAAGCGATACACGTTAACCCATGACTTTGAGTCTAGCTACAAGACTCGTAAATAAAGAAAAGCGCTTCTTGGGAGGCAACCCATGTTTTGTGTGATTTTATTTGTTTGATTGTTATTTGCTTCCGTATGCGTGTTTTATTTTTATTGTTGGTTGATCATGTTTCTAAACTAAAATGTGGAAATACTTTACTATGTTGTTTGGCCTAGTCTTAACTCCAACCTAAAAGTATTTTTGCAAAAGATAAGTGTAAGGGGAAACCCCAAATATGTTTTTAAGAAACAAACCGATCATGATTCTCCACGATAATAAATGAGCATGTATATTCGTATTTGTTAGAGTCAAATGCTTGTATTGAGTCATAATGAAGTTTTGCAGGATTTTCCAGGAAGTAGGACCAAGTTTTTCCAGAAATTTTCCGGAAACTTAACATAAGAATTTCTGCAGGTCCATTCTGACGGCGTCAGGAGTTAAAATCTGGAAATTTTACCAGTTTTGTTTTTCTAACGGAGTCTTATGGTTTTTGTGAATTATTAAGTTTTATAATCTCCAGGAAATCTGCAAACTTCATTCCACAAGCATTATATCTTACTTTGTTTTCTAGGATTTAGAAACTTATATAGGATGCCGCCGATTTTACGCGAGGTTGTTTTGTCTATTTTGTCAGGTCTCACAGGTTATGTTCGACAAGGAGATGATTTATATTCTGGAAGGGAAGCTTTGATTGTTCGTTTTCTTGGAAGAAGATTTAACCTGGCCACCTTAAAATCCATACCGAGCGAATCAGGGGAGTATTTGATTTCATTCACTTTACTTTTTCACTTTTACATTCTTTACTTGAACATTGGGGACAATGTTCATCTTAAGTGTAAGGGGAGGGTAAAAAGATGATACCTTACATATGCACTTTCGCTTGAGTTTGTTTTGTTTGATGGTAGATGTATAATAAAATTACGAGAAATACTTGTTAGTGTAATTTTAGCGCCAAATTTAAAATTTTTTACAACATTTAGGAGTGAAACTTTAGCCATAGCAAGCGTCTCATGGATATGAGATTGTATGACTAGCACATAACCGTATATTCAGAAAATTTTTCCACCCAAAAATGTGAGGTTCGCCTTTAGATTTGATAGGAAAAGCATTTATTATTAGTGCTTATGAGTGTACCGGTAGCATTTAGATTCTAGAACTTGCGTTAGTGATGCATCCCGAGACCGCTAGTGAGACTACATTCGTGTGGTAGGATTTACTACATGATAAGAGGCATTAGGATCACCCTTGTGTTAAAACCGTACTACAATTACTTGACCATTTAAGTCATATTACTTGGCTAGTTAAGTTAACTAATTTTTCCCACACCCTTAGCGTTGTACTCATTTTTAGTACATGAAACCCCTAGTACACCCCTCCGAGCCTATCTTTTCGTTTCTAACTTTAAGCATCTTACTTAAAGGAAGAATTTGTTACACCCCACTTAAATGTACAACCAAATCGCCTTAGCCTTCCGTGTATGCGCTCATTTTTAGTGCATTATTGTTATTTGTTAAACCCTAAGTTAACTTTCTAATTGATTACATGGTTGCTAAGTCGAGTCATATCCTTGTACATATTATTTTGGGACGATTGGGACTCATGGGTAAGTACTTATTTTATGGTGTAATGGGGAAGAACATCATTTATTACCCCCATATGTACGTTAATCTTAAAAGTGCTCCAAGTGTTTTGATTTTCTTAATTCGAGTCATTAGAATAGTTGAATGTAAAGTATGTAAAGGGAAGAAAAGTGTGTTAGAAGGAGTCTTTTATGTCATGTGGTGGGTTATTTGGAAATTCCGTAATCAAGTGTTGTTTGGAAGCTCTCAACCGCGATTGGAGTTACTTTTTGACGAGATTGTCTTGTTGTCTTATACTTGGTGTTCTAGTAGATGTAAAAGTAACTTTGATTGGATCTCTTGGATCAAGTGTCCTAGTTCCATTTCTTTGTAATTCTCTAGCATCTTGCTAGTTGCCGTTCTAATATATATATATATATATATATATATATATATATATATATATATATATATATATATATATATATATATATATATATATATATATATATATATAGGGTAGGGTTATAGAGAAAAGTGTATTTTGATAGAAAAGTGAGAAAAAAAAGTTACATGGTAGCACTAGTACAGATTTGGCCTTTCGTCACACATAGCGTATTTCGAATGGTCACACAGCAACATATTTACATGACTAAATGTGACTAGAGGGTAACTGGTAAATATTTTTCGACATTTTAGTCACTTTTAATTCGGGACGTGTGACTGATACAAATCAGCTCGAAACATTAGTCACACTATAGATATACATACGTGACAAATATATGTCTCACAATTGAACAGTGTGACTAAAAAAGATATATGGTCACGAAGTACTTGCGTATGTTGTAACAATTCGCAATTTCAGGTTAATTACTATTCCCGAAAATTTCACTATTCATTTTTACTATTCACTTTTACTATTCATTTTTCGAAATTTGATTTTTATTTCATATTCTCGTGTGATAAATTGATGAGGCAAAAAATGATCCATTTTTAGAGGGTCATTTAAGCCCGAATCCGACTTTATTTGATCAAATATTGCCCTAAATCGTTCCTTTTGTGATTTTAGGTACTTGGAGAGTCATTCTGGAAAAGAAGCCATTTTGGACGTTTTTGGAGCATAAAAGTGAAGAAAACGGCAAAGTATCAATTTTCCATGCTGGAAGTACTAGGTGACGGCGTCAAGAGTTATACCTGACGGCGTCAGATAGCAAGAATAAAATACCGTAGGTGGTGACGGCGTCAAAAGTCATCCTGACGGCGTCAGAAAGTCCCAAGAATAAAATACCGTAGGTGGTGACGGCGTCACACAGGCCGTCATAAGGAGATCAAGGCCGTCCGAGGAAGTATTTGGCGGCGAGGTGACGGCGTCACATGTTTGTCTTGACGCCGTCAGCCCAGTTTTCCTATATATAGTTTTCTTGTTTTTACATTAAAAAGAGAGAAGTTTTGGAGAAACCCTAAAGACGAATTTGGTGCAACTTTTACAGGTTTTTCAAGGGTTCAAAACCCTTGATACCTTGCATTGTAATTGAGATAAGTGTTCTTCTAATTCAATCAATATGTCTATGTGTTGGTTGTCTATATCTTGTTCTTGTCTCAATTCAATTATGCTAGGCTAGATCTCTCTTGTGTTTGCTTAGATCTAATGAAACCTAGATGTTGATTATGTGTTGATTACTTGTTTATTCTTGTTGTGGATGAATGATTTTATATGTTAGGCTTAAGAAAACTGGCAGATCTCCAAATGGTAACATGCTTGAACGTCTTAAGAAACATGAACCGAGGTGTACTAGGTCTTTATTGGTTGTATTTAATGCATGAGCCACTGTTTACAATCCCTATAGTTGTGCTGTGTCATGGTGTAGGAGGAGATAAGAGCTCATAGAATTGGGGAGTTATGTATGCCACCCCATGAATGGTATTAAGGAATACGATCCGTCATCCATGCAATTATAACAAGTAATTAACGTGTAAAAGATATCTAGGGAGTAATGAAGTCTAAGTAAACACAATTTCTCCAATTTTTACTGCTCACAACCTTAGTATAAATTAGTTTAATTTCATTTTTAGTATTTTATTTGATTGCATCTTAGTTTTGGGTTAGTTGAATAGCAACTAATTCCGCCCACTCCTTCAAAACCCGAGATTTTACTTGCTTTCTAAAAAAATATAAAAATACAAAAATAATCATCTCTCACCCTTAGAACTAGTAATTTAGGCTTTCTAATCCTAGCGACACTATTCTCAAGCTGAACGATCAATCCCCCGGTACTTGTTACTATACTATACTACAACGATCAGGTACACTGCCTGGTGGGGGATGTAAGCTTCTCGAGATCCCTCGAGAGGTAAAGCCTGTTGCGATTCCCACACATCATAAATCATTTCCATGGCAAAATAAAAGTTTGACACTCATCAGATCATTTTCGCGAAAGTTATTAAGGAACTACACGTTTTAGGGTAAAACGTCATTCAAAAATCCTACGCACAACGAAACTCGACCGCGTTAATTTTCCCCACATCAGAAAAATATTTGATACTCTCATGATTTATTAGAGAATTAATCATGACTGAGAAAAATGTGATCAAATAAACATCGGCCGTGAGAAACAGGAATTTTCGTTTTTAAGCATTTTTACTTAGCCGTAACCTTAGCCTATACCTGCACCGCGTTGCTAAGACGATTTGAGTTTTCACATTTTTGGAATAAGTCAACATATTTTTCCCTACTCCATTGACCAAAAATCATTCCTTGATTTTATAAATCATTCCTTGATTTTTAGGCTTACGGTTATATGTTTAAAAGACATTAAATACCAACCGACACTAGACTTAGCCCAGTCTAGATATTGTAAGTCATTTTAAATCATTATTATCATATTAGAAAAGTAACATTTTACTTTTCTCAATTTTACACAATATTCGTACGTTTTACGTATTACGCGTTTTAGACCCGTGTTTTTAGTTTTGGCAGGGTTTAAGCAACCCGATAGAACTTACCACTCATTTTATATTTTATTATGGAGTATATTGACAAGTTTAATCATTCTTTAAAGTTTCGTATTTTTACGATACCCGATTTTACGTTTCGTGGCCTAATAACTTACGGTTTGCGATTAACGGGACCAAAACTCACTCCGTAAAAGCATGATAATGCAAGAAACTTATCTAGTCATCCAAGATAATCATATGGTCGAAATTTTAAGAGGAGTCACCTAGACACTTGGTGTCTTGGTGATAAATCAAGTATAGGATTCATACATGTGTTCAAACTTCTTTAGGAAGCCTTGCAAAATATCTAGGAACTAACCTCCTCATTATCCTTTATAAACAAACTCATATTTCTCTTCCTCTCATCACCAAAAATCAGTCACTACATATTCCAAAAGTAATCCATTCTTTGATTTTCAAGATCAAGTGCTATATCAATTCAAGAACTCTTGTTAAGTTTTGATCGATCCAAACCTAGTTTCAAGCTACAAGAAACTACTTCAAAACCTTAGAAACTCTTGGTGATTCTCTTGAGTTTAGATCCACTCAAGTCACCTAAACTCTCATCACAAATCCTTCAAGAATACAAGAGTAGAAGGATTGCTAAAGTGAAGAGAAGCTTGTCAATCAAAGTCCTATCCTTACTAGTTATTTCCTTTCTTTTAGAAAGCCTAAAGTTGTAAGGAAACCCTAACATACTTTCTTGCTAAATATCATTTTCATGCTATTTATATTTCATTCTTACTATATATGGTCTTGTTATTATGTTCATGATGTATAAAATTTGGTAAAACAAGTTATGGTATATATATGGTAACTTATATTAAGTTAACAAGTAAACTAGTGACTTATATTGAGAACCACGAGCAAAATAGAGTAACCATGATATGAAACACTTACTTACTGTTATATAGGACTTAAAAAGGAAAACATAGCAATTTGAACCACCTAAAACGAGTATACGAGTCAAAAGTTATGACCATTTGAAGTTACCAAAACTTTACGGCAAAACTGCCTAAAAACCTTCTGTGACAGAACATTAAACACGCAAAAAGAGGCCCTTCTGGTCCGTTTCATGAAAAAGTTAAAGCATGAAAGTTGTCCGGAATCACGTTTTCTTCAAAAACTCAGGAGCACGTACCCAGAAAACCAATAACGAATGAGATTATCTTCAGTTTCTTAACAGCTATTTGATATACCAAAGTTACTATATAATAGTTATGGTTTAATAAGACTAAGAGGTCTAATGACCTAAATTCAAGACCACAACCATGGCTAAAGCCAAGGTTGAGTTTCAAGACCATGGAACAATGACCAAAGGTCACGGCAAGGCCATGACTAAATGACCATATAAACTTACTTAGGCGAAAACATGAGCTAAAGAGTTAGCGATAACTTAAACATGCAATTTGGAACTACTCCATCTAAAGAACCATGAGATCTAACAAGTAATTGTCATACAAGATTAAGAAACTCATTCTAATAACAATCTTCATGTAAAAGTAAACTTTCCTAAGTTTATTCAAGTATTGGACATGTAACTTTTCGGATAAAAACTTATATATATTTTATCAAATACTACAATAGTAGGGAGCCTCATGTGAGGAGTTCATTAAGTAAGCCATCGAGATGAGTTGTGGATTTACGAATTAAAGTGTCCTAGCTCCTCGAACGTTTACTACATGACTTCTGAATTATGTCGGCCCAAATGGTAGTAAACGATATATAAACTATACATGTTTCATGAACCATTTCTTTTCAAAGACTTACACTATACTTTGTACCACATCATGGACTAAATGCAAGACATATATAGGCAATTCTTCATATTCATTACTCTAATCCTAAGTCGCAACATCCTATTATAGGTTGCTCGTAGAAACCTTCGCTATTCGACCATCATATTCACTACTTGCTACATAACTTAAGGTGAGTCATAGCCCCTGCTCTTTTAATTGTTTTATCAACTCTTTGGGGGAGAATACATGCTCGTTTTTACATAAATGCAATACTTGTTTTACTTTAACATGCTACTTGTTGACTTAAACACCAATTGCCTTACTCAATGTTTGTGGTTTACTCAAACGCTTTATGTGTTTACATGTTACATACTTCATTATCATCATTATTTATATGGCATCATTGTAAACATTGTTTATATAACGGTATTGTTACATTTATCTTTGAATCTAGATACAAGTATTACTTTTGTTCACATAAACCAGATCATATTTGGCAGTGGGTTGTAAACACACAGGTTGCAAGTCTTGTATGGGCGGGGCTTGGAACTGAGTGGATTTACGATGCCTTTGCTGGGAAATCATCATTCAAATGTTTTACATTACATTTTTGTCACTAAACTCTATGAACTCACCAACCTCGTGTTGACACTTTAGCATGTATTTTCATGTTCATAATGAACAAGGATGGCACGGAAGGGGCACGGATATTCAAGAGGGCTATAAATTTTATTATCATTCAAAAACTCATTTAATGTAATTTGTAAACATGGAACCATCTAGGACCTCATTTTGTAATCTCTGATATTTGTATAATTTGAATGATAAATCTTTTAAAACAACTCAATTAGAGTTCGTTTTCTATTATTGTGATTGTTGTGCCGTCGAGTAACACCCAGTTTGAATTCCGCTGCATCCATGAATTGGGGGTGTTACATATGTGGCTAAATTATATAGTCAAGTTTGTCACACATTATATAAATGTGACTGCTATGCTTTGCTTAATAGTTAGCCACATATGAATTTGAAATGTGTGACAACTAAAAATTCAGTTTGAAATATTAGTCACGATATGCATTTAAGAGTGACAAATATATGTCACACACTTGAAGAGTGTGACCAAATGTCATATATGGTCACTGATGAGGCGAAAAATGAACCACTTTTAGGGGGTCATTTAAGCCCGGAATTGAATTTATTTGATCAAATATTGCCCTAAATCGTTCCTTTTGTGATTTTAGGTACTTTGGGAGTGAAATCTGGAAAAGGAAGCAATTTGGATGTTTTTGGAGCATAAAAGTAAAGAAAACGCCAAAGACTTAATTTTCCAAGCTGGGAACAGTGTGTGACGGCGTCAAGAGTACTTTTCTGACGGCGTCAAGAGTAAAGATCATGACGGCCCATTACAGAAATGAAGGCGTCACAAAGTAGAGCGTCAAGAGTTAAATGTGTGACGGCCTGCAAAAGTGTATAACATGACGGCGTCAGATGTAGATCAAGGCAGTCCGAGAATTATTTTGGCGGCGAGATGACGGTGTCACAAGGATGTTCTTGACGCCGTCAGCCTCTTATATCTATATATAGTTTTCTAATTTTCATTCATTAGAGAGGAACAAGTTTGGAGAAACCCTAAGGCCGAACCATATACGAATTTTACAGTTTTTCAAGGGTTTTCAGCCCTTGAACCCTTACATGTGTTATTGAGATAAGTATTCTTTTAATTCAATCAATATGTCTATGTGTTGGTTGTCTATATCTTGTGCTTGTCTTGATTCCACCATGCTAGGCTAGATTTATCTTGTGTTTGCTTAGATCTAATGAAACATAGATGTTGATTATGTGTTGATTACTTGTTTATGGTTGTATTGGATGAATAATTTCAATGTTAGGCTTAAGAAAACTAGCAGATCTCCAAATGGTAACATGCTTGAACGTCTTAGGAAACATGAACCGATGTGTACTAGGTTTTATTGGTTGTATTTAATGCATGAGTAAATTCTAATGATCCCATGTTAGGAGCTTCTTACCCGGCTCGACATAGGAGTGAAGTAGGCACTCATAGGGGAGTTAAGTACGCCACCCCATGAATGGTATTAAGGAATACAATCCGTCATCCACGCAACTATAACAAGTAATTAACGTGTAAAAGATATCTAGGGAGTAGTGAAATCTAAGTAAACACATTTCTCCACTTATTGCTCACAACCTTAGTTTAATTTAGTTTTATTTTCATTTTTAGTATTTTATTTTGATTGCATCTTTAGTATTGGGTTAGTTGACTAGCTACTAATTCCGCCCAAATCCTTCAAACCCGAGATATTTACTTGCTTTCAAAAAAATATAAAAATGCAAAAAGAATCATCTCTCATCTCTAGAACTAGTATTTAGGTTTTCTAATCCTAGCGACACTATTCCTAGCTGAACGATCAATCCCCCGGTACTTGTCACTATACTATACTACAACGATCAGGTACACTGCCTGGTGGGGGTTGTAAGCTTCTCGAGATCCCTCGAGAGGTAAAGCCTGGTGCAATCCCTACGCATCAGTCACACTAAACCATACAAACATGATTAAGCATAACGAAAATTCGATACATATGGTCACGTAAGTTAATATGTGTGTCTAAAATTTAGTGCGTGTTTGCTTTCCAAATCCTAATGTGTATAGTCACATATATTTGTAGCACGATCATGTGACTATAGGCTTTACAATAGTCACACCATATCACAAATGTGTATCTAAATCATGATTATGGCCACGTTATAAGGGTATTATATGTGACTATTAACCATGTACACATTTATCCTTGAAACATAAATGAAGTTGTTGTAGTCTACTTAAATTATGTTAATCATTACCTAAAAATAGATTTAGTTAGTTGAAAAATGAATTTAGATAGGATTGTTTTATTTTTTTAAATTTTACAAAGATTTGTTGTTTTAATATTGTAGTTTTAAATGTTTGTAACAATCATTTAAAACTATAATGTAAAAGTTATAATCTAATTAAAATTCTTGTATTTACAAACGAAATAAAGTTAAAACATCAAGTTAAACGAAATGAAGTAGTTGTACGTAATCTACTTTAATTATATTAATGCTGCTTGGCATAACTTAATGCTGCTAGGAATAAATTAATGTTGCTAGGAAATTTTGGGATGTGTATGTTGGTAACCCAAACGTTTAGCATTTATTACCCAAACACGCCTAAAACACATTTTCACATGTAATTACCCCGCCTATTTATATGCTATAACCCAAGTAACTTCCTCATTCATCCAGTAAACAAAAACAATAAAACATAAATTGTATCAAAGGGTGTAAGAATGTCTCAATTTGTGCTTCTTCAGGAACTTGAAGCGGCTGCTAACTCAACTGAGTTACCATACCAAATGACGATGTATTTTGATAGGGAGACACAACGTGATGTGAAGTATGCGAAAGATCTGTTTAAGACATATCAAAGGTTGCTTGATATTGTTATTCAAAGGAACAAGTACATGGCTGAAATGGAACTTGTGCGTCCTTCGGTGCAGATGTTCAAGTGCTTGGAGTATTTTAAGAAGCTTCAAAAGTCCAACGTTATCGAGCTTTTGGAATTGAAGAAGAAGATTGCTGAAGCGAAGCTCAAGCTTTTCAACAAGCACGCATTTTTCAATGGACTTTAGAGTTTCTTTCAATGTTTTTTTATCAACCATGTTATGTTCCTTTGAATTTTAATGTTATGTTTTTATCATGTCATGTTATGTTTTTTTTAATCAATTTTAATGTTATATTATTAATTATGTTGCCTGCAAGTAGATATGCTAGTGAAAACTGCAAATTTTTTCATTGCCATAGAAAAGCTTGACTTTTTGGAGTCTAAATCCATTACAATAGGCTAAATTACACAAACAACTATTGTAATAGCAGTAGTAACTTAATAATAGCATTAGTAACTTTTGTACAAACAATAGAAAAGCTACAATTCTCTGTTTAAACAGCATATGGTCACACTTATTAACACTTTTGGCCACTGTTTGCTTAATGGTATGTGACTAATTACCCAAAACAAACATACTTTGTGTGACCAAATATTACAAAAGGCCACACAAACATAAAATTCATGTGGCAATTGGATGATCAATAGTCACACAAAATACACATTTCTTCACTTTAAACAGCATATGGTCACACTTATTAACACTTTTGGCCACTGTTTGCTTAATGGTATGTGACTAAATACCCAAAACAAACATGCTTTGAGTGACTAAATATTACAAAAGGCCACGCAAACGTAAACTTCATGTGACCATTAGATGATCAATAGTCACACAAAATACACATTTTTTAACTTTAAACAGCATATGGTCACACTTATTAACATTTTTGGCCACTTTGTGTTAAATTGTATGTGACTAACTCTAAAAAAACAACACCCATTGTGTGACTAAATAATCACAAACGTCACATTTATTGTATATTCATGTGGCCACAGGACGAGAAATAGTCACACAAAATACACATTTACTTGAATATATCATCTCAAATGTCACATATATTATATATTTATGTGGCCAAAGGTTGAAAAATAGTTACTCTCAAAAAACATTCGCGTGACAATAAAGTATTTACGGTCACTGATAATGACTAATCCAACAAAACTTGTGCCTAATTTGTCACATATATTCGGGGTTTTGGTCACTCTTTTTCGATGGAAAAATGGAAAAGGCCACGAACTCAACAATGTGACTATATGCCACCTACAATGGCGGGACCTATGGTGACACACAACGAAAAAAACGTGTGTGACTATAGGCATATCGTCACACATTTTTTTCGTGACCAATACAACTTTTTGTATCAGTGTAGATTATGAAAATACTTGAAAGTTCAGTGATGAGGCGACAAGTGTACCGCTTTTAAGGGGTCATTTAAGCCCGAATTCGTGATTATTTGATCAATTATTGCCCTAAATCGTTCCTTTTGTCATTTTAGGTACTTTTGGAGAGAAATCTGGAAAAGGAAGCATTTTGGACGTTTTTGGAGCATAAAAGTGAAGAAAACGACAAAGTCTCAAAATCCTTGCTGGGAACAGTACCTGACGACGTCAAGGCTTTACACATGACGCCGTCAAGAGTAACAAAAGAGGTGGAAGTGAAACTTATAACGTGACGGCCCAGAATATTTTCTTTGTTAAAGGCCTGACGGCGTCACCAAGGCCGTCAGGGTCCAAATCCATGTGATGGCCCATAGTAGATTTGTACGTGAAGGCGTCAAGACTGGATCTAGGCAATACGAATTTCAACTTGGCGGCGAGTTGACGGCGTCAGAGGTTAATACATGACGCCGTCAGGATGCTATGTCTATATATATTTTTCCAATTTTTCATTGTAAAGTGTGGAACAAGTTGTGCACAAACCCTATGTCGAATTTCCTGCATATTGAAGGGGTTTCAAACCCTTCTTTCTTCCATGTTTTAATAAAGATAAGTACTTCAATAATCATTCAATATGTCTATGTATTGTTTGATTCTATCTTATGTTTATCTTTCTTTTAACATGTTAGGCTAGGCTTTTATTATGTTTGCTTAGATGTAGTGAAACCTAGATGTTGATTGTTTGTTTATAATTGTTACAGATGATTGTATTCGATGTTAGACTTAAGAAAACTGGCAGACTTCCATTGGTAACTTGCTTGAACGTCTTAAGAAACATGATCGGAGGTGTACAGATTTTTGGTTGTATTTAATGCGTAAGAGAATTCTAATGATCCCATGTTAGGAGCTTCTAACAGCTCGACATAGGAGTGAAGCTGGATCTTATAGAGTTAGGGAATATTGTACACGGCCCTACGACTAGTATTAAGGAATATAACCAGTCATCCATGCAATTGTAACAAGCTAATAAACCGGTAAAAGATATATAGGGAGTAATGAAATCTAAGTAAACACAACTTTTCTCATTATTGTTTCCACCACATTAGTAAATTAGTTTAATTTTCATTTCTTTTATTTTATTTTGATTGCATCTTTAGTTAATTGGGTTAGTTGGCTAGCAACTAATTTCCCCCATTCCTTCAAAACCCGATATTTTACTTGCTTTCCATAAAATATAAAAATACAAAAAGAATCATCCCTCACCTCTAGACCTAGTTTAGTAGGCTTTCTAATCCTAGCGACACTATTCCTGAGTTGAACGATTAATCCCCCGGTACTTGTCACTATACTATACTACAACGATCAGGTACACTGCCTGGTGGGGGTTGTAAGCTTCTCAAGATCCCTTGAGAGGTAAAACCTGTTGCGAGGGCGCAATTCCCACGTATCATTCAGGGAAAAAAATGAAAAAAACCACACAAAAAGAAGGAGCGGTCTTCTTTTAATTAAGATATAATCATACAAGCTTTATTCAAAACGCACACCGGATCAAACACAACCACTGACTATCACCGTCACCACCACCATCGACGCCATCACCACTACTGTCGCCGCCGTCACGTCACACCACCGTATACTCTGATACATCATATACAAAACACTCACTTCACTAATACATCACCAATCACTTCTCACCATCTCCATCGACACCATCTCCATCGAAACCACTCCACCGTCATCATCTCCACTGTCATCATTTTTGTCATCATCTCCACCACTCCATCTTTGCCGTCGAACACCAGAAGAAAATTGAAATCAAATAAGGGATATCCGAAAACTGTAAGTTTTTAATTACAGACTTATAATTTTTTATGTTATTTAAGTGTATCATTGTGAAAATTATAAAATAATTAGTGTTATTGGGGAATGGAATGACATTTAATGAACTTGTATGTATAAAATTACATTTTAGTGCATCTGAGTAAATAATATGTTTGTATGAATAAGTGCATCAGTATAAACATTATGTAAACAAGTGTAGATGATTAGATTATAAGGAATTTAATTTAGTGCATATTTTTGTTAGATTAGAGAATCGCGAGATAGATTAATGCATCCATTGTGTATTGTTAGAGCATCACGATATAGATTAATGCATCCGTTATGTATTATCAGTGCATCAGTGAGTATGATTAGTGCATCAGTGAGTATGATTAGTGCATCAGTGAGTAATGATTAGAGCATCCGTGAGTATGATTAGGGCATCAGTGAGTATGATTAGTGCATCAGTGAGTAATGATTAGAGCATCCATGAGTATGATTAGGGCATCAGTGAGTATGATGAGTATGATTAGTGCATCAGTGAGTATGATTAGTGCATTAGTGAGTAATGATTAGAGCATCCGTGAGTATGATTAGGGCATCAGTGAATATGATCAGTGAGTTTACTCACTTCTTTATTAGTTTTTTAAATAATAGTGTTAAATATGATTAATCTGAACCAATTGATAATAGTAATCTAAACTTTATAAAGTGATTGACTTTTCTATGCATTTGCATACATTTTGGATGATTTTTTTTGTTGTTTGACCCGCTCTAACCTGGTTGCTATTGTGAATTTCAGATCTCATGCGAATTGCTGTAACTCCTATCAACTGTGTTAGTACTCAGGCCCACCTCCAAATCATTTTGATTCTGATATGGCACATTAGAATGATGTCAGCTTCTCTCTAAAGAATCAGCAAGATATGATATGTCTGCCTCAAACTACTGAGAAAGAATTGCAAGCCGTTTTAGGTGTCGCAGGGAGTAGCAGTATCCGAGAGTGCTGCAAAAACTATAGGACCGCTTATCGGATCAATTGACATTTCAGAATCTGACGATGGTTTTCTGTTTTGTGTTGCTCTCCCATGTGTTAAGAAGGATGAGAGTAAGTACCACACTATTATCAGCTCTTCTAGATGTTCTTTATAATTGGTATTATACTTTTTTCTACTAAAATGATCAATTAGTTTTAGTGTTTTGTTAAAAAGTGATAATGGCTGTTGATTTTTCTGAATATTTACACCTAAAATATCCTACAGACTGATTTTTGAGATAACTGTAAAAGTCACAAATTTCAGTTCAAAAATGCATACGTACAGATACTTGCATATATGATAACTTTAAGAAGGACGTCTGATTTTTGGCCGGTATACTATAGTTTTAGCTTTGAAATACTTAAGGGGGTGTTTTGTTTTAGCTTATTTTTAGAGTTATTAGCCTATGTTGCCAAAGTAAGCTCATCTTAGTGTTTCGATAAGCTTATCAGCTTGGGAAAAGAGGGGTGGGGGTTGGTAAGCTGCTTATTGGCTTATTTTGAAGGCATCGTTAGCTACTCCAAACAACAACTCTTAGCGTCATAAGCCATAAGCTATTTATCATATAAGCTTGTGTCCAAAATAACAACTTGTGCTTCTGTTTGTATATTTAGTAGATGAACATATAGGGGCATCTATGAGTATGATTAGTGCATCATCAAAAGATAGGTATTAAGGCATCTATGAGTATGATTAGTGCATCAAAATGGTAGATATTAGTGCATCCATTTTTCCCTTACAATTTTGTTATGCTGAATGTTTGAGATCCAATAAACTATAAACAATTCTGAGTTTGGTTTTCGGTTGACATCTTAAGTCTTCTATTTAACATCTGAATGGTTTAATAATTTATGTGCAGATCGATGAACTTATTGTACAAGCTGTAGAACGATAAGTGAGGAACAAGGACTTCGAATCTTTTTCTAATGTATTGCATGATATGCAGACAACACTAAAGGTTGAATATTATACGCTCATCAGTATTTTTAACAATGATGATCAGATGATGACAAAATATAGTAACTTGAACACGAAAAGTTGGGAAATTCCAAAAAAGGAATTCAATCATTTGAGCAAGATCAGGTTGTAGCGGTTAATGACTTCCTTGTGGAGAGGGTTGCGGCTAAAGCCCCATGGGTCAAAAGGTGCTCTCCTATTTCCTAATTTCCGTATCTTATGACACTCTCTATAGCTTAAGTGCATCTACATAAGCTAATCCAAACACCCCGAAACTAAAAGTGTACTATTGTTCATCAGGTTTACAAAGTAGGAAAATACTTTTCTAAGACATGAAATTCACAAAATTTATGGTTAAAGTCAACAAAACAGCTCTAATGGTTCAAATAAGTATATTATAGAAAATCGATGGATTTTTTATACTTAATAGTGGATAAAAATTATGTTGGTTTTGAAACCACCATAATAGATAATGATCCTCAAAACATAATGCCAAACACCCCCTAAGTTATATGTCTAGAATGCACAGAAGAGTTGAACAAAACATCTCAGATTGCGGTATTAATCAGGTGTTTTAACTATCACACACATATTATAGAAAATCAATTATGCCTCGTGTGTATTTTCTAGCTTTATTATAGCCATGTCTATTTGATGTGCAAGAGTTATGTTCAGATGTGGGAAAATGGGTATGTCGGGTAATGGGTCAAAGGGGTAAATCTACTATACAAGCCGAGTTATCTCTGACCACTGTTTGTCACATTTTAGGAGCTCATGTAAGCAAGGACCATGAACTACTTTTCTTCCGCTTGATAGCTAAGGCCAATGGAATATTTTGAATTAGTAATAAGCATAGACAAAAAGATTTTGGTGCAGTTTATAAGGTAAACTATGCAAACTAATCTCAGAAAACAATATGAAAATGCCACATTAGGGCATCAGTTTGTATGATTAGTGCATCGAAAAGGTAGATATTAGGGCATTTATGACCAAAATGGGTAACACTAGGATAATTTTATGGTTATGTACGGATTGCAAGTGGCGTGATGTTAATAGTTAAAGCAAAATGACAAAAAAGGACCAACACTATAAGTAAGTAGCAGGATACGGAGGAAAGATTGGATAAGTTATAAATAAGCTTAAAAGCTAGTTTAAAGGAATTATTCAAAAGAAGCTTAAAATGACTAATAGGCTTAAGCCGTTTGGCTCAATCTAAGCACTCTAAATGTGTGTTTGTATACCGCAATAAGCTCATAAGCTTCTTAATTGAGATTTAACTTAACACCCCCTTAGATTCAAGCTGCTTGCAACTTGCTTAAAAATTAGGGTACTTTTTCCATGATTGTAATAGCTTATCCAGTAGGCTATGTAGTTCAACTAATTATAGTTTATAGCATTATTGACAAATTTATTGAACATGGTTTTCATTTTACTGTAGCACTTGTATAATCGTTTATGGAGTATTGGGCTTCTTGAAACTCGACAGCTAATACTCGTTACTTACTGATTGTCAGATTTTACCCCAGTTATCCTACCATCTGCACGAAGCCAAGCTGTGATCAGCAACGGCTTCTGAATTTTGTTCGTTCGTTGTCCACAGTTTTGGCATTTGCATATTACTTATCCAGGTAATAGTCTATCTTGTGTTACATCTTATGTGTTAAAGCTTGAGCACTTGGAACCCAAAATCCTATCTATTAGTTCATTACATGAGTAGACGTTGGCTAGTTGGTGGGAGTCGTCACTATTGAATAACTTGTTCATATGCTTGGGAAGGTTTTTATTTTATTTTTTTGGCTTGGCATCAGTAGATGTTTAGACGATATTGTTTTTTGTTTTGGCAGCTTGATACTCATTTTCAACCAATTGTTTATTGTTGCTTTTATTATAATGATTTGATAAGTACTACTAAATGACTTTTAAGCTCTTATATTATGTATATTTTGATTAAATATGGGCTTTGAATTTGCTAGAAAAGTTGTTGCTTACGCCTTTCAGATGGCGATGTTCATGTTTTCGAGCAACTTGAATCAGTAGGCAAATTGGGCGTCCCACCACCACCAATTGACAGCGGGTCAACAAGCATTGTAGCAGACTTCACCTGCACGAGGGTCTGGATCAAAACAAGGGCCAAGATGACAATGTCGCCCATTGGTAAAGGCGAGACATGTAACAGATGCATCTACAACTACATTTGAATTCACAGTTGGGTTTAGAAAATTAGAGCTCGTTATACTGTGATAGTGAATAACTGGTTGTTTGGACATTGTACGTCCATAATTCAAGCTTAATGCAATATTTGATTTTACTCCAATATTTGACTATTTCATTATTACAGCTTTAAACCATATAAGCTCATTCAATATTGTCTCTTTCTGCTAATTGATTTATAGATCATTATCAGACTCACTTTTTAAATAATTTACATCTTCCAATGCAAAATGTACAAGTCATAAAAAGACTTGCGATGGTAGGAGAGAAAAAGATGGAAAGTTACAAAACAACCCTTGAGAAATAAAAGAAGTGACAAACAAACCCCTATACTTTGGAAAGAAAAGGGAGGGGAAGGGGGAAGGGGTGATTTGTACACTTTTCTACCAAAGTGGGTTTTTTTTAATAGAACTCACCTCTCTCTCTCTCTCTATATATATATATATATATATATATATATATATAATGCATTCAAAACATTGTATTTTATGCATAAAAAACTGATAAAAAAGATATATATATATATATATATATATATATATATATATATATATATATATATATATATATTCATTCAGGGGATATACATGAAATTATGCCGTAAAAAATAAATAAAAATAAAAAAATAAAAAAATCAACCAGTCTCTCTTTTTGAATAAAAATGTTAAATAAGTTTGTAAGATCAACAAAATCAATCAAATTCATTAAAAGGGCTTTTTCAACAATTAGGGTGTGCTTGGTTTAAACTCGAGAAAGGGAAAGTGAAAGGCAATGATAATGGTGTGGAAAGAGAAAGAAAAGTATTTCCTTTAATTTATTGGGTAATGACCTATTACTCACTATTGGATAATGGGTCATTGCACTATACTCGAGCACCTTTTTTCATTATTTTTCCATTCCTCACCCCGATAATCTCTTAACAAGCATGCCATTAACATATAACTAGGTGACTTAAAAAAAAAAAAAAGAAAAAAAAAAAGAAAGAAAAGCATTTTTCAATAATATAACAAAACTACATGGGCTTTTGTGACATTTACCTTTTTCTTTATTATCATAAACTAGTAAAGTATTTGAAGATGATGAGTTGATGACACACATATGCTTAGAATTTTTGAAATTTTCTAGTAATAGAGTTCTTACGCTTAATTTTTTTATTAAAGTCATGACAACCACCAAGAATGTTTTTCTTTGAAGTCTAATGATAACATAATTAATTGCATACGGATGAGTTAAAAAAGTTGAAAGCAACAATACAATTACAAGGAGTTAGTTGAAGGTTAAAATTTTCTCTAGAGTGGTGATGGAGAAACCAAACTTTAGGCTCAATTTTATGAATGAAGTTGCGTGCAAATAATTCACTAGGAGTAACGTACTTCATAAGTATGGGTCTATATTATTATTTTCCTTTTTTACACACATGCCTTTTTTTTTTTTTTTTTTTTTTTTTTTTTTTTTTTTAATTTTTTTATTCTTCTTATTTTTTACTTTTAGCCTAAAACACAACTAGAATTTTCAGGAGGGTGTTACACAAAGAATTGTTGTGCTAACTACACCATAAGAAACGAAAGTAGCAAAAAAATAAAATAAATAAATAAAAAATCATGTATAACTCGTGTCCCCTGCTTATGAATAAATTCCTTTTTGCCGTATCTTTTTGTTCATCTTTCTCATGATCTTAAACACGCTATCGAAATATTCCATTGGTTTTATAAAAGTATTTTATATTAGAAAATCAATGTCAACTGCAGAAAATATAATGGTATATTTCCTTTTTATATCAGAAAACATTAAACATGTACCCACAGAACAATTACACAGAGTTTGCAAACAAGCAACCATGACTTGGTCAAAAGTTGTAATTGTGTAACTTGATTAGGAAAGTTGACTTGTATAGAATAGGAAAATGATTGAAACAACTAAAACTTGTGATTTTTTTTTGGTAAAGGGCTTTCACCCGGTAAAATATAACTTGTGAATAATTTTATGTCTAATATATATATATATGGACTTAGCTCATTGTACCTCTGTACTTCTCGAAACATAGGTAAATCTTTAAATATTGATATGATATCATTTTTGAATTCAATTGTTTACTTATTACCTTAACTTGAGATAATATTGCTTTCCACCAAAGATTCAATATTCCTAGTGGTTTCCTTTAAAGTAATTTAGATTCATAGTATCTTTTGCAAACAATGTGGAACATCATAATAAGTCATCATTAATAAATTTTCTTGACTATTTTGATGATAATAAATAAAGATTCACATTTCCATTATCACATGGAAAAAGACACCAATGTCCTTAGAGGATTAACAATAATAGAAAGTAAGTAAAAATGTTCCATTGCCATTAAAGAAATGTGTGATAGCCATTCAAAATTAATTTCTAATCATGTTTTTCTATAAAAAGCAATACACCTAATATTAGAAAAAAAAAATTAAAGCAATAAATAACAAAGTTGAAAGAAAAATAAGAAATAAAGTGTGAATGGGATAGGAAAAGACACAAGTGGAATAGTTTCGTTTGTTGACTAATTTGTTAATGATAGATAGTTTAGACCAATGAAATGATTCATAGTTTCTTTTTTTTCCCCCACAACATTGTGAGATAAAAAGCCACTTTTTTCGATGTTACACTTGAAAAAGGATGCCCATGCGTAAATTGGCCAACTTTAATGCTCTTTCCATCTCCTTTCCATTTGATGTTTCTTATAACTTAATTCATTATCACAATTATTTAAAATAAATAAATAAATAAATAATTGTTTTGAAAAAAGTAAGATCAACTACTCAACTAGTGGGTTTATTTTTGTGTTGGTTAAAAGAAATAAACACTTAAGTAATTAGGCCTGTTTTTAAGCCCATTTTAACAGCCCATTATGTTTCCATGTAACTTATGAAAAAAAAATTATTTGTTATTGCAACTTCTGTGATACATGTATGATTTGAAAGCTCAGATATCTTGAGAATGGTAGAGATTTAGATGCGTCGAGAAAGCTCAATCGAGCATAATCCAGGAGCTCAATATAAATGAAATTCGGGCGAACTAATAATTGAATCCAAGCATGAACGTATATAACCAATTTTGTACAACCCTAACCACATAGAAATATATGTTTCAAAAACTCCATTATGAATTCACCTATATAAGCTCGAACTGTTTTAACACATGCTTGAGCTCATTTTATTCAAGTTTTTCAATCTTACAAAGTTTCAAGTTCACAGAAAATCGACATAATCGTAGTGGCAGTTTTAGCTTCGTTCTTCATTTTTTCCTCTTTCCCCATAACAATAGATATGTTAATACAAAAATACTTGGAAGTCTCGGAGACGAGGCTACTTGTGACTAAGGCCGGACTCAATTGGACTCCGTTGTTATTCATGGTTAAATGCAATCGCTTTATACTTCTCTATCATAAATTACTACTTTATACAAATATTGGTAAGTTGCAATGCACGTAAAATATGAGAATGAAATCCATGAGCTTACTTCCTTTAAAGTTAACAGTGCTTAATTCCTTCATGGTTAACGCATAGTTAACAGCAGCTAATTTGTATGCAGGGACGGAGCCAGTAGGGGGGCTGGCGGGTGCTCGGCCACCCCCAACTGGCTCAACTAGCCCACCTTGTCACCCTATTTCCAAGCTACATTTCACAAACTCTTCAATCCGGCCACTGCCAACAGGGTCGGCTCGTGCCAGTGCCACAGTGACGACACAAGGCATCAAACTAATAACAAACATCAAATTAGGTTGTGTTTGTGATGGATATTGGAGAACACACTTTATAAGCTAATGAGCTTAATTTTTTAAAGCTTAGAAAAAACAGAGCATATGCTTCCTTATTTGATGGGGAAGACGAGTCCTTAATATTTATTATTATATGGGCCCAAGAATTTGAGATAAATCTTATATTTTACATATTTTGATGTAAAGTTTTAGTTTAGGCCCTTTAAATTTAAATATTTTAACACTTGAGAAACTTAAATCCAAGTTTTAAAAATGTTGTTCAAAATCTTTTGCTGAAGATAAAACTAAGACAAGTAGCTAGAAAAAACTCAAAAAATCATATACAATTTCCTAAAGTATCATTCACAATCTCATCTGTTATTTTTTTTTACTTTTTATTTTTTTTAATTTAAAAAATGAACTAAATGCCATTACATAATTAGTTATTTAAATAGGACTCGTGAGATTTTTTCTAAACAGGTCCTAAACTAAAGGGTTTGTTACTTTGTTTTGTGAAGATAAAAGTAAGACGTTCAAAAAATAATGCACAAGTTGTCTGTTTTTGTAACATAGATAGAATTTGATGTATAATGGAATAAAAGTCGACCCTTTTATGAATAATCAAAGTTTCGACGATCTATTAATTGTATGTTACTATTATATGATAAATAACTACGGCCCCCCTTAACTTTAATTCCTGGCTCCGTCTCTGTTTGTATGTGCACTTTACCTTGATAAAAGATATATAAACTGTTTCCAGAAAAGAAAGATCAACACAATTGTCTAAAAAAGATTACAAGTGCTTTGTGGTCAACTACTTATTAACGGTGCTCTTTCGGATCGTTCTCAGAAGGATAGTTACAATGTCCACGCAAGCTGGTGCTCGATCAGAAGCATATAAAATTATTTTCAGCCTCCTATCTTCATTTGTATTTTTGAGTATTGGCAGTTACATGATGCTATTTAAAAGATCTATTGCCAATGAGTATAACTAGAACAATCATAGAGCCACATGATGCAACAAAATTATTCCATTTTCAAGATCTGTTCATAGTACATTTCTTATTCTCATTAACTCAGTTCACAAATCACAAGATTAAACAGTAAAAAAAAGTTTGAAATTTACTAAAAAAACAGAGTTCTATTTCGGCTATTGGAGATGGTCGATGGAGTGTCAACAACTTCTTAGCAAGCATAAGACGTATCAACCAACACTTAATCACTTTAAGCAATTTGTTCCTCTCGTTCATCATAAGATGTATCACTGCCAACTTCCAAACGAGAGAGAAGCTATCAATGTGAAGAAAATATTATTAGAGCACTGCAACGTGTATAATTTTACACACAGACAACAAATGCGAGTGTATGAAAAAAAAAGACATTCATAAGTAATATTACCTCCAAACAGTGATTCCCAAATGTAATATCTTTGACATGGCCAAGGCTTTCTAAAAGTCCTTTAAACACTTCTTCGTCGAGTATTGCATTCTCCGACGAATAATACTCCGACGGATCGATCGAATAATCTAAGTGAGCTTCGACCAAAGACGACACATTAAGCAACACAATCTCCCGCAAATCCAAATCAGCTTTTATAGTTAGAGACGATATATAAGGAGCATTGATTTTGACACAATCTATATAACCCTCCCCCTCCATAGAATGATCACAAGAGTAGTATCCAGAGAACACAAACTTCTTAACACTCTTTGAAGTAATATCAATCCGCCTATAACCATAGCAATTGTTCAACTCCAAAGATTCCAAGCAAGGACTTCCGGATAATATCTTTTCAATCATATCTTCATCCAGAGTCACAAGAGATAAACACAAATACTCAAGTCTTTCCCAACTAATTGTACCATTAGGAGGATTAAAAAGACAAAACGACAGCTTCACACGATTAAAACACAAATTGTTGAAAAACAACTCATCTTCATAAGTAAACTCTTGGCCTACTCCTATATCAATTAACCATAATTCAACATCTTCAACATTACGGCTAATAGCATAGCGAATCCAACTATTTGCTTGCGATTTAAACTCAGAATTAACCAGACTATTGTAATTGATATTAAGTTTGAATTTTTTAAGGTTGAGATTTGTAGGACACTGATTTAGGGTGTTGTTGATAAAAGAAAGGTAACCATGGAGATCAGTTTCTCCACTTACAAAATCTGTGGCGTCATGGGGATATGAGAAAATGAGATGAGGAAGTTGAGTCCAGAGATTTTTCCAACGTTTTGAGATGGTAGCCGTTGTTCTGATAAGCTCTTTGGTAGTGCAGTCCAAACGAGACATGATATTATTGACCAACATTTCGTCCCTTAACTCATTCAATCGATCCACTCCTTCCATGACCAACTAGACGTTACAAAACGAGAAATGAAATGTTAGAAACAGCAGCAACAGCTATATCAAAACGCGGAGAACTGAAATGTTAACCGATAAATCACATACATGGGCCCTTACTAAGGTTGCGCCTATCTATAAGTTCATATTTGTAGGCGTATTTTGTTTGAAAAATGCTAAATAAGAGAATTTCATAAGGTGATTAAGAAGCAATCCCAAACACCACCTAAATAAGAATCAGTTTACTAAACAAATACAGTACTTAAAACACGTAATGGATTGATCAATGTTAAACAAATGATAAAAGTAACAATGTTATTATTATTAGGGCATTTCATCGAACACTTGGTGGGTGTTGATCAGTTAATAATAATAAACATGAAACTAATAGATTGATAGAAGAAACAAAGGTAGATGATACGTACCAAAAGCATGAACTAACTAGTGAGTGTTGTGTTTGGTTGGAAATGTTTTGTCATAGGATGGGCTCTATTACCATTGGGCCCGATATTTAGCCCACTTCAATGGCCCGGTTTATTGTTGTAAATGTTATGGTACTTGTAATAGGATTAGTGATCGGTTTTTCTCTTGTTATAGAGCGAGATCTAACCAATGGGTTTTAGTTGACCCGGGTTGACACGGTTTAATAAATCCAGCTGGTTTAAGCCTTTTTAAAAGAATAAATTTTCAAAACTTTCTTTTACCCCTATAAGTTGTTAAATTTGTCAGAATTTGCAACACCGGTAGTTGTGTATGTGTTAATATGTATAGTTTTAAAGCAAGACTACTTAACAAGAGTCTGCAATATCAATAATTTGAATAATAATTATATTTAACAATTCTTAGGTTTAGATGATTTATGAAGGCATATGAAGTTTACACGACTTGATTTGGTCACTGAGATCTGTCGTGCATTGTAATTGGATAATTTCAAACAACCATACCTGGAGTTGAAAAATGTGTTCATGAGCATGCATGTTATCAACTTTTTTGAGTCGTTCTTAGAAAAAAATGTGGCGAGTAATTGACCTATTTTAAGTTTTGTATGTGGAAATGATAACCGACAACTCCACGGAATCAATTATAAAACCGTGTCTTTGATGAATGTTAAACAAAAGTTAAAGCAAAAAAAAAAAAAAAAAAAAAAAAAAAAAAAAAAAAAAAAAGTTCTATAAAAAAAAATAAATAAATAAAAATAAAAAAAAGAAAAAAAAAAAGTTCTATTTCGGCTGTTGGAGATACTCGATGGAGTATCAATAACTTTTTAGCAAGCATCAACTGTCCATGGTCACCACACCAAATGCTTCCGAGTTGGGACGAATAGTCATATTCTTTAACAACAGAGAACAACCAGTTTTAACTATCAAGTAACAATTAAATTACTTTAGGCAATTTGTTCCTCTCTGTCTCCTTTTTTCAACTCAGTCATCATCAGACGTATCACTACCAGCTTCCAAACGGCAAATAAGCTATCAATGCAAAAGTGAACACTATTAGAGCAGTGCAACGTGTATAATTTTACACACAAACAACAAACCTCGGTGTGTGAAAAAAAAGACATTCATAAGTAATATTACCTCCAAAGAGTGATCTCCAAATGTAACATCTTCGACATAGCCAAGGCTTTCTAATAGTTCCCCAGCAACCTAAAGGTTGTGGGTTCAAGTCTCGCTAGAGGCATTTGTGAGATAGGTGGTATAGGTAAAAATAAATAAATTAAAAAAAATAGTTAGTAAAAAACCAACTTAATTGTAGTTGATTTTTTTAATTTTTTTTTTAATTTATTTATTTTTTTAGTTTATAGAAAAATGGGGAAAAAAACTAAAATAAGAAGAATGAACAGGATTTTTAACCACACATTTCAAATAAGATAGAGAATGTTAAAAAATGTGGTTGAAGAGACATATGACTTTAGCATGAATCGAACTCATGACCTTCTATAAGTTAGAATTAGCCTTTGCCATCTCCCCCAACATCCCCAATGACTTAATTGTGGTTTTAAATATATTAAACATGAAAATAACTTCGATATACGTTGTTCATAGTACAAGCGGTATTTTTATTATGAGCATGGTACATTGTCATTATTATATAGACTTACATTTTAGAAATTTTGGTAAGTTTCAATGTACGTAAAATATGAGAATGAAATTTTGGACACATCACATTTCATATTCTCACACTTTGATTCATGGTTGCATATATAAGGTCATTTTTAATTTGTTATTTTATATTTCATTCAACTTTTGCCTCAAATTTAACATGTGAGGTCATGCTTAATTAGTTTCTTCATGGTTCATTTATATATCATTCAACTTTTGCTTCAACTACAACACGGATATTTAAAAAAAAAAAAAAAAAAAAAAGGTTCGGTATCCTAAATAGTTAACTATCCTAAGAGCACAAGTTAGCTACATGTAAGGAGCATAAGTAACTTTGTTACTAAATATAGATCAACTGTGCGTTTAAAAAAGTTTCGTACATAAATAGTTTTAGGCCTAACAAGTCATTGGGTTCTACTTAGGCCTGATTTTCAGCCCAGTTCGACAGCCCAATTTATTATTGTAACGTTTATGATTCTAAATGTAACGTTTCTTGATGAGCTAGTAAAACACACGTACTGAAAACAAATTTAAATAAGGAGCTAGATAGTTAAAGTTATACTTGATATGAACTCAAAAATTTATTAGTGATCCAACAAAAGTATATAAAGAACGAGTCTAAGAGGATATAAACTTCACTACCCTCTTACCTGACTGTATATAGTATCAATGGAGTAGAAGCCGTTGAGAGCCATTTGAGGAGTATCTGCTTACTATAGGTTGTCAACTGTCAAGTACAACTCGTGACCCGTTGAGTTCCAACTCACGACCGTTTGATATCCAAGTGTCTTAATGAATTACCAAGACATGAGATCATACCAAAATTGCCTAATGCGTATCCAAGAAATGCTTTTGGAAAGCAACTAGAAATATGGCGAAAACTATTTGTTATCTAAGATATGAATGGATATAAACATATAAACAATATGACAACAAAAACACAAAAAAGTATGACAGCAAGCTACATACAGGTCAAAAACAATATATCGTCATAGAAACATGTCTGCCAAATATCCATAGTCGAAATCCATTATGTCCAACAACAACATTTTAACATCCTCAATAAGCTCTTCCAACCACTATCCACCATTAAAACACACCCACAACAATCCCAAACCCATTTAAAACCTGTCTACCCATCAAAGAGCCCATGCTCAAAAATAAACTTTTCATCTGAGACTAACTTCTCTCAACAAAAATGTTCACTGAGAAGAAAACCAGAACACATACCAAATCGACTTAATCAAAGGCATGTATGAATAACAGCATATTTACCGTTGTTGTCTATATTCTTGTGATTTCATTGAGAGCTATACGAAGAATTAAGTGATATAGTTTCATTCGTAAATCTGAGTATTGGCAGTTACCTGATGCTATTTAAATGACTTATTGCCAATGACTTATAATAGAGCCACAGGATGCAACAAAATCATTCATTTTATTCTTTTTCTCATTAACTCAGTTCACAAACCACAAAGATTAAACAGTAAACAAAAGCTTGAAAATTACTAAATTCTAGCAGAGTTCTATTTCGGCTATTGGGGATGCTCGATGGAGTGTCAACTGTCAACAACTTTTTAGCAACTAAGACTTAATCACTTTAAGCAATTTGTTCCTCTCGATCTCCATTTTCAGCTCAATCATCATGAGACGTATCACTACCAGCTTTCAAACGAGAGAGAAGCTATCAATGCAAAAGTGAACATTATTAGAGCAGTGCAACGTGCATAACTTTACACAAAAACAACAAACCGGAATGTATGAAAAAAAGACATTCATAAGTGATATTACCTCCAAACAGTGATTCCCAAATGTAATATTTTCAACATGGCCAAGGCTTTTTAAAAGTCCTCCAAATACTTCTTTACGTATTTCTTCTTCGAATATCTCAGACTCAATCCAACTGATCGAATAATCTAAGTGATTCCCAAATGTAATATTTTCAACATGACCAAAGACGACGCATTAAGCAACACAAACTCCCGCAAAACCAGCTCACCTTTTATTTTTATTGACGATATGTAAGGAGCATTGATTGTGACACAATCTATATAAGCCTCGTCGTGTATATAAACCGCATAAGGGTTGTATCCATAGAACACCAACTTCTTAACACTCTTTGAAGTAATATCAATCCGCATATAACCATAGCATTCTTTCAACTCCAAAGACTCCAAGCAAGGACTTCCGGATAATATCTTCTCAATCATATCTTCATCCAGAGTCACAAAAGATAAACATAAACACTCAAGTCTTTCCCAACTAATTGCACCATTAGGAGGGTTAAACAGACACCATGACACCTTCACACGATAAAAACACAAATTGTTGAAAAACAAATCGTCATCATAGCTAAACGGTTCCTCTGCTCGTATATCGAATAACAATAAATCAACATCTTCAACATTACGGCTAATAGCATAACGAATCCAACTATTTGCTCGCGATTTAAAATCAGAATTATCCATACGGTAATTGATATCAAGTTTGAATTTTTTGAGGTTGAGATTTGTAGGACACTGATTAAGGGTGTTGTCGATAAAAGAAATGTAACCATGGAGTTCTTCAAATTGTAAATCTATGCCGTCTTCCTCATCTGAGAAAATGAGATGAGGAAGTTGAGTCCAGAGATTTTTCCAACGTTTTGAGATGGTAGCCGTTGTTCTGATAAGCTCTTTGGTAGTGCAGTCCAAACGAGACATGATATTATTGACCAACATTTCGTCCCTTAACTCATTCAATCGATCCACTCCTTCCATGACCAACTAGACGTTACAAAACGAGAAATGAAATGTTAGAAACAGCAGAGCAGCTATATAAAAACGCGGAGAACTGAATTATATATGTTCAAATATGCGATAGCTATATCAAATACATATTTGTAAGGTGGGTGTTTGTTTGAAAAGTACATAAGAGAATTTCATAAGGTGTTTATTAAGAAGCAATCCCAAACACCACCTAAATATGAATCACTAAGTAAATACTCTACTCCTTAAAACACATAATGGATTGATCAATGTTAAACACATATCATTCACCTGGAGCCTTAAACAAATGATATTTAGTAGAATATAAGCAACAATCTAATTGGGGCATTTCATCAAACACCTGGTGCATGTCTACATCAAATGATAACAACAACAAAATGTAACATTCTGAATGGGGCATTTCATCAAACACTTGGTGGGTGTTGATCAGATAATAATAATAAATGAACATGAAACTAAACAAATTGATAGAATAAGCAAAGGCAGATGATACGTACCAAAAGCAGGCAGCAGGAAGTTACTGGTGTTTGGTTGGATGAAGAAATGCTTATTATTTTATTATATGTTTGATTGTTTGCTACTTTGTTTGTACATGGGATGGGCTATTATGCTAAACTATAAGTGTCTATAACCACAAGTCCACAACTTACCATGGGGCCCAATTTTTAGCCCAGTTCGGTGGCCCGATTTATTATTGTAGCTCTTACTAGTAAAGAGAAGTTTAAGTACTCAAAAGTAAATGAAATAAAACAAACATCATTCAAATAAATTTAGATGAGTTAAGAAATGGTAACCAAACCAACCAATTGTAAACTTTTATCCTTTCAAAACGTCTCTCTCCAACACAAACACAGGTTTATAAAGTAGAAAAGTCACTCGTCATGTATATTTATTCAGATGGAAAAAGGAAATCCTTCACGGATCATAAATCCCCACCCAAAAAAAAAAAAAAAAAAAAAACCCTATGAAATGTTAGTCAACAATATCATGTCTAGTGCACTATCAAAGAGTTGATCAGAACAACGGCTACCATTTTTAAACGATGGAAAAATATCCGGGATTCTATATCTTGAATTACTCGTAGAAATTATGATGATTTAAGAAGCTCGATATCAGCTCAATCGATAGTTCAAATTAGGTAAAATTTAGTAAAATCTGAGCTCGGGCAAGTCTATAAAAGACCGACTTGCTACCTATGTTAATTCTTACAAATTTTGGCTAATTTAAGTCTCAATTAAAAGCTTTTTAGAACCAAGCATTGGTTTCGTCTTTTTTAACCACTGACCAAATAATCAACATATTTGCATATCAATCAACTACTTGTATAATGATTAAAATCATATTAGTAAAAATAATCAAAAGTGAAAACTAAAGGAGTAATATATGGTTTTGAATCAAAGAGATACCATAATTTTAATTGAGTGTTTGGTTTAAAATAAACAAATATATCATAAGCCACATTTTAAAGCTAATATACATGAGATAATAAAATGAATATATTATCCATAAATATATTATTAAAAAAAAGTGGATAATGTAGAGTTAAAGGCTTTGGCAGGACTTGAACCCATGACCTTTCTTCTAACACACCCACTTAAAAAGCTACATACATTTCGATACCTTTGTATATCGTATAAGCCGTTCACATAGTAGTATCTTTATGTATTAATCACTAAACTTACATTTTTACAAATTTGAACAAGATCAACCAGACCTCGTTATAGTTTAACGTACCAAGCAAAATTCTAGTATTGGAATGAAATCCATGAGCGTGCCTATGGACACATGATCACATACCTGACTATGTTGTGGCAAGCTAAAATATAAACCATTCACCTATCTGAATCCATCTCACAGAACGGTAAAGGAACCGTGTTCACTGCTCATCATTTTGTACTCTAATTAAATCAATAACATGCTACAACAACTACCGCAAAAACAAAAGGGATGTACACATTGATTATGCTCGGCTGCTCGCCTAAGGAACCACAATTACGATTCCTATTTACACATTCAAATTGACAAGCCTCTAACCTACTTTTAAAATCCCATAAATGATGGAAACAAAATGCACGCCGCATTTCTACATTGTGATGTAAGCTACTCTATGTTACTACATGATAAACAGTATTTAAGGGAACCAACATCATATACATGACAAGCCTCTAACCTTTCCCGTAAATATAAAACCTTATATCATCATTAGCAATGTCATCTTCACATTGACACGATGATAGCCAACTTCAAATAAGCGGACCGGTAGTACGAGCAGTTATCATGTACATGTAAAAAAAATTGTAATTTATTCTGGTAACTAAATCTGCCAAATGTGAAAATTGACCCACATTAAGCTTGAAATGTTTGCTCAACCGACACCTGGATAATGTCTGCTGAACTGAATAAGAAATCCAGTGCTAGTCCAAGTATACTGTTGATCCGGTTTGCAATTAATGCCCACTGAACATCATAATCAATCATCAACAATAGAGGACTTCACAAAACGTTGAGACTTTTTAAAGTCATCCTTCCCATTGTAAAAACAATAAAAATTTACCGACCAGCTTATCTGTAACCACAAAGCATTCATGCTGAATTGACAGTAAGTAGGCCTCGTGCACTTCAATCACTTCATCAAAAGACCCAGCTGCTGCCATACCATCTAAAATGTTTTTCATATGCATCACTCATATGATGTTCCCAATGGATATGGCCTCAGCACTCCCATTTCAATCAATATACTGACTCTCTATCTTCTAAGACTATGGGGGCTAACGCGTGTAAGTGAGCTCTTCTCAAGGTACAAACCACATATATTAGTTTATTTCTAATGCTGTATGTTTAAGATAAAACTTCTTGTATGGAAACAGGCAGGATACATGTTTCAGCTAGTTAGGGACAAGGACAATCAAACTTCTATGTATTAGTACAACCTCTACTTAACCTATTCAATCATCTTTTATACTAAACCTGTGAAGTCAAAGTGATAATATAAAAGCGGGTCAAACAGCACATGGTGTGTAGTTTTTCTGCATAAGACAACCTCAATTCTAATATCAAAATATTAAGATAAACTGAAATGATATAACTTTTAGTGATCATACTGCACACGCCAATTATCTATTATACTATATACTTTTTGGAAAACATGCATTTAGGTGAATACAAGCCATTTCGGTTATACCTAAACATTAATCGTTTTGACCCCAACCCATTCTGACCCCTACCCAATTGGTTTAACCCACGACTAAACATAGGTTTTTTAGTTTCAGTTAAGTCTTCCCCCAATTAGTTTATGATAAATGTATGTTGACAATCCGTTGATGGGCTAAGCATTTATTATTATTTTAAAGGCTTTGGAATCTGGTCCATTGAGAAATGTAATATAGAGAGAATATCTTACGAGATAAACAGTTTTAGGCCTTGAAACCTATCCCAACAAGTCCAATCTTATTAAGCTTATTTGGTATAGAATATTGGGTTCTAGTTAGGCTTGATTTTGAGTCCAGTTCAACAGCCCAATAGGACTCCAATAGGACTAGAAACCAGAACACATATTGAATCAACTTAATCAAAGGCATCTATGAACAACAACATAGTTACCAATGTTGTCTATATTCACGTGATGCTATTTAAAAGATCCATTGCCGCTGAGTATAACTAGAACAATAATAGAACCACAGGATGCAACAAAATCATTCCATTTTCAAGATTATTTACTACTACATTTCTTTTTCTCATTAACTCGATCAGTTCACAAACAAAAGTTTGAATTTACCAAATTTTAGCAGAGTTCTATTTCGGCTATTGGAGATGCTCGATGAAGTCAACAACTTCTTAGCAAGTATCATCTGTCCATTGTTACCACACCAAACGCTTAAGTTAGGACGAATAGTCATGTTCTTTCCAACCAGTTTTAAGCTATTAACAACTTAATCACTTTCAACAATCTGTTCCTTTCAATCTCCATTTTCAGCTTGATCAACTTTAGACGTATCGCCACGAGCTTTCAAACGAGAGATAAGCTATCAATGCAAAAGTGAACATTATAAGAGCAGTGCAACGTGTATAATTTTACACACAAACAACAAACCCGAGTGTATGAAAAAAAGATATTCATAAGTAATATTACCTCCAAACAGTCATCCCCATATGTAATATCTTCGACATGGCCAAGGCTTTCTAAAAGTCCTCCAAATATTTCTTCAAATATTTCTTCATTGTATACCTCATACGACCCCAAATCAATCGAATAATCTAAGTCAACTTTCACCAAAGACGAAACATTAAGCAACAAAAGCTCCCGCAAAACCAACACACCTTCTATAGCTAGAGACGATATGTAAGGAGCATCGATTTTGACACAATCTATAAAAGCCTCGTACCAAAATCATGAATAATAATCATGAAACTAAATAAGTTGATGAATAAAAGAATAAACAGATGATACGTACCAAAATCTAATTAAGAAACAACAAGGTGTTTTGGATGAAGAAATATGATGACTAGTAGTCTTGTACTTTTATTTTATTTTATTTAAGTACTCCGTACGTAGTATTCTAGTACTATATGTTTTAAGTAAGATCAACTTGTGGGTTTATTTTTGGGAGATGATTTGCACACTCCCTCAATTGATTGAGACATTCTAATTTAATGTGTGTGAATATTTATACCCTTACAATATTATAACTGATAAATGATAGAACCACATAAAGTTTACAAAACAAAATCCACAAAAAGATGTGTCTCTATGATTATTGGCTTAAAATATGAGATGATTTTAAAAATAAGAGTGAGAATACCACATAATTACATGCCACATAAAGCATCAGCTGTCCATTGTTACCACACCAAACGCTTAAGTTAGGACGAATAGTCATGCTCTTTATCAGCAGAGAACAACCAGTTTTTTTTTTTTTTTTTTTTTTTTTTTTTTTTTTTTGAAAGGCAGAGAACAACCAGTATTAAACTATCAACTACAACTTAATCACTTTCAACACAATGTTCCTCTCAATCTCCATCTTCAGCTCGATCATCATCAAACGTATCACTACCGGCTTTCAAACGAGAGAGAAGCTATCAATGCAAAAGTGAACATTATTACAGTAGTGCAACATGTATAATTTTACACACTAACAACAAACCGGAATGAATGAAAAAATGATATCCAAAAGTAATATTACCTCCGAACAGTGATCTTCAAATGTAATATCTTCGACATGGCCAAGGCTTTCTAAAAGTCCTCTAAGTACTTCTTCTTCGAATATGTCAGACTCCCTCCAATTGATCAAATAATATAAGTGAGCTTTGACCAAAGACGGTACATTAAGCAACACAAGTTCCCGCAAAACCAACACACCTTCTATAGTTAGAGACGATATGTAAGGAGCATTGATTTTGACACAATCTATATAAGCCTCGTCGTATGTATAAACCTCATGATAAGAGTTGTATGCAGAAAACACCAACTTCTTAACACTCTTTTAAGTAATATCAATCCGCCTATAACCATAGCAATCGTTCAACTCCAAAGATTCCAAGCAAGGACTTCCGGATAATATCTTCTCAATCATATCTTCATCCAGAGTCACAGAAGATAAACACAAACACTTAAGTCTTCCCCAACTAATTACACAATTAGGAGGCTCAAACACACACCCGGACAGCTTCACACGATTAAAACACGAATTGTTGAAAAACAACTCATCATCATAGGTAAACCAATCCCATAACAGTAAATCAACATGTTCAACATTACGGCTAATAGCATAACGAATCCAACTATTTGCTCGCGATTTGAACTCAGAATTTAGCAGACTATCGTAAGAGATATCAAGTTCGAATTTTTTGAGGTTGAGATTTATAGGACACTGATTAAGGGTGTTGTCGATAAAAGAAATGTAATCATGGAGATGAGTATCATCAATTCCATAATATCTGCCGTCATCTTGATCATATGAGAAAATGAGATGAGGAAGTTGAGTCCAAAGATTTTTCCAACGTTTAGAGATGGTAGCCGTTGTTCTGATCAGCTCTTTGGTAGTGCAGTCCAAGCGAGACATGATATTATTGACTAAGAATTCATCACTTAACTCATTCAATCGATCTACTCCTTCCATGACCAACTAGACGTAACAAAACGAGAAATGAAATGTTAGAAACAGCAGCAACAGCAAAGCGCAGAAAACTAAATTATATTCTAATAATAAAAGTCATTATGATTTTAATCTCCTAGATAAGAGAAATTCAATAAGAAGACACCAGCTAAGTAACAATGTTACTATTGGGGCATTTGATCAAACACTTGGAGATGTTAGAGATTAATCCTTACATTCACATCAGTCAGTTATCATCATCAACCGCAGTTCATACATAAAAATGCTAAAACCTAATCATTCACAAGCTCAACCGTAGAAATAAATGAAATGAAATGAACAGTACTCGTTTAGATGCAAGCGTCAACGTAGTGGTCTGATTCTTCGCCGCCGTTTTAGATCAACCTAGAAGTAGTTATAGCTATTTTAGATAAAAAGATATGAAAAGGGCTTATCTTGAATAAGTTATTAGAGAGCTTACCCAATATAAGCTATATGGTTAAGCTTGTTTAGCTTATTAGACAATAAAAAATAAAGAAAAGAAAAGAAAATAGAATGATAAGAAAAAGAAATAGGGGAAAGTGAGTGTGTGGCTGTCATGTATGCAAGCTTACGTATAAAACTTACTAAAACACAGTCGTTTTGTTTAAACACACAAACAAACCACACATCTGATCCTCAAAACTACTCAAAAGCACTGTACCTCAAGTTTTAACACTTCACTTTCATTGATTACCAAGTCCTTTCCAGAATCCCAATTGCAATCAAATTGCTTTTCTCCTTTCTAAGATCGCTACTAGTAATTATCCGTCTTCACTGTAAGTTTTATAATATATCGGTTTGATCTTTCAAACTTGTTAATTGTATTCCCTTAATTAATGGCTGAAGACACTAGGCAAAACACATGAACAACATTACACTCGTTAAATGAAAAATCATATTGCGCATGTACTATGCTCTATGGTGAAAACCTTGATTGGTCTACTCTCTAAATATTTATTTGTGTGTGTTTTCCGGATATAAGCCTCTCTTTTATAGCAATGTGATGACGCAGCCCATTCTCGATCCTTCCAACGATATCCGACGCATCATGGACGCGTGGCGACCAGCCATTGGGCATCACCGCTTGTAGATACCCTTTGTATAAACTATGTAACGAGATCACTAGACTTACATAGTAGTATCTTTACTAGCTGGGTAGCCCGCGCGTTGCGGCGGGTGTGTTTTGTGTTTTGTATTTTGTGGGTTGTACGGTGTAATTAATAATTTTGTTATTTGAAGTAGGCATATGTTTACTTGGAAGCATAATTTGTTTATGTTTACAGTTTTTTTTTTTTTTTTTTGTTGCGGTTGAAAATTTTTTGGGTTGTTTGTTTTTTCGGTTTTTTTTTTTTTTTTTTTTTTTTTTTTTTTTTTTTTTTTTTTTGTATTTTAAAAGAAACAAATTTGTATAAGAAATTTTTTGTAAGTGTATTATTTTTTGTGTTTTTTTATTTTTATTTTTTTGAAAAAACAAATTTTCATAAGGAAATGTATGTAAAAAAAAAAAAAAAAAAAAAATCTGTAGCGAGTACTGTAGCTACACGTGGCGCAAAAAAAAAAAAAAAAAAAAAAAAAAAAAAAACAACAACTGTAGTGAGTACTGTAGCAAGCACTGTAGCAGCTACAGTGCTGCTACAGTAAACGTTTCTGCCATTTAGTATATATAGTGATGTATGAATCACTAGACTTACATTTTTTACAAATTTGGTTGCAATGCGCATAAAGTATGTAACGAGATCAACCAGTGCTCGTTATAGTTTAACATACCAAGCAAAATTCTAGTATTGGAATGAAATCCATGAGCTTGCCTATGGACACATGATCACATACGTGACTGTTGTGGCAAGCTAAAATACAAACCATTCACCTATCTGAATCCATCTCACAGAACGATAAAGGAACCGTTTTCACTGCTCCTCATTTTGTACTTTAATTAAATCAATAACACGCTACAACTCCCGCAAAAACAAAAGGGATGTACACATTGATTATGCTCGCCTAAGGAACCACAATTACGATTCCTCTATACACATTCAAATTGACAAACCTCTAACCTACTTTTAAAATCTGATAAACGATGGAAACAAAATAAGCGGACCGGTAGTATGAGCAGTTATCATGTACATGTAAAAATTTTTGTAATTTATTCTGGTAACTAAATCTGCAAATGTGAAAATTGACCCACATTAAGATTGAAATGTTTGCTGAACCGACACCTGGCTTTAATTGCAGAAACTGTTCCACCACTGGATAATGTCTGCTGAACCGAATAAGAAATCCTGTGCTAGTCCAAGTATACTGTTGATCCGGTTTGTAATTAATGCCCACTGAACATCATAATCAATCATCAACAATAGAGGACATCACAAAACGTTAAGACTTTTAGTCATCCTTCCCATTGTACAGAAACAAAGCCAGCTAAAAATAAAAATTTACTAACCAACTTATCTGTAACTACAAAGCATTGACATTCAATTGACAGTTAGTAGTCCCCATGCACTTCAATCACTTCATCAAGAGATCCAGCTGCTGCCATATCATCTAAAATGTTTTTCATATGCGTCACTCATATGATGTTCCCAATGGATTTGGCCTCAGCACTCCCATTTCAATCAAGATACTGACTCTTTACTGGAGAGCTGCACGCTAAGGAAGTCTTCGACTTTCTTAATCTGCTAAGGCTATGGGGGCGAAGGCGTGTAAGTGAGCTCTTCTCAAGGTACAAACCACATATATTAGTTTATTTCTAATGTTGTATGTTTAAGATAAAAATTCTTGTAAGGAAATAGGCAGGATACATGTTTCCGCTACTTCGGGACAAGGACAAACAAACTTCTATGTATTAGTACAACCTCTACTTAACCTATTCAATCATCTTTTATACAAACCTGTGAAGTCAAAGTGATTATATGAAAGCGGGTCAAATAGAACATGGTGTGTAGTGTTTCTGAATAAGACAACCTAAATTCTAATATCAAAAGATTAAGAAGATAAACTGAAATGATATAACTTTTAGTGATCATACTGCACACACTAATTGTCTATTATACTATATACTTTTTGGAAAACATGCATTTGGGTGAATACGAGCCATTTCGGTTATACCTAAACATTAATCATTTTGACCCCAACCCATTCTGACCCCTACCCAACTGGTTTAACCCACGACTAAACATAGGTTTTAATTTCAGTTAAGTCTTCTCCCACTTAGTTTATGATAAATGTCTGTTGACAATCCGTTGATGGGCTAAGCGTTTATTATTATGTTAAAGGCTTTGGAATCTGGTCCATTGATAAATGTAATATAGAGAGAATATCTTAAGGGATAAACAGTTTTAGGCCTTGAAACCCATCCCAACAAGTCCAATCTTATTAAGCTTATTTGGTATAGAATATTGGGTTCTAGTTAGGCTTGATTTTGAGTCCAGTTCAACAGCCCAATAGGACTCCAATAGGACTAGAAACCAGAACACATATTGAATCAACTTAATCAAAGGCATCTATGAACAACAACATAGTTACCAATGTTGTCTATATTCACGTGATGCTATTTAAAAGATCTATTGCCGCTGAGTATAACTAGAACAATAATAGAACTACAGGATGCAACAAAATCATTCCATTTTCAAGATTATTTACTACTACATTTCTTTTTCTCATTAACTCGATCAGTTCACAAACCACAAGATTAAACAGTAAACAAAAGTTTGAAATTTACCAAATTCTAGCAGAGTTCTATTTTAGCTATTGGAGATGCTCGATGAAGTGTCAACAACTTCTTAGCAAGCATCATCTGTCCATTGTTACCACACCAAACGCTTAAGTTAGGACAAATAGTCATGTTCTTTAACAGTAGACAGCAACCAGTTTTAAGCTATCAACAACTTAATCACTTTCAATAAATTGTTCCTTTCAATCTCCATTTTCAGCTTGATCACCATTAGACGTATTGTCGTGAGCTTTCAAACGAGAGAGAAGCTATCAATGCAAAAGTGACATTACTAGAGCAATAAAACATGTATAATTTTACAAACAAACAACAAACCTGAGTGTATGAAAAAAAGACATTCATAAAGTGATATTACCTCCAAACAGCGATCACCAAATGTAATATCTTCGACATGGCAAAGGCTTTCTAAAAGTCCTTTAAGTACTTCTTTGAATATACCAGACTCCCTCCAATTGATCGAATAATCTAAATGAGCTTCGACCAAAGAAGACACATTAAGCAACACAAGCTCCCGCAAAACCAACTCATCTTCTATAGTTAGAGACGATATGTAAGGAGCATCGACTTTGATACAATCTATATAACCCTCATCGTATGGATTAACCCCACTGTATCCAGAGAACACCAACTTCTTAACACTCTTTGAAGTAATATCAATCCGCCTATAACCGTAGCAAGAGTTCAACTCCAAAGATTCCAAGCAAGGACTTCCGGTTAATATCTTCTCAATTATTTCTTCATCCAGAGTCGCAAAATATAAAGACAAACACTCAAGTCTTTCCCAACTAATCACACCATTAGGAGGATTAAACAGACACCAGTACATGTCATACGACTAAAACACAAATTGTTGAAAAACAACTCATCTTCGTAACTAAACCATTCGCCTTCTCCTACATCCCATAACCATAAATCAACATCTTCAACATTACGGCTAACAGCATAACGAATCCAACTATTTGCTCGTGATTTAAACTCAGAATTAACCAAACTACTATATTCGATATAAAGTTTGAATTTTTTGAGGTTGAGATTTATAGGACACTGATTTAGGGTGTTGTCTATAAAAGAAATGTAACCATGGAGATCAGTTTCTTCAACTACTAAATCTATGCCGTCATCCTTCGTTGAGAAAATGAGATGAGGAAGCGAAGCCCAAAGATTTTTCCATCGTTTTGAGATGGTAGCCGTTGTTTTGATCACCTCTTTGGTAGTGCAGTCCAAACGAGACATGATATCATTGACTAACATTTCATCCTTTAACTCATTAAATCTATCTATTCCTTCCATGACGATTAGACCTTATGCTATAGCAACTGCCATACAAAAAGAGAAATGAAATGTTAGAAACTACAGATATATCAAGACGTGACAAGATGGGTGGTCAAAACGGGAAAACTGAATTATATTCTAAAAAAACCCTAACCCCCTTCTTCATGATCTTTAATTTTTGGGTCGGGTTAGGGTTAAAAAATAATGTTGTCGGATCAACCCGATAAAACCCGAAATTCAATACTTAATTTTTTAAGTAATAATTTCAAAAGCCTAATACAAAGATATTTTATTTAATGAACCAGGGATCAAACATTACAAGTTTACATACATACTAGTGAATGGATTAACAATTTATAAAAAACTAACAAACTTAGAGACCTGTATAATTCCTTCATGACAAGCATGAGCATTCTTAGAATTCGAGAATAACAGTTCTAACGCCTAGTTCTAAAATAGTAAAATTCAGTCCTAAACAATTCCTAATGTCTTCACCTTCTGAATTATGGTGATATATGTACAACAGAATACAATAACTACAGTTATATGGTCATCCGATAATCCGAATCACCAGACACGAACCCGATAAACCGATTCTTAATCGGGTCGGGTTGCAGGTCACTTTTAAAAAAGTCAGCCTGATTCAACCCGAATCTGAATTTGCTTGAGCAAGCATTCTCAGGAGAGCTATAATTTATCAAACATGTTTTTAGATCTATTATATGTGACCCAGGTTCTTTCAAGCCTTTAGTTTCCATTTGTTTGACTGATCAGAAATAATAACCCTCCTTTTTAATAACCAAAGAAAAATGGAAATTAACTAAAATTATACAAAAATTCGAAATCAATACAAATAAAAGTACCTGGTGTTTTCCGAAAAAAGGGTGCTACAGATGTGTGTGCTCCAAAAAGATGGAGCGGCAGCAGCGGTGAAGATGTAGATGGAGGATGATGGTGGATACAGTATGATTTGGTGGCTTGATGATGGCGGAGATGGTTTGGAATCAGTGGCTGAAACTAATATTTGTGTGCATTTGTGAGTTGACTCGGTTTAATTTGATTATTTTTTGACCATCAGATCAAACTCGACCCGACCCGAAAACCGAAAAAGGAAAAAACTCAAACCGAGAATTGAACCGAGAAATAGATATCAAAACGAACCGAATAACTCGGTTCGGGTCAGTTTTCGGGTTTCAAACTGAAAAAACCGACAAAAACCGAAATCAATATACAAAACTGAAACCGAACCGAAAAAGGTCGGTTCGGTTCGGTCAATATTTCGGTTCGAGTCGGTTTTCGGGTGGATTTGCTCAGCCCTACGTCTGGTTGACCTGTTTTTTGACAGGAACAATTCAACCTGTTGAACTACCCGGGTCGAACCGGGTTTCAAAGCATTATGTTTAATCCTAAATCCTCAAACTTTTATTATTTTTCGTTTATAATCCATAAACTTTTTTTTTTTTATCACGAAAATTATCTGTTGCTATAAAATCCCATTGTTATGCACGAGTACTCGTTTAGTAATATGAATAAGCATAATCAAATGGCTTAGTGGTAAGCCTTTAAATTTATGACAACAGGTTTATGGTACAAACTTGCTAGCTAACGTTTGCGGTTGGCCGGCCTCAGTAATAGACCCTAACAGACCAAAGCCCACATACGAGCTCGAGCCTAGACACATAATTATCATCTAACAAAGTTTATGAATGAAGTGATTCTTACACCTATTCAATTTTTTTTTTAAAAGGAAAAAAAAAAGCGTGTCTCGTTGTTTTTTTATAACTCTCCAACTCACCATGCCAGGTTACCTAAACATATATGACCTCAATCATTTGTTTATCAGCTTTTATATATATAATATGAATATTTTTAACTTGACCTTAAGGAAAAAAATGTTTATTTAAGAAACAATAAAGGTAACTCACCAAAAATTTAAAGACGTCGCATTTTAAGTAATATGATATATATTAATTCGTCATATATAGTAATTATAGAGGTTAGAAGTTAATGATGAAGGGCTACTGTATATTAGAATAAACTAATAAAATCGATAATAAGTTTAATTTGATATCCAAGAAAGTAAAAGCTAAGTATAGTCCACAAGTGTTGGAAAAAAGTGTAAATTGGGGTTAGTTTTAAAAAAATGCTCCAAATACATAAGAATTAAAAATAATTTATAAAGGTCACTCGAAACACATGTGTATTTTTCACAACTTATAAAAACTGTTCCAATTACATAAGTATTTGGCACCAGTATTAGATAATGTTCCAAATACATATAAGTGTTTGGCACCATTCGTACCAACCGTTCCAAATATATGAGTATTTGTCACCAAAAGCAGAAACTATTCCTAATACACATACAAATTTGGCATCGGTGGTAACAACCATCCCAAATACATAATTATTTGGCACTTGTAACTCAAACCTACACATATATTTGGCACCATTATTAGAAAACGTACCAAACGCATACGTATTTGGAACAATTTCTTAATAGCTGTCATAAATACCTAACTTTTTTGTCACGGTTACCGCACAAGTGCCAAATACGTGTATTTGGCACAATTTTTTGACCATTTCAAAAAGTTTCATCCTAAAAACCCCATTTTGTTGTAGTGAGTTCGGATTGTTCTCTGCAACTCGGGATCATGAAGTTGGAATCACTAGTAATCGCGGATCAGCATGCGCAGTGAATATGTACCCGGGGCCTGTACACATTACCGATCACACCCTAGGGAACAGGTTTTGAAAACCAACCACTCCAAGGTCGCGTTTGTGATATAGTTTGTGATGTGATATAGAGTGAACAAGTAAGAATAAGAATGGTGAGATTTATAATGGAAGAAGATACTTTAATTAATAGGGAAATTACAAAACTTGAACTGATACGAATAAACATACGACTACCTCATATTTATACTATTTATTATTTAAGTAATAATACAATTCTCAGTGGAACAGGTTTCAAGGACGCATAAAATATTCGGACAAATAACATAATATTAGTTGGAATGAATAAAATATAGTGACAAATAAAAATAATAGAGTATTAGTTGTAAAAAATATTACTCCGTATTGTTTTCGCACTTTACAAAAAGTGGTATAATTGGGTTCAGTGGGACGTTGGGATCCATAGTGTTACGTTGGGCCCGTTTTGTTGTAAAACAAAAAATTAGAATGTCAAAACTAGCACGCAACCTTCAACAATTCCAACAACAAAAGTACCAATACCATTCTAGATAGATCATATAAAAAATAATGTTGCATGGCCAAAAAATTAATTTAACCAACTACACGTGTTGACACTAATGAAATGTGAAACCCACAAATGTACTATACAAATTAGTACACATTTGATAAGTTAACGTGTACCAAAATAAAACGAACACCGTGTTACTAAAACGGCAGCTATCCCGCCGCAACGCGACGGGTACATCCACCACGTTGAATACATAATAACGGAATTGATAGTGGGAGAAAGACTAGGCTGACTTTTAGTCATTATTTTGGATTATAATGGGTCTGTTCTCTACTAGCCCAAGTCCAGTTCACAATCCAAACTGGGCTCGTGTCTATTACTATAAGCACAACTGATTGTTTTACCGTTGGGCCCGATTTGAACCCATGTTCAATGGCCAATTTGTTTGATGGCATTCACTGATTCACATCTAACTTTTGGATCTTATTTATTACTTTTATGGTATGTACGATTGAGTATGTAGTGAGAAGAATTAATGAAATGAGAAGAGTGAGAAAAAATTATAGCCACATATTTCAAATAAAGAAAGAGAAATAATAGAAGATGCATCTATTTTTATGGGTGCGCATCTAATATTTGTGGTTGTAGTTTCTTCTCATTCTTCTCATCTTAATTATGTTTCTTATTTGATCCTAAGTCATGTACGTTTTAATGAAGATTACTCATCTTTAAAAGTAACGGTGTCATGATGAAATAGTAAAACACAGTGAAAACAAACTCTATCATTCAACTAAAATAAAACGTAAATCAAACTGTATCTTAAAAAGTAGGACACTCATGCAAAACTTGTATCAAGCCCGGCTAGGTCTCTGAGACAATACAGGTCCACTCCATAACCTTAAATCAAGTGCTTAATTGATTTTATAGTTTGATAAGCTTTCATTACAATGGTGAGTTGGGTTTGATAAGCTTTCATCACATGCAAAGAACCTTTGCCCTTCTTCCAACACACCCACCTAAGTTGGAAACATTTCTAAATATATCATATATTGAAAGGAAACATTTCTATATATATGAAGGGTATTAGTTAGTTCACAAAGTAGCATCTTTATTACAATTAAAAAAAATGAAAAAGGAGTAGTATCTTTATTGAAAGTATGATACATTGCCATTATTATAAATCACTACTTTATATAGACTTACATAAAATATGAGAATGAAATCCGCGAGCTTGGTGTGTATGGTGACCGGAAGAATTTTTTTTTTTTTTTAATGTTCGCACATTAGCCGGAATTCGCACAACCGTCGTTCGCACATCTGTCTGGTTGGGGAATGTACTAATGGCCGGGGATGTGAGCCAACAAATGATTGGTATTGTACTATTTGTCTGGACACGTGTCAAAAGATTAGTGGAATCGCACGTTCGCACATTCGCACATGACCGTTTTGGGAAAGCTTGTTATTTTTGGCTTCTTTTGATGAAAGGCTTAACTTTTTGGCCTCTTTTAGAAATTTTCTCTTTTTAATTTGTTACGGAGTATTTTATATTTCATTCAACTTTTGCTTCAAATTTAACACGTGAGGTCTTGCTTAATTAGTTTCTTCATGGTTATTAACTGTTGCCTTACTTAGTTTCTTCACGGTTCATTTATATATCATTCAACTTTTGCTTTAACTGTAACACGGATATTTTTTATGAAATGAAAAAAAAAAAAAAAAAAAAAAAAAAAAAAAAAGTTCGGTATTAAAACAACACATCAGATGTATCAAGTTTAAGATCAACTATTGCGTTTATTTTGTGTTGCTTATAAAAAAATAGACACTTAAAAAAGTTGCATACATAAAAATTAAAATAGTTTTAAGCCTAACTGGTCCTACGAAACCCATCCCAGCAAGTCCAAACTTATATTAAGCTAAACTGCTCTAGCATTGGGCTCTAGTTATGCCTGATTTTGAGCCCAGTTCAACAGCCCAATTTGTTATTGTAACTTTTATGATACGTGTACGTTTTTAATTTAAGCAAAAGTGAAGTTTTTAGGTTCTCTAAATGTAACGTTTCTTGATGAGCTAGTAAAACACATGTAATGAAAACAAATTTTATAAAGTAGCTAAATAGTTAAAGTTATACTCGATATTAACTCAAAAATTTAATAAACAAAGTATAAAGAACGAGCCTAAGAGGATATAAACTTTACTACCCGATCTTACTATATGTCAAGTACTAATTGAGTAGAAGCCTTTGAGAGCCAGTTGAGGAATATCTGCTTATTAGGGTGTCAAGTACAACTCGCGACCCATTTGAGATCCAACTCAAGACAGTTTGATATCCAATTAAGCTTCTTAATGAATTACCAAGACATGAGATCATACCTAAATTGCCTAGTGTGTCTCCAAGAAATGCTTTTGGAAAGCAGCTTACCTCTAACCTATACGTGTTCGAGATATGAATGGATATAAACATATACGCATAGAAATAAACAATAGAGCAAAAACAACATCAGAACAATATGGCAGCAACCTACACAGGGAATAATATACTATGATTTTTTATTTTATTTTATTATTTATTTATTTATTTATTTTGGCGTATGATCATGGCAAAAACACAAAAAAAATATGACAACAACCTACATATTGTTGGAAAATTTAGTGCACTTGAGGGATCAAATCATACTTGGGAATCGGTTTGGAGGTACGGAGTGTACACCCATCAAGTCCCTGATTACCCTGACTCAATAGTGGTTGTGCTAGTGTGAATCTGATTCTGCTGATGCATGAATCTAATTCTGCTGCTAGCTGATCCTGCTGATAGGATTCTGCTGCTAGCTGATCCTGCTGCTAGCTGATTCTGCTGCTGATAGCATTCTGCTGCTAGTGTGAATCTGCTGATAGCATCAACAATTCTGCTGCTCGGTTTTAACCACTGATTCTTACTATTATGGAAAGTATTATGATATAATTAATGGGCCGTTAATTATATATAATTCCATGGGCTAGGGTTTTGAGTATTCTCTATTATAAATAGAGGTCATAACACATCTGCATGGAGATACGAAATGACAAAACCCTAAACACTTGAATACGCATCTGGTTCTTGGTTTGTGCCTAAAACAAGAACATCACTTGGTCTTATCCCATAGAGATATTCGTGTAACCCAGGCATAGGGTCGAATAGTTTCTATTGGAAAGTGATACCACGATTTCAAGTGAATATCCGGTACCTTATTGATTATCTTAACCCTAATCTGGGAATTTGTTAACACTTAGTAACCAACAATCAATAGAAACTATTATTGATAATCAATGGCTGCTGCTATGAGACAAATAACTGCTAACTTTTCCAAGTTGGAAAAGTTTGAAGGAGTTGATTTCAGAAGATGGCAAAAGAAGATGCACTTCTTGTTGTCAAGTATGAATGTGGTTTATGTTCTGACAACTGAGATTCCAGAAGATTTTGGAGAAGATGCTACTATGGATCAGATGAGGGCAAGAAGCAAATGGGAGAATGATGATTATGTTTGCAAAGGTTTAATTCTCAATGGTATGTCTGATTCTCTATTTGATATTTATCAGAATGTTGAAACTTCTCAAGAACTATGGGATTCCTTGGAAGCCAAGTATATGGCTGAGGATGCATCAAGTAAGAAGTTCCTTGTAAGTAATTTTAAGAATTACAAAATGGTTGATTCTAGACCTGTCATGGAACAATACAATGAACTTCTTAGTATACTTGGTCGATTCATACAATACAAGATGAACATGGATGAGGCTATTTCAGTCTCTTGTATCATCGATAAACTGCCTCCTTCTTGGAAGGATTTCAAGCATATGCTTAAGCATAAGAAGGAGGAGTTAAATCTTGTTGAGTTGGGCAGTCACTTGCGCATTGAGGATTCACTCAAAGCTCAAGACATTGACAAGCCAAAGAGTAGCACTGCTACTAGTCCATCAGTTGTCAATATGGTGGAGCATAACAACTCCACCAAGTACAATGACAACAAGGGCAAGCGTAAGCATCAAGATAACACCAAATCTGATCTTAACAAGAAACCTAAGGTGACTTGTTGGAAGTGTGGGAAACCTGGACACTTCAGGAAAGATTGCAAGGGTGGTAAAGTTGGAAACAAATCCAATGGATCAGGCACAGGTGGAGGGAATGGTAACACCAATTCTCTGAAAGGTCAAAATGTGTTTAATAAGTCTTTTAAGATTTATTATGTTACATATATATCTGACATTTACTTTGTGCAGGATGATGATGTTGCGTGGTGGGTTGACTCTGGAGCAACAATTCATGTGTGTAAAGATAGAAGCTGATTCAAGACCTATGAGTCAATGAATGATGGTTCTATTCTTCATATGGGAAATGAGTCAACTGCCCTGGTGCATGGAAAAGGATGTGTTGATTTGAAGTTTAGTTCTGGAAAGATTGTTTCTTTATTTAATGTTTTACATGTTCCTGATATTAGAAAGAATTTGGTTTCTAGTAGTGTTTTGAATAATTGTGGTTATAAACAAGTTATTGAATCTGATAAGTTTGTTTTGTCTAAAAATGGTGTGTTTATTGGTTTTGGTTATTTGTGTAATCAAATGTTCAGACTTAATATTGTTCATGATAATATTGATTCTGCTTTTATATCTACATCTAAACTTTATGATTCAAACCTATGGCATGCAAGACTTGGCCATGTACATTTTAAGAGAATGCAAGATATGTCCAAGAATGGGTTAATACCAGCTTTTGATATGAACACTAAAAAGTGTAAAACTTGTATGTTGAACAAGATAACTAAGAAACCTTTTCAAGGAGTAAAACGTGAAGCTAAAGTTTTGGAGTTAATTCACAATGACCTTTGTGATTTACATGCTACTCCCTCTTTGGGGAATAAGAAATACTTTGTGACTTTTATTGATGATGCTTCTAGGTTTTGTCATGTTTATTTATTACATTCTAAAGATGAAGCATTAGATAAATTTAAAGTATTTAAAACTGAAGTTGAATTGCAACAAAGTTCCCTGATCAAAAGATTAAGGACTGATAGGGGAGGTGAGTACGTGGATACTCTGTATTTTCAGTCTGTTGGTATAATCCATGAAACGACTGCCCCTTATACTCCTCAGCAAAATGGTATTTCTGAAAGGAAAAACAGGGTGCTGAAGGAGATGGTTAATTCCATGTTGTCCTATTCAGGGCTGAGTCAAGGGTTTTGGGGTGAAGCTATGTTAACAGCTTGCTATTTATTAAATAGGGTTCCCAACAAAAGGAACAAAGTTACCCCTTATGAACTTTGGACTAAAAAGAAACCTAACCTTAATTATCTTAGGATATGGGGTTGTAGGGCTGTTGTAAGACTCCCTGATCCAAAGCAGAAAACTTTGGGAGAAAGAGGCATTGAATGCATCTTTGTTGGATATGCTGAGCATTCCAAGGCATATAGGTTTTATGTTATAGAACCTAATGAGTCTGTTTCAATTAACTCAATAATTGAATCAAGGGATGCACTCTTTGATGAGAACAGATTCTCATCTATCCCTAGACCAAGTCAAAGGATTCCAAATGGAACCAATGACAATTGTGTTTCAGAAGTATCTGATGAGGTTCCTGCTGAGGTTGTGGAACAATAACCTGAACCTGAGCTCAGAAGGAGCAATAGGGTGAGGACTCCAAAATCATTTGGACCTGAGTTTCAATTATACTTAATTGAAGGTACAAGGAGTGAGGTCTCTGACCAATACTCCTATTGCTTCATTGTGGAGGATGATCCCAAAACATTTGAAGAAGCAATGAAGTCCCAGGATGTTGCTTTCTGGAAAGAAGCAATTAATGATGAGATGGACTCTATCATGGGCAATAACACTTATGTGCTGACTGATCTACCACCTGGTTGCAAACCTCTAGGTAGCAAATGGATTTTCAAAAAGAAAATGAAAGTAGATGGAACTGTTGAAAAGTTCAAGGCAATATTAGTTATTCAAGGCTTTAAACAAAAGTCAGGGATAGACTACTTTGATACTTATGCTCCAGTGGCATGTATCAGTACCATAAGATTGCTAATTGCTTTGGCATCAATTCACAATCTGATTATTCATCAGATGGATGTGAAGACAACTTTCTTGAATGGTGATTTAGATGAGGAGGTTTACATGAACCAACCTCAGGGCTTCATCATGCCTGGCAATGAAAACAAGGTGTGTAAACTGATTAAGTCTCTTTATGGACTAAAACAGGCACCTAAGCAATGGCATCAAAAGTTTGATGAAGTGATTTTGTCTAGTGGTTATTTACTTAATCAAGCTGACAAATGTGTATATAGCAAATTTGATGAATCTGGTAAAGGAGTCATCATTTGTCTATATGTTGATGACATGTTGATCTTTGGCACTGACCAAAATCAAGTTGATCTTACAAAAGAATTTTTGTCATCAAAGTTTTCCATGAAGGATATGGGGGAGGCAGATGTTATCCTTGGTATTAGGATTAAACATGAAAGTAACAAAATTTCTATATCTCAGTCTCATTACATTGAGAAGGTGTTAAAGAAATTTAATTACTTTGATTATACTCCAGTGAGTACTCCTATGGATACAAGTGAGAAGCTGATGAGGCGAAAAATGAACCACTTTTAGAGGGTCATTTAAGCCCGGAATTGAATTTATTTGATCAAACATTGCCCTAAATCGTTCCTTTTGTGATTTTAGGTACTTTGGGAGTGAAATATGGAAAAGGAAGCAATTCGGACGTTTTTGTAGCATAAAAGTAAAGAAAACGCCAAAGACTTAATTTTCCAAGCTGGGAACAGTGTGTGACGGCGTCAAGAGTAACAAGATGACGGCGTCAAGAGTAAATATCATGACGGCCCAGTACAGAAATGAAGGCGTCACAAGGAAGAGCGTCAAGAGTTAAATACGTGACGGCCTGGAAAAGTGTATAACGTGACGGCGTCAGATGTAGATCAAGGCAGTCCGAGGATTCTTTTGGCGGCGAGATGACGGCGTCACAAGATTGTTCTTGACACCGTCAGCCTCAATTTCCTATATATAGTTTTCTAATTTTCATTCATTAGGAGGAACAAGTTTGGAGAAACCCTAAGGCCGAACCATATACGAATTTTACAGGTTTTTCAAGGGTTTTCAGCCCTTGAATGCTTGCATGTGCTATTGAGATAAGTGTTCTTCTAATTCAATTAATATGTCTATGTGTTGGTTGTCTATATCTTGTGCTTGTCTTAATTCCACCATGCTAGGCTAGATTTATCTTGTGTTTGCTTAGATCTAATGAAACCTAGATGTTGATTATGTGTTGATTACTTGTTTATGGTTGTATTGGATGAATGATTTCAATGTTAGGCTTAAGAAAACTGGCAGATCTCCAATTGGTAACATGCTTGAACGTCTTAGGAAACATGAACCGATGTGTACTAGGTTTTATTGGTTGTATTTAATGCATGAGTAAATTCTAATGATCCCATGTTAGGAGCTTCTTAGCCGGCTCGACATAGGAGTGAAGTAGGCACTCATAGGATTGGGGAGTTAAGTACGCCACCCCATGAATGGTATTAAGAAATACAATCCGTCATCCACGCAACTATAACAAGTAATTAACGTGTAAAAGATATCTAGGGAGTAGTGAAATCTAAGTAAACACATTTCTCCACTTATTGCTCACAACCTTAGTTTAATTTAGTTTTATTTTCATTTTTAGTATTTTATTTTGATTGCATCTTTAGTATTGGGTTAGTTGACTAGCAACTAATTCCGCCCATATCCTTCAAAACCCGAGATTTTTACTTCCTTTCTAAAAAATATAAAAATACAAAAATAATCATCCTTCATCTCTAGAACTAGTAATTAGGTTTTTCTAATCCTAGCGACACTATTCCTAGCTGAACGATCAATCCCCCGGTACTTGTCACTATACTATACTACAACGATCAGGTACACTGCCTGGTGGGGGTTGTAAGCTTCTTGAGATCCCTCGAGAGGTAAAGCCTGGTGCAAACCCCACGCATCAAGTTTTTGGCACCGCAGCCCGGGGAATAGTTATTGTCTAGGTTAGAACTTCTTTTTATTAGGTCTACTTGCTAGATTCCTTTCTAGTAAGATTTTATTTTTATTTTTAGGTTTTCTTTAGTCTATCTTATTTCTTCATGTTTTTGTTCGTAACTTTTCACCACCCGACATCATGGACGATGGGAACATCTTTGAACCCGTCATCCCACCACAACAAAACCCACCACTAGAACCTCTTAGGCCCCGAACCTTAGGAGAGTATTCCCGACCTAGCCACCAAGGCTACCGAAACACCATTGAGCTCACCGGAGCCAATGTGACCCCCCTGCGATCTGACACCATCCGGTTGGTGCAAAGCGGATGTGCATTCCATGGACTTCATTCCGAAGATCCAAATCAACATCTTAAGGACTTCCTTAAAATCGTAGATTCCATAGACCAGGATGTTGCAACTGTAGAGACAACCCGATTACGCCTATTCCAATTCTCTCTACGTGATCAAGCTAGCCAATGGCTTGAGCATTTACCCGCGGGATCCATCACCGCATGGGATAATCTCACTAATCGCTTCCTTACTCAATTCTTCCCACCGGGGAAGACGGCAATGCTTAGAAATGACATTTTGATGTTTGAACAACATCAGGGTGAAACTTTCTACGAAGCATGGGCTCGTTTTAAGGATCTCCTCCATAAGGTCCCTCATCATGGTATAAACCTTTGGTTATTAGTTCAGATTTTCTACGACCATGTTGACTATCACACTAAACGTACAATCGATAGGGCCGCAGGAGGTAAACTGCGTGATAAGAACGCCGAGGAGTCCTGGGTAATCATTGAGGAGCTCGCCGCCGATAATCAAGAGATGTGGGAGTTTAATCATACAATTAAAGCGGCCATCAATGCAGTCTCAACATCTGGAGGAACCACCGAAATCCCCGATGAACTCCTATGCAAACTCGAGGCAAAAGTTGACTATTTTGAGGAAAGGCAAAGGAGACCTTTAAGTCCTAGACGGGCTACTGTCAATTCTGTCTCGAAACCGACTTCAACACCATTATCAGAGTCACCCTCTAGAGAAAATATCGAGACCTTTTAAAACTATGCCCCACCTTATTCCCCTCCAGAGGAGCTTAGCTCGGAGTTTGAAGCTAGGATGAGAGAATATATAGCAACTCACTCAGATCGGCTTGCTAGATTCGAGGAAGCAGTTTATAAGCAAAAAGAGGAGATGCAAGAGAAAATGAATGAGATGATAAGTCTATTGGAGGAGTATGCCAACCAGAGGACCCCCGAAAGAATGCTACTAAGGAAAGAAAGCGTCACCCCCACTACCCAATTTGTTAATTCCATCATAATTGTCCACAAGGATAACGAGAAGGTAGAAGCCCCTACTAAACAGACCTTAGAAAAGCCACCAAAATCCCAACCCTTGAGTCACTACCTAAAACATGATATAAATGAAAACACCATAACAAATTGGATAAAGGGTGACAGGCGTAACCAACCTTCCAAACAGGGTTCTGAGAAAGAGGAAGGGGGAAAAGATGAGTATGATACGTTACCTGGGGGGTCAATATTCGAGAGGCTATTGGTACAAAAAGTGGCCACTAAGCAGATAGCGTGTGGGAACTTTGAAATACCAACTAGCATCGGGGATTTGGAATATCTTAGTGCTTTCGCCAACAAAGGATCGGAAGTAAATCTTATGCCCCTAACTATTTACATCCAACTAACGTCCAAAATGCCAGCACCCACTCGTGTAAGGTTGTCCCTCGCCGGACACTCGTACGTATACCCCCTAGGAATCGCAGAAGATGTATTAGTTAATGTCGCAGGATTCATGTACCCCGTTGATTTTATGATCATCGATGATAAGGGAGATGGATGCATGCCAATAATCCTTGGGGCACCATTCCTCGCTACCGCTAGGGCTGTCATTAAGTATGAAGGCAGGAAAATTGAGCTTAAATCTGGGAAAAGAAAGATTAGCTTCCCCATGACCCCGCAAAATGGGCATGAGAATGTAAGTTGGAGAAAGCTCAAAAACAACATTGACACGACACCCATTCGTGTTCAGAATAAAATTCTTGCATAGGAGGCAAGAATCAAAAGCTACAAGGAGGCTAAATATGAAAGAAGCAAAAGCAATAAGGTTCATGTCGAATTCTAACGTAATCGACCAGCAGAAAGTCATGTACCATTCGAGGAAGGGAACTTGGTACTCTTAAGACATTTGGAAACAACAATACCACCCGATAAACCAAGTCCTTGGTGGTATGGGCCTTTCACAATTGGGAGCATGAACCAAGATGGGATGGCTAACCTGAGAAGTAAAGTAGGTGGAGAGGTGATTGCAAGTATCGACAGGTTGAGGCACTACCACCACAATAGTAATGATCACAACTACATGGGGTACATCATCTCAAGGGATGAGGTCGCGTAGTAACCCATGACCTCGAGTCTAGCTACAAGACTCGTAAATAAAGAAAAGCGCTTCTTGGGAGGCAACCCATGTTTTGTGTGATTTTATTTTGTTTGTTTGTTATTTGCTTCCGTATGCATGCTTTATTTTTATTGTTGGTAGATCATGTTTCTAAACTAAAAAGTGGAAATACTTTACTTTGTTGTTTTGGCCTAGTCTTAACTCCACCTAAAGGTATTTTTGCAAAAGATAAGTGTAAGGGGAAACCCCAAATATGTTTTTAAGAAACAAACCGATCATGATTCTCCACAATATTAAATGAACATGTATATTCATATTTGTTAGAGTCAAATGCTTGTATTGAGTCATAATGAAGTTTTGCAGGATTTTCCAGGAAGTAGGACCAAGTTTTTTCAGAAATTTTCCGGAAACTTAACATAAGAATTTCTGCAGGTCACTTCTGACGGCGTCATGAGCTTGCTCTTGACGGCGTCACGTGTAAAAATCTGGAAATTTTACCAGTTTTGTTTTTCTAACGGAGTCTTAAAGTTTTTGTTGAATTATTAAGTTTTATAATCTCCAGGAAATCTGCAAACTTCATTCCACAAGCATTATATCTTACTTTGTTTTCTAGGATTTAGTAACTTATATAGATTGCCGCTGATTTTATGCGAGGTTGTTTTGTTTGTTTTATCAGGATTTACAGGTTATGTATGACAAGAAGATGATTTATTATTCTGGAAGGGAAGCTTTGATTGTTCATTTTCTTGGAGGAAGATCTAACTTGGCCACCTTATTATCCATACCGAGCGAATCAGGGGAGTATTTGATTTCATTCGTTTTACTTATTTTACTTTTACATTCTTCACTTGAACATTGGGGACAATGTTCATCTTAAGTGTAAGGGGAGGGTAAAATGATGATACCTTACAGATACACTTTCGCTTGAGTTTGTTTGTTTGATAGTAGATGTGTAATAAAACTATGAGAAATACTTGTTAGTGTAATTTTAGCGCCAAATTTAAAATTTTTTACAACATTTACGAGTGAAACTTTATCCATAGCAAGCGTCTCATGGATAGGAGATTGTATGACTAGCACATAACCGTATCATTCAGAAAAATTTTCCACCCAAATATGTGAGGTTCGCCTTTGGATTTGATAGGAAAAACATTTACTATTAGTGCTTATGAGTATACCGGTAACATTTAGATTCTAGAACTTGCGTTAGTGATGCATCCCGAGACCGCTAGTGAGACTACATTCGTGTAGTAGGATTTACTACATGATAAGAGGCATTAGGATCACCCTTGTGTTAAACCCGTATCATAATTACTTGACCATTTAAGTCATATTATTTGGCTATTTAAGTCAACTAATTTTCCCACACCCTTAGCGTTGTACTCATTTTTAGTACACGAAACCCCTAGTACACCCCTCCGAGCCTATCTTTTCGTTTCTAACTTTAAGCATCTTACTTAAAGGAAGAATTTGTTACACCTCACTTAAATGTACACCCAAATCGCCTTAGCCTTCCGTGTATGCACTCATCTTTAGTGCATTATTGTTATTTGTTAAACCCTAAGTTAACTATCTAATTGATTACATGGTTGCTAAGTCGAGTCATATCCTTGTACATATTATTTTGGGACGATTGGGACTCATGGGTAAAGTACTTATTTTATGGAGTAATGGGGAAGAACATCATATATTACCCCCGTATGTACGTTATCTTAAAAGTATTCCAAGTGTTTTGATTTTCTTAATTCGAGTCATTAGAATAATTTATTGTAAAGTATGTAAAAATTCAAGTGTAAGGGGAATGTTCAACCCCTATGATGTATTATTTTGGATGGTAGGGTAAGAGTGTATGCAAAAAAAAAAAAAAAAAAAAAAAAAAAAAAGAAAAAAAAATCAAAAAAATCAAGAAACAGAAAAGAAAAAAAAAAGAAAAAAAAAACATACGGACTACCATCCCTTTTTATTCTATGTTCATTTTATGTTTCTGTTATTTTTCATTTATTATCTTAAGTCGAGTCTAGTCTTGGCTTAGCAACGCCATATTGTACATGTAATTAACCAAGATTGTTAACTCGCCACCAGTAAAGACTGCCTTTATCCAACAAAACCGTGTATTTCATATCCCTACACCTAACGTTACAACCCTTTAAAAGACCTCTTTAATAGTTTATCCTAGATGCTTACGCCATGTGGTGGAGGTTTGATCCTTTTCCAAGCCTATGGTAATCTATTTTGCTATGACATGTAGTGAGAGATATCTTCCGTTTCCATATTGTAATTTATACTTTATTACACCCGAGAGATGTGAGTATCTAAACACTATTTGTGAGGTGCTAGTGTATGACCTCCGTGCTTGTCTATTGGTCTTTAGTGGAATGATTATTTGTTGTAATTACTTTTATATTAGTGTTAAATGTCCCCTAACTTGTATTTTGAGTAGAATAAAAGCGCATTTGCTTGAGGACAAGCAAATCTCAAGTGTAAGGGTATATGATGAGGCGAAAAATGAACCACTTTTAGGGGGTCATTTAAGCCCGGAATTGAATTTATTTGATCAAATATTGCCCTAAATCGTTCATTTTGTGATTTTAGGTACTTTGGGAGTGAAATATGGAAAAGGAAGCAATTCGGACGTTTTTGGAGCATAAAAGTAAAGAAAACGCCAAAGACTTAATTTTCCAAGCTGGAACAGTGTGTGACGGCATCAAGAGTAACAAGATGACGGTGTCAAGAGTAAATATCATGACGGCCCAGTACAGAAATGAAGGCGTCACAAGGAAGAGCGTCAAGAGTTAAATACGTGACGGCGTCAGATGTAGATCAAGGCAGTCCGAGGATTCTTTTGGCGGCGAGATGACGGCGTCACAAGATTGTTCTTGATGCCGTCAGCCTCAATTTTCTATATATAGTTTTCTAATTTTTATTCATTAGGAGGAACAATTTGGAGAAACCCTAAGGCCGAACCATATACGAACAAGAGTATACACAACATATTCATCCAAGCAAAAAAAAAAAAAAAAAAACTCATACACTCATATTCTCACAAAATCAAAACCATGTCGGGCCGAGACGATGCAAGTTTTTTAAATTTGATGGGTATTGTAAACGCTAACGCTAACCCGAACGTCGGGTCTTCTTCAAATCCTAACCCATTCGCTAGCTTAACCCCCGAACAACAACAACAATTGATATTTATGTGGCAACAAAATAACGTGGAGTAATCTACACCGCCAACACCACAAACCCAATCATCACAAGCAGCTAGTGTGGAAGTGGAACCCGAAGCTAAGTCTCCACGCAAAACCAAACGTGGAGGTAAACGGGTTGCAAAAAAAGGCAAAAAACAACTAGTCGATGAGGGGTTTAATGAAAAAAATCCCGACGTAAGCGCGACAACGTTATGTTGGACACCGGAAGAGGAAGTTTTACTTGCCGTGTGTTGGGTGGCCGTTTCCGAGGATAGGAATGTTGGAGTTTCTCAAAAGGGCGTCGCTTTTTGGTATAAGATTATGAACGAGTTAAACCGGCAAAATTTTCAAGCTCGTAACAAAGATATGCTAACTAGCAAGTGGCATTCGTTGAATGCAAATTGCCAAAAGTTTCAAGCGATTTACAAACGTGCCGTACGTTTGAGAAAAAGTGGTGAAAATAAAGTTGATGATATGATGCATGCTAGAAAAATGTATCGTGACGAGCATAAAAAATGCCGTTTACTCAAGAAGAAGCGTTAATCGATTACATCCTTAACTTATTACAAAATATATAAATTACGAAGAAACAAACATCTACTAATTGAAACACCAACAGCCACCCAAACCACCAAAAATCGATAACACAAATCTTATGATATCTCTCTCTGGCGACAAAGAGCGAATACGATCAATACTTTAATTCAACGATCGTAACCTTTTAATTTCTTCCTCCCTCTCCATCGTGGGTCGGTGTAAGTAATCAATAGGTGTTTGATTGTTCCTTTATTATATTCGCTATTTGTTTGTCCTATATTCGATTTGTTCTATCCATTCGATCTGAATTGCTATCATCTAACGTGGGTCGGTGGGAGTTATTGCTTATACTCGATCTATATTCTATATCTTGTTGGGTGCTCCTCATGATGGGAGCAGGTTAGGTTTGTTGCGTTTTAAAGTCTAAACCCTAATCTTGCGATTAGGGTTTTTTGTTGTTATTGGTTTTGCATGATTGCTGGGAATTGAGTGTGGTTATTGGTGTTCTGATTTTGGTAGTGGGTTATTGAGAGATGGAAAAGGGGTTTTTGACTTGTAAGACTGCGACTAAGGGTACTAATGAATCTGGTTCAAACGATGCGAACAAGGGTACTAATGCTGTATTGGCTGCTCGTATGAGTAGGCTTAAGGGACAAGAGGGTAATTTGGGTGTGCAACATGTACGTTTGGAGAACCCTAGTCTTGAATCTAGTATGATCGATAGTAACTTGGTTGGGAGCAAACATGACCTGGTGGAGCCGGTTTCACTTGGTAATATTCAAAAGGCCACTACTAGTTTTGGTGAGTTGAGTACATCCTCAATGATGAACCCTAGTAGTGTTAGTTTGACTGTAGATGATACACCTGATTGTTCTATGCATGGTACTCAGACAGTGGAGCCGATTCCACTTATGAGAGGTACATCACATGGTGACGACTTGGAGCCGGTTACAAGTGCTGATACTGTGAAGCACTTGTTATTTAATGCGCATAATAATTTTGATGAAGCCATGAATAATATTCAACGTGAGATTGCTGCTAATAGGGCTTCCTCTTCTGATTTGCACAATTCGAGTGGTATTGGGCAAACTTCTAATTCGACAGCTTCTGATCCTGATGCTTCTAAGGATGCTAATACTAGTGGTACTGGAGTGAAGTCTGTTTCGTACGCGGGTGCTACTTCTAATGAACCTCTGAAACACGTGTCTAATTTTCGGAGGTTGGAATGTAGCAAAAAGAAGGATGATGTTGACCTTTCAGTTCCTTTGAAAGTAGTGGAAGACGTAAACACGAGGTTTGAGAATACTCTCTATGGTTATTTCCTTGGCCAACGCCTTGCTTTTCCTGTTGTTGATTACTATGTCCGCAATGCATGGGCTAAGTTTGGTGTGCAAAAGGTAATGATGAATGCAAAGGGGTTCTTCTTCTTTAAGTTCAATTCGAAGAAAGGTGTTGATGATGTGCTTGAAAACGGTCCTTGGTTGATCAGAAATGTTCCTATTATTCTTAAACCATGGACTTTGAACACTAATCTACTTAAAAAGGATCTGACTAACATCCCTGTTTGGGTTAAATTCCATGATGTCCCCCTTGCAATGTTTTCTGATGATGGCCTCAGTCTTCTTGCCACACTGATTGGTACGCCCAAAAGGTTAGATGCTTTTACAAGCCAAATGTGCAAAGAATCATGGGGCCGTAGTAGTTTTGCTAGATGCATGATAGAAGTGAAGTCGGATGAGGTGCTTCGGGACAGCCTCACTGTTGAGATACCGTTACTTGATGGTTCGGGTTCGACTATTGAGAAGATAAGGGTTGAATACGAGTGGCAACCACCTCGTTGTGACAAGTGTAAGATATTTGGTCATACTCTGACTGACTGTCCTAAGGTTGTTATACCTCCTGTTCAGCTTACTAAGCCTGTTAATGATAGTTTCAAGACTGTCAATAACAGGAAGAAAGGAAAACAAGGTGGTTCTATAATTCCGGGTAAAGGAGGGTTTACTAAACCCATTGTGGGTAAGCAGTTTCAGTATCAACCCAAAAAGACTCCTCCTGAACCCAAGAATGTTGGTGGCAATAAGAAGAAGACTCCTGATGTGGCTAGTTCTAGTAGAACAACGATCTCTACATCTAACCAGTTTGATGCTCTTAATATGGATGATACGGATACGTTTGGTATTCCTACTTATGACACCAACATGGATGTGGATGCTGGCTGTACAATGGAAGTTAATGAGGATGAGTCGGTTAAGACTGGTACTACATCACAAGAACCGCTTGTGAGTGATTTAATGGGAACTAAGGAAGTTGGTTCTACTCCTATAGTTGAGAAAATTAGTAAGATTGAAAAGCTACTTATCGATGGGAAAGCTACCCTTGTGGATGATAAAGGTCTTCCTATTCCGTCTGCCTCTGTCACTAAGAGGGCTAACCCATTCTCTAAGGTGGGTGATGTTGTGGTAACTGATAGTAATGAGGAGGAGGTTCTTAACACGTTTGACGAATCAGCAAATCTTTTTGGTGGAGGTCATGAGCGTGAAGATGAGTTGGATGACTATGATGATTACTCGAAGCAAATTTATGATCTTCCAGGGGAATTGGATGCTCTTAATGCCATTTATGGCTTTAATCTCCAAGGTCGTAGGAAGTAGATTATATTTTTGTCCGAGTCTTTAAATGGTTTTGTTTTCTTGTCTAGAAAATAGGAAGTATCTTGTTATGTAAGCCTTTCGCCTATGTAACGGGCTGAGATATGGGACTCACTCATATCCGTTGTACTTAAATGTTTTTTGGAGTAATATATTTACCGGGTCGTTGACCTTTTACCCAAAAAAAGAAACCACTAAAGTTTCAAAACAAATCCCAACATCATGCTTGACCAAACTAAAACTCTAGAAACCGACAACCATCCATAACTTTCAAATCTAAGAAATTCAAAACAGCATCTCAATACACAAGAAAATGACTTTCAAATTAAAATGAAGTAAAGAACCTAAAATTCTAAATCTATTAACAATTTGACTTAGATATTTTATGAACAATAAAGAGAATTAATGGCTTGGATGCAATAATAGAGGTTGCTAAGCCGGGTCAATCTCGCACTCAACCATTTGTCCATTTTGCCTAACCAAACCACAAACTCGAAAGTATAGGTGATGTATGAATATAAAACATATATGAAACAAATAAACGCAGCGGAAAACATCACCAACAACGGATCTCATATAGCCATATGATCAATCAAATAATAAACAACAACATGTTATACCTTTGTAGCATGATCGGTAGAATCATATGGAGACCATCACCAACACCATGAACCACCTATGAAACCAAGTGACCAAAATAGATCACCTCTATGATGGAAACACACTACACGTCATAGATCACCACCCGATGCTAGTCTTGACTCCGTAACACGCGATCTAGCCTTGAACTACACTAGAATAAGGTTAGATGAGATCAAAAACACCAAACCCTCATATGGTTGAGTTTAATTTCGTGGCTTTTGAGGAGGGGAAGGAGGAGAGACTTTTTGGTAAGTGGTTATTATAATTGATAACCTTAATTGACCAATTCAATAGGAGGTTATAACAAAAATGTTACACTTAACCCCTTGCTCTTTTTCCTCTTGTTTCCCACCATGTCCAGCCATATGGGGGCCTTAAATGGGCTTGCCCATTTGTTGGTCCAATCCAATAAACTAAGTACTAGCTTAGTTATTAGTAGCCCGTTATTGATCCCGAGTTACGTAGTCGTTTATATATTGTAAATACGATAAATACAATCTATAAAATGGTGTCTCTGTGTATAAGTATGTGACCCCATAGGCTCACATATGTCTAGCCATATAATTATTTATTATGACACAAGCATACTCCAACAACTCCCACTTGCGACGTCATAATAATCAAGTAATTATAGAAGCAAAGGTTAGCGTCTAGCAACACGCCAATGCCCCTAGAAATATGTGAGGGTAGTTTCTTAAACTTCTCATTTAAATGGTTTTAATGCCATCTTTCCTTTTGTTACAGATAATATGTTGAACACTAGACATGGATCAAAGTCATTCCATTTGTTCAACTATTCTGTTTCTCGATCTAGATATTGAACAAGATTACTAAGTGAATTAAGATTCATCTTAATCTCATTTGGGTACGGCCATACAAACATCTGTTCAATTCATCGAGGGGCCCAATAGTATCTAACTCCATGACATGTGGAGGAACAAATCCTATTTTGACTGCACGTGTCATTCATGTGTTTCAAATCACTCCTGAAAATGGTTTTTATAACTACCTTATTCAGGACAGCGTTTAACCATATCAAAGAATAAAATTCCGCACATGCAAGACCTACTTGCATCTCAAGTCTAAGGATAAGAGACATAACCATTTACGAGATTCACTATTGACGCCGATCCATGCAGTGAATACTCGAAGGTTGGGTCAGTCCAATGTTCATCACAATGAACAACATATGAGTTTGGCAAATAAATCACCAACACACTCACATTTGCCTTAATTTGATGATACTCCCGTATCGTCAACCGGCAATGGACAATTTTAGAATAAATAAATTATTCATGGATTAAACATGCAAATATAGAACACAGTAGTATAAATGAAGACGATAATACCCGGTATATCAATTCATTTTATAATACGACTGCTTATAGTTCCATTATCCAAATACTAAAAACAGATATGCACAAGACTACATATAGATCGGAATCTAATGTTTCCACCATGATCAATTTTGTTGTACAAGACAACAAGTAGTCACCTGAGTAAACTTTGAGAATACTTGTTTCAAAATTTAAAAATGTTTTGAATGATGATTGTCCTTTTGTATGTGTCCAATCAAGTACAATACGAGTATTGCAACAATACATTCCATAATGTGTTTGAAGCTAGCAAAACACCAACTTTAGACAGTCATAATAACAGTTTTCCAAACTGTAAGGTATTCTTATTCTTTTAATGTATAATGCATCAATGCTCTCAATCGAGCACATCTAGTTAGAGGTGTCATCATTCATGATGTCATCCTACTACGACTAGGGTTGAGCATCATCTCAGTTATATAAGCATCAATGAATGAAAGTATAACAGAGCTCCTTGAATATCCGTAAACATTTTGAACAAATCTTTGGTCCTTTGCAGGTCTATTAGGTTGTTCGTTTAACAATTATCTAACGACTTTCACTTAGATATTTGTTGTTATCAACTCATCTTGCATTCATGCAAATGATATAAATAATCCAATACATAATATGACTTACATAATGAATCCTTTAGTCAAACTTAAGATTTCCATTCATGCATTCAATCTCATCATGTAAGATTGATCATTGAGACTCCCCTCAATGACATGTCATATTGTGTTTAGATTATTAACCGCTTATATTTATTCTAATAAACACATGCAACAAGGTTTTATGTTTTATTTCCTAAATTCCTTAATTGAAACTTCATTCCAGGCTAAGGATCAAAGTCTAGCTTAGATGGAATATTGTTTCTTATATGTTAACAACATATGAGATTTAAGAAAATAAATCCATTTATCCTACTTGCACTCTTAGTTCTCGGGAGTAATCTTATTTAATCAAAATCAAATTAATGATTAAATTAAGATCTCTGCTCCTAGATACATGATCTAATCCACATCTGGATTCTTATGTCTTGTATACATAATAAAGATTATACAGATTCATAAACCCTTTTGATTACTCATCGTCCTCGCAAAAGTAATCAAAAAGTGTTTTGAAATCCCATTGTCATATTTCATTTACATGAAAACAGGTATGACAATTAATCATCTTTATACATTTAATGTTTGTAGGTATGAAGATTTAATCATAATCAATTTCTTGAGTATGAGTAAACTCCTTCTACTACGCATGCATTAAATATGTGTACAAGTTTGTCCTTATGAGTCTTCTAGTTCAAGAAACTCATTTTAAACCTCACAGTCTAACTGATTTGGTAAGAGATCAATCAAGCTCCATGAGTGATTATCTTTCAAGGACTGCATCTTATCATTCATAGTTTTGAGCTATTCATCAGATTCAAGATCTGATAATGCATCTCTTTAGTTAGCAGGTTCACTATGATCCTCCAACTTATGTCCCTTAACATTGATATAAAAAATATATCATTCAGGTGTTAGGGGTATCCTTGCGGGTTTATGAATGAGAGATATCAATCTATGGTTTAACATATGCATGTTCAACCTTAGTATGACATTAGCAAGTGTACTCAGAAGGTTGTGTATTTAGCTCTTGAATAACTTCAAGATCTAAAGGTGCTCCCACTTGCTTTTGTAAGTGGAGACTAATCTCCAAGTACTCAGCATCTTAATAACAATAAATTGTTTTCAAGTGGGACATCCAAAATACATCGTTAGTTCTTGACTCTAGTTTGTTAATTATTTACTCTTAGGTATTTAACAAATTTAGAACTTCAATCAAGACATAATGGGATTCATCCCATTCCATAATACAATGGTGTCCTAAATTCCTTCTGGGTTGGAACCATATTGGGTGTAAGCATGGCACATCCAATTTTCTAACCTTGATTGCTTTTGAGGTAAAAGAGTTTAAGTCATCAAAGATCAAACAATATCCATGATGGACATACCATAAAGTTGTGGTATTCCACGTGGATAGATGTTGTGAGACTATCACACAACTCATTAGATGAACTTATACTCTTTGGCTTATGTATTTGCCAACCAAGTCATACCAGATGGCATCAATAGTATTTTTAGCCTACTGCATACTTTATATTTAAAGTCTTTGAGCAAGTCAATGACTTCATGCGTATGTTTTAACTAGAAACATAAACATTAAATATTTTATTATACTTCGTAAGTGTACATGTCTTTAACAAGAAGACATAACAAATTAACGTCTTTACTTTACGTTATAAGTCTTTCAACAATTAACGGAATTGATGTTTATGTCTTTACAAGAGACCTAAACATATTCAACTAAAGTAATTATGAGTGCCGACAATTGGCCTCAATAGTCATTTCAAGTTAATTACATACTTCATGATTATGAATTTACAAAAAGACATAATCATATTTACTAAACAATTCAGCAAATATGTTGAAGTAGCTTTTCATGTTATCTTGACATTTTTTCTAATTAGGGCAATATACATTTTATGTGTATAAGTCCTAATAGAACCTTATTTTTCTTACCTTTCAATCAAGAAAAACCATTAGTCATATTGTTATATGTTGTACCTTGCACACAATTAAGATTTCTCCCACTTGTGCACGACACAACATTATGCAAGCAAATATGACAGTGTAACAGATAACTTTTGATTTTAGTCAAAATCAAAATATAGATGTATAGAACTTTATTGCTTTTATAAAGAATCATGCATAACAATTTTATTGATAACATTTCAGGAAGCAACATCAGGAACGCGACAAGTTATCTAATAAATTCATGCAATGGTTCTCATAAAAACTATGATGCTTCATATGTGGAAAGTAATGTATTATTTCAAGACAATCTAGAAATAAGATGGGCAACTTGTAAGTTAATAGAGCTTACAACTCCCACTGGATTAGAGAACATTACATATGTTTCGTCACCAGTAATACAATCACGTAGCTCCCACTGGATTAGACAACATTATAAATGTTACATCACCAGTGGAGAGTGCGAGACGATTGGATACTTTCCTACTTTCTTTGAATATCTACACATTATTGCTAATGTGAGTCACTATGACTAGTAAACATGTACTTAGGTATTCAAAGAAGTGCATCAAGTTCTAACATATAGATGATGGGCTAGCCATTATTTTAAACTTGAAAATAGGCATGCAGTTCCTCCATGTTTATTGGGTAAAGACACATTGCTAGGTAATCATGCTAGTAATTGCCTTTATGATGCGTGGGAATCGCACCTTGCTTTACCTCTCGAGGGATCTCGAGAAGCTTACAACCCCCACCAGGCAGTGTACCTGATCGTTGTAGTATAGTATAGTGACAAGTACCGGGGGATTGATCGTTCAGCTTGGGAATAGTGTCGCTAGGATTAGAAAGCCTAATTTACTAGTTCTAAAGGTGAGGGATGATTATTTTTGTATTTCTATGTTTTTATGAAAGCAAGTAAAATCTCGGGTTTTGAAGGAGTGGGCGGAATTAGTTGCTATTCAACTAACCCAAAGCTAAGATGCAATCAAAATAAAATACTAAAAATGAAAATAAACTAATTATACTAAGGTTGTGAGCAGTAATTGGAGAAAATGTGTTTACTTAGACTTCATTACTCCCTAGATATCTTTTACATGTTAATTACTTGTTATAATTGCATGGATGACGGATCGTATTCCTTAATACCATTCATGGGGTGGCATACATAACTCCCCAATTCTATGAGCTCTTATCTCCTCCTACACCATGACCCAGCACAACTATAGGGATTGTAAACAGTGGCTCATGCATTAAATACAACCAATAAAGACCTAGTACGCCCCGGTTCATGTTTCTTAAGACGTTCAAGCATGTTACCATTTGGAGATCTGCCAGTTTTCTTAAGCCTAACATATAAAATCATTCATCCACAACAAGAATAAACAAGTAATCAACACATAATCAATATCTAGGTTTCTTTAGATCTAAGCAAACACAAGAGAGATCTAGCCTAGCATAATTGAATTGAGACAAGAACAAGATATAGACAACCAACACATAGACATATTGATTGAATTAGAAGAATACTTATCTCAATTACAATGCAAGGTATCAAGGGTTTGGAACCCTTGAAAAACCTATAAAAGTTCACCCAAATTCGTCTTTAGGGTTTCTCCAAAACTTCTCTCCATTTAATGAAAAAACTAGAAAACTATATATAGGAAAACTGGTCTGACGGCGTCAAGACAAGCTTGTGACGCCGTCACCTCGCCGCCAAATACTTCCTCGGACGGCCTTGATCTCCTTATGACAGCCTGTGTGACGCCGTCACCACCTACGATATGTTATTCTTGGGACTTTTGACGCCGTCAAGATGGCTTTTGACGCCGTCACCACCTACGGTATTTTATTCTTGCTATCTGACGCCGTCAGGTGTAACTCTTGACGCCGTCACCTAGTGCTTCCAGCATGGAAAATTGATACTTTGCCGTTTTCTTCACTTTTATGCTCCAAAAACGTCCAAAATGACTTCTTTTCCAGAATTCACTCTCCAAGTACCTAAAATCACAAAAGGAACGATTTAGGGCAATATCTGATCAAGTAAAGTCGGATTCGGGCTTAAATGACCCCCTAAAAATGGATCATTTTTCGCCTCATCATATACCCTTACACTTGAGATTTGCTTGTCCTCAAGCAAATGAGCTTTTATTCTACTCAAAAGACAAGTTAGGGGTCATTTAACACTAATATAAAAGTAATTACAACAAATAATCGTTCCACTAAAGACCAATAGACAAGCACGGAGATCATACACAAGCACCTCACAAATAGTATTTTGATACTCACATCTCTCGGGTGTAATAAAGTAATATAACATTATGGAAATGGAAGATACCTCTCACTACCTGTCATAGCAAAATAGATTACCATAGGCTTGGGAAAGGATCAAACCTCCACCACATGGCGTAAGCACCTAGGATAAACTATCAAAGAGGTCTTTTAAAGGGTTGTAACGTTAGGTATAGGGATATGAAGTACACGGTTTTGTTGGATAAAGGAAGTTTTACTGGTGGCGAGTTAACAATCTTAGTTAATTACATGTACAATATGGCGTTGCTAAGCCAAGACTAGACTCGACTTAAGCTAATAAATGAAAAATAACAAAAACATAAAATGAACATAGAATAAAAACGGGATGGTAGTCCGTATGTTTTTTCTCTTTTTTCTTTTTCTATTTTTTTTTTTTTTTTTTTTTGTGTGCATACACTCTTACCCTACCATCCAAAATAATACATCATAGGGAATGAACATTTCCCTTACACTTGAATCTTTACATACTTTACATTAAACTATTCTAATGACTCGAATTAAGAAAATCAAAACACTTGGAGCACTTTTAAGATTAACGTACACATGGGGGTAATAAATGATGTTCTTCCCCATTACTCCATAAAATAAGTACTTACCCATGAGTCCCAATCGTCCCAAAACAATATGTACAAGGATATGACTCGACTTAGCAACCATGTAATCAATTAGATAGTTAACTTAGGGTTTAACAAATAACAATAATCCACTAAAAATGAGAGCATACACGGAAGGCTAAGGCGATTTGGTTGTACATTTAAGTGGGGTGTAACAAATTCTTCCTTTAAGTAAAATGCTTAAAGTTAGAAACGAAAAGATAGGCTCGGAGGGGTGTACTAGGGGTTTCGTGTACTAAAAATGAGTACAACGCTAAGGGTGTGGGAAAAATTAGTTGACTTAACTAGCCAAGTAATATGACTTAAATGGTCAAGTAATTATGATACGGGTTTAACACAAGGGTGATCCTAATGCCTCTTATCATGTAGTAAATCCTACCACACGAATGTAGTCTCACTAGCGGTCTCGGGATGCATCACTAACGCAAGTTCTAGAATCTAAATGCTACCGGTACACTCATAAGCACTAATAATGAATGCTTTTCCTATCAAATCTAAAGGCGAACCTCACATTTTTGGGTGGAAAATTTTTCTGAATATACGGTTATGTGCTAGTCATACAATCTCCTATCCATGAGACGCTTGCTATGGCTAAAGTTTCACTCCTAAATGTTGTAAAAAATTTTAAATTTGGCGCTAAAATTACACTAACAAGTATTTTTCATAGTTTTATTACACATCTACCATCAAACAAAACAAACTCAAGCGAAAGTGCATATGTAAGGTATCATCTTTTTACCCTCCCCTTACACTTAAGATGAACATTGTCCCCAATGTTCAAGTAAAGAATGTAAAAGTTAAAAAGTAAAGAGAATGAAATCAAATACTCCCCTGATTCGCTCGGTATGGATTTTAGTTGGCCAGGTTAAATCTTCTTCCAAGAAAACGAACAATCAAAGCTTCCCTTCCATAATATAAATCATCTCCTTGTCGAACATAACCTGTGAAACCTGACAAAATAGACAAGACAACCTCGCGTAAAATCGGCGGCATCCTATATAAGTTCCTAAATCTTAGAAAACAAAGTAAGATATAATGCTTGTGGAATGAAGTTTGCAGATTTCCTAGAGATTATAAAACTTAATAATTCACAAAAACCATAAGACTCCGTTAGAAAAACAAAACCGGTAAAATTTCCAGATTTTAACTCCAGACGCCGTCAAGAGTAAACTCTGACGCCGTCAGAATAAACCTGTAGAAATTCTTATGTTAAGTTTTCGGAAAATTTCTGGAAAAACTTGGTCCTACTTCCTGGAAAATCCTGCAAAACTTCATTATGACTCAATACAAGCATTTGACTCTAACAAATACGAATATACATGTTCATTTATTATCGTGGAGAATCATGATCGGTTTGTTTCTTAAAAACATAATTGGGGTTTCCCCTTACACTTATCTTTTGCAAAAATACTTTTAGGTTGGAGTTAAGACTAGGCTAAACAACATAGTAAAGTATTTCCACGTTTTATTATAGAAGCATGATCAACCAACAATAAAAACAAAGCATGCATACGGAAGCAAATAACAATCAAACAAATTAAATCACACAAAACATGGGTTGCCTCCCAAGAAGCGCTTTTCTTTATTTACGAGTCTTGTAGCTAGACTCAAGGCTATGGGTTAACGTGTATCGCTTATGCTCACGTAACCAAGTGTGAGCCATCTAATAGTCGCCTCATCTTTCTTATACTCGTCTCCTAACTCTAAGCACCTGCGATAGTATCTTTTATTCTTTTCATGCGTGTACTTAAGTCCTTTTCTCTTATCATTTTCACTTAGCATTTCCATAGGCAGATACCTACTACACTTTTCCATGGAGAAATCCATAAACCTAGGGTGTGTGCGGGGCATTTGATAGACAAATTCTTCATCCCCACCCGAGAATGTAATCAACCCTTCTATGAGTTTTTCATCGAGGTTGGTCAACCGTTTGAAAGGTCTTCCAAACACAACTTGGGTCAATTTATCATCAATAAATTCTCCTAGATTCTCCATAACCATGAACTCAACAAGATAAACCAAATTTCCTACAAACACATGCAATGGTATTGCCTTAGCCACAATGTTTTCTCCTTTGTATTCTAACTCATCTACCATGATTTTATTGTATTCATTACGTGAGATTATATTCATTGGAAGAGATGAGTTGAGATAGGCGTTAAAGCTTTTGAATCCAATCTTACAAGGAAATTGCATGTTAAATGAACTATCACACTCAATCCTAGTTCTAGGGTCATCATACCTAAGAGGGTTTATTTCCTCTTCCATACTATCCACATTAATCACGTCACCATCATCAAGATCCTCATCGGAGTCTGAATAGTAAAAAGGACTAGCCCTATGGTCATCATCATGATCAGACTCTTCTAACTCAGAATTATTGTCAAAGTGGTGGTTGGGTGAAAGGTTAGGTGGGTTCTCATTTTCTGCTAAAGGAAGTGGGGCGGGCATTTGGAAAATTCTACGACGAAAAACACGAATAACAGGAATCGAGCGATCAATGTTATTGTTATCCATCGAAATTGTTTACGAACAAAGAACACAAAGAAATAAGATAGACTAAAGAAGACCTAAAAATAAAAATAAAATCTTACTAGAAAGGAATCTATCAAGTAGACCTAATAAAAAGAAAATTCTAACCTAGACAATAACTATTCCCCAGGCTGCGGCGCCAAAAACTTGATGCGTGGGAATCGCACCTTGCTTTACCTCTCGAGGGATCTCGAGAAGCTTACAACCCCCACCAGGCAGTGTACCTGATCGTTGTAGTATAGTATAGACGTATAGTGACAAGTACCGGGGGATTGATCGTTCAGCTTGGGAATAGTGTCGCTAGGATTAGAAAGCCTAATTTACTAGTTCTAAATGTGAGGGATGATTATTTTTGTATTTCTATGTTTTTATGAAAGCAAGTAAAATCTCGGGTTTTGAAGGAGTGGGCGGAATTAGTTGCTATTCAACTAACCCAAAGCTAAGATGCAATCAAAATAAAATACTAAAAATGAAAATAAACTAATTATACTAAGGTTGTGAGCAGTAATTGGAGAAAATGTGTTTACTTAGACTTCATTACTCCCTAAATATCTTTTACATGTTAATTACTTGTTATAATTGCATGGATGACGGATCATATTCCTTAATACCATTCATGGGGTGGCATACATAACTCCCCAATTCTATAAGCCCTTATCTCCTCCTACACCATGACCCAGCACAACTATAGGGATTGTAAACAGTGGCTCATGCATTAAATACAACCAATAAAGACCTAGTACGCCTCGGTTCATGTTTCTTAAGACGTTCAAGCATGTTACCATTTGGAGATCTGCCAGTTTTCTTAAGCCTAACATATAAAATCATTCATCCACAACAAGAATAAACAAGTAATCAACACATAATCAATATCTAGGTTTCATTAGATCTAAGCAAACACAAGAGAGATCTAGCCTAGCATAATTGAATTGAGACAAGAACAAGATATAGACAACCAACACATAGACATATTGATTGAATTAGAAGAATACTTATCTCAATTACAATGCAAGGTATCAAGGGTTTGGAACCCTTGAAAAACCTGTAAAAGTTCACCCAAATTCGTCTTTATGGTTTCTCCAAAACTTCTCTCCATTTAATGAAAAAACTAGAAAACTATATATAGGAAAACTGGTCTGACGGCGTCAAGACAAGCTTGTGACGCCGTCACCTCGCCGCCAAATACTTCCTCGGACGGCCTGTGTGACGCCGTCACCACCTACGGTATTTTATTCTTGGGACTTTTGACGCCGTCAAGATGGCTTTTGACGCCGTCACCACCTACGGTATTTTATTCTTGCTATCTGACGCCGTCAGTTGTAACTCTTGACGCCGTCACCTAGTGCTTCCAGCATGGAAAATTGATACTTTGCCGTTTTCTTCACTTTTATGCTCCAAAAACGTCCAAAATGGCTTCTTTTCTAGAATTCACTCTCCAAGTACCTAAAATCACAAAAGGAACGATTTAGGGCAATATTTGATCAAATAAAGTCGGATTCGGGCTTAAATGACCCCCTAAAAACGGATCATTTTTCGCCTCATCACTTTACCATTTTGCGGTTTATTGATATTTCCTTTTTCTAATTATTTAAACTCATTTCAGTTTGGTAGCTATAGAAAACATGTTCTCTAGTTATCCAAATATCTTATTTCTTCAAGGTTTCAAAACCGGAACAAGGGTTATAAAACGAACTTGATGGAATAAGATGTGCAACCATACTTAACCGTTTTGACATTTTATAAGACATCACGATTTCTAGAGTATGTGTGCTTTGAGTTTGATTAGAATTAGGACAATTCAAATATTCCTATTATGGCTTTTCCTCATAAGGAAAAGGATAGGAACAAGTCTTTTTCTTACAAGGAAAGGAAGACTTAGTTTGATCCTTTTAACAAGAAAAGAACAATCTTTTGTTTACGATTTGTGTTGCATTAATTCATTAATTGAATTCTCAAAGTTCATATTTAGTATTTTCGATAAGTATCCTTTTATGAATTAATTACCCCATGTTTACAATTTAAAACAATTAATTTACGTAAAAGGCTAAGATCCACATTGTGCTTCTACTATCACATCAGTTGATCTGCTAGCAATAGTAGATTTAATTGGTAGGCGACGATCACCAATTGCATTACAAGTGCAACTCTTAGATCTTTATGGGACCCATGGCACTAGTGAACATGCAACTAGTGTCATGTAGGCATGTTTAGTCCCATCTTTGCCTCGGGTCAAGGTCTCACCGCTTAACTCGATTAAGTCATCCAACTTGAGAACGTGCGAGAATATATCTAGGTCCCACGCATAGAGAATAGTCACCTTGGGTTACAATTCAACCTAGGTCCCACGCATAGGCAAAAAGTAATTGCAAGAGTTCTCAAAATTGGACGGCGTGACATAAATTTTGACGGGTAAAAGTTTTGATGCGAATCAAAAGGTGTACGAAAAGAGCATGCATTCATCTTTCGTAGCACAAGTTAAAAACATTTTTTTTTAACTTAAGTCTAATCATTGTTTTAATTTATGTGTGTCAAGTTGTCCATTTTCATGACTAATATTAATCCTACATGGATAATAAAGTTTGGACAATACATAAATAAAATAACATACATAACAAGTTAAGGTGTTATTATAAAACAATGATTTCAAGTTTCATAAACTTAGTAAAACTAAATCAAAAGACTTAGTTTTGAATATGGTTTGTGTTTTGTTTTAAGTTTTATAGAAAACTAATTGCAATTTTACATATGAAACAAAATATATAAAAAGCAAAACAAACACACAACCACAATATGCAAAGCCTCAACCGATGAAAAAACCTATGCTTGGTCTCGTGAGCCATCACGACAACCAAGAGTCAACTAGGGACAAACCACACAACCACACGGAGGACTCCCACTTGCTCCAAGACAATCAAGAGCAAGTAGGAAGCCCATGATGTATATGAAAAGCAGTTTCTGTCCTTTCAGAATTTCTGTGTTAGAGGGCCCAAAAGTCCATGATGGAGGCTTCCCCGGGCTTAGCTCAAAACTAGAAAGTTGTAGGCCCATGTCTTGGGTACCTGCAAAAAATATTTCAGCCAAAAAGACCTTACCAATCACCGGGAAACTCCGTTTTACCAACTGGTGTTCCAGCAGTCATTTTTCGGCAAAAACGTCTTTAACTCTTTCGCCTTTCACCACCAAGCCACGATTACATTATATTGAAAGTAAAATACAATTAATCTACTTTTAATCTACTGTAAAAGTGCCCAAACACTGGCTACAACCAAAAGAATATAATTACATAAATGCCGAAACAATGGCAAAACCCCAAAAACACGAAATTAAACAACATAAACAACCATTCAATGCACAAGTGGTCTAGGTTTTCATCGGCTTTGCATATAAACATAATAATACCATAATATTATGAATGAAACATGGTGTTGGCTAACTCCATGGACAAACATGCATGTATTTGTCATGGAAAACAAAATAATAACAAGAATTAAATTGTTAGCCAACGAAAACGAAGAAATTAATTGACAAGAATTAAAACCCCGTTTGGTACCCGTGTGAAATGGCCTTAGGTTCAAAACCTACTGATGTTAGGACCTTTTAATTATCTTGTTACCACAGAAAATTAAGCCATAGGGCCTGATTCGAAATCGTTTCATAAATCGATCAAAAACATGCGTTTTAGGCCATTTTCACGTACCCGATCAAGAAACCAATTGATGTATTCATAACAAATGACCATAGGATTAAAAAGTCCAGATCTTAAGACCTCATATAGGTCAACATATTCAGAATATATAAGCCCTAGGGTCTATTTTAAGATTCCACTTTTAAATCCATTAAAAAAACACGTTTTTAGCCATTTTTACGCATACAAGATGATCATATGACATCATATGATGGCTCGTGATACCACTATAGGTGATGTATGAATATAAAACATATATGAAACAAATAAACGCAGGGGAAAACATCACCAACAACGGATCTCATATAGCCATATGATCAATCAAATAATAAACAACAACATGTTATACCTTTGTAGCGTGATCGGTAGAATCATATGGAGACCATCACCAACACCATGAACCACCTATGAAACCAAGTGACCAAAATAGATCACCTCTATGATGGAAACACACTACACGTCATAGATCACCACCCGATGCTAGTCTTGACCCCATAACACGCGATCTAGCCTTGAACTACACTAGAATAAGGTTAGATGAGATCAAAAACACCAAACCCTCATATGGTTGAGTTTAATTTCGTGGCTTTTGAGGAGGGCAAGGAGGAGAGACTTTTTGGTAAGTGGTTATTATAATTGATAACCTTAATTGACCAATTCAATAGGAGGTTATAACAAAAATGTTACACTTAACCCCTTGCTCTTTTTCCTCTTGTTTCCCACCATGTCCAGCCATATGGGGGCCTTAAATGGGCTTGCCCATTTGTTGGTCCAATCCAATAAACTAAGTACTAGCTTAGTTATTAGTAGCCCGTTATTGATCCCGAGTTACGTAGTCGTTTATATATTGTAAATACGATAAATACAATCTATAAAATGGTGTCTCTGTGTATAAGTGTGTGACCCCATAGGCTCACATATGTCTAGCCATATAATTATTTATTATGACACGAGCATACTCCAACAGAAAGATCATCACCACCAAGCAAACCATATCCGGCAAAAAATACAACCAAAAACTGAAACTATAGTATCCTCTTTTAATCTAAACACAAATATAACATATATAAACAAAATTTGTTTACAAAATTTTCATAAGAACAAATAAATACACAACCACCATTTATTTATGGACTAAAACCACATAAACACAAAGCCACCAAGAGTACACCGGTTTACCACATACACCCACGACGAATATAGCTATAGATTCCGGCGAACAAAAACACAAATCAAACCTCTAATTTTTCTTCAAATCTGTTATCAAATGAATCTTAAAGGTTCTTAAAACAACCAAAGAAACTAAATCCATAAACAAAAATAAATCACAAACATACTTGTTACAACCAAACACAAGAAAAACCAACTCGGAGATAGATCTTTACATAATATGCATATCTCCAAACAACCAAGCACACTCAAAACCACCAAGCACACCGAAACCACCAACACGTGAAGGCACGGCAGAAGGCGGCGGTGATTAGGTTTATAGTGGCGGTAGTAATGAGGGTGAAAGACCAAATTTTTCGAGTGTGTTGTTCTTGTGTTTGTTTAGGTTAGATGAGAGAGAGATTTTTCGAGTGTCTTATTTTTGTGTATGTTTAATGTGTTGGGTTTGGAATTGAATAAAAAAGTTGCCATAGATAGATTTTAGAGAAAATTGCGAAAATCGTCCTTGTGGTTTAGTCAAATTGCATGTTTCGTCCTTACTGTTCATTAATTGCAAAAATAGTACATTGACTGCACTGTTACGTGCACTTTTGGTCCTTTGACTTAAATGGCGTTTAATGGACTTAGTTAGCAGTTACACTTTAGCCCCTTTTGGTTAACCACTATTGCAGCACTCATCCTTTAACCTATAATTTATTTTTTTTTTGAATTTTTTGAAAAAAAATTCCTCCGTTTTTTTTCGAATTTTTTTAATATTGCTTTTTGTCAAGTAATTTTTTTTGAAAATGTATTTTATATAAAAATGTTTCGTCAAGTAATTTTTTTTACGTTTTGTCCGTTTTCATCCGTTTTTGTCCATTTTTCTTACATTCTTGTCAGTCTTTATCTGTTTTCCTTATGTTATGTCCGTGTTTCTTGCATTTTAGTCTGTTATTATCCATTTTTATATGTATTTATCCATTTTTTAATGTTTTAACCGTTTATGACATATTGAAAATTTTGATTTTTTTTCAAAACACAAAAAAAAAAAAAAATTTGAAAAAAATATAAATTTTTTTGTAAAAAAAAAATTCCAAATTTTTTTTTCAAAAACAATGATTTTTTATTAAAATTTTTCAATGTGCAGCAAATACTTTTTTGAAAAAATTTGAAAATTCTTTTTGTAAAAAAAATTTCCAAAAATATTTTTCAAAAAAAAAAGTGATTTTTTTTTCAAAATTTTCAATATGTCGCGAAAATTTATAAAACAATTTTGCGACATATTTAAAATTTTGAAAAAAAATGTAAGAAAAATGGATAAAAAGGACAAAAATGGATAACCACATATAAAAATGGATGAAAACGTATAAAACAAAAAAAAACGTAAAAAACGTACAAAAGGGGCTAAAGTGTAACTGAGGAAAAAAAATATAAAAAAAATCAAAAAAAAAAAAAAAAAACGGAGGAATTTTTTTTTTCAAAAAATACGAAAAAAAAATTATAGGTTAAAGGATGGGTCCTGCAATGGTGGTTAGTCAAAAGGGGCTGGTGGTTAGTCAAAAGGGGCTAAATTGTAACTGCTAACGGAGTCCATTTAACGACAATTAAGTCAAAGGACCAAAAGTGCACGTAACAGTGCGGTCAACGTACCATTTTTGCAATTAATGAACAGTAAGGACGAAATGTGCAATTTGGCCAAACCACAAGGACGATTTTTGCAATTTTCTCTAGATTTTAAATTCACATTCAATACTTTCCGCAATTTGAAATTTCCAGCGATGTTTCAACTTCACATTCAATACTTTCCGTTATTAAATTGATTCACTATGTTAACAAAAAATTCAGACATTCCTTTTAGTAAAATTCAGTATTATAGTGCTATAAGGGAATTATGAGGATTGACCAAAATTCAGTATTCACATTTCACTTTGAATGTTTTCATTTTTTAAGCAGTATAGATTTGCTACTTTCATTTCTTATGGTGTTGTTTAGGGTGAGCAAAGCCGACCGACGACCGAAATCCGACACAAACCGACCGAAACCGAGTTATACTCGGGTCGGGTTGGGACTCGGGATAAACCGACAAAACACAAAGAAAACCACACAAACCGACCGAAACCGATCCCGACCGACACAAACCAACCTATACTCGGGTCAGGATTCGGTTAGGGATTTCAGGTTGTCGGTTTTGGTATGGGTCGGGCTCGGGTCGGTTTCAGCCCGATGCCACCCCTAGTGTAGTTAGCACAACAATTCTTTGTGTAACACCCTCTTGAAAATTCTGGTTGTGTTTTCATATTGTACACTATGTCCTATTGTTGTTCCTCAAGTGATGGTTATTTAAAGCATATGCGATGGTTCAATCTATTGATGACTTGATGCATTTATGGCCGTAAATGCTAAAGTTGTGTATTTATGTCAATCCATGCAAGTATAAAGTTTTTGCCTTCAAACGCTTGGCCGATGCCAAGTCTTTCTTTCAAATTTTGTAAGGAGTCCTTTCATACAATGCTAAAAAGCTTTTGAAAAGCCTTTTCAAATAGTAAAAAGTTTTTTCTCAAACCAACCATTGCATAAGCTCTTATTTCTATGATGGGCCTGGTCCTTATGTTCAAGTATTGGTTATACTTTGTGATGTCTGTTATTGTGGTATGATCTTATGTTTGGTCATGCATTGTGTCATTGTTGTTTTCTTATTTTTATGGTGTAAGGCCTTATTGGCTATGCTCATTCTTTTCTTGTAACCTTTTGTCTTGGGGTTCATTCTTTTTAATTGTCTTGTTAAAAAGTTGGGTTGTCATTTTTGGGTATGTTTGGCCAAAGTAACTGTTGCTGGAACTGGTGCTGGAGATTATTAAAAGAGATTATTTTTATAAGCTACATGAAGTAACCTTTGGTTTTAAGAGATTATGAAAGATTATTTTTTTTGAAATCTCTTATAAGCTATGTCTGCCAAACAAAGATTCTTTTTTAAGTAACTTATTTTGTTTTGGTTTTGGTTCCTTTTCTAAATGTTGACTTTCTTAAAAAAAAAAAAAAAACGTTTGTGCAAAAAAGGAAAATAATAATATAGACCCATACTTTGTGTACCTCCGTACTTCTCGAAACACAGGTAAATCTTTAAAGAGGTGTAGCATAAATTTTACAAAATTTCAGCCACTCGCTGACGTGGCAGAGTGCTGATTGGTTGGTTTTTTGTGGCCCACAGAAAACTAACCAATCAGCACTCTGTCACGTCAGCGAGTGACTTAAATTTTGTAAACCTTAAGTGGATCTAGTATTTTCCATCTTTAAATATTGATATGATATTTTTTGAATTCAATTGTTTACTTTAACTTGATATAATATGCTTTCCACCAAAGATTCAATGTTCCTAGTGGTTTCCTTTAAAGTAATTTTGATTCATAGTATCTTTTGCAAACAATGTGGAACATTATAAGAAGTCATCATTAATAAATTTTCTTGACTATTTTGATGATAATAAATAATGATTCACATTTCCCATTATCACATGGAAAAAGATAAGAATGTCTTAGAGGATTAACAATAATAGAAAGTAACTAAAAATATTCCATTGCCATTAAAGAAATGTATGATAACCATTCAAAATTGATTTCTAATCATGTTTTTACATAAAAAGCAATACACGAAATATTAGGAAAAAACGAAAGCAATAAATAAGATTTTGGAAAAAAACATAAACCAGTGGAATAGTTTCGTTTGTTGACTAATGACTTTAGCCAACTTTTTGTTAATGATAGAAAGTTTAGACCAATGAAATGATTTTTTAGTTCCTTATTTTCCACAACATTATGAGATAAAAAGCTACTTTATTTCGATTTTATACTTGAGAAAAAGGATGCCCATGCGTAAATTGGCCAACTTTAATGATCTTTCCATCTCCTTTAAATTTGATGTTTCTTAGAGGGTTGACAATGGGTGCGGGGAGGCACGGTACAGGGTGCTTCCTGTGCGGGAACTCCGCCGCCGGTCACGTGTTACCGCACGGGGGGAGCTTTTGCGGGGAAGTTTACCGAACGAGAATTGAAAAAAATTAGAACATTGGAGAGTGAATTTCGACAGTTGGGGGGGATCAACAGCTATTTTTTTTTTTTTTTTTTTTTTTTTTTAATAATTGCTCAAGTTTAAAGAGAGAGAGAAGAAAGACATCTGAGTATGGGAGCGGCAAATGAAGAAGAAGGAAGCAATGTAGGTCAAAGTGTCAATACTCAAAAGTAAGCTCACCTCCTTTTATCCCTTAAGGCCCAATTATTATTTGATTTGGATATAGTAAGCCTACCTCTTTTTATCCCTTAAGGCCCAATACTCAAAAATAAATTTTCATATTAGTTAAAAAAAAAAAAATACAGTCAATTTTTAATTGAATTAAAAAAAAAAAAAAAAAAAAAAAAAAAAAGGAATTAAGTGAAGGGTGAGGGGTGTGATGCCAACAAAAAATGAGTGAGTGAAGGAAAAAGTGAGAGAATGATGTGGCATAAGAGAATTGATTGTAAGTGAGTGAAGGGATTTGGGGTGAGAGGTGTGTTGCCAACCCCCTTAGAGCATCTGCAACGGGCACTTTTATAATGACTTATTACTATTTTAAAAAGCTTTTCAAATAAGTTTTTGCATTACACTAAAGAGTTGGTGAAAAGCTTTTTATGACTTAAATTTATTGTAAAAAGCTTTTGGGTACTAAAGACTTGGTAGATTACAAGTCTTTGAAATAAAAACTTGGTGCTATTTTTGATTTTCATTTATTGTAAAAAACATTTGAATTAATGAGAAAATGATGTGGCAATACCAAAAAGTCATTCGGAGGTAGAAGCATTGTGGATGATCTTATAAGGAGGTTGGCAACCCATCACCCACTGTCTCTCTCATTACTCATTCCCTACCAATTCTTTTATGCCACACCATTCACCCACTTTTTTCATCACTCACCCATATTTTTTTTTTTGGCATACGATCACTCACTACATCGCTTCACTCACTTCATTTTATTTTAAATTCCATTAAAATTAAATAAAAAACTAAAATTCCATTAAAATTAAAAAAAAACATTACATAATATTACTAAAAAGCATAAAATAATATTACATAATACTAAAATACTAAATTTCATAATATAAAACGGCTCATCTTCCTCAATCGCATTAATAAAAACCTCGAGACTACTATCGTTAGACCACTCAAACGGCTCATCTAACAATATAGTCGAACATATTCTTTTATGCTCCATATGGTTGAGTTTTTTTTTTTTTTTTTTTTTTTTTTTTTTTTTTTTTTTTTTGATATGTTATTTTTGATTGTCCATGTTTTATGTATATATACTCCAAAAAATATCCGTTCTCCAACGTTCAAAAAATCACTCCAACGGTTACATTTTAGCTCCTTCCTGTGCGTGAAAGTTTCACGTGCAAGATGGATCCCGTGCGTGATGGAGGGGTCAGCGGCGGTGTTCCTGCGCTAGATGGATCCCTTTCCCGTGTGATCGCGCTACCACTACCAACCCCTAACTTAATTCATTTTTATAATTATTAAAAAATGAATAGATATTTATAAATAAAAATCTAATAAATAAAAATTAAAAAGAATAGTGGAATATATCTCTTATGAGATAATGGCTAACAAACCAACCTGACAAAAATGATAGTGAAATTGAAAATGAGAAAGTTAAAGGTTCAACAACCTTACTCTTTGTCACACAATTTTTTTGATAAAAAATCTCAAAGTTTGGTGTTATTAACAAGGAATATTGGCAAAAAAAAAAGTATCATACTTGCCATTTTTTGTTGTTGGGAATAGACTTTATTATTTCAAGTGTCGGTCATTGAGTTTTGTTATAGGTTGCATTATTAAGTTAGTACGTTAGTGAATTAATATGTTTTATAAAGTTTTATGCTAAGTTTATAGGTTTGGTAAAAGTCTAAGGGCCTAGTTTGTAATATTTGCATAATTTGGTGAAGCCCTAGACTACACCTATAAATAGCCTTGTAACCCCTCATTAGAGGTTGTTGGTTCACCTAGTAATATCATTTGTCTTTCATTTCATATTAAGGGTTCCTTCCACTCTCTCTCTACTTACTTTCTCTCTCTAGAAATCTTAGTGGTTATGTTTTAAAATGGTGACCTAACAAGTAATATCATTCGCCAAGGGATAATATAGGTTGATTTATGTTTGATTTGGTAGAAAAACTAGGTTTAAAAATGATTTTAGGGCTTATCTGTTATTGTTCATCGCCATACTAGCGAGTTAGAAAATGTAACACCCCCAATTCATTGATGCAGCGGAATTCAAACTGGGTGTTACTCGACGGCACAATAGTCACAATAATAGAAAACGAACTCCAATTGAGTCGTTTTAAAAGGTGTATCATTCAAATTATATAAATATCAGAGATTTCAAAATGAGGTCCCAATTGGTTCCATGTTTACAATGTATAATGAATGAGTTTTGAATGATAATAAAATTTATAGCCCTCTTGAGTATCCGTGTCCTTCCGTGCCATCCTTGATCGTCATGAACCTGAAATACATGCTTGAGAGTTCAACACAAAGGTTGAGTGATATTCATAGAGTTTGTTAAATCGATTGAACACAATGTGTTGGTAGTTAAATCGTTTGAACACTATAATCGTAGTGTTTGTAGGTAAATCGTTTGAACACCATAATCGTAGTGTTTGTAGGTAAATCGTTTGAACACCATAATCGTAGTGTTTGTAGGTAAATCGTTTGAACACAATAATCGTAGTGTGAGCTGTAGACTCACACCAATGTTTGGAAAACAAAACAGGTAGGCTACGTTATTATACGCCCATAAAATGTATTATACACTAAGCTTATGAAACCAAAACGTTAACGTGTACCAATATCGATTGGCAGATTTATCCCGGTAGGTACTTTGCCGTCATACCTAATGTCTCAAATATTAATGCATTTGTTTGAACTAATCAAAACAAATGGGATTCGTCAATCCCAATAGGCCTATTCACAATATTCGCGCTCACTTGCAAGTAACCCTCGCAAGTGATTAAATGGTTCATACTAAGGGATCTTGGTTTGGCAAGGATGTTACTTAGTGATAATAAAACATAGTCGAATAACATACAGTAGGAAGCATTGTATTCCCCCCAAGGGTTTGTAAAACATTGAAGTAATGTAAAGTGGGGCTATGAACTCACCTTAAGTTAAGATAGCAAGTAATGAATGTAACGGTCAAATCGTGAAGGTTCTATGAGCAACCTATAATAGAATGTCGCGACTTAGGATTGGAGTAAAGAATATGAAGTAGTGCCTATATATATATCTTGCATTATAGTCCATGATGTGGTATGATGTATATTGTAAGTCCTTGAAAGAAAAGATTCATGAAACATGTATGTTTTGTATATCGTTTACTACCGTTCGGGCCGACATAATTCAGAAGTCATGTTAGTAAGCGTTCGAGGAGCCAGGACACTTTAACTCATAAATCCACAACTCAACTCGACGGCTTACATAATGAACTCCTCACATGAGGCTCCCTACTATTGTAGTAGTTGATGAAATATATAGATATAAGTTTTGATCCGAAAGGTTACATGTCCGATATTTGAATAAACTTAGGAAAGTTTATTTGTACATGAAGATTGTTATTAGGGGTAGCTTCATAAGCCTTAAATGACCATGTTCTCTTGGTAAAATCACATGGTTTCCTTTTAAGTGAAGTAGATCCAAATTGCTTGTTCAAGTTATCGCCTAACTCATTGTTTCATGTTTACGCCTATGTGAGTTGTTATGGTCATTTCGTCGTGGCCTAGCCATGACCTTTGGTCCTTGTTCCAAGGTCATGAGACTCAACCTTGGTTCTAGTCATGTTTGTGGTCTTGATTATAGGTCATAAGACCTCTTGTTCCTTTCAAAGTATACCCATAATCTAGTGACTTTCGCCTAAAAATGGGCTGTTTAGAATTTGAAGAATTTTATCACTCGGAAAGCATTTTTAGGTCTCGAGCTTCTTTGTTCCTGAACGAAAACGTCGTTTCGGACAACTTTCGTGTTTTAACTTTTTGATGAATCGGACCAGAAGTGGGACTTTAAAAACCCAAATTTGATCAGGAAGCTATTTGGCAGTTTTGCCGGAAATCTTTGCTAATTTCAAATCGCCATTACTTTTGACTCGTATACTCGTTTTGGGTGGTTCAAATTGCTATGGTTTCCTTGTTAAGTCCTCTACTGTAATATGTAATGATCCAACATCATATTTTTACCATTTTGATCAGGTCTTACCAAGAAAGTCACTAGTTTACTTGTTTTAGTAACTTGTTGTAACAATCAATAACAATAACTTGTTTTGGTCATTTTTATACATCATGGACATGATAACAAGACAATATATAGTACAAATAATATGTAAATAACATGAACATGATTATTTAACAAGAATCAAGTTAGGGTTTGGCTCACAACTTTTGGCTTTCAAAGATGAAAGGAAGTTAACATGTAAGGATAGGACATTGATAGACTTGCTTCAACCCTTTTTCACTTCATGCAATCTTTCTACTCTTGGTATTCTTGAAAGATGGATGATGAAGGTTTAGGTGAATTGAGTGGATTTAAACTCAAGAGAAATCACCAAATATATGAGGTTATGGAAGTGTTTGATGAATGATAACCTATCTAGGGTTTCTACCTTGAACTAGCACTTGAATCTTGCATGAAACTTGGAAGGAAAAGAGCAAAGGGAATGGTGTTGGTGTGTGTGGAAGTGGACGGCAAAGAAAGGGAGGGGAAGGGCTTTATATGCCTTTGAGGAGGTTAGAAATGTTGACTAGTCCAACCTTGGAGGCCAAGGTGAACACATGGACTAATCTTAAGGCCTTTAAGCTTGAGATCAAGCCACCTAGTGTGAAACCCCCCCCCCCTATGGCGGTTCATATGGCTTAGGAAGGATGAGGTGGTTCTTGCTTGATATTATCCAAGATATTGGATGAGTTTTGACTCCGGGAAATGCCAATCGTAAATGATTAAGCCTCAAAACGTAAAACCGGGTGTCGTAAAATTATGGAACTTGAAAGTATTGATAAACATGTCAATAAGTTCCATAATAAAATATAAAATGAGTGGTAGGTTCCATCTGGGTGTAAAACCCTGCTAAAAACTGGAAACACGGGTCTAAAACGCGTAATTCGCGTAAAACGCTGAATATTGCGTAAAATTGAGAAAAGTAAAATGTTACTTTTCTAATGTTATAAAAATGATTTAAAATGACTTATAATGTCTAGACTGGGCTCAGTCTAGTGTCGGTTGGTGTTAAATGTCTTTTAGACATCAAACCGTAAGCCTAAAAATCACGAAATGACTTATAACATCAAGGGATCATTTTTTGTCAATGGAGGAGGGAAAGAATATGTTGACTTTTTCTAATAAGTTGAAAACTCAAAAAGTCTTAGAAACGCGTTTTGTGGTCTCACGGTTAATCGCCCAAATGGTTAAGCGTGCTCATGCGAGAGTAGTACAGGCATGGGTGACCTGCTGGGAAGTTTTTGGTCATGTTTTTCTCAGTCACGATTAATTCTCAAATAAATCATGAGTGTGTCAAACATTTTTCCGATGTGGGGTCACCTGACGGGGTTGAATTTCGTTATGCGTAGAATTTCTGATTGACGTTTTACCCTAAAACGTGTAATTCCTTAATAACTTTCACGAAAATGAGCTTATGAATGTCAAACTTTTAATTTGCCATGGAAATGATTTATCACTCGATAAAATCAAATAAAAATCAACTTTCGGGAAAGTTTCGGGAAAAAAATGAATAGTAAAAGTGAATAGTGAAATTTTCCGGGAATGGTAATTAACCTGAAATTGTGAATTGTTACAGTCTCTACCCCTTACGGGGAACTTCGTCCCGAAGTTCTATGTGTGTCATATGTTGGAGTGGTGTCGATAAAGATGTGTGGTTACTTATGAGGACCAAAGTCTGGGATTTCCGGTAATGTAATTTGATTTGTCATTTCAGTGTATGGTGTAGGATGAGGCTTCCTTTTATATAGGAAAGGTATGGTAATAGTCGAATATCAAAGGAAATTGATATAGCAGTCGAATATTAATAGGAATCGATATAGTAGTTGAATATCAAATAGAACTTGATATAGTTAAATATCAAAATGGAAATTGATATAGTTGTCAAGTATCAATAGCAATTGATATAACAGTTGAACAACAATAGCAATTTACATAGGAATCCAATAAATGGAAATTGATATATGAATCGAATCATGGAATAAGCGTTGAACATGTGGTTGGACCAAGTCCTGTTTGAATTGTACGGCTGCCCATGCATATGGTTACATGGCCCCGTAATGAGTTTGGTACGACTGCACATGCATATGGTTACATGGCCTCGCAACGAGTTTGTTTGTTATTGCACTATCATTATGAAAACCAAAATGTAAACCTCGTACTTATGGAAATTGGGATAGTCGTTGCAATCATAGCCTTGTATTATGTCATGGGTTGAAGCGATGTCGGTGAAAAGATAGGATTTCTTGTGGCGAATAAAATGTAGGTATCATGCCATACCCGAGCAATGTAATGTAGGTATCAAGCCATACCCGAGCAATGTAATGTAGGTATCAAGCCATACCCGAGCAATGTAATGTAGGTATCAAGCCATACCCGAGCAATGTAATGTAGGTTGACTTCATACTTATGTTATTTCGGATATAATTAAGCCCACTTGTTTATAATTCTTTATTTACATAGAGAGGCATCCCAAACAATGTAACTAAAGGAATATAAACGTATGGTTCGATGATTTATAATTTCTTTATTTAAATGAAAAGGCATCCCAATCCATTCAAATAAGGACATTATAAATCATCCTACTCAAGAATTCCCGACACAACATTCATACTTAGCCGGTGAGTTACAAGGTAGTGTATTACGAGATGATACTGGTGTAGCAAAAGTACAAGATGAATATTCAATCTTGTAAAGCTGATAAAGGTGCTTGTGGTGTAACTAAGGATGATTTGAGCTTTAAAAGTGCATCAAAATCTGTTAATGAGCTTGTGGTTCCAACGGTTGTGAAGATAATGTTATGATATGTTGATGAACAAAAGTGTGTAGTGTATGCTTAACATTAATACTCTTAGGTATAGATGTTGAGTTTGCTTTAAAAATCTTAAGGGATTTTAAAGGTTTATGATGGGATGGTATCCTTAGGACCTAAACAGGATAGTACTTCTACAGGATGAAGAGAATAATTGATAACTATTCCAAGATAGTAGTTCGGATTATCTCATAAATGAAAAATTTCAAGAATGAAATTAGGTAGTACAAATAAGGCGTTAAGATCTTGCTGAGTGGTAAGACACTATCGTGTCTCTAGATTGTTTTAATGTATTCTGGTGGTTTATCGAGTTCATGTAGGAAATCAACCTAAACATAACCCTAGTACAACTACTCTCAGTATTTGAAAATTCTAAGTCGAATATAGTTAGTCAGACTATATTCCACTGTCCCTAGGTTAAATATAGGTGACTAGTCTATATTTAGCCAAGGTTCGATAAAATTTTCAAATACCTAAATTAGGTATACTTGTGATATGTCCGTTGCTTTCGGGAAACTGTCCACTAAACAAAGGCGATGTCAAACCCTTAAGTTGCAAGTCCCGTCCATACAAGACTTGTAACGTATGTTTTCACATTCCATTGCATAGAAGGTAGTAAGGGTAGATACGTATGGAAAGGAAGTTTTAAGTAGTTCTAAAATAGAACATACTTGGCCAGGATCACGAACTTTTAATAATGAAGGTTTCATCAGAAAAACTTTGATGAATGTAGAGAAAGTTCAGCTTTTGTCGATGATGGATTAGTTTGTCCTTTAGAAATCTCATATTTCTTGTTTTGAAATCGATAGATTGTGACGGGGTTTTGATATCATAAGAAATGATATTAATGATGTGATGGAATAATTCTAGAGACCATTTGCACAAAACACAATGTCTCGGAAGTTGGTTAGACCATTGTGCAATTCACAATGTCTGGGAAGTAGGTTAGGTCATTGTGTGACTCAAAACATTTGAGAAATGATTAAGACCATTGTATCATACAATGTCTTGGAAAATGAATGAGACCATTGTATCTCACAATGTCTTGGAAAATGAATGAGGCCATTGTATCTCACAATGTCTTGAAAAATGAATGAGACCATTGCAATCCGTTACAATGTCTTGGACATATAATGTTGGAGTAGGAACATGATTGGGAGAGTGTGGCTGTGCCGAAATGCCTTAGAATAGGCATACACAGATATGTTTAGTCCATTGTTTAGATAAATGATTGAAAATAAACCGAGTTTATATATCAATATACTAATATGTTCATGTAGCATAAAATGCCTAGTGTGTATATATCAATATACAAATATGTGTTCATGTAGCATAAAATGCCTAGTATATATCAATATACTTATATGTGTTCATGTAGCATAAAATGCTTAGTGTGTATATATCAATATACTTATATGTGTTCATGTAGCATAAAATGCCTAGTGTGTATATATCAATATACTTATATGTGTTCATGTAGCATAAAATGCCTAGTATATATCAATATACTTATATGTTTGTGTATCATAACATGCTTACTAAGTCCATAATCGTCTGGAGGATGGAAGACACGGAGAGCGGAAGGCTATAAAATGTTTTTGTTTGTGATTGTAGTTATAGTTTAGGTCTCACTTAGACCCGTTTCTCTATAACCATGGCTCTGGTACCAATCTGTAACACCCCCAATTCATTGATGCAGCGGAATTCAAACTGGGTGTTACTCGACGGCACAATAGTCACAATAATAGAAAACGAACTCCAATTGAGTCGTTTTAAAAGGTGTATCATTCAAATTATATAAATATCAGAGATTTCAAAATGAGGTCCCAATTGGTTCCATGTTTACAATGTATAATGAATGAGTTTTGAATGATAATAAAATTTATAGCCCTCTTGAGTATCCGTGTCCTTCCGTGCCATCCTTGATCGTCATGAACCTGAAATACATGCTTGAGAGGTCAACACAAAGGTTGAGTGATATTCATAGAGTTTGTTAAATCGATTGAACACAATGTGTTGGTAGTTAAATCGTTTGAACACTATAATCGTAGTGTTTGTAGGTAAATCGTTTGAACACCATAATCGTAGTGTTTGTAGGTAAATCGTTTGAACACCATAATCGTAGTGTTTGTAGGTAAATCGTTTGAACACAATAATCGTAGTGTGAGCTGTAGACTCACACCAATGTTTGGAAAACAAAACAGGTAGGCTACGTTATTATACGCCCATAAAATGTATTATACACTAAGCTTATGAAACCAAAACGTTAACGTGTACCAATATCGATTGGCAGATTTATCCCGGTAGGTACTTTGCCGTCATACCTAATGTCTCAAATATTAATGCATTTGTTTGAACTAATCAAAACAAATGGGATTCGTCAATCCCAATAGGCCTATTCACAATATTCGCGCTCACTTGCAAGTAACCCTCGCAAGTGATTAAATGGTTCATACTAAGGGATCTTGGTTTGGCAAGGATGTTACTTAGTGATAATAAAACATAGTCGAATAACATACAGTAGGAAGCATTGTATTCCCCCCAAGGGTTTGTAAAACATTGAAGTAATGTAAAGTGGGGCTATGAACTCACCTTAAGTTAAGATAGCAAGTAATGAATGTAACGGTCGAATCGTGAAGGTTCTATGAGCAACCTATAATAGAATGTCGCGACTTAGGATTGGAGTAAAGAATATGAAGTAGTGCCTATATATATATCTTGCATTATAGTCCATGATGTGGTATGATGTATATTGTAAGTCCTTGAAAGAAAAGATTCATGAAACATGTATGTTTTGTATATCGTTTACTACCGTTCGGGCCGACATAATTCAGAAGTCATGTTAGTAAGCGTTCGAGGAGCCAGGACACTTTAACTCGTAAATCCACAACTCAACTCGACGGCTTACATAATGAACTCCTCACATGAGGCTCCCTACTATTGTAGTAGTTGATGAAATATATAGATATAAGTTTTGATCCGAAAGGTTACATGTCCGATATTTGAATAAACTTAGGAAAGTTTATTTGTACATGAAGATTGTTATTAGGGGTAGCTTCATAAGCCTTAAATGACCATGTTCTCTTGGTAAAATCTCATGGTTTCCTTTTAAGTGAAGTAGATCCAAATTGCTTGTTCAAGTTATCGCCTAACTCATTGTTTCATGTTTACGCCTATGTGAGTTGTTATGGTCATTTCGTCGTGGCCTAGCCATGACCTTTGGTCCTTGTTCCAAGGTCATGAGACTCAACCTTGGTTCTAGTCATGTTTGTGGTCTTGATTATAGGTCATAAGACCTCTTGTTCCTTTCAAAGTATACCCATAATCTAGTGACTTTCGCCTAAAAATGGGCTGTTTAGAATTTGAAGAATTTTATCACTCGGAAAGCATTTTTAGGTCTCGAGCTTCTTTGTTCCTGAACGAAAACGTCGTTTCGGACAACTTTCGTGTTTTAACTTTTTGATGAATCGGACCAGAAGTGGGACTTTAAAAACCCAAATTTGATCAGGAAGCTATTTGGCAGTTTTGCCGGAAATCTTTGGTAATTTCAAATCGCCATTACTTTTGACTCGTATACTCGTTTTGGGTGGTTCAAATTGCTATGGTTTCCTTGTTAAGTCCTCTACTGTAATATGTAATGATCCAACATCATATTTTTACCATTTTGATCAGGTCTTACCAAGAAAGTCACTAGTTTACTTGTTTTAGTAACTTGTTGTAACAATCAATAACAATAACTTGTTTTGGTCATTTTTATACATCATGGACATGATAACAAGACAATATATAGTACAAATAATATGTAAATAACATGAACATGATTATTTAACAAGAATCAAGTTAGGGTTTGGCTCACAACTTTTGGCTTTCAAAGATGAAAGGAAGTTAACATGTAAGGATAGGACATTGATAGACTTGCTTCAACCCTTTTTCACTTCATGCAATCTTTCTACTCTTGGTATTCTTGAAAGATGGATGATGAAGGTTTAGGTGAATTGAGTGGATTTAAACTCAAGAGAAATCACCAAATATATGAGGTTATGGAAGTGTTTGATGAATGATAACCTATCTAGGGTTTCTACCTTGAACTAGCACTTGAATCTTGCATGAAACTTGGAAGGAAAAGAGCAAAGGGAATGGTGTTGGTGTGTGTGGAAGTGGACGGCAAAGAAAGGGAGGGGAAGGGCTTTATATGCCTTTGAGGAGGTTAGAAATGTTGACTAGTCCAACCTTGGAGGCCAAGGTGAACACATGGACTAATCTTAAGGCCTTTAAGCTTGAGATCAAGCCACCTAGTGTGAAACCCCCCCCCCTATGGCGGTTCATATGGCTTAGGAAGGATGAGGTGGTTCTTGCTTGATATTATCCAAGATATTGGATGAGTTTTGACTCCGGGAAATGCCAATCGTAAATGATTAAGCCTCAAAACGTAAAACCGGGTGTCGTAAAATTATGGAACTTGAAAGTATTGATAAACATGTCAATAAGTTCCATAATAAAATATAAAATGAGTGGTAGGTTCCATTTGGGTGTAAAACCCTGCTAAAAACTGGAAACACGGGTCTAAAACGCGTAATTCGCGTAAAACGCTGAATATTGCGTAAAATTGAGAAAAGTAAAATGTTACTTTTCTAATGTTATAAAAATGATTTAAAATGACTTATAATGTCTAGACTGGGCTCAGTCTAGTGTCGGTTGGTGTTAAATGTCTTTTAGACATCAAACCGTAAGCCTAAAAATCACGAAATGACTTATAACATCAAGGGATCATTTTTTGTCAATGGAGGAGGGAAAGAATATGTTGACTTTTTCTAATAAGTTGAAAACTCAAAAAGTCTTAGAAACGCGTTTTGTGGTCTCACGGTTAATCGCCCAAATGGTTAAGCGTGCTCATGCGAGAGTAGTACAGGCATGGGTGACCTGCTGGGAAGTTTTTGGTCATGTTTTTCTCAGTCACGATTAATTCTCAAATAAATCATGAGTGTGTCAAACATTTTTCCGATGTGGGGTCACCTGACGGGGTTGAATTTCGTTATGCGTAGAATTTCTGATTGACGTTTTACCCTAAAACGTGTAATTCCTTAATAACTTTCACGAAAATGAGCTTATGAATGTCAAACTTTTAATTTGCCATGGAAATGATTTATCACTCGATAAAATCAAATAAAAATCAACTTTCGGGAAAGTTTCGGGAAAAAAATGAATAGTAAAAGTGAATAGTGAAATTTTCCGGGAATGGTAATTAACCTGAAATTGTGAATTGTTACAGAAAATTTCTATCGAGTTATGATTTTGGTTTTACCGAGTTTGGGATAAATCTTAGCGAGTTAGGTTTCATCTTAGCGAGTTAAGTTTTATTTTTTGGCGAGTTAGACCTAAGTTTCTGTGAGTTAGACCTAAGTTTCTGCGAGTTAGCTTCCATTTATATCGAGTTAAGCTTAAGTTTGGCGAGTTAGCCATACCTTATCGTATATCGAGTAAGGTTCTTTGTGGCTTATAACTAGGGGAACCTCTGCCCAAGTTAATTCTCTTTACCGAGTTAGACAATATCAAGTCTTACCGAGTTAGGATTTTTGATCTTACCGAGTTACAGTTCCTGCAGGATATACCGAGTTAGACAAATACATCAATCTTACCGAGTTAAGTCTGCAAATTAACCTTACCGAGTTAGAAAAATTCAAGACTTTACCGAGTTTAGTTGTAACTTTGATTACCGAGTTAAGTCCTCAAGTATTTCTTACCGAGTTATACATTTTTACCAAGTTATACATTATTACCGAGTTACAAATCCATTCAAAGTTGTACCGAGTTAGAAGCCAATTTTATCAATTAGCAAGTCTAAAACCTATAACATCTACCTTGATTTATCCTTAAAAGATCCAAGTTTAACATAATCATTTTTCATCTCATATTAACAAAGTTTTTCCTTCTATCTCTCTTTTTGGCGGGAAAATTTTGAGTAAAATTTATTTCTTACAGGAGACTAAACGTTCAATTTTTACGCGAAATTCAAATTTTGGTATAACGATGAAAATTTTGGCCCAAAATTCAAATTTTTAGGCCAAAATTCAAATTCTTTTCGGTGAAATTTGGCGGCAAAATTTTTGAAACTCAAATTTTTCTTGCAACCTTAAAATTGCATTTCAGAGTTGTGGAAAACTAGAAGGGGGTTGAATAGTTTTACGTCCTTTTTAAATTTATTTCCAAAATATTTTGTAGCTTATAAAAACTTTCGATTCGATCTCAAGTGAGTTCAAGTAACAACCAATATAAGCAAGTCTAATCTAATAATTAAAGTATTGAAATAGAATGAAGAAAAGATAGAGTTAGAAATATCAAACCACAGCACGCGAATTTATAGTGGTTCGGCTACAAGGACACCTTCCTTGCCCTACTCCACTCCCCGAGTACCACACTCGAGAGTTTTCTTCACTATGTCAACAAACTCCTTATGGTGGAGAAACCTTACACACCTTGGCTTACACGAGTTAACGACACTAAGCTAAATGTCGAGTTCTAATCGTAGCTAGAACCAATCTCACAACTTCTTCAAGACTTCACACCTTCTTCGCACCTTCACAACTTCTTCAAGACTTCACACCTTCTTCACACCTTGTCAACTTCACACCTTCTTCTATGCACAACTAAATCACAACTACTACACTACTTTACAACACACCTAGTTTCTCCAATCAACAAGTTCTCACAACACTTTTACAAATATCTAACACTACTACAATATGAAAATAGCTAATCACAACACTACTACAATTAAATGGATGTAGAGGAGTGTTCTTCTTCTTGCACTTGAGTGGATGAAGCTTTGGATCACTTGGAAACAAAGACTTATGAATTATATGATCAAAGGATTTTTGATATAGAAATGGAGGTTGGATCAGAAAGTTTTTAGTGCAAAAAGGTGAGAAAAATATGTGGAATGATCCAGAATTTAAAGGGCCAGAAAATACTGTTCTGGAGCGTGCCGGTCCCCTTAATTAGGGGGCGGTCCCCTTAATGATTAAGGGGGCCGCCTAGTATAATTAAGGGGGCCGCCCTCCTGAACGTTGGAAAAGTTTTTCTGGATAAAATTTGCCCTTTTTGGTTGGAAATTTGAAATCTTATCTTTGTAGTTTAATACAACAATACCAAAAATGATTTACTAATATATATAAAATATTAATATCATTTTATAAAATGTTATGTCTTAAGACAAGGTTTCCTTTGATCATGTAATGCATAAGATGCTTAGTTTATGCATATCTTAAGTGATATTAGATGTAGAGGTAAATATTTGTTACTAAATACTTGTTTACGACTTAATCTTGACTTAATTTGATTTGAGTTTTGTGATTATCAAAACATGGATTTATTGAGAAATATTAATAACGTTTTTAAACATTATTTATATCAACAATCTCTCCCTTTTTGATGATTACAAAACTTAAACTCATTAACTCAAAAATTAGTTTTTAAACAAGTATTTTAGTGAGTTTATATTTACTTCTCCCCCTTTTTGTAGAATCAAAAAGGTTATGCCGACAATTTTCAAACGTGAAAATTTGACGGGAAGATATCTCCCCCTTGATGTGTACTCCCCCTCGTTTGGGGGCACCAAGAGAACGAGCTATGGAATGCTTTGCAAAACAAAAATATTAGAAGCACAAGTATATACATGCAAATATATATAAGGTGATAAGAGTATAATTAAGCATGTTTGAAAAGAAGCATTCATATTAAAGCAATAGTTGTGTTAAGACACAACAATACAAGTAGCAATAATAAAGATTACAAGTAGGATAGCTATTACATAAACTAACAACTAGAATAATATTTCATCATGCAAAGAGTACATGGGCTTCATAGAACTTGCAAGCAAAAAGGTGGTAAAGGCTTTATTTATTAAGCATATCATATGCTTAATTTGGAGAGCATGATGGTGATGGTGGAGGAATGGGAGAGAATTGTGGTGGAGGAATAATTGGAGAAGATGGTGGAGTTGGCGGTGGTGGTGGGTTAGTAAGCAAATGTTCAATATATGAAAACATATATTGAATTTCATCTCTAAGACCAAAGATTACGGTTCGGTTGTGGATGCAACAAAGACAAGTATCCCCATGGGATTCAAGTAACCTCCAAGGCACATGATTGACAAAGAATGGTGGTGTAATTGGTGGAGATGAGAGATGAGCATCAAGTGGTGTTATTGGTGAAAGTGAGATGGTAAGATGGGTGGAGATAGGTTCTTGTGTAGGATGTGGTGATGATACTTGTGGTGACAAGTGTGAATTGATGTAGTCATTGATTGATGAGGTTGAGGGTATGGAGGATGAGGAAGTTCCATGAGTGGAAGGTGTTTTGGATGGTGCATTAGGTGCACTTGGAGATGAGCATTTAGGTGGAGGTGATGGGATTTTGTTGTCTTCATTTGTTAAGTCAATGAAGAGTTGTTTTGGAGGGATGATGACAATCTTTTGTTTCTTAGAGGCCTTCGAGTTTGAGGTGCTTGGTGGAGTCATGATGATTTAGATGAGGAATGATGAGATGAAGAATGGTGATTATGGAGGGAATTTATAGTATGGAAATGGTTGATTTAGGTATGTATTTGAAATGGTTGAATGAGATTCTAAAATCAGTTGGGTTAAAATGGGAAATGGTAGCTGATACTAGAGAAAGAGTTCACAAGATGCAAAAGAAAACAGTAAACCCAGTTCCAGATGGCCGGTCCCCTTAATTGTAGGCCGGCCCCTTTAATAATTAAGGGGACCACCTAGGAAATTAAGGGGGCCGTCCATCTGGTGTTTTCCTAGACGACCAGAAACCCAAAATTTGCAGAAATGGTTGATTTTTCAAGGGTGTGTTTCCAGCAAGCTCTATTAGAAGTATATACTCTAGGAATGATGATATATATATATATATATATATATATATATATATATATATATATATATATATATATATATATATAAACAAATTATGCATGCAAACAAACATATTATATTCCACTTTTAAAAGAAACATAGCATAACATTAAAATATGATGAAGATAGTAGCATGACAATAGTTAAAGTCTAAGCATCATCCAAGAAATAAACAAGAGATAACATAAGTATTTCCGAATAAATCGGACAAATAACAAGCCATACAAATGTCTACTTCTTCTTCTTCCCAATCATCTTTCTAAACATCTTTCCAACGGATTTGAATCCTCCTCGAATTTCTTCATGCATTTGTTGTTGTTGGTTGATAATGGACGTTTGACGAGTGAAGAGAAGTTCATCGGTACGTTCATGAGGAAGAGGAACTTGATACTTGGTATAGTCAAGATCAGGAAGATCATCAACAAAGGTCGTGGGGGATGGAGTACTAACACGTGAGGTGTCTTCCTCCTCATCATCATCATCGTCACGATAAGATGTAGACCCACGAGGCATAGAGAACAAAGGAACATGAGATTTTCCTTTGTCACTTCGAGAACGACGAGTACGAACAAGAGTAAGTTGGTTCAAAGTAGGAAGGATTTGCACGTAGTAATCTCTTTGAAGATGTGGGTAATGTTCCATGACATAACGATAAAGTCGTGTAAGGAACATACTGTAAGGAAGATTGGCATTTGGGGTGTTTTTGGCGGACATGATTCGATGAACAAAAAGATAAGCCATATTGTAGTTCTCTTCAGCAACTACACAATATAACATGTGGGCAATGCTTTCCGTGACATGATCACGGTGACCACCAGTACCAAACGCATTCTCGCGAATGAGTTCTTCCCACTTTTTCATATCGTGGCTTAGCTCTTTGAAGAGGATTTGATTTGCATGAATATCGACATTCTTCGACTTGATTACTCGACTAGTCGCACGACGTTCTAGTTCAAGCAGTCGACGAATGTCTTCAGGACTAGGAATCTCAGAATAGTATGGGCCATCCTTAGGACGATTTCTTTCAAGAGAGGAAAGATCCCATTCATCTGAGAATACGGCTTGGCCGTTGTATGAGATTCAAAGAATTTGTCCAAATTGAGCAAGAGTAAGAGTGATGAATTGATTTTGGATCATGAAGGAAATAAGGAGATGACCATAGGGATCGGTTTGCATCGTCACTTGGCTATAGAAGTCGAGGATAAAACGAGAAATGATTGGTTCGTTGATTTGGTAAAGACATTCAAAACGAATATTGGAGAACATTCGTTCGGTTTGATTAGAGTCATAGAAAGATGGATCGACAATTCTTCCTTCGTGAATGTTTCTATTTTCAATGGGACGATAGAAACATGCAACTGAAGGAGACATGCCGGGAGTAGAGGAAACATTTGGAATGTATTGTTTGGTTTTGGAGACATCACCAACCGTGGTCTTAGGCATTTTCACCTAAACAGTATAACAACAAAAATAAAATTAAGACAAAAACAACTATCATGCATATGTTATATATATATATATATATATATATATATATATATATATATATATATATATATATATATATATATATATATATATATATATATATGCAATATATGTGGAACGAAATTCTACTTCGACCAAAAAAAAATATTCTATGAAGTAGTTTCACAATGTTGTATTTTGATTTTAAACTCGTTTAGAATATATGATGTCAAAGATTATGATATCATAATTCATTTCGAAGTAAGGCTAGATATATATTAGATTATATATCTTGCTTTTTCATAAGAGTTTGACTCAGCATAAACATGTTTAATAGGTTAAAATATGAATTTTGGTTTTCAAAATATCTTTTTCAAGATAAACCAAACGCTCCCTTAACTAGATGAATACAACCTAAAACATCAATATATATATATTGATTATATATCTTGATGACATCTATTGACTTTAATAGTTTTAACAAATTTTATGAGCTAGTTTTAAGTTTTAAATAACTACATATAATTACGATTTGTTCATGAACCAAACGCCCATGTTGTCTTCATGAACCATTTTATAACGAATTGAGAAGTATGTTTTGATTGTTTACAACATTAAACTAATATAATGTAGTAAGTTTTAACTAGTTTTTAATAGTTATATCAACAATGTGCCTTTTGAAAAATGAAATTCAACAAGGGTTTATGGGCGATTAAAGATTTTGACAAAATGATGTGTTATACTAAGTTTGAGTTGCAATACATCATTCTAATCCTATGGGAAGCATTTGGTTGTTCAATTCCTAGCTTCTATTTCACTAAAATTCGAATTAAAATGAATTTTAATAAAATACCTAATTATTGATTAGACACCAAATTGAATGAAATGTGATGAAATGTATGTTGGAAAACTTACAAAAGATGTTGTTATACGTTTGGTTAGCGTTTGCCCCTTGCGAAACAACCCCGGATTGGTGATTTGGTGAAAGATTTTGATGGTTTTGGTTGTTTCGGTTCGTACTCAGCAGAGGTGAGGAAGGGAATTATGAACAAATGGAGTGTTTGGCAAAAGATTTAAGGTGAAAAACGGATTTGAAAGTATCAGATGGCCGGCCCCCTTAAACATTAAGAGGACCGCCCCCGATAACAAGCCGGTCCCATTAATTATTAAGGGGGCCGCCCTTTGAATTTTTGAATTTTCGCGGTATTAGTTTCTGAAACAAATACATTTATATGTATATAATTAGATTTATAATATATCAAAAATACGTAAGCGTTTATTGGCACGATGATAAAATACTTAACAATTTTTAATTACCGTTTCGATAATTAAAATGTACCTTTGACAATTTTGGATAAAATGATCAAAGTGTTAAGTTGATGAGGGGTTTGAGGTGTGTTCGGGAATATGTGAATATATGTATATATGTATATATATGTATAAATGTGAGTGAAAGATGGGTTGATAGGTGAGGTTTGAGAGATGATAACGGAGATAGAATATAGTCGGCGAAAGGAGTTTGTTTCATCCATAGTGTTCACGTGCGAAGGCGTTCTTACATGATAATAGTCCACTTGACTCATATCCCTTCATCATCATGAGTCTTCTAAAAGTAGACATAATTGAATTTCGTGTTGAACGTAAAAGATCAAAAGTAACACGAGGTGGAAGGAAAGGGTTCGATAACGAACAATTTCCTGGAGTTCTAGAAAGTCAACTAATGACGTATCTAGGTTATGTGCAAGCATATATATATATATATATATATATATATATATATATATATATATATATATATATATATATATATATATATATATATATATATATATATATGTGTGTGTGTGTGTGTGTGTGTGTGTGTGTGTGTGTGTGTGTGTGTATCTAATATAATAAGTATGAGAATATATGTATATACATATGATCAAACAAAGAGAGAAAGATAGTAAGCTATATCTATACAAGCAACGTAATCAACCAAGGCATATTTAACTAAGCATGGCAATGAGTTGTGAAAGAATGGCGTACCCGGCAGTCTTCAACAAAAATCTTCAAAATCTTCAAGATGACATATAGACTTTGAAAAAGTCTATGGTGAGAAAACTTCAAGATTGCCTCAAGGAATGTTCATCTAGCTATTCGGTCCCCATTGCCACTTTGGTCTAAAGTTGTTTGGTCCAAACATGTTTAACATTTGAGTAGGATGCATGAAAGGTGGTAGTATACCCCAAGGATTGTAGTTTTGTTGATAGTTCCACTTGATTACTATTGTTATTGTAGTTTTGCCTATTTTGGTGTCTTCTTGGTTGAGGTGTTTTAGACCTAGGATGAGGGTTATTTGGTTTTTTAGGTGGTGGAGTTTTAGATCTTGTCTTAGGTTTAGAAGATCCTACTTCGGTTTTTAAAGACGGTTTATAAAAAGCTTTAACTTCTTCATTGTTGGCAAGAGATAATTTTCTATCATTAATAAGTATATACTTAGGATTAGATTTTAGAGGTTTTTGTTCATTAAGTTCATTTTCGAATTTGACATTTTTAATCTCGCTTTTTGAAGCTTCGTTTGAGTTAAATCCTAAACCGGTTTTATCTCCGGATACTCTTTGAATGCTTATTATTTTACTAAGTGAGTGACTACTATTTTCAAATTTATCAAGTTTGCGAATTTCTTCCCAGAGTATTTCGTTTTCACTTTTAAGCTCTTGACATGATTTACATTCTTCAAAAATTTCTTTACCTTTTTCAAGTTTATGTATTTTAATTTTTGGCGGGAAAATTTGAGTAAAATTTATTTTTTACAGGAGACTAAACGTTCAATTTTTACGCGAAATTCAAATTTTGGTATAACAATAAAAATTTTGGCCCAAAATTCAAATTTTTAGGCCAAAATTCAAATTTTTTTCGGTGAAATTTGGCGGCAAAATTTTTGAAACTCAAATTTTTCTTGCAACCTTAAAATTGCATTTCAGAGTTGTGGAAAACTAGAAGGGGGTTGAATAGTTTTACGTCCTTTTTAAATTTATTTCCAAAATATTTTGTAGCTTATAAAAATTTCGATTCGATTTCAAGTGAGTTCAAGTAACAACCAATATAAGCAAGTCTAATCTAATAATGAAAGTATTGAAATAGAATGAAGAAAAGATAGAGTTAGAAAGATCAAACCACAACACGCAAATTTATAGTGGTTCGGCTAGAAGGACACCTTCCTTGCCCTACTTCACTCCCCGAGTACCACACTCGAGAGTTTTCTTCACTATGTCAACAAACTCCTTGTGGTGGAGAAACCTTACACACCTTGGCTTACACGAGTTAATGACACTAAGCTAAATGTCGAGTTCTAATCGTAGCTAGAACCAATCTCACAACTTCTTCAAGACTTCACACCTTCTTCACACCTTGTCAACTTCACACCTTCTTCTATGCACAACTAAATCACAACTACTACACTACTTTACAACACACCTAGTTTCTCCAATCAACAAGTTCTCACAACACTTTTACAAATATCTAACACTACTACAATATGAAAATAGCTAATCACAACACTACTACAATTAAATGGATGTAGAGGAGTGTTCTTCTTCTTGCACTTGAGTGGATGAAGCTTTGGATCACTTGGAAACAAAGACTTATGAATTATATGATCAAAGGATTTTTGATATAGAAATGGAGGTTGGATCAGAAAGTTTTTAGTGCAAAAAGGTGAGAAAAATATGTGGAATAATCCAGTATTTAAAGGGCCAGAAAATACTGTTCTGGAGCGTGCCGGTCCCCTTAATTAGGGGGCGGTCCCCTTAATGATTAAGGGGGCCGCCTAGTATAATTAAGGGGGCCGCCCTCCTGAACGTTGGAAAAGTTTTTCTGGATAAAATTTGCCATTTTTGGTTGGAAATTTGAAATCATATCTTTGTAGTTTAATACAACAATACCAAAAATGATTTACTAATATATATAAAATGTTAATATCATTTTATAAAATGTTATGTCTTAAGACAAGGTTTCCTTTGATCATGTAATGCATAAGATGCTTAGTTTATGCATATCTTAAGTGATATTAGATGTAGAGGTAAATATTTGTTACTAAATACTTGTTTACGTCTTAATCTTGACTTAATTTGATTTGAGTTTTGTGATTATCAAAACATGGATTTATTGAGAAATATTAATAACGTTTTTAAACATTATTTATATCAACAAGAGTGATTTTCAAATTTTGGGAGTGAAAATTTTTCAAATTATTTTTTGGAGGGAAAATTTGAAATCATTATTTAGACCTTGAGTGTGACATTTTGTTTGATTATTTCGATTACGTCGCAACAATCAAGGAGGAGAGCAATGTCATTTACAATGTCTCAATCACCTTCTTCCAACTACATTCCTCACCAATATTCTCATCAGCAACAGTACCTTCTTCTAACTACCTTCCTCACCAATATTCTCATCAGCAACAGCATCATCATCAACAAAGCCACAGCTCCCTCATTCGTCATGTTTTGCTCTTTGGCAATGAATCAAGGCTTCCAATGTTGCTACCAGGAACGTATACTCATTGGAAACGGAGATTTCTACAATGGCTCATAGATCGTCCTTCTTCTAACTACCTTCCTCACCAATATTCTCATCAGCAACAGCATCATCATCAACAAAGCCACAGCTCCCTCATTCGTCATGTTCTGCTCTTTGGCAATGAATCAAGGCTTCCAATGTTGCTACCAGGAACGTATACTCATTGGAAACGGAGATTTCTACAATGGCTCATAGATCGTCCTGCTGCAGATCTCATGCTTAAATCCATTCAAGATGGTCCATACAAAATGATATTTCTTGCTGACTCAACAGGGATTATCAGACTACAAACTGATGAAGATTTGAATGCTACTGAACTTGCTAAGTACGATGCTGACTAACAGGCTGTATGGTTCATAACATTGGCACTTCCCAACTCAATTTACATGAATATGGACTTTCAAGCCAGTGCTTATGAAATGTGGAAATATCTTGAAGCTATGCATCGTACAGAAGAACTTCATCACATCAGAATGAAGTAAATTCTTGAATCTTGCTTAAGCATGAATCCACTGAAGACCATTCTCCTTGCTCCACCATCTCCAGTTGTTGACCATGGATCCTTAATTTACACTCCAAATGGTCTCTTCTTCATTCCTCCAAATGCACTTGAGCATATCTTTATTCCACATTACCATCCTGCAACACTAAATGATCACATGCAATCTCTTCTGCAAAATCTTGTGAAGCTTGGACAAGCATCTACTGATAAAGGCAAATGCATGATAACTTCAACATATGAATGCTTTAACACAATCGAAGATACTGATGATGAAGAAGATCTTATCGAACCAAACATGGCATTTATGGCATATACGGAAAATATTGCTGATGTGGAAGCTCAAGATTATGATTCAACTCCACTTTTTGACGCTAATGTTGAATATGATGCCACACTTAGTCAAATGGAAGTTGAAGGGGGTAATCTCAATGCTATTTTGCAAAGTGACATGAGAGATATTCCATCTGATGATGAATATGCAGATTTGGAATCCAATACATCAGATTTGGAAGCCGATACAACAGATGTGATGTTAATGGCAAACATGCAGGAATTTCACATGAATAATACTGGCCCAGCGTATGATTATGATGATTCTGAAGATTCACTTGTGAAATTGAACAAAGAAATGATGTTTAGAAGTAAGGGGTTCTTACAAACTATGATAACGGCTTTTCCTAATTCCCGAAGAGATGATAGACAAGGAAGGAATGCTGAAAGGTTTGTTGGGAATGGTGAGAATACTGCAGATGTCATTAATGTAGGCAATGAGGTTAAAGTATTGGAAGCTAATTTGGTTGTCATGGAAAGCGATGGGACAGCATTAGAAGAACAGGATGACAGCAGTAGATTAGGAAATGGTACAGATGCAGACTGTACAGAGATCAGACCCTCCTATGACTTAGAGCCCAACTTTGACAAAGAAAAAATGGATGAGGAAGATGTCATACCCATCTATGACACAGAACCTAACTTTGACAAAGAGCAAATGGTTGAGGTACAACCTACTGTTGATCATATTATACCTGCAAATGAGAAACAACAATCTGAGCAACCTAACTTCAGTAATGAAGGAGAGGTTGACCAGAATGTTGTACAATGTCTTAACAAATATTCTGAGTCTGAGTCCTTACCTGATAATCCAATAACTGAAATATCATACCAAACTCTTGAGTCTGAAAACATTCTTCTAAAAAAGACCATTGCCCAGTTTCATAAAGATTTTTCAAAACTAGAGGCACATTGCATCTCGCTTGAACTTAAATTGCACACATGGAAAGCACTCATAAAGCTTTTATAAATTTAGCAGACCAATTCATATCAAGGGTCAAAGAAAAGATCAAAGAAAATTCCGTACCTAGAAAAATCGAAAATGTCTTCGAGGTTTCAACCCCTTTGGCGTTTGACCAAGAGGATAGCGAGAAATTTTCCCCAAGTGCTTCACCATTAACTACCTCCCGTTCTTGTGAGCATCCCCAGAAAGAGAAGAATTCGCAATTCCATAACATTTTCGTTGGATGTTTGCGAACCACACTACCAAACTTATGCAAGAGACGTTCTTTTGGTTTTAAACCCGGTGTGAAGAGGTTGTACCTCAAAAACACCACTGATTTGAAACCCTCTATGGAACAACATCTCTTTGTACACACCGGTGACCTGTGCGAAGGTTACAACTTAGCTAAAACATCACCCAATCTCTCCTACAACCTCACCTCTTTCCGTGACAGTAATGAAACACTTGACCCTGGTGGACTTCACTAACGGAATAGCTACTCATGGTTTTACTTATGTTTAGCTATTCACACAAAGTGCAGGGACTAAATGTGGAATTACTCCATTTCTCACCTCACGCGGGCATCTGACGGCGTCAGATAATAACTCTTGACGCCGTCACCTCGCTAAATCAGCAATATTAACCCAAAACCAATCACTTTCAACCCATACCCCACAAATCTCACCCAAAGTGCTGCTACTACTCCGAATCTCCACCCTTCAATTTGACGTCTTCCGCAACCAATCTTCACTTGGTAAGTGATTTTTCTTCATTCTTTTTCGATCAATTGTCCTTAGGATTAATCAATTTGGAAAACCCCTTTCGCCCGAAACCCCATTCTTGACCCATCATTGACAAATCGTAATGCCATCCATTTGGTGATTTGTAAACATGGGGTTACCCATTGATTATGTTATCCCACTCGAATCATGCATTAGTTTAGGGAAAGCCACTCATGCCACGGATTTTTTGACCACCCACCCATGTTTTCTGATTAAAGGAGCGTTTGGGTAATGGGTTAAGAGTTTGAAAATTGAGTTTTCCCTCGCATTTGCATGATTCGGATTCTGCTAAGTCTGACGGCGTCAGGACTACTCCTGACGGCGTCAGATGTGTCTGACAGCAAGAAAATCATTGAAATTCTCGTTCTAATCGCTTCCGTTCACTCTACCTTTTTCCAGGAAAATGAGCAAGAGATCTCGTCAACATCGGGGCAGTTCCTCTAGGTCCCAAAGAGTTAATTATGGAGAATTCGTCCATAGTTGGGGCGAGTTTGACACTGTTGGCACCACCACCAAGTATGCGGAACTTTGTAACCACCATATTGATGCTGGGGCTGTGGTTGATTGGGAGTTTCTTAGGTCCCAAGGGTTGGAAGCTGCGTTTTTGGAGAGGATCCACACTGATGGGTTTGCGGGTCCTCAATGGGAGAGGTTGTTTAGGATTAGGGAGACGGTGTATAGTGAGTTGGTGAGGGAGTTCTTTGCGACTTTCCATTTTGATCAGGCTGAGGCTAGGACGGATGTTGGGGGCACCACTATCTATTTTAGGCTAGGAGGGGAAGTGCGGTCATGTTCGGTCACTGAGTTTAGTTGGAGGATTGGGTTGTATACTAGGGAGGAGGCGGTTGATGGAGGTTTTATGCAGAGGTTGTTGCATGGGGAGACTCAGAGGAGTGAGATGAGGTGTGTCACTTTTTGGCCGACCATAGGGGACGGGGTTTATACCTCGACTACTGGGGCAGCATCCATCAGGGACCCCATAGTTAGGTTGGTCCACAGGTGCATCACATACAGCCTGTCAGGACGTCATGGCACCACTCACCGTGTCACTGCTTCAGATCTCTTCTACATGTACACCATCTTTTTAGCGGATGTCTACTGCAACATCCCATTTTGGGTGGCTAGTTATTTGAGGACCAGTGTGGGTGAGAGGGATATCGACAAGGTGTAGGGGGGGATGTTCGTGACCCGGTTGGCTCGTTCCTATGATCTTCTTACTCCTCCAATCATGGGGTACTTGAGCGACTGTGGGGCCTGTAGGGTAGTGAGGGCTAAATCCCTCAGGCAGATGAGCATCGTGATGCTAGAGAGGAATGGGACCTATAACTGGTATGAGGCAGGGGGGCCTGATGATGAGGAGGATGCTGATGATGAGGTAGGGCCCCAGCAGCATCAGTTCCAGGGTTATGAGGAGGGGACAGCTGACTACTACCGACACATAAGTCGGGGAGACTGGCAAGCACACCAGGGTGCTTGGATGGGTCAGGTGGACGCATGGCGGACCACCACTGACCAGCGCTTTGATTGGATGTATGATCACACCATCCGCCAGATGCAGCACCTCTCCACCCGAGATCAGCTTGAGCCTCACCTGCAGATTGACCCATTCCCCGGCCGTGAGACTGACTACCCTCCCTATGGGTACACCGGACACCTCCCTCCTGGCTATGACTACCGTTTCGGTCCTCCTCCCCAGTGATCTTTCTTGATATCTGTTATTTGTGAACAATTTATTTATGGTCATGTAATTCAAAACAATTGATGCTGTAATAGTTTAGGATTCGGCCTCTGTTGGCCTAGAACAATTTTATTTTCATGTTTATTTTTACTTGAAATAATTGAATGTGCTTGTGTTGACGTTCTTCATGCTTTGTGTGATTTTATTTTTGTTTGTTTGTTATTCGCTTCCGTATGCATGCTTTATTTTTATTGTTGGTTGATCATATTTCTAAACTAAATAGTGGAAATACTTTACTTTGTTGTTTTGGCCTAGTCTTAACTCCACCTAAAAGTATTTTTGCAAAAGATAAGTGTAAGGGGAAACCCCAAATATGTTTTTAAGAAACAAACCGATCATGATTCTCCACAATATTAAATGAACATGTATATTCGTATTTGTTAGAGTCAAATGCTTGTATTGAGTCATAATGAAGTTTTGCAGGATTTTCCAGGAAGTAGGACCAAGTTTTTCCAGAAATTTTCCGGAAACTTAACATAAGAATTTCTGCAGGTCACTTCTGACGGCGTCACGTGTAAAAATCTGGAAATTATACCAGTTTTGTTTTTCTAATGGAGTCTTATGGTTTTTGTGAATTATTAAGTTTTATAATCTCCAGGAAATCTGCAAACTTCATTCCACAAGCATTATATCTTATCTTGTTTTCTAGAATTTAGTAACTTATATAGGATGCCGCCGATTTTACGCGAGGTTATTTTGTCTATTTTCTCAGGATTTACAGGTTATGTATGACAAGAAGATGATTTATATTCTGGAAGGGAAGCTTTGATTGTTCATTTTCTTGGAGGAAGAACTAACCTGGCCACCTTATTATCCATATCAAGCGAATCAGGGGAGTATTTGATTTCATTCTTTTTACTTTTTCACTTTTACATTCTTTACTTGAACATTGGGGACAATGTTCATCTTAAGTGTAAGGGGAGGGTAAAATGATGATACCTTACATATGCACTTTCGCTTGAGTTTGTTTTGTTTGATAGTAGATGTGTAATAAAACTATGAGAAATACCTGTTAGTGCAATTTTAGCGCCAAATTTAAAATTTTTTACAACATTTAGGAGTGAAACTTTAGCCATAGCAAGCGTCTCATGGATAGGAGATTGTATGACTAGCACATAACCGTATATTCAGAAAAATTTTCCACCCAAATATGTGAGGTTCGCCTTTAGATTTGATAGGAAAAGCATTTACTATTAGTGCTTATGAGTGTACCGGTAGCATTTAGATTCTAGAACTTGCGTTAGTGATGCATCCCGAGACCGCTAGTGAGACTACATTCGTGTAGTAGGATTTACTACATGATAAGAGGCATTTGGATTACCCTTGTGTTAAACCCGTATCATAATTACTTGACCATTTAAGTCATATTATTTGGCTAGTTAAGTCAACTAATTTTTCCCACACCTTAGCGTTGTACTCATTTTTAGTACACGAAACCCCTAGTACACCCCTCCGAGCCTATCTTTTCGTTTCTAACTTTAAGCATCTTACTTAAAGGAAGAATTTGTTACACTCCACTTAAATATACAACCAAATCGCCTTAGCCTTCCGTGTATGCGCTCATTTTTAGTGCATTATTGTTATTTGTTAAACCCTAAGTTAACTTTCTAATTGATTACATGGTTGCTAAGTCGAGTCATATCCTTGTACATATTGTTTTGGGACGATTGGGACTCATGGGTAAAGTACTTATTTTATGGAGTAATGGGGAAGAACATCATTTATTACCCCCATATGTGCGTTAATCTTAAAAGTGCTCCAAGTGTTTTGATTTTCTTAATTCGAGTCAATAGATTAGTTCATTGTAAAGTATGTAAAGATTCAAGTGTAAGGGAAATGTTTATTCCTTATGATGTATTATTTTGGATGGTAGGGTAAGAGTGTATGCAAAAAAAAAAAAAAAAAAAAAAATCAAAAAATCAAGAAAAAGGAAAAAAAAAAATAGAAAAAGAAAAAAAAAGAGAAAAAACATACAGACTACCATCCCTTTTTATTCTATATTCATTTTATGTTTTTGTTATTTTTCATTTATTAGCTTAAGTCGAGTCTAGTCTTGGCTTAGCAACGCCACATTGTACATGTAATTAACCAAGATTGTTAACTCGCCACCAGTAAAAAATTCCTTTATCCAACAAAACCGTGTAATTTATTATCCCTACACCTAACGTTACAACCCTTTTAAAGACCTCTTTGATAGTTTATCCTAGGTGCTTACGCCATGTGGTGGGGGTTTGATCATTTCCCAAGCCTATGGTAATCTATTTTGCTATGACAGGTAGTGAGAGATATCTTCCGTTTCCATATTGTAATTTATACTTTATTACACCCGAGAGATGTGAGTATCTAAACACTATTTGTGAGGCGCTTGTGTATGACCTCCGTGCTTGTCTATTGGTCTTTAGTGGAACGATTATTTGTTGTAATTACTTTTATCTTAGTGTTAAATGACCCCTAACTTGTATTTTGAGTAGAATAAAAGCGCATTTGCTTGAGGACAAGCAAATCTCAAGTGTAAGGGTATATGATGAGGCGAAAAATGAACCACTTTTAGGTGGTCATTTAAGCCCGGAATTGAATTTATTTGATCAAATATTGCCCTAAATCGTTCCTTTTGTGATTTTAGGTACTTTGGGAGTGAAATCTGGAAAAGGAAGCAATTCGGATGTTTTTGGAGCAAAAAAGTGAAGAAAATGCCAAAGTCTTAATTTTCCTTGCTGGGAACAGTAGGTGACGGCGTCAAGAAGGAATTTCTGACGGCGTCAAGAGTAATTTCCATGACGACCCAGTACAGAATTGACGGCGTCACGAAGTAGGGCGTCAAGAGTAAAAGTCATGACGTCCTGGAAAAGCATAACACATGACGGCGTCAAAAGTAGATCAAGGCAGTCCGAGAATTATTTTGGCGGCGAGATGACGGCGTGACAAGATTTGTCTTGACGCCGTCAGACCCTATTTCCTATATATAGTTTTCTAATTTTCACATTAAAAAGAGAGAAGTTTTGGAGAAACCCTAAGTACGAACTTGGTGCGAATTTTACAGGTTTTTCAAGGGTTCTAAGCCCTTGATACCTTTCATGTGTAATTGAGATAAGTATTCTTTTAATTCAATCAATATGTCTATGTGTTGGTTGTCTATATCTTGTTCTTATCTTAATTCCATCATGCTAGGCTAGATCTATCTTGTGTTTGCTTGGATCTAATGAAACCTAGATGTTAATTATGTGTTGATTACTTGTTTATAATTGTATTGGGTGAATGAATTCGATGTTAGGCTTAAGAAAACTGGCAGATCTCCAAATGGTAACATGCTTGAACGTCTTAGGAAACATGAACTGATGTGCACTAGGTTTTATTGGTTGTATTTAATGCATGAGCCACTGTTTATAATCCTTATGGTTGTGCTGGGCATGGTATAGGAGAGATAAGAGCTCATAGGATTGAGGAGTTAAGTGCGCCACCCCATGAATGGTATTAAGGAATACAATCCGTCATCCACGCAACTATAACAAGTAATTAACGTGTAAAAGATGTCCAGGGAGTAGTGAAATCTAAGTAAACACAACTTCTCCACTTATTGCTCACAACCTTAGTATAATTTAGTTTATTTTCATTTCTAGTATTTTATTTTGATTGCATCTTTAGTATTGGGTTAGTTGACTAGCAACTAATTCCGCCCAAATCCTTCAAACCCGAGATTTTTACTTGCTTTTAAAAAAATATAAAAATACAAAAATAGTCATCCCTCACCTTTAGAACTAGTATTTAGGTTTTCTAATCCTAGCGACACTATTCCTAGCTGAACGATCAATCCCCCGGTACTTGTCACTATACTATACTACAACGATCAGGTACACTGCCTGGTGGGGGTTGTAAGCTTCTCAAGATCCCTTGAGAGGTAAAGCCTGGTACGATTCCCACGTATCAATATGTCAATGGTAGCTTTTGTTTTTTTGATACCGTAGACATTGAAGAGTTTTCCATCCATGAACTCAATGATATGGTAAAAAAGCTAGGGTATGGTGCTAATGTGATCATGTTTTTCCATTTCAAAAAACCTGATGCTGATTTAGATAATGGGATGCATGGCTTGGTAAATGATAGTGATGTTAGGAAGTTAGCTGAGTATGTTAAGGTTAGGAATAAATTGATTGAGGTATTCATTGAACATGAAAGGAGCACTCTGCATCCTTACTACATAACACATAACCTTAATTTCAACACACCAGAGTGTGTCCTTCAGGAAGTAGATGATGAAGTAATACCATGAAAAGAAGCAACTAAAGGGATAAAAAGAAAATCAGTCCAAGGTTCATGTGCTAAGAAGTTAATGTTAGGTTTGATTGATGAGGATATTGGTGTTGCTTTAGGTCAGAGTAGTCAACTTAATACCATTCCATTTCATCAACAATACATATTTAAAACCATTCCATGAAAGTTAAAACCATTCCATGAAAGTTAAAACAATTCCATTCCATTTCATCAACAATTGCATACTACTACTACCATTGCATTTAACTTAAAACCATTCCATGAAAGTTAACTTAATACCATTCCATTTCATCAACAATACATACTTAAATACTTAAATACCATTCCATTCCATTCCATCATTAGGTTGTTCAAAAAAAAAATAAAAAAAAATTGGCATTTGGCATTACATCATCCCTAATAACAGACACCATCTAAAAAGTACTTAACCTAATTTAGTGAACCAAACAAACAAAGCAAATCCCAACCAAGAAATGTACAAACGTCTCCTAATCCTTGCACATTCTTGATCCATTTCTCTGAGCTGGTGTTCAAGATTATTTCTTCCCCTCAACAATCCTGGTATTATAGCAACAACACGTTGGCACATGGGGGGATCGAACCAATCAATAAATGGACAGTTAGACCCCTACAAAATCAAATGATTGTATCATTACTATGAACCCTAATTAAAAAAAGAAAGAAATTAAATTAGCTACTTTACCAGTATGGGACAACTGTAAAACCTACGACCTGGGTTGATATTGCTCCAAGATGTACGGATTACTGTAGTTCGACCACAAGCGCATATCACCATTTTTTGGGTTTTGAATTTGAGAAAGAGATTAGAGAAAAAAGGTGTGGTGGCTGAGATATTATAAAGGGTTTGAATGGTTTGGGTCTTTTAACCCGCTTTCAAAATTGTGGGAAAGGTAAAAAGACAAAAATACCCCCACGTGGGAGGCACGTGGGCATACTTAACGAGCCAAACCAACGCCCGTTAGTGATAGGGATGAACAGCGTGACGAAACTTGGTTATAAAGAGTCGTGATGCAAGAAAAAAAGGGGAGGGACGAGCGTAGGGATTTTACACAAACCATAAGGATGAACGGTGTAATTTACTCAAAAATTAATTGATGAAAAAAGATGAGAGAGAATTAGTGTTTAACACTTGTCATGAAATGAATAGATTAGGTCTATTAGTAGGTCTATATTGTAGGTCTATATATCAACACTCTTTTGGATATACCACCATGAGGGTGGTGGCAGTGGGAGCGGGGTGGCCAACGGTTTGCCCCAAACCGCTGGGGAACACCGCCGCCACCCCAGCGGTTTGGCTCCACGGTTTGCTCCAGCGGGGAAATACACTTCCACGGTTTGAGAAGAAAGTGAACATTGGGCAATTATGATTGTGACCGTTTGAGTGGAACGTTATTATTTGAATAAAGCTGGACTTACTTGGTTTGTTGAATAAAGCTGATGATTTAGAAGTGGTGTATAGTGGCGAGCAAGATAAAATGGCTGCCATTTTTCAGAACCGAAACGTAGACCAAGGAAGACTATGATAGGGGTTAGTGTAGAAATGTTAAGATAAGGTTTTGAAGAGACATAAATGCACACCCTCAGACTCAGGATAAGATCACAAGATTATGTATTTTTATTTATTTATTTATTTATGAAAATATTATGTTTTTATTAAATTATTTATTTATGAAAATAAAAAATAAAAATTTGGTGGGTTGAGAGGTATGAAAAAGGTATGATTGCTACTAAAAAAGGGTTGGAAGGTATGAAAAAAGTGTGAGTGAGGTGGAATGATATTATTGGTTGATTGGGAGGTATGGGGAAAGTTGGGAGTGACCACTGCCACCACCCTGATACATTGTATAAAGTCTCAAAAACTAAACCAAAAGGAGGAATGCAATCTTAACCTGGAAGAAATTAAAACTAACAAGAAAAGTATCGAATTTGATGCAATATAATAATGAAAGTAAAGATTTCCATTAATCAAGCGAGACAGGATATAATCTTGAAAGTGAGATGCAAACTTTTACTTTCAGAAACGAATAAATGCTTTAGGGTTTGTTTGGTAAATATGGTTTTGTATAGATATTAATTTTCGTATGTTTTTTTTTCAGAAAAGTTCAGTGTAGATCTAACATTTTTTAAAGATCCAATAATCCATTTTTTCATTAAAACAAAATAAAATAAAATAAACTTTTACTTTTTCTTAAAATATTAAATGTCTCGCAAACCATTAATCATTACGCAAAATGAATCATATGAATCGCGACAAAAATTAAATCATCTTTCTATAGAGGGCACTTCTATATACTTTCGGCGATTTTTTTTTTCAGTTACGCCAGAAAAAATCATATGTGATTTATGAAATCACATACATATGATTTGTGATAAAAATCACATGTGATTTTTCCAGATCTGACTGAAAAAAATTCGAAAAAAAAGTTCGTCCAAAGTATATCGAAGTGTTCGTCTACTGAAAGATAAAAAATACTCGCCGCGATGGTGTATTTTTTTTCACTTGATGATTCACCGTTTGCAAGATATTTTATTTAGAAAAAAAATGTGAAAAGCGAGTTTTTTTATTATGATGAAAAAATAAATGGCTAGAATTAGTTTATTGGATTTTTAGATAATTTTGGTTCTACATTAATCTCAACTTATGTTTTCTAGTTTGAGTTCAAGTAGGATTTTTGTTATTTTAGGTAAAGACAAAAGTTTTATACGGAACAATAAATTCGTTATAGCATGGAAAATTGATACGGCGTGCATGGTTCAAGTGCCAAGTCATGAAACATAAATTCGTTATTACCAGTTTACCACCCATAAATTCATATCTCAATGCTACCCAATATAAACTTATAAAAAATCCAAACAGTCATTTCGTGAATTGCAAACATTTCGTAACTTTTTGCCAAAAGTACTATAAATTATCATCTCCCTATGGCTTTGTACCTCACTTCACTAAGCAATATTCTTCCAAATCAAGAGTACAATGGCTTTTCGTGTTAGCAATGACTCAACAACCTCCAAGTATCATGTCAACTACGACAATAAAACAATCAAGACAACACTGACCAAAAGAGCTAGTGATGTTACTGAATGGGTCAATGAAACTCTCTTGGCTCATGCCAACGTTCCAAAGATGGTGGTAGGTCTAGACGTTGAATGGCGCCCCCATATGATTTCTGGCATGAGCAACAAATCAGCAACTCTTCAACTATGCATTGACACCAAGTGTCTGATCCTTCAACTCTTTTACATGGATGTAATCCCGCAATCCCTTAAGAATTTTCTGATGAACCGAAAGTTTATTTTTGTTGGAGTTGAAGTTGAAATGGATGTAGAAAAGCTTAAGAATGAGTATGGATTGGATTGTGCTAGAAGTGCTGATATTCGGTCAGCGACTATTAAGAGGTGGCCTAATATGTATTTTAGGAAGCCGGGGTTGAAGCATCTTGCGAGGGATGTAGCTAGTCTTCACATGGAGAAGCCGATGCATGTTTGCAGGAGCAACTGGGATGCGCAAGTGCTTAATGATGAACAAGTGGAGTATGCATGTATTGATGCTTATGCTTCCTACAAGATTGCTCACAAGCTTTTTCTTGAATAAGTTTATGGTCTAGCTACTTAATCAACCTCGTTGAAGTGTTTTAAATTTATGTTCAAGTGTTTTCAGTTTTATGTTCCAAGTGCTTTAATCTTATGTAATGTTTTGAATTCACTTTGAAAGTTTGAATTTGTAAGCTGAACTTTAAACATGATACACATCATTTTCAAAAAAAATCCGGTTAACAACTTTAATACCAAATTCTTTCATAAATAGTGTATTTCTTTTTAGTTAGTCTGCTTATAAATATTAAATACAAACAAAACATGAGCTCAATTCTTATAAATATTATATACAAACAAAAATCAAAGATACATATAGTCATATAGAGTACTTTTCATCAAAATTGCTCTTTTGACATCTTATTTTTCCCAGTTACTCAATGTTGATAAGGCCATTTTTTTAAAAGTTTATAAACAACCGTTGAATAGAGGTATATGTGGAAATCAGAGGAAATTAAAAAATTATATTATCAGATTCAACTATAACTAACAAATTATAATTGTTATATAATAGAAACACTAAAACCTAATACTTGAAGAAAGATAAGATTGTTTATATAATTGAAGAAAGAAACACTAAAATCTAATACTTAAACATTGACACATTACTTATATTTTTTTTTTCAGAAAAAAATGTAACCTATTTATGCACTTTATTATTTACTAATTTATTTACACAACAATTTATCGCAACTAAATTTCTCATTAAAATATTATTTTGTTATTTTTTACTTACTAGTTATAATACCCGTGCACGCACGCGGTTTGGACATAAAATTTTAATAATGTAATACTGAATTATACGAGTTTAAAGGTAATTGCATATAATTATAGTGTACATAATTATATTGCTTATAATTATGTGAAGGTTTGTAATCATCATGTTCCTGGATACTTGAGCATTGTTTTTGTCCTTGAGAGAGTGACTTTGGAGGCTTCTTATGACAGATTAAAAGAACTAACATCAACATAGAATTTGCATTTAAAAGAAGGGAGTTGATACTCCCACCACATTTTTTTGATGCTTGCACCACAACTTGTGCATTGCAGTATTGTACCGTACAACACTGCAATGCACAGTTGTGGTATTTGCATCAAAAAATGTGGTGGTAGTATCAACTCCCTTAAAAGAACCATATGCAAATCCATTTAGAAGTCTATGTTAGAAAAAAAATGATAAATAGATAAAAAGTTTTGCAAAATGCTAGACCCACAAAGACATATCCACAAAACAAGCCACAAAATGATGTGTTAATTCCTGATAGGTGTATTTTTATATAATTTCTCTCTCTTATCTTTAATTAAGCCAATTAGAAAGTGACAAATTATTTTGTGGCTTCTTTTGTGGAATTGATTTCGTGGGTGTAGCATTGCCCAAAAGTTTTAGTGATATCAATATAGAAGTCCTTGTTAGAAAACTGACAAAAAGGTAATTGGGCTACAAATTGATCATAATTAGGACTCTTGTGGACTCAAAGTTGAGCCGGGTTGATATTTAGCTGCCCTAGCTAGCCCTTTTCTTTCATCTATAGAAACTAAAGTAGCCACCGATTCAGCTGGAAGTGAGCCTGATCATGTTGGTGTAGAAAGTATATGTGTCGGTTTTCTATTGTGGTGTGACAATAGCTTGTTCATTTTGGTTCAATTGCAGACAAGATTTGCAGCAATCTTCGTGTTTGTATCTTTTGCTTCACTCCTAAGCATAGTCGGGGTACATGCACATCTAAGGGAGGTCAAAGTAATTTTAATGCTTATACTTTTCACATTAGAGGAAACCTTAACAGACCATATTAATAAATATTACAAACAAAACTATTTGTATTTTGAATGCAGTTGTATGCTTGTAAAGATTCAAATCAACATTTGGGGGAAATAGTTCTCTTAACAGGGCAAATTTTGGCTACTTTTCTGTTCTTGTTTTTAATTCCTATCTCATTGAGTCTGGTTTTTTACTTCCTGGTGAGAAGTGGTGTTTGGGATTGCGTTTTGAGAACACAAATTATGCCCTTTTAAGTCATAGAAACTTGTTCAAAAGCAAAACATGTATAACTAACAGAAACATGCACAAAGGATAGTTAAAATACTATTATCAATATATGAATATCAATAAACAAAACAATATCGGTTAATCATGGGATCCATTTGTTATATGTTTTTTCGTATACTATTGCGGATTCTATCTAAACACAAAAAGGGCATATAGTAAAACCCATAGGTGTTTATACGAAATCATGTGCAGATAACTAACAGGATAAGATACACATACAATTATGAATAAGATTAACTTTTTCACACACAACAATAATGTTCTACAAAGAAAAGAAGCAACAATTCGCAAAGGTAGTAGATATAGAGAACTAACCTTCAAGATAACGTAGGAATCCCTATAAAATACTTGCTAAGAGAATAGTATAAAATGGCTACTGCCTTACAATTCTTAATGCACCACACTTCAATTCCTTTATATATTGTCAAGGAACAAAAAAAGGAGGTGAAAATCCGTGATGATTAAAATAAATAAATCATACAAATTATAATTGCTATCAATCAACATAACTCCCATCATTTGCATAAGAAAGAACAAAACATTAAAGTAATTGAATAACTTAAGTTTAAATTTAAATTCCTGATAAAATCAAATTATAACATAATATAAAAGTAACAAAGGATACACTTTATGTCCAGCTCCTTGCAAGGCTAGATCTGCCTTCAAGAAAGTTAACTTTGGTTGAGAGATAAGAAATGAAGAATATCCAAAGTACAAAGGTATGTTTCAAAGTCAGGCAATGGTCTTAGTATTCGTCTAAGTCTTGATGTACGACGTATCTGTCTAAAATGATACGGCGTATCTTCCTTCAGTTTAGTAGAATTTTCCAACTTGATCCATTTTGCTCCAATTTATGTACAAAATAACTAACTTTCACCAATTGCTTGTTTATAACTGAGATTTATAAAAGTAAGCAATTAAGTATCAATTCTCATAAAAAAATAATACAAAACAAGCTATATATATAGGATAAATGATGCTAATATATATTGAGGAATGCCCAAAAAACCCTAGCCGCCACATCAATGATTGGCGTCTTCCACCCACAACAACGATGGCAAACGGAACAAATAGCATTTCAGAAACCAAGAGGAACGTTCAACATGTTAACAATCGTAACCATAAGCAGCGAAACAAAGGTATTCACAACAATTCCAACCTTAATTTTCGTGAGGTTCATAAGTCGTATTCATCAATCTTTGTCTCTAATATCCCATGGAATGCGACGATCCAAGATCTTTGGGATACATGTAACAAATGGGGTGTGGTGATCGATGTATACATTGCAGCAAAGCGATCCAAATCGGGTCACCGGTTTGGTTTTGTACGGTTTGAAAACGTTAATGACATCAATCTGTTAGTTTCTAATCTAAGAACGGCATGGATGGGTGGTTTCCACTTATTTGCTGATGTGGAGAAGTATGGCCGAACTAATAACATATTGAGGAACGATCTGGGGACTGCAAACCCAACAAAGGTTTGAATTCTAAACCTGTTAGTGATAAGAAAAAAGTTTTTCAGTCTTTCAACTCATATGCTAAAGTGGTCTTGGGCAATAAATCAACGGGTATGTCGGGTAATAATGATGCAAGTAATGAGGGAGCAAAATCTGTGGGGGTGTCGGTTTGTAATAAGGTAAACGAGGAGTTGGGTAATGAAGCGGTGATGTCTATCTCTGTAGATGATTGTATAGATTTGGATGGTATGGAGCGTAGTATTCTTGCTAAAGTCAAAGATTTAAGTGTCATTACGGATCTTCTGAAAATTATGTCTTCTGAGGGTTTCGATGATGTTGGTCTTAGATACGTTGGGGGACGTTGGGTTTGGTTGGAATTTGATTCTATGGATCACATGGAAAGTGTCAAGACTTCAAAGGTGTTAAATGAGATATTTTTGGAGTTCAAAGATGTTTCTCACGACTTTATTCCGGACGAAAGATGTGTTTGGATAGACTTGGGGGTTTGCCATTGGCATCATGGGCTCCAGAGGTTTATAAGAAGTTGGGTGCTTGGTGGGGATGTAGTGTGTTTACTGACATGGTAAAAGATAGACCATTGTCTGATGGGAAGGTTTGTGTCCTTACTGAGTCTTTACATCGAGTGCTAGAGTCCTTTATAGTTTCGTATCGTAATCGGTCTTATCGTATTATCGCTACTGAGTTTGCATATTGGGCGCCTAATATAGAGTCCAATATAGAATCGACGGAGGTTAATTCCGTAACTGTTTCTTTCGAAAGAAAGGATGATGAAGGTCCTAGTTTGGAGGGAGGATTGGAACATGAGGTACCTTTGGACGGTGTTAGTTGTGACTCAGTCTCGTTGAATGATGACAGCAAAGATTCGGGTTCGTCTAGTGATTTATCAGCTACTAGTCGGTTTTTGCGAGAGGAGGATGTTCATAGGGTGGAAAGTGATCTTGTTGACTCCATTGAAGAAGGTGAGATCTGTGGCGATTCGATCTTGTATAATGATAGGTGTGTTAAGAATTGTATGGAAAAGAAATTGGAAGACGATGCTGATATAGATATTCAAGATTGTTATAAATGTGTTAATGAGAAATGTGAGGAGGTTAATAACAATATGTCTAATAAGGTGGAAGGTGAGACTCTTGGAGAACATTTTGAGTCAGTTAATGCTCCTGCAAAGGATCCCAACATTGTGTCTCCATCTACACCCCCGGGTAATGATATAAACCTTGCTGACGAGTCTGACTCTACGTGGCTTGATTATGTTGGTCCTTTAATTAGCGGCGAGCTAGACTCTGAAAAACGCTGGAGCTATAGAGACCCAAATGGGAATGTTCATGGGTTGTTCTCTCTCGCGCAATTACGTATGTGGAAAGATTATTTTCCTAGCGATCTTCAGATTTGGAGTTATTATGGCAACGTTAAAGAAGCTATTTTTCTACACAACGCCTTAACGAGACAAAAAAAGGATGCCGGTTAGATCACTTTGCATTTGCGGTATGATGCAACGGGTGTTCGGTTTCGTTCACGGGAGGTCATTTTTTTGGCGCCATGGTGGCATCTCCTGTCTGATTCTAGTTGCCATCGGTTTTTTGCGTGTCTGTCCTATTTCATTAGAGCTTATTTAGTTCCCTAATCTCTTTGGTCTATTGGATCGATTTGCGTGTAGCTTGTACTGCTAGTTTCTTTCTAGCTCTTTTTAATATAATCTCATTTGCCGTTCCAAAAAAAAAAAAAATGATGCTAATATTATATTGTTATTTGATGTAATCAAATATCCTCCGCTTGAACTTTACTTTTCCTCAAGTAAACCTTAGATTAAACTTATGAAATCACTCAAGTCACTCAACTAATCTATGTGGTAACATTTAAATAATTCACTCAATTGCTTGATCGTGACGAATATTCTATCATAAGCTTGGCAAGGATACACATCTCCACCACCAAAGCTAAAGAGTAACAAGTCTAAAGCGGTAAATTGGGTTAATTATGATAAGGTTTAAGGGTTGTACCTAGCTTCATTCAAACATCTCCTACACAAACTTAATAGATCGCTGGCGTGAATCCTTGATTCTTCAAACAACGGATGGTCACTAAGGTTTTAAACCTCAGATCGTTGGCGCGTTATTCGATTCCCCAAAAACTCAGATGGCCACTACCTATTCATGCACTTCACATTCTCACTAGGCCATTACTTTATCTGGATGCTCGAAAGCTAACAACGAATAAAGTAACTTGGTAAGGGTAAGGATAAAACTTTTGGGAAATACATAAAATTGGTGTAAAATAAAATAAACAAACGGATAGATTAAGTTGATATAAATGTGGTTAACTACTTCCCGACCTTCCCTTGAAAAAGACACAAATCATAGACTAACTCACGCTTTAACACGGTGGTATGTGTTATTACACATACATTTATTTGACCAAAAACCCGACCAATAAGACCAAAAACTAATCTGTAATTGCCAAATATTTATGTTTTTGTGTTTTTGATTGTGCAGGTATGGATTTATAAGAAATGGACGAAAAATCACGAGAAAATGACAAAACGAGCACGAGAATTGGAAAAGAGTCATAAACCGAAGCCGGGGAAGCTAGTGGTCAAAGTCAAAGCTCATAAAGTTCATTGAAGTCCTTCATGTTCAAAGAAATGTCAAAGATGACCCCTTGAAGAAGTTTGAGAAAGTTACATAAATGGCCATTCAACTATCACGAATTGTCAATAATGGTTCTTGTAAAGATTAATTTTGGAGAAATGACAACTCAGGCCCCCCAAATATTCATGATGACAAGAAGAGCCCTAGGAGAATAATTTTGAAGATTGACAGCTTTGGTCCCTAAGTTTTCAGATTCTACAATTATGGTCCTTGTAATTATTTAAGCTACAACCAAGGTTATAAATGGCGTGAGGCGTGGCGTAGTGGCATGGCCACGCCTCATGCCTTACGAACTATGGCGAAGCCATGTCGTTCTTTAAGGCGTGACTAAGGCTGCAAAAAAATATTTATAAATTTATCATTTATGTTATAGTGTCATATTTCATATACATTTATACTACTATATTAGACATTTAAACTAATAATTATTATATATTTAGCAGACCCAAATACGAAATAGCCTAAATTCCAAATACTGGTTCAAAATAGTTATTAAAAAAAATTGGTTCAAAAAGGCTCGCCACGCCATACCAAAAGACGCGCCTTTTCGCGCATTTTCTCGCCTTTGCAGCACCTTGGCGCGCCTTTTAGAACACTGGCTACAACCAAACGGATCTTAACCCATTATCTAAATAAACCATCACAAACCCACTTATATTACACCTAATCCACCTGGACCAACTTTGCAAAGCCCATACCCCATACCCGACCTGTTACCACTACCCTAACCCGTATCCCCTTAACCCAGTCAACCCACACACTAAAACAGTCAAACTAAGATAAAAAATAAAATAAAAACGCGCCTATTCACTGCTCCTATATAAGGAGCCCCCTACTCGTTGTTTAGGTGTGTAGGTTTTTAGTGATGAAATGCTGTTAAATTTTCTTCTCAGATGTATTCTTAGTTTAATAAGCATGTAATTTCAGTTTTATCAATAAAAGTTTTTAATTAAATTTCTTTAGTTCTTGTTTAATCTATTTGCTTTATTTACATTTTAGCTTGAAAATAGTTAAATTAGCTTACTTTCAGTTTCATAAACCTTTCTTAATCAATTCTTAGCTTTTAAAAACTTTGCCTTTTTCTTTTACTCAACTTTTATAAAAATAACAAAAAAAAAAAGAAAAAAGAAAAAAGAAAAAAGAAAATCAATAAAAATCGAATAATATGTTTATTTTACCAAAAATCAGCTTGCAATCAAGCTTTCTCTTGTAGATAACAAGCTCATATTAGCTTCTGTGAGCATGTTTTGTAGCTTAAATAATCAGAATCTCAAAAAATCATACATGGTCAACAAAAGTCAAACTGACTTAAGTGATGAAGAAATGGGGATTGGATCTGTGATGTTGATGTTCCTTTGGTGTTATTTGAAGCCTATTAAAGATATGCTCGGTTGAAATGAATCCCTTGTTTAGCCAGGGATCTCCTTGATAGTTCTCCTTTAATTTTTAGTCTTTTATTGCACTTTCATACTTAGTAGTTTAGCATCTGTTATTTTAGTTTAATTCTGCTCTATTTAGCTTATTCCAGTTGATAGTAGCTTAAATGAGTGCTTATATTATGCTCTTGTATGTTCTTTGTGTGTGATTTTTGCTCATTTAGCTTTAATTGTGTTCCTATAATCTGTTTCTAGCTTAAAATCAGTAGGTTAAAGGTTAAAAGTCACATTTGTAGTGTAAACTTGCATATTAAGGATTGTTTGGATTAAGTAGTCATGGTGTGCTCTTGTTGTTCTACTACTTGTTTCTCTGCATAATTATTCTACACTAGGTTCATTATAGTTAGTTTAGTCATAAAATTGGATACTCAACCATAAAAAGTCAAAATTGAATTCAATCTTCATTCTGCCTGCATATTAGTGTTAATCTGAATCTGCATTTGCTTGATCTGGTGCATTTTATGTTTGTCTAAGTAATTGTAGTATTCAAACATCATTAGTAAACATCTAGGGTCTAATCTAAGCTTTTAAAATTAGATTTAGTCAAAGGTTATGTGCATTTAGAAAGTCAACATATTGCCTGCATACCTGCTTGAAAAGACCACATCTTGGGGGCTTTTTAAGGATCATTTGTTGTTCAGTTGGCTTGCATTTGCTTACATAGTTAATTTGTAGTATAAAGTTGCATTAAAATCATTTTTAAACATTTCCATAAACATCTGCTAGGTGAAATTTGATCTTAAAAACTGCTTCACAACCTGTTCATCATAATAGTGCAGTAACTGGTGTTCAAATAGATCGGATGTAGGGTAAAATTAAGTGAGCAATTGTGTGTTAGAATTAGGGCTTTTGTGTTTTTTTTTTTTGTGTTGTTTGTAGTATATGCTTGCTATATCTGTCCTTATATTGGTCTAATTAGCTTACTAAGTGTCTTAAAATTAAGCTAGAAGGTAGGTATTTAGCCATTTGTTTCTGCCTAAAAGTTAAATCTGCTTATTGCTTAATCTAGCTTATTTGCTTGCTTTGATTGTTTTTTTAAGTAAAATTGTGCTTAATTTAATTGTTTAGACCTTGTATGAGCTTTTGGTGCTTATTTGGTTGAGATTGCTTTTTAATAAGTACTTATCTAAACTGCTTATTTGCATAATCTGTTTATTAGGGTGTAGTAACCTGTCCATTTATATTTCCTAGGTTTTAGATATAAAATTAGAATTTTCTGCAATTTTACATATTTTTCCAAGCTTATTTAGTATTTTTCTTACTTTAATTTAGTTTTTAATCAATTTTAAATCATTTTTAATTCATAAAAATTAAAGAAAAAGCCAAAAAATATCTTTTCTGCTTTAAAATTAGTTTTTAATTAATTTAGATTTTTCAAAACTAAATTTGTATTTTTCAAGTTATTTTTCATATTTATTTGCATTTTAAATCAATTAAAAAAATACAAAAATAGTTTTAAATAAATTTTAATTAAAGAAAAGTCATAAAAAAATATTTTTAATTTTTCAAAAAGTCTTTATTTACATTTAGGACCTTAGAAAATTTAATTTTTACCCGTTGCCCTTTTACTTTAAGTAGTTGCTTTATAAATCTCGAGAATAGCCCGAGATTTACGCGTTTTAAGTTTTAACTTTGTGTGTTTTATTTACGTGCTTTATTTGCGTGTTTATTTGTTATCTTATAATTTGTAGTTTAAAACTTCACATATTCACTTTTATTTCACTCTCCACGACACGTTTTCACGAATCGTTAACCACGACTCCATTCACTCCTTCATATGGACTACGACTCGGGTTATCCGTATTTATTTCGAATTTCCTTGGACTATAATTGACATATATATATATATATATATATATATATATATATATATATATATATATATATATAGGATCCTTTTCTTGCGAAAACCACCTTATCTGCAAGAACTCCGAGAACCACCTTTTTACAACTAATAATACAAAATGTACATCATTTAATGCTCCATCGCATTTTGTTATTTTTATTTAATTTAAAAGGGTACAATAGTAAAAGACATTTTTATAGTATTTTGTTTTGTTTTGTTTTGTTTTGTTTTGTTTTTTTTTTTTTAATAATTCCCGTTTTTTATAAATATTAATTTCCAGATTTATTTTTATTTATTTTATTTATTTTTGTTGTGTAATGTTAACATGTTTTCGGTGCATGCATGCTGCAAAGTTGCATACATGTTTTTTTCCCCAAATAGTCAATGTGCATACATGTTTTCAATTAGTCAAAGTACATACATGTTTTCTTTCCCTTTCAAGGTGCATATACGTTTTTTAATATAATAAAATTTATAACAAACCAAGCACATAAATGTTATATACAAAGTTCGATATCGATTGAAATACAATTAAAATGCAAATTTTTAAAAGCATAAACACATGAATCTATTCGATCTATACACGTGAGCACTAACAATATTCAACACAAATGGACATATGTGCACGAGTAGCCGTCAACATTTTTTAAAAGTCGGGCATATATGCACACTTTTAGCCATGAACATTCTTGTAATTACACCTGATACAAAGAAAAGTACAAAAATTAGCAACAATAATATTATTAAAACATACACACTTTAAGCATTCCGTTTGTAAGAATTCATTTTTTAAACATACATGTTTTGAACATAAATGTTTAAAAACACATATGCATGTTTTGAACATAAATGTTTAAAACATAAATGTTTTGAACATACATGTTTTGAAACGCCACATCTATACATGTTTTGAAACATTATGTTTTGAACATGTATGCAGGGTAAGGATCCAGTGAGAAGAAAACTTATAATGAGAAGGATGAGAAACATAACTATAACTACATATTTGAGATGTGTCGACTTGAATTAGATGCATCTCTATTCATTTAGATGCATCCCAATTAGTTTCGAAAGTAATTTTGAAGTGAAAACGATGCAAAGTAGTACTTGCAACAAATTTGACCCGCAGAGGACGAAAAATACATAGGATTTTCCAAACTTGCTAAAATACATCTAATATATGTATATGCATCTAATTTTTAGTTAGAAAATATATTATTGTGCATCTAAAAGATTAGGGATGCATCTAATTTAAGTCGATGCATCTCTAATATGTGGTTATAGTTATTTCTCATCCTTCTCATTTTAAGAGTTCTTCTCATTTGATCCAAAGGGTAAGGATCCAGTGAGAAGAAAACTTAAAATGAGAAGAATGAGAAATAACCATAACCACATATTTGAGATACATCGACTTGAATTAGATGCATCTCTATTCATTTAGATGCATCACATGGGGTTTCGATGGTGGATTTATAGTTGGTGAGGAGATAAGAACGATGGTGATGATATTCGTTAATGGTGAATTTTTCTAGCGAGTTTGTGATAAAGAAACCGAGAGGCGGCGGCAGTATAATGTTGAAGAAAGGAGATAGAGACATGTGAAGGTGTATGTAATAAAACATGCATGTTTTATATGAACATGCATGTTTTCTAATGCATAATTGGAGTTCTCGCAGTTCACGCACTTAACAGGGTTCTAAAAATAAAACCATTTTGCATTGATTTGTTGCACTTAACGTTTTTATATGAACATGTATATGTAGTTAGGTGTATATAAGAAAACATACTTGTTTTATATGAACATGCATGTTTTCTAATGCAAAATTAGAGTTCTCGCACTTAACAGAGTTCTGAAAATAAAGATACACTATATATATATATATATATATATATATATATATATATATGGGGATATGTTAGCTACACCTTGATGTAGACAATTAGCTACACATCCCCTTTATAAAAAAATTTAAAAATGTACACTTCAGCCCCTGCAGTAAGTCACAGGGGCTGAACTTTACATATTTAAAAGATTTTACAAAGGGATGTGTAGCTAATTGCCTACACTTAGATGTAGGTAAGATTTCACACACACACACACACACACACACATAGATATATATATATATATATATATATATATATATATATATATATATATATAGTGTAACTTTATTTTCAGAACCCTCTTAAGTGCGAGAACTACGAGAACACTCTTTGAACCATTAGATTGTTAGATCAATGGCTATAATTGATTGTGCCAATTATGTAATTGGTTGAAAGATTAGGCCATTATTAGAAAAATTGAAAGGGTATTATAGTATTTTTCGGATCTAGTAAATGTCCCTATTAATTAGGAAATCACTAATCATAATTAGGTAAAAAAAAACCTCGTTCATATCTCTCATTCTCTCAACTGCCGCCTCCTGCATCATCCCAAAAGTTAATTACGGTTTTCTTCTCCGTCACCCAAACCCTAGCCATCTCTTTTCCTCACTCTTGATATTCAATTTTGATTCACGGGATTCAGCTTCTTATAATCTGGGTTTTATCTTCGGACAAGAAAAAGATGGTTCATACTATTAGGTAAGTTTTTATATTTAATTTTGATTTCGATCGATGTTCTATTTTACTCCGTAATAATTATTTTTGATAACAAATCGGGTGAATTATGGAGTTATAATATGTTTTTTAGCCATAATATGTGTAAAACAAAATGTTTTTTCTCTTCTTTTGAGTTCATTGATCTAAGATTAGGAAACGTTGTTGTTTTATTAAGATTAAGAAACTTTTAGATTAATAATATATAAAAAAAATACAGATAAACCAAATGACCATGTATGTTGATATATAAGTAGTGATTAGTAAGTGCATGATTGTAGTATTAAGATGGAATAATAAAGTGATCGATGCACCCATTCTGGTAGAGTTAGACTTTTTAAGGATAAAAATAACAAAAAGTAAGATAAATGCATGTTTTATGTTGTTTGACCTTGTTCAACATATATAGGTATCTCTGGTACTTTAAACCTTCTTGGTACGTATCAATGAGTGAATGTTGGTAGAATGATTACTGTTCGGGTGTTCTAGGCTTATATGTTTACAAAATTGTCATTATGTGTCTTCTGTTATTTTAGGTGACATATAGGTCTAAATTATGTAATTGGTTTTCTAATCTTATCCATGATTTTTATTAGGCGTGAAAATATGTTCTTTAAAGGCTTGCTCGTATGTTCTAATGAATTTGATGATACACGAGAAGTACACACATGTTCTTTGAAGGCGTGCGTATATGTTCTTGGAGGGCGTGCACACATGTTCGAAAGTTGCTGATGAGAAAGTTCAAACACATATGTTCAGTGCACATATGTTCTTGGACGGCTATGAGTGTGCATATATGTCCGATTTCTAAAAATGTTGATAATAATGAGTGTGCACATATGTCCGTTTGAGTTAAATATTATTAGTGCACACGTGTATAGATCGATTATATTCATGTATTTCTTCTTTTAGAATTTGGTATTTTAATTGTATTTCAATCGATATCGAATTTTATGTTTAACATTCATGTTCTTGGTTTGTTATAAATTCACATTATCTAAAAAAACACATATGCACCTTATTATTTGAAAAACATACATGTCAGAAAAATTATTCCCAAAAAAAAAAAAAAAAAAAAAAAAAAAAAAAAAAAAAAAAAAAAATCTTAAAAACACATGTGCACTAAATAAATTTTAAAACATGTAAGCTGGAAAAAAAGAAAAGAAAAAAAAAAGACCCGAAAATTAAGGGTGTTTAAAAAACGTGATTTATTTAAAAAAAATCAAAAATAATATAAAAAGATATTTTACTATTATACCCTTTTTGATTAAATAAAAATATTTAATATTTAGAAAAATATGATTGGTCTAGAGGAGGTTCTCGCAGTTCTCGCACTTAACAGAGTTCTGAAAATAAAGTCCCAAATATATATATATATATATATATATATATATATATATATATATATATATATATATATATATATATATATATATATATATATATATATATATATATATATATATATAACCCCTTAGGCTAAGCTCTTACTTGGTTTCATATATAGTCGCTTTCATGATGGTGGTGAATCGAGCTTACCTTGAGGAAGATTTGTGGTATGTGTAAACATATACCTTTATTTGACCATAAAACGGACTTAATACACCAAAAACCAACCAAATATGCCAAATATGTTGTGTTTTTGTGTTTATGCATGTGCAGGTACGAATATTGTGAAAAAGAGACAAAAATCATGAAAACCTGACAAAACCGAGCACGAGATTTGGAAAGAGTATCAAAAGCCGGAGCCGTCGAAGAATTTCTCAAAAAGGATCACATCTATGCTCATAATGTCACAATCAACCTTGAAGTATAACCATTTGGCAAAACAGTCCCTGGATGAACTTTGCAAAATTGGCAAAATGTCCCTTTAACCTTAAACCAAATTTAAAGTAAATCCTACACTTAACCAAATCTCATTTTCCCTTAACCGGCCACAATAAATAAACCTATACAAATCCAGTTCAAGCCCAACTGAAAACACAAGCCCAAATCCAACACCACAAACCCATAACCCGACCTCACCCCTTTTACCCACCCAAGTCAAACCCTCTTTATACACACGTCAAAGTGTCAAACAATAATAAATAAACACAAAAAAAAGAAGTGCGCTAAGAACAATTACTATTCACTATCGCTCCCACCCTTTTACCCTGCTTCACCACCATTATTACCCGTACATTAAATTGTTTCTAGAAGACTTAAGCTGATAAACAATGACAAGCTGGACAATTGGAGAGATTCTATTGGCCACAACACCTCACTCAAGTGATCCTAGGGCTGTGATAATAGATTGATGATAAAAAAAGAATGAAGGGACAAGATTGATTGATCATGAGGCTTCTACTCAAACCCTAGATGCTCCTCAGTGGCTATAAATAGCCCTCACTCTCCACACAGAAGGGCCATTAGGAGTAGTGGTAATTTTAGTGTAGTTTAGGTGTAGAATATGTAGGATTAGCTTAATTTAATTCAATTTTGTCCTTTATTGTTCAAGTATTGTAATTCAGAATTTTCCATTAATGAAATTTCAGTTTATCCTTTTAAATTCATGTCTTATTTACTTTAAAGCTCTTTTTAAGTTCAATTATAGTTAAATAAGTTGCACAAGCTCTTTTTAAAGTTTCATAAGCTTATCTATAGCTTTTGTGGTTTATTAGTGTTTAATTTTTGTTTAATTGCAAAAATTCATAAAAAGTCAAATAAAGTCAACCTAAAAGTCAAATAAGCTTGTAGATGATAAGCCGGACTTGGAAGGCTTATGTAGCTTTTAATCAGCTTGTAGAAGGCTTATTTCTTTGGTTGCTTATTATTGATGTTTTAGGGGTTTTAGTTAATAGCTTGGTAAGTTTTCATTTAAATTCTCATTTTAGCTTAATGTTTGCTATTTGCTTAATCCCTACTTATTCTACTTATATTCATGCTTATATTGGTCTAATCTACTTTATTGTAGCTTATATATGCTGAATGCTGCTTAGTCTTATAGTTTGGTGGTTTAAATAAGTTTTTATAAAGCTTTTAGAAACTTAAAAGGGTGTTTCGAATAAGGCTGTTTTTAGGGAAAAAGTTTGTTTTGATCATTGGATTTATTTCAACTAGCTTCGATTCAGTTTAAGAAGTTGTTTTGGTAGATTATAAGTAGTTTTGTTAGGATTTTCAGATTTAGTTTGAAATTCCAAAGTTTAGAGTCATTAAGTGGTTTCAATTGCTCATTCTGATAAGATGATCCATAAGAACCTTTTGGGTGTTATTTTGAGTCAAAAATAGGTTTCTAACTTTTTTTAAAGCTTGGGTTCAAGTGTCAATTAGTCTTAGTTCATGTTATTGTTTCTGTCAAAAAATTCCAAAAACCAAAACATCAGTTTAAGTGCTTGTTCTGTAAATTAGTTTTAAAAGCTTAAAAGAAGTTCAAAATACCTAAAAAATCATTTTTCTAGTTCTTTGCTTGGTAAATCAAATTTGTTTTCAGTTCTCATTAGATAAACTTTTGATTAGGAAGCTTAAAAATAAGTATAAAAAGTGCCTAGTAGGTTGCTTTCTGTATGCAGTTCTTATACTTGTCTCAACTAGCTTCTTTCTCAGCTACTTCTTAAACATCAAATAAGCTAATTTGTGTCTGAAATTGGATTTTCTTATTCTTTGGTTGCTTATTATTGATGTTTTAGGGGTTTTAGTTAATAGCTTATTCCTTAAGATAGCTTTTAGATAGCTTAAAAAGAGGTGCTCACTGTTTTGATATACAATTCTGTCTTAGTGTCCTAACTATCTCACTTTATTAGCTATCTCACAAGCTCACTTAAGCTCCTTTTTATCTCTAATTTGTTCTGCTTACTCTTTGTTGCTTATTGATGCTATTTTATGATTTTTAGACAGCAGCTTATAGTATTCCAGCTTTTAGGGTAGCTTAAAGTAGGCAGTTTGGCCTGTTTGGGTTAGTAGCTTTAGGTATTTGCTAATTTTGATTCAGTACTTCTCAGCTTATTTAGGGTCACTTATTTAATTTGTTTAGCTTATTTAGGTTAGGATGAAATTAGTATTAGCTTATTTTCCACTTGGCTTAGCTTATAGCTTATAATATATAGCTTTTCAGATTTCAACTTTTACTTCTAAAAGCCTTTTGGAAACTGTTTCATATTTTAGCTTACATTATATTAAGTTTTCATAAAAGGTTGTTTTTATAAAAAGTACTTATTTCCAAAGCTTCGGTTTAAGTGAATTAGGTTTCAACTATAGGTTGCCTAGTCTTAAACCACTAGTAGATATGTTGGATGTAAGTGTTAGTAATGTGGAAAGTAAATGTTAAGTATGAGATGGATTATATTTTATGATATATGAGCTTAATGATGATAAGTGATGGATGTATGATATAGTGTTGATGTGTATGAGGTATTAGTCAGTGGAGGACTTGAAGTGTTTGAATGATTTGTTGGCCGTGTACCTTGATTGGTGCCGATGACTATTATGTGATTATGTGAATGTATGATAGAGTAGAGGTAATGGAATGCGAGTAGAAATGCCAAGTGGTATTAGAGATGGGCTAGTAAGCGAATTAAAGTGTCATGATGCCTTAGTTATAAGGTAGACTAGTGCTTGCGGCTAATTAGAATGTTGATGCTTAGACATAGATTGATTGTGCATGTGATGTGTGAGCCATAGACTATATGATTTGATTGTGATTATGAATGTTTTAAGACTTGTTGGATAATTGTTAAGTGATAAGTATTATTGTTTATGTGATGTTAAGTCTATGGTAGTAGTTTATTATATGTCTAAGTTTTATGTGATGTGCTTGAGAGCACGATTCGTAGAAGTGTATGAGTTGAGATAGATGCATTGGAATGCATATTTCATGAGACATGAACGATTAGATGTAATAATGAATAGATGCTTGAAGCATAAGTCTTACACGCTTAATTAAAATAAGAAAAAGTTAAAGTATACGGTTAAGATGTGACGAGATCATATTATATATAAAACATGATAAGTAAAATGTGTTAGTAAGTAAATGGTTAAGCATAATAACTAGAAGTGATGAATGAGACATAGATTGCGCTTGAATTCATAAGTGATATGAAGTGCGCTAGAAGAATTGTAAAACATGAGTATAGTCATGTTTATATATTGGATAGTATGTGATGAGATTAATGAAAATGTTATGGAATAAGCCAATGTAAGGCTTATATGTGTAAAGTTGAGTAGACTAAATGAAGTGATAGTATGAGTTGTGAACATGGTCAACAAGGGTTGACGGATAATAGTAAAAGTGTGTGGTAAGGACACATAGAGAATGTGTAAACTGTAAATGGACAAGCATCATATAGAACTTGTCTAAAATAGAGATGCCATGTAGTGAATGTATGAGTCAACTTGGGATTGACGGATAAATGATAAGTAGCATTGTGAGAATGCAAACATAATTTAACAAGTGTAATATAGCAACTTGTCTAGATAAAAGTAAACGTGGTAGCGAATGTTGAAATTGCTCAAGGCAATGAGAAGTGTTGAAGTGATAGCGTGTACTTAATGATAAAAGTACATGAAAGATAAAGTGAGTAAAGATGATAAGTTAGATATAGCTTGGATCCAATTCTCTAGTTTTGGTATCCTTCGGGATAGCCCAGCTTGCCTTTATGGCATGTGTTTTGGCATCCTTTGAGATGGCCTAGCTTGCTTTCATGGCATGGTTGTTAGCTTGCCTTTACGGCATGGTTGTTAGCTTGCCTTCGCCGGCATGGTTTGCCTATATTCTTGGCATGTATGAAAGTATCCTTTGGGATAGCTTAGCTTGCCTTTCATGGCATGGTTGTACAGCTTGCCTTATGGCATGGATGATAGTTATGGCATCCTTCGGGGTGGCCCAGCTTGCCGCAAGGGCATGGATATTATGGTATCCTTCGGGATAGCCAGCTTGTCTTTATGACATGGATGAATAGTTAGTGAGATTGGATCTAAGGCTAGAAAAGAAGGAAAGTAAAGTAAGTATGATTGTTGTATCAGAAGTACGTGAGTAGGATGATTTATAATCTCCTTATTTAAATGGATTGGGACGCCTCTTCATTTAAATAAAGAAATTGTAAATCATCGAACCATAAGTTTATAATTCCTTACTTGCATAGATTGGGACGCCTTTTTATGTAAGTAAAGAATTATAAATGAGTGGGCTTATGTGTAGCCAGTATTGACATGAATACGGGTAGAGATATGAGAAAGTGAAAACTAAAACAAGTTAGACGTTATAAGAAGAGATCAGATATAAAAGATTGTAGTGGCGTTAAGGTCCTATATGAACCTTAAGATAGACGCCTAGAATGAGTTTTTGCTTTAAGTTGATAAGATGATGGGTGGAATTCCCACGACTTAACAAGAGGATTGCTTTAGTAATGCGTAGATTTGGTTTTGGAAGTGTCGTTTATATGGTACTATGTATATATTGCGAGATAAGTTACCGGTATTTGGAAGTAGATAAGTGTTGATATTGTGTAAAGTATAATTTTGGCCGGTATATGACTTAAGGTCATGTTAGTGCATTTGTGAATGAAGTGATGATAGTGTTGAAGTTTGACTTATGGAAAGTCAAATAGTAGATGTTCCTGGCTGACAAATCGTCATTGTTGGAAATTTTAGATAAGCTTGTCATGAGTAGTATTGCTTATAGTCTATTATGAGTTATGATTGTGATATAGAAGCTTGGAATTGCAAGATCACTTAGATCGTTGCAATGTAATGACTAAGGATTTTGAAATTATGAGACATGTATATGTTGTGATTCAGTTTTGGATAGCAAAAGACGAGAGATTTCGGGGACGAAATCTAAATAAGGGGGATAGAATTGTTAGACCCGTTTCCCGGGTACTTGGACCCCACCCTAGATGTAATGGACTAAGAGCCTTACGTGGTTGGTTAGTCAACAAATGTCGTGATGTGGTCAAACCCGATTGTCATTGTATTTCATAATGTGGTTTTAGAAGTATTATGTGTCATAAGTAAGAGGGATAAGAACTTGAGGGACCTAAGTTGACAGAATCCCAAACTGGTACTAGAACCAACTTGTTCTAGTACTAGAACCAACTTGTTCTAGTCTGCAGGGACTATTCTTGCTAAAACCTCAAACTAGCACTAGAACCAACTTGTTCTAGTACTAAGGATGAATGGTTACATGACCTAAGGGACTAAAGTTGCCATTTAGGCAAACTTCCAACTATCAAATGTCTAGAGAATTCTCTGGACTTCTATAAGGTTCATTTTGGATAAGAAGTATGTGTGTGTATGTGGTGTCGGCAAGAGAGAAAGAGAGGGAAAAGTGAGATGATGGCTTAAGAAGAAGAATAAGATGATGAAGATTTATTGTCCATAGCCCTTCCTAGTTATGATCCCCACAAGTAAGTAACTCTAATCTTGAGTTTATAATGATTATTGTGGTAAAAGGTTAATGGGTTAAGTGGGTTTCATCATATGATCTTGATATGATCATATGATGATATAGAGATAAAGTTGGGTAAGTTTAGATGGGTTTAATAACCCTTGATTGTTATGATGAGATGATTGATAGTGTTTGAATGATTATGTGAGGAAGAAGTAGAGGTAAGGCTAGTTTGGCATAACTAGCAAAAGAAGATTAAGAGTTTAGTTGGACTAGTGTAAGTGTGTAGGAAAGATTGAGATGTAATGATAAGGCTTGAAGTGGCCAAGGTATGTGTTATGTTTATATTGTGATTGGATGAGTAGATTATGATGCTTAATGTGTGATTGAGTTATAATGTTGTATTATGATCGTTTTACTTACTAAGCCTTGTGCTTACGGTTTAGTTGTCTAACCGTTTTGTAGGTTGGCATGTTGTTATGGATGGCTTGGATAAGGATTAAGTTGGATATGCGATGTAGAAGGACTTGGGTAAGATAGTAGAGCTAGGTAGGATACCGAGCTCAAATGTCATGTTGTACCCCCGAGAGTCTTTCTACGTGATGTAAAATGCATGTCAAAGATGTGGTAACGATTTAGTAGTCAATTGATGTGTCAAAGTATGTTTTATGGGTTATTAGTGGAAGTTAAAGGAGTGTTTGGTATAAGCGTGTTTCTACCCATTTTGGGTTGTAAACGGGTCAAGTAAATATGTAAACGTTTTGTTATGTTAGTATAACGATTTTGGTTAAGTTTAAGGTGTTGTGGAAGTCATATGTGTCTTATGTCATGAATTGGGTTAAAACGGGTTTTGGCACAAAACCCGTCGTTTTGTAAAGCATTATTCTAAGGGTCAAACAGTAAATGTTTTTGTATGAAAATGAGCTTATAAATGAAATAAGCAAATCTGGAAGGCTTTATGTTTTGTCGAAGTGGTATAAGTCATTTTCCGAAAAATGGGTCAAAAAGATGCATAAAAGGGTTATGCAGATAAAGAGGGTGTTTGGGACAGCAAGTAGTGGAGAAAATGGGCCATGTTAGAAAAATCATATCTTTTTAACCGTAAGTCTTCACGGGTCGTGCCACCCGGCGTTTCGAAGGTAATTGAGTCTAATTTCGTTTAAAAATAGTCTCAATGTCTGAATATTTATAGATTTTTCTCAATGGTCAAAAGAGTAACAGCAGGTCAGATTTGATATGTCGTTTCCACGCATAAAGTTTTAATTTTTGATCAAATCGGGCACGGGGTGTAACACAAACTCTGCTACCAAAATGCCCTAGGGACTTTTCAGTTCAATTCTGCATAGTTTTTTATTTAAACCGTTTTTATCCTTTTAGCATATTTAGCTTCTTTAGCTTATAACAGCTTATCCTCAGTAGCTTTTTGTCCCATTTTATTTGTCTCTCATTACTCTTAGTCTAAAGTAATTTCCACAAAAAGTTAATAATTTTCTAAAATCGTTTACTACTTTTTATAATTTAATTTATTTATTTTAGTTTTTAAATCATAATACTTAAAATAAAAGTCAAAAAAATATTTTCTTTTTCCCTAAATTTTCTTTTATCAGTTAGGACTTAGGAGAAATAGTTTTCCGTTTCTAGGACTAGTATTTCATATATTTCACTTTTAGAGCACATGAGTAACCCGAGAGTTCGCGTTTTTAGTTTTAATTTACGTTTTTGCTTACGTGTGATTTATATTAATGTTTTACTTGCTTTTTTAGTTGTTTATAGTTAATATTTCATAATTGTAGTTTATAAATTCTAAAAATCTTTTATTTTCACTATTCATTACACGATCACGAACTCGAATCGATAATTCCATTTATTCCTTCGTTGAGAAAACGATTCGGAAAATACATACTCACTTGTATTTCTTTGGAAATATAAATATATAATTGACGATCAATCAATTTGAAAGCTCAAATATTTTGAAAATGGTAGATATTTAGATGTGTTACGAAAATTGATTCAAGCTTAATTTGGGAGCTCATTATAGTTCAAATTAGGATGAACTTTTAATAGAACTCAAGCTCAAACAAGGTCATAAGTAACCGACTTTGTAAGACCCTAACTACATAAAAGTGTATGTATAAAAGCTCTTTTTTTATTTCCATTTTCATTAGGAAAAAGTGACCGGATGCACAATATTTTTAAATGTAGTATAAGGAAAAAAAATTAGCAAAAACATATGATTTCCAGTTACAATGATTGGATTTAGTGAAAACCAAGTTCATTTTTCACGTATTGATAAACTAACTAAGCAATAACTAGAAACACAATCTACTTTGACTATGTGCATTTTGAAAAATTCAGTGTTTTTTTACGATAATTATAACTATGAAGAAGATTCTATCATAGTCCCGTGATACCACGAGACCCCCTAATTTTGTCCTCGATTTTTATATTCATAAAAAACCAACTTAATTGTAGTCGAAGTTTTAGTTTCATCCTTTTTTTTTTTTTTTTTTTTTTTTTTTAACCATAAATGTAGTTTTAGTTTATAGAAACATTTACTTAGAAGTTTCACATACGAGACTACTTGTTGTTGTAAACAACATAATAATAATAATAAACAATGGGGATGATGGGGACCGTGACTTTAGTAGGAATCAAACTCATGACCTAAGCTATAGGTAGAATGAGCTTTTGCCATCTCTCCCAACATCACCAATGAATAAATTATGACGTGAAAATAACTTAAATAAGTAAACCGTATACGTTAGTACAAGTGGTATTTTTATTACGAGCATGGTACATTGTCATTATATAAATCACTTATAGGCTTACATTTTAGAAATTTTGGTAAGTTGCAATGAGCTTAAAATATGAGAACGCAATCCACTTGCTTGCCTATGAACACATCACATTTCATATCCCATGAATTCAATCTCACTTTGATTCATCGTTCCATATATAAGGTCATTTTTATTTTGAGAAAATTCCAAGATTAGACTAGTCGATCAACTTTTATACATTTTCTAGAAAAAAAAAAGTGCTTTTCCCAAACTAAACAGAACGACCTGCGACTTTTTTTACTTTTGATAAGAAGTCGACAAGTGGCACAAAAAAATCGCTTAAAAGTACAAAAAGTACAAAAGTAGCTTAATTTATGTACAAAAAAAAAAAAAAAAAAAAAAAAAAAAATCGCTTACTTTTGTGCCACTTGGTGACTTCTAATTAAAAGTAAAAAAGTCGCAAGTCGCTTGATATAGTTTGGGAAAATCACTTTTTTTAGTCTATAAAAAGTATAAAAGTTGAACGACTGGTTTAATCTCGAAATTTTCTCTTTTATTTTATATTTCATTCAACTTTTGCTTCAAATTTAACAGGTGAGGTCATGCTTTATTAATTTCCTCATGGTTAACGTATAGTTGACAGTGGCTTTAATTCGAAGCCTGATGTTCATTTACAAGAAAGGAACAACTGATGCTATCACAAGTGTTTGGAATGAATTTGTCAAATGTAATCTTCACATATTATCGTCACTTGTAATTGACTTTTAATGGTGGGAGTGAACACTTGAATTGACTGGCTGATTATAAATATTGATAACTGGTAGTAACTGTTTTCAGTGAGTTTTTGATGTTGATTAGTTTGTTAAAAATACTTGAAGTTACATATGAGAGACAATACATCACATGGGATCAAATGGAAAATGCACTCTTTGTAAATTTGTCACTAATGACTAGCACATCGCGCAACTTCTAGAATGCCTAAAACTGATACACCAAAACTATAGTAATGTGAACTTGCTAACGGCTCATATCAATCTAACATATTGTGAGTCCCGGAAAAAAGATGTACCAACCATCCATGTTATGATATTAAGCAATGTGAAAGTTTAGGTACCCTAAATGTAACGTCTCTTGATGAGCTAATAAAACACAGTAATGAAAACAAATTTAAATAAGTAGCTAAATAGTTGAAGTTATGATATTAAATCAAAATTTTATTAGGCCTAACTGGTCCTAGCGAAACCCATCCCAATAAGTCCAATCTTATTATGCTAAATTAGTCTAGTATTGGTTCTAGTTAGGCCTGATTTTGAGCCCAGTTCAACAGCCCAATTTGTTATTGTAACTTTTATGATACGGGTATGTTTTTAATTTAAGCAAAAGTGAAGTTTTTAGGTTCTCTAAATGTAACGTTTCTTGATGAGCTGCTAAAACACATGTAATGAAAACAAATTTTATTAAGTAGCTAAACAGTTTAAGTTATACTCGATATTAACTCAAAAATTTAATAATGATACTGCAACAAAGCATAAAGAACGAGCCTAAGAGGATATAAACTTTACTACCCGATCTTACTATATGTCAAGCAAGTACCAATGGAGTAGAAGTTGTTGAGAGCCAGTTGAGGAATATCTGCTTACTATATCCAATTTGAGATCCAACTCACAACCATTTGATATCCAATTTTCTTAATGAATTGCTAGTAGACTCTTGATTCAAGCCAGATCATGATTGATGAAAGTAAGTTTCTTAATGAATTACCAAGACATGAGATCATTCCTAAATTGCCAAGTACGTATAAAGCAACTGGAAATGGCGGAAAAATATTTCTTACCTAAGATTATACCTCTAACCTCATGTTCCAGATTTGATGGATATAAACATAGAAACAAACAATATGCAATAAATGTGTACGACCATCCTTAGCCACTACTAGTCATAGTTACCTAATACGCGGTACGCTCCGGTACGAATACGAAATTCGGGTACGCAATTCGCTATAGGTCACGTATTCGGTACGAAGGGGGTAGGTTCATTTCGGTACGAAGTGGTACGTATATTAAAATTCGAAATTCATTGTACCATACAAAACAAAAACTTAATTCGAAAAACATATTGCAACGTAATACTAGTTAAGGGGATGTATTTATACTTGTAAATTGATGTATTGGAATAATGGAATGTATTGGCATTATGGAATGTATTTAATTGGAACGCTGATTTGTAGTTAATTGATGTATTGGAATAATGGAAATTATGGAATGTATTTAATTGGAACGCTGATTTGTAGTTAATTGATTGATTGTATTGGAATTATGGAATGTAATTAATTGGAACGCGATCTGCAATTAATGGAACGCCGATTTGCAATTAAATGGAACGCCGAATTGTAGTTAATTGGAACGCCGATTTGCAATGAATGGAACGCACCGAATTTCGATTTGGTACATCGTACCGCATCGAATTGGAACGCAGTGAATTTCGAATTGGTACAATTCGATCCAATACTAAATTCGTCCTTCACCCAGCGAATTCGGTAACTATGCTACTAGTTTTTTGCTTATGATCATGGCTCCCTATGTAGAAATCATTCATACAGGTCAAAACGTACAGCTTAAATGCAACATATCGTCATAGAAACATGTCTGCCAAATCTCGATGGTCAGAAATCCATTATGTCCTACAATCACATCTTAACACGGGAACTTTTCTATTCCCGTGTTAATCATGCATAGAACCCCACATCTGCCTTTTATTTCTCCTCCTATTTTTTGATAATCAGTAATGTTATGCACCTACTCAGAGCCTCTTTAACCCATTCTCGTATTCCTCAAAGATAGCTAACCAGCTATAAGCAAATAAACAGTCCATAACTCCCTATTTTCATAACAAACAGGTAACATGCATGAGCACCACAAAATCAGCTTATGTGTTTAACACAGTAGAAAGCAAAGCAACATTATTCTGTTACTGAACGAAACATTTGGAAAAACAACAAACCACATATGTACGATGTTCCAATCCATAAACCTGCTATTCCAAATAACGCTTCTATATACATGCTACATAATCGAGAACCATGCCAGGGCAGGACCTCGGTAGTAATAAGAAGTACTTTGTAGCTTGTAAGGCTAGTTTCAATGTCCACACAAAGTGGACCTCCAATATAACCAGCATATAAGATTACTTTCAGTCTCCTATCTTATAATCCGGGAGACCTTGGTTTAAAATTGCGTTTTGCGATCCGATGCGCTAAAGGTCCTAAAAGCCATTGCGTGATGCGTGATGCGAATGCGAGCGCAATTTAGACGCATTGCGTTTAGTATTAAAAAAAGTACAAAATTATTTATACATAGTATATTCTTTCAAGTACCAAGTAAATGCAATAAAATTACGAAATGAGTTACTAGGATATTAAAATTAGGCCAATAATTCATTTGTAAAATAAATAATTTGAAAACGCAAGATTCTGTATTTTCGTTATTATGTTTTATTTGTACGTCTTTTAACAACTTTTATCTTTAAAATCCCATTTAAATACTTGGATCTCTTTTATATAGTTTCTTTTTTTACAAAAATGACCTAAATTCTAGATTGCGATAATTGCGGCCATTGCTAGCATTAGACAAATGCGGTAAATTGCGGTCTAATGCGAATGCAATTTGGGATGCCCTTGCATTAGGCCTCATAATGCGAAATTTCAAATGCAATGCAATGATGCGTGCAATTTGCGCAATGATGCGCGCATTTTTAAACCAAGCGGGAGACCATAGCACACTATCAACTGAATCCTGATCCCAACCCAAATTCAAATACAACAATCCCAAACCCGTTTAAAACCTGTCTACCCATCAAAGACCATGCTCAAAAATAAAATTTTCATCTCACTCTCTCAATAAAAATGTTCATTGAGAAGAAAACTAGAACACATACCCGAATCGACTTAATCAAAGGCATGTATGAACAAAAGCATATTTACCATTGTTGTCAATATTCTCGTGATTTCATTGAGAGCTATACGAAGAAATAAGTGATATATTTTCAGTCGAATTTCTGAATATTGGCAGTTACGTGATGCTATTTAAAAGAGCTATTGCCAATGAGTTATAATAGAGCCACAGGATGCAACAAAATCATTCCATTTTCAAGATCAGTTACTAGTACATTTATTCTTTTTCTCATTAAATCAGTTCACAAACCACAAATTAAAGACTAAACAGTAAACAAAAGCTTGAAGATTACCAAATTCTAGCAGAGTTCTATTTCGGCTATTGGGGATGCTCGATGGAGTGTCAACTGTCAACAACTTTTTAGCAACTAAGACTTAATCACTTTAAGCAATTTGTTCCTCTGATCTCCATTTTCAGCTCAATCATCATGAGACGTATCACTACCAGCTTTCAAAGGAGAGAGAAGCTATCAATGCAGAAGTGAACATTATTAGGGCAGTGCACGTGTATAACTTTACACACTAACAATAAACTGGAGTGTATGAGAAAAAGACGTTCATAAGTAATATTACCTCCGAACAGCGACCCCCAAATGTAATATCTTTGACATGGTCCAGGCTTTCTAAAAGTCCTCTAAGTACTTGTTCGAATATCTCAGACTTTCTCGAACTGATCGAATACTCTAAGTGGGCTTCGACCAAAGACGACACATCAAGCAACACAAGCTCCCGCAAATCCAACATACCTTTTATAGTTAGAGATGATATGTAAGGAGCATAGATTTTGACAGTCTATATAACCCTCCTCGTATGGATTTCCATAATAGTTAGAGAACACCAACTTCTTAACACTCTTTGAAGTAACATCAATCCGCCTATAACCATAGCAATGGTTCAATTCCAAAGATTCCAAGCAAGGACTTCCGGATAATATCTTCTCAATCATATCTTCTTCCAGAAGCACTTCAGATAAACACAAACACTTAAGTCTTTTCCAACTAATCTCCCCATTAGGAGGATTTAACCAACACGAGGACAGCTTCACATGATTAAAACACAAATTGTTGAAAAACAACTCATCTTCATGAGTAAACCCTTGGGCTACTCCTACATCAAATAACCATAAATCAACATCTTCAACATGACGGCTAATAGCATGACGAATCCATGTATTTGCTCGCGATTTAAACTCAGCATTAACGAGACTATTGTAATATATTTCGAGTTTAAAGTTTTTGAGATTCAAATCTGTAGGACACTTATTAAGGGTGTTGTCGATAAAAGAAATGTAATCACGGAGATCAATATCATCAATTCCAAAATATCTGCCGTCATCTTGATCATATGAGAAAATGAGATGTGGAAGTTGAGTCCAAAGACTTTTCCAACGTTTTGAGATGGTAGCCGTTGTTCTGATCAGCTCTTTGGTAGTGCAGTCCAAGCGAGACATGATATTATTGACTAAGAATTCATCGCTTAACTCATTCAATCGATCTACTCCTTCCATGACAACTAGACGTTCGAAACGAGAAATCAAATGTTAGAAACAGCAGCAGCTATATATGTTCAATAGAAAAAAGAGGGTTAACCGCTAGCAATGACATACGGGATAGCTAAATCACATACATGGGCCCTTACTAAGGTTGCGCCTATCTATGTGGCATATTTGCAGGAGGGCTGTTTGTTTTTTTGTGCGTGTATTTTGTTTGAAAAATACTACACAAGAGAATTTCATTAAGAAGCTTAAACAGTGATAGTATTAAGCTAAATCATAGAATAATCAGTTATATATATTATAGTAGAATGTAAGTAACAATCTTATTATTGGGGAACACCTGATGTGTGTGTACATCAAATAATAAATAAGCAGATGATACGTACCAAAAGCAGGCAGCAGGAACGTAAGGTATTGGTATCGACACAAAACCAAACAACAAAGTGTATGGGTTTATATTGTGTTGGTTAAAAGTAATAAACACTTGAGTTAGGCCTGGTTCTAAGCCCATTTCAACAGCCCATTATGTTTCCATGTAACTTATGAAAACAAAAAATGTTTGTTATTGCAAGTTTTATGATACATGTATGTTTTAATCTAATTAAAGTGAAGTTTAGATACTTCAAATGTATCATATCTTGATCAACTAGTAAAACACATACAATGAAAACAAACATTGTTCGAATAAAATAGAAACAAAGTAACAAGAACGAGCGTGGTTAGGTTAAAGAACGCGGATATAATCTCTACTCCATAACGATAGACTAAGCTCTTGATTTCATATATAGTATAATGAACTTCCATGATGGTGGTGGATCGAGGTTAGTTTGAGGAAGATTTGAAAGCTCAGATATCTTGAAAATTGTAGAGATTTAGATGAGTTACGAAAGTTGATTTAAGCTCAATTCAGGAGCTCAAATGCTCAATATAGTTCAAATTAGGATTAACTTATAATATAATCCTAGCTTAAACAAGTCCATAAATAGCCGACTTTGTACAACCCTAACTACATAGAAGTATATATTTTTTAAAACTCTGTTATGAATTCACGTCGAGTACCTTGTGCTTATATAAGTTTGTTTTTCAAGCTTAATAAAGATTTCTTCAATTTCATAACCAAAAAAAAAAAAAAAAAAAAAAAAAAAAAAAAAAAAAAAAAAAAACCCTTAATTGTAGTTGCATTTTTAACTTCATTCTACTTTCCACAACAATAGATGTAGTTTGGTTAATAAAAACATACTTAAAGTCTCTGAGACGAGATTACTTGTGACTAGTGCCCGACTCAATTAGGCATCGTTGTCATCCATCGTTAAGCATCGATTTACACATTTCTACCATTAAACACTAACCCCCTTTTTTTTCTTTTTTTAATTATTATTTTTTTTTTTGAAAAGAAAAGGAAAAGAAAAAGCGGGGTTACTAGAGAAAGATTGCTTTAGTTGAACTTGAACTCGTGACCTAAATTATTGGTAAAATGAGCCATTTAGCCTTTGTCATCTCCCTCAACATCCCTACTCAATCAATTTTGTTTTTAAATATACTAAACATGAAAATAACTAAAATAAAAAGTAAGGGGGCCACTGCACAACTAAATTTCATAATACTACATCCGTCCCAAAATATAAGTCCAGTTTGACTTTTTAAATCTAACTTTGACCTTAAATATTTTTCTTTGTATCATACACTATTTGATGAAAACTATAACAATGAAAATACATGTAAAACACAATCCATTTATATAATTTGCATGAAATATATATTTAAGATCAAAGTTCGATTCAAAAAGTCAAACTGGAATTATATTTTGGGATGGATAGAGTATATAAACTGTATACGTTTTTCACATAGTACAAGTAGTATTTTCATTAGGGTACTATTATTATATTATGAGTATGGTGCATTGTCATTATTATAAATCATTATTTTATAGTATAAACTTACATTTTACAAATTTTGATAAGTTGTAATGCACGTAAAATATGAGAATGAAATCCACGAGCTTTGCCTATGAACATATCACAACTTTACCTATCAAGTTTATTTTTGAACTTGAGAAGATCCTACTCCCATTTTATAAGGTCATTTTTTATTTGTTATTTTATATATATTCTCACCTTTGCAAAAAAAATAAAAATAAAAAAAAATAATAAAAAAAATTAGCTCATAATATAAACTGTATGCGTCGTTCACATAGTACAAATAGTATTTTTATTAGGGTAGTATTAAGAGTATGGTACATTGTCATATTATAAATTAAACTCACGTTTTACAAATTTTGATAAGTTGCAATGAAAGTAAAATATGAGTATGAAATCCACGAGCTATGCCTATGAACACATCACATTTTATAAGGTCATTTTTAATTTGTTATTTTATATTCATTCAGCTTTTGCTTCAAAGTTTAACAGGTCAGGTCATGCTTTATTAATTTCTTCATGATTAACTTAGAGAATTTAGTTAACAGTGGCTTCAATACGAAATCTGATGTTCAAAACCAGGGACCTTCAGTTTATTCCAAACCGACTAATAGTTGCAGTTTTAGTTCCGTCTTCAATTTTTCCCCATAACAATAGAAGTAGGTTTAGTTAATACAAACATTTACTTGAAGTCTCAAAGACGAGGCTACTTGTGACTAGGTCCGGCTCAATTGGTTATTCACCGTAAAATGCAATCGCTTTATACTTCTGTACCATTGAACACTAGCTATTTTTGAAAAAAATGATGAGGATGATGGGGGGATGACTTTAGTAGGAATCAAACTCATGACCTAAGCTACATGTAGAATGAGCCATTGCCATCTCCCTCAAGATTCCCAATGAATCAATTGTGTTTTTAAATATACTAGACATGAAAATAACTTAGAAAAGGTCTAGGGCCCACGACACAATTGAATCAGATCATATGTAACTGTATACGTTGTTCACATGGTACATTGTCATTATTATAAATCACTACTTTATGAACCCTCCATGTTGATCACTAATATTATAAGATCATCACTTCGCGACTCTATTACAAACACATATCCAAATCAAGAAGCACCATGTGGGCATGTGGCTATGAAGGAGTATTTGGAGGAAAGACAACAAGACCTGAACCCATAACCTCTTGGTTGATTGGTCGTAACGTTTATGATACATGTATGTTTCAATTTGAGTAAAGTCAAGTTTAGGTACTCTAAATGTAACGTTTCTTGATGAGCTGGTAAAACACATACAATGAAAACAAAAATATTAAGTATGAACAGCAACATATTTTCATCTCATTCTAACTGCTCTCAACAAAAATGTTAATCGAGAAGAAAACCAGTACACATACCGAATCGACTAAATCAAAGGCATGTATAAACAACAGCATATTTACCATTGTTGTCGTATATATTGGCAGTTACGTGATGCTATTTAAAACATCTATTGCCAATGAGTTATAACCAGAACAATAATAGAGCCACATGATGCAATTAACAAAATCATTACATTTTCAAGATAATAAGTTACTACTACATTTTTTTTTCTAATTAACTCGGTTCACAAACCACAAGATTAAACAGTAAACAAAAGCTTGAAAATTACCAAATTCTAGTAGAGTTCTATTTCGACTATTTGGAGATGCTCGATGGAGTGTCAATGACTTCTTTGCAAGCATCAACTGTCCATGGACACCGCACCAAATGCTTCCGAGTTAGGACAAATAGTCATGCTCTTTAACAGCAGAGAACAACCAGTTTTTTTTTTTTTAATTTTTTTTAATTTTTTAAAAATTTTTTTAAGCAGAGAACAACCAGTTTTAAACTATCAACTACAACTTTTAAACACAATGTTCCTCTCAATCTCCATCTTCAGCTCGATCATCATCAAACGTATCACTACCAGCTTTCAAACGAGAGAGAAGCTATCAATGCAAAAGTGAACATTATTACAGTAGTGCAACATGTATTATTTTATGGATTTAGCCGTACAATAGCAACATACTTTTTCAAATGTTCCATTCTAGTACGCGTACTTTTTTTTGTCCCACTCAATGTAACGTACTTTCATTTTTTGTTCCATTCTACCAAAAAGTTACCGGTTACCGGGAAAAAAGTTTGAAAACCGGGAAAAATGCCTACGTGACATATTTAATACTAGAGTAAATAGCAACGTACTTTTTCAAATGTACTGATCTAGTACGCGTACTATTTTCGTCCGTTTTTATAAGTTTTTATTCGTTTTTATACGTTTTCATCCGTTTTTATACACCTTTTCATCTATTTTTGTCCGTTTTTACACGTTGTCATTCGTTTTTACACGCTTTTGTCCGTTTTTACATGTTGTTCGTTTTTGCACGTTTTCGTCCGTTTTTACACGTTGTCATTTGTTTTGCACGTTTTCGTCCTTATTTACACGTTTTCATCCGTTCTTACGTTCTAGTCCGTTTTTACATGTTTTCGTCGTTTTTACACGTTTTTGTCCGTTTTAACACGTTGTCATTCGTTTTTGCACGTTTTATCCGTTTTTGCCCGTTGTCGTTTGGTTTTGCACGTTTTCGTTTGGTTTTGCACTTTTTTGCCCGTTGTCGTTTGGTTTTGCACGTTTTTGCCCTCTAGCTCATTAACCGTTGTCGTTTGGTTTTGCACGTTTTCGTTTGGTTTTGCACGTTTTTGCCCGTTGTCGTTTGGTTTTGCATGTTTTTGCCCTCTGGCTCATTAACCGTTGTCGTTTGGTTTTGCACGTTTTCGTTTTTGCACGTTTTATCCGTTTTTGTCCGTTTTTACACGTTATCGTTCGTTTTTGCATGTTTTTGTCCGTTTTTACACGTTACACGTTAAAAAAAAACCAAATTTTTAGTTATTTTCGACACACGTACCATATGAGTAAATTTTAGAAAGTATATGGCTATTTGATGGCTTTTACAAATATATAATATATAGTGGAAATCCAACGTGGCAGCTTTTGTGGGAAAAAAAACTTGCTAGTCGGTTAAACAAGTTTCGTGGGGTAGATTGGTACAAAAGTTGAAAGTACGTTACATTGAGTGGGACAAAAAAAAGTACGCGTACTAGAATGGAACATTTGGAAAAGTATGTTACTATTGTACGGCTAAATCCCATTATTTTACACACTAACAACAAACCGGAGTGAATGAAAATAAGATATCCAAAAGTAATATTACCTCGGAACTGTGATCTTCAAATGGAATATCTTCGACATGGCCAAGGCTTTCTAAAAGTCCTCTAAGTACTTCTTCTTCGAATATTTCAGACTCCCTCCAATTGATCAAATAATCTAAGTGAGCTTTGACCAAAGACGACACATTAAGCAACACAAGCTCTCGCAAAGACAACACACCTTCTATAGTTAGAGAGGATATGTAAGGCGCATTGATCTTCAAATGTAATATCTTCGACATGGCCAAGGCTTTCTAAAAGTTCTACAAACACTTCTTCCTCGAATATCACATACTCGCTCCAATAGATCGAATAATCTAAGTCGACTTTCACTAAAGATGACACATTAAGCAACACAAGCTCCCGCAAAACCAACTCACCTTTTATAATTAGGGATGATATGTAAGGAGCATTGATTTTGATACAATTTATATAATTCTCATATGATACAACATCATAGTAGTATCAAGAGAACACCAACTTCTTAACACTCTTTGAAGTAACATCAATCCGACTATAACCATAGCAATATGCCAACTCCAAAGATTCCAAGCAAGGACTTCCGGATAATATCTTCTCAATCATATCATCATCCAGAGTCACAAAAGATAAACACAAACACTCAAGTCTTTCCCAACTAATTGCACCATTAGGAGGATCAAACAGACAGCAGGATAGTTTCACACGATTAAAACACAAATTGTTGAAAAACAACTCATCATCATAGCTAAACCGTTCCCCTACTCCTACATCGCATAACGATAAATTAACATCTTCAACATTACGGCTAATAGCATAACGAATCAAACTATTTGCTCGTGATTTAAACTCAGGATTAACCAAACTACTGTAACGGCGGATACGAAGTTCAAATTTTTTGAGGTTGAGATTTGTAGGACACTGATTTAGGGTGTTGTCAATAAAAGAGCTGTAACCACGGAGATCAATTTCTTCAACTGCAAAATAATCTGTGATGTCATCCACATCTGAGAAAATGAGACGAGGAAGCGAAGCCCAAAGATTTGTCCATCGTTTTGAGATGGTAGCCGTTGTTTTGATCAGCTCTTTGGTAGTGCAGTCCAAGCGAGACATGATATTATTGACTAAGAAGTCATCATTTAACTCATTCAATCGATCTACTCCTTCCATGACCAACTGCCATACAAAACGAGAAATGAAATGTTAGAAACAGCAAAACGCGGGAAAACTGAATAATAATAATAATACTGTAATAAGAAGATAAAAGTTTAATATCATATGAGAAAATATTCATTAAGAAGCAATCCCAAACACCACCAAATATGAATCAGTTTACTAAACAAATACTCCTTAAAACACTTGGTGTTTCATCAGATAAATAATGTTAATGAACATGAAACTAATGAATTGACGAAGAAAGAAAAAATAAGCAGATCGATGAAACGTACCAAAAGCAGTAGGAAGTAACTAAATAACTAATACTAAGGTTGGTGTTTAATTGGTTTCGATGAACAAATGCTTATTATTTATAAGCCCACTTCAATGGTCCGATATATTATTGTAACTGTTAAAATTCTTGTACGTAAAGTGTGAAAAGGGATGGGAAAAGGCACAAATGGAATTTGTTTCATTTGTTGACCAATTAATGACTTAATGAACTTTTTAAGTATTAATGATAGAAAAGTTTAGACTAATAATAAAACAGATTCCCAGTTCCTTATTTTCCATAACATCATGAGAAAAAGCCATTTTTTTCGATGTTATTCTTGAAAACATAGCACATGCAGCGTAAATTGCCAAACTTTAATGCTCTTTCCATTTCCTTTAAATTTGATGCTTCATGTAACTTAATTCATTTTCCCGATTATTAAAAATAAATAAATACAGTATTTATTAATCAACAACATTATAAAATAAAATAAAAAATAACAAGGAACATAAGTAAACTTGTTTTGAAAAGTAATATATAGTGGGTTTATATTGTTTTGACTCACGCACTACTACACAAAGTATTTTTTGGTACGCTACTTAGATACGGTTATACTGAAAACCGTATCAAAAAATCCATTTGGTGCGGTTTCTATTAAAACCGTACTAAGGAGGATGTTTTTGGCAAATTTCTTTGTAATTTGGTACGGTTATTTTTAAAACCGCACCAAACAATGATTATCTGGTGCGGTTTGTATAAAACCGCACCAAATAATTTTTTTTGAAACGGTTTTGTAGAAACCGCACCAAATAAAAAATTCAATTCACTTTGTCTCCCCAACGGAAACCTGCTGCATATCACCCAACAACACACTCTCTCATTCAATAACACACATTTACTCATCCTCAACTCAAATCTTTCAAAACTATTACATTAAACACTCCATCAACAACCACAATAAATTTTACTTAAAACTCACATAACTACAAAAAGGTAATAGCTGTATTTTTATTTACTTTTACTCATTATAATTTTTTTGATCTTTTTATGCTTAACTAATACTATATTTTTGATATTTGTATAGGTATAAACTTCTTAATCATGTATCCAAATTAGAGCTTTCAACTCATTTTAGAAAAGTTTGGATCACAAGGTGAGTTTATAAACTTTTTTGTTATTTGTAACATTATTTATCTTTATGTTGTTAGATCTAAAACTTATATATATGTATGTAGTTAATATGTTTATTTGTGTATGTATAACATGTGTGCATCTAGATGTTATAAATAAATCCTTATATGAAATTAGTTATGCCCGTCCGAAACTAATCTAATAGAGATTAATTTCGGGCAGTCCCCGTTTGGGACTGCCTTTTGAATATTTTGTCTCATTTAGGATGCGTATACGTTATAGCGGGTTGACTATTTAAGAAAAAAATCGGTATACATTTCTCTTTACTCCTTCGAGTTTGCGTTTTATACGACTACTTGGGGAGTTGAGGGGAAATGCTGCCGATTTTTTTCCTAAATAGTCAACCCGCTATAACGTATACGCATATGAGATAAAATATTCAAAAGGTGGGTTAGGATGTGCCACATGTGACCATGTATGTTTCATTCGTACATGCATATGATTTATTATGTTGTTTTAAATTTTCAGATGGATCGAAAATGGATGTACGGCATGAACGTTAATGACCCAGAATTTGTAAATGGAGTGCAAAGTTTTCTTATCGCTGCTGAGTCTAACCGAGTGGCTAAGGGAGATATTGAGATTTATTGTCCTTGTTCGCAATGTAAAAATTTTGTACCACATAACGATATCAAAGCGATTGAATACCATTTGCTCAAATTTGGTTTTGTCCGTAAATATACTTGTTGGCCAGAACATGGGGAATCGCTCGTTGATAATAGCACATCGAGTCATGTATCAAATGCTAATGAGAATAATGATTCTTACATTAATGACAAACATGAAAATTTAAATGAGATGTTGCATGATTTAGAGGCTAGTGGTGATATTGATCAAGAAGATTTACAAAAATTGTTTGATGAAGCAGAGAAACCGGTGTATGATGGTTGCAAGAATTTTTCAATACTTTCGGCTGTTCTGGAGTTGTTAAAATTAAAAGCAAGTAGTGGTTGGAGTGATAGTAGCTTCACGAAGCTATTAGATTTTTTACATAGACTACTTCCCGAAAATAATGAGTTACCCATTTCTACATACCAAGCTATTATATATATATATATATATATATATATATATATATATATATATATATATATATATATATATATATATATATATATATATATATATATATATATATATATAACGGTGTAATTTCTAACGATTATATTGTTTACGTGGACGACAGGCACAAAAAGAGCAAGACATGCTGGAAAATGGTACAATTCATATCTTAGGAAGAGATCCGATTACAGAAGTGTTTGGAAAAGAGCACGGGGGACGAACTAAGGGGGTATCTACCGTTCTTGGAGTAAGGGTAGCCTTAGGGTGGTTGAAGGGAGATAGGGAGAGACATCATGTTGTTGACATTGAGGCCATTGAGGAGAAGGTAACAAAAAGAGTTACGGCCGCTGTACAAGATCAACTTGATCAGCAAGCAAAGGAGATTGAAGCGTTAAAGGCTATTGCGGCACATATGCCAAGGACACAGAGCCCGACTTGTCTTGGTTCTAGTTGTGTGTCTGATGGATTTGACGACCTTGAGGTAAATTTTATAAATATTTTATATAAAATTTATTATTATATACTAAAATGTCAATGTTGTGTAGGTTCCCACTCCATATGATTTGTTATGGCCCTATCAAGCATCTGAGTGTCATCGAGTAGCTATAGGGAAGGTTTATCCGACTAGGGATGTGACACCACATGGATCTTCTATGTCTGCGGGTTACATTAAGGTGCAAGTAGATATGGTTGAAGATGCTTTTAAAGCAATACCTGTGCCTAAAGCGACTGAGAAAGTTCATCACTTAGAAGATTCAGTCTTGGAATTTATTGAATGGCCTCGGGAAAAAATCAAGGTTAGTATTTTTTTTTAATTAAATGTTCTGTTAGTATTGTTTAATAAAAAGTTCTGTTAGTATTTTTTAATAAAATGTTTTATGTTATGCATTACTTAGACATTGTGTTATAGGTTAGTATTGTTTAATAAAATGCTTTTTGTGTTAAATGCAGATTCACCAAACAATTTCACCATGCCACACCATGAGTCGCTCATCTCCCGGTCCAACTATGCCATGCCAAACCCCGATTAGTGATTTAAGTTCGAGTTCATGTTATCGCCCTCAAATGGTAGTCACTCAATCATTCTACTTAATATATATGTCTATACAGTAAGTAATTCCAAACATACATATGCTGATATAATAGTTGTGATAATGCAGGAAGAAGACCAGGAAGAAGACCTAATGACATTTCAAAACCAAATGCCATCGGGGGGTTATATGAATTTGGTAGTCCTTTAATTATTAAACTTGATAATTATATATGCGTGTGTTCATGTGTGTGTGTATAACGAGTTGATATATCCATTTTTTTAAATTTAGTTGAAAAGTCAAGTGGAATTGCATCCTCAAAGTGGTTATCCCCCAACGAGTTGGCCTCAAATGGTAGTCATTTAATTATTTAACGAACTTCATATATATATATATATATATATATATATATATATATATATATATATATATATATATATATATATATACTTGCCGAGTTGCTAAAATTTAATAATTTGTTAAATGTAGGTTGAACAAACAATGCTATCTCATTCTGCAACTGAATGTGTTAAGCCTAGGGAAACTGAAGAGGAAAGAATTCAGAAGCGGATTGTTAAATTGGAAGATCGGCCGAAAGCTTTTAAAGATTCATTGAGACGATTCTTGAAATGCAAGAATCGAAATATTCCAATTGTTGCACCTAAAGAGATGTATGCCAAACCTTGGAATGAGTGGATTGAGTACGAGGCAATTGTAGACTTGCACGTCGAAGGGAAGGTTGATATTAGTTTTATACATTGGTGGGCGATGTAAGTTAAACCTCTTTCAAATTGCCAAATTCTTGTTTCAATTTCTTATTTCCTAGCTTTACTTGATCTATTTCCTACTTTTAGTCCATAGTTTTAACTCTTTTTTAGCTTAATTTTTGGTATAAAAAACTGCTCATTAGTCTTTTTCAGGTCTGCACAACCATTAATCTGAAATTTGGTTCAAATTGCTATTTGGTTGCTTATCTACTTATTTTAAAACCGTACCAAATGAGATTTTAAAACCGTTCAAATTGCTATTTGGCATAAAAGCTTGAATTGTTTGCAGCTTTTGTTGGATTTGCTTGTGGTTTAGTTACTTATTTTTAGGCTTGAACTAGCTCATTCTGTCTGATTCAAGATTTTAGTGCATTAGCTTGTTTAGTGATTTTAGCTTTTGTGCCTTATTAGAGGTCTAATAAGGTACTGATGTTGTGTTAGAGGTCTAACAGTATATAAGCAACTAACTTGTATTTCATTTTCTTGATAACAGGCATTTACATTCAGTTGTAAATGGTCTTCGTGAAAACAAATTCACTTTCCTCAACCCACATCTCATCTCATCGGGTGAATGTTTAAGAAATGGTAAACAAGTCGTGAATCACATTCTTGAAACTAGGCGACTAAACCCGGGAAAAGAAATATACGTGGCACCTTATTTGAAAGGGTATTGTCTTTGCTTGTTATACGGATAATATTACTTGTGCTTTATATCTATAATAAATGATTAAAACTTTTGTGTAGGCGTCATTGGCTTCTTTTTGTGGTTTGCCCAAACTTGCGAGCGGGTTATATTGTGGATTCCGCTAAAGATGATAATGAGAGAAATTATTATTTCCCAGAGATAGTAGAGAGGTAAATTTTCTAATATTGACTTTAAGTTGACATGTAATTTTTAAGAAAATAGTTGAAGTTAACGAAATGCCATACTTTTCAATATAGGGCTTTCGAGATCAAGTTTAATTGGACGATGGCTAAGGTAAATAATCTAAAATTGTTGTGTATATATAATTGATTTGGTTGTTGCATTTGTGTAACTATGTTTGTTTATTTAATTTTAGTGTTTCCAACAAAAGGGTGATTGGGAATGTGGCTATTATTTGATGAAGATCATGCATGACCTTGTTGTAAAAAGACAACCCGACTTTCCAAAAACTGTAAGTATTTCATTTTATGCTCGAGATTATATTGGGTGGGCTGCTGTTGCAGCGGGTTGGCTGCTAATGCAGCGGGTAGGCTGCTGTTGCAGCGGGTCATATTGAGATAATTTATAAAGCTGTTGCAGCGGGTCATGAAATTAAATACAAAAATCATTTTATTCTTTTTACAATTTCAGCAATATTCTAATGCAACTGACTGTAAGTTTTTCATATTGAGATAGTTTATAACGTTTTTTTCAATTGACTGTAAGCTTCACTGCGGTAGTTGTGATAAATGTGAGTATTTGACTCGACCCGACTCACATATAGACGAGTTGATAGGTTGACCGGTTAAATCCTTTTTACCTTGAGTAATCAAGGAACCACCTTGGTTTTTGGTCTAGGTCCGCCACTGCTGTTATGAATAAGGTTGGTATGATTAATGAGGAAGAGTAAAGGTGTGTCATTTGGTCGAATTTGTATGTAGTCATATATTAAGTCAACAAAAAAAGAAACAACATTTGTTCATTGATTTCTTATTATAGAGATGTTAGTATGTTTATGTATCTGATATGCTAGTAATAAGTTGTGTCAAATGGGTTGTTTGCTGTTTCCTCTTAGTCCTAGTGGTGATATCTTCTCGGAGGATTGGAATATAAGAACTTTACAAGATTTTGCAAGTAAGATCAGTGAAGTTTGGAATATATATTAATGTGTCATTCTATAAAGTGCCATGAAAAGAAAGATATGAGTTTGAGTCAGGTAGTATCAACAAAGTGAGTGTGTGTGGTTCTTTTTATTTAGTTTCAGTACACCATGTGACATTTAGTGTTAGTTTTCGTTTCGTTCTGGACATTGTTGGTCTTGCGTATTTTGCAGTTTGAACTCTTGGGTCCCTCCGCCTTTTAATTTGCTTGCAGAACAGGCTACTGTTGAGATAATGGGTTGCTGGAATTGCAGCAGGTCGGCTGCTATTGCAGCCACGGGTGTCAAATGGGTTGAACTAACATGTTATATGCAATATGGGTTACTTGAACTAACATGTTATATGCAATTTGGACTGAACTTTGTTGGTTTTATTGCGAAAAAATATGACTAATTATATCTATATTTGTTTTTGTAGCTTTGGAATGATACACGCCGTTTACAACCGCGGGAGATCGACCAAGTGGCTAATCTAATACTGAACGAGTTTTATAGTGATGTTGTACGTCCTTTAGATACAACGGCTCCCCAGTAGTCCAGGTTTTATATTTTGGTGATGATGACGTATAACGATTGTAATGGATAATACTTTTATATTTTGGTGATGATGACGTTTAAACGATAATAACACTTTTGTGTAACTCAGATGGTTGTGTTGGTTGATATTAATATTAAATGTTAAGTTTGTTAAGTATTGTTTGTGCTTGTTGTAATGTTGGGTCTGCTGCGGAAACGATTATGGTACAGGTTTATGGTAGTGTTTGGATACAGGTTTTGGAAAATAATATTTTTTTTGAAAAAACAGTTTTTAGGTGCGGTTTATTAAGAAACCGTACCAGAAAAGAAAATATTTGGGGGTTTTATATTGAAGGCATTTGGTACGGTTATTAAAAAAACCGCACCAAATAATCATTTTCTGCTACGGTTTCAAAACCGCACCAAAGCCCATTTTGTTTTTTGGTACGCTAGTATTTGGTACGGTTTTAAAACCGCACCAAAAGGCTTTTAAAACCGTACCAAATGAGATTTTTGTGTAGTAGTGACGTTAGCACTAATTTGCTTTGTCTATTTTCGTTGAAATTCTATAGGGTTATTTTGAATTTGATCGGGAGTTTGACAAGGTTAAGGTAAGCCCGTCGATACGACCCGTTTTGGTTGTATCGAGATAGGACATCACTTCAAGCAGGCGCAAGCTCCTTAAGAATATTATAGAAGAAGATAATTATTTATTTGATAACTATGCTTTTCATTAATGAATGATTCGGTATTTATACCGAATAAACCTAACTTGTATCACAAGTCGAATACAAGATAAACTCCAAAACAAATATACTTTCCTAGATAATGACTCACATGACTCTTTCTTAACATGACTCGAATACGACTAAATAAAAGATAGTTATCCAAAGGCGTATCACTCCCCACTCATTCGGAAATCACCTTGTTCTAAAGGTGTTGCTTCAAAATCTCGCCTCATGTAGTTCCAGGATCCCACACCTTCGCTTTTAGTTCACCCTCTTTTGGATTATAAGAAAACGGCATACAGTGCATCAAAAAGCGTTGCCAAGGCTGTCCATAATTTTCCTGACTAGTGTCCAAATTTAGCCCGCCATATACAATTTTATTCTGCCCAACTTGAATGACAACATAAAACTTTGATTTCATCCACACGAGAGGCACCTCATCTCTTTTCTTTCTCTTAGTGGTTTTCAGTATAATCCTGGGGAGTATGAGGGGCTTGTTCGCGATCACTTTGTTGACATAAATTAATGCCTAAAAACATTATTAACATGTTATCAATATCTCTATGTTTTGATTATCACAAAATATAAACTCATAGAACTAAAACTTGTGACATAAACAAGTATTTAGTGATTAATATTTCTCTTTACATCCAAATCACTTAAGGTATGAATAAACAAAGTGTTTAGTGCAATTTATGATCAAAGGGGTATTTAATTAACTAATGCAAAGTTTATTCAATTATATAAACATATTATATATTTTTGAAAAACACTTTTGGTAATAAAGAAAAATGTTTTATTCATACTAAATATATGAATTCAAATTTTTAACCAAAAACAGTTAGTTTTTCACCAAATAAACTTTCCCCACTAAAAGACAAAGAATCTGGCCGTTTCAGCTGGGCGGCCCCCTTAATTATAAAGGGCGGTCCCCTTAATTTTAAGGGGGCCGGCCATGATTTAAGGGGACCGGCCACGCTCCTCTGTCAGATTCTTTTGCCTATAAATACCACCTTAAATCTGGATTTTTTCCTCACCTTTTGCACCCCAAAACTTTCTGTTCTAGATCTCATTTCTATTCTCCAAATCCTTTGATCATAAATACACAATCCTTTGTTTCAAAGTGATTCTTACATCATCCTCTCAAGTGCAAGAGAAGAATACTTCTATCCTCCAAGACAAGAAGTATTACAACTTGTTGTGACCTCCACATCCAAGTTGTTGGTGCATCATCAAGAATATCTACATATATCTTTGTGTAGTGTGTTGTGAATATTTGATTGTAGATAGTTGTGATTAGGAATATAGATAGTGTGATTGGCTAGTAGATTGTAGTGAAGATTATTGGTGTGTAGAAGATAGGCGTGAACTAGATTGTAGTGAAGACTATTGGTGTGTTGAAGATAGGTGTGTAGTTAGTTGGTGTGAAGTAGTTGTGAAAAAGGTGTGATTTCGTTGTGACGAAGCTTTGGTGTGTAAGTGGTGTGTATATTGGTGTGTAAGGTTTCTCCGCCATAAGGAGCTTGTTGACATAGTGAAGAAAACTCTCGAGTAGGTGACTCGAGGAGTGGAGTAGGGCAAGGAAGGTGTCCTTGTAGCCGAACCACTATAAATCCTTTGTCTCGCGGTTAGATCTTTCCATATCTTACTTATTATCTTGCTTATATCGTTATTACATTTGTAGACGTAGACGTATATATATAGTTGCTCATATAGTGCTAGTATTGATTTTACTTAAAGATCAAACGAAAGTTTCATTCACAAAACAAAGTTTTTAAAATCAAACTAAAAAGGTTACATACATATAATTGATCATTTCGATCAAGTATAGTTTTCATACAAAATATAACTAAGGATTATAAGATAAACGATTACGTACTTATCTCTTGTATATAGCTAGAATTGTTTATATTATGCATGTGTTGATTTCACATACTTAGCTTACATTATTATTATTGTTCATACTTAGATATACTTGTTCATATTGTTCAAGATTTGAGTTCACATAAGATTGAATCAAAGTTTTAAAAGCAAACAAGGTTTTAAAACTAAACCAAGTTTTCATAATAAAATTAAAAAGACGTAAAACTATTCAACCCCCCCTTCTAGTTTTCCACAATTGGTATCAGAGCCACGTCTAGCAAGATTTTTAAAATATATTGTATTTTAAAACTTGTAACGATCTATGGAATCTGAAAAATATTTAGAAGGGCAATCTATGCAAAGACCACCACTATTTGAAAGTGATGGATTTTTATATTGGAAAAATCGATTCGAAACTTATGTGAAATCAAAGGATCTAGATCTTTGGCATGTTATTACCTTTGGTGATTTTCCTCCTATTCAATATAATTTTGAAACTAAAAAGGATGAAATTGTATCTTTTGAAAAACAAAATGATAATTTGAAAAAGAAACTATCAAAAAATAATGAGGCTAAAATGGTTATTTATAATGCGTTACCACGCAAAGAATATGAAAGAATTTTTATGTGTAAAACCGCAAAAGAGATTTGGGATTCTTTACTAATCACTCACCAAGGTAATAGTCAAGTTAAAGATAACAAAATAGATCTTCTTGTTCAACAATATGAACAATTTACGATTCCGGAGGAGGAATCAATAGATAATGCTTTTGCTAGATTTAACACTATTATCACAAGTTTAAAAGCACTTGATGAGAATTTTTCTAGTAAGAATTTTGTTAGGAAATTTCTTAGGGCTCTTCATCCAAAATGGCGAGCTAAAGTTACGGCGATTGAAGAATCGAAGAACTTGTCAACTCTTCAACTTGATGAGTTGATCGGCAACCTAAAAGTCTATGAAGCAATAATAAAGAAAGACTCCGAGATGGTCAATGGAAAAAAAGAGCAAAGCAAGTCAATTGCGTTGAAAGCTAGGAAGGAATCTAGTAACGAGGATAGCTCAACCTCCGAAAGTGATGACGAAGAATATGCGACGGCCGTAAGAGACTTCAAGAAATTCCTCAAATGGCGAGGAAGATTGGTTAGACAACCGTATGATGAAAGGAAAGCAAACCAAAGAAATAAAGATGACAAAAATGGCAAAAGTGATAGGAAGTGCTTCAAATGTGGTGATCCAAATCATCTCATCGGAAAATGCCCAATGATGTCAAGAAATCAAAATCAAAAGGCGTTTGTTGGAGGAGCTTGGAATGATAGCGATGACGATGAGAAAGAAATCACAAATGAGGAGAAATGTCTTATGGCTAAGACATCAAGCGAGGTACGTTCCGAAACCAAATACTTTAGTGACGAAAATTTATCATTAGACGAAAAAGACCTAGATAGTGAATATAATAGGTTACGCAAATTAGGTCAAAAAGTTATAGCTAAAAATAAGTCACTAAAACATATTAACAATCTATTAGAAAATGAAGTACTCGAATTAAAAATTAGACTACAACATTTGGAAAAAGGAAAAGAAGTTCTTATAGAATGTAAAACATGCATAGAGGTTAAAAATGAAAACGAAAAACTTAAAGATGAAATTTTCAAACTTGACAAGTTTAAAAATAGTAGTAACCCACTTAAGAAAATAATAAGTGTTCAAGAAACTTCGGGAGACAAAACCGGTCTAGGATTAACCTCAACTAATGTTTCAACTAGTGAAAATAAAAATATAAAGTTTGAATGTGAATCTAGTAAACAAAAACCATTAGAGTCAAAACCTAAGTATATACTTAGAGAAGATAGAAAAATACCTATTGCAAGTGATGTGGAAGTAAAAAGTTTTTATAAACCATCATTAAAAGTCAAAACCGGATTTTCTAAACCTAAATTAAGATCTAAAACTCCACCACCAAGAAAACCTAACAATCATCATCCAAGATCTAAAACACCTCAACCTAGAAGAAATCAAAATAGACAAAATTACAATAACACTAGAAATCAAATGTGGAATTATCTACCAAGTTACAATCCTTGGGAAATACTACCACCATACATGCATCCTAGTCAAATGTTAAATATGTTTGGACCAAACAACTTTGGACCAATGAGACAATGGGGACCAAGTGGCTAAGTTGTCAATCTTGGAAGAAGTTGGAATATCATCTACTAATGACTTCTATAAGTCAACATGGTCACTTGAAGTGCTTGAAGATATTCCATTGAAGACTAAAAGGTACATGTTTCTTTTAAGTTCATCACTATAATTTGCATGCTTAGATAAATGATTAGTTAGATTAATGCTTAGTACATAATTGCTTATATTCTTATAACCTAGAAACATCATTGGTTGACTTTCCTAGGAATAAGATAAAATTGTTCATTGCCGAACAAAATAGAAAATGGAAATCTTCTATATCCACTATTAGGAAACTCATGGTGATGAAGTGAAATGAGTTAAGTGGATAAATCGTTAATATAGAAGTAGGATTAGATTCCTCGCGTAAGAAAACTATGGATGAAACAAGCTCTTGTAGACTATGGCATTAAGTCAGATAAGCGTGCGAAATCAAAGGAACTATAGATGTTAGGTTATACCCCATTCAACACTCTCGCATCCTACATATTAATTTTCGTCATCACTTCCTTTAGGATCATAGGATATGTAGAAACGATAGCATGAGATAATAGTAGGCTTAACCAATCCTCTTGAGCATGAGATCTATAACAAACATCTTTTAAAATATATGATTAATGATATTTGTTGTCAAAAATCTAATATCTTTAAAAATATGCAAAAACCTCACATTTTGGAAAATAGTTTTTCAAATAACTATCCCACTTTTAAATAAGATGTTTTCACAATAAATATCCACAATTTTGTTTTGATCAAAACCAAAGATTGAGAAAATTTTATTTACCTTTCATTAACACATTTTGAAGTAAAACCGAATCTATTTTATTCAATTAACTCTCATATCTACATGAAAACCTACTTTCAAACATTGTTGAATAATGCTAAAAACGTCTCTTTAAATCATGCATGGTGATCTCATATTTGTCATCTGTATTTATATAAATGACACTTATAAGTGAACTAAATCAAATCAAGAGGGCCATGGTTTATCTATTAAGACTTCGTTTGTAACAAGTCTAGAAACCCATGCTATCATAATACACATTAGGATTAATCCTCCTAGTTATGTAGTTATGAAATACTTGATGTTGCTTATTGTTTGCTAGCACTTATATTTTGCTTGCTAGATGAGTATGTTTGCATGCTAGATGAAATTGCTTGATTACTTAATCTCTTTGGTTAACATGCTTTAGCTACATAATTGCCTACATAATTAGTCTATGTTTAATTGCCTCAAAGAGTTGGACTTGTTTGAAACCAAAAACACAACCTTTCTGCAATACACTACCAAAAACCCTTTTCTGGCAATCTGGGAATCACCAGATGGGCGGCCCCCTTAAATCATAAGGCGGCCCCCTTAATTATTAAGGGGACCGGCCTCCAATTAAGGGGACCGGCCATCTGATGGTCGAATGTGTTGTTTCCCTTTTCTATTTTTTAGCCCATTTCATCCTACACTTCCCAAAATTCACAAACCTATTCTATCCTAAACCTTCCATCAAAGTTTATCCATCCTTGATCCCACCAATCCTACATTATAAACACTCTCATTCCTCTCAATCTCCACTCATCTCATCATTTCCTCTCCCATTAAACCAAAACCACCAAGAAACTTGTTTGGAGAAGAAAGCCTAACTTCCTTTAAAAATCCGTCAAACCAAATGACGTTGTCAAACATTCAACACCAAATTCCACCTATGTTTTCAAACATTACTTACCTAACACCTCACTCTCCTTCTCACGAACATTACATATCAAAAACCTTTACTCACCCATATCCTTCTCCATTACACTCAAATCTCATAATCTTTTCACAACTCAAGCGATGTTGTTCATAATCAACCAACACCTAAACCTCACTCTCACACAAATGATCCATTTAACAACAAATCATCCATTCGTGCTTCGACTAATGTTCCTTCTTATGATGAGCATGCACAATCCCAAAACAATAATCCCAACCTCATTACCAACACTTTACATGTTGCTCATTCAACAAAAACACCATCCACTCATGAAGAATGTCTTCCACCCATATCATGTTTTCATGATTACCCAAGCTCAAACATGTCTCCACCACCAAGAGTATCACCACCACATCCTACAACTTCACATGCCATTCCTATGTTGCATGTTCAAACCCTCACCCAAGACAATTATCATGCTCCACCACCATCACCTTCCTCCGAACACTTGAAGTTCGTTGAGGTGCTAAAAGAAGCCCATGAGCTTAGTGCTCTTTTAGTCTTACATCTTGCTCAACGCAATTTGGATCCACCTTCATCTAGATCACCCTCATCACCACACAACATAAATCAACTTGAGAAGCATGTCAACAATTAACCTTGTTGCATCTTTCTCCTAAAAACGATTGCATTCAATGAACACTTCACTTAGACTGAATATCTTCTCACTAGATCACATCCAATACCCTCACTTGAACAACATCCAAAACCTCAATCAACCTCTTCCGCTACAAACTCTCCACCACCAAACTATCCAACATTCATGACCCGAACATATACCTCCATAAATCCAACAATCTTACCCTAACTCAACCATCCTCATTCCAAACACTCCATCATCAACCATCTAAGCATACCATATGCTTATGATGTTCACTTTCAAATACGAATCAACCAACCTTTGGTTGCAAGCAAGTCCAAGTGCTCTCTTAGGCAATATAGGACTATGTCTTTTCCTTTGTGTTATTTTTATCAATATGCTTCAAGCATATTGAGTGTTGTAATGCTTTTCATTTCTATAATGCTTGAATGAATCTTTGTTTAGTTGCATAATTGTTGCCTTGCATATATGTGTATCTTGCTCTCTTAAAATATTTTTGTAGCAAAGATCTCCATAGCTCGTTCCCTTGGTGCTCTCAAATGAGGGGGAGCATACATCAAGGGGGAGCATTCTACCCGTTTAAACTTCCCTCGCGAAGCTTACTCGGCTTAACCTTTTTGATTTTACAAAAATGGGGAGAAGAGAAATGTAAACTCTATAATACTTGTCTAAAAACAAGTTTTAGATATATCGAGTTTAAGGTTTTGTAATAATCAAAAAGGGGGAGATTGTTGACATAAATTAATGCCTAAAAACATTATTAACATGTTATCAATATCTCTATGTTTTGATTATCACAAAATATAAACTCATAGAACTAAAACTTGTGACATAAACAAGTATTTAGTGATTAATATTTCTCTTTACATCCAAATCACTTAAGGTATGAATAAACAAAGTGTTTAGTGCAATTTATGATCAAAGGGGTATTTAATTAACTAATGCAAAGTTTATTCAATTATATAAACATATTATATATTTTTGAAAAACACTTTTGGTAATAAAGAAAAATGTTTTATTCATACTAAATATATGAATTCAAATTTTTAACCAAAAACAGTTAGTTTTTCACCAAATAAACTTTCCCCACTAAAAGACAAAGAATCTGGCCGTTTCAGCTGGGCGGCCCCCTTAATTATAAAGGGCGGTCCCCTTAATTTTAAGGGGGCCGGCCATGATTTAAGGGGACCGGCCACGCTCCTCTGTCAGATTCTTTTGCCTATAAATACCACCTTAAATCTGGATTTTTTCCTCACCTTTTGCACCCCAAAACTTTCTGTTCTAGATCTCATTTCTATTCTCCAAATCCTTTGATCATAAATACACAATCCTTTGTTTCAAAGTGATTCTTACATCATCCTCTCAAGTGCAAGAGAAGAATACTTCTATCCTCCAAGACAAGAAGTATTACAACTTGTTGTGACCTCCACATCCAAGTTGTTGGTGCATCATCAAGAATATCTACATATATCTTTGTGTAGTGTGTTGTGAATATTTGATTGTAGATAGTTGTGATTAGGAATATAGATAGTGTGATTGGCTAGTAGATTGTAGTGAAGATTATTGGTGTGTAGAAGATAGGCGTGAACTAGATTGTAGTGAAGACTATTGGTGTGTTGAAGATAGGTGTGTAGTTAGTTGGTGTGAAGTAGTTGTGAAAAAGGTGTGATTTCGTTGTGACGAAGCTTTGGTGTGTAAGTGGTGTGTATATTGGTGTGTAAGGTTTCTCCGCCATAAGGAGCTTGTTGACATAGTGAAGAAAACTCTCGAGTAGGTGACTCGAGGAGTGGAGTAGGGCAAGGAAGGTGTCCTTGTAGCCGAACCACTATAAATCCTTTGTCTCGCGGTTAGATCTTTCCATATCTTACTTATTATCTTGCTTATATCGTTATTACATTTGTAGACGTAGACGTATATATATAGTTGCTCATATAGTGCTAGTATTGATTTTACTTAAAGATCAAACGAAAGTTTCATTCACAAAACAAAGTTTTTAAAATCAAACTAAAAAGGTTACATACATATAATTGATCATTTCGATCAAGTATAGTTTTCATACAAAATATAACTAAGGATTATAAGATAAACGATTACGTACTTATCTCTTGTATATAGCTAGAATTGTTTATATTATGCATGTGTTGATTTCACATACTTAGCTTACATTATTATTATTGTTCATACTTAGATATACTTGTTCATATTGTTCAAGATTTGAGTTCACATAAGATTGAATCAAAGTTTTAAAAGCAAACAAGGTTTTAAAACTAAACCAAGTTTTCATAATAAAATTAAAAAGACGTAAAACTATTCAACCCCCCCTTCTAGTTTTTCACACACTTGGATCAAGCACTCAGTGGAGGTGGTTCAACAGTAGTTTTAGGTTGCGTTGTCTACAAAGATAGTTTAACGACAGTTGCAGGTTTCTGGTTTTGCGATATGTTGTTGCTACTTCTCGCTTTGTTGCTGAAAGAAGACGACCGCTGATCCTCAAAACTATTAGAGTTTGATAAATATTAATTATCGTATGACTAGAATCGAACTCAAGACCTCGGGATTGCACACATTGCAAATGAGAATTAAGTATAATAATTGATATATATTAAATGTTGTATATATAATTATTTGAATGCAAGAAATGGCTAACGGTCGTTATTACTTAACAAAATTAACGGTTAAATGAGAAGGACTAGAATGAAACAAGGAGGCAAGAAGGATCCGGAAAGACCCTTTGGGTTCCTTGGCTAGTCGATCCAACACAAAAGGGGGCAAGGCAACCCTTTGCCCTAACTTTTCCTCCAAGACTCTCATTCACTATATATACAAAACCAAGGGTTATTCATTCTTACCTTTTGTGCACACACACATAACCCTAAAAAGTTTTTATCCTTCTCTTTTGTTTCTCCTAGCCGATCGGTTCTAAACCCTCAAGGGGTGTTTGGATCGAAATTTTTATAACAAAAAATTCTTGTATTCATTTACTAGCATAAACCTTAATTTGCTATTAATTTGTGTGTACAAGAACGAGGTAACAACACACTATAGTTGTTATCAAGGAATCGATCAATCAAACGGTAAGGGATTGATCATTAATTCACATAAACCCTAATTAGGGTTCTTCATTTGATCAAGATTAAAGTTTAATTCTTGTTTTGCAAAAGGTACGTTCCTATTTATGTTTATGTTAATTATTAATATGTTATAGATGATTCATTCGCTTCCGCATATGTGTTTTACCTGTTTACATGATTGTCATGGTTTTAATATTCTAACAAAAATGTGCTTATGTTATGCGGGCCAAGGGTAAGGCTTCTCCCAAAGTTGTAGGATTCAACCTCAAGTGTTCCCAAAGTTGTAGGTCTGTGAAGCGTGCTTTCGTTGCACGAGCTAATGAAAAAGCTTCGTCTAAAGTTGTTGGGTTTGACCTTAAGAGTGCACATTGTAAAGTTGGTTTAAGTCCTGATATATACATCGATTTAAGTAAGTTTTCAGAGATCCCCGTTACTCGATTTATAAGTATCTCAAACTCACTCTGATATTCTGCCACCGTACCCATTTGCAAGAGCTTAGATAGTGCGTCCTGATCGCTACTGTCCGATACCATGAATAGTAACTCGAAGAACAGAAAAAGTTTCTAATGAACAGTATCGATGACAGTACTTCGTGAACAGTACCTGTGAATAGTGATCAATGAACAGTAAACTTTTTTTTTTTTTTTTTTTTTTTTTTTTTTTTTTTTTTTTAATTTGAACCCTAATTTGGTAGCCCTTTCAACGAGGGCTCTCAATGAAAGCACTAATTGATACGACCCTTACGGTAGTATCGGGATAGAGCACCACTTTTAGCGGGTGCTAGCTCCTTAAGAATATTAAAAAGAAGATACTTATTTATTTGACAAATATGCTTTTCATTAATGAATGATTCAGTATTTATACCGAATAAACCCTAACTTGTATCACAAGTCGAATACAAGATAAATTGCAAAACAAAGATATTTTCATAGATAATGACTCACATGACTCTTTCTTAATATGACTCGAATACGACTAAATAAAATATAGTTATCCAAAGGCGTATCACCCGTAACCTTAGAGTAAGCTCTTACTTGATTTTTATATATAGTCCAATGAGCTTTCATGATGGTGGTGGATCGAGCTTAACTTGAGGAAGTTTTGCAAGGCTCAAGTATCTTGATATTGGTAGAGATTTAGATGATTTATCAAAGCTGACTCAAGCGCAACTCACAAGCTCAGTTCAAATTAAGATGAACTAATAATATAATCATAGCTCAAACAAGTCAATAAATAGTTAACTTTGTACAACCCTAACTACATAGAAGTAAATATTTTCAAAAACGACATTGTGAATTAACGTCTAGTACCTTGTACCTATATAAGCTCTTTTATATTTTCATTTTCATTTTCATCACGGACGGAACTAGAGCTAAAAGTGACCAGGTGCACAATATTTTTTAGTATGGAAAAATAATTAACAAAAAAAATATGATTTTTCGTTTAAAGTGATTGGGTTTAGTGAAAACCAAATTCAATTTTCACCTATTGATGAACTAGCAATAACTAGAAACACAATGCATTGGGACCGGGTGCATTTGGAAAATTGAGTGTTTTTTTTTTTTTTTTTTTTTTTTTATAAAATTATTAGTAAAAATCAAAATTCTAGCGTGATCCTGTGACACCGCGAGACCCCCTAGTTTCGTCCCTGGTTTTCATGTCCATAAAAAAACCAAAAACCCAACTTAATTGTCGTTGCGGTTTTAGTTTCGTCTTATTCTTTTTTTCCAAAATAATAGATGCAGTTTTAGTTTATACAAACATTTACTTGAAGTCTCCTAGGAACACTAGCTATTAAAAAAAGAAAGCATTGAAAGAGATGAGCTAAGTAGGACTCGAACTCATGACCAAAGCTTTAGGTAAAATGAGCCTTTGCCATCTCCCCCAACATCCCCACTAATAACAATTGTGTTTTTAAAACTACTAAACATGAAAATAAGTTAAAAAAAAAAAAAAAAAAAAAAAAAAAAAAAAAAAAGGATCGACCACATTGCCATTATTATAAATCACTACTTTATAGACATGCATTTAACAAATTTTGGTAAGTTGCAAAGCACATAAAATATGAGAATGAAATCCACGAGCTTGCCTATGGACACATCACATTTTACTAGCAGGGTTCCTGCGCGATACAGCTGCGGGCACCCTGTAATTTAATTTTTTTGATTAATAATTTATTTTAATTGTACGTTTTTTGGCAATAGCTTTACCGATTAATTTTTTATGGCAAAAGTTTGATGAATTTTGCTTTGTTTGTATTATTTTATTTATTATTTATTTTATGTTTTTGTTTAGTAGTTTGCTTGGTTTGTACAATATATGAACATATTTTAGTTTATTATGTTCCTTTTGACAATAAATTTACGGATATCAAAAATTTCGTTTAGCTCGTGTCCGTTCGGGCTCGAGCCCGTTTGACCCGTGCCTGTTCGGGTTCGAGCCCATTTGGCCCATTGCCCGTTCGGGCTTAAAAATTTGTATAATACGCTTTATTATTTGTATTAGTGACATTTAATGCAGGAATTGTGTTTAAGTTGGTTGTACAATATGCTTGATAATTTGTATTTCTTATATAAGGGGTGTTTTAATAAGTGTATTAATTGTATTTATTGACTATTTAATTAATTGTATTTAATATACATAATGATTTATTTATTGTATTTAATGTTAGTATTAATTGTATGTTAGAATTAAATATGAGGGGAATTTCTATAAATAGCATTTATTGTTGTACTTATAGCTTTAGAAGTTGTAAGTCTTAATTTTAAGTATTATATTAATAGTAGGCATTCATGCTTTATAATATAGTATGATATTCCCAAGAATTCAATCTCACTTTGATTCATGGTTCCATATATAAGGTCATTTTTAATTTGTTATTTTATATTTCATTAGACTTTGCTTCAAATTTAAAGGTCTTGCTTAACAGTTGCCTTAATTAGTTTCTTCATGTAAAGGAACATGAGTGACTTTGTTACCCATAAATAGTTTTAGGCCTAACTGGTCCTAGCGAAACCCATCCCAATAAGTTCAATCTTATTAAACTAAATTAGTCTAGCATTGGGTTCTAGTTAGGCCTGATATTGAGCCCAGTTTAATAGCCCAATTTGTTATTGTAACTTTTATGTAATTAAAGTGGAGTTTAGGTTCTCTAATTGTAACGTTTCCTGATGAGCTGCTAAAACACATGTAATGAAAACAAATTTTATTAAGTAGCTAAATAGTTAAAGTTATACTCGATATTAACTCAAAAATTTAATAATGATACTGCAACAAAGCATAAAGAACGAGCCTAAGAGGATATAAACTTTACTACCCGATCTTACTATATGTCAAGCAAGTACCAATGGAGTAGAAGTTGTTGAGAGCCAGTTGAGGAATATCTGCTTACTATATCCAATTTGAGATCCAACTCACAACCATTTGATATCCAATTTTCTTAATGAATTGCTAGTAGACTCTTGATTCAAGCCAGATCATGATTGATGAAAGTAAGTTTCTTAATGAATTACCAAGACATGAGATCATTCCTAAATTGCCTAGTACGTATAAAGCAACTGGAAATGGCGGAAAAATATTTCTTACCTAAGATTATACCTCTAACCTCATGTTCCAGATTTGATGGATATAAACATAGAAACAAACAATATGCAATAAATGTGTACGACCATCCTTAGCCACTACTAGTTTTTTGCTTATGATCATGGCTCCCTATGTAGAAATCATTCATACAGGTCAAAACGTACAGCTTAAATGCAACATATCGTCATAGAAACATGTCTGCCAAATCTCGATGGTCAGAAATCCATTATGTCCTACAATCACATCTTAACATTAACTCATTAAGCTCTTCCAATCTTTCCACTGATTGAATTATTTCCAATCTTTAACCCATTCTCGTATTCCTCAAAGATAGCTAACCAGCTATAAGCAAATAAACAGTCCATAACTCCCTATTTTCATAACAAACAGGTAACATGCATGAGCACCACAAAATCAGCTTATGTGTTTAACACAGTAGAAAGCAAAGCAACATTATTCTGTTACTGAACAAAACATTTAAAACCTTTGGATAAACAACAAACCACATATGTACGATGTTCCAATCCATAAACCTGCTATTCCAAATAACGCTTCTATATACATGCTACATAATCGAGAACCATGCCAGGGCAGGACCTCGGTAGTAATAAGAAGTACTTTGTAGCTTGTAAGGCTAGTTTCAATGTCCACACAAAGTGGACCTCCAATATAACCAGCATATAAGATTACTTTCAGTCTCCTATCTTATAATCCGGGAGACCATAGCAGTATAGCACACTATCAACTGAATCCTGATCCCAACCCAAATTCAAATACAACAATCCCAAACCCGTTTAAAACCTGTCTACCCATCAAAGACCATGCTCAAAAATAGAATTTTCATCTCACTCTCTCAATAAAAATGTTCATTGAGAAGAAAACTAGAACACATACCCGAATCGACTTAATCAAAGGCATGTATGAACAAAAGCATATTTACCATTGTTGTCAATATTCTCGTGATTTCATTGAGAGCTATACGAAGAAATAAGTGATATAGTTTCAGTCGAATTTCTGAGTATTGGCAGTTACGTGATGCTATTTAAAAGAGCTATTGCCAATGAGTTATAATAGAGCCACAGGATGCAACAAAATCATTCCATTTTCAAGATCAGTTACTAGTACATTTATTCTTTTTCTCATTAACTCAGTTCACGTACAAACCACAAATTAAAGACTAAACAGTAAACAAAAGCTTGAAGATTACCAAATTCTAGCAGAGTTCTATTTCGGCTATTGGGGATGCTCGATGGAGTGTCAACTGTCAACAACTTTTTAGCAACTAAGACTTAATCACTTTAAGCAATTTGTTCCTCTCGATCTCCATTTTCAGCTCAATCATCATGAGACGTATCACTACCAGCTTTCAAAGGAGAGAGAAGCTATCAATGCAGAAGTGAACATTATTAGGGCAGTGCCCGTGTATAACTTTACACACTAACAATAAACTGGAGTGTATGAGAAAAAGACGTTCATAAGTAATATTACCTCCGAACAGCGACCCCCAAATGTAATATCTTTGACATGGTCCAGGCTTTCTAAAAGTCCTCTAAGTACTTGTTCGAATATCTCAGACTTTCTCAAACTGATCGAATACTCTAAGTGGGCTTCGACCAAAGACGACACATCAAGCAACACAAGCTCCCGCAAATCCAACATACCTTTTATAGTTAGAGATGATATGTAAGGAGCATAGATTTTGACACAGTCTATATAACCCTCCTCGTATGGATTTCCATAATAGTTAGAGAACACCAACTTCTTAACACTCTTTGAAGTAACATCAATCCGCCTATAACCATAGCAATGGTTCAATTCCAAAGATTCCAAGCAAGGACTTCCGGATAATATCTTCTCAATCATATCTTCTTCCAGAAGCACTTCAGATAAACACAAACACTTAAGTCTTTTCCAACTAATCTCCCCATTAGGAGGATTTAACCAACACGAGGACAGCTTCACATGATTAAAACACAAATTGTTGAAAAACAACTCATCTTCATGAGTAAACCCTTGGGCTACTCCTACATCAAATAACCATAAATCAACATCTTCAACATGACGGCTAATAGCATGACGAATCCATGTATTTGCTCGCGATTTAAACTCAGCATTAACGAGACTATTGTAATATATTTCGAGTTTAAAGTTTTTGAGATTCAAATCTGTAGGACACTTATTAAGGGTGTTGTTGATAAAAAAAATGTAATCACGGAGATCAATATCATCAATTCCAAAATATCTGCCGTCATCTTGATCATATGAGAAAAAGAGATGAGGAAGTTGAGTCCAAAGATTTTTCCAACGTTTTGAGATGGTAGCCGTTGTTCTGATCAGCTCTTTGGTAGTGCAGTCCAAGCGAGACATGATATTATTGACTAAGAATTCATCGCTTAACTCATTCAATCGATCTACTCCTTCCATGACAACTAGACGTTCAAAACGAGAAATCAAATGTTAGAAACAGCAGCAGCTATATATGTTCAATAGAAAAAAGAGGGTTAACCGCTAGCAATGACATACGGGATAGCTAAATCACATACATGGGCCCTTACTAAGGTTGCGCCTATCTATGTGGCATATTTGCAGGAGGGCTGTTTGTTTTTTTGTGCGTGTATTTTGTTTGAAAAATACTACACAAGAGAATTTCATTAAGAAGCTTAAACAGTGATAGTATTAAGCTAAATCATAGAATAATCAGTTATATATATTATAGTAGAATGTAAGTAACAATCTTATTATTGGGGAACACCTGATGTGTGTGTACATCAAATAATAAATAAGCAGATGATACGTACCAAAAGCAGGCAGCAGGAACTAAGTAAGGTTTTGGTATCGACACAAAACCAAACAACAAAGTGTTTGGGTTTATATTGTGTTGGTTAAAAGTAATAAACACTTGAGTTAGGCGTGGTTCTAAGCCCATTTCAACAGCCCATTATGTTTCCATGTAACTTATGAAAACAAAAAATGTTTGTTATTGCAAGTTTTATGATACATGTATGTTTTAATCTAAGTAACGTGAAGTTTAGATACTTCAAATGTATCATATCTTGATCAACTAGTAAAACACATACAATGAAAACAAACATTGTTCGAATAAAATAGAAACAAAGTAACAAGAACGAGCGTGGTTGGGTTAAAGAACGCGGATATAATCTCTACTCCATAACGATAGACTAAGCTCTTGATTTCATATATAGTATAATGAACTTCCATGATGGTGGTGGATCGAGGTTAGTTTGAGGAAGATTTGAAAGCTCAGATATCTTGAAAATTGTAGAGATTTAGATGAGTTACGAAAGTTGATTTAAGCTCAATTCAGGAGCTCAAATGCTCAATATAGTTCAAATTAGGATTAACTTATAATATAATCCTAGCTTAAACAAGTCCATAAATAGCCGACTTTGTACAACCCTAACTACATAGAAGTATATATTTTTTAAAACTCTGTTATGAATTCACGTCGAGTACCTTGTGCTTATATAAGTTTGTTTTTCAAGCTTAATAAAGATCTTCTTCAATTTCATAACCAAAAAAAAAAAAAAAAAAAAAAAAAAAAAAAAAAAAAAAACCCTTAATTGTAGTTGCATTTTTAACTTCATTCTACTTTCCACAACAATAGATGTAGTTTGGTTAATAAAAACATACTTAAAGTCTCTGAGACGAGATTACTTGTGACTAGTGCCCGACTCAATTAGGCATCGTTGTCATCCATCGTTAAGCATCGATTTACACATTTCTACCATTAAACACTAACCCCTTTTTTTTTTTCTTTTTTTAATTTTTATTTTTTTTTTGAAAAGAAAAGGAAAAGAAAAAGCGGGGTTACTAGAGAAAGATTGCTTTAGTTGAACTTGAACTCGTGACCTAAATTATTGGTAAAATGAGCCATTTAGCCTTTGTCATCTCCCTCAACATCCCTACTCAATCAATTTTGTTTTTAAATATACTAAACATGAAAATAACTAAAATAAAAAGTAAGGGGGCCACTGCACAACTAAATTTAATAATACTACATCCGTCCCAAAATATAAGTCCAGTTTGACTTTTTAAATCTAACTTTGATCTTAAATATTTTTCTTTGTATCATACACTATTTGATGAAAACTATAATAATGAAAATACATGTAAAACACAATCCATTTATATAATTTGCATCAAATACATATTTAAGATCAAAGTTCAATTCAAAAAGTCAAACTGGAATTATATTTTGGGATGGATAGAGTATATAAACTGTATACGTTTTTCACATAGTACAAGTAGTATTTTCATTAGGGTACTATTATCATATTATGAGTATGGTGCATTGTCATTATTATAAATCATTATTTTATAGTATAAACTTACATTTTACAAATTTTGATAAGTTGTAATGCACGTAAAATATGAGAATGAAATCCACGAGCTTTGCCTATGAACATATCACAACTTTACCTATCAAGTTCATTTTTGAACTTGAGAAGATCCTACTCCCATTTTATAAGGTCATTTTTTATTTGTTATTTTATATATATTCTCACCTTTGCAAAAAAAATAAAAAAAATTAGCTCATAATATAAACTGTATGCGTCGTTCACATAGTACAAATAGTATTTTTATTAGGGTAGTATTAAGAGTATGGTACATTGTCATATTATAAATTAAACTCACGTTTTACAAATTTTGATAAGTTGCAATGAAAGTAAAATATGAGTATGAAATCCACGAGCTTTGCCTATGAACACATCACATTTTATAAGGTCATTTTTAATTTGTTATTTTATATTCAATTCATTTAGCTTTTGCTTCAAAGTTTAACAGGTTATGCTTTATTAATTTCTTCATGATTAACTTAGAGAATATAGTTAACAGTGGCTTCAATACGAAATCTGATATTCAAAACCAGGGACCTTCAGTTTATTCCAAACCGACTAATAGTTGCAGTTTTAGTTCCGTCTTCAATTTTCCCCATAACAATAGAAGTAGGTTTAGTTAATACAAACATTTACTTGAAGTCTCAAAGACGAGGCTACTTGTGACTAGGTCCGGCTCAATTGGTTATTCACCGTAAAATGCAATCGCTTTATACTTCTGTACCATTGAACACTAGCTATTTTTGAAAAAAATGATGAGGATGATGGGGGGATGACTTTAGTAGGAATCAAACTCATGACCTAAGCAACATGTAGAATGAGCCATTGCCATCTCCCTCAAGATTCCCAATGAATCAATTGTGTTTTTAAATATACTAGACATGAAAATAACTTAGAAAAGGTCTAGGGCCCACGACACAATTGAATCAGATCATATGTAACTGTATACGTTGTTCACATGGTACATTGTCATTATTATAAATCACTACTTTATGAACCCTCCATGTTGATCACGAATATTATAAGATCATCACTTCGCGACTCAATTACAAACACATATCCAAATCAAGAAGCACCATGTGGGCATGTGGCTATGAAGGAGTATTTGGAAGAAAGACAACAAGACCTGAACCCATAACCTCTTGGTTGATTGGTCGTAACGTTTATGATACATGTATGTTTCAATTTGAGTAAAGTCAAGTTTAGGTACTCTAAATGTAACGTTTCTTGATGAGCTGGTAAAACACATACAATGAAAACAAAAATATACAGAAGAGCTAAGTATGAACAGCAACATATTTTCATCTCATTCTAACTGCTCTCAACAAAAATGTTAATCGAGAAGAAAACCAGTACACATACCGAATCGACTAAATCAAAGGCATGTATAAACAACAGCATATTTACCATTGCTGTCGTATATATTGGCAGTTACGTGATGCTATTTAAAACATCTATTGCCAATGAGTTATAACCAGAACAATAATAGAGCCACATGATGCAATTAACAAAATCATTACATTTTCAAGATAATAAGTTACTACTACATTTCTTTTTCTAATTAACTCGGTTCACAAACCACAAGATTAAACAGTAAACAAAAGCTTTAAAATTACCAAATTCTAGTAGAGTTCTATTTCGACTATTTGGAGATGCTCGATGGAGTGTCAATGACTTCTTTGCAAGCATCAACTGTCCATGGACACCACACCAAATGCTTCCGAGTTAGGACAAATAGTCATGCTCTTTAACAGCAGAGAACAACCAGTTTTTTTAATTTTTTTTTATTTTTTATTTTTATTTTTTTAAGCAGAGAACAACCAGTTTTAAACTATCAACTACAACTTTTAAACACAATGTTCCTCTCAATCTCCATCATCAGCTCGATCATCATCAAACGTATCACTACCAGCTTTCAAACGAGAGAGAAGCTATCAATGCAAAAGTGAACATTATTACAGTAGTGCAACATGTATTATTTTACACACTAACAACAAACCGGAGTGAATGAAAATAAGATATCCAAAAGTAATATTACCTCGGAACAGTGATCTTCAAATGTAATATCTTCGACATGGCCAAGGCTTTCTAAAAGTCCTCTAAGTACTTCTTCTTCGAATATTTCAGACTCCCTCCAATTGATCAAATAATCTAAGTGAGCTTTGACCAAAGACGACACATTAAGCAACACAAGCTCTCGCAAAGACAACACACCTTCTATAGTTAGAGAGGATATGTAAGGCGCATTGATTTTGAGACAATCTATATAAGGCTCCTTGTATATATACACCTGATGGCGAGAGTTGTATCCAAAGAACTCCAACTTCTTCACACTCTTTGAAGTAATATCAATCCGCCTATAACCATAGCATTCTTTCAACTCCAAAGATTCCAAGCAAGGACTTCCGGATAATATCTTCTCAATCATATCTTCATCCAGAGTCACACAATATAAACACAAAAACTCAAGTCTTTCCCAACTAATTGCACCATTAGGAGGATTAAATAGACACCAAAACACCTTCACACGATTAAAACACAAATTGTTGAAAAACAACTCGTCATCATAGCTAAACGGTTCCTCTGCTCGTATATCGAATAACGATAAATCAACATCTTCAACATTACGGCTGATAGCATAACGAATCCAACTATTTGCTCGCGATTTAAACTCAGAATTATCCATACGGTAATTGATATCAAGTTCGAATTTTTTGAGGTTGAGATTTGTAGGACACTGATTTAGGGTGTTGTCAATAAAAGAAAAGTAACAATGTAGATCAGTTTCTTCAACTACATAATCTGTGAAAATAAGATGAGGAAGTGAAGTCCAGAGATTTTTCCATCGTTTTGAGATAGTAGCCGTTGTTTTGATCACCTCTTTGGTTGTGCAGTCCAAACGAGACATGATATTATTGACCAACATTTCGTCCCTTAACTCATTCAATCGATCCACTCCTTCCATGACCAACTAGACGTTACAAAACGAGAAATGAAATGTTAGAAACGGCATACGTGATAGCTAAATCAAATACTCCTAAATATGAATCACTTAGTAAATACTCCTTAAAACACATAATGGATTGATCAATGTTAGTAGAATATAAGTAACAATCTTATTGTTAGGGCATTTCATCGAACACCTGGTGTGTGTACATCAAATAATAAACAACAATAACAAAATGTAACATTCTGATTGGGGCATTTCATCAAACATTTGGTGGGTGTTGATCAGATAATAATAATAATGAACATGAAACCAAACAAATTGATAGAAGAAACAAAGGCAGATGAAAAACATACCAAAAACAGCAGGAAGTAACTATTAGCTGACTAGTACTAATAAATTTTGATTGTTTGCTACTTTGTTTGTACATGGGATGGGCTATTATGCTAAACTATAACCACAAGTCCACAACTTATTTACCATGGGACCCAATTTGTTATTGTAACTTTTATGATACATGTATGCTTTTAATAGTAAAACACATGTAATGAAAACAAATTTAAATAAGTAGCTAAATAGTTAAAGTTATACTCGATATTAACTCAAATTTAATAGTGATACTACAACAAAGCATAAAGAACGAGCCTAAGAGGATATAAACTTTACTACCCGATCTTACTATATGTCAAGTACCAATGGAGTAGAAGCCGTTGAGAGCCAATTGAGGAATATCTGCTTACTAAAAGGTGTCAAGTACAACTCACAACCCGTTTGAGATTCAACTCAAGACAGTTTGATAACCAATTAAGTTTCTTAATGAATTACTAGTAGACTCTTCAGTTCAAGCCAGATCATCATTGATCATTCACATACAGGTCGAAACAGCTTAAATGCAACATATCGTCATAGAAACATGTCTGCCAAATCTTTATAGTCGAAATCCATTATGTCCTACAATCACATCTTTACATTAACTCATTAAGCTCTTCCAATCTTTCCACTGATTGAATTATTTCCACCCATTAATGAAGCATTTTTATACTTTTCTATTCCCCTTTTTATTATGCATAGAACCCCACATTTGCCTTTTATTTTTTCCTTCTAATTAGTGATAATCAGTAATGATCTGTACTACTTAGTGTCTCTTTAACCCATTCTCGTATTCCTCAAAGATAGCTAACCAGCTATAAGCAAATAAACTGTCCATAACTGTCAATAGATCATACCAAAACTGTTGAACAACCAAGCTGCAACCCAGGTATGGGGCCCTATTTACTGTCCTATTTTCATAACAAACAGGCAACATGCATGAGCACCACAAAATCAGCTTTCTACTACTACTCCTCTCATCCTCTTAATGTGTTTAACACAGTAGAAAGCAAAGCAACATTATTCTGTTACTGAACAAAACATTTAAAACCTTTGGAAAAACAACAAACCACATATGTACGATGTTCCAATCCATAAACCTGCTATTCCAAATAACGCTTCTATATACATGCTACATAATCGAGAACCATGCCAGGGCAGGACCTCGGTAGTAATAAGAAGTACTTTGGAGCTCGTAAGGCTAGTTTCAATGTCCACACAAAGTGGACCTCCAATATAACCAGCATATAAGATTACATTCAGTCTCCTATCTTATAATCCGGGAGACCATAGCACACTATCAACTGAATCCTGATCCCAACCCAAATTCAAATACAACAATCCCAAACCCGTTTAAAACCTGTCTACCCATCAAAGACCATGCTCAAAAATAGAATTTTCATCTCAGACTAACTTCTCTCAACAAAAAATGTTCCTCTCGAAGAAAACCATAACACATACCGAATCGACTTAATCAAAGGCATGTATGAACAACAGCATATTTACCATTGTTGTCTATATTCTTGTGATTTCATTGAGAGCTATACGAAGAATTAAATGATATAGTTTCATTCGTAAATCTGAGTATTGGCAGTTACCTGATGCTATTTAAAACATCTATTGCCAATGAGTATAACTAGAACAATAATAGAGCCACATGATGTAACATTTCTTTTTCTCATTAACTCGATCAGTTCACAAACCACAAGATTAAACAGTAAAAAAAAGTTTAAAAATTACCAAATTCTAGCAGACTTCTATTTCAGCTATTGGAGATGGTCGATGGAGTGTCAACAACTTCTTAGCAAGCATAAGACATATCAATTACACTTAATCCCTTTAAGCAATTTGTTCCGCTTGATCTCCATTTTCAACTCGATCATCATGAGACGTATCACTACCAGCTTTCAAACGAGAGAGAAGCTATCAATGCAAAAGTGAACATTATTAGGGCAGTGCACGTGTATAACTTTACACACTAACAATAAACTGGAGTGTATGAGAAAAAGACGTTCATAAGTAATATTACCTCCGAACAGCGATCCCCAAATGTAATATCTTTGACATGGTCCAGGCTTTCTAAAAGTCCTCTAAGTACATGTTCGAATTTCTTAGACTCACTCCAACTGATCGAACAATCTAAGTGGGCTTCGACCAAAGACGACATGTGATACGTTCGCAATGTCTTGACCAAGTCTTCATCAGAAAGTTGAACAACATTTCGTTTGTTTTCCCATGTCAAGACCAAGTCTTTTGCATGCATTATTTTAGGAACAATAAAGTGGACCACTACTTAGTTGCATTAGGCCATTTTGTCAATTCCTGTTTACTTATTGAGTCATGTCCCACGTTCTTGTGTTGTTGCTAAAGATTAGGTTAGTTGGTTAATTAACTGCATGTGTCTTGCTATTTATATGTAAGTTTGGTTATGAATGAAAAGAGAAGAAAAAGAATGAATTAGTTCAAGAGTTAGTTCTTAGTTTAGTTATAGTTTAGAAGGAGAATAACCATCTCGAATCGGTTTCTATCAATGGTGCTTTCATCGACTTACTCGCCACCTCCAACACGTTACTCACGAGATGTCTTAGAAAAAGTGGCTGATCTAGTGGATCAACTAACTACGGTGGTTCATGCCTTTTGCTCGTCCACTGCCGTACTCGAACCCATCTCACAAGAACTCACCTTGCAACCCACCACTACCACCGATGTTGCTACAAATTTTACGTGCACAGACAGTCAGGTTGCAACTCAAATTCCTCCTTCTCCGTTGCCACCTTCAACTACCCAGCCAACTCATAAGGGGCCAACAAGCCTACACGAGTTCACTCCTACTGCCGCCTCCAACCCTAATGCCACCTTATACGGACTCGACATGCTTACTGAACCACCAAAGCACACCGATGCACTGCCATTACATCGCCTTTCAACCAAAGAAATCCAAATTACACGTAGCTACGGACTTTGTTTTCAATGCCCGGAGACATTTCATCTCGATCGTCAATGTCCACCAAAGTTTGTTTTTCTTCAAACCGAACCGGAGCCACCTTGGAAGCCATTCACCGTGGATTATGGCAACCTCGGCCTTGAGGACAAGGCCGTTTTTCAGGATGGGAGTATTGATACGTTCGCAATGTCTTGACCAAGTCTTCATCAGAAAGTTGAACAACATTTCGTTTGTTTTCCCATGTCAAGACCAAGTCTTTTGCATGCATTATTTTAGGAACAATAAAGTGGACCACTACTTAGTTGCATTAGGCCATTTTGTCAATTCCTGTTTACTTATTGAGTCATGTCCCACGTTCTTGTGTTGTTGCTAAAGATTAGGTTAGTTGGTTAATTAACTGCATGTGTCTTGCTATTTATATGTAAGTTTGGTTATGAATGAAAAGAGAAGAAAAAGAATGAATTAGTTCAAGAGTTAGTTCTTAGTTTAGTTATAGTTTAGAAGGAGAATAACCATCTCGAATCGGTTTCTATCAACATGTCAAGCAACACAAACTCCCGCAAATCCAACATACTTTTTATAGTTAGAGATGATATGTAAGGAGCATAGATTTTGACACAGTCTATACAACCCTCCTCGTACGGATCAATCCCATCAAAAGAGATGTATCCAGATAACACCAGCTTTTTAACACTCTTTGAAATAATATCAATCCGCCTATAACCGTCGCAATAGTTCAACTTCAAAGATTCCAAGCAAGGACTTCCGGACAATATCTTCTCAATCATATCTTCATCGAGAGTCACACAAGATAAACGTAAACACTTAAGTCTTTCCCAACTAATTGTACCATTAGGAGGATTAAAAAGACAACTGGACAGCTTCACACGATTAAAACACACATTGTTGAAAAACAACTCGTCATCATAGGTAAACGAATCGCATAACCATAAATCAACCTCTTCAACATTACGACTAATAGCATAACGAATCCAACTATTTGCTCGCGATTTGAACTCAGAATTTAGCACACTATCGTCAGAGATATAAAGTTTGAATTTTTTGAGGTTGAGATTTGTAGGACACTGATTAAGGGTGTTGTCAATAAAAGAAATGTAACCATGGAGTTCTTCAAATTGTAAATCTATGGCGTCATCCTCATCTGAGAAAATGAGATGAGGAAGTTGAGTCCAAAGATTTTTCCATCGTTTTGAGATGGTAGCCGTTGTTCTGATTAGGTCTTTAGTAGTGCAGTCCAAACGAGACATGACATTATTGACCAACATTTCATCCTCTAACTCATTCAACCGATCTACTCCTTCCATGACCAACTAGACCTTCAAAACGAGAAATGAAATGTCAGAAACAGAAACAGATATATCAAATGCGGAAAACTGAATTATATATGTTAAGTAGAAAAACGCAATAGCTATATCAAATACATGGGTTGTTACTGAGGTTGCGCCTATCTATAATATGTTCATATTTGTAGGAGTGGTGTTTGTTTGTTTGTTCGTGTATTTTGTTTGAAAAATACAACATAAGAGAATTTCATTAAGAAGCAACCCCAAACAGCACTTAAATACGAATGCCTGGAACCTTAACCAGTGATAATACATAGTATTAAACTAAATCATAGAATGTAAGTAACAAACTTATTATTATTAGGGCATTTCATCGAACACCTGATGTGTGGGTACATCAAATAATAAACAACAATAACAAAATGTAACATTCTGATTGGGGCATTTCATCAAACAGTTGGTGGGTGTTGTTAAGATAATAATAAGAATGAACATGAAACCAAACAAATTGATAGAAGAAACAAAGGCAGATGAAACGTACCAAGAAAGACTAGCAGACACCAGGAACTGACTAGTGTTTGGATAGTCTAGTACTATACAACTATATGTTTGATTGTTTGTACTTTGCACATGGGATGGGCTCTATCATTAGGCCAGATTTTTAGCCCACTTCAACGGCCCAAATTTATAATTGTAAAAGTGATATATAGTTTTGATGCAAGGGAGATACCCACCATTTTCTCGACGAGTAGTGATTGAGAGATCTAATATTATGCCTAAAATTGCATGTCAATAATTCATTGGTTGTAAAATCGGGTCCCACTGCTTCACAATCCAATGGGGTAACTCCGCATATGCTAGGTACACAATTAGGCACAAATTTTAGGTCTCTGAATCATTTCCCTTTCCCGACTGTGGAATTTAGAATGCTTGGTTTATATTTTAACAAGAAAAATGATACTTGTACCTAATTATTGCGCCTACTAATATGCCTAAAAATTTAATTGGTTAATTTGTAGAAAATTACGGAAGAATCTTTTATCATTCCTCATATACCCTTTTTAATTAAAAAAAAGGCTTTATTTATATATTTCTCTTAATTGGTAACTTCTATTACCAACGAATATAAAAAAGGTTTTATTTATATCTTTCTTTTACTCCGCAATTGATAAGGGAATTGGTTTGCACACATTTCATATTGATTGGGACACTCCAATAAAAACATTAGATACTTGTACATTATTAATAAACTGCTTTAACAGCTTGTACACTGGAGTGTCCCAATAAAAATTTAGAGTGTGCAAATCATCTCCCAATTGATAACCTCTATTACCTGCGAACCCTTCTCCGCCATGACCAGTGGTCCACTAATATGATTAGGCATATTATCAATAATGCAAATAATTTGATAAAACTCTAGAATGATGACAAGTGGTCCACTAATATGATTAGGCATGATTGCAGGTCTATTAATTAGGTATGAACAACTAAACTCTTTTAACAAATCTTAACTACGTCAACATTGAAAAAGTGAGAAGTAAAGGTTTGTGAAATGTTGAAAAACTTTATAAAGGAAATATTAAAATGTAACATGCATTTGTGGAATGTTGAAAGCCATGTGTTTGTGTAGCATGTGTTTTGAAATATACAGCAATGCAAAATAAGGTATTATAAGGAAAAATATTGAAATAGTCAACATGTGTTTTGAAAGTTAAAAACAAAATGCACCATTAGTTAACTTGTAATCTCATCACAGCTTTAACAATGGCAACTGTTACACGTTTATGATACGCGAACTTTCAAATTCGTGCTAATATGGCCGTTTTTTTACTGGCTACTTGTTAAACCGGCAAAAAACTTACATTTTCGTGTTTGTGGGCCCACATCACTTAAAACTCAAATCTAATCACCCCCACCACCCAACAAACAGTCCACACACACCAAGCACCACCCCACAGTCCCACACCTTAGCAATCAACCCACACCACCACCCGCCACCCCATACCAGCCCACAATGGCTTAAACCCATTATTTAATAGACATGTTAATATGTTATAAGTTTCACCATTATAGTATAGGTGACCAATGTTAACCTGTTTTATCAATAAAAACCATGTATACCTCAGAATAATAGCATATAAATAATCTAACGAGGGTTGCTATGAAGATCAAACCTATAAAAATATGTAATTTCTTGTAAATGGTTATGTGGTTGCCAGAGTAAATTTTTTGTTAAGGCTCTTAAGCTCTAACTGGATTTTAGAATTATTTTTTTGTTAAGGCTCTGGTCTCTAACTGGATTTCCAGAATTAATGCTTCGCTAAGGCTCTTACGCACAAACTAGATTTCCAGAAATAATTTTTTGATAAGGCTCTTAGGCTATAACTGGATTTCCAGAATTAATGTTTTGTTAAGGCTCTTGGGCTCTAACTGGATTTTTAGAATTAATGCTTCGTTAAGGGTTTTGGGCCGAAACTGGATTTCTAGAATTAATTTTTTGGTAAGGCTCTTAGCTCTAACTAGATTTCCATAATCACTTTTTTTTTCTTAAGGATTTTGTGCTCTAACTCGATTTTTAGAATTAATTTTTTGTTAAGGCTCTTAGGCTCTAACTCGAATTCCAGAATTAATTTTTGTAAGGCTCTTGGGCTCTAATTGGGTTTCCAGAATTGCTTTTTTTTCTTAACGATTTTGGGCTATAACTCAATTTCTAGAATTAATTTTTTGTTAGGCTCTTTGGCTCTAACTGGATTTCCAGAATAAATGTTTTGTTAAGGCTCTTGGGTTAAAACTGGATTTCCAGAATTAATTTTTCATTAAGGCTCTTAAGCTCTAACTGGATTTTCAGAATTAATTTTTTGTTAAGACTCTTGGGTTCCAACTGGATTTCCAGAATTAATGCTTCATTCAGGCTCTTGGGCCCAAACTGGATTTCAAGAATTAATTTATTTTAAGGCTCTTAGGCTCTAACTGGATTTTCAGAATTAATTTTTTGTTAAGGCTCTTGGGCTCTAACTAGATTTCTATAATTAATGCTTCGTTAAGGCTCTTGGGCCCAAACTGGATTTTCAGAATTAAATTTTTTATGGCTCTTAGGCTCTAACTGGATTTCCAGAATTAGTTTTTTGTTAAGGCTCTTGGGCTTTAACTGGATTTTCAGAATTAATGTTTGGTTAAGGCTCTTGGGTTAAAACTGGATTTCCCGAATTAATTTTTTTATTAAGGCTCTTAAGCTCTAAACGGATTTTCATAATTAATTTTTTGTTAAGGCTCTTCGGCCCTAACTGGATTTCCAGAATTTATGCTTCGTTATGTCTTTTGAGCCCAACCTGGATTTCTAGAAATATTTTTTTTAAGGCTCTTCGGCTATAACTGGATTTCCAGAATTTATGCTTCGTTAAGGCTTTTGAGCCCAACTTGGATTTTCATAATTAATTTTTTTTAAGGCTCTTAGGCTCTAACTGGATTTCCTGAGTTAATTTTTTGTTAAGGCTCTTGGGCATTAACTGGATTTCCAGAATTAATGTTTTGTTAAGGCTCTTGGGTTAAAACTAGATTTCTAGAATTAATTTTTTTATTAAGGCTCTTAAGCTCTAACTGGATTTTCAGAATTAATTTTTTGTTAAGGCTCTTGGGCTCCAACTGGATTTCCAGAATTAATGTTTTTTTAAGGTTCTTAGGCCCAAACTGAATTTCCAGAATTAATTTTTTGTTAAGGCTCTAAGGCTGTAACTCGATTTCCAAAATTACTTTTTTTTCATAAGGATTTTGGGCCCTAACCTCGATTTCTAGAATTAATTTTTCGTTAAGGCTCTTAAGCCCTAACTAGATTACCAGAATTAATTTTTTGTTAAGGTTCTTTGGCTGTAACTGGATTTGCAAAATTGCTTTTTTTCTTAAGGATTTTGGGCTATAACTCGATTTCCAGAATCAATTTTTTGTTAAGGCTATTGGGTTCAAACTGGATTTCCAGAATTCATTTTTTTTAAGTCTCTTTGGTACTAACTGGATTTTCAGAATTAATTTTTTGGTTAGGATCTTGGGCTCTTACTGGATTTCCAGAATTAGTGTTTCGTTAAGGCTCTTGGGCCCAAACTGGATTTCAAGAATTAATTTTTTGTTAAGGCTCTTAGCTCTAACTGGATTTCCAAAATTACTTTTTTTTTTTTTTTTTTTTTTTTTTTTTTTTTTTTTTTTTTGATGGATTTTGTGTTCCAACTCGATTTCTAGAATTAATTTTTTGTTAAGGCTCTTAGGCTCTAACTGGATTTCGAGAATTATTTTTTAAGGTTCTTGGACTCTAACTGGATTTCCATAATTGTTTTTTTTCTTAAGGATTTTGGCTCTAAGTGGATTTCTGGAATTAATGTTTTGTTAAGGCTTTTGGGTTAAAACTGGATTACCAGAGTAAATTTTTTGTTAAGGCTCTTAAGCTTTAACCGGATTTTAGAATAATTTTATTGTTAAGGCTCTGGTCTCTAACTGGATTTCCAGAATTAATGCTTCGCTAAGGCTCTTACGCACAAACTAGATTTTCAGAAATAATTTTTTGATAAGGCTCTTAGGCTATAAATGGATTTCCAGAACTAATTTTTTGTTAAGGCTCTTGGGCTCTAACTGGATTTTCAGAATTAATGTTTTGTTAAAGCTCTTGGGCTCCAACTGGATTTCCAGAATTAATGCTTTTTTAAGGTTCTTAGGCCCAAACTGAATTTACAGAATTAATTTTTTGTTAAGGCTCTAAGGCTGTAACTCGATTTCCAAAATTACTTTTTTTTTTTCATAAGGAATTTGGGCTCTAACCTTGATTTCTAGAATTAATTTTTCGTTAAGGCTCTTAGGCCCTAACTGGATTACCAGAATTAATTTTTTGTTAAGGCTATTAGGTTCAAACTGGATTTCCAGAATTCATTTTTTTTAAGTCTCTTCGGCACTAACTGGATTTTCAGAATTAATTTTTTGGTTAGGCTCTTGGGCTCTAACTGGATTTCCAGAATTAGTGCTTCGTTAAGGCTCTTGGGCCCAAACTAGATTTCAAAAATTAATTTTTTTGTTAAGGCTCTTACCTCTAACTGGATTTCCAAAAGTACTTTTTTTTCTGATGGATTTTGTGTTCTAACTCGGTTTCTAGAATTAATTTTTTGTTAAGGCTCTTAGGCTCTATCTGGATTTCGAGAATTATTTTTTAAGGTTCTTGAGCTCTAACTGGATTTCCATAATTGTTTTTTTTTTCTTAAGGATTTTGGGCTCTAACTGGATTTCTGGAATTAATGTTTTGTTAAGGCTTTTAGGTTAAAATTGGATTACCAGATTTAATTTTTTGTTAAGGCTCTTAAGCTCTAACTGGATTTTCAGAATTATTTTTTTTTTAAGGGTCTGGGCACTAACTGGATTTCCAGAATTAATGCTTCGTTAAGGCTCTTGGGCACAAACTGGATTTCCAAAATTAATTTTTTGATAAGGCTTTTAGGCTCTAACTGGATTTCCAGAATTAATTTTTTGTTAAGGCTCTTGGGCTCTAACGGGATTTCCAGAATTAATGTTTTGTTAAGGCTCTTGGGCTCTAACTGGATTTTTAGAATTAATGCTTCGTTAAGGCTTTTGGGCCGAAACTGGATTTCCAGAATTAATTTTTTGGTATGGCTTTTAGCTCTAACTGGATTTCCAGAATCACTTTTTTTTTCTTAAGGATTTTGTGCTCTAACTCGATTTCTAGAATTAATTTTTTGTTAAGGCTCTAAGGCTCTAACTAGATTTTCAGAATTAATTTTTTTAAGGCTCTTGGGCTCAATCTGGATTTCCAGAATTGCTTTTAATTCTTAAGGATTTTGGGCTATAACTCGATATCTTGAATTAATTTTTTGTTAGGTTCTTGGGCTCTAACTGGATTTCCAGAATTAATTTTTTGTTAAGGCTCTTGGGCACTAACTGGATTTCCAGAATTAACGTTTTGTTAAGGCTCTTGGGTTAAAACTGGATTTTCAGAATTAATTTTTTATAAAGGCTCTTAAGCTCTAACTGAATTTTCAGAATTAATTTTTTGTAATGGCTCTTGGGCTCCAACTGGATTTCCAGAATTAATGCTTCGTTAAGGCTCTTGGGCCCAAACTGGATTTCAAGAATTAATTTATTTTAAGGCTCTTAGGCTCTAACTGGATTTTCAGAATTATTTTTTTGCTAAGGCTCTTGGGCTCTAACTGGATTTCTAGAATTAATGCTTCGTTAAGGCTCTTGGGCCCAAACTGGATTTCCAGAATTAATTTTTTTAAGGCTCTTAAGCTCTAACTGGATTTTCAGAATTAATTTTTTTGTTAAGGCTCTTGCGCTTTAACTGGATTTCCAGAATTAATGTTAGGTTAAGGCTCTTGGGTTAAAACTGGATTTCCCGAATTAATTTTTTATTAAGGCTCTTAAGCTCTAACTGGATTTTCAGAATTAATTTTTTGTTAAGGCTCTTCGGCGATAACTGGATTTCCAGAATTTATGCTTCGTTAAGGCTTCTGAGCCCAACCTGGATTTCTAAAATTAATTTTTTTAAGGCTCTTAGGCTCTAACTGGATTTTCAGAATTAATTTTTTGTTAAGGCTCTTGGGCTCTAACTGGACTTCCAGAATTAATGTTTTGTTAATGTTCTTAGGATCAAACTGGATTTCCAGAATTAATTTTTTTTAAGGCTCTCAGGCTTTAACTGGATTTTCAGAATTAATTTTTTGGTAAGTCTCTTGGGCTCTAACTGGATTTTCAGAATTAATGCTTCGTTAAGGCTCTTTGGCCCAAACTGGATTTCAAGAATTGACTTTTTGTTAAGGCTCTTATCTCTAACTGGATTTCTAGATTTACTTTTTTTTTTTTTTCTTAAGGATTTTGTGCTCTAACTCGATTTCTAGAATTAATTTTTTTTAAGGCTCTTGGGCTCCAACTGGATTTCGAGAATTAATGCTTCTTTAAGGTTCTTAGGCCCAAACTGAATTTCCTGAATTAATTTTTTGTTAAGGCTCTTAGGCTGTAACTGGATTTCCAGAATTACTTTTTTTTCTTAAGGATTTTGGGCTCTAACCTCGATTTCTAGAATTAATTTTTTGTTAAGGCTCTTAAGCCCTAACTGGATTACCAGAATTAATTTTTTGTTAAGGCTCTTGGGCTGTAACTGGATTTCCAAAATTTCTTTTTTTCTTAAGAATTTTTGGCTATAATTCGATTTCCACAATTAATTTGTTGTTAAGGCTCTTGGGTTCAAACTGGATTTCCAGATTTATTTTTTTGTTAAGGCTCTTAGGCTCTAACTGGATTTCAAGAATTATTTTTTTAAGGCTCTTGGGCTCTAACTGGATTTCCAGAATTGCTATTTTTTTCTTAAGGATTTTGAATAAACATTTAGAGCTTCGCAGTGGTGAAAATGAGCATGATCATGTCGAGAATGCCAAAACGAACTTCTCACTACGTTTTGGACAAAGGGGTTTCACTTTGCTTCACGTTTGGGATATCCTGAAACGCTACCCGAAATGGGATACTGAAGAACCTCTAGACATTACATGTCTTGAGGATATATTCGGGCCGGAAAAACGACCTCGTCCCGAAAGAAACAGCAGGCGACCCGGAAAGAAACAAAAGTCGACGGAAACGTCGAGTGCGGCGAGTTCCGGGGGGAGTCAAACGAGTACTTTTTCAGGACAATTATCCGAAAAGTATAATCAAGCGAAAGACGCTCAAACGGCTTGTTACGAGGCGCGGAGGAAGAGAGAGGAAAAGGCGTTCGAGAAAGAAGCTGCGTTGTTAGAGTGGCAGGATATGCAGATGCTAATGCTCGATCCAAACACGGTTACTGACCCGGTTAGAGCCGAAGTAATTCGCAAGAGACAAGCACGAATAACTCAGAAATACCAAAATCTCGACTGCGAAGATGACGAATAAAATGTTTTACTTTTCGCATTAGTATCGTATGTTTTTTTTTTCGTATCGTATTTTCTTTTCCATATTGTATGCGCCTTTTTTTTTTCTCGTATCGTATTTTTTTTCTCCGTATTGTAACTTTTTATTTTATGAAATAAAATTAGTATGTTTTTTTATTTTTTAGTATTTGTAAAATTAATTTAATTTATTTAAAGAAATGAATAAAAAAATAAGTGTGTAAGAGGTGAGACCCTAATGGGGAAGTTGAGGTTTGTTGTTTGGTGTGGGGGGGTTTGTTGTGGTTAGTTAAAGTTGAGGTGTTTTGGTGATGTGGCATGGTGGGGCCCGAATGGGGAGCCTCAAACTCATCTTTGCACCTTGTGCTGTTATAGACATACTTATTCAAAAAAGTAGTTAACTATCCTAAGAGCACAAGTTAGCTACATGTAAGGAACATAAGTAACTTTGTTACTAAGGGAGTGCTTGGTGAGGGGTTAAGTGGGGGTGGGGAATGGGTAAAGGAATAATGATGGGCCCACATCTAACAATGTTTGTGCTTGGTTAGTAAGGGGAAAGGTATTGATTACCCCGTAGTGGGTAATCAACCATTATAGACTAAATTGGGGGGTAAGGTATTGATTACCCACCTCATTTATCCCTTTGCATTCCTTTCCCTTTCCCTTTCCCCACTTTGAACCAAGCGGACCCTAAATATAAGATCAACTGTGCGTTTAAAAAAGTTCCGTACATAAATAGTTTTAGGCCTAACAAGTCATTGGGTTCTACTTAGGCCTGATTTTGAGCCCAGTTCGACAGCCCAATTTATTATTGTAACGTTTATGATACACGTATTGTATGTTCTAATTTTAGCAAAGCGAAGTTTAGGTACTCTAAATGTAACGTTTCTTGATGAGCTAGTAAAACACACGTACTGAAAACAAATTTAAATAAGGAGCTAGATAGTTAAAGTTATACTCGTACTTGATATGAACTCAAAAATTTATTAGTGATCGAACAAAAGTATATAAAGAACGAGTCTTAAACTTCACTACCCGATCTTACCTGACTGTATATAGTATCAATGGAGTAGAAGCCGTTGAGAGCCATTTGAGGAGTATCTGCTTGTCAACTGTCAAGTACAACTCGTGACCCGTTTGAGTTCCAACCAATGTTTTAAAAATCGCGCCTAAGGCGCGCCTACTCCCTAAATCCCACGAGGCTCTAGCCTTTGGGATTTTTTTAGATTGAGGCTCACAACATGCATGAATCCCGCAAAAATCGCAGCGCCTTGAGGATTTTTGCGCTTTAGCGCCTTGGGATTTATGCGCCTAGAAGATGTAACGGAGTTTTGACCTTTTTTTCTTAATAGTAAGATACATTTTGGGCTTACATGTTATATACATTTGGCCCTTTAAGTTATATAGTATCTAATAACATTAATATTTTAGAAAATAACTAAAACACACACTCAACAAAAAACTATGTTTTTTTGTAATCTAATGTCGAAGAATAGTAGCTTATTAACAAATACATATGCTAGTTCTTTAGTGTTAAGTGTTACCAAACAACTATAGATTTTTTGTTGTTGATAGTTGATAGTTTGATACATGGTAATTTGTTAAATTTAATAAGTCATAAACTCATATATTGTAATGTATATTCAGGAATTTAGGGTAGTTCATGGATTCTGATATGTTGTTTGCTTAATATTTTGGGTTTAAATGCAATATTTGTTAGATGTAATAACTATTAAGTGGCATTATGTATTGAATATTGATATTTTTGTATTATTTAAGTTGCATAAGTTGTCACATATGTTATAAAAAAAACCTAAATGTATAGTGCGCCTTATATTTATGAATCCCGCGCCTTGGTTTGCGCCTCGACTCGAGGCTCTTTGACCCCCTTTGCGCCTTAGTGCGCCTTGAGCCTTTCAGAACATTGGTTCCAACTCACGACCGTTTGATATCCAAGTGTCTTAATGAATTACCAAGACATGAGATCATACCAAAATTGCCTAATGTGTATCCAAGAAATGCTTTTGGAAAGCAACTAGAAATATGGCAAAAACTATTTGTTATCTAAGAATATACCTAGGCCTAAATATACCTCTAACCTAGACGTGTTCCAGATATGATCATATGAATGGATATAAACATATAAACACATCAGAACAATATGACAACAAAAACACAAAAGAGTATGACAGCAAGCTACATACAGGTCAAAAACAATATATCGTCATAGAAACATGTCTGCCAAATACCTATAGTCGAAATCCATTATGTCCAACAACCACATTTTAACATCCTCTTAAGTTCTTCCAACCACTATCCACCCATTAATGAAGCGTTTGTGAACAAACCATTTAAAACCTTTGGAAAAACAACAAACCAAATATGTACCATATTCCAATCCATAAACCTGGTATTCCAAATAATGCTTCTATATACATGCACATAATCGAGAACCATGCCAGATTGCCAGGGCAGGACCCCAGTAGTAATAAGAAGTACTTTGGAGCTCGTAAGGATAGTTTCAATGTTCACACAAACTGAACCTCCAATATAACCAGCATATTAAATTATTCAGTCTCCTATCTTACAATCCGCAAGCCATAGCACATGTCCCTAATGACTAATGCTTCTCACCCTTATGCACTATCCCCGAATTCTGATCCCAACCCAAATTCCAATACAAAATAAAACACACCCACAAGAATCCCAAACACATTTAAAACCTGTCTACCCATCAAAGAGCCCGTGCTCAAAAATAAAATTTTCATCTCAGACTAACTTCTCTCAACAAAAATGTTCACTGAGAAGAAAACCAGAACACATACAGAATCGAGTTAATCAAAGGCATGTATGAACAACAACATGTGTACCATTGTTGTCTATATTCTTGAGATTTCATTGAGAGCTATACGAAGAAATAACTAATAAGTGATATAGTTTCATTCATATTTCTGAGTATTGGCAGTTATGTGATGCTATTAAAATAATCTATTGCCAATGAGTATAACTAGAACAATAATAGAGCCACAGGATTCAACAAAATCATTCCATTTTCAAGATCAGTTCCAAGAACATTTATTTTTTCTCATTAACCGTGTTCACAAACCACAAGATTAAACCGTAAAGAAAAGTTTGAATTTTATTTTAGCTATTGGAGATGCTCGATGGAGTGTCAACAACTTAATCACTTTCAATAAACTGTTCCTTTCAATCTTCATTTTCAGCTTGATCACCATTAGACGTACCGCCACGAGCTTTCAAACGAGAGAGAAGCTATCAATGCAAAAGTGAACATTATTAGAGCAGTAAAATGTGTATAATTTTACACACAAACAACAAACCTGAGTGTATGAAACAAAGACATTCATAAGTAATATTACCTCCGAACAGTTATCCCCAAATGTTATATATTTGACATGGCCAATGCTTTCTAAAAGTCCTCTAAATACTTCTTCCTCGAATATCACATACTGCCTCCGATTGATCGAATAATCTAAGTGAGCTTCGACCAAAGACGACACGTCAAGCAACACAAGCTCCCGCAAACACAACATACCTTTTATAGTTAAAGATGATATGTAAGGAGCATACATTTTGACACAGTCTATATAACCCTCCTCGCGTGGATTTCCATAATAGTTGTATCCAGAGAACACCAACTTCTTAACACTCTTTGAAGTAACATCAATCCGCCTATAACCATAGCAATGTTTCAATTTCAAAGATTCCAAGCAAGGACTTCCAAATAATATCTTCTCAATCATATCTTCATCCAGAAGCACTTCAGATAAACACAAACACTTAAGTCTTTTCCAACTAATCTCCCCATTAGGAGGATTTAACCAACACGAGGACAGCTTCACACGATTAAAACACAAATTGTTGAAAAACAACTCATCATCATAGCCAAAAGGCCCTCCTTCCATATCAAATAACTCTAAATCAACCTCTTCAACATTACGGCTAATAGCATGACGAATCCATGTATTTGCTCGCGATTTAAACTCAGCATTAACGAGACTACTGTAACATATTTCGAGTTTAAAGTTTTTGAGATTCAAATCTGTAGAACACTTATTAAGGGTGTTGTCGATAAAAGAAATGTAACCATGGAGATCAGTTTCTTCATCTACATAACCTATGCCGTCATCCTTATATGAGAAAATGAGATGGGGAAGTTGAGTCCAAAGATTTTTCCAACGTTTTGAGATGGTAGCCGTTGTTCTGATCAGCTCTTCGGTAGTGCAGTCCAAGCGAGACATGATATTATTGACTAAGAATTCATCACTTAACTCATTCAATCGATCTACTCCTTCCATGACCAACTAGACCTTCAAAACGAGAAATGAAATGTCAGAAACAGAAACAGATATATCAAAAAGCGGAAAACTGAATTATATATGTTAAGTAGAAAAACAAAATGTAACAATGTGAAACGTACCAAAAGCAGATGAAACGTACCAAAAGCAGGAAGTCAGGAACTAAGGTTGGTTGGTGTTTGGTTTGGATGAACCTATCTTCTATTAATACTATTAAAACAGGTTTGTATTTAATTATACTTCCAAAGCATGCTTGGGAAAGATAAAAACTTTTATTGGTGGGGTGCGTGAGGTGCAGTGCTTGGGAAAGATAAAAACTTTTCATATACACCAATTTAAATTGGAGCAATATAAACCCCAAGTATATATATGTTATTTTTCATCTGGTATCTTCTAATTCATTTGCAACTTATAAATAAGTGGCCGTGTACCGAAAGTCTCAACTCTCAATTGAAATTTAACGTTTTTCATCTTACTAGACAAGTACCCGTGCATAGCAACATGATTTTATAGCGACAGATCGTTTAGTAATAAAATAAAGTTTATAGGTTATAAACGAAAAATAATTAAAGTTTGAAGATTTAGAGATTAAACATAATATTTTGAAAACCCGGTTCGACCCGTTCTGGGCGAAAAATGGGTCGATTTAAATCGAGTGAACCCGACGGGTTAGGTCGAAAACGGGTCAAATTAAACCGGGTCAACCCGCTGGGTTTGAAGCGTCCCAGGTCAACCCGGTTTTCGATATGTATTAATAGTTTCATTTTGAAATACGTAGTATATGTTTTCGTATGGCTTTTATTAGTTAGACGAACCATTGGCGACACCGGTTCCCGGTTGAACACGTTGGTCCGGTCCAGTTTTTAAAACTATATGTACCATCAACTTGTTAGCTTGTATGAAGCTTTGTGTGTTTTATTAATTTGTATAATGTGTAAAATAACATTAGTTAGTCTGTTAATTATTTTATATTTAGATTATGTTGTAGCTTGTTTAAATTGTACATTGTGAAAATTTTATTGTACTTTTTAGTAAGGAGTGTTTTAATTGGTTATTTTTAATTTGATATATATGCTTTTAATTAGTTGTACAATGTGAATAAATTATTGTACTTTAAAGTTATGGGTTGTTTTAATAAGAATATTAATTATACTATGCATTTATCTCACTTTTGACTTTCAAGATTTCACTTTTCAAGATTTGACCATACATTCTTTATAGCGACAAATAGTTTATTCATCAAAAAAAGTTTATAGGTTATAAATGAAAAATAATAAAAGTTTGAATATTTAGGAATTAAACATAATGTCTTGAAACCCGGTTCGACCCGAGTGGTTCAACCGGGTGAACCGCTCCGGTCGAAAAATTGGTTGATTTAAACTGGGTCAACTTGCTAGGTTAGGTAAAAAATGGGTCAAATTAAACCTGTTCAACCCGTCTAATTTGAAGCGTCCCGGGTCAACCCGGTTTGTGATTTATATTAACTGGTTGTATTTAATTTGGTAGATATGTTTTTAATTTGTTGTACAACGTGAATAAATTATTGTACTTTTAAGTAATGGGGTGTTTTAATAAGAGTATTAATTATATTTCATAATTTCCTTTAATAAGATTTTTCAAGATTTCAATTTCTCAAGATTGACATTTTTTTTAAGATTGACCATTTTTTCTTTATATGTAGTATAGATTCCGTTGGATTGGAACTGTGAGGTCCAACATTAGCAAGTTTGTTGTCTTTTAACATATTGCGAGTCCTGCAAAATAGATGTACGGACCCTCCATGTTGATCACTCATATTATAAGATCATCGCTTCGCAACTCAATTATTGTTTATGTGTTGACAAAGGTAGCAAGCATCGAGTATTGTAACAACACATCACATGTATCAGGCTTAAGTTTTAGTTTATACATATAATATCTTATAGACATACTTATTCAAAAAGATAGTTATAATATTTTGAACTATCCTAAGATCACAAGTTAGCTAAAAGGAACATAAGATCAAGTTTATTTTGTGTTGCTCGTATAAACACTTGAAAGAAAAAGTTCATACATAAAGAGTTTGAGGCCTAGCTGGTCCTGCTAAACCCATCCCAACAAGTCCAATCTTATTAAGCTAGATTGCACTAGCATTGGGTTCTAGTTAGGCCTGATTTTTAGCCCAGTTCAACAGCCCAATTTGTTATTGTATTCGTGTATGTTTTTAACTTAACAAAGTGAAGTTTAGGTTCTCTAAATGTAACGTTTCTTGATGAAAACAAATTTTATTAAGTAGCTAAATAGTTAAACTTTACTACCCGATCTTACTATATGTCAAGTGCCAATGGAGTAGAAGCCGTTGATAGCCAGTTGAGGAATATCTGCTTACTAGGGTGTCAAGTCAACTCACAACCCGTTTGAGATCCAATTAAGTTTCTTAACGAACCACCAATACATGAGATGATACCTAAATAGCAATAAATTAAATATGACAGCAACCTACATATGCATAAATCTGTAGGACCATCCTTGGCCACTTCTAGTTTCTTGCCTTTGATCAAGGCTTCCTATGTAGAAATCGTTCACATACAGGTCGACACAGCTTAAATGCAACATATCATCATAGAAACATGTCTGCCAAATCTTTATAGTCGAAATCCATTATGCCCAACAATCACATCTATACATCAACTCATTAAGCTCTTCCAATCTTTCCAATATCCACCCATTAATGAAGCATTTTTATACTTTTCTATTCCCGTGTTTATCATGCATAGATGATAGAACCCCACATCCGCCTTTTATTTCTCCTTCTCAAAGATAGCTAACCAGCTATTAGCAAATAAACAGTCCATAACTCTCAATAGATCATAACAAAACTGTTGACCAACCAAGCTGCAACCCAGTATCAGGCCCTCTTTATTGTCTTACTTTCATAACAAACAGGCAAAATACATGATCACAACAAAGAGCCCATGCTCAAAAATAAAATTTTCATCTCAGACTAACTTCTCTCAACAAAAATGTTCATTGAGAAGAAAACCAGAACACATACTGAATCAGCTTAATCCAAGGCATGTATGAACAACAACAAATTTATCATTGTTGTCTATATTCTTGTGATTTCATTGAGAGCTATATGAAGAAATAAGTGATACAGTTTCATTCGTATTTCTGAGTATTGGCAGTTACGTGATGCTATTTAAATGATATATTGCCAATGAGTATAACTAGAACAATAATAGAGCCACAAGATGCAGCAAAATCATTCCATTTTCAAGATCAGTTCTTTTCTCATTCACTCCATTCACAAACCAAAAGATTAAACAGTAAACAAAAGTTTGAAAAGTTACCAAATTCTAGCAGAGTTCTATTTCAGCTATTGGAGATGCTCGATGGAATGTCAATAACTTCTTAGCAAGCATCAACTGTCCATGTACACCACACCAAACGCTTCCGAGTTAGGACAAATAGTCATGCACTTTAACCAGTTTTAAACTATCAACTACAACTTAATCACTTTCAACACAATGTTCCTCTCAACAAATAGTCATGCTCTTTAACAGCAGAGAACAAATATAATCGCCTGAAACTATCCACCATAAACATTGTAACGTGATACTTGCTAGATTGCGAGCCCTGGAAAGATGGGCCAAATGATATATGAACCCTCCATGTTGATCACTCATATTACAAGATCATCACTTCACGACTCAATTACTAATGTTTATGTGTGCGCATATGCTAGTTGATCAAATCAAGAAGCACAATGTTGTTATGAAGAAGTACTTGGAGGAAAGACAACGGATAATCAGAGTAACATTTATGTCAAGATTGGCTAGTGTTAATTGGCTTAAATTGGACTTGAGCAAGTCAAAATCGTCACGGCCAAACCTTCTCTTAATCACCCGCACCTAACAGAAGAAGCTGTACTACCATCTAATTACTTTCCGGATTAGCGTTACCTGCGGCTCTCCTAATCTTAACCAGCTGGCGAGTCACCCGACTACGCAAGATAAGCCATTCCAAATACCACATTAATCTGTCAAATGATGCCTCATGCCTCTAAATGGCATCCCATCCACTCATTCTGGGCGAGGTTCACTTGCTTAGGTACTTTCAGGTGCAACTTCCAAATCTTATTTACAAATCATAAACCACCTTGAACTCACTGAGAATTATATAAGTCATTTACAAGAGATCACACAAACAAAATATTTAAATATATCAGTTTAAGCTATTATTTTTGGATATAATATCTTCTAGACATATTTATCCGGATAGTAGTTCTAATAAGTGCCGACTTTGCATTTCAACCATTGAGAAAAGGTCTTAGTTGGGAAAGATATTGGAAGTGGACACTTAATATGAGACGAATGTAGTAGTTACAGTATCAATGATGACTTTTTTTTAACGACAATTTGTTACATACATAACCCCTATCTCACACATAATATCTCCCTATTGTCGCCAACAAGACTTGAACCCATAACCTCTTGGTTGATGGATCGTAACTTTTATCATAACTGTGGATGAAGCCATTCTAGGCTTGGTTAAAATCATTTTTTTTTCTTTTTTGGTTGGAGCGTATAATTATTATAGCATTGTTGTGCTTACATTTGTGTCTTGGTAATATATTTTGGTCTATTTCGTTCGTCTAATAATTGTGTATTGTTCTAATTTATACATTTGTGTCTTGGGTAAGTATATAGTGAGAAGAAAACTTATAATGAGAATGATGAGAAATAACTATAACCACATATTTGAGATGCGTCGACTTGAATTAGATGCATCTCTATTCATTTAGATGCATCCCAATTAGTTTCAAAAGTAATTTTGAAGTGAAAACGATGCAAAGTAGTACTTGCAACAAATTTGATCCACATAGGACGAAAAATGTATAGGATTTTCCTAACTTGCTAAAATGCATCCAATATATGTATATGCATATAATTTTTAGCTAGAAAATATATTAGGGTGCATCTAAAAGATTAGGGATGCATCTAATTCAAGTCGATACATCTTTAATAGGTGGTTATAGTTATTTCTCATCCTTATCATTTTAAGAGTTTTTCTCATTTGATCCTAAGTCTTGTGTCTTGTTTTAATTAAAGTGTTGATACTCACACCACAACTTTTTATACTTTCACCACAATCTGTGTATTACAATGTTGTACGGTGTGTTGTACAACTTGTACAAAATGATGTAACTATCAAATAAAATGGTGTGAGTATCAACACCCTTTTAATTATTGTGTGTTATTGTACTCGACAAAATAGCTTAACCTGAACCGTTAACCAACCTCATTTGTTGATAGTTGAAGATAGTTATAAGTATATGGGTTGTTTCATGCGTGTTTTTTCAAAGTGGAGAAGAAGGAGTGAATGACATAGGTTGAATGTTTGATTTCGTATACATTATTAGTTGCTAGTCATATGTCAAAAGCTACTATTTCCAGATGATCATATAATATTTAATGCATAATGTATACGTGACACTTGAAATAATAGGATAACTGATGCTAATAATATGTTGTTATTTGATATCATCGTCGTATAATGGCCGAGTCTAGACATATAAAGGTCGGCTCTGGCCATCATATCGGGTGGTTCCCTTAGATGACCTCCATTGGTTGTATTTTTGCATTAATTTACTTGCGTTTTTATAACCTTTGAAAATTTGAAAATACTCGCTAAAAGGTTCATTATCTCACTAGAAATACTATTAGTGAAATATTATACCTTTTAGCGAGTATCTTCTATTTTTTTTATTTTTGGTGAAATATCATGGCGTCCCTGTAGGCTTTAGAATATATATCATTTCTTCTTTGGCAGTAAATGAATAACATCCTGACTATGAAATATTGTTATTCAATAATAAAACTGAAAAGCAAGCAAAAGATGTTTTACTTAACAACGTTGAATGTATCGAATGTTCTCACGGATTCTTAAACCAACAGATCCATATGTGGAAGGACATAATGTTCCTACTGAGGCACAAGCGGCATACTATTAAAGTGCAAGGGGAATATGGTTATCATTGGAATAGAAATACAGGACTGAACTTGCATGTTCTAAAAAGTTTGTTGTTGGAAAATTTCTGAACTTCAAGATGAATGATGGAAAGCCTGTTGTGAAACAAGTGGAAGTAACTCCAAATTATAGTCCATGAATTAGAAGTTGAAGGCATGGGTATTAACTCTACTTCAATGAAACCAAGGTTAGGGTTTGAAAACATAAGCACTAAGAAGAATAATAATCCATCCACAATATAAGAATGAAACCCTAACATATTGATTACCAGATTTACTCCAATCCAGAATGATACGGCGTGTCTCTGTCTTCAGTTTAGTAGACTTTTCCAGCATGATCCATTTTGCTCCAATTCACAACCAAAATAGCTAACTTTTGCCATTTACTTGTTTATAACTGAGAGTTACAAAAGTAAGCAATTATCAATTCATATATAAAATAATACAAGACAAATAATATACATAGGATAAATGATGCTAATAATATGTTGTTATTTGATATCATCACTATATAATGGTCGAGTCTATACGTATAAAGGTCGGCTCTAGCCATCATATCGGGTGGTTCCCTTAGATGAAAAATTGAAAATACTCGCTAAAAGGTTTATTATCTCATTAGAAATACTATTTGTGAAATATTATACCTTTTAGCGAGTATCTTCTATTCTATTATTTTTGGTGAAATATCATGGCGTCACTATATGCTTTAGAATATATACCATTTCCTCTTTGGCAGTAAATGACTAACATCCTTACTATGAAATATTGTCGTTCAATAAAAAAATTGAAAAGCAAGCAAAAGATGTTGTTTTACTTAACATCGTTGCATGTATCGAATGTTCTCACAGATCTTGAACCAACAGATCCATATGTGGAAGGACAAAATGTTCCTACTGAGTCACAAGCGGCGGACAATGAAAGTGCGAGGGGAATATGGATATCATTGGAACAGAAATACATGACTGAAGTTTCATGTTCTAAGAAGTTTGTTGGTAGTGTTCTGAAAGGCTCAATGCGCACTAAGGCGCAAAGAAGGGCAAAGAGCCTCGAGTCGAGGTGCATTCAAAGATGCGGGATTCATGAATGCGAGACGCACTAAAAACATTAAGTTTTTTATAATATATATGACCATTTATGTAGCTTAAATAACACAAAATAACATTAAAATACTTAATGCATGACACATATTGCTATTATAAATATTAAAATGGATCAATTGTCACTTCTAAAACGGATCGATTATTTGGCTCGATGACCTATATAAAGATTAAAATCATATCAGACTAAATATGCTTGTGTCCTACACTTGTAGCTTACATCTAACAAAACTCACAATTTAACCAAAAATATCTAGCAAGCAATATGTTACTATTCAAGGCAAAATTCCATATTTTCATGATAACATGTCATAAAGAAAATACTTAATGAAACAAAGTAACTTTTTAAAGAAAATTCCAATCAATAAAATAAACATAAAATTAATTCAAATTTACAAATCATACAAATACTCACCCTACGACTTAAAAGGCCCATGTATCTTATCTTAATATTAAAAAAAATTGTTACATCTCCTAGGCGCAAAAAGCCCCAAGGCGCAAAGGCGCAAAAAGCCCCCAAGGTGTGCGCTTTTTGTGGGATTCATGCATGTAGTGAGCCTCGATCTGAAAAAGCCAACTGTTTGTTTGAAAATTTCTGAACTTCAAAACGCAAAAAGCCCCCAAGGTGCGCGCTTTTTGTGGGATTCATGCATGTAGTGAGCCTCGATCTGAAAAAAGCCAAATGTTTGTTTGAAACTTTGTGAACTTTAAAATGAATTATGGAAAGCCTCTTGTGAAACAAGTGGAAGAACTCCAAATTATAGTCCATGAATTGGAAGTTGAAGGCATGGGTATTAACTATACTTTAGTTAAACCAAGGTTAGTGTTTGAAAACATAAGCACTAAGAAGAATATTAATCCATCCAAAATATAAGAATGAAACGCTAACATATTGATTACCAGATCTGTTCCACTATCCACCCATTAATGTACCTACTCAGAGTCTCTTAAACCCACTCTCATATTCCTCAAAGATAGCTAAACAACCCATAACTGTCAATAGATCATACCAAAACTGTTGAACAATTAAGCTGCAACCCAGGTATCGGGCTCCATTTACTGTCTTATTTTCATAACAAACAGGGCAACATGCATGAGCAGTTGAGCACAACATGCTGCGAATATACAAATATCATCACAAAAACATCTTTTTACTACTACTCGTCTCATCCTCTGATGCCTTAACAACACAATAGAAAGCAAAGCATGCACTACAAAAAAATTGCCATTTAGTGGCACACATTTTTAGTGGCAAACTATACATGTGCCACTATAATGTATTTTTTATGGCAGTTGATTATCTGTCGTTAAAGATATGAATGATTTAGTGGCATTTTACACTTTGTGCCATTAATGTACATGTTAATATTGGTACAAACTTTGGTATGTCATAAACTCATAATACCTTACTAGAATTAATGTCATGTATGTAATTTATGCCATTAAAGACTTCGTCGATATTTTTAGTCGTTCTTAATTGTGCCACTATTTTCTAGAAATAGTTCTTGATAGTTTAGGCGGGCCTAAATTAAAAAACCAATTTTAAATAATTGAGTGGGCTCTAATCCTCAAAATTTTCATCTGATATTTGGAATTTAAAAACCTTACGCCTCACACTATTTCTAAGCCGTATCATTTGTATCAAATTATTATTCTTTTTGTCATCTTTCTTTAGGCACCGCCGTCATCATGCAGTGTGAGTGTTCGAACATGTGATTCTTCTAATCTTAACACTCTTTTTTATTTTCTATCATGTTTAGGAGTATTACAAACGTGAATTAATTTATAGAGAATGTTATGAATTAAAGGGCAAATTGAATGATAATATATGAAGCGACCAAAATTGGCGAGATCTTGAAAATTATATTGTGAGTTATCCTTATAATACTTTATCATAAAACATTTTCTTATTGATGTTTTGAATCATGGTGCCGCAAGAAAAAAAAAATAAAAAGGATCAACAATAGGTGCTCTTGTTGTTAATTGTTAATTTGTTAATAGCATATGAACTTTTTACATTTACATTAATATGCTTAACTTTCATTTATAAGAACTTTTTTTGTTTTTCTACAGATTTGCGCTTCTAAGAGATGTCAAGTGGTTCATTACAAAAGATGAAGTTGTTCTTTTGGTAGTCTTAGGCATATTGTTTAGTTCTATATATTTAGTTGGATTTTTGGACCTATGTTATTATATTCGATTTGTATTTCTTGTATATTGGAGAGCTTTGTTGATTAATGAAGAATTCATTTTCTTGTAAATCTTTAAGTTGTTCGTTTCATATGTTATGGTTGAATGAAATTCGGTTTTTGATAAAGTCATTGTAGATATAGAAAAGTGTTACAACGATGCAAATTACTAACGAGATATGTTTCGGTACCACATAATATATGCCACTAAAACCATTTGGGTATTTCAACATAACACATATTCAATGGCACAACACATGTGTCACAAAATTGTTTTTAATCTATGGTGACAGATTATTAAGTGTCACTACTTCCTTAAAGTTTGCAGCAACACAACATAAAAGTATCACTAAAACCCTTTAGTGGCAGCGTCATTAGTGACACTTTTTATTTCTGCCACCGAAGGTCTAACGGGCTTTTAGTGGCACTTATTTGGCCTATTGTAGCACTTTCTGTGTGTTACTAAATGGCCCTTTTGGTAGTGATATTCTGCTACTGAACAAAGCATTTAAAACCTTTGGAAAAACAACAAACCAAATATGTACCATATTTCAATCCATATGCATGCTATTCCAAATAACGCTTTTATATACACGCAACATAATCAAGAGCCATGCCAAGACCCCAGTAATAATACGAAGGACTTTGGAGCTCATAAGGATAGTTACAACGTCCACACAAAATGGGCCTCCAATATAACCAGCATATAAGCTTATTTTCGGTCTCCTATCTTATAATCCGTGAGCCCTTAGCACATGCCCCTAATCACTAAGGCTTCTCACCCTTATGCACCATCAAAGAGCCCATGCTCAAAAATAAAATTCTCATCTCAGACTAACTTCTCTCAACAAAAAATGTTCATTGAGAAGAAAACCATAACACATACCGAATCGACTTAATCAAAGGCATGTTTGAACAACAACATATTTACCATTGCTGTCCATATTCTAGCCAGTGATTTCATTGAGAGCTATACGAAGAAATAGGTGATATGGTTTCATTCGTATTTTTGAGTATTTTCAGATATATTGTGATGCTATTTAAAAGATCTTTTGCCAAGGAATATAACTAGAACAATAATAGAGCCACATGATGCAACAAAATCATTCCAGTATCAAAATCAGTTACTAGTACACTTTTTCTTATTAACAACACAATAGAAAGCAAAGCAACAATAGTCGCTTCAACCACCTGCAACATCACGGATTCCATTCAGAGTACTTTATGCGCCTTGCCATAATACCTATTTATATATGAACTCTGCAACAAAAACACATATGGTCTATCAGATGATCAAAATATAACAGTAAATAGGTAAAGCAGTTTATTACGATGAATGAAAATTAATCAAACACTCGGCATAACTGTGTTATCGGGTGCCTCAAGGGGATAAAATTTGTAAATCCCCGTGTTAGTAATTGCATATGGCTTACCTCAACCTTGTCAAACTTCCAATCAAATTCACAATAAACCTATAGAATTTCAACGAAAATAGATAAAGTAAATCATCACTAATCCGAGTCAAAAAGTTGTTGTATTACAGTATATACTTGTTGATTACAAACGTTATATGCATGGCAAGTTTAAAAAGTGACTTACACGTGGTTCCACTGGATAGAGGAATTACACAATAGTACTCTCTTGTGTCTCATCTTGTAACACCCCGTGCCCGCTTACTTTGAAAACTTTGACTTTTTACGCGGAAACGCTTGAACTAAAACTGACCTGCTGTTACTCTTTCATAAACTGACAAAAATCTATAAACAATCAGACCTTGGGGCTATTTTTAGATGAAAATAGACTCAATCACCTTCGAAACTCCGGGTGGCACAACCCGTGACGACTTACGGTTAAAAAGATATGATTTTTCTAACATGGCCCATTTTCTGCACTACTTGCTGTCCCAAACACCCCCTTTATCTGCATAACCCTTTTATGCATCTTTTTGACCCATTTTCCGGAAAATGACTTATACCACTTCGACAAAACATAAAGCCTTCCAGATTTGCTTATTTCATTTATAAGCTCATTTTCATACAAAAACATTTACTGTTTGACTCTCGGAATAATGCTTTACAAAACGACGGGTTTTGTGCCAAAACCTGTTTTAACCCAATTCATGACATAAGACACATATGACTTCCACAACACCTTAAACTTAACCAAAATCGTTACACTAACACAACAAAACGTTTACATATTTACTTGACCCATTTACAACTCAAAATGGGTAGAAACACGCTTATGCCAAACACTCCTTTATCTTTTCCTTTTTACACATAAAACATACTTTGACACAACGTTTGACCACCAAAACGTTAGGACAACCTTGACATACTCTTTACACATTATAGAAAGACTCTCGGGGTACAACCATGACTTGAGCTCGGTATTTTACCTAAGCTCCTAAACGCAAACTACCTTATTCTTTTATATCCAAATCCTTACCCCAAGTATCCAAGCCATCCATAAAAACATGCCAACCTACAAAACGGTTAGACAACTAAACCGTAAGCGCAAAGGCTTAGTAAGTAAACGGGTATAACATAACATTACATATCAATCACCCATTACACATCATAACTATTAATCCATTACAAGCATAACATTAACACATACCTCTAGCCACTTAAGCATCACCATATTATCTCATCACATCTAATCCCACTTAGCTAACACTTCACTTGCTAGCTATGCCAAACTAGCCTTACAATCACTTTCACATCACACATAACACATAACTTCCAAACCATTCATTAACCATATCATGATTAGCATACAACACATAATGTAATGAAATCAACATAACATCACATTATAACCGGTTACTTACCTTAGCTTCCAAAGCTAAGCTACAATCATAAAATCAACATCATCATCATCATCATCATTACTAGCCATCACCATCATCAACCTTTATCATCTATCAAAACCATAAACATAATATTCAATAACATAAACAAGGGTTTATCTAAAACCCACCATAACTTACTCATCATCCTTACTAAATCATCATATGATCATATATTGATCATATGATGATTTCCCACTTCTAATCTTACTCTTAACCTCATGATCATCAAGATGGAGGGATACTTACTTGTGGGAAATCATAGCAAATGCTTAATCCTTGGCAAGGACTCATCATCATCATCATCATCTCTACTTCATCCCCAAGCTCTCTCTTTCCCTCCCTTTTCTCTCTAATAACCGGACCAAACAAGAATGGTAGGGAATTCTCTAGAATTCCCTACATATAACTAGTTAGATAGCATCTTTGGTCCTTTGGCAATATTTGTCCCTTAGGTTTCCTTCTTTTTATTTTAGCAACATCCTACTCATAACTCATTTACCTCAATGGCAACTTTAGTCCCTTTGGCACTACCACAATTCATTCTTAGTACTAGAACAAGTTGGTTCTAGTGCTAGTTTGAGAAATTGGCAAGATTAGTCCCTGCAGGCTAGAACAAGTTGGTTCTAGTACTAGAACAAGTTGGTTCTAGTACTATTTTCAGATTCTGTCAACTTAGGTCCCTCAACTTCTTTTCCTCTATATTGGTGACACATAATACTTCCTAAACCACATTACACATTCTTTGACTATCGGGTTTGACTTCCACGTAACATTTTTTGACTAACCAATCATGTAAAGTCTTTAGTCCTCTTTCATCTAGGGTGGGGTCCCAACACCCGGGAAACGGGTCTAACAATTCTACCCCCTTATTTAGATTTCGTCCTCGAAATGTCTCATCTATACTATCCAAACCCAATTCTCAACATATACGTGTCCTTATTCTCATGCTCTATAGGCTATTACCTTGCAACGATCTAAATGATCTTGCAAATCCAAGCTTCTATATCACAATCATAACTCATAATAGACTATAAGCAATACTACTCATCACAAGCTTATTTCAAATTTCCAACAATTGACGACTAGTCATATGGAAAATTAACTATTTTGACTTTATATAAGTCAAACTTCACACTATCATCACTTCATTCACAAATGCACTAACATGACCTTACGTCATATACCGGCCAAAATTACACTTTACACAATATCAACACTTATCTACTGCCAAAAACCGGTAACTTATCTCGCAATATATACATAGTACCATATAAACGGCACTTCCAAAAACCAAATCTACGCATTACTAAAGCAATCTTCTTGTTAAGTTGTGGTAAATTCCACCCAACATCTTAGCAACTTAAAGCAAAAACTCATTCTAGGCGTCTATCTTAAGGTTCATATAGGACCTTAACGCCGCTACAAGCTTTTATATCTAATCTTTTCTTATAACATCTAACTTGTTTTAGTTTTCACTTTCTCATATCTCTACCCGTATTCATGTCATATCGGCTACACATAAGCCCACTCATTTATAACTCTTTACTTACATAAAAAGGCGTCCCAATCTATGCAAGTAAGGAATTATAAACTTATGGTTCGGTGATTTACAATTTCTTTATTTAAATGAAGAGGCGTCCCAATTCATTTAAATAAGGAGATTATAAATCCTCCTACTCATGTACTTCCGACACAACAATTATACTTACTTTACTTTCCTTCTTTTCTAGCCTTGGATCCAATCTCACTAACTATTCATCCATGTCATAAAGACAAGCTGGCTATCCCGAAGGATACCATAATATCCATGCCCTTGCGGCAAGCTGGGCCACCCCGAAGGATGCCATAACTATCATCCATGCCATAAGGCAAGCTGTACAACCATGCCATGAAAGGCAAGCTAAGCTATCCCAAAGGATACTTTCATACATGCCAAGAATATAAGTAAACCATGCCGGCGAAGGCAAGCTAACAACCATGCCATGAAAGGCAAGCTAACAACCATGCCGTAAAGGCAAGCTAACAACCATGCCGTAAAGGCAAGCTAACAACCATGCCATGAAGGCAAGCTAGGCCATCTCAAAGGATGCCAAAACACATGTCATAAAGGCAAGCTGGGCTATTCCGAAGGATACCAAAACTAGAGAATTTGATCCAAGCTATATCTAACTTATCATCTTTACTCACTTTATCTTTCATGTACTTTTATCATTAAGTACACGCTATCACTTCAACACTTCTCATTGCCTTGAGCAATTTCAACATTCGCTACCACGTTTACTTTCATCTAGACAAATTTGTCAATTTATTATACTTGCATTCCACAATGAAATCTATCATTTATCCGTCAACCCCAAGTTGACTCATACATTCACTATGGCATCTTTGTTTTAGACAAGTTCTATATGATGCTTGTCCATTTACAGTTTACACATTCTCTATGTGTCCTTACCACACACTTTTACTATTATCTGTCAACCCTTGTTGACCATGTTCACAACTCATACTATCACTTCATTTAGTCTACTCAACTTTACACATATAAGCCTTACATAGGCTTATTCCATAACATTTTCATTAATCTCATCACATACTATCCAATATATAAACTTGACTATACTCATGATTTACAATTCTTCTAGCGCACTTCATATCACTTGTGAATTCAAGCGCAATCTATGTTTCATTCATCACTTCTAGTTATCATGCTTAACCATTTACTTACTAACACATTTTACTTATCATGTTTTATATATAACATGATCTCGTCACATCTTAACCTTATACTTTAACTTTTCTTATTTTAGTTAAGCGTGTAAGACTTATGCTTCAAGCATCTACTCATTATTACATCTAATCGTTCATGTCTCACGAAATATGCATTCCAATGCATCTATCTCAACTCATACACCTCTATGAATCGTGCTCTCAAGCACATCACATAAAACTTAGACATATAATAAACTACTACCATAGACTTAACATCACATAAACAATAACACTTAACACTTATCCAAAAAGTGTTTCAACATTCATAACCAAAATCAAAACATATAGTCTATGGTTCACACATCACATAGCATAATCAAACTATGTCTAAGCATCAACATTCTAACTAGCCGCAAGCACTAGTCTACCTTATATCTAAGGCATCATAAAACCTTAATCCACTTACTAACCCATCTCTAATACCACTAACATTCTTATTCGCATTCCATCACTATAACTCTATCGTACATTTACATAATCATGAAATAATCACCGAAATCAATTAAGGTGCACGGCTAACTAATCATTCAAACACTTCAAGTCCTTCACGGTCATATATCTTATACTCATCAATACTATACATGCATCGATCACTTATCATCATAAATCTCAACTAGCATAAAACATAATTCGTCTCACACTTAATAATTACCTTCCGCATCACTAACACTTATGTCCAACGCATCAAATATTCGTTTAAGACTAGGCGTCCTATAGTGGAAACCTAATTCACTTAAACCAAAGCTCTGATACCAAGTTGTAACACCCCGTGCCCGCTTACTTTGAAAACTTTGACTTTTTATGCGGAAACGCTTGAACTAAAACTGACCTGCTGTTACTCTTTCATAAACTGACAAAAATCTATAAACAATAAGACGTTGGGGCTATTTTTAGATGAAAATAGACTCAATCACCTTCGAAACTCCGGGTGGCACGACCCGTGACGACTTACGGTTAAAAAGATATGATTTTTCTAACATGGCCCATTTTCTGCACTACTTGCTGTCCCAAACACCCCCTTTATCTGCATAACCCTTTTATGCATCTTTTTGACCCATTTTCCGGAAAATGACTTATACCACTTTGACAAAACATAAAGCCTTCCAGATTTGCTTATTTCATTTATAAGCTCATTTTCATACAAAAACATTTACTGTTTGACCCTCGGAATAATGCTTTACAAAACGACGGGTTTTGTGCCAAAACCCGTTTTAACCCAATTCATGACATAAGACACATATGACTTCCACAACACCTTAAACTTAACCAAAATCGTTACACTAATACAACAAAACGTTTACATATTTACTTGACCCGTTTACAACTCAAAATGGGTAGAAACACGCTTATGCCAAACACTCCTTTATCTTTTCCTTTTTACACATAAAACATACTTTGACACAACGGTTGACCACCAAAACGTTAGGACAACCTTGACATACTCTTTACACATTATAGAAAGACTATCGGGGTACAACCATGACTTGAGCTCGGTATTTTACCTAAGCTCCTAAACGCAAACTACTTTATTCTTTTATATCCAAATCCTTACCCCAAGTATCCAAGCCATCCATAAAAACATGCCAACCTACAAAACGGTTAGACAACTAAACCGTAAGCACAAAGGCTTAGTAAGTAAACGGGTATAACATAACATTACATATCAATCACCCATTACACATCATAACTATTAATCCATTACAAGCATAACATTAACACATACCTCTAGCCACTTAAGCATCACCATATTATCTCATCACATCTAATCCCACTTAGCTAACACTTCACTTTCTAGCTATGCCAAACTAGCCTTACAATCACTTTCACATCACACATAACACATAACTTCCAAACCATTCATTAACCATATCATGATTAGCATACAACACATAATGTAATGAAATCAACATAACATCACATAATAACCGGTTACTTACCTTAGCTTCCAAAGCTAAGCTACAATCATAAAATCAACATCATCATCATCATCATCATTACTAGCCATCACCATCATCAACCTTTATCATCTATCAAAACCATAAACATAATATTCAATAACATAAACAAGGGTTTATCTAAAACCCACCATAACTTACTCATCATCCTTACTAAATCATCATATGATCATATATTGATCATATGATGATTTCCCACTTCTAATCTTACTCTTAACCTCATGATCATCAAGATGGAGGGATACTTACTTGTGGGAAATCATAGCAAATGCTTAATCCTTGGCAAGGACTCATCATCATCATCATCATCTCTACTTCATCCCCAAGCTCTCTCTTTCCCTCCCTTTTCTCTCTAATAACCGGACCAAACAAGAATGGTAGGGAATTCTCTAGAATTCCCTACATATAACTAGTTAGATAGCATCTTTGGTCCTTTGGCAATATTTGTCCCTTAGGTTTCCTTCTTTTTATTTTAGCAACATCCTACTCATAACTCATTTACCTCAATGGCAACTTTAGTCCCTTTGGCACTACCACAATTCATTCTTAGTACTAGAACAAGTTGGTTCTAGTGCTAGTTTGAGAAATTGGCAAGATTAGTCCCTGCAGGCTAGAACAAGTTGGTTCTAGTACTAGAACAAGTTGGTTCTAGTACTATTTTCAGATTCTGTCAACTTAGGTCCCTCAACTTCTTTTCCTCTATATTGGTGACACATAATACTTCCTAAACCACATTACACATTCTTTGACTATCGGGTTTGACTTCCACGTAACATTTTTTGACTAACCAATCACGTAAAGTCTTTAGTCCTCTTTCATCTAGGGTGGGGTCCCAAGACCCGGGAAACGGGTCTAACACATCTTCCTCAATTGATCCAGCTCAATCACCCAATGGCCATACAAACTAACAAGCTGTATTACAACACTCAGAAAAAAAAATTCAATTCACACGTTATTAGTGATAAAATTATACTTGATAGAGGATCTCCTCGTCCCATTGCTTCACTTAAAGACTGTAATCGACATCAATTAACCAAGTACCTTCATTTCTTCAAAAGATATATGGTTTATAACGAACACATAAATGATACTAAAGTTTCATGAAACAACATCGAGGTAGCTGGGTAATTTTTTTCTTTAAGACCATTCAACCTTACATCCCATATAGTTAGAAGAAATGAAATGTTCTTTGGTTATATACTACTTTGCATATATGAATAACACGTGTTTAGAATAATACTATGTTTCGCAATATGCTTATTGAATGAAGTTCATATGCAAACTGAAAATTGAACTTCTTTTGATTGGTTAATTGCGAAATTTGTAGAAGTTCTCAACTTTTTATATTTATATTAACTTTTTCTTTTCTTTAAAACTTACTTCAAAATTTTGAATTACAAATATTAGAGTACATATTTCTGAGTACCTAGATTGTTAGTATTAACTTTTGAATTATACGATGTAGGTATCTAGTTAAGAAAGATAATGGTCAATACGATATATCCTAGGTAGTGGCAAGGGGTAACATTACGAGTTCAGATTTCACATATAGCAATATTGTGGTCAACCTTCATGAGCAAAAAGATAAGTCGATTCCGAAAAAGGAACTTTGCAAATTACTTGTCACGTTATTTAATACGGGTGAACACTCTTTTAAATTGAGTCAACCTGGGCATAGCACCTACGTGTTATCTTTGAAGCATATCAATCAGCAATACCACTTATCAAATGTGGATTGTAAACCTATAGAATTTCATCGAAAGGATAAAGCAAATTAGCACTAACCGGAGCCAATATTGTTGTCGTATAGATAAGTTTTGATATATAAATATATACGTACGGCAAGTTTAAAAGTAACTAACAGGCACCGGTGCAAAATTTGATCACCAAACACATTAAGTTTAGTATGATTCAAGTAAAATTTGGTGCAAGGGGAAAAAATGGTTCCAAAAAACAAAATTGATTCACACGTAATCGGTGATAAAATCATACTCGATAGAGGATCTCCTCGTCCTATTGCTTCACGTAAAAACCGTACTTTACATCAATTAACCGAGTACCTTCAATTCTTCAAAAGATAAATGGTGTGTAATGAACACACACATGATTTCATGAAACAACATTTAGGTACCTTATTAATTTTTCTCTATAAGACCATTCAACCTTACATCCCACATAGGTTGAAGAAATGAAATGTTCTTTGCTTATTTACTACGGCATATACGGATGTAATGTGTTTGGAATGGTATTATGTTTAGGTTGTACAATGATGTATGGTGTGCATTTATAAAGTGAAAATTGAACTTCAGTATGCACACCATACAAAAATGTACGTCAGCCTCAATTTGTACATGTTCTTTAACTTTTTTATATTTATTTTAACTTCTTTTTGTTTCTTAGAAAGTACACCAAAACTTGATTTACAAATATTAGAGTATATAATTTTGCTTATCTAGATAGTTATTACTTTTCAAAGTCATACAATGTAGTTATATCCTAGTTTGTGGGAAAAAAATATAACGCACAATATGATATACCTAGTTAGTGACAAGTGGTACCATTATGAGTTCCAATTCCACAAAGATCTGTTGATTCCGAAACTTTGCAAAACATGTCACGTTCGTTAAAAAAGGTGAACAGTTTTTTAAATCGAGTTAGCTTGTGCATACCTCCTACTCATTATCTTTGAAGCAATACCAGTTATCAAATTCTTCAAGGACTTGACGAACTACGCATATGATTATCTGAACATACATGTAATGTTTTTTCATTAGTGTTTGGTCGATACAAGTTTTAAACTAATCACAACCCGTTACTTATTGAAATCCTTTTGTCTTATCTTATTGAATCGATGAAATACACATTGTAGAGCGTGTAAATTACAACGAATTAAAAAGAAGCTAAGCGATATAATGACTACATTCTTTGAAATGGGTTGGCATCTTGTTAAGTCATTTTGAACATTGGATATAATATTTTCACTAAAAATGTTTGCTAAAACTGTAAACACTATAAATTAGTCAATATTGGCAAATCATGTGTGTTAAATAGCGGATGAAATGACTTATGACGGCGTTGGTCAAGGGCCGAGCCAGAAACTTATTATTAACGGGAACTGATTATTTTTTCAAGGCTGCAAGTTACAAATGACCACTGTCACCGTTGTGTTTCAGTCTGTGAGTCAAGTTAACCAATAAAGGTTGATGCATTGTTCAGTTATTTGCTTTCTTGTGATTATTGCTATAAAATGAATTAAAAAATACAAATCAACAAGTTAACGCGCAAATTTATCACCCTCGTGATGAACAATTGGCAGAACAAACATATTGACGTTTGCAAAAGTGTTTACTATTTTTTGAAGTACTCGAGTGAAATATGACTTCTAGGAGGATATATAACCAGCATTTCAGTATCATACTACGTTCAATTCTTACTGATGGCGAAGTTGTTCCTATTTTGTAAAGCTACATGATAAAATAATCACCTCTGCTTGGTTTAAATGCTGAACTAGCGAATCTTGATGACCAAATAACGGAAACTTGAACAAAGTTCCTACAGCTAGACATATGTGAAGACATCTAAGACGACTATACACAAACAACACCTATCACTATTATCCTAGTTGCTTCAAGCATCAGCATGACGGATTCCATTCAGAATACTTATGCACATTGCCATAATACCTATTTATATATGAACTCTGCAACAAAAACACATATGGTATGTCAGATGATCAAAATCTAACAGTAAATAGGTAAAGCAGTTTATTACGATGAATGAAAATTAATCAAACATTCGGCATAACTGTGTTATCGGGTGCCTCAAGGGGATAAAATTTGTAAATCCCCGTGTTAGTAATTGCATATGGCTTACCTCAACCTTGTCAAAGTCCCAATCAAATTCAGAGTAAAACTATAGAAATTCAACGAAGTTAGATAAAGCAAATCAGCGCTAATCCGAGTCAAAAAGTTGTTGTATTACGGTATATACTCGTAACTCGTTGATTACAAAAGTTATATGCATAGCAAGTTTAAAAAGTAACGTACAGGCGGTTCCAATGGATAGAGGAATTCCACAATAGTACTCTCTTCTGTCTCGTCTTCCTCAAAGGGGTTATAAAAATCTGCCGAATATAAATAATTGATCCAGCTTAATCAGTTAAATGGCCATACAAACTAACAAGCTGTATTACAACACTCTGACAAAAAATTGGTGTAAGGGGACAAAACTGTTCCAAAAGACAAATTCGATTCACACGTTATCAGTGATAAAATTATACTCGATGGAGGATCTCCTCATCCCATTGCTTCACTTAAAGACTGTAATCGGCATCAATTAACCGAGTACCTTCATTTCTTCAAAAGATATATGGTTTATGATGAACACATACATGATACTAAAGTTTCATGAAACAACATCGAGGTACACTGTTAATTTTTTTTCTATAAGCCCATTCAACCTTACATCCCACATAGGTAGAAGAAATGAAAGGTTCTTTGGTCATATACTACTCTGCATATCAATAACATGTGTTTAGAATAATACTATGTTTCCCGATATGCTTATTGAATGAAGTTCATATACAAACTGTAAATTGAAATTCATCATTCAATAAGTTACTTGGGAAATTTGTAGAAGTTCTCAACTTTTTACATTTATATTAACTTTTTCTTTTCTTTAAAACTTACTTCAAAATTTTGAATTGCAAATATTATAATACATATTTATGAGTACCTAGATAGTTAGTATGCACTTTTGAAAGTTAGACGATGTAGGTATCTATTCAAGAAAGATAATGGTCAATACGATATATCCTAGGTAGTGGCAAGTGGTAACATTACGAGTTCAGATTTCACATGTAGCAATATTGTGGTCAACCTTCATGCGCAAGTCGATTCCGAAAAAAGGAACTTTGCGAATAACTTGTCACGTTCTTTAAAACGGGTAAACACTCTTTTAAATTGAGTCAACCCTAACCTACGTGTTATCTTTGAAGCATACCAATCAGCAATACCACTTATCTAATTGTGGATTGTAAACCTATAGAATTTCATCGAAAGGATAAAGCAAATTAGCACTAACCCGAGTCAATATTGTTGTCGTATGTATAGATATGTTTTGATATGTATACTAGTCGATTATAAAAGTAAATTAATTCATGACATAAGGTAATATGTATATATGGCGAGTTTAAAAGTTACTTATGGTGTAAAATTTGATCACCACACACAGAAAGTTTAATTAGTATGATTCAAATAAAAATTGGTGCAGGGGCCAAAATGATTCCAAAGAACAAAATTGATTCACACGTAATCAGTGATAAAAGTATACTCGATAGACGATCTCCTCATCCAAATGCTTCACTTAAAAACCGTACTTTACAACAATTAACCTAGTACATTCAATTCTTCCAAAGATATATGTTGTATCTTATTATTATTATTATTTTTTCTGTAAGATCATTCAACCTTAGATCCCACGTAGGTTGAAGAAATGAAATGTTCTTTGCTTATACACTACGCAACTACGAAGATTATGGATTTAGAATGGTATTATGTTTAGGCTAACAATCATATATGAAGTGCATATATAAAGTGAAAACCAAACTTCATACAGGATTGTTGAGTCTGATTTATACAAGTTCTTAACTTTTTAAATTTATTTTAACTTCTTTTTGTTTCTTAGAAAGTACACCAAAAAGACATAGAAGACGTGGCCTTACGGCGTATGACTATTTTCCTCTCTACACCATACAGCTCCCGAACAGGTTTTTATTCGAAGTTTAAAGTCTACGCCGTAGATGAAAACATCTCTACGCCGTAGAGACATCGATTCCACAATGTTCCTTTTATTTTATAAGTCGTCTTTTAAGATAATTATTATTTTGGAGTGTTTTAAATTTGTTTCTTTATTTTACTTAGATTTCTTTTTGCACAAGATACTTTCTCTCGTAAGTATAGTGCTCATTATTATTGTAATTAAATTTTTGATTATTAGTAAACTTTGAGTTTTAAAGTTTTATCTCTTGTTTGATTTTTATTTATTTGATGTGCGCCTCGTTTATCACTTTGATATTAGGGCTTATTTAAATTCGTTTTCGCGTCCTGCGTTATTTAATTTTTGTAAATCTTTAATCACAAATCTTGTCCCCATCACTGGAGTACATAATTTAGCGTATCAAGATAGTAATTACTTTTCAGACTCATATGATGTAGTCATATCCTAGTTTGTGGTAAGAAATATAACGCGCAATACGATATACCTAGTTAGTGGTAACTGATAATATTACGAGTTTAGTTCTAAGGCCGAGCAGGAAAACTATCATTAACGAGCACAAAAAATGAATAAAAAAAAAAATTCAAATGCGCAAGTTAACGTGTCACCCTCAAGATGAACAATTGACATAAAAAATTTTTGGATGTTTGAAAGTATTTACCATTTGTTGTAGTACTCGGGTGATATACAACTTCTAGGAGGATATATAACAAACATTTATAAACCATTACTTTTTATAAACTTACTCATTACTCTTATAAACTTCCGGACTCTGTAAAGTGGCCTCACTTTCACATTTATCACACGAGCATTGCTAAAACCTCCTGCACACAACAATATTATATATTTTTTCTACACGCATTCTCTCTCTGCATCCAAACCGTCCTTTCTGACACTTGTTATAATCCTGTGAGTAGGAGGATTTGTGGAAACATGGAGTAAGAAGATTTATCATTTTCTTTATCACACAGATATATTTCTCTCTCCGAGGTCCATGTGCATGGACGTCAACCTCTCTTCTCTCTATAAACCAAGCCAAAAAGGGAGGGGTATACCTTCGAACGCCACATAGGAGCCAAATTACTATACTCTCCTGTAAACCTCCATTGGAGGTGGTCTTAATGGTTATTTACATATTCAGATAAAAACATGTGGAAGTTGGAACCACAAAGCTTAAACTTAAATACTTTGAATGGTATATAAGAAATTACTAAAATTTTACGAAACGTGTAGGGACCTTATAAATTTTTTCTAGGAGAAAAGTTAACATCACATCCCACATAGGTTGAAGAAATAAAATGTTCTTTGGTTATATACTACTATGCATATTGATAATCTGTGTTTGGGAATAATACTATGTTTCGCAATATGCTTAGTGAATGAAGTTCCTATACAAAGCGAAAATCGAACTTTGTACTCTAAGTCAGTTGCGAAATTTGTAGAAGTTCTCAATTTTTTGTATTTATATGATCGATTTACAAATATTAGAATACATATTTGTGAGTTCCTAGATAGTTAGTAATCACTTTTGAGTAGCTAAATAGCCAGTGACAAGTGGTAACAACCGTAACATTACGAGTTCAGATTTCACATATATCAAGCACAAAGATCAGTTCATTCCGAAAAAAGGAACTGCAAAACACTTGTCGCGTTCGTTAAATTAAAACAGTTGAACACTAACTTAAATTTAGTTAACCCGTGCATGCTTCCAACGTATTATCGAAACATGTCTTTACACATTCTTTTTAAGAACGAAACATGCAAGTCAAACAACAAATTTCTCTCTCTGAGGTCCATGTGCGTGGACTTGAACTTCTCTCCTCTTTATAAACCAAGCCAAGTGACTATAAACCTCTACTAGAGGTGCTCTTAATGGCTGTTTACGTATTCATATAAATACACGTGGGAGTTGGAACCGCAAAGCTTAAGCTTAAATACCTAAATGGTATATAATAGTCTACTAAAATTTTACGAATCATGTATGGACTCTATTAATTTTTTCTAGGTGAACATTACATCCCACATAGGTTGAAGAAATAAAATGTTCTTTGGTTATATACTACGATGCATATCAACAATACGTGTTTAGAATAATACTATGTTTCGCGATATGTTTAGTGAATAAAGTTCATATGCAAATCAAAAATTGAACTTCATATTCGAATCATATCGCGAAATTGGTAGAAGTTCTAATTTTTTTTTTTTTTTTTTTTTTTTTTAATATTTATATTAACTTTTTCTTTTATGAACACTTACTTCAAAATTAGTTATCACTTTTGAAAGTAGACGATGTAGGTACCTATTTAAGAAAGATAATGGTCAATACGGTATAATCTAGTTAGCGACAAGTGGTAACATTATAGTTCAGATTTCACAAGTAGCAACATTGTGGTGAACCTTCATATGCAAAGATCAGTCGAATCTGGTACTTTGCAAAACAGTACGTTCATTAAAATGCGTGAACACTCTTTTAAATTGAGTCGATCGACCTGTGCATACGTCCTAAGTTTATCTTTGAAGCATACCAATCAGCAATACGGGTTATCAAATTCTTTAAGGACTTGACGAAATGTATAGATTCTTTTCAACACGAACTACGCATATGATTATATGAATATAAATATAGCGTTTTTTTAATTCACCACGACGGTAAACACTACAAAAGATGGTAAATACTTTCACATTTATCACACGAATATATTTCACTCTTTGAGGTCCATGTGCAAGGACTTCAACCTCTCCCATCTGTAAATACTTTCACATTTAAATACTTAGATTGCTGGGTATCATGGCTTGCATACACACACGCCAATATTCAATGTGGCACCAAGCCAAACTAAACCATTCGCCAAAAGACTTTATTTATTTATTTTTATTTTGGTATTAATTGGTTGTGGTGGTTCTTAAAATGGTGTTTTGGCATGAGCTTTTAGGGAGGGAGGTTTTTGAGTGTGTGAGTGAAAAGAGATGTTTTGATGAGTTGACATGATGTGACACCCAATAGGAGTCATCGCTTAAGCGACGACACCTAGAGCTTTTAAATGCTATCTAATAGATTACTAAAATTTTACGTAACATGTAGGGACCTTATTAACTTTTTGCAAGAGAAAAGTTAACAATATACATCCCACATATGTAGAAGAAATGAAATGTTCTTTGATTATATACTACTATGCATATTGATAATATGTGTTTAGAATAATATTATGTTTTACAATATGCCTAGTGAATGATTTTTATACAAAGCGAAAAATGAACATTGACCACTGTAGCAATTGTGAAATTTGTAGAAGTTCTCAATTTTTTTTAGCGGCAGTTTCTCCACACCCTCCCGTAAGGACGGTATCCAATCATTAGATGTATCGCTGGCTTGTACGGTGTGCATCGCGAGTTGTATTGTTTGACAAAGATTTATCCAGCAAAACGACGTCGTTTAATTTAGGGACCATATTAAATGTTAACATTCATCCCTAAACGACTTCGTTGCACCCTTAAACGGCGTCGTTTGGCCCAACCCCAGTTTTAAACGGTTCGACCCAGGCCTTAAACGACGTCGTTTTTGCAAGGACAAAACAAGGTTATATTAAAGGGTGATCAATCAAGAAATTAGAACTAATTTTGTGAACATATAATTCAAAATTCATATGATCACACAAAATAATAAGTTTAATGAAACAACATATCATCATATAACAACATTAATACATGGTATCAAATACATAGTAAGTCACAAAATTAAGATATACTACCTACGTCCTAAAATATAAGTCCAGTTTGACTTTTTGAATCGAACTTTGATTGTAAATATTTTTGATTGTATTATATATCACTTGATGAAAATTATACCAAATGAAAATAAATGTAAAACACTATCTATTTATATATTTTGCATCAAATTTTGTATAATAAAAACAAAAATATTTAAAGTCAAAGTTCGATTCAAAAAGTAAAACTGTACTTATATTTTGAGATGGAGGGAGTAACATTTTTTAACCATAACTTTTATTTGGTTCATACATACCCACCGCTCAATTATCAAACCAAGAAACCAAATCAATTTAGTGACTTGTGTATCAAGTCACTAAATGTTGTGGGGAACAAAAGAAATATAAAAGACACAAAGTACTGTATGCATTTATTTGATACATAGTTGAAAACAATGCACGACTACTTCCTAATTAAACTTTAGGAACAAACTTGACTAATAACTGTTAGCATTAAAAATATGTATTATGAAGTGATGGTCATTCTCATATTGTAACTTTGTGTCGTTTGTTAAGATTAGTAATTGTTTAGTCATTGGGCCTTGGACTTGGCAAGCTATTATGTTATATGCTATGTTTCATAAGCCTAGTTATTCAACCATGTAACCAAGTCCAAGCCCAAGCCCATAGAAAGCCCATAGGGCATCTCATGTAACTTACTATTTAAACACCTCAAAGGCTCATTTGAGGTGTGTGCTTGTGTGTGTATTTGTGTGTGTTTCTTAATAATATTCTCTCATTTTCCATCTCTCTAGTTACACATATTCGAATCACATATTAGTCACCTAGTCACCATCTTTCTTCTTCTAATCTTCTATTGGTGTGATAAAGTTGTGATATCTAAGGTCCTACAAGTGGTATCAATCGCCTAACAATGATTTAGGAAGGTTGAGAGTTTGTGTGGTTCGTGTTTTTTAAGCATATTTCACGTTTTTTTTTAGAAAAATTCCTACTTTTCTTGTTTTTTCTTGGTTTTTAACACTTTTTTGATTACAAACTAGTGTTATAAACCTTATCTAACAAGAAAGTTTTAATCTTTTTGAAAATTTCTAGCTTAAAAAATTCAACTTTGGTTTTGTACTTGTTTTCGAGATCTTCAAAAGTTTCATAAAAATCATCAAGTTTTGAACTTTCTTCAAGTTTTGGTGTTTTTTAGCCTAGAAGTACAAGAATCTTGGATTGCATAAGTCATTTGGGTGTGCTTTAAGCTTATTCTTAAAACTGTCATATTTTCGAAATCCTTCCATAATTTCGAAATTTCACTTTGACAAGTTTTCGAGAACACAAGAAAAGGCTCCATTCGTGCTCACAATTGGATACTCGGTATTTTCTCTCTTGTATAAGAAAGAAATTACTTCGACTTTCGGGCTAAATTTCAAAATTGTGTAATTTCGAAATTTCTTGTGAAATTGGGTTTTCGAAAAAGTCATAATTTTCGAGAACATCAGACTTATCGAGAACTTCATAGTTTTTCGAGAACTTCTGATATTATCGAGATCTTGCAATTTATCGAGAATTTTCCATTTTTTCGAGAACTTCAGAGATTTTCGAGAACTTGGGTGATTTTATCGAGATCTTGGAAAATTATCGAGAACTTGGGTGATTTTATCGAGATCTTGGAAAATTATCGAGAACTTGGGTGATTTTATCGAGATCTTGAAAAATTATCGAGAACTTGCGTGATTTTATCGAAATCTTGAAAAATTATCGAGAACCTGGGTGAATTATCGAGAATACAACATTTTCGAGAACTTTTGGTTGATTTTTGACGACTGAACTTCAAACGGCCATAACTTTTGAACCGTAACTCCGTTTTCGACGAATCAGCTGTCAAAACGACCGTCAGACAGAGGAGAACGACACGCTAAATGGATTTATCGATTTAGGCGAAGTTTCGAGGCCTAAAAACGCTCCGAGAAGAAGTTATTGAGGTTTTAAGGTTTTCAGTCAAAATTTTCACCATCAAAACTTGCATCAACTCACTCTAAACTCCACTCCTATTTCGTTGGAACGATCCAAGAATCAACTTTATCCATCTACACTTCATCAATGGCGTCTCAGCAAGATATTCATGCAGCAGGTGCAGAAAACCGACCTCCTATGCTTGAAAAAGGTGGATATCTCCCATGGACAAGCCGCATGCTTCGTTACATCAAAACAAAGCCTGATGGTAAATTAATGATCAACTCCATCACAAATGGTCCATTCAAGCCAAGACAAGTTCAAATTGAAGGCAATCCAAATACAACACCTCCTACTCAACCATTCGTGCGTGAACAAACAGAAGCAGATTACACAGAGGAAGACAAGAAGCAGATCGCCGCAGATGATATGGCAATGCATTTAATCCAACTTGGATTACCACGGGAGATCTTTGCTGCGGTCGACAGCTGTGAAACTGCTTATGCTATGTGGGAACGTGTTAGGAGGATATGTCATGGAACAGAGATTGGACAACAGGATGTTGAGAACAAACTTCTTACTGAATGGGAAAATTTCACATCCACTAAAGGTGAACAGATTGAATCTTACTACACAAGGTTTTGCACTTTGATGAATGAGTTAATCAGAAACAAGTTGACACCTCGAACAATTGCAACAAACATCAAATTCATCAATAACCTTCCAGAAGAATGGGGTCGTTATGTTACAATTGTTAATCAGACAAAGGACTTACATCAGGTGAATTATGATCAACTCTATGACTTTCTGAAGCAAAACCAAGCTGAGGCTAATGAAGTTAGGAAAGAAAGATTGGCAAAGAATCATGATCCTCTCGCACTAATTGCTAATACACCAACACCATTACAAGTGAACACTCAACAACCATCATCATCCATTCACAACTACATGCAACCATCATGCATTCAACAACCAACACCGGTCTACCAACAACAATTCTACCCACAACAACAAGAAGTTATTCCACAACAAACATACCCACAATTCCAAGAACCAGAATTCACTGACAATGATGAAGCTACTGCAGCATTGACTCAAGCGTTTGCTTTTCTGACAAAAGCATTCCAAGGACGCTATTCTACACCAACAAACAACAACCAAAGGATTTCATCGAATACTCGCAACAGGCAGATCGCTCAGCCGAGTTTCAATATGGGCAACGGAGGCCAAATGGTTGGAGTTTATGGGAATCAGCTAGGATATGCCACTGGAATTAACATGGGGAATCAGAATACGCTGAATGCAGGGAATCAGAATGCAGGAAATCAGTATGGTCAGTATGCAGGGAATCAGTTGGGTCAGTTTGTTGGAAATCAGAGGGGTCATAATGTTGGTAATCAGGCAATGGGTAATCAGAATAGAAATGTTGCAGCTCCAGTAGTTGGGAATTTGGGAAATGTGAATCAGGGTAATCCGGTAAAGTGTTTTAACTGTCAGGGTGTAGGTCATATGGCAAGGAACTGTCCTACTAAGCCGAACAAGAAAGACACAGCGTATTTGCAGAAAGCATTACTGTTGGCACAAAAGAATGAGGCAGGGTTTTAGTTAAACGCAGAGGAGAATGATTTTATGGCTCTTATGGATGACATGGATGATAGAGAGGATATCGATGCGAACTGCATATTCATGGCGAATCTTCAGGAAGCTAAGTATGACACGGATTCTGACACACTTCCTGTTTATGACACCAGTGCACCATCTGAGGTATCAAATTTCAACACATGTCATAATAATGATATATTTGATATGTCTCCTCATGAGGAACAGCATTCCGAGAAGCAAGCACCCACTTATGATACATACCTGGACACGCCAAGTAGTAGCAATACTCCTTCAGCAACTCCAGATGTGAATCATAATGGAGGCTTCGTTTCACAGCATGCTGAGAATGATGAGGAAACACGTGCTTTGTTTGAATCATTATTGAATAATTGTCGTATTGAAATTGAGAATGTGAAAAAGGTCAATCGCGATGTTAAGGCCGCGAATGTTAAATTGACCGCTGAGCTTGAGAGTTACAAAGAAAACGTTAAAGCTTTTGAATTTCATAACAAAAGATTGTCTGAATTAGAAACTGGTTATCAAAATTCCGTTTCAAGAGAAAAACAATTGCAACTCAAGTTTGACACACTTGATGTTAATTCTTTCAAAAAGATAAAATCTTTAAACGCGGAAATTTCTGATTTACAAAACCAACTTTCTAAACAAAAAACAGCTTATACCAATCTTGAAAAAGAAAGGGATGAGTTGAAAAAGGACTTTGCAAAGAAAGAAGACAAACTTTTGGCAGAAATCGTAGAGTCAGAACACATGATTGCTCATTTAGAGGAATTAGTGGTTAAGTCGGGTCAGTCGAGTCAAACAATGAAAATGATTTCAAATCAAACTAATCCGGTTTACCATACGAAACATAAAGTGGCTCTCGGTAACAACACCCCCAGTAATCTCAAGAAAGCTCAGCAAGAACAGAATGTTTTGTATAATGGTAATGTGATTTACACTAAACATGATCCTCCCGTCGTTCGGGATTCTGTGCAAACGATAGAACATGTCGAAGAGAGCATTACTAAAATGAAACAAAAGGATTTGAAACCCATTGATTACAACAAATTGAACAAACTTTCGGGAATTACTTTTGTTCCACAAAAAGAACCATCTGTGTTTTCCATAAAACGACCATTCTCAAAAATGTTTTCTAAGAAAGTAATTGTTTCCAAATCTCTTTCAAAAATGGAACAAATTTCTTCAAACAACACTTTTAACACAAGTGAGGCTAGAGAAATTTTGGATGACGTTAAAAAGAGAATTCAAGAACTTCAAAACATCGTTGCTTCTAAAACTACAATCAATATTAACAACTGGCATTCCAGTTTTCATATTGAGCAGAAAAAAGTTTTTGAAAACGAAATTACTATCCCACTGAATAACATCAGTGCGAGGGTAATCCATTTTGAACAAGCTTTCTTAAAAGAAACGGCCGACTTTGTCAAGGACCACAAATCCCTGGTAAACGAAGCTCATGATTCTCGTGAAAACATAAATGTTTTGGAAAACCTAAATGATTCTCTCTTCGAAGCTGTTATGACCACTGACATTATGTCCATCATTTTACAAACGTACTCTGTTCAAGACGATGAAAGACTGAGAGCTGAGACCTCTGAAATTGTTTCAAAATATGAAAATGCTCTTATAAAGCTTGAAAAAGAAAATGTGTCATATTTTAAACAACTTGATCGAAAAAAGGAAGAATGGAAGTATGACAAATTGTCGTATGAGCGTGACTTAAAGAAAATGAAAGAGCAAAATGATCTTTTGAGGGCTCAGCTTGAAAGTCAAAAAGGAAAGGGTGAGGAAACTAAGTTTGCAAAACCGTCGACTTCGGAGAAACCAAATGTTTCAAACACGGTTCAAAAACCAAAAATGTCAATTTCACGGTTTGCTCCAAAAGTCGATGAGAAAAAGGATTTGTCAAAACCAGTCACTCCACCATTCTTGCCCAAGGAAAAGGTAATGGAAAAGATTGTTGAAAAACAAAATTTGTTTGTTGAAAGAAACAAATATGTGATTTCACCTGGCTCTTCTAGGAATAGTACACCAAATGTGACCACAAAATCTGTTAATGAGTCTGTTGGTTCTAATGACATGGTCCTCAATCATCATCTAGAAGAAGCTAGAAAAAAGGCACAACATCGAAAAAACGGAATTTTAGGTGCAAAACCTAGTGTGATAAATTCTACAAGATTCCAAAGCACCGCTAGTAGTAGTAAACCATTACCTAGGAACTTTCAACAAAATACTAGGGATTGGCTTGCATCTAAGAGTAGTGACACAAAAGAGTATGCTAGGAACGTAGAATGCAACACAAAGAATTCCAAATCAAGTGTCAAGACACAATCCACTAAGACACCAAATCGAAACAAACCCGTTGATAAGAAGCAAGAGGTTAAGAAACCTAATAGGTGGATATCTAAAGAATGTAGTTTTTCCAAGACTGAGACTTCCGCTGCATCTGATAAGAAAACTACATCTAGATCTTACCTTAGGTGGATTCCTACCGGGAAAGTTTTTAAAACAGTTGGTCTTAGATGGATTCCCACAGGGAAGATTTTTGATAGTTGCACCAAGACAAATAATAGTGATAATCTTCAGGATAAGGAAGTAGAAACCACAACAACCGTTGATAGTCAACACCCGCAGAGTGATGCTTCATGTACTTCTAACACTGTTATTTGTGAAACCTCTTCGTCTTTGGTTGCAGGTGCTTCAACTATCTCTGAACCCAGTTCTTCAGAGGGTTCAAATTCTGTAAATTCTATAAAATCATTCTTTCAATCTTCTATTTTTGATTTTCCATTTCTTTTATAAAAACAAACACAAAATACAAAAATATAAAATTTTCAAAAATCCAAAAACATTATAAAATCAAAAAATCCAAAAATATTCTTCTCACGACATGTCTCTCGTATAAATCAATATTCTGTACGTTTCTAGAAATGTCATTCAACAATGATACGGACATGTACAGATGCTTGAGCGGGAGTTCTTTTTAATGTTTTTCTAAAACATGTCGTTTCTCAAAAGTTTCTTCACAATGGCTTTCGTATACTTTAGTACGAAACCCGTACGTTAAACGATGACTTCTGATTATTTTCAAATCAAGGACTCGTACGTTCAATGACGAACTCTTTTTCAAAAATTCGAGTCTAAACAAACGAAAAAGATTTCAAGCATAAACTCGTTTTCAAAACAAAATTCCTGAGCACTTTTTCAAGATTGTTCAAAAGATTTCTCAAAATCTCTCAAAATTAGTGCTCAAGATAACTCCCTCAAAACCCTTAAGCAATTTTAAATATGCTATCATTAAGGGGGAGTATTTCATAAAAACAAAAATGTTTCAAATTCATGCAAAATCTGTCTTTCTCTCCAAAAGCTTTTTATTAATCAGTTGATATCAAAAATATCACGATCTGCTATTTTTGAGGGGGAGAAGACATGATTAAAATGTGATCAAAGATGTTTAAAGATTGTGGCAGAATCTCAAAAGAGCTCGACTCAGTAAGTACCAATGAATTGACGAAGCTTAAAATGTCATTAATCGAAAAGACTTGTCCTGGACGGGTAATAATTTCAAGCTAGTCTAACTAGTGATGTAAGCGTGTCTCGAATAGGACTTGTCTGAGTAGAATATACCGTATCGAGAGACTTTCTTTGGACTTGACCAGGACGGGTAATAATTTCAAGCTAGTCTAACTAGTGATGTAAGCGTGTCTCGAATCGGTCATGTTCGCTGGAAGTGGATCAATTCAAAAAGTGCAAACTCCTCACGCATGTGCAAATTTCTAAAAAATTCATGAGCACATGTGAAGGGGGAGTCCTTCAAAAGAAATGCAAAACTCTCGAAGTGTCAACAATGTGTTTTATTATTCATAAACACTTTGAGAGATTTTTCACAAAAGGTTTTATGGCATGTGATCAACAATAGGATAGTCATGGAGTTATAAGGTGACTAAGGTTAGGGAAAACCGTCCTATGATCCGCCAGAGCCGGAGGGATCTACCCAAGGACAAATCCAATAGATTAGAATTAGAAAGTCCTTAGGTATGATTGAAAAAAGGAGAAAATGAGAAAGGAGAAAGAAGGGGTTGAAGAATTAAAAAGAAAAGCTATGAAAAAGGGTGAAAAGAAATAGCCCTCCAAATGTTCAACCTTAGGGCAGACACCGGGTTCAACTCATATGCTACTGGTTGTTACTAAGGTGACACCGGTATTGAAGATAAAGACGTCATGGACCCAGTGACGCACTGCACTAAACCTTCTTAACCACTCAAGTTCTCTTAAAAGAGCTTGTTTCATTCTCACGGGGAACCGGCATAATCTATCGACCTGTCTCTTAGAGATGGTTGATATTGAAGCATGAGACCTCTCCCTAATCTCCGCATAGGAAACCAAATGTGCACTTATCGAGTCTAGAGCCTCGAGATTTCATCAAAAGATCTCATAGGAACACAAGATATTTCTACACTGGTTGTTCATCATTAAGGACGCCAGATGTAAACTTTAGAGTCCTACGCAGGTCTTAGCAATCTGCCATAACATTTATGAGAGGATTCACTTTTGTGATTCTCAATGATTGAATGGAAACTCCTGCCAGGGTCAACATCAAGCAGCCCTGACAGCAGGTCACTTTGGTAATTCTTTATGGGTTACGCTTAGTGTTCGCGGTGGTTTCAAACGGTCTACAGTCGTGGAGTGATCCCCAGCGACTCACCCAGTCATTGAGCTACTAAGTAGGTCTTGTAAGCTCTCTCGAGAGTATCTGACATGGGAACGGCCTTGGTAAGGGTTAGAAGGAGTCTTCACACTATGCTGTTGACGATCTCTAATTCTTATCTGTAAGTACCGGATGTTTTATTGCTAACTGTTTATATGCAGGGACACTTCATCTCCATGGCGACAGATTCCACATGCTCATACATACATCTGGAAGTTAAAGAAAGCTCCCTCAAAGATCTATACAACACAAAGTTCAAAGAAAGATTCTACGCCAAAAAGAAGAATCTACAAAGTATAAAGACTAAAGATCAAAGTGAAAGAAAGAGAACTACGTGCATATGAATATCAAAGTCCAAAGATGTATGAGCATGGTGGAATGGCAAACAACCACCACAGACACAGAAGTGACGAAAGGCAGATAACTCCACATCAAAAAGGAACAAAGAACGATGAAAAGTCAGTCATCAAAGATCACAAAGCATGAAGGAACAAAGACTAAAGACTATTCTACAACGACATACAAAGTTGAAGACAAAGAACATGGAAGACCCACTCACGTGGAGCATCATTCGAATGACCAACCCTTAGGGGGAGATTGTTAGCATTAAAAATATGTATTATGAAGTGATGGTCATTCTCATATTGTAACTTTGTGTCGTTTGTTAAGATTAGTAATTGTTTAGTCATTGGGCCTTGGACTTGGCAAGCTATTATGTTATATGCTATGTTTCATAAGCCTAGTTATTCAACCATGTAACCAAGTCCAAGCCCAAGCCCATAGAAAGCCCATAGGGCATCTCATGTAACTTACTATTTAAACACCTCAAAGGCTCATTTGAGGTGTGTGCTTGTGTGTGTATTTGTGTGTGTTTCTTAATAATATTCTCTCATTTTCCATCTCTCTAGTTACACATATTCGAATCACATATTAGTCACCTAGTCACCATCTTTCTTCTTCTAATCTTCTATTGGTGTGATAAAGTTGTGATATCTAAGGTCCTACAATAACTGATAAAAATGGGAAACGTGAGTGGCGGGTCACTTATTATTCCTAATATTATGCATGCAAATACACTTTCGTGTACGTAGAGATCATGGAGTAACATATCAATTGCTTGAGACTTGGTCTTCACCTTCATGCACGTATCACTTTCCTTTCAACTTTTTACTTCTTTTCTTTGCCCTCATGCGGGTGTTTGTCCACATGTTCCTTCATTAAGGGTCCGCTTGGTTCAAAGTGGGGAAATGGAAAGGGAAAAGAAAAGGGAAAGGAATGCAAAGGAATGAGAGAGGTGAGTAATCAATACCTTACCCCCCCAATTTAATCTATAATGGTTGATTACCCACTACGGGGTAATCAATACCTTATCCCTCCATAACCAAGCACTATTATTTGAAGGATGTGGGCCATTTTCAATTCATTACCCATTCCCCACTCACTCTTTACCCCCCACCAAGCACCCCCTAAGTTTTCAACTTCCCCCATAATGTCATTTATTTTCTGCATCTCTTTTTTATTCGAATCTACTTGTTGCTTCAAATTTTTCATTAGTGGCTCATGCGTTTCTTTGTTTATTTTCACCTTGCTTGGTGAGTTCGCTGTCAACTTGCGTGCCTTTTCATGTAACTCAGCTACAATTCCTTTTGTCTCTTTAGTCACTTCTTTTCCCTCCTCTGAGCCTCCTGAAAGTCCCTGGTACTTGTACGATACACCCAACAACTTTGAGGCCGTGGCAGCCAACGACATAATCATTCCTGCTAATACCTTACGATACTTTTCTGGTATTTCGTCTATCGCCATCTTTAGAAGTAATAGTTCCCACGTTTTCGCTATAAGGTTTTTTACTAATCCTAACGCCCCTTTTAGCACCGTTTCTATCTTAACTCCTAGCACCCCTCCTATCCTTGCTCCTCCCGCCGCTTCTAGCTCTGCTGCTTTTTCCGCCGCTTCTTCCGCCTCCGCTTCCGCTTCTACAGTCGCTTCTACCGTCGCCGATTCCGCTGCCGCCACCTCCTCTGCCACTGCCGTAGCTTCAGCCGCTGTCGCCGCCGCCGCTTCTCCCTCCGCCGCACCTAGCGCTGCCGTCAAAAATGATTCCGCCGCTTCCGCTAGCAAACCAGCCATTGTCTTTCTTTTTCTCTTAGAATGAATCAAGTATTTCTTTCCTTCAATTGGAAGTAAGGATTTGATATTTTGATTGGCTCTCACTACTACATGACAGGTCTTTAGCGACAGCCGTTTCTGTCGGAAATCCGTCGCTGTTTGGTGTTTTCGACGGATTTGTGACAAAAATAGCCTGTCGCATTTTCTATGGTCGCTAATTAGCATCTGCAGGAATTCTCTCGGAAACAGCGACAGAGAGTATGCATCGGAATTCTGTTGCTAATGTTTCCGTCGGAAATCAGTCAAAATAGTTTCTGTCAGAAATTCGTCGGTAAAAATTCCATCAAAAATCAGTTGGAAAACTATAGTCGGTAAAAGGTCACATTTCTGTCGGTATTAGTTGTCGGAATATCATCAGAAAGTAGGCAAATAACTGGACATAATAAAGCTAAAATTTATGTAATCCTAATAGCTTAAATGAAACCAAAAAATCAAATTAAATAATAAAACATTCAACCATTCAAATGATAGAAAATAGGTTTTAATACCCGCGCTCCGCTGCAGGGTGTTTGCGTACAAAAGTATTATATGCAATGAGTTTACGACAACAAAGAACAACCTCAATATGAATCAATGTTTAGTAACCATGTACAGGGTCTTCTGGCTTCAACAGATCTTGAAGATCTTCAATGTGTTGTTTGAAACGACTTGCAACATCTTTTTTTTTTCTATCTGCCCAGATTTGTCTAGCACAATAGCCATCAAGTAATATGTTGCAGACGCTAATTCATGGAGCTGTGAATTTATTGAAAGAAAGGAGAAAGTCAGCAACAGTTTAAAATATTCGGATAATATTCAAGTTTAATAAAAACGGATGTAGAAGTAAGCAATTAGTAAAGTTAGATGTATCCCAAATCATAACTAACACATATTCTTTGACTATCTTATCATTCTGATTTTCAAATAGCATATGTGCTTAACTGTTGATCTTATATATACGTATATTAGTAATAGTACATTTCATATGCCATTTAAACTGAAGTTACACCCCATTATTTATATGTAGTGCATACGTCCAAAGTTGCAATGTCATTTTAACGAACAATGCTAAGGTTAAAAGCCACCTAATACTTTGTGCGGTTGTCCTTCATTTAGTAACCTGATACTGTACTTTTTTAATGGTAATTGAGGTCACTTGGTATCTATGGGTGGTGAGGTAAATATATTTTGAAAACATGATTTTAAGTAATTAGCTGTTTAGCTTACTCATAAAAGACGGCCTATTTGGCACAAACAAACAGCTATAGGCTTATAACAGCTTAAAAAACATTAATTTGACGAACTCTGCTACAATAATAATACCTATAAATAGAAAGTCGCAAATAAATGCGATGACTCATGTATGCAATCTATAGCAAATAACAAAACCATATCATCCACCACAACATGCCACATGTTACAGGTCCCTAATAACTCATTAAACCAAAGATGCAAAAGCAAGACGGCTCGAAACATATAGCCAGTATCATTTGTATTATATATTATAAGAAAAACAAGCTAATAAGCTCAGATGCTAAAAAAGGCGTGTTTATCGGTTTTTTCAATTTTAATAAACCCATAAATAAGGTAATTGCAAACGGTCTTTTTTTTTTCTACAATTTTCATTTGACCAACTAATTATAAAACATGACTGCAATTGACCCGTTTATAAGGTAATGTGTCAAAATGGCGACCTCTACAGTAAACCTCAACAATGTAGAAGTTATTTCGGCAAGAAAAACACAATATAAAGACTTTCCAAAACCACCTCAAAGATTATGCATAAAGGAATAGCAATTTCAAAAGGAGGTATGAATAACCCGGATGTACCTGGCCAAGCCGGAGTTCCTTTAGACGTGATCGCAGTCATCTTTCTTATAACTTTACGGTTATACGCCGTGCATTTTCTCTATTTACACCATGCTGAGTCAGGTCACCATCATGTGGCCAACCCGTTTCTGCTCTAGCAATCATAACATCAGAGTATCCATATCTATCCATAGCAAAAAACACCGGGTCAAGCATCTTACGCCATTAATCCGTAGAGAGAAAATTCCGAAGCATGTGGAGATATTCTAAGAACTCGAGCCACCTGGTAAACATTGAAACAAAGATGAAACTCATGAAAGAGTCAATTTTAATTACTGATAATCCGATTTACATTGTGGATCACACCATTATATGTGCACATACAATTAATGCATCAGTAGCAGGGGTGACATGTTTCATATGGTATGTGTGTATATGTAATTTTATGTCTCCAAAGGAAAATGCGATAAAATAGGAAGTTATGGGTCACTTACAGATTCAGGATCCGCTTGGCAGACCCCCTCTCTAAGCATCATCACCTCTTCTTCGGATCGAGGCTTTAGGAAATATGCAACGCCTTTACATGAGTCAAATTGTCTGGACTGATTGTATCCAGAAAACATCATTAGCCACATAAAACAGAAGCACGTGCATGTTTCAAAGGAAAAGAAACATTTAAAAAATATATATATTTAAAAAAAACTGAAACCTTATTTATCGAATACTAACAACACTAAAACTTTTTCGCACACCGCCCTATATCACTCTTGAAAAATCCTCTCAACCTATAATTATGTTATGCGATAGGAAAACAAAGGAGTTTTATAAGCGCCGAAAGTCCTTTTTAATCCCTCAAGTTCTTCTAATACCTTTGTTAACCACATCACCCACTGCCGCCACTCCGACTATCACAAACGGTCCAAGTACAGTCCCATCCTCCAGGCCTCCACCGAAAAAAATGACACAGTGTAATATCGTACCTGGCTGAAGCATGGTGTCCACGTTTAATTTACCTTATAACCCGATAAGATTTCATACGCTAAACCTTTATGCATTTGTGTACAATATTAAGGTATTTCAACGGAAGTAGAGTGTGATTCTGAGTGTCCAAAACGCGATTGTAAAACTTAGAGAAAAACATGTTCATAAGCTTAAAGAACCTAGTAATGTCCTTAACAGGTCCAAATAGGTTTTTAAAACAGGCATTTTTTGGTGTAAGATCAGTGAACCCGCAAACATGCTTAAAAATTGTGAATAATAATTCTGTTCAAACAATAAACCAACACCGATTGACAGCACTAACTGATTATGCATACCCCAAAACAACTACACTCCATTTAGCAACTAAATAAGTTAAACCAAACACTCCCTTAATCCTACACAACTATACGCCAGTGTCATATATATTTCACATTGTTTCATAATCAAAGCCGAGACAATGCATTATAGAATTTGAATAATAGAAGATTCAAAACACTAGTTGCATCTGCGGTACCTAAAACAGGGGCTTGTTGACACAATCCCATTAGCATATCAGTGTATCATACTCAGAACCACCATTTCTCAAAACCTCAACTGTGAAAAAACATCATGCTGTTAGCGACCTAATTTTGTATCTATTTGATAAATTTATATGGTGCTTACGAAAAAATTTATATACGACCGTCCCGGCTTTTCTTAGCAGCACAATATGAGGTTTTGAGTTGTCGCCAAACCGAAGTTTGAGCCACTATCTAATGTGTTTGAAGTATAAGATTACCTCGAATACGAATACATTGGCCAGTTCCTTAATCCCGAATGATACAACCAACTCTTTTAACATCTAAATTCTGAATTTAACCTGATTAATATTCATTGATTATATTTCTGCTACTTCTAATCTTAACCAAACTCATTCATATCAAAGACATACCTACTTAAAAGCTTATTTGATTATTCACTCTTATGTCAGCCAAACGCTTGGAAACAACTACTTATCACAACAAAACACCTTCAAATTACACATAAACAGAATACATTCAAAATTAGGGCAAAATAATACATTCAAAATTAGGGCTAAATATCACAACATAATACATTCAAAATTATGGCAAAATAATACATTCAAAATTAGGGCTAAATATCACAATTGAGTCAAACGAATTAAACCTTGATGAATGGCGGCACACGGTGGCGAAGTGGTCGACGGTGGACGAACGGTGGCGAAGTGGTCGATGGCGGACGAACGGTGGCGATATGGTAGATTGTGATTTGGGGGGAAAGTGAAAAAGTGTTTTAGAGGGAAAATGAAAAAGTGGGACGGGCTGAGAACTTTTTATGTATAAATGGAAAAAGTGGGACGGGTTGAGAGTTTGTCTAACGAATTTTTTAGCAGCAAATGTGTGCTAGCCTATTACGGAGTAATGTTAGGTATAATAGTAGCTTATAGAGTTATAGTAGTAAATGAAAATGTTAAAATAATTTATTTGTTAGTATTAAGCTCAACATTTAAAGTTTATCACTAACCTCAGTCAAACAAATACACAATGTTTTGAGATTTTTGAATAAAAATACATTATAGAAGCTAGATATCATATATAGAGGTTAAATACTTAAATGCATAAGGAACTATGTCTCAAATTTGGTCAGTTTATATTATTTTGAAGTGCTATGTAAGATAATCCATAATAGATAAGCTACTATTATAGAATATAAATACATAAAGAGTTATGTTCAAAACTTGGTCATTTTATATTATTTTGAAGTATTAACATGAAAACTTTTTGTCAATATACGTTCATATTTTTTCATATACCAAAAATTACTTCGAAAGTTAGCAATAAAACAGCAAACATGTTTTTAATATTTCTGTCAAAATTCCCTCGGAAATAATATATAATTGTGACGGATTTCCGACGGAAATAAGAAATATTAAATATTAATAATAAATTAAAACATTTATGACGGAATAGTGACGGATAACCATAGATGTCGGTACTACGTCGGAAAGTCGACGGTAAGTAAAGTAAATTAGTGACAGATTTATGACGGAAATCATATCCCTTGGAAATCCGTCAGAAATCAATCGCAAAGCTTCGATTTAAGTCTGCTGCAACATTTGTTTTGTTGGTAGTCTGATGGAACATCGTCGGAAATTAGCGACGGAAAACTGTCCGTCGGAAAATCCGTCGCTGAAAGTCAATTTTCTAGTAGTGTCTATGGTCTATTTAAGCTGGTATAGCTTTTGAAATCCATTTTTTTTTAATAAGTCAACTCTTTTTATATACAAATTGACAATCTGGAAGCTGTAATTTTTTATATACAAATTGAATTAATTTCTTATTAACAATGATTGTAAAACTTTCACATAGCAAACTTGGATTTTTGGATTTATAAATTGCAGAAGGTGTCATTTAAATTGCTTAAGATGTGTATACATTACAAAATAACGCTTTTATAGATTTTAAAAGGAAATTTGTATTTTTATGATCTAAGATGTCACTTATTTTCAGTTTGACATATTATCAAATCTAAGGCACTGATTGACACGTTTTATCGATTTTACTTTTTCGTACCTATTGGCCGTTGCACGCCTATTTCTTTTAAAATTGTGTATTTTTTGTTCGATATACTATTTTGGGTTAGAAAAAGAAATAATTAGTTACCATGCTGACAGAATTTCTACTTCGTAAAACGAACGGTAAAATGTGTCAATTAAAGTTGTGTTTGTTTTCTGAAAAGTACTTTTTATGGCCTCTTAATATGGTCAGAGGTTTGGAACAAAAAGTTTATTTGTTTTTATCCTATTGCAACAAACACAGTCAAAATTAAAATCATTTGTTTTTTCTACTCATTAAAAGGCGTTAAGAGGCAAGAAACTCTTATTCAAATGGGTTGTGTTTGGTTTTCTAAAAAACGCTTTTTAATCTGAATTAGTCAGACGCATTAGCAGGTTGGACCGAAAAGTGTGTTTGTTTTTTCTCTGTTATTAAGATGCGGTAAAAGGGATTAAGATCACTTTTCTCTGCTCATTAGGAGACGATAGGATGTATGAAACCTTTATTGAACTTAGATGTTGAAAGAGTGTCTTAACATCTCTTAACTTTGTTTTCTCTGCTCTTTAATGTCCCATAAATTTGTTTTTCTGCTTTTTTTAATATGTCCTATTTTTATTTTGTATATTTTTTCTTGTTCCGACTTTCCCTTTCAAATAGAAGGTAGGTTTAGAAAAAGCACCACATATTTTTTGTTAAATAAGAATGTACAATTTTTTTTATTGTTATTTTTTCTAGAACGGCAAAATAAACACTAATCAAGCTCGAACTTGGAACCTATAGTACAATAACGGCGAGTATTACCACTGGACTAGTAATCCAGTGGTAATAACAACAAACTCATTATATTTCAACAACGTAAAGCGTTGATAGATCAATAGATCTATGTACGTGTACATTATATATATGTTTCACATGTGAGCTAGTTGTTAGAATTTAATTTTTTCATGTGAGCAAGTTGTTCGAATTTAATTTTCACATGTGATCAAGTTGAGCAAATTGTTGATCAAATTCAATTTTCACATGTGTGCAAGTTGTTCAAATTTAATTTTCAAGGCAAATAAAGTTTATACTAATGTTTGATCTTGATAAATTCTTTTTCGTGCTTTATATGTTTTATGTTAGCTATTAGTTATGTTGATGAGTAATTTAGATGAATATGTAAACTTTATGAAGAAAATGAAAGTTGAACTTGTCTCTTTATCGTTGTTTGTCAAAGCACACTAGGTGTTCGCTGAAATGCAAGTTGTCTTCACATGTGAAGATAGGTTGATGTTTTTAATTGGCACCCCATTATTAGCTTAGTTCATGTAATAAAACCTCCTGAGTTTCAAGGTCTTGTATATTACTTATGTATAAAGAGAAACTTATGGCGGTTGAAACTGATATAGCCTACCTCATTTAGTAGTTTGATCTGAAAGCTCACCGGTAGTTTGTTTTTTTGTTTTTTTTTTTTTTTTTTTTTGGTGTTGTGAAGTAGTTGTTTCTCACATGTGAATAAATGAGGTGTGCTGATCAATGATAAGAAACTTGATTGGCCTTTACATTTTGAGTAAGAACCACGAAGGCTAACCTAGTTTGCAGGTTTGAAATCGTTTCTCTTGGTTTGTTTTCACAGTACGTTGAACAAATAGTAGTGTTACACGTGAAAATAGTTTCTCAACTAAGTGTGATTCTGATTATGGCAGTCAAGTGGTTTGTGAAGATCTTACATATGAGTTTCAAGGTAATCACTCAGAAGTCAGAATAGTAAAAACAGGCCATAAATGCCAAAGTTTGCATGTGCGAAAATGCAGCCTAATGGTTACCTTAGTAGACCTCGTAAAGGCACGTATACATCATACACATTGTCTATCATGTGAATTTTGAGGTAGGGGTAATTTCATATCTCCCTTTATAAAATTTGGAAATTTCATATCTACAAAAACATACTTTAAAAGTATTATACATTATGCATTCAATTATTGCACTTTGGGTAATATAAAATTAATTGTGAAAGTAGGGTGATATGTGAAATTAATCAGGTAAAGATTCATAATTTAGTAGATTGAGATTATTTGCTTCTCTTTGCAACTGTTCCAGTATCATTTTTCTAGTTTGTTTACATGCATGCTGTTTGTGCTGTTTTAAAATGATTTATGATAAGCTATATTTTGAACTTTTATCATTCTTCCACCTTATTTTTAGCGTTGCATATATAGTGCGATGATCTAATCTATTCAAGCTAGTAGTTACTTGTAGCGATTATATCAGTGTATGTATTGGTGACACTTTTAATTAGTTCGAACAAAGTGATATTTATTTTATATTTTAACCAATTTCGTCACATGAGACTATGGGAGTACAAGTTTGTCAAGGTAGTTGTCATTGCTCGATACGTATCTTGTAGGAATTATAAAGGAGTAGTATGATTTATAGTCAACAACTAATGCTAATATAGAACTCTTATACAAATTTCTGCACATAAAATTGACCAATATTAAAGATTCTCGAAAAAAATGGTGTAGTACAACGTTAGTTTTTTACATATATATTTCAGCTTTTATCATATTCAGTGTGATATTCTATGTTACGGGCACTAGATAGTCACACAAAATGGGTGGAAACATGTGTTTGAGTGAAATGAACATCACATGGTTACGGGCACTATAGATAGATTGCAGGTGGACCACAATAGGCTGTGAGTTCAGGAATTGAGTTACCTTCCAGGGTCTTGTTAGTCATTGTAGTTTAATGGTTCGTGAAAAAAGGAAAAGCTCAACCAAAATCGGTTATTCATTTTTCTATAACTTTGACTAGTAATTGTTCATGACTTTCACACGTGAAGAGGCTACGAGACACATAATATACCCACTTCCAACATGACATGAATTATGATCAGGTTGCTACTTTGCTTGCCACATTTCAGGTTTCAGGGATGCTTTACATGTTCTTAACTGTTGCTACATGTTGGTACATTTTTTCCATTAGTGGCTCATTCGTTTCTTTATTTGTTTGCACCATCCTTGGTGAGTCCTCTCTCAACTTGCCTACCTTTTTATGTAACTTATGATCTACAATTTCTTGTGCCGCTTTAGCCACTTTTTTCCCACCTCTGAGCATGAAAGTCCCATGAAATCGAGCGCTATAAGTACCAACTTTATTAAGTTATCAGTATGATATGTAAGTTATAAGAATGGCGTGTCATTCTTATATAGTGGTCGTTGTAAGTGTCCTAAGGGACTGAGGCGAGGGAACTCACCCCCGTCCTTTGTACTTTAATGTTTTTTTGATTAATATATTTTACCAGGGTGCAGGATTACTCCCCTTTACCCAAACTTTATTATTGTTGTTCAAAGTATTTAGACTTGGTTCATATTCACCACCACTGAATTATTTGAATGATTCATTTTGTTGTTTTAAACTCATTGTTGGTGACCTTGAACTCACCACCAATGAAGACGATGACGAAAGTTACGAAATGATGTGCGGACTTGAAGGAGACGATGCTTATTTCAACAACAATGGCGTCACAATTCATTATTCCGGCCTATCTTTCTAATTAAACCACCACTATTTGCCCAAAACCCATTAGACCCGGCTATATCCGGTTAGACCTAGACAATACCCGGTTATATCCGGCTAAACCCGGCCAAGACCCGGTTATATCCGGTTAGTCGCGTCAACCACCACCATCACGGGTTCCATTCAGAGTACTTTATGTGCCTTGCCATAATACCTATTTATGTATGAACTCTGCAACAAAAACACATAGGGTATATCAAATGATCAAAATCTAACGGTACTAGTGGATTCATATGATGTTAATAGTCAATAAATCATTCCACCAGCAAATAATATTCCAACTAAGCTTTGATTTTACACTTTTGCCTGATAGTCAATAAATTTGTGTTGCCATATGTCTTGAATTATGAGCATACATGACATATTGCCATAAGTTTGTTGGATCTAAAGTTCAGCATCATTTCATAAAGCTTAAGAGGATAATTTTATGCTGTATTTACATGTATATTTTGTTGAAAAACAGTGTACCAACCCGGTGGTGCTGCACCAATATCATCAACAAACAAGCCCATTTCAAAGAAGTGGAAAATACTAATGCCAGCGGCAACCTATGGCGCTTATCCTGATATAATGAAACGCATGTGCCACTAATGGAAAAATTGGCTAAAGCAGCACAAGGAATTGTAGCTGAGTTACATGAAAAGGCACGTAAATTGACAGAGGACTCACCAAGCAAGGTGCAAATAAATAAAGAAACGCATGAGCCACTGATGGAAAAATTGCACCAACAAGTAGATTCAAATAAACAAGAGATGCAGAAAATAACAGACATTACGGAGGAAGTGGATAACATAATGAAGGGACATGTGGACAACCTTCCAGCGGCAACCTTAAGTTGTGTTTGTTGTGGATCATATCGATGAAATTAAATCATACTCGATAGAGGATCTCCTCGTCCTATTGCTTCACTTTAAACAGTACTTTACATCAATTAACTGAGTACCTTCAATTCTCCAAAAGATAAATGGCGTGTAATGAACACATAAATGACACTAAAGTTTCATGAAACTACATTTAGGTGCCTTATTAATTTTTTTTCTATAAGACCATTCAACCTTACATCCCACATAGGTTGAAGAAATGAAATGTTCTTTGCTTATATACTACGACTTATATGTATGTAATGTGTTTGGAATGGTATTATGTTTAGGTTGTCCAATGATGTATGAAGTGCATATATAAAGTGAAAATTGAACTTCTTTACAAAATTGTCAGCCTCAATTTGTACATGTTCTTAACTTTTTTATATTTATTTTAACTTCTTTTTGTTTCTTAGAAAGTACACCAAAACTTGATTTGCAAATATTAGAGTATATAATTTAGCGTATCTAGATAGTAATTACTTTTCAAAGTCATACAATGTAGTTATATCCTAGTTTGTGGTAAAAAAAAATACAACACGCAATATGATATACCTAGTTAGTGACAAGTGGTAACATTACGATTTCCAATTTCACATATAGCAAAGTTATGGTCAACCTTCATACGCAAAGATCAGTTGATTCCAATACTTTGCAAAACAGTTGTCACGTTCGTTAAAACAGGTGAACATAAAAAAAACATTACACCTCCTTACCTCAAATGTTTAAAATAACACCTAACATAATGTTTTTCTGGCCATTTGCATATATGCTGAAAGAACAAGTGTTAGGCTTTAACGCATAGTTGTTAGCCGAGTATTTTGATAAGAAAAAATCCATTTCATTAATTGTAATTAGAGATTAGAGCATCCACTATGATAAACCTTTTACAAAGGTTTATACATTAATAAATCAATAAATTTTAGACCTTTTGATTTTATAAACCTACATTCACTATGGTATAAACCTTTGCAAGTTCATAAAATGTCTTTTTTAACAAATGCATTAAATGTATTGAATTTATAAAGAGGTTCAAGAATTAGGACCTCTTCATGCCACATAGACATGAAATAAGTGTCCACTATGGTTGAAATAAACATAAACCTTTTCATCTTTTTTAGACCTTTTCATAAACCCACCATAGTGGATGCCCTTATTATCAAATCATTTGTCAATCCCGTAATCTATGGGATTACCCATAAATAGTTTTGTAATCCCCTTTATTTAGGGAGTCTTGATTTTCTGTTATGACATACAAAAACATTGTCTATCATGATTCAAATAAAAATTGCTGTAGGGGCCAAAATGGTTCCAAAGAACAAAATTGATTCACACGTAATCAGTGATAAAAGTATACTCGATAGACGATCTCCTCATCCAAATGCTTCACTTAAAAACCGTACTTTACAACAATTAACCTAGTACCTTCAATTCTTCAAAAGATATATGGTGTATAATGAACACATAAATGATTTTAAAGTTTCATTAAAAACAATGAGGTACCTTATTAATTTTTTCTTATAAGACCATACAACCTTACATCCCACATAGGTTGAAGATACGAAATGTGCTTTGCTTATATACTACGGTGAATATGGACATAATGTGTTTAGAATGGTATTATGTTTAGGCCATACAATGATGTGTATGAAGTGCGCATATAAAGTGAAAACGAACTTCTTACCAGATTTGTATATGCCTGAATTTGTACAAGTTCTTAACTTTTTACATTTATTGTAATTTATTTTTGTTTCTTACAAAGTACACCCAAATTTGATTTACAAATATTAGAGTATATAATTTTGCGTATCCAGATAGTAATTACTTTTCAAACTCATATATCCCAGTTTGTGGTAAAAAAATATAACGCACAATACGATATACCTAGTTGGTTGCAACTAGTAATATTACGAGTTCAAAGGCCGAGCCAGAAAACTATCATTAACGAGCACAAAAAATGGGAATAAAAAAATTCAAATCCACAAGTTAACGTGTGACCCTCATGATGAACAATTGACATAACAAAAATATGTATTTACCATTGTTTGTAGTACGCGGATGATGGCTATGTTTGGCGCGGAGCTTTTTTGGAGCTTTTTGGGGTAATGAGCGGTGAGAATGAGTTTTTTTATTTTTGATGTTTGTTTGGCATGAGAGCTGTGGGCTTTGCTATTTTTTAGGAAAGCTCATTTTCCTAATGCTTCTTTATGAAGCTGTGAGCTTTTTTGGCTACTGCTCACAGCTCACAGCTACTACTCACTGCTACTGCTCAATGCTACTGCTCACAGCTACTTTTGCCAAACATAGCCGATATACGACTTCTTGGAGCATATATAACCAAGGTTGCAAAAATCACGAATCGGTACGTAGTCGGGTAGTCGATCACCTTGTAGCTTGTAATCGATTTAGGTGGGATTAATTGGTGATTAATCGGATTGGTATTTTGGCAAATTTTTGGTATTTCCGTCAAATTTTGTGTATTTCTGACGAGTTTTCTGTATTTCCGGCAAGATTTTTTTATAAAAAACAACTTGCAATAGATTTAAACAGTCAAAATAAGTTTACGGTGAGTTTTAGGTACTTCCGGCAAGATTTATAGGTTTACGATAAGTTTGACAACCACTGACTACTGTTTATCACCGTTGACCACCGTTGACCTATTTGTTTGACGCAGTTATATAAATCGGCAAGGTTGGTGGCCCTGCATCACCTAGGTGGCAATTAATCGGGCTTGTAGACTTTTTTTGCAACACTGTATATAACCAACGTTTTTGTAACTACGTTTGATTCTCATTGATAATGATGTTGTTCTTGAAGCCAAACAATGCTGGTTTATGCCTACGAACGCCACATAGGAGCCAAGTCACTATAAACCTCTACTAGAGGTGCTCTTAATGGCTGTTTATGTATTCATATAAATACACGTGGGAGTTGGAACCGCAAAGCTTAAGCTTAAATACTTAAATGGTATATAATAGCCTACTAAAATTTTACGAATCGTGTATGGACTGTATTAATTTTTTTTAGGAGAACATTCCATCCCACATAGGTTGAAGAAATAAAATGTTCTTTGGTTATATACTATGATGCATATCAACAATACGTGTTTAGAATAATACTATGTTTCGCGATATGCTTAGCGAATTATGTTCATATACAAAACAAAAACTGAACTTTACTTCTAAGCTCATTGCCAAATTGGTAGAAGTTCTCAATCCTTTTATATTTATATTAACTTTTTCTTTTATGAACACTTACTTCCAAATATGATTTACAATACGTAGATAGTTAGTAAACACTTTTGAAAGTAGACGATGCAAGTACCTATTTAAGAAAGATAATGGTCAATACGATATAATCTAGTTAGCGACAAGTGGCCGGTAACGTTATGAGTTCAGATTTCACAGGTAGCAACATTGTGGTGAACCTTCATACGTAAAGATCAGTCGAATCTGGAACTTTGCAAAACACTTATCACGTTCATTAAAATGGGTGAACACTCTTTTAAATTGAATCTACCTGTGCATATGTCGTAAGTTTATCTTTGAAGCATACCAATCAATACGGGTTATCAAATTCTTTAAGGACTCGATGAAATGAATAGATTCTTTTCAACACGAACTACGCATATGATTATATGAATATACATGTAACGTTTTTTCATTGGTGTTTAGTCGATACAAGTTTTAGTATATCACAACCCGTTACTTAATAAAATCCTTTTTTCTTATCTTATCAAAGTTCCATTTTACAATATGCATGTAATACAATAAACAAGTGTTTATAAATCGATGTACAAATATCTTGGAGATCATTCGACTTATACACATTGTAGACTGTATAGAGCATATATATCACTACGACGGTAAATACTACAAAAAATGGTAAATACTATCACATTTATCACACGAATATATTTCACTCTTTGAGGTCCATGTGCAAGGACTTCAACCTCTCCTATCTATAAAACAAGCCAAACAATGAAGGTTTATACATACGAATGTCATATTGGAGCCGAGTCACTATAAACTTCCATTGATGGTGCTCCTAATCTTTGTTTACTTATTTTGATAAATACATGGAAGTTGGAACCGCAAAGCTTGAGCTTAAATACTTAGATTTCTGGGTATCATGGCTTGCTTACACGCACGCCACTCAACGTGCCACCAAGTCAAACTAAACCATTCGCCAATTACTTAGCTTGAGCCAAGAGATTTTTATTATTATTATTATTATTATTATTATTATTATTATTTTTAATTGGGTATGGTGGTTCTCAAAATGGTGTTTTGGCATGAGTTTTTAGCTTGGGGTTTTTTGAGTATGTGAGTGAAAAGAGATGTTTTGATGAGTTGACATGATGTGACACTCAAAAGGAGTCATCGCTTAAGCCACGACACCTGGAGCTTTTAAATGGTATATAATAGATTACTAAAATTTTACGAAACATGTCGTTCGAGCTAGTCTAATCAGTACTTATTGTTATACAGTTTGTGCCCCTCAGAGCCACTTAACTCGCTTTCAAGAATAAGAATCATGCTTAGGGACCTTATTAACTTCTCCTAAGAGAAAAGTTAACATTGCATCTCACATAGGTAGAAGAAATGAAATGTTCTTTGGTTATATACTACTATGCATATTGATGGTATGTGTTTAGAATAATTTCTTTGTTTTGCAATATGCTTAGGGAATGATGTTCATACAAAGCGAAAATTGAACATCATTCACTCAAGCAATGGCGAAATTTGTAAAAGTTATTAATTTTTTTTATATTTATGTTAACTTTTTCTTTTCTTAACACTTGCATCCAAATTTGATTTACAAATATTAAAGTACATATTTCTGAGTGCCTAGATAATAATCACATTTGAAAGTTAGACCATGTTGGTACCTATTTGAAAAATATAATAGTCAATACGATATATCCTATTACGAGTTCAGATTTCATATGTAGCAATATTGTATTCAACCTTCATGAGCAATTACATATTATCTTTGAAGTATACCAATCAGCAATACCCGTTATCAAATTCTTCAAGGACTTGACGAAATGAACTGATTATTTTCCATAGGAACTAATTGATATACTAATGACTATATTCTTTGAAATGGGTTGGGCATGTTAAGTCATTTTGAACATTGTCTGTTACATTTTTAAGAACACAACATGTAAGTCGAACAACATTTTCGGTTATTAAGATTTTACAAAACTCTTAGAACGATTAAATTTTGGATATAATATGTTCACTAAAAATGTTTGCTAAAACTGTGAACAGGTATAAATTAGTCAATATGGACTTCTCCTAGTCGCTTCAGCCACCAGCATCACGGATTCCATTCAGAGTACTTTATGTGCCTTGCCGTAATACCTCAAGGGGACAACATTTGTAAATCCTCGTGTTATTAATAGCGTATGGCTTACCTCAAACTTGTCAAACTCCCAATCAAATTCACAGGAAACCTATAGAATTTCAACGAAAATAGATAAAGCAAATCAGCGCTAATCCGAGCCAAAAAGTTGTTGTATTACGATATATACTCGTTGATTACAAAAGTTATATGCATGGCAAGTTTAAAAAGTGACTTACAGGCGGTTCCGCTGGATAGAGGAATTCCACAACAGTACTCTTTTATGTCTCATCTTCCTCAAAGGGGTTATAAAACTCTGCAGAATATAAACAATTGATCCAACTCAATCAACCAATGGCCATACAAACTAACAAGCTGTATTACAACACTCTGAGAAAAAATTGGTGTAAGGGACAAAAATGTTCCAAAAGACAAATTCGATTCACACGTTATCATTAAAAAATTATACTCGATGGAGGATCTCCTCGTCCCATTGCTTCACTTAAAGACTGTAATCGGCATCAATTAACCGAGTACCTTCATTTCTTCAAAAGATATATGGTTATAATGAACACATAAATGATACTAAAGTTTCATGAAACAACATCGATGTACACTGTTAATTTTCTTTCTATGAGACCATTCAACCTTATATCCCACATAGGTAGAAGAAATGAAAGGTTCTTTGGTTATATACAACTATGCATATTGATAACACGTTTTTAGAATAATGCTATGTTTCGCGATATGCTTATTGAATGAAGTTCATATACAAACTGAAAATTGAACTTCATTCAACAACTTGATTGCGAAATTTGTAGAAGTTCTCAACTTTTTATATTTATATTAACTTTTTCTTTTCTTTAAAACTTACTTCAAAATTTTGAATTACAAATATTAGAGTACATATTTCTGAGTACCTAGATAGTTAGTATTCACTTTTGAAAGTTAGACGATGTAGGTATCGATTTAAGAAAGAAAATGGTCAATACGATATATCTATCCTAGTTATTGGCAAGTGGTAACGTTACGAGTTCAGATTTCACATGTAGCAATATTGTGGTCAACCTTCATGCGCAAAGATCAGTCGATTCCAAAAAAAGGAACTTTGCAAATTACTTGTCACGTTTTAAATTGAGTCAACCTGGGCATACCAATTATCAAATTGTGGATTGTAAACCTATAGAATTTCATCAAAAGGATAAAGCGATAATTGTTGTCGTATGTATAGATAAGTTTTGATATGAGTATACTAGTCGATTATAAAAGTAAATTCATGACATAAGGTAATATGTATGTATGTTGAGTTTAAAAGTAACTTAGAGGCATTGGTGTAAAATTTGATCACCACACACAGAAAGTTTAGTATGATTAATGATTCAACTAAAAATTGGTGCAAGGGGCCAAAATGGTTCCAAAGAACAAAATTGATTCACACGTAATCAGTGATAAAAGTATACTCGATAGAGGATCTCCTTGTCCAATTGCTTCACTTAAAAACCGTATTTGGCATCAATCACCGAGTACTTTCAATTCTTCAAAAGATAAATGGTGTGTAAGGAACACACAAATGACACAAAAGTTTCATGAAGCAACATTTAGGTACCTTATTAATTTTTTTCTGTAAGACTATTCAACATTACATCCCACATATTAATTTTTTTCTATAAGACCATTCAACATTACATCCCACATAGGTTGGAGAAATGAAATGTTCTTTGCTTATATACTACGGCATATATGAATGTAATGTGTTTGAAATGGTATTATGTTTAGGTTGTACAATGATGCATGAAGTGCATATATAAAGTGAAAATTGAACATCTCTATGCACCCGTGTAAGATTGTCAGCCTAAATTTGTACAAATTCTTACCTTTTTTTATATTGATTTTAACTTCTTTTTGTATCCGGATAGTAATAACTTTTCAAAGTCATACGATGCAGTTATATCCTAGTTTGTGGTAAGAAATATAACGCACAATACGACATACCTAGTTAGTGACAAGTGGTAATATTACGAGTTCCAATTTCACATGTAAGAACGTTGTGGTCAACCTTGCTACGCAGAGATCCGTTGATTCCAAAACTTTGCAAAACAATTGTCACATAAAACAGGTGACCACTCTTTTCAATTGTGTTAACTTGTGCATACCTCCTACGCATTGTATTATCTTTGAAGCAATACCAGTTATCAAATTCTTCAAGGACATGATGAACTACGCATATGCCAAACAATGAAACATATTGTAGAGTTATTTGCTTTCTTGTGATTATTGCTATAAAATGAACTAAAAGATACAAATTCACAAGTAAACCCGCAAATTTATCACCCTCGTGAAAAACAATTGGCAGAACAAACATTTTTTTTTTTTTTTTTTTTTTTTTTTTTTTTTTTTTTTATTGAAAAGCAATTGGCAAAACAAACATATTGATGCTTGCAAAAGTGTTTACCATTTTTTGAAGTACTCGGGTGAAATATGACTTCTAGCAGTATATATAACCAACATTTAAGTAACGTACTACGTTCAATTCTTACTGATAGCAAAGTTGTTCTTACTTTAACTGGCGAATTGAATCTTGATGATCAAACTTGAAGAAAGTTCCTACAGCTAGACATATGTGAAGCCATCTAAGACGACTATACGCAAACAACACCTATCACTATTTTCCTAGTTGCTTCAGCCACCAGCAACACAGATTCCATTCAGAGTACTTTATGCACCTTGCCATAATACCTATTTATATATGAACGCTGCAACAAAAACGCATATGGTATATCAGATGATCAAAATCTGATTGTAAATAGGTAAAGCAGCTTAATCAACCAATGGCCATACAAACTAACAAGCTGTATTACAACACTCTGACAAAAAATTGGTGTAAGGGGACAAAACTGTTCCAAAAGAAAAATTCGATTCACACGTAATCAGTGATATTATACTCGATAGAGGATCTCCCCGTCCCATTGCTTCACTTAAAGACTGTAATCGGCATCAATTAACCGAGTACCTTCATTTCTTCAAAAGATATATGGTTTATGATGAACACATACATGATACTAAAGTTTCATGAAACAACATCGAGGTACACTGTTAATTTTTTTTCTATAAGACCATTCAACCTTTACATCCCACATAGGTAGAAGAAATGAAAGGTTCTTTGGTCATATACTACTCTGCATATCAATAACACGTGTTTAGAATAATACTATGTTTCCCGATATGCTTATTGAATGAAGTTCATATACGAACTGTAAATTGAAATTCATCATTGAATGAAGTTCATATACAAACTGTAAATTGAAATTCATCATTCAATAAGTTACTTGGGAAATTTGTAGAAGTTCTCAACTTTTTACATTTATATTAACTTTTTCTTTTCTTTAAAACTTACTTCATAATTTTGAATTGCAAATATTATAATACATATTTATGAGTACCTAGATAGTTAGTATGCACTTTTGAAAGTTAGACAATGTAGGTATCTATTCAAGAAAGATAATGGTCAATACGATATATCCTAGGTAGTGGCAAGTGGTAACATTACGAGTTCAGATTTCACATGTAGCAATATTGTGGTCAACCTTCATGCGCAAAGATCAGTCGATTCCGAAAAAAGGAACTTTGCGAATAACTTGTCACGTTCTTTAAAACTGGTAAACACTCTTTTAAATTGAGTCAACCCTAACCTACGTGTTATCTTTGAAGCATACCAATCAGCAATACCACTTATCTAATTGTGGATTGTAAACCTATAGAATTTCATCGAAAGGATAAAGCAAATTAGCACTAACCCGAGTCAATATTGTTGTCGTATGTATAGATATGTTTTGATATGTATACTAGTCGATTATAAAAGTAAATTAATTCATGACATAAGGTAATATGTATATATGGCGAGTTTAAAAGTTACTTATGGTGTAAAATTTGATCACCACACACAGAAAGTTTAGTATGATTCAAATATAATTTGGTGCAGGGGCCAAAATGATTCCAAAGAACAAAATTGATTCACACGTAATCAGTGATAAAAGTATACTCGATAGACGATCTCCTCATCCAAATGCTTCACTTAAAAACCGTACTTTACAACAATTAACGTAGTACATTCAATTCTTCCAAAGATATATGTTGTATCTTATTATTATTATTATTTTTTCTGTAAGACCATTCAACCTTAGATCCCACGTAGGTTGAAGAAATGAAATGTTCTTTGCTTATACACTACGCAACTACAGAGATTATGGATTTAGAATGGTATTATGTTTAGGCTAACAATCATATATGAAGTGCATATATAAAGTGAAAACCAAACTTCATACAGGATTGTTGCGTCTGATTTATACAAGTTCTTAACTTTTTATATTTATTTTAACTTCTTTTTGTTTCTTAGAAAGTACACCAAAAAGACATAGAAGACGTGGCCTTTACGGCGTATGACTATTTTCCTCTCTACACCATACAGCTCTCGAATAGGTTTTTATTCGAGGTTTAAAGTCTACGCCGTAGATGAAAACATCTCTACGCCGTAGAGACATCGATACCACAATGTTCCTTTTATTTTATAGAGTAAATTGCAAATATGGTCCTTGTGGTTTGATGAGATTGCACCACAAGTCCCTGGTATATGGAAATTGCAGGCGGTCTCCCTGTGAGCAAGTTTGGGTTTCACTTTAGTCCCTGGCTTCTAACTAGGTTAGTCTCACCCCGTTAACTCCAGCCACGTGATTATCACGAGAGGGCATTATTGTCATTTTAGTACTAGTCCCAAATAAAAAAAAGGTGCACACGGATGGTTTGATTATTTTAATGGGTTTAACCCTAAACCCGATCCAATGTCTATTTTGTTAGTATAAAACACAAATTAAAACCCTAAGAAAAATCATAGTCGTCCCCAAATTTAATCATTTGATCCCACTTTAATCCTCATCATTTAAAATGCAAACTTGATACATTAGAGCAGATGGGGAAAACTTTGATGAAGATGTTTATGGTAATAGCACTCAATACCTTTGAACCCATTGTTTCATTTTTAGTATATAATCTATTTATTGAAAAATGATGTAATACGAAGTATCTAATAAGTGTTTTGAATATTTAACAGGTACGTATAAGAATTTGTTTTCAATGAAGCTCCATTATGGTGGAAGGTTCACTGAGTGCCCAAACAGGAAGTATGTTGAAGGTGAGGTTACCTTTGTGGACATGATTGACATGCAACAATTTAACATTGATTTGTTATACTCAGTATTGAACTCCTCAGGCTATGATTGTAGTGGAAATTTGTATTTTCACTATAAGATACCATTAAAAGGGTTAGATAAATTCTTGAAGCCTTTGGTTAATGAGTCTGATTGTGAAGGAATGTTAGAATATGTCCCTAACCATAAGACTATGTATGTTTATGTTGAGAATGGGCATACCACAATAGGAACTGTCAATGATGGTGAAGAAGAGAGTGATGGTGAGCAAGAGAGTGATGGTGAGGAACAGAGTGATGGTGAGGAAGACAGTGAGAATGATGAACATAGTGATGGTGAGGAAGACAGTGAGACTGATGAAGAAGAGGATTTAGTTGAGGATGAAGAACATATGGTTGATGAAGTAGATGTGAACATGACAGGATTCAAGTTTGAAGTAGATGGTGAGGGTGAGTTGATTGACACCATTAAACCCAATGTTAGTTTAACTGAAAATGATTTGCATGAAGTAGATTTTGAGTCTTGCCCAAGTGATGATGAAAATGACAGTGCTAGAACACAGGGACTTAGAAAATTAAGAAAGGGTATTAAGAACAGTTTCTCTGTTGGTAAAGAGTTTGCAAATCAACAAGAAGCAAAGGATAGGATTAGAGCTTATGCAGTTGAGGCAAGAAGGAACATAGAATTTAAGAAAAATGATAAGCTAAGGTTAAGGGTGATTTGTAAAGGTGTGGTACCAAGTGTGAACAACAAAGATGCTTTTGTTGACAAAGTACAAAGTCAAACAGACCATAAATCTGTCAAGGGCAAGGAGGTAATTGTACATACAGAAAATGACAAAGTTGAATGTCCTTGGCTTTTGTATATCTCTAAAGGGGATAAGGGTAAGTGGGTTGTTAAAACCTTTAATGATGAGCATAAATGCTTACAATCCAGGAAAATTAAACATTGCACCTCCACTTTCCTTTCCAAACACATCACAGATATCATAACCAATAACCCTGAGATCCCAATTTTAGCCGTGCAAGAACAGATGCAGAAAAAATTTCATGTAGGGGTTTCTAGGACAAAAGCTTTTAGGGCTAAAGCAAAAGCACAAAAGATTATGTAAGGAGATGCTCAAAACCAGTATGCTTTACTTAGGGATTATGTGATTGAGTTACAGAGGTGCAACCCAGATACCACTGTTAAAATTGATGTCTACAGGGAAGAAGATCCAGAAATAAATACAAGAATTTTTAGAAGGATCTATGTCTGTTTGGGTGCTCTAAAAAAGGGGTTTAAAGCTAGTGGTAGGGAGTTGTTAGGTTTGGATGGAGCATTCATGAGGGGTCAATATCAGGGACAACTACTTACAGCTGTTGGAGTGGATGCAAATAATGGGATATACCCTGTTGCTTATGGTATTGTGGAATCTGAATCACAACACTCTTGGACTTGGTTCTTAAATTGCCTAGGTGATGATTTAGACTTATACAGCAACTCACATTTTACTTTCATCACAGATAGGCAAAAGGTACAATTCACATTTCACATTCCATAGTTAACATTGATGTATTTACTTTTATAAAAATGACCATTGATTTGTTTATTCATAGTTAACATTGATGTACTTACTTTTATAGGGTCTGTTACCTGCAATAGCAAAGTTATTTCCATCTGCTGAGCATAGGTACTGTGTGAGGCACATAAATGAGAACATGAACCTGACATGGAAAGGAGGTGAGTTCAAGGACATGTTGTGGAAGTGTGCAACTGCATTGACTGTGGTTGAGTTTGAAAGAGGTATGCAAGAGTTGAAAGGATACAACAAGAAAGCATATGAGTATTTGAACAAAATTCCACCACAACATTGGAGTAGAAGTCACTTTTCTGGTTAGTACATTTAACTTATTTTTCATTTTTTAAGTAGATTAAAACCTGGTCATGTACATTTAACTTAACTTACAATGTTAAATTAGGGAGGGCTCATTGTGACCTGTTAATCAACAATATTTGTGAGGTCTTCAACAGACAGCTTTTAGATGCTAGGGATAGTCCTATTATTACTGCCCTTGAATATGTGAGAGAATATCTAATGAAGAGGATAGTAATTGTCCAAAAAGTTGCAGCCAAATGTGAAGGACCCCTTACCCCTGCTGCTACAAAGATTTTTAAGTTCAAAAAAGATGTTGCATCACAATGTACTGTAGATTGGAATGGAGCAGATCTTTTCCAAGTCAAGGGTTCATGGGGTGAACAAACTGTGGTAAACTTGAAGCAAAAAGTGTGTAGCTTTAGGAAGTGGGAAGTATCAGGAATCCCATGCAAGCATGCTATTGCTTGCATCTATGATATGGCAGATAATAATATGGATGTAGGAATTCCTGAAGACTGGGTACATGATTCATACAAGTTGAAGACATGGATTGAGGTTTATTCTCACAAGGTGAATCCAGTTAATGGGCCACAATTTTGGAAAAAGTTTGAATGTGCAACCACTTTGCTTCCACCCAAAGTGGTTCCACAAATTGGAAGACCATCAAAAAAGAGAAAGAAAAGCAAAGGTGAAATTGAAATGGTTAAAGATGGGAAGTTGACAAGAAAAGGTAAGCAGGTAAGGTGTAATATTTGCAAAATGACAGGACACAACAAAAGGAGATGCCCTGCAAACAAAGGTGGAACAAGTCAATCTTCAAAGGCACATGCAAAGGGTAACATGTCTGCTTCACAACCAAGTCAATCTGCAAAGGCACCTACTAATGTTGTATCAAGTCAAGCTTCACAACCAACTGAAACTTCAACTGGGCCAAGAGTTAAAAGAACCAAACACACTGCTTGCAGGTTAACTCCAGAAAAACAAGCAAATGCATGACTGTGCAAAGAACTTTGTCTAATATTATCTTGAATAACTATGTTATCATGTTTATTTTAAGACTTTGTCTAAGACTATGTTTCTAGACTTTGGTTATATCTATGGTATGCAGTGTGATGCTTTTTAAGACACTGAATTTGCTTTATCAATGTTTGACTTTGCTTTATCAATGTTTAACTTTGGCTTTTACTATATGTTATGTCATTTTCTATACTGCTAGTGTTGAAATGTTGTGAACTATTTTGGGCACATTTTAATTGCTTTTGTTCCCAAGTTAACTACTTTTGGCAAATGCCAATGTTAATGTTTTTTTTGGCAAATGTGATTGATTTTGGTCCCTGTGAGAATGCTTTTGGCAAATGCCAATGTGGTGAATGTGTTTGATTTTGGTCCCTGTGAGAATGCTTTTGGCAAATGCCAATGTGTTGAATGTGTTTTGGCAAACATCAACTGCTAAACACATACCTTTTGAGACAATAATATATAAACATAAAAGGATTTCATTACTTAACTGACTTTCAATACAAAACACAAAATCAATTGACCATTACATTTATCTTGGTCAATTCATAAGTTCAGTTATATTGCAACCCTAACATACATTACATCAAATAGAAAATCATAAAAAAGACCCAACTGCAAATGAGCCATATCTTTAGCCTACGATTTGCAACAGCCATTGCATTCAAAGATTGCTCAAGTGCATTTCTTGATGCTAGTAAACCAGGGATAATTGCCACAGCACGAGCACACATAGGTGGATCCACCCAAGAAAAGAAAGGACAATGGGTACCCTACAATGAATAACTTACAAAAATTAGTAAAGTAATTTTCACAAGGATAATCACCAAAAGCATACAACTTACAATTTGGGGACAACATCGAAATCGACGTCCAGGGTTTATATTAGTCCATGAAGTACGTACAATTGTTGGGTTACCACAAAAACAATTCATTGGTTTAGGGGCAAAATAATCTAGGGTTTATGTGTGTGTGTGTGAAGTTGTGTTTGATTATTTGGGGGAAAATGACGATGGGGGTGTTCTAATAAACTTCTGAGATTGGGACCACTAGCAAAAAGACAATAATACCCTTTGTGTTATCATGTAAGTCCCAACATAACGGGGTGAGACTAACCTAGTTAGAAGCCAGGGACTAAAGTGAAACCCAAACTTGCTCACAGGGAGGCCGCCTGCAATTTTCATATACCAGGGACTTGTGGTGCAATCTCATCAAACCACAGGGACCATATTTGCAATTTACTCTATTTTATAAGTCGTCTTTTAAGATAATTATTATTTTGGAGTGTTTTAAATTTGTTTCTTTATTTTATATAAATTTCTTTTTGCACAAGATACTTTCTCTCGTAAGTATAGTGCTCATTATTATTGTAATTAAATTTTTGATTATTAGTAAACTTTGAGTTTTAAAGTTTTATATCTTGTTTGATTTTTATTTATTTGAGGTGCGCCTCGTTTATCACTTTGATATTAGGGCTTATTTAAATTCGTTTTCGTGTCCTGCGTTATTTAATTTTTGTAAATCTTTAATCACAAATCTTGTCCCCATCACTGGAGTACATAATTTAGCGTATTAAGATAGTAATTACTTTTCAGACTCAAATGATGTAGTCATATCCTAGTTTGTGGTAAGAAATATAATGCGCAATACGATATACCTAGTTAGTGGTAACTGATAATATTACGAGTTCAGTTCTAAGGCTGAGCCAGAAAACTATCATTAACGAGCACAAAAAATGAATAAAAAAAATTCAAATGCGCAAGTTAACGTGTCACCCTCATGATGAACAATTGACATAAAAAAAATTTAGATGTTTGAAAGTATTTACCATTTGTTGTAGTACTCGGGTGATATACAACTTCTAGGAGGATATATAACAAACATTTATAAACCATTACTTTTTATAAACTTACTCATTACTCTTATAAACTTCCGGACTCTGTAAAGTGGCCTCACTTTCACATTTATCACACGAGCATTGCTAAAGCCTCCTGCACACACAACAATATTAAATATTTTTTCTACACGCATTCTCTCTCTGCATCCAAACCGTCCGTTCTGACACTTGTTATAATCCTGTGAGTAGGAGGATTTGTGGAAACATGGAGTAAAAAGATTTATCATTTTCTTTATCACAGAGATATATTTCTCTCTCCGAGGTCCATGTGCATGGACGTCAACCTCTCTTCTCTCTATAAACCAAGCCAAAAAGGGAGGGGTATACCTTCGAACGCCACATAGGAGCCAAATTACTATAGACTCTCCTGTAAACCTCCATTGGAGGTGGTCTTAATGGTTATTTACATATTCAGATAAAAACATGTGGAAGTTGGAACCACAAAGCTTAAACTTAAATACTTTGAATGGTATATAAGAAATTACTAAAATTTTACGAAACGTGTAGGGACCTTATAAATTTTTTCTAGGAGAAAAGTTAACGTCACATCCCACATAGGTTGAAGAAATAAAATGTTCTTTGGTTATATACTACTATGCATATTGATAATCTGTGTTTGGGAATAATACTATGTTTCGCAATATGCTTAGTGAATGAAGTTCATATACAAAGCGAAAATCGAACTTCGTACTCTAAGTCAGTTGCGAAATTTGTAGAAGTTCTCAATTTTTTGTATTTATATGATCGATTTACAAATATTAGAGTACATATTTGTGAGTACCTAGATAGTTAGTAATCACTTTTGAGTAGCTAAATAGCCAGTGACAAGTGGTAACAACCGTAACATTACGAGTTCAGATTTCACATGTAGCAAGCACAAAGATCAGTTCATTCCGAAAAAAGGAACTCGGCAAAACACTTGTCGCGTTCGTTAAATTAAAACAGTTGAACACTATTTTAAATTTAGTTAACCCGTGCATGCTTCCAACGTATTATCGAAACATGTCTTTACACATTCTTTTTAAGAACGAAACATGTAAGTCAAACAACATATATTTCTCTCTCTGAGGTCCATGTGCATGGACTTGAACTTCTCTCCTCTTTATAAACCAAGCCAAGTGACTATAAACCTCTACTAGAGGTGCTCTTAATGGCTGTTTAGGTATTCATATAAATACACGTGGGAGTTGGAACCGCAAAGCTTAAGCTTAAATACTTAAATGGTATATAATAGTCTACTAAAATTTTACGAATCATGTATGGACTCTATACATTTTTTCTAGGTGAACATTACATCCCACATAGGTTGAAGAAATAAAATGTTCTTTGGTTATATACTACGATGCATATCAACAATACGTGTTTAGAATAATACTATGTTTCGCGATATGTTTAGTGAATAAAGTTCATATGCAAATCAAAAATTGAACTTCATATTCGAATCATATCGCGAAATTGGTAGAAGTTCTCAAAATTTTTTTTTTTAATATTTATATTAACTTTTTCTTTTATGATCACTTACTTCAAAATTAGTTATCACTTTTGAAAGTAGACGATGTAGGTACCTATTTAAGAAAGATAATGGTCAATACGGTATAATCTAGTTAGCGACAAGTGGTAACATTATGAGTTCAGATTTCACAAGTAGCAACATTGTGGTGAACCTTCATATGCAAAGATCAGTCGAATCTGGCACTTTGCAAAACAGTACGTTCATTAAAATGGGTGAACACTCTTTTAAATTGAGTCGATTGACCTGTGCATACGTCCTAAGTTTATCTTTGAAGCATACCAATCAGCAATACGGGTTATCAAATTCTTTAAGGACTTGACGAAATGTATAGATTCTTTTCAACACGAACTACGCATATGATTATATGAATATAAATATAACGTTTTCTCACCACGACGGTAAACACTACAAAATATGGTAAATACTTTCACATTTATCACACGAATATATTTCACTCTTTGAGGTCCATGTGCAAGGACTTCAACCTCTCCCATCTGTAAATACTTTCACATTTAAATACTTAGATTGCTGGGTATCATGGATTGCATACACACACGCCATTCAATGTGGCACCAAGCCAAATTAAACCATTCGCAAAAAGACTTTATTTATTTATTTATTTTTATTTTGGTATGAATTGGTTGTGGTGGTTCTTAAAATGGTGTTTTGGCATGAGTTTTGAGCGAGGGAGGTTTTTGAGTGTGTGAGTGAAAAGAGATGTTTTGATGAGTTGACATGATGTGACACCCAAAAGGAGTCATCGCTTAAGCGACGACACCTGGAGCTTTTAAATGCTATCTAATAGATTACTAAAATTTTACGTAACATATAGGGGCCTTATTAACTTTTTGCAAGAGAAAAGTTAACAATATACATCCCACATATGTAGAAGAAATGAAATGTTCTTTGGTTATATACTACTATGCATATTGATAATATGTGTTAAGAATAATATTATGTTTTACAATATGCTTAGTGAATGATTTTTATACAAAGAGAAAAATGAACATTGACCACTGTAGCAATTGTGAAATTTGTAGAAGTTCTCAATTTTTTTAGCGGCAATTTATCCACACCCTCCCGTAAGGACGGTATCCAATCATTAAATGTATCGTTGGCTTGTACGGTGTGCATCGCGAGTTGTACGGTTTGACAAAGATTTATCCAGCAAAACGACATCGTTTAATTTAGGGACCATATTAAACGTCAACATTCATCCCGAAACGACTTCGTTGCACCCTTAAACGGCGTCGTTTGGCCCAACCCCAGTTTTAAACGGTTCGACCCAGGCCTTAAACGACGTCGTTTTTGCAAGGACAAAACAAGGTTATATTAAAGGGTGAACAATCAAGAAATTAGAACTAATTTTGTGAACATATAATTCAAAATTCATATGATCACACAAAATAATAAGTTTAATGAAACATCAAATCATCATATAACAACATTAATACATGGTATCAAATACATAGTAAGTCACAAAATTAAGATATACTACCTCCGTCCTAAAATATAAGTCCAGTTTGACTTTTTGAATCGAACTTTGACCGTAAATATTTTTGTTTGTATTATATATCACTTGATGAAAATTATACCAAATGAAAATACATGTAAAACACTATCTATTTATATATTTTGCATCAAGTTTTGTATAATAAAAACAAAAATATTTAAGATCAATGTTTGATTCAAAAAGTCAAACTGGACTTATATTTTGAGACGGAGGGAGTAACATTTTTTAACCATAACTTTTATTTGGTTCATACATACCCACCGCTCAATTATCAAACCAATAAACCAAATCAATTTAGTGACTTGTGTAGCAAGTCACTAAATGTTGTGGGGAACAAAAGAAATAAGAAGGGGACAGAAATATAAAAGACACAAAGTACTGTATGCATTTATTTGATACATAGTTGAAAACAATGCACGACTACTTCCTAATTAAACTTTAGGAACAAACTTGACTAATAACTGATAAAAATGGGAAACGTGAGTGGCGGGTCACTTATTATTCCTAATATTATGCATGCAAATACACTTTCGTGTACGTAGAGATCATGGAGTAACATCAATTGCTTGAGACTTGGTCTTCACCTTCATGCACGTATCACTTTCCTTTCAACTTTTTACTTCTTTTCTTTGCCCTCATGCGGGAGTTTGTCCACATGTTCCTTCATTAAGTTTTCAACTTCCCCCATAATGTCATTTATTTTCTGCATCTCTTTTTTATTTGAATCTACTTGTTGTTTCAAATTTTTCATTAGTGGCTCATGCGTTTCTTTATTTATTTTCACCTTGCTTGGTGAGTTCTCTGTCAACTTGCGTGCCTTTTCATGTAACTCAGCTACAATTCCTTTTGTCTCTTTAGCCACTTGTTTTCCCTCCTCTGAGCCTCCTGAAAGTCCCTGGTACTTGTACGATACACCCAATAACTTTGAGGCCGTGGCAGCCAACGACATAATCATTGCTGCTAATACCTTACGATACTTTTCCGGTATTTCGTCTATCGCCATCTTTAGAAGTAATAGATCCCACGTTTTCGCTATAAGGTTTTTTACTAATCCTAACGCCCCTTTTAGCACCGTTTCTATCTTAACTCCTAGCACCCCTCCTATCCTTGCTCCTCCCGCCACTTCTAGCTCTGCTGCTTTTTCCGCCGCTTCTTCCGCCTCCGCTTCCGCTTCTACAGTCGCTTCTACCGTCGCCGATTCCGCTGCCGCCACCTCCTCTGCCACTGCCGTCGCTTCAGCCGCTGTCGCCGCCGCCGCTTCTCCCTCCGCCGCACCTAGCGCTACCGCCAAGAATGATTCCGCCGCTTCCGCTAGCAAACCAGCCATTGTCTTTCTTTTTCTCTTAGAATGAATCAAGTATTTATTTCCTTGAATTGGAAGTAAGGATTTGATATTTTGATTGGCTCTTTGGTCTATTTAAGCTGGTATAGATTTTGAAATCCATTTTTTTAATAAGTCAACTCTTTTTATATACATTTTGACAATCTGGAAGCTCTAATTTTTTATATACAAATTGAATTAATTTCTTATTAACAATGATTGCAAAACTTTCACATAACAAACTTGGATTTTTGGAGTTATAAATTGCAGAAGGTGTCATTTAAATTGCTTAAGATGTGTATACATTACAAAATAACGTTTTTATTGATTTTAAAAGGAAATTTGTATTTATATGATCTAAGATGTCACTTATTTTCAGTTTAACATATTATCAAATCTAAGACATTGATTCTCACGTTTTATCGATTTTACTTTTTTGTACCTACTAGCAGCTACACACCTATTTCTTTCTTGGGTTCTGCTAGCCACAAAACCCATTGAGTTATGATTAAGGTTACCATTTATGTAAATATAGCATTTAATGAACTCATTATTTCCAAATTTATACATATTTAGTGATTCTAATTATAGAATGTATTGATAAACATGGAATGTTTGATGTTTATTAATTGTTAATTTTTCAATTAAGGAAACCTTAATCACAACCAAATGGGTTGTGGTTAGCAAAACCCTTCTTTAAAAGTGTGTATTTTTTGTTCGATATACTATTTTGGGTTAGAAAAAGTAATAATTAATTAACATGCTGATAAAGAATTTATACTTCGTAAAATAAACGATAAAATGTGTCAATTAAAGTTGTGTTTGTTTTCCGAAAAGTACTTTTTATGGCCTCTTAATACGGTCAGAGGTTTGGACCAAAAAGTATATTTGTTTTTTACCTATCGCTAAAAGGCACTAAGAGCAGCCAAAATTAAGATCATTTGTTTTTTCTATTCATTAAGAGGCGTTAAGACTTAAGGGGCAAGAAATTCTTATTTATATGGGTTGTGATTGGTTTTCTAAAGAGAGCTTTTTAATCTGAATTAGTCAGAAACATTAGCGGGTTGGCCCAAAAAGTGCATTTGTTTTTTCTCTGTCATTAAGGCGGAAAAAGGCAGTTAAGATTTAGATCACTTTTCTCTGCTCATTAGCAGACGATAGGACGTATGAAACTTTTATTGAACTTAGATGTAGAAAGATTGTCTTAACATCTCTTAACTTTGTTGATATAAATAATTGACTAAAAACATTATTCATATCTTTCGATATCTCTAAGTTTTGATAATCACAAAACGAAAACTCATCAAACCAAAGGTTATGACGTAAACAAGTATTTAGTAGTAAATACTCACTTTCACCATTTAATCACTTAAGGTATGAATAAACAAAGTGATTAGTGCATTATAAGATCAAAGGAAATCTTGTCTTAAGAACATAACATTTTATAAAATGTTTTTAACATTTTATACATATTTGTAAATCATTTTTGGTATAGCTTTTTTAAACCACAAAAATGTGATTTCAAATTTCCAACCAAAAAGGGCAAATTTTATCCAGAAAAACTTTTCAAACGTTCAGGAGGGCGGCCCCCTTAATTTTACTAGGCGGCCCCCTTAATCATTAAGGGGACCGACCTATAATTAAGGGGACCGGCACACTCCCGAACAGTATTTTCTGGCCCTATAAATATTGGATCATTCCACATATTTTTCTCACCTTTTTGCACTAGAAACTTTCTGATCTAAACATCCATTTCCTTTCTCTAAAAATCCTTTGATCTTATATACTTTGATCTTTGTTTCAAAGTGATTCAAGCCTCAACATTCAAAGTGCAAAGAGAAGAATACTTCTATTAGAAGTATTACAACTTAGTATCATCTTGCTATCTAAGTTGCTTGTTTATATTTTCTTGTAAATCTTTCATTCTTTGGTGAATAAGGTGTATGTATTAGTTAGCTAGATTTAGTTGAAGAATCTAGAATTGTTGTAAGTGTAAAGTGGAACTTGAAGTGAAGAAGAAGGGTTAGATAGTATTGGTGATAGGAGATTGTAGCATTAGGGACTTGTTGTGAAGATATTGAGGGTTCCAAGTGAAGAAGACTAGAAGACATTAGTAGATTGAAGTTGTGAAGACTTTAGTGGCTTGAAGGTGTGAAGACATTTGTGACTTGAAGGTGTCAAGACATTAGTGGTTTAAAGGTGTGAAGACATTAGTGACTTGAAGGTGTCAAGACATTAGTGGCTTAAAGGTGTGAAGACATTAGTGACTTGAAGGTGTCAAGACATTAGTGCCTTAAAGGTGTGAAGACATTAGTGGCTTGAAGGTGTCAAGACATTAGTGCCTTGAAGGTGTGAAGATACTTGTAGTGTGAAGAAGCATTGAAGTAGTGCAAAGGTGTGAAGAAGAAGTGGTGTGATATTTGGTGTGAGATTGGTTCTAGCTACGATTAGAACTCGACATCTTGCTTTGTGTCGTTAATTGGTGTAAGCTTTTGGTGTGTACGGTTTTCTCCGCCATAAGGGAGGTTATTGACTTAGTGAAGAAAACTCTCGAGTTCGGTGCTCGGGGAGTGGAGTAGGGCAAGGAAGGTGTCCTTGTAGCCGAACCACTATAAATCCTTTGTCTCTCAGTTTGATCTTTCCATCTCTCACTCTTTGCTTGCTTACTTACTAGCTTTTCATATATTGTTAATATTGTGTGTTGTGCATATATTGATTTCACATAAAGATCAAACTAGGTTCCATTTAAAACATTAATTATACTTTAGTAAAATATAAGTATAAACAATTACTAAGACACATATATCTATATTAGTACAAACTTGTAATTAAGTGAGAGATATGAAATTATAATTTCTATTCAACACTTTAAATAAGTAGTGTATATATGATATATGTGAATTAGTTTGTATCTATACTTTAGCTTCAAAGGTTTTTACAATTACCATCAATTCTTTGAAAAGCAAATTGTTATTAAACGAAAAAGACGCAAAACTTTTCAACCCCCCCTTCTAGTTTTCCACAATTGGTATCAGGAGCCACGTCTAGCAAGATTTTTAAAATAGATTGTATTTTAAAACTTGTAACGATCTATGGAATTTGAAAAATATTTAGAAGGGGAATTTATGCAACAACAACCATTATTTGAAAATGATCATTTTCTTAAATGGAAAAACAAATTTGAAAATTATGTGAAATCAATAGATCTTGATCTTTGGCATATCATTTCAATTGGTGATCTTAAACCAACCAAAATGGATTTTGAAAATCAATATAATAACCTTCAAACCAAATTTGATAAAAACACTAAAGCCAAATTACTTATTTTCAAAACTCTACCAAGAGTTGAATATGAAGGATTATTTCCTTATAAAACGGCAAATGATATTTGGAAATATCTTTTAAAATTTCACCAAGAAAAATGTAAAACCAAAGATGATAAGCTTGATATTGCACATAAATAGTTACTCTAGAAAACTTAATAGATAAATATCTAGTTGAAATAAACACATATACTACTAGTTCAAATATGGTCATTGAAGGTACCAATAACGAAGAACACATGTGTCAAATCCGAAGAAAGAATGTCAATAAACCATGGTGCAACAAGGACGATGAAGATGACGTAGATATGGCTTACATGAATTTTTTTACTAATGCAAATACAAGTAGTGACGGCAAGGATTGCATGCTTCAAGATCCAAGCAATACTTTAAACAAAACATGGAGCGACATGAACAACAGAATTGATCACCGTAGAGCATGTGAAGATTGTACAACTACAAATAAGGTACAATCCAAAACCAAACATTTTTGCTATGATCAATTTATATTAGAATTTTTAAAACTTGAAAACAATTTCAAGCACTTTTGCAACATTGAATCAAAAACTGTTTTTAAAAATAAATCTTCAACATCCGTTGAAAATAACTTTGAAAAAGAAATAATTTTAGAAGATAAAATGTCTAGACTTGAAAGTAATATTGAAATTGATCTTGAATGTAAAAATTGTCAAGACTACAAACATGAAATTAAAATGGAAAAAGAAAAAGCAAAAATATTGGCTAAATTTGAAAATAGTTCTAAATCTTTAAAATATCTACTTAACATTCAAAAGTCATTTTATGATAAAACCGGCTTAGGATTTACTGAAGATGATTACTCAACAAATACATCAAAACAAATAAAATTTGTTAAACCTAGTGAAAAAATTTAGAACTATTATTATTTATATCCATTGTTTATTTCTCTAGTCAAGAAAGTTATTGTTTGTTTGTCAAAACAAACAAATGATGAATTCTTGTACTTCTCGATGACATCCTCATCATGTGCATTTAAATGCATTGGATGTTCTCTACTAATCATCTCGGACCCAGGAGAATCTGGGTACCAAGCTCTTTGTCATGTTTAGGTAATTAACGAACGAAGGGTTTACTATTTTTTGAATCGCTCTCCTCGCTCTCTTTCTTTTGATGACCATTGGTTCCCGCTATTCTGTTTCACATTCTACACACGTGGTGTTTATGACTTTGTTGCGGTCATCTATGGTTTTGGCAATTTACTCTTCACTCTTGGAGCATTGACTTTATGGTGTGTTAGTTACTACCTCATGACGAAGAATTCTTGTTGTACCATTCTTGATATCTATAGCGTTGGGATTCGTCTTTGCTACTTCTACATGCTTTGGGCAAAATTTTATGACATCTCCTATTGCTCCTATGCCCACTCTTAAAGGAAAGCTGGACCTGAGGTAAGTTTTCTTTTCATAAACTTGTTAATGTCATTTTATATCTAAGTATGCCATGATTAGTATATTAGTATGATCAAATTTATAAGTTGCTCTGTTCTCCCGTCATTAACACTAATATATGTATACATGTAATTGAGCCTGTTATTTCTCTTATTCATCATTTATGTTGAATGTTACCTATGATTAATAGTCGAAGGCTTATCTTGTAGGCTAAATGACCATTTTTCGTTGTATTAACTGATATGCTAAAATTAAAACTAATTAGCACTTAACTCTATGATATATATATATATATATATATATATATATATATATATATATATATATATATATATATATATATATATATGTGTGTGTGTGTGTGTGTGTGTGTGTGTGTGTGTGTGTGTGTGTGTGTGTGTGTGTGTGTTAATCTTGCATCCATAGATAATTAGCCTTGTCCCTCATAATCTTATTGCATTAAGATCTTTAGAATTCTCCATTACTCATCTATGTCTTTAGTTGCCATTAATGATGATTATGTGTGACAATGGGCTTAACCAACTCTCTTGAACATGATTTGCTTCTACTTCAAAACCTTTACTTGTGATTTTTGCTATCAAAAATAAAATATCATGTTTAAAACCTCTCACTTTGAATAATAAAATTTTCAAGTATCTACCTCATCCTACTTCAAACAACATAAGCTACCATAACCTTATGATAATCAAAGTCAAAAGTTGAAATTGTTTTTATCCAATTTGACAACATGTTATGAAGCAAAACTCTATTTTGTTTTACTCTAATATGCACTTGAATTTATTTTGAAGCATTGTTGAATAAAACTAAAAACATTCTCTTAAAACTATATTTGATTATCTCACATGTGTCATACACTTCTATAAAATGACATTCACAACTTAATCAAATCATTTCATGAGAATCTTGGTTTGCCTATATGGATCTTGTTTGTAACAAATCTTGAAGTCCATACAATCATTACTTTTATTTTGTCATTTGTAGGCACTCATTTATATGTTCTAACTAGCCCATATATTATCTTGTTGATATAGTTGAATATATGGTTAGCATATTTTATTGCCTTCCTAAGTTGTATAACATAATTAGCCAATAAGTAGATTGCATGAAAATTGGTAATTACTTGTCTTCTTTATTTGTTATTATGACATTCCCTATATATATGTTTAGTACATCCTATATTGCCTCAAGGAATTGAGCTTACTTGAATCCAAACCCAAAAACACAACATTTCTGAAAATTTTCTGCCAAAAACCCAATTCTGGCATTCTGGAATTCACCAGATGGGCGGCCCCCTTAATTATATAAGGCGGCCCCCTTAATGATTAAGGGGACCGGCCCCTAATTAAAGGGACTGGCCATCTGATGGTCGAGGATACTGTTTTCTTTATCACTTTTTGACCCATTTCAGCCTATACTTCCCAAAATTCACAAACATATTTTGTCCAATGCTATCCCTCAAAATTTGCCTTCCTAAACAACATTTCTCATACACTATAAATACCCTTATTCCATCATTAATGCCATCACACCCAAACATGTCATCTCCCAACAACCAAAAACCTAAGGTTTCAAGAACCGCAAGGATCTCCGTCAAACCCGTTTGGAGGAGGAAACTTGATTCTTGTCATAACTCAAGTGATGTTGTTCCAAGTCAACCAATTACCAAACCTCAAACCCACAAGAATGATTCATCTCACAACCTATCACCCACTCATTCCCTCATTCATGCTTCTTCTTATGGTGAGCATGCTCAATCCCAAAACAATAATCTCAATTTCTCAATCAACACTTCTCATGTTGCTCATTTAACAAAAACACCATCAACTCATGAAACATCTCTTCCACCCATATCATGCTTTCATGATTACCCAAGCTCAATCATGTCTCCACCACCAAGAGTACCACCACCACATCCTACAACTTCACATGACTCTCCCATGTTGCAAATTCAAACTTTTACCCAAGACAACTATCAAGCTCCACCACCATCACCTTCCTCTGAACACTTGAAGTTCGTTGAGGAGCTAAAAGAGGCTCATGAGCTTAGTGCTCTTTTAGCATTACATCTTGCACAACGCAATTTGGATCCACCACAATCAAGCTCACCATCATCACCACATAACAACAACCAAATTGAGAAGCATGTTAACAATTGCCCTTGTTGCATCTTCCTTCAACAACAAACCATTGCCTTGAATGAGCACTTCACTTGGATTGAGTATCTTCATACTAGATCTCAACAAACACCATCACTTGAACAACATCAACACCCTCAACCAACAAACCCAACTTCAAACCCACCACCTACAAGTTCCACATCTCCAAGCTCACCAACATCCATGAAACCAAAAGTTTATCTCCACTAAGCATTTTTATATGCTTATATTTCTCATTTTCAAATAAAACCTTTCAACCATTTTGGGATTCAAGAAAGTTTGGTGACACTCCTTGTTAGCACAATAGGATGCTATACTTGATCTTAGAATTCTATAGTTATGGCTTTTGTAACAATGATTATTGGTTGACATAATCATCTTCTATCAATGAATGACTTAATATGTATTCCTTATTATCTTTTGCCATGCTTATTACTTGTTGGTATTATGATATATGAGTTTGCCTTTGCTATGCTTGTGCTTCTAATATTTTTCTTGCAAGAATTCCATAACTAGAACCCTTGGTGCCCTCAAATGAGGGGGAGCATACATCAAGGGGGAGCCTTTACCTTATCGGCTTAAACCTTTTTGATTCTACAAAAAGGGGGAGAAGTAAATATAAACTCACTAAATACTTGTCTAAAAATTAATTTTTGAATTTAATGAGTTTAGGTTTTGTAATCATCAAAAAGGGGGAGATTGTTGATATAAATAATTGACTAAAAACATTATTCATATCTTTCGATATCTCTAAGTTTTGATAATCACAAAACGAAAACTCATCAAACCAAAGGTTATGACGTAAACAAGTATTTAGTAGTAAATACTCACTTTCACCATTTAATCACTTAAGGTATGAATAAACAAAGTGATTAGTGCATTATAAGATCAAAGGAAATCTTGTCTTAAGAACATAACATTTTATAAAATGTTTTTAACATTTTATACATATTTGTAAATCATTTTTGGTATAGCTTTTTTAAACCACAAAAATGTGATTTCAAATTTTCAACCAAAAAGGGCAAATTTTATCCATAAAAACTTTTCAAACGTTCAGGAGGGCGGCCCCCTTAATTTTACTAGGCGACCCCCTTAATAATTAAGGGGACCGGCCTATAATTAAGGGGACCGGCACGCTCCCGAACAGTATTTTCTGGCCCTATAAATATTGGATCATTCCTCATATTTTTCTCACCTTTTTGCACCAGAAACTTTCTGATCTAAACATCCATTTCCTTTCTCTAAAAATCCTTTGATCTTATATACTTTGATCTTTGTTTCAAAGTGATTCAAGCCTCAACATTCAAAGTGCAAAGAGAAGAATACTTCTATTAGAAGTATTACAACTTAGTATTATCTTGCTATCTAAGTTGCTTGTTTATAATTTCTTGTAAATCTTTCATTCTTTGGTGAATAAGGTGTATGTATTAGTTAGCTAGATTTAGTTGAAGAATCTAGAATTGTTGTAAGTGTAAAGTGGAACTTGAAGTGAAGAAGAAGGGTTAGATAGTATTGGTGATAGGAGATTGTAGCAATAGGGACTTGTTGTGAAGATATTGAGGGTTCCAAGTGAAGAAGACTAGAAGACATTAGTAGATTGAAGTTGTGAAGACTTTAGTGGCTTGAAGGTGTGAAGACATTTGTGACTTGAAGGTGTCAAGACATTAGTGGTTTAAAGGTGTGAAGACATTAGTGACTTGAAGGTGTCAAGACATTAGTGGCTTAAAGGTGTGAAGACATTAGTGACTTGAAGGTGTCAAGACATTAGTGCCTTAAAGGTGTGAAGACATTAGTGGCTTGAAGGTGTCAAGACATTAGTGCCTTGAAGGTGTGAAGATACTTGTGGTGTGAAGAAGCATTGAAGTAGTGCAAAGGTGTGAAGAAGAAGTGGTGTGATATTTGGTGTGAGATTGGTTCTAGCTACGATTAGAACTCGACATCTTGCTTTGTGTCGTTAATTGGTGTAAGCTTTTGGTGTGTACGGTTTTCTCCGCCATAAGGGAGGTTATTGACTTAGTGAAGAAAACTCTCGAGTTCGGTGCTCGGGGAGTGGAGTAGGGCAAGGAAGGTGTCCTTGTAGCTGAACCACTATAAATCCTTTGTCTCTCGGTTTGATCTTTCCATCTCTCACTCTTTGCTTGCTTACTTACTAGCTTTTCATATATTGTTAATATTGTGTGTTGTGCATATATTGATTTCACATAAAGATCAAACTAGGTTCCATTTAAAACATTAATTATACTTTAGTAAAATATAAGTATAAACAATTACTAAGACACATATATCTATATTAGTACAAACTTGTAATTAAGTGAGAGATATGAAATTATAATTTCTATTCAACACTTTAAATAAGTAGTGTATATATGATATATGTGAATTAGTTTGTATCTATACTTTAGCTTCAAAGGTTTTTACAATTATCATCAATTTTTTGAAAAGAAAATTCTTATTAAACGATAAAGACGCAAAACTATTCAACCCCCTTCTAGTTTTCCACAAACTTTGTTTTCTCCGCTCATTAATGTCCTATAAATTTATTTTTTTTGTTTTTTAGTATGTCCTTTTTTTTTTTTTTTTTTTTTTTTTTTTTCATTTTGTATATTTTGTTCTTGTTCTAACTTTCCCTTTCAAATCGAAGGTAGGGTTAGAAAAAGCACCATATATTTTTTGTTAAATAAGAATGTACATTTTTTTTTAAGAACGGCAAAATAAACACTCATCTGGCTCGAACATGGAACCTATCGTACAATAATGGCGAGCATTACCACTGGACTAGTAATCCAATGGTATAAGAATGTACAATATCATAACAGTTATTGGGCGACTGTTCTGTTGAATAATGAAACCCCCGTAGGAGCTATTAGATTATTGATACGGTATTTATAATACAATTACATAGATTATTAATATGGTATTTATAATACAATTACATAGCAAACTAGGTGTTCACTGAAATGCTAGTTGTCTTTACATGTGAGCAAGTTGTTAGAATTTAATTTTCACATGTGAGCAAGTTGTTCGAATTTGATTTTCACATGTGAGCAAGTTGTTCAAATTTTATTTTCAAGGCAAATAAAGTTTATACTAATGTTTGATCTAGATAAATTCATTTTCGAGCTTTATATGTTTTATTATGTTAGCTAATTTAGATGATTATGTAAACTTTATGAAGAAAATGAAAGTTGAACTTGTTTTTTTCTCGTTGTTTGTCAAAGCACACTAGGTAGGGCTGTAAAAGAACTGAACGTTCAGTGAACATTTCATGAATCGTTCGGTAAAAAATTCGTTTATGTTCGTTCGTTTATTAAATGAACGAACATAAACAATATTTTATGTTCGTTTAGTTAAATGAACGAACATGAACAAAAGTCTCGTCCATTTATTTATGTTCGTGAACGTTCGATTATGCATTCGTTTATGTTTATTTATCTATTTATGTTCATATATCATATCTTTTAATTTTATAATTTTAAAAATTGGTTTATTTAAACAAAACAACACTTATAAAACATTATATTGTGAAGAATTCAATAAAGTTTATGTTTGTTTGTCTATTTTCATTTATGTCCGATCGTTTATGTTCGTTTAGTGTTCGTTTAATGTCTTATTGAATGAACATAAACGAACATGAACAACTCATTTTCTTAAGAAACGAACATGAACAAGAAAATTTGTCCATTTAAGCGTCCGAGTCCGTTTATTTGTCCGGTTAAAATTAAATGAACGAACATGAATAGGGATCTGTTCGTGTTCGTCCGGTTCGTTTACAGCCCTAACACTAGGTGTTCGGTGAAATGCTAGTTGTCTTCACATGTGAAGATAGGTTGATGTTTTTAATTGGTGCCCCATTATTAGCTTAGTTCATGTAATAAAACCTCTCGAGTTTCAAGGTCTTGTATATTACTTAGAGTACTACTAAGGGCCCGTTTGGTTTGTAGATGGGTTTAGATTAGAATTTGAATTTGAATGTAAAGTTGTAGATTAGGATTTGGATTAGGATTTGATGTAGGAGAGAGAAAATAATATTTAATAGTATTAATTATTGGGTTTTGCTAACGACAGCCCTAAGAGTTGTGGTTAACAAGTTTATTTTTACTATAATTCATTGTAATAACTTGAATCATCCAATCACAATCACTTGTTTGTTGTGATTCTATGTTTTTCGGGATTGTGCCCATCTTTTTCGCAATTGTCAACCAATCATAATCATTCATTCGTGACCATGTAATAAAATACATTTTGATAACCACAGCCCTAAGGGCTACTGTTAGCAAAACCCTTAATTATTTCATATAATATTTTGGTAATAAAAATATTATTATTAAAAATAAATATAGAGATAAATAAGTGTAGGGTTTTAAGTGGGGACTCACAAAAACTTAAATATTTATCAAACTCCACCATTCCCCCTAATTTTGAAAAGTGTGAGACCATTGTGGTTGAGTCTCAATTTTAAACCCCGTAAACACAACCAAACACATGATTTGCATTAATTAAATCCAAAACCCAAGCAAATCCCACATACCAAACGGGCCCTAAATACACCAAAGAATTTTTAAACATTAAAAACTGTGCTAATTTTATACTTGTAATTTGCAAAAGAGGATTATGTGATTAAGTAGCACTCGTAGTCTCTTAAATGTAGTAGTAGTAGTAGGCATAGCTGCTTGAAACTTATCAAAATATAGATATTTATTTTATTTTTAATTATTATTGTATACATTAATTACATTTATTAGTTTTTTGAAACGTTTAATTTTTTCGCTCTGAGTTGATTACATTGCTTTTTAACTTTTAATTAATGTTTTGTTGCCATCTCTCATAATATAGTGTATAATCAAAATAATAAAATAAGAGCCTTTTTTTTTTTTTTTTTTTTTTTTTTTTTAGAACGTCAAAATTTTACTATACCACTTATCTTACAAATTGTATCTCATATGTCTCCTACGAAATTTTAATCCACAACCTCTAGGTTGATGGATCACTCAAATACTGGTGGACTAAGAGGTCATCTTACTCTTGTATACTAAGTATTAAAAAAATTTAGAGTAAATTACACCGTTGGTCCCTGAAGTTGGCTCACATTTCACACGACATCCAAAAGCGTTGATTTTTTCATTTTGATCCAAAATCAAGTTTTTATTACGCCACGAGTCCAAAATATTGACGGGCGTTAGATTTTGCAGTTATCTCAGTCCCACGTGCATGTCACGCGAGGGCACTTTCGTCCGAATCTTGTGTTTTGCCCCCTTCCTCTGTGCATGTTACTGTAGCAATTGTACTTTTTATACTTTCTCTCTCTCTTTCTCATTTTTTTTCCATCTTTTGTTCATTTTTTTTATTGTACTTTATTTCACTTACATTTTTTAAGTGTACACGTATTACACCTTTTATATATGACTTTTTTTTTGAACTTTCACATATATATACACGTAGTTTTTAAAATCAACATTATTCCTTCTCATCTTCTCCGACAACCACCATCAACCACTATTTGTATCTGGGTTTGTTTCAAGAACCACCATCAACCACTAGTTATAATACCCGTGCACGCACGAGGTATTTTCTAAAAATTTTAGTTATGTGTTATTATTGGTTAAAAAATACAAGCAACTTTATAATAATATGGATTCATAAATAGTAAAGTGTTTTAATAAAGAGAACATACATCTCTTTTAAGTCGTACATGCCACAATGAACTCATCTTATCTTTGGCAACACTGCAAAGTTATGAACTTTACAGTGAACATGAGATTGACCTCTGGATCTAATGAATCTGAGAAAAAAGAGATACAAGATTTTGCGGATTGGATTTTAGACATCGGTAATTGAAAAATTGGAGGCAAAAATGAAGATAACGCCAGAGTTGTATTTCCAGATTCAATGTTGATTCAAGACTCTGATGATCATGTTGGATCAATAATCAGTGAAACATACCTACATCTGAAACAAAATTTGTGGAGCGTTGAGTACCTTCAGGAAAGAGCCATTCTTGCGCCAACTCATGAAATGGTCGATAGGATAAATGACCGGATGCTGGATTTACTAGAAGGAGACGAGACGCTATACCAATCATCATATTCTGTTGCTTTGGATGATGAAGATACCAATTTTGATGACTCTATATACACGGCAGATTTCCTTAACGATATAAGGATGTCCGGTCTTCCACATCATGCAACAAAGCTAAAGGTTGGTACTCCCGTAATGTTAATGCGAAACATTGATCAAAAAGCTGGATTGTGCAATGGAACAAGGATGCAAGTACTACGTTTGGGAGTCAATGTAATTGAAGCAAATATCATATCTGGTGGCAACATTGGTAAGATTTGCCCTATTCCACGTATGATAATCAGTCCTTCAGACACTAAGATGCCATTCAAATTAAATAGAAGGCAGTTTCCAATTCAAATTTGTTTTGGTATGATGACTAATAAAAGCCAAGGACAGACTTTGTCAAAGGTTGGTTTGTTTTCTTCCTGTTAATATCATCTATATTATTATGAAGTGAACCCGCCCATCGGGCGAGTTATGAAGTTAGTATATATATATATATATATATATATATATATATATATATATATATATATATATATATATATATATATATATATATATATATATATATATATAGTGTATCTTTATTTTCAGAACCCTGTTAAGTGCGGGAATTGCGAGAACTCTAATTTTGTATTAGAAAACATACATGTTCATATAAAACATGTATGTTTTCTTACATACACCTTAATACACATATATGCATAACATACATGTTCATATAAAAACCTGTTAAGTGCAATAGATCAATGCAAAATGGTTTTATTTTTAGAACCTTGTTAAGTGCGGGAACTGCGAGAACTCCAATTATACATTAGAAAACATGCATGTTCATATAAAATATGTATGCTTTCTTACATATACCTTAATACGCAGGCATGTTTATTAATGTGTATGTAAGAAAACATACATGTTTTATATGAACATGCATGTTTTCTAATACGAAATTGGAGTTCTCGCAGTTCCCGCACTTAACAGGGTTCTGAAAATAAAGGCCCCCTATATATATATATATATATATATATATATATATAAAAGAAAGAAAAAAAAGTAAAAGAATGTTGTTTGATAGTCATTTTTCATAATTGGGAAATACCAAACGTTTATTTTTTTAAGGTTAATAAATGTTATAACAAATTATGTTTTGCTCACATTCGTGCACTTGTCTTTTTTATGATCAGATACATAGATTTTAATAAGTAAATGTGTTTTAGAGCATTTGTTGTAGAGACACATAATATACATTTTCGTATATAGAGTTAGGATCAAATAAGAAGATTACTTAAAATAAGAAGTAATAAGAAGAACTATAACTACAAATCCGAGATGCACCGACCTAAATTAGATGCATCCCTATAATCTTAGATGCATTATAACGTACCATAGTGTGTTTTCTAGCTTTTAATCAGATGCATATACGTATATTAGATGCATTTCATGATTTCTCTTATTTTTTGTTCCTCTGGACGTGCTAAAATCATGAAAATCAATTTGCACCATCTATACATCAAATTAACTTTCGAAACTCAAGATGTTGCATCTATATGAATAGAAATGCATCTAATGCAAGTCGTTGCATCTCAAATGCTTGGTTTTGATCACTTCTTACCACTTCTTATTTTAATTTATTTCTTACTGGATCCCTACCCTTCGTATATAATTGAATTATAGAGACACCGAAAGACATGTTGATGGTGTAACTTTAAGAGGCAAGATAATTCAAAACTTAATACACACATAAGTTATTATAATTTGTGTGAGTCGAATTCAATATAGACCTTTAACGAATAGTAGTGTCACACGTGAAAATAGAGAGAAACTTATGGCAGTTGAAACTGATATAGCCAGTGGTTTGTGAAGATCTTTCATATGCTCAGAAGTCAGAATAGTACAAACATGCCATAAATGCCAAATTTAGCATGTGCGAAAATGCAGCCTAATGGTTACCTTAGTGGATCTTCTAAAGGCACGTATACATCATACACATTGTCTATCATGTGAATTTTGAGGTAAAGATTCCTAATTTACTAGATTGCTGTAATAATTTAGATTGATATTATTTGCTTCTCTTTGCAAATGTTCCGGTATCGTTTTTATAGTTTGTTCACATGCATGCTGTTTGTGCTGTTTTAAAATGATTTAGGATAAGCTATATTTTGAACCTTTATATTTCTTCTACCTTATTTTTAGCGTGGCATAGTGCGATGATGTAATCTATTCAAGCTAGTATTTACTTGTAGTGATTATATCAGTGCATGCATTGGTGACACTTTTTAGTTCGAACAAAGTATCTTTATTTTATATTTTAACCAATTTCATCACATGAGACTATGGGAGTACAAGTTTGTCAAGATAACATAAGTTGTCATTCCTTGATACGTATCTTGTAGGAATTATAAAGGAGTAGTATGATTTATAGTCAACAACTAATGCTAATATAAAACTGTTATACAAATTTCTGCACATAAAATTGACCAATGTTAAAGATTCGCGAACAAAATGGTGTAGTACAACGTTAGTTTTTTACATATATGTTACGGGCACTAGATAGTCACACAAAATGGGTGGAAACATGTGTTTGAGTGAAATGAACATCATCACATGGTTACAGGCACTATAGATAGGTTGCAGGTGGACCACAATTGGCTGTGAGTTCAGGAATTGAATTACCTTCCTGGGTCTTGTTAGTCATCGTAGTTTAGTGGTTCGTGAAAAAGCAAAAGCTCAACCAAAATTCTACCCAAGTAAAAGCGGTTATTCATTTTTCTATAACTTTGACTAGTAATTGTTCATGACTTTCACACGTGAAGAGGCTACGCGACACATAATATACCCACTTCCAACATGACATGTATTACGATCAGGTTGTTACTTTGCTAGCCACATGGGATGCTTTACATGTTCTTAACTGTTGCTACATGTTGGTACATTTTTTTCCATTAGTGGCTCATGCGTTTCTTTATTTGTTTGCACCATCCTTGTGCCGCTTTAGCCACTTTTTTCCCCACCTCTGAGCCTGAAAGTCTCATGAAATCGAGCACTATAAGTACCAATTAACTTTATTATTGTTGTTCAAAGTATTTAGACTTGGTTCATATTCACCACCACTGAATTATTTGAATTATCAAGACCCGGTTATATCCAATTAGACCCGGCCAAGACCCGTTCATATTCGGTTAGACCCGGCCAAGACCCCGTTATATCTGGTTAGTCGCGTAAACCACCACCATCACGGTTTCCATTCAGAATACTTTATGCACCTTGCCATAATACCTATTTATATCTGAACTCTGCAACAAAGATACATAGGGTATATCAGATGATCAAAATCTAACGGTACTAGTGGATTCATATTATGTTAATAGTCAATAAATCATTCCACCAGCAAATAATATTCCAACTAAGCTTTGATTTTACACTTTTGCCTGATAGTCGATAAATTTGTGTTGCCATATGTCATGAATTATGAGCATACATGACATATTGTCATAAGTTTGTTGGATCTAAAGTTCAGCATCATTTCATAAAGCTTAAGAGGATAATTTTATGCTGTATTTACATGTATATTTTGTTGAAAAACAGTGTACCAACCCGGTGGTGCTGCACCAATATCATCAACAAACAAGCCCATTTCAAAGAAGTGGAAAATACTAATGCCAGCGGCAACCTATGGCGCTTATCCTGATATAATGAAATGCATGTGCCACTAATGGAAAAATTGGCTAAAGCAGCACAAGGAATTGTAGCTGAGTTACATGAAAAGGTACGTAAATTGACAGAGGACTCACCAAGCAAGGTGCAAATAAATAAAGAAACGCATGAGCCACTGATGGAAAAATTGCACCAACAAGTAGATTCAAATAAACAAGAGATGCAGAAAATAACAGACATTACGGAGGAAGTGGATAACATAATGAAGGGACATGTGGACAACCTTCCCGCATGAGGGCGAAGAAAAGAAGTAACAAGTTGAAAGGAAACCTTAAGTTGTGTTCGTTGTGGATCATATCGATGAAAGACAAAAGTTCAATACGAAACAAGATTTATCTAAAGAACAAATAACAAGATCTCAACCATCCATCTATTTTAAATCTAAAGATCTAGATTAATCCTCATTTTAATATAATTAATTATTGAAGGGTACTTTTGTAATATCATTCCAAACTAAACACTATCAATTAAAGGGTCGGGTACACACACTCTTCATTTACTCTCACAGCAGAGTCTTCATCGGTTAAAGGAAGTGGCATCATCAAATAAACTTAAAGTTATTTGATTGCTATAAATATCTGTGAATTGATTTGGGGATTCATCGGAGTGGATAACAGATCGGATTTTATTTTCGGCGCCGGTAAATTGTCCGATCGATCTCTCCGCTGAACATAATTTGCATTTTTTTTTTGAATGTTAAATGTTGATTTATCGTTTGTATGTTAGTTGAGTTGCATAAAATTAGCTTCATTTGATTGTTGGGTGTCCGTTTCTGTGTTGTTGGTTTCAATTGCAGGGGTTGGTAAACAGACACCATGAATATCGGTGACGTGTCTGATCGATTGATTGATTGTGGCTTGTGGGTATGACCAGTTGGGGTTGCTATTTTTAATGGGCTTAAAATTGTTTCTTTTGGCTTTAGTTTCTTTTGTACACTTTTGGAGATGAACCAAAAACGCTTTTAATAAACACTTTTAGGCTTAAAATTGTTTCTATTGTAGCAATTTTTTTGATATTTGATTATAGTTTTTTTTTTTTTTTTTTTTTTTTTTTTTTTTTTTTTTTTTTTTAACTTACATTAAGTAAATAAAAAGATGGTAGATTATTTTTGTAAAACTTTTTAACTTTTTTCAATGTGATTCTTTGACGAATTCTTTATGATTCCTGCAGAATCCTATGAGATTCTTTGATGAATCACTCGTAATTCATAAAGATTACCCATGTGATTCATACAGAATCCCATGGGATTCTGTATGAATCACATAAAAGATACTCGTCAAATATCTTTATAGAACACATGGGATTTTATATGAATCACAAAGGATCAGAGAGAACATGAAATTCTGTATAACAACATACAACTTTTTAATAAAGAGATTCCAGTAGCTCATTTCAACAATCATATAAAAAACATTTACCACTAAAAAGCTGTGACATAAAAGTATAAAACTCAAAAACAGTGATTTACTCAATTTTACAAATCACTTGTGATTTTTAAAAATAACAAATCAAAGTGATTTTTTTACGAATCACGTGGGATTTTTCTGGACGGAAATTTTGAAAAAAAAAAGTTCGTAAAAAACAGTGATTCTTTTGACGAATCCTTTGTTATTCATACAGAATCCCATGAGATTTATACAGAATCTCATGGGATTTTACAGAATCCCATGGAATTTATACATATTACCCATGGGATCAAACAGAATATAAGTAACAAACATTATATATTCAAAGTAAACAAGATATATTCAAAGTGAACAATAATTTTTCTCATAACATTACACAACAAAAATAGAATCTCAAGTGATTTTGTACTTCCATTTTATATAAAGCAAAATGAAAATCCCATGTGATTTATACAGAATCCCATGGGATTTATACAGAATCCCATGGGATTCTCTCTGATCCCTTGTGATTCATATAGAATCCCATGTGATCCATAAAGATACTTGACGAGTATATTTTATATGACATAAAAGTATAAAACAGTGATTTACCACCTTGGAGATCAAGAACGTAAATATACAGGAAAAAAAGGAAGAAAACAGAGAAAATATGGCAAAAAATGATGCCGGAGATTATCGTCGATGGTTATGAGAAGATGAAGTTGATGTGTGTTTGACTTTATTGGAGAGAGAAGAGTCTATGTTTTATAAATACATTGAAGAGTCGATCTATGAACATGTTCTTTAAAAAGTTTAAATAGACATAATCCCATGAGCTTCACAATGAACATGTTCTTTAAAAAGTTTAAAAAGGTTACCCGAGAAAATGAATTAATACATAATCCCATGGGATTCACAATGAATCTCATGGGATTCACAATAAATCCCTTGTGATTTCATACAGAATCTCATGGGATTCACAATGAATCCCTTGTGATTTCATACAGAATCCCATGGGATTCACAATGAATCCCATGGGATGCACCAAAGAATCCCATGGGATTCATACAGAATCTCATGGGATTCACAATGATTCCTATGGGATGCACCAAAGAATCACATGGGATTCATACTGAATCCTTTGTGATTTATCGTCTTTTTACGAATCCCGTGGGATTTTCTGGACTGAAATTTTGAAAAAAAATAAAATCGTCTTTTTACGAATCCCATGGGATTTTTACGAATCCCATAGGATTTTTCTGGACGGAAATTTTGAAAAAAAAAATCATCTTTTTACGAATCCTGTGGGATTTCTTTACGAATCCCGTAGGATTTTTCTAGACGAAAATTTTGAAAAAAAAAATCGTCTTTTTACGAATCACATGTGATGCACCAAAGAATCCCATGGGATTCATACTGAATCCTTTGTGATTTATTGACTTTTTACGAATCACGTGAGATTTCTTTACGAATCCCGTGGGATTTTTCTTGACGGAAATTTTGAAAAAAAAATCAGTCTTTTTAAGAATCCCATGGGATTTTTCTGGACGAAAATTTTGAAAAAAGAGTTCGTCTTTTTACGAATCCCATGGGATTTTTACGAATCCCGTGGGATTTTTCTGGACGGAAATTTTGAAAAAAAATATCGTCTTTTGACGAATCCCATGGGATTTTTTACGAATCCCATGGGATTTTTACGAATCCCATGGGATTTTTACGAATCCCGTGGGATTTTTCTGGATGGAAATTTTGAAAAGAAAAATCTTTTTTACGAATCCCATGGGATTTTTTACGAATCCCGTGAGATTTTTCTGGACGAAAATTTTGAAAAAAAAAAAAATCGTTTTTCTACGAATCCCATGGGATTTTTACAAATCCCGTGGGATTTTTCTAGACGGAGATTTTGAAAAAAAAAAAAAAAAAAAAAAAAACGTCTTTTTACGAATCCAATGGGATTTTTTACGAATCCCGTGGGATTTTTCTGAACGAAATTTTGAAAAAAAAAGTTCTTCGAAAGTATATAACAATGCATATCTATAGAAATATAATTTTTTTCTCGTCGCGATGGTGTGTATTTTTCGTAGCTTGATATGTTGTTTTTTTAAAAAAAATGTGGAAAGTGAGTTTTATATTAAATGAGGTAAAATGCCAATTTTGCCATCCTTTTGTTATTTTTTAATTTGATCTTAGCTATTAGATGAAAGTTGTATGGATGGTTGAGATTGGCTTATTTGGTTTTTAAGTGATACTTGTTTTGCATAGATCTCACCTCATCGATGAAATTAAATCATACTCGATAGAGGATCTCCTCGTCCTATTGCTTCACTTTAAACAGTACTTTACATCAATTAACTGAGTACCTTCAATTCTCCAAAAGATAAATGGCGTGTAATGAACACACAAATGACACTAAAGTTTCATGAAACTACATTTAGGTGCCTTATTAATTTTTTTTCTATAAGACCATTCAATCTTACATCCCACATAGGTTGAAGAAATGAAATGTTCTTTGCTTATGGGTATGTTTGGTAAAAGTAACTGTTACTGGAACGGGAGATTGTGCTGGTGCTGGAGATTATAAAAAGAGATTATTTTTATAAGCTACATAAAGTAACTTTTTGTTTTAAGAGATTATGGAAGATTATTTTTTTTAGAATCTCTTATAAGTTATGTCTGCCAAACAAAGATTATTTTTTAAATAGCTTATTTTTTGAAAAAATAAGGATAATCTCTCAACAATCTTATGTGCCAAACATAGGCTATATACTACGACTTATATGTATGTAATGTGTTTGGAATGGTATTATGTTTAGGTTGTCCAATGATGTATGAAGTGCATATATAAAGTGAAAATTGAACTTCTTTACAAAATTGTCAGCCTCAATTTGTACATGTTTTTAACTTTTTTATATTTATTTTAACTTCTTTTTGTTTCTTAGAAAGTACACCAAAACTTGATTTGCAAATATTAGAGTATATAATTTAGCGTATGTAGATAGTAATTACTTTTCAAAGTCATACAATGTAGTTATATCCTAGTTTGTGGTAAAAAAAAATACAACACACAATATGATATACCTAGTTAGTGACAAGTGGTAACATTACGATTTCCAATTTCACATATAGCAAAGTTATGGTCAACCTTCATACGCAAAGATCAGTTGATTCCGAAACTTTGCAAAACAGTTGTCACGTTCGTTAAAACAGGTGAACATAAGTGTCGTTAGTAAAACATGAGTGAAATTACTTTTAAAAATGGAATAAATAAATAATATCATGCCAACGGGCCGCTTAATGTCGTAGCATAACGCGACTAACAACAATTCTTGTTTTTGACAAACAAGAACTTTAAAAGTTAGCCAATATAATATTATATCAACACCAAATAGCTAAAACATATAAAGTCAATTTAAATACATGTTAACCAGCTAGTTAGTATAACATAAAAAAACGTTACACCTCCTTACCTCAAATGTGTAAAATAACACCTAACATAATGTTTTTCAGGCCATTTGCATCATATATGCTGAAAGAACAAGTGTTAGTCTTTAACGCGTAGTTAGAGAAATGGCCGGACACGGGACACGAACACCTAACATTTAGTTAGGTCGTGTACATTTTAGCCAAATTAATCTAAAAATAACCTCAGCCGGCTTTATCCTTTCATATATATCTTCTTTTCTGACCCGTTGACATTTTAGAATAATTTCAGATGTATATCTTCAGCTTAGCTGGTCATTATGTATTTATTCGTATCATTTTACAGAAGAGAATATAATGCACATGTCAAGGAGTTGACTTTGCATCAAATAACACTTAAAATTAAGTTCATTTCTGATGAACCTTTATAGATGGATTTCAAAGCCTCTACCTCTACAAAAACCTTGTGATGACCATTTTCTGGAAGTATTCAGGTAAAATACAACTTCTAGCAATTAAAACTTGCAGTTAGACATATGTGAAGTCATCTAATTCTGGATACACTCAAACAGCACCTTTTACCAATACTTAAGAAACAAGAGAAATAAGAAAATAGATGATTGTGGGCTTATGGCTCATGTCAATCTCGTCCAACTCCTAATCAAATTCACAGTAAACCTATTGAATTTCAACAAGAAAGGATAAACCAAATTAGTTCTAACCCGAGTAACTAAGTTCTGGTACGGATTCAATATATATGCTCATTGATTACAAAAGTAAATTCATGACATAAGGTAATATGAACGTATGGCGAGTTTCAAAGTAACTTACAGGCACTGTTGCAAAATTTGATCACCAAACACAAAAAGTTTATTATGATTCAAATAAAAATTGGTGCAGGGGCCAAAATGGTTCCAAAGAACAAAATTGATTCACACGTAATCAGTGATAAAAATATACTCGATAGACGATCTCCTCATCCAAATGCTTCACTTAAAAACCGTACTTTACAACAATTAACCTAGTACCTTCAATTCTTCAAAAGATATATGGTGTATAATGAACACATAAATTATTTTAAAGTTTCATGAAAAACAATGAGGTACCTTATTAATTTTTTTCTATATGACCATACAACCTTACATCCCACATAGGTTGAAGAAACCAAAATGTGCTTTGCTTATATACTACGGTGAATATGGACATAATGTCTTTAGAATGGTATTATGTTTAGGCCATACAATGATGTGTATGAAGTGCGCATATAAAGTGAAAACGAACTTCTTACCATATTTGTATTTGTACAGGGCTGAATTTGTACAAGTTCTTAACTTTTTACATTTATTGTAATTTCTTTTTGTTTCTCAAAAAGTACATCAAAATTTATGTTTGTTAGCGATACACGGATTATTTTAAATGTTTACCTACAAACCGGTTAACCATGTAAAAATCCAGTCAACATTACGTATCTTTAGCGAAGTTTGAAAGTTTGTTAGCGATACACGGATTATTTTTAGTAGGTTACGTATTTCGGTACTTTTAAGAAAGTATGTTGCGTATCTACAAACTTAGTTTTAAATAATACGGTGATTGGGGTATCAAAGTTCTTGTGTAGAAGTTTTGGCATGTTTAATTTCTGAAAACTAGTTTTATGCTTAAATCCCACATCGGTCTAAGAGAAGAACTTTTAATAGGTTATATACGATGGTGCATATCATTTGAGTAATTTGATACAAGTGCTATGTTGTTGATGCTCAATGTTGGTTTCTAGCAATTTACGAAACCTATATTATTAGGACCTATGTTCGGCATCAGAAATTGGTACAAGTTCCCAAGTTTTTAGTCAAGATCCGAGAGTTTTTTTTCATAATGTATTTAGCTATATTGGTAACTCATCATCTTGTATGTGTGTAAGTACAAGATTTATCGGCTTCGTTAATGTCGATTTGTGACTCATACAAGTTCCACATTTTGTGTTTTTGATAATTAGATAATTCCACATTTTGTGTTTTTGTAAGAAGTTTTTGCTAAGTCGGCCTAGGACAAAACAATGTCGATGCTACAGCAGGGAAGGATCCATAAAAAAAATTAAAGTGACGGCAAAAGTTACGAGTGTTGGATCGGATCATCAACTCAATCTTTCCTAAACACTACTATCTCATGAATGCATAATGTTTACATAACACTCTCCTAAATAAACCATCTTCACAAATAACCTGCACATAATTATCTTCACAAATTAATTGTTGTGAGTATTTAGTTTAAATCATTGTCTTGAGCAACCGAGCAATTAATTTTCATAAATATAACTATCATCACAAAAAAATCGTTGGAGTATTAAATTTCACAATATTTAAAACTAAACAAGCAAAAAAAGAAAAAAGCTTTCCCCCATGGCGTTCCCAGGTAACAACATCAACATCACCATATCCAAATTAAATCATCTTTAATCCACTAAATTTCAATTACTTAAAATCCCACTACCAAAATCATATATCCATCATTTCCCCCAATTAATTTCATCAATTTAATCCAGTTTCACAAACCCTAATTTGGCGATTTTCTTCATTTTTATGGGTTTCTTTTATCTGTTTTGTTTTCATTATGGGAGATCATCGATCTAAGGAGGATGACGTGCGAATGATTTTCACGTCTATTTACATTACTAACTTCCCTGATCACATCAATGCGAAGGAGCTGTGGAGAGTATGTAGTCAATATGGGAATGTCATCGATTCCTTCATCCCTAATAGGATATCAAAAATCGGTAAGCGTTTTGGATTTGTTCGCTTGATTAAGTCGCCAAATGTGGATCGATTGATTGATAACCTTTGTACGATTTGGATTGGGCGGTTTAAACTATATGCAAACGTTGCTAGATTCAGTAGGCCACCCATGAATAAAGGGTATCATTCGCAGGCTAATACACATGTTAATTCATCTACTTATGTGCCTGCTTTTAATCGAAAGCATCCTTCTGTGATTAATGGTGGGGATCAGAGACCCCCTAAATCTTATGTTCAAGCATTTAAAACTGGGGATATGTCACATAATGATCAGGTTTTGTCGCAGCCAACATTGGTTTTAGATGAATCATGTCTCCATAATTATGATTTCTCTCTATCTTTGGTCGGCAAACTAAAAGAGTTTGGTTCTCTACCAAACCTGAAAAAGATACTAGAGGACGAAGGATTTTCTGATCTTAACATTCGTTATATAGGAGGTTTCTGGGTGATGCTCCAATTCCAGTCTAAAACCGCCCTACACAACTTCAATTCACATGTAGGCGTTAACTCTTGGTTTTCATCGATACAACATGCATCGGATTCTTTTAGTATTGATGAAAGAGTAACTTGGATTGATGTTGAGGGTGTTCCTCTAAAAGTTTGGACTCGTAATACCTTCCCTAAAATCTCTTCGAAATGGGGTTCCCTTTTGTATGAGGAGGATGAGGATGCTCTATACTTTCATAGGAAGCGATTGTGTATTAAAACCACCTACAACGAGAATATTTTTGAGTCTTTCAAAATTGTCGTTAAAGGTAAGATTTTTTGGATTCGTGTAAAAGAAGTATCAGGCTGGGCTCCTGATTTTTCAGACTCTCCGGATGATTCTTCTGAGTCAGATAATGAATATGTTGATGACAAATCAAAAGATGGATGTTCTGACAAGGCAAGCGAGGCTGAGGAAATTCCTGAGACTGTCTTTGAAGCTGAAGAACCTGGTGAAATCAAAGGGTCTGTCACGAAGGAAAGTAAGCATGAAGAAATGGACGAAACTCATTCCGAGGACCCTTTTAATATTTATAATCTTCTTGAAAAAAAACAACAATTACATCATAATGTTTCGATTCAATCAGAAGAAGATCCTAAGTACCCGCCGGGGTTCTCACCTCATAATTCTGATGGACTTGTTAAGGAACATGTCTCGTCAGAACATGATCATGGTTTTCAGACAGGCATCAAGGAGGATGTATGTATTTCGGCTAATTCAGGTTCATTTAAGCAGGTTAATACTCCTAAAATAGGCGGTTCTATGCTACAACTTATCGAAGACCTGATTAAAGTGGGACAAACAATGGGTTACAAAATGGAAGGGTGCATAAATGACATCGAAGAGATTGTGAAGAAACAAGGAGAGCAAGAGTTTTATAAATGAATTTTTTGTCCCTCAACATTCAAGGTCTTGCCCAAAAGACAAAAAAAGATTGGGTAAAGGAGTTATGTATTAAAAATAAAGTTAATTTTCTTTCTTTACAGGAAACTAAAATGGAGCATGTGAATCTATTCGACATCAGATCTTGTTGGGGTAATCTTTCCTTTGATTTTGTAGTCGGTCCTTCAATAGGTAATTCTGGAGGCATTTTATATGTTTGGGACTCTAACATGTTCCATAAGGAGAATTCTACAGTTTCGGATTATTTCATTGCTATCATGGGAAAATGGCTCCCCAATGATAAGAATTATTTTATCATATCGATTTATGCTCCTCAAGAGCTCTCAGAGAAAAAGATGCTTTGGCAATACTTGGTTCATGTCATAGGTGGTTGGAATGGCGATATTATTATGGGTGATTTTAATGAAGTCCGTACTGAAGCTGAAAGATTCGGTTCTTCTTTTAATGCTCGTGGTGCGGCTGCTTTTAATTCTTTTATTTCTACAGGTGGTTTGGTTGAGGTGCCATCAGGTGGTTACTCTTATACATGGGCTCATAAATCTGCTACCAAAATGAGTAAACTTGACCGCTTTCTTATATTTGAGAATTTAATGAGTAATTGTCCGAACATCTCGTCCATTACTTTGGATAGATTCTTATCGGATCATAGGCCTATTTTACTTCGTGAAATCTACTTTGATTATGGGCCTATTCCGTTTCGTTTTTTTCACCATTGGTTTGACATCATAGGTTTTGATTCGTGAAACTTGGAAAGAAATTAAGATTCAAGATTCTAATGTTATGTTAAAGCTTGCAAAAAAGTTAAAGATTCTCAAAGTGAAGATTAGATCATGGGTTAAAGACAAGAAGGAGAAAGCGCATGTTCTTAAGAATTCCTTAAAAAAGAAGCTTGCTGACATTGATTCTATTCTAGACAATGGGGAGGCGACTTCTGATGTGTTGAATGACAGATTGGATGCAATGAATTCTTTAACTAAATTGGAGAAAATGGAGTCGCTTGAATTGGCTCAAAAAGCTAAAATAAAATGGTCGATCGAAGGTGACGAAAACTCAAAATATTTCCATGGTATTATCAACAAAAAATGTAATAATCTTGCTATCAGGGGTATAATTGTAGATGGAGATTGGATTGAGGATCCTAATGTTGTCAAGAATGAGTTCTTGTCTCACTTCAGGAATATGTTCAATTCTCCTTGTACTGATCAGCTTACCCTAGATATGGAGTTCCCTAATGTTTTGTCTCATGAACAAGCTCAGGACCTGGAAAGAGTTTTTTCGAAAGAGGAAATCAAAAAGGCGGTTTGGGATTGTGGTTTAGACAAATCGCCAGGCCCTGATGGTTCACTTTTGGTTTTTACCGCAAGTTTTGGAGTTTATTAGAAGATGATGTCGTCGATGCTGTGTGCTATTTTTTTAACAACGGATTCTGCCTCAAAGGTATTAACTCGTCTTTCATTGCTTTGATTCCGAAATCTCAAGGTGCTAATATGGTGAAAGACTTTAGACCTATAAGTCTTACTGGTAGTATTTATAAAATAATTGCCAAAATTCTTGCTAATCGCTTAGTGACTGTTTCGGACGGCCTTGTGAATGAAATTCAATTTGATTTTATTGCTAATCGCCATATTTTAGATGGTCCATTTATTCTAAATGAATTAATTCACTGGTGCAAAGCAAAGAAGAAACAATTTATGATCTTCAAAGTCGACTTTGAGAAGGCGTTTGATTCCGTTAGTTGGGATTTTTTGGATGACATCTTAAAGAATTTTGGCTTTGGGCTTCGTTGGCGTGATTGGATTCAAAGTTGTTTAAAATCTTCAAGAGGTTCGATTCTTGTCAATGGAAGTCCAACATCTGAGTTTCAATTTTCCAAAGGCCTTAAACAGGGAGATCCTTTATCTCCCCTCTTATTCATTCTAGTCATGGAAAGCCTTCATTTATCCTTCCAAAATGTTGTTAACGCGGGTTTATTCAAGGGAGTTACTCTAAATAATTCCTTACAGATATCTCATCTCTTCTATGCCGATGATGTGGTCTTTATAGGACAATGGAGCGACTCGAATTTATCTACCATTATGTGTGTTCTTGACTGCTTTTTCCGTGCTTCAGGGCTAAGAATTAACCTTCAAAAATGTGGTCTCATGGGCATTGCTGTCGAAACCAACAAGGTTGATACTGCTGCTAATAACCTTGGCTGTAGGATTTTGAAATCCCCATTTTCTTACCTGGGTGTCAACATTGGTGGGCATATGTCTCGAATTACTTCTTGCGATGTCGTCATTAATAAAATTCTCAGTCGGCTCTCTAAGTGGAAGATGAAGGTTTTATCCATTGGGGGTAGATTAACTCTTTTGAAATCAGTTTTGGGGTTGACACCTATCTACTATATGTCGATGTTCAAAGCTCCCATTCAGGTGATTAATAAGCTTGAGTCTATTCAAAGTCATTTTTTTAATGGTGTGGATTATAATGATCGAAAAATGTCATTTCTGAATTGGGAAAATGTTCTTGCATCTAAGGAGAAGGGTGGTCTAGGGGTTTCTAGCTTTTATGCGCTTAACCGTGCTTTAATCTTTAAGTGGGTGTGGAGATTTCGCTCTAATCCTAACTCGCTGCGGTCTAAGGCTATTATGGCTATTCACGGGCATGACGATAAACTTGGTAATCCTATCAAATACAGTTTTTCCTCAAATTGGATCGATATAATTCGTGTTATACATCTGCTAAAAAATAAGGGCATCGATTTGCATAGTTTTGCTAACAAAACCCCATTCTGGGAAGAGTCTTGGAGAGGTGGCGCAGCCCTTAAGGATTTATTTCCTAGAATTTATGCTCTCGAATTGGTTAAAGATATTTCTGTGGCGGAGAAAATGGCGCATCCTTCTATTTCTTTTTCCTTCAGGCGTGTTCCAAGATTGGGTTCAGAGCTTACGCAAATGGCATTGCTACAATCTCATTTGGAAGGTGTTGTTCTTTCAAATATGCTTGATAGATGGATATGGACGCTTTCAGGAGATGGAGAGTTTTCTGTTTCATCGGTTAGGAGCCTCATTGATGATAAAACTCTTGGAACGGTTGGATCCAAAACTCAATGGTGTAAGTTTGTTCCGATAAAGGTTAATATTCTTTCTTGGAGAGTTAAACTTAACAACTTGCCAACGCGTCTAAATCTTTCTCGAAGAGGTATGGAGTTGCATTCAATTTTTTGTCCATCGTGTAATATTGCGGTAGAATCGTCGAATCATCTTTTCTTTACATGTCCCATGATGAAGAATTTGTATAAGGCTATTACCAGATGGTGGGATGTTAAAATGTTGGAGGTTTCTAATTATGAAGAATGGTGGTCGTGGCTTAATAGCCTTCGGCTTTTGCCCAAGATTAAGATGGTTTTGCAAGGCGTTTTTTACATTACTTGGTGGTTAGCTTGGAAGTTTCGGAATCAAATCATCTTCGGTCCTAATAACATGCCAAAAGGGCGATTATTTGATGATATTATTGCATTTTCGTTTTCATGGTGTAGATCTAGAAGTAAGTCTTGTTTTAGCGAGATAGATTGGTTAAAAAACCCTTCGCTTATTTCCTTTGTAATTTTTTCTTCCTAGCGCCTTGCTAGTTTTTTAATGAATTGGCTGTTCAAAAAAAAAAAAAAGTAACCCACCCCACCCACCCACCTACCCGGCTCTGGGGCAATCTCAGGTTTGTAATATGCCAAGTTATCACAAGCAAGATCCACAAAAAAAAAATTATAGCGTCTTTAAGGTTTACTACTTCCCACAATCAGTGGCGCAGCTTTTAAGGGGCCGGGGGGGCGCCCGACCCCCCGAAATTTTTTTTGCGATGTAGGGGGTATATAGTTTTCGTGTAGAAAAATTTCGGTATATTCGGTTTCGACCCCCCGAAAATTTCGGTATACCTGAAATATAGCCTTAGGAAGAAAAAAAAAAAAATTTAGATCCCGACCCCCCACTTAAAAATTCCAAGCTTCGCCACTGCCCACAATTTTATACATGTTATACGCGTACGTGAAGCTGGTATAAGACTTTGGCGTGTAATAGCAGAATTTTTTTTTTTTTTTTTAATCATAACCTTGTGTTATTCCAACAAGATCGAGATTAGCTACACGCATATGGCTGGCTCAGCTCCTCTATGAATATCTGATAGCTGTTCATATCCTACGTCAACAATGGACTACGATGCCTCCAACATAGTTAGCTAGGTATACATGTTTCAATGTGTTAAAAACTTAAAATAAGTTAACACAGAAATACATGCAATTGTAACTTGTAACAATTTTTCCTATCGTTGCCCAACTTCCACACATTTGCATTTTGGGTCTCTTTATCCCGATCATGTTACTGAAAACACATAAAAATCCATGGATAATGTTTTTACTTGATAAAGGTAGCACGATGGAAGATACCGTCGTCACATATTGATCATGATCTTCCAACTCTCTTTAATTAACGTAACATGTAAGCACAATGTGTTCCGTAAATCCATAGTTTATCCCGTTTTCTAAGTTAATCAAACTAGTGAATGAGTCGATACATATACACATAAAAAATTGTTCACCACGAAATCACATCGTCATAGGAATTGAACGGTTTTTTTAGACCTTTTAGTGTGAAAACTAGTTATAATGCCCGCGCATGCGCGGGTTGTTTTTAAATTTTTTGAATCATATATTTTTATTTATTAAAATTCAAATAATTTAATCTTTATTTTGTTTGATTTATTATGTTTAATTATAGTTTTTTATTAATAAAGATAATTATTTAAAAATTTTAATTATATCATTAATTGTATCTTATCTATATTATCTTTTACTTGTGTTATGGATAAATATAAAATGTTAAATAACCTTTTTATTTAAATAAAATTATTACTAAATAAGGTAAGAATTCATTTTTTTGAAATGAAAAATTGCCAACAGTGGTTTTGTATTATTATATAAATAAAAGATATAAGGGATTTTGATTTTTTTTAATGGGCCTAAGCCTACACACTAACGTAAAATGTAAACACTATTAATGGGCCTAAGCCTACACACACTACTACACAAAAGGGCATAGACACCTCTTAATGGAGACTGGTTTTAAAAAAACTGGTTTTTATATTTAAAAAGTAGAGAGCATATGAAGCATGAAAACCAGTTTTTACATATAAACCGGTCTCTTTAATCTAAATCACAGTAAAACTAGTTCTCTTATAAGAAACCAGTTTGTGCACTAAGTCAAAGACACTAGTTGTTTTGAAGAGACCAGTCTCTAAGTTTTCTATGATAAACACCGGTGTTATTTCCAAATTCATAATGGCTCTGTTTCGTTACAAATCTATAACTACCGAGAGAACGCCATCCCTTTATGCAAATGTTAAAAAAAAAAAAAAAAAAAAAAAAAAAAAAAAAAAAAACCCTAAGAAAATAGAAATCAAATACCCCGTATTATTTTATTCAAATAATTACTACTAGTACTTTGATAACTCCTACACTCACAAAACTTTGAGGAATAGAGTTAGTATGCAGTTAAAAAATTTTTTTTTGAGAGAGTTATTTACATACCAAACTTTTTTTTATCAATCTAAAAATAAAATCAATGGTTCAGATTAAAAGTTTTTTAATATTCACTCATTTTTTATAATTTAAATATTTTTTAAACCGTTAATCGTTAAGCGAAAATATACACTATTGCGACGAGCATTTAATTATCTTTCTATAGATGGGTACTTTAATATACTTTCGACAAAAAATGTTTTTTTTTTCATGCTTTTTTTCGTGGCCGAAAAAAATCACATGCGATAGTGTAATATCATATGTGATTTTTTCGGCCATGAAAAAAAAACGTGAAAAAAACTTTTTTTTTTTTTTGAAAATATATCAAAGTTGCCTATAAAGATAATTAAATGTTCGTCGTAACGGTATATTTTTTTCGCTTAACGATTAACGGTTTGAAAGATATTAATATTTGAAAAAAAAGATAAAAGTGTGTTTTTTAAATTGTTGTAATTAATCTCATCTATTAGATCAAATAAAGATAGATGGTGGAGATGAGTGCTTCTAAAAAAAGTTTAGTAAGTTTTAGCAAAATATTCTCACTATAGAAGTTACCCTCTTTTCTCTCTCTGACACATCTTTTGTAACCCTAGTCTCAACTACAAACTGCCGTCAATATCCTTCTGGCCATCGGGTTTGATCGGCAGTCCGAATGGCCTCCATCACGTCTCTTCTATTTCTAAATACTATTGATTATCTTGTGAGGTGCGTGCATTGGAGGTAGTAATTTGTTTAATTTCAAAAACATATACAACAATCCTCTTCTCCCATCTTGCAAATATTGGACAAATTAAACGAGTTGTTTTTTCTTGTGATTCCATAGCAATTCTTTTTTTGATTTGAAGAGGCTTTACAGAAATTGTTGTATATGCTTTTGAAATTTTTTGCGAGACTTTTTTCTACTCCCCAACAGTTCAATGGAGTGTCTATGAACCAATTTTATGGTTTTTATCATTGATTTTGTTTTCTTCATTCGAGTAACTCTAATTATTTGTTGCTAAAGTCATTTTTTTGAAAGGCATTTGTTGATAAAGTCTAATATCAATGTATCGTGAGGTTCGTGTTATGGTTTTTTGACAGGTTCACCGGGTTATTGTGGTGGTCGTGTTTTAGATTTTGTGAGTTTTAGTGGTTTTGAGATCAATTATATCATGGTTTAGATTTAGTTATTTTATGAGTTTGGTTGATAAAGGTAGGTATTCTCGGCGTGCGGTGATCTTACGATGATGTATTTTTCTTATGTTACGGTTTCAAAGTTTTGCATTTACATGTCGAATTCTTTTATTTAATTTTGCATTTTGGATCTAAGGAATTATTCATTCTTTTACATGGGCACAGGTATGATTTCATTAAAGTTAAAGTTATAAAGGTCGATTCAAGATAGTGGCATGTAAAGGTTGTTGTTACACTATTAATGACCGCGTATATTATTGATTTCTAAAGTTATTAGGTGTGTGACTTAACAAGGATACATTTATGTGATAATGTCAATAGGTGATATGAAACCATTTTTGTGTATATATTCATGATAAACTAAGTGTGCCGTTTACAATACAACTTATGTTGTTCACTTGTATGTAGATGCATTGATCTTGCAGCAGCTCGCTTACATTGGTTCGTATGTGGGAGATAGAAAATGATGCAAAAGGTATCAAACAACTATATGATATGCCATTGGTAAGGAATTTTTTTTTTTAATTTTTTTTAATTTTTATTTTTATTATATTATTTTTTTTAAACTTACAAAAAACTAGTAGCGCTTTCTTGACGTAACAATTAAGTCATTACTTATTGTTCCTAATATTTTTATTGACTTTAAATATAGACATTTGACAAGTTAGAGATAAATGTGGAACAAGCACATATAAAGTTGTTTTGGTGTTCAAGTCTATAAAAAGTGATGAAATGCGATGACACAACATATTGATAGTTTGTTACATTGTAGATGCTATATGGATATAGATGCTTATTGAATGATCCATGTGAGAGATAAGCGCTCAAGCATATTGGAAGAAAGCCAGAATTGCAACCTTGATTGCGTATTTATGTATGATTTATTATATTTGAGGAGATGTCATTGTATTGGATTATAATATTTGTATGGATGTTATTTATTGACTTTTGAGTTTCATTGTATTGAATTAGATCCCCTATCAATATTACATATCAATAAAAGCAAAAAATGAAAAATTAGAAATGTATTGGTACTAATCTATAATAGAAACTGGTTCTTATCGATGGGAATTCTCATTTGTGATAGCTGTGCAACTTTGTAATCGAAACCGGTTCATACAATAAAACTGGTCTTCATTCTTTAAAAAAGAGACCGGTTAGATAACCGGTTTTTATGTGTTTCAGTTAAAGAGATACCCCCTCACAGAGAGTGGTTCAAAAACCAGTTTCTATAGGCTATACTAACCGGTCTTTATCGACTTTTTTGTAGTAGTGACACTATATGTTTTTTAATGAGCCTAAGGGATTTTGATTGTTTTTTTAATGGACCTCTTAATGGTTTACAACAGTTTGGAAAACAACTTTAAAAACCTACACACTATGGCATGTTTCACTATCGTTTCATTGTCCAACAAGTTCAACAATACCTACATTTTTTTTCCCGACACATATATGATTACATATGAACTTTTTCATAAGAGACTGACAACAAGCATAGGCTCAAGGCTCTGCTATCAATATCTTATAGGTGTACATGTACCCCTTTATTCCCTTGATCTATTTTGTAGCAAATGGAAGAGATGCATCCCAACTAGTTTTGGTTTACATGTTTAGCTTAATAATGTAAGTTTGGGATGACATGGAAAATACAACAACTTAAATGCAAAAAATAAGTACATGAAATGAACAGTTAATGAGGAACTGGATGCGAATAGTTGACTTGTAGGAAAAAGCCATGAATGACTACTATTATGGCCTTATGTTAACTTGTCTAAAATGAAATCAAATTGCATAATGTTTTACAATAGCTACAAATTGCAATAGTTTCGAAACGAACTTTAAAAACCTATAGATGACCACACAAGCACAATCTATATGTCTCTATGTATTGTCGTATTGACATCTTTGACATTCAATATAAACATATGAAATATCGTTAAACTGTCCAACAGGTTGCAACAATAACAAGCAATCACTAAGTTGCTAAAATGGTACCCTAATAGAACAATAACAAGCAATCACTAAGTTGCTAAAATGGTACCCCTAATAGAACTTTTGAATGTAGTTTATGTGGCAAAGTGGAAGACTCACATGATCACTTGTTTTTTAAGTGTGAGTTTGCTATGGAATTATGGGAGAATATAAGGAAAATTGCAGAGTGATGAGGCAAAAAATGATCCGTTTTTAGGAGGTCATTTAAGCCCGAATCCGAATTTATTTGATCAAATATTGCCCTAAATCGTTCCTTTTGTGATTTTAGGTACTTTGGGAGTGAAATCTGGAAAAGGAAGCAATTCGGACGTTTTTGGAGCATAATAGTGAAGAAAACGCCAAAGTCTTAATTTTCCATGCTGGGAATAGTGCATGACGGCGTCAAGAGTAGTTCCCTGACGGCGTCAAGAGTAAAATTCCATGACAACCTAGAAGAGTTTTGACGGCGTCATGAAGGTAGGGCGTCAAGAGTAAAAGTCATGACGGCCTGGAAATGTTTTGTACTTGACGACGTCAAATGTAGATCTAGGCAGTCCAAGGATTGTTTTGGCGGCGAGGTGACGGCGTCACCTATTTGGTCTTGACGCCGTCAGACCCCTTTTTCTATATATAGTTTTCTAATTTTTCACATTAGGAGAGAAGTTTTGGGAGAAACCCTAAGTACGATTTTGGTGTAACTTTACAGGTTTTTCAAGGGTTCCAACCCCTTGATACCTTGCATGATTAATCAAGATAAGTGTTCTTCTAATTCAATCAATATGTCTATGTGTTGGTTGTCTATATCTTGTTCTTGTCTTAATTCCATCATGCTAGGCTAGATCTATCTTGTGTTTGCTTAGATCTAATGAAACCTAGATATTGATTATGTGTTGATTACTTGTTTATTCTTGTCTTGGATGAATGATTTTATATGTTAGGCTTAAGAAAACTGGCAGATCTCCAATTGGTAACATGCTTGAACGTCTTAAGAAACATGAACCAACGCGCACTAGGTCTTTATTGGTTGTATTTAATGCATGAGCCACTGTTTACAATCCCTATAGTTGTGCTGGGCATGGTGTAGGAGGAGATAAGAGCTCATAGAATTGGGGAGTTATGTGTGCCACCCCATGAATGGTATTAAGGAATACGATCCGTCATTCATGCAATTATAACAAGTAATTAACATGTAAAAGATATCTAGGGAGTAGTGAAATCTAAGTAAACACATTTTCTCCAATTACTGCTCACAACCTTAGTATAAATTAGTTTATTTTCATTTCTAGCATTTTATTTTGATTGCATCTTAGTATTGGGTTAGTTGAATAGCAACTAATTCCGCCCAAATCCTTCAAACCCGAGATTTTAATTTGCTTTCCATAAAATATAAAAACACAAAAATAATCATCCCTCACCTTTAGAACTAGTATTTAGGTTTTCTAATCCTACGACACTATTCCTAAGCTGAACGATCAATCCCCCCGTACTTGTCACTATACTATACTACAACGATCAGGTACACTGCCTGGTGGGGGTTGTAAGCTTCTCAAGATCCCTTGAGAGGTAAAGCCTGTTGCGATTCCCACGCATCAAGTTTTTGGCGCCGCAGCCCGGGGAATAGTTATTGTCTAGGTTAGAATTTCTTTTTATTAGGTCTACTTGCTAGATTCCTTTCTAGTAAGATTTTATTTTTATTTCTAGGTCTTCTTTAGTCTATCTCATTTCTTTGTGTTGTTGTTCGTAACTCTTTACCATCCGACACCATGGAAGGTGGTAACATCTTTGAACCCGTCATCTCACCACAACAAAACCCACCATTAGAACCCCTTAGGCCCCGAACCTTAGGAGAGTATTCCCAACCTAGCCACCAAGGCTACCGAAACACCATTGAGCTCACCGGAGCCAATGTGACCCCCTTGCGATCCGACACCATCCGGTTGGTGCAAAGCGGATGTGCATTCCATGGACTTTGTTCCGAAGATCCAAACCAACATCTTAAGGACTTTCTCAAAATCGTAGATTCCATAGACCTAGGTGTTAAAACTAGAGATGTAACACCCCCAATTCATTGATGCAGCGGAATTCAAACTGGGTGTTACTCGACGGCACAATAGTCACAATAATAGAAAACGAACTCCAATTGAGTCGTTTTAAAAGGTGTATCATTCAAATTATATAAATATCAGAGATTTCAAAATGAGGTCCCAATTGGTTCCATGTTTACAATGTATAATGAATGAGTTTTGAATGATAATAAAATTTATAGCCCTCTTGAGTATCCGTGTCCTTCCGTGCCATCCTTGATCGTCATGAACCTGAAATACATGCTTGAGAGGTCAACACAAAGGTTGAGTGATATTCATAGAGTTTGTTAAATCGATTGAACACAATGTGTTGGTAGTTAAATCGTTTGAACACTATAATCGTAGTGTTTGTAGGTAAATCGTTTGAACACCATAATCGTAGTGTTTGTAGGTAAATCGTTTGAACACAATAATCGTAGTGTGAGCTGTAGACTCACACCAATGTTTGGAAAACAAAACAGGTAGGCTACGTTATTATACGCCCATAAAATGTATTATACACTAAGCTTATGAAACCAAAACGTTAACGTGTACCAATATCGATTGGCAGATTTATCCCGGTAGGTACTTTGCCGTCATACCTAATGTCTCAAATATTAATGCATTTGTTTGAACTAATCAAAACAAATGGGATTCGTCAATCCCAATAGGCCTATTCACAATATTCGCGCTCACTTGCAAGTAACCCTCGCAAGTGATTAAATGGTTCATACTAAGGGATCTTGGTTTGGCAAGGATGTTACTTAGTGATAATAAAACATAGTCGAATAACATACAGTAGGAAGCATTGTATTCGAGTAGAAAAATAATAGCATGTATTCCCCCCAAGGGTTTGTAAAACATTGAAGTAATGTAAAGTGGGGCTATGAACTCACCTTAAGTTAAGATAGCAAGTAATGAATGTAACGGTCGAATCGTGAAGGTTCTATGAGCAACCTATAATAGAATGTCGCGACTTAGGATTGGAGTAAAGAATATGAAGTAGTGCCTATATATATATCTTGCATTATAGTCCATGATGTGGTATGATGTATATTGTAAGTCCTTGAAAGAAAAGATTCATGAAACATGTATGTTTTGTATATCGTTTACTACCGTTCGGGCCGACATAATTCAGAAGTCATGTTAGTAAGCGTTCGAGGAGCCAGGACACTTTAACTCGTAAATCCACAACTCAACTCGACGGCTTACATAATGAACTCCTCACATGAGGCTCCCTACTATTGTAGTAGTTGATGAAATATATAGATATAAGTTTTGATCCGAAAGGTTACATGTCCGATATTTGAATAAACTTAGGAAAGTTTATTTGTACATGAAGATTGTTATTAGGGGTAGCTTCATAAGCCTTAAATGACCATGTTCTCTTGGTAAAATCTCATGGTTTCCTTTTAAGTGAAGTAGATCCAAATTGCTTGTTCAAGTTATCGCCTAACTCATTGTTTCATGTTTACGCCTATGTGAGTTGTTATGGTCATTTCGTCGTGGCCTAGCCATGACCTTTGGTCCTTGTTCCAAGGTCATGAGACTCAACCTTGGTTCTAGTCATGTTTGTGGTCTTGATTATAGGTCATAAGACCTCTTGTTCCTTTCAAAGTATACCCATAATCTAGTGACTTTCGCCTAAAAATGGGCTGTTTAGAATTTGAAGAATTTTATCACTCGGAAAGCATTTTTAGGTCTCGAGCTTCTTTGTTCCTGAACGAAAACGTCGTTTCGGACAACTTTCGTGTTTTAACTTTTTGATGAATCGGACCAGAAGTGGGACTTTAAAAACCCAAATTTGATCAGGAAGCTATTTGGCAGTTTTGCCGGAAATCTTTGGTAATTTCAAATCGCCATAACTTTTGACTCGTATACTCGTTTTGGGTGGTTCAAATTGCTATGGTTTCCTTGTTAAGTCCTCTACTGTAATATGTAATGATCCAACATCATATTTTTACCATTTTGATCAGGTCTTACCAAGAAAGTCACTAGTTTACTTGTTTTAGTAACTTGTTGTAACAATCAATAACAATAACTTGTTTTGGTCATTTTTATACATCATGGACATGATAACAAGACAATATATAGTACAAATAATATGTAAATAACATGAACATGATTATTTAACAAGAATCAAGTTAGGGTTTGGCTCACAACTTTTGGCTTTCAAAGATGAAAGGAAGTTAACATGTAAGGATAGGACTTTGATAGACTTGCTTCAACCCTTTTTCACTTCATGCAATCTTTCTACCCTTGGTATTCTTGAAAGATGGATGATGAAGGTTTAGGTGAAATGAGTGGATTTAAACTCAAGAGAAATCACCAAGTATATGAGGTTATGGAAGTGTTTGATGAATGATAACCTATCTAGGGTTTCTACCTTGAACTAGCACTTGAATCTTGCATGAAACTAGAAGGAAATCAAGCAAAGATGAGAGGGTTGTGGTGTGGTTTGATGGCCGGCCAAAGGAGGGGATGGGGGGCTTTTATAGGGTCTTGAGGAGGTTACAAATGTTGACTAGTCCAACCTTGGAGGCCAAGGTGAACACATGGATGAAATCTAAGGCCATTAAGCTTGAGATCAAGCCACCTAGTGTGAAAACCCCCCCCCCTATGGCGGTTCATATGGACTTGGAGAGCAAGGGTTGGCTTTTGGATGATATTATCCAAGATATCTAGTTAGTTTTGACTCCGGGAAATGCCAATCGTAAATGATTAAGCCTCAAAACGTAAAACCGGGTGTCGTAAAATTATGGAATTTGAAAGTTTTGATAAACATGTCCATATGTTCCATAATAAAATATAAAATGAGTGGTAGGTTCCATTTGGGTGTAAAACCCTGCTAAAAACTGGAAACACGGGTCTAAAACGCGTAATTCGCGTAAAACGCTGAATATTGCGTAAAATTGAGAAAAGTAAAATGTTACTTTTCTAATGTTATAAAAATGATTTAAAATGACTTATAATGTCTAGACTGGGCTCAGTCTAGTGTCGGTTGGTATTAAATGTCTTTTAGACATCAAACCGTAAGCCTAAAAATCACGAAATGACTTATAACATCAAGGGATCATTTTTGGTCAATGGAGGAGGGAAAGAATATGTTGACTTTTTCTAATAATTTGAAAACTCAAATCTTCTTAGAAACGCGTTTTGTGGTCTCACGGTTAATCGCCCAAATGGTTAAGCGTGCTCATGCGAGAGTAGTATAGGCATGGGTGACCTGCTGGGAAGTTTTTGGTCATGTTTTTCTCAGTCACGATTAATTCTCAAATAAATCATGAGTGTGTCAAACATTTTTCCGATGTGGGGTCACCTGACGGGGTTGAATTTCGTTATGCGTAGAATTTCTGATTGACGTTTTACCCTAAAACGTGTAATTCCTTAATAACTTTCACGAAAATGAGCTTATGAATGTCAAACTTTTAATTTGCCATGGAAATGATTTATCACTCGATAAAATCAAATAAAAATCAACTTTCGGGAAAGTTTCGGGAAAAAATGAATAGTAAAAGTGAATAGTGAAATTTTCCGGGAATGGTAATTAACCTGAAATTGTGAATTGTTACAAGAGAGACCACCCGTTTACGCCTATTCCAATTCTCTCTACGGGATCAAGCTAGCCAATGGCTTGAGCGTTTACCCGCGGGATCCATCACCACATGGGATGATCTCACCACTCGTTTCCTTGCTCAATTTTTCCCACCGGGGAGAACTACTAAGCTTAGAAATGACATCTTGATGTTCCAACAACCTCAAAATGAATCTCTTTATGAAGCATGGACTCGTTTGAAGAACTTACTCCAAAAAGTCCCTCATCATGGCATAGATCTTTGGCTCCAAGTCCAAATTTTTTATGACAATATCGACATCTCCACGAGGCGAGCCATTGACCAATCGGCCGGTGGTAAGCTACGTGATCTTAGTGCGGAACAATCATGGGAACTCATAGAAGATCTTGCTCTCTATGACAACGAAAGTTGGAATGATCCCCGTGACTTGAACAAAACGGTCAAGGCAATATCTTTGCCTTCGAACAATTCTAGCACTCCCGACCGTAGGATCATGGAACTTGAGGACCAAGTCAAGTTTCTCATGAAATCTTACGAAGCTCCTAAGCCTTCAAGCCAAGTGAACAAAATCACTTCTTCATGCGAATTATGTAGTGGTCCCCACGACACTCGTGATTGTGTGGAACTCCCCGGAACAGCTTTTGCGGACTACGCATCCACGCGTACCGACGAAACGGGAGATAAGTGGTACACTTTCAAGCCCGAGCCAAACACTTACGGTGATTCATACAACCCCTCATGGAAAAATCACCCAAACCTTAGGTGGAAACAAAATCAACCCAATTCTTCCAATCCGCCTAATCGTTACCAACCAAACGGTCCACCATCCAACCATACTTTCAACAACAATCCTTCTAACAACTATTGTAGTACCAACAATCTTGAAGGATTGATGTCAAAGTTCATGGCATCTCAAGAAGCTCGCATAGCTAGGTTTGAAACCGAATTCAACCAACAACAAACGGAGATGACCAACAAGATTGACAACTTGTTGAAAGCCCTCAACAACCAAGCGTTAATCACACCTAGGAAGGACACTAGGGACACCAATAGTGGAATCCAAATTAAGGACCCCTCATCATCCAAACATGTCCACTTTGTCAATGTTGTCACCATTAAGCCGATAGATAAGGAGATAGAGAGGAGTGACAAGGATGAAGTTAGAGTAGAAGCCAAGATTAAGGATGAGAGTAGGGAAGTTGAGGTTAACAAGGAAGAGGAATTAGAGGAAGTAGAGCCTATGGAAAAATACTTTGATAAGTTGCCCACCGAGGAAGAACGGGAGTACCATAAGGATTTATTCGATAGTCCCGAGAGACCATATATCTTCGGCACACCCCTTATCAAAATGGGAGACCCCTCTAACATTAACATCAAATGAAATATCGGACACATGCATGTATGGAAAGCTTACATCGACCCTAGATCCCCTGTTAACATCATGACTAGGACTTATTACAATTGGGTGATGAAGAAGCAACTTGATTTTAGGATGATGTCCGGTAAGAATCTGATAAGTAATTTTGCAGGAAGAGTGAAGGGATTGCATGTAATTATTGGGAATCTCACCTATGAGATCGATTTTATGATAGTGGAAGACATTCGTCCGGTGATAGATGCTTGCCTAAGCCAAGTAATATTCAGAAAACCATTTGTTGAGGCCACTAGGATGAGTTATGATCCGACCTTAGGGATAGTTAGATTTAAGGGAGAGAATGATGAGGTTGCCTATCAAATGCCCTACAAGATTGAACAATACCGCCTTCTCTCTAATTTTGAAAAGAACACAAGCAAGCGGCTTATTATAGGAATGAGGAGGATAGACGTAGAGGAGTAGAATATGTAAAGAATAGGATGCTTGGTTTCTACAAAAAATGCTTGCAACTAGGTCCGGAATACAAAACTGGTTTAGAAGACGACCTAGAGAATGAAACCAATGATGAAGTCACGTAGTAACCCATGACCTTGAGTCTAGCTACAAGACTCGTAAATAAAGAAAAGCGCTTCTTGGGAGGCAACCCATGTTTTGTGTGATTTTATTTTTGTTTGTTTGTTATTTGCTTCCGTATGCATGCTTAATTTTTATTGTTGGTAGATCATGTCTCTAAACTAAAATGTGGAAATACTTTACTTTGTTGTTTTGGTCTGGTCTTAACTCCACCTAAAGGTATTTTTGCAAAAGATAAGTGTAAGGGGAAACCCCAAATATGTTTTTAAGAAACAAACCGATCATGATTCTCCACAATATTAAATGAACATGTATATTCGTACTTGTTAGAGTCAAATGCTTGTATTGAGTCATAATGAAGTTTTGCAGGATTTTCCAGGAAGTAGAACCAAGTTTTTCCAGAAATTTTCCAGAAACTTAACATAAGAATTTCTGCAGGTCAATTCTGACGGCGTCAGGAGTTTACTCTTGACGGCGTCAGGAGTTAAAATATGGAAATTTTACCGGTTTTGTTTTTCTAACGGAGTCTTATGGTTTTTGTGAATTATTAAGTTTTATAATCTCCAGGAGATCTGCAAACTTCATTCCACAAGCATTATATCTTATCTTGTTTTCTAGGATTTAGTAACTTATATAGGATGCCGCCGATTTTACGCGAGGTTGTCTTGTCTATTTTCTCAGGTTTTACAGATTATGTATGACAAGAAGATGATTTATATTCTGGATGGGAAGCTTTGATTGTTCATTTTCTTGGAGGAAGATTTAACCTGGCCACCCTATTATCCATACCGAGCGAATCAGGGGAGTATTTGATTTCATTCTCTTTACTTTTTCACTTTTACATTCTATACTTGAACATTGGGGACAATGTTCATCTTAAGTGTAAGGGGAGGGTAAAAAGATGATACCTTACATATGCACTTTCGCTTGAGTTTGTTTTGTTTGATGGTAGATGTGTAATAAAACTATGAGAAATACTTGTTAGTGTAATTTTAGCGCCAAATTTAAAATTTTTTACAACATTTAGGAGTGAAACTTTAGCTATAGCAAGCGTCTCATGGATAGGAGATTGTATGACTAGCACATAACCGTATATTCAGAAAAATTTTCCACCCAAATATGTGAGGTTCGCCTTTAGATTTGATAGGAAAAGCATTTATTATTAGTGCTTATGATTGTACCGGTAGCATTTAGATTCTAGAACTTGCGTTAGTGATGCATCCCGAGACCGCTAGTGAGACTACATTCGTGTGGTAGGATTTACTACATGATAAGAGGCATTAGGATCACCCTTGTGTTAAACCCGTATTATAATTACTTGACCATTTAAGTCATATTACTTGGCTAGTCAAGTCAACTAATTTTTCCCACACCCTTAGCGTTGTACTCATTTTTAGTACACGAAACCCCTAGTACACCCCTCCGAGCCTATCTTTTCGTTTCTAACTTTAAGCATTTTTACTTAAAGGAAGAATTTGTTACACCCCACTTAAATGTACAACCAAATCGCCTTAGCCTTCCATGTATGCGCTCATTTTTAGTGCATTATTGTTATTTATTAAACCCTAAGTTAACTATCTAATTGATTACATGGTTGCTAAGTCGAGTCATATCCTTGTACATATTGTTTTGGGACGATTGGGACTCATGGGTAAGTACTTATTTTATAGAGTAATGGGGAAGAACATCATATATTACCGCCATATGTGCGTTAATATTAAAAGTACTCCAAGTGTTTTGATTTTCTTAATTCGAGTCATTAGATTAGTTTAATGTAAAGTATGTAAAGATTCAAGTGTAAGGGGAATGTTCATACCCTATGATGTATTATTTTGGATGGTAGGGTAAGAGTGTATGCAAAAAAAAAATAATAATAATAATAATAAAATAAAAATAAAAAAAATAAAAAAATAAAAAGAGAAAAAAACATACGGACTACCATCCCGTTTTATTCTATGTTTATTTTATGTTTTTGTTATTTTTCATTTATTAGCTTAAGTCGAGTATAGTCTTGGCTTAGCAACGCCACATTGTACATGTAATTAAACAAGATTGTTAACTCGCCACCAGAAAAACTTCCTTTATCCAACAAAACCGTGTATTTCATATCCCTACACCTAACGTTACAACCCTTTAAAAACCTCTTTGATAGTTTATCCTAGGTGCTTACGCCATGTGGTGGAGGTTTGATCCTTTCCCAAGCCTATGGTAATCTATTTTGCTATGACAGGTAGTGAGAGATATCTTCCGTTTCCATATTGTAATTTACACTTTATTACACCCGAGAGATGTGAGTATCTAAACACTATTTGTGAGGTGCTTTTGTATGACCTCCGTGCTTGTCTATTGGTCTTTAGTGGAATGATTATTTGTTGTAATTACTTTTATATTAGTGTTAAATGACCGCCAACTTGTCTTTTGAGTAGAATAAAAGCGCATTTGCTTGAGGACAAGCAAATCTCAAGTGTAAGGGTATATGATGAGGCGAAAAATGATCCGTTTTTAGGGGGTCATTTAAGCCCGAATCCGAATTTATTTGATAAAATATTGCCCTAAATCGTTCCTTTTATGATTTTAGGTACTTTGGGAATGAAATCTGGAAAAGGAAGCAATTCGGACGTTTTTGGAGCATAAAAGTGAAGAAAACGCCAAAGTCTTAATTTTTCATGCTGGGAACAGTGCATGACGGCGTCAAGAGTAGTTCCCTGACGGCGTCAAGAGTAAAATTCCATGACGACCCAGAAGAGTTTTGACGGCGTCATGAAGGTAGGGCGTCAAGAGTAAAAGTCATGACGGCCTGGAAATGTTTTGTACTTGACGGCGTCAAATGTAGATCTAGGCAGTCCAAGGATTGTTTTGGCGGCGAGGTGACGGCGTCACCTATTTGGTCTTGACGCCGTCAGACCCCTTTTTCTATATATAGTTTTCTAATTTTTCACATTAGGAGAGAAGTTTTGGGAGAAACCCTAAGTACGATTTTGGTGTAACTTTACAGGTTTTTCAAGGGTTCCAACCCCTTGATACCTTGCATGATTAATCAAGATAAGTATTCTTCTAATTCAATCAATATGTCTATGTGTTGGTTGTCTATATCTTGTTCTTGTCTTAATTCCATCATGCTAGGCTAGATCTATCTTGTGTTTGCTTAGATCTAATGAAACCTAGATATTGATTATGTGTTGATTATTTGTTTATTCTTGTCTTGGATGAATGATTTTATATGTTAGGCTTAAGAAAACTGGCAGATCTCCAATTGGTAACATGCTTGAACGTTTTAAGAAACATGAACCAACGCGTACTAGGTCTTTATTGGTTGTATTTAATGCATGAGCCACTGTTTACAATCCCTATAGTTGTGCTGGGCATGGTGTAGGAGGAGATAAGAGCTCATAGAATTGGGGAGTTATTTGTGCCACCCCATGAATGGTATTAAGGAATACGATCCGTCATTCATGCAATTATAACAAGTAATTAACATGTAAAAGATATCTAGGGAGTAGTGAAATCTAAGTAAACACATTTTCTCCAATTACTGCTCACAACCTTAGTATAAATTAGTTTATTTTCATTTCTAGTATTTTATTTTGATTGCATCTTAGTATTGGGTTAGTTGAATAGCAACTAAATCCGCCCAAATCCTTCAAAGCCGAGATTTTAATTTGCTTTCCATAAAATATAAAAACACAAAAATAATCACCCCTCACCTTTAGAACTAGTATTTAGGTTTTCTAATCCTAGCGACACTATTCCTAAGCTGAACGATCAATCCCCCGGTACTTGTCACTATACTATACTACAACGATCAGGTACACTGCCTGGTGGGGGTTGTAAGCTTCTCAAGATCCCTTGAGAGGTAAAGCCTGTTGCGATTCCCACGCATCACAGAGATACAATCTAATGGCAATTCATGGGATGAAATTGTTTGTAAGATGAGTATTGAAAGTAAGAAAGGAGTTTGGAAAGAGAGGAATAGTAGGCTGTTTAATGATTGTAAAAGAACAAATGAAGCCCTTTACAGCATAATATGTGATGAGATTAGAGCAAAGATGGTGTCTGTCAAAGTCAAGCAAACTATTAATGTTCTAAATGCTGAAAATGCTCGGGAAGTTAAGTTTGACAGAAAGTGATTAGTGATGAAATGGAAGATGTATGTGGATTAAAGAGTATGGTGCAGCTGTCTGTATGGATTCCTGAATAACAATACAATTTGTATTGTTAAAATTGGTTCTAAGTTCCTCTGTTATAAAACATTGACTGTTTTAAAGGGGTGTTTGGATTCAAGATTAGCAGAAAGCAAAATTCTTTATATTGCTGCTGTTGTCTTATCAAGTAATTACAATTGTGATGTACCTTGTATCTTGGAGTCCTATCTTGTGTAACTGTACCTATAGTAGCCTCATAGGTTATCCTAATTTGGCCTTGGGAGGAAATTAGGAGGCTATGCTTGGTATATAGGAGGTATATCAGAGTACGGATGTACCATAAAGTAGGGCCTCCTCTTGTGTAGGGTAAATGGCTTTGGAGGCCTACGTATGATGAGTGGAATAGCGAGGAGTGAAAGATGAACCTGCTTGGTCCACTCAATACATAGGCACAGGCGGTAATAGATGGTCATCATGGAGGGAGTGTGTTCCCAAAATAGTTGAAGCCTTCCAATGAGAAGGAAATGTAGATTGTTTTGGCAGAGTCCTCCCATGGGATGGGATATGGGTACCTAGTGAAGCCACACTCCATTTCTACCTTGCTACTGTGGTGGCAAGTTGAGTGGTTTGGTAGATTGAAGATGTGGAAATGTAGCTAGATGGTTGGTGCTATATAGGTGAATTGTGATCAACGATATGACTGTGTAAGAAAAGTAAGGTGATGTCTAATAGATACTATGTTCTTATCAGATTTTAGTTAGATTAGACATAGTGTTAGATGGGTTCTGATATCAGATAGACTTGTTCAGGTTGTGTTTTGTTTAGTATACAGTCAGTTCTGTATCAGATTTGGGATGTGTCCAAATCTTGTTTCTTATTCTTATGTTGTAAATCTTTTGGAGGTTAATATAATTCTTTCAGCTTTGCACAAAAAAATAAAATAAAATAACAGCAATCACTCACATATATATAACACATCAAATGGTAGACCGATGCGTTATATCCAACTAGCATTTAACCCAAATACTATCCAAAAGACAATGAGTAACAATGAGTAACTGCAATTCGTCTTTTGCACAAGAAAAAATGATTAGAATGTAGACTCATATGACTGATTATATGTCTAGTTTATTTAATTATTGGCACAAAGAAAAATGACCCAAACACGAAATAAAGGCAAGTCCTTGCATGATATCTTCATGAATAAAGAACGTTTAGAAAGAAAAAAAAGGAAATTTGCGGTTAAGCTGTTAGGCTAAAGACGAATAGGAAAGTAAACTGATGATTAATTTACATGTAAAAAAAAATGAAGGTTACATAAATATCCATGTTTCATGTCTTCAATCTTTTTTTAGATTAAAAAAAAACCATATTTTAGATTAAAAAAGTGAAGATTGTACGGATGAAAAGCTAATGTACAAAATATTAATGGAATTGGTAATGTCATTTTATTTTTTATTTTTTTGAGCAAAGAATTGATAATGTTATTTACTATGCGGGTTTTGCATAACAAAAAGAGGCTGCCTGTCCAGTTGTCCCACATAGCTCAATCCATCAAGATTTATATAAGAGACTTCTTATAAATAAAGTGGGCAAGGTCATACAAGACTACAAGTTTAGGCACATACATAATGTGATTGACCTATCTTTGGTTCTTACCTTTTTGTCTCAATGGTTTGGGCTATTAAAATGTTAATACCTATTTCTGTCTAAATTATTAAATAAAATTTTGAATATACTCTCATTTGTATTGCAACCGATAATTATTTCTTTTGTAAATATAACTATTGGTTGTGAAATGACGAGTGTATAGTTATTATTTATTTAAGTAATCTAATTATATAGTTAAAAAAATTATTTAAGTAATCTAATTATATAGTTAAAAAAATGTGTTGAATGAGTATTAAATTTGATTGATCATATGCATCACAACTATTGATTTACGAACGTATTGTAATATGTGAATAAAAGAGTTTATAACCTATGTAACTGAACGTATGTCTGTCGGTAAATAGTTACAATACGAACATTTGTGGTTTTGTTGTGTGGTATGAGAAAAAGCTATTAATTAATTACTCTATATAACTTGCTATTGTTTGGAACAATAGTTAACAAGAAAAAACAAAGACAAAAACAAGTCTTATCTCATATCACCGGGTGGAGAACAAATTGATGGGAAGAAGATCCTATAAAAATCGGTTCACTTTGTTTCATATAACTAGAAGCGCGTTTGTTATTCGTGAGTTTTTCTACGCTTCTGTTTAAAATGAGTGTTTTTATGCTGACTAAAAGTAAATGTTTACTTTTTGGATTTGCTTGTGACAAAAATTTCTCATATATATATATTTTTTTTACATATTCTTAAGTTAGTTATATATAAATTGATCTAACGAAAACTATAACATATTATACATACATAATTAGCAAATTTTCGATAAGATGTCAAAAACTTATTTAAAGTTTATTAAGCGATAATGTATTTCAAAATTTATCTTTTATGTTAAATTTTAATTAGCAAATTTTCGATAAGATGTCAAAAACTTATTTAAAGTTCATTACCTTTCTACTTTTTGTGTTTGTTTTTAGGGTTTTGCTAACAACAGCCCTTAGGTTGTGTTTATGCAAGTGATTGTTATTACAATGTAATTAATGAATTATCATAATTGGATGAAAATCACTAAAATTGCGGAAATAATTCTGAAAAAGGAGGATGCATGACTAACACTTAATTCTGATTGGTTGAAATAGTCTATTACATCAAATTGTAGGAAAAAACATCCCCTTAAACATAGCCCTTAAGGCTGTTGTTGCTAGCAAAACCCTTATTTTTACTCAACAATATATATATACAAATGACGTGCATAATGAAGGATACATTTAAAATTGGAAAATGATTCATAACCAATTGACTTAAAGATGAGTGTATGACAAAAAGTAATTCAAAGCATGTTCATGAAAGGAGAGAAAATGTCTACGATACGTGTCATTAATTAAATGAACTACGTTGATTTTGCTCGTCTATGTCATTTAGGCCTGTCTATGACAAATTTGTTTGGACGTTGTATATATGCATTTCTTAAATAGGTAAATCGATCACTTCAAAATTGAGTGAATTCGGACCCTTGTCTTAGTTGGTATTACGCCCATGGATATGTGTCATAGTTTATTAAGTGTTAGGATAAGTCTTTGTGTTTGTGTGAGATTATCTCATAACTATGCCATATCCTTAGCCATCATTACAAAAGCACGTTTTGAGGATCAGCGGTCATCTTCTTTTGGCAACAAAACAAGTAGTAACAACAGCCGGCTGCAAAGCCAAAACTTGACAATGTCATCGTTTTACTATGCCGCATCACAAACATGTTGACGAGGCTATATTAGTGAAGGTGAATGATGAGACGAAAGGATTCAGTTTAGCAGAAAGTATAGAGGAGAATAATGCATTTGATGTTGCTTCAAGTGATCAGTTGGTGGCTTGATTGGAAGCTAACAAGGTGGTTAATGATGGTGATGGCGAGGTAAAAGTGCTTAATTGGGTGCAACAAGTAATTGATGTAGAAAGTACCTTTGATAATGATGCACGAGGTCAAGCTAGTTGGAAACGAAGGTGTTAGTAAATGGTAAACAAGACGACGCGAAAGTGGTGAAAGTGGTGGGCGTGGCCGATGAGCAAAACAGTGATGAGCCAAACGTGTTGGAAGGTAATGAGGTTATAGGTGTTGGGGTAAATGAAAATAACAAAAGGGTGGATAAAGAAGTCCAATACTCTGTTATACTCTACATGATCTTATTCCGTTCTTGAAGTGTCTTAATGAAAAGTACATAAAGAAGAAAAAGAGACTCGAAAGAAGCCGGAAAAGGAGAATAAACGATCGATATGGGATTAACTGAATTCACTAAGGGTTCGTTTGGTAGGACGGAATGAAATGTTAAATGAATGAAATAAGCGACGTAATGGAATAAATGATGTAATGTAATAATTCATTACCCTTATTAATAATGTTTGGTTGGTATGATAGGACGGAATGAAATCGATAAGAAAAAGACAAAAATGGTCATAGTTAATAAGAAGTGTATTTAATATGGTTAGTTAATGGTGGGCTTTTATGTAATTTTGATTACATTACGGACGTAATGAAAAAAAAGAATGGAGCCTCTATGGAATGAAAATGAAGGTTTTTGATGTAATAAGTGATTACATGTAATGAGTCATTGCATTCCGTAATTAAAAACAAACATAATTTTTTCATTCCGTCGTAATGTTCTTTTTCATTCCTACTCTTATTACGATATACCAAACACTATGTAACAAAAAGAATCAAGAAAGTACAAGTGAGGCTCTTAACGCATATTACTCACGTGTACTAATGGGGTTAGCTTATGTAGATACACATTTAGTTGTGTTTGTAGGAGTGTTGTGTGCGAATAAACGAGTCAGTGGGTTGTGGTTTGCTCCATCCGAATTGAAAGAATGTAGAATAGGAATTCAAGTGCTGCCATTGTTACCAATCGAGCTTAAGAACAAGTTGAAAGAGAGAACAGAAACATTTCGGAAACGTCACAAAATTTGGGATCTCGGAATCAAGATTTTTTATTTTTATTTTTATAATTATTTATTTATTTATTTATTATTTTTTTAAGACAACACCTTGAGGACAATGTGGTTTTTGAAGGAGTGGGGATTGTTACGCCCATGGTTAGAATAAGTGTCATAGTTTATTAAGTGTTAGGATAAGTCTTTGTGTTGTGTGAGATTATCTCATAACTAGTATTTAATGTTTTACAATGAATGAAAAGTCTTTAGCAAAATAACTATCTCTTCTACTTCTTAATTCTTACTGAGCTAGCACATGCTAAAAGGGGTGCAAGTTTACTTAACCGAGTCGTATCAATTGGTGTGCACCTCGAGTTATATATGTTTTTGCATAATAAGCAAGATAAAATAAACAATCATAATTTTCCTTGTCAAAAGCGTAATGTGAAGCGCAATTGGTTTATATAGACTTTCACTAGAATGTGGTTTTCATTTTATCTTATTACATGAAGCAAGTTATGTGCTCTTTAGTTGTGTATATGGAAAGAAAGGGAGCGAAAGTGAAAGTAACTAATAAAAAAGGTAATGCTCGATCTCATGAATTTGTTTGGGAGAAGTAAAGCCGTTAAAGGAGGCAAAGAAGGTGGAAAGGAGTGAAACTTTTCTATTTTTTGAGCTGGAAGTTGCGTCTCACTTTGGGATGAAAAGTGTGGAAAGAAATTTAAAAATAACTCTCCGACAGAGTGTACAAAAGGACGAAAGTTGTTGCATTCTGACGTAGGTTAGTCTCTTTCAGCTTAAGAAAAACAAAATAACATGCACATAAAATTATTTACCACTTGTTCAACAAACTTTTATTGATATTTAACTTGTTGCAAGCGGCTTGGCTTCTCTATATATTTGATTCCTTCTTGTTTCATGCCTGCAAATTCCATAATCTTAAGATAAAAAAAATGGCCGGATTATTCGACAAACAAGCTGAGGCATATTTGGATGCACGGCCAACTTATCCAGCTGAATGGTACTCAATGTTAGCCGATCGAACCTCCTCTCACTCACTCGCCTGGGACGTTGGTACTGGCAACGGTCAAGCTGCTATTGGTGTTAGCCTTCCTTCATTTCATTTTTTTTCATTTATAAGAGAAATGATTAGTAGGCCAAAATATATGCTTAATTCCATGCCTAAACTCACGTTACAACTTCTTGTTGGACCATTTTTTCATAAATCAAGAAAAAACTTAACACAGGTCTATCAATCGTAATTAGATAGTTTACATATTGTCCTTAGAGCGTGTCATGAGAGGTCAAAGTTGTCGATTATCAAAGTTTTGCTAACATATATAGTTTCTCTGAATTGGCAGTTTATTAAGTTTTTGTTCATTTAATGATTGTGATCCAGGTGGCAGAGCATTACAAGCAAGTTATAGGGACGGACATAAGCGAACCTCAACTAAAACTTGCTAAGCCTCATCCTTGTGTTCGATACCTTCATACACCACTGTCTCTATCGGACGATGACCTTATTGACTTGATCGGTGGTGAAAGTAGTGTGGATCTTGTGACTGTTGCCCAAGCCGTACATTGGTTTGATTTACCAAGATTCTACTCAGTGATCAACCGCGTTTTGAAACAAAATGGTGTTTTTGCCGTTTGGGGGTACAATGACTTTGATATCACACCTGAAATTGATGCGGCGCTTAAGAGGTTTCATGACACCACGCTTCCTTATTGGAATAAAGATATAAAGTATCTATTTGATGGTTACCAGACGTTGCCTTTTCCATTTGAAAGTGTCGGGTTGGGGTCTGAAGGGAGTCCTTTGAAGCTCGATATACCTAAAGAACTATTGTTTGAGGGCGTTTTGGGTATGTTGAGGTCTTGGTCTGCTGTTGTGACTGCTAAAGAAAAAGGTGTTGATTTGCTATCTAAAAATGTGGTTCAAGAGCTTGAGAATGTGTGGGGTGGTTCCAAGTTGGTTAGGCGCGTTGTTTACAAGGGTTTTATGCTTGCAGGCAAACCGCACTCATCCTAATCTTAAACTTGGATACGTGATGCTCGCTATCAAATCGCATTTGAAAATGAGAATGTGGGAAGCTTGGCCAATTTTTCTTGGCCAAATCCGAATTATCTGTTTGATTTAGTTTACTCAAATTAGTGAATGAGTCCATGTGAAGCCTTAGCTGGTACACAACTGGATCATACATTCATACTTGTTTATTCCTATATTAGATAAATTAAACAACTCTAGCATGAACTAAGCTTTTTGTTTGAAAAGACCATACAACAATAAGCTTTTTGGATCACATTAACATCAGCACTAAAAAAGGACATGATAAGTAGTATCATATTTTTATGTATTACAAGTATAGGTACCTTGTGCCGAAAAGATTGACTTTTACACAAATGACAAAAAAGATATAACAAAAACCAAATTTGTATTTCTTAACATGACCACCAATTACTAATCGGAGTCATGGGCCTTTAGTCCTTTACCCTTCTATAGTTTTATTGCTATAGAAAATATCAGCATCAACGCACTGAGGATGATGGAAAGCAGCTCACTCATCTCAAGTTCTTCAACTCTTTTTATGACGACTTTGCCGATTCTGATCTCCTCTAGATTCACTATTACTTGCTTTCTTTTGAAGGGTTTATGTTTTGGTATGTCTCGTTAAAAAAAGAAGTTATTGTGCTATAGCTACTGCCTACTTCTTATATGAGTGATGCTTTTATCAATTATTTCAATGAACTTGAGATTGTAAATATGCCTCCCAAGTAGTTTTGGTTTAGATGCTTGAGCTCGATAACCTAAGTTTCAGATGACGTGAAAACACTACAACTTAACTGTAAGTTATGAGGAACTGCATATGGAAAAAAACATCATCTTTCACATTTTAAACGGCAAAGATTATACAAATAAAAAGCTAATGTACAAAATATGAATGGAATTGATATGTTATTTATTTACTATATGGTTTTTGCATAACAAAAGGAGGAAGCTTGTCCAGTTGTCCCACATCGCCCAATTGTTGGGATTCTTGATTTGATATGACAAAATAAATAAAAGAATGAAACAAAGAGACTATAATGCAAAGCTGGAATTTTACAAAAGATGAAGATTGAAACAAGAAGGACTTGCTTGATAAAGAAGATTTTATATTTAGTCCTTCGGAGTCTTTTGTAAATCCTAATATCTCTCTATATAAAGAGACATAGGGTACAGGTTTTCATATGTCTTTCATAATGTAGTCGACTAGAAAAGTGTGTGTGTGTTCTAGGGTGTAGTTCATTATAAACACCTAGAACTAGATTAGTTTGTGTTCGTATTCCTCTAAGGTCTGAGATGTCTTAGATCCTTGTTACATTTAGGTAACACGTTATTATTCTGATCAAATAATAATTGGAGGTGATTGGGAAAACCTTGTGTCAATAACTTTGATTTATTCTTATTCCGCTGCATATACATATATTGTCATTGTTATTGTTAAACTCTAGTACTCAAGACGGTCCAAGGAGTCTAACAAACTTCACAATTGGTATCAGAGATTGGGGAGCTCGTTACCTAGGGATTCACAAGGTTTTTAGTCGAAGAATGAAGAAGAAAATCGAATTTGGTTTCAATTTTCGTAACTTTCTGCAGGTCAGTTTTCAAACAGCGATATCTCCTTCGTTAACCGTTGGATCGGGCTGAAATTTTTACTGGAGCTTCTCTATATATCAAGGAAGATTTCCACTGGAGGGATCTTCAATCTGAGCTTTTATGTGAAAGTTCTGGTGTGTCGAAAACTGCTGCAGACAAAGGTTTTGAAATTCGAATTTTAGGGTTTTTCTTTATATCAACTTCTTTGATTTCGGTTTCTAGTGAATAAATTCATCATAGAAGCTGGTTATACGATGTTTGGTGTTTATAATTCTTGAAGGAAAGCAGTTATGGAGGTGTATGAGCAATTTTTGGTGATTTTAGGGTTTTCGCGGCACTTTGAAGTGTTGTCTTTATTCACTAAACGTCTATGATTTTGTTTGTAAAAGTCGCGTTATTCACTAAACCCTAATCGCTATTCGTAGTATGTTATTCTCGTAAAGTTTCTACAGCTAGTATTATTGGAAACTACTGCTCGTTGTAAGATTCTACTGATTCTCTTATACTGCTGCTGTTAGAATATGGACATTATTTTAGTAGTCGTATGTTAGGATCGAACTCGAGATCACGAGATTGCACACTTTACGTATGAGTATTAAAGATTAATACTTGAATATAAATGTTGTATTCATTTATTAATTATCACAAAATATATAAACGTTTATTAGTATTTAAGATATATGACTAATGGACGTTAAATTAAAAGAACAAGGACTAGAATGAAATTAGATGTCAAGAAGGTTTCGGATCCCCTCATTCCTTGAGGGCCGATCGGTTTGCAATGGGTTTACCCAACCCACACAAAACTTGAGCTCTAAGTTTCTTCTAGTATATATACACATCAAAGGTTTAGGTTTTTGGTACTCTTGTGCACACACACAAAAACCTAAAATCTTTTCTCCTTTGTTCTTTTCTTTGGTCGATCGACTTATACCCTCTCCAAGGGATAATCGATTTTTGTTAAACAAATATTGTCTTGGTTTAAGTTTTGTGATTTAATTACTAGCATAACTTTAATACGTTATAGTACGTGTGTACAAGAACGTGATACAATCACACTATTGATTGTTTCTTGGATTGAATTACAAAAAGGTAAGGGGTAATTCTTATAATCCTTATAAACCCTAATTAGGGTTCTTGGTTCTGGAAGATTGCTTTGATTCTTGTTCGAGCTAGAATCACAAAGGTATGTTTACTATTTAATTATTGATTAATTAATTACATGTTATTCGATCTATTATAATTGCTTCCGCTTATGCTCACTTTGATGTACTTGGTTTATTTATATGAATGTCATGATATAATAATTCCAACAGTGGTATCAGAGCCATTATAATGTGTAATTAATTATCGCAACGCATAAAAATTAGATTTTGATTCGTATAGTTACATGTTTTTTTAGGGTTTATATTTTTTTTTATCCCTAACCCTAATTTGGGTCGAATGACCTAAGGGTTTTTAGGGTTTTGCTTTTAATTTTATTAAAACCTGATTAGAAACCCTAGGATGTCATGTAATTGTTATGCGTTTTAGTAAACGATCTTGGTGCAATATGTTAATTGTTAAGCTAAATCCATGAAAAAGTGCATATTTGCTTGGATTTTTATATTGTATTATAATTTAAATGGTTTAAATTGTTAATATGAATTAATGGTTAAGTTATATCGAAACATGTAAATTTATTAATAGATGTCGAATTGGGGAAGACTCCAATATTAAGTAATCAATTATGTGTTATGTGGTATTTATTTAATTTTGGCTTACGCAATCGATTTATCGATGTATGTGGCTCTTTTTCAAAAAAAAAAAGAAAATCCTAATTGAATTAATACGTTATACACCTAGATTTGATTATTAATAGGACTTTTGAATAAGATTTGCATGTGGCTACATGATTTATACATATTTAATTGTTATGATTATGTATATGTGTTTATTTAGTTATTTTATTTTTTTTATTGTATAATTACTTGTTTTGTTTATTTATTGTGTTAGACATGTTTATATAAACGAAAAGGGTAATTTTCTGAATAGAAAAATAATACGGACTAAATAATGGCGAAATTGTTTTGGTTTTTAAGAGTTTAAATTTCAAAGAATTGGTTGATTGATGTTTTTGTACGTAATGGTTAAATAGGCTCGACCGAAGTTTACACACTATAAGATGGCTATAAGGATGGCAACGCATTAAATTGTGGCCTTAAAGAGACAACATTCTGTCTTAACGCTCGTTTGTGTGTAAATTAGACTTACCGAACAACCATTACATGTACATTGTCATCTTAAGGGTGAATAATCCACAATTCCACAATGATTATCTGAAACACTAAGCTTTCGGGCTTATGCAAAAGTACGATATAGTGAACGATAATTGATGGTTATTCTTTAATTGGTGAACCCGATACCTCAATCAAAACTTTGTTATTTTACTCTTAGCTAATTGGTAACAAAATTGTTTTATAAAACCAATGTTATGAAGTTGTATGCATGCTTCTTCATACATTATTTTGATCACATCAAAATAGTTATACCCTTATAAATTAAGTCGAATGCCATCTAATTAAGAACACTTGAAGTTGTAATTTACGTCAAGTGAGACTTGGCGAGATTGCAATGGAAAGGTAAATTTCATAAATTCATTGCTAGCAGATCAACTGATGTGATGGATTTGTGAGTTTGCAGTTTTTAAGTTAGAAGACTTAAATTGAGTAGGAAGTGAGACTTGGACTCAAGGCATTAAGATGGGGACTAAACATGCTTACAATACAAATGTTTTGTGATTATAGATCCCATAAATCTAGGAATTGCAATATGAAATTGGCAATTATTGTTCGACAATTACCTTGTTGAATACTATCATTACTAGCAGATCAACTGATGTAATGGTACTATGTCAATTTAGGATCCTAGCTTTAAGAAAATACTATGGTTTATATGAATATTTGCCAATGGGTATTTTATTTTCTTAAAGATCTAATTATCAAAAATACTGAAATTGAATTTTGTATTTCGTTTTAATGTATTAATGCAACGTTCAAACCGTAAACGTATTTTGGGCTTTGGTAAATTGATCTAGTTCTGTTTTCAAACAAATGTTTGATTAAGAAATATTTACTTAAAAGACAAAAGGAGTCTCCTTTCTATGAAGGAAAAGTGAGACACAATCCTATTCCTTTTCATGAATGAGAAAGGATAATAGGAATATTAGATATATCTAAATTCTAATATAACTCATAGCAAATTTTTAATGGTTAAGAAAATTGCATACATTTTTCATAGGGATTTTATCATCCTCATTCGGTGATCAAATTCTTAGTAACAAATATGATATTTGGTTAACAGAAAATTATGTATGACATTTTATGAGTTATTATAATTAGAAGCTAGACTAATTATTGCAAAATATTTAAAAACAAACTAGTTGTTTTGAATATTTTAAAGGTGCTACATACATTGTAGGATGGTAGACCTATTAAGGAAGAAATTGCATGCCCAATTTTCAAGTTAATAGTATTTGGTGGATAGTCCATCATTTACGTAGTAGAATACACTTTTAGTACATAAGTAATTGTTACGTATGGACATTCAAAGGTGTAGGAAAGTTAAAAGCACATTATTTGCTTTCACTGGATATGAAACATTTACAATGTTGTCAAATTCAGTGGGAGTATTGTGTACTTATCACTGAATAAGGAATTATTGTAATGATCTTTAATTCAGTGGGAGTTACAAGCTTTGATATCTTGGTAGCTAAAGATAATTACTTTCCAAGTGTAGACACTCATACTTTTAAGGATAGTCTTGTACGTTTCCTTACTAGATAGTGTTGTTCTACATCTACTTGTTATGCTAAAATCTATGACACAATCATATTGAACACATAAACAAATGCATGGCATGTTGTTTATCAACTATATGAGGTTGTTCCATGCACAAGTGAGAGAAATGTTATCTTTAATGTGTGCAAGAAACAACTTAAAAGATATGATTCAATGGATTCTCTTGACTACAAGGTAAGAGAATAATGTTCTAATATTAATTCAAGAAACACTTGGTGTTACAATTTATGTTATGTGAGATCTTAACTAGATTGCAACAATAAGGTGAATTTCATATTTCATTACTAGCAGATCAACTGATGTAATTGAACTATGAGAATTTGCAGTTTCTAAATTAGATACCTATTAGAACATGTGTCAATATGATATCAAGACTACTTTAATTAGTAAATTTATGAATTCTAGGAATGACATAAATTAATAAAGTAATATAATGTTGCTTCAATCTGAATATTTATGTGTTCTTGGAATGATATAAATAAATGAATAAATAATGTTGTTTACATTATTATGAAGTAATAAATTAACTTGAAATTACTATTGAAACCAAAAGATGGTGTTCATAATTACTTTAGTTAAACATGTTTATGTTTCATTGTAAAGATATAAACATAAAATCTTTTAATTGTTACAAGACTTATAATAAAGTAAGACGTTATATTGTTATGTTTTAATTAAGACATATACATGAAGTTATTAAATTGTTAAATGACTTATAATGTATAGTGGGATTATAACAGTTTATGTTTTCTTGTAAAGACATGGACATGAAGTGACTTTGTAAAAGTACTTGTGTTATAAAGCATGTAATCGGCTTGAAATACTATTATACCATTATAATAAATTAGTTGGTAAATAGACAAGTCAAAAGGAATAAGGTTATCTTTAATATTGTTAGATTGTCTTACAATATTAATACTAATGAAATATCAAATGTTTATGATATGTTCATTTAGGAAAATCAAACTCTTGTTATATTGTTTGATTAAAGATAACTATGACTTCTTTTCTTCCAAAAGTTATCAAGGTTAGAATGTTGAGTATGACTTGGACATATTTAATAAAACTCCAACATAGAAGATTAATAAGACATTATCATATGATAGAATGTGATGAATCACATTATGTCTTAAATTGAAGTTCTAAATTTGTTTAACTGCTTACGAAGAGGTTATTAACAAAGTAAAGTCAGGAACTATCAATAAGTATTTATAATATCCCAAAAGAGAACATTGTATTGTTTCTTTATTTGCTAAGTATTTAAAGATAGTCTTTAAATTACTAAAAACAAGTGGGAGTTTTGATCTTTAAAAGATAAAATTATAATATACATAATCTTCTAAAATACACTAGTGAATATCATGATTAAGTTTGACATTTGAATGTTAAATCTCAACATGATAATAAAGGTTTGACATTTAAATGTTAAATCTCAAGATGATGGAATTATCATTCATAGAATATCAATATATCTCAGATATTTGATTAATATGCTGAGGACTATGATTTACAGGATTGTTGTAAACCTGATAATCATTATGATACATTACCAAATATGAAATTGGGTAAAGTATACATGATATGAATGATTAAGATGCTGTCCATAAAGATAATCAATTTTAGAAACTTGGTTTATCTTAATAGTTAGACTAGAAAATGAAGATGAGTTTCTTCAAAGATATGGTAACCCTTGTGGTTTAAATCTTTGTATAGAAATCATATGGACAATATTGTACACGTATTTAATATATGTTTGTGACAAGATTATTAATCACACTTAAGCAATTAACTGTTATTGAATATTCTATTCTAAACACATTAAATATACAAAGATTATGATTGTCATTGACAATGGAATATCAAAACTCTTTCTTGTATGATTACTTGAGCGAGGACGATAAGTAATCAAAAGAAGTTTATGAATTCAAATAAATCTTTAGAGTGTACAAAGTGCAATTATCCATGGATGGATAAATGCAAGCATCTAGAAGATTGCTCTTATATTTAATTATTAAATTCATGATTGGATTTATAATTGAAATAAGATAATTTCTAAGTATTCCTAAAAGCTAGTGGGAGTATTATGTTTAATTTCTTAAATCATATATGTTGTAGAACATATAAAAAGTAACATTCCATATAAGTAAATGTTAAGTCTTAGAATGGAATGAAACTTTACTTGTAAGATTTAGGAAATAAGACAGATAACCTTGGAATCAATGTTTATTGTTGAAACATGTGCGGTAAATAAATCTAATATGATATATTATTTAGAAAGTCTAAATAGAAATGTATGACATGAATAAAATCTATGTATGACTCAAAGATTTTCATGTACATCATGTTTTGTTGTATCATGCTTGATTACAAGATGATTTGGCAATATTAATATCTAATTAAAAAGTTATTAGATAACTTGTGTAAAATTCTAAAAAAGGATATGTTTGATTATAGAATTACATCCTAAATCTGGAACAGCTTCAAAAATCTATAGATGAACAATTTTTTAAATTGTTGTGAAAATTGTCATAGCTAACAAACTTGAAAGTTTGAAGGGCATCAAACATTACACAATAGATATTATGGTTTACGGAAAGTTTTAATAACATGTTGTTGTTGCATACAATGATGCTAATGAAATTGAGATGACACTCAATACTAGTTATGGTAAGGATTTCATCCTTGGCTATTACTAGTTATGCTTAAATAAGAGCATAGTTGCATTATACATTAAGAGAATAAGAATACTTTAAACTTTAAAATGTTTGGAAGTTTAATTATCATAAATTGGTGGTTAAGGATGTCTCACAATTTTATGAAATATGGCATTATAAAAATAGTTGACTATGCACATATAAGAATTTCATTAGTTGAATTCTTGAAATAAGTATTCTTAAAATTCCGATAGATCAAAGTTGGATGATTTATGTCTTGTCAACAAGTATGAATGTCATTGCTTGAGACATAATTCATCAACAAGAGTTATCATGCATTGATCTATTTAGTATTTGGATAAGGGATGTTAAACAATTATTATGATAAATTGAAATACATGGTATATTTAATTTATAATATATTGTATCCTATATTTGTATGTTTAAATCCATGAATAAAGGTTATTCTTAAATTGTCCGTTGTCAGTTAATAATATGGGAATATTATTAAATCAAGACAAATCTGAAGGTTGGTATAATATACTTAAAGTATATTGATGCGTAGTCATGCCATTTCAGATGATATTCAATGATACCGAATATATGACTTATCCCAACTACATGATGTTACTTTATGGATTTAGTTATTAAGTAAATCATGAGAAGTTATCCTCAGACTTGAGATGCAAGATAAGTGTCATGAATGTAGTACATTTTTGTGGAACAACTTTACGCTATACGTAATTGGTAGTCATAAGGGTTGTTTTCCGAAGTGTTACAAAGTTTGTGGGTTTGGCTTGTAGTCAAGATATAATTTGTTCCTTCAAATTTATTTTTGGAGTTTAATACTGCTGGGCCCCTCGTAGGATTGGTAAGATGCATGTGCGGCCGCACCCAATATCTCACCTGAATATGTTCAGAAGATTTGGTAATCTTGATCAATCATAAACAACGAGAAATAGAATGGTTAATTAAGGAATGACTTTAATCCATATCCTTATTAACGTGGTATTAGAAACAAAAGGATAATAATAATGAGAAATCATTAAAAGGTTTTTCCAGGAGCCTTACTCGAGATTGTACTAGAGGCATCGAAGTGTTGCTAGACGCTAACCGATGTGATTACACTATTAAAATATGTCCAAGTGGGAGCTGTTAGAATATGGACATTATTTTAGTAGTCGTATGTTAGGATCGAACTCGAGATCACGGGATTGCACACTTTACGTACGAGTATTAAAGAATAATACTTGAATATAAATGTTGTATTCATTTATTAATTATCATAAAACATATAAACGTTTATTAGTATTTAAGATATATGACTAATGGACGTTAAATTAAAAGAACAAGGACTAGAATGAAATTAGATGTCAAGAAGGTTCCGGATCCCCTCATTCCTTGAGGGCCGATCGGTTTGCAATGGGTTTACCCAACCCACACAAAACTTGAGCTCTAAGTTTCTTCTAGTATATATACACATCAAAGGTTTAGGTTTTTGGTACTCTTGTGCACACACACAAAAACCTAAAATCTTTTCTCCTTTGTTCTTTTCTTTGGTCGATCGACTTATGCCCTCTCCAAGGGATAATCGATTTTTGTTAAACAAATATTGTCTTGGTTTAAGTTTTGTGATTTAATTACTAGCATAACTTTAATACTTTATAGTACGTGTGTACAAGAACGTGATACAATCACACTATTGATTGTTTCTTGGATTGAATTACAAAAAGGTAAGGGGTAATTCTTATAATCCTTATAAACCCTAATTAGGGTTCTTGGTTCCGGAAGATTGCTTTGATTCTTGTTCGGGCTAGAATCACAAAGGTATGTTTACTATTTAATTATTGATTAATTAATTACATGTTATTCGATCTATTATAATTGCTTCCGCTTATGCTCACTTTGATGTACTTGGTTTATTTATATGAATGTCATGATATAATAATTCCAACAGCTGCTACATATATTTTTATTCTGCTGCTACTTCTATGAATGATTCTGCTGACGCGCTTAACGGTTACAAACTTTGCTGCTAGCTTTATTGTTCCTGCTGCTTGATACTGCTGCTACAACATTCATTCTGCTGCTAGATTTAGTATTCTGCTGCTTGGGTATAAAACTGCTGCTGGTTATAGGTTTGATTCCACTGCTGCGTTTATTGGATGGAGTTGATTTACACACACAAGAAGATTTTGGTTTATGTTCTTAAAAGATTAAAGGCTCGTTCTTATTTAATTAATTGATTACGAAGAAGGTTAATTATCACTTAGTTGATGTTGTAGTTGAGTTTCACAGGTTTGTGTTCTTATCATACCTTTTAGCAAGAGGTAACTTGTTTGTTTTATACGGTGGTGACAACAGCTTGATGAATCTAGCAATGTGTGATTTTTCTTACGATGCTCTATGCACACATTGGCTATCACTTAAAGGAGTTACATTGTAGTGCTCAGTGTCTCATTGAAAATGAGGATTTTGTCAAGGGATCGAGGTCTACTTATATATTTGTTCTTGGGTATAAGTTTGGAGTCACGTGGTTAGTACAAGACATAAGACACAAGTTTGGGTTATTCAACTTCTTCATCAAATTCGTTATACTCAGTTTTCTTCATCAAGTGATCATTACATAAAAGTCTACAGATTTGAAGAATCATGAAGATGGCTAACACATTGATTTCAGGGGAAGCATATTATGATGTGTTTAATCATTTGATCTACATGCACCACTCAAGGGGAAGTTTATATTGCTTACATTCCCTATTTGTTGATAACAAAAAGGGGAAGAGATTTTAGAGTGGCATGGCATGGATTAAGGGGAAGACATAATTGTTTCATTCAGGGAGATGCATACATCTCAACTTCTCTACTTCGTCTAGGGAAGTTCGTACACGACTTTGTTTGTTTTGTCATTATCAAATAGGGGAAGATTGTTGGGATTCTTGATTTGATGTGACAAAATAAATAAAAGAATGAAACAAAGGGACTATAATGCAAAGCTGGAATTCTACAAAAGATGAAGATTGAAACAAGAAGGACTTGCTTGATAAAGAAGATTTTATATTTAGTCCTTCGGAGTCTTTTGTAAACCCTAATATCTCTCTGTATAAAGAGACATAGGGTACAGGTTTTCATATGTCTTTCATAATGTAGTCGACTAGAAAAGTGTGTGTGTGTTCTAGGGTGTAGTTCATTATAAACACCTAGAACTAGATTAGTTTGTGTTCGTATTCCTCTAAGGTCTGAGATGTCTTAGATCCTTGTTACATTTAGGTAACACGTTATTATTCTGATCAAATAATAATTGGAGGTGATTGGGAAAACCTTGTGTCAATAACTTTGATTTATTCTTATTCCGCTGCATATACATATATTGTCATTGTTATTGTTAAACCCTAGTGCTCAAAACGGTCCAAGGAGTCTAACAAACTCCACACCAATCCTTGAATGTTAACATAAGAGACTTCTTATAAATAAAGGGGCAAGGTGTTTATCAAATTTAGGACACGAAATGTGATACACCAACCTTGGTTCTCACCTTTTTGCCTCAATTGATTGGCTTATTAAAATATTAATAGATATTTCTATCTAAATTACTACTCCCTCCGTCCCATATTAAGTGTTCACAATGGAATCTTTGGATGTCCCAAATTAAATGTCCACTTGTACCTTTCAACCAATTGGATTAGAGTTTAGTGGGTAAAAGTAATATTTGATTGGTGGAGAGTTTAATTAGTGGAATCTCCTAAAACTTTGTGCATTATGAAAGTGGATACTTAATATGGGACGGAGGTAGTAAATAAAATTTTGAGTATAACCTCTTGTTTTCTCCTACGTTATTATAATTATGGTGGTTTTATTTTTTTTACGTAATTATAATTACGTGAGAGGGACTAACGAGCTTATAGTTATTATTTATTTAAGTAACCCAATAAACAGTTACACAATTAAGTTGCATGAATAATAAATTTAATTGATCATATATGCATTAAAGCTATTGTAAAGTTGCAAAACAAGGCATTAAAGCTATGGTAAAGTTGCAAAATAAGGCTTACATGGCTGATCAATCGCCGATTAGTGCTACAAGGCCATTGATCTTTTCAATTTGTGTAAATCGGTCAAACAACTCAGTCAACTGTGGTTAACGACGGTTAATGATGGTCAACGTTGGTCAAGCTTGCCCGAAACTTTCTCGTCGTAAAATTGTTTAATAAGTTATACTTGTTGTTCATATCTATTTCAAGATGTTTTTTTGAAGAAAAATCTTGTCAGTAATACTTAAAATTTGCCGAAAATACCTAAAACTTGTCGGAAATACAAAAAATTTTTCAAAAATGACAATCCGATTAATCACCTATTAATCCCGCCTAGACTGATCACAAGCTACAGGAAGTCAACCGCCCGACTACCAATTCACGATTTTTGCAACCTTAAAATGATTGATAGATGTATGTATAAACATGTTCAGAACCGTAACTCACCATATGGCTATTAGTATATAACTAGTGATAAGGCCCATACACGTACTTAACATAATTTTTAGTTAAAAAAGAATTTTTTATCACTCAAATTGTTATAAGAACAAGACTTTTGCAAAAATTTTAAGTATTGAAAGAACAGGTTTAGGCCCCGATGGTTGCGTTCAACCACCATAGGCCATTCGCTATATGTCCAACATGTCTAGATATTGCTTTGGAATTTTGGTTGCTCTGCCATTAACTTATTTCAGATAGGGTGTTTAATTAGTTAGCTTGTTTTTATGTACTTCGATGTTTACCCCAACCTACGTACAAATTAACCACTATGTGCAGTAGATCAATTAAATACTACTTTCATTCCAAATAATCGTCCACCGATAAAAAATACACAGTTTAAGAATACTAAATTATCAGATTTACAATTTGCAGAATAGCAGTTTTACCTTTTAAATTAATTAATTTTCCTTTGAAGTTTGTAGTAATAAAGTCAAGTACAAGTAATATGGTAAATTTGATTAAAATTTCGTTTCTACTTTTAATATTGGACAATTGATTTGACACAACCCGAAAATGAAATGTTAGCTATAAACTTAGAACGGACGAATTGTATATTGATGGTTCAAATCAAACCCCATGTCACCATACTCAAGGGGAAAGCTCAAGCGGCTCGAAACCAAGCAATTGAACCATGACTAGATTAAACCATGTTCTCTAGTCTTTGTTCAAAGAAACAAACTTCGTATACAAACGTAGCAAAAATATTTATAGCTTGATCAACAAATAGAGACCATAAACAAGATTTATATTTTTTTCAGAAAGGCGAGATCGGAAACAAGATAATCAAATATGATGATATTTACAATTTGACACAATATTATAGACGTGTGATGGGTAATTATATGTAGAGTACCCGAAACATGATAAACCCTAGTGGACTTAAGCTCACGCATAGGCTTGGGCCATATTTATAGGCTAATAAACCATCTAATATGGGTGAGGATTTTGTGGAAGATAAATTTTTGCTACTTTGTCTCTTCAGTGAAAGAAGAATTGAGTTCTAACCTAAGATGGGATTTTATGGAAGTTGATATTATGTAAAGTGGAAATTGATTAAAAATTGGTATTGCTTTGAATCTAACACCAAATCAATATTTTCCTTAACATACTCGATTCAAGGCCCGTTTAGTTACAAGTTTTGATGTTTTTGACAACATTAGAGTACCCTTGAACGTTGATTAATGAGGCAATATATTCAATGGAGGTGATTTGCACACGTTCATTTTTTATTTGTGCACATATGTGCAATAAGCAGTTGTACATTTATTTTATGCTACTTCAACAGGTTGTATATTTGAGTGTGCAAATAAAAAATAAGAGTGCAAATAAGAAAAGGCTGAACAACTAGATCATACATACTTGTTTATTCCTATAGCATATATCAGATAACTAGATAAGTTAAACAACTCTAGCATGAACTAAGCTTTTTATTTAATAATAATAATACACCAATTAAAACTTACGGCCTATGGACTTACTATTATTATGATGATATTTACAATTTTGAAGCATAGACATACATATATGATGATATCTACAATTTTACCACATGATCATATAACGTATCTGATGGGATTTTGTGATGATATTATGCAAGTGGAAGTTGATTGAACATTGGTATTGCCTGGAATCAAACAACAAATCAATATTTTGCTTATCATACTCGATTCAACAAAAGCCCATCTAGTTATAAGTTTTGATGTTTTCAACATCAGAGAGTACCCTCAAACGTCCATTAATAAAGTATCTTTTCAATTGGTTGAACCGTTAACCAGTTGGTCAAAACAGGGGAAAAATGAGAACCATTTGAAAAAAACTATTCGATGAATGAGATTCAATTTTACAAACTATGTTTACCAAAAATGGTTTGAAAAACCGATTTGATGTATAAGATTCAAATTTACATACTATGTTTAGTTACTCAAAAAGTCAACAATTTGTATAAATTGACCTAGACGTTGTTATTTCAAGTATTGTAAATTTGTGGGTTGTATTTAACTAATGAGATTTAACTAATGAGATTTACAAAAAAGAGATAGTTGGATATATAGCTTAAGTATACACAAAGTGAGGACCCTTAGATTGTGGGGCCCTGTAAGACTACACCAGTTGCACACCATCTTCGCCGCCACTGAGGATACCCGCGTATTGTAGGGGCGAGTACTATGCAATTGTAATATTTAGCGAAAATTTATTTTATTTCTATATTTTATCATACATAGATATACGGATGACGACAATTTTAGTTTTGAATAATTTGATGCAATAACAATATTTTTTCATATAAAAATTGTACATTTTCCACGTGATATTGTGACAATACTAAGTTGGTAACTGATATATTGTAAATGTATGAGGTTAAAGTAGGCGACAATAGCCCGTACTCACAAGTTATCATTAAATAATAACACTATAACAAATTTTAAAAATCACTTACATTATACTAATGCTTTATAATGTAGTATGGATATTTTCAATTGGTCGAACCGATAACCAGTTGGTCAGAACCAAAAAATACGAGAATCGTTTAAAAACTTATTTTATGTAAAAGATTCAATTTAAAAAACCTAAAAAGTTTATCCCAGTTAATGGCGGACGCTAGTATTGTAAATTTATGAATTTGCATATACTAGCCAACAACATCAACTAAGACAACATGATCCAAACTATCAACTTAGGTGGTACATGTACCCCGAAATATATAAACAAGAAAAAGTTGGTTTCTTTTGCTGATGTGGGACTAAATACTTCATATTAAGGGCCCCCTTGGTTCAAAGTGGGGAAATGGAAAGTGAATGCTAAGGAATAAGTGAGGTACATACAACGGGCAAGCTTCTATTGGTTTTATAGCGGATAAACTAAACAACTTTAACATGAACCAAGTGTTTCAATAAAACAATAATAGAAAGAAGAAGGAAAAAAAAAAAAAAAAGATTGAACATAATGATAACAACATTTCATACCCAAAGGTATGGAATTAATACTTAAGAAAGAAAACATAAGACCCCTAAAGAATTTTCATAAGACTACAGGTCTACAACTATTTTCAAGAAAATGCCAATTACCCAAGTCTTTCAACCCCAAAATTACGGGTTTATGACTTGTTTATTTATAAATAACGCGATATATAATCTTTGGGTGCTAAAAAAGATTGATATTAAGGTAAATGAATGCTTTTGCGACACACATAATTTAAAAAAAAATATGAAACTATTGTCATCCTCTATTTGGACCATATTAACATCAACTATAAAGTACACTGATATGCATTACACTGATATGCTGTACAAAGTTAAAACAACCAACCATTAATATATACTAGATGTCAAAGAATGTGGTTTAAGTTAAGTGGACCTTTTTGAAGCATCGAGTGCTTTAAAATCATGTAGTTCAATCTCCATGGTGTACCAATTTACATGCCTTGGTAATGCGGGTAGTTCAATCTCATGTAGTTCAATCTCCCGTTCATTACCTGTTGGTAATTCGGGCCGTGATAATCAAAGGTGGACGGATAAATTTGCCTCTGATTTTTCGTTACAAATGACATTCAGCTTATTGGTTGCACGTGTCAATCAATGCTTCTAAAAATATAAAGTAGCGCAATAAAAACATATAAGAGTTGCCATCCTCTAGTTGGATCACATTAACATTAACAGATTACCTTTTACACAAATGACAAAAAAAGATATAACAAATCGAATTTGTATTCCTTAACATGGCCACCAATTACTAATCAGATTCATGGGCCTTTTACCCTTTGATTGCTATAAAAAAAATATCAACATCAACGAATCGAATTTGTATTCCTTAACATGGCCACCAATTATATATAACACTTTTTGTAAAGTCTATATATGAAATATGATAAAAAAGAAGGCAAAAGTGATTTTTTGTTTAAAAAAAAGCAGAAAAAGCAAAATAAATAAATAAATAATATATAAAGAAAATTACAAACACCCTCTAAAACACTTTAAAGCCAAGGAGAGTGGTTACCTTTCTACTTTTATGTTTGTTTTTACTCAACAATATATACAAATGACGTGCACAATGAGGGATACGTATAAAATTGGAAAATGATTCATAACCAACCAATTGGACCTAAAGATGAGTGTATGAAAATTTTGAAAGGAGAGAAAGTGTATACGTTACATGTCATTAATTAAATGAACTACGTTGATTTTGCTCGTCTATGTCATTTAGGCCAGTCAATTACAAATTTGTTTGGACATTCTGTATATGCAATTCTTAAATAGTTAAATCGATCACTTCAAAACTGAGTTATATATGTTTTTGCATATATAAGTAAGATAAAATAAAAGGACGAAAGTTGTTGCATTGTGACGTAGGTTAGTCTATTTCAGCTTAACAAAAACAAAATAACATGAATATAAAATTATTTACCACTTGTTCAACAAACTTTTATTAATATTTAACTTGTTGCAAGCGGCTTGGCTCCTCTATATATTTGATTCCTTCTTGTTTCAAGCCTGCAAATTCCATCATCTTAAGATAAACAAATAAAAATGGCCGGTTTATTCGACAAACAAGCTGAGGCATATTTGGATGCACGACCAACTTATCCAGCTGAATGGTATTCCATGTTAGCCGATCGAACCTCCTCACACTCACTCGCTTGGGATGTTGGTACTGGCAACGGTCAAGCCGCTATCAGTGTTAGCCTTCCTTCCTGTATCTTTTACGGTTTTTTAATTTATTTTAATTTTATTTATTATTATTATTATTTTTTCATTCATTATAAGAGAAATGATTGGTAGGCCGATATATTTGCTTAATTTCGTGTCTAAACTTGCGTTACCACTTCATAAACCAGTTCAATATTCACACACAGGTCTATGCATGGATTTAGTTACACTTGTAGGTCTACCAATCATAAGTAGAAGTTTATTGTGATCCCACATATTGTCCTTAGAGCGGGTCATGAGAGGTCAACGTTGTCGATTATCAAACTTTTGCTAACATGCAGTTTATGCAAAATTTATAGTTTATTAAGTTATGGTTCGTTTAATGATTGTGATCCAGGTGGCAGAGCATTACAAGCAAGTTATAGGGACGGACATAAGCGAACCTCAACTAAAACTTGCTAAGCCTCATCCTTGTGTTCGATACCTTCATACACCAGTGTCTCTATCAGACGATGACCTTATTGACTTGATCGGTGGTGAAAATAGCGTGGATCTTGTGACTGTTGCCGAAGCCGTACATTGGTTTGATTTACCAAGATTCTACTCAGTGATCAACCGTGTTTTACAACCAAACGGTGTTTTTGCCGTTTGGGGGTACATTGACTTTGATATCACACCTGAAATTGATGCGGCGCTTAAGAGGTTTCATGACACCACGCTTCCTTATTGGAATAAAGATATAAAGTATCTATTTGATGGTTACCAGACGTTGCCTTTTCCATTTGAAAGTGTCGGGTTGGGGTCTGAAGGGAGTCCTTTGAAGCTCGATATACCTAAAGAACTATTGTTTGAGGGCGTTTTGGGTATGTTGAGGTCTTGGTCTGCGGTTGTAACAGCTAAAGAGAAAGGTGTTAATTTGTTGTCTGAGGATGTGGTTCAAGAACTTGAGAGTGTGTGGGGTGGTTCCAAGCTTGTTAGGCACGTTGTTTACAAGGGTTTTATGCTTGCAGGTAAACCGCGCTCCTAATCTTAAACTTGGATGTGATGCTCGCTATCAAATAATATTTGAAAATGAGAATTTGGTTAGCTTCGCCAAATTTTCTTGGTCAAATTAGTGAATGAGTCCATGTGAAGCGTAGCTGGTACACAACTAGATCATACATTCATAGTACTTGTTTATTCCTCTAGAATATATATCAGATAAGTTAAACAACTCTAGCATGAACTAAGCTTTTTATTTAGTAGTAATAATAATACGCCAATAAGATATCATTCAATCTTATCAAAACTTATGGTCTGTGTGGACTTACTACTACCAAGAAAATGAAAATTATACGTGGTCAACTCTTCAAGACTCACTATCAATAGAGAGATTGTGTGTGTATTTAATTTCTTCGTTTATAAACAGGTAGTTCAATCTCCTTTGTGTACCAACTTACATGCCTGGTGTCTCTGATTTTTTTGTTACAAATGACATTCCACTTATTGGTTGCACATGTCAATCAATGCTTCTAAAAATATAAAGTAGCACAATACAAATATATAAGAGTTGACATCCTCTACTTGGATCGGATTAACATCAACACTAAGAAATGACATGACAAGTATCACATTTATAAAGTAGCGCAATACAAAACTTTCTTTATTTTGCAAGAATAATCATATAAGTAAGAAAGTCAAAATGGATAATGTTATAAGTTAGCAACAACTTAGTATAAGATAAGCAATGAAACAGATATAATACTATAATTTAGCAACTTACGAGGGTCTAAAGAAATGGACAGTTGGATAGGTGATGTATAAGTGGTTCTTTTCGGATGTGAACACCATTCATAGATAAGCTTGTAAGATCGACTACCAAATCCACTGAATATAGGTTGTTAATGATTAAAAGTACAACCAATGAGACATAGGTATGTTAACTGCCGGAATGAGCAGATATCGGGTAGCCTATAATGCATCCAGTGAAATTCAAGTTTTACTTTCTTGACAGGTGATTTCCTCGATAAATGGAACATTATATGATCAATCTTAGCCAATGAGTTATCTGGAAACAATGAAAGGCTGAACTCACGAATTGGACCATCGTGCATTAACAAAACTTGGCATATACAGTACACAAGTTTACTCTTCTTGTTCATCTTCTGCATTTTACTTGGCTCTAGACATGTTTGCTCCAGAATGGACGATGACTCAGCCCCATCAGTGACACTTGAAACGTATCCTCAATAAACACAAGTTTAGAAATTATGGTCCAAAGAGCAAATATGAAGTCCTTCAAGCGTCTAGGGGGCGTTTGTTTTAGCTTATTTGATGTGCTTACATGCTTATTAAAAAAAAAAAAAAAAAGTATTCCCAATAAGCTCAAATTTAATGGCTTATTTAGTTTATCAACTTATATAAGGTATAAGCTCATAAGACAATGCAAATGAGCTTATTTGCTTTTTAAACTTTCAATATGCTCATATGCTCATCAAATAAGTTGAAACAAACTAAAAAACCTTTTGTGATATGAAACAAGTCACAAGTAAACATTAATGTATGCAGCCACATCCTACTCAGTGATCAACCGTGTTTTACAACAAAACGGTGTGTTTGCCATTTGGGGGTATAATGACTTTGATATCACACACCTGAAATTGATGCAGCCCTTAAGCGGTTTCATGATATTAGTTATAAACATTTAATGAGAAAAAATAAAACGTAAGTTTCATTAAAGTTTAACCATCTTATCTATCTATCTATAATACTATAAGATTAGGCCCTCTAATTTAATGTGGAGGCGTCAAAATTGCATAGAGTATAAGTTACCTAATGCTCGGAATTAAATGCAGAAAATAGAGTTTTATTATGCGGAGGCTTCATGTGTAAGTACCTTGATTTAATGTTCATGCTTAAGTGGTAAGAATGCTCGGAATTGAATGCAAAAAATAGAGTTTCATTATGCGGAGGCTTCATGTGTAAGTACCTTAATTTAATGTTCATGCTAAAGTGGTAAGTACATATGAGGTATATTTAGTGTTTCAAATGTAAATGATTGAAACCATACGAAGTGTTGCTAGCCTTTATTTTCATTTAATCATTTGCTCCTTTCATTTGCCCTTCAAATAAATGTACAAACCCTTCAACCACCATCATTGAATACTATAAATAACACCATTTGGTCTTTGTTAATGATGTGTGTGTGTGTGTGTGAAACTTTAATTTGTGTGTAGTTTGATGATTTTGTATGAATCACATGTTTGCTATTAGTTTATTATTGTTTGTGTGTAAATTCAGTGCAGCACCAACTAACCAATTTCCTTTTAATCTCTACTTTTTGTTTCTAGGCATATAATGAGAATGAAATGGATCGCATGCTAGCAATTGATGGCATTGAACTCATTGGCATCAATAACCGTAACCTTGGTATGTACCCCATCTATTTTTATGGCTCAAGATCTATGAATTAACAAGCTTGCCAATTAGATAAATAGTTTTGAAATAGATATAGACATGATCATTTTTTTCAGTCAATAGTTTTTCCATATTTTTTTCTTATAGTGTGATAAAGTTCTTTTTGGTGTATTCTCACCTATGGAATTGAATTTAGTTTGTTAATGTAAAATTTCTCCGTCCAATGAAAGTGTACTATGCATATTAATGTTACGTGCAATGGTTCATGTAGAAATATTGACTTGATTAACGCAACGGGGTATACGTGCAAAGGTAATCAAATGGTTAACTTTTTTGCATGTGAAGTCGGTTGATAGTTCAGCTTTGAAGTTTATGGAAGACAAATGGATGTGTTATTGCCTGAGAAAGAACCGAGGGTTAGATCTGCTAACCTATTTCAAAATTTTGGGTTGGTTAGTAGTTTATTAATGTTATTCTTGCAGGTATTGATAAGTGGTTAGTGACGCTAACGAGGTATATCAAGATGTTGATAACAAAACAAAGTGGAAGATGGAGACGGAGTGGATAATATCTCCACATTTATGAAAGAACTGACAAAAAATTAAGCATGCAAGAAAATGAAAATCATATGTAAACAAGGTTTATAATTAGTGTGACAAACCTTTGATAAATATTAATGGTGGCTTGAATCTTGCTTTTTTTTTTTTCCCTTCTACTTAAGCAGTTTAAGAGATTGCAATGCATCCACCTCATAACATTAGAAATAATACAAAATCAAAGTTGAATTGATGGAAAGTATAACTAGACAAAATTAATATTTTGAGAATTTATTTTAATCTATGTTTTTTGATTGGGATTTGAGGGTCTCTTTACCAATGGTTACTATATGGTATTAATTGAAGTTCACAAATTATTTGTTTTAATCTTGATCTTACAAATATGTATAAAATTTGATGATGTTATTCATGAAAAGATGAGTTTTGGAATGTTGGTAGGGACATGAAAGTGAGAATGTGTCGTAATTAGTGGGAAGGGGTAATCTTAGGCTCTATTTTTTGTATCGAATTCATTTTAATGTGGAGTAATCAAGATACTCAAGATGGAGTCCAATTGCATATAGTACAAGATAGCTAATGCTCGAAATTCAATGCAGCATCATAATAACTATACAATCATGAAAGGAGATGAAGTGCAAAGGTTGCCCGAATTGATCACATGGCATTTAGTATAGAATTAAAGTCGGTTAGATGAAGTGAAAGGGTTGCGAAAGGTTGCAAGAACAATTAATGATAGAACCTAATTCATGCCTATATAAATCGGCCAAAATCACATTTAGTATATACAGATTCACACATCTTTTAGATATTTGATTGTTGGTAGCGGTATGTAAATTCTCTTTTACAACATTTAGGAGATGATTCACACATCTTTTAGATCTTTGTAGTTAACTCGGCCTTCTTTTTTTCTTAATTTAGTTATCATACGCAGGTACCATGAAACTCACACAAAATAATGCATGCTCAGATAAATTGAACCAAAGACTGGGATACTAACTATTTTCTTTGTTTCATACATATTTAGGTGATTGTTATAGATAAGCATATATATATATATGGATATATGTATTACGAGGCAGGCAGAACCCGTGCTACGCACGGGCTAAGAATCTAATTGTTAATCATGTATTTTTTCTGTATATTGGCGAGTGTATACTTAATTATTGTTTAGTATGTTGTATGAAATGTTTTAATTTTCTTGTATAAAAATTTAAAAGTGTTTGATGTTGTTTTGGTTTTGTGGTGTTGTATTCTATATATGGGCTTTTGGCTATTAAGTTGTGATGGCTTTGTTTCTTTTGTTCTTTTGTTCTATTACTTAGCCGTACAATACTTGTCTATTAGATGATTTTTGCATGGTAATATTAAGCACACGGGGTCTATCTAATTGGTCATAGTTTAATGTGCGTTAAATATTTTCGTTATTAAGTTTGTGTAATAATGTATGTATAATAATGTCATATAAACTGTATAAAAATCGTTACAAACCTTTTTAGCTCCATCTAATTTTATTGTACAACTAATTTCATTGAAAATTAACATTGAATTCTAACTAATATTAATAAATTTTATCAATAAACTCAATTCTAAATAGCTAACTAAATGAATATTAATTAACACACAATTAATAATTCCTAAAACCTTTGGACTCTACTATTATGTCTTAAACTTAATTTTTTTTTTTTTAATTTACAAATGGGTTTGAGCAAAAATTATATACTTTTTCTTTTATATTCATTATTCAAGTTGCATGCTTACATAAATCAATCATGCTTAAGGGTAGTCGCCGTGGGATTAGTCGGCTCGCAATGTCGAGTCGGAAACCCATGTTGCCAAAAAAAAAAAAAAAAAAAAAAAAAAAAAAAAAAAAAAAAAAAAACTAATCATGCTTTAAAGTATCATTTAACCATTTAAATGTTGCTTTACATGCATGCTCGTGCACATTTTCTTTAATCAATTCGCACATGTGAGCTACATCAATAGAAAACACATATAAATTACTTGTATATGTAAGCATGCAACTTGAATAATGAATATAAAAGGAAAAGTATATAATTTTTGGTCGAACCTATTTGTAAATTAAAAAAATTAAGTTTAAGACATAATAGTTGAGTCCAAAAGGTTTTAGGAATTATTAATAGTGTCTTAATTAATATTCATTTGGTTAGCTATTTGGAATTGAGTTTATTGATAAAATTTATTAATATTAGTTAGACTTCAATGTTAATTTTCAATGAAATTAGTTGTACAATAAAATGAGATGAAGCTAACTTTAGTTTTTAATCATAAACTTTATAAATAAATACTAATATATTATAAAAATATTAAATATAAAAATCACCAAACAACTAATAGCATACTTACAACAGATGTAATACAATCACAACTTACGAACCTAATAGCAAAATTAATTAACGCAAATTACACTATAACAAATAAGAAAAAGCCAGTGTGCTTCGTATTACCATGCAAAAATCATATAATGCAAAATTATTGTTGGGTTACGTAATAGGCCAAAACAATCAAAGAAAATTACATCAAGCGTATGACAATTTTATAACGATAACCCCATTTAGAAAAGTATAAAGACAAAAAAACAAAGCAATATCAACCATTTTTATATTTTTAAACAACAAACTAAAAACGTTTCATACAACATACTAAACTAAAAATACAAATCCACTCGACAATACACAAAAACAATACGCGCGATTAACAATTAGATTAAAAGCCTGTGCCTCGTATACTAAAAGCTTGAGTAGCCTTATAAATGTAAGTGGTCATAATAAATGGCTCATGAATTGAAAGTTAAATGTGGATGCTTCATATGTTAGTACATTGATTTAATAGTCATGCATAAGTACATAGAAGATGAAGTGTTTGGTGCCATGAATGCATAAATTAAACACACCAATTAGTGGTTAATCTTTTTACATTCCCGTCCATGAGTTATAAATATTTTATCAACTATATAATGTGTCAAAAATCACACACAACAAACCACAACTTCCTTCACACCGCGTGCACATTGGGCCACAACTTATTATGGTGGTAAAGTAAGCATCATATCGTCTTACTTATTTAGCATATTGATTTATATTGTTTCATGTAAATTTCACATGTGTTTTGTGTGTATAACAATGTAGGACATAAAGATGGCGCTTAGGAGGTTTGGTAGTAACATCATCTTCTCTAATTGTTTAAGAGATCCTATACATCGTTGTCTTATCAATTAAGTGAAACATGCACGGACATTCTTACTTTGATCGAAAATGCAATATATTGATTAAGTGTATTTAAGTTACTAACGATCAACTATATCTAATTGTTTTTTGTAGCACGTCAAGAATCATTAAAGAAAGAGATCGAGAAGTCACAAAAATTGTATCAAGAACAAAACATGCAAAAGGCCAACGAACAACAACGACAAAGACAACAAAAAGGAGAACAACAACAAAAACAAGAACAACGCCACGGCCATCGGTGGAATGAATACTTAGCATTCATATTAATTGCACGTTACAAATTAAACATACAATATTTTACTTCATGTAATACCGATAAATGGGCTAATACTATTGATTCGTTAACAAGTAAGTTTCTTAAAAATAATGTGACGAGCATTAAATTTTTAATCAATTATTATTACTACACTTTGTTGGTGCATTTTAATATTTTTGCTCTTAATGTAGTTTTTTGTCTTGCGATGTGTTAATATCACTATGGAGATTAATTGATTATCTTAATATGATTTTAGTTTCATTTGTAGAATGACAAACAAATTTGGCAAAATGAAATTGTTATATTAGTTATTAAGAGTAGAAAAATTATATGTTGAGATTGATGTCTTCAAATATTTTAATATATGCAATATGCTACGAATTAAATATACTAACAATAATGGACCGATTTTTACAACAATAAAAAAATATTGAAACTTAAATGGTTTTTGTGGATAAAATAAAGTTCAAGTAACTAAGCATAGTAATTTGGAGTTACCGTATTTGATATGATAAACCAAAAGAATAATTTATTGTCACAAGTTAGATCTCAAAATATAGAGAATATCACTTTGTTATGACTTTATGTAAGGGTTACATTTACTTTGAAAAAACCGTATGCATTTAACCTCCCCTTTGACATTTAGCATGTAACTTATACATATTAAAAAATTACATGTGAAGAGACTCTTTTAAATGTAGCATCTTGAAAAAAGTCTCTTCACATATACTATTTTAATGTAAATAAACTATTTAAACGTGTGTCATGCTTAGAAAAGGTGTGATAATATCACAACTTAGATATACAATGACGAAAATAAGTCAAAGATTATGCTATGAACACTTATATTATATACAGCCCATGTAATGACGAAAATTAGTATTGAACAATAAACTAACGAACATTTAGATTAAGCCCGTGTGCATCGCACGGGTATGAATGACTCGGTCTAAATATAAAAGTCACCAAACAAATAATTAAACTCATTCATAAACTCATGTGATGCTTACAAAAGTTCTGATACCATCACAACTTACAAACCTAATGACGAAAATAACTACTACACATTACACTATAACCAATTTATTAGAGCCCGTGTGCAACGCACATGTCTGAATGACTAGTATCAATTAAAAAATCACATTGCTCCGCAAATTAAACATTAGTAATTAATAAAAAGATATATTTGAGAGTACAAATTTATTTATAGTTAATAAATGAATTTATAGAAAGAAAAACTTAAAAGTTAAAGTATATATATCCCGTATAAATATAACAATTATACTAAAACACGTCAATCGTTAGGATTCTGTTCTATATAAAAGGTAGCCGGGCATAGGGCTCGAACCACTTTTTTTTCCAGCTATGTTGATTAAACAAGATAACCAGATAATGAAGAAGGGGTTCCTTAATAAGCCCGGATATTACGCGTATAATCACATCGACCAAAACATGTTTGCCTTCAACAACGATCTTGAAGAAGAATTAGCAGATGACACCTTTGGATACAACCTTCAGTATTTCAATGATCCAAAGATGCTGAGTAGATATACTGATCCAAAGAATAAGGGAGTAACCCCGTTACTTAATTAGAGAAGGCGTAAGCACGGGATATGAGCATATGGATGATTCAACATGATGTTATGTGAAATATACAAGATCCCTAAGTTTAGAAAAGCCTTGGCTAGAGGCGATAGTTAGAAAACATGAGTTGGCGTTTTCCCGTAAATGGGTGTTTTAAAAGTAGGATCTCTCAATTAAGCACATAACATATTCATACCTATTTTGAAAGATCCACATTTGTCGGGTAAGGGGAAAGCCGACTTTCAAAATTCGCACAGAACCATACAGACTCCTGGCGCGTCACCAGCGCATTGACGCGCGGGCAGCGCGCCAGGAGCAGACATTGGCTCTGGCAATTTTGAGCTATCGTTTGTTATTTTATGTGTTTCGATGGTTTGTTTGTCATCATTAAAACATAAAGAGATCTTGATCATGTTGCCTTAACAGACTCATTTGATATCTGGTTCTAACCACAAGGACTAACTTGGTATGCTTGTATTTTCAGTAATAATCCTTTTGGATCCTTTTGGAGTTTTGTTGGACATTGAAGGGTGTTTTTGGACCTTGGCTCAAAGTTCTATGACTGGTGCATAAATGATTAAGGATGAAAGGGCCCCTTGGCTATTCCTCAAATGACCTGATTGCAACTATGCTAAAATATATACTCTTAGGGTTGTCTCATTGTTCACATGTCTCCCTAGCCGTTTTCCTTGGCTTCTCCCTGGAAAATGACTCATGCTTGGTTGTTGGCTATTTATTTGCTACTCTCATTCTGGCTGGAAAACACAAGAAAAAAACCACTCTACTCTTCTTGTATTCTGATTCAATTTAGCAACTTGATTGAGATCAAGTGTTTGTATTTCTGTTTGAGAATAGTTTGATTATTTGGTTTGTAAGCTTAATTTTCATTAATCTAAGTATTCAAGAATCATTAGATTCTATTTTTCTTCATGGTATCAGAGCCAGGTTACGAAATCTTGCTCTGATTATCGATTCAGAATTTTTAGGGTTTCATATAAAATTAGGGGTTTTTCAAAATTGATTGTTATAATTCAATTTAACACTATTAATTAAAGTTTTCTTTTAGTAATTAACCAGATCTAAAAAGTTTCTTTGAAACACCTAATTTTGAGAAATTAGGGTTTGGTTTTTTTGGGGCTTTTGCTATTTAAAGGCCTCTGGTTGTAATCAAGTGGGATTTTTCCACACATCTGGTGCTGGTTCGTTGGTTAGAGGTGATAATTTGGGTTTGCCCTAATTTCAAAAATTAGGGTTTGATCCTGGTGTTGGGCTCGTGCTGTTTCTCTGCTATATCCCTAGACTAAGTGAATCTAGTGTGTAGTAGGGCTATTCTTCCGCTGCTGATTATTTAAGTGCTCTGTAACACCTCTCACACGCTCTCTCTTTATTTTTTTTATTTTTTTTTATCTTTTTGTTTAGTTGACGGGGAGTGGGAGCTTGGGTTGCTGGAGGTTGTTGTTTGTTTATGGTGGTGTTGGTTTTTTGTTGTTTATCTGATTATCTGTTTGCTTTATTGATGTTGTTGTGCTTGCTTACGCCCTTGACCTACCTCTTTAGTGGCAAGGAAAGCCTGGGAACTTCCTTATCTTGTGTGCTTGCTTGTTAATTGAATCATGTCTGTTCATGGTAATACTGATGATGAGGTTGATCCTGATAATTATGTCACCTTAATTAGTAAACTGGACTTAAGTCACTCTTTACATCTTCACCCTAATGACTATGCTTCTTTAACTGTTGTTTCAATTAAACTTAAAGGAACATAAAATTATAATGTTTGGTCATGTGCTATGCTTTTAGCTCTTGAAGGTAAAAACAAAACTGGATTTATTGATGGTACATGTAGGAGATCTTACACTAATGAAGTGTTGGGTAGACAATGGGATAGAGTCAATGCTGTTGTGTTGGGATTGATCTTGAATTCCATCTCAGAAGAATTGTTTCTTGGTCAAATTTTTTCAAAAAATGCTAGTGATGTTTGGAATGAGTTAAAAGATACATTTGATAGAGTTGATGGGTCTATGACCTTTAACCTGCATCACAAGATAAACTCTTTATCTCAAAATGGTACTAGTGTTTCTGAATACTTTAACAAATTGAGTACTTTGTGGAAGCAATTTGATGCTATAGTTAAACTTCCTAGGTGCACTTGTCATGCTGCTGATGATTTTAAAAGGCATAACCAAATGATGAAACTTATGCAATTTCTAATGGGTCTTGATAATACTTACATGCAAATTAGAAGCAATATTCTATCTAGAGACCCTTTGCCTGATGTGAAAGGTGCCTATGCTATCATCTCTAGTGAGGAATCTCACAGAAATGTTGTTGCTGGAAGCTCTAGCAGAACACAAAACTTTGCTTTTTCTTCCAGAATTGTTAATCAATCTACCCAGCCTAGTAATACACCTACTAATCAGACCAATTATCCTGCAAACCTTAATAGGGCACTGATTATAAAAGGACTACTGGGTCTGGTTCTACTATTGTTTGTGAACATTGTGGCTTTAATGGTCACACAAAAGAAAAATGTTTTAAGCTGGATGGGTATCCTCCAAATTTTGGGAAGAAAGGTAACAATTTCAGATCTCAGAACAAAAAATTTTCTAACAATAACTTTGTTGCTTCTGGTTCTGGTTCATCCTCAGAACAACAAAATTCTTCCTCTGGCTTTACAGATGAGCAACTTTCTACTCTCATTTCTCTCATCAAAGAAAACTCCATCACTGGAAAGAATGTGCAGGCCAATATGGCAGGTACTATGTTTAATCATAGTGTAACACCCCCAAAATTTGGTACAGCGGAAGACTCAACAAGCTTTCGGGGTGCTACGGGGATTGGTATCCAACACAAGACATAATAGAACGAGATAAAGTAAACATAAGAAAAACACAACCAAAACGGGTTTTTAAAGTTTACATTTATCCTAGCATTCATTCAGAGTCAGGCCCAAAAGAAATATACGTAGGTCCACAATAGTTTATCAGAGTTTTAGAAAAGTAGATCCATAACTGGTGCCATTGCCAAGCCTCCAATCCCAGCATCCATAGAGCATCACTTAATTTCCTGAGAAAACGTGCTAAAAGTCAGCTTTCGCTGGTGAGATCATAGGTTTAAATTCATCTAACAATATAGTGGACATATACGCAAAACGCTTGCTAGCTAGACTAAGGATTCGCTAAAAGCCTGCGGATACCCTCCGCTCCAATTCTAACACACGGATACCCTCCGTTCTAACATAGATATTCGGGTAACCCCCGCAATACCAATAAATACTCGGATAACCTCCGAAGTATTAATAAACTATAGGTGCACACTACAGTATCTAAATAAGCCAACCTTGAATAGTACACACGAACCGTGTGACTAAAGCTGACAATCCACCAATAACCAAATAAGCCAACCTTGAATAGTACACACAAAATATATGTGACTAAAGCTGACAATCCACCAATAACCAAATAAGCCAACCTTGAATAGTACACACAAAAGGTGTGACTAAAGCTGACAATATATCCTAGTCCATACACATAGCAAGTTTTAGAAAGAATATAGAAGCGATAATAGTCCACATAAAATAATTTGCACGTTTCTCACCCCAAATATTGAAAACATAGTTCAAGATTAAAAAGTGGGGCTATGACTCACCTCAAGTCCAGCAATCATCAAAAGTAATCGGTAGAGGTAAGATGTATAGTAACTCAAAAGACGGCAACTACGGACTCGGCACGACCTAACATTATCAACTCGTTCAGAAATCTTTTCCTCAAAATCAAATATTCCCAAACCCGAACGTATTCCATTATACTTCCGAAAATCCATTTCTCGTATAAATCTCGTATTAGTTTGGAGTTTGGCGTTTGGTATTCATACGGGTGGTGGGTCGACACAACTCAAACCAAGAAGTCACAACAAAAAGGATAATAAAATAATCTATAAGTCTAATATTAGTCCAATATATTATTTAAATAAATCATCGAAGTTTATTAAATCTGTCGATTTGGTAATTCCCCATATTTATTTACTTAATATACCATTCTAAGATTATACCCGAATCCTAGGTCCACATTGTACATAAAGTACTATATGGTATATATCAAAGTTTAATAAATTCCCTAATTATGCCGTTAAGCTTACCAAATTCGTCAATTTGGCAACCTCACGAGATACTTAGTAATTTATTATTCTCGTACATATACCACAACCTATGGGCGTCGTAGGATACGATGCCCATTAATATACTCAATTTAAATAACTAAATAGCTCTTATTTAATCCGTCGATTAAATAAGTTACGTAGTTATCGAAAGTGAATGTATTAATTGTCATATATCCGTGACAACACAAACGTCACAAATAATAAACCACTTGGACTCAAGTGACCACGACCCCGTATAACTCGATAGTTTTCCTCGTTTATTAAAAGATATTATTTTATTTAATATTTATTCAACGTCAAGATTTCATCGTTATTTATAATATTTAATCCTAATAACGCTCCCAATAATATTACGCTACTTTCATAGTATAATATGTATATTCACGTTATTGTTATAATATTACTCGTGATCTTTTTATTTTTAATATACGCATTTATATATTTATATATACGTTATTCACGTCTATATATTTATATAAACGTTTATATTACCAATAATATTATTACGAGTTTTATTATTTGCATTTGATTATAAGTATTTATCGAGTCATACGAAATGGTCACATGTCCGAGTCATCACTCTCGGCTCATTGTCCAAGTCCAAGTAATAATAAACATCATAACCAAGTGATCCATCTCCGTCCAAATCAATCCCAATATCACGTGCTACAACAATAGGGTCCGACTATGGCACCCGACTAACCTATCTCCGTCAATCTAAGTGACCGTCTCACAATCGGTCCCCAATATCACTTTATCGACAACACTTCACAATAATCACAATATACCCATTGTTGAGACCACAATGGTCTCGACCAATCCAAAGTATTCGACCAATCAAAATATCATCACAATAATACAAATGACATATATAAACCATATCAAGGAAAAACATCAAAATAGGCTAGTTCCGGGTTGGTTTACCAAGCCAAACCCGAGCCTTGCAACCCACTTGGGTCTCGGCTAAACACATGAGTCACAAAAGACTCGAAACCAAGACCACGAGGTCTCCTAACAAGCTCAAATGAGCACTGAAAATCTGCCAAAAAGGCCTTCTTGGGTCGCGACATAGGGCTTGTACCCACATCAAGCCGTGAGCCTAGGCATCCACACTTGCTAACCAAGACACATGGTCAATCACCAAGAAAAATAGCGAGCCATAGGGCTCGTACCCACATCAAGCCGTGAGCCTAGGCTCACGGTTCTTTCGACCCAAACGGTAAGAAGTAAACCCGGATACCAAACGATGATTTACATTATATTTTAGTCAAAACCCACTTGAATAACATGTTTTATTTCAAAATAACCAAGAAAACTTCAAAACCCATCAATATATACATCCGTATAACACGGATCGATGCTCTCCAAGACAAGTTTACACTTGTTTTGTCGTTTGCTCACCTTCTTGAACCTCGTAGCTCGCAGATCTAGTGAAAACAACAATACTCCAATCGGATTTATAATATTTTGTGGTGTTAAGATAGGTTTTAGGGCGCGTGGTGTATACCAAATGATAGATCTCGATGAGATGATTAAAATGGTGGTGTTGGTTTGGTCGTGAGGGCGGCGGTAGTGGCTGTGGCGACGGTTTAAGGTGCCGGCTGCTAGGTTAAGAAAGAAGAAGAAAATGAGAGATGGAGTTGTATTATTTCTTGTGTGGTGTGAGAAGACAGTAGCCACAAGGACGAGTTGTAGTTTTATTCTTTTAAAAAAAAATGTTTTCTTCCTTTCCTTTACTTAAATAAATAACAATAATAATAATACAATTAATAATAATAATAAAGATGAATGTATTATTATCTTTAGGGTAAGCTGGCTAGGTGTAAATTACACGGACCAAAACCCGAAACTCGTTTCAAATCTTTTAATATCTCACGAAACGTTCCATCAATAAATATATATAGTCGAATTCGTAAACTCAAGACGTAAAATTTTAGTTAGGTTATCCTAGTTCCGGAGTCAACGTATTGCCAATAAAAATCTCGAAATAAATTCTCATCATATCGATAAACCAAATTCGATTCCATAAAAGTTTTAGATATAATCAACCAAAATATTGGTTTTTCAAGTTCGTTACGAGTAAAATTCCAAATATAATTTATAAACGAACTTTAATGTAATGGAGGTTTTCAAAATAACTCCCTAATTTGCCAGTTGTCACATCCTCCCAGCCTCAGAAGAAACCCGTCCCGGGTTTCTCTCGGAACAATCCATCTACGAAGTGAGAAGCTTCGGATATCTCTTTCGGAACTCGTCCTTACGTTCCCACGTAAATTCCGGTCCATGTCAGGAATTCCAACGAACCTTGACGAGTGGAAAGCGACTTCGCTTGAGTCGCTTAAACTCACGATCCAAAATCTCAATCGACTCTTCCACAAAGTTTAATTTCTCATCTACACGAATATCTTTCATCGGTATAACCGGCATCTCATCAGAAAGACACTTCCTCAAATTACTAACATGAAACACATCGTGAACTTTACTCGGTTCATGTGGTAATTCCAACCTATAAGCCACGGGCCCAATTCTTTCCAAGATAAGAAATGGTCTAATGTAGCGTGGGTTGAGTTTCCCACGTTTCCCAAAACGTATCACACCTTTCCAAGGCGAGACTTTCAGCATCACTTTGTCTCCAACCTGGAATTCTAGGGGTTTACGTCTCTGATCGGCGTAACTTTTCTGCCTATCTCTAGCTGCTTGCAATCGATCACGAATTTGAGTCACTTTCTCAGTAGTCTCCAATATAAGTTCAGGGCTTGTGAGTTGGCTATCTCCAACTTCAGCCCAACCAATAGGCGAACGGCATTTACGACCATATAAAGCTTCAAATGGTGCAGCTTTAAGACTTGTGTGGTAGCTATTATTGTAAGAAAACTCCGCAAGGGGTAGATACTTCTCCCAGCCTTTACCAAAGTCTATAATACATGCACGAAGCATACCCTCTAAAGTCTGAATGGTCCTCTCACTTTGACCATCGATTTGGGGATGATATGCAGTACTCATATCAAGTCTCGTCCCCAAAGCCGTTTGAAGTGATCGCCACAAAGCTGACGTAAAACGGCTATCGCGATCCGAAATAATAGATATCGGAACTCCATGACGAGAAACTATCTCCTTCACATACAACCTCGCAAGTTTATCCACACTATCATCTTCACTAATTGCCAGAAAATGAGCAGACTTAGTCAATCGATCCACAATTACCCAGATAGCGTCACAACCGCTAGCTGTCTCTGGTAATTTGGTAATAAAATCCATTGTGATCCGATCCCAATTCCAAACCGGAAGTTCTGGCTGCGTCAATAATCCTGACGGTCTTTGATGTTCTGCCTTAACCTTAGAGCAAGTCAAACACTTACTAACGTACAACGCTATATCTGCCTTCATATTTGGCCACCAATATAACTTTTTCAAATCCTGGTACATCTTGTCAGACCCAGGATGAATAGAGTATCTTGACTTATGCGACTCGTGCATAATCAACTCTTGAATTCCTCCATACAAAGGTACCCAACTTCGGTCTCCAAAACACAATACTCCATCAGGACGCTTAACAAATCCTTTCTCATTTTCTGTCATCCCAAATATGTTCTCAGCAGGTCAATTTTCTGCTTTCAACGTTTCCGTTTGAGCTTCTAATATTTGAAACGGTAACGGCGATACGATAGTCATTCCTAATGACTTAACTCGTAACGGTGGTATTCTCTCCTTTCGACTAAGAGCATCAGCAACAACGTTTGCTTTACCGTGATGGTAGCAAATTTCACAATTATAATCGCTTAGCAACTCAATCCAACGTCGTTTTCTCATGTTGAGCTCTTTTTGATTCAAGATGTGTTGCAGACTTTTGTGGTCAGTAAACACTACACACTTGGTTCCATACAAGTAATGTCTCCATATCCTTGAAGCAAAAACCACATCACCTAACTCCAAATCATGGGTGGTGTAGTTTTTCTCGTGCTTCTTGAGTTGTCGGGAAGCATAAGCTATCACTTTCTCTCGTTGCATTAACATAACTCCCAAACCTTTATGTGAAGCGTCACAATAGACGACGAAATCCTCGTTACCTTCAGGTAACGCCAAGATAGGAGCACTACACAACATCTCCTTAAGTAATTGAAATGCTTCCTCTTCTTTATCTCCCCATTCATACTTAACACTCCTTTGAGTCAATTTGGTCAACGGTTTAGCTATCTTCGAAAATCCCTCGATGAATCTTCGGTAATAACCGGCTAAACCTAAAAATTGACGAACTTCTGTTGGGGTCGTAGGCGCAGCTCAATCTTTTATTGCCTCAATCTTAGCGGGATCCACATGGACTCCTTGCCTATCAATTATATGACCCAAAAATTGTACCGTCGGAATCCAAAATTCGCATTCAGAAAACTTGGCATGGAGTTTCTCCTTCCTGAGCAATTCTAAGATAAGTCTTAGATGCTCCTCATGCTCCATCTCACTCTTCGAATAAATCAGAATGTCATCGATGAACACAATCACAAACTTATCTAAGTAAGGCTTACACACTCGGTTCATGAGATCCATGAATATCACCGGTGCGTTAGTCAACCCAAACGACATCACCTGCAACTCGTAATGCCCGTAACGGGTTCTGAAAGCCGTTTTCGGAATATCTTCCTCGCGAACTCGAAGCTCATAATATCCCGATCTCAGATCGATCTTCGAATACACACTCGATCCTTGGAGTTGATCGAATAAGTCGTCGATCCTAGGTAACAGGTATCTATTCTTCACCGTTAACTTGTTCAACTCTCGGTGATCAATGCACACATACGAAACGATCCATCCTTCTTCTTCACAAATAAGATTGGGGCTCCCCAAGGTGAAGAACTTGGTCTTATAAATTCCTTTTCGGCTAACTCCGCTAATTGCTTTGACAACTCTTCCAATTCAGTAGGTGCAAGACGATAAGGCGCTCGTGCCACAGGTGCAGCACCAGGTATCAACTCAATCTGAAACTCTACTTGTCTAGTAGGCGGAATTCCTGGCAATTCATCGGGAAACACATCCGAAAAATCATGAACTATAGGTACATCTCCAATGCACCTTTCCTTCTTCTCCTTCCCTCCTTTCTCAGAGATTTGAGCTAAGAAAATGCAACATCCTTTTTCCATTAGCTTCGGTAGCTTAGTACAAGAAATGACAGCTAATCTGGAGGGGTTCCTCGAACCTTTTCGATCTCCTTGTATATTTAAAATCTCTTTGCCGTAAGGCACTCGCACGATTTTCTCATCGCAAAGTATGTGAGCACGATACTTTGACAACCATTCCATACCAATAATGACATCAAAACTTCCTAATGTGACGGGTAGAAGATCTATGTTGAAAGGACGATTCAGAAAGTTTAACGTGCAACCGCGAATGATAGTCCTAATCCTTTCTATGTTCCCATTAGCTAACTCTACATCATAACCAATTCCTAAGGCCATCGAGGGTTTCTCTAGTAAGGGTGCAAACGTAGTGGACATAAAACTTCTATCGGCACCAGTATCAAATAGTATGGAAGCATAACGATTATTGAGAAGGAACGTACTAGTAACGACGTTCAGATCTTCTCATCTCTCGTTCCCGAGTGCATACACTCTCCCATGAGCAGCTCCAGCTTCCACACGTTGGTCCTCATTTTCTTGTCGTCCACGATTTCCTCCAACTCCACGGTTTCCATGATTGTACCCATTACCACCCGAACCTTGATTTCCTCGGTTCCACGATTCCTTACATTCATTCCTATAATGTCCCTTCTTTCCACATCCATAACAAGTAACGTCTGCCTTACTTCTCACTTCAGGAGCAGCTTGAACCATAGCAAGAGGTCGTGCTCTACAATCCTTAGCTACATGTCCTCTCCTTGAGCAACTCTGACAAATCACATTACATTGTCCCGTATGATTCCTGTAGCAACGACCACACTTGGGTGCATCACCATTATAATTCTTCTTACTTCCATCCCCAATAGCATAAGCTTTAGCAACAGCTTGTCGCTTGTTTCGGTGATCATTACCCTTAGAGTGATGGTCTCTCTTTCTCTTTCCATTCTTATCCTTATCATCTCCTTCTAATTCCAATGAATCCATTAATTGTTGAGCGATTGTGATGGCCTCATGGATATTTTCAGGTCTAGCAGCAATTACATCATTCCTTGTAGCCACAGACAACCCATCGGTATACCGCTCAATCTTTTGAGTCTCAGTTCTAACCATATCGGGGCAAAGCAAGGCCAACTCCTGGTAACGACGATTGTAAGTCGCCATATCAGTACCCTTCACTTTGTGATTCCAAAACTCAATCTCCAGCTTCTTAACCTCATTTCTTGGGCAGTAAGTCTGAATCAGCAAAGACTTAAATTACTCCCAAGTCATAGCATAAGCCACATCACTCCCAACCGAATTACGGTAATTGTTCCACCAAGTTAAAGCTTCATCCTTGAAGGTAAAAGAAGCAAACTTTACCTTCGCATTCTCCGTACAACCACTGACATTAAACACTGACTCAGTCTTCTCCATCCACCTGACCAAGTAGACCACTCCTTCAGTTCCACCAAACTCATTGGGTCCACAAATTTTAAACTCCTTGTAGTTACATCCATTAGCACGAACAGGTGGAAATGTTCCAGCAGAATTGTTGGAATGATTTGACTCAACTAGTAGCTCAGCAACTCGTTGTTCCACAAGTTGATTGATCATTGCTTAATCCACAGTAGGTGCATTAAGTGGAACATGATTATTGTCTCCCTGAACATCAACATTTTGATTCCTGTTGTTGCGGTTGGTAGTGTCCAGGTTGTCAGGAGTAGGGGTCTCAACATTTTGAGTAGGACGGCGTCCTCGGCGACCAGGTGTAGTCGCTGCAGGACCAGTTCTGGTAGCTCTAACAGGGTTTCATCGTGGGGCCATTAATCAAAGTCACAATACAAGGTTTGTAAGTCTCCAATAACACGTACCATAACGTCCAACAAGAATTCAATTTGGTGAAAGTCGAAATACGAACATAATACCAACACAACATCAACCATGCAGATAGGAACACAATTCTCCATGTATGCCAAAAACCGTAGAATATCATACGAGATCACTATTGTCCATACAAGTAGCGATCGATACTTCGCTCCAAAATACCAAAAGACATAATAAATACTAATCGTTCTATGCGAGACGAACATACAATCCGAATAACATGACTTAAGAGATAGAATAACCAGCTCTCCAAACCAAGCACTCCCTGGCTTAAGAAGCAACACAAATCCAAATCGATCTAGCCATGAAGCTGGCGTGGACTCCTCAACTCTGCAACAACTCAACAATAAACTCAGCAATGACCATCTCAAGTCGGTCAGACATCCGCGAGATCCTCTCGCCCTGTGCAGTAATCTGAGCCCACATCCTACCAGTCTCACCTAACTATGCATGCTCAGCAGAAACCTCAGAAGGTGCATCCGACGCCACAGGACTACCAGGTGGTGAATCAAACAAAAACGGATGATCAGGTGAAACCGGTTCTAACGGATGTATCGGGGAGTCAGGCTCCTAAGCCTGAGCTGGCGGTGCTAACAAACCATCATCATCAGGCATCTCCTTCTCTTGAGGATCATCCTTCTCCTGCTCACCCTCGTACTCCTCATCGAAGGGGTACTCCATCACTCGTCATCTCCGAGCAGGTGAACCATGAGGCGATAAAGTCAGCGACTTAGGGCGACAATGGGACGATAAAGTAGTAGTGGCCGAACGCATGACCAATACGTATGGGTCATAGGGGCCATAGTGATCTACGAGGGGCGACGCGTACTAACAATAACAATTTTTAATAACAACACGTGCAAAGGAGGCTATGATTTGTGACAACGGTGTAGGGTAGGTGTAAGTGTTTCAAAACAACTAAAGCGCGAACTCAAAATATCGCATAAAAAATCATCATAAAATCCCAATTATAAAATCTCAGTAAAGAGTTTCAAATACTGCATTACTAAAATCATTCATAAAATCATTAAGCCATATAATTCCTCAAAACGCATATAATTCCTCAAAACGCATATAATTCATCAAGATGCATATAATTCCTCAAAATGTCATCACATCACTAAATCAATAAACCTCAAATCCTCAAATCATCTCAAGAATCCCAAATCTAATAATCATCTCAATATACTTCAATAATAATAATGATGCTTCGGCTTGGCGGGCTGGCGGACAATGGTCGAGGATCGTTTTCTATAAAAATCGGTTATAGTTTAGGTGTTTATTTACCTAGTTCTCTATAACCTTGGCTCTGATACCAATCTGTAGCACCCCGAAAGCTTGTTGAGTCTTCCGTTGTATCAAATTTTGGAGGTGTTACACATAGTAAGGTTTTCAATCAAAACTTTAACAAGTTCTTCTGTTCCAACAATAATGCTCATTCTAAAATGATTTTTAATAGTAAAGTAGTTGATTCTGGTGCCAACCAACATATGACATACTCAGATAAAGAATTGGTTAATGTCATTGACATTTCCCATCTTAAAATAAAGGTGGGACATCCCAATGGGACTGAAGCCTTTATTTCAAAGATTGGAAATCTCAAATTATCCAATTCTCTAACTCTTTTTGATATGCTGGTCATTCCTGAATACTGCATTACTTTGATCTATGTTCATAAAATTGCTAAAGATAACAAAGTTCTGGTTGCTTTTGATGAGAGTAAATGTTATTTTTTGAATCAGGATTTGAATCAGCTAAGGGTTCTGGGGACTGGTAACCAGTGTGATGGTTTATATTTTTTCAATGATCAAGGTACTCAATCTGATTCTGTGAATAATAGAATTATTGCTTGCTTGTCTTAACATGACTGGCATTGCAGGCTTGGTCATCCTGTAGAACCAGTCCTAAATATATTAAGAGATACTTTGAAATTTAACTCTAAACAAAAACATGTGGCTTGTGAAATTTGTCATAGAGCCAAACAAACCAGAAAACCTTTTCCACTAAGTGACCATATTACTAGTGCATTAGGTGACCTGGTTCATTTAGATCTATGGGGGCCTTACAAGGTTCCTAGTTCTGAAGCATATAAGTATTTTTTAACTATTGTGGATGATTACACTAGAGCTGTTTGGGTGTATCTCATTAAAACTAAGGATGAAGTTCCTTATTATATAAATATGTTTCACAATTTGATTGAAAATCAGTTCAACAAAAGAATTAAGGCTTTTAGAAGTGATAATGGAACTGAATTTGTAAATCAAACTGTTAACAAACTTTGTGTTGATAAAGGGATCACCCATCAGACCTCTTGTGCTTATACTCCACAGCAAAATGGCATTGTTGAAAGGAAACATAGGCATCTGTTGAATGTTCTAGATCCCTAATGTTTCAGGGGGAATTCCTTTGAAAATGTGGTCTTAATGTGTTCTAACTGCTACTTATCTTATTAACAGACTTCCCTCATCTGTGCTTAAAGGAAAATCTCCTTATGAGATGATATATAATGAGAAACCTGTTCTTGATCACTTGAGAGTGTTTGGTTGTTTGTGTTTTGCTACTATCTTGAATGATTCTGATAAAATGAGTAGCAGATCTGAGAAATGTGTTATGATAGGATATTCTAATGTTAAAAAAGGTTATAAGTTATATAGTCTTGATAAGCATCAATTCATATTCTCTAGGGATGTTCAATTCTATGAAAATGTGTTTCCTTTTAAAGGATCCACAACTGATAATGCTGATGCTATCTCTGAAAATGGTTTTCAAGACTTAAATCACTTAAAATTTTTTGACTTGGAACATCCTGAGATACCCTATGATGATGAGAGTAGCCTGAATAGTGATTATAAATCACAAAGTGAAGGCAGTTGCTCTCCTCCATTTGGTAGAATTTCTATTACTGAACAAAACAGTGATAATGTTTTTACTGATGAGGATGAGGTGGCTGCTACACTTGAAGAAAACAACAATACTGGGGGTAATTTGAATCAAGATTCAAATCTAAATGCTCAGGCATAGGTACCTTTGAGAAGGTCTTCTAGACCCTATGTTTTTCCAAAAAATTATAATAATCTTGTTGTTGACTATAAAGTTAAATATGAGCTTGAGAAATATGTTGGCTACTCAAAATAAAACTCTAAAAATTTCTGTTTTACCACTCAACTTAATAAAATCAGTGAACCAAAATCTTTCCTTGAAGCTTCTAAATATCCCCATTGGATTGATGCAATGAACGATGAAATGGAAGCTTTAAATAAAAATGATACTTAAGAGATTACTGAGTTACCTCTGGGCAGGAAAGCTATAGGTAACAAGTGGATTTGGAAAATAAAGTTTAAATCTAATGGTGAAGTGGATAGATATAAAGCTAGACGGGTTGTTAAAGACTGTAATCAACAGGAGGGAGTTGACTTTGATGAAACTTTCTCTCCTGTCGTTAAAATGGTTACCATTAGATGTTTGCTTGTTGTTGCTATTCACAATAACTGGCCTGTGTTTCAACTTGATGTTAATAATGCCTTTCTTTATGGTGATCTAGAGAAAACTGTTTATATGTTTGTATTTTCAGTAATAATCACAAGGACTAATTTGATATCTGGTTCTAACCACAAGGACTAACTTGGTATGTTTGTATTTTCAGTAATAATCCTTTAGGATCCTCTTGGAGTTTTGTTGGACATTGAAGGGTGTTTTTGGACCTTGGCTCAAAGTTCTATGACTGGTGCATAAATGATTAAGGATGAAAGGGCCCCTTGGCTATTCCTCAAAGGACCTGATTGCAACTATGCTAAAAGATATACTCTTAGGGTTGTCTCATTGTTCACATGTCTCCCTAGCCGTTTTCCTTGGCTTCTCCCTGGAAAACGACTCATGCTTGGTTGTTGGCTATTTATTTGCTACTCTCCTTCTGGCTAGAACACACAAGAAAAAACCACTCTACTCTTCTTGTATTGTGATTCAGTTTAGTTGATTGAGATCAAGTGTTTGTATTTCTATTTGAGAACAGTTTGATTATTTGGTTTGTAAGCTTAATTTTCATTAATCTAAGTATTCAAGAATCATTAGATTCTATTTTTCTTCACTAACCCAAGTCAAAAATTGTTGTCGTATATATAGATAAGTTTTGATATAAATATATACATATGGCGAGTTTAAAAGTAACTTACACTCACCGGTGCAAAATTTGATCACAAAAACACATTAAGTTTAGTATGATTCAAATAAAATTTGATGCAAGGGGCCAAAATGGTTTCAAAGAACAAAATTGATTCACACGTAATCAGTGATAAAAGTATACTCGAGAGAGGACGTCCTTGTCCAATCGTTTCACTTAAAAACCGTATTTGGCATTAATTAACAGAGTACACCTTCAATTCTTCAAAAGATATATGGTGTATAATGAACACATAAAGGAGACTAAAGTTTCATGAAACAACATTTAGGTACCTTATTAATTAATTTATTTATTTATTATTATTATTATTATTATTATTATTATTATTATTATTATTATTATTATTATTATTATTATTATTATTATTTTTCTATAAGAGCATTCAACTTTACATCCACATTGGTTGGAGAAATGAAATGTTCTTGGGTTATATACTACTGCGTATACTGATAATACGTGTTCAATAATACTATGCTTCGCTATATACTCTTGTGACATATAAATGAAAATTTAAACCTCCACCCACCGAGTGTTAGCTAAATTTGTAGAAGTTCTAAATTTTTTATATTTATATTAACTTTTTCTTTTCTTAACACTTACTTGGAAATTTGATTTACAAATATTAGAGTACATATTTCTAAGTACCTAATTAGTTAGTAATCACTTTTGAAAGTTAGATGATATAGGTACCTATTTAAGAAAGATAATGGTCAATACGGTATATCTAATATCCTAGTTATCGGCAAGTGGTAACATTACGAGTTCAGGTTTCAAAGGTAGCAACATTGTGATCAACCTTCATGCGAAAAGCTCGGTTGCTTCAGGAAAAGGGAACTTTGCGAAGCAATCACGTTCTTTAAAACGGGTGAACATTCTTTTAAATCGAGTCACCTGAACTTACCTCCTACGTAGCATCTGTGGAGCAAGACGAGTACACCAAAAGGCAACCAACCTCTTCAAATAACATGACGAAATGAGTAGGTGTACATACATGTAAAGTTCCGTCTTTAATGTTTGGTCAATACAAGCTTTTATCCTCGCAACAACTAAATAGAGCTTATAAAGTACGACAAACTAAATAGAAGATAACCGCAATTATAATGACTATAATTTTCAAAATCGTTTGGGCATCATCAAAATGGTTTGACCATCCCACATAGGTTCAAGAAATGAAATATTCTTGGCTTATATACTACTGTGTATACTCATAACATGTGTTTAGAATAATACTATGTTTAGCTATTCACTAGTGAATGAAGTTCATATACAAGTAGAAAATTGAACCTCATTTCACTGTTGATTAGTAAATTTGTAGAAGTTCTAAATTTTTTATATTTATATTAACTTTTTCTTTTCTTAACACTTACTTCAAAATTTGGTTTACAAATATTAGAGTACATATTTCTAAGTACCTAGATTGTTAGTAATCACTTTTGAAAGTTAGATGATGAAGGTATCTATTTAAGAAATATAATGCTCAATATGATACTAGTATATCCTAGTTATCGGCAAGTGGTAACATTACTTGTTCAAGTTTCACAGGTAGCAACATTGTTGTCAACCTTCATGCGCAAAGCTCGGTTGCTTCAAAAAAAGGGAACTTTGCGAAGCAATTGTCACGTTCTTTCAAACCGATGAACATTCTTTTAAATCAAGTCACCTGAACTTACCTCCTACGTAGTATCTGTGGCGCAAGACGAGTACAACAATCGGCAACCAACCTCTTCAAATAACATGTCCAAATGAGTAGATGAACATACATGTAAGTATGTAACATTCTGTCATTGATGTTTGGTCCATGCAAATTTTTATACTCGCAACAACTTAATGAAATCCTTTTCATTGCTCGTTCCATGTGCTTGTAGAGCATGTAAAGTAGGACGAAGTAAATAGAAGATAACCGCAATTATAATGACTATAATTTTCAAATGGTTTGGGCATCATCACTTTGTCTACTAAAATTTTACCAAAATCTTGAAATGATTAAATTTTGGATATAATATTGTCATTATAAATGTTCAACCATCCCACATAGGTTGAAGAATTGAAATGTTGTAACTTATATACCACGGGGTATATGGATACATTGATTAATGATGTTCATACATAATGTGAAAACGGAACCTCGTTAGTTGTTGGTAAACCTAAATTTGTACAAGTTCTTAACTTTTTATATTAACTTCATAATTTTCGTTAGTTGTTGGTAAACCTAAATTTGTACAAGTTCTTAACTTTTTATAAGAGTAAATTGCAAAAATCGTCCCTAAAGTTTGACCAATTTGCATGTTTCGTCCCACATATTTCGAAACTGCAAGGATCGTCCTTAAAGTTAACATTTGGGGCATATATCGTCCTTTTTGGGGCATATATTGTCCCAAATTGGTCAAACTTTAGGGACGATACATGCACACGGGGCCAAAACTTTAGGGACGATACATGCACACGGGCCAAAATTTAGGGACGATCCTTGCAGTTTCGAAATATGTGGGATGAAACATGCAAATTGGTCAAACTTTAGGGACGATTTTTGCAATTCACTCCTTTTTATATTAACTTCATAATTTTTGCGTATCTAGATATTAATTACTTTTCAAAGTTATACCATGCACTTATATACTTATATCCTGGTTAGTGGTAAACGGCATGAAAGATAACGCACAATACTAGGGCTGTAAACGAACAGGACGAACACGAACGGAGCTTTGTTCATGTTTGCTTATTTAAATTTAACCGGACAAATAAACGGACACGGACGCTTAAACGGACAAATTTTCTTGTTCATGTTCGTTTATTAAGAAAATGAGTTGTTCATGTTCATTTATGTTCGTTCATTAAGACACTAAACGAACGCTAAACGAACATAAAACGATCGAACATAAATGAAAATAGACAAACAAACATAAACTTTATTGAATTATTCACAATATTATATTTTATAATTGTTGTTTTGTTTAAACAAACCAATTTTTTAAATTTTAAAATTAAAAGATATAATATATGAACATAAATAGATAAATAAACATAAACGAACGCATAACCGGACGTTTACGAACATAATTTAACGGACGGGACTTTTGTTCATGTTCGTTCATTTAACTAAACGAACGTAAAATATTGTTCATGTTGAACGAACATAAACGAACTTTTTACCAAACGGTTCATGAAATGTTCACTGAACGTTCAGTTCGTTTACAGCCCTACATAATACGATATATCCTAGTTAGTGACAAGTGGTAACATTACGAGTTCCAATTTCACATACAGCAGTTGTGGTCGACCATCATGAAGCAAAGCTCAATTGATTCCGGAAAAGGGAACTTTGCAAAACAATTGTCAGGTTTTCTTAAAGTCGGTGAACATTCTTTTAAATCGAGCCAATACGTGCATACTTCCTATGTATTATCTTGAAGCACAATGTGTATACACCAGATATCTACTTCTTTAAAGACTTGACGAAATGAATAGCTTCTTTTCAGCCGGAACAATGCATATGATTATATGAACATACATGTAACGTTTTTTCATTAGTGTTTGGTCGATATAAGTTTTATACTTATGACAACCCGTTACTTAATAAAATCCTTTTTTCTTATCTTATCAAAGTTTCATTTTATAATATGCATGTTATACAGCAAACTGTATAGAGCATATATATCACCACGAAATGAAAAGAGGCAAAGCGATATGATAATGATTACAATTTTTAAAATGGGTTAATTGGGCATCTCGCTAGATTATTTTGAACGTTGTCTTGTACATTTTTTTTAACAACAAAACATGTAAATCTAACAACATTGTCGGTTATTAATATTTTACGAAACTCTTTGAAATATAAATGTTTGCTAAAACCTTAAACAGGTGAAAGTATTTACATAACTCTTAGAAGTTAGATCATTCTAATAAAACCGAAAAATATCAACGTTTGAAAGTATTTACCGTTTTTTGTAGTACGCGGGTGAGATACGACTTCCAGGAGGATATATAACCAACATTTCAGTAACTACGTTTGATTCACATTGATAATGTTGTTGTTCTTGAAACTGCTATGAAACAACTATATCTGTATGATTTATGTTTAACTAGCAATCTTGATGATTAAAATTTTTAAACTTGAACTAAATTCTTAAAGCTAGACATATATGAAGTCATATATAAAGGTATGCATAAACAACACAATTTACTGATTTTCTAGTCTCTTCGATTGAGGGGGAGCACCATTTGGTTTGAGTCATTTTACGGCAATAGATTCAAAAGTGAATGCTACTTTGTTGTTATCATATCTCCAATGCTATAGATTTCGTCACGTCCACATCATTCCCACATCTTGCAACATCAATATTTATAAACCATTACTTTCTATATACTTACTCATTTACTCTTATAATCTTTCGGACTCGGTAAATTGGTCCCACTTTCTATAAACTTACTCATTATAAACTTCCGGACTTTATAAAACAAGCCAAACAGTGAAGGTTTATACATACGAATGTCACACAGGAGCTAAGTCACTATAAGTTCTCCTATAAAACTCCATTGGCGGTGCTCTTAATGGTTGTTTACTTATTCAGATAAACATATGTGGAAGTTGGAATCACAAAGATTAAGCTTAAATACTTAGATTGATGGGTATCATGGCTTGCACACACACGCCATCTAACGTGGAACCAAGCCAAACCCAAGTCACGACACCGCCCCCATCCGCCAAACCATTCGCCAATTCTTTGGCTTGAGCCAAAAGACGGTTTTTTTTTTTTTTTAGTTGACTTTTTGTGTTGAGTTTGTGTTTTAATTGGGTATGGTGGGTCTAAAAAAAAGTGTTTTGGCATAAGTTACGAGGGAGGGGTTTTTTGAGTGTGTGATTGAAATGAGGTGTTTTGATGAGTAGACATGATGTACCACCTAAAAGGGGTCATCATTTGAGCCACCACACCAGAGCTCTTATACGGTATGTAATATATTGCTAATTGTATGAAACAGGTAGGGAGCTTATTAACTTTTTCTAGGAGAAAAATTACTACATCCCACATAGGTAGAAGAAATGAAATGTTCTTTGGTTATATAATACTATGCATATTGATAACACGTGTTTAGAGTAATATTATGTTTCGCAATATACTGTAGTGAATGAAGTTCATATACAAAGGGAAAATTGAACTTCATCATACTGAGTATAAGCGAAAATTGTAGAAGTTCTCAACTTTTTATATTTATATTAACTTTTTCTTTTCTTTACATTTACTTCAAAATTTGATTTGCAAATATTAGAGTACATATTTTTGGGTACCTAGATAGTTAGTAATCACTTTTGAAACATAGGCGATATAGGTACCTATTTAAGAAAGATAATGGTTAATAATATTGGTTGTCAGGATCCCGATCTTGATCTTAGGATCTTACGATTTTATGATACTGCAAAGTAAAAACGATCCTGATCTTACATAGGATCTTTGAAAGCTTAAGATCTTATAGGATCCCGATCTTGACCATAGGATCTTAAGATCTAATCCGATCCGATCCAACTTTTCTCGGATAACAAACTAAAAAACTGCAATTTTCTGGATTATTTTTTGTAGAATTTAAAAAACAACAATTTATTTATTTTTATTTATTTTTTTTATTATTTTTTTTTAACGGCGGCTTTCAATAACAACAACTAGCAAACGCTAGAAAAGAAGATTACATGGAAGTAATGGAAACTAAAGGGTTTTTCAACCAATCTAACTAACTAAGCTTACATTTGGGATTTCTAGAAGAAATCCATAAAAAAGATTGAGAAATAAAAGAGTCCCAAATCAACGTCTTCTTAGGAGGGGAACAAGAAAAAATCATACCATTTCATAATCATAATATAGGACAACATTTCGATGAAACATTCATATAATTTTGTGTTTATAATATATAATAATTTGTAAATTTGTTTAATATAATAAAACTATTAAGAAAATGATATTATAGTAGGATCTTAAGATCCCGATCCGATCTTACGATCACGATCTTACAAAGACAAAAATGATCCTCGGTAGGATCCCGATCTTGAAAACCTTGGTTAATATGATATATCCTAGTTAGTGACAAGTGATAACACTACGAGTTCAGATTTCACATGTAGCGATATTGTGGTCAACCTTCATGCGCAAAGATCAGTTGATTCCGAAAAAAGAAACTTTGCAAAACACTTGTCACGTTCTTTAAAGGTACCTTATTAAAAATTTTCTGTATGACCATGCAACTTTACGTCCCACATAGGTTGAAGAATAGAAATGTACTTTGCTTATATACTACGGCGTATATGGTTATAATGTGTTTAGATGGTATTATGTTTAGGTTGTACAATGATTAAGGATGTTCATATATAAGGTGAAAACCGAACATCCTTCATAACTGTTAGACCTGAATTTGCACAAGTTCTTAATTTTTTATATTAACTTCTTTTTGTTTCTTAAAAAGTACACCAAAATTTGATTTACCTATCAGAGCATATAATTTTGAGTATCTGGATAGTAATTGCTTTTCAAAGTCATACAATGTAGTTATATGCTAGTTTGTGGTAAAAAAAAAAAAAAAAAAAAAATACAACGCACAATATGATATACCTAGTTAGTGACAAGTGGTAACATTACGAGTTCCAATTTCGCATATAGCAACGTTATGGTCAACCTTCATACGCAAAGATCAGTTGATTCAGAAATTTTGCAAAACAGTTGTCACGTTAGTTAGTGTTTGGTTGATACAAGTTTTAAACTCATAACAACCCGTTACTTAATGAAATCCTTTTGTCTTATCTTATTGAACCGATGAAATACACATTGTAGAGTGTGTAGATCACAATGAATTAAAAAGAAGCTAAGCGATATAATAATGACTACATTCTTTGAAATGGGTTGGGCATCTTGTTAAGTCATTTTAACTGTACGCAAACAACACCTATCACTTATATATGTGTGTCCCAATACCGTCTTCCACGGTGTATGGGGGAGGTTGAGATGTAGACAACCTTACCCCTACCAAAGGTAGAGAGGCTGCTTCCGGTTCTACCAAAGGTAGAAAAGGACCTCCGGCCTTGCAAGGGGTGAGGATCGAACCCTTGACCTCCGTCTCCAGAGGCAAGGGTGTTAACCACTTGATCCAACCTTGCTTTTTTCACTATTTTCACTAAAAATGTTTGCTAAAACTGTTAACAGTATAAATGAGTCAATATATATGGGCAAATCATGTGTGTTAAATAGTGGATTAAATGACGGCGTTGGTCAAGGGCTAAGCCAGAAACTTATCATTAACGGAAACTGGTTATTTTTTTTAAGGCTGCAACTTACAAATGACCACTCACCATTGTGTTTCGGTCTGTGAGTCAAGTTAACCAATAAAGGTTGATGCATTGTAGAGTTATTTGTTTTCTTGTGATTATTGCTATAAAATGAATTAAGAAATGCAAATCCACAAGTTAACGCGCAAATTTATCACCCTCATTATGAACAATTGGCAGAACAAACATATTGACGTTTGCAAAAGTGTTTACTATTTTTTGAAGTACTCGAGTGAAATATGACTTCAAGGAGGAAATATATGATGAAATGATCACCTCTGCTTGGTTTAAATGCTGAACTAGCGAATCTGGATGATCAATATTTGAAACTTGAACAAAGTTCCTGCAGCTAGACATATGTGAAGTCATCTATGACTGTACGCAAACAACACCTATCACTATTTTCCTAGTCGCTTCAACCACCTGCAGCATCACGGTTTCCATTCAGAGTACTTTATGTGCCTTGCCATAATACCTATTTATATATGAACTCTGCAACAAAAGCACATATGGTATATGAGATTACTGGTAAATTCCTATAATAGATTAAAAGTATTATCGTGATACTTTAGTTTATTTCGAGGTTCTCAATGATATGTTGCCATTCTTAAAAAAAAAAAAAAAAAAAAAAAAAAAAAAAAAAAAAAAAAACTTGCAAACCTTTCTAAAAGAAATTAAAACATTATCGATTTTCTAAAAACAAAGACAGTTGTGAAACACCATTTTTCTATTTCTTTTTTTCTTTTTTCTATTCGGTCTACACTCTTTAAAAATGCATATGAAAAACCGAAAAATAGCAGATTATGGGCTTATGGCTTACCTCAACCTTATCAAACTCCCAATCAAATTCACAGTAAACCTATGAAATTTCTACAAAAATTGATAAAGCAAATCAATGTCAAAAAGTTGGTTGTATTGATATGTTATGGTACATACTCGCTGATTACAAAAGTTATATGCATTTCAAGTTTAAAAAGTGACTTACAGGCGGTTCCACCGGATAGAGGAATTCCACAATAGTACTCTCTTCTGTCTCGTCTTCCTCAAAGGGGTTATAAAAATCTGCAGAATATAAACAATTGATCCAGCTTAATAAACAAATGGCCATACAAACTAACAAGCTGTATTACAACACTCTGACAAAAAATTGGTGTAAGGGGACAAAAATGTTCCAAAAGACAAATTCCGTAATCAGTGAAAAAAATTATACTCGATAGAGGATCTCCTCGTCCCATTGCTCTACTTAAAGACTCGGCATCAATTAACCGAGTACCTTCAATTCTTCAAAAGATATATGTTGTATAATGAACACATAAATGAGACTAAAGTTTCATGAAACAACATTTAGGTACCTTAATTTTTTTTTTTCTATAAGACCATTCAACCTTACATCCCACATTGGTTGGAGAAATGAAATGTTCTTGGGATATATACTACTGCGTGTACTGATAATACGTGTTTAGAATAGTACTATGTTTCGCTATATACTCTTGTGAATGAAGTTCATATACAAATGAAAAATTAAATTGAACTTCAAAGCATTTAGTCTTAGCTAAATTTGTAGAAGTTCTAAATTTTTTTATTTATATTAACTTTTTGTTTTCTTAACACTTACATGGAAATTTGATTTACAAATACTAGAGTACATATTTCTAAGTACCTAGATTGTTAGTAATTACTTTTGAAAGTTAGACGATATAGGTATCTATTTAAGAAAGATAATGCTCAATACGATATATCCTAGTTATCGGCAAGTGGTAACATCACGAGTTCATGTTTCACAGGTAGCAACATTGTGGTCAACCTTCATGCACAAAGCTCGGTTGCTTCCGAAAAAGGGAACTTTGCAAAGCAATTGTCACGTTCTTTCAAACCGACGAACATTCTTTTAAATCAAGTCACCTAAACTTACCTCCTACGTAGCATCTGTGGAGCAAGACGAGTTCACCAATCGGCAACCAACCTCTTCAAATTAATAACATGACGAAATAACATACATGTAACGTTCTGTCATTAATGTTTGGTCAATACAAGTTTTTATACTCACAACAACTTAATGAAATCATTTTGATTGTTCGTTCCATGTGGTTGTAGAGCATGTAAAGTATGAAAAGGGGTAAAGCAAAGGTGTCGTGGGATGATGTATGTGTGCCAAAATACGAGGGTGGGTTAGGGATTCGGAAACTTGTTGAGTTCAACACTGCTCTTATGTCAGCTCATATTTGGAAGATCCTAACCAATAAAGCTACTTTATGGGTTCGATAGATACACACTTACAAATTGAAGAATCACAATTTTTGGGACGTTCCCGTGTGCTCGAATGTAAGCTGGGGTTGGCGAAAATTATTGTCAATCGAAATACCATTCGGTCATTTATTTGATGTATAAGATTGCAAACGGGCCTCTTATGCCGCATGTTTCTAACCGTGCTATTTTTAATGCGGGGTTTACGCAACATGATAGTGTTGCTGATATGGTGCATGGATCTGAATGGAGATGGCCTCAAAGTTGGTTTGTAAGATTTCCATCTCTATGTAATTTTATTGTTCGTGGTCTTCAACCAAATAAATGAGGAAGATAAGCTCGTTTGGAAGTCAATTGATGGATCTTTCAAGGACTTTTCAGTTAGTGAAGCGTGGCAGTCCATTCGTAAAAGGAGTAATGAAGTCAGTTGGAACAGGTTAGTTTGGTCGAAGTACGGCATTCCAAGACACTCTATTCATCTTTGGCTAATTATGCGTAGGAGACTCAAAACGCAAGATAGGTTAAAGCAATGGGACGTCGGTATTAATGTCGACTTAAACCTGCTTCGGTGCCCTCTATGCAAGACTCAACCTGACTCTCATGATCACCCATTTTTTGAATGTCCGTTCTCGACTAAAGTCTGGAGTATCGTTCTAAATATTGCTGAAATTCAGAGCATATCGCCTATTTGGAATGACATTATTCAATGGATTTTGCCCTTGGCTTTAAAAGACAATGTTGATAGCATTGTAGGGTGTCTTATTTTGGCTTCGTCTGCTTATTTCATTTGGCAAGAACGCAACAATAGAATTCATGCCAAACCGAGTCGGGATGAAGATCAAGTGGCTAAAGTTATTGCGGAAATGGTCCGGTCTAAGCTAGCTTCTATCAAATTCAAGAAGAAGACGAGAGTGGATCGCATGAAGAACATTTGGAAGATTGCTTAAGTGCTAGGAGCAAAGCTATATTCTGATGTCATAGTAGTCTAGTTTTAGATTGTGTGTTTTTTGGTTGTTCATATTTGAGCATGTTCAAGTATGATTGTTTGGCGATTTCGTTTCGCGCTTAAGAGTGGTTTCATCACCACTCTTTCTTGTATGTAACTTTAATTTCTTTCTAATATAATTCACCGGGTATAATCCCTTTACCCAAAAAAAAAGAGCATGTAAAGTACGACGAACTAAATAGAAGATAACTGCAATTATAATGACTATAATTTTCAAAATGGTTTGGGCATCATCAAAATGGTTGGGCCATCCCACATAGGTTGAAGAAATAAAATGGTCTTTGCTTATATACTACGGATTATATGGATATAGCGTGTTTAGAATGGTATTATGTTTAGGTTATACAATGCTTAATGACGTTCATATATAAAGCGAAAGTTGAACGTCATTTACAGTTGTTTCACCTAAATTTGTACAAGTTCTTAACTTTTTATATTAACTTCATAATTTTGTGTATCTAGATATATAGTAAATTACTTTTAGTGTTGTAAACTTTAATTAGTACAAGTTCTTAACTTTTTATATTAACTTCATAATTTTGCATATCTAGTTAGTAATTACTTTTGAAAGTTATACGATGTAGTTATATAATCATATCCTAGTTAGTGGTAAATGGTAAAAAAGATAACGCACATACGATATATCCTAGTTAGTGACAAGTGGTAACATTACAAGTTCCAATTTCACATAAATGCGTGTTGTTGTTAGAGCTCGAGCTCAACTAGTTTGTATTTTATAAAGCTCGTTTATATATTTTGAGATTGTTTATATACATCTACATAAATAAACATACCATTTTTGTATATATTTTTAGGGATAATTATATGACTAAATCGTTGCCCTATGATTTGTCACTTTTTATACCATGGGTAATTTTAATTCGAAAATACACCGGACAATTTGTACAACATGACACTTGTCAGCTTATGAAATTCGACAAGTGTTCTGTTGTACAAGTTGCCCGGTCGCCCGATCTATCGAAAAAGTTGCCCGGGTGACTGGTCTATTTTGGTAACTTTCTCATATTTTTAAGGCTCGTTTAGATTTGCTAGCTAGTATAATCGATTATGAGGTATGAAGCTCGGGCTCATGCTCATTTATAAAATTATATTTAAAAAAAAACTCGAACTCGTTTAAGCGCAGCTCACATCGAGCTTCTACAAAGCTAATCTTGAGAATTTATGAGGGTCTTCAGCTCATTTACACAATCACACACCTCCTAGTTATGAGCATGTCACTCTTGTATTTTTCTCAAAAATGCAAATATAACACTCAAAACTGATACGCTACAAATGTAACAACACTACCTATCTTTTCTTGAACAAAGATCAAATTATTAAACTGTGAGTCACGATGACTTGCAAAACCTTTCCTTAGTTATAAAAATTTTATGTGAAAAAATAAAATGTAAGTTTTATTAAAGTTTAACGATAGGAATTAAATCACTTTGCTCCACAAATTAAACATTTTTAATAAACAAAAAGGTATATTTGAGAGTACAAATTTATTTATAGTAAATAAATGAATATATAGCAAGAAAAACTAATAAGTTAAAGTATATCCCGTCTATAAATATAACAATTTTATATTAAAACACGTCGATTCGTTAGGTTTCAATTCTATATAAAAGGTAGGCAGGCATAGAGCTCGAACCACTTTTTTCATCCATCTATCTTGATTAACCAAGATACTCAGAGAATGAAGAAGGGGTTCCTTTATAAGCAAAAGCGTTATGAGATTAATCGCATCGACGAAAACATCTCTGTCTACAACGATCTTGAAGAAGAAGCAGATGACACCTTTGGATACAACCTTCACGATTTGATGGATGATCCAAAGATGCCGAGTAGATATACGGATCTTGCTGATTTCAACTTCTTCAACCGCTTCCAGGACGACTTTGACGACCAAGATTTCCTCTAGACGTACTACTAGCTAGAGAGCGATATATGTGTTTATGTTTTGTATGTGTTTCGTCGTACTAGGGTTTATGTTCTATGTTCTTGTGTCTGTTTAGAAAAACCTTACTCCGTATTATACTATTGCTATTGCTATGCTTGATACTGTGATTGAATATTACGTTTGCTTTGTGGTTCATATACGTTAGCTTGTTAGATTCGTGAACTCATCTGAGTGAGGATCCATCGTTTACAATTGCCGTTTATGCATTTGCATGTCGTTTTAGTTGATTCGTGAACTCATCTGAGCAAATTCGATCAGTTTTTCATTAATCTTTTAGTTTAGAAAGGCCCTTTCTTATTCAAATGATAATACCTTTACTTTTTCTGAAAACTGAGTTTTTCTAGCGTGTATACCTTGGTGTTCATGTAGGTTGAAATAAGTTATTTGTTGCTGGTGCATTATAATGTACTATGCCAAAATGAGTAACGAAATGATGAACAACTATACGTAATAGTCTTATAAGAATAACGACTCAAGTTATGACTAACAACTGCGTCTACATGAGATTAGTCATTTGTTGATTGTAAAACCCCTTGAACAACTGAAGCGCGGCACCTTTAGGTTCCAGGCTTCCAGCCTCCAGGTGCAGATTAAACATGAAAAGAAAAGCAAAGGATCATAGTATCATACGGAGTAATGTACGAACCACCGACATACGTTACCATTACCATTCCGTACCCTCTAAAGCCAACAACCAAGCACCCCCAAAATACTATGAATGTAAGTTTCTATCCTAATTGGTCCATTGCTCGAAACTGTAATAAGTTACACTTGTCCAAATGTTGTGTAAGCCTAGCTTAATTAGATGGTTCTTGGACTTGTTGTAAAGTCATTCTGTTGTGAAGTTATACTATGGGAATGCGCCGTATAGAGGTGCGCTGTGTTTTGTTCCTGTAGGAAACGGCTAGAAGGAAGATGAAGGGCATATCTTGAGTTATATTAGAGATGAAGATAGAGATAGGTCGGAGTTAGTTATAGACTTATAGTTGATGCTTTCATATGAAGCAAACTAGCGTAGTGAAATCACCTAGTAGAGTTCCATATGGTTTTCATGGTACCTTTGTTAGTTCCCAAGATTTAGGCATTTAGCTAATCAATAATCATATACGTTTATATTGTCTTTACTTCATGGTACCATGCAATCTGAACTATGATACATACACTTGTGAAAATATTTGAAATTGACACTCTTGAGGCAGCTTGAATATGTATAACACTCAAATTAGTGTAGTTCGGTATTGTAAATGATCATCGAATATTGTTTCGGATATGCATAATTTTTTTTTAGCACTATACTACTCCATGTTTATTGTCACTAAATAGCCGTTTTTGAGTTTCGTATAAATTTTCTCATGGCGTCAACAAAAGAAAGTGGAATTGAATTAACGAGACATAAATAATACGGTGATTGGGGTATCAAAGTTCTTGTGTAGAAGTTTTGGCATGTTTATTTTCTGAAAACTAGTTTTATGCTTAAATCCCACATCGTTATAAGAGAAGAAATTTTAATAGCTTATATACGATGGTGCATATCATTTGAGTAATTTGATACAAGTGCTATGTTCTTGATGCTCAATGTTGGTTTCTAGTAATTTACAAAACCTATATTATTAGGACCTATGTTCGGCATCAGAAATTGGTACAAGTTCTCAAGTTTTTAGTTTTTCATTGTCCGAGAGTTTTTTTTCATAATGTATTTAGCTATATTGGTAGGGAAAATATTAGCTACAATTAATTGTAGCCAATTGGCTACAATTTTGTGCTATAAATGTGGGTCCTTGATTCATTTTGTGGGTCCTGATTTTTTCTGTGGGTCCTGATTCAATGCTAGTGTATTTTTTATAAAGGATTGTAGCCAATTGGCTACAAAAATTGTAGCAAAGCTATCCCCATATTGGTAACTCATCATCTTGTATGTAAGTACAAGATTTATCGGCTTCGTTAATGTCGGTTTGTGACTCATACAAGTTCCACATTTTGTGTTAAGTTTTTGTAAGAAGTTATTGATAATTAGATAATACCACATTTTGTGTTTTTGTAAGAAGTTTTTGCTAAGTCGGCCTAGGACAAAATAACGTCGATGCTACAGCAGGGGAGGATCCATAAAAAAAAAATTAAAATGACGGCAAAAGTTACGAGTGTTGGATCGATCGGATCATCAACTCAATCTTTCCTAAACGCTACTATCTCATGAATGCATAATGTTTACATAACACTCTCCTAAATAACCATCTTCACAAATAACCTGCACATAATTATCTTCACAAATTAATTGTTGTGAGTATTTAGTTTAAATCATTGTCTTGAACAACCGAACAATTAATTTTCATAAATATATCTATCATCACAAAAAAATCGTTGGAGTATTAAATTTCCACAATATTTAAAACTAAACAAGCAAAAAAAGAAAAAACACACAAAAAAAATGTGTATGTAACCCACCCCACCCACCCACCTACCCGGCTCTGGGGCAATCTCAGGTTTACTACTTCCCACAATTTTATACATGTTATACGCGTACGTGAGGCTGGTATAAGACTTTGGCGTGTAATAGCAGGATTTTTTTTTTTAATCATAACCTTGAGTTATTCCAACAAGATCGAGATTAGCTACACGCATATGGCTGGCTCAGCTCCTCTATGAATATCTTACGTCAAGAATGGACTACGATGCCTCCAACATAGTTAGCTAGGTATACATGTTTCAATGTGTTAAAAACTTAAAATAAGTTAACACAGAAATACATGCAATTGTAACTTGTAATAATTTTTCCTATCGTTGCCCAACTTCCACACATTTGCATTTTGGGTCTCTTTATCCCGATCATGTTACTGAAAACACATAAAAATCCATGGATAATGTTTTTACTTGATAAAGGTAGCACGATGGGAGATACCGTCGTCACATATTGATCATGATCTTCCAACTCTCTTTAATTAACGTAACATGTAAGCACAATGTGTTCCGTAAATCCATAGTTTATCCCGTTTTCTAAGTTAATCAAACTAGTGAATGAGTCGATACATATACACATAAAAAATTGTTCACCACGAAATCACATCGTCATAGGAATTGAACGGTTTTTTAGACCTTTTAGTGTGAAAACTAGTTATAATGCCCGCACACGCGCGAGTTTTTTAAAATTTTTTGAATCATATATTTTTATTTATTAAAATACAAATAATTTAATCTTTATTTTGTTTGATTTATGATGTTTAATTATAGTTTTTTATTATTAAAGATAATTATTTAAAAATTTTAATCCTATTATTAATTGTATCTTATCTATATTATATTTTACTTGTGTTATGGATAAATATAAAATGTTAAATAATCTTTTTTTTTAATAAAATTAATACTAAATAAGGTATGAATACATTTTTTTGAAATGATTTTGTATTATTATATAAATAAAAGATATAAGGGATTTTGATTTTTTTTAATGAGCCTAAGCCTACACACTAACGTAACATGTAAACACTATTAATGGGCCTAAGCCTACACACTATATGTTTTTTAATGAGCCTAAGGGATTTTGATTGTTTTTTTAATGGACCTCTTAATGGTTTACAATAGTTTGGAAAACAACTTTAAAAATCTACACACTATGGCATCTTTCACTATCGTTTCATTGTCCAACAAGTTCTACAATACCTACATTTTTTTTTCCCGACACATATATGATTACATATGAACTTTTTCATAATAGACTGACAACAAGCATAGGCTCAAGGCTCTGCTATCAATATCTTATAGGTGTACATGTACCCCTTTATTCCCTTGATCTATTTTGTAGCGAATAGAAGAGATGCATCCCAACTAGTTTCGGTTTACATGTTTAGCTCAATAATGTAAGTTTGGGATGACATGGAAAATACAACAACTTAAATGCAAAAAATAAGTACATGAAATGAACAGTTAATGAGGAACTGGATGCGAATAGTTGACTTGTAGGAAAAAGCCATGAATGACTACTATTATGGCCTTATATTAACTTGTCTAAAATGAAATCAAATTGCATAATGTTTTACAATAGTTACAAATTGCAATAGTTTCGAAACGAACTTTAAAAACCTAGAGATGACCACACAAGCACAATCTATATGTCTCTATGTATTGCCGTATTGACATCTTTGACATTCAATATAAACATATGAAATATCGTTAAACTGTCCAACAGGTTGCAACAATAACAAGCAATCACTAAGTTGCTAAAATGGTACCCTAATAGAACAATAACAAGCAATCACTAAGTTGCTAAAATGGTACCCCTAATAGAACTTTTGAATGTAGTTTATGTGGCAAAGTGGAAGACTCACATGATCACTTGTTTTTTAAGTGTGAGTTTGCTATGGAATTATGGGAGAATATAAGGAAAATTGCAGAGATACAATCTAATGGCAATTCATGGGATGAAATTGTTTGTAAGATGAGTATTGAAAGTAAGAAAGGAGGAGTTTGGGAGATAATTAAAAAATTATGTTTGGCTGCAACAGTTTACTACCTTTGGAAAGAGAGGAATAGTAGGCTGTTTAATGATTGTAAAAGAACAAATGAAGCCCTTTACAGCATAATATGTGATGAGATTAGAGCAAAGATGGTGTCTATCAAAGTCAAGCAAACTATTAATGTTCTAAATGCTGAAAATGCTTAGGAAGTTAAGTTTGACAGAAAGTGATTAGTGATAAAATGGAAGATGTATGTGGATTAAAGAGTATGGTGCAGCTGTCTATATGGATTCCTGAATAACAATACAATTTGTGTTGTTAAAATTGGTTCTAAGTTCCTCTGTTATAAAACATTGACTGTTTTAAAGGGGTGTTTGGATTCAAGATTAGTAGAAAGCAAAATTCTTTATATTGCTGTTGTTGTCTTATCAAGTAATTACAATTGTGAGGTACCTTGTATCTTGGAGTCCTATCTTGTGTAACTGTACCTATAGTAGCCTCATAGGTTATCCTAATTTGGCCTTGGGAGGAAATTAGGAGGCTATGCTTGGCTATATAGAAGGTATATCACAGTAAGGATGTACCATAAAGTAGGGTCTCCTCTTGTGTAGGATAAATGGCTTTGGAGGCCTATGTATGCTGAGTGGAATAGCGAGGAGTGAAAGATGAACCTGCTTGGTCCACTCAATACATAGGCACAGGCGGTAATGGGTGGTCATCATGGAGGGAGTATGTTCCCAAAATAGTTGAAGCCTTCCGATGAAAAGGAAATGTAGATTGTTTTGGCAGAGTCCTCCCATGGATGGGATATGGGTACCTAGTGAAGCCACACTCCATTTCTACCTTGCTATTGTGGTGGCAAGTTGAGTGGTTTGGTAGATTGGAGATGTGGAAATGTAGCTAGATAGTTGGTGTTATATAGATGAATTGTGATCAACGATATGGTTGTGTAAGAAAAGTAAGGTGATGTCTAATAGATACTCTGTTCTTAACAGATTTTACTTAGATTAAAAATAGTGTTAGATGGGTTCTGATATCAGATAGACTTGTTTAGGTTGTGTTTTGTTTTGTATATAGTCAGTTTTGTATCAGATTTGGGATGTGTTCAAATCTTGTTTCTTATTCTTATGTTGTAAATCCTTTGGAGATTAATATAATTCTTTCAGCTTTGCACAAAAAATAAATAAAAAAATAACAGCAATCACTCACATATATATAACACATCAAATGGTAGACCGATGCGTTATATCCAACTAGCGATTTAACCCAAATACTATCCAGAAGACAATGAGTAACTGCAATTCGTCTTTTGCACAAGAAAAAATAATTAGAATGTAGACTCATATGACTGATTATATGTCTAGTTTATTTAATGATTGGCACAAAGAAAAATGACCAAAACACGAAATAAAAGCAAGTCCTTGCATGATATCTTCATGAATAAAGAACGTTTAGAAAGAAAAAAAAAGGAAATTAGTGGTTAAGCTGTTAGGCTTAAGACGAATAGTAAAGTAAACTGATGATTAATTTACATGTAAAAAAATGAAGGTTACATAAATATCCATGTTTCATGTCTTCAATCTTTTAGATTATAAGGAACTGTAATAAGAACCAAAAAACATCATATTTTAGATTAAAAAAGTAAGGTAAAAGATATTTGATGACCAAACTTTTTTTACATATTAAAGGACTAATCTTCACCATTCATCTTTCCTCCATCTTTATTTGATTTAATGGATGAGATTAATCCCAACAATTTAAAAAACCCACTTTCATCATTTTTTTTCAAATATTAATGTCTTTCAAACCGTTAATCGTTAAGCGAAAAAAATATACCGTTAAGACGAGCATTTAATTATCTTTCTATAGATAGGCTATTTGATATATTTTCGACAATTTTTTTTTTTCATTTTTTTCACGTTTTTTTTCGCGGCCGAAAAAATCATACATGATATTACATATCATATCATATATGATATTACATATCATATATGATATGTAATATCATATATGATATGATAGTAATATCATATATGATTTTTTCGGCCACGAAAAAAAAAGTGAAAAAAAAAATTGTCAAAAATATATCAAATGGCCTATTTATAGAAAGATAATTAAATGCTCGTCGCTATGGTACAATTATTTTCGCTTAACGATTAACGGTTTAAGAGGTATCTAAATTATAAAAAATTTGTGAAATATTAAAATGATTTTAATCTCAACTATTGATTTCTTTTTAGATGGATGGTGGGGATGAGTCCTTTGGTATATGAAGAATATTTGGTTTTTTAAATAACTCGACTCAAAAAGTAATGATTGTACAGATGAAAAGCTAATGTACAAAATATTAATGGAATTGGTAATGTTATTTTATTTTTTTATTTTTTTGAGCAAAGAATTGATAATGTTATTTACTATGCGGTTTTTGCATAACAAAAAGAGGCTGCCTGTCCAGTTGTCCCACATCGCTCAATCCATCAATGTTTAACATAAGAGACTATTTATAAATAAAGGGGGCAAGGTCATACAAGACTACAAGAGTAGGCACATACATAATGTGATTGACCTATCTTTGGTTCTTACCTTTTTGTCTCAATGGTTTGGGCTATTAAAATGTTAATAGCTATTTCTATCTAAATTATTAAATAAAAATTTGAGTATACCCTCTTTTTTTGGCAACTGATAATTATTTTTTTTATAAATATAATTATTGGTTGTGAAATGACGAGTGCATAGTTATTAGTTATTTAAGTAATCTAATTGTATAGTTAAAAAACTGTGTTGAATGAGTATTAAATTTGATTGATCATATGCATCAGAACTATTGTAAATGATTTACGAACGTATTGTAATATGTGAATAAAAGAGTTTATAACCTATGTAAATGAACGTATGTTTGTCGGTAAATAGTTACGATACGAACATTTGTAGTTTTGTTGTGTGGTATGAGAAAAAGCTATTAACTAATTACTCTATATAACTTGCTATTGTTTGGAACAATAGTTAACAAGAAAAAACAAATCCAAAAACAAGTCTTATCTCATATCACCGGGTGGAGAACAAATTGATGGGAAGAAGATCCTATAAAAATCAGTTCACTTTGTATCATATAACTAAAAGCGCGTTTGTTATTCGTGAGTTTTTCTCTGCTTCTGTTTAAAATGAGTGTTTTTATGCTGACTAAAAGTAAATGTTTACTTTTTGGATTTGCTAGTGACAAAAATTTCTCATTTTTTTTACATATTCTTTAGTTAGTTATTTATAAATTGATCTAACGAAAAATATAACATATTATACATATATAATTAGCAAATTTTCGATAAGATGTCAAAAACTTATTTAAAGTTTATTAAGCAATAATGTATTTCAAAATTTATATTTTATGTTAAATTTTAAAAATAAAAGCTTAAAGAAAAACATATAAATAACCTGGTTATAAAACTGCCTTTTTTTTTTTTTTTTTTTTTTTTTTTTAAAGAAAAAACACTCAACTTCCAACACGCTTTTAAAGCCAAGGAGTTTCGTTACCTTTCTACTTTTATGTTTGTTTTTACTCAACAATATATATACAAATGACGTGCATAATGAAGGATACATTTAAAATTGGAAAATGATTCACAACCAATTGACTTAAAGATGAGTGTATGACAAAAAGTAATTCAAAGCATGTTCATGAAAGGAGAGAAAATGTCTACGATACGTGTCATTAATTAAATGAACTACGTTGATTTTGCTCGTCTATGTCGTTCAGGCCTGTCTATGACAAATTTGTTTGGACGTTGTATATATGCATTTCTTAAATAGGTAAATCGATCACTTCAAAACTGAGTGAATTCGGATCCTTGTCTTAGTTGGTATTACGCCCATGGTTATGATATGTGTCATAGTTTATTAAGTGTTAGGATAAGTCTTTGTGTTAGGATAAGTCTTTGTGTTTGTGTGAGATTATCTCATAACTATGCCATATCCTTAGCCAACATTACAGAAGCACGTTTTGAGGATCAGCGGTCATCTTCTTTTAGCAACAAAACAAGTAGTAACAACAGCCGGCTGCAAAGCCAAAACTTGACAATGTCATTGTTTTACTATGCTGCGTCACAAACCTGTTGACGAGGCTATATTAGTGAAGGTGAATGATGAGACGAAAGGATTTAGTTTAGCAGAAAGTATAGAGGAGAATAATGCATTTGATGCTACTTCAAGTGATGAGTTGGTGGCTTGATTGGAAGCTAACAAGGTGGTTAATGATGGTGATGGTGAGGTAAAAGTGCTTAATTGGGTGCAACAAGTAATTGATGTAGAAAGTACCTCTGATAATGATGCACGAGGTCAAGCTAGTAAGTTGGAAACGAAGGTGTTAGTAGATGGTAAACAAGATGACGCGAAAGTGGTGAAAGTGGTGGGTGTGGCCGATAAGCAAAACAGTGACGAGCCAAACGTGTTGGAAGGTAATGAGGTTATAGGTGTTGGGGTAAATGAGAATAACAAAAGGGTTGATAAAGAAGTCCAATACTCTGTTATACCCTATATGATCTTATTCCGTTCTTGAAGCGTCTTAATGACAAGTACATAAAGAAGAAAAAGAGACTCGAACAAAGCCGGAACAGGAGAATAAACGATCAACATGGGATTAACTGAATTCACTAACAGAAAGAATCAAGAAAGTACAAGTGAGGCAGTTAACGCATATTACTTACGTGTACTAATGGGGTTAGCTTATATAGATACACATTTAGCTGTGTTTGTAGGAGTGTTGTGTGCGCATAAACGAGTCAGTGGGTTGTGGTTTGCTCCATCCGAATTGAAAGAATGTAGAATAGGAATTCAAGTGCTGCCATTGTTACCAATCGAGCTTAAGAACAAGTTGAAAGAGAGAACAGAAACGTTTCGGAAACGTCACAAAATTTGGTATCCCGGAATCAAGATTTTTTTATTTTTTATTTTTTTATTTTTATAATTATTTATTTATTTATTATTTTTTTTAAGACAACACCTTGAGGAAAAGGTGGTTTTTGAAGGAGTGGGGAGTGTTACGCCTATGGTTAGGATAAGTGTCATAGTTTATTAAATGTTAGGATAAGTCTTTGTGTTGTGTGAGATTATCTCATAACTAGTATTTAATGTTTTATAATGAATGAAAGTCTTTAGCAAAATAACTATCTCTTCTACTTCTTAATTCTTAGTGAGCTAGCACATGCTAAAAGGGGTGTAAGTTTACTTAACCGGGTCGTATCAATTGGTGTGCACCTCGAGTTATATATGTTTTTGCATATATAAGCAAGATAAAATAAACAATCATAATTTTCCTTGTCAAAAGCGTAATGTGAAGCGCAATTGGTTTATATAGACTTTCACTAGAATGTGGTTTTCATTGTATCTTATTACATGAAGCAAGTTATGTGCTCTTTAGTTGTGTATATGGAAAGAAAGGGAGTGAAAGTGAAAGTAACTAATAAAAAAGGTAATGCTCGATCTCATGAATTTGTTTGGGAGAAGTAAAGCCGTTAAAGGAGGCAAAGAAGGTGGAAAGGAGTGAAACATTTCTATTTTTTGAGCTGGAAGTTGCGTCTCACTTTGGGATGAAAAGTGTGGAAAGAAATTTAAAAATAACTCTCCGACAGAGTGTACAAAAGGACGAAAGTTGTTGCATTCTGACGTAGGTTGGTCTCTTTCAGCTTAACAAAAACAAAATAACACGAATCTAAAATTATTTACCACTTGTTTCAAGCGGCATGGCTTCTCTATATATTTGATTCCTTCTTGTTTCATGCCTGCAAATTCCATCATCTTAAGATAAAAAAAAAAAAAAAAAAAAAAAAAAAAAAAAAAAAAAAAAAAAAAAAATGGCCGGATTATTCGACAAACAAGCTGTAAAAAAAATGGCCGGATTATTCGACAAACAAGCTGAGGCATATTTGGATGCAAGACCAACTTATCCAGCTGAATGGTATTCCATGTTAGCCGATCGATCCTCCTCACACTTACTAGCTTGGGACGTTGGTACTGGCAACGGTCAAGCCGCTATTGGTGTTAGCCTTTCTTCATTTTTTTTTTTTTTTTTTTTTTTTTTTTTTTTTTTACAACAGAAATGATTAGTAGGCCAAAATATATGCTTAATTCCGTGCCTAAACTTGCGTTACAACTTCTTGTTGGACCATTTTTTCATAAATCAAGAAAACACTTGCAAACATGTCTATCAATCGTAATTAGATAGTTTATTGCACTACTACAAAATGAAGTTAAAGCAACACCGCTAAAGTGTTGTATTATGTGTTTAAAATGTTGCATTATGCTTAATGTGACACTTTACCAAGTGCTACGTTATGTAACGTCGCCTTAGGTATAAGTGACACTTAGAATTGGAATATGCAACATTTTTCAAATGTGTTGCCTATGTTTTGCAAATGTGATACACTAAAGTGTAACATTGTTTACACTCAAATACAACACTTTTAATTATTTATTGCAACACTTATACAATCAACTGCAACACTTATTACATTAAAATGCAACACATTTTATATCCAAGTGGAACACTTTTTACATAAAAGGCAACACTTTCTATACTTAAGTGCAACACTTTTCAAAATCAAATACAACATTTTTCACACAACCACAACACTTTTTTATTCAAAGTGCAACACTTTCTTGTTTACTGAGATGAGATATGCAACACTTTATCATGTGAAGCGCAACACTTGTAGTTGTTTTTTTGTTTGATGCAAATCAATGCAACGCTATAAATATGATAATTATATCATACACATTTTTAAAAAAGAAATCAAATACATTAATATTTTATGTTCAACGCAGATTACATCGTATTCTGTCTTTACAAATTTGGCCGAATGTAAGATTACGAACATAAAATATCGAGATGACATAGAAAAAAGTTATTAAACAGCGATCCTAGAAATCTTGATTTTCATCTTTGCTAATCTCCACTTGCGGCTTGAAGTACTACAAAAGAATGTCGCCTGGCACAAATGAAAATAATAGAGAATACGTTAGGTTACGCGCATTATATATATTAAGATACAAAGACGACTAAATCTCTACAATATCATTCAAACAAACCTTAAGAACAATACATATAGATATTTAATAAGCTAATGTAAAATATAATTAGACGGCATAGCAACACTTTAAGTGAAAACTTAACAAACTATAATATAAATAAGAATATAGATTAGGAATTTTTGATTCTATATGAATGAGACCCAAAAAAGAAAAAGATCCCAAATCTAGGATCAAGCAACAAAGGCTGGAAGAATTCCATACAAAGGCTGGAGCAGATGAACTTTTGGCATGATATATTTAAAAATTGAAATGTTCGTACTTAACAGTTGGTGCATCAAAGACATCACTTATTACTAACATGAAGATACTAACAGTTGTGCATCAAAGAGATCACTTATTACAAAAGTAGATCCATAAACTGATCACCATTATATAACCATATTGTTGACTAGCTGATCAACAATAAATTACTCAGAATTAGTTGATTGTCTCATTATTTTTCTTGTATAGTTCATATAGTGATAATCATTTGGTTATTCTAAAGCTCATTAGTGTGCGTTTACAACCCAAAATACAACTCAAGTGGCTAAGGGAACACTCATGTTAAAGACCCAATGCACTAAAGTAGCAGCAACAAGTAACATATATAACAGTAGCTATAGCATCAAATAAATAATCACCAATAAGCAGCAACATATATATGGACTAGGGAAAACATCCCAATGCATATTGCAATGAACTGGTATTGGGCTTTAAAATTACTCGTAATACTTAAAAATTTAAATATTGATTTTTGGGTCTTGTCGGGTTGACCCGATAACATTAATTATCTAATCCTTACCCGACCCGATAACATTGTTAGGTTATCGGGTTCGGCTCAAAAAGCCAAAAATTTTTTTTAACCTTATTTAATCGGACCCGATAAGCCTTATCGGGTTCGGGTCGGGTCAGCCCGACCCTACTGACACCCATATTTGCAGCTGTATCTCGAACTGAATATATAAAAGAACTTACTTTGTCTGAATTTTGAGAGGTTTCCGTAGCCACTATTTGGTCACTAAATAAATTGGAGCATGTATTGGTTAAAATGGGTCGGTTTGTCATGTAAGGTTTTTTTTAGTCATGCAATTTGTTTGGAGCATGTTTAGTATCAAATTAGAATAAGAGGGATGAAACGTACCTTCAACCACAACAGCATTAGTTGATTGGTCATAATAGAGGTTCACTGCAAGCTACTTCAGGGGTGTGGTCTACCAAGACGACTAATACCAAATACGCCTATATAATATATGAATATACAGCTATACATAATACCAATTAATCATGTTATCAAACACATATATTCAGTCCAGTAATATGCACACACGAATGAACAAGTTACTTCATTTAAATCACTGTAAAGAAGATGAAAGAAAAGGCATTGATGTTCCTTATTTTGAGCTGGAAAGCATAATGGCTACTACTGATGACTTCGCAAAAGAACAAGTTTCACATGAATAATTTTGGCAAAAGAACTTGTAAATGCACCTGCTAATGTGGTCACTCTTGTCGTACTAGCAGAGGAAGCTGAAAATATTGCTACTACATACAGTGTCGTCACGACAGCCAAGAGTAGAGGTTCATTTTATAGTGGCAGCTAGGGGTGTTAATCGGGTCGGATTGGTCGGGTTCAGGTCAAATCGGGTCGGGTCAAAGTCGGGTCGAGACTATCCAAGTCAACGGATTTCGCTAAAAATATTCAACGGATTCTTCTGAATGGCATTGTTGAAATGAATACCCAAAGTTATTGCCTAACCATTATATGAGAAAGTATTAAATCAGTACACTAGGAAAGAAAGTAATTAAACATGGCATAAGGTGCAACATCATCAAGTCCTTAAACACATCCAACTATCCAAGTCATTTTAATTTCTAATAGTAACTTTTAACCAACTAACTGCACAACGGTCAAGGGGCACATATGGTTGATCATATGCATCGTCTTATTAATTCAGAAAAAACAGCTATTTGGACATATTTTACTTTCACCACAGCAGAATTTGGTAAAGAATAAGATTTTTCCGTTTTCCTGAGTGCTATGTAGGCCATAAACTAAAGAACCAAAGAAAATCTCAAAAGATAGTGTCTTGTGTTCTATTATCTAGAGTCAATCGTCTAAGAGCTGTGTTTTATAATTGGAAATAGGTTCGCCGAAACTGTAATAGGATGTGTCTTCTCAAGCATCAAGACAGTATAAGGACATTACTTCTGATATAGCTAAGTTAACAACACTGATGTCGAAGGCAAACTAAACGTCTAACAACTACTTGATCATGTAAGATTATTTGTCCAGTAGTTTTAATGTTTGAGGTTCAATTAGTTTAGAGATCAGATACAAAGTACTAAGAACAATAATCAACTGAATTTAATGAAACGAAATGAAAAGTAGAGTGGTTGGATACTAATATGTAACATACAATAGCATCTGAGTATCACAAAAAACACAAAAAGGACATTGTTGGATTCATATTAGCAATAGAAAATTGAAAATAGGATATCAACTAAAAGTCAATCCTAATATAGATACAAGAATAAAACAAACTGATTCCTTGGTGAAACAAAAGTTTTAAGTCACAGGGTAACGGTCTAATAATCGACCCATAAACAAACCCCAAACAAATGGAAATGTACCTAATAAAACTGATCTCCTAGTTATTGCCCAAAGTGAAGAAAATAATACCCAACATAAGATCGCAAATGATAGATAATCTATGTTTTACCTTTGATTCCGACAGGGATGAGGCTCCACAATGACAGTAACTAATTTGAGAGAAAGGTAGGGGCGATTGGGTTTAACAGTAAATGTAAAGGAGGCTCAATTGGCGGTTGTTCAAGAATTCATCGCAGAATGTATTAGAGTTTGCAATCGCTTTGGAGAAGAGGGGTCAAATAGCAGTTAAACGGTTATGTATTGGTATTTTTCTTATACTTTTATCAGTTTATGTAAGTGTTTTGAAAACCGAGTTCGACACGGTCGAGTCATCGGACACCGGGTTAACCGGTTCAATCGCCGTGTCGACTAGGTTTTCAATTTATTATTTTATTATTTTTTGACCGGGTCAACCGGTTCGACCGCTGGTTCAACCTGGGTTTTTATTAAAAAAAATTGAAAAAACGAAACCCGGCCGGGTTTCGAGAACCGGGTTGACTTGGGTCACTCAAAACCCGATGGGTCTAACCGGTTAACCCGGTTTTAGAAACCTGGATTTTTTTGACCCGTTTTTTTGCCGAAACCGGTCGAACCGATTAACCCCGACGGGTCGACCCGGGTTTCAAAACACTGGTTTACGTATTGTGGCCGGGCTTTATTATTTGTTACAATATTAACAACTAAAATCAAATTACTAAGACTAAAAGACATTTCATCCTCTAGACTTATATAAATTGACACATTATATTATGCTGGCAGGAGATCCGTTTGTTGCGGCTATGGGTACCTTAAAATAAATTTTCTTATGAATCATGTAATCTAATTTATTATTTTTTCTTTTTGACAATAAATTTACATATATCAAAAATTTCATGTGACTTATTTCAACTCTTTAACTTATAACAATGTTTTTCAATATACAATTGTAATAATAAATATTTATATATAGTCGTGACAAATTAGCCAAACAATAAAACTTGTCGATTTTTTAAGAGAAAACTGACAAACTAAAAGTCAATCATAATATGGATTCATATTAGCAGTAGAAAATTGAAAATAGGACGCAGTTGTCTTAAAAGGCACTTAAATCCAACACAACTCGGTAAACCAAAAACTTCATATGTATATTTTTTTGGAAAAAGTTGGGCGAAATGTTCATTAATAACCCAAATTACTAAATCCAATTGAAAATGATTTAAGTCGATAAAGTATGTTAGTTTACCACTAAATATCGAGAATGGGTAATAATTAAGTTCGGCCCATAAACAACAAAGGGTGGCTTACTAATAAGGGTCTAGGCTCCTTGTGTGACATCCTAAATTCAAATACTTCTAGTCGCAAATTCACCGAGGCCACTCACCATAGCCTTAAAATCCATAATAACCGAGGACTTGTCGTTTTCGATCATGGTAGTTTTATGGAGTGAGCTACAACAAACTAATTAATCGGTTCAAAAGATGCATAAATATAAAACCATTAGGCTAGTTGAACGCTTGAGACCCATGTGAGTTAAGCCACTACAATTACTCCCCTATTAAATCAAGACCATAAAAAAAAATTAAAGAAAAATAAACTAAATTCGATTAATAATGTTTTATGTATTTTAAAAAAATAGTGGTTCTATACATTTAACCTTATAAGCCATGTAAGTAAACTGTCATATCGTCCATCTACAAACACTTGATATTATTAGCAAAGGTCAAGAATCACAAATCAGAAATCGAAGCGAGTGGTAAAACCAAGATAATGTGAAGCACACATTGAGAAAAACAAAGTATTGCTAGGGGTTAAGTTGAATAAAAAAAAAAAAAAAAAAAAAAAAAAACATTGATGGACTCCATCTAAAACATTGTGTGATCCTGGTAAATCATAAAAATCAGACGATCAATGGTCGGTGAAGCAAGTCACTGAAGCAAGTACCAACTAGTCTTTAGTCCAATGGTAAGGGCTTTCGTGCTTGAGTCAATAGACCTAGGTTCAAATCCCACCATTGGCATTTGGCTCAGTTGGTATCATTCCCCTACCGTAAATACCCAGTTGTCCACTCAAGGGGGCTAATTGGAAATCAGTCCGGGTCCTTGGGGAAGGGTCTGGTTGGCATCAAAGGATGCATGGTGTGAGGGTGGCCCACCGTTCCACACCTTTTGGAAGTCATTGAAGCAAGGGTCGAGGCATTGTCCATTTTAGTATGGGTTTTCGCTGGTGGTATTCGTACATGTTGGGGTATTTTCTTCGATCCTATCGTACTAACTACTAACTATTCGCATTGACGCTATACCACTTTGTCATATTGTGTTCCAGTAGGTCATGTTTCATGTGTTAGGCCATGGCGAAAGAAGACTGCATGTCTATCCAAAGCCCTTCTCTTCTTCACTAAAAGGGGCAATGCACCAGACCAGCCAGTGTGGTGGCGAACACGCTGTGCTGTAAGCTAAGTTGTTCACCTTGTAGACGGAGAAGAAGGTGTAGAAGGATTGTAATTAATATTAAATGAAGTTTATGTAGACTGAAAGCTTTGTAAACTAGCCCAATTATTCATGTAACTAGTTAAACAAAAAACTTGTGTCATACTTTCTACTATTTGTTTGCTTTTAGTGTTAATGTGTTTAATTCAAAATTGAGGGTCATAAACTCTAGTTTATCGTAATAAGTTGTTGGGTACCACCTAGGTTGGTTTCCAGGGCGTTAGGCTCGTTGTCGGTTTTCCGTTTGTAAAAAAAGGATCGCTCAACTTCAAGTGAATTAAAATTTGACGCATTTTATAGTACTACATTTTTACGTGCACCATTTATCCCATTGAACCACGTAAGAGTATCCTAGTTTTTCAATATACACCACATCCTAACCAAGATATGAGTGAACATATTCTTACATTCTCATGACATCATGTGACGGAGATGTATATCTTACTGAATTATTTTTGCCCGAGATGCAATGTGAAAAGTATTATCATTGAATTTTCGTGTGCAAATAAACTTCACTCGAGCTAAGTGCGAACAATACGAGGAAATGAGACGAAGTCAACATGGAATTCAACATAAGTTTGCTTACAAGCACTTATATGACGTTTTAGAAAGTAGAACCGACACAATACCTAAATATAACAAAGAGAAAAACTATAAATTAAATTCAAAAATGTTTTGACATAATTAGGATTAGATAATTGCAATCTTATCAAAGAAAAAAACCTATGATAAATATACATAATTATCTTTAAACCTAATTTATATTATAGCGCCATAGAATTTTATAGATTTAGAATTTGACTAACATTTTAACTTCTGGTACGATAAGAGTCCATCCCGCTAATTTCCACCGCCAAAATAATTTCCCCGCCAATTCGCATAGAGGGAGTTGACAGTTAGACACACGTTTCTTCATCTCCATCCTCAACTGCTTACAAACGACCATACCATGATAACCCAACACCACAACCCTTCTGTCCGCCTCATCACTACAATCATTTGCGATTTGATTATTCTTAGAGGACAAACTGATAACACCTACGAGCAATACTGGGTATATATTTCTCCATTCACCCTTTTTTTGCAATGTAAATTGCATTTATTGCTTGTCTATGTCTGCTACTTATGATCTATTACTTTTTATATTTGTTACACATTGTGAATGCCAACTATTTGATGAAATGTCTAAATGGAATACTAGCAATAAATTCTATGGAATATTAGCCCTGGATACTCTTAGCTACACAAAATAACCAATTCCAATCTCCACTAATGCAATATCCTAGTAGTCTAACAAGATTTTGATGTTGAAGTTTTGCAATCAGTTTAACCTCATTCTTGAATTCTGGCAATCCTTGTCCAGAGAGGCTTGAATTAATTTTGTTACTACTACTTGTAGATAAAAATTCACTTGAAAAAAAATTGTTATCTTTTAAACATATTACTGGACTAAATGAAGTAACTCGTTCATTAGTCTGCGTATATTACTGGACTGAATTTATGTGTTTGATAACATGATTAATTGGTATTATGTATAATTGTATATGCATATGTTATCTTGGTATATTTGGTATTATTCTTCTTGGTAGACCATACACCCCTGAAGTAGCTTGCAGTGAACCTCTAATTTCTAAATAGATGTTAACCCAAACACCCTTATCAGTCTAATTGCAGCCTAATCTGTTGTGATGGCTGGAATAAGGGGTGTTTGGACACTTGAATAACTTGAAGCAAATAAACTGTTGGAATTCTTATCAGAGTTTAGGCTTGTCTGAGATAGCTGATAATTCATCAGATATCGGTCATGTATGGTGGTAATAGTATTAGATTTTGGGGATTGTCCAAAGTCTTGGGTGTTATATTTGATGTACATATGATTGGAAGTAATAAAATATTTCACCTTTGCACTAAAAAAAAACACCCTTATCAGTCAAACTCAAAATTAAAAATAACAATATCCTGTCAAAACAGATATCCCCAACTAAACTAGGATACCAACATATCCACTTGTAAACCTCATAGAACCTGATTTCCAGTACAATAAATCTATAAGGTATGTTTGGAGTGCAGCCAGACATACCTAGATTATTACTACTCCAACCAACACAATAATTCCATCAATGGATATACATGGTGAAATACTTTTGGGTGGAATAGAAGTTCCAAGTATAAGAGTCATCTAAGCTTGGCTTACACCACTCTAACCAACTAGGAATTCTATACCACAATCCAAATAACAAAAGACAGTAAAACTACCAAGTATCCAACCAAATCTAACACCCCTTATATAGTTTAAAAAATAATAATAATAAAAAATAAAACAGATGAATATTACTTTGGCAAGGAATAAGAACAAATTGGGAGTTGAATATAGAGATAAAAACTATGATAGAATTGTTCAAGAAGCCAATATGACGAAGAAAGCTTAAACACATGCCAAAGAGTAAAACCAGCTGATAACCGATAAAACAGTGTCAATCGAAACCATACTCAGCATAACCCAGTCACCCTTATTCCTCCCAAACCTATGCATCAACACCTTAAACGTTGAAAAATATACCCTGCACTCCTTTATATCACCAGACCAGAAACATAATCCGAGACCCACCCATCCTATACCTCACATAATCTACTCTCTACATGTGCATGAGCATAAAAATGATGCTCATACACATGTAACTTAGAGACCTTAAGTCCTAGTATGTTAGGAACCAAAGTGAAATCGTTCATATTCCTATTTTTATATCATTTATTAAATCACTTTACAAACAGCAAGCTCGAAACACATATGACAAAACTACATGCTCTTAAATTTACTATACTGCACATACTTGGTTACTACTCAAGTAATCTCACTTAAACACTTTGCATTATAAAACATATTGCCTAGATTTCTCTTGTAGAATAAAATATTAGTATGACGAAAATTAGTATTCCTCCATAATTAAGATAACAGGTTGAGTTTGCCGGTACTAGTAAAAATATACACTTCAGTTTGTCTCATTCAACTTTGCAACTCTCACTACTTATGCATAAAACTCTTACTGAGTGTATATTTCGGTCCATAGTATCTTGCGAAACATGTAAGCATCAGCATGCTTCATTCAAATTTACCAAACTGAAATCATTCAACTTTACCACTATAAGTTTGCCAAACTAAATCATTTGACTTCACCACTGTTCCTGCTCATTCTACATTTGAGTTTGGTTTTTGGTTTGCATACATAAACTTTTGTTGTCTGCATAGTGGACTTTTGCTACAAAATGTTGGGCTGCTTATTCATGAATGTCTATTTTCTACTTTAGAAGGTAGCTGAAAAAGCTAAGGCCAATTGGGCAAAAAAGAAGTTGGTGCAAGTTACAGCTAAAAAAAGTTATGCTAGGGTGCGTGAAGAACTAAAGGTAATTATATCTTATTGCGCAGCTCTTGATGTAAAATTATGCATATGTATTGAGATTATATATTTCGTTCGAACAGGATTGTTTAACGGGAAATGAGCTAACTAGAAAGGAGGTGTTTCGTGCTTGCTTCTCAAAAGACACAACATTGCAAAAAATGTCGAAGCTACAAAGGCAATTGATGGAGCGTTATGATGATGCTTGATGACTTGAGGCAATTCACTTCTACTTTATTCCTAGTTGCTGCATTTTTGGCTACTGTATTTGCATTTTGGCTACTGTATTTTCGTTTTGGCTACTGTAGTTGTAATGGAAGTTGCAACTGTACGTAATGCTACTCATTTTCTTGCTACGGAACTTGTGCTTTGTATTATGGCTACTTATTTTTTAAGTAGCAGTTGTAATTGCTATGGAACTTGTGCTTTACCTTTTATTGCTAATGTATTTTCTTTTTGGCCATTGTGCTGCTGCATTATTTAAAGGAAAAAATTGATGCTGAACTTTCCCTCCAATTTTTTTTGCATTTAGGTTCCCGTTATCGAAACCGGAACCGACCCAATTAAACTGAAAAAAACCCAAGCCCACCTGAGTCCAATTTGGTTCAGTTTCAGTCCAGCTTTTCCACACATACATTTCAATTTTGGTTCGATTCAAGTCTGCCCATTATGCATGCAGAGGCGGAGGCAGGGGGGTGGCTAGCGGGTGCTAGGCCCCCCCTAATGAGCCCAATAAGGTTGATGTAATATAGGCTCATAGCCTTAAGTTAAAGGAATACGTGCAATCGGCCTCCCCTAACAAGCTATCATTCAGTGATATGTGATATTTCATCTTTGGTTAACTGGTGTTTCATAAAATTTATACCGTGTATTTTGTACTTTGCATATGTGCTTTCATGGAGTTTGGTTACTTTGTTTGTAATAAAGTAATAAACTAATGAGGAAGATGAACAGTGAAAGGGTTAGATTTTTGCTTGTAGGACCACTCACTACTGCATGTTTTATCTTATAAGTTACTGTATAAGTACCTTATTATTATATAAAGTTTTACTTTCACCCTTTAAAACTTTAATAGCTTTTAAATTCAACCTTCATGTTAAATATCTAAATTAGCTCAAAACCTTCGGTAGAAATTGAAGGCATATTCTTTGCATTTCCTTAACTGCTAGTACTAGTTTAGCATTATTTTTTTTTATAAATTTTGAAAACCAAATTGCTTACTGAAAACCAAATAGTTTATATAATTATATATTAATAATGGGAAAAAACTAAATAAACAAATTTCTAATGCTATTAAAGATATAATGTAGAACCGAAGTAAAATAAGCCATATCTATATTGAAGGTTAAACTTTATTTTTTCTTAATAAACAGCATATTTCATGTTTTGGCACATGGATTCCGAAATCCACTAGAAAATCCTACTTGAAACCTTGTATGTATCATATGCTTTCAAAAAATTTCCATTCAAGATTTCAATTTTTAAAGTAAACTATTATTATGACTCGAAACATCAAAGTTGAAAATCTATATTCACAATTTTCTTTTTTTGTATATGATGCACTTTGTTAATTATCTTACACTAGCTGGGCCTAAAGCAATTACTTAAAATTGGACCTTTTAATTAGTAATTATGATAAAAGAACAATCAATTCCATTTACGAAAAAAAATATCGGCGTTTGGTTGTTACAATAGAGTGTGGTCCGGCCCCCCTTAACTTAAAATCCTGGCTCCGCCCCTGTATGCATGGTTCGGGTTTGACCCGATGCTCGGCCCTTACTCCCTGTTTTCATATATACCACCACATAAATACAACCTAAAATAACTTAAGGCATGATAAAAAGGGTGTTTGGATCTGTATATGTACAAAGTGATCACGCAACTTCATAAAATAAGAACTATCAGTTTCTTATAGCAAGTAGTAATTAGCTAGGTATGTAAATGCAACACTTTCCGAAATGTTGTGCAACACTTTTTACAATGTTGCGTGATTGAATAAGGTTTGGAGCACTTTAAACCAAAGTGTTGTACCTTTTCCTTTAAGAAAATGCAACATTTTTATAAAGTGTTGTATTTTACAATAAAAGATGCAACACTCAGAAAATAATGTTGCGTTAGATCCTTAAATGCAACACTTTTTTAGTAAAATGTTGCTTTATTATTATTGAAGTCTATAAGGCAACAATCTTCTAAAGTGTTGCTTCTAAAATGTTGCAATAGCTTCCTTTTCTTGTAGTGTTGGGATCCTACATATTGTCCTTAAAGCGTGTCATGAGAGGTCAACGTTGTCGATTATCAAAGTTTTGCTAACATGTAGTTTACGCAAATTTTATAGTTTATTAAGTTATGGTTCTTTTAATGATTGTGATCCAGGTGGCAGAGCATTACAAGCAAGTTACAGGGACGGACATAAGCGAACCTCAACTAAAACTTGCTAAGCCTCATCCTTGTGTTCGATACCTTCATACACCACTGTCTCTATCAGACGATGACCTTATTGACTTGATCGGTGGTGAAAATAGCGTGGATCTTGTGACTGTTGCCCAAGCCGTACATTGGTTTGATCTACCAAGATTCTACTCAGTGATCAACCGCGTTTTGAAACAAAATGGTGTGTTTGCCGTGTGGGGGTACAATGACTTTGATATCACACCTGAAATTGATGCGGCGCTTAAGAGGTTTCATGACACCACGCTTCCTTATTGGAATAAAGATATAAAGTATCTATTTGATGGTTACCAGACGTTGCCTTTTCCATTTGAAAGTGTCGGGTTGGGGTCTGAAGGGAGTCCTTTGAAGCTCGATATACCTAAAGAACTATTGTTTGAGGGCGTTTTGGGTATGTTGAGGTCTTGGTCTGCTGTTGTGACTGCTAAAGAAAAAGGTGTTGATTTGCTATCTAAAAATGTGGTTCAAGAGCTTGAGAATGTGTGGGGTGGTTCCAAGTTGGTTAGGCGCGTTGTTTACAAGGGTTTTATGCTTGCAGGCAAACCACACTCATCCTAATCTTAAACTTGGATACGTGATGCTCGCTATTAAATCGCATTTGAAAATGAGAATGTGGGTAGCTTGGCCAATTTTTCTTGGCCAAATCCGAATTATCTGTTTGATTTAGTTTACTCAAATTAGTGAATGAGTCCATGTGAAGCCTTAGCTGGTACACAACTAGATCATACATTCATACTTGTTTATTCCTATATTAGATAACTTAAACAACTCTAGCATGAACTAAGCTTTTTGTTTGAAAAGACCATACAACAATAAGCTTTTTGGATCACTGTTGAAGTAAAAGTTCGTTTCTACTTCAGACAAGCGAGGTGAATCCTTCGGAATAGAGTGAGTCCTTCGGATTCAAGGTGACTCTTGCTTATGGTATACTGCTTCGGATATCTGCAAAACAAATACGTCCGTTAGACTCGCCCCGGGAATGTATCCCAGGACCAACCTCCGGCGTGAGAGTGAGTATATGTTCTTAGTGAGAGAAAGTATAAATAAAACTAGAGAGTAGGGAAAAATTAGTTAACCTTAAATGAAGATTTTCTCTCTATTTATAGACTCTCTACATGGAGTGCCAGGCTGTTTCGTACTTAGCCCATAATGTTCGCTAGTTTAAACTCCATTACCATATACTTTGGTGTACTTGTTTGTACCTTGGTCTAGGTACTTGTGGGCTTGTCCGAAGGGTTTGTTATCTCCGGACGGCTGAGGTCATGCGGACATTTGTAACCCTTCGGATATTGGCCCGTATTATTTGAACACATCTGAGTGCATTTTACCTGATACGTATCCGGAGGGTATATCCTTGTACGGTGTGTATCCGGAGGGTACATACGTCATCATGTCCCCGCCAGTATCATAGTATTGGTTGTGCCAATGGTGTGATACTAAGTTTATTTTTTGCGATTTTCCGGATGGTATGTTGTAGCTTCGTCGTTTGTTAGTGTTGCGTATAAAATGCCAAAAGTAATTAATGTGTCGTTTAAGGTGTGCCGTTGTTTTTTACCGTGTCGCTTGGATTGGAACACATATGTACTTTGTAAGAGACACGGTGTGGATGGCTGACACGTTAGCCCTACGGGTGACGTGTCCCTTTCCCGCCCATTTTTTACCGCCTATAAATAGTCTCTTTTTTCTCATTTACTCCACTGTTATTTTTCCTCTGCATACACATACTTCTGACACGTTTTATACCTTCCGTATTCCGAACAATAAATTTCGTCGTCTTTAAGGTACGTCTCAGTCCGTTAAGTTATTTTTGTTGTTTGGCTATACCCTTTCTTGTTCGGATTCGTTATGTCGGAATCTACCGCCTCGTTTGAGTACGAAGACGTGTCCATGCCGGAGGGTTCTCATGTTAAGAAGGATGTACATGTGAGAGTTTCCGCGATGGACGAGGCTGATGTGTACGCTGTGGTAAAAGCTTTCGGGTTACCGGAGGATTTACATCCGAGGGTACCTCCTGCGGGCATGACGATGGATCGATTACCTGCGGATGCCATAGGTTTATACGCAGAATATTTCTTCGAAGGCGGTCTTGCTGTTCCTTTTTCTACCTTTCTTTTAGACGTTATTAGGTACTTTAAGGTTCATATTTCTCAGTTAGTTCCGTTGGGTATGCATCGTGCTACTCTTTTTGAGGTGTATTGCCGCAGCATGCACATTCCTCCTACTACCCCCTTGTTTCGTGTCTTTTATAAACTTAGCAAACAGGGTGATTGGTTTTCCTTCGAGAAACGTATTCATATGGATAGGAAAATATGCTTTGGGGATTTTCCTTCCTGTCTGAAGGGTTGGAAGATGAACTTTTTCTTGATCGACAGACTAGCTATCCAGTTTGCTATGCCGTGGAGGCATTCTGATTCGGATGTGTCAGATCCGTTCCCTAAGGCAGCTGAGTATGACGTTACTCATGCCGAAAGGCTTGCTGAGACAATTGTTGAACCTTGCCAGATTCCGCAAGCATTCTTGTATGCCTTGGGTTTATCGGATCACTGGGAGTTTCCTGGTTTCCGTCCGGCTTTGAGGGATGAGCAGGGAAGGGGTATAGCCTTTGTTATAAATGTGCATTTTTAAATTGTGCATCTTTTCTTGTTTTTAACGATGGATTTTGTTTATCCGCAGGTATAACCATGTCAAGCTATCTGAAGAAGCCTCCACTGCGAAGGACGACGAAGATTATTCCAGGGGACCTGATTCCGGAAGGTCAGGCACGCCAGATGCATGTTACTCCCCCCTGGCTTCTAATGCTGAGGTGCCTGAGAAGACCGATGAGCTAAAGAGCGTTGAAGTCCCGGATGACAAGGTTATAGCTGCGAAGGAGAAGAAGAAGGAGCAAGCTGTGAAGACGGGTTTGAAGAAACCTCCGTTGAAGAGAACTAGAGCAGGGAGTGTCTCTTCTCGTCTTCATAAGAGAAGCACGATTTCCGCTGGTGATACTGTTATTGATTTGGACACTGGAGAGGCCGTGGAGAGGCCAGAGCCTATCCGTTCTGTGCACCCAGAAGATTTGACATCTGGTATGTTCGGATGATTTTTTATGGTTGCTCCCTTCTTCTTTTTTTTATTATTTTTTATCATTTGTTGATGGAGATCCTTTTGCTGTCAGGGGGTTCGGAGGGTGCATCCCGGCGTCCGGGGAAAGAAACTCTTATGGATGAGGAGGATACGGAGGTTGATATAGAGGGGGATGGTGAGGATGATGTCACCTATGTACCTGCATGGACTGTGACGAAGGGGACTCGTATGAACACTGCCACTGCTTGCCGAGACATGTTGATGAATTTGGCAACTCCTAAGGAAGAGAGATATCTGGACGACCAGGATGATGGAGAGGCTGTCCGCAGGTCGTGGCTATTGCTGGGCAAATGTGTCACAGCTCAAGCGGACGTTATCTTCCGTTTTGAGTCTCTTTTGGATGAGCACAAAAAATTGTTCGAGGCTCATAAGATCTGCGACAAGACTCTTGACGACAATTGGAAGATGTTTCAGCAGATGTCTGGTGAGTTTTAGAAACTTAAGGATGCTCACAAAGAGTGTGTGGAGGTGAATCCGGAAGGGTTGAGGAAGCTTCGTGCTGAAAATGTTAGTTTGGAGGGTCGTGTTTCTGAGTTGGAAATAGAGAAAGAAGAATGGAGAAAAGTTTCCGCTGAGCAGAACAATCGGATCAAATTGTTGGAGGGGGAGTTGTCTGATGCCAGGTTGAAGCTGAATGACGAAGAGAAAGCTTATAAAGAGCTTTATCAAGAGAAGGTGGATATTGCTGTAGCCGCTGAGAATGCCGAGGTAGAGAGGAACCGTATCATAAATGAGTTCATTCCAGAGGCTATCCACCGTTTTCTCGGAAGTCATGAATTCCGGACAGCCTTGGCAGAACCATTCAACTTATTTTACCTTTCTGGGCTGATTGATGGGGCTGGTTTGTTCGAAGAGCCGGAGAAAGCGGCCAAGCTGTTGGGGGAGGTTGAGGGGATAGACATGGAAGCCGGGGCTAAATATTGCCCGTTATATGATCAGGCCCTCTCCCAGGACTATCCATTCATCCAGAAGATTCGCCAGACCGTCTACCGCAAATATGATGAACTTAATGCCCAGGTTCCTGATCCTGCTCCGGAAACTGAAGCACCAGAAGTTGAAAACCATGTCGAAAACCCTTCTGCCAACCAGTCTTCAGGCCCCGATACTTCGGTCTTTGTTTGAAATGATGTCTTAAGGGTCTGTACACCTCCATTTTGACTATGGTTATAGGTGTTGCGGATTCTTTTTGAAGCTATTTATCTACTTTGTTTGAGAGGTGTATGTTGGGGTCCGGATACCTCCATTTTGACTATGGATTCAGGTATTCCGGATTCCCTGTGAAGCTTTTATCAATTGATGTAATAGGTTTTTGAGGCTCCGTTATTCTGTAGAATGGGTTCCTCGGAACAACTATGTAATAGAATAGGTTCGAAATTTCATCTTTTGTTTTTCCGTTATTCCGGAACATTCGTTGTAACCGATTTTTTGATCATATGAATATATCACTTTCTTTTGTTATTTATACTTAGTCTTTAAGCTACATGTGTGTTTTTCTGGACAGTATGTAACTTATGGAACTTGGCCTTTAATTATATATTCGTGGGGTTTTACTTCATCGGACAACATATGCCTTACGGCTCTTGGCCATAGCTTATACCCTCCTCGGGTTTTATTTTCTGGGCAACTTGTGCCTTGCGTATCTGGGTCTTGGGTTATACCCACTTGGGGTTTTGTTTCTCCGGACAACTTGTGCCCTACGGATCTTGGCCTTAGGTTGTACCCTCTTGGGGTCTTAGTCTTTGGACAACTTGTGTCCTACGGCTCTTGGCCTTAGATTACACCCTCCTGGGGTTTTGTTCTTTGGACGACTTGTGTCCTACGGCTCTTGGCCTTAGATAATACCCTCTTGGGGTCTTAGTCTTTGGACAACTTGTGTCCTACGGCTCTTGTCCTAAAGTTATACCTGCTTGGGGTTTTATTTAACGGCGTAACCTGTACCCTTCGGCATTTGGCCTAAAGTTATACCCACTTGGGGTTTTATTTGACGGGGCAACCTGTACCCTTCGGCATTTAGCCTAAAGTTATACCCACTTGGGGTTTTATTTGACGGGGTAACCTGTACCCTTCGGTATTTGGCCTAAAGTTATACCCACTTGGGGTTTTATTTGACGGGGTAACCTGTACCCTTCGGCACCTGGCCTAAAGTTATACCCACTTGGGGTTTTATTTGACGGGGTAACCTGTACCATTCGGCATTTGGCCTAAAGTTATACCCACTTGGGGTTTTCTTTGACGGGGTAACCTGTACCCTTCGGCATCTGGCTTAAAGTTATACCCACTTGGGGTTTTATTTGACGGGGTAACCTGTACCCTTCGGCACCTGGCCTAAAGTTATACCCACTTGGGGTTTTATTCCCTTGGACAACTTGTGCCCTAATGGAAGCATTTTTTTTTATTATATATGTGGTTCGAATGCATCGGATGTTTCATTGTCGTGAAAATGGCTCGTGCCTTACAATAAATTCTGAAATAACAAAGTACATAATTGGTTACATAAAACATTTCTTTAGGTTAATTGCATGCCAGGTTCGAGGTACTTCCACGTCTTCCATGGTTTAGAGCTTGTACGTGCCGTGCTGATAAGCCTCTGTTATCCGGTACGGGCCTTCCCAATTAGGTCCCAGTTTTCCTTGATCTTCCACCCTGCTAGCTTCGTTCTTCCGGTATACGAAATCTCCCACTTTGAAAGCTTCGGGTTTGACCCTTCGATTGTAATACTGCTCCACTTTCTTTTTGTATTTCGCTTCCCTTATGGCTGCCATTTCTCGCCGTTCTTCTAACAAATTTAGATTCAGATTAATTTCATCGTCATTGTTCTCCGGATTTGCCATCATGGTCCGGAAGGTAGGCATACCGATTTCCGCCGGGATGACTGCCTCACTTTCGTAGGTTAGACTGAAAGGAGTTTCTCCGTTGCTAGTTTTCAAGGTGGTCCGGAAAGCCCATAACACGTTTGGTAATTCATCTACCCATCCGGCTCTTTCTCTTCCAAGCCGGGACTTAAATCCCTTCATCAGACTTTTGTTGGCTCTTTCGACCAATCCGTTGGCCTGAGGATGAGCTACAGCCGTGTTGATTTGTGTAATATTAAACCTCTCGCACCAACTTTTGAACGGATCTCCCACGAAGTTACTTCCGTTGTCCGTGACGATTATCTTGGGTAATCCGAACCTACAGACAATGTTATCCCACATAAATTTTTTGACTTCCTTACCGGTTGTTTTAGCCAACGGTTTCGCTTCCATCCATTTTGTAAAATAGTCTATTGCCACGATAACATATTTAACTTTTCCTGGAGCTTCGGGCAATGGTCCCAAAATGTCAATTGCCCATTGGAAGAAAGGCCATGGCGCCATGACGGAGGTTAATACCGTTTTTGGCAGCTTAGGAACCGGAGCGTGTATCTGGCATGAGTCACATTTCTGGATAACCTCCCTGGCGTCCCGATGCATGGTTGGCCAATAGTAGCCTTGTCTCATTAGTTTGGCTACAACAGATCGTGGTCCGGAATGCATGCCGCATGCCCCTTCGTGTACCTCGCGGATGACATAATTAGCCTGGAGAGGTCCTACACACCGTAGCATTGGCCCTAGATAGGATTTCCTGAATAGTACTTCGTCGACCAGTGTGTAGTGGCTTATTTTCATACGAAGGTTTCGTGCTTCATTTAGGTCCTCCGGCCATATTCCTTCTTTTAAGCATCGGAGTATGGGTGACATCCAATTTTCTTCTTCTTCTTCTACTATTGTACTGATTATCTCTTCCTCGGTGGACGGTTTCTCCAATACCTCCACTAAAATTTCTTTTGTTAAGTGATTGAATGCTACGGATGCTAATTTGCTTAGTACGTCTGCTTTCTGGTTCTGTGCCCTTGGAATGTTCTTTAATTTAAAACGTTTGAAGCAAACAATGTATTCTTTAGCCTTAGCTAGGTATTTGGTCATGCTCTCCGTGTATGCAGTGAACTCTCTGTTAATTTGACTTGCCACCAAGTTCGAGTCCACCCTTACGTCCAGCGCTTCTATGTGCATTTTCTTTGCAATTCGTAGTCCGGCAAGCAGTGCTTCGTATTCTGCTCCGTTGTTAGTGACATTAAAATTCATTCGGAGGGCATAAGTATATTCTTCTTTATCCGGGCTGATCAGTACTAACCCCGCTCCGGAACCATTTTTACTGGAAGCTCCATCGGTATACAAGATCCATTCTTCGGTTTGGGAGATATTGCATATTTCCTTGCCCCTCTTTCTTGGATCCGAATGGACGGTTCTGACGGGTATTTCATTGATGAAATCGGCCAACACTTGTCCTTTGACGGCATTTCTGGGCACATAGGTGATGTTATAAGCTCCTAATTCCACCGTGTATTTAGCCAATCGTCCGGAAGATTCAGCTCTGTTTAGTACTTGCTTGATGGGGTAATCCATTATGACCTTGATAGGGTGAGCTTCGAAATATCGCCTTAGCCTTCTAGACAGATGTAGCAGCGTTAAGGCTAGTTTTTCAACCGGAGCATATCTTCTTTCGGCATCGTGTAGCGTCCGACTTACATAGTGAACGGGAATTTGTCATCCTTCTCTTTCAACCATCATTACTCCGCTTATCGCCTCCGTTGCTGCCGATAAGTATAGATACATGTCTTCCTTTGGTTTTGGTGTTGTTAGGCATGGTAGTTCTAGGATCATCTTCTTCATTTCTTGAAAAGCTTTTTCGACTTCCTCCGTCCATTGATATCTTTCTTTGTTCTCCTTGGTAATGTTCTTCAAAGTTTCAAAGAAGGGCAATGATCTTTCAGCGGATTTTGATAAGAAGCGGTTTAGTGCAGCTAACTTGCCACTTAAACTTTGCATTTCCTTTAGTGTTTTTGGAGATTGCATATCGGCAATTGCTCGGGTTTTTTTAGGATTTGCTCTAATTCCTTCGGAAGTTATCATGTATCCGAGAAACTTACCTTCTTCCACTCCGAACGAACATTTCTTGGGGTTTAATTTCATATTAATTTTCCGGAGGTTATTGAACGTTTCTGCGATGTCGGCCAGGAGCTCTTTCTCCGATTGACTTTTAATGACCATGTCATCTACATATACTTCCAAATTCCTGCCAATTTGCGTCCGGAAAGCGGAGTCTACTAGCTTCTGATAGGTGGCTCCGGCGTTTTTCAATCCGAACGGCATTTTGACGTAGCAATATGTCCCATGATTAGTATAGAAGGCTGTTTTTTCTTCATCTTCCTTTGCCATTTGTACTTGGTGATAGCCTTTGTAGGCATCTAGGAAACACTTATATCGGAAACCCATTACTGATTCAATCTTCCAATCTATCTCCGGCAACGGATAGTAATCCTTTCGGCACGACAAATTGAGATTTTTGAAATCGATGCACATCCTCCAACTTCCGTTCGGCTTTTTTACTAACACAGGATTGGATATCCAGGTCGGGTATCGAACGGGTCTGATTATCCCTGCTTTTAACCATTCTTCTATATCCTCATTTATAGCTTGGTTCTTTTCTTCCGAAAAGAACCTCTTCTTTTGAGCAACAGGCTTGTCTTGGATATTCACATTGAGTTGGTGTTCCGCTGCCCATCTGGGGACACCAGTCATGTCCGAAGGTTCCCATGCAAAAACGTCTTGGCTATTTTTGAGCAACGTAATTAGCTGCCTTCTTCCTTCTTTTGAGAAATTTTTTCCTATTGTCACCAGCTGCTCCGGGTAAGCCGGATGAACCAGTATTTCTTTTGTCTCTGTTATTCTTTCTTCTGTCACGGATTCCAGAAGGCCTTCACACTTCATTTCTTTTTCCATCAAGAATTTTTCTTCTAGCTTCCTGCATTCCGATATGATAACGGACCGGGTGACTAAAGTCGCTATGCCTCTTGGTGTTGGGAATTTCATCATGGCATGTATCATGGAAGGGATAGCTCTCAATTTCTTCATTCCTGAACGTCCCAGTATTATATTATAGGGTGAGGGGGATCTTACTATTGCGAATACCATAGTCGTCCCGCGATATAGTCCTTCGTTTCCGAAGCACACCTCCAGCTCTAACTTCCCCAACGGACTTATTGCTTCTCCGGCAAACCCGACTAGCGGCGTGTTCGTTTTTGTCATTCGGGACTGGATAGAGGGATCAAGGTTGAGAAAGCAATGCTCATACATCACTTCTATTGAAGCGCCTTGGTCTACGTATATCCTACGTACAGTATACCCTTCGATCTCCGCTTCCACTATCAATGGTTCTTCTGAAACATCCTCAGGGAGTATGGGGGGGAAACTTATGGGAGTGTTCATCCAATCCTCTTCCCGATCCATGTTTTTCCGCTTATACTTTCTTTCCGGATATCAAATCATGTTGATAATTCGTCCTTGGTTGGTGTTATTGTTATTTCTCTAAGGTGCTCTCTCCCTTTGCCGAACATCTTTGATCAAGTGGTCTAGCTTGCCCGTCTCCATAGCTTTTTTGAGTTGTTCCTTTAGATTGTGACAGTCGTTACTGAGGTGACCCTTTTCCCCATGATAGTCACAATATTTGTCCATGTTTTCTCTGGCAGGTCTTCCTCTCAACGGAGGTGGTGCCGGAAGTCTAAGATGGTGTTCAGTTGCAAGGATTTCTTTGGGAGCTTTCGAGAGTACGTTTAAGTCTAAGGGCTGGACCTCTCTCCGATTTGCGTCATTGCGGCGGTAATCTGCTCCGTACTCATTCCTGTCTGGATTTTCGTTCCTGGTTTGCCTATAAGGTACATAGTGATCATTTCGCCGGGGTCGGAATTCTTCCCGATGGGTATCTCGCCTACGATTACCTCGGAATGAGGATCGTTGCGTATTCTGGTCATTCCGGTTGTATGAGTTGGAATTGTAATCTTTTCTGTAATTATCTGCTCGTTCTCCCCTTGGCACCTCGGTCAACCGGTATGCTCTCTCAGAACGAATGAAATCGTCTACCCTCATCATCATTTCGGTTACCGTTCGGGGAATTTTCTCCGAGAACCTCTTTGCCAGCTCTGGACAATTGCAGCTGTCCATGAAAGAAGATATTTGCATCACCTCCGGAACTCCAGAAATGCGGCTAGCTTCATCGGTCCAACGTTCCTTGAACTCAGACAGGGCTTCGTTAGCTTTTCGGACGATCTTAGTTATTTCCATAGGGTCTCGGATACATTTTCTTCGCAGGGCAAACCTATGCACGAATTGTTCACACAAAGTGTCCCAGTTGTCGATGCTTCCTCGGGGAAGGTTGTCGAACCATCCTCTAGCCGCATCATCCAGAGTTTGCTGAAACATCATACACCATATGGGCATAGGCCAAGCACCTTGGTTGGCAGCCCCTTCGAACCTTGTGATGTGATCGTCCGGATCGGCGGATCCGTCATATAATTTTATGTGGGAGGGCATTGAATATTTTGCATTTTTAGGTCCGGTGAAATCAATTATCCTTCGGGTGAACGGGCTCTTGGATGCTGCTTTGAAAGGCTTGGACAGATCGTCCATCACCTCCTCTTCTGTTTTCTGTGCTTCGACGTCATGAGATTGGGCAGCTTCGAAGTCGAGATGGATACGTTCGATTGGCGTTTCGCCCGAAGTATTGTACTGTTGGATGAGAGCTTTTAGGGTGGCAATGTGGTTTTGAATTTGTTCCATGTTACTGGTTTGGGTATTGTTATCCGGGCGACTTCCACTTCCTTCAGGTGTTGCTGGGATAGGACCTGTCATCTCTTAGCTTAGGTAGAGTGAATGACGGGTCCCACGAATGGCGCCAATTTGTTGAAGTAAAAGTTCGTTTCTACTTCAGACAAGCGAGGTGAATCCTTCGGACTAGAGTGAGTCCTTCGGATTCAAGGTGACTCTTGCTTATGGTATACTGCTTCGGATATATGCAAAACAAATACGTCCGTTAGACTCGCCCCGGGAATGTATCCCAGGACCAACCTCCGGCGTGAGAGTGAGTATATGTTCTTAGTGAGAGAAAGTATAAATAAAACTAGAGAGTAGGGAAAAATTAGTTAACCTTAAATGAAGATTTCCTCTCTATTTATAGACTCTCTACATGGAGTGCCAGGCTGTTTCGTACTTAGCCCATAATGTTCGCTAGTTTAAACTCCATTACCATATACTTTGGTGTACTTGTTTGTACCTTGGTCTAGGTACTTGTGGGCTTGTCCGAAGGGTTTGTTATCTCCGGACGGCTGAGGTCATGCGGACATTTGTAACCCTTCGGATATTGGCCCGTATTATTTGAACACATCTGAGTGCATTTTACCTGATACGTATCCGGAGAGTATATCCTTGTACGGTGTGTATCTGGAGGGTACATACGTCATCAATCACATTAACATCAGCACTAAAAAAAGGACATGGTAAGTAGTATCATATTTTTATGTATTACAAGTATAGGTACCTTGTGCCGAAAAGATTGACTTTTACGCAAATGACAAAAAAGATGCAACAAAAACCAAATTTGTATTTCTTAACATGACCACCAACTACTAATCAGAGTCATGGGCTTAGTCCTTTACCCTTTTATAGTTTTTTTTATTGCTGTAGAAAATATCAGCATCAACATTAACTCCTCTAGATTCACTATTACTTGCTTTCTTTCGAAGGGTTTATGTTTTGGTATGTCTGGTTAAAAAAAGAAGTTATTGTGCTATTGCTACTGCCTATGTCTTATATGAGTGATGCTTTTATCAAATTGTTTCAATGAACGTGAGATTGTAAAGATGCCTCCTAAGTAGTTTCGGTTTACATTTTTCAGTTCGATAAACTAAGTTTCAAGTGACGTGAAAACACTACAACTTAACTGTAAATTACGAGGAGCTGTATATGGGAACAAATAGACATCATCTTTCAGATTTTAAAAAAGCAAAGATTATACAAAAGAAACCCCTATTGGAAATTTTTCATTTTAAAAAAATCAATTCATACCTTATTTAGTAATAATTTTATTAAAAAAAGATTATTTTCTTATTAGGTAATATTTTATATTTATCCATAATACAAGTAGAAGATAAATACAAAAAATATAGATAAGATACAATTAACAATATGATTAAAATTTTTAAATATTTATCTTTAATAATAAAAACTATAATTAAACATAATAAATCAAAGAAAACAAAGATTAAATTATTTGTTTTTTAATCAATATAAATATATGATTAAAAAAATTAAAAAAAGACCCGCGCAAGTATTATAACTAGTTCACTATGTGGTTTTTAGTTTTACATAACAAAAGAAGAAACAAAAGAGGATGCTTGTCCCACATCGCCCGATCCATCAACGTTTACATCGGAGACTTCTTATAAATAAAGGGGCCAAGCTGGGATAAGCGTTGGGACATACCTTTCTGTCTCAATGGTTGGGGCTATTAGTCTATTACTGTAATAGTTATTTCTATCTAAATTAGTAAATAAAATTTTGAGTATAAGTTTTTTGCTTTGCATTTGACGTAATTCTTACGCAAGTGTGAATGATGAGCTTATAGTTATTATTTATTTAAGTTATCTAATTAAACAGTTAGAAAATAATGTTAAATTTAATTTATCATATATAAATTAGAGCTATCGTAGATTATTTACAGATGTATGTATAAAAATGTTCATAACCAATGTAACTCAACATATGTAGATTGTATATAACAAACTAGCTTATAGACCAGTGGAATCCACGGGATTTTAGACGGATTTTGATTAAAAAAAAAAACTAAGTACGTAAATAAAGTAATAAAGAACAACGAACGTAAACACTATGAAATTTTCTTGTAATGGAATAATAAGTTATAAGTGTATGATAGTATAAAATACAATGCTCGTAAATATCTATGTAATAAACTTTCATTGCCTCGTGATCTCCAACATGTTTGTATTTATAAGCGTATGTATGCAGTGACCATTAATCTAACACTTCAATAAAAGGTCCATTACGTGAACAACTCAAGTGTATTGTTCAATTGAGGGGTGGTGTGGACACCTCAACGGGAAATAAGCAAATGTATGTTGTGACCTCAACTAACTCTTTTATACTCCTGTACAAAAAAGAATGTAAACATCCATTAGATGCTCAAAATTAAAAACATCATTCTTCAAGGGTAGAAACTTTAGGCAATTTGTAAGGGATTTTGCACTCACAAAAAAAAATGCAAAAAGTGACCCAAAAAACGGTTGAGAGCTACATTGCAAGATGATATTAATCTGAATAGGGACTGAACCACATATCGTGTGAGATTAACAGGAGGCATAGTTATTTTCCACAATATCACCCACAATGGGTGGTCCTATTATGACAACCAAGAACATGCTGTTGATCATGTTTTGAATGAACATCCAAAATATTTGTTGTATCCGAAAATTTATATTGTTTTAACAATGAAATAGCTTTCTTATAGACCCGTGGAATCCACAGATTTTTAGAAGAATGAATGCATGAAGAAATTAAGCATGTGAGTAAAGAAAAAAAACGAAGGTAAAGATTTTGTCTTGTTTTAAATATAATAATATGTAATAAGTGATGATACAATAAAGAAATATGTATATTAATCTAATAAACGTCCGTGCACGCGGACTACAATCTTCATGGTCTAAAAAACCAATGTATGTAGTGAGTGATAATTAAATGATAAGCCAATGATAATTTCTTGAGCACCTAAACAAAATTTAAAAAAATATAAGTAAAGATGTTTGTGATTGATAATACATGTAAATTTAAAAAATGTCATAAAACATATCATATGTATATTCGTACATACCTCTTGACTTGGTCATAGACCTTGAAGTACTTCTTTGTAGACTACATTTGTAGTAGTTTTTGATAGATTATCATCTGCCTTTTCTTGAAAGTATGCTGGATCATTTATGTGACTAAAGATGTTTGGATAAGTAAAACCAATAATAAATGTTTCAGATCACCAGTCTCATTGATTAGAATATCACAGGGCATATCTATCACAACCTCTCCAATGTTTGCTTCTCCAAGCTTTCCGTCTCCGGATTTTAATATCCGTTAAGCAAATTCACGATTTTGCCGACTTCTTGTGGCTGTGAGTCGACAATGAGCCAAATGTTCACAGTTAACTTAAGAGCCTTGCAATGATACTTATAATAAAAAAAATGAAAAACAATTCAAGCATAGAGGTTTACATAAATCTTGAAAGTCTAAGACAGTATCACTCGTCACTTTAAGTTGTTTCTAAATTGTTTGTTCAAGGAAACAAAGTTATACGAAGTATATGTACTTGAGAAAAAATAACCTCGTCATTTCTTGCTAAAAAAATTACATATTTTTTACCTTAAGCAAAACTCACCTCACCAATTTCTGACTTTGCTGCAATAGGGTCAACCTGTAGTTCCATAGTTCATCCTAAAAATCAAGACTTCATTCAACAATTTCATTAAATAAAATTATGAATCTTAAATGGGGTCCAACACCTTGTTAACGAAAAAAATAAAGGAACCAAAAGTCATGATCAGCTAAAGTACCTTGTTAACGATGTTTTCCATGATGTCATCAAAGGATTCATTCATGACCCACCAGAGGTAGCCACCGCCATTTATTTAATCTGCATACTCAGAATGGATAAGATGATCAATAGATTGACCATTACTTTAAAAGCCTGAATGAATTTAGAGTGTGTTTTATAATAACTACACTAAAAGGAAAGATTTTACTTCCTGCCTCTCTATGAATCCTGCTGCTTAAGATCATAAAGCTAAAAGGAAAGTGCAAAAGAGAAAAGAGATTCGCGTGCACGCTTGCACCCTATGCAAGTGTGCTAGTGTATTACAATTAGCCAAAGGTTACTTTACATTTATATTCATGCAACTATGCAAGTGTATTACAATTATCCAAAGGTAAGGGGTGTTTGGGTAAGCATTTTTTAGGCTTATTATCTTTAGGTAATTAAGCACTTTTTGGTGTTTGGGATGTTTTCACATATCACGCTTTTACAACCATATGCTAATCCAAACACCATATGCCATATTATGTTTAGATACAACTATAAGCTAATGGGCCTTTCTTTTCTAAATTTAGTGATAACGCTTCATATGCGATCACCAATGCTCAGTTTGTAACACTAACTTCAAAGAATAACACAAAATTGTGAAAATTTTCATGAACGTCTTTGATGGATAGAGAGAGACAGCTTGTGAAATTAAACATTGGTCATATATAAGAATATTACCTCAACATAGATGAAGACTTTAGTTTCAACTGGAATTTACTTATCAACGGTAGTGAATGAAATACATAATAAACTATCTTTGTGATCTCATCGCTTTAATCTTTACATTCATAAATTTTTCAACGTATATAACCTTTTTTTTCAATTCATTATAAATGGTGCATAATAAATGACCTCAAAGAAATTAGTCATTAATATAAGTACATTTTTTATAACATATATGTGTTCTAGTCACTACAATCCTACTTTGTAACATATATATGTGTTTTAGCCATTACCTTTTAGTTCATTCAAAAGTTTGACGGCAGCACTATTGACATTCGGTAATGTTCCTTGGTAAACAGAACCATAAACTCCTTCGCCTATTTTAGATTTAAAACCATAAAATAGTAGTTTTGTTATTATTATGAAAAGAAATGTGTTTACAGTAATGTTCCAGTCAAAGCGAACATGTATATATCCAAGTACAAAATATATCATTAGCTAAAAAACTGCATCTGTTTTGCCAATGGTCGAGAAAACTGCCATTAAGCTTCATCTGCTTGAGACTATTGTGAAATTGGTTCCTGGTGGTTTGCTTTCGGACTCAGACCTTGTGGCTCAGATCCGAATGTTAACAACCATGAAGCAACAATGATGGTGGACAGGTTTTGTAGTGTTTTTGCCAAGATTTATTTCCTCCAACCAAAGTCCAACATCCTTGGAGACATATACACGCTGTACTCAGAAACATATACATGCTGAGCCGCTGAGGTATTATCACCGATCGGTTGCATTTTTTGTATTTCCCAATGCTACAAACATCTGAAAATTCAAAGTTTTAGCACTCATTAAAAGATCTGAAATCAAAAGATCACAGTAGTTCAGAAAATGTTTCACCACCAATGTTGTAAGTCAGCAAGATTTACCTTGACTTTATTAACTTCAACAGTACTATCAGATTCAAACCCGCAAAGAACTTGTGATGCTTTTTTGAAATTGGTTAATATGTTTTGATACATCACTACAGATTTTTTAGAGTGTTTCAAATAGCTTATTGAAACTGCTTAAACTTCAAAATTCTTGTCTGCTTAATTATAAAATGGAGATACTGAAATCCCTATTTTCTATGTGCATGTTTTGGGTAAAATAAGAAAATAAGCAATTTCATTCAGAGATTCAAAAGTGTGTATCTGCTTTAAAATAAGTAGACAAACACAAAGCAATTACAATAATATACAAAGATGCAACGACTTACATGCTCAAGGAGGATATCGCTATGATCCTTCAGTGCTGTAGCAAGGGATGTATGGCACTGAGTTTAGTGTTGCAGCAATGCAAATGCCATTAAGAAGTTGATCTTTCAACAATGCGCTAACCAACTTTGGAGCTGCTAGTTTTTCCTCCTCTTCATGTATATAAAAGTATATTGGTACTGCCAATTTGACACATCTGAACTAACCAAACACCCTTATAAGTAACGTTTAAAAGTACTTATTATGATACATTAGATGATAGTGAATAAGTAGCAAAGATGTGCGAGAAATAACCATCATAGTTCCGGAAGATGATATCGGGTGAATCACGCTTTTTATCTTCGCCATCCATTTTTGTTTTCGTATGCCCATAAACCGCAACACAAAACATTTAAAATATTTTAATTTTTTAACATGTAAAAAATGAACACAATTGCTCATACAACTATAAGCCCTTATAAGTACTTAAATACTTTAAAAGAACCGTGTTTTATTTTCTACCTATATCCGGTGACAAAAAAGTTGAGATTAAGGTACTGCTTATCGAATGAATGGCTGGTCCAATTGTTAAGGGTGTAGCTGTTAACCATTTGACCCGTAATACCAGAGTTTGAAATCCTATTTTCACCTTTTGTTTAATTAAGTTTGAGTGAACAACCAAATAGCGTTTACATAATGAATCTTCTTAATGGGTTTAAATGGGTTGAAATTTGCACAAAGTCTAATAACAAATCATACAAACACTTATAATTCAGAAATAATTTTCTGCTCTATGGAAAGGAGCCACAACCCCGAGGCATACGAATAATCATTAATAATTCATAGACATAATCAAGTATCATCTAACTGATAATTTCTATAACATGTGTAAAACGCACCACATTCAAATTTTATCGTTTTTAACAATATTTGCTAGATATTGTAAATCAATTAGACTCAAGTTACAGAAAGACCATAGTTGTGTCATACCGTTGGAATTTCGCTGCGTTGACCATATAAGTCAGCATTATCAGTTGTTACCATTGGTCATTTTCCTCCTCTTCATGTTAAATTGCGTAGCCTAATTCAATGTTTCGCATTTTGTCATTGAATATCTGTCGGCAACTTCAGAGGCTGTCGCCCTTTGCTGGCTTAGCTGACTTTTGGTGCAAACAGTTGCTGTGTTACTTTTGAAGTAGCAGTTGCATATGGATGAGCACATGCAGTCGCGTAAGATACGTTCCCATCTATCGGTTGCAACATATATGAAACAATAACAATCAATATAGGCGAGAATATTTTTGTAACCGAAATAACAAAAAGAAATTTGTGATCAATAATAATGAAAAGCGGTACTATTTTACATGTATATATACTATTCCCATTCTCGACAGTAAGTGTATGTAGCGTCCATAATTAGGGACTCCCAAACCACATCAACAGTCTGATTCCTAATCGATACTAATAACCAAATCCTAAACAACCCAGTCTCAAAACCATTCTTAGTTTCTCAAAATAATAGCAAAACTCAATACAAAAACGAAAAATTTAACCAGAAACTAAATATCATAAACCAAATTCTTAAAAAAAAAAGAAAGAAAGAAAAAAAAGAACACTTAGAAATTAATTTGGGTGCATGAAAAATTGAGTTACCTCTACAGTCTTGCACTTCAGTTGCTTCGCCCCCTTTTTTCGCTTCAATTTGATAAACTTTCATTCCATATCCGGCCAGCACCCTGCAAAACATATAAAAATATTAAAATTTAGTCAAACATTGAGTTTACAATATTTTTCAAATTTATAAACATTGAGTAAGAATTAGCACAATCTGAATAATCCCCAATTCAATAAACATCATGTTGCCTCAGGAAAAATGATTGGAAAACATATAAAAAATTGAAATTTAATCAAACATTGAGTTTGCTAGGTGCGTATGTGTGCTCACCTGTGTTTTTTTCGAGGGAGGAAGCTTCAAGAAAGGGCAGATTCGTAGATGATTACGGTAAAGAAAGGGCAGGTTGTCTTCGGTTATGATGATCGTGATGACAGTTGGGAGTGACCATGGATGTAGTTGAACGTTGCATTTGTTAGGAACGTTATGAGCCTTCTCCTTCAGCTTTTGAATCGTCTGCTCACCGAATAGTCCACCTTGTCGTTCTCGCATCTGTTGGGCTTCTTGGTACACCTACTACATGGCCGCACATTGGCACTGCTGATCGACTCTTTGAAGTTCGTTGCAGCCACATACATAGGTCGTACCAATTTGTGGGAGTTCATTTTTTAAAAAATGCACATGAAATCCACTCCATTCAAGATTGACTGTACCACTCATCAGTGTATTTGAAACTATTTACATAGTGTATGCAACAACTAAACAACTGAAACACAAATATCTGTGTATACCTTGATTCATAAAATCAATTGATCCATTACTGGCATCAACATTTTGGAAGTAATAGCTCTTTCTTTCTGTATACCTGTAACAACAACGGGTTGCAGGAAGTTGGTACAACTTAGAATTAATAAACCTCGTTAACCTTTTTTTTACGGTAAATGTATTTGCATATGAATCAAATAACATAATCAACCAATCGTATCAAGTTATATAATGACTACATCTGAAAGCTTATTAACTATGACATTGGTTGGTTATATTAAAAAAAAACACTTATGGCTTTGGCAAATAAAAGGCCTTTTTTTGTTTTACCTTCGTCAGTTCATCGTATAGCCCTAGTTCAACAACAAAACTGTCATTTTCAAAACCATATTGCAATACAAAATGAGACCATTAATAAAAAAAATAAAACATAACTGATGGTAGAGACTTCCAATTAATGAGTCCATCATCTGTTGTAAATTCACCACTAACTATGACATGTTTTGAACTTGTTTTTTCTTTCCTCATAATAAATCTATTTAAACATGAGTCATGAACAACAATAGTACTTAAAGCATAACTAATCAAATTTGGGGATCCACTTACTGATAGAAAACATCATTCATGAGATAAACATACATTTTTACTTAAACATTCAAACCAAATATCTAAAATCTTAATAATTTATACCTTACACAAATTGTATAGCACTAACATAAATAACCATACCAGAGAATGGTTTCTTTAACTTACCTACTGTATTAATCAAGGAAAAATCTACCATCGATGAATTTCTCATGTAGAAACAATCACTTCAATCTCTAAATCACTTTAAACATCATCGAAACACAATTAAAATCAAATTTAACTATAAATCACAATCTTTAGTTCATAATTATAATAAGTACCTGTAAGAGTATTCCATGATCATAGTGAAAAAAACCATTTGGATTGATCGATTTTGTAAGTTTGGTTTATAGAAACAAATGCTAACCTAAGCAAGTTGAACGTGTTGAACCCAACATTATAACTTATGTCAAATCATTCGTTACCTTCCATCCATACTTGGAGTAGGTAATATAGTCAACAACTCCTTTCAGAGAGCTAAAGTCGGTGGAGCTAAGTAGCAAACATCATGGTTGCCATTCAAATGCACATTTATACATGATCGACCAAGAAAATCCTGTTATTAAGAAAAAAAATGCTTGAAATTAGAAATATACTTCATCTGTAAAGTAAGTAAATCTTTATGCCTCTCGAAAGGTTACACTGATTTTCTATATAATGAAAAAAAAAAAAAAAAAAAAAAAAAAAAAAAAAAAAGAGTTTTTTTTTTTTTTTTTTTTTTAATCAAACACCTTGCCTTCCTTCAAATTGTTCACAGACTTTTTATCAAACACCTTGCACCCAGTCACCAAAATCCCTTACGGATCTTTTTAAAATGCCTATGTCACCAGATAAACACAAAACACAACATAAGAGAATTATAACATGAAATAAGTCTACAATTACAAATCGTACCAAATGCTTACAAAAATTAAACAAACTACATGATCGAAAAAGTTACTAATCAGTTCTTGTTTGCTTTGATTAGGGATGTTAATCCTCCAAATTTTTCTACGGTTATGGTAAAACAAAATTAAATTGAACATAATCAATGGCAGAGAGGCGAGATGTTAGAGTGTGTGATAGAATTAGATTAATTGTGGAATTGAAACTGATATTGAAAAGATTTAATGCTTAACAAAAATAGAGATTGATGGAGCGGACAGAAGAAGCTATTGAAGAATGAATAGCTGTGAAGATAGAATGGCATTGTGGTGTTGTACGCATTAAATCTCCAACCAATTACAGCCAAGACACATCAGCGCATTAATTACAAAGGGTGCTTCATAGAGTTTTAAATAATTCTGGTTTATTAGTATAGATAGATAGATGATAAGGCCCATACCGTATGTAGACTGTATATAACAAATGATAAGGCCCATACCGTATGTAGACTATATATAACTAATGATAAGGCCGATACACGTATTAGTTTTAAGTTTTTAACTTGATTTCTTGGTGAAAAAAGAATTTTTTACCACTCGAAAATTGTTATAAGAACAAGATTTGCGAAAATTTTAAGATAGGAATAAGTAAATATGAAAACCTTATAAGAACAAGATTTGCTAAACTTTTAAGTACTGAAAGAACGATTGTAGTCCCCGATAGTTGAGTTGAACCGCGATAGGCCATTTGCTATATGTCCAACATGTCTAGATATTGCCATGGAATTTTTGTTCCTCTAAGAGTCTAAGGCCCTTAACTTATTTCAGATATTTTGATGTTTTACCACAAACTACGTTGAAGTTTGTAATAATAAACTCAAGTGAGAGTAATATGGTAAACTTGATTAAAATTTCAATTCTACTTTTAGTAATGGACAATTAAGTTGAATTGAGACAACTCGAAAATGAAATGTGAACTATAAATTTAGGGCGGAAGAAGTATATCACTTTCACAAATTTCATAAATCAGATATTAATGGCTCAAATCAAACCCCATGTTACTGCATACCAAAGGCGAAGGCTCATGCAGCTCGATATCAAGCAAATAAACCATGACTAGTGATTAAACCATGTTCCCTAGGCTTTATTCAAAGAAACAAAATTTTGTATAAAAACGTAGCAAAAAAGAAAATGATAGCTTCATCAACAAATAGAGACCATAAACAAGATAATCAAGTAATCAACACTTAAGTAGTGTTTACTTGTACCATACGTCATCACGTTAAACACACATGTGTACATGTTTGAGAAAAAACTCTCATACAGTCATACAAACATACATATATTATGACATTTACAATTTTACCACATGATCATTCAAAGTATCTATAAGAGGATTCTTAATTATATTTTGACACAATATTATCAGACGCGTCATGGGCAAAACACAATGGTTTATTTTCCATTTAGGCAAGTATATGTAGTCATGTAGAGTACCAGAAACATGATCAACCCTAGTGGACTTAAGCTCACGCACAGGCTTGGGCCATGTCTATCGGCTAATAAACCGTCCAATCTGAGATGAGATTTTGTGGAAGATGATTTTTTGCTACTTTACTCTTTAGTAAAAGAAGAATTGAGTATTGGAAATTGATTTTATGGAAGATAATATCATGTAAGTTGAAATTGATTAAAAATTGGTATTGCTTGGAATCAGACACCAAATCAGTATTTTCCTTAGCATGCATAATCGATTCAACAAAAGCCCGTCTAGTTATAAGTTTTGATGTACCGGTAACCAGTTGGTCAAAACCGGATGCTAGTATTGTAAATTTATGAATATGCATATACTAGCAAACAACATCATCTAGTTTGAAAAACTGATTTGATGTATGAGATTCAATCTTAAAAACTGTGTTTTCACAAAAAGTCAACTATTTGTATTAAATTATCCCAGATTGAAATGTGCATGTGCTAGTATTGTTAATTTATGAATTTGCATATACTAGCAAACATTATCATCTAGGACAACATGATCCAAAACATCAACTTTAGTAATATATGTACACCGAAATATATAAATAAAAAAGAGTTGTTTTCTTTAGCGATGTGGGACTAAATACTTCATACTAAAGTCTTCAAAAGAGTTGCCCATGTGACACAAAATTTTTATTGATGTAAAATCAAACATTAGTAATATATATGTTCGTTTATACATTAATTTTGTCTTGAAGCTACGACAAAATTGATGGCGAACTTGAATGCGGTTATTTTGTCACAATACAATTGAATGTACTCAATCACTTGTGCAACTTTTGTAAAATGCTAGTATATAGATTTCATACCTATATTAATTGATGCCTCCTCACACTCACTTGCTTGGGATGTTGGTACAGGCAATGGACAAGGTGTCGTTGGTGTTATAGTGGAGAAAGTAAAACAACTTTAGCATGAACCAAGGGTTTCGATAATAGAAAAAAAGAAAAGAAAAGAGATTGAACATAAAGATAACAACATTTGATACCAAAACGTATGTACTTAATACTTAAAAAAGAAAACATATGACCCCCAAAGAATTTTCACAAGACTACAAGTCTACAACTATTTCCACAAAAATGCCAATTACCCAAGTCTTCCAACCCCAAAATTACGGGTTTATGACTCGTTTAGTATTAGATAACGTGATATACAATATTTGGTGCTAAAAAAATGAATACTTTTGCGACACGCATAATTTCTCAAATAATATGAAACAATTGTCATCCTCTATTTGGACCACATTAACATCAACTATAAAGTAAAAACACAACAAGCATCACACTGATATGCTGTACAAAGTTAAAACAACGAACCATTAATATATATATACTAGATGTCAAAGAATGTGGTTTAAGCTAAGTGGACCTTTTTGAAGCATAGAGTGCTTTAAAATCATGTAGTTCAATCTCCATGGTGTACCAATTTACATGCCTTGGTAATGCGGGTAGTTCAATCTCATGTAGTTCAATCTCCCGTTCATTACCTGTTGGTAATTCGAGCCGTGATAATCAAAGGTTGACGGATAAATTTGCCTCTGATTTTTCGTTTCAAATGACATTCAGCTTATTGGTTGCACGTGTCAATCAATGCTTCTAAAAATATAAAGTAGCTAGCGCAATAAAAACATATAACAGTTGCCATCCTTTAGTTGGATCACATTAACATTAGCACTAAGAAACGACATGACAAGTATCATATTTATATGTTTTACAAGTATAGGTACATTGAGCCTAACAGATTGCCTTTTACACAAATGACAAAAAAAGATATAACAAATCGAATTTGTATTCCTTAACATGGCCACCAATTACTAATCAGATTCATGGGCCTTTTACCCTTTGATTGCTATAAAAAGATATCAACATCAACGAATCGAATTTGTATTCCTTAACATGGCCACCAATTATATATAACACTTTTTGTAAAGTCTATATATGAAATATGATAAAAAAAGAAGGCAAAAGTGATTTTTTGTTTAAAAAAAGCAGAAAAAGCAAAATAAATAAATAAATAAATAAATAATAAAGAAAATTACAAACACCCTCTAAAACACTTTAAAGCCAAGGAGAGTGGTTACCTTTCTACTTTTATGTTTGTTTTTACTCAACAATATATACAAATGACGTGCACAATGAGGGATACGTATAAAATTGGAAAATGATTCATAACCAACCAATTGGACCTAAAGATGAGTGTATGATAATTTTGAAAGGAGAGAAAGTGTATACGTTACATGTCATTAATTAAATGAACTACGTTGATTTTGCTCGTCTATGTCATTTAGGCCAGTCTATTACAAATTTGTTTGGACATTCTGTATATGCAATTCTTAAATAGTTAAATCGATCACTTCAAAACTGAGTGAATTCGGATCCGTGTCTTAGTTGGTGTGTGCACCTCGAGTTATATATGTTTTTTGCATATATAAGTAAGATAAAATAAAAGTTAGTCTCTTTCAGCTTAACAAAAACAAAATAACATGAATAAAAAATTATTTACCACTTGTTCAACAAACTTTTATTGATATTTAACTTGTTGCAAGCGGCTTGGCTTCTCTATATATTTGATTCCTTCTTGTTTCAAGCCTGCAAATTCCATCATCTTAAGATAAACAAATAAAAATGGCCGGTTTATTCGACAAACAAGCTGAGGCATATTTGGATGCACGACCAACTTATCCAGCTGAATGGTAATCCATGTTAGCCGATCGAACCTCCTCACACTCACTCGCTTGGGATGTTGGTACTGGCAACGGTCAAGCCGCTATCAGTGTTAGCCTTCCTTCCTGTATCTTTTACGGTTTTTTAATTTATTTTAATTTTATTTATTATTGTTATTATTTTTTCATTCATTATAAGAGAAATGATTGGTAGGCCGATATATTTGCTTAATTTCGTGTCTAAACTTGCGTTACCACTTCATAAATCAGTTCAATATTCACACACAGGTCTATGCATGGATTTAGTTACACTTGTAGGTCTACCAATCATAAGTAGAAGTTTATTGTGATCCCACATATTGTCCTTAGAGCGGGTCATGAGAGGTCAACGTTGTCGATTATCAAACTTTTGCTAACATGCAGTTTATGCAAAATTTATAGTTTATTAAGTTATGGTTCGTTTAATGATTGTGATCCAGGTGGCAGAGCATTACAAGCAAGTTATAGGGACGGACATAAGCGAACCTCAACTAAAACTTGCTAAGCCTCATCCTTGTGTTCGATACCTTCATACACCAGTGTCTCTATCAGACGATGACCTTATTGACTTGATCGGTGGTGAAAATAGCGTGGATCTTGTGACTGTTGCCGAAGCCGTACATTGGTTTGATTTACCAAGATTCTACTCAGTGATCAACCGTGTTTTACAACCAAACGGTGTTTTTGCCGTTTGGGGGTACATTGACTTTGATATCACACCTGAAATTGATGCGGCGCTTAAGAGGTTTCATGACACCACGCTTCCTTATTGGAATAAAGATATAAAGTATCTATTTGATGGTTACCAGACGTTGCCTTTTCCATTTGAAAGTGTCGGGTTGGGGTCTGAAGGGAGTCCTTTGAAGCTCGATATACCTAAAGAACTATTGTTTGAGGGCGTTTTGGGTATGTTGAGGTCTTGGTCTGCGGTTGTGACGGCTAAAGAGAAAGGTGTTAATTTGTTGTCTGAGGATGTGGTTCAAGAACTTGAGAGTGTGTGGGGTGGTTCCAAGCTTGTTAGGCACGTTGTTTACAAGGGTTTTATGCTTGCAGGCAAACCGCGCTCCTAATCTTAAACTTGGATACGTGATGCTTGCTATCAAGTAATATTTGAAGATGAGAATTTGGGTAGCTTCGCCAATTTTCTGGTACACAACTAGATCATACATTCATACTTGTTTATTCCTCTAGAATATATATCAGATAAGTTAAACAACTCTAGCATGAACTAAGCTTTTTATTTAGTAATAATAATAATACACCAATAAGATATCATTCAATCTTATCAAAACTTATGGTCTGTGTGGACTTACTACTACCAACAAAATGAAAACTATATGTGTTCAACTGTTCAAGACTCACTATCAATAGATAGATTGCGTATGTATTTAATTTCTTCGTTTATCAAATATTGTGGTTTAGGCTAACTGGATCTTTTTTAAGCATAGATTACTCTTTAATCAGGTAGTTCAATCTCCTTTGTGTACCAACTTACATGCCTGGTGTCTCTGATTTTTTGTTACAAATGACATTCCGCTTATTGGTTGCACATGTCAATCAATGCTTCTAAAAATATAAAGTAGCACAATACAAATATATAAGAGTTGACATCCTCTACTTGGATCGGATTAACATCAACACTAAGAAATGACATGACAAGTATCACATTTATAAAGTAACCCAATACAAACCTATTCTTTATTGTATTTTTCAAGGTTTTTAAGATCGGGGTCTTACCTAAGATCGTTTTCGTCTTTGCAAGAATAATCAGATAAGTAAGAAAGTCAAAATGGATAATATTATAAGTTAGCAACAACTTTAGTATAAGATAAGCAATGAAACAAACATAATACTCCGTATTATAATTTAGCAACAACTTACAAGGGTCTAAAGAAATGGACAATTGGATAGGAGATGTATAAGTGGTTTGTAACACCCCAATCTTTTCAGGTGCTAAACTTATAACAATTTCCTACTACAGGGGTTAAAGTTGCCAAAAGGTGAAACTTATAATGATAACTATGAATTTACATCATTCTCAGGAATGAATTTCCAGAGAACTCTCCCTCCTTCACCAAAACTCACGACTAAAATACTCACATCACTCTTCTGATCTAGGGCTTGATTCCAAGTCAATTTGGTGCAAGTTTGGAACAAGATATTACAATACATAAGCTTATAAACGAATAAGCTAGGGTTTCCATCATCTAATTTAAGGTATAAACCATGTTTTGATCCTTATTTCATGTTTTAGAGCTACCTTTTTATGGGTAATGCTTAAAGATGAAGTCTTTATGCTATTTATGGGTTATTGTAGAATTTCACATGATTATGTGAAATTATGATTTTTGAGAAATCACCAAGAACCCTAATTATCATGTATAAATGATTAGAAAAGTGATGGGTACCTTATTAAGGTGCTATAACACCATTTTGTGGTGTTAATTTTCAGAAATTATGTTGGTGTGGTTATATAAGCCATGAACCAAACACCCCCTTATGACTTATCTATCCTTTTAGTGCTTATTATAATAAGCTTAGTTATGTTCTAAATAAGCTCCATGTCATTTATGTGTTCCTAGGTTATAAGAGTTAGCCGGGGACGTGTTTAAGGGAGCTCGTGTTCCATTCAAGCGTTACAAGGTGAGTAACATATTTAAGCATAGAAACGGGTCCTTGGTAACCCGTTAGTGTGCCACTTTAATTGTGGTATTTATGGTAAGGTTCATGTATTATATTTGAGTTACAAGTTCATGGTGTTACAATTATACGTTATGTGCCTAAATGAGTTACTTGTAGTATGTTTATACATGAATTATGCTAGACGGGTCAAAACAGCCCCGAATGACCCGTTTGGGTTTAGTTATGTGATTTTAACTCTATTTCCACAATACTACTTGTATAGCGTCCTAAGTGGACGACACATGTTATTATGTCATAACATGCTCCGAAATGGAGCCTAGACATCCTTAGTGGGTGACCGAGCCTTTATTAGTGTCTCATCTCGTTAAATGGGACTTAGACATCCTTTGTGGGTGATCAGTGTGTATAAGCGGCTCAAAGTCATGGAATATATGACTTAGACGTCCTAAGTGGACGACTAGAACATTTCCAGTTATATTGAACCAATATGGGTTCACAACGTCCTTAGTGGGCGACTAGTATATAATAACAACACGAAGCAACCATAGTATTATGCCATGTTATGATTAGTATCTTTTATATGTTATTTCACTAAGCTATTTCTTACGTTGATTCGTCATGTTTATTATATGTGAAGCTAGTGGTAGTGCAATCAAGGGTACGAAGACCGAGAACTAGACCCGGTGAAATACTTGGGTATGGAGCCTTTTTCCCTACACGCTCTCTTACCAAGAAACGCCCTAGGTTATATGCTTTTGTGTATGAACATATAAACTCATGGTTATGTAATGACCAAGTAGTTAAGTAGTTTCTTTATAGTTTAAAAGGGGTGTTTGGCATAGTGCCATTCTTGCCGATATTGACCCATTTTGATCATGTACGGGTCAAGGCGAATGATATATGTTATGCACAATTTCATATGTTAATATAAGTGTTGGTGTTATATTAAGTTGGTCAAAAAAAAATTACCTGGGCGTTTCAAGTTGGCATCAGAGAGCTGTGGTTTAAGGGATTTAGGTATCCACTATAGATGGGTACTTAGACTTAAACCTAGGCTCTATGGGACCTATAGTATTAGATACGTTTCCGCATTATTATGTAGCATCAGTATTAGTATTAGCATACGTTTCCGCATTATTAGTGTAATATGGTAACGGTAAGAACTTGGTTATCTGATGGAATTATTACGACGTCTGGCCAACGTGGTAATAATCGCATCACATAACGGGAACTTACTGGTGGTATGTTACACTAAAGGAATGAATTATGAATCTTACAGTGAGTCTTATTATTCCCTTATCGTGCAATATGTTTAACTTTCAGCGTAGATATGGCTGAAAGACCTCCTGAAAGCTCTGAGTGGCCGACTCATGTAGACATACCAGAACAGGATGATCGGGAGCCAACCCCCGATCCACCAGAAATAGATGAGCATGATAATGCTCCTATTTCTGATGCTATGGCTAGACAGATTAGAGATATGATATCTCAAGAAGTAGCCAAGGCACAGGAAGCAGCTATACCATATTATACAGAACGTCTTAGTAAGATCATAGCTCAGGCTATCACAACAGAACTTGATCAGAAGCTGGCTGCACGAGTCGGTCTAACTAAGGAAGTTACTTATACTAACTTTTCAGCTTGTAAGCCCCCGACTTACTCGGGAGAACAGGATCCTTTTAAATGCCACAGATGGATCCAGGATGTTGAAGGGGCGTTTGCCACCAGCAAGGTCCCTGAGGATCGTTGGGTTAATTTTGTTATTAATCTCCTTCGCGATCGGGCTAAATCATGGTGGAATTGGACCCTTTCATCAAAAACACCAGAAATTGCTAGGAGTATGACTTGGAAGCAGTTCAAGGAATTACTCTTTCAGAACTTTGCTCCAGAGGCGGAACTTAATAAGATTCGCCGAGACTTCTTGGGTACTCACCAGACCACGGAGTCAGTACATGATTTCTCCATGACCTTCCTGGACAGAGCACATTTTCTGCCTGAATATGCTAATGATGAAAGGTTGCTTATGAAACATTATGTGGATATGCTTCGAAAGGATATCCATCAGTTTATTTCAGCCAGGGATTGGAAAAACATGGATCAGCTCATGAATGCAGCTTTAGAGCGAGAACAGGAAACAAAGAAAGAGGAAGAGATTCCTCCTAAGAGAAAGATGGAGCAGGCTAGTTCGTCTCGAAAGAAAGTTAAGCCAAGTGAGGCTTATCCTAGCACGGGGGGTAGGAGTTTTCCACTGTGTGCGAATTGTAAAAGGTATCACCCGGGGGAATGCCGTGCAGGTAGCCAGACCTGCTACAGTTGCGATGAACCTGGTCACATCAGTAAAGATTGTCCAAAACCAGCTCAGGTTTGCAGGAAATGCTATGATCCGAATCACACGACTGAGTCTTGTCCAAATGTCAGACCTCCTCCTCCACGTCAACAAGAACCTAGGAGGAATACAGACAGGCGAGGGGCGCCATCTACTTCTAGACCTTCAGGAGCCCCTGGCTTTCCTACTATCCAAAGACCAAATAGACCCCCAGCTCGTGTTCATCAGATGACTGTGGATGAAGCTAAGGAAACATACGACGTTGTGACAGGTACCTTCTTTGTGAATCTATTACCTGCTCGTGTGTTATTTGATTCTGGTGCAGATAGATCTTTTGTATCCGAAAGGTTCAGTCGAAGATTTTCTATTCCAATTAGCCAACTTAAGCCACCACTAGATGTGGAAGTAGCTAATAACAAAGTGATACGTGTAGTTGATGTCTTTCAGAATAGTGAAATAGAAATTGATAATGAAAAGTATCTGATCGATCTAATTCCTATCCCTATGGGAGAGCTTGATGTAGTTATCGGTATGGACTGACTTGGCACAAATGAAGCCATCATTTTGTGTCATCATAAGCTAGTCCGACTCAGAACCCCAAGTGGGGGAGAAACAGTTATCTATGGTGAGCATAAAAAGGCTAACATTGCTATTTGTACTTATGCTAGAACCAAGAAACACTTGGCACGTGGCTGTCAAGCCTATTTAGCTCATGTTGTCGATATTCAGAAACCCGTTCCAAACTTTAATAAAATCCCAGTTGTTCAGGAATTTCCTGATGTCTTTCCAGAGGAACTCCCAGGTCTACCGCCTGATAGACAAGTAGAGTTCCGCATTGATCTTATTCCAGGGAGTACCCCTATTGCTAAAACTCCCTACAGACTCGCTCCATCAGAAATGCAGGAACTCATGAAGCAGTTACAAGAACTGCTAGACAAGGGCTTCATTCGCCCTAGTAGTTCCCCGTGGGGGGCACCAGTTCTTTTTGTCAAAAAGAAAGACGGTAGTATGCGAATGTGCATCGACTACCGAGAGCTCAATAAAGTTACCATCAAAAATCATTATCCTCTTCCTAGGATTGATGATTTATTTGATCAGCTTCAGGGCGCAAGCTTCTTTTCAAAAATAGATCTTAGATCAGGATATCACCAGTTAAAGGTTCGGGAAGAGGACATCCCGAAAACAGCTTTTCGGACCAGGTATGGGCATTACGAGTTTACAGTTATGCCATTTGGCTTGACGAATGCCCCAGCAGCATTTATGGACCTGATGAATCGGGTCTGTCGTCCGATGTTAGATCAGTCAGTTATTGTTTTCATTGACGATATCCTGGTTTATTCCAAATCAGCTAGTGATCATGAAACTCACTTGCACCAAGTCCTCAGTATGTTAAGACGAGAAAAGCTTTATGCTAAGTTCTCGAAGTGTGAGTTCTGGCTCCGAGAAGTTCAATTTCTCGGGCATGTTGTAAACAGCGAAGGCGTTAAAGTAGACCCAACTAAAATTAGTGCCATCATGAATTGGGAGCGACCAAAAACTCCCACAGAAATTAGATCTTTCCTTGGACTTGCGGGTTACTACCGCCGTTTTATCCAAGATTTTGCAAAGATTGCTTCTTCGCTCACTGAGCTCACCCGAAAGAATGTAAAATTCGAGTGGGATGAAGATCAGGAACTCGCCTTTCAGACTCTTAAACAGAAGTTAAGTCAGGCTCCAGTCTTAGTATTGCCAGAAGGCAATGATGACCTAGAAGTTTATTGTGATGCATCGGCCAATGGCCTCGGCTGTGTTCTCATGCAGAGAGGCCGAGTCATAGCTTATGCTTCCAGGCAGCTCAAGAAACATGAGGAAGATTACCCCACTCATGATTTAGAGCTAGCAGCAATAGTTTTTGCCTTAAAATTGTGGAGGCATTATCTTTATGGAGTAAAGATCAAGATCTTTACCGACCATAAAAGTCTCAAATACTTCTTTGATCAGCGTGACCTCAATATGAGGCAACGACGTTGGTTGGATCTAGTCAAAGATTATGATTGTGAAATTCTTTACCACCCGGGTAAGGCCAACGTTGTGGCAGATGCCTTAAGTCGAAAGACAAGGCATGATTCTCTACTAGTAAAATCACTTCAGATGGTGATTATTCCAGACTTTTATGAGAACATCAAAACAGTTCAGTTAGAAGCATGGGAGAACAGTGATGTAAACTCAGAACGACTCGTGGGTCAGGTGCACAACTTAGTTGTGGACTCACGAGGACTCAGAACACGTTTCGGTAGAATATGGATACCGAATAATAAAGAGCTCAAAAAGTTGTTGCTCGACGAGGCTCATAAGTCGAAATATTCCATTCACCCAGGTGCCACCAAGATGTATTATGATCTTAAACCAGATTATTGGTGGCCAGGTATGAAAAGAGATATTGTAAAATATGTCGAGCAGTGTCTTACTTGCCTTCAAGTTAAGACAGAACATCAGAAACCTTATGGTAAGCTACAACCTCTCGAGATTCCTGTCTCGAAATGGGAAAGGATCACTATGGATCTTATCACGAAATTACCCAAGACACCGCGTCAACATGATGCAATATGGGTAATTGTAGATCGTTTAACAAAGAGTGCGATTTTCCTTCCTATTAAGGAATCAATGTCCTCAGAAGCTCTCGCGGAGTTGTATCTTCGTGAGGTAGTAGCTAGACATGGAGTACCAGTCTCTATAGTATCGGATAGAGATATCAGATTTACCTCTAGATTCTGGCGGAAATTCCAAGAGAATTTAGGTACTCGTGTCCATTTTAGCACAGCTTATCTTCCGCAGACAGATGGTCAGAGTGAAAGGACCATTCAGACACTCGAAGATATGCTTCGAGCCTGTGCTATCGACTTCGGTGGTAGCTGGGATAAGTACTTAGCACTAGCAGAATTCTCTTATAATAACAGTTATCATTCCAGCATTGAGATGCCTCCATATGAGATGTTGTATGGAAGGAAGTGCCGAACCCCTATATGTTGGGGTGAAATCGGACAAAGAGAATTAGCTAGTTCAAATGTTGTTCAACAAACGAATGATAAGATTGATCAAATCAGAGAAAGGCTTAAGATGGCCCAGGATCGACAGAAGTCTTATGCAGAAAAAAGGAGACGACCTATAGAATTTCAAGTTGGTGATCGTGTCATGCTGAAAGTTTCTCCTTGGAAAGGTGTTATCCGATTCAGGAAGCGTGGAAAGCTAGGACCATGTTACATTGGTCCATTCAGAATAATCGATAGGGTTGGAAAAGTAGCATACAGACTTGAGCTACCAGAAGAGTTGAACAGTATTCACAATACTTTCCACGTGTCTCAGTTACGAAAATGTCTTGCAGATGAGGCGCAGTATATCCCTCTAGCGGATATAACAGTTGATGAGAAACTTGGCTACGTTGAAGAACCAGTAGATATTCTTGACACCATGGTCAAGAAACTCAGAAAAAAAGAGGTCCTCCTTCTTAAGGTGAGATGGAAGCACAGAAAGGGGTCAGAGTGCACATGGGAGCCCGAAGAGGATCTCATCAAATACTACCCCGCTTTTTATCAGGAATGGTTTGTGAGGACCCAAACCGAATAAGTGGGGGAGAGTTGTAACACCCCAATCTTTTCAGGTACTAAACTTATAACAATTTCCTACTACAGGGGTTAAAGTTGCCAAAAGGTGAAACTTATAATGATAACTATGAATTTACATCATTCTCAGGAATGAATTTCCAGAGAACTCTCCCTCCTTCACCAAAACTCACGACTAAAATACTCACATCACTCTTCTGATCTAGGGTTTGATTCCAAGTCAATTTGGTGCAAGTTTGGAACAAGATATTACTATACATAAGCTTATAAACGAATAAGCTAGGGTTTCCATCATCTAATTTAAGGTATAAACCATGTTTTGATCCTTATTTCATGTTTTAGAGCTACCTTTTTATGGGTAATGCTTAAAGATGAAGTCTTTATGCTATTTATGGGTTATTGTAGAATTTCACATGATTATGTGAAATTATGATTTTTGAGAAATCACCAAGAACCCTAGTTTTCATGTATAAATGATTAGAAAAGTGATGGGTACCTTATTAAGGTGCTATAACACCATTTTGTGGTGTTAATTTTCAGAAATTATGTTGGTGTGGTTATATAAGCCATGAACCAAACACCCCCTTATGACTTATCTATCCTTTTAGTGCTTATTGTAATAAGCTTAGTTATGTTCTAAATAAGCTCCATGTCATTTATGTGTTCCTAGGTTATAAGAGTTAGCCGGGGACGTGTTTAAGGGAGCTCGTGTTCTATTCAAGCGTTACAAGGTGAGTAACATATTTAAGCATAGAAACGGGTCCTTGGTAACCCGTTAGTGTGCCACTTTAATTGTGGTATTTATGGTAAGGTTCATGTATTATATTTGAGTTACAAGTTCATGGTGTTACAATTATACGTTATGTGCCTAAATGAGTTACTTGTAGTATGTTTATACATGAATTATGCTAGACGGGTCAAAACAGCCCCGAATGACCCGTTTGGGTTTAGTTATGTGATTTTAACTCTATTTCCACAATACTACTTGTATAGCGTCCTAAGTGGACGACACATGTTATTATGTCATAACATGCTCCGAAACGGAGCCTAGACATCCTTAGTGGGTGACCGAGCCTTTATTAGTGTCTCATCTCGTTAAATGGGACTTAGACATCCTTTGTGGGTGATCAGTGTGTATAAGCGGCTCAAAGTCATGGAATATATGACTTAGACGTCCTAAGTGGACGACTAGAACATTTCCAGTTATATTGAACCAATATGGGTTCACAACGTCCTTAGTGGGCGACTAGTATATAATAACAACACGAAGCAACCATAGTATTATGCCATGTTATGATTAGTATCTTTTATATGTTATTTCACTAAGCTATTGTTTACGTTGCTTCGTTATGTTTATTATAGGTGAAGCTAGTGGTAGTGCAATCAAGGGTACGAAGACCGAGAACTAGACCCGGTGAAATACTTGGGTATGGAGCCTTTTTCCCTACACGCTCTCTTACCAAGAAACGCCCTAGGTTGTATGCTTTTGTGTATGAACATATAAACTCATGGTTATGTAATGATCAAGTAGTTAAGTAGTTTCTTTATAGTTTAAAGGGGGTGTTTGGCATAGTGCCATTCTTGCCCATATTGACCCATTTTGATCATGTACGGGTCAAGGCGAATGATATATGTTATGCACAATTTCATATGTTAATATAAGTGTTGGTGTTATATTAAGTTGGTCAAAAAAAAAAAAAAAAATTACCTGGGCGTTTCATGGTTCTTTTTAGATGTGTTCATAGATAAGCTTGTAAGACTACCAAATCCACTGAATATAGGTTGTTGATGATTAAAAGTACAACCAATGAGACATAGGTATGTTAACGCCGGAATGAGAAGATATCGGGTAGCCTATAATGCATCCAGTGAAATTCAAGTTTTACTTTCTTGACAGGTGATTTCCTCGATAAATGGAACATTATATGATCAATCTTAGCCAATGAGTTATCTGGAAACAATGAAAGGCTGAACTTGCGAATTGGACCATCGTGCATATAGAGTACGTAAGTTTACTTTTCTTGTTCATTTTTTGCCTTTTACATGGTTCTAGACATGTTTGCTACAGAATGGACGACGACTCAGCATCTCAGCCCCATTTGTTGATACTTGAAACATATCCTCAATAAACGCAAGTTTAGAAATCATGGTCCAACGGTACCTCCATTATTTGGAGAGGATACTAGTCCTTGTTGCCTCTTGAATTGTTAAGAAACATAAGATGCTTTCTATTAAACTTAAAAGAAGATTGTAGATCCTATCCATCCCACTATACTCTAGTTCTCTGCAAAATTACTATAGCATGTAATGAAAAACCGCTATTAATCAACATAGTTTAATACACACAAACTAAGCCTAATATCCAAACAAGTTTTAAAACATAAAAACAGAGTTAGAGAGCAAATACGAAAGCCCTCAACCGTCAAGGGGGCGCTTGTTTTAGCTTATTTGATGTGCTTACAAGCTTATTAAAAATATTTATACCCAATAAGCTCAAATTTAATGACTTATTTAGTTTATCAACTTATATGAGGTATAAGCTCATAAGACATTGCGAATGAGCTTATTTTCTTTTCAAACTTTCAATATGCTCATATGCTCATCAAATAAGTTGAAACAAACTAAAAAACCTTTTGTGATATGAAACAAGTCACAAGTAAACATTAATGTATGCGGCCACATCCTAGTCAGTGATCAACCGTGTTTTACAACCAAAGGGTGTGTTTGACATTTGGGGGTATAATGACTTCGATATCACACACCTGAAATTGATGCAGCCCTTAAGCGGTTTCATGATACTACGCTTCCTTACTGGAATAAAGATATCAAGTATCTATTTGATGGTTATCAAACGTTGCCTTTTCAATTTGAAAGTGTTGGGTTTGGGTCTAAAGGGTGTCCTTTGAAACTCGATATACCGAACTATCATTTGAAGGCGTTTTGGGTATGCTAAGGTCTTGGTTATACTTATATTTTGTTCCACTCTCAATTTTCCTGACACATCTGATAATAAATGAGCTTTTCATAAGAGACCGAGTGACAACAAGCATAGGCTCCTTTATGATATTTTATAGGTGTGCGTGCCCCTTTATTCATATGATATCTTTATGTAACAAAAAGGACGAAGATGCCTCCTAAGTAGTTTCGGTTTACATGTTTGAGTTCGATAAACTAAGTTTCAGATGACAGGAAAACACTACAACTTAACTGTAAATTATGAGGACCTGTACATGGGAACCAAAAAAAATCATCAAGTTTTGATTCTTACCGAGGTTAGCTATCTGTGACGGGCCCAACTCTATAAGTGACCAAATACACAATTTCTTTAGGAGATGGGAGCATGCTTATTTCTAAGAAAACAGAAATTTAACAAAAATCACACCATTTGACAAAAATCCATGTGGTTCCCATGAATCCCCCCGTATCCGGCCCTGCAAGTGAATGAATATCGTTTACCCATTGATACAACCAAATTATATTTGTATTCTACCTACAGTATTATTTGCGTTCAGCTCCTTCTTCTATACTTCTCTTTAATTCCACTCCCACTTTTCGACATATATATGATAACATATGAGCTTTTTCATAAGAGACTACAACAAGCATAGGCTCCGTTATGAATATCTTATTGGTGTTCATGTACCCTTTTATTCATATGATATCTTTTGTAGCGAATGGACAAAGATGCCTCCCAACTAGTTTCGATTTATATGTTTAGTTCGATAAATAAAGCGTCAGATGACATGAAAAATACAACTTAAATGCAATTCATAGAGAAAAAAATAAATAAAAAAGCTACTCCCACATCGTCTCTTTCATCAATGTTACAGTAAAGAGGTCATTATAAATAGACAAGGCCTCTATACTATGGGGTAATAATTTTGAGTTAAACTATCATAGCTATTAAAAGATAAACTATTATAGCCAGTTTTGTCATTAATAATTAAACAAGTTTTTTAGTTTATACTTTAAGAAACTTTTGCTTATAATTATTATTATGAGCTTGGTTTCTTAAAATATAAACTTTTTTTATTGTTAAATTAATGTAATTTATCAGTTACAAAGTTGGGTTGTATAAAAAGTAAATTTGTTTGATTAAACTTATTATGAATTTGTAGGAAAAAGCCACGAGTGACTACTATGGTCATGTATTTACGTGTCCGAAATGAAATCGAATGGCAGAATTACCTTATAATGTTTCACAATATTTAACAATCGCAATAGTTTCGAAACGAAATTTAAAACCTATAGATGATCACACATGCACAATCTATATGTCTTTATGTATCGACATCTTTGACATTGCAATATAAACAGGACTATCGTTACATTGTCCAACAAGTTGCACTAATAAAAGCAATCACTCACATATATATAACACATCAAATGGTAGACTGATGCCTTATATCCAAGTGATTTAACCCAAATACTATCGAGATGACATGAGTAACTGTGAATAGTCTTTTGCACAAGAAAAAATGATTAGAATGTAGACTCATATTACGGATTATATGTCTAGTTTATTGAATGATTGACACAAAGAAAAATGACCCAAAGACGAAAAAAGCAAGTCCTTACATGATATCTTCATGACTATAGAACGTTTAAAAGGAAAAAAAGGAAATTTGATGTTAAGCTGTTAGGCTAAAGATGAATAGTAAAGTAAACTATATATAAGAACAAAAAAACATGTATAAAAGGAAACTTACATGTAAAAAGAAATGAAGGTTACATAAATATCCATGTTTCATGTCTACAATCTTTTAGATTATAAGGAACTGTATATAAGAACAAAAAAACATCATCTTTTAGATTAAGGCAGTGTTTGGCGCGATATTTTTTGAGGTGATGAGCGGTGTGCAATGAGCTTTTCGATTTTTATTGTTCTTTTGGTAAAGGAGTGGTGAGCTTTACTATTTTTTTTAGAAAAGCTAATTTTTCTAATGCTTCTTTAATAAGCTGTGAGCTGTGGATGCTGCTCACAGCTCACTGTTACTGCTCACAGCTCACTACTACTGCTCGCTGCTATTTTTACCAAACACACCCTAAAAAGCAAAGATTGTAAGAAAAGCTAATGTACAAAATATGAATGGAATTGATAATGTTATTTACTGCTATGTGGTTTTTGCATAACAAAACGAGGATGCTTGTCCAGTTATCCCACATCGCTCAATCCATCAATCTTTACATAGGAGACTTCTTATAAATAAAGGGGGAGGTCATACAAGACTACAAGAGTAGGCACATACATAATGTGATTGACCTATCTTTGGTAATTACCTTTTAGTCTCAATAGTTTGGGCTATTAAAATGTTAATAGCTATTTCTATCTAAATTATAAAATAAAATTTTGAGTATACTCTCATTTGGTTTGCAACCGATAATTATTTCTTTTGTAAATATAACTATTGGTTGTGAAATAACATGAGTGTATAGTTATTATTTATTTAAGTAATCTAACTATATAGTTAAAAAAATGTGTTGAATGAGTATTAAATTTGATTGATCATATGCATCAGAACTATTGTAAATGATTTACGAACGTATTGTAATATGCGAATAAAAGAGTTTATAACCTATGTAAATGAACGTATGTTTGTCGGTAAATAGTTACGATACGAACATTTGTGGTTTTGTTGCGTGGTATGAGAAAAAATATAGTTAAAAAAATGTGTTGAATGAGTATTAAATTTGATTGATCATATGCATCAGAACTATTGTAAATGATTTACGAACGTATTGTAATATGTGAATAAAAGAGTTTATAACCTATGTAAATGAACTAAGTTTCATATGACATGAAAACACTACGACTTAACTGTAAATTATGAGGAACTTTATATGGGAACAAAAAGACATCATCTTTTAAATTTTAAAAAGCAAAGATTATAAAGCTGAAAAGCTAATGTACAAAATATGAATGGAATTGTGTATGTTGTTTTTGCATAACAAAAAGAGGAAGCTTGTCCAATTCTCCCACAACGCCCAATCCATCAACGTTAACATAGGAGCCTTCTTATAAATAATGGGTGCAATGTGCCATTTAGAGATAGCACATGGATCATGGGATTGACAAACATTTTTGTTTCTTACTTTTAGTCCCAAGTTTTAGCTATTAGAATATTATAATAGTTATTTTTTAGCCTAATTATTAAACAAAATTTTGAGTATAAGCATATTATCAAACAGTTAAGTAATATTAATTATCTGCTTGGTAATTATGAGCTTATAATTACTATTTGTTTAAGTAATTTAATTAAACAGTAAAAAATTTAAGTTGAAAAGGTATTAAATTTGATTGATCATATACGTGACAACTATCGTAGATGATTTATAAACGTATTGTAATGTATGAATAAAAATGTTCGTAACTCATGATACTAAAATTTGTGGTTTTGTTGTGGTATGAGAAAAAACTCTTAACAAATCACGATCAGTGGTGGTGGGCTTGTGCGTATTATTAGCGTTATTTGGTGCGTGTTTTGGCATGCAAGTAATGAGGGATGATAGTTGCTCATTTTGGGTGCGAAGTTGTGTCGCTGTTAGTGAAGTTTGTGACATGATAGGCTGTATTGCTAAGCATCTCGTGGGTAACGGTTTGCCGGTTCTGGGGCATTTGTGCAAGTCAATGAAAGCACCAAATGATAGTGACCGATTAGAGATGATCAATCTTCCAAGAAATAGATAAAGAAATCGAGATGATAAGGCTCTTTATGCGGGCAAGACTCACAGAAAAGTAGAGAGGCAAAGACGTGAAACACTTTTCTTTTTCTTACCTTTCATAAAGGAAATTACAACACTTATAAGAGAAAAAATAACTAACCACTTAAGTTAGTGGTTACAGGATTCCCACTAAAGTTATATGTGTGCATAGAAGTTGAACGTATCATGATTTGTGCCCCAGGTCACGTAGGTTCCAAGGTGGTTCATGTTTGGGTTGAAGAAAAACAGACTTACAATAGGTAGTTTGAATGGGGAAAGGCGGTTTGTATACGAGAACTCCACTTCTGTGGTTACTAAATTTTCATAAATCAAATACCAAAGGGGAAGGCTCAAGCGGCTCAAAACCAAGCCAAATGAACCATGACTAGAGATTAAACCATGCTCTTTAGTCTTTATTCAAAGAAACAAACTTTGTATACACACGTAGCATAAAAGAAAATGATAGATTGATCAACAAATACAGACCATAAACAAGATAGTCAAGTAATCAACACTTTACTAGTGTTTACTTGTACCATACATCACCTCGTTAAACACACATCTGTACATATATGTTTGAGAAAAAAAAAACTCTCTCATACAGACATACATATACGATGATATTAATTATTAAATATTGGTATTGCTTGGACTCAAACACCAAATCAACATTTTCCCTAACATACGTACTTGATTCAACAAAAGCCCGTTTAGCCATAAGTTTTTATGTTTTCAACAACATCACGTCCATTAATAAGGTACATTTTTAATTGGTTGAACCGGCGACCAGTTGATCAGAACCATAAAAAAACGAGAGTCGTTGGAAAAACCGATTTTGATGTATGAGATCCAATCTTAAAACCTATGTTTATCCAAAAAAGTTAACAATTTGTATAAATTGGCGAACAATGACTTGGAAGCTTGTATTGTAAACTTATGAATTTGCATATACAAGCTAACAACATCATCTAGGACAAGATGATCCAAAACATCAACTTAAGTAACCCATGTCCACCGAAATATATTAAAAAGAACAAGTTTTCTTTAGCTGATGTGGGACTAAATACTTCATACTAAAGTCTTCAAAAGAGTTGCTCATGAGATGCAACATTTTTATTGATGTAGACCTGTAATCAAACATTAGTAATATATATGTTCTTTTATACATTGTTTTTGTCTTGAAGCTACAATGAAATTGATGGCAAACTTGAATGCGGTTATTTTGTGACAATGCAATTGGACGTACTCTATCACTTGTGCAACTTTTGTAAAATGCTATATAAATTTCGTAACTATATTAATTGATACCTCCTCACACTCACTCGCTTGGGATGGTAAAAGCAACGAGAAAGCTGCTACTGCTATTGGTATTATAACGGATAAACTAAACAACTTTAGCATGAACCAAGGGTTTCAGTATTAGAAAAGAAAATAAATGAAAGACACTGAACATTAATACTTAAAAAAGAGAACATAAGACTCCCAAAGAATTTTTAAACTATACCCAAGAAAATGTCGATTACCCAAGTCTATCAACCCCAAAATTGTTGGAAGTTTTAATCCATTAATCTTTGTATATCATTAGTTTACTTTTACTGCAGCATAAAAGTCCATTTAGAAAAGGCCTAATCTGTTAATTATGGGCCTAATAAGGGACGGTTATCAGTTAGTTATTTAGTTTAGGGTTGTAACGTATAGAAACATTGTGTCGTTTAGTTTTAGAGAATCAGTATGCCTCTTTAATGAAAGCATCGGTTCATCATGTATAAATAGTTTAGGATTCTGTAAATCATAAGTAACCCATTCACTTTATATATCAAATTATATTATGGGTTCACCCAATCTTCTCTCTTGTTCTTTATTTATTCTATGATGATTAGCATGCTGTTGTTTGATCACATACGATCCTAGAAACACTCTTATGAACCTGTTAACAAAAATTACGGGTTTATGACTTGTTTATTTATAAATAACGCGATATACAATCTTTGGTGCTAAAAAAAATTGATAAGAAGGTAAATGAATGCTTTTGCGACACGCATAATTTCTCAAATAATATGAAACTATTGTCATCCTCTATTTGGACCACATTAACATCAACTATAAAATACGACACAACAAGCATCACACTGATATGCATGATATGCTGTACAAAGAATGTGGTTTAAGCTAAGTGGACCTTTTTGAAGCATAGAGTGCTTTAAAATCATGTAGTTCAATCTCCATGGTGTACCAACTTACATGCCTTCTGTCCTCGATTTTTCTTTACAAATGACATTCCGCTTATTGGTTGTACATGTCAATTAATTCTTCTAAAAATATAAAGTAGCGCTATACGAACATATAAGAGTTGTCATCCTCTACTTGGATCACATTAACATCAGCATTACTATAGGTTGTTGATGATTAAATATCTAAGAACGCCATTAATAGACAATGAGACATAGGTATGTTAACTGCTGGAATGAGAAGATATCGGGTAGCCTATAATGCATCCAGTGAAATTAAAGTTTTACTTTATTGACAGTAAATTTCCTCAAACTCGCGAATTGGACCATCGTGCATTAAAAAAACTTGGCATATAGAGTACATAAGTTTACTCTTCTTGTTCATCTTTTGCCTTTTACTTGGTTCTAGACATGTTTGCTCCAGAATGGACAACGACTCAGCCCCATCAGTTGATACTTGAAAGTTGAAACGTATCCTCAATAAACGCAAGTTTAGAAATTATGGTCCAACAGTACCTCCATTATTTGGAGAGGATACTAGTCCTTGTTGCCTCTTGAATTGTTAAGAAACATAAGATGCTTTCTATTAAACTTAAAAGAAGATTGCCGATCCTATCCATCCCACGATACTCTAGTTCGCTGCAAAATTACTATATCATGTAATGAAAAACTGCTATCAATCAACATAGTTTAATACACACACAAACTAAGCCTAATATCCAAACAAGTTTTAAAACATAAAAACGGAGTTAGAGAGCAAATACGAAAGTCCTCAACCGTCAAGCTAAGGGGGCGTTTGTTTTAGCTTATTTGATGTGCTTACAAGCTTATTAAAAATATTTATACCCAATAAGCTCAAATTTAATGACTTATTTAGTTTATCAACTTATATGAGGTATAAGCTCATAAGACATTGCGAATGAGCTTATTTTCTTTTCAAACTTTCAATATGCTCATATGCTCATCAAATAAGTTGAAACAAACTAAAAAACCTTTTGTGATATGAAACAAGTCACAAGTAAACATTAATGTATGCAGCCACATCCTACTCAGTGATCAACCGTGTTTTACAACCAAAGGGTGTGTTTGCCATTTGGGGGTATAATGACTTCGATATCACACACCTGAAATTGATGCAGCCCTTAAGCGGTTTCATGATACTACGCTTCCTTACTGGAATAAAGATATCAAGTATCTATTTGATGGTTATCAAACATTGCCTTTTCCATTTGAAAGTGTTGGGTTGGGGTCTAAAGGGTGTCCTTTGAAACTCGATATACCGAACTATCATTTGAAGGCGTTTTGGGTATGCTAAGGTCTTGGTTATACTTATATTTCGTTCCACTCTCAATTTTCCTGAAACATCTGATAATAAATGAGCTTTTCATAAGAGACCGAGCGACAACAAGCATAGGCTCCTTTATGATATTTGATAGGTGTGCATGCCCTTTATTCATATGATATCTTTATGTAACAAAAAGGACAAAGATGCCTCCTAAGTAGTTTCGGTTTACATGTTTCAGTTCGATAAACTAAGTTTCAGATGACATGAAAACACTACAACTTAACCTATAAATTATGAGGAACTGTACATGGGAACCAAAAAAAAATCATCTTTTTTAATTTAAAAAGCAAAGATTATACAGATGAAAAATTAATGTATAAAATATGAATGGAATTGATTATGTTACTATGGTCTTTGCATAAAAAAGAGGATGCTTGATCAGTTGTTGTCCCATATAGCCCAATCCATTAAGGCTGTGTTAGGCAAAACTAGCTGTGAGCAGTAGCCGTGAGCAGTAGCCAAAAAAGCTCACAGCTTCATAAAGAAGCATTGGGAAAATGAGATTTCCTAAAAATTAGCAAAGCCCACAGCTCTCATGCCAAACGAACACTAAAAATAAAAAAGCTCATTTTTCACCGCTCATTGCCCAAAAAAACTCCAAAAAGCTTTATGCCAAACATAGCCTAACTCTTAAATAAAGGGGGCAAGGTGCTATAAACGTTGGGACATACCAATCTTTGGTTCATACCTTTTTGTCTCAATAGTTTGGGCTATTGAAGTATTATTACAGTAAAGTAATAGTTATGTCTATCTAAATTATTAAATTAAATTTTGATTATACAATTTGTTTGTTTTTATTCCATAATTTCTTTTGTAATTATAACTATCGGTTGTAAATGACAAATGTATAGTTATTACTAATTATAATACCCGCGCAGGCGTGGGTTTTAAATTTTTTTTTAATAATATATTTTTATTTCTTAAAAAACAAATAATTTAATCTTTTTTTGTTTGATTTATAATTTTTAATTATATTTGTTTATTATTAAAGATAATCATTTAAAAAATTTAATTGCATATTATCTATATTTTTTGTATATATCTTCTACTTGTGTAGTATTGCATATTTTTTTGTATTTATCTTCTACTTGTGTAGTATATGAACAAAACAAATTTTTAAAATTTTAAATTCAAAAATAATAATTAAAATATTACCTAATAAGGAAATATTTTTTTTTCCGAAATACGAAAATACCCACTAGGTGTTTTGTTTTATTATATAAAAGATTTGTTTAAGTAATCTAATTAAATAGTTGAAAAACTGAGTTGCATAAGTTTTTGTGCTGACTAAAAATAAGTGTTCTGTATAGAGTTTTTGGATTTGTTTCGGATTAAAACTCAGCAGATAGGCAATTTTTTTTAGTGTTTGGCAACTTCTTACTTAATAAATGACAGATTAAATGACTAAATTTCCTCACCTGTTACATAATTTTAAGTTAGTTAAATGTAAGAATGACATATATAATTGATCTAATGAAAACTACAACATATTATACAATATAATTAGCAAGATTTTCAATAACATGTCAAAATGAAAAAAGAAAAAAGAAAAAAGAAAAGAAAAAGAAAAGAAAAAAAGGATGCCAACATGCTTATATTTTTTTCTTCTTTCTTCTTTTTTGACATGTTATTGAAAATTTTTACAAAAAATTAATTCTGAATTCTCCTATTTAAAGAAAACACACAGTTTAAATTTCTGAATTCCCATATTGACAGTTTGCAGAATGGCCATTGATGCGTAGGGATTGCACCAGACTTTACCTCTCGAGGGATCTCGAGAAGCTTACAACCCCCACCAGGCAGTTTACCTGATCGATGTAGTATAGTATAATGACAAGTACCGGGGGATTGATCGTTCAGCTAGGAATAGTGTTGCTAGGATTAGAAAACCTAAAGACTAGGTCTAGAGATGAGGGATGATTCTTTTTGTATTTTTTAGTTTTTATAAAAGCAATTAAAAATCTCGGTTTTGAAGGAGTTGGACGGAATTAGTTGCTAGTCAACTAACCCAATTACTAAGATGCAATCAAAATAAAATACTAGAAATAAAAATAAACTAAATTATACTAGTGGTGTGAGCAATATATGGGAGAATTGTGTTTACTTAGATTTCACTACTCCCTAGATATCTTTTATATGTTAATTACTTGTTACAGTTGCGTGGATGACAGATTTTATTCCTTAATATCATTCATAGGGTGGCGTACTTACTTCCCCAATCCTATAAGCGCCTACTTCACTCCTATGTCGAGCCGGCTAAGAAGCTCCTAACATGGGATCATTAGAATTTGCTCATGCATTAAATACAACCAATAAAACCTAGTACACATCGGTTCATGTTTCCTAAGATGTTCAAGCATGTTACACAATGGAGATCTGCCAGTTTTCTTAAGCCTAACATTGAAATCATTCATCCAATACAACTATAAACAAATAATCAACACATAATTAACATCTAGGTTTCATTACATCTAAGCAAACACATGATAGATCTAGCCTAGCATGTTAAAATCAAGACAAGCATAAGATATATTCAAACAACACATAGATATATTGAATGAATTAAGAGAAGACTTATCTCAATTAAACATGAAAGGATTCAAGGGGTGAAAACCCTTGAAAATACAGTAAAAAATGACCTAGGGTTTTTAGGGTTCGGCTCTAGTATTCTCCACACAAGTTCCTCTCTTATGAATGAAAAATAGAAAAGTATATATAGTTTTTCTGAAGTGACGGCGTCAAGAACAAATCTCTGACGTCATCATCTCGTCGCCAAATAGTTTCTCGGACTGCCTAGATCTGGGTTTGACGCCATCATGTGTATCCCTTATGCAGGCCGTCACCATATTAACTCTTGACGCCCTTCTTGTGACGCCTTCAGGTTTTCACTGGGTCGTCACGGATTTTACTCTTGACGCCGTCAGGTACTGTTCTCAGCATGGAAAATTAAGTCTTTGCCGTTTTCTTCACTTTTATGCTCCAAAAACGTCCAAAATGCCTTCTTTTCCAGAATTCACTCTCAAAGTACCTAAAATCACAAAAGGAATGATTTATGGCAATATTTGATCAAATAAATTCAATTCCGGGCTTAAATGACCCCCTAAAAGTGGTTCATTTTTCGCCTCATCATATACCCTTACACTTGAGATTTGCTTTTCCTCAAGCAAATGCCCTTTTATTCTAATCAAAATACAAGTTAGGGGTCATTTAACACTAATATAAAAGTAATTACAACAAATAATCGTTCCACTAAAGACCAAAGACCGGCACGGAGGTCATATACTAGCACCTCACAAATAGTGTTTAGATACTCACATCTCTCGGGTGTAATAAAGTTTATATCACATTATGGAAATGGAAAACATCTCTCACTACCTGTCATAGCAAAATAGATTACCATAGGCTTGGGAAATGATCAAACCTCCACCACATGGCGTAAGCACCTAGGATAAACTATCAAAGAGGTCTTTTTAAAGGGTTGTAACGTTAGGTGTAGGGATATGGAATACAAGGTTTTGTTGGATATAGGCAGTTTTTACTGGTGGCGAGTTAACAATCTTGGTTAATTACATGTACAATATGGCGTTGCTAAGCCAAGACTAGACTCAACTTAAGCTAATAAAAGAAAAATAAAATAAACATAAAATAAACATAGAATGAAACGGGATGGTAGTCCGTATGTTTTTCTCTTTTCTTTTTCTATTTTTTTTTTCCTTTTTTCTTGATTTTTTGATTTTTTTTCTTTTTTTTTTTTCATACACTCTTACCCTACCATCCAAAATAATACATCATAGGGAATGAAAATTCCCCTTACACTTGAATTTTTACATACTTTACAATAAACTAATCTAATGACTCGAATTAAGAAAATCAGAACACTTGGAGTACTTTTAAGATTAACGCACATATGGGGGTAATAAATGATGTTCTTTCTCATTACTCCATAAAATAAGTACTTTACCCAATAGTCCCAAAACAATATGTACAAGGATATGACTCGACTTAGCAACCATGTAATCAATTAGATAATTAACTAAGGGTTTAAACAAATAACAATAATGCACTAAAGATGAGTGCATACACGGAAGGCTAAGACGATTTGGTTGTACATTTAAGTGGGGTGTAACAAATTCTTCCTTTAAGTAAGATGCTTAAAGTTAGAAACGAAAAGATAGGCTCGGAGGGGTGTACTAGGGGTTTCGTGTACTAAAAATGAGTACAACGCTAAGGTGTGGGAAAAATTAATTGACTTAACTAGCCAAGTAATATGACTTAAATGGTCAAGTAATTATGATACGGGTTTAACACAAGGGTGATCCTAATGCCTCTTATCATGTAGTAAATCGTACTACACGAATGTAGTCTCACTAGCGGTCCCGGGATGCATCACTAACGCAAGTTCTAGAATCTAAATGCTACCGGTACACTCATAAGCACTAATAGCAAATGTTTTTCCTATCAAATCTAAAGGCGAACCTCACATATTTAGGTGGAAAATTTTTCTGAATGGTACGGTTATGTGCTAGTCATACAATCTCCTATCCATGAGACGCTTGCTATGGCTAAAGTTTCATTCCTAAATGTTGTAAAAAAAATTTAAATTTGGCGCTAAAATTACACTAACAAGTATTTCTCATAGTTTTATTATACATCTACTATCAAACAAACAAACTCAAGCGAAAGTGTATCTGTAAGGTATCATCATTTTACCCTCCCATTACACTTAGGATGAACATTGTCCCCAATGTTCAAGTAAAGAATGTAAAAGTGAAATAAGTAAAAAGAATGAAATCAAATACTCCCCTGATTCGCTCGGTATGGATAATAAGGTGGCCAGGTTAGATCTTCCTCCAAGAAAATGAACAATCAAAGCTTCCCTTCCAGAATATAAATCATATTCTTATCATACATAACCTGTAGAACCTGAGAAAACAGACAAGGCAACCTCGCATAAAATCGGCGGCAATCTACGTATGCTAATAAAACCTAGAAAACAAAATAAGATATAATGCTTGTGGAATGATGTTTGCAGATTTCCTGGAGATTATAAAACTAATAATTCTACAAAAACTTTAAGACTCCGTTAGAAAAACAAAACTGGTAAAATTTCCAGATTTTTACACGTGACGCCGTCAAGAGGAAACTCGTGACGCCGTCAGAAGTGACCTGCAGAAATTCTTATGTTAAGTTTCCGGAAAATTTCTGGAAAAACTTGGTCCTACTTCCTGGAAAATCCTGTAAAACATCATTATGACTCGATACAAGCATTTGACTCTAACAAATACAAATATACATATTCACTTAATATTGTGGAGAATCATGATCGGTTTTGTTTCTTAAAAACATATTTGGGGTTTCCCCTTACACTTATCTTTTGCGAAATACCTTTGGATGAAGTTAAGACAAGGCCAAACGACAAAATAGAGTATTTTCACCATTTTAGTTTTGAAATATGATCTACCAACAATAAAAATAAAACATGCATACGGAAACAAATAAAATCAAATAAATAAAAATCAAACAAATAAAAAGGGGCTTGGGTTGCCTCCCAAGAAGCGCTTGTTTTTGTTCGAGTCACGAGCCTGACTCTACCCTTATTTAACAGAAATAGGGGAGGTTTTCCCTTCACTTAGGATTAAGTGCGGGTGGAAGTAGCGATACACACCCTTAGGGTGGAAATATGCCTCGTGAGGAAAGAGTGGTGGATGAATTATATGCTCAAATGGGTGAGCTCATATTATCATAACCTTACCTAATTCAATCGGGTTAATGGGTGGATTAAGATTTTCTCTTAGAAAGGGATCATTTTCAATCAACTTCAAGAGATTACTAGTTGGGGATCCATATTGACATAATAAACCCGGTTTAAACCCATAATGTTTCTTGTGATCAAACATAAATAGGTGATGTAAGCATGTAAGGTCATTTTCCACTCCTATATTGGTTTCCTCTCTACAAGACTTAGAGTCCACTACCTTTATCCTAAGACTACCCGGATTATATGGTTTGATGGGTGGATCGGGACCTATTTCAATTCCAAATTTTCATCCAAGGATAGAAGATTAGGTAACGGTTTTGGTTGAGGCTCCGGTTCATCAAAACTAGGAACTTCCTTAGAACTTACAATTATTCAAACCTATATTCTCAAGTTGTGCTTGGTCCAAAGGTTCTACCTCTATCGGGGCTCCTATAGTCTCTTCTACTTCTTTCGGGTAAGTCATGGGTGGTGTGTACGCATCAAATGATGGTAGGACTTGTGGGGTACTTTGTGGGCTCATGTTATATACTTCAGCATTCCTTGTGTCAAGATCACCTATATCCTCAACATGTGTTTTATTATAATCTAACCCTAACATTTTCCCAAGTATCTCAAGTGCTTCTCTAGGCATCTCAACTTCTATATCCGAATCATAAGGATCATCCTCAATATTCTGACTACTATATATATATTGCCCAAAAGATTCATCATGTTCTTGAGATTCATCATCATCGATCATAAAACCTAGGTCTTTTTTATCAATGTGATCATTTTCGGCTACATCCTCCATCACATCAAGGTCACCTATGTGTTCATCCTGTATTATGGTAGTGCCTAACCATGACATGCAGCTAGGTGGCTCATACGAAACTATCCTAGGTGAAGGCTCATATGGTGCATAGGTTTCACTAAGTGAGGCATTTTGAGGGGTTGATGGAGCTCCTAAGGTGAATTTTTTAAAAGTCTTATGAACTTGGCCTCTTTTCTCAAGGTACTCAATAAAATCAATATAAGATCATGTCCTCCTCATTTCATTCGTCCATCTTGGTATATCCAAACTGGTGTAATTATATTTTTTCTGGTAAAACTCTAGTGTCGGACTTGGTGGATTCACATTCTCCATAATGGTGAACGGAAGATTCAATGGAAAGGTTTTTTACGAACAAAGACACAAAGAAAAGATAGACTAAAGAAAACTAAAAATAAAAATAAAATCTTACTAGAAAAGAATCTAGCAAGTAGACCTAATAAAAAGAAATTCTAACCTAGACAATAACTATTCCCCGTGTTGCGTCGCCAAAAACTTGATGCGTAGGGATTGCACCAGGCTTTACCTCTCGAGGGATCTCGAGAAGTTTACAACCCCCACCAGGCAGTGTACCTGATCGATGTAGTATAGTATAATGACAAGTACCGGGGGATTGATCGTTCAGCTAGGAATAGTGTTGCTAGGATTAGAAAACCTAAAGACTAGGTCTAGAGATGAGGGATGATTCTTTTTGTATTTTTTAGTTTTTATAAAAGCAATTAAAAATCTCGGTTTTGAAGGAGTTGGGCGGAATTAGTTGCTAGTCAACTAACCCAATTACTAAGATGCAATCAAAATAAAATACTAGAAATGAAAATAAACTAAATTATACTAGTGGTGTGAGCAATATATGGGAGAATTGTGTTTACTTAGATTTCACTACTCCCTAGATATCTTTTATATGTTAATTACTTGTTACAGTTGCGTGGATGACAGATTTTATTCCTTAATATCATTCATGGGGTGGCGTACTTACTTCCCCAATCCTATAAGCGCCTACTTCACTCCTATGTCGAGCCGGCTAAGAAGCTCCTAACATGGGATCATTAGAATTTGCTCATGCAATAAATACAACCAATAAAACCTAGTACACATCGGTTCATGTTTCCTAAGATGTTCAAGCATGTTACACAATGGAGATCTGCCAGTTTTCTTAAGCCTAACATTGAAATCATTCATCCAATACAACTATAAACAAATAATCAACACATAATTAACATCTAGGTTTCATTACATCTAAGCAAACACATGATAGATCTAGCCTAGCATGTTAAAATCAAGACAAGCATAAGATATATTCAAACAACACATAGACATATTGAATAAATTAAGAGAAGACTTATCTCAATTGAACATGAAAGGATTCAAGGGGTGAAAACCTTTGAAAATACAGTAAAAAATGACCGAGGGTTTTTAGGGTTCGGCTCTAGTATTCTCCACACAAGTTCCTCTCTTATGAATGAAAAATAGAAAATTATATATAGTTTTTCTGAGGTGACGGCGTCAAGAACAAATCTCTGACGCCGTCATCTCGCCGCCAAATAGTTTCTTGGACTGCCTAGATCTGGGTTTGACGCCATCATGTGTATCCCTTATGCAGGCCGTCACCATATTAACTCTTGACGCCCTTCTTGTGACGCCTTCAGGTTTTCACTGGGTCGTCACGGATTTTACTCTTGACGCCGTCATGTTTTTCTTCTTGACGCCGTCAGGTACTGTTCTCAGCATGGAAAATTAAGTCTTTGTCGTTTTCTTCACTTTTATACTCCAAAAACGTCCAAAATGCCTTCTTTTCCAGAATTCACTCCCAAAGTACCTAAAATCACAAAAGGAACGATTTAGGGCAATATTTGATCAAATAAATTCAATTTCGGGCTTAAATGACCCCCTAAAAGTGGTTCATTTTCGCCTCATCAACCATTTTACGTTTAACTAAATAATTAATTTCTCCTTTGAAGTATGTAACAATAAACTCAAGTGAGGGTAATATGGTAAAATCGACTAATTTTTTTTCCTACTTTTAGTAATGTACAATTGATTTGAAACAACTCGAAAATGAAATGTGAACAATAAATTTGAGATTGAGGAATTATACCATGTTCACAATTTTCATAAAAAGCCGTCGGTTCGGTTCGGTTTTCGTCGGTTCAGTTCGGTTTTGTCGGTCTAAGTGTACTGTATTTTGGTTTGTTTTTGTCGGTTTTGGGCCGAACCGGACCAAACCGACCTGACCCGAAACCGAAATTATGTAAAACATGAAACCAAAACCGAACCGACGGGCCGTCGGTCCGGTTCAATTTTGGTCGGTTCGGTCGGTTTCGTCGGTCCAGTTCGGTTTTGAACCTTCGGCGCTCAGCCCTATTATCACCTACTTCTAGTGTTTGACCAAGTCATCTATATCAACCTTTATTCACCTCTGGTGTTTGACCAAGTCATCTATAAGCAAAACTTAGGCAAATATAGATATTAATTTGGTGATCTATGTTACAGTTACAACTTATTACAGCTTTATACATCACCCACTTTTTATCGGTGAATAAATTTAACTCGAGCTATTTTATTGTTTAAATATTGAGCCAACAACTATTTTCTTCAAATCTTGGACAGTTTGAGATAATCTTAAAAAAAAAAAAAAAAAAAAAAGAGCCCTTTGAAAATGGGTGCTTTGGTAAAACTGGTATCTTTTGAGCATTTTATGAAAAACGTTTGATTTATTTTGTGATTTAACAATCTCATAATTTTGTGAAGCCTAGTGGTCCTGCCCAAATGTCAACTCATTTTGAAACTTCCATAGGATCCATATGGTGTGTCTCTCGGACGAGATCTCCCTTGCTGACCATTCAAATCTGCCTCAACCTCTCCTCATGCACAAAGTGAAGCATCTTGAGGAACACAAAATAGCAAACCATGCACAATCTGATCGACCCACATAGCTTATGGTCTGCAATTCTAAATGGTTTTCAAGGCTGAGAGCTAGGCCAAATACTAATCGTGTTTTCATCTGTTTGGCTGACATCAAGATTTTCTTGAATCACAATGTTGCCATCATCTGTCTACCAGAAGTTCAGATATCAATGTTTATTTAAATTGACCCGTTTGAAAAAAGTGTAGCCAAGATCGACCCGTTTTTCTTTTACCTACATTTTATTTAATCCGACCTGTTTAAAGCATAACCAGGATCGACCCATTGATAAATGATTCGAAAATGCCACATCTAACAAAGTAGCTTAAGAGAATGAAGGACGAAGGTCATGCATTTACCTGACTTGTCTAAGATATGAAATATGTAGTTCTTAAACAAATTCATATGTTGACCATCTCTATTCCAGAAACCTTTTCATTAGGAACGGGGGATCCATATGAAAGTGTTGTCGTCCTCTATTTGGACCACATTAACATCAACTATAAAGTACGACACAACAAGCATTACACTGATATGCTGTACAAAGTTAAAACAACCAACCATTATATATACTAGATGTCAAAGAATGTGGTTTAAGCTAAGTGGACCTTTTTGAAGCATAGAGTGCTTTAAAATCATGTAGTTCAATCTCCATGGTGTACCAATTTCCGTGCCTTGGTAATGCGGGTAGTTCAATCTCATGTAGTTCAATCTCCTGTTCATTACCTGTTGGTAATTCGGGCCGTGATAATCAACGGTTGACGGATAAATTTGCCTCTGATTTTTCGTTTCAAATGACATTCAGCTTATTGGTTGCACGTGTCAATCAATGCTTCTAAAAATATAAAGTAGCTAGCGCAATAAAAACATATAACAGTTGCCATCCTCTACTTGGATCACATTAACATTAGCATTGAGAAACGACATGACAAGTACCATATGTATATGTATTACAAGTATAGGAGCAACAACTTGACTTTTACACAAATGACAAAAAAGGATAAACAAACCAAATGTGTATCTCTTAACAGGACCTTGCTAATTAGAGTCATGGGCATTTACCCTTTGATTGCTATAGAAAATATCAACATCAACACACCGATGATGATGGAAAGCATCTCACTAATCTCAAGATCTTCAACTCTTTTGATGACGACTTTGACGAGTCTGATCTCCTCTGGATTCACTGTCACTTGTTTTCTCCTCAAAAGAACTTACTACACTTTTATAAAACTGTTTCAATGAATATTGTTTACCCTTTTATGGCTTTTATACAACCATATTATATTGTTATCATAGTTACAATTTTATTTGCGTTCAAGCTACAACTTACTTTTATACTTCTTTTTATCCCACTCCCAGTTTTCCCGACACATCTGATAATAGATGAGCTGAGCGACAACAAGCATAGGCTCCGCTATGAATATTTGATAGGTGTGTGTGTCCCTTTATTGATCATATGATATCTTTATGCAACGAAAAGGACAAAGATGCCTCCTAAGTAGTTTCGGTTTACATGTTTCTGTTCAATAAACTAAGTTTCAGATGACGTGAAAACACTACAACTTAACTGTATATTACAAGCAACTGTATATGGGAAGAAAAACACATCATTTTTTAGATTTTAAAAAGCAAAGATTATACAGATGAAAAGCTAATGTATAAAATATGAATGGAATTGATTATGTTACTTACTATGTGGTCTTTGCATAACAAAAGAAGAAACAAAAGTGGATGCTTGATCAGTTGTTGTCCCACATCGCCCAATCCATCAATGTTTACATAAGAGAATTCTTATAAATAAAGGGGGCAAGGTCGTATAAGAACATGCACGTACATAATGTGATTGCTAATGACCATGGTTCTTACCTTTTTGTCTCGCTAATAGCTATCTTTGTCCAAATTATTAAATAAAATTTTGATTATACACTTCTGTTGTTTCTTTCCGATTATTATTACTATTATTTTTTAAATATAACTATCGGTTGTGAAATGACAAGTGTATAGTTATTATTTGTTTATTTAAGGGAAATTGTCCAGAAATGCATCTAACTTGCCACCTTTTGCTTTTGTATACCATGAACTTTTTTTTTCCTATTTTAACTACAAACTTTCTTAATCTTAGGGACACTAATACATGCCACATCAGCTAATTGGCAATTTTAGGATACAATAGCAAGATTAAGAAAGTTTGTAGTTACAATAGGAAAAAAAAAGTTCATGGTATACAAAAGCAAAAGGTGGCAAGTTAGATGCATTTCTGGACAATTTTCCCTTTATTTAATCTAATTAAATAGTTAAAAACAGAGTTGCATTAGTATTAAATTTGATTGATATGCATCAGAACCATTGTAAAGGATTTATAAACGTATTGTAATGTATGGATAAAAATGTTTTTAACCTATGTAACTCAACGCATGTCTATCGGTATATAATTATGATACGTATTTGTGGTTTTGATGTGTGGTATGAGAAAAGGCTCTTAACTCATCACTGTATAAAATTTGTTTTTGTTTGGAACAATAGTTAACAAGAAAAAACAAAGCCAAAAATAAGTCTTATCCCACATCACCTGGTGAAGAACAAACTGATGGGAAGGTCATATAAAAATCAATTCACTTTGTAACTAGAGAAGTTTATTGGGATCCAACACATTGTCATTAGAGCGGGTCCACGTTGTCGATTATCAAAGTTTTTCTAACATGTAGTTTATGCAAATTGATAGTCTTAAGTTTTGATTCTTTTAATGATTTTGATCCAGGTGGCAGAGCATTACAAGCAAGTTATAGGGACAGACATAAGCGAGCCTCAACTAAAACTTGCTAAGCCTCATCCTCGTGTTCGGTACCTTCATACACCACTGTCTCTATCGGACGATGACCTTATCGACTTGATCGGTGGTGAAACTAGTGTGGATCTTGTGACTGTTGCCCAAGCTGTACATTGGTTTGATTTACCAAGATTCTTCTCAGTGATCAACCGTGTTTTACAACCAAATGGTGTTTTTGCCGTTTGGGGGTACAATGACTTTGATATCACACCTGAAATTGATGCGGCACTTAAGAGGTTTCATGACACTGTGCTTCCTTATTTGAATAAAGATACAAAGTATCTATTTGATGGTTACGAAACGTTGCCTTTTCCATTTGAAAGTGTCGGGTTAGGGTCTGAAGGGAGTCCTTTGAAACTCGATATACCTAAAGAACTATTGTTTGCGGGTGTTTTGGGTATGTTCAGGTCTTGGTCTGCTGTTGTGACTGCTAAATAAAAAGGTGTTGATTTGCTATCTAAAAATGTGGTTCAAGAACTTGAAAATGTGTGGGGTGGTTCCAAGCTTGTTAGGCGTGTTGTTTACAAGGGTTTTATGCTTGCCGGCAAACCACACTCCTAATCTTAAACTTGGTTACGTGATGCTCGTTATCAAATAATATTTGAAAATGAGAATTTGGGTAGTTTAACATGACCAATTACTAATCAGAGTCGTGGGACTTTGCCCTTTGATTGATGTAGAAAACTCAACATCAACGCGCTGATGATGATCGAAAGCGGCTCATTGATCTCAAGTTCTTTAACTCTTTTGATTGACGACTTTGACGATTCTAATCTCCTCTAGATTCACTATTACTTTCTTGTTAAAAAAAGAACTTATTATGCTATTGCTACTGCCTACCTATATGAGTGATGCTTTTATCAAATTGTTTCAATAAACGTGAGATTGTAATCAAACACTAGTTGTGTTTATTTTTATTCTACTTGATTGATCTTAGTGAATATCGTTTATCCTTTTATAAAATCATATTATGTTTTGTATCATAGTTACAATAATTTTATTTGCATAAGCTACAACTTAATTTTATACTTCTTTTTATCCCACTCCCAAATTTCCTGACACATCTGATAATAGATGAGCTGAGCGACAACAAGCATAGGCTCCGCTATGAATATTTGATAGGTGTGTGTGTCCCTTTATTGATCATATGATATCTTTATGTAACGAAAAGGACAAAGATGCCTCCTAAGTAGTTTCGGTTTACATGTTTCTGTTCGATAAACTAAGTTTTAGATGACGTGAAAACACTACAACTTAACTGTTTATTACGAGGAACTGTATATGGGAAGAAACACACATCATTTTTTAGATTTTAAAAAGCAAAGATTATACAAATAAAAAGCTAATGTAAAAAATATGAGTGGAATTGATTATGTGATTTACTAAGAAACAAAAGAGGATGGTTGTCCACTTGTCCCACATCGCCCAATCCATCAACGTTTACATAAGAGACTTCTTATAAATAGAGGGGGCAAGCTGCAATAAGAGTTAGGACATGAATACATTTTGTCTCAATAGTTTGGGCTATTAAACTATTAATAGTTATTTCTATCTAAATTACTAAATAAAATTTTGAGTATAGCTTATTGTGTTGCAACTGCGTAAATAATTTAATTACGTAAGGGCGAATGATGAGCTTACAGTTATTATTTATTTAAGTAATCTAATTAAACAGTTTTAAAATTGTGTTGCATGAATATTAAATTTAATTTATCATATATAAATTAGAGCTATTGTAAATGATTTACAGATGTATGTATAAAAATGTTCATAACCAATGTAACTCAACGTATGTAGACTATTAGTATATAACTAATGATAAGGCCCATACACGTATTAGTTTAAACATGATTTTGGTGAAAAAAAAGAATTTTTTTATCACTCTAAAATTGTTATAAGAACAAGATTTGCTAAAATTTGAAGTACTCAAAGAATGATTTTAGGCCCCGATGGTTGGGTTCAACCGCGATAGGCCATTCGTTGTTTGTCCAACATGTCTAGATATTGCTTTGGAAATTGGTTGCTCTAAGAGTCTAAGGCCCTTAACTTATTTCAGATAGGATTTTTGAATTAGTTAGATTTTTTTATTTTTTTTATTTTTTTTTAATTAGTTAGCTTGTTTTGCTTTATTTTGATGTTTTACCACAAACTATGTTCAAGTTTGTAATAATAAACTCAAGTGAGAGTAATATGGTAAACTTGATTAAAATTTCCTTTCTACTTTTAGTAATGGACAATTGATTTGAATTGAGACAACCCAAAAATGAAATGTGAACTATAAATTTGGGGCGGAGGAAGTATATCACTTTCACAATTTTCATAAATCAAATAGTAATGGCTCAAATCAAACCCATGTTACCGCATACCAAAGGCGAATGCTCAAGCGGCTCGAAATCAAGCAAATGAACCATGACTAGTGATTAAACCATCTTCTCTATGGTTTTTCAAAGAAACAAACTTTTGTATAAACGTAGCAAAAAAGGAAATGATAGATTGATCAACAAATAGAGACATAAAAAAGAGAATCAAGTAATCAACACTTTACTATTGTTTACTTGTACCATACATCACCTCGTTAAACACACATCTGTATATGTTTGAGAAAAAACTCTCATACAGACATACATATACGATGATATTAATTATTAAACATTGCTATTGCTTGGAATCAAACACCAAATCAATATTTTCCTTAACATACGTACTTGATTCAACAAAAGCCCGTTTAGTCATAAGTTTTTACGTTTTCAACAACATCACGTCCATTAATAAAATTGGTTGAACCAGCCACGGAAAAAACGAGTCGTTGGAAAAACCGATTTGATGTATGAGATCCGATCTTAAAAAATATGTTTACCCAAAAAGTCAACAATTTGTCTAAATTGGACCAGAATAACGTTCCCACTCGTATTGTAAATTTATGAATTTGCATATACTAGCTACGAGTTGAAACGTCATCTAGGACAACATGATCCAAAAGATCAACTTAAGCAACCCATGTCCACCGAAATATATAAACAAGAACAAGTTTCTTTCTTTAGCTGATGTGGGACTAAATGCTTCATACTAAAGTCTTCAAAAGAGTTACCCATGAGATGCAACATTTTTATTGATGTAATCAAACATTAGTAATGTATATGTTCTTTTATACATTGTTTTTTCTTGAAGCTACGATGAAATTGATGGCGAACTTGAATACAGTTATTTAGGGTCAATACAATTGGAAGTACTCTGTCACTTGTGCAACTTTTGTAAAATGCTATATAAATTTCGTACCTATATTAATTGATACCTCCTCACACTCACTCGCTTGGGATGTTGGTACAGGCAACGGGCAAGCTGCTATTGGTGTTATAGCGGATAAACTAAACAACTTCAGCATGAATCAATGGTTTGAATAAAACCATAATAGAAAGAAAAAACATAGATTGAAGATAAAAATAACAACATTTCATACCAAAACGTACGGGGTTAATACTTTGAAAAGAAAACATAACACCCCCAAAGAATTTTTATAAGACTACAAGTCTACGACTATACCCAAGAAAATGCCGATTACCCAAGCCTTTCAACCCCAAAATTACGGGTTTAGAACTCGTTTATTAATAGATAACGCAATATACAATATTTGGCGCTAAAAAGATTGATAAAATGGTAAATGAATGCTTTTGCGACACACATAATTTCTCAAATAATATGAAACTGTTGTCATCCTATATTTGGGCCACATTAACATCATGAATAAAATACGACTCGACTCGACAAGCATCACATATGCCAAAACTGATTAACTTCTACACAAATGACAAAGAAGATAAAACATATCAAGATTGTCTTTCTTAGCAGGATCTTTGGTGACCACCAATTACAAACACAAAAAGAAGGCAATATTATGTGTGATAGAAACATGTGAAACAAGGACAGCTGAGTTAATCATAGTCGTGGACCTTTGTTGTGCTGTCAATGCCAGATGGATTGGGTACTGTTGCAAACTTGCAACTAGCAAAGATGACTATATATATATATATATATATATATATATATATATATATATATATATAATTTTCCGGGTCGTTGACCTTTTACCCAAAATATATATATATATATATATATATATATATATATATATATATATATATATATATATATATATTCTAAAAAGACATTTATAATAAAAAGTGTAGGAAGGATTGTGGGAGTGACATGTGTCACCCCCATGCCACATCATATGACATATCATATGACACGTGTCACCCCCACCCCTCACCCACCCCCGAAAAAAAAAATTTCCCGCAAAAAAGAAAAAAAAAATTTGGGCATTTTTTTTTCCCGCCAAAAATTTTTACTGCATCACTGTTATAAAGTTACTGCATCACATTTACTGCATCACAATTATGATTTTACTGCATCACGGTTACTGTATTAATGGTTTTAATGTTACTGCATCATGGTTATAAAGTTACTGCATTATAGTTATATGAAATTGCATTATCATAAGTTTTTTGCATCATATATGTATGTAACTGCATCACAATTAAAATACGATTCTTTTTTAAGTGTTGGTGCATCTTTATTATAAGTTACTGCATCATAGTTAATAGTTTAGTGCATCAACTATGCTGTAGTAACTTATAACCTTAATGCACTAAAATTTAAAACTGTGATGCATTAACTTTTATAATTGTGATGCATTAACTTTATAACTGTGATGCAATAAAAATTTTGACGGGAAAAAAAATTTTTTTGCTCAAAAAAAAAATTTTTTTTGCGGGAATTTTTTTTTTGCGGGAGGGGGGGGGGGGTGGGGTGGGGGGGGGGGTGACATGTGTCATATGATGTGGCATGGGGCTGACACATGTCGCCCTCACAATCCTTCCTACACTTTTTATTATAAGCGACTTTTTATTTTAACACATACCTATATATATATATATATATATATATATATATATATATATATATATATATATATATATATATATATATATATATATATATCGAATCTTCGATCAGTCTAGTACAAAACATAGTGTCACTCTGAATTGTATGAACAATAAACATTTTATATCTAGGTTCATCAACCACGACATAGTTATTGTTTCAACTAACCAGTACTGTTATCTATTGGCTCCAAAATACCCCAAATTTTATTGTTAGCAGTACTGCTATCATCTTATCTTTCGTAAATAATTAGTGGGCTGATCAATGAAACATATGTGAAATTAAATTATGCGTTTAATCTCAACTAACGACTAAAAGTTATCATAGCATGTTCTTATTTTATGGAACCAGATTTTTGTGAAAAAGCTAGTTGGTATTCAAAATTACACCTTAACATACTCGATTTAACACAAAGACCCGTCTTGTTATAGCTTTTGATGTTTTCAACAACATCAAAGAGTACCCTCAAACGTCAGTTAATAAGGTATATTTTTATTTGGTTGAACCAGTAACAAGTTGGTCAGAACCAAAAAATAGGACACTAGTATTGTAAAATTACGAATTTGCATATACTAGCCAACAACATCAACTAGGACAACATGATCCAAACCATCATCTAGGATGAGAATCGTTTGAAAACCGATTTTATGTATGAGATTCAATTTAAAAAACCCAAAAAGTCAACAATTTGTATAAATTAACCCAATGTGAGGTGGACGCTTGTTGGACCTTTAATGTTATAGAAGAATAGAATAGGGTAGTTGAGTGTACATTTATGATAAGTATTCTGTAAAACCGACCCATTATATTGGGCTGGGTCATTAGGTAACGGTATAAACCGTTTTTAGGGTCATGACTTTTATTGAATCGGTATGTCTCTTCTCCAAAAGTCACGCTGTAACAAGGCACCGATTCAATTAGTATAAATAGGTTAGATTTCTGTAAAACAATTCATTCCATCAATACAATTCAGAATATATATCATTTGATAATTCTGTGTTTTATACTTCTGCATTTTTTTTTGCAATACAACCACAAAGAACCTGTGAAACAAGAGATATCGAAGGCAAGTTTGTAACAATTGGCATCAGAGCTAAAGGTTAATCGATCTAGGGAAGGAAGAAAACAACGATTCCTGTTACATAACTTGTAACCGTTGATTTCAGAAGCAAGAAGAAGAAAATCAATTTCTGTTGGAAATCTATTCATCGAACCTGTTATATAAAAACACAGAAATTGATCAGAAGGAATCACGAATCAGAAGGAAGGGACGCACGTCTCCTGTTTACCCTAATCAACCGGTTTTTCTTTTAATTCTATCAACTTTTTTTACTTTTCTAAATACTCCATATAAATTAGGAAAAGTGTTTGTTAAGATAGAAATTCCCATTAGCGAAAAACCCCGGATTGATTAGAATAACAAAGACCGATTTCCTTTTAGATTCATAGCAAGTTTAATCCGAATCCTCGTGATTCATAGCAAGTTTAATCCGAATCCTTTGTGATTCATATCAAGTCAAATCCGAATCCTAGTGATTCATAGCAAGTTAAACCGAACCCTTTGTGGTTCATAGCAAGTTAAACCGAATCCTTAGGTTCATAGCAAGTTCCGAGCCTTAAGATTCAAATAGCAAGTTCCGAGCCTTAAGATTCAAATAGCAAGTTTCAAGCCTTTTAGGTTCAAATAGCAAGAAAACCTAGTTAATAAATTGGCCGGTAGTAAGGGATTTGATCTTTTGATCAAACACAAGAGCAACAAAACCAGAAACCATCTTGGTTCTGATTATAAGCAAGCAAGCATGGTAGAAGGAGACAAGAATGATAACACATCGAACAATACATCAGTTCGAGAACTAGGAAATGTTTCACTACAATGTCCAAAATTGACAGAAACAAACTACACGACATGGGCATTGATGATGGAGACAATATTGAAGGCATATGGCATATGGGAAACGATAGTTGCGAAAGAGGGAATAGCAACAGATGAGAAGAAAGAAAACACATCAAAAGGCAATAATCTTCCAATCACTGCCACAAGATGTTTTAATGCAAGTTGCACAATACTCGACTGCAAAGGAAAGAAGACTCGGTTGCAGTCTATAACATTAGGGGGAGAACGTTGGACCTTTAATGTTATAGAAGAATAGAATAGGGTAGTTTAGTGTACATTTATGATAAGTATTATGTAAAACCGACCCATTATATTGGGTTGGGTCATTAGGTAACGGTATAAACCGTTTTTAGGGTCATGACTTTTATTGAATCGGTATGTCTCTTCTCCAAAAGTCACGCTGTAACAAGGCACCGATTCAATTAGTATAAATAGGTTAGATTTCTGTAAAACAATTCATTCCATCAATACAATTCAGAATATATATCATTTGATAATTATGTGTTTTATACTTATGCATTTTTTTTGCAATACAACCAAAAAGAACCTGTGAAACAAGAGATATCGAAGGCAAGTTTGTAACAACGCTAGCTAGTATTGTAAATCTACGACTTTGCATATACTAGCCAACAACATCAACTAGGACGACATGATCCAAACCATTAACTTAAGTAGCACATGTACACCGAAATATATAAACAAGAACAAGTTTCTTTATTTAGCTGATGTGGGACTAAATACTTCATACTAAAGTCTTCAAAAGAGTTGCCCATGAGATGCAAAACCTGTAATCAAACATGAGTAATATTTATGTTTTTTATACATTGTTTTTTTCTTTTATAGCTGCGAATGAAATTGATACCGAACTTGAATGCAGTTATTTAGGGACAATACAATTGGATGAACTCTGTTACTAGTGCAACTTTTGTAAAATGCTATATAAATTTCCTAACTATATTAATTGATACCTCCTCACATTCACTCGCTTGGGATGGTACATGCAATGGGCAATGGGCAAGCTGCTATTGGTGTTATAGCAGAAAAACTAAACAACTTGAGGCTTTAGCATGAACCAAGGGTTTCAATAAAACCATAATAGAAAACATAAAGATATTAAGATAACAACATTTCATACCAAAACGTATAGACTTAATACTTAAAACAGAAAAATAAGACCCCCAAATAATTTTCATCAAACTACGTGCAACTATTTCCAAGAAAATGCCAATTACCCAAGTCTTTCAACCCAAAAATTACGGGTTTATGACTCGTTTAACAATGGATAACGCGATATACAATATTTGACACTAAAAAGGATTGATAAGATGGTAAAATGAATGCTTTTGTGACACGCATAATTTCTCAAATAATATGAAACCATAGTCGTCCTCAATGTGGACCACATTAACATCAAGAATAAAATACGACATGACAAGCATCACGCTGATATGCATTACAATTGTATGGTCGGATCATGTAGTGTAGTGAATAAAGTTGCATTACAACATCTTGTTGACCCATTTTCTCATAAATCAGTAAGACATTCACACACATGTCTATGCATGGATTTAGTTACACTTGTAGGTCTACCAATCGTAACTAGAAGTTTACTGGGATCCCACATATTGTCCTTAGAGCGGGTCATGAGAGGTCAACGTTTATCGATTATCAAAGTTTTGCTAACATGTAGCTTATGCAAATTGATAGTCTTAAGTTTTGATTCTTCATAATGATTTTGATCCTGGTGGCAGAGCATTACAAGCAAGTTATAGTCTTAGGTTTTGATTCTTCATAATGATTTTGGTCTGTGGTTGTCACGGCTAAGGAGAAAGGTGTTAATTTGTTGTCTGAGAATGCCATGAACTTGAGAATGTGTCAGGTGGTTCCAAGCTGGTTAGGAGCGTTGTTTATAAGGGTTTTATGCTTGTAGGCAAACCGTGCTCCTAATATTAAACTTAGATACGTGATGCTCGCTATCGAATAATATTCAAAGAAACAAACTTGTATACTAAGTAGCAAAAAATTTTACAGCTTGATCAACAAATAGAGACGAATACACACGACAACAAGTAATCAACAGTTTACTGGTGTTTACTTGTACCAAACATAACCTCGTTAAACACACGTGTGTACATGTTTGAGGAAAAACTCTCTCATAAAGACATAAACATCAGAGAGTACCGTCAAACGTCCATTACCCCTCACAACATCATCTAGGACAACATGATCCAAACCATTAACTTAAGTAAGTAATGTACACCAAAACATATAAACAAGAAAAAGTTTCTTTCTTTAGCTGATGTGGGACAATACATTGCTTTTTTATATTAAAGCTATGAATGAAATTGATGACGAACTTGAATGTAGTTATTTAGGGGAAAATACAATTGGATGAACTCTGTTTCTTGTGCAAGTTTTGTAAAATGCTATATAAATTTCCTAACTATATATTAATTCATACCTCCTCACACTCACTCGCTTGGGATGGTACAGACAACGGGCATGCTGCTATTGGTGTTATAGAAAGAAAATAAATAGATTGAACATAAAGATAACAACATTTATTACCAAAACGTATGGACTTAATACTTATAAAAAAAAAAAAAAAAAAAAAAAAAAAAAAAAAAAAAAAAAAAAACCGAAGAATTTTCATAAGACTTCAAGTCTACAACTATTTTCAAGAAAATGCCAATTACCCAAGTCTTCATCCCCAAAATTACGGGTTTATGACTCGTTTATTAATAGATAACGCGATATTCAACATTTGGTGCTAAAAAAGAATGATAAGAAGGTAAATGAATGCTTTTGCAACACACATAATTTCTCAAATAATATGAAACTATTGTCATCCTCTATTTGGATCACATTAACATCAACTATAAACTATGACGCGACAAGCATCACTCTCATATGCATTACAATTGTAAGGTCGGATCATGTAGTGTTGTGTCTCAAGTGATCAACCCAACATGTATAGGTACCTTGTGCCGAGTGTGATTAACTTCTACACAAATGACAAAGAATATAAAACATGTCAAGATTGTCTTTCTTAGCAGGATCTTTGGTGACCACCAATTACTAATCCAAATCACATAGAAAAAAGGCAAAATTATGTGTGATAGAAACATGTGAAACAAGGACAGTTGAGTTAATCATAGTCGTGGACCTTTGTTGTGCTGTCAATACCAGTTGGATTGGGGTAAATTTTACTACAAGATAATCCATTAGTTATAGCTTTTGAGGTTTTCAACAACATCAGAGAGTATCCTCAAACGTCCGTTAATAAGGTATATTTTGATTTGGTTGAACCGATAACCAGTTGGTCAGAACCAAAAAATACGAGAGTTGTTTGAAAACCGATTTTATGTAAAGGATTCAATTTAAAAAAACCCAAAAAGTCTACAATTTGTATAAATTATCTCAGTTAAAGCGGACGCTAGTATTGTAAATTTATGAATTTGCATATACTAGCCAACAACATCAACTAGGACAACACGATCCAAACAATCAACTTAGGTAGCACATGTACACCGAAATATATAAACAAGAAAAAGTTGGTTTCTTTAGCTGATGTGGGACTAAATACCGACTTCTCACCTGTTAGAGTTTGACAATCAAATACACATATTGCGGAAGCTAGGATCAAGTATAACACATAAATATTAACTAAAACATAAATAGTAAACGTACCCGATGCACTTCAATAAACCTTGATTCTTGGATAATTAGATCAATGATAAACCCCTTACCGTTTTGTTTATCGATCTCTTGATAATTACTAAATTAAGTAATTACCTCGTTCTTGTACACACAAACTACCAACGAATAAAGGTTGTTGCAAGTAAACAAAAACACTTATGTTTGCTTATGGAAAAATCGACCCAAAGAATCCCTAGGAGGGGGGGACGATCGGCCACAAGAAGAAAAGAAAGAAAACAAGATTTAGGGTTAGAGTGTGTGCACAAAAGATTGTGTAGGTTTAACCCTTGGCCTTGTATATATACTAGGTGATTACTTGGTGACCAAGCAAGGGTGGATCGACCCTATGGGGTATGGGTCGACCGGCCATAGCAAGCCCAAGGGATTTCTAGAACCTTCTTGACACCCAAGTTTCACTCTAGTCCTTATCTTTCTTATTTAACGATAGTTAGTCCATACGGTTAACAACTAACGACCGTTTAGTCCATTAAGTGTTATAAATATATATATTTCATACATTTAATAAATATATATATATATATTTACATTATTCTTGTTTGTAAAGTGTGCAATCCCGAGGTCTCGGGTTCGATCCTAGACATTTACTTATTAATGTTTATACGTAACATTTAACAGCTCCCACTCGTATATTCATTAATAGTAAAATGACATTGGTTAGCGTCTTGCAACACTCCAATGCCCCTAGTCCAATCCGAGCTAGGTTTCCTGGAAAAACCTTTAATGATTCATCATTATAATTATCCTTTCATTACTAATACCACATTAATAAAGATGTGAGTTCCTTTATTAAAATTCTGTTTCTCGTTTCTTTATGATTGAACAAAATTACCAAAACATCTGAACGTATTCCAGATAGACTTTGGGCATGGCCATGCAAACATTTTGTCAACCCTACGAGGGGCCCAGCAGTATTAAACTTCTAAACAAATTAGAAGGAATGAATTCTTTCTTGACTACAAGAATAACCCATGAACTTTGCAACACTTCTGAAAACAATCCTTATGACTCCCTGTTACGGTGAGCGGTAGATTGCTTCACAAAAATGCACTACATCCATGACACTTATCTGGTATCTCAAGTCTGAGGATAACTTTAAATATGATTCTCACATCAAACATTAAATCATATTGTTGGGATAAGTCCAATATTCAATTCATCGAATATCATGTGAAATTGGTATGACTACGCATCAATATACTTTCAAGTATATTCTAAACCAATACTCAAATTTGTCTTAGTTTAATGATATTCCCATATCATTAATCGACAATGGACATTTAGAATAATAAATTATTCAAGGATCTTAAACATGCAAATATAGGATATATTATTAAGACAATGATAAATAAACATAAAACTTATTTTATTCCATTAAAATAATAATTGTACATTACATCCTTTATCCAAACACTAATCACAAATGGGCATGAAACTTTCAGCTAATCTAAGTCCTACACCTGCAACATGCTTGTGAAGCTTAGTGCCAGGTAGAGGCTTTGTTAATTGATCTGCCAAGTTATCATCTGTGTGAACTTTGAGCATTTCGATTTTGCCTATTTCGACTTGTTCTCGAACATAGTGATGCTTAATCGGGAAATGTCTGGTGCCTTTCATGATTCCAGGCTCATTGGCAAATGTGATTGCAGCAGAATTGTCACAATACATTTTAATAGGTCTTTGAATCGAAGGCATGACTCCAAGCCCTGAGACAAACTTCCTAATCCAAACAGCTTCCATTGCAGCTTCTGAAGCAGCTATATACTCACTCTCTGTAGCAGACATCGCTAGTACACTCTGCTTTCTGCTCCTCCAATCCACTGCTCCTCCATTAATGACAAAGACATAACCCGTCTGAGACTTCGTATCATCCTTATCACCTTTCCAAGAAGCATCGCAGTAACCTGTAACATCAAGTTCTGCCGATGGATTTCCCCCATAAACCAAAAACATATCCTTAGTTGCCCTAAGGTACTTAAGAATATTCTTAACAGCAGTCCAGTGAGCTACACCTGGATTTTGCTGATATCGACTGGTTAAATTCTGAGCAAACGCCACATCAGGTCTTGTACTTTTCACCGCATACATTATAGATCCCACAGCCGAAGCATAAGGGACTCTTTTCATGCGTTGCACCTCTGCAGGTGTTGAAGCACAAACCTTCTTGCTCAAGCCATGTTGCTCTTGCATCGGCAAATATCCTTTCTTGGAATTTTGCATATTGAATCTCTTCAATATTTTATCAATGTAAGCACTTTGGCTTAATCCAATTAATCGCTGAGATCTATCTCTATATATCTTGATTCCGAGAATAAATGCAGCTTCCCCTAAATCTTTCATAGAAAAACAACTTCCAAGATATTCCTTAACCTTTTGTAAACTTGGAATGTCGTTCCCCATGATCAATATGTCATCGACATATAATATAAGGAAAATCACATTACTCCCACTAACTTTGTGATATACACATGGCTCATCAAGATTTTTAGTGAATCCATACCTTTTAATCTCACCATCAAATCTCTTATTCCATTGTCGTGATGCTTGCTTTAATCCATAAATGGATCTTTTAAGCTTGCATACATGATTTGGGAATTCTGGATTTACATACCCCTCAGGCTGCGCCATATAGATGTCCTCATCTAGGCGACCATTTAAGAAGGCGGTTTTTACATCCATTTGCCAAATCTCATAGTCATAGTAAGCGGCTATGGCTATAAGAATCCTAATTGCCCTTATGTCAGCTACAGGAGAAAAGGTCTCCTCATAGTCAACTCCAAAAGTTTGTGTGTAGCCTTTAGCTACACAACGGGCCTTATAGGTGTGTACAACGCCATCCATGTCCGTCTTTTTCTTGTAGAGCCATTTACTCCCAACTAGTTTGGCACCCGGAGGTAGGTCTACTTCTTCCCAGACATCATTGTCTTCCATGGATTGCATTTCCCCATCCATAGCTTCTTTCCATTTGGCCTTTTCAGGACCATTCATGGCAGCTTTATAACTTGTAGGCTCATCAAGATCACCCAGTATATACTCATCACTCTCTACATTAAGACATAGACGAGTAGGAGCTTTTACTGGTCTTGTTGACCTACGAATGGGAATCACTTCAACTTCAGGTGGAGGACCTAAGCTTTCAGGTTCTACCGGAAGTTGGTTAGTGTTTTCAGAAGGTTCCACATCTTCATGACCGTCTTCCAGATCATATATTCTCCCACTGAATTCTTGAGATATGAGCTCTCTTTCAAGAAAGTCTCCATACCTTGCAACAAATACTTTGTTTTCAAGTGGATAATAAAAGTAGTATCCCATAGTTTCCTTAGGGTATCCTACGAAGATGCACTTCACAGATCTTTGTTGGAGTTTGTCTGCTGAGTCACGTTTAACATACGCCTCACAACCCCAGACCTTAAGATAAGACAGGTTAGGAGCTTTTCCAGTCCATACCTCATATGGTGTCTTATCAACCTTCTTTGTTGGAACCATATTTAGAATGCGAACTGCAGATTCTAAGGCATAATCCCAAAACGAGAAAGGAAGAGTTGTTAGATTAAACATAGATCGTATCATGTCTTGCAATGTACGATTCCTTCTTTCAGATACACCATTTTGTTGTGGAGTATAAGGAGAAGTAAGGTGCTGGACAATTCCCTCCTTTGCTAGATAATCTATGAACTCCTGACTCAGGTATTCACCACCTCTATCGGATCGAAGAGCTTTAATCTTCTTTCCAAGTTGCAACTCTACTTCTGCTTTAAACACTTTGAATGTTTCAAATACCTCATGTTTATGTTTAAGTAAATAAACATAACCATAACGGCTGTAATCATCCGTAAATGTTAAGAAGTAGCTAGCACCCCTCCTTGACACATGTCTAAGTGGTCCACACACATCTGTGTGAATAAGACCAAGTAGATCATTAGCCCTTTCAATCCTATTTTTAAAGGGTTTCTTAGTCATCTTCCCAGCAATGCAAGATTCGCATTTATCAAATGATTCATCATTGATCTTATCTAAAAGCCCATCATGTTGCAGCTTTTTCATGCGATCTTTGCCAATGTGAGCAAGTCGACAATGCCAAAGATAAGATGAATCCAGACCTTTCTTGATTCTCTTATTGTTGATGCTATACATTGAATTATTTGTAGCAAAAGCATTATCATTATCATTCATATCAATTTCAAATACACCATTCACAGCAATAGCATTAAAATAAAAAACATTATTTAAAGAAACCGAAATTCCATTGCTTGAAATAGTATGCTCAAAACCAAGGTTTAACAAACATAAAAATGAAATTACACCTCTAACAATTGACGGTGCATAATGACAATTATTTAAAGATAGTACTAGGCCCGAAGGCAACACTAAATTAAATACTCCTATAGCTTCAACTCCTGCATGCGCTCCGTTACCAACGTGCAAGAATTGTTGTCCATAGGCCAGCTTTCTCTCAACTCTAAACCCCTGCATGCTATTGCAGATATGAATGCCACATCCAGTATCATATACCCATGAATTCAATTTAGGAGTAAGAGTGAATAATTCAATCATAAAGAACGCACCTGATGTGCTGGGGTTACCAGCATCATTCCCCTGCTTCTTGAGTCGCAAGTCATGAATGTAGAGAGGGCAATTGCGCTTCCAATGGCCCTTTTCATGACAATGGTGACAAGCCTGATCCTTCCTGTTTGGCGGATTCACCTTGTTCTGCTTAGGCTGATGTTGTTTCATCTTGGGTTGAGGTTGATAGGCCATGACCTGCTTGCCTTTATCACCTTTACCTTTGCCTTTGTTCACATGCGATTTCTTCTGGATTCTCCCCCCATGAATTGCCAACACTTGCGGGGTGGGATTCTTGACCTTGGCTGGTAGACTTTTCTCATAATCAACAAGCAATGCGAGTAATTCTGAGACTGTCTTCTCCGAGCAATGCATGTTGAAGTTCTGCACAAAACCAGCAAAATCCTTGTTAAGGGATCTGTTGATCAAGTGCACTTGCACATTCTCAGGGTAACCAAAACCAATTCTGTGAAGTTGATCAAAGGAGTCCTTCATCTCATCCACATAATCGGCTACTGGTTTACCATCACCATGCTTGCAGTTGTGTAACTTGTCAAGTTCATCATACAATTCAACTGCAGGTGACTTCTCATAAGATTGCCTGAGGTTATCAAGCATATTCTTAGGAGACGAATACTCATACTTCTTTTGTAATTGAGCATTCATGCTAGTGAGCATTAGACAAGCAACCTCATTGTACTTAGCATTAGTCACCTTCCATTCTGCCTTTGCTTCAGGTGTTGCCGTAGCAGCAGGTTCAGCAGGGCATTCCTGGGTCACATAATCCATCTTACCAGACGCCCTCAAGACAATTCTGAGCGAACGGTACCAGTCATTGAAATTCTTTCCAGTGAGTTTCTCTCTCTCAAGATGACTCTTGAAAGCATTAATCACAGTTTGGTTATCGGGTTGAGCCATATCTACAGATAAAGTTCAAATATTAGTATTTTCGATAATCAATATCTTCAAGAAAATAAAATACCCAAGGCTATATTCATATAACCAACTAATTTTCTTGAAAACCTAGGATCTATCTTTACATAGTTTCACCACATCAGTTGATCTGCTAGTGGTAAAAGTATAAAAGATAGTAATCTGTCGAACAATAATTGGCAAACAAGATTTCCAATTCCTAGATCATTATGGGATTTACATCAAATTGATTCATCAATTTGCCTTTGTAAGCATGTTTTATCCCATCTCATGCCTTAAGTTCTAGGTCTCACGCACAACTTAATTAAGTCGTCTACCTTAGAAACTGTAAAATTACAATTATGGTCTCACGCGTTAAAAGAATTTTACCTTGTTATAGTAATTTAGCCTAGGTCTCACGTTTACTAAATTAAAATTCCAAGTGTTTCTTATAGGTAGATGGCATGTAACTTAAATTTTAAGGGTATTTGTTTTGATATGTCAATCAAAATTATGTACAAAGATGCATGCACTCATCTTTATAACATAAGTTTTCATAAAAACTTTTTATGTCCGTTTCCTGAAATTAATACACAAAGTTTTACTTGAGGTTTATGCCAAAACCCTAAGATGACTTTCTACAACATATAATTTTAAAAGTAATTCGTTTAAGATATATTCAAGATTGTGATAACCAAGGCAGACTCTAAGGCTCTTTTCTAAGCCTTCAAATCACGGTTATGAATATCATCTTAAAAGACTTAATTTTAAAACCATATTTGCACAAAACATCATTCAAGTAAAAGTTTATGGATTCAATCTCAAAATAGTAATAAAGTTTGAATATTGCTAGTCTCGACTGGGAGCTGATTACCGTGCGAATCGGACCACGATTGTCATAAGACCATTGCAAGATTCTTACTTTATCACTTTAGGGTTTCACAATTATTAGTCCGTTTTAATTTTCTTTATGAAAACACCCTTTTATTGCTTACATCAAGTCCAACTAAAAAAAAATAAAACAAGTAGCAAAGAAAATCAAACAAACAATAATAATTAAGTGAAACAATTAGCCACATGCAAACCGTATTAGAAAAGATCCTAATAAAATCAATTCTAGGTATAATAACGCATGTAATCAACTAAGGCCTTCCCCTCTTAATGGAGGTGAGTCACATACATTGACGAATCAATTGCGTAGGCCAAAGCTAAAAACACACCACATAGCATATAAAATTGATTTTAATATATATTGGAGTCTTCCCCAATTTAAGATCTATCTAAATATGTGACAATAAAACAAGATCCATGACTAACATGCATGTAAGTCACGGATTAAAACCTAACAATTAGCAATTAGGTCACAAGATACGTTCAATTAACCGGTTAATGACCTAGGGTTTCTAGTGATTACACATAATCAAGAAAACCACAAAACCCTAATTAGGGTTTCATGGGAAAATCGACCCCCCCCCCCCCCAAAATTAGGGTTAGGGTTTTGAAATTTTTTAGAAAAAAAATAGGAAAAACCCTAGATCAAAAAAAACATGTATCTAAAACAATTAAAGATCCGGTTTTTATTACGTTTTAGTAATCAATTACATGTTATACATGGCTCGTGATGCCACTGTTAGAGTTTGACAATCAAATACACATATTGCGGAAGCTAGGATCAAGTATAACACATAAATATTAACTAAAACATAAATAGTAAACGTACCCGATGCACTTCAATAAACCTTGATTCTTGGATAATTAGATCAATGATAAACCCCTTACCGTTTTGTTTATCGATCTCTTGATAATTACTAAATTAAGTAATTACCTCGTTCTTGTACACACAAACTACCAACGAATAAAGGTTGTTGCAAGTAAACAAAAACACTTATGTATGCTTATGGAAAAATCGACCCAAAGAATCCCTAGGAGGGGGGGACGATCGGCCACAAGAAGAAAAGAAAGAAAACAAGATTTAGGGTTAGAGTGTGTGCACAAAAGATTGTGTAGGTTTAACCCTTGGCCTTGTATATATACTAGGTAATTACTTGGTGACCAAGCAAGGGTGGATCGACCCTATGGGGTATGGGTCGACCGGCCATAGCAAGCCCAAGGGGTTTCTAGAACCTTCTTGACACCCAAGTTTCACTCTAGTCCTTATCTTTCTTATTTAACGATAGTTAGTCCATACGGTTAACAACTAACGACCGTTTAGTCCATTAAGTGTTATAAATATATATATTTCATACATTTAATAAATATATATATATATATATATTTACATTATTCTTGTTTGTAAAGTGTGCAATCCCGAGGTCTCGGGTTCGATCCTAGACATTTACTTATTAATGTTTATACGTAACATTTAACATCACCCTCATTACAAAACTCTAGCAAACTAAGTGACTCATTCACTTTCGCCACAACCAAATAGAGTGTATGTGCTAATCTCTCCAAAAGAAACACTTAGTTATCTTTTCCCTCTTCAAATCAAACGAAATAATATAATTAGACTTAAGCCCTTATCCAAACCAATGGCACGCCAATAAATAATCAAACAAAAGAGGATGCTTGTCCTACATTGCCCAATCCATCAAAGTTAAAGTTATAGAAGGCTTCTTATAAATAAAGGGGGGCAAGCTTCCATTACAGTTAGGACATACATAATGTGATCGACTAATCTTTCCTTCTTACCTTTTTGTCTCAATAGTTCGGGCTATTAAATTAAATTATTAATAGCTATTTCTGTCTAAGTTATTAAATAAAATTCTGAATATAAGCTTCCTTTGCTCATTACATAATTATTTTAATTACTGTTGATACAAAAGTTGGGCGTTCCTGATTTGGGCTCTTGCTCTCGTACCAATTCGTTCCTTAATGCATGAAAACCTGCGCACTAAGAAAATAAACAACACCGTTAGACTTATTGTGGGATTGTCTCCCACGATTAGACTTCGGCGTGAGAGTAAGTAATCGGTTTAGGGTTCTCGTAGAGAGTTTTAGGGTTTGTGAATCGTACCTTTAATGAGAATTATGTCATTCCTTATATAGGCGCAGAATCCTTGTAGGGTTCGTGCTCCTTACGTTTCGCACACATGGTGCTTATCCGGGTTAAGGATATCTATTCCATAGATAGAAGATCGTTATCTATACCGTATATAGTTTAGTTGGGCTTGGGCTTACGTGAGCCCATTCCCATTATTGATGCGGCCCAAGTTATAATAGCTCACGCATGGTGGCTTTGGGCCTTAGTAATGTTTATTATTTGGGCTTGTGGCCCATATATAGACTATACGTCATCATGTCCCCCCAGTCTAGTATGCGCAGCTCGTAGCCGCGGATGCTAGACTAGTCACAACAGCGGTAAGCGTGGCGGGAGAAATTTTGAATATTGCCGCCCAATATTGAGGACAATGTACCTAGTCATAGATATTTCAAAGAAATGCCTCAAAAATCGGGGGTTGTGTCCACGTGTCCCTTGGAAAACGGGAAAAAGTTCATGTACCGTTTCGGATTCCAGCCACACGTTTTATGAGTGGGATCCACGTGGGCTTCATCTAGGGTTTTTCACTTGCTTATATAAGAGTCACCGCTTCCCATTACCCACAACACACAATAAAAACACATACTCACCATTTCACACTTCTTCAAAGCTTTTTTGCAAAGAAAGTAACTGTTTGAGTAGGTAATATCGTGTGCGTATTCTAGTAAATTCTGTTTTTAATATGGTTGCTCAATTAGAAGAGTTTCGCTCTACGATGAGTGAGGATGATGTGCGTCAGTTTTCATCTGACTACTTCATTCCTCTGGATGTGCATCCAGAGGCTCCAGACGTCGATGCGTGTATAGCCGATTTCCCCGAAGGGAAAATAGGGCTATACACGCGCTTTTTTGAGTACGCGAATTACCGCGTACCTATATCCATTTTCTTAAGCAATTTGCTCAATTTATTTCGTCTTCATATCTCTCAGCTGCACTGTATAGGTGCGGCGAAGGTATCAAATTTTGAAGTAAACTGCCGTTTACTTGCGATAGAACCGACCGTTGACCTATTCCGCGCATTCTACCACACAACGTGGTCGCATGGATGGGTATCCTTTGCGAAGCGCGTGGGGAAACTTCAGTGTTATACTGAGAAGGTAGACTCTCTGAGGTATTGGAGGGAGTATTTTTTTCTGGGTTGATGATGTGGTGTTTCCATCGCCCTTTGAGTTTTACACTCAAGATATGTTGCCGAGGGATGGGCGCCCCGTACCCGGTTCCTATAGTTTGGCCGATGCGCAGACCATTGATGCCAACCGCATCCCCATTAACCCTTATCCTGAGGAGTTTTTGGTGCATGTGGGGTTGAGTCGCAGCTATTTCGGGGGTGTTGACGAGGTGCCAACCTTCATTAACGAGGAAGGCCGGGGTGGGTGTTCATCCCTTTTCATTGTTCCCTTCTAATAAATGTAAGTTTTCCTTGATTCGCACGTTTAATAACTAATCTTTGTTTTTTGTTGTTTGTTCCTGTTGCGCAGAAATGGATTTGTTTGCAGTAGTGAAGCTGGAGAAGCCAAAGCAGGTGACCGTTGGCGTGCGCCCTCTGAGGGAGAACGAGCAGCCGCTTTTGGAAGCAACCGCGGGTCATCTGACTGTGTTGGGGCCTGTTGGCCATGAAGACTCGCCGCCTCTCCAAGTTACGCCCGTACAGAGCGTGGCGCCAACTGTAGAGACGGCGTATGAGGAGGAGGCGCACGCTGAATCATCTGATAGCGTGGAGATACTGAAGCCTGAGGAGGTGTTGAAGCCTGAGGAGGTAGCGCAGGAGCTGAAGCGCAAAGGAGAGGCTGGTGGTAGTGGTACTTCCAAGAGGAGACGTTATCTTATTGGAGATGCAGAGTCATCTGCGGAGGAAGAGACATCCGCTCCTGGCGCGGATAAGGAGGCTGCAAAGACCTCTCCGTTTATGTAAGTCATCTTCCTCATGCTTCATATATTTTTATTACTTGTCGTAATATGTACTAACTGTTTCTTCATTTATTGTAGCGATGATGCCGTGAAGGATGATGGGGCCTTTGTGGAGACGGTGGTCCCTCCTCAGAATGAAAACAAAGAGGAGGGAGCAAAGGTTGATGAAGGCGTATCTGCACAGCAACTGATGGTTGAGTTGGCTGCTACTGCTGCGCGTCAGACTGAGCTAGAGGCTCAGTTAAACACGAGGTACGTCGGGGAGAGTAGCACTCTCGCCCAAAAAGATGAGGAGATAGCTGTTCTCCGTGCGCAGCTGGCTGAAGCGCAGGTGGAAGTGGGGTCCTTCAAAGTGTACACGGACAAGGTCATGAATGAGAAGTTGACCGCGATGGCTGAGCTGGAGCAGGCGCGCGGACAACTTCATCAGTTCAGGGCCAACCTTACTTGAGCGGTAAGGTATCTTGAGGAGAAGGAGGAGGAGCACTTTGCGAACATTGCTGAGTTCAAGGTGCGTATGGAGAAGATTGTTCAGGTGCAGGAGGAGAAGCTGCGTGGCCTGAGCATAGAGTATGATGAGGAGTTTTACCCTCATCTGATGTCTACCATAGCTGAGCGCAGGTGCGTCCTTTCATATTTTTATGCAATGTTGCCTTATTATATTTGTTTATATGTTTCTACTAACACAAGTTGTCCTTGTTGATGTAGGTGGCTGATCAGTCATGGGCTGCGCCTGGCCGCTATAGGTACTTTGGAGTCCCAAGAGTTGTTGGAGACTTTTGGGAAGGTGATGTAGTGCGCTGTAGAGTGTGGAAAGTCGCAGGCTATGGAGAAGCTCTATGAGGCCAAGGCGTTGAACGTGGCCCTGACTGAGGTGCCAGGCTATAACGCAAGTGCATATGAGGAGCTGGTGCAGGCCATGGAGGGGATGAAACTGCTGGAGCTTCCTTGGAGCGCGACCAGGACAACCCCATAAAGGTAATTATGGAGGGGTTGACCTTGGAGCGCCATATTTTGGAGGATGCAGAGGCGCAGCCGGACTACTTCCTCAAGCCCGACGAGTCGCAGCTGCAGGTTCCTGTGTTTGTGCAGCCTCGCCACATGCTGAACCCTTTTGCCCTTGAGAAGGAAATTTCTCTGAAGGAGGTGTTATAGCGTCACGCACAGAGAGCTGCCCAGAAAAGGGGATTAAGGGCAAGGCCGTCCTATGCGGTGTAGGCGTTGCACATATCCCCAGGTCTGATGGGGTTCCTGTGAGTGTAGTTACTGTATCGCCTAAGGATGCATTGCTCTTGAGAAAGCTTCAAGAGGCAGGTAGTTCTGCTGCACCGGAGGATAGCCCTGAGCATCGCCATAGTGTATAGGTTGTTTTTGTAACTTGTATATTTATTGTATAAATAACGAAGTGTATCTTTTTCATGTTATAGTAGTTGTCTTTTGTGTGTAAAAAGATTGAATAAGATACTCTTTTATGTTTAAATTAAGTGCGTAACTTAAGATAAATTATGAGGATAAACTTGCTTTAATTTTTTGCAAAGTTTTGTTATTTGACCAAGAGTTTTGGCTTGTTATTTGCTAAGCTTCGTACAGTGTACTTGATATTTGCGCATCCGTCGTGGGACGCGCAAGGTAAACTTACCTCAACGTCTCAAAAGTAAGGCGCTTAGCAAGGATGCGTGATCCAATGTTGATGGGTTTGCAACCCTCTTACTCAACGAGTGAATTAGTAGGTTTACTCATTCTATATGCCTTCGTGGGTCTTTAATTAGTGCATGCACGCCATGTAGGCAAAAAAATATAAGCTAACAATATTGACATATATAAGAATGTACGCAATAAAGTGAAATACGTTATGGAGTTAGCAAGAAACCATAACATTTTATTGATACTTGCAAGTTTTTGAAAAAGTAAATGACAATTCCTAAGAAAGAAAATAAAAAACAAACACTTATTTGGCACATCCTAAAGTGCAAAGGTGTCTGTGTATGGGCCGTAGCCTTTCCTAAAGATAGAATCTTTTAAGATTGCAGATGTTCCAGGTGCGCGCTAGGCCGTGACCTTCCATATCGCGTAACCTGTATGCGCCATTGCCTAGCGCATCAGTGACCTCGTAGGGTCCTTCCCATTTGGGTCCGAGCTTGCCTGTGTCTTCCGCGTGGCTTGCATCATTGGCGCGGTATACAAAGTCTCTTGGCCTGATGTGACAACCGGCAATTTAGGGAGCCATTTTGAAAACCCGCATTACGTTAAAGTTCGTTTATAAATTTTATTTGGAATTTTTATTCGTAACAAACTTGTATGACCTATTTTATGGTTAATTATATTTAATGTCGTTATGGGATTCGAGATTTATTTAATGATTCGTCATGGAATTTTATTTGGAGATTTATTTTAAATTCTTACTTGGTACTACGTTGACTCCGGCACTAGGATTACCTAACAGGAAATTTTTTGACTCGACTTTACGAGTCCGATTATATTTAATTATTTACGGGATGTTTCGCGATGATATTAAATGTTTGAAATGAGTTCGGGTTTCGGACCGTGTGTTTTACCCTTACCCATTTTTACCCACTCATAATTTTTAGTAATATATTTATTATTACTATTATTATTATTATTATTATTATTATTATTATTATTATTATTATTATTATTATTATTATTATTATTATTATTATTATTATTATTATTATTATTATTATTATTATTATTATTATTATTATTATTAAAAACATTTTTTTTAAGAGTAAATATACATTGGTCCTTCTGGGTCGGTTCACAACAACACACACAAACACCCTCACCTTCCTCACACTTCTCTCTCTTTTCTCTCTTGACAAACCCTAGCCACCCCAACAATTTCCGGCCACCACCACTGTCACCGCCGGTCACCACCATACACGACCACCATTTTCTAACTCCCCATCATCTAATCTCTTAGATCTACTACTACACGCGCCCTATAACCCCGTATTTCATCTCGAATCACCACCAAATTCACAACCATTTGCTTGTTTTTGGAAGGTTGTCACGGTTTGAGTTTTATAGATCGAAGGTGAGACGAGTTTCACTCGTATTTTTGATAAAAATCGTGACCTAGGGTCACGACTTAAAGATTTTCGGATGGGTTTATATATAACTACATGGAACACTTATGGGTTTTGGTTGGAAACATGTTTTCTATAAAGTTTGGTATCCGGGTTTGGTTTCTTGATGGTTCGATTCGAACCGTGAGTCTAAGACTCATGGCATGGTTTTTTATCCGAGCTTAAGGGCTCGATTTACTTGCTTCTCTTGGTCTTGAGATTGTGGTTTCATGTGTTGCTTGCGTTGGATTTTTTGATTCGACTCAATGCAGTCATGGCTTGATGTCGTATATGGTTGTTTACTGCCGAGACCCTAAGTGGTCGATTTGGCAATTTGGGTGTGCTCCTTGGAGCCCTATTTGTGACCCTTTGGATTTGAGGAAATAATTTCTGAATGAGTTGATATTGTTAGGTCGTGCCGAGTCCGTAGTAAAAACTCCAAACTAATATGAAATGGTTTTTTCGGAATGGTTTTTTCGGAAAATGAAACGGAATACGTCCGGGTTTGGGAATATTTGAATTTGAGGAAATGATTTCTGAACGAGTTGATATTGTTAGGTCGTGCCGAGTCCGTAGTTTCCGTCTTGTGAGTTATTATACATCTTACTTTTACCGATTTCTTCTTGCTGATTTCTGGACTTGAGGTGAGTCATAGCCCCACTTTTTACTCTTGAACTATGTTTTCAATACTTGGGGTGAGAAACGTGTAAATTATTTATGTGGACTATTATCGCTTCTATATTCTTTCTAAAACTTGCTATGCGTATGGACTAGGATGTATTGTCAGCTTTAGTCACATATTTTTGTGTGTACTGTTCAAGGTTGGCTTATTTGGTTATTGGTGGATTGTCAGCTTTAGTCACATAGTTTCGTGTGTACTATTCAAGGTTGGCTTATTTGGTTATTGGTGAATTGTCAGCTTTAGTCACACGGTGTCGTGTGTACTATTCAAGGTTGGCTTATTTAGATACTGTAGTGTGCACCTATAGGTTATTAATACTTCGGAGGTTATCCGAGTATTTATGGTATTGCGGGGGTCACCCGGGTATCTATGTTAGAACGGAGGGTATCCGTGTGTTATGTTAGAGCGGAGGGTATCAGCAGGCTTTTAGTAAATCCTTAGTCTAGCTAGCAAGCGTTTTGCGTATATGTCCACTATATTGTTAGATGAATTTAAACCTATGATCTCACCAGCGAAAGCTGACTTTTAGCACGTTTTCTCAGGTAATTAAGTAATGATATGGATGCATGGATTGGAAGGCTCGGCTAAGGCTCCTGGTTTATGGATCTATTTTTCTAAACTCTGATATTGAATTTTGGACCTACTGTTATTTCTTTTGGGCCTGACTCTGAATGATGTTGGGATAAATGTAAACTTTAAAACCCCGTTTTGGTTGCGTTTTTATTTTGTTTACTTTATCTCGTTCTATTATGTCTTGTGTTGGATACCAATCCCCGTAGCACCCCGAAAGCTTGTTGAGTCTTCCGCTATATCAAATTTTGGGGGTATTACAGATTGGTATCAGAGCCAAGGTTATAGAGTAAATAAACACCTAAACTATAACCGAAATTTTATAGAAAATGATCCTTGACCATTGCCCGCCAGCCAGCCAAGCCGAAGCATCTTCTATTATTTTGAGGTATTATGAGATATTTGAGATGACTTGAGATTATGGAATATATTAATTTAGTGATAAGATGGCGTTTCGAGGAATTATATGGTCTAATTGTTTTATAAATTTTTTAGTAATGCGGTATTTGAAATTCTTTATTAAGATTATATGATTGAAATTATTTTATGAGGATTTTTGGTATGGCATTTCGAGTTGCGATTTAGTTGTTTTGAAACACTTGCACCTACCCTACGCCGTTGTCACAGACTATGGCCACCCATATGCCCGATGTTGTCGAGGATATTCTTACTGCACCGGTATTACCAGCACAGTTCACTATGGCATCTGATGATCCTTACCAGGTGGCCATGCTTTCAGCTACTGTGTCGCCGACAGCTTCTACTTTAGCACCGCCTGCTGCATCTACGCAAGGACCCTCATCTTCTCTAGGGCTCCCTGGTACATCGAGGCAGCTTACTCTTCATCAGGCTTTGGCTCGTGTGGCTCCACGTTTTGCCCACCGAGCTACGGCACGCATGTCGGTACGCCCTACTCCATCACCTTTACAGATTGATGCTCACTCTCTTCTGTCAGAGGCGCCACCCACATCATTGCGTCGTCGTCCTAGATCACCTACCACATCTCCACATGATTCACCTGTTAGGAGACGACGATTGATGAAGTACTCTTCCGATGAGGAGGAGGAGGAGTACGAGGGTGAGGATGAGGCTGATGACCCTCAGGAAGCTGAGCAGGGTGATGATGATGACCTTGAGGATGAGGATGACCCTCAGGAGGAGGAGATGCCTGATGATGATGATCTGTTAGTGCCGCCAGCTCAGGCTGAGGAGCCTGATTCACCTGTACATCCGATTGAGCCTGTTTCACCTGATCATCCGTTTCTGTTTGACCTGGTAGTCCAGTGGCGTCGGATGCGTCATCTGAGGTTTCTGCTGAGCAGGCAGAGTTAGGTGAGACTGGTAGGTTGTGGGCTCAGATTACTGATCTTGGTGAGAGAGTTACACGTATGTCTGAGCGGATCGATAGGGTGACCGTTGAGTTTATTGGGGAATTGAGGATTGACATGGTTACGGCTGAGAGGAGAGTTACTGAGATGAGGAGAGATTTGATGGAGGTTCATGAGCATATTGAGAGTTTACAGCGAGGTTTTATTACAGGTCGAGAGGCCAACCGCAAGTTATGGCAGCGGAACGCCTAGCTGGAGAAGGAGGTGGCTGACCTCAAAAGAGACAGCGACACCCATAGTGTGGAGTTAGGATCATTATGGAGAGATCTTGATGGCTTGAGGCAGGAGTTGAGGAGCCTTCGCCAGCAGCGTGGCTAGATGTTTGGGTTATGTTGTTTTGTTGCTTTCTACACCGAGGAGTGTTCGGTTAGAAAAGCTAGTTATCATGTTTTGATGTATTTTTGTTCAGTATTCGTCTCTTTTGGAACGATTAGCATGTTTTGTGTTTCCCAGTAGTTGGAACGATGTTGGATCTCTATTGTATGGTTGATGGTTATTAGTATATGGTATTATGTGATTTTTAGGTATTATGGAAATTGAGTCCCTATTCGCTTTATTGATATTTTGTGGTGCATTGTTGATATTCTCTCCATAACTTGGCTTCGTTGAATTACTTTTGTTGAGCATATGATAAGTTCTATTGGAGACTCACGAACTTGTATGATGTTTCAGATCAATGGCCCCACGACGAAACCCCGTTAGAGCTACCAGAACTGGTCCTGCAGTGACTAGCCCTGGTCGCCGAGGACGCCGTCCTACTCGAAATGTTGAAACCCCTACTCCTGACAACCAGGACACTACTAACCGCAACAACAGGAATCGAAATGTTGATGTTCAGGGAGACAATGATCATGTTCCACTTAATGCACCTACTGTGGATCAAGCAATGATCAATCAACTTGTGGAGCAAAGAGTTGCTGAACTACTGGCTGAGTCAAATCATTCCAACAATTCTGCTGGAACTTTCCCACCTGTTCGTGCTAGTGGATGTCACTACAAGGAGTTCAAGAATTGTGGACCTATTGAGTTTGGTGGAACTGAAGGAGTGGTTTACTTGGTCAGGTGGATTGAGAAGACTGAGTCAGTGTTCAATGTCAGTGGTTGTGCGGAGAATGCTAAGGTAAAGTTTGTTTCTTTTACTTTCAAGAATGAAGCTTTAATTTGGTGGAACAATTACCGAAATTCGGTTGGGAGTGATGTGGCTTATGCTATGACTTGGGAGCAATTTAAGTCTCTGCTGATTCAGACTTATTGCCCAAGGAATGAGGTTAAGAAGCTAGAGATTGAGTTTTGGAATCACAAAGTGAAGGGTACTGATATGGCGACTTACAATCGTCGTTAGCAGGAGTTGGCCTTGCTTTGCCCAGATATGGTAAAAACTGAGACTCAAAAGATTGAGCGGTATACCGATGGGTTGCCTGTAGCTACAAGGAATGATGTGATTTCTGCTAGGGTTGCAAACATCCATGAGGCAATCACAATTGCTCAACAACTAATGGATTCGTTTGAATTGTAAGGAGCTTATAAGGATAAGAATGGAAAGAGAAAGAGAGACCATCACTCCAAGGGTAATGATCACCGAAACAAGCGACAAGCTAAGGCTTATGCTATTGGAAATGGAGATAAGAAGAACCAGAACGGTGATGCACCCAAGTGTGGTCGTTGCCACCAGAATCATTCTGGATGGTGTAGTGTGAGATGCCAGAACTGCTCAAAGAAAGGACACACAGCTAAGGATTGTAGAGCTCGACCTCTTGCTATGGTTCAAGCTGCTCCTGAAATGAGAAATAAGGCAGACGTTACTTGTTATGGGTGTGGAAATAAGGGACATTATAGGAACGAGTGTAGAGAGTCGTGGAACCGAGGAAATCAAGGATCGGATGGTAATGGGTACAATCATGGAAACCGTGGAGCTGGAGGAAACCGTGGACGACAAGATAACGGGGACCAACGTGTGGAAGCTGGAGCTGCTCAGGGAAGAGTGTATGCGCTCGGGAACGAGAGAGGAGAAGATCCGAACGTCGTTACTGGTACGTTCCTTCTCAATAATTGTTATGCTTCCATACTATTTGATACTGGTGCCGATAGAAGTTTTGTGTCCACTACGTTTGCACCCTTACTAGAGAAACCCCCGATGGCCTTAGGAATAGGGTATGATATAGAGTTAGCAAATGGGAACATAGAAAGGATTAATACCATCATTCGCGGTTGCACGTTAAATTTCTTGAATCACCCTTTCAACATAGATCTTCTACCCGTCACGTTAGGAAGTTTCGATGTCATCATTGGTATGGATTGGTTGTCGAAGTATCGTGCTCACATACTTTGCGACGAGAAGGTCGTGCGTGTACCTTACGGAAAGGAAATCCTAAATATACTAGGAGATCGAAAAGGTTCGAGGAGCCCATCTAGATTAGCAGTTATTTCTTGCACTAAGTTACCAAGGCTAATGGAGAAAGGAGGTTACCTTTTCTTAGCTCAAATTTCTGAGAAAGGAGGGACGGAGAAGAAGGAAAGGTGCATTGGAGATGTACCTATAGTTTGTGATTTTCCTGATGTATTTCCTGATGATTTGCCGGGAATCCCGCCTACTAGACAAGTGGAGTTTCAGATTGAGTTGATACCTGGTGCTGCACCTATAGCACGAGCGCCTTATCGTCTTGCACCTACCGAACTAGAAGAGTTGTCAAAACAGTTGGCGGAGTTAGCCAAAAAAGGATTCATAAGACCAAGTTCTCCACCTTGGGGAGCCCCAGTCTTATTCGTGAAGAAGAAAGATGGATCGTTTCGCATGTGCATTGATTACCGAGAGCTGAGCAAGTTAACGGTGAAGAATAGATACCCGTTACCGAGGATCGACGACTTGTTCGATCAACTTCAAGGATCGAGTGTGTATTCAAAGATCGATTTGAGATCGGGATATCATCAAATTCGAGTTCGCGAAGAAGATATTCCGAAAACAGCTTTCAGAACCCGTTACGGGCATTATGAGTTTCAGGTGATGCCGTTTGGGTTGACTAACGCACCGGCGATATTCATGGATCTCATGAATCGGGTGTGTAAGCCTTATTTAGATAAGTTTGTGATAGTATTCATCGACGATATTCTGATTTACTCAAAGAGTGAGAAGGAGCATAAGGAGCATCTAAGACTTATTTTAGAGTTGCTCAGGAAGGAGCAACTGTATGCCAAGTTCTCCAAATGTGAATTTTGGATTCCGACGGTACGATTTTTGGGTCATGTGATTGATAGACAAGGAGTCCATGTGGATCCTGCTAAGATTGAAGCAATAAAAGATTGGGCTGCACCTACGACCCCAACAGAAGTTCGTCAATTTTTAGGTTTAGCCGGTTATTACCGAAGATTCATCGAGGGATTTTCGAAGATAGCTAAACCGTTAACCAAATTGACTCAAAAGAGTGTTAAGTATGAATGGGGAGATAAAGAAGAGGAAGCATTTCAATTACTTAAGAAGATGTTGTGTAGTGCTCCTATCTTAGCATTACCTGAAGGTAACGAGGACTTCGTCGTCTATTGTGAAAGGTTTGGAAGCCGTGTTAATGTAACGAGAGAAAGTGATAGCTTATGCTTCCCGACAGCTCAAAAAGCATGAGAAAAACTACACCACCCATGATTTGGAGTTAGGTGCTGTGGTTTTCGCCTTGAGAATATAGAGACATTACTTATATGGAACAAAGTGTGTTGTGTTCATTGACCACAAAAGTCTACAACACATCTTGAATCAAAAAGAGCTCAATATGAGACAACGACGTTGGATTGAGTTGCTAAGCGATTATGATTGCGAAATTCGCTACCATCCTGGTAAAGCAAACGTTGTTGCTGATGCTCTTAGTCGAAAGGAAAGAATACCACCGTTACGAGTTAGGTCACTGGGAATGACTATCGTATCGCCGTTACCGTCTCAAATACTTGAAGCTCAAACGGAAGCGTTGAAAGCAGAAAACCCCGTTGAAAGCAGAAAACCGACCTGCTGAGAACATATTTGGGATGGCTGAGAATGAGAAAGGATTTGTTAAGCGTTCCGATGGATTGCTATGTTTTGGAGATCGGATTTGGGTACCTTTATATGGAGGAATTCGGGAGTTGATTATGCATGAGTCGCATAAGTCAATGTACTCTATTCATCCCGGATCTGACAAGATGTACCAGGATTTGAGAAAGTTATATTGGTGGCCAAACATGAAGGCAGATATAGCATCGTATGTTAGTAAGTGCTTGACATGTTCTAAGGTTAAAGCCGAACATCAAAGACCGTCAGGATTATTGACGCAGCCAGAACTTCCAGTTTGGAAATGGGAGCGGATTACAATGGACTTTATTACCAAATTACCGAGGACAGCTAGCGGTTGTGACGCTATCTGGGTAATTATGGATCGTCTGACTAAGTCTGCTCATTTCCTAGCGATCAGTGAAGATGATAGTGTGGATAAACTTGCGAGGTTGTATGTGAAGGAAATTATTTCTCGTCATGGAGTCCCGATATCGATTATTTCTGATCGCGATAGCCGCTTTACGTCAGCTTTGTGGCGATCACTTCAAACGGCTTTGGGGACGAGACTTGATATGAGTACTGCATATCATCCCCAAACCGATTGTCAAAGTGAGAGGACCATTCAGACTTTAGAGGATATGCTTCGTGCATGTATTATAGACTTTGGTAAAGGCTGGGAGAAGTATCTACCCCTTGCGGAATTCTCCTATAATAATAGCTACCACACAAGTCTTAAAGCTGCACCATTTGAAGCTTTGTATGGCTGAAAATGTCGTTCGCCTATTGGTTGGGCGGAAGTTGGAGATAGCCAACTCACAGGCCCTGAACTTATCTTGGAGACTACTGAAAAAGTAACTCAGATTCGTGATCGGTTGCAAGCAGCCAGAGATAGGCAGAAAAGTTACGCCGATCAGAGACGTAAACCCTTAGGGTTCCAGGTTGGAGACAAAGTGATGCTGAAAGTTTCGCCTTGGAAGGGTGTGATACGTTTCGGGAAACGTGGAAAACTCAACCCACCCTACATTGGACCATTTCTTATTTTAGAAAGAATTGGGCCCGTGGCTTATAGGTTGGAATTACCACATGAACTGAGTAAAGTTCATGATGTGTTTCACGTTAGTAATTTAAAGAAATGTCTTTCTGATGAGATGCCTGTTATTCCAATAAAGGATATCCGTATTGATGAGAAATTGAATTTTGTGAAAGAGCCGATTGAGATTTTAGATCGTGAGGTTAAACGACTCAAGCGAAGTCGCATTCCGCTCGTCAAGGTTCGTTGGAATTCCCGACACGGACCAGAATTTACGTGGGAACGTGAGGACGAGTTCCGGAAGAGATATCCAAAGCCTTTCACTTCGTAGATGAATTGTTCCGAGAGAAACCCGGGACCGGTTTCTTCTGAGACTGGGAGGATGTGACAACCGGCAATTTAGGGAGCCATTTTGAAAACCCGCATTACGTTAAAGTTCGTTTATAAATTTTATTTGGAATTTTTATTCGTAACGAACTTGTATGACCTATTTTATGGTTAATTATATTTAATGTCGTTATGGGATTCGAGATTTATTTAATGATTCGTCATGGAATTTTATTTGGAGATTTATTTTAAATTCTCACTTGGTACTAAGTTAACTCCGGCACTAGGATTACCTAACAGGAAATTTTTTGACTCGACTTTACGAGTCCGATTATATTTAATTATTTACGGGATGTTTCGCGATGATATTAAACGTTTGAAATGAGTTCGGGTTTCGGACCGTGTGTTTTACACTTACCCATTTTTACCCACTCATAATTTTTAGTAATATATTTATTATTATTATTATTATTATTATTATTATTATTATTATTATTATTATTATTATTATTATTATTATTATTATTATTATTATTATTATTATTATTATTAAAAACATTTTTTTTAAGAGTAAATATACATTGGTCCTTGTGGGTCGGTTCACAACAACACACACAAACACCCTCACCTCCCTCACACTTCTCTCTCTTTTCTCTCTTGACAAACCCTAGCCGCCCCAATAATTTCCGGCCACCACCACTGTCACCGCCGGTCACCACCATACACGACCACCATTTTCTAACTCCCCATCATCTAATCTCTTAGATCTACTACTACACGCGCCCTATAACCCCGTATTTCATCTCGAATCACCACCAAATTCACCACCATTTGCTTGTTTTTGGAAGGTTGTCTCGGTTTGAGTTTTATAGATCGAAGGTGAGACGAGTTTCACTCGTATTTTTGATAAAAATCGTGACCTAGGGTCACGACTTAAAGATTTTCGGATGGGTTTATATATAACTACATGGAACACTTATGGGTTTTGGTTGGAAACATGTTTTCTATAAAGTTTGGTATCCGGGTTTGGTTTCTTGATGGTTCGATTCGAACCGTGAGTCTAAGACTGACAGCATGGTTTTTGATCCGAGCTTAAGGGCTCGATTTACTTGCTTCTCTTGGTCTTGAGATTGTGGTTTCATGTGTTGCTTGCGTTGGATTTTTTGATTCGACTCAATGCAGTCACGGCTTGATGCCGTATATGGTTGTTTACTGCCGAGACCCTAAGTGGTCGATTTGGAAATTTGGGTGTGCTCCTTGGAGCCCTATTTGTGACCCTTTGATTTTTGGTTCGAGCCATTGTGGCTCGTGGGTTGTGCCGAGACTCGTTTGAGTCGAGAGACTCGGGTTTGGCTTGGTAAACCAACCCGAATGTGAATCTTGGTTATATTTATTTTTTTTCCTTAGTATTTTGTTGTTAACTTGGTTTTGATTTCGGCATTGGTTGATTTTTGGCCGAATACTTGTGGGTCGAGATCATGTTTGGTCTCGACAATGGATTATGGTATTGAGAAGTTGTTGACGAAAAGTGATATTGGGGACCGATTGTGAGACGGTCACCTAGAATGACGGAGATAGGTTAGTCGGGTGCCGTAGTCGAACCCTATTGTTGTAGCACGTGGTTTGGAATTGATTGGACGGAGATGTATTGATTATTATGACTTTTACATATTATTTTGGACTTGGACAATGAGCCGAGAGTCATGACTCGGACATGTGACCATTTCGTATGACTCGATAACTATTTACAAATCAAAACACGAATAATAAAACTCGTAATAATATTATTTGTAATATAAACGTTTATATAAATATATAAACGTGAATAACGTATATATAATTGTATAAATGCGTATATTAATAATAACAAAAAATCACGAGTTGTATTATAAATAATACGACTAAATATATTAGGCTATGAGAGTAGCGTAATATTATTGGATGTATTATTAAGAAGAATAAATATTATAAAATGAGAAATTCTCGACGTTAACTAAATATCAAATGAAATGTTATTTTATATATATAACGAGTAAAGCTATCGAGTTATATGGAGTCGTGGTCACTTGAGTCCAGGTAAGTTGTTGTTTGTGACTTTTGTATTGTCACGGATATATGACGATTAATATAAACATTTCTATAACTAAATAACTTACTTAACCGATAGGTTAAACCGAGTTATTCGGCTATACGAAATGAGGATATTAATGGGCAACGTATCCTACGACGCCCATAGGTTGTGGTATATGTAAAGGATAATAAATTGCTAAATATATATATCGGGAAATCTGGCCAATTTGACGATGTATATAAGGAGTTTATTAAACTACGATATATACCATGTAGTATTTGTGTGCTATGTGCTTTAGGATTGGGTGTAATCTTGGAACGGTATGTTACGTAAATAAACATGGGGATTATCAAATCGACGGATTTGATAAACTTTGACGATTTATTTAAATAATATATTGGGCTAATATTAGATCTATAGTTTATTTATTATTCTTTTGTGTGACCTTTTCGGTTATTCTTTGTGTCGACCCACCACCCGTATAGATACCAAACGTAAAAACTCCAAACTAATACGAAATGGATTTTTCGGAAAATGAAACGGAATACGTCCGGGTTTGGGAATATTTGAATTTGAGGAAATGATTTCTGAACGAGTTGATATTGTTAGGTCGTGCCGAGTCCGTAGTTGCCGTCTTGTGAGTTATTATACATCTTACTTCTACCGATTTCTTCTTGCTGATTTCTGGACTTGAGGTGAGTCATAGCCCCACTTTTTACTCTTGAACTATGTTTTCAATACTTGGGGTGAGAAACGTGCAAATTATTTATGTGGACTATTATCGCTTCTATATTCTTTCTAAAACTTGCTATGCGTATGGACTAGGATGTATTGTCAGCTTTAGTCACATATTTTTGTGTGTACTATTCAAGGTTGGTTTATTTGGTTATTGGTGGATTGTCAGCTTTAGTCACATAGTTTCGTGTGTACTATTCAAGGTTGGCTAATTTGGTTATTGGTGAATTGTCAGCTTTAGTCACACGGTGTCGTGTGTACTATTCAAGGTTGGCTTATTTAGATACTGTAGTGTGCACCTATAGGTTATTAATACTTCGGAGGTTATCCGAGTATTTATGGTATTGCGGGGGTTACCCGGATATCTATGTTAGAACGGAGGGTATCCGTGTGTTATGTTGGAGCAGAGGGTATCCGCAGGCTTTTAGTAAATCCTTAGTCTAGCTAGCAAGCGTTTTGCGTATATGTCCACTATATTGTTAGATGAATTTAAACCTATGATCTCACCAGCGAAAGCTGACTTTTAGCACGTTTTCTCAGGTAATTAAGTAATGATATGGATGCATGGATTGGAAGGCTCGGCTAAGGCTCCTGGTTTATGGATCTATTTTTCTAAACTCTGATATTGAATTGTGGACCTACTGTTATTTCTTCTGGGCCTGACTCTGAATGATGTTGGGATAAATGTAAACTTTAAAACCCCGTTTTGGTTGCGTTTTTATTTTGTTTACTTTATCTCGTTCTATTATGTCTTGTGTTGGATACCAATCCCCGTAGCACCCCGAAAGCTTGTTGAGTCTTCCGCTGTATCAAATTTTGGGGGTGTTACACCTGAAGGAAGTGTGTTTGACCTTTGCATCATAATACTTCTTCATTTTTGCCTTAGCCTTTGCTTCGCGTATAGCTGTGCGTTCACGTCTTTCTTCCAGTAAGTCCAAGTCTATGCGCCGCTCCTCGTCACTTGTTGTGACATATACCTCTGCTGTTCGTATAGTTGGCATTCCTATCTCAGCTGGTATGAAGGCTTCTGTTTCGTAGACAAGTGAGAATGGTGTATCTCCAGTACTGGTTTTGATTGTGGTGCGATGTGCCCATAAGACATGTGATAGCTCGTCCACCCACTTTCCTTTATGTCTGTCAAGGCGCGCTTTTATTCCTTCACCTAGACTGCGATTTGCGCGCTCAACTAAACCATTGGTTTGTGGGTGTTTTACTGAAGAGAAGTGTTGTGTGATGTTCAATTGCGCGCACCAATCTTTGAATGGGTTGTCGCAGAACTGCTTCCCATTGTCTGATATGATCTCTCCAGGAAGTCCGAAGCGACATACAATGTTATCCCATACAAAGCGTTTGACCTGGTTGCCCGTGATACTCACCACTGCCTTTGCCTCAATCCACTTCGTAAAGTAGTCTATGGCTACGATGAGGAATTTTAGCCCTCCTGCTGCAACTGGAAACGGTCCTGCGATGTCAATGCCCCACTTGTAGAATGGCCATGGTGAGGTAATGGGTTTTAGGTCTTGTTGCGGTTGGCGCGGAATTGGCCTGTGGACTTGGCAATTGCTGCACTTCTTTATCATATTGCGTGCGTCGCGGTGCATAGTTGGCCAATAATACCCAGACCGTAGAGCGCGCGCTACAACAGATCGCGGCCCTGAGTGCATACTGCATGATCCAGCGTGGATTTCTCGGTGTACATAGTCTGCTTGAAGGGGTCCAACACATCGTAGCCAAGGTTGCAAGCAGGAACGTCGATAGAGGATGTTGTCCCGTTGTTCAAATTGCTGCGCTGTGCGCCGTACTCTTCGAGCGTCCTTATGATCATGTGGTAAGACTCCTTTGCTAATGAACTCAATGATAGGTGTCATCCATGTAGGATCTTGTTCTTCTATCACCGTGGATACTTCCATCTCCAAGATTGATTTGTTTTGTAAGGTTTCTACCAATACCTGTTTTGATAAGTGCGTAAAGCTCGTGGATGCGATCTTGCTAAGCGCATCAGCCTTCCTGTTGTCCCCTCTAGGCACTTGTTTTATTGTGAACCAATCAAAGTTTTTAATTAAGGACTTGGTCTTATCCAGGTATTGGATCATGTGTTCATCCTTGGCTTCATATTCACCTAGCACATGGTTAGCGACTAGCCGAGAATCTACGTTTGCCTACAGGTTGCGTACACCCATTTGGATTGCAATACGCAGTCCAACGAGTAGGGCTTCGTATTCTGCCTCATTGTTTGTGGCTGTGAATTCAAAACGCAGCGCATAGGTGAATTCCATACCTTCTGGATTAGTAAGAATAAGGCCTGCGCCTGATCCATCCACACATGAGGATCCATCCGTGAATAGAATCCAGGGTTCCTGCAGGTCCGTTTTGGTTGTTGGGGTTGGACTATCGGTATCTGGCTTCTCAACAATGAAATAGGCTAATATCTGTCCCTTGATTGCAGTGCGCGGTCTATACGAGATGTTATATTCGCTTAACAACACTCCACTTTTGTAGCCGTCCTGATGCGTCAGGTTTAGAGATAACTTGTTTGATTGGCTGATCTGTGATTACAGCTATTGGGTGCGCTTGAAAGTATCTGCCCAGTCTTTTAGCTGCGAATACCAGGGCTAAGACCAGCTTTTCCATAGCGCTATAGTTAGTCTCTGTCTTCTTCAGTGCTTTGCTTACAAAGTATATGGGTGTCTGGACGGAGTTCCTATCTGTCAATAGTACTGCGCTAACTGCTCCATGGGTTGCAGATAAGTACATGATTAGCTCTTCCCCTGGTCGCGGTGCGATAACTTTGGGAAGAGATGCCAGATGTTGTTTTAGTTGTTGGAAAGCTTCTTCTGCTTCCTCGGTCCAACGAAAGTATCCCTTTTTAGTACACTTCATGAGTGTTTTAAAGAGGGGGAGTGATTTGTCTGCTGACTTAGATAAGAAACGGTTTAGCCCTGCTAGCTTTCCGTTTAATGACTGGACTTCTTTGAGTGTGCGCGGTGAGAGAAGATCAATAACAGCTTTTGTTTTTTCTAGGCTAGGCTTGGTTCTATCAGGTTCTATTAAGTATCCGAGGAACATGCCTTCAGTTGCGCCAAAGGTGCACTTCTTGGGATTCAACTTCATGTTTATTTGTCCCAATGTTTTGAACGTTTCCTCAATGTCACGCACCAATTCATCCTCTGTGTGGCTTTTAATGACAAGGTTGTCAACGTAGACTTCCAAGTTTCGACCTACTTGTTTCTCGAAAGCTGTTTCCACCAATCGTTGGTATGTTGCGCCTGCGTTTTTTAGGCCAAAAGGCATTTTCGTGTAGCAGTACACCCCTTGACTGGTGTGGAAAGCTGTTTTTTCTTCATCCTCGACTGCCATCTGTATTTGATGATACCCTTTGTATGCGTCTATGAAGCATTTAAAAGGATATCTGCACAGGGATTCTACCTTCCAGTCTATCTCTAGTAGTGGATAGCAGTCCTGTGGACATGCTTTGTTAAGGTCTGTGAAGTCCACGCAAATTCTCCAACTACCATCACTCTTCTTTACCATCACTGGGTTAGAAATCCAGTCGTGATAGTATACTTCGCGCATGATGCCTGCATCTACGAGCTTCTGTACCTCTTCCAGAATAGCTTTTGCGCGATCTGGGGCCTGACCGCGCTTCTTCTGTCGTATTGGAGGATATCCTTGTCGGATTTGTAGCTTGTGCTCCTTGATGGAGCGTGGCACTCCGGTCATGTGCTTTGGTTCCCATGCGAAGATATCTAGGTTCTTTTGCAAGAGTGCGCACACAGCTGCTTTACTTTTGTCAGATAAAGATCCTCTAATCGAAATTTGTTGTTCAGGGTAATCGGGATGAATAGCAACTTTTAAGTTTGGTGTTTTTTCTGTGCGCTGTTCTGGGATACTCTCCACCTCAGTGGTTACTACGTTTCATTCTTTTGGTGGTGCCGTTGTGTTATAGAGGGTAACAACTCCTCCTTCCACTGGAAATTTGAGCATCCCATGTGCTGTGGATGGTACAGCGCGCATGGATGATATTCCAGGTCTCCCAATGATTCCATTGTATGGTGAGGGAGACTTGATTACCATGAAATTAATCCATGTTGTTGTGGAGTGTTGTTCATCACCTACGACCACTAGCAAGCGCAGTTGCCCCATAGGCTAAATCTTTTCTCCTGTGAATCTAGTCAGCGACGTTGTAGCTGGTATCAATTGACTTTGGATCTCAGGTCGTAGCCTTTTGAAGCAATGATCGTATAGGATGTCTGAGGATGCTCCCCCATCGATGTAAATGCGGTGGATATCATCCCCCCCCCCCCCCCGTATGTATTTCAATGGTTAGCAGTTCTACTACTGCGTTGTCCGCAACTAGAGTAGGGAAGGATATTTCTTTTTATGGAGAGAATTTTTGATTGACTTTTTGTTTTATCTTGCGTTTCCATGACTGTATCATGTATATGGTGTCAGGTTTTTCTTTGGGGGGTTCTTTCTTGCCCCCATTCCTTTGTTTATCCTTTCCTTCCTTGATGTTTTTTACGAGGTGGTCCATTCTGCCTTCTCTTACTAATTTTTCAATCAGTTGTCGTAGCTGGACACACTCGTTGGTTGTATGGCCTTTCTGGCCATGATATTCGCAATATCCATTCCCTATGCGCTTGTCCTCCGCGGTGCGCATTGGCGGAGGCTTTGGGAAGTTTGCTCCTTCTGTAACAAATATTTCCCTCGGGGTTTTTGTGAGAGGGGTATACTTGTCATTATCTCGTCCACTGCGATAATTCCTGCTGCGGTTGTTATTCTGATCATTGGATTGTCTCCTAGGCTGTTCTTGTTGCCTATAATTCGAATAGCCTTTTTTGCTGTCTGCCGCGGCTGCTTCTCCTTGTATGAAGGATCTTGTGCGCTTTGTTAGCTCATCGAAAGTTTGGGGAACCTTATCGTTTAGCTTCCGAATGAGTTCTGGGTTGTTAGTCCCATTCATGAACCCTGAAATTTTTAGAATTTCGGGACACGCTTTGACCTGTATGCACTCATCTTTAAAGCGTTCCATAAAAGCACTGGTCGATTCCCCTTGGCGCTGTTTTACTCTGGCTAATTCAACAGGGTTTTTAGCGCACTTCTTTCTTTGGGTGAAGTTTAGGCGGAATGCTTTCCGTACTTCTTTAAATCCACCAATGCTCCGTCGTGGGAGTTTGCTAAATCATGTGCGCGTATTCCCTACTAATGTAGAATTAAACATATGGCTCCACACAGGTTGTGGCCAATTTTTGATAGTAGCAGCCGATTCGAAAACTTTTAGGTGGTCATCCGGATCACCTGTCCCATCATATGTTTTCACGTTAGTGGGCATGCGCCTCCTTTTGTGGTCAGAGTAGTTGCTGATGCGTCGTGTAAACGCGTCAACTTTCTGATGATGCCATGGAAGAGACATGTCTTCATTTTCTTCTTCACGACGTCTTCCTCTTGACTTCCAGTGTCCTGTTTCCCTATCCTCGTTGTCCGAGGAGTCGCTGGAGGAAGAGTGATTTCTTTTTTGGCGCTTGCGCCGGCTTCCTTCAGAGGAAGAGCTTGAGGGGCTTCTCCTCCCCAATCTGTCGTGAATTCTCTTGCTCCCAGACTTGGAGGACCCTTCGCTTGGTGAATGTGAGGTCCTAATCGGTCTTGTATCCCGCGACTGCCAAGTCTGGAATGAACATTATTGCGTCTCTCACTGTCTTCATATCCTCTGAATATTGTGAGTCAGAAGTCGTACCCAGCCAATCGTGGATAGTGGTACGTTTTTCGTTATCTGCGCTTCTTCCTCGTGGGTGGCGCGGTGGTGATGATTCGCGTTCAGGACCAAAATTGAGCCGGGCTTGTAGGCTCGTACTCGACCTTCTCCTTGCTTCTTCTTGTATGAGGGCAGTTAGGGTTTCATAATTTTGGGATACAAATTTCCCAACGTTAGGTCGGGTGTGTCCTCAGTTGCTGCAAGAATATTTGCCTCAGTATTGGGCACCCTATCTCGGTTAGGCGCGCCCGGTGGTACAGTGTTGTCCACTGTAGGTACCGTTTGGTGAGGGGTAGTGAAGAGGGTACGCTGGAGTTCCTCAACGCTTGGAACCATCGTGGTGGCTTGGGTAGTCCTTATAGGTAGTTCTACCACTGGAAGAGGTTGGGTTGTTCCCGCCTCTTGGTGACCAGGTGCGCTAGTTGTCCCAGCAGCCTGCCTAGGGGTCGAATCTTGTTGATTCTTCCTCTGGGGTCACGTGTTTTTTCCAACTGCGGAGTCCGCTGGCTTGAATTTTTATTCTTCGTCATTCTAGTTCCTTAGTTTTTAGTAGGGGTCCCACGGATGGCGCCACTTGTTGATACAAAAGTTGGGTGTATTGCTCTCGTACTAATTCGTTCCTTAATGCTTGAAAACCTGTGCACTAAGAAAATAAACAACACCGTTAGACTAATCGTGGGATTGTCTCCCACGATTAGACTCCGGCGTGAGAGTAAGTAATCGGTTTAGGGTTCTCGTAAAAGTTTTAGGGTTTGTGAATCGTACCTTTAATGAGAATTATGTCATTCCTTACATAGGCGCAGAATCCTTGTAGGGTTCGTGCTCTTTACGTTTCGCACACATGGTGCTTATCCGGGTTAAGGATATCTATTCCATAGATAGAAGATCGTTATCTATACCGTATATAGTTTGGTTGGGCTTGGGCTTACGTGAGCCCATTCCCATTATTGATGCGGCCCAAGTTATAATAGCCCACGTATGGTGGCTTTGGGCCATAGTAATGTTTATTATTTGGGCTTGTGGCCCATATATAGACTATACGTCATCAATTACGTGAGGGGAAATGATGAGCTTATAGTTATTATTTATTTAAGTAATCTAATTTAACAGTTAGAAACGACAACACTAAGAAACAACATGACAAGTATCACATTTATAAAGTAGTGCAGTACAAACCTATTCATTGTGTTTTTCTTCTCACCAACATACACACCTATTCTTTATGTGATTATATTTATTTCTTTTCATTTTTATTTTAAATTTTCTTCTAACTGAATTGTATATCCAATCAATTGTGTATATAACTATCACCTTTTAATGACCTCTAGTGTTTGATCAAGTCATCTATAACAAACTTTATTCAATGTATTTTCGTAGAAAATAACTATCACCTCTTAATGACCTCTAGTGTTTGACCAAGTCATCTATAAGCAAAACTTAGGCAAATATAGATATTAATTTTGTGATCTATGTTACAACTTATTACAAAATTTTAACTTATTACAGATTTATACAGCGCTCACTTTTTATCGGTGAGTAAATTTAACTCGAGTTATTTTATTGTTTAAATACTGAACCAACAACTATTTCCTTCAAATCTTGGAAAGTTTGAGATAATCTTAAAAAAAAAAAAAAAAAAAAAAAAAAAAAAAAAAAAAAACTTGGTAAAACTGATAACTTTTGAGCATTTAATGAAAAACCTTTGATTTATTTTGTGATTTTCATAACTTTAATATTACGTACTATCTCCGTCCCATAATTATTGTTCATGTTTGACTTTTTAATTCTTTCCTTTACAACTTTAACCTTAATTATTTTTTCTTGGGTTATATAATACTTGATGCAAAATATATGAATTGATTGAGTTTTAAATGTACTTTTCATTGGTATAATTTTTATCAAATATTATATAATACAAACAAAAATATATAAAGTCAAAGTTGAAAAAGAAAGATTTGAAAAAGTCAAACTGGACACTCAGTAGTAATATGTTACAAACAGACAAACAATCTCATGATTTTGTGAATCCTAGTGGTCCTGCCCAAAAGTCTTTAGATCTGCGTGAAGATATCATACCACAACCAGACAAACAAAATACCAAAAAAAGAAAAAAAAGATACATACCAAAAATCTACCACCCAAAAAAACACATTCCATAAATCAACCACCCAAAAAAACACACATACCAAAAATCAACCACCCAAAAAACACACTACTTATCCTAAAAATAGCAAGTATGTCAGATCAAATACCTTTCGAAATCCAATCAGAAATCATTCAAAAATTTCCTATCAAATCACTACTCCGATTTCGAACTGTTTCAAAACAATGGAAGTCTTTTATCGACGGCCCAAAATTTATAAAAAACTACCACCTTAATAACCCTCAGCATCGTTTACTTGTACAGTACAAGTTAGGTTTTGTCCGAATACATACCTCAATTATCGATGACAATACTTTTCCCGAACAAAAGTTTCCCCTAACCGCTCCAGAGCCCCTTAACATACTAAGACACATATTAACACTCGGTTGTGTTAACGGGTTGTTATGTGTTTACGGCTTTTACCAAGATGTAGAAACTAAGATGGTTATTATTTGGAATCCTAGTGTTAGGAAATATGTTGGTATTGTTATCCCTAATGTACTGAATTCAGAAGATAGATGTACTCGTATTGGTTTTGGGATTTGTCCTGATACTAGTGATCCTAAGCTTGTTAAGATTAGTGTCGATAAAGCTAAAATACCTAATACATGGGTGGTTGAGGTTTTTACGTTAAGTACACGTGTTTGGAAAACTGTATATGCGGGTACGCAATTTAAATCTTGTGATTTCACACCATATCAGGTTTTTGTAGATGGGATTATTTATTGGCATAGTGTTGGTTTGGATGAAGGATTTAGGACTAATTATATCATTTCATTTGATTTGAAGAGGGAGAAGTTTGGTGAAGTGTGTCTTACGGACAGATTAGCACGTGCACATAATTTGGTGGTGGCGAAGGCGGATGAGTCGCTTTGTTGCTCGAGTATTATAATGAGGGTGAGATATCGGTTTGTGGTGTGTGGATGAGGCAAGATGGTGTTGATAAACCGTTTACAAAGATATATACCGTTAAGGTTGAGGGTAAGTCGGTGTATTATAACGTAATGGGGTTTAGGAACAATGGTGAGGTTTTATTGGGGATGGAGGGTGATGATTATAAAGAGTCTACAATTGAAGTTTATGAGCCCTCGTCAGGACATATAACTGGTGTTGAAATTGAAGGAAAGCATGCTACGTCCCCCACTTGGTCGTATATGGAAACGCTGCTTTTGCTTCATGAGTCAAATTCTATCATTCATTGATAACGATGCTGTGTTGCAAGGTCTCGGGATTAAGCTGTAGTTATCACATTCAAATCTTTAGTAGTTATCACATTCAAATCTTTATTATTCAGTTTAGTTTATGTTACTAGAAAGATAAATGTGTTATCTATACAGCATGTGTGTACGTGTTATTAGTTTATAACATTAATGAGTACTACTGATGATGAATTTCATATAATTTGGTGAACAATAAACTCAGATATCTTTTTGACAGTCAAATAGATGCTCGCTATTGAAAAATATTTGAAAAGGAGAACTTGGGTAGCTAAGCCAATTTTTCTTGGTCAAATATGAATTATCTGTTTATTCAAATTAGTGAATGAGTCCATGTGAAGCCTATCATGAGATCGATTATCAGATAAATTAGTTTACACAACTAGATCACACATTCATACTTGTTTATTCCTATAGAATATATCAGATAAATTAAACTACTCTAGCATGAACTAAGCTTTTTATTTAAAAAAAACAATACACCAATGTATTACAAGTATACACAGGTAGATACTCGTCTAGTTTTAGTAAAGACAAAGAAGATCAAACATACAGAAGTAATTTCCTTGATATCTAATCGAGTGAGATATAAGAGAATTTATAACATCCCAGAATTCAATAGAAACAGAAATATATATATAAATCAAACTTGAACATTTTTTAGAAAATCGTACGTACGTCAAAAGCATGTCAATATTAGGCTCGTTTTGTTTGTAATTTAGAGCTCTTCGCAACGGTATTTTTTTTATTAACGAATACGCTACATATTTGCTAAATATTTAACGAATAAAGTTTGTTATATAAAAAACTTGTAAATATTAAAAAGTTTAGAGTTGAAAAGGTAAGTTGTAATAGTTAAAAGCGATGTGTGTTTTTATTTTGTAATACGTCGCTGCACCAAAGCAAAGAAGTCTTTTTTTTTGTTTTTTTTATTCAAGTGGGTCCCGGAACTATTGTAATTCGCTGCAACTTTTATGTGAAATGCATTTTTTTTTTAGTTTTCGGATTAACGAGAGTGCGACACGTGTACATATTTATTTCGCTGCATGTTTGCAGCAAAATTTGAGGCCTTTTCGGGAATGAAAATAAAACCCACCCTCTGCGAGGCAACCTGTTTTGACAGGCGCCTCTGCAGTAATTTTCGCATAAAAGAGGGCAACTTTGAAATTTGGACCCACGTTGTCAGTATATCCGGAATATAGTTTTCTTCCATTCTTGAAGAAGATATTATAAATATTAGATTGTGAGGTCGACAAAATGCATCGCTGCACCAAAGCAAAGAAGATTTTTTTTTTTTTTTTTTTTTTTTTTTTTTTTTTTCAAGTGGGTCCCGGAACTATTGTAATTCGCTGCAACTTTTATGTGAAATGCATTTTTTTTTAGTTTTCGGATTAACGAGAGTGCGACACGTGTACATATTCATTTCGCTGCACGTTTGCAGCAAAATTTGAGGCCTTTTTGGGAATGAAAAAAAAACCCACCCTCTGCGAGGCAACCTGTTTTGACAGGCGCCTCTGCAGTAATTTTCGCATAAAAGAGGGCAACTTCGAAATTTGGACCCACGTTGTCAGTATATCCGGAATATAGTTTTCTTCCATTCTTGAAGAAGATATTATAAATATTAGATTGTGATGTCGACAAAATGCATTGCTGCACCAAAGCAAAGAAGTTTTATTTTTTATTTATTTTTTTTATTCAAGTGGGTCCCGGAACTATTGTAATTCGCTGCAACTTTTATGTGAAATGCATTTTTTTTTAATTTTCCGGATTAACGAGAATGCGACACGTGTACATATTTATTTCGCTGCACGTTTGCAGCAAAATTTGAGGCCTTTTTGGGAATGAAAAAAAAACCCACCCTCTGCGAGGCAACCTGTTTTGACAGGCGCCTCTGCAGTTTTCGCATAAAAGAGGGCAACTTCGAAATTTGGACCCACGTTGTCAGTATATCCAGAATATAGTTTTCTTCCATTCTTGAAGAAGATATTATAAATATTAGATTGTGATGTCGACAAAATGCACAATCCAGTTTCACAGTTTCTAAGATTTTTATTTCATTAATCACTACTTGTTTATCTGAAAAACGGTGAATCAAGTGTATTTGCAAATTTGATTTGATTTGTATCCGTTGGTAAAATCATTTTTCGCGTTGCTTAGACACATTTGTTTGCGGTTTTTAGACATAAAAATCCGTATGCACCTAGTCAAAGTTAAAACAAACGAAAGTTAACCTTTTATTCCAGTCGACAACAGTTTCCCATTTTATCCGAGGATGTGGTCCATTGTTAGACAACACGAAAGTTAATTTGTGGTTGATAACCCGATTTCTCTTTGGCCATATATTTTCACGCTTAGCGTCTTCAAAACTTCAGATTTACTAATACTGGTAAAACCTACGATACATAGAAAAATTAACATCGATTTGTATATGAACTAATACTAAAAGATCCATTATCAATGTTAACATCGATTTACTAATACCAGCTACATAGATGATTTGTTTATGAAAAGACCCATTATCAATGGGTCATTGACCAAACAAAAAAAAGATTGAACTAATATTATTCCAACTAATATTATTCGTAGACTTGGATGACGTCATCTTTGTTGTTGTAAGTGAGTTTGAAGAGGTCGTCTTAAGGTCACCGGTCAACATTTTTGTATTTTATCTATACTACATATAAAGGAAAAATGGTCAATCTTGAAAAGTCAAGTAATGTGAAATGTTGAAAATTTTTATTAAAGGAAATTATGAAATATAATTAATACTTTTATTAAAACACCCATTACTTAAAAGTACAATGATTTATTCACATTGTACAACCAATTAAAAACATATCTACCAAATTAAATACAACCAATTAATACAAATCACAAACCGGGTTAACTCGGGACGCTTCAAACCCGACGGTTGAACCGGTTTAATTTGACCCGTTTTTGACCCAACCTAGCAAGTTGACCTGGTTTAAATCGACCAATTTTTCAACCAGAACGGTTCAACCGGTTGAACCACCCAGGTCAAACCGGGTTTCAAAACATTATGTTTATTTCCCAAATCTTCAAACTTTTATTATTTTCCATTCATAACCTATAAACTTTTTTTATTAATAAATTATTTGTCGATAAAAAATCTCGTTGCTATACACAAGCACTCGTTTAGTAAATGGAATAAAGAAATGAAAAGAAAAGTGAGTCTTTTCCTTGCTTTATATGCCACTGATGGATGGATGGTCACGAGTTCATTTGCTTTATTCTTTAGAATTTCAAATAGAATCTATATTTCAAAACTGGTCAATTTTCTTTCTTTTTTGTGGTCTAATAAAATTAAAAATTCAATTATACTCTTGTGACCGGTGTATTGTGCGACTTTAACAAATTTTTGACAAGCGTTCCAAGAATTTTTGCGTACTTCAAAAAATGGTAAATACTTTTGCAAACGTCAATATGTTTGTTCCCCCAATTATTCATCACGAGGGTGATAAATTTGCGCGTTAACTTGTGGATTTGTATTTCTTAATTCATTTTATAGAATTGATCACAAGAAAGCAAATAACTCTACAATGCATCAACCTTTATCCGTTAACTTGACTCACATACCGAAACACAATGGCGCAAACTTCTAGTTACGATTGTAAGAATGTTTAACTGATTTACGAAAAAATGGGTCAACAAGATATTGTAACGTAAGTTTAGGCACGAAATCAAGCAAATATTTTGGCCTACCAATCATTTCTCTTATATAAATGAATAAAAAAACATAAAAGATACATGAAGGAAGGCTCACACCAATAGCGGCTTGACCATTGCAAGTGAGTGAGAGGAGGTTCGATCGGCAAACATGGAATGCCATTCAGCTGGATAAGTTGGTCGTGCATCCAAATATTCCTCGGCTTGTTTATCAAATAATCCAGCCATTTTTATTAGCTATTGTGGATAATGGAATTTGCAGGAAACAAGAATGAAACAAATATATATACAAGCCATGTCTCTTGCAACAAGTTGAAAGATGCATAGACTAATAAAGTTTGTTAATTATTCATGTCATATTGTTTTTGTTAAGTTAAAAAGACTAACCTACCTGGCGGAGCTAGCAAAAATTTTGTAGGAGGGCCGAAACAAAATTTTTTTTTCTCGGAAAAACATTATATGGGAGGGCCGAGAAGTAAAAAACAAAATTTTAACACATGAAATCGCGAAAAAATACACTAACGGGCTTAGGCCTAGGAGGCCGGGACCATTCCCGGTCCTCACTAAGCTCCGCCGGCTACCTCAGAATGCAACAACGTTCGTCGTTTTGTTATCACTTATTGCTTCATGTACTGTAATAAGATAAAATGAAAACCACATTCTAGTGGAAAGTCCATATAACCAATTATGATACTTTATCTTATCTAGTTATCTTACTTATTTATGCAAACACATATAACTAATACGTTGATCCGAGTTCACTAAGTTTTGAAGCGATCAATTTAACTATTTATGCGTATAAAATGTCCAAAACAGGCCTAAAAGACATAGGTGAGCAAAACCAATGTAGTTCATTCAATTAATGAAACGTATCATAGACATTTTCTCCCCTTTCACGAATATGCTTCGAATTATCATTTCACAGTCACATATTTTATATGTACCTACAAAAGTAAATGAATATAGCTTTCTTTAAAATTATTTATTTTATTTTAAATATGTGACTAGAAGTCATTCTCATTTTTCTTATCATACACTCATAATTTTCCAAATTTAAACATATCCCTCATTGTTCACGTCATTTGAATATATTGTTGAGTAAAAACAAGCGATAAAAGTAGAAAACGTAACGTCACTCCTTGGCTTTAAAAGTGTCTTAAAAAATGGACTTATTATGCTATTGCTACTGCCTACTTATATGAGTGATGCTTTTATCAAATTGTTTCAATGAACGTGAGATTGTAATCAAACACTAGTTGTGTTTATTTTTATTCTACTTGTTTGATCTGTAATATCGTTTACCCTTTCATACAACTATACTATATTTTTATCATTGATACAATTTTATTTGCGTTCAAGCTACAACTTAATTTTATACTTCTTTCTCGTTCCACTCCCAATTTTCCCGACACATCTGATAATAGATGAGCTGAGCAACAACAAGCATAGGCTCTGCTATGAATATCAGATTGGTGTGTATGTCCCTTTATTGATCATATGATATCTTTATGTAACGAAAAGGATAAAGATGCATCCTAAGTAGTTTCGGTTCGATAAACTAAGTTTCATATGACATGAAAACACTAAAACTTAAGTATAAATTATGAGGAACTGTATATGGGAACAAGTAAGAAACAAAAGAGGATGCTTGAACGCAAATATGAATGGATGCTTGATTATGTTACTTACTATGTGGTCTTTGCATAACAAAAGAAGAAACAAAAGAGGATGCTTGAACGCAAATATTAATGTGTTTCCTGTGAATCCCCTTGTGTCCGGCCTGTAAGTGAATGAATATCATTTACCCATTGATACAACCAAATTCTATTTGTATCCTACCTACAGTTCTATTTGCGTTCAAGCTCCATCTTATACTTCTCTTTAGTTACACTCCCACTTTCCGACACATATATGATAACATATGAGCTTTTCCATAAGAGACTGACAACAAGCATTGGCTCCGCTATAAATATCTTGTAGGTATACATGTACCCTTTTATTCATATGATATCTTTTGTAGCGAATGGACAAAGAAGCCTCCCAATTAGTTTCGGTTTATATGTTTAGTTCAATAAAGTAAGTGTCGACATGGAAATACAGATAAAAAAGAACTAGTCCCACATCGCCCCTTTCATCAATGTTTATCCTGAAGATATCATTATAAATTGACTAGACTAGGCTCTTTCTTTTAGAAAAATAATCTAGACTAAAACTATTATTGCTGTTTTTATATAGCTAGTTTTGTCATTAATAATTATAAAAGTTTTGAGTTTATATTAAGCTACTTTTTGCTCCTAATTATCATTTACGAGTTGTAATTGTTAGTATGAACTTCTTTCTTGTTAAATTATTGTAATTAAACAGTTACAAAATTGAAATCTATAATATTTTATTTGTTTGATCAAACTTGTTATGACTTATAAAGCATCGAGTGCTATGGCATTTTTACGTGTCCCAAATGAAATCAAATTGAAGAATTACCTTCTAATGTTTTACAATAGTTTATTTACGTGACTGAAATGAAATTCAAATTAAATACTCCGTAATAATTATGATAGAGGTCTTCTCATGTTTGGATCAACATGAAATGTCACGTTGCGAAATACTATGAGTGTAAGCAAATTAGTGGACTCTATATTTTCTACTTGAAATGGACTCATTTTTACATGATATATCATACTCATTTAAACATTAGATGATATCAATCACAAGAATTACCTTAAAATGATTTACAATAGTTTTCAGGAGAAGAAATTTGGTAAAAGGAAAACATAAACAAGGATAGTGATAAGGAATGAGGTGGATAAATATCTAGTACGAGATAAGTTTAGTTTGGTCTCTCTAACATGAGTCTAATTCGGTATTTGATAGAAAGTGAAATTTACAAGTTACCCAATGAAGGTCTAGATTTTTTATTATTTTTTATTTATTTATTTTTTAATACCGGAACAAAACTCATTTAGACCAATGTTTCTAGAAAACTCATTTAGACATAGACTCGTATAGACCCAAAACCCATCTAGACCCGTGACCTAAACCCGACCAGACTCATCTATTTTGCCAACTATAGGTATTTTAGTCACTCATTTTAATTGAAGAGAAAAACTGTAAAAATTTTACATTTATTTTTATAGATACATATGAAATGCGCGATTTTTTCTTTTTCAGTCTTCTCATTTCAAATTTATTTATCATTTAATCCTAACTATAGTTTCCGATTACAATAGTTTCAAAAACAACTTTAAAAACCTATCAATTACCAGACGTACACACTCTATATGTCTCTAGGTATTGACATTTCAATATAAACAGATGAAATATCGTTACATTGTCCAACAAGTTGCAACAATAAAAGCAATCACTCACATATATATAACACATCAAATGGTAGACTGATGCCTTATATCCAAGTGATTTAACCCAAATACTCTCGAGATGACATGAGTAACTGCAAATCGTCTTTTGCACAAGAAAAAAATGATTAGAATGTACACCCATATTACGTATTATATGTCGAGTTTATTGAATGAATGGCACAAAGAAAAATGACCCAAAGACGAAATAAAAGCAAGTCCTTACATGATATCTTCATGAATAAAGAACATTTTGCGGTTAAGCTGTTAGGCTAAAGACGAATAATAAAGTAAACTGATGATTAATTTACATGTGAAGAAAAAATGAAGGTTAAATATCCATGTCTTCAATCTTGTGCTAAGTTGTTGAATAGGAACACCTTCTGTTTCTAATGATTGAAATAGTCATTATATTTTCTGTCCAGTCGTCCCACATCACCCAATTCATCAACGTTAGGTACTTAGGTATCAAAAGAGGACGACAACTTGACTAGACAAGACTTTCGACCTAGCTACTAGAATGGTGTTAAGTATTGTCATTTCATATTATCTTATTATGAGTAACCATGGTTTTTGAACTTTTGGTTGAATAGTCTACAGAGTTTGCGTTTATCATCATACAAACTCAAATTGGGTAAAGTTGTCCCCTCTTTGGAAGATTGATGTAGTCACATCTAAGTTGTTTGCTTGAACTTGAAATCTGTAACACCATGCATGACTTTCATCGTAATCATTTTTATATATTTTTTTTCAAGCTTCCAATTTAACTCATGTTACATTTATAAGTCTCAGTTAGTTAAGAGGACCTCTCATGAAAATAAGTTGTTAAAGAATAAGGACTACTTATGTAATGATTCATCTAACAGGGACTAACTTTGTCTAACCTCTAAAGTTGAATAATAACACTACAATTAGGGTGGAAATTTCTGACCCAACATGAAACCCAACCTGAAACCGACACGAAAATTAGCAGGTTCGTGATGAGTCTAAACAGATTTCAGGTCGGGTTTGGGTCGACCCATCTAACTTGTTTATTAAACAGGTCAGGTTTCAGGTTTAAAATAAATTAAGCTGGTTGTCCTGCCAACTCGTTTCAGATTTTGTTTTTAAATTAAAAATTATTTATATTTTATTAAACGGGTCGATCCGCAAACCCGTTTAACTTGTTTAACTCGTGTAATATGCTAACTTTTGTTTATAAAACGGGTCAACCCGAAACCCGTTTAACCTATTCAATCCTTGTAACCTATTTAACCCGCCAATACAAGTATATATACGAGTTAAATGAATCAGGTTTAAGTTATGTGTAAACAAGTTATGGATGACATAACTGATCCGATAATTTAAACTGATGAGGAGAGATGAGGTTCGGGTTGGGTTGACATCACAACCGAACCCACCGACTCAACCCCGCCCCTTTAATTTATTTCCTTAAACTCCAGGAAACCTCATAAACTCACTCGTACCTTCATCTCTCTCGTTTCACACATGAAAGAAGAAACAATCAATCAGGGTTTTGATTTTATAAAGTTTTAAGCAAGTTCAAGCTAAGGAATTATAATATCAAGTGTTCAAGTGTTAGGGACTCGAATTCTATTTTGAGGTATCAATCATTCTTAAGTCTCTAATTTCAGGTTAAGCTTGTACCCATCATGGGGTTATGCCTAGAATTCATGTTTTAATGATATAAGAAGCTATGGGTATCCTAGTCTGATGATATATCACCTTTTTGTGTTCTAGCTAGTTCCGAACACTAGCTTATAAAGCCTAGTCATGTTCTAAGAAATTAGTAAGGGCTTTTCAAAGTTCCTGATACTTAGTGATGAAGTCGCAAGCTTTTTATTACTAGAATGTGGTTTTCATTTTATCTTATTACATGAAGCAATAAGTGATAACAAAACGACGAAAGTTATTGCATTCTGAGGTAGGTTTGTCTTTTTTAGCTTAACAAAAACAAAATAACATGAATAATTATTTACCACTTGTTCAACAAACTTTATTAATCTATGCATCTTTTTAGCTTGTTGCAAGAGGCATGGCTTCTCTATTTATTTGGTTCCTTCTTGTTTCCTGCCTGCAAATTCCATTAGCCAAAATAGCTAATAAAAATGGCCGGATTATTTGATAAACTAGCCGAGGCATATCTGGATGCACGACCAACTTATCCAGTTGAATGGTACTCCATGTTAGCCGATCGAACCTCCTCTCGCTCACTCACATGGGATGTTGGTACTAGCAATGGTCAAGCCGCTATCGGTGTGAGCCTTCTTTCATGTATTTTTTTTTTTTTTTTTTTTTTTATTATTATTATTTTTAATTCATTTATAAGAGAAATGATTGGTAGGCCAAGATATTTGCTTAATTTCGTGCCTAAACTTGCTTTACCACATCTTGTTGACCCATTTTTTCAAAATTAGTACAACATTAACACAAAGGTCTATGCATGGATTTAGTTACACTAGTGTAGTAGGTCTACTAATCGTAACTAGAAGTTTATTGGGATCCCAGTCATGAAAGCCAACATTGTCGATTATCAAAGTTTTGCTAACATTTAGTTTATGCAAATTGATAGTCTTGAGTTTTGATTCTTTAATGATTTTGATCCAGGTGGCAGAGCATTACAAGCAAGTTATAGGGACAGACATAAGCGAGCCTCAACAAAAACTTGCTAAGCCTCATCTATTAAAGTTTATGGATAAATATTAATATTTGTATGACTAGAATCGAACTCGAGACCTCGTGATTGCACACGTTATGAATGAGTATTAAGAAATAATAATTAATATATTTATATATTTATTATTATACACAATGTTGCAAAAAACGGCCTACAAGGCCTTGTAATCGCCGATTTCATGCTACAAGGCCCTGGAACTTGAAGACATTTACAAGGAAGTCGGCCGATTAATTGGCGATTACAAGGTTTTGGGCCGATTAATCGGCTAAAAAACGCAACTCGGCCCTCGACCGCGTCAGGACCGATTCACGATTTTTGCAACATTGATTATACACAAGTATGTAACGACCGTTAGTACTTAACGGTAAAAGGGACTAACGACCGTTAGATGAATATAAGGAAAGAAGTATATATTAATAATTGGTAAGTCGCTTCCAGATCTCCTTGTGGGATCAATGGCCGATCGGTTGGGCTTGGGGAAACCCAATCCCACACCAACTTGAGCTCCAAGTTATTAACACTATAAATACAAATCAAGGGTCATTAGTTTTTGTAACTTTTGTACACACCACTAAACCCTAACTTTGTGTTTTCTTTCTTTATAAGTAAATCGGCCGAACACCCTTTTAGGGTGATTCGACTTTTGTTTTTTTTATAAACAAAATTGTTTCTTGTGTTGTTACTAGCATCACCTTAATACGGTTTAATTCGTGTATACAAGAACGAGGCAATTACTCACTATAGTAATTATCAAGGGATCGATTAACAAAACGGTAAGGGGTTAATCATTGATCCATATAAAACCTAATTAGGGTTCTTCAAATTGTCCAAGACAATTGCTTTTGATTCTTGTTCGGGCTAGAATCACCACGGTACGTTCATATTTATGTTTTCAGTTAATTAATTATGTGTATTTGATCTTTATGCTTCCGTTGCACATTATTGATGTTTATATGTTTAATTATGTAATTGTTATGATACTTAAATTCTAACAGTGGCATCAAGAGCGGTTAATAATGTATAATTTGTTACTGAAACACATAAAATTTTGAAATTTTTGATTATTATTGCATGCTTAAAGTTTTCTTGGTGTTAATTTTTGAAACCCTAAAAATATTTTTTACTGTTCACATACTGTTTCATGAACACTGTTCATCCGAGAACACTGTTCATCCGAGAATTTTTTTTAAAGTTTTGTAAAAATTATAGGAACCCTAGGTTGCATGCAAATATATTTTTTTTATGTGGTTTAATCATGAATAATTGTTATGTGACATGGATTATGAGCGTATCTTGTGGCTCATTGGTAATTGCTATGCTTTGATCTGTGACAAAACATGCATGTTAGTCATCGATTGTTAATTATTTTGTTTTTGTCACATGTTTAGATATATCAAAATTGGGGAAGACCCCATAATTATTAAAATCTATAATGTGTTATGTGGTATGTGATTGACTTTGGCCTACGCAATTGACTTGTCAATGTTTGTGGCTCACTTCCATTAAGAAGGGAAGGCCTTAGTTGATTACATGCATTATTATACCTAGAATTGATTTTATTAGGATCTTTTCTAATCAGGATTGCATGTGGCTATGTGTTTCACCTTTATAATTGTTATGATTATTAGTTGCTCGATTTGTCTTTAATTACTTATTTTATTGTTTTATTTTGTTTGACACGTTGTAAGCAATAAAAGGGTAATTTTTATGAAGAAAATAATATGGACTAATAATGGTGAAACTTTAAGTGATAAAGATTGAATCTTGCGGTGTCTTATGTGCCAACAACGGTTCGCTTCGCACGGTAATTCGCTCCAAGGCGAGACTAGCAAGATTCATACTTTGTTACATGTTTTAAGATTTAATCCAAAAACTTTGGCTTGATTGATGGTTTTGTACATGTTTTTAAAAGTAACTCCTTTAAGACAAATTCATAGTCGTGATAGGAAGGCTTAGAAAGAGCATTAGAGTCTGCCTTGGTTATCACACTTACGGATACATCTTAAACGATTTTCTTTTAACTTCATTCTTGTATAATATCATCTTAAGGTATTTTACCTCAAGTAAAACTTTTTGTATTAATTCTTAAGAATTGGTATTAAAAGGTTTTGAAAACTTATGTTATAAAGATGAGTGCATGCATCTTTATACTACCTCCGTCCCATAATTATTGTCCATGTTTGACTTTTGAAGTCTTTATTTTGCAACTTTGACCGTAATTTTTTTTATTTGTGTTATATAATACTTGATGAAAATTATACGAATGAAAATACATTTAAAACTTAATCCATTTATATATTTTGCATCAAGTAATATATATCACAAAGAAAAATATTTCCGGTCAAAGTTGAAAGCTAAAGACTGAAAAAGTCAAATGTGGACAATAATTATAGGACGGAGGGAGTACATGTTTTGATTTTCACATCAAAAATTTATACCCTTAAAATTTTAGTTACATGCCATCTAACTATAAGAAACACTTGAAGTTATTATTTAGTAAACGTGAGATGCAGGCTAAATTTTAATGACAATGTAAATTTCCGAGTGTGCGTGAGACCACACATGGAAAATTTGCAGTTTCTTAGTTAGACGAATTAATGAAGTTGATGCGTGAGACCTAGAACTTAAGGCATGAGATGGGATGAAACATGCTTACATGACAAATTGATGAATCAATTTGATGTAAATCCCATAATGATCTAGAAATTGGAAAATTGTTTGCCAATTATTGTTCGACAGATTACCATCTTTTATACTTTCACCACTAGCAGATCAACTGATGTGGTGGAATCTATGTAAAGTTGGATCCTAGATTTTCAAAAAAATATGTTGGTTATATGAATATATCCTTGGGTATTATGTTTTCTTGAAAATTAATTATCGAAAATACTAAAATTGAATTTTGTAAATTCTTTTAAATGTAATGCAACATTAAAACCGTAAACGTAAGTTATTCTTTTATCAAGTAAATTGATCTACACTCGTAAAGGTTTTTGGTTAGAGTCAATTTTACTAAAAGGATAAACCAAGTCTTCTTTCCATAAGGAGAAGTGTGAGACTTAATCCTATTCTTTCCATAGGATGATTAGAATAGTCTAAATTCTAAATACATAACTCATAGACAAATTTAATAGTAAGATTATTTGCACTTTACGAGTTGTTAAATTAGAAGCTAGACTAATTACTGCACAATAGTAAAAGACGAATTAAATTATTTTATCTAGTTGTTTTGATTTGACCATTTAAAGATACTACATACAATTGTTGGTATGATAGATATATACAGGAAGAAATTGCATGCCTAGTTTTTTTTTTTTTCAAGTTAATAGTTTGAAATGTGATGAATCACATTTACATAGTAGAATACATTCTTTTAGAACCTATATATAATTGTTGGAATGAGTTTTCTTAAAAGATGTAGGAAAGTAAATAAGTACACTATTCCCTTTCACTGATTAATGAAACATTTATAATGTTGTCAAATTCAGTGGGAGTATTGTGTTCTTATGGCTGAATAAGGGATCATTGTAATGTTCTCTAATTCAGTGGGAGTTATAAGACTTATTGTCTTAATTGTAACTCAGATTATCTTTTGAATATCTCAAGATAATTACTTTCCAAATATAGACACTAATATTTTCAATGATAGTCATGTGCGTTTCCTTGATTGATTGAGTAAAATCTATATCTACTAGTTATGCTAATGACACAAACCATATTATTCACATTAACAAACGCGTGCGTGTTGTTTATGTGGTACATGATGTTGTTCCATGCACAAGTGGGAGAAATCTACATTGTGTGCAAGGTACAACACATAAGAATATGATTTAACGGATTCTCTTAACTGCAAAGTAAGAGACTATAGTTCTAATATGATTAATATACATCTAATCTAAGAAACACTGGTGTTGAAATTTAGTAAACGTGAGACGCAAGCTAAATATTAACAACAAGGTGAATTTTCATGTAAGTGTGAGACCAATATGGATAATTTACTGTTTTTAAATTAGACATCTATTAGAACATGTGTCAATAAGAATACTACTTTAACTTTAATATTTATGTATTATTGGAATGACATAAATGCATGAAGTAATATAATACTACTTCAATAATTATGTATTCTTAGAATGACATAAATAAATGAAGTAGTGTATTAACTTGAAAATATTATTGAAACCAAATGATGTTGTTCATGATTACTTTAATTATACATGTTTATACTTTCTTGTATAGTTATAAACATGAAGTCTTTATGATGTAAAGTAAGTCGTTATCTTGTTATGTTTTTTAATTAAGACATATACAAGAAGTCATTGAGATAATCAATGATTAATAACGTATAGTGGTATTATAACACGTTCATGTTTTAATAAGACATGAACATGAAGTGACTTGGTCAAAAGTACTTGTGTTATATAAACCATGCAATTGGTTTGGAAATACTATTATACCATTAAGTTGACTTAGTTGGTAAATAGGTATACCAAAAGGATTATAGTTATCTTATATATTGTTAGATTGCCTTACAATATTTACTCTAATGAAATACCACATTTTTATGGTATGTTCTGTTAGGGAAATCAAACTCTTATTAGATGGTTTGATTGAAGATAACTATGACTTCTTTTCTTCCCAAAGTTATCAAGGTTAGAAAATTGAGTATGAATTATATATACTCGATTACACTCCTACAAGATTAATAAGACACTATTGAATTATGAAATGTGATGAATCACATTAAGTCCTAAAATTGGAGTTCTGAATTTGTAGGTTGTTAACAAAATAATGTCAAGAACTGTCAATATGTATTTGTAATATCCCAAAAAGAGAATTTAGTATTGTCACTTTAATTGCTAAGTATTAATATTCTATATAATACTAAAGGCAAGTGGGAGTGTTTTAATTACAAGATACATAATCTTCTAAAACCACACTAGTGAAAATCATGATGAGGCTTAACATGTAAATGATAAACCTCAAGATGATGGAATTCTCATTCATAGATCCACTTGGATATCTCAGATATTTAATTAATATACTGAAGGTTATATGATGTAGTATTACCAAGAATAATGAATTGGGTAAATTACTCATATTATGAATGTTGTAGATGCTGTTCATAAAGATATTCAAATTTAAAATTTGGTTTATCTTAATTCTTAATGGTTAGAGAATGAAGATGAGTTTATTCAAAGATAATGTAACCCTAGTGGGTTAAATCTTTGAGTAGAAATCATATGAACATAATTGTACACATATCTTAATGCATGTCTTATGACAAGATTATTAATCATATTTAAGCAGTTAACTATGATTGAATACTCTTTCCTAAGAACATTAAAGATACAAAGATGGTAATTGTCATATTTTTATAAATATGAAATTTGAAAATGAATATCAAAACTCTTTCTTGAATGATTACTTGAGCGAGGACGATAAGTAATCAAAAGGAGCTTAGGAATTCAAGCAACTCTTGGAAGTGTACAAAGTGCAATAATTCATGAATGGATAAATGCATGCATCTAGGAGATTAATCTTATGTTTAATTATTAAATCCATGTTTTGATTTATAATTGAAATAAGATAATTTCTAAGTATTCCTGAAAGCTAGTGGGAGTATTATTTTTGATTTACTAAATCATATATTTGTATAACATATAAGAAGTTACATTCCATATAAGTAAAATGTTAAGACTTAGTTTGGAATGAAACTATATTTGAAAGATTTAGAAAATAAAACATACAACCTTAGAACAAAAGTTTATTACTACCTCCGTCCCATAATAATTGTCCACTATGACTTTTTTTAGTCTTTCTTATTCAACTTTGACCATACATATTTTTGTTTGTGTTACATAATACTTGATGAAAAATATATGAATGGTTTGAGTTTTAAATGCATTTTCTATTAGTATGATTTTTATCAATTATTATATAACACAAATAAAAATATTAATGGTCAAAGTTGAACAATAAAGACTTAAAAAAGTAAAAGTGGACAATTATTGTGGGACGGAGGGAGTATTTAATAAACATGTGCGGTAAATAATTCTAAATAAAATATGATATATTATTTTGATAGACTAAATGAATATACATATTTGTAAGGATGGAACATGAATAAAATCTAAGTATGACTGAAGGATTTTTCATGTGTATCATATTATTGTCGTATCATGAGCGTAATGATTTAACAATATATGATATCTTGTGTAAAAGATATTCTAATGAAATATGTTTGAACTTAGAATAATGATCCTCAACCTGGAATAGCTCCTAAAAATTACACAACGGATATTAAGTTTACGGAATTTTAAAGAGCATATTGTGTTTTATATACAATGATGCTGGTTTAAATTGAGACGACGCTCAATAACTAGTCATGGGAGGATTTCATCCTTATTAATAGCCATGAGAACTAGTTGTGCTCAACTAAGAGCATAGTTGCATTATACATTAAAGAATTAGAATACTTTAAACTTTAAAAGGTTTGAAAGTTTGATTGTCATAAGATGGTGATTGAGGATGTCACACCATTTATGAAAAATTATGTGTATATATCAATATAGTTGGATATACATATAAAAGAATTTTACTTATTGAATTCTTGAAACGAGTATTCTCAAAATTTGGATAGATCAAAGTTAAATGAAATAAATGTCTTGTCAACAAGTATGATTGTCATTACTTGAGGCATAATTGTCTTCAAGTTATTACTTGAGACAAAAATTCATTAACTAGAATTATCATGCATTGATCTATTTGGCATTTGGATAAATGACATTAAGCAATTATTATTTATAATGAATTAAAGTACTTAGTACGTTTGTTTTTATTAATAATAAATTGTGTCCTGTATTTGCATGTTTAAATCCGTGAATAACTTATGTTCTTCTAAATTATCCGTTGTCAATTAATGATATGGGAATATCATTAAACTAAGACAAATATGAGTATTGGTTAGAATATACATGAAAATATATTGATGCGTTGACATACCAATTTCACATAATATTCAATGAATTGAATATAGGACTTATCCCAACTACATGATTTTACTTTATGGATCTTGTCAGTAAGTAAATCATGAATTTGTTATCCTTAGACTTGAGATACCAGATAAGTGTCATGGATGTAGTGCATTTCTGTGGAGCAATCTACCGCTCACCATAACAGGGAGTTATAAGGGTTGTTTTCAGAAGTGTTGCAAAGTCCATGGGTTATTCTTGTAGTCAAGAAAGAATTTTTTCCTTCAAATTTGTTTTGAAGTTTAATATTGATGGGCCCCTCGTAGAGTTGACAAGATGTTTGCGTGCGCAAGCCCAAAGTCTATCTGGAGTACATTCAGATATTTTGGTAATCTTGCTCAATCATAAACAACGAGAAACAGAATTATTAATTAAAGGATGACTATGATCCATATCTTTATTAACGTGGTATTAGAAACAAAAGGATAATAATAATGATGAATCATTAAAGGTTTTTCCAGGAAACTTTCCTCGAGTTGAACTAGGGGCATTGGCGTGTTGCTAGACGCTTACTAATGTCATTACACTATTAATAGATATTCAGGTGGGAGATGTTAAAGTTTATGGATAAATATTAGTATTTGTATGACTAGAATCGAACTCGAGACCTCGGGATTGCACACGTTACGAATGAGTATTAAGAAATAATAGTTGATATATTTATATATTTATTATTATACACAAGTATGTAATGACCGTTAGTACTTAACGGTAAAAGGGACTAACGACCGTTAGACGAATATATGGAAAGAAGTATATATTAATAGTTGATAAGTCAAGAAGCTTCCGGATCTCCTTGTGGGATCAATGGCCGATCGGTTGGGCTTGAGGAAACCCAATCCCTCACCAACTTGAGCTCCAAGTTATTAACACTATAAATACAAATTAAGGGTCATTAGTTTTTGTAACTTTTGTACACAATACTAAACCCTAACTTTGTGTTTTCTTTCTTTGTAAGTAAATCAGCCGAACACCCTTTTAGGGTGATTCGACTTTTGTTTTTTTATAAACAAAATTGTTTCTTGTGTTGTTACTAGCATCACCTTAATACGGTTTAATTCGTGTGTACAAGAACGAGGTAATTACTCACTATAGTAATTATCAAGGGATCGATTAACAAAACGGTAAGGGGTTAATCATTGATCCATATAAACCCTAATTAGGGTTCTTCAAATTGTTCAAGACAATTGCTTTTGATTCTTGTTCGGGCTAGAATCACCACGGTACGTTCATATTTATGTTTTCAGTTAATTAATTATGAGTATTTGATCTTTATGCTTCCGTTGCACGTTATTGATGTTTATATGTTTAATTATGTAATTGTTATGATACTTAAATTCTAACATCATCCTCGTGTTCGGTACCTTCATACACCACTGTCTCTATCGGACGATGACCTTATTGACTTGATCGGTGGTGAAAGTAGTGTGGATCTTGTGATTGTTGCCCAAGCTGTACATTGGTTTGATTTATCAAGATTCTACTCAGTGAACAACCGCGTTTTGAAACAAAATGTTGTGTTTGCAGTGTGGGGGTACAACGACTTTGATATCACACCTGAGATTGATGCAGCCCTTAAGCGGTTTCATGATACTACGCTTCCATATTGGAATAAGGATATTAAGTATCTATTTGATGGTTACCAAACGTTGCCTTTTCCATTTGAAAGTTTCGGGCTAGGGTCTGAGGGGAGTCCTTTAAAACTCGATATATCTAAGGAACTTGTGTTTGAAGGCGTTTTGGGTATGTTAAGGTCTTGGTCTGCGGTTGTGACAGCTAAGGAGAAAGGTGTTAATTTGTTGTCTGAGAATGTGGTTCAAGAACTTGAGAATGTGTGGGGTGGTTCCAAGCTCGTTCGGCACTTTGTTTACAAGGGTTTTATGCTTGCAGGCAAACCGCGCTCCTAATCTTAAACTTGGATGTGATGCTCTCTATCAAATAATATTTGAAAATGAGAATTTGGGTAGCTTCACCAATTTTTCTTGGTCAAATTAGTGAATGAGTCCTTGTGTAGCCTAGCTGGTACACAACTAGATCATATCAGATAAGTTAAACAACTCTAGCATGAACTAATCTTTTTATTTAATAATAATAATACACTGATAAGATATCATTCAATCTTATCAAAACTTTTATGATCTGAATGGACTTACTACTCCCAAGAAAATGAAAAATATATTTTTATTGAACGGCAGAGATATATTATAGAAATAAAAAGCTGCTAGCAAGGCGCTAGAAGCCAAAAAGTACAATATAAAACTAGTTGTTTCGAGTTGTAAATATCTTGAAATACCTTGAAAATGAAAATTTTCTGTGTTCAACTGTTAAAGACTCATTATCAATAGAGAGATTGTGTGTGTATTTAATTTCTTCGTTTATAAAGTTAAATCAACCAACCATTAATATTAGATGTCAAAGAATGTGGTTTAGGCTAAGTGGATCCTTTTTGAAGCATAGATTGCTCTATAATCATGTTGGTCAATCTCCATTGTGTACTAACTCACATGCCTTGTGTCTCTGATTTTTTGTTACAAATGACATTCTTATTGGTTCTACATATCAACCGATGCTTCTAAAATTATAAAGTAGTGGAATACAAACATAAGAGTTGACATCCTCTACTTGGATTAGATTAACATCAACACTAAGAAACGATATGTCAAGTATCACATTTATAAACTAGCACAATAGAAACCTATTCTTTATTGTATTTTTCAAGGTTTTTAAGATCGTTTTCATATTTGGAAGAATAATCATATAAGTAAGAAAGTCAAAATGGATAATATTATAAGTTAGCGACAACTTAGTGTAAAAGTACAACCAATGAGACATAGGTATGTTAACTGCCGGAATGAGAAGATATCGGGTAGCCTATAATGCATCTAGTGAAATTCAAGTTTTACTTTCTTGACACGTGATTTCCTTGATAAATGGAACATTATATGATCAATCTTAGCCAATGAGTTATATGGAAACAATGAAAGGCTGAACTCGCGAATTGGACAATCGTGCATTAACAAAACATGGCATATAGAGTACATAAGTTTACTCTTCTTGTTCATCTTTTGCCTTTTACTTGGTTCTAGACATGTTTGCTCCAGAATGGATGACGACTCAGCCACATCAGTTGATACTTGAAACGTATCCTCAATAAACGCAAGTTTAGAAATTATGGTCCAACGGTACCTCCATTATTTGGAGAGGATACTAGTACTTGTTGCCTCTTGAATTCTTAAGAAACATACGATGCTTTCTATTATACTTAAAGGAAGATTGCAGATCCTATCCATCCCACTATACTCTAGTTCGCTGCTAAATTACTATATCATGTAATGAAAAACTGCTATTAATCAACATAGTTTAATACACACACAAACTAAGCCTAATATCCAAACAAGTTTTAAAACATAAAAACAGAGTTAGAGAGCAAATACAAAGTCCTCAACTGTCAAGGGGGCATTTGTTTTAGCTTATTTGATGTGCTTACAAGCTTACTAAAAATAGAGTAAATTACACCGTTCGTCCTTGTGGTTTGCGTTGACTGGTGTCGTTAGTCCCTTGACCAAAAAAACTGCACCGTTCGTCCTTAACGGGTAAACATTTGGCGTTGTTAGTCCCTCCCCCACTAACGCTTGTTAACTATTGTTACACCTGAAGTCCCATGAGGGTATACTAGTCATTTCGAAAACCAAAAGGACGAACGGTGCAATTTTTTTTAATACGTTCGTAAGTTCCGTTTTAATACCTTTTCTTATGTTTTTTACGTTTTTGTCCATTTTTTTTGTTTTCGTCTCTTTTTTTTACATTTTCCTCCGTTTTTTACGTTTTCATCCGTTTTTTTCGTTTTCGCCTGTTTTTTTACGTTTTCATCTGTTTTTTCGTTTTCGTCTGTTTTTTTTTAGTTTACGTCCGTTTTTTTACTTTTTTGTCCGTTATTCTAACGTTTTCATACGCTTTTGTCCATTTTTTTTTATGTTTTTATCTATTCTTAACCCTTTTTTGGGTTTCATCTATATTTTTACGATTTTCTTCATTTTTTTACGTTTTCATCCATTTTTTTTTGTTTTCGTCTGTATTTTTACATTTTCCTCAGTTTTTTACGTTTTCATCCGTTTTTTTCGTTTTCGTCTGTTTTTTTTATGTTTTCCTCCGGTTTTTTACGTTTTCATCCTTTTTTCGTTTTCGTCTGGTTTTTTACGTTTTTGTCCGTTTTTTTTCGTTTTCGTCTATTTTTTAATGTTTTCTTTCATCTTTTTTACATTTTCATCCGTTTTTTCTTTGTTTTTGACTGTTTTTTTTACGTTTTCGTTCGTTTTTTTACGTTTTCGCCCATTCTTTTACGTTTTTGTCTTTTGTTCTAACATTTCCATATGTTTTCGTTCATTTTTTACATAGTGATTTGGAACACAAGTTGACGAGAATTCACGGGTTTGTGTAGTGTTAATCCATAAACTTCAACATATTCATCATCTTTAAGATTAAAGTATTTTCTCTTATACCTCGTGTGGGGGAACCTTTGATATCACATGTGATCACATATCACATGTGATACCATCTGTAATATCACAGGTGATATCAAGTGATATCACTGGTGATATCATATGTGTGCCAGCTTTCTTCTATTTGTTGAATCAATTGTGGTGATGGAGGAACTTGTGATATCACACGTGTTTGAGCTTCTTCAATTTGTTTGTGAAGATGTTGTGCTTTCTTCAATGACAATTGCACTTGTTGTTGATTTTTTTGCTTGATGAGGCTGTTTTTTACACAGGTCTCATTCAAATTTGCATCAAAATATTTTCATAATTTTAGTTAGTGTACGAATAGTTCATTTGTTTTCAATATCATATGTCAAATAAATAACTATTTGTTATCACAATAGATATATTAACAATCAACAATAATTTAACTGTTATATCATAGGTGATACACTACCAGTCAATATTGTTTTCAAATACCGCGGTAAAACTTTTTGAAACATGCACAATCTATCCATTAAACATATAAATCCACCACAAATCAAACAGAAGCACCACAACATATCTTTTGTTCTGTTAAACCTAACTTTTAATCTCTCATATTATCACATAAATCATCACAAAATCACAAATTATCAAAAATTAACTAGTAAAACACACTAATAATAATTCTATAACAGTAAAAACTAAAGTATTCGTTGTTTTAGATATCGATTGTTTCATTTTCTGTGTGCTTTATGTGATTTGCACGGTTAAGTAAAATTCAAATATCACTAGTGGTAATACACATATACAGTTCAACTTTAAATATCACTGTTGATACACATGTATGATACTTTTCACTCACATATTTCATCAAACACTTGGTGTGCTTCCACGTATACAAAGCTTTTTTACTTAGAAACTCAACCAAATGTAAACACTAAAACACACAACCAATAAAACAACTAAATAATTAGTCGGAAGCATCATACCTTCATCCTGAGATTCAGTACGTTCATTTTGAACCGGTTTTTTTCGTGGATCTGCTTGTGCACTCGATGATTATTCCATTTTTGTGTTTTATTGATGATTATAACGGTTAAAAAGTGGTTATTTTTTATTTGTTATGGTAGTTTTTGATGATGGTTAGAGAGAAAAAGTGAGTTTTTTTTGTGATATCGAATGTGTGGAAAGTGAGAGGTATGGGGTGGGGTAAGTTTGGTGAGTTGGCAATTTTGGTCCCTCGGTGTTTTTTATTATTAAAAATTGTTTTTTTGATCCAATGGTCCTGATTGATTCATTGGTATATGGTAGTTTTTTGGTATGCAAAATAAAACGCCTCTGTTTTACAATAGTTTCTAACAACAATAGTTACGAAAACAATTTTTAAAACCTACGCATTATATGTATTGACATCTTTCAACATTGAAAGGTGTTAACATATGAACTATTGTTACATTTGCCTAACAAGTTGCAACAACACAAGAAATCACTCACATATGACATCTTTCAACATTGTGTATGTGGTTTTTTCATAACAAAAAGAGGATGCTTGTCTCACTTCGCTCAATCCATCTATGTTTATATAGGAAACTTCTTATAAATAAAAGGGGCAAAGGTGCCATAAGTGTTAGGACATGTGGTTTGTCTTACTATCCTTTCTGGTTCTTACTTTTAGTACCAACGAGTTGGAAAACCCGCACGTTGTCGCGGGGTGCTTTCCCAAAGAAATATTTCATGATGTATTTAGTAAGTGTTGTGGATTCTAAATGTGTGTAACAATATTGTAAAAGTAGAGAAAGTGTGATAACGGTCGTTAGCTACTTAACGTCAAGTTACTGGCTAAAGGACTGACTTTGCAATGGACGTATAACATGAAGGACCAGTTATGTAAATTATGAGAGCACCAAATATGCAACGAACCTCTAAGACGAAGGACCAATTTCGTACGGATGTTTTAAGAAAATGTTAAAGATAACAGTCATTAAATAACTAACGACAGTTAGTTATATTGCTACAGTAACTAACGGTTCTTACTAACAACCGTTAGTATAACTTACGGTCGTTAGTCTACAGTAAATAATGGTTGTTACTAACGACCGTTAGTATAACTAACGGCCGTTAGTTACTGTAGCTGGGAATAAAATATTATACTGTTCATTGCAAAGTTTTTGGGGGGCAAAGCCCACCTAATAGTATATAGAGATAATAGTTATAGCTATTAAAATATTAATGGTTGTTTTTTATCTAAATTATTAAACAAAATTTTGAGTATAGATGACGTCATTACATATCAGATAATTATTTTTAGTTATCTGTTTGGTAATGACGAGTTTATAATTATTATTTGTCTAAGTAATGTAATTTAACAATCAAAATTAAGTTGCATGAGTATTGTAATGATGAGTTTATAATTATTATTTGTTACGTAATGTAATTTAACAATCAAAATTAAGTTGCATGAGTATTGTGATGTATGCATCATTTTTAAAAGGCGTGTCATGGGATCGCTAAGGTGTGAAGTGTGACCTCCACATTAGAAAATATACCAAGACGTCAACTCAAGATGTGGCGTGAGATGAGGCGCGATAAAGCGTGAGACAAGACGAGTTTTTTGATTCAACTCCGATACAAAATAAATAAATTTAAAAAATGAAGAATATTACATTTAAAGATAGTTTCTTAACCAATTTGTTATGTACAACACTTTTTGTAAAGTCGATATATATATATATATATATATATATATATATATATATATATATATATATATATATATATATATATATATATATATATGAAATATCATATAAATATATAAATATTTTTATACTTTGTGCTGCCTTAAGCCACACTTTAAAAACGAAAAAGTTTGCCTTAGCTGCTAAAATGTGACGATTGATCATGCTGTCACGCCACGCCTTGCGCCATTTATAACCTTGGACGTATGTATAAAAATGTTCATAACATAACTCAACCTATGTCTATTAGTATATAATATGATACAAACATTTGTGTGTGGCATGAGAAAAACTATTAACTATTTGCTTTATATAATTTGCTATTGTTTGGAACAATGGTTAACAATAAAAAACAAAGCTAAAAACAAGTCTTATCCCATATCACCGGGTGGAGAACAAACTGATGGGAATCCTATAAAAATCAGTTCACTTTGTTTCATATAACTAAAAGCACCTTTGTTATTCTTGTGTTTTAAAAAAAAATGTTTTTATACCGACTAAAAGTAAGTGTTTATAAAAGCATGAAGTATTTGGATAAAAACTGCTTTTGCTCTCTTTTCTTAAAGTAGAAAAGCATGAAGTATTTGGATAAAAAAAAAAAGGCAAAAGTGATTTTTTGTTTAAAAAAAGCAGAAAAACAAAATAAATAAATAAAGAAGGCAAAAGTAAGATAAAATAAAACATCATAATTTTCAATGTGAAGTGCAATTGGTTTGTATGGACTTACACTAGAATGTGGTTTCATTTTATCTTATAACATGAAGCAAGTTATGTGATCTTTAGCTGAGTAATTTTATTAGCTCCTATTCTTTAATCTCAACTTTATAAACACAACTTTCATTCATTTTCTTTCAATCTCAAGAACACAAAATAGGTTTCTTTCTTGTACTTCCTTACTTTTCTTAACTTTCACTTTCAAAAATAACTCTCCAATAAGTGTACAAAAGGACGAAAGTTGATGCATTAGGTTAGTCTCTTTCTGCTTAACAAAAACAAAATAACACGAATCTAAAATTATTTACCACTTGTTCAACAAACTTTTATTAATATTTAACTTGTTGCAGGCGGCATGGCTTCTCTATATATTTGATTCCTTCTTGTTTCATGCCTGCAAATTCCATCATCTTAAGATAAACAAAAGAAAAAAAATGGCCGGATTATTCGACAAACAAGCTGAGGCATATTTGGATGCACGACCCACTTATCCAGCGGAATGGTATTCCATGTTAGCCGATCGAACCTCCTCACACTTACTTGCATGGGACGTTGCTACTGGCAACGGTCAAGCCGCTATTGGTTTTAGCCTTCCTTCATGTATCTTTTATGTTTTTTTATATTCATTTATAAGGTACCTAAACTTTTTGTTGCGTTACAACTTCTTGTTGGACCCATTTTTTCATAAATCGTAATTAGATAGTTTATTGGATCCCACATACTGTCCTTAGAGCGGGGCATGAGAGGTCAACGTTGTCGATTATCAAAGTTTTGCTAACATGTAGTTTATGAAAATTTTATAGTTTATTAAGTTATGGTTCTTTTAATGATTGTGATCCAGGTGAAAGAGCATTACAAGCAAGTTATAGGGACAGACACAAGCGAACCTCAACTAAAACTTGCAAAGCCTCATCCTCGTGTTCGGTACCATCATACACCACTGTCTCTATCAGACGATGACCTTATTGACTTGATCGGTGGGGAAATTAAAGTAGTGTTGATCTTGTGACTGTTGCCCAAGCCGTACATTGGTTTGGTTTACCAAGATTCTACTCAGTGATCAACCGTGTTTTACAACCAAACGGTGTTTTTGCCGTTTGGGGGTACAATGACTTTGATATCACACCTGAAATTGATGTGGCGCTTAAGATGTTTCATGATACCACGCTTCCTTATTGGAATAAAGATATAAAGTATCTATTTGATGGTTACCAGACATTGCCTTTTCCATTTGAAAGTGTCGGATTGGGGTCTGAAGGGAGTCCTTTGAAGCTCGATATACCTAAAGAACTATTGTTTGAGGGCGTTTTCGGTATGCTGAGGTCTTGGTCTGCGGTTGTGACTGCTAAGGAGAAAGGTGTTAACTTGTTGTCTGAGAATCTGGTTCAAGAACTTGAGAATGTGTGGGGTGGTTCCAAGTTGGTTAGGCGCGTTGTTTACAAGGGTTTTATGCTTGCAGGCAAACCGTGCTCCTAATCTTAAACTTGGATACGTGATGCTTGCTACCGAATAATATTTGAAGATGAGAAGCCTAGGTGGTACACAACTAGATCATACATACTTGTTTATTCCTATAGCATATATCAGATAACTAGATAAGTTAAACAACTCTAGCATGAACTAAGCTTTTTATTTAAAAATATAATGCACCAATTAAAACTTAAGGCCTATGGACTTACTATTATTATGATGATATTTACAATTTTACCACATGATCATTTAACGTATCTGATGGGATTTTGTGATGATATTATGCAAGTGGAAGTTGATTGAACATTGGTATTGCTTGGAATCAAACAACAAATCAATATTTTGCTTATCATACTCGATTCAACAAAAGCCCGTCTAGTTATAAGTTTTGATGTTTTCAACATCAGAGAGTACCCTCAAACGTCCATTAATAAATTATTTTTTCAATTGGTTGAACCGTTAACCAGTTGATCAGAACAGGGGAAAAATGAGAACCATTTGAAAAAATGATTCGATGTATGAGATTCAATTTTACAAACTATGTTTACCTAAAATGGTTTGAAAAACCGATTTGATGTATAAGATTCAAATTTACAAAGTATGTTTAGTTAGTCAAAAAGTCAAAAATTTGTATAAATTTGACCTAGCCGAGGTTGTTATCTAGTATTGTAAATTTATGAATTTGCATATACCACTACAAGAAAAAAGCTCTTTAGCGACTTTCTTAGCGACATATTTTATGATTGCGACTTTTAGGTGATGGGTCGCTGTAAACGAGTCGTAAATTTCTTGCGACTCGTGACATGTGTCGCTAAAAAAAACGACTAGTATAACGACTTCATAAAATAAGTCGCTATAAATTTGCGACTTCAGTATTTCTTGTCGCCATTTGCATCGCTGTTTCAAAGAGATGTTGCCATCTAAGTCGTTTAACGCGACGCTATTTTAGCAACTTAATTAGCGACTTAAATAGAGACTTTTACAGAAATAGCGTCGCGTTAAACGACTTAGATGGCAACATCTCTTTGAAACAGCGATGCAAATGGCGACAAGAAATACTGAAGTCGCAAATTTATAGCGACTTATTTTATGAAGTCATTATACTAGTCGCTCTTTTTAGCGTCAAATGTCACGAGTCGCAAAAAATTTGCGACTCTTTTACAGCGACCCATCACCTAAAGTCGCAATCATAAAATACGTCGCTAAGAAAGTCACTAAATTAAAGGGCTTTTTTCTTGTAGTGTACTAGCCAACAACAACATCTAGGACAACATAATGCAAAACATCAACTTAAGATACTGATGTACACCGAAATATATAAAAAAGAAAGAGTTGTTTTCTTCAGCTGATGTGGGACAAAATATTTCATATATACTGAAGTCTTCAAAAGAGTTGCCCATGATACGCAAAACCTGTAATCATTTGTGCAACTTTGGTAAAATGCTACGAATGAAATTGATGCCGAACTTTGGTACAGGCAATGGACAAGGTGTTGTTGGTGTTATAGCGGAGAAACTAAAACAACTTTAGTATATAACTAGTGATAAGGCCCGTAAGGCCTTACACGTACTTAACATAATTTTTAGTTAGAAAAAAAAAAAAAAAAAAAAAAAAAAAAAAAAAAAAAAAAAAACCTTTTATCACTCAAATTTTTACTTTTTAGTTAAAAAAAAAATTAAGAAATTATCACTCAAATTGTTATAAATACAAGATTTGCTAAACTTTTAAGATAGCAAAAAGTAAAAATGAAAACCTTACATGAACAAGCTTTGCTAAAATTTTAAGTACTGAGAGACGATTTTAGGCCCTGATCTTTGCGTTTAACCACCATTGGCAATTCGCTATATGTCCAACATGTTTAGATATTGCTTTGGAATATTGGTTGCTCTGCCCTTCACTTATTCCATATAGGATGTTTAATTAGTTAGCTTGTTTTCTAATATTTCGATGTGCAGTAGATCAATTGACCACCATGTGCAGTAGATCAATTAAATAGTTGTCACAGACAAAAAATACACGGTTAAAAAAATACTGAATTCTCAGATTGACGATTGATTTGAGATAACCCGAAAATAAAATGTGAACTATAAATTTGAGACGCATGAAGTATATGACTTTCACAAATTTCATAAATCAGATATTAAAGGGCTCAAGCGGCTTGAAACCAATCCAATGAACCATTACTTAGCGATTACAAATCAAATCAAACCCCATGTTACCACATACCAAACGGGATGGCTCAAGCGGCTCGAAACCAAGCCAATGACCCATTACTTAGCGATTACACAATGCTCTTTAGTCTTTATTCAAAGAAACAAACTTTGTATAAAACGTTGCAAAAAATAATAATAATATTAAAAAAAAATTATTGCTTGATCAAAATATAGAGACCATAATCAAGTAATCAACACTTTACTATTGTTCCTCGTTAAACACACATGCGTACATGTTTGACCTATGTGATGGGATTTAGTGGAAGATGATATTATCCAAGTGGACGTTGATTAAACATTGGTATTGCTTGGAATCAAACACCAAATCAATATTTTCCTTAGCATACTTGATTTAACAAAAATAAATAAATAAATAAATAAATGAATAACTAAAAATAAAAATCACGCCTAGTTTTAAGTTTCAATGTTTTACACAACATCAAAGAGTACCCTCAAATGTCCGTTAATAAGAAACTAGCAGGGTACCCAGGGCCGGCAAATGAATTTGGAGGCTCCAGACAAAAATTAAAAAGAGGCCCATTAAAATTTAAAAAAACTTAAAGGTATGCATAAAAAGTGTTCATTTATAACATTTTTGAGGAGGCGAAAAGTGTACCGCTTTTAAGGGGTCATTTAAGCTCAAATTCGTGATTATTTGATCAATTATTGCCCTAAATCGTATCTTTTGTCATTTTAGGTACTTTTGATGAGAAATCTGGAAAAGGAACTGTTTTAGACGTTTTTGGAGCATAAAAGTGAAGAAAACGGCAAAGTCTCAAATTTCTTACTGGGAACAGTACCTGACGACGTCAAGCAATAACACATGACGGCGTCAAGATTGACAAAAGAAGTGGATGTGGAATTTATAACGTGACTGCCCAGAACATTTTCTTTGTTAATGGCCTGACGGCGTAACCAAGGCCGTCAAAGTCCAAATACACGTGACGACCCAGAGTAGATTTGTACATGAAGGCGTCAAGACAGGATCTAAGCAATACGAATTTCAACTTGGCGGCGAGTTGACGGCGTCAGAGGCCAACACATGACGCCGCCAGGATGCTATGTCTATATATATTTTTCCAATTTTTCATTGTAATGTGTGGAACATATTGTGGAATACCTAAACACAAACCCTAGGTCGAATTTCCTACATATTGAAGGGGTTTCAAACCCTTCTTTCTTCTATGTTTTAATAAAGATAAGTTCTCCAATAATCATTCAATATGTCTATGTATTGTTTGATTCTATCTTATGCTTTTCTTTCTTTTAACATGTTAGGCTAGGTTTTTATTGTGTTTACTTAGATGTAGTGAAACCTAGATGTTGATTATTGGTTGATTGTTTGTTTATAATTGTTACGGATGATTGTATTCGATGTTAGGCTTAAGAAAACAGGCAGACTTCCATTGGTTACTTGCTTGAACGTCTTAAGAAACATGATCGGAGGTGTACTACGATTTTTGGTTGTATTTAATGCATAAGTGAATTCTAGTGATCCCATGTTAGGAGCTTTTAATCGGCTCGACATAGGAGTGAAGTAGGATATTATAGAGTTAGGGAATATTGTACACGGCCCTACGACTAGTATTAAGGAATATAACCCGTCATTCATGCAATTGTAACAAGCTAATCAACCGGTAAAAGATATCTAGGCAGTAATGAAATCTAAGTAAACACAACTTTTCTTATTATTGTTTCCACCACATTAGCAAATTAGTTTAATTTTCATTTATTTTATTTTATTTTGATTGCATTTGTAGTTAATTGGGTTAGTAAGCTAGCAACTAATTCCGTTCACTCCTTAAAAACCCGAGATTTTACTTGCTTTCTATAAAATATAAAAATACAAAAAGAATCATCCCTCACCTCTAGACCTAGTTTAGTAGGCTTTCTAATCCTAGCGACACTATTCCTGAGTTGAACGATCAATCCCCCGGTACTTGTCACTATACTATACTACAACAATCAGGTACACTGTCTGGTGGGGGTTGCAAGCTTCTCAAGATCCCTTGAGAGGTAAAACCTGTTGCGAGGGCGCAATCCCACGTATCAAGTTTTTGGCGCCGCAGCCTGGGGAATAATTATTGTCTAGGTTATAATTTCTTTTTATTAGGTCTACTTGCTAGGTTCCTTTCTAGTAAAATTTTTATTTTATTTTTATAGGTTTTCTTTAGCCTATCTTATTTCTTTGTTTTCTTTGTTCGTAAACTATCTCGATGGATAACAATAGCATTGATCATTTGATTCTTGTTATTCGTGTTTTTTGTCGTAGGATTTTCAAAATACCCGGCCCAATCCCTTTAGTGGAAAATGAGAACTCACCTAACCTCTCGCCTAACCATCACTTTGACAATAATTCTGAGATGGAGGAGTCTGACCATGATAATGACCATAGGGCTAGTCCTTTTACTATTCGGACTCCGATGAGGACCTAGATGATGGTGATGTAATTAATGAGGATATGATGGAAGATGAGGTGGACCCTCTTAGGTATGTCGACCCTAGAACAAGGATTGTGAATGATAGCTCATTTAATATGCAGTTTCCTTGTAAAATTGGATTTAGGAGCTTTGATGCCTACCTTAACTCATCTCTACCAATGAACACAATCTCGCGTAGTGAATACAATAAAATTATGGTAGATGAGTTAGAATACAATGGAGATAATATTGTTGCTAGGGCAATGACATGGCATGTGTTTGTAAGAAGCTTTGTTTATCTGGTTGAGTTCATGGTTATGGAGAATCTAGGAGAATTTATCGATAGTAAGTTAACCCAAGTTGTGTTTGGAAAACCCATCAAAAGGTTAACCAACCTTGATGAAATATTTATGGAAGGGTTAATTACATTCTCGGATGGGGATGAAGATTTTGTTTACCAAATGCCCCGTGCACACGCTAGGTTCAAGGATTTTTTAATGGAGAAATGTAATAGGTATCCACCCCTTGAAATGCTAAGTGAGAATGATAAGAGGAAAAGGCTTAAATATCCTCATGAAAAGAATAAAAGGTATTATCGCGGATGAGAGCTAAGTGATAACTATAAGAAAGATGAGGCGACTATTAGATGGCTCACACTTAGGTATGTGAGCATAAGCGACACACGGTAGCCCATGACCTTGAGTCCAATGGCGCAGCTACATAGGGGCCGTGGGGGGGGGGGGGGGGGGGCGCCCGACCCCCTAAAAATTTTTTTGCGATGCAGGGGGTCTATAGTTTTCGTGTAGAAAAATTTCGGTATATTCGGTTTCAACCCCCCAAATTTTTAGTATTACCCGAAAAATAGCGTTAGGAAAAAAAATTTAGATCCCGACCCCCACTGAAAATTTTCTAGCTTCGCCACTGCTTGAGTGTAGCTACAAGTGTAACACCCCCTAATTTTTAACATGGCAGCGGAATAGTAATTAGGGTGTTACGGTGAGGATCGAAGTCATAATGATAGAAAACGCCTCGAAAGAGACGTTTTAAAATATAAGTTTATTAATAAAGATTCAAATACAAGAGGTCACTATCAGAGTATTATAATTAAAAGTCTTGATGTTTTAAACTGAATCAAACATCTTTTATTTTACACCATTATTTAAATAAAGTAGATAAGTTTTGAAGTTTTTTCGCCCGTTTCATGCTTGCTTCCCCTGCTAAATACATGAGATAACATGTTTAAAAGTCAACAAAAATATTGAGTGATATCATAGCATTTGAATTTAGTAATATTTTTGATACACAAGTAAGATTGTATTGGAAATACAATCAGTTAAAAATTGATATTGCAGTATATATTGCTCTAAGTCTCATGACACGCAAAACGTTAACAAATACCGTAAATACGGAGGTGTTATCAAATTAATGATAATTTTGCCCTCGTGTAATAGGTGATTTACCAATTCCTATTTTTACTCAAATATAATTATCACGAGTAATACGAATAACCACATGCATAATGGCATTCCGTCAAGTATTAATGGGATAGGCTGTCAAACCTTAAATAGATCTATTCATTATATTCACGTTCACATAACAGTGATTAATGGCTCATGATTGATTGCTGCCAAACCACCTAACTTAAATTAACCAAAGAATGGTCAACTAAGTCAAATAGCCTAGATCAATGCTCCGGGTAATATAATGTATCACCGGGTCGTTAAATCCCGTTGAGATGTGAAATGTAACTTTAGCGTGTTCGTAATCGGGTGTTATTCACAGAAAAGGGTTTGTTGTGAAAATTATTTGGAAATTATTAACAAATATAGCTTAGGAAAGCTATGTGGTTGATTACGGGAATTTGAAGTACGGAGATTTGAGCTAAACCTAAAAACGTACGTTTTAATTAAAAAACGTATTCAGACGAATAAAACAAAAAGTACAACTGATAGACTGGGAGGGTTAAAAGTGTAAAATTGGTATTTTTACAATCCTATTAATTAAAGAAAATTTTAAGAAAATTAAAAACTATTTTTATATTATTTAATTATTTATTATTAATTAATTACTAATTATCTATTTATTACTAATTAAATTAATTAGAATTATTAAAAATACTAAAAAGGCTTAGAAAATTAAGAAAAATTTTACAATTCTAATTAACCATTACAGGAGTCCTAAAAAATTATAAAAAGTTAATTCTAAGTATTTTTAAGCTAACTAATTAATTATTATGCTAATTACTTATTAATTTCTAATTAAAATAATTAGATTATAAAAAATAGAAAATGAACAGTAAAAATTCTAGAAAAATTTATAAAAATGTTTTAACTAAAATAAAAGCTATAAAAATTATAAAAACTAGGTTATACTATATAAAAACTAATTATGCTATTTAATTGATTAATATTAATTAAAACTAAATTAAACTAAAATTAATTAGAAATACCACTAAAAACAAAATAAAAATCTGGAAAAATTTGTAAAATTATTTTAACCTAAAATATAATTTCTAAAAATATAAAAGTGATATATTACTTAGAAATAAATTAAAAAGAAAATTAATTTGATAAATCCTATTAAATAGAAGCTATAACTATCTTTAAAGTTGGTTTTTTTTGATTTTTTTCTTTTTCTAAACTAATTATAAGCTAAAAATAAGTACTTTTAATAAAGACACTTTCACACCACCCCTGGAAATAAGCACTTGAAGTGCTTAATAACCTCACAGTTGACTTTTGTTGACTGTGAAGGATATTTAAGCTCAAAATGAAGAAGTGGGGTCCACAATGGTTTTTATTGGTTTCTCTGAGTGAGTTACACTATAATAAGCAAGAATAAGCCAACCTTGTTGCTTCAATAAGCCAAGAAAACACAAATAAGCAGATTGGAAACTTGTTTCTGAGTCAGAAATGGGACAAGCTTTTGTGGTCAAACAATGTAGGGTCCACTGGTCTTATGGTCAAATAAAGGGTCAACCCTAGTTCCTGGGTAGGAGGGGGGGTTGAATGATGCAAATTAGGGGCTGTGGGACCCACTGGGTCAATCACAAAAGGCCACCAAAGTTGGGTTGCTGGAGCTGGTATGCTGATGCAGGGCAAGTTCTTGCCCTGCAGTCCAATTCAAGGGGCAAATTGGTCTATTAGAAAAAATTGCAAAAATTAAACAAGGATGGAAATCAAAAGTTCAACTGGTAGAAAACACCTCTAACAAGTTTCACATGCTCAATCTTAGTACAAAATTCATGAAAATTCACCCAATTTTGATGAAAATCTGGGTTGAGTACTTTTGACTTTTGAAGAAATTTCAAGTTTTGACTTTTGTGAACTTGTACAGCTGATTTTTATGATCAAACTTGTTTAATTAGGGTATATTGAAATTAATTTGAGTAAATCAACAACTTATCTATAGATTTGCTAAGTTATGGCTTTAGAAACTCACCATAGTTGACTGTGGTGAGTTTTTTCTTAAGTTTTGACTTTTGAATGAGTTTGTGACCAAGTAAAAAGTTCCCTGAGCCTTAATACACCACCCAAACTAGTTGAAACTCAGAAATGTACCAATGAGCTGATAGAACAATGCAAATACCCTAGAACCAAACACCCCTACAACAGATGCTTATGATGAAATCTTGGTTCAAACCAACATGATATACAACAAAATGATTATTACTACTAGATTAAGCAATGATTTAGCAAATTACACAGCAACAAGCAATTAGACTACTGAGAGATTAAAAATTAAAGAAAAAGGCTCACATAAGCTTTCCAAGCACTGATAAGAATCCAAGGAACCAAGTTAACCAATCATATGCCCTCCCATGAGGTACCTAACCAACAGCCATCCACAATATACTGTGCTCCTTGCTCATTCACCCATTGCCTTTCATTTTTTATTTTATTTTTATTTTTCTTGATTATTTGATAATTTTCTAAAACTTGGCTTTTAATTGTTATAGAAGCTCACTGAGCTTCTACAAGCTTTCTGTAAGAGCTTATAAGAGATTACAAACAACCACTGATCATTAACAAACTTTGAATTATAACTTGAAAACTTAATGAAACTTGAAATTTGAGAATTAAGAGATAAACTTAGAACTGCATTTTCATTAATTAAAAACAGGTTACATTACATAAAATAAACATAAAAAAGACTAAATTAAAGTTTTACACACATCATATGGCTTCTAGCTTTAACTACTTATACTACGACATAAAAACAAGACCACCTAGCTTCCATGTGCATCCCAGCTCTCTTTTTAGAGTTCCATGTGTCTTCTTGTTGACCAAGGACCAAATCCCCACCGTTCAATTAAGTTCTGATTGATCCTAGCCTCTAATTTGTATTTTGGCGCCAAATTGCATACGGGGCAAAATTGAGTGGGATAGGTGGGTGTTGGTGAGGGCATTTATGGTGGTGGAGTTATTTGGTGAGGATATTAATTGTGGGGGGGAAAGTTGGTGAAAAGATGAGGAGGGGGGGATGTATGCCCTGGTTTTGCGGTCTGGTGTTGGGGGGAAGACGGGTCAACGCAAGTTTGACCGGGGGAGTTATTTAAAACGGTTTTAGGATTTTGGGCTAAGTGGTGGGCTTGGGTTGTGTAGCTGGATCAGACCAAGGCTTAGGTTAGGATTGGGTTTGGTTTGGTTTTTGGATTAAATAAAAATAGGGTCCGGTTGGATAGTGTAATAATCAAGGACCATTTTTGCAATTCTATCAAACTTCAAGGGCTGAAGTTGCCCACTTTCCAAAGCTCTCCAAAGGATCAATGTTGCCAAGTACCAATAATCCAAGGACCAAATTTGCATTTTTCCACTTTTTCAAAATTTCAAAAATCCCAGGGACCACTTTTGCCATTTTTGGATTTTCAGGGACTAAATATGTAATTTTGGAAAACTTGCAACCCAAATGTAATATTTTGTGAAATTGACTTTCAAAACCTTGGGTTGACTTTTTCTTTCAAAATAAATGCTTAGGGACTAAAATTGACAAGTTTTGAAACTTGGAGGACTGAAACTGCCAATACTGCAAACTTTGTATGTTTTTTCTTTGTTTTTGCACATTTTGCTTTTAAAACACATAAAACACAATCCCTGGGATAATTTAAGTATTTTTGATATCTTTTTGATTATTTTTGTGCGTTTTGGCAGTTAAAATATATCAAAAATGATGAGTGTTTGAGCACTCATCAATCCCCCACACTGAACTATTGCTAGTCCCTAGCAATCTTTTTTAGAAAACTTGATGGGTTTTAAACTCTTTACCAAAAGCCATCACTTCTGGAGTAGCCAGGTGTAAGAACTGTGGCATACCTGATAACCGTGTGATTTTGAGCAAACCACCAGCTTCCAACGGATTTGTTAAGTCTTTACCAAGAGCCGTTTGCTCCTGGACTAGCCAGCATCTTGATGGACCTAGTCAACATCTTGGTGAGCTGATTACCAATTATGGATTTTCCACGGCCTTTACCACAAGCCATAATCTTGCGGGCTAGCCAACTCATTTGTTTTCGGGGAGTTGATGAACCATACAATTTTGGGCAAATTGCCAGCCGTCAACGGATTTGATTTATCTTTACCAAGAGCCGTTTGCTCCTGGATTAGCCAATCCCTTTGTCGGTTAGACCTGGCGGACTGATTACCACAAAAATTTTGAAATAAAGTGAAAAATTTTTGAAAATTTTGGCCAAAAACGGGGGTACTTGAAAGATATTTTGATAAAATTCGTTAGAATTTCCCCCCCCCCCCCCCCCCCCCCACACTTAGAAATGAATATTGTCCTCAATATTCAAAGTCCCGGCTATTATGCCGAAGCTATGAACGTAAAAAGCCAAGATTCGAATCTAACTGTGGAAATACCAATTTTCACTTTATTTTTATATATATACAACTTTTTTTTTTATTTTTTTATTTTTTATTTTTTATTTTTTAGCTTTATATACATATATACATTTTTTTCAAACAGCGGGGGGTTGGCCATTCCCCCACACTCGGTGGTAGAAAATAGAAAGAATCAGAGATACGGGTAAAAACCCGTATTGTTGCTAGTTTTTGATCATCGAGTCGCTAGCTTGACTCTATCCCCGAATTCAATTGTCCTTGGGGAAAGTTTGGAGATCCGGAATGACCATGGATGGTACGTTCTCTCCAAAGTAGTGCTTTAACCGATGTCCGTTCACTTTGAAGTTAGGACCGTCACTTTGAGATAATTCGACGGTACCATAAGGATAAACTTTTGTAATAGTGAACGGACCAGTCCATCGGGTTTTGAGCTTTCCCGAGAAGATCTTGAGTCTAGAGTTGAAAAGAAGGACTCGATCACCAACGTTAAAAACGCGGTTTTTGATTTTTGAGTCATGAATCTTCTTTATCTTTTGTTTATAGATCAAAGAGTTCTCGTAAGCTTGATCACGAAGTTCGTTTAATTCATTGAGTTGAACTTTTCTGTGATCACCCGCTGTTCTGAGGTCGAAATTGGCATGCTTGAGGGCCCAATAGGCCTTGTGCTCAAGCTCGATCGGAAGATGGCACGCTTTCCCGTACACAAGTTTATAAGGCGTACACCCAATGGGTGTTTTGTAAGCCGTACGGAAAGCCCAAAGTGCATCATCTAATTTGTCCGACCATGATGCACGATTCTCACCTACAGTTCTCTCCAATATTCTTTTAATGCCCCGATTGGAAACTTCGACTTGACCACTCGTTTGAGGGTGGTACGCAGTGGAAAGACGGTGAGTTACACCGTACTTTAGCATGACTTTGTCGAATTTGTCATTGCAGAAGTGCGTACCACGATCACTAATAATAGCACGTGGTGTACCGAATCGGGCAAAAAGAGCTTTTAAAAATTTCACAACTACTCGGGCATCATTTGTGGGTAAAGCTTTTGCTTCAATCCATTTTGACAAGTAGTCAACTGCCACGAGTATGTATTTGTTGCCGTGGGAGGATGGAAATGGCCCCATAAAGTCGATGCCCCAGATATCAAAAATTTCACAAACTTGAATTGCATTCTGAGGCATTTCATTCCTTTGTGAAATATTCCCGTGACGCTGACAAGCGTCACAGGACTTGACCAATTCTTGGGCATCCTTGTAGATCGAGGGCCAATAAAAGCCGAAATCAAACACCTTTTTGGCGGTGTAGTTGGGATTGTGGTGGCCCCCCGTGGGACCAGCATGGCAAGCCTTTAAAATTTCAGCGGCTTCCTGACCATACACACACCGCCGGATGACTTGATCCGCGCATATCTTGAACAAGTAGGGGTCGTCCCAAAAGTAATGTTTAACATCTTTAAAAAATTTATTTTTTTGTTGGGACGACATCCCTTTCACAATGAAGTTACCCGCAAGATAGTTTGCAAAGTCGGCAAACCATGGGGTAATCGAGTCTCCACGAAATGAAACCACATTGAGGGTTTCGAGAGGAAATGTTTCATTTATTTCCTTTTTCTCGAAAGCATTTTGGTGAGGGTTTTCAAGACGGGAGAGATGATCAGCAGCTAGGTTCTCAGCTCCTTTTTTATCACGAATGATGATATCAAATTCCTGAAGGAGGAGAACCCATCGGAGGAGTCTCGGCTTTGCATCTTGTTTTGCAAATAGATACTTCAAAGCCGAATGATCCGTATACACTATGCTTTTAGTCAGAATCAAGTATGGCCGGAATTTTTCAAAAGCATACACCACAGCTAATAATTCTTTTTCAGTGGTGGTGTAATGACTTTGTGCCTCGGTCATAGTCTTGCTGGCATAGTGTATAGGCTGAAAATGTTTTGTTTTGCGTTGCCCCAAGACTGCCCCTATAGCATAATCACTAGCATCACACATGAGCTCAAAGGGCAAGTCCCAATCGGGGGCAACAAGAATCGGTGCCTCGGTAAGCCTTTTCTTTAATGTTTCAAAGGCTTCGATGCACTCAGGGGAGAAGATAAAAGGAGCATCCTTCTCGAGGAGATGGGTCATAGGCCGGGCGATTTTAGAAAAATCTTGAATAAACCTACGGTAAAAACCGGCGTGACCCAAAAAGCTCCTAACACCTTTCACAGTCGTGGGATGAGGCAATTTTGCAATGACGTCCACTTTGGCACGGTCAACCTCCATCCCATTCTTTGAAATTTTATGGCCGAGGACAATGCCCTCTTTGACCATAAAGTGACTCTTCTCCCAATTTAGACATAACTTTGTGTCTTCACAACGTTTTAGCATGCTGTCTAAATGGGAGAGACATGATTTAAACGAATCCCCAATGACCGAGAAATCGTCCATAAAGACCTCCATACTTTTCCCGATCATGTCGGAAAAAATGGCCATCATACATCTTTGAAACATGCCCGGAGCATTACATAAGCCAAATGGCATACGTTTATATGCGAAGGTTCCATAGGGGCACGTAAAAGTGGTCTTTTCTTGGTCTTGCGGGTCAATGGGAATCTGAAAGTAACCCGAGAAACCATCGAGGAAGCAATAGTACTCATTCCCCGCTAATCTCTCGAGCATCTGATCCATAAAGGGCAGAGGAAAATGATCCTTACGGGTGGCGTCATTCAATTTACGATAATCAATGCAGACGCGCCACCCCGTAACCAAACGAGTTGGAATTAACTCATTTTCCTCATTTGTGACAACGGTAATGCCACCCTTTTTTGGAACACAATGGATTGGGCTGACCTAAGGACTGTCCGAGATAGCGTAAATCAATCCGGCATCAAGAAGTTTTAAAACCTCTTGTTTGATAACCTCGTGAATTTTTGGATTCACCCTTCTTTGATGTTGGACCACAGGTTTGAAGTCATCCTCCATTAATATCTTGTGAGTACAGAACTCAGGGTCGATGCCCTTGATATCGGAGAGACGCCAAGAAATTGCTCGTTTATGAGACTTCAAAACCTGTATAAGAGCAGCCTTTTCCTCAACACTTAAGTCTTTAGCAATAATGACGGGTAATTTATCATCACCCTCCAGAAATGCATACTCAAGGTGAGGCGGCAAGTCCTTAAGTTCAACCGCGGGAAAGTCATCAGTTTTCTCAACATTTTTGACTTCCTCCTTATGAAGTGTTTGTGGTAGAACAGGAAGATGTGAGGGATCTTCGTTTAACAATTTTTCCAGCAGGTGAATATCCCTCTCGAGGTCGATCTCTTGGTTATCAATTCCATCGGGAATCGAATCACTTTTGAGAAAGGCCTAAATTTCTTCTGAGAAGATGAAGTCACTTCCCTCAAACGGAGTGAGGGAAGGAGAAGAATTGGCAATAATGGGGTGAGAAGATGGAGTGAAGTTTTCACTCGGAGAATCATCGACAAAACCTAAAACCTCTTGAGCGTACTCCTCAGACGCGACATCAATGACATCAATTCGGTTAACCGTTTCGGCATCATAGTTAGAGGAGTACCTCGAAGTTTGATCGAGGTTAAAGGTTACAGCTTCATTACCAACACGAAGAGTTATTTCCTCTTCGTGCACATCAATTAACGCACGACCCATCCTTAAGAATCCTCTCCCAAGAATGAGAGGAACTCGTGGGTCAGCATCGAACTTAACAACAACAAAGTCAGCGGGGAAATGGAACTTTCCTACTTTCACGAATACATCTTCGGCAATGCTGAGAGGATGAGAGATTGAACGGTCGGCAAGCTCGAGAGTCATGCACGTAGGAGTAAGTTGAGGAAGAGAGAGTTTCTCCCACACTGAGTAAGGCATCAGGTTGATGCTAGCGCCAAGATAAGCTAAGGCGAAGCACTCAACCATCCCAGGGAAAACACATGGAATGAGAAATCTCCCAGGGTCTCTAAGCTTCTTGGGAAGCTTCTTTAAGATAACTGCTGAGCAGTTTTCGTTCAATGGAGTCTTTGCCATTTCGTACAATTTTTCCTTGTTGCTTAACAAGTTCTTGATCATCGATGCGAATTTGGGCATCAGGATGATAGCATCCGCAAGGCTAACATCAAAGTGCAAATCTTGAAAGATTTGATAAAACTTATCCATTTGGTAACTAGCCTTTTCGCGGAGCTTTTGCTCATTAAGTCTTGACGGGTATGGTAGTGAAGGTTTGGATTTAGGGTTCTCTCCAGGAGTTGTTGATGGTTCAAATACAACTCCCGGTTTTGGTACAAGTCCAGATTTTGGTACAATTTCTGGAACAACCTGAGGGTGGACGTGTGTGGTACTTCATGGGCTAGTAAATTGCACCTTGTCCGTGGTTGCCTCAGGCTCAATTTCAACTTCCTCAGAATAAAGAGGAGGAGGCATAGGAGGAAGAGGAGAAATAGGAGGAACTGGCGGCTCTTCATAAGCTTTACCACTTCGTGTAGTAATAGCTTTGAGTTCACCCTTGGGGTTAACAATTGTATTAGACGAGAGACCTCCTGATGTAGAGGGTGGAGTGAGATGATTCATAAGACTGGCAAGCATATTTTCAATCTTGCCTTGATTTTGATCAATTTTGTTGTTTGTTTGCATCAACTCACTCTTCAGCTCTTGACCCTGTTTGGTTATTGATGATTGGAAATCATTTTTCAAATTTGAGATTTGATTTTGCATTGCCCTCATTTTGGTCTCATTAACTTTGATGTAGTTATTGAGCTCGTTTGGGAGGGGATCTTGATAATTTGGAGCTGAATACCCTTGATTACCCCTTTGGGGTGGGTATTGATTGACGGGGGCAGGGTTTTGATTTTGTAAATTAGGCCCCCTTGGTGGATTAGGATTAAACCTATTTGGATTCTGAGGAAAACCGGGTGGTCCACCCTGATTGCTAGCCCGGTAATTTGGTTCCACTTGAGGACGGTATTGGATACCTCCTTGGTTGGAATTGCCGGCTATTACATTTACTTCGAATGGATTACCTTCAGTGGCAGTGCAATTATAATATGAATGTGGACCACCACAAGTAACACAAACTTCTATCTTTTTGATTTCAACTTGTGGAGAAGGAGAAGAATCTTTCTTGCTTTGGGCGAGAACAAATGCATGGACAGCTTCCGTGAGTTTGTCAAGTCTAGCATCGGTGCTAGACTGAGCCACGGGCGATGAAGAAGAAGGAACAACATCCCTTTGGGAACAAACCGATCTGCTTCGGGGAATGCGAACCTTAGATTTATTCTCAATGATTTCTAAAGCATCCTTTGTGGTGCGATTCAAGAAGTTACCTCCAGCGGAGGCATTTAGAGAGTCTTGATCAAATTGGCTTACACCATTGTAGAAAGTATCAAGTGTCATGAGATCAGAGAAACCGTGGTTAGGGCATTTTCGGAGCAATTCCTTGTAGCGATCCCATGCCTCACTAAAGGATTCATCAAATTTCTGCGTGAATTTCATGATATCGTTCTTGAGACTTGTGGTTTTGGAAGGTGGAAAGAATTCATTCACGAACTTTTTCACAAGATCTTCCCATGTCTCAATAGATCGTGGAGGTTGCTTTTCAAGCCAAATCCGGGCTTGTCCCTCCAGGGAGAATGGGAAGAGAAGAAGTTTGATTGCATCAGAGGGGACATCTTTGCATTTGATGGTGTAAGTGATTTTATTGAACCATCGAATGTGATCTCGAGGATCGTCCCTCTCATAACCATAGAATTGACGTGATGTGGCCAGATTTATTAATCCTGTTTTAAGCTCAAAATTATCGGCCATGATTGTTGGAACAACGATAGCATCTCCGTAACCCTCGACGGGTGCTTGGAGAAGCTCGTTCATAGTGGGTTCAGCTGCCATGATGACAGCTGGACGTGGAACAGTACGGATCTCAGATCCGACTGTTGGTGCAGAACGTCTACGAGGTCTTCGAGGTTTCCGAACCAGCTCACGTAATGGGCTAGTGGACCTTGAAGAACGAGTGCGCATGCACTAGGGATAAAAACTTTTTGGACAATATTTTTGTTATCGTCCCGTAATCCAGACTCGTTTCTCCTTAAGAATCACCTTAAAGGAAAACCGAATCAGAAAACGTTACGATATGGTTTTGTTGTTTTTTTTACTTTTTTTGGTGTTTTAACACTTTAGGAAAAGTGTCAATGACATTTTTATGTGTTTCGATTTTGAAAATATTCACAAGTGGTGGTATTTGTACAATGACTGAGGTGAGATAACACTAATCTCGAAAAACACTACAGAAACGCGCACACCTCCCCGGCAGCGGCGCCATAAATTGATTGCTGCCAAACCACCTAACTTAAATTAACCAAAGAATGGTCAACTAAGTCAAATAGCCTAGATCAATGCTCCGGGTAATATAATGTATCACCGGGTCGTTAAATCCCGTTGAGATGTGAAATGTAACTTTAGCGTGTTCGTAATCGGGTGTTATTCACAGAAAAGGGTTTGTTGTGAAAATTATTTGAAAATTATTAACAAATATAGCTTAGGAAAGCTATGTGGTTGATTACGGGAATTTGAAGTACGAAGATTTGAGCTAAACCTAAAAACGTACGTTTTAATTAAAAAACGTATTCAGACGAATAAAACAAAAAGTACAACTGATAGACTGGGAGGTTAAAAGTGTAAAATTAGTATTTTTACAATCCTATTAATTAAAGAAAATTTTAAGAAAATTAAAAACTATTTTTATATTATTTAATTATTTATTATTAATTAATTACTAATTATCTATTTATTACTAATTAAATTAATTAGAATTATTAAAAATACTAAAAAGGCTTAGAAAATTAAGAAAAATTTTACAATTCTAATTAACCATTACAGGAGTCCTAAAAACTTATAAAAAGTTAATTCTAAGTATTTTTAAGCTAATTAATTAATTATTATGCTAATTACTTATTAATTTCTAATTAAAATAATTAGATTATAAAAAATAGAAAATGAACAGTAAAAATTCTAGAAAAATTTATAAAAATGTTTTAACTAAAATAAAAGCTATAAAAATTATAAAAACTAGGTTATACTATATAAAAACTAATTATGCTATTTAATTGATTAATATTAATTAAAACTAAATTAAACTAAAATTAATTAGAAATACCACTAAAAGACAAAATAAAAATCTGAAAAAATTTGTAAAATTATTTTAACCTAAAATATTATTTCTGAAAATATAAAAGTGATATAGTACTTAGAAATAAATTAAAAAGAAAATTAAATTGATAAATCCTATTAAATAGAAGCTATCACTATCTTTAAAGTTGGTTTTTTTGGATTTTTTTTCTTTTTCTAAACTAATTATAAGCTAAAAATAAGTACTTTTAATAAAGACACTTTCACCCCACCCCTGGAAATAAGCACTTGAAGTGCTTAATAACCTCACAGTTGACTTTTGTTGACTGTGAAGGATATTTAAGCTCAAAATGAAGAAGTGGGGTCCACAATGGTTTTTATTGGTTTCTCTGAGTGAGTGACACTATAATAAGCAAGAATAAGCCAACCTTGTTGCTTCAATAAGCCAAGAAAACACAAATAAGCAGATTGCAAACTTGTTTCTGAGTCAGAAATGGGACAAGCTTTTGTGGTCAAACAATGTAGGGTCCACTGGTCTTATGGTCAAATAAAGGGTCAACCCTAGTTCCTGGGTAGGAGGGGGGTTGAATGATGCAAATTAGGGGCTGTGGGACCCACTGGGTCAGTCACAAAAGGCCACCAAAGTTGGGTTGATGGAGCTGGTATGCTGATGCAGGGCAAGTTCTTGCCCTGCAGTCCAATTCAAGGGGCAAATTGGTCTATTAGAAAAAATTGCAAAAATCAAACATGGATGGAAATCAAAAGTTCAACTGGTAGAAAACACCTCTAACAAGTTTCACATGCTCAATCTTAGTACAAAATTCATGAAAATTCACCCAATTTTGATGAAAATCTGGGTTGAGTACTTTTGACTTTTGAAGAAATTTCAAGTTTTGACTTTTGTGAACTTGTACAGCTGATTTTTATGATCAAACTTGTTTAATTAGGGTATATTGAAATTAATTTGAGTAAATCAACAACTTATCTATAGATTTGCTAAGTTATGGCTTTAGAAACTCACCACAGTTGACTGTGGTGAGTTTTTTCTTGAGTTTTGACTTTTGAATGAGTTTGTGACCAAGTAAAAAGTTCCCTGAGCCTTAATACACCACCCAAACTAGTTGAAACTCAGAAATGCACCAATGAGCTGATAGAACAATGCAAATACCCTAGAACCAAACACCCCTATAACAGATGCTTATGAAGAAATCTTGGTTCAAACCAACATGATATACAACAAAATGATTATTACTACTAGATTAAGCAATGATTTAGCAAATTACACAGCAACAAGCAATTAGACTACTGAGAGATTAAAAATTAAAGAAAAAGGCTCACATAAGCTTTCCAAGCACTGATAAGAATCCAAGGAACCAAGTTAACCAATCCTATGCCCTCCCATGAGGTACCTAACCCACAGCCATCCACAATATACTGTGCTCCTTGCTCATTCACCCATTGCCTTTCATTTTTTATTTTATTTTTATTTTTCTTGATTATTTGATAATTTTCTAAAACTTGGCTTTTAATTGTTATAGAAGCTCACTGAGCTTCTACAAGCTTTCTATAAGAGCTTATAAGAGACAAACAACCACTGATCATTAACAAACTTTGAATTATAACTTGAAAACTTAATGAAACTTGAAATTTGAGAATTAAGAGATAAACTTAGAACTGCATTTTCATTAATTAAAAACAGGTTACATTACATAAAATAAACATAAAAAAGACTAAATTAAAGTTTTACACACATCATATGGCTTCTAGCCTTAACTACTTATACTACGACATAAAAACAAGACCACCTAGCTTCCATGTGCATCCCAGCTCTCTTTTTAGAGTTCCATGTGTCTTCTTGTTGACCAAGGACCAAATCCCCACCGTTCAATTAAGTTCTGATTGATCCTAGCCTCTAATTTGTATTTTGGCGCCAAATTGCATACGGGGCAAAATTGAGTGGGATAGGTGGGTGTTGGTGAGGGCATTTATGGTGGTGGAGTTATTTGGTGAGGATATTAATTGTGGGGGGAAAGTTGGTGAAAAGGTGAGGAGGGGGGGATGTATGCCCTGGTTTTGCGGTCTGGTGTTAGGGGGAAGACGGGTCAACGCAAGTTTGACCGGGGGGAGTTATTTAAAACGGTTTTAGGATTTTGGGCTAAGTGGTGGGCTTGGGTTGTGTAGCTGGATCAGACCAAGGCTTAGGTTAGGATTGGGTTTGGTTTGGTTTTTGGATTAAATAAAAATAGGGTCCGGTTGGATAGTGTAATAATCAAGGACCATTTTTGCAATTCTATCAAACTTCAAGGGCTGAAGTTGCCCACTTTCCAAAGCTCTCCAAAGGATCAATGTTGCCAAGTACCAATAATCCAAGGACCAAATTTGCATTTTTCCACTTTTTCAAAATTTCAAAAATCTCAGGGACTACTTTTGCCATTTTTGGATTTTCAGGGACTAAATATGTAATTTTGGAAAACTTGCAACCCAAATGTAATATTTTGTGAAATTGACTTTCAAAACCTTGGGTTGACTTTTTCTTTCAAAATAAATGCTTAGGGACTAAAATTGACAAGTTTTGAAACTTGGGGGACTGAAACTGCCAATACTGCAAACTTTGTACGTTTTTTCTTTGTTTTTGCACATTTTGCTTTTAAAACACATAAAACACAATCCCTGGGATAATTTAAGTATTTTTGATATCTTTTTGATTATTTTTGTGCGTTTTGGCAGTTAAAATATATCAAAAACGATGAGTGTTTGAGCACTCATCAATGATCAAGGGTCTTTTGACAATAGGTAACTTAGGCATATATCAAGTCAGGAAGCATACAGAAAATTACTTGTGATCTGTTTATAACATGTATCCCCCTCACGGAGTTTGAAAATAAGTAAATGTGAGGCTATGACTCACCTTGATTGCTACTGAAATGAAGAAAATAAAGTCGGACGAATTTATGATAACGGCTTCGAAATATAACCTGATAAATAGATTTATCTGAGAATTTGGCCAAATACGATTTGGTAAATATGAACGAATAACGAATAATAATTATTCGTTATGACGAATAGATGATGTGCAGTGAAATTCTTATGCTATGCATGATATGACAAAATACGTTATTTTAAATTATCCATCAAAGTTTTACCTTTTAAATCATAAGTAAAAATATTAATTTTTGTGATATCATTATATATATATTATTAACGTTACGTTAAATAATATATATATATATATATATATATATATATATATATATATATATATATATATATATATATATATATATATATATATATATATATATATATATATATAATGAAAGTCTAAATGCAATACGAAATAAATTTACGAAAATAGAAAATAAATGAGAATGTTAAATAAAATATATTTAGTCCTTGTCCTTTTCCAATTTTACCATTTTTACTCTAACGACGTTAAATAAAATATAGTTAGTCCTTTTTATATATAAATTACAATTATAATCCTCTAATTGTCCAATAGTCAAAACTAAGCTTAGAATATTAACTATTATCAAATTTTACCCTTATGGTTCTAATTTTACAGTTTTAGTCCTTACTTTTCAATATTTACAATTTTAGTCCTTCTATGTGTCGTCGCGTTACATTTTTAGTCCAAAGTTACAAAAATGATTATAAAAATTATACAAAATTTTCCGTGGCTTATTAAGTTAATAATAAGCTTATTTTAACTGCTTATTTATTTAAAAGCTTATTTTTCAACTTATGGGCCTTTAACGAGTCAAATTCAAGGCCCATTAACGTTTTAAAATCCGTACTTCGTGAGACGAGTTGGGCTCATCAAAAATATCATTTTTCTTGTTCTATTTTCATATCAAAAGGTTTAGATAAGCTAGCTTATAATAAGAGCTTATTTTTAGCTTATTGGGCTTTAAGGCCCACTCGCTAAGAATATAGGTTTTTAAATGTGATCGGTAACGATTTACTTTGATGAAAATTATGTGTCGAGATCAAGTTATTTTCACAAGTTATATATACGAAATTGTTGGCTAGCTAGGAGGTCTATTAAGTCGTGTAAAAATATGGTACTCTTGTTACGTGATATTTAAAGATATACGAGCGTTTTGTAGCATGTATAGAACGTTTATATATATGTGAAAAAGTTAGAAATATTTCCAAGTGTTTATGTATAGTTTTCATGCGATTGAGTATGGTTCAAAACAAGTTTATTTGATGCATGTAACGTTGAAATGAATGTGAAATATGTGTGTTACGTGACTCCTAGGCCTTCCAAGATAGAGGCTAGCCACGTTTGGTGTTCTATATGACAATATGTACGTGAAACTATATATGTAACCTATATACGATCGATAATATATATATATATATATATATATATATATATATATATATATATATATATATATATATATGATGCATGGAACAATTGTAACGTGTGAAATGAATTGAGAATTGGTTGAAACAACTTACAACACCCCTTTTTTTAGCAAGATTTAAGAAGAATGGCTAGTTCGATAACTAGGTTTGACATCGAGAAATTCGATGGGAAGAATGACTTCAGGTTATGGCAAATAAAGATGCGTGCTTTAATGGTACAGCAGGGTTGTGATGCTGCATTAGAGACATTACCTACGGACATGGAAGCAGGTGAAAAAGCTGCTTTGATGAAGAAGGCATACAGTACCTTGATTCTAAGCTTGGGAGACCGGGTTTTATGGGAAGTTACCAATGAAACAACTACTGCAGGAATCTGGATGAAGTTGACTAGTCTGTATATGACTAAGTCCTTAGCCAACAGACTGTATCTGAAGAAGAAGCTGTACACACACTATATGAGTCCAGGCATGAAACTCGGTGATCATATAGATGAGTTTAATAAGTTGATACTTGACTTGGCGAATGTTGATATCGAGATTGAGGATGAGGATCAGGCACTTATGTTACTTACGTCGTTGCCATCGTCTTATGAAAACTTTGTGGAGACATTGTTGTATGGGAGGGAATCCTTGACAACGGAGGATGTTCTGGCGACTCTGAATTCAAAAGAGTTGAAGAAAAGAATTGATGGCACAAAGGGAGAAACTGGTGACGAGTTATATGTAAGGGGAGGGTCAGATCATTCATGGAAAGCTCATTCTGGTGGAAGTTCGCGGTTCAAGTCAAGAGGTGGAACTGGTAAACTCAAGTGCTTCATATGTCATTCAGAGGGTCATCTGAAGAGAGACTGTCCAAGGAAGAAGTCAAGTGGGTTCGTCAGGAAGGGTAAGCATAATCAGGATTCTGATTCTTCTGATGACGACGGTAGTGCCTACTTTGGAGAAGCCTTGGTGGTAGTCGGGAATGATGAGATAACTGAATTGGTAATGGATTCAGGTGGGTCTTATCATATGACACCTAGGAGGGATTTCTTGTATGACTTCAAGGATTTTGATAGTGGTTCGGTTCAGTTAGGTGATAACAGGACATGTACTATCAAAGGGACAGGAAAAGTCAAGATGCAGTTGCATGATGGTTCAAGCTTTATACTGGAAGATGTCAGGTATGTTCCAGGGTTAAGAAAAAGCTTGATTTCATTGGGTACTCTTGAAAAAGAGGGTTATACTGTGAAGTTGCAGATGGGTAGAGTCAAGGTGATCAAAGGTTGTCGGGTTATGATGTCTGGGATCAGAAAAGAAAACTGTGTGTATACTTTGGAAGCGAAAGTGAAGACTTTTGGTGTACAAAAGCATGGAGGTTCAAAACAAGCTGGATTCAAACAACTTGGTGAAAAACAAGTTGGATTCAAACAACTTGGTGACAAACAATTTGGGTTCAAACAACTTGGCCATAAACAAGTTGGTCTTAAACAACTTGGTAATAAACAAGTTGGGTTCAAACAACTTGGTCCTGGTGTTAAAACAGGAGTCCATGGAGTACAGGTTGATGAACGTGTTTGGTTTGAGGTGGAGCTGCAGGGAGCTCAAGGGAATCGTGAAGCTGAGGTTGTTTAGGTTAGTAACGATGATGCTGCAGTGGCTCAAAGAAAGTTGCAGGTTAAACAACTTGAAGAAAAGACAAACACGGGATGCTTGGTAAATGAGCAGGAAAAGATACACCTTGGTATAAAGGTGGGGGCAGACATTACGGTAACCAGAGTACCTGGTCAAGAGGGTGAAGAGGGTAATGTTGCTAAAAAGAAGAAAGTGAAAGAATCTAAGAAAGCTAAACTCGGGAATTTACTAAAGTACAAGGCCTGGTTTACAAGGCGGTCCCCGGTTCAAGGTTCCAGCATTAGATGAAGATGCTGAGTATCGTTAATGCCTAAGTATTACTCCTAAGGTGGAAATTGTTATCTGTTAGTAGCAATACTTAGGAGGGTTATATGTTACTTAGACAATAATAAGGGGATTAATTGTATTTAGTTTAAATAAAGTTTAGGATTGTACTTAGATTAGGAAACTAGTTGCTTGGCTAGCAAGTCAAGCTAAGGTCTCTACCCCCTCATCTCTATAAATAGAGATGAGGGGGGGATGCTAGTAATTCATTCTTCTTTCTCAAATTGTAAGCTTTATTGGTTGATTAATAAAGGGGTGTTTGAGAGTATAACATGTGCATATATTCTTGTTTATTCTTTGTAGTCTCTCGTGTTTGCTACATGCTCGATACAACTCGCGATCTAGCTTTTCGCGATCGAACTTCGGGTGTGTTGTCGAGGTATTTTCCAACAAGCGGTAAATAATTATTCATGTTATTTTGTTTTTTTAAGCTAAAAAAGACAAACCTACCTCAGAATGCAACAACTTTCGTCGTTTTGTTATCACTTAGGGGGTGTTTAGTTTTTGCTTAATATCCTAGATGGAGAAATTCCTTAACTCAACTAGGAAAATTTTTTGTTTCTTTTTGGCTTATTACTAAAAGAAATCCTATATGTGAATGGGTGCTAAAATTGGGGTCATCTCCATTAGGATGCATCTTTCCCTTTTTCTTTTATTCTCTCTTTCCCAAATACCACCACAACCATTTTTCCTCTTTCATAAAACTTCCCATGGCAGCCATTATCTCCATTGTCAGCTTCGTCTCTTCATCCTTGTATGTGGATCTGTCCATTGTTGTTCGGCTTCATCTTTATAGCTTTTATAATGGATCTCTCCATTGTCGATCTGTATCTCTACAACTTTTATAATGGATCTCTCCATTGTGGATCTGTCCATTGTTGTTCGGCTTCATCTCTACAACTTTTATAATGGATCTGTCCATTGTTGTTCGTCTTTTATTTTTTAAAGATTGTAGTAGTTGAATTTTATTTTGATTCATGACTTCTGTGTTCAATCCTTGATTCTCATTTGATTATTTGATTATAAGGTATACTTATAACTTAAGATGTTTTTCTTTTTTACATATTGACTTTAAAGACAAAGTTAGTTGAGACTAGTTTTTTAAAGAATGCCACTAAGAAAAAGAAACAGCAATGTGTTGAAAGGATCCTAACTCCAAACAACGTTATTAATCTAGACAGAAACTATTTCCAAACACGAAAAGAAAAAAAAAAAAAAAAAAAGAAACAACCCTTGCTTCATGTAATAAGATAAAATGAAAACCACATTCTAGTAATAAAAAGCTTGCGACTTTCATCACTAAGTATCAGAAACTTCGAAAAGCCCTTACTAATTTCTTAAAAAAAAAAAAAAAAAAAAAAAAAAAAAAAAAAAAAAACTGGATCGGTAGGTTGTATGGGAAAATTCCCATAAGCCGTTTCGACAGCATATCATGTCTGCATTTTTTTGCAATTTCTGCACATGCACATGCACATGTAAACAATCTCATGATTTTGTGAAGCCTAGTGGTCCTGCCCAAAAGTCTTTAGATCTTATTGCGTGAAGATATCATGCCACAACCAGACAAACAAATACCAAAAAAGGAATAAAAAACACACTTACCAAAAATCAACCACCCAAAAAAACACTTTCCTTAAATCAACCACCCAAAAAACACACATACCAAAAATCAACCACCCAAAAAACACATTCCTTAAATCAACCACCCAAAAAACACACTAGTACTTATCCTAAAAATAGCAAGTATGTCAGATCAAATACCTTTGGAAATCCAATCAGAAATCATTCAAAAATTTCCTATCAAATCACTACTCCGATTTCGAACAGTTTCAAAACAATGGAAGTCTCTTATCGACGGCCCAAAATTTATAAAAAACTACCACCTTAATAACCCTCAGCATCGTTTACTTGTACAGTACAAGTTAGGTTTTGTCCGTATACATACCTCAATTATCGATGACAATACTTTTCCCGAACAAAAGTTTCCCCTAACCGCTCCAGAGCCCCTTAACATACTAAGACACATATTAACACTCGGTTGTGTTGACGGGTTGTTATGTGTTTACGGCTTTTACCAAGATGTAGAAACTAAGATGGTTATTATTTGGAATCCTAGTGTTAGGAAATATGTTGGTATTGTTATCCCTAATGTACTGAATTCAGAAGATAGATGTACTCGTATTGGTTTTGGGGTTTGTCCTGATACTTGTGATCCTAAGCTTGTTAAGATTAGTGTCGATAAAGCTAAAATACCTAATACATGGATGGTTGAGGTTTTTACGTTAAGTACACGTGTTTGGAAAACTGTATATGCGGGTACGCAATTTAAATCTTGTGATTTCACACCATATCAGGTTTTCATAGATGGGATTATTTATTGGCATAGTGTTGGTTTCGATGAAGGATTTAGGACTAATTATATCATTTCATTTGATTTGAAGAGGGAGAAGTTTGGTGAAGTGTGTCTTACGGACAGATTAGCACGTGCACATAATTTGGTGGTGGCGAAGGCGGATGAGTCGCTTTGTTTGCTCGAGTATTATAATGAGGGTGAGATATCGGTTTGTGGTGTGTGGATGAGGCAAGATGGTGTTAATAAACCGTTTACAAAGATATATACCGTTAAGGTTGAGGGTAAGTCGGTGTATTATAACGTAATGGGGTTTAGGAACAATGGTGAGGTTTTATTGGGGATGGAGGGTGATGATTATAAAGAGTCTACAATTGAAGTTTATGAGCCCTCGTCAGGACATATAACTGGTGTTGAAATTGAAGGAAAGCATGCTACGTCCCCCACGTGGCCGTATATGGAAAAGCTGCTTTTGCTTCATGAGTCAAATTCTATCATTCATTGATAACGATGCTGTGTTGCAAGGTCTCGGGATTAAGCTGTAGTTATCACATTCAAATCTTTATTATTCAGTTTAGTTTATGTTACTAGAAAGATAAATGTGTTTTCTATATATCATGTGTGTGTTATTACTTTATAACATTAATGAGTACTACTGATGATGAATTTCATATAATTTGGTGAACAATAAACTCAGATATCTTTTTGACAGTCAAATAGATGCTCGCTATTGAAAAATATTTGAAAAGGAGAACTTGGGTAGCTAAGCCAATTTTTCTTGGTCAAATGTGAATTATCTGTTTGAGTTGGTTGCATATTTGGTTAGTTTATTCAAATTAGTGAATGAGTCCATGTGAAGCCTAGCATGAGATCGATTATCAGATAAATTAGTTTACACAACAGATCACACGTTCATACTTGTTTATTCCTGTAGAATATATCAGATAAATTAAACAACTCTAGCATGAACAAAGATTTTTATTTAAAAATAATAATACACCAATATACGATTTGTCATCCTCTACTTGGATCACATTAACATCAGCACTTAGAAACAAATTGACAAAAAAGATATAACGTATATATACACAGGTACGTACTCGTCTAGTTTTAGTAAAGACAAAGAAGATCAAACATACAGAAGTAATTTTCTTGGTATCTAATCGAGTGAGATATAAGAGAATTTATAACATCCCAGAATTCAATAGAAGCAGAAACAATATCTAGCTAGACTCGTACATGTGTAAAAATGAAATTGATTTAGGTGAAATGGACTACCAATGCTGGTTTAAATCAGCTTCAGAGAAGCGTGGTTGAATCCAAACTGCCTTTTGCACACATTATTTAGGAGGAAGAACATTTACGGCCTCATTTAGGAACACAAGTTGACGAGAATTCACAGGTTTGTGTTGTGTTAATCCGCAAACTTCAACATATTCATCATCTTTAAGATTAAAGTATTTTCTCTTATACATCGTGCTTTGAACCGTGTCCTGCACATATGAATAAGGCAACCCATCGCTAGCCTTCATGGGGTTCAGATTAAACTTCTTATTTTTCACCGAAAATGTGACCACATTGTTCCAACTGTCCATGTGGTCGAATGTTGCACTACGAACACAATTGACCCGAAAACCAACGAATTTTGGTACCTCATACTGAGACCAGGCACTTTCACCTTTTGAAATAATGATTATCTTATTGATTAATATAATGGAGACGATGCAACAGTGGGAGGTTGGTAGGTCAGAGAACGAGCCCGCCATGGCTGCAGGTTATACGATAAGCTTAAACTTGAAATCAGGGAGAATAATTTTGGCTAAAGAGAAGGGAGAAAAGAAGAAAATCGATCCTTCTTTATAAAGAAGGAGCCATCCTAGATATGATGCGAGACAAATTGCGCCTTGAAAATCTGGGACAATTCGATTGTAGAAACCTGATTTGTCGTTGTAGATTAGGCACTTGGAATCATTGGTATTGTAAAATAGTATCCATGGAGTTCCGGTAGATGTCAATTCAGCTGAAGCACTTGATGAGGCAGCTCGGAAGTCTTTGAATGTTCCTCGAAAACTTAAGAGCTCAATTAGCTCTAATCGATTGGCAATGCATGAGAGTATATCCGTGGGAAGATCGGCCCATGGTCTATATTGATACATTCTGCAGTATGTATAAAACATTAGAACTTCAAATCTGAAACATAACCAATGCACCATACATACATATACTAATAATGATATGTTATAATAAGTTTTATGTTCATAATTCATCTTATGTAGTTTATGTATTGTTAGATAGTTAACTGTTGGTCGATTTTCTTGTATAGATACTAATAATTGGGGCAAATGAGGATTTGCCCCATTGTGACTTATGCAATTCACCATGCTTTAAGCCTTGTCCTTTCTTTTTTTTTCATTTCGCATTTGCCCCATTGCGACTTATGCAACCTAAGCGAATCGTACAAACCAATATCATGTTGCCACATGTCCTCGTACCAAATACACTTTTCTAAGTGTGTGTAAGACACAAGTACATGTGTGTAAGTGTCATTTTTCTTGCAACTAGTACTATGTGTAAGTGTACTATTATGCAACTTGTACAATTTTTGCAAATAAAATATACGTTATTTTTTTATGCAACTTGTACAATTTATTTCGATTTGACATTTGTAATAGTAATTGTACCTTTTATTCGAACTGTACAAAATTTTATTCGATTTGACATGTGAAATAATCCGTAGTATGTATTGCGACTTGTACTTTTTATCAACCTTAGAAACAAGTTTTAATTATCTAATATTTACATATAAACTGGCCTTTAAACATGAGACTAATCACTGTCATTATAGCTAAACGTTAGAAATAGATTGTCAACAGATAATCACTTCTTGATGAAATTAGGCTTTAAAATTTCATACCAGATTATGAGTTGGAATAATATTAGTTCATCTTTTTTTTTGTTTGGTCAATGACCCATTGATAATGGGTCTTTTCATAAACAAATCATCTATGTAGCCTGTTACAAGAACACCTACGACATGTCCCTTGTGTTTGAAAAGATATAAGCAGGTGTTTTGATTAGCTTATTTTAGGAGCTTACGGGCTTATTACTCACAATTTTTAAACAGACATCATTCTCGTCGTACTACGTAATAAATTTGTATAAAGTCATAATATTGAATATTACATCAAATCAAATAAAAGAGGCGAAAATTACTGCAGAGGCGCCTATCAAAACAGGTTGCCTCGCAGAGGGTGGATTTTTTTTTTTTTTTTTTTTCATTCTCAAAAAGGCCTCCAATTTTGCTGCAAACGTGCAACAAAATAAATATGTACACGTGTCGCACTCTCGTTAATCTAAAAACTAAAAAAAAAACATTTCAGATAAAAATTGCAATGAATTACAATAGTTCCGGGACCCACTTGAATAAAAAAACAAAAAAAAAACACTTTTTTTTTGCTTTGGTGCAGCGATGTATTACAAAATAAAATCATGCATCGCTTTCAACTATTACAACTTACTTTTTCAACCCTAAACTTTTTAATATTTACAAGTTTTTTATATAACAAACTTTATTTGTTAAATATTTAACAAATATGTAGCAAATTCGTTAATAAAAAAAAATACCGTTGCGAAGAGCTCTAAATTACGAATAAAACGAGCCCAATATTGATATGCTTTCGACGTACGTACGATTTTCTAAAAAATGTTCAAGTTTGATTTATATATATATATATATATATATATATATATATATATATATATATATATATATATATATATATATATAACTTTATAAAAACTTTCAAAACACACTTTAAACCACGTGAGTCAAAGACGTACAATTATATTAAGAGGAATATCGTTTGAAAATAATAATGTAAACATTCATAAACAAAAAAAATCGTATACCGTACAATTATACTAAAAAACGTAAACGTTCATTGGAACAAAAAACGGTATTCATCTTTCGTAGAATTGCACAGGTTACCATTTTTTGGTTTATGAATGTTTATTTTTTTTTAAATGATACTCCTCTTTCAAAGAATTGTACGTCTTTGACCCAAAAAGTCTGTTTTGAAAGTTTTTTTAAAGAAAATATTATACATACATACTACCCTAAACTTTTTAATCTTTATAACTATTTTATATAACAAACTTTATTCGTTAAATATTTAGAAAAATATAGCGAATTCATTAATAAAAAAATATTGTTGCTAAGAGCTCTAAATTACGAACAATACGAGCACAATATTGATAGGCTTTTGACGTACGTACGATTTTATAAAAAAGTGTTTTGCTTTTATTTTAGTGTTGAAAAGGTAAGTTGTAATAGTTGAAAGCGATGTGTGCTTTTATTTTGTAATACATCGGTGCACCAAAGCAAATAAGTGTTTTTTTTGTTTTTTTATTCAAGTGGGTCCCTAAACTATTGTAATTCGCTGCAACTTTTATGTGAAGTGCATTTTTTTTTAGTTTTTGTATTAACAATGATTTCACTGCACGTTTGCAGCGAAATTTGAGGCCTTTTTGGGAATGAAAAAAAAAAAAAAAAAAAAAAAAAAAAACCCTCTTAGAGGCAACCTGTTTTGACAGGCGCCTCTGCAGTAATTTTCGCATAAAGAGGGCAACTTCGAAATTTGGACCCACGTTGTCAGTATATCCGGAATATAGTTTTCTTCCATTCTTGAAGAAGATATTATAAATATTAGATTGTGATGTCGACAATGCACAATCCAGTTTCACAGTTTCTAAGTTTTTTTATTTCATTAATCACTACTTGTATATGTGAAAAACAGTGAATCAAGTGTATTTGCAAATTTGATTTGATTTGTATCCGTTGGTAAAATCATTTTTCGCGTTGCTTAGACACATTTTTTTGCTGTTTTTAGACATAAAAAGCCGTATGCACCTAGTTAAAGTTAAAACAAACGAAAGTTAACCTTTTACTCCAGTCGACAACAGTTTCCCATTTTATCTGAGGATGTGGTCCATTGTTAGACAACACGAAAGTTAATTTGTGGTTGATAACCCCATTTCTCTTTGGCCATATATTTTCACGCTTAGCGTCTTCAAACTTGAGATTTACTAATACTGCTAAAACCGACGAAACATAGAAAAATTAACATTGATTTGTATATTAACTAATATTAAAAGACCCATTATCAATGTTAACATCGATTTAGTAATACTGGCTACATAGATGATTTGTTTATGAAAAGACCCATTATCAATGGGTCATTGACCAAACAAAAAAAAAGATTGAACTAATATTATTCCAACTCATAATCTAGTATGAAATCTTAAAGCCTAATTTCATCAAGAAGTGATTATCTGTTGACAATCTATTTCTAACGTTTAGCTATAAGGACAGTGATTAGTCTCTTGTTTAAAGGCCAGTTTATATGTAAATATTAGATAATTAATATTTACTTATCGTCTGCCGCCGCGGCCGTAACGAAACCTGCATTCGATGACGTCATCGTTGTTGTTGTTGAGATAAGCTTCATCATCATCATCTCCCCCTCCGATCATCATTTCGTAACTCTCGTCTTTGTCGTCTTCTTCTTGGTAGACTTGGATGACGTCATCTTTGTTGTTGTTGTCAGTGAGTTTGAAGAGGTCGTCTTCAAGGTCACCGGTCAACATTTTTGTATTTTATCTATACTACATATAAAGGAAAAATAGTCAATCTTGAAAAGTGGAAAATTGAAAAGTCAAATAATGTGAAATCTTGAAAAATCTTATTAAATGAAATTATGAAATGTAATTAATACTCTTATTAAAACACCTATTACTTAAAAGTGCAATGATTTATTCACATTGTACAACCAATTAAAAACATATCTACCAAATTAAATACAACCAATTAATACAAATCACACACCGGGTTGACTCGGGACGCTTCAAACCCGACGGTTTGAACCGGTTTAATTTGACCCGTTTTCGACCCAACCTAGCAAGTTGACCCGGTTTAAATCGACCAATTTTTCGACCGGAACGGTTCAAACGGTTGAACCACCTGAGTTTCAAAACATTATGTTTATTTCCCAAATCTTTAAACTTTTATTATTTTCCATTCATAACCTATAAACTTTTTTTTTTATTAATAAACTATTTGTCGCTAAAAAATCCCGTTGCTATGCACGGGTACTCGTCTAGCAAATGAAATAAAGAAATGAAAAGAAAAGTGAGTCTTTTCCTTGCTTTATATGCCACTGATGGATGGATGGGTCACGGGTTCATTTGCTTTATTCTTTAGAATTTCAAATAGAGTCTATATTTCAAAACTGGTCAATTTTTTTTTCTTTTTTGTGGTCTAATAAAATTAAAAGTTCAATTATACTCTTGTGACCGGTGTATTGTGCGACTTTAACAAATTTTTGACAAGTGTTCCAAGAATATTTGCGTACTTCAAAAACTGGTTAATACTTTTGCAAACGTCAATATGTTTGTTCTCCCAATTATTCATCACGAGGGTGATAAATTTGCGCGTTAACTTGTGGATTTGTATTTCTTAATTCATTTTATAGCAATAATCACAAGAAAGCAAATAACTCTACAATGCATCAACCTTTATCCGTTAACAAACTTCTAGTTACGATTGTAAGAATGTTTAACTGATTTGCGAAAAAATGGGTCAACAAGATGTTGTAACGTAAGTTTAGGCACGAAATCAAGCAAATATTTTGGCCTACCAATCATTTCTCGTATAAAAATGATTAAAAAAACATAAAAGATACATGAAGGAAAGCTCACACGAATAGCGGCTTGACCATTGCAAGTGAGTGAAAGGAGGTTCGATTGGCAAACATGGAATACCATTAAGCTGGATAAGTTGGTCGTGCATCCAAATATGCCTCGGCTTGTTTATCAAATAATCCAGCCATTTTTATTAGCTATTTTGGATAATGGAATTTGCAGGCAGGAAACAAGAATGAAACAAATATATATAGAAGCCATGTCTCTTGCAACAAGTTAAAAGATGCATAGACTCATAAAGTTTGTTAATTATTCATGTTATATTGTTTTTGTTAAGTTAAAAAGACTAACCTACCTGGCGGAGCTAGAAAAAATTTTGTGGGAGGGCCGAAACAAAATTTTTTTCGGGAAAAACATTATATGGGAGGGCCGAGAAGTAAAAAACAAAATTTTACACATGAAGTCGCGAAAAAATACACTAACGGGCTTAGGCCTAGGGGCCGGGACCCTTCCCGGTCCTCACTTAGCTCCGCCGGCTACCTCATAATGCATCAACGTTCGTCGTTTTGTTATCACTTATTGCTTCATGTACTGTAACGAGTGGGTAAGCCATCGCGTTGCTGCGGGAGTGCTGTGTTAATGATGTCTATAAAAGACCAAAGGTGCAATATACTTGGATGAAAAGATGTATATGTAATGTCTCTTTTATATAAACCCATGTATGAATAAGTTCGTCACATATATTATATCAGGTCAACGTGTACATAAATATTGGTATTGCAGGTAAAGTTTAGACCAAAAAAAAAAAAAAAAAAAAAAAAAAAAAGAAAAAAAAACCACCGCTATCAAATTACATTTGCCAGTAGTAGAATGTGAACTTTTGAGGCAGTCAAGGTTACGATGTCCGAAGTAATTAATCACATTGAGACCTTTAAAAATGCAATTTATGTCATAACAATGAACTAAAGAGGTAGAAATAGTATTATTGTGATACCATGACTAAGGCTGCATAACATTCCTTATTCAAATAGAAAGGCTTTCCCCTAAGCATTTCAACAACCTGCAAAAGTAAACCATTTGCTCAAATGATCTACAGTATATAAAAAGTATATATATGTCTCACAATTTGTGTGTGTATGCAACATGCACCTTATCTTATTCTGTTGTAACAAAGAAAACAAAAAAAAACTATTCTTCAAGGTATGAATAAGATGTTTATGGTTGTATGTTTAATTACAACACATAGTCACTTATTTCTCATATAACAGGTAATGCCATGTTTTTAACTAAATTTCAATCTTATTAATATTTTGTTCATAGTAAGCTCAAATACTGTAATTTAAAGGATAAACCATAGCAAAAAAAAAACATTTTGAATGCAGAATTTTGTGTTACCTCTTCATCATATGTGTCCAGGTAAGGAGATGGCCAACGCGCCTGACGTGGAGATCTTTGAAGTAATATATCTGTTTTCTACAAAAAAAAAAAAAAAAAAAAAAAAAAAAAAAAAAAAAAAAAAAAAATTTACGTTATCATTATACAATCTTTAATAGAGGGTGTCGCTGTCAATTCGGTATTTCTTGTTTTCGATGAAATACTTAACCCAACTTAAGAGAAATACACTGTTGTGTTATCATCTTGACTTTGTTGTAATGGTTGATAATCTTCTGTTTCAATAGGAGCTGCAACAATATCAATAGTTTGTATCAAAATATGTTATTATTATTTCTGTACGACGTTTGAATATAATCACTTATCTTTACGTGCGTTCACCTTGTTCTTGAAATAGCCCTCTCTTAACATTTTTATTAATGTTTAATGTTTTCGTGGTTATGTCCATTACTGCAAACTTCCTTTTGGGAGTTTGTTCTTGTGTTTCCAAAAGTTGTATTTATGTGGATGGGGTTAAATTCACCTGAATTTCTTTTGATGATGATGAGTATCACCTCCATCCACCATAGAAGCCACGTTCATCTCATATTTGTATTTATACTTGATCGTGAGCCTGTATTCAAAACAAACAAAACAAACAGATAAATGGAACAATAGAAATATGATAGATCACTGAGTAAAAAAAATTTATAAAAAGCACAAAAAAACTCGCTGATACGTGGGAATTGCACCAGGCTTTACCTCTCGAGGGATCTCGAGAAGCTTACAACCCCCACCAGGCAGTGTACCTGATCGTTGTAGTATAGTATAGTGACAAGTACCGGGGGATTGATCGTTCAACTCAGGAATAGTGTCGCTCGGATTGGAAAGCCTAAAAACTAGGTCTAGAGGTGAGGGATGATTCTTTTTGTATTTTTATATTTTTATAAAAGCAATTAAAATCTCGGGTTTTTGAAAGAGTGGGCAAAATTAGTTGCTAATCAACTAACCCAATAACTAAGATGCAATCAAAATAAAATAACAAAAATGAAAATATATCTAATTAAACTAGTGGTGTGAACAATAATAGGGAGAGTTGTGTTTACTTAGATTTCGTTACTCCCTAGATATCTTTTATAGGTTGATAGTTTGTTACAATTGCGTGGATGACGGGTTATATTCCTTAATACCATTCGTGGGGTGGCGTACGTACTTTCCCAACTCTATAAACGTCCAAAATGCTTCCTTTTCCAGAATTTACTTCAAAAGTACCTAAAATCACAAAAGGAACGATTTAGGGCAATATTTGATCAAATAAATTCAATTCCGGACTTAAATGACCCCCTAAAAATGGTTTATTTTTCGCCTCATCATATACCCTTACACTTGAGATTTGCTTGTCCTCAAGCAAATGCGCTTTTATTCTAATCAAAATACAAGTTAGGGGTCATTTAACACTAATATAAAAGTAATTAAAACAAATAATCGTTCCACTAAAGACCAAAGACAAGCACAGAGGTCATACACTAGCAACTCACAAATAGTGTTTAGATACTCACATCTCTCGGGTGTAATAAAGTATATGTCACAATATGGAAATGGAAAACATCTCTCACTACCTGTCATAGCAAAATAGATTACCATAGGTTTGGGAAAGGATCAAACCTCCACCACATGGCGTAAGCACCTAGGATAAATTATCAAAGAGGTCTTTTAAAGGGTTATAACGTTAGGTGTAGGGATATGGAATACACCGTTTTGTTGGATAAATGCAATCCTTACTGGTGGCGAGTTAATCATCTTAGTTAATTACATGTACGATATGGCGTTGCTAAGCCAAGACTAGACTCGACCTAAGCTAATAAATGAAAAATAACAAAAACATAAAACAAACATAGAATGAAACGGGATGGTAGTCCGTATGTTTTTTTTCTATTATATATATATATATATATATATATATATATATATATATATATATATATATATATATATATATATATTTTGAATTGAATACACTTTTACCCTACCATCCAAAATAATACATCATAGGGAATGTACATTCCTCTTACACTTGAATTTTTATATACTTTACAATAAACTAATCTAATGACTCGAATTAAGATAATCAAAACACTTGGAGTACTTTTAAGATTAACGCACATATGGGGGTAATATATGATGTTCTTTCCCATTACTCCATAACACAAGTACTTTACCCATGAGTCTCAATCGTCCCAAAACAATATGTACAAGGATATGACTCGACTTAGCAACCATGTAATCAATTAGATAATTAACTAAGGGTTTAACAAATAACAATAATGCACTAAAGATAAGTGCATATACGGAAGGCTAAGGCGATTTGGGTGTAAATTTAAGTGGGTTGTAACAAATTCTTCCTTTAAGTAAGATGCTTAAAGTTAGAAACGAAAAGATAGGCTTGGAGGGGTGTACTAGGGGTTTCGTATACTAAAAATGAGTACAACGCTAAGGTGTGGGAAAAATTAATTGACTTTACTAGCCAAGTAATATGACTTAAATGGTCAAGTAATTATGATACGGGTTTAAACACAAGGGTGATCCTAATGCCTCTTATCATGTAGTAAATCCTACCACACGAATGTAGTCTCACTAGCGGTCTCGGGATGCATCACTAACGCAAGTTCTAGATGTACACTCATAAGCACTAATGCTTTTCCTATCAAATCTAAAGGCGAACCTCACATATTTGGGTGGAAAATTTTTCTGAATGGTACGGTTTTGTGCTAGTCATACGATCTCCTATTCATGAGACGCTTGCTAAGGCTAAAGTTTCACTCCTAAATGTTGTAAAAAATTTTAAATTTGGCGCTAAAATTACACTAACAAGTATTTCTCATAGTTTTATTACACACCTACCATCATACAAACAAACTCAAGTGCAAGTGTATCCTATAAGGTATCATCATTTACCCTCCCCTTACACTTAGGATGAACATTGTCCCCAATGTTCAATTAAAGAATGTAAAAGTAAAATAGGTAAAAGAATGAAATCAAATACTCCCCTGATTTGTTCGGTGTGGATAGTGTGGTAACAAGGTTAGATCTTCCTCCAAGAAAATGAACAATCAAAGCTTCCCTTCCAGAATATAAATCATCTTCTTGTCATACATAACCTGTTAAACTTGAGAAAACAAACAAGGCAACCTCGTGTAAAATCGGCGGCAATCTATATATACTAACAAATTCTAAAAAACAAATTAAGATATAATGCTTGTGGAATGAATGTTTGCAGATTTCCTGGAGTTTATGAAACTAAAGAATTAACAAAAACTTCAAGACTCCGTTAGAAAAACAAAACTAACCAAATTTCCAGAATTTTACACGTGACGCCGTCAGGAGCTAACTCCTGACACCGTTAGAAGTGATCTGCAGAAATCTTTACGTTAAGTTTCCGTAAAATTTTTGGAAAAACTTATGTCCTACTTCCTGGAAAATCTTGCAAAACATCATTATGACTCGATACAAGCATTTGACTCTAACAAATACTAATACACATGTTCATTTAATATTGTGGAGAATCATGATCAATCTCATTCTTAAAAACAAATTTGGGGTTTTCCCTTACATTTGTCGTTTGCGAAATACATTTGTATGAAGTTAAGACAAAGTCAAACGACAAAATAAAGTATTTTCACAATTTTAGTTTGAAACATGATCTACCAACAATAAAAATAAAGCATGCATACGGAAGCAAATAACAATCAAACAAATAAAAATCACACAAAACATGGGTTACCTCCCAAGAAGCGCTTTTCTTTATTTATGAGTCTTGTAGCTAGACTCAAGGTCAAGGGCTATTACGTGACCTCATCTCTTGAGATGATGTATTCCATATAATTATGATCCTCACTATCGTGATGGTGGTGTTTCAATCGATCAACACTCGCAGTCACCTCCCCTCCTCCTTTACTGCTCAAGTTATCTATCCCATCTTGGCCTATGCCTTTAATTGTGAATGGCCCATACCACAAAGGACTTGGTTTATCGGGAGGTACTGTTATCTCCGAGTGTCTTAAGAGTACCAGGTCTCCTTTCGCGAATGGTACATGATTCCCCGTTGGTTGACTTCTTTCAAACTTGACATGAACTTTGGTGCAGCCTTTGCTTCCTTCATGTTCAGTTTCTTTGTAAATTTTGATCCTTGCTTCCCATGCAAGAATCTTTTCCTGAACACGAATAGGCGATGTGTCAATGTTGTTTTTGAGCTTTCTCTTCATCAAGCTATCTTGTGCACATCGCAGGGTCATGGGAAAGCTAATTTTTCTTTTTCCTGATTTAAGCTCAATTTTCCTGATTTCATACCTAATAACAGCTCGTGCGGTGGTAAGGAATGGTGCTCCGAGAATTATTGGCATGCATCCACCTCCTTTATCATCGATGATCATGAAATCAACGGGATACATGAATCCTGCAACATTGACCAGCACATCCTCTGCAAATTCCCAAAGGGTACACATAAGAGTGTCCAGCGAAGGATAGCCTAACACGGGTAGTGGCAGGCATTTCAGATGTTAGTTGGGTGTAGATAGTTAAGGGAATAAGATTTACTTCCGATCCTTGGTCGGCGAAAGCATTCAGACATTGCAGATTCCCAATGCTGGCTGGTATCTCAAAGTTCCCACAAGCCATCTGCTTAGTAGCTACTTTTTGTACAAGTATCTTTTCAAATACCGGTCCCCCAGGTAATGTATCATACTCATTTTCCCCTTCTTTCTTCTTTGAAACCTGTTTGGAAGATTGATTATGCCCGTCACCCTTTATCCAATTTGTTATGGTGTTTTCGTTTATATCATGTTTTAGGTATTAACCTAATGATTGGGATTTTGGCGGTTCTTCAATGGTTTGTTCACTAGGGGTTTCTTTTTCCTCATTATCCTTGTGGACAATTGTGATGGAATTAACAAACTGGGTAGTGGGGGTAGCACTTTCTTTCCTTAGTAACATCATTTCTGGGGTTTTCTGGTTTGCGTACTCCTCCACTAGGCTCATCATCTCCTTCATTTTCTCTTGCATCTCCTCTTTTTGTTTATAAACTACTTCCTCGAATCTAGCAAGCCGCTCAGAATGGGTTGCCATATATTCTCTCATTCGAGCTTCGAATTCCGGGCTAAGTTTTTCAGGAGGAGGATAAGGTGGGGCATAATTTTGAAAGGTTTTAACATTCTCTCTAGAGGGTGACTCAGATAATGGCGTTGGAGTCATTTTCGAGACAGAATTGACAGCAGCTTGTCTAGAACTTAAAGGTCTCTTTTGTCTTTCCTCAAAATAGTCAACTTTTGCCTCAAGCTTGCAAAGGAGTTCATCGGAGATTTGATTAGTCTCTCCATGTGTCGAGATTGCTTTGATGGCCGCTTCTATAGTGTGATTAAATTCCCATAATTCTTGATTATCGGCGGCAAGTTCGTCAATAATTTTCCAAGATTCCTCGGCGTTTCTATCACGTAATCTACCTCCGGCGGCTCGATCAATGGTACGTTTGGTGTGATAGTCGACATGGTCATAGAAGATTTGAACTAATAACCAAAGATTTATACCATGATGAGGGACTTTTTGGAGTAAGTCCTTGAAACGAGCCCGTGCTTCATAGAAAGTTTCACCTTGATGTTGTTGGAACATCAAGATATCATTTCTAAGCATCGCAGTTTTCCCCGGTGGGAAAAATTGAGCAAGGAAACGAGTGGTGAGATCATCCCATGAGGTGATGGATCCCGTGGGTAAACGTTCAAGCCATTGACTAGCTTGATCACGTAGAGAGAATTGGAATAGGCGTAATCGGGTCGACTCTCTAGTTGTAACATCAAGGTCTATAGAATCTACGATTTTAAGAAAATCCTTGAGATGTTGGTTAGGATCTTTGGAACGAAGTCCATGGAATGCACATCCGCTTTGCACCAATCGGATGGTGTCGGATCGCAAGGTCTATAGAATCTACGATTTTAAGAAAATCCTTGAGATGTTGGTTAGGATCTTTGGAACGAAGTCCATGGAATGCACATCCGCTTTGCACCAATCGGATGGTGTCGGATCGCAAGGGGGACACATTGGCTCCTTGGGCGAGCTCAATGGTGTTTCGATAGCCTTGGGGCTAGGACGGGAATACTCTCCTAGGGTTCGGAGCCTAAGAGGTTGGTTTGCTAGTGGTGGGTTTTGTGGGTGGTTTTGTTGTGGTGGGTTGATGGGTTCAAAGATGTTACCACCTTCCATGAAGTCGGATTGTAAAGGTTACGAACAAAGACACGAAGAAATAAGATAGACTAAAGAAAACCTAAAATTAAAAACAAAATCTTACTAGAAAGGAATCTAGCAAGTAGACCTAATAAAAAGAAATCCTAACCTAGACAATAATTATTCTCCGGGCTGCGGCGCCAAAAACTTGATACGTGGGAATCGCACCAGGCTTTACCTCTCGAGGGATCTCGAGAAGCTTACAACCCCCACTAGGCAGTGGACCTGATCGTTGTAGTATAGTATAGTGACAAGTACCGGGGGATTGATCGTTCAACTCAGGAATAGTGTCGCTAGGATTAGAAAGCTTAAAAACTAGGTCTAGAGGTGAGGGATGATTCTTTTTGTATATTTATATTTTTATAAAAGCAATTAAAATCTCGGGTTTTTGGAAGAGTGGGCGGAATTAGTTGCTAATCAACTAACCCAATAACTAAGATGCAATCAAAATAAAATAACAAAAATGAAAATAAATCTAATTAAACTAGTGGTGTGAACAATAATAGGAAGAGTTGTGTTTACTTAGATTTCATTACTCCCTAGATATCTTTTACATGTTGATAGTTTGTTACAATTGCGTGGATGACGGGTTATATTCCTTAATACCATTCGTGGGGTGGCGTACGTACTTCTCCAACTCTATAAGCTCCTACTTCACTCCTATGTCGAGCCTGCAAGAAGCTCCTAACATGGGATCATTAGAATTCACTCATGCATTAAATACAACCATAATAACCTAGTACGCATTGGTTCATGTTTCTTAAGATGTTCAAGCATGTTACCCTATGGAAGTCTGCCAGTTTTCTTAAGCCTAACATCGAAATCGTTCATCCGTAACAACTATAAACAAACAATCAACCCATAATTAACATCTAGGTTCCACTACATCTAAGCAAACACACAAGTGATCTAGCCTAACATGTTAAATTCAAGACAAGCGTAAGATATATTCAAACAACACATAGACATATTGAATGAATTGAAAGGATACTTATCTCAATTGAACATGAAAGGTTTCAAAGGGTAAAAACCCTTGAAAGAACAGTAAAATTCGTGCTAGGGTTTCTCCAAGTTATGCCCTCTAAATTTACACACTAATGAATGAAAATTGCAAAACTATATATAGATTTTCCATGGTGACGGCGTCAAGAAGAAATGTCTGACGCCGTCAACTCGCCGCCCATAGTGATATCGGATTGCCTAGATCCAGATTTGACGCCGTCATGTGCAAAGTTACTCTGGGCCGTCACATGCAATTGGACCATGACGGCCTATGGTGACGCCGTCATGCCCATAGTGTAAAATCCTTCTGGATCATCACGGACTTTGTCCACTTCACCTCTTGTTTTACTCTTGATGCCGTCATGTAGAACCTTGTGACGCCGTCAGGTACTGTTCCGAGCAAGGAAAATTAAGACTTTGCCGTTTTCTTCACTTTTATGCTCCAAAAACGTCCAAAACGCTTCCTTTTCCAGAATTCACTTCAAAAGTACCTAAAATCACAAAAGGAATGATTTAGGGCAATATTTGATCAAATAAATTCAATTCCGGGCTTAAATGACCCCCTAAAAACGGTTCATTTTTCGCTTCATCACTCGCCTTCACTTGCTTGTAGCCTTGAGCAACGACTTCCTGAATCTTCTTAAAACAATTATATATTGGACTTTTCTTAGAAACCAATCCAATGAGTTCTTGATATCAGCCATTGGAAGTATAAAGAGTTTAACTACTGACCATAGGGTGAAAATTTTGGTGCTGCCATCGCTGAGATGAGCTCGGCAGTGTCAGGTTCATTTGGTCTTTTACCCTGTACAATCAAGTTCGTTAGTTAATGTTAGTTTTTGTTACAAACCAACCACTAAGCTTTGATTATTTGGTTGCCACACATTGAAATAAGCTGTTTATCTTATATAACTCTATTCACTCTAAAATAATGTTAAACACCTTTGTCTCAACTCTCAACTACTACAAAGCGCAACTACCATCGACACTTCACCACCACCATACACCAGTACTTCAAAAAAATCCTACTCACCACTTGAAAAACAATAATTGCAAACTAACTTAAAACAACTGATGCTCACCTCAATTGAACACTCATAACTTCAATTCAATATATTACATCAATGAGATTGCTTCCTTATTTTTGACATATTCAAAGTATATTACATAACTAAAAATGAATCAATGAGATTGCTTCTTTTTTTTAACAGTTACCTAACCAAACTTTTGTAGTTGGTGGGTTAATTTTAAGCAAATTCAAAGACCCTTAAAATGACGCAGTTCCCCCTTTAAAACTGTTGTTTAGAATTAGCACCGAGCATTCCGTAGAAAATGTTAAGATAAATACTTATTGCCTTGACAGAGGGTAAGACTCTTTAATTTCAGAAACATCGGTGCTATCTTTTCCATCATTCTGAACCTGCCGTTCCTGTACCCATTATGCATCTGGCTCATGTGCACAACATTTCCAGCTGTATGTTAAAACCAATCGCTGCAAGTTTAGACAAAAATTTCGCCATTTTAGGAACCATAAATGCAAATTGTATGTTGTTAGTTTTCTTGGGTTACCTTGTGTATATCTGTTACATGTAAGGCTTTGAGTGATGGCTTTTTTACTATCTTGTATAAACTTGCATATTTTCCTATGTGGAAATCCCATAAACAAACAATTTTACTCTTTGATTTTTGCAAAAGTCGTTGTAAAAAACAGTTTTACCTTTTCGACCATTAGTTAGTGTTTTTACTTAGTTTTGTAATAGCGTCACATCACTTTCTTTCCTTGTTTTCAGGTATCACTGGTGCTAACGGCTAAAAACCGTCATCCAGAATATATAAAACCGATGGAAACTGTCTTTCACTGTTTTAGTGCAGTAGTGTAATACTCCTTCTGTTTCAAATTATGAGTTGTTCTTTCTTTCTTGTTTTAGGCGACTTGTAATAAGGAGTAAATAAAAAACTTACCCTGAATGCATTGTTGACAGTTTGGTAACATACGCTTCCAAGTCTATAGCTTCATCCTAATCGCTATTTGATGGCGAAAAATGAACCACTTTTAGGAGGTCATTTATGCCCGGAATTGAATTTATTTGATCAAATATTGCCCTAAATCGTTCCTTTTGTGATTTTACGTACTTTGGGAGTGAAATCTGGAAAAGGAAGCAATTCAGACGTTTTTGGAGCATAAAAGTGAAGAAAACGCAATTTTCCATGCTGAGAACAGTGTATGACAGCGTCAAGAAGGAATTCCTGACGGCGTCAAGAGTAAAAACCATGACGACCCAGAAGAAACATGAAGGCGTCACAAGTAGAGCGTCAAGACTTAATTGTGTGACGGCCTGCAAAAGGGGACTACATGACGGCGTCAGATCTAGATCTAGGCAGTCTGAGGAATTTTTGGGCGGTGAGATGACGGCGTCAGAAATTTGTTCTTGACGCTGTCACCCTCTAAAACCTATATATAGTTTTCTAATTTTCATTCATTAAAAAGGAACTTGTGTGGAGAAACCCTAGGGCCGAACCTTGTACGAATTTTACCGCTTTTCAAGAGTTTTCAACCCTTGAATCCTTACATGTGCTATTGAGATAAGTCTTTTATTAATTCAATCAATATGTCTATGTGTTGGTTGTCTATATCTTGTGCTTGTCTTGATTTCAACATGCTAGGCTAGATTTATCTTGTGTTTGCTTAGATCTAATGAAACCTAGATGTTAATTATGTGTTGATTACTTGTTTATGGTTGTATTGGATGAATGATTTCAATGTTAGGCTTAAGAAAACTGGCAGATCTCCATTTGGTAACATGCTTGAACGTCTTAGGAAACATGAACCGATGTGTACTAGGTTTTATTGGTTGTATTTAATGCATGAGTAAATTCTAATGATCCCATGTTAGGAGCTTCTAGCAGGCTCGACGTAGGAGTGAAGTAGGCACTCATAGGATTGGGGAAGTAAGTACGCCACCCCATGAATGGTATTAAGGAATACAATCCGTCATCCACGCAACTATGACAAGTAATTAAAGTGTAAAAGATATCTAGGGAGTAGTGAAATCTAAGTAAACACATTTCTCCAACATATTACTCACAACCTTAGTTTAATATAGTTTATTTTCATTTTTAGTATTTTATTTTGATTGCATCTTAGTATTGGGTTAGTTGACTAACAACTAATTCCGCCCAACTCCTTCCAACCCGAGATTTTAATTTGCTTTCTAAAAAATATAAAAATACAAAAAGAATCATCCTTCATCTCTAGATCTAATATTTAGGTTTTCTAATCCTAGCGACACTATTCCTAGCTGAATGATCAATCCCCCAGTACTTGTCATTATACTATACTACATCGATCAGGTACACTGCCTGGTGGGGGTTGTAAGCTTCTCGAGATCCCTCGAGAGGTAAAGCCTGGTGCAATTCCCACGCATCAAGTTTTTGGCTCTGCAGCCCGGGGAATAGTTATTGTCTAGGTTAGAATCTCTTTTTATTAGGTCTACTTGCCAGATTCCTTTCTAGAAAGATTTTATTTTTATTTTTAGGTTCTCTTTAGTCTATCTTATTTCTTTGTGTTTTTGTTCGTAACTCTTCACCACCTGACATCATGGACGATGGGAACATCTTTGAACCCATCATCCCACCACAACAAAACCCACCACTAGAACCTCTTAGGCCCCGAACCTTAGGAGAGTATTCCCGAACTAGCCACCAAGGCTACCGAAACACCATTGAGCTCACCGGAGCCAATGTGACCCCTTTGCGATCCGACACCATCCGGTTGGTGCACAGCGGATGTGCATTCCATGGACTTTGTTCCGAAGATCCAAATCAACATCTCAAGGACTTCCTTAAAATCGTAGATTCCATAGACTTAGATGTTGCAACTAGAGAGACAACCCGATTACGCCTATTCCAATTCTCTTTACGTGATCAAGCTAGTCAATGGCTTGAGTGGTTACCCGCGGGATCCATCACCACTTGGGATGATCTCACCACTCGTTTCCTTGCTCAATTTTTCCCACCGGGGAGAACTACCAAGCTTAGAAATGACATCTTGATGTTCCAACAATGTCAAAATGAATCTCTTTATGAAGCATGGACTCGTTTCAAGGATTTACTCCAAAAAGTCCCTCATCATGGCATAGATCTTTGGCTCCAAGTCCAAATCTTTTATGACCATATCGATCTCTCCATGAGGCGAGCCATTGACCAATCGGCCGGTGGTAAGCTACGTGATCTAAGTGCGGAACAATCATGGGAACTCATAGAAGATCTTGCTCTCTATGACAACGAAAGTTGGAATGATCCCCGTGATTTGATCAAAACGGTCAAGGCAATATCTTTGCCTTCGAACAACTCTAGCACTCCCAACCGTAGGATCATGGAACTTGAAGGTCGAGTCAAGTCTCTCATGAAATCTTACGAAGCTCAAAAGCCTTCAAGCCAAGTAAGCAGAATGGCTTCAACATGTAAATTGTGTAATGGCCCTCACAAAACTCATAACTGCATGGAGCTTCCAAAACGTGCTTATAACGAATTCACATCATCACACGTTGGTCGAGGCCCTCGAAATTCTGACGAGGCCTATGAGGCATGGAAGGATAAACCTAATTTCAGAGGGTACCAAACGCGGAGCGTATCCTTCAATGACTCTTCACCACTCAAATGGTCCGAGCATTTTCCATCGCAGAGCACTCCTAGGCAAAGCTGTGAAGATGCCTTGCGAAAATTCATTCTATCTCAGGAATTGCAGCTCTCTACGCTCGAGGCTAAAGTTAGACAACAGCAGGCCGATATGAATAACAAGATTTGTAATCTGTTAACTGCTATCAAAGAGCACGCTGTTAATAAACCCATTCACGTTGATGAAGTCAAATATGTTACCTTTATGAGTCCACCAACCTCTCATGTGAAAATAAAAAGTCCTAGTAAGCTATTTAAACATCTGTCACCAAAAGTAAAAGAACCTGTCAACCCCCTAGGATCAATCCATTTCGTAAATACCATCACCACGATATCTGCTTCTACACCTAACCTGAACCAACAAAAAACTGAAAATATTGGTCATACAACTAAAGATGGGACCTCAAGGGTGGACCATGATTTGGCCAGAAGCCCTACCAACTCATCTGAGCAGTGCACCGTGCAAGAATCTAGCAATTAAATGAAGGGAAAGAGAGATCGGAAGAGCATATGAGAAATCCAGCCATTTTGGGTAAATCTATTATAGAGGAACCCGAGAGAAAAATGGAGGATGTTACTAGTGGGAGTAGCGATAGGACTGATGAAAGTAACTCTAAAGTTTTCAAGATCTCCTGCACCATTAAGGAAAAGCTCTTAACCGATAGTCATATGGATCCTAGCCTCCCAGTTAACATAATCCCCCTTTCCCTATACCACGAATCCTTCCCAGAACGCATAGTGTGCGAGAGAGTCAATAATGCAAGGGTAATAAAAGATTTATCAATTATGATTGGAGAACTTGTTTACAATACTGACCTCACCGTGGTCGATGAAGTGGACCCTCTCACCAATCAAACATTAACCAACCTTGTTCTTGGGAAACCATTTATCAATGAATCGGGAGTAAAGCTTGATGAGAAGGATGTTAGTGCATTGTTCACCAATGATGTTAAGAAGGTAATCTTTCGTAGGGGTAATGAGGAGGTGTACGAGTATCGTCCTTCCCTTGAGGGGAATCTATATGGATCAAGGGATGGAGAATTGGGGAAGATAAGGAGGCGTGATCTGAATAATCTCAAAATTCCCTGCATGATCGGTCTTAAGTACTTCGATAACGTCTACATTAACGTATTCATGCCTAAGAATTTTATGTCCCTATTCCATTATAACAATATCTGCAGATGGGGAATGATTTACAAGGGAGAGAAAGTGGTTGGTAAAGATCATGAAATCTAGGTGTTCATAGGAAATATGGCATTCACTATGGAATTTACGATTTTGGACAACATCGAAGACTATGTTGACCCGAGGTTATCACAAGTCATTTTTGGAGCACCCTTTTGTGAAATCACTAATTTGATAGTTGATGAGCGGAACAGAATCATGACCTTCACTGATGGAATTAGGAGGGTTTCGTACCAAACGCCGTACTAGAGAAAAGACCTCAAGGAAATCGATTGTGACGGGCTTGATAGGCTAAGTTCCCAACTTATTTTGTGTGATGATGATGTGCGGAGAGGATGTAAGAACACTTCTGATCTATCATGTGGGTTCTTTAAAGATGTTAGTTAACTTGGTTCTAAGTATCGAGAAGAAGTCTTCGAGTTCGAAGACCCGAAGTACTTACACTATGAAAGCGATACTGGTTTAGAAGACGACCTAGAGAGTGAAACCAACGATGAGATCACGTAGTAACCCATGACCTTGAGTCTAGCTACAAGACTCGTAAATAAAGAAAAGCGCTTCTTGGGAGGCAACCCATGCTTTGTGTGATTTTATTTTGTTTGTTTGTTATTTGCTTCCGTATGCATGCTTTATTTTTATTGTTGGTAGATCATGTTTCTAAACTAAAAAGTGGAAATACTTTACTTTGTTGTTTGGCCTAGTCTTAACTTCACCAAAAGGTATTTTTGCAAAAGATAAGTGTAAGGGGAAACCCCAAATATGTTTTTAAGAAACAAACCGATCATGATTCTCCACAATGTTAAGTGAACATGTATATTCGTATTTGTTAGAGTCAAATGCTTGTATCAAGTCATAATGAAGTTTTGCAGGATTTTCCAGGAAGTAGGACCAAGTTTTTCCAGAAATTTTCCGGAAACTTAACATAAGAATTTTTGCAGGTCACTTTTGACGGCGTCATGAGTTTACTCTTGACGGCGTCACGAGTAAAAATCTAGAAATTTTACCAGTTTTGTTTTTCTAACGGAGTTTTAAAGTTTTTGTTGAATTAGTAGTTTTATAATCTCCAGGAAATCTGCAAACTTCATTCCACAAGCATTATATCTTACTTTGTTTTCTAGGATTTAGTAACATATGTAGATTGCCGCCGATTTTATGCGAGGTTGCCTTGTCTGTTTTCTCGGGATTTACAGGTTATTTATGACAAGAAGATGATTATTATTCTGGAAGGGAAGCTTTGATTGTTCATTTTCTTAGAAGAAGATCTAACCTGGCCACCTTATTATCCATACCGAGCGAATCAGGGGAGTATTTGATTTAATTTGTTTTACTTATTACACTTTTACATTCTTTACTTGAACATTAGGGACAATGTTCATCCTAAGTGTAAGGGGAGGGTAAAGTGATATACCTTACAGATACACTTTCTCTTGAGTTTGTTTGTTTAATAGTAGATGTGTAATAAAACTATGAGAAATACTTGTTAGTGCAATTTTAACACCAAATTTAAAATTTTTTACAACATTTAGGAGTGAAACTTTAGCCATAGCAAGCGTCTCATGGATAGGAGATTGTATGACTAGCACAAAACCGTACTATTCAGAAAAATTTTCCACCCAAATATGTGAGGTTCACCTTTAGATTTGATAGGAAAAGCATTTACTATTAGTGCTTATGAGTGTACCGGTAGCATTTAGATTCTAGAACTTGCGTTAGTGATGCATCCCGAGACCGCTAGTGAGACTACATTCGTGTGGTAGGATTTACTACATGATAAGAGGCATTAGGATCACCCTTGTGTTAAACCCGTATCATAATTACTTGACCATTTAAGTCATATTACTTGGCTAGTTAAGTCAACTAATTTTTCCCACACCTTACCGTTGTACTCATTTTTAGTACACGAAACTCCTAGTACACCCCTCCGAGCCTATCTTTTCGTTTCTAACTTTAAGCATTTTACTTAAAGGAAGAATTTGTTACACCCCACTTAAATGTACAACCAAATCGCCTTAGCCTTCCGTGTATGCACTCATCTTTAGTGCATTATTGTTATTTGTTAAACCCTAAGTTAATTATCTAATTGATTACATGGTTGCTAAGTCGAGTCATATCCTTGTACATATTGTTTTGGGACGATTGGGACTCATGGGTAAAGTACTTATTTTATGGAGTAATGGGGAAGAACATCATTTATTACCCCCATATGTGCGTTAATCTTAAAAGTACTCAAAGTGTTTTGATTTTCTTAATTCAAGTCATTAGATTAGTTTATTGTAAAGTATGTAAAAAATCAAGTGTAAGGGGAATTTTCATTCCCTATGATGTATTATTTTGGATGTTAGGGTAAGAGTGTATGCAAAAAAAAAAAAAAAAAAAATCGAAAAAAACAAGAAAAAGAAAAAAAAAATAGAAAAAGAAAAGAGAAAAAAACATACGGACTACCATCCATTTTTATTCTATGTTCATTTTATATTTTTGTTATTTTTCATTTATTAGCTTAAGTCGAGTCTAGTCTTGGCTTAGCAACGCCATATTGTACATGTTATTAACCAAGATTGTTAACTCGCCACCAGTAAAGACTGCCTATATCCAACAAAACCGTGTATTTCATATCCCTACACCTAACGTTACAACCCTTTAAAAGACCTCTTTGATAGTTTATCCTAGTTGCTTACACCAGGTGGTGGAGGTTTGATCCTTTCCCAAGCCTAAGATAATCTATTTTGCTATGACAGATAGTGAGAGATGTTTTCCATTTCCATATTGTGATATTACTTTATTACACCCGAGAGATGTGAGTATCTAAACACTATTTGTGAGGTGCTAGTATATGACCTCCGTGCTTGTCTTTGGTCTTTAGTGGAACGATTATTTGTTGTAATTACTTTTATATTAGTGTTAAATGACCCTAACTTGTATTTTGAGTAGAATAAAAGCGCATTTGCTTGAGGACATGCAAATCTCAAGTGTAAGGGTATATGATGAGGGGAAAAATGAACCACTTTTAGGGGGTCATTTAAGCCCGGAATTGAATTTATTTGATCAAATATTGCCCTAAATCGTTCCTTTTGTGATTTTAGGTACTTTGGGAGTGAAATCTGGAAAAAGAAGCAATTCGGACGTTTTTGGAGCATCAAAGTGAAGAAAACGCCAAAGACTTAATCTTCCATGCTTAGAACAGTGTATGACGGCGTCAAGAAGGAATTCCTGAAGGCGTCCAGAGTAAAAACCATGACGACCCAGAAGAAACATGAAGGCGTCACAAGTAGAGCGTCAAGAGTTAATTGTGTGACGGCCTGCAAAAGGGGACTACATGACAGCGTCAGATCTAGATCTAGGCAGTCCGAGGAATTATTGGGCGGAGAGATGACGGCGTCAGACATTTGTTCTTGACGCCGTCACCCTCTAAAATCTATATATAGTTTTCTAATTTTCATTCATTAAAAAGGAACTTGTGTGGAGAAACCCTAGGGCCGAACCTTGTACGAATTTTACCGCTTTTCAAGGGTTTTCAACCCTTGAATCCTTACATGTGCTATTGACATAAGTCTTCTCTTAATTCAATTAACATGTCTATGTGTTGGTTGTCTATATCTTGTGCTTGCCTTGATTTCAACATGCTATGCTTGATTTATCTTGTGTTTGCTTAGATCTAATGAAACCTAGATGTTAATTATGTGTTGATTACTTGTTTATGGTTGTATTGGATGAATGATTTCAATGTTAGGCTTAAGAAAACTGGCAGATTTCCATTTGGTAACATGCTTGAACGTCTTAGGAAACATGAATCAATGTGTGCTAGGTTTTATTGGTTGTATTTAATGCATGAGTAAATTCTAATGATCCCATGTTAGGAGCTTCTAGCAGGCTCGACATAGGAGTGAAGTAGGCACTCATAGGATTGGGGAAGTAAGTACGCCACCCCATAAATGGTATAAGGAATACAATCCGTCATCCATGCAACTATGACAAGTAATTAACGTGTAAAAGATATCTAGGGAGTAGTGAAATCTAAGTAAACACATTTCTCCCACATATTGCTCACAACCTTAGTTTAATATAGTTTATTTTCATTTTTAGTATTTTATTTTGATTGCATCTTAGTATTGGATTAGTTGACTAGCAACTAATTCCGCCCAACTCCTTCAAACCCGAGATTTTAATTTGCTTTCTAAAAAAATATAAAAATACAAAAAGAATCATCCCTCATCTCTAGATCTAATCTTTAGGTTTTCTAATCCTAGCGACACTATTCCTAGCTGAACGAGCAATCCCCCGATACTTGTCATTATACTATACTACGTCGATCAGGTACACTGTCTGGTAGAGGTTGTAAGCTTCTCGAGATCCCTCGAGAGGTAAAGCCTGGTGCAATTCCCACGCATCACTATTACTCACACACCTACAAAAGTTAGGATGTTAAAAGGAATCAGTAGAGGTTCTAGATGCATTTGTGTTGTTTGATTGATATCTGTATTCATATTAATAGATATTTCTGACACCATTTTGTTTTTGTTAAATCAATTATCAAAGTATTTGATAAGAAAAATAAGAACTTGCCAAGCCTCCTGATTTAGGAGGTGAACCATTCCATTTTGGTATACCGTTGGCCTGCTCAACATAAACTGCATCTGTAGCAGTACCCAAAATCACACCTATGTCATTGCATCCCAACTGTATCATTGACATGTATATTAGAAAACACATGTTATGCTTACAATTTAGAGAAAATTTACTCATCATGACACTTTCCAAGAATGGCTCAACACACAAACTTGAATAGGGAACTTCTGTAATCATGTCTTTACTATTACTTCTAAATATGGACAGTGCACCTTTGTAATACAAAATCATGAAAAGCAGTAAAGCAACTTTAACTATCATTATCACACAGAGTAACAAATCAACATATTTTAAGTTCCACATGCTTAACAATCAACACCAACAACATTCCAATCCATTAGACACCTAAACATGAAAAATGAAAACTAAATAATATGGCTAAATCGCACACCTAATTTTATGGTGATGGTCAACCCAAATCTGCTATTGTTAAAGTCTAACCTAAAACACAGTTTACAAAAAACTAAACTTGAAACCCATATACATAATCTCACTAAAAAAAACACATAAAACAACAGTAATTTTTATATACCTGGTTGGACTCATCATCTCTCATGTCATTCTCATTTCCTATACCATAAGAATCATAAAACAAAACCAACTTTAACACAACAATTCCATTAAACAATATCACACTATAAACCATAAATTCAACATAAAGTGTAAAACAAACCTGAGCTTTCTAATGAAGGTGTCACCGTCGATGGTTTTGAACCTAAATCCTTGGCCAGATACCTTTGTTTGTCCGATGTTTATGTGATAATGGAAAGAGATAAGAAAGTGGGTGTCTAAATCGGCGTGTGTTTTTTGGTGTTAAAAGTGGGATATAGAAGAGGATTTTTTGGGTGTTTTTGGTTGGAAGAATGTTCAGGAAGAAGATGGAAGTGGTGGAGATGATGAGGCGGTGCTGGATCAAATTTGTTTAGGGTGTTTGGTGTTATGGAAATTTCTAGAGAAAGAGCAACAGAGATAGATGTTTTTGTGTGTGTGTACTGTATGGTACAACTACTTGGAAGCCCAGGTCACTGTTTGAAACAATGTTTAGGGTTGAAAAAGTAAGTTGTAATGGTTGAAAGCGATGTGTGCTTTTATTTTGTAATACATCACCGAAAGAAGTGTTTTTTTTTTTTATTCAAGTGGGTCCCGAAATTATTGTAATTCGCTACAACTTTTATGTGAAATGCTTTTTTTTTCCTTCTTTTTTTTTATTTTTATTTTTTTATTTTTTATTTTTTTTTTAAGTTTTCGGATTAACAAAAGTGCTACACGTGTACATATTTATTTCGCTGCACGTTTGCAGAAAATTATAGGCCTTTTTGGCAACGAAAAAAAACCCACCATCTGCGAGGCAACCTGTTTTAACAGGCGCCTCTGCAGTAATTTTCGCATAAAAGAGGGCAACTTCGAAATTTGGACCCACGTTGTCAGTATATCTGGAATATAGTTTTCTTCCATTCTTGAAGAAGATATTATAAATACTGTATTAGATTGTGATGTCGACAAAATGTACGCGATTAAACTTAATAGTTATGTATAAAAGTAAATATGTAAACTTTCAAAATAAATAATTTTAGTTTATAGACAATTCTTCAATTGTTTTGTTCGAACCGCCTTGTCTTCATTGTGAGTGAAGTATAACCCATTGTCCACATCCGCTCCATATTTTAAAAAAGATAGATCTAAAAAGCTTTAAGATAAATGGAAGAAAGTCACAAGGCCGATTAATCGGCGATTACAAGCTGAACGGCCTTGGACCTTGGAGCGAATTACAAGGTAATCAGCCGATTAATCGGCCTTGGACCTTGAAATCGGCGATTAATCGGCCAAAAATCGCTACACGGCCCTCGACCGCCTCGGGACCGATTCAGGATTTTTGCAACATTGGAAGAAACAGATAGATCCTACAAGCTAGACGAAGGTGAACTATATCGTTAGCCTTTGTAGATTCAATGAGCTATGTCGTGGACCTTCGAACAATGTATTCGCCGCAAAACTAACATCATCACTAGAATATGAAAACCGTAAACTAACAAATGTGTAGGTTGCTAAGAACATTGCGGGAGTTAGCACTAAGAACGATTTCCAATCATAAAGTTCCTTTTTCAAATCCTTTGCAAATTTCGTTACAAATTCGTCGTACATTTCCAAATAATTGCAACATATTGGCAACGGAAATAAGAAATAACTTCTTGTACATTTTATTTTAATATTCCGTTCCAAATCCGAATAAAATTTGCAATAGATTTGATACGAAAACTAAATATAATTTCTTTTACATTTAATTTTAATATTCCGTTGTAAATTCGATGCAAATTTACAACGGAACTGCAACGGAAATCGAATATAATTTCTTTTACATTTAATTTTAATATTCCGTTGTAAATCCGATGCAAATTTGCAACGGAATTTCAATGGAAATTGAATGTAATTACTTTTATATTTACTTTTCATCATTCGTTGCAAATCCGTTGCAAATTTTCCAAATCTTGTAACGAAATTGTAACGGAACAAACAAAAATAAATGTAAAAGAAATAAGTTTATGTTTTGCAATGGATTTGCAACGATTTTTCATGTCGTTACTTTTCGGTTGGTAAGTCGTTGCAAAACGGTTGCAAATTTGCTACGGAAATTTTCCGTTGCAAATTTCCGTTGCATTTGCCTGTTTGTGTAGTAGTGTGTTTTAACTTTGTACAACATATCAGTGTGATGCTTGTTGTGTCGTATTTTAGAACAACACTACACTGCAGGCCCTAGGACCCGAACCATTAGGAGAGACCCACGAAGGGAAACCCTTAGAACTCACAGCTTCGCACTAAGAGGAAAATCCGATTTTTTTTTTCAAAATTTCCGCGCTATAAAATGATATATGATTTGTAAAAATCATATGTGATTCGTTAAAATCAAATCATATGTGATTTTTACGAATCATATATGATTTTTACGAATCATATATGATTTTTACAAATCATATATGATTCGAATCATATATGATTTGTAAAAATCAAATCAAATGTGATTTTTATGAATCATGTATGATTTTTTTAGGCGAAAATAAAAAAAAATCGTCCAAAAAAAACTCGTCGAAAGTATATAACAATGCATATCGATAGAAAGATAATTTAATTCTCGCCGTGATGGTATTTTTTTTGTAGCTTGAAGATTTACCGTTTGCAAGATATGTTGTTTTAAAAAAATATGAAAAAAAAATAAATTGGTGGCTATGATTGGTTGATAAGTTTTATAGCATGTATGAGTTCTTTATAAATCTCAACTCTAACATGTTAACAGCCCAAACTATTGAGACAAAAAGGTATGAACCAAAAGTAGATCATCAATCACACAATGTATGTCTCAACACTCATGGCACCTTGGCCCCCTTATTTGTAAAAAGTCACCAATGTAAAAACAACATAAATAACATAATCAATTCCATTCATATTTTGTACATTAGCTTTTCATTTGTTTAATCTTTGCTTTTTAAAATCTAAAAGATGTGTTTTTCTTCCCATATACAGTTCCTTATATTTACAGTTAAGTTTTAGTGTTTTCATGTCATCTAAAACTTTGTTTATCGAACTGAAACATGTAAACCGAAACTACTTAGGAGGCATCTTTGTCTTTTTCGTTACATAAATATATCATATGATCAACAAAGGTATCAAATTTTCATAGCGGAGCCTATGCTTCGCTCAACTCATCTATTATCAGATGTGTCGGGAAAACTGGGAGTGGAACAAGTAAGAAGTATAAAATTAAGTTGTAGCATATGAAAATAAAATTATTGTAACTATGATACAAAATATAATATGATTGTATAAAAGGGTAAACAATATTCACTAAGATCAATCAAGTAGAATAAAAATAAACACAACTAGAGTTTGATTACAATCTCACGTTCATTGAAACAATTTGATAAAAGCATCACTCATATAAGAAGTATGCAGTAGCAAATAGCATAATAAGTTCTTTTTTTAACAAGAAAGTAATAGTGAATCTAGAGGAGATTAGAATCTTCAAAGTGTCAACATAATTCCCGTAGGTATTACTTTATTATTAACTACTACCTCCGTCCCATAAAAACTGTCCAGTTTGACTTTTCAAAGTCAAACTGGTTGAACTTTGACCTTATTTATTTTTGTGGTTATTATATAATACTTGATGTAAAATATATGAATAGATTGAGTTTTAAGTATATTTTCCATTGGTATAATTTTTCATCAAGTATTATATAACACATAAAAAATATTTACGGTCAAAGTTGAACCAGTTTGACTCTGAAAAGTCAAACTGGACAGTTTTTATGGGACGGAGGGAGTATTATTTATAATGGTAAAACCCTAGATGCCCCAAACCCACAAATCGGGCTTGGGCCTATTTATTCCCTAATACTCCCCCGCAGTTTGAGCGGCGAAATCGCGAAAGCTCGAACTGGAGTAATAAACTAGACAAGAAAAAGAAAAACATTAACATAATAAAAACATAACTTTAATCGACTCGTAACAAAACTGTACAAACGGTCGACTTTAGTCGACTAGTACCAATGGTCGGCTAAGTCGACCGGTAACAACACCGTACCAACGGTCGACTTTAGGGACTGGTACCAACGGTCAACTATAGTCGACCGGTAACAAAGCCGTACGAACAATCGACTAATAAACAAACATAAAACAACTTTTTTTTTTTTTTTTTTTTTTTTTTTTTACAATAAAACAAATCTTGACAAATCTTCAAAGTCTTCATAAGTGGGCTGGAAAAATTATGTAGGCTTTGTTGCATTTGAATTCCAGCGGCAGCGATTTCATTAGACGAAAAGGAAAACAAATAAATTACTATGCTCAATTTAATGGATAGTGGATACCGACGTCACAACTAAATCAAATAATACATGAGATGGTGAAAGTGACGGCAAAATTTTTGAAGACTGTGGGATAGGGTTTGACGGGGCGGTCAAGGGGAGGCGGCTCCAGGATTAGACCCGCTCCGATACCATGTTAGACTATATATTATTAACCATTATTTATAATGGTAAAACCTTAGATGCCCTAAACCCACAAATCGGGCTTGGCCTATTTATTCCCTAATACAAAGTACTCAATCAAAAGAGTTGAAGAACTTGAGATCAATGTGTTGCTTTCCATCATCATCCGTGCGTTGATGTTGAATTTTCTACAACAATCATAGGGCAAAGGCCCATGACTCTGATTAGTAAATGGTGGTCATGTTAAGCTACCCAAATTCTCATTTTCAAATATTATTCGATAGCGAGCATCACGTATCCAAGTTTAAGATTAAGAGTGTGGTTTGCCGGCAAGCATAAAACCCTTGTAAACAACACGCCTAACAAGCTTGGAACCACCCCACACATTCTCAAGTTCTTGAACCACATTTTTAGATAGCAAATCAACACCTTTTTCTTTAGCAGTCACAACAGCAGACCAAGACCGGCAACAACTTTCGTCGTTTTGTTATCACTTGCTTCATGTAATAAGATCAAATGAAAACCACATTCTAGTAATAAAAAGCTTGCGACTTTCATCACTAAGTATCAGAAACTTCGAAAAGCCCTTACTAATTTCTTTTAAAAAAAAAAAAAAAAAAAACTGGATCAATAGGTTGTATGGGAAAATTCCCATAAGCCGTTTCGACAGCATATCATGTCTGCATTATTTTGCAATTTCTGCACATGCATAGACAAACAATCTCATGATTTTGTGAAGCCTAGTGGTCCTGCCCAAAAGTCTTTAGATCATATCTGCGTGAAGATATCATGCCACAATCAGACAAACAATATACCAAAAAAGAATAAAAACATACATACCAAAAATCAACCACCCAAAAAACACACATACCAAAAATCAACCACCCAAAAAACACATTCCTTAAATCAACCACCCAAAAAACACACTACTTATCCTAAAAATAGCAAGTATGTCAGATCAAATACCTTTTGAAATCCAATCAGAAATCATTCAAAAATTTCCTTTCAAATCACTACTCCGATTTCGAACAGTTTCAAAACAATGGAAGTCTTTTATCGACGGCCCGAAATTTATAAAAAACGTATCTAGCTAAAGACAAAGAAGATCAAACATACAGAAGTTATTTCCCTGATATCTAATCGAGTGAGATATAAGAGAATTTATAACATCCCAGAATTCAATAGAAACAGAAACAATATCTAGCTAGACTCGTACATGTGTAAAAATGAAATTTTTTTAGGTGAAATGGACTACCAATGCTGGTTTAAATCAGCTTCAGAGAAGCGTGGTTGAATCCAAACTGCCTTTTGCACACATTTTTTAGGAGGAAGAACATTTACGCCCTCGTTTAGGAACACAAGTTGACGAGAATTCACAGGTTTGTGTAGTGTTAATCCGCAAACTTCAACATATTCATCATCTTTAAGATTAAAGTATTTTCTCTTATACATCGTGCCGTGTCCTGCACATATGAATAAGGCAACCCATCGCTAGCCTTCATGGGGTTCAGATTAAACTTCTTATTTTTCACCGAAAATGTGACCACATTGTTCCAACTGTCCATGTGGTCGAATGTTGCACTCCGAACACAATTGAGCCGAAAACCAACGGATTTTGGTACCTCATACTGAGACCAGGCACTTTCACCTTTTGAAATAATGATTATCTTATTGATTAATATAATGGAGACGATGCAACAGTGGGAGGTTGGTAGGTCAGAGAACGAGCCCGCCATGGCTGCAGGTTATACGAAAAGCTTAAACTTGAAATCAGGGAGAATAATTTTGGCTAAAGAGAAGGGAGAAAAGAAGAAAATCGATCCTTCTTTATAAAGAAGGAGCCATCCTAGATATGATGCGAGACAAATTGCGCCTTGAAAATCTGGGACAATTCGATTGTAGAAACCTGATTTGTCGTTGTAGATTAGGCACTTGGAATCATTGGTATTGTAAAATAGTATCCATGGAGTTCCGGTAGATGTCAATTCAGCTGAAGCACTTGATGAGGCAGCTCGGAAGTCTCTTTGAATGTTCCTCGAAAACTTAAGAGCTTAATTAGCTCTAATCGATTGGCAATGCATGAGTGTATATCCGTGGGAAGATCGGCCCATGGTCTATATTGATATAAAATAGTATCCATGGAGTTCCGGTAGATGTCAATTCAGCTGAAGCACTTGATGAGGCAGCTCGGAAGTCTCTTTGAATGTTCCTCGAAAACTTAAGAGCTCAATTAGCTCTAATCGATTGGCAATGCATGAGAGTATATCCGTGGGAAGATCGGCCCATGGTCTATATTGATACATTCTGCAGTATGTATAAAACATTAGAACTTCAAATCTGAAACATAACCAATGCACCATACATACATATACTAATAATGATATGTTATAATAAGTTTTATGTTCATAATTTATCTTATGTAGTTTATGTATTGTTAGATAGTTAACTGTTGGTCGATTTTCTTGTATAGATACTAATAATTGGGGCAAATGAGGATTTGCCCCATTGTGACTTATGCAATTCACCATGCTTTAAGCCTTGTCCTTTCTTTTTTTCCATTTCGCATTTGCCCCATTGCGACTTATGCAACCTAAGCGAATCGTACAAACCAATATCATGTTGCCACATGTCCTCGTACCAAATACACTTTTCTAAGTGTGTGTAAAACACAAGTACATGTGTGTAAGTGTCATTTTTCTTGCAACTAGTACTATGAGTAAGTGTACTATTATGCAACTTGTACAATTTTTGCAAATAAAATATACGTTATTTTTTATGCAACTTGTACAATTTATTTCGATTTGACATTTGTAATAGTAATTGTACCTTTTATTCGAACTGTACAAAATTTTATTCGATTTGATATGTGAAATACTCCGTAGTATGTATTGCGACTTGTACTTTTTATCAACCTTAGAAACAAGTTTTAATTATCTAATATTTACATATAAACTGGCCTTTAAACATGAGACTAATCACTGTCATTATAGCTAAACGTTAGAAATAGATTGTCAACAGATAATCACTTCTTGATGAAATTAGGCTTTAAAATTTCATACTAGATTATGAGTTGGAATAATATTAATTCATCTTTTTTTTGTTTGGTCAATGACCCATTGATAATGTGTCTTTTCATAAACAAATCATCTATGTAGCCTGTTACAAGAACACCTACGACATGTCCCTTGTGTTTGAAAAGATATAAGTAGGTGTTTTGATTAGCTTATTTTAGGAGCTTACGGGCTTATTACTCACAATTTTTAAACAGACATCATCCTCGTCGTACTACGTAGTAAAGTTGTATAAAGTCATAATATTGAATATTACATCAAATCAAATAAAAGAGGCGAAAATTACTCTAGAGGCGCCTATCAAAACAGGTTGCCTCGCAGAGAGTGGATTTCTTTTTTCATTCTCAAAATGGCCTCCAATTTTGCTGCAAACGTGCAGCGAAATAAATATGTACACGTGTCGCACTCTCATTAATCTAAAAACTAAAAAAAAAAAAAACATTTCAGACAAAAATTGCAATGAATTACAATAGTTCCGGGACCCACTTGAATAAAAAAAAAAAAAAAACAATTTTTTTTGCTTTGGTGCAGCGATGTATTACAAAATAAAATCATACATCGCTTTCAACTATTACAACTTACCTTTTCAACCCTAAACTTTTTAATATTTACAAGTTTTTTTATATAACAAACTTTATTTGTTAAATATTTAGCAAATATGTAGCAAATTCGTTAATAAAAAAAATATCGTTGCGAAGAGCTCTAAATTACGAATAAAACGAGCCCAATATTGAGTCAAAGACGTACAATTATATTAAGAGGAATATCGTTTGAAAATAATAATGTAAACATTCATAAAAAAAAAATCGTATACCGTACAATTATACTAAAAAACGTAAACGTTCATTGGAACAAAAAACGGTATTCATCTTTCGTAGAATTGCACAGTTTACCATTTTTTGGTTTATGAATGTTTATTTTTTTTATTTTAAAATGATACTCCTCTTTCATAGAATTGTACGTCTTTGACCCAAAAAGTCTGTTTTGAAAGAAAATATTATACATACATACTACCCTAAACTTTTTTAATCTTTATAACTATTTTATATAACAAACTTTATTCGTTAAATATTTAGCAAAATATAGCGAATTCATTAATAAAAAAATATTGTTGCTAAGAGCTCTAAATTACGAACAATACGAGCACAATATTGATAGGCTTTTGACGTACGTACGATTTTATAAAAAGTGTTTTGCTTTTATTTTAGTGTTGAAAAGGTAAGTTGTAATAGTTGAAAGCGATGTGTGCTTTTATTTTGTAATACATCGGTGCACCAAAGCAAATAAGTGTTTTTTTTGTTTTTTTATTCAAGTGGGTCCCTAAACTATTGTAATTCGCTGCAACTTTTATGTGAAGTGCATTTTTTTTTAGTTTTTGTATTAACAATTATTTCACTGCGCGTTTGCAGCGAAATTTGAGGCCTTTTTGGAAGGAAAAAAAATAAAAAAATAAAAAATAAATAAATAAATAAATAAATAAAAACCCACCCTCTGAGAGGCAACCTGTTTTGACAGGCGCCTCTGCAGTAATTTTCGCATAAAGAGGGCAACTTCGAAATTTGGACCCACGTTGTCAGTATATCCGGAATATAGTTTTCTTCCATTCTTGAAGAAGATATTATAAATATTAGATTGTGATGTCGACAAAATGCACAATCCAGTTTCACAGTTTCTAAGTTTTTTATTTCATTAATCACTACTTGTTTATGTGAAAAACAGTGAATCAAGTGTATTTGCAAATTTGATTTGATTTGTATCCGTTGGTAAAATCATTTTTCGCGTTGCTTAGACACATTTGTTTGCGGTTTTTAGACATAAAAAGCCGTATGCACCTAGTTAAAGTTAAAACAAACGAAAGTTAACCTTTTACTCCAGTCGACAACAGTTTTCCATTTTATCTGAGGATGTGGTCCATTGTTAGACAACACGAAAGTTAATTTGTGGTTGATAACCCCATTTCTCTTTGGCCAGATATTTTCACGCTTAGCGTCTTCAAACTTGAGATTTACTAATACTGCTAAAACCGACGAAACATAGAAAAATTAACATCGATTTGTATATTAACTAATATTAAAAGACCCATTATCAATGTTAACATCGATTTAGTAATACTGGCTACATAGATGATTTGTTTATGAAAAGACCCATTATCAATGGGTCATTGACCAAACAAAAAAAAGATTGAACTAATATTATTCCAACTCATAATCTAGTATGAAATCTTAAAGCCTAATTTCATCAAGAAGTGATTATCTGTTGACAATCTATTTCTAACGTTTAGCTATAAGGACAGTGATTAGTCTCTTGTTTAAAGGCCAGTTTATATGTAAATATTAGATAATTAATATTTACTTATCGTCTGCCGCCGCGGCCGTAACGAAACCTGCATTCGATGACGGTTGTTGTTGTTGAGATAAGCTTCTTCTTCGTAGACTTGGATGACGTCATCTTTGTTGTTGTTGTCAGTGAGTTTGAAGAGGTCGTCTTCAAGGTCACCGGTCAACATTTTTGTATTTTATCTATACTACATATAAAGGAAAAATAGTCAATCTTGAAAAGTGGAAAATTGAAAAGTCAAATAATGTGAAATCTTGAAAAATCTTATTAAACGAAATTATGAAATGTAATTAATACTCTTATTAAAACACCCATTACTTAAAAGTACAATGATTTATTCACATTGTACAACCAATTAAAAACATATCTACCAAATTAAATACAACCAATTAATACAAATCACACACCGGGTTGACTCGGGACGCTTCAAACCCGACGGTTTGAACCGGTTTAATTTGACCCGTTTTCGACCCAACCTAGCAAGTTGACCCGGTTTAAATTGACCAATTTTTCGACCGGAACGGTTCAACCGGTTGAACCACCCGGGTTTCAAAACATTATGTTTATTTCCCAAATCTTTAAACTTTTATTATTTTCCATTCATAACCTATAAACTTTTTTTTATTAATAAACTATTTGTCGCTAAAAAAATCTCGTTGCTATGCACGGGTACTCGTCTAGCAAATGAAATAAAGAAATGAAAAGAAAAGTGAGTCTTTTCCTTGCTTTATATGCCACTGATGGATGGATGGGTCACGGGTTCATTTGCTTTATTCTTTAGAATTTCAAATAGAGTCTATATTTCAAAACTGGTCAATTTTTTTTCTTTTTTGTGGTCTAATAAAATTAAAAGTTCAATTATACTCTTGTGACCGGTGTATTGTGCGACTTTAACAAATTTTTGACAAGTGTTCCAAGAATATTTGCGTACTTCAAAAACTGGTTAATACTTTTGCAAACGTCAATATGTTTGTTCTCCCAATTATTCATCATGAGGGTGATAAATTTGCGCGTTAACTTGTGGATTTGTATTTCTTAATTCATTTTATAGCAATAATCACAAGAAAGCAAATAACTCTACAATGCATCAACCTTTATCCGTTAACAAACTTCTAGTTACGATTGTAAGAATGTTTAACTGATTTACGAAAAAATGGGTCAACAAGATGTTGTAACGTAAGTTTAGGCACGAAATCAAGCAAATATTTTGGCCTACCAATCATTTCTCGTATAAAAATGATTAAAAAAACATAAAAGATACATGAAGGAAAGCTCACACGAATAGGGGCTTGACCATTGCAAGTGAGTGAAAGGAGGTTCGATTGGCAAACATGGAATACCATTAAGCTGGATAAGTTGGTCGTGCATCCAAATATGCCTCGGCTTGTTTATCAAATAATCCAGCCATTTTTATTAGCTATTTTGGATAATGGAATTTGCAGGCAGGAAACAAGAATGAAACAAATATATATAGAAGCCATGTCTCTTGCAACAAGTTAAAAGATGCATAGACTCATAAAGTTTGTTAATTATTCATGTTATATTGTTTTTGTTAAGTTAAAAAGACTAACCTACCTGGCGGAGCTAGAAAAAATTTTGTGGGAGGGCCGAAACAAAATTTTTTTCGGGAAAAACATTATATGGGAGGGCCGAGAAGTAAAAAACAATATTTTACAAATGAAATCGCGAAAAAATACACTAACGGGCTTAGGCCTAGGTGCCGGGACCCTTCCCGGTCCTCACTTAGCTCCGCCGGCTACCTCATAATGCATCAACGTTCGTCGTTTTGTTATCACTTATTGCTTCATGTACTGTAACGAGTGGGTAAGCCCGCGCGTTGCTGCGAGAGTGCTGTGTTAATGATGTCTATAAAAGACCAAAGGTGCAATATACTTGGATGAAAAGATATATATGTAATGTCTCTTTTATATAAACCCATGTATGAATAAGTTCGTCACATATATTATATCAGGTCAACGTGTACATAAATATTAGTATTGCAGGTAAAGTTTAGACCAAAAAAAAAAAAAAAAAAAAAAAAAAAAAAAAAAAAAAAAAAAAAAAAAAACCACCGCTATCAAATTACATTTGCGAGTAGTAGAATGTGAACTTTTGAGGCAGTCAAGGTTACGATGTCCGAAGTAATTAATCACATTGAGACCTTTAAAAATGCAATTTATGTCATAACAATGAACTAAAGAGGTAGAAATAGTATTATTGTGATACCATGACTAAGGCTGCATAACATTCCTTATTCAAATAGAAAGGCTTTCCCCTAAGCATTTCAACAACCTACAAAAGTAAACCATTTGCTCAAATGATCTACAGTATATAAAAAGTATATATATGTCTCACAATTTGTGTGTGTATGCAACATGCACCTTATCTTATTCTGTTGTAACAAAGAAAACAAAAAAAAAAACTATTCTTGAAGGTATGAATAAGATGTTTATGGTTGTATGTTTAATTACAACACATAGTCACTTATTTCTCATATCACAGGTAATGCCATGTTTTTAACTAAATTTCAATCTTATTAATATTTTGTTCATAGTAAGCTCAAATACTGTAATTTAAAGGATAAACCATAGCAAAAAAAAACATTTTGAATGCAGAATTTTGTGTTACCTCTTCATCATATGTGTCCAGGTAAGGAGATGGCCAATGCGCCTGACGTGGAGATCTTTGAAGTAATATATCTGTTTTCTACAAAAAAAAAATAAAAATAAAATTTACGATATCAGTATACAATCTTTAATAGAGGGTGTCGCTGTCAATTCGGTATTTCTTGTTTTCGATGAAATACTTAACCCAACTTAAGAGAAATACACTGTTGTGTTATCATCTTGACTTTGTTGTAATGGTTGATAATCTTCTGTTTCAATAGGAGCTGCAACAATATCAATAGTTTGTATCAAAATATGTTATTATTATTTCTGTACGACGTTTGAATATAATCACTTATCTTTACGTGTGTTCACCTTGTTCTTGAAATAGCCCTTTCTTAACATTTTTATTAATGTTTTCGTGGTTATGTCCATTACTGCAAACTTCCTTTTGGGAGTTTGTTCTTGAGTTTCCAAAAGTTGTATTTATGTGGATGGGGTCAAATTCACCTGAATTTCTTTTGATGATGATGAGTATCACCTGCATCCACCATAGGAGCCACGTTCATCTCATATTTGTATTTATACTTGATCGTGAGCCTGTATTCAAAACAAACAAAACAAACAGATAAATGGAACAATAGAAATATGATAGATCACTGAGTAAAAAAATTTTATAAAAAGCACAAAAAAACTCGCTGATACGTGGGAATTGCACCAGGCTTTACCTCTCGAGGGATCTCGAGAAGCTTACAACCCCCACCAGGCAGTGTACCTGATCGTTGTAGTATAGTATAGTGACAAGTACCGGGGGATTGATCGTTCAACTCATGAATAGTGTCGCTAGGATTGGAAAGCCTAAAAACTAGGTCTAGAGGTGAGGGATGATTCTTTTTGTATTGTTATATTTTTATATTTTTATAAAAGCAATTAAAATCTCGGGTTTTTGAAAGAGTGGGCGGAATTAGTTGCTAATCAACTAACCCAATAACTAAGATGCAATCAAAATAAAATAACAAAAATGAAAATATATCTAATTAAACTAGTGGTGTGAACAATAATAGGGAGAGTTGTGTTTACTTAGATTTCGTTACTCCCTAGATATCTTTTATAGGTTGATAGTTTGTTACAATTGCGTGGATGACGGGTTATATTCCTTAATACCATTCGTGGGGTGGCGTACGTACTTTCCCAACTCTATAAACGTCCAAAATGCTTCCTTTTCCAGAATTTACTTCAAAAGTACCTAAAATCACAAAAGGAACGATTTAGGGCAATATTTGATCAAATAAATTCAATTCCGGACTTAAATGACCCCCTAAGAATGGTTTATTTTTCTCCTCATCATATACCCTTACACTTGAGATTTGCTTGTCCTCAAGCAAATGCGCTTTTATTCTAATCAAAATACAAGTTAGGGGTCATTTAACACTAATATAAAAGTAATTAAAACAAATAATCGTTCCACTAAAGACCAAAGACAAGCACAGAGGTCATACACTAGCAACTCACAAATAGTGTTTAGATACTCACATCTCTCGGGTGTAATAAAGTATATGTCACAATATGAAAATGGAAAACATCTCTCACTACCTGTCATAGCAAAATAGATTACCATAGGTTTGGGAAAGGATCAAACCTCCACCACATGGCGTAAGCACCTAGGATAAATTATCAAAGAGGTCTTTTAAAGGGTTATAACGTTAGGTGTAGGGATATGGAATACACGGTTTTGTTGGATAAAGACAATCTTTACTGGTGGCGAGTTAATCATCTTGGTTAATTACATGTACGATATGGCGTTGCTAAGCCAAGACTAGACTCGACCTGAACTAATAAATGAAAAATAACAAAAACATAAAACGAACATAGAATGAAACGGGATGGTAGTCCGTATGTTTTTTTTTTCTATTATATATATATATATATATACATATATATATATATATATATATATATATATATATATATATATATATATATATATATATATATATATATATATATATATATATATATATATATATTGAATTGAATACACTTTTAACCTACCATCCAAAATAATACATCATAGGGAATGTACATTCCTCTTACACTTTAATTTTTATATACTTTACAATAAACTAATCTAATGACTCGAATTAAGATAATCAAAACACTTGGAGTACTTTTAAGATTAACGCACATATGGGGGTAATATATGATGTTCTTTCCCATTACTCCATAACACAAGTACTTTACCCATGAGTCCCAATCGTCCCAAAACAATATGTACAAGGATATGACTCGACTTAGCAACCATGTAATCAATTAGATAATTAACTAAGGGTTTAACAAATAACAATAATGCACTAAAGATAAGTGCATATACGGAAGGCTAAGGCGATTTGGGTGTAAATTTAAGTGGGTTGTAACAAATTCTTCCTTTAAGTAAGATGCTTAAAGTTAGAAACGAAAAGATAGGCTCGGAGGGGTGTACTAGGGGTTTCGTATACTAAAAATGAGTACAACGCTAAGGTGTGGGAAAAATTAATTGACTTTACTAGCCAAATAATATGACTTAAATGGTCAAGTAATTATGATACGGGTTTAAACACAAGGGTGATCCTAATGCCTCTTATCATGTAGTAAATCCTACCACACGAATGTAGTCTCACTAGCGGTCTCGGGATGCATCACTAACGCAAGTTCTAGATGTACACTCATAAGCACTAATAGATGATGCTTTTCCTATCAAATCTAAAGGCGAACCTCACATATTTGGGTGGAAAATTTTTCTGAATGGTACGGTTTTGTGCTAGTCATACGATCTCCTATCCATGAGACGCTTGCTAAGGCTAAAGTTTCACTCCTAAATGTTGTAAAAAATTTTAAATTTGGCGCTAAAATTACACTAACAAGTATTTCTCATAGTTTTATTACACACCTACCATCATACAAACAAACTCAAGTGCAAGTGTATCCTATAAGGTATCATCATTTACCCTCCCCTTACACTTAGGATGAACATTGTCCCCAATGTTCAATTAACGAATGTAAAAGTAAAATAGGTAAAAGAATGAAATCAAATACTCCCCTGATTTGTTCGGTGTGGATAGTGTGGTAACAAGGTTAGATCTTCCTCCAAGAAAATGAACAATCAAAGCTTCCCTTCCAGAATATAAATCATCTTCTTGTCATACATAACCTGTTAAACTTGAGAAAACAAACAAGGCAACCTCGTGTAAAATCGGCGGCAATCTATATATACTAACAAATTCTAAAAAACAAATTAAGATATAATGCTTGTGGAATGAATGTTTGCAGATTTCCTGGAGTTTATAAAACTAAAGAATTAACAAAAACTTCAAGACTCCGTTAGAAAAACAAAACTAACCAAATTTCCAGAATTTTACACGTGACGCCGTCAGGAGCTAACTCCTGACGCCGTTAGAAGTGATCTGCAGAAATCTTTACATTAAGTTTCCGGAAAATTTTTGGAAAAACTTATGTCCTACTTCCTGGAAAATCTTGCAAAACATCATTATGACTCGATACAAGCATTTGACTCTAACAAATACTAATACACATGTTCATTTAATATTGTGGAGAATCATGATCAATCTCATTCTTAAAAACAAATTTGGGGTTTTCCCTTACATTTGTCGTTTGCGAAATACATTTGTATGAAGTTAAGACAAAGTCAAACGACAAAATAAAGTATTTTCACAATTTTAGTTTGAAACATGATCTACCAACAATAAAAATAAAGCATGCATACGGAAGCAAATAACAATCAAACAAATAAAAATCACACAAAACATGGGTTACCTCCCAAGAAGCGCTTTTCTTTATTTACGAGTCTTGTAGCTAGACTCAAGGTCAAGGGCTATTACGTGACCTCATCTCTTGAGATGATGTATTCCATATAATTATGATCCTCACTATCGTGTTGGTGGTGTTTCAATCGATCAACACTCGCAGTCACCTCCCCTCCTCCTTTAGTGCTCAAGTTATCTATCCCATCTTGGCCTATGCCTTTAATTGTGAATGGCCCATACCACAAAGGACTTGGTTTATCGGGAGGTACTGTTATCTCCGAGTGTCTTAAGAGTACCAGGTCTCCTTTCGCGAATGGTACATGATTCCCCGTTGGTTGACTTCTTTCAAACATGACATGAACTTTGGTGCAGCCTTTGCTTCCTTCATGTTCAGTTTCTTTGTAAATTTTGATCCTTGCTTCCCATGCAAGAATCTTTTCCTGAACACGAATAGGCGATGTGTCAATGTTGTTTTTGAGCTTTCTCTTCATCAAGCTATCTTGTGCACATCGCAGGGTCATGGGAAAGCTAATTTTTCTTTTTCCTGATTTAAGCTCAATTTTCCTGATTTCATACATAATAACAGCTCGTGCGGTGGTAAGGAATGGTGCTCCGAGAATTATTGGCATGCATCCACCTCCTTTATCATCGATGATCATGAAATCAACGGGATACATGAATCCTGCAACATTGACCAGCACATCCTCTGCAAATTCCAAAAGGGTACACATAAGAGTGTCCAGCGAAGGATAGCCTAACACGGGTAGTGGCAGGCATTTCAGATGTTAGTTGGGTGTAGATAGTTAGGGGAATAAGATTTACTTCCGATCCTTGGTCGGCGAAAGCATTCAGACATTGCAGATTCCCAATGCTGGCTGGTATCTCAAAGTTCCCACAAGCCATCTGCTTAGTAGCTACTTTTTGTACAAGTAGCTTTTCAAATACCGGTCCCCCAGGTAATGTATCATACTCATTTTCCCCTTCTTTCTTCTTTGAAACTTGTTTGGAAGATTGATTATGCCCGTCACCCTTTATCCAATTTGTTATGGTGTTTTCGTTTATATCATGTTTTAGGTATTAACCTAATGATTGGGATTTTGGCGGTTCTTCAATGGTTTGTTCACTAGGGGTTTCTTTTTCCTCATTATCCTTGTGGACAATTGTGATGGAATTAACAAACTGGGTAGTGGGGGTAGCACTTTCTTTCCTTAGTAACATCATTTCTGGGGTTTTCAGGTTTGCACTTTCTTTCCTTAGTAACATCATTTCTGGAATTAACAAACTGGGTAGTGGGGGTAGCACTTTCTTTCCTTAGTAACATCATTGACTAGCTTGATCACGTAGAGAGAATTTTTTTTTGGGTAAAAGGTCAACGACCCGGTAAATATATTATCCAAAAAACGTTTAAGTACAATGGAATGTGGTTGAAGTACCACATTAACCTCAAGCACAGGCGCTTGATAAACAAGTGTTTATGACAGGCCATAAACACAAACCAAACCTAGTTAAATACAATAAGTATCAAACTAGGAATAAACAAAACAAAACAAAACATGAGATGCTAACATCCCACATCCAACCAACAGCACGAAACTTTGAAGCACATAGGATGAGAGTGATATCCCTCACCTCAGTCCAAAGGACACTACAATACCATGATGCAGAAACCATGGTAATAATAGCAACACTTAATCCATCGGTTACTACCAGAAAAGTGAACCAGTAGCAGCAGGACAAGTGTAACCAACAAACAAGGTTTTAGAAAACCCAACACAATGCAGCGAACCTGCAAACACCAAGCCATGATACTCCCTTCCAATACCAGCCACAATATAGCAATAAAGAGGGCACCATGCAACATACCAAACATCTGTTTGTAGAAGCCAAAAACTCCACAAACAAAACCACCAATAAACCATCGTTAAAAGACCCAAAGCAATAAGCTCAACACCTTCTTGGGACTGAACGATCAAACCATCCAAAAAACCACATCAACAACAATCCAACCAAAAGACAGCAGGATCGTGTTAAACGATCATAGAATTCATATCGAATCCTAACTTCCATCAAACAAATTAACATCGATCCATCACAGAATATCACTTCCTAGTGTCTAGATCGATCCACCCAACAAAATCAATAGAGATGCAAGAAATCCTATTGATCAAAAATAGGGTTTTTGAATAAGTTACCCTAAAACTTAACTTCCATCTCTCCAAACCCACTTACAATGGCAGCAACATCATGATAGGACAATGAACATCAAAACAACCCCTTAGCACAGGATTGACTACCAATAAAACACCCAGATCCATAATCACCGATAAGCACCTCAGATCAAGTATATACAAAACCCTAGAATAGGGTTTCGTAATCCAATAAGCACAGCAAAACCATAGCGCACCATGTTATAAAAACATGCTACGCTCACCCAACATAAAGATTGTAGAACAATAATAACAGGTATAGCAATACGATCGATCCAAAACACAAACCCTAAAACCGATTGAAAATTTAAAGTAATCGTTTAGGGTTAAGACCCTCAATCGATCACCCAACTGAAAGCAAAGGAATCGTATAGTGTTAGGGTATGAATACACGAACAAAACTAAACCCTAAAAAAGTGGTCAATTAAAACCGACAATAGTGATAATCGTTTAGGGTTTAGAATAGGTGACGAAATCAGAAAAGTAAGAGAGAAAATCGATAGCACACCCTACCCCGATGATAACTTCCCTTAATCCGATTGCATATCATTAACATGAACAATAGAGAGGCGGATTAGAGGCAGTTTTTTGCGATTGAGATATGGGGGAGGGGTGGCCGGATTTCGCCCCTAGGGGAGAGTTTTTTAGGGTTTTTTCCACGTAGAGAGAATTAGAATAGGCGTAATCGGGTCGACTCTCTAGTTGTAACATCAAAGTCTATAGAATCTACGATTTTAAGAAAATCCTTGAGATGTTAGTTAGGATCTTCGGAACGAAGTCCATGGAATGCACATCCACTTTGCACCAACCGGATGGTGTCGGATCGCAAGGGGGACACATTGGCTCCTTGGGCGAGCTCAATGGTGTTTCGATAGCCTTGGGGCTAGGACGGGAATACTCTCCTAGGGTTCGGAGCCTAAGAGGTTGGTTTGCTAGTGGTGGGTTTTGTGGGTGGTTTTGTTGTGGTGGGTTGATGGGTTCAAAGATGTTACCACCTTCCATGAAGTCGGATTGTAAAGGTTACGAACAAAGACACGAAGAAATAAGATAGACTAAAGAAAACCTAAAATTAAAAACAAAATCTTACTAGAAAGGAATCTAGCAAGTAGACCTAATAAAAAGAAATCCTAACCTAGACAATAATTATTCCCCGGGTTGCGGCGCTAAAAACTTGATACGTGGGAATCGCACCAGGCTTTACCTCTCGAGGGATCTCGAGAAGCGTACAACCCCCACTAGGCAGTGGACCTGATCGTTGTAGTATAGTATAGTGACAAGTACCGGGGGATTGATCGTTCAACTCAGGAATAGTGTCGCTAGGATTAGAAAGCTTAAAAACTAGGTCTAGAGGTGAGGGATGATTCTTTTTGTATTTTTATAAAAGCAATTAAAATCTCGGGTTTTTGGAAGAGTGGACGGAATTAGTTGCTAATCAACTAACCCAATAACTAAGATGCAATCAAAATAAAATAACAAAAATGAAAATAAATCTAATTAAACTAGTGGTGTGAACAATAATAGGAAGAGTTGTGTTTACTTAGATTTCATTACTCCCTAGATATCTTTTACAGGTTGATAGTTTGTTACAATTGCGTGAATGATGGGTTATATTCCTTAATACCGTTCGTGGGGTGGTGTACGTACTTCTCCAACTCTATAAGCTCATACTTCACTCCTATGTCGAGCCTGCAGGAAGCTCCTAACATGGGATCATTAGAATTCACTCATGCATTAAATACAACCATAATAACCTAGTACGCATTGGTTCATGTTTCTTCAGAAGTTCAAGCATGTTACCCTATGGAAGTCTTCCAGTTTTCTTAAGCCTAACATCGAAATCATTCATCCGTAACAACTATAAACAAACAATCAACCCATAATTAACATCTAGGTTCCACTACATCTAAGCAAACACACAAGTGATCTAGCCTAACATGTTAAATTCAAGACAAGCGTAAGATATATTCAAACAACACATAGACATATTGAATGAATTGAAAGGATACTTATCTCAATTGAACATGAAAGGTTTCAAAGGGTAAAAACCCTTGAAAGAACAGTAAAATTCGTGCTAGGGTTTCTCCAAGTTATGCCCTCTAAATTTACACACTAATGAATGAAAATTGCAAAACTATATATAGATTTTCCATGGTGACGGCGTCAAGAAGAAATGTCTGACGCCGTCAACTCGCCGCCCATAGTGATATCGGATTGCCTAGATCCAGATTTGACGCCGTCATGTGCAAAGTTACTCTGGGCCGTCACATGCAATTGGACCATGACGGCCTATGGTGACGCCGTCATGCCCATAGTGTAAAATCCTTCTGGATCATCACGGACTTTGTCCACTTCACCTCTTGTTTTACTCTTGATGCCATCATGTAGAACCTTGTGACGCCGTCAGGTACTGTTCCGAGCAAGGAAAATTAAGACTTTGCCGTTTTCTTCACTTTTATGCTCCAAAAACGTCCAAAACACTTCCTTTTCCAGAATTCACTCCAAAAGTACCTAAAATCACAAAAGGAATGATTTAGGGCAATATTTGATCAAATAAATTCAATTCCGGGCTTAAATGACCCCCTAAAAACGGTTCATTTTTCGCTTCATCACTCGCCTTCACTTGCTTGTAGCCTTGAGCAACGACTTCCTGAATCTTCTTAAAACAATTATATATTGGACTTTTCTTACAAACCACTCCAATGAGTTCTTGTTATCAGCCATTGGAAGTATAAAGAGTTTAACTACTGACCATAGGGTGAAAATTTTGGTGCTGCCATCGCTGAGATGAGCTTGGCAGTGTCAGGTTCATTTGGTCTTTTACCCTGTAAAATCAAGTTCGTTAGTTAATGTTAGTTTTTGTTACAAACCAACCACTAAGCTTTGATTATTTGGTTGCCACACATTGAAATAAGCTGTTTATCTTATATAACTCTATTCACTCTAAAATAATGTTAAACACCTTTGTCTCAACTCTCAACTACCACAAAGCTCAACTACCATCGACACTTCACCACCACCATACACCAGTACTTCAAAAAAATCCTACTCACCACTTGAAAAACAATAATTGCAAACTAACTTAAAACAACTGATGCTCACCTCAATTGAACACTCATAACTTCAATTCAATATATTGCATCAATGAGATTGCTTCCTTATTTTTGACATATTCAAAGTATATTACATAACTAAAAATGAATCAATGAGATTGCTTCTTTTTTTTAACAGTTACCTAACCAAACTTTAGTAGTTGGTGGGTTACTTTTAAGCAAATTCAAAGACCCATAAAATGACTCAGTTCCCCCTTTAAAACTGTTGTTTAGAATTAGTACCGAGTATTCCGTAGAAAATGTTAAAATAAATACTAATTGCCTTGACAGAGGGTAAGACTCTTTAATTTCAGAAACATCGGTGCTATCTTTTCCATCATTCTGAACCTGCCGTTCCTGTACCCATTATGCATCTGGCTCATGTGCACAACATTTCCAGCTTTATGTTAAAACCAATCGCTGTAAGTTTAGACAAAAATTTCGCCATTTTAGGAACCATAAATGCAAATTGTATGTTGTTAGTTTTCTTGGGTTACCTTGTGTATATCTGTTACATGTAAGGCTTTGAGTGATGGCTTTTTTACTATCTTGTGTAAACTTGCATATTTTCCTATGTGGAAATCCCATAAACAAACAATTTTACTCTTTGATTTTTGCAAAAGTCGTTGTAAAAAACAGTTTTACCTTTTCGACCATTAGTTAGTGTTTTTACTTAGTTTTGTAATAGCGTCACATCACTTTCTTTCCTTGTTTTCAGGTATCACTGGTGCTAACGGCTAAAAACCGTCATCCAGAATATATAAAACCGATGGAAACTGTCTTTCACTGTTTTAGTGCAGTAGTGTAATACTCCTTCTGTTTCAAATTATGAGTTGTTCTTTCTTTCTTGTTTTAGACGACTTGTAATTAGGAGTAAATAAAAAACTTACCCTGAATGCATTGTTGACAGTTTGGTAACATACGCTTCCAAGTCTATAGCTTCATCCTAATCGCTATTTGATGGCGAAAAATGAACCACTTTTAGGGGGTCATTTAAGCCCGGAATTGAATTTATTTGATCAAATATTGCCCTAAATCGTTCCTTTTGTGATTTTACGTACTTTGGGAGTGAAATCTGGAAAAGGAAGCAATTCAGACGTTTTTGGAGCATAAAAGTGAAGAAAACGCAATTTTCCATGCTGAGAACAGTGTATGACAACGTCAAGAAGGAATTCCTGACGGCGTCAAGAGTAAAAACCATGACGACCCAGAAGAAACATGAAGGTGTCACAAGTAGAGCGTCAAGAGTTAATTGTGTGACGGCCTGCAAAAGGGGACTACATGACGGCGTCAGATCTAGATCTAGGCAGTCTGAGGAATTATTGGGCGGTGAGATGACGGCGTCAGAAATTTGTTCTTGACGCTGTCACCCTCTAAAACCTATATATAGTTTTCTAATTTTCATTCATTAAAAAGGAACTTGTGTGGAGAAACCCTAGGGCCGAACCTTGTACGAATTTTACCGCTTTTCAAGAGTTTTCAACCCTTGAATCCTTACATGTGCTATTGAGATAAGTCTTTTATTAATTCAATCAATATGTCTATGTGTTGGTTGTCTATATCTTGTGCTTGTCTTGATTTCAACATGCTAGGCTAGATTTATCTTGTGTTTGCTTAGATCTAATGAAACCTAGATGTTAATTATGTGTTGATTACTTGTTTATGGTTGTATTGGATGAATGATTTCAATGTTAGGCTTAAGAAAACTGGCAGATCTCCATTTGGTAACATGCTTGAACGTCTTAGGAAACATGAACCGATGTGTACTAGGTTTTATTGGTTGTATTTAATACTACATCAATCAGGTACACTGCCTGGTGGGGGTTGTAAGCTTCTCGAGATCCCTCGAGAGGTAAAGCCTGGTGCAATTCCCACGCATCAAGTTTTTGGCTCCGCAGCCCGGGGAATAGTTATTGTCTAGGTTAGAATCTCTTTTTAGAAAGATTTTATTTTTATTTTTAGGTTCTCTTTAGTCTATCTTATTTCTTTGTGTTTTTGTTCGTAATTCTTCACCACCTGACATCATGGACGATGGGAACATCTTTGAACCCGTCATCCCACCACAACAAAACCCACCACTAGAACCTCTTAGGCCCCGAACCTTAGGAGAGTATTCCCGAACTAGCCACCAAGGCTACCGAAACACCATTGAGCTCACCGGAGCCAATGTGACCCCCTTGCGATCCGACACCATCCGGTTGGTGCACAGCGGATGTGCATTCCATGGACTTTGTTCCGAAGATCCAAATCAACATCTCAAGGACTTCCTTAAAATCGTAGATTCTATGGACTTAGATGTTGCAACTAGAGAGACAACCCGATTACGCCTATTCCAATTCTTTTTACGTGATCAAGCTAGTCAATGGCTTGAGCTGTTACCCGCGGGATCCATCACCACATGGGATGATCTCACCACTCGTTTCCTTGCTCAATTTTTCCCACCGGGGAGAACTACCAAGCTTAGAAATGACATCTTGATGTTCCAACAACGTCAAAATGAATCTCCTTATGAAGCTTGGACTCGTTTCAAGGATTTACACCAAAAAGTCCCTCATCATGGCATAGATCTTTGGCTCCAAGTCCGAATCTTTTATGACCATATCGATCTCTCCACGAGGCGAGCCATTGACCAATCGGCCGGTGGTAAGCTACGTGATCTAAGTGCGGAACAATCATGGGAACTCATAGAAGATCTTGCTCTCTATGACAACGAAAGTTGGAATGATCCCCGTGATTTGATCAAAACGGTCAAGGCAATATCTTTGCCTTCGAACAACTCTATCACTCCCGACCGTAGGATCATGGAACTTAAAGGTCGAGTCAAGTCTCTCATGAAATCTTACGAAGCTCAAAAGCCTTTAAGCCAAGTAAGCAGAATCGCTTCTACATGTAAATTGTGTAATGGCCCTCACAAAACTCATAACTGCATGGAGCTTCCAAAACGTGCTTATAATGAATTCACATCATCACACGTTGGTCGAGGACCTCGAAATTCTGACGAGGCCTATGAGGCATGGAAGGATAAACCTAATTTCAGAGGGTACCAAACGCGGAGCGTATCCTTCAATGACTCGTCACCACTCAAATGGTCCGAGCATTTTCCATCGCAGAGCACTCCTAGGCAAAGCTGTGAAGATGCCTTGCGAAAATTCATTCTATCTCAGGAATTGCAGCTCTCTACGCTCGAGGCTAAAGTTAGACAACAGCAGGCCGATATGAATAACAAGATTTGTAATCTGTTAACTGCTATCAAAGAGCACGCTGTTAATAAACCCATTCACGTTGATGAAGTCAAATCTGTTACCTTTATGAGTCCACCAACCTCTCCTGTGAAAATAAAAAGTCCTAGTAAGCTATTTAAACATCTGTCACCAAAAGTAAAAGAACCTGTCAACCCCCTAGGATCAATCCATTTCGTAAATACCATCACCACGATATCTGCTTCTGCACCTAACCTGAACCAACAAAAAAACTGAAAATATTGGTCATACAACTAAAGATGGGACCTCAAGGGTGGACCACGATTTGGCCAGAATCCCTACCAACTCATCCGAGCAGTGCACCGTGCAAGAATCTAGCAATTAGATGAAGGGAAAGAGAGATCGGAAGAGCATACGAGAAATCCAGCCATTTTGGGTAAATCTATTATAGAGGAACCCGAGAGAAAAATGGAGGATGTTACTAGTGGGAGTAGCGATATGACTGATGAAAGTAACTCTAAAGTTTTCAAGATCTCCTGCACCATTAAGGAAAAGCTCTTAACCGATAGTCATATGGATCCTAGCCTCCCAGTTAACATAATCCCCCTTTCCCTATACCACGAATCCTTCCCAGAACGCATAGTGTGCGAGAGAGTCAATAATGCAAGGGTAATAAAAGATTTATCAATTATGATTGGAGAACTTGTTTACAATACTGACCTCACCGTGGTCGATGAAGTGGACCCTCTCACCAATCGAACATTAACCAACCTTGTTCTTGGGAAACCATTTATCAATGAATCGGGAGTAAAGCTTGATGAGAAGGATGGTAGTGCATTGTTTACCAATGATGTTAAGAAGGTAATCTTTCGTAGGGGTAATGAGGAGGTGTACGAGTATCGTCCTTCCCTTGAGGGGAATCTATATGGATCAAGGGATGGAGAATTGGGGAAGATAAGGAGGCGTGATCCGAATAATCTCAAAATTCCCTGCATGATCGGTCTTAAGTACTTCGATAACGTCTACATTAACGTATTCATGCCTAAGAATTTTATGTCCCTATTCCATTATAACAATATCTGCAGATGGGGAATGATTTACAAGGGAGAGAAAGTGGTTGGTAAAGATCATGAAATCTAGGTGTTCGTAGGAAATATGGCATTCACTATGGAATTTACGATTTTGGACAACATCGAAGACTATGTCGACCCGAGGTTATCACAAGTCATTTTTGGAGCACCCTTTTGTGAAATCACTAATTTGATAGTTGATGACCGGAACGGAATCATGACCTTCACTGATGGAATTAGGAGGGTTTCGTACCAAACGCCGTACTAGAGAAAAGACCTCAAGGAAATCGATTGTGACAGGCTTGATAGGCTAAGTTCCCAACTTATTTTGTGTGATGATGATGTGCGGAGAGGATGTAAGAACACTTCTGATCTATCATGTGGGTTCTTTAAAGATGTTAGTTAACTTGGTTCTAAGTATCGAGAAGAAGTCTTCGAGTTCGAAGACCCGAAGTACTTACACTATGAAAGCGATACTGTGTGGAAAACTAGAAGGGGGGGTTGAATAGTTTTACGTCCTTTTAAAATTTATAAGTACAAGTTTGTTTTAAAAATCTTCGATTCTAGTTTATGTGAATTCAATACTTGCACTATATGATCAATTTGTATAATAACTAACTAACAAAACTAATATAGTAAAGATAAGTAAATAAGTAATGAGAAGAGTTAGAAAGATCAAACCACAACACAAAGATTTATAGTGGTTCGGCTACAAGGACACCTTCCTTGTTCCTACTCCACTCCCCGAGTCACCTACTCGAGAGTTTTCTTCACTATGTCAACAAACTCCCTTATGGCGGAGAAAACCGTACACACCAATATACACACCAATTTACACACCAATCTACACACCAATCTTCACACCAATCTTCACACCAAGCTTCTACACACCAATCTTCTACACACCTTCTTCTACACACCAATCTTCTACACACCTTCTTCTACACACCAATCTTCACAACTATCCTACTTCACTACTAATCAACTTCTATTATCTACACAACTTCTATATCTTCTAAACAAATAATAACAAGCACAACACAATATTCACAAATGAATATATATATACACTATACACAACAACTCTTCAACACTTCTTAAACTTGGTTGTAGAGAGTTCTTCTTTTGCACTTAGAATGAGAATGGATGATGAGGGATTGAATCACTTGAAACAAGGATTAATATACAAATGATCAAAGGGTTTTTGATGGGTTTAAGATGATTGTAGATCTGAAAATTTCGTGCAAAAGGTGAGGAAAAATTCCAGAATTAAGGTGGTATTTATAGGGGAAGAAATCTGACAGTTTCTGACAGGGGAGCCTGGCCGGTCCCCTTAAAGCATGGCCGGCCCCCTTAAAATTAAGGGGACCGCCCCTTATAATTAAGGGGGCCGCCCAACTGTAACGGCCAGAAAACTTGTCTTTTAGTGGGGAAAGTTTATTTGGTGAAAAACTAACTGATTTTGGTTAAATATTTGAAATCATATATTTAGTATGATTAAAACATTTTTCCTTAATACCAAAAGTGTTTTTCAAAAATATATAATAAGATTATATAATTAAATAAACTTTGTATTAGTTAATTAAATACCCCTTTGATCATGAGATGTATTAAACACTTGTTTATTCATACCTTAAGTGATTAAGTTGGATATAATGATATAAACTAGCTTAATACTTGTTTACGTAGTAATCAAACGATTGACGAGTTTACATTTTGTGATCGTCAAAATATAGAGATGTCGAAAAATATAAATAACGTTTTCATACATTATTTATGTCAACAATCTCCCCCTTTTTGATGATTACAAAATTTAAACTCATTAGTCGAAAATTAGTCTATATACAAGTATTAGAGTGAGTTTATATCACTTCTCCCCCTTTTTGTGAGCATCAAAAAGGTTATCCCGTTTTAATGGAAGCTCCCCCTTGATGTAAGCTCCCCCTCGTTTTGAGGCCAAAAGGAATCGAGAAATAGATATCTTGCAAAAATATTTAGTAGAAAGCAACATATATATGTATATAGCATGTAAAAATATAGACTAAACATAACCATTTCATTAATCAAGGAAAATAATACATCAAGCATTACACCAACAAAAGGAACAAGTAATGCTACAACTAACAAAAGCCTTTAAAGGCTTACAATCATCATAGAAATAATAAACCAAGTCTCAAACATGAGAGTCCTCTCTAGAGCTTGCCATCCAAAAGGGTTTAACACAATTTTATTTGTGAATCACCATACATATTTAATTGGGAGGAATGGATGGTGAACATGGAGATGGTGATGGAGGAGGAGTGTTTGTTGATGGTGGTGGAGGTGTTGTGTTTGTTGTTGGTGGTTGATGCAACATGTTTTCAATATGAGAAAACATGTATTGGATCTCATCTCTTAATCCGAACACAATTGTTCGGTTGTGAATGCAACAAAGGCAAGTGTCTCCATGAGCTTCAAGTAAGCTCCATGGGACGGGGTTATAGGTTGGTGGGTTGATAGGAGATGATGAGAAATGTGCATCAAGAGGTGTTAATGGTGATAATGAGAGAGTGAGTGCAAGGGTGGAGTGTTCATTGGTAGGTTGTGATGGTTGAACCATTGGTGGAGAGGATAAGTGGGTGTTTATGTAGTCATTAATGGATGAAGTGGATGGTATGGAGGAACTAGAATGTCCATTTGTTGAGGGTGTTTTGGAGGGTGCATTTGGTGCACTAGGAGATGAACATTGAGGTTGTGGTGATGGGGTGGTGTTGTCTTCATTTGTAAGATCAATGAAGAGTTGTTTGGGTGGTATAATGACAAGTTTTTGTTTCTTGGCATTGTTTGAATGGGTGGTTCTTGGTGATGACATGATGATAGTTTATGAGTGATGAGGATGATGAATGATGAATTAAACATGCATGGGGATTATATAGTGGGAAAACATGTTTAGAAGTGGAATTATTTTGAAATTGTAATGTTATATTCCAAAATCAGTTTGGTTTTTAAGAGTAATGATAGCTGGGACTAGCAAAAGGGATCACATGATGCAAAAGAAAACAGTGTAAAAACTGTTTCAGATGGCCGGTCCCCTTAAATGGTGGCCGGTCCCCTTAATTTTAAGGGGGCCGCCCATCTGACGACCCAGAAATCAAAAATTTTCAAAAATTTTTTGGAAAGATGTTATGTTCTGGTTTGAATGTGCAGCAAGCTCAATTTGGACATTTCACATTTGTTTTGGTTTATTAGAAAGCATATATGTCATATAGTTATATAACCATTAACTAATCATGCAAACATATATATAGATCAAGAGAAACATGCATAAAAATATCAAAGACAATCAAGTTATCATCCTAAACACATATTCAAATAACAAGTATTTCCGAATAAACTTCGGACAAATAGCACACAAGACATAAAAATAAAACATTGTTAAACAAACATAATCCGACCATATCATTTATTTTTCTTCCCGAAGATACCCTTCAAAGTCTTCCCAATAGATTTGAAGCCACCTCTAACTTCTTCGTGCAAGCTCTTTTGTCTTCTAAGCATCTCGGTAGTTCGTTCATGAAGCACTTCTTCAGTTTGATCACTTGGAGATGGAGTAGAATAGTTGGGATAGTCTAGATCCTCTAAATTGTCAACGAACTCAGAAAACGAAGGGGTACTAACATCATCGATGTTTTCCTCCTCATCGTCATCATCTTGCCTAGAGGATGATCCATGAAAGCTATGACGACGAGGTTTACCCTTGTCACTTCGAGTTCGTCGAGCTTGTTTTAGAGCGAGAGTACGTAGAGTGGGGTAGATGGACTCATAAATACTATTGTCAAGATCGGGGTAGTACTCGATAACATGACGATAGATACGAGTAAGGAACATTCCATATGGAAGGTTGGCTTTGGGAGTTTTTCTAGCACACTCAATCCGTTTGATAAAGAAGTAGGCCAAATTGTACGGCTTTTCGACAGCTATACAATACAACATGTGAGCAAGGCTAGCCGGGAGATGGTCCCGGTGACCTCCAGTACCAAACGCATTCTCACGAATGAGTTCTTCCCAACGCTTCATGTGTGGGCTTAATTCTTTGAGGAGAAGTTGGTATGGAGAAATTTGAACGTTTTTGGATTTTATTTTTCGACTTGTGGTGGCACGATCTATACCAAGGACTTGACGAATTTCGTCGGGATGAGGAATTTCGTCGAGATATGGACCGAAGGTTGGTCGATAGCGATTAAGAGATTCGAGGTCCCACTCGTTTGAGAAAACGGCTTGACCTCTAAATGGAATTTGGAGGATATGACCAAATTGTTCGAGAGTAAGGGTGATAAATTCATTTTGAATCATGAAAGAGATGGTGATGAAACCAAGATCATTGGTTTGGACGGTGACTTGGCTATAGAAATCCATAATGAAGCGAGGAATAATAGGTTCATTTATTTCATAAAGACAATTGAAGTTAATGCTTGAAAACAAGCGATTTATGTACTCGGATTGAGCAAAAGCAAGATCTACTACACGTCCCTCATGAATATTTCTATCTTCAATTTGACGATAGATAAGTCCAATGGAAGGAGATGTGGTAGGGAGTTGAGAAACTTTGGGAATGTAGTTTTTAGTGTGAGAAAGATCTTCGGTAGTTGCTTTGGGCATTTTCACCTAAACACATCAACAATTCAAAAAGACCAAAATAAATATAAAGAAAGATAAAAATATATGTTTATTGTCAAGGCTTATGTTGGAACGTAAACGTACTTCGTTACTAATCCTAAGAAGTAGATTACCATGTTCCTTAATATTGTTTTTAACTCGTTCTAGATATACTTTACGATGTTTAATTAGTAGTTATGGACAAATCCAAACGCCCCTTTAAACATCTTAATATATCATGAAATTTACTAGATTTACATTAGATTGTAAAACTAGCTATTTCTTGCGAGTTTCTTATGCATGTGATTTGTTTTTTTTTTTTTTTTGAAAAAGATGGTTTGTATTTTTACTTAAAAATGTCATTTTTAGTAATAAACCAAACGCTCCCTTAACTAGTGACTTATAACTCAAGTGCGTCAATATACATATGAATTATATATCTTGACGAGTTCGATAAACAATTTTAAGATTTATAATTATAACAAAGTTTTATAAAAATTATAATGACTATGTTTCGATATTATTTGGACATAATCCAAACACCCCTATATTGTGAACCAATATAATTTTTCTTAGTCGAAAAATGTAATTTCAAGTTTTACAAGTTACAAACGTACAATGTGATTAGTTTTAACACGTTTTCAAATCATTATTCAACAATGTGTTTACTAAAATTTTGAAAAGGAGTGTATGAAATTAAAAAAAAATTTCGACATGATAGTTCATAATAACTAGTTTCTAGTGTAGATAAATCATCCTAATCCTAAGGGAAGCATTTGGTTATGGAGTTTTAAGGCTTAATTCGAAAGAAATAATGAAATTTGACGAATTTTATAAAACATGCATAATCATGAGTATGATCAAATAAGATGAAATTAGATGAAATGTGTTATGAAAAACTTACAATAAGTAATGGTGATTGTGTTAGATGAATTTGCCCTTTGCCAATTAACCCGAATTATGTGATTTGGAAGTGATTTGAGAGGTTTTTGGGTTTTGGTTTTCGTTACAGCAGAAGCAATGGAAGAGGTATGTGAAAAAGTGGAGTGTTTGGCAAAAGGAAAAAGGAGAAAAACGGGCTTGATCAATCAGATGGCCGGTCCCCTTAAACATTAAGGGGGCCGCCCTTCATTTGGCTGCCGGTCCCCTTAAACATTAAGGGGGCCGCCCTCCAAAAATCGATTTTTGTGATTTTGGTTTCTGGAAAATGCAAAAAAAAAATATTTATTCATATGTATGTATTAGATTTATATTTAATCAAAAATACGTTGGAGGGTATTCGCATGAAAGGAATTACTTGACACTTTTAATCAACAATTTGCCAATTAAATTTTCTTGATCATTTCGGATGAAATTTATCAAGTTGTCAAGTACACGAGAACGTTGTGGAAAGTTCATAAGTATATATATATATATATATATATATATATATATATATATATATATATATATATATATATATATATATATATATATATATATATATATATATATATGTATTTTATTAGTATGGGCTTATAAGACGAGAACATAGGAGGGAGACGTATGCAATGGAAGCCGGGAGTTTGTTTCATCCATAGATTTTTCGACTCATCTCACTTCATCAGCATGAGTGTTGATTGAACATTAAAGTTCAATAAGGCAAAAAAAAGGGAAAAGAGATGTTCGTAAACGAACAATCTCTAGTTCTAGAAAATCAACAAATGAATTTCCTAGGTTATAAGATCCTAAATATAGCTAAGTATATAAATATATATATATATATATATGTATATATGTATATTTAGATATAATATAGAAGAAGAGATAGAGATTAATAAGTCAAGTAAAATCACATACATATAACACACTAAACTAAGCATGCATTTCTAGACAAGGAACTTAAAAGGAAATGTGTACCTTTTGTCTTTAATGCGTTAATCTTCAAGGTCTTCAAGAAGTAAATCGGACAAGAGGTGACAATGAAAAGTTCCATGTTTGGATGGCGAATATTATTTACGTTGGTGCCCATTGTTTCATTTGTCCAAAGTTATTTGGTCCGAACATGTTTTGTATTTGACTTGGATGCATATAAGGTGGAAACACTCCCCACAGATTGAAGTTCCACATTTGTTGATTATAGTTAAAGTTTCGTCTATTATGGTTTGTTCTTGATTGAGGTGTTTTAGGTCTAGGATATGAATTATTTGGTTTCCTAGGTGGTGGAGTTTTAGATCTTGTTTTAGATTTAGATGATCCAACTTCGGTTTTTAAAGATGGTTTATAAAATGGTTTTATTTCTTCATTACTAGCTATAGGTATTATTTTATTTTTTATGAGTAAATGTTTGGGATTAAGTATTGAAGGTTTTGGTTCATTTTCAAATTTAACGTTTTTAGCTCCACTTGTTGAAGATTCAGTTGAGTTAAATCCTAGTCCGGTTTTATCTCCTGATATTCTCTGAATACTTATAATTTTACTAAGTGAGTTACTACTATTTTCAAATTTATCATTTGCAAATTTCATCCTTAAGTATGTTGTTTTCACTTTTAAGCTCTTGACATGTTTTACATTCTTCAACAATTTCTTTTCCTTTTTCAAGTTGACGTATTTTAATTTTTAGTTCAAGCACTTCATTTTCTAGTTGGTTGTTTATGTATTTTAGTGATTTATTTTTAGCCATAACTAGTTGTCCTATTTTACATAATCTATTGTATTCACTATCTAAATCTTTTTCATCTAATGATAGATTTTCATCACTAAAGTATTCGGATTCGGAACGTACCTCACTTGATGATTTGGCCATGAGAAACTTTTCATCCTTTGTTATTTCATTCTCATCTTCATCACTATCACTCCAAGCACCTCCAACGAATGCTCTTTGATTTTGATCTCTTGTCATCATTGGACATTTTCCAATGAGGTGATTCGGATCACCACACTTGAAACACTTTCTCTCATTCTTGCTATACTTGTCATCATTATTCTTTTGAGATGTTCTTCTTTCATCGTGTGGTTGTCTAACAAATCTTCCTCGCCTTTTGAAGAATTTCTTGAAGTCTCTTACGGCCATGGCATATTCTTCGTCATCGCTTTCGGAAGATGAGCTATCTTCGTTGTTGGATTCCTTTCTAGCTTTCAAGGCGATTGACTTGCTTTGCTCACGTTTTCCTTTAACCATTTCAGAGTCCTTCTTTATAATTGCTTCGTAGACTTTCAGATTTCCAATTAATTCATCAAGTTGTAGTGTTGACAAATTCTTTGATTCTTCAATAGCCGTCACTTTAGCTCGCCATTTTGGGTGAAGAGCTCTAAGAAATTTCCTAACAAAATTCTTACTAGAGAAATTCTCATCAAGTGCTTTTAAACTTGTGATGATAGTGTTAAATCTAGCAAAAGCATTATCAATTGATTCCTCTTCCGGAATCGTGAATTGCTCATATTGTTGAACAAGTAGATCTATTTTGTTATCTTTGACTTGATTATTACCTTGGTGAGTTATTAATAAAGAGTTCCAAATTTCTTTTGCGGTTTCACACATAAAGATCCTTTCGTACTCTTTACGTGGTAGCGCATTGTAAATAACCATTTTTGCTTCATTATTTTTAGCAAGTTTTCTTTTTAAATCATCATTTTGTTTTTCAAAAGGTACGATTTCATCTTTCTTAGTTTCAGGGTTATTTTGAATAGGTAAAAAATCACCATTGGTAATAACATGCCAAAGATCTAGATCTTTTGATTTCACATAAGTTTCGAATCGATTTTTCCAATATAAAAATCCATCACTTTCAAATAGTGGTGGTCTTTGCATAGATTGCCCTTCTAAATATTTTTCAGATTCCATAGATCGTTACAAGTTTTAAAATACAATATATTTTAAAAATCTTGCTAGACGTGGCTCCTGATACCAATTGTGGAAAACTAGAAGGGGGGGTTGAATAGTTTTACGTCCTTTTAAAATTTATAAGTACAAGTTTGTTTTAAAAATCTTCGATTCTAGTTTATGTGAATTCAATACTTGCACTATATGATCAATTTGTATAATAACTAACTAACAAAACTAATATAGTAAAGATAAGTAAATAAGTAATGAGAAGAGTTAGAAAGATCAAACCACAACACAAAGATTTATAGTGGTTCGGCTACAAGGACACCTTCCTTGTTCCTACTCCACTCCCCGAGTCACCTACTCGAGAGTTTTCTTCACTATGTCAACAAACTCCCTTATGGCGGAGAAAACCGTACACACCAATATACACACCAATTTACACACCAATCTACACACCAATCTACACACCAATCTTCACACCAATCTTCACACCAAGCTTCTACACACCAATCTTCTACACACCTTCTTCTACACACCAATCTTCTACACACCTTCTTCTACACACCAATCTTCACAACTATCCTACTTCACTACTAATCAACTTCTATTATCTACACAACTTCTATATCTTCTAAACAAATAATAACAAGCACAACACAATATTCACAAATGAATATATATATACACTATACACAACAACTCTTCAACACTTCTTAAACTTGGTTGTAGAGAGTTCTTCTTTTGCACTTAGAATGAGAATGGATGATGAGGGATTGAATCACTTGAAACAAGGATTAATATACAAATGATCAAAGGGTTTTTGATGGGTTTAAGATGATTGTAGATCTGAAAATTTCGTGCAAAAGGTGAGGAAAAATTCCAGAATTAAAGTGGTATTTATAGGGGAAGAAATCTGACAGTTTCTGACAGGGGAGCCTGGCCGGTCCCCTTAAAGCATGGCCGGCCCCCTTAAAATTAAGGGGACCGCCCCTTATAATTAAGGGGGCCGCCCAACTGTAACGGCCAGAAAACTTGTCTTTTAGTGGGGAAAGTTTATTTGGTGAAAAACTAACTGATTTTGGTTAAATATTTGAAATCATATATTTAGTATGATTAAAACATTTTTCCTTAATACCAAAAGTGTTTTTCAAAAATATATAATAAGATTATATAATTAAATAAACTTTGTATTAGTTAATTAAATACCCCTTTGATCATGAGATGTATTAAGCACTTGTTTATTCATACCTTAAGTGATTAAGTTGGATATAATGATATAAACTAGCTTAATACTTGTTTACGTAGTAATCAAACGATTGACGAGTTTACATTTTGTGATCGTCAAAATATAGAGATGTCGAAAAATATAAATAACGTTTTCATACATTATTTATGTCAACATACTGGTTTAGAAGACGACCTAGAGAGTGAAACCAACGATGAGATCACGTAGTAACTCATGACCTTGAGTCTAGCTACAAGACTCGTAAATAAAGAAAAGCGCTTCTTGGGAGGTAACCCATGCTTTGTGTGATTTTATTTTGTTTGTTTGTTATTTGCTTCCGTATGCATGCTTTATTTTTATTGTTGGTAGATCATGTTTCTAAACTAAAAAGTGGAAATACTTTACTTTGTTGTTTGGCCTAGTCTTAATTTCACCAAAAGGTATTTTTGCAAAAGATAAGTGTAAGGGGAAACCCCAAATATGTTTTTAAGAAACAAACCGATCATGATTCTCCACAATGTTAAGTGAACATGTATATTCGTATTTGTTAGAGTCAAATGCTTTTATCAAGTCATAATGAAGTTTTGCAGGATTTTCCAGGAAGTAGGACCAAGTTTTTCCAGAAATTTTCCGGAAACTTAACATAAGAATTTTTGCAGGTCACTTCTGACGGCGTCATGAGTTTACTCTTGACGGCGTCACGAGTAAAAATCTGGAAATTTTACCAGTTTTGTTTTTCTAACGGAGTTTTAAAGTTTTTGTTGAATTAGTAGTTTTATAATCTCCAGGAAATCTGCAAACTTCATTCCATAAGCATTATATCTTACTTTGTTTTCTAGGATTTAGTAACATATGTAGATTGCCGCCGATTTTATGCGAGGTTGCCTTGTCTGTTTTCTCGGGATTTACAGGTTATTTATGACAAGAAGATGATTATTATTCTGGAAGGGAAGCTTTGATTGTTCATTTTCTTGGAGGAAGATCTAACCTGGCCACCTTATTATCCATACCGAGCGAATCAGGGGAGTATATGATTTCATTTGTTTTACTTATTACACTTTTACATTCTTTACTTGAACATTAGGGACAATGTTCATCCTAAGTGTAAGGGGAGGGTAAAGTGATATACCTTACAGATACACTTTCTCTTGAGTTTGTTTGTTTAATAGTAGATGTGTAATAAAACTATGAGAAATACTTGTTAGTGCAATTTTAACACCAAATTTAAAATTTTTTACAACATTTAGGAGTGAAACTTTAGCCATAGCAAGCGTCTCATGGATAGGAGATTGTATGACTAGCACAAAACCGTACTATTCAGAAAAATTTTCCACCCAAATATGTGAGGTTCGCCTTTAGATTTGATAGGAAAAGCATTTACTATTAGTGCTTATGAGTGTACCGGTAGCATTTAGATTCTAGAACTTGCGTTAGTGATGCATCCCGAGACCGCTAGTGAGACTACATTCGTGTGGTAGGATTTACTACATGATAAGAGGCATTAGGATCACCCTTGTGTTAAACCCGTATCATAATTACTTGACCATTTAAGTCATATTACTTGGCTAGTTAAGTCAACTAATTTTTCCCACACCTTAGCGTTGTACTCATTTTTAGTACACGAAACCCCTAGTACACCCCTCCGAGCCTATCTTTTCGTTTCTAACTTTAAGCATTTTACTTAAAGGAAGAATTTGTTACACCCCACTTAAATGTACAACCAAATCGCCTTAGCCTTCCGTGTATGCACTCATCTTTAGTGCATTATTGTTATTTGTTAAACCCTAAGTTAATTATCTAATTGATTACATGGTTGCTAAGTCGAGTCATATCCTTGTACATATTGTTTTGGGACGATTGGGACTCATGGGTAAAGTACTTATTTTATGGAGTAATGGGGAAGAACATCATTTATTACCCCCATATGTGCGTTAATCTTAAAAGTACTCAAAGTGTTTTGATTTTCTTAATTCAAGTCATTAGATTAGTTTATTGTAAATTATGTAAAAATTCAAGTGTAAGGGGAATTTTCATTCCCTATGATGTATTATTTTGGATGTTAGGGTAAGAGTGTATGCAACAAAAAAAAAATCGAAAAAAACAAGAGAAAGAAAAAAAAAAGAAAAAGAAAAGAGAAAAAAACATACGGACTACCATCCATTTTTATTCTATGTTCATTTTATATTTTTGTTATTTTTCATTTATTAGCTTAAGTCGAGTCTAGTCTTGGCTTAGCAACGCCATATTGTACATGTTATTAACCAAGATTGTTAACTCGCCACCAGTAAAGACTGCCTATATCCAACAAAACCATGTATTTCATATCCCTACACCTAACGTTACAACCCTTTAAAAGAACTCTTTGATAGTTTATCCTAGTTGCTTACACCATGTGGTGGAGGTTTGATCCTTTCCCAAGCCTAAGATAATCTATTTTGCTATGACAGGTAGTGAGAGATGTTTTCCATTTCCATATTGTGATATTACTTTATTACACCCGAGAGATGTGAGTATCTAAACACAATTTGTGAGGTGCTGGTATATGACCTCCGTGCTTGTCTTTGGTCTTTAGTAGAACGATTATTTGTTGTAATTACTTTTATATTAGTGTTAAATGACCCCTAACTTGTATTTTGAGTAGAATAAAAGCGCATTTGCTTGAGGACATGCAAATCTCAAGTGTAAGGGTATATGATGAGGCGAAAAATGAACCACTTTTAGGGGGTCGTTTAAGCCCGGAATTGAATTTATTTGATCAAATATTGCCTTAAATCGTTCGATTTGTGATTTTAGGTACTTTGGGAGTGAAATCTTGAAAAGGAAGCAATTCGGACGTTTTTGGAGCATAAAAGTGAAGAAAACGCCAAAGACTTAATCTTCCATGCTTAGAACAGTGTATGACGGCGTCAAGAAGGAATTCCTGACGGCGTCAAGAGTAAAAACCATGACGAACCAGAAGAAACATGAAGGCGTCACAAGTAGAGCGTCAAGAGTTAATTGTGTGACGGCCTGCAAAAGGGGACTACATGACGGCGTCAGATCTAGATCTAGGCAGTCCGAGGAATTATTGGGCGGCGAGATGACGGCGTCAGACATTTGTTCTTGACGCCGTCACCCTCTAAAATCTATATATAGTTTTCTAATTTTCATTCATTAAAAAGGAACTTGTGTGGAGAAACCCTAGGGCCGAACCTTGTACGAATTTTACCGCTTTTCAAGGGTTTTCAACCCTTGAATCCTTACATGTGCTATTGAGATAAGTCTTTTATTAATTTAATCAATATGTCTATGTGTTGGTTGTCTATATCTTGTGCTTGCCTTGATTTCAACATGCTATGCTAGATTTATCTTGTGTTTGCTTAGATCTAATGAAACATAGATGTTAATTATGTGTTGATTACTTGTTTATGGTTGTATTGGATGAATGATTTCGATATTAGGCTTAAGAAAACTGGCAGATTTCCATTTGGTAACATGCTTGAACGTCTTAGGAAACATGAATCAATGTGTACTAGGTTTTATTGGTTGTATTTAATGCATGAGTAAATTCTAATGATCCCATGTTAGGAGCTTCTAGCAGGCTCGGCATAGGAGTGAAGTAGGCACTCATAGGATTGGGGAAGTAAGTACGCCACCCCATGAATGGTATTAAGGAATACAATCCGTCATCCACGCAACTATGACAAGTAATTAACGTGTAAAAGATATCTAGGGAGTAGTGAAATCTAAGTAAACACATTTCTCCCACATATTGCTCACAACCTTAGTTTAATATAGTTTATTTTCATTTTTAGTATTTTATTTTGATTGCATCTTAGTATTGGGTTAGTTGACTAGCAACTAATTCCGCCCAACTCCTTCAAACCCGAGATTTTAATTTGCTTTCTAAAAAAATATAAAAATACAAAAAGATTCATCCCTCATCTCTAGATCTAATCTTTAGGTTTTCTAATCCTAGCGACACTATTCCTAGCTGAACGAGCAATCCCCCGGTACTTGTCATTATACTATACTACGTCGATCAGGTACACTGTCTGGTAGAGGTTGTAAGCTTCTCGAGATCCCTCGAGAGGTAAAGCCTGGTGCAATTCCCACGCATCACTATTACTCACACACCTACAAAAGTTAGGATGTTAAAAGGAATCAGTAGAGGTTCTAGATGCATTTGTGTTGTTTGATTGAGATCTGTATTCATATTAATAGATATCTCTGACACCATTTTGTTTTTGTTAGATCAATTATCAAAGTATTTGATAAGAAAAATAAGAACTTGCCAAGCCTCCTGATTTAGGTGGTGAACCATTCCATTTTGGTATACCGTTGGCCTGCTCAACATAAACTGCATTTGTAGCAGTACCCAAAATCACACCTACGTCATTGCGTCCCAACTGTATCATTGACATGTATATTAGAAAACACATGTTATGCTTACAATTTAGAGAAAATTTACTCATCATGACACTTTCCAAGAATGGCTCAACACACAAACTTGAACAGGGAACTTCTGTAATCATGTCTTTACTATTACTTCTAAATATGGACAGTGCACCTTTGTAATACAAAATCATGAAAAGCAGTAAAGCAACTTTAACTATCATTATCACACAGAGTAACAAATCAACATATTTTAAGTTCCACATGCTTAACAATCAACACCAACAACATTCCAATCTATTAGACACCTAAACATGAAAAATGAAAACTAAATAATACAGCTAAATCGCACACCTAATTTTATGGTGATGGTCAACCCAAATCTGCTATTGTTAAAGTCTAACCTAAAACACAGTTTACAAAAAACTAAACTTGAAACCCATATACATAATCTCACTAAAAAAAACACATAAAACAACAGTAATTTTTATATACTTGGTTGGACTCATCATCTCTCATGTCATTCTCATTTCCTATACCATAAGAATCATAAAACAAAACCAACTTTAACACAACAAATCCATTAAACAATATCACACTATAAACCATAAATTCAACATAAAGTGTGAAAACAAACCTGAGCTTTCTAATGAAGGTGTCACCGTCGATGGTTTTGAACCTAAATCCTTGGCCAGATACCTTTGTTTGTCCGATGTTTATGTGATAATGGAAAGAGATAAGAAAGTGGGTGTCTAAATCGGCGTGTGTTTTTTGGTGTTAAAAGTGGGTTATAGAAGAGGATTTTTTGGGTGTTTTTGGTTGGAAGAATGTTCAGGAAGAAGATGGAAGTGGTGGAGATGATGAGGCGGTGTTGGATCAAATTTGTTTAGGGTGTTTGGTGTTATGGAAATTTCTAGAGAAAGAGCAACAGAGATAGATGTTTTTGTGTGTGTGTACTGTAGGGTACAACTACTTGGAAGCCTAGGTCACTGTTGGAAACAATGTTTAGGGTTGAAAAAGTAAGTTGTAATGGTTGAAAGCGATGTGTGCTTTTATTTTGTAATACATCACCGAAAGAAGTGCTTTTTTTTTTATTCAATTATTGTAATTCGTTGCAACTTTTATGTGAAATGCTTTTTTATTTTTTTTTTTTTTTATTTTTTTTTTTTTTTAAGTTTTCGGATTAACAAAAGTGCTACACGTGTACATATTTATTTCGCTGCACGTTTGCAGAAAATTATAGGCCTTTTTGGGAACGAAAAAAAACCCACCATCTGCGAGGCAACCTGTTTTAACAGGCGCCTCTGCAGTAATTTTCGCATAAAAGAGGGCAACTTCGAAATTTGGACCCACGTTGTCAGTATATCTGGAATATAGTTTTCTTCCATTCTTGAAGAAGATATTATAAATACTGTATTAGATTGTGATGTCGACAAAATGTACGCGATTAAACTTAATAGTTATGTATAAAAGTAAATATGTAAACTTTCAAAATAAATAATTTTAGTTTATAGACAATTCTTCAATTGTTTTGTTCGAACCGCCTTGTCTTCATTGTGAGTGAAGTATAACCCATTGTCCACATCCGCTCCATATTTTAAAAAAGTTATATCTAAAAAGCTTTAAGATAAATGGAAGAAAGTCACAAGGCCGATTAATCGGCGATTACAAGCTGAACGGCCTTGGACCTTGGAGCGAATTACAAGGTAATCGGCCGATTAATCGGCCTTGGACCTTGGAATCGGCGATTAATCGGCCAAAAATCGCTACACGGCCCTCGACCGCCTCGGGACCGATTCAGGATTTTTGCAACATTGGAAGAAACAGATAGATCCTACAAGCTAGACGAAGGTGAACTATATCGTTAGCCTTTGTAGATTCAATGAGCTATGTCCTGGACCTTCGAACAATGTATTCGCCGCAAAACTAACATCATCACTAGAATATGAAAACCGTAAACTAACAAATGTGTAGGTTGCTAAGAACATTGCGGGAGTTAGCACTAAGAACGATTTCCAATCATAAAGTTCCTTTTTCAAATCCTTTGCAAATTTCGTTACAAATTCGTCGTACATTTCCAAATAATTGCAACATATTGGCAACGGAAATAAGAAATAACTTCTTGTACATTTTATTTTAATATTCCGTTCCAAATCCGAATAAAATTTGCAATAGATTTGATACGAAAACTAAATATAATTTCTTTTACATTTAATTTTAATATTCCGTTGTAAATTCGATGCAAATTTACAACGGAACTGCAACGGAAATCGAATATAATTTCTTTTACATTTAATTTTAATATTCCGTTGTAAATCCGATGCAAATTTGCAACGGAATTTCAATGGAAATTGAATGTAATTACTTTTATATTTACTTTTCATCATTCGTTGCAAATCCGTTGCAAATTTTCCAAATCTTGTAACGAAATTGTAACGGAACAAACAAAAATAAATGTAAAAGAAATAAGTTTATGTTTTGCAATGGATTTGCAACGATTTTTCATGTCGTTACTTTTCGGTTGGTAAGTCGTTGCAAAACGGTTGCAAATTTGCTACGGAAATTTTCCGTTGCAAATTTCCGTTGCATTTGCCTGTTTGTGTAGTAGTGTGTTTTAACTTTGTACAACATATCAGTGTGATGCTTGTTGTGTCGTATTTTAGAACAACACTACACTGCAGGCCCTAGGACCCGAACCATTAGGAGAGACCCACGAAGGGAAACCCTTAGAACTCACAGCTTCGCACTAAGAGGAAAATCCGATTTTTTTTTTTTTTTTCAAAATTTCCGCGCTATAAAATGATATATGATTTGTAAAAATCATATGTGATTCGTTAAAATCAAATCATATGTGATTTTTACGAATCATATATGATTTTTACGAATCATATATGATTTTTACAAATCATATATGATTCGAATCATATATGATTTGTAAAAATCAAATCAAATGTGATTTTTACGAATCATGTATGATTTTTTTAGGCGAAAATAAAAAAAAAAATCGTCGAAAAAAAACTCGTCGAAAGTATATAATAATGCATATCTATAGAAAGATAATTTAATTCTCGCCGTGATGGTATTTTTTTGTAGCTTGAAGATTTACCGTTTGCAAGATATGATGTTTTAAAAAAATATGAAAAAAAATAAATGGGTGGCTATGATTGGTTGATAAGTTCTATAGCATGTATGAGTTCTTTATAAATCTCAACTCTAACATGTTAACAGCCCAAACTATTGAGACAAAAAGGTATGAACCAAAAGTAGATCATCAATCACACAATGTATGTCTCTAACACTCATGGCACCTTGGCCCCCTTATTTGTAAAAAGTCACCAATGTAAAAACAACATAAATAACATAATCAATTCCATTCATATTTTGTACATTAGCTTTTCATTTGTTTAATCTTTGCTTTTTAAAATCTAAAAGATGTGTTTTTCTTCCCATATACAGTTCCTTATATTTACAGTTAAGTTTTAGTGTTTTCATGTCATCTAAAACTTTGTTTATCGAACTGAAACATGTAAACCGAAACTACTTAGGAGGCATCTTTGTCTTTTTCGTTACATAAATATATCATATGATCAACAAAGGTATCAAATTTCATAGCGGAGCCTATGCTTCGCTCAACTCATCTATTATCAGATGTGTCGGGAAAACTGGGAGTGGAACAAGTAAGAAGTATAAAATTAAGTTGTAGCATATGAAAATAAAATTATTGTAACTATGATACAAAATATAATATGATTGTATAAAAGGGTAAACAATATTCACTAAGATCAATCAAGTAGAATAAAAATAAACACAACTAGAGTTTGATTACAATCTCACGTTCATTGAAACAATTTGATAAAAGCATCACTCATATAAGAAGTATGCAGTAGCAAATAGCATAATAAGTTCTTTTTTTAACAAGAAAGTAATAGTGAATCTAGAGGAGATTAGAATCTTCAAAGTGTCAACATAATTCCCGTATGTATTACTTTATTATTAACTATTATTTATAATGGTAAAACCCTAGATGCCCCAAACCCACAAATCGGGCTTGGGCCTATTTATTCCCTAATACTCCCCCGCAGTTTGAGCGGCGAAATCGCGAAAGCTCGAACTGGAGTAATAAACTAGACAAGAAAAAGAAAAACATTAACATAATAAAAACGTAACTTTAATCGACTCGTAACAAAACTGTACAAACGGTCGACTTTAGTCGACTAGTACCAATGGTCGGCTAAGTCGACTGGTAACAACACCGTACCAACGGTCGACTTTAGGGACTGGTACGAACGGTCAACTATAGTCGACCGGTAACAAAGCCGTACGAACAATCGACTAATAAACAAACATAAAACAATTTTTTTTTTTTTTTTTTTTTTTTTTTTTTTTTTTTTTAACAATAAAACAAATCTTGACAAATCTTCAAAGTCTTCATAAGTGGGCTAGAAAAATTATGTAGGCTTTGTTGCATTTGAATTCCAGCGGCAACGATTTCATTAGACGAAAAGGAAAACAAATAAATTACTATGCTCAATTTAATGGATAGTGGATACAGACGTCACAACTAAATCAAATAATACATGAGATGGTGAAAGTGACGGCAAAATTTTTGAAGACTGTGGGATAGGGTTTGACGGGGCGGTCAAGGGGAGGCGGCTCCAGGATTAGACCCGCTCCGATACTATGTTAGACTATATAATTCCCCGTAGGTATTACTTTATTATTAACCATTATTTATAATGGTAAAACCCTAGATGCCCTAAACCCACAAATCGGGCTTGGGCCTATTTATTCCCTAATACAAAGTACTCAATCAAAAGAGTTGAAGAACTTGAGATCAATGTGTTGCTTTCCATCATCATCCGTGCGTTGATGTTGAATTTTCTACAACAATCATAGGGCAAAGGCCCATGACTCTGATTAGTAAATGGTGGTCATGTTAAGCTACCCAAATTCTCATTTTCAAATATTATTCGATAGCGAGCATCACGTATCCAAGTTTAAGATTAAGAGTGTGGTTTGCCGGCAAGCATAAAACCCTTGTAAACAACACGCCTAACAAGCTTGGAACCACCCCACACATTCTCAAGTTCTTGAACCACATTTTTAGATAGCAAATCAACACCTTTTTCTTTAGCAGTCACAACAGCAGACCAAGACCGGCAACAACTTTCGTCGTTTTGTTATCACTTGCTTCATGTAATAAGATCAAATGAAAACCACATTCTAGTAATAAAAAGCTTGCGACTTTTATCACTAAGTATCAGAAACTTCGAAAAGCCCTTACTAATTTCTTTTAAAAAAAAAAACCTGGATCGATAGGTTGTATGGGAAAATTCCCATAAGCCGTTTCGACAGCATATCATGTCTGCATTATTTTGCAATTTCTGCACATGCATAGACAAACAATCTCATGATTTTGTGAAGCCTAGTGGTCCTGCCCAAAAGTCTTTAGATCATATCTGCGTGAAGATATCATGCCACAATCAGACAAACAATATACCAAAAAAGAATAAAAACACACATACCAAAAATCAACCACCCAAAAAACACATTCCATAAATCAACCACCCAAAAAACACACATACCAAAAATCAACCACTCAAAAAACACATTCCTTAAATCAACCACCCAAAAAACACACTACTTATCCTAAAAATAGCAAGTATGTCAGATCAAATACCTTTTGAAATCCAATCAGAAATCATTCAAAAATTTCCTTTCAAATCACTACTCCGATTTCGAACAGTTTCAAAACAATGGAAGTCTTTTATCGACGGCCCGAAATTTATAAAAAACGTATCTAGCTAAAGACAAAGAAGATCAAACATACAGAAGTTATTTCCCTGATATCTAATCGAGTGAGATATAAGAGAATTTATAACATCCCAGAATTCAATAGAAACAGAAACAATATCTAGCTAGACTCGTACATGTGTAAAAATGAAATTGTTTTAGGTGAAATGGACTACCAATGCTGGTTTAAATCAGCTTCAGAGAAGCGTGGTTGAATCCAAACTGCCTTTTGCACACATTTTTTAGGAGGAAGAACATTTACGCCCTCGTTTAGGAACACAAGTTGACGAGAATTCACAGGTTTGTGTAGTGTTAATCCGCAAACTTCAACATATTCATCATCTTTAAGATTAAAGTATTTTCTCTTATACATCGTGCCGTGTCCTGCACATATGAATAAGGCAACCCATCGCTAGCCTTCATGGGGTTCAGATTAAACTTCTTATTTTTCACCGAAAATGTGACCACATTGTTCCAACTGTCCATGTGGTCGAATGTTGCACTACGAACACAATTGAGCCGAAAACCAACGGATTTTGGTACCTCATACTGAGACCAGGCACTTTCACCTTTTGAAATAATGATTATCTTATTGATTAATATAATGGAGACGATGCAACAGTGGGAGGTTGGTAGGTCAGAGAACGAGCCCGCCATGGCTGCAGGTTATACGAAAAGCTTAAACTTGAAATCAGGGAGAATAATTTTGGCTAAAGAGAAGGGAGAAAAGAAGAAAATCGATCCTTCTTTATAAAGAAGGAGCCATCCTAGATATGATGCGAGACAAATTGCGCCTTGAAAATCTGGCACAATTCGATTGTAGAAACCTGATTTGTCGTTGTAGATTAGGCACTTGGAATCATTGGTATTGTAAAATAGTATCCATGGAGTTCCGGTAGATGTCAATTCAGCTGAAGCACTTGATGAGGCAGCTCGGAAGTCTTTGAATGTTCCTCGAAAACTTAAGAGCTCAATTTGCTCTAATCGATTGGCAATGCATGAGAGTATATCCGTGGGAAGATCGGCCCATGGTCTATATTGATACATTCTGCAGTATGTATAAAACATTAGAACTTCAAATCTGAAACATAACCAATGCACCATACATACATATACTAATAATGATATGTTATAATAAGTTTTATGTTCATAATTTATCTTATGTAGTTTATGTATTGTTAGATAGTTAACTGTTGGTCGATTTTCTTGTATAGATACTAATAATTGGGGCAAATGAGGATTTGCCCCATTGTGACTTATGCAATTCACCATGCTTTAAGCCTTGTCCTTTCTTTTTTTCCATTTCGCATTTGCCCCATTGCGACTTATGCAACCTAAGCGAATCGTACAAACCAATATCATGTTGTCACATGTCCTCGTACCAAATACACTTTTCTAAGTGTGTGTAAGACACAAGTACATGTGTGTAAGTGTCATTTTTCTTGCAACTAGTACTATGAGTAAGTGTACTATTATGCAACTTGTACAATTTTTGCAAATAAAATATACGTTATTTTTTATGCAACTTGTACAATTTATTTCGATTTGACATTTGTAATAGTAATTTTACATTTTATTCGAACTGTACAAAATTTTATTCGATTTGATATGTGAAATACTCCGTAGTATGTATTGCGACTTGTACTTTTTATCAACCTTAGAAACAAGTTTTAATTATCTAATATTTACATATAAACTGGCCTTTAAACATGAGACTAATCACTGTCATTATAGCTAAACGTTAGAAATAGATTGTCAACAGATAATCACTTCTTGATGAAATTAGGCTTTAAAATTTCATACTAGATTATGAGTTGGAATAATATTAGTTCATTTTTTTTTTGTTTGGTCAATGACCCATTGATAATGGGTCTTTTCATAAACAAATCATCTATGTAGCCTGTTACAAGAACACCTACGACATGTCCCTTGTGTTTGAAAAGATATAAGTAGGTGTTTTGATTAGCTTATTTTAGGAACTTACGGGCTTATTACTCACAATTTTTAAACAGACATCATCCTCGTCGTACTACGTAGTAAAGTTGTATAAAGTCATAATATTGAATATTACATCAAATCAAATAAAAGAGGCGAAAATTACTGTAGAGGCGCCTATCAAAACAGGTTGCCTCGCAGAGAGTGGATTTTTTTTTTTTCATTCTCAAAAAGGCCTCCAATTTTGCTGCAAACGTGCAGCGAAATAAATATGTACACGTGTCGCACTCTCATTAATCTAAAAACTAAAAAAAAACATTTCAAACAAAAATTGCAATGAATTACAATAGTTCCGGGACCCACTTGAATAAAAAAACAAAAAAAAAACACTTTTTTTTTGCTTTGGTGCAGCGATGTATTACAAAATAAAATCATACATCGCTTTCAACTATTACAACTTACCTTTTCAACCCTAAACTTTTTAATATTTACAAGTTTTTTTATATAACAAACTTTATTTGTTAAATATTTAGCAAATATGTAGCAAATTCGTTAATAAAAAAAATACCGTTGCGAAGAGCTCTAAATTACGAATAAAACGAGCCCAATATTGAGTCAAAGACGTACAATTATATTAAGAGGAATATCGTTTGAAAATAATAATGTAAACATTCATAAAGAAAAAAATCGTATACCGTACAATTATACTAAAAAACGTAAACATTCATTGGAACAAAAAACGGTATTCATCTTTCGTAGAATTGCACAGTTTACCATTTTTTGGTTTATGAATGTTTATTTTTTTTATTTTAAAATGATACTCCTCTTTCATAGAATTGTACGTCTTTGACCCAAAAAGTCTGTTTTGAAAGTTTTTTTTAAAGAAAATATTATACATACATACTACCCTAAACTTTTTTAATCTTTATAACTATTTTATATAACAAACTTTATTCGTTAAATATTTAGCAAAATATAGCGAATTCATTAATAAAAAAATATTGTTGCTAAGAGCTCTAAATTACGAACAATACGAGCACAATATTGATAGGCTTTTGACGTACGTACGATTTTATAAAAAGTGTTTTGCTTTTATTTTAGTGTTGAAAAGGTAAGTTGTAATAGTTGAAAGCGATGTGTGCTTTTATTTTGTAATACATCGGTGCACCAAAGCAAATAAGTGTTTTTTTTGTTTTTTTATTCAAGTGGGTCCCTAAACTATTGTAATTCGCTGCAACTTTTATGTGAAGTGCATTTTTTTTTTTAGTTTTTGTATTAACAATTATTTTACTGCACGTTTGCAACGAAATTTGAGGCCTTTTTGGAGGAAAAAAAAAAAAAAAAAAACACCCTCTGAGAGGCAACCTGTTTTGACAGGCGCCTCTGCAGTAATTTTCGCATAAAGAGGGCAACTTCGAAATTTGGACCCACGTTGTCAGTATATCCGGAATATAGTTTTCTTCCATTCTTGAAGAAGATATTATAAATATTAGATTGTGATGTCGACAAAATGCACAATCCAGTTTCACAGTTTCTAAGTTTTTTATTTCATTAATCACTACTTGTTTATGTGAAAAACAGTGAATCAAGTGTATTTGCAAATTTGATTTGATTTGTATCCGTTGGTAAAATCATTTTTCGCGTTGCTTAGACACATTTGTTTGCGGTTTTTAGACATAAAAAGCCGTATGCACCTAGTTAAAGTTAAAACAAACGAAAGTTAACCTTTTACTCCGGTCGACAACAGTTTCCCATTTTATCTGAGGATGTGGTCCATTGTTAGACAACACGAAAGTTAATTTGTGGTTGATAACCCCATTTCTCTTTGGCCAGATATTTTCACGCTTAGCGTCTTCAAACATGAGATTTACTAATACTGCTAAAACCGATGAAACATAGAAAAATTAACATCGATTTGTATATTAACTAATATTAAAAGACCCATTATCAATGTTAACATCGATTTAGTAATACTGGCTACATAGATGATTTGTTTATGAAAAGACCCATTATCAATGGGTCATTGACCAAACAAAAAAAAGATTGAACTAATATTATTCCAACTCATAATCTAGTATGAAATCTTAAAGCCTAATTTCATCAAGAAGTGATTATCTGTTGACAATCTATTTCTAACGTTTAGCTATAAGGACAGTGATTAGTCTCTTGTTTAAAGGCCAGTTTATATGTAAATATTAGATAATTAATATTTACTTGTCGTCTGCCGCCGTGGCCGTAACGAAACCTGCATTCGATGACGTCATCGTTGTTGTTGTTGAGATAAGCTTCATCATCATCATCTCCTCCTCCGAACATCATTTCGTAACTCTCGTCTTTGTCGTCTTCTTCTTCGTAGACTTGGATGACGTCATCTTTGTTGTTGTTGTCAGTGAGTTTGAAGAGGTCGTCTTCAAGGTCACCGGTCAACATTTTTGTATTTTATTTATACTACATATAAAGGAAAAATAGTCAATCTTGAAAAGTGGAAAATTGAAAAGTCAAATAATGTGAAATCTTGAAAAATCTTATTAAATGAAATTATGAAATGTAATTAATACTCTTATTAAAACACCCATTACTTAAAAGTACAATGATTTATTCACATTGTACAACCAATTAAAAACATATCTACCAAATTAAATACAACCAATTAATACAAATCACACACCGGGTTGACTCGGGACGCTTCAAACCCGACGGTTTGAACCGGTTTAATTTGACCCGTTTTCGACCCAACCTAGCAAGTTGACCCGGTTTAAATCGACCAATTTTTCGACCGGAACGGTTCAACCGGTTGAACCACCCGGGTTTCAAAACATTATGTTTATTTCCCAAATCTTTAAACTTTTATTATTTTCCATTCATAACCTATAAACTTTTTTTTTATTAATAAACTATTTGTCGCTAAAAAATCTCGTTGCTATACACGGGTACTCGTCTAGCAAATGAAATAAAGAAATGAAAAGAAAAGTGAGTCTTTTCCTTGCTTTATATGCCACTGATGGATGGATGGGTCACGGGTTCATTTGCTTTATTCTTTAGAATTTCAAATAGAGTCTATATTTCAAAACTGGTCAATTTTTTTTCTTTTTTGTGGTCTAATAAAATTAAAAGTTCAATTATACTCTTGTGACCGGTGTATTGTGCGACTTTAACAAATTTTTGACAAGTGTTCCAAGAATATTTGCGTACTTCAAAAACTGGTTAATACTTTTGCAAACGTCAATATGTTTGTTCTCCCAATTATTCATCACGAGGGTGATATATTTGCGCGTTAACTTGTGGATTTGTATTTCTTAATTCATTTTATAGCAATAATCACAAGAAAGCAAATAACTCTACAATGCATCAACCTTTATCCGTTAACTTGACTCACATACCGAAACACAATGGCGCAAACTTCTAGTTACGATTGTAAGAATGTTTAACTGATTTACGAAAAAATGGGTCAACAAGATGTTGTAACGTAAGTTTAGGCACGAAATCAAGCAAATATTATGGCCTACCAATCATTTCTCTTATAAAAATGATTAAAAAAACATAAAAGATACATGAAGGAAAGCTCACACGAATAGCGGCTTGACCATTGCAAGTGAGTGAAAGGAGGTTCGATTGGCAAACATGGAATACCATTAAGATGGATAAGTTGGCCGTGCATCCAAATATGCCTCGGCTTGTTTATCAAATAATCCAGCCATTTTTATTAGCTATTTTGGATAATGGAATTTGCAGGCAGGAAACAAGAATGAAACAAATATATATAGAAGCCATGTCTCTTGCAACAAGTTAAAAGATGCATAGACTCATAAAGTTTGTTAATTATTCATGTTATATTGTTTTTGTTAAGTTAAAAAGACTAACCTACCTGGCGGAGCTAGAAAAAATTTTGTGGGAGGGCCGAAACAAAATTTTTTTTCGGGAAAAACATTATATGGGAGGGCCGAGAAGTAAAAAACAAAATTTTACAAATGAAATCGCGAAAAAATACACTAACGGGCTTAGGCCTAGGGGCCGGGACCGGTCCTCACTTAGCTCTGCCGGCTACCTCATAATGCATCAACGTTCGTCGTTTTGTTATCACTTATTGCTTCATGTACTGTAACGAGTGGGTAAGCCCGCGCGTTGCTGCGGGAGTGCTGTGTTAATGATGTCTATAAAAGACCAAAGGTGCAATATACTTGGATGAAAAGATGTATATGTAATGTCTCTTTTATATAAACCCATGTATGAATAAGTTCGTCACATATATTATATCAGGTCAACGTGTACATAAATATTAGTATTGCAGGTAAAGTTTAGACCCAAAAAAAAAAAAAAAAAAAAAAAAAAAAAAAAAAAAAAAACCCACCACCGCTATCAAATTACATTTGCCAGTAGTAGAATGTGAACTTTTGAGGCAGTCAAGGTTACGATGTCCGAAGAAGTTAATGACATTGAAACCTTTAAAAATGCAATTTATGTCATAACAATGAACTAAAGAGGTAGAAATAGTATTATTGTGATACCATGACTAAGGCTGCATAACATTCCTTATTCAAATAGAAAGGCTTTCCCCTAAGCATTTCAACAACCTGCAAAAGTAAACCATTTGCTCAAATGATCTACAGTATATAAAAAGTATATATATATGTCTCACAATTTGTGTGTGTATGCAACATGCACCTTATCTTATTCTGTTGTAGCAAAGGAAAAAAAAAAAAAAAAAAAAAAAAAAAAAAAAAAAAAACTATTCTTCAAGGTATAAATAAGATGTTTATGGTTGTATGTTTAATTACAACGCCAGACACTTATTTCTCATATCACAGGTAATGCCATGTTTTTAACTAAATTTCAATCTTATTAATATTTTGTTCATAGTAAGCTCAAATACTGTAATTTAAAGGATAAACCATAGCAAAAAAACATTTTGAATGCAGAATTTTGTGTTACCTCTTCATCATATGTGTCCAGGTAAGGAGATGGCCAACGCGCCTGACGTGGAGATCTTTGAAGTAATATATCTGTTTTCTACAAAAAAAAAAATAAAAATAAAAAAAAATTACGTTATCAGTATACAATCTTTAATAGAGGGTGTCGTTGTCAATTGGGTATTTCTTGTTTTCGATGAAATACTTAACCCAACTTAAGAGAAATACACTGTTGTGTTATCATCTTGACTTTGTTGTAATGGTTGATAATCTTTTGTTTCAATAGGAGCTGCAACAATATCAATAGTTTGTATCAAAATATGTTATTATTATTTCTGTACGACGTTTGAATATAATCACTTATCTTTACGTGCGTTCACCTTGTTCTTGAAATAGCCCTCTCTTAACATTTTTATTAATGTTTTCGTGGTTATGTCCATTACTGCAAACATCCTTTTGGGAGTTTGTTCTTGAGTTTCCAAATGTTGTATTTATGTGGATGGGTCAAATTCACCTGAATTTCTTTTGATGATGATGAGTATCACCTCCATCCACCATAGGAGCCACGTTCATCTCATATTTGTATTTATACTTGATCGTGAGCCTGTATTCAAAACTAACAAAACAAACAGATAAATGGAACAATAGAAATATGATAGATCACTGAGTAAAAAAACTCGCTGATACGTGGGAATTGCACCAGGCTTTACCTCTCGAGGGATCTCGAGAAGCTTGCAACCCCCACCAGGCAGTGTACCTGATCGTTGTAGTATAGTATAGTGACAAGTACCGGGGGATTGATCGTTCAACTCAGGAATAGAGTCGCTAGGATTAGAAAGCCTAAAAACTAGGTCTAGAGGTGAGGAATGATTCTTTTTGTATTTTTATATTTTTATAAAAGCAATTAAAATCTCGGGTTTTTGGAAGAGTGGGCGGAATTAGTTACTAATCAACTAACCCAATAACTAAGATGCAATCAAAATAAAATAACAAAAATGAAAATATATCTAATTAAACTAGTCGTGCGAACAATAATAGGGAGAGTTGTGTTTACTTAGATTTCTTTACTCCCTAGATATCTTTTATAGGTTGATAGTTTGTTACAATTGCGTTGATGACGGGTTATATTCCTTAATACCATTTGTGGGGTGGCGTACGTACTTTCCCAACTCTATAAACATCCAAAATACTTCCTTTTCCAGAATTTACTTCAAAAGTACCTAAAATCACAAAAGGAACGATTTAGGGCAATATTTGATCAAATAAATTCAATTCCGGACTTAAATGACCCCCTAAAAATGGTTTATTTTTCGCCTCATCATATACCCTTACACTTGAGATTTGCTTGTCCTCAAGCAAATGCGCTTTTATTCTAATCAAAATACAAGTTAGGGGTCATTTAACACTAATATAAAAGTAATTAAAACAAATAATCGTTCCACTAAAGACCAAAGACAAGCACAGAGGTCATACACTAGCAACTCACAAATAGTGTTTAGATACTCACATCTCTCGGGTGTAATAAAGTATGTGTCACAATATGAAAATGGAAAACATCTCTCACTACCTGTCATAGCAAAATAGATTACCATAGGTTTGGGAAAGGATCAAACCTCCACCACATGGCGTAAGCAACTAGGATAAACTATCAAAGAGGTCTTTTAAAGGGTTATAACGTTAGGTGTAGGGATATGGAATACACGGTTTTGTTGGATAAAGGCAATCTTTACTGATGGCGAGTTAATCATCTTGGTTAATTACATGTACGATATGGCGTTGCTAAGCAAAGACTAGACTCGACCTAAGCTAATAAATGAAAAATAACAAAAACATAAAACAAACATAGAATGAAACGGGATGGTAGTCCGTATGTTTTTTTTTCTATTATATATATATATATATATATATATATATATATATATATATATATATATATATATATATATATATATATATATATTGAATTGAATACACTTTTACCCTACCATCCAAAATAATACATCATAGGGAATGTACATTCCTCTTACACTTGAATTTTTATATACTTTACAATAAACTAATCTAATGACTCGAATTAAGATAATCAAAACACTTGGTGTACTTTTAAGATTAACGCACATATTGGGGTAATATATGATGTTCTTTCCCATTACTCCATAACACAAGTACTTTACCCATGAGTCCCAATCGTCCCAAAACAATATGTACAAGGATATGACTCGACTTAGCAACCATGTAATCAATTAGATAATTAACTAAGGATTTAACAAATAACAATAATGCACTAAAGATAAGTGCATATACGGAAGGCTAAGGCGATTTGGGTGTACATTTAAGTGGGTTGTAACAAATTCTTCCTTTAAGTAAGATGCTTAAAGTTAGAAACGAAAAGATAGGCTCGGAGGGGTGTACTAGGGGTTTCGTATACTAAAAATGAGTACAACGCTAAGGTGTGGGAAAAATTAATTGACTTTACTAGCCAAGTAATATGACTTAAATGGTCAAGTAATTATGATACGGGTTTAAACACAAGGGTGATCCTAATGCCTCTTATCATGTAGTAAATCCTACCACACGAATGTAGTCTCACTAGCGGTCTCGGGATGCATCACTAACGCAAGTTCTAGATGTACACTCATAAGCACTAATAGATGATGCTTTTCCTATCAAATCTAAAGGCGAACCTCACATATTTGGGTGGAAAATTTTTCTGAATGGTACGGTTTTGTGCTAGTCATACAATCTCCTATCCATGAGACGCTTGCTAAGGCTAAAGTTTCGCTCCTAAATGTTGTAAAAAATTTTAAATTTGGCGCTAAAATTACACTAACAAGTATTTCTCATAGTTTTATTACACACCTACCATCAAACAAACAAACTCAAGTGCAAGTGTATCCTATAAGGTATCATCATTTACCCTCCCCTTACACTTAGGATGAACATTGTCCCCAATGTTCAATTAAAGAATGTAAAAGTAAAATAGGTAAAAGAATGAAATCAAATACTCCTCTGATTCGTTCGGTGTGGATAGTGTAGTAACAAGGTTAGATCTTCCTCCAAGAAAATGAACAATCAAAGCTTCCCTTCCAGAATATAAATCATCTTCTTGTCATACATAACCTGTTAAACTTGAGAAAACAAACAAGGCAACCTCGCGTAAAATCGGCGGCAATCTATATATACTAACAAATTCTAAAAAACAAATTAAGATATAATGCTTGTGGAATGAATGTTTGCAGATTTCCTGGAGTTTATAAAACTAAAGAATTAACAAAAACTTTAAGACTCCGTTAGAAAAACAAAACTAACCAAATTTCTAGAATTTTACACATGACGCCATCAGGAGCTAACTCCTGACGCCGTTAGAAGTGATCTGCAGAAATCTTTACGTTAAGTTTCCGGAAAATTTTTGTAAAAACTTATGTCCTACTTCCTGGAAAATCTTGCAAAACATCATTATGACTCGATACAAGCATTTGACTCTAACAAATACTAATACACATGTTCATTTAATATTGTGGAGAATCATGATCAATCTCATTCTTAAAAACAAATTTGGGGTTTTCCCTTACATTTGTCGTTTGCGAAATACATTTGTATGAAGTTAAGACAAAGTCAAATGACAAAATAAAGTATTTTCACAATTTTAGTTTGAAACATGATCTACCAACAATAAAAATAAAGCATGCATATAGAAGCAAATAACAATCAAACAAATAAAAATCACACAAAACATGGGTTGCCTCCCAAGAAGCGCTTTTCTTTATTTACGAGTCTTGTAGCTAGACTCAAGGTCAAGGGCTATTACGTGACGACATCTCTTGAGATGATGTATTCCATATAATTATGATCCTCACTATCGTGATGGTGGTGTTTCAATCGATCAACACTCGCAGTCATCTCCCCTCCTCCTTTACTGCTCAAGTTATCTATCCCATCTTGGCCTATGCCTTTAATTGTGAATGGCCCATACCACAAAGGACTTGGTTTATCGGGAGGTACTGTTATCTCCGAGTGTCTTAAGAGTACCAGGTCTCCTTTCGCGAATGGTACATGATTCCCCGTTGGGTGACTTCTTTCAAACTTGACATGAACTTTGGTGCAGCCTTTGCTTCCTTCATGTTCAGTTTCTTTGTAAATTTTGATCCTTGCTTCCCATGCAAGAATCTTTTCCTGAACACGAATAGGTGATGTGTCAATGTTGTTTTTGAGCTTTCTCTTCATCAAGCTATCTTGTGCACATCGCAGGGTCATGGGAAAACTAATTTTTCTTTTTCCTGATTTAAGCTCAATTTTCCTGATTTCATACCTAATAACAGCTCGTGCGGTGGTAAGGAATGGTGCTCCGAGAATTATTGGCATGCATCCACCTCCTTTATCATCGATGATCATGAAATCAACGGGATACATGAATCCTGCAACATTGACCAGCACATCCTCTGCAAATTCCCAAAGGGTACACATAAGAGTGTCCAGCGAAGCATAGCCTAACACGGGTAGTGGCAGGCATTTCAGATGTTAGTTGGGTGTAGATAGTTAGGGGAATAAGATTTACTTCCGATCCTTGGTCGGCGAAAGCATTCAGACATTGCAGATTCCCAATGCTGGCTGGTATCTCAAAGTTCCCACAAGCCATCTGCTTAGTAGCTACTTTTTGTACAAGTAGCTTTTCAAATACCGGTCCCCCAGGTAATGTATCATACTCATTTTCCCCTTCTTTCTTCTTTGAAACCTGTTTGGAAGATTGATTATGCCCGTCACCCTTTATCCAATTTGTTATGGTGTTTTCGTTTATATCATGTTTTAGGTATTAACCTAATGATTGGGATTTTGGCGGTTCTTCAATGGTTTGTTCACTAGGGGTTTCTTTTTCCTCATTATCCTTGTGGACAATTGTGATGGAATTAACAAACTGGGTAGTGGGGGTAGCACTTTCTTTCCTTTGTAACATCATTTCTGGGGTTTTCAGGTTTGCGTACTCCTCCACTAGGCTCATCATCTCCTTCATTTTCTCTTGCATCTCCTCTTTTTGTTTATAAACTGCTTCCTCGAATCTAGCAAGCCGCTCAGAATGGGTTGCCGTATATTCTCTCATTCGAGCTTCGAATTCCGGGCTAAGTTTTTCAGGAGGAGGATAAGGTGGGGCATAATTTTGAAAGGTTTTAACATTCTCTCTAGAGGGTGACTCAGATAATGGCGTTGGAGTCATTTTCGAGACAGAATTGACAGCAGCTTGTCTAGAACTTAAAGGTCACTTTTGTCTTTCCTCGAAATAGTCAACTTTTGCCTCAAGCTTGCAAAGGAGTTCATCAGAGATTTGATTAGTCTCTCCATGTGTCGAGATTGCTTTGATGGCCGCTTCTATAGTGTGATTAAATTCCCATAATTCTTGATTATCAGCGGCAAGTTCGTCAATAATTTCCCAAGATTCATCGGCGTTTCTATCACGTAATCTACCTCCGGCGGCTCAATCAATGGTACGTTTGGTGTGACAGTCGACATGGTCATAGAAGATTTGAACTAATAACCAAAGATTTATACCATGATGAGGGACTTTTTGGAGTAAGTCCTTGAAACGAGCCCGTGCTTCATAGAAAGTTTCACCTTGATGTTGTTGGAACATCAAGATATCATTTCTAAGCATCGCAGTTTTCCCCGGTGGGAAAAATTGAGCAAGGAAACGAGTGGTGAGATCATCCCATGAGGTGATGGATCCCGCGGGTAAACATTCAAGCCATTGACTAGCTTGATCACGTAGAGAGAATTGGAATAGGCGTAATCGGGTCGACTCTCTAGTTGTAACATCAAGGTCTATAGAATCTACGATTTTAAGAAAATCCTTGAGATGTTGGTTAGGATCTTCGGAACGAAGTCCATGGAATGCACATCCGCTTTGCAACAACCGGATGGTGTCGGATTGCAAGGGGGACACATTGGCTCCTTGGGCGAGCTCAATGGTGTTTCGATAGCCTTGGTGGCTAGGACGGGAATACTCTCCTAGGGTTCGGAGCCTAAGAGGTTGGTTTGCTAGTGGTGGGTTTTGTGGGTGGTTTTGTTGTGGTGGGTTGATGGGTTCAAAGATGTTACCACCTTCCATGAAGTCGGATGATAAAGGTTACGAACAAAGACACGAAGAAATAAGATAGACTAAAGAAAACCTAAAATTAAAAACAAAATCTTACTAGAAAGGAATCTAGCAAGTAGACCTAATAAAAAGAAATCCTAACCTAGACAATAATTATTCCCCGGGCTGCAGCGCCAAAAACTTGATACGTGGGAATCGCACCAGGCTTTACCTCTCGAGGGATCTCGAGAAGCTTACAACCCCCACTAGGCAGTGTACCTGATCGTTGTAGTATAGTATAGTGACAAGTACCGGGGGATTGATCGTTCAACTCAGGAATAGTGTCGCTAGGATTAGAAAGCTTAAAAACTAGGTCTAGAGGTGAGGGATGATTCTTTTTGTATTTTTATATTTTTATAAAAGCAATTAAAATCTCGGGTTTTTGGAAGAGTGGGCGGAATTAGTTGCTAATCAACTAACCCAATAACTAAGATGTAATCAAAATAAAATAACAAAAATGAAAATAAATCTAATTAAACTAGTAGTGTGAACAATAATAGGAAGAGTTGTGTTTACTTAGCTTTCATTACTCCCTAGATATCTTTTACAGGTTGATAGTTTGTTACAATTGCGTGGATGACGGGTTATATTCCTTAATACCATTCGTGGGGTGGCGTACGTACTTCTCCAACTCTATAAGCTCCTACTTCACTCCTATGTCGAGCCTGCAGGAAGCTCCTAACATGGGATCATTAGAATTCACTCATGCATTAAATACAACCATAATAACCTAGTACGCATTGGTTCATGTTTCTTAAGACGTTCAAGCATGTTACTCTATGGAAGTCTGCCAGTTTTCTTAAGCCTAACATCAAAATCATTCATCCGTAACAACTATAAACAAACAATCAACCCATAATTAACATCTTGGTTCCACTACATCTAAGCAAACACACAAGTAATCTAGCCTAACATGTTAAATTCAAGACAAGCGTAAGATATATTCAAACAACACATAGACATATTGAATGAATTGAAAGGATACTTATCTCAATTGAACATGAAAGGTTTCAAAGGGTAAAAACCCTTGAAAGAACAGTAAAATTCATGTTAGGGTTTCTCCAAGTTATGCCCTATAAATTTACACACTAATGAATGAAAATTGCAAAACTATATATAGATTTTCCATGGTGACGGCATCAAGAAGAAATGTCTGACGTCGTCAACTCGCCGCCCATAGTGATATCGGATTGCCTAGATCGAGATTTGACGCCGTCATGTGCAAAGTTACTCTGAACCGTCACATGCAATTGGACCATGACGGCCTATGGTGACGCCGTCATGCCCATAGTGTAAAATCCTTCTGGATCATCACGGACTTTGTCCACTTCACCTCTTTTTTTACTCTTGATGTCGTCATGTAAAACCTTGTGACGCCGTCAGGTACTGTTCCCAGCAAGGAAAATTAAGACTTTGCCGTTTTCTTCACTTTTATGCTCCAAAAACGTCCAAAACGCTTCCTTTTCCAGAATTCACTCCAAAAGTACCTAAAATCACAAAAGGAATGATTTAGGGCAGTATTTGATCAAATAAATTCAATTCCGGGCTTAAATGACCCTCTAAAAACGGTTCATTTTTCACTTCATCACTCGCCTTCATGATGAGGCGAAAAATGATCCATTTTTAGGGGGTCATTTAAGCCCGAATCCGACTTTATTTGATCAAATATTGCCCTAAATCGTTCCTTTTGTGATTTTAGGTACTTGGAGAGTGAATTCTGGAAAAGAAGCCATTTTGGACTTTTTGGAGCATAAAAGTGAAGAAAACGGCAAAGTATCAATTTTCCATGCTGAAGACACTAGGTGACGGCGTCAAGAGTTACACCCTGATGGCGTCAGACATCAAGAATAAAACACCGTAGTTGATAACGGCGTCAAAAGTCATCCTGACGGCGTCAAAGTACCAAGAATAAAATACCGTGGTTGGTGACGGCGTCACATAGGCTGTCATAAGTAGATCAAGACCGTCCGAGGAAGTATTTGGCGGCGAGGTGATGGCGTCACATGCTTGTCTTGACGCCGTCAGCCCAGTTTTCCTATATATAGTTTTCTAGTTTTTTCATTAAGAAGAGAAGTTTTGGTGAAACCCTAAAGACGAATTTGGTGTATCTTTTACAGGTTTTTCAAGGGTTCCAAACCCTTGATACCTTGCATTGTAATTGAGATAAGTGTTCTTCTAATTCAATCAATATGTCTATGTGTTGGTTGTTTATATCTTGTTCTTGTCTCAATTCCATTATGCTAGGCTAGATCTCTTTTGTGTTTGCTTAGATCTAATGAAACCTAGATGTTGATTATGTGTTGATTACTTGTCTATTCTTGTCTTGGATGAATGATTTTATATGTTAGGCTTAAGAAAACTGGTAGATCTCCAAATGGTAACATGCTTGAACGTCTTAAGAAACATGAACCGAGGCGTACTAGGTCTTTATTGGTTGTATTTAATGCATGAGCCACTGTTTACAATCCCTATAGTTGTGCTGGGTCATGGTGTAGGAGGAGATAAGAGCTCATAGAGTTGGGGAGTTATGTATGCCACCCCACGAATGGTATTAAGGAATACAATTCATCATCCATACAAGTATAACAAGTAATTAACGTGTAAAAGATGTCTAGGGAGTAGTGAAGTCTAAGTAAACACAATTTTCTCCAATTACTGCTCACAACCTTAGTATAATTAGTTTAATTTCATTTTCAGTATTTTATTTTGAATATATATTAGTTTTGGGTTAGTTGAATAGCAACTAATTCCGCCCACTCTTCCAAAACCCGAGATTTTACTTGCTTTCATAAAAATATAAAAATACAAAAATAATCATCCCTCACCTCTAGAACTAGTAATTAGGTTTTCTAATCCTAGCGACACTATTCCTAAGCTGAACGATCAATCCCCCGGTACTTGTCACTATACTATACTACAACGATCAGGTACACTGCCTGGTGGGGGTTGTAAGCTTCTCGAGATCCCTCGAGAGGTAAAGCCTGTTGCGATTCCCACGCATCAATTTTTGGCGCCGCAGTCCGGGGAATAGTTATTGTCTAGGTTAGGATTTCTCTTTATTAGGTCTACTTGCTAGATTCCTTTCTAGTAAGATTTTATTTTTATTTTTAGGTCTTCTTTAGTCTATCTTATTTCTTCGTGCCTTTGTTCGTAACTCTTTACCATTCGACATCATGGAAGGTGGTAACATCTTTGAACCCATCATCCCACCACAACAAAACCCACCATTAGAACCCCTTAGGCCCCGAACCTTAGGAGAGTATTCCCGACCTAGCCACCAAGGCTACCGAAACACCATTGAGCTCACCGGAGCCAATGTGACCCCCTTGCGATCCGACACCATCCGGTTGGTGCAAAGCGGATGTGCATTCCATGGACTTCGTTCCGAAGATCCAAACCAACACCTTAAGGACTTCCTCAAAATCGTAGATTCCATAGACCTAGGTGTTGAAACTAGAGAGACTACCCGTTTACGCCTATTCCAATTCTCTCTACGGGATCAAGCTAGTCAATGGCTTGAGCGTTTACCCGCGGGATCCATCACCACATGGGATGATCTCACCACTCGTTTCCTTGCTCAATTTTTCCCACCAGGGAGAACTACTAAGCTTAGGAATGACATCTTGATGTTCCAACAACGTCAAAATGAATCTCTTTATGAAGCATGGACTCGTTTCAAGGACTTACTCCAAAAAGTCCCTTATCATGGCATAGATCTTTGGCTCCAAGTCCAAATCTTCTATGACCATATCGACATCTCCACGAGGTGAACCATTGACCAATCGGCCGGTGGTAAGCTACGTGATCTTAGTGCGGAACAATCATGGGAACTCATAGAAGATCTTGCTCTCTATGACAACGAAAGTTGGAATGATCCCCGTGATTTGAACAAAACGGTCAAGGCAATATCTTTGCCTTCGAACAATTCTAGCACTCCTGACCGTAGGATCATGGAACTTGAGGACCAAGTCAAGTTTCTCATGAAATCTTACGAAGCTCCAAAGCATTCAAGCCAAGTGAACAGAATCACTTCTTCATGTGAATTATGTAGTGGTCCCCATGACACTCGTGATTGTGTGGAACTCCCCGGAATAGCTTTTGCGGACTACGCATCCACGCGTACCAACGAAGCGGGAGATAAGTGGTACACTTTCAAGCCCGAGCCAAACACATACGGTGATTCATACAACCCCTCATGGAAAAATCACCCAAACCTTAGGTGGAAACAAAATCAACCTCATTCCTCCAATCCGCCTAATCGTTACCAACTAAACGGTCCACCATCCAACCGTACTTTCAACAACAATCCTTCTAACAACTATGGTAGTACCAACAATTTTGAAGGATTGATGTCAAAGTTCATGGCATCTCAAGAAGCTCGCATATCTAAGTTTGAAGCCGATTTCAAACAAAAGCAAAGCGAGATGACCACTAGAATTGATGCATTGTTGAAAGTTCTCAATGACCGAGAAATGGGAGCACTCCCAAGTGACACGGTCAAGAATCCGAAACTAACCGTTAATTCCATATCATCCGTTTCGTCACCCACTTCGTGTCCACAATATTACTCGGTCAAATCAACGAGCACGTGTTTCAAACAAAACCAAGTTCCCCAAAAGGACCAATCAAATAAAACACCCACTATAGAAACGGTCAAAAGCATTGTTGAAACACCTCTTACGCAAGACCTTGACGATGAATTCAAAGAACTTCACTTATAACGCCCCGTCATTGATGTCTTAGCGCGTGCTCCCTACTATAGTGCTCTGCTAGAAAAATATGAGAAGTGTAAGCTAGGCAAAAATGGAACCGCCTTCGTTCAAAATAAGTTGCCTAAAAAGCTTGATGACCCGGGTATATTTGTTTTGCCTTGTAAGATAGGAAGATCCGAGGCTTTCGACACACTAGCCGATTTAGGGTCAAGCCTCAACTTGATTCCCTTATCCTTATTCACCGCTCTTAAGCTAGGAAAGTTAGAGGAAACGGAGGTATTGATAGGACTAGCGGATGGAAGTATTGCACACCCGGTTGGAATGATTAAGGATGTAGTAGTTCACGTAGGGAAGTTAACTATATTAGCGGATTTTCACGTCCTAGACATGGTTAGTGACACTACATGCCCATTATTGGTAGGAAGAGGATTTTTAGCAACCGCTAGTGCCATGATAGATTGCAAGGAATCCAAGATAGCGGTAGGAGAAGGCGATACTTGGTCGGTGTATGATGTTAAGAAGCATAGTTATGATTGTGATGATGAACCAACACCGCATTGGGTAGAGATGAATAGGAGGCCATCTAGATATGGACCTTGGATAGAAAGGAACTTTATAGGACTTCAATGCCCATTCTATCTAGAAAAAGACTTTGTTGAAAAGACACATTCGGTAGAACAACTCATAGCTAGAGATGAGGAGCTAGATCCCTTTGAAGACCCCTTAGTCTTTAGGAAGATGATTGAGTTATTAAGCGTGATGCCCATTAATATAGAAAGGAATAAATGGAAAAGAGAGGGAGATAAGTGTAAATGGAGGTGGGACAAGCCACCTAAAGAAGGTGACGGGTCATGGCATATTAGAATGACCTTGTATGCTCCGGATGGAGAAAAGTTTGAAAGGTCATACCATACTAAGGAAACCGATAGAAAGTTGAAACCTAAGTTTGATCCCAAAGATGTCCTCAACGAGGAACTCACCCGAATCACGTGATAGCCCATGACCTTGAGTCTAGCTACAAGACTCGTAAATAAAGAAAAGCGCTTCTTGGGAGGCAACCCATATTTTGTGTGATTTTATTTGTTTGATTGTTATTTGCTTCCGTATGCATGTATTATTTTTATTGTTGGATGATCATGTTTCTCAATTAAAATGTGGAAATACTTTATTATGTTGTTTGGCCTAGTCTTAACTTCAACCTAAAGGTATTTTTGCAAAAGATAAGTGTAAGGGGAAACCCCAAATATGTTTTCAAGAAATAAACCGATCATGATTCTCCACAATATTAAATGAACATGTATATTCGTATTTGTTAGAGTCAAATGCTTGTATTGAGTCATAATTAAGTTTTGCAGGATTTTCCAGGAAGTAGGACAAAGTTTTTCCAGAAATTTTCCTGAAACTTAACATAAGAATTTCTGCAGGTCCATTCTGACGGCGTCAGAGTATTACTCTTGACGGCGTCAGGAGTTAAAAATCTGGAAATTTTACCGGTTTTGTTTTTCTAACGGAGTCTTATGGTTTTTGTGAATTATTAAGTTTTATAATCTCCAGGAAATCTGCAAACTTCATTCCACAAGCATTATATCTTACTTTGTTTTCTAGGATTTAGTAACTTATATAGGATGCCGCCGATTTTACGCGAGGTTGTCTTGTCTATTTTGTCAGGTTTTACAGGTTATGTACGACAAGAAGATGATTTATATTCTGGAAGGGAAGCTTTGATTGTTCGTTTTCTTGGAGGAAGATTTAACCTGGCCAACATATAATCCATACCGAGTGAATCAGGGGAGTATTTGATTTCATTCTCTTTACTTTTTCACTTTTACATTCTTTACTTGAACATTGGGGACAATGTTCATCTTAAGTGTAAGGGGAGGGTAAAAAGATGATACCTTACATATGCACTTTCGCTTGAGTTTGTTTTGTTTAATGGTAGATGTGTAATAAAACTATGAGAAATACTTGTTAGTGTAATTTTAGCGCCAAATTTAAAATTTTTTACAACATTTAAGAGTGAAATTTTAGCCATAGCAAGCGTCTCATTGATAGGAGATTGTATGACTAGCACATAACCGTATATTCAGAAAAATTTTCCACCCAAAAATGTGAGGTTCGCCTTTAGATTTGATAGGAAAAGCATTCATTATTGGTGCTTATGAGTGTACCGGTAGCATTTAGATTCTAGAACTTGCGTTAGTGATGCATCCCGAGACCGCTAGTGAGACTACATTCGTGTTGTAGGATTTACTACATGATAAGAGGCATTAGGATCACCCTTGTGTTAAACCCGTATCATAATTACTTGACCATTTAAGTCATATTACTTGGCTAGTTAAGTCAACTAATTTTTCCCACACCCTTAGCGTTGTACTCATTTTTAGTACACGAAACCCCTAGTACACCCCTCCGAGCCTATCTTTTCGTTTCTAACTTTAAGCATCTTACTTAAAGGAAGAATTTGTTACACCCTACTTAAATGTACACCCAAATCGCCTTAGCCTTCCGTGTATGCGCTCATTTTTAGTGCATTATTGTTATTTGTTAAACCCTAAGTTAACTTTCTAATTGATTACATGGTTGCTAAGTCGAGTCATATCCTTGTACATATTGTTTTGGGACGATTGGGACTCATGGGTAAGTACTTATTTTATGGAGTAATGGGGAAGAACATCATATTATTACCCCCATATGTACGTTAATCTTAAAAGTGCTCCAAGTGTTTTGATTTTCTTAATTCGAGTCATTAGATTAGTTAATTGTAAAGTATGTAAAGATTAAAGTGTAAGGGGAACATTCATACCCCTATGATGTATTATTTTGGATGGTAGGGTAAGAGTGTATGCAAAAAAAAATAAAAAAATAAAAAAAAAATAAAAAAAAAAAATCGAAAAAATTAAGAAAAAAAAAATAGAAAAGAAAAAGAGAAAAAACATACGGACTACCATCCCGTTTTTATTCTATGTTCATTTTATGTTTTTGTTATTTTTCATTTGTTAGCTTAAGTCGAGTCTAGTCTTGGCTTAGCAACGCCATATTGTACATGTAATTGACCAAGATTGTTAACTCGCCACCAGTAAAACTTCCTTTATCCAACAAAACCGTGTAATTCATATCCCTATACCTACGTTACAACCCTTTAAAAGACCTCTTTGATAGTTTATCCTAGGTGCTTACGCCATGTGGTGGAGGTTTGATCCTTTCCCAAGCCTATGATAATCTATTTTGCTATGACAGGTAGTGAGAGATATCTTCCATTTCCATAATGTTATATTACTTTATTACACCCGAGAGATGTGAGTATCTAAACACTATTTGCGAGGTGCTTGTGTATGACCTCCGTGCTTGTCTATTGGTCTTTAGTGGAACGATTATTTGTTGTAATTACTTTTATATTAGTGTTAAATGACCCCTAACTTGTCTTTTGAGTAGAATAAAAGCTCATTTGCTTGAGGACAAGCAAATCTCAAGTGTAAGGGTATATGATGAGGCGAAAAATGATCCGTTTTTAGGGGGTCATTTAAGCCCGAATCCGACTTTATTTGATCAAATATTGCCCTAAATCGTTCCTTTTGTGATTTTAGGTACTTGGAGAGTCAATTCTGGAAAAGAAGCCATTTTGGACGTTTTTGGAGCATAAAAATGAAGAAAACGGCAAAGTATCAATTTTTCATGCTGAAGACACTAGGTGACGGCATCAAGAGTTACACCCTGACGGCGTCAGACATCAAGAATAAAACACCGTAGTTGATGACGGCGTCAAAAGTCATCCTGACAGCGTCAAAGTAACAAGAATAAAATACCGTGGTTGGTGACGGCGTCACATAGGCCGTCATAAGTAGATCAAGACCGTCCGAGGAAGTATTTGGCGGCGAGGTGACGGCGTCACATGCTTGTCTTGACGCCGTCAGCCCAGTTTTCCTATATATAGTTTTCTAGTTTTTTCATTAAGAAGAGAAGTTTTGGTGAAACCCTAAAGACGAATTTGGTGTATCTTTTACAGGTTTTTCAAGGGTTCCAAACCCTTGATACCTTGCATTGTAATTGAGATAAGTGTTCTTCTAATTCAATCAATATGTCTATGTGTTGGTTGTTTATATCTTGTTCTTGTCTCAATTCCATTATGCTAGGCTAGATCTCTTTTGTGTTTGCTTAGATCTAATGAAACCTAGATGTTGATTATGTGTTGATTACTTGTCTATTCTTGTCTTGGATGAATGATTTTATATGTTAGGCTTAAGAAAACTGGCAGATCTCCAAATGGTAACATGCTTGAACGTCTTAAGAAACATGAACCGAGGCGTACTAGGTCTTTATTGGTTGTATTTAATGCATGAGCCACTGTTTACAATCCCTATAGTTGTGCTGGGTCATGGTGTAGGAGGAGATAAGAGCTCATAGAGTTGGGGAGTTATGTATGCCACTCCACTAATGGTATTAAGGAATACAATCCGTCATCCATACAAGTATAACAAGTAATTAACGTGTAAAAGATGTCTAGGGATTAGTGAAGTCTAAGTAAACACAATTTTCTCCAATTACTGCTCACAACCTTAGTATAATTAGTTTAATTTCATTTTCAGTATTTTATTTTGAATATATATTAGTTTTGGGTTAGTTGAATAGCAACTAATTCCGCCCACTCTTCCAAAACCCGAGATTTTACTTGCTTTCATAAAAATATAAAAATACAAAAATAATCATCCCTCACCTCTAGAACTAGTAATTAGGTTTTCTAATCCTAGCGACACTATTCCTAAGCTGAACGATCAATCCCCCGGTACTTGTCACTATACTATACTACAACGATCAGGTACACTGCCTGGTGGGGGTTGTAAGCTTCTCGAGATCCCTCGAGAGGTAAAGCCTGTTGCGATTCCCACGCATCACTTCACTTGCTTGTAGCCTTGAGCAACGACTTCCTGAATCTTCTTAAAACAATTATATATTGGACTTTTCTTACAAACCACTGCAATGAGTTCTTGTTATCAGCCATTGGAAGTATAAAGAGTTTAACTACTGACCATAGGGTGAAAATTTTGGTGCTGCCATCGCTGAGATGAGCTCGGCAGTGTCAGGTTCTTTTGGTCTTTTACCCTGTACAATCAAGTTCGTTAGTTAATGTTAGTTTTTGTTACAAACCAACCACTAAGTTTTGATTATTTGGTTGCCACTCATTGAAATAAGCTGTTTATCTTATATAACTCTATTCACTCTAAAATAATGTTAAACACCTTTGTCTCAACTCTCAACTACCACAAAGCTCAACTACCATCGACACTTCACCACCACCATACACAAGTACTTCAAAAAAATCCTACTCACCACTTGAAAAACAATAATTGCAAACTAACTTAAAACAACTGATGCTCACCTCAATTGAACACTCATAACTTCAATTCAATATATTACATCAATGAGATTGCTTCCTTATTTTTGACATATTCAAAGTATATTACATAACTAAAAATGAATCAATGAGATTGCTTCTTTTTTTTGACAGTTACCTAACCAAACGTTAGTAGTTGTTGGGTTACTTTTAAGCAAATTCAAAGACCCTTAAAATGACGCAGTTCCCCCTTTAAAACTGTTGTTTAGAATTAGCACCGAGCATTCCGTAGAAAATGTTAAAATAAATACTTATTGCCTTGACAGAGGGTAAGACTCTTTAATTTCAGAAACATCGGTGCTATCTTTTCCATCATTCTGAACCTGCCGTTCCTGTACCCATTATGCATCTGGCTCATGTGCACAACATTTCCAGCTTTATGTTAAAACCAATCGCTGCAAGTTTAGACAAAAATTTCGCCATTTCAGGAACCATAAATGCAAATTGTATGTTGTTAGTTTTTCTTGGGTTACCTTGTGTATATCTGTTACATGTAAGGCTTTGAGTGATAGCTTTTTTACTATCTTGTGTAAACTTGCATATTTTCCTATGTGGAAATTCCATAAACAAACAATTTTACTCTTTGATTTTTTCAAAAGTCGTTGTAAAAAACAATTTTACCTTTTCGACCATTAGTTAGTGTTTTTACTTAGTTTTGTAATAGCGTCACATCACTTTCTTTCCTTGTTTTCAGGTATCACTGGTGCTAACGGCTAAAAACCATCATCCAGAATATATAAAACCGATGGAAACTGTCTTTCACCGTTTTAGTGCAGTAGTGTAATACTCCTTCTGTTTCAAATTATGAGTTGTTCTTTCTTTCTTGTTTTAGGCGACTTGTAATAAGGAGTAAATAAAAAACTTACCCTGAATGCATTGTTGACAGTTTGGTAACATACGCCTCCAAGTCTATAGCTTCATCCTAATCGCTATTTGATGGCGAAAAATGAACCACTTTTAGGGGGCCATTTAAGCCCGGAATTGAATTTATTTGATCAAATATTGCCCTAAATCGTTCCTTTTGTGATTTTACGTACTTTGAAAGGAAGCAATTCAGACGTTTTTGGAGCATAAAAGTGAAGAAAACGCCAAAGACTTAATTTTCCATGCTGAGAACAGTGTATGACGGCGTCAAGAAGGAATTCCTGACGGCGTCAAGAGTAAAAACCATGACGACCCAGAAGAAACATGAAGGCGTCACAAGTAGATCGTCAAGAGTTAATTGTGTGACGGCCTGCAAAAGGGGACTACATGACGGCGTCAGATCTAGATCTAGGCAGTCTGAGGAATTATTGGGCGGCGAGATGACGGCGTCAGACATTTGTTCTTAACGCCGTCACCCTCTAAAATCTATATATAGTTTTCTAATTTTCATTCATTAAAAAGGAACTTGTGTGGAGAAACCCTAGGGCCGAACCTTGTATGAATTTTACCGCTTTTCAAGGGTTTTCAACCCTTGAATCCTTACATGTGCTATTGAGATAAGTCTTTTATTAATTCAATCAATATGTCTATGTGTTGGTTGTCTATATCTTGTGCTTGTCTTGATTTTAACATGCTAGGCCAGATTTATCTTGTGTTTGCTTAGATCTAATGAAACCTAGATGTTAATTATGTGTTGATTACTTGTTTTTGGTTGTATTGGATGAATGATTTCAATGTTAGGCTTAAGAAAACTGGCAGATCTCCATTTGGTAATACGCTTGAACGTCTTAGGAAACATGAACCATGTGTACTAGGTTTTATTGGTTGTATTTAATGCATGAGTAAATTCTAATGATCCCATGTTAGGAGCTTCTAGCAGGCTCGACATAGGAGTGAAGTAGGCACTCATAGGATTGGGGAAGTAAGTACGCCACCCCATGAATGGTATTAAGGAATACAATCCGTCATCCACGCAACTATGACAAGTAATTAAATTGTAAAAGATATATAGGGAGTAGTGAAATCTAAGAAAACACATTTCTCCATCATATTGCTCACAACCTTAGTTTAATATAGTTTATTTTCATTTTTAGTATTTTATTTTGATTGCATCTTAGTATTGGGTTAGTTGACTAGCAACTAATTCCGCCCAACTCCTTTAAACACGAGATTTTAATTTGCTTTCTAAAAAATATAAAAATACAAAAAGAATCATCCTTCATCTCTAGATCTAATATTTAGGTTTTCTAATCCTAGCGACACTATTCCTAGCTGAATGATCAATCCTCCAGTACTTGTCATTATACTATACTACATCGATCAGGTACACTGCCTGGTGGGGGTTGTAAGCTTCTCGAGATCCCTCGAGAGGTAAAGCCTGGTGCAATTCCCACGCATCAAGTTTTTGGCGCCGCAGCCCGGGGAATAGTTATTTTCTAGGTTAGAATCTCTTTTTATTAGGTCTACTTGCTAGATTCCTTTATAGTAAGATTTTATTTTTATTTTTAGGTTCTCTTTAGTATATCTTATTTCTTTGTGTTTTTGTTCGTAACTCTTCACCACCCGACATCATGGACGATGGGAACATCTTTGAACCCGTCATCCCACCACAACAAAACCCACCACTAGAACCTCTTAGGCCCCGAACCTTAGGAGAGTATTCCCGAACTAGCCACCTAGGCTACCGAAACACCATTGAGCTCACCGGAGCCAATGTGACCCCCTTGCGATTCGACACCATCCGGTTGGTGCACAGCGGATGTGCATTCCATGGACTTCGTTCCGAAGATCCAAATCAACATCTCAAGGACTTCCTTAAAATCGTAGATTCCATAGACTTAGATGTTGCAACTAGAGAGACAACCCGATTACGCCTGTTCCAATTCTCTTTACGTGATCAAGCTAGTCAAAGGCTTGAGCGGTTACCCGCGGGATCCATCACCACATGGGATGATCTTACCACTCATTTCCTTGCTCAATTTTTCCTACCGGGGAGAACTACCAAGCTTAGAAATGACATCTTGATGTTCCAACAACGTCAAAATGTATCTCTTTATGTAGCATGGACTCGTTTTAAAGATTTACTCCAAAAAGTCCGTCATCATGGCATAGATCTTTGGCTCCAAGTCCAAATCTTTTATGACCATATCGATCTCTCCACTAGGCGAGCCATTGACCAATCGGCCGGTGGTAAGCTACGTGATCTAAGTGCGGAACAATCATGGGAACTCATAGAAGATCTTGCTCTCTATGACAACGAAAGTTGGAATGATCCCCGTGATTTGAACAAAACGGTCAAGGCAATATCTTTGCCTTCGAACAACTCTAGCACTCCCGACCGTAGGATCATGGAACTTGAAGGTCGAGTCAAGTCTCTCATGAAATCTTACGAAGCTCAAAAGCCTTCAAGTCAAGTAAGCAGAATCGCTTCTACATGTAAATTGTGTAATGGCCCTCACAAAACTCATAACTGCATGGAGCTTCCAAAACGTGCTTATAACTAATTCACATCATCACACGTTGGTTGAGGCCCTCGAAATTCTGACGAGGCCTATGAGGCATGGAAGGATAAACCTAATTTCAAAGGGTACCAAACGCGGAGCGTATCCTTCAATGACTCGTCACCACTCAAATGGTCCGAGCATTTTCCATCGCAGAGCACTCCTAGGCAAAGCTGTGAAGATGCCTTGCGAAAATTCATTCTATCTCAGGAATTGTAGCTCTCTACGCTCGAGGCTAAATTTAGACAACAGCAGGCCGATATGAATAAGAAGATTTGTAATTTGTTAACTGCTATCAAAGAGCACGCTGTTAATAAACCCATTCACGTTGATGAAGTCAAATCTGTTACCATTATGAGTCCACCAACCTCTCCTGTGAAAATAAAAAGTCCTAGTAAGCTATTTAAACATCTGTCACCAAAAGTAAAAGAACCTGTCAACCCCCTAGGACCAATCCATTTCGTAAATACCATCACCACGATATCTGCTTCTACACCTAACCTGAACCAACAAAAAACTGAAAATATTGGTCATACAACTAAAGATGGGACCTCAAGGGTGGACCACGATTTGGCCAGAAGCCCTACCAACTCATCCGAGCAGTGCACCGTGCAAGAATCTAGCAATTAGATGAAGGGAAAGAGAGATCGGAAGAGCATACGAGAAATCCAGCCATTTTGGGTAAATCTATTATAGAGGAACCCAAGAGAAAAATGGAGGATGTTACTAGTGGGAGTAGCGATAGGACTGATGAAAGTAACTCTAAAGTTTTCAACATCTCCTGCACCATTAAGGAAAAGCTCTTAACCGATAGTCATATGGATCCTAGCCTCCCAGTTAACATAATCCCCCTTTCCCTATACCACGAATCCTTCCCAGAACGCATAGTGTGCGAGAGAGTCAATAATGCAAGGGTAATAAAAGATTTATCAATTATGATTGGAGAACTTGTTTACAATACTGACCTCACCGTGGTCGATGACGTGGACCCTCTCACCAATCGAACATTAACCAACCTTGTTCTTGGGAAACCATTTATCAATGAATCGGGAGTAAAGCTTGATGAGAAGGATGGTAGTGCATTGTTCACCAATGGTGTTAAGAAGGAAATCTTTTGTAGGGGTAATGAGGAGGTGTACGAGTATCGTCCTTCCCTTAAGGGGAATCTATATGGATCAAGGGATGGAGAATCGGGGAAGATAAGGAGGCGTGATCCGAATAATCTCAAAATTCCCTGCATGATCGGTCATAAGTACTTTGATAACGTCTACATTAACGTATTCATGCCTAAGAATTTTATGTCCCTATTCCATTATAACAATATCTGCAGATGGGGAATGATTTACAAGGGAGAGAAAGTGGTTAGTAAAGATCATGAAATCTAGGTCTTCGTAGGAAATATGGCATTCACTATGGAATTTACGATTTTGGACAACATCGAAGACTATGTCGACCCGAGGTTATCACAAGTCGTTTTTGGAGCACCCTTTTGTGAAATCACTAATTTCATAGTTGATGACCGGAACGGAATCATGACCTTCACTGATGGAATTAGGAGGGTTTCGTACCAAACGCCGTACTAGAGAAAAGACCTCAAGGAAATCGATTGTGACCGGCTTGATAGGCTAAGTTCCCAACTTATTTTGTGTGATGATGATGTGCAGAGAGGATGTAAGAACACTTCTGATCTATCATGTGGGTTCTTTAAAGATGTTAGTTAACTTGGTTCTAAGTATCGAGAAGAAGTCTTCGAGTTCGAAGACCCGAAGTACTTACACTATGAAAGCGATACTGGTTTAGAAGACGACCTAGAGAGTGAAACCAACGATGAGATCACGTAGTAACCCATGACGTTGAGTCTAGCTACAAGACTCGTAAATAAAGAAAAGCGCTTCTTGGGAGGCAACCCATGCTTTGTGTGATTTTATTTTGTTTGTTTGTTATTTGCTTCCGTATGCATGCTTTATTTTTATTGTTGGTAGATCATGTTTCTAAACTAAAAAGTGGAAATACTTTACTTTGTTGTTTGGCCTAGTCTTAACTTCACCAAAAGGTATTTTTGCAAAGATAAGTGTAAAGGGAAACCCCAAATATGTTTTTAAGAAACAAACCGATCATGATTCTCCACAATGTTAAGTGAACATGTATGTTCATATTTGTTAGAGTCAAATGCTTGTATCAAGTCATAATGAAGTTTTGCAGGATTTTCCAAGAAGTAGGACCAAGTTTTTCCAGAAATTTTCCAGAAACTTAACATAAGAATTTTTGCATGTCACTTCTGACGGCGTCATGAGTTTACTCTTGACGGCGTCACGAGTAAAAATCTGGAAATTATACTAGTTTTGTTTTTCTAACGGAGTTTTAAAGTTTTTGTTGAATTAGTAGTTTTATAATCTCCAGGAAATCTGCAAACTTCATTCCACAAGCATTATATCTTACTTTGTTTTCTAGGATTTAGTAACATATGTAGATTGCCGCCGATTTTATGCGAGGTTGCCTTGTCTGTTTTCTCAGGATTTACAGGTTATTTATGACAAGAAGATGATTATTATTCTGGAATGGAAGCTTTGATTGTTCATTTTCTTGGAGGAAGATCTAACCTGGCCACCTTATTATACATACCGAGCGAATCAGGGGAGTATTTGATTTCATTTGTTTTACTTATTACACTTTTACATTCTTTACTTGAACATTAGGGACAATGTTCATCCTAAGTGTAAGGGGAGGGTAAAGTGATGATACCTTACATATACACTTTCGTTTGAGTTTGTTTGTTTAATAGTAGATGTGTAATAAACTATGAGAAATACTTGTTAGTGCAATTCTAACACCAAATTTAAATTTTTTTACAACATTTAGGAGTGAAACTTTAGCCATAGCAAGCGTCTCATGGATAGGAGATTGTATGACTAGCACAAAACCGTACTATTCAGAAAAATTTTCCACCCAAATATGTGAGGTTCGCCTTTAGATTTGATAGGAAAAGCATTTACTATTAGTGCTTATGAGTGTACCGGTAGCATTTAGATTCTAGAACTTGCGTTAGTGATGCATCCCGAGACTGCTAGTGAGACTACATTCGTGTGGTAGGATTTACTACATGATAAGAGGCATTAGGATCACCCTTGTGTTAAACCCGTATCATAATTACTTGACCATTTAAGTCATATTACTTGGCTAGTTAAGTCAACTAATTTTTCCCACAACTTAGCGTTGTACTCATTTTTAGTACACGAAACCCCTAGTACACCCCTCCGAGCCTATCTTTTCGTTTCTAACTTTAAGTATTTTACTTAAAGGAAGAATTTGTTACACCCCACTTAAATGTACAACCAAATCACCTTAGCCTTCCGTGTATGCACTCATCTTTAGTGCATTATTGTTATTTGTTAAACCCTAAGTTAATTATCTAATTGATTACATGGTTGCTAAGTCGAGTCATATCCTTGTACATATTGTTTTGGGACGATTGGAACTCATGGGTAAAATACTTATTTTATGGAGTAATGGGGAATAACATCATTTATTACCCCCATATGTGCGTTAATCTTAAAAGTACTCAAAGTGTTTTGATTTTCTTAATTCAAGTCATTAGATTAGTTTATTGTAAAATATGTAAAAATTCAAGTGTAAGGGGAATTTTCATTCCCTATGATGTATTACTTTGGATGTTAGGGTAAGAGTGTATGCAAAAAAAAAAAAAAAAAAAAAAAATATATAGAAAAAGAAAAGAGAAAAAAAACATACGGACTACCATCCCTTTTTATTCTATGTTCATTTTATATTTTTGTTATTTTTCATTTATTAGCTTAAGTCGAGTCTAGTCTTCGCTTAGCAACGCCATATTGTACATGTTATTAACCAAGATTGTTAACTCGCCACCAGTAAAGACTGCCTATATCCAACAAAACCGTGTATTTCATATCCCTACACCTAACGTTACAACTCTTTAAAAGACCTCTTTGATAGTTTATCCTAGGTGCTTACACCATGTGGTGAAGGTTTGATCCTTTCCCAAGCCTAAGGTAATCTATTTTGCTATGACAGGTAGTGAGAGATGTTTTCCATTTCCATATTGTGATATTACTTTATTACACCCGAGAGATGTGAGTATTTAAACACTATTTGTGAGGTGCTAGTATATGACCTCCGTGCTTGTCTTTGGTCTTTAGTGGAACGATTATTTGTTGTAATTACTTTTATATTAGTGTTAAATGACCCCTAACTTGTATTTTGAGTAGAATAAAAGCGCATTTGCTTGAGGACATGCAAATCTCAAGTGTAAGGGTATATGATGAGGCGAAAAATGAACCACTTTTAGGGGGTCATTTAAGCCCGGAATTGAATTTATTTGATCAAATATTGCCCTAAATCGTTCCTTTTGTGATTTTAGGTACTTTGGGAGTGAAATCTGGAAAAGGAAGCAATTCGGACGTTTTTGGAGCATAAAAGTGAAGAAAACGCCAAAGACTTAATCTTCCATGCTGAGAACAGTGTATTACGGCGTCAAGAAGGAATTCCTGACGGCGTCAAGAGTAAAAACCATGACGACCCAGAAGAAACATGAAGGCGTCACAAGTAGAGCGTCAAGAGTTAATTGTGTGACGGCCTGCAAAAGGGGACTACATGACGGCGTCAGATCTAGATCTAGGCAGTCCGAGGAATTATTGGGCGGCGAGATGACGGCGTCAGACATTTGTTCTTGACGCCGTCACCCTCTAAAATCTATATATAGTTTTCTAATTTTCATTCATTAAAAAGGAACTTGTGTGGAGAAACCCTAGGGCCGAACCTTGTATGAATTTTACAGCTTTTCAAGGGTTTTCAACCCTTGAATCCTTACATGTGCTATTGACATAAGTCTTCTCTTAATTCAATCAATATGTCTATGTGTTGGTTGTCTATATCTTGTGCTTGCCTTGATTTCAACATGCTATGCTAGATTTATCTTCTGTTTGCTTAGATTTAATGAAACATAGATGTTAATTATATGTTGATTACTTGTTTATGGTTGTATTGGATGAATGATTTCAATGTTAGGTTTAAGAAAACTGGCAGATTTCCATTTGGTAACATGCTTGAACGTCTTAGGAAACATGAACCGATGTGTACTAGGTTTTATTAGTTGTATTTAATGCATGAGTAAATTCTAATGATCCCATGTTAGGAGCTTCTAGCAGGCTCGACATAGGAGTGAAGTAGGCACTCATAGGATTGGGGAAGTAAGTACGCCACCCCATGAATGGTATTAAGGAATACAATCCGTCATCCACGCAACTATGACAAGCAATTAACGTGTAAAAGATATCTAGGGAGTAGTGAAATCTAAGTAAACACATTTCTCCCACATATTGCTCACAACCTTAGTTTAATATAGTTTATTTTCATTTTCAGTATTTTATTTTGATTGCATCTTAGTATTGGGTTAGTTGACTAGCAACTAATTCCGCCTAACTCCTTCAAACCCGAGATTTTAATTTGCTTTCTAAAAAATATAAAAATACAAAAAGAATCATCCCTCATCTCTAGATCTAATCTTTAGGTTTTCTAATCCTAGCGACACTATTCCTAGCTGAACGATCAATCCCCCGGTACTTGTCATTATACTATACTACGTCGATCAGGTACACTGCCTGGTGGGGGTTGTAAGCTTCTCGAGATCCCTCGAGAGGTAAAGCCTGATGCAATTCCCACGCATCACTATTACTCACACACTACAAAAGTTAGGATGTTAAAAGGAATCAGTAGAGGTTCTAGATGCATTTGTGTTGTTTGATTGAGATCTGTATTCATATTATTAGATATCTCTGACATCATTTTGTTTTTGTTAAATCAATTATCAAAGTATTTGATAAGAAAAATAAGAACTTTCCAAGCCTCCTGATTTAGGAGGTGAACCATTCCATTTTGGTATACCGTTGGCTTGCTCAACATAAACTGCATTTGTAGCAGTACCCAAAATCACACCTATGTCATTGCGTCCCAACTGTATCATTGACATGTATATTAGAAAACACATGTTATGCTTACAATTTAGAGAAAATTTACTCATCATGACACTTTCCAAGAATGGCTCAACACACAAACTTGAACAGGGAACTTCTGTAATCATGTCTTTACTATTACTTCTAAATATGGACAGTGCACCTTTGTAATACAAAATCATGAAAAGCAGTAAAGTAACTTTAACTATCATTATCACACAGAGTAACAAATCAACATATTTTAAGTTCCACATGCTTAACAATCAACACCAACAACATTCCAATCCATTAGACACCTAAACATGAAAAATGAAAACTAAATAATGCGGCTAAATCGCACACCTAATTTTATGGTGATGGTCAACCCAAATCTGCTATTGTTAAAGTCTAACCTAAAACACAGTTTACAAAAACTAAACTTAAAACCCATATACATAATCTCACTAAAAAAACACATAAAAAAACAGTAATTTTTATATACCCGGTTGGACTCATCATCTCTCATGTCATTCTCATTTCCTATACCATAAGAATCATAAAACAAAACCAACTTTAACACAACAAATCCATTAAACAATATCACACTATAAACCATAAATTCAACATAAAGTGTGAAACAAACCTGAGCTTTCTAATGAAGGTGTCATCGTCGATGGTTTTGAACCTAAATCCTTGGCCAGATACCTTTGTTTGTCTGATGTTTATGTGATAATGGAAAGAGATAAGAAAGTGGGTGTCTAAATCGGCGTGTGTTTTTTGGTGTTAAAAATGGGTTATAGAAGAGGATTTTTTGGGTGTTTTTGGTTGGAAGAATGTTCAGGAAGAAGATGGAAGTGGTGGAGATGATGAGGCGGTGCTGGATCAAATTTGTTTAGGGTGTTTGGTGTTATGGAAATTTCTAGAGAAAGAGCAACAGAGATAGATGTTTTTGTGTGTGTGTACTGTAGGGTACAACTACTGGGAAGCCCAGGTCACTGTTTGAAACAATGTTTAGGGTTGAAAAAGTAAGTTGTAATGGTTGAAAGCGATGTGTGCTTTTATTTTGTAATACATCACAGAAAGAAATGCTCTTTTTATTCAAGTGGGTCCCGAAATTATTGTAATTCGCTGCAACTTTTATGTGAAATGCTTTTTTTTTTTTTTTTTTTTTTTTTTTTTTTAAGTTTTCGGATTAACAAAAGTGCTACACGTGTACATATTTATTTCGCTGCACGTTTACAGAAAATTATAGGCCTTTTTGGGAACGAAAAAAAACCCACCATCTGCGAGGCAACCTGTTTTAACAGGCGCCTCTGCAGTAATTTTCGCATAAAAGAGGGCAACTTCAAAATTTGGACCCACGTTGTCAGTATATCTGGAATATAGTTTTCTTCCATTCTTGAAGAAGATATTATAAATACTGTATTAGATTGTGATGTCGACAAAATGTACGCGATTAAACTTAATAGTTATGTATAAAAGTAAATATGTAAACTTTCAAAATAAATAATTTTAGTTTATAGACAATTCTTCAATTGTTTTGTTCGAACCGCCTTGTCTTCATTGTGAGTGAAGTATAACCCATTGTCCACATCCGCTCCATATTTTAAAAAAGATAGATCTAAAAAGCTTTAAGATAAATGGAAGAAAGTCACAAGGCCGATTTCCAATCATAATGTATTCGCCGCAAAACTAACATCATCACTAGAATATGAAAACCGTAAACTAACAAATGTGTAGGTTGATAAGAACATTGCGGGAGTTAGCACTAAGAACGATTTCCAATCATAAAGTTCCTTTTTCAAATCCTTTGCAAATTTCGTTACAAATTCGTCGTACATTTCCAAATAATTGCAACATATTGGCAACGGAAATAAGAAATAACTTCTTGTACATTTTATTTTAATATTCCGTTCCAAATCCGAATAAAATTTGCAATAGATTTGATACGAAAACTAAATATAATTTCTTTTACATTTAATTTTAATATTCCGTTGTAAATTCGATGCAAATTTACAACGGAACTGCAACGGAAATCGAATATAATTTCTTTTACATTTAATTTTAATATTCCGTTGTAAATCCGATGCAAATTTGCAACGGAATTTCAATGGAAATTGAATGTAATTACTTTTATATTTACTTTTCATCATTCGTTGCAAATCCGTTGCAAATTTTCCAAATCTTGTAACGAAATTGTAACGGAACAAACAAAAATAAATGTAAAAGAAATAAGTTTATGTTTTGCAATGGATTTGCAACGATTTTTCATGTCGTTACTTTTCGGTTGGTATGTCGTTGCAAAACGGTTGCAAATTTGCTACGGAAATTTTCCGTTGCAAATTTCCGTTGCATTTGCCTGTTTGTGTAGTAGTGTGTTTTAATTTTGTACAACATATCAGTGTGATGCTTGTTGTGTCGTATTTTAGAACAACACTACACTGCAGGCCTTAGGACCCGAACCATTAGGAGAGACCCACGAAGGGAAACCCTTAGAACTCACAGCTTCGCACTAAGAGGAAAGTCCGAATTTTTTTTTCAAAATTTCCGCGCTGTAAAATGATATATGATTTGTAAAAATCATATGTGATTCGTTAAAATCAAATCATATGTGATTTTTACGAATCATATATGATTTTTACGAATCATATACGATTTTTACAAATCATATATGATTTGTAGAAATCAAATCAAATGTGATTTTTACGAATCATGTATGATTTTTTTAGTCGAAAAAAAACTCGTCGAAAGTATATATAACAATGCATATCTATTGAAAGATGATTTAATTCTCGCCGTGATGGTATTTTTTTTTGTAGCTTGAAGATTTACCATTTGCATGATATGTTGTTTTAAAAAAATATGAAAAAAATAAATGGGTGGCTATGATTGGTTGATAAGTTCTATAGCATGTATGAGTTCTTTGTGGATCTCAACTCTAACATGTTAATAGCCCAAACTATTGAGACAAAAAGGTATGAACCAAAAGTAGATCATCAATCACACAATGTATGTCTCAACACTCATGGCACCTTGGCCCCCTTATTTGTAAAAAGTCACCAATGTAAAAACAACATAAAGAACATAATCAATTCCATTCATATTTTGTACATTAGCTTTTCATTTGTTTAATCTTTGCTTTTTAAAATCTAAAAGATGTGTTTTTCTTCCCATATACAGTTCCTTATATTTATTGTTAAGTTTTAGTGTTTTCATGTCATCTAAAACTTTGTTTATCGAACTGAAACATGTAAACCGAAATTACTTAGGAGGCATCTTTGTCTTTTTCGTTACATAAATATATCATATGATCAACAAAGGTATCAAATTTTCATAGCGGAGCCTATGCTTCGCTCAACTCATCTATTATCAGATGTGTCGGGAAAACTGGGAGTGGAACAAGTAAGAAGTATAAAATTAAGTTGTAGCATATGAAAATAAAATTATTGTAACTATGATACAAAATATAATATGATTGTATAAAAGGGTAAACAATATTCACTAAGATCAATCAAGTAGAATTAAAATAAACACAACTAGAGTTTGATTACAATCTCACGTTCATTGAAACAATTTGATAAAAGCATCACTCATATAAGAAGTATGCAGTAGCAAATAGCATAATAAGTTCTTTTTTTAACAAGAAAGTAATAGTGAATCTAGAGGAGATTAGAATCTTCAAAGTGTCAACATAATTCCCGTAGATATTACTTTATTATTAACTATTATTTATAATGGTAAAACCCTAGATGCCCCAAACCCACAAATCGGGCTTGGGCCTATTTAATCGACTCGTAACAAAACTGTACCAACGGTCGACTTTAGTCGACCAGTACCAACGGTCGGCTAAGTCGACTGGTAACAACACCGTACCAACGGTCGACTTTAGGGACTGGTACCAACGGTCAACTATAGTCGACTGGTAACAAAGCCGTACGAATAATCGACTAATAAACAAACATAAAACAATTTTTTATTTATTTATTTATTTATTTATTTATTTTAACAATAAAACAAATCTTGACAAATCTGCAAAGTCTTCATAAGTGGGCTGGAAAAATTATGTAGGCTTTGTTGCATTTGAATTCCAGCGGCAGCGATTTCATTAGACGAAAAGGAAAACAAATAAATTACTATGCTCAATTTAATGGATAGTGGATACCGACGTCACAACTAAATCAAATAATACATGAGATGGTGAAAGTGACGACAAAATTTTTGAAGACTGTGGGATAGGGTTTGACGGGGCGGTCAAGGGGAGGCGGCTCCAGGATTAGACCCGCTCTGATACCATGTTAGACTATATAATTCCCCGTAGGTATTACTTTATTATTAACCATTATTTATAATGCTAAAACCCTAGATGCCCTAAACCCACAAATCGGGCTTGGGCCTATTTATTCCCTAATACAAAGTACTCAATCAAAAGAGTTGAAGAACTTGAGATCAATGTGTTGCTTTCCATCATCATCCGTGCGTTGATGTTGAATTTTCTACAACAATCATAGGGCAAAGGCCCATGACTCTGATTAGTAAGTGGTGGTCATGTTAAGCTACCCAAATTCTCATTTTCAAATATTATTCAATAGCGAGCATCACGTATCCAAGTTTAAGATTAAGAGTGTGGTTTGCCGGCAAGCATAAAACCCTTGTAAACAACACGCCTAACAAGCTTGGAACCACCCCACACATTCTCAAGTTCTTGAACCACATTTTTAGATAGCAAATCAACACCTTTTTCTTTAGCAGTCACAACAGCAGACCAAGACCTGCAACAACTTTCGTCGTTTTGTTATCACTTGCTTCATGTAATAAGATCAAATGAAAACCACATTCTAGTAATAAAAAGCTTGCTACTTTCATCACTAAGTATCAGAAACTTCGAAAAGCCCTTACTAATTTCTTTAAAAAAAAAAAAAAAAAAAAAAAAAAAAAACCTGGATCGATAGGTTGTATGGGAAAATTCCCATAAGCCGTTTCGACAGCATATCATGTCTGCATTATTTTGCAATTTCTGCACATGCAATTTCTGCACATGCACATGCACATGCATAGACAACAATCTCACGATTTTGATAAGCCTAGTGGTCCTGCCCAAAAGTCTTTAGATCTTATCTGCGTGAAGATATCACGCCACAACCAGACAAACAAATACCAAAAAAAGAATAAAAACACACTTACCAAAAATCAACCACCCAAAAAAACACTTTCCTTAAATCAACCACCCAAAAAACACACATACCAAAAATCAACCACCCAAAAAACACATTCCTTAAATCAACCACCCAAAAAACACACTAGTACTTATCCTAAAAATAGCAAGTATGTCAGATCAAATACCTTTGGAAATCCAATCAGAAATCATTCAAAAATTTCCTATCAAATCACTACTCCGATTTCGAACAGTTTCAAAACAATGGAAGTCTCTTATCGACGGCCCGAAATTTATAAAAAACTACCACCTTAATAACCCTCAGCATCGTTTACTTGTACAGTACAAGTTAGGTTTTGTCCGAATACATACCTCAATTATCGATGACGATACTTTTCCCGAACAAAAGTTTCCCCTAACCGCTCCCGAGCCCCTTAACATACTAAGACACATATTAACACTCGGTTGTGTTAACGGGTTGTTATGTGTTTACGGCTTTTACCAAGATGTAGAAACTAAGATGGTTATTATTTGGAATCCTAGTGTTAGGAAATATGTTGGTATTGTTATCCCTAATGTATTGAATTCAAAAGATAGATGTACTCGTATTGGTTTTGGGGTTTGTCCTGATACTAGTGATCCTAAGCTTGTTAAGATTAGTGTCGATAAAGCTAAAATACCTAATACATGGGTGGTTGAGGTTTTTACGTTAAGTACACGTGTTTGGAAAACTGTATATGCGGGTACGCAATTTAAATCTTGTGATTTCACACCATATCAGGTTTTTGTAGATGGGATTATTTATTGGCATAGTGTTGGTTTGGATGAAGGATTTAGGACTAATTATATCATTTCATTTGATTTGAAGAGGGAGAAGTTTGGTGAAGTGTGTCTTACGGACAGATTAGCACGTGCACATAATTTGGTGGTGGCGAAGGCGGATGAGTCGCTTTGTTTGCTCGAGTATTATAATGAGGGTGAGATATCGGTTTGTGGTGTGTGGATGAGGCAAGATGGTGTTAATAAACCGTTTACAAAGATATATACCGTTAAGGTTGAGGGTAAGTCCGTGTATTATAACGTAATGGGGTTTAGGAACAATGGTGAGGTTTTATTGGGGATGGAGGGTGATGATTATAAAGAGTCTACAATTGAAGTTTATGAGCCCTCGTCAGGACATATGACTGGTGCTGAAATTGAAGGAAAGCATGCTACGTCCCCCACGTGGCCGTATATGGAAACGCTGCTTTTGCTTCATGAGTCAAATTCTATCATTCATTGATAACGATGCTGTGTTGCAAGGTCTCGGGATTAAGCTGTAGTTATCACATTCAAATCTTTATTATTCAGTTTAGTTTATGTTACTAGAAAGATAAATGTGTTATCTATATAGCATGTGTGTGTTATTAGTTTATAACATTAATGAGTACTACTGATGATGAATTTCATATAATTTTGACAGTCAATTAGATGCTCGCTATTGAAAAATATTTGAAAAGGAGAACATGGGTAGCTAAGCCAATTTTTCTTGGTCAAATGTGAATTATCTGTTTGAGTTGGTTGCATACTTGGTATTCAGTCCCTTCCCCACCCCGAAATCACACCCACAAACACCAATCAAAACAGTAAGCAAATTGATAAACTGGTTATTGGGTTTTCAATGTGTTTAGTATACTACTAAAAAAAAGTATACTACTAAAAAAGGGAAACTGAGTACATATACAATAAAGATACCATACTCTATTTATACTAAAAATACTAGACTACTAAACAGTGAAACGTGCTCCACTTATCCCTACTAAACAGGAGTCAACATCAAGTGGAGAATTGCTTGGTCTTCCATAATACTCGGTCATACCATGCAACTCATTCATCCCACTTCTTTATTCTGTCACTCTCAATGATAAACTATCCATTGACCCGCTCCATGAACTCAGCCCATCAAGATTACCCAACATATTGAGACCCACTTCTTTATTCTGTCATTCATCCCACTTCTTTATTCTGTCACTCTCAATGATAAACTATCCATTGACCCGCTCCATGAACTCTCAATTTCACCTTTTGAAATCATGATTATCTTATTGTTTAATATAATGGAGACGATGCAACAATGGGAGGTTGGTAGGTCAGAGAACGAGCCTGCCATGGCTGTAGGGGTTAGGATAAGCTTAAACTTGAAATCAGGGAGAATAATTTTGGCCAAAGAGAAGGGAGAAAAGAAGAAAATCGATCCTTCTTTATAAAGAAGGAGCCATCCTAGATATGATGCGAGACAAATTGCGCCTTGACAATCTGGGATAATTCGATTGTAGAAACCTGTTTTGTCGTTGTAGATTAGGCACTTGGAATCATTGGTATTGTAAAATAGTATCCATGGAGTTCCGGTAGATGTCAATTCAGCTGAAGCACTTGATGAGGCAGCTCGGAAGTCTTTGAATGTTCCTCGAAAACTTAAGAACTCAATTAGCTCTAATCGATTGGCAATGCATGAGAGTATATCCGTGGGAAGATCGGCCCATGGTCTATATTGATACATTCTGCAGTATGTATAAAACATTAGAACTTCAAATCTGAAACATAACCAATGCACCATACATACATATACTAATAATGATATGTTATAATAAGTTTTATGTTCATAATTTATCTTATGTAGTTTATGTATTGTTAGATAGATAACTGTTGGTCGATTTTCTTGTATAGATATTAATAATTGGTGCAAATGAGGATTTGCCCCATTGTGACTTATGCAATTCACCGTGCTTTAAGCCTTACCTTTTCTTTTATTTTTCATTTCGCATTTTGCCCATTGCGACTTATGCAACCTAAGCGAATCGTACAAACCAATATCATGTTGCCACATGTCCTCGTACCAAGTACACTTTTCTATGTTTGTGTACGACACAAGTACATGTGTGCATGTAAGTGTCTTTTTTCTTGCAACTAGTACTATGTGTAAGTGTACTATTATGCAACTTGTACAATTTTTGCAAATAAAATATACTTTATTTTTTTATGCTACTTGTACAATTTATTTCGATTTGACAATTGTAATAGTAATTGTACCTTTTATGCGAACTGTACAAAATTTTTTTCGCTTTGACATGTGAAATAGTATGTATTGCGACTTGTACTTTTTATCAACCTTAGAAACAAGTTTTAATTATCTAATATTTACATGTAAACTCTTTAAACATGAGACTAATCACTGTCATTATAGCTAAACGTTAGAAATAGATTGTCAACAGATAATCACTTCTTGATGAAATTAGGCTTTAAAATTTCATACTAGATTACCAGTTGGAATAATATTAGTTCAAACTTTTTTTTGTTTGGTCAATGACCCATTGATAATGGGTCTTTTCATAAACAAATCATCTATGTCATCTATGTAGCCAAACAAAAAAAAGATTGAACTAATATTATTCCAACTCATAATCTTGTATGAAATTTTAAAGCCTAATTTCATCAAGAAGTGATTATCTGTTGACAATCTATTTATAACGTTTAGCTATAATGACAGTGATTAGTCTCATGTTTAAATGCCAGTTTATATGTAAATATTAAATAATTAATACTTGTTTTTAAGGTTGATAAAAAGTACAAGTCGCAATACATACTATTTCACATGTTAAATCGAATAAAATTTTGTACAGTTCGCATAAAATGTACAATTACTATTACAAATGTCAAACTGAAATAAATTGTACAAGTTGCATAAAAAAATAATATATATTTTATTTGCTAAAATTATACAAGTTGCATAATAGTACACTTACACATAGTACTAGTTGCAAGAAAAAGGACACTTACACAAGTGTACTTGAGTCTTACATACACTTACACATGTACTTGATTTTGGGGCAAAAATGGTCATATGAGTATAATGGCATAAAACACATAAGTTGAATTGGGGTAAAACCCTCTACTCGAAGTCGCATGGGGATAGGCTTAAAGCATGGTGAATTTTATGGGGCAAATGCTCAATTGCCCTTTAATAATTTACGGTTAAAAGAAACGAATTGCTTTTTAATCAGCGATGTAACTCTAATACATTGTACATAAATATAAAATCAAAAGACACAGATCACTACCTTACTAAATCGTTGAAAAGCGACGAAAGAACTTTTTTTTTTAGGGTTTTTAATATGTATGGTTGAATGTATATATATTAGGTAAAAGAATGGCATAAATTTAGAGGTGCCAAAACGAACGGGCACATGTTATACAAATCGCTTTATAGAAGACAAAAAATAACGTAAAAAATTCATTAAACGTAATACTTTAGTTATATTTAAAAAATTAAATATATTATACATGTAAGTTTTTTTAAAAAAACGATTATAATATTCTCTAATTAAGAGAAAATATGCGCCCATTTAATTTTTTAACGAGCTAAATATGCCCATTTCAAAAAAATGATGAGGGCTAAATGTGCCCAAGTTTTTTACAAAGTAGTTAAAATTAGCCTATTTTTTTATTTTAGGCACAAATTAATCCCTTAACTCTCTTTCTTTTATATAAGTTACAACGATTCATGATTTAACAAACTTACTAATCAGAGTCATGTGCCTCTACCCTTTGATTGCTATAGAATATATATATATCAAGATCAATGTACCGATGATTATGGAAAGTAGCTCACTGATCTCAAGTTCTTCAACTCTTTTGATGACGACTTTGACAATTCTGATCCCTCTAGATTCACTATTACTTTCTCGTTAAAAAAAGAACTTATTATGCTATTGCTACTGCCTTTCTTTTACAAGTGATGCTTTTATCACATTGTTTCTATGAACGTGAGATTGTAGTCAAACACTAGCTGCGTTACCTTTTATACAACTGTACTATATTTGTATCATAGTTACAATTTTATTTGCATTCTAAGCTACAACTTAATTTTATACTTCTTTTTATGCCACTCCCAATTTTCCTGACACATCCGATAATAGATGAGCCGAGCGACAACACGCATAGGCTCCACCATGAATATTTGATAGGTGTGTGTCCCTTTAGTGTTCATATGATATCTTTAGGGGCAAATGAGGATTTGCCCTATGAAATTAACTATGCTTTAAGCCTTGCTCTTTTTTTTTTTTTTTTTTTCCATTTTGCATTTGCCCCATTGCGACTTATGTAACCTAAGCGAATCGTACAAAACAATAACATGTTGCCACATGTCCTCGTACCAAGTACACTTTTGTAAGTGTGTGTAAGACACAAGTACCCCTTGTGTAAGTGTCTTTTTTGTATTATGCGTAAGTGAACTATTATGCAACTTGTACTATTTGTAAAAAAAATCAAACTTGTAAGAAATAAAATATACATTATTTTTTATGCAACTTGTACAATTTCTATTCGATTTGATGTTTGGAATAGAGATTGTACTTGTAGTTGTGTAAATGTCCTTTTGATACTATGCGTAAGTGAACTATTACGCAACTTGTACTTTTTGGCAAATTAAGTCAAACTTGTAAGAAATATACATTATTACTAGTTTTAACTTATGTGAATTGTACTTGTAATAATTTTTTATTTATTCATTATTGCACCTTTCCTAACACCGAACCTAACTCCGACTCAAAGTTTTAAGATCCAAACACCCGAACCTAACTCCAACCCAAATTTTTGTGGGTTTCGAAAATATTATGCAACTTGTATTTTATTTTGTTGCACAAAGCGTATCTAACACACCTCTTTTTAATATATATATATATATATATATATATATATATATATATATATATATATATATATATATATATATATATATATATATATATATATATATATATATATATATAAACACACTTATAAAAGCGTACACTTCTTTTCAAACACACTTACTTCCTCTCTCTCTCTCTCACTCACTAAGCGTTTGCACACTCTCTTCACTCACAGATCTGAGATCCAATCGATAAAAAAAATGATTTGGGGTAGGGTAAGGAATTATCAATTCGATTTAGGGTTAATCTAATTTAGGGTTATGATTTGTTTATTTGGTTTAATTGTTCGATGATTATTCAAATCGATTTAGGGTTACTTTAATTTAGGGTTGGGGCTTTATGTATTTCATGTTATTTAGTGTTAGGGTTGGGGCTTTATGATTATTCAAATCGGTTTAGAGTTACCTTAATTTAGGGTTGGGGCTTTATGTATTTCATGTTATTTAGTGTTAGGGTTTATGACTGTTTTTTGGGAGTTTTATATTTTGGTTGTTACATAGTTAGAATGCTTCTATATCGTGCCTAAAAATTTAGATAGATGGCTGTTAGGGTTACGAGTATTGTTTTTGTATTTAGGGCTTTTTATGGTTAGGGATATTTGCTTTTCCGTTAGCTGCTAATGATTTGTTAAAAAAAAGTTAGATGCCTAAGTTTTTGGAGAAACATATCATGAAAAATCAGATAGATGCCTAAGGTTTAGATGCCTTACTTAGAGAAACATTATGGTTAACGTTTAATATGGGTAAGTTTGAAATGCTAGCAAGCATGAAAAACATATCATGGAAAACCAGTTTTATGCCTAAGTTAGATGCGTTTAATATGGGTAAGTTTGAAATAGATGTATATCTGAATTAAATCCTATTCATAAGGCTCTTAATTTATTTATCTTCTTAGCAATCGTGAGAGTCACTAACCTCTTTAACTGAGTTAAGTTTGAAGAGGTTAGAGACTCTCACGATTACCAAGTTGGATAATCAGCTACGTCTTCCGCTGCATACCGAGTAAAGCACTGTAAGTCTCTTTATTCTCTTAAGATAACTGGTATTGAGTTTAGTGAGTGCAAATGGGTTCGGTTAACTCCTTGATCTGCCACCTTGAGTGGTATGAATACCTGCTCTGGCCAAACCTAGTTCACTGGGCATAATCCAAGTTTTTTTTTTTTTTTTTTTTGGTGCAAAGGTGAAATATATTATTACTCCAAAATTTGTACAATGTTTTGCTCTTATATAATCTGTTTTGGACATCACCCAAAACAGAACACATTCAACTATACTAGTTATACTATATCAGACAACACTACTGACAATACTTCACAACAGACAAACATACAGGAACAGATATGCAGCATCTTCATTCCTTCTAACAAGCATTCATTCAGCCTCTTATGATTCACCTTTATTGTGCACCTTAACCATCTAGCTACATTTCCAATCTCTTTCCACCTTGATCAGTCAACCTCCCACCACACTAACCAAGGCAGAAAAGAGATTGGCATAACTAGGAACCCATATCCTCTCCACTAGTAAGGGCTATACCAACTGTGCTACATTTCCATTTACTACAATGGCTTCACACAGTTGGGAACACACTCCTTACGGTGAGTACCACCATTACCTCCTTGGCAGTGTATATATAGGACCAAGTAGGTTCATCTTTCACTCCTCACTATTCCTATCTTCATACACTGCCCACCAAACTCACTTATCCAACCACATTGGAAACCTACTTTATGAATTTCAATAAGTAGTAGTCTAGAAAGCATGTCAACACAGTTTACACTTACCTAACAAAGGCCTAGTGAGAACTGTAATTGAGGCTTGGTAGAAAAGCAACTTACTGAGATCCAAATTACAAGGCCATCAAATGTGTAGTGAGTCTAAATCATAGTCTCAAAGATCTATAAGGAGAGATCTGAGTCTATTTGTGGTTAAAAACCATATACTGCATAATCACCATTCTTATCCCAAACACTCCTGTAAATCTTCAAAAACATGACATATTTTATAAGTTTGGGTACCAGATGCTTATTTGTAAGTAATACTATCCATCACTGTTACATCCCCTTTCTTAAAGTTCATAACAACCTTCCACTTATTGCAAACATCAGTGACTTGAGTAGTTTCCTTCACATGGAGACTTGACAGTTTCAGTCTTAAATGGTTGTGAATTTCATTGATCAAATCTTCTACTTTCCTCTTTTCATCACTGAACAATCTTTTATTTCTTTCATTCCACATGTAGTAAACACAGGCTGTGAAACCAACTCTTCTCAGTATACTTTTGATTGACCTATTACACTTCATTCTGATCATGCATCTCACAATATCATCCCAACTATCAGGCAAATCCTCTTGTTCAATTTTCTTCTTAAACTCTTTCCATATTCTTAGTGAATAGGGGCATTCAAAGAATAAATGGTTGAGAGAATCAGGACAGTTGTCACATAGAGAGCATGCCATCTGTCTTCCAGGGTACCATTTTAGAAGTCTGTCTTGAGTACTTAATCTGCCATTAATTGCTATCCACATAATAAAGGAGTGCTTTGGTGTACAATGTGAGAACCATATAAGATCACACCAGTTAACTCTATTACCATTAATTCTCCAGTCTTTCCAAGCTCTATTGGTGGAGTATTGTACATACCTTCCATCATTGGTGCACCATAAGTATCTTTCTTTTGAAGCTTCATTGATTTTTGGGGGAGGAATTGTCTGCACCACAGGATAATTCACATACCACTCAGCTGGCCATTCCCATTGTCCATCATACACAATTTCATTAAGCTTCATGTCATTATCAAAACTAGCTTGAGTTATAGCATCCATGGGTATATAATTGCTCAATGGGTCAGGTCCCCACCACCTATCATGCCATAGAAAAATGCTATTACCATTGCCAATTTTGCAGAAGATGTGTGATCTCATCTTGTCTCTTAAGCTCAAAATCTGCTTCCACCCATGACTTGAACACTTAGTTGAAACAGCAGTCCATATACTAGCACCTTTTATTCTCACCACATTTATCCATTTAACCCAAATTGACTCCTTTTTACTAGCCACATTCCATAGGTGCTTAGACATTAATGTTTCATTCCACATTTCTAGATCTTTTATCCCTAACCCTCCTTCACATTTTGGTTTGCATACCTGTTTCCATGCAATTTTAGCCTTGCCCCTTGTCAAATCACCTTGGCACCACAAAAAGCCTTTGAGAACTTTGTTAATGTCTTTTATCACTGATTTAGGTAGAACAAAAGCAGAGGCCCAATACACTTTCATGGATGATAAGACAGAAGCAATCAACTGTAATCTTCCAGCATAAGAGAGCATTTTACTTTTCCAGTTATTAACTCTGGCCTTTACCTTATCAATTAGGCTTTTGCAATCAGTAAATGTAAGTTGTTTAGTGATGAGTGGCACACCTAAGTATGAAACAGGTAAGTCACCTACTTTGAATGGTTGAACATCAAGGATACTCTGCTTAACTTGATCTTGAATATTGCCGAAGAACACAGTACTTTTACCAATATTAGGGTGCAAACCTGACATCAAGCTGAACATATTAAGAGCCCTTTTCACCACATTGACTGATTTAAGATCACCATGACAAAGCACAAGTAAGTCATCAGCAAAACAAAGGTGTGATAGTTGCAATTCTTTGCAACCCCAGTGGTATTTGAAATTGCTGTCAACAATGATATTCTTCTGAAGTACCAGGCTGAAAACTTTCATAACCAGAGTAAAAATATATGGGGATATTGGATCTCCTTGTCTCAATCCTCTAGCTCCTTTGAAATAACCATTTCTTTCATAGTTAACATTGATAGTAAAAGCAATAGTTCTGATACACACCATGATCCACTTAACCATTTGGTCAGGAAATTTAAATGCATGCAACACCCTTTCTAAAAAATCCCAGTTAACTGTATCATATGCTTTTTGGATGTCAATCTTCATAGCAACTCTTCTGGCCCCACTCTTCCAATTATACCATTTTAGAAGTTCTTATGTTAGGAGGATATTATCTGTGATTTGTCGTCCAGGAATAAAGGCACTTTGGCATGGGTTAACTAATTTACACAATGCATTCTTGATTCTATTAGTTAGAACTTTACTGATTATCTTATATATTACATTGCAACATGCAATTGGCCTATAGTCGGATACCTTCATAGGAGTTTTGCTTTTAGGCACCAGTGTGATCAATGTGGCATTTACTTCACCAAACAATTTCCCATTTCTGAATAATTCTTTCACTGCATCACATACATCTCTACCAACAACATCCCATGCTTTCTTATAAAACCTTGAAGTATACCCATCTGGTCCAGGTGCTTTATTATCACTTATATCAAACAATGCTTCCTTAATCTCCTCATCTTTGACCTCTTTAATCATTAGTTCAACATCAGTGTTAGACACAACATTTGAGATTAGGCTGTCCAGTGTTTAACAAATTGCTTAGCTACTTGATCGCCTTCAAATCTTTCTCCATCTTCATTATTAATAGCCTCAATTCTGCTTTTGTGTGCTCTGCTTTTCAAAATGTTATGAAAGTATCTTGTATTTTTGTCACCATCACTCAACCAGTCAATTTTGGCCTTTTGGTAGAGCAGTTTTTCTTCATCTTTAGTAGCAATATTGTATTCTTTAAGAATCTCAGCTTCCTCGCTCTTTAGAATAGCATTGGGTGGGTCTTTGTCTACCTTCAACTGGATAACTTTTAGCTTTTCCCTCCATTCAATGACTTTTTCATGCAAATTGCCAAACTTCCAACTGAGATTCTTCATGTGGTATTTTAAAGCTTTTAACTTCTTAACCAACTTATACATGTAACAACCATCAACTGGAATTTCCCATTCTTTCTGCACAATACATAAAAATTCAGGTTTATCAGTAATAAAGTTTGAAAATCTAAAAGCCTTGTGTTTTCTCCTCACCACTTGTGGAATTTTAAGAACTGCAGGACTATGATCAGAGGTGAGGTGTGGTAGGAATATAACATGTGAGTTAGGGAATTTACTCATGAATTCAATATTACCAAGCACTCTATCAATCTTTTTCATGATACCATTGTTTGGATTTAACCTGCTTTGTACCCATGTGAAACGTATTCCTGTGCAATTCAGATCTTCAACATTAATATAATCAATGCATTCCTGAAAATCAAGCATGTCACCAGTTTTGCATGATCCTCCTTCTGAGTGTCTAGGTCGATGGAGTTTAGGATTTGGGTAGTCTTGGAAGTTGAGATTGATTGGATTGTTTGTGGTTTATATGTTATACTTGTTTTTTGTTTACGTGATATCTCCTAGTTGTTGAAATATTTAAATGTCTTGGGAGTTGATTTGGGCAGTCTCGGAAGTTTAGGATTTAGGACAGATTATATTAGATTCTACGACAGTTTATGTGCTAGTTGTGGAAAAAATTTTGGTTTATATAATGCAACTTATGACAGATTATGATATATTCAATAAATCAATTTTATTATAAAAATGATTTTGAAGAAAATGAGACTTCACACAATTTTTAAGAGGGATTTTTCAAGTGCTAATTGTGGAAACTTGTGTACTTGTCTTTGCGATAGCGATCGATATAAGTGTTGTATCGGAATGGTGGTAAGCAGCTTGATGCGTGGGAATCGCAACAGGCTTTACCTCTCGAGGGATCTTGAGAAGCTTACAACCCCCACCAGGCAGTGTACCTGATCGTTGTAGTATAGTATAGTGACAAGTACCGGGGGATTGATCGTTCAACTTAGGAATAGTGTCGCTAGGATTAGAAAGCCTAATTACTAGTTCTAAAGATGATGGATGATTATTTTTTTTTGTGTTTTTATATTTTTTAGAAAGCAATTAAAATCTTGGTTTATGGAAGAGTGGGCGGAATTAGTTGCTATTCAACTAACCCAAAACTAAGATGCAATCAAAATAAAATAATAAAAATGAAAATAAACTAATTAAACTAAGGTTGTGAGCAGTAATTGGAGAAAATGTGTTTACTTAGACTTCACTACTCCCTAGATATCTTTTACACGTTAATTACTTGTTATAATTGCATGGATGACGGATTGTATTCCTTAATACCATTCATGGGGTGGCATACATAACTCCCCAATTCTATGAGCTCTTATCTCCTCCTACACCATGACCCAGCACAACTATAGGGATTGTAAACAGTGGCTCATGCATTAAATACAACCAATAAAGACCTAGTATGTTACCATTTGGAGATCTGCCAGTTTTCTTAAGCCTAACATATAAAATCATTCATCCAAGACAAGAATAAACAAGTAATCAACACATAATCAATATCTACGTTTCATTAGATCTAAGCAAACACAAAGGAGATCTAGCCTAGCATGATAGAATTGAGACAAGAACAAGATATAGACAACCAACACATAGACATATTGATTGAATTAGAAGAACACTTATCTCAATTACAATGCAAGGTATCAAGGGTTTGGAACCCTTGAAAAACCTGTAAAAGTTGCACCAAATTCGTCTTTAGGGTTTCTCCAAAACTTCTCTCTTTTAATGTGAAAAACTAGAAAACTATATATAGGAAAACAAGGGTGACGGCGTCAAGAGCAAGGGTGTGACGCCGTCATCTCGCCGCCAAATACTTCCTCGGACGGCCTTGATCTATTTATGACGGCCTATGTGACGCCGTCATCAACCACGGTATTTTATTCTTGGGACTTTGACGCCGTCAAGAACAACTCTTGACGCCTTCATGCACTGTTCCAGCATAGAAATTTGAGACTTTGCCGTTTTCTTCAGTTTTATGCTCCAAAAATGTCCGAAATGGCTTCTTTTCCAGAATTCACTCTCCAAGTACCTAAAATCACAAAAGGAACGATTTAGGACAATATTTGATCAAATAAAGTCGGATTCGGGCTTAAATGACCCCCTAAAACCGGATCATTTTTCGCCTCATCATATACCCTTACACTTGAGATTTGCTTGTCCTCAAGCAAATGCGCTTTTATTCTACTCAAAAGACAAGTTAGGGGTCATTTAACACTAATATAAAAGTAATTACAACAAATAATCGTTCCACTAAAGACCAATAGACAAGCACGGAGGTCATACACTAGCACCTCACAAATAGTGTTTAGATACTCACATCTCTCGGGTGTAATAAAGTAATATAACATTATGGAAATGGAAGATATCTCTCACTACCTATCATAGCAAAATAGATTACCATAAGCTTGGGAAAGGATCAAACCTCCACCACATGGCGTAAGCACCTAGGATAAACTATCAAAGAGGTCTTTTAAAGGGTTGTAACGTTAGGTATAGGGGTATGAATTACACGGTTTTGTTGGATAAAGGAAGTTTTACTGGTGGCGAGTTAACAATCTTAGTTAATTACATGTACAAGATGGCGTTGCTAAGCCAAGACTCGACTCGACTTAAGCTAATAAATGAAAAATAACAAAAAACATAAAATAAACATAGAATAAAAACGGGATGGTAGTCCGTATGTTTTTTCTCTTTTTCTTTTTTTTTCTATTTTTTTTTTTTTTTTTTTTTTTTTTTTTTTTTTTTGCATACACTCTTACCCTACCATCAAAAATAATACATCATAGGGGATGAGAGTTCCCCTTACACTTGAATCTTTACATACTTTACATTCAACTAATCTAATGACTCGAATTAAGAAAATCAAAACACTTGGAGCACTTTTAAGATTAACGTATATATGGGGGTAATAAATGATGTTCTTCCCCATTACTCCATAAAATAAGTACTTACCCATGAGTCCCAATCGTCCCAAAACAATATGTACAAGGATATGACTCGACTTAGCAACCATGTAATCAATTAGAAAGTTAACTTAGGGTTTAACAAATAACAATAATGCACTAAAAATGAGCGCATACACGGAAGGCTAAGGCGATTTGGGTGTACATTTAAGTGGGGTGTAACAAATTCTTCCTTTAAGTAAAATGCTTAAAGTTAGAAACGAAAAGATAGGCTCCGAGGGGTGTACTAGGGGTTTCGTGTACTAAAAATGAGTACAACGCTAAGGGTGTGGGAAAAATTAGTTGACTTAACTAGCCAAGTAATATGACTTAAATGGTCAAGTAATTATAATACGGGTTTAACACAAGGGTGATCCTAATGCCTCTTATCATGTAGTAAATCCTACCACACGAATGTAGTCTCACTAGCGGTCTCGGAATGCATCACTAACGCAAGTTCTAGAATCTAAATGCTACCGGTACACTCATAAGCACTAATAGTGAATGCTTTTCCTATCAAATCTAAAGGCAAACCTCACATTTTTGGGTGGAAAATTTTTCTGAATATACGGTTATGTGCTAGTCATACAATCTCCTATCCATGAGACGCTTGCTATGGCTAAAGTTTCACTCCTAAATGTTGTAAAAAATTTTAAATTTGGAGCTAAAATTGCACTAACAAGTATTTCTCATAGTTTTATTACACATCTACCATTAAACAAAACAAACTCAAGCGAAAGTGCATATGTAAGGTATCATCTTTTTACCCTCCCCTTACACTTAAGATGAACATTGTCCCCAATGTTCAAGTAAAGAATGTAAAAGTTAAAAAGTAAAGAGAATGAAATCAAATACTCCCCTGATTCGCTCGGTATGGATTATAGGTTGGCCAGGTTAGATCTTCCTCCAAGAAAACGAACAATCAAAGCTTCCCTTCCAGAATATAAATCATTTCCTTGTCGAACATAACCTGTAAATCCTGACAAAAACAGACAAGACAACCTCGCGTAAAATCGGCGGCATCCTATATAAGTTACTAAATCCTAGAAAACAAAGTAAGATATAATGCTTGTGGAATGAAGTTTGCAGATTTCCTGGAGATTATAAAACTTAATAATTCACAAAAACCATAAGACTCCGTTAGAAAAACAAAACCGGAAAAATTTCCAGATTTTAACTCCTGACGCCGTCAAGAGTAAACCCCTGACGCCGTCAGAATGGACCTGCAGAAATTCTTATGTTAAGTTTCCGGAAAATTTCTGGAAAAACTTGGTTCTACTTCCTGGAAAATCCTGCAAAACTTCATTATGACTCAATACAAGCATTTGACTCTAACAAATACGAATATACATGTTCATTTAATATTGTGGAGAATCATGATCGGTTTGTTTCTTAAAAACATATTTGGGGTTTCCCCTTACACTTATCTTTTGCAAAAATACTTTTAGGTTGGAGTTAAGACTAGGCTAAACAACATAGTAAAGTATTTTCACATTTTAATTTAGAGACATGATCAACCAACAATAAAAATAAAACATGCATACGGAAGCAAATAACAAACAAACAATTAAAATCACACAAAACATGGGTTGCCTCCCAAGAAGCGCTTTTCTTTATTTACGAGTCTTGTAGCTAGACTCAAGGTTATGGGTTACTACGTGATACGGGTGAGTTCTTCATTGAGGACATCTTTGGGATCAAACTTAGGTTTCAACTTCCTATCGGTTTCCTTAGTGTGGTATGACCTTTCAAACTTTTCTCCATCCGGATCATACAAAGTCATTCTAATATGCCATGACCCGTCACCTTCTTTAGGTGGCTTGTCCCACCTCCATTTACACTTATCTCCCTCTCTTTTCCATTTATTCTTTTCTATGTTGATGGGCATTACGCTTACTAACTCAATCATCTTCCTAAATACTAAGGGGTCCTTAAAGGGGTCTAGCTCTTCATCTCTAGCTATGAGTTGTTCTACCGAATGTGTCTTTTCAACAAAGTCTTTTTCTAGATAGAATGGGCATTGAGGTCCTATAAAGTTCCTTTCTATCCAAGGTCCATATCTAGACGGTCTCCTATTCATCTCTACCCAATTCGGTGTTGGTTCATCATCACAATCATAACTATGCTTCTTAACATCATACACCGACCAAGTATCGCCTTTACCTACCGTTATCTTTGATTCCTTGCAATCTATCATGGCACTAGCGGTTGCTAAAAATCCTCTTCCTACCAATAATGGGCATGTAGTGTCACTCACCATGTCTAGGACATGAAAATCCGCTAATATAGTTAACTTTCCTACGTGAACAGCTACATCCTTAATCATTCCAACCGGGTGTGCAATACTCCCATCCGCTAGCCCTATCAATACCTCCGTTTCCTCTAACTTTCCTAGCTTAAGAGCGGTGAATAAGGACAAGGGAATCAAGTTGAGGCTTGACCCTAAATCGGCTAGTGTGTCGAAAGCTTCGGATCTTCCTATCTTACAAGGCAAAACAAATATACCCGGATCATCAAGCTTTTTAGGCAACTTGTTTTGAACGAAGGCGGTCCCATTTTTACCTAGCTTATACTTCTCATATTTTTCTAGGAGGGCACTATAGTAAGGAGCACGCGCTAAGACATTAATGACGGGGCGTTCAAGGTGAAGTTCTTTGAATTCATCGTCAAGGTCTTGCGTAAGAGGTGTTTCAACCATGCTTTTGACCGGCTCTATAGTGGGTGTTTTATTTGATTGGTCCTTTTGGGGAACTTGGTTTTGTTTGAAACACGTGCTCGTTGATCTAACCGAGTAGTATTGTGGACACGAAGTGGGTGACGAAACTGAGGATATGGAATTAACGGTTAGTTTCGGATTCTTGACCGTGTCGCTTGGGAGTGCTCCCATTTCTCGGTCATTGAGAACTTTCAACAATGCATCAATTCTAGTGGTCATCTCGCTTTGCTTTTGTTTGAAATCGGCTTCAAACTTAGATATACGAGCTTCTTGAGATGCCATGAACTTTGACATCAATCCTTCAAGATTGTCGGTACTACCATAGTTGTTAGAAGGATTGTTGTTGAAAGTACGGTTGGATGGCGGACCGTTTGGTTGGTAACGATTAGGCGGATTGGAAGAATTGGGTTGATTTTGTTTCCACCTAAGGTTTGGGTGATTTTTCCATGAGGGGTTGTATGAATCACCGTAAGGGTTTGGCTCGGGCTTGAAAGTGTACCACTTATCTCCCGCTTCGTCGGTACGCGTGGATGCGTAGTCCGCAAAAGCTGTTCCGGGGAGTTCCACACAATCATGAGTGTCATGGGGACCACTACATAATTCGCATGAAGAAGTGATTTTGTTCACTTGGCTTGAAGGCTTAGGAGCATCGTAAGATTTCATGAGAAACTTGACTTGGTCCTCAAGTTCCATGATCCTACAGTCGGGAGTGCTAGAGTTGTTCGAAGGCAAAGATATTGCCTTGACCGTTTTGTTCAAGTCACGGGGATCGTTCCAACTTTCGTTGTCATAGAGAGCAAGATCTTCTATGAGTTCCCATGATTGTTCCGCACTAAGATCACGTAGCTTACCACCGGCCGATTGGTCAATGGCTCGCCTCGTGGAGATGTCGATATGGTCATAAAAGATTTGGACTTGGAGCCAAAGATCTATGCCATGATGATGGACTTTTTGGAGTAAGTCCTTGAAACGAGTCCATGCTTCATAAAGAGATTCATTTTGACGTTGTTGGAACATCAAGATGTCATTCCTAAGCTTAGTAGTTCTCCCCGGTGGGAAAAATTGAGCAAGGAAACGAGTGGTGAGATCATCCCATGTGGTGATGGATCCCGCGGGTAAACGCTCAAGCCATTGACTAGCTTGATCCCGTAGAGAGAATTGGAATAGGCGTAAACGGGTAGTCTCTCTAGTTTCAACACCTAGGTCTATGGAATCTACGATTTTGAGAAAGTCCTTAAGATGTTGGTTTGGATCTTCGGAACGAAGTCCATGGAATGCACATCCGCTTTGCACCAACCGGATGGTGTCGGATCGCAAGGGGGTCACATTGGCTCCGGTGAGCACAATGGTGTTTCGGTAGCCTTGGTGGCTATGTCGGGAATACTCTCCTAAGGTTCGGGGCCTAAGGGGTTCTAATGGTGGGTTTTGTTGTGGTGGGATGACGGGTTCAAAGATGTTACCACCTTCCATGATGTCGGATGGTAAAGAGTTACGAACAAAGGCACAAAGAAATAAGATAGACTAAAGAAGACCTAAAAAGAAAAATAAAATCTTACTAGAAATGAATCTAGCAAGTAGACCTAATAAAAAGAAATTCTAACCTAGACAATAACTATTCCCCGGGCTGCGGCGCCAAAAACTTGATGCGTGGGAATCTCAACAGGCTTTACCTCTCAAGGGATCTCGAGAAGCTTACAACCCCCACCAGGCAGTGTACCTGATCGTTGTAGTATAGTATAGTGACAAGTACCGGGGGATTGATCGTTCAGCTTAGGAATAGTGTCGCCAGGATTAGAAAGCCTAATTACTAGTTCTAAAGATGAGGGATGATTATTTTTTTGTGTTTTTATATTTTTTAGAAAGCAATTAAAATCTCGGTTTATGGAAGAGTAGGCGGAATTAGTTGCTATTCAACTAACCCAAAACTAAGATGTAATCAAAATAAAATACTAAAAATGAAAATAAACTAATTAAACTAAGGTTGTGAGCAGTAATTGGAGAAAATGTGTTTACTTAGACTTCACTACTCCCTAGATATCTTTTACACGTTAATTACTTGTTATAATTGCAGGGATGACGGATTGTATTCCTTAATACCATTCATGGGGTGGCATACATAACTCCCCAATTCTATGAGCTCTTATCTCCTCCTACACCATGACCCAACACAACTATAGGGATTGTAAACAGTGGCTCATGCATTAAATACAACCAATAAAGACCTAGTACGCCTCGGTTCATGTTTCTTAAGACGTTCAAGCATGTTACCATTTGGAGATCTGCCAGTTTTCTTAAGCCTAACATATAAAATCATTCATCCAAGACAAGAATAAACAAGTAATCAACACATAATCAATATCTAGGTTTCATTAGATCTAAGCAAACACAAAGGAGATCTAGCCTAGCATGATAGAATTGAGACAAGAACAAGATATAGACAACCAACACATAGACATATTGATTGAATTAGAAGAACACTTATCTCAATTACAATGCAAGGTATCAAGGGTTTGGAACCCTTGAAAAACCTGTAAAAGTTGCACCAAATTCGTCTTTAGGGTTTCTCCAAAACTTCTCTCTTTTAATGTGAAAAACTAGAAAACTATATATAGGAAAACAAGGGTGACGGCGTCAAGAGCAAGGGTGTGACGCCGTCATCTCGCCGCCAAATACTTCCTCGGACGGCCTTGATCTACTTATGACGGCCTATGTGACGCCGTCATCAACCACGGTATTTTATTCTTGGGACTTTGACGCCGTCAAGAACAACTCTTGACGCCTTCATGCACTGTTCCAGCATAGAAATTTGAGACTTTGCCGTTTTCTTCAGTTTTATGCTCCAAAAACGTCCGAAATGGCTTCTTTTCCAGAATTCACTCTCCAAGTACCTAAAATCACAAAAGGAACGATTTAGGGCAATATTTGATCAAATAAAGTCGGATTCGGGCTTAAATGACCCCCTAAAAACGGATCATTTTTCGCCTCATCAAATACCCTTACACTTGAGATTTGCTTGTCCTCAAGCAAATGGGCTTTTATTCTACTCAAAAGACAAGTTAGGGGTCATTTAACACTAATATAAAAGTAATTACAACAAATAATCGTTCCACTAAAGACCAATAGACAAGCACGGAGGTCATACACTAGCACCTCACAAATAGTGTTTAGATACTCACATCTCTCGGGTGTAATAAAGTAATATAACATTATGGAAATGGAAGATATCTCTCACTACCTGTCATAGCAAAATAGATTACCATAGGCTTGGGAAAGGATCAAACCTCCACCACATGGCGTAAGCACCTAGGATAAACTATCAAAGAGGTCTTTTAAAGGGTTGTAACGTTAGGTATAGGGGTATGAATTACATGGTTTTGTTGGATAAAGGAAGTTTTACTGGTGGCGAGTTAAAAATCTTAGTTAATTACATGTACAAGATGGCGTTGCTAAGCCAAGACTCGACTCGACTTAAGCTAATAAACGAAAAATAACAAAAAACATAAAATAAACATAGAATAAAAACGGGATGGTAGTCCGTATGTTTTTTCTCTTTTTCTTTTTTTTCTATATTTTTTTTTTCTTTTTGCATACACTCTTACCCTACCATCAAAAATAATACATCATAGGGGATGAGAGTTCCCCTTACACTTGAATCTTTACATACTTTACATTCAACTAATCTAATGACTCGAATTAAGAAAATCAAAACACTTGGAGCACTTTTAAGATTAACGTATATATGGGGGTAATAAATGATGTTCTTCCCCATTACTCCATAAAATAAGTACTTACCCATGAGTCTCAATCGTCCCAAAACAATATGTACAAGGATATGACTCGACTTAGCAACCATGTAATCAATTAAAAAGTTAACTTAGGGTTTAACAAATAACAATAATGCACTAAAAATGAGCGCATACACGGAAGGCTAAGGCAATTTGGGTGTACATTTAAGTGGGGTGTAACAAATTCTTCCTTTAAGTAAAATGCTTAAAGTTAGAAACGAAAAGATAGGCTCCGAGGGGTGTACTAGGGGTTTCGTGTACTAAAAATGAGTACAACGCTAAGGGTGTGGGAAAAATTAGTTGACTTAACTAGCCAAGTAATATGACTTAAATGGTCAAGTAATTATAATACGGGTTTAACACAAGGGTGATCCTAATGCCTCTTATCATGTAGTAAATCCTACCACACGAATGTAGTCTCACTAGCGGTCTCGGAATGCATCACTAACGCAAGTTCTAGAATCTAAATGCTACCGGTACACTCATAAGCACTAATAGTGAATGCTTTTCCTATCAAATCTAAAGGCGAACCTCACATTTTTGGGTGGAAAATTTTTCTGAATATACGGTTATGTGCTAGTCATACAATCTCCTATCCATGAGACGCTTGCTATGGCTAAAGTTTCACTCTTAAATGTTGTAAAAAATTTTAAATTTGGCGCTAAAATTGCACTAACAAGTATTTCTCATAGTTTTATTACACATCTACCATTAAACAAAACAAACTCAAGCGAAAGTGCATATGTAAGGTATCATCTTTTTACCCTCCCCTTACACTTAAGATGAACATTGTCCCCAATATTCAAGTAAAGAATGTAAAAGTTAAAAAGTAAAGAGAATGAAATCAAATACTCCCCTGATTCGCTCGGTATGGATTATAGGTTGGCCAGGTTAGATCTTCCTCCAAGAAAACGAACAATCAAAGCTTCCCTTCCAGAATATAAATCATTTCCTTGTCGAACATAACCTGTAAATCCTGACAAAAATAGACAAGACAACCTCGCGTAAAATCGGCGGCATCCTATATAAGTTACTAAATCCTAGAAAACAAAGTAAGATATAATGCTTGTGGAATGAAGTTTGCAGATTTCCTGGAGATTATAAAACTTAATAATTCACAAAAACCATAAGACTCCATTAGAAAAACAAAACCGGAAAAATTTCCAGATTTTAACTCCTGACGCCGTCAAGAGTAAACCCCTGACGCAGTCAGAATGGACCTGCAGAAATTCTTATGTTATGTTTCCGGAAAATTTCTGGAGAAACTTGGTTCTACTTCCTGGAAAATCCTGCAAAACTTCATTATGACTCAATACAAGCATTTGACTCTAACAAATACGAATATACATGTTCATTTAATATTGTGGAGAATCATGATCGGTTTGTTTCTTAAAAACATATTTGGGGTTTCCCCTTACACTTATCTTTTGCAAAAATACTTTTAGGTTGGAGTTAAGACTAGGCTAAACAACATAGTAAAGTATTTTCACATTTTAATTTAGAGACATGATCAACCAACAATAAAAATAAAACATGCATACGGAAGCAAATAACAAACAAACAATTAAAATCACAAAAAACATGGGTTGCCTCCCAAGAAGCGCTTTTCTTTATTTACGAGTCTTGTAGCTAGACTCAAGGCTATTGGTTACTACGTGATACGGGTGAGTTCTTCATTGAGGACATCTTTGGGATCAAACTTAGGTTTCAACTTCCTATCGGTTTCCTTAGTGTGGTATGACCTTTCAAACTTTTCTCCATCCGGATCATACAAAGTCATTCTAATATGCCATGACCCGTTACCTTCTTTAGGTGGCTTGTCCCACCTCCATTTACACTTATCTCCCTCTCTTTTCCATTTATTCCTTTCTATGTTGATGGGCATTACGCTTAATAACTCAATCATCTTCCTAAATACTAAGGGGTCCTCAAAGGGGTCTAGCTCTTCATCTCTAGCTATGAGTTGTTCTACCGAATGTGTCTTTTCAACAAAGTCTTTTTCTAGATAGAATGGGCATTGAGGTCCTATAAAGTTCCTTTCTATCCAAGGTCCATATCTAGACGGTCTCCTATTCATCTCTACCCAATGCAGTGTTGGTTCATCATCACAATCATAACTATGCTTCTTAACATCATACACCGACCAAGTATCGCCTTTACCTACCGTTATCTTTGATTCCTTGCAATCTATCATGGCACTAGCGGTTGCTAAAAATCCTCTTCCTACCAATAATGGGCATGTCGTGTCACTCACCATGTTTAGGACGTGAAAATCCGCTAATATAGTTAACTTTCCTACGTGAACAGCTACATCCTTAATCATTCCAACCGGGTGTGCAATACTCCCATCCGCTAGCCCTATCAATACCTCCGTTTCCTCTAACTTTCCTAGCTTAAGAGCGGTGAATAAGGACAAGGGAATCAAGTTGAGGCTTGACCCTAAATTGGCTAGTGTGTCGAAAGCTTCGGATCTTCCTATCTTACAACGCAAAACAAATATACCCGGATCATCAAGCTTTTTAGGCAACTTGTTTTGAACGAAGGCGGTCCCATTTTTACCTAGCTTATACTTCTCATATTTTTCTAGGAGGGCACTATAGTAAGGAGCACGCGCTAAGACATCAATGACGGGGCGTTCAAGGTGAAGTTCTTTGAATTCATCGTCAAGGTCTTGCGTAAGAGGTGTTTCAACCATGCTTTTGACCGGCTCTATAGTGGGTGTTTTATTTGATTGGTCCTTTTGGGGAACTTGGTTTTGTTTGAAACACGTGCTCGTTGATCTAACCGAGTAGTATTGTGGACACGAAGTGGGTGACGAAACTGAGGATATGGAATTAACGGTTAGTTTCGGATTCTTGACCGTGTCGCTTGGGAGTGCTCCCATTTCTCGGTCATTGAGAACTTTCAACAATGCATCAATTCTAGTGGTCATCTCGCTTTGCTTTTGTTTGAAATCGGCTTCAAACTTAGATATGCGAGCTTCTTGAGATGCCATGAACTTTGACATCAATACTTCAAGATTGTCGGTACTACCATAGTTGTTAGAAGGATTGTTGTTGAAAGTACGGTTGGATGGCGGACCGTTTGGTTGGTAACGATTAGGCGGATTGGAAGAATTGGGTTGATTTTGTTTCCACCTAAGGTTTGGGTGATTTTTCCATGAGGGGTTGTATGAATCACCGTAAGGGTTTGGCTCGGGCTTGAAAGTGTACCACTTATCTCCCGCTTCGTCGGTATGCGTGGATGCGTAGTCCGCAAAAGCTGTTCCGGGGAGTTCCACACAATCACGAGTGCCATGGGGACCACTACATAATTCGCATGAAGAAGTGATTTTGTTCACTTGGCTTGAAGGCTTAGGAGCATCGTAAGATTTCATGAGAAACTTGACTTGGTCCTCAAGTTCCATGATCCTACAGTCGGGAGTGCTAGAGTTGTTCGAAGGCAAAGATATTGCCTTGACCGTTTTGTTCAAGTCACGGGGATCGTTCCAACTTTCGTTGTCATAGAGAGCAAGATCTTCTATGAGTTCCCATGATTGTTCCGCACTAAGATCACGTAGCTTACCACCGGCCGATTGGTCAATGGCTCGCCTCATGGAGATGTCGATATGGTCATAAAAGATTTGGACTTGGAGCCAAAGATCTATGCCATGATGATGGACTTTTTGGAGTAAGTCCTTGAAACGAGTCCATGCTTCATAAAGAGATTCATTTTGACGTTGTTGGAACATCAAGATGTCATTCCTAAGCTTAGTAGTTCTCCCCGGTGGGAAAAATTGAGCAAGGAAACGAGTGGTGAGATCATCCCATGTGGTGATGGATCCCGCGGGTAAACGCTCAAGCCATTGACTAGCTTGATCCCGTAGAGAGAATTGGAATAGGCGTAAACGGGTAGTCTCTCTAGTTTCAACACCTAGGTCTATGGAATCTACGATTTTGAGAAAGTCCTTAAGATGTTGGTTTGGATCTTCGGAACGAAGTCCATGGAATGCACATCCGCTTTGCACCAACCGGATGGTGTCGGATCGCAAGGGGGTCACATTGGCTCCGGTGAGCTCAATGGTGTTTCGGTAGCCTTGGTGGCTATGTCGGGAATACTCTCCTAAGGTTCGGGGCCTAAGGGGTTCTAATGGTGGGTTTTGTTGTGGTGGGATGACGGGTTCAAAGATGTTACCACCTTCCATGATGTCGGATGGTAAAGAGTTACGAACAAAGGCACAAAGAAATAAGATAGACTAAAGAAGACCTAAAAATAAAAATAAAATCTTACTAGAAAGGAATCTAGCAAGTAGACCTAATAAAAAGAAATTCTAACCTAGACAATAACTATTCCCCGGGCTGCGGCGCCAAAAACTTGATGCGTGGGAATCGCAACAGGCTTTACCTCTCAAGGGATCTCGAGAAGCTTACAACCCCCACCAGGCAGTGTACCTGATCGTTGTAGTATAGTATAGTGACAAGTACTGGGGGATTGATCGTTCAGCTTAGGAATAGTGTCGCTAGGATTAGAAAGCCTAATTACTAGTTCTAAAGATGAGGGATGATTATTTTTTTGTGTTTTTATATTTTTTAGAAAGCAATTAAAATCTCGGTTTATGGAAGAGTAGGCGGAATTAGTTGCTATTCAACTAACCCAAAACTAAGATGTAATCAAAATAAAATACTAAAAATGAAAATAAACTAATTAAACTAAGGTTGTGAGCAGTAATTGGAGAAAATGTGTTTACTTAGACTTCACTACTCCCTAGATATCTTTTACACGTTAATTACTTGTTATAATTGCATGGATGACGGATTGTATTCCTTAATACCATTCATGGGGTGGCATACATAACTCCCCAATTCTATGAGCTCTTATCTCCTCCTACACCATGACCCAGCACAACTATAGGGATTGTAAACAGTGGCTCATGCATTAAATACAACCAATAAAGACCTAGTACGCCTCGGTTCATGTTTCTTAAGACGTTCAAGCATGTTACCATTTGGAGATCTGCCAGTTTTCTTAAGCCTAACATATAAAATCATTCATCCAAGACAAGAATAAACAAGTAATCAACACATAATCAATATCTAGGTTTCATTAGATCTAAGCAAACACAAAGGAGATCTAGCCTAGCATGATAGAATTGAGACAAGAACAAGATATAGACAACCAACACATAGACATATTGATTGAATTAGAAGAACACTTATCTCAATTACAATGCAAGGTATCAAGGGTTTGGAACCCTTGAAAAACCTGTAAAAGTTGCACCAAATTCGTCTTTAGGGTTTCTCCAAAACTTCTCTCTTTTAATGTGAAAAACTAGAAAACTATATATAGGAAAACAAGGGTGACGGCGTCAAGAGCAAGGGTGTGACGCCGTCATCTCGACGCCAAATACTTCCTCGGACGGCCTTGATCTACTTATGACGGCCTATGTGACGCCGTCATCAACCACGGTATTTTATTCTTGGGACTTTGACGCCGTCAAGAACAACTCTTGACGCCTTCATGCACTGTTCCAACATAGAAATTTGAGACTTTGCCGTTTTCTTCAGTTTTATGCTCCAAAAACGTCCGAAATGGCTTCTTTTCCAGAATTCACTCTCCAAGTACCTAAAATCACAAAAGGAACGATTTAGGGCAATATTTGATCAAATAAAGTCGGATTCGGGCTTAAATGACCCCCTAAAAATGGATCATTTTTCGCCTCATCACAGCTATTCTATGGGGAAAACAAGACATAAACGGGTCTAGGGGTGATCCCGGGCATGTCGGAACCATAAATGATTTGCTTACTTAACCAAGCAGAGTTGCACTCAGATATCGGGCCTCAACCTATATACATCCTGCTTGTGATTAAGACACGGCGGAAATAGTCTGGACTCTCGATCACAGGGATCCAGTTTGGGCATTTGTTTTAACAGCTTGAGATTGTAATTGCCAAGATTTCAGCACATTAGTGGTACGCAGAGTCTTGTAAATTGTTTTAAAAATTTGCGAAATTTAATTTTATTTTTTTAAATTATTATTTAATATTTAAAAAAAAGATGAGACTAGTTATTTATAATCAATTGAACGACAAAAAAAAATCATTTAATTTTCATCTGGGAGATGTTTTCCCCTAAAAAAATGAAAAAAAAAATTAATACTAGTTGCATCATTCCTCATGAAATCTGTCACAGAGCCTATGATAATCTGTCATAACTTGCATTAACCACAGTAAAGGTTAGGTATTTTGTTGCATGTTTGTATTCAAGGCTGCTTTAGGTGCATACATATTAGGTGCATACAGGATATCTAAGTCATAAAAACTGCCACTCTTTTTATAAAAAGTCAAACTTAGTTTGAGTCTTTAATTTTGTTTCATGTCTGTATTCAAGGCTGCTTTAGGTGCATACATATTAGGTGCATACAAGATATCTAAGTTATAAAAACTGCCACTCTTTTTATAAAAAGTCAAACTTAGTTTGAGTCTTTCATTTTGTTCATATTCAGTTAAATTTAATCTTCTATAATCTTAAAAATAGGTCAAGTAATAGATTAAGTATCTTATGCCTTGATTTTGACCATTTTGGATAGCTTACAGTAAGTGTTTCTTTGGATCTGTTTTAGTTTTTACCTTCTGGGCTTCTTAGGTGTCACTAAATTAAGTCTAATAGTGACCTTTAGTCTGTTTTGACTTAGATGTTTTGACACTTCAAGCTTTAATATGTTGTTCTTTAAGTCTTCTGTGAGATAAATAAATCTGTTTTGAAAATAGTTGCATTGGATCAGCTAAAAATCAATTTTGAAAAAGAAAAAAATAATAAAAATAAAAAAATAAGTGCCCTTGAGACTTTTCTCAAGAAGGATGTGGTCTTTTTTAAATTCCTTTATTACCTTGTTAATTTTTTTTTTGCACAAAAAAAGTACTCTTTAAGGAATTTTCAAAATTCGATGTTTAAAAACTATGTAAACTGATAAACTTATACACTAGTGTGTTACGTGGTAGTTAATATGTACAACCTTATGTGTGTGATATAGTTGCTGAGTCTATATAAGAGTTTGAATGTGAAGCTCGTTTGATCATTGTATGTAGTATGTGCCCACATTACTTCATGAGACAGCATTTGTTTGTATGCTCTAAAAGCAGCCTTAATCGAAGTATTGTGTCCGTACACATATCGGTGAAATGACCTTTAATTGAAAGATCATCTTCTTTTATAAGAAGAAGTTCAATTATTAAGGCAGGATCATCTGTCAACTTAGATGGATTCCATTGCTAATCTTGTAACCATCTAGTTTCATTTATGTGCTTCATCTTGAAGACAAGTTTTGGCTCTTTCAAAACAGAATGAAGATCAATCGGACAAAAACAAGCGACGAAAACTCGTCCGCTTAATGTTGATAAAAAGTTTTCTTTCGCTTGATCTTCATTCTCTTTTGAAATAGCCAAAACTTGTAATCTAGATCAACCACATAAGTGATACTAGACGGTGTCTAAATTAAGCATTGGAACCTGTCTATGTTGACAGATGATTCAACCTTAATAATTGAGACGTGTTGATTGGGATAATGATATAGTGAGTATTGTTCATGACATGCCAGACTACTTCATTATCTCAGTCAAGACGAGTCCTGTTACTCAAACTATTTTATAGATTCAAACGTGTATTATATGCGAATGGATTTATGTGAAGTATCCTAAATGTGGGTGAAGTGATGATGATACTTTTGGGTGTATGATACACTTTTCAGGAGTGTATCATACACCCAAAATTATCATCATCAACTTCACCCACATTTATGATACTTGACATGAATCCATTTGCATATAATACACTTTTGGGTGTATGACCTTTCTATCATATTGTCTTTTTAATCTCAAATTAATAGGGCAAAACCTATTTTATGTGACGGACATTCAGCAACGTTTGTTAATATTAACAAGTTAAGATTGTTGTGAACTTTGTCCACCTCATTTTCCATTTGTTAATATTTTAAAATGATTAGTAGTTATACGTATCAATTCTAGGGTTTGTCAAAGTATATATTTCTATTTTTTAATGTATATATATCCTGATGAAACCTCTTTTGCGAAATATTTTAGTTTATATACATTACAGAGTTAGTTAATAAAGTTAAGGATCAATATGCTATAATTGTGGATTCTAGAAAAAGTGATTAAAAGAGAAGTTTAAGGTAACAAGCTATGCATTTAGTGGCCGCATTACTTTGTGGGTGAATGGTCTAACTTTATAAATGAGACTGGAATTTAAACATAGTTACCCATTCTGAGTTCGTTTACAGTTCCTTTTCTTTTTTCAACAATCTAGCAATTCGCCTGGTGCAGGCCTTTGTTCAAAGGGAGTTTAAACGACAAAAGGAACTCTAGGGGTACTCAGGAGGGATAAGTATGTTGGTTTATTTCATTCCATTATTTGTTTATGATATAAAACCACCCATCTACAAAGTAATGCGACAATACACATCTTGCTACATTCAACTTCACATTGGAAAACTCAATTATCAAGGCCCACCTATCTAATGTTGTAGATGGGTTCCATTGCTTAAAGTGACCGATCTACCTAAGGACATTGAAGTGCTTGATATTGACACGGAGACACTCCAATGACCTGAGGTAACTCAGTCAAATTAAGCAATGGAACCCATATACAACGTCAGATAGATGGGCCTTGATAATTGAGGTGTGTTAATTGTGATAATGATATATCGTGTATTGTTCATGGAAATCCACCATCCTTCATTATCCCATCCAACACGAGTCACTCACATGCTTTTCTAGAATCAATAACTTTTTTATTAGGCACACCTTGGTACTTCGAGATTCCCCTCGAAAACCCATTCCTATGTCAGTTTCATTGCAATCGATTTGGTGCATATCCTTGCACAAATTTCGTCAACATGGGAATGAGATTTCGAGTTGAGGCTCGAAGTACCAAAGTGTGTCCACTTGCATATGTACACAGTTCTAAGTGGTAAGAACCGTGTTGTCTGCAATAAATTTGTAATCCGTTTCTTTACGAGAAAGCACACTTCTTTTTTATCCTGTTCGACATGTTTCCTACCACTCATATAGTTTTCTTAATAGCGAGAGGTGAGAAAGAAAAAAGAGGATGTCGTACAAGTGTATTTGGTGCAAATTCATTTTGCCACATCCTCTTTTTCTTTCTCATGTCTCGCTATATAAGACTACCTTATGAGTGCATCCTGTTATACAATAGAATGATAACTAGGGAAGAGAGGATGTCGTACAAGTGTATTTGGTGCAAATACATTCTTTTGCCATATCCTCTTTTTCCTTCTTATCATCCTATATTATTTGAGTCTGTGTTACCAGTCTAAGGAGGTGTATGGTAGTCATAATGAAGAAGTACTCGGCTTGTGCTACCAAATACAATCCAGGAATCAAAGATAGTGCAGGCAACCGACCTCACAATCAACCAAGATGAAGATGTCAAGGAGGTACTCAAAGAAGGTGTGAAACTTAGTTATATATTTATAGTTGTTGTAAGACATGTGTATAGAATCTTATTTGTATACATGTAAATTGGGTGATGGTTTTGTGGGTTTGTTTAGCACAAACCGTTTGATGCCATTTTTGGCTTGTGTAAATATTTAAGTTCTTTTGAATGATTTAGTTGTGAATAGATGTTCCAATTTATAACCATTGACAAAGGCACCTGAACGGTTTTTAAGCTTTGGAATAGACACACGGTTTAGTGATTCATTAATGATGGTTAGTGACTTTGCAGTTATTGTTTAAACACACCGATTGGTGGTTAGTGACTTTTCAATTGGATTTTTTCTTTTAGTATAAATAAGAAACTATCTCACCCATTTTTGTCAATTGTTCACCCTAATGGCATCTTCATCATCAAACGCTGATTCCAGGAAAAATAAATGACCAAGAGATGATTCTATTCCTCCTATGCCTGAGAAGTACAAGATTTTCGACATACCCCAAGATATATGGGATAAATGCCATTCTGGCGCTTATGGAACTGAAAAAACACTGATTGATCTTTATAACAAGCGTATAAAATTTCATGAAAAACAAATCAAGAGGGATGAAGAGATCATACAGGAACGCCAGAAGATGATTGAAGAACGCAATACAACAATTGCGGAAATACGCAAACAAATTGTTGATGTCACAAAAGGATTGAAGATAATTTGTTTATTTCTTAATGTTTCACTTACTTTGTATGTATGTGTGTATGTTATCATAATTATTAGTAATGGTTGTATTATGTATCTTTCATCAATCTAATCACTTTGTTTACTCTTGAAATGTAAGTTTGTTTACTTGTTGATATTTTGTATTTTGATCAAAGATCATGAATTCGTACTATTGTTGAACAATCTTGCATTCAAGTTTGTTCTTGTTTGATGTTGAACCTGGTGATGAGTTACTATGTCTTTTGCAGTATCATGTGATCTACCAACATTTTATTCACCTGTTTCTAACGTACTACTGCGCATCACGGACAGGTAATAATTATATGCAGACATCAGTTAGAATAGGAAAGATAACTACAACTTAATATTAATCCTTCACCAAAGTCATTAAATCATCAGGCTTAAAGCCATTTCATTCAAAATTATTCAACATAAACATAGAAAATAACTGCCATAATATAACCCCAAAAGACAATCATCATGATCAAACTCTAATTTTCATCAGAGGAGACTTTTTTTTATATATTTTTTTGGTGCAGAGGAGACTTCTTCTTGGACCTCCATAAGCTTAACTTGGCGTTCCTTCTCCCGAATCCCATCACTGTTATCATTGATTAGAGCAGTCAACAAAATAATCCTGTTACGCTCCCTTTCCTGTGTTTCAATTAGACAATGTAGAATAGCATCTGAATTTTGGTTCAATGGGCCCAGATGATGAGTCTCATTGATTGGAACTTGACGGTCTTCAACTTGCTTTTGTAGTTGATTAAGTTCTTTCACAAATCGCTTCAAACGACCCCTCTCTTGAGTCAACTCTTTCTTGAAATGCCTCTTGACTATTGTTGCCAAATTGTAGGAAGAAGAAGAAGCCATGGATGATATGATAAGTTATGTTACAAAACTTTTTTATGACATATGTGTTGTGTGTTACCTTTGATATAAATATAGTTATATTGGATTAGTTTGGTCAAACTGCTATTGGATGTAAAATGATAGGTAGTTATTGTGTGTTCATGCATGGGGAAGGGAAATTAATGATGAATAACTATTCATTCGTGTGGCTCAAGGGTGGCTATCTAATCAACTGCCCTTATAAGTAAAATAGAAACACAAATTAACAATCATAACCATAGAAAAATTACACATTAAACACACACACAATCTCAATCTAAACACACACCTACACACTCTACAGTTGGGTCATATCAAAGTTCTAAATAGGACAGGGAACTTAAATGTGCATCAGGGGTGTTTGGGCTTTGAGAGGGTAAGAGCCATGTTAAACCACAATTAAACTTATCAATATATATTTTGCAATGATGTCTCTGCAGTAGCATTCAAACTTGTTGTGTTTGACTTGTTTTTAGACTTGTTTTTTGTTAAGGAAGTTTACTACTTTTGTGATATGCAAGCTTAGACGGTTTGATAAACTAAGACAGGGAACTTAAGTGGGCATCAGGTTGGGTTTTGAGAGGGTAAGAGCCATGTCAAAAGAAATACACTACCAAGTAAAATGTAAGATTAGAATGAATCATATATTCATACACCATACCTCAATTGAGTAAAGATATATATCACATCATACCTGAATTTATAGCAGTGAAACCAATCGAAGATAAATATATAATAAAAAGGAAAGATGGCTTACCATTGAAACATATCAATGATATCCGAAATCCCCAAACAAACTCATTACTACACAAATGAAGAACTTCCAAATACTTCAAATGAAATATCAAAACATAAACTTTCCCTTCAAACAAATCATCAAAGAGTAGCATCCTTTATCATAGCCCTGATAAATATTTGGTTGTTTAATATTTATTTTGATTAATTTTGCCTTAGATTGAAAACCTTAAATCTGCTATTGAGATCTGACTGCTTGTTTTAACCGAGTATGAGAGAGAAATGTGTGAGATAAGAAAGTCAAACACACACTACTTTACCCTTTATATCTAGAAAAAAATTAATAATAAAATAAAAAATAAAAAAAAATTATAAAAGGTAATAAGCCATAAATACTTAAAACATAACTGATCCTTGATCCGTTGTTCCATTCATTGATCATAAACACATAGATACAACCCTAGTACATACATCAAAACACAAAAGACAATGACCAATAGATACTAATCTTCGTCATCCACTTCAGCTTCTTCCAACCTCTCCAAAAGCTCATCCTTCTCCACCAAGCTTTGACGAGACAACACCAGTAGTTGAGCCAACAGATCAAGCTTCTTGTGGTCTTTTTGTTGTACTTCAAGCAGGCAATAACGGCCAGTTTCAGCCACAGCATTGAAACGAGTAAATGAGGTAGCTACGTCATTTACTGTTTCCTCCTTCTTTTCAATCACTGCCCTCAACTGGCTACTCTCCTCCCCAATACGAGCGATAAAACTTTCCTCCTCTGCTTTGTGCGTTATCAACAGCTTGAACGCATCAACAAGCTTACCAGATTCTGTTTCATCTTTCATCTCATTAAGGTTTGGTGTGTCTGCTATCTTAGGGTTAGGGTTAAAATGTGAGGGTTAAAAGTGGTTGATATTTGATTTAAAATATATGTATGCGTATATAGAATGAAAATATTTGGTTGTTGTAATTAATGATTGCAAATTACGATGTGTAAAACTAACACCACAAGGACACTCTATAGGCATTGGAACATTTAGTTTGGTTGTTAATGCAGCCTTTCCAGCTTCTCTCATGCATAAATGGGGAATGCAGTATTTAGGAAGATGTCCAGCCTTACAATTTAAACCCCTCATTTATGCATTGGATATAAATCAACCCATCCAGGCACAATGCATTACCATTAACATCCTAAAATTCAAAAAAATACTTATAACTTATATTTTTATAATTATAAAGAAAATCCCTTTTAAGATTAAATTTTTTCTAAAAACATAAATAAATAATAAATAACAATAACTAAAATAATATTAGTTTAAAAAATAACAATGCAATAATTATCAAACTTGATACTATTCATGTGCAAATTACCAGATTTAATACAAATAACATATGCAGTTTTTAAAAAGGAATCTAGGGAGAGTAGCATAACCAAACATAATCAATATTAAACAAAACATCATTAATTATATATTATAAATTTAAAAGTCCATTCATATAACATTATCATAGAGTATAAAAAAGAAAAATGATAAACATAAACCAGGTTTAATACAAATAACATATGCAGTTTTTAAAAAGGAATTTAGGGAGAGTAGCATAATCAATATTAAACAAAACACCATTAATTATATATTATAAATTTAAAAGTCCATTCATGTAACACCATCATAGAGCATAAAAAAGAAAAATGATAAACATAAACTAGATTTAATACAAATAACATAAGCAGTTTTTAAAAAGGAATTTAGGGAGAGTAGCATAACCAAACATAATTAATATTAAACAAACCATCATTAATTATATATTATAAATTTAAAAGTCCATAGTCCATTCATGTAACACCATCATAGAGCATAAAAAAGAAAAATGAGAAACATAAACCAAAGACGAAATCCAGCCAGAGACATCAAAAAGCATCACCCATACTAAGAGACTCTAGAATGGCAAACATCCCTTGAGCTTCTTAGCAAACATATCCTTCTCACGCATGCTTAATTCAATCTCCTTCATAGAAATCATTAGAGCAATCAACCTAAGAATATCCTTATGCTGACGCTGCCTAAGAAACTTTGTTGTCTCCATAGCCTCGACGTTACCCTTCAATACATCCACTTCCTTCAGAAAAGCTTAGGCTTCTTTGATGGACTCAGATAACTTAATGCAAACCTTCATTATTTCACCCTCCAGATCCTTGTCAGCTGCAGAAGACCTCTCAAGATAAAAGTCTAGTTGGCGTTCCAACGAGGTGGAACCACAAGCATTAGCAAGTTCAGCGAAAAGTGGTAGTTGAGCCATTGATTTTTTGCTTTAGAAAATAGTTGTATGTGTGTGTCATTGTGTTAGGAGAGGAGCGGCTATATGTAGAGGACCATGAGGCGTGGGAAATGGATACACTTTGGTACATGAACCACCGGTTGGGTATCCCATGATAGACTGTTGAGTGACCAATGTTTAACAATGGTCAATGCATTTAATATAATTCTAACTAATATCTTTTACATTTTATACAATTATTAAAACTAGTAAAAATTTAACAACATAACAATACATGGTGGTGTGGCGGTGGCTGTGACGTGGTGGTGTTGGTTTATGAGATGGGAGAGAGATTATGTTGTGTATAGGAAAGTTGAGAAGGAGATGAATGTAAATGTGGTGGGAGATTGATGTTTGTATGGTTTTGTATTTGGTTTGGATGTTGGTTAGGTATTTGGTTTGGAGTTTGAATCTTAAAACTTAGGTTCGTGATGAGTACAAGTGGCATAACTAAGTACATAAAATTTCAACATATCAAATCAAATAACATTTTGTACAAGTTACATAACAAAGTACATATACTATTTGAAACATCTAATCTCATTAAAAAGTACAATTTGTATAAAAAATAAAGTATATTTTATTTTTCAAAAGTTTGACTTTTTAAAAAAAAAATGTGCATGTTTCATAATAGTGCACTTACACATAGGTACATGTTGCATAAAAAAGACACTTACACAAGTGTACTTGAATCTTACACACACTTACACATCTGTACTTGATTTTGGGGCAAAAATGGCCATATGAGCATAATGACATAAAACGCATAAGTCGAATTGGGGCAAAACCCTTTACTTTAAGTCGCATGAGGCTAGGCTTAAAGCATGGTGAATTTCATGGGGCAAATGCTCAATTGCCCCATATCTTTATGTAACGAAAAGGACAAAGATGCATCCTAAGTAGTTTAGGTTTACATGTTTCAGTTTGATAAACTAAGTTTTAGATGACATGAAAACGCTACGACTTAACTGTAAATTATGAGAAACTGTATATGTGGAAAAAAACAAAATAATCATCTTTTTTATTTTAAAAAGCAAAAATTATAAAAATGAAAAACTAATGCACAAAATATGAATGGAATTTACTGCATGTTGGTTTTTGCAATTTGCATAAAAAAGAATATGTTTGTCCCACATCGCCCAATCAATCAAAGTTTACATAAGAGACTTCTTATAAATGAAATGGGCAAATAGTTTGAGCTATTAATATTAAAATATTAATAGTTATGTTTATCTAAATTATTAAACAAAATTTTATACTTAACTTAAATATGTTCAATAGTTAATTATTTTTCTTATAAATGTAATTAGCTATTGGATAATTATAAGTTTAAGTTCACTTGTTTAAATAATTCTATTAAATAGTTAAAAATTGAGTTGCATGAGTATCAAATTTGATTGATACATTAGAACAAAATGTTTAAGAATGTAAAAAATAATGTTTTTACAAATGTTTTCTGATGTATGTAGAAAAATGTTCATAACCGATATAGCTCAATGTATGTCTATTTAGATTATAAATGTATAATATAATTATGATACGAAGATTTGTTGTTTTGTTGTGTGACACGAAAAAAAGCTCTTACCTAATCACTCTATAGCAAAGGATAATTCGAAGTGTATTTGTGTCTATGACCTTTAGGCCTGTCTATGACAAATTTGTTTGGACATTCTATAAATGCATTACTTAAATCCAAACTTGTCAATTTAGACGCACACATGTCTAGATTCGTTTATATGAAAACGTAATAACATGTACAAGTTATCACTTTTTCATATAAACCCATTCAAATCCGTTTCGGTCTAAATTGCCAAGTTTACGTTAAATCGATTGCTTGAAAACTTAATGAACATGGATCATGTGTCTTAGTTGATGTGATATGTTTGCATATATAAGATAAGATAAGATAAAATATCATAATTTCCCGTATCAAAAATATTACTAGAAAACACTTTCGACCTAGCTAGTAGTTAGCTTCAAGCTTCAAGTATCAAAAGCGTTGGGACATGTACATGACTTGTTTACATTTATGTTCTAAGAAAAGGTAATGTACGATTAGGGGCGGCTCAACGGCCTAACGTGAAATTTTAAACATGGCCTTTTTATAAAAGTTACGAAATTTACTTTTCTAGCTTTTTTTATGCGAAATCTTTGATTATTTTGAAAATCAATATCGTATAATATATCATTTTCATTCGATAAGTGAGCCAATTCATTAAATCTTTCTAGTGACATTTTTGATCTTAAATAATTTTTAGTTAACTTTAGTTACTAGTATTATTTATTTAAGTGATCTAATTAAACGGTTAAAAAATTAAGTTGCGTGAGTGTAGGACTATAGGTCTCCATAAAGTTTTGAAGTATCAACATATACCCGTTATTATTTATTTAAGTGATCTAATTAAACAGTTTAAGTTGTATGAGTGTAGGTCTTCATAAAGTATCAAGTATCAATATATACACGCCACTTCAAAAGGTAACAATGAGTATTAAATTTGATTTATTATATACATTAGACCTATTGTAAATGATTTACAAATGTGTTGTGATGTATGTATGAAAATGTTCATAACCTATCTAACTCAACATACGTCTATCAGTATATAATGTAAGTTTTAACGGATAAAAATTAATGAATATATCCGGATTCGAACTCGAGACTTCGGGATTGCACACTTTACGTATGAGTTTTAATTAATTAATAATTATTGTTTTGGTGACGAATAATTATTAAGTTCACGAAATAAGCACTTAACGATACCTAACGACCGTTAGACGAAAGTTAAAGGACTAGAGATGAAATTGTAAGGCAAGAAGGTTCCGGAATATCCCTTTGGATATGGTTCGCCAAAATTCCCACATCCCACATGGATTGGGATTGCCTTTTGCTCCAAGTTTGAGATAGTATAAATACATGGCCTCATGGATTCATTCTTCTCATCCCTTGGTTCATTAGCAAGCCAATTCAATTTCTTTCATCTCTTTTCTTTGAGCTATTGAAGATCCCTCGAGATCAACAAAGGCTCATTAGCAGTGCTTGCTCGTGAATCAAGAACCTAGATCTTCTAATTGAAACGCTAATAATACGTGTGTTCGAGAACGAAGTGTTAATATACTTTTGTTAACAAGGTGATTGCCCTATTCGACTAACCCTAGTCGATCCACCATTAAACCCTAATTAGGGTTTATAGTTCTTGTTCATTGATTTCTTGTTCTTGCTAGAAATCACAAAGAGGTACGCATCCTTTTATATTCGGTTAATTTATTATTTGTATTTGATCTTTTTCGCTGCGTACTCTATGATGTTTATTTGTTTAGATTATTGTTATGATTCACATATTCTAACAGTGGCATCTAGAGCCGTTAATACATGTAATATATTACCGAAACACATAAAATTGAATCGTTTGATTACTTACATGCTTGGTGTTCTTATGTTTTTTAAATCTTTCATAAACCCTAGATTTTTTTTAATGTCGATTTTATTTATTTATTTTAATAAATGTCGAAATTTTTTTTGTGAAAAGAAAATTAGGGTTTTGAATTTTGTTTTAAAACTTGTAGAAATCCTAGGTTGCATGTAATATTTATGTGTATGGATATTATGATAAGCCGTTTTGGTTGCGTTCCTGATTGACATGATTATATGTTTATATATGTGCTATTTGGGCATCCATGACAAACCATGCATGTGTTGTCTTGATGATTATTTGGTTTTATGATTTCATGCTTATTATGTGATTTTATTATAATTGATAAATTGTTTAGTAAATATTATGAATAAAGATTACTAAAATTTGATTAATTATAAAATTAGGGAAGACCCTATGACAAATCGTGTATAATCAATTATTTGTGTTTTAAATTGATTTATTTGCATGTCCATTATTGTTGTTGTTTGTTTATTTTATTTAATTACTTTTGTTTTATATATTATGTGACATGAAAATAACAAAAGGGTAATTTCAAAAATAAAATATTAAACGGACTTAATAATGGTGAAATCTTGTTTTGAGCTTACAAATAAATCTTGAACTTTTGGTTGACTGATCGCGACTGTATTAAGTGGTTGGAAGGTGAGACTAATTTTGACAAACTATTAAAGTGGGTATAAGGTTGGCATCGCATTAAATTGTGGCCTTAGATAGCCTCCATTCTGGCTTAACGCTCGCCTGTGAGTCAAATTTAGTTTTACCTAACATCCATGATAACTACGAAGCACTTAAGGCAAAATTGTAAGTTTCTCAACGCCTCAATCAAAACTTTGGAGATTTAAGCTCGTAAAGAAACTAATGAGTAAAAGTTTTTTACATAAAACATATGCTACAAGATGAATGCATGACATCTTTGTACATATATTTTGATTACACACATCAAAATTTACTACCCTTAAATTCAAGTTATATGCCATCCAACGAAAAGGAAACACCTAAAATTGGGTCTACGTCATGGCGTAACATGGATAGATTACAATGGAGGGCAAATTACAATGATTTCATCACGAGCAGATCAACTGGTGTGATGAAATTATGTAAGTTTGATGTTTCTTAAGTTGGTTAACTTAATTGAGTTGATTTCCGAACCTGATCACTCAAGGCATAAGATGGAGATAAAACATGCTTACATTGCAACTGCAGTTGGCAAATATGTAAATCCCATCCCCCTAGGAATTGCAATTGAATATTGGCAACTGGGACACGTCTCGTACCTTATTGAATACCGTCATCACTAGTAGATCAACTGATGTGATGTACCTATGTCAATTTGGATCCTAGTTTTTCAATTTAAAATTAAATGGTTATATGTTTATGAACCAAGGGTATTTAATTTTCTTGAAATTTTATTATCGAAAGTACTAACTTTTGAATTTTTTCTGTAGAAATGGCTACACCTGAAAACACTAATATGAGCAACATGAGTTCTGCGTTCAAGCAAATGATTGATCGAGACAAGTTGACAGGTGAAAATTTCAATGATTGGTATCGATCCTTAAGAATCACCTTGAGGATGGCCAAAAGATATGATTATCTCGGTGAACCACTTCCTGAAAAACCTGCTGATACTGCAACACAAGCACAGAAGGATACTTACAATGTTGCATATGAAAAGCACAATGATGTGGCTTGTCTCATGTTGGCTGGGATGGATACTCAATTGCAGAAACAGTTTGAGCACTATGGACCCATGGACATGATAAATAAACTCAGACGAATGTTTGAGAAACCACCTGCTCCAGAATTATATAATTTAATAGACTCTCTGCACAATTGTAAGCAGGAAGCAGGAAAATCCATGAGTGCGCATGTATTATCCATGAAACATTATATGGACCAATTGGAGCGACTTAGCTGCGGATATCAGGAAAGCGTATGTATTGGTCTCATCTTGCGATCCCTTAATCAGGATATGTATAGTGAGTTTGTACGCAACTACAATATGCATTGCAAGGGGAAGACGGTTAGTGAAGTTCATGCAATGCTTATTGATTATGAGAAAGGCCTGAATAAGAAGGCACCTACACCTGCTGTAATGGCAATACAAGGTGGTAGGATCACCAAGAAGAAACCCAACAAACCACAAAATGCGAATAACAAGGGTAAAGGCGCTGGTATTGGGAAAGGCAATCAAGTTGCGACTCACCAATAGAAGCCTAAGAAGCAAAATCCTCCTCCTAAGAAGAAGGAAACTCCCAACAAAGATATGACTTCTTGTCACTATTGCAACACGCCTGGTCATTGGAAGTGGAACTGTCCATTGCTACTAGATGAGTTGCGCCTCAACAAGAGTAAAATTCCTGGTAACGTCGCAAGCACTTCAGGTGTGTTTATGATTGAATTATATTCTTTTCCTCGTAAGAATAATTCCTAGATATATGATATAGGATGTGGTACTCACATTTCTAATACGTCGCAGGGACTTAGAGGAGCAAGGAAGCTGGCCTATGGAGAAAGATACTTGTACGTAGGGAATGGCATACGTGCAACAGTTGAAGCCATAGGGACTTTCGATTTAGTTTTACCTTCGGGTTTGATACTAGTATTGAATAATTGTCATTATGCACCCTTTATTGTTAGGGGTGTTGTTTCAGTTTCTTTGTTAATGGATAATAGTTTTGTTTACAAATTTATTGATTATGGAATTTATGTTTCTTTAAATTCTGTTTTTTACTTTAATTCAATTCCTATAAATGGTGTTTTTGAAATTGATATGGAAAATCATGTGTCCAATAGAAATAATTCTATGTACAGCATTAGCAATAAGAGAATCAAGTCTAACTTGGATTCTTCTTATCTTTGGCACTGTCGTCTTGCTCATAGAGGCAAGTATAACATGGAAAAGCTGCAACATGATGGGCTTTTGCAAAAGATCAATGATGAATCATTTAATAAATGCGAGTCCTGCATATCTAGGAAGATGACAAGGAAACCTTTTTCACAACAAGTGGAAAGGGCAACTGAACTACTTGGATTAATACACACTAATGTATGTGGTCCACTTAGACATGTGTCAAAACGCGGTGCTAGCTACTTCATAACCTTCACGGATGATTATAGTCATTATGGTTATGTTTATTTACTTAAACATAAACAAGAAGTGTTTAATACCTTCAAGGTTTTCAAAAGTGAAGTAGAATTACAACCCGGTAAGAAGATTAAGGCACTTCGATCCGATAGAGGTGGTGAATATTTAAGCCAAGAGTTTAAAGATTATTTAGGTGAGTGTGGCATAGACCAGGATCTCACGGCTCCTTATACTCCACAGCAAAATGGTGTATCTGAAAGTAGAAATCAGACTTTGCTCGACATGGTGCGATCTATATTTAATCTTACATCTCTACCTTTATCCTTTTGGGATTATGCCCTTGAAACTGCAATTCGCATATTGAATATGGTTCCAACAAAGAAGGTTGATAAGACTCCATATGAATTATGGACAGGAAAAGCTCCCAACTTTTCTTACTTAAAGGTCTAGGGTTGTTATGCGTTTGTTAAACGTGATTCACTAGATAAACTCCAACAAAGATCTGTTAAGAGGATAACCAAAGGAAACGATGGTTTACTACTTTTACTTTCCACCAGAGAATAAAGTCATTGTGGCTAGGTATGGAGATTTCTTTGAAAAGAATCTCATATCTCAAGAATTCAGTGGGAGAGTTTATGATCTAGAAGATGAAGATACATCACCTTCTGAAAACACTAGCTCACTTCCTGTGGAACCTGAAAGTTTAGGTCCTTCACCTAAAGTGGAAGTGGTACCCATTCGCAGATCTTCAAGAACTGTGATAGCACCCAAACATCTATGTCTTAACGTAGAATGTGAGGAAACTATACTAGGGGATCTTGATGAACCTACTAGTTATAAGGCTACCATGAATGGTCCTGAAATGGAGAAATGGCATAGTGCTATGAATGGGGAAATGCAGTCCATGAAAGACAACAAAGTCTGGGAAGAAGTAGACCTACCTCCAAATGCTAAGGTAGTTGGAAGTAAATGGCTCTACAAGAAGAAAACAGACATGGATGGCATTGTACACACCTATAAGGCTCGTTTGGTAGCTAAAGGCTATACTATTTGGTGTTGACTACGAGGAGACCTTTTCGCCTGTAGCTGACATTAAATCTATTAGGATTCTATTAGCCATAGTTGCCTACTATGACTATGAGATATGGCAAATGGATGTCAAAACCGCCTTCTTAAATGGTCGCCTAGATGAAGACATCTATATGGCACAGCCTGAGGGGATTGTGAATCCAGAATTTCCAAACCGTGTATGCAAACTTCAAAGATCCATTTATGGATTGAAGCAAGCATCACGTCAATGGAATAAAAGATTTGATGCTGAAATCAAAAGTTTTGGATTTAATCAGAATCTTGATGAGCCATGTGTATACCAGAAAGCTAGTGGGAGTAATGTTACTTTCCTTATCCTATATGTCGATGACATATTAATCTTAGGAAATTACATACCAAGTTTAAAGGAAGTTAAATCTCACCTTGGTAAATGTTTTTCTATGAAGGATTTAGGAGAAGCAGCATACATCCTTGGAATCAAGATCTACAGAGATAGATCAAAGCGGTTGATTGGATTAAGTCAGAGTACTTACATTGATAAAACATTGAAGAGATTTAATATGCAAAATTCCAAGAAAGGATATTTGCCAATGCAAGTAGAACATGGCTTAAGTAGCAAACTGTGTGCTTCAACACCTGAAGAGGTTGCACACATGAAGAAAGTTCCATATACTTTAGCAGTAGGATCTATCATGTATGCAGTTAGATGCACAAGACCTGATGTGGCGTTTGCATTATCAACAGAATCCAGGTGAAAAGCACTGGCACGCTGTTAAAAGCATTCTTAAGTATTTAAGGAATACTAAAGATATGTTTCTAGTGTATGGGGGAAATCCAGAAGCTGAACTTGATGTTACAGGTTACTGTGATGCGTCCTTTGAAACTGAAAAGATGATACGAAGTCTCAGACGAGTTATGTCTTTGTTATTAATGGAGGAGCATTTGACTAGAAGAGCAAAAAGCAGACAACAATTGCAATGTCTGTTAAAGAAGCTGAGTATATTGCTGCAATGGAAGTTGTTTGCATTAGAAAATTCATTTCGGGGCTTGGTATTATGCTGTCAATTGAATTACCTATTAATATGTATTGTGACAACTCTGCCGCAGTTACATTCGCCAATGAACCTGGAGTTATGAAGGGCGCTAGACATTTTCCTAGAAGATATCACTATGTTTGAGAACAAGTCGATATAGGTGAAATCAATTTACTCAAAATTCACACAGATAACAATCTAGCTGATCCGTTTATGAAGGCTTTATCTAAAGAAAAGCTTACTCAACATGCTAATGGCATTGGACTTCGTTTACCTAGTACTTTCATGTAGATCTGTGGTTAGTATTTGGATAAAGGATATTGTAAACAACAATTATTCGAATGAAATGAAGTATTTTGTTATGTTTATTTCTACTCATAAATATTGTATCCTGTATTTACATGTTTAATCCGTGAATAACTTAAGTTATTCAAAATAGTGCGTTGTCAATTAATGATATGGGAGTATCATTGAACTAAGACAAATCTGAGTTTTGGTATAATATATTTTAAATATATTGATGCGTGGACATGCCAATTTCACATGATATTCAATAATTGAAAAATTGAATATAGGACAAAATCCCAATTACATGATTGTACTTATGGATGTTGTCATTATAGTAAATCATGAATATTTATCCTCAGACTTGAGATACCAGGTAACTACTGTGGATGTAGCTCATTTTCTGTGAGATAATCTAACGCTATCCATAACTGGTAGTTATAAGGATTATTTTCAGAGGTGATGCGAAGTTCATAGGTTATGCTAGTAGTCAATACAGGATTTGGTTCCTTCAAATTTGTCTTGAAGTTTAATACTGTTTGTCCACTCGTAGGATTAACAAGATGTTTGCATGGCCATGCCCAAGGTCTATCTGGAATGCATTCAGATGAATTGGTAATCTTGCTTGATCATAAATAACGAGAAACACTAGTAAATTATGGAATGACTTCAATCCATATCCATATTAACATAGTATTAGAATCGAAAGGATAAGTATGATGATGAATCATCAAAGGTGGTTTTTTACAGGAAACCATACTCGAGATCGTTCTAGGGACATTGGCGTGTTATGCTAGACTAACCTTTGTCATTATTACATTAATATATATCCGAGTGGGAGCTGTAAGTTTTAATGGATAAAAATTAATGAATATGTCCGGACTCGAACTCGAGACTTCGGGATTGCACACTTTACGTACGAGTTTCAATTAATTAATAATTATTGTTTTGTTGACGAATAATTATTAAGTTCACGAAATAAGCACTTAACGATACCTAACGACCATTAGACGAAAGTTAAAGGACTAGAGATGAAATTGTAAGGCAAGAAGGTTCCGGAATATCCCTTTGGATATGGTTCGCCGAAATTCCCACATCCCACATGGATTGGGATTGCCTTTTGCTCCAAGTTTGAGATAGTATAAATACATGGCCTCATGGATTCATTCTTCTCATCCCTTGGTTAGTTAGCATGCCAATTCAATTTCTTTCATCTCTTTTCTTTGAGCTATTAAAGATCCCTCGTGATCAACAAAGGCTCATTAGTGGTGCTTGCTCGTGAATAGAGAACCTAGCTTTTCTAATTGAAATGCTAATAGTACGCGTGTTCGAGAACGAAGTGTTAACATAATTTTGTTAACAAGGTGATTGCCCTATTCGACTAACCCTAGTCGATCCACCATTAAACCCTAATTAGGGTTTATAGTTCTTGTTCATTGATTTCTTGTTCTTGCTAGAAATCACAAAGAGGTATGCATCCTTTTATATTCGGTTAATATATTAGTTGTATTTGATCTTTTCAGCTGCTTACTCTATGATGTTTATGTGTTTATATTATTGTTATGATTCACATATTCCAACATATAATTATGATACAAAGTTACGAACATTTGTGGTTTTGCAGTGTCGTACAAGAAAAGGCTCTTAACTAATTACTCTATAAAATTTGCTTTTGTTTGGATCAATAGTTTCGTGTCTAAATTGTATGTGTAAATTTCAATACTCATTGCATCAGTTAATGATGATTTGGTTGGATTTAAGCATACGAGCTACTCATGGCGTGCACGGGGGGCCTATACAATATCATTGGACCACTTTTTGTTTAAAGTAGTGGTTCGTAAATTACCAACTACATGGAGAAAATTCTCAAAAGAGGCCAAAAACTTGAGCCTTTTCCCAAAAGAATCCAAAAATAACATGTTTTCCCAAAATGGTCATTGGTGTATGTGCGAACGTGCGATTCCACTAATTTTTTTACACGTGTCCGGACAAATAGTACAATACCAATCATTTGTTGGCCCACATCCCCAACCATTAGTACACTCCACAACCAAGCAGATGTGCGAACGACGGTTGTGCGAATTCCGGCTAATGTGCGATAAAAAATCTTTTTTTTTCAGTCACCATCAACACCACCATCACCACCCGATCAACACTACCATCACCAACCACACAAGACTTGACAATCTGCCCATGAACCTCTTTCCCAATCCTACACCAATTTCCGCAACCCAACGCCTTCAAAACCATGGAAAAGGTATACCCATCAGACCTCTCACCACACAACACAAGCCTCCTAAACAAATTTAAAGACTGGCCCACATCACCATTTTTTGTATATCCCGCAATCATGTAATTAAAAGAAGTTAAAGTTCTTTGAGGCATTTCGTCAAACACCTGGCGTGCATAAACCAAACAAGAGCATTTTAAGTGTAGGATTAATAATTTTATAGAAATGTTAGTATTGGGTTGGTATCCAATTTTGAGAATATAGGTGTCAATGTGTTGGCCATATAATGGGGTGTTTGAGTTTATGTAAAATTGGAGGGTTTGTGAGAGTGAAGTGGAAGTTATTAGTGTGTGATTGGTGGTGTTTGTGATGGTTTTTGAAGTGAGGATCACTGTGTTCATGTAAACTTGGAAAGTTTGCTTGTAGGAACTGGATCTGTGGTGGTGATTGTGGTGTTGATCAGGTGGTGATGGTGGTGTTGATGGTGACTAAACAAAAAAAAAAAAAAAAAAAAAAAAAAAAAAAAAAAAAAAAAATCACAGATTAGCAGGAATTCGCACAACTTTCGTTCGCACATCTGCTTGGTTGGGGAGTGTACTAATGGCCTGGGATGTGAGCCAACAAATGATTGGTATTATACTATTTGTCTGGACACGTGTCAAAAAATTAGTGGAATCGCACGTTCGCACATGACTGTTTTGGAAAAACATGTTAATTTTGGCTTCTTTTGGGAAAAAGCTCCAATTTTTTGCCTCTTTTGAGAATTTTCTCACTACATGAGTTGTTAATCATGTTTGTTATGTCGCATGATCATTAGTACATGTCAATATTGTGCTTTGGTTAATCACTTTTCGACATTTGCTGCAAGTTCATTACAAGAAAACAAATATCATCAAGTTTCGATTCTTGAACAGGGGTTAGCTATCCGTGGCTTCTTTATGAGATGGAAGCACTAAGAAATCATAATTTTTAACAAAAATCACACTATACGACAAAATTTCATTTGGTTCTCGTGAATCCCCCGTGTCCGGCCCTGCAAGTGATTGAATATCGTTTACCCGTTGATACAACCAAATTCTATTTGTATCCTAGCACAGTGTTATTTGCGTTCGGCTCCATCTTATACTTCTCTTTAGTTCCACTCCCACTTTTCCTACACATATATGATAACATATGAGCTTTTTCATAAGAGACTACAACAAGCATAGGCTCCGCTATGAATATCTTATAGGTGTACATGTACCCCTTTATTCATATGATATCTTTTGTAGCGAATGGACAATGAATGCCTCCCAACTAGTTTCGGTTTACAGGTTTTTTTTATTATTTTTTATTTTTATTTATTTATTATTTTTTTTTTTGGAACAAAGTTTACATGTTTAGTTCAATAATGTAAGTTTGGGATGACATGGAAATACAACTTAAATGCAAAAAATAAGTACATGAAATGAAAAGTTAATGGGGAATTGGATGCGAATACATTAGTTTACTTGTAGAAAAAAGCCTTGAGTTACTACTATGGCCTTATACTAATTTGTCTAAAATAAAATCAAATTGCAGAATTACCTTATAATGTTTTACAATAGTTACAAATTGCAATAGTTGTGGAAAAATTAAATTTGTTAAATTATTGTAATTCATCAGTTACAAATTTGAGTTGTGGAAAGATTAAATTTGTTTGATCAAATTTATGACTCGTAGGAAAAAGCGCAAAGTGAACTACGTTCTTATATTAACTAGTTATAATACCGTGTAAGCATGGGGTTTTTCTAGAAAAAGTTAATTATATAGTATCATCGTTTAAAAACAGAAAATCTTATGTATATTTTAAAAAGTTAGAGCATCAACATGTAGGAAAGTAAGAAAAATAGTTAGCAGAAATTGTAAATATAACCGTGGCATCGACCTTGTATTGGATTCTTGAGCGTGTCTCCTTATAATATTATTGGGTCAAAGGTTCTTTGATCATACGGGTTTACACATAAATCAAATTTATTTTAAATTTTTTTGCTTATTATATGGACATATAAGAATTTAACCGTGAAAATTGTGATATAAGTACAACTAATTAATATGCATGAGTTTTTCATTATGTATTAATATCAATGTAGTAATATTTTGTAAAAAATTTATTGGGTGAAAGATTTAACTTTGTTTAGCTGACATAGATGTTAATGTTGAGGTTGATGTTGTCTAACTTTAACTATTGATATTATTTTGTACAAAATGTGCGAGTTTAGTAGCACATAATGAGCGCTGATGAAGTTAAATATACTCCGTAAAGTTTTTTAAAAATGATTTTCCGGATATCTATATATAAACTTTAAATAATAATTACATGAGTCGTTATAAGTATAATCGCGTATATTTATTTTCATATCACAGTAACTCATACTTACCATTTGATATTTTTATTACCGTTAATAATAATTTAACTGTATTTATTATTCAAACCCGTGTACTTATAGATTAAACTTTTAAATATGATAACATGAGCTCTTATTTATATTTAACGTACATAGTAAAAAGATATTTTAATAGATGAAAGTTTAAAAATAAGATTTATTTTAAAAGTATTTAACGTATATTAAAACTAATTCGTACATTTATAAATTTTGTAAGTTTAATAGATGGAATTCTCAAACCAAAACTAATACTCATGTAATTGTAAACAAGTTCATATTATAAAGTGTAGGGGGTATAAAGTGTAACACGTTATTTGTTTATTATCAAAAAACATGGAGATTTGTAATTTTACACTTAAATTCATATAATATATTTAAAATTCAACCACTAATGTTTATTAATTACCTCATCTTTTTTTAAGTTTTTACTTTCATAAATTTGACACCTATATTTTTATGTGTTTTTTTCCTCAATCAAATTCTTCACCAAATTTATTAAAGTTTGACCAAAATTAATTCAATTTTGACTTTTTATTGGCCAATCATATTGCTCAATTTCGCTTATGTGTCAAAATCGAGCTTTCTTATTGGCCCAATTTTTTTTCCACTAAGATTGCTTTGTCAAAAAAAACTCTGAAATGATGTAATTCCTTTATAATATAAAAGATTGTCTGAAATGAAAGCAAATTGCAGAATTAACTTATAATGTTTTACAAGAGGAAAATTCAATTGCGTACCTTTTTTAGTGCATACCAAGGGACAAATCCTCACCCTCCATCCTTTTTGATCTAATGGCCTAGATTAATCTAAGTTTTAATCACTTAAACCTAACTTTACCCCACCTATATAAAGTTTTAATTTATTTAGTTTTTTCCCATTCGCTTTTTTTTTTCACACACAGTTTGTGTATGTTTTCTCTCAACCGACTTCCCTCCATAATCTGTTACCTTTTCCCTCCATAATCAGTTACCACCGCAACACCACCGCTATACCATCGTTCCGATCATCATCACCATCACTATTCCAGTCACCATTCCGATCATCATCTCATAATCACCTCCCGATCATTATCATCCTTTTTTATGTCTTCTTTTGATTTGAATGAACCGTTTGTTTTTAGAAGCTGATTTGATGGATATTGTTGTTGTTGATAGCGCTGTTGAATCGTTTGTTAATTATGTGGATCAAGTTATTTAACATTCATTGTGATCAAGTTGCACACCAAGTGTTTGATGAAATGTGTGAGTGAAAAATATTTGATAATTTTGTTATTTGCTCTTGTAATTTTGCTTATTAATTAAGTTGTTAGTTGAATTTATGTTTTTAACTATATTTGAATGCTGTTTTTCTGTTTAATTGTGGTTTTGAATCTGCTCTGTAGCATACGTTTAGTATCATCATTGATATTTGAAGTTGATGATTATAAGCTTGTTTAGTATCACCAGTGATATACGTTTAGTATCACTAGTGATAATTGTTAGTCTATTTATTTATAAGTTGTTTATGTTAAGATGTTTAATTTGCTTACATAATATTTTTGACATTTTGATGAGGATGAAAATATAAGTTTGTGGGGATAAGCTGTGAGTATAAGTTACTAATAAGTTGTTAATTATAGTGTAATATTGCTTATTATTTATAAGACATAATTCACATTTAAGGCGAGCCCAAAATGAAGCTTTTGTAGAAGTAGTGGTTGCTGCTCTGCATATTTAATTTAGAATTGTATCTTTTATTCTCAAGTTTCTTAGTGCACCTAATGAAATCTGCTAATTTGTTGTCTTGAATCAGCATCCTTCATTGGTAAGCGGAAGACATTTGACTTTTTCGCAGGTAAGTTTATTGCACCTGAGTTACCCCTGAACTTGTATTAAAGCTTTTATTTTTGTGAAAAATTTTCAGATTTTATTCCGGAGAAATTGAAAGCGGAGGATGTGTGAAAGAATACCGAATGATCAATAGATGATTAGATATCAACCGAGTAGCGGCTTTTATTGTTCCATAGGTGTCAACCGAGTAGCCCTTTTTGTAATGTTTGATAAGAGGATGCTAATATTTATTTTGTAAAACTGATGTGTATCTTGGTGTTAGCTAAGATTTGACGATATAATCAATGATGGTGTTTTGTACTAAATTAACCATTTCAATATATCTAACATATATTTTTTTTATCACTTAACAGATCTGCAATCAATATGAAAAAAAAAAAAAAAAAAAAAAAAAAAAAAAAAAAAAAAAAACCTGACTACACTAGTACAATATGTGTAGTATCACTTGTGATTTTATGTTTCATATGTATAGTATCACTTGTGATATTAAAGTTTTTCTAAATCTGTTATGCATCATATGTGTAGTACAATATGTGTAGTATCACTTGTAATATTTTGTTTCATATGTATAGTATCACTTGTGATATTATTATTTTTTTAAATCTGTTTTGCATCATATGTGTAGTATCACTTGTGATATTCTATTTCATATCTTTTTTTTTTTTTTTTTTTTTTTTTTTTGCGTTTTGTTTGTTTTGATGAAGGTGTTGCATAACAAACAAGATAGTTAGTAGCTTGTTTCTCAGCTTTGTGTTCGTTGTGGGATTCTATGTCAACACATATTTTTTTTGTGCTCAAGAATTGTAATGTCATATGTATCCCAAAACAATTATATGTATTGAGGCATTGGAAAATGGACTTAATTCCACCTGAGTTGAGGAAGAAAATAAATCATTATTTGTGAGAAGAATGAAATTAGCGAGAGGCTTGCAAATGAGGCATCTACTTTAGCGGACGTGTGTGTACATATATTAAACAATAATTTTCTATGTTTGATGATTTTGAACTAGTGTTTGAGGATTTCTTTTATTAAGTGTTTGAGGAATTTGCGTTCTGTTTTGTTTTTTCAAATATTTAAATGGATGTTAAATTACTTTCAGTTTTACATGAGCTTCACTTTTATATATCACTTGTGATACAACACTGTAAAGGTAAAGAAAAGTGTTTAAGTTTTAGGCAATTCGAAAGCCGGAGGCTGAGCTGGCGATAAAATATGACAATTGATGTTTATTATTCTTTCATATTCACTTGGTAAAATACAAAATTCATTATAACATGTGATAAGAATGTGATATTTCACATTCTTAGTTGAGTATCACAATTGATAACACATATATGTAGAGAAAAAAAATTAAAATCATAACATTTTATATGTCGTTGATTATCTCTTGTGATAATTCACATTCTTAGTTGGGTATCTAAGTTAATAACACATTTTTATATAGAGAACATAAATTGTTATCAATAGCATTGTATATTACTAACCAAAAGATTTTAGCAATAGTTGTTAAAACATAACAATGCAACTGTTTTCATCAACTTGTTTTATCTACTTTCGTTCTTCAACAATCGTCCTCTTCATTGGTTCATCAACCAGCACCTTCATTTTATTTCTAGGTGCTTTCGGGGGAACCTTTGATATCACATGATATCACTGGTGATATCACATGTGTGCCAGCTTTCTTCTATTTGTTGAATCAATTGTGGTGATGGAGGAACTTGTGATATCACAGGTGTTTGAGCTTCTTCAATTTGTTTGTGGAGATGTTGTGCTTTCTTCAATGACAATTGCACTTGTTGTTGATTCTTTCGCTTGATGAGGCTGTTTTTTACACAGGTCTCATTCAAATTTGCATCAAAATATTTTCATAATTTTAGTTGGTGTACGAATAGTTCATTTGTTTTCAATATCATATGTCAAATAAATAACTATTTGTTATCACAATAGATATATTAACAATCAACAATAATTTAACTGTTATATCATAGGTGATACACTACCAGTCAATATTGTTTTCAAATACCGCGGTAAAACTTTTTGAAACATGCACAATCTATCCTTAAACATATAAATCCACCACAAATCAAACAGAAGCACCACAACATATCTTTTGTTCTGTTAAACATAACTTTTAATCTCCCATATTATCACATAAATCATCACAAAATCACAAATTATCAAAAATTAACTAGTAAAACACACTAATAATAATTCTATAACAGTAAAAACTAAAGTATTCGTTATTTTAGATGTTGATTGTTTCATTTTCTGTGTGCTTTATGTGATTTGCACGGTTAAGTCAAATACAAATATCACTATTGGTAATACACATATACAGTTCAACTTTAAATATCACTGTTGATACACATGTATGATACTTTTCACTCACATATTTCGTCAAACACTTGGTGTGCATCCACGTATACAAAGCTTTTTTACTTAGGAACTCAACCAAATGTAAACACTAAAACACACAACCAATAAAAAAAACTAAATAATTAGTCGGAAGCATCATACCTTCATCCTGAGATTCAGCAGGTTCATTTTAAACCGGTTTTTTTCGTGGATCTGTTTGTGCACTCGATGATTATTCAATTTTTGTGTTTTATTGATGATTTTAACGGTTAAAAGGTGGTTATTTTTTATTTGTTATGGTAGTTTTTGATGATGGTTAGAGAGAGAAAGTGAGTTTTTTGTGATATCGAATGTGTGGAAAGTGAGAGGTATGGGGTGGGGTAAGTTTGGTGAGTTGGCAATTTTGGTCCCTCCGTGTTTTTTATTATTAAAAATTATTTTTCTGATCCAACGGTCCTGATTGGTTCATTGGTATATGGCAGTTTTTTGGTATGCAAAATAAAACGCCTCTGTTTTACAATAGTTTCCAACAACAATAGTTACGAAAACAATTTTTAAAACCTACGCATTATATGTATTGACATCTTTCAACATTGAAAGGTGTTAACATATGAACTATTGTTACATTTGTCTAACAAGTTACAACCACACAAGAAATCACTCGCATATGACATCTTTCGACATTGTGTATGTGGTTTTTTCATAACAAAAAGAGGATGCTTGTCTCACATCGCTCAATCCATCTATGTTTATATAGGAGACTTCTTATAAATAAAAGGGGCAAAGGTGCCATAAGTTTTAGGACATGTGGTTTGTCTTACTATCCTTTCTGGTTCTTACTTTTAGTACCAATGAGTTGGAAAACCCGCACGGTGTCGCGGCGTGTTTTCCCAAAGAAATATTTCATGGTGTATTTAGTAAGTGTTGTGGATTCTAAATGTGTGTAACAATATTGTAAAAGTAGAGAAAGTGTGATAACGGTCGTTAGCTACTTAACGTCAAGTTGGTGGCTAAAGGACTGACTTTGCAATGGACGTATAACATGAAGGACCAGTTATGTAAATTATGAGAGCACCAAATATGCAACGAACCTCTAAGAGGAAGGACCAATTTCGTACGGATGTTTTAAGAAAATGTTAAAGATAACGGTCATTAAATAACTAATGACAGTTAGTTATATTGCTACAGTAACTAACGGTTGTTACTAACAACCGTTAGTATAACTTACGGTCGTTAGTCTACAGTAAATAACGGTTGTTACTAACGACCGTTAGTATAACTAACGGCCATTAGTTACTGTAGCTGGGAATAAAATATTATACTGTTCATTGCAAAGTTTTTGGGGGGCAAAGCCCACCTAATAGTATATAGAGATAATAGTTATAGCTATTAAAATATTAATGGTTATTTTTTATCTAAATTATTAAACAAAATTTTGAGTATAGATGACGTCATTACATATCAGATAATTATTTTTAGTTATCTATTTGGTAATGACAAGTTTATAATTATTATTTGTCTAAGTAATGTAATTTAACATTCAAAATTAAGTTGCATGAGTATTGTAATGATGTGTTTATAATTATTATTTGTTACGTAATGTAATTTAACAATCAAAATTAAGTTGCATGAGTATTGTGATGTATGCATCATTTTTAAAAGGCATGTCATGGGATCGCTAAGGTGTGAAGCGTGACTTCCACATTAAAAAATATACCAAGACGTCAACTCAAGATGTGGCGTGAGATGAGGCGCGATAAAGCGTGAGACATGACGAGTTTTTTGATTCAACTCCGATACAAAATAAATAAATTTAAAAAATGAAGAATATTACATTTAAAGATAGTTTCTTAACCAATTTGTTATGTACAACACTTTTTGTAAAGTCGATATATATGAAATATCATATAAATATATAAATATTTTTGTAAAGTCGACATCTATATATATATGAAATATCATATAAATATATAAATATTTTTATACTTTGTGCTGCCTTAAGCCACACTTTAAAAACGAAAAAGTTCGCCATAGCTGCTAAAATGTGACGATTGATTATGCTGTCACGCCACGCCTTGCGCCATTTATAACCTTGGACGTATGTATAAAAATGTTCATAACATAACTCAACCTATGTCTATTAGTATATAATATGATACAAACATTTGTGTGTGGCATGAGAAAAACTATTGACTATTTACTTTATATAATTTGCTATTGTTTGGAACAATGGTTAACAATAAAAAACAAAGCTAAAAACAAGTCTTATCCCATATCACCGGGTGGAGAACAAACTGATGGGAAGAAGATCCTATAAAAATCAGTTCACTTTGTTTCATATAACTAAAAGCACCTTTGTTATTCTTGTGTTTAAAAAAAAATGTTTTTATGCCGACTAAAAGTAAGTGTTTATAAAAGCATGAAGTATTTGGATAAAAACTGCTTTTGCTCTCTTTTCTTAAAGTAGAAAAGCATGAAGTATTTGGATAAAAAAAAAAAAAAAAAAAAAAAAAAAAAAAAAAAAAAAAAAAAAAAGGCAAAAGTGATTTTTGTTAAAAAAAAGCAGAAAAACAAAATAAATAAATAAATAAATAAAGAAGGCAAAAGTAAGATAAAATAAAACATCATAATTTTCAATGTGAAGTGCAATTGGTTGTATGGACTTACACTAGAATGTGGTTTCATTTTATCTTATTACATGAAGCAAGTTATGTGCTCTTTAGCTGAGTAATTTTATTAGCTCCTATTCTTTAATCTTAACTTTATAAACAAAACTTTCATTCATTTTCTTTCAATCTCAAGAACACAAAATAGGTTTCTTTCTTGTACTTCCTTACTCTTTCAAAAATAACTCTCGAATAGGTGTATAAAAGGACGAAAGTTGATGCATTAGGTTAGTCTCTTTCTGCTTAACAAAAACAAAATAACACGAATCTAAAATTATTTACCACTTGTTCAACAAACTTTTATTAATATTTAACTTGTTGCAGGCGTCATGGCTTCTCTATATATTTGATTCCTTCTTGTTTCATGCCTGCAAATTCCATCATCTTAAGATAAACAAAGGAAAAAAAATGGCCGGATTATTCCACAAACAAGCTGAGGCATATTTGGATGCACGACCCACTTATCCAGCTGAATGGTATTCCATGTTAGCCGATCGAACCTCCTCACACTTACTCGCTTGGGACGTTGCTACTGGCAACGGTCAAGCCGCTATTGGTTTTAGCCTTCCTTCATGTATCTTCTATGTTTTTTTTATATTCATTTATAAGGTAAATGATTGGTAGGCCGAAATTTTTGCTTAATTTCGTACCTAAACTCGCGTTACAACTTCTTGTTGGACCCATTTTTTCATAAATCGTAATTAGATAGTTTATTGGGATCCCACATATTGTCCTTAGAGCGGGGCGTGAGAGGTCAACGTTGTCGATTATCAAACTTTTGCTAACATGTAGTTTATGCAAATTTTACAGTTTATTAAGTTATGGTTCTTTTAATGATTGTGATCCAGGTGGCAGAGCATTACAAGCAAGTTATAGGGACGGACATAAGCGAACCTCAACTAAAACTTGCAAAGCCTCATCCTTGTGTTCGATACCTTCATACACCACTGTCTCTATCAGACGATGACCTTATTGACTTGATCGGTGGTGAAAATAGCGTGGATCTTGTGACTGTTGCCCTAGCCGTACATTGGTTTTATTTACCAAAATTCTACTCAGTGATCAACCGTGTTTTACAACCAAACGGTGTTTTTGCCGTTTGGGGGTACAATGACTTTGATATCACACCTGAAATTGATGCGGCGCTTAAGAGGTTTCATGACACCACGCTTCCTTATTGGAATAAAGATATCAAGTATCTATTTGATGGTTACCAAACGTTGCCTTTTCCATTTGAAAGTGTCGGGTTAGGGTCTGAAGGGAGTCCTTTGAAACTAGATATACCTAAATAACTATCGTTTGAGGGTGTTTTGGGTATGTTCAGGTCTTGGTCTGCTGTTGTGACTGCTAAAGAAAAAGGTGTTGATTTGCTATCTTAAAATGTCGTTCAAGAACTTGAGAATGTGTGGGGTGTTGGTTTTATAGACAAAATAATATTAGTCGTGTGTTACGATCGAACTTGAGATCACGGGATTGCACACAATACGTATGAAGAGAAAAAGAAATAATTATTTATAAAATGTTATAAGTAATTATTAATAAACACAAAATAAATAATAGTAATTAGTATTTAATGATTAATGACTAATGGACTATTAAACGAAGATTAGGAAAGTAATACTAAGCAAAATTTGGAAACAAAAGAAGGTTCCAGAAACCCCTTGGGGGCTCCAAATCCGATCGGCAAGGGGAGGGGGTAACCTCCTTTGTGCCTTGAGCTCCAAGTTTTGATTAGTATATAAGCAAACCCAAGATGCATGTTTTTCTCATAACCTGTACACACATATCTTATCTTGGTGTTTTCTCTCCTCTCCTTTTCTTTGGTCGATCCATCTTAAACAAACCCTAAGGGTTTCAATTTTCTTAAGATCAAAACAAGTTTTGTGCTTAATTACTTGCATAAACTTTTTCTTGAATTAGTACGTGTGTACAAGAACGTGAATAAAACACACTATTGTTTGATTCTTGGATTGAATTACAAAAGAGGTAAGGGGTAATTCTTGTAATCCATATAAACCCTAATTAGGGTTCTTGTTCTGGAAGATTGCTTTTGATTCTTGTTCGGGCTAGAATCACAAAGGTATGTTTACTATTTAATTATTGATTAATTAATTACATGTTATTTGATCTTGTTATAATTGCTTCCGCTATGCTCACTTTGATGTACTTGGTTTATTTATATGAATGTCATGATATAATAATTCCAACAGTGGCATCTAGAGCCGTTATAATATGCAATTAATTATCGAAACGCATAAAAATTGGATCTTGATTCGTTTAGTTACATGTTTTTATGGTTTATTTGTTAGATTCCTAACCCTAAAAATTTTATGGGTCGATTGACCTTAAGGGTTGTTAGGGTTTTGGTTTTTGATTTTTTAATATGATTAGAAACCCTAGGATGTCATGTAATTGCTATGTGTTTTAGTAAACGATCTTGGTGCAATATGTTAATTGTTAAGCGAAATCCATGAAAAAGTGCATATTTGCATGGATTTTTATATTGTGTTATAATTTAAATGGTTTAAATTGTTTATATGAATTAATGGTTAAGTTATATCGAAACATGTAAATTTATTAATAGATGTCGAATTGGGAAAAACTCCAATATTAAGTAATCAATTATGTGCTATGTGGTATTTATTTAATTTTGGCTTACGCAATCGATTTATCGATTTATGTGGCTCTTTTTCTAAGAAGAAGAAAGCCTCAATTGAATTAATACGTTATACACCTAGATTTGATTATTAATAGGACTATTGAATAAGATTTGCATGTGGCTACATGTTTTATACATATTTAATTGTTATGATTATGTATATTTGTTTATTTAGTTGTTTTATTTTTTATTGTACATTACTTGTTTTGTTTATTAATTGTGTTAGACATGTTTATAAACGAAAATGGTAATTTTTTAATAGAAAAATAATACGGACTAAATAATGGCGAAATTGTTTTGATTTTTAAGAGTTTAAATTTCAAATGATTGGTTGATTGATGTTTTTGTACGTAATGGTTAAATAGGCTCACCGAAGTTTACACACTATAAGATGGGTATAAGGATGGCAACGCATTAAATTATGGCGTTAGAGAGACAACATTCTGTCTTAACGCTCGTTTGTGTGTAAATTAGACTTACCGAACAACCATTACATGTACACTGTCATCTTAAGGGTGAATTATCCACAATTCCACAATGATTATCCGAAACACTAAGCTTTCGGGCTTATGCAAAAGTACGATATAGTGGACGATAATTGATGGTAATTCTTTAATTGGTGAACCCGATACCTCAATCAAAACTTTGTTATTTTACTCTTAGCTAATTGGTAATAAAAATGTTTTGTAAACCAATGTTATGAAGTTGTATGCATGCTTCTTCATACATTATTTTGATCACATCAAAATATTAATACCCTTATAAAATTAAGTCGAATGCCATCTAATTAAGAACACTTGAAGTTGTAATTTACGTCATGTGAGAACTTGGCGAGATTGCAATGGAGAGGTAAATTTCATAAATTCATTGCTAGCAGATCAACTAATGTGATGGATTTGTGAGTTTGCAGTTTTTAAGTTAGAAGACTTAAATTGAGTAGTAAGTGAGATCTTGGACTCAAGGCATTAAGATGGGGACTAAACATGCTTACAATACAAATATTTTGTGATTGTAAATCCCATATATCTAGGAATTGGACAAATGTTATGCCAATTACTTCTACGACAAGTTGCCTCATATTATACTTTCATTACTAACAGATCAACTAATGTGATGAAACTATGTTTATGGAGGATCTTAGTTTTCAAGATTATTCTATGGATATGATTTCCTTGGGTATTTTAATTTTCTTGAAGAATTGTATTATCAAAAATACTAATGTTTTGAACTTTCTTTATCTGTAGAAATGGCTCAAACTGATAACACCAACTTTCGTTTTGTGTTCAAAACTTATTTTGAACGAGAAAAATTGATTGGCTCAGAAAATTTCAATGATCGGTATCGTTCACTAAGGATTGTCCTGCGAGTGACTGGTCAACTTGAAATCTTGAAAAAGCCTTGTCCTGATGATCCTGTAGGCGAGGCAGCTACTGAAGCTGCTAAGGCCAAATGGAATCTTGATTGTAAGGAACATATTGATGTGGCCGCAATGATGTTAGGGGCAATGTCCACACCTCTTCAAAGGCAGTTTGAAAAGTATTTCCCCATGAATATGATTGATGAACTCAAGAAACTATATGAGAAACCATCAAATGTAGAGATTTACGATTTGATGGAGGCTCTACATGGTTGTAAGCAGGGTGATGGTGAACCTGTGAGTGCTCATGTGTTGAAGATGAAAAGTTTCATGGATCAACTACAAACACTTAAGAAACCCTATGACAATGATATGGTTGTGAACTTAATCAATAGATCCCTTAACAAGGATTTTAATGGTTTTGTGAGGAACTTCAATATGCATTGCGTGGGGAAGATAGTAAGTGAATTGCACGCATTGCTCATTGATTATGAGAAAGGGTTAACACCAAAGGCTCCTACGCCCCAAGTTCTTGCAATACAAGGGGGTAGAATTAACAAGCCAAATGCGAACAAGAAGAAGAGTAAAGGAAAGAAGAAGGCTGATAAGAATAAGCAGGTTATGGCTTATCAACCACCTCAACCTAAGAAGAACCCTCCTGTGAAGAATAATCCAAAGAAGGATCAAGGATGCCATTACTGCAAGGTGATGGGTCACTGGAAGAGGAATTGTCCTCTTTATCTCGATGACTTGCGAAACAATAAGGTTAAGAAGACTGGGCACATGGGCGCCAGCACTTCAGGTAACTTATTTGTCATTGAATTATTTACTTTATCTCACAAATTAAATTCCTGGGTATATGATACTGGATGTGGTATTAATATTTGTAATACACTGCAGGGGTTTAGAGAGGAAATGAGACTAGCTTATGGGGAGCAATTTCTGCATGTGGGAAATGGAGCACAAGCAGCAGTTGAAGCCATAGGAATGTTTGATTTAGTTTTACCTTCGGGTTTAGTACTTTGTTTAAACAATTGCCATTATGCACCTTCTATAATTAGAGGTGTTGTTTCCTTTTCATGTTTGTTGGATCTTGGTTTTACTCATACTATTGATGGCAATAAAATTTCTGTTTCTTTAAATGATGTATTTTATTTTAATGTTGTTGCGGTGAATGGTGTGTTTGAAATTGATATGAATAATTGTATGACTTCCAACAATAATAATAATTCGATGTACAGCATAAGTAAGAGAATGAAGTATGACTTGAATTCGTCTTACCTTTGGCACTGTAGACTTGCCCATATAGGCAAGACTCGCATGCAAAAGCTGCAACGTGAAGGGCTTTTGAATAATATCAATGATGAGTCATTTGATAAATGCGAATCTTGTATTTCTGGGAAGATGACGAAGAAACCTTTTCAAAATAATATGGAAAGAGCTTCAGATCTACTTGGTTTAATACATACGGATGTATGTGGACCACTTAGACATGTGTCAAGGAGAGGTGCTATTTACTTCTTAACTTTTACAGATGATTTCAGCCGTTATAGTTATGTTTATTTACTTAAGCATAAACATGAGGTGTTTGAAACATTTAAAGTTTTCAAAGCAGAAGTAGAATTGCAATTGGGAAAGAAGATTAAAGCTATTCGTTCTGATCGAGGTGGTGAATACCTTAGTCAAGATTTTAAAGATTTCTTAACTGAGAATGGAATTGTCCAGAATCTCACATCTCCATATACTCAACAACAAAATGGTGTATCTGAGAGAAGGAATCGTACGTTGTTGGACATGGTTCGATCAATGTATAATCTTACTAATCTTACTTTGTCTTTTTGGGATTATGCTATTGAATCAGCTGTTCGTATTTTGAATATGGTTCCCACCAAGAAGGTTGATAAGACACCATATGAGATATGGACTGGAAAAGCTCCAAACTTGTCTTATTTGAAAGTCTGGGGTTGTGAGGCGTATGTTAAACGTGACTCACAAGATAAACTCCAACAAAGATCTGTCAAATGCATTTTTGTAGGATACCCAAAGGAAACAATGGGTTACTACTTTTACTACCCATCTGAGAACAAAGTGTTTGTTGCAAGATATGGTGATTTTCTTGAAAGTGATTTTGTGACTCAAGAAATCAGTGGGAGAGTATATGATCTAGAAGATGATCTAAATAAGACATTACCTTCAGAAAACACTAGCACACTTCCTATAGAACCAGAAAGTCTGGGTACTCCACTGGAAGTTGAAGTAGTTCCCATTCGTAGATCTTCAAGACCTATGAAAGCTCCTGACCGTCTATGTCTTAATGTAGAGGTCGATGAGCATACACTAGAGGATCTTAATGAACCTACTAGTTATAGAGCTGCCATTAATAGCCCTGAAAAGGTTAAATGGAAAGCTGCTATGGATGGGGAAATACAATCCATGCATGATAATGAAGTCTGGGAAGAAGTTGACTTACCTCCTAGTGCCAAGGTAGTTGGGAGTAAATGGCTCTATTAGATTAAGACTGACATGGATGGATATGCACACATTTATAAGGCTCGTCTAGTTGCTAAAGGTTTTACTCAAACTTTTGGAATTGATTACGAGGAGACGTTTTCTCCTATAGCAGACATAAGAGCTATAAGAATTCTCATAGCTATAGCAGCGTACTATGACTATGAGATTTGGCAAATGGATGTGAAATCCGCTTTCTTAAATGGTCATCTAGATGAAGACATCTATATGGCACAACCAGAAGGGTTTGAAAATCCAGAATTTCCAAATCGTGTATGCAAGCTTAAAAGATCCATTTACGGATTAAAGCAAGCATCACGACAATGGAACAAGAGGTTTGATGCTGAGATCAAACAGTTTGGATTTACTCAAAATCTTGATGAGCCATGTGTGTATCACAAAGCTAGTGGGAGTGATAATGTAATTTTTCTAATTTTATATGTTGATGACATATTGATCATGGGAAAAGACATTCCAAGTTTGCAAAAGGTTAAGGCATATCTTGGAAAGTGCTTTTCTATGAAAGATTTAGGAGAAGCTGCATACATTCTGGGAATCAAAATCTATAGAGATAGATCAAGGCGGTTAATTGGATTAAGTCAAAGTACTTACATTGACAAAATATTGAAAAGATTCAATATGCAAAATTCCAAGAAAGGATATTTGCCGATGGAAGTAAAACATGGCTTATGTAATGAGTTTTGTGCTTCAACACCTGCTGAGGTAGCTCGCATGAGTAAAGTTCCTTATGCTTCGGCTGTAGGATCTATTATTATGCGGTTAAGTGCACAAGGCCAGATGTGGCGTTTGCTCAAAATATTACCAGTCAATTTCAACAGAATCTAGGTGAAAAACATTGGATTGTTGTTAAGCATATTCTTAAGTATTTGAGGAATACAAAAGATATGTTTTTGGTATATGGTGGAGATCCAGCTGCAGAACTTTGTGTTACAGGTTTCTGCGATGCATCCTTTCAAAGTAATAAAGATGATTCGAAGTCTCATACGGGTTATGTCTTTGTTATTAATGGAGGAGCTGTAGATTAGAGGAGCAAGAAGCAGAGTACAATTGCGATGTCTGCAACAGAAGCTGAATACATTGCTGCTTCAGAAGCTGCTATGGAGGCTGTTTGGATTAGGAAATTTGTTTCAGGGCTTGGTGTTATGCCTTCAATTGAATTACCTATTAATATGTATTGCGACAATTCTGCTGCAATCATATTTGCCAATGAACCTGGAGTCATGAGAGGCACCAGACATTTTCTACGGAAGTATCACTTTGTTCGTGAAAAGGTTAACGAAGGTGAAATAAATCTGCTGAAAGTTCACACAAATGATAACTTAGCTAATCCGTTCACTAAGTCTTTGATGAAAGAGAAGCTTAATGAATTATCCAATGGAATTGGACTTAAATTAGCTAGTAGTTTCATGCATAACTGTGATTAGTATTTAGATAAAGGATATTGTAAACAATTATTATTTTAATGAAATAAAGTATGTTGGTATGTTTATTTCTGTTGTTAATTATTGTTGTCCTATTTTTGCATGTTTAAATCCATGAATAAGAGTTATTCTAAATTGTCCGTTGTCAGTTAATAATATGGGAATATTATTAAATTAAGACAAATCTGAAGTTGGTATAATATACTTAAAGTATATTGATGCGTAGACATGCCATTTCAGACGATATTCGATAATACTGAATATAGGACTTATCACAACTATATGATGTTACTTTATGGATCTTGTCATTAAGTAAATCATAAGAAGTTATCCTTTGACTTGAGATACAAGATAACGGTCATGAATGTAGTACATTTTTGGGGAACAACTTAACGCTATACGTAACTTGTAGTCATAAGGGTTGTTTTCGGAAGTGTTACAAAGTTTGTATGTTTTGCTTGTAATCAATAAAGAATTTGTTCCTTCAAATTAATTTTTGGAGTTTAATACTGTTGGGCCCCTCGTAGGGTTGTCAAGGTGTTTGCGTGGCCACGCCCAAGGTCTTTCTTGAAAGGTTCAAAAGATTTGGTAATCTTGTCAATTTCTAAAAATGAGAAACAGAATGGTTAATTAAGGAATGACCTAGATCCATATCCTTATTTAACACGGTATTAGAAACAAAGGGATAATAATAATGAGAAATCATTAAAAGGTTTTCCAGGAGCCTTACTCAAGTTGTACTAGAGGCATCGGCGTGTTGCAAGACGCTAACCGATGTGATCACACTATTATGATATGTCTAAGTGGGAGCTGTTGGTTTTATAGACAAAATAATAATAGTCGTGTGTTAGGATCGAACTTGAAATCACGGGATTCCACACAATACGTATGAAGAGAAAAAGAAATAATTATTTATAAAATGTTATAAGTAATTATTAATAAACACAAAATAAATAATAGTAATTAGTATTTAATGATTAATGACTAATGGACTATTAAACGAAGATTAGGAAAGTAATGCTAAGCAAAATTTGGAAACAAAAGAAGGTTCCGGAAACCCCTTGGGGGCTCCAAATCCGATCAGCAAGGGGAGGGGGTAACCTCCTTTTTGCCTTGAGCTCCAAGTTTTGATTAGTATATAAGCAAACCCAAGATGCATGTTTTTCTCATAACTTGTAGACACACATCTTGGTGTTTTCTCTCCTCTCCTTTTCTTTGGTCGACCATCTTAAACAAACCCTAAGGGTTTCGATTTTCTTAAGATCAAAACAAGTTTTGTGTTTAATTACTTGCATAAACTTTTTCTTGAATTAGTACGTGTGTACAAGAACGTGAATCAAACACACTATTGTTTGATTCTTGGATTGAATTACAAAAGAGGTAAGGGGTAATTCCTGTAATCCATATAAACCCTAATTAGGGTTCTTGTTCCGGAAGATTGCTTTTGATTCTTGTTCGGGCTAGAATTACAAAGGTATGTTTACTCTTTGATTATTGATTAATTAATTACATGTTATTTGATCTTGTTATAATTGCTTCCGCTATGCTCACTTTGATGTACTTGGTTTATTTATATGAATTTCATGATATAATAATTCCAACATAAGGCACAAAGGAGGTGTATCCCCCCCCCCTTATGGCCGATCAGTTTGGAGTCCCTTCAAGGGATTCCGGAACCTTCTCTTGTTTCCAAAATTTCCTTAGTAATACTTTCCTATTCTTCGTTTAATAGGTCATTAGTCATTTATCATTAAATACTAATTACTATTATTTATTTTGTGTTTATTAATAATTACTTATAACATTTTCTAAATAATTATTTCTTTTTCTCTTCATACGTAAAGTGTGCAATCCCGTGATCTCGAGTTCAATCCTAACATACAACTACTAAAATAATGTCCATAATCTAACAGCTCCCACTTGGACATATTTTAATAATGTAATCACATCGGTTAGCGTCTTGCAACACGCCGATGCCTCTAGTACGATCTCGAGTAAGGCTCCTGGACAAACCTTTTAATGATTTCTCATTATTATTATCCTTTTGTTTCTAATACCACATTAATAAGGATATGGATTAAAGTCATTCTTTAATTAACCATTCTGTTTCTCGTTGTTTATGATTGATCAAGATTACCAAATCTTCTGAACATATTCAGGGGAGATCTTGGGTGCGGCCGCACATGCATCTTACCAACCCTACGAGGGGCCCAGCAGTATTAAACTCCAAAAAATAAATTTGAAGGAACAAATTCTAGCTTGACTACAAGCAAAACCCACAAACTTTGTAACACTTTCGAAAACAACCCTTATGACTACCAGTTACGTATAGCGTTAAGTTGTTCCATAAAAATGTACTACATTCATGACATTATCTTGCATCTCAAGTCTGAGGATAACTTCTCATGATTTACTTAATAACAAAATCCATAAAGTAACATCATGTAGTTGGGATAAGTCCTATATTCGGTATCATTGAATATCATCGGAAATGGCATGACTACGCATCAATATACTCTAAGTATATTATACCAACATTCAAATTTGTTTTGATTTAATAATATTCCCATATTATTAACTGACAACGGACAATTTAGAATAACATTTATTCATGGATTAAACATACAAATATAGGATACAATATATTATAAATTAAACATACCATGTATTTAAATTTATAATAATTGTTTAACATCCCTTATCCAAATACTAAATAGATCAATGCATGAAAATCTTGTTGATAAATTATGTCTCAAGTAATGACATTCCTACTTGTTGACAAAACATAAATCATCCAACTTTGATCTATCGGAATTTTAAATAATACTTATTTCAAGAATTCAACTAGTGAAGTTATTGTATGTGCATACTCAGCTATTTTGACAATGCCATATAATATTTCATAAAATGTGTGACATCCTTAACCACCAATTTATGATAATTAAACTTCCAAACATTTTAAAGTTTAAAGTATTCTTATTCTCTTAATGTATAATGCAACAATGCTTTTAGTAAGCATAACTAGTAATAGCCAAGGATGAAATCCTTACCATAACTAGTATTGAGTGTCATCTCAATTTTGTTAGCATCATTGTATGCAAACAACAATATGCTATTAAAACTTTCCGTAAACCATAATATCTATTGTGTAATGTTTGATGCCCTTTAAACTTTCAAGTTTGTTGGCTATGACAATTTTCACAACAATTGAAAAAATTGTTCATCTATAGAATTTGGAAGCTTTTCCAGATTTAGGATGTAATTCTATAATCAAACATATTCTTTTTAGAATATTACACAAGTTATCTAATAACTTTTAATTAGATATTAATATTGTCAAATCATCTTGTAATCAAGTATGATACAACAAAACATGATATACATGAAAAATCTATGAGTCATACTTAGATTTTATTTATGTCATACATATCTATTTAGACTTTCTAATAATATATCATGATATATTATATTTATTTACCGCACATGTTTCAACAATAAACATTCATTCTAAGGTTGTATGTCTTATTTCCTAAATCTTACAAGTAAAGTTTCATTCCAACCTAAGACTTAACTTTTAACTTATATGGAATGTTACTTTTTATATGTTCTACAACATATATGATTTAAGAAATTAAACATAATACTCCCACTAGCTTTTAGGAATACTTAGAAATTATCTTATTTCAATTATAAATCAAAACATGAATTTAATAATTAAACATAAAAATAATCTTCTAGATGCATGCATTTATCCATCCATGGATTATTGCACCATGTACACTTTCAAAGATTTACTTGAATTCATAAACTCCTTTTGATTACTTATCGTCCTCGCTCAAGTAATCTCTCAAGAAAGAGTTTTGATATTCCATTGTCAATGACAATCATAATCTTTATATATTTAATGTGTTTAGAATAAAATATTCAATCACAACTAATTGCTTAAGTGTGATTAATAATTTTGTCATAAAACATATATTAAATACGTGCACAATTTTGTCCATATGATTTCTATACAAAGATTCAAACCACAATGGTTATCTTATCTTTGAAGAAACTCATCCTCATTTTCTAGTCTAACTATTAAGATAAACCAAGTTTCTAAAATTGATTATCTTTATGGACAGCATCTTAATTATTCATATCATGTATACTTTACCCAATTTCATATTTGGTAATGTATCGTAATGATTATCAGGTTTACAATAATCCTGTAAATCATAGCCCTCAGCATATTAATCAAATATCTGAGATATATTACTATTCTATGAATGATAATTCCATCATCTTGAGATTTAACATTTAAATGTCAAACTTTATTATCATCTTGAGATTTAACATTCAAATGTCAAACTTCATCATGGTATTTACTAGTTATTTTATAAGATTATGTATCTTGTAATTTTATCTTTTAAAGATCAAAACTCCCACTTGCTTTTAGCAATTTAAAGACTATATTTAAATACTTAGCAAATTAAGCAATAATACAATATTCTCTTTTGGGATATTACAAATACATATTGACAGTTCCTTATTTTATTTTGTTAATAACCTCTTCATAAGAAGTTAAACAAATTTGGAACTTCAATTTAAGACTTAATGTGATTCATCACATTCCATCATATGATAATGTCTTATTAATCTTCTATGTTGGAGTTTTATTAAATATGTCCAAGTCATACTCAACATTCTAACCTTGAAAACTTTTGGAAGAAAAGAAGTCATAGTTATCTTTAATCAAACAATATAACAAAGTTTGATTTTCCTAACTGAACATAAAATAAACATTTGATATTTCATTAGTATCAATATTGCAAGACAATCTAACAATATTTAAGATAACCATATTCCTTTTGACTTGTCTATTTACCAACTAATTCATTTTAATGGTATAATAATTTTCCAGCCTATTACATACCTTATAACACAAGTACTTTTTACAAAGTTACTTCATGTCCATGTCTTTACAAGAAAAACATAAACTATTATAATCCCACTATACGTTATAAGTCATTTAACAATTTAATAACTTCATGTATATGTCTTAATTAAAAGACACAACAAGATAACGTCTTACTTTATTATAAGTCTTGTAACAATTAAAAGACTTTATGTTTATATCTTTACAATGAAACATAAACATGTTTAACTAAAGTAATTATGAACACCATCTTTTGGTTTCAATAGTAATTTCAAGTTAATTTATTACTTCACAATAATATAAATAACATAATTTCTTCATTTATTTATATCATTCCAAGAACACATAAATATTCAGATTGAAGTAGCATTAGATTACTTAATTAATTTATGTCATTCCATGAATTCATAAATCTATAAATTAAAGTAGTCTTGATATCATATTGACACATGTTCTAATAGGTATCTAATTTAGAGATTGCAAATTCTCATAGTTCGATTACATCAGTTGATCTGCTAGTAATTAAAATATGAAATTCACATTGTTGTTACAATCTAGTTAAGCTCTCACATAACATAAATTGTAACACCAAGTGTTTCTTGAATTAGCCTAGTATAATTCATATCAGAACATTATTCTAACTTAGAAACTGCAAATTCTCATAGTTCAATTACATCAGTTGATCTGCTAGTAATGAAATATGAAATTCGCCTTGTTGTTGCAATCTAGCTAAGCTCTCACATAACATAAATTGTAACACCAAGTGTTTCTTGAATTAATATTAGAACATTATTCTCCTACCTTGTAGTCAAGAGAATCCATTGAATCATATCTTTATGAGTTGTTTCTTGCACACAATAAAGATAACATTTCTCCCACTTGTGCATGGAACAACCTCATATAGTTGATAAACAACATGCCATGCATTTGTTTATGTGTTCAATATGATTGTGTCATAGATTTTAGCATAACAAGTATATGTAAAACAACAATGTCTAGTAAGGAAACGTACAAGACTATCCTTAAAAGTATGAGTGTCTACACTTGGAAAGTAATTATCTTTAGCTACCAAAATGTCAAAGCTTGTAACTCACACTGAATTAAAGATCATTACAATAATTCCTTATTCAGTGATAAGTACACAATACTCCCACTGAATTTGACAACATTGTAAATGTTTCCTATCCAGTGAAAGCAAATAGTGTGCTTTTAATTTTCCTACACCTTTGAATGTCCATACGTAACAATTACTTATATACTAAAAGTGTATTCTACTACGTAAATGATGGACTATCCACCAAATGCTATTAACTTAAAAATTGGGCATGCAATTTCTTCCTTAATAGGTCTACCATCCTACAATGTATGTAGCACCTTTAAAATAGTAAAAACAACTAGTTTGTCTTTAAACATTTTGCAATAATTAGTCTAGCTTCTAATTATAATAACTCATAAAATGTCATACATAATTTTCTGTTAACCAAATATCATATTTGTTACTAAGAACTTGATCACCGAATGAGGATGATAAAATCCCTATAAAAAATATTCGCAGTTTTCTTAACTATTAAAAAATTTGCTATGAGTTATATTAGAATTTAGACATATCTAATATTCCTATTATCCTTTCTCATTCATGAAAAGGAATAGGATTGTGTCTCACTCTTCCTTCATAGAAAGGAGACTACTTTTGTCTTTTAAGTAAATATTTCTTAATCAAACATTTGTTTGAAAACAGAACTAGATTAATTTACCAAAGCCCAAAGTGCGTTTACAGTTTGAACGTTGCATTAATACATTAAAACGAATTACAAAATTCAATTTCAGTATTTTCGATAATTAGATCTTTAAGAAAATAAAATACCCATTGGTAAATATTTATATAAACCGTAGTATCTTCTTAAAGCTAGGATCCAAATTGACATAGTACCATTACATCAGTTGATCTGCTAGTAATGATAGTATTCGACAAGGTAATTGTCGAACAATAATTGCCAATATCATATTGCAATTCCTAGATTTATGGGATTTACAATCACAAAACTTTTGTAATGTAAGCATGTTTGATCCCCATCTTAATGCCTTGAGTCCAAGATCTCACTTTCTACTCAATTTAAGCCGTCTAACTTAAAAAATGCAAACTCATAAATCCATCACATCAGTTGATCTGCTAGTAATGAATTTATGAAATTTACCTCTCCATTGCAATCTCGCCAAGTTCTCACATGACGTAAATTACAACTTCAAGTGTTCTTAATTAGATGGCATTCGACTTAATTTTATAAGGGTATTAATATTTTGATGTGATCAAAATAATATATGAAGAAGCATGCATACAACTTGTAACAATTCACATTTTTCAGGATAATTACTATTCCCGGAAAATTTCACTATTCATTTTTCTCGAAAATTTTCCCGAAATTTGATTTTTATTTCTTGGGCTCAAGTGATAAATCATTTCCATGGCAAATTAAATGTTTGACATTCGTCAGATCATTTTCGTGAAAGTTATTAAGGAATTACACGTTTTAGGGTAAAACGTCATTCAGAAATTCTACGTACAACGAAACTCGACCGCGTTAAGTGACCCCGCATCAGAAAAATGTTTGACACACTCATGATTTATTTGAGAATTAATCGTGACTGAGAAAAACATGACCAAAGACTTCCCGGCAGGTCACTCAAGCCTGTACTACTCTCGCATGAGCACGCTTAACCGTATAGCCGATTAACCGTTCCACCACAAAACGTGTTTCTAAAAAGAATTGAGTTTTCAACTTATTAGAAAAAGTCAACATATTTTTCCCTCCTCCATTGACCAAAAATCATCCCTTGATGTTATAAGTCATTCCTTGATTTTTAGGCTTACGGTTTGATGTCTAAAAGACATTTAATACCAACCGACACTAGACTGAGCCTAGTCTAGACATTATAAGTCATTTTAAATCATATTTATCACATTAGAAAAGTAACATTTTACTTTTCTCAATTTAGACCCGTGTTTCCAGTTTTTAGCAGGGTTTTACCACCCAAATGGAACCTACCACTCATTTTATATTTTATTATGGGACATATGGACATGTCTAACAATACTTTAAAGTTCCATAATTTTATGACACCCGGTTTTACGTTTTGAGGCCTAATCATTTACGGTTGTCATTTCCCGGAGTCAAAACTCTTCCTAATACTTAGGATAATACCAAGCAAAGTCCACACCTTGTCCCCCAAGTTTAGGAACCGACCTAGGGGGGGGGGGGAATTCAGCCTTGTGTGTCTTAATCTCATGCTAGGAGCCTTAAGATGTGAACATGTGTTCAACTTGGCCTCCAAGTGTTGACTAGTCAACAATGTAACCTCCTCATTTGCATATAAATGCCTCTCCTTCCCCTCCTTGGCCATTCCAACGACCCACACACATAAAAACACACCATCATCTCATCCTTAGCTCATTTACTTCAAGTTCCATCCAAGAAATCAAGTGCAATATCCATACATAAACCCTAGTTTAGTTTTGATTCATCAAAACTACTTCAAATCCTTAGAAACTTTGGTGATTTCTCTTGAGTTTGAATCCACTCAAGTCACCTCAATTTTCATCATCTCTCTTTCAAGATTACAAGAGTAGAAAGATTGCATGAAGTGAAGTGGGTTGAAGCAAGTCTATCAAAGTCCTATCCTTACATGTTAACTTCCTTTCATGTTTGAAAGCCAAAAGTTGTAAGCCAAACCCTAACATGATTCTTGTTAAATAATCATGTTCATGTTATTTACATGTTATTCTTGCTATATTATGTCTTGTAGTTATGTCCATGATGTATAAAAGTGAGCAAAACAAGTTATTGTACATGATTGATAAGACAAGTTACTATAACAAGCAAACTAGTGACTTTCTTGGTAAGACCTGATCAAAATGGTAAAAATATGCTATTTGATCATTACATATTACAGTAGAGGACTTAACAAGGAAAACATAGCAATTTGAATCACCCAAAACGAGTATACGAGTCAAAAGTTACGCCCATTTGAAGTTACCCAAGATTTCCGGCAAAACTGCCAAATACCATTCTGATCAAATTTGGGTTTTGAAAGTCCCACTTCTGGTCCGATTCATCAAAAAGTTAAAACACGAAAGTTGTCCGGAACGACGTTTTCGTTCAGGAAAAAAGAAGCTCGAGACCTAAAAACACTTTCCGAGTTATAAAATTCTTCAAATTCTAAACAGCCCATTTTTAGGCGAAAGTCACAAGATTATGGTTATACTTTGAAAGGAACAAGAGGTCTTATGACCTATAATCAAGACCACAACCATGGCTAGAGCCAAGGTTGTGTCTCATGACCTTGGAACAAGGACCAAAGGTCATGGCTAAGCCATGACGAAATGACCATGTAAGATTACTTAGGCGTAAACATGAAACAAGGAATTAGGCGATAACTTGAACAAGCAATTTGGATCTACTTCACTTAAAAAGGAACCATGAGATATTACAAAGAGAAAATAGTCATACAAGACTTATGAAACTACCCCTAATAACAATCTTCATGTACTAATAAACTTTCCTAAGTTTATTCAAATATCGGACATGTAACTTTTCGGATCAAAACTTATACTTTATCAACTACTACAATAGTAGGGAGCCTCATGTGAGGAGTTCATTATGTAAGCCATCGAGTTGAGTTGTGGATTTACGAGTTAAAGTGTCCTGGCTCCTCGAACGCTTACTAACATGACTTCTGAATTATGTCGGCCCGAACGGTAGTAAACGATATACAAGACATACATGTTTCATGAATCATTTCTTTCAACGACTTACATTATACATCATACCACATCATGAACTAAGTGCAAGACATACATATATTGGCATGTTTATGTTTCCTTAGACATTATTCCAAACCTAAGTTGCAACAATTATTCTAGGTTGCTCGTAGAAGTTCTTACGGCATATCCATCATTCTCATTATACATCATCCAACTCAAGGTGAGTTCATAGCCCCACTTTACATTACTTCAATGTTTTACAAACCCTTGGGGGGAATACATGATATTTTTAACCGAGCACAATGTTTTTAAATTGTATGCTTGCCTGATTGTTTTATTATCACTAAGTAACATCCTTGCCAAACCAAGATCCCTTATTATGAACCATTTAATCACTTGCGAGGGTTACTTGCAAGTGAGCGCGAATATTGTGAATAGGCCTATTGGGATTGAAGAATCCCATTTGTTTTGACTAAGTTCAAACAAATGCATTAATATTTGAGACATTAGGTATGACGGCAAAGTACCTACCGGGATAACTCCGCCGATTGATATTGGTACACGTTAACGTTTTGGTGTCATAAGCTTAGTATTTGATAATAACTGTTCCGGGCGTATAACAACGTGGCCCATCTTTGTTTTCCAAACATTGGTGTGAGTCTATTGCTCACACTACCAACATATTGTGTTCAAACATTAAACAAACTCTATGAATATCACTCAACCTTTGTGTTGACCTCTCAAGCATGTATTTCAGGTTCATGATGATCAAGGATGGCACGGAAGGGCACAGATACTCAAGAGGGCTATAAATTTTATTATCATTCAAAAACTCATTTAATGTAAATTGTAAACATGGAACCATTTGGGACCTCATTTTATAATCTCTGATATTTATACAATTTGAATGATAAATCTTTTAAAATGACTTAATTGGAGTTCGTTTTCTATTATTGTGACTATTGTGCCGTCGAGTAACACTCAGTTTGAATTCCGCTGCATCCATGAATTGGGGGTGTTATACAACTTCATAACATTGGTTTTACAAAACATTTTTATTACCAATTTGCTAAGAATAAAATAACAAAGTTTTGATTGAGGTACCGGATTCACCAATTAAAGAATTACCATCAATTATCTTCCACTATATCGTACTTTTGCATAAGCCCAAAAGCTTAGTGTTTCGGATAATCATTGTGGAATTGTGGTTAATTCACCCTTAAGATGATAGTGTACATGTAATGGTTGTTCGGTAAGTCTAATTTACACACAAACGAGCGTTAAGACAGAATGTTGTCTCTCTAAGGCCACAATTTAATGCGAAGCCATCCTTATACCCATCTTATAGTGTGTAAACTTCGGTCGGGCCTAGTTAACCATTACGTACAAAAACATCAATCAACCAATTCTTTAAAATTTAAACTCTTAAAAACCAAAACAATTTCGCCATTATTTAGTCCGTAATATTTTTCTATTCAAAATTACCCTTTTCGTTTATAAACATGTCTAACACAATTAATAAACAAAACAAGTAATGTACAATAAAAAATAAAACAACTAAATAAACAAATATACATAATCATAACAATTAAATATGTATAAAACATGTAGCCACATGCAAATCTTATTCAATAGTCCTATTAATAATCAAATCTAGGTGTACAACGTATTAATTCAATTAAGGCTTTCTTCTTCTAGGAAAAAGAGCCACATACATTGATAAATCGATTGCGTAAGCCAAAACTAAACAAATACCACATAGCACATAATTGATTACTTAATATTGGAGTCTTCCCCAATTCGACATCTATTAATAAATTTACATGTTCCGATATAACTTAACAATTAATATATATATCCAATTTAAACCATTTAAATTATCACACAATATAAAATCCATGTAAATATGCACTTTTTCATGGATTATGCTTAACAATTAACATATTGCACCAAGATCGTTTACTAAAACGCATAACAAATTACATGACATCCTAGGCTTTCTAATCATATTAAAAATTCAAAAACCAAAACCCTAAAACCATTTAAGGTCAAATCGACCCAAAAAAAACTAGGGTTAGGAATCTAAAAACCCTAAAAAAAATGTAACTAAACGAATCAAGATCCAATTTTTATGCGTTTCGATAATTAATTACACATTATAACGGCGCTAGATGCCACTGTTGTAATTATGATATCATGACATTCATATAAAATAAACCAAACACATCAAGTGAGCATAGCGGAAGCAATTATAACAAGATCATATAACATGTAATTAATTAATCAATATTAAATAGTAAACGTACCTTTGTGATTCTAGCCCGAACAAGAATCAAATTTCAATCTTTAATCAAGAACCCTAATTAGGGTTTATGTTGATTACAAGAATTACCCCTTACCTCTTTTGTAATTCAATCCAAGAATCAAACAATAGTGTGTTTGATTCACGTTCTTGTACACACGTACTAATTCAAGAAAAAGTTTATGCAAGTAATTAAACACAAAACTTTGTTTAGATCAAGAAAATCAAAACCCTTTTGGGTTTGTTTTATGGATCGACTAGAACAAGAAAGAGGAGAGAAAAACACCAAGATGTGTGTGTACAAGTTATGAGAAAACATGTATCTTGGGTTTGCTTATATACTAATCAATACTTGGAGCACAAGGTGTTGGTTTTATAGACAAAATAATAATAGTCGTGTGTTAGGATCGAACTTGAGATCACGGGATTGCACACAATACGTATAAAGATAAAAAGAAATAATTATTTATAAAATATTATAAGTAATTATTAATAAACACAAAATAAATAATAGTAATTAGTATTTAATGATTAATGACTAATGGATTATTAAACGGAGATTAGGAAAGTAATACTAAGTAAAATTAGGAAAATTACATTATCACTCCCACTAGCTTTGTGATACACACATGGCTCATCAAGATTTTGAGTGAATCCAAACTTTTTGATCTCAACATCAAACCTCTTGTTCCATTGTCGTGATGCTTGCTTTAATCCATAAATGGATCTTTTAAGCTTGCATACACGATTTGGAAATTCTGGATTTTCAAACCCTTCTAGTTGTGCCATATAGATGTCTTCATCTAAATATATTGATGCGTGGACATGCCAATTTCACATGATATTCAATAATTGAAAAATTGAATATAGGACAAAATCCCAATTACATGATTGTACTTATGGATGTTGTCATTATAGTAAATCATGAATATTTATCCTCGGACTTGAGATACCAGGTAACTACTGTGGATGTAGCTCATTTTCTGTGAGATAATCTAACGCTATCCGTAACTAGTAGTTATAAGGATTATTTTCAGAGGTGATGCGAAGTTCATAGGTTATGCTTGTAGTCAATACAGGATTTGGTTCCTTCAAATTTGTTTTGAAGTTTAATACTGTTTGGCCACTCGTAGGATTAACAAGATGTTTGCATGGCCATGCCCAAGGTCTATCTGGAATGCATTCAGATGAATTGGTAATCTTGCTTGATCATAAATAACGAGAAACACTAGTAAATTATGGAATGACTTCAATCCATATCCATATTAACATAGTATTAGAATCGAAAGGATAAGTATGATGATGAATCATCAAAGGTGGTTTTTTCCAGGAAACCATACTCGAGATCGTTCTAGGGACATTGGCGTGTTATGCTAGACTAACCATTGTCATTATTACATTAATGTATATCCGAGTGGGAGCTGTAAGTTTTAATGGATAAAAATTAATGAATATGTCCGGACTCGAACTCGAGACTTCGGGATTGCACACTTTACGTACGAGTTTCAATTAATTAATAATTATTGTTTTGTTGACGAATAATTATTAAGTTCACGAAATAAGCACTTAACGATACCTAACGACCATTAGACGAAAGTTAAAGGACTAGAGATGAAATTGTAAGGCAAGAAGGTTCTGGAATATCCCTTTGGATATGGTTGGCCGAAATTCCCACATCCCACATGGATTGGGATTGCCTTTTGCTCCAAGTTTGAGATAGTATAAATACATGGCCTCATGGATTCATTCTTCTCATCCCTTGGTTCGTTAGCAAGCCAATTCAATTTCTTTCATCTCTTTTCTTTGAGCTATTGAAGATCCCTCGTGATCAACAAAGGCTCATTAGTAGTGCTTGCTCGTGAATAGAGAACCTAGCTTTTCTAATTGAAACGCTAATAGTACTGATGAGGCGAAAAATGATCCGTTTTTAGGGGGTCATTTAAGCCCAAATCTGAATTTATTTGATCAAATATTGCCCTAAATCGTTCCTTTTGTGATTTTAGGTGTTTGGAGAGTGAATTCTGGAAAAGAAGCCATTTTGGACGTTTTTGGAGCATAAAAGTGAAGAAAACGGCAAAGTACCAAATTTTCATGCTGAAGATACAAGGTGACGGCGTCAAGAGTAATACCTTGACGGCGTCAGACATGAAGATTAAAATACCGTAGGTGGTGACGGCGTCAAACGCCTTCATGACGGCGTCAAAGTGGCAAGAATAAAATACCGTGGTCGATGACGACGTCATATAGGCCCTCATAAGTAGATCAAGGCCGTCCGAGGAAGTATATGGCGGCGAGGTGACGGCGTCACAAGTAACTCTTGTGGCCGTCAGCCTACTTTTCCTATATATAGTTTTCTAGTTTTTTCATTAAAGGGAGAGAAGTTTTGGTGAAACCCTAAAGACGAATTTGGTGTATCTTTTACAGGTTTTTCAAGGGTTCCAAACCCTTGAGACCTTGCATTGTAATTGAGATAAGTGTTCTTCCAATTCAATCAATATGTCTATGTGTTGGTTGTTTATATCTTGTTCTTGTCTTAATTCTACTATGCTAGGCTAGATCTCTTTTGTGTTTGCTTAGATCTAATGAAACCTAGATGTTGATTATGTGTTGATTACTTGTCTATTCTTGTTTTGGATGAATGATATTATATGTTAGGCTTAAGAAAACTGGCAGATCTCCAAATGGTAACATGCTTGAACGTCTTAAGAAACATGAACCGAGGCGTACTAGGTCTTTATTGGTTGTATTTAATGCATGAGCCACTGTTTACAATCCCTATAGTTGTGCTGGGTCATGGTGTAGGAGGAGATAAGAGCTCATAGAGTTGGGGAGTTATGTATGCCACCCCACGAATGGTATTAAGGAATACAATCCGTCATCCATACAAGTGTAACAAGTAATTAACGTGTAAAAGATATCTAGGGAGTAGTGAAGTCTAAGTAAACACAATTTCTCCAATTACTGCTCACAACCTTAGTATAATTAGTTTATTTTCATTTTTAGTATTTTATTTTGATTGCATCTTAGTTTTGGGTTAGTTGAATAGCAACTAATTCCGCCCACTCTTCCAAAACCCGAGATTTTACTTGCTTTTATAAAAATATAAAAATACAAAAATAATCATCTCTCACCTTTAGAACTATTAATTAGGTTTTCTAATCCTAGCGACACTATTCCTAAGCTGAACGATCAATCCCCCAGTACTTGTCACTATACTATACTATACTACAACGATCAGGTACACTGCCTGGTGGGGGTTGTAAGCTTCTCGAGATCCCTCGAGAGGTAAAGCAAGGTGCGATTCCCACGCATCAAGTTTTTGGCGCCGCTGCCGGGGAATAGTTATTGTCTAGGTTAGGATTTCTTTTTATTAGGTCTACTTGCTAGATTCCTTTCTAGTAAGATTTTTATTTTTATTTTTTAGGTCTTCTTTAGTCTATCTTATTTCTTCGTGCCTTTGTTCGTAAATCTTTACCATCCGACATCATGGAAGGTGGTAACATCTTTGAACCCATCATCCCACCACAACAAAACCCACCATTAGAACCCCTTAGGCCCCGAACCTTAGGAGAGTATTCCCGACCTAGCCACCAAGGCTACCGAAACACCATTGAGCTCACCGGAGACAATGTGACCCCCTTGCGATCCGACACCATCCGGTTGGTGCAAAGCGGATGTGCATTCCATGGACTTCGTTTCAAAGATCCAAACCAACACCTTAAGGACTTCCTAAAAATCGTAGATTCCATAGACCTAGGTGTTGAAACTAGAGAGACTACCCGTTTACGCCTATTCCAATTCTCTCTACGGGATCAAGCTAGTCAATGGCTTGAGCGTTTACCCGCGGGATCCATCACCACATGGGATGATCTCACCACTCGTTTCCTTGCTCAATTTTTCCCACCGGGGAGAACTACTAAGCTTAGGAATGACATCTTAATGTTCCAACAACGTCAAAATGAATCTCTTTATGAAGCATGGACTCGTTTCAAGGACTTACTCCAAAAAGTCCCTCATCATGGCATAGATCTTTGGCTCCAAGTCCAAATCTTCTATGACCATATCGACATCTCCACGAGGCGAACCATTGACCAATCGGCCGGTGGTAAGCTACGTGATCTTAGTGCGGAACAATCATGGGAACTCATAGAAGATCTTGCTCTCTATGACAACGAAAGTTGGAATGATCCCCGTGACTTGAACAAAACGGTCAAGGCAATATCTTTGCCTTCGAACAATTCTAGCACTCCCAACTGTAGGATCATGGAACTTGAAGGTCGAGTCAAGTCTCTTATGAAATCTTACGAAGCTCAAAAACCTTCATGCCAAGTAAGCAGAATCGCTTCTACATGCAAACTATGCAATGGCCCTCATGAGACTCATAACTGCATGGAACTTCCAAGGCGTGCTTATAACAAATTCACATCATCGCACATAGGTCAGGGTCCTCGAACTTCTGCTGAAGCCTATGAGGCATGGAAGGATAAACCTGATTTTAGAAGGTACCAAACGCGAAGCGTATCCTTCAATGACTCTTCACCACTCACTTGGTCCGAGCATTTTCCATCACAAGGCATTCCTAGGCAAAGCTGTGAAGATATTTTAAAGAAATTCATTCTCTCTCAAGAACTACAGCTCGCTACGCTCGAGGCCAAATTTAAACAACAGCAGGATGATGTAAACAACAAGATTTGTAATCTGTTGACTGCTATCAAAGAGCATATTGATAATAAGCCCATTCCTGTTAATGAGGTTAAATCTGCTACCATCATGAGTCCACCAACCTCCCCGGTAAAAATAAAAAGTCCTAGTAAGTTATTCAAACATCTGTCTCCTAACGGAAAAGAACCTGTCAACCCCCCTGGACCAATCCACTTCGTAAACACCATCACCACAATATCTGCTTCAGCACCCGACCCAACCCAACAACAACCCAACAAATTCAGTCAGACAGCGAAAGACGAGACCTCAAGGGTTGCCCATGATTTGGCGAGAAAACCTACAGACTCACCCGAGCAATACACCGCGCTAGAATACGACAAACCAGATGAAAGGAAAAAGAAATCGGAAGAGCATGAGAAAGATCCAACCATTTTGGGTAAATCTATTATAGAAGAACCCAAGAGAAAAATGGAGGATGTTATTAGTATGGGTAACAATCAGACTAAGGAAAGTAACCATAAGGTTTTTAAGATCCCCTGTACCATTGAGGAAAAGCTCTTAACCGATCGTCATGTATATCCTAGCTCCCCAGTTAACATAATCCCCCTCTCCCTATACCGCAAAACCTTCCCTGAGCACATTGCGTGCAAGAAAGTAATAGAGAATTTATCAATTAGGATTGGAGAGCTTGATTACAATACTGACCTCACCGTGGTTGATGACGTGAACCCTTTCACCAATCAAACGTTAACCCACCTTGTCCTTGGGATGCCATTCATCAATGAATCAGGAGCAATCCTTGACGAGAAAGATGGTAGTGTATTACTCACCAATGGTGTTAGGACTGTAATTTTTCGTAGGGATAGTGAGGAGGTTTATGAGTATCGTCCCTCCCTTGAGGGGAATCTATATGGGTCAAAGGATGGAGAGCTGAGGAAGATAAGACGGCGTGATCTGAATAACCTAAAAATCCCTTGTATGATCGGTCATAAGTACTTCGAAAATGTATACATTAATGTATTCCTGCCAAAGAATTTTATGTCGTTGTTTCATTATAACAATATCTGCAGATGGGGGATGATTTACAAGGGAGAGAAAGTGGTTGGTAAGGATCATGAAATCCAAGTGTTCGTAGGAAATATGGCATTTCCTATGGAGTTCACAATTGTGGACAACATAGAGGACTATGTTGACCCTAGGCTATCGCAAGTCGTCTTTGGAGCACCCTTTTGTGAAATCACTAAGTTGATAGTGGATGACTTGAACGGAATCATGACCTTCACTGACGGGATTAGGAGGGTTTCATACCAAACGCCATACGAAAGAAGAGATCTTAGGGGAATAGATTGCGACGGGCTTGATGTGATGAGCTCCCAACTTGTCTTATGTGATGATGATATTAGGAGAGGGTGTAGAAATATTTCTGACTTGTCTTGTGGGTTCTTTAAGGATGTTAGTAAGCTTGGCTCTAAGTATCGACGGGATGTTTTCGAATTAGAAGATCCGAAGTACTTACACTATGGAAGCGATACTGGTTTAGAAGACGACCTAGAGAGTGGAACCAATGATGAAGTCACGTAGTAACCCATGACTTTGAGTCTAGCTACAAGACTCGTAAATAAAGAAAAGCGCTTCTTGGGAGGCAACCCATGTTTTGTGTGATTTTATTTGTTTGATTGTTATTTGCTTCCGTATGCATGTTTTATTTTTATTGTTGGTTAATCATGTTTCTCAACTAAAATGTGGAAATACTTTATTATGTTGTTTGGCCTAGTCTTAACTTCAACCTAAAGGTATTTTTGCAAAAGATAAGTGTAAGGGGAAACCCCAAATATGTTTTTAAGAAACAAACCGATCATGATTCTCCACAATATTTAATGAACATGTATATTCGTATTTGTTAGAGTCAAATGCTTGTATTGAGTCTTAATGAAGTTTTGCAGGATTTTCCAGGAAGTAGGACAAAGTTTTTCTAGAAATTTTCCGGAAACTTAACATAAGAATTTCTGCAGGTCCATTCTGACGGCGTCAGAGTATTGCTCTTGACGGCGTCAGGAGTTAAAATCTGGAAATTTTACCGGTTTTGTTTTTCTAACGGAGTCTTATGGTTTTTGTGAATTATTAAGTTTTATAATCTCCAGGAAATCTGCAAACTTCATTCCACAAGCATTATATCTTACTTTGTTTTCTAGGATTTAGTAACTTATATAGGATGCCGCCGATTTTACGCGAGGTTGCCTTGTCTATTGTTGTCAGGATTTACAGGTTATTTATGACAAGGAGATGATTTATATTCTGGAAGGGAAGCTTTGATTGTTCGTTTTCTTGGAGGAGGATTTAACCTGGCCAACCTATAATCCATACCGAGCGAATCAGGGGAGTATTTGATTTCATTCTCTTTACCTCTTAACTTTTACATTCTTTACTTGAACATTGGGGACAATGTTCATCCTAAGTGTAAGGGGAGGGTAAAAAGATGATACCTTACATATGCACTTTCGCTTGAGTTTGTTTTGTTTGATAGTAGATGTGTAATAAAACTATGAGAAATACTTGTTAGTGTAATTTTAGCGCCAAATTTAAAATTTTTTACAACATTTAGGAGTGAAACTTTAGCCATAGCAAGCGTCTCATGGATAGGAGATTGTATGACTAGCACATAACCGTATATACAGAAAAATTTTCCACCCAAATATGTGAGGTTCGCCTTTAGATTTGATAGGAAAAGCATTCATTATTAGTGCTTATGAGTGTACCGGTAGCATTTAGATTCTAGAACTTGCGTTAGTGATGCATCCCGAGACCGCTAGTGAGACTACATTCGTGTGGTAGGATTTACTACATGATAAGAGGCATTAGGATCACCCTTGTGTTAAACCCGTATTATAATTACTTGACCATTTAAGTCATATTACTTGGCTAGTTAAGTCAACTAATTTTTCCCACACCCTTTGCGTTGTACTCATTTTTAGTACACGAAACCCCTAGTACACCCCTCCGAGCCTATCTTTTCGTTTCTAACTTTAAGCATCTTACTTAAAGAAAGAATTTGTTACACCCCACTTAAATGTACACCCAAATCGCCTTAGCCTTCCATGTATGCGCTCATTTTTAGTGCATTATTGTTATTTGTTAAACCCTAAGTTAACTTTCTAATTGATTACATGGTTTCTAAGTCGAGTCATATCATTGTACATATTGTTTTGGGACGATTGGGACTCATGGGTAAGTACTTATTTTATGGAGTAATGGGGAAGAACATCACTTATTACCCCCATATGTACGTTAATCTTAAAAGTGCTCCAAGTGTTTTGATTTTCTTAATTCGAGTCATTAGATTAGTTAAATGTAAAGTATGTAAAGATTCAAGTGTAAGGGGAACGTTCATACCCCTATGATTTATTATTTTGGATGGTAGGGTAAGAGTGTATGCAAAAAAAAAAAAAAAAAAAAAAAAAAAAAAACGGACTACCATCCCTTTTCATTCTATGTTCATTTTATGTTTTTGTTATTTTTCATTTATTAGCTGAAGTCGAGTCTAGTCTTGGCTTAGCAACGCCATATTGTACATGTAATTAACCAAGATTGTTAACTCGTCACCAGTAAAATTTCCTTTATCCAACAAAACCGTGTAATTCATATCCCTATACCTAACGTTACAACCCTTTAAAAGACCTCTTTGATAGTTTATCCTAGGTGCTTACGCCATGTGGTGGAGGTTTGATCCTTTCCCAAGCCTATGGTAATCTATTTTGCTATGACAGGTAGTGAGAGATATCTTCCATTTGTGAGGTGCTTGTGTATGACTTCCGTGCTTGTCTATTGGTCTTTAGTGGAATGATTATTTGTTATAATTACTTTTATATTAGTGTTAAATGACCCCTAACTTGTCTTTCGAGTAGAATAAAAGCGCATTTGCTTGAGGACAAGCAAATCTCAAGTGTAAGGGTATATGATGAGGCGAAAAATGATCCGTTTTTAGGGGGTCATTTAAGCCCGAATCCGAATTTATTTGATCAAATATTGCCCTAAATCGTTCCTTTTGTGATTTTAGGTGTTTGGAGAGTGAATTCTGGAAAAGAAGCCATTTTGGACGTTTTTGGAGCATAAAAGTGAAGAAAACGGCAAAGTACCAAATTTCCATGCTGAAGATACAAGGTGACGGCGTCAAGAGTAATACCTTGACGGCGTCAGACATGAAGATTAATATACCGTAGGTGGTGACGGCGTCAAACGCCTTCATGACGGCGTCAAAGTGGCAAGAATAAAATACGGTGGTCGATGACGGCGTCATATAGGCCGTCATAAGTAGATCAAGGCTGTCCGAGGAAATATATGGCGGCGAGGTGACGGCGTCACAAGTAACTCTTGACGCCGTCAGCCTACTTTTCCTATATATAGTTTTCTAGTTTTTTCATTAAATGGAGAGAAGTTTTGGTGAAACCCTAAAGACGAATTTGGTGTATCTTTTACAGGTTTTTCAAGGGTTCCAAACCCTTGAGACCTTGCATTGTAATTGAGATAAGTGTTCTTCCAATTCAATCAATATGTCTATGTGTTGGTTGTTTATATCTTGTTCTTGTCTCAATTCTACTATGCTAGGCTAGATCTCTTTTGTGTTTGCTTAGATCTAATGAAACCTAGATGTTGATTATGTGTTGATTACTTGTCTATTCTTGTTTTGGATGAATGATATTATATGTTAGGCTTAAGAAAACTGGCAGATCTCCAAATGGTAACATGCTTGAACGTCTTAAGAAACATGAACCGAGGCGTACTAGGTCTTTATTGGTTGTATTTAATGCATGAGCCACTGTTTACAATCCCTATAGTTGTGCTGGGTCATGGTGTAGGAGGAGATAAGAGCTCATAGAGTTGGGGAGTTATGTATGCCACCCCACGAATGGTATTAAGGAATACAATCCGTCATCCATACAAGTGTAACAAGTAATTAACGTGTAAAAGATATCTAGGGAGTAGTGAAGTCTAAGTAAACACAATTTCTCCAATTATTGCTCACAACCTTAGTATAATTAGTTTATTTTCATTTTTAGTATTTTATTTTGATTGCATCTTAGTTTTGGGTTAGTTGAATAGCAACTAATTCCGCCCACTCTTCCAAAACCCGAGATTTTACTTGCTTTTATAAAAATATAAAAATACAAAAATAATCATCTCTCACCTTTAGAACTATTAATTAGGTTTTCTAATCCTAGCGACACTATTCCTAAGCTGAACGATCAATCCCCCGGTACTTGTCACTATACTATACTATACTATACTACAACGATCAGGTACACTGCCTGGTGGGGGTTGTAAGCTTCTCGAGATCCCTCGAGAGGTAAAGCAAGGTGCGATTCCCACGCATCAAGTACGTGTGTTCGAGAACGAAGTGTTAACATACTTTTGTTAACAAGGTGATTGCCCTATTCGACTAACCCTAGTCGATCCACCATTAAACCCTAATTAGGGTTTATAGTTATTGTTCATTGATTTCTTGTTCTTGCTAGAAATCACAAAGAGGTACGCATCCTTTTATATTCGGTTAATTTATTAGTTGTATTTGATCTTTTCCGCTGCGTACTCTATGATGTTTATGTGTTTATATTATTGTTATGATTCACATATTCCAACATATAATTATGATACAAAGTTACGAACATTTGTGGTTTTGCTGTGTCGTATGAGAAAAGGCTCTTAACTAATTACTCTATAAAATTTGCTTTTGTTTGGATCAATAGTTTCGTGTCTAAATTGTATGTGTAAATGTCAATACTCATTGCATCAGTTAATGACGATTTGGTTGGATTTAAGCATACGAGCTACTCATGGTGTGCACGGGGGGCCTATACAATATCATTGAACCACTTTTTGTTTAAAGTAGTGGATCGTAAATTACTAACTACATGGAGAAAATTCTCAAAAGAGGCCAATAACTTGAGCCTTTTCCCAAAAGAATCCAAAAATAACATGTTTTCTCAAAATGGTCATGTGTGAATGTGCGAACGTGCGATTCCACTAATTTTTTGACACGTGTCTGGACAAATAGTACAATACCAATCATTTGTTGGCCCACATCCCCAACCATTAGTACACTCCACAACCAAGCAGATGTGCGAACGACGGTTGTGCGAATTCCGGCTAATGTGCGATAAAAAATCTTTTTTTTTCAGTCACCATCAACACCACGATCACCACCCGATCAACACCACCATCACCACCACAGATCCGTCATCACCACCACAGACCACCATCACCCGTCCATCATAAAATCAAACACCCGTCTCGCATAACCAATCTCCCACTCTTCACATACAAATCAACCAACGTAGTCAAAAGCACATCATCCACAACCAGACAAGACTTGACAATCTGCCCATGAACCTCTTTCCTAATCCTACACCAATTTCCGCAACCCAACGCCTTCAAAACCATGGAAAAGGTATACCCATCAGACCTCTCACCACACAACACAAGCCTCCTAAACAAATTTAAAGACTGACCCACATCACCATTTTTTGTATATCCCGCAATCATGTAATTAAAAGAAGTTAAAGTTCTTTGAGGCATTTCGTCAAACACCTGGCGTGCATAAACCAAACAAGAGCATTTTAAGTGTAGGATTAATAATTTTATAGAAATATTAGTATTGGGTTGGTATCCAGTTTTGAGAATATAGGTGTCAATGTGTTGGCCATATAATGGGGTGTTTGAGTTTATGTAAAATTGGAGGGTTTTTTAGAGTGAAGTGGAAGTTATTAGTGTGTGATTGGTGGTGTTTGTGATGGTTTTTGAAGTGAGGATCACTGTGTTCATGTAAACTTGGAAAGTTTGCTTGTAGGAACTGGATCTGTGGTGGTGATTGTGGTGTTGATCAGGTGGTGATGGTGGTGTTGATGGTGACTAAAAAAAAATAAATAAAAATAAAAAAATAAAAAAAAAAATCACACATTAGCAGGAATTCGCACAACTGTCGTTCGCACATCTGCTTGGTTGGGGAGTGTACTAATCGCCTGGGATGTGGGCCAACAAATGATTGGTATTATACTATTTATCTGGACACGTGTCAAAAAATTAGTGGAAGCGCACGTTCGCACATGACTGTTTTGGAAAAACATGTTAATTTTGGCTTCTTTTGGGAAAAAGCTCCAATTTTTTGCCTCTTTTGAGAATTTTCTCACTACATGAGTTGTTAATCATGTTTGTTATGTCGCATGATCATTAGTACATGTCAATATTGTGCTTTGGTTAATCACTTTTCGACATTTGCTGCAAGTTCATTACAAGAAAACAAATATCATCAAGTTTTGATTCTTGAACAGAGGTTAGCTATCCGTGGCTTCTTTATGAGATGGAAGCACTGAGCAACTTCAAAAAGAAAAAAGCGTTAAAACACTGATTCTCTCTGGTGACAAAGTCGAAACCCTAACAACCCTTACACCGATTCACTGATCGATCTCCTCTACCACTTCTCGAGTTTCTTGCATCATTCTGATCTTGATTCTCTGATTCTTGATTGTCTGGTACATAGATATCATCTGGATTTGAGGTTTATCGATCGTAATTTAGGGTTGCTAGTCGTTTTTTATTTTTTTATCCGACCTAAGGTTTTCTTCGATTCTGCATTATTCTGTTGTCCTTAAGCCGGTTACTATCCATCTCATCCTCTATTTACTTGATTCTAATACTTATTATTGGTTGGATGAATATGGACGTTGGTTAGTTTTGGTGTGCTTCATGTGAAAACCCTAAGCGATTAGGGTTTTATTTTGTCTGCTTTGGTTTTGCTTTGTGCTGGTTATTCGTGTTCGTTTTCTTGGTTTGTTCTACTGGTTGTGAGAGATGAATAGGGGTTTTTTGAGTTCTATGTGTGCTAATAAGGATACGGCTGCTAGGAAGGGTGGGGATGGTGAGAGTGGAGATCTGAATAAGGGTGCTGATGGTTTGACGTCAGGTTCCTTGGATTCAGGTGTAGGGGGTGACATAGAGAAGATGGAAAAGGGTAGTGGTTCAGGTGATGGTGTTGATTGTGATGTACGTGAACATGTGCCTGAGCAAGTGAAGCCGGTTTCACTTGGTGCGCATGCTGATGTTACTATGGATGATGCTTCTTCGTCTTCACAAGGCTCTCAACAGCCTAATGTGGAACTATTGATTGCTAATGCGAATAAGAATTTTGATGATGCTATGAACAAAATTCAATGTGAAATTGGTGCTTCTGAAGCTAATCCTACAAGGAACCCTATGTCGAGTGTAATTTCTGGTCGTAATGTGAATCTGAATAAGAGTGCCACTTCTGGTCCTATGGATGGTACTACTAATGGTACTGGTGTGAAGTCGGTTTCTTATGCGGGTGCTACTTCTAATGAACCTCAGAAACATGTGTCTAATTTTCGAAGGTTGGAATGTAGCAAAATCAAGGATGATGTTGACCTTTCAGTTCCAATGAAAGTAGTGGAAGAGGTGAACACGCGGTTTGAGAATACTCTATACGGTTACTTCCTTGGCCAACGCCTTGCTTTTCAGGTTGTTGATTACTTTGTTCGCAATGCATGGGCTAATTTTGGTGTGCAAATGGTTATGATGAATGCTAAGGGGTTCTTCTTCTTTAAGTTCAACTCGAAGAAAGGTGTTGATGATGTGCTTGATAACGGTCCTTGGTTGATCAGAAATGTTCCTATTATCCTTAAACCATGGACTTTGAACACAAACCTCCTTAAAGAAGATTTGACTAAAGTCCCAGTGTGGGTTAAATTCCATGAGGTTCCCCTTGCTATGTTTTCTGATGATGGCCTCAGTCTTCTGGCCACACTGATTGGCACGCCCAAAAGGTTAGTTGCTTTTACAAGCCAGATGTGCAAAGAATCGTGGGGCCGTAGTAGTTTTGCTAGATGCATGATAGAAGTGAAGTCGGATGAGGTGCTTCGGGATAGCCTCACTGTTGAGATACCATTACTTGATGGACCGGGTTCGACTATTGAGAAGATACGGGTTGAATACGAGTGGCAACCACCCCGTTGTGACAAGTGTAAGATATTTGGTCATACTTTGACTGATTGTCCTACAGTTGTTATACCTCCTGTTCAGCCTACTAAGCCTGTTACTGATAGTTTCAAGACTGTCAATCACAAGAAGAAGGGTAAGCATGGAGGTTCTACAATTCCGGGTCAAGGGGGTTTACTAAACCTGTTGTGGGTAAGCAGTTTCAGTATCAACCCAAAAAGAATCCTCTTGAGCCTAAGAAAGCTGGTGGCACTAAGAATAAGACTTCTGATGGGGCTAGTTCTAGTGGTACTAAAATTTCTACATCTAACAAATTTGATGCTCTTAATATGGATGATACGGATACATTTGGTATTCCTACTTATGACACCAACATGGATGTGGATGATAGCCGTACAATGGAAGTTAATGAGGAGGAGTCAGTTAAGACTGGTACTACATCACAAGAACCGCTTGTGAGTGATTCAATGGGAACTAAGGATGTTGGTTCTACTCCTATAGTTGATAAAATTAGTAAGCTTGAAAAGATACTTATCGAGGGGAAAGGTACCCTTGTGGATGATGAAGGTCATCCTATTCCGTCCGCTTCTGTCACTAAGAGGGTTAACCCATTTTCCAAGGTGGGCGAGGTTGTGGTTTCTGATAGTGAGGAGGAGGAGGTTCTTAACACGTTTGACGAATCAGCAAATCTTTTTAGTGGAGGTCATGAACGTGAAGAGGAGCTTGACGACTATGAGGATTACTCGAAGCAAATTTACGATCTTCCAGGGGAATTGGATGCTCTTAATGCCATTTATGGCTTTAATCTCCAAGGTCGTAGGAAGTAGTTTATATGTTTGCCCGAGTCGTTCAATATTATGTGGTAGAGGTTTTATTTTCTTGTCTAGAAAATAGGAAGTATCTTGTTATGTAAGCTTTTCGCCTATGTAACGGGCTGAGATATGGGATTCACTCATATCCGTTGTACTTAAATGTTTTTTGGAGTAATATATTTACCGGGTCGTTGACCTTTTACCCAAAAAAAATGAGATGGAAGCACTAAGAAATCATAATTTTTAACAAAAATCACACTATACGACAAAATTTCATTTGGTTCTCGTGAATCCCCCGTGTCTGGCCCTACAAGTGATTGAATATCGTTTACCCGTTGATACAACCAAATTCTATTTGTATCCTACCTACAGTGTTATTTGCGTTCGGCTCCATCTTATACTTCTCTTTAGTTCCACTCCCACTTTTCCGACACATATATGATAACATATGAGCTTTTTCGTAAGAGACTACAACAAGCATAGGCTCCGCTATGAATATCTTATAGGTGTACATGTACCCCTTTATTCATATGATATCTTTTGTAGCGAATGGACAATGAATGCCTCCCAACTAGTTTCGGTTTACAGGTTTTTTTTATTATTATTATTTTATTTTATTTTATTTTTTTTGCAACAAAGTTTACATGTTTAGTTCAATAATGTAAGTTTGGGATGACATGGAAATACAACTTAAATGCAAAAAATAAGTACATGAAATGAAAAGTTAATGGGGAATTGGATGCGAATACATTAGTTTACTTGTAGGAAAAAGCCTTGAGTTACTACTATGGCCTTATATTAATTTGTCTAAAATAAAATCAAATTGCAGAATTACCTTATAATGTTTTACAATAGTTACAAATTGCAATAGTTGTGGAAAAATTAAATTTGTTAAATTATTGTAATTCATCAGTTACAAATTTGAGTTGTGGAAATATTAAATTTGTTTGATCAAATTTATGACTCGTAGGAAAAAGCGCAAAGTGAACTATGTTCTTATATTAACTAGTTATAATACCCGTGCAAGCATGGGGTTTTTCTAGAAAAAGTTAATTATATAGTATTATCGTTTAAAAACAGAAAATCTTATGTATATTTTAAAAAGTTAGAGCATCAACATGCAGGAAAGTAAGAAAAATAGTTAGCAGAAATTGTAAATATAACCGTGGCATCGACCTTGTATTGGATTCTTGAGCGTGTCTCCTTATAATATTATTGGGTCAAAGGTTCTTTGATCACACGGGTTTACACATAAATCAAATTTATTTTAAATTTTTTGCTTATTATATGGACATATAAGAATTTAACCGTGAAAATTGTGATATAAGTACAACTAATAAATATGCATGAGTTTTTCATTATGTATTAATATCAATGTAGTAATATTTTGTAAAAAATTTATTGGGTGAAAGATTTAACTTTGTTTAGCTGACATAGATGTTAATGGTGAGGTTGATGTTGTCTAACTTTAACTATTGATATTATTTTGTACAAAATGTGCGAGTTTAATAGCACATAATGAGCGCTGATGAAGTTAAAATATTCTCCGTAAAGTTTTTTAAAAATGATTTTCCGGATATCTATATATAAACTTTAAATAATAATTACATGAGTCGTTATAAGTATAATCGCGTATATTTATTTTCATATCACAGTAACTCGTACTTACCATTTGATATTTTTATTACCGTTAATAATAATTTAACTGTATTTATTATTCAAACCCGTGTACTTATAGATTAAACTTTTAAATATGATAACATGAGCTCTTATTTATATTTAACGTACATAGTAAAAAGATATTTTAATAGATGAAAGTTTAAAAATAATATTTATTTTAAAAGTATTTAATGTATATTAAAACTAATTCGTACATTTATAAATTTTGTAAGTTTAATAGATGGAATTCTCAAACCAAAACTAATACTCATGTAATTGTAAACAAAGTTCATATTATAAAGTGTAGGGGGTATAAAGTGTAACAGGTTATTTGTTTATTATCAAAAAACATGAAGATTTATAATTTTACACTTAAATTCATATAATATATTTAAAATTCAACCACTAATGTTTATTAATTACCTCATCTTTTTTTAAGTTTTTATTTTCATAAATTTGACACCTATATTTTTATGTGTTTTTTTTCCTCAATCAAATTCTTCACCAAATTTATTAAAGTTTGACCAAAATTAATTCAATTTTGACTTTTTATTGGCAATCATATTGCTCGATTTCGCTTATGTGTCAAAATCGAGCTTTCCTATTGGCCCAATTTTTTTTCCTCTAAGATTGTTTTGTCAAAAAAACTCTGAAATGATGTAATTCCTTTATAATATAAAAGATTGTCTGAAATGAAAGCAAATTGCAGAATTAACTTATAATGTTTTACAAGAGGAAAATTCAATTGCATACCTTTTTTAGTGCATACCAAGGGACAAATCTTCACCCTCCATCCTTTTTGATCTAATGGCCTAAATTAATCTAAGATTTAATCACTTAAACCTAACTTTACCCCACCTATATAAAGTTTTATTTTATTTAGTTTTTTCCCATTCGCTTTTTTCTTTCACACACAGTTTGTGTATGTTTTCTCTCAACCGACTTCCCTCCATAATCTGTTACCTTTTCCCTCCATAATCTGTTACCTTTTCCCTTCACAATCAGTTACCACCGCAACACCACCGCTATACCATCATTCCGATCATCATCACCATCACTATTCCAGTCACCATTCCGATCATCATCTCATAATCACCTCCCGATCATTATCATCCTTTTTTATGTCTTCTTTTGATTTGAATGAACCGTTTGTTTTCAGAAGCGGATTTGATGGATATTGTTGCTGTTGTATAGCGCTGTTGAATCATTTGTTAATTATGTGGATCAAGTTGTTTAACATTCATTGTGATCAAGTTGCACACCAAGTGTTTGATGAAATGTGTGAGTGAAAAATATTTGATAATTTTGTTATTTGCTCTTGTAATTTTGCTTATTAATTAAGTTGTTAGTTGAATTTATGTTTTTAACTATATTTGAATGTTGTTTTTGCGTCTAATTGTGGTTTTGAATCTGCTCTGTAGCATACGTTTAGTATCACCATTGATATTTGAAGTTGATGATTATAAGCTTGTGTAGTATCACCAGTGATATACGTTTAGTATCACCAGTGATAATTGTTAGTCTCTTTATTTATAAGTTGTTTATGTTAAGATGTTTAATTTGCTTACATAATATTTTTGACATTTTGATGAGGATGAAAATATAAGTTTGTGGGGATAAGCTGTGAGTATAAGTTACTAATAAGTTGTTAATTATAGTGTAATATTGCTTATTATTTATAAGACATAATTCATATTTAAGGCGAGCCCAAAATGAAGCTTTTGTAGAAGTAGTGGCTGCTGCTCTGCATATTTAATTTAGAATTGTATCTTTTATTCTCAAGTTTCTTAGTGCACCTAATGAAATCTGCTAATTTGTTGCCTTGAATCAGCATCCTTCATTGGTAAGCGGAAGACATTTGACTTTTTCGCAGGTAAGTTTATTACACCTGAGCTAGGTGGAAATCCTATCTTTTTTACCCCTGAATTTGTATTAAAGCTATTATTTTTGTGAAAAATTTTCAGATTTTATTCCGAAGAAATTGAAAGCGGAGGATGTGTGAAAGAATACCGAATGATCAATAGATGATTAGATATCAACCGAGTAGCGGCTTTTATTGTTCCATAGGTGTCAACCGAGTAGCCCTTTTTGTAATGTTTGATAAGAGGATGCTAATATTTATTTTGTAAAACTGATGTGTATCTTGGTGTTAGCTAAGATTTGACGATATGATCAATGATGGTGTTTTGTACTAAATTAACCATTTCAATATATCTAACATATATTTTTTTTATCACTTAACAGATCTGCAATCAATATGAAAAAAAAAAAAAAAAAAAAAAAAAAAAAAAAAAAAAAAAAAAATGACTACACTAGTACAATATGTGTAGTATCACTTGTGATTTTATGTTTCATATGTATAGTATCACTTGTGATATTAAAGTTTTTTCTAAATCTGTTATGCATCATATGTGTAGTACAATATATGTACTATCACTTGTAATATTCTGTTTCATATGTATAGTATCACTTGTGATATTATTATTTTTTTTAAATCTGTTTTGCATCATATGTGTAGTATCACTTGTGATATTCTATTTCATATCTTTTTTTTTTTTTTTTTTTTTTTTTTTTTTTTTTTTTTTTTTTTTTTGCGTTTTGTTTGTTTTGATGAAGGTGTTGCATAACAAACAAGATAGTTTAGTAGCTTGTTTGTCAGCTTTGTGTTCGTTGTGGGATTCTATGTCAACACATATTTTTTTTGTGCTCAAGAATTGTAATGTCATATGTATCCCAAAACAATTATATGTATTGAGGCATTGGAAAATGGACTTAATTCCACCTGAGTTGAGGAAGAAAATAAATCATTATTTGTGAGAAGAATGAAATTAGCGAGAGGCTTGCAAATGAGGCATCTACTTTAGCGGACGTGTGTGTACATATATTAAACAATAATTTTCTATGTTTGATAATTTTGAACTAGTGTTTGAGGATTTCTTTTATTAAGTGTTTGAGGAATTTGCGTTCTGTTTTGTTTTTTCAAATATTTAAATGGATGTTAAATTACTTTCAGTTTTACATGAGCTTCACTTTTATATATCACTTGTGATACAACACTCTAAAGGTAAAGAAAAGTGTTTAAGTTTTAGGCAATTCGAAAGCCGGAGGCTGAGCTGGCGATAAAATATGATAATTGATGTTTATTATTCTTTCATATTCACTTGGTAAAATACAAAATTCATTATAACATGTGATAAGAATGTGATATTTCACATTCTTAGTTGAGTATCACAATTGATAACACATATATGTAGAGAAAAAAAATTAAAATCATAACATTTTATATGTCGTTGATTATCTCTTGTGATAATTCACATTCTTAGTTGGGTATCTAAGTTAATAACACATTTTTATATAGAGAACATAAATTGTTATCAATAGCATTGTATATTACTAACCAAAAGATTTTAGCAATAGTTGTTAAAACATAACAATGCAACTGTTTTCATCAACTTGTTTTATCTACTTTCGTTCTTCAACAATCGTCCTCTTTATTGGTTCATCAACCAGCACCTTCATTTTATTTCTAGGTGCTTTCGGGGGAACCTTTGATATCACATGTGATACCATCTGTAATATCACAGGTGATATCACGTGATATCACTGGTGATATCACATGTGTGCCAGCTTTCTTCTATTTGTTGAATCAATTGTGGTGATGGAGGAACTTGTGATAGCACAGGTGTTTGAGCTTCTTCAATTTGTTTGTGGAGATGTTGTGCTTTCTTCAATGACAATTGCACTTGTTGTTGATTCTTTTGCTTGATGAGGTTGTTTTTTACACAGGTCTTATTCAAATTTGCATCAAAATATTGTCATAATTTTAGTTGGTGTACAAATAGTTCATTTGTTTTCAATATCATATGTCAAATAAATAACTATTTGTTATCACAATAGATATATTAACAATCAACAATAATTTAACTGTTATATCATAGGTGATACACTACCAGTCAATATTGTTTTCAAATACCGCGGAAAAACTTTTTGAAACATGCACAATCTATCCTTAAACATATAAATCCACCACAAATCAAACAGAAGCACCACAACATATCTTTTGTTCTGTTAAACCTAACTTTTAATCTCTCATATTATCACATAAATCATCACAAAATCACAAATTATCAAAAATTAACTAGTAAAACACACTAATAATAATTCTATAACAGTAAAAACTAAAGTATTCATTATTTTAGATGTCGATTGTTTCATTTTCTGTGTGCTTTATGTGATTTGCACGGTTAAGTCAAATACAAATATCACTAGTGGTAATACACATATACAGTTCAACTTTAAATATCACTGTTGATACACATGTATGATACTTTTCACTCACATATTTTGTCAAACACTTGGTGTGCATCCACGTATACAAAGTTTTTTTACTTAGAAACTCAACCAAATGTAAACACTAAAACATACAACCAATAAAAAAACTAAATAATTAGTCGGAAGCATCATACCTTCATCCTGAGATTCAATAGGTTCATTTTGAACCGGTTTTTTTCGTGGATCTGTTTGTGCACTCGATGATTATTCCATTTTTGTGTTTTATTGATGATTTTAACGGTTAAAAGGTGGTTATTTTTTATTTGTTATGGTAGTTTTTGATGATGGTTAGAGAGAGAAAGTGAGTTTTTTTTTGTGATATCGAATGTGTGGAAAATGAGAGGTATGGGGTGGGGTAAGTTTGGTGAGTTGGCAATTTTGGTCCCTCCGTGTTTTTTATTATTAAAAATTGTTTTTCTGATCCAACGGTCCTGATTGGTTCATTGGTATATGGCAGTTTTTTGGTATGCAAAATAAAACGCCTCTGTTTTACAATAGTTTCCAACAACAATAGTTACGAAAACAATTTTTAAAACCTACGCATTATATGTATTGACATCTTTCAACATTGAAAGGTGTTAACATATGAACTATTGTTACATTTGTCTAACAAGTTGCAACCACACAAGAAATCACTCGCATACGATATCTTTCAACATTGTGTATGTGGTTTTTTCATAACAAAAAGAGGATGCTTGTCTCACATCCCTCAATCCATCTGGTTCTTACTTTAGTACCAATGAGTTGGAAAACCCGCACGGTGTCGCGGGGTGTTTTCCCAAAGAAATATTTCATGCTGTATTTAGTAAGTGTTGTGGATTCAAAATGTGTGTAACAATATTGTAAAAGTAGAGAAAGTGTGATAACGGTCGTTAGCTACTTAATGTCAAGTTAGTGGCTAAAGGACTGACTTTGCAATGGACGTATAACATGAAGGACCAGTTACGTAAATTATGAGAGCACCAAATATGCAACGAACCTCTAAGAGGAAGGACCAATTTCGTACGGATGTTTTAAGAAAATGTTAAAGATAACGGTCATTAAATAACTAATGACAGTTAGTTATATTGCTACAGTAACTAACGGTTGTTACTAACAACCGTTAGTATAACTTACGGTCGTTAGTCTACAGTAAATAACGGTTGTTACTAACGACCGTTAGTATAACTAACGGCCGTTAGTTACTGTAGCTGGGAATAAAATGTTATATTGTTCATTGCAAAGTTTTTGGGGGGCAAAGCCCACCTAATAGTATATAGAGATAATAGTTATAGCTATTAAAATATTAATGGTTATTTTTTATCTAAATTATTAAACAAAATTTTGAGTATAGATGACGTCATTACATATCAGATAATTATTTTTAGTTATCTATTTGGTAATGACAAGTTTATAATTATTATTTGTCTAAGTAATGTAATTTAACAGTCAAAATTAAGTTGCATGAGTATTGTAATGATGAGTTTATAATTATTATTTGTTACGTAATGTAATTTAACAATCAAAATTAAGTTGCATGAGTATTGTGATGTATGCATCATTTTTAAAAGGCGTGTCATGGGATCGCTAAGGTGTGAAGCGTGACATCCACATTAAAAAATATACCAAGACCTCAACTCAAGATGTGGCGTGAGATGAGGCGCGATAAAGCGTGAGTCATGACGAGTTTTTTGATTCAACTCCGATACAAAATAAATAAATTTAAAAAATGAAGAATATTACATTTAAAGATAGTTTCTTAACCAATTTGTTACGTACAACACCTTTTGTAAAGTCGATATATATGAAATATCATATAAATATATAAATATTTTTGTAAAGTCGATATATATATATATATATATATGAAATATCATATAAATATATAAATATTTTTATACTTTGTGCTGCCTTAAGCCACACTTTAAAAACGAAAAAGTTCGCCTTAGCTGCTAAAATGTGACGATTGATTATGCTGTCACGCCACGCCTTGCGCCATTTATAACCTTGGACGTATGTATAAAAATGTTCATAACATAACTCAACCTATGTCTATTAGTATATAATATGATACAAACATTTGTGTGTGGCATGAGAAAAACTATTGACTATTTACTTTATATAATTTGCTATTGTTTGGAACAATGGTTAACAATAAAAAACAAAGCTAAAAACAAGTCTTATCCCATATCACCGGGTGGAGAACAAACTGATGGGAAGAAGATCCTATAAAAATCAGTTCACTTTGTTTCATATAACTAAAAGCACCTTTGTTATTCTTGTGTTTTTTTTTTTTAAAAAAAAAAAAAAAAAAAAAAAAAAAAAAAAAAAAAAAAAAAATTATGCCGACTAAAAGTAAGTGTTTATAAAAGCATGAAGTATTTGGATAAAAACTGCTTTTGCTCTCTTTTCTTAAAGTAGAAAAGCATGAAGTATTTGGATTAAAAAAAAAGGCAAAAGTGATTTTTTGCTTAAAAAAAGCAGAAAAACAAAATAAATAAATAAATAAATAAAGAAGGCAAAAGTAAGATAAAATAAAACATCATAATTTTCAATGTGAAGTGCAATTGGTTGTATGGACTTACACTAGAATGTGGTTTCATTTTATCTTATAACATGAAGCATGTGATCTTTAGCTGAGTAATTTTATTAGCTCCTATTCTTTAATCTTAACTTTATAAACACAACTTTCATTCATTTTCTTTCAATCTCAAGAACACAAAATAGGTTTCTTTCTTGTACTTCCTTACTTTTCTTAACTTTCACTTTCAAAAATAACTCTCCAATAGGTGTACAAAAGGACGAAAGTTGATGCATTAGGTTAGTCTCTTTCTGCTTAACAAAAACAAAATAACACGAATATAAAATTATTTACCACTTGTTCAACAAACTTTTATTAATATTTAACTTGTTGCAGGCGGCATGGCTTCTCTATATATTTGATTCCTTCTTGTTTCATGCCTGCAAATTCCATCATCTTAAGATAAACAAAAGAAAAAAAATGGCCGGATTATTCGACAAACAAGCTGAGGCATATTTGGATGCACGACCCACTTATCCAGCTGATTGGTATTCCATGTTAGCCGATCGAACCTCCTCACACTCACTCGCTTGGGATGTTGGTACAGGCAACGGTCAAGCCGCCATCGGTGTTAGCCTTCCTTCATTTTTGTTATTATTTTTATTTTATTTTATTTATTTTTTTTTTAAGAGAAATGATTGGTAGGCCAAATATATGCTTAATTCCGTGCCTAAACTTGCGTTACAACTTCTTGTTGGACCATTTTTTCATAAATCAAGAAAACACTTACACACAGGTCTATCAATTGTAATTAGATAGTTTATTGGGATCCTACATATTGTCCTTAGAGCGTGTCATGAGAGGTCAAAGTTGTCGATTATCAAAGTTTTGCTAACATATATAGTTTCTGCAAATTGATAGTTTATTAAGTTTTTGTTCATTTAATGATTGTGATCCAGGTGGCAGAGCATTACAAGCAAGTTATAGGGACAGACATAAGCGAACCTCAACTAAAACTTGCAAAGCCTCATCCTCGTGTTCGGTACCTTCATACACCACTGTCTCTATCAGACGATGACCTTATTGACTTGATCGGTGGGGAAAGTAGTGTTGATCTTGTGACTGTTGCCCAAGCCGTACATTGGTTTGATTTACTCAGTGATCAACCGTGTTTTACAACCAAATGGTGTTTTTGCCGTTTGGGGGTACAATGACTTTGATATCACACCTGAGATTGATGCAGCCCTTAAGCGGTTTCATGACACTACGCTTCCTTATTGGAATAAAGATATAAAGTATCTATTTGATGGTTACCAAACGTTGCCTTTTCCATTTGAAAGTGTCGGGTTAGGGTCTGAAGGGAGTCCTTTGAAACTAGATATACCTAAAGAACTATCGTTTGAGGGTGTTTTGGGTATGTTCAGGTCTTGGTCTGCTGTTGTGACTGCTAAAGAAAAAGGTGTTGATTTGCTATCTAAAAATGTGGTTCAAGAACTTGAGAATGTGTGGGGTGGTTCCAAGCTTGTTAGGCGTGTTGTTTACAAGGCTTTTATGCTTGCCGGCAAACCACACTCCTAATCTTAAACTTGGATATGTGATGCTCGCTATCGAATAATATTTGAAAATGAGAATTTGGGTAGCTTAACATGACCACCAATTACTAATCAGTTTCATGGGCCTTTACCCTTTTATTGCTATAGAAAATATCAGCATCAACGCACCGATGATGATGGAAAGCAGCTCACTGATCTCAAGTTCTTCAACTCTTTTGATGACGACTTTGACGATTCTGATCTCCTCTAGATTCACTATTACTCGCTTTCTCGTTAAAAGAAGAGGTTATTGTGCTATTGCTACTGCCTACTTCTTATATGAGTGATGCTTTTATCAAAATGTTTCAATGAATGTGAGATTGTAATCAAACACTAGTTGTGTTTATTTTTATTCTACTTGTTTGATCTGAGTGAATATCATTTACTCTTTTATACAATCATATTATATTTTGTGTGATAGTTAGTAAATTTATTTGCCTTCAAGCTACAACTTAATTTTATACTTCTTTTTCTTTCCACTCCCACTAAGTTTTCAGTTGACATGATGACACTAAAACATAACTGTAAAGTATGAGGAATTGTATAGGGGAACTAAAAAACATCATCTTTAAAAAAGCAAAGATTATACAAAAGAAAAGCTAATGTACAAAACAAGAGTGGGATTCATTATGTTATTTACTACTATGTGGTTTTTGGCTTTTTGCATAACAAAAAGAGGATGCTTGTCCAGTTGTCTCACATCGCCCAATCCATTAACTCTTAAATTAAGGGGCCAAGGTGTAATAATGCTAGGACATGTAACAAGTTTGACCAACTTTTTTGATTTGTCCCAATAGGTTGGGCCAAGGTGAATGCCTTGCTTTCTTTGCTCTAGTATACTGACGTCTCACACATTATAATATTCGAGCATATGCAAATCTCCATTGTATGTGCAAATCTCTCTAAAGAAACACTTAGGGCATGCTTGATAGGGGTTATAGGGGGTGAGGAATGGGAAAGATAATGAAAAATATGCTTGGTCGAGCATAATGCAATGACCCATTACCCAATAGTGGGTAATGGATCATTATCCAATAAATTGGGAAGATTGATTTTCTTTACATTTCCTTTTCCCCACCATTATCTTAGGGTGTGTTTGTTTTATTAAGATGTTTTGGGTCTGAATCTGACTACCACATCTTACTAGTAAGATGTGGTTATAAAGTCTGAATCTGAATAAAATAATGTTGTTTGTTTTTTTATAAATGTCTGAATGATCTTAATTTTTAATTTTTTAGTACATGTTAAACCAAAATTCTAGCAAAACAAATTATAACACATAAAACTTCCACCAAATAGTACTAATACCAACAAGCCCATAATGAAATTGATTCAGCCCAAAAATCATAATCTCTAATCTATTTTGGCCCAAATAACACTAAACCTAATGATATATAAGTTCAATCCTTATTTTTTTTATTCATATTCTCACGCCTCTATCACTTTCACACACAACAACTTTTTATTTCCTGGTTTCTTTCAACCTTAACTCAGCCACAATATTTTAGCAAAACACAAAATATGATTTTCCTTGATGTTGATGTTATAACACACAAACTGAAGATCGAACACCCCTTTTCTCAAACCCACAAACAAAATAACTCGTGTAATGTTTTGGTTTATCTCGGCTTAGATCTTTTTGAGGTCTCGGGTAAGGTGTATCCTCTTTGTTTCTTAAAGATCAATGACTCTTGAAAAGATGTAAAAACAAAGTATGCAAGGCTAAGAGGTAGTAAGAGGTAGTCAGAGGTAATCACCACATCTTACTCGGCAAGACATTTTAGATCTGACCGTGTCTGACTCATTAGAGAAAAACAAACAAGCTACAAGTCTGACCGCGTCTGACTGGTAAGATGTCAGATGCTAATAAGACATTTTTGGCAAAAACAAACAACACCTTACCTTTTTCCTTTCTCTTTCAAGAGTTTGAACCCAGCGCACCCTTAGTTATCTTTTCCATTTTCAAATCAAACAAAATAATATAATTAGACCTAAAGTCTTTATACAAACCAGCGGTACGCCAATAAGTAATCCCGTCTATAAAAACTTGATATGGTGTGAAATCACACGATTTAAAATGCGTACCCATATATAGTCTTCCAAAGACGTGTACCTAACGTAAAAACCTCACCCATGTATTAGGTATTTTAATTTTATCGACACTAATCTTACAAGCTTAGGGTCACTATTATCGTCCGGACAAACCCCAAAACCGATAGTAGTATATCCGTCTAAATAAGGCAATACATTAGGGATAACAATAATGACAGATTGCGTAATCCTATGATTCCAAAGACCAACCATCATAGTTGATTCTACATCTAAAAACCGCAAAAGAATAACAACCCGTTAACCGAACTAAGTCTAGATGAGTCTCTTAATAAATTAAGGGACTCGAGGGCCGTTAAGGAAAACTTTTGTTCTTGGAAAGTATTGACATCGATAATCAAGGTATATGTGCGGGCACAACCAAACTTGTATTGTACAAGTAAATGATGCTAAGGGTTTATGAGATTAATGAGGTAGTTTTTTTATAAATTTCGAGCTGTCGATAAAAGACTTGCATTGTCTTGAAACGGATTGGAATTGAGGTAGCGATTTGACACAGATGAGTACATGTTTGAGAAAAAAACTCTAATACATACATACATATATGATGATATTTACAGTTTTACCACATCATCATTTAACCTATCTGATGGGATTTTGTGGAAGATGATATTATCCAAGTGGACGTTGATTAAACATTGGTATTACTTGGAATCAAACTCCAAATCAATATTTTCTTTAACATACTCGATTTAACAAAAACCCATCCGGTTTTAAGTTTTGATGTTTTCAACAACATCCGAGAGTACCTTCAAACGTCCATTAATAAGGTATATTTTCAATTGGTTAAACCGGTAACCAGTTGGTCAGAACCGAAAAAAACGAAAATTCTTTAAAAAACCGATTTGATGTATAAGATTCAAATTTCCAAACTATGTTTACCCAAAAAGTAACAATTTGTATAAATTGACCTAGATCGATGTGGACGCATGTCTTTGTAAATTTATGAATTTGCGTAGACACAGCCAACATCTTAGAGGACAACATGATCCAAACCATTAACTAAAGTAGCACATGTACACCGAAAGATATAAACAAGAAAAAGTTTCTTTCTTTAGCTGATGTGGGACTAAATACTTCATACTAAAGTCTTCAACTGTAATCAAACATGAGTAATATTTATATTTTTTATACATTGCTTTTTTATATTAAAGCTACGAATGAAATTGATAACGAACTTGAATGTGGTTATTTAGGAACAATACAATTAGATGTACTCTGTTACTTGTGCAACTTTTGTAAAATGCTATATAAATTTCGTAAGTATATTAATTCATACCTCCTCACACTCACTCGCTTGGGATGGTACATACAACGGGCAAGCTTTTATTGGTGTTATAGCGGATAAACTAAACAACTTTTGCATGAACCAAGGGTTTCAATAAAACCATAATAGAAAGAAGAAAAAAAATAGATTGAACATAAAGATAACAACATTTCATACCCAAAGGTATGGACTTAATACTTAAGAAAGAAAACATAAGACCCCTAAAGAATTTTCATAAGATTACATGTCTACAACTATAGATAAGGTGATATTCAATATTTGGCCCTAAAAAAGATTGATAATAAAGTAAATGAATGTGATGACGTATAGTCTATATTTGGGCCACGAGTCCAAATAATATACATTACTAGCGCCTAAGCCCACCACGAATGGGCTGCCATGACAATGGTTTGGGCCGCAGTATCATTAGCTTGGGCCCACGAGGCCCAAAGCCCAACTAAACCCATTGGGTACACGATAAGGATTATCTATTCATAGAATAGATATCCTTTCCTCGGATAAGCACCACGCGTGCAAAAGAGTAAGGAGCAAGAAACACGTTTTCTACACTCCTATATATAGAATCACACGATTCTCATTCAAGGTACGATACAAAACCCTAACTCTCTACGAGAACCTAAAATCGATTACTTACTCTCACGCCGGAGTCTAATCGGGGGAGACAATCCCTCGATAAGCCTAACGGTGTTGTTTATTTTCTTAGTGCGCAGGTAACAAGTACTAAGAAGCGAATTGGTACGAGAGCAAGAGCCAATAACCAGGAACGCCCAACTTTTGTATCAACAAGTGGCGCCATCCGTGGGACCCTACTAAGAACTAGAATGACGAAACATAAGAATTCAAGCCAGCGGACTCTGCAGTCAGAAAAACGTGACCATCAGAGGAAGAATCAACAAGATCCGACCTCTAGACAAATTGCTGGTACAATCAGCGCACCTGGTCACCACGAGGCAGGGACAACCCCACCTCTTCTAGCAGTAGAACTACCTATAAGGACTACCCAAATCACCCCAGTGGTCCCAAGCGTTGAGGAACTCCAGCGCACCCTCTTCACCACTCCTCATCAAGCTATACCCGCAGTGAACAACACTGCTCCGCCAGGCGCGCCTGATCGAAACAGGGCGCCTAATACTGAGGCAGAAATTCTTGCAACAACCGAGGACGCACCTGATCTAACTTTGGGAAACTTTGTATCCCAAAATTATGAAACCCTAACCACCCTCATGCAAGAAGAAGCAACAAGAAGGGCAAGCGCGAGCCTACAAGCCCGACTCAATTTTGGTCCTGAACGCGAACCATCATCACTGCGTCACCCACGAGGAAGACGCGCAGAACATACCACTATCCATGATAGACTGGGTACGATATCTGATTCACAATACTCAGAAGACAGCGAGAGGCGCACTAATGTTCACTCCAGACTTGGCAGTCGGGGAATACAAGATCGATTAGGGCCTCAACATTCGCCAAGCCAAGGATCTTCCAAACCTGGGAGTAGGAGGATTCAAGATAGATTGGGGAGAAGAAGATCCCCAAGCAGAGATCCCTCAAGCTCTTCTTCTGAAAGAAGCTGGCGCAAGCGCCGAAAAAGAGACTACCCTTCTTCCAGTGACTCCTCGGACAACGAGGATAAAGAAACAGGACACTGGAAGTCAAGAGGAAAACGTCGCGAGGAAGAGAATGAAGATATGTCTCTCCCATGGCGACGCCAGAAGATCGATGCGTTTACACGGCGCATCAGTGATTACTCAGACCGCAAACGCAGGCGCATGCCCACTAATGTGAAAACATATGATGGAACAGGTGATCCAGATGATCACCTAAAAATTTTCGAATCAGCCGCCACTATCGAAAACTGGCCACAGCCTGTGTGGTGCCACATGTTTAATTCAACGTTAGTAGGAAACGCGCGCACATGGTTTAGCAAACTCCCACGTAGGAGCATTGGTGGATTTGAGGAATTACGAAAAGCATTCCGCCTCAATTTCACCCAACGAAAGAAGTGCGCTAAAAACCCTGTGGAACTAGCAAGAGTGAAACAGCGTCAAGGCGAATCAACCAGCGCTTTTATGGAACATTTCAAGGATGAGTGCATACAAGTCAAGGAGTGTACTGCTATACAAAAATGCCTTTTGGCCTGAAGAACGCAGGCGCGACATATCAACGACTGGTGGACACAGCTTTCGAAAAACAAGTAGGCCGCAACTTGAAAATCTATGTTGACGACCTTGTCATCAAAAGCCATACAGAGGACGAATTGGTGCGCGACATCGAGGAAACATTCAGAACATTGGGGCGAATAAACATGAAGTTGAATCCCAAGAAGTGCACCTTTGGCGCAACTGAAGGCATGTTCCTTGGATACTTGATAGAACCCGATGGAATCAAGCCTTGCCCAGAAAAGACAAAAGCTGTTATTGATCTCCCCTCTCCGCGCACACTCAAAGAAGTCCAGTCATTAAACGGAAAGCTAGCAGGGCTAAACCGTTTCTTATCTAAGTCAGCAGACAAATCTCTTCCCCTCTTTAAAACACTCACGAAGTGTACTAAAAAGGGAGACTTTCGCTGGACTAACGAAGCGGAGGAAGCTTTCCAACAACTTAAAAATCATCTGGCATCTCCTCCCAAACTTGTCGCACCACGACCAGGGGAAGAACTAATAATGTACTTATCGGCAACCCATGGAGCAGTCAGCGCAGTACTATTAACAGACAGGAACTCCGTCCAGACACCCATATACTTTGTAAGCAAAGCCCTAAAGAAAACAGAGACCAACTATAGCGCTATGGAAAAGCTGGTCTTGGCCCTAGTATTCGCAGCCAAAAGGCTGCGCAGATACTTCCAAGCGCACCCAATAGCTGTAATCACTGATCAGCCAATCAAACAAGTTATCTCTAAGCCTGACGCATCAGGACGCTTGCAAAAATAGAGTGTACTGCTAAATGAGTATAACATCTCATACAGACCGCGCACTGCAATCAAAGGACAAGTCTTAGCCGATTTCATCGTGGAAAAGCCAGACAGCGATAGCCCGACATCTGCAGCTAAAACAAATTTACAGAAACCCTGGATTCTGTTCACAGATGGGTCTTCATGTGTAGATGGATCAGGCGCAGGCCTTATTCTTACAAATCCAGAAGGTATGGAATTCACCTATGCGCTACGCTTTGAATTCACAGCCTCAAACAATGAGGCAGAATACGAAGCCCTACTAGCCGGACTACGCATCGCAATCCAAATGGGTGTTCGCAACCTAGAAGCAAATGTAGATTCGCGACTAGTTGCTAACCACGTGCTAGGTGAATATGAAGCCAAGGATGAACACATGATCCAATACCTGGAAAAGACAAAATCTTTGATCAAAAACTTTGATAGGTTCACAATAAAACAGGTGCCTAGAGGAGATAACAGGAAGGCGGACGCACTCAGCAAGATCGCATCCACAAGCTTCGCACACCTCTCAAAACAGGTATTGGTAGAAACCCTAAAAAACAAGTCAATCTTGGAAATGGAGATATCCACAGTGATAGAAGAACAAGATCCTACATGGATGACACCTATCATTGAATTTATTAGCAAGGGAACCCTACCCCAAGATCATAAAGACGCTCGAAGAATACGGCGCATAGCGCAACGATTTGAATTACGCGACAACGTACTCTATCGACGGTCTTTCTTACAGCCATGGCTCAGATGCGTTGGACCTCTTCAAGCAGACTACGTACTACGCGAAATTCACGCTGGATCATGTAGTATGCACTCAGGGCCGCGATCCGTGGTGGCAAGCGCTCTAAGGTCAGGATATTATTGGCCAACAATGCATCGCGACGCACGCGATCTGATAAGAAAATGCAGTAATTGCCAAGTACATAGGCCAATTCCGCGCCGACCACAACAAGAGCTAACACCAATTACCTCACCATGACCATTTTACAAATGGGGTATCGACATCGCAGGACCCTTCCCTGTAGCAGCCGGAGGAGTAAAGTTACTCATCGTAGCCATAGACTACTTTACGAAGTGGATCGAAGCAAAGGCGGTGGTGAACATCACAGGAAACCAAGTCAAACGCTTTGTCTGGGACAACATTGTCTGTCGCTTCGGACTACCGGGTGCGATCATATCAGACAACGGAAAACAATTCTGTGATAACCCATTCAAAGATTGGTGCGCACAATTGAACATCACACAACACTTTGCTTCAGTGAAACACCCACAAACCAATGGCCTAGTTGAGCGCGCAAACCGCAGTCTAGGTGAAGGAATAAAAGCGCGCCTTGACAGACACAAAGGAAGGCGGGTAGATGAGCTCTCGCATGTCTTGTGGGCGCATCGCACAACAATCAAAACCAGTACTGGCGACACGCCATTTTCTCTAGTCTATGGAACAGAAGCCGTCATACCAGCTGAGATAGGAATACCAACTATACGTACAGCAGAGGTCAACGTCACGACAAACGACGAGGAACGGCGCATAGACTTAGACGTACTGGAAGAAAGACGCGAACGCGCAGCTATACGCGAAGCAAAGGCTAAGGCAAAAATGAAGAAGTATTATGATGCAAAGGTCAAACACACTTCCTTCAGACCAGGAGACTTTGTTTACCGCGCCAACGATGCGAGCCACGCAGAAGACACAGGCAAGCTCGGACCTAAATGGGAAGGACCTTACGAGGTCACAGACGCGCTCGGCAACGGCACATACAGACTGCGCGATATGGAAGGTCACGACCTAGCGCGCACCTGGAACATCTGCAATCTTAAAAGATGTTACTTCTAGGCTACGGCCCTTACACAGACACCCTCGCATCCTACGTGATGCCCAATAAGTGTTTGTTTTTTCTTTCCTAGGAATTGTATTTTTTATTTTCTTTAAAAACTTGCAAGTATCAATAAAATGTTATGGTTTTTAGCTAACTCCATAGCGTATTTTACTTTATTGCATACATAATAATATATGTCAATATTGTTATCTTACATTTTTATTGCCTACATGGCGTGCATGCACCACTTAAAGACCCACGAAGGCATAAAGGATGAGTTAACCTACTAATTCACTCGTTGAGTAAGAGGGTTGCAAACCCATCAACATTGGATCACGTATCCTTGCTAAGCGCCTTACTCTTGAGACGTCGAGGTAAGTTTCGCGTGCGCACCCCACGACGGATGCGCACATACTAAGTACACTGTACAAGCTTAGAAACATAACGAGCCAAGACACTTGGTCAAATAATAAAACTTCGCAAACAATGCAAGTATATTTAAGTCACGAACTTAAGCAAAAAGATATCTTATTCCACATTTATTCATAAAAATTACAAGGAAAAGATACATAAATATACAAACAAAACCTACACGCTATGGCGATGCTCAGGACTATCCTGCGGAGCAGAAGTACTCCCCGCTTCCTGAAGCTTTCTGAGAAGCAAGGCATCATGGGGAGATACCGTGGGAACACTCACGGGCACACCATCAGATCTGGGGATGTGCGCAGCACCAATGCCGCACATCACTGCTTTACCCTTGATGCCCTTCTTCTGGGCAGCCCTCTGCTCATGTCGCTCCAGCACCTCTTTCAAGGGAATCTCCCTCTCAAGAGCAAAGGGTTTGAGGATGTCGCGAGGCTGCGCGAATACAGGAACCTGCAGTTGCGAAACGTCAGGTTTCAGATAGTAATCTGATTCCCCTTCCCCATTCTCTCCAAGATGGCGCTGCAATGTCAACCCCGCCATCAGAACATCTATGGGGTCATCTTGATCGTGCTCCAGCCTCCCAATATGCGGCAGCTCAAGAACCTTCAACCCCGCCATTGCCTGCAGCAACTCATCATAAGCAGTAGGGCTGTACCCAGGGACTTCCGCCAAGTCCTTCTTCAGCAGCTTGGCCTCGTGGAGATCCTCCATAGCCTGTGACTTCCCACGCGCCATCGCACAATGCACCACCTTCCCAAAGGCGTCCACCACCTCTTGGGACTCTAGCGTGCCCATGGCTGCCAGGCGCAGCCCATGGCTAATCAACCACCTACCTTCACAAAGACAATTTGTGTAAGTAAAAAAGCATGGCGATAAAGTTATTCTAAAGAAGAATAAAATAAAAAGAATACCTGCGCTCAACAATGGTCGACATCAAATGAGGATATAATTCCTCGTCATACTCAATACTAAGGCTACGCAACTTGTCCTCCTGCGCCTGGAGGATCTTCAACATATCCTCCTTGAACTTGGTGATGCTAGCGTAGTGCTCCACCTTCTTCTCCTCCAAGAAGCGCACGGCAAAAGTCAAGTCAGACTTATAGTGGTGCAGCTCTCCACGCGCCTTCACCACCTCAGCCATGGCGGACAGCTTCTCGTGGGTGATCTTCTCAGCACGCACCCGTGAGGCCTCCAACTCCGCTTGCGCATCAGACAACTGCGCACGGAGCCTCGCCAACTCCTCATCCTTCTGGGCAAGAGCACTGCTCTCCCCGACATACTTTTCTTTTAACTGAGCCACCAGCTCAGCTTGGCGCACCGCAGTCGCAGCCAGCTCATCCATCAGCTGCTGCGCCTCTCCACCATCAACAACCTTGGCTTTCCCCTCCCTGTTTTCATTCTGTGGAGAGGAATCCACATCCACGAAGACTCCATCATTCTTCGCAGCATCATCCCTACGCGACAAAAAACGACAGTTATTCAATATTACAACAAGTAATATATATTAAAAAAAAAAAAAAAATGATAAAGCTGCAGATACTTACAGAAACGGAGAAGCCTCAGCAGCCTTTTTCCCCGCGCCAGAAGTAGATGTCTCTTCCGCGGTAGACTCCGCATCCCCAATAAGGTGACGACGTCTCTTCCTGGTACCACTGCACCCAGCCTCTCCCTTGCGCTTGACATTCTGCGCAACTTCTTCCTTAAGCACTTCCTCAGGCTTGAGGATCCTTATACTGTCAGACGACCCCGAGTGCGCCTCCTCGTGCGCCACCTCCACATTGGGCGCCACCTCCACATTGGGCGCCACCTCCGCATCGGGCGCTACGCTCTGAACGGGCGTCACTTGGAGCGGCGGCGTGTTCTCAGGGACCGCCTCTGGCAGCACGGTCAAGCGACCCTCAGTCGCCTCCAGTAGGGGCTGCTCACCTTCCCTCAGAGGGCGCACCCCTATAGTTACCAGTTTCGGCTTATCCAGCTTAACAACGGCAAACAAATCCATCTCTGCATACATCAATAAAGCAAGAAGGAAAAAAGGATTAGTTATTAAAAATGCGCATACAAAAAGAGACTTATAAAGCTTGAAGTAGAAGGGATGAACACCCACCCCGGCCATCCTCACTTAAGAAAGTGGGCACCTCATCCGCAGCGCCGAAATAAGAGCGGCTCAACCCCATATGCACCAAAAACTCCTCCGGATAGGGGTTAATGGCCAGTCGGTTGGCATCCAGAATCTGCGCATCAGTCAGCCTGTAGGAACCGGGTGCGGGGCGCCCATCCCTTGGCAATGTATTCTGAGTATAAAACTCATAGGGAGAGGGAAAGACTACATCATCAACCCAGAAAAAGTACTCCCTCCAATTCTTTAGGGCATCTACTTTCTCAGTATAACACTGAAGCGCCCCCTGGCGCTCGCAAAAGAAACCCAACCATTTGACCACGTCGTGTGGTAAAAGGAGCGGAACAAGGCCACGGTCGGTTCTATCGCAAGTAACCGGCAGTTTACTTCAAAATTCGACACCTTAGCCGCACCTATACAGTGCAGCTGAGAGATGTGAAGGCGATAGTGGTTGAGCAAATCGCTCAAGAAGATAGATATTGGTACGCGGTGATTCGCGTACTCAAAATTTTTTGTGTATAGCCCTATTTTCCCTTCGGGGAAATCAGCTATACACGCGTCCACATCTGGCGCCTCTGGATGGACATCCAAAGGCACGAAGAAGTCAGACGTAAATTGAGTAACATCCTCAATAGACATCGCAGAGCGAAAGTCTTCTAACTGAGCAACCATCTTCATTAATTTACGAGTGCAACGCACAAAAATTACCTACGAAAATGAGTATTTTCTTTACAAAAACGCTTTCAAGAAAAGTGAAGGATAGTGAGTGTGTGTTTTACTGTGTGATCGTAAAAAATGAGGCAGTGACTCTTATATAGGGGGTAAAAAAAAAAAAAAAAAAAAAAAAAAAAAAAAAAAAAAAAAAAAACCCTAGTTTATCTCCACGTGGAATCCACTCACAAAAACGTATGGCTGGAACTGAACCGGTACATGCACTTTTTCCCGATTTACGAGGGCCACGTGGACACTACCCCCATTTTTCGAGGTATCCGTTTGAAATACCTAGGACTAGGTGCATTGCACTTAAAAATGGGCGGTAATATTCACTTGTTCTCCCGCCACGCTTACCGCTGATAATATTAGTCTAGTATCCGCGGCTACGAGCCGCGCACACTAGACTGGGGGGACATGATGACGTATAGTCTATATTTGGGCCACGAGTCCAAATAATATACACTACTAGCGCCTAAGCCCACCACGAATGGGCTGCCATGACAATGGTTTGGGCCGCAGTATCATTAGCTTGGGCCCACGAGGCCCAAAGCCCAACTAAACCCATTGGGTACACGATAAGGATTATCTATTCATAGAATAGATATCCTTTCCTCGGATAAGCACCACGCGTGCAAAAGAGTAAGGAGCAAGAAACACGTTTTCTACACTCCTATATATAGAATCACACGATTCTCATTCAAGGTACGATACAAAACCCTAACTCTCTACGAGAACCTAAAATCGATTACTTACTCTCACGCCGGAGTCTAATCGGGGGAGACAATCCCTCGATAAGCCTAACGGTGTTGTTTATTTTCTTAGTGCGCAGGTAACAAGTACTAAGAAGCGAATTGGTACGAGAGCAAGAGCCAATAACCAGGAACGCCCAACTTTTGTATCAACAGAATGCTTTTGCAACACATGATTTATCAAATAATATGAAAGTGTTGTCGTCCTCTATTTGGACAACATTAACATCAAGGATACAATACGACACGACAAGCATCACACTGATATGCGTTACAATTGTATGGTTGGATCATGTAGTGTCGTCAAGCTATTTAACACAACATGTATAGGTACCTTGTGCCGAAACTGATTAACTTCTACACAGATGACAAAGAAGATAAAACATATCAAGATTGTCTTTCTTAGCAGGATCTTTGGTGACCACGAATTATTAATCCAAATTACACAAAAAAAAATAAAAAATAAAAAATAAAATAAATAAATAAAAGGCAATATTGTGTGTGATAGAAACATGTGAAAAAAAGGACAGTTGAGTTAATCATAGTCGTGGACTTTTGTTGGGCTGTCAATACCAGTTGGATTGGAGTACAAAATAATCCATAAAATTTGCAATCCAGTTGACATGATGCAAACATGCAAATATCAAAGATGACTAGATATACATCGAATCTTCAGACTAGTACAAAACAATAATAATGTCACTCTTAATTGTATGAACAATAAACATTTATATCTAGGTTCATCAACCACGACATAGTAGTAATTGTTTACAACTAACCAGTACTATTAGGCTAGTAGCAGTCGAATTGAAAAACTCGGTCAAGCAACACAATTGACCGATATTAAAATCGGTTTACCCCTCTGTGGGCATTGGGAGCAACAAGAGTTGAAACAATCAGCCTAAATCTCGAACGATTATTACACACACAACTTTTTTTTTTTACTTGATCACCGACTGTGACAACTTGGCCGTGTCTGATCATCGAAGAGAGAAAGGTGATGTGACAAGCGATGACCCACGACTGTGCATAGGCTTATATGTTGGCTCCAAAATCCAACAAGATTTAAGCCCTTAATATTTTGTGACATTTTGTACATATAAATTCTAATTTGTGTTACACTTTGGAACATCGTTTTAATGGTATCATCTTCTCTTTCGTAAATATTTAGTGGGCTGATCAATGAAACCTTTGTGAGTGCGTTTAATCTCAACTAATGACTAAAAGTCATCATAACATATTCTTATTTTATGGAACCAATTTCTTGTGAGAAAGCTAGTTCGTATTTAAAAGTAGACCATACAATCTAGACCTCACGGGTTTAAATAAGTTTATGTAGAAAAGTGTAAACTTGTAGTCTAATAAACCCGATGGACCAAACATACTTCATCAGCCACTTTGAAAGTAACAAAACTACTCATGAGGTGTTAAGACTAACATTAACGTTCAAGTTACTACTTTATATATATATATATATATATATATATATATATATATATATATATATATATATATATATATATATATATATATATATATATATGTCCCTTTCTTATGAGAACCACTTTAAGTGCAAGAACTGCGAAAACCATCTTTTTACAAGTAATAATACACAATGTACACCATTTAATGCTCTATAGCATTTTGTTATTTTTATTTAATTAAAAAGGGTATAATAGTAAAAGACATTTTCATTTTATTTTTATTTTTTTAGTAATTCTCGTTTTTAGAACCCCCAATTTTCGGATTTTTTTTTTCATGCATGTTTTTTAATTATTTAGTGCATATGTGTTTTGTGGAATTAATTATTTTATTTTTAGTTTTTGAAATAATTTTGTTAACATGTATGTTTTTCAAATTGTAAGGTGTATCTGTTCTTTTTTAAAGAATGTAAATTTATAACAAAAAAAACATTACTAATATACACAAAATTCAATGTTAATTAAAATACAATCTAAAAATACATAACAAAAATGGACCTTTGTAAAAAAAAATAAGATGCATATACTTATTTTACATTTCATTAATTACAAATACAAAAACACATATGCAATAATCACATCGCTTCAAAAATCGCAAATTATCTTCATGTATATATGTGTTCGTCAACTTCTAGGTCTTCAATGGTCATCATCTTCATCAATCTGAAAAAAGTATACACAAAATCAATTAAACAACCAATAAATAGGAAACTAAATTTTAATCACAATAACTAGGATAACACATATGCACAACATAATATGCATAGACACAATTTAAAACATACATGTCCTCCTTAAAAAACATACATGTTCCACTCACCCACATTTAAAACATACATGTCCTCCTTAAAAAAAACATACATGTTCCACTCACCCACGTTTAAAACATACATGTCCTCCTTAAAAAAAACATACATGTTCCACTCACCCACGTTTAAAACATACATGTTCTCCTTAAAAAAACATACATGTCCTCCTTAAAAAACATACATGTTCCACTCACCCACGTTTTTGCTACTTACAACCAAAATTAAAACATAAGCGCACAATCAAACTGGAAACTAAAACTTTTCTTAAAAACCAAAATATACAATCAAAAAAAGTCTTGAAACATTAAAAAAAATTACAAATCGAATAGTAACAATTATCAAGATCTGTAGAGAATCGAACCTTAAATATATTTGATAAAAATACAATGACATCTTCCAGATCTAGAAAATCAATGTTTTTTATACCTTTGTATATAGCAAAATATGTGATGAAAAGCAAAAACCCGTGGACCAATAATTCGCAGCCACAAGTCGAATTATAATAAAAAATGAAATCAAACCTATAAATAAAATATGAAATCTAACCTTATATTACAGTTCACAACGAAGAGTGTAAAAAAATGAAGATCCATATGAGTTTTTGCTGTTTGCGAGGAGGACAACACAAATGAAGATCCAGATGAACCATATGAGGCGATGAGAGTTCTTGGTGGGGGTGGTTATTTTATCAGTTCGTGGCAGCGGTTAATCTATGGTAGTGGAGGTTGTAATGTGAGAAATAGATGAATGTCGGCTAGGTTTTTTTAAAAGAGAGAGATGAATGATACAGTATTTTTTCTTTAAACATGATGAATGATTCGGTTTATATTAGATTTAGAGAGAGATGTGGCAATTTTTTAGGGATGATATGAATACCTAAATTGCCCTTTCCGTTTTTTAATTAATGGCCTAATCTTTTAATTATTTACATTAATAGCACAATTAATTACAGCCATTGATCAAATAATCTAACGGTTTAAAGGTGGTTTTCGCAGTTCTTGCATTTAAAATGGTTCTCATTTGAAAGTTATACTATATATATATATATATATATATATATATATATATATATATATATATATATATATATATATATATATATATATATATATATATATATATATATATATATATATATATATATATATAAACTCATTCAGACCCGTAAGCTATAGATTGCCACGTCTATTCCAAAGAGGTTTACAAGGTCATATTTTTCTTTACACTCTCTCCGTCTTAAAATATAAATCTACTTTGTTATTTTTAGTTGTTCCAAAATTAATATACACTTTTAATTTCAAACAATCAAAATGGTGATAAGTAGGTAAAAATAAGATTTTATATGTTACTCCTTCCGTCTCAAAATCATTGTCAAAAAAATCACATAGTTTAATAAAAGTGTGACCACTATAAATCTCAATCACTCAAATAGCATATTCCGTTACTAAATTCTCTTTTTCTTAGTTAAAATAGAAAAATAAAAAATTATTCTGAGAAATTTCAAAATAGAAACGTGGACAATAAAAACAGTTCACTTTGTTTCGTATAAATAAAAGGGTTTATTTTTTTTATTTTTTTTCATATTATGCTTAAAAAGAGTATTTTCATGGTGACTAAAAGTAACGTATTATGCTATTGCTACTGCCTACTTCTTATATGAGTGATGCTTTTATCAAATTGTTTCAATGAACGTGAGATTGTAATCAAACACTAGTTCCTTTTTTTCCTACTTGTTTTGATCTGAATGAATATCGTTCGCCCTTTCATACAACCATATTATATTTGCATCATAGTTACAATTTTATTTGCATTCAAGCTACAACTTAATTTTATACTTCTTTTTATCCCACTCCCAATTTTCTGACACATCTGATAATAGATGAGCTGAGTGACAACAAGCATAGGCTCCGCTATGAATATTTGATAGGTGTGTGTGTCCCTTTATTGATCATATGATATCCTTATGTAACGAAAAGGACAAAGATGCCTCCTAAGTAGTTTTGGTTTACATGTTTCTGTTCGATAAACTAAGTTTCAGATGACATGAAAACATTACAACTTAACTGTATATTACTAGGAACTGTATATCGGAAGAAAAACACATCATTTTTTAGATTTTAAAAATCAAAGATTATACAAATGAAAAGCTAATGTAAAAAATATGAGTGGAATTGATTATGTGATTTACTAAGAAACAAAAGAGGATGGTTGTCGAGTTGTCCCACATCGCCCAATCCATCAACGTTTACATAAGAGACTTCTTATAAATAAAGGGGGGCAAGCTACCATAAGAGTTAGGACATACCTTTTTGTCTCAATAGTTTGGGCTATTAAACTATTAATAGTTATTTCTATCTAAATTACTAAATAAAATTTTGAGTATTGCTATTTGCGTAAATATTTTAATTACGTAAGGGCAAACGATGAGCTTATAGTTATTATTTATTTAAGTAATCTAATTAAATAGTTAAAAATTCCTGTTGTAGTAATGTTAAATTTAATTTATCATATATAAATTAGAGCTATTGTAAATGATTTACAGATGTATGTATGCAAATGTTCATAACCAGTGTAACTCAACGTATGTAGACTATTAGTATATAACTAATGATAAGGCCCATACACGTATTAGTTTTAACATGATTTTTTGGTGAAAAAAAAAGAATTTTTTATCACTCTAAAATTGTTATAAGAACAAGATTTGCGAGAAAATTTTAAGATAGGAATAAGTAAATATGAAAACCTTATAAGAACAAGATTTGCTAAAATTTTAAGTACTCAAAGAACGATTTTAGGCCCCGATGGTTGGGTTCAACCGCGATAGGCCATTCGCTATATGTCCAACATGTCTATATATTGCTTTGGAATTTTGGTTGCTGTGCCCTTAATTTATTTTAGATAGGATGTTTAATTAGTTAGCTTTTTTTTTTTTTTTTTTTTTTTTTTTTTTTTTTTTTTTTTTTTTTGATGTTTACCACAACCGACATATTAATTGACCACCACGTGCAGTAGATCAATTAAATACTCTCTCCATTGCAAAATAATTGTTCATCGAAAAAAAAAAACAATTTAAAAATATTGAATTCTGAGATTGACAGTTTGTGGAATGACAGTTTTACCAACTAATTAATTAATTTATTTCTTCTTTGAAGTTTGTAATAATAAACTCAAGTGATAGTAATATGTTAAACTCGATTAAAATTTCATTTCTAGTTTAGTAATGGACAATTGATTTGAGACAACCCGAAAATGAAATATGAGCTATAAATTTAGAACAGAGGAAGTATATCACTTTCACAATTTTCATAAATAAGATATTGATGATTCAAATCAAACCCCATGTTACCACATACCAAAGGGGAAGGCTCAAGCGGCTCGAAACCAAGCCACTGAACCATTACTTGGCGATTACAGCATGCTTAACCAAGCCAATGAACCATTACTTAGCGATTACACCATGCTCTTTAGTCTTTATTCAAAGAAACAAACTTTGTATAAAATGTTGCAAAAAACATTGTTGCTTGACCAACATATAGAGACCATAAACAAGATAATCAAGTAATTAACACTTTACTAGTACCATGCATCACCTCGTTAAACACACATGTGTACATGTTTGACCTATCTGATAGGATTTTGTAGAAGATGATATTATCCAAGTAGATTAAACATTTTTATTGCTTGGAATCAAACACCAAATCCATATTTTCCTTAACATTCTCGATTTAACAAAAACTCGTCTAGTTTTAAGATTTGATGTTTTCAACAACATCAGAGAGTACACTCAAACGTCCATTAATAAGGTATATCTTCAATTGGTTGAACTGGTAACCAGTTGGTCAGAACCGAAAAAATTGAGAATCGTTTGAAAAATCGATTTGATGTATAAATTCAATTTTACAAACTATGTTTACCCAAAAAGTCAATAATTTGTATAAATTGACCTAGATCTAGGTGGCTGTGTGTATAACTTTTGCATATACGCGCAGCACCAACATCTAAGACAACATGATCGATCCAAACCATTTACTTGAGTTACACATGTACACCAAAACATATAAATAAGAAAAAGTTTCTTTCTTTATCTGATGTGGGACTTAATACTTCATACTAAAGTCTTTAACTGTAATCAAACATGAGTAATTTTTATGTTTTTTGTACATTGCTTTTTTATTTTAAAGCTAACAATGAAATTGATACCGAACTTGATTACGTGAATGCAATTATTTAGCGACAATACTATATAAATTTCGTAACTATATTAATTGATACCTCCTCACACTCACTCGCTTGGGATGTTTGTACAAGCAACGGGCAAGCTGCTAACGGTGTTATAGCGGATAAACTAAACAAGTTTAGCATGAACCAAGGGTTTCAATAAAACCATATCAGAAAGAAAAAGAATAGATTGAACATAAAGATAACAACATTTCATACGAAAACGTATGGACTTAAAAGGAAAATATAAGACCCCAAAGAATTTTCATAAGACTACAAGTCTACGACTATTTCCAAGAAAATGCCAATTACCCAAGTCTTTCAACCCCAAAATTTCGGGTTTATGACTCGTTTATTAGTAGATAACACGATATACAATGGCCCTAAAAAAGATTGTTAGCATTAAAAATATGTATTATGAAGTGATGGTCATTCACATATTGTAACTTTGTGTCGTTTGTTAAGATTAGTAATAGTTTAGTCATTGGGCCTTGGACTTGGCAAGCTAATATGTTATATGCTATGTTTCATAAGCCTAGTTATCCAACCATGTAACCAAGTCCAAGCCCAAGCCCATAGGGCATCTCATGTTATGAACTATTTAAACACCTCAAAGGCTCATTTGAGGTGTGTGCTTGTGTGTGTATTTGTGTGTGTTTTCTTTAATAAAAGCTCTCATATTTCATATCTCTCTCTATATACATACGAAATACATATACATACTACAAGTCACCATCTTTCCATCTCTACTTCTTATAAGCTTCTATTGGTGTGATAAAGTTGTGTAATCAAAGAGGTTAAACGGATCTTTTGATACCTACGAAGCACCATTAACATGGGACTTTGATATCCGAAGGATTCGGAGTTTAATCTAACAGCATTTTCAGATGCAGACCATGCTGGTGATCAAGTTACAGCAAAGAGTACATCAGGTGGAGCACAATTTTTGGGTGAAAAGCTTGTAAGCTGGTCTTCAAAGAAACAGGACTGTACTGCACTTTCAACCGCCGAAGCCGAGTATGTGTCTCTATCTGCGTGTTGTGCCCAAGTTCTATGGATGCGGACACAGCTCACAGATTATGGCTTTACTTTTGACAGAATACCTATGTATTGTGACTCAAAAAGTGCCATAGCCATCTCGTGCAATCCCGTACATCACTCTAAGACAAAGCATATCAAAGTCCGCTACCATTTCATCAAAGAACACGTGGAAGAGGGTACTGTTGAATTATTTTTCGTTAAGACTGATTATCAACTCGCCGATCTATTTACTAAAGCCCTTCCAAAAGAAAGGTTTGACTATTTAGTTCGACGAATTGGCATGCGAAGCCTAACTCCTGAGGAGCTAGAACGTCTTCTCGAATCTTCTTGAAAAATGTTTTCAAAACCGCTTCGCTGTAAATATTTTTGAAAAACAAAATACAAAATTTGAAAAACCAACAAAAACAAAATACAAAAATATAAAATCTTTCAAAAAATACAAAAACAATATAAAATCAAAAAATCCAAAAATATTCTTCTCACGACATGTCTCTCGTATAAATCAATATTCTGTACGTTTCTAGAAATGTCATTCAACAATGATACGGACATGCACAGATGCTTGAGCGGGAGTTCTTTTTTTAATGTTTTTCTAAAACATGTCGTTGCTCAAAAATTTCTTCACAATGGCTTTCGTATACATCAGTACGAAACCCGTACGTTAAATGATGACTTCTGATTATTTTCAAATCAAGGACTCGTACGTTCAATGACGAACTCTTTTTCAAAAAGTTCAAGTCTAAACAAACGAAAAAGATTTCAAGCATAAACTCGTTTTCCAACAAAATTCTTGAGCACTTTTTCAAGATTGTTCAAAAGATTTCTTAAAATCTCTCAAAATTAGTGCTCAAGATAACTCCCTCAAAACCCTTAATTAATTTTAAATATGCTATCATTAAGGGGGAGTTCAAAAACAAAAATGTTCCAAATTCATGCAAATCTGTCTTTCTCTCCAAAAAGCCTTTTATTAATCAGTTGATATCAAAAATATCACGATATGCTATTTTTGAGGGGGAGAAGACATGATTAAAATGTGATCAAAGATGTTTAAAGAATGTGACTGAATCTCAGAAGAGCTCGACTCAGATATAACCAATGAATTGACAAAGCTTAAAATGTCAGTAATCGAAAAGACTTGTCCTGGACGGGTAATAATTTCAAGCTAGTCTAACTAGTGATGTAAGCGTGTCTCGAATAGGACTTGTCTGAGTAGAATGTACCGTATCGAGAGACTTTCTTTGGACTTGACCAGGACGGGTAATAATTTCAAGCTAGTCTAACTAGTGATGTAAGCGTGTCTCGAATCGGTCATGTTCACTGAAAGTGGATCAATTCAAAAAGTGCAAACTCCTCACGCATGTGCAAATTTCTTAAAAAATTCATGAGCACATGTGAAGGGGGAGTCCTTCAAAAGATACAAAAACTCTCAAAGTGTCAACAAAATTGTGTTTATATTCATAAACACTTTGAGTGATTTTCACAAAAGGTTTTATGGCATGTGATCAATGATAGGATAGTCATGGAGTTATAAGGTGACTAAGGTTAGGAAAAACCGCCCTATGATCCGCCAGAGCCGGGGGGATCTACCCAAGGACAATTCCAATAGATTAGAATTAGAAGTCCTTAGATATGATTGAAAAAAGGAGAAAATGAGAAAGGAGAAAGAAGGGGTTGAAGAATTAAAAAGAAAAAGTTATGAAAAAGGGTGAAAAGAAATAGCCCTCCAAATGTTCAACCTTAGGGCAGACACCGGGTACAATTCATATGCTACTGGTTGTTACTAAGGTGACACCGGTATTGAAGACAAGACGTCATGGACCCAGTGACGCACTGCACTAAACCTTCTTAACCACTCAAGTTCTCTTAAAAGAGCTTGTTTCATTCTCACGGGGAACCGACATAATCTATCGATCTGTCTCTTAGAGATGGTTGATATTGAAGCAGGAGACCTCTCCCTAATCTCCGCATAGGAAACCAAATGTGCACTTATCGAGTCTAGAGCCCCGAGATTCATCAAAAGATCTCATAGGAACACATGATATTTCTACACTGGTTGTTCATCATTAAGGACGCCAGATGTAAACTTTAGAGTCCTACGCAGATCTTAGCAATCTGCCAGAACATTTATGAGAGGATTCACTTTCGTGATTCTCAATGATTGAATGGAAATTCCTGCCAGGGTCAACATTAAGCAGCCCTGACAGCAGGTCACTTCGGTAATTCTTTATGGGTTACGCTTAGTGTTCGCGGTGGTTTTAAACGGTCTACAGTCGTGGAGTGATCCCCAGCGACTCACCCAGTCATTGAGCTACTAAGTAGGTCTCGTAAGCTCTCTCGAGAGTATCTGACATGGGAACGGCCATGGTAAGGGTTAGAAGGAGTCTTCACACTATGCTGTTGACGATCTCTAATTCTTATCTGTAAGTACCGGATGTTTTATTGCTAACTGTTTATATGCAGGGACACTTCATCTCCATGGCGACAGATTCCACATGCTCATACATGCATCTCGAAGTCAAAGGAAAGTTCTCACAAAGATCAAAGCAAAGAAAGGTTCAAAGAAAGATTCTACGCAATGTGAAAGAATCTACAGAAGTAAAGTGACAAAGATCTGTGTGAATGAATGGGAACTACAAATGCATGTATCACAAAGACTGAAGATGTATGAGCATGTTGGAATGGCAAACAACCACCACAGACGCAGAAGTGACAAAAGGCAGATAACTCCACATCACAAAGGAACAAAGAACGATGAAAATCAGTTATCAAAGATCACAAAGCATGAAGGAACAAAGACTAAAGACTATTCTACAACAACACACAAAGTTAAAGACAAAGAACACGGAAGACCCACTCACGTGGAGCATCATTCGAATGACCACCCCTTAGGGGGAGATTGTTAGCATTAAAAATATGTATTATGAAGTGATGGTCATTCACATATTGTAACTTTGTGTCGTTTGTTAAGATTAGTAATAGTTTAGTCATTGGGCCTTGGACTTGGCAAGCTAATATGTTATATGCTATGTTTCATAAGCCTAGTTATCCAACCATGTAACCAAGTCCAAGCCCAAGCCCATAGAAAGCCCATAGGGCATCTCATGTTATGAACTATTTAAACACCTCAAAGGCTCATTTGAGGTGTGTGCTTGTGTGTGTATTTGTGTGTGTTTTCTTTAATAAAAGCTCTCATATTTCATCTCTCTCTATATATACATACGAAATACATATACATACTACAAGTCACCATCTTTCCATCTCTACTTCTTATAAGCTTCTATTGGTGTGATAAAGTTGTGTAATCTAAGGTCCTACAAAGATTGATAAAATGGTAAATGAACACTTTTGCGACACACATAATTTCTCAAATAATATGAAAGTGTAGTCATCCTATATTTGGGCCACATTAACATCAAGAATAAAATACGACACGACAAGCAACACACCGATATGCATTACAATTGTATGGTCGGATCGTGTAGTGTCGTCAAGCGATTTAACCCAACATGTATAGGTACCTAGTGCCGAAACCGATTAACTTTTACACAAATGACAAAGAAGATATTATCAAGAGGATTTTTGCTGACCACCAATTACTAATCCATTTTTTTTTTTTTTTTTTTTTCTGAAAAATAGGCAATAACAATCTAGACGTGTGATAGAAACATGTGAAACAAAGACAGTTGAGTTAATCATAGTCGTGGACTTTTGTTGGGCTGTCAATACCAGTTGGATTGTAGTACAAAATAATCCATAAAATTTGCAATCCAGTTGACATGTTGCAAACGTGCAACCACAAAGATGACTAGATGTATATCGAATCTTCAGACTAGTACAAAACAATAATAATGTCACTCTGAATTGTATTTTTTTTTTTTTTTTTGAAGGTGACTTTCAATTTATTTGGTTTAGAGAGTCACACCTGACAAAGGCAGGCCCTCCTCCACCACAATACCCAGACTATGTTGTCTTAACCGAGCTCACGCTGGCGTAGTGGGGATTCAACGACTTCCGCCCGGAAACCGTTCTGCCTCCACACGAGAATACTCGCTGGAGTAACAGCCGGATGAAAACCGGGGCCGGCTCGGATTCAAGTCTCCGCAACAAATGGCTCAAAGACTCTCCTCTTCATTGCCTAATATCTCCGAAGCATATGGTCCACAAGTGGACCACAAGTGAGGACTTCCCGATAGGTCACCCACCCGGTACTACTCCCACTTGTAGCTTGCTTAACAAGTTAAGCCCCACCCACTAGACCACAAGTCCTTTGATCACTCTGAATTGTATGAACAATAAACATTTATATCTAGGTTCATCAACCACGACATAGTAGTAATTGTTTACAACTAACCAGTACTATTAGGCTAGTAGCAGTCGAACAGAAAAACTCGGTCAAGCAACACAGTCGACCGATGTTGAAATCAGTCGACCCTTCTGTGAGCATTGGGTCAAATATCGGTCGAGCAACAAGAGTTGAAACAATTGGTCTAAATCTCGACCGATTATTACACACACACATTTTTTTTAATTTTTATTATATATATTTTTTTAACTTGATCACCGACTGTGGCAATTTGGTCGTGTCTGGTCATCGGTGAGAGAAAACTGATGTGACAAGGGATGACCCGGGTCACGACTATGCATAGCCTTATATGTTGGCTCCAAAATCCAACAAAATTTAAGCCCTTAATACTTTGTGACATTTTGTACATATAAATTCTAATTTGTGTTACACTTTGGAACATCGTTTTATTGATATCGTCTTCTCTTTCGTAAATATTTTAGTGGGCTGATCAATGAAAGCTTTGTGAAAGTTAAATTATGCGTTTAATCTCAACAAATGACTAAAACTCATCATAGCATGTTCTTATTTTATGGGACCAATTTCTTGTGAGAAAGCTAGTTCGTATTCAAAAGTAGACCATACAATCTAGACCACACCGGTTTAAATAAGTTTATGTAGAAAAGTGGAAACTTGCAGTCGAGGTTAGTCGAACAAACCCGATGGACCCAACATGCTTCGTCAACGACTTTGTAAGTAACCAAAGTAGACTCACGAGATGTTAATACTAACATTAACGTACAAGTTACTACTTTTTTATATATATATAAACTCATTCAGACCCGTAAGGTATACTCAAAAGAGGTTTCCAAGGTCATATTTTTCTTTACACTCTCTCCGTCTTAAAATATAAATCTACTTTGTTATTTTTAGTTGTTCCAAAATTAATATACACTTTTAATTTCAACCAATTAAAATGGCGATAAGTAGGTAAAAAAGAAATTTTATCTGTTACTCTTTACGTCTCAAAATTATTGTCAAGAAAATCACATAATTTAATAAAAGTGTGACCACCATAAATCTCAATCACTCAAATAGCATATTCCGTTACTAAATTCTTTTTTTCTTACTTAAAATGGAAAAGTAGAAAATATTCTGAGAGATTTCAAAATGTAAATGTAGACAATAATTTCAAGACGGAGGAGTAATATTATTAAAAAAAAAATTAAATTTTATTGCCAAGTCTATTCAAAAGAGATGTGCAAGGCTAGATTTTTCCTTATATAAAAACTTTTTAAAAAAATCTAAATTTGTAATTTTAGTACTAGTATTTCATTGGGACCACTCATCTAACCACGTGTCACCCATCCAATGGATAACACACATCCACAAAGTAGTAACCTTCACGCGTCACAATAATCACACCGTCCACTTCACGTGACTCCAAAAACAATAATCTCCACCGTCGCCTTCGCCTTTGGCCCATATCTCTCCACGTGTCCCTCCTTGACACGTGTCACTTACTTAACGGCTCCTCATCCTTTTATCTCTTCTTTCCACATTTAAAAAAAAAAAAAAAAAAAAAAAATTGCATATTCACGTTACTTTTTTAAATCCAAAAAATCAAAAAAGTCGTCTATATATACCCCATATTTCATTCACCTTCACATTTTCATTTCTATCAAATCTCATTTCAAAAAACTTTTCGTTTATTTGATAACCTGAACAGAAAAAACCTCGTCTATCTGTTTAAAACCGGTCTACCTCTATATTTTATCTACAAAAAACCTTCTATATTTATTTCGACCAGTTTAACAAAACCTTATCCGTTTATCCATTTAATATTTTTATAAAATTTTACTTTTTTACCTTTCTCGTCTAAACAGAAAAAACCTAATCCGTTTATCTGTTTAATTAATTACTTTTACAACACAGTAAAAAAAAACTTTATCCGTTTACCTGTTTACCCGTTTAACCCGTTTAATGGCGATGAGCCTAAACCAGATCGGATCATTTTCCGGCACATCAGTCACCCCAGACTCCGCCATCCCCACCACCACCACCGACCCCACCACCACCTCCGTCACCGCAGTCTGGCGACCACCACCGTCCAACCTCCGCGTCTCCATAAAACCATCAACCGAAATGGACACCACCCGTCTCTCCCCCTCCCCACCGTCCTCTCCGGTCAGCATAGCATGCCAGGCCCTAATGACAGATGCTGACGTGGCAGTCACAGAGACACAACATAGGTTGTTAGAGAGTACTCATGAAAACAGTGGTAAAGGTGTGCCGGTGTATGTGATGATGCCTCTGGACAGTGTGACAATGAGTAATGGAGTGAATAGGCGAAAGGCGATGAATGCGAGTTTGAAGGCGTTGAAGAGCGCGGGAGTTGAGGGGATCATGATGGATGTGTGGTGGGGGTTGGTTGAGAGAGAGGTGCCCGGGGAGTATAATTGGGGTGGGTATAGTGAGTTGCTTGAAATGGCGAAGAAGAACGGGTTGAAAGTTCAGGCTGTTATGTCTTTTCATCAGTGTGGCGGGAATGTCGGTGACTCTTGCACGTAAGCAGTTATAAAAGTAGCTGTTAGTAGTAGCTGTTTGTTTTATAAAAGTAGTTGTTAGTAGTAGCTGTTTGTTTTTATAAAAGTGTTTTTAGTTATGTTGTTGTAGGTGTAGGTATAAAGTACTCGATTAGCGTTTCATTAGGAGTAGCTCTTGCACGTAAGTTTGCTGTAGGTGTTAGCAGTAGCTGTTTGTTTTATAAAAGTGTTTTTAGTTATGTTGGTGTAGGTGTAGGTATAAAGTACTCGATTAGCGTTTCATTAGGGGTAGCTTTTGCACGTAAGTTTGCTGTTGGCAGTAGCTGTTTGTTTTATAAAAGTGTTTTTGGTTATGTTGTGGGTGTAGGTATAATTTGGGGGTGTTTGTTTAAGCTTATATAGCGAGCTTATGGCTTATTTGGTTTTCGGCTTATGTTTTATAAACCCAAACTTTGTGGCTTATTTTGGGAAATATGGGATTTTATAAGCTTATCATGTCATAATAAGCTTATATAAGGTGAAAACTTTTGAAATAGGCCAGCCGAAAACCAAATAAGCTATACGCCTGCTGTATAAGCTTAAACAAACACCCCCAAAGTATGAATTGATATGGGAAGTACTAGGAGATTACTCGATTAGCGTTTCATTAGGAGTTATATGAAACAAGCGTAGAATGATTAGAATCTAACCACTTAGGGTGGCCAAGTGACTAATGTTACTTAAATTCGAGAGGTCTTGAGTAGTTAGTTTGAATACCACTTTGTGCAAACAAAAACAACCTTGAAGTTCGTTGTAGTGGTAGGCTCAAAGCTCGTGGATTAGTTAGCCAAAAGGTTGAAAACCATATATAACAAGAAAAAAGTATAGAATCTTTAAAGCTAGTTAATGTTAAATGCTCCAAAAAGCTCATAAAGCTCTACCAAACATAGCTTTTATAACTTGAAAAGCGCGATAATTAGGTTTAATTCACAATGCTGAACACTGCTTAAATGTTGATAGAAATTTGTTTTTTGATGTAGGATACCTTTGCCAAAGTGGGTGTTGGAAGAGATAAACAATGATCCTGATTTGGCATATACGGATCAGTGGGGAAGGAGGAATAATGAGTATCTTTCGCTTGGTTGTGATACTATTCCATGTCTCAAAGGGAGGACTCCTATTCAATGTTACTCGGACTACATGCGTGCGTTTAGAGATAAATTTAGTCATCTTCTTGGTGATACCATTGTGGTATGTGTTAATCTCTATCTATCCATATATACTTGCAACATTATCTGATTCACATTTGAAATGAATTAAGATTGAGTAGGCAATAAGTTTATTAAGTCTTGCGTGTAATGTTTGTAGGAAATTCAAGTCGGAATGGGACCAGCTGGAGAGCTTAGATATCCATCTTACCCTGAGAAAGACGGAGTGTGGAGATTCCCAGGGATTGGAGCCTTCCAATGTTATGATAAGGTAGATTTAGATATTGCATATGTTCTTATATGTGATTTAGTTGTATGTATGTTGTGGCGTCAATGTTTACATGGTAAATGTGTGTATTGTAGTATATGCTGAGTAGCCTACAAGCTGCAGCTGAGAGCTATGGCAAGCCAGAATGGGGTAGCACGGGTCCTACAGATGCTGGCGAGTACAACAACTGGCCCGAGGACACCAACTTCTTCAAGAAAGAAGGTGGTGGCTGGAACAGCGAGTATGGCGATTTCTTCCTCTCATGGTACTCACAGATGCTGTTAGATCATGGAGAAAGGATACTGTCATCTGCCACTTCTATTTTTGAAAACCGAGGTGTCAAGATATCAGTCAAGGTTGCAGGTATCCACTGGCATTACGGGACACGATCCCACGCTCCTGAGCTCACTGCAGGATACTACAACACCCGTTTCCGAGATGGGTACCTCCCGATAGCCAGAATGCTGGGCCGTCATGGTGCTATATTCAATTTCACTTGTATTGAGATGCGTGATCACGAGCAGCCTCAGGACGCGCAATGTGCACCAGAGAAGTTAGTGCAGCAAGTGACAGCAGCGACACAAGAAGCACAAGTTGCACTGGCTGGAGAAAACGCTTTACCAAGATATGACGACTATGCACATGAGCAAATCTTGAAGGCAGCTTCACTATCTGATAACGACGAGATGTGTGCGTTTACCTATCTCAGGATGAACCCTGAGTTGTTCCAGCCAGATAACTGGAGGAAGTTTGTGGGATTTGTGAAGAAAATGAAAGAAGGGAAAGATGTACACAAGTGTTGGGAGCAAGTCGAGAGGGAGGCTGAGCATTTTGTGCACATTACAGAGCCATTGGTGCAGGAAGCTGCAGGTGCTCTTATGCATTAATAACTAGTTATTCGACTATTAAAGATTTGGTCTCTACTCTCTATACTCGGTATTTTAGGTAGGGTATTAGTAGTAGAGCAGTTGTAATTAGACAGGTATTCACTAATGTAATAAATGGTGGATTTTTTATAAATGCCATATACACTTTGTTGTAATTTTCCAATTCAGCACTTTTGGGTCCGTGGTCTTAACCAGGATGCAAATGGTCCCTTTTTTTGCAGTTGATCACAGACGAGTGATTTTTCTCTTCTGATTGCTTACTATCGTTGAATAAGCAACGTTTAGCACGTAGCGTGTAAGCAACTTTTTCCTGTGTCTTGAAGCAAGCAAGTTCTGGATTGTCCTCAATTGGACGTGTCGTAAAAGGGTTTGCTTCTAAACTACTCGTTTTTGTTTTGTTTTGACCATTTCTGTGATACTGGACAAAAGTGACTTAATCGATGAAAAAGCTCTTGCGAGATGGTTGGTCCTTATTAATCTTCGTGGCAATCTATAGCCTTGGTCCTTTTATGTGGTCTCTATAATGTGACAAGTCTGGTCCCAACATGTCTTCATCAATCATTTTAGGCTTTTTAGCTATTTTTCAAACTTGACCATATGTGATCTCTATAATGTAACAAGTCATGAACTCGTTTTGATTAAACTCACAAAAAACTAAATTTAATACTCCAACTTTCTCAAATTCAGGTAAACCAAACATTGATCCATGTTAAACATGTAACTAGTTATTCTTTTTGGCTGTCTTGGTAAAATAAATGATATATTTTTTGTTTATGTTACTCGATAAATACGAGTATTTGACAGAGATGTACTCAGCTTAATCGAAATATTCTTGTAACAATTTTCAATTTTTTTTGCCACCCGCAAATATTTATGGAGTGAGATATGAACTCTAGACATTCTAGTAAGGAGTATAAATGTTTTACCACTAGACCATTTTAATCATTTGTGTGAACATCATTATTATAACTTTGTTTTAAATCGGGTCGACCCGACTGCTAAACCAAGAACCAGTTTAGCCGGTTGAATTGCTAGAACCAAACGGAGAGTTCGACCGTATAAATTACATAAACGGTTTTTACAACCCAACATGTCACTAATTCAAACATATACGCTCAACTGGTATTTCATTCTAAAACTAATGGATGACAAAAGTAGTAAGCGAGTTACCCCACAAAACTTATATGGTAACTTTGACATTCTATTTTAAGTAAATTGCAAAAGTCATCCTTGTGGTTTGGCGAAATTAAATGTTTCGTATGTATGATTCGAAAAGTGCTAGTGGCATCCTTGTGGGGAAACCTTGGGTCCGATTTCGTCATTCCATAAATTGAAATTACTAAAATACCCTCATACTTTGAATGTGGATCCAAAGGGTATTTTAGTAATTTTAGTTTAGAGAATGACGAAATCGAATCAAGGTTTCGCCACAAGAATGCCGCTTGCACTTTCTGAATCATACATACGAAACATTCAATTTCGCCAAACCACAAGGATGACTTTTGCAATTTACTATTATCTGTTTATCAATGTGACTTGTAAGATTCGGTTTGCACACCCAACAATCCTCCACTAAAACCCGAACCACAATGGGCCTCTCGTTCAACTAGCCATTAGGTACTATTTACTAGCTGTTTGTTTAAGCTTATATAGCAGGCTCATGACTTATGTGATTTTCGACTAATGTCTAATAAGCTCATTTTTTATCCGTTTTTTTTTTTTTTTTTTTTTTTTTTTTTTTTTTTCGGCTTATATTAGTTTAACAGGACACAATAAGCTTATACTCTCTCCGTCCTAAAATACAAGTTCAGTTTGATTTTTTGAATTGAACTTTGACCTTAAATAATTTTTTTTTTTTTTTTTTTTTTTTTTTTTTTTTTTGTAATATATAATACTTGATGCAAAATTTATAAATGGATAGTGTTTTATATGTATTTTCATTTAGTATAATTTTCATCATATATATAATATAAACAAAAATATTTAAAGTCTAAGTTTGATTCAAAAAATAAAACTGGGCTTATATTTTGAGACGGGTGTAGTATAAGCTAAAAAATTTTAAAATAATCCCCAAAATATGTGTATATGAAACATTCAAAACCAAATAAGGCTAATACACACTTAAAATTCCCAATAACATTTGGGATCTAATCAAAGTGTTAATTTTTTTTGAAAGGCGACTTTCAATTTTTTTGGTTTAGAGTCGCACCTGCCACATTGGCAGGCCCTCATCCATCACATACTCAAATTATTTTGTCTGAACCGGGTCCACGCTGGCACAGTGGGGATTAAACGGCTTCCGCCCGGAAACCGTACCGCCTCCACACGAGGTTTCTCGCTGGAGTAACAGTCGGATGAAAACCGGGGCCGGCTCGGATTCGAACCTCCGCAACTATTGGCTCAAAGGTTCTTTTCTTCATTGCCTGATATCATTAGAGCTTGTGCTCCCCAAGTGAGGATTTCCCGGTCGGTCACCCAAACCGGTACTACTCTCACCTTGCTTGCTTAATCAAAGTGTTAATTAACCATTCTTCAAAATAACAAAGTGTTGGTTGATTAACCGTTAAACTAGTTGGCGCCAACATTTTACCATCATCCACTACTACATTCCAGCACCCTCTTTCAACTTTCCTCAAAAACACACACACTCACACACTCCTTTATTTCATTTCATATAGTATAATTTTCTTATCCAATACAACCATGGCTCTGAATGTTCACCAATTCCTTTATAAACCAAGACCAAAATCCCCCCTTAATAATTTCCCAAACCCTAGCTTCATTTCTCTTAAGCCAAACCAATTCTGCCCGATTTGTTACGCCACCAGCTCATCTTCCGATATCGAAAACGTTTCATTAGATAAGGAGAATGAACAACGGCCTCCTTTCGATATTAACCGTGCTGTCATTCTCGCTGGTTTTGCTTTTGAAGCTTACACTACTCCTACTGTAAGCTACCTACCTTTACGTCGTTTTTCGATATCGTATTCTTTGAGGAATCTTTTGGGTATCGAACAAATTTTTTTCCGATCATTTTTTGGCATCTTTGAGGCACTTTGTGACATTTTCGCCCCTGGATTTTTAATAATCTGAGGGGCAAAAACGTCATAACTCAAAGGGACAAAAAATGAAAGTTCACTACCCATACGAGGAAAAAAAATTTAAGACGAGTATGATGTTTTTTTTGGTATTTGCCCTATTCTTTTCACCTAACTAACTGATTTTTTTTTTTTTTTTTTTTTTTTTTTTTTTTTTTTTTTTTAGGGGAATACTGGAAAGACTGAGGTGGATGCTGCTGGTTGTCAGACTGTCATTCTTTCCGAGTATGTTATCCTTTGCTTTTCTGAGACCGTTATTATTATAGAAATCAATACGACGTGTTTCCACACATTTTAGCTTACTAGAAAAGTGCCCGCGCGATGCGGGGGCAGATTGTTGGGGTGAAGAGGAGGGAGGTGGAGTGGTGGAAAGTGGTTGTTGGGGTGGTTATAAATTGTTGGGGGTGGTTGTTGAAGTGGTTATAAATTGTTGGGGGTGATTGTTAGGGGTGGTTGTTTCCATAATTAGTAAGTAAAAGTCTGAATTTTTAAGCCTTTCTAATTATAGAATAGTCCCAAATACATACATTATATAGTAGTATAGATGTGATTTCACCTTATTTTTCATATACGAGCTTATTTAAGCTTACTATATCATCCACAAAAAGGACACCCTGACCCGGGTGCCTTTTGGCACCAGCCATTGTCAACCCCATAAGGAATAGCTCCGGGCAACTCTCCTGGCCTAGTGGGGCACCAACTGGAGTGAGCCGAGACTCTCGGACTCTTGAGCTCTTATCCACAAAGTCTCTCCAGTGAGCCCATAGGTTTTTGCGGAGGTGGGTACTATATCATAATAAGCTTATATAAGCCCATAAGTATCAAAATAAGCCGAAATCACATAAGCTCATAAGCCCACAAAGGGGGTGTTTGTGTAAGTGTAAGCTTATATTTTGGCTTTAGCTTATGTTCAATAATTGCTTATGGCTTATATTTTGGCGTAAGCTTATGTTTATCTAAGCTTAAATAAGCTAATAAGCCGAGTTTGAGTGTTTGGATTAGCATAAAGGTGGAAAAAAGGCTTTAAAGGTTATGTAAGCCGGTAAGCCACAAAAAAAGAAACTTATCAAAACACCCTTATATAAGCTTATAAGCTTATGCAATCACTTTTATGTGCTAATTTTTGCAATATAAGCTAATAAGCTCATAAGCCCACTAAAACAGACACCCCCAAAATTGAGCTTATGACCTTCTTAAGTTCTCAATAAGTCCATCAAACAAGCTTAGACAAACACCACTTTAGTTTTTCTGATTGAATTAAGTTGCAATGAATCCTTTTGATGTCAGTTTAATGGCCAAAAGCTTGTGCTCTCGTAACCACGCTTGTGCTCTCGTAACCATTATGTTAGCATAGTGTTATAGCCCCTTTACTTGACAAATGAGGTGTTTATTATCAGCATCATTTTTAGCATTTGGCTAAGCATATGGATATATGTCTCAGTATACTGAACTAGGTTCAGACAGATAGATAACTTTGTCGAGACTGTTGAAGTTTGGTTTTAATTTGTCAGGTCATTTCTTCGTGAGATTTATGACGGACAGCTGTTTGTAAAGGTTAACAAGGGCTATGATTTTCCTGCCATGGATCCATGGGTAATTACCTCGCTTTAAAATATATTTTCCGTTGATAAGTCAGTTAGCTTTTTGGGATCGGGAAACCAGTCTTCACCGTCTGACATTCGCCTTTCTGCTTTCAGGGAACCAGTGATCCTTATGTTGTGTTGCAATTGGATAGTCAGATTGTTAAAAGCAATATTAAATGGGGGTAAGTAAGTAAAAGAGTATCTGTAAGCGGCTTCTGTAGTAATACGATAAAGTTTTATATGTTTAACTACACATCAGCAACATCAGTACATATATATGCTAAATGAGTATTTGAGTTCTGTCAGGACAAAGGAACCAACTTGGAATGAGGAGCTCACATTGTACATCAAGCTTCCACCAACCAATGATCTTCAGGTCGTTAATTTAATGCATTTTTAGTAGATAGTTATAGTGCCACTCTAAGTCTTATTCGCAGATAGCTATTGCACTCTTCTTTCTTTGGGTCAAATTCTTATCCAATTAAACTCCAGTTTTTTCAGCGTAATCGTGTGTAGTTTGGGATCCTGATAACTAGTTTTGCAAACCAAAGAACGAGATTTTAATTGGGATACTAATTGGCGTCTTGTTTATGTGACATGACTGCTGCACCTCAGATTGCAGCTTGGGATGCAAATCTTGTGACCCCCCATAAACGTATGGGAAATTCCAGCATTAGTTTGGAGCCCATTTGTGATGGTAAGTTTCTTCTTTATATCTGAACTTTTTAGATACTTTTTGCCACTAAACTGTGCATCAGAAATCTGCTTTTAGCGTCTCTAAACCATAGAATCATGTTCATCAGGAAATTCACACGAGGTGCTAGTTGAATTGGAGGGAATGGGAGGTGGTGGAAAGGTACAGCTAGAGGTATGTTCGTGTGATACGGGGAGGTATATATGTTTGTTTCTCAGAAACATAACGGATTTCCTAAATTGTGGTTCAGGTTAGATATAAGAGCTTTGAAACGATTGAGGAAGAAAAGAACTGGTGGAGGTTACCCTTTATAGGAGAATTTCTTCGAAACAATGATTTTGAGTCTACTTTAAGAAAACTTGTTGGGTCACAACCTGTACAAGCACGTCAGTTTGTTGAGTATGCTTTCGGCCAGTTAAAGTCGATAAACGATGCATACATCCAGAAAGATGGATCTTCAAATGGGGACGATTGTGATTCAGAAGATTCCAAAATGAATTCCGAGTCTCAGTCAGATACGGTACAGACTACTGACAGTTTTCCAGAAGATTCTCTAGAATCTGAAAGCAACCAAAAAGACGTCAGCTCACAATCCGACAAAGATTTTTGGAAGAATTTTGGTGATACCGTTAATCAGAATATTGTCAAGCGACTCGGTCTTCCTGCTCCTGAAAATATTAAGTGGGAAGGATTTGATTTATTAAGCACAATAGGACTTCACTCACAAACGATTGCAGAAGCAGGTTATATAGAATCAGGGCTCGCAACTCCAAGCGGTCAGGATGCTGTTAAAGATAAAGAAACAACGGACACTTCAGCTATAAGCACGATTCAGTCGTCATTACCTGACATTAAGAAAGCCACACAAGATTTGCTGAAACAAACGGATTCTATTTTTGGAGCTTTGATGGTTTTGAATGCTACAGTTACCGAGTTGGCAAAAGATGGTAGCATTATAGTGAAGGGTGATGATACGGTTGATACCAAGGCGGATGTTAAGGAAGACGATGATTCCGAAAGCTCAATAAGCAAAACAGTATTGGATGAGAAAAAAGCCGAGGAGATGAGAACATTGTTTTCAACAGCTGAGAGTGCAATGGAGGCTTGGGCGATGTTAGCCACTTCGTTGGGCCACCCGAGTTTCATAAAATCAGAGTTTGAAAAGATATGTTTCTTGGATAACCCAGAGACTGATACACAGGTCAATCTAATTTCTATTTGTTTCCAAGACTGTGTTTCGTGAACAAATGACTTACAGCGTGAACTGTAGGTGGCAATCTGGCGTGATTCATTTCGTAAAAGATTAGTTGTCGCCTTCAGGGGAACAGAACAAGTAGGTTAATCCCGGTCAATTTATCTGAATTTTTTTAATTGGTCTATTGTGTTAAATCATGAATTGGTGGCTGATTTAGGTTAGATGGAAGGACTTGAGAACTGATTTAATGCTGGCTCCTACCGGGTAATTGTACATTGCCACCTACAAGTTGACGTTTATGCGTTGTTCTTTTTTATAATCTTCTCGCTGAACTTATGTAGGCTAAACCCGGAGAGAATTGGTGGTGATTTTAAGGAAGAAATTCAGGTATCAACGTATTATTTTTCTTATGACGACAGTACACCATCACTTATCCTTATCACATGATGTTTGCTGTTCTCAGGTTCATTCAGGGTTTTTAAGTGCGTATGACTCGGTCAGGACAAGGTTACTTTCTCTCATTAAAACCGCTACCGCATCTCAGTAAGTACATGATACTAGATGATCAAGGTTATTGTATATAAGCGTATCCAGGGTGTTTATATCTAATTACGACACAAAACTATTTCCATGCCAGAGACGGTGATGCTGATTCGGTGTCCAAATGGCATGTTTTTGTGACTGGTCATAGTTTAGGTGGTGCACTGGCAACCTTGCTTGCTCTTGAACTATCCTCCAGTCAACTAGCAAAGTGAGTTTTGTGTAGGTTACGATATGGGTTGTAATGTTATGGAATATGAGTCGCAATCTACTCATAAATATTTTATATATTACCTCTGTAGGCGTGGGGATATTTCTGTAACCATGTACAACTTTGGATCTCCAAGAGTTGGAAACAAATTATTTGCTCAAGTTTATAACGAGGTATTGTCCTACTGTTACCGCGCTTTATTTCACATGATGAGATATTTAGTCCATGTCATTAATCATTCAATTATCAATTTGTGCTCGATTTGCAGAAAGTTAAAGACAGCTGGAGAGTTGTAAATCACAGAGATATTATTCCTTCCGTCCCTCGTTTGATGGGTTATTGCCATGTAGCTCAACCTATATATCTAGCAGCTGGAGATGTAGAAAACGCCTTGGTGGGTAATCTGATAACTAAATCTTCGTATTTGTCCCTCGTTTCTTCAATGCATTTGCTGAAGCATAATTTGATAGGTGTTATCACGGTATGCTAGATGCTCCGTTAATGCTTACTTTGTCTCATTCTAGTAAATGATGATGTAGGAAAACATAGAGCTTCTGGGAGATGGTTACGAAGGGGATGTCATTGGGGAATCCACCCCCGATGATCTTGTCAATGAATTTGTAAGTCAATACAGCTTAAAGTTAACTTCTGGTTGTGTTATCCATAAACGTGTTCATTGTCCTACACTATAACTATCACAGCATGTCATTTGTTAAAATTTGTATCTTATTTCTGTGAATATATGCACAGATGAAAGGCGAGAAGGAACTCATCGAGAAAATCCTGAACACGGAAATTAACATCTTTCGTGCAATCAGAGATGGGACTGCTCTTATGCAGCATATGGAAGATTTTTATTATGTTTCTCTGCTTGAGGTATTCTTTCCGCTCAAGTAATATTCTAGGCTTATATTACTTCATAGTTGCAAAGGACGAGTCACGTTTGACTTTTTCACGTAATTGTTTACCAGTCAAGCTCATATTGCTTTTGGAATATTAAAATTTTCATAAAAACTCCATAAGTACTATGCGATTGGAGAACATATGCCTAACCAGTTAAGTATGTGAAGAGTTCGAGGTTTGACTTTTGAAAAGTCAAACCCGTCTATTTCTTTTAAGAAATTGCATTGGATAATTGTGGATTATGAACCCCTAATTCATTTGATCGTCATTTTCAGCACGTCCGATCAAATTACCGAACTATTGGAAAACCAAAACCTATTGATGGAGGTAGCTCGTCGTTTAAAGAAGCATAATAAACGTGATGATATCTCCAAGGTTTACTCCAAATTTTTATGGTCTTTATCAGGAAGTACATGGCAAAATACTTGTAGATAATATAGTTCATGTCTTCAGCTCTTAGCCGCCGTCATTTAACAAATATGTATAATCTAAATCATTTGTTTGTGGTTACATGTACATATATGATTCTCATTCTCAAGCAAATATCAAAATTCATTATAATGTATGCTCGGAAATTTATTACTAGCACATGAAGCACAAATGCATCAAACCATGAGTTTGATTCTAGTGCTGCACCTTTATTGACAACTCTTTAGAGATATGTTTTTGCTTCTTTTTGTGGCTCATAATACGCAAGCTCTGCCTCAGTATATCCACCTCACGCTGCCTTCTTGATTCTTGTTGCTCAATTGAAGCTATATGCGCCTGTAAGAGTTCAATAGTCTCTTCCTTAGCTCTCACCTCTCTCCGTAGCTCATCAATCAGGTACTCTCCCTCTTCTCTCCGACATCCTGTTTCACCTACGGCAACTCATATTTTAGTTATTACGATTACAGTTTCTATACATTCATATTGCCATATATGATATACATTTACCTTGATGGGTTTTGTTAATCAGATTGTCGAGCTCAATCTTGATAGCTAAATACAACCTTTTCCACTTCTCGACAGCCTCATCTCGTTGTGCTTGATCCTCCCTCATCTGCTCCAAGTCATGCCACACCACTTTCTCACTCGTTTTCTCCAATACCATCATCTCTTTTCTCCGGTTTCTTTGCTCCCTTTCCTCCAAAACCTTCTTCTGCCTCTTGACTTCCTTCTGCAGCCATTTCCGCTCTCGTTTCCACTCAGACTCTTTAAGCGCATGAACCATGACTTCTTGATCATGCACTTCATTCTCCGTCTCTCTGAGACACATCATCTCGTCGAGCTTCTGTTGAAGAAGTTTCGTTTTCTCTCTCAAGATTCTTACCTCTCGACTGTTGGCGTGACCCTTGGTTTGTGAACCACCCATGTCGAAAGCTATGTTTGTTGTCTAGTTAGAAGAGTGATCTTCTTATTTATAGGGAGGAAAATGATATAAATTGTGTACAGAGGCTCCCCCAAGATTGAGGAGCGGCTTGCAACATAATAAATGAGGGAGTCACAAATGCTCGTGACTTATGAAAGCTTGTGACATGCAAGCACTGAAATTGGGTTTCAAACATACACATACACACACAAGTGAATTTTGTATAGCAAAATAACTATTTCTATGAAAAATATTCAAAAATAGAAGCAAATGTTACGTTACTTATTCTTACTAGTTTAATTTTGTTTATCAATTCGTGTTATCTTGCTTTTTGCTAGTTTCATCAAAGCTATAATAGTTTTACAAAGGCCAAATAATTAAAAAAAATATCATACTTGCCACTATTTTCTCTTGTGGGTAGCGAACAATTTTTTTTGCTTTTGTGAGTATTTTTCTTTCAAATTCATGCTCTTTAGGGTATTTTACAAAAAAAATTTGACATTTTTGCCCCTCTTAGCTAATAGAAAATTTTTTTCTCCGAAGGGCAATTTTTGCCCCTCTTAGCTAATAGAAAATTTTTTTCTCCGAAGGGCAAAAATGTCACATAATACTCTAAAGAGGATAAATTTGAAAGAAAAATACTCACAAAAGCAAAAAAATTTGTCGTATTTTTCGGAGATGGAGCAATTTGGACCAAAACAGTTAACACAACTAAATGTAACTTGTCGTTTATATCTTACTTTTATTTGTTTGTCTTTTGCCTTAATATGTTTCTTTTGTTTTTAATTAAATTGGTAACCAAGTGTTTAAATAAAAAACCATTACCTGTGTTGTTGGGGACTTTAGCTCAAATTTGAGCTATAAGCCTCCAACTCACTATGGCAATTGTGATGTGGATTCAACCCCAAGATTATATTTAGGTATTGAATTGCATCTTTGTTCAATGTGGGATTATTTTACAAAAACACCAATAGACATAATAGAGTTTCCATTCAAGATTGTTTCACTATGATGATAGGAAAAAACAATCTTTAAAAAAGAATGACTTTAATTTAAAAAGATAGATTATATTTTTCTGGGTAAAAGGGTTTGTACCCGATGAATATATAAATGAATGAAAGAGTTTAGGTTACAATGGAAGACAGTAATTATTAGTGAATAAATAGGCCCAAGCCCGACTTGTGGGTTTGGTCAATTAAGGTTTGTACTCTACAAATACCGTATTAATAATACAATATCTCCTACGGGTTTACAATGTTCTAACAGTAATGAGTCACCTTATAAAACCTAAGGCTGCTCCCATCGCAAACCAAGTGAGGCATTGGCAAGGAACCTTGCTGCGCACGTGAGTGTGGTGAGTGATTGGCAAGGGTGACCAAAGGTGAGATGCTCACTTTTCGGGCATTGTGTACAGTGGGTGTTTTATTATTTCTTTTTTTAGTTTGTGAGTGTGTGGAAAATATTCAGTGAGGTATTTAATAAATAAAAAATGTATTAAAAGATGAAGTGATGTGAGATGGTTGGGAGTGAAAAGCGAGATGGTGGTGAAGGAGAGAAAAAGTTGATGTGGCGCTAAGGTGGAAAATGAAATTGTGTGAGGGATGGGGTAGCCTAAACACGATAACCTATATGCTTAGAGCAGCTCTAAACATAACAACCACACTAGACTATCACAACTACCTAGAAGACATATCAAAGTTAAAACCACGAAATACTAAAACCAATAGGCAGTAGAAACAAAGCATCAGCCATAAACTATTATTGGTTTACTAATCAAGTCTAAGACCAAAAAACCTTGGCGTTTTTATATCTTATCTTACTTTTATTTGTCTTTTGCCATAAAATGTTTCTTGTGTTTTTTAACAAATCGGTAAACAAGTCTTTAAAATATAAAGAGTACTGGTAGTTTGTTGTTGGTTGCTTTAGCTCAAATATTAGCGCTAAGCAACCAATATACAATACCAACATTTGACCTGTTGGTCCGGCCACAAGTTTTTATTTAGGTATACAGTTGCATCTTTGTCTAATGTGGGATTAGTTTTACAAAAAGAAAAATGATTTACGTAGTATATGTTTAATTGATGAATCTAAAAATAAACTTACAAATGTGATTGGTGAAAGTTAACAAGTGATTGGTGGATATGATGAGACATAAATAAATGTATTACACTTGTTAAATTGTGAATGAAGTAGGCATACTTGTAGGTCTAGTTAGCAAGTCTATTTATCATTACTCGTTATATAAAAAAAATAAAAAATAAAATAAAATGAATGACTTTAACTTAGAAAGACATAAATGTAGACTTCAATTTCAGCTTATTATACACAGCAAAATGCTAAGTCTTAAAAAAGGAAAAAAGAAATAATAATAATAATAATAATAATAATAATAAACAAACTTAACCAATCTAAAATTATGTAGCAACAAATTCAACCTAAACCTATCAGACTAGTCGTTTCTTTGGAGAAAAGAAACTGGACAAAATACTTGCTAGGTTCGAACTTTGATGCTACTCAGTTGTGCCAAAATATAACATCTCAACCATTGGAGCAACCTCACTCTTCTGACATCGTTTGTCTAATCTGATGTATACTTCTTTCTATTGTCACATGCTTGCTTTAGATTTTACTGTGAGAAAGCGGATAATCTTTTTCAAAAAAATAAAAAATAAAAAATAAATAAATAAATAAAAGTCACGTGTTTTTATGAAGATAATTGTGAATGATTTTTCTTTAGGCTATAACGTCAAAGTGACATTAATCTATTAGCAAAGCTCGTTGATGAACATATGTACATCTATCTATAATACTATAAGATTCAGTTCCTAAATTTAATGTGGAGTTATGATGATAGAGTTTTTTGAGTTAGAAACAAGTTGGAGTCGTTTAGTAGTTGTATAGAGTACAAGATAGCTAATGCTCGGAATTCAATGCAGCCTCATAATAACTATACAATCATGAAAGGAGATGAAGTGCAAGGGTTGCCCGAATTGATCACATGGCATTTAGTATAGAATTAAAAGTCGGTTAGATGAAGTACAAGGGTTGCGAAAGGTTGCAAGAATAATTAATGATTTAACCTAATTCATGTCTATATAAACCGGCCAAAATCACATTTAGTATGTACATTTGAAGATGATTTACACATATTTTAGATCGTTGATTGTTGTTAGCGGTATGTAAATTCTCTTTTGCAACATTTTGGAGATGATTCACACATCTTTTAGATCTTTGTAATTAACTTGATCTTCTTTTTTTCTTAATTTAGTTATCATACGCAGGTACCATGAAAATCACACAAGATCATGCATGCTCAGATAAATAGAACCAAAGATTGGGATACCAACTATTTTCTTTGTTTCTTACATATTTAGGTGATTGTTATAGATAAGCATATATATAGATATATGTATTATGTTAATGTATTTTCATATACAAGTAATTTATGTGCGTTTTCTATTGATGTAGCTCACATGTGCGAATTAATTCAAGAAAATGTGCACGAGCATGTATGTAAAACAACATTTAAATGGTTAAATGATACTTTTTAGCATGATTAGTTTATGTAAGTAGTTGCTTTCGAATGTTCTTTGAGAAATATTAGAATGAATTTATCGTGTGCAATTGAATTATTATTGAAAAAAAGAAGGTCCGCGCATCGCAAAGTGTTTTCTTTTTCTATATGTAGAATCATTTGTGAGAAACCAATATTTACGCCAATTAAATGAGTTTGCCATAATAGCAAAATACGACATATTAAAAATATCACATTGAGTAATGAATAGAAAGGAAAAAATACATAATTTTGACTTAAATCTGTTTGTAAATTATAATATCAAATAAAAAAGTTGAGTTTTAAACATAAGCAAAAGTTCAAACTTTTATCGAAAAACAAAACCGGTGCATTTAATGTGAAATATATACAACATCGAGATGGAAGTGCAAGGCTTGCTGGAATTTATCACATGATATTTAGTAATTAGTATATAATTAAAAGTCGGTTATGGATTGAGATGAAGTTGAAAAGGTTGCAAAAATAATTGATGATTTAACCTAATGCAGTATATATATAGATATATGTATTATGTTAATCCATTTTCAAATACAAGTAATTTATGTGTGTTTTCAATTGATGTAGCTCACATGTGCGAATTGATTAAAGCAAATGTGCACGAGCATGTATGTAAAGCAACATTAAATGGTTAAATTGTACTTTTTAGCATGATTAGTTTATGTAAGCACGCAATTTGAATAATGAATATAAAAGAAAAATATATAATTTTTGCTCAAACCCACTTGTAAATTAAAAATATTAAGTTTAAGACATAATAATGGAGTCCAAAGATTTTAGGAATTATTAATAGTGTGTTAATTAATATTCATTTAGTTAGCTATTTAGAATTGAGTTTATTGATAAATTTATTAATATTAGTTAGACTTTAATGTTAATTTTCAATGAAATTAGTTGTACAATAAAATGAGATAGAGCTAAAAAGATTTGTAACGATTTTTATACAGTTTATGTGGCATTATTATATATACATTATTACACAAACTTTAACTTACAAACTTAATAAAGAAAATATTTAACGTACATTAAACTATGACCAATTAGATAGACCCCGTGTGCTTCATATTACCATGCAAAAACCATCTAACAGACAAGTATTGTAGGACAAAGTAATAGACCAAAAGAAACAAAACCATTTTTTTATCATGCAAATAAGTAATAGGCCAAAAGAAACAAAGTCATCACAACTTAATAACCAAAAGCCCATATATAGAATACAACACCACAAAACCAAAACAACATCAAATACTTTTAAATTTTTATACAAGAAAGTTAAAACATTTCATACAACATACTAAACAATAATTAAGTATACACTCGCTAATATACAGAAAGAATACACGATTAACAATTAGATTCTTAGCCCGTGCGTAACACGGGTTCTGCCTGCCTCGTATCTAATAAATTTAACACCTGCTTTCAATAAAGTATGTCTCCCATTGACCATTGTATGTTTTAATTAAACATTTTCTCAAATTGTCTAACTGAAGCAAATTTAGTTTCGAACGAGGTGAATTAACCCGCCGCGTTGCGGCGAGGATGTTTGCTACACTTATTTGTGGAACTTAAATATCACATTCAAACGCGTTTCTTACGAATGCTTTATACACACGATTACACAATTTGGCAACATAAATGTTACAGACTCATCAGCAATTACTTTGAGTAATGTTTTACACTTTTACATCACAAACACTTGGGCTACAAAGCTGGGCCAAAAGTTGGAAAGTATTGGGCTGAAACAATAATATCATTATATTAGCTACCGAATAAGACAGGCCAAATTGGCAGCCCAAAACAAATGTAATTTTTTGATGGGCCAATGTAAGCTCAAACCTTGGGCCCACATTTGATCCTAAGTCTAAAGGGGTAACCATATGTTAAATAAAAGAGTTGTCTGTTTGTTAGTGTTTTTGCCTTAACATATTTGTTGTGTTTTCAATCAATTGATAACCCATATGTTAAATAAAAAGGGAATCGCCACAAACAGGAGCCTTTGGCTCAAAGAAGCCTCCAAAGCTCCATTCTGTAATGATTCTCAAGTTGTTGAGTGACATCACATGCTCATGTTTAGACATTTAGTTGCTCTTTTGTCCAATGTGGGATTAATTTTACATTGGATATGGCTCATCACTTTTCATTTTAGAATATTCTTTTTAGCGGTCGAAGAGTTTCCATAGCATGTTATAACGAAGCGGGTTGACTTAACCAAATTATTTCAGCTTATATGTGAGGAAAAAACAATCACTTGATTGGAAGAACCCTAATTTTGAAAGAAAAAATCTATTACTATAAGTGATTTATGTCTCGATTTCAAAGTTATTGTACGCGGTGGTCTAGTACTTATGGTAAATCCAAAAACTAAATCAATCGAAATTCGGGTAGCAGCGAAGTCAAATTATTGGATATGTTGTTTTGTAGTCTGACTTCATTGAAAATTTGAAATCCCAAAATAAATGTGTCTATTTTGCAAGCAGTCAGGCATGCTAATAAGTCCAGCTAAGTATATGTTTTAGAGTTTGTAATGCGTAAATCTGTACTACATATAAAAGCAAAATGGTCATTGTGAAAAAGTCAATATGTGAAATGTTGAAAAAAATTTATTAGGTAAGAAAAAACCTAAAATACCACAATAGAAGAAATGTTGAAACATATGTTTCAAAAGAAAACTATTAATACACATCGAAACCGGGTTGACTCGGGACACTTCAAACCCGGCGTGTTGACTCTGTTTAATTTGACACGTTTTTTCGACACAACCCGTCGGGTTGCCCCGGTTTAAATTGACCCATTTTTCGACCGAAACGGTTCAACCGGTTGAACCACCTGGGTCGAAACGGGTGTCAAAACATTATGTTTAATCCTCAAATTATCAAACTTTTATTATTTTTCTTTTATAACCCATAAACTATTTTTTATCACTAAAACTATCTATCGTTATAAAATTTCGTTGCTATGCACGGGTACTCGTCTAGTTCTAAATAAAAAATCACGTTTTTAATACAACAACAATAATCCACACTTTGTGAAGATGATATAAGAGCATCTCCATGTCGAAAACTATATTTGTTTTCTAGTTAAAAGAGTGTTCTTATTTATAATGAGGAAAATGATTTAAACTGTGTCCAGAGGCTCCTCCCAAGATTGAGGAGCGGCTTACAACATAATTAATGAGGGAGTCACAAATGTTCGTGACTTGTTCTTACTAGTTTAATTTTCAAACACACAAATGAATTTTCTATAACAAAATATAAGTTTATCTATGAAAAAATTGAAGCAAATGTTACGTTACATGTTCTTACTAGTTTAATTTTGATTATAAATTCTTGTTGTCTTGCTTTTTGCTAGTTTGATCAAAGCTAACAGTTTTACTAATCAAGTCAAACATGGTATTTTTTTGAGATGGAGCAATATGGTCCAAAAAACTTGTCGTTTATATCTTATTTTATTTTCTGTTTGTCTTCTTTTTTAATATGTTTATTGTGTTTTTAACAAATTGGTAACTTAGTGTTTAAAATAAAAAGTGGTGTTGCAGTGATCGTTTGCTTTGGCTCAAATATTAGCTCTAAGCAACCGACTTACAACATAACTTGCGATGTTGGTCTAGCCCGAAGATTATATTTTGGTGTCGAGTTGCATCTTTGTTCAATGTGGGATTAATTTTACATCCAATAGACAAAACACCAATAGACATAACAGACATTTCCATTTGATGTTATGAAGAAAAGGGTCTTGACTTAACAAAATTGTTTGACTATGATGATAAGGAAAAAAGAATGACTTTAATTTAGAAACACAAAATATATTCTATAAATGTAGACTTCAATTTCAACTTATTATGCATAGCAAAATGATAAGGATAATAAAGTAACAATATTTAAACAATCTAAAATTAGGTAGCAACGAATTCAACCTAAACCTATACGATACATAGTTTCGTAGCCTGATTTCACCGATATTCCGTAACAATTATGTTTTGTTCGCAAGCGCACTGTTAAGTTAAACCAAGATGTACATTCTAAACGACACAAGTTGTTTTCACATTAAAAAATCACAGTTACAAAAACAAAATTATTACTTTTTGTTTATTAATATGTGATGAAAATTTGAAAACCAAATTAATAAAGCTGGTTGTTTAGATTTATATGATTTCGGGTTATAAGCCGGTGTTTGTGCAAGTTTGTTTGATAAGCTCATTTTAAAAGGGCTTGTAAAATTCATAAGATCAAATAAATAAACTTTTATAAGCCTACAAACTTAAGCTTACAAGCTTATCAATTTTTCAATAAGTTTGTAATCTTGTCAAATAATACATTGCCTTTGGAAAATAAAATGATAAAAAACCACAAAATTGCAACTCGTGAGAGTATTGTTGTATGTTTCTTTTTTGAAGAATAAAAGCATGAATTCATTAGCGGGTTCGTTGTTTCTTTTTAAGAAAACACAACACACGCCGGAAACATCACAATAAAATTAACATAACCGTTGTTAAATCATAACAAATTAAAGGCGACATTAACGGTAAATTACTATGGTTTTTGTGTTTTTGAAAAAAAATGGTAATTTATGTTCAAAAAAGATAAATTGGTAACAAAGTGTAGTTATGAGAGCCGCACATAACCGGTATCGAATTGGTGGTACCATTTTTTTCCTAGGATAAAATGTGTATCATTTATACCACGTACCGTTTTTAAGGTTCCGAATTTTCCCCACACGTATTTCATAGTACCAATACCATACTGTGTAGTGAGAATCGGTATCGGTTCGGTTCTAATTCGGATCGAAATACTCATCCTTAACCACCAAGTATTTAAAAAATTAAATAAAAAGTAGTGATTTGTATCGGTTATATCACGTACCGTTTTTAAGGTACCTGATTTTTCCCTCACATATTTCATAGCACTCATACCATAATATGTACTGAGAATCGGTATCGATTCGGTTCTGATTCAGATCGAAATGTTCATCCCTAACCACCAAGTATTTAAAAAATTAAATAAAAAGTAGTCAGCTATATCTTGTTGCTTTAGCTCAAATATTAGTCATAAGCTCACAATATACAAAACAACTACTTTGACATGTTGGTCCAGCCACAAGATTATATTTCTGTATTCAGTTGCATCTTTGTCCTATGTGGGATTAGTTTTATATCCAATAGACAAAACACCAATAGACATAATAGAGTTTCCATCCGATGTTACGAAGAAAAGGGTTTTGACTTGATCAACTTGTTTCTCTATGATGATAGGGGAAAATAATCTTCAAAAAAATACTGACTTTTATTTAAAAAAAAACTATTATAGTTTTACTAATAATCAAGTTAACTTTGCATTTTTCTGAGATGGAGCAATTTGGACAAAAATAACTTCGCGCTTATATCTTATTTGTTTGTCTTTTCTTCGATGTTTTAAAACCCGGTTCTACCCGGCCCGATTGAACCCGTTCCATTCAAAAACAGGTCAAATTAACTGTTTTTTTCATTTTCAAAATCCAGCTAGACACGTCGGGTTTCAAGCGACCCGGGTTAACCCGGTTCTTGAGACCCGACCATTTTTTTTACAAATAAAGCAAATTAATTATATATATTTGCGACTTAATTTTATTTTCACATAATATATTTGTTAGTAAATGGTTTTTAGGCTCAATATATGGAATAGTCATGATTTATGTATATCCCTTTTAAATTGAAAATAACTTTTTTTTTAAGACGGGTTGACTCGGTGGTCGAACCGGTGACTCGACCGGGTCGATTAAAGACCCGGTTTTCAAAACATTGTTTTTTGCCTTAACATGTTTTTTTTTTCTTTTTTTTTTAATAAAATGGTAGTATTGGTAATTGCTTTTGCCTTTTAAATTGAAAATAACTTTTTTTTTTTAAGACGGGTTGACTCGGTAGTCGAATCGGTGACTCGACCGGGTCGATTAAAGACCCGGTTTTCAAAACATTGTTTTTACCTTAACATGTTTCCTTTTTTTTTTTTTTTTTTTTTTTTTTTTTTAATAAAAAAAATGGTAGTATTGGTAATTTGGTAGTTCCTTTGGTTCATATATTAGTTCTAAGCAACCAATATACAATACTACCACTTGAGATTTTGGTCCAACCATAAGATTATATTTTGGTATTCAGTTCCATCTTTGTCCTATGTGGGACTAGTTTTACATCAAAAAGACAAAACACCAATAGACATAATAGAGTTTACATCCGATGTTACGAAGAAAAGGGTTTTAACTTAACCAAATTGTTTCACTATGATGATAGTAAAAACAATCTTTAAAAAAGAATGACTTTAACTTAGAAAAATAGAGTATATTACTACTCGTATAAATGTAGACTTCAATTTCAACTTATTATACATATCAAAATGCTAAGCATGATAAAGCAACAAAATTTAAACAATCTAAAATTAGGTAGCAACGAATTCATCCTACGATACATAGTTTCGTAGCCTGGTTTCACTAATATTCCGTAACAATTATATTTTGTTCGCAAGCGCACTGTTAAGTTAAACCAAGATGTACATTCTAAACGACACAAGTTGTTTTCACATAAAAAAATCACAGTTACAAAAACAAAATTATTACTTTTTGTATATTAATATGTGATGAAAAGTTGAAAACCAAAATAATAAAGCTAGTTGTTTAGATTTATATGATTTTTCGGCTTATGCGCCAGTGTTTGTGCAAGTTTATTTGATAAGCTCAAATAAATAAACTTCTAAGCCCACAAACTTAAGCTTACGAGCTTAACAATTTTACATTAAGTTTTTTATGTCGACAAATAAGCTTTGACAAACATTAACTTTGAAAAAAAAAATATAAAAACCGCAAAATTGTAACCGGGGGGAGTATTCTTGTGTATACCTTTTCCGATGACTAAAAACACAAATTCGTTAGCGGGGTTATTTATTTATTTATTTATTATTTTTTTAACGGCAGGATTAAATAAAACAAGCTAGAAACAAAATAGCAACTTATACAAAGGAATGCAACATTGGGTTTTGAAGCCACAATGTCCATGCGATGTTATGTTTTTTACATCTACTCGAAAACCATTGAAAAGAATTAATAACAATGGACTCGAAAATAAGGCTCTTTTTCATGGTTGAATCTTTGAACACCACTCCGTTTCAAAACCTCCAAATACACCACATGCTCCATTCTTTAATGATCGACGAGTTGGTGGTGTAATAATCATAAGGTTATATTTAAGCATTCGGTTGCTTACTTAGTCCAATGTGGATTAAATTTTACATCAAATAAACATTGCACTCTTATCCTTCTCTAAAAGTTTCCCATAGCATATATTATGAAGAAACGGGTCTTGACTTAACCAAACTATTTCAGAATGATGACAAAAGGAACAATCTTTTGATAAGAATGACCTTATTTTAGAAAGATTAAAAAGACAAAATCTATAACTATAAGTGCAGAAAAATTTGTCTCAAATTCAAGTTATTGTACGCGATGGTCTAATACTTATGGTAGATCTAAAAACTAAATCAACCTAAAAATCACTAGCAACGAGTTCAACCTAAACCTTTTAGATACGTTGTTTGCTTGATGTAATAACTGTGTTCAATTCGCAAGTACCTTATAACTGTGTTCAACGAGTTCAACCTAAAAATCACTCGCTAACGTTTTTTGGAATGTGTAAATTCTTTTCACATAAAAGAATCACATTTTCAATAATGAACTATTTTATTACTTTTGTTTATATATTTTGTTATCAAGTATGTCCCCATTGTTTGTTATGGCCAAACTAACGCCGCTGATATTTGGATATCAGCGTACCAAAATACATATCTCAAAATAGTGATGTGATCCATTAGTGATGCGACTAAATGGATCATGGGTCATAATACGATCCATGATCCAAGTTAATGGATCGTGATCCGATTCATGATCCAACTAATTTAAACCAAACAAACTTAGAAAGTACTCATCCAAAGTAATGTTTTTAATTTCCTGTTTATCATAGTTTTCAAACTTGCAAACTATATACAACAAATGTATATATATTATTTACTTATCTTGTTGTTAACATCATTTTTATTGAATAAAGATCCTTAAAATGTTTTGTGCTACTTATTAGTTGTTATGTTATAATCGTAAAAAACTAACATGTATAAGTTGTCTATTGGCCAATAATGAAACATGGGTCACAATTAGAAGCTCAATGCATTTGTGGATAAAAAAACTAGTAATGAATGTGGTTGTTAGTATCGAACGTACGCTTCAAGTCTCAAAACAATGCAACAATGCCGTCTAAGCAAAAAAATGGACAAACCACTTGTTAGTATATGATTAGACATTTAGTTGTTCTTTTGTCCGTTGTGGGATTAATTTTACATTTCATACAAACCATGACTTCTTGATCATGCACTTCGCTCTCCGTCTCTCTGAGACACATCATCTCGTCGAGCTTCTGTTGAAGAAGCTTTGTCTTCTCTCTCAAGATTCTTACCTCTCGGCCGTTGGAGTGACCCTTGGTTTGTGAACCACCCATGTCGAAAACTATGTTTGTTGTCTAGTTAGAAGAGTGATCTTCTTATTTATAATGAGGTAAATGATATTAATTGTGTCCCGAGGCTCCCCCAAGATTGAGGAGCGGCTTACAACATAATTAATGAGGGAGTCACAAAAGCTCGTGACTTATGAAAGCTTGTGAATTTTCTATAACAAAATAAGTATATCTGTGAAGAAATAGAAGCAAATGTTATGTTAAGTATTACTTATTCCTACTAGTTTAATTTTGATTATAAATTCGTGTTATCTTGCTTTTTGCTAGTTTGATCAAAGCTAATAGTTTTACTTAGGTTTGAGCATCGGTCCCGTACCAGACCGGACCGAGACCAAATTAGCCCGAAAACCAGATCGAATGTGGTCGGTCTGGCCTGGTCCAACAAGGAAAAATGCCCAAATTAGCCCGAAAACCGGATCGAATGTGGTCGTTCCGGACCGGACCGAGACCAAATTAGCCCGAAAATCGGATCGAATGTGGTCGGTCTGGCCAGGTCCAACAAGGAAAAATGCCCAAATTAGCCCGAAAACCGAATCGAATGTGGCCCGGTCCAACAAGAAAAAATGCTGAAAGGTGTATTGTTGCTTTAGCTCAAATATTAGCTACGAGCAACACATTCCTATCCAAGCATTTGAGATGTTGGTCCAGCCCCAATGTTATATTTAGGTATTCAGTTGCATATTTGTTCAATGTGGGATTGATTTTACATCCAATAGACATGATAGACATTTCCCTTGATGTTATGAAGAAAAGGGTCTTGACTTAACAAAATTGTTTCCCTATGATGATAGGAAAACCAATATTTAAAAATAATGACGTTAATTTAAAAAGACAGATTATGTTACTAAAACTATTATAGTTTTACTAATCAAGTCTAACGTTGGTATTTTTCGGAGATGGATCAATTTGGACCGAAAAATTTAATAGAACTAAATGTAACTTGTCGTTTACATCTTATTTTTAGTAGGTGAGCATCCGTATATAGCAACGAGATTTTTTAACGGCATACGATTATAGTTGCGATAATTTGGTTAAATGTTTCATATAACGTTTATACATACAACGTAAAATAATCAAAATATAATAGAAAAATGTTATAACATGCGATAATTCAACTAAAAAAATTCTTAAAATGTATCTAAGAATACATTTTATTTTACATTTTTTTTATTAGTAACCGTGATTTCTGACCAGTTTGGCCGACTAATTCACGGGAAGAGGAATAAAGATACAGAGATTGGCCTAACTGATATATTATTTTAAACGGAATTAACTATAGTAAGAGCTATTTAAAAACTTGCCATTTCAACGAAATTAACTATACTGACTTTAAAAAGTTGGCATGTTTTCTATGACAATATATTTTAAAATTTTGAATGGAAAATGGATGTTTTAAAGAGGTATTACAAGTATTATACATTACTCAATTTTAAGATATTTAAGTTAAAAAAAAAAAAAAAAAAAAAAAAAAAAAAAATGGTGTGTATTATAAGGTAAAGAAGAGATTTGTTTGTTTGTCTTTTGCCGTAATATGTTTCTTGTGTTTTTCTTTTAAAAAAAGCTGGTAACCAAGTGTTTAAATGAAAAAGTGATCACACAAAGTTAAAGCTTCAAAATCAAATTTATAAAAAATAGCTGTGAGCAGAAGCAGTGAGCTGTGAGCTGTGAGCAGTGAGCAGTAGCCACAACTCACTGCTCACCGCTCACAGCTTCATAAAGAAGCATTGGAAAAATGAGCTTTCCTAAAAAATAGCAAAGCTCACAGCTCCCATGACAAACGAACACTAAAAACAAAAAAGCTCAATTTCTAACCGCTCATCACCCCAAAAAGCTCTGTGACAAACATAGCCTAAGCCTTTCAACTTAAGATATTACCTGACACATGTTGGTCCAACCCTAAAATTATGTTTAGGTATTCAGTTGCATCTTTGTCCTATGTGGGATTAGTTTTACACCCAATAGACAAAACACCAATAGACATAATAAACATTTCCATCGAATGTTATTAAGAAGGGTATGTACTTAACAAAACTGATTCACTATGATGATAGGAAAAAATAATCCTTAAAAAAGAACGATTTTAATTTTAAAAGACAGATTATACTACGTATATTACTACTATAAACTATTATAGTTTTACTAATCAAGTCCACCAAAAAAACCTTGGCGTTTATATATTACTAGTATCTTACTTTTATTAGTTTGTCTTTTGCCTCAATATGTTTCTTGTGTCTTTAAATAAATCGGTAAACAAGTGTTCAAAATAAAAAAGCAATGATTATGGCATTTAGGTTGCTTTGGCTCAAATATTAGCTCTAAACAACTAAAATACAATACCACTACTTAAAATGGTGGTCCAGCTCCAATATTATATTTACGTATTCAGTTGCACGTTTGTCCGATGTGGAATTATCTATATAGTACATTTGTTGAGGACTCGGGTTCCGATGTCCTTAAAATACTAATATAAGTTAAGCCCTTTGTTGGGTTGAATGTGGCCCAAACATGCAGTCCAACAAAAACACTAGCCTGTTCTAACGTTAGCCTTTTTGGTGCTTCAACTTATCCGGTTAATACACACAGGCGAAGAAGTCGGCTGATACAATCTCACCGCCTCTCTCTCTAAAATTCGATTCCTATGATCTTCGTGGTGAAGTGGGGTTGTAGCGGCGTTGGTAAGTGGCCGGCGGTCCATGACAAGGTTTCACTTTTAACCATTTATTTGTGTGTTTCATTAATCTGTCATCATATATTTGAGTGAAAACTTTGCTTATCATCATTTGTTTTCGTCAAAGGTTTGCTTCCACCGGTTGAGATGCATCGCCAATAGTATCATCCTGCAGTTATTACGGTAATCAGTTTGTGTAACTTTTAATTATTTGTTTCTTTATGTGATTTAGGGTTGTCTGGAATTTTGTTGATATTTACGGGTGTCTTTATGTTTGCTGAACAGTTGGGACTCAGAATTGCGGTTGTCAGAAGTTTAAGGTACAACTTTAAGTTACAATTTTATAAATGAAATAGAAAGTTATAATTTTATAAATAATCGATTTTAGCTTGGACAGTGGGGATATTTGTGGAAGATTGAAGACTGATAGGGAAGATTCAATAATGGTACATGTTTTTTATGCAAGGTTTATTTTATTCTTGATTTATCTGTTGTTAATGTTTTCACTTACTTTATGTTACAGTTGGCCGTTGGTAGGCTATTTGAGGGTGAAATTAGGCAGAATGCAAGAAGAAAATGATAAACTCAAAAGTGTATGTACTCTCAAAAGTTTTACTTCTATTGACTTTAAATTTGAAATAATTATGTCCTGAAAGATTCGAACTTTTTGATATGTGGGTTTTTGCTTTTGCAGGTGTAAATTTTATTGAGGTTTGGAGCTATGAGGGTCCATGAGTTTGATGATATAGTTTCCGTTTATATCTCAGATTTTCTTACAAACGTAAGGAATTTGAGATACATTGGTAAAGTTGGTTTTTTTTTTTTTTTTTTTTTTTTTTTTTTTTTTTTTCATATGATGGTTATATGATTATTAGTCGTCATTTATTTAAAAATCTTATGAAACCAAATGATTTTGTTGCAATTTTCAGTGCGGGCCGGGTGCGTCTTAGGTTGGTTTGGAAATTCTTTTAGAAACTGAGGTAAGTGTATCGAATGAAGAGAGTTTCATACAAAATTGAAGTGTGTTTCTGGCATTTGAGTTTTTGTATATGGAATGTAGGTTAGGGATATCGAGAGAGACGGTCGTGAAGAGGTAGAAAGTGAGCAACGGAAACATGCAAAACAAACTGCCGCAACTGATTTGATATCAAGGCTCAACAACCATGGGTCCTATTCCGAGTCCGATAATCAGGAAGGTATTTCTTTTCTTGAGTGCACTGTAAAGTCAGCATAACATATAATCATGGACAGTTTTACAGCGTGTTAACTGTATATATATTTTTTACCATGATCGTGAGGGATCAACGAGAAATTGTCTCATTAAACATGAAAATAAGTTCGTAAACTGGAAAACAAGTAGAAAAGTGGCCTTATGAAGCAAGGTTTAATTGTTATATTTGACCGTCAAATACTTAAATATCTAATTTGATGATTCGTTATGTTGAAATAGACAGTAATTAATAAGAAGTTTATAGCCTAGATGTTATGGTTTGGGCTTTGGAGTTGTAAACCATGAAATAGATGTCGTGACTTAATAAGTGAATTTTGTTACTGTCTTCGAATGTATTCTGATAAGGAAAATGGAAGCTTCTTTGAGCAGGATCATAGCGATAAGCCGATAACCTCCTTGGGCATATAAGTCGTTGCATCTTTGTATGTTTTTGGGATTGCTTTGTGCTTATTTTCGATTGCTTGCGCATATAAGTCGTTGCATCTTTCTAGATACGCACTTTTGAGTCTCTGAATGGAACTGCTTATCTCCTGCATTTAAACAAAGATATGAAGGCGATGTTTGGAATACCTTATTATTCAGCCTTATAAGCCTATACGAAAATTGGAAAAAAAAACGAGAAACAAAAACAAAAATAATAAAAGAACAAAATGAAAGTTATCTTTCAGTGAATACAGTTCCTTTACAGAAAAGTCAATAATCTTCTGAATTTGCTTACTCTTACTTTATTTATCTGATTTTTTCCTCATTTTTTACTTATTTTTGCAGTTGATACATGGCTTGGTAGACAGAACCATGGAGATAACCGGTAATCTATCTGTGTTGCCTGGGGGACAATAATGGCAGTTTTAAGCCAGTTACTACATTAACCGGTAATCAGCTGTCAAAAGTAAGCACTTTTTGTTTTCCAATCACAGTGTGGCAGTTTTAAGCCAGTTACTACATTGATCTGGGTTTTGTTTCACCATGGACGGGTCAACACAACTTGAAAGGAAATAGGTTAAATGAGTTGGAACGGGTCAAAACAGCTCAAGTGTATTAACCCTTAAATTGCTTTATTTTACCATCTAGAATATTACTGTAATATACTAAAGTTGTGGCGAACATATTAAATGCTTTAAGTAAATGTATTTCTTTTTGAAAAGTGTTTGCGGGTGATTTTCGGCAAACATTATAACTTAAAACATACCACCAGCTTTGATCAGTGGCCCAACTCTACGAATTTTCCACTTCCTATAGCACCGCTGGCCGTAAACCGTTGGGACATTGTACTTTCTTGGCATCAGCAAATGTGAGGGCTGGGATTGGGATATGATTGTAAGTGACAATTGAAATAGGAGTTGTTGTTCATTAGATTCAGGGACCAACTGAAATACCAGAGACACGTAATGAGATGAGCTCTTATCGAGCCTAATCTAATATGAATTTAATGAATAGAACAGTTACTTTTGATTCATTTTCACTTTCTGATTGCTGTACTTGATAATCTTTATACATGATTATAACATTCGACAACTGTTACTAACATATGAATTGTGCAGAGAAGTGGACTCATCCTGTTGGCTAACGGCTGCATACAGTTAACTCATCCTATTGGAAGTACGGACTGGATGGTGTTTGCACCTTTTATGAATAGTCCAGAGAAGTGGATCAGTGGTGTCTTATGCGAAAGTGAATCAAGTGACGGGTGATATGCCCAAAATCTCCAACGTCAGACACGTTCGTGAGAAATTCAACGACTGGTATGCTTATGACTTTTGTTGGGATATTTCGTACATGTGTACAATACAATAAAATCTTTTTTTGTTCCTGCAAACAGGTTTACTATAAATACACCGACATGAGAAGCTGTTGTGCGACGTCTGAGACTATAGCCAGATTCACGTACTCTCGGGTCATCCCCAAACTAGGATGGTACATATATGTATAATAAACGTTTAAATTAGGACCTGTGTGTAGTGAACGTGAACTTCGTAGGTATGTAACGAGTACTGTAATATTTACACTAAGTAGCTCTAAGTTAGAGCAAACCAGAATGTAGTGTGTACACCTGCCTAGATATAAGTTTCTTACCAGAAACTGATGTAAAATCAATTTTTGGTAATGAACAGCAGCTACAACATAAATGAACTTTCATACTTACAGCAGCCAACAAATTTAGCAGATGCCCCCGCCGCAACGCGGCGGGTTCCTCCACCTTGTTAGTTATACAAAACACCAGATGATATAGTTTCCATTGGATGTTATTAGGGCTGTAAACGAACTGAACGTTCAGCGAACCGTTCACGAACCGTTCACTTATCGTTTATAATTTTGGTCCGATTATACATTCGTGTTTATTTATTTGTCCGGCTAAAGTTAAATGAACGAACACGAACATACCTCCGTCCGTGTTCGTTTACAGCCCTAGATGTTATGAAGGAATGAGTCTTGACCTAACAAAATTATTTCACTATGATGATAGGAAAAAACAATCTTTAAAAAAGAATGACTTTAACTTAGAAAGACAGAATATATTACTATAAATGTAGACTTCAATTTCAGCTTATACACAACAAAATGCTAAGTCTAAACCAAAAAATAAAAAAAATAACAAAATAAAATAAAATAAAATAAATAAATAAATAAAAAGAGCCTTAACCGATCTAAAATTAGGTAGCAACGAATTCAACCTAAACCTATCGGATTAGCCGTTCCGTAGCTTGGCATCGCTTATATTCCGTCACAACTAACATGTATAAGTTGTCTATTGGGCCAGTAATGAAACACCATCACAATTAGAAGCTCAATGCATTTATGGATCAAAAAACTAGTGATGAATGTGGTTGTTAGTATCGAATGTACGCTTCAAGTCTCATAACAATGCAACAACGCCGTCTACGCGAATAACCCGTATATGTCATTGTTTTTTTGGAGAAAAAAATGGACAAACTACTTGTTAGCTTCAAAGCTGCTCGGTTGCCCAAATGTAACATCCCAACCATTAGAAGCAACCTCACTCTTGTGACATTGTTTCGCTAATCCGATATATAATTATAATAAAAATGATTTAGCCTCTCAGAAATATTCTTAAACTTCTTTATATTGTCAAATGCTTGTTTTAGATTTAACTGTTAGAAAGCGGACAATCTTTTTCGGTGTAAATAAAAGACTAATGACATGCCGTCACATCAGTTTGTGGATTATTTTTGTGAGAATTTGTTTGTGGCCATATCATTTCTCCTTTTAGAAAGATAATTATTTGTTTTGAGGTACGTTTGGTTTTGTTATAGCACGTTGTCGAAAACTATATTTGTTGTCTAGTTAAAAGAGTGATCTTATTTATAAGGAGGAAAATGATATAAACTGTGTGCAAAGGCACCCCCAAGATTGAGGAGCGGCTTACAACATAATTAATGAGGGAGTCACAAATACTCGTGACTTATGAAAGCTTGACATGCAAGCACTGAAATTGGGTTTCAAACACACACAAATGAATTTTCTGTAGCAAAATAAGTATATCTATGAAGAAAATTCAAAAATAGAAGCAAATGTATTACGTTACTTATTCTTATTAGTTTAATTTTGATTATAAATTCGTGTTATCTTGCTTTTTGCTAGTTTGATCAAAGCTAATAGTTTTACTAATCAAGTCAGACATTGTATTTTTCGGAGATGGAGCAATTTGGACCAAAAAACTTGTCGTTTATATCTTACTTTTATTTGTTGGGTTTTGCTAATGACAACCTTAAGAGTTGTTGTTAAGAGATTGATTTTATTACATTTGAACTAATGAATGATTCTTATTGGATGACATTTTCGAAAAAAGTGGATGAAATCCCTAAAAATCCGGATACACAACAAAGACTTCATTCTCTTTGGGTGAATTTGTTTCTTACAAATAATTGTAGTAAAAATGATCATATTAACCATAGGGTTGTCGTTAGCAAAACCCTGTTTGTCTTTTGCCTTAATATGTTTCTTGGGTTTTTAATTAAATTGGTAACCAAGTGTTTAAAGAAAAAAATTATCATAGATGCTTGGAGCCTTTAGCTCAAATATTAGCTATAAGCCTCCACTGACTATGAGAATTGTAACATTAATTCAACCCCAACATTATATTTAGATATTGAGTTGCATCTTTGTCCAATGTGGGATTAGTTTTACAAAAGCACTAATACACATAATAGAGTTTCCATTCAAGATTGTTTCACTATGATGATGGGAAAAACAATCTTAACGCATGCTTGGTAGGGGGTTATTGGGGTAAGGAATGGGAAAGATAATGAAAAATTGTGCTTGGTAAGGTATAATGCAATGACCTATTTATATTCCTTTGCATATTATTTGCTTTTACTTTTCTCATTTCTAATTTGAACCAAACATACCCTTAAAAAATAATGACTTTAATTTAAAAAGACAGATTATATTACTATAAACTATTATTGTTTTACTAATCAAGTCCAAGACCAAAAAACCTTGGCGTTTATATCTTATCTTACTTTTATTTGTTTGTCCTTTTCCCTTAAAATGTTTCTTGTGTTTCTTAGTAAATTTGGTAAACAAGTGTAATGGCGGAGCTTGACAATATATCATGGGAGGAAAAAAAAAAAAAAAAAAAAAAAAAAAAAAAAAAAAATCTCGTAAGGCACGAAAAGTAGGAGGGCCATGACCCTCTCATATCTCTTCATGGCTCCGCGAGTGCAAGTGTTTAAAATAAAAAAGCATTGGAAATTTGATGTTGGTTGATTTAATTCAAACATTAGCTCAATGCAACCAACATACAATACCAACACTTGAGATATTGGTCCAGCTTTAGGTATCCAGTTGCATCTTTGTCCTATGTGGGATTAGTTTTACATCCAATAGACAAAACACCAATAGACATAATAGAGTTTCCATCGGATGTCATGAAGAAAAAGGTCTTGACTTTAAACAAAATTGTTTCACTATGATGATATGGTGTTGATATCGAATGTACGTTTCAAGTCTCAAAACAATGCAACAACGCCGTCTAAGCGAAAAAATGGACAAACTAAAATGAACAAACCACTTGTAAGTTGTTGGTAGTTATTAGTTAAACGGTTCCCAGATTAGGGTTAAGATAATCAATAAAGGTACCGGATATTCACTTGAAATCGTGGTATCACTTTCCAATAGAAACTATTCGACCCTATGCATGGGTTACACGAATATCTCTATGGGATAAGACCAAATGATGTTCTTGCTCTAGGCACAAACCAAGAACCAGATACGTATTGAAGTGTTTAGGGTTTTGTGTTAATCGTATTGTAAACGTGTCTCCATGCAGAATGATGTGACCTCTATTTATAATAGAGAATACTCAAACCCTAGCCCATGGTATTATGTATAATTAATGGCCCATTAATTATATCATAATAATTTCCATAATAATAGGGATCAGTGGTTATCAGTGGAAACATTATCACTAGCAGTGATAATGTTAACACATCAGTGGAAACGCTAGCAACAGAATCACACTATCAGCAGCAGAATCAAATAGCAGCAGAATCAGCTGGCAGCAGAATCAGCTGTTAGTAGAATCCTAGCAGCAGATTCACAACACTAGCAGCAGAGTCTACTAGCAGTACCTTGATCAAGCAGTACCTTGATCAATACATAACCACTATTGAGTCAGGGGATTCAGTGACCAAATGGGTGTATACTCCATACCTCCAAACCCATTACCAGGTGTAAATTGATCCCTCAAGTGCACTAAATTTTCCAACAATCCTCCCCAAATTTAGTTCACATCCTTTGCATGAAAAATCCAACACAAAACAAAACAAGTGCATAAATGAAAATATCCTGAGGATTGAATTTCCACATTAGTACATATACTTTCAAATATTCGAGAATCAGGGTGTTCTAAGAATTGAACCCTTCAACCCATTTGAATACCTGATGATAAATACACACAAGTTTTCAAACACTAAAATACTCCTGACACTATATAAGCCATGTGTCCATATCCAATTCATAAATGTTGTAAAAGCTAAAAGTCCAAAGCTTCCTGAAGCGGCAAAACTTCAACATTCACATAGGTGGTTCATCTTTAATTCATGCTCCTGCTTAGCACTTTTTCAAAGAAAATTAACCATTAAGAAGTGAAGACTTCATCCTCCTTTCAGCAGGTAACAAGCACAACCTTGGGATGTTTGTAATACATGTGCTTCAGTCCACTAAATGATCAGCTTTCCACATTGAACTCAGCTTCCAAGTTTCCTTAGAAGGGAGTTGGGTATCCTTGCATTCAGTGACTAAGTTGGACTTAAACCCATCCCTTTAGCAGACTTCAAAACCAAGTCTCTAGCCAAACCCTTCGTCAAGTGATTAGCTAAGTTTTGTTGAGATTTAACAAACACTATAGATACCACCCCATTCATGATAAGCTCACGAATCATGCTATGCCTAACACCTAAGTGTCTAGACTTCCCATTGTATATCTGGCTATAAGCCTTTGCCAATGTAGCAGCACTATCACAACGGATAGAAATAGGTGTTATAGGTTTAGACCACAATGGAATCTCAAGAAGCAAGTTTTTCAACCATTCAGCTTCTTTGCCAGCAGCAGCTAAAGCCACAAATTCAGATTCCATGGTTGAACTGGTAATGCAAGTTTGTTTCTTGGATGCCCAAGAAATTGCACCTCCACCAAGTAGGAATACCCAACCACTGGTAGACGAATTGTCTTCAGTGTTACTGATCCAACTTGCATCAGTGTATCCTTCTAATACTGAAGGATAACCAGTATATGAGAGACTATAATCCATAGTTCTCTTCAAATACTTAAAGACCCTCTGAATTGCTTGCCAATGATGAGCACTAGGATTACTAGTATACCTGCTCAGTTTGCCCACAGCAAAAGCAATGTCAGGTCTTGTACAAGTCATGGCATACATCAAGCAGCCAATCACCCTAGAATACTCAAGTTGAGATACAGCTTTGCCAGTATTAGGCATTAGCTTCTCACTTGTATCCATGGGAGTACTCACTGGAGTACAATCAAAGTAATTAAATTTCTTTAACACCTTCTCAATGTAATGAGACTGAGAGATAGAAATTTTGTTACTTTCATGTTTAATCCTTATGCCAAGGATAACATCTGCCTCCCCCCATATCCTTCATGGAGAACTTTGATGACAAAAATTCTTTTGTAAGATCAACTTGATTTTGGTCAGTGCCAAAGATCAACATGTCATCAACATATAGACAAATGATGACTCCTTTACCAAATTCATCAAATTTGCTATATACACATTTGTCAGCTTGATTAAGTAAATAACCACTAGACAAAACCACTTCATCACACTTTTGATGCCATTGCTTAGGTGCCTGTTTTAGTCCATAAAGAGACTTAATCAGTTTACACACCTTGTTTTCATTGCCAGGCATGATGAAGTCCTGAGGTTGGTTCATGTAAACCTCCTCATCTAAATCACCATTCAAGAAAGCTGTCTTCACATCCATCTGATGAATAATCAGATTATGAATTGATGCCAAAGCAATTAGCAATCTTATGGTACTGATACGTGTCACTGGAGCATAAGTATCAAAGTAGTCTATTCCTGACTTTTGTTTAAAGCCTTGAATAACTAATCTTGCCTTGAACTTTTCAACAGTTCCATCTACCTTCATTTTCCTTTTGAAAATCCATTTGCTACCTAAAGGTTTGCAACCAGGTGGTAGATCAGTCAACACATAAGTGTTATTGCCCATGATAGAGTCCATCTCATCATTAATTGCTTCTTTCCAGAAAGCAACATCCTGGGACTTCATTGCTTCTTCAAATGTTTTGGGATCATCCTCTGATGCGTGGGAATCGCACCTTGCTTTACCTCTCGAGGGATCTCGCGAGGCTTACAACCCCCACCAGGCAGTGTACCTGATCGTTGTAGTATAGTATAGTGACAAGTACCGGGGGATTGATCGTTCAGCTTAGGAATAGTGTCGCTAGGATTAGAAAACCTAATTAATAGTTCTAGAGGTGGAAGATGATTCTTTTTGTATTTTTATATTTTTATGAAAGCAAGTAAAATCTCGGGTTTTAGAAGAGTGGGCGGAATTAGTTGCTAATCAACTAACCCAAAACTAAGATGCAATCAAAATAAAATAATAAAAATGAAATTAAACTAAATTATACTAAAGTTGTGAGCAGTATGTGGAGAAATTGTGTTTACTTAGACTTCATTACTCCCTATATATCTTTTACATGTCAATTACTTGTTATACTTGTATGGATGACGGATTGTATTCCTTAATACCATTCGTGGGGTGGCATACATAACTCCCCAACTCTATGAGCTCTTATCTCCTCCTACACCATGACCCAGCACAACTATAGGGATTGTAAACAGTGGCTCATGCATTAAATACAACCAATAAAGACCTAGTACGCCTCAGTTCATGTTTCTTAAGACGTTCAAGCATGTTACCATTGGAGATCTGCCAGTTTTCTTAAGCCTAACATATAATATCATTCATCCAAGAACAAGAATAGACAAGTAATCAACACATAATTAACATCTAGGTTTCATTAGATCTAAGCAAACACAAAGAAAATCTAGCCTAGCATAGTAGAATTAAGATAAGAACAAAAGATAAACAACCAACACATAGACATATTGATTGAATTAAGAGTATACTTATCTCAATTACAATGCAAGGTCTCAAGGGTTTGGAACCCTTGAAAAACCTGTAAAAGAGGCACCAAAATCGTCTTTAGGGTTTTTACCAAAACTTCTCCTCTTTTAATGAAAAAACTAGAAAACTATATATAGGAAAATCGTCCTGACGGCGTCAAGAGTTAAATCTGACGCCGTCAACTCGCCGCCATAAACTTCCTCGGACGCCCTAGATCCACTTGTGACGGCCTATGTGACGCCGTCACCACCTACGGTAAATTAATCTTGGCCACTTTGACGCCGTCATCTACTCATCTGACGCCGTCACCAGCTACGGTAAAATATTCATCATGTCTGACGCCGTCAAGACTCAAGTCGTGACGCCGTCACCTTGTATTTCCAGCTTGGATTTTTGGTACTTTGTCGTTTCCTTCACTTTATGCTCCAAAAACGTCCAAAATAGCCCCTTTTCCAGAATTCACTCTCCAAACACCTAAAATCACAAAAGGAACGATTTAGGGCAATATTTGATCAAATAAAGTCGGATTCGGGCTTAAATGACCCCCTAAAAACGGATCATTTTTCGCCTCATCATATACCCTTACACTTGAGATTTGCTTGTCCTCAAGCAAATGAGCTTTTATTCTACTCAAAAGACAAGTTAGGGGTCATTTAACACTAATATAAAAGTAATTACAACAAATAATCGTTCCACTAAAGACCAATAGACAAGCACGGAAGTCATATACAAGCACCTCACAAATAGTGTTTAGATACTCACATCTCTCGGGTGTAATAAAGTAATATAACATTATGGAAATGGAAGATATCTCTCACTACCTGTCATAGCAAAATAGATTACCATAGGCTTGGGAAAGGATCAAACCTCCACCACATGGCGTAAGCACCTAGGATAAACTATCAAAGAGGTCTTTTTAAAGGGTTATAACGTTAGGTGTAGGGATATGAATTACACGGTTTTGTTGGATAAAGGGAATTTTACTGGTGGCGAGTTAACAATCTTAGTAAATTACATGTACAAGATGGCGTTGCTAAGCCAAGACTAGACTCGACTTAAGCTAATAAATGAAAAATAACAAAAACATAAAATGAACATAGAATGAAAACGGGATGGTAGTCCGTATTTTTTTTTTTTTTTTTTTCTATATTTTTTTTTCTTAATTAATTTTTTTTTTCGATTTTTTTTTTTTTTTTTTTTACATACATTCTTACCCTACCATCAAAATAATACATCATAGGGGTTTGAGCAATCCCCTTACACTTGAATTTTTACATACTTTACATTTAACTATTCTAATGACTCGAATTAAGAAAATCAAAACACTTGGAGTACTTTTAAGATTAACGTACATATGGGGGTAATAATATGATGTTCTTCCCCATTACTCCATAAATTAAGTACTTACCCATGAGTCCCAATCGTCCCAAAACAATATGTACAAAGATATGACTCGACTTAGCAACCATGTAATCAATTAGAAAGTTAACTTAGGGTTTAACAAATAACAATAATGCACTAAAAATGAGCGCATACACGGAAGGCTAAGGCGATTTGGGTGTACATTTAAGTGGGGTGTAACAAATTCTTCCTTTAAGTAAAATGCTTAAAGTTAGAAACGAAAAGATAGGCTCGGAGGGGTGTACTAGGGGTATCGTGTACTAAAAATGAGTACAACGCTAAGGGTGTGGGAAAAATTAGTTGACTTAACTAGCCAAGTAATATGACTTAATTGGTCAAGTAATTATGATACGGGTTTAACACAAGGGTGATCCTAATGCCTCTTATCATGTAGTAAATCCTACTACACGAATGTAGTCTCACTAGCGGTCTCGGGATGCATCACTAACGCAAGTTCTAGAATCTAAATGCTACCGGTACACTCATAAGCACTAATAGTAAATGCTTTTCCTATCAAATCTAAAGGCGAACCTCACATTTTTGGGTGGAAAATTTTTCTGAATATACGGTTATGTGCTAGTCATACAACCTCCTATCCATGAGACGCTTGCTATGGCTAAAGTTTCACTCCTAAATGTTGTAAAAAAATTTAAATTTGGTGCTAAAATTACACTAACAAGTATTTCTCATAGTTTTATTACTCATTTACTATCAAACAAAACAAACTCAAGCGAAAGTGCATATGTAAGGTATCATCTTTTTACCCTCCCCTTACACTTAGGATGAACATTGTCCCCAATGTTCAAATAAAGAATGTAAAAGTTAAGAAGTAAAGAGAATGAAATCAAATACTCCCCTGATTCGCTCGGTATGGATTATAGGTTGGCCAGGTTAAATCTTCCTCCAAGAAAATGAACAATCAAAGCTTCCCATCCAGAATATAAATCATCTTCTTGTCTTAAATAACCTGTAGATCCTGACAAAAGTAGACAAGGCAACCTCGCGTAAAATCGGCGGCATCCTATATAAGTTACTAAATCCTAGAAAACAAAGTAAGATATAATGCTTGTTGAATGAAGTTTGCAGATTTCCTGGAGATTATAAAACTTAATAAATCACAAAAAACATAAGACTCCGTTAGAAAAACAAAACTGGTAAAATTTCCAGATTTTTGACTCCTGACGCCGTCAAGAGCAATTGCCTGACGCCGTCAGAGTGGACCTGCAGAAATCTTTATGTTAAGTTTCCGGAAAATTTCTGGAAAAATCTTGTCCTACTTCCTGGAAAATCCTGCAAAACTTCATTATGACTCAATACAAGCATTTGACTCTAACAATTACGAATATACATGTTCATTAAATATTGTGGAGAATCATGATCGGTTTGTTTCTTAAAAACATATTTGGGGTTTCCCCTTACACTTATCTTTTGCAAAAATACCTTTAGGTTGAAGTTAAGACTAGGCTAAACAACATAATAAAGTATTTCCACATTCTAATTGAGAAACATGATCAACCAACAATAAAAATAAAACATGCATACGGAAGCAAATAACAATCAAACAAATAAAATCACACAAAACATGGGTTGCCTCCCAAGAAGCGCTTTTCTTTATTTACGAGTCTTGTAGCTAGACTCAAAGTTTTGGTTTACTACGTGATTCCATCATTGGTTCCACTGTCTAGGTCATCCTCTAAACTAATGTCGCTCTCATAGTGTAAGTACTTTGGATCTTCAAATTCAAAAACATCCCGTCGATACTTAGAGCCAAGCTTACTAACATCCTCAAAGAATCCACAAGATAAATCAGAAACATTTCTACAACCTCTTCTAACATCGTCATCGCACAAGACAAGTTGAGAGCTCATCATATCGAGCCCGTCGCAATCTATATCCCTAAGGTCCCTTCTTTTGTATGGCGTTTGGTATGAAATCCTCCTAATCCCGTCAGTGAAAGTCATGATTCCGTTCAAGTCATCTATTATCAACTTAGTGATTTCACAAAAGGGTGCTCCAAATACGACTTGCGATAGCCTAGGGTCAACAAAGTCCTTTATGTTGTCCACAATCGTGAACTCCATAGGGAATGCCATATTTCCTATGAAGACTTGGATTTCATGATCCTTACCAACCACTTTCTCTCCCTTGTAAACCATCCCCCATCTGCAGATATTGTTATAATGAAATAATGACATGAAATTCTTTGGCAGGAACACATTAATGTATACGTTCTCGAAGTACTTGTGACCGATCATGCAAGGGATTTTTAGGTTATTCGGATCACGTCGTTTGATCTTTTTCAACTCTCCATCCTTTGATCCATATGGACTGCCCTCAAGGGAGGGACGATACTCATAAACTTCCTCACCATCCCTACGAAAAATTACCGTTCTAACACCATTGGTGAGTAATACACTACCATCTTTCTCGTCAAGGATTGCTCCCGATTCATTGATAAATGGCATCCCAAGGACAAGGTTGGTCAATGTTTGATTAGCTAGAGGGTCCACGTCATCAATTACGGTGAGGTCAGTATTGTAATCAAGTTCTCCAATCCTAATTGATACATTTTCTATTACGTTCTTGCACACAACGTGCTCTGGGAAGGTTTTGTGGTATAGAGAAAGTGGGATTACGCTGACTGGGAAGCTAGGATCTACATGGCTATTAATTAAGACCTTTCCCTCAATGGTACAGGGGATTTTGAAAAGCTTAGAGTCGTTCCCCTCGGTTTGATTGCTATCTATACTTATAACATCCTCTAGTTCGGATTCTTTTATAACAGATTTGCTCAAAATGGTTGGGTCTTTCTCCTGTTCCTCCGATGTCTCGTTCCAATCATCCGGTCTGTCGGATTTCTGCGCGGTGCATTGCTTGGGTGAGTCGGTAGGTTTCCTCGCCGGAGCGTGGTCACCCTTTGGTGCCTCATCCTTTGCTGTCTGACTGAGGTTGTCAGTTTGTTGTTGGGTTGGATTAGGTGCTGCAGCTGATATTGTGGTGATGGTGTTTACAAAGTAGATTGGTCCAGAGGGGTTGATAGGTCCTTTCTCGTTAGGGGATATATGTTTGAATAGCTTGCTAGGACTTTTTATTTTTACAGGGGAGGCTGGTGGACTCATGATGGTAGCAGACTTAACCTCATCAACGTGAATGGGCTTATTATCAATATGCTCTTTGATAGCATTCAACAGATTACGAATCTTGTTGTTCACGTCGGCCTGCTGTTGTTTGAATTTTGCCTCGAGTGTAGTAAGCTGCAGTTCTTGAGAAAGAATGAATTTTTTTAGATCATCTTCACAGCTTTGCCTAGGGGTATTTTGTGACGGAAAATGTTCGGACCAAGTGAGCGGTGAGGAGTCATTAAATGATACACTTCGTGTTTGGTACCCTCTAAAATTAGGTTTATCCTTCCATGCCTCATATGCTTCGGCAGAAGTTCGAGGGCCCTGCCCTACGTGTGATGATGTGAATTCGTTATAAGCACGTTTTGGAAGTTCCATGCAGTTGTAGGTCTCATGAGGGCCATTGCACAGTTTGCATGTAGAAGCGATTCTGCTTACTTGGCTTGAAGGCTTATGAGTTTCGTAAGATTTCATGAGAGACTTGACTCGACCTTCAAGTTCCATGATCCTACGGTCGGGAGTGCTTGAATTGTTCGAAGGCAAAGATATTGCCTTGACCGTTTTGTTCAAATCACGGGGATCATTCCAACTTTCGTTGTCATAGAGAGCAAGATCTTCTATGAGTTCCCATGATTGTTCCGCACTAAGATCACGTAGCTTACCACCGGCCGATTGGTCAATGGTTCGCCTTGTGGGGATATCGATATGGTCATAGAAAATTTGGACTTGGAGCCAAAGATCTATGCCATGATGAGGGACTTTTTGGAGTAAGTCCTTGAAACGAGTCCATGCTTCATAAAGAAATTCATTTTGACGTTGTTGGAACATCAAGATGTCATTCCTAAGCTTAGTAGTTCTCCCCGGTGGGAAAAATTGAGCAAGGAAACGAGTGGTGAGATCATCCCATGTGGTGATGGATCCCGCGGGTAAACGCTCAAGCCATTGACTAGCTTGATCCCGTAGAGAGAATTGGAATAGGCGTAAACGGGTAGTCTCTCTAGTTTCAACACCTAGGTCTATGGAATCTACGATTTTGAGGAAGTCCTTAAGGTGTTGGTTTGGATCTTCGGAACGAAGTCCATGGAATGCACATCCGCTTTGCATCAACCGGATGGTGTCGGATCGCAAGGGGGTCACATTGGCTCCGGTGAGCTCAATGGTGTTTCGGTAGCCTTGGTGGCTAGGTCGGGAATATTCTCCTAAGGTTCGGGGCCTAAGGGGTTCTAGTGGTGGGTTTCGTTGTGGTGGGATAATGGGTTCAAAGATGTTACCACCTTCCATGATGTCGGATGGTAAAGAGTTACGAACAAAGGCACGAAGAAATAAGATAGACTAAAGAAGACCTGAGAATAAAAAATAAAAATCTTACTAGAAAGGAATCTAGCAAGTAGACCTAATAAAAAGAAATCCTAACCTAGACAATAACTATTCCCCGGCAACGGCGCCAAAAACTTGATGCGTGGGAATCGCACCTTGCTTTACCTCTCGAGGGATCTCGCGAGGCTTACAACCCCCACCAGGCAGTGTACCTGATCGTTGTAGTATAGTATAGTGACAAGTACCGGGGGATTGATCGTTTAGCTTAGGAATAGTGTCGCTAGGATTAGAAAACCTAATTAATAGTTCTAGAGGTGGAAGATGATTCTTTTTGTATTTTTATATTTTTATGAAAGCAAGTAAAATCTCGGGTTTTAGAAGAGTGGGCGGAATTAGTTGCTAATCAACTAACCCAAAACTAAGATGCAATCAAAATAAAATAATAAAAATGAAATTAAACTAAATTATACTAAAGTTGTGAGCAGTATGTGGAGAAATTGTGTTTACTTAGACTTCATTACTCCCTATATATCTTTTACATGTCAATTACTTGTTATACTTGTATGGATGACGGATTGTATTCCTTAATACCATTCGTGGGGTGGCATACATAACTCCCCAACTCTATGAGCTCTTATCTCCTCCTACACCATGACCCAGCACAACTATAGGGATTGTAAACAGTGGCTCATGCATTAAATACAACCAATAAAGACCTAGTACGCCTCGGTTCATGTTTCTTAAGACGTTCAAGCATGTTACCATTGGAGATCTGCCAGTTTTCTTAAGCCTAACATATAATATCATTCATCCAAGAACAAGAATAGACAAGTAATCAACACATAATTAACATCTAGGTTTCATTAGATCTAAGCAAACACAAAGAAAATCTAGCCTAGCATAGTAGAATTAAGATAAGAACAAAAGATAAACAACCAACACATAGACATATTGATTGAATTAAGAGTATACTTATCTCAATTACAATGCAAGGTCTCAAGGGTTTGGAACCCTTGAAAAACCTGTAAAAGAGGCACCAAAATCGTCTTTAGGGTTTTTACCAAAACTTCTCCTCTTTTAATGAAAAAACTAGAAAACTATATATAGGAAAATCGTCCTGACGGCGTCAAGAGTTAAATCTGACGCCGTCAACTCGCCGCCATAAACTTCCTCGGACGCCCTAGATCCACTTGTGACGGCCTATGTGACGCCGTCACCACCTACGGTAAATTAATCTTGGCCACTTTGACGCCGTCATCTACTCATCTGACGCCGTCACCAGCTACGGTAAAATATTCATCATGTCTGACGCCGTCAAGACTCAAGTCGTGACGCCGTCACCTTGTATTTCCAGCTTGGATTTTTGGTACTTTGTCGTTTCCTTCACTTTATGCTCCAAAAACGTCCAAAATAGCCTCTTTTCCAGAATTCACTCTCCAAACACCTAAAATCACAAAAGGAACGATTTAGGGCAATATTTGATCAAATAAAGTCGGATTCGGGCTTAAATGACCCCCTAAAAACGGATCATTTTTCGCCTCATCATCCTCCACAATGAAGCAATAAGAGTATTGGTCAGAGACCTCACTCCTTGTACCTTCAATTAAGTATAATTGAAACTCATGTCCAAATGACTTTGGAGTCCTCACCCTATTGCTCCTTCTGAGCTCAGGTTCAGGTTGTTGTTCCACAACCTCAGCAGGAACCTCTGAAACACCATTGTCATTGGTTCCATTTGGAATCCTTTGACTTGGTCTAGGGATAGATGAGAATCTGTTCTCATCAAATAGTGTATCCCTTGATTCAATTATTGAGTTAATTGAAACAGACTCATTAGGTTCTATAACATAAAACCTATATGCCTTGGAATGCTCAGCATATCCAACAAAGATGCATTCAATACCTCTTTCACCCAAAGTTTTCTGCTTTGGATCAGGGAGTCTTACAACAGCCCTACAACCCCATATCCTAAGATAATTAAGGTTAGGTTTCTTTTTAGTCCAAAGTTCATAAGGGGTAACTTTGTTCCTTTTGTTGGGAACTCTATTTAATAAATAGCAAGCTGTTAACATAGCTTCACCCCAGAACCCTTGACTCAGCCCAGAATAGGACAACATGGAATTAACCATCTCCTTCAGTACCCTGTTTTTCCTTTCAGAAATACCATTTTGCTGAGGAGTATAAGGGGCAGTCGTTTCATGGATTATACCAACAGACTGAAAATACAGAGTATCCATGTACTCACCTCCCCTATCAGTCCTTAATCTTTTGATCAAAGAACTTTGTTGCAATTCAACTTCAGTTTTAAATACTTTAAATTTATCTAATGCTTCATCTTTAGAATGTAATAAATAAACATGACAAAACCTAGAAGCATCATCAATAAAAGTCACAAAGTATTTCTTATTCCCCAAAGAGGGAGTAGCATGTAAATCACAAAGGTCACTGTGAATTAACTCCAAAACTTTAGTTTCACGTTTTACTCCTTGAAAAGGTTTCTTAGTTATCTTGTTCAACATACAAGTTTTACACTTTTTAGTGTTCATATCAAAAGCTGGTATTAACCCATCCTTAGACATATCTTGCATTCTTTTAAAATGTACATGGCCAAGTCTTGCATGCCACAGGTTTGAATCATAAAGTTTAGATGTAGATATAAAAGCAGAATCAATATTATCATGAACAATATTAAGTCTGAACATTTGATTACATAAATAACCAAAACCAATAAACACACCATTTTTAGACAAAACAAACTTATCAGATTCAATAACCTGTTTGTAACCACAATTATTTAAAACACTACTAGAAACCAAATTCTTTCTAATATCAGGAACATGTAAAACATTAAATAAAGAAACAATCTTTCCAGAACTAAACTTCAACTCAATACATCCTTTTCCATGCACCAGGGCAGTTGACTCGTTTCCCATATGAAGAATAGAACCATCATTCATTGACTTATAGGTCTTGAACCAGCTTCTATCTTTACACACATGAATTGTTGCTCTAGAGTCAACCCACCACGCAACATCATCATTCTGCACAAAGTAAATGTCAGATAAATATGTAATATAATAAATCTTAAAAGACTTATTAATCACATTCTGACCTTTCAGAGAATTGGTGTTACCATTCCCTCCACTTGTGCCTGATCCATTGGATTTGTTTCCAACTTTACCACCCTTGCAATCTTTCCTGAAGTGTCCAGGTTTCCCACACTTCCAACAAGTCACCTTAGGTTTCTTGTTAAGATCAGATTTGGTGTTATCTTGATGCTTACACTTGCCCTGTTGTCATTGTACTTGGTGGAGTTGTTATGCTCTACCATATTGACAACTGATGGACCAGTAGCAGTGCTACTCTTTGGCTTGTCAATGTCTTGAGCTTTGAGTGAATCCTCAATGCGCAAGTGACTGCCCAACTCAACAAGAGTTAACTCCTCTTTCTTATGCTTAAGCATATGCTTGAAATCTTTCCAAGAGGGAGGTAGTTTATCGATGATACAAGAGACTAAAATAGCCTCATCCATGTTCATCTTGTGTTGTGTGAATCGACCAAGTATACTAATAAGTTCATTGTATTGTTCCATGACAGGTCTAGAATCAACCATTTTGTAATTGTTAAAATTACTTACAAGGAACTTCTTACTTGATGCATCCTCAGCCATATATTTGGCTTCCAAGGAATCCCAAAGTTCTTGAGAAGTTTCAACATTCTGAAAAATATCAAATAGAGAATCAGACATACCATTGAGAATTAAACCCCTGCATATGTAGTCATCATTCTCCCATTTGATTCTTGCCCTCATCTGATCCATAGTAGCATCATCTCCATGATCTTCTGGAATCTCAGTAGTGAGAACATAAACCACATTCATACTTGACAACAAGAAGTGCATCTTCTTTTGCCACCTTCTGAAATCAACACCTTCAAACTTTTCCAACTTGGAAAAGTTAGCAGCCATTTGTCTCATAGCAGCAGCCATTGATTATCACTGATAGTTTCTATTGATTGTTGGTAGTTATTAGTTAAACGGTTCCCAGATTAGGGTTAAGATAATCAATAAAGGTACCGGATATTCACTTGAAATCGTGGTATCACTTTCCAATAGAAACTATTCGACCCTATGCATGGGTTACACGAATATCTCTATGGGATAAGACCAAGTGATGTTCTTGCTCTAGGCACAAACCAAGAACCAGATGCGTATTGAAGTGTTTAGGGTTTTGTGTTAATCGTATTGTAAACGTGTCTCCATGCAGAATGATGTGACCTCTATTTATAATAGAGAATACTCAAACCCTAGCCCATGGTATTATGTATAATTAATGGCCCATTAATTATATCATAATAATTTCCATAATAATAGGGATCAGTGGTTATCAGTGGAAACATTATCACTAGCAGTGATAATGTTAACACATCAGTGGAAACGCTAGCAACAGAATCACACTATCAGCAACAGAATCAACTAGCAGCAGAATCAGCTGGCTGCAGAATCAGCTGTTAGCAGAATCCTAGCAGCAGATTCACAACACTAGCAGCAGAGTCTACTAGCAGTACCTTGATCAAGCAGTACCTTGATCAATACATAACCACTATTGAGTCAAGGGATTCAGTGACCAAATGGGTGTATACTCCATACCTCCAAACCCATTACCATGTGTAAATTGATCCCTCAAGTGCACTAAATTTTCCAACATAAGTTGTAAGTATATGTCATGGTTATGATTAGCATTTAGTTGTTCTTTTGTCCGATGTGGGATTAATTTTACATTTCATATGGCACTCAGAATCTTTAAGCGCATGAAACCTCACTTCTTGATCATGCACTTCATTCTCTGTCTCTCTGAGACACATCATCTCGTGGAGCTTCTGTTGAAGAAGCTTCGTCTTCTCTCTCAAGATTCTTACCTCTCAACCATTGGCGTGACCCTTGGTTTGTGAACCACCCATGTCGAAAACTATATTTGTTGTCTAGTTAGAACTTAGAAGAATGATCTTCTTATTTATAATGAGGAAAATGATATAAAATGTGTCCAGATTGAGGAGCGGCTTACAACATAATTAATGAGGGAGTAACAAATGCTCGTGACTTATGAGAGCTTGTGAAATTGGGTTTCAAACACACAAATGAATTTTCTATAACAAAATAAGATATCTAAAAAAAAAATGTACGTTACTTATTCTTACTAGTTTAATTTTGATTATAAATTCGTGTTATCTTGCTTTTTGCTAGTTTGATCAAATCTGATAGTTTTACTAATTTGGACCAAAAAATTGTCTTTTATATCTTTACTTTTATTTGTTTAACCAAGTGTTTAAAAAAAATGATAGTTGGTAAAATGAGTGCTTTAGCTTTATCTAAAATATTAGTTGTAAACACTCAGTATACTTACCATCATTGAGATATTGGTCCAACCTCAATATTATATTTATGTTTTCAGTTGCATTTTTGTTCAATGTGGGATTAGTTTTGCATCCAATTGACAAAACACCAATAGACATAATAGACATTTCCATTGGATGTTATGAAGAAAAAGGTCTTGACTTAAACAAAATTGTTTCACTATGATGATAGGAAAAAACAATCTCTAAAAAAGTAATGACTTTAATTTAAAAAGACCGATTATATTACTATAAGTGTAGACTTCAATTTCAGCTTATTATACACAACAAAATGCTAAGTCTAATGAAAAACTTAACCAAACTAAAATTTGGTAGCAACGAATTAAACCTAAACCTATCAGATACTTTGTTTCGTAGCCTACTGATATTCCGTAACAACTATGTTTTGTTCGCAAGCACACTTCTAAGTCCAACCAAGATGTACATTCTAAATGACATGAGTCATTTTTATATAAAAATATCACCAGTTACAGAAACAAATTAAATTACTACTTTTCGTATATTAATATGTGATGACAAGTTGAAAACCAAATTAATAAAGCTGGTTGTTTAGATTTATATGATTTCGGCTTATAAGCTGGTGTTTGTGCAAGTTTATTTGATAAGCTCATTTTAAATGGGCTTGTAAAATTCATAACATCAAATAATAAAGTTATAAGCCCACGAAATTAAGCTTACGAGCTTAACAATTTTAAAATAAGTTTGTCATGTCGTCATATAAGCTAGATAAACATTATCAATAACATTCATTTAGTTGCTTACTTGTCCAATTTTGGGATTAAATTTTACATCCAATAAACTTAACACCAATAAACATTGCATTGTTATTCTTCCCTAAAAACAATACTCATTTTAGCATTTGATAAAAGATTCCCATAGCATATTATGAAGAAACGGGTCTTGACTTAACCAAACTATTTCAGATATGATGACAAAGGAACAATCTTTTGACAAGAATGACCTTATTTTAGAAAGATTAAAGACAAGATCTATAAATATAAGTGTAGAAAATTTTGTCAAATTCAAGTTATTGTACGCGATGGTTTAATACTTATGGTAGATCCGATAACTAAATCAACCTAAAATTCGGTAGCAACGAGTTCAACCTAAACCTTTGAGATACGTTGTTTGATGTAAAGATCCTTAAAATGTTTTGTGCCACTTATTAGCTGTAATGTTATAATCGTAAAAAACTACAACATGTATAAGTTGTCTGTTGACCCAAAAATGAAACACGATACAGTTAGAAGCTCAATGCATTAGTGGATCAAAAAACTAGTAATGAATGTGGTTGTTAGTATCGAACGTACGCTTCAAGTCTCAAAACAATGCAACAATGCCGTCTAAGCGAATAACCCAGTATATGTCAATGTTTCTTTGGAGAGAAAACAGGACAAACTACTTGCTAGGTTCAAAGCTACTCAGTTGCACCAAAATGTTACATCCCAACCATTAGAGCAACCTCACTCTTTTGACATCGTTTGTCTAATCTGATGTATAATTATAACTGGAAATGATTTAGCCTCTTAGAAATATTCATAACTTCTTTTTATTATCACATGCTTGTTTTAAATTTAACTGTTAGAAAGCGGATAATCTTTTTGACTTTTTCACTAAATAATTAAAAAAAAAAAAGTCACATACTTTTTAAAAGATAATTATAAATGTTTTTTAGGAGGCTACAGCATCAAACTGACTTAATCTTTAAGTAAAGCTTGTTCACATGCATTTTGTACATGGAATATCAACAACGTGCTATAACAAAAACAAAATGCATATATCAAAACAAATAATATTATATTTTTAAAATTTTTTAATGTAAATGTACAATATCATATTACATGTAATATATAATTTGATTTGTTTGTTACGTAGTAGTATTTTTTTTTTTTTTCTTTTTTTTTTTTGCTTTTAACATATTTGTTATGCTTTTCAATAAAGTGATAACCATAACTTAAATAAAAAAGTTGTTTGTTGTGTTTTCAATAAGGTGATAGTGTGATACCCATATGTTAGATAAAAAAGATGTGAGCACGGACTTGGGCCTTTAGCTCTAACAAGCCTCAAAGACTCCGATCCGTAATAACTCTCAAGTTCGCAGGTGCAATCACATGATTATGATTAGACATTTAGTTATTCTTTCGTCCGATGTGGGATTAATTGTACACTTCAAATGGCACTCAGAATTTTTAAGTGCATGAACCATGACTTCTTGATCATGCACTTCACTCTCCGTCTCTCTGAGACACATCATCTTGTCGAGCTTCTGTTGAAGAAGCTTCGTCTTCTCTCTCAAGATTATTACGTACCTCTCGACCGTTTGGTTTGTGAACCACCCATGTCGAAAACTATATTTGTTGTCTAGTTAAAAGAGTGATCTTCTTATTTATAAGGAGGAAAATGATATTAATTGTGTACAAAAGGCTCCCCTTAGATTGAGGAGCTTACAACATAATTAATGGGGGAGTCACAAACGCACGTGACTTATGAAAGCTTGTGAATTTTCTATAACAAAATAAGTATATCTATGAAAATATAGAAGCAAGTGTTACATTACTTATTCTTACTAGTTCAATTTTGATTTGCTTTTTGAAAGTTTGGTCAAAGCTATAGTTTTACTAATAAAGTCTAACATTTTATTTTTCGGAGTTTTTTCGGAGATGGAGCAATTTGGACCAAAAAACTTGTTTGTATCTTACTTTTATTTGTTTGGTTTGTCTTTTACGTTACTATGTTTTTTGTGTTTTTGAAAAAAATGGTAACTTATGTTAAAAAAATAAAAATTGGTAACTTATGATAGCTGCACATAACTGGTATAGAATTGGTGGTACTATTTTTTTTCCTAGGATAAAGTGTGAACCATTTATATTACATACCGTTTTTAAGGTACTGAATGTTCCCCACACATATTTCATAGTACCCATACCATATTGCGCAGTGAGAATCAGTATTGGTTCGTTTCTGATTTGGGTCGAAATGCTCATCTTTAACCACCAAGTATTTAAAAAATTAAATAAAAAGTAGTGATTTGTATCGTTTATATCACGTACCATTTTTAAGGTTTCCCCTCACATATTGCATAGTACTCATACCATACTATGCGGTGAGAATCGGTATCGGTTCGGTTCTGATTCGGGTCGAAATGCTCATCCCTAACCACCAAGTATTTAAAAATTTAAATAAAAAGTTGTGATATGCAATAAGAATCGGTATCGGTTCGATTCTGATTCGGGTCGAATTGCTCATCCCTAACCACTAAGTATTTAAAAAATTAAATAAAAAGTTGTGATTTGTGTCTTGTTGCTTTAGCTCAAATATTAGTCATAAGCTCACAATATACAAAACCACCACTCTGAGATGTTGGTTCAACCCCAAGATTATATTTAGATATGGAAAATGATTGGCATGACTAAACTTCATGTCTAAAGATATGCCTAACACTAAGATCATGACACATGTCAAGATTAATGGTGAGGATTATGAAAGAGAAAATCTACATTCCACATGTCACATGCTGAATTGTTTAGGCATGAATTTAGTCATATGAATTAGGTCTCCCTATCATTACTCGATAGATATTCAGTTGCACCTTTGTCCTATGTGGGATTAGTTTTATATTCAATAGACAAAACACAAATAGAAATAATAGGTTTCCATCTATGAAAAAAAGGGTTTTAACTTAACCAACTTGTTTCCATAATAGGTTTCCATCTGACTTGACCAACTTGTTTCTCTATGAATCTATGGTGATAGGAAAAAAATCAAAAATAATCTTCAAAAAATACTGACTTTTATTTAAAAAACTTTTATAGTTTTACTAATAATCAAATCTAACATTGCATTTTTCGGAGATGGAGCAATTTGGACCAAAAAACTTCGCGTTTATATCCTATCTTATTTGTTTGTCTTTTGCCTAATGTTTCGAAACCCGGTTCAACCGGTTGAACCGGTTCTATTTGAAAAAACGGGTCAAACTAAACCGATTTTTTCATTTTCGAAACCCAGTTAGACCCGCGGGTTTCAAGCAACCCAGTTCTCGAGACCTGCCCTTTTATTTTTATTTTTTATTTTTTTCATATTTTTTTACAAATAAAACAAGTTAATCATATATATTTGGGACTTCATTTTATTTTTACATATTACATTTGTTAGTAAATGGTCTTTAGGCTCAATATATGGAATAGTCATGATTTATGTATATACCTTTTAAATTTTAAATAACTTTTTTTATTTTGGAAGATCGGGTTGACCCGGTGGCTCGACCGGGTCGATTAGAGACCCGGTTTTCAAAACATTGCTTTTGCGTTAATATATTTCCTGTGTTTTTTAATAAATTGGTAAACAAGTGTATAATCGACCCGGTTTCAAAACATTGCTTTTGCAAAATGCGATAATATATTTCTTGTGTTTTTTTTAATAAATTGGTAAACAAGTGTTTAATTGCTTTTGCGTTAATATATTTATTGTGTTTTTTAATAAATTGGTAAACAAGTGTTTAAAATTAAAAAGTGATAATACAAATTCGGTTGCTTTGGCTCAAATATTAGCTCTAAGCAACCATTTTTCAACATTACCACTTGTAATGTTAGCCCAACCACAAGATTATATTTTGGTATTCTGTTCCATCTTTGTCCTATGTGGGATTAGTTTTACATCCAATAGACAAAACACCAATAGACATAATAGAGTTTCCATCCAATGTTATGAAGAAAAGGGTTTTAACTTAACCAAATTGTTTCACTATGATGATAGGGAAAAACAATCTTCAATAATGACTTTAATTTAGAAAGATAGAGTATATTACTATAAATGTACCTTCAATTTCAACTTATTATACATAGCAAAGTGCTAAGCATAATACGGAGTAACAAAACTTTACCAATCTAAAATTGGGTAGCAACGAATTCAGCCTAAACCTATACGATGCGTAGTTCCGTTGCCTGGTTTCACTAACAACTATGTTTTATTCGCAAGCACACTGTTAAGTCCAACCAAGATGTACATTCTAAACAACATAAGCTGTTTTACAATCACAGTTACAAAAACAAAATTATTACTTTTTGTATATTAATATTTGATGAAAAGTTGAAAACCAAAATAATAAAGCTGGTTGTTTAGATTTATATGATTTCGGCTTATAAGCCGGTGTTTGTGCAAGTTTATTTGATAAGCTCATTTTAAATGGGCTTGTAAAATTCATAAGATCAAATAAATAAAGTTCCAAGCCCACAGCTTACGAGCTTAACAATTTTACAAGAAGTTTGTTATGTCGTCAAATAAGCTATACAAACATTATCGTATTTCTATCCGTTTATATGGTGTAAATAATATGATAAAGGTTTATACTTCCTCGGTCCCACATTAAATATTCTGTTTTGAATTTTGCAATCTTTCTTTTTCAACTTTTACTATAAACGGATAGAAATACCAATAAATACATTTAAAACTCAATTTTATTTGTGTTATATAATGCTTGATGAAATACCAAAGAAAATACATTTAAAACTCAATTTATTTATATATTTTACATCAAGTATTATATAATACATAATAAAATAATTGAGGTCAAAGTAGAAAAAGATTGATTTTAAAAAGTCAAGGACATTTAATATGTGACAAAAGGGATTATAAGAAAAGGGTTTTGACTTGATCAACTTATTTCTCTATGATGATAGGGAAAAATAACCTTAAAAAAATACTGACTTTTATTTAAAAAAACTATTATAGTTTTACTAATAATCAAGTCTAACATTGCATTTTCGGAGATGGAGCAATTTGGACCAAAAAACTTCGCGCTTGTATCTTATCATATTTGTTTGTCTTTTGCCCAATGTTTTGAAATCCGGTTCGACCCGTCCGGTTGAACCATTCTGTTCGAAAAACAGGTCAAATTATACCGTTTTTTTTTTTTTTTTTTTTTTTTGTTATGTTTTTTTTACAAATAAAGCAAGTTAATTATATATATTTGCGACTTAATTTTATTTTCACATATTATATTTGTTAGTAAATGTTTTTTAGGCTCAATATATGGAATAGTCATGATTTATGTATATACCTTTTAAGTAATAACTTTTTTTCTTGAGGACCTGGTTGACCCGGTGGTCGAATCAGTGACTCGACCGGGTCGATTGGAGACCCGGTTTTTAAAACATTGCTTTGCCTTAATATGTTTCTTGTGTTAAAAAAAAAAAAAAAAAAAAGTTGGTAGTTTTGATACAGTTGCTTTTGCTCATATATTAGTTCTAAGCAACCAATATACAATACTACCACCTTAGATGTTGATCCAACCACAAAATTATATGCAGGTATTCGGTTGCTTCTTTGTCCAATGTGGGATTACTTTTACATACAAAACACAAAACACCAACAGAAATAATGGAGTTTCCATTGGATGTTATGAAGAAAAGGGTTTTGACTTAATAATTAAAAGTATACCAATGAAAATGCATTTAAAACATAAATCCATTTATATATTTTGCATCAAGTATTATATAACACGAAAAAAAATAATTAAGGTCAAAGTCGGAATAAAAAGACTTTGAAAAAGTAAAAAATGGACTTAAATTTTGGGACGGAAGGAGTATTACTATAAATGTAGATTTCAATTTCAACTTATTATACATAACAAAATGCTAAGCATAATAAAGTAACAAAATTTAAACAATCTGAAATTAGGTAGCAACGAAGTCAACCTAAACCTATACGACACATAGTTTCGTAGCTTGATTTCACTGATATTCCGTAACAATTATGTTTTGTTCGCAAGCGCACTGTTAAGTTAAACCAAGATGTACATTCTAAACGACATAAGTTTATTTGACAAGCTCGTTTTAAATGCGCTTGTAAAATTCATAAGATCAAATAAATAAACTTATAAGCCAACAAACTAAAGCTTACGAGCTTATCAATTTTCAATAAGTTCGTAATCTTGTCAAATATGCTTAGACAAACATTAACTTTGAAAAAAAAAAGTATAAAAACCATAACAAAACAAAAGCGAAATTAACGGTACGTTGTCGGAGGTTTATTTCATTTGACAAATTTTAACCTGTACAACATTTCCCAAATGTTATTACCTTATCATAAAACAAGTAAGGTTGGATCAGTTGGAAAAACCCCTTGTCTCTCAACCTAAAGGTCAAGGATTTGATCCTCATTCCCTACAAAAGGCCGGAGGTCCTGTTCTATCTTTGGTAGAACCAGAAGCAGCCTCTCTACCTTAGGTAGAGGTAAGGCTGTCTATGTCTCAACCTCCCCATACACCGTGCACCTGTAGAATACGGTATTGTGAGTTACTTTACTTTACTTTTATTACCCTATCATAATTGATGACTAGATAAGATGCAATTAATAATAGGATTAAAATTTTTAAATAGTTATCTTTAATAATAAAAAACTATAATTAAATATTATAAATCAAACAAAACAAAGATTAAATTATTTGTGTTTTAATAAATAAAAATAAATGATTCAAAATTTTTTTAAAAAACGCGCGCGTGCACGGGTATTATAACTAGTCTTAACTATAGTGAATGCTCTAATATGTATTTATAATTAAAAAATGATTGTTTAGTACCACTTGCTTTGGCTTTATTAGCTATAAGCAAGCAATACATAAATACAACCACTTGGGATGTTGGTCCAATCTAAAGATTATATTTAGGTATATAGTTGCATCTTTATTGAATGTGGGATTAATTTTACAACCAAAAGACAAAACACCAATAGACATAATAAAGTTTCCATCCGATGTTATGAAGAAAAGGGTTTTAACTTTGATGATTGGAAAAAACAATCTTCAATAATGACTTTAATTTAGAAAGATAGAGTATATTGCTATAAATGTACCTTCAATTTCAACTTATTATACATAGCAAAATGCTAAGCATAATACTGAGTAACAAAAATTTTACCAAGATAAAATTGGGTAGCAACGAATTCAGCCTAAACCTATACGATACGTAGTTTCGTAGCTTGGTTTCCCTAACAACTATGTTTTATTTGCAAGCACACTGTTAAAGTGTTAAGTCCAACCAAGATGTACATTCTAAACGACATAAGTTGTTTTACAATCACAGTTACAAAAATAAAATTATTACTTTTTGTATATTAATATGTGATGAAAATTTGAAAACTAAAATAATAAAGCTGGTTGTTTAGATTTATACCATATCGGCTTATAAACCAGTGTTTGTGCTAGTTTGTTTGATAGCCCATTTTAAATGGGCTTGTAAAATTCATAAGATCAAATAAATAAACTTTTATAAGGCCACAAACTTAAGCTTATGAGATAGCCCATTTTAAATGGGCTTGTAAAATTCATAAGATCAAATAAATAAACTTTTATAAGGCCACAAACTTAAGCTTATGAGCTTATCAATTTTCAATAAGTTCGTAATCTTGTCAATTCGTTAGCTGGTTTAATTTTTTGTTGTTTTTGGTTGTTTAAGAAAACATAACACAAGCCGAAAACAACACAAGAAAATTAACATTGCATTGTTATAATGATCGACAAGTTGTCGGTGTAATCATAAAATTATATTCAAGCATTTAGTTGCTTCCTTGTCCAATGTGGGATTAATTTTTACATCCAATAAACATGAATTGAAATTGTTATTCTTCTCTAAAAACAATACACCTTTTAGCATTTGATAAAAGTTTCCCATAGCATATTATGAAGAAACGGGTCTTTACTTAACCAAACTTTTTTTTTGAACGGCAACTATTATTAGAACCAACTAGCAAGGAGCTAGATTATCAATTACAAGGAAATCAAAAATGGGTGTCGAAGCCAGTTATCCCAACTAAACTTACTTCTACATCTAGCATGACTCCAAGAAAAAGAACGGAAAACAATATCATCAAACAAAACATTTTTCCGTGGACTTTGAGCCGCAAAAAGGAATTGGTTCCTGAAGTTCCATAAGCACCACCAAGACGTGTAGAAAACTCCTTCCAAGAGCTCTTTAACCTTAGATCTCATCCGAATAGATTTAAACCAATTAAGCCATTCCGTGAATGAACCAACAGGCATCCATGTCAAATGCCACCAACGACACATGAGACGACTAACATCCATGGCCATATCACAGCCAAAAAACAAATGCGATGAATCTTCTTCCACATTATTGCACAACGGACACATCATGGAAGAAATCTGAGCACCTCTCTTAGCAAGATTCATACGAGTCGGAAGACGATCAAGATGAAGTTTCCAAGCAAGCACATTTACCTTGATAGGGGCAGAATTAACCCATCTCGTAGCAACAGGGTCTTTAGGAAGGAAAAACTCATCCAGCAGGTTGCGAGCATCTTGAACCCTAAAGGTTCCTTCCCCATTCAAATCCCATCTATAGCTATAAGCGTAGAAAATTTTGTCTCGAATTCAAGTTATTGTACGCAATAGTCTAATACTTATAGTCTAAAATTCAGTAGCAACGAATTCAACCCAAATTTATTAGATACGTTGTTTTGTAGCACGGTTTCATTGAAAAGTTTCAATAATGAACTAGATTATTACATATGTATAATTTTTTTTATCAAGTATGTCCCCCATTGTTTGTTTTTGCTAAAATTAACTAAAATGCATCTGATTTTTGAACATCAACGTGCCAAAATACATATCTCAAAGTAGGGTGTCAATGAATCGGACCAAATTTGATTTTGATCTGATTCATTAATGATCAGACTATATGGATCATGATCCGATCCATGATCAAAGCTAACGGACTGTGATCCGAATCATGATCAAACTAGTTTAAACCAAACAAACTTAGAAAGTACTCATCCAAAGTAAAGTTTTTTATTTTCTCTTTATCATGGTTTTCAAACTTGCAAAGTATATACAACTAAAGTATTTATTTTTAATTATATTGTTAAAATCATTTTTACTGAATAAAGATCCTTAGAATGTTGTGTGTTACTTATTATGTTATACTATATCCGTCTCATATTAAATGTCCACTTTGAATTGTCAAAGTCTTTTTTATCAACTTTAACTTTAAATATTTTTGTTTGTGTTACATAATATTTGATACAAAATATATGAATAAATTGGGTTTTAAATGTATTTTCGTTAATATAATTTTCATCAAGTATTATATCATATAAACAAAAATATTTACAGTTAAAATTGAAAAAAAAAAAAAAATTAAAAGTCAAAAGTAGACATTTAAATGGGACGGAGGGAGTAATTGTAAAAAAAACTAACATGTATAATTTGTCTATTGGCCCAATAATGAAACATGGGTCACAATTAGAAGCCCAATGCATTTGTGGATAAAAAAACTAGTGATGAATGTGGTTGTTAGTATCGAACGTACGCTAACACTCTATTCCCGAGTTTATTTTCTGGAGTGAAAGGGAAAGGTTTGGGATGGTAATAAAAAAAGTTTGTGTTCCAGAGATTTTTTAGGAGGGGAAAGGAAAGTAAAAGGTAGTAAATTAGATCAAAATCACTCTCCTAATTTACTTCCCAAATTGGGATGAGGAGTGAAATTGATTTTAAAGCTCTTTTTTTGTTACTTCCTTCTCTTTTCTTTCCAACTCGGGAACATAAGATAAAAAAATATTTTTTATTCCTCTCCTCTTTACTTCACTCGTTTTTCCCTCTCCATCTCTCTTCCTTCTCTTTTATACTCGGGAACAGAGCGTAAGTCAATAACACGTATATGTCAGTTTCTTTTGGGGGGTGGGGGTGGAGGAGGAGGAATAATAATAACAACAACAATAACTAAATTAAAAAAAAAAAAAAAAAAAAAAAAAAAAAAAAAAAAAACTAGTTGCGCCAAAATGTAACATATACTTTTAGGAAGATAAATTTTTAGGAGTCTATAACATCAAACCGACCTTAATCTTTTAGTAAAGCTTGTTGACTAGTGATAAACCGTATATCTTAGCTAGACTTATCAGCTTGCTTGGCTGCTTGCAATAAAGATACATTCATTTTAGACCCCGGGTAAATACTTTTAAAAGTAAAAGAAAAATCAGGTTTTCAATACAATAACAATAATACCAAATCTTACCAAAAATACTTTATATGAGATACGACAATACCCAATCTTACCAAAACATGATATAAGAGACGTATCATGTATCTATGAAAAGATAGAAGCAAATTGTACGTTACTTATTCTTAGGCTGCCCACAGAGAGGTCGACCAAGTCGGTCGTATGGGTCGAACTCGGTCGTCCTTATTGTGGCTAGTGGGTCGAGGGTCGTCAAAAAATGAAATGAGTCGTAGGTGTGACCGAGTTTTGTTTTCATTTCATTCCACTTTTTGATCCAACCGTTGCCTATTAAATGTGTTTCTAGCCGTTTGAAAAAAAAAAAAAAAAAAAAAAAAAAAAAAAAAAAAAACATTTTTAAATTACCTTATAAATACACAACATAAACACACTCCAATTCACACAATCTCACAATTATCTTTATTCAAAATGTCTAAGAAAACACCACAACAAACAAACCAAAAATCCCGATTACCACAAAACATCCCGCAAGTATCACCGGATTCGACTTTCTCGTTAACCGGTGTCTCACCAAACATCAATTTCTGACCCGCTACTTTTGATTATTTGAATTAATATGTAACGTTTTCATTATAAATGAAATTTTAGTTTGTGTTAAAAATGTTTTAAAAAAAAAGAAAAAAAAATTAAACTTGGTCGCCGTTACTTGGGCACCCAATCGCCTGCAGGTCGCTGGAGAGAGAAAGCTGACGTGGCAGGAAAAATGAGTGAACTTGGGTTGCCTTAATGTGGCCTGCCTTACTAGTTTAATTTTGATTATAAATTCGTGCTATCTTGCTTTTTGCTAGTTTGATCAAAGCTAATAATTCTACTAATCAAGTCAAACATTGTATTTTTGAGATGGCGCAATTTGGACCAAAAAACTTATTGTTTATATCTTACTTTTATTTATTTGTCTTTTGCCTAATGTGTTTCTTGTGTTTTTAACAACTAGTTATAATACCTGTGCACGCACAGGGTTTTTAATATTTCGTTTTAATTATGTATTATTATCAATTAAGAAATGAACCACTTAACATATTTCAAATGGTTTTACTTGGCGGACTAAAAATATATGTATATGTTATAGCCTATTTATTATTTTAGGAGAATGCTTTTGGATTAAAAAATATATTTTATTATTCAAGCAAAATTACATGATAATACTTGACTTGCATGAGATGTTAGTGATATATGCTTTTAGTTTTGCAAACCCGTGCTATCAATTTACGATTTGTTTTGAAACTGTGGTATTTCTTTTACTTATATTTTCGTTAAAATATATAGCATATTTAGATAGCTTTGAAGATTAATTCATTTTCTTAATTATGAATAACCATCATATCATTTTTACTAATGTACCTTTTTGTTTAAAAAGCTGTATTTTTATAAGTTTGTGTTATTTACTTCTCATGTTTGATCATAAAATTATCAAATTAATATAAATGCTTACACTATAGCTTCTTTATCACATAAAGAGAAAAGAAAAAAGATGTAATGGGTAGAACTCAAATTTAATTTTACGTTAATGTATAATGTATAAGAATATTTTTTCTCTAAGCCCGAACTATATAAGGAAATTATTATTACTTGTATAAGTAAATTATAAGTGCATGCAAAAAATGACAAAGAGTATATTCGCAAGTCTTTTAGGATTGTTTAAATCCTTACCGACCTTTCACTTTCTTCACAATTGGCCTAAATCATCAAGGTAAAAGACACATATATTTTAGACCATTTGTTGATACCCATAGTGTTATCAATGACAACAAACACCTGCTAAGTTTCATTAACTCATTCAAAGACAAATTACACTCCGAAAAGAATTTCTACCATAAAATTCTCCATATAGGCACTAAAACACATCTTTGATACATTAAAATACATTCATGTATTATCTAAATCACCAACTCAACTACATTATACATTCATACCTTGAGCAGGCGACAATCAAGTGTTGATACTTAATCCTCCTCTAGAAAACGCACACAACAAATTGCATTGCACTTTAGTGTGTGCGATAAGATAATAAAAATGCAAAAACCACTAATGTGTTGCATTATAGCGAGGATAACAACAAAGTTAGTAATAGCATCAAATAAGTAAACTTCATATTAGAACTAAAGGGGTGTTTGGTTATGCTTATTAAAGGTGCTTATTGGCTTATTCAATTACCATAACACAATAAGTGTATGATAAAGCTATAAGCTTTTTTTAGAAGCTTAGTGAAAACCCCCTGACTCACAATTAATTTTATTATAGCTTAGCGTGTTTATAGTAAAAACACAAATATTAAGTGTAGAAGTTTTCAACAAAACATAAAAAAAATAGTTACTAAAAGTTGGTGTGTATAACAAAAAAGTTAAACCATAAAAAAAAAGTTACTAAATACGATCAGCTAGATAAGGCAAAAGCCAAAGTTCTATTGAGGTCTCTTTCGGATTCTATTCAGAAGCAAAAAGAGGTTTACACATATATCATAAGTATAGAATAATGGTTGTATCTCACATCCGTGATTACCAACTCAATAACATTATCGCAGTATAGTAACGTAATAACCTGATTAAAAATATATATTTTTTCTGAATAATTCTCATGTACATACTTTTAATTTGTTTACAACGGCCAACTATTACGTTTTTTCAGGAGGTGATTGTTATCAAATAAGAATTGTGATGCGTGCATTTTTTTTTATATATAATTTAAGGAAAACACTTTCTATATTAAACAATGACTATCTAAACTTTTTTTTTTTTTTTTTTTTTAAATAATTAGCTTTGTATAAGGTTTCTAACTGACAGACATGTTGAAGTTGAGGTTGATTTTGTTGTTTAACTTTAACTATTGATATCATGTTCTATAAAATGTGTGAATTTTGTAGCACATAATGAGCATTGATGAAGTTAAAATATGCTCCGTAAAGTTTTTAAAATGTTTTTATGGATATCCATATACAAATTTTAAATAACAATTTCATGAGTAATTGTTATAAGTAGAATCGCGTATATTTATTTTCATATCACAGTATCGTGCTTACTATTTGAAATTTATATTCCTGTTACTAATAATTAGCCATATTTCAAACCCATGTACGTATAAATTAAACTTTTAAATAGTAACATGAGTCCTTATTTAAAAAAATATTCTAATGGATGAAAGTTTAAAAGCAACATTAGTTTAAAAAAATATTTAACGTATATTAAAACTAATTCGCATATTTACCAAATTTTGTAATTTTAATAGATGAAAGTCTTATGTAATTTTAAACAAAGTTAATATTATAAAGTATAGGGGGTATAAAGTGTAAGGGGTTATTTGTGTTTTTTTTATAAAGTTATTAAAAAAATATGGAAACTTGTAATTTTACACTTTACTCTATATAATTAATTTAAAATTCAAACGCCAAAGTTTTATTAATTACTTCCTCTTTTTTAAAATTTTTGTTTTCATAAATTTGACACCTATATTTTTATGAATTTTTTTTTCTTAACCAAATTTCTCGACCAAATTTATTAAGTTTGACCAAAATTAATTTAATTTTGACTTTTTATTGACCAATCATATTGCTCGATTTCGCCTACGTGACAAAATCGAGCTCTTCTATTGGTCTATTTTTTTTTTCAATGAGAAAGGATTTGCAAAAACACTGCGAAATGATGTAATTATTTTATTATCTATACTTCTTTATAAAGCATTTAGGACATTCTAAATAAAGAAGTCTTAAAATTCTTAAGACCAAAAATATTTCTTATTAAAGAAAGCCATAGAAACTTAAATGTAATTCACTTTGTCAAAACTTATAACATGCCATATTAATGAAATAAATGTGATTTTTAATGAGAAAAAAAAATGTCATCAAATTAATACTTGTAACCACTAAAAGTTAGTTATTATCAATAATGATTATTAAAAACGTGTAATCGCATCTAACATATAAATCTATAATCATTTAATATCTCTCTCACACGTCTATTTGGAGATCAAATAGTTTGAATAGGTATGGGTTATAGTTATTCTAATTAAAAATTATCTCTCTTTTGTAAAGTTATCGTTAAAAATAATGTATAAATGAACAACATTTACTCACCACAAAATTTAATCACAGGGTATCCGCCGCCGCATTGCGCGGGTACCCTTCTAGTATAAAATAAAAGATACGTAACCAAATGTTTAAAATTAAAAAAAAATAATAATAATGGTACGCAGAATGATTGCTTTAGCTTTATCTCAAATATTAGCTATAAACACTCAATTTACAATACCATCATTCGGAATGTTGGTCCAACCCCAAGATTATATTTAGGTGTTGAGTTGCATCTTTGCCTTATGTGAGATTTGTTTCACATCCAATAGACAAAACACCACTAGACATAAAGGGATGTAAACAAACTGAACGTTTAGTGAATATTTTATGAACTGTTCGATAATGAATAAACATGAACAATATTTTACGTTCATTTTGTTAAATGAAGGAACATGAATAAAAGTCGCGTCTGTTTATTTATGTTCGTGAACGTCCGATTATTATCGTTTATATTCAACTATTTAATTGTATACTTTTAATATGTCAAATGAATTGTAATATACTAATATGTTGTAATTATATTTTATAAAAAGAGAAAAAAAATGTTGCCAATATGGCACTTTTTTTGTTGGATGAAAATGTAATGTAATTAAAAAAGTAATCATCAATAACTTATTTACAGGACTTTCAATTTGGTGTTGGTGTTCCTGGTTGCCGTGAGGCTGTTCTCCATTCTGTGAATTGGCTCCTTGAGTCTAAGGGTAACGAGGTGGGACTTTCTATGCTTTTGGTGGATTTTAAGAATGCATTCAATCTTGTCGATAGGAGCGTATTACTTCAGGAAGCCAAGGCGCGTTGCCCATCCATTGCTCCTTGGGTTGAGTTTTGTTATGCCCGACCCGCTAGGCTTTATTATGATGACTCTATCCTTTGGTCTTGTCAAGGGGTTCAACAAGGGGATCCGTTATGTCCTTTGTTGTTTGCCTTAGCTTTGCACCCTTTGGTTCAGTCTATTGATCAGTCTTGTGAGCTTACCCTTCAGGCTTGGTATCTTGATGACGGTACTATTGTTGGAGATACCCTTATGGTTGCTAAGGCATTTGACATCATCAGGACGGATGGTCCGGCTCGTGGTTTATTTTTAAATGTTGATAAAACAGAACTCTTCTGGCCTGTGGAGGATCCTAGAAGTAGGGTGGAGGGTGTTTTTCTTATAAATATCTCTCGCCCGCTCAATGGTGTCAAACTTCTTGGTGGTTCAGTCAGTTTGGATGATAGTTTTTGTCAAGATTTGGCTTTGAAAAGGGTTTCTAAAACCACACCTTAATAGAGGCAATCCACAAACTTCATGATCCCTAATGTGAGCTCCTTCTTCTTCGCAGTTGTGCCGGGGTTGCAAAATTATCTTATTCTTTGAGGACATGCTCCCCTTTGTATTTACAGGTGGCCCAGGTTCGGTTTGATCAGTCTTTACGTTCTTCCTTAGAGAAGATTGTTACTGCCTCATGGCCGGGTTTTGGTGATTGGCAGTGGCGCATTGCCACTCTTCCAATCAAGTTGGGTGGTCTTCGTATCCTTTCAGCGGGTGACATCATCCAGTATGCTTTCCTTGCCTCTCGTTTGCAAACAAGTGATCTACAGGACAAGATTCTGACTAAAGCTGGTAATGTCTCATATGGTCCTTCTTTTCAGTATGCTCTTGATACTTTCAACAGTACTTGTAACATAGACTCTCTCTCTCTGTTACCAATGGCGCTTCTGCCCCCCAAATGATGAAAACCTTGGCAAAGTGTTACTTTGGTGTCATTGAGAAAAACTTGTTTCTAAGTTCTTGTTAAGTCCAAGACAGGTGGCTATTCTCAATTGCATACGCGCCCCACATGCATAGGATTTTCTTTTCACCATCCCTATTGACGGCTTGGGACAGAGGATGAACCATCGCCAATTCCGATCTGTGTTGTGTTATAGGCTTACTATACCTATGTTCTCTGAAGGTAGCCTTTGTACGAGTTATAATGTGCATCGTATGGACAAATGGGGAGATCATGTGGTCCACTGTTCTAGTGAAGTGGGCCTGAAGTTCAGGCATAATTTGGTGCGTGATATACTTGTTGATATATGTTCTAACGTTGCGATCATGGTGCGTAAGGAGGCTCCTATGGGGTTCCTTTCGGAGGATGGGAAGGAGCTACGATCTGCAGATTTGTTATTATTTAATTGGCTTCAAGGTAAAGATGCATGCTTAGATGTGACTGGTATCTCTCTATTTGCTGGTATTGGGGCGACTTCATGGGCTCCTGGGGTAGCCTTGTACAATGCCGTGGAGAAGAAAAAGAGAAAGTATGTGTCGAAATGTGAGGACAACGGATACAAGTTCATACCATTTGCTTTTTCTACGTTCTGGGAATTTGATACGGATGCTTTAGACACACTTTCACGTATTAAGTTTATTGCCATTAGCCACTCAAATAATGCTAAGAGTGGTGTTTTTTTTTTTTTTTTTTTATAGAATAAGCTTTTGTATTTAGAAAGAAGTGGGAGCACAGCTTGTATCTAGACTCCTATCAAACTTCATGTAATTTTTTATAGTTCTAATAAAGTGGTGGTTCATAATAATAATAATAATAATAATAATAATAATAATAAATAAATAAATAAATAGTATTAATAAAAAAAACAATTATTTTTGTTTATTGAAGTGTGATGAAAAGCTTGAAACCAAAATTAATGCTCAAACTTTGAGGAATAAAATTATAAATACCACAAAAAATTGTACTCAGGGAGTATTTTTGTAAATATATTATTTGAAAAAAAACACGAATTCATTCCTTAGCGGGTGTTGTTTTTGGTTGATAGACAAAATCATAACAAAAAAAACAACACACGCCGGAAACATAATCAAAAAATATAACAGAACCACCGTTAAATCATATAAAAAACAACATTGCCGAAGGTTTATTTCATTTGATAAAATTTAACATTTTCCCAAATGTCGTTTTTCTATCATCATTATCGTATTTATGTCCGTTTATACGGTGTAAATGATGGATTAGAGGATTAAATAAGCCCGTATGAGGCTTCAAAAACCTTTGGATATCCGTACATTGTGTAAATATCGAATTTGTGATTTTGGGATGGTGTTTTGGCTTAAGGAAGGGGTTCTATGCGCTCGGTTTTGATCGTAGCGCGATATGGTAAGATTTTTTTTTAGCTCATTATCATATAATGTGATAAATCATATTTATACATGATGTTTTAGTTACGTTATCGTTAGACTCCAATGACCAATCCATATGTTGATCACTAGTTGTGTTGTTGTAATATGTACTAGCGAAGCATCTAGGGTAAACGGATGTGGATTTCTCTCTTGAGGTTTATCCGGGGTATCCTTATGACCATAGTCCCCATATCCAAACCCTTTCCTTGCCACCCTCAAGATGTGTACGTTGTGAGGTTTGAACCTGAGACCTCTAGTGAGAACATCAAGACCACTAGGCCACATTGGCAGCTAAATTTGAGCACTTTTCCCTTAGTTATACATAGTTGTGTTATGTTAATCCGTTAATGCATAACCACGATTATATGCATGAAATGTGGTATTGAGGCCGGTTTGGGATTGCTTCTTTTATCTGCTTATCAGCAGAAGCAATTTCTTATACATCCACAATCTGCTTATTTTGAGGTAAAATAAGCTGTTTCTGATGGGAGCTACTTATTTTAAAGTTTGAAATGAATCTAAAATTATATTTTTAGTTTCATATTGCATATTTTACAAAATAAGCAAATTTAGACACTATTTCCTGCAGTACTTATATTTTTGATACAGATTAGGCCCTTATGGTTATGCGTCGTAACATTGTATGTTTATAGAACATTTGGATGCTCAATACACTTGAGCGATGCTAAATTTGAGTTAGTCATCGATGATTGATCTTGTTGATATATAGGCTGGTCCATATAAAGTAGTAGTTGGATCTCAAGTCTGGGTGGAAGATCCCGAGGTAGCTTGGATAGATGGCAATGTTTTGGAAATCAACGATCAAGATATTAAAGTTAAATTATCAAACGAAAAAGAAGTACGTCACAGTATCCGTTGTGCTCTAATGCCTTAAATTTTACCAGAATTCACTTCAGAATCATTCTGATCGTTTCATGATATTTATATCATACAGATAGTTATTAAGATATCCAATGCGCATCCTAAAGATCCCGTGTTCCCTGATTGTGGAGTGGACGATATGACAAAGCTGGCATATCTTCACGAGCCTGGGGTTCTGCAGAATTTAAAATGTCGATACGATAGAGATGACATTTATGTGAGTACACGAAACCGGTGTTAATTTATATTTTTTTTTTACCTAATTTTAAGGTTAACATGGCTGCTGGTTTTCAGACTTACACCGGAAATATTTTAATAGCTGTGAACCCTTTCAAAAAGTTACCTAAGTTATATGAGAATGACGTAATGGCGAAATACAAAGGGGCAACTCTCGGAGAACTAAGTCCGCATCCTTACGCTATTGCACATGCTGCATACAGGCACTCTACATTACTCTGCTTCTTTTTTGAATTGTTTAACATCCAATGTATCGCTATTTGTATGATAACACAGATTTATCTGTTGCAGGCAGATGGTTAGCGAGAAAATAAGTCAATCAATTCTTGTTAGTGGAGAAAGTGGGGCTGGAAAAACAGAAAGCACAAAGAATCTTATGCAGTATCTTGCATTTATGGGAGGTCGCCCTTCATCCGAGGGGCGACGAAGTGTGGAACAACAAGTTTTAGAAGTATGCAATGTTATATATATTTGAAATTCATAAACGATTTATTTATTTATTTATTATTTTTTTTCACAAATCTTTTGTTTGGCAGTCAAATCCAGTTCTAGAAGCATTTGGTAATGCAAAGACCCTCAGAAACAATAATTCAAGGTACCAAAAATTTCAACCTACGAACCATCAACACATCTTCTTTTCAGATTATTAACTTTCTATAATGTGCGGTATTACTACAGTCGTTTTGGTAAGTTTGTCGAGATCCAGTTTAACGATAAAGGCATGATCTCTGGAGCTGCTATAAGGACTTATCTACTGGAAAGGTCACGTGTCACTCAAGTTTCGGATCCTGAGAGAAATTATCATTGCTTTTACATGTTATGTGCTGCACCACCAGAGGTAATCTGTATGCACAAATATATGGTTTCATATATCCTTAAACTTAGTACAAATAGCCGTTATACTTACGACAATCCATATTATCCTATAATTATGGGCAAAGTAATAAGATCAACATCTTCGTCACATTTCAGGAGTCTAAAAAGTACAAAGTTGATAATCCAAGGAAGTTTCATTACCTCAATCAATCAAGCTTCTATGACCTAAAAGGAGTGGATGAGTCTAAAGAGTATCTCGCGACAAAGAAGGCTATGGATATTGTTGGGATCAGCTCCGATGAGCAGGTCCTTACATACTGGTTAATCTATCACGACATTTATAAAGTGCTACCTAAATCGTTTTTTTTCCCCTATAGGACGCAATATTTCGTGTTGTTGCTGCAATTCTCCACTTAGGTAACATTGATTTCACGAAGGGAAGTGAACCAGATTCCTCTAAACTTAAGGATGATAAATCTCGATCTCATCTAGAAACTGCAGCTGACCTATTCAGGTAATTATTAATTTGTGATAGCAGAATTATGATTTTTTTTGCGGGCAAATTCCTTAAAAAAACATCATACTTGCCACAAATGTTACTTTCGTGTACTGAACAATTTTTTTCCTTATATGGGTACTGAACTTTCATTTTTTGGACTTTTTGAGGTACTTTGTGACGTTTTTGCCCCTCAAAGTATTAAAAATCCAGGGGCAAAAATGTCACAAAGTACCTCAAAAAGTCCAAAAAATGAAAGTTCAGTACCCATATAAGGAAAAAATTTTGTTCAGTACACGAAAATAACATTTGTGGCAAGTATAGTACATTAATAGGATATTTGCCCTTTTTTTGCAATACTGATGTTTCAGCTGGTTAGTGCAACTATCTGATATCAACATCTTGTTTAGGTGTGATAAGACGGCTCTTGAAGATTCTTTCTGCAAGCGTGTGATTGTAACTCGTGGTGAAAGTATCAAAAAGTGCCTCGATTCAGATGCTGCAACTATCAGCAGAGATGCATTTGCCAAAATAGTTTACTCAAAACTATTTGACTGGTAAGGGTGTATCTGAAATGTAGATTGTTAGTGAACTGAACTTTCAGTTTTACGTTTTTGATTTACTGTTTAATGGCTTTATTGATTGATCCAGGCTTGTCAACAAGATCAATAATACTATCGGTCAAGACGCTAACTCAAAATTCTTCATTGGAGTTCTGGATATTTATGGATTCGAGAGTTTCAACACAAACAGGTGCTTAACTGGTACGCTTTTGGTTAGGTCATTTCTTGTAGATCACTGCATCAACGACCTTAAGACTTAAGTGTTGATTTTTTTTCTTGTTTAACATAATTTCCAATTGGCCTTATGCAGTTTCGAGCAGTTTTGCATTAATTTAACTAATGAGAAACTGCAGCAACATTTTAATCAGGTTTGTGAAGTTATTAATTAGGCCTTATCTCAGCATGTTTTAGTACAGCTGTAAATATTTTGGGCTAATCAATACCATCTTATACGCCTAATCTGTTTGTTGTATATGATAAATTCGTTTTCAGCACGTTTTTAAGATGGAGCAAGAAGAATATACAAAGGAGGAAATAGACTGGAGTTACATACAGTTTGAGGACAATCAAGACATTTTAGATCTAATTGAAAAGGTCGACGCCTGTTAAAACACAGTCATTTATTTTTCTTAAAAATTTTGCGGTATGTTTAATGAACTAAATGAGGTTTTGGTCTGCAGAAACCTGGTGGAATCCTTGCTCTTCTGGACGAGGCTTGGTAAATATGTGCTTTTTTCAGATTTTTTAAAGAAAACGATGCAATTTGAACTATAAACTGACATTACCAATATTCTGCAGCATGTTTCCAAGATCCAATCATGAAACATTTGCAGAAAAGCTTTACCAGACATTCAAAGATCATAAACGTTTCAATAAGCCCAAGCTGGCGAAAACAGATTTCACCATTTGTCACTATGCTGGTGATGTATGCACATTGCATCTGAAATTGTCAAATATAATTTTGTACATATACCTGCAAACGCTGCTACATTCTTTATAATAAAATTACAATTTCAGGTGACGTATCAAAGTGAATTTTTCTTGGATAAGAATAAAGACTATGTTGTTGCAGAGCATCAGGCACTCTTAAATGCTTCAAAGTGCTCTTTCGTAGCAAATTTATTCCCACCCGTGTCAGAGGAGTCTAAATCATCCAAGTTTTCGTCAATAGGTGCCAAGTTTAAGGTATAAATATATTCTCGTTTTCTCTAGGGCAAATTCCTTCAAAATGCATCATACTTGCCATAAATGTTACTTCCGTGTATCGAATAAATTTTTTTCCTTATATGGGTACTAAACTTTCATTTTCTGTTCTTTTTTATGTACTTTGTGACGTTTTTGCCCCTCAAATTATTAAAAATCCAGGGGCAAAAATGTTACAAAGTACATCAAAAAGAACAAAAAATGAAAGTTCAGTACCCATAGTAGGAAAAAAATTTGTTCAGCACACGAAAGTAACATTTGTGGCAAGTATAATATATTAATAGGTATTTTGCCCTTTTCTCTAAGGCTCTAGCTTTTTCATTCTAATTTAACCAATCTAATTTTCTTATGTTTCATTTTTCAGCAACAACTACAATCTTTGCTTGAGACACTCAGTCATACAGAACCGCATTATGTTCGTTGTGTCAAACCCAACTCTCTTTTGAAACCTGATATCTTCGAGAATCAAAATATACTGCAACAACTTCGGTGTGGGGTAAGTTTGAGAATTCGGGCATTGTTATAAAAGATCGTTTTTTGGTATTGAAAGTTGATATTCATATAATTTACAGGGAGTTATGGAGGCAATCAGAATTAGTACTGCTGGATTTCCTACGCGTAAACCTTACCATGAATTTGTAGAGCGATTCAAAATTCTTGCACCTGATATTGTAAAAAAGAGGTAAATGCTTATTACTTTTATTACTTCACTTACAAACTCAAAGATGATTAAGTTCCCTCTAATCTCCATCCAAAACATATTTTGATTATATCTTTTTAATGTTTAACTTTAGCACTGATGATATCAAGTGTTCGAAGATGCTATTAGAGAAGGCTGGCCAAAAAGGTTATCAGGTACGATTGGATGATAGGCTAGTTATTGTTGCAAATACCATTGAATCATTGTCATTATGTGGATTGGATAGTACTTTTCGCAACTATTTAGCAGCTAATATATCTCTGATTGAAACGGTTGCAGATAGGTAAAACAAAAGTGTTTCTGAGAGCCGGTCAGATGGCTGAGCTAGATGCATATAGAACTGAGGTTTTAGGAAGATCTGCAACCAAAATCCGAGCAAAATATCTCTCGCATGCTGCTAACAAGAAGTTTATCTTGTTAAGAAAATCGACGAAGCCGATACAAACTATTGTTAGAGGTATAAACTATCTCTTGTTTATAAAGTACATACTTAGAAATTTATATGATGATCTTGTTGGCTGCTTGAAAGTAGTAATTATATATAATTGCAGGACAAGTGGCACGTAAACAGTATGAGCACCGAAGGAAAGAAGCGGCGTGTGTGAATATCCAGAGTGGCATACGCACGTTTCTGGCGATGAAAACTTATGGTGCGTTGTACTGTTCGATTATTAGAATGCAGGCTAGTATCCGTGGAATGGCTGCATCCAATTTACAAATCAACAAAAAACTAGCAGGTGCTCCTCTTATGTCCCAGGTATACCTTCATGTTTATTAAGGCATCAATGGTGCCAATAATTCTTATTTTCAAAATTAACGTGTATTTTGTGTTTACCAATCTTTTACTACTGCTAGTTCTTTCGCATGTACCAATCTTACACGTCCTTTCTATAATGCAGGCTGGATATTCAGCATCTGGAGTAGATGAGCAAATCAAAGAACTGACCTCCCAACTAGAGCAGGAGAAACAAGCGAGGGTATGTTTTCTTGCAACTTACTATCTTTCTGTTTATTGACTCGTTCATTCTTGTTTTGAGTTTATTATGTAGGCCGAGATGGAGGAGGAAAATGCAAAGTTACGGTTGTTTTTGAAAGAGATTACAGAATATCCCGTAAAAGAAGAGGGCGCTGAAGATATAGAAACTGAGAAACTTCCACAACCTGAAGATATTCCTACTACTGGCAATGAGACCATTGATAAGCTTACTGCCGAAAATGTGAGACTTAAGGTAAGGAGTAAGAACTTGTGAGATCGAGCATTAAGGTCATAAGTGTGCATGGTGATGATATTTTTGTGTAATTTTGGAATACTTGCATGCAGTACATGATTGGTTCACTGCAACGGAAATGTGACGAGAGGTCGGAGCAGACAAAGGCTGCAGAGTCAATGGTAATCGAATTGAAGACCTCCAAGCAAAGGTCACACCAATGTTAGATTGACTCTTTCTTTCAAGTCTTAGGTTTTCGAAATTTCACTATCCAAGGCTAAAGTAGTACTTCTGTTTGTGCAGCCTCGAAGAACAATTTGATTATATCCAGGCTGAATGTGAAATGTATAAAAGGCAAGCCGTGCAATCACATAGTGCAGCTTCCTCACCAGCTAAGGTTAACACACGACACTGTATATTGTTATAATCATTCGGAGTTTATTTTTTAGTTTATTTTCTTGCATATGAATTCCAGGGTCAGCGGAATGGAAGTTTTAATAGACCCAGTAGCAGCATGAAAGAAAAGCAGAATGTATGTTTTCGAAATGTTATATAGTTTGTTTCTTGTTCGGTTTTTAATTTTCTTTTTCGCAATCTGATTTCTCTATGTGTTCGACATATCTTTCTAAAAATGATCGACAGCTTGATTACTATACATATATGTTGTAATAATACAGGAGAATGTTGAAGATCTTCTTGCTGCTGTTAGACAAGAGCTTGGTTTCAGTAAAGGAAAGCCAGTTGCTACATATATTATATATAAAAGCCTTTTACACTGGAAGGCTTTTGAGGCTGAAAAAACAAGCGTATTTGATCGTCTTATTAACATGATGAGTTCTGCAATAGAGGTCAGCTTTTGTAACAAGTATTCTATTTTATCGGGGACGTTTATTTGCAATTTTATTTGGAGAATATGATTATTAAAATGCACCTTGTTGTACAGAAAGAGCACGACAATAAACATATGGCTTACTGGCTATCGACCACGTCTACATTGCTATATTTGCTTCATAAGAGTTTAACTCCAGTTGGACATAAACCACCGCCGCAGTCATTATTAACGAGAATGGTAAATACTTTTCCTTACTGTTATTCATCCTATACATTCAACATATAAGACGTTTTTCTTCTTACATACTTTATACCTGGACTTGCACAGTAAAATGAGATCGAAAGTAAACAATTTGTGTTACTGTAGGGGTTACGTAAATCATCGTTGTGTGATTTAGTGCGTCAGGTGGAGGCCAAGTACCCAGCTTTACTTTTTCGGCAACAACTAACCGTGTATGTTGAGAAAATCTATCAAATTGTTCGCAATAATCTGAAGAAGGATTTGTCATCACTTCTCGCTTATTGCATTAAGGTGATGTGTTTGAGCTATTTAAAAAGGCTGTTATTAGAGTATTTATTCAATGTATGTTCACATACAACATATATAATAACAGGCAAAACACGGCACTAATATATATTCTCCCAACGGTTCAGGCAGTTACAAGAGAACCCCCGGCACCATCTTCTCACTGGGGATTTGTCATTGAGTGCCTAAGTGGCATGCTAGCTATCTTGAAGGATTACCATGTATGTTAACAGTAGTAACCAAAATGTCCCATTTGCATGCTCACCCTATCGAATTTAACGATTTAGTCATAATTGTTTCAGGTGCCACCAGTTCTTATTCAAAAGATCTTCATTGAAGCTTACTCTTACATCAATGTAGAACTTTTCAACAGGTAGATCATCGCTTATATTTTAATGAACGGAACATTTTTCATGTCAAATTACTATATCATCTCCTTTATGTGACATGCAGCTTTCTTTTACACAAAGAGTGTTGCACATACAAAAATGGGGAATATGTGAAATCAGGATTAGCCGAGTTAGACCAGTGGTGTAGTCGCGCCACAAAAGAGGTAATTAATACTGTACTTCATACACACAAACACCTCTATATTTGCTGAATTTTCAAAACCAAATTAGTATAGTATTGTAAATGAGAGAACTTGAAATTGATTGAGAGAAATCATAAATTTTTACAACTAACTGAAATGAAAGAGTTACATTAAGTATTTATACTGCTACGTGGACTACTGTCTAAACGACTACATGAACTGAAATGTACAATACAAAGAACTAACTAATAGCATAACATCTATGTAAGTAAGTCTGATGTCTCATGCAATGTGGTGATAAACGCAGTATGTAGGATCAGCAACAGATGAACTTCAACATACAAGGCAAGCAGTTAAATTTCTGGTATGCGTTTGATCCTAGTAGAGCAATGTAAATGCAATCTTAAGAACATTAACTAATACTCGTATTCTAACTATTGTGTAGATTAAACCACAGAAGTCTAAGATCGGCTATGATGAACTCACAACTAAGATATGCCCCGTAAGTCTCTGCATTTGTTAGCTGGCATGTACATGTGTAAAAAATCGTCGCATTTTTGGCAACTAGATAACTTTTAAATAATAATACTCTTTGTTTTAGGTTCTAGGTGTTCACCAACATTACAAACTATGCACGTTCTACACGGATGATAATGACACTGGAAGCGTGACCGGAGAAGTAAGAAGCTAACCTTTTGTTGGTTATTCATCTTTTCCTCGATAATTACACGAGTTCATTATTTATTCTTTCCACCAATAATCTTCCTCACCCTCCCAGTTTCGGACAGGTTATTTCCAAGTTGAAAGTTTTTGCTGACAATGAGAAAAGCTCTTATTTTCTGGATGACGATTGTGGGTATGTCGATGATAACAAAAACTAACTTATTTCTTGATTAAAGTTTTCATCGTTAAAAGCAGCAATATGATTGCTATGACTGATTTACATTTATTTGCAGTGTTCATTTTTCGTTTGATGAAATTAACCACTATTTCAATGAGAAGGATTTTGCCGATTTTCAACCAGAGGGCGAACTCATTGATATTCCAGAACTCGAGAATCCAGAATTCGATTTTTTACGAGCAAAAACTTCTTAATAATCGAGATTTGCATATCAAAACCACATTGTACAACCACCACCCCTGATATTTAATTTGTAGATTTAGTTAGGTTACTCATTGTTTAAGCATCCCATGCCTTAGTGTATGTTAGGTTAGAAGTGTAAAATTCATAGGTGAAGATAGGTAAAATATGGAAGTGTGCTATAGGGATGCATTAACCTTCAATGTATAATGTTTTTGTAGTCAAAGAGACCTTTACATATTAATAGCAAAGACTTGCTAGTTTATGCAATCTAAACAGAATGACAATGTTAAGTCTTGTTTAAATTCTTTCATTGTCTAACAATGTACAAGAGAATGGATTTTATAATGGACGCGAAAAAGAGCTGAAAGAACTCAAGTTTTATGTTATATGTATCATAATATGTCAAGGGCGCTTCGTGTTTTGGTACCCTTATTTGAAACATCTTTAGCTTACGCCTGCATCTTGATGCTTCTCTTTTATAAACATTTTTTCCGATCCATAAACAAACATAACACAACCAACTTACTTAAGGGCAGGACTAATAACTTAATAAGACTATCAACATAACACAATCAACCCAATCTTAAAATATTTTAAGACATAGTCATCATATAAGTTCAACAGTCATCCTTGTTACACAGGTCTTGCATCTTCACATAACAACATCATGTATATATCAAACAAGAATCAAAACAGAAACAAAGAATGGGTTGAACCCTTTTATAACTGATATTATAAACGAATTGGGTTTCATGTTGATTACAGAATCCTACTCTATATATACATACTGAATCGGTGCCTTCAAAGAGACATGTCGATTCCTAAAAGTCACGACCTATTCTAAACGTTGTAACCCTACAAATAACCGTTTCTTTCTTGTGACCCAGCCCAATACAATGGGTCGGTTCATACCAAAACTTACAGAATACATAACTTAAAATTACACTAAACTACCCTAACTTTTGCTTCTATAACATTATGGTCCAACAATCCTTAACAAGTACAGTTTCAGCTCTTGTGCTGCAACAACTAAACACAATATTTAACATAACATATCAGCAGTATTTCCACTCGACAGACACACTCAAAGAGCATCTTGTCCCCTTGCACCCTTTAATATCACCTCTGTTGCTACCTTTGGTTAGCGAACTGAGTTCGCATATGCCATCCATAATCACCTCCTTAGATTCAGTATCATATAAGTGTGCAAAGATTTTGAGGGGGGCACCCTTGGGTACAGCCATCACTGCCTTCCTTAACGGAATTTTCTCACCCAGCTCCTCCAAAGCAATAGGAACATCTAATCGAAAGAGTAATGCCAAGTAGCAAGGCCTCATTGTATCAAGACAATGATCGAGTATATCAGATCCATAATAAGCATAGATCTGTGCACGAACTTTACGACCATGGGCCTCATTAGTAGTTTCATACCTTATCTCCACAACAGCATCTACCTCATCCTTTATTAGCATATAATACATCTCTGTATACCCATCTTTGCCTTTAGCTTTAACACGACCGCACTCGTTACTCAAATTTCTGCCCCAAATCTTTAACAAGTCTAATCCCACCTTGGTACGACAAACTTCAAAACATGCCTTCTTCTCGGCAGTAACATAGATCTCCATAATAATCTCGATAAAAGAGGAAAAAGCCACTGAATTGGGAGAACTAGGGTCACCAAGGCATATGTACTCACGGTTGTGCATGTCTATGGGATCACACCATTCATGGTCAAATAGAGAGACATAAGCAAAATCAGGCTCAAATATGTGAGACCCCCCATCTGGTATTGACCCATACTTGTCCGACACTGCAATGAACCCAAACATCTTACCCATTTCAAAATTGGGATCTGTTGTAACAAAGGAACGAATGGAGAACACCTCAAATCGGGAATTCCTAAGTGGATCCCTGATGAAAATAAAAGAAACAACCATAAATTAAAATTAAAATTTTAAAATTAAAAGTATATTTTTACTTAACTTGCATGAAATGAAATAAAGGAAGCATATAGAACATATCGATTATTTTCAATATAAAAAACGGCACTTACCTAGTAGTAGAAACAAAACAAGGAGTAATGCAGTGATCCACATGCTCCTTCTCTAGTATGATGTTAGAGTTTACATCATTTGATCGATTCAAAGACGATTGCAATTTCAATAAAACTGAATTGGCTGATTCCCCTGAGATTGAGAGATTTTCCTACACAAAAAAGGAAGCTTAATTAATACTCCCGCATAACAAAATCCAATAAAAGAAGAACCCGACCCGAGAAACAAATTTTAAAATAAATAAAAATTCTACTCGTTAATGCATACCGGTAAGATCCCCAAAAGAAGAAAGCATTTTTCCATTACCACTGCGGTTGCCTCACACAACAATAGTGTGCTTCTCTCAACAACACATCCAATCTGCCAAAAGTTTCAACGTTATGCTAAATACTAACACAAATAATCTTGTGTCTTTATAAAAATCAAATAAATTAGAATATTAACTTAATTTAAGTGAACTGGAAATTAAATTCAATATGGTATGAGAAAAAGAATATGGAAGTAAATATACCTTGCACGCAGAGGAATAGTAATTGGTAAATTGCTTAGATAATTCGTAAAGGTAGTCACACAGGATATTTGGTGAGATATATAAACAAGACCTTTTGAGAGCCTGAAAAAGAACGAAAGATTATTAATGCAATAATATATATACATAATCATATTGATAAACTAAGAAAATTTATAAAAATCAAACTTTTCATTTTATTTGTTTCTTCTGCATTTGTGAAATGTCTTCATTTAGGCAAGTATATTAGTATGGAATATTCACCCAAAATGTTTGTGCCCAGTTAGAAACCGAACTAGGTTTTCTAACTGATACACGGTCTATTTTTTCATTATTCTCAATTATTTTTCCTTGTAGTTCGTCTTACGCAGCTTATGGTTTTGTATATTGCTTACGCTTTAGAAGAACTAGATAACTTAAATAAACCATATATTTAAAAACATATTAGAAGACATTATAAAATTTTAGAATAACCTAGGGAAATAAAACAGTATTCAATCTTAAAAACCATGCTTTGTAACTCAACTAGGGTTTTGTACATTCAAAGAAGTAGTAAAAGTTGATTATAATATTCGTCTTACCTCAGTAAACTCAAGTAAATGGAGTTCCAACGCACGCTCTTCACATTCCCCCCATCGTTTATTTTTCTCCACAGTTAACTCTGAAGCCTGCAGCAAACACATATATCCGTTAACTTAATATTCAAGAACAAGAAAGCAATAAAAGCGGGGTTGTAATAACATTGATAAGAACAGAATTTCTTACCTTCATTAACTCATTGATGTCTTTACGATAATCATCAGTAATTCTACGAATTTTAGCTCGTGTATTTAGTAGATACACAAAAGTATTTTCCTGTTTATTAATGAATTTGAGTAGATCATAAGAACACAATATACAATAGCATAACATGAGTAGTAATGAAAAAACACCAATAGAATACCTCTGCACCAATCATCTCACAAGAGGTGAATGTACAATTGGCCAATCTAGGGGATTTTATAAATGTATACCTGTTAAGAACACAAAACACAAACCGTTAAATATAAGCATGAAACTTGACCTAAAACTATCGGTATAGACATTTTTTTAATTACATATAAAAAATTTCGGAAATGAAAATATTTAATTGTTACAGCAAATTCATATGAAAAATGACATTTACCACTCTCTTCGTGTTAAAACTTGACACAAGTACAATAACGGTAAAAAATATGTTAAGAGTATATATGAGAATCTTACCGAAGAACACAATCATAAACTGCCTTAGCATTGTACCCAAGCTGTTGAATAAATGGTTCAAACCTTCATCTCCTATGTACAGGGGCTGTTTCTGCACATTGCAGAAACTTCACTAACACTAATAATATTTCTATCTTTGTTTGTCTATGTTGTATTATTCAGGGGCTAAAGCTGGTCAAACTGATTCTTGGTGTCTATATAAGGAGGAGCGTATTCCTGGTTCTGGCACATCTCATCTTCTTCTTCTCTCTAACTAATAATATCATCTCTCTTGTGAGGCTGTCCCATTGTTGACTGATCAATACATTGATCCAGTCCTTGTTGTATAAACTGGTTGAGTACATCACCAGGTTCTATCTTTCTGTCATATGTTCTTGTATTGTAACATTACAATTATCTATTTGAATCAAGGGGTGGTTGGTTGGATTCAATCCTACTTGTCTTATAATTTCTACATGGTACCAGAGCGTTTGGCTCGATTCTATTGGCGATTCTGATCCTAGGGTTTCGAAGTTATTTGGGGTTTCTTGAAATTGATTACAAATCGAAGTTAATCAAGGTTAATTCTATAGCTCTTGCTGGGTTAATTGTTGATTGGGTTGGTTATCTTCCAGCTGTGGTGATTTATTGTGTGAATCGTGAAACCCTAATTTTTCAATAATTGGGGGTTTGTGGTTCTGACTGTCTCGTTGGTTAATTGGGACCTAATTCTGTCACAATATCTCTTAACTAAGTGAATTAAGAGTATTGTGGCTCATTCCGCAAGATTTCTCCCACATAGCACTGTAAGTTTTTTTCTCTCTTCTTTAAGATAACTTGGTCTTTGTTGAGTGGGTGCAAACGGTGTGACTAACATCTTGACCTACCACCATTGAGTGGCAAGGATACCTGCTCTGGTCACACCCAGTTCACTCTGCTGGGCTTTGTTAGTCTTGGGTGTGAGTATTTATATTTCTGCCTTAATTTATTAGTCTATTGTTGGTCTAGACTGCTGGAGGTTAAGTTTTGGGAAGTCTTGAGAAGTTGAGCTGTTGGTTAATTGGTGGTTACTTGTGTCTGAAGGTGTTGGGAGATTATATGTTTAAATGCTTGTTATATCTTATTATATTTGTCTTATCTGATTAGTTGTCATCATGGTTGACTCTGATTTTTCTAGTAATGAGAAACTTATTAGTAATCTAGACTTGGGTAATCCCTTGCATCTGCATTCTAATGACATCAGTTCTAGTTCTATTATATCTGTGAAACTTACTGGTACTGAAAACTATAGAGTTTGGGCCACTGCTATGAAATTAGCCATTAATACTAGAAATAAAACTGGATTTATTGATGGTACTTGTATTAAAGCTTCATATACATCTAGTGATGTGCTAGCTAATCAGTGGGAAAGATGTAATTCTATTGTGCTTTCTTGGTTGCTTAATTCTGTGTCTGAGGACTTATATCTTAGTCAAATGTTTTCTGATAATGCTACTGAAGTTTGGGCTGAACTAAAAGAAACCTATGATAAACTTGATGGGTCTATAATTCTACACTTAATGCAGAAAATTAATAATTTTAAGCAAGGTGAATTAACTGTTTCTGAATATTATCATAAGCTTAATTCCTTATGGAGAGAACTTCAGATTATGACTAAACTGCCTAAATGTGTGTGTGCTGCTAGAGAAGATGAATTAAAACATAATCAACTTATGAAACTTATGCAATTTCTAATGGGTCTTAATGATGTCTATCAACCTATCAGTAGTAGTATTCTCTCTAGAGAAAATCTTCCTGATGTTAAAGAGGCATTTGCCATTGTCTCCAGAGAAGAATCTCACAGAGGCATTGCCTCTTCATCTTCCTCTGGTTCTGAGTTTAAACCTCAAATTTCTAACTTTGTGTCTAAAACTAATTCGTCTAATAATGGGAACAAGAGATTTGATAATAAGAAGTTTTCTGGGTCTGATAACAAAAAGTTTGTTAATAATGGTAATAATAATAATGGTGGAAACAGGGGGCCTAATCCTAATTTGCTTTGTAATAACTGTGGTAAGATTGGTCATACTATTGACAGATGTTTTGACTTAATTGGTTATCCTCCTGGTTACATAAAAAACTCTGGTTCTAAACCATCTGGTTTTAAACCCTTTTTTAATGCTAATTCTAGTTCATCATCTAAAGAAACTGGTACTACAATGCCTTTTTCAAATGATCAGATGATGAAACTAAGGACTCTTATCAATGATATGCCTTCAAGCAGTATGCAGGCCAACATGGCAGGTATACCTAATTTTATGAATAGTAATGTCTTCTTCAATATAAATTTTCATAAGTTTTATAACAACAACTCTACTCTGTGTAAAATCAGTATAGGATGGATTATAGATTCAGGTGCAAATCAACACATGACTATTAATACTCTTAACATGTTTGGTATTATTGATATTTCTGATTTAAATCTTACTGTGGGACATCCAAATGGTACTCTTGCTAAAATCAAATATGTTGGTAACCTAAAACTTTCTGATAAAATTATTTTATATGATGTGTTGGTTGTCCCTGAATATTCTGTTAGTCTATTATCTGTTCATAAACTTATTAAGGATAGCAGGATGTTTGTTGGTTTTGATGAAACTAAATGTTACATTCAGGATTTGACTCAAAACAAAATCATGGGGACTGGTAGTGAGAATGGTGGACTATATTTGTTTGATACTCCATCTCCTTGCATTTCTAATAATCAAACAATAGGTAATCTATCTGTTACTTGCCATGTGTCTAAATCTATGTGGCATAACAGACTTGGTCATCCCTCTGATCAAGCTGTTAATCTACTTCAATCTACTCTTAAGTTCACAAAGGATTCTCATGTCTCACCCTGTGACATCTGTCACAAGGCCAAACAGACTAGAGAACCTTTTCCCCTTAGTGATCATAAGAGTTCTACTCTTGGTGACCTTGTTCACATTGATCTGTGGGGACCTTATAAAATCACTAGCAGAGATGGTTTTAGGTATTTTATGACTATTGTTGATGACTATACCAGGGCTGTTTGGATATATCTTGTTAAAACTAAAGATGAAGTTTATACTTTGTTTGTCAACTATGTCAATCTTATTCTAAACCAATTCAAATGTGGCATTAAAACTGTCAGATCTGATAATGGTACTGAGTTTGTAAACACTAAAATGAGCAAATTGTTTGATAGCCTTGGTATTGTTCATCAAACCTCATGTGCTTATACTCCTCAGCAAAATGGGATTGCTGAGAGAAAGCACGGGCATTTACTTAATGTTGCTAGAAGTCTGTTATTTCAAAGTGGTATTCCTCTAAATATGTGGCCTGAATGTATTTTAACTGCTGCTTATCTAATTAACAGGTTACCTTCTTCTGTTCTGAGTGGGAAATCTCCTTTTGAGCATGTGTATGGTCAAAAACCAAAACTTTCTCATCTAAGAAGTTTTGGGTGCCTATGTTTTTCTACTATTCTCAATAATCCTGATAAATTTTCTTCCAGATCTGAAAAATGTGTTCTCATTGGATTTTCTACTACAAAAAAGGCTTACAAAGTTTACAATCTTGAATCAAAAATGATTTTTCATTCTAGAGATGTTCAATTTTATGAAACCATCTTTCCATTTAAAATGAATTCTAAACTTAAAACTGATCAGATTTCTGATACTACTATAACTGATCTAAACTTTTTTGATGAACCTTTTAATCAAAAACCCAATGATGAAAGGAGAGGTACAAATACCCCCTTTGATGATGGTGGTGCTGGTTCTTGCCCTAGAAGTACATATACTTCTGATGATGGTGGGATCAATGGTACTGCAACATCCATAGGTGACAATACTCTCTCTGAGGGAAATGTCCCTTCTAGCTCTAATTCTGATATTGCTCAAATTGTTCCTACTCAGAACACAAGTCAAGAGCAGCCTGTGTTTAGAAAGTCTGCTAGAAATACAAAAATGTCTGCTAAGTTTAATGACTTTGTTGTAGGTAGCAGTGTTAAATATGGGCTTGAAAAATATGTGAGCTATTCTAATCTTAGTCCTGTCAATTATTGTTTCTCTACTAACTTAAACAAATCTGTTGAACCAACTACCTATGCTGAGGCTATTAAAAATAATAACTGGATTGAAGCTATGAATAATGAAATTTCTGCTTTAAAAAGAAATAATACTTGGACTGAATGTGCTCTTCCTAAAGGAAGAAAAGCTGTAGGAAGTAAGTGGTTATGGAAAATTAAATATAAATCAAATGGAGAAATTGAAAGGTATAAAGCCAGGCTTGTTGCCAAAGGCTACAGCCAGAGGGAGGGATTTGACTACCTTGAAACCTTTAGTCCTATTGTTAAGATGTCTACTGTTAGATGCATGATCAATATGGCTGTGTGCAATAAATGGAGTCTGTTTCAACTTGACATTAATAATGCTTTCTTGTATGGTGACTTGACTGAGGATGTTTATATGACATTACCCCCTGGTTTTGATAACCAAGGCTCTAAAGTGTGCAAGCTCAACAAATCATTGTATGGTCTGAAACAAGCCCCTAGGAAATGGAATGCTAAATTGACTAATGCACTTGTTGAAAATGGTTTTGTACAATCTAAATATGATTACTCTCTGTTTACTAAGAGATCTGAACATGTGTTCTTGGCATTACTTGTTTATGTTGATGACATTGTTATAACTGGAAACAATGTGAATGAGATTGAGCAATTTAAACTGTTTTTGAAGTCTAAATTCCAAATCAAAGATTTAGGAAAACTTAAGTATTTTCTTGGTGTTGAGGTCTTAAAAAATGAAAATGGAGTGTGTTTAAGTCAAAGGAAGTACTGTCTTGAACTTTTACATGAATATGGTTTACTTGCTTGCAAACCAGTTGAGACTCCTTTACCTGAAAACACTACTCTTAATCATATTAAGTCTGCTGGTGATAAAGCTCTTTCTAATATTGGAAATTATCAAAAGCTTGTTGGTAAACTTATTTACCTTACCAATACTAGACCTGATATATCATACCCTGTTCATTGCTTAAGCCAACATATGCATGCTCCTCTTGAATCTCATTTAGATGCTGCCTTAAGAGTTTTGAGATACTTGAAAGGATCTCCTGGGAATGGGATTCAAATTAATGAAAAGGGTAATCTTAAACTCACAACTTATGCTGATTCTGACTGGGCTAGATGTCCAGCTACTAGGAAATCTGTATCTGGTTACTGTGTGTTTTTGGGTGACTCTTTAGTAACCTGGAAAAGTAAAAAACAACCCACTCTATCCAGGTCATCAGCTGAGGCTGAATATAGAAGCATGGCTTCTGCTACATGTGAAGTAATATGGTTATCCAATTTACTTGGTGACATGGGTGTGAAAGACTTGTTACCAGTTGTGTTGTATTGTGACAATAGTTCTGCTCTGCAAATTGCTGAAAATCTTGTTTTTCATGAAAAAACTAAGCATTTTGAAATTGATGTACACCTTGTTAGAGAAAAGGTGTCAGCTGGTGTTATCAAAACTGAGAAAATTCATACATCTCAGCAGATAGCTGATGTTTTAACAAAAGCTTTGGATTGTAAGCAACACAAGCTGTTGTGCAATAATCTTGGAATGATGGACATGTTCAGAGTTAAAGGTTTGAGGGAGGGTGTTGAATAAATGGTTCAAACCTTCATCTCCTATGCACAGGGGCTGTTTCTGCACATTGCAGAAAATTCACTAACACTAATAATATTTCTATCTTTGTTTGTCTATGTTGTATTATTCAGGGGCTAAAGCTGGTCAAACTGATTCTTGGTGTCTATATAAGGAGGAGCGTATTCCTGGTTCTGGCACATCTCATCTTCTTCTTCTCTCTAACTAATAATAGCATCTCTCTTGTGAGGCTGTCCCATTGTTGACTGATCAATACATTGATCCGGTCCTTGTTGTATAAACTGGTTGAGTACATCACCAGGTTCTATCTTTCTGTCATATGTTCTTGTATTGTAACATTACAATTATCTATTTGAATCAAGGGGTTGTTGGTTGGATTCAATCCTACTTGTCTTATAATTTCTACACAAGCAACTTCGCATCCTCGCCTAGTAAAAAGAAAAATGTGTAATTTAGCCATTGTAAGATGAAACTTAGCATCCCAAGCAACTTAACATCCTCGCCTGATAAAAATAAATAGATAACATGACAATGAACAATATCCGGTATACCTTGTGCCACAACATGACAACATGCTTCGACTTCGTCTAACAAACTAGCCAACTCTTTTGGTTCGGTATTACAAGTTCGATATCCTACATAACTTGTACCATCTGGGATACACGTCCACTTCCTACCAGTCGGGGTCCATTTTTCAAGTTTAGCAGCCTGGAAAAATAAAAAATATTCAATTTCTCATTGTTTCTTAACATGTTATCAGTTTATGCTTTGCTGCTATGTAAAAGTTACTTACAGTGAAGCACATTTCAATATACTCTTGCTGCCTTACAGGAGTCACATATACTATCCAAACTGCGCTTTCCTCTACAAACCCATACCTACATACGAAGACACAAGATTTGAGAGCCACTGTTCGTAGATCATTGGTATATATGAACAAATCTATTACTAGCCAATTGATGCATATCTTTTTATAAACTCAGCAAGTAAGGTACCTCAAAGCTTCGAGATCATTATATAAATGGTTGAGATCTTTCTTAGCAAGAATAAAAGGTGGTTTATCTTCAACACCTATCACCAAATCTCCTCCACTTCTTTCTTCAATCGAAAACCATTTGTTCAATATGTCTAGAGGCGAATCAAGCATGTCCTGAAATAGACAGAAGTATTAAACTCATAAATAAACTGCAAAATATGAATTTTTTTTATATCAAAAAGGCACCTTCTCAATAGTAGGAGCCATGGTCGCATCAACTTTAGAATGATTGAGCATACGAAGCAGCGTTTCTGTTATAACGCTTCGTCGAAACAGACCCATATGGCCATATGTATTTCCTCATCCAATGAGGGATATTTTACTAATACCCTTTCCACCGGAAGTTTTGGTGCCCATGTGTCTATACCATTTTTTAGCATCTTATGAATGCTATGCAAGGAAACAAAGTGAAGGTTGTAATGCATGTTTCAAAAGAGTCGGATAAGAAAAGAAAGAAAGAAAAAATACCTCAGCCATCCATTTAGGTGATAGTGAAAAAGTTACAAAACCAACGTCAAATACGGAGGGTCGTCCCTCTATCATGTCAATGGCAGATTCCGGAAGATTTTTCTTGATAGCCTTTCCAACATCTCTTGGTCGTTTAATATGTGGATGATCGTCCCATAATTCAACGTTATTTCTCAATTTAGGCCAAATCATCAAGACATTATGACTGTCATCAATCAGAAGTAAAAGTGATATGTAACACACCAATGAAAGAATAAGCAAGTAAAAATGCATGCAGCTAGAAACAACATTTATATACCAAGTGTAATAACCATGCTCCTTTTTGGTGCTGCGAAAAACCTCAACCTCTTCTTCTAATTTAGGGAAACAACGATCAAGTGAGGCATTAAATAGCTTTGATATCTCAGCATCAAGGCTCCATCTCTTGTCTTCTGCTTCGGAAGCCATTGAGATTTCTTTTTCTTCTTGTAAAGGCGCCTCCTCATATAGCTTTGAGATTCCTTGTAATTCAAGCCACTCGTAATCTTCTTGATTTACTTCCATAGTTTGGTTGATGTTCACCATCTGTCTAGTAACAAAAATAATGTAACCAAAATAATACTAATTCAACTACTTTTTAAACCTATAAGATTATGACCACAAGCTAGTATATGTAAATAGTTTTCGTTTTTCAAATCCGAATTCTAAAACATTAACTCCATTGTTAACGCAAATTAAGCTTCAATCCATGCTTATGTTTTATTGTTACATTTACCAAAACAATTATGTAGTTATTCATAATATAGCATATGTTCATGCATGTAGTGGGGCATAGAATACGAATATATACCGATAATCGATCAATCAATACAATTGAAGAATCGAACTTAATTTAAGATGAAGTTTACATACCTTAAAACGTGACCATAAATAAGAACAGAAACTCGAAACAAAGTCTACCTTGGTACACAGGGTCGTCCCCGGTGATTTTGGGTGCCCAGTGCGGTAACAAAAAGAGGCCCTTTAAAATAAAACATGTCACTTAAATAAACTCAGTGATACTAAATACGTTAAATTGCATCTTAAAGCATCATTACTCATTATCATATTTTCGTATACGCTCAAATGCTCAATCTATTCATTGCCCGTTATCGTAGTTAAATAAGCTCAAGTGCTCAGCCTTAGGAAAATAACTACAACAGTACAACCATTAATCATTCATACACTAACACTTACGGGGTGTTTCTTTTTTAAGACGCTCATAAAAAAAGTGTGTCTCATTCCCTTATTGCCACTTATTTTGCCTCTTAATGGGACCAAGTAAACGAAAAATATTATTATATACCATTTCCTTCCCCATATAGAAAAAGTAAACACCCCCTTAGTCTTAACAAAACTAGTTATCTATTCAAAGAAAAAAATCATAACTTCAAAAGTAGAGTGGCATCTACTAAATTTATTACCGTAAAACCTACATGAGCACTAAGCAATGCTATGATCACTATATTACTCCGTAGTAAATTATAACATCATAGATAAACACTAACCAATTAAAAATTTAAAGTAAACAAAGTAGAAGTGTTACCTTATAAGTTATAATAGCCAAAAGAATGAAGAATGGTGTCCAGTGTTCGATGGATCAAAACTCAAAAGTATCGTACTTTTTTTTTTTTTTTTGTTGGACTTCGTTTTATATGGCGAATAAAAATCTCTAAAACTGGAATATGAAACCTCACGTATAAGTTCTCGTAATGGGCTGTAAAAATGCCTTTTACATACGTACATACAGTGGGCTTATGAAAAAATTGGTGCCCTCCAAATATTGAGGCCCTGAGCAATGGCCCATAATGTCCTGGCCCAAATCCAAGCCTGTTGGTACTGACATTTTTTTCTCTCAATGTCGAATCGATGTAACGTGTAGTTTAGGGTGTTCATGGATCGGGTAATATCCACAATAACCGAAAACCAAAACCGAACCGAACCGAAAAAAAATCAAACCGAATTTGTAACCGAACCGAACTAAATATTCGGTTATCGGTTTGGATATAGGTTTGGCAATGAAAACCGAAAATATATAAATATATATATTTTTTATCTATTTATATATAAAAATAATCACTAAAGGTCTTTTTTTAGTATAAATATAACATTATTTAAGCTTGAAAAAAAAATTTGTTCTAAAAATATATTTAATTAAATGAAAAGATAATTAAAATTATGTAATTCGGGTTATTCGGTTCGATTTTCGGTTATAGGGGTTCGGTTTTCGGTTCAGTTGAATCAATTTTGAATTCGGTTCGGTTTTCGGTTTGACCCAGAAAAAAATTAACCGAACAAACCGAACCGAATAACAATATTTAAAATAGAAGAGTTTAAAGTGATAGCTTTGGGCTTCTTATTTGGACCAAATCATGCTTTGATGGACTTGGGTCTTAAGATTCTTATATGTTTGAATGGTAAGTCCGTTTCTATTTAAGAAGGAAAAATACCCAGTAACACATTATATTCTTTCTTAATAATCTGAAAATTCTGAGTTAGAATTACATCACAATTTTCCAAACTTAAGCAAGATTTGTCGATTTGATATACCAATACCAAGAATACAAATTGTTGGCTTATTCGAAAGTAAGAACAAGTAAATGGAGAAGGATCATTGGTTTCCAGGTCTTTCGGCTATAATGTATGCAACCTAACAGGTGTTCTCGTGACAAAATTAAGACATTTTTGTGCTCACTCGAAAAGGTTCACCCGACGAGATTTAAACTAAGTCTCTTCCAACATTTTAGAGACACTTTGCCACATGAAGATGATTATGATTCCTGCCAAGCACATACATATTTAAGGCAGAGGGTATGCACGAACATACTTTAAAATTGTCGTCACTAGTATAAAAACGAAATTTTTCTTTACATATGTGAGAGTTTAACACTAAAATGCACACCTTTTTCAAATTTTATTTAAGAGTGCATACCATGTGACAAATTTCTGCATCCGACATCTGCAACTGAATTTCTTGCTCCAAAAACAAATGGCAGCATATATTTCTTAGGGTTAATTGCGTGAAAATGTATTATACTTGCCACATTTTGTTATGGTGTGTACTGGACTTTTATTTTTCTTATTGTGTGTACTAAACTTTCAAATTTCGATTATTGTATGTATTTTGTGATCATTTTACCCCTACTTTTTTCAAATTTTGAAAAGTAAAATGGTCATTTTACATGGCTGAATAGTCACAAAATACACACAATAATCGAAATTTAAAAGTTCAGTACACACAATAAGTAAAAAATAAGTTCAATACACAATAACAAAAGGTGACAAGTATGATACATTTTCAAGTAATTAACCCTATTTCTTATGCTTGCACACCTGTCATAAGTTTTGCTTTTCTTGATTTTCGTATTATCAAAATATTCCTTATATATTGAACTAATATAAGATGTGTTATTATATTATAAATAAAATATTATATGCATTATACAATCTGTGATATTAAAATCACTAGAAAAAGAAAAGCACGAAGTGGTGTGTGGGTAGCTAATGATTAGTGATAGCATTTATTTAATTAGTACTGCGCTATTTATAGAAAAAAAATATACTAAAGTATTAAAATTACAATAGTTTTTGATTATTTGTTGCTTTAACACATGCTTGTCATTATATTCCAAAACAAAATTGAAGTTGACCATTCTTTAGCAATGCTTAAGCTAATCCAAAATCATGTGATCACATGCAACTCCTTGTTACACATACGAAAACTTGTACTATTATGCTTATTCAAAGATCATGAAACATTTTTATGATAATGTCAAAAGACATAACTATTAATTAAAATAAAATAAAGGATAGCTATTAGTAAAAGAAAATAGCTTATGTATTTGTTACTTATAGGATATGTTTGGCTAAACATAACAGTAGCAGAAGTAGTAAGTAGTAGCAGTAGCAGTTAATAGTAGTTATTTGTTAAATAAAAGTATCTGATAACGTAGTTGTAGCTGTAGTTATAAGCTATAAAATAACGTAAAAAAGACATATACACATTAACATAAAAATTCTTTAAATACTAGTAAATAAAAGGGGCATATATGTAATTTGATAGCCAAAACGCTAACGGCTAGATCTAAATGCTTTTTGATAAAGCGTTTTGAATGAAAGTGGTTGCTCTCGATTGAACCGCTAGTTGCTTGTCTTCAAACAAACATTATAATTAAATCCTTAGTCGTTTGTCGCTAGTTACTCCAAAATGCTCACAAATGCTTGGCGTCAAACATACACTAAGCCCTTGATCTTTTTGTATCTACTATATATATTTTTCAAAAAAGTGTGTTTTACTTAAATAACTAAAGTTACAGAAGCTATATTAAGATTTCAAGGTTTTACAATTTCAATTTCGATACATCATCATTTATTTTTTAAGGGTTTTTGCTAATCTCTGCCCATTGGGCAAAGGATTAACTATATATATAAGGAATGTTGGAGTTAATTAATATCAAAATGATAATCAATTACGGTAATTTCAGAGATGAATAAATGTTCATTAAATGCATTTTTTTATTTATAAGGAAATTTTATCATCATTAGTTACGCTTAATCATTTGCCTAGTGGGCAGAGATTAGCAAAACCCATTTTTTAAATATTAATTCTCTTGCTTCTATTATAATATCTATTTTTATTGATTATTCAGTTTCAGTTATTGCAGTTAAGTTAGTTTATTTGCAATATGATATAGAAATCATGAGCATTAATTATGTGCTTTCTTTCTTTCATGAGGAAGATTATTTATTTGTATTTGGAAACAAGTGGAGGCTATATACACTGAATACACACAACAAACATATTAAAACACGAAATATTGCAGTTCAATGTATGCTTTTCGAGCTACTAAAGAAGTTATACTAACTTACTCCATCGTAAGATATACATCATGTGTGGATTTAAATTTAAACTATGTCAAAATTATTGAGTTATTCACTCAGATTTATACGGCTTAACCGAAGTATTCCCATAGCCATTTCTAACTTTTTCCTGACCAAGAATGTGTCAAGATTTATAAGAACGTTAGTGTGTGTGACCATTAGGCTATGTTTGTGGTGGTTTATGTAACATATACCCGAAAGGCTGAATAATACGTTAAATTTTCTTATATTATCCTATTAGTTATGCCATTAGACCAGGCGTGATAATTAAGGGCATGACGATCGAGTCTCGGATCACCCAAGACGCATCTCCTTTATTACGGCTAAAGATGAGCACGCGTCTTCAACTAAGAAAAAGGAAGAGTCGGTCGATACCAAGACTAAGTCGTGTAGTGTGTTTTGTGTATGTGTGCACACACACGTGCTGGTGATGAAATTGATTGTTTTATTACACTAAATTTATAGTTAAGTTGGTTGTAGAAAGAAAAACATGATGTGATGTTGAGATGACAGTGATGAATTCTGTTTAAACTCTTTTTATTACATCCAGCCTTATCGTGAATTGTTTATAAGTCAAATAAAACAAATATCCACTTGTACTTAACGGCCTTTGGATTTGTAAAAATGAGATCTTATATCCGGGAAAATAGGAAGGTAAAATCTAGTGACAAAAGACATTGAAACATTTTGAGTGGCACAAGAAAGATTTTGTTAATGAATTTGGTTTCATTTACAAATTTAGTTCTCATTCGTTAACCGAATCCATTTCCTTTATTGCATTTTGTGTCAATTTCAATGTCAATGCATCTTTACTACTTCCAACTAATGCGCTCTTCCTTTCATATATCTTCCATTCATAAGACATAAATCATATATTACACTTGTTAATTTCTTTTCCACTTGTTAATTCTTTCTTTCTAAACAGAAAAGGTAGACATAGTACAACCATAATAGTCGTCCCGGGTAACCTTAACAGAACGGAAGAGGGTCCCACGATGTTACGAAACCTAGATGAAAACCTCACATTCTCTTAAATGCACCCATTCTAAAAGAAAGTGTTTCATGCCATTGCATGCTTAATTTTTTGTTTGAACGACTTGTTAGTTGTTAGCGGTTTAGGTCCAGCAGTGACATCCAATTGGCAGGATGTTAACCCTGAGACCTGCCTGCTACTCCTTTATCGCATGAAGGGGTAAAAGTCACAAGTGGGGACTCGAACACCTCTCATAGCCAAACATCCTCTCCTCAAGGCACCTTAAGAAAACATTGGAGGCCAACTAAGCTGGCCTAGTCCATTAATATGTAAAAATAAAAAATTTAATATGTGGTTACATCAATCGTTTTAATTGAAATCGTACATTTTGCTCATTTTTTTTTTACACTAAGGTTAAAAAAAAGTTGCGCGCCCAATCTCTTTTAGTCCTGGTCCGTCACTTCGGACAAGTAAAACCATGTTCTTATAGCAAGCCCTCAAAATAAATTACACTTAACTAAATAGACGGGTAAGCCCCGTATTATCAAACATGTTGTGATGACACTTGCTTGTAAAATTCCATGATTATAAGATATGATGACATGAGCTCCATATGTACGATAGATGCATATAGAATAAAGAGTTAAAATAGGGTAGTTGATAGAACTTAATTTACCTTATTTAAGTGTAATATTCCTCTCTCTAAAATTTCCTCCTACCTTTCTTTAAAATATCGTCCAACCTAACTCCACCCTCTCTCTATATAAATCCGGCGGTCAATTGCCGTCCGGACCTTTTTTGTACTTTCCCCTTCCTTCAATAAAAATCCTTACCCACAGATCTGTGATCTCCTAACTGCCGCCGCTCGCTGCCGCCACCACTGTTCTGCTCAGATCAGTTGCCTTCCGGTCTCCTCTGCTTAGATCTGTTATGGTCCGTCATCGATGGCTTGATGCTGCCTTGGGTTTCGACTTTAGATCTGTTAGGTTTAGGTTTGGCTCCTTTAATGATGCTTAGTTTTATCTTCTTTGTATGTATTATGTACTTATGTTCTTTTGTCAAGCTACACATTCATATGGATGTGTCTACCAAAAGCTCACTCTAGTGATTCCCCCACCCTTGTATGGTGTTGTTGTAGTTTGTCACAACTATTATGGTGTATGTCTTGTTTTGGCTTAACTTGTTACCTTGTGTTTTTTGTTTGGCAAGTCGGTTTCGATTTTGCTCATTATGTTCGATGTAGCTTGTTGTGTTCAAATTACCTCCATTTGTGAGGAGTGAAATGAAATCTCTGTTAAAAAAAATAAATAAAATAATAATAATAATAAAAAAAGAGTTAATTGCTGGAACATATAACATATTTAATTTGAGAAATTGGAATTCGTGGGGCCCGAGGCGTCACTTTTTGTTATTGTGTGTATTGATTTTTTTTATCGCGTGTACTGAACTTCCAAATTTCGATTACTGTATGTATTTTGTAACCATTTTATCCTTACTTTTTTTCAAATTTCAAAGGGTAAAATAGTCATTATACATGGCTGAATAGTAAGAAAATATACACAATAATCGAAAATTGAAAGTTCAGTACACATAATAAGAAAAAAAAAATCAGTACACAGAATAATGAAAAATGACAAATATAATACATTTTCAAGTAATTATCCTAAAATAAGTAAGAAGAATGATCGCTTGAATATTATTGACACTAAACTTTTTAATATGAGCTTTTTTAGTAAGCATATAAGTTTTGACCCGCAAGATATCGTCCTCGCTAGATATAAAAGTTTCTTATACATGCACTTGTCACTTGATGTATACTTATGTTATCTATAAATATGTTTTTATAAACTAATTAGTTGAATAGTTGCTTGCATATTACTTAATTTTTTCTTTCCCGTGTGTTCTTTTGATTTAATATTCATTCCACTTTTTGATAATTATTCCCATAATTGCAAACAAAAGCAAATTATTAGAGTTCCCACTTAGGTGCTAACTAAATGAGTAATGCTATGTCCTTATAAATTTTGTTCCCACTCATCGTCTTACACGCACAAGTATATAACATGTGTCATGTTTTATTTTTCTTTCCTAATTGAATTTAAGATGCGTTTGGTATACTGACATGAATAATAATGGGTATGTGTTTGATAGTAGTGGTGGGTTCTGTTGGATATTATTTGAGGTTGTATAGTTTTATTATATAACTTTACAATTAAGAGTATGGTGGGGGTTTAATAAAATAAACTAGTAATACTTATTTGATGGTTTTTTTTTTAAGAAATTACGTGGGTTTTGATGGATTGGTCAAGATGACTAAGTCTTTTCCTAATTATTCTCTACATTATGCCATGATACATGAACACTCCCACTAATCCATCATACCACTAAGTTTTCATGCACAAAATATGGGATTGAGGAGTTTGGTACGTGGGTTACTAACTATCAAAGTTTGCATATAAATAGTTGGTTTTCTCTCCTTAATCTACACACCAAAAAATACAGCAATCAAACTAGTTTACAAACCATACTCTGTCTTCGTGTTCTCTGCTACCACCATTGTTTTGTGTGGTTTCGGTGTTTCGGTCGCTGCCGAATAAACACGTGTTAACTGCATCAAATCCTGGGGCTTGTACGGTTGTAGACTCGCAGCACCTTATACGAGTCCGTATAAAGCATAAAGGACAGGAGTCATTCCGTGCAGTTTCTGTTCCTTTTATTATTTGTTGCAGGTTTATTGTTGCGGTTTGAAGTGGTTTTTCGGTTGCTGTTCGAGTTATAGTTCGTGATTATTTGGGCTGTTAGTTCGTCATTGTTAGGGTGCAATTGTTGTTGGTGCATATACCTTAATATATTCAACAGGTTCCTCACATATGAAAGATGCATACATAGCTCTCTTGATGTATATGGAATATAGATTATATCTATAATTCATTATCATAGTGGTGGGGCCCCTCATCTTAAACAAACACCTTTAATCATTTTTATAGTAATAGTCACATTCCCATAATAGGATAAGTAAGCATATATTGTAGGAAGAAATATCATTTTCCTAACTAAATTGACCCTGCATAGGCGAACATACTCGAGGCTCGGTTTATATACGTGGCATGCCTTTGATTACCATCACTACTACAAAAACTGATTTTCTCACGGATAACAGCCGTTTCACACTTATTTTCCCACGGATTTGATAGTGGGTAAAACCAATTTTTGTAGTAGTGCATTAGTGTGTGAATTTTTTTGTTTATGTTCACCTTTTTACTATTAGTTGTCTCAAAATAAATGTTTAATTTGTGTTTTAACTGATAAAAAAATTTAACGAGTAAGAATGATATTTAATTCATTTAGTGTGTAGCTTGTGAAAAAAATTAAAACTTTATGAAAAATAAAAATAAAAATTTATTTTTCAAAACAAATGGGCATCCTTTTAGCCTACAACACATTTTCCGGATCCGCCATTCATACAAGCCAACCCACTTTAAATTGTTTAGGTCACATGCAAGCCAAAAGACTATTTAAATTGTGCCACTCATGTTAATATTAATTGCATTAGCATATAACACTATAATATAGCTTTAGCTAACTGAAGTTTGATATTATAACAACGACTAAGAATATATAAATCTTTCATCATTTCTTTAATTATGAGGAAAGATATTTTAAGCTAAATTTGATTAAAGAAGATTTTAAAGGTAGATGAAGCACCTCTTGCAACATCCCTCCTTATCCCCAACAATGTTTAAAAAATATCAGACTCATATTTGAATTGGGAATTTCTAAAAATGTGCCCTGAGGGCACATATTAGAGATTTTATAAAGTCAGAGAATATTGAATTTAAAATTACATTATCTATGGTAATTTATAAGTATATTTACTGAGAACTAAATGCATTTTTTGATAATGGTAAAATGTGTGTTTAATAGACATAGTCACATAACTTAACATGTGCTTGAAGGCACATGTTAGAAAAACCCGAATTGAATTAGTTAAAGATTGACCGACATATTAAGTAAAGGTCTTAATTTTAAGGTGCAACAACCTGATTTACTAATTTGGTATTAAGTAAAGGTCTTAATTTAAAGTTCCATGTTTGTCCAATAACATATAATTATGACCTAATGTATATTTTATATCGGAAACACACATTTTTGTCATATTGTCAATTAATATTGATGCTGAGTAATTAAATATTTTTAAATGGGTTTTTCTAACTTGTGCCCTATGGCACAAGTTAGAAAAACCCTTTTTAAATATAAGTTTTTTTGAACGGTTACTTTCTTTCAAGAGAAATCCATGTCCAATTCGAAACTCGATGGGGGGAAAACATTCAACTTAAGCCGCCCGAAGGCACGACACTTAAATTGAAGTAAACTCTGCCTTCTCTAGATTCGAACCCTGGTGGGTTGAAACCTTCATTGAAGGACTTTGAAAGCGTACCGACAGGGCATTGTGGTCCACAAGTGAGGACTTCCCGGTTTGGTCACCCAAACCGGTACTACTCTCCACTAGGCACGCTTAACTGAATAAGAAAGACCAGTTTAAATCACAAGATGTTTTGGAAAAAATGATAATTCCTCGAAAGAAGTTGCAGTTGTAATATAATGAAGTATAATGTTTAGTAATTGTAATTCAAAATAATAATAATAATAATAATAATAATAATAATAATAAAGGGTTAAATTCAATAATAATTAATTATCTGTAATAATAATAATAATAATAATAATATTATTATTACAGATAATTAATTATTATTGAATTTAACCCTTTATTATTATTATTATTATTATTATTATTATTAAAGTGGGATTCAGATAGTATTTTGGCTTCTCACTAATTTTTTTGTAAATACCTTGAATTTTTAATATTGAATAAAAAATAATAATAAAAAATAAGATTATAACAATAGTTAACTGAAATTGAATAATAAATAAAGCCAACAATTAAAAAAAGATTGATAACATAGTAACATATGACTAAAATCCTTAATTAAAAAAATCATTATAATAAAGTTAATAATGATAAAGGATTAATAAAATAGTTAAATTTTACTATAATAAATAAAATAATTTTAATATAAAATAACAAAATATTATAACACAATAATAATTTATAAATTTATTTTAAATAATAATAATAATACTACTGTAATAAATAAATAATACTTTTAAATATTGATGCTTTAAATTATAAAATTTTGAATTACAATATAATTCAATACTTTTCAGTCAACTTGATATGTAATCTAAACTAATTATATTACAAACCAAGCAACATATATGTAATATAATCTAGATTACAATTCCTTCCATATATTCTATAAACCAAATAATCAATCTAATGTAATCATATTACAATTACATTCGATTATGTCAATGAAAGTAAATATTTTAATACGTATTTTATTACATGAGATAAAGCGAACAAAACAGTGCCTCACAAAATTTTATTACGTATTGACTTTAAGGGGCTGTTTGATAAAAAATATGATTTAGTGCTGAATGAATCAAAGTTGTTGAATGATTCACAGATGCTGAGTGAACCTGATTCTGAGTGAAAATGATTGTTTGATATTTGTTCTGAATGAGCAATCTGAGTTGCCTGAAATTACCAATTTAACCTTCTGTCTAATTTTGTATTGAACAAAATATACCATTTGATAAAAAATTAACTCGAATAAAAATATAATATAAAGAAAGTAATGTTGGAATAGACAAAAAAATGTAAATAGTCTTATTGAAAGATCATAAAACAATATAAATTACAAACTAATCATAGGTCGAAGCATTTAAAAATAACTCATTAGCAATCTGATTACGAAAATTAGCCATATATTCATTGCCTTTGGGACCTCATTGTATGTCGTCCATGCCTTGTCCCCCACTTCCTTCACCTTGTTCTTCAGTAGTAAACATGATGTTCGCATCGCTCTTCAAAAATAATTGATCGTGAATGTTGCATTTCCTTATGAAGTTGTGGACCGCAAAACAGGCAATCACTATATTTCTTTGTACCGGAAAAAGAACATTTTCTTTAGTTATTAGAGCACCCGGTGCAGTCTCGTTGTGTTTTCTCGCCGTCCGACGTGTACAAGCCAACGGCGAGCCGAAGCTCATTGCTACACCACGATAGCCTCGTCGTTGCTCGTTGTTGGGTATCTCCTCGTGGCCACGGCGAGGATTAAAAAGAGGACGTTTGCAGCTTTTGAATTATAAACGTTGGATAACGTTTATAAAAATAGACATTGGTCCTTTATTTTTTTATTTTTTTTTTACTTTCTAAACCATAACATATTTACCTCTATATATACTACACATATTTCACACATTTCATTCCAAAAAACTTAACACATTTCATTCCAAAGCAAAAACCATGAGTGAATCATCTTATTCTGAAGTTAGTGACATTGAAGAGATAGAGGAGCTAGAGCTCATTATCCAAGAGTTTGAACACGAGCAAGCGTTGCAAAATCAAGAAGCCGGTCCTTCACATCGCCGTATATACATTCGGCGTGAACGTGAAGTTGCTGAAGCACGTCTACGGGCCGACTATTTTGGTGACCAACCAAAATATCATGAAGAAAATTTTCGACGTCGTTACCGTATGAGCCGTAAACTATTCTTAGAAATAGTCGAAGGTATTGAAACATATATTGACACTCATCATCCTCTTCCTGCGCATTTTGATTTCTTTAGACAACGACCCAATGCTACGGGTCTAATGAGTTTTAGTGTGATTATGAAATGCACATGTGCCCTACGCCAATTGGCGTACGGGATATCACCTGATTTACTAGATGAGTATTTACAAATAGGTGAACACTGTGCACGCGATTGTCTAGATTTTTTTTACTATGTGCATAATCCAGTTGTTTGGGAAGGAGTTTTTAAGAAAACCAACTGAGGATGACGTTAGTAACTTATACCAAGCACATAGCATGGTTCATAAGATTCCGGGAATGTTGGGAAGCATCGATTGTATGCATTGGGAATGGAAGAATTGTCCAAAAGAATGGCAAGGGAAATTTCACAGAGGTGATAAAAAGTATCCAACTATAATGCTTGAAGCTGTTGCGTCGTATGATTTGTGGATTTGGCATACATTTTTTGGTGTGGCAGGTGCGAATAACGATATGACTGTTTTATATAATTCTCCGTTATTCGACGACCTGATTGATGATATTGGCCCTCAAGTTCCGTTTGAAGTATACAGACGTACATTTAACAATGGGTATTATCTAGCAGATGGAATTTACCCACAATGGACATCGTTTGTCAAATCCTTTACTGTTGCAAGCAACCCAAAAAACGTCGCATGGAAAGCGAAACAAGAAAGTGCTCGAAAAGATATCGAAAGAGCTTTTAGTGTCCTCCAAGGACGTTGGCATATTATTGCCCAACCGGCGCGTGCATTTACTGTGGGCAAGTTACGGAGAATCATGTATTCGTGCATCATAATGCATAACATGATTTTGAAAGATCAAAATTTTGCGATATCCGAAGTTGCCGAAATGTATATTCCTCCGACACCAAATATGCAACAGTCATGAGTTGAACGTTGCGCAACGCAAAGAAGAAAAACCAAAGAACTACACGATAGACGCACACACACAAGGCTTCAACGATATCTCGTCGAGTATGTTTTGCAACAACAACAATGGGAAGAAATTCAACGAAATAGGAATAATTATGTTCGTTTTTTTTAGTATCGTATGTGTTGTATTTTTTTTTCGTCTCGTATTTTTTTTTCCGTATTGTAACTTTTTTATTTGATGAAATAAAATTAGTATGTTGTGTTATTTTTAAATATTTGTGAAATGAATTTAATTTATTTAATGAAATGAATAAAAAAATAAATGTGTAAGATGTGGGGCCCTAATGAAGAAGTTGAGGTTTGTTGTTTGGTGAGGAGGGGGTTTGTTGTAAAGAGATGAAGTTAAGGTGTTGGGTGATGTGATACACGTTTAACCCAAATGAGGAGGCAAACCTTGCCATCTACACTTTGTGCTCTTGCATATTACTTTTACGTGGAAGAGTCAATTTAATACCAAATTTAGTAAAGAGTCAATTTAATGTTTAAATATTCCCTCAACTTGTGTTATCCTTTAACTTTCTTGAGGCTCCTAAATAGGACCAGACAATGATTCACAAATTAAATACTACTCGGAAGCCTTAAATAGGAGAATCATTTTGAAAAATTTAATGTGGGCAACTTACGAAGAATCATGTGTTATCCTTTAACTTTCTTGAGGCTCCAAGGACCAGACAATGATTCCCTCTTCTAGTTTTTGTTTCTTGTTTTCTGATGCTTATAACACGGAAGCCTTAAAATCAGCAAGCATATAATACTACTCAAATATTTTCCAATAATTTTCACAAGACAAAACAAGCTAGCAACTAGATATGCATTAGACTCCCATTATGTGAGACTTAAGAAGACATCTAACAAACTAACAAGATACCACCAAACTTTAGAGTCTAGACGTCAAACCACTAAAGCCTGCAAGTCTATGTTGTGGAGAACATGACTTTTCCTCTTTTTTTCTTTTAGTTAATAGGGCATTGCACCTTGTATATGATGCCAAAAAAACACGTCTAATCATGCAATGTCTTTCGCCAGATACTTTTTTCATGATCAATAACAGAAGTACTTACCAATGAGATACTTTCATTACTTTGCTCAAAAAAAAAGATGAGAAAATTACAAAAAGAGTACAAAAGTACATAGAGTGGTCACTATGTAGTCACTTTTGTACATTATTCCCAAAAGAGTCATGCTCAACTGCTCGACTGCTCAACTCCACTAGAATCATGTCACGTGTCTCACTAGATGTTGTACCACAAAATCTTTATAAAATCTATTTCACTATTCACAGGTACAAAAAGAAATAGTTTTTTATTAAATGACGGTGCTCAACCTAGGTGCTCGACTGACGGTGCTCAACTTATGTGCTAACTTTTTGCTTAGGAAATTGAACCATATCTTTTACCATCAAATCAAATCTTTTACTTTTAAAATTAGTTTTCCTTTTTTTTTTTTTTTTTTTTTTTTTTTTTTTTTTTTTTTCTTTTTCCGGTTTCAAAAAACACACACACACTACACACTTAAAAATCAAAACACATTCGAGAAGTACATGAAATGGTATGATCTTTGATCCGAGGACAGATCCACGAAGAAGATAACGAAAATGGTAAGTGTTTTTTTTTTTCTTATTAATTAGGGCTTTGTTTGTATTCATTACATGATTTTAGGGATCATTTTTAGGGCTCAGTTTTCATTTCAATTTTTGAAGATCAAAACACATTTAGCAATCTTTTGGTTGTAACTGTTTTTTTTTTTTTTCTTTTTCGAATGGGATGGGTTCATTGCCATGCAATAAGGTTTTATTTTTCATTGTTTTGTTGGGATTTGTTACTGCTTATTATTATTTTTCATTGTTTTGTTGGGATTGCTTCAAGCCAATTAGGTTTTAGTGCAATGCTTAGGTTGGATTTGGATATGAAGTAGTAATGTAGTATAGATAAGCGCAAATGTAACTATATATGAAGTATATGAAGTAGTAATGTAGTATAGATAAGCGCAGGGCAGAATTAGGGGTGATTTTTGGTTCACGAGAACCCGATGAATGTTTGTCGTCTAATAGAAATTTAAAAGATCTTTTGTTTAATTAATTATATTAGGAAGTGGTAGTTAATAAGTAGCTGATTAATGAGTTTAAACTTGTTAACAATGTTGTGCTAGGCTACTTCTTGTAAGCTTAATCATTTAGATTGGACTGTTATAGTGCTCAATTAGGTTAGTTACTTAGCTAGTTAGCTGTATTCCCTCATGAAGCTTGCATTCATAGTTAACAAAGCCTCAGTTTGTATAATTCTTGTAGCGTTTCTTTTGTGTCGAATTATGTTTATGCATCACATGTGATTAATTTTTAACAATTATTACGAGTGTTTAACCTTTACATTAATATTGGCTATTTGTTTGGTTTATAGACTTATATGGCTGTTTAGGTTATAGATGCAACAAGAGTCAAGCATATGGTTCAAGAAATTTATGATTCTGTTACGTGTGTAGTTTTAGTTTATGGTAGGTAAGGTTACTGGTTTCGCTAATTATTTCGTGTAAGTAGTATCAAGTAATGGATTGGATAGGCTGGTAGGATGAACCTAGGTTGAGTTTTAAGATTATGTGCCACTTAAGTTGCAGAAAACTTGTGAGTTCTATTATTGGCTGTATAGCCTGTATGTAATGTTATGTTACCATGTATTGTTTCATATTTGCTTATACGTGTAAATTATACTATTATATTGCTGTTTACACTCACGAAGCTCGATTTCATCCTTCTTAGTGAAATGAGTTTAAACTTGTTTAGTCTTATTATGCATTCATTTATTATTGTTTGTTTTAATATTTTCAATATGTAATTTCTTGTAGGTGTATGATGCTAGACTTGTCGTGAAAAGCAAATTGCATTACTTTATTTTCATGAAAGATCGTTTAGACCAGCCACGGCGTATCATGTTTAATGACACGTGTTTCGGACCATGGCTCGATCTAACCTATGTCGATAATGAAGAAGGGCTTGTTCATTACATGCTTCAGAAACAATCCCACCAAACAAATGAGAGCTATGATCTTCCACTTGTGTACCATTTGAATGGACATAGTCTTGTATTTGGTCGACATGAATTCTGCCTCCTTACTGGTTTTAGATTTGGTATGGTCAGTTTTAGGAAATGGCGTTATGGTCCGATCCCTTTTGTTGACCGTGTTTTTCCACACAAGATAGATGAACATGTGAAATTAATTGATATATTCCAACTTATTGAAGATGAAGAAGAGTTTATAAAACTGTCTGATGAGGATGCCATACGGGTTTGCCTTTTGCTAACACTTGATGTTATATTCATGGGTAAAGACTTGGGGTCTATCATTGATGATATTTTCCTGAGGATGGTGGAGGATCTAGACGAATGGAATTCATTTCCATGGGGGGAGCTTGTTTGGAGGCAGCTTTATGACTCAATTAGAAATGTCTCTTCAAATCATATACCGGGTTACCGTAAAATAACGGGTAATATAGAATCCGACGATCTTCCTACTTATAGCTTGAAAGGATTCGTTGCTGCTTTCAAGGTTAGTATTAACACACTTTGCAATTATTAGATTTACATACGACAAAGCCATTATTAGATTTACATGAAAGGGTAAACATACCGAATTCTGTAATGAAAAATCCCCATGTGCATAACTTGCATTCGACATCATAGGCATAAATATGATTATAAGGTATTCGTAAGTTTATGTAACTAGATAAACCACAAAAACCAAAAAGGGTATTTTCAGAATTTCATTTACCATGACCCTTCTTTTGGGGAGGTATCTATTTTGTTAAAAATAACGGACACATAAATAAATCATATTTAAGGCAAGAGATCACTTTGTTAATAATATTTATATTTTTTGTACGTTTAAGATACATAAGCTTTCCATGACTAAATATTATATGTAGATATGGATCATAGAGAGTGCTGAGAAGAGTAAAAATTATTGGAACAAGTCTCCAGGTGTGATCCCAAGAGCACTTGCATGGTCGAAACACACATCACTTAGAAAAACTGATTATTTCGACCAGCTTTTTGCCAAGGTAATTGTATATGATTTTTAACTGATTATTTCAACCACCTTTGTTTGTTTTAGAGTTTTGTTAGATAATTTTTATTTGCCTTTGGTGGTTGGGATATTTGGTATACGCCTCTGTGTTCACTGTAAACCAAACTTGTTTATTTTTCACAGGACTCGAAACCAAACTTGGTTGTCCTCCCAACAGCAAGTGAGGCTGAAGCTGAGTGGTTTACCCGAAGCCAAGAGTTTTTTAAGTGGTATACCCCGAGGTCGCCGCCTCTTGCAAAAGGAGGACCCTGGGAGCAATATTTTCAGAAAGTGGATGAAAAGAAGGCCAGGAACAAAAGCGTTCGAGAGGGTTCTCCAGGGGAAAGCAGGAGTAAAGATTTAGAATATGTCTCTCTTGAGCAACGGGTTAAGGATTTGGAATTCCGCACTCTCAAACTTGAGACTGTTATTCAAATTATTGAAGTTAGTTTGTTATGAAAATCTCTTTTTTTAATTGTTTACCCACTTTGTTATGAAAAACTTATGCTGTTTATTTATTTTTTCTTTACCCAGGTTGTAACGAGTGACAAAAAGAAAGTGAACAAAGATTCTAAAGTAAAGGTAATTAATCATTGTTCTCTTATATTAATTTTCTTGTTGTGTTTTGCGCTAATAAAAATTCGTTAATTAGATTTGCCTTATCATTGACAGGTTATAGATGTTGCTGATGAGTATTGCACTCCACTTGATGATTTTTTCAAGTTGTTTGATTCGCCACCTGTTGGGGCAGATAACGTCTCAAAAGGACATCTTGAAAAAGCTGAAAATCAAAATTGTCAGGAAGTTTATAAGGCCAAGAGTTCGAAAGTGAGTGACGAAGTTGAAAAAAGAAGGATGCTAATTGAGAAACTGAATTCGCCTCCCATGCAAAGGGCTCTAGAGCAAAGCGTAAATAGGAAGAGGAGGTTTGAAGATGTTATTAGGTCACCTTATGTCGAGAAGGTAAGTAAAACTTCTGAAGTTCCTAGCGCAGAAGAACTGAGAGGTCTAAAGAAAATAGAAAATCCTCTTATAGCTGAGAAGTTACTGCAAGTCAGACCGTGGGTAGAGGTATTATGTTTTTTATACATTGTATTGTTGTTTTTTTTATGATATATGTTAATTTTTTATGATGGTCATTTATGTTTATTTTATTTTCTTTTTAGGTTCTTAATCGTCATTTCCAAAACATCGACAGAATTTATGTTAGCTATGAAATTGATCGGTTCCTGATAAGGGAGGGGTGGAATAATTGTGTGTTCCCTTGGTCTGATTTGGTTGTTGACCGTACTTTCTGGGATTGTTTAATCGGCCTTGACGATAATCGTAAAGGATGGCTACGTGACGAGGTATAGTAAATATAACTTTATGATGTAACAAAATACCTCTTGGTGTGCCAATTATGATGTTTGTCTAGTTAAACTATCTTAGTTATATCGAATATATGTAGAGAATAATGTTTCTGTCATACTATGCTTTATTATATTTGTTGTTTGTTTTTCCTACAGCACATTGATGTATGGATAAGCTTCCTCTGGCATACCAGACCATCAGATATGGACTGGTCTATGGTTAGCTGCTTTTTCCTGCCATTATTGATGAAAGGAACAATGCCTGTATGGTATGCAACTAAAGAAAGGTACCCTCTGGGCTGGGCTGATGTTGAACGTGTTTTCATTCCCATAAATGAACCAGAACTACATTGGTCACTTGCCGAGTTTCACATCCAGACATGTCGAGTTACATTCATTGACAGTGGACCTGTATATGAGAATGAAAGGCGTCCATTCTATCTTAGTGTGAGGAATTGTCTAGAGACTAGGCTTCCTGAATTGCTAGAACAAGTAGGTGTTTTTTAGCAGAAGGAAATTGATCCTAAGACCTATAAGATTACTTTTAGCAATGCTCTCAATGTTCCCAAGCAGGGTGGAGTGTTTGATGATTGTGGTGTGTGGCTCTGCATCTTCTTATACAGGTTAGAGGTTATCAATGTTTTAGTAATAATTTAGTATTTGTCATATTCGTATACATGATTAGAAGTACTAGTTTAGCTGCTTAAAGTAGACATTATAAAATGTGGATATAAATCTCTATGAACGTAGGAGCATCGTTTTCAATAGTATCTTTATATTTTATATCAAAAAAGTTTAAATCGTATCCCCATTTTGGTTTAGTTTACTATATGAAATTACATGAACGTAGGGATACAAGTATATGTTGCAGGAAGTCGATTGCATTATTTTGTTTTTTTCAGACATTATTATTAGCTGAAAATTATTATCTTAGTAAGTGCTTTATAATTTACAGGTTAGGGAATGGTAGGCTTTTGGATGTGGATAATCCAGTTCAGGTGGCGTTGGCATACCGTGAAAGACTACTTAGCTTTTATTACAGGCACAAGATCCATGTTTCCTGAATGTTTTAAGTCCATGTTTCCTGAATGTTTCTAGACATTTGAACTTTGTGATGTCTCTAAAACTAGCTTGCGTAGTTGATGGGTTATGGCTTTTGTGTTTTGTGTTCGCGACTATGTTTTATTATGCTAATGTATTACTCTGGGATGACATTATAACAATCTTTATATATTCCTATGGGATGACTAGGATACCCATCTTTGTGTATGTATGGACTTTTTTTTCTGCTCTTATATTTGCATATGTAGGTTCACAATATTCAACATTAATATTTCCAAAAGACATAATATTACAAGATAGAGCTTATAGTGGCACAACATCCATTCAACACAAACCAAAAGCTTAATAACAGTACATGATATAGTTGTCTTCAATTACCGGTCATTCAAGTTTATATAATCATAGCTAAACACCATTGCATGCTGCGTCGATTGCGTCGATGGTTGCATCATTGATCTTCCTCTGTTCGAGACGTTTCCCTAACAAATTTAAACATTTGTGAGACTCGCGTTAATCATTGAACTAAGGAAGTATTTTTTTTTTTTGAATACAAAATTCAGAGTTTCTTACTTACTTTTGACTTGGGAATGGTTCCCTACATGCGGTACGCATGTGTCCAGTGGATTGGCACCTTGTACATCTTACCACCTTTGGTTCTTCTCCTTTAGATCTAACACGATCTTTCTTTTTGGGTCTTCCAGATTGACGCGCAACCATCCTCGGTGGCTTCACAACTTGTAAGCCTCTAGGAAACTCCCAACTTGACATTTCTCCTACGGGATAAACCAATCCCTGGTATGTATCTTGCAATGTTGTTTTCTTAAACCAATCATAGACCAAGTGATTACAATCAGAGTATCCAAGAACTCTAGCAACCGCTATCACATGACCACATGGTATGCTGGACAGTTGCCATTTACGACAAGTACATGAATTGTTGACTAGATCCACGGTATGTTGTCTTCGACGGTCATCTACCATGTATAGTACAAACTGTTGAATACCAAACACATTCCAGTTAATACTCTTGAAAATTCTGTCCCGTACTTTTGCAGCAGCCCAATCACTAATTTCACCCTCGGTTGCATCTGAAAATAAATTTAAAAAGAAAAAGAACTTATAAAAAAAGAGTAGTAATAATTAGTTCATACAATGAATTTTTAAAACAACTTTTTTTTAGAAAATGTGCATTACCGCTATATTTGTATCTCTTCTCACAATACCACCTTTGTAAAAGCTCTCTGTACCACTCCATAAGCGTTGTTATCGTTACTCTCCTGACATCCCTTGTTAATGCATTTATTGACTCTGCGCTGTTTGAAGTCATGTAGTTGTACCGATTACCAGGGCAATATGCCCGTGACCATTTATCAAACCCAGCTTCATAAAGTTTGTCAAAAGCAGCAGGTCTATATCTTTGAATATCAGAAAGCGCTAGATGAAATTCTTCTTGCGTGTAAGCTTTGCATGCTTTCCAAAATTTTCCCTTTAGCTTTTTACTACCGTTCAATCTGCAATTCATCATCAGATGTCTACAACAATACCCATGAAATGAATTCGGGAAGACCGTGCTACACGCTTGTCCAATTGCATAATGTCTATCCGATATGATAGACAAACCTGGTCGTTCCCCTATGCATTCTCTCAATTTTGACAAAAACCAAATCCATGCCTCCCCAGTCTCACCTTGACAAACACCGGTAGCAATAGGTACAATTTGATTGTTGCCATCCATTCCAGCGACAACCAAATTTGTTCCAAGGTACCTCCCTTTAAGATGCGCTCCATCAATTATAACCAATGGTCGCATATGTTGTAAGAAACTCTGAATCTGTTTTATTTACAAACTCTTAGTTAGACAATGACATTATAATAAATAATAATAAAAAAAAAAAAAAAAAAAAAAAAAAAAAAAAAGTTACTTAAAGGAACAAATATGAATAAAAATATGTAAATACTTACCGCAACACCAAAGCCTATAAAACACATTTTAAAGTGTCCTTCGTCATCGGTAGCAATATGTGTTACCGTACCTTCATTTTTCAACTTTAAATTATGACAATAATATGGTAACTGCTCGAACGATTCCTTAGGGCAACCATTTACCAATTCCAAAGCTACGTTTTTTTCCCACCATGCTTTTTTATAAGATATGTCAATGTTATATTGTTGATTAATATCTGCCTTTATGTCTTTTGGGGTATAGATTCGACTGCTATCTTTCATCTTCGGAAAGAGTAAATGTCCCAAAAGGTTCTTGGTAGCATTACGGTGATTAGGAAAAACTTGTGTTCTGGAACAAGTGTGAACATCGTTAACTTTTCCTAAACTCCATTTAACACCATCTTTGTTCAAAGAAGACACTATCTTCCATTTGCACCCAGCTTGCAAACAAATTACATCGTACCTGAACTTATCTGTTTTTCTAGGCTTAAATTCAAATCGCTCTAAAAGAGCTTTTTCACCAATTACATACATAAGTGACTTTTTATCATCAAATTCATCACCCTCCTTTAAGATAATAGAACCGTTGTTGTTGTATTTCATGGTATTCGGGAGCTTAATTTCAGGACTTGGTGGATCGGGTGGAGTAGGCATATATTTGAATGGATCTGTTGTTTGCCATTTTGGCGCAATTTTATGGTTTAAAAATGAAGGTGTACTCCCTAAATTTTCAAAAGTTTCATTATTTGGTTGGTTATCATAAATATTGTCTAATGGACTATTAAATTCTGTGTAATTTTCCAAAAGTTCATTTTTTGGTATTTGATAATCATTGTAAAAACTTTGAGGATCAAAATCATCAAGGAATAAAGAATCATTAAGATCGACATCTAGTGAGTTAGAAGAAGATGGATTTACCTTTGAGCTTTTGACAATGATGTTAATTAAAAGTTTAGGCAATGCAGCTTTCGGTCTACAAACTTCATTAATGAAAAATTCAACATCATCATCATCAACTATGTGTACCGGACCGTGCGGCATTTTGTAAGAAAAGCTTAAATCGTATCCTTTGCTAATTTTGAACTTTTTCTTCACATACGATACTAACATAGCGTATCTAATATCTCGGCCTAGTGTAACCCCATAACTATTGCCATCTTCAAAAACAAGATACAAACGAAATTTAGTGCTCGAAAGACTCATATTTTACTTAAGGATATGATAGCATACCTTTCCATATAGTTTATGTAGTTTAAAACACAACATTTTTATTTAATCTACCCAACTACCAGTCGAGCAGTCGATCTCGAGCATTCGAGCAGTCGATCTCGAGCAGTCGACTGCTCGACTGGTAGTTGGTGAGATGGATATATTTAAATATTTAATGTGAGGTAGATGGATATATTCAATGATATATTAAGTCACAATTAAATTTAACAACCACCACCACATTAAATATATCCATCTCCCCAACTACCAGTCAAGCAGTCAAGTAAACACATATTTTGACAAGTGTCCCATGCTCGACTGCTCGACTGGTAGTTGGGGAGATGGATATATTTAAATATTTAATGTGAGGTAGATGGATATATTCAATGATATATTAAGTCACAATTAAATTTAACAACCACCACCACATTAAATATATCCATCTCCCCAACTACCAGTCAAGCAGTCAACTAAACACATATTTTGACAAGTGTCCCATGCTCGACTGATCGACTGGTAGTTGGGGAGATGGATATATTTAATGTGAGTTATTATATGTTAGATATTTGTAACACTTAGACTCAAATTAAGCTCAAAAAAACTAGTATGGATCCATTCATGTGTCGATGTGGAAATGGAAACATAAAGCTACGAAAATCCCATAAGAGTTACAGCTATGGTAGACTTTTTTATTCGTGTCCTCTTTCAAATGTTAGCAATCTAATGTTTCACGTATATGTAACTGAGTATATAATTAAAGTTGCTTAATAACCCTTTCTTTATATGTAACAGCCATCAAGAAAAGAGTATGGATGTAAATATTTTATGTGGAAGGATGAATTTGATGAGTATTATGGTTTTAGTTCCTCTAATACATCTCCGGGACCAACCGAATGTTCATCTTCGGGACCAACTGATTGTTCCAAATGCAAGTTCAAAGATTTAAAAATAAATATGCTAGAGACAAAAATAAAGATGTTGGAGGCAAAGCTCGAATTGGCAATGAATCCAGACAACCACGCATGTATGTCAGGTGCATTGCTGAATGAGCTGTTAGAATCTGTTGAAAATCTTTCTGTCTAGTATGAACTTACAACAGTTGTTTGTGTACCAACGTATGTTTAATGTGTTGAATGTTAATGTTAATCAGTTCCCTTTTAGTTTTTATTAGTCGAGCAATAGATCAGTCGACCAGTCGATCAGTCGACCACATCTAACAACAAGTAAAATAAAATAAACTTGGACCACAGTTCAACTAGAAATTAAAACAAGACTACAGTTTACCAGTCGATCAGTCGATCAGTCGACCAGTCGATCAGTCAAGGTGTCGATCAGTCGAGATGTCGAAATCACATCTAACAACAAGTAAAATAAAATAAACATGGATTACGTCATTTAAAATTAAACTTGGACTACAGTTCAACTAGAAAATAAAACAAGACTACAGTCGATCAGTCGATCAGTCGACCAGTCGAAATCACATCTAACAACAAGTAAAATAAAATAAACATGGATTACGTCATTTAAAATTAAACTTTGACTACATTCCAACTAGAAAATAAAACAAGACTACATCATTTAAAATTAAACCTAGAATTGACTTCCACTACTTCCAACACCACTTACATCGTTAGGAACCGTATCCTCATAAAAGACCTTGTCAATATTTTTTTATTGTAATGTTAAGATAGTGATTGCCAGATTGTTTTGGAGAAAAAACGGAGACGTTATGAAGTACCAAAATAGTTCCGACCACCAATTTCTTATCAAATCTTTGATCATTTACCACTTTGTTATGTATCGTACCTGATATAAAACCTGAAGGATCTTTCAATGTTACTGTAAGATCACCCAACACATTTGGAGCACACGACTTGATTATCGCAACAACCTGAGCAAGTTTCCCTCTATTGAGAAATTTTTTGACATCGGCAAAATAACCAATCATAATACCGCCAGCAGGATTCACATACTCAACCGCCTTAACCCATGGCCCGCTATTAAAATCAAAATCCTCACCCACATCATGAACTACTTTCCTAATGTACTCCTGTGTCGCCATTACACCATGATTCGCACTTTCAACTATACCTGCAGGACCCCTTATTATCCTAACCGGCATTTCAGCACAATTTTCAACAGTAGGGTTTTCATATGAAAATATGTTTTGGGTAGTGGCAGATAGTCGGAGATTCGAGTCGTCTAATTTAGGGTTTTCATGTGAAACTATGTTTTGGGATATTTGAGAAGTGGCTGATAGTCGGAGATCCGAGTCGTCTATGTCAAGTAATTCTTCCCAGTTTGGTGGTGAATTCATTTTCACGTTGAAATAGAGATTTTAACAAATAAAAAGGTACATAAATTTTTTTTGTGGGAATTACATATGCTATTGACTTATTTTTATACCACACAAATAATTAAATGACATCTCCCCAACCACCAGTCGAGCAAAACCAAATATAACGACCATAACCTAACGTAGCCAACTTTGTAATGCATTAAACAAATATATAAGAAGAGAAAACCATTGTCTTGATAAGTTGCAATTAAATCAGACAACCATTACGTTTCATACATTAGGCATATGATACATTAACAAAAGACAAGTCAGTGTTGGCAGGATATAAATACACTGCCAAATTTTTAGAACCATAAAGGCACATAGATACAAATGTTTAGAACAACACGGAGCATCTCGGAATCGGAATCTTGTATTTCCAGTAAAATTCAGCCAAATACTCACGATAAGCCAAAGCAGTTTGAACTGGATTCTTCACCTTCAATGACAGATTATGTGATAACCTGTAAAAAAATATACAGACCCAAATACCACAATCCCCATACCTTCCACCTTGTATAGGCACATCACGTGCATACTGGAAGGTGACATGATAGTTATTGGGATCTATATTCTTAAGTTGCATCACCTCACTCTCAACAAGATACATGGGCAGTTGATGAGTAAAAACTTACCTGAAATTTGACCACCAGGGACGTTTTTCAATATATTCTTCAGGTGGCTCATCATCATCATAAGTGAAAAGGCTATCGTACATCGTAATAACACCCGTTTTAATGGCTAATTCGCCCAGGCACCAATGTTTATCAGTTTCATTGATCGGAAAGAACACCTAAAAACATGTAAAGTTGTATCATGTTGCTTGTTATGCCTTCTTTATTCACCAAAAGCTAAATAGGTTAAAGTTGTACACTAAGATTTGTAATATATGGCAAATAAAATACACACCTTTTTGACGCCTTCACGAAACCACGGGATGCCGTTTGTTACCCCGTCTGCATAATAGAGTGGCATTTGGAACTGAAGGATTTGTGTGGCAAAAAATGGGCTAACCATGACCCAATCAGCATCAGAAGGTCTAAAATGCATCAAAAAATCAACCCACAATGCAATATGATGTCATTTAAAAAATGGAACAAAAGATAAGTTAGCTAGGATACCCCCCGCAGCTAACACATGAACTATAAGCATGTAAAAACTACTTACCGTATCACCTAGCCAACCATTGTTTCCCTCGTCCCTACCCAATAATCCTAGCCAAAAATCGACATTAGCAGTCGTAGATGCGTTGCCCCATGGAAAGACAAAAAACAGCTCGTTCAGCTCCCTAAAACGCGTGTTCTTAATCTTCCTTTGTGAGTCCAAGAACAATTGTATTTCTGGATGGACAAACGCTTTGAACATTGTTCCTAAACCATTACGACGAAGATTCTCAAATACCCAAAGCAAATAATAAATGAATTAAAAACTATAAAGCTACATCATTCTTATTAAAATTAAAAAAAAAATGATGTAACTAAATACCTCTTTCCACGGTTTAAGTTTGATTTCTTTCCCATCAGGTCCAATCACCTTAGGAAGTTCCGTTTGCAGATGTCGCTTTATATACCTTCTTGGTGTAGTCGAAGGTTGCTGCATAAATGGGGATTGAAGAACCTTGCTAACCTTCCTCTCCCGTTGAAAAGGCATACGTATGGTTGTAACCTTACTTTTCTCACATTCAAAAGGAGTGCTAATTGCAGGGGTTAAAGCAGATTCTGACTTAACGTCCATCGGTGACACATGTTCCTCATCGCCAAAAAAAATATCATCCTGAAAAACAGTATAATTTGTGTGAGGATACTATGAGTTTTGCGGCTAATCTACAAGATTATGATAGTATGGTAACTGAGGCTGATTTTAATATTTGTAATGGAGTTCGTAATATTCGTTATTTTAACCTAACAAAATAAAATTAAAGCCTAAAATTCATAAATTTAACCTGATTGTAACAAATAAAAACTAATTTACAGCTTAAATTAAATGGTAGAGAGAACTAGAGTATGGGTTAACAAAAGAAATATAACATGAACGTCATCTACACTGGTTTAAATTCCTTTACTCTAAAAAAAATCATATCTAAAAGTATCATGGTATGAAGGTATATTTACCGGGTTAAAAGGAGACACTGAGTTTTGCGCCTCATTCATTACACCCTTCAATGCCACATCTTTATCAATTTTAACAAGATTGTCATCCTGAAAAACAATTCAGTTTGTGTTAATGTCATAGTTTTGCGCCTCACTCAGTATACATGTTATAATTAGATAGGTAATAATATAGGTAAGGCGTCTTCACATAACCAAAAGATCTTAGTATCAAATTGACACAAACAATCCTGTTACCTATATACATCCTGAGTGACGAAACCAAAATAGTATCCTCTCTCGCTCTTAGATCGTTAATAGGAATATAATTTTCGTCTAAATAGGAACAACTAAAAATTAATTGATCTAAAAGTATCATGGTATGAAGGTATATTTACCGGGTTAAAAGGAGACTCTGAGTTTTGCGCCTCACTCATTACACCCTTCAATGCCACATCTTCATCAATTTTAACAAGATTCTCATCCTGAAAAACAGTTCAGTTTGTGTTAATGTCATAATTGTGCATATACGAAAAACAGTTCAGTTTAACACATATTTACCATATTAGGAGACTGAATTTCTTTTCTGTCGCTCATCTTGCCATTCAATTCCACAGCTTCATCAACTTCAAAACAACTACCAACCTGTAAAAAAGTTTAAATTTTATAAATGTACATGTTTATTAAACTTTTTATTATTTTAAAAGGTTCAATACAAGTTTACCAGGTTAAAAGGTGAGTCTTTCGTTTCGGTTTCATTCATCACTTGATCAATGTCGCATACATTATCATCCTAATAAAATACACGTTTAAACAGTCAAAATAACTTCGTTTCGGGTATGTATTAAATCATAAATAAAAAAAATAACTCGGATATATTACCTGACCACATATAGGATCTTGAGGTGAGCCAAAAAGGTCAACTATTACTTCTTGCACTTCTTGTGTAGATAAATCATTACAAGAACTGAAGATATGTTCTCGCTCATTCGGATTTTCATTAACATCAACATCCATACCATCACTGCCAGTTGGCTACAAAAAAATGTATATATTGAATAAACAAAAGGAACACAAATAAAAATATGGCTCTATTATACATAACATTTATAAAAAACGTACAAACTAACAGATTTCCACAACTACAGATAAACACATACCAACTATCTAACAAACCTACATAAGATACAAAGTTACAAAATAATATATTGAACAATCTGGTAGAGTAAGGAGAAGTAATGATTCATTGTAGGGGCTCATGAAGAAGGACCCTGCATCAGCTTCAACACGAAGATTAGTAAATTCTTGTGACCGACATTGGAAGACTTGAAGAGTGTGATCCATTTGGTATGGCTGATCAGATTCAACAAATGGATCCCCGCTATTCGTAAACCCAAGTAATTTTAATAAATGAGGAGTGAATATGTTAAATAGTGTTTTAAACGATTTTATTTTGTTAACACCATCCAAATTTAACTGCCATATGAATAAGGTGTTCCACTGATTTCCTATCATGTTGCCAAAAATAACAAGGGACTCTCTTAGCTTTGAAATATAGAAAGGTACAGGAAGCAAAAATCTTAATCTGTCAGGTATATCTAATACCGAAAAGTTGTGGTTGACCAAATCAAATGAGACAATCATATAACTTTTTTGCGAAGAAACACCATCAGAATCAAAGATCCTTTCAGAAGCCACCCAATAAATGAAACTACCTAATACCGCCTGACTTGACCATTTGAGTCGGATTGATTGACGAGGCAGATGTTGATTTTCTAACTTCTTCCAACACCGGGAGCTCAATGTAAATAATGAAACATCCCACAATCCTTGTCCATGAACCGGATATGAAATCCTTAAAATGGTAGGGTCAAAGGTGTCGGGGTTAACACCAAAACACACATTAACTTTATCAGACTCAGATTGACTTTCCGAATAAGGGATAACTATAGCAACTGATTTTCTTATCGACGGGTTCCAAAGAACAGCCATCTTAAAAGAATCAGAAAAACACCACAAACCATGAGAGGTGCCAATTGGAACAAGATTCCAAAATCTGAGACTTGTGTTATAAATGACTCTAGGGAGACGTGGAAAAAGGCAAACTTGCAGTGACATGTTGACATTATTATCAACTAAACAAATACATTTTGAATCAACAAAACCTTGCTTATACATTAAAAGTGAACAACAAGGCAGAGTCGGGCGAACACCAAAACCAAAAAGGAAGTTGGAAGAGTCGATGAAAGACTTCCATGTCTTTGAAACAGTTCTAAACTGAAGTAAGGCATGTACAGGAAGTTTATTAATGATCTCCATTTGAATCTCAAATGGTATGTTGTCGGACATTTTTGATAAAGACTGTAAGTTGGGTTTTAGATAGGGTTTTAAAAACTATGAAGGTGTGAATAAGTATACAATATTGAGACTTATTTATAAACTAAAATTTTGTAGTTCAAAGTAGTGTATTAATGAAGTTAAGTAGTTTAGGTAAGTTATTAAATACATCAATGTGACTAGTGTCATAAATACTATCCTAGCCAACTTTGTCTAGTAGTTTAGGTCAACCTTAACATCATATTCGAATGGCCAAAGTAGTTCAAACAATTAAACTATATACAACTATATATATTTAAGGACAAACAATTAAACAGCTTAAAAGTATTGTAAGTAATATAACCTTATCAGGGGATGCTCGTGTAGCGTCGGATGAAACACCATTATTCTCACTAACCCCATCATGCGTCAATTTCTTTATATATCTATGAAGTTCATCAATTTGACGTTGCATATGAGCCATTTGAGCTATAATCGTTGTTGTAGGTGGCAATTCTTCAATCATCGGAATGTCGCCTTTCCCATTAGGTTTCAAATGTTGGAGAAATTTATGTAACTCATTAATTTGCAGTTGCATGCCTTGATACGTGCATGTCCTATGAAAATCTGTACAAACAGCATAACCACCTCTTCTCCGTGGTGTCAACTTTGCACGTTGACATGATCTATTGACATCAGGTGTGAGAGTTGCTGGTGAGGGTGTTATATCAGTATACTTTCGGAAATAGTCTACACTCGATGCCCACCAAAGTTCATTCACCTCAGCCTCTGGATATAAAAAAAATGTTATACACTAACACCATTCTCTTAATACCAGTAAAAATAATAAACGATGAGTGTAAAACAGAATATTCCAACCTGTCGGCACGAGACGAACCATTTCAGTATTACGAAAAAGAAGATCATAATCGGTCTTCTCAAACCTATGTCCATCAGCCCAAGCAACACCCCGAGGGATCACATTGTCTTCTTTATTCCACCAATATTTTGAACTGTGGTAGCTTTCCAACACCCAAATCTGAAAGAATTATTCTTACTATTATCATAAATATATATTGGACTCAAACTGATAACTTATACTAAGGTCAGACAACTAAAATTTAAATCATTGTAAATATGGATTATACGAACCTTCAAAGCGAAAGCAAATCCACACAATGTATATGTTGCAGTGTAACGATCACCCTTGGAAGCAATTTCTAACAAGTGTCTGTCTCTAACCTTTGAAAGAGCATTATAAACCCTCTTGTGAAACTCAACCCAAATATACTCGCCCCATGGAAATGCATTCCAAGCATAAAAGTCATCTACTAAAACCAGGATCTCATTGGAAATTAAATTTCTTTCCTGTTTGCCCATAAAAATGTTCTCTAAGAATAGAAGCAGACAAACGCGTACAGCATCATCATTTGAAAGTTCATCAAACTCAACGTTATCAACAAGAATCCGAAAAAGGTGTTCGGCCTTTATATGACTAATTTTCTCAGTACGCCTCTCCCGAAGAAAATTTAATATACGCTTACCAAAACCAGATTGCCGTTTCCTTAAATGCTCTAAAGAAACATCACCAAATCTAAAACCTAACACTAAGCACATATCTTCCCGACGAAATTCTAAGCTTTTTCCCCAAAGATCAAAATACATGGGGAGTACTTATATTAGGGTTTTCAACAGGACGTTGGTGTTGAAGTAAATAATGAAGTAAATGGTTATCATGCTCATATGTTTTTATCTGTAACCATTTACCGAAAATAGTGTTTTTAAAAAGTTTAAGTCGTTCAGGATTGGAGCACAACTTTTGCCTTATCGTATTAATATAATGCAGCTTGGTTCTAGTACTGACCTTGGCATCATACACCTATACAAAACAACAAACAAAACATACACATGTTAGCATATGTTTATGAAATTGGCATACGCACATAAGTAAACAACTATAATCTCAGAGTAGAAAAAATAACATAATTTTAAAACATATAAAACAGTACATATGGATATAATTTGGCTTATTCATTTCGGCTTATAAACTCAGTGAAAACCTAATTAGCTTTTGCACTAATTAATAAGTCTCCAACTACCTAATAAGACGTACTAATCTCTAAAACAGAAAACATCAGATATTAAGTGGACAGTTCGTTGAAAGTGGCTGGAAATTTCATTTTGGTAAGCGGCGAGTAGGATTTTGCTTATTTAAAAGTCACTCAAAGCATCGAAGGTAGCTGTTGTTTAGAAACCCATAATCCTTATATATGGTTTTTTCTGCACTGTGCATAACTTACATCATCTTCCTACAACCAGTTACGTTATCCAAAATAATCGTTTCATTACGTTATAATAATCCTTATCAAGAAAACACGTATAGTGGCTGATTTATTACATGGTTTGCGGAATAACAATAAAACAATTCTAAGAAGAGATCTCTTCTAAGAAACATAACAGAAAAGTACCAACATCATTAAATTCCAACCCAAAAAAGTGTCTCATGCTCGACTGGTAGTTGGGGAGATGGATATATTTATGATATGATAAATGAAGCTTCACCTAAAATCCATCTACCCACAATCACATTATATATAAACTCCTACATACATGTTGTTTCAATTCATCTCCACACAACTAATGAAGATGGTGAAAAAGGAAGCTTCGGCTTACTCTCCCAGTCTCAGAATTTCAGGGTCAAGACCTCAAAATGCAATGTGTTCAAAATGCATCAAAGCGAATGCAGAATGCATGAAATTGAAACAGGAGATAACGGAACTCAGGAAAAAGCTAAAATGGTTTAAGAAACCTCAAACGAAAACAACTCAATCACTTTGCAGCCACATGGAGAATCTTAATTTCATGTAATTAGTCAATATAAGAGCAATCTTTAGCTCGAATAATGTTGTTGTTGTTGTATTAGTAAGTTTAGGCTTTTTAATTATCTAAGTTGTTATGAATTCAGTAGATTTTCAAGTTTAATGAAATATCTCATTAGGCCGTTAGTGGTCGTTCTATGTCAAAACATCTTGAGTATCTTGTTGTTGTTTTTTATTAAACTATTTTAACTATGGCACATACATAACATAAACAGCCTAAACAACAATCAGACATACCTATAACCCTAAGTTTAACTATGTTAACTATTTTTAACTATGTCACATACCTTAAACTAAAATCCTTAAACTGGTAATAAGCACTAAAATCTTTAAACCTCCAATACAATAAAACAATAACCATAACCCTAAGTTTACTGGTAACGCAATGACAATAAATCAAATAATCAATATCCCAATCTAAATGTGGGTTACTGTGCATAACCCTAACTACAAAGATGTGGTACCCCTAATCACAACGATCTATTATAATAAAAAAATACTTAAATTGAACAAGAACATCAATGATCGCACGTTTTACTTACTTGTATAGATTCCATCGCACGTTTTTACTGGTCGGTTTCACCCAAAACACTTTCTGCGTTACTGTGCAAATCGGAATCGGTTTGGTAACCGATTAAACTTATGATAACCACCAGATTTGTGTGTTTTTTGGTGTGTGTTTTTGTTTTCAGAAACGACGTTAATCGTCTTGATCTAATCCATGCACATTTACCAAGAGTAGTGTGTGTTTTGTGCGTGTTTTTTTTAACCACCAGATAGTAAAAAGGAAAAAAAAAGTTGTGTTTTGTGAGTGTTTTTGTGCGTGTTTTTATTTACAAAATGAGAAAAGCAAATTACCAAAAAAGGAAAAAAAAAAAAAAAAAAAAAAAAAAAAAAAAAAAAAAAAAACTAATTTTAAAAGTAAAAGATTTGATTTGATGGTAAAAGATATGATTCAATTTCCTAAGCAAAAAGTTAGCACATAAGTTGAGCACCGTCAGTCGAGCACCTAGGTTAAGCACCGTCATTTAATAAAAAACTATTTCTTTTTGTACCTGTGAATAGTGAAATAGATTTTATAAAGATTTTGTGGTACAACATCTAGTGGGACACGTGGCATGATTCTAGTGGAGTTGAGCAGTCGAGCAGTTGAGCATGACTCTTTTGGGAAATAGGTACAAAAGTGACTACATAGTGACCACTCTATGTACTTTTGTACTCTTTTTGTAATTTTCTCAAAAAAGATAGCAATGAGATACCTGCAAATTATGACAGACGCATACTACCATCTTTTATCACATAACATCAATTTCATTTTAACATCAACAAGTATCTCACTTTTAGAGCATTTACATCCGTAACCTGGATTAAAACTTAACACAATATCACGTCAGCGCCACATCAGCTTTAACACATTCACTTTAACTCACAAAAAAACACCTACAACAATAATTCAACCTTAACTTAATTTAACTCAACTTTTCATATATTTTCAATTTCAACCCTAAACAAAAACTAATACTTCATTTTTTAAAACTCATAACATTAATTCTTAAAATATATTACATTACGAAATTAAAACAATACATTACGAAATTAAAAATACAATACGAAATAAAATAGAAAAAAATACATTATGAAATAAATAAAAAAAACATTACGAACTAAAAAAAAAAAAAAAAACATTACACCACGACACATTTATTCATTCCGTATGCTTTGGCAACCCGTATTTTTCAATGATACGGTCCTTTTCCAAATTCACCAGCTTCACGTAGTAAGGATCTTTGCCGGTAGTGTCGACCAACAAAAATTCAAAGTCCCTCATCCGTATTGCTGAGTATTGGTTTTCAGCGGTTGCTTTGTAAGCCAAGGCCGCATCTTCACGTTTAGCCCGATATTCCTCGCGCAAAGCCTCCCCGAATTGGGCCGACGAAACAGATCCTCCGGTACTCGCGCCCCCGGTACTTGTCGTTGTCTAGGATTTTTGTTTCTTTGAAGCTTGCTTTTTTCCGATAGGACGTGGATGTGCATCACTTCCAAACAACGTCTCGTTTGTGTGGCTTGGGACATCACCGGTTAAATCAATCGGATCCGGCGCGTCCCATTTTTTATGAGAACGAAAAACATTCCAAGCCGCCTCATTATTAAACGGGGCGGGATTGTTCTCCACACGATAATATTCTTTGGCACGTGTGAGGATATCCATATCATTTTCTCCACTTTTTTGATCGCGTTGAGCACGTTTGAAACACGCGTTGAATTTTGAGCAAGAATGGTTCAACGTGCGCCACTTCCCTTGCATCATATCTTTACCGCGTTTCTGAAAATTGTTTTTATTGAACTCATTTTGAACCCGTTGCCAAAACGTTTCCCCCGATTGGGAAGGACCGAGTAGCGGATCCTCACTAGCGGCCACCCAACACGTAGCAAGTAATTTTTCTTAACTTGGTTGCCAACGTGTATGTATGCCTTCTCGGTGTCCTTCATCATCGTCAACTGGTTCTTTGTTTTTTCTGGACTTTCGGTTAATACGTCCCTTGGATTTCTTTGGTGGAGAGGTAGGTGTTTCGGGAACTTCGTTTGTTTCCGTTTGAGAATGTTGAGTGAATTGAAGGTTTTGGAAATCGGTATTTAGGGAGTTTCGTTGTTGGCTTTCTTGCCAATACCATAACTCTTGATGTTGTTGGAAAACTTCTTCGCTCGACATACCGAATTGGGTAGGGTTATCCCAATTCGGATTTGACGATGAACCCGCATATGGGTTCCCCCACCCACCGAGAAGGTTTTGAAACGAGTTGTTGTTGTTGCCTTGAGACATTTTTTTTGGGCTATTAGAAGTGTAGTAGTGAATATTTTGAGTTGTGAAAGTGTGAAAAAAAAAAAAAAAAAAAAAAAAAAAAAGAATTGAGTTGAATGGGTATTTATATTGGTAGTAAAAAGGTTTTAATTTTTAATTTTTTATTTATTTATTTTTTTTTATCCAAGTTAGCCGTTTATATACATTTGGAGGGGGTAATATGAAACTTTTTTTGAAAATAACGGCTACTTTACCGTTTAAAGGGGCTAAAGTGATTTTTTTTTTCCGTTCCTTCCCAAGCTTAACGCAGTGTGAGCCCTTTAACTTTGCCCGTTAACGCAGCATTAACGCAACCACTGCCATCGGTTAACGCCTTGTTAACGCACGTTAAATTGGTTTTAACACCAATGTGGCGTTATTGCTGCAAGTGCTCTTAAGTCCCCAAAGTAATCAATCATCAATGGATAAACTAAAGATACAACTTGAAAAAATAAAAAAATAATAAGGTCTTACCTGCAACAATTGTATGACAACGGGATCAAGACAAACCGAGCGGATTAAGCATGGGAGAAAATAGTTGATGGCTACTGGTGAGATGGTTTAGAAGGAGCGGTAATGAGAGAAAAAAAAAAAGGTATTTAGGAGAAAATGGTAGACGCTGAATCACAGGGCATGCATATGGGAGGTGGCCCATTCAGAACTTATGTGGCCCACTCAGCAAACGTTTTTATCTACCAAACAAAGGGGCCTTTGACCGATTCAGTTTTTACCTCTGAGTTATTTAATTCAGTGTTTATCAAACACACCCTAAATCTTGTTTTGATGCTTAATAATTAAGTTTCTCTAAGGGTGTAACAAGTACACAAATTGTCAAATTGAATATAGTAAAATGAGTTAAGATCTATGCAAAACAAGTATCCTTTAAAAAACAAATAAGTTAATCTCAACCATCCATCCACCTTTCATCTAATAGCTAAGATCAAACAAAAAAATAACAAAGTGAAAGCAAAATTGACATTTTAGCTCATTTAATTTAAAAACCCACTTTTAACTTTTTTAAAAAAAACAACATATCTTGCAAACGGTAAATCTTCAAGCTACGAAAAATACACCATCGCGACGAGAATTAAATCCTCTTTCTATAGATATGCATTGTTATATACTTTCGACGAACTTTTTTTTTTCAAAATTTTCGTACAGAAAAATCTCACGGGATTCGTGCCCAAAAAATCCCACGGGATTCGTAAAGAAATCCCATGGGATTCGTAAAAAGAAGATTTTTTCTTTCAAAGTTTCCGTCCAGAAAAATCCCACGGGATTCGTAAAAAAATCCCATGGGATTCGTAAAAAGACGATTTTTTTTTCAAATTTCCGTCAAGGAAAATCTCACGGGATTCGTAAAAAAATCCAAAGGGATTCGTAAAAAGATGATTTTTTTTTTCAAAATTTTCGTCCAGGAAAATGCCATGGATTCTTAAAAAAATCCCATAGGATTCTTAAAAAAAATCCCACAGGATTCGTAGAAAGACAATTTTTTTTTCAAAATTTCTGTCTACGAAAATTCCACGGGATTCTTAAAAAAATCTTACGGGATTCGTAAAAAAATCCTACAGGATTCGTAAAAATACGATTTTTTTTTTAAAATTTCTGTCCAAGAAAATCCCTCGGGATTCTTAAAAAAATCCCACGGGATTCTTAAAAAAATCCCACGGGATTCGTAAAAACACGATTTTTTTTTCAAAATTTCCGTCCAGGAAAATCCCACAGGATTCGTAAAAAGACGATTTTTTTTTCAAAATTTCCGTCCAGAAAAATCCCACGGGATTCATAAGGAAATCCCACAGGATTCGTAAAAAAGACGATTTTTTTTTTTCAAAATTTTCGTCCAGAAAAATCCCACGGGATTGTAAAATAATCCCACGGGATTCGTAAAAAAATCCAACGGAATTCGTAAAAAACTCACTTGTAATTTGTTATTTTTAAAAATTACAAGTGATTTGTAAAAACGAGTAAATCACTGTTTTGGGTTTTATACTTTTATGTCACAGTTTTTTAAGGGAAGATGTTTTTTATGACTGTTAAATTTGCTCTTGGAATGTCTTTATTAAAAAGTTGTATGTTGTTATACAGAATCCCATGTGATTCTCTCTGATCCCTTGAGATTCATGTAGAATCCCATGTGTTCCATAAAGATACTTGACGAGTATCTTATATGTGATTCATATAGAATCTCATGGGATTCTGTATGAATCACATGGGTAATCTTTATGAATTACAAGTGATTTATCAAAAAATATCATGGGATTCTGTATGGATCACATGGGATTTTGTATAAATCCCATGTGATTTTCATTTTGATTTATATAAACTGGAAGTACAAAATCACTTGAGATTCTATTTTTGTTGTGTAAGGTTATAAAAAAATTATTGTTCACTTTGAATATATCTTGTTTACTTTGAATGTATAATGTTTGTTACTTATATTCTGTTTGATCACATGGGTAAATGTGTGTAATTCCCATGCGATTCGGTATAAATCCCATAGGATTCTTATGAATCTTAAGGGATTTATTGTGAATCTCATGAGATCTATTGTGAATCTCAAGGGATTCATTACGAATCGCATGAGATTCTTTGGTGCATCATGAGATTTTTTTAGTATTTTAGTATATGACAAAATAACACTTTTAAACATTCTTTTAGACATAAACAAATTATAAGGTGGACATTTTTTATTTTTTATTTTTTTTAATTGACACAACTGAAATATTAAGAAACAATGATTAGTTATACGAAAAATGTAGATATAATAAATAAATAAAAATTAAGAAACTGAGAAAATAAACTAGTCATGTACAAATGTACAGTTCGTGTTAAACAATCAGCCCATCATTTCAAAACACCTTAAGTAAAAAATCCAAAACAAAATACGGGAGTATCATACTATAATATTTTTTTTTTTTAAATCTATTTAAGTAGAGTACCTCACTATCACGTGACCAACTTTACCCATTTAACATATTTTTTTGTCTCCTCTCTCCATCAAAGTTCATCTGTAACACCTCCAATTCAATGATACAACGAAATTCAACTTGCGCGTTACTCGTCAGCACAACAGTCATAATAATAGAAAACGATCTCTAACTGAGTCGTTTTAAAAAGACTTATCATTCGAATTTATTCAAATATATCAAAGTTTACATAGTTAGGTCCCAAAAAGGTTTCATGTTACAAAATACATCAATATAAAGTCTTTTGATGTTTTATCGAATGACAAAATATATTATAGCCTTCTTTATTTAGTCCGTGCCCCTCCGTGCCATCCTTGATCATCATGGACCAGAAATACATGCTAAAGAGGTCAACACAAAGGTTGAGTGATATTCATAGAGTTTGTTAAGTAGTTGAACACAATATGTTGGTAGTGTAAGTTAATTAGACTCATACTCATGTTTGGAAAACAAAACAGTTATTATCATTTACTAAGCTTATGACACAAAGACGTTAATGGGTACCAATATCAATCGGCGGAGTTATCCCGGTAGCTACTTTGCCGTCATACCTAAGTTTCAAATATAGTGCATTTGTTTGAACGTAATCAATACAAATGGGATTCGTCAATCCCAATAGGCCTATTCACAATACTCGCGCTCACTATTACTAGTGATTAAATGGTTCATAATAAGGGATGTTGGATTGGCAAGGATGGTACTTAGTGATAATAAACAATCAGGCAAGCATACAATTTGAAAGCATTGTGTTCGGTTAAAATAACATGTATTCCCCCCAAGGGTTTGTAAAACAATTAAGTAATGGAAAGTGGGGCTATGAACTCACCTTAAGTTATGTAGTGAGTAGTGAAAATAGTAGGCGAATCGAGAAGGTCTCTACGAGCAATCTATAATAGAATGTTGCGACTTAAGATTGGAGTAAAGAATATGAAGAATTTCCTATATATATCTTGCATTTAGTTCATGATGTAGTACGTAATATATAATGTAAGACTTTGAATATAAATTGTTTATGAACATGTATAGTTTTGTATATCGCTTACTACCATTCGGGCCATACATAATTCAGAAGTCATGTAGTAAACGTTCGAGGAGCCAGGACACTTTAAATCGTAAATCCACAACTCATCTCGACGGTTTACCCGTATGAACTCCTCACATGAAGCTCCCTACTATTGTAGTGTTTCATAAAAATATAAGTTTTTGATCCGAAAAGTTACATGTCCAAATACTTGAATAAACTTAGGAAAGTTTACTTTTGAATGAAGATTGTTATTACAATGTTTCTTAAGTCTTGTATGAATATTACTTGTATGATCTCATGGTTCTTTAGATGGAGTAGATCCAAATTGCATGTTTAAGTTATCGCTAATTCTCAAGTTCATGTTTTCGCCTTAGTAAGTTTATATGGTCGTTAGCTCATGTTTTCGCCTTGGTAAGTTTATATGGTCTATAGTCATGGCTTCGCCGTGACCTTGGTCATTGTTACCATGGGTTTGAGACTCAACCTTGGCTTTAGCCATGGTTGTGGTCTTGGCTTTAGGTCATTAGACCTCTTGGTCTTAATAAATCATAACCATAATATAGTAACTTTGGTATATAAAATAGCTGTTAAGAAACTGAAGAAAATCTCATTCGTTATTTGTTTTCTGGATACGTGCTCCTGAGTTTTTGAAGAAAACATCATTCTGGACAACTTTCGGGTTTTAACGTTTTGATGAATCGGAGCAGAAGGGCCTCTTTTTGCGTGTTTAATTCTGTTACAGAAGGTATTTGGTAGTTTTGCCATAAAGTTTTGGTAACTTCAAATGGTCATAACTTTTTACTCATAAACTCATTTTAGGTGGTTCAAGTTGCTATGGTTTCCTTGTTAAGTCCTCTACTACAATATATAATTGTCCAATATCATACTTATACCATTTTGGTCGAATCTCTCCATGAAAGTTACTAGTTATCTTGTTAAATGAATATAGGTTAACATATATTTACTATAACTTGTTTTACCAAATTTTATACATCATGAACCTAGTAACAAGACAATATATAGTATGATTGAAATATAATGAGCATGAAAATGATATTTAGCAAGTAAATACACTAGAGTTTCCTTACAACTTTTGGCTTTCAAATAAAGAAAGGTAAGTAACATGTAAGGTAAGAACTTTGATTGATTATGCTTCTCTTCTCTTAACTTCACTTCAAGCAATCTTTCTACTCTTGTATTCTTGAAAGAGAGATGATGAAGGTTGAGGTGACTTGAGTATATTTAAACTCAAGAGAAATCACCAAAATTTCTAGGGTTTAGTAGTAGTTTGATGAATCAAAACTAAACTAGGGTTTCTATGTTGTTGTAGCACTTGAATCTTGCATGAAAATTGGAAGTAAATGAGCTAAGGTTGTGGTGTTTGTGTGAGCTATATGGGATGGCACAAGAGAGGGGGAGGGGGTTTATATATGAGTTTAAGGAGGTTACTTTACATGACTATGCAAAGCTTGTTTAGGAAGCTTATACACATGTAATCATCCAAGGTAACTAAGCATGAGATTAAGCCATACCAAGGGTGACTCCCCCTATTGGCGGTTTGGAATGGATAAGGGGGGAGTGACTAGGTTTTGGATGAGATATTGATGCGTGAGAATCGCAACAGGCTTTACCTCTCGAGGGATCTCGAGAAGCTTACAACCCCCACCAGGCAGTGTACCTGATCGTTGTAGTATAGTATAGTGACAAGTACCGGGGGATTGATCGTTCAGCTTAGGAATAGTGTCGCTAGGATTAGAAAGCCTAAATACTAGTTCTAAAGGTGAGGGATGATTATTTTTGTGTTTTTATATTTTATGGAAAGCAAGTTAAAATCTCGGGTTTTGAAGGAGTGGGCGGAATTAGTTGCTATTCAACTAACCCAAAACTAAGATGCAATCAAAATAAAATAATAAAAATGAAAATAAACTAATTATACTAAGGTTGTGAGCAGTAATTGGAGAAAATGTGTTTACTTAGACTTCATTACTCCCTAGATATCTTTTACACGTTAATTACTTGTTATAATTGCATGGATGACGGATCGTATTCCTTAATACCATTCATGGGGTGGCATACATAACTCCCCAATTCTATGAGCTATTATATCCTCCTACACCATGACCCAGCACAACTATAGGGATTGTAAACAGTGGCTCATGCATTAAATACAACCAATAAAGACCTAGTACGCCTCGGTTCATGTTTCTTAAGACGTTCAAGTATGTTACCATTTGGAGATCTGCCAGTTTTCTTAAGCCTAACATATAAAATCATTCATCCAAGACAAGAATAAACAAGTAATCAACACATAATCAACATCTAGGTTTCATTAGATCTAAGCAAACACAAAAGAGATCTAGCCTAGCATAATGGAATTGAGACAAGAACAAGATATAGACAACCAACACATAGACATATTGATTGAATTAAAAGAACACTTATCTCAATTACAATGCAAGGTATCAAGGGTTTGGAACCCTTGAAAAACCTGTAAAAGATGCACCAAATTCGTCTTGAGGGTTTCTCCAAAACTTCTCTCTCTTTTAATGTAAAAACTAGAAAACTATATATAGGAAAACTGGGCTGACGGCGTCAAGACAACATTGTGACGCCGTCACCTCGCCGCCAAATACTTCCTCGGACGGGCTTGATCTACTTATGACGGCCTATGTGACGCCGTCACCAACCACGGTATTTTATTCTTGGCCTTTTGACGCCGTCAGGATGACTTTTGACTCCGTCATCAACTACGGTATTTTATTCATGATGTCTGACGCCGTCAGGGTATAACTCTTGACGCCGTCACCTAGTGTTTCCAGCATGGAAAATTGATACTTTGCCGTTTTCTTCACTTTTATGCTCCAAAAACGTCCAAAATGGCTTCTTTTCCAGAATTCACTCTCCAAGTACCTAAAATCACAAAAGGAATGATTTGGGGCAATATTTGATCAAATAAAGTCGGATTCGGGCTTAAATGACCTCCTAAAAACGGATCATTTTTCGCCTCATCATATACCCTTAAACTTGAGATTTGCTTGTCCTCAAGCAAATGCGCTTTTATTCTACTCAAAAGACAAGTTAGGGGTCATTTAACACTAATATAAAAGTAATTACAACAAATAATCGTTCCACTAAAGACCAATAGACAAGCACGGAGGTCATACACAAGCACCTCACAAATAGTGTTTAGATACTCACATCTCTCGGGTGTAATAAAGTAATATAACATTATGGAAATGGAAGATATCTCTCACTACCTGTCATAGCAAAATAGATTACCATAGGCTTGGGAAAGGATCAAACCTCCACCACATGGCGTAAGCACCTAGGATAAACTATCAAAGAAAGTCTTTTAAAGGGTTGTAATGTTAGGTATAGGGATATGAATTACACGGTTTTGTTGGATAAAGGAAGTTTTACTGGTGGCGAGTTAACAATCTTGGTTAATTACATGTACAAGATGGCGTTGCTAAGCCAAGACTAGACTCGACTTAAGCTAATAAATGAAAAATAACAAAAACATAAAATGAACATAGAATGAAAACGGGATGGTAGTCCGTATGTTTTTTTCTCTCTTTTTCCTTTTTTCTATTTTTTTTTTCTTTTCTTTTCTTTTTCTTGATTTTTTTTTTTTTTTTTTTTTTTTTTTTTTTTTTTTTTTTTTGCATACACTCTTACCCTACCATCCAAAATAATACATCATAGGGGATTGAGCATTCCCCTTACACTTGAATCTTTACATACTTTACAATTAACTATTCTAATGACTCGAATTAAGAAAATCAAAACACTTGGAGCACTTTTAAGATTAACGTACATATGGGGGTAATAAGTGATGTTCTTCCCCATTACTCCATAAATAAGTACTTACCCATGAGTCCCAATCGTCCCAAAACAATATGTACAAAGATATGACTCGACTTAGCAACCATGTAATCAATTAGAAAGTTAACTTAGGGTTTAACAAATAACAATAATGCACTAAAAATGAGCGCATACACGGAAGGCTAAGGCGATTTGGTTGTACATTTAAGTGGGGTGTAACAAATTCTTCCTTTAAGTAAGATGCTTAAAGTTAGAAACGAAAAGATAGGCTCGGAGGGGTGTACTAGGGGTTTCGTGTACTAAAAATGAGTACAACGCTAAGGGTGTGGGAAAAATTAGTTGACTTAACTAGCCAAGTAATATGACTTAAATGGTCAAGTAATTATAATACGGGTTTAACACAAGGGTGATCCTAATGCCTCTTATCATGTAGTAAATCCTACCACACGAATGTAGTCTCACTAGCGGTCTCGGGATGCATCACTAACGCAAGTTCTAGAATCTAAATGCTACCGGTACACTCATAAGCACTAATAATGAATGCTTTTCCTATCAAATCTAAAGGCGAACCTCACATTTTTGGGTGGAAAATTTTTCTGAATATACGGTTATGTGCTAGTCATACAATCTCCTATCCATGAGACGCTTGCTATGGCTAAAGTTTCACTCCTAAATGTTGTAAAAAAATTTAAATTTGGCGCTAAAATTACACTAACAAGTATTTCTCATAGTTTTATTACACATCTACTATCAAACAAAACAAACTCAAGCGAAAGTGCATATGTAAGGTATCATCTTTTTACCCTCCCCTTACACTTAAGATGAACATTGTCCCCAATATTCAAGTAAAGAATGTAAAAGTGAAAAAGTAAAGAGAATGAAATCAAATACTCCCCTGATTCGCTCGGTATGGATTATAGGTGGCCAGGTTAAATCTTCTTCCAAGAAAACGAACAATCAAAGCTTCCCTTCCAGAATATAAATCATCTCCTTGTCGAACATAACCTGTGAAACCTGACAAAATAGACAAGACAACCTCGCGTAAAATCGGCGGCATCCTATATAAGTTTCTAAATCCTAGAAAACAAAGTAAGATATAATGTTTATGGAATGAAGTTTGCAGATTTCCTGGAGATTATAAAACTTAATAATTCACAAAAACCATAAGACTCCGTTAGAAAAACAAAACCGGTAAAATTTCCAGATTTTTGACTCCTGACGCCGTCAAGAGTAATACTCTGACGCAACAGGCTTTACCTCTCGAGGGATCTGCCAGTTTTCTTAAGCCTAACATATAAAATCATTCATCCAAGACAAGAATAAACAAGTAATCAACACATAATCAACATCTAGGTTTCATTAGATCTAAGCAAACACAAAAGAGATCTAGCCTAGCATAATGGAATTGAGACAAGAACAAGATATAGACAACCAACACATAGACATATTGATTGAATTAAAAGAACACTTATCTCAATTACAATGCAAGGTATCAAGGGTTCGGAACCCTTGAAAAACCTATAAAAGATGCACCAAATTCGTCTTTAGGGTTTCTCCAAAACTTCTCTCTCTTTTAATGTAAAAACTAGAAAACTATATATAGGAAAACTGGGCTGACGGCGTCAAGACAACATTGTGACGCCGTCACCTCGCCGCCAAATACTTCCTCGGACGGCCTTGATCTACTTATGATGGCCTATGTGACGCCGTCACCAACCACGGTATTTTATTCTTGACCTTTTGACGCCGTCAGGATGACTTTTGACGCCGTCATCAACTACGGTATTTTATTCATGATGTCTGACGCTGTCACACCCCCAAAATCGGGTCCAGCGGAAGCATACATGTAGCTGGGGTGTAACTCAATTGGTATTACAACACAAGTTCAAAAATGGTTTTCACTTTAATCATTTAGAATAAAATCATTTAACCAAAAGTCTTGAATTTACATCGTTAAAAGTAGTGCGGAAGTAGGCCCGTAAAATAGTTTAAAACGGTCCCCAAGTGAATATCAGAGTCTTCTATGACCATGCCATGCCCTGCCAAAACCTCCAGTAGCGTGCCATTGCTTAAAACCTGAAAATACATGCTAAAGAGTGTCAACACGAGGTTGGTGAGTTCATAGGTTTGTATAAATAGCAATTTAGTATAAAAGAAATGTGAGTTCGATAAAAGTTATGTGACCATTGTGACGCTCACAATGTCATGAAAATATAGTTTACTTTCAAGTAGATGTAGTAAAGTTGACCACAAGGTTTTCGAGTGTGAATAACCATTCACATACAAATCAAGTTCAGTTTTAGTGACTACTGCTTTACTCACAGTGTCATGAAAAATATCAGTAAAGTAGAGCGTAAGTGTTAAGCATAAAGTTGGACCATAGGCAAAGTATGCGATCATTACAACGAATATAATGTCACATAAAAGTGAAAGTCTATTACGCTAGCACTAAGTTCATGCAACCGAAGCTACGACAGTGTGCATGCTCTAGAAGCATGTTAAATATAAAGGCCCGGCAAGTGTTTATCCCGATACACTTGTAATCCGACATGTTATACGTTCGCGTTTGCCTATCCGGTCAAACCAAACGGGGGAGTCACCCACAATAGATCTATTTATAACATTCGCGCTTCCCAGCAGGAACTGACGGTTCATGAGTTTGGGCAAAGTGGGATTCAAGGCTTAGGCTAATCCGCGTAATAGTTTAAATAAAGCATTAGTTTCAGTGTGGTCCATAAAAGTGTTTGCATAAAAGCAATAGTTCACAAAGTGTGTTGCATAAAAGCAAGAGTTCATAAAGTGGGTTGCATAAAAGCAAGAGTTCATAAAGTGGGTTGCATAAAAGCAAGAGTTCATAAAGTGTGTTGCATATTTATAAAACGCTTGTGTATGCGAGAAAATAATCAAGTATGCAACTGATATACCCATAGGTGCATTTAAATAATCAATTACGCCTTCAAAGAAACAGTAGTGTTTAAGTAAACAATTGCGCATTCAAGCATTGAGTTTAGTCAAAAACGAGCATGTATTCTCCCCCAAAACAGTTATAAAAACAGGTAAAAGTAGGGGGTATGAACTCACCTGGCGCGATAGCTATGATGACAAAAGTGGATACACTGAAATGAGGCACGATCTCTAATCGCAACCTAATGAATGATAGTTTCTAATGTAAGAAACGAAATGATGCTACACATGCAAGTACGTATGTTATCGATACCACTCGTTAGTTTTGAAAATAGTGTTTATCGTCAAAAATACATCTTTGACGTCTCGTTAAGTTAATAACCACTTTTCATGTAGTTGTGTTGAAAAGGTACTCCACGATCCTTGTTTGGTGTTTTAACGGTAAATATAAGGTTTTCGTCACAAAAATAGCATTTTCATAACTTGAAAATATGCCCCAAGTGGCCTCGCAAAACAAGTCGCGAAATGTTGTACGTTAGGGGTTAATGGTCAAGCTCGGCGTTTTTGAAAACCTTGTAACAATATCTTGAAGTCGTGTTATTTAACTTTTGGCTATACGGGTCTTGATCAATGAGAGAATCGACTCTTATTGTTGCTATTTGAAAATATTATGTTCAACACTTAGAAAATTTCATTATAGCAAAAGCTGTCAAAATATATAGTTTATCGGGTATATAGATGAGGTCGTAGTTTATTCGTTACGAGTCCAATGATCAAACGGCCAATTGGTTTGAAAAGCTTGCTGGGAGATCTTGATTTCATAAAACTACGGCTCGGACTCAAACTGATCCGATCATAAAGAAAAACAGCCGTGAAAGGGGTGTCTCGCAAAGACAGTTTACGTCAAAACTCTATTAGTGTAAAAAGCTGATGGAAATATATATATATCGTCGGATTTCAAATACTCGTATCTTTTTCGTTATAAGCCCGTTTTCTATGTTCTTTATATCCCCGCGAAGGTATTCAAGTATACTTTAGGTTTTTCAAGGTCTCGGCTAGTCAAGATATCATTTAAATCTCAGTTTTCCTTAACTAGAAAGTCGGGACAGATTCAATTTTTCAGAAAATATAGTTTTCGTCGTAAATCTTGAAAATAGCATATCTTTTTCGTCGTAACTCGGATTTTATCCCCGTTTTCGGCCATAGTTTCGTCTCGGAATATATTTTCTAACTCTTTGGTCCAAAGTTACACCCTAGACCCTGAGTTTCCCACGTTTTACAGAAATGGACAGCAGCTTTTATATAGTTGTGAAAATCAACTTTCCTAGTTTGTAACTTGTTCAAGGCTTAACCAAACCATCTCAAATCAACTTCACAAATACCAAATCCTACCATACACCTTCTTAGGGTGTCATGGGTTCCTAAACATCACCAATCTTGGTGGATCTCATGAGATTTCTAATAAAAATTATAGATCTAGTGTTTATAAAAACAAAATGAGTAATAAGTGGTATGGATCTTACATACTTGCATGTTTTGTTACTAGATCATGAAAACATATAAAATAGATGTTTAAAAGAGTAGAAAAGATTATTAGTAACTTACTTGAAGATTTGAGATGATTTGGATGAAAATATGTAATTAACCTAGGGATTTTTATTTCACAATCCTAACTAGGGATACAATCAAGACTTGATTATAACTTGGTCTTCAAAAATTGATGGTTTCTTTTTGGTGTTCTTCCTTTGGTCGATCCACACACAAGGGAGGAAGAAGAGATGAGTTTTTTTTTTTTGGTGCTAGTTTGTTTAGTGTAAAATGAAAATGTGGTGGAAAAAGGAGTATATATATATGGTCCAAGTCAAAGTCTTTGGTCTAAGTCAATGGTCAAGGGGGGGGGCAAGAGGGCGGCAAACATGGAGAGAAAAAAAGGGGGCTTGGTGGCTCATTAAATGAGTTTGTCTCCACTTTTAAGTATTAGTTATGTATTTTGTATTTTAGGTGTTATCGGGTACCGAGTTAACTAAAAATAAATGTTAACAAGGTGAAATAAAATACGACTAAGTTGTAAAAGTTGTAAAATATTATTCCTGATGAGAATCGGGTGTTGGAATAATTATTGAATTGAAATAACGCAAACCGACAAAGTAATAAGCTCCGACCGTAAAGTATAGCCATTGGTTTTAAAACACCGGGTAAATTAATAATATAATTTTTATATTATTATTATGAGTATGTAAATATGTTAGGATCATAGTCGGGAGTATTGGGTATACATTAGTAGTAAAACTGAGTGGTATCGTTAATTACAAATTAAGCATACGTAAATTAAAATAATGCATATCCGTGTAGGTTCTCAAGTGATGATGATAATGTGTAGACTATTCCAGTCTATATCAAGTGTCATTAATGAATGATGCATGAATTTGCAGCTAAACCTAACTGGTTACGCGAATTTGAAGACTCGTAAACTCAGTTTACGAAATGACGAACGACAATCGTGAATAGTGATTTCCTTCCGGAAATGAATAGTGTCACATGAATAGTAAAATTTCTGAACGCTTCTCGGAATCACAAACTGACTCCGAAAATGATGAATAGTAAATGATGAATAGTGACCGGTGAATAGTGACCGGTGAATAGTAATTGATGAATAGTAACCGATGAATAGTGAATAGAAGAAATGTCATGAAAATGCGGGTTGTTACAGTCTCACCCCCTTAAAAGGAACTTCGTCCCGAAGTTCAGTTTGTGTTGGTCTCTGAAGTTGTATTGGTGAAAAGATGATGATTCTTATCGTGTGAGCTATTGAGCTCTAACAAGGTTCAAGTCTGACGGCCACCAGGCCTACTCTGTCAGAAATGTTGAATGGTCCAGTGTATATCGGGTTCATGAATGCTTACTGGACTAGAGAGTTGGGCTTTTCCCAATTTCAATCCGTCAATGGATGTTGGCACTTCGGCCATAGAGTGCTTCGAATGGTGTAGTCTCTAAGCTCGTGTGGTAACTATGGTTGCAACTGAATTTGATTTATGGCAAGTGGTTAGTCCAACCATTTCTAGTGTCAATCACACCCGATTTGGGCATATCTCCCTATATTTGAAACAACCTCAAATTCTGACCATTGGTCTACAGATGATAGGTGGTGTGGTTTCAAAGAGATCTTAATGAAATCGTTAGGAGTTGAGGTGAATCAAATTCCATTATTAGGGATAATTGAAATGGGTATCATGAATCTTGTTTTGGAAAGACTTACAAGGTTAAGTCCGTCAAAGGGTGTTGTTGAAAATAATAAATTAGGATAAGGTTGTGATCCTCCGCAGGATTTCTGGAATTGAGTCTCTTTCCACCTGCGATGCTTAGTTCCCATTACTAAGATTTTCCCCAAGTTCTATGTCGTAAATTCACAAAATCCTAAATGTATAAGTGATGTAATATAGTGATTGATTTTCAAAGTTTGTTTTGAGATTGTGTGTTTTATTCATAAACCTTCCCTTTACAACTTTAAGCAAACGGCTTTTTAAAGTAACGTATTTCTTGATGTTTCAAAATTTAATAGTTATGCAAGATAGGACAATTTTCAACATAAGGTGGATAATATGGTTGACCAAAGATTGATGTTTAAAATTTTCTAATCATTCAATAGTTTTGTGAAAGATTAACCAAAAGGAATTTGATTGTCAAAATAAGTGCCTCAGAAAAGTGTTGTGTATAACGGTAGTTTGGAGAAAAAAATCCATTTAAAGTGAACGTATCAAGAGGATAAAAATAGCCAGGTATGTATGTCTGCACAAATGCATAGGTGTCTAACATGTTTGAATAATGTCTATTGGTGAGGTCATGTTCAATCTATAGTCTTGGTTAAGAGGTTGGATGTATCTCTATAGTGTTGCTTAGTGAGCATTCGCATCGAAACTAATCTTGTAATTCAGTCAAGCCAATACTTTCCAGATGGGGGAATTGTGGCAATCAGGCCAGTGATAGTGGTTCGATTGGTTTTGTGGTATCCTGAGATTTCTGTTGAGTTTTGAATGGTTTCAATGTACAGAGGGATCCTCCTTATAGATGGTATGGAAAGTCTTTCCTAAGGAGGTCATTGATAATATCCACTTATCAATATAGGGAGTAGTGAGGGATGAGTGACATCGGAGTGTATAGAGTGTTAGCTAATCCCTTATATATGGGGATGGGGAAAGGAAATGATAATGAGGGTGAGAAGGGGAAAGATTGTGACAACTGCGACAAAACGAGATTGTGGTAAAAGAAAATACTGTGATATAAGTGTATCGTGCATAGACGTAAATGTCCATGAGATGAAATGTCCAGTTGGCGTGCTTCCAATCGGTGGTTAACGAGATGGTGAAAAGTATGAATGTTCTGCCAATGAGTGTTTATACATACGTAAATGAAACATTTGGGAATTGAGTAGAGAATTCAATCCAGACAGAATTTTATTATAACCATTCTCAATATTGCAAAATTCATTTCTGAGTCAGACATAGGTGGTCAGCCTATATCTCACTATCCCAGGTTGAATATAGGTGACCAGTCTATATTCCACCGAGGTTCCATGAATTTTGAAATACTCAGCTCAGTTATACTAAGACTATGTCCTTCCCAAATACCAAAATGTTCTGAAAGACAAAAGCAAGTGACCAAACTCGAGGTCAAATTATGAAGCTATGCAAGGAAAAGCATAACGTGGTGACATATACGATACATGAGCATGCTTATATGAAAGACAGTTATAGGAATCAACTATAATAAATGAATATAGTATATCAGATAATGAGACACAAATCTCATCACCTATGTCAGCAACTAACCACAAATGAGGATTCAGCTTGGCAGGCAGGCACGTGACGGTCATAGGGTTATGTTTTCGTGAAAGTAGCTATAGTCTAGGTTTTAAAAAAAAACACTTAGTTCGCTATAGCCAAAGCTCTGATACCAATCTGTCACACCCCCAAAATCGGGTCCAGCGGAAGCATACATGTAGCTGGGGTGTAACTCAATTGGTATTACAACACAAGTTCAAAAATGGTTTTCACTTTAATCATTTAGAATAAAATCATTTAACCAAAAGTCTTGAATTTACATCGTTAAAAGTAGTGCGGAAGTAGGCCCGTAAAATAGTTTAAAACGGTCCCCAAGTGAATATCAGAGTCTTCTATGACCATGCCATGCCCTGCCAAAACCTCCAGTAGCGTGCCATTGCTTAAAACCTGAAAATACATGCTAAAGAGTGTCAACACGAGGTTGGTGAGTTCATAGGTTTGTATAAATAGCAATTTAGTATAAAAGAAATGTGAGTTCGATAAAAGTTATGTGACCATTGTGACGCTCACAATGTCATGAAAATATAGTTTACTTTCAAGTAGATGTAGTAAAGTTGACCACAAGGTTTTCGAGTGTGAATAACCATTCACATACAAATCAAGTTCAGTTTTAGTGACTACTGCTTTACTCACAGTGTCATGAAAAATATCAGTAAAGTAGAGCGTAAGTGTTAAGCATAAAGTTGGACCATAGGCAAAGTATGCGATCATTACAACGAATATAATGTCACATAAAAGTGAAAGTCTATTACGCTAGCACTAAGTTCATGCAACCGAAGCTACGACAGTGTGCATGCTCTAGAAGCATGTTAAATATAAAGGCCCGGCAAGTGTTTATCCCGATACACTTGTAATCCGACATGTTATACGTTCGCGTTTGCCTATCCGGTCAAACCAAACGGGGGAGTCACCCACAATAGATCTATTTATAACATTCGCGCTTCCCAGCAGGAACTGACGGTTCATGAGTTTGGGCAAAGTGGGATTCAAGGCTTAGGCTAATCCGCGTAATAGTTTAAATAAAGCATTAGTTTCAGTGTGGTCCATAAAAGTGTTTGCATAAAAGCAATAGTTCACAAAGTGTGTTGCATAAAAGCAAGAGTTCATAAAGTGGGTTGCATAAAAGCAAGAGTTCATAAAGTGGGTTGCATAAAAGCAAGAGTTCATAAAGTGTGTTGCATATTTATAAAACGCTTGTGTATGCGAGAAAATAATCAAGTATGCAACTGATATACCCATAGGTGCATTTAAATAATCAATTACGCCTTCAAAGAAACAGTAGTGTTTAAGTAAACAATTGCGCATTCAAGCATTGAGTTTAGTCAAAAACGAGCATGTATTCTCCCCCAAAACAGTTATAAAAACAGGTAAAAGTAGGGGGTATGAACTCACCTGGCGCGATAGCTATGATGACAAAAGTGGATACACTGAAATGAGGCACGATCTCTAATCGCAACCTAATGAATGATAGTTTCTAATGTAAGAAACGAAATGATGCTACACATGCAAGTACGTATGTTATCGATACCACTCGTTAGTTTTGAAAATAGTGTTTATCGTCAAAAATACATCTTTGACGTCTCGTTAAGTTAATAACCACTTTTCATGTAGTTGTGTTGAAAAGGTACTCCACGATCCTTGTTTGGTGTTTTAACGGTAAATATAAGGTTTTCGTCACAAAAATAGCATTTTCATAACTTGAAAATATGCCCCAAGTGGCCTCGCAAAACAAGTCGCGAAATGTTGTACGTTAGGGGTTAATGGTCAAGCTCGGCGTTTTTGAAAACCTTGTAACAATATCTTGAAGTCGTGTTATTTAACTTTTGGCTATACGGGTCTTGATCAATGAGAGAATCGACTCTTATTGTTGCTATTTGAAAATATTATGTTCAACACTTAGAAAATTTCATTATAGCAAAAGCTGTCAAAATATATAGTTTATCGGGTATATAGATGAGGTCGTAGTTTATTCGTTACGAGTCCAATGATCAAACGGCCAATTGGTTTGAAAAGCTTGCTGGGAGATCTTGATTTCATAAAACTACGGCTCGGACTCAAACTGATCCGATCATAAAGAAAAACAGCCGTGAAAGGGGTGTCTCGCAAAGACAGTTTACGTCAAAACTCTATTAGTGTAAAAAGCTGATGGAAATATATATATATCGTCGGATTTCAAATACTCGTATCTTTTTCGTTATAAGCCCGTTTTCTATGTTCTTTATATCCCCGCGAAGGTATTCAAGTATACTTTAGGTTTTTCAAGGTCTCGGCTAGTCAAGATATCATTTAAATCTCAGTTTTCCTTAACTAGAAAGTCGGGACAGATTCAATTTTTCAGAAAATATAGTTTTCGTCGTAAATCTTGAAAATAGCATATCTTTTTCGTCGTAACTCGGATTTTATCCCCGTTTTCGGCCATAGTTTCGTCTCGGAATATATTTTCTAACTCTTTGGTCCAAAGTTACACCCTAGACCCTGAGTTTCCCACGTTTTACAGAAATGGACAGCAGCTTTTATATAGTTGTGAAAATCAACTTTCCTAGTTTGTAACTTGTTCAAGGCTTAACCAAACCATCTCAAATCAACTTCACAAATACCAAATCCTACCATACACCTTCTTAGGGTGTCATGGGTTCCTAAACATCACCAATCTTGGTGGATCTCATGAGATTTCTAATAAAAATTATAGATCTAGTGTTTATAAAAACAAAATGAGTAATAAGTGGTATGGATCTTACATACTTGCATGTTTTGTTACTAGATCATGAAAACATATAAAATAGATGTTTAAAAGAGTAGAAAAGATTATTAGTAACTTACTTGAAGATTTGAGATGATTTGGATGAAAATATGTAATTAACCTAGGGATTTTTATTTCACAATCCTAACTAGGGATACAATCAAGACTTGATTATAACTTGGTCTTCAAAAATTGATGGTTTCTTTTTGGTGTTCTTCCTTTGGTCGATCCACACACAAGGGAGGAAGAAGAGATGAGTTTTTTTTTTTTGGTGCTAGTTTGTTTAGTGTAAAATGAAAATGTGGTGGAAAAAGGAGTATATATATATGGTCCAAGTCAAAGTCTTTGGTCTAAGTCAATGGTCAAGGGGGGGGGCAAGAGGGCGGCAAACATGGAGAGAAAAAAAAGGGGGCTTGGTGGCTCATTAAATGAGTTTGTCTCCACTTTTAAGTATTAGTTATGTATTTTGTATTTTAGGTGTTATCGGGTACCGAGTTAACTAAAAATAAATGTTAACAAGGTGAAATAAAATACGACTAAGTTGTAAAAGTTGTAAAATATTATTCCTGATGAGAATCGGGTGTTGGAATAATTATTGAATTGAAATAACGCAAACCGACAAAGTAATAAGCTCCGACCGTAAAGTATAGCCATTGGTTTTAAAACACCGGGTAAATTAATAATATAATTTTTATATTATTATTATGAGTATGTAAATATGTTAGGATCATAGTCGGGAGTATTGGGTATACATTAGTAGTAAAACTGAGTGGTATCGTTAATTACAAATTAAGCATACGTAAATTAAAATAATGCATATCCGTGTAGGTTCTCAAGTGATGATGATAATGTGTAGACTATTCCAGTCTATATCAAGTGTCATTAATGAATGATGCATGAATTTGCAGCTAAACCTAACTGGTTACGCGAATTTGAAGACTCGTAAACTCAGTTTACGAAATGACGAACGACAATCGTGAATAGTGATTTCCTTCCGGAAATGAATAGTGTCACATGAATAGTAAAATTTCTGAACGCTTCTCGGAATCACAAACTGACTCCGAAAATGATGAATAGTAAATGATGAATAGTGACCGGTGAATAGTGACCGGTGAATAGTAATTGATGAATAGTAACCGATGAATAGTGAATAGAAGAAATGTCATGAAAATGCGGGTTGTTACAGACGCCGTCACCTAGTGTTTCCAGCATGGAAAATTGATACTTTGCCGTTTTCTTCACTTTTATGCTCCAAAAACGTCCAAAATGGCTTCTTTTCCAGAATTCACTCTCCAAGTACCTAAAATCACAAAAGGAACGATTTAGGGCAATATTTGATCAAATAAAGTCGGATTCGGGCTTAAATGACCCCCTAAAAACGGATCATTTTTCGCCTCATCAGATATCTAGTTATTTAGATAGTTTTGACTCCGTAAAATGCTAACCGTAAATGATTACGCCACAAAACGTAAAACCGGGTATCGTAAAAATGTGAAACTTGAAAGAATGACCAAACTTGTCAATATACTCCATAATAAAATATAAAATGAGTGGTAGGTTCCATTGGGGTGCTCAAACCCTGCTAAAACTGGAAACACGGCTCTAAAACGCGTAATACGTAAAACGTACGAATATTGTGTAAAATTGAGAAAAGTTAAATGTAACTTTTCTAATAGAATGATAATGACTTAAAATGACTTATAATGTCTAGACTGGGCTCAGTCTAGTGTCGGTTGGTATTTAATGTCTTTTAGACATAAAACCGGAAGCCTAAAAATCAATGAATGATTTATAAAATCAAGGAATGATTTTTGGTCAATGGAGGAGGGAAAAATATGTTGACTTTTCCAAATAATGTGAAAACTCAAATTGTCTTAGAAATGCGGTGCAGGTATAGGCTAAGGTTACGGCTAAGTAAAAGTGCTGAAAACGTAAGTTTTATGTTTCTTACGGTCCAGGGTATATTTGGTGACATTATTCTCAGTCATGATTAATTCTCTAATTAATCATGAGTGTATCAAACATTTATCTGATGCGGAGAAAAATAACGCGATTGATTTTCGTTGTGCGTAGAATTTTTAAACTACGTTTAACCTAAACGTGTAATTCCTTAATAACTTTTGCGAAAATGATCTGATGAATGTCAAACATTTAGTTTACCATGGAAATGATTTATCACACATGAATATGAAATAAAAATTTAATTCCAGAAAATGAATAGTAAAAGTAAATAGTAAAAATGAATAGTGAAATTTCCGGGAATAGAAGTTAACCTGAAAATGCTAATTGTTACAGTCTCCACCCCATATGAGAGCTCCATCCCGGAGATCAATTTGCGTTGGGAGTAGAAGCTTTGTTGGTAAAAAGATGTGGGTATTTCTGACGTATCTGGTCCTCTCGTTCCCATGTGTATTCAGGACCACTTCGTGAGTTCCAACGAACTTTGACAATTGGAATTCGGCTTTGTTTGAGTTGCTTGACCTCTCGGTCCATAATTCTACGGGTTCCTCGACAAATTGAAGGTCGTCACTGAGTTGAATTTCATCGAGTGGAATCACGAGTGATTCATCTGACAAGCATTTCTTTAGGTTAGACACATGAAAAGTGGGGTGTACACTACTGAGTTCTGATGGAAGCTCAAGTCTGTACGCCACTGGACCAACCCTGGCTAGGATTTTGAATGGTCCGATGTATCTTGGGTTTAGTTTTCCTCGTTTACCAAATCGTATCAAGCCTTTCCAAGGTGATACCTTCAGCATAACCCTATCCCCGACTTGGAATTCTAGGGGTCTGCATCGTGTGTCGGCATAACTTTTTTGTCGACTTATTGCGGTTTCTAATCGACTTCTGATTTGTACAATCTTATCCGTTGTTTCTCGAATGAGTTCTGGACCAGTGAGTTGAACTTCTCCCACTTCAGCCCAACAAGCAGGTGATCGACACTTTTGACCATAAAGTGCTTCAAATGGAGCTGCTTTGATACTTGTGTGTAACTGTTGTTGCAGGAAAATTCAACTAATGGTAGATGAGTATCCCATCCTTTTCCAAAGTCTATTATACAAGCTCGAAGCATGTCTTCTAGCGTTTGAATGGTTCGCTCACTCTGACCATCGGTCTGAGGATGATACACTGTACTCATGTCTAGATTTGTTCCAAAGGCGTCCTGAAGTGACTGCCAGAAATTGGAGGTAAATCAACCATCTTGGTCAGATATGATGGATATTGGTGCACCATGTCTTGAGACAATTTCTTTGACGTACAGTCGAGTAAGCTGCTCCATTTTATAAGTCTCTGTGATTGGTATAAAGTGTCCAGATTTTGTGAGACGATCAACTATGACCCAGATGGAGTCATAACCGCTTGATGTCTTAGGGAGCTTGGTAATGAAGTCCATAGTAATTCGTTCCCATTTCCACATAGGAATCTCTGGTTGTTGCAATGGACCAGATGGTTTTTGAAGTTCGGCTTTTACTTTGGAACATGTAAGACATTTGCTAACGTATGTTGCAATGTCGACCTTCATGTTTGGCCACCAATAGAGTAGCTTAAGATCATGATACATCTTATCAGATCCTGGATGTATGAAATATTTAGATTTGTGGGATTCATGCATGATCAAGTCTCGTAGGCCACCATAAAGTGGTAACCAACTTCGACCTTGGAAACATAGAGTTCCGTCTGAACGGGTTTCAAATTTCTTCTGTATCATGCCATCCAATTTTTCCTTCATGATGTCTTCTTGTTTCACTGCCTCAGCTTGAGCGTGAAGGATTTGAGCAGGAAAGTTTGAATTTATGGTTAAAACTAAGGCTCGGACTCGTAGTGGTTTAACCCGTTCCTTTTGGCTCAGGGCGTCGGCTACTACGTTTGCCTTTCCTGGGTGATAACGAATGTCACAGTCGTAATCACTTAACAGTTCCAACCAACGACGTTGTCTCATGTTTAGTTCTTTTTGGTTCAAAATGTGTTGTAGACTTTTATGATCTGTGAACACAGCACATCTAGTACCGTATAGATAGTGTCTCTAGATTTTTAGTGCAAAGACTACAGCTCCTAACTCTAAGTAATGAGTGGTGTAATTTTCTTCATGAACCTTGAGTTGTCGTGAAGCATAAGCCATGACTTTATCACGTTGCATCAATACGACACCTAAACCTTGGTACGATGCATCACAGTAGACTACAAAATCTTCGATCCCATCTGGCAATGCTAGAATAGGGGCACTACAAAGTTTTTGTTTGAGGGTTTGGAAAGCTTCTTCTTCATCCTCATCCCACACGTATTTCTTGTTTTTCTGAGTTAGGTTGGTCAAAGGTTTTGCTATTGAGGAGAATCTTTCAATAAACCTTCGGTAATACCCAGCTAGACCCAGAAATTGACGAATTTCTGTAGGTGTGGTAGGTGTTGGCCAATCTTTGATAGCTTCAATCTTAGCAGGATCGACATGTAAACCAGTTTTGTCAATCACATGTCCAAGGAATTGTACTGATTGAATCCAAAATTCACATTTGGAAAACTTTGCATACAATTTCTCTTCCTTGAGTAATCCTAAAATCGTTCTCAGGTGTTCTTTGTGTTCCTCTTCGTTTTTGGAATATATGAGAATGTCGTCTATGAATACGATTACGAATTTGTCCAGATATGGCTTAAACACTCGATTCATGAGATCCATGAATACTGCCGGTGCATTAGTCAAACCAAACGGCATCACTTGGAATTCATGGTGACCATAACGTGTCCTAAAGGCTGTTTTTGGAATGTCTTCCTCACGAACCTTAACTTGATGGTAACCTGTTCGTAGGTCAATTTTTGAGTAATAGGTTGAACCTTGTAATTGATCGAATAAATCATCAATTCTTGGTAATGGGTATCGGTTCTTTATGGTTAATTTGTTGAGTTCACGATAGTCGATACCCATTCGTAAAGACCCATCTTTCTTTTTCATGAATAAAACTGGAGCTCCCCAAGGTGAGGAACTGGGTCGAATAAATCCCTTGCCCAGAAATTCTTGTAATTGATTTGATAGCTCTTGCATCTCTGACGGTGCTAGCCTGTAGGGTGCGCGGGCAACTGGCGTCGCTCCTGGTATTAAATCAATTCTGAATTCTACTTGACGATTCGGTGGAAGTCCGGGTAACTCTTCCGGAAAGACTTCAGGAAACTCACGGGCAATAGAAACATCTTCAAGACGTTTTTCATCAGATTTCTTTTCGTTTACGAGGGCTAAGAAAGCATCACATCCTTTCTCAATGTATTTCATGGTTTTGATACATGAGATGATGTTTATTCGAGTTCCACTTTGATCACCACGGATAATCAAAGTTTCATTGTCACAAGGAATGTGAACAACTCTTTCGCCACAAATGATGTTAGCTTGATGTTTAGACAACCAATCCATGCCAATGACAACATCAAAACTTCCGAGTTCGATTGGCATAAGATTGATGTTAAATGGGTGGTCTAGGAGGTTAAGGGTACAGTCTGGGATTATGGTATTAGTATGTACTAAGTCACCGGTAGCTAGTTCAATACTGTAACTAGTGGTTAAAGTTAGTGGGGTGATATCAATTAAAGGCGCAATTCTAGTAGATAAAAAGCTCATATCAGCACCAGAATCGAATAAGACTTTAACAGGAATGTTATTGAGTAAGAACATACCAGTAACCACATTCGGGTTTTGCTGAGGTTCTGCATTCCCCATGACATAGGCTCTACCACGAGCACCTCCGCCTCGTGGTCCTTGGTTTTGAGGACAATTGTTCTTGTAGTGTCCTCTTTCTCCACACCCGAAACATGTAACTATTGGCTGAGTGTTAGCTCCAGCAGCCACAGCCTTGCCTCTGCAATCTTTGGCAAGATGTCCTGGTTTTTGACACTTGTTGCACTTGGCGGGGCAGGGACCTGCATGATGGTAGTTGCACTCGGTACACTAGGGTAGAGTCCCAGTGTATCTACCTCCGGTTGGTGCAGCAACATAAGCCGTTGCGGCTTCTTGCCTTTTGTTTTGCTGGTTTTGGTGGTTGTTGTTTCGAGTTTGATTGTTGTTGTTGTTGTTGTTACTTCCACGGTTACCATCCCATGGTCGCTTGTTGTTGTTGTTACGGTAGTTGGAGTTGTTGGCGTTGTTGGTGTTGTTGGTATTGTTGGTGTTGGTTTGTCTTCGGTTTTCTGCCGTACGCACCACCTGATCCATGAGGCTGCGAAACATTCGCATAGCTTCATCAAGTTCCTTGGGATTTGTTGCAGTTATATTCCCTTGTATACTTGATGGAAGTCCCCAGATATACCGTTCCAACAATTTCTCTTTTGTTGAAACCATTGTTGGACACATTATCCTTAACTCTTGGAATCGATGGTTGTAAGTTATGATGTCATTTCCCTTCACCACATGATCCCAGAATTCTACCTCTAAGTTCTGCATCTCACTGCGAGGGCAGTATTCTTTGACCATCATCTTCTTCAAATTATCCCATGAAATTTTATAAGCATTTTCAATGCCCATTGGTTGAGATATTGAGTTCCACTATGATAATGCCTCATTCAACAGTGTACTAGTGGCATATTGCACTTTATCACTCTCAGCACATTTGCTGACCAAAAATACCGACTCCGCTTTTTCAAACCAGTGGGTCAAACCTACAGCTCCTTCAGTACCCTTAAACTTTATGGGTTCGCATTTCAAGTAGGAAATGAATGAGCAACCCTTAGGTACTGAAGCAACATTTATCACTGGAGGGCTAGTTGGGTTTGGTCCTCCAGTGTTAAGGTTGGCAATTCGGGCAGCTTCTTCAGCTTTAGCAACTTCCTCAGCTGTGGCGGCTTCAGCGGCTGCTGCAGCTTCAGCAGCTATGGTGGCTTCAGCGGCTGCTGCAGCTTCTGCAGCTACGGCTGCTCGTTCAGTGGTGAGTGCTGCGTTTACACTGTCCTTAACTAGTTTGCGAATAGCAGCTTGAGTCATTGCTGGTGGTGTCTTCTTCTTTGGCGCCATGTTTCTATTGTACAAAAAGTCGTAATTAGAGAGTTGTGAAATAAGCGTGATTTTTTATAAGAACGATAGAATAATAATGTTGAAATATAAAAGTATAACACATGATAGTATAAAACAAGAGTTTTATTCATATAACGTTGATTGATTTACAAAATCGAAACCTATTACAAGCTTCTTCAAAATTTACTAACTGATACTTTTAGTTTAGTAATTACAACGTTTCTACTATCGCTAGCTATTACATGGATTTCATAACTTTTACTAACTGATACTAATCAGTTTAGTAGTACAAAAGATAACTATAACTAGAACACTAGTCTAACATTGGTTGGAGGTTTGTTGTAGTTCGGACGGATCGTTGTCTCCATATGATGCAAGCACGTCCACACTATCATTGGGGCGGTTTTCTTTGACAACTATCTTGTGTAGCCTTTGTTGTATGTCACACATTTGAGATTGCATTCCACATAACTCATTCTTGAGCTGATACCGGTCAAAGTTAGCAACGTCTAATCGGATTTCTGATGTAGTTAGGCGGTTTCGTAGTTCATGAATTTGTGCCGCATCTTGGTCTTGAGCTCTTTCAATTAAGGTAAGTCTATCCTTGACGTCTTCTAAGCCGGTCAAGGGATCCAAGACTATGTCCCCAACATGAGTCAAATCTCTCCTTACATAGCTCATATCAAGTTTAAACCAATAGAGGTCTTGCTGTGCGTTCATGGCATCCATTTTGGCTGAATTAACCTTGGATACATAGTCATTCATTTGGCGTGTCATGCTTTGAATTTACGTTGGGCTAGGTCGAGGCCTTGTTTTAAGGAATATATTTCATATTGGGCAGAATTTACAAACATATGTGTGAATTTGGATGCTCCGCCGACCTCATAAGTGGACTTTGGAACTTGAGTGGGAGTAGTATGATTAGGTTAAGAGGAGTTTGGTGAGACAGGAGGTGGTGATGTTAATGGTGATAGTGATCGCACAACCATTGGTTCAATGTCTATGTCCATTTCAGGTTCTTCATCCGGATCTTCCTCGTAATCATCAATGTCATCGATGTCCATGTCCATTTCAGGATCTTCGTCCGGATCTTCTTCGTAATCATCGACTAGATCCACGTAAGGTTCTTCTTCGTCGTCATAGTCAAGTGCTTCAAAGTAAGGATCGTTGGGTCCGGGAAGAAATGGTAAGTGAGCGGGCATAGCAGGAAGATGATAGGGAGATGGGGGTACAGACATGATGTCTACAATGAGTATTATGAAAACAATAAATCTAATGTTTATGGGGAGTGCTCAAAATATAACAAGTGTGTATATATCAATATACTAATATGATCATGTAAGCATAAAATGCTTAATAAGTCCATAATCGTCTGAAGGATGGAAGGCACGAAGAGCGGAAGGCTATAAAAATGTTTTTGCTTGTAATTGTAGTTATAGTTTAGGTCTCAATTAAACCCGTTTCTCTATAACCATGGCTCTGGTACCAATCTGTAACACCCCCAATTCAATGATGCAGCGGAATTCAACTTGGGTGTTACTCGTCAGCACAACAGTCATAATAATAGAAAACGATCTCTAACTGAGTCGTTTTAAAAAGACTTATCATTCGAATTTATTCAAATATATCAGAGTTTACATAGTTAGGTCCCAAAAAGGTTCCATGTTACAAAATACATCAATATAAAGTCTTTTGATGTTTTATCGAATGACAAAATATATTATAGCCTTCTTTATTTAGTCCGTGCCCCTTCGTGCCATCCTTGATCATCATGGACCTGAAATACATGCTAAAGAGGTCAACACAAAGGTTGAGTGATATTCATAGAGTTTGTTAAGTAGTTGAACACAATATGTTGGTAGTGTGAGTTAATTAGACTCATACTCATGTTTGGAAAACAAAACAGTTATTATCATTTACTAAGCTTATGACACCAAGACGTTAACGGGTACCAATATCAATCGGCGGAGTTATCCCGGTAGGTACTTTGCCGTCATACCTAAGTTTCAAATATAGTGCATTTGTTTGAACATAATCAATACAAATGGGATTCGTCAATCCCAATAGGCCTATTCACAATACTCGCGCTCACTATTACTAGTGATTAAATGGTTCATAATAAGGGATGTTGGATTGGCAAGGATGGTACTTAGTGATAATAAACAATCAGGCAAGCATACAATTTGAAAGCATTGTGTTCGGTTAAAATAGCATGTATTCCCCCCAAGGGTTTGTAAAACAATTAAGTAATGGAAAGTGGGGCTATAAACTCACCTTAAGTTATGTAGTGAGTAGTGAAAATAGTAGGCGAATCGAGAAGGTCTCTACGAGCAACCTATAATAGAATGTTGCGACTTAGGATTGAAGTAAAGAATATGAAGAATTTCCTATATATATATCTTACATTTAGTTCATGATGTAGTACGTAGTATATAGTGTAAGACTTTGAATATAAATTGGTTATGAACATGTATAGTTTTGTATATCGCTTACTACCGTTCGGGCCATACATAATTCAGAAGTCATGTAGTAAACGTTCGAGGAGCCAAGACACTTTAAATCATAAATCCACAACTCATCTCGACGGTTTACCCATATGAACTCCACACATGAAGCTCCCTACTATTGTAGTGTTTGATAAAAATATAAGTTTTTGATCCGAAAAGTTACATGTCCAAATACTTGAATAAACTTAGGAAAGTTTACTTTCGAATGAAGATTATTATTACAATGTTTCTTAAGTCTTGTATGAATATTACTTGTATGATCTCATGGTTCTTTAGATGGAGTAGATCCAAATTGCATGTTTAAGTTATCGCTAATTCTCAAGTTCATGTTTTCGCCTTAGTAAGTTTATATGGTCGTTAGCTCATGTTTTCGCCTTGGTAAGTTTATATGGTCTATAGCCATGGCTTCGCCGTGACCTTGGTCATTGTTACCATGGGTTTGAGACTCAACCTTGGCTTTAGCCATGGTTGTGGTCTTGGCTTTAGGTCATTAGACCTCTTGGTCTTAATAAATCATAACCATAATATAGTAACTTTGGTATATAAAATAGCTGTTAAGAAACTGAAGAAAATCTCATTCGTTATTGGTTTTCTGGATATGTGCTCCTGAGTTTTTGAAGAAAACATCATTCCGGACAACTTTCGTGTTTTAACTTTTTGATGAATCGGACCAGAAGGGCCTCTTTTTGCGTGTTTAATTCTGTTACAGAAGGTATTTGGCAGTTTTGCCGTAAAGTTTTGGTAACTTCAAATTGTCATAACTTTTTACTCATAAACTCATTTTAGGTGGTTTAAGTTGCTATGGTTTCCTTGTCAAGTCCTATACTACAATATGTAATTGTCCAATATCATACTTATACCATTTTGGTCGAATCTCTCCATGAAAGTTACTAGTTATCTTGTTAAATGAATATAAGTTAACATATATTTACTATAACTTGTTTTACCAAATTTTATACATCATGAACCTAGTAACAAGACAATATATAGTATGATTGAAATATAAAGAGCATGAAAATGATATTTAGCAAGTAAATACACTAGAGTTTCCTTACAACTTTTGGCTTTCAAATAAAGAAAGGTAAGTAACATGTAAGGTAAGAACTTTGATTGATTATGCTTCTCTTCTCTTCACTTCACTTCAAGCAATCTTTCTACTCTTGTATTCTTGAAAGAGAGATGATGAAGGTTGAGGTGACTTGAGTATATTTAAACTCAAGAGAAATCACCAAAGTTTCTAGGGTTTAGTAGTAGTTTGATGAATCAAAACTAAACTATGGTTTCTATGTTGTTGTAGCACTTGAATCTTGCATGAAAATTGGAAGTAAATGAGCTAAGGTTGTGGTGTTTGTGTGAGCTATATGGGACGGCACAAGAGAGGGGGAGGGGGTTTATATATGAGTTTAAGGAGGTTACTTTACATGACTATGCAAAGCTTGTTTAGGAAGCTTATACACATGTAATCATCCAAGGTAACTAAGCATGAGATTAAGCCACACCAAAGGTGACTCCCCCCCCCTATTGGCGGTTTGGAATGGATAAGGGGGGAGTGACTAGGTTTTGGATGAGATATCTAGTTATTTAGATAGTTTTGACTCCGTAAAATGCTAACCGTAAATGATTAAGCCACAAAACGTAAAACCGGGTATCGTAAAAATGTGAAACTTGAAAGAATGACCAAACTTGTCAATATACTCCATAATAAAATATAAAATAAGTGGTAGGTTCCATTGGGGTGCTCAAACCTTGCTAAAACTGGAAACACGACTCTAAAACGCGTAATACATAAAACGTACGAATATTGTGTAAAATTGAGAAAAGTTAAATTTAACTTTTCTAATAGAATGATAATGACTTAAAATGACTTATAATTTTTAGACTGGGCTCAGTCTAGTGTCGGTTGGTATTTAATATCTTTTAGACATAAAACCGGAAGCCTAAAAATCAAGGAATGATTTATAAAATCAAGGAATGATTTTTGGTCAATGGAGGAGGGAAAAATATGTTGACTTTTCCAAATAATGTGAAAACTCAAATTGTCTTAGAAATGCGGTGCAGGTATAGGATAAGGTTACGGCTAAGTAAAAGTGCTGAAAACGTAAGTTTTATGTTTCTTACGGTCCAGGGTATATTTGGTGACATTATTCTCAGTCATGATTAATTCTCTAATTAATCATGAGTGTATCAAACATTTATCTGATGCGGAGAAAAATAACGCGATTGATTTTCGTTGTGCGTAGAATTTTTAAACTACGTTTAACCTAAACGTGTAATTCCTTAATAACTTTTGCGAAAATGATCTGATGAATGTCAAACATTTAGTTTACCATGGAAATGATTTATCACACATGAATATGAAATAAAAATTTAATTCCAGAAAATGAATAGTAAAAGTGAATAGTAAAAACAAATAGTGAAATTTCCGGGAATAGAAGTTAACCTGAAAATGCGAATTGTTACATCATCTTCCTCCCTCAACTCCAAGTTCCATTTTTATATCTATTTACTTCTTAAAAAAATTTACTTCAAAAGTTCATCAAACTAGTGAGTGTGTGTGAGTGTACGAGTCAATGATGGAAAGAATGGTGGAGTGAGAAATTACAAAGACACCCTTCGGTGTGTTATTAATTTAAATTAGTGATTAAATCTAGCCATTAGATCAAAGTTAAATCAATGGTTATAATTGGTTGGTTTGTTCTTTATATAAATGCTGTTTCGTATTGAACTTTTGTGATTAGTAAAATAGATTCAAATAGGTATGAATGAATATAGGCAATATTTGTTCCAATATATATATATATATATATATATATATATATATATATGGGTTAAAATAAAAAGTGTCTTATAATAAAAAGTGTAGGAAGGATTGTGAGGGCGACATGTGTCACCCCTATGCCACATCATATGACACATCATATGACACATGTCACTCCCCACCCCCCCACCCCCCCCACCCCCGCAAAAAAAAAAAAGAGAAAATCCCGCCAAAAAAAATTTTTTTTGGGGCAATTTTTTTTTTTTTTTTTTTTTCCCGCCAAAAATTTTTAGTGCATCACAGTTATAAAGTTACTGCATCACAATTATAAAAGTTACTGCATCACAGTTTTAAATTTTAGTGCATTAAGGTTATAAGTTACTGCAACATAGCTGATGCACTAAACTATTAACTATGATGCAGTAACTTATAATAAAGATGCACCAAAACTTAAAAAAGAATCATATTTTAATTGTGATGCAGTTACATACATATATGATGCATAAAACTTATGATAATTCAGTTTCTTTTTAACCATGATGCAGTAACTTTATAACCATGATGCAGTAACATTAAAACCATGAATGCAGTAACCGTGATGCAGTAAAATTATAATTGTGATGCAGTAAACGTGATGCAGTAACTTTATAACCGTGATGCAGTAACTTTATAACTGTGATGCACTAAAAATTTTTGGCGGGATTTTTTTTTTTTTTTTTTTTTTTTTTTGCCCCAAAAAAAAATTTTTTTTTGGCGGGAAAAAATTTTTTTTGGGCGGGGGGGGGGGGGGGGGTTGGGTGGGGTGACACGTGTCATATGATGTGGCAAGGGGGTGACACATGTCACTCCCACAATCCTTCCTACACTTTTTAATATAAGGCCCTTTTTAGAATAACCCCACCCTATATATATATATATATATATATATATATATATATATATATATATATATATATATATATATATATATAGAGAGAGAGAGAGAGAGAGAGAGAGAGAGAGAGAGAGAGAGAAAAGTCCAAAATACATCCCTGAGGTATGCCAAATGATACGTTTACATATTTTTTCTTTTTTCGTCTCAAATATCATCCCTCCATTAGTAACTTTGGAACAAACCATCCTTCCGTTAGAAATATCAGTTAATGAGGACTAACGATGCAAATTATTTTCCGTTATCTCCTAACAAGAGTTAAAATATTTGCATCGTTAGTCCTCATTGAGTTAAAATATTGCATCGTTAGTCCTCATTGACTATAGAGTTAAAATATTTGCATCGTTAGTCCTTATTGAGTTAAAATATTTGCATTGTTAGTCCTCATTGAGTTAAAATATTTGCATCGTTAGTCCTTATTGACTATAGAGTTAAAATATTTGCATCGTTAGTCCTCATTGAGTTAAAATATTTGCATCGTTACCATCGCCACCACCCACCACCCGCCACCACCACCCACCAACACCCACCACCACCGCCGCCACCATCGCAACCCACCACTACCCACCACCGCCACCACCACCCACCACCACCACCGCCACCACCACCCACCACCACCACCGCCACCCACCACTACCCACCACCTCTACCACTACCCACCAACACCCACCACCACCACCGCCACCCACCACCACCCACCACCACCACCGCCACCCACCACTACCCACCACCGCCACCACCACCACCACCCACCACCACCCGCCAATACCCACCGCCACCACCACCGCCACCCACCACTACACACCACCACCACCGCCACCCTCCACTACCCACCACCGCCGCCGCCACCACCACCACCACCGCCGCCACCACCACCCACCACCCTCACAACAACCGCCACCCACCACTACCCACCACCGCCACCACCACCGCCGCCGCCACCACCACCACCACCGCCACCCACCACCACCACCACTTATAGTGGTGGTGGCGGCGGTGGGTGGTGGCGGCGACGGCGGTGGGTGGTGGCGGCGGCGGTGGCGGTGGTGGTGGTGGCGGCGGCGGTGTTGGCGGTGGTGGGTAGTGGTGGGTGGCGGTTGTTGTGGGGGGGTGGTGGGTGGTGGTGGCGGCGGTGGTGGTGGTGGTGGTGGCGGCGGCGATGGTGGGTGGTGGTGGGTGGTGGTGACGGTGGTGGGTAGTGGAGGGTGGTGGTGGTAGTGGCGGTGGGTATTGGTGGGTGGTGGGTAGTGGTGGGTGGTGGTGGCGGTGGTGGGTAGTGGTGGGTGGTGGTGGTGGTGGTGGTGGTGGGTGGTGGTGGGTGGTGGTGGTGGGTGGTGGTGGGTGGCGGTGGTGTTGGTGGGTGGTGGTGGCGGTGGTGGTGGTGGTGGGTGGTGGCGGTGGCGGTGGTGGGTAGTGGTGGGTTGCGGTGGTGGCGTTGGTGGTGGTGGGTGTTGGTGGGTGGTGGTGGCGGTGGTGGGTGGTGGCGATGGTAACGATGCAAATATTTTAACTCAGTGAGGACTAACGATGCAAATATTTTAATCCTATAGTCAATGAGGACTAACGATGCAAATATTTTAACTTAATGAGGACTAACAATGTAAATATTTTTACTCAATAAGGACTAACGATGCAAATATTTTAACTCTATAGTCAATGAGAACTAACGATGCAATATTTTAACTCAATGAGGACTAACGATGCAAATATTTTAACTCTTGTTAGGAGATAACGGAAAATAATTTACATCGTTAGTCCTCAGTAACTGATATTTCTAACGGATGGATGGTTTTGTTCCAAAGTTACTAACGGAGGGATGATATTTGAGACGAAAAAAGAAAAAGAATGTAAACATATCATTTGGCATACCTTAAGAATGTATTTTTGACTTTTCTCATATATATATATATATATATATATATATATATATATATATATATATATATATATATATATATATATATGCAATATTTGATGGCCTACAATTACAAAAGAATTATATTTTGAGGGGAACAACTTTATAAGAGAATCATCAATGAAAGTAAATATTTTAATACATATTCTATGGGGACTGGGGAGACTAATGCGGAAAGACACAGATATCACTAATGACGGAAAGTTAAACAATGAGTGGAGTTATATAAATATTTAAGGGTTGTACTATATTGACGGGGACAAGGGTGTCAGCCTTCTTGTCTCCCTGTTTGTCTCTTATTTTTTTCTAGCGCAGCTCAGTTTTTGTCAGTTTCTGTTTCGTATTTTTGACAGTTTTAAGCGTTTGGCGTATTAAACTTTATATTTTCTGTTTCGCACTTTCAGGTTTATAGCTTTTTGATATAAACAAAATTATAAAAAAAAAAAAAAAATTATAGCCCCCGTTAAAATAAAAAAGTAGCCCCCGTCCTTATATCTCATGCCATATTTAATAGCGTTTAAAAGCATCTAAAGGAGATGAATAAGGCTACTAGCAGTGGCTCGGAATTAATCGATCGAGAGGATCAATCGATCGATCTTGGAAATTGATCATCCCATTGAGAGACAAACCACAATATCGATCGCCGGCCACTTCAAAGAGCAAATCGTTAATTTACTCGATCGATTATTCACAAACACTTTCCCACTTTCATTTAAAATGTAACCGTTTATATATATATATATATATATATATATATATATATATATATATATATATATATATATATATATATATATATATATATATATATATATATATACACACACACTTTTTTTTAAAAAAAATTACCACTTTTCATCCTATAAATAACAACATTAAACCCACTTTCAAACCCACAATTTCAAACATAATTCAAACAAATTATCATCAATATTCATTCACCATGTCCATGTCGTCCTACGAGTATTTGTTTGGTTCTTCGTCTTCCGACGACGACGAAGAAGTTTTTAGTGAGTTTGCGGAGTTTGCTTGGAACACGTATCAAGCACATCAGCCAAAACCTACAAGAAGGTACATACCTAGGGATCATGTTGCTGCACACAATCGGTTAGTGAATGCATACTTCGGCGAAAACCCGCTGCACGATGAAATAACATTCCGTCGACGTTGCCGAATGAGCCGAGAACTGTTCACACGAATTGTTCGAGAGGTAACCGATCATTCTACCTTTTTTTGAACAAACTAATGATTGTAGGGGCGTACCTGGTATTAGCCCATTGGTGAAATGTACTGCGGCCATTTGTCAATTGGGATACGCGGCCGTTCGAGATTCTCTTGACGAGAATCTGGCAATAGCCGAAACAACATCCCGTCAATGTCTCCGTAAGTTTTGCAAAGTTATCATGGAGTTATATGGTCCTGAGTATATGCGAAAGCTCACGTATTCTGACCTTGAAAGATTATACGCTCATCATGAGCATAAGCATGGGTTTCCTGGGATGATGGGAAGCATTGATTGTACGAGTTGGGAGTGGGAGAATTGCCCGAACGGTTTGAGAGGTCAATATGCTAGAGGTGATCATGGGCCACATCCATTCATTTTATTGGAGGCGGTCGCTTCCCAAGATTTATGGATTTGGCATGCGTTCTTTGGTGTTTCCGGTGCAAATAACGACGTAAACGTTTTACGTCGTTCACCTGTCTTCAATGATATCAGATCTGGGAGAGCAGCAGACCTTGAATTCGAAGCAAACGATGTACAATACAAAGGGGATATTATCTTACTGACGGGATATATCCACAATGGTCCGTTCTTATTAAGTCCATTTCAAATCCTCCCACGGAGGATCATAAAAGACTATTGTACAAGAGGAAGCACGAAGCAGCAAGGAAAGATGTGGAACGGGCTTTTGGTGTGTTGAAGAGGAAGTGGAAAATGCTTAAAGTTCCGGCTCGAGGGTTTTTAAAAGTGATCTCAAAGATATTATATATACATGTATCATATTACATAATATGATCATAAAAGATGACCAGCGGGCGATATGTCCTACATGGTTCGAGGAGGAGGTCCACCAACCACACGATCCCTAAAATACATTTGAAGAATCTTTAGCAATTTTTCTGGAGCTCGAGAACGCAGCAACTCATCAAAACTTAAAATCTGATTTGGTCGAGCACATTTGGAGAAATCGTAGACATCATCGTCTCCCTCATGACAATGAAGACGAAGATGAGGACGCTGAGGACGAAGACGATGAAGAATTTCTGTGATGTTTAGTTATATTTACATTTAATTTAGTATTGTAATGTTTTAATTCCGTATTGTTTCATTTATGTAATATTTACGTTTTATTAATAAAATTTGTGTTTGTGTTAAAAATTGTTTTTTTTTTTTTTTTTTTTTTTTTTTTCAAAATAAATAAAGGAAGATGATGCAATATGGGTTGCCACTGTGATGAGAGAGGTGAATATGGGTTTAAGAGAGAGAATGCTGAGGTGACAGCCGGAAAGATGATGCAATATAGGTCACCACTGCTAGTAGCCTAACTAATGTCTATTTTTAAGAGTTTAATGTAATGTATTGTTAAAATATAGTTCATAAATAAAGCTAGTATAAAATATATATCTCTGCTTACCATGAAACAACAATATAAGATGGCAAGAATCGTTCAAGCATAGACAAAGTTTCAAGTGAAGCAACATGTTATATGACTAGCTAGGGATGGCAACGGGGCGGGTTTGGGGCGGGGCGGCCATCTCCATCCCCAAACCCGATTACCAAAGTTCTCCCCAAACCCGCCCCGATCCCCATCGGGGATCTAATCGGGGCGCCCATTGGGGCGTGATGGTCCCCCAAACCCGCCCCGTATTAATCGGGGATCTTATCGGGGTGTCATCTTTGGGTGTAATTCTCGACCAAAGCCGCACCATTTTACATTTATTATTATTTTTATACCGTTAGCAATAACGAACCTATTAATAATCAATTAGAAACAAGCCTTATTAAATTTTCAACTATAATATTATACATAAATAATGATAAATTATACAACAAAAAAAATTAAAACTTAAAATATGATACTAAACGAGTTTCTATAATCACAATTACGCATTCTTATAAATCTAAAAAAACCAACAATATTAGAGTAATATTTTTTATTACGTTAATACTAACAAAATACTATATATGTAGATATATTTGTATATATGTATATGTTAATCGGGTGGGGCGAGGATTCCCCGCTCCCCGCCCCAAACCCGACTAAAATCCCCGTTTAATCCCCAAACCCGCCCCGTAACCCAATTAGCATGCCCCGCCCCGCCCCAATTATGTCGGGTTTCGGGTTTCCCCGTCGGGTTCGGGTTTTTTTGCCATCCCTATGACTAACTAGTTATAATTCTTGCGCACGTGCAGGTTCTTTTAAAAAGTTTTTTAAATTATATATTTTTATTTATTTAAAAATAAATAATTTAATCTTTGTTTTGTTTGATTTATGAGTTTTAATTATAGTTTTTTTTATTATTAAAGATAATTATTTAAAAAGTTTAATTCTATTGTTAGTTGCATATTATCTATATTTTTTTGTATTTATCTTATACTTGTTTAGTATATCAACAAGCGAATTTAAAAATTTATAGATTAAAAAATAATAAATAAAGTATTACCTAATAAGAAAATAATCTTTTTTAAAGTCCCCATTTGGAGCTTTGTTTTATTATATAAAAGATTATGAACAAAACCTATAGGGAGAATTGCAAAAATCGTCCCTAAAGTTTGGCCAAATTGCACGCTTCATCCCTAAAATTTGGAAAGTGCAAGGATCGTCCTTGTGAAGACAACTTTGGTGCAAATATCGTCCCCACATGGACGATACTTGCAACAAAGGTTTCCCCCAAAAGGACGATACTTGCACCAAAGGTTTCCCCACAGGGACGATCTTTGCACTTTCCAAACTTTAGGGACGAAATGTGCAATTTGACCAAACTTTAAGGACGATTTTTGCAATTCTCTCTAACCTATATATGTGGCACTAGTTGATCGATCATAATATGAGCTGAAACACCAGAAAACGGACAAAGATATACATGTGTTCATCAAACGGGTTTAAGGTGAAAGTCCGTAAGTCTTATATTCACCAAGTGATGGTGACATTCACGCCATCTTCGAAGGTGGCGAATTAGGCCACCGCCCAGACCCTCAGTTGTTTAGGGACCCCAAAATTTATGTTCGATACATAAAACTATAAAGATGTTATAAACATGTATAAGAACAAACACTATATGACTCATTTTGAAGATTTCTTGTTAATTTGGTCATGTGGTTTTGTCAAATTGCATGTTTGGTCTTTATCTTTTTAAAAGTGCAGCGAACATCCTTATTTTGAACTTTGGATTGCAAATATAGTCCCTCGATCGATGTGATGACCAAATTACCTTTGTCTTCTTACTTTTCTATCAGGGGTAATTTGGTCATTTTGCATCGATCGGAGATTGAATTTGCAATTCAAAGTTCAAAATAAGGACATTTGCTGCACTTTTAAAAAGATAAGGACCAAACATGCAATTTGGCCAAATCACTAGGACCAAAAATGCAATTTACTCGAATTTAAATTATTATTATTTTTCTTATACAATAATACGCTTGAGGTATGACATTTTACGTACCTTTGGGGGCCACATTTTCAGTATTCTCGCAGGTTTCCAAAAACTCGAGAACGTACGAAGATTTACATAAGAGATAAGTCAAATGAGTAACAAAATGGGAGTGTTTATGTATAAACAATTACCGATGGAAAAGCTATTACGGCTACCGTGAGTGTGTTGGCAATATTACCAATGACATGTGTAACTTTACATGCATGCATGATTATGTGTACAACCTGTTTTTCACTAAAAGAAAAATATATACCATGCGTATACAGTTAGACACATAGGCTTTATTTTAGATTAGGCGTGAAATTTACAAATATATTTTTTAATCATGGATCAACGCAGTTAGACACATTAATTTATATGCTAACTTTAATGGTTATCTTATTAAGACCCCTATAGGGGTTTTGGTCAAAATGTACAAATCGTGATGCATACTGTACATACCCGCAATACATATGACCCTACGAAACCCCCTATGGAAGGGTCCGTATAAATTCCACCAACTTAAATTTGCAAGTGAAAAGGCCAGGGCTAGCTTTATTGGAATCACAAAGCTAATTACTAGTTAAGCAATTAAGGGAGGTACTGATTGACACACTTTCAAATCTTATTGGGATACTATATTGCATAAGTAGTTAAAACATGTTTTATTTAGGGTGTGTTTGTTTTTTTTAAAAAAAATCTTACTAGCTCTCTTACTCCCTCTTACTCTTACCAATAAGAGGTGGGCAGACGTTTTGCTTGTTTGTTTTTTTCTTTTGAGTCAGACCCAGTTAGACATATAACATCTTACTCAGTAAGAGGTGAGGGACTTGTCTTACTGCCTCTTATTCGATAAAAAAGATTGAAGACTCGTGTTAATATAATATATTTGATGGTTTATTAACTATGTTATATTTATGATAAAAAGACTTATTTCATATTTACACAAGTTATTTAAATAAATTGCATAAACGAGCACTTAAAATCATTCGGACAATTATACAAAAACAAACAACATTATTTCGTTTAGATTTAGACGTTCTATTCACCTCTTACTAGTAAGATATGGTAGTCAGATTCAGATCTAAAACATCTAAATGAAACAAACACACCCTTAATGTATAATTGTCTGTTGCACACAGTGGAGTGTCTCAACAAATTTTGAGAGTGTGTGAATCATTTCCCATGGTATAGTGGTTGTCTAAAACATTTTTTTGATTCATTAACTAATGCAGAGGCGGAGACAGGAAGGGGCAGGTGTGCGCATGTGTCTTTTAACGAAAAAAATTTTAGTGTAAAAATTTTAAAATACGTGGCTAATTTTGTAAATTTCTCTCTAACGAACCAATTTGTAATATAGTTTCTAAAAATCACCAAAGTTTGACTCTTGTTTATAACTTTTCGGCTCTGCTCCTGAACCAATGTATGCATCGATAATCTACAAGCCCACTAGCTTGTTCATCACTATATATGTATCACGGTTCGTGCATGCATATACATGTACGTACATATATATACCGTATATATCAGTGTGTTGCATGATATCCACGTTGCAAGAGTATACAAATTTTGTTGTATATAAACGGTGATCTATGTAAGTAGTCGAAATCTGTTTAACTTAATCATTATTATTGCACGGAAATTAGTGTAAGCACATGCATGCAACTACCCGTAGCTACATATATCTATATCTATTATGTGAGTTCACCCAAACCTAGCTGGCATCTATTCGTATAAAGTAACTACGTACGCGTGTATGCTATATGTGAAAGTAAATTCCCATCATCATCTCATGCCAGTTGCCTCTATGAAGGTCTATAAAATAAACACATTAATTTCAACATCATAAGCATTTACGTAATACATATATGGAATTAATTTGTACACATTTAGTTTTGATCATGACACACCAGCTAGTCAGCTACTACATTGAATACTTGTACGTAGGGACATAATCAAAATCAAATATGATTGGATGCACAAATTTTTCTAAACAATAATATAATAGAGATAAAAAGTGAATGAAAACGAATAATTTATTAAAACGATTAATAAATGAACATATTACCATTTAACCAGGAGTCTACGATATTTTCTAGCGAAAAAACGCTTACATGCACCCTTATTTTTAACAGTAATAAGTTCTTCTTTCTCTATAACATAAGTTAAAGTGCCACTAAAATAACCATCACCCGTCCAATTACGCAAGTCAATTTTAATGAACTTCATTTCAGAAAAATATCTTTAAACTGTAGCAGTAGTAACAGGCAAGACTAAAGCCAACTTTAACAATCGATAAACCAAAAGATGAGATGTATGCTTTTTGTTATCCATCATCTTCTTAGTAAGTTTGGCAATGCTATCCAAGTTAGCAAAATCTTATCATTACGCATAATATGATAGACTTCAAGTTTTATAGGAGACTTAACCTTTTCTTATAACTAAAATCATGTGGATACATCTCACTAATTTTCTCTAACTTTGATACGCTAAATTCTGAAAATGAATTATGTGAACTCAACATCACCATACAGTCTAGTAAATCATTGCTTCTCTCACTAAAACGATCTCCAAACTCTTGAATTTGCATAACCATAACTAATGCTGTAAAAAAAGGCTTACAAGGCCGATTAATCACCACCTAGGCGAACAAGGCCATCAATCTTGCCGATTTATGTAACTGGGTCTAACAAATAGGTCACCCATGGTCAACGGCGATCAATGACGGTCAATGGTTGTCAAACTTGCTGAAAATCTACAAATCTTGCCGGAAGTACCCAAAACTCACCGTAAACTTATTTTGATCACTTATAGAAACTGTTTAAATCTATTACATGTTGTTTTTTAACAAAAATATTCCCGGAAATACTTAAAACTCGCCAAAAATACCTAAAATTTGCTAGAAATGCTAATTCGATTAATCACCGATTAATCCCGCCTAGACCGATTACAAGCTACAAGGTGGTCGACCGCCTCACTACCAATTCACGATTTTTGCAACCTTGTCCATAACAGTGTTGAATATATCAACCTCAAAATGATGTTTATTTGTAATTCTATCCCTTCGGCCTCTTGAATAAAAGTCAGCCACATTCACCATTTCAATATCACGCTTATCACAAAACGAAGTTATGCTCTTTAAAAGTGAAGCAAAACCTGTTGCCTTATACTCTTGCAATGTTCTTTTGGTTCTTTTTACTAACTAAATAATACTAGAAACACATTTCGATAAAACGGGTGCATTCAAAATGTATTTAGGAAAAATTGATGTTTTTTTTTCAAAAATTAAAAAATCCATGAGATTCTCGAGAACTTGCGAAAACCTACTAGTTCCATCCCTGCTTGTACATATATCTGCAAAGAAAAAAGAAAATGTGAAAATCATCTCCCATAATATATGTGCATGTAGGTGGTCATCAACTTTTCAGAGTTTGGCTTTTGATGCATGTCGTGTTACAATTTACAATGTGTGTGAGGATCAAGTTACTGAGTAATCATGTGGACGTAATTCTATCTACAAAAACTATGTGCAGAATCAATGTCAATATCAATACTGGAGGTATATAATTAAGGGAATGTCTAACCAATACCTTAAGTGCATTGGATAAGACTTGTTTTTTTTTGGAAGGACCCCACTCAAAGAATATTAAAGGACACAAAAAAATATTTTTTATTCAAAAAGTAACATGGACCCACATTAATTGGCACTAAAAGACAAGTATTATCCAATACCCTTAGGGCATTAGTTAGACATTCCCTATAATTAATATATGTGGTTCAGTTTAGTTCGTCGACTTTCAATATACTAAACTTAGCCCGGCCCAAAGCTCGACCACATCAGTCCTATCCATGGTTCTAAAAGGCACGCAATAGTCTCGCAAAAACGTGAAGCTTGATCATGTCATCACGCCACGCGTTATGCTGTTTTATGCTACGTCTTTTTGTAAACTCCGTATATATAAAATATAATATAAATTTATAAATATTTTCATATTTTGTGTTGTCTTATGTCACGTCTTATAAACGCAAAAGCTTCGCCTTTGCCGCTAAGGTGTGAGGCTTGGTCATGTAGTCATGTCACGCCTTACGCTATTTATTCCACAAAAGGTTTAGATTGGCAGGAACACCCAGATCCAGGGTGCCTTTTGGCACCAGCCGTTGTCCACCCCACAAAGAATAGCTCCGATAACTCTCCTGATCCAAAGGAGTACCACCTGGAGTGAGACGAGCCGAGACTCGACCCCCGAACTCTTATTCCACAAAGTCTCTCCAGTGTGCTCATAGGTTTTGCGAAGGCGGGTACATATCTGAAGCAAATTCCAAGGATGAGACTCGAACCCAGGTCAATTGACTCAAGCACGAGAGCTCCACCCATTGGACTAATGCTTTCCGCTATTTATAACCTTGGTCCTATCGAGTGCTACCTAACATGGACAGTAAGGCTTTGCATTGCTGCTGCTTCCTGGACCGATGTTACGTACGTTAATTAGTTTGGTCCCAAATTTAAACGTCTGCAAGACTTGAGTTTTTAGAATGTTTTGAGTTAATTAAACTTGTGGTTTACAAGAGGTTGGGGGGAGAAAAAAACAGCCACTGGTTTTGTAGCCAATTTGTGAAGTACCTAAAATACTTTAGAGGCAAAGTAAAGTAAAATAATGACTTTCAAATATTTCCTAACTTTTGAGAACCAAACTTCTATATAATTTAAGTTTTGTAGCTTTAACTATTTTAATGTATCAAACTGATGATAGAATCTTTTAGTGGTGTGTTATAAAGGAACTATACAGTTTTTTAAGTAGTTCCCATTGGCATGGTTGTTGCCAAAACCATGGGGCTTCAATTTGATACATAACAAAATCTCATTTAATTTACATATAGGAAAAGCTATCTCATCTCATATGGTAATCTGTAAAATCCAATTTGAATTCGGTTCAGTTGATCATTTCACTCTACTAACTCAGTTACAACCCTCTCGGCCTATTGTTCAAATAACATGATTGACTAGATTTAAGTTAGGCGTACGTGCTCACACATATGAACATTCATATAAGCCGAATCCTTTTCACTTCACCATGTGACCGATATATAGTCATTGCATACGTGCACTGTATACAAGTGTGCGAAAAAGAGGCCATAACTAGCATCGCGGCCAGACTTTGTAGTACTTGATTTTCATAGATTTGTGACAAGGACTGTTTGCATATAAGTAGTACACTCCGAAGCTCTTGATCTCATAAATCATATGCCTCCCAACATGATTGCCTAAACTTAGCAAAGCAACACAGATTAACTAATCATGTTATGCAAAACATACATCCCGAGCTAATTCAATTGTGGTCGATCATAAGTTTTGGAGTTTCCTTCGTCCAGTCAATTTATGGTATCTTTCTGGACGACGACCCTTTCGTCGTCTAGCCTGTTTTTGATCATCTTCACTTTTCCGTATACGGAGATATGTTGCGACTTTTTTGAGTACGATCGAATGGGTCGATTTTTAGCTTGTGACACTTGTTTCCAAGAAAAAAACAAAGAACTTGAAAACTGTATATTGTGAATACTTTATTTCATTCATAAAATAAGAAAATGACTATCTTATAAGTCTATCATTTTCCAATACCCCAATCACATGCACTTTGTGGATACCTCCCCTATTTAAACCTCTACATCACCCTATCATCCATTCCACACATTTCACTCTTGCATTGACTCATAACTTTTGGTCTCTTTATGCATTGTGTTTGTAACATCAATCTTGATAACTTTCCCACAATGGTTCAACAAGCTCTTGAACATGGAGACTTATTCTCCCGGAGATGCATACTAGTCAACGGGCCAGTCATAGTAGGAGCTGGCCCGTCTGGTCTAGCAGTTGGCGCAGGGCTCAGGAACCAAGGAGTTCCCTTTGTTATCTTAGACCGCGCCAACTGCATTGCATCTCTATGGCAAAACAAGACTTATGATCGTCTCAAACTCCATCTCCCTAAGCAATTTTGCCAACTACCCTTTTTCCCTTTCCCACCTAATTTCCCTGAGTACCCTTCAAAGTACCAATTCATCGACTACCTTGAATCATACGCTAAGAAATTCGAGTTAAGCCCTCGATTCAATGAGTCAGTTCAATCTGCCAAGTATGATGAAACTTGTGGACTGTGGCGTGTAAGGGCCATCTTGAATGATAGTGAGGTTGAGTATATATGTAGGTGGCTTGTAGTTGCATCAGGGGAGAATGCCGAAAAGATGGTACCTAATTTCGAAGGGCTAGAAGACTTTGGTGGCCATGTTATGCATGCATGTGACTATCGGTCCGGTGAAGAATACGAAGGAAAGAAAGTTCTTGTAGTTGGGTGTGGAAACTCTGGCATGGAAGTATCACTTGATCTTTGCCACCATAATGCTTTCCCATCCATGGTTGTTCGAAGCTCGGTTAGTTTCATATATAACAACATAATTCAGTTAAAAAAAGTACGGCTAATGATTTGGAAATGCATCTGACTTGTCTGTATTTTGTGTGACCATTTTACCCTTCAAAAAAAGTAGTCACAAAATACACACAAAGATCGAAATTTGAGTGAGATTTTTTTTTAATAGAAAAAAAAGGACTGCTCGGAACTATAAAAATTGACAAGTTAGATACATAACATGACGTTAAAAAACCGAAAACTAATATGTTTTTTACTTTGATGTCAATCACAGGTTCATGTACTACCAAGAGAAATATCCGGAAAATCGACTTTTGAACTAGCAAGTTCTTTAATGAAATGGCTACCAGTAAAAATAGTTGACAAGATACTTTTAATTCTTGCAAGATGTACACTTGGTAACTTAGAAAAATATGGTATAAAGAGACCATCAATGGGTCCAATTGAGCTCAAGAACACTCATGGCAAAACTCCTGTTCTTGATATTGGTGCATTACAAAAGATCAAAACTAAGAAGATTCAAATAGTTCAAGGGATCAAGAAATTTTCAAGAGGTTGTGTTGAGCTTGTTAATGGCGAAAACCTTGAAATCGACTCGGTTATTTTGGCTACAGGGTATTGCAGCAATGTTCCTTCATGGCTAAAGGTAACAATTTTTATAAAAATGTTTATATCAATGCATGTGACAGTTATGGAAGTTGGGTTTCTTGTACATAACTAGATAGATACTTATTTATTTATTTATTTATTTTATTATTATTTTTTTTAACGTATGTGAAATACCGATTATACCCTTGTGTTAATAAGTACAATTTTTTTTTTCTTTCTACAACAGGAAAGTGATTTATTTTCGAAAGATGGCATGCCAAAGGCGTCGTTTCCAGAGGGATGGAAGGGCAAATCAGGATTATATGCGGTCGGGTTCACAAGAAGAGGCCTTTCCGGTGCATCTTTTGATGCCGTTAGAGTCTCACAAGACATTGCTAAAGTTTGGAATCAAGAAACCAACTCAAAAACCAACCATTATGTCACTATTTCGTGTGATCGAAGATGTAATATGTAGCAAGTAACACGCCGTTATTTGTTCTTTAACCTTTGTAGGCATCCTTTTTTCTAAACTGTGATGTGATAAGACGACTGATAAAAAAAATTCTCGTGTAGAAAAGAATTAACAAAGTTATAAGAGAGTAGCCCTCTCCATTAGAGCCTAGGGTCGTTTCTGGCCTTTTGTACATAAAAAGGGAAGATGAGGCTTTTTCGCTAATATTTTGTATGTTTTGTATTTTTATCATATTGTATGATAATTATAACCTTTTTAAATTTTTTTTTTTTTTTTTTTTTTTTTTTTATAATCAAGCGTTATGATTAAATGAGAAAAAAATAATACAGTAATAAAATAAGAAAGGTGATAAGAAACCACAATCACATATAATGCATATACAAAAATAGATGTATCTCCTTTTAAAATTCTTCTTATAATTTAAAATATGTAGATCCTTTTCATTTTAGTTTTGCTTTTCATCGAATCCCTTATTTTTATCAATACATTCTAACCGACTTCCATCATTTTATGTTACATGTATGCTATACAATTTTTTTAAAGATAAACATAAAGATTTATTGATATACCTATTGAGTGAGGACACAAGAATTGACAAATGGTCCATAATTGTAATAAATAAAAATGGATGGGTGAAGTGACAAAAGTGATTCTACTAGGGTCTCAATTAATAAGGTTGGATGGTCCACATTTCATAATACCTCTAACATTGCTAATACCATTTAATCTCATCATGACTGAAGCACCTCCTACTTTTAGGATCGATTTCACATGGGTTCAAAAAAATACATGTATAAAGTACTACTTCATCTAATCCCATGGCTAATATAGCTTTTACTTATAAGAGCTATGGTTGTCATTCTTCTTTTTCATATTTTGACTTTACTAAAGTTATTATCAAGGTTTAGGAATTCATGTTAGATGGAATTTTATAAATTCTTTATCCTAGACGGGACTCAAAGTTTTAGAGAAGGTGTTGCACAATTGACATTTAGGTTAGCTAAAGTTGCACTATAAAAAAAAGAAAGTAGCAAACAAATTTATGTTGCCCATACAAAATCGATAGTTTTTAATTTTTTTTTGCGCTTTATGATCTAAAATTGAGTGTAACATGTGCTACACCCAGCATCAATATACCGGACGTGACTGTCTTCAAGAAAAGAAAAAAAGAAAAAAGAAAAAAAAAATGATATTTTTACATATATATATATTAGATTTTACATTTTTCACGTTAAAATTATAATTTACAAGACAAAAGCACACATTTTAAGAATAATGCAACTTTAGTGCCTTATATTTCGAAAAATCACTGAAAGATAAATTTACCATTTGACAATTAATTTTAGGTTTTTACTTAGTTTTGTAAATGAAAATTTTGACTATGAATAATATCATAAACTTACATAATTTTAATACACAATAGTTTTAACTTTTAAGACATCCAAGTATAGAATGATTAACAATAAGTGGCATGGTGCAGTGTACAAACAACACGTCATTGAGCTTTTTTTCCCCAATGGCGCAACCATTCTGCAACGGTGGTACTCGCCATTTGTGTCTTCGTTAGGCAATTCACATCTCGCCTTATTATTATTATTATTATTATTTGAGTGAGTGGGGTATTTTTTATGGTGTGTTATAAACCTCGCATGCACCTATAAGGCTACCCACAGTAAGGGGATTCAATCCCCTTACTTTTTCCTGCCACGTCAGCTTTCTCTCTCCAGCGACCTGCAGGCGATTCAGTGCCCCAGTAAGGGCGACCAAGTCCAGTTTTTTTTTTTTTTTTTTTTTTTTTTTTTTTTTTTATTTTTTAACAAATAATATATATATATATATATATATATATATATATATATATATATATATATATATATATATATATATATATATATATATATATATATATATATATATATTAAACATCACATGAACAGGCAAAAAAAACTACCAACTAAAAAAAAAAAAAAAAAACACATCATCTTCTTCACCCATTTAAACCCACACACTAAATACACACACACAACTTCAACCCATTTAAAAAAAAGAAAGAAAAATTGATTAACTTGGCTCCATCAACTCATTAATCAAAAGGGACACAAATAAAAGTTTTGAAAATGTCGATCCACCAGGCAATTCATTTGAGGTTTTGTCTTGCCTCGATCGAGTAGCCACAAAAGCAACGACCGATTGGGATCGATCGACTAAGTCGATCCTCAACCATTACTGTCGCCAGCCTAATAGTTATAGCTTAAAAGAGTGTTGGTGCATGCATCTAGCTCTAACAATGGAATGACAGATGATATGATGTATTATTATCTTTTGGGTTAGAATAGCTAGGCTTTAATTAAGTATTTTACCTTTGATTGCAATTTTGAGAAAGACAATTTTGACAAGGGGGCTGTTAACCGGACGGGGTGACCCACATGTTCCCTTGTCCTTTTTCTCTTGTCCCTCACTTTCTTTCAGTACAACACAGTTTTTTATCAGTTTCTGTTTCGTATTTTTGACAGTTTTAAGCGTTTGACTTATTAAACTTTATATTTTCTGTTCCGCACTTTCAGGTTTATAGCTTTTTGATATAAACAAAATTATATAAATAAAATAAATAAAAAAAATAAAAAAGGGGGAGGGGGGCGGGGGTTCGGCTAAAATTTTGGGAACCGTCCGGATAACCCACCCTTTTTGACAATAGAGTAAAAGACAAAGTGGAGATTGAATGGTTGAGATAATCTTGTACCACTACTCAAATAAAAAGGTTTGAGAACTAAGGGTGCGTTTGGTATGTCGGGAGGAATGACAATGAGTATGAGTTTGATAGTACTCAACTATGAAAGTTTCATTCCTCACTCTCTAGCCATATATGGAGTATGAAAAATAATGGACTTTCATAGTGATAGTTGTGGGCCCAGACACCCTAAACAAACACCAACTATCACTTTTATAGTGATAGTTGATTCCCAGGAATGGGTACCAAACGCACCCTAAAACAATGAATGAACAAGTCAAACAGAATAACAACCTAGATTTTCATGCATTCTTTATTATTATGTCAATAAAAAACATACACACTTTACATTTGTTTTAGTTTATGCTTGAAAAACAAGATTCATTGTAAAAGTAAACAAAAAACATAATCACAACTCTTTGACTTCTACTTAAAGTAGTAGCCCTTTGACTTTTGTATTTTAAGTCTTGATTTGACATGATATTAGCATGTAACTAAGAGATATGATCCCTTTGACTACAAGAAGTCTTACTAAACAAGTTAACATGGTGTTATAAAATGATAACCTTTATATCAATTTTATATTGTGTTAGTTGGTTGACTTTTTTAGTTTTCTATCTTGTAATTCAACTAAAAATGCAACTGAGATTAGATGAAGTGAAACATGGTTGTTGACTTTAACTCATCAAATGACACCTAATCTCTACTACTTATAAAAGTATATATATAATTTTGATTTATTTATTTATTTATTTGAAAAAAGAGAAATATATTAACATAATAGAAACAATACAAAGCCAAACACCATGGCAACTATGAACACGTATTTTTGAAACTTAAAATGACTTAAAAATAATTAAAGTGGTTTGTGTAAATACTCTTTAATACCCCCTAATGCTCCTTAATAAGTATCACGTTTATCAATGGGTCTTTAGTCTAATGGTAAGAGTTTCCAACCTTGTGTTAATAGATCGGGGTTCGAATCTTTTCATTGGCCTAAAAGCTTTCAATTGGTACCATCCCCCCACCGCAAATGCTCAGATTGACTGGTCAAAGAGGGGCCTATTGGAGAAAATGGTCAGGGTTCAAAGCCCACATCCTGATAAGTACGTCACTGGGACATGTGCTCATTGCCTGGGGCCGGGTCCTTGGGGTAAGGTCCGGTTAGCATCCTTAGGATGCATGAGACCAGCGTGATCCCACCGTTCTTCACCTTTTGGAGAATAAGGCTATGTTTGGCGACACGTAGCAGTAAGCAGTAGCAATAAGCTGTAAGCTGTAGCAGTAAGCAGTAGTTGCTTGTTTAAAAAACGTGTTTGGTAACGTAGTTGTAGATGTAATTATAAAATGTAAAATTACGAAAAAAGGCATATACTTAAAAATGAATGTTAATTTTTTTGGGTAAATTGGTAATATTAAAATTAAACGCTAGCGGTATATTGGAAAGCTTCTTTAGGAAGCATTAAGATTGCAAGCTTTAGAGGTGTTGCTAAACGCTAGCAACAGTGTTGCCAAACAAGCATTAAGACTGAAACGCTTGTCGCTTGTCGCTTACCGCTCTTAAACGCTTTCAAAAGGGTGTTGCCAAACATGACCTAAGAGCATCTACAATGGACAAAGTTGGCAAAAGCTTTTTACTATTCTAAAAAGTCATTTAAAGGAGTTTTTTGCATTGCATCAAAAGGTTTTTAAAAAGCTTTTCAATAAAGACTTGGTAAGTACCAAGTCTTTGCTCAAAGCTTTTGCTATTAAATAGCTTGTGCATTTAAAGCATTAAATGCAAAAAGTCATTTGGGTTTTTACCATTGGGCATGCTCTAAGTATCACGTTTAGTAAAGCTAGAATATGGCAACTTTTAAATGGAATATGATCATTTTTAAACACACACAGTTTATCATTTTAAACGCACACAGGTTATCATTTTTAAAACACACATCCGATTCCTTTTTTATTAATTAAAAAAAAATACACACACACAAATAAGAGAATATATGCATAAAAAAAAGCACACGAATTACTGTTACCATACAACCCGCAAATGTATGGGTTACATGCGCTAGAACCACAAGTTCGCAAATATAATTATTTGTCGCTATACATTGTCGTTTTGATCAAGTATTTGTTTAGTTTATTTACAAAAAGTTTAGAATTCAATTTTACCATATATCTTTTTAAGATAGCCCAGATTAGAGATAGCGCAAATAAGCTACGTATATCTAAGTTAAAGACTCGCTTTCAATCTCCGTACAACTTCGTTCGTTTACAAATATTGTTGTTGACTTTATCATCGCCACCCCTAATCTAAATTGGATGCTTAATCATTACTCACTTGCAACTCCTTTTATGGGTCGGTAAGTGATAAAAAAATATATCTTGATTATATTATGATTAGTGTATATAAAATTTATGTTAGGTTTGCACCAATATTATCTTGCCTAAGCCTCAAAATTTTCGACGTGTTATCCATATTTACCTCTTAATCTAATCTTATAATGTGACATGTCATTTTTTTTTATTAATCTTCAAAAAAGTTCATGTTTTAGGGTTGACTTTTCTGGTTTTTTAATATTATTTTGATTTGGTTTGATGGTTTCACTCATGAAGTCAACCCCACTATTTTGTAATATAACAGGTGTTGTTTTTTTTTCCCCTTAGCTATGGACATGGATCCACTAAACCTCACTAAACTATTTAATATTATTTATTTTTTAAGTGAGACCTATTTATTTCCCTTATTTCATCTATATCTACAAGGGAATAAATATGAATCCTTCCCCACTAAGACATGCTAAGAGATGTGGACTCACATGGAACCCACTTACCATTAGCTAAGACATGCTAAGAGATGTGGACTCACAACATCCATGAAGGTGGCCTATGGTTAGACATCATGATATCTTCGATTCAGACCTCACTAGGAACACATCTTAGAGGTGGCCGGCGGAAAGGGTTGAAAACGGTCACAGGGATAGATATATATTAGTTAGGCTGCGTACATATAAGTCAAAAACTCGCTCACCCACAAGAAGGAAAACCTCACCTGTTGTACTATAACATGATGTAGATTACACGAGTCACCTCGTTGAAGGATATAAGCTCAAGCCCATATCAAGTAACAACCGTGTTAACAACATTATATCAAGCAGATGACTATACAAGCTTAGGCCGAGTAAGGTCTCATCAGACCCAAATGAGACACTTTGCGCAAACCATTTTGCCCAGTTTGAGTCTGTGTGATGGTAAACTCAAGCTCCGTTGATTAGTTGGTCAAATTATTTGATTTAATATATCTTATGAGCCGATCCGAGGTTCAATATTTCTTTGCAACCACAAGTATTTTGCATGTGTTGGTCGGTTTCTAACTGCCATAACCATATATCGAAAATTCAAGTATTGACCATTCAATAGATACAGACAGCCCACATGAGTCTCCCATACTGCAAGATTCAAAACATACAGTGATGGCCCATCTAAATTTGTTTGACATTCTGTTTCTTTTAACACATACAACAAATCTTAGTATCGAGATACATCATGTCAAGCTTAACACAACTGTAGTTAACTAACTGTCCATCGGAAAGTACAGCAATGTCGACATGTAGAAGATGTTGGTTCCATTATTTGTTCGACAGGATCTTATCAATCTCGTCAGTCTCATTATACATAGCTACAAGTTTCTTTGCATATGATGGCATGTGTCTAGAAGCTCTGCATTAATCAGGATATGAAATTAAACATGGCCTCTGACAAATTTCCGGGATTGGAAAGAGACTACAAATACAAAAACGTACCTTTCTTTCCCCCATGTGCGATTGACGTATAAGTAGTTTCTGATAGTGTGGTAATCCAGTGAATAACGAGCAAATTCCAAACCTTTTGGACCAACCTTAAACGCACAAGTAGTTTAAGTTAGTCGTTGATCTTTTTGTAATAAGTTTTGAAGTAGTTTCACGTAAAGAAGTCTTACTAGATCTAGTATAAACGCAATAATGTTGCCGATGAACTTTGGAGCAGGCTTAGCAGGACCCTTTCCTGAATGGGAAATATATGTTTACAAAAAGAGCAAATTTACCATGACGAAGAACGAAAAAAGACATAATGATTACCCAGCTTAGCCGCATCGTCCGCCTTCACAGTTTCCATAACAAAAGGACGTCTCTGCCCCTGGAGTAAACAATTGCGGTTATAAGAAAGATACGATAAGAGAATATACGAAATGGACGTTCGTGTAAAAAAGAGATTGCATTTTACTCCGCTTATTGTAGGCGTGATCTCTAATAGATTCTTCACCAAATTCAACATTTCTCTTCCGCGTTCATTTCTACAATTTTAATGGTCAAGATGTCAAAGTAAAAAGTTCAAAAGTATCATATGAAGAAGCATGACAACATAGCGTAAATATAAAGATATGAACTCCGTTCTTCACCTCACTGTAACGTATTGTGGATGTTGTGTCATGCTAACTCCTGAATATTTTGGGACGCCCATATATCCAACCACCAAATCCTGAATAGCACATAAATCAAAGCAATAAGTTCTATAAGAAAAACAGAAAACTATCAGAACGATAATCACTTTAATAGCGGAGAAAAGAGCTTACAGCTAATCCGTTTGTGTAGTCAAAACAGCTGCAAAAAAGAGAGCATAAAAGATCAAATCGTTGATTGATCACGTGGTGGCCTATATGAAGATTCAAGAAACTTGTACAAGTAACACATAGGGATTACCTGTAGCAGGATGGTGCTATAACGTCAACCAAATCATTTGCTGGCAGAGAGAAATATGGAACCTGTTTAGTTAAACATTGAACTGGATGATTATTATTCTAATGGTACGCAAAAGACGTTAAAAAAAGGTTTATCGGTTATAGTACCTCTTCTATATGACCATCCAAATGCTTCAAATGAACCTATCAAGCATGAAACGACATAACCTTAACAATTATACTATAAATAATTTATACCCGTTACAACAGGCAAGTGTAGCAGAAAGAAGAACGGTTTGTGATACGTAATAATGGTAGAATAAACTGTCAAATAAATACCTTATAATCTTGCATAAACTCATAGTGAAGAACTGTTTCTGGGTCTGTGCTAGCAGCTCGTAGAAACTTATCTAGTCCATCTCGTGTTCCATTATCCACTACAACATAAATTTGAAAAAAAACAAGATAAACAAAACGGAATAGCCCAAAAACTATGAATGCATCACTTAACACAGATTTAACACGGAAGTTTTAATAATACGTCGTGTAAATGTAATAAAATGGGATCCAAAAGGCCAGATTACAACATAACGTGAGCTAACGAGAAGGCAAAACTTACCGCAATTAGTCCCTAATACATAAAGCTTGTCCAAGTTTAAATATTGCTCCACTGATCGTAAGGCTGCAGATTAATAAACCACTCTGCATTACAATAATGAAGTTACGAGAACGAAATATAAAACAACATACTACGTAACAATATATTTGCCAGATCAAAACACAAAGGGCCATACCTTGTACTTGGCATCCAACACCACAGAAAAGCAGACGCTTTACACCCGCTGCCTGTCATACACAGAGAACAATGTTAACATGTGTATCAATAGAGGTTGCAATTTCGACCCATTTGAGCTATGAATGGGTCGATTCAAATCTGAACCCACCCTCTCTCCCGTTCTCCCCCCAGTCCACCCGTTTTGACACTGAAAGAGTTGAAGTGAGTGATGAATTACCTCAACTAATGCAAGTGTGTTAAGGTTGGGAGACAATGTCGGCTTGACTCCTTTTGCTGCTAAAACTTCCTCAGGGGTCCTATTAAAACGGATAAGTATTAAACAGCTGAAAATTTTGAGATATTATGAGATAGTTTAGCAATGTGCATACCTCGCCAAAACAGGTCTTGGTGACAATCTATCATCTGGATCACTGACATGATTCAAACAAGAATTCAGTGGAAACAGTATCACAATCGATGATACAATGAAGACGGTTTTTATAAAGATGTAAACTGATATAGTATCGATTGTTAACGCTTTACTACCTTTGAACACAAATGACAGCTTCAACCATGCCTGATTTCAGCATTTCGATAGCAATTGTGGTTACTATCCCTGTCCATTGAGCTCCTACCATGACAATTCAATTGAAACAATAAGGTCTGCAGATCAGTCTTCGGCTTCAAGTTTTAGTTCAGAAAAAATAATAGAAAGTGTGTTTCTTTTTATATGGACGTAATCTTTAAAATATAAAGGAACAAAGATTATGCGACTTATATCAACGAATATATTTTAGCCCCAAATATATCAACGAATCCCGAGTAAAAAAAGGCAAAATAGTACCTTCAACGGGCTTTATCTTACGAGCATAAAGTAGCTCCTCGTGTACCCCGAAATATGTATCATCCAATGAATCGGCATTACGACCTCGGCCATGGACCACTTTTTCTAGGCCCTGAAGCAAAGAATATGCAATACGTCATTTACTATTATATGATAATCAAAGGTAGAAATGTCCTAACAAAAGTTGCAACATAAATAGATGTGTGTGAATAAGAAGTTTAGCACTACAGTCTCAAGGCGTACTTAATGTATATTCAATATTAGAGGGGTGTTTGGCATTGCATTTTAGAAGTGATTATGTGAAGTTGAGGGTGCGTTTGGTATAAGGTGCAACGGAAATGGGTTGAGTCAAGGAATCATTTTCAAAAAGGCTGTTTGGATCATAGTTGGGTTTGGATATGAAAGTTTAGGATCAGCTCTTTTGAGGCATGTGGTAAATAAAAGTCGTGCGCGCGCCTAGGGTATGAGATGTGTAACTAACCTAGTATGCCCGGTTTTAATATTTAAGAATCATTAATCCTTCTCATTCTCAAGCCCTCGTACCAAAACATGCTATTGTAGGAGTGATTCTATTCCATGATTTCAAAACCTTCTTACCAAACGCCCTATTAGTGACTGAATGTACTAAAATCAGTTAAAACCTAAACTGATTTACTGCATGTCCTAAATAATGAAACAATCGAAAGCAGATTTACGCAGCTACTCCTAAACTGATTAATAAACACCCAAATTATTCAGAACTAGTTGCACTGTACCTAAACAACAAAAACTGATCATCTATCAATTTCAAAAGATGAAGTCACGAGAACCAAATAACCTTTAAAAATTAGTAAAATGTTTACAGGCGTAAAGTTACCTCAATTCTAGACATCCCGTCACCCAAGAAAGCACAAGCATTCTTGACATGAGCAATGTAATAACTATCACATAACCCACACTTACTGCATCGAATAAAAGAAACAACAAACATAATTACAAACTACAAAGGTAACATATTTATAACAACAAGGGGGTGTTTGGATTAGCTTATTTTCCGGACTTATGGGCTTTTTTGATATCAGAAAAGCTCGTAAGCTCATCTTTTGGTCTTATTTGCTTGTAGACATATGACTTATTTTAAGTCCATAAGCTCAACTTCATAAGCTAATAAGCCGCAATAAGTGGGCTTATGAGCTTGTCCAATTTCAAACAAGCCATTGCCTGAAGAATAATCTATTCCAAACACTAATGGGGTGTTCGGATTAGCTTATTTAGCCGGATTATCGACTTATTAAGATTTTGAAAAGCCAATAAGCTCATTTTTCTGGGCTTATTAACTTACACTTATCAGCTATACGCTGAAGTTTATAAACTCATAAGCCCAAAAAAGTGAGCTTATTGGCATTTCAAAATCTTAATAATCCCATAAGCTGCTAAATAAGCTAATCCAAACACCCAATTAGTCTATTGGGGTGTTTGTACTATCTTATTTTCCGGGCTTATTTGATTTTGTAAAAGCCAATAAGCTCACTTTTCAGAGCTTTCCAGCTTGAGCTTATTGGCTTCAGCCAATAATCTGAAGCTACCAAGGCTAAAATCTCCAAAAAGTGAGCTTATCGGCTTTTACAAAATCAAATAAGCCCGGAAAACAAGATAATACAAACACCCCAATAGACTAATTGGGTGTTTGGATTAGCTTATGGGATTACTAAGATTTTGAAAAGCCAATAAGCTCATTTTTGTGGGCTTAGTAATCCCATAAGCTGGTAAATAAGCTAATCCAAACACCCCATAAACTATAAAGATAAGAAAGCAGTAGAGCAGCACCTGCAGTGGTCCTTAGCAGGATAAGTACCACCAGGTGGAATAGGTTTTGATCTTTGTCTCCAGTCATCTCTCAACTTCACTGAATTATTATTATTATTATTATTATTATTATTATCTCCTGCATGCAAATTTTCTTTATCATTACGCGTTCAAACCTCACTAAGTACACATTTGAACGTGACCAGAAAAGGGTCGAAAACAGTTTTCGACCCTCGGATATAAATATTTATAAACAGTTTATAAATATAAAAAAATATATATAAAAAAAAAAGAACCTTTAGAAGCTGAAATGATAAGCCTAGAACTGAAAATAGTACAAGACATTGGTGGTTTAAGTTAAAGTACAATGAAACTGAAGATGTTTGAGCTAAAAAAAAAAAGACATGTTTTTAGACCACATATATATCAATCATATGATATGTTGTTGTAATAAATATCATCCGTACAGATACGATGTCGTTTTGGGATTTTAAGGAAAGTCAATATTTTTTTTTTGGGTTGGTCGAAAATCTATTCCATGTTTAGGAGAAAGGGGAGGAGACCCTTGACTATTGCAAATTACCAAAACCAACCCATCTTGGTAAAATTAGTTTTCGGTAATGTTTTGAAAACCGGGTTCGAAATCGACCCGGTCAAGTCATCGGGTCAACCGAGTCAATCCGGGTTTCAATTAAAAAATCTTGAAAAAATAAAACTCGGCCGGGTTTCAAGAACCGGGTCACTCAAAACCCGGCGAGTCTAACCGGTTAACCCGGTTTTAGAAACCCGAATTTTTTTGACCTTTTTTTTGTCGGAACCAGTCGAACCGGTTAACTGGCCGGGTCGACCCGGGTTTCAAAACACTGGTTTTCGGTTTCATCATTGGTTTCGGTTTTTATTTTCATTTTGTAACCATGTATTTTAAACTTTTTAGTCGATTAATTCACAAGGTTTGAGCCAATCACCACACTGGCATGATAAAGCACTCATCACACACTTTTATTGGTGGTACTAACAAGCCTTTTATTACTAAGCCACGTTTCATTTCATTTTTTTTTTTTTTTTTTTTTTTTTTTTTTTTGATATTGTTAGTACATTTCAAAGGATGGTTTACGATTTTGGACGAGTTAAAAGTTGAAGGTTGCAAGAGTGCAAGATAAAAAAACATTACTACCTCCGTCCCAAAATCATTACTGACTTTTTCGGTCTTTACTTTCTTTTTTCTTTTTGGTAAAAGGTCAACGACCCGGTAAATATATTACTCCAAAAAACATTTAAGTACAATGGATATGAGTGAATCCCATATCTTAGCCCGTTACATAGGCGAAAAGCTTACATAACAAGATACTTCCTATTTTCTAGGCAAGAAAACAAAACCACTGCCACATAATATTGAAAGACTCGGACAATAATATAAACTACTTCCTATGACCTTGGAGATTAAAGCCATAAATGGCATTAAGAGCATCCAATTCCCCTGGAAGATCATAAATTTGCTTCGAGTAATCATCATAGTCATCAAACTCATCTTCACGCTCATGACCTCCACCAAAAAGATTTGCTGATTCGTCGAACGTGTTAAGAACCTCATCCTCATCACTATCAGAAACCACCACCTCACCCACCTTGGAAAATGGGTTAGCCCTCTTAGTGACAGAGGCAGACGGAATAGGATGACCTTCATCATCCACAAGAGTAGCTTTCCCATTGATAAGTAGCTTTTCAAGCTTACTAATTTTCTCAACTATAGGAGTAGAACCAACTTCCTTAGTTCCCATTGAATCACTCACAAGCGGTTCTTGTGATGTAGTACCAGTCTTAACCGACTCATCCTCATTAACTTCCATTGTACGGCCAGCATCCACATCCATGTTGGTGTCATGAGTAGGAATACCAAACGCATCCGTATCATCCATATTAAGAGCATCAAATTGGTTGGATGTAGAAATATTAGTACCACTAGAACTAGCCGCATCAGAAGTCTTCTTCTTAGTGCCACCAGCTTTCTTAGGCTCAGGAGGAGTCTTTTTGGGTTGATACTGAAACTGCTTACCCATAACAGGTTTAGTAAACCCCCTTGACCCGGAATTGTAGGACCACCATGCTTTCCTTTCTTCCTGTGATTGACAGTTTTGAAACTATCATTAACAGGCTTAGTAGGCTGAACAGGAGGTATAACAACCGTAGGACAATCAGTCAGAGTATGACCAAATATCTTACACTTGTCACAGCGAGGTGGTTGTCACTCGTATTCAACCCGTATCTTCTCAATAGTGGAACCCGAACCATCAAGTAATGGTATCTCAACAGTGAGGTTGTCCCGAAGCACCTCATCCGATCTCACTTCTATCATGCATCTAGCAAAACTACTACGGCCCCACGATTCCTTGCACATTTGGCTTGTAAAAGCATCTAACCTTTTGGGCGTGCCAATCAATGTGGCAAGAAGACTCAGGCCATCATCAGAAAACATAGCAAGGGGAACATCATGGAATTTAACCCACACCGGGATGTTAGTCAAATCCTCTTTAAGTAGGTTTGTGTTCAAAGTCCATGGTTTAAGAATAATAGGAACATTTCTGATCAACCAAGGACCGTTTTCAAGCACATCATCAACACCTTTCTTCGAGTTAAATTTTCGGTCTTTACTTTCTAACTTTGACCTTAAGTATTTTTGTTTATATTACATAATATTTGATACAAAATATATGAATGGATTGAGTTTTAAATGTATTTTCATTTGGTATAATTCTTATCAAAAATTATATAACACAAACAAAGATATTTATAGTCAAAGTTGAGAAAGAAATACCGAAAAAGTCAATAGGGGACAATAATTCTGAGACGGATGGCGTATATATACCCAAATATTGGAGAATACAAACAACCATAAGGGGCTATAATAGCACTTTACAAGAGCCACTAGATGCAATGTAACAATATGAAAAATATGAAAGACGTAAATTGTAAATATACATTGTAAAAATGATTTAAAAAATCCCTACAAATATTACAAAGCAAATCTTTAGGTCGAGAAAAACAAGTGACAATGTCACACGAACATTGGGTTCCGACAGAGATCATTGTCGAGATCTTGTTAAAGCTTCCTATTAAATCGTTGTTACGATGTAAGTCTGTTTGCAAACATTGGTACTCTTTAATATCCAACCAACGTTTCGTCAAATCTCATTTAACTTTAGCACCATGCAACACTCACTATCGAATTGTTTCCTTCGATCGTCACTCAAAGAGTTTTCGTCTTTCTGATCATGGGATTTTAGATAGATCTGCTAATAACGTCGTAGAGCTTGATAATCCATTCAATTTCAGTGATCGTAATGTTAATGCTACTATATGCGGTTCTTGCAATGGATTGTTATGCATAATTTTAAGCGTATATTTTATCTTCATTTGGAACCCTAGTACTAGAAAACTGAATAAATTGCCATGGTGTGGTTTTACCGGTGAATGTGGTTCGTATGTTGGGTTTAGTTTTGGGTACGATGAGTCTAGCGATGATTACAAAGTTGTAGGAATTTCTTATCATTCTCTTCATGGAGCCAAGGCCGAAGTGAAGATATACTCGTTGAAATCTGGATATTGGAAAAGACTTGGTGATTTTACATGTGGTATTCCTAAACAAGAGTGTGGAATTCATTTGAATGGAGCTATTCATTGGGTGACCGAGCATAAGGATTGGTTACCTAATAATATGTGGATTATAGTTTCTTTTGATTTAGCAACCGAGACATTTGGCGAAATTTTGCAACCTGTGTACGATGAAGGTTATAATACATTAACATTTTGTACTTTGGGAGAATGGTTGTCTGTGGTTTGTGATTATCCTGGAAATCGCTCGGATGTATGGGTGATGAAGGTTTATGGAGTGCAAGATTCTTGGACCAAGTTGGTTTCCATCCCCCACCTAACCACTACTAGGATACCTTAATCTTTCATGACTTTGTGCATTACACATGATGGAAAATTTTTGTTGAAACTTGAGAAGGAATTGGTTTTGTATGATCCCAAGAATAGTTCATTTTCAGAGATTCAGAAGATTGATGAATATTTTACAGTCAATACCTTTGTTGAGAGTTTAGTTTCACCGATGCCCTTTGTTACAACAAATGCAATGTAAATTATGGTAAACATTGATCTTCTCACTTGGTTTCAATTTTTGGCTGCAATTATTCTAAGTAAGGTTGTTTACATGTATGTTGCTTTGCATATATATCAACATGTCTTGTATCTTTTAAGTGTTAGGAAGTTACATGTATACTATACATATAACTCATTTAATGTGCTCAGTTCTATATATGCCTTTATATATATGGAACATTTGTAACTTTTAAAGGCGATCACGATGTTAAAATTGCATTCGTTTGTAGCTCGTTTTCCTAGCATGAACTTGCCATGGTTGTAGCTTTGATAGTAAGTTAGTCTGTACCCGCGCTACGACTGTTAATTTTATGTCATGAAGAATCATGTTGTTTAGTAACTTACAACTGGTAACCCCAATTAATTAGGGGCTGCCTTAAAAGAGCACAACTTGGTGCCTGATGAGAACATTAAAGTTTGGTACTTATGCAAGTGGGATTAAAGGTTTACTCATACGATGTGTAGGTATGTTTGCATGTATACCTCACTACCACTTGTCATTTCTAGGCCTAAAATTTGATCAAAAGAGAAATGTAAGGAACTTAATTAATAGCTTATTACTTCTTGATAGAAAGATCCAATATAATGTGTACGTCTTTCTTGTTGCTATGAACCACATTAATAGTAGGGCTGATTGTTTCTACAATAACCTCTGTCGTCTTAATATTTCTTGCTAACAAATTGGTGCTATGCTTCTCGATGCAGGAATCTATCTCTTTATGGATCTTCCAGGAGCTGCGCTTGTGTTTCCTTCAGCAACTATGTTTTTACTTTTTAGTCTGGTTTGAGAAGTAATGCATCTTCTTTACTTTATGGTTTTGGATGGATTGTTTGTTTTAACCTTTTTTGGGACATATTCAATTAGTTCTGTTTTAAGAAACATGGTTTTGAATCTATTTGATTATGGATAAATTTGTTGGTCCTACTGTCTCGCCATGATGTGTGGTATGACAACAAAACAATGACCTTTATACCAAGGATAATGCTTAGAAATGTTATTCACTTTTTACTAACAATGATGATCGGAGACACCAAGCAAAATGATTTGCTCGGGTATCTTGTTCACCAAGATAAAATATATATAGGTTTTATCTCTCTTAGTTTGATCTAGTTTCCTATAATAGAGTTAGTTATCTTATTTATCACATGTAATCTCTCGTTTATTCATTCGATCAATCAATAATAGAAATCTTTAGTATTTTACGGAACGTAACTATTGTATAGTAGTTTAATGGGTTATTACTCAAATATGTTACTAAAGTTTCACAAAAATTTGCTTTTAGTTATTGTAGTTTTTTTTGTTCAAAGAGGTTGCTCATGTTTGCGTGACCGTTGTTTACGTTACTCCATATATTACAACTTATGATAGCAGGTAAAAAGTTACTAAATGGTCCTTGTGTGTCGGGTTTAACAAATTTAGTCCTTAGATTTTTTTTTTCTCGAATCCTCTCCTGTGGGCGACCCGTAACGAGTTTTCCTTACGTTTTTATCTGTTCTTGTCCGTGTTTATACGTGTTCGCCCGTTTTTCTTACGTTTTTGTCCGTTTTTCTTACGTTTTCATCCGTTTTCATATGTTTTTACACATTTTTGCCCGTAACGGATTGTTGTAATTGGATCGAGTGGTTTAACAATCCCCAAATTGCACTTTCTGTTCCTATTTAATTACATTCCCTCCTCCTAGCTTCTTGCAGGTGTGTTTTTAATACAAAATTTGTGTTCGAAAAAGAAAAAGAATTATTTACATTGAAATGTGTAACTTTTTTATTTTGTTTTGTTTAAAAAAAATGACAATGCAACTACCCAAAACGTTTTTAAAAAAGTAAACACAACATGATATTAGTGCACATTGTAGTGATCATTTTTCCAACACCGTGTGCGTTTTGAAAATAAATTCGGGACGGAAAAACCACTTTATAATAACAAAAATGGTTAGTCTTTGATACGCAAAAACCATTTTATACATGGTTATTTATGGTTAAAATACAAATTTAAGATTTTTAAATCACGAGTCTTTAACTTTACAAAGACTATGGTTAAGATTTTGTGTAAAACTAATACATACACACCAACAATGTGAGTATATACACTATACGTATCAACAAAAAGATTGCCTCATACCAAAACAAATATTTTTCGCGAAGTACTAAGTTTGAAAACTTTATCTGCGAAAAACTAAGTTTGAAAACATTATCCGCGAAGTACTAATATCGGGTTCTATACATTATACACGAAGTACTAAGTTTGAAAACTTTAATGACTTCCTAAGGACTAAATTCGTTATACCCACCATGCCACAGGGACCAAAAATGTAAATTAAAGATAGTGGAAAACCGGTACAGCCGGTATCCCACCCTGGGAGTAACCTAATTAACCGAACCCGTTTACATGAGTAACCTAATTAACGAACCCGTTTACATGAGTAACCTCTTTGAAAAAAAAAAAAAAAAAAAAAAAAACTATAGTAACTAAAATCAAATTTTTGTGAAACTTTAGTACTCGATCCGTAACATATTTGAGTAATAACACTAGTTTAATTCAAGCCAAATTATTGGCTTAATATAATGACGTAACATCACTAAAGTAAAAGATTAATATAACAAGTAATGATATTGGATACTGGGTGTGAATCATATATAACAAAAGATCAATCAATTACCTGTAATTGTTATAGCTAGAACTCAGAATCACACATGAGCAAGTATAGTTGGAACCGAAACCAGAACAAGTATGCTTGCTCAGGTTCAGTACGCTTTTGGACCGGTTAAAAGATGCAAGACATGCAAAACTATTTTTTCCCTTATCCGAGAAAACAAGCCAAGTACAAGGGGATATATATAATAGCACTTACAAGAACAACTAGATGCAATATAACAATATGAAAAATATGAAGGATGTAATTGTACATGAAAAAAAAAAAAAAAAAAAAAAAAAAAAAAAAAAACCCTACAAATATTGCAAAGCAGAACTTTAGGTCGACAAAAACAAGTGACGGTAATAATGTCAGACGAACATTGGGTTCCAACAGAGATCATTGTCAAAATCTTGTTAAAGCTTCCAATTAAATATTTGTTACGTTGTAAGTCTGTTTGCAAACGATGGTACGTTTTAATATCTGGACAACGTTTCATTAAATCTCATTTAACTTTATCACTATGCAACACTCACTATCGATTTATATCCGCGTCCATTGATGAATTTTCTTTTAGTTGTCGTCTTTATGATCTTGACACATTTGGTGAATCTTTTAATGTCTTAGAGCTTGATAATCCATTCCCTTGGGATGCTAGTGCTCGTATTGTCGGTTCTTGTAATGGATTGTTATGTATAATCGTTAACGAATATAGTATCTTCATATGGAACCCTAGTACTAGAAGAGTGATCAATAGCTTGCCATACTTTGGTCCTGGTCTGTTTGATAATGAGTATGCTGGGTTTGATTTTGGGTACGATGAGTCCAATGATGATTATAAAGTTGTCAAAATTTTTGATGCCACCGATGAAATGACGATATACTCGTTAAAATCTGGATGTTGGAAGACACTTGGTGATTTTCCTCGTGGTTTTCGAAGGCGGACGCGTGGAATATTTTTGAATGGAGTTGTTCACTGGATGACTGATCAATATAGAGATTGGGGATCATCTAATAATTACTTTAGGATTATAGTTTCTTTTGATTTAGCTACTGAAACATTTGGCGAAATTTTGCAACCTGTGTATGATAAAGGGCATAATTATCTGACATTGTGTACTTTGGGAGAATGGTTGTCTGTGGTTTGTGATTATCGTGGAGATCGCTCAGAGGTATGGGTGATGAAGGTTTATGGAGTGCAAGATTCTTGGACTAAATTGTTTTCCATCTCGCACCTAACTAATTTTAAGATACCTAAATTTTTGATGCCTTTGTGTATTTCACATGACAAAAAAGTTTTGTTGAGACTCAAGAAGGAATTTGTTTTGCATGATTCCAACAATAGTTCATTTTCAAAGATTCAGAGGTTTGATCATGAAATTAGACCACATACCTTTGTTGAGAGTTTAGTTTCACCGATGCCCTCTAGTGCAACAATTGCAATTTAAATTAAGGTAAACATTGATCTTCTCATTTCTTCTCTCTTGGTTTCACATTGTTTTTTGTTGTATTTAATCAACTATTGTCTCCAATTCTGTCTTGTATCTTTTAAGTAAAGGAGGTCAAAACTGCTCAAGCTCAACAGCTCAAGTCAACAGCATATCAAAACAAATCAAGCCTACAAAGCCAGCCAAGCTACAACTTCATAAGAAGGCTCAGATAGATTGTGGCATTATGTAATTGTATCTGTAGTGATGTATTAGTCATAGATGTACTGTACAAGTAGAAATAGCATAGTTTGACTTTGTAGTTTGATTCCACTCTATAAATAGAGTGTTGTATGATCCATTTCAATTTGAATGAGAATAATGCATTTTCAAGTCTAAATGACTTCTCTCCATTTCTCAATATGGTATCAGAGCTATGATCAAGCTCAACCATAACCATCATACACTTCAGCCATCAACATAACAAACTCTGTCACAAAATAACCGTTTTTCCACCACTGTAACAAACTTTCTCCACCCTAACAAACTTCTACCACCGTAACTAACCACCATAATCCACCATACATCATCAGAATCCATAACTGAATACATATCCTTGCTCCTCATAACATCAAGAATACAATCATCATCACCAATCAGTCTCATTCATCATCAAAATCATTCAATTCATCAACTTTTCATCAAGAAAATTCAAACAAGAAAATGGCGCCAACACAACAAACTATCTCCACAACTGAAGAACTTACATCCAATCATCCACTCTTCTTACATCAAACTGATCATCCAGGCCTCTTACTCATCTCAAAGAAACTTACAGGATCTGACAACTACAGTTCTTGGAAAAGATCATTGATGATAGCATTGAATGCAAAGAACAAGATGAAATTGATCACTGGTGAGTTTTCTGAACCAGCAATGGATTCTGAGTTGAGAGCTTTATGGGAAAGGAACAATGATATGTTGATCTCTTGGATACTGAACACTGTGAGTGAACAGATTAGTAACAGTTTGCATTTCATCAATTCTGCTTCAAAACTATGGCTTGAGTTACAAGAACATTATGCTCAAATTGATGGTCATAGAATATTCCAATTAAGTCATGATATAGTGCAATTAAGGCAAGAAAATTGTAGTGTTGAAGTTTACTATCATAAATTGAAGGGATTATGGGACGAATATGATGCATTGGAAGCACCATATTTGTGTATTTGCACTTGCAGCTGTGAAAATGGTAGGATTAATGGAGAAAGGGATCAGAGGAAAAGGTTGATTCAGTTTCTTATGGGGTTAGATGAAGGTTATTCTAACATCAGGGGTCAGATTTTACTCATGCAACCATTACCATCAGCAGCCAAAGCTTACACTATGGTCAGACAAGAAGAAAAGCAAAGAGAGGGATCAAATTCAAAGTCTGTATCATCTACAATTCTCAATTCTTACACCAACTCTTCAAGACCAACAAACAGTGCAAATCAGAGGTATAATCCACCAAAACAGACTCATCCAAACACAACTTCTGATAGGAGAAGTGGTTCTAATCCAAACACTGGTTATGAAAGAAAGGGTATTTTCAGAAAAGGAATTTACTGTGGAACATGTGGAAAAGAAGGACACATACAAGAGGAGTGTTACAAAAATGTGGGGTATCCAGTGGGTCATCCACTTCATGGCAAATATCAACCTTCAAAGCAAAACAGGCCCTCTTATGATCAAAGACCTCAAAGGACTGTAAACATGGTTGTTGGACAAGAGAATGCAAAGTTATCAACAACACAAGCACAAGCTCCCACAACATGCTCAAGCTCCTCACAAGATGCAACTCATGTTTCTGCAAGGATGGATCAATTACAAAACCAATTGAATCAGGTCATGCTCATGTTGCAGAACAGTCAAGGGAGTCTATTCCAAGGTATCTTTTCTTCTAGCAGCTTTAAACTTCCTAAATTCATTGCAACTCTCACTACTAGTTTTAAAGATGCTTGGATAATTGATAGTGGAGCCACAGATCATATATCAATCACACTCACCTTAATGCACAACATTCACACATTAACCACACCAGTCCTTGTATCTTTACCTAATGGTCACACAGTCAAGGTTACAACTTATGGTTCAGTCACAATAAATGCTCACATAACTTTGCACAATGTGTTTTACATACCCTCATTCACATATAACATCATCTCAGTTAGCAAACTGCTTCATGGTACAACCATCTCACTTACCCTCACTGCTTCATATTGCATCTTTCAGGACCAGAACAGGAGGATTGCACATGGCACCCTCTGTGATGGACTGTATTTCATGAATTCACCATCATCATACCCAACCAGCTCATCCACTGTTCTACATCTCAGTTCAAATCCATCATTGTGGCATTCAAGACTAGGCCATTCATCTTACAGTGTACTTAAGCAAATAAAGTCTTTAGCATCCTTGTTTAGCAACACTACTCATTCCACTTGTGAAATATGTCCACTTGCAAAACAAAGTGCTTTACCTTTCAATGTTAGTACCTCTTATGCTACAAAATTATTTGATCTTGTTCATATTGATGTTTGGGGTCCATACAAACACACCACAATCAACAAATGTAAATACTTCCTCACAATTGTAGATGATCACTCAAGGGCTGTTTGGACTTATTTAATGCCAAGTAAAATACACACCAGTTCAAATATCAAAACTTTCTGTGCATATGTTAAAAATCACTTCAACACAACCATCAAAACAATAAGAACAGATAATGGTACAGAGTTCCTAAATGAGACACTCAGAAACTATTTCACAACACATGGTATCTTACATCAAACCTCATGCCCAAACACTCCACAACAAAATGCAAGAGTTGAAAGGAAACATAGACAACTACTTGATATGGCCAGAGCCATAAAATTCCAAGCCAATTTTCCAAATCATTTTTGGGGCTATTGCTTACTAGCTTCCACATACCTCATCAACAGATTGCCTTCCAAACCAATTCATCACAAATCACCATATGAGCTTCTTCACAATCAACCTCCACCACTAGACCATCTCAGAATCATTGGATGTAGAGCTTTTGTACACTGTCACAGTCCTGATAAACTTGAACCAAGATCCATACCAACCATTCTAGTTGGATACTCATTCACTCAGAAAGGATATGTTCTTTATGATCCCATCACACACAAAATAATCACAAGTAGACATGTTTTATTTGATGAAACAGAATTTCCTTTCAAACAATCTACACACAAACAATCAACTTTTACACCATCATTCACTGATCCTACAACTCTACCCATATTTCCTACACCAACTCATACAACAACTACCATGGAAGCAGATTCTACACCACTTCCTTCACCAATCACATCACCACAACCAACATCTTCTCCCATCTCTGAACATACACATGCTCAAACTCAAACAACATCCACACCATTACCACAATCAATACCTGTTATCAATGAATCACCACCCATCATCAATGAGCCAGAACCACCACCACCACCACCTCAGAGAGTCTCCACTAGAACTAAACAACCATCAATCAAGCTCACAAACTATCAATGCAGCCTTCCTAAATCTCTCATTCACAACATTACAAAGCATCATTACACACATTACATCAACTACAGAAATATACAATCACCAATCACCAGACATCTCATTCATAATATCAATAACATCACTGAACCCCACACATTCACACAAGCATCTAAGAATCCTAAATGGAAAGAAGCAATGGATAAGGAAGTAATAGCTCTAGAATCAAATGATACTTGGGAACTAACTCTTTTGCCACCAGACAAATGCCCCATTGGCAGCAAATGGGTCTATAGAATCAAGTTTCATGCAGATGGTACTGTTGAAAGATACAAAGCAAGACTAGTTGCTAAGGGGTATACACAAAAAGAAGGAGTGGACTACAAGGAAACATTTGCTCCAGTGGCCAAGATGACCTCAGTCAGAGCATTACTTGCTGTTGCAGTTTACAAGAATTGGTACATTGAGCAACTTGACATAAACAATGCTTTCCTTCATGGAGATCTTAATGAAGATGTGTACATGACTCTTCCTCAAGGATACTACACTGATGCACCTCCCAACACAGTTTGCAAGCTTAAAAAGTCACTCTATGGATTGAAGCAAGCCAATAGACAATGGTTCACCAAGCTAACCACATTCCTCTTATCCCTGGGCTTTCAACAAAGTTTTGCAGACACATCTCTCTTTACTCTTACTAAAGAAGGTCACTTTCTTGCTTTGCTCATTTATGTTGATGATATTCTACTGTGTGGCAATGATAAGATCATGCTTCAATCAATCAAAAGTTCCTTAGATGATCAATTCAGCATCAAAGATCTTGGATCAGTACATTATTATTTGGGCATAGAAATATTTCAAAATTCCAAAGGATTGGTCATGTCACAAAGGAAATATGCCCTGGACTTACTGCAATGTGCAAACATGCTTGATTCAAAACCATCCACCATTCCACTAGATCCAATCAAACACCTAAACCTCACTGATGGAGAACCATTACCAGATCCTTCACTATACAGAAAACTAGTTGGCAAGCTTATTTATCTCACAATCACTAGGCCTGACATAGCCTTTGCAGCTCAAAACCTAAGTCAGTTCTCTCATCAGCCTAGAACAACTCACTTGGAAGCTCTTTACAAGGTTCTTAGATATATCAAACTCTCTCCTGGACAAGGTCTTCATTTCTCTAGAGAAAACAATCTTAACTTGTCAGCCTATTGTGATAGTGACTGGGCTTCTTGTCCTATCACTAGAAGATCAGTTTCTGGATATGCAATTTTCCTAGGCTCATGTCTCATCTCATGGATATCTAAGAAACAATTGGTAGTTTCAAGGTCTTCTACAGAGGCTGAATACAGGGCTTTAGCAGATTGTACTTGTGAACTCACATGGTTGCAGTGTTTATTCAAAGATCTCCAAGTTTCTACTCCAACTCCTATTCCTATCTACTGTGATAATGAGTCTACTATTGCCTTGGCCTCTAATCCAGTCCAACATGCCAGAACAAAGCATATAGAGATTGACTGTCATTTTGTTAGGGACAAGATCAAACAAAATCAAGTCAAGCCAATCTTCATTCCTACAAAATTACAAGCAGCTGATGTTCTTACAAAGGGTCTGTCAAAAGCTTTACACTACAATTGCATTTCCAAGTTAGGCATTTGTGATCCATTCACACTGCCAACTTGTGGGGGGGGTAAAGGAGGTCAAAACTGCTCAAGCTCAATAGCTCAAGTCAACAGCATATCAAAACAAATCAAGCCTACAAAGCCAGCCAAGCTACAACTTCATAAGAAGGCTCAGATAGATTGTGGCATTATGTAATTGTATCTGTAGTGATGTATTAGTCATAGATGTACTGTACAAGTAGAAATAGCATAGTTTGACTTTGTAGTTTGACTCCACTCTATAAATAGAGTGTTGTATGATCCATTTCAATTTGAATGAGAATAATGCATTTTCAAGTCTAAATGACTTCTCTCCATTTCTCAATATTAAGTATTAGGAAGTTTTATGTAGACATAAAACTCATTCATTGTGCTCATTTCCTTACATGGAAAATAATCCGTCCTCATCGAGAGGATTGCAATGTTAAAAGTTCATTTCATTCCCCATCTTAATATCATTGCGATGTTACATGGACAATACTTAAGGAGTAATCAAAAACTCTAATACCTTCTTTCAATGTCACACCAACTACTACTAAAATTTGTGATATGATTATTGATTACATTGATCATAATGGTTACTATAGTATCAAAATTTGAAAAGAAGGTACAATGAAAGGAGTAATATTTATTAAATTGTAGTTATTAGTTCGGCTAGTTTGAACTTTCCATGGTTGTTATCATCAACTTTATTAAAGAATTTGATAGTAAGTTGGTCGATGTACCCGATAGGCCGCTACAACACTTGCTTGGTAACCCCAATTAAGGGGTTCGCTCGTTAGCAAAATCACCACGAGTTGTTGCCTAATGAGAACAATAAAGTTTGGTGCTTATGTGACTACTGATCGAGTAGGCTTAAAGTTTACTAGGACGATATGTAAGTATGTTTGCGTGGACCTTGTCATTAGTAGGGCTAAAATGCTACTCAAAAAAAATGTCAGGAACTTGCTGGCTTTTCTCTACCTGAATGAAGGGTCCAGTGGGTCAGTCTTTGTTGTTGCTATCAATCAGATTGAGTAATAGTAGGACTGATTATTTCTACAATAACCTTTCTTAGCTAACAAATCGGTACTGCTACGTTTCAGGATGCATGAATCTAGCTATCACTTTTTGGACCTTCCTGGAGCTGCTTGAGTTTCTTTGAGCATCTATGTTCTTACTTTTGGTCTGTTTTGAGAAGCAATGCATCTTCTTAACTTTACATTTTTGGCAGGATTCTTATTTTTTATTTTTTATTTTCAAGTTTTTGAGGACGTATTTCAGTTTTTAAATAGTTCGTTCTGTTTTGAGAAACATTTGTTTGTGAGTTATATTAATTTACCTATATTTTCGTTAACGGATAAATATGTTGGTTTTACTGTCTCGGTCACGATTTGTGACACAAAACAAACTCACTGGACCAGTAAATGATGCCTTTTGTACTAACTTACTAAGGTTAATGCTTAGAAATGTTATTCACTTGTTGCTAACAATGATGATTGGAAACACAGCTTAAATTAGTGATTCTGCTGTGGTTGGAAGGAAAACGAGCAGCGCCTAGCATTGAAAATGGACATTAAGTATAATAGTATAGTGGATGAACCGAGCAAATGAGTCGTAGTTTCTCTTGTCAAGTTGCATGTTTTGTTTTTTGTAGAGAATTTGATGGGAAACATTTGATTTAAACGTAATCTCTATTTTCTTTGCTTTTCACAAGACATTTTGTGAAAAACAATGATGTTTTCCTCTAACTAAACGCAACCTTAGTGGTGCATCTCTTTTGCATCCAATAGGTCCGGAGTTCCAACCTCGGCTATGTACTTTTTGTTATAATACATTCTAAAATTTTCTAATATTTTCAGCCCCTAACTATAGATTTTTTTTGTTTATCTACCTCTAGTTCGGTGCGATTTTGGACCGTTTTGAAGATGCAAGCCCAAAACCTTATTGTATTGCAACCGATAGGTGCGGAGTTAAAACCCCATATGCGAGAAAACAAGCCAAGTAAAAGGGGCTACAATAGCACGTACAAGAGCCACTAGATGCAATGTAACAATAAGAGAAGAGTAAACTGCAAAAATCATCCCTGTGGTTTGTGTAAATTTGCAAGAATCATCCCTATCTCAAACGTTTAGCATTAATCATCCCCAATCCACAAACGTTCAGCAATAATCATCCCTGAGCACTAACGTCGTTAGTTTTATCCGTTAAGTGTTAAAATAATATTTGCCCGTTAGTCCCTCCGTTAGTATATTTTGCACCGTTAATCCTCGCCACCACCACCCACTACCACCCCCACCCACCACCACCACCACGCACCACCTCCACCCACCGCCGCCACTACCACCCACCACTGCCACCACCCGCCACCTCCACCCACCACCCACCACCACCATCACCACCGCCGCCACTACCACCCACCACTGCCACCACCAACCATCGCCACCACCACCCCCACCCACCACCACCACCACGCACCACCTCCACCTACCACCCACCACCACCACCACCACCGCCGCCACTACCACCCACCACTGCCACCACCACCATCACCACCGCCGCCACTACCACCCACCACTGCCACCACCACCATCACCACCGCCGCCACTACCACCCACCACTGCCACCACCCACCACCTCCACCCACCACCCACCACCACCATCACCACCGCCGCCACTACCACCCACCACTGCCACCACCAACCATCGCCACCACCACCACCAACCACCACCTCCACCCGCCACTACCACCCACCACGCACCACCACCAACCATCGCCACCACCACCACCAACCACCACCGCCACCCACCACCCACCACCACCATCACCACCGCCGCCACTACCACTCATCACCGCCACGGTGGTGATGGTGGTGGTGGGTGGAGGCGGTGGGTGGGTGGTGGTGGTGGTGGGTGGAGGTGGTGGTGGGTGTGGGTGGAGGTGGTGGTTGGTGGTGGTGGTGGTGATGGTTGGTGGTGGCAGTGGTGGGTGGTAGTGGCGGCGGTGGTGGTGGGTGGAGGTGGTGGGTGGTGGCAGTGGTGGGTGGTAGTGGCGGCGGTGGTGATGGTGGTGGTGGCAGTGGTGGGTGGTAGTGGCGGCGGTGGTGGTGATGGTGGTGGCAGTGGTGGTGGTGGTGGTGGTGGGTGGTAGTGGCCGCGGTGGTGATGGTGGTGGTGGCAGTGGTGGGTGGTAGTGGCGGCGGTGGTGATGGTGGTGGTGGCAGTGATGGTGGTTGTGGGTGGGGGTGGTAGTGGGTGGTGGTGGCGAGGATTAACGGTGCAAAATATACTAACGGAGAGACTAACGGGCAAATATTATTTTAACACTTAACGGATAAAACTAACGACGTTAGTGCTCAGGGATGATTATTGCTGAACGTTTGTGGATTGGGGATGATTAATGCTAAACATTTGAGATAGGGATGATTCTTGCAAATTTACACAAACCACAGGGATGATTTTTGCAGTTTACTCATAAGAGAAATATGAAAGGGGTACATATTAACTAGAGTTAATTGCATTTTTGGTCCCTGTGGTATGGCAAAATCGCAGGTTTGGTCCTTAAAATTTTAAAAGTGCAATGGTAGTCCTCATTTTGAAGTTTGGTTGCATTTTTAGTCCCTGGATAAATTTAAATGACTAATATACCCTTTGTCTTCTTCAGAAAAACAAGGGTAGTTTGGTCATTTCACACCGATCAAGGACCAAAAATGCAACCCAAACTTCAAAATGAGGACTATCGCTGCACTTTCAAAGTTTTAAGGACCAAACCTGCAATTTGGCCATACCACAGGGACCAAAAATGTAATTAACTCTATTAACTGCGTATAATTGTATATATACATGAAAAAAAAAAAAAAAAAAAACCCCTACAAATGTTGTAAAGCAAATCTTTGGGTCGACAAAAACAAGTGACGATAATGGCACTAGAACACAAACAGCAACAAAATCCTCCTTGGGTTCCGACTGAGATCATTGTCCAGATTATGTTAAAGCTTCCGGTTGAGTCGTTGTTACGTTGTAAGTGTGTTTGCAAACAATGGTACACTTTAATATCCAACCAAGGTTTCATTAAATCTCATTTAACTTTAGCACCATGCAAAACTCACTGTCGACTAATTTCCATCGATGATCACTCAAAGAGTTTTCGTCTATATGATCATGTGATATTTGGTAAATCTGTTAATGTCGTAGAGCTTGATAATCCATTCACTCGTAAAGGTGCTACAGCTCGTATTATCGGTTCTTGCAATGGATTGTTATGCATAATTATTAACGAATTTAGTATCTTCATCTGGAACCCTGCTACTAGAAGAGTGAATAGATTGCCATACTGTGGTTTTCGTGGTATGTTTAGTAATGAGTATGTTGGATTTGGTTTTGGGTACGATGATTCCAATGATGATTATAAAGTTGTTACAATTTATGGTTGTCAAAAACGTCAAACCACGGACAAAGTGACGATATACTCGTTGAAATCTGGATGTTGGAAGACACTTGGTGATTTTCCTCATGGTTTTCCAAGGCAAACGCTTGGAATATTTGTTAATGGAGCTCTTCACTGAATGACTGGATATAAAGGTCGGAAGTGGACTATAGTTTCTTTTGATTTAGCTAACGAAACATTTGGCAAAGTTTTGCAACCTGTGTATGATAAAGGGCATAAATATTTGAGATTGTGTACTTTGGGAGAATGTTTGTCTGTGCTTTGTCATTATCTTGGAAATCACTCGGATGTATGGGTGATGAAGGTTTATGGAGTGCAAGATTCTTGGACTAAATTGGTTTCCATCCCGCACGTAACCACTACCATGATAGCTCAATGTTTGATGGCTATGTGTATTACACATGATGGAAAATATTTGTTGCAACTCGAGAAGGAATTGGTTTTGTATGATTCCAAGAATAATTCATTTTCAAAGATTCAGAAGTTTGATAATTATTGTAGAGCACATACCTTTGTTGAAAGTTTAGTTTCACCGATGCCCATCAATGTAAATTAAGGTAAAACTTGATCAATCTTTTCATTTGGTTTCACTTTGTTTTTAGTTGTCATCAATCATGTATATATTGTCTGCAATTACTTGCTGGAGTCGTTTACTGTATACGTACTACTACTTTGCATATATAAATGTAAGGAACTTAATGGCTTTTTACTACTTGAATGAAGGATCCAATGGGTCTTTGTTGTTGTTATGAGCCACAGTAATAGTAGGCTGTATTATTTCTACAACCACCTTTTTTGTCAAAAATTTTCTTGCTGATAAATCGGTGCTATGTTTCAGGATGCAGGAATCTGTCGCTTTTTGGACCTTTTAGAAGCTGCTTGCGTTTCCTTTAGCATCTATGTTTTTTACTTTTTAGTCTTCTTTTAGAAGTAATACATCATCTTTACTTCATGTTTTTTGCTGAATTGTTTGTTTTAACGTTTTTTGAGACGTATTTAATTAGTTCTGTTTTAAGAAACATGGTTTGCAAGTTATATTAATGTACATCTATTTCTGTTAATATATATATTTCTTGGTTTTGCTGTATCACCATGATGTGTGGTATGACAAAAAACAAACTTACTGAAGACACGCAAGTGATTCTGCTGTGATCGGAACATTGACATACTGATTGTTGGAAGGACAACGAGTAGCACCTAACACTGCAAATGGACTTGGGATATGATGTAGTAGTATACTAGATGAACTGAGCAAATGAGCGCTTTCCACCACTTATATATTGTTCAGTAACTAAGTATCCGCACAGAAGCCACATATAAAACCTTAATCAAGATTCAAGATGTGAACTTGGTGTCACTTATATACGTAGAATAATTATCACATACCTTTGGTGATACTTAAATCTGTTTTTGAGAAACGTTGTTTGCAAGTTTTGGCGTATATTAATATTCAGCTCTCTGGTTATGGATAACTCGTTGGTTTTACTGTATCATTATGATGTGTGGCATGACAAAAAACAAACTCAGGCAAAATTGTCAATGATGACCTTTATACTAATGTTAATGCTTACATACTGATAGTGATTTGTACGCTAACATACTGATAGTGATAAGGACAATGAGCAGCGCCTAGCACTGCAAATGGACATTCGGTGTAGTAGTATAGTGGAGGAGCTGAGCTACAAAGTTGTTTTCCGCTACATGTATATTGTTTGCAGACCTAAGTATTTGCACAGATACCACATCGTATAACACCTTAAATAAGATTCTAGAAAGTTAAAAGCATACCTTTTCGATAGTGCTAGTAATCATAACTAGAAAAAAAATCCAGAAAATAATGCATTGAGAGATCAAACAAAGTTCTTTTTAACCCAACTAAAAAAAATAAAAAATCTCCATGTCATTCGATCATACATTCTCATGGCATAAAAAATGTCGGTTGCGCCAATACTTTGTTCTCAGTCTAATAAAGCATATAGCAGCATCGTACATCGAAGCTAAATATGTACCTTCTAAAAAGAAAGACTCATAAGTCAACGATTTGCTATGCTTCCGTAATTGGAAAATCATGAACATAATCATTCCATATCTCAGCAGCAATAGTGTCCCGCAATTTTGAGGCACCTTCAATCTGTTGAATATCAAATGGTAAATCTGCATCCATCATCCGACTATCAGGATTTGTCATCATCTCTGGCTTTTCAAAGCCAACTGGCTGTACCGCTGAATCATCCAACTGTGTAACACAACCTTCATGCTCATAAATTTTGAAGATGCTGTCATCTGGCTTCTCGTCACGTATGTAATTATGTAAAGCACATGCCGCAACCACTAACTTCACTTGCGTCGGTAAAGGATATGAAGGGGCCGACATCAGTATGGGAAAACGCTCTTTTAGTGCCACAAGTGTTCTGTCAGTGATGCTGCGCAACAGTGAGTGACGATGATTGAATAGCTCTTTGGCGTCTTGCGGTTTGAACCCATTTTCATGTTCGAGTAACCCGTATGGAGCACCGACATACGGAGCAATGAACCCTGGGATATTTTCATATTTGAAATCCACCAGAAAGTATTTTCCTGCACGATAACATGTTAATGACATTACAATCAAATAGATGTTATGAAATTTCGAACATTTGGAAACTTGAAACTACCTTCAGGGACTTCAAGCTTGTTTCGCCTTGTAAGAGCTGAATTTAACACTTTCAAATCTGGTGCGGACCCCTCCCAACCAGCTAGAACATAATGAAACTTCATATCAAATGAGCATGAGGCAATAACACTTTGTGAAAGAGCACCGTTTTTGTTACGAAAAGGTCCTTGCTCATCGACACCCACAATCACCGGGAAATGTATGCCACTTACCGCTCCCACACAATCCTGCTCATTACAAAGAAAACATGTGATCAAAAATTGCAAACCAATCTTCCATGGACTTGTAGTTTATAGGGTTAATAATGGTAAAAGCACTGAACTTTCAACTTTTGGGCAATTTAGCCCTAAGAACGTTTCCCACAGTTTATATATAACGTCAAGGGAATAAAGTCAATAAACCACTGCAAAAGACGTCTACGACAAACAGCAAAATAGTGTGAATGTTTAGTAATTTTACCATTATTAACCCTAGTTTCCATACGGTACGTAATAACTAATAAACTTATTAAATTACCTTGAAATAAGGGTAAAATCTTGGATCTTCTCGGATTTCTGGAGGAATTTCGGAACCAGGAGGCTTAAAAAATTCTAACGAAATAGTAATAATTGCATTCAGGACATTGTTAAAATGTCGACTAATGGTCTCCCCTGAGTACTTGAACAGCTCCTGTACTGCTCTAGTTCGTAAGTTATGACCCACAATAAACATAAATATGGCTAACTGCTCCTCAATTTTAATTCGGCTAGTGTGTTTCAGTAGACCTCTGGTTTGAAATATGTCACACAGCTTATAAAAAACATGTTTGTCCATACGAAAATTCTCCATGCAAGCCTCGTTGGTACCATTCAAAACTTGATCAACAAATTTCGTAACATTAGAGGTCCTCTTAGTCCTGGACCTCTTGCTCCTTCTTTTACCATTGGTAACAAGTTTCTCGTCATCAGAGCTAGCCATGTCACACCAAATCCTGCATTGCAATCAAAAATTAGTAAACGCATACAAAACTGACTAATCAAGTCGGTTTTCCATATTTTTGTTTATACTATGGACAGCTATACATGGCACATTATCAACTCAGGATAGATATTGCAACCGTATCCTGAGAAAAGTGTTGTCTTTAAGTCATGTCCTGGATCACATGAGCACTTGTTTTTCAAGCGTCGATGTGCTTCTAGAGTTTGGGCCAGAGGATGCAATTAACAGTTTTGACTTTTGAATGATGATTGTAATGATATCATACATAGCACACATGGTGTCTCTGCCATGCTAAGGTACGTGATCTAAGGACTATAATCGGCAGCTATTGTCTATTTCATCTGACACGAATAAAAAGGATATTCGCTAATTGTAGCAGACCATGGAATGAATTGTTGAAAGTAGTTGCAAAAGTAATAAGGCTAAAGATGGTAAGTTTGAAAGTGAAGCAGTCAGAGTTGACGTCACTAAGTGAAGATGACAGACTAAGAAATATTAATGGACATGGGCGTACAGAGCAGCGTTCTATAGGTAAATCAGTCTGGACTCTTAATTATTATCAGGCGCCTAGTTTTCACTGCCTCAGTGTACCACATAAGGCTAGAACGCAACATGCGTATCGTTAAACAAGGATCAAGATCGGTTGATAAGCTAGTGAATAATATTTTTGTAGTGGTGACACTCAAGCTTATTAGTTTTTCTATAAAGCATACGAGGAATACCTTGAAGGCTGAACAAGCCCCCGATGAAATGATGGTTAGTTGTATACTTGTATTGTATTAAGCTCATGGTCTGTTAATCTTGATTTTGTGACTCTGAGGTTGGTTAGGTTTTGTTTGTCACTCGAAGTTAAGAGTTTAGCTAAAATTATAGATTACATGTGGTGCAAAAGTGTTTATTGGCAAGTAGCAAGCTCATTATTTTTGGGGCATGTCTAGGGGTGTAAACGAGACGAGAAAACTCGCGAACTATTCGAGATCGACTCGTAAACTACTAGAAACCAACTTGATTTAAACAAGTCAAGCTCAAATTCGAGTTCCAAAAAGTTCCATGAGGCTTGCGAGCCTTATCGAACTTCTAATAGATTAAACTTTTTCCTTTGTTTATATACCGGTAATTACTTAATTTTAATCAAAATCGAGTCGAGTCGAGCTTAATATGCCGATTCTTCTTTGAGTTCGAGGCTTCGAGCTTGAAATGTGGATATAATCGAGCTCGAGCTCGAAAACTAAAGCTCGAGGTTGAGTTTTAATCTCGAGTTTTAGTAGTCGAGTCGAGCTCAAGCTTGGCAGTACTCGGCTCGTTTACACCCCTACGCATGTCTCAAAATTGTGACGCCCATGTTACTTTGGTGTCGTGGGAGTCCCACGAAGAGTCTGCATTCATTCCCTAAATAAAATTATACATTTGAGTATACTTCGTACCGTTTTTCCCAAGTTCTAGGTTATGTCCTGCATTACTGATCTAACAGTGTAAGTATCACTTTGGTACTACTAGCTGCTTATTTCTGAAGCAGATAAGCTGTTCATAAAAGCTTAAAACCACCACCAAGGTAGCCTAACGGTCAGACGTCCTAAAGTCCTTACAGTAGTCTAAAGTTCGTGCAGCCGTATCCTGAGAAAAGTGTTGTCTTTAAGTCATGTCCTGGATCACATGAGCACTTGTTTTTCAAGCGTCGATACACTTCTAAGGAGTATAATCGAGTAATCGACACCTAATATGGTCATGGTTTCGGAAGATTGGACAGTCATTATAAAGCACTTAGAGCAGCGTTCTAAAGGTAAATCAATCTTTAGTATTATCGGGCGCCTAGTTTTTGCTTTGGAAATAATCAAGCTCGAGTTGAGCTCGAATACTAAATCTCGACCCAAGTCGAGTTTCGATCTCGAGTTTCAGTACTCGAGTCGAGCTCAAGCTTAGCATTAAGGCTGCTCATCGGTCCTAAACCAGACCAGACCGAGACTGAATCCGGCAAAAAACCTAGACCGAGACCGGACCGTCCGGTCTCGGTCCAAATAGGCTAAATGTCCGGTTTTTAGGCCGGACCAGACCGAGACCGAAATTATGAAAAACCCTAGACCGAGACCTGACCGAATGTGGTTGGTCCGGTTCGGTTCGTTCTGGTCCGGTCCAAATAGGCTAAATGTCCGGTTTTTAAGCCGGACCGAGACCGAAATTATGAAAAAACCTAGACCGAGACCTGAGGTTGGTCCGGTCCGGTTCGGTTCAAATAGGCTAAATGTCCGGTTTTTAAGCCGGACCGAGACCGAAATTATGAAAAAACCTAGACCGAGACCTGAGGTTGGTCCGGTCCGGTTCGGTTCAAATAGGCTAAATGTCCGGTTTTTAAGCCGGACCGAGACCGAAATTATGAAAAAACCTAGACCGAGACCTGAGGTTGGTCCGGTTCGGTTCGGTTCAAATAGGCTAAATGTCCGGTTTTTAAGCCGGACCGAGACCGAAATTATGAAAAAACCTAGACCGAGACCTGAGGTTGGTCCGGTTCGGTTCGGTTCAAATAGGCTAAATGTCCGGTTTTTAAGCCGGACCGAGACCGAAATTATGAAAAACCCTAGACAGAGACCGGACCGAATGTGGCCTAGTAGTAAGGGGGTGTTTGTATAAGCTTATAAGTGGACTTATTATGAGCTTATTTGTGTTTCGGCTTATATTTCATAAGCCCCAATTTTCCAGCTTATTTCGAGACTTGTGGGGTTTACATAAGTTTATTATGATATAATAAACTTATATAACAAGTCTCGAAATAAGCCGGAAAATTGGGGATTATGAAATATAAGCCGAAACATAAATAAGCTAATAATAAGCCCACTTATAAGCTTAAACAAACATCCACTAGAATAAAATAAAAGGCTAATCGTTAATTAGAAGATGATTTAAGAAATAAAAGATGATGAATTGACATACCGGAAAAAGGGTATTAATTAGGGTTTGTTTGTTTGTTTGTGCCGCCGGAGTGAGAGAAGACACACACTATGTTAATTGTTTTACCAAACACACCCACTTCTAAGATATATATTTTTTAAGTTTACTTTTATTTTATTAATAAAAATAAGAAAGTAAATTTATTAATCCATCCGTCTCAATGTTATTGTCCACGTTTATGTCCCAATTTAATTGTCCACTACTGAAAATAGATAGGTAAGTTTAACCAAGTTTACTATATTACCCTTCTTTATACTCCCTCCGTCTCAAAATTATTGTCATAAGAGAGAAATTACAAAGTTTAATAAAAGTGGGGACACTTTAATTTTTAACCACTAAAATGGAATATTCATCCATTAGATTCTCTAGTTTTTACTAAATAACGATAGTGAAAAATTATTTTGAGACATCCAAAAAGGGAAATATGAACAATAATTTTGAGACAGAGAGAGTAATTATTACGGAGTATTACATACCTTAAAGAAGACTTTAATTAATTACCTAAGGGCAAAATTGTCATTCTGTCAAAAAGTAAAAAATAGAAAGCTTTAATAAATATATTTTTCTTAAACTGTGTGTTTTTTGTCGAGGGACAATAATTTTGGGACGGAAGGAGTAACTTTTAAAATTTTTTTTTTTTTTTTTTATCCTTTTGGTTTCTGTTTAGTAAAAACGAGGAGTTTTTTTTGGAAGCGTGGGCAAGGCCGTCTTTAAGTAAAAATATTTTAGTCGATAACATTACTCACTTTGTAAGTCTTTTAACAAAACTAAATTTTAATTATTTTTTTATTTGTAGTAAAATTAAAGATAAACTTATATATATATATATATATATATATATATATATATATATATATATATATATATATATATATATATATATATATATATATATATATATAACTTATTATTTTTAAAAACTACTCCCTCCGTCCCATATTAAATGTCTTTCAAGTCTTTATTTATCAAGTTTGACCTTAAATATTTATGCTTGTATTATATAGTATTTGATAAAAATTATACGCAATGAAAATACATTTCAAACTAAATTCATTCATATATTTTGTATCAAGTATTATATTACATAAACAAAAATATTTAAGGTCAAAGTTGATAAATAAATACTTTAAAAAGTCAAACATGACATTTAATATGGTACGGAGAGAGTATCTTATTTCAGAAGGTCAAAGTCTGATCTGATTACTGCTAGTGGCAAACAACAATTGGAAATCACTAACGTTTCTATAGCTCAATAGATACCAAATTACGTATAATATTTAGGACATTAAAAAAATAGTTTCTCTTTTTATGCAAATACGACTTCTTTAATCACATTTTTTGGTCGAATGTGAATTATAGTTAATTGATCATTGAGATTTATTTAAATGTATTATAAGATTTCCCAATGTTAGAGAAAAATTGTTTGGTGTATAATTATATGTAATTATAAACCAAACTACTTTTCTATAACATTTGAAAATCACATGATACATCCAAATAAATCTCAATATTCAATTAATTATAATTCACATTCGAACAAAAAAATGTGATTAAAGAAGTCGTATTTGCATCAAAAAGGAAATATTTTTTAACGTGCTTTGCACGTGATAAATATATTTTATACCACCTCAGTTTTAATGTGAAAATAGTCATTCACTAATCACTATGCGTTATAAGGTGGAATGAAAGCATCAGTAAAAAGAGTTAGTAGTGAACAAAATAAATAGTGTAAGGGTTGTAATCCTAGCCCATCATCGGCAAATATAACCTAACCAATCATATTTTTATATGGTTTGTTAGGTGGTGACAATTGAAGCGGAAAAATTGAAGGTATGTGCAGTGGCGCAGCTTAATAGGGGGGGGGGGGGGCCCGACCCCCCGAAATTTTTTTTGCGATATAGGGGGTATATAGTTTTCGTGTAGAAAAATTTCGGTATATTCGGTTTCGACCCCCCCATTTTAATTCGGTTTCGACCCCCCATAGTTTTAGAAAAAAAAAATTGATCCATTACATTTATATAAGCCCATCTTAAAAAAAAAATTTGATCCATTACCATTACTTATTTAGTTATTTAGCCCATTTAAAAAAAAATAAAATAAAAAAAAAAAAAAACAAAAAACAAAAAAACAAACAAACAAAAAAAAGAAAACAACAACCGGATCTAAACAAAAAAAAAAAAAAAAAAAAAAAAAAAAAAAAAAAAAAAAAAAAACCAAATCTCAAATCCATCCTCCCAAACCCCGAACCTGAGCTCGCCCCCCCCCCCCCCTGCTCGGCTGCTTCTGCTTGGCTGCTAACTCGTTGGCTGCTTCTGCTCGGCTGCTGGCTGCTGCTCATCTCCTCCCAAACCCCGAAGGTATGTTAATTGTTAATTCCATCAAATTGTTTAATTTATATTGTTTAATTTATCCATCAAATTGTGAGTTAGAAATTAGGACTAGATTTGGGAGTTAGGACCAGATTTGGGTCAATTGGGTGAATGGGTTCAATCTCATATTGTTTAATTTATAGATTGTGAGTTAGAAATTAGGATACCACTAAATCACTTTTTTTTTTGAACGACAAATGAGATTATATTAAAAAGAGCTAGAAAAAAACTAGCAGTACAAGCTACACGCAAATCGATCCAATAGACCAAAGAGATTAGGGAACTAAATAAGCTCTAATGAAATATGACAGACACGCAAAAAACCGATGGCAACTAGAATCAGACAGGAGATGCCACCATGGCGCCAAAAAAATGACCTCCCGTGAACGAAACCGAACACCCGTTGCATCATACCGCAAATGCAAAGCGATCTAACCGACATCCTTTGTTTGTCTCGTTAAGGCGTTGTGTAGAAAAATAGCTTCTTTAACGTTGCCATAATAACTCCAAATCTGAAGATCGCTAGGAAAATAATCTTTCCACATACGTAATTGCGCGAGAGAGAACAACCCATGAACATTCCCATTTGGGTCTCTATAGCTCCAGCGTTTTTCAGAGTCTAGCTCGCCGCTAATTAAAGGACCAACATAATCAAGCCACGTAGAGTCAGACTCGTCAGCAAGGTTTATATCATTACCCGGGGGTGTAGATGGAGACACAATGTTGGGATCCTTTGCAGGAGCATTAACTGACTCAAAATGTTCTCCAAGAGTCTCACCTTCCACCTTATTAGACATATTGTTATTAACCTCCTCACATTTCTCATTAACACATTTATAACAATCTTGAATATCTATATCAGCATCGTCTTCCAATTTCTTTTCCATACAATTCTTAACACACCTATCATTATACAAGACCGAATCGCCACGGATCTCACCTTCTTCAATGGAGTCAACAAGATCACTTTCCACCCCATGAACATCCTCCTCTCGCAAAAACCGACTAGTAGCTGATAAATCACTAGACGAACCCGAATCTTTGCTGTCATCATTCGACGAGACTGAATCACAACTAACACCGTCCAAAGGCACCTCATGTTCCAATCCTCCCTCCAAACTAGGACCTTCATCATCCTTTCTTTCGAAAGAAACAGTTACGGAATTAACCTCCGTCGATTCTATAGTGGACTCTATATTGGGCGCCCAATATGCAAACTCAGTAGCGATAATACGGTAAGACCGATTACGATACGAAACTATAAAGGACTCTAGCACTCGATGTAAAGACTCAGTAAGGACACAAACCTTCCCATGAGACAATGGTCCGTCTTTTACCATGTCAGTAAACACACTACATCCCCACCGAGTACCCAACTTCTTATAAACCTCTGGAGCCCATGATGCCAATGGCAAACCCACCAAGTCTATCCAAACACATCTTTCGTCCGGAATAAAGTCGTGAGAAACATCTTTGAACTCCAAAAATATCTCATTTAACGCCTTTGAAGTCTTGACACTTTCCATGTGATCCATAGAATCAAATTCCAACCAAACCCAACGTCCCCCAACGTATCTAAGACCAACATCATCGAAACCCTCAGAAGACATAATTTTCAGAAGATCCGTAATGACACTTAAATCTTTGACTTTAGCAAGAATACTACGCTCCATACCATCCAAATCTATACAATCATCTACCGAGATAGACATCACCGCTTCATTACCCAACTCCTCGTTTACCTTATTACAAACCGACACCCCCACAGATTTTGCTCCCTCATTACTTGCATCATTATTACCCGACATACCCGTTGATTTATTGCCCAAGACCACTTTAGCATATGAGTTGAAAGACTGAAAAACGTTTTTCTTATCACTAACATGTTTAGAATTCAAACCTTCGTTGGGTTTGCAGTCCCCAAATCGTTCCTCAATATTGTTATTAGTTCGGCCATACTTCTCCACATCAGCAAATAAGTGGAAACCACCCATCCATGCCGTTCTTAGATTAGAAACTAACAGATTGATGTCATTAACGTTTTCAAACCGTACAAAACCAAACCGGTGACCCGATTTGGATCGCTTTGCTGCAATGTATACATCGATCACCACACCCCATTTGTTACATGTATCCCAAAGATCTTGGCCCGTCGCATTCCATGGGATATTAGAGACAAAGATTGATGAATACGACTTATGAACCTCACGAAAATTAAGGTTGGAATTGTTGTGAATACCTTTGTTTCGCTGCTCATGGTTACGATTGTTAACATGTTGAACGTTCCTCTTGGTTTCTGAAATGCTATTTGTTCCGTTTGCCATCGTTGTTATGGGTGGAAGAAGCCAATCATTGATGTGGCGGCTAGGGTTTTATTAAGAAGCTTCATTGGATACCACTAAATCACTAATATAAGTTATTTGCAATTTATGTAGGTTTACAGATTTATACATTGTGAATATGGTAAAGAATAAAACCATAACTTCATTTTTTAAAAGAAAGAACGAAGAACAACAAGTAGAAGGAATTGATGTTGAAAGTCAAGAGAGTAAATGTCAAAAAGGTTCAACAAGCGAACCGGTTATTGGTCCGGATACTTGCAATGAACAACCATCTGATAGTAAGCGTCACGATGAGTTACAAAAGGCTAAGGCAATTGAGATTAAAAATTTACTGGCGTTGGGTGAAATCAAATCGGGAAAAGGTCAAAACCAGGTTGGGACATTAAGAAGGGCCGGGGATACACGTTGGGGTTCCCATTTTAAATCCATTTGTAGTTTGGTTAACATGTTTGATGTCACTCGGGCTGTTCTCAAGGGAATAATGGACGACACTACTCGTAATACACGTACTCAACGTGGAGATGCTAGTATTGCTTATAGTTACTTGAAGTCATTTGAGTTTGTGTTTGTTCTTCACATGATGAAAAGTGTGATGCAAAAGACTGATGCACTTTGTCAAGGATTACAAAAGAAATCCCAAGACATCCTTAATGCAATGGATTTAGTTTCAGCCACAAAGGTTAGTCTAAATAATTTTAGAAACGATGGATGGGATTCTTTAATTGAGGAAGTTATTTTTTTTTTGTCAAAGACATGAAATAGAGATGCCCGATATGAGTGCTCCATATAGATCTACCCGGTATCGGCCTCGTAAAAAAGATCTTCATGTTACATTTGAACATTTTTACCGAGTAGATTTGTTTATGGAGACATTGGATAAGCAAATACAAGAGTTGGATTCTAGATTCAGTGAGCAATCAATGGAGTTGTTATCTCTTGGTTCGACTTTATGTTCAAAAAAGATTAATATTGATCACATTGTTCTTCTTGTTGAGAAATATTATCCTGCGGACTTTACTGAGCAGGAGAGAAATCAATTAGTTGGTCAATTGGAGATTTTTCAAGTTGAAAGGATAAATAATGCCAAGTTAAGTGAGGTAGCAACTCTTTCTGATCTCTGCCAAACTCTTGTAGAAACTGGGAAAAATATCATGTACGATTTGGTTGAAAGAGTGTGTCGGCTACTCTTGACACTTCCGGTTTCGACTGCAACAACAGAGAGGGGATTTTCGGCAATGAAGATATTCAAGAATCGCCTGCGTAATAAGATGTCAGATGACAATCTAGCAAACAGTATGGTGATTTACATAGAAAAAGAAATTGCTGACAAGTTTGATTCGGAGTCCATAATCGAAGAATTCAAGGGTCTTAAAGGTCGAAGGGCTTATCTCTAATTTCTCCAATGAATCGAACCAGGTACCAACCGTTTGTCTCCTTTTTAATGTTTAGTTGTCTTGGACAAATGTTTAGTTTTTTAGTGATTGAAACTTTTTTTTATATAATAATAGTATTTAATTTTTGACCCGACCCGAATCGAATAACTGACCCGAACATATTACCCGAAAAATAGCGTTAGGAAAAAAAAAATTTAGATCCCGACCCCCCACTTAGAATTCTCAAGCTTCGCCACTGGGTATGTGACGTGTTAAAAAGCTGATGTGACGGCTAAGGTGGAGCCGAATATCAGGTGACCGTTACACCTAGCCTAATCTTTTTTAAACTAGGTATTTTTCATTCAAAAATTGTAAGAATAAGGAAATATCAAACATACACCAAAGTACTTGTTATTTGTTTGATAATTAGACTAGTGACCAATCACTACGTACTCAAACATATACTACTAGCTAGTTACGCACATACTTAACACAAGTCATCACTCAATAATAGCCAAGTTTGAGGGTTTAGGATAGTCATCACTCACGTTACATATATTGTTGAAAATATTAAATGTTAAAATCATTTCATAGCTCGTCAAATTTTACGATACTCGCTAAGGTTATTGTTAAATCACATGTGTACTTATGCTTATCTCTTTTATCTTGAGTTCTTGATCAATGTCTTCAAACCCGGGTTGATAAGTCCGGTTCAACCGGTCGGACCGGTGCCCGACTACAAAAACGGGTAAAAAAAACCCGGGTTTCTAAAATCGGGTTAACTAGTTAGACCCGCCAGATTTTGAGTGGCCCGGGTCAACTCGGGTCTTGAAACCCGGTCAGGTTTGGTTCTTTTCAAAAAAAATTATAAAAACCAAGTTGACCCGACGATCCGAACCGGTTGATCTGGTTGGAAAAAAAATTAAATGGAAAATCGGGTTGACCCGGCGGTCGAACCGGTGAAACCGTGTAACACCTCCAATTTCGTGATACGCATCGAAATTCAAACTGGGTGTTACTCGATGGCACAACAGTTATAACAATAGAAAACGAACTCTCATTGAGTCGTTTTAAAAGATTTATCATTCGAATTATTGAAATATCAGAGTTTACAAAATCAGGTCCTAGTAGTTTCAAGGTTTCCAATTACATTAAATGAGTAATAGCTAAGTTAAACATATTTGACAACTAGATGATTCCCCACCTATAGCTGCGACAATGAATAATAGCATCAATTTAATTATATGTTTATCCATTTTATTTTTTTATATACATGGGTGTAAGTGAAAGTAGAAAAAATCTGTGGATTAAATTGTAATTAAGTATTTAAATAATTACATATTGTATTGTTTATAATTAAAGATATTTTAGTCAATAACATTACTAACTTTGTAAGTTTTTAAACAAAACCAAATTTTAATTATTTTCTTTTTATATGTAGTGAAAATAAAGATAAACTTATATATAAAAAACTTATTATTTTTAAAACTATCTTATTTCAAAAGGTCAAGTCTGATCCGACTTCTTTTAGTGGCAAACAACAATTGGAAATCACTAACATTTTTATAGCTCAATAGATACCCAGTTACGTATAATGTTTAGGCTCATTAAAAAATAGTTACTTTTTTTTTTTTTTTATACAAATACAACTTATTTAATCACATTTTTGGTCGAATTTGAATTATAGTTATAGAAACATAGTTTGGTGTATAACGTGTATGATGATATTATCAGCACCAAAAGACATCATTATACACCAAACTATTTTTCAATAATAATGGAAAATCATATGATACATCCAAAAAAATCTTAATATTCAATCAACTATAATCACATTCGACAAAAATGTGATTAAAGAAGTCGTATTTGCTTCTAAAAAGGAACTACTTTCTAATGTGCTTTGCACGTGATAAATATATTTGAGTTAATGTCATTTTTCGTCCCTGTGGTTTGCCGGGTCAATCAAGAATTGTCCCTGCCATTAATTTTCTTCGGGTTTGGTCCACATGGTTTACAACCCATACGGGTTTGGTCCCTTGACCAACTTATCCGTCAGTTGACCATGTTTTTTGGTGACATGGCTAATAAGTGGGGGGCATAGTAGTCATTATATATTGTTTCCCCTTTAAAACACAAACACAGACATTCTCTAAACACAAACACAATCGAAACAAACACAAACACAATGGTTAGATGCAAGCGACGTGGATCAGTAGCCATCATCAAAACATCATGGACACCTACTAACCCTGGAAGAAGGTTTTATTGTTGTAGTAAAGTAAGTAATCAATTTTGTAATTTTAAAAACCCCCCAATTCGACCTAATCCGACCTAAATTTTGGAATTGGTTTATAGGTATCAAATTGTGGGATAGTGGATTGGTATGATCCTCCTATGTGTGATAGGGCTGTTCAAATCATTCCTGGTCTACTAAATTCAATGAATCGGCTTGAGGGAGAATTACTTGAAAAAGCTAATGAAGCCAAAAGAAATAAGAAGTGGTTGATCATCAGTTGGTTCTTGTTTTTCTTTTATTTATTGTTAAAGTGATATGCTTCATCTAGTGAATCAGTAGGGTATCTTGGTAGCCATATGAATGTATCTTAGCAAGACAGTTGGTTCTGAACCATCTTCACTATCTGAACCATGTTCACTATCTGAACCATCTTCAAAACCAACATCTACATTTGGGCTTTCATTCCTACTAGACTGGCCTACATTATTTTTCAATCTTCTAACCTTGCTTAAGCAATTCCTCAACCACTCATCCTCACTTACATCATCAACTACATCATTATCAACATCTTCTAGTACAACTTGACTATCATCAACCACATTTCCTAGCAAAGCAAGTTCTACATTCTTACTATTCTTAAAAACACAGTGATCAACATATAAATCAATAACATTATACTTAGATACATGGGTCATCAATTCCAACACATCTTTATCAGTCTCTAATTTTCTTAAACCATTATCTAAATCTGAGTTAGGTAACTTGTAAAAAAAGTCCATACCTGAACTTCCATTTTCATACCCTAACTCTTTCATCATTGTGGCAACCTCAACAACAGAGAACCTCTCTGAATCAATTGTATCTATCCAATTCACCTTTCCACCTTTGTAACGTACCTTAGGAGGGCTTGTGAATGCACCTCCATGGTTAATCTTTAAGCAAAAAACTGTTAGAAACTTACCTGAACACAAAAACAACGATTTACATTACAACATCTTATTTACATTAAAAACAGAGTAATTCCATTGTTAGTGTTTACTTACGATAATCATGATAGGGATTTGAAGCTGAGCCCTTTTTACGCACCCTCCAATCACACAACATTGTGTAATTACTCTAGGGTTTCATCCAATTAGATCGAGAATTATGTGTGTGTTTCAGATTTGGAACCATGGGGACGAAAAATGATGGATTAGGGCTTGATAAAGAACCCCTAATTTCGCGCCATAGGTGAAGTACCAAAAATACCCCCGTTTTATAAACCTATTTATGTGATTTAACGGTCAACTGACGGATAAGTTGGTCAAGGGACCAAACCCGTATGGGTTGTAAACCATGGGGACAAAACCCGAAGAAAATTAACGGCAGGGATGATTCTTGATTGACCCGGCAAACCACATGGACGAAAAATGACATTAACTCAATATCTTTTATACCACATAAGTTTTAATGTGAAAAATAACCATTCCCTAATCACTATGTGTTAGTAGGTGGAATGAAAGCGTCAATAAAAAAGGCCAATAGTGAACCAAAAAAATAGTATAAGGCCTACTATAGCTACCCTAGCCCATTATAGTCAAATGTAATCTAACCAGTCATATTTTTATGTTGTTCATTAGGTGGTGACAATTACAGCGAAAAATTGAAGGTAGGTGATGTGTTGAAAAGTTGATGTGACGGCTGAGGTGGAGCCGAATGTCATGTGATCATTACACCTAACCTTCTTTCTTAAACTATGTGTTTTTCATTCAAAAATTGTAAGAATAAGGAAATATCAAACATACACCAAAGTACTTGTTAAATTTGTTTGATAGTTAGAGCAGTAACCAATCACTATGTACTCAAACATATACTACTAGCTAGTTAAGGCATCTCTAATGCATTAGTTCAATAGACTCCCACATCACTTACACATCATCTTTTAAACTTTTCACACATAACATTTACAATCCATTAAACTTTACATGATTTAATAAGAGGCCCAACCATCTATTATATCACTAAATCAGGATAATAAAGCAATACGTGGCATAATTTAAGACTAAACACGTCGGCGTTATGTGAGGTGTCAATTTGAGAGTAATTTTCGGGAAGCAATGTTCCTTTTTGGAAAGTGGTAATTTTGTTTCAAAAATTAACTGTCACCTCTCAAAAACAAAAAATACTTTTGAAAACTCCCTGCAACCTCTATTATCTTTTCACCCATGAAATCGATTAAATAAAGGTAGGAGATAAAGACGTGGAGCATAGTCTATTCCTTTCACATAAGTTATTTAGATTCAATGAGGTTTCAGGCTTTGGGAAGAAACAATAACTCATATTATACCGAATCACTAAGAGTGCTCAGGAAGCTTCTCAAGGTTGTTTCAGGTATACTGAAATTCTATAAAGGGTTTTTTACAAAATTGAATGTACAATTGATCTGTGTTAAGTGTTTGTTTAATTGAATTCAAACTAATGTATGATGGGAATCTTTGCACATCACATGTTTGATGAAATGCTCATGAATTTAATAACCTATCTCAAATGATGAAATCACAATTTGAAACTGTAGATGCCAATTGGTTTTTGCCTAGGCTCAAGCATGTGATTATTCAAAACCTTTTTTATTTGTCCATTTGAGCTATTTATGATGCTAAGTAATTATACCTGAAATTAATTCCTCGAACAAATAATAAAATGGTTGTGTGTTGTACAAGCATGACTATTTGTGAGTATGATTTCGGGAAAATGTTCACCAATTGGAGGGCATAAAACTTGGTTTTTGGAATTGCTAAATTTCTTTTTCTTTCATTCAAGTTGTTTAGCATAAATCAGTAATGAAGGTAGCTCATTATTAGTGAAGTTATAGGGTGGTGGCTTACTACAAAATTATTACTTCATAATTTGTTTTTTGCAGTGATATTGGTGACCCTCATACCTTTGTTGGAAACTTGGAGTGCCTTATCGACTTTTGGAAGGTTCGTATATATCAACTACCGAACATACATTTATGAAGTATCTTGGTGACATCCTGCTGCATTAAAAAAAAGCATCTTGGTAACTTTCACGTAAGTTTGATATTGCCCTTTATGGTTGTTTGTTACACATATTAGAGTCTATTAATTTTGATCAGTTGAACTTTTCATATGCTTTTTGAGGGTTGCGTACTAATTGTTTTTCTCAATCCAGGAATCATAAGGTGTTTCTCAATGTGGGTTTGCAAGAAATGAAAATGGGGGCGGGGTTTCTTGCAATGTCGGCTGCTAAAGAAACTGTAAGATCTTATGAATTCTTTTGATGGTTGCCCAAATCAAAAATTATACCAAATTAAGTTTTTTTTATGCAATGATCCATTAGGATGTTAAAAGTGTCTACTTTGGAACTGTTTTAAGTGCTAATGTATAGCTGGTTTAGAATCATTTGGAGATATTACACTCATTCGTGTCATGTCGAGTGTAGATAGGTCTCGAAGGGTGTTCTAATGGACAGTGGTGGCAATATGCCATAGGAAAAGCTATTGGTGAAGGATCTGCTTTTGAATGTGTAGGATCTAGGCAGCTTGCGGGCCTGCTCATAGCTATTTGGTATAACTTTCCCTATAGGGTTTTCTAAAGTTTTCACCTTTTACTTCTTGTATATGTTATATTATTGTAATATGACTTTTGTTAAGGTCAGAAAGAGTCTTAGAACACACGTAGGGGATCTTGATGTCGGAGCAGTTGCTTGTGGCTTGGGTCGTACTTTTGGTATTAAGTATGTCTGTTTGTTCACTAAAACATCTACTTTTCGTTAGAAGTTGTAATTTTGATCCATCTACTTATAAATAGATTAACTGGGTTCTGTCTTATCTCTAAGAGGACAAATGGGTTAAAACAATATTTTAAAGGAAAAGGGTAAACTAGTCTGAACGAGTGAGACGAGTAGAAAGTCCTCCAAAGTTCATGGTCAATGCATAAAACCTAATAATCATTTATTATTATTAAGATGATATAATTTGTGTATCCTGAGTTCCTAACATACAAACATAAAAAAAGTTGGACAAAAAGATATAAGGTCAGCCCAACCCGTTTCTATCCGTACCATAACTAACCCATTTTGACCCGTTACGTAACCCATCCATTTTGCCACCTCTACTTTTCAGCGAGGTTTCAACTTGATGTTTTAGCATGAATTAAAGTACTGTAATCTCACAGGATTATAAAAAAAAAATATGACCAGAGTTATGTGTTCTTGCATTTGATGAATTTTATATTGATATCAGTATATAAAAATAATTTGTGTTATTGCATTTGATGCATTTTATATAAAGTAGAGTGAACATGTTTGAATTGTTTATGAACATGTTGGTGTAGGGTTGAGATTAAGAGTATATGATCGAATAATGTGTTTTGTAAACTGTCACCTCGCTGCGCATTTGGAAGCAGTTAATCGGCGGAATGCTGATTTTGACCACATTTACAGAAATATCACATTTGGGCGATCAAGCAATAATGCATCTGGTATGGCACGATTTTTTTCTATTGCTGTATTGCCTTCACCACATATTTATTTTGGGTGCTTTATTCTTCCTTTACCTTGCTATGCTTGGTCCTCATTCTTACAGCTTGCATGTCTTCTACTACACAAATGCTTTGTCCTGCTATAGTAAGTATCTGCCCAAAAAAAATATACGTGCATGTACTGTATGTATGTATAATTTCTGGAAGCATTAGGTAAATTTGATGAAAATTCTTGCTTAAATTATAGGGCAGATAACATAGAAAATAACCGACTTTTGTCAAAAGTATTTGTCAAAACTTTTTATAATTAACGTTTTTTTCTAACTTGAGACAATAAAAATAAAGTTGGCTAAGATGATTTTCAGTTGTTACATTGATTTTAATTGTTATTGGTTGTTAAGATGATTTGGTATCGGTTGTCACATTGATATGCTCTTCGTCAATCTTTTAATCTGCAATGTGTTCTTTATGGTTTTTTTGAAGTTTGTTACATGTTAACTATGAAGATCTTGATGAAATTTTTGATCAATTAGTTGTTTTTTCTATTTTATCAGTTACTTGGGTTTTGTTTGATGATATGATTATTAGTTAGTAAGTTCTTTGTATCAAATTTGTTTCGAATTCATATTGCACATTATTTGCAGGTATATATACGTTAGAAATAATGAATTTGCATGAAATTGACCGTTTGTACTATCTGTGTCTATTTGAGTTTCTTAGCATTTGATTCTGTGTTTTTTGCTGCATTCATTCTCTCAGTTTATCTTACAGTAAGGTTATCAGTTAGTAGTAAGTTGTTTATATTGCATGAATTGTAATGTTATGGATAATGAATATGCATGAAGAATTGGTTAGCAGTTGTTAGATCTTTGTTAAGATGTTCTTGGAGCTAGCCTTATTGTAAGATAAACTGTAAAGAATGAATGCAGCATATTCGTATAAATGAATAAAATTCACGGTCATACAGGTTATTTTCTGATAGGTAATACAACAACAATCCCAAGTTAATGGTCCATCATATACAGGTTAACTAAACATTTAAACTTTTATTCTTTGTTGCATGCAAGTGGACCGAGATTTTAGTGTTAAATCCTGGTGTTGGATTATAAGTCTTTGAAATTTAATGAATCATAGACTTTGCAAACTTGAGTAAGGTTTTAGTATGTATAAGTAAAACTAGAAGTTAGAACTTTAGTTGTTGATGTATCTGAGTATAGGTCCGTATATCCTGGTGTTGGATTATAAGTCGACTTTGCAAACTTGAGTAAGGTTTTAGTATGTATAAGTAAAACTAGAAGTTAGAACTTTAGTTGTTGATGTATCCGAGTATAGGTCCATTATAATCAAGTGGTGTAAAGGTTTACTTAGTTGCAACAACTTTGTCTTTCAGTTTTCTTACGAAGTATATAGAACTTATCCCCTGTTATATATACATGAAATGGTTTGTTAAAATGTTGTATGTTCATCTAAACTAAGTTTTATTTATCAACTTATATCAGCCCAGTGTTTCAAATTCCTATCACTCAAGCCGTATTTTCATCAATGATGAGATATCTGAAATTGGTGCCTTTAGGTCAAGGTATGACTATGCTACACTTTATCTAATACATTTACCCAGTATCATCATTTGTACATTAAATAAAATTTCTGCTGCTAACTTCGACAGGCTTCATGAACAAGTTGGTGGTGACACTTCCTCGCTTCAAGTTTCAAGCCTCTCATTTGAATCCTTCTTGAACAAGTTGGTGGTGACACTTCCTCACTTCAAGTTTCAAGCCACTCATTTGAATCATCTGAGGCATTACACGAGAAGTATTTCTTTTCTGTAACAATATACATTAATCTTGACCAACTTAGCACAATTTGTTGCTAAGTTGAGCAAACAAGTTTTTCTCTACTGGGTTAGGAAGGACCAGTGCATTGTTGATGTCCCAGTTTTGATTTTTTCTAAAATTTTGCTGCTAAGAAATGTGCATAATCTATATAAATACAGTCACAAATATGATTATGTTGGATTAGTCGGCCAAAAGGTCAGAAACCATGGTTTCCAATTTAATTTTTTTAATAACAAAGTGCTATTGAACATGAAGGTATAATGATGCTAGAAGCTGGAATTCTTGTCTTAGGAGATGGTGGACTTTGTTGCATTAACGAGAAGACCCAACTCTTGGATTAAGATGTACCAAAAAACATGCAAGTAATGTTTATAATTGAGAAACAAAAGCAGCATTTGCATTTATCTTTGACATGTGGAAAAACTGTATATGGACGAGTTTCATGGTATATGTTTTGTGAGGCAGTGTATGGACATGCAACGACATAAATGTTATATATGTTATAACAACGTAAAAAGTAAGCATAAAATATTTACTTATAACAATGTTTGGTTATGTCAATTGGGTCAAATTGAAAGTCTCCTAAGTTGTTTTTTATACATAAAACCACATTAATTGCTTTATTTAACAACTTATATCTATTACTGTCATAGGTAATGATCTTAACTTCGAAAGTGTTAAACTTGATCTATTTGTTGAGATAATGGTACCAAGTGTGGAATAGTTTGACAAATATGCTTATTTGACTTTGGCATGATACATGTTTGTGCAATTCATAGTACATGTTTGTGTAAGTTAGCCTATTACCAGTTTACCAGTAAATGTAACACGCAATATTATTTATGAGCCCATGATTTTCATTTCTAGATGTGCTAAATTGGGATAGTCTGACTAACATATTTTGTTCTCATAATGGAAACGAATAACAAAAAACTAATTCATCTAACGTTGCCATACTACTTAATGTATACCTTTTGTAATCTGTCATATTACTCAGTAAAAAGTCTAATATTGTGTTCGAATATAATACTCTAATACAATGCTATAGCAGGATGTCGAATCATCTACGGCTGAAAATGTGATCATTGTTGAAACAAAGGAGGATAATGCAACCCCTCCTCACGGAAAACGTGTTATTGTTGAAGTTGATAAAGATAAGGGTTCTCCGTCAGTTACTTCAAGAAACAAGAAGAGGGTCATAAATACACGCAGAGACAAGTGACCAGTTGAGATGAAGCTGGATAACGTGAAGTTTGCAATGGGTGTTTTCAGTATTAGTAAAATAATGGTTATGTTTGTGTTAGGAATCTACATCTAAGTTGTTTTAATGTGTCTTTAGTCTTATGTGTTTAGGTTATTATGCCAAGTGAGTTGTGTCAGTTTTGAGTCTTGTGTTTAGGTTATTAATCATAATTGTTTACAATTCTAAATTTCTAATTCGTCTTTTAACCTTTTTAGGTATTGTGAAAGTGAGAAACTCAAAATCTATAAAAATGAAGGATGCTGAAATATATCGTTTAAGCATTGTTCTTTTATATTTCCTTATCGGTTTTTCTTTTTCGGCTAGACATATTTTACCATTTTCAATTTTTTTAGTGTTAATCTAATTGGATGTATGATGATTTTTATTTGGGGTACTTTAATCAAAGTGCACGTTTGTTGCTTTTTGTTTGGGGTAAACTTAAATTACGTATGATTTTTTAATACGCAACCGAAATATCACATTATTCTTTTATAACTCATGTAATATACCCGTCGCAAAATGTGTGCATTCTGCTATAGTTATTGAACGTTGACACTCAAAATACCATTTTACGATTTTAACCAGTTATTGAGAAAACCGTCCATCGGACGGGTAGAGACCTAGTTTAACATTGTACTATATATCATTTCTTGAGGACTTGAATTCCCAGATTTGGTTATAATAATATTTTCCGTTTTCCCAGATTAATAGTACTATTGGTTATATACCACGTGTCTCTCAGATACTCCTACCATCTACACCTCATTCTCACCCAACTTTTTCAGAAACCAACTTTCTATACAAATCTCACCGCCTCTCTCATTCTTATCTGGAAGCGATGCTCATGAATTCAAAAACTTTGGTTCAACGATCTAGAGGAACATCAACATCTTTAATTGTTAAGGGTTATCGATCCTCATCTGCAAAAAGCCTACAACTTTCCCGCAAACCAATCACAGCAAAGGTAACAAAATACTTTTCACTTCAGTTTTACCAATTTCTTTTACCCTTTTTAGTATACTTTTATAACATTTATAGACTTTTTTTCACATTTTTAACTACATTTTTTTTTTCGCATTCTTAGTCTTCCGAGGTTGTTGTGATTGAGTTTTATGCGAGTCACCGGAAAAGTACGTTGTTCGAACGGTGACTCAATGTAAGTTATGGATTCTTAAACGAAAGCACGAAGATTAGTGATGTTTGTTTTTAATGGTTGTGTTTATTCGGGTTTTTTTACCACTTCGGACTGCAGGGATGTGGCCAATAGTCTGGTGGATTATGTATGCATACCAACTGTTTGTTTATATGTCATAGTGAAGAATATGCTTACTTTTTATTCTATTGGTGGCAATCGAACTTTGGCAGATGCATATCTTCTGGACTTACTATCAGATACTCAAGTAAAGACGTCTCTGCATATGAATGTCGGTTGCTTATTTGTTTGTATTTCTGATTCTTTACCTATTTTGCAATTTGTTTTCAAATATTAAAAGGGTTTGATGAATTTTAAATGCAGGAACTTCGCAATGTACACAGACATTGATTCGGTTAGTTGTTCTTCGCTTGCACAGGTATTGACTGATCAATTCGATATGGATATAGTTCATTTTCTAATTCTTTTTAAGGGTTTTAATTTCTGAATTTGAAGTGCCTGATGAAAAAATGTAAATTTGAGAACCGAATTTCCGGATGGTAATGAAGAATCGATGAGGAAAAAAAACGGCTTTTTTTGTGACTCTGAAAAAGATGAAAAAAAAATTGTACCAAGGTATGGTTTAGTTTATTATTGATGTTTATTATTTTGTTCGTATGTTAGTGAACCTAATAGTTTTAAGTTGATTACTGTGATACTTAGGCAGTTTTTTTTGGTGTATAGTAGAATCTTGAATTGTGAGAACACCGTCTGGCCACCAAACTTACGATCATGATAGGTTGTTATATAGATTAAGTATCTTCAAAGTTAACAGTTGTGTTTTTTGCTGATGCAGGCCGTTATTCAGAAGTACAATGGTTTCAAGCAGCTGGGAGAAAGGCATCGGTCTCAGGCAAGATACTATCCTTCTTTGTGTTGAATATGTTAGTGTATGATTTATTATTCTATAATAAAATCGATTTGCAGGGGAAAAAATAGGTTGCAGACCATGAAAAGTATGTCTCAGTTTAAAATTGCACCAGACCACAAGGCCTCTTGGGTTATAGATCAACAACCTTCAGTTTTGAAGACGTGCGGAACATCACTGTTAGGTGAGTTGTATTCTTATAATCTTATAGTGTTTCGGAAATTTTATTTCAATAAATGCGCTTTATGTTGTTATTTGAGGATTCGATATGCCCTATTTGGGGTCTGAAATGGGGGTTAAAATCGATGTGTCTGGGTTTTGAAATGGGGTCTCAAATACATGGGTTTGTGGGCTGAAAAAGGCGGGTTTGGAAGATGAAATGGGTTAGTTTGGAGCCTCAAATGGATGTGCGTTTGGAGGCTGAAATAGGCGGGTCTATGGGCTGAAATCGGGGTGTCTAGATGCCCACTTTCAAAACCTACGAGTTTATTGAAACCATTTAGACTAATGAAACTAGATGCCGAATTATTTAAATGGATTTTTGATTGAGCCCGAACCGTCAACTTATATTAACCAAAGAATGGTCAACAAAGTCAAACAGCCTAGAATCAATGCTCCGTGGAATATAGGGTTTCCCCGGGTCGTTATGTCCCGACGAGGTGTGGATGGTATTAAAACGGGTTTGTGATCGGGTAATTATCCACAGGAAAAGGTTATGATCAGAATTATTTGGAATTATTTAACGAATATAGCTTAGGAAAGCTACGTGACTGATTACGGGAATTTAGATAACGAAGATTTGAGCTAAACACTAAAAACGTACGTTTTAATTAAAAACGTAAGCAGACGCACAAAACAAAAAGTACAACTGAAGGACGGGAAGGGTTAAAAGTGTAAAATTGAAATTTATACAATCCTAATAATAAAAGAAAATTTTAAGAAAAATTAAAATTATTTTTACACTATTTAATTATTTATTATTAATTAATCACTAATTATCTATTTAATATTAATTAAACTAATTAGAATTATTAAAAATACTTAAAAGGCTTAGAAAATTAAGAAAAATTTTATAAATCTAATTAACCATCATGGGAATCCTAAAAAATTATAAAAAGTTAATTTTATGTATTTTTAAGTTAAATAACTAATTATTATTCTACTTATTAATTATTATCTAATTAAACTATTTAAATTATTTAAACTATTTAATGAACAGTAAAAATTCTAGAAAAATTTATAAAATTATTTTAACTAAAATAAAAGCTATAAAAATTATAAAAACTAGGTTATACTATATAAAAACTAATTATGCTATTTAATTGATTAATATTAATTAAAACTAAATTAAACTAAAATTAATTAAAAATACCACTAGATGACAAAATAAAAATCTGGAAAAATTTGTAAAATTATTTTAACCTAAAATATAATTTCTAAAAATATAAAAGTGACATATTACTTAGAAATTAATTAAAAAGAAAAATAAATAGATAAATTCTATTAAATAGAAGCTATCACTATTGGTAAAATTGGTTTTTTGGATTTTTTCTTTTTCTAAACTAATAATAAGATAAAAACAAGTAACTTTAGTAAAAACACTTTTGTTTAAACCCTCTGAATAAGCAATTCAAGTGCTTATTGAACCCACAGTTGACTTTTGTTGACTGTGGAGTGTTATAAGCTCAAATGGGGAATTGTGGGGTCCACACTGATTAAACTTGGATTCACTGAGTATAAGGAACAATATTAAGCAAATAATAAGCAACAAACAAGTATCAATAAGCCAAAAAGCTATAAATAAGCAGTTAGCAAAATGAGACTGAGGCAGTTTTGGGACAAACTTAAGGGTCCAAGTAAGGTGGGGTCCACTGACCTGGGGTTCAAACAAATGGGTCAAAACTACTCCCTGGTAGGAGGGGGGTTGTGATGAACCAGAATCAAGTGGTAAAGACCACTGAGTTGGCCACAAACCACCACAAAAGGTGGTGGTGTGGAATGGGTCTGCTGAGAACAGGGCAATGGGTTGCCCTGCAACCTATTTCAAGAGGGTGTGGGACCCACCAGATAAAATCACAAAAATCTACTAAAATTCACAAAAATCAACTAGGTGGTAGAGAGTAAGCATGTAAAATTTCAAACCTAGAATCCTAATATTAAGCAATTTGCAGAGCTCCAAAGTTTGAATAAAATGACTGAAGCAGAATTTTGACTTTAAAGAAAACAATGCACTTTGACTTTTATGACTTTTTGATGATCAAATCTCACTGAGATGGGTGTAATAAGCTACAAGAAGAGTTAACTAAGCTAAATTAAGTACTTTTCTAAAAGTTGGATTGGTTTTGGAACCTAGAAACCATGACAGTTAACTGTCATGGTATTTTGATTGTGACTTTGACTTTGGTGGTTTAAAACCTGAGTTTTGTGACTCAAATAAACTACACTAGTCTGAGGTAACATGCTCAAACCAACATAACAACAAAACAATAACAACAACACATTGAACCATGCTAATCCAAACACTCCTTTAAAACTGTCTCACATTTGATTTTCAAACAAGCTGACTGATTAAGACCATAGAATTGAATCAAAACAACATACATTAATATAATAAGCTTGAACTAACACAGATTCAATGGTAATAACATCAAAAGCTCAATGATCATGGTCATGCTAATTGTGACAGTGAAGGTGAAAATTATGAGCAAACTAGAAACTAGAAAGCAAGATCTAATAATCAAGCAATAAATCTACTAGAATACACCTAGAAAAGCACAGAAGCACAAGCATAAGCAGATACAAACATTTTTACAATGAAATGGTAAAAATCAAGAAATGAGCTTACAAAAGCTTCCAAGCAGAGGACAAGTATCCAAGAACCAATAACACAATCCTATTACTCCCCAAGGAGTTCTAAACCAGGTCCATCCTTAATGTAACCTGCTCCTTGCAATATCTTCACTTTTTTATTTATTTTTTTATTTTCTGTTTTTATTTTTTATTTATTTTTCTTATTTTCTGAATGATACTGGAAATTAAAACTTAAAAGGAATCAATAAACTTGAACTGATATTATTGAAATGGAAACAAATTACAAGCTTGATGTTTAACTAAAGATTACAAATTACAAAAAATTAAAATAAGCTGAAAATTAAAAAACTAAGAACTCCCACTTCTGCCGCTTCTCTTCCTTCTTATATGGGACAATTAGGGTTTTGGAACCCTAAGAAGCATTTCCCACTTGCTATCTTGACCATTGGATGAGTTAACTTCAATCTCGTCCATTCAAAATTTTGGCGCCCAACTTGCTTTGTCTGCTTCTTGGAGCTATTTGAAGCCAGAGGTGTGGTTTTTGGAAGCTAGCTTTTGGAAGGGTATGCAAGGGTGTGGGTTGAGGTTGAGTGTGATCAGTGAAGGTGATGATGAGGGGTGATGATGGTGGTGTTTGGAGGGTAGCAGGCTGAGGTGGAGGGGAAGGCTTGACCGAAGTCAAAGGGTGGTATACGGGGTTAGTTATTTTATTTGGGTGGGCTGAAGTTTGTATGGGCCTGGGTATTTGGTGGACCAGGTTAAGTTGGGTTTGGATTTGGCTTTTGGGTAATTTTATTTAGTGATCCGGATTTGGTTTTGGTAATTTTAAATTCACAAGGACCATTCATGTAATTTAGCAAAACTTGGGGGGGCTGTGGTGTTTTACCCAAGTAACCATAAGGATCAATCATGCCAATTGTTAATTGTACAAAGACCACAACTAACATTTTTTATTTAAAAATACCCGAGGACCATTTTTGTAAAATTTTTAAAGTTGAGGGACTTTTCCTGTAATTTTCCCAAACTTATGATCCAAGGGCCATTTGTGATAACTTATGATTTTCCAACACCCAAAGATGATTTTTATTCAAAATAATTCCACCCGGGATCAAATCTGTCAATTTCCAAAACTCCAGGGACCATTCTTGTCAATTTTGGATTTTAAGGGGTAAAAGTGTAATTTTCTCAAACTTCATCACCCAAGGACTTATTTTGATAATTTTTGACTTTTATTTGCCTTGGGTTGACTTTTCTTTCGTTTTAAACTTCCAGGGACTAGTTTTGCCAAATTTTGAAACTTGGGGGACTGAAACTGCCAATTGTGCAAACTTTGTTCGTTTTTCATTTGTTTTCAAACATTTTGCATCTAAAACATATAAAACACACTTTTGGGATAATTTGTGTATTTTGATGCGTTTTTGGGTGTTTTTGGATGTTTTGGCAGTCCAGATACGGTAAAAATGATGAGTGTTTGAGCACTCATCAATTTTCTGCTATAATTTCTTTTTGGTTCTATTGGGTTGTAAAGACAAAGCTGAGGTTAGTGTTAAAATTTTCGTTTAAATTTTATAATCAATCGATGTGTTTAATATTTAAATAGTTGAAGTGATTTAGGGAGCAGCAAACCATTTAGTAAATCCGCATTGGCCGACATTTTTCCATCTGATTGATCTCAAATTCAGAGTATGCTTTATTTTTTAACCAACTTGACATGTTACCAACAAAATAGAACTAAAATGGATCCATTTGAATTTTAAATGTCACAACCAAAAAAAAAGGACCCCCTTTGCGATTGTTGTTCATTTAACAATTTCCCGTCAAATCCTATCGCCTTTTGAATTTGTAGCACCATATTTCGTACGGTTGACATAGATAGCCTGTTCAATACTTTATTGCAACGATTTGAATGTTGTAAATCCTTTTATAACACTCCCATCGCTCAATTTTTCGGATAAGGATTTTATGGGTGTGTTACCTTACCAATGGATGTTATTGTTATAGTATATTTTATTAGTATGGTGAATGCGACGTGCAATAAACAGTTTATTTTAACCTATACTAATTCTCAGTAATTTGTGGTTGTCACAGCTATTAACGACATGCAAAATAAATGCAGCAGTTTGCAACCACAAAGTACACGATTACATTCTCTGGAACACGGTAACTTGGAGTGCTATTAAATTCAAGAAGTACTTTAAGATACGTTCATCTCTCTCAAGTCTTTGCCATTACAGGTGTTCAGAAAAAAGTAGTCACCACATCAAAGACAATTCTTGCTGATACCAGTCAGAGCAATCCTATTAGTCATGGTGTCCAACTTCATTTGCACATATATTTTTAATTGCTACGTGCAACATGTAAATGCCTATTTAAATTGAACTGGCTGATGATGACTTGCTGCTACAATGCGGGAAAATGAGAAGCAATGCTTTCATAGATAGTGCTCATGACTTTCAACCCCTTCCGAGTAGTAAGCATGTGCAACCACTAACAAATAAAAAACGGAAATAACCACTGAAAGGTACTATATTATTGTTGTTTATAGTCATATTCTCATGTTTAATACATGAATATAGAGGATGTGTAAATGACTTCTGTGTACTGACTTTCAGGTAACGAAACCTTTGTCAGGGGACCCGTCATCATTTTTCATGGACTTACCTACTACAGGACAACGCGATTTCATTTGCATTCAACAAAACAGAATGGATTTTATAAAGGAACGGCAAGCGGATACAGACGTTCGTAGGTAATCCGGTATGTAGTATGTACAGTTAAGTTACGGTAAAATAGCGTAGCCCGGTATGTAGTATGTACAGCCGATTCTGCAGGCCGCTTCTAAGTTAGCTTCCCCCAAGACACTTATGTAAGAAACCTACAATGTACAGTAAATAAACGTAGGTATCGACACATGTATGTAGGATACATATGCAGGTATGTGAAAATAGGATGCCGCATTAACGTAACAGCCGATTGCAATGTTTTGTAAACACCATCCTGGTAATACATCTATCCAATTTTGTCTTACAACTGTAAAAAACATAGAAACACGTTTGTTCCACAGGTATAGAAGCCCCCGCCGCAACGCGGCGGGTTCCTTCTCCTTGTTTTCATCATTTAACCTTGTGTATCTATATCTTTCATTTAAATATTATTAATGAAACAAAAAGGAGGCCCACAATATTCGTATAATAGAGGTGCAAGCAGAAAGAAACCCAATTTACACGTACGGATGCAACAAATGGAATTATGAGGTGTCATATAATCATTTCTATTGAACCAAGTCACGTTACTCCATTGTGGATGGCCTTAGTCACATACTTAAGACAAGTCATCACTCAATAATAGGCAAGTTTGATAGTTTAGGATAGTCATCACTTACGTTACATATATTGTTGAAAATATTAAAAGTTAAAATCATTTCATAGCCAGTTAAATTTTGCGACGCTCACTAAGGTTATTGACTTATTGTTAAATCACATGTTTACTTATGCTTGTATCTTTTATCTTGAGTTCTTGACACTTGTATAATATCCAATTCTACCACGAAAGCATCCATGTGATAGATAATTGCATACTTGTACATAGGGGTCTTGATCGGTTCGGTTATCAGATTATTCGGTTTATTCGGTTCTGTTAGTTCGGTTAAAACTCTTTCGGGTCAAACCAAACCGACGCGAACCGAATTCAAATTTGATCCAATCAAATCGAATAACCGAAAACCGAATTCCTATAATCGAAAACCGAACCAAATAACCCAAATTACATAATTTTAATTATTTTTTCATATAATTATATACTAGTATATTTTTACCACAAATTTTTTTTCAAGCTTTAAATAATGTTATATTTATAATAAGTAAGAGTTTTAGTGATTTGTTTTTTCATACAAATACATAGAAAAAATATATATTTATATGAATTCGGTTTTCGATTTTTATTAGCAAAATCATATTCAAACCGATAACCGAATATTTAGTTCAATTCGGTTTTGATTTTCAGTTAATGTGAATATTACCCGATTGTGAACACCCCTACTTGTACATATCTTTATTTACACATGCACCCTAAGGAATTTTCAAATACGAAACTTAAGCAATGTATTAACTATATATAACATTTCTCCCCGGACCAAGTTCCCATGCGGCAATAAAATATTATAAACTGCTTAAAATATTATATAATTCATTTCTCTATACTCAATCCGGATAGAATATTGCGGACAAATAAAAATATCGAAAAATCCGTCCCTCCTATTGGTTCTTGCATGACTACATACCATAACTCCCATGCACTTGCACACATGATCAAAACAAAAGGCTTCACACCATACTTCCCATGTATTCACATACACATGATCAACACATTTATAAAACAAATTACAAAACACACCCTTAACTTTTTTATATTTACAACTTTCTAATATAGCAAACTTTACTTACCAAATATCTAATAAATCTTTATCAGTTTCTAGAAAAAAAAATTATTACCAAATAGGTCTCTCGATAACGAACCAAACAAGTCCAATATTGATATGCTTTTGACGTACGTATAATTTTATAAAAAAAGTTGAAGTTTAATATATGTATATTTTTTTTAAAAATAAATAAATAAATAAAATCAAATGAACCTTTAACATGTCAACTAACTTTAAAAATTATACTTAACTTTTTTAAAACTATAAAAGCCAAAGACGAGCAGCTCTATAAATATAAATATATAACGATTTACACTGTCAAAACGCCTCCGCATTATAAAAACCATATCTAATATTAATATATTTTTGACATACGTGCGCTTTTATAAAAAAAAAATTGAAATTTAGAATATATTTTTTTTTACGAAAAAACAAAGATGTCTAGCAATTTTTTTTAATAATAAACATATAATCAACATGCCGCAATATTATATCTATATAACATTTTTCACTTGACCGACTGAGCGGTCATTTAAGGGCCTTAGGCCTTAGCTGGTGATCCGAGCTGTTTCCCTCTAGAGTGAAACAGCACGGGTTTTTGTTTTGTTAGAGTGGCGTTCAAGTAAGTTGGTTGGCATTAATAATTGGTGGCCAGTAGTTTGGGTTTAATTTAAAGTTATTAAACTATTTTTCCAAGAGTTTGTCTAACTTGTGCCCTAGGGGCACAAGTTAAGCATACTAAAAGACAGCGAGGTCCCACAGAAAAGGATATAGGGATCCATGAAACTGTACTTTTCTGTGGATCCCTATGTCCTTTTCTGTGGGGCCCAGTTGTCTTTTAGTGTGCTTAACTTGTGCCCCTAGGGCACAAGTTAGAAAAATCCATTTTCCAAATACCAACTTAAAGACATTTACAAAAGTGTTCACAAACATTATACCAACAATCTTTGGGGCAGTCATATATATTTTTGTCATACATTCGGTAACCGCATAATGAAAAAAAAAAACAACATTCACTGACTATACACGTTCGTAATGAAACTATGACACCGAATTACAAAAACAGTTTTTACCCCGCCGCAACGCGGCGGGTACATCCATCTCGTTACTAGTACAAAAGGCCACATTCTACTATTCTAGTGTATCATGTGTGTAGTTAGTTGTGGCCCAAAAAAATAATAGTTTAAGGCCTGTTATAGCTAACCTAGCCCATCAAATGTCACATTCTTATTCATTAACATCACAGCCGCAATTTCATATTTTGTAGTTGATGACCAGATCTCAAAATAGGTAGCTCTTCATTTTATTTCTTCTTTTATTGTTTTATATCTTGCTAGTTATGTTTCTGATTGATTGATTTATGTAGATCTAATGATATCAATAAGCGAATTATATGCATAAAGGTGTATTATATTTTTGTTTTACTAGCTAAACTTTCATAGTAAACTTGATTAGTTACGACTTACGAGTATCCATCTAGTGGAAACCTTGATAGATATTTATATTAAGGTTAGAAGTACTCCGTATGTAAGGGTTTTTTTTTTTTTTTTTTTTTTTTTTTTTTTTTTTTTTTTTTAATGTTATACTAGTCAACAGTCAACACCACATAATGATATAAGTAATTGATAACGTTTGGATATTAAAGGCCAACATAAGAGTCGTTTATAGTGCTGATATATTTTCTCTCCTTTTTGTGATGAAGGTTGTGAGAGTGAGACGAGCATGCTTCTTGTGGAAGTTGTGACGCTTGTTTGCGATACCTCTAGTCTTATTTGGGCTCGACATATACAAATATGCTTTGATATTCCGGAAGGTGAGAGTTACCTTCGAAACTGTCAAATTAAACGTCATACATCGTGACATAAAAAGTGCTAATATTATACAACTACAGTCCATAAGCATTGAGGAACATCCATAAACATCAATATCTTATTACAGTCCCAAATAAATAGGCATTCACTCTCTAAACGCCCTCTCTTCCGAACTACGCATGGCATGTTCAATTATCGCTCGTCCTGTAGATCCCCTCTCTTCCGAACTACGCCTATCATGTTCAATTATCGCTCGTCCTGTAGATCCCCTCTTCCGGGCGACAATAACATAATCCGATTGAAGGCAAAGCAATCTTTTTGGCAAACGTTATAGAGCTCTACAGACTCATCATAAGTGATTTCTCTAATACCAGCAAGAACCCGTTGAAATTGTAAGTCAAGGGTATCGGAGCTTGTTTCCCGAATCTCAGCCTCATCAAACACTCTCTCTGATGCAGCTATGCTCTTCCGTGTGCTTGTTCCAGTCCTTGTACTCCTACTCCCTGTACTCCTACTCTTCGAACGTTTTGTAGATGGCCTTTTAAATTTCATTAATTCTCTAAGTCTCCTAGAACTGGTATCACGAGCCTACAAGTAGCATCATAAATTTAGTAGTAATCAAAATATCAACCTAAATATTAAGCAATATCATCAAACGCTGAAGTCTTAAAAGCAATTAGGCAGTTAGACATGCAAGCTAAAGCCTTCTCACGGCTGCAAATAAAAAATTGCCTTCTCACGGTCCTTTATGGGTGGGGTTAATTATCTATTTCTAGCAAATTATGAAATCAAATAATAAATTACCGGTAATCCTGCGATAACTTCCAAATTGCGTGCGTATTCTCTACAGTCTTCCCCTGAAAACACACGTAATGTCTCTCCTTCCCTCAGATCAGTCATATTGGTTTTGTTATAGTCATTATAGCAATATGCAAATTCCTCCCAAAGTGTGGGGCTCGACTCCTTAATATAGAATGGCAAAATTTGCCCATAGAAGAAAGGGGTTATTTTGATAAACGAAGACATATAAGTCTTTTTGATTTATTCCGGAAGGAGGGCGAATGGTTATTTTGACGACGACAGATAAGTCTTTTGGTGGATATATCTTATAACATTTTATATACACTTTTAAGTGGATTGGATTTTTCTTCACAGTTGCGACACAACGAGTCATAAGAAGATTGAAAGTAAGTGATAGTGCTAGTATTTATACATTTGTGAGTGTTTTGTTGTGTCGTTTTGTTTGATCAGTTAAAATTGGTTAAGTCATGAAAAGTATATTGTATTTCTTGATCAACCGAATGTACATAAATTTATTTATATGACTACGACTCCACTTTTTGTTGTCTTATCTTTTATCTTATATCTCAAAATAAGCAAGTTTACTATGAAAGTTTGACTACTCATCATATTGATGATGAAAACATGATAATTTTAGGATTTTAAATATTTAGGGAGACCCACAGAATTGTATTTACCTTTAATTGCCTAATATATACATTTCATCTTTCTCAAACAATATTTTTGTTGCAACTGTTAAAATTATACAAAGTATGATCAAGTAATCAATAACAGATTTAGAAACAAAATCAATTTATTATGAATCAACCAAACCAACCACCCCTTATGGTTGATTCATTAAGGGTGTGTTTGTCTTTGCAAAAAAAGTCTGAACCGCCTCTGACTGTTGCCCGGTCAGACAAGAGGGTTGTTTGTTTTTTCGTTTCCATTCAGACGCGGTAAGACCTTACATATCTGACTCAGTAAGTGGTGGTGCTCACCTCTTACCACCTCTGAACCTGTGTACCCATTCATCAACACTATTACTTTAACAATCCATATAAGTGTTACTAAAACATGATTGTTATGATGCTGAAAGAGCGTTTTGTAAAAAAATAGAACAAAGAAAAAAATATATAACATAGACAACAAAGATCTTAGGCTCTTTTTCAAAGTGATGTTCACAAAATCTTTAAAAAAAAAATTGTTAACCCATCTATTTAATATAATAAACCTCAATAATGTACAAGCCCATTAAGCAAGAAAAATAATTAATGTAATGACGTGTCTTCTCTCCTATTGGTCAATAAATAATAAATGCACAAAAAATGTACAACCCATACAAACCAGATACAATCACACGCTCTAATTTTATAATAAACCAGGTTTCCAAAAACTTGACACGCTTCCAAAGCTTTCCAAAGCTATCCAAATGTTATTTATGTAAATAACATCACCATACACGCTCCTCTCTTGAATCACCATTAATGAGACAATCAATTTTACACGCTCCTCTTTAAAGTCGGTTATGTTTAATCATTTTAGTCAAAGCCTATTTTGGGATTCGATTGTGAGTTTCTTTGTTGGAAGAACCCTAAACTGTGCAATGATTCTTATTCGATGCGGGTCTATTTTGGGTTTTGATTGTAAGTTTCTTTCTTTATCATTTTTACTAATTATAATACTTTAGATGTTATACACCTTATTCTTTAATGATTTTAGTCCTAATCTTTGTAATTTTAGGCCTAATGATGTTCATGTGTATGTTTCAATTTAGGGTTAATGATTTTAGGGCTAATGTACCTTATTCTAACTATTGTATGTTTCATAACCGATCGTCTGATTTAGAACCGTGGTTCATTAGAATGTCAGCTAATTAGGATTGATTTTGGTCCAATTAAAATGTCAAAAATTATTTTAGGAATACAACCTTTTTGAAACATACGAATTAATTTTTTGAAATGATTTGCTTTATTTTTGGGTTGGATTGAATCATGGCATTAACAACCTTCTAAAAAATCATAACCCTAATTTTATGAATTTGTCTATATAAGCTTTAAGAAATTTAACCTAAAGCCCCACATCTTTCTTTCAACAATTTACAGCACATATAAAAAAAGCATGGCTCAATTCGTGTCAGGCTACATCAAAGATCTTTCGCCTGTTAAGGACAATGTCAAACTGCGCGTAAGAGTTCTGCGCGCTTGGATGCAACCGGTATTTGGCAAACCCCACGTCAACAATTTGGAGCTTAACGTAATGGATGAGCAGGCAACTCATTTAGTTTTGGTTCATACATACATTTAAATTAGTATAATTTATAAGTATAAATAATTAAAGCCGTTCATTTTTGTAATAAACAGAATACAAGAATTCAGGCCCAGGTTAGGATGAAACAGGTTGATACTTTCAAACATCAACTTGAAGAGGGTACGGCAGTTACAATAAGTTGTTACGTGCTGGGTGAGATTCAGCCGAAATACAGGATGGTGAAAAACGGGCTCCGGCTAAGCTTCTTAGCCAATACAATTGTTGAAAAATGTAATGACTTTACTGGTTCGATGTATGGTTTTGATTTTAGATCCTTTAAAACCATAACAAATCTAGGAGTTGAGGAGGACGACCAGTTTGGTAAGTACATTTGTGCGTTATGGTAAATTCTAATGGTAGACCAGCGCGTAATAAATTGAAACTGATAAAATTTTTGTCATTTGTTTGTTCCTTCACCAGATGTAATAGGCCAGGTGATTGCTTGCGTTGATCTTGATTGCTATGACAAGAATGGCAAAGCTGGGAAGAAGAAACTAATCACCCTTCTTGATGCAGAGTAATTCTATATTATAGAACATGAAACGTTGCCGAATACATTTTCATTTTAAAGTCATTACATTTTGATCACTTTATTTATTGTTGCAGGGGCACTGAAATTAAGTGCACTCTTTGGGGAGCATTTGCGTAACAATTCTCTGACTTTCTACAGAAATTTGATGACCATTCAAGGATTATTGATGTCCTTCATCTTGGCATGATGAAAATGTGGGACGGTAAGTTTTTAAATTATAATATAAGTGGTAAATTTAGTGTTTCATTTTATTCACAGTTTTTTTACGCCTAACAATATAATGGCTTGATTTACATAGGCAAAATGGGAGTGCAAAATGGTTACAATGCAACAAGGTTATTCCTTTTTAACGGAAAAGAACCTATCACAGCATCTGAATTCAAAGATGTTGAGGAGTTTAGACAAGGGTATGTACTAAATACTCAATCGATTATTTATTGGCTAATCTTTCACTTTGTGGCATATGTATTTTTCAAAAAGGATGTGTCCAGGTGTTTCTTGACTATAAAAATACATTTCATATATAGGATGCTTGCTACAAAGGTAGATGAAATGTCTCAAAATACAGCCTCTCGCATCTCCACCGCCTCTAGGAACTCGACAAAAGAAGATTTTACCGCTTTTGCTACAATGAGACACATTGTCGAGCTCTTGGATGTACCACAGGTACATGAGTACATCCCCCGTACCTGGATTTGTTACTATAACTTATATTTTCTTTTATTCTGTTCGAATTACATTATTTTTTATTTATCATTAGGGTAACCCTTCTGTGATTGTGGGCACTATCTGTGCAATAAATGAAGGTGGTACCTCGGTTGTGGCAAATGCAAAAAGAAGGTTGTTAAGGCAAGTGACATAGTAGATGTGGAATCGGAAACCCCGGGAAAACATGTTGGTGGGCCCACCGAATGGTATTGCACTAAATGCTTGGATGTTGTACAAAGCCTAAAATCAGTGTGAGTATTGGTTACCTTAGAATTAATTCATTTTAGATGTAAAGTTAATTTCAATGTATCACCTAATAGATTGTTCTATTTAGGTTCCGTCTTCAGATACGTGTTCGAGATGCAACGGGGACATGCTCTTTGTCCCTCTTTAACGATGAGGTGTAAGCGATTGCTGATAGATCCGCTTACCAGCTGTGTGACAAATACGGGAAGGTACATTCACACCCTTAGAATAATGTTGATTCACTTTGTCCTAAAATTTATAAACTTATGCAGAAAATAATACATTATAATTAATACATGTGTAACAGACTGATAACGAATTTGTGCCGCTTGAGATTACAAAAATTGTTGGTACCAAGTTTGCCTTTAAGGTATTCATGGATAAATTCAATGCTACAAAGTTGTTGCCTGTGTTTAATGTTTTGCGTATGTCTGCGGATCCGGCAATTATTGAATCACTGCACGCAGCCGAAACACCAGTCAAGGTAACACTTTATTTTCTGTGTCAGTACATTTGTTTTATTTATTATACAACACTCTTCACGAGCCCATCAAAAATAGAAATATCCAAATAACACATTCATAATGAATGTGTCACACCATTCTTTAGTATAGTCTGAGAACATTATTTGCACCAAAAAGGCAAAGTGCAAGTGGTTAACACTTTATTTTCTGTTGTCAGTACATTTGTTTTATTTATTATACAACACTTTTCACGAGCCCAGCTTACATATTAATTACTTTGTTTCAGCAGCCGGATAACGAAGCTACAAGTGGCAGTGTACCAGTTGTCACACCATTCGTAAGTTTTGTTACTCATCAAATGTAACCATTGTTATATATGGTACTAAAATTCACCTAAACTAACCATCTATTTGATATTGTCAAGGATCTGGTATCGCAGACGGATGAGAACATGACCCCGACAAATGCAGACAAATTCGGTGTTAAGAGCAAGCGAGCAGCAGAAGATGAAGCAGAAGGAAGCATGTATTCTAATGGTAAAAAGGCAGCTGTCGAGATCAAGGTGGAAAAGGAACCATGAATACGCTTGTGTTGAAGTGTTGAAGTCTGCTGCAGCTCCAAATCATAAACTATATTCATTTTCTATTTGAATAAATGGTTTTGGACAAGTTTTTGTAACTCTATATGGTTGCGAAGTCCTAACCACTTGCACTTTGCCTTTTGGTGCGAAACAATGTTCTCAGACTATATTTAAGAATGGTGTGACACATTCATTATGAATGTGTTATTTGGATATTTCTATTTTTGGTGGACTATACCTGTGGATACTTTTGTCACAGATATACAATTGTTTTTTTCTTTTTGTTTTTATACATGTTGAATTGCTAATTCTAATTTACTTTGCAGGTAATATCTCACTTTTTATGTACGATATACATGCTTTCCTTGGTTTTTTTTGCAGGTTACTCACGTTACGTATTTGGACAAGCAGATGAGTTCAGGAATTATGATTCCATTAGAAGCGATGAAAAAAAAATAGCTTTATAGTATAGTGTTTTGTATAAACTTCGTTTATACAACAACGTGTATTTTTACATGTTTGTAAATATATCAAAGAATTATGAAAGTTTATTATGTCATTTGTGTAGTTACTTTAGAACTTTTGATTTTTCTTTTAACAACTTGCAACTCTACTTTTCAAGTTTTACTCTTCCTTTTACAAACTTAACAACTTCAATCATATATGTTATATGCAACGATTTTTTATCCTCCATCATTTAGAAATTTATAAACAATCATATAATTGTCTAAAATAGAGCCCCTTTAATGTTTGTATACCCTTTCTAAATTAAGGAACATAATAACGAGACACCTTTTAAGGGTTGTAAATTAAATTCTAATCATAACAAATATACAACTAACATATGTTATTTGTCATATCCTTTCCCAATACTTTACTTTATGGTCATATCCTTTCCTAATTTTGTTAACGCATCAAACTATATAACGCCCATACTCAATCATATCCTTTCCTAATTTTGTTAACCCAATATTTTATGCACTTATTATCTTAAATGTTTTCAAATTTCAAACGATTTTTCAAAATACTTGAGGTTAATATACGATACATTTCATCATATAAATATCTCATTTTTCATTTACATCCTTGACTCATAATCATCAATAACATAAACATGGATGATGAAAACACTTCAACAAAATCAAGAAAGCGCACATCTTCAAAAAAACTGCCGAATAAGAAATTTCATCAAGACCAAAATACTTCCAGCTCCCCTAGCAATTCAACATCGTTCCAATCTGCTTCTTTTGTTTCATCAGACAATGTTCCACAACCAATGTTGGTAGATTCACCTTCATCTAAAAGAAGAGTTCCTTTGACGGAACTATTAAAATGTAAGCAGACATGTTTCACATGATGTACTTTTTAATATCTATTTGACTTTTAACATCATGTTATTGATCAATAATTTTCCATTCATTAGATGATCCACTAATTGAAAATGTTGCACCATGGACTTTTTCCAATACTCCTACAACGCACCAAACCAATCCTTCAGGTATGTTGATTGTTAATAACAAAGTCTACTTCTGTTTATAATTAATTTTGTGTATCTTTGTATCATCGGCAACATGAATGAAAAAAAATTCTAAACATAATCTGTCAATTGGTTGTTTTAATTCATAGGTTCCTCTATTAACTCTACACGGACTAAACCAACAACTAATCAAAGGGTGACGCTTTCGGACGTGACTAATAGTTAGTTACATTTTCATTTAATACAATCACTTCAGCTTTGTTACATACTACTTAGGCAAACCACTTGAGTTATGCCTCCACTAACTTCTTCTATTTATGTTTCATGTAGCTCTTCCACGTATACCCGCCTCAAATTCATTTTCAGCACGACTAACAACAACTTCGTCACTTAATTTTGTTCCTAGGACAAGGGGAAGACCACCAAAATGTGACATCTCAATTGGTACGCAATAAACTTCATTATAATATAAATGTCTTTAAGAACTTTGTTTACATAAGGTTGTATTCACTCTACCGCAGAAGAATGGAGTATTTTAGGATATAACAGTAACACGATTTGTTGTTATTATTTTTATGAGTGTTAATACGTTAGAAACAATTTCAGGTGCATCTCAACCTCCGTTATCTACTAAAGCAACACCACAAACTACCACGACATCAACTCATTCTGTCAAACAAATAAATGCTACATTACCACCGCTGCTCAGTGGTACATATATTGTATAATTATATATTAATATATTCTGCCTACAAGCTTTCAAATAATCTGATAATCAATAACATTCAGGTCATCAAGTAATTGCAAATTTCGGTCAATGGACTTTTTCAAATACACCTACAACGTTGCAAACTAATCGTTCAGGTATCTTGATTGTTACTAACAAAGTCTACTTCTGATTACCTTAAATTTAGTGTATCTTTTGTGATGTCCGATAACATGAATAAAGAAAAGCGCTATACATAATTCGTCAATAAATATTTTTTTTACATTGTCTATTTTATTTACCTTATTCATTTGATTGTTTTTATTCATAGGTTCGTCTATTAACTCTACACCGACTCAACAAACATCTCAGGAAAGACTGCCACTGTCGGACTTGACTAATGGTAGGTTACAGTTTCATTTTATACACGAACCACTTCAACTTTGTTAGATACTACTTATGCAGGTATTTGTGTTACACGGTACACTAAATTATTTTTTTCATGTTATTGGACGTAGCTCTTCCACGTACACCCGCCACAATTTCATTTTCAGCAAGACCAACAGCAACTTCGCCAGTTGATTTTGTTCCAAGACCAAGGGGAAGACCACCCAAAAATGCCATGAGAACAACTAATTCCCCCAAACAAACAAATTCAATATTATCACCGTTATCAAAGATTGTCTGTTCCATAACCATGTTCTTGAATATGATGATGTGAATGTTGATGATGAATTTGTTATCGACAAATGATATTAAGTTTAAGAGTACTATCAATAATTAATTTATATGTCCTGAATAAGAGTATGATAAATGTGTTTATCATACTTAGTTTTGTATTGTGCTTTTTCTGTTAAATTTGTTTCTTTAATCAAAGACTCTTTCATATAATTAAAATGTCTTCTTGCCTTTATATCATATGGGAAACGACAACGATACCAGGTATCAAGAGACAATCAAAGTGGGTGTTATTGACAAAGAATCCGTAGACACCAGCCGTAACAAGAAGCTACATTGTGATCAAAAGAAATATATTGGAGATCAAAAAATTTTCATAACGTTTACATTCGTTATTCTTTCTTACTTCATTCACGTTCATACCTTTTCTTAATAAAAAACTCTCTAAAACCCCGTGGATGCCACGGGTCTATAAGCTAGTAATCAATATATTTCAATCAAAACCAAAAACAACAAAACCGATACACTTTAATTTGTTAGAAATAATATCATATTAGTTGGGCCAAAAAGTTTGTTAAATTTAGTTGTGTGGACTGAAATTTTGTCATACTTTTGAATATTTTGTTATAAGTTGGACTAATATTGAGTCGAATTTTCGGATTTATTTATGATAAAAATATTTTGCTTCATGTTTACACAAACTACTTATACATCGTATTACTAGAGTTTAATATACACTTAAGAAAAATAGACAATTAAAATCATCGAGATACAAGCATAAATATTTAAGGTCAAACTTGATAAAGAAAGACTTGAAAGACATTTAATATGGGACGGAGGGAGTAGTTTTTAAAAATAATAAGTTATATATATGTATGTTGCTAATCCAAACACCGCCATGCCCCATAAGAAGATTGTAACTTTTGACTCTTCATGTATCTTCATACCAAATCAAGGAAATTTAATAACTTTGACTAACAAAGATACAGTTTGACAACCATGGTCACATGGACTAGTTGCTAGCTTCAAGGATCTTGATCATGTATTAGTACTGAATAATTATTTTTTCAAATCCGAAACTTAGACAATATACAACAAGAGTTGGCAAACTCATGGTCATCAGTTAAACCAAGTAATATCATTGCAGGTAAATTAGTAGAATAGATAAATTGAAAATCGAAATAAAAAGTCATGTGAACTGTATTATGTGAATATTATAACATTACATATCAATCGAAATAATATCATGTCCCTCGTATGATTGTAAAACTGAAAATAAACACTTGAATCGTAAAGAAGAAGGGCAAAATTAGCTGAAGTCATAAGAGTTTAAAAAGTTCTTATCCCATGTTGATAGAAGTTGTAACTAAAAGTGTGCATACATAATTAAATTGTTGACTTCCAAATGTGTTCAAGTCCATGTGTGTTTCTTTTTGGTTCAAACCGAACAAGAAATCCACCATGCACTCAAATACATTTCAATCTTAAATTTTAATATTATTTTTTAATGAAAATCATTTGAACTTAACCATTTTTTTTTTTTTTTTTTTTCATTGTCTTGTACTCAAAGTTAATAAGACAGTTTATTTATATCTTAGGAGGTAATAGAAACACAAAACTCTAATGGAGTGATAAAGCAATATGATTAAATGATTTTCGTCTTACCAGAAAAGTGGGTCTCACCGTTGACCTAGTCAAATAAAACAAAATGTCATGTCGGTCTAGCAAAAGAATAATAGTGGTCGCACAAAACGTAACTTTGGTTTAGCAAGAAAACACCCCACCAACTCATGTATTTCTATATACTACTAAAACTCTAAAAGAGGTGGGCTATTTTTATTAAAATATTGTTTTTTTTTGGGCTCCTTATTAGCCCAGTATCATTGCAATATCAAAGGCGTGGCTGCTTATCCTCTTTTGCATACGAAATAAACAAATGAAAAGAAATATATCAAAGCCACGTGAAGATGGTACCAGCGAATGAGTTTGATCAAGATGGCCTTGTATATTCTATATACTACTAACAAGGTGTGGAGCCCGCCGCGTTGTGGCGGGTCTCTTTTGCGCCAATTCTGATTCAGTCAATGTGTTGTTCGAATATTTTGTCGATTAAATAGAGGCATACTCAATGTAATATAGAAAATTTGTTATAAAAAAAAAAGTCGTAAATAACAAAAAGTCAAGGATGGTTTTCCCAATTTGCTCATATATATCATACTTCAACAATTTTTATAAAATTGTACGTATGTCGAAAGTATATCAATAGCACCCGTGCGTTGTGGCGAGGCTGGCGAAAATTTTATTTTCGTCTGACTTATCTTTTTTGTAGTTCGGTTTTGAATGTCGTGGCCGAGCTTTTAAACTATTTTTTAATCATTTTGAAAGTTTAGGGTAGTTGCGTAGATTATTACAAAATTTTATGATAGTTCTAAAAGTTATTTAGTATGTTATGCGTATGTCAAAAGTATATTAATATTAGGCTCATATACTACTAAAAGCGTTGATTGCTGCCTAAATAATAAACAATACATTAAAATACAATTTCTGTAATAAAAAACTATTTTTTGTTTGGATTTGCTGATTAGCCCATACGTGCAGCTGAGGCCCAATATGGAAGTTTGTCCGCTTAATCCCAGTTAAGAACAAGTGTCGTGTATATGTATTGCATGGTACTGCAATTTTTATGAATCCTATTGGTTCATAATTAAAAAATGTAACAAACATTTCTTTAATATAAATTTTAGTTACAAAACACGCCCTGAACTTCTTAATATTTACAACTTTTCTATATAACAAACTTTATTTGCCAAATATCTAACAGATACGTACCGGTTTCTTGAATAAAAAAAATACTGGAAAAAAGGCATCTCGATAATGAACAAAACAAACCCAATATTAATATACTTTTGACGTACGTACGGTTTTATAAAAAATGTTAAAGTTTAATATATACATAGTTTCTAAATAAAAGAACTTTGAAAATGCATCATTAACCTATCAAATAACTTTAAACTTATCCTAATTTTTTTTAAAACTATAACGGTTAAAATTAGATCCGTCACAACACATTGTTGCCCGACACAACATTCATTCCAAAAAGGGCGTCGTACGACAACTATAAATATAGCTTTACACAACATTTGTTCGAAACAAATACAATACGTGTCGCCCAAAAACATACCACTATCTTACAATGAGAACCCTCACCTCAACATTATTCGTAAAAAAAAATGCAAAAAAAAATCCCCAGTTGCGGCGGGCATTACATTCTTGTTACTTTGAAAGTGCAAAATAGACAATTTTTGGAAATCAATTTCCATTCTATTTTTTAGCCTAGTAATTTACTGTAGTGGCCCAAAAAAATTAGTTTAAGGCCTCTTAAAGCTAACCTAGCCCATATGTAACCTGACCCAGTCACATTATAAATAGCTGAAAACACAATTCTTATCTCCTTAAAATGACAGCCGCTATTTCATAGATGATAACCATCTTGTACCGGTTCTGAGAATAGGTATCTCTTCATTTTATTTCTTCTTTAATTGTTTTTAATCTTGCTAGTTATCATGTTAGGTTAAATAACTACTACTTTTGAGTAAAAATCAGAGTTCTCGAGAGGGATTCTGTGGGACAAATGCAAAGAAATACATGAGTTGTCTTTTTGTTAATTTTTACTTGTTTAGGCAATATATATTTTAGATGTAAAACTATGCATGCTATTTTTCTTTTAGTGATTTTTAGTCTATAGCTTTATAGGACCGACCCTGCTATTTATGTTTGTGCCTTTGTGATTTATTGATGTAGGTCTAATGTAAAAAGATAGATTACTATATTTATATTAAGGTTCTCATACAGATTTTAATGATAAAAGTGTATAGTGCTAATATATTTTCTCTCCTTTTTGTGATGAAGGTTGTGAGAAACTGAGACGAGCATGCTTCTTATGGAAGTTGTGACGGTTTGCAAAACGGCAAATCTTATTTGGGCTCAACATATACAGATATGCTTTGATGTTCTTGAAGGTTTGAGTTACCTTCAAAACAACATGAATGACAAATTAAATGTCATACATCGTGACATAAAGAGTGGAAACATTATATTGGACGATGCGTGGGATGACAAAAATTGTTCATTTTTGCCTCTCCAAGATGCAACATCCAGTTGAGTAAGTCTACACTTAAGAATCAGATATTTACTCATTTGGAGTAGTGTTATTTGAGATTAGGTGTCGTATGTTAACATATGATAGAAACTCTCATTGCCTTGGAGTAGTGTTATTTGAGATTAGGTGTTGTATAGTAACATATGATAGAAACTCACATCGCCGACATGTAACATTCCAATTCCTTATAGCGAATGGATGAAAAAATCATTGTATATGAGTATGCTTCTAATGGGAGCCTCGACAAATATTTGCATTGTTTAAGGGGATTGGATTTTCTTCACATTGATGACATAGCGAGACATTAGGAGATTGAACGCGATAGTGTAAATAGTATTGGTAGAGCTAGTATTTATACATTTGGTTGTGTTCTATTGTATTGTTTTGTCAGATTGGTTACAATTGGTTAATTCATGAAAAGTACATTGGTACATGTATGTATTTTCTGAATGGACATGAGTTTATTCGGGGATGCTACTACGGCTCCATTTTTTGTTGTATATCTTTATCTAATATCTCAAAATAAGCAAGTTTACTATGAAAGTTTGACGACTCTTCCATATGTCCCATGTCTCCTAACTCAGAATTGTATGTACCTTTAATTGCCTAACTAGATGCTTAATATAAAATAATTTAGTGTTAAATTTACTTAATATTGTAAATTTGTAAGTTTATAATGTGATGTTACAAATGTAACAATACGAATAATATCGAGCTAAGAAAACCAAAACCTTAACCCATGGATGAACCGAGACCGAATCCAAACACAAGCTGTAATTTGAAATCAATCTTATTATGTTCTACTTATTATTAATTGTTTTTGTATTGTGTTATGTTAATAGCTTAATACTAAACGTAAGACAAAACTAAAAGTGAGCTCTTGAAGTTTAAAGAAGAATGGCAAAATTGGCGGAAGTCATGAGAGTTTAAAAAGTTCTTATCCCACATTGGTGGAAGTTGTAACCAAAAGTGGCTATATATATATACAAGCATGTACATTTAGATTGTTGACTTCAAAATGTGTTTAAGTCCCTGGGTTTGTTTAGTCATCCGTTTCTCCCGATAAAATGAATGTTTTTCATACCCAGGAACTAAAATACATTATGATATTACGTTTTAATGACAATCATTTGATATATGATTAACTAAAAAATCTCTCTTATCTCGTTGTCTCGTATTCAAAGTTAATAAGACAACTCATTTATATCTTCGGATGTTAAAGGAACACAAAGCTCTAACCGAGCGATTAAGCAATATGACTAGAACTAAAATACATTATGATATTACGTTTTAATGACAATCATTTGATATATGATTAACTAAAAAATCTCTCTTATCTCGTTGTTTCGTATTCAAAGTTAATAAGACAACTCATTTATATCTTCGGATGTAAAAGGAACACAAAGCTCTAACCGAGCGATTAAGCAATATGACTAATACTTTTAATACGTATTTATGATCCAGTGAAATACTTAGATTCAAAACTTTTGTACAAAATCATCATACTCAATGTAATCTGCATGAATACAATCTAAAAGTGACCGAACTTTATTTATATTTTTCACATAACCTAACTAGGCAACGAGGTTCATGTCACATAGCATCCCTATCATCAAAGATAATAGAAGTGAGCTGCTCAAGTTGCAATAGACTCTGTCCATCCTTTCTTTGCTTTCTTCGGCAAGCTGCTAGTAACTACTACAACAACAAATATTGCTAATCCAAACACCGCCACGCCTCATAAGAAGATTGGTACTTTTGATTCATCATACCTAATCCAAGAAAATTTACAACATATAACTTTGACTACAAAACTATATTCTATGCACAAAGGAAAGAAAATTGTTGCATACAAATATACAGTTTGACTACCAATCTACCATGATCAGATGGACTAGCTGCTAGCTTCAAATATAATAAGCACCCTCGAGATTATTAAAGCCATTTATAGTTTTATACTATTACATCATATTATGATGATACTATAGTATACTAAGAATCTTGGTCATGCATTAGTACTGAATAACATTTTAATTTTAAATTTAAGAATCATGGTCGTGCATTTGTAGTATATTACTCAACATCAATAGCATGAAGATTACTACATTTCTTCTACCAAGTTTTTTAACATTAATTGTTTGCCACGTACCAGCATAGCAAATGAAACGACATTTTGATCTTAGATAGATATCAGAAAATCAGAATACGTAAAGCACTTCCATAGTGTGTGTGAACAAGTCATGATCCTAAAACTAGAAAGATGAAAGTTGCAAATTTAAAGAGCTGTCTTTTTTTACCCAATCAACTTTTGCGTTCTTAACGCTCTTGTATGAATCTCGAGTTCTATCACCAAGCATCCATGCGAATAATATCATTTGGATACTTGTAAATCTCTTTATCTACACATGCACCATAATTATTTTTCAAATACGAAACTTAAACACTATACACACAATGACACAGCGAGAGACCGAGAGTTAACTCATAATCATCACTAATATGGGCATATTGTACCGAGTCACCTATTTAACATGTTATATAAACTGAAAATGGAAATAAAAGTCATGTGAACTGTATTATGTGAATATTATAACGTTGCATATCAACCAAAATAATGCCATGTCGTCCCTCGTATGATTGTAAAACTAAAAATGAACACTTGAATAGTAAAGAAGAAGGGCAAAATTGGTGGAAGTCATAACTCATAAGAGTTTAAAAAGTTCTTATCCCGTGTTGATAGAAGCTATAACTAAAAGTAAAACTTAATCTACCCGGTGGGTAGTTTACCCGGTGGAGAAAACTTAATCTCCCATTGTTTTTAACCATGAAGCATACAAAGCTGACTGAATTTTTGCCTTTGTGCCCAAAAAAACTAGTTATGGTAAAGTATGCCAATATGTCTAATTAAGTTAAGGTTAGTCTCTCTGGTTGATTACGATGCCAAAGAAGGGTTTGTTAAGTAATATTTAGATTGAGACCCATTGGTTAAACATGGGTCTAGTTGAGTCTCCCTAAATATTATAGATGAGTCTAATTGGGTATTTGATAGAAAATGCAACTATATATAATAATTACACAACGGGTCTAGACGGTCTAGCAGTCAATTTTTTATCTTTTTTTTTTTTTTTTTTTTTTTTTTTTTTTTTCACTTTTTCATTTTTACTAAAAAAAATAAAAAATAAAAATAAAAAAATAAAAATAAAATAAAAATTGTCGACCGGACAAAACCCATCTAGACCCGGACCCATTTAGACCCATGATTCTAGAAGACCCATCTAGACCCGGACACGTCAACCCATCTAGACCTGTGACCCAAACCCACCTATTTTTATGCTTTCTTTTGGGCATGTGAATCCTTTGTAGATAACGACACCCAACTATCAAACGTTATCTGGTGGTTTTTAAGATAGTGGTAAGAAGATTATTCTGATGGAGATGGTGATGAAGATGATGATTATTGTGTTGTGGATGAAAGTTTTGGAAGAAGAAAGCGTTGGTGTGGAAGAGAAAAAGTGGAGACAAGACAATATCATGACCAAAATTACTATTTTACCGTCACCATATCATGTGGGTGACCTAACAGACATTAGTGACGGTCATTAGAAGCAGGGATGAACAGTACATGACGTTTGGTGTTAGGGACCAACGGTGCATTTTTCAGTCAATGGACGAACCACATTGGTCAATGTAAACCACAAGGACGAATGGTGTAATTTACTCTAATAAAAATGGGTCTTATAACAAATCAAATAGCTTAATGCAGTCACAAGCGTCACTTTATACAGAATGCAAGCAAAATACATATGAACCTATGTTATTTTTATATATTTTTTTTCAAGTTACCGCAACACTGGCACATGTGCGGTTACACAATGCAGTAAGAGCATCAACATCACTTATTCTGTTGTGTTATGTGATGGAATTACACTATTACAGTAACAGCAACAGTGAAAAACTCGGCAATATGCGACTAAAACATATATAGCATCTGTTCTAATGCATATAACGTACTTATGCATTTAACGGAATATGAACATAGACAGTTATACAAATTTGATGATTAAGCTATGCATTTGAATGTCTTTATTAAAAGCACCCAGGTGACAAATGGCTTACAAAATATAAAGTAAATCACGAACACAATATTAATAAGGACAACATAATTAAAAGACAAAACATAAAGTAAATCATGAACACAATATTACTTGCATTCCAGATAACCTATGCGGATTCTCTTTCTCTCTTCATCTTGTCAACTCTTAGCACCACTGCAACGTATATCTTGTCCACACTTTCCTCAGAAAACCTAAAAAGCTTGTGTCTCCAATCTTTTTTGAACAACAAAAGTCCAATAACACCCCAAAAACCTGCTGCAAAACCACTCATTATGCCCATGTAGAACCATACCTTGTTTGATTTATGATTAGCTGCTTTGTTGTTTTTGTGCATTGTTGTTTGGTCTTCATTATTGGAGCAATTATTTGGTAATGGAGCACCACATAGGTCTCTGTTCCCAACATATATTGATGGATCCATAAGGGTTTGCAATTGAGTTCCTGTTGGAATTGGTCCGGACAAGTTGTTGTGTGACAAATTCAAATGGCTCAAAAAATTCAAAGCTGCAATACTTGGAGGGATCAGACCGGTCAACTGGTTTCCTGAGAAATCAAGAGAATTTAACGCCTTCATGTTTCCAATGCTGTCTGGAATGGCACCATTGAGAAGATTATTAGACAAATTGAGACCCAGCAATGCAGAAAGTGACATAAGCTCGACAGGTATTTCTCCGACAAGGTTATTGCTTGAAAGATCCATGTTTATGACGTATCTGAATGTTGTTGTATATTCAAGAGAGACACCTTTAATCACCTGAATCAGATTTTGTTCAGAGAATGCTGCTTCAGCAATGTTTTCAAAATTGCTATCGTTAATCATACCATTCAACTTTCCTAGACAATGAGGGATTGGCCCAGTTAAGTTGTTGTGCGCCACATCCAAAATTTGAAGGTATGAATAATTGCACAAAGATCGAGGAATACTTCCAGTGAAGTTATTCTTGTGTAGCCTGAAAACTCCCAAATTTGTTAAGTTTTCCCCAATCCATTCGGATACGTCCCCAGAAAACCCATTATCACCCAAATCTAAGACACTCAATTCTTGTAAATTCCCCAATTCTCGAGGAAGCTCACCAGTGAAATGATTGTCGTTCAAGTTTAGCCAGATTACTGTTAGATTACTGTTAAAAGAGGCTACCAAGTACTTCAACATCGAAAGCTTTGCAAAGTGGGCTTCAGTAATTACTCCTAAAGAATTTCTAGAAATATAAAGAGCTCTGAGTTTGGTGAGTTGCCCAATTGAAACTGGAATAGTCCCATTTAACGCGTTTGAAGACACTGATAACAGTTGTAATGAAACAAGTCTTCCTAGAGATGTTGGTATGGGGCCAGTTAACAGATTGAATCTAAGATCCAACTCTTCCAATAATCTTAATCTTCCCAGAGATTCAGGGATTGGACCTGTTAGCTGGTTACCAGAAAGATCCAACTCTTCCAATAATCTTAATCTTCCCAGAGATTCAGGGATTGGACCTGTTAGCTGGTTACCAGAAAGATCCAACTCTTCCAATAATCTTAATCTTCCCAGAGATTCAGGGATTGGACCTGTTAGCTGGTTACCAGAAAGATCCAACTCTTCCAATAATCTTAATCTTCCCAGAGATTCAGGGATTGGACCTGTTAGCTGGTTACCAGAAAGATCCAACTCTTCCAATAATCTTAATCTTCCCAGAGATTCAGGGATTGGACCTGTTAGCTGGTTACCAGAAAGATCCAACTCTTCCAATAATCTTAATCTTCCCAGAGATTCAGGGATTGGACCTGTTAGCTGGTTACCAGAAAGAATTAACTCTTCCAATAATCTTAATCTTCCCAGAGATTCAGGGATTGGACCTGTTAATTCGTTGCCCATTAAACTTAAGCCTCTTAAATTGGCCATTCTTCCCAAGGATTCTGCAGGAAATGCACCTTTTAAACTCCCATCTAAGCTCAGCCTCTCAAAAGCGTATTGGGAGCATTCTGATACATTTTTCGGCGAATCAGTCATTTCAATACGAACGTAATTGTCCCACATAGTCAGTTCTTTCAAGTGACACTGTCTCCAGATTCCAACATCCTCAATATACGTAAAGTTGTTCCATGAGAGATCAAGCCTCAGAAGGTTAGGCATGACAGGAACCGATGAATTCAACATGTTTGATGAAAGGTCAAGGGATAATAGAGAACTCATGTTTGTTAAAGCAGATGGAAATCTGCCTTCAATTAGGTTCCCGCTAAGATCCAGGTGTTGGATGATAGAAATTTTAGTGGAATTAAGATGATTGGAAGAGAGATGCGTGTTATTCAGCCCACACCATGACAAACGCATCTTTGGAAAATAATGGATCGTGCTTAGAAAGTTTGTAGAATTCCTTGAAAGACTAAAATTGAAGTCTGAAAGGTCCAGGAATTCCAAGGATGTCATGTTTTGAAAAAAGCCTGGAAATTGACCTTTGAAATTATTGTAGCTAAGATCTAGTTGCTTAATGTTGGCAAGTGTTGTACTCGAATTACTAAGAGTACCAAGATCAGCATTTGTAAGACTACATCCTGACAAACTTAACGTTACTAAGGACGGCATCATGTAAAACACCATGTCATGGTTTTGAGCCTTACTAAGATTTAGATTACTCAAGTCAAGATACTCGAGTGACGAAAGGCCAGATATCCATGACATATCATCTGACATCAGCATGTTGTAACTGAGATCAAGAACTTTTAAATTTGAAAGATTTCCAAGGTGAGGAGGAATAACAACAGAAAAATTGGAATTGGAGAGATTGAGGTAACTTAGCTGTTTGAAGGATCCAATAAATTCAGGGATCCGGCTTCCTCGAAAATCATTAGCACTCAAGTCCAAGAATTTTAGATTCTTCAAGTGTCGTAAAGAAGAGCTCACCTCGTTACCAACTAAATCGTCTTCACTTCCTCTGAGATGAAGGCTTTCAACTTTCCCAGTTATTTTGTTGCAATGAACTCTTTCCCACTGGCAACAGTCATTACCAACCCATGATGACAGCATATCAGCGACATCGGTGACACTGTGTTTGAATTTGAGCAGAGCTAATCGCTCTTGCTTAGAGCAAACTGCTGAGATATTTGGAGCACACAAACAAGTATGTATGTTTGCAACAAAATAAATACTGAAAACGAGAAGGATTAACAAAGACCAGTGATTCACCATTTTTAATAGTAGTAAAATGCAAAGTGTAAAGGTGGGTTCAAATGATCAACAAATTAGTCCCATTTATTCATTTATTTTGTCATAGAAGACTTGGAAGTCATTGTGGCATGGGGTCAATGGAAAATTTACACGTTACAAGTCTTCACACGGCAAGTTTGAAGTCAAAACAAGTGTGGGTCAGCCGGACCTACAAGCACTTTTAATGCAGATATATAATATGATTGAATAAACTTTTATTGATATATAATCTGATTAAATATGGTTGCATAAACTTTTGTTTTGATATATAATCTGATTCTTTAAATAAATTAATTCATGAGGTTGTAATATACTAGTGGTGCCTTTAAACCCCCAACCTAAATCCTATTTGCAATACAAAAATACAGCACATATAGAGCCATTTCACATATATGAGCCAGAGCCATTAGTCTCTATTCAAGTTAGCCGTCAGGAAGGGTAACATAACATAACATTATTATACCTTCAACCCAAACAAAATAGACACCCAATAAGACAATAATAAACAAGCCCAAAAATATGTAATAACTATACTCCTAACTTGCATGTGAAATTTGTTAATTTGTAGCAAGTTTTAAGGAGCATCAGATGACATGGTTTTCGTTGGTATATTAATATGAAGTATTCCAGGTTAGCCATGCTCGAATAAACCCAAAGTCCTACAAAAACCTTTACTGATTTGTTACCCACCGGCCAGACCCATCTGATTAGCCACTATACGCTTTTATAATATTGTGATTAAAATGGCAAATGTAACGAGAGTAGACTATAAACCTGAATTTTCTTGCAAATATCCATTTTTGTATGACCCTTTAAATTGAATGGGTTCAATTGGCAAAGCTTTCATCACCCCTGCAACAACACGTTAACTTGAATTATACCACTGTTAAATAACTGGTGCACGACATAGATGTGGCAATTTCGACCCGTTTACTTTTGAAATATATTTACAGGTCATGTTTTACCTCTAACATGTCAAATGACTAAATAAAAATTTTAGCCTATAAGGAAACAGGTCAAATGAGTTTAATAGGTAGCACTCACCTTAACTGTAATGCCATAAACCTCTTAACTCATTTATTAAAAAAAAAACAGATTAATAATACTCCGTATTATATTTGAATTTGAACATACATTTAATATAAGAAAAAATGTTTTTTTCACAAATTCTATTTGGATCAGCCAATCATGAACTAACCTAATTTATCCATATAAAATAAAATATACTCATTTGGACCCATTACCCGACCCGCCTGACTCGTTCAAAGTGTCAAACTTGTTTTAACCATACTTTGAAAACTAACATATTTTGACCGTTACCCAACTGTCCAATTTGACCTCATCATTTTGGATGTAAAAGGAATCATTGTATTGTGAGCTTACAGATCAGGAGTGGGCTTCCCTGACGTGACCTTGTCACTTCCAAGAATTACTGAAAACAAACTGAATTCAGTATCAACAAAAAAAGTAAAATATACTTTTATGGCTACTTATACCAAAATTAACTCTTTATTTTTTCCCCCAGTATGAGAGAAACATATCCGAAATTGTAGAATAAAGTTAGAGGTGAGAAAGAGCAAAATAAATAAATGGTGATCCCTCTTTGTACATGGTGCAGTTATATCCAAACATGTGTAGGAATTAACATATTTAGGAACAGTCTTTGTGTTTGTTCTGTAATTACTATATGCACCTAAGCAATTTTTAAAGGTGGTGATTGCATGAATGTGAGGTTAGATTAGAAACATAAAAAATAAGAACTCATCATGGGACATCCAGTGGATAATGGTGCATAATTGTTACAAAATCGAGTTTGTTTGGCATCAAGTACATAGACAATAACTCACTTTTGATGATACATGGGCAGGAGGCTTTGAGAGTTTTGTTGAGGAGTAACGGGAAGATCATAATCTTTAACAATTGCGATTGCTCACTCATGGATATGGTGTCCCATCCCTTTACCATATCCATGAGTCACTTTTGTTTTCTTTCTCCATATCCATGGATGGAACATCATTAAGACCAAAGGGGTTGTGGCCCTCACAAAAAGTTTACTCTCAAGTACTATTTACTATATAATGCTAGTCATTAATTATGAAAGACATTAACATTTTGTAGTTTGGTCCCCCTAAAATATGTGTTTTATATTTTGGCCCCTCTGATAAATGAGTTCAAGTTCCGTCGTGTCCATATCCATCACTTTACCATATCTATCAACAAATTAATTCCTTTAATACATCCTTTCTAACTTGCTCTTCATACCAAAACATACAAACAAATTAAAGTTTGATTTATCTTGGATAGGGGCTGGAGAAAGTTCATAAAGGTTTAGTGGGAGAGTTCAAATTGGGTTTTCAACTTTTCCTAGCTTTATTTTCATATCAGTTTTTAGTATCAGTTTTTAGTGGGTCAAAACGATATTAGAAATCACATAGAAGGATAAAATTTTGCAATATTTTCACAAAAAGTTAACCTTTATGCTATTTTCTTAAATAACAGTTCAAAATGTTTTTATGATATACGAAAACTTTGAAAACTACACAATTAGAGTCCGAATGTTCAATATATTGATCGTATTTAGGTTGGAAATTAATTACATGTTTAGTTTCAAGACATGGACTATGAAATGATTTGTATTCTTTTAATCATTATCTTGTTACTAAAGGGGTACCCGCGCAATGCGGCAGCGAATACCTTTTTAGTATTTTTGTGATGAACAAATGTTTTTTATTCTACACTATATATATCTTACTAGCTCCAGGCCCGCCCGCTGGGCGGCTACCTTTTAGATATCTTCAAGATAAAAATCAGCAATAGAGTTTTTAAGATATCAATACAAAAAACATAAAATAAGTAACATAGTTTTCCATGTGATTATCTAATAAGGTCCATTTTTATAAAATGCTCGACAACAAGTGTTAAACACTATGGTCCTACACTATAAATTATAAACTTTATATATCATATATACGTAAAAGGTTTTATGTTGTATATTAAAAGTATAACTAAGATTAAATAATTATTATAAGATCACTATAAGATTAAATAATTAATATAAGATCACTACAGTTCTAATACTTTGCATTCATCCTTAGACCATAGACTTTACCAGATCCTCTTGCATAACATATGCACATATGTAGTTGTTTTCCCTTTACATAGACTTGTCATCAATAGGCTCTTTAATGGATACCTCTAATAGATACATGAAGTATAAAAACCATGCATCGATTAGAACTTGATCACTAACTTGCAACAATATGGATCCCTTAATGCTAATTTTACATATAATGATTATTTGAGGCCAAATATTTACTCCAAAATATCGAGATCTCTAATGTTGTTGAGATTGCTTGGCTGATGCTATTGCTTGTTAATTGCAACGATAATTGTGGTTGTGGTGTCATGAGAGTACACCCACTACCCAGTATCTACCCTATGCCTTCCTACGTAAAGTTATCATAGGTTACTTGAGTACCATGGGTAAATCACCTCAATCACCCCCTGCAATTAATGAAGAGGAAATTTAGTGTCTGATATCTAATAAAAACGTACCAAATAAGATATATACGTCACAAAATAACAAAGGATTAAATTTAAAAGCATCACTACTTAATATTAGATTGTCAATGTCAATCATGCATCTAATCCAAATAATCATCACTATCACGTACTACCTTTGTAGTAATAAAAAACACAATCTACGCCTTTAGTGGCCAACTTCAAATAAAATGCAATCGATCAAACTTAAGCACGATTCAATAAAAGTGATCAATTAAATCAATGAACATCTAAATAATACACAACTTTAGTTTAAAAAAGAAGATATATTGACGTATTTTAAGACTAAATCTCTATATATGGAAGTGTGAATTGGATAACAAAGTGACAGTTTTAAACGATCTTAATATAACAGAACATCAGTAAGTAAACTATATGATAGCCGCTAAACATAAAAACATAAGATGCTACCCCTATGAACTCACGTGAAACGACGGATTAATCTTATAAAAACATAAGATTGTTTTACCGTATAAACATAAGCAAAAGGTCCCAAACACACATAAACTAAAGATCGTGACAGATTTAGTCCCACCAAACATATAAAACTATAAACCAACATTTGGTTATATTGTATTATTGTCACTTGTTGCAGTTGAGGCTAAAAGCTATAGGTTACCCAAACTAAGTAACATAGTCAACTGATGAAAGCAAACGTGCCAAAATATTCATGTACGAAAACAACAAACATATGGTTACATCGAAGAAAATTTACTCATGAACTTCAAAGTGACCCAACTTAAGATCATTTTTAGGTTAGAAAAAACTACCCGGCGTTAACAAAAACATTTTAAATAATATGTGATTGTGTTCTTTTAAGATGCAACAAATTGAAGTTATTTTTTAAATCATGAAATGATATAAAGTACCAACTGCTAGGACTCTAACTGTACAAAATCAAAGTCAACAGAACAAAATCCTCTATCGAAAAGAGGTATGAAACAGAAAAACATAGATGACAGGGAAGAAAAATTACTGATGAACTTCATTGTATTCCGACTTATTATTATCAAAAAGTGTACGAATTACTCAAACACATCACTTTAGTCCTGCAAATCTTCATATATTAATGAGCAATGCGAAGAATATGTATGAAAATGTTAAAAGTAAAACAGAATGTACCTTAAGGGTCCCAAACAAATAGTTTCAAGTGGTGGGACTAAATCTGTCACGATCTTCAGTTAGTTGAGTCAAAATCCGAATGCGCCACCATAATTACAAAATCAGTATCTGCTTCGTTGATTCCAGTATTATAGTTTGAGCATTGAAATTCAGGTTTTGTAATACATTTAATCAGTTAAAACTTTATATACACCAAAATCGGCTGCCAAAAGAACAATTATTCAATAAAGTACAAACTATTGAAATGTTAGGAATCACATAACGTCTATAATGAATGAGCTATTTAAAACAACATGGCATAAGCTATATTTATTGATGTTTCCAGTTTGTCCCATGTAAGTACCCAAATCTTAAGCCTATTTAATTATTTATATGCTTGAAAGAAGTATGTGATGTTGCACAATATAATAAGACATCAGGTGTTTGGAATTGTTTATGTGAACCTGGTTACTACTTTAATTATCAGGTAAACATCTGCTAATTACTCTAATATAAGCAAATGAGTTTTACCCACAGACTACAAAATGCTTACTTGCTAAAAAAATAACATATAAGGACTAAGATAAGCATCACCAAACACCCTCTTATTTAGCTTAAAATGATTATAGTGACCCAAACTCACAATAATTAGTTCCAAACTAAACATCATCCCATACTCTTTGTGCTGCAAATTTCTTGAAAAGTTTTCTTTTTTAATCATCACTAATATTTGCTTATAGTCAAAAGTTTCAAATAGGTATATTTTTTTTCAAAGCAGATGTATTGGAGATTGCAACATTTAAGAGTTAAGAAAGTCTAGAATATCATACCAGCAGGTCATATGGTTGCATCCATGCATGAATTCTATCATCCTCTCAAATATCTATCTATAATGGTCACATATAAATAATGTTGTACCTCTAATTGATGAAAATAAATAAATAATATAACAGTATAGCTAAAAAATGGACAAGAAGTCAAGAACAGAACTGACTGCATACCACAAAAGTGTTGGATCTAACAACATGAAGGATGGTTACACCAATAAGACTTTGGGGATCATCAGGTCGGGTTGGGTAACTTGCAAACATATTCTATATGTATTTGTTTTAAAATTTTATTGTATATAATTACTGTCATTATCTAATCGTTTTGAAACTGATATAAGAGGTGATATAAGAGGCTGAATCATTTAAGAACGAATTTCAACCCTTGGTTGGCCTAATTTCACTTATGTGTGCAAAAGTGAAATTAGAACCCTACCAAATAGAATATAAGAGGCTGCAAAAGGTTGAATCATTTAAGAATGACTTTCAACCCTTTTGATATAAGAGGCTGCAAAAGGGTAATAACAGGCGAAAATAATGAGAACTCTGTGAAGAGGGAGCGTTAGATGATTTAGAGCCTTACCTAACAGAACCAACTTTAAATCTCTATGACACACTCCTTTAATGTAACTGTACTTTACACCATCAATGACCTACTGAAAGTATCTTCGAGATTCCGCTTCAATTAGTGATCCACGATGAACCTGCTACAACATACATCATGTTTATGATTTCTAAAAGTAACCAAAGAGGCCCATCAAACCTTGCAACATTGGCCTACAGATAAAACAGTAGCAACTCCAGACTTTGGTTCTGATAGCACAAAGTAAGATTTTCTGTCAGAATGGTATTCTCAATCCTCACACTTTGGGTTAAATTTTCGGGACCCATATTTTAAGGCATTATATTAAGCAATTTTTATGACTTTAAAATACTCCATAAAAAGCTTCTTCGTCAACTATTGCTTTGAATAGAGGGTAGAAGCCACAAAATCCGGTGTAGAAGAATAACAATGTTGACTGCATTTTCATAATCATTTACCCAAAAAAATACCATATTTAAGTAAATTACTGATTTGGTGAGTAACAGAAATAGTCTCTCATCAATACTCTCTACCAAATGGTCCCTAATCCCACTATTTGCTTTAATATTTAGTGAATCGTACGTTCCTTAAGGAACCAAAAATGAAATCAAAGAATGGAAATAGGGACCATTTATTCAATAAGTATCTAGCATGCACAAATTCTATCATTTCTATCTAACCAAACGAACGATTGATGTATATTCCTGTTTACATTTTGTAAGTATAGTTGTAATGAAATGCTATACCTGATCTTGCAAGTGAGATATATCATATCGCCACCATAGCAATCCTGAAATAGTTGAAACGGGTATAACCTGACAAATCTTGAGAGGTGAAAAGAATTTGTGTCTCCTTTCTTTAACACCTCTTATAAGCAAAACTGTGACATGTTGCCACCAAATCATTGTCCATCTTTTGGGTTTATTGCTTTCTAAAACAGCGTTCACATGATCATCAACTTCTAATACTCCAGCTTTAAGATTCTCAGCCAGATTGATCCGGTAAGCCAAAGTCAACTTCTGCTTGACTGCATTTTGACCCAAACAACTTGTTTTGTCCGATGATATCCCTATTTATAAAAAAATTTACATATATTAATGCAAATAATATATGTGCCACATTATTTTGCAAGTCCTTGGGGGTTTTATTTGGGCTTGCTTATTTTAAACTGCTTAGAAAATAAACACATACCAACTTGCTTTTAAAGTATTTACGTACCTCAAAATAATCTATTAAATCACCACTCATGGCTTATTTAAGTCCATGAGCTGAAAGGGATAACCTCAAAAAAGTATTTCCAAATCTCAATAAGCCAATGAGCCCGTTAAATAAGCTAATCCAAACACCCCCTAAATTACCATTCATTTATACATATAAACATTTTCACCCCAATATTAAATAATATTACCACCTAGTTGTCTTCACTCTCATCTTAATTGTTTAACACAATTACTCATCAATGAAAAACTGAATTAGGGTTTCTAATGGAATCAAATGCTACAATTACAAACGGATAATAGAATCATTATTCCAGCACATTTGAACGAAATTACCTTTTTCTAGAAAATTCCAGCACGACAGCGGGTGTGATGTTAAAAAACCATTATTCCATGATTGAAACTGGTGGTTGGTTCATTTTGATTGATGAAATCAAGAGGGTTTGGGAGTGGGTGAGGATTTGGGGAGGGTTATATGATGATTGATTAAATGGAAGGTTATAATTTTTGGAAAAGGATTTAGGTGATATGAGATCCGGTAATTGGGGAAATTGATTGATAATCAATGACTGAAAAGGCGTTTGTGTTGTCATTTGTTTTGGGCGGGATAATAAAATGATCGGACGGCCATGTGATTTTTGGGACACGTGTTTATTTTCTATTTATTTGGGATAGATGTTTTATATGGAGTGGTGATACATTTTCATTTTCAATACACACTTTTTTTCAATTTCTCAACACATAAACAGTAATATTTCTTATCGGTTAAGTGAATCTTGATAATGGATTAATCCTGATCTCGTCAATAAAATATGAAGCCAAAACCTAACCATTAACCTCATAAAAATTTCGGCAAAAAATTAAGTATTAATCAATCAACAAAATTCGGTTAACACTTTAAATCCGTATGCTCAGCTCGAAATAAATTTTAACCAACAAAAATAAAACCCACTATTAACATTAACCAACTTAATATCAAAAGCCCAAAATCATATATATCATACAAATAATATACGGCTCAATTACCTTGAATGAGTCGAAAACTATTTTCGGCCTAAATAAACTTTAATTAATATCTTGGATATTAAAGCCTATCATAAAAATACCAAACATTTCGTGCGAGATCATTTGGCCAAATCTAGAAATATAAAAGTCATTAACTGAAATGAAATTATGCCCAAGAAAATTCATATTCAGGGTCCATTAACAATCATATGCAAGTATTAAGCCCAAAATCCATCAACTAACAAACAAAAGCCCTAATCTTTAGTGGTTATATCCCTAAGTTTTCTCCACAATAACCCTATTTTCTCTTCTCAAACACGCAGCCACCTCCTATTTTCTTCTCTCTATTTCAATAACAACTTGTAAATAACTTATTGTTTTAGTTCATATACAAATCACAAACACAACCTATAACTTTCTTATTGCTCAAACACGTATCTCACAACACACGAATATGAAGTTATGAAACACGACATCAAGATCTTTATAAAGGTCTCGAAGATGGGATTAGGACTTGGTATTGTTGTGGTGTTTTTGTTGACCTAAGTAGATGAGATAGGATATATGTTGGTATTGGTATGGTACCATGTGGAGGGATTTATGCTATGATGAAATGGGTTGTGTTATATTAACCCTCTGGCCCACATGTCCCCCACTTGTCCTCCTCTTTATTTCAGTACAACAAAGTTTTTTGTCAGTTTTTGTTCCGTATTTATGACAGTTTTAAGTGTTTGACCTATTAAACTTTATATTTTATGTTCTGCACTTTCAAGTTTATAGCTTTTTGATATAAACAAAATTATAAAAATTAAAAAAATAAAAAAAAATCAAAATTAATAGCGGGAGTTGGGATAAAAATATAGGGGGCCATTATAACCATCCCTGATGAAATTGGTGTGTGGGAGGGGGATTTATATCCCTGTTTGTGGTGACACAAGTTAATTGAAGTTAATGGGATGTTACAAAATTAATTAATGTGTTGTTACAAAAGGGCTTTTAACAGCCATAAAGTCTCTTAGGCCTTGTTTGGCTAAGCTTATTTAGTGGGCTTAGGCTTATTGGCTTATGGCTTATATAAGCTAAGCTTATAAGCCCATGTTAATGTTTGGATTAGCTCATGGTTAATAAGCTTATAAGCTCAAAAGTGTTTGGTTTGGCTTATGTTAGTTTATGTTGGTAAATGACTAAAAAGGACATGGTCATTTGATTTCAATGTTGTATTTGAACACAGACTGTCAACTAAAAAGGCCTTGTTTACAATTGGTCATTTGATGGAGAGGTACAGGTATATTGGTGCACATGTAAGTATATTTATGGAGAAAGTTATTGAACTTGGGTAGTTATGGAGTAAATGGTGCACATGTAAGTATATTTATGGAGAAAGTTATTGAACTTGGGTAGTTATGGAGTAAATGGAGGAGGTACTGATGATGCGGGGAGAGAGGAGGGCAAAAATGTACAATCACAAAGGGTGAGTTTAGATAAGCCCAAACCTCATAAAAAAGCCTCACTTTCTTGGCTTATTAAAACTCCCATAAATAAGCTCATAAGCCCGCTCAAATAAGCTTAGCCAAACACTTGATTTGGGCTTATGAGCTTATATAAGCTAATAAGCTCATAAGCCCACTAAATAAGCTTAGCCAAACACCCTCTTAGTAATACATTCAAAACGTATTGACCATGATCACTAAGTCCTTATTGACTAATATTATGAACAACACTTATAACTAATAGCTTGATAATTTCTTTTTAAGGAAATGTTTTTGGTCTTAAAAATTTTAAGACTTCCTCTTATAGCAAGTTCTAAATGCATTATAAAGTAGTTTATGTTGCCATGCAGTTATTAGATATAAATAGAAAAGTCAAAATCCACACATATTAATATTTTTCAAGATGTAGCTAATAACTTACTTCAATGTGATGTCTCGATTGTTTTGACATTTCATTAGTCTCATGTAGCATTTATTGCATCATGCATGTTAGCTCATTGAATTGATAAGTTATATTCTATTGGTTCACATCTATTTTACTTATAGAAAGTAGAAACATCTCAATAGATTAAGGTTTAATTTATGCATCGACAACCTAAATAATGACTATCTAAATTTAAATTTTAGTATCTTTTCTGTCTTAGGTACCTTCTTTCCGAAGATCAACGAGATAAATGATGACGCTACTGTTGATGTTGGTGATGGACACAGTGAACATTAAAAGAGATGGCAGAGATGATGATACTAGTAGTAACTCTATTTAATTTTTGAGGAAAAAAAAACGACATCCAATTTTTTTATAACAACTCAATTCAGATGATGAATAAGCCAAAAATCTGTTTGTGATTGTTTAAGATTTTGGATGTTTTGGTAAATATGTATTTACCATACAATTATAAACATTGACACAATGGTCACGCGGCAACACGCGGTGAAGACTAAACTTATTTAGCTAAAAGCTTAAAATATTGTGCAAGTTGTTATTGTATCATTAAGGTTACTTTTTCCTAATTCCTCACAAGATGTCACGAGACGAAGTGCCAATAACAACTGTACTTATGCATGAAACTTTATTAGCATCATCATAATCGCACCGTGGCAACGCACGGGTTAAAAAATTCGCTTGGTATAAGTTTGAAAATTAGTTTAGAGAAAAAGAATGATATGTATAGAGTAAATTACATGGATGGTCTTTGTGGTTTGCGTTAACATTAAAGTATGGTCCTTTGACTTTTTTCTGACTCGGATAGTCCCCAACTCTGAAACCCTTAACACCCACGACTCCTTGACCAAACCAACGTTAATTTTGGCTGTTAAAATCACCATTGCCATATGTTCTAACCAACATTTGTCAACAAATAATAACAATGAGGTGGGCAGCGTTGCGGCGGGGCGTTTTCATACCTCTAGCGACTACAGCCACAACTCCTGCACCAAAAAACCATATCCGATTACATTCAATTATTTTACTGCAACTACTCAGAGGCGGACCTATGCCTTGCGTAGGCGGTGCCCGTGAACCACCTTGGACGAAAAATTCCTTTAGAAGTAATATAAGATTTCTTTTTAGGACCTACCTTAGAAATTAAGTGGGAACCACCTTAGATTGAAAATTACATGGGAACCACCTTAGATTGTTCTTCGATTTGATCAGTAGTTCCTTAAATAAAAATTAATCACATGTGTAAGTGATGTTCAAAGCCGAGACAATATATATAACTGAAGAAACGTATAACATAAGGTGATTTAACATTATTAGCGCACATAAACGATTAACATGGATCAATATAATTGTTTAACAACTACCTAATGTTAAATTGTTAATTTTAATAGCAAGAATTATAATAAAAGGGTCGAGATTCTAATGTAAACATAAACCAAGTATGAAAACTAGTACAAACAAAACTTAAACTATTAACGATAGAAATGTACGTGCATTACCATATTTGTAGTTTAAAAGTGATAATCACTAGTACAAGCTGGAAAAGGTACATGGGCGAACACTATCTAGTGGTGCATACTAGTTGCATTAAAGCTAATAGGGTGTTTTCTCAAATTTCGGATATCCAAAATTCGGATATCCGAAAACCGAAAAAAAAGGTAAGTAAATTGCTGAAATCCTGCTTACCGGAGACAGATTAAGGAGAGCAAAGTTGGCAGCTTTGATCAAGTGATTGGAACAATGGTGAATTGTAAAAGTGAGATAATGGTGAAATGTAAAAACCGAGAAAACATAACAACCCGTTGGCAGAACCAAGTAGGGAAAAGTTTCTTAATTAAGGGACTCCGGGGTAGTTAAGTGAAACTTGTCTTGCGGGAAAGTACTATTGTTATCGATGATGGAAGTATATGCTTGGAGGTTGCCTACATTGTATCGTAAAAGTAGATGATGTTGCGGGTTTGTTTGATTGATGTGGTAATTTTTGTTAAAGTTTGGGTTGTCGATAAAAGACTTCCACTATGTCGAAACGGATCGACATTGAATTAGGGATTTGACAGGAAGCCTTTTAAAGATATTTGATTGGATATCAAAAGGCAGGTAATTAGACATTTTTTTGTGCTAAGTTTAGACAAGTAGGGATTAAATTCTAGACCTAAAGCTTCCCGTCCTATGGTACTTTGTTATTCGATTTGATCAGTAGTTCCTTAAATAAAAATTAATCACATGTGTAAGTGACGTTCAAAGCCGAGCATATATATATAACTGAAGAAACGTATAACATAAGGTTATTTAACACTATTATGTTAATTTTATTAGCAAGAATTATAATAAAAGGGCCGAGATTCTAATGTAAACATAAACCAAGTATGAAAACTAGTACAAACAAAATTTAAACTATTAATGATAGAAATGTACGTGCATTACCATATTTGCAGTTTAAAAGTGATATTCACTAGTACAAGCTGGAAAAGGTACATGGGCGAACACTATCCGGTGGTGCAGACTAGTTGCATTAAAGCTAATAGGGTGTTTAGGTTTGCCTATTTAAGAGCTAATCTTGTCGAAAATTTAATACTTATAAATTTGCAGGTTCTACATATATTTTTGAAGTAAAATGAAAATTTAAAAGTAAGCAAACCCCTAGCTTTTTTTTTTTCTTTTTTGGGCAAAAAAGAAAAAATATTGATGAAAAGATCAAAAAGATCTCATAAGGATGATACAATGAGGAAGCTTTTACAATTACAAACCAGTAGAGTTAGTAGGAAGAATGAAAACAAATAAAAAAGAGAACTCCGGTCAAAGATCCGACATATCCGTCGGAGACTCAGAGTTAGCAGGAAGATGAAGAAACACAGTAGAGTTAATATTTTTTTTGGATATAGCAATTAAGCTTAGTGTGGAAATAGCAATTTGACTTTTAAGATTAGTTTTGTTTTGAAAATAGCAATTTTAAGTTGGGTTATTGTCTTTTTCTCTTTTGTAGTCAGACACATGCCTATATTTGTTGTACTTTCACTATATTGGTCAATACTGTATGTACCAATTAAGTTTTTATTTCACTCTTTGAGTATCTTAAACTTGTTTTATACTTTTTGGTATATTGTAGAGTAGTACACTAATAAGGCTCCATGCAATAATGACCAACAATAAGGGTCAATCCTCCTTATTTTCTCTGTCACGTCAGCTTTCTCTCTAAAGCGACCTGCAAGCGATTGGGTGCCCCAGTAAGGACGATTTACACTATAAAAAACATACCCCACAAAAATACCTTTTATATTTAATTAAACACACACAAAGAAAAAAAAAAGAAACGATTGTCGGTCGAGGTTGAGACCGATTCACTCATTTTTCGTCCTTCATTTCGGTCGCGACCTGCAGCCCACAAAAGGGACGACCGACTGGGAATCAATCGACCGAGTCGGTCGTTGCCCTTATTGCATGCAGCTTAAGTTGTACTCCGAACATGAATATTTAAAGACTTTATTGACTTTTTATTAGTTTTTTTTTTTTTTTTTTTTTTTTTTGAACTTGACTTTTATTAGTTGACAGTTACAAATATGTCATCAATAATGAAAAAAAAGAGAAAAAGAATATTTAAGCTTTGATTTATATTTTTTCAGTTATATCATAATTATACATTGTATAATGCAATTTGTTATTCACATTTTAACATGTACTGTAATAGAAATAGTACGCGACACGACACATTTTTTGCTCTAGTTACTTATGTTATGTTTTACCCGACAAGACATAATATAACCCGACCCGTTGCCCAGTTGACTTTTTGACCCATTTGTTTGACGTCCCGACTAAATAAAGGAACCACCTTAAGTTTTGTGCTAGGTCCGTCACTGCAACTACTAACGCCCATATAGGTATTTGGTTTAGTTTATACCAAATCATAAAAAAGATTACCTTACAACACCTAGAATTACCACATAAACATTAAACAAAACCCAAATACCGAATTAAAAAAAAAAAAAAAAAAAAAAAAAAAAAAATATATATATATATATATATATATATATATATATGTGTCTAAAAGCGTTTTTTGAACAATACCTTTTGACATTTGTCACACCATTCCTTTATGTAGCATTATTTACCACATGTATGGGAAAAATGATCCATTGCCTTACCTTCCTGGACCTGGGCCATACTGCATAGTGGGCTACTATTTAGGCTGACAGATGACGCATGCAAAACGGCAATTCAAGCGTCGTTTTCGACGCTCTATACTAGATATAGTAATAGCAGAAAACACAATCCTTATTTCTTAAAACATGACAGCCGCTATTTCATAGATGACAACCATCTTGTAGCTGATGAACAGTTGGCAGAATAGGTAGCTCTTCATTTTATTCCTTCTTTTATTGTTTTTAATCTTGCTATTTATCTTGTTGGATATAAGTTGTAAAGAACACCTATTTCGGATTTCAAATAAGTATTAATTTTGAGTTGTCTATTTGTTAATTTTTACTTGTTTTAGCAAATATATAATTTAGATTGTAAAACTGTGCATGCTATATTTCTTTTAGTGTTTTTTAGTCTATAGTTTTATGAGGACCGACCCTGCTAGTTATATTTGTGATTGATTGATGTAGGTCTAGTGTAATAAGCGATTATATGCCTAGAGATATCTATGGTATTTTTGTTTTAGTAGTTACATTTGGGTGTGTTCTTGTATTGTTTTGTCATTTTGGTTACAATTGGTTAATTCAATTCATGAAAAGTACATTTGTATATATGTATTTCCTGAAAGATAGAATGTACAAGAGTTTATTGGGTTATTGTGTATAATGATTTTTTTTAATTTTTTTATTGTGTGTACTGAATTTTCAAATTCGATCATTGTGTGTATTTTGTGACCATTTTACCCTTATTTTTTTTTCAAATTTCAATGAATAAAATGGTTATTTTACATGACAAAATAGTCACAAATACGCAAAATTTTCAAACAATTAACACTGAGTTTATTCGGTGGATGCTACTACGGCTCCATTGTTTGTTGTATATCTTTATATCTAATATCTCAAAATAAGCAAGTTTACTATGAAAGTTTGACAGATTCTTATCATATGTCCCATGAAGACATGATAATTTTATGACTTTAAATATTTAAGGTGACTCGCAGAATTGTATGTACCTTTTATTGCCTCACTAGATGCTTAATATAAAATGATTTGGTGTTAAATTTACTTAATATTGTAAGTTTATAATGTGATTTTACAAATGTAACTATCCGAATGTACATTTGACGACTGCTTTTACTGACTCTTTCATTAGGGATGGAATAATGACAAAAAAACTCATTGGACTTGTCACATTTTTTTGGTGAAGCATGCAAACTGCAAAGGTTCTTTACAATAGTAACAAAAAAGAAACACTTTAGCCCATTTAAACTAAAACAACAAGAACAACAAATTTTCTTACAAGAACAAAAATAATACGCAAGATAAGATGATACTAATGCTACTCTTCGCGAGTACTGTCAAGGCTGTATGGGAATCAATTCGTCCTCGAGGATAGGAGGTTGAGTGGTTGCGCATGGTTTGGTTCTCATTTTGATTTCGAAACACGCTTTTAATTTAGAGTAAATTACCAAACTAAGCCAAAAAAACACCCTTGATCCAAGACTTGGTCTCTTTTTGTACCATTTACTTATTTTGGTCATGCTCAACTGCTCAGCTGCTTGACTCCACTCATTTTAATGCCACGTGTCATGGTCAACTGCTCGACTCCACCAATAGTGGGCCAAAGGTGTTTAAAAAAAAGTACAAGTGTAACACCCCAAAAATTGATAAGCAGCGGAAGTCTAATCGGGGTAATTACAGTTTAGTACACAGTCATACTCATAGAAAACAATTCAAAAGATAGTCAATATCATTCCATGAAAACTCAAATATTCAGAGTTACAAACATTTTTCCAAAATGTTAATTGTTTAGCAAAAGAAGTGATGAGTTTGTAAAGAATGATATAATTATTGAAATCAAAAGGGAGGTCCTGTGCCCTTTGCCAGCTCTATGCCGCCATGCTTGCTAATTTCCTGAGATAAACATGCTTAAAAAGTCAACACAAAGGTTGAGTGAATCCATAGTAGTTTAAATAGTAATAGTGTGAACACAAGCCAAGCATTTGAAATAAACAAGCCAAGATAGACAGGTCTTGACTAAACTGGTGTAATATTGCTCCTAAGCCTCACGAAACGTAAGCCTTAACATTGATTTGACATATCATAAAGATAATAACAATCACCTACACCACAGCGGATGTAAATGACAAGGGGCCCTCGGTGACAGGAAATGTGCTAAATTTCCATAATACCTCGAATATAGCACACCTCCTGCCAAGTGATCACCTTGACAGAGGCGGGCTGTCATTCCAATAGATCTATCAACTATATTCGTGCTCACTCGCAAGTGATTAAGGTTCGTGATATGAGGGACTTGTAGCACGGGTGTCAACTTAGGCAATATCAGGTGGTAACAGCATACAGAAAATACTTGTGTTCGATTTATAGCATGTATCTCCCCACGGGGTTTAAAAACAATTAAAAATGTGGGACCATGAACTCACCTGAAAGGTGCGTAATCACAACGGTGCTCAAAAGTGATGGTGTATTGTTATGACTAGCAATGAAATTCCTCTGACTTGCAACCTAAATATTACATTGTAATCGGTGTTTTAGATTCGTGTTGTAAATGACATGTGATATGTCACGTGTACGGTGATATTCGTTCGGGTGTCTTAATATATTCCAAAATAACTTCACGTAGTTATTTGTAATGTGTTACGAACCGGTGTTCGATAAATATTAACTCGTTGTGAAAATAATATCGTTTAAAAATATTTATGATTAAATATTTTTAGTGAAGTTATATATATATATATATATATATATATATATATATATATATATATATATATATATATATATATATATATATATATATATATATATATATATAATCTGGATCGATTGAGAAGGTTTTTATTTTGAGAAGATTGAGAAGGTTTTCAAAGACGATAGATTTTTAACTTTGATTCATGTTTTTCAAGCATAAAACTCATTTTAATGTGATTAAAATTCAAAATGTGTAAAAAAAAATTTGAATCAATGTTAAAAATCTCTTGATTTTGCGATATATGTAGAATACTGAATCATCTGTACAAATTTAATGAATCATCATCATAACTCGATTTTAACAACGATTTGTGAATCAAATTTGTGATTTATAGATTTGATTCACCATAAAATGATGTTTACTTGTGAATCAAATAAAAAACATGAATCAATTTGTTCAAACGAAGATTTCTCAATCTTCTCAAAATAAAAACCTTCTCAATGGAACCGGATCCTATATATATATATATATATATATATATATATATATATATATATATATATATATATATATATATTAAAGTTACAAAAATATATATGTAATAAAAATCAAATTATATGAAATAATTAATTATAAAATACCTTTGTCATATTTAGCCTTTAACTTTACAAAATTACACTTTTTACCCTTTGGTTAAAAATAATTACAATTTGGTCCTTTTGTACTTTTTACATTTTATTCCTTTAACTTTGGCCAAATGATAGTTTTTACCCTCAATTTCCAAAAGAAATCGTTAATATATAATTAGTCCAAAAGTTTTGTGATTTTGTCGGTTTTAGTCCCTTAACGGAAACTTTTGCAAAAATAGTCCTCGATTTAGTTTTTGAAAAACAAACTTTTTGTTACAACAAAAGTAGTGTTTATGACTTGTAAAAATCTTAAAAATCGGTTTTTATGCCTCTCGTTATTTTTCAAGTTTTAAAACCGAAAATCTGTTTTGAAAAGCCAAGTCGGCTCGTTAGCCCAAACTAAGCCCAAGTGATATTTTTAGTTTGTTTAAAAAGTTGCTTGACATAGGTTTGGTTTAGGTCTCGTTTTCGTGGTATAAAACCGTGTAAGGTTTGCATGTTGTGCTAGCTCAATTAAGGGTGAGTCGTAGATATAGGTGGTCGAAAAATATAGATGGGTTGTACGTATAGAAATAAAATAGTGAGGTCATTTCTAGGGGTGTCGAGGCGTTTACATAATACAACATCACAAGTGCAACGTGAGTAAAAGTGGTGTGTGTCGTGTGTATGCATGGTACGAGTATATGTAAAAATGAAAAAGGGTGGTGATGACTTACAACACCAAAGATGGTGGTGAAGAATTCGTGTGACCAAACAAGAGAAACGAGCAACTAACACCCTTCGAATAGCGACTCCTTGCACCAATATTTCTTTTCCCCACCCTTTTAAGTTAAGTGGTCACTCTTATCGGGTACGTTTGGTGGTTTGATATTTTTTGTTTCGCTGTTTATTCAGGTTTGAGCAAATGACGAGCTTGCAATCCTTACATTGGTAAAATCCTGTATGGTACAGATATCCAGGTTAGCATTTGAGAATTTCCCATGATACAAGCAAAATCTTTTAGCATGATCTTTTGTGTATTTGGTATGCCTTAGTGGGATCCAGTTTTGACCAAGGTCACAAAGGAAAAACCTTTACTATTTTGTTTATGCATTGGTTACCTTTTAGAGTCTATTTTGTTAGAGTTGTGGATAAATATTAATACGTATATGTCTAGAATCGAACTCGAGACCACGGGATTGCACACTTTACGTATGAGAATTAAAGTTTAATAATTTAATATAAATAGTTATATTTAATTATTAATTACACAAAACAAATAAAGAATGTTAGTAATTGGTGAAAATTGACTAACATACAAAGATAAGGACCATGGATAAAAAATGGAGAACCCTAAACTTGTTCCCTAAGTTTTGTATCCTATAAAAGCAAAGTCAAGGGTTTATTTTTGTATCTCTTGTACACATATTAAATAAAACCCTTACTTTTGTTTCTTGATATTCGACATTACAGTAACATATATCATGCATGTGCTTGGTATCATATATCTTGTATATGCATGGAATATTAAATGGTTCTTTCTTTGGTTAGAGTTCGACAAAACAAAAACACAAAAGGGGTTTGGTGGTTTGTTCTATTTGGATTAATCGATTGTTTTGTTTTTCGTAAAACCAAAATTGTTTTGTGTAATATTAAACTAGCATTTACTTTAATTCGTTAATAGTACGTGTGTACAAGAACGTGGTGTAAATATACTTTTGTTTACATCTTGGATCGATTAACAAAACGGTAAGGGGTTAATCAATAGATCCCTAATTCACATAAACCCTAATTAGGGTTCTTCAATTGTTCAAGATTTAATTGAAGTGCATCGGGTACGTTCCTATTTAATTTATGTTAATCTTTTATATGTTATAGATGTTCCTACGCTTCCGCATATGTGTTTACCTATTTTATGATTGTCATGATTTTGATATACTAACAGTGGTATCAGAGCTTGCTATAACATGTAATTGATTACATAAAACACATAAAAAAACGAATTTTGATTATTTTAGATACATGTTTTGGATCTAGGGTTTTGTTTTTTTTAATTTTTTCGAAACCCTAACCCTAATTTTGGGGGGGGTCGATTTATTCCATGAACCCTAATTAGGGTTTGTGGTTTTATTAATTAATTGGATTAGAAACCCTAGGTTGCCTACATGTTTATGTGTTATTTGGGCGTATCCTTGACCTAATTGGTAATTGTTATGCTTTGATCCGTGACGAAACATGCATGTTAGTCATGGGTTATTAATTGTTTATTAATTGTTAAGCTTTTTCACATGTTTAGATAGATCTAATATTGGGGAATACCCCATAATTATTAAAATCAATTATGTGCTATGTGGTATGTGATTAGCTTTGGCCTACGCAATTGACTTGTCAATGTATGTGGCTCACTTCCATTAAGAGGTGAAGGCCCTAGTTAATTATATGCATATAAAAACCTAGAATTGATTTTGTTAGGATCTTTTCTTAAAAGATTGCATGTGGCTAATTGTTTCACCTTTATAATTGTTATGTTATTAGTTGTTTTGATTTGTCCTTATTACTTGTTTTATTGTTTAATTGTTGGAGACGTTTGTAAGCAATAAAAGGGTAATTTTTACAAAGAAAAATTAAATCGGACTAATAACGGTGAAACAAAAGTGATAAAGTAAGAATCTTGCAAGGTCTTATGTGCCGCTAGTGGTCCGATTCGCACGGTAATCAGCTCCCAGGCGAGACTAGCAAGATTCATACTTTATTGCATGATTTTGAGATTGAATCCATAAACTTTTGCTTGATTGATGTTTTATACAAATATGTTTTTAGAAAAATTAACTCTTTTAAGACTTGATTCATAACCGTGATATGAAGGCTTAGAAAAGAGCCTTAGAGTCTGCCTTGGTTATCACAATCTTGAATATGTCTTAAACGAATTAATTTTAAAATCATAATTGTAGAAAGTCATCTTAGGGTTTATTAAACCTCAAGTAAAACTTTGTGTATTAATTTCACGGATTGGTAATTAAAAGTTTTTTTTGAAAACTTATGCTATAAAGATGAGTGCATGCATCTTTATACATGTTTTGATTTACACATCAAAAACTAAATACCCTAAAATTTAAGTTACATGCCATCTTACTATAAGGAACACTTGAAGTTAATTTTTTGGGCATGCGTGAGACCTAGACCAAAAATTAATGACAAGGTAAATTTCCGAGTGTGCGTGAGACCACACATGGAGAATTTGCAGTTTCTAAGTTAGACGACTTAATTAAGTTGATGCGTGAGACCTAGAACTTAAGGCATGAGATGGGATGAAACATGCTTACATTGCAAATTGATGAATCAATTTGATGTAAATCCCATAATGATCTAGGAATTGGAAAACTTGTTTGCCAATTATTGTTCGACAGATTACCATCTTTTATACTTTCACCACTAGCAGATCAACTGATGTGGTGAAATCTATGTAAAGTTGGATCCTAGATTTTCAAGAAAATTAGTTGGTTATATGAATATAGCCTTGGGTATTATATTTTCTTGAGAATATAAATTATCGAAAATACTAAAAATTGAATTTTGTAAATTCTTTTAAATGTGTTAATGCAACGTTGAACCGTAAACGTAAGTTATTCTTTTATCAAGTAAATTGATCTACACCTGTATGGGTTTTGGATAGAATCAATCTTACTAAAAGAATAAATCTAGTCTTCTTTCCATATGAAGAAGTGTGAGACTTTATCCTAGGCCTTGTCATGAATGACAAAGGTATAATAGGAAAATTAGAATTGTCTAAATTCTAAATGCATAACTCATAGCAACTCCAATAGTTAAGAGTATTGCAAATTGTATGAGTTATAAAATTAGAAGCTAGACTAATTACCGCAAGATGGTAAAGGACAAACTAGTATACTTTATCTAGTTGTTTTGATTTGACCATCTATAGGTACTACATACAATTGTTGGAATGGTAGACCTTATTAAGGAAGAAATTGCATGCCCAATTTTTCAAGTTAATAGTTTGGAATGTGATGAATCACATTTAATCTATATGTGGATAGTCCGTCATATATGCAGTAGAATACATTCTTTTAAATACCTAATTAAATTGTTATGAATGGGTCTTCTCAAAGATGTAGGAAAGTGAAGAGCATACTATTTCCTTTTACTGGTTATTGAAACATTTACAATGTTGTCAAATTCAGTGGGAGGATTGTGTGCGTATTACTGAATAATGAATTATAGTAATGATCTCCAATTCAGTGGGAGTTACAAGCTTTATTGTCTTGATAATGACTCAGGTTATCTTTTGAAAGTCTTAAGATAATTACTTTCCAAATATAGACACTAATATTTTCAAGGATAGTCATGTGCGTTTCCTTGATTGATTGAGTAACTATATATCTACTAGTTATGTTAATGACACAAACCATATTGTTCACATTAAACAAACGCATGCGTGTTGTTTATGTGATACATGATTGTGTTCCATGCACAAGTGGGAGAAATCTTTATTGTGTGCAAGGTACAACACATGAGAATGTGATTTAAAGGATTCTCTTAATTGCAAAGTAAGAGACTCACATTCTAATACACATCTAATCTAAGAAACACTTGGTGTTGAAATTTAGAAAACGTGAGACGCATGCTAAATTTCAATGACAAGGTGAATTTCCATGCATGCGTGAGACCTACATGGATAATTTACAGTTTCTAAATTAGATAGCTATTAGAACATGTGTCAATAACAATAATACTTCGACTTTAATATTTATGTATTATTGGAATGATATAAATGCATGAAGTAACATAATACTACTTCAATAATTATGTATTTTAGAATGACATAAATAAATGAAGTAGTGTGTTAACTTGAAAATATTATTGAAACCAAATGATGGTGTTCATGATTACTTTAGTTATACATGTTTATACTTTATTGTATAGTTATAAACATGAAGTCTTTTAAGTATTACAAGACTTATAATAAAGTAAGACGTTAGCTTGTTATGTTTTCATTAAGACATATACAAGAAGTCATTGAGTTGATCAATGATTAATAGCGTATAGTGGGATTATAACACGTTTATGTTTTGATAAAACATGAATATGAAGTGACTTGATAAAAAGTACTCGTGTTATAAAGCATGCAATTGGTTTGTAAATACTATTATACCATTAAGTTGACTTAGTTGGTAAATAGGTATGCCAAAAGGAATATGGTTATCTATATATATTGTTAGATTGTCTTACAATATTAACTCTAATGAAATACCACATATTTATGGTATGTTCAGTTAGGGAAATCAAACTCTTGTTAGATTGTTTGATTGAAGATAACTATGACTTCTTTTCTTCCAAAAGTCATCAAGGTTAGAAAATTGAGTATGGATTGAATATACTCAATTAGACTCCTAGAAGATTAATAAGACACTATTGAATTTTGAAATGTGATGAATCACATTAAGTCTTAAAATTGAAGTTCTGAATTTGTTAAGCTACTTATGTGAATGTTATTAACAAAGAACTATCAATGTGTATTTGTAATGTCCTAAAAGAGAAAATTGGATTGTTGCTCTAATTGCTAAGTACTTATATTCTATATAATGCTAAAGGCAAGTGGGAGTATATCTTGAAATGATAGAATTACAAGATACATAATCTTCTAAAACCACACTAGTTAAAATCATGATGAGGCTTAACATGTAAATGATAAACCTCAAGATGATGGAATTATCATTCATAGATCCACTTGGATATCTCATATATTCAATTAATATGCTGATGATTATATGATGTAGTATTACCAAAATAATGAATTGGGTAAATTACTCATAATATGAATGTTATAGATGCTGTTCATAAAGATATTCAAATTTAGAAAATTTGGTTTATCTTAATTCTTAATAGTTAGAGAATGATGACGAGTTTATTCAAAGATAATGTAACCCTAGTGGTTTAAATCTTTGGGAAATAATCATATGGACAAAACTGTATACATTAATGTATGTCTTATTATAAGGTTATTAATCATACTTAAGCAATTAACTATGATTGAATACTCTTTCCTAAGCACATTAAAGATACAAAGATGGTAATTGTCATATTTATATGAATATGAAATTTGACAATGAATATCAAAAACTCTTTCTTGAATAATTACTTGAGCGAGGACGATAAGTAATCAAAAGGAGTTTATGAATTCAAGAAAATCTTTGGAAGTGTACAAAGTGCAATAATCCATGAATGGATAAATGCATGCATCTAGGAGATTATTCTTATGTTAAATTATAAAATCTATGTTTAGGTTTATAATTAAAATAAGGTAATTTCTAGTATTCCTGAAAGCTAGTGGGAGTATTATGTTTGATTTGCTAAATCATATATGCTGTATAACATATAAGAAGTTACATTCCATAAAAGTAAAATGTTGGAATTAAAGTGTGCGGTAAATAAATTCTAATAGAATATGATGTATCATTTAGTAAATGGATATACATATTTGTAAAGATGGAACTTGAATAAAATCTAAGTATGACTGAAGGATTTTTCATGTGTATCATATTATTGTTATATCATACTTAAATGCTAAGTGATTTGACAATATTAGATATCCAATTAAAGTTATTTGATATCTTGTGTAATTAATATTCTAAAGAAATATGTTTGACCTTAGAATAATGATCCTCAAACCTGGAATAGCTCCTAAAAATTACACAACGGATATTAAGTTTATGGAATTTTAAAGAGCATATTGTGTTTTATATACAATGATGCTGGTTTAATTGAGATGACACTCAATAACTAGTCATGGAAGGATTTTATCCTTAGCCATGTGAGCTAGTTGTGCTCAACTAAGAGCATAGTTGTATTATACATTAAAGAATTAGAATACTTTAAAATTTAAAATTGTTTGAAAGTTTAATTGTCATAAATTGGTGATTGAGGATGACACACCATTTATGAAGTATTGTGTGGCAATATCAAGATTGTTGAATGCACACATACAAGAACTTCAATAATTGAATTCTTGAAATAAGTATTCTCAAAATTCCTATAGATCAACGTTAATTGATTTATGCCTTGTCAACAAGTATGAATGACATGACTTGAGGCATAATTCATTAACTAGAATTATCATGCATTGATCTATTTAGTGTTTGGATAAAGGACATCGAGCAATTATTATTTATACTGAATTAAAGTACTTAGTACGTTTGTTTTCATTAATAATAAATTGTGTCCTATATTTGCATGTTTAAATCCGTGAATGACTTATGTTATTCTAAATTGTCCGTTGTCAATTAATGATATGGGAATATCATTAAACTAAGACAAATCTGAGTATTGGTTAGAATATACTTGAAAGTATATTGATGCGTAGACATACCAATTTCACATGATATTTGATGAATTGAATATAGGACTTATCCCAACTACATGATTTTACTTTATGGATCTTGTCAGTAAGTAAATCATGAATTTGTTATCCTCAGACTTGAGATACCAGATAAGTGTCATGGATGCAGTGCATTTTGTGGAACAATCTACCGCTTACCGTAAATGGAAGTCATAAGGGTTGTTTTCAGAATTGTTACAAAGTCCATGGGTTATTCTTGTAGTCAAGAGAGAATTTGTTCATTCTGATTTGTTCAGAAGTTTAATACTGCTGGGCCCCTCGTAGGGTTGTCAAGATGTTTGCGTGCGCACGCCCAAAGTCTATCTGGAATACGTTCAGATGTTTTGATAATCTTGATCAATCATAAACAATGAGAAACAGAAAATGTTAATTAAAGAATGACTAAGATCCATATCTTTATTAACGTGGTATTAGAAACAAAAGGATAATAATAACGATGAATCTTTAAAGGTTTTTCCAGGAGACCTACCTTGAGTTGAACTAGGGGCATTGGCGTGTTGCTAGACGCTAACCAATGTCATTATACTATTAATAGATATCCAAGTGGGAGCTGTTAGAGTTGTGGATAAATATTAATACGTATATGTCTAGAATCGAACTCGAGACCACGGGATTGCACACTTTACGTATGAGAATTAAAGTTTAATAATTTAATATAAATAGTTATATTTAATTATTAATTACACAAAACAAATAAAGAATGTTAGTAATTGGTGAAAATTGACTAACATACAAAGATAAGGACCATGGATAAAAAATGGAGAACCCTAAACTTGTTCCCTAAGTTTTGTATCCTATAAAAGCAAAGTCAAGGGTTTATTTTTGTATCTCTTGTACACATATTAAATAAAACCCTTACTTTTGTTTCTTGATATTCGACATTACAGTAACATATATCATGCATGTGCTTGGTATCATATATCTTGTATATGCATGGAATATTAAATGGTTCTTTCTTTGGTTAGAGTTCGACAAAACAAAAACACAAAAGGGGTTTGGTGGTTTGTTCTATTTGGATTAATCGATTGTTTTGTTTTTCATAAAACCAAAATTGTTTTGTGTAATATTAAACTAGCATTTACTTTAATTCGTTAATAGTACGTGTGTACAAGAACGTGGTGTAAATATACTTTTGTTTACATCTTGGATCGATTAACAAAACGGTAAGGGGTTAATCAATAGATCCCTAATTCACATAAACCCTAATTAGGGTTCTTCAATTGTTCAAGATTTAATTGAAGTGCATCGGGTACGTTCCTATTTAATTTATGTTAATCTTTTATATGTTATAGATGTTCCTACGCTTCCGCATATGTGTTTACCTATTTTATGATTGTCATGATTTTGATATTCTAACATATTTGATATGTCAACTATAGTGATAGTTATTTGTTAAAGGAAGTCAAATGTACAAGCGTTGATCATTGGTCTTTAACTTCAGGGGTAAGGGAGTCTGATAAAGCTTGTGTTTAAGTTGAATTATCACAATGAGGCTTGAAGTGTTGCGTGGATATGCCCTGCTTGTGATTGCAAGTTTCTTAATGCATTAGGTATATCAACTTTACTTATTATTCCTTTCACTTGATCACTTTGACTTTTTAAGTAAATTTCATTACTTAAACTTTATTTTTCGCATATCTTTGTATAAATCTTCGTACCATATATGCCTATAATCTGGATTAAATATTAACGCAATTCTATAAATATTTACATGTGAAAATTGTAGTCTTTAGTAGGCACTAATTTTAATGTGATAAGCAAGAGGCCTGATATAAATATATACATATCTTATAAGTTTAGCACGTTGCGAAGGTCGTTAACATGAATGTTTATTGCCACTGATATTTCAATTAACATATACTAATGTGAACAGTTACTTGGTATGTTTACATTTTTTTAATGTAAAAAGTATGTTTGTGTTCTATGATCAAGGTAACAATGTTGAGATGTAGCAAAAGAAATTGTCTGGATCAAGTTAGATGACAAAGCAGGATGGCAATTGATTTAAACTGCTTAAAGCTCAGGACAGGGTCGTTGTTACCTCATTTAGTTTTAAGTGAACTTTCAAAAAGCTTTCTCAACTGATTGTTTGATCATCAATGGTTGCTGATATTATGACCATAAAAGATCTAATAATGAGCTTGGATAGATCTAACAAATAAACTTTCTAAGATTTTTGAAAATGAGCGCCAAAACCTTTTTAAGTATTGCATAAAAAGCGACGTAAGTCAAATGTCGTTCTTTGTGAGGTGATGTTCATTATCACTTTCAAATTACGCCAATTATCCTCTTATAGTATTAAAGCAATTTTGACATGTTTAGGCAAAATTGGGCTGCTTGTGGAAAGGGTCGAATAGGTGTTAAAAGTCAACTAAAGGGGTTTCACATGCTTACAACTTCCTTCATTGCTTTATTATAAAGTATATTTTCATTAAAACGGATCCCATTTTTCTGTTGTAGGAAATATTAGAGAGTTTTCAAGAAACAGAATCATGCTACGACGAACAAGGAAGCATGTACAGGAAATCACAGACCGGGTCATTCCCACAAATCCCTTAGCCTGACAGGAACGAAGAGATATGGTGGCTGCCAATGCCCTGTGTTTCAGCTGAGGGCCTTTCAAAATCTGCTAGGAAGCACTTGAGACAAAAACGCGATGCTGCAAATAAAAAACGCAATGCTGCAAATAAGGTATGATGGGTCCTTTATGTCAATGCTTGCTTTTATTGCTAAATCACCATTTTCCTCTTATTGTAATTTCAAAAGTTATGATAAAATCATGATACTTTTAAAAAATAATGATGTGGTCTTTTGTTGACTTGCTGCTGTAAAGGTGATCTCATGCTGTCAGTTGAAAACTATGAGTCGTAATCTTTAAAATATTTGATGGGTTTTATGTGCAAAAAAGGCTGATTATGCAATATGTGATCAATCTTCATGCTTAAATAGTGTCAAAGTTATATTGAAACTACTTTAAGTACAAATATCATCATCATTTTATAAAATTTTTAGGTTCAATGGGAAAGAGGACTATATTTATCTGTTTAGTGATTTTAGTGTTCCAAATGTTTGCTAATATAAGACTAAATCTGATTATTGTGTGTCGTCACAGCAGAACCAAAATCCACATGCTATCTTTAGCATTGCTTTTTGTTACAACCAATTGTCTGCTTCTACTTATTTTGTAAACATTGTTAGCAAATGTTGTGTAACTACCATAACTATACACATACCACATGGCCAGAACTTGGAACAACATGCTATGAACTTGTTTCAGGAGTAGCCTATGTGTTGTAAGATAACAATATTAACTGTGGTTCATTTCCCACCATATCATGTGGTATCTACGGGTGAGTTTATTAAGTCTATATAGAGTGCCATTCCAGTTAACAGTTTCTTTTCACAACCATGTCTATAGTGCGAATATTAGTTCTGAGTTTCAAAATCATTTCAGATATCCTTTGGATGAAGCTGGCATCTACAATATAAGTCGTTGTCATCAATGCGGACTTTATAGCAGCCGGGGTCCAATCCGGATGCCTAGACATGAGCAATGTAGCCACCTCACTAACATGGGGGCTATCTGTAATAAAAGAGCATTGCATTGACATAAAGGAGGTATTTACCGATTCACATTTCACTGTCATGCTTATTTTTTGTTTTCTGTGAAATTAAGTCTTTTGCGTCTTTTTTTTCAGGTTCACTTTGTAGCTTTTGCGGATGGCATCTACAATAACGCGGACTTTATAGCAGCGGTGTTCCAATCCGGATGCCTAGCCATGAGCAATGCAACCAACCTCGCTAACATGGTGCCATGACAAAGAGATTCCCGATATTATATTAAGCGTCACTCTTTCATCGGTTTCAAGGCCCAAGGGGCTTGAATCACTAGACCAAGCCGCAAGTATGTTAACTCCTGAAGCCACCACATCTAGCTTCAAAATATCAGGCGAGATATGCTACTTTTAACACCTTTGTGTATATGCACTGCACCAGCATCAACCATTGGTTTATATATAAATGGGTCAAGTCGGAAAATGTTTGACAGAGTGCTCTCGCATATTTTACAAGTCCTGATAGAGTGATCATCTTTGACCCTGATTGAAACCCTTCAGCTGGTATACATGTACGCCTTTGTTTGCTTATGTTTTATATTACGGTAAAAATAAACGGATTGGCCAGGTTACATACCGGGTCAAAACAGTACCATTATTAGGGAGGAAAAAAAAACCTTCATACTTATGATGCACTTCACTAACTTGAAATTGATAAATGTTATCCGTAGAGCATATATACTGTTTGGTAAACTATTGTTGGAATTAAATAAATCAAGTTTATACAATTATCAGTTATGTGGTTACTCTTGATAACATACATTCGAATGGCAAGGTGGACAATATCTTTGGGATGGAGGGATTAACATTAATATTCTAAAATATATGAGGAGATTAAGCTAAGTTATTTGTTGATATTGACTTCTTTGCTTAGTTAGTCTATCGCCTCCCTACAAAGTACATTCCACTTAGTGGAGCAATGAGTCAGGACGGTTTGGGATTGCTTATAATTGATGTTTAATTGGACCTACATTTAGCATATTATAAGTATATATAATTGATGTTTTAGTTGGACAGGAGGAGCCGAGACTAATAATTATATATTTTGGTACTCAAACTTGCAGTTCTTGCTTAAGAATTAACAAAATGTGATAATAGAATTGTGTTAATATTCTGTTTTTGCATTTAGAAATTTTATAAGACAAAAGTTTATTGATTTTGGACTTACTGGTGTATGTTTCCCCATTGTAAGATAGACTTGACCTCACCTATTGGGTCTATTTTGTTTGCAAATTACAAACTTCATGTACGTATTCCTTCCATCATTGGAGATTCTATTAGCTATGGTTTTTACCTCTCGAAGCGCTCCACATAAGGAACTGATACTAACCGATTATTTGCAAAAGACGATTAGTCTTCTCATTCAGGTTGCTCCCTTCATTCGAACAGTAAGACGTGTTAATGCATACTAAATATATATCAGTTACTACATTATGTGAAAGAATTGTAGTCCAAATTCAGAAATTAGTGATAGGGGCATACTAATAGGCCATATGAATCTAAATGGGCGTTTGTGTTAATCTCATAGAGAACCAGTTTTTGGTAATTGCAATAGAACTAATTTTCCTTCTATTTTCTTACTCTAAATCCCTCCGTCCATTTATTTGGGCCTATTAGAAACATGTTTAGTAAACACATTTTGATTTTAATTGAATGAGGCTGATTTCATATAATTGAATAATATGAATCCTTGGTGATGATTATTTGATTCTGTAAGTACACTGAGTTTGGGTGCTCATTGGTGTGTAAAGAATAAGTGATCTTGATGAAAGATATACATTTCATGATTAACTAAATTCATAAATTTACATGATATTTGGTGTTTCGTGCTTACATATACATGTAACAGGGTCCTAAATTAAGGTTTGTTTATATATGGATGATATGACATTATTACTTTTTATTGTTAGTAATCAAAATAATGGTCAGTTGTTTGTAGGTGTTCGTGTATCAGGTGGAACTAATGGAATATCAGGTCATGGGGCATGGAGGTAACACTTTTGTACAAAGCTAACAAGTTAAGATGAGATTTGTATAAAATTTTTATGCTCTTATATATAAAGTTTTTGGGGCGTGGTTTGATTTTGACCGTCAAACATTTTGCTTTGGTTTATAGGGGTTCTCAACCATTTCCATGGAAAACAAGGCTTGAAGTAGCAATAGGTTAACTGAAAGGTACTTTTTTGGATTAACATGAGGCTATTGCACCAAAAGTGGGGCACCGAGATATCAAGTCCTAAAAATACATTATTAGATGATGAGTTCAATGCTAAAATCTCGGCTATTGAACTCAACCTATTACTGGGTACTGGAAAAGGTCATATCACCACGAGAATGATGGGTAACTTTATACCTTTAGGTAAGTATATGATATAACTAAATAAATATCACTACTGTTTTTCAATTCATTTTGATCTCCTAAGTATTTGGGAACCGTGATCAATAATGTTCATCATGTATCCAAATGAACACCTGGTACTTAGGTGTTATATTTTGACAAATTGAACTCATAAAGATGTTTGGTTTTTTATTTTAAGTGGATCTATTACTGTTTTGTTGTACAGCTGATTTATTAGTACAAGTTTAAAGAACTAAATTTAGTTTAATATTAAACGTTTGGCAAGTTTTCTAAAATTGCCTATAAATCTGAACCAATGAGCTTTCAAGCCTTTTATAAATGATCCTCTATGGTTTGTAATTTGTAAGCGTCAAGGCCACTAAAGAGCTGTTTGCATGTGTAGAGCTTGATAAGGATAACAAACATCTTTCTGTTATAGCATTTAAAATTTACATTCTAATTTTGTTAATTGTTGAACTTTACTTTCCGTTATGTGTATTACAATATTTCAACAAAATCATTTAGACACAACGTACAAGAACATTATTTGATGTATACATTTTCAAACACATTTATGGCGATGACAATTTCCCTATGAGAAATAAAAATCCCACATCAAACAATACATGCAAAGACACAACAAATAACCAAGTCTATCTGATCGAGGATGGAGATAATTAGAATAAATATTACAAAAATTACGATAATAATATAGTTTAATAGATATATGCATTTAGAAAATGTATTGGATTACTTTTGTACAATTTGAGACACTCAAACCATTTATCACGTTTCGTATTAGATTATTTGAAAGTATACATATTATAGCAAATACGCTTCAAACATGACCCACATTAACTGATTTATGTTGGAATTTAAATTACAACCGGTCAAAATACATTATTCAAAAAATTAGAAAAAATCCCGTGCGTGCGCGGATATTATAACTAGTAGTAACAAAAAAGAAACACATAAGCCCATTAGTATATATTACATTTGTCAAGACTTATGAATAGTAACCAAAGCAATAACACTTATGAAAGAAGTTATATTCATCAGGATTGTTATGAATAGGACACTAAAAAAAACAACTACACAAACACAAATCAGATATCACCACCACAAAACACAGCCACACAAATGCGATTCACAAAACAGAAACACACACAAACAAAATTCACATATCCACAAACAAAATTAATCAATCATATCCGCAGATCCATAAACAAGGTATTTTTTTTTTTTTTTTTTTTTTTTTTTTTTTTTTTTTTAATTTAAATTTGGGGTTTTTGTTGTATTTGTTGTATGTGGATCATAAGAATAAGGGCTTCATGTTAATTTATCGATCTTTTGAAATGGTTAATAAGAATTAAGGTTTCGTTTCAATTTTAGGGTTCTTATGAAATTAGGGGTGTTTGGGATTGGGATATCAGGGTTATGGGCTTTTGGTTTAAATATAAGGGGACTAAAATAAGCTCATATGCCACTAAATAAGCTGAAAGAAAAGCAATTTTGGGTTTCATTGGGATTAATAAATTCTGTTTTTTTTAGTATTTTGAAGGATATGAGGTTATGCGGATGGCTTGGAATGAAAGAAAATGGTTAGTAGCAACTTGCGCTAGATGACATGCAAGGAGGAGGCGAAGATCCAAGCTTTGGAGAACGATGAGAGCAGAAAAGACCCAAGTTGGAAGCGAAAAGAATGGAGGTAAGAATTTCGTGTTTTTCATTTTAATGGGCTATTAATAGTCACGGTGTATGAAGATAAGCTTATTGTTCAGGTGTTTATCTGCCTATTAGCAGCTTGGCATAAGCTGGTATCCAAAGAGTCAAAAACTTTTGTAAGTTTTAAGGAAAACATAATAAACACTTCAATAAGCAATTCCAAGCACCTGCTGAATGTGGGATTTGTGACAAATCATCTTGCAAAGATGATCTGATTCTGTAAAGCCTTTAGTATCAACACGTATAAAAAAGTAGGACGGGCAAGACAAGTTTGGTTCGACCATGCCACATTTTTACACTCGCGTTCATTGAAATTTGATAAAATAATGCTACTAATTTATATGCTTGGCTGAATATTGATCCAATAATGAGTGAATTTTGTGTGAGTGATAACCAATTCAATATACATTATACACTCTTGAACCGTTTGACCCATTCTTAGTAAAACATAACCCATTTTTAATAGTTCCGTGTCATTGGCAGTCGGGATTGACTTTTATTTACGACACATGACTACTTTACTTTAATCGCTTCCATTGCATACACGTTCCAGTTAAGGAAAAAATTTTATCTGGTGAATTCTGTGACTCAGTTTTTCTAGCATAGCCTCATTTATATTAGTGTGTACTTTTATGCTTATGGTAGGAGAGTTTAAACAACTGGTGCAGGTTTAGAATATGTTTTCTCGCTGGCGCAAGGTTGGGGTTGGCATTACACAGTGTTGTGCAGGACCTGCTTGATTGTCCTGTTTGCCTAGACATAATGTGCCCTCCCATTGATCAAGTACATTCTTAACCATTCATTACTTTTGTCTTCATGTGTATAACAGTATGAATATGATTACATGAATCGTGGCAGTGTACAATTTTTTGGCATTTATTTCTGCCATCGACATAATAATGCTTCTAAATTTTAACTTATTCTTTTTGTATGCAGGTTGCAGGGTAAGCATTGAGGTTCAGAAAAAGCCAGGTTGTACCTGTGGACCTATGTTTGGGAACAGGACACATCAGGGAAAATTAACTTAAATGTAAGCATATTGTTTCGTGTTGTTACAATAAGCACTCACTTTTTAGAAACAAATAAAATCAGTCATGACTTTAGATTGCATTAGTTGGGCGGTTATTTTATTCCCAACCAGGTGATACATGGGTTAAATCAAGTATGCTATTTTTGTTATTGCTTTTTCAATTTTCTTTGTCGTTTAATTTAAGTGGAATTTGATTTTTTCCCGTTGTTAGTGTATTTTTTTTTTGGGGATATTGAGTATCAGTATATGTTTTTTTAGCATTTTTGTAAGGTTACTTACATAGACAAAAGTTGTTTGGTTAAAAATGCATATTTGAGATGAAATTAAAACTCTTCTTTTATCATCATGTTTAGCCTATGACTGTAAACTGAATCGACACGCTTTTGATGTATAATGTTACATATAACTGAAATAAAGGTTTGAAAATTTATGACTGTAAATGAACAAGTGGTTAAGCGCAGAAGCACTAGAAATTTGGTTTTTTAAGTTTCTCACTGGTATCCTGATTATCTCATTGTTTTGGGTCAAATTATCGTATTTTGTGATTAGTGGATGTTTGGGATTGTGTATTTGAGGTGCTTACCCAATCTTTATTCATGTTGCGCGATTTTAGCTAATCTATTTTTTGTTCCTTTTTTCAGGGAATCTGTAATGTTGAAGCCATTACTGGTATTTGACAGTGGCGCCCATACCTTGCTGGGGCAACCTAATCAGGGTCATGGTTACACCCAAGGTTGGTGTTTGGGAGCGCAATTGACCGAAGCCATTACCTTGGCCAGGCAACTTAATCTGAATTGTGGTTGCAACCCATGGTTGGTATTCGGTTTTTGCAACTACGTTTGCAGACGCTTACCTTCACTGGGCAACCACACCGACAGTGCAACTGTAGCCATAGCGGGTATTTGCCACCACTAGCGTACTATATTCTAAAGGCCACCGCTAGCGTACTGTATTCTAAAGGCCACGTTCCTTTTTTGTTCTTTTCACAAGATTATCAGCAATTTTATTCGTCACAAGAAATTATGAGGTATGTAGTAGCCCTGATTTTTTTTAATGATTCACAACAAATACGAGTTAAAATTGTTTTTTTTGTTTTTTTTTGTTTTTGTTTTGTTTTGTTTTTTGTTTTTTGTTTTTTTGTTTTTTTGTTTTTTTTTTGTTTTTTTTGTTTTTTTTTTTTTTTTTGTTTTTTTTGTTTTTTTGTTTTTTTTGTTAGAGATAAAGTAATAAATAAATAGTAGTTTTGTTCAGGTAATGTGTGTAAACGAGTGATTTGGGAATATTGGTTGAAACAAGTGTATGTCACATGGGTCTGCGGTCAGGTTTTCTGTCCTTATTCACCAACTTTTTTTTCTTTCAAAGATAATCGACACAGTGAAATGCGGCCTTTACTTTGCATGTAGAGATGGACTCTATAAGTGGGAAGAGCACCAACTTAGCCGATGCATCAGTAAGCATGGCGGAAAAACAATGTCTATTAGTACCTGCGCCGACAACCAGAACTTAGCCGATGCATCGGTAAGCATTTTGCAAGCTTGGATAAACTTAACTATTTTGTTTGCATATTTTTAAACTTATGAAAGTATGTGTTTCAAGAAAATGGATAGGTATACAAAAGTTGATCAAAAGAAACAATAATGGCACTGATTATTGCTTATTTTGTCAAATGCGTGTTATATGCGACTATTGTTAGGTCTGTTGTTTAAGCTATTTTATTGAAGAATATATGTTTCAATAACGTAGATTGTTGTTTATACGACAAAATATGTGTAATGGTGTACATTTTTGGGGGTGTAAGTTTGCTTATAGATGAATATATGACTTTGATGTTATCGGCTGCATGATGGCCAGGTTGGGTAATGGGTTCATTCATTAGTATCTAAAAGTGGTTGAAAATGACGTTAATCTACACAAAGTATTAGGCAAAAAAGATGTGTTTTAAATGGTGCTGTAGGTCCAAGATACTTCTTTGAATTGTTGGATGCATTACGTGTAAAAATGGCAGAACACGCAATTGGTCACAACCATGAAACTTACTAGCCGTAACGTGATTACCTTTATTGAAAATAGAGTGCTAGCAGTAGCATGTACAAAGTTATTCGATTAATTAAAAAAAATAAAAAAAATTTAAAAAGACAATAAATAAGAGCGAACAAATATGTACTTGAAATAACTCTTTACTGGTACAGGTTTTGGGATGATCGACCACAAGGTGAAGCACAAGTACTGGATATTAGACATTGGCTTAGGAACATTGCTGAACCATTGTGACAGAGATGTTCATGACAGAAAGAATGAGAATTAACCTCAGAGTCGAGTTCAAAAATTGGTAAATTGCTTACTGACTGTCACAATGGTCGAATTCTTACTTGGATTAACTGGGTAAGATTAATGTCTTCATAGATATTGGTCAAAATTGCTTATATGTATAATAAAATCAAGAACGAAGAACAAAATAATTATAAAAGATGTGCCTGCAAATGAAGCAGTGGAGCAAGTTTTGGATTTTGGTTATGTGTTTCAGAAATTCCTTATCTTTATGTTGGTTTGGTGGTCTATAATTTGCATACCATTAACACAATGTTGGATTCAATGACTCTTTTCTTTTTGTCGTTGTAGTAGTTTTCCTAATGATGTTAATAAATGATGTGTTTAGTGTGATTGTACACATACCAGAGAAAGAGCAGGCTTCGCCGAAAACAGATCTTCAATTGTTGAAGCAAGAACTTATTTAAGTTATTGTACGTTTATAAACAGATATTGAATGGTAGGTTATGTAGTGAGTCCAATTGGATGTGTATATTTAGTTGATTTAGTGGTGTCGATGCACTCCCGCAGCAACGCGCGGGCTCTCCCACTCGTAGTTATAACATTTACCCAACACATGTTTGCACAAAACTTGCATGTATAACAGTGAAGCATACTGATCATGAAACTCATGTTTGAAGCGTTAGCGAATAATCATTGTGCTGGGAATTAAAGCATATTAACAATTAATATTTAAACAAATAATCACAAGTAAATGCAACGGAAGACAAGATCAAGTATAGTATTAGTAATTAACATTGTTGATTTTTCGGATCATGGTAATCAAAGGTTGCTGGATAAATTCTTGAATCGTGTAAAAGTTCATTTTCCTGATACAATATTTCGACCCTATTTGGTGCCTTGGGTTACACGAAATTTGTATAGAGATAAGACAAGAATGAACACTCAAATTCTAGGCACAAGAAAGAGAGCAAAACATAGAGAATTTGTATGTGTTGTTGATATGAATATATGTTCCTCTCAAAGACCAAATCATGTTTACATATATATAAACTAAATAGTGGTTGTAGGGAAAAGTTGTGACTCTTGGTGAAAAGTCATACCCATTCCTTTAATCATGTCCAGCAACAGTTTTGTAATAGAAAAAAATGTCGCTAACTGCAGCCATAACTGTCGCTAACTACAACCATTAAAAACATGTGTATGGACAATTTTAGTGACCACTCAAATTCTATCACTATATGTCTCTTGACTTACATAAACAACCTTTACCATTAAATATACCCGAAATCAAGTTAATAGTTTATACAAACGTGCACTCTGCACCTGCAACCTCGTATTATAACTTAACTTTAAATCCACTTGGTCTCGATAAATCACCATTACACATAAAATGATTGATGACACTAAAATCACCAACAAACATAAGATTAAGAATCGTGTACCTTTTAGCAATTAAAGCAAACGAACAGCTTGAACACTCGCGTGAGTAAATCAAACACACGAACACTACTAAGATCAAATGGTATTATCTCTCCACGCATCCACACACAATACGTTCTAAGCAAACAATTAAGAATGCTAGTTTAAACTAAACATTAAAACTAAACATAGCCTTAAGCTCTTCTATGACAGATTTGTGTGTTTGTTAGTAGTAGTAGTGACAGTGGCAGTAGCTGTGAGCGGTGCTCACAGTTTTTTAAAAAAAATAAGCATTTCTAAAAAATAGCAAAGCTCACTGGTCCTTAGCCAAACGACTACTAATTCAAAATGTTCTTCGCTCACCACTCTAAAAAGCTCCATGCTTTTGCCAAACATATCTTAAGAGAAAAAGGTATGGTGACTCAAGCCATACATCATTTTTGATATCACATCATAGCACATTAGCTTTTTCACCTTAACACAACCCGTAAATCAAATACCCAAATTCACCATCTTTCATAACTCAAGTCATACCACCTTTTTTGAATCCTACTATTTTAATTTCTTTTCCAATTTTTTAAAACAACTCATTTTTAATTATTATAAATAAAATTAGATTATATAAAAGCATCTCATCTTTTATATAATACAAGAATTACATCATTTCAGAGTGTTTTTGCAAAACCTTTCTTATTGAAAAAAAAAAAAATGGGCCAATAAGAGAGCTCGATTTTGACACATAAGCAAAATCAAGCAATATGATTGGCAAATAAAAAGTCAAAATTGAATTGATTTTGGTCAAACTTGAATAAATTTGGTGAAGAATTTGATTGATAAAAAAAACACATAAAAATATATGTGTCAAATTTATGAAAATAAAAGCTTAAGAAAGAGGAGGTAATTAATAAAACCTTAGTGATTGAATTTTAAATATATTAGAGTTAAGTGTAAAATTATAAGTCTCCATGTTTTTTTAATAACTTTAGATAATAAACAATTAACCCCTTACACTTTATACCCATACTTTATAATGTTAACTTTGTTTAAAATAACATGAGTAATAGTATTAGTTTTTTTTACATCATTTCAGAGTGTTTTTGCAAAACCCTTCTTATTGAAAAAAAAATTGGGCCAATAGGAGAGCTCGATTTTGACACATAAGCAAAATCAAGCAATATGATTGGCAAATAAAAAGTCAAAATTGAATTGATTTTGGTCAAACTTTAATAAATTTGGAGAAGAATTTGATTGATAAAAAAAACACATAAAAATATATGTGTCAAATTTATGAAAATAAAAGCTTAAGAAAAGAGGAGGTAATTAATAAAACCTTAGTGATTGAATTTTAAATATATTAGAGTTAAGTGTAAAATTATAAGTCTCCATATTTTTTTAATAACTTTAGATAATAAACAATTAACCCCTTACACTTTATACCCCATACTTTATAATGTTAACTTTGTTTAAAATAACATGAGTAATAGTATTAGTGTTTTTTTTTTTTTTTTTTTTTTTTTTTTTTTTTTTTTTTAACTTTCATCCATTAAAATAAATTTAGTAAATATGAGAATTAGTTTTATATACGTTAAATATTTTTTAATCTAATGTTAGTTTTAAACTTTCATCTATTAGAATATTTTTTTAAATAAGGACTCATGTTACTATATAAAAGTTTAATTTATGCGTACACGGATTTGAAATACGGTTAAATTCTTAGTAATGGGAATATAAATATCAAATGGTAAGCATGAGTTATTGTGATATGAAAATAAATATACGCGATTCTACTTATAACAACGACTCATGAAATTGTTATTTAAAACTTATATATGGATATCTATATAAACATTTTAAAAACTTTACGGAGCATATTTTAACTTCATCAACGCTCATTATGTGCCACTAAATTTGTACATTTTGTACAACATAATATTAATAGTTAAAGTTAAACAACAATATCAACCTCAAACTCAATATCTCTGTCAGTTAAAAACGTTATACAAAGCTAATTATTAAAAAAACAAACAAAAACATATCGGTTAGATAGTCATTCTTTAATATAGAAGGTGTTTTTTCTAAATTATAAAAAAAATGCATGAATCACAATCCTTATTTGATAAGAATCACCTCATAAATAAAAAAAAAGAAAAAATACGTAACGAAAATATAAGTAAAAGAAATACCACAATTACAAAACACATCGTAAATTGATAGCACGGGTTTGCAAAACTAATAGTATATATTACTAACATCTCATGCAAGTCAAGTATTATCATGTGATTTTGCTTGAATAATAAAATATAATTTTTAATCCAAAAGCATTCTTCTAAAATAATAGGTAGATTAGAACATATATACATATGATTTTTTATCTTTAGTCCACTAAGTAAAACTATTTGAAACACGATAAGTGGTTCATTTCTTAATTGATAATAATACATAATCAAATCAAAATTTTAAAAACCCTGTGCGTGCACAGGTATTATAACTAGTATGAAACTTTAAAAATTACATTTAACTTGGATTAAATTTGCAATTTGTTTTATAATTTATACGGGTTAATAACAAAGCAAACTAATTACTGTTTGTCCCGTTTGCTTTTGATACCTTTGGTGTTCTCGCTCCTGAAGCTGTGCGACTTCTGAATCGGGTTTAGAAAGTCGTTAATAGCATTTCTTCGTCCCTTAAGGTTTCAAACTTTGTTTTTAATAGAATAGTGTTCGCTATTCAAAAGGGGGTAGCGGCGCAACTTGTTGCCCGGCTACCTGCCATTGTATTGTAATGTCATATTTCGAAGGGTAAAAAAAAATAATAATAAAAAAAAATAAAAAAAAATAAATAATAAATAAATTACTGTCCAAGTGCTCGACTATTATCTCATTTAATTCATAGTTACTTTCTTTTCTTTGTAACCTGTTTGTCACTTGTGATATACGTAAACCAAAAGTGTACCTATGATCCATACGTTATAAGTAAGATTACACATAAAAATTACCTCAATATATTGACCTCTGGCTCATAGCCGAGTAAATCCCGATTGATGGCAACGAATACTAAACTAGTGACTACAACCAAAATTTTCTTGTTTGTTTATAAAAGTAAAACAGTTCAGTTCGTTGTCAATATTGATGCTCTAAGCTGTACGAGGAGGACATATTGAAATAGAACTCGAGACGAAATCAAACGTTAACATGAACACGATCAACTAAGTGTATCTATCATTTATGTCTATTATAGTGTTTGTATATTTGGTGTAAAAAAAAAAAGGCATGGTATTTGTGTATTAGTTATGAAGAGTGAATGACAATGAATCTAATATAGACAGTTTTGTACAGCTAAAATAAACACTTGAATCTTATAGAAGAAGGGCAAAATTGGTGGAAGTCATGAGAGTTTAAATAGTTCTTATCCCACATTGGTGGAAGTTGTAACCAAAAGTGGCTATATATATACAAGCATGTACATTTAGATTGTTGACTTCAAAATGTGTTTAAGTCCCTGGGTCTGTTTAGTCATCTGTTGATGAAACGGATGATCTTCAAACCCAGGTACTAAAATACATTCTGATCTTACTTTTTAATGACAATCATTTGATATATGATTAACTAAAAAATCTCTCTTTTCTTGTTGTCGTGTATTCAAAGTTAATAAGACAACTCATTTATATCTTGGGAGGTAAAAGGAACACAAAGCTCTAACCGAGCGATTAAGCAATATGACTAATACTTTTAATACGTATTTATGATCCAGTGAAATACTTAGATTCAAAACTTTTGTACAAAATCATCATACACAATGTAATCTGCATGAATACAATCTAAAAGTGACCGAACTTTATTTATATTTTTCACATAACCTAACTAGGCAACGAGGTTCATGTCACATAGCATCCCTATCATCAAAGATCATAGAAATGAGCTGCTCAAGTTGCAATAGATTGTTGTCCATCCTCTCTTTGCTTTCTTCGACAAGCAGTAACTACTACAACAACAAATATTGCTGATCCAAACACCGCCACGCCCCATTAGATGATTGGTACTTTTGATTCTTCATACCAAATCGAGGAAAATTTACAACATATAACATTGACTACAAAACTATATTCTATGCACAAAGGAAAGAAAATGGTTGCTTACCATGGCCAGATGGACTCTAGCTTCAAGGATAATAAGCACTCTCAAGATTATAAGAGTCATTTATACTATTACATCAATATTATGATGATAACAGTGTACTAAGAATCTTGGTCATGCATCTGAATAATATTTCATTTTTAAATTTAAGAAGCTGCCTGTTGACCTTAAATGTCTATTTTTTTTTCCTTCTCAGGCAATAGAAATATAAGCTATCCAAACAAAAATCAAAGCATACAAATAATAAAAACTTAAATATTTCATATCACCTTCTTCCCTACTATTATCGACTGGTTTAATAGTCTACCCGGTGGAGAAAACTTAATCTCCCATTGTTTTTAACCATGAAGCATACAAAGCTGACTGAATTTTTGCCTTTGTGCCCAAAAAAACTAGTTATGGTAAAGTATGCCAATATGTCTAATTAAGTTAAGGTTAGTCTCTCTGGTTGATTACGATGCCAAAGAAGGGTTTGTTAAGTAATGTTTAGATTGAGACCCATTGGTTAAACATGGGTCTAGTTGAGTCTCCCTAAATATTATAGATGAGTCTAATTGGGTATTTGATAGAAAATGCAACTATATATAATAATTACCCAACGGGTCTAGGCTGGTCTAGCGGTCAATTTTTTTATCTTTTTTTTTTCACTTTTTCATTTTTACTAAAAAAAAAAAAAATAAAAATTGTCGACCGGACAAAACCCATCTAGACCCGGACCCATTTAGACCCATGATTCTAGAAGACCCATCTAGACCCGGACACGTCAACCCATCTAGACCTGTGACCCAAACCCACCTATTTTTATGCTTTCTTTTGGGCATGTGAATCCTTTGTAGATAAACACACCCAACTATCAAACGTTATCTGGTGGGTTTTAAGAAAGTGGTAAGAAGATTATTCTGATGGAGATGGTGATGAAGATGATGATTATTGTGTTGTGGATGAAAGTTTTGGAAGAAGAAAGCGTTGGTGTGGAAGAGAAAAAGTGGAGACAAGACAATATCATGACCAAAATTACTATTTTACCGTCACCATATCATGTGGGTGACCTAACAGACATTAGAAGCAGGGATGAACAGTACATGACGTTTGGTGTTAGGGACCAACGGTGCATTTTTCAGTCAATGGACGAACCACATCGGTCAATGTAAACCACAAGAACGAATGGTGTAATTTACTCTAATAAAAATGGGTCTTATAACAAATCAAATAGCTTAATGCAGTCACAAGCGTCTGTTTATACAGAATGCAAGCAAAATACATATGAACCTATGTTATTTTTATATTTTTTTTCAAGTTACCGCAACACTGGCACATGTGCGGTTACACAATGCAGTAAGAGCATCAACATCACTTATTCTGTTGTGTTATGTGATGGAATTACACTATTACAGTAACAGCAACAGTGAAAAACTCGGCAATATGCGACTGAAACATATATAGCATCTGTTCTAATGCATATAACGTACTTATGCATTTAACGGAATATGAACATAGACAGTTATACAAATTTGATGATTAAGCTATGCATTTGAATGTCTTTATTAAAAGCACCCAGGTGACAAATGCCTTACAAAATATAAAGTAAATCACAAACACAATATTAATAAGGACAACATAATTAAAAGACAAAACATAAAGTAAATCATGAACACAATATTACTTGCATTCCAGATAACCTATGCGGATTCTCTTCCTCTCTTCATCTTGTCAACTCTTAGCACCACTGCAACGTATATCTTGTCCACACTTTCCTCAGAAAACCTAAAAAGCTTGTGTCTCCAATTTTTTTTGAACAACAAAAGTCCAATAACACCCCAAAAACCTGCTGCAAAACCACTCATTATGTCCATGTAGAACCATACCTTGTTTGATTTATGATTAGATGCTTTGCTGTTTTTGTGCATTGTTGTTTGGTCTTCATTATTGGAGCAATTACTTGGTAATGGAGCACCACATAGGTCTCTGTTCCCAACATATATTGATGGATCCATAAGGGTCTGCAATTGAGTTCCTGTTGGAATTCGTCCGGACAAGTTGTTGTGTGACAAATTCAAATGGCTCAAAAAATTCAAAGCTGCAATACTTGGAGGGATCAGACCGGTCAACTGGTTTCCTGAGAAATCAAGAGAATTTAACGCCTTCATGTTTCCGATGCTGTCTGGAATGCCACCATTGAGAAGATTATTAGACAAATTGAGACCCAGCAATGCAGAAAGTGACGTAAGCTCGACAGGTATTTCTCCGACAAGGTTATTGCTTGAAAGATCCATGTTTATGACGTATCTGAATGTTGTTGTATATTCAAGAGAGACACCTTTAATCACCTGAATCAGATTTTGTTCATAGAATATTGGAATGTTTTCAAAATTGCTATGGTTAATCATACCATTCAACTTTCCTAGACAATGAGGGATTGGCCCAGTTAAGTTGTTGTGCGCCACATCCAAAATTTGAAGGTATGAATTTTTGCACAAAGATCGAGGAATACTTCCAGTGAAGTTATTCTTGTGTAGCCTGAAAACTGCCAATTCTGTTAAGTTTTCTCCAATCCATTCAGGTATGTTCCCAGAAAACCCATTATCACCCAAATCTAAGATACTTAATTCTCGTAACTTCCCCAATTCTTGAGGAAGCTCGCCCGTGAAATGATTGTCGTTCAAGTTTAGCCATCTTAACCCTGATGATTGTGGTACCATACAACTTGTAATGACACCAGATAATTGATTTGAGTTCAATTGCATGGTAACCAAGTTTCGCATATTCCCAAGACATTCAGGAATTCTCCCAGTTAACCTATTTCTGGAAATATCAAGATATTCCAGATCAGTCCTTCTACACAATGAAATAGGAATCGACTCATTGAAAAGGTTATCTTGCAGTAATAGTACTGTATTATAATCATCTGAAACACCAACAGTTCCTTCATTAGGAAGGTTTGTTAAAGGTCCGCTGAGTTTATTGTGAGAGAGATCTAAGAAACCAATGACAGGCATCTTCCGGAACCATGTCGGTAGATGTCCTGTAATGCTAGCATTAGACAACTGTAAACGTCTTAGTTTCTTTTGTGTTCGGAGCCACTGTGGAAATCCATTTATAATCTTGATGGAACTGAGATCAGCATCTATCAATTGGAATGGAGGTATCCACTCACGTGAAACAATGAATGTCAGATTACTGTTAGAAGAGGCATCGAAGTACTTCAACATCGAAAGGTTAGCAAAGTGGGCTTCAGTAATTACTCCTTCTAAAGAATTTCCAGAAATATAAAGAGCTCTGAGTTTAGTGAGTTGCCCAATTGAAACTGGAATAGTCCCATTTAACAGATTGAATCTAAGATCCAATTTTATTAAAGCAGATAAACTTCCAAAGGATTCTGGGATTGAACCATTTAAGTGATTGGAAGAAAGATCCAACTCTTCCAATAATCTTAATCTTCCCAGAGATTCAGGGATTGGACCTGTTAATTCGTTGCCCCATAAACTTAAGCCTCTTAAATTGGCCATTCTTCCCAAGGATTCTGCAGGAAATGCACCTTTTAAACTCCCATCTAAGTTCAGCCTCTCAAAAGCGTATTGGGAGCATTCTGATACATTTTTCGGCGAATCAGTCATTTCAATACGAACGTGATTGTCCGACATAGTCAGTTCTTTCAAGTGACACTGTCTCCAGATTCCAACATCCTCAATATGCTCAAAGTTGTTGCTTGAGAGATCAAGCCTTAAAAGGTTAGGCATGACAGGAACCGATGAATTCAACATGTTTGATGTAAGGTCAAGGGATAATAGAGAACTCATGTTTGTTAAAGCAGATGGAAATCTGCCTTCAATTTCGTTATAGCTAAGATCCAGGTGTTGGATGATAGAAATTTTAGTGGAATTAAGATGATTGGAAGAGAGATGCGTGTTATTCAGCCCACACCATGACAAACTCATCTTTGGAAAATAATGGATCGTGCTTAGAAAGTTTGTAGAATTCCTTGAAAGACTAAAATTGAAGTCTGAAAGGTCCAGGAATTCCAAGGATGTCATGTTTTGAAAAAAGCCTGGAAATTGACCTTTGAAATGATTGTCGCCAAGATCTAGATGCTTAATGTTGGCAAGTGTTGTACTCGAATTACTAAGAGTACCAAGATCTGCATTTGTAAGACTACATCCTGACAAGCTTAACGTTACTAAGGACGGCATCATGTAAAACACCATGTCATGGTTTTGAGCCTTACTAAGATTTAGATTACTCAAGTCAAGATACTCGAGTGACGAAAGGCCAGATATCCATGACATATCATCTGACATCAGCATGTTGTAACTGTATGTTGATCTGAGATCAAGAACTTTTAAATTTGAAAGATTTCCAATGTGAGGAGGAATAACACCAGAAAAATAGGCACTAGAGAGATTGAGGTAACTTAGCTGTTTGAAGGATCCAATGAAATCAGGGATCCGGCTTCCTCCAAAATCATTAGCACTCAAGTCCAAGAATTTTAGATTCTTCAAGTGTCGTAAAGAAGAGCTCACCTCGCTACCAGCTAACAGTTCATGAAAACCATACAGGTAGTAAAAATCGTCTTCACTTCCTCTGAGATGAAGGCTTTCAACTTTCCCAGTTATTTTGTTGCAATGAACTCTTTCCCACTGGCAACAGTCATTACCAACCCATGATGACAGCATATCAGCGACATCGGTGACACTGTGTTTGAATTTTAGTAGAGCTAATCGCTCTTGCTTAGAGCAAACTGCTGAGATATTTGGAGCACACAAACAAGTATGTATGTTTGCAACAAAATAAATACTTAAAACGAGAAGGATTAACAAAGACCAGTGATTCACCATTTTTAATAGTAGTAAAATGCAAAGTGTAAAGGTGGGTTCAAATGATCAACAAATTAGTCCATTTATTCATTTATTGTGTCATAGAAGACTTGGAAGTCATTGTGGCATGGGGTCAATGGAAAATTTATATCCACAAAATGTATTGATTCTTATCCTGGATATATTTGGTTACACCTTACAAGTCTTTCACACGGCAAGTTTGAAGTCAAAACAAGTGTGGGTCAGCCGGACCTACAAGCACTTTTAATGCAGATATATAATATGATTGAATAAACTTTTATTGATATATAATCTGATTAAATATGGTTGCATAAACTTTTGTTTTGATATATAATCTGATTCTTTAAATAAATTAATTCATGAGGTTGTAAAAATACAGCACATATATATGAGCCAGAGCCATTAGTCTCTATTCAAGTTAGCCGTCAGGAAGGGTAACATAACATTATTATAATGTTTCTCCTGAAAGAGCCACAGATACCTTCAACCCAAACAAAATAGACACCACCCAATAAGACAATAATAAACAAGCCCAAAAATATGTAATAACTACACTCCTAACTTGCATGTGAAATTTGTTAATTTGTAGCAAGTTTTAAGGAGCATGAGATGAAATGGTTTTCGTTGGTATATTAATACTAGCTTCAAGGCACGCCCGATGGGCGGCTAGTTTTAAAATTTTGTTTTTAAGATAAAAATAAATAGTACAATGGTTTGATAATAGATTAAGATTGTAAATTGCAAGATATAATTCATTTAGTCCGTTATAAATTGCATATAAGATAAAATTTGGTGGTCATATTGCATGCTACAAAAGAAACAAAAAGCATACTTGGATAGTATAGTATATTATCGTTTTCCATAACTTGATAGTACGTTATAGTGTTATACTATTAAATGAAAATGAACAAACAAAAATGTTGTGTTAAAAAAATAACTTGGTTTGATATAAAACAAACAAACTTGTGATAATAAGAATTAAGGAAACTTATTCTTCATCGTCACTAATGTTGTGGTCAACCATATAATCATATGTTATGTTGTGTCCTACTGCACGTAGTTCTTGGATTATTTCATCAGCCTCCTTGACAAAGCGACATCATGCTATTCCAATCGCCATTATGGTTCTTCTTAATCTTATGCCAAGTACCTTTATAGCACATATACTTATCTGTTTAAGATTATTAAAAAAAAAAATAGTATTCGAAAAGTAATTATATAAAGGAATATATTACAGTTTGGCTTATATATGTTTACGTATACTTAAAATATACCTTCGCTGAAGAATCACTTTAACATCATAGACGGAAGAGCAAATTTCGAAAGTTTGACAAACAACGGCCAAATATTCTGCTTCAATTGACCTGGCGTCCAATGTCCTCAGCAGTAGCGCTGGTTCCATCAACGTGGAGAAGCAATGAAGATTTTAGCTGCAATACATTATACAATTAGTGAATAATAATACTTAATGAATTCAGCCGAATGTAAATGTGTAGAACATGTTTACGTCAAAAACTAAGGATGTAGAACATGTTTATGATCACAATTTTTTGACTTCTACAAATAATAAGGATATATAAGATAATGAGGATGTTAAAGTCGAGTTTGGTAGAACAATTCAACCCTCATGCACCATATATTCACATTTTTGAATATATTTTTCTAACATGTTTAGAAGATATAGAAGGACCACAAGATACTTTTCGAACAGAAACATTATTTCACCACTCGCATATGCTCTTACCTGTCGCAAATACAAACTAATAACTGTAACATAATCTTGATAATACATATGCAAACATTCAAACGGGGTGGGTAATAATCATAACCTTCAGACTAGTAAAAGTTCACCCAGTTTCAAAGTTATTCTTTTTTCACTATGTATACTAAAGTAGCAGCAAAGATACAAGTTGTAATATAGTAATGTGAGTACTGAGTAGTGACTGAATGGCTGTAGTGCTTAATTAAATGATTTAGATAACAACCTAATCACATTTTTTTACCAAACTTAATGAATTTAATAAACATGAATGTTAATTCATTTATCTGTAATAGCAATAAGCACAAAGTTAGTTGATTCAAGTTGTCATAACATGTTGAAATCAGATTAACTTGAGGGTCCAACATTGAGAAGTTTTATCAACGATGTTATGTTTAAAAGTTTTTGCTTCTAAAGCATAAGACATGTGAAGGAAAGTATAAAACCCGTGTAATTTCTTCCAGTGTACTTATCATTACTGCTTGACTCTTCAAATCAGCTATAACGGCATTTACAGCCATAGTGATACCACTTCGTAGATCCATAACGTTTACACCTGCAGCTACAGACTTACAACCTTCTGTGAATATTGCTTGAGTTAAAACAGTGGCACAAGTTGTACCTGTAATAACACATACCATAATGTCAACACATAGTAATAAAAACTAATTCAAATATGTATTCGCTTCACGAGCCAGTTTCATGTGTGCAGGGGTAACGGATCAAGACGGGTCAAGTCAAACAAATAACTTCATGTACATGTGCCAAAAAAAAGTCTGTTCAACTGTTAACCCGAAGATCTTTTTCTCCATATAACTGGAAACATTATTATATAATATGCTGTGCATTAAATTGAATACTGAAAACTATTTTCCTTACAATGACAATTTAATATACTTTAATAAAAGCAACTTAGGAGACTTTCATCCTATTTGACCCGTTTTCCTTATTTGGCCAAAAGTTCTTCATTTTACTTTGGCCCGTTAGACAACAACAACACGAATCAACCCATTCAGAAACTAACAGGCTGAACATTGTCACCTCTACACAATACATATAAAAACAACACATTTGACTAAAGCTTTTGATTTTGTTATGAAAGTTTCCCTATACTTGTATAATGATATGCATAAACTATTTACCATCTCCCTCTACAGAATTGGTTGCACTTGCGACTTGCTTCACCAAATTAGCACCAACATTTTTAGCCTTCTCCTCAAAGTTGATGCTTTTTGCTACGATAACACCATCTTTTGTTACCTTTGGACTTCCATGACTTTGCTCAATAATCACATTACGCCCCTGATGCAACATAAAAAAGATGGGTTATTATTAGTTCAATACAGATATTTGCAAATAAGTACAAAAACTAAAGACTAAAAAACTCACCTTTGGTCCCATTGTGACCTTTACAGCTTCAGCAACACCAAGCAACATTGCAGCACGAGGCTTAGTTCCAAACTCGATATCCTTCGCAACATAGTTTCTGCTCCAAATAACCCTACCAAACACCTTCCAATCATTTCAAAAACTTGGTCAATACATGAACAGTATAGTAACTTGTTTTCTTTGCAAGAGACACACTTAGAAATAGTAGGTGAGATTTAACGGAAAGAAAAAAACTTGGATTATACAGTATATTTCAATGAACATTTCAGCTCTTTTTTGGTGAGTAAATTCATCTACTTAAACCAACCTACTGGAAGTTGCGTTTTGGATCAAACCAAGATGGAAAAGTTTCGTTTTTCCTATTACTAAAACGGTCATGTGATTTTCCATCATTTTAATACAAATCAGTTTTTACCAAACCTTTATTATAGCAATAAGATACGATTTTCTAACAGTTTTGACTTTGGAACAAAAATGTGACATAGTGATAGAGGGCGATAATCCAAACTTTTATTGCAACAGAATCAATATCAGTAATTCAATAAGATAACACCGTGATCAAAACGTATAGTGGAATAACACCTGGCATTAAATATTTTGTAACCGTTGATTAAATTGAATATACACGTGGCGAATTTAGAAAAAATTTGGGTTAGAGATTGCTTTTCAAAAGGTTGTTTTATATAGTTAGTAGATGAAGTATTCCAGGTTAGCCATGCTCGAGTAAACCCAAAGTCCTACAAAAACCTTTACTGATTTGTTACCCACCGGCCAGACCCATCTGATTAGCCACTATACGCTTTTATAATATTGTGATTAAAATGGCAAATGTAACGAGAGTAGACTATAAACCTGAATTTTCTTGCAAATATCCATTTTTGTATGACCCTTTAAATTGAATGGGTTCAATTGGCAAAGCTTTCACCACCCCTGCAACAACACGTTAACTTGAATTATACCACTGTTAAATAACTGGTGCACGACATAGATGTGGCAATTTCGACCCGTTTACTTTTGAAATATATTTACTGGTCATGTTTTACATCTAACATGTCAAATGACTAAATAAAATTTTAGCCTATAAGGAAACAGGTCAAATGAGTTTAATAGGTAGCACTCACCTTAACTGTAATGCCATAAACCTCTTAACTCTTTTATTAAAAAAAACAGATTAATAATACTCCGTATTATATTTGAACATACATTTAATATAAGAAAAAATGTTTTTTTCACAAAATTCTATTTGAACATACATGGTGCAGTTATATCCAAACATGTGTAGGAATTAACATATTTAAGAACAGTCTTTGTTTTTGTTCTGTAATTACTATATGCACCTAAGCAATTTTTAAAGGTGGTGATTGCATGAATGTGAGGTTAGATTAGAAACATACTAAAAAATAAGAACTCATCATGGGACATCCAGTGGATTGGGTAACGGGTCATAAAATTTCAACGTGAAAACAGGACTGATCCGTTTATGTTATTTCATATGCTTGATATATGTAAAGAGAGAATTGATAAATAAAGGGGTTATGCATGTTGAATTGACCCGATTTGACCCGTTCAACCCATTTGAATTATTGCTAATACTTGATATTCTACCCGTTTAACTCTTTATAGAAATTTATAACCCAAATTGAAATTCTACCCTTTGAATGGCTGTATTTATGTTAACAACTTAACATGAATGAATAATGTACGGAAATAGTTTGAGAAGACTTAAGAGCATCAAGAAAAATAATGGTGTATAATTGTTACAAAATCGAGTTTGTTTGGCATCAAGTACATAGACAATAACTCACTTTTGATGATACATGGGCAGGAGGCTTTGAGAGTATTGTTGAGGAGTAACGGGAAGATCATAATCTTTAACAATTGCGATTGCTGACTCATGGATATGGTGTACCATCCCTTTACCATATCCATGAGTCACTTTTGTTTTCCTTCTCGATATCCATGGACGGAACATCATTAAGACCAAAGGGGGTTCCCAAAAAAAAAAAAAAAAAAAAAGTTTACTCTCATGTACCATTTACTATATAATGTTAGTCATTAATTATGAAAGACATTAACATTTTGTAGTTTGGCCCCCCTAAAATATGTGTTTTATATTTTGGCCCCTTTGACAAATGAGTTCAAGTTCTGTCCGTGTCCATATCCATCACTTTACCATATCTATCAACAAATTAATTCCTTTAATACATCCTTTCTAACTTGCTCTTCATACCAAAACATACAAACAAATTAAAGTTTGATTATCTTGGAAAGGGGCTGGAGAAAGTTCATAAAGGTTTAGGGGGAGAGTTCAAATTGGGTTTTCAACTTTTCCAAGCTTTATTTTCATATCAGTTTTTAGTGGGTCAAAACGATATAGAAATCACATAGAAGGATAAAATTTTGCAATGTTTTCACAAAAAGTTTTATGCTATTTTGTTAAATAACAGTTCAAAATGTTTTTATGATATACGAAAACTTTGAAAACTACACAATTAGAGTCCGAATGTTCAATATATTGATCATATTTAGGTTGGAAATTGATTACATGTTTAGTTTCAATACATGGACTATGAAATGATTTGTATTCTTTTAATCATTATGTTGTTACTAGAGGGGTACCCGCGCAATGCGGCGGCGAGTACCTCTTGAGTATTTTTGTGACGAACAAATGTTTTTTATTCTACGCTATATATATCCATACATTTTCATTTTCAATACACACTTTTTTCAATTTCTCAACACATAAACAGTAACATTTCTTATCGGTTAAGTGAATCTTGATAATGGATTAATCCCGTTCTCGTCAATAAAATATAACCCCCAAAATTAGTCGTTTTGTCATTACGAAGCCAAAACCTAACCATTAACCTCAAAACAATTTCGGCAAAAAATTAAGTATTAATCAATCAACAAAATTCGGTTAACACTTTAAATCCGTATGCTCAGCTCGAAATAAATTTTAACCAACAAAAATAAAACCCACTATTAACATTAACCAACTTAATATCAAAAGCCCAAAATCATATATATCATACAAATAATATACGGCTCAATTACCTTGAATGAGTCGAAAACTATTTTCGGCCTAAATAAACTTTAATTAATATCTTGGATATTAAAGCCTATCATAAAAATACCAAACATTTCGTGCGAGATCATTTGGCCAAATCTAGAAATATAAAAGTCATTAACTGAAATGAAATTATGCCCAAGAAAATTCATATTCGGGGTCCATTAACAATCATACGCAAGTATTAAGCCCAAAATCCATCAACTAACAAACAAAAGCCCTAATCTTTAGTGGTTATATCCCTAAGTTTTCTCCACAATAACCCTATTTTCTCTTCTCAAACACGCAGCCACCTCCTATTTTCTTCTCTCTATTTCAATAACAACTTGTAAATAACTTATTGTTTTAGTTCATATACAAATCACAAACACAACCTATAACTTTCTTATTGCTCAAACACGTATCTCACAACACACGAATATGAAGTTATGAAACACGACATCAAGATCTTTATAAAGGTCTCGGAGATGGGATTAGGACTTGGTATTGTTGTGGTTTTTTTGTTGACCTAAGTAGATGAGATAGGATATATGTTGGTATTGGTATGGTACCATGTGGAGGGATTTATGCTATGATGAAATGGGTTGTGTTATATTAACCTTCTGGCCCACATGTCCCCCACTTGTCCCCCTCTTTATTTCAGTACAACACAGTTTTTTGTCAGTTTCTGTTACGTATTTATGACAGTTTTAAGCGTTTGACTTATTAAACTTTATATTTTCTGTTTTGCACTTTCAGGTTTATAGCTTTTTGATATAAACAAAATTATAAAAATAAAAAATAAATAAAAAAAAATCAAAATTAATAGGGGGGGGGGGGGGTGGGATAAAAATATAGGGGACCATTATAACCATCCCTGATGAAATTGGTGTATGGGAGGGGGATTTATATCCCTGTTTGTGGTGACACAAGTTAATTGAAGTTAATGGAATGTTACAAAATTAATTAACGTGTTGTTACAAAAGGGCTTTTAATAGCCATAAAGTCTCTTAGGCCTTGTTTGGCTAAGCTTATTTAGTGGGCTTAGGCTTATTGGCTTATGGCTTATATAAGCTAAGCTTATAAGCCCATTTTAATGTTTGGATTAGCTCATGGTTAATAAGCTTATAAGCTCAAAAGTGTTTGGTTTGGCTTATGTTGGCTTATGTTAGTTTATGTTGGTAAATGACTAAAAAGGACATGGTCATTTGATTTTAATGTTGTATTTGAACACAAATAAAAAGGCCTTGTTTACAATTGGTCATTTGATGGAGAGGTACAGGTATATTGGTGCACATGTAAGTATATTTATGGAGAAAGTTATTGAACTTGGGTAGTTATGGAGTAAATGGTGCATAGGTACGTATATTTATGGAGAAAGTTATTGAACTTGGGTAGTTATGGAGTAAATGGAGGAGGTACTGATGATACGGGGAGAGAGGAGGGCTAAAATGTACAATCACAAAGGGTGAGTTTAGATAAGCCCAAACCTCATAAAAAAGCCTCACTTTCTTGGCTTATTAAAACTCCCATAAATAAGCTCATAAGCCCGCTCAAATAAGCTTAGCCAAATACTTGATTTGGGCTTATGAGCTTATATAAGCTAATAAGCTCATAAGCCCACTAAATAAGCTTAGCCAAACACCCTCTTAGTAATACATTCAAAACGTATTGACCATGATCATTAAGTCCTTATTGCCTAATATTATGAACAACACTTATAACTAATAGCTTGATAATTTCTTTTTAAGGAAATGTTTTTGGTCTTAAAAATTTTAAGACTTCCTCTTATAGCAAGTTCAAAATGCATTATAAAGTAGTTTATGTTGCCATGCAGTTATTAGATATAAATAGAAAAGTCAAAATCCACACATATTAATATTTTTCAAGATGTAGCTAATAACTTACTTCAATGTGATGTCTCGATTGTTTTGACATTTCATTAGTCTCATGTAGCATTTATTGCATCATGCATGTTAGCTCATTGAATTGATAAGTTATATTCTATTGGTTCACATCTATTTTACTTATAGAAAGTAGAAACATCTCAATAGATTAAGATTTAATTTATGCATCAACAGCCTAAATAATGACTATCTAAATTTAAATTTTAGTATCTTTTCTGTCTTAGGTACCTTCTTTCCGAAGATCAACGAGATAAATGATGACGCTACTGTTGATGTTGGTGATGGACACAGTGAACATTAAAAGAGATGGCAGAGATGATGATACTAGTAGTAACTGTATTTAATTTTAGAGGAAAAAAAAATGACATCCAATTTTTTTATAACTCAATTCAGATGATGAATAAGCCAAAAATCTGTTTGTGATTTTTAAGATTTTGGATGTTTGGGTAAATATGTATTTACCATACAATTATACATATATACATTTGTTGGGCTACTTGGCCTCACCTCACATGCGCCCCCACTGTAGAAACCATTTAGGCCGGGTCGGGACTAACGACCGTTAGTTACTGTAGCGTTATAACTAACGGCCGTTAGCTATTTAACGGCTGTTAGCTAACGATCGTTATCTTTAACGTTTTCTTTAAAAATCCATACGAAATTGGTCCTCAGAAGTTCGTTGCATATTTATCCTCTCATAATTTACATAATCGGTCCTTCATGTTATACGTCCATTGCAAAGTCAGTCCTTAGTCACTAAATTGACGTTAAGTAGCTACCGGCCGTTATTACACTTTCCCTATTCGGAAAACACCCCGCAGCAACGCGCGGTTTTCCAACTAGTTATAAACATTGACACAATGGTTACGCGGCAACACGCGATGAAGACTAAACTTATTTAGCTAAAAGCTTAAAATATTGTCCAAGTTGTTATTGTATCATTAAGGTTACTTTTTCCTAATTTCTCACAAGATGTCACAAGGCGAAGTGCCAATAACAACTGTACTTATGCATGAAACTTTATTAGCAATTTAGCATCATCATAATCGCACCGTGGCAACACACGGGTTAAAAAATTCGCTTGGTATAAGTTTGAAAATTAGTTTAGAGAAAAAGAATGATATGTATAGAGTAAATTACATGGATGGTCTTTGTGGTTTGCGTTAACATTAAAGTATAGTCCTTTGACTTTTTTCTGACTCGGATAGTCCCCAACTCCGAAACCCTTAACACCCACAACCTCTTGGCCAAACCGACGTTAATTTTGATTGTTAAAATCACCATGTGGGTTTTTATTCATCTGTCACTTCCCACCTGAATAAGTCACCATCGCTATATGTTCTAACCAACATTTGTCAACAAATAATAACAACGAGGTGAGCGCGTTGCGGCGCGGCGTTTTCATACCTCCGTGACTACAGCCACAACTCCTGCACCAAAAAACCATATCCGATTACATTCAATTATTTTACTGCAACTACAGAACTACTAACGCCCATATAGGTATTTGGTTTAGTTTATACCAAATCATAAAAAAGATTACCTTACAACACTTAGAATTACCACATAAACATTAAACAAAACCCAAATACCGAATATCAAATACATGTGTCTAAAAGCGTTTTTTGAACAATACCTTTTGATATTTGTCACACCATTCCTTTATGTAGCATTATTTACGACATGTATGGGCAAAATGATTCATTGCCTTACCTTCCTGGACCTGGGCCATGCTGCATAGTGGGCTACTATTTGGGCTGACAGATGACGCATGCAAAACGGCAATTCAAGCGCCGTTCTTGACGCTCTATACTAGATATAGTAATAGCAGAAAACACAATCCTTAGGCTAGTGACAATGGGCTGACAAAAGTCGTTCGCGTGGATCGATCGATCGATTTGGGAAATCGATCGAGCCACTGTGGTGGTTTGTTTTGAAATCGATTTCCGGTGATGGTGGAGCATGGATCGATCGCTTGGACGAACGATATTTGTACCATTTTGTTTGATGCATTCCCAAATTAAAAATAATAATAATAATAATAATAAAATAAAAAGAAAAAAAAAGATGATGCAATATGGGTTGCCATTGTGATGAGAGATGTGAATATGGGTTGAGGAGAGAGAAAGCTGAGGTGACAGCCGGAAAGATGATGTAATATAGGTCACCACTGTCCCAAGCTTTATTTCTTAAAACATGACAGCCGCTATTTCATAGATGACAACCATCGCGTAGCTGATGACCAGTTGTCAGAATAGGCAGCTCTTCATTTTATTTCTTCTTTTATTGTTTTTAATCTTACTATTTATCATGTTAGGATATAAGTTGTAAAGAACACCTATTTCGGATTTCAAATAAGTATTAATTTTGAGTTGTCTATTTGTTAACTTTTACTTGTTTTGGTAATATATAATTTAGATTGTAAAACTATGCATGCTATATTTCTTTTAGTGTTTTTTAGTCTATAGTTTTATGAGGACCGACCCTGCTAGTTATATTTGTGATTGATTGATGTAGGTCTAGTGTAATAAGCGATTATATGCCTAGAGATATCTATTGTATTTTTGTTTTAGTAGTTAAAAGATAGATTGCTATATTTTCTCTCCTTTTTGTGATGAAGGTTGTGAGACTAGCATGCTTCTTATAGAAGTTGTGACGGTTTGCGAAACGTCTAGTCTTGTTTGGGCTCCACATATACAAATATGCTTTGATGTTCTTGAAGGTTTGAGTTACCTTCAAAACAACATGAATGATAAATTAAATTTCATACATCATGACATAAAGAGTGGAAACATTATATTGGGCGATGTGTGGAATGAACAAAAATTGCATATTTTGGCCTCTCCAAGATGCAATTGAGTAAGACGACACTTAAGAATTAGATATTTACTCATTTGGAGTAGTCTTATTTAAAAAGTAGGTGTCATATATTGATATATGATAGAAACTCACATTCCCGACATACAGAAATGCAATTCCTCATAATGAATGTAGGAAAAAATCATTTGTATATGAGTATGCATCCAATCGGAGTCTCGACAAATATTTGCATTGTTTAAGTGGATTGGATTTTCTTCACATTTATGACATAGCGAGACATAAGGAGATTGAAAGTGATAGTGTTTATAGTAAAGGTAGTGCTAGCATTTATACATTTGGGTGTGTTCTTGTATTGTTTTGTCATTTTGGTTACAATTGGTTAATTCAATTCATGAAAAGTACATTTCTATATATGTATTTCCTGAAAGACAGAATGTACAAGAGTTTACTGGGTTATTGTGTATAATGATTTTTTGTTTTTCTTTTCTTATTTTCTTATTGTGTGTACTGAATTTTCAAATTTGATCATTGTGTGTATTTTGTGACCATTTTACCTTTATTTTTTTTCAAATTTCAATGAATAAAATGGTTATTTTACATATATTATAAACGTTCCAAAATTTTTATCCATAAGATCAGAAGCAAACTCTGAAATTAAAAGCAGATACAATTACGACATTGTTAAAATACAATCAGATGGTATATTATTGTATTTGAAATTGAAATGGTTGTGTATGGCAGCTTTCAAGAGTGTGAAGTTTATTCGAGATAGTTCGGAGGAGGGCAGAGAAGACAGTAGGCACTGGGAAGACTTCATAGCAAGACTTAATAAGGTATTAATTGGCATAACCATTAGCCTCTTTAAGTTGTGTATCTTCTAACCTTTATACATCGTTTAACTTGCTATTTGATATGTGTGTATTTGTTACAAAGTTATTCTTTCATCCGATACCAATAGCTCCCGGATTTCTAAATTTGCGATACATAAAAAGTAGCTTTATTCAAAGTTTGTTTTGATGAGGGGTACAATTGCCATCTTAGTAATAATTGGTTCTTTTCGTAGAATAGGATACGGATTTGACATGGAAATTTATTTTGGAGTGTAGTGAACTTTGTCACTTTTTCTAGGGCTGGGAACGAGCCGAGCCGAGCCCGCCAGAGCTCGAACTCGGCTCGTTTAAGTTTTTTAAAAGCTCGAGCTCGAGCTCGGCTCATTTCGAGCCTTAAATTTTAAGCTCGAGCTCGGCTCGTGACATGTTATATAGGCTCGAGCTCGGCTCGTTTATACGATTTGGCAATGAAAAAGTTAAAGCATGGCTTGAGCTCGAGCTCGGCTCGTAATATATCTTTATTGAGCTCGTTAATAAGCTCGAGCTCGGCTCGTATATATGTTTAATACTTAAAATATCATAATGTCGTATAGGCTCGTTTAGGCTCGCGAGCCCAAACGAGCTTTATATGTAAAGCTCGGGCTCGAGCTCGATTAATAAATGAGCTCCAACTTAGGCTCGAGCTCGTTTAGGCTCGGCTCGTTCGAGCTTTTTACCGATCCGATCCCGAGCTTTTCACGAGCGGCTCAGCTCATTTCCACCCCTAACTTTTTCTATTGTATGTATGAAACTCCTAAAACCTCATTTCTCATACTGATTTCCCATTTTGTCATTTTACAAACTAATTTTAAGTAAACGGATCGAAATTCCAGTATCTTTTGCACATTTAAAATATACAATGTTGCATTAATTGTTTTAAATATCACTTGGCAGAAGTTTTTTGCTTTTCTTTTTGATATAACTAGCTGGGTAGCCCGCGCGTTGCGGCGGGTGTGTTTTGTGTTTTGTATTTTGCGGGTTGTACGGTGTAATTAATAATTTTGTTATTTGAAGTATCCATATATTTACTTGGAAGCATAATTTGTTTATGCTTACGGATTTTTTTTTTTTTTTTTTTTTTTATATATTTATGTTGCGGTTGAAATTTTTTTGGGTTGTTTGTTTTTTCGGTATGCCTTTTTTTTTTGGTGGTATTTTAAAAGAAATAAATTTGTATAAGAAATTTTTTGTAAGTGTATTAGTTTTTGTATTTTTTTTATTTTTATTTTTTGTTATTACTTTTTTTAAGCAACAAAGTTTCATAAGGAAATTTATGTAAAAAAAAAAATAAAAAAAAAATAAATAAATAAAAAAAAACCTGTAGCGAAGCGTGAAAAAAAAATGTAAAAATTACTGTTCCTGCTATAGTAAATGGCACTGTTAATGTGCTACAGTAAAAGGACACATGGCATGCTTTCCTTGAGTGCCCAGGGTTTATATATATAGTATAATTGTGTAAAAATAAAAAATTGTTTTTCTATAATGTTTTCAGATTTTGAGTGTTGAAGAACCCTAGACTTTAATTATCGATGATGCACTGGCAAATTCTTCTATTGCCCCAGCTTGTGATGATATCAAAGATGACCAACAGCTAACAAGTAAGTCTACTTTCAAAGAACCCTTATAGAAGAATGAGGTGAGATTTATGCAAAACAAGTATCACTTAAAAAACAAATAAGTCAATCTCAACCATACATCTACCTTTCATCTAATAGCTAATATCAAATCAAAAAATTACAAAGGGAGGGTAAAATTGGTATTTTAGCTCATTTAATATAAAAACCCACTTTTCACCTTTTTTTAAAAAACAACATATTTTGCAAACGGTAAATCTTCAAGCTACGAAAAATACACCATCGCGACGAGAAAAAAATTATCTTTCTATAAATATGCATTGTTATATACTTTCGACGAACTTTTTTTTTCAAAATTCATTCCAGAAAAATCATACGGGATTCGTAAAAAATCCCATGGGATTGGTAAAAAGATTTTTTTTTTTCAAAATTTCCGTCCAGAAAAATCCTACGGGATTCGTAAAAATCCATGGGATTCGTAAAAAGACTATTTTTTTTTCAAAATTTTTGTCAAGAAAAATCCCACAGGATTCGTAAAAAGTTTTTTTTTTTTTTTTTTTTTTTTTTTTTTCAAAATTTCAGTCCAGAAAAATCCCATGGGATTCGTAAAAAGACGATTTTTTTTTTCAAAATTTTCGTCCAGAAAAATCTCACGGGATTCGTAAAAATATGATAAATCACAAAGGATTCAGTATGAATCACATAGGATTCTTTGGTGCATCCCATGGGATTCATTATGAATCTCATTGGATTCTTTGGTGCATCCATAGGATTCATTGTGAATCCCATGGGATTCATTCTGAATCTCATGGAATTCTTTGGTTTATCACATGAGATTCATTGTGAATATAATGAGATTCTGTATGAAATCACAAGGGAGTATTTTTTTTTATACATAATCAGATCATCTCACAATACATTACTATCAAGGAAGTCAAACTTATACATAATAATATTAAAGTATCAAACTTCTTTTTTATATAGGTAGATGTTGAGTTTAAGAAGAAAAAATGCATAGGCCAAGAATAATAATTTATGCACGGGTACTGTTAACGGGACGGGGGTGGCCCACCCTGTCCCCTTTGACTTTTCCCTTTTTTTTTCTTTTATTTTCAGTACAGCACAGTTTTTTGTCAGTTTCTGTTCCGTATTTTTGACAGTTTTAAGCGTTTGACATATTAAACTTTATATTTTCTTTTTCGCACTTTCAGGTTTATAGCTTTTTAATATAAACAAAATTAAAAAAAAAAAAAAAAAAAAAAAAAAAAAAAAAAAAACAAACCCCGTCTTTATAACAAAAAGGACCCCGTCTATGCACAAAGAAATGGTCAAGTGGGAATAAAGCGTTAGAAAAAGAAAAAGATGTATATATATATATATATATATTAAAAGAAAAAAAAAATAAAAAAAAAAATAATAATAAACATTCTTGTTCACCCACGTGACTAACCAAAGATAAAGTCAAAAAGATTGTACCACTACCTCTTTCATATTACATCCACTGTGCTTCATCTTCTTAAATAGTTAAACCTACCTCTTTCATATTCTTTAAGCTTCATCAAATAAACCTACTTTGCCTCCATAAAACTGATGATACAAAAAAATCTCAAAACTTTGGAAACTTTAAACTGCAAATTTTTCCGGTGGGGAGCACGGGCCCACCTTGCCCCCTTGGGCTCCGCCTCTGACCATCACCACCTCCGACCATCATACATGCTTCACTGGATCTACGTCTCGCAGCCTCTGCCATCATCTCTGCTTCACCGGATCTACGTCTTGCCGCCTCTGCCATCATCTCTGCTTCACCGATTTATGATGATATGACAGATCGATGACAGTTTATGGTGGTGGTGATGACGTCATCTTCTTCCGTTAAGAATGAACGGAGCTCTTTAACGGCGTTATCAATTGTGCCTTTTTCTATATATAACAATTGACATACTTGATAAACGGAGGCGTAAAGGAACAGAGATGCATTATATCCTCCACTTACAACTTATTTATTTTTTTAAAACTAATATTTACTTCTTTTTTTTTTTTTTAAATGGCACATCCTACTTGTACTCCTAAATTACACGAAAGCCTGGATGGAACCTAGGACTTCCGAGAAACCCCCATTAATCCACCCCACAAATGTGGGAAGAACCAGGTGGATTCTTTTAAGGTCAAAGACCTTACCAATGAGCCACCAACCCCATTGGCCAAACTATTACTTATACCAGCTTCTCATATATCCTGCCCAAATTACATAATATTAGAGATCAAAATTTTGTCTAGTTAACTTATGAATGAGTCGAGTCAATTATGCTTTAAATAGAATAAAATTTAGTTTAAAGGCACGGGTCAAAAGTCTCCTGTAATTTTTTAATTTCTAAAACTGCTTACAATTTTTTAATTCAATAATTAGATTACCACGGAAACTACACAACTTTTGTGAAGCTATTTGTCAAGCACTAGTTGTTTAAACCAAGTTGATTATTTTGGGGAAAAAGTGTTCCGGGTCACCCAACTTGACCTATATATGAAAAAATATTTATTTTGATCAACACTATTCCAGAATCTGAACAGAGATGGGTTAACTTAATCCAAAATTGGAACCCGAGCATGTAGGACCTGCTGTTGAACATTATTTCCCACGTCTACACAAGTGCACATAGTGGGTTAGTTATTTCTTTATGAGTATGTAGCCAAAACGAGTAATCAATGGAACACAGATTTAATTTTCTTAACAATTAATTTTTCTGCTTTTTCAAGTGGTGATCTTTGATAGCTAAGATTGTTTCATGGGTGAACCTGTACCATGAAATACTATTAGTTTTTACCCATCGAATTATCCAGGTGGTGTGGCTGTAACTTGGAAGTTTGTTTTCACTCTGGTTCATGACATCCGTTTCTAGTCGTAGTTATCAGCATCGTTCTAGGGCTAGCTTATGTATCACATATTGTTTGGTTCCTCTTGGTGTAAGACAAAAAACAAATACATGACGATTTTTTAGTATGTTTCTTTATTATCACAAAAAACCTAAGATGTAAACTTTAAAGAACCAATCTGAAGAAAGAAAAAAGTGAATATTCACATGGTGAAGAAAGGGGTGGGTGGTCATTCAATTTACTTATTTTTTGGTGGTTTGTTTTATTGTGTTTGCGAATTAAATTGGATTGTCAAGAATTTAAAATGTTATAAAACCAGTAATCATTGATTCAGTTGTCCAGAGTAACCACTAAAATGACATGTAAAAGATGGCAACAGCAAGATTCATAATCGTTACGAAAAAGTTTTTTTTTTTTTTTTTTTTTTTTTTTTTTTAGTAGCGAACAAAAATGATTTTATCTTGGAAATGCATACAGTTATAGCGTAATGTAAGGAGGTTGATGATTTTTAAAAAAATATTTAGATTCTAGTGTCAAACAAAATTAAAAATAAAAACAACACAATTAAAAATAAAAACACATTGAATTCGACAGTATACTTAGCTGAGAATGATAGTAGTTGACTGCCGGCTGTCGGCGACTTTTGGTCATCTAACACACAAAGTCACAAATACATTTAAACTGTGTTTTTTATTTGTTGGTGAAATATTTTCAAAATGAAAATACTTGAACAAAATTATTTCTATTGACAAAATAGTCACAAATACGCAAAATTTTCAAACAATTAACACTGAGTTTATTCGGTGGATGCTACTACGGCTCCATTGTTTGTTGTATATCTTTATCTAATATCTCAAAATAAGCAAGTTTACTATGAAAGTTTGACGATTCTTATCATATGTCCCATGAAGACATGATAATTTTATGACTTTAAATATTTAAGGTGACTCGCAGAATTGTATATACCTTTTATTGCCTCACTATATGCTTAATATAAAATGATTTGGTGTTAAATTACTTAATATTGTAAGTTTATAATGTGATTTTACAAATGTAACTATCCGAATGTACATTTGACGACTGCTTACTGACTCTTTCATTATAGGGATGGAATAATGACAAAAAACTCATTGGACTTATCACATTTTTTGGTGAAGCATGCAAACTGCAAAGGTTCTTTACAATAGTAACAAAAAGGTAATTGATTGTCACACTCAAAAAATTGATTGGGACACTCAATATACAAACAGTTAAAGCAGTTTATATTTACAATACAACTATTTAATGCACTGTTTGGAGTATCCCAATAAAAAATGTGAGTGTGCAAATCACCTCCCTAACAAAAAAGAAACACTTTAGCCCATTTAAACTAAAACAACAAGAACAACAAATTTTCTTACAAGAACAAAAATAATACGCAAGATAAGATGATACTAATGCTACTCTTCGCGAGTACTGTCAAGGCTGTATGGGAATCAATTCGTCCTCGAGGATAGGAGGTTGAGTGGTTCCGCGTGGTTTGGTTCTCATTTGGTATTCCGAAACACGCTTTTAATTTAGAGAAAATTACCAAACTAAGCCAAAAAAACACCCTTGATCCAAGACTTGGTCTCTTTTTGTACCATTTTCTCATTTTGGTCATGCTCAACTGCTCAGCTGCTTGACTCCACTCATTTTAATGACACGTGTCATGCTCAACTGCTCGACTCCACCTATAGTGGGCCAAAAGTGTTTAAAAAAAGTACAAGCCAGGGATACGTGTCACTTAATAGATGGAGTCGAGCAGTTAAGTAGTTGGAAATGACCAAAATAAGAAAGTAATGCAAAAGGTGACCAAGTCTTGGACCAAGGGTTTTTTTTTTTGGGCTTAGCTTGGTAATTTCCTCTTTAATTTATGGCTCGTAAACTTAAGACACAAAATAAGTTGAGGCAATGAGATGTTGGCGAATCCGTCGACTTAAACCTGCTTCGGTGTCCTTTGTGTAAGACAACTCGAGATTCGCATGAGCACTTGTTTTGAATGCCCATATTCTTTGAAGATATGGATTCTTGTTACTGTTAACGCTGGGATGCATAATACTCCTTCAAAATTAGAAGACATCACATCATGGCTGATCTCCGTCTCTTCCAAGCGTTCTCTAGTTAGTGTGGTTTGTCGGCTTATGTTGCTGCAACTTACTTCATTTGGCAAGAGAGGGAGTGTGTGAAGTCATTTTCGAGATTGTTAGAATGAAGCTCGTATCTTTGCGGTTCAAAAGAAGTTCCAATGTCATTAAGACCTTGCAATATTGGACATACCTTCTGATGTCACGTAGTTTTCTTTTTTGTCATACATCGCTTGGTGTTTTTATTTTGGCTTTCCCTATTTTAAGTTCAAGTGATCTAGGCTTTAGTTATGTTTAGTGGCTGCTTGTTTTGAGTGTGTTCGAAGCAATGATGTTTTGCTCAGGCAAAGTGGTCTAGAGTGGTGCAAATCCACTCTCTCATGTAATTAACTCATCATTCACCGGGTATCGAAAACCCTTTACCCAAAAAAGCAAAAATAACAAAATTAAAACAAACCATAGCCTTAAGCTCCTCTATGACAGATTTAGTAAGACAAAAAGGTATGATGGCTCAAGCTATACATCATTTTTTACGGCACATCAGCTTTTCCACTTTAACACAAACCCATAATCAAATACCCAATCGCCATCTTTCATAACTCAAGTCATGACACCTTTTTTGAAACCCACTATTTTAATTTCTTTTTTATTGTTTTTCAAATAACAACTTTTTCATTATTAATCATTAATAAATTAATTTGGATTCATTATTATAAATAAAATTAGATTGTATAAAAGCATCTCACATGAAAATATAAAAATTACGTTTAACTTGGATTAAATTTGCAATTTGTTTTATAATTTATATACTACTCCATCCGTCTCAAAATTATTGCCCTCCGACAAAAAACACATTTAAAAAAAATATAATCATTACTATATTCTCTCTATTATTATTATTATTATTATTATTATTATTATTATTATTATTATTATTATTATTATTGCAAAATAACAGTTTTACCCTTATGCAATTAATTAAATCTTTGAATGATATTTGTAATTTTTAGTATCATTAGGTTCAATATGGTAAACTTGCTACATTCTTAACAACTATATTTAAAAGTTGACAATAATTTTGAGACAACGCAAAATGAAAAGATGGACTATTAATTTGAAAAAAGCAAACTAATTACCGTCCAAGTGTTCGACTATTATCATAATTTTGAACTTAAAGTTAGTAGTAGTTGAGAGTGGAAATTATTTATTTGATTTCGTGCCATTGTTGCTTTCTTTGTTAATGCAATATGCGTGTCACTTGTGATCTACGTAAACCAAAGTGCTTTTATGATCCATACGTTATAAGTGAGATTACATATAGAAAATATCTCAATATATTGACCTATGGCTCTTAGCCAAATAATATTAGAGGATTAGGCCCAAGCCCGGTCTGTGGGTTTAGGGTATCTAGGGTTTTACCATTATAAATAATGGTCAATCATAAAGTAATACCTACGGGGAATTATGTGATCTAACATGGTATCGGAGCAGGTCTGATCCTCAGACCTAGGTGGCTATGTTGAGCCGCCTCACCTAGGCCGCCCCGTCAAACCCTAGCCTTAATTTTCTTTTCTACCCTTATCCGCTACGTGAAAGTGTTGGCATAAGGATTTTAGTTTATTATATTCAAAGACCAAGCAAGGATTTTAGTTTCTTTTTCTCGGCGAACGTGTAGAGGGAATAAAGGATTTAATTCCTTTGGCTAATACAGTACGTAACAATCATGCAAATCGGAATGGAACGATGTCTCGGACTGTGATGGTGGTTGTTAAGGATCAGATTTATATTTATATTTTTGTTATATTGTTGAAAAAAAAAAGTTATAGTTGTTTTGTTATTTGTTTGTTAGTCGATGGTTCGTACGGATTTGTTACTAGTCGAATAAAGTTGACCGTTGGTACCAGTCCCTAAAGTCGACCGTTGGTACGGTGTTGTTACCAGTCGACTTAGCCGACCGTTGGTACCAGTCGACTAAATTCGACCGTTGGTAGGTTTTGTACGAGTCGACTAAAGTTGTGCTTTTACTACGTTAATGTTTTGTTTACTTTTCTTTTCCAGTTTACTACTCCAGTCCGAGCTTTCGTGATTTCGCCGCTCGGACTGTGGGGGAGTATTAGAGGGTTAGGCCCAAGCCCGGTCTGTGGGTTTAGGGTATCTAGGGTTTTACCATTATAAATAATGGTCAATCATAAAGTAATACCTACGGGGAATTATGTGCTCTAACAAATAAATCTTGATTTATGGTTCTAAACTAGTGACTAAACCAAAATTTTCTTGTTTACTCATGTAACATATCGAAAACCAGTTTATACAAATCCAATTTGAGTAAATTACAAAAATCGTCCCTAAAGTTTGGCCAATTTGCATGTTTCGTCCCACACATTTCGAAATTGCAAGGATCATCCCTAAAGTTTCGCCGATTTGCACGTATCGTCCCTAAAGTTGGCCTGTGTGCATGTTTCGTCCCTAACATTTCATAATATTTGGGACGATATATGCCCAAAAAGGACGACATATTCCTCAAAGGTTAACTTTAGGGACGATCCTTGCAGTTTCAAAATGTTTGGGATGAAACATGCAAACGGGCCAAACTTTAGGGACGATTTTTGCAATTTACTCATCCAATTTTGTTAATTGGTAAAAGACACGATTGCGTTTACGATTACTAAACATCTTCATAAATATATACTAGTAATACTTATGAGTACGTAGCATGGGACTATGATATTACAATGGTAGTTCAAGATTTACTTCTAAGCTACACGATCGAGGAGGACATACGGAAATAGAACTCTAATGAAAACTGTTCGAAAACTCCACCAATCACAAACTATATCGAGCTAAGAAAACCAAAACCTTAACCCATGCACGAAGCGATACTGAATCCAAACACAAGCCATAATTGGCTTGTTTAAATGTGTGGGGGACAACATTTGGATCATGTCACGCCATGTAATCAACGGTTTTTTTGGGTTTGTGGATATTATTTTGGGACCGGGTGGTAACTCGCATCGGTAAGATGGTCCTTACTCCTTAGAGAAGCGTTTGCGTGATTGTGGTGGATCGCGTCTTTGATTTGCTTTAGTTGAATGGTGTGTTTGATCCATTCTTCCACTTGCCGCGTGCCAACGGTGTTCCCGTTTTCATGTCCTTCATATAAAAATCAAAAGGGAAAAATTCAAGAGAAGTAAGTTATCTTAACAGAATAACAACCAATTTTCCCTAATGAATATTTATTTTACACTCCTTTATCAACATTTACAACATCTAAAGCAGAAATTAGACTAGAGAAAATAGATATGTAGCATTCTCTTTTTTAGCCAAGTTATTTTGTAACAGTGTGTAGTGAGTAGTGGCCCAAAAAAATTAGTTTAAGGCCTGCTATTGCTAAAACTAGCCCATGTAAGTTTTTTTTTTTTTTTTTTTTTTTTTTTTTTTTTTTTTTTTTTTTAACATCTAGCCCATGTAACCTGACCACTTGACCAGTCACATTATAGATACCCCAGTAAAACACACTTCTTATATATCACAGCCGCTAACCTATTACACTCATCTTTTAACATCACTGCGGCCATAACACATTTGTAGCTCATGACCAGATCTCAGAATAGGTACTCATTTTATTTCTTATTTTATTGTTTTTAATCTTATTAGTTCTGTTTCTGATTGATTTATGTAGATCTATTGAAATAACCCAAAAATATGCATAAAGATATAATGTATTATATTTTTGTTTTACTAGCTAAACTTTCATAGTAAAACTTGGTTACTTATGAGTATGCATCTAATGGAAGCCTCGATAAATATTTACATTAAGGTTCTTATACATATATTAATGATAGAATTGAAGTATATATGATATGGCTAGAGAGATTAGTTAACACTTAACAGTGATATGGCCTCAAGTGTATTTGCTTCTTTTGTTTATGATCGATTTTTTTCTTTGATTTTTGTTATAATGAAATACAATATACAAGTAGTTGATAACGTTTACATGTTAAAAAAAACGTTTACATTAGTTTGGATATTTAAGGCCAACATAAGAGTCGTTTATGGTGCTAATATATTTTCTCTCCTTTTATGATGAAGGTTGTGAGACGAGCATGCTTCTTATGGAAGTTGTGACGGTTGTTTGCGAAACCTCCGGTCTTATTTGGGCTCGACATATACAAATATGCTTTGATATTTCGGAATGTTTGAGTTACCTTCAAAACGACATGAATGAAAAATTAAACGTCGTACATCGTGACATAAAGAGTGCCCCATCTATCATAATCTTGATCACGGGTGACTCAGATTTCTCACCAGTACTAAAAAAAACTAGGGATCAAGGGTATACTACCGTCGTGGCTCACCTAGCAGTAGCACAAACCGGAAAAGTGCTACGCAAGTCTTGTGGTTACACTGTTCCAAGGAATAGCTTGTATGGTGGAGAAAAAGCAAGTTTTGAGTCAACGCATTGGCGAATTTCTAATCAACCAAAACATGGAGTCAAGTATATGCGAACAGCGATTGTTTGGGAACAACGATTGTTTGGGATGATGGTGGACATACTTGACTTTGCCTTTGATGAAGTTTTATGCAACATTCTGGCTGATTACAGCTGACAAGGAGATGTCTATGGTGGCTCAATTTTTGGACGATGAACGCAACAACGTATACATTGTTGTACCAAAGAATGAGGACCATAGTGTTTTAGAAAATTCAAGGACCCTTGTGTTCAAGTCGCCCCCCGAACTCTGAGACGCGAGTTGTGACAGGAAAATTGATACGTGCATGAAGACCATATCTTGTGTATATCAATTAACAACTGATATCTTTATTACTTGTGTTGGCAATATATAATTTAGATAGTAAAACTATGCATGCTATTTTTCTTTTATTGTTTTTTAGTCTATAGTTTTATGAGGACCGACCCTACTAGTTATGTTTGTGATTGATTGATGTAGGTCTAATGTAATAAGCCAATTATATGCATAGAGATATCTATTGTATTTTTGTTTTAGCAGTTAAAAGATAGATTACTATATTTATATTAAGGGTTCTTATACAGATACTAATGATAGAAGTATATAGTGCTAATATATTTTCTCTCCTTTTTGTGGTGAAGGTTTTTTGGGCTCGACAGATACAAATATGCTTTGATGTTCTTGAAGGTTTGAGTTACCTTCAAAACAACATGAATGACATACTAAATGTCATACATCGTGATATAAAGAGTGGAAACATAATATTGGACGATGTGTGGAATAGTAAAAATTGTTGATTTTTGCCTCTCCAAGATTTAACATCCAGTTGAGTAACACGACACCTTAAATATTAGATGCTTACTCATTTAGAGTAGTGTTATTTGAAATATATGATAACAATGAGAAACACTATTGTTTACGAGTATGCAACCTAACGGAAGTCTCAATAAATATTTAGACCGTTGAAGTGGATTGAATTTTCTTCACAGTGACAGACATAGGGAGACATAAGGAGATTGAAAGTGAGTGTTTACACCAGATATTGCTAGCATTTAAACATTTGCGTTTGTTTTGTTAGTGTTGTTTTGTTTGACGGGTTACATTTGGTTAAGTCATAAAAATTATATTGTATATCTATTGAACGACAGAATGTACATAAATTTATTTAAATAAGTCGGGATGCTATTACGATCCTCTTTTTGTTGTATATCTTGATCCTCTTTTTGTTGTAAGTTTTTATCACGACTCGTATCATATAGCTCCTAAAGACATGATAATCTTATGATTTTAAATATTTAAGGAGACCTCCAGAAATGGAATTGTATGTACTTTTAATTGCCTAATAATATTTACATTTCATCTTTCAAGTCTTTCACCCAAACAAAGTTTTTGTTGTAACTATGACTCTAACTAGATGGTTAATATAGAATAATTTGGTGTTAAATTTACTTACTCGTATATTGTAAGTTTATCATGTGATGTAGTGATGTTACAAATCTAACTTTCTAATGTACCTATCACGAGTGTTTACTCACTCTTTCATTATATGGATGGAATAATGACGAAAAACTCATTGGACTTGTCACATGTTTGTGTGAAGCATGCAAAGGTTTTTTATAATAGTAACAAAAAAGAAATACATTAATTAGCCAATTATATTATATTATATTATATTATATTATCCCTATTATATGTTTAGCAGGCTGGGCAGCCCCCTTTGCTGCCCAGCTTTGCAGCTACAGTTGCCCTGTGAGAGCAGCTACAGTAACACCGGATAGCTACAGTAACTAACGGGCGTTAGTTACTGTAGCAACGACCGTTATATATATATATATATATATATATATATATATATATATATATATATATATATATATATATATATATATTTTTATTTTTTAACGGTTACTTTGGCAAAACACCCCGCGGCAACGCGCGGATAATCCACCTAGCTATACAATATTACATTTATCATGGTGTTACTGTTCATCTTTTGTGGTCCGTTTCTGTTTTGGAGGCCCATACCCGAAATATGCAATTTGGGGCCCGTTTCATAAAACCGTCTCCCCCTCACAACCCCTTCACGTTTGTGAGTGACGCCGGCGAACCTAACCCGACGTAAAAACCCGATCCGAGGCAAAACTGCTATAGTGATTTTGTGAGAGGAGCTACAGGAAATCGATTATTTTAATGGGTGAATAGTTTTTTGTGAGAGGAGGCATGTTTTGTGGCTGGTTTTTAGCCATTTGTTATCAGGTACAATTGCCATTTTTTCACAGCCACGTATTGCTTATTTTTTATGGTTTAATGTGATTTCTAGATTGTTCAGTTGCGCTAGGCCTTTTTCATCGTTTGGATTTTGTGTGTTTCATCAGATAGTTGTTGTTACTAGGTCTAGAATCCTTAATCCTTTTCTGTTTTTTAGCTTTTCTGATGGTTGAATTACATCGTTGGTATATATAGAAGTTGGAATTTTAGATTAGGGTTTTGACATAGTTTGGGGGTTTTCGTGAATTTATCAAGGCCATTATCTTGGTCAGCCAAACTGATCCGAATTGTGGGTGCAGCTATGGGCTGCTATTCGGTTTTTGCACCTGCGTTTGTAGGCCCGTATCTTGGCTGGGCCGTCACATTGAGAGTGTGATTGCAGCCATGGCGGGTTTTTGCTACCGCTGTTATTGCAGTCCGCGGAATCAGTTGGACTGAATTGCATCGATGGCGGGCCAAAGTGTCAGATTTGCAGCCATGGTGACATGAAAATGATTGTAATGCTGATTATAAGGGGCTATGATGAATATGAAAAAGATTGATTAAAGCTGTGATTGTCGATTAAAGTTGTGATCGTCCGTGTCTTGGCAGGCCAAATTATTACATTTGCAGCCATGGCGGATGTATCCGCTTTCTTCGATTGCCAACCTATCTGAGCCTCATAGGCGCATTTATTTGTGCTGGGGCAAGCTTGCTATGCTTGCATCCCTTGCCGGGTTTATCCTCTAAATATACTGAATTTGAAAATTACGGTTGTGTGTATTTTTTTCTATTACTTATTTTTCTTATTTGAGGCAATGATGATAAATTTGTTATTTGTTACGATACCTTCTTACATATCTGAGCCTCCATTTTGTTACCGATATAGGTCTTTCACTTTGAATGTCACATCTACAGGTATAGTGCTTAAAAAAATGTGGATACCGTTCTAGAGATTGATTTTAACAATTGATTTGTTGGTCTCCGTTTGCACAGGTCAGTCACGAAGCAATTTTCATTATTCTGGAGATTCATCAATTCAAATTAATATGCAATTCAACCTATGGCCACGGTTTGACTCAGTCGATACACACCTTTATTTAGTATTCACCGAAGGTGAATGTTTGGTTTCTGTTGGGTCCATTAGCTATCAGTCTGTGAAAATGAGTAATTTCTGCATGTGTTCAAGTAGTCCGAGTTTTCAGATAAATGTTGCTGCCATGACTGCCTTTGACGAGAATTTTAATAAAATTGAATTTGCAGTTGCTGCTGCTGAAAATGTTGTTGATAAGAATGCAACATCAGGATCATCATCACATTATTTATAACAGAGAAACTAAGTTAGACCTCATCTTCGTTCCTAACATTATTTGGTCTATAAAATTACTAATGGGTATTTATACGGTTTGTTCACTGAATTTGTACTAAAGTTGCTAACTTGATGAGTTTTCATTACATATATGACATGGGATTTGTTTTTTATGCAGTCAATTGAAGGATTAGAAGCACTCGATTTTCTTGATAACTTGCAGCAGAGCATCTAAAAATGTAGTCAACTTTTGTGGTGAACAATTGGGTTTTCCGGCAAGCCTTGCACTGTCTCAGCTTCAGCTCTAAAACTATAAGGTAATTACTACCTTAAATATATTACACAGAGCAAGCAATTTAAATAAGCAACCCAAACCAACTGGTTATTGCATTTTAATATAGCAGCTAAGTAGTTTTGGCGATGTTTGGGATTTTTTATACCGATTATTTATCTAATGATATGTGGGTCAACTAACCTGTTTCAAATATCATGTCTGGAGTTGCATTTGCCAAACTGATTATCTAATTATAAATGCAAACACATGCAGTTTTCATAAGCTATCCCTTACACCTCAGAAACTTACAAACCTTCACCTTATCATATGATCATTACATGTTGAATAGGAAAGGAATATCAAGACAATGTTAGATGCAGCAACTGATGTTATCGATGCACCAACTGAACCGATGTTGAAACACAAGTAAGGTTCTCTTTTAAATAATTTCAATGAAATTTGTTTACATGATTTGAGCGCATAATTAAACGCTTAAAAAAACTGATTCTTGCGGTTCTCAACTGCAGCCTGAACCAGATCTGTCAACAGAACCCGAATGCGAAGAAGTAAAATCAGTGGTCCTTTGACTACTTAATAGTGGTTGAAACTGATTGCAACATACCTATTGTGCAGCTTACTGCGTTTGCAGCAGTCCCAGATGTATCCTCTTTTTGCGGATGCTTGAGTGTGTTTGCTGATAATTGCAGCTAATGATTTGGTACCCGTCCGCTCCATCTCACTTCTTCTCTCATTTATAGTTAATTTGTATTTTATTGAAATGATTATTTGTTGGATTCGGGTTTTGTGATTTTATGCTATGCTGTTATGATGTTTGGTTTGATGATGACGTGCTCAAACGACAAGTTATTATAATTGCCTGCAGGTATGTAGTTTAAGGAGCTGGTAAAGAAGGGTGTTTGGATAGTTTTATATGCAAATGCAAAGCTGGGAAGACACGTGGTATGTTGTGCCAAGAGATGTGGCTGTCAGTTCATGGGTATGGTGGTGATGCTAATCGTATTGGTGAGTTATGAATTTATCACCTACATTTTTATTGTTGTTCATTATAGGATCTGTTTTAACTCGATATGATGGTATAATTATGTTTTTTTTTTTTTTTTTTTTTTTTTTTTTTTTTTTTTTTTTTTTTTATATGAATATAGAGCATTGCTTTTTTGGGTTGATGATAGCTTGGATGAAAAAGTCGAGCTTTTGCTTCATTCGAATGGACTAAGCGAGGACGGAACAGTGGCTCTACAAGCTTACAAGGTCAGTCATGGCCGCAACTTTAATTCTAAAGGAATGAACAGTAACTATTTTTTGCTGCCAAATGATGAGCCTCTAATGGTGTATCTGATAATTATATATCGATTATGTTTATTTTTTGTTATATGTTATACGCCCTTTGAAACCGAGAACATAATTTGCTCCGAAAACAGTTACCTGTAAACTCTCCAAAGTTTGTTTGGTGTTGTGCAAATGTCATGAGTAATTAGGTTTGGAACGTAGAAAATGAACACGATCATTTGCGCTGAAAATATTCACTTATATTGAATAGGTTACACATAGCGGCGTTATGACTTAGAAACTATATGAATATAATTTGAATTTTTTTTCGCTAAAATTTTTTGTTTGGAATGCATCGTTAGATGTTGAATTGGCCATAACGTTTACTTAATCTATGCCTTTATTTGTGGATATATGTTGTATATATTCTTGATTGGTTCATGGTAATTTTATTGTTGTCATAAGCAGGGGATTGCGAACTGAACATACAGTGAAGCAATCATCAAAGTGGTGGCTCGGAGTTTTCAGTACCGATCAAAGAGACGCTATTTGACTAAAGCTCGAAAATGCCTATGCAAGCTGGAATTGATAGGCTTGCGAATGTTGTTCGTCTTACTTTCCGCCCATAGAGGTATTACAAATGTTTAAATTTACAAAAACTGAATAGGCAATTTAACTAATCTGATTAAGAATCAAATTTGTATTATGTTAGTTGCTTTCTATGCTTTATTCATTTTCGACAGAACCACACACCTTTTTATTGCATACTTAAAACTGTTAAAGGGTTCTGTTGACGCTGCTCAAGTATCAACAAAAGGCTGCAACTTAATTGGTTGCTTAAATTATGTGACGGACTGAGTGGTTTGAATCAACTGTGTACACATTACACAGTCCCTGTATGGTTCTCCACTGCTCTAGCCCCTGGCCTTGCTATACCAAAGGCTATTTCTAATGCTGGCTTGACGGCTTCTCAAGTTAATTACAATGAAATAACTGAGTAAGTACATTGTGCTATATCTGTCTTTAACTTTGAGTGCATTAGAAGTTGAAATATTCTAAATATAATAGCTACCAAGAACAGTTGATGTAAGATTTGAACATATTATTAACTGAAATTGCTTACTTAATGGTAGTGTATATGAAGAAGATTTATTCATATAGAGGTTTAAGATTAAGTTAATATAAGTTTTTTTAATGAATTCATACTGTTAAATCTGATTGCAAAAGTTGTTTATATCAAATAGTATCATTTTATTTTGGGTGACTTTCGACCCGTTGGCCAATATCGACCCATAAAGGTCATCCTTTTTTTTTTTTCCACGAGCTTATTTTTTGCCTTTTTGCATATTAAGAGAAATATGTCTTTTCTGTTTTCAGATAGGCGAAGGGTTTCTTGCACAGTACTTGACCAAACCTGTATTGGGATTTTTAATTGCATTGGTATGTGAAACGTTAAGTTTCTTTGCGTTGCATAGATCTCATTGTTATCTTTAATTGAGTTATTGTAAGAACTTTGACTTTTTTTTATTGGACAAATGTTGCAACAAATAGCGCGTGACAATTGTAATTATGTACTATCCAACTTATGTAATACTATCGTATACAAACGCTCCGCGGCAACGCGCGGGTAAACATACTCGTTATATTACATTCAGCGGGCTTCTTAGCAAGAGTACCTTATTTGCTACAGTGCTCTTGCTCCCCTTTGGTATAAAACTCACGTTCTTTCTCTTTCACATTATCCACCAAAAAAAAAAAAAAAAAATGAACGGTTCATCTATGTCTACTAAATCCGACCAAAAAAAAATTATCGATTCATCTATCTCTCGAAAGAAAGTTAATCAGATTGATAGATCGGGACACAAGATTTCGTTTTACTTATCAGTTTTAGGTTTTCTGATTTTGATATTTTTGTGTTTTATAGTTTATAATATGAGGTCATCGGTGAGGTACTCAATTGAGCAAGATAATCCCATCAGCTGTAAGTAACTCCTATTTTTATTATTATAATTATTTTTTATCACTTTCAATTGATGGGTATGTAAAGACTTAAAATTTATTCGATAGACATAGGTGTTAGAAGCGTACTGGAAATTTTTGAAACTCATTTTTGTGGGGTTATGAGGTTATCATAGCAGCAGTGTTTGTGAGGCTCAAAGTTATGTGCTAGGATGTTGAAAAGTTTACAGATGCTATAGACGGCTAAGATAATGTGACTAAGCCGGTAAGATTGCTGAAATCATTTTATAATTTGATTAGGTAAACATAAAGTAGACAGAAGTGATGCTCTAACTTGGTTGTTTTTTTGTTGATGATTCTCCATAATATGAAAAGTGATTGACTCTGTAAATGAATTCATTGATCTAACATCTTTTTATATGGGTTGCGATCAGGGGAGAGTGTGACATACGCCAAATATGTTAACGGCTCATTGTCCTTCGATGTTGTGTCTGGTAAGTTTACTCCCAAGGTTTTTCCTTTTTTTCACACTCATATGTATATTACAATAGTGTCGAATGAGTATTCTTTCATACAAATTTTTTGTGTGTTTTTAGACATTTGAGCATTTGTATTATGGAATGTAGGTTAGGAAAATCGAGAGAGAAGGTCGTAAACAAGTGGAAAGTGGGCAAGGGAGAAATGCAAAAGGTGCTTCAGATTTATAGAAAAAAATTTTAGGGACGCATGTGGCTGTGAGTTTCGCAACAGGGTTTGTATCTGCAACTGATTCAGGTTAGTTAGTACGTTGGAAATAAGCTATTATGTTAGTTTGGTTTGCTAACAATTAAGGAACTAAATTACTCACTTATTAGATGGTAAAAAAGAACTATGATAATTTATTTTATACTTAGTTGAAGTTAAAATTTAGCATTTTTGAGCAGTTAGGAACAGATCAATAGCCTCTTTTACCTACAAATTGTGATTAAATATACTTGGAAGCCATTTTCTTTGTCATGATTCGCTAATTTTGTGACTAAAAAACCTTGAAAACGGCAGTCAAAAAATTTAAATGTTACCACGGATGTTAGATTTATATAGGAATGTTAAGATTAGTGTTTTTGAAAATGACTTATTAATGGTACAACCATCTACCAGTACATGTACAGAAGCAAAATTACATTGGTTCTAATACATTATAAGCTTATTGCTAATGATCCTTGGTAAAACAAAATCCAAGCCGTTGATAATTCAGTTAATTCCTACACAGTCCAAAAAGCCATGAAATTCAAAAGAAATTTTTGATAAGTTGAATTACTTTTATTTCTCAAAACTTTATGGTCTGCTCTTTCTGTTATCCAAAATTTGTGCTACGGTTGGGAAATTTTGACGATATCATTCATCACTGCAGGTACACCTTGCTGCCATATTTTACCAACTACGTGGGAGCGTAAATGGATATTCAGACATTATCAAGCCACATTGTTTTTAACCCGTCCAAGTAAGGACCCGATGCAAAGCACATCGACTGGGTAAACAGTGAGTATGTAGGATCTATGGCAGGAGTGGGGTTCAACATGGGAAGCCTGGAAAGATTGTATCTTATGTCTGGTAAGTTTTTAAAGCACGTCAAAATGGGTTGGGTCTGTTTGACCGACCTCAAATGTTTTTCTATCCATCTATTTTAGTTTTTTTGTTAGTAAGCAATATCTTAAGTATGATTAAAATAATTTTTTTGCAGGAATATTTTTAATTGTGAAGTTTGACCTTCACTGCCAACTATTTAACCTTCTTTAGTTAGTAAAATGTTAACACCGTTTTTGCATTGATACTGTTATTTAAATGTTTTCATAATTATCATTTAAACAACAAACATGTTTGCTTCAACACTATAATAATGCATGCCCACGAGCAGTGGCGGATCTACAAATCCAACATATGGTATGCACAAGAAATTTTTTAGCTCAAAATTTTCGGTTAGGATCAAATTCACAGGTCGGGTTTCCGGAAATTGTTTTGTCTCACTTTTTTCCGGACTTTTTCGACTATACGTGCTCACGCTAAAAGGTCATTATACATGACATACAGTAGATAGAAGGAACGATGGTTCCCAGAAACATACAATTGTATGTCTACATCAACTGACATGATACTCTCTTGGAACAAATGTCAAACTCTAATTTCTAGATACATCGAATCGTATCATTTGTTTTAGGAAACATTGATAATCACAATTCACCGTAAGGTTGTTACATTCAATTTTTACGTACTTTTGGATATTTGGATTTGGAAATCAGTATGTTTCTAATGCTATTTTGAACTGTGGGTTTGTAGGAAAATGCCGAAATCGAGACTGATCATCATGAAGCAAATACGATTATACAAGATAAGTTTTTACTTGATTCCTTAGCTACAGTCCTTGATTCGTTCATTGGTAAATGAATCTTTTGGAATCATTACCAAAGACCGTAAACATTAAAAGTGAACAAGTTTCTAATAATATTAAAAGTAAAGAAGTTTCTAATATGTGGGATCAGCATATAGTGTTCTAAATTTAATTAACATGTGGAATCTTTGAATTTGTAGACGTGAAATTGTTATTTGTTTAGCTACAACAGGACTAGATAGGCAAGAAAACATTATACATAACCTCTTGCTTTCGATATCATATAATTATACATGTTCTTTTTGCAGTTTCCTGTTGGTTCATTTATGTCCGGGCAACACCAGTTGGCGAGAAACATTATACAGAACCTCTAGGCGAGAAAAACATCATGTTGGTAGTTTCGCCATGTCATACAACAGAAGGTTCATTTATGTGCGCGCAACAACAGTTTTTAGCAAAGCCTTTTTTTCCTTGAAAAATATGGCACCCGATCCATCATAATAGAAGAAATCGCTCCTGTAAGTTAACTTATCTTTTGTTCATTTGCTCATTCTATCTTGACACTACTTTTCCATAAACTCAGGCTTACTTATACCATTGATCATATATATACTTATTACAGCAGTTGGACCTCTAGATGCAAGAATTACTTTACTGATCTGATACACATATGTAGTAACATGCTTATGATGTTAAATGAAGCATTGACCAATTTTAAGCAACGTGGAAAGTCGGCTCCTCAAAGAGCACTGCCAACAGAAACCAACAAAACACAGATGATTTGGATATGGTTAGTCTGCATTTTTTTTCCCTTTATATATTGATTAGTAAAATACAAAATTTTGTCGTTTTGATTGTTGTGATTGAGTGCTTTGTACTATTCCGGGGACAAGAAATTTGCTTGGTAATGTTTATCTTTATAATGAACTCGAATTCGTCATGTAACATATGTTTTTGTTGTTTGTAGAGAGCCTGGAGAATAGGTTTGTCCTAAAGTTGGGAGGCGACCTCCGGCTTGGTATGCGCTCAAAGCTAGACTAATCTAATAAATATTGCTTTAGTATCATATGTCCCTACAAAATCGGTCTCATGTTTTCATTTCAGTGTACCCACATGCTTTTGGTCCGAAAATGAATAAGGCAGCTGAGCTGCACAAGGGCTAAAGCCAGGTGGTGTGGTTGAAATTAGTGAGAAAAAGTGGAGAAAAGTGAGCAGTTGGCCAGGATGCGGTTGCAGCTGTGGGGTGCACCAGGAGGCGGTTATATGGGCTGCAATACCATCTTGAGGTATAGGATTATAGACTTATAATATATTTTTTTGGTTTTTGATCATCTAATATTACAATATGTTTACCAAAATAAGTAATAAACCAACTCAAGCTAAGATTATAGACTAAACATCAGTGTGTCTAATCTAAAAAATGTGGGTCTTTATATACAAATATTCAGAGCAAATTAAACTGACAAAAGTGGTAAATGTGTCGTTGCTTCTTTTAAATGGAGTATAGTTTTCGTATAGCATCAAGGGGTGTTCGTCTAAGCGCATATTATGACCTTCAAAAAATTGATAAACTCATAATAGTGGGCTTATGGCCTTATCCGCTTAAGTCTGACGGTCTGACCTTATAAAATTCATAAGCTCATAAGGCCTAACGATTGACCTAATAAGCTTTTTAAATTTTCAATAGTTCCCAACAGGAACCATATTAGATTGATATGTGCTTTGGTTTGTGTTTGTTTTGTATAATATTGCCTTTAGCTACTTCTTTAGTTCTTTAATGCAGTACTATTCTAAACATCAGTGGCACAATTGGAATCACTTGCAGGATAAAAAGTTCTGGCACTGACGGTTGCTATACAACTGAACCCACATTAAGTTGAAATGGCATGTTTTCAAGGCAGTTCTGAGATATGCATCTGTGAAAGGACACTGTCGAGCTGCAGTCAAATATACCTTTTTTCCTCCGCCGTTGTATCCAGGTTGCAAGTTACGATGCAGGTTCTCTGATTTGACGTTTGACCTTACACGAGCATGAGATTGTGAACCTTGCTTCTTTGGGTACAGTAGAGTGGATATTCAAAAAATAGTCATTGGTTGTTGACAACAAGTAAGTTATATTTATTTTTAGACCGCTACTTAATGACCAAGCTCTATAATTGTGTATGCCATTGCTTTACATATTATTGCTACCATTTTTATTTTTGCAACACTTGCTAAACCTTATTTAGCAAAACCACCCGCGGCAACGCGCGGGTGATCCACCTCGTATATTACATTTGTCAAGAAGTTATGAATAGTAACTCTTATGAATAGTAACCAAAGCAATAACACTTATGAAAGAAGTTATATTCATCAGGATTCTTATGAATAGGACACTAAAAAAACAACTACACAAACACAAATCAGATACCACCACCACAAAACACAGCCACACAAATGCGATTCACAAAACAGAAACACACACAAACAAAATTCACATATCCACAAACAAAATTAATCAATCATATCCGCAGATCCATAAACAAGGCAATTTTTTTTTTTTTTTTTTTTTTTTTTTTTTTTTTTAATTTAAATTTGGGGTTTTTGTTATATTTGTTGTATGTGGATCATAAGAATAAGGGTTTCATGTTAATTTATCGATCTTTTGAAATGGTTAATAAGAATTAAGGTTTCGTTTCAATTTTAGGGTTCTTATGAAATTAGGGGTGTTTGGGATTGGGATATCAGGGTTATGGGCTTTTGGTTTAAATATAAGGCCACTAAATAAGCTCATATGCCACTAAATAAGCTGAAAGAAAAGCAATTTTGGGTTTCATTGGGATTAATAAATTCTGGTTATTTTAGTATTTTGAAGGATATGAGGTTATGCGGATGGCTTGGAATGAAGGATATGAGGTTATGCGGATGGCTTTGGAGAACGATGAGAGCAGAAAAGACCCAAGTTGGAAGCGAAAAGAATGGAGGTAAGAATTTCGTGTTTTTCATTTTAATGGGCTATTAATAGTCACGGTGTATGAAGATAAGCTTTGATAAAAGAAAGAGTAAAATTATGTGCTGTTTGGGATTGCATATTGTTCAGGTGTTTATCTGCCTATTAGCAGCTTGGCATAAGCTGGTATCCAAAGAGTCAAAAACTTTTGTAAGTTTTAAGGAAAACATAATAAACACTTCAATAAGCAATTCCAAGCACCTGCTGAATTTGGGATTTGTGACAAATCATCTTGCAAAGATGATCTGATTCTGTAAAGCCTTTAGTATCAACACGTATAAAAAAGTAGGACGGGCAAGACAAGTTTGGTTCGACCATGCCACATTTTTACACTCGCGTTCATTGAAATTTGATAAAATAATGCTACTAATTTATATGCTTGGCTGAATATTGATCCAATAATGAGTGAATTTTGTGTGAGTGATAACCAATTCAATATACATTATACACTCTTGAACCGTTTGACCCGTTCTTAGTAAAACATAACCCATTTTTAATAGTTCCGTGTCATTGGCAGTCGGGATTGACTTTTATTTACGACACATGACTACTTTACTTTAATCGCTTCCATTGCATACACGTTCCAGTTAAGGAAAAAATTTTATCTGATGAATTCTGTGATTCAGTTTTTCTAGCATAGCCTCATTTATATTAGTGTGTACTTTTATGCTTATGGTAGGAGAGTTTAAACAACTGGTGCAGGTTTAGAATATGTTTTCTCGCTGGCGCAAGGCTGGGGTTGGCATTACACAGTGTTGTGCAGGACCTGCTTGATTGTCCTGTGTGCCTAGACATAATGTGCCCTCCCATTGATCAAGTACATTCTTAACCATTCATTACTTTTGTCTTCATGTGTATAACAGTATGAATATGATTACATGAATCGTGGTGGTGTACAATTTTTTGGCATTTATTTCTGCAATCGACATAATAATGCTTCTAAATTTGAACTTATTCTTTTTGTATGCAGGTTGCAGGGTAAGCATTGAGGTTCAGAAAAAGCCAGGTTGTACCTGTGGACCTATGTTTGGGAACAGGACACATCAGGGAAAATTAACTTAAATGTAAGCATATTGTTTCGTGTTGTTACAACAAGCACTCACTTTTTAGAAACAAATAAAATCAGTCATGACTTTAGATTGCATTAGTTGGGCGGTTATTTTATTCCCAACCAGGTGATACATGGGTTAAATCAAGTATGCTATTTTTGTTATTGCTTTTTCAATTTTCTTTGTCGTTTAATTTAAGTGGAATTTGATTTTTTCCAGTTAGTGTATTTTTTTTTGGGATATTGAGGATCAGTATATGTTTTTTTAGCATTTTTGTAAGGTTACTTACATAGACAAAAGTTGTTTGGTTAAAAATGCATATTTGAGATGAAATTAAAACTCTTCTTTTATCATCATGTTTAGCCTATGACTGTAAACTGAATCGACACGCTTTTGATGTATAATGTTACATATAACTGAAATAAAGGTTTGAAAATTTATGTTCAACTTGCCTTTCACCAAAAATATCGAACCTTTTGTGTTGTTTAAGTTTTCTGAATGGGTTGTGTAAGACAATCACTAGGTGGTAAGTGTTGTTTGTCAGAGATCATGAATAGGTGCTTTCGTCAGTTTTTAACCGGTCATGGCCACTACTAAAATTTCTATATTCTTTGTTTAGCCTCTGATTCAAACTTATATGCAGGTCAAGCTGTTAATGAATGGATCAGAGAGGGTAGGGTTCCACTACAAACCATTCGAGCTAAAATTGATATACAAATTCGCATCAGCTAGAGCTTTAGTCAAATTGGTGCCAACAAAGTTTTGAATGATTTGGTGGGGTTCTGTGTGTTCTATTTCACCTGGAACCAAGCCAGAGTACACTATTTTGATCCTTGGCAGGTAAATTTATGTTTGATTTTAATCATTTATGGGCGACCTTGAGTCTGAATTAAAGTTTTCCTGATTGATTGATTCACTGATTTTATTGGTTTGTCAATGTTTGTAGGCACATGGGTTCCAAGGTTGGTTTACAAACCAAATGGTTTTTATAAATCGATTGAAATCGATGATTAAAGACGAGTATTAGCATTAGATGCCGGTGAATCAGAGAACAAATGCGAGTTTGGTAAGAAGCTATGTAAGGGTTTGGCTAAAAGCATGACACATTAATTAGTAGTTGTGTTTCTGATATTAAAGTTGGTCGAAGCAGTAAGCATGTGGTACGTCCAAAATTTGCTTACGCATGCTATTTAGCACTATAAGCACTAAACAAGTGGTTACCATATTTCACGGGTTTATTTATTTATTTATTTATTATTATTATTATTTATTTATTTATTTATTTATTATTTTTTTTTGTGTAAATGAACAAGTGGTTAAGCGCATAAGCACTAAAAATTTGGTTTTTTAAGTTTCTCACTGGTATCCTGATTATCTCATTGTTTTGGGTCAAATTATCGTATTTTGTGATTAGTGGATGTTTGGGATTGTGTATTTGAGGTGCTTACCCAATCTTTATTCATGTTGCGCGATTTTAGCTAATCTATTTTTTGTTCCTTTTTTCAGGGAATCTGTAATGTTGAAGCCATTACTGGTATTTGACAGTGGTGCCCATACCTTGCTGGGGCAACCTAATCAGGGTCATGGTTACACCCAAGGTTGGTGTTTGGGAGCGCAATTGACCGAAGCCATTACCTTGGCCAGGCAACTTAATCTGAATTGTGGTTGCAACCCATGGTTGGTATTCGGTTTTTGCAACTACGTTTGCAGACGCTTACCTTCACTGGGCAACCACACCGACAGTGCAACTGTAGCCATAGCGGGTATTTGCCACCACTAGCGTACAATATTCTAAAGGCCACTTTCCTTTTTTTGTTCTTTTCACAAGATTATCAGCAATTTTATTCGTCACAAGAAATTATGAGGTATGTAGTAGCCCTGATTTTTTTTAATGATTCACAACAAATACGAGTTAAAATTGTTTTTTTTGTTTTTGTTTTGTTTTGGTTTTTGTTTTTTGTTTTTTTTTGTTTTTTTTGTTTTTTTTGTTTTTTTTTTTGTTTTTTTTTTTGTTTTTTTTGTTTTTTTTTTGATTTTTTTTTTTTGTTAGAGATAAAGTAATAAATAAATAGTAGTTTTGTTCAGGTAATGTGTGTAAACGAGTGATTTGGGAATATTGGTTGAAACAAGTGTATGTCACATGGGTCTGCGGTCAGGTTTTCTGTCCATATTCACCAACTTTTTTTTCTTTCAAAGATAATCGACACAGTGAAATGCGGCCTTTACTTTGCATGTAGAGATGGACTCTATAAGTGGGAAGAGCACCAACTTAGCCGATGCATCAGTAAGCATGGCGGAAAAACAATGTCTATTAGTACCTGCGCCGACAACCAGAACTTAGCCGATGCATCGGTAAGCATTTTGCAAGCTTGGATAAACTTAACTATTTTGTTTGCATATTTTTAAACTTATGAAAGTATGTGTTTCAAGAAAATGGATAGGTATACAAAAGTTGATCAAAAGAAACAATAATGGCACTGATTATTGCTTATTTTGTCAAATGCGTGTTATTATGCGACTTTTGTTAGGTCTGTTGTTTAAGCTATTTTATTGAAGAATATATGTTTCAATAACGTAGATTGTTGCTTATACGACAAAATATGTGTAATGGTGTACATTTTTGGGGGTGTAAGTTTGCTTATAGATGAATATATGACTTTGATGTTATCGGCTGCATGATGGCCAGGTTGGGTAATGGGTTCATTCATTAGTATCTAAAAGTGGTTGAAAATGACGTTAATCTACACAAAGTATTAGGCAAAAAAGATGTGTTTTAAATGGTGCTGTAGGTCCAAGATACTTCTTTGAATTGTTGGATGCATTACGTGTAAAAATGGCAGATCACGCAATTGGTCACAACCATGAAACTTACTAGCCGTAACGTGATTACCTTTATTGAAAATAGAGTGCTAGCAGTAGCATGTACAAAGTTATTCGATTAATTAAAAAAAATAAAAAAATTTAAAAAGACAATAAATAAGAGCGAACAAATATGTACTTGAAATAACTCTTTACTGATACAGGTTTGGGATGATCGACCACAAGGTGAAGCACAAGTACTGGATATTAGACATTGGCTTAGGAACATTGCTGAACCATTGTGACAGAGATGTTCATGACAGAAAGAATGAGAATTACACCTCAGAGTCGAGTTCAAAAATTGGTAAATTGCTTACTGACTGTCACAATGGTCGAATTCTTACTTGGATCAACTGGGTAAGATTAATGTCTTCATAGATATTGGTCAAAATTGCTTATATGTATAATAAAATCAAGAACGAAGAACAAAATAATTATAAAAGATGTGCCTGCAAATGAAGCAGTGGAGCAAGTTTTGGATTTTGGTTATGTGTTTCAGAAATTCCTTATCTTTATGTTGGTTTGGTGGTCTATAATTTGCATACCATTAACACAATGTTGGATTCAATGACTCTTTCTTTTTGTCGTTGTAGTAGTTTTCCTAATGATGTTAATAAATGATGTGTTTAGTGTGATTGTACACATACCAGAGAAAGAGCAGGCTTCGCCGAAAACAGATCTTCAATTGTTGAAGCAAGAACTTATTTAAGTTACTGTACGTTTATAAACAGATATTGAATGGTAGGTTATGTAGTGAGTCCAATTGGATGTGTATATTTAGTTGATTTAGTGGTGTCGATGCACTCCCGCAGCAACGCGCGGGCTCTCCCACTCGTAGTTATAACATTTACCCAACACATGTTTGCACAAAACTTGCATGTATAACAGTGAAGCATACTGATCATGAAACTCATGTTTGAAGCGTTAGCGAATAATCATTGTGCTGGGAATTAAAGCATATTAACAATTAATATTTAAACAAATAATCACAAGTAAATGCAACGGAAGACAAGATCAAGTATAGTATTAGTAATTAACATTGTTGATTTTTTGGATCATGATAATCAAAGGTTGCCGGATAAATTCTTGAATCGTGTAAAAGTTCATTTTCCTGATACAATATTTCGACCCTATTTGGTGCCTTGGGTTACACGAAATTTGTATAGAGATAAGACAAGAATGAACACTCAAATTCTAGGCACAAGAAAGAGAGCAAAACATAGAGAATTTGTATGTGTTGTTGATATGAATATATGTTCCTCTCAAAGACCAAATCATGTTTACATATATATAAACTAAATAGTGGTTGTAGGGAAAAGTTGTGACTCTTGGTGAAAAGTCATACCCATTCCTTTAATCATGTCCAGCAACAGTTTTGTAATAGAAAAAAATGTCGCTAACTGCAACCATAACTGTCGTTAACTACAACCATTAAAAACATGTGTATGGACAATTTTAGTGACCACTCAAATTCTATCACTATATGTCTCTTGACTTACATAAACAACCTTTACCATTAAATATACCCGAAATCAAGTTAATAGTTTATACAAACGTGCACTCTGCACCTGCAACCTCGTATTATAACTTAACTTTAAATCCACTTGGTCTCGATAAATCACCATTACACATAAAATGATTGATGACACTAAAATCACCAACAAACATAAGATTAAGAATCGTGTACCTTTTAGCAATTAAAGCAAACGAACAGCTTGAACACTCGCGTGAGTAAATCAAACACACGAACACTACTAAGATCAAATGGTATTATCTCTCCACGCATCCACACACAATACGTTCTAAGCAAACAATTAAGAATGCTAGTTTAAACTAAACATTAAAACTAAACATAGCCTTAAGCTCTTCTATGACAGATTTGTGTGTTTGTTAGCAGTAGTAGTGACAGTGGCAGTAGCTGTGAGCGGTGCTCACAGTTTTTTAAAAAAACATTAAAAAAATGAGCATTTCTAAAAAATAGCAAAGCTCACTGGTCCTTAGCCAAACGACTACTAATTCAAAATGCTCTTCGCTCACCACTCTAAAAAGCTCCACGCTTTTGCCAAACATATCCTAAGAGAAAAAGGTATGGTGACTCAAGCCATACATCATTTTTGATATCACATCATAGCACATTAGCTTTTCCACCTTAACACAACCCCGTAAATCAAATACCCAAATTCACCATCCTTCATAACTCAAGTCATACCACCTTTTTTGAATCCTACTATTTTAATTTCTTTTCCAATTTTTTAAAACAACTCATTTTTAATTATTATAAATAAAATTAGATTATATAAAAGCATCTCATATGAAACTTTAAAAATTACATTTAACTTGGATTAAATTTGCAATTTGTTTTATAATTTATACGGGTTAATAACAAAGCAAACTAATTACTGTTTGTCCTGTTTGCTTTTGATACCTTTGGTGTTCTCGCTCCTGAAGCTGTGCGACTTCTGAATCGGGTTTAGAAAGTCGTTAATAGCATTTCTTCGTCCCTTAATGTTTCAAACTTTGTTTTTAATAGAATAGGGTTCGCTATTCAAAAGGGGGTAGCGGCGCAACTTGTTGCCCGGCTACCTGCCATTGTATTGTAATGTCATATTTCGAAGGGTAAAAAAAAAAAATAATAATAAAAAAATAAAAATAAATAAATAATAAATAAATTACTGTCCAAGTGCTCGACTATTATCTCATTTAATTCATAGTTACTTTCTTTTCTTTGTAACCTGTTTGTCACTTGTGATATACGTAAACCAAAAGTGTACCTATGATCCATACGTTATAAGTAAGATTACACATAAAAATTACCTCAATATATTGACCTCTGGCTCATAGCCGAGTAAATCCCGATTGATGGCAACGAATACTAAACTAGTGACTACAACCAAAATTTTCTTGTTTGTTTATAAAAGTAAAACAATTCAGTTCGTTGTCAATATTGATGCTCTAAGCTGTACGAGGAGGACATATTGAAATAGAACTCGAGACGAAATCAAACGTTAACATGAACACGATCAACTAAGTGTATCTATCATTTATGTCTATTATAGTGTTTGTATATTCGGTGTAAAAAAAAAAAAAAAAAAAAAAAAAAAAAAAAAAAAAAAAGGCATAGTATTTGTGTATTAGTTATGAAGAGTGAATGACAATGAATCTAATATAGACAGTTTTGTACAGCTAAAATAAACACTTGAATCTTATAGAAGAAGGGCAAAATTGGTGGAAGTCATGAGAGTTTAAATAGTTCTTATCCCACATTGGTGGAAGTTGTAACCAAAAGTGGCTATATATATATACAAGCATGTACATTTAGATTGTTGACTTCAAAATGTGTTTAAGTCCCTGGGTCTGTTTAGTCATCCGTTGATGAAACGGATGATCTTCAAACCCAGGTACTAAAATACATTCTGATCTTACTTTTTAATGACAATCATTTGATATATGATTAACTAAAAAATCTCTCTTTTCTTGTTGTCGTGTATTCAAAGTTAATAAGACAACTCATTTATATCTTGGGAGGTAAAAGGAACACGAAGCTCTAACCGAGCGATTAAGCAATATGACTAATACTTTTAATACGTATTTATGATCCAGTGAAATACTTAGATTCAAAACTTTTGTACAAAATCATCATACACAATGTAATCTGCATGAATACAATCTAAAAGTGACCGAACTTTATTTATATTTTTCACATAACCTAACTAGGCAACGAGGTTCATGTCACATAGCATCCCTATCATCAAAGATCATAGAAATGAGCTGCTCAAGTTGCAATAGATTGTTGTCCATCCTCTCTTTGCTTTCTTCGACAAGCAGTAACTACTACAACAACAAATATTGCTGATCCAAACACCGCCACGCCCCATTAGATGATTGGTACTTTTGATTCTTCATACCAAATCCAGGAAAATTTACAACATATAACATTGACTACAAAACTATATTCTATGCACAAAGGAAAGAAAATGGTTGCTTACCATGGCCTGATGGACTCTAGCTTCAAGGATAATAAGCACTCTCAAGATTATAAGAGTCATTTATACTATTACATCAATATTATGATGATAACAGTATACTAAGAATCTTGGTCATGCATCTGAATAATATTTCATTTTTAAATTTAAGAAGCTGCCTGTTGACCTTAAATGTCTATTTTTTTTTCCTTCTCAGGCAATAGAAATATAAGCTATCCAAACAAAAATCAAAGCATACAAATAATAAAAACTTAAATATTTCATATCACCTTCTTCCCTACTATTATCGACTGGTTTAATAGTCTACCCGGTGGAGAAAACTTAATCTCCCATTGTTTTTAACCATGAAGCATACAAAGCTGACTGAATTTTTGCCTTTGTGCCCAAAAAAACTAGTTATGGTAAAGTATGCCAATATGTCTAATTAAGTTAAGGTTAGTCTCTCTGGTTGATTACGATGCCAAAGAAGGGTTTGTTAAGTAATGTTTAGATTGAGACCCATTGGTTAAACATGGGTCTAATTGAGTCTCCCTAAATATTATAGATGAGTCTAATTGGGTATTTGATAGAAAATGCAACTATATATAATAATTACCCAACGGGTCTAGGCTGGTCTAGCGGTCAATTTTTTTATCTTTTTTTTTCACTTTTTCATTTTTACTAAAAAAATAAAATATAAAAATAAAATAAAAATTGTCGACCGGACAAAACCCATCTAGACCCGGACCCATTTAGACCCATGATTCTAGAAGACCCATCTAGACCCGGACACGTCAACCCATCTAGACCTGTGACCCAAACCCACCTATTTTTATGCTTTCTTTTGGGCATGTGAATCCTTTGTAGATAAACACACCCAACTATCAAACGTTATCTGGTGGGTTTTAAGATAGTGGTAAGAAGATTATTCTGATGGAGATGGTGATGAAGATGATGATTATTGTGTTGTGGATGAAAGTTTTGGAAGAAGAAAGCGTTGGTGTGGAAGAGAAAAAGTGGAGACAAGACAATATCATGACCAAAATTACTATTTTACCGTCACCATATCATGTGGGTGACCTAACAGACATTAGTGACGGTCATTAGAAGCAGGGATGAACAGTACATGACGTTTGGTGTTAGGGACCAACGGTGCATTTTTCAGTCAATGGACGAACCACATCGGTCAATGTAAACCACAAGAACGAATGGTGTAATTTACTCTAATAAAAATGGGTCTTATAACAAATCAAATAGCTTAATGCAGTCACAAGCGTCAGTTTATACAGAATGCAAGCAAAATACATATGAACCTATGTTATTTTTATATTTTTTTTTCAAGTTACCGCAACACTGGCACATGTGCGGTTACACAATGCAGTAACAGCAACAGTGAAAAACTCGGCAATATGAGACTGAAACATATATAGCATCTGTTCTAATGCATATAACGTACTTATGCATTTAACGGAATATGAACATAGACAGTTATACAAATTTGATGATTAAGCTATGCATTTGAATTTCTTTATTAAAAGCACCCAGGTGACAAATGCCTTACAAAATATAAAGTAAATCACGAACACAATATTAATAAGGACAACATAATTAAAAGACAAAACATAAAGTAAATCATGAACACAATATTACTTGCATTCCAGATAACCTATGCGGATTCTCTTCCTCTCTTCATCTTGTCAACTCTTAGCACCACTGCAACGTATATCTTGTCCACACTTTCCTCAGAAAACCTAAAAAGCTTGTGTCTCCAATCTTTTTTGAACAACAAAAGTCCAATAACACCCCAAAAACCTGCTGCAAAACCACTCATTATGTCTATGTAGAACCATACCTTGTTTGATTTATGATTAGCTGCTTTGTTGTTTTTTTGCATTGTTGTTTGGTCTTCATTATTGGAGCAATTATTTGGTAATGGAGCACCACATAGGTCTCTGTTCCCAACATATATTGATGGATCCATAAGGGTCTGCAATTGAGTTCCCGTTGGAATTCGTCCGGACAAGTTGTTGTGTGACAAATTCAAATGGCTCAAAAAATTCAAAGCTGCAATACTTGGAGGGATCAGACCGGTCAACTGGTTTCCTGAGAAATCCAGAGAAATTATCGCCTTCATGTTTCCAATGCTGTCTGGAATACTCCCAGTGAGACAATTATTTGACAAATTAAGACCCACCAACGCGAAAAGTGACATAAGCTCGACAGGTATTTCTCCGACAAGGTTATTGCTTGAAAGATCCATGTTTATGACGTATCTGAATGTTTTTGTATATTCAAGAGAGACACCTTTCATCACCTGAATAAGACTTTCTTCAGAAAGGAGTGCTATATATTCTGATATAGAACCACTACCTGAATAAGACATCATTCCATACAACTTTCCTAGACAATGAGGGATTGGCCCAGTTAAGTTGTTGTGCGCCACATCCAAAATTTGAAGGTATGAATTATTGCACAAAGATCGAGGAATACTTCCAGTGAAGTTATTCTTGTGTAGCCTGAAAACTCCCAAATTTGTTAAGTTTTCTCCAATCCATTCGGATACGTCCCCAGAAAACCCATTATCACCCAAATCTAAGACACTCAATTCTTGTAAATTCCCCAATTCTCGAGGAAGCTCACCAGTGAAATGATTGTCGTTCAAGTTTAGCCAACTTAATGTTGATGATTTTGGGAATACAGAACTTGGAATCACACCAGATAATTGATTTGAGCTAAATTGCATGGCAACCAAGTTCCGCATATTCCCAAGACATTCAGGAATTCTCCCAGTTAACCTATTTCTGGAAATATCAAGATATTCCAGATCAGTCCTTCTACACAATGAAATAGGAATCGACTCATTAAAAAGGTTATCGTGCAGAAATAGTACTTTAGAATAAATATCTGATACATCAACAGATCCTTCATTAGGAAGGTTTGTTAAAGGTCCGCTGAGTTGATTGTGAGAGAGGTCTAATACAATAATGACATGCATCTTCCGGAACCATGTCGGTAAATGTCCTGTAATGCTAGCATTAGACAACCTTAAACTTGTTAGTTTCTTTTGTGTTCGGAGCCACTGTGGAAATCCATTTATAATCTTGATGGAACGGAGATAAGCATGTATCAATTGGAATGGAGGTATCCACTCACGTGAAACAATGAATGTCAGATTACTGTTAAAAGAGGCTTCCAAGTACTTCAACATCGAAAGCTTTGCAAAGTGGGCTTCAGTAATTACTCCTTCTAAAGAATTTCCCGAAATATCAAGAACAATGAGTTTGGTGAGTTGCCCAATTGAAACTGGAATAGTCCCATTTAACGAGTTTGAATACACTAATAACAGTTGTAATGAAACAAGTCTTCCTAGAGATGTTGGTATGGGGCCAGTTAACTGATTGTCAGTAAGATCCAAATATGTTAAAGCAGATAAACTTCCAAAGGATTCTGGGATTGAACCATTTAAGTGATTGGAAGAAAGATCAAGTGTAGTAAGTTTCCCAATGAATGTCGGAATGGGACCTGTTAGCTGGTTATTAGAAAGATCCAACTCTTCCAATAATCTTAATCTTCCCAGAGATTCAGGGATTGGACCTGTTAATTCGTTGCCCCATAAACTTAAGCCTCTTAAATTGGCCATTCTTCCCAAGGATTCTGCAGGAAATGCACCTTTTAAACTCCAATCTAAGTTCAGCCTCTCGAAAGCGTATTGGGAGCATTCTGATACATTTTTTGGTGAGTCAGCCAATTCAATTCTAAAGTTGTATGAAACACTCAGTTCTTTCAAGTGACACTGTCTCCAGATTCCAACATCCTCAACATGCTCAAAGTTGTTGCGTGAGAGATCAAGCCTTAAAAGGTTAGGCATGACAGGAACCGATGAATTCAACATGTTTGATGAAAGGTCAAGGGATAATAGAGAACTCATGTTTGTTAAAGCAGATGGAAATCTGCCTTCGATTTGGTTATGGCTAAGATCCAGGTGTTGGATGATAGAAATTGTGGTGGAATTAAGATGATTGGGAGATAGGTGCATGTTATGGAGCCCACAATTTGACAAACGCAACTTCGGAAAATAATGGATCGTGCTTAGAAAGTTTGTAGAATTCCTTGAAAGACTAAAATTGAAGTCTGAAAGGTCCAGGAATTCCAAGGATGTCATGTTTTGAAAAAAGCCTGGAAATTGACCTTTGAAATGATTGTCGCCAAGATCTAGATGCTTAATGTTGGCAAGTGTTGTACTCGAATTACTAAGAGTACCAAGACCAGCATTTGTAAGACTACATCCTGACAAACTTAACGTTACTAAGGACGGCATCATGTAAAACACCATGTCATGGTTTTGAGCCTTACTAAGATTTAGATAACTCAAGTCAAGATACTCGAGTGACGAAAGGCCAGATATCCATGACATATCATCTGACATCAGCATGTTGTAACTGAGATCAAGAACTTTTAAATTTGAAAGATTTCCAAGGTGAGGAGGAATAACAACAGAAAAATTGGAATTGGAGAGATCGAGGTAACTTAGCTGTTTGAAGGATCCAATAAATTCAGGGATCCGGCTTCCTCGAAAATCATTAGCACTCAAGTCCAAGAATTTTAGATTCTTCAAGTGTCGTAAAGAAGAGCTCACCTCGTTACCAACTAACAGTTCTCGAAAACCATACAGGTAGTCTTCACTTCTTCTGAGATGAAGGCTTTCAACTTTCCCAGTTATTTTGTTGCAATGAACTCTTTCCCACTGGCAACAGTCATTACCAACCCATGATGACAGCATATCAGCGACATCGGTGACACTGTGTTTGAATTTTAGTAGAGCTAATCGCTCTTGCTTAGAGCAAACTGCTGAGATATTTGGAGCACACAAACAAGTATGTATGTTTGCAACAAAATAAATACTTAAAACGAGAAGGATTAACAAAGACCAGTGATTCACCATTTTTAGTAGTAGTAAAATGCAAAGTGTAAAGGTGGGTTCAAATGATCAACAAATTAGTCCATTTATTCATTTATTGTGTCATAGAAGACTTGGAAGTCATTGTGGCATGGGGTCAATGGAAAATTTATATCCACAAAATGTATTGATTCTTATCCTGGATATATTTGGTTACACCTTACAAGTCTTCACACGGCAAGTTTGAAGTCAAAACAAGTGTGGGTCAGCCGGACCTGCAAGCACTTTTAATGCAGATATATAATATGATTGAATAAACTTTTATTGATATATAATCTGATTCTTTAAATAAATAAATTCATGAGGTTGTAATATACTAGTGGTGCCTTTAAACCCCCAACCTAAATCCTATTTGCAATACAAAAATACAGCACATATAGAGCCATTTCACATATATGAGCCAGAGCCATTAGTCTCTATTCAAGTTAGCCGTCAGGAAGGGTAACATAACATTATTATAATGTTTCTCCTGAAAGAGCCACAGATACCTTCAATCCAAACAAAATAGACACCCAATAAGACAATAATAAACAACCCCAAAAATATGTAATAACTATACTCCTAAATTGCATGTGAACGAGAGTAGACTATAAACCTGATTAGCCACCGGCCAGACCCATCTGATTTGTTACCCAAAGTCCTACAAAAACCTTTACTGATTTGTTACCCAAAGTTATTACAAAAACCTTTACTGATTTGTTACCCACCGGCCAGACCCATCTGATTAGCCACTATACGCTTTTATAATATTGTGATTAAAATGGCAAATGTAACGAGAGTAGACTATAAACCTGAATTTTCTTGCAAATATCCATTTTTGTATGACCCTTTAAATTGAATGGGTTCAATTGGCAAAGCTTTCATCACCCCTGCAACAACACGTTAACTTGAATTATACCACTGTTAAATAACTGGTGCACGACATAGATGTGGCAATTTCGACCCGTTTACTTTTGAAATATACTTTACAGGTCATGTTTTACCTCTAACATGTCAAATGACTAAATAAAATTTTAGCCTATAAGGAAACAGGTCAAATGAGTTTAATAGGTAGCACTCTCCTTAACTGTAATGCCATAAACCTCTTAACTCATTTATTTAAAAAAAAAAAAAACAGATTAATAATACTCCGTATTATATTTGAACATACATTTAATATAAGAAAAAATGTTTTTTTCACAAAATTCTATTTGAACATACATGGTGCAGTTATATCCAAACATGTGTTGGAATTAACATATTTAAGAACAGTCTTTGTGTTTGTTCTGTAATTACTATATGCACCTAAGCAATTTTTAAAGGTGGTGATTGCATGAATGTGAGGTTAGATTAGAAACATAAAAAATAATAACTCATCATGGGACATCCAGTGGATAATGGTGCATAATTGTTACAAAATCGAGTTTGTTTGGCATCAAGTACATAGACAATAACTCACTTTTGATGATACATGGGCAGGAGGCTTTGAGAGTATTGTTGAGGAGTAACGGGAAGATCATAATATTTAACAATTGCGATTGCTGACTCATGGATATGGTGTACCATCCCTTTACCATATCCATGAGTCACTTATGTTTTCCTTCTCCATATCCATGGACGGAACATCATTAAGACCAAAGGGGGTTGTCCCCCCCCCCCCCCCCCCCCCCACCCACAAAAAAAAAAAAAAAAAAAAAAAAAAAAAAAAAAAAAAAAAAAAAAAATTACTCTCAAGTACCATTTACAGTCATTAATTATGAAAGTCATTAACATTTTGTAGTTTGGCCCCCCTAAAATATGTGTTTTATATTTTGGCCCCTCTGACAAATGAGTTCAAGTTCCGTCCATGTCCATATCCATCACTTTACCATATCTATCAACAAATTAATTCCTTTAATACATCCTTTCTAACTTGCTCTTCATACCAAAACATACAAACAAATTAAAGTTTGATTTATCTTGGAAAGGGGATGGAGAAAGTTCATAAAGGTTTAGGGGGAGAGTTTCGAAACGATATAGAAATCATATAGAAGGATAAAATTTTGCAATGTTTTCACAAAAAGTTAAAGCTTTATGCTATTTTGTTAAATGATAGTTCAAAATGTTTTTATGATATACGAAAACTTTGAAAACTACACAATTAGAGTCCGAATGTTCAATATATTGATCATATTTAGGTTGGAAATTGATTACATGTTTAGTTTCAAGACATGGACTATGAAATGATTTGTATTCTTTTAATCATTATGCTGTTACTAGAGGGGTACCTGCGCAATGCCGCGGCGAGTACCTCTTGAGTATTTTTGTGACGAACAAATGTTTTTTATTCTACACTATATATATCCATACATTTTCATTTTCAATGCACACTTTTTTCAATTTCTCAACACATAAACAGTAACATTTCTTATCGGTTAAGTGAATCTTGATAATGGATTAATCCTGATCTCGTCAATAAAATATAACCCCCAAAATTAATCGTTTTGTCATTACGAAGCTCAAACCTAACCATTAACTTCAAAACAATTTCGGCAAAAAATTAAGTATTAACCAATCAACAAAATTCGGTTAACACTTTAAATCCGTACGCTCAACTCGAAATAAATTTTAACCAACAAAAATAAAACCCACTATTAACATTAACCAATTTAATATCAAAAGCCCAAAATCATATATATCATACAAATAATATACGGCTCAATTACCTTGAATGAGTCGAAAACTATTTTCGGCCTAAATAAACTTTAATTAATATTTTGGATATTAAAGCCTATCATAAAAATACCAAACATTTCGTGTGAGATCATTTGGCCAAATCTAGAAATATAAAAGTCATTAACTGAAATGAAATTATGCCCGAGAAAATTCATATTCAGGGTCCATTAACAATCATACACAAGTATTAAGCCCAAAATTCATCAACTAACAAACAAAAGCCCTAATCTTTAGTGATTATATCCCTAATTTTTCTCCACAATAACCCTATTTTCTCTTCTCAAACACGCAGCCACCTCCTATTTTCTTCTCTCTATTTCAATAATAACTTGTAAATAACTTATTGTTTTAATTAGTTCATATACAAATCACAAACACAACCTATAACTTTCTTATTGCTTAAACACGTATCTCACAACATACCAATATGAAGTTATGAAACACGACATCAAGATCTTTATAAAGGTCTCGGAGATGGGATTAGGACTTGGTATTGTTGTGGTTTTTTTGTTGACCTAAGTAGATGAGATAGGATATATGTTGTAGGCAGTTCTTGGCTGTTGTGAGTTTTTCTCTCTTTTTTTTTTCTTTTTTTTTACTTACTTACTTTGGACCGATGAGGATTTGATATAGATTTGCGGGTATATGTACCAGGGTACCATGTGGAGGGATTTATGCTATGATGAAATGGGTTGTGTTATATTAACCCTGTGGCTCACATGTCCCCTCCCCCATTTTATTTCAGTACAACACAGTCTTTTGTCAGTTGTTCCGTATTTCTGACAATTTTAAGCGTTTGACTTATTAAACTTTATATTTTATGTTCTGCACTTTCAGGTTTATAGTTTTTTGATATAAACAAAATTATATATATATATATATATATATATATATATATATATATATATATATATATATATATATATATATATATATATATAAGGAAAAAAATAAAAAAAAAATTAATAGGGCGTTGGGATAAAAAATATAGGGGGGTCATTATAACCCATGATGAAATTGGTGTGTGGGAGGGGGATTTATATCCCTGTTTGTGGTGATCACAAGTTAATGGAAGTTAATGGGATGTTACAAAATTAATTAATGTGTTGTTACAAAAGGGCTTTTAACAGCCATAAAGTCTCTTAGTAATACATTCAAAACGTATTGACCATGATCATTGAGTCCTTGTTGACTAATATTATGAACAACAATTATAACTAATAATAATGATAGTTGGGGATGGAAGAATATTTTGAAAGTAAGAGATAAAATAACGGAAAGAATTGTGTATAAGATAGGTAATGGGAGGACAGTGTCTATGTGGTTTGATAATTGGAGCAGCATTGGACCATTGAATCATTACATACAACATAGAGATTTGTATGATGCTAGACTGGATGCTGATTTAAAGGTGAGTGATATGGTTAGAAATGGTAATTGGGATTGGCCTTGTGAGTGGAGTAGCAAGTTTAATGTGACTAATATCAATGTGCCAGATATAAATCCCAATAAGTGTGATGAGGCAGTGTGGACAACTAGTAGTGGCATGGAAAAAGAGTTTGCAGTTAAGAATGTATGCAGAGATCTGAGAAGTAATGCTCCAATTGTCACATGGTGGAAACTTGTATGGTACTCACAATGTATCCCAAAACATGCTTTCATCTTATGGATTGCTATTAATAATAGAATGAACACTCAAGATAGAATGCAGAGATGGGGCAACTATGCTGTTAATAGATGCTACTTATGTCAGAATGATAGTGAAGATTTGGAACATTTATTCTTTAAGTGTGATTACTCAAGTAGTGTTTGGGATAAGATTAAAAGTATTGTTGAAATCCATGGGGGACAAATGATTGGAATGACATTATCCAGGAGTTAGCTAATGGTCAGAATGGGAATAATATTGTTAGCGTGGTCAAAAGATTAACACTTGCTGGTAGTGTGTACTGCATTTGGACTGAGAGAAATAATAGAATTTTTAGAGATGAAAGTAAAAGGGTGGAGGAAGTGACTAATAGAATTATGGATATTGTCAAATTGAAACTACTGAGCTTAAAAGTTAAAGACAGTTTTGCAGTCAAAAGAATGGAGGAAAAGTGGTGCATTAAGTTTAAGAAGAAAAACTAAGCTAGAGTGTGTATTGGCAGAAGGCTTGTACCTTGTGTTTAAAGGTCTTTCTTGATGTGAAAGGCTTTAAAACACATAAAGAAGTTGCCTGCCTTGATGGTTGTTGCTATTACCTCTGTTTTGATGAATAACAGGGTGTTTGGTATTAGAGATTAGCATTGTTTTGATCTCAAATTGGGGCCTGATTCATGATGTGCCCTGTTCTAAGTGGTTTTACCAATGTTTCTCAATTCTCAAACTGAAAATTGAGGAACTTTTCTGTTCACATCATCTGATGGCCTTGTATCTTGGCCTATATTTTACATTTTCTGGGTCTGCTACTTATGTTCTCAATTGATCTTTGTTAGGTATTCGGGACTGAAGTAAGTAGATCTAAGTAAGTGTATATATAGGTCATAAAGTAGGTTTCCAGTTGTGAAGGGTAGTGAACATGGAGGGCAGTGTATGTAGCATGGAATAGTGAGGAGTGAAAGATGAGCCTACTTGGTCCATGCTATACACTGCCAAGGAGGAATGGTTGGTACTCACCGTAGGGAGTGTGTTCCTAGTTGTGTGAAGCCATTGTAGTAGATGGAAATGTAGCACAGCTGGTATAGCCCCTACTGTGGAGAGGATATGGGTGCCTAGTGAAGCCAAACTCTTGTTCTACTTTAACCATTGTGGTGGCAGGATAAATGGTTTTGGTGGAAAGAGATTTGGAAATGTAGCTAGATGGTTAAGATGCATTAAAAGGTGAATTTATGATGGAAGTCTTGGAATGATTGCTGATGCTATGTGAAGAAAGGGAAGAAAGAGTCATGGTTTTGATATTGATTTCTTGTATATGTTATGTCAGATATAGACTTGATGTCTAATAGTGGCTAGTGTATGTGTTGTTCTTTTCTGTTTTGGGTTTGTCCAAAACAGTTTCTTTATTTTGTTCCAAGCATTGTAAATATTTGGAAGTGTTAATATAAATTCACCTTGCATAAAAAAAACAATTATAACTAATAGCTTGATAATTTCTTTTTAAGGAAATGTTTTTGGTCTTAAAAATTTTAAGACTTCCTCTTATAGCAAGTTCTAAATGCATTATAAAGTAGTTTACGTTGCCATGCAGTTATTAGATATAAATAGAAAAGTCAAAATCCGCACATATTAATATTTTTTAAGATGTAGCTAATAACTTACTTCAATGTGATGTCTCGATTGTTTTGACATTTCATTAGTCTCATATAGCATTTATTGCATCATGCATGTTAGCTCATTGAATTGACAAGTTATATTCTATTGGTTCACATCTATTTTACTTATAGAAAGTAGAAACATCTCCATAGATTAAGGTTTAATTTATGCATCAACAGCCTAAATAATGACTATCTAAATTTAAATTTTAGTATCTTTTCTGTGTCTTAGGTACCTTCTTTCCGAAGATCAACGAGATAAATGATGACGCTACTGTTGATGTTGGTGATGGACACAGTGAACATTAAAAGAGATGGCCGAGATGATGATACTAGTAGTAACTGTATTTAATTTTCGAGGAAAAAAAACGACATCCAATTTTTTTATAACAACTCATTTCAGATGATGAATAAGCCAAAAATCTGTTTGTAATTGTTTAAGATTTTGGATGTTTTGGTAAATATGTATTTACCATACAATTATAAACATTGACACAATGGTCACGCGGCAACACGCGGTGAAGACTAAACTTATTTAACTAAAAGCTTAAAATATTGTGCAAGTTGTTATTGTATCATTAAGGTTACTTTTTCCTATTTCCTCACAAGATGTCACGAGGCGAAGTGCCAATAACAACTGTACTTATGCATGAAACTTTATTAGCATCATCATCATCGCACCGTGGCAACGCACGGGTTAAAAAATTCACTTGGTATAAGTTTGAGAATTAGTTTAGAGAAAAAGAATGATATGTATAGAGTAAATTACATGGATGGTCTTTGTGGTTTGCGTTAACATTAAAGTATAGTCCTTTGACTTTTTTCTGACTCGGATAGTCCCCAACTCCGAAACCCTTAACACCCACGACACCTTGACCAAACCGATGTTAATTTTGGCTGTTATAATCACCATACGGGTATTTTTTATTATTTTTTTTTCATCTGTCACTTCCCACCTGAATGAGTCACCATCGCCATCTGTTCTAACCAACATTTGTCAACAAATAATAACAACGAGGTGGGCAGCGTTGCGGCGCGGCGTTTTCATACCTCCGCGACTACAGCCACAACTCCTGCACCAAAAAACCATATCCGATTACATTCAATTATTTTACTGCAACTACTTAGAGGCGGACCTATGCCTTGCGTAGGCGGTGCCCGGGAACCACTTGGACGAAAAATTCCTTTAGAAGTAATATAAGATTTCTTTTTAGGACCTACCTTAGAAATTACTTAGGAACCACCTTATATTGAAAATTTCAAAGAAGAAAGAATGAAAACAAATAAAAAAGAGAACTCCGGTCAAAGATCAGACATATCCGTCGGAGACTCGGAGTTAGCAGGAAGATGAAGAAACACAGTAGAGTTAATATTTTTTTGGATATAGCAATTAAGCTTAGTGTGGAAATAGCAATTTGACTTTTAAGATTAGTTTTGTTTTGAAAATAGCAATTTTAGGTTGGGTTATCGTCTTTTTCTCTTTTGTAGTCAGACACATGCCTATATTTGTTGTACTTTCACTGTATTAGTCAATACTGTATGTACTAATTAAGGGTGCGTTTGGTTCGTAAGTGGGATTGAAATTGGATTCGAATTTGGTAAAGATTTGAAAGAAAATGATGAGAGAGAAATGTGTAGTATATATAATTTATAAATTAATATTATATTTAAACTATTATTTATTATACATAAAAGAGTGAGAAAAAAATATTTTTAAAAAAAATATTGGTATTTGTGGCTCATATTTGATCTACATGGGCACTACTCAAAAAAATTGTAACATTTATTTATACCTATCACTTAAGCTTGGAATCAATTCTATGATTCAATACCCATTGTCTTGAAAAAAAAATGAACCAAACAAAGGTTATGAAATTTCTTTCATTCTACACCCGGTCATTCCCTCATACCAAACGGACCCTAAGTTTTTATTTCACTCTTTGAGTATCTTAAACTTGTTTTATACTTTTTGGTATATTGTAGAGTAGTACACTAATAAGTTGTACTCCGAGCATGAATATCTAAAGACTTTATTGACTTTTTTTTTCTTTTTTTTTGGAACTTGACTTTTTATTAGTTGACAGTTACAAATATGTCGACTGTTACAAAAAAAATAAAAAATAAAATAATAATAATAATATTTAAGCTTTGATTTATATTTTTTTCAGTTATATCATAATTATATATTGTATAATGCAATTTGTTATTCACATTTTAACATGTACTGTAATAGAAATAGTACGCGACACGACACATTTTTTGCTTTAGTTACTTATGTTATGTTTTACCCGACAAGACATAATATAACGTGACCCGTTGACCAGTCGACTTTTTAACCCATTTGTTTGACGTCCCGACTAAGTAAAGGAACCACCTTAAGTTTTGTGCTAGGTCCGTCACTCCAACTAGTAACGCCCATATAGGTATTTGGTTTAGTTTATACCAAATCATAAAAAAGATTACCTTACAACACCTAGAATTACCACATAAACATTAAACAAAACCCAAATACCGAATATCAAATACATGTGTCTAAAAGCATTTTTTTAACAATACCTTTTGATATTTGTCACACCATTCCTTTATTTAGCATTATTTACGACATGCATGGGAAAAATGATCCATTGCGTTACCTTCCTGGACCTGTGCCATAGTGGGCTACTATTTGGGCTGACAGATGACGCATGCAAAACGGCAATTCAAGCGTCGAAAACGCTCTATACTAGATATAGTAATAGCAGAAAACACAATCCTTAGGCTAGTGACAATGGGCTGAAAAAAGTCGTTCGCATGGATTGATCGATCGATTTGGGAAATCGATCGAGCCACTGTGGTGGTTTGTTTTAAATCGATCGCCGACGATGGTGGAGCATGGATCGATCGCTTGGACGAACGATATTTGTTCCATTTTGTTTGATGCATTCCCAAATTAAAAAAAATAAAAAGGAAGATGATGCAATATGGATTACCACTGTGATGAGAGAGGTGAATATGGGTTGAGGAGAGAGAAAGCTGAGATGACAGCCGCTATTTCATAGATGACAACCATCTTGTAGTTGATGACCAGTTGTCAGAATAGGTAGCTCTTCATTTTATTTCTTCCTTTATTGTTTTTAATTTTGCTATTTATCATGTTAGGATATAAGTTGTAAAGAACACCTATTTCGGATTTCAAATAAGTATTAATTTTGAGTTGTCTATTTGTTAATTTTTACTTGTTTTGGTAATATATAATTTAGATTGTAAAACTATGCATGCTATATTTCTTTTAGTGTTTTTTAGTCTATAGTTTTATGAGGACCGACCCTGCTAGTTATAATTGTGATTGATTGATGTAGGTCTAGTGTAATAAGCGATTATATGCCTAGAGATATCTATTGTATTTTTGTTTTAGTAGTTAAAAGATAGATTGCTATATTTTCTCTCCTTTTTGTGATGAAGGTTGTGAGACTAGCATGCTTCTTATAGAAGTTGTGACGGTTTGCGAAACGTCTAGTCTTGTTTGGGCTTCACATATACAAATATGCTTTGATGTTCTTGAAGGTTTGAGTTACCTTCAAAACAGCATGAATGATAAATTAAATGTCATACATCATGACATAAAGAGTAGAAACATTATATTGTACGATGTGTGGAATGAACAAAAATTGCAGATTTTGGCCTCTCCAAGATGCAATTGAGTAAGACGACACTTAAGAATTAGATATTTACTTATTTGGAGTAGTCTTATTTAAAAAGTAGGTGTCGTATATTGATATATGATAGAAACTCACATTCCCGACATACAGAAATGCAATTCCTCATAATGAATGTAGGAAAAAATCATTTGTATATGAGTATGCATCCAATTGGAGCCTCGACAAATATTTGCATTGTTTAAGTGGATTGCATTTTCTTCACATTTATGACATAGCGAGACATAAGGAGATTGAAAGTGATAGTGTTTATAGTATAGGTAGTGCCAACATTTATACATTTGGGTGTGTTCTATTGTATCGTTTTGTCATTTTGGTTACAATTGGTTAATTCAATTCAGAGAAGAGATCTAGTGAGAATAAAATATGAAATGAGAATAATGAGAAGAAATTTTAGCCACACATTTTAAATGAGTGGGAGAAATTTAAGGGGACATGCATCTATGTTTGTAGGTACATCTAAAATGTGCAGTTGTAGTTTCTTCTCACTCTTCTCATTTTAATTTTCTTTCTCATTTGATCCTTGCTCAATTCTTAAAAAGTACATTTGTATATATGTATTTCCTGAAAGACAGAATGTACAAGAGTTTATTGCGTTATTGTGTGTAATGATTTTCTTTCTTTCTTTTCTTATTGTGTGTACTGAATTTTCAAATTCGATCATTGTGTGTATTTTGTGACCATTTTACCCTTATTTTTTTTTCAAATTTCAATGAATAAAATGGTTATTTTACATGACAGAATAGTCACAAATACGCAAAATTTTCAAACAATTAACACTGAGTTTATTCGGTGGATGCTATTACGGCTCCATTGTTTGTTGTATATCTTTATATCTAATATCTCAAAATAAGCAAGTTTACTATGAAAGTTTGACGATTCTTATCATATGTCCCATGAAGACATGATAATTTTATGACTTTAAATATTTAAGGTGACTCGCATAATTGTATGTACCTTTTATTGCCTCACTAGATGCTTAATATAAAATGATTTGGTGTTAAATTTACTTAATATTGTAAGTTTATAAGAGCGCTAGGTGCAGCTCGTCTTTCCATCTCGCTGTTCCGACGTGTCACCTTCAACGGCGAGCCGTTGCTCGCCGCTGCACCGCGCCCCCTTGCCGTTCTCTGCCGTTGGTTGGTTCCCAACAATTCAATCCTTACCGTTCTCTACAAATACTAAACACATTTTTATTTCTCCTCACTACAATTCAACCAACAAATCTATAAAACCTTCTATATCTCTTCTTCAAATACACAAAAGAATGTCTCAAAACCCGAACGAAATAGGCTATTTCACGAGCCTACTTATGTCAAACCAACGTCAATACGGGGGATCGTCAAACGAGTATACTCCCCCGTTGCAACATTCAAACCCTTCATCGCCATTTGGTTCCCAACAATTCAATCCGAATGAAATTTACCGTAACCAATAATATGCGTTTCAACAAGGATTCGCAAATCAAGGCCAATTCAATCCGACACCACAATTTTTTAACCCGAATCAACCATCCACGTTTCCTACTCCCCCATCACAACCACCAATCGAATCACAACCATCTCAACAACCGTTTAAAGTACCTAAGGTACGATCACTGGCCAAAGGACGAGGAAAAAAAAACCAAAGCCCAAAGAGCAAAGAGTAAAAAGCGTTGTAAATTTAGACGTGGATGATGACGATGACTTGGAAGAAGCTGGTCACACGCGTGCTCGAAAGTTATGGTCCAAGGAAGAAGAAAAGCTTCTTGCGGAAACGTGGATAGAAATTTCCCAAGAAAAAGATGTGGGAAATGACAAAGAGAATGACTTCTTTTGGAACGAAATTCATGAAGCGTTCAATGAGCGGACTACCGGTGAACCTCGTACCAAAAACATGCTATCCGGTAAATGGACGCGGCTCAATGCCGACTGCCAAAAATTCAACGCTATTTATAAACATTTAGAGCGTCGAAGTGGTGAAAATGAGCACAATCATATCAACAATGCCAAGGCGAACTTTGATGAACGTTTTGGTTCGAGGGGTTTCAATTATGAGCATGTTTGGGAGGTCTTGAAAAAATACCCGAAATGGGATGCCGAGGATCCGATAGACATTTCATGTCTGGAGGATATATTCGGTCCGGACAAACGACTTAATCCCGAAAGAAACAATAGACGAGCTGGAAAGAAACAAAAGTCGGAAACGTCGAGTGCGGCGAGCTCTGGTGGTAGTCAAACAAGTACTTTTTCGGGACAATTATCCGAAAAGTATACGCAAGCTAAAGACTCTGAAACGGCTTGTTAAGAGGCGCGGAGGAAGAGGGAAGAAAAGGCCTTGGAGAAAGAATCAAGGGCGTTGGAGTGGCAGGATATGCAGATGCTCATGCTCGAGCCCAACATGGTTTCTGACCCGGTGAGAGCCGACATCATTCGCAGGAGACAAGCATTGATAACCAAGAAATACCAAAGTCTCCCTGAACCTAGCAACGACAATGATGATGCCGAATAAAATATTTAATCTTAATATTAGTAGTATGTGTTGTATTTTTTTCCATATTGTAACTTTTTTATTTGATGAAATAAAATTAGTATGTTGTGTTTAATTATTTGTGAAATGAATTTATTTTATTTATTGAAATGAATAAAAAAATAAAGTTGTAAGTGATGGGCTCAAATGAGTAAGTTGAGGTTTGTTGTTTGGTGAGGAGGGGTTAGTTGTGAAGAGGTGTTGAGGTGACGTGGCACATGTGAGACCCGAATGAGGAGTAAACCTTCTTGTATGCACCTAACACTCTAATGTGATTTTACAAATGTAACTATCCGAATGTACATTTGACGACTGCTTACTGACTCTTTCATTATAGGGATGGAATAATGACAAAACCACTCATTGGACTTGTCACATTTTTTGGTGAAGCATGCAAACCGCAAGGTTCTATACAAATAGTAACAAAAAAGAAACACTTTAGCTTTTTTTTTATTTTAATTATTTTTATTTATTTATTTAAAAAAAAAAAAAAAAAAAAAAAAAAAAAAAAAGAAAAAAAAAAACCTTCGAACCCATAAATCCATATTGGACATCACCCCATTGGATAACACCAACAATAGCTACAACTCAAAAAGGATACCAAAGACTAAAGCACTTCCTCCACCAATAGGACCTACCTTCGTTTACACATGAGGTATGTACAGCACCTTAAGCAAAATAATAAGAATCACCCAAAAAGGCAGTCTCCTCAAACAACAAAAACAAACACACTAAACCATATAGCAGCAAGAAAACATCAGCAGCAAAAACAAACACCCTAAACCATATAGAAAAGTGGCTATGATAATCATTTGGCTATGCTAATTTTTCTTTTTTCTTTCTTTTTTTTTTTTTTTTTTTCATTGTCTTGTACTCAAAGTTAATAAGACAAGTCATTTATATCTTGGGAGGTAAAAGGAACGCAACTCTAACCGGGCGATTAAGCAATATGACTAAATGACTTTCGTCATACTAGAAAAGTGGGTTTCGCGGTTGACCTAGTCTAATAATACAAAAATGTCATGTCGGTCTAGCAAAAAAATAATCGTGGTCACACAAAACATAACTTTGGTTTAGCAAATAACATCTCACAAACTTTTAAACACGTGTCAAGATTTCTATGTAGACGCACGGTCTAGCAATGACACAAGAATAAATTTATAAAACTTTATTTTACATTGATAGTGAAAAATTGACAGTTTTGAAAATTTCGCTTCTGTTTTTAGCCTAGTACTATAGTGGCCCAAAAAAATAGCTTAAGGCCTGTTATAGCTAACCTAGGTCCTAGCCCACCAATATCCTCACATATTAAATAGCAGATAACACAATTCTTATCTCTTAACATCACAGCCGCTATTTCATAGATGACAACCATCTTGTACCAGTTCTCGAATAGGTAGCTCTTCATTTTATTTCTTCTTTTGTTGTTTTTAATCTTGCTAGCTACTATATATCATGTTAGGATATAAGTTGTAAAGAACACCTATTTCGGATTTTAAATACAGTAAGTATTATAAGTTGTGGGAAAGAAATATATGAGTTGTCTATTTGTTAATTTTTACTTGTTTTGGTAATATATAATTTAGATTGTAAAACTATGCATGCTATTTTTCATTTAGTGTTTTTTAGCCTATAGTTTTATGAGGACCGACCCTGCTAGTTATGTTTGTGATTGATTGATGTAGGTATAATGTAATAAGCCAATTATATGCATAGAGATATATTATATTTTTGTTTTAGTAGTTAAAAGATAGATTACTATATTTATATTAAGGTTCTTAATATAGATATTACTGATTAGAAGTATATAGTGTTAATATATTTTCTCTCCTTTTTGTGATGAAGGTTGTGAGACAAGCATGCTTCTTATAGCAGTTGTGACGGTTTGTGAAAAGTCTAGGCTTATTTTGGATCGACATATACAAATATGCTTTGATGTTCTTGAAGGTTTGAATTACCTTCAAAAGAACGCGAATGGCATTTTAAATGTCATACATCGTGACATAAAGAGTGGAAATATAATATTGGATGATGTGTGGAACGACAAAAATCGCTGATTTTTGCCTCTCCAAGATGCAACGTCCAGTTGAGTAAGACGACACTTAAGAATCAGATATTTACTCATTTGGGGTAGTCTTATTTGAGATTAGGTGTCGTATATTGGCGACCGAAGGACCTTTTTGGCAAGTCGTAACACAAAGGTTCAATGAACAATCAGATGGTCCTTTTCGTAGCAAAAACTAGATAACGAGTAAGTGGGCACGGTTGAACTCTGAATGCCAAATATTTCATGACATTTACTTGAATTTGCAGCCTACATGTGAGCCAGATGTTCGTCTTGAAGATGCAATGAACGTTTACAAAGAACGCAATGGTGGGAAAGATTTCAAATATTTTCAAGTGTGGTTGATTTTGAAGGACAACGTCAACTGGAACAGATATATGAATTAATGGCCTTTGTATTCCTGTATCGTGTGTTGGTTTATGTTAAGTATTTTCGTATGGGAGGTGAACGGCTAGTTTATGGTGTTGTATGATGTAGTACGATGTTATGTCAGTTTAAGTTTAAGTTTGAATAAAAGGCTTAACGGATAGTTTCTCCAATAAAATTATCTAACGGCTAGTTTCAGAAATAAGGGGGTCTTTTGTAATTTCCAATATCTTTAGTTCAAAATATATAAAAGTTCACAAAGGTGAAAAGTGTCAATTTTTTTTTTCTTTTTTTTAGCAAAATAAGCCTTAACGTGACGTTAAGGGGTTAACGCCTCGCGTTAACACACCCTTAACGCCACAAGCTGCATCAACTAACGCACCTTAACGTGCGTTATTCACCCTTTAACGTGAGTGGGCACGTTACTGCTGCGAATGCTCTTAAAATCACAGCCGCTTCATAGATGTCAACCATCTTGTACCAATTCTCAGAATAGGTATCTCTTCATTTTATTTATTCTTTTATTGTTTTTAATCTTGCTAGTTATCATGTTAGGTTATAAGTTGTAAAGAACACCTATTTCGGATTTCAATTAAGTATTATAAGTTGTGGGACAAATCCAAAGAAAGTTGTCTATTTGTTAATTTTTACTATGCATGCTATTTTTCTTTTAATATTTTTCTAGTCTATAGTTTTATATGTGATTATTGATGTTGGTCTAGTGTAATAAGCGATTATATGCCTAGAGGTATCTATTATATTTTTGTTTTAGTAGTTAAAAGATAGTTTACTATATTTGTGTTAAGGTTCTTAAACAGATATTAATGATAGAAGTATATAGTGCTAATAGTTTTTCTCTCCTTTTTGTGATGAAGGTTGTGAGACGAGCATGCTTCTTATGGAAGTTGTGACGGTTTGCGAAACGTCTAATCTTATTTGGGCTCGACGTATACCAATATGCTTTGATATTTTTGAAGGTTTGAGTTACCTTCAAAACAACATGAATGACAAATTAAACGTCATACATCGTGACATAAAGAGTGGAAACATTATATTGGACGATGCGTGGGATGACAAAAATTGTTCATTTTGCCTCTCCAAGATGCAACGTCCAGTTGGGTAAGACTACACTTAAGAATTAGATATTTACTCTATTACCGAAGCTAATTTGAATCACTACTTTGTTGCGAACGAGCTACGGATACTTGCCGCTAAAATGGGCGTTACAGGAGCCTCACATAAGTTAAAGGCTACAAATATAAAGTTAATACTAAAGAGAGTAGCTGACCCTAAATGTATAAATGATGTAATATGGTGATTGATTTTCAAAGTTTGTTTTGAGATTGGGTGTTTTGTTCATAAACCTTCCCCGAATAAATGAATTTACAACCCATAGATCTAGATTATTGTTGCTGATTGAAAGGATGGTTGATGTGGGGGCTTTGGGTTTCCGAGCAGAGGTCGATGTTGTTGGAGTGAAGATGACATCACATTCCATACACTACTTCGCTTATGCTTAAAGTTAGAAACGAAAAAGATAGGCTCTGAGGGGTGTACTAGGGGTATCATGTACTAAAAATGAGTACAACGCAAGGGTGTGAGAGAATTACTTGACCAGTGAAGTCAATGTAATTATAATATGGGTGAAAAACAAAGGTTATCCTAATGCCCTTATCACGTAGTAAATCTAACTACACGATGTAGTCTCACTTGTGGTCTCAGGATGAATCACTAACGCAACTACACTTAAGAATTAGATATTTTCTCATTTGGAGTAGTGTTATTTGAGATTAGGTGTCGTATATTAACATATGATAGAAACTCACGTCGCCGACATGCAATATTGCAATTCCTTATAAAGAATGGATGAAAAAATCATTGTATATGAATATGCATCTAACGGGAGCCTCGACAAATATTTGCATTGTTTAAGTGGATTGGATTTTCTTCACATTGATGACATAGCGAGACATTAGGAGATTGAACGCGATAGTGTAAATAGTATTTGTAGAGCTAGTATTTATACATTTGGTTGTGTTCTATTGTATTGTTTTGTCAGATTGGTTACAATTGGTTAATTCATGAAAAGTACATTGTTACATATGTATTTCCTGAACGACGGAATGTACATGAGTTTATTTGGGGATGCTACTACAGCTCCATTTTTTGTTGTATATCTTTATCTAATATCTCAAAATAAGCAAGTTTAATTTACTATGAAAGTTTGACGACTCTTCCATATGTCCCATGAAGACATGCTAATTTAATTAGGACTTTAAATATTTAAGGTGACTCACAGAATTGTATGTACCTTTAATTGCCTAACTAGATGCTTAATATAAAATAATTTAGTGTTAAATTTACTTAATATTTATATTTTTCACAATATAAAAGTAACCGTACGTTATTTATATTTTTCACATAACCCTGACTAGGCAACGAGGTTCATGTCACGTAGCATCCCTATAAAGTTGCAATAGATTGGTTTCCATCCTCGCTTTGCTTTCTTCGACAAGCAATAACTACTACAACAGCAAATGTTGCTAATCCAAACACCGCCACGCCCCATAAGATGATTGGTACTTTTGATTCTTCATACCAAATCTAGGAAAATTTACAACATATAACTTTGACTACAAAACCATATTCTATGCACAAAGGAAAAAAAATTGGTGCATACAAACATACAGTTTGACTACCATGATCAGATGGACCAGCTGCTAGCTTCAAATATAATAAGCACCCTCGAGATTATTAAAGCCATTTATACTAGTACATCAATATTATGATGATATTATAGTATACTAAGAATCATGGTCATGGATTAGTACTGAATAACAATTTAGTTTAAATTTAAGAAGCTGTCAGTTGACCCTAAAAGTCAAATTGTAATTTTTTTTTTTTTTTTTTTTTTTTTTTTTTTTTTTTTTTTTTGTTTTTTTTTTGTAAAGCTAAAGTTTACTCAATATCAATAGCATGAAGATTACTGCATTTCTTCTACCAAGTTTTTTAACATTACTTGTTTGCCATGTACCATCATAGCAAATAAAATGACATTTTGATCTTAGATAGATATCGGAAAATCAGAATACGTAAAGCACTTTGATACTGTGTGTGAACAAGTCATGATCCTAAAACAAGAAAGATTAGAGTTGAAATTTTTTAAAGAGCTATCTTTTTAATTTTTATACCCAATAACTTTTGAGTTCTTGACGCTCTTGTATAAATCTCGCGTTCTACCACCAAGCATCCGATAGTATCATCTGGATACTTGTACATCTCTTCATCTACACATGTACCATAATTATTTTTCAAATACGAAACTTGAACACTATACATACAATGATACAACGAGAGTTAGTAAACTCATAATCATCACTAATATTGGCATATTGTACCAAGTCACCTATTTAACATGTTATATAAACTAAGTAATCTCATTGCAGGTAAACTAGTAGAATACATAAACTAAAAATGGAAATAAAAGTCATGTGAACTGTATTATGTGAATATTATAACGTTGCATATCAACCGAAATAATACCATATCCTTTGTATGATTGTATAAATAAAATAAAATAAAATAAAATAAAATAAAATTAAAAAAAAAAAAAAAAAAAAAAAAAAAAAAAAAAAAAAAAAAAAAAACCTTGAATCGTAAAAAAGAAGGGCAAAATTGGTGGTAGTCATAAGAGTTTAAAGATTATTTATCCTGTTTTAAAAGAAGTTGTAACTAAAAGTAGCTATATAAGAATACATTAATTAAACCGTTGACTACCAAATGTGTTTAGGTCTTTCTTTTCGGCTCCTCTTTATGAAACCGAACAAGGAACTTAAATACATTTCGATCTTACATATTAATAATATTTAATTAATAATTTAATGACAATTATTTGAGCTATGATTAACTAAAAATATATTTTATTTCATTATCTTTTATTCAAAGTCAATAAAGCAGGTCATTTGTATCTCGAGATGTAAAAGGAACAAAAAAAACTCTAACCGCGTGATTAACCAATATGACTAAATGACTTTAGTCTTACTAGAAAAGTGGGTCTCACAATTGACCTAGTCTATTAAAACAAAAATGTCATGTCGGTCAACTGTGGTCGCACAAAACGTAACTTCAATTTAACAAATAACATCTCACCAACTTTTAAACACACGTCAAGAATTCCATGTAGACGCACGGTCTAGCAGTGACACAAGAATAAATTTATAAAACTTTATTTTACTTTGAAAGTGAAAAATTGACAGTTTTGGAAATTTCCCTTCTGGTTTTAGCCTAGTACTATAGTGGCCCAAAAAAATAGCTTAAGGCCTGTTATAGCTATAACCTAGCCCACCATAATCCTCACATATTAAATAGCATACCAGAAAACACAATTCTTATCTCTTAAAATCACAGCCGCTATTTCATAGATGACAACCATCTTGTATCAGTTCTGAGAATAGGTAGCTCTTCATTTTATTTCTTCTTTTGTTGTTTTTAATCTTGCTAGTTATATATCATGTTAGGATATAAGTTGTCAAGAACACCTATTTCGGATTTCAAATACAGTAAGTATTATAAGTTGTGGGAAAGAAATATATGAGTTGTCTGGTTTTTAATTTTTACTTGTTTTGGTAATATATAATTTAGATTGTAAAACTATGCATGCTATAATTCTTTGTGTTTTGTGATTGATTGATGTAGGTATAATGTAATAAGCCAATTATATCCATAGAGATATATTATATTTTTGTTTTAGTAGTTAAAAGATAGATTACTATATTTATATTAAGGTTCTTAATATAGATATTACTGATTAGAAGTATATAGTGTTAATATATTTTCTCTCCTTTTTGTGATGAAGGTTGTGAGACAAGCATGCTTCTTATAGCAGTTGTGACGGTTTGTGAAAAGTCTAGGCTTATTTTGGATCGACATATACAAATATGCTTTGATGTTCTTGAAGGTTTGAATTACCTTCAAAAGAACGCGAATGGCATTTTAAATGTCATACATCGTGACATAAAGAGTGGAAATATAATATTGGATGATGTGTGGAACGACAAAAATCGCTGATTTTTGCCTCTCCAAGATGCAACGTCCAGTTGAGTAAGACGACACTTAAGAATCAGATATTTACTCATTTGGGGTAGTCTTATTTGAAATTAGGTGTTGTAGAGTGACATATGATACAAACTTACATCGCCGACTTGCAGATTAACAAGCCCTTATGATAAATGGATGAACAAATCATTGTATATGAGTATGCATCCAACGGAAGTCTAGACAAATATCTAAACCGTTGAAGTGGATTGGATTTTCTTCACATTGGTGACATAGCGAGACATAAGGAGATTGAAAGCGATAGTGTTTATATTATGGGTAGTGCTAGCATTTATACATTTGGGTGTGTTCTGTTGGTATCGTTTTGTGTGATTGGTTACAATTGGTTAAGTCATGGAAAGTATATTGTATATATGTATTTCTTGAAATGTACAAAATTTATTTAAGTAGGTCTGAGATGCTATTATGACTCCACTTTTTGTTGTATATCTTTATCTTATATCTCAAAAATAGGAATGTACCTTCGGAGGGAAAGTGTCGTTGAATGGCTTGGTGGTTAAAAGCTCCCTTAATCTCCTAATGGCCTTCACCTTGTTGGTTAAGATATCAAGTAAAGGCAGTGTTACTCTACAATCGTTTAGATATTCCTTGATCAAAATATCATTGCCAGGAACATCTTGAAATTCACCATTTGAAACCAAAGTTTTGAATATGTATCTCTTATCAATCTGCAGGAAATATGTGTTATATTTAAGTTCAAAATACATTATCAGGATGTTCTTGGATAATCTGTATGTTGTTATTTTTGATACAATATGATCAGGTATCGTAAACGATAATCTGTATGTGGTTATTATTGCTACATTAATTTGTTATCGCAAAATTATGACGATAATTTAAACAGATCCTGATATCATAGCCTGCCAATAGAGTAATCTCAGTGACCCATTTTAAAACAAACCCAACCTAAAATGACCCGTTCAACCTGAACCCAACCTAAACTGACCCGTACTACAAAAGTGACCCAGTGACCCATTTTAACCCAAACCCAACCCGACCCATTTAAACTGAACCCGACCTAAACTGACCCGTACTACAAAAATGACCCAAAATCTCTTTATCTACTCATGCATCATAATTATTATTTCATATTCGCAACTTAGACAATATACATACAATGATACAACAAGAGTTGGTAAACTCATGGTCATCACTAATATATTGACATATTGTACCAAGTCACCTATTTAACATGTTATATAAACCAAGTAATATCATTGCAGGTAAATTAGTAGAATAAATGAATTAAAAATTGAAATAAAAGTCATGTGAATTGTATTACGCGAATAGTAGATCATGATAATAACATTACCTATCAATTAATTGATAATGTATATCCAATATTAAAGTATATTAACTTCTTTGTAACGTTATATTAGATGTTTGTAATATTCATTCAATATAATGGAATACTCATTTTAATAGTTTTGACTTTCAAAAACTTGTAACTTAACATTATCACAAAAAACGGTTATTCTTAGCTGGCTAGCCGTAATAAGGGGCTTCCTCACGTGTGAGGAAGCCATGTGGCATAAAAGTGACTATTACGGGTAGTATTACAGTAACTCACCTATCTCTCCTATATATTCTTCTTATGGTGATATGATCATCCTCATACATGCATAATGAGATATCTCTCTTTCTTTGTACTAATATTTTTAGTGATCAATCCTCTAAATTCTACTGATGCTTGTTATTTTACAAAAGGTTTCGGTATACACATCTTGACAGATATCGATTTTGATAATGTCATGGTTCAATGTAAATCAAAAGATGATGATCTCGGAGTTCATACACTGAATTTCACAAACCTTGAATATGGTTGGTCATTTTGCGAGAATATTTTTTATAGCACTCTCTTTTACTGTCATTTTTGGCGGACCAGGACTGAACAAACATTTGATGTGTTCAATCGCACTATGATGAAGGCATGCGATCAAGGTTTTCAGGACGCAAATATATGTCATTGGGGAATCAAGCAGGATGGATTCTACTTCTTCGATTTCCATCAAGGGTGGCTTAAACAGTATGATTGGAAATACAAGCAAAAGTATTAGAAATATTGATGAATGTATCTTGTTTAGTAGTTGATGTTATTGTGAACTTTGGGGGAAAAAAAACTATCAAACATTATAGCATTTGCAAGATTTTAGTCGATGACCATTATATTTTTGTTGTATTTATGATGTTAAATTTTCGAATAAAATAAGGATGGATGGTGAATACAATTTTCTTATAACCTCAGTTAAATTATCACATTAAAATGCTATAAACATTGTTGTTATGAATGCTGGAGAAGAATACGACATTAAGTTTTTCATAAATTTATGGAAAACGACGCTATACTTTTGTCATTTTTACTCGGGATCCAAGCAATGCACGTTTGATGTTTTTTCAATGAAGAAAAAAAAAAAACGATACGCTCCTTTGAGAAATTTTCCGGGGCCAAATGACATTAGTATAGTATTGCTACCATCTTTATGTCCCAATCTTTATAAGAAAACATTTGTCAACTACAGTTTGTTTCTTTGATAGTCAATCAAGTCGAATATCTTAAGAAAGACTATGAAACATGTCAAATAAACGAGACAGGTCAAAACTTGCGAAAGCTGTATTCAAATGCTAACAAATCGTCCATTTGGTATATTTTTCTGCACAAAACAACATTGTTCCGACAACACAAAATTTAATTCAATAAGACGCACAAACAATGTTTGTTCGGTCAAAGCAACTTTGATCCAACCCAACATCGTGAATTCGTAATCCTAAAGACTATTATGCACCAAAACAAATTTGGTGTAAAATACACTGGAGTGCCTTTGTGTAGATGAGTAAACAAGCTAAAAATAACATACAACAAAGTGCAGATGCCTTTGTGTAGATGAGATAATACATGTAAACAAAAGAAGATCTCCCTTAGAAATATGTGAATTTTTGTTCAACGAAATTTTATTAGAAGATAAAAGATGCGTAAATTGACAACATCCCCAAAGTTTACCAGACCTCAGGACGCGTTTCACCAGTTGCAGGAGGCATCCATTTTCCGGAGTAGTACACACTCTCGCCAACTTTCCAGCCGGGCACATCTTTCATTATCCGAACCTCATCTTCAAGATATTTCTTCCATTCTTTCACAAATCTACACATAAATAACAAACTTTTTTTTTAATCACAATTCGAAAGAGTATACTAGGCGTGGATGAATGGGTGGGTCAGGTGGGTTAGGTGGCTAATTAAATCAAGGTCATGTTGCTAGCAGAGCCGAAACGGTCTAGAGTTTAGACCTGTTTCATTTTGGATACTAAATTTTAATCTTTGGCTAGTTGGGCATATACACCATAACCCAAGGCAACCCATTCATAAGTAATCGAGTCAATATTACCAATATCTTAATAAGACGAGTTGTAGTTCCTTACCTTTCATCCTGTTCGGCTTGAAGCATGGGTAAAATCGCCCTGCGAGCAGCATACTTTTCCTCCTTTATTGCCCTACATAACAAATATATAATTACCACGCGAGGTACAATAACATGAAGAAGACTTTAGCACATAACAAAAACAATTTCCTATAAACTCTTGAGTTGGCCTATATGATATATTTGAAGACCTGATGATCTTACACATCCTTTATTCTAGTTATGAAGATTAAGAATTGTATACGAGTGGAACACTGCATATATTACAGCACACCTCAGACTTTGGAAACAATGTAAAACGTAGATGAAAGTAAAGACTCTACCTACTACGGAGTAATTTTTAAGTAGATAAGCGGTTTAAAAAAGCAATCCAGACACCTACTTAGGGGGCTTTTAGGTACGCTTGACAGCCTATCCATTTTGTAAACACACTTTTCATCTCTTGAAAACTTATACGTTATTTCACACCAAACATTCAAAATGGCGTACTACATTTTGATACGACGAAGAAGAAGCTAATAAGCTCCTCAAACAACCTTCACCCAGACACACCCTGAATGCGAAAACAGCCAATTTGAACCTAACACTACAGAAAGGCCGCATTCTATCTCTCGTTTCCTTTATCCAAAAAGTAACACGTGAAAAACTAACACCATGCTTGAAAACCCAACATTTACATCAGAGCTCATAAAATCCGTTTACACATGACCTGATTCATTCCTAAACGCTACAGCGGATAAAAAAATATCACACTAGATCAAAAAGAACGTATTCCCCTTCCTATTGAAAACAAAGATCTAACTTACAATACGTGAAAGGCTGCTCAGTTTGAAAGTTAAACAATCAAATGGTGTGACTGCGGTAACAAAGTTGTGGCAAGTTCAACAAAGCAGCTAAAAATACTTTAAAAGATTTGTGTTTGCAGGCATGTTTGGAGGTAAGATTGAGGCATTGATGAAACTGGTGAGTCGTGAAAGATGGGACTATCTAGTTGATGCAGTGCACAGTTTTCGGTATAGAACAGTACTGTCGTAGGTATGGTTGGTTTGAAGACAGGGCAATTTCGTGCAAGGCTGATCAGTTTGCTGATTGCTCTTGTTCATTGTATTGTGGCTATGTCTTTCTTCCTGAGGATATGTATATACCCTAAGGACCTAATCACCTAAACCTAGATCACATCCACCTCAAAACATGCCAAGCAAATGGCAGATGTACTTCATACTTTTCTAATGGTAGACGGTAGACCTACCAACAGGTCAAGCATATAGCAGATGTGGCTATCTATTAGCCAGACAATCGCATAGTTTGAAAATACTTATGATTGATCATTAACTCGTTTAGGAACTTATTTACTTACTTTTTGAGAAGATAAACAGTTTTGCGTGTTTGGATGAAGATGAATTGCATGGTTTAGACTAGATATAATCCCAGTATAAATTCTTGTTTTTAAAGCAGATAAGCAGTTTATAAAATAACCAAATGAGCCTAGCTCAGATGGCCACCCAATTTGGGGGGAGGTTTTACCCTCCTAGGCCAGGTCTCAAGTTTGAGCCTTGTCTAGGGCGATAGGGGTTTCCTCTCGCGTGTGTAAAGGGAAGGGTGTCATTGCCTTCTGGGCTGGACCCAACCTGGTTGTGTGGGGTCGCTACGCCTTCTGGGCTAGGGGCCACGTAGCCACAAATTGCCGTTCAAAAAAAAAAAAAAAAAAAGCAGTTTATAAAATGCAATCCCAAACACTGCTCAAGGGTGGTTGTTTGGGTAAGTTTATTTGTTTATCTATTTTCACAACCTACGCATTTTGAAAACACACTTTTGACCTCGTAAAACCCCTTAAATAAGCTTATAACTAGCTATCTCAAAACAAACACTCGTAGCGTCTTACCACATTTTGATAACACCAAAGGCGCCTTATAAGATCTTAGCCGAACACCCCTGAATACATAAACCAATAATTTGAACACAATGTTACAAAAAACGTCGCATAGTATATCTCATTTCCGCCATGAAACACCATAGCGTTAGTTTATTACTCTACAAAACAGCTTATCAAGCATTGGTCCTTCCTTATTAAGACACCTAACACCCATTAAACACAATTTTTACAACGAACTTAATACCAAAGCTCACAAAATCCTACATCCTTCAAACCAATTCATTACTATACATTAAAGGTTTTATCAGATACATTAGAATAAGCCTAGTGTTGTACCTGCTTGTTTTAGCAGATAAGCAGTTTGAATATGCAATCCGAAACACCAACTTGAGAGTTTATGTAAGCTTAACAGCTTATCCATTTGAAAACACGCCTTCTGAGTTCTGAGGTGCATTTCGAAAGCACATTTTTCACCTCTATAAACCCCATTTTACAAAAATATACTTCAAACACACTCAAAGTGACCTATTGCATTTCGATAACACCAATAAGCTAATAAGCATACCCAAACACCTCTGAATACCTAAACAGACAATTTGAACCCAAAGTAACAGATATTTCACGAAAATTAGGCGAGCATTGATCCTTCCATAATAACTCCCTAAGGAATTCCACATCAAAGCTCACAAAATCCTACGTCCTTCAACCCAATTCATTCCTATATATAGAAGGCTATATCATTTCGGCATATATTTCAAAAGCCAAATTTTTTCAGTTTATCTTGAAACTTATGGGCTTATATGAGCTTGTTATAATATAACAAGCTTATATAAGCCGATAAGTTACAAAATAAGTCGGAAAAATCAGGCTTACGAAATATAAGACGAAATGAGATAAGCTCATAAGCCCAAAAATAAGCTTTAAGGGGGGTGGGGGGGTTTGTTGAAGCTTATTTATGGGTTTTATGAGCTTTAAACTCAAAAACCCATAAACAAGCTTAATCTTCAAAAACAACTTATTATTCGCCTTCTAATGGAAAAAATATCTAACTTTTAACATTCTAATCTCAAATGTATTACAAACCTTATACACATAAATCACATACACCTCAAAATACATAATCAGCAACATAACACAATCAAAATATAAACCCATTAATTCAAATAAGTTAACACCAATAACTAGCTATTCCTAAACAAACACCCGCATCATGGATTTTTTCGGTGTAGTGTCAATTTTTGAAAAAAAAAAATCAATTTTTCCAAACTGCGTCGCACTCAGTCCATCGAAATGTGTTTCTGTATTATGGTTTCAAAAAATTTGTACATCTAGTCATATTTGGTCCTTGTTCCTTCCCTTACTAGTACTACATTTTGATAACACCAATGGAAGTTTATCGATGTATCTCGACTATCGATAACAATACTTTCCCCCAACAAAAGTTTCCAGAGCCCGACAAATGACAACACTCGGTTCTGTTAACGGTCCCTTATGTTTTTATTGTCATTTATGGACTTTTTGTTGGTGGAAAGTATTGTCATAGATAATCGAGGTAATGTTCGGACAGAATCTAACTTGTGTCCCTACAAATTTGGTAGTCTTTTATAAATTTGTGTTTGGATATCGAAAGGCATGTGGTCAAACATTTTGGTTTTTAACATCATTTTAAAAATCACAAAATGTCCGACAACATGCCTTTTGATATCCAAAAATCATTAAAAAAAAAAATCACTCAAACAGTGGCCGCTATTTCATGGATGTCATCAAGCTGATGATATAACCTTTGGGCCGGCCATTGGGCTTCACAAAATTATGTGATTGGTAAAGTAGTAAAGTTTGTAGTCAAGTGTGGCTTAAAGTCTTAAAGTACAAATAAAAAACAATGTTTTGAAAACCGGGTTCGAAATCAACCGGTCGAGTCACCGGGCACCGAGTTAACCGGTTCGACCGGTTGGACCGCCGGGTCAACCTGGTTTTCACTTTATTATTTTTTTTATCTTTTCAACCGGGTCAACCCGAGTTTTTATTAAATTTTTTTGAAAAAACTCGAAAACCGGGTTGACCCGGGTCACTCAAAACTCGGCGGGTCTAACCGGTTAACCCGGTTTTAGAAACTCGGATTTTTTTTACCCGTTTTTTTGCTGGAACCGGTCGAACCGGCCCGGGTTTCAAAACACTGATAAAAAGTACTACTAGAAAAGTAAAGGAACGAGCATCTTCTTTGTACTAGCTGATGGCTTAATGTTAGTGAACTTTGAAAAAAGAATATCAAAATATATTACTCCGTACTATTACTTTTCTATTTACTACGTAGTAGTTATTTTATGGGTTAAGTTCATGAATTAGCCATGAACTTTCTCAAATTTTTGGTTGTAGGTAATGAGCTTTAAAATATACTATTTTTACTATCCTAATTTTTTCTACCGGAAAATATTACCTATATTTGAAAATTTTGTAAAAGTATATTTCCGACATGACGGAATGTGATAAAACTACATCACTCATATGATGGACCGAGATAAAAGTATATTTACCCATATGTGAAAATTTTAAAAGTTTGGATTGTGATAATGATATTTTCTAAAGTTCATTAGTTACAATTAAAAGTTTGAGACAGTTGATGGCCAGTTCGTGAACTTAACCCTTTTAATATCATTTACGATATTTTGTTGTATTTAGGGATAAAGTATTCGGAAGCCTCTCAAGTTTATAGCTTTTTACATATAGGTCACTCATTTATAGAAACCAACCTATAGGCCACCGAACTGTATATTTGTTTTTGTTTACACCAATTTTGGTCAAATTTATTCTCAAAAACTTTACATATAGAATGACGAACCAAACTCTAGCATATTAAAACAATACCAACAAAAAAAAAATGCGTGAAATGTCAATAATACATTTAAATTAGATATTGTGCTAAAGCATGAATTTGGACGAAACTGATGTAATCGTAAATAAACACATACTTTGGTTGTCTTTTAGTTTGTTTTAATAGATGAGTGGTTTATATGATAAAAACTGAAAAGTTTTGCGGCCTTCACATACATGATCATTGATGTTAAGTTTCTGAATAAAAAGTTAACTAAATACTCGAGGCTCATAAACCTTGGGTGGAAGTATAAATAAGGATGGACGGTGAATACAAATTTCCTGCAAACGGATGTGTAAGAACAAAATGAGCCCCATATAGAAAAGAGGAGTGCTAGACTCACTCATATTTTACAAAATTTCTCCCACACAATGACATGGAATGCATCTTAGCCACCCAATGCTCTCACTTGGTCAATTAATGCTCTCACATGAGTGGCTAAGATGCATGCCACCTCATTGTGTGGGAGAAATTTTGTAAAAGTTACGAAAAAAATTCAGCCACATTAAGAGCTAGTTTCCAAAATCTAAATATTATCTCATCAGTTCTGCCATAAAATCACGAGAAACAAACAAAACTTTTTACATGTAGACATGCAACAAAACAATACATGCAGTACATACATGATCACATATTATATAAACCATATTTCAAAAAGTTGAACTAGATGACTCGGTGTACATTTCTTGAACCATATTCACACTTTTACACATAAATTTTAAACATGACTAGTATTGTTGCTTATTTACGTGCAAGATTCAATAACAAATCAAAATATACGTTTTATTGTTTCACATTTAATACAAAATCGCTGAACAAAAATACATTGATCTCTATGTAACTACTTGCCTCTATTCATTTTAGCAATCAACCTTGTCTATGCAATGCAAGCAAACGTCATTGGTAATGAAAAAAGTGGTTGTATTATGACGCCATACACCGTTCATATTGAAGTTGGCTTGAACAATCTTCGATTTCGTTGCCAGTCAAAAAACACCGATCTTGGTGATGTTGTTAGGAATGCAGGAGAAGAATTTGACATTAAGTTTTGCTTAAACGTATGGAAAACGACGCTATACTTTTGTCATTTTTACTTGGGATCTAAGCAACGCACTTTTGATGTTTTTTCGATGAAGAGGAAAAGCGATCCTAATTATTGTTTTATGAGTGAGCATGAGTCGAAAGACGATTGTTTTTGGCTGGTTAAAGAAGATGGTTTTTACGCTCCTTTGAGAAATTTTCCGGGGCCAAATGATTGGGTTAAAAGATTTGATTGGGAATAAACATTAGTATGCTACCATCTTTATGTTCCACTCTTTTTATGTTCAAGATAGTTTCATCCTATTTATATGATCAAAGAATGCTTCAAAGAAAGATATTGTAGCCTAAACAAAGTCCAAAGTATTTTCGATTCCAACGATCTACATGAAATTACCAACACCTAATAGTCTTTTCTACAGTGGTTAAAAACTTGAAAATGAAAAAAAGGTAAAATTATAAACAAAATAAGAAACAAAAATTAAATAATTTTGTTGTCTATGAATATAAACACGATTTACTCTACTAGTGTCAAAGTGTGATACTGTAGTTAGTAGTGGCCCAATAAAAGTAGTTTTAGGCCTGTTTAGATTTAACCTAGCCCATCACATTATAAGTACCATAAAACACAATTCTTACTCTATCTTAAAACATCACAGCCGCTATTTCATAGATGTCAACTGCTTTATCTTCTACCAGCTGATGACCAAATCTCAGAATAGGTATTCATATTATTTCTTGCTTTTGATCTTGCTAATTATTATGTTTGTTTGTGATTTATTGATGTAGATCTAATGAATTATATGCATAGAGATTTATTATTTTTTTGTTTTAGTAGTTAAAAGATAGATTATTATGTTTGTGATTGATTGATGTAGATCTAATGAATTATATGCATAAAGATTTATTATGTTTATATTAATGTTAGAAGAATATATTATATGCGTGTAGAGATTAGTAAACAGCAAGGATAGGTGCATAAAATTTGTTACAAATATAAAGGAGATAAGGCATATGTTTATATCAGAACTAAGTTCATTTATAAGTAATCGGGATTTTTAGCTAATATTTACATTATAGTTAACATCTATCGGGTTCTGTGAAGTGTATATATTTTTGTTTCCTTTGATTTTTATTTTATTCAACACTAGATAATGAAATATACATAGTTGATAATGGATATTAAAGGCCAACATAAGGGTTGTTAATTATAGTGCTAATATATTTTCTCTCCTTTTGTGACGAAGGTTGTGAGATGAGCATGACGGTTGTTTGCGAAATGGCTCGCCTTATTTGGGCTCAACATATACAGATTATTCCAGAAGGTTTGAGTTACGTTCAAAATAACATGAATGACAAATTAAACGTCATACATCGTGATATAAAGAGTGCAAACATTGTTTTGGATGATGTATGGAATGACAAAAATTGTTGATTTTTGCCTTTTTGACAATATCACATCCAGTTAGTAAGGTGACACCTTATAGATCAAATGCTTACTCATTCGGAGTAGTGTTGTTTGAAATAATTGTCGTAGATTAACATACGATGAAACTCGCCCTACCAAGAAGATTATCGTTTACGAGTATGCATCTAATGGAAGCCTTGATGATTATTTAGATCGTTGAAGTGGATTGGATTATCTTCACAGTTGACATAGTTGAGATGTAAGGAGATTGAAACTACTAGTTTATACTAAATAGTGCTAGCATTTATACATTCGGGTGTGTTGTGTTTGTCATTTTGTTTGATTGTTTAGAATGGTTAATTCATGGAAAATGTGTTGTATATATAATGTATTTCATGAACGACGGAATGTACATATGTTTATTTACATAACTCAAGAATGGTATTGTACCCAAGAACAAAAGTGTCCAGATTTATAGTAATGAATACTAAACTATTGATTACAACCAGAATTTCCTTGTTTACTCGTGTAAAATATCAAAACCCATTTTATAATATCCAATTCTACCACCAAAGCATCCATGTGATAGATCATCCGGATACTTGTACATCTCTTTATCTACATATCCATTTCTACCGCAAAATACGAAGCTTAAATAATATACTACTACAAAGGCCACATTCTAGTGATGGTAAATACGAAGCTTAATCCATTTCTACAGCAAAATACGAAGCTTAAATAATATACTACTACAAAAAGGCCACATTCTAGTGATGGTAAATACGAAGCTTAAATAATATACTATATACTAATACAAAAAGGCCACATTCTAGTGATGGTAAATACGAAGCTTAAATAATATACTACTACAAAAAGACCACATTCTAGTGTGTACCATCACGTTATGTATATCTAAAAACACAAATTAAGCGTCATACATCGTGACATAAAGATATGATTTGATATTCCAGAAGGTTTGATTTACCTTCAAAACAACATGAATAACAAATTAAGCGTCATACATCGTGACATAAAGAGTGCAAACATTGTTTTGGATGACGTATGGAATGGCAAAAATTGCTGATTTTTGTCTTTTCACAATATCACGCCCAGTTTAGTAAGGCGAGACCTTAAACGTCAGGCTAGGCGTCATCTTAAACAGCAGATTGAGAGTGGAACTTACCTCGTTATTTGAAAGAAATGAAGGAATTCTGTGGTATGGAAACATACCGACAACATTGAAAAAACAAAAAAAGAGCTATTCACGGTTGAGCAAGTTGACTACTTACAAAAAAAAGTTGATTCCTTTTGCAAACCAGGAGGTGAGAGCTAGGTGTATAATTATTATTATTATATTGTTTGTTTGTTTGTTAATGAATTACTGTTTTTAGTTATGTATCTTCATCTTCTTATTGATTGTTAGCTTGGTATAGGTTGATTGGATTATGTTCTATTTCTAACTTGTCATATCAGTGAAATTTTGCCAAAATGGAAATGGGTCAAACGGAACCTCAAAGTGTATTTATGATGCATACAACATCTTAAACACTTTTGATAGTGGCCTTGGTTCTGTTTTTACAACCTTATGTTATTTTTAATATATGACATAACTCATAAGTTATGTGTTTTCAAACAAGAGACTTAGAGTCGAGCTAGACCCGTTAGTCATAACATGTGTTTAAATATACACTTTATGATGTGTATTCAAATAAGTGACTTTTGGATTTGTGCTTTGGCAGCGACTGATAACAACAAAGACCAGCAATTCCGTGGTATGGAAACAAACCCCGACAGCAGTGAAAAACCAAAAGAAGAGCTATTCACGGTTGAGCAAGTTGACTACTTACAAAAAAAGTTGATTCTTTTTGGCAAACCAGGAGGTAGAGAGCTAGGTGTATAATTATTATTATTATATTGTTTGTTTGTTTGTTAATGAATTACTGTTTTTAGTTATGTATCTTCATCTTCTTATTGATTGTTAGCTTGGTATAGGTTGATTGGGTTATGTTCTATTTCTAACTTGTCATATCAGTGAAATTTTGCCAAAATGGAAATGGGTCAAACGGAACCTGAAAGTGTATTTATGATGCATATAACATCTTAAATACTTTTGATAGTGTGGCCTTGGTTCTGTTTTTACAACCTTATGTTATTTTTAATATATGACATAACTCATAAGTTATGTGTTTTCAAATAAGAGACTTAGAGTCGAGCTAGACCCGTTAGTCATAGCATGTGTTTAAATATACAATTTTATGACGTGTTTTCAAATAAGTGACTTTTGGATTTGTGCTTTGGCAGCGACTGATAACAACAAAGACCAGTTCATTGTGAAGAAGAAGAAGAAAGACGGCAATGAGAAGACAAAGTAGAGTAAAATTACCGAGCACCACCACCACTTCCATCGCTTTGGCCCAGCCTACTACTATGCCCCAACCTACAATTATCCCCCAGACCACCAGTGTGTTTGATACCTTTTCGGAAGCAAACAATGTGGCTTCTTGTATTATCCAATAGGTCGAAAACATGTTAATTCTTCTTTCTAATCACTCAATATCGAATGTGACTAAAAGTATAGGTTTGGAGATTGATGTTGTAGGAAGCATTGTCTAATTTTTGAGCAGTAGAAGGAAATGGGTTGGTAATGAAAAGATCCTTCAAATGATTTCTTGATTTGAAATTGTATCAGACTTGCATATATGCTAAACATCGATAACTCGTGAAACAGATTTATATAGTAATTTATTACTTTAACAGATTTAAATGGTCTTCTTGACCATGCACCAGCGCACAAGCAGCTATCACCTGGTCAGCTGACGAGCGTTGTCATGTCTGCAGTAGGTTTCATAAAACGCTGCATTCATGTTCAAAGATTAAGCTGCTTGAGTATTTTTATAATGAAAGATATTACGGTTTGTGATTCATCGGTTTGAAGGAGTTGTTTCAAGGACCTCACATGACTTTCCCTCACTGTAAACATTGATGCATCTGAAGCAATATCATGAAGAAAACAATATACCATACAAAAATATATGTCTGCATAGGCTTCAAGCATTACGTGTAAGTGTATAGCTAGATAAATTTTACATGCTAGTATATGGACACAGTTTTATTGGCGGGAAGATTCCTTGTAAATTGGCTGGTAGTCTTAGTGGCTCCTACCCTTGAGCTCCTAGAAACACCACATGAGAGGAAGAGATAGAAGAAGTTATAGAGGCAGGGGAAGAGGAAGAGCCCGGCTTGTCAATACCTCCCTCCATTGCTCACATTGCAACAAGGATTGGCATTAGAGGCAGGGGAAGAGGAAGAGCCCGGCTTGTCAATACCTCCCTCCATTGCTCACATTGCAACAAGGATTGGCATTCGGACAGATTGTTAGGTTCCCATATTGTGATTACACAAGTATTGTAATGATAGAAATGAGATGAAGATATAGATTGGATGATAATATGATGAGAGATGTAAGAGCAAGAGTGTAATGATAGAAATGAGGAAGAGCCCGGCTTGTCAATACCTCCCTCCATTGCTCACAATACCTCCCTCTATTTCTAACTTGTCATATCAGTGAAATTTTGCCAAAATGGAAACGGGTCAAACGGAACCTCAAAGTGTATTTATGATGCATACAACATCTAAACACTTTTGATAGTGGCCTTGGTTCTGCTTTTACAACCTTATGTTATTTTTAATATATGACATAACTCATAAGTTATGTGTTTTCAAATAAGAGACTTAGAGTCGAGCTAGACCCGTTAGTCATAACATGTGTTTAAATATACAATTTTTATGATGTGTTTTCCAATAAGTGACTTTTGGATTTATGCTTTGGCAGCGACTGATAACAACAAAGACCAGTTCATTGTTAAGAAGGTGAAGAAGAAGAAAGACGACAATGAGAAGACAAAGAAGAGTAAAATTACCGAGCACCACCACCACTTCCATTGCTTTGGCCCAGCCTACTACTATGCCCCAACCTACAACTATCCCCCAGCCCACCAGACCACCAGTGTGTTTGATACCTTTTCAGAAGCAAACAGTGTGGCTTCTTGTATTATCCAATAGGTCGAAAACATGTTAATTCTTCTTTCTAATCACTCAGTATCGAATGTAACTAAAAGTATAGGTTTGGAGATTGATGTTGTAGGAAGCATTGTCTAATTTTTGAGCAGTAGAAGGAAATGGGTTGGTAATGAAAAGATCCTTCAAATGATTTCTTGTTTTGAAATTGTATTAGACTTGCATATAGTAATTTATTACTTTAACAGATAATTATTTTATATAGTAATTTAGACTCTAAATGGTGGTCTTGACCATGCACCAGCGTGAAAGCAGCTATCACCTGGTCAGCTGACCAGCGTTGTCATGTTTACAGTAGGTTTCATAAAAAGCTGCATTCGTGTTCAAAGATTAAGCTGCTTGAGTATTTTTATAATGAAAGATAGTACGGTTTGTGATCCATCGGTTTGAAGGAGTTGTTTCAAGGACCTCACATGACTTTCCATCACTGTAAACATTGATTCATCTGAAACAATATCGTGAAGAAATCAATATACCATACAAAAATATATGTCTGCATAGGCTTCAAGCATGACGTATAAGTGTATAGCTAGATAAATTTTACATGCTTGACACAGTTTTATTGGCGGGAAAATTCCTTGTAAATTGGCTGGTAGTCTTAGTGGCTCCTACTCGTGAGCTCCTAGAAACACCACATGAGAGGAAGAGATAGACGAAGTTATAGAGGCAGGGGAAGAGGAAGAGCCCGGCCTGTCAATACCTCCCTCCATTGCTCACATTGCAACAAGGATTGGCATTCGGACAGATTGCTAGGTTCCCATATTGTGATTACACAAGTATTGTAATGATAGAAATGAGATGAGGATATAGATTGGATGATAATATGATGAGAGAAATGTAAGAGCAAGAGTTTCACATAAGAGCACACGGTAAGGTCACCCCGGGTTAAAACTTAACGCACTGCGACGTCAGCGCCACATCAGCTTTTACCTTTTAACCTTAACTCTTGACTTTCCACCCCGGTAACATAACTTACACTTAACTCACCTTCACCTAAATTATTATTTTCAATTTCAACCTCGTTAGAGGGGGGTGGGATGAATTTTTTTTTTTTTTTTTTTTTTTTTTTTATAATTTTATTTTTATTTTTATTTTTAGCGTAGAACTCAACTTAACGCACGTCAAGTTCTTAACTTCATGGTCAACTTTTGCCTTTGCCTTGCCCTTAACGCAGGTGAGGGTAAGGTAACTCGCTTCCTTTTTGTCCAAAGTTAAGATTTAACGCAGGGGTCACGTTACCTTACCCTGCTCTAAGATATCAATATTACCAACCAATATAATGTTTACATAAGCTTAGTGATTCGTGAAAATCAAGTTATATAATATAGTAGTAAAGTATCGAAATGATCCGCGAGAAATACGGATCACCCGAGTCGTTTCCCAGTGAAGGTGAATGGAATCAAGAATATTGATTCGTGTAATCGTGAATTGAAAAGTGGTGAAAAAGGCAAATAGTGATCGAATAATCCAATTATCAACTATCAATTAAGAAACATGCAAAGAGTACAAGCAAGTAATGCACCAAAGTCCTAAACGCAAAAACGGGAATGCACGCGCGATATTTAAAACACGACGTTTATCTAAAAATTATCCTACGACCTTGAAACTTTTTCTAAAAATCTTAAACTACTAAAAATAATTTCTGGAAAAAGAAAAATATTTTTTTGACTTTTCTTTTATTTTCTAGAATTAATTTTCTAATTAATGAATTTAAAAAGTAATTAAAAATAAGGAAATTATAAAAAATGATGGGAAAATTATAAAAACTATTCTGGAAATTCTTAAATATTATAAAAGAATTTTAGAAACTATTTTTTTGTATTTTTCTTACCTTTTTTCTATTTTTTTATGGATTTTTGATAATTAAAAACTATTTAAAAATGGAAAATAATCAAAAGAAATTAGGAAAAGTAGTAAAAAGCTATGGAAAAATCTGAAAATTTACCAGAAAATCAAAAATAGAAAAAGAAACTTAGAATAAAATTTTGAAATCACAAACAGCTTATTTAGTGCTTATTTAAGGCAAAACAGCTTAACAAAAGTGCTTATTAATAAGCACTTCTGTCCAAAACCTTATGAAACTTTCAAAATAGTCTACTAATGATGTAAGAGACTCAAATATGCCAAATGTTCATGATTTGAAAGCACAGGATCACACAGAATTCAATCTATTAGCAATAAGCAAGGCTAAAAGCTCAAATAAGCTATACAGATAAGCACTATGCAAACTATCAATTGAAACAGGTGCAATATACTATAATAAGCTCAGAACATTCAAAATTTGCAACCATAGATCTAAATAGAAGAATTGCAGCCCTATTATTAAAACAGCTAATTGCATAAAAGCTAAACTAAAGGGGCCAAATAAGCTATACAGATAAGCTCTAAGATGCTAGATTTTTGCAGAGTCTTATTCTCTACCACTAGTACTACTTAAAACTACCTTTATTTTAGATCCTAATGTTTAATTACTACCCTAAAAATGGCCAAGAACATGAGGCTGCAACTGTGGTGCAGGGCACATAATCCCCCACACAGTCAGCTTACAAGCTACTTTTAGATAAGCTACTAAGATCTAAACTCAAATTATATGATTGATATAGAAAGATTAGCTAATAGAGACTACAAATCAACAAGCTTTATCTAATTTTAACCATTAATGAATCCTACAATTGCAACTAAAAATCATACCAAAACTGAGTACTAAAATCTTTTTGACTTTTTTTGTTTTTTTAGAAAAGTTTGACTAAATCCAAATTTAACTACTGATTACTACTAATATATGAACTAATAAGCTGTAATGAAGATGATTTAAGCTAGATTGAACTAATATGAAGCTATGCTAACTGTTTTACTAACTGTGTTGAGATTACACTAACAGTTAAGCTATGATGAATCCTATTTTGACTATTTTATTAAACTACCTATTATTATTATGACTTATCTAACCTATTAGTATCTATAGTGGACTGTGTGAACCAATATTACCTACCAAAAACAATCAAAACTCAGCATAAAGACTTAATCCAAACACCCCCTTAACAGATTATCTAGGCTAGAAAACTTGATTAAAGCTTATATCCTACCAATTTAAGCAAACCATTACATTAAACAAACTGAATAACAATTATTAAAGCTATTACACTACAATTTAAACAGCTAGAAACACAAATGAGTGATTACCCTATATTATTGCTACTTAACTGCTTATAAGATGAGAAATAGAGAATGGACTTACAAAAGGCTTCCCCCTCAGCTCAAAATAGAGGGGGTTCACTGAGCTAGCCTATCTTTGTGATAGGCTGAGTTCTAGGGTTCTGTCTCAACTTATCCACCAACACACCTCAGCATCAATTTTTTGGACCAATATCTTACTTGACTGTTTTGTGATCAAAAGACCAAACTATATCTACTAAAAAGCTAGAAAGCTTTAGTGATATTGAAAAAGGGAAATAAGCTCATTGATGAGCTGCTATACTAATATATATATATATTTTTTTTATTTTTTTTTATTATTTTCTGATTTTTTTCTTTCTTTTTATTTTTATTGAAAATGATGATAAGCTATATAGATTATATAAAGATAAGAAGTTTAAATAGCATTTGACAGAAAAAGAAGCTTAATAGAAGCAGAAATAAGCAATGAAAAGGTAAGTAATAAACTGAATTTAAAGAAAAACTAAAACTTTTATTAAACTTTAATAAGAGAGATTACATAAGCTAGTCTAAATTACATAAGCTAAATGAAAATTGACAGCATAACTTTAACCTAAAAACCTACTACTTTTTATGAATCAGGAGGGGGGTTTATATAGGGGAGCACCAAGGAGAGGGGTCTAGGGTTTGGAAGGTCCTAGAACTGCAATAGGAGCCACAAATCTTCAATCCTCATCATATCTGAGTCATCCCACTAACTCTATCCAAAAATGATAAGCTTATCTTGTATCCACGTTTCTCAGACCAATCAGGGGCCTTCAATTAGCCACGGTGGAGGTATTATGACACATTTCTGACACGTTGTCAGCTTCTAGATAGATTCCTAGTACGAGGTAAGGATTTTGGGTACGAGGTAATTTGTTTGGGTACGAGGTAAAACGGGGAAGAAGGGTAAATAGTAAACGGGGGCGGTGTGATTTTTTTTATTATAGTTTGAACCTTGGGCCGTGTAACACCCCCAATTCATGGATGCAGCGGAATTCGAACTGGGTGTTACTCGACGGCACAATAGTCACAATAATAGAAAACGAACTCCAATTGAGTTGTTTTAAAAGATTTATCATTCAAATTATATAAATATCAGAGGTTACAAAATGAGGTCCCAATTGGTTCCATGTTTACAAATCACATTAAGTGAGTTTTTGAATGATAATAAAATTTATAGCCCTCTTGACCATCCATGTCCTTCCGTGCCATCCTTGATCGTCATGAACCTGAAATACATGCTTGAGAGGTCAACACAAAGGTTGAGTGATATTCATAGAGTTTGTTAAATCGTTTGAACACAATATGTTGGTAGTGTGAGTTATAGGCTCACACCAATGTTTGGAAAACAAAACAGGTAGGCTACATTATTATACGCCCGGAACAGTTATTATACACTAAGCTTATGACACCATAACGTTAACGTGTACCAATATCGATCGGCAGATTTATCCCGGTAGGTATTTTGCTAACATACCTAAATCTCAAATATTAATGCATTTGTTTGAACTTAGTCAACACAAATGGGATTCGTCAATCCCAATAGGCCTATTATTAATATTCGCGCTCACTATTGCTAGTGACTAAATGGTTCATAATAAAGGATCTCGGTTTAGCAAGGTTGGTACTTAGTGATAATAAAACATCGTCGTGAAGCATACATTAGAAAGCATTGTATTCGATTTAGAAATAGCATGTATTCCCCCCAAGGAATTGTAAAACAATTAAGTAATGGAAAGTGGGGCTATGAACTCACCTTGAGTTGGATGATGTATAATGAGAATGATGGATATGTCGTAAGAACTTCTACGAGCAACCTAGAATAATTGTTGTAACTTAGGTTTGGAATAATGTCTAAGGAAACATAAACATGCCAATATATATATCTTGCATTTAGTCCATGATGTGGTATGATGTATATTGTATGTCTTTGAAAGAAAGATTCATGAAACATGTATGTTTTGGTATATCGTTTACTACCGTTCGGGCTGACATATTTCAGAAGTCATGTTAGTAAGCGTTCGAGGAGCCAGGACACTTTAATTCGTAAATCCACAACTCATCTCGACGGCTTACATAATGAACTCCTCACATGAGGCTCCCTACTATTGTAGTAGTTGATGAAATATATAGATATAAGTTTTGATCCGAAAAGTTACATGTCCGATATTTGAATAAACTTAGGAAAGTTTATTAGTACATGAAGATTGTTATTAGGGTATGTTTCATAAGTCTTGTATGACCATTTTTTCCTTGTAATATCTCATGGTTTCCTTTTAGGTGAAGTAGCTCCAAATTGCTTGTTCATGTTATCGCCTAATTCATTGTTTCATGTTTACGCCTATGTAAGTTGTTATGGTCATTTCGTCATGGCCTAGCCATGACCTTTGGTCCTTGTTCCAAGGTCATGAGACACAACCTTGGCTCTAGCTATGGTGGTGGTCTTGTTTATAGGTCATAATAACTCTTGTTCCTTTTAAAGTATAACCATAACTTAGTGACTTATTATATGTAAATAGCTGTTAAGAAATTGTGAAATATCTTACTCAGAAAGTGTTTTCAAGGCTCGAGCCTCTTTGTTCCTGAACGAAAACGTCGTTCCGGACAACTTTCGTGTTTTAACTTTTTGATGAATCGGACCAGAAGTGGGACTTTCAAAAAGTCAGAATGCGATTCAGGAAGGTTTAGGCAGTTTTGCCGGAAATCTTTGGTAACTTCAAATGGGCGTAACTTTTGACTCGTATACTCGTTTTAGGTGGTTCAAATTGCTATGGTTTCCTTGTTAAGTCCTCTACTGTATTATGTAATAATCCAATATCATATTTTTACCATTTTGATCAGGTTATACCAAGAAATTCACTGGTTTGCTTGTTTTAGTAACTTGTGTTATCAATCATGTATCATAACTTGTTTTGGTCATTTTTATACATCATGGACATGATAACAAGACAATATATAGCACAAATAATATGTAAATAACATGAACATGATTATTTAACAAGAATCAAGTTAGAGTTTGGCTCACAACTTTTGGCTTTCAAAGATGAAAGGAAGTTAACATGTAAGGATAGGACATTGATAGACTTGCTTCAACCCTTTTTCACTTCATGCAATCTTTCTACCCTTGGTATTCTTGAAAGATGGATGATGAAGTTTTAGGTGACTTGAGTGGATTCAAACTCAAGAGAAATCACCAAGTATATGAGGTTATGGAAGAGTTTTGGTGAATGATAACCTAACTAGAGTTTCTACCTTGAACTAGCACTTGAATCTTGCATGAAACTTGGAAGAGAATTAGCAAATGGATTGGTGTTGGTGTGTGTGGAAGTGGACGGCAACAAAGGGCAAGGGAGGGTTTTATAGGAGCTTGAGGAGGTTAGGAAACAACTAGGAAATGACCAAAACTTGGTCACCAAGTTCAACACTTGTAATGATCTAAGGATCAATGGTCAAGATCAAGCCACAAGTGTGAAACCCCCCCCCCTATGGCGGTTCATATGAACTTGGAGAGCAAGGGTGGACTTTTCTTGGTATTATCCAAGATACTTGGTTAGTTTTGACTCCGGGAAATGCCAATCGTAAATGATTAAGCCTCAAAACGTAAAACCGGGTATCGTAAAATTATGGAATTTGAAAGTATTGTTAAACATGTTCATATAGTCCATAATAAAATATAAAATGAGTGGTAGGATCTATCGGGTGCCAAAACCCTGCTAAAAACTGGAAACACGGGTCTAAAACGCGTAATACGTAAAATGTACGAATATTGCGTAAAACTGAGAAAAGTAAAATGTTACTTTTCTAATATGCTAAAAATGATTTAAAATGATTTATAATGTCTAGACTGGGCTCAGTCTGGTGTCGGTTGGTCTTAAATGTCTTTTAGACATCAAACCGTAAGCCTAAAAATCACGAAATGACTTATAACATCAAGGGATGATTTTTGGTCAATGGGGGAGGGAAAGAATATGTTGACTTTTTCTAATAATTTTGAAAACTCAAAACGTCTTAGAAACTCGTTTTGTGGTCTAACGGTTAATCGCCCATTCGGTTAAGCGTGCTCACGTGAGATTAGTACCGACATGGGTGACCTGCTGGGAAGTCTTTGGTCATGTTTTTCTCAGTCACGATTAATTCTCAAATAAATCATGAGTGTGTCAAACATTTTTCTGATGCGGGGTCACTTAACGCGGTCGAGTTTCGTTGTACGTAGAATTTCTGAATGACGTTTTACCCTAAAACGTGTAATTCCTTAATAACTTTCACGAAAATGATCTGACGAATGTCAAACATTTAATTTGCCATGGAAATGATTTATCACTCGAGAATATCAAATAAAAATCAACTTTCGGGAAAGTTTCGGGAAAAATGAATAGTAAAAGTGAATAGTGAAATTTTTCCGGGAATGGTAATTAACCTGAAATTGCGAATTGTTACAGTCTCTACCCCTTACGGGGAACTTCGTCCCGAAGTTCTATGTGTGTCATATGTTGGAGTGGTGTCGATAAAGATGTGTGGTTACTTATGAGGACTAAAGTCTGGGATTACTAGTGATGTAGTTTGATTTGTCGTTTCAGTGTATGGTGTTGGATGAGGCTTACTTTTATGTAGGAGAGGTATGGTAATAATCGAATATCAAAGGAAATTGATATAGCAATCGAATGTTAATAGAAATTGATATAGTAGTTGGACATAAATTGATATAGTGGTTGAATATCAAATAGAAATTGATATAGTAGTCAAGTATCAATGACAATTGATATGGTAATCGAATAGAAATTGGTATAGTAGTCAAATTTGAATAGGAATCGTAATTGGATCTAGTTCGTCGAATCATGGGTTACTTATGTTATTTCGGATACAAATAAGCCCACTTGTTTATAATCCTTTATTTACATAGAGAGGCATCCCAAACAATGTAAATAGGGGAATATAAACTTATGGTTCGGTGATTTACAATGTCTTTATTTAAATGAAAAGGCATCCCAATTCATTCAAATAATTATAAATCATCCTACTTAAGAATTCCGAACACAACATTCATAATTAGCCGGTGAGTTACAAGGTAGTGTATGCTTAACATTAATATCGGTAGAGATGTCAAGTTTGCTTTGAAAATCTAAAGAGATTTTAAAGGTTTATGACGGGATGGTATCCTTAGGACCTAAACAGGATAGTACTTCTACAGGACGAAGAGAAGAATTGATAACTATCCCAAGATAGTAGTTCGGATTATCTCATAAATGAAAACTTTCAAGAATGAAATTTAGATCATACGAATAAGGTGTTAAGATTTTGCTGAGTGGTAAGACACTATCGTGTCTCTAGATCGTTTTAAAGAATTCGGGTGGTTTATCGAGTTCAAGTAGGAAATCAACCTAAACATAACCCTAGTACAACTACTCTCAGTATTTGAAAATTTTAAGTCGAATATAGTTAGTCAGACTATATTCCACTGTCCCTAGGTTAAATATAGGTGACTAGTCTATATTTAGCCAAGGTTCGATAAAATTTCCAAATACCTAAATTAGGTATACTTTTGATATGTCCGTTGCCTTCGGGAACTGTCCACTAAACAAAGGCGATGTCAAACCTTTAAGTTGCAAGTCCCGTCCATACAAGACTTGTAACGTATGTTTTCATATTCCATTGCATAGAAGATAGTAAGGGTAGGTACGTATGGAAAGGAAGTTTTAAGTAGTTCTAAAATAGAACATACTTGGCCAGGATCACGAACTTTTTATAATGAAGGTTTCAGAAGAAAACTTTGATAAATGTAAAGCTGAACTTCAGCTTTTGTAGGTGATGGATTAGTTTGTCCTTTAGAAATCTCATATTTCTAGTTTGGAAATCGATAGATTGTGATGGGTTTTTGATATCATATGAAATGATGTTGATGAAGTGGTGGAATAATTCCAGAGACCATTGCACAAATCACAATGTCTCGGAAGTAAATTAGACCATCGTGTGACTCAAAACATTTGAGAAATGATTAAGACCATTGTGTCATACAATGTTCGGGAAAATAGAAAAGACCATCGTAATTCGTTACAATATTTTGGACATAAAATGCTGGAGTAGGAACATGATTGGGAGAATGTGGTCGTGTCGAAATGCCATAGAATAGGCATGTGTAGATATGTTTAGATAAAATGATTGAAAATAACTCGAATGTATATATAAATATACTAGTATTTGTTCGTGTAGTGTAAAATGCCTAGTGTGTATATATGAATATACATATATGTTCATGTAGCATAAAATGCTTAATAAGTCCATAATCGTCTGGAGGATGGAAGACACGAAGATCGGAAGGCTATAAAATGTTTTTGCTTGTAGTGTGGTTATAGTTTAGGTCTCAATTAGACCCGTTTCTCTATAACCATGGCTCTGGTACCAATCTGTAACACCCCCAATTCATGGATGCAGCGGAATTCGAACTGGGTGTTACTCGACGGCACAATAGTCACAATAATAGAAAACGAACTCCAATTGAGTTGTTTTAAAAGATTTATCATTCAAATTATATAAATATCAGAGGTTACAAAATGAGGTCCCAATTGGTTCCATGTTTACAAATCACATTAAGTGAGTTTTTGAATGATAATAAAATTTATAGCCCTCTTGACCATCCATGTCCTTTCGTGCCATCCTTGATCGTCATGAACCTGAAATACATGCTTGAGAGGTCAACACAAAGGTTGAGTGATATTCATAGAGTTTGTTAAATCGTTTGAACACAATATGTTGGTAGTGTGAGTTATAGGCTCACACCAATGTTTGGAAAACAAAACAGGTAGGCTACATTATTATACGCCCGGAACAGTTATTATACACTAAGCTTATGACACCATAACGTTAACGTGTACCAATATCGATCGGCAGATTTATCCCGGTAGGTATTTTGCTAACATACCTAAATCTCAAATATTAATGCATTTGTTTGAACTTAGTCAACACAAATGGGATTCGTCAATCCCAATAGGCCTATTATTAATATTCGCGCTCACTATTGCTAGTGACTAAATGGTTCATAATAAAGGATCTCGGTTTAGCAAGGTTGGTACTTAGTGATAATAAAACATCGTCGTGAAGCATACATTAGAAAGCATTGTATTCGATTTAGAAATAGCATGTATTCCCCCCAAGGAATTGTAAAACAATTAAGTAATGGAAAGTGGGGCTATGAACTCACCTTGAGTTGGATGATGTATAATGAGAATGATGGATATGTCGTAAGAACTTCTACGAGCAACCTAGAATAATTGTTGTAACTTAGGTTTGGAATAATGTCTAAGGAAACATAAACATGCCAATATATATATCTTGCATTTAGTCCATGATGTGGTATGATGTATATTGTATGTCTTTGAAAGAAAGATTCATGAAACATGTATGTTTTGGTATATCGTTTACTACCGTTCGGGCTGACATATTTCAGAAGTCATGTTAGTAAGCGTTCGAGGAGCCAGGACACTTTAATTCGTAAATCCACAACTCATCTCGACGGCTTACATAATGAACTCCTCACATGAGGCTCCCTACTATTGTAGTAGTTGATGAAATATATAGATATAAGTTTTGATCCGAAAAGTTACATGTCCGATATTTGAATAAACTTAGGAAAGTTTATTAGTACATGAAGATTGTTATTAGGGTATGTTTCATAAGTCTTGTATGACCATTTTTTCCTTGTAATATCTCATGGTTTCCTTTTAGGTGAAGTAGCTCCAAATTGCTTGTTCATGTTATCGCCTAATTCATTGTTTCATGTTTACGCCTATGTAAGTTGTTATGGTCATTTCGTCATGGCCTAGCCATGACCTTTGGTCCTTGTTCCAAGGTCATGAGACACAACCTTGGCTCTAGCTATGGTGGTGGTCTTGTTTATAGGTCATAATAACTCTTGTTCCTTTTAAAGTATAACCATAACTTAGTGACTTATTATATGTAAATAGCTGTTAAGAAATTGTGAAATATCTTACTCAGAAAGTGTTTTCAAGGCTCGAGCCTCTTTGTTCCTGAACGAAAACGTCGTTCCGGACAACTTTCGTGTTTTAACTTTTTGATGAATCGGACCAGAAGTGGGACTTTCAAAAAGTCAGAATGCGATTCAGGAAGGTTTAGGCAGTTTTGCCGGAAATCTTTGGTAACTTCAAATGGGCGTAACTTTTGACTCGTATACTCGTTTTAGGTGGTTCAAATTGCTATGGTTTCCTTGTTAAGTCCTCTACTGTATTATGTAATAATCCAATATCATATTTTTACCATTTTGATCAGGTTATACCAAGAAATTCACTGGTTTGCTTGTTTTAGTAACTTGTGTTATCAATCATGTATCATAACTTGTTTTGGTCATTTTTATACATCATGGACATGATAACAAGACAATATATAGCACAAATAATATGTAAATAACATGAACATGATTATTTAACAAGAATCAAGTTAGAGTTTGGCTCACAACTTTTGGCTTTCAAAGATGAAAGGAAGTTAACATGTAAGGATAGGACATTGATAGACTTGCTTCAACCCTTTTTCACTTCATGCAATCTTTCTACCCTTGGTATTCTTGAAAGATGGATGATGAAGTTTTAGGTGACTTGAGTGGATTCAAACTCAAGAGAAATCACCAAGTATATGAGGTTATGGAAGAGTTTTGGTGAATGATAACCTAACTAGAGTTTCTACCTTGAACTAGCACTTGAATCTTGCATGAAACTTGGAAGAGAATTAGCAAATGGATTGGTGTTGGTGTGTGTGGAAGTGGACGGCAACAAAGGGCAAGGGAGGGTTTTATAGGAGCTTGAGGAGGTTAGGAAACAACTAGGAAATGACCAAAACTTGGTCACCAAGTTCAACACTTGTAATGATCTAAGGATCAATGGTCAAGATCAAGCCACAAGTGTGAAACCCCCCCCCCTATGGCGGTTCATATGAACTTGGAGAGCAAGGGTGGACTTTTCTTGGTATTATCCAAGATACTTGGTTAGTTTTGACTCCGGGAAATGCCAATCGTAAATGATTAAGCCTCAAAACGTAAAACCGGGTATCGTAAAATTATGGAATTTGAAAGTATTGTTAAACATGTTCATATAGTCCATAATAAAATATAAAATGAGTGGTAGGATCTATCGGGTGCCAAAACCCTGCTAAAAACTGGAAACACGGGTCTAAAACGCGTAATACGTAAAATGTACGAATATTGCGTAAAACTGAGAAAAGTAAAATGTTACTTTTCTAATATGCTAAAAATGATTTAAAATGATTTATAATGTCTAGACTGGGCTCAGTCTGGTGTCGGTTGGTCTTAAATGTCTTTTAGACATCAAACCGTAAGCCTAAAAATCACGAAATGACTTATAACATCAAGGGATGATTTTTGGTCAATGGGGGAGGGAAAGAATATGTTGACTTTTTCTAATAATTTTGAAAACTCAAAACGTCTTAGAAACTCGTTTTGTGGTCTAACGGTTAATCGCCCATTCGGTTAAGCGTGCTCACGTGAGATTAGTACCGACATGGGTGACCTGCTGGGAAGTCTTTGGTCATGTTTTTCTCAGTCACGATTAATTCTCAAATAAATCATGAGTGTGTCAAACATTTTTCTGATGCGGGGTCACTTAACGCGGTCGAGTTTCGTTGTACGTAGAATTTCTGAATGACGTTTTACCCTAAAACGTGTAATTCCTTAATAACTTTCACGAAAATGATCTGACGAATGTCAAACATTTAATTTGCCATGGAAATGATTTATCACTCGAGAATATCAAATAAAAATCAACTTTCGGGAAAGTTTCGGGAAAATGAATAGTAAAAGTGAATAGTGAAATTTTTCCGGGAATGGTAATTAACCTGAAATTGCGAATTGTTACAGGCCGGGTATGGATGGGTATTGGATCGGGTATTGTTTAAAAAGTGGTGTGAGGTGGGCTTGTGTTGAGAATGGGCTTGTGGGCTGTTTGTGTTTTATTATTGTTGGACTAATAGTGGTTGGATCCGGTTTGTAGTAGTAGTGATATAGTCTTTTTGTAGTATATAATTATTTTCCGAAGAAATACCGGCTAAAGTATTTCCCGGGTCGTTTTCCCAGCGAAAGCAGAATGGAGTCGTGAATAATCGAATCGCGAAATCGAGTCGTGAAAAGCGGTAAAGTGAAAAATATGATTCAAATAGTTCACGTAATCTCAAACAATGATAAAGCATGCAAAGAGTACAAGCTAATTATGCATAGAAATGAAAAACGTAAAAACGGAAACGCAACCGTAAAATTAAAAACGTAACGTATGACGAAAAATGACCCTACGAACTTGGAAATATTTTCTAAAAATTAAAAACTAATAAAAAGAATTTTAGGAAAAAGAAAAATATTTTTTTTGACTTTTCTTTTATTTTCTAGAATTTATTTTGTATTTGTGTAATTAAAAAGTGAATTAAAAAATAAGAAAAATAGAAAAATAAATTGGAAAAATGAAAATTAAATTCTAAAAATTCTAAAATATTATAAAAGAAATTCTAAAATTATTTTTTTATTTTTCTGACCTTTTTCTGATTTTTTATTTGATTTTTGGAATTTAAAATCTATTTAAAAATTAAAAATAATCAAAAGAAATTATTAAAAATAGTAAAACTAATCAGAAAAATCTGGAAAAATTCCAGAAAATCAAAAATTATAAAAAGAACTTAAATTAAAATTTTGAAGAAAAATTGAAAAGTTGAACTGCTTATTCAAGCAAAACTGCTTATCACAAGTGCTTATTAATAAGCACTTGTGATAAAAACTTATGAAATTGAAAATCACAGACTGAAAATGATGATTAGAACTCAGATAATGCAGCAAATGACCAGTCCTTAGTTCAAATAACCCACAGTTACTAAAAGTAATAGCAATAAGCTCAAGTTAAGCTCAATGTAATAAACAGATATGCACAAACTTAAACAGTAGCAAATGATCAATCACCAAATTAATAGCTCTAATATGAAACTCAGAATCAAGCACTAGTAATGCTCAGTAAACCAAAAGGTTACACAGATTAACAAATTGAAAAACAATAGCACAGCAAGCTGAATGGATCAACACAGAAAACTATCTCAAACCACTAACTAGCAAGTCCAATAAGCATTTCCTAATAAGCTATAAACTACAAGATTAAGGGGGCAAATGAAAGCTAGAACTACTGATATCTCAAAACAACTAGTTACTCTATCATAAACTCTAAATGCTACTCTACAATCTCTCCAAATCAGCAGCTTGTACACCTAAATTTAGCATAGTTCAGATGTGAAAACAGATTCATATGCAGATGAACTGATGGAAAATTGACTAATGATATGCATGAAAAGTTTGACTAAACCGAATTTCAATTGCTCAATTTCCTTACTAGGTGTATAATGAAGCTTATTAAACTATTGATATACTAAAACAAACACATATAGTAACTATTGACATATTCCCAGATTCAAAGTTTCAATGAACATAAGCTGTAATAGAATTTCTAATCTAATATGACTTACTAAAAGTAACCTACCTAGTTTATTGCTCAAACTGACCTTAAATACCTATAAAAGTCTCGATATGCAGAGAAACAAGCAAAAGAACAATTATATCGCTTCAATCAAAACACATCCAAACACTGCCTTACTCTACATGTTACATTACCACAAGCATACTTAAACTAACAACCACTATTCTAATGATATAATCTGATATACTAACTCTAAATGAAACTGAAGCAGCAACAAATCACAGCTATAAACTACTAAACCTCAGTAACTCAGTTCTAAAAATAACAATTTAGTTAACAATGCTATTCATGAAATGAACCAATTCAAACTATAATTCTAATATCAGCTATCAATTATTCTATGGTAAATGAAAACAAAATCACACAAATAATAATCCAGCAAGCAGATCTAATCTATATACTATGAATTTCCAAGTAAAAAAATGAAATGAGAATGAGACCTTACTGATTCAGATTCCTAACTGATATAGGATGATGAACCAATTCAAACCAAACCTATCTTTAGATAGGCTTAAATCACCACCTGAGATCCAATATTCCAACATATAATCACCATTAACACCTTCTTACCCAGGTCCACATCACTTGATCACCAGTTAAAGAACTATTTTAAGCAATTACTAAGCTTCTATTTTCACTACAATCTATCATAAAACTCGAATGAGCTTTTGAGAACATTAACTAAGAGCTTGAAACAGATTCGTTATATTAAATTGCTTGAAAAATTAATGACAAGTAAATTAAATGAAGACTCAAATTTATTGAAAAACTTAAATCATTACAAAGCTTGAAAAGTAAAACAGAATTTAAAAGCTGATACAAAATAAGCTAAAAGCTAAATTTATTCTACTCCTAAGCTTAAGTATACTACTCCTACTCCTACTACTAACACCCTCAAATGGTGAGTGAGGAGTGGCTTATATAACCTTGAGCTGAGGGTCTTCAGAAGGAATCTTCTCACGAATATACTCCTTAGATTCCTTGTGACAAAAGTGCACCAATCAGAGCCTTCCAAATCTTGTGGTGACGCGTTCAGACCAATCCAAAGCTGCCACTTGTCATTCTTTGTGTCAGAGGTGTCAGAAGTGGTGGGGAATGACATTAGTACCCTTAATTGTGGTTAAATTGAGGTGGGAATTGGGTAATTGTGATAAAAAGTAATTTAGGGTTCATGTCTCCCTGGGTAAATTGTATTTTGGGGGAAAATGGGACGCGGGTAAGTTTTTTTATTTTTGTTTGGATGTTGGGGCCGGGTCAAGAGGTTTAATGGATAGGCTTTGGGTTTAGATAATGGGCCTTGGTAATATGTGGTGGGATTGGGCTTTTGGGTATATAATTTGGACCAAGCCTTTGGCAGATTTTAGTGATATAGAAATTGCAAGGACCAAAAGTGTAAACTTTGTAACTTCAAGGACCACTTCTGCCATTCTTTGCAAAATTAATCCAAGGGCTAATTATGGCATTTGATGATTCTTCAAGGTTAACTTTGACAAATTGAGCTCAAATATTTATCCGGACTTGAAAAATGCTTCCCGGCATCGGCTCTTGAATCCTTTTCCACTCTCATGCTCGGTTTTTGCTTTGTTTTGTCCATTACTCGTAATATCCGTACCTGCACATTCAAAAACACAAAAACAACGTATATTTGGCATAATTGGTTAGTTTTTGGTCTCATTAGTCCGGTTTTTGGTCAAATAATAGTGAGTGAATAAACACTCACCAAAATCCCCCCGACTAAAGTATTGTCGTGTCCTCACGCAATGTGATCAATTCACGCTCTTAGGATAAATAATTTCGAAACTCTTTTTACTAACTTTGAAAAGTAGCAAGGCGGTTCGAAAGAGATTACAAAATCATTTATTCCCGAAAAACGCTCCGTTTTCCAAAACTTTTCTTTTATTCCTTTATTCTATTTTTGTACTTTTCATACTTCAAACTTGTGACGGTTTGTTGAACTTTCATTATTTTGCAATAATTATTAGGGTCAACGAGTAGAAACACTTTTTTTTTAAGTAGCGACCATACGGTTAAAATTCGTCATCCTTGATTTTTCACGAGTCCCCAAACTAAGCGTACAAACGAGATCACAGCTTATCTACAAATTAGATGCTAACACTACTCATAACAGTTACTTGTGAAACTTCTTACTCCCATATCCTAGGTTTTGCATCTCAATATTTTATTTTGTTGAGAAATGAATTGCTTCATATTTTCTCGTTTCGATAATTTTTTAGTCCGATAGTGATACCTAAGTTAAAACGATAAATAGTTATTCATTTTCTCTTAAGAACCACTGCAATAGAAATTCGGTCCACATCAAGGAATTTGGAGTACATACAATATCAAAGATATAAGTTGCGGAGTACGATCACGTGCACCTCATGTGACTGATTACTAATCACGTATCACATGCACCTCACGCGCCAACAACTTATTTATACATACATAGCTCTTATTAAACAATACTTCAACTTTCATTTTTTTTTCATTTTTCTCATTTCTCATTTTTCACTTTTTTCTTTCTTTCTTGACTTTTTTCTCAATACATCAATGGAAGCTTATCGGGTAGCTCCAAAACCACATAGATAATCAACTTTTGACTTTTGATTTTTTTTTTTTACTTTTTGCTCTTATTTTTGATGTTCCTTGATATGTACCCAACTTCTAAAGCAAAAATTCTCTTAAGAAAACAAATAACTAAGTATTATTCAAACCTAAATACCACTAATTAACCTAGAACATCTATTATATATATTGGTGACGTATCTGATGGGAGTAAAAAGCCACAAGTACCTCTCATGAGCTCTTAAGAGAACCACTACTCCTCGTTTAGCATCTAACTTCTAAATAAACTCTATCATTTCTCGCTCTTCGCAATTTAAGATCTCAAGTAATGAAACCCGCGAATACTTAGCCGATAATCAGCCACGCATATATAAAGTCAGATACGGAAACTTGCAAATTCTAGAAGAAGAATTCGCGTTTTCTAGCTCCTGATGTAAAAGACTAGCGAAAGCTTTTAAGCTGCGCATGTATAAAGTCAAGTACGGGAACTTGCAGATTCTTAAGAAAGAATTCGCATTTTATAGCTCCTGGTGTACAAAACTAGCACAAGCTTATGTGATTACCATTGGTTAAGGGAACAAGCTAGGGCTCAACACGCCCGGTCAAGTCAAAATATTTATTCCTACTCTCGCCAGCAAGAAAGTCAACAAGGTGTCAAAACACTTATTCAAACTTTATTATATTTTTGCACAACTTTTTCAACTTTTTCACATCTTTTTGTACTTTTTCATTGCTTTTTTTTTTCATCAAAATTTTTGAAATTTTCTCATTTTTTCAATTCTTTTATTTTTGGTGGAAAAACGGAGTTGCGAGAGTTCACGACATGTGAAAATGCTAGGTCAAAATCGAATCGAAGATTCACCCTCCCCCCGACTAGAACGAAACATTGTCCTCAATGTTTGATGGGTTAAGGTAATCCTAACAATATTCTAGGCCGTTTATTAATTATGCCAAAGAAAACGTTAGTCGATAAGATTTAACGGATATAGGATTTCCAAATAGCACCGATGAATGAGACTCCAAGTGAAGGGATAACGAGCACGAGAGTCATCATAAATCATGGACAATCCTGAACAAACATCACAAACAACCACAAAACACAAGAGTAGAAGAGGCACCCCCTCCTGACATTAGGTGTTAGAAAATAGAAAATATAAGAAGATGAAATTGGATAAGCATGGGTTGCCACCCACGAAGCGCTTGTTTTTGTTCACCGAGTCACATGAGCTTGACTCGATCCCCGAATTAATTCGTCCTTGGGGAGAGCAGAGAAAACGGCCACTTGGCAAAAGAGATGCCCGGATCAAAAACGGTATCCTCACTCCCGGTGGAGTGAAGGATAAGAGAAATAACAGCAAATGTGAAGAATGGAAGAAAGATTGTTATAAGAATAAAAATCCATTCTTCATCATCAAAATCAGTTTTATCATCAATAAATACCACGGGAGGGAGGGTCGGGGTTAAATCACCAATAAGAAAATTCTCACGATTGAGAACATCTCCCCCCGGGTCTGGATCTTCCTCAAAACACAAAGGATCATTCTCCGATGGATGGATAATATGAGCAAGTTCATCAGAGAACTTCTCGTGAGGAGCATCAAGTGAATCATGTGAGTCCTGAACCTCGGGTTCCATGTCGGACTCATCACTAAGAAGATCGAAGAGCGGATTATTTGAAATTTGATTAAAATCCGATTCATAATCAAACATCGGATTCGTGAAAGTCTTATCGAATACTTCGGGAACCCTCGGAACGAGATCATCATCGTCCTCATCAATAACGTCATCACTCCCTTCCACCGGTGTGAAAGAAGGATGGAAAGAAGGATCACCGTGAGAATTTTCCCCGGACTCACTTTGGATTGGAACGAGGTTCTCAACACTTGACTCTTTGAATTCGTCAAATTCCGTTGCCGGAATAGTGTCAAGAGGCTCGTCCCCCATTATTAGAGAGTCCACGGGCTCCACGAGAGAAGAGATAGAATCATTTTGAGGATTTATGTTGATCGTAATCGTGGAGCTATCATCATACAAACAACACTCACAAAATTGTAGTCTTCTTTCTTCAACACGAGGTACTTCTATCGATCTCTCATTCGGCTCGGGAGTAGATGTATAACGTCTATTCACCATCTCTTTCAACTCATCCAGCATGGATTTGATTTCCAAAATTTGATTAGAAAAATTGGAAGATTGTGGGGGTTGATAAAAATTATTAGAATCGTAATAAGAATTTGATTCAAGAAAAGAATTTTCGAACGATCCACAATTTTCAAAACCCGATGGATTTTGAAATGAATCACCGTTGTAGCACGAATTTGGCTCATAAAAATCATTTTGAGGAAAATTATTGAAGCTCGAGTCGTAAGCGTAAGACGTATCTGCACTCGGCATATAGCACATACAATCGGTGTATCCACATCCATCACAAAAACATCCTCCACACGGCCTACCTTCTTCGGACGGGTTTCCACAATTATAACAACAAATCGACGGTGGTGGTGGTGTATAGAAATTAGGAATATTAGACGAATTGTTGAACGAATGAGAATTACAATTCAAGCAAACGCCATCTCGAATATTATCTCCACATTCGTCGCACGTACACCACACACACAACCCTCCGAAGAACGGTTCTTCACAATAAGAACAAAACGTATCCATGAGAATTAAACGTGAGAGGAATTGAGAAGAAGAATCAAATATGAGAGGAAAAGAAGATTATTTATGTTTTTGATTTTTCAAATTTTTATATTTTTTATAGAAAATATACACAAGATAGTAGAAAAACTTAACGCAACACGATTTTTTCAACACGAATATTCAAAACTCACGTCCACCTTCCCCGGCAGCGGCGCCATTTTGATATAGTCTTTTTGTAGTATATAATTATTTTCCGAAGAAATACCGGCTAAAGTATTTCCTGGGTCGTTTTCCCAGCGAAAGCAGAATGGAGTCGTGAATAATCGAATCGCGAAATCGAGTCGTGAAAAGCGGTAAAGTGAAAAATATGATTCAAATAGTTCACGTAATCTCAAACAATGATAAAGCATGCAAAGAGTACAAGCTAATTATGCATAGAAATGAAAAACGTAAAAACGGAAACGCAACCGTAAAATTAAAAACGTAACGTATGACGAAAAATGACCCTACGAACTTGGAAATATTTTCTAAAAATTAAAAACTAATAAAAAGAATTTTAGGAAAAAGAAAAATATTTTTTTTGACTTTTCTTTTATTTTCTAGAATTTATTTTGTATTTGTGTAATTAAAAAGTGAATTAAAAAATAAGAAAAATAGAAAAATAAATTGGAAAAATGAAAATTAAATTCTAAAAATTCTAAAATATTATAAAAGAAATTCTAAAATTATTTTTTTATTTTTCTGACCTTTTTCTGATTTTTTATTTGATTTTTGGAATTTAAAATCTATTTAAAAATTAAAAATAATCAAAAGAAATTATTAAAAATAGTAAAACTAATCAGAAAAATCTGGAAAAATTCCAGAAAATCAAAAATTATAAAAAGAACTTAAAATAAAATTTTGAAGAAAAATTGAAAAGTTGAACTGCTTATTCAAGCAAAACTGCTTATCACAAGTGCTTATTAATAAGCACTTGTGATAAAAACTTATGAAATTGAAAATCACAGACTGAAAATGATGATTAGAACTCAGATAATGCAGCAAATGACCAGTCCTTAGTTCAAATAACCCACAGTTACTAAAAGTAATAGCAATAAGCTCAAGTTAAGCTCAATGTAATAAACAGATATGCACAAACTTAAACAGTAGCAAATGATCAATCACCAAATTAATAGCTCTAATATGAAACTCAGAATCAAGCACTAGTAATGCTCAGTAAACCAAAAGGTTACACAGATTAACAAATTGAAAAACAATAGCACAGCAAGCTGAATGGATCAACACAGAAAACTATCTCAAACCACTAACTAGCAAGTCCAATAAGCATTTCCTAATAAGCTATAAACTACAAGATTAAGGGGGCAAATGAAAGCTAGAACTACTGATATCTCAAAACAACTAGTTACTCTATCATAAACTCTAAATGCTACTCTACAATCTCTCCAAATCAGCAGCTTGTACACCTAAATTTAGCATAGTTCAGATGTGAAAACAGATTCATATGCAGATGAACTGATGGAAAATTGACTAATGATATGCATGAAAAGTTTGACTAAACCGAATTTCAATTGCTCAATTTCCTTACTAGGTGTATAATGAAGCTTATTAAACTATTGATATACTAAAACAAACACATATAGTAACTATTGACATATTCCCAGATTCAAAGTTTCAATGAACATAAGCTGTAATAGAATTTCTAATCTAATATGACTTACTAAAAGTAACCTACCTAGTTTATTGCTCAAACTGACCTTAAATACCTATAAAAGTCTCGATATGCAGAGAAACAAGCAAAAGAACAATTATATCGCTTCAATCAAAACACATCCAAACACTGCCTTACTCTACATGTTACATTACCACAAGCATACTTAAACTAACAACCACTATTCTAATGATATAATCTGATATACTAACTCTAAATGAAACTGAAGCAGCAACAAATCACAGCTATAAACTACTAAACCTCAGTAACTCAGTTCTAAAAATAACAATTCAGTTAACAATGCTATTCATGAAATGAACCAATTCAAACTATAATTCTAATATCAGCTATCAATTATTCTATGGTAAATGAAAACAAAATCACACAAATAATAATCCAGCAAGCAGATCTAATCTATATACTATGAATTTCCAAGTAAAAAAATGAAATGAGAATGAGACCTTACTGATTCAGATTCCTAACTGATATAGGATGATGAACCAATTCAAACCAAACCTATCTTTAGATAGGCTTAAATCACCACCTGAGATCCAATATTCCAACATATAATCACCATTAACACCTTCTTACCCAGGTCCACATCACTTGATCACCAGTTAAAGAACTATTTTAAGCAATTACTAAGCTTCTATTTTCACTACAATCTATCATAAAACTCGAACGAGCTTTTGAGAACATTAACTAAGAGCTTGAAACAAATTCGTTATATTAAATTGCTTGAAAAATTAATGACAAGTAAATTAAATGAAGACTCAAATTTATTGAAAAACTTAAATCATTACAAAGCTTGAAAAGTAAAACAGAATTTAAAAGCTGATACAAAATAAGCTAAAAGCTAAATTTATTCTACTCCTAAGCTTAAGTATACTACTCCTACTCCTACTACTAACACCCTCAAATGGTGAGTGAGGAGTGGCTTATATAACCTTGAGCTGAGGGTCTTCAGAAGGAATCTTCTCACGAATATACTCCTTAGATTCCTTGTGACAAAAGTGCACCAATCAGAGCCTTCCAAATCTTGTGGTGACGCGTTCAGACCAATCCAAAGCTGCCACTTGTCATTCTTTGTGTCAGAGGTGTCAGAAGTGGTGGGGAATGACATTAGTACCCTTAATTGTGGTTAAATTGAGGTGGGAATTGGGTAATTGTGATAAAAAGTAATTTAGGGTTCATGTCTCCCTGGGTAAATTGTATTTTGGGGGAAAATGGGACGCGGGTAAGTTTTTTTATTTTTGTTTGGATGTTGGGGCCGGGTCAAGAGGTTTAATGGATAGGCTTTGGGTTTAGATAATGGGCCTTGGTAATATGTGGTGGGATTGGGCTTTTGGGTATATAATTTGGACCAAGCCTTTGGCAGATTTTAGTGATATAGAAATTGCAAGGACCAAAAGTGTAAACTTTGTAACTTCAAGGACCACTTCTGCCATTCTTTGCAAAATTAATCCAAGGGCTAATTATGGCATTTGATGATTCTTCAAGGTTAACTTTGACAAATTGAGCTCAAATATTTATCCGGACTTGAAAAATGCTTCCCGGCATCGGCTCTTGAATCCTTTTCCACTCTCATGCTCGGTTTTTGCTTTGTTTTGTCCATTACTCGTAATATCCGTACCTGCACATTCAAAAACACAAAAACAACGTATATTTGGCATAATTGGTTAGTTTTTGGTCTCATTAGTCCGGTTTTTGGTCAAATAATAGTGAGTGAATAAACACTCTACATTCTGAAATTGCAAGGACCTAGGCTGCTATCTTCATAAATATTATCCCAGGGGCTCATAGTGGCATTCCTTGGATGTTGGAGGGCCTGAGTTGCCAATCTTCCAAAATATTCTTCAAAAGGACCAAAAGTGACAAGTTCAAAAGTTGAGGGACCAAATGTGTAAACTTGATCAAACTTTATTCCCGGGTCACTTATGGAATACTTGAACTTATGAGGACTTCACATGACCATAAAAACTTCACTTAGACTACTAGCTTCCCCGGCTCCGACTTTATTTCATCTTTTCCAAATCTCGTGCCCGTTTTGTCATTTTCTCGTGATTTTTCGTCTTTTCTTAAATATCCGTACCTGCACATTCACAAACACAAAAACACACTTTCTATGGCATTATTGGTTAGTTTTTGGTTCATTTGGTCCAATTTTGGCAAAGAAAAGGTGAGTGAATAAGCACTCACCAAAATCCCCCGGACTAAAGCATTGCCGTGTCCTCACGCAATGTGATCAATTCACGCTCACGAGATAAATAATTTCATAACTCTTTCTACTGACTTTGTAAAGTAGCAAAGAGGTTCAAAAGAGATTACAAAATCATTTAATCCCGTAAACGCTCCGTTTTCCAAAATTTATTTCTTTATTCCACTTTATTCTATTTTTGGACTTTTCATATATCATACTTGTGACGGTTTGTTGAACTTTCATTATTTTTGCAATAATTATTAGGGTCGACAAGTAGAAACACTTCTATTTACGAAGTGACCATACGGATAAAAATCGTCATCCTTGATTTTTTCACGAGCTCCCAAACTAAGCGTAAAAACGAGATCACAGCTTATCTACAAATTTAATGCTAACAATACTCATAACAGTTACTCGTGGATACTCCTTACTCCCATGTCCTAGGTTTTTGTATCTCATTATTTTATTTTTGTTGAGAAATGAATCGCTTCATATTTTCTCGTTTCAATAATTTTTTTATCCGATAGTGACACCTAAATTTAAACACTAAGTAGTTAATCATTTTCTCTTAAGAACTACTGCAATAGAAATTCGGTCCACATCAAGGAACTAGGGGTACATACAATATCAAAGATATAAGTTGCGGAGTACAATCACGTGCACCTCATGTGACTGATTACTAATCACTTATCACATGCACCTCACGTGCCAACAACTTATTGATACATACATAACTCTTATTCAACAATACTACAACTTTCATATTTTTCATTTCTCACTTTTTTTCACTTTTCTCATATTTTTCACTTTTTTTTCTTTGATTTTTTTTCTCATACATCAATGGAAGCTTATCGGGTAGCTCCAAAACCACATGCATAATCAACTTTTGACTTTTGATTTTTCACTTTTTGGATCTTGTTTTTGGTGTTCCTTGATATGTACCCAACTTCTAAAGCAAAAATTCTCTTAAGAAAATAAAGAACTAAATATTATTTAAACCGAAATACCACTAATTAACCTAGAACATCTATTATATATAGGTGACGTATCTGATGGGAGTAAAAAGCCACGAGTACCTCCTATGAGCTCTAAAGAGAACCACTACTCCACGTTTAGCATTTAACTTCTAAATAAACTCTATCATTTCTCGTTCTCTGCGAATTTAAGACCTCAAATAATGAGATTAGCAGATGCTTAGCCAATAATCAGCCACGCATATATAAAGTCAAATACGGGAACTTTGCAAACTCTTAAAAAGAATTCGCGTTTAGTAGCTCCTAATGTAAAAGACTAGCGGAAGCTTTTCAAGTTGTGCATGTATAAAGCCAAGTACGGGAGCCGACAAAAGAGTAGCTCCTAGTGTACAAGACTAGCACAAACTATTGTGATTATCATTGGTTAAGGGAACAAGCTAGGGCTCAACACGCCCGGTCAAGTCAAAATATTTATTCCTACTCTCGCCAGCAAGAAAGTCAACAAGGTGTCAAATCACTTATTCAAACTTTATTCCTATTTTTGCACAACTTTTTCAACTTTTTCTCATTTTTTTGTGCTTTTTCATGACTTTTTCTTCAAAAAATTTTGAAATTTTTCAATTTTTCAATTTTTTTGGTTTTTTGGTGGAAAAACGGAGTTGCAAGAGTATACGACATGGTGAAAACTGCAAGGTCAAAATCGAATCGAAGATTCACCCCCCCGGACTAGAATGAAACATTGTCCTCAATGTTTTACGGGCAAAGGTAATCCTAACAAATATCTAAGGCCGTTTATTAAGTATGCCAAAGAAAACGTTAGTCGATAAGATTTTCGGATATAGGATTTCCAAAAGCATCGATGAATGAGACTCGAGTGGAGAGAAAGACAAAACCACGAGCACGAGAGTCATCATAAATCGGGGACAATCCTGGACAATCATCACAAACAACCACGAAACACGAGATTGGAAGAGGTACCCCCTCTTCACGTCATTTATTAGAAATTAGAAATATAAGAAGATGATATGATAAGCATGGGGTGCCTCCCACGAAGCGCTTGTTTTTGTTTACCGAGTCACATTAGCTTGACTCGATCCCCGAATTAATTCGTCCTTGGGGAAAAATCCGTGAAAAATAATCTCTCTCGGGCTTTCATTCAAAATATTTTTGAAAAACATATGATTTATTTGAAAGTTTTATCCCGAAGAGACAACCGATGGTATTTTAATGTTGAAAACTTTTAGACACGATACCCGGGTCAAAAACAACATCCTCACTCCCCACGGAGTGAAGGATAAGAGAACCCACACCATATGTGACAAACGTCAAGAAGGTCATGATAACCATCTTGAAAAATTCATCATTATCAAAAGAAGATTTCATAATTGTGAAATTATGAATCTTATCATTCAAGCTTATTTTAAAAATTTTTCCGGGTGGGAGGGATGGGATACAATTTTCATTAAGACTCACAGTTTTAAGAAAACCACCCGGATCATGATCAATTACAAGATCAAAGCTGAAACTTTCATATTCGGGATTGGAAAACTTTTCAATTTCACATTCAAATTCATCAAAACAAAACGATTCATACTCCGGAAGAGAGATAAAAGCATGAGAAGTGGTACTGCCACGACTCGTCTCTTCCGAGTGGTCGATATCAAAATGAAAAGCTTCATAAGTCGGACAAGAAAAATTCGAACGATAAGTGGGATTGCCACTCATCTCCTCAGTCGTATCGAACGAAAAACTCTCAAAGTCGGGTAAAAATTCCTCGAGCTCGGGCTCAAGAGGATCGTCAATCGTAAGCTCAATCTTTGTCTTAACTTTATCCGGAGGGATTAACGGTTCATCGTTCAACAAATTGTTAAGAAAAATAGTATCACCCTCCGAATCAAAGTAAGAATCATCAATTTCAGAAAACGGAATCGTATCAATAGCAAGAAATTCATCGACCTCTTCCCAAAAAGAATCATATTCCTTATTCGGAGGAAATGATGGGGAAGAGTCGGAGACGAACGTTTTCACAAAATCATCAAAGGAATAATCACACGTATCAAGGCTGTTGACGGAATACTTCTTTGATTTCGAAGCATCGGCTTTGAAAATCATTATGTCATCGTCATGTCGTAAAGTGAGAGTATCCTCAAAATGATCTACTAGGGCTTTTGCGGTACGTAAAAACGGTCGCCCTAGTATAAGAGGAACTCTCGGATCGGGTTCGAAATTAACCACGACAAAGTCGGCCGGAAAAGTACATGATTTCACTTGCACAAAAACATCTTCCGCAATCCCAAGCGGATGAGCAATCGAACGGTTAGCAAGCTCTAACGTCATTCGGGTCGGTTTAAGTTCCCCCATCCCAAGTTGTTTATAGATCGAAAATGGCATAAGGTTAATGCTTGCACCTGAATCGGCCAGGGCGTTGCAAACCTCTTGATCTTTCAACGAACAAGGAATAAGAAACTTTCCCGAATCTCCAAGCTTCTCGGGAAGCTTCTTGAGGAGAATAGCGGAGCAATGAACGTTAATTGGTGTTTCGGCTAATTCGAGCAATTTCTCTTTGTTACTTATGAGATTTTTAAACGTTGAGGCAAATTTAGGCATGTAAACAAGAGCATCCATGAAACTTATATCAAAGTGCAACTTTTGAAAAATATCCAAAAACTTTTCCATTTGTTTTTTAGACTTTGCACGGAGCTCTTCATCATTAAATCTTGATGGATATGGCAATTTAGACTTGTATTTCAAATTGTTTTCAAAAACGGCTTTTCCTTTATCTTTTGAAACTTGAACAACCGGAGGTTGGACGTTTTCGGAACCTCCGTTATTAGTAGGAGGCACCGGGTCCTTTGTCGCCTCGGTCTCACGGTCCACTACCTTAGGAGGAGGAGAAGAAGAGGTAGTCGGAGCCGTGGGTTCATAAAAAGCACCACTGCGAGTCGTGATCGCTTTGACTTCGCCCCTCGGGTTTGCGATCGTGTTGCTTGGCAAAGAAGTAGTACCCGAGCCCGAGGGTCGATCATTTAAACGTTTGTTAATATCGTTGATTTGTGTAGCAAACAACCTTGTTGTTTCATCTTGTTTTGCAATCAAAGCTTGTTGACTTTTAAGTAATTGCTTAATCAACTCATCCGTGGGCGACGGATTTGGAATCACAACTTGATTTTGATTATTGTTGAAATTTTGCCCACGGTTTTGAAAATTGCTATTATTCTGATTTCCATAATTAGCATTTTGAAAATTCCCAGGATTTCCATAGTTTCCTTGGTTTTGATAATTCCCTTGAGGCGGGCCTTGATTACCTTGAAAACCTTGATTTTGATTAAATCCTTGATTATGACTTTGAAAACCATTATTAGCTCGACTTTGATTTTGATTTTGAAATCCTTGATTATTACGATTCTGCACATTATGATTCTGATTGACTTGATTGACTTGGTTTGGTTGTTCGAAACCGGGTGGTCCAAGAAAATGAGTAGAACGGTAGCTGAGGAGATTACGGTCTCCTTGAGGTTGTGGGTAACCGGTGTTACCCGCGTTTGCAGCATACGCGTTCTCATGAGAAAAGGCACCGGTGGCCGGACATTCATAATACAAATGTGGACCACCACAAGTCTCACAACCGTGACTAACCACATTGACTTGATGGTTTGGTTTTTCAATGGACATTGCGTCAACTTTCTTTGTTAAAGCCACAATCATATTTACCAATTCATCATTATTTTTACCATTATTAGAAACTTGAGGTTTATTCCTTGACATTCTCACACGAGCTTTATTCTCAATTATCATGAAAGCATCATTCGTGTTCCTAGCCAACAAGTTCCCACCCGCAGCAGAGTTGAGTGAGTCTTGGTCAACGTGACTCAACCCATTATAGAAAGTGTCAATCTGCTGAAGGGGTGTGAACCCATGGTTCGGACATTTTTCCATCAAATCTTTGAATCGGTCCCAAGCTTCACTAAACGATTCATCGAAAGCTTGTTGGAATCGAAAGATTTGGGATCGGAGATTAGAAGTCTTAGAAGGAGGATAGAAATGATTCACAAACTTGGAAGCAAGGTCATTCCAAGTGTGAATTGAATTGGGCGGTTCCTTTTCCAGCCAAGTCCGGGCTGCTCCTTTTAAGGAGAAAGGAAACAACTTCAATTTCACCACATCGTGAGGAACTTGATTCATCCTAATAGTCTCAGCGATGTCGGCGAAATTTCGGATGTGTGCATAGGGGTCTTCGTTATCAAACCCGTGGAATGATATACCCGTGATTAAGTTGAGTAATCCGTGATTAATTTCAAAGTTGGCATTGATGTCCGGAATCACAATTGCCCTCCTCACACCGTTAAATGGTGATTGGAGTTGTTCTTCCATCGGACGCGGATCAAATGCCGGTTGTTGTCCCATCGGTGGGACAACATTGTGCTGCGGACCACCCATCGGCGGGGGCCCGTTGTGTTGTTCGTTATGGTTCATCTCCTCGTCGTCGAGGAAATGAACACGACTCGTATGTCGTAAAACCCGATCGGGGTTTGAGAACGGAGACGTAAGATTCTCAGAAGAAGAACGGGTGTGCATACACCACAAGCAAAATCAAAAAGAAAATGAAAAAGAAAAGAAGAAGATGATTTTTTTTTTTTTTTTTTTTTTTTTGAGATCTTTTCTTAAAACGTCACGCTAATCGAGAACCGTTTCCTTCAAACCACTCGCGACGGGACGGGAGAGAAGATTGGATCTCTCTTCAGCTTGCAATTTAATGTCAAAGCTATCCGTATTTCCCGCTTATTCGGTTGTAGTATGAAGTAGTCCGATAAACAACTAATTTAACGTTTTTGTTATATTGTTAGGCTTATTTGGTTTACAACGGCCTTTCTTTCGATCGGAACGAGGCAATAACTTTATTAATTTTTTTGGAGTTTTTGGAAATACTTTAGGAAAAGTATTTCTGATTTTTCAATATATATATATATATATACACAAAAATAGAAGAAGGCTTAACAAAACACGATTTTTTAAAACAATGATTCAAAATTCACTTCAAGCCTTCCCCGGCAGCGGCGCCAAAAACTGATTCGTGAAAATCAAGTTATATAATATAGTAGTAAAGTATCGAAATGATCCGCGAGAAATACGGATCACCCGAGTCGTTTCCCAGTGAAGGTGAATGGAATCAAGAATATTGATTCGTGTAATCGTGAATTGAAAAGTGGTGAAAAAGGCAAATAGTGATCGAATAATCCAATTATCAACTATCAATTAAGAAACATGCAAAGAGTACAAGCAAGTAATGCACCAAAGTCCTAAACGCAAAAACGGGAATGCACGCGCGATATTTAAAACGCGACGTTTATCTAAAAATTATCCTACGACCTTGAAACTTTTTCTAAAAATCTTAAACTACTAAAAATAATTTCTGGAAAAAGAAAAATATTTTTTTGACTTTTCTTTTATTTTCTAGAATTAATTTTCTAATTAATGAATTTAAAAAGTAATTAAAAATAAGGAAATTATAAAAAATGATGGGAAAATTATAAAAACTATTCTGGAAATTCTTAAATATTATAAAAGAATTTTAGAAACTATTTTTTTGTATTTTTCTTACCTTTTTTCTATTTTTTTATGGATTTTTGATAATTAAAAACTATTTAAAAATGGAAAATAATCAAAAGAAATTAGGAAAAGTAGTAAAAAGCTATGGAAAAATCTGAAAATTTACCAGAAAATCAAAAATAGAAAAAGAAACTTAGAATAAAATTTTGAAATCACAAACAGCTTATTTAGTGCTTATTTAAGGCAAAACAGCTTAACAAAAGTGCTTATTAATAAGCACTTCTGTCCAAAACCTTATGAAACTTTCAAAATAGTCTACTAATGATGTAAGAGACTCAAATATGCCAAATGTTCATGATTTGAAAGCACAGGATCACACAGAATTCAATCTATTAGCAATAAGCAAGGCTAAAAGCTCAAATAAGCTATACAGATAAGCACTATGCAAACTATCAATTGAAACAGGTGCAATATACTATAATAAGCTCAGAACATTCAAAATTTGCAACCATAGATCTAAATAGAAGAATTGCAGCCCTATTATTAAAACAGCTAATTGCATAAAAGCTAAACTAAAGGGGCCAAATAAGCTATACAGATAAACTCTAAGATGCTAGATTTTTGCAGAGTCTTATTCTCTACCACTAGTACTACTTAAAACTACCTTTATTTTAGATCCTAATGTTTAATTACTACCCTAAAAATGGCCAAGAACATGAGGCTGCAACTGTGGTGCAGGGCACATAATCCCCCACACAGTCAGCTTACAAGCTACTTTTAGATAAGCTACTAAGATCTAAACTCAAATTATATGATTGATATAGAAAGATTAGCTAATAGAGACTACAAATCAACAAGCTTTATCTAATTTTAACCATTAATGAATCCTACAATTGCAACTAAAAATCATACCAAAACTGAGTACTAAAATCTTTTTGACTTTTTTTGTTTTTTTAGAAAAGTTTGACTAAATCCAAATTTAACTACTGATTACTACTAATATATGAACTAATAAGCTGTAATGAAGATGATTTAAGCTAGATTGAACTAATATGAAGCTATGCTAACTGTTTTACTAACTGTGTTGAGATTACACTAACAGTTAAGCTATGATGAATCCTATTTTGACTATTTTATTAAACTACCTATTATTATTATGACTTATCTAACCTATTAGTATCTATAGTGGACTGTGTGAACCAATATTACCTACCAAAAACAATCAAAACTCAGCATAAAGACTTAATCCAAACACCCCCTTAACAGATTATCTAGGCTAGAAAACTTGATTAAAGCTTATATCCTACCAATTTAAGCAAACCATTACATTAAACAAACTGAATAACAATTATTAAAGCTATTACACTACAATTTAAACAGCTAGAAACACAAATGAGTGATTACCCTATATTATTGCTACTTAACTGCTTATAAGATGAGAAATAGAGAATGGACTTACAAAAGGCTTCCCCCTCAGCTCAAAATAGAGGGGGTTCACTGAGCTAGCCTATCTTTGTGATAGGCTGAGTTCTAGGGTTCTGTCTCAACTTATCCACCAACACACCTCAGCATCAATTTTTTGGACCAATATCTTACTTGACTGTTTTGTGATCAAAAGACCAAACTATATCTACTAAAAAGCTAGAAAGCTTTAGTGATATTGAAAAAGGGAAATAAGCTCATTGATGAGCTGCTATACTAATATATATATATATTTTTTTTATTTTTTTTTATTATTTTCTGATTTTTTTTCTTTCTTTTTATTTTTATTGAAAATGATGATAAGCTATATAGATTATATAAAGATAAGAAGTTTAAATAGCATTTGACAGAAAAAGAAGCTTAATAGAAGCAGAAATAAGCAATGAAAAGGTAAGTAATAAACTGAATTTAAAGAAAAACTAAAACTTTTATTAAACTTTAATAAGAGAGATTACATAAGCTAGTCTAAATTACATAAGCTAAATGAAAATTGACAGCATAACTTTAACCTAAAAACCTACTACTTTTTATGAATCAGGAGGGGGGTTTATATAGGGGAGCACCAAGGAGAGGGGTCTAGGGTTTGGAAGGTCCTAGAACTGCAATAGGAGCCACAAATCTTCAATCCTCATCATATCTGAGTCATCCCACTAACTCTATCCAAAAATGATAAGCTTATCTTGTATCCACGTTTCTCAGACCAATCAGGGGCCTTCAATTAGCCACGGTGGAGGTATTATGACACATTTCTGACACGTTGTCAGCTTCTAGATAGATTCCTAGTACGAGGTAAGGATTTTGGGTACGAGGTAATTTGTTTGGGTACGAGGTAAAACGGGGAAGAAGGGTAAATAGTAAACGGGGGCGGTGTGATTTTTTTTATTATAGTTTGAACCTTGGGCCGGGTATGGATGGGTATTGGATCGGGTATTGTTTAAAAAGTGGTGTGAGGTGGGCTTGTGTTGAGAATGGGCTTGTGGGCTGTTTGTGTTTTATTATTGTTGGACTAATAGTGGTTGGATCCGGTTTGTAGTAGTAGCAAAACCAAGGGACCAATATTGTACATTCTGAAATTGCAAGGACCTAGGCTGCTATCTTCATAAATATTATCCCAGGGGCTCATAGTGGCATTCCTTGGATGTTGGAGGGCCTGAGTTGCCAATCTTCCAAAATATTCTTCAAAAGGACCAAAAGTGACAAGTTCAAAAGTTGAGGGACCAAATGTGTAAACTTGATCAAACTTTATTCCCGGGTCACTTATGGAATACTTGAACTTATGAGGACTTCACATGACCATAAAAACTTCACTTAGACTACTAGCTTCCCCGGCTCCGACTTTATTTCATCTTTTCCAAATCTCGTGCCCGTTTTGTCATTTTCTCGTGATTTTTCGTCTTTTCTTAAATATCCGTACCTGCACATTCACAAACACAAAAACACACTTTCTATGGCATTATTGGTTAGTTTTTGGTTCATTTGGTCCAATTTTGGCAAAGAAAAGGTGAGTGAATAAGCACTCACCACTTAGTATTTATAGGGAGAAGCTAGGGCATCACTCCCTTTCTCCCATTCATTGAAATCGTGGGCTTTTCATAGCCATAATGGGCTTTACATCATTAGCCCATGTTACATAAACATATAATAAACTCACTTAAGCAACCTATTACATATGATAAATGACCGATACTTGATAAGTGTAAAACGTGTTCCCAACACAGATTCTGTTGGTACAAGCCTGAGGAAGCTAAGTTTGCTGAAGAAAACAATGAAGAAGAGTTTTTGTTTATGACTTCCTCAAACCTTGTCGATTTTGCCAAAGAAGTCTGGTACGTTGACAACGGTTGTTCGAATCATATGTCAGGAGACCGTTCAAAGTTCAAAAGCCAAGACGAGTCGGTCAAATCACAGGTCCGCCTCGGTGACAACAAGCAACTTCAGATTGAAGGACAAGGAACTGCATTTGCTATGAAAGGTAACAATACAAAACTAAGGATGTCCATTTTGCACCTTCTTTGGCTCACAATTTAATAAGCGTGGGACAACTAATGGAAAATGGATGTTCTGTTCTTTTTTATGATAACAAATGTGTGGTAAAACAAAAGGCTACGGGTAAAACTCTTGCAATTGCCCACCTGAGACAAAACAGAATGTTCCCACTTCCCCTAAAAAAGCCATTGTCTTTCTTTTTCTCTTAGAATGAATCAAGTAAGGATTTGATATTTGATTGGCGTTATTCATGCATGGTCTATTTAAACTGGTATAGATTTTGAAATCCATTTTTTTAATAATAATTTCTTGTTTGGTAGAGGCACATGTAAACCTTATCGGGTTACAAATTAAGTTCTTAAGAGCTGCATATATACTTTGGTGGCTTATTTTTTATCTACGCGTTTTATTAGACTTCTTTCTTTTTTGAATTCCACATGTACGTTGGTATTGTATATTCTCATCTACCATTGTGGGCGCCACTAGCTGATATTATTGTTGTTCATATTCACTTTAAAGATTTTAAGTAGAGTAAACTGCAAAAATCATCCCTGTGGTTTACAGAATTTGGCACTAATCAGGGGCGGAGGCATGTGTAAGCCAGGGGTAGCGGTCGCTACCCCTGAACTTTTACCCGGTAGTGTAATTTTAGCGATTTTTTGGCGATTTCGCTACCCCTGAAACAAATTTTCGCTACCCTTAAACAAATTTTCGTATTTCGCTACCCCTAAACTTGGCTCCTGGCTCCGCCACTGGCACTAATCATCCTTTGCTGATACTATTGGCAAGTATCATCCCTGAGTGGCCAAACCTCTGGCACTTTACATCCCTTAAAATATAAACTGACCAAAATGCCCTTTGTTTTTTCTTTTTTAATTATCTCCTTTTAATGTTCTTTTATTTTAAACAAACTAATAGTATAACCAAGCAATCCCATTTTACACATGTGTACATTAATACATTCACATTTTGTCTCTACACACATAAACCCAAAGGCACGACACTACCACCTCTAGCCCACCAAATAATCACGAAGGCATTTGCTAAATACACCAAGATAATTAGCTAATCATTGGCTTGGCTTGTATTTATTAGTGTTACTTAATTAGCTAACATTGGCTAGTATTTATTAGGGTGCGCTTGGTTCAAAATGGGGAATGGGAAAGGGAAAGGCAAAGGGAATGCAAAGGGAATGCAAAGGAATGAAATGAAGATTATCATTATCTTTGATTGTGCTTGGTTTAAGAAAAACACATTAACCTCCAAGGTGGTGGTAGTGGCGACTAGTGGTGGTGGTGGTGGCTAGTAGTGGTGGTGATGGCGGCTGGTGGTGGTGGTGGCTGGTGGTGGTTGTGGTAGTGTTAGCTGCTGGTGGTGGTTACTGGTGGTGGTGGTGGCTAGTGCTGGTGGTGGTGGCTGCTAGTGGTGGTGGTGGCTGTTAATGGTGGTGGCTGGTGGTGGTGGTGGCTGATGGTGGTGGTGGTGGCTACTAATGGTGGTGGTGGTGGCTGGTGGTGGTGGTGGTGGCTGTTAATGGTGGTGGCTGGTGGTGGTGGTGGTGTAGCTAGTGGTAGCTAGTTGTGGTGGTTGGTGGTGGTTGGTGGTGGTGGAGGTGGTGGCTGGTGGTGGTGGTGGTGGTGGCTGGTGGTGGTGGTGGTGGTGGTGGTGGTTGCTGCTGGTAGGTAATCATTACCATACCTCCCAATTAACTGGGTAATGCCCCATTACCCCATACTAGACAATGATTGCATTCCCTAGTCATAAACAGGCATGTTTAATCATTACATTTCCCATTCCCCACCCCCCATTACCCCCAACCAAGCACCCCCTTATTGTTACTTAATTAGCTAACATTGACTTGTGTTTATTATTAACTACATAATTAATGAGATAAAGCAAAGAAATTGAAGACTTTGATTTTTTTTTTTTTTTTTTTTTTTTTTTTTTTTTTTTTTTTTTACCTTTGTGTTGTACGACTTTTTCTTAAGGTTCACGTTTTTGGTCGAAGATCATGTGGGTACGAGCTTGTTGTTGTTTTTGTATTTTTTTTATTTCCTTATTTTTTATATACATACATACGTATTTATATATAAGTGAACAAGTAAAACAATATTTATTAAAAATAAATAATTAAAAATACAATATAAAGAACGTTACATAATTATTTTGTTAGGTCAATATTTTCCGGAATGCGATAATAATATTCGCGAAACACGTTTTGACGACTAACATATGTGTCCTCCCATCCAGATGCATTTCCACTTTTATATGTAATCCAAAGTGGATGAGTTAACGGTAATGGACAACCTTCGCATAGTGTCGCTTTAATATAATGGTTACCATTCACATGAACAATCACAATTGTCTCATGTGGTTCCAATTGGGGTGGACTCGACCAAAGCGGAAAACTCGTAGTGCAGCCTCCGACATTTCTTGCATGAGTTAGACTTATAACAACTCTTTTATATGCTGAGGCAATAACCAAACCCGTGTTTGGCATTTCCATCCACTTTCCAGCTTTTTTTACGGTCTCATAAATTTGTTTATAACCGCTCGTTCCAAATATATACTTGTATTTCTGTTGGTTAAAATCTAACTCCTGCACCAAATCAGACCGAATACGACGCCACTGATCTTGAGGGAGACCGAGAGCGACAGCGACAGATCAAAATCCGCAATTTCCATCACCTATGACATCTTGTAAATCTGTAACATAAGGATGGAAAATCTGTGGAAGTTGTTTCAAAAATATTTCCGGAACGCGTTCCGGAACGCCTTTCATGGACGATTGGCTCACATATGAACTATGTCTCGGAGGTTGGTTTAAGTCCAGGAACACGTCACGTGCACGTGTTTCATAGTTCGAGTATGAACTATGCCTTGGTGGTTCCTCGTTCAAGTCTACCCAAAAAACTTGGTTGAATGACTACTTTTACTAGGAACTTGAATTATCGGATTAGCACACTTCTTTTTTTGTTGTTTCTTGCTTGGTCGTCCACGGGGATTTTTTTTAACCGCAGGTTCTTTAATTAGAAGTGCACTTGGATTGCTTATACAACCTAGCTTTCTTAAGAAACTCATTGTTCCTACATTGGACTGCTTGTTAAAATTTTCTTTAAAAATGTGTAAGTCATCGTCACATTGAATATCTTCATCTTCCAAAGGTTTTGACCATGAAACATCTAGTGTCCTCCAAAAGATATCAATTGACTCCAAGGGGATATACTCACCTGCAATAAAACAATAAAAATTGTTGTTAATATTTTTTTAAAAACCAAGACATAAAAAAGTTAATCAAATAACAACAGTTATATATGCTGACCTGAAAATAAGTACGCTGACAGTACGCAAGCACATGGTATCCCACAACTCTTACGAACTTGACAACCACACATTGAGTATTCAAACTCAGGATCATTCAATCGATGAACTTCTCCTAAAATCATATCAAGGGCTTCATTTGAAACAAAACCCCGTAATAAGTTGAAACACGAAATATTATGTTGATGATAACGAAAGATTCTACTTCTTTCAAAGCTTTCGTTGATTGCCGTAACTTGAGACTGCACGATCTCATTGATACATCCCACAAATTGCTCTAAGCTGTGTTTTTTATGTTTCAAGTATCTTTTTAACTTAGCGTGTTGGCTCTCAACTCTGTTTGTTGTGCGATTGTTAAAGTTGAAAGACACGTTAGTCCATGCAGACACAAACCGTTCTTTATGATTTTTTAACCATTGATCGGTTACATAACTTAAAACACCTAAAATGTTTAAAAAAATAATAAGGTGATGTAGCAAAAAAATATAAAAGAAATTTAAAATATGAAATAATATAATATTAAATGTAAAATAGAGAAAAAGTTACGTGGATATTCTTCGAGGACTGACTGAAGTTGCTTGTAGTTCTCCAAATACGAAATATACGTTTGAGAATCTTCCAGTGAATTCCATGCCGAAATAAATGATTCCCAATCTTGTTTCTTCCTGATCGTTGGCCTACAATACTTAAAAATATTCTGGCTAATGTGCCATTTACAAAGTAACTGTGTAGCATTTGGAAAAACTTTTTTGCATGCATTCATCAGAGCCAACTCTCTGTCCGTGATTATAACACGTGGATGCATGCGCTCGTTAAGTGTCAACTTTAAGCGCTCTAACACCCACGTATAGTTTTTCGTCTTTTCTTCACTTATAAAGGCAAAGGCTATACAAAATGTCTTGTGTGTTGAAGTTACTCCAACTATCTCCACAAAAGGCATATTATACTTGTTTGTCTTATAGGTAGCATCTATTATCACCACGTGTGGGAATGCACGCCAAATATTAAAGGATGTCGGGTGAACAAAAAACAGAGCTTCCAACTGATTCGTAACATCATTTGTCGAAAAATCATGAACATAACCATTAGAGTGTAAAAGAGACATAAGAACCTGCGTTGAAATTTTCATAGTTAATTTCCTTTTATTTATTGAAAATAAATAAACCAAAATATATAGAAGAAAAAAACATTAAAATAGTTGTGTAATGGTTTACCTGCATCTTTGAGTGTTTTCCAACTCTTCCGGCCTCGCGAATTTTAGCTTGTGCATTATATATATCTTTGAGTGTTGACACATTATCCTTATTTCGCGACTTTATTATTGACAATATGTCATGTGGCTCCACATTTTTCTTTGTCAAATCTTCAACCAATTGATATTCTTCATTAGACAATCGTCTCGCATATGGATGCCCCTCCAAATTTCGTGCAGGAGAATGATTATGTTTTTCACATATCACACTCATCAACCAACCATCATGCATACTTGAATACTTTCCTACCAACTGGAATGGACAATTAATCTTTTTAGTAGCAGATTTTTTACTTGTTTCTTTTGGTTTATATTCACCACCACGATCACACATAAGCGTGACTTCATAGAAAAAACCACTTTCGTTCGTGTATGATTTTTGAGTTACAATAACGTAACCAAGAGACCGTGCCTTAACTTGCGCCCAACATTTTAACTCTTCACGAGACTTAAACACCTAAAATGAAATTTCTTTTTGTTAATGAAACTTTTAAATGAATAGCATAAAGTTAAAAATTATTGCCTATGACATAGAAACAAGTGTACCTCACGAGTAAAAAATGGCGATGTCTCCATGAAAAAACCATCACTTTCACTTGGGTTGTTGTTTCCATTAAAAAACGACATTCTTTATATATGCAAAACAAAAAAGACTCCTGCAATAAAATATAAATAATAGTTAGTAGTTAAATCGATATATAATAACAATAATACTTATATATACCAAAAAATAAAATAAAAACTAAAAAAAGAATCCGGATGCATAAAAGGATTCAATGCACCCATCCAATGCAAAACTTATTTCTCTCACATAATAATAATTATATATACCAAAAAATAAAACAAAAAAGAAAAAGAAAAAAAAGAAAGAAAAAAAAAAAAAAAAAAAAGGAGTCTGATGCATAAAGCTCCCAAATCTCATTCTCTCACACACTACATCTCATTCTCTCACACACTTAACATTAAATCTCATACTCTTCTCTATTTTTCTTTCTTCACCAACAACAACCATGTAACCCACCACCATCCACACCCCCTCAACAGCCCTCGGTGCCAACCCCAGCCACCAAACGGCCGCTCGACCCCAGCCACCAAGCGCCGCCCAACACCGCCCAACCCCGCCACCAAACACCCTAGTTGGCCGCTCGACCGCAGCCACCAAACGCCCTAGATGGTCCCATCACAACCAGATCTAACATCTTATGGTGCCGTACACCAAACGCCCGCAGGCACCAAAAGACGCTTTCCCGACTACATTTTCCGGCAAAGATTGTGGCGGCCTGGTAGATAGTCACCAAAAATAGGGTGCCATAAAATAATTACCTTTGATATAACGCCAATCAAATGGTTTTCCGACTTCAGTTTCCGGCAAAGATTGTTGACCGAGTTAATTGTGATTAAAAATCATAATTAACAATTTATATACTAATTATCCATTATTACTTTAATTAAATGTATTTTAGTAGTTAGGAAGGTAATTAAATGTATTTTCCGGCAAAGATTGTTGACTGACTTCAGTTTCCGAAATTTGGTTTGAAAGAAAACTCGCCCTCGTAATATATGTGTAGTTGTTTGAAAGAAAACTCGTGATACAGTTTCCGAAATTTTGTTTGGAACTTTGGGTGCTATTAAATGTATAGTATTTAGGATCTTGAAAAGAGAGACCATTGACTAAAAATTAAATATGGTGAATGGTACTTTGGATCTATTAATGTATAGTACTTTTTCCTGTCATATGCACTTCCAATGTGAAGACCATTGACTAAAAATTAATGCATTTGGTGTATTTAGCATAACTCATCACGAATACCGTTTGTGGTCCCCACCAGAAACCATCACTGATCCACCAACTTAACCTGAAGCCATACCGGCGATCGCGGTCACCGCCGCTACCTGAGACCACAACCACTATCTCTGTCGTAAGTCGTGACCTCAAACCACCACCACTGTCACCATCTTCTTCTTACTTTTCTTTTTCTTTTAGAACTGAGTTATATTTACTTTTTATTTTGGATCCAGTTGTGAGGGTGAGGGTTTATCTAGATTCCTTGTAGATCTTTTAGTTTCAATCTAGAATTTGAGTAAATGAAAATGAGATGTTGTGGGAGCTGCGAGAAAATGAAGCCGGAAATGGGTGCTTATGTAGTATTAAAATACTGGGTTTTAAATCTCCTAATATAAAATCATACTGAAAGATAGTAAAGACTTATATAAAATCAGTTTGTACATGTGGATGATGATATATTGATATGTATGATTATGAATATAATAGATGAGATGTATTTGAGAATGTTCTATTTAGCTATTTTGTTTTGATATCTATGATGATGAATCATTATATGTTTTTTAAAGAAGATCGTAGTGGATTATGATAAATTTAGGTGGTTTTTTTAATGGTGTGAAGAAACTGGTGATGTGGGTGTGATGTAGAGGATAAGGTTTGGTGGGGTTGATGGGGGTTCAAGATGAAATGACTATTTTGCCCTTCACTTAATTTATGGAGGGATGTAAAGTGCCAGATATTTGGCCACTCAGGGATGATACTTGCCAATACTATCAGTTAGGGATGATTAGTGCCAAATTCTGTAAACCACAGGGATGATTTTTGCAGTTTACTCTTTTTAATTAAAATCTACGGTCATATTATTTGCTTGGATGACAAGTGTTTCAATTGATCTGCACATATTTAAAAATGATTGTGGTACTTTATGCATTAATTACTTGTATAATATTAATAGTGTGCTTCAACTATTTATACGTATGAGCACGGATGCACCGAAACGCCTATTAGGGCCGCGTACCCGTTTGGGAACGAGGTGGGAACGGAAACACCCCCGAAGCATTTCCCTGCCTTTTCCCAAGCCGTTTCTGGATTTCCAAGAAGTTTTCAAGTCGTTTCTTATGGGTTTCCGGCGAGATGGTGCTATGGTGGTAGAACAGAGAAGATGAAGAGATTGTCAACTTTGATTGGTCTAAAAGTGGATAGAGAAACCTTTTGTTTTGTACATCCTTAGAGCACTGGTCTAAAATGCGTTTTATTAGATTTATTTGATTCATATATCTATATCTATATACTAACATTGTTTTCCATTGTAAAAATATTTACCTCAGACTTTGGAAACAATGTAAAACGTAGATGAAAGTAAAGACTCTACACAACGAAATCCTAAAATTGAACGACTAGCCAAGTTACTTAGTCATCACCAAAAATAACAGCACACCAATGACCATACTGCTTTGAAACACAAGACGCAGTAATTTTTTAGTGTTTGGATATAAACGCTTATCTCTGTTTATTTCTTATTAGATACACACTTGCCCAGTGTTGTATCCAATACGTAGGTTTTTTTTTCTTTTTTTTTTTTTTTTTTTTTTTTTAATTATTTTTTTTTTATCTCTCTAGGGCCTATTTGGTAGGAGCTTTTTAGAGGAGCTGTTAGCTTTTTGTTAAAAAATAATCTCTTTTAAAATAAATAGCTCCGTTTGGATACATTAACTTCAAGCTTTTATTTCAAACAAATAGCTCCTAAATGAAAAACTGATTCATGAAGCTTTTTAAATATCTTGGAGCTGTTAAAACTTTAAATTACTGATATACCCTCCAAACATTTGTTTACAATTATAGATATGTCTTTTTATGTCATTTTACATTTTACATTTACATTTAACATCTAACTTACCAAACACTTTTATTGAAAAAAAGATACAGCTTGTAGCTCCTGTTAACAGCTTTACAGCTTACAGCATACAGCATACAGCTAATTTTGCCAAACATACCCTAAGGCCAATATATTTCCGAATAAAACCAAGAACAAATACAAATACGTAATAATTTATAAGAAGATAAGAAGTTTAAAAAGCAATCCAGACACACACTTACGGGGCGTTCAGGTACTCTTGACGCTACAGCCTATCCATTTTGTAAACACAACTTTCATCTCTTGAACACTTAAAATGACGTATTGCATTTTGAACCTAACACACTACCCAAAAAAAAAGGCCACATTCTAGTGTATAGTGAGTAGTGGCCCAAAAAAATTAGTATAAGGCCCTTTTAAACCTAGCCCATCATAAACCAGTCACATTTTAAATACCAGAAAACACAATTCTTACCTATTTCTTAAAACATCACAGCCGCAATCACAGATTTCAACCATCTTGTAGCTGATGATCAGTTCTTAGAACAGGTAGCTCTTCATTTTATTTCTTCCTATAATCTTGCTAGTTATGTTTGTCATTGATTGATGTAGATTATGATGTTTATATTAAGGTTAGAACTTAGAAGAATATATTATATGTGTATAGAGATTAGTAAACAGCAAGGGCAGGTACATAAAATTTGTTACAAATATAAAGGAGATTAGGCATATATTTATCGGAACTAAGTTCATTTGTGAGTAATCTATATTTATTTTCTTTGATTTTTGTTATATTCAACACTGGATAATGAAATATACATAGCTCATAATGGATATTAAAGGCCAACATAAGGGTCGTTAATTGTAGTGCTAATATATTTCCTCTCCTTTTGTGATGAAGGTTGTGAGATGAGCATGACGGTTGTTTGCGAAACTGCTAGCCTTATTTGGGCTCAACATATACGGATACGGTTTGATATTCCTGAAGGTTTAAGTTACCTTCAAAACATGAATGAAAAATTAAACGTCATACATCGTGATATAAAGAGTGCAAACATTGTTTTGGATGATGTATGGAATGGCAAAAATTGTTATTGTTGCTTTTTTGACAATTTCACATCCAGTTAGTAAGGCGACACCTTATACATCAAATGCTTACTCATTCGGAGTAGTGTTGTTTGAAATAATTGTCGTAGATTGACATACGATGAAACTCGCCCTACCAAGAAAATTATTGTTTACGAGTATGCATCTAATGGAAGCCTTGATGATTATTTAGATCGGTAAAGTGGATTGGATTATCTTCACAGTTGACATAGTTGAGATGTAAGGAGATTGAAAGTAGTAGTGGTGTGTTATGTTTGTCATTTTGTTTGATTGTTTATAATGGTTAATTCATGGAAAATGTGTTGTATATATAATGTATTTCATGAACGACGGAATGTACATGAGTTTATTTACATAACTCAAGGATGGTATTGTACCCAAGACCAAAAGTGTCCAGATTTATAGTAATGAATGCTAAACTAGTGATTACAGCATTGAATTTTCTTGTTTACTCGTGTAACATATCAAAACCCATTTTATAATATCCAATTCTACCACCAAAGCATCCATGTGATAGATCATCCGGATACTTGTACATCTCTTTATCTACATATCCATTTCTACCGCAAAATACGAAGCTTAAACAATATACTACTACAATAAGGCCACATTTAGTGTGTACCATCACATTATGTTTATCACAAAACACAATTTTTATCTTATTTCTTAGATGGCTAGGTGTAACAAAGGTGGTGTCGTAAGAAAAAGTAGTGCCATCTCACCAAAACCCCACGGCATAACACTAGTTTTCGAGTGACATCATGCTTTTTTTTTTTTTTTTAATAAAACAGTATATTTAACTAAAATGATAAACGAAAAATTCAGCTCTAAATAACCTTATAAACCAATAATGCAACAATTTTATAACTTAACAAAATTGTCAAATTAAAATCTTAATATGCCCCAACATAAATCATTCCCCTTTGTTTTTGTTTTTCTGGACTTACCAGCCCAACATCTACAAAAAGTCCAATAACATAAATTAAAAGGCCTACCCTAACTTTTCTCAACCTAATACCACTTTCATTTTGTTTTTAATCTTGTTAGTTATGTTTCTCATTGATTGATGTAGATCTATTGATTAATATGCATCCCAAAGATTTATTATGCTTATATTAATGTTAGAAGAATATATTATATGCGTATAGAGATTAGTAAACAGCAAGGGTTGGTGCATAAAATTTGTTACAAATATAAAGGTGATAAAGCATATATTTATATCGGAACTAACTTCAATTATAAGTAATCTATATTTATTTTCTTTGATTTTTGTTATATTCAACACTAGATAATGAAATATACATAGCTGATAATGGATAATAAAAGCCAACAAAAGGGTCGTTAATTGTAGTGCTAATATATTTCCTCTCCTTTTGTGATGAAGGTTGTGAGACAAGCATGACGGTTGTTTGCGAAACGGCTAGCCTTATTTGGGCTCAACATATACAGATATGGTTTGATATTCCGGAAGGTTTAAGTTACCTTCAAAACATGAATGAAAAATTGAATGTCATACACCGTGACATAAAGAGTGCAAACATTGTTTTGGGTGACGTATGAATGGCAAAAATTGTTGATTTTTGCCTTTTCACAATATCACGCTTAGTTTAGTAAGGCGACACCTCAGCCGTTTGAACAAGATTATATTACAGCATATGACAGAGGTGTTGAGACGAGAGCAGCAAGAGAAAGAGTTATTTAGGAAGCAAGCTCAGGAGGCGCAACAACGAGCTCTCATGGCTGAGCAAGAGGCTAGATCGGCTAATTCTAGAATTGTCACCATCGAATCTTACCTTGGGCAGTTTTTTGCCCACTACAACAACCAAGGTAATCCATTTAATGTTCCCTTTCATCAACCTAATCCTGCTGCATTTTTCGGCCCTTTTCCCTTTCCCAACCCTAATAATTCTTTTAACAATTGTTATCGTCCTTCCTTTCTCTACTCTACTACATGCCTCGGTTCTAATTCAAATTATGAAATGCTGCCACCCGGACATCCTTAACAAAGACGTCTTACAAAATAATCCTCATTTGAGCCGCATTCCCGAGAATAATGATGATAGTAGTGATAAGGAGGCGGGGGCGGAGTCGGACGAGGAGTAGCCGTAGGGATGTAAGATTTTACTATTTGTGTTAACTTTATGACTTGTTAGTAACTTTGAACATGTTAATTAGTAACTTTGTGACTTGTTATTTTAATTTGTATCGTATTTGTCGAATGGTATCGTGGATTTGTGGAATACAATGGTATTGTATCGTTTAGTAATTTGGTATTGTATCATATTGTCGAATTGGTATTGTGGATTGTGGTTGATTACAGGTTATAATACGCAGGTTTTGATAGATTTTTTTGGGAAAAAAATCCGGAAAAAATCTGGAAAAAATGCATGTCTGCTGCAATTTTTTTTGCACCCAGGTAAATTTGGGACGACAATGTCATCCCGAAAATAAACTACAAATGTCGTCCCATTTTGCTGGGGACTGCCACGTGGTCTCCTCCCAAACGGATTAATAAATAAATAAACCAAAACAATTTAGGACGATAATATCGTCCTTTTTTATTTTTAAATGTCGCCCCGTTTTGTTTTTTAAAAAACGTTTTCTTATTTAGTAAAAATAGTAAAGAAAGTAATAATAATACATTTGGGATGATGATATCGCCTTTTTTTTTTCATGCCCAATGTCGTCTCGTATCGGGTTTTTTTTACTTACTTGTGGGGCCCAACTAAATGTAGTACCAAATTTGCATATAAATGTCGTCCCAAATTTTTTCGTGACAACCAAAAAAAGACTACTAAAAAGGGATGACGTGCTTGTTTTTTGGGACGAGAATACCGTCCCAAAGTGCTTCTTTTTTGTAGTGCACAAACCATAACCCATGTCAACCCATGCATAACAGTAACCTAGTCAAAATGGCCATATCTTAAGAGCATTGGGTACCCTCGTGCCGTGGAGAAAAGTTGTTGCTACATAAGCAAAAGTCTCCATGGCACCAGAAATCCCATGACACCACATTCTGGCTGTAACCGTTGGCACCAGAAAATGTTGTGCAGTTGTTATTTTTTATATTTTTACATAAAATAAAACATATACAATATTAACTAAAATAAATTCATTAATTAAAAAAAATACATACATTACATTAAAAAAATTGCATAAAAATAATAACCTAGTATACATGCTCCACAAGGTAAATTTAAAACAACGATGACAATGAAATTAAACTTCAAAGGTATAAAATGTTAATTAATTATTTATATTAAAAAAAAAAAAAAAAAAAAAAAAAAAAATTGGTCTTCTTCTCCATCGTGACCTACAATTCCAAAAAGAAGAAGAGAAAAAAACACGCAACATATAAACACAAACACAAACACAACGTAGAAACACAAAATACAATCACAAACCCACCAAAAAAGAAGAAAAAGAAAAAGAAAAAGAAAGAAAAAAAACCACCGCGTGGGCTGGCCACCACGGCGCAAGCAGCCATGGCGCCACCCACGGTGTGGTGCGCCGTCAGAAAAAGTAGGCTGGTGGGCATGGCGCCACCCATGGCTCATGCGTACCTCGTGCTCTAATAAGACTGGAGTTGTAATTACTTACCTTTCATCCTGTTCGGCTTGAAGCATGGGTATAATCGCCCCGCGAGCAGCATACTTATCCTCCTTTATTGCCCTGCATGCATAACAACTATATAATTACCACGCAAGGTATAATAAAATGAAGAAGACTTTAGCACATAACAAAACAATTTCCTATAAACTCTTGAGTTGGCCTATATCATATATTTGAAGACCGGATGATCTTACACGTCCTTTATTCGAGTTATAAACTTTACTGCTTTGAAACACAAGACATGCAAAACTTCATGCACCTGAACTAGGAATGGCAATTGGGCGGGTTTGAGGCGGGGCGGCTATCCCCATCCCCAAACCCAATTACAAAAGTCATTCCCAAACCCGTCCCAATCCCCATTGAGATCTTATCGGGGCGCCCCATTGGGGCGAGATGCTCCCTCAAACCCGCCTCATTCCCCATTGGGGTCTTATCGGGTTGTATTTTATTAGCGTACGTGGTCCTCCATCATACTTGTGCCGTTCCTCAATTACTCTTATTTTTACGCTATTAGCAATATGATTTTATGGAATAACTCAAAGAATTGAGAACCCATTAAGAATAAATTAAGCATTTAATAAGTCACGACATTTTTAGAATATTATGACACACAAAACAAGCTTATATTATCATAATTTGAAATATTACAAAGATAAAAACTAACAAAAATTACATAATTACATTTATAGTAAGTAAACACTAACACAATATTTTATGTATATACATAAATGTATATGTATATATGTATTTTGTGGCGGGGCGGGGCGGGGATGGCATGCCCCGTCCCCGCACCAAACCCAATAAGAATCCCTTTTAAGACCCCAAAACCCGCCCCAAAACCCGATAAACACGCCCCGCCTCGCCCCAAAAAATTCGGGTTTCGGGTTTTTTTTGCCATCCCTAACCTGAACCCCTCTAAACACCCCTCTAAACCACATAGCTTAAACCTTTGGTAGGTGTAATCATTAGAAAACTTCACGTACCTGAACCCCTTCAAACTTTCTAATGGTTACACCTACCAAAGGTCAAGCAAATGGCACATGTGGTTATATATCCATTATCTGGAGTGAATACTGTCAGACACAGTTGGTATGATCTCAAGAATTTTGTGCCATTTATTCCAACCAATAACTCTGTGATCACTCGAACTCGAAGTTGTTTAGGATGCTTATTTAAGTTCTTATCTACTTATTTTTAGAGAAGAATAACATTTTTGAGTGTATGGATACAAATGCTTATCTGTTTATTTCTTATTAGAGACACACTTGCCCAGTGTTGCATCTAATCGGTAGTAATTTTTAAGTAGATAAGCGGTTTAAAAAGCAATCCAGACACACACTTATGGGGCTTTTAGGTACGCTTGACAGCCTATCCATTTTGTAAACACAATTTTCATCTCTTGAACCCCATACATAAAGTTATACGTTATTGCACACTGAACATTTAAAATGACGTGAGTATAGGGCCATATTATCTATACTCCTTTATAAAGCATTTAGGACATTCTAAATGAGGAAGTCTTAAAATTCTTAAGACCAAAAACATTTCTTATTAAAGAAAGCCATAAAAACTTAAATATAATTTACTTTGTCAAAACTTATAACCTGTCATATTAATGAAATAAATGTGATTTTTAATGAGAAAAAAAAATGTCACCATATTAATACTTGTAACCGCTAAAAGTTATTTATTATCAATAATGATTACTAAAAAAGTGTAATCGCATCTAAGAAATAAATCTACAACCATTTCATATCTCTCTCACACGTCTATTTGGAGATCAAATAGTTTGAATTGTTATGGGTTATAATTATTTTAATTAAAAATTATCATTCTTTCGTAAAGTTATCGTTAGAAATAATGTATAAATGAACAACATTTACTCACCACAAAATTTAATCACATAGTACCCACCGCCGCATTGCGCGGGTACCCTTCTAGTAACCTAAAAAAAAATAAACCCACATTCTAGTATGTCGTGAGTAGGGCCATATTCTAGTATGTCGTGAGTAGTGGCCCAAAAAAAAAATTAGTATAAGGCCTGTTAAAGCTAACCTAGCCCAACACAACATTCTTACAACCATCTTGTAGCTAACAGCCGCTATTTCATAGATTTCAACCAGTAGCTGATGACCAGTTCTCACAATAGGTAGCTCTTCATTTTATTTCTGTTTTTAATCTTGCTAGTTATGTTTGTCATTGATTGATGTAGATGAAATGAATAAAGATAGATTATTATGTTTTTGTTTTAGTAGTTAAAAGATAGATTATTATGTTTTTGGTTTAGTAGTTAAAAGATAGATTATTATATTTTTGTTTTAGTAGTTAAAAGATAGATTATTATGTTTATATTGATGTTAGAATAATATATTATATGCGTATAGAGATTAGTAAACAGGAAGGGCAGGTGCATAACATTTGTTACAAATATAAAGGAGATAAAGGCATATATTTATATCGGGACTAAGTTCATTTATAAGTAGTCGAGAATTTTAGCGAAAATTTACACTAGGGTTAACATCAATCGAGTTCCCGTGATGTGTATCTATTTTTATTTGCTTTGATTTTTGTTATGTTCAACACTAGATTATGTATACATAGCTGATAATAGATATTAAAGGCCAACATAAGGGTCGTTAATTATAGTGCTAATATATTTTCTCTCCAGGAAGGTTGTGAGACGAGCATGACGGTTGTTTGCGAAATGGCTAGTCTTATTTGGGCTCAACATATACAAATATGGTTTGATATTCCGGAAGGTTTGAGTTATGTTCAAAACAAAATGAATGACAAATTAAATGTCATATATCGTGACATAAAGAGTGGAAATATTGTTTTAGATGATGTATGGAATGGCAAAAATTGCTGATTTTTGCCTTTTCACAATATCACGTCTTAAAGATCAAATGCTTACTCATTCGGAGTAGTGTTGTTTGAAATAACTATCGTGGATAGAGAGGGAGTGGCAGACGTTGCTGCGCGGTAAGTGTATAGAGATTCGTGACCGTATAATGTATTGGGATAGTCTGATAAGGGAGTTAGTTGATTTGCGGAATAATGTTGTTGCAGTTGAGTGCGTTTTTTTTCTTAGAGAGATACGTGAACAGGAGTCTCAAAAGGCTGATTGTTTGAGGGAGTTGCTGAGGGTGTCTTATGTTCATCTCCGTCAGAGGCATGGCTATGGTAGCCAACTTGCGCGTATGTAGAGTTGGTATCCGTGTCTAGGGGCTTGTGTGTCTGTTATTGGCTACATTGGTGTCTTGACATATGATGAAACTCGTTCTACCAATAAGATTATTGTTTATGAGTATGCATCTAATGGAAGCCTTAATGATTATTTAGATCGTTGATGGATTGGATTATCTTCACAGTTGACATAATTGATACATAAGGAGATTGAAAATAGTAGCATTTATATTAAATAGTGCTAGCATTTATACATTTTGGGTGTGTTTTGTTTGATTGTTTAGAATTGTTAATTCATGGAAAATGTATTGTAATATATATGTATTTCATGAAGGACGGAATATACATAAATTTTTTTACACAAGTCAGGGATGGTATTGTCACACGACCAAAAGTGTCCGGATTTGTGGTAATGAATACTAAACTAGTGATTACAACCAAATTTTTTTTGTTTACTCGTGTAACGTATCAAATGAAGGCAAATTCATTCGAGAGTGTTTTGTTTGATTGTTTAGAATGGTTAATTCATGGAAAATGTATTGTAATATATATGTATTTCATGAAGGACGGAATGTACATAAATTTATTTACATGGCATTGTCCCAAGACCAAAAGTGTCTGGATTTGTGGTAATGAATACTAAACTAGTGATTACAACCAAAATTTTCTTGTTTACTCGTGTAATATCTATACTACATATAATACACAAAGCACTCTCTTTCTTAAAATTAAGACGTACAACTTTTAAAGCATATGATACCACACTTTAAAATACAAAAACACTTTTTATTTTAGTTTTAAATGAGCAATTAATGTAGTCCAGATTTTTAAATGAATACAAATACTAAAGTAAAAGGTACAATTTATTTTAGCACAATTACACTCATAAATTAACTGGTCAATAAATACAATTAATGCAGTTATATACCTCATACATAAGAAATAAAAATTATCAAGTATATTGTACAACAAACTTAAACACAATTCCAACGTTAAATGTCACTAATACAAATAATAAAACACATTATACAATTATTCAAGCCTGAACGGACACGGGCAAAACTGGCTCGAGCCCGGACGGGCACGGGGTAAACGGGCTCGAGTCCGGACAGGCATTGGCCAAACAGGCTTGAGCCCGTGCACGGGCCAAACGGGCTCGAGCCCGAATAGGCACGGGCCAAAATGGCTCGAGCCCAAACGGGCATGGGCTAAATGGGCAACGGGCCAAACAGACTCATGTTATATGAATCACTTTAAAAAAGATGACGAAATAAATTCCTTATATGAATCGCTTTAAACGGACTCATGTTATACGAACCGCTTTACAAATCACGCGTGATTTTTCTGGGTGGAAATTTTGAGGAAAAAAAAAATCGTCGAAAGTATATAGAAATGAATATCTATAGAAAGATAAATTAATTCTCGTCGCAATAGTGAATTTTTTGTAGCTTGGAGATTTACTGTTGCAAGATATGTTTAAAAAAGTTGTGAAAATAGTTTTTTATTAATTTAGATGAAAAATGAATAGCTAAGATTGTTTTTATTTATTTTTTTTAATTTATAACAAATATGATTTTTATATTGATCTCAACTCAATGAATGGATACTAAACTAGTGATTACAACCAAAATTTTCTTGTTTTACTCGTGTAACATATCAAAACCCAGTTTATACGAATCCAGTGTCGTAATAGTAAAAGACGTGGTTGCGTTTGCGATTACTAAACATCTTTGTGATTGTTTAAAAAAATACATTACTAGTTAATTACTTTATTTAATTAAGACCAACAACCAACATAATTCACTTCGTTGTAAATATTGATTATGATTCATTATTATCAATGTTTTAAAAACCGGATCTTAAATCGATTTGGTTGTATCAGGTCACTAGTTCGAACGCTAATGCAACTCGGATTTCTATTTATGTAGATTGTAATATTTCAGCCATAAAGCATTTATAAAAACTTTAATATTTAATATCAAACATACATTAAACTTAGAAATTTCAAGGGAAATTTACCAAAATAGACTAGTCGTCTTACGGCTTATCACTTTTTAGACAACAAATAGTTTTAATTAGAAAATAGACCAGACGACTGTGCAATTTGTATAACTCCACATCACAAAACCGACAAGTGTCTCAAGTACATAATAAGTGCCGGCTCATGGTTGGGGTTGTATAGGTTGCTCGGTTGCCGGTCTATTTTCGAATTAAAATTATTTGTGGTCTAAAAAATGATAAGCCGTAGGACGACTTATCTATTTTGGCAATTTTCCAAAATATCAATCACATAATAGGTTTATAAAACATATATTTTATACAGACCAAACACATACAATTCAACGAGAATACATATTTTAAACCTAAAAGTAAAAACAACATTATACTTCACCACAACAAATCCAAGTTTGTCATATATCTTGTAGCGTAAAATTTAAGAAAAAATATCAAATATGGCTGACTTTGGTGAATCGTATTAACTTGGTTCACATGAAACTCGGCTGGCAAAACCCGATTTTTAAGTCTCAAAGAACCGATTCATTTTGACCTATTTTTTCGGCCGAAAACGGTTCAACCGATCGGGTCATACCGGTTTTCAAAACGATCATTATCATCATATGTTACTTATGAGTAGCATGGGATTAATATATTACAATGGCAGTTCAAGATTTATCTCTAGGCTATACGAGGAGGACATAGTGAACTAGAACCTGAGACGAAATCAAACGCTAACACGAACACGAAGAACTAATGAAACGTGTTCGGAGACTCCATATGATCACTAACTACTATATCGAGCTAAGAAAACCAAAACTTTAACCCATGCACAAATCGAAAGTGAATCAAAACACAATCTATAATTTGAAATCATTCTTAGCATGTTTTACTTATTAGTAATTATTTATGTATTGTCTTATGTTAACACCAAATATTAACGTGAGACATATCCTCTATATGTAACTTTCACTTGTAACGGACAGTATTGTAAAACTAAAAATAAACAATTGAATCTTAAAGAAGAAGGGCAAAATTGGTGGTCATGAGAGTTTAGAAAGTCCTTATCCCACATTGGTGGAAATTGCAACTAAAAGTGGGGATATAAATAAAATAAAAACATGTACACTTATATTGTTGACTTTAAAATGTGTTTAAATTCCAGTGAGAGTTTATGTTATGGGTTCCTTTCTATAGCACAAACCTTTCTTTGGAGTTAAAATAGATTTGTATGTTATTTTTTAATAACAACGAGACAGCATGGCCCGTGCGATGCACGGGCTTTGTTCATCACGAACGAATATTGATTTCTTTTGAATACAACATTTAAATTCATCGGTTTAATCGTTTGTAGATAATTACTGATGTCATCCATTATTTCCTCATCGGTTTTGTAAGAGTTATCCGTATTTAGTTATTATATGTTTTGTTTTGATTGTGGGTACTCGACTAAATAAAAGAAGTTTGTTTAAACTATGAGTATAAATTTAAGTAAAATTTATTCAAACACAATCAACTTTCTTTAGGATATTGTGAACCTATTATGCAAATACCCCATTTACATGAGTATTTTTCATTTAGATGGTGTTTGGTTTATTAACAAATGACCATTTTATAAAGTCTTTACACAAAACTACCGTTTTGAGTGTTAACATAGTGATAACCTCTTTATATGTGTAACATGATATTTTGTGATTTAGTTATAGCTAAATCTAGAAACGATGACACAGTCTCTTAAAATGTGTTTTGGTTATCTATGAGACTAAAGATTTACAAAAAGTTGTGTAATATATATAACTTCTAGATGTATTTTTTTCTCCAACATGTACATATCTCTACATATTGTGTTTGACTTTTTTGAACTTCTTATAGCTATAAAATCATCCAAAATTTACGGGCAAGTCACCTGAACACCATTTTTCTTAATCTTTCATCACTTCATACATAATTTAATTCACAATATACCAAATCTATTATTTTCATACGTAGCCCATACCTTAGGTATTCACCTTTATGTTTGTTTATTCTTTTTAGTCGATTACTTAACATTGTGTTAAGTTAAACGGTATCTTCAGTCATAATGCAAATTTCTCAAACTATAACTCAAATGGATCTCGATACTTTTCATATATATATATTTTTTCACCAAAAGAAAAAAATAACTTATTGCATACGTTATATCATAAAGAATAGTTTTAGTAAAGAATTTGTCACCAAGTATTAAAAGATACTCCGTATATTTATAGAAGATTTTCTCAATATTAATTCTTGTCCCTTTAATTCAAGCATTAAATAAGTGGTAGTACCATATCATTAGCAGGGCATAGATAAACACTCACATCTGCATCCACATTATAGTTTATTGCTAAAAAAATAATAATAAAAAAAAGAGATAAGAAATATAAAGATTTACATTTAGTCAAATCTTTTCAACGCATTAAAAAAATATTCCGGCAAACACATATTGATGTGATTAATAAAATACAATGTTTGTTGTTACACTTGAACATGGGAATTAAAATGATCAAGAGCTGTTCAAAATTTCTACATCTACAAATTGCCATCCTCGTCATTGATCTTTTGTCCAAATCCTTTTGGCCCTGCTCTCGTTCTTACTCTCTTTTTCTTCCTGCCTTTCTCTGCTTTCTATGCCTCTTATTTTTCAAACTTCATTTTCTCCAGTTTTGTTAAGTAATCTATTACAGCTATGTAGATAACCTGAACAATACACAAAAACACACGTTTTATTATGCTGAATGTACACTTTGACTTCTAAAAGCAACATGCCACTATGGATCGAATAGTATTTTATCACATAAAATTCGATTAATGCATTTAAACTATAAAAGATGTATTGACTTACATTCCAGTCAAAATGGCAGTTCAGGGAAAAAAAACTATATTGTCCGAGCAGCCACCACATTGTTAATGTTACCAAGGAATCAATGTTTATACAAAGCTATGTTACTCCGAATATTTATTTTCAATATCATGACAAATAAATCTTGCAAACAGAAAAGTTTAGTCACTATCATCAAGGAATGAGCATTTGGATTCCAATAGAACCACTCATGGCCAGTAGACGAATCAAAGATGAAATGTCTACCAAGTATACTGGTTCAAAACACTTACCATGACTCCTAACCTTTGCTGGCCTAAGCTGAAATATAACTGGATAGAATGACATTTCCAAAGTCTTTTAATGACTGATGTGTATAGCCATCGTTTGGAGCAAAAGTTATGCCAAACTTTAAATCATGTGTGATATTATTTTCCGACACCCAAACAAAATTAGTCAAAATGGTAATCAGTTGTAAACTACAAAGCTACTATTGACTTCGTTATCATTCATGTGAAAGACTATTAAGGGAACAACTCTAAAAAACTGGCTAGCACCTGATCATCAAACTAATCTATATAAAAACATCAGAACCTTACATATTATTCATCTCATAATTATTACCCATATCAATAGAAAATCAAGATGATTTAAGACCTAAACACCTATAAAAAAATGCCACATCTTTTGGTCAGCACCAGGCAAGATATAAGATAGGAGGGTTATGGGTGGAGAGATATCTACATTTTTTTAGCTACATAAACAAAACATCGAAGCAGAAACTCTTTCAACCAAAGTAAGAGTACAAAAAGAAAAGAAAAACAAACCTTCAACTCATCACTTAACGGGGATTTTAACTGAGAAAGTTGTGCCTCTGCATCATGAAGTCTCTCTTGGAACATTTTCTTTTCGGATGCAAGCTTAGCAATTTCATTCTTTTACTTGTTGTCTTTTATGTAACTGTAACATATTGAGAATTTAACATTAACATAAGAAATTAATTTACTTTCTATCAGGGAAACAACATACAAAGCTATGTTACTCCGACTATTTATTTTTAATATCATGACAAATAAAGCTTTCAATACCTCTTCCCACTCGAGGTACTTATTTCGATTTGCTTCCAATTTAGCTTCATCTTCAGCTGGCCTTCGAGCATTTTATGCTGCTGCTGCTGCTTGCTTCTGGGCAATTTCTAGTTGCACACAACATAGACCTAAAATTAGACATGCTACGTATCTCCTTAAATTTACAATATTCATCATAGAGGCTCATTTGTCGCAATCAGGAATACTGTTGATAACACTTGCTTAACAATAAAGCCATGTTTCCTACATTCTCTTTAGGCCTTTATGTCGAAAATAAGTGATCATCTACTTCATGCCAAAGGAACAGAAGAATACACTATTATAGAAGGGTTCTAATTAGACCTCAACTCTTACACTTTATGAAAGAAGCAGAATGATGGCAGCCCTTGAATTAAGATGTAGAACTATGGCCATCCACTAACTTAGCGACAACTGAAAATTAACATAGCAGAATGATGGCAACCCTTGATTTGGTGGGTTGGGTAATGGGTCAAATCAGGCTCAGGTGAAAATTAATGAATAATACCTTTATAATCCTCACATTTGTGCACTCAAATGGTGTGGAAAACTTATTTATAGTGGTTTAAAGTTTTTTCATTCAAGTATTTGATGAATACTACAAACTGTACCATTTCAATTGGCATCTATCCCAAAGTATGACTCTAATCATTCATCCTTTTTTATCCTTAATTATTAACCAAGCTTCCTCAAACAGTCCATCTCATTACTTATTAACGTATTAATAACAGATAGCTAACAGCACGGTACTTATAAGTCTCACGGCTCCACATGCCATATTATATTTTTATAAAAGAAATTCCTCATCAAATGGGTTAAGGTTCACATACTTACCATTGGGATTATGCTCAACCTCCAAAGCGTATGTCATTCACACCACTACCTTCAAAATCAAAACCAAAACCAAACATCAACCAAGATTATCCAATAATCACGGTCTAATTTCATAATCTAACGATTAATCGAAAGAACAAATTCATCAACACATGATGATGACATTTGATACGAAAATCGTTTCTACTTTTCAATAAGTTTCTGGTCATTTTCAATAAAATTAAACCAAGAAATTTGGAAATTAACACGTGTGACATGGGAAAGCGTCAATCTTTGATTCACTAACGTGCAACTAATCAATTCAACATGGGTGGCCAAAGAGAACGCAACTCCAGCAGTGGCTCCAACAATGACCTGTTGATTAATAGTGAGGGGTGTACCAGGTTCAGACCACAAAAGTGCACTTCAGAGCGAAAATTAAAATAGCTAAAAGGTTATATTTTACCAAATATGAAATACCAAGGCAAGGATATTCAAGATAACCATGAGTCACTCCAAAATTCAATTTGTACATAAGCCTAGTGTTTGGCAATTATTAAAGATTATAAGAGGCTCACCTTTAAAATTAAGTCACCTTATAAAAAGAGCTTTCTTTGACATATCCACAATAAGCTCAGTCGCCAAACTCCTGCAAAAATCCATACAAACAGATAACACTTACTTAGAAATGTAAAAGAATCGTCAACTAACCTAGAAATGTTACCTTTGATCAGATAATATAATAGTCAATTTTTACACGCTACAGGCTGGTGATGGGTGCAGATATGACTCCACTTGTTTGTCTTCTTGTCTGGGTTTGGTTTCCTGTAGCGAACCCGATAAGTAATTAGATCTATGAAATTTCAGCAGACTCTAGAAATAACGGTGAAACAATCGAATACAAAAAGTCCTCCCAAAACTAACCGCCTTAATATCCCTTGTTATCATGTCATCACTTATCAGCTTGCCCGGATTAGATTATTTTTTATTCTCTTAGACTCACATCTCAAAACACACGTTGTTATGTCTCTGCACGGTTCGCATCACGCGCACGGTGCTGTCTTCTTTAATATACGTGCATTTTGTTAAGTTCACAATTGATATAAATGAATAAAAAGATTAGGTAGCTCAAAATAAGCACAAAGTCATTAAATTTAGAAGGGCGTTTGGCATTGCATTTAAACTGATTATCTGATTTTCATTATTCCCCAAATCAGAATCATATAACTAAAATGCCAAATATCTCTTTGAAAATTAAATTATTAAAGAACATAGATGAAGTTAGGCACCCTTCTTTGAGGCGCATCACACGGTCCTCAACACGAAGTCATTCAACCATCTGATGAATTTGTGGAGATGAATCTACATTTGACTTGCCAGGAGTATGGATCAGAGTGCAGATGTGTGCACCACGTTTGTTTTATTTGCTTTCTTAATATCATTTGGCCTTCTACCTTGAACAACTCTCACATTCATCGGATCATCCGGAACATTTCTAATCGGAATCATCCTAAACTTATGCTCCCCATGTCCCGAATTCCTCTAGATGATGTGTGAACAGGAGCAATCAATAGCATCAGTAAGTGGATTATTTACTAAAAGTTTGGTAACCAAAATGTGATTATTACATACCATGGAGACTGTTGGGACCGCTGTTAACTGGGAAAGTATGATCGGTCTCATTGAGTGTGAGCTTCCCATGTTTAATCATGTTTAGGACTCTCTTCCAACAATGCAAAAGCAAAAAATATGAATAAATCAAATAGAAAAAGTGCTATACCATGCACATGACTTTTCAGACTATCTGGTCATGATGAAATAACATTATTACTCACGTTCCTGACTCTTCCAACCATCCGCATGTTAACCGCGTAAAACTCACATCAGAACCCAAATTTACACGATTAACAATTAACAACAATCTAAACCAACCACAATTAACTAATTATTTTAAAAATTAATTATACCTTTAACTTCGTCACCAGATTTAGGTGTATCACATCCATGACCTTCTTTCAACAATTTGACGGTAACGGACTAACGGCTGTAGTGGTGATGGCACCAACAGATCTACAAAAAAAATAGTAAAAATGTTATAACAGAAAAAATATATGGATTTATAAATGAGAATCTTCAAAAACATGGGGAAAAAGATATAAGAAACAATCTCAAAAACTACCGGTGATGATGGTGGCCGATGTGATCAGGGTGGTGAGAAGCGAGTGCTTCTGTTTCGCGATTGTGTGTGTGTTTGTGAGGGTGAAATGTATGTGTGGTGGGGAATACGGAATGAATTTTTTTGGGTAAATGGATGATGCTTTTGTATACTCGAAACTGAAAGCAACAGTTCATATTCATCTTCTGCTGCAAATAAATGTGACTCCAACTTTAAAAGTTCTTAAAAGCTTTTCAAAATATATAAGCTCAACATTAATAAACTCTTTTAGCTTAATCATCATAATTGAGTTTCTTGGCTTGTGGCATTAATGCTCACATTCAATATGGGAACTCAATCTTTATATATAATAGATCATTTAATCTTTTTTTTTTTTTTTTTTTTTTTTTTTTTTTTTTGAACGGCAAATTATATTAAAAAAAAAACTAGCAAGGAGCTAGGAAAATTACAAAAACAAGGATATAGGACATTTCATCCAAGAGATCCAATCAAAATTGTTTTTACAACTATTGAAACACCAAGTAAAAGAGAGTAAAACAATCATTTCATCGTTTGGCTATGATTAACTAAAAAATCTCATATTTCGGTGTCTTGTACTCAAAATTAATAAGATAAATGATTTATATCTTTGGGTAAAAGGAACACAAAACTCTAACAGAGCGATTAAGAAATACAACTTATACTTCTATTACGTATTTATGATCGAGTGAAATACTTAGATTCAAAACTTTTGCACAAAATTATCATGCTCAATGTAATCTACATGAATACAATCTAAAAGTGACAGGACTTTATTTATATTTTTCACGTAAACCTGTTAGTAACTTTTTTTTATCAGGCAACGAGGTTCGTGTCACGTAGCATCCCTATAATCAAAGATCATAGAAATGAGCTGCTCAAGTTACAATAGATTGATATCCATCCTCGCTTTGCTTTCTTCAGCAAGTAGTAACGCGCAGGAGATAATAATATATATTCATACTAATGTTATCTTGACTTTTTTGAAAGATGAAATTCAAAATAAGGGTCGTGTAAATTGTATTATGCGAATAGTAGATCATGATAATAACATTACCAGTAATATATATTCATAATATTAAAGTATGGTATCTTATCCTTTTTGTAATGTTATATTAGATTGTTGTAATATTCATTCAATATAATTGAATTCTCATTTTAATAGCTTCGACTTTCAAAAACTTTTATGTTAACATTATCATGAAAAAAATAAAATAAATAAAAAATAAATAAAATCATCATGAAAAATGATTATTCTTAGTTGGCTAGCTGTAATCAGAGGCTTCCTCACGTGTGAGGAAGCCACATGGCGTAAAAGTGACTATTAAGGGTAGCATTACAGTAACTCACCTATCTCTCCTATATATTCTTCTTATGTTGATATGATGCATGAATACAATCATACTCATACATGCATAATGAGACATCTCTCTTTCGTTGTACTAATATATCTTTAGTGATCTATCCGCTAAATTCTACGGATGCCGCTTGTCATCTAACAAAAAGGGTTTGGTATACACATCTTGACAGAAATCACTTACGATAACGCATGGTTCAATGTAAATAAAAAGATAATGATCTCGGAGTTCATACTCTTAATTTCACAAACCTTGAATATGGTTGCTCATTTTGTGAGAACGGGTTATCTAGCACTCTTTATTATTGTCATTTTTTGGCGGTCCATGACCGAGCAAACATTTGATGTGTTCAATCGTACCATGTATAAGGCATGCGACCAAGGTTTTCCGGACCCAAATATATGCCATTGGGGAATCAGGCAGGATGATTGGAAACACAAATAAAAAGTACTAGAAAAGTTAACGAACGAGTATCTTGTTTGTACTAGTTGATGACTTGATGTTATCGTGAACTTTGGAAAAAGAACATCAAAACATTATTTCTATTTACTCGTAATTATTTTAGAGCATTTGCAAGATTTTAGTCGATGCCCGTCATATTTTTGGTGTATTCATGATATTAAGCTTTTGAATGAAAAAATATTTCATCCGTCCCAATATAATTTTACGTTACTAAAAATGGATATTGAAGTTTAATCGATGTTATCGTATTACATTGGCTTAAAATTATTATTACAAACTTTAAAGAATACATCAACTAATTAGTCAATAATAAACTGTCATTCTGATAAAAAAAAAATAATAAAAAATAAAAAGTTGTAATAATTATTATTTTGGGACGGATAGAGTAACTTAATACTTGAGGCTAAGAGTGAAAGGCGTCGTAACACGTTATTGGTATGTCACCTCATCGCACATCATCCCCTCCCAATAACACACCAATAACATCACCTATTCACCTGTAGGTCCCGCAAAATACCCCACCAAATATACCCACTCACTCACAATACGCAAAAGAAAAATAAAAAAAATTAATAAAAAATAAAAAAAAAATAATAAAAAATATAGCATTTTTTTAGGATGGATGGAGTAACTTAATACTTGAGGCTAATAAATTGGATGGAAGTATAAATAAGGATGGATGGTGAATACAATTTTTTTATAAACTCCGTCAAATTATCACATTAAGATGTTATAAATTATAAACGGTTACGAAAGGTTAAGGTTTTAAAACTCATTAGTTACACACTAGCAGGGTACCTGTATGTTGCAGCGGCGGGTATTCTAAAATAATGTTTTTTGTTGAACCATGTTTAAAAAAAAAGTAAAGTAACTCCCAATACCGCTTTTCACAGGTTATGTGTCCCAATACCGTCTTTCACGATTTATGGGGGAGATTGAGACGTAACCAGCATTACCCCTACCTAAGGTAGAGAGGCTGCTTCCGGTTCTATCAAAAGTAGAAAATAACCTCCGGCCTTGCAAGGGGTAAGGATCGAACCCTTGACCTTTGTCTCCATAGGCATTCTAATTTATTATATTTTTTGTGACAATAAATTTATGAATGTCAAGAATTTCATGTGACTTCTTTGCAACTCTTTAACTAATGACAATATTTTTCATTATACAATTGTGATAATAACTATTTTAGTGAGCAATGTTTTTCATTGTTCAAAATGACTATTTTATTCATACAAAGTTAAGTTTTATGGATATAGGTGTTCAAAAATCTGTGAAACCGACAAACCGAGCCGACTCGCTCAATCCAAAACTACAAAAAACGATAACTAAGAAACCGAGACTGAATAAACGAGAAACCGGAAAGACCCTTTTATCACGGTTCGATTTCAGTTTTTATTTTTAAATATCCGCGGTTAATTGAATCGAACCATGTTTATATACATGTAAAAGAAAATTTAAAGTTTGAATACATATAGTCAATATTTGGTACACTTTTATGAGATGTATTGTTGTTTTTGTGGTTGATTTGTTTTTACAATGTGCCAAAATACTTGTATTCCCATTTATGTAGTTAAGATTAGCAGCTTTATTACATTGTATCATATGGTAAAATGATTGTATTTTTAAGTGAGAAGTGATTTAAAAAGAGATTAGTTGTTTATGTTGAATAAATGTATTTGAGTTTTAAATAGTTGTAAATAATTATTTTTATTTTTTATTTTTTACTTGTAACACTTAAACTGTATTTAGGAAATCTTAAAAATTAATAAGACGAAAGTGCTGATCTCCATTATAGGTTGTATAGAGTTGAAGGTGGTTATAGAAAAATCATAAAAGGTAACGAAAATACCCTAGTCAAACTGCATACAACTCAGTTGTTGATATAAATAATGCCTAAAAACGTTACTAATATTTTTCAATATCTCTACGTTTTGATAATCACAAAAGGTAAATTCATTAAACGCAAGATTATTACGTAAACAAGTATTTAGTTGTAAATATTCACTTTAACAACTTAATCACTTAAAGGTATGAATAAACAAATGTCTAATGCATTTTATGATTAAAGGAACATTTTCTTTATCTCTAGATATTTTATAAAATGTTACAAACACTTTATAACTTTTACAAAAATCATTTTTGGTAAATAAAGAAATATGTTTAATCTATAATAAATATATGAATTCAAATTTTCAACCAAAAATGACAAAAATGTTCTAGAAAAAGCCCCTTAAATACTAGGGCGGTCCCCTTAAACTTTAAGGGGACCGACCACTATTTAAGGGGACCGGCCCCGCTCCTCAGGCCCTCAGATTTGTCTATAAATACTGGACTATTCCTGAACTTTTTCTTCACTTTTTGCACCCCAAACTTTCTCTTTCAATTCTTCCTACATATATTTCTAAATCCTTTGATTATATAATCATAAGCTTTTGTTTCTAAATGATCCAAGCTTCAACCATTTAAGTGCAAGAGAAGAATACTTCTATTTTTCAAGACAAGAAGTATTACAACTTAGCGTGATCATACTACCTAAGTTGTTGGTGTATTATACTTTGTAAATCATTCATGCAATTGTGTATAAGGTGTGTATATTAGTTAAATAGGTGTAAGCATTAGTGATTAGATTAGTGTGTAGTATTAGTAGTGAATGTGTGAAGAGGTTGTGGTGTGTAAGTAGTGAATGTGTGAAGAAGTAGTGGTGTGAATAAGTATTGCTAAGTCGTGAAGAAGTTGTGTAGTGACTAGTGGTGTGATATTGGTTCTAGCTAGGATTAGAACTCGATATTTTGCTTAGTGTCAGAAATTGGTGTAAGCAAAGGTGTGTCAGGTTTCTCCGCCATAAAGGAGCTGGTTGACATAGTGAAGATAACTCACGAGTTAGGTGCTCGGGGAGTGGAGTAGGGCAAAGAGGTGCTTAGTAGTCGAACCACTATAAATCATTAGTGTTGCGGTTTGATCTTTCCATCTCTAACTTATTACTTTACTTACATTTTTATTACTTTAGTACTTAGTTATAATTGTTCATATTGTTCAAGAGTTGAGTTCACAAATAGTCGAATCAAAGTTTTTATTACGAAACATCATTTTTATAACAAATAGAAAAAGACGTAAAATTATTCAACCTCCTTCTAGTTTTTCACATCAGCTATAAGCTCGCTTCTCGGAAACACCCAGTGCTGACCACATTGAGAGACACGAAAGTGCAGGTAACGCCAGTTGGTCGCTTCCCCGAGTAATTAACAACCTCATCCGTTTACCGTTGTATTCTCAATAACTAGCATTAGTGCTAGTTTCCAACAACTAAATATTATTTGAGCTGAATTCGGTCAGACAATTACGATTAACAAATTAACTTTTTACAAGCAGACATGCAACGAAACGAAAAAAAATTACATGCTATAAACCATATTTCAAAATTTTTAACTAGATGACTCTGTGTACATGAACCATATTCAAACTTTTCTCCATAAATTTTAAAGATGGTATTGTTGATTATTTACGTGCAAGATTCAATAATAGATTAAATATACGTTTTTTTGTTTCACATTTAATACAAAATCGTTGAATCCAAAAGTACATTGAACTCTATGTAATCACTAGCTTCTATATAACATAACAATCACAAGTCCTCAACTCAGATTCCAACCAAACCATTTCTCATGGCAAAACTCTTATTACTATTCATTTTAGCAATCTACCTAGTCTATGCAACGCAAGCAAACGTCCTTGCTAATGTAAAAGCCAGTTGTGGTTTGAAGCGACGATACACCACTCATATTAAAGTTGACGTGAACAATCTTCGGTTTCATTGCCAGTCAAAAGACAATGATCTTGGTGACGTTGTTAGGAATGCTGGAGAAGAATTTGACATTAGGTTTTGCCTTAACTTCTGGAGGACGACGCTCTTCTTTTGTCATTTTCACTTGGGATCTAAGCAACGCACTTTTGATGTTTTTTCGTTGAAGAATCGAGGCGATCCTGATTATTGTTTTATGAGCGAGCATGAGTCGAAAGATAATTGTTTTTGGCTGGTTAAAGAAGATGGTTTTTACGCTCCTTTGACAAATTTTCCGGGACCAAATGATTGGGTTAAACGATTTGATTGGGAATAAACATTAGTATGCTACCATCTTTATGTGCCAATCTTTTTATGTTTAAGACAGTTTCATCCTATATACATAATACAACATTTGTCAACTATAGTTTGTTTCTTTGATAGTCAATCGAGTCGTATATCTAAAGAACTATTATATACGAAACATGTCGAATTAAGGATACCGGCCAATATTCAAACACTTACAACGTCCTCTACTGTATTCAAACACTTGGAAACGATGCACAAACAATATTGATTCAAATGCCTACTCTATTTGTATTCAGTCAAGACAACTTTGATCCAATACGACGCACAAACAATATTGTTCGGTCAACACAGCCAACGTCGTGAAATTGTAAACGAAATGGAGATGCGCTTATGTAGATGAAAGTCAACTATCAAAATACGACCAAATGAAAAAACAAGCTGAAATTTTAACATACAACAAAGTGCAATTTGGATGGCCGTTTACTAAACAATATAGAAGAAGCGGGTACATCAAATGAAATCGAGTAGCATTAAGCAGCAATGTTTAGATAATACATGTAAACAAAAGAAGCTCTCACTTAGAAATATGTGAATTTTTGTTCAACTGCAATTTTATTAGAAGATTGAAGACGCGTAAATTGACAACATCCCCAAAGTTTACCAGACCTCAGGACGCATTTCACCAGTTGCAGGAGGCATCCATTTTCCTGAGTGATCACTACAAGAAAACGTACCTCGGGCGACGAGAACAATGCCGACGACTCAATGTCGTCGGCACCATACGCTAAACGACAAAAAATTGGCTTGACCCAGACAAGGCTGCGTTGAATTTTTAATCTAGAATATTACCGACGTCATGTCGTCGGTATAATAACAACATGTTTGACTATTGATAAACCTGGTGAAAAAATAGGCGGGAATTTGACCGCCAAAACACGTGCCGACGTCATGTCGTCGGTGATATATAAATACACAAAAAATTGTGGTTAGCGTGGGATTAACCAATGATTAATAATTAATAGCTCCTAGTTTAACGACGCCGACGACATGACGTCGGTAACAATTTGAGTCAAAATTTTGGTTTTTCCCTTTTGTGAATTATAGCGAATAATTGGGCGGGGTTTTTTCCCGCCTTAACGACGCCGACGACATGATGTCGGCACTTATTTTAACCGCGTGTACATTATAGCCAATAATTGGGAGGGAATTTTCCCGCGTTTTGTTCCCGTCGACATGTCGACAGGAATATCTCTCCAAAAATTCAGCCTATATATCACCTAACAAATATATTCCCGTCTCATTTTTTACCTATATACATTCTCACAAAATCATTTCCGTCTCATTTTACACATCTACATATACATTTTCACAAAATTATTTCCGTCTCATTTTACACATCTCACAAATAATTCAATCGTCAATTCTTAAAAGACACACATGACTTGGCGTGGTTGCACAGTTGAAGAGGAGTACTCAAAAATCTTGTCACACGAGCTCCTCTTTAATGAAGTTATGTTAACTTTTGGTCATTCAGTTTATGAGGAATATGGTGATTTTAAGGATGCTGAACCGTGGATGAGAGACAAGATTATCGAATGGTGTAGGAAAAAGCCGTACTACAAAGAGTACATGGACGAGCTAGATGCTGCTGAAGCTCAAGCTGCTGCTGAAGCTCAAGTTGTTGCTGTTGGAGGTGACGACGAAGCTGAAAGTACGTTGGAAACAAAACTTGATAATCTGGGAAATAGGATCACAAATCTTGAAGCTACGTTTGCACATATCAAGGAAATGAGAGCAAGGAAGGGAAAAGATGGTGCGAGTTCGAGTAAAGCGGGAAGTAGCCGCTAAAAAATAAACGGGTTGTTTCGTTTGATCTGTTGTTTTAGTTGTCGAGTTGTTTAGTTTGAGTTGTTTCGTTTGGTTGTCGAGTTGTTTAGTTTGAGTTGTTTCGTTTGGTTGTCGAGTTGTTTAGTTTGAGTTGTTTCCTTTGGTTGTTGAGTTGTTTAGTTTGGTTGTCGAGTTGTTTAGTTTGAGTCTGTATGAAAATGCATGTGGTTAAGAACTCTTGCTTGTTTTAAATAAACAGTTTGCCTTTGTGTTTGATAATTATTGCTCCTTCAGTTCTAATTATTGCTCCACAACAACAACAACAACAACAACATTTTATTAAACATCAAAAACATCAACAACAACAGCAAACAACAGCAATAACAACGATAACAGTACTACATATGAAATTTATCCATGTCACCTACAAGGTCACGGAGTATTGCATCCGACTGACATGCGTGGTCGTGGTTGGGATACGTTGCCATGTCAAGTTTTGCCTCCAGCACCCTTAATTTTGTCTCTAGCACCTGTTTTTGTGCCTCCAACACCTGTTTTTGTGCCTCCAGCAAGTTTATTCTAAGATTTTTTTCATGACAGTTTGAGCACTGGTGAGTGCTTATTCACTCACTTTTATAAGACCAAAACCGGACTCAAAAGACCAAAAACTAATCGAATTATGCCAAATTTGTAGTGTTTTTGTGTTTGTGATATGCAGGTACGGATATTTTACAAAGTGACGAAAATTCACGAGAAAACAACGAAACCGAGCACGAGAGTAGGAAAAGGTCAGAAAAGTCAAGAGCCGAAGCCGGGAAGCATTTTTCAAGTCCGGATCAATAATTGAGCTTAAAGTTCCAAAGTCTACTTTGAAGAATCATCATTTTGTCAAAAATAGCCCTTGGATAATATTTCTCAAAAATGACAGAATCAGTCCTTGCATTTTCAAAGTTTACACAAATTGTCCTTGTAATTTTCATTTCCATTAAAATGAAATTACTACATCACAAGCCCAAGATTTTTGATATCCAAGTCCAATATCCAAAATAACAAGTTGTTAGGTAAAACCATTGCATCTCATGTATAACCATAGCATCTCGACTCGTTCGTTTAACATCTCATGTATAACCATTGCATCTCGACTCGTTCGTTTAACATCTCATGTATAACCATTGCATCTCGACTCGTTCGTTTAACATCTCATGTATAACCATTGCATCTCGACTCGTTCGTTTAACATCTTATGTATAACCATAGCATCTCGACTCGTTCGTTTAACATCTCATGTATAACCATTGCATCTTGACTCGTTCGTTTAACATCTCATGTATAACCATAGCATCTCGACTCGTTCGTTTAACATCTTATGTATAACCATTACATCTCGACTCGTTCGTTTAACATCTCATGTATAACCATTGCATCTCGGCTCGTTCGTTAAACATCTCGTGTATAACCATAACATCTCGGCTCGTTCGTTAAACATCTCGTGTATAACCATAAAAATTTAACTACTTATTTTTTAATTTTATAAAACTATTTTTATTTTATTTTTTTAATTTTATAAAAGTATTTATAATAAATAAAAAATTTAACTACTTATTTTTTTATTTTATAAAACTATTTTTATTTTTATTTTTAATTTTATAAAAGTATTTATAATAAATAAAAAATTTAACTACTTATTTTTTATTTTATAAAACTATTTTTAATTTAATTTCCTAAAAGTATTTATAATAAATAAAAAATTTAACTACTTATTTTTTTATTTTATAAAACTATTTTTATTTTATTTTTAATTTTATAAAAGTATTTATAATAAATAAAAAATTTAACTACTTATTTTTTATTTTATAAAACTATTTTTATTTTAATTTTCTAAAAGTATTTATAATAAATAAAAAATTTAACTACTTATTCTTTTATTTTATAAAACTATTTTTAATTTTTTTTAATTTTATAAAAAGTATTTATAATATTACCGTCGACTTGTCGTCGGTAATATAACCGCCAAAATTTTCACCAAAATTTCATACATCCCGCCAAACTAGAAACGACAAATATCTTTACTTTACCGACGACATGTATTAAAGGATATAACAAAAGTAGATCTGGGGTCAACACTTAGAAAAAAAAACGTATAACTTTTTTATCTCCTCCGCCGGCGATAAAAAAGTACTCCTCCTCCTCCTCCGACACGACTACCACTTCCTCCTCCGGGGATTATCAACACCACGTACACCACCACACCACACCACACCACCTCCTCTTCCTCCGGCGATTATCAACACCACGTACACCACCACACCACACCACACCACACCGCAGCTCCACACAATAGCACCACTGTGCACCTCCTCCTCCTCCTCATTCGTTTAATTCTTCCCCAACCCCTCCTTTGTTTAATTCTTCTTCTTCCCCAACCCTCCTTTCTTCAACACCACGTACACCACCTCACCACACCACACCGCAGCAGGTAAATTTTTTTCTAATTTTTTTTAATTTTTGTTATTATTATTAATTTAATTGTTATTATTGTTGTTAATTTTTGTTATTATTATTGTTAATTTATTTTTTGTTTATTAATTTTTTAATTTTTGTTTATTTTTTGTTATTATCCAAGACAGCAGGTAAAGAGGGTGAGAGCCGAGAGCGAGAGCCGAGGGTGAGAGCCGAGACAACCAAGACAGCAGGTAATGTACCTCGTTTTATTTTTTTTTATTAACTTTTGGTATCCCGACGACATGTCGCCGACAACAGTTTTTTGTTTAAACTTTTGATATATATTAATTGTTGCTCTCTTTTATTATAGCCCGATACCACAGCCGATACCACATCCAAGCCACAGCCGATACCACAGCCGAGACCACAGCCGAGACAGTATGTATTCCTTTTTTTTTTATTCATTTTTATGCTTTGTTGTAGTTTAGTATATTAGGTTTTGATATAAAAGAGATTAATTGTTGCGGATTGTGAAATGTGATTAAGTATTAGTTTACGGATTAAGTATTAAGTAGGATATTGCGTTTGGTTAGTTTTTTGGTTGGTTTTAACGACACAACCAAGGTATGTATTAAGTAGGATATTACGAAGGTTGCAAATATTAAACTAGTAAAAGAAAGAAAAAAAATAGTGTGATTTTAGAGTGTGTTTGTTAGTAACTATATAATTGTTTAATTTTAATTGTTTGGTTTTCGGCTTATATTGTTTTGTTTTCGGCTTATATTTCATAATTGTTTATATTCTAATTGTTTAACTTAAAATATATGCTATTGTTAGACTTTTGTGAATGTTTTAGGATTTTAGTGATTAATTTCGGAAAGTCCCCGTCCGAAGTTAATCATCCGATAGAAAACCCGTCCAGAATTAATTTATTAGAAATTAATTTCGGAAAGTCCCCTGTTTGGGACTGCTTTTTGAATGTTTTGTCTCATTTAGGATATGGATGCGTATAACTGATTTACTATTTGAGATTATTTCGACAGTGTTTCTCCTTTACTCCTACGAATATGTCCATCTTAATGCACATATTTGGGGAGTTGAGGGGAAATGCTGCCGAAATTTTCTCAAATAGTAAATCAGTTATACATATTCATATATGGGACGAATCATTCAAAGAGTGAGTTAGGATTGCCTTCCATAGTTGCGCTAGGTGAACAAAACAACTCGTAATCATTAATTAAGTGCATATAATAACCGATTGCATCATAAAAATGCAGTTATGATAATTGATAAGAGTTGGACCCGTATAGATCATCGTGGTTCAAAAGAATTTCTTGATGGTCTTGCCGCCTTCCTCCATCATTGCAAACCGTTATTGAATAATTCCGGAAAAATAAAATGTCTGTGTCGTCGTTGTTGTAATGTTCCATGGGTATCTCTCGAAGGTCTTAAAAACCACATAGGTCAAAATGGGTGGGACCCAACTTATACACAATGGAAGGATCACGGTGAACCGGATCCTCCGAATAATGATCAAAATGCTATTCTTGATAACACAACACAACGTGAGATGAGTGACATGGGTGCGTGCCTAAATGATATTCTTGATATTCCTCCGAATAATGATCAAAATGCTATTCTTGATATTCCTTCGAATAATGAGCCGACTCACGGAAATATTGGCGAGACAAGTAACGAGCCTACTCAAGCAGCGACACCTCCTCTGCGTAACGAGTATGAAGAGTTACTTGCAAGTTCCAACCAGCCTCTATACCTGGGTTGTGACTTTATGACAACATTGGATTTTATGGCAAAGTTTACACATCTCAAGGTCAGCGGTAAATGGAGTGATACTTCATTTAACAAAACGCTAAAATTTCTCCAGGAGGTATTTCCGCCCAGGTTAGGTTACAATCTCCCACCGTCATACTATCATATAAAGAAGACATTTAAAAAGGTCGGGTTAGGGTACGAGTCGATACATGCTTGTGAAAATGATTGCTTTCTATATCGGGGGGTTGATGACGAAGATTTGGAGTATTGTCCGGTTTGCAAAACGAGTAGATGGAAAGACAATAAAACAACGGGGAAGAAAGTTCCTAACAAGGTGTTGCGTTACTTTCCTATCATTCCTAGACTACAACGTTTGTACAAGTCTGTTCACACTGCAAAACATATGACTTGGCATGCTACTGGAAAGTCTACGGACGGTAAGATGCAACACCCGGTTGATGGTAAAGCATGGCAAAAGTTTGACAATAAATATTCGGATTTTGCTATAGAACCACGAAACGTTCGATTAGGGTTGGCTGCTGATGGTTTCAATCCGTTCGGAAACCTTAGTCAGACTTACAGCATGTGGCCGGTTATATTAACAACATACAACTTGCCTCCGTGGTTATGCATGAAAGAGACTTCTTTGATGTTGACGTTGTTGATTCCTGGCCCTAAATCACCGGCGAAGGACATCGATGTTTACTTGAAGCCCTTGATTGATGACCTTGTGGAATTATGGAAAAAACCAGGTATCTTGACTATGGACGTTGCTACAGGCACTCAATTCCACATGAGAGCGATGCTTTTATGGACCATCAATGATTTTCCTGCTCAAAGTAGTTTGTCTGGTTGGCAAGGGCAAGGTTACTACGCTTGCCCTACATGCAAAGTAGACACTCCGGCTACGCGTGTGATAAGCAAAACAGCTTATGTTGGTCATAGAAGATTCCTAAAAAAAACCATAAATGGAGGAGGGACGATACTACATTCAGTGGTGAACCCGATCATAGAGAGCCTCCTAGAAAAGATACCAGGGCTGATATCTTGACTCAACTTGCAAAATTGCCCACACGTGTGCCGGGGAAACATCCAGATTATGGGGGTGGGAAGATAAAACGTAATCATGACGACGAGCTGAACTGGACTAAACGGTCTATCTTCTATGATCTTGAATATTGGTCTTTTCTTTCTCTACCACACAATTTAGATGTCATGCATATCGAAAAAAATGTGTTGGAGAGTATCTTGAACACCTTGTTAATGAATGACAAATCTAAAGACACCGCGAAGGCAAGACAAGATTTGCAAGCTCTGGGCATTCGACAGGAGTTGTGGCTCGGAAACAAACAAAACGGGAAGTGCTCGAAGCCTCATGCAAAGTACTCCTTCACACCCGATAAAAGAAAACTCTTCTGTGAATACATCAAAACAGTTAAGCTACCAGATGGGTTCGGATCCAAGTTCAAGTCAAAAGTGACCAAAGATGATAACAATATAACGGGCATGAAGTCTCATGACTGTCATATAATGATGCAACGGTTACTTCCTTATGTACTTCAGCAATACTTGGACGCACAGACTTATACACCATTGATCGAGCTTTGTTTCTTCTTTAAGCAAATTTGCGCCCGAACTTTGATGGTGAAAGACATGGTGAAAACTAAAGACTAGTTGATCAGTATTTTGTGCAGTCTCGAGCAAATATATCCTCCTGTTTTTTTTGACATTATGATTCACTTGGTTATGCATTTATCTGAAGAGGCTATTCAAGGCGGTCCTGTTTCATTCCGGTGGATGTATCCATTTGAAAGATACATGAAGAATCTTAAAAACTATGTCCGAAATAAAGCTAAGCCGGAGGGTTCAATAGCGGAGGGTTATGTTGCAGATGAAGCATTAACTTTCTGTTCTCGTTATTTTCGTGGTGTTGGGACAAAATTTAATCATCCCGCTGCATCTCAGGACTGTCCTCGCCCAACCAGTGATTTCCAGGTGTTCCGATCACTATGTACCAATTCTGGTAAAGAGACATTGATTAAGTTAGGTCTCCCAGAAATGGAGAGAGTGATATGGTATGTACTTCACAACAGTCCTGAGATCGACAAGTACATGGACGAGTTCGAGAGGTATGCGTTTATATTTTGAAATTTCTGTTTCCCAAGTTATCTTTTCGATTTATTCTAATATCATGAACATTTTCAGCGAATTTCCTAATATCGACATGCAACAAGCATTTCCGAGCTGGTTTGAGACAAAGGTAAACTTATTGTATGTATTTCCATGTATAAATAACGACTATTACTCATCTCCATCTATTCTTATCTTTTTTCATAGATCCGTAAACTTTACATAGCCGATGACCCAAGCTGTACTCCCGACTTATTCGCTTTGGCTTGTGGACCATCACCGACCCCAATCTCAGTCAACTCTTGCGTAGTCAACGGTGTGAGGTTTGTCGTACACAGCCGCGATATAAAACGTACAACTCAGAACAGCGGAATTTGTTCACCTGGTGAGAAGGAGGGAGAAATGTATTATGGTCAACTAGAAGAAATTCTGGAGTTCGCATATTCCCAGTTCAAAGTTGTGTTGTTTCGAGTTAAGTGGTTCGACTTAAGCAACAAAAACCGTAGAGTCCAACGTTTTACCACTAGAAACAACATGACACAAATTTTGGCATGTAGCTATGCGTTCGAAGATCAACCTTACATTCTCGCAACACAAGTAAAACAAGTCTTCTACCTTGAAGATCCTGCCAGACGACCACTCCATTGGAAGGTCGTCCAAGAAGTAAATCACAACACAATCTGGGATGTCATCGTGGTAGAAGACGATGATGATGTGATACATGGCAACAACTCATCCGATCTCCAACTGTCTGCTAATTTGAATGATTTGGAACCTGGAACCTTAAATATCGATGGTGAATCAACGTTAGTTGAGGCACCACCACCAATCATTCCTGTTGATGACGACGATGATTTTATTGATGATGAAGACGACGATCCTTATGATTTAGCATATTCTGATAATGAAGTCGCAAACAATTCTGATGATGAAGTTGAAGTTGCGACTAATGTTGTTTATGATAGTGATTTTGATTGTGCAGATTGATCTTAAAATGTAACTTGTAAAACGACACTTATTTTAATGAAATTGTTATGGATTGTTTAAAAGTGTATATTTCTTTTGAATGTGTATGTATTTGAATGTGTGCATGCTTATGTTAATTTGTTCCCGAATTTCTATATGTTACTCAACTTGTACTTTTACAGATGGCAGCAGCAGTTGCACGGAGTCATGGTGGTGACGGTGCCGATGATCCACCACCTTCCCCTACCCGTCAGATTGAGGGCGGGCACCGTGCTAGTGGTAAGAATTTCTAGATTACATATATATATATATATATATATATATATATATATATATATATATATATATATATATATATATATACTAGTTTTCGAAGCCCGCCCGATGGGCGGGCATGACTTATAATTATCGTTGATATATGTTAGTATAGCTTTAGAAGGGTTTTAAAGAATGGTTGCAAAAAGTGGACATAATAAGATATAAACGTACCAATATTTATATTGAATGCATGACAATGAAAATAAATAAACATCAAGATTTATAGAACAATTAAAACATACAAAATATTTTGTAACAAAATAGTATATTGGACATGACTTATAATTATCGTTGGAAGGATTAGTTTACGGAGAATTTGTGAAAATCGTTTACAAAAAATTAAGTAAAGATAAATTAATTATAAACTTACCAAATTATTTACGGAAGTCATTAAGAACAAAAAGAAATAAATGTTCATCTAATAAGAGAAAATAAAATTAATAAATTATTCGCAAGAACAAAGTATATTTTGTCGGTTCAAATGCAAAATCTTTCTACACAACGTTGGTTTTTTATTTTGTATATTTACTATCTTTATAAGAACAAAGAATCCTCAATCGCTTCCAAATCCTTTTGCCTCTTAAGACAACGGCATATAATTGGACATGCCGAATTGGGCAGCTAGCTTTATGAATCTGGTTAAAAAATTCTAAGAGAATGTAAATCAATTATAAACATACCAATATATTATTTAATGCATTAGGAAAGAACACAAATAAACACTTATGATAATATAAATAAATAAATAAATAATTTTGGTGGTCAAGTATAAGGTGTGAATATCTTTCTTTATAATAAGAATTCTTTATTTGCAATTACCGTGTATGTGAAAATCTAAAGCAAAATCAAAATTGTTGTCCTGAAGTGTATGTAAACATCCATATATCGCCATGTAGCCACGGATGTTCACTGTGATGACTCTAGGCTAACGTTTGGAAAAACCAACTTATGATATAAAATCTTGTTGTAGATGAAGAATTTACTCATGATGAACCCTTCCCTTGCTGAACTAACTGGAATTAGTGATTCACGTCTTGAACGCTTTGTTCATCATTTTCGAACATATCTTATTGGGTCAAACATCGCTGTCAAAGTTGGTCAAAACTCACAATTTCCATTCGTGGCATCAAGGACTTAACGATCCCGAAGCTGCAGCATTCAAGTTGTCCTGAGTCCTAGGACAAGTTCTTTCAAGTTGAGGCGAAGGTCAGAAGTGGGTCATGCCTGAAAAGCATCCTGTTCCCTATATGACAACAGGTGAGCCATCGGCTACAAATTGCCATGAACAATACAACATTTCAGAATCATCTCTTAAAAGTTGCCTCTTCCCATCAGTAGACATACAAACTATTAGGTCACGTCCTCAGATACCTCGAACAATACCATCGTTTCTCTTTTCTCCATATTACTGTTGGTGTCCACCCTCACGCATGATCCCTGCATCCACACCCGAATCATATACGTTACCACCCCTTTCATCACTGCTTGCAACCTCTGCTTCTAATCTATCTGAGATCCCTTTCCTTCCCCTATCTATGTCGGTATCACAACGGATCCTGATACTCACCCCTCTCATGTCTGACCCGATAGTTCACATACTGGTAATCGACATATGCTCTTCACAACCCATTGGTCCAAGACACCGAGTCAGAGAAGAGTGCTAGGGACACACTACAGAAAAGAAAAACTCATGTGTTAACTTACCTAGAACTACCGAATGACTGTATCTGCTATTGCCATCCTGAAAAACTGTGAACTTTGCTGATCTTTTGTTAAAACGTGCAGCAACATATAAATAAAAATTAATCAGACGCAGTTGAAGTTCTATATTTTACAGGCTGTAGTTTTTCGATTTCCTTTTTTTCGTTTCTTTTGTAATTATAAATAATTTTAATACAGATACATACTCGCATTGTGAAATCAGTTGGCTGTTACATCATTGGTGGTAAAAGAAGTTATAATCCAAGTCCATTACTAATCTCAAGCAAGAAGTTATAATCTGCAATTAGTTAAAACATTACTTGTTTTAGTAATATAACTACTATAAGATAATTACCAAATGATTATGAGTATCATAATTTGTACCAAATACTCTTCAGCATGGCACTTAGGCCTAATGGATGCCGCATTAGTATTTCTTTCTCAAGTAAGGCGGTCGCGATAGCAACAGCCTTTTGAGCAGCAACTTTCTTGTAATGAGCTTTAAAGAAAGCAGCCTTCTCTGCAACTTTCTTGTAACAGGCCTAAAAGAAAGCATGCATGTGAGTCAAATGTTATATTCAGTGGTATTATAATTATATGATAGTCACAGTATTAGTCTAAAGTTGCTCAATTATATAGTTAAAACGAAGGCACTTTTCTTATGCTTTTTGCCTTATAGTTTTAATATGCATTTTTAGAAATATTGTTATACCCACAATAATGACTACAAAGCTGAACATTAAGAGCTATTTGGGATTGATTAGACTGATATAGCAATACACGGTTTTGAGAGGGTTTACCTGAGATGGAGTTCGTTGTTCTTAGGTTTCTTGTCTGCAACGTCGGTGCATTAGGACCCTCTGTTGGAGCAGTGGGTGTGTGTAGACTCGTATCGCCAGTAACTATTACATAAAAACCAATTCAAGGTAATATCAGTTTCAATAAATAACAATAAGATAAGGAATGATATTGAATTATAAGTGTTACAACAGCGTACCGATAGTATTTAACGCACGAAAAAGGGTGTCAGTCCCACGAATATGTTGATCTGATTCGTGTACACAGTGTTTACCCTTATCTGCAGCGTCCGGTCTTTTAAAAGGATAGTTGATAACAGAAGAATGGTCGTGGCTGTTTTCTACATTTTGTTGATTTGTGGTTGTGGTGCCCAGAACAGTAGTGATTGCAAAATGAATTCCATTACAATGCAATAAATCAACTGTAGTCGCACCTTCATCATGCGACATGCGAAAGCTCATACCATTATGATTGAAATTGTGATGTGGTGTCCTAAAATAAAGTAGAGGCAGTTCGTATATTCATATGCGGGGTTGTGCTGCTGCTCCAGTGCGTTGTACATGTAGCCAAAAAAACAAATAACAAAGCAAACTCAGAACCTGTGTATGCATGTTATGGATTTATATATCAAAACGTACGAATGTCATTCAACATTTCAATATAACAGCATCAAATTTCCTTTCAGTGGTTGTTCCACTTTGTCAGACATGAATTGCTGACTACTTTCCACTTTTGCTTGCCTTAGGTTGTAATCATTCCTTGTCTGTTGTTGCCATTGCGTTCTTGGTATCCTTTTTTGGTATTTGTCAGCAGCTATAACGACAACACATGGCAAAGAGCTTGTATAATTTGAACCATCTTTTATATCCGGTGAAACCTATATGTTCATGTATTATTATATCGTACCTTAGGCTATGCCCCTTTTTTCGTATATACAGTGCGTGCATGGACTTGTGCTCCTGCTGCTTGCAATAACAACCAAGATTGCAGGTGTTATCCTCGTGTCGCCTCCAATTGGCTTCTGGTAATAAGTTGTGAAGAGATGTATTCAAATGTTTCTGAAAACAAAGTATATAATTAGATGGCATGATAGTTTAGAACAATTGTGAAAAACGAAAAAAGAGCCACAATGAATTTAGCTTCATAGATTACCAAGTCTCGGCTTCATTCGATTCAGTCACGCTAATTTCCGCCACTAAAGCAATCATTAAGGAAGCTAAATCCAACCATATTCCACAAATCATATACTCATAGGTTTGATTATATTCAAATAAATTTTACCACGTGAATACTTATATGACTAAGAAGAGATATAAATACCTTGTCTTAAGGGTTTTGTAGCAATACTATAAGATCAATAAAGAATTTAGGAACATTTATATATTTAAGAACAAAAAAAAACATACATGATGAAGACTTCATACGAAGACCACCTGTGGAAGCAAAAACATAATTATTAGGTTTAAATTAGGGTTAGGTTAAAAAACTGTCATAACCTACCTCAAAGCTATGGAGGAAAAAAAAGTTTTGATTTAGGGTTTCGGAGAAGAATGGCAACGAATGTTTTTTCTGTGGGTTTGTTTAGGAATGAACCGCAATTTTTTTTTCGTATATGTTTGATTAGGTTTACCTAAGTTGTAGGGATTCTCCTATATAATTGGTTGTATAAGTTTATAAAATTTGACTTGCAAGATATAATCCAAAAAATGTGTTGATCTATTGGTTATCATGTGTGTTGATGTTACAAACACCCCAAGTTCGATTCTCTCTATTGTCATTTTTACACTAATATCCGAATATTCAATTTTAATACATTTATTAATTAATTAAAAAAATACTAAATTACGAAATTAATTATAAAAATACGAAATTAATTATAAAAATTTAGCTTACATGTATGTATTGTGATGACATGGCAGAAATTGAATTACATGGCAATGACTGGGCAATGAGGTGGCATTGACGTGTAACGCCTCCTGTTATATATAATATAGATATATATATATATATATATATATATATATATATATATATATATATATATATATATATATATATATATATATATATATATATATATATATATATATATATATATATACACATATTATGTATATATATAGATATATGTGTATATATATATATATATATATATATATATACATATATCTATATAAGTTACTTTATGATGTTTTCACTCACTCCAATTGCAGGATCAGGGCGACCCCGCCGAGGAGGTCGGGCCAGGGGGGGAGGCAGGGGTAGGGGAGGTCAGAATGGCGGTAGGCAACGACCACGCGAAGAAAATAAGAATGTGAAGCTCAAGGCTGCCGTGAGACTTCGTGGCCCACAGTCTATTGACTTTGAGATTGGTGATAAGGGGACTTACACTCATGTGGGCACGAACCATGCATGGTTTGGCAATTACGTCGGCGAGCTCATTCGACAGCTGCCGCTACACTATGACTCCTGGTACGATATAGAACCGGAGCTGACGGCTAACTTCCTTCCAAGCGTCGGGGTTAGTTATTTCATTTTCCTTTTATATATATTGTTATGTTACCGTGTTTATTTATTTAAATGTGCATATTTATTTAAATTTGTTTATTTATTTATATCTCTATATTTAATTATTTGAATGTGTACATTTATTAACACGAGACATGCAGAACCCGTGCTACGCACGGGCTAATAATCTAATTGTTAATCGTGTATTCTTTCTGTATATTGGCGAGTGTATACTTAATTATGGTTTAGTAAATCATATGAAATGTTTTAACTTTCTTGTATAAAAATTGAAACATGCTTGATGTTGTTTTGGTTTTGTGGTGTTGTATTCTATATATGGGCTTTTGGTTATTAAGTTGTGATGGCTTTGTTTCTTTTGGCCTATTACTTATTTGCATGATAAAAAAAATAGTTTTGTTTCTTTTGTTCTATTACTTATTTACTTAGCCCTACAATACTTGTCTATTAGATGGTTTTTGCATGATAATATGAAGCACACGGGGTTTATCTAATTTGTTATAGTTTAATGTGCGTTAAATATTTTCTTTATTAATTTTATAAGTTAAAGTTTGTGTAATAATGTATATATAATAATGACACATAAACTGTATAAAAATCGTTGCAAACCTTTTTAGCTTCATCTCATTTTAATATACAACTAATTTTATTGAAAATTAACATTATAAAGTCTAACTAATATTAATAAATCTTATCAATAAACTCGATTCTAAATAGCTAACTAAATGAATATTAATTAACACATTATTAATAATTCCTAAAACCTTTGGACTCCACTATCATATCTTAAACATAATTTTTTTTAATTTACAAATGGGTTTGAGCAAAAATTATATACTTTTTCTTTTATATTCATTATTCAAGTTGCATGCTTACGTAAACTAATCATGCTAAAAAGTATCATTTAACCATTTAAATGTTGCTTTACATACATGCTCGTGCACATTTTCTTTAATCAATTCGCACATGTGAGCTACATCAATAGAAAATACACATAAATTACTTGTATATGAAAATGCATTAACATAATACATATATCTATATATATTACATTAGGTTAAATCATCAATTATTCTTGCAACCTTTTCAACTTCATCTCGATCCATAACCGAATTTTAATTGTATACTAATTACTAAATATCATGTGATAAATTTCAGCAAGCGTTGCACTTCCATCTCGATGTTGTATATACTTCACATTAAATGCACCGGTTTTGTTTTTCGATAAAAGTTTGAACTTTTGCTTATGTTTAAAACTCAACTTTTTTATTTGATATTACAATTCACAAACGGATTTAAGTCAAAATTATGTATTTTTTTCCTTTCTATTAATTACTCAATGTGATATTTTTAATATGTCGTATTTTGCTATTATGGCAAACTCATTTAATTGGCGTAAATATTAGTTTCTCACTAATGATTCTACATATAGAAAAAGAAAACACTTTGCGATGCGCGACCCTTCTTCTTTTCAATAATAATTCAATTGCACACGATAAATTCATTCTAATATTTCTCAAAAAGCATTCGAAAGGAACTACTTACATAAACTAATCAAGCTAAAAAGTATCATTTAACCATTTAAATGTTGCTTTACATACATGCTCGTGCACATTTTCTTGAATCAATTCGCACATGTGAGCTACATCAATAGAAAACGCACATAAATTACTTGTATATGAAAATGCATTAACATAATACATATATCTATATATATGCTTATCTATAACAATCACCTAAATATGTAAGAAACAAAGAAGATAGTTGGTATCTCAATCTTTGGTTCCATTTATCTGAGCATGCATGATCTTGTGTGATTTTCATGGTACATGCATATGATAACTAAATTAAGAAAAAAAAAAGACCAAGTTAATTACAAAGATCTAAAAGATGTTTGAATCATCTACAAAATGTTGCAAAAGATAATTTACATACCGCTACCAACAATCAAAGATCTAAAAAATGTGTGAATCATCTTCAAATGTACATACTAAATGTGATTTTTGCCAGTTTATATAGGCATGAATTAGGTTAAATCATTAATTATTCTTGCAACCTTTCGCAACCCTTGCACTTCATCTAACCGACTTTTAATTCTATACTAAATGTCATGTGATCAATTCGGGCAACCCTTGCACTTCATCTAACTGACTTTTAATTCTATACTAAATGTCATGTGATCAATTCCGGCAACCCTTGCACTTCATCTCCTTTCATGATTGTATAGTTATTATGAGGCTGCATTGAATTCCGAGCATTAGCTATCTTGTACTCTACGCAACTACTAAACGACTCCAACTTGTTTCTAACTCTAACAACTCTATCATCATAACTCCACATTAAATTTAGGGATTGAATCTTATAGTATTATAGATTTTTTTATTTATTTATATCTTTATATTAATTTTAACTATATTTGATTGCGGCGTATGTTCAATTTGGAGCGCCACAAGACCAGACCGGAGTGGGAGACCATTCGGTCGGCGCTCACAGCATATTTCGCCACCCGATACCGTGACAATAAACATGATCTGAAACGCGATTACTTTACGAGAAAGGGTGGGGCTGCGAGAGTGGACGGGATCAGAAGAAATCCTCCTCCGAACTTGGAGCCAGCTGAGTGGAACAAGTATGTCAACCAGTACATGACGGAGAAGGCTCAGACACGATCGGCTGTGAACAAAGAGAATAGAAAGAAGAACAAGATTCTCAGCCGCCACGGTTCGAAATCATTTGCCGCATCTCGACACGAATATGTAAGACACATTTTATTTTTATAAGATTATTTAATTTTAATAATATATTAATTAAAAGTATTTATACTAAATAAAATATATATGGTGTTTGATTAGTCATTTTAATTTGTTTCATCCTATATGCATGTGTATATATTTATACAGTTCGAGAACAGCGAGGACCACCGGTATCCGTCCATGTTCAATACCTATCTTGACACCCACTTCAAGAATGGTGTTTGGTTGCAGGACGAGGCTCGTGCTCGGTTTGTAAGTATCGTTATTTATTTATTTATTTATTTATTTTCCAAACACGCACTTAGTGATTTATTGAAACATAATCTAGTAATTAACCCGACTAATATATTAATTTTCTCATTTTTTTTCAACTACACAGGAAGAGATGGTCCGACTACGGGAGCCTAGATCCGATATGCCGGCAGACGAGCCGTGCCTCACGGAGGAGGAGATATTTGCTCGGGTAATCGGGGGCAAGCAGCGTGGCCATATACCCGACGTCGGCAAGGTGGTACCCTTCTTGAAGAGGCCACGGGTAGACTTGCCGCCTCCAGCTCCACCAGGTATTTAAAGTTGGATAATCTTATGTATTGAAATGACCGTTTTTAAATTTTGATTATTTCGTTTATAGGTATTTAAAGTTGGATAATCTTATGTATTGAAATGACCGTTTTTAAATTTTGATTATTTCATTTATAGGTACGTCCGAGCTTGACAGGAAGCTTGCTGAAGCTCAGGAGAAGATTGTTGAATTTAAAACGATAGTGGATGAAGCTAAGAAAGAGAAGGAGAAAGAAAGAAAGAAAGCCAAGAAAACTGAGAAGCAGCTTGAGTTGTTGACACGTTTTGTCTCGACAAACCCAACATGGGAGGCGTTTATTAGCCAGAGTGGTTCTCGTCATGTAGCTGGAGGCGGCGCAGGCGCTCCCGCGAAGGGCTCAGGCGGCGAGAGTGGCTCTGGCAGCGGGAGTGGCTCTCGCAGCGGGAGTTCTGATGATGATCAGGATGACGACGAGGGGCTGTATGACGACGATGGGCTGTAGAGGTATTATGTTGTGTTGTTTTGTCTTTGGAACTATGTCCGGACGACCCCAATCTTATTATCTTTGAACACTTAGGATATTGCAACATTTGTAGATATAGTAGCTACGTTTAGCGATTATAACACCCGTTTTGTAAACTTTATGATGTATTTTGAGGGTGTTATAAAGTTTATGGCCATTTTGTAAAGTTTATTAATTGTTTAGTGGTTATATATAACCGTTTTAGCCGTTATAAACTTTATAGTCGTTTTAGCTATTGTTTTGTGTTGGAATGTGTTGTTATGAGAGCAGGACATGAAACTGGAATTGGTAGATTTTTGTTGCACAATTTTGCGGCAAAAATCTGGGCAGGGCAGCTGCGCAGGCTGCTGTGCAGCTGCAGTATAACTTCTTGCCGACTACATGTCGTCGGAAATATAATACACATATTAACTATTTTCAAACGGTGCCGACTACAGGTCGTCGGCATAATAACGCACATGGTGACTAATTTCAAACGGTACCGACTATATGTCGTCGGAAATATAATACACATATTAACTATTTTCAAACGGTGCCGACTACCGGTCGTCGGCATAATAACGCACATGGTAACTAATTTCAAACGGTACCGACTATATGTCGTCGGCACCATTTACAAAAAAATTTGACTTTCGTTGACTAAATTAAGTTAATCTAATTAATGCGTTAAATAATTACTCCCTCCGTCCCACATTGACTGTCCAGTTTGACTTTTTCAAATCTTTCTTTTTCAACTTTCACATTGACTGTCCAGTATTATATTACCGACGACCGGACGTCGGTAACAAAATGTCGGACACCCCCATTCGTTTGACCAAAAATCATGTGGGTCCCACACTGTCGTCGGCGTTATTCGTCGGTAGGGACGTTGCCGACGCGGCTCTGTTGACTAGTTTCTGCCGACGACATGACGTCGAGAAGGTATGTTGCCGACGTCATGACGTCGGCACGGTTAAAAAAAAATCGACGCCGGAGGTTGTCTTTGTACTAGTGGATACACCTTCTCGCCCACTTTCCATTCGTAAGAGCATACTAGAGGTAAAAGAATCGGCAGGTTGGCCAAATAATAAAAGCTTTTAGTGCGGGCCAAAATGGGTCGAGCAGATTGAGTTAACCACAAACATGTTTGTCAATTTTCTAATATTAGTTAACTCACCAGATACGATTACATGAACATTGTTATTACAACAATAAAACAATTTTCATTTTTGGCTAAGAAGTATTTTTCTCAGTCCTATTTGACCAATTAGGCACAAACCATAACCCATGTCAACCCATGCATAACAGTAACCGAGTCAAAATGGCCATATCTTAATAAGACTGGAGTTGTAATTACTTACCTTTCATCCTCTTCGGCTTTAAGCATGTGTAAAATCGCCCTGCGAGCTGCATACTTTTCCTCCTTTATTGCCCTGCATAACAAATCCATAATTACCACGCGAGGTACAATAACATGAAGAAGGCTTTAGCACATAACAAAACCATTTCCTATAAACTCTTGAGTTGGCCTATATGATATATTTGAAGACCTGATGATCTTACACGTCCTTTATTCTAGTTATGAAGATTACTGCTTTGAAACACAAGACATGGAAAACTTCACGCACCTGAACCTCTTTAAACCACATAGCTTAAATCTTTGCCAGAAAATAAGATTTCGTATACTCAACATATACTTCAAACTTTTCTAATGCTTATTTAAGTACGCTTGACAGCCTATCCATTTTGTAAACACATTTTTCATCTCTTGAACCCCATACATAAAGTTATACGTTATTGCACACTGAACATTTAAAATGAGGTATTGCATTTTGAACCAAACACAATACAAAAAAAAAGGCCACATTCTAGTATGTCATGAGTAGTGGCCCGAAAAAATAAGGACTGTTATAGCTAACGACGTAGCCCATCATAAACCAGTCACATTGTAAATACCAGAAAACACAATTCTTACCTATTTCTTAAAATATCACAGCCGCAATTTCATAGATTTCAACCATCTTCTAGCTGATGACCAGTTCTCACAATAGGTAGCTCTTCATTTTATTTCTTTTTTTGTTTTAGTAGTTACAAGATAGATTATGATGTTTATATTAAGGTTAGAAGAATATATTATATGCGTATAGAGATTAGTAAACAGCAAGGGCAGATGCATAAAATTTGTTGCAAATATAAAGGAGATTAGGCATATATTTATACCGGAACTAAGTTCATTTATGACTAATCGGGATTTTTAGCGAAAATTTACACTAGGGTTAACATCCATCGGGTTCCGTGAAGTGTGTCTATTTTTATTTTATTTGATTTTTGTTATATTCAACACTAGATGATGAAATAGATCATGCATGAACCCTTGTTAATTAAGCCTTGATCATTAAAACCTAGGCGTTTTCATATATTTTGAAACCCTAATTTCATGTTATTTTGATATTTAGCTCATATGCTCTTTTCATAAGTTATAATCTCGTAAAAACTACTTATATAAGCCTATACTAATAAGCCATAAGCTTTAAAACTCTTTTGTATCATAAAAATGTACTTTGCATGTTTTTTGGACTAGTTTTGTACGTAATATTTTTCATGCAAAGGGGTATATACTGTAACTTTTGTAAAAATGTATATGTGTAGATGATAAATCTTCTCTTAATTTGAGCTCTTTTGTGGTGATACATATTTGATTGGCTGTCGTGGTGATACAAATTTGATAGGCTATCTTCTCAAACAGTTCCTGTCATCGCTTCTCTATATATCCTAGATTCCTAGGTACGTACAAATATTATAGAAATTTTGAATTATTTTTTGATATGTTGTTTTTGTTTGTGAAGTGTCTCAAATGAGATGTTTGAAACTTCATGTTCATTATGCAGACTATACACAAAGCTAAAGTGGTTCATTACTTCATTTGGCTTGGTGGTTTGCTCAAGTCGTTTTAAGGTTTGCGGGTGACATGTTTAATAGGGTCTCAAGTCAATCATTTGCTGCTGCAATTTCGGGTATGATCCTTCTGCTGCCATGATTAGGATGGAGTTTAAAAACAAGAGTTAGTATAAACTTTACCCAGTTGATCCTTTAAATTTGAAGTATACATGTTTATGTTGTTATAGTTATAATTTGTATGAAGTTAGTTTATAGAATTTTAGCAAGTCGACCCGTTTGGATTTTTAGCTATTTTTGTAGGTTTACAATATAATGAACAACCAAATAATGTTAAATTTGTGTATAAAAGGTTATGCTTGCAGGTTATAAAATGCCTTATACATGACACAAAGAAGATAATAAAAGTTATTGGTGTCGTTTTTATGCATTAAACGTATACTTTTTGTCACACTTTTGACCTGATTCCTATTATCTTAACCTCTTTAACTTACCTGCTTAACCAGTTAGAGATAATCCTAATCTACCGGATTACAAGTAAAGAGTATTGTGTGAGGAAGACATGAATATGAGGATTTCTAAGCTTCCAAAGTGCGATGATGCTCTACTATGCTATCTTCTTATTGAAAAACATTTGGAAAGGAGATTAAGTTCGGTTACCATGTAAGCAATATGTTGCTAATGACTAAACATTTGAAAAATGTAATGTAGGATGTTTCTGTTAACTATGTTCGTTGTATGATGTGTATATAACTATATATCATCTTTGTTTTTTTCACATACTTTTACATAGAGTTACATGTCTGTAAGATCAACCATAACTTTTACTTTTACTTATGGTCAGAAACAGTCCCAGGATTTACCCGTGAGACCGCGTACATTTGAGTCAAAAAAGCTCGCTCTCCCCGAGTAACCAGGAGGAAAAACCTCATCCATTTACACGTTTGTATTCAAACTTCTAAATAAGAAACTTATCACCCAAACATTGTTTATTACTCATTTCTGAAACTGAATAAATGAAAGAGAAGAAAAAAACCGTGTGGCACGGGGTCTATACTTTATGCTTATAACTTCATTGTTGAGGTTAGTGACTATGGGCATGTTTGCTGAAAGTTGTTGAAGTTGGAAGTGAAAGTTTATAGGAGCGGGAGCTTACGAGAGTTGGAGTCGGAGCTTAAACTTTTATTCTCAGAAATGTTTAGTAAAATAGTTGGAGTTTGAGCTTATAGGAGTATAATCACATTAAAGGACGAAACATATAACCATACAAAATTAAAGCTAAGAGTATTTATGTAATTAACTATAGAAAAGAAGCTTAATTTAGAAGCTCCTCCTAGATAGCATGTGTTTTAAAAGCTGATGAAATTGAAAGCTCTTATAAATTAATACGCCAAACAAGGATCCTACTTCATGCCAACCTATTTTAAAAGTTCAAGCTTCTACACTCTATGTGCCAAACAAGGCTTCCCACTATAAGTTAGCTTATTTTTAAAAGTTCAACTTTCCATAAGCGCTTACAAGCTCTGCGCCAAACATCTCTCGTTATATTTATATTTATATTTAGGATAATAATTGTCATGCCTAAAATGTATGACTAACAACAAGATGATGCGAAGTTAGAAATCAAAATTGAAGATTTAGAGTGAGAAAATGCATGAGTGGTGTGTCAAATTATTTAATGGATTACACATGCACTTAAACATGTATATTAAGTGCATGTTATTAGTAGCGTCGACCCATATATAGTTGATACTTAATACATACATAAACATTGCTTAACAATATTTTTTAATTAGTCAATGCTAAATATTTTCAGATTTTTTTTTTTTTTTTTTTTTTTTTTTTTTTTTTTTTTTTTTTGGTAAAGGGTAATCCACCCGGTAAAATATATTACTCCAAAAAAACGTTTAAGAACAATGGAATGTGGCTGAAGTACCACATTAACCGCAAACAATCGCTTGACACAACCACTAAATCATTTATGACAAGCCATAAATGACAACTAGCTACAACCAACAAGACCACGAAACCAAAACCAGCATAAAATAATACACATCATCATTTTTATGCAAAAAATATAAAACAAACTAGTTAAGACAAAAATCATGAATACCATCAGCCTTTAATTGTGCAGGAGAGAGGCCAAAATCATCATCATTATAATTGTTGTCGTCACCCGTATCCGCTTTCCATTGCTCATAAAGACTATGCTCTTTACCTCCACTTCCAGAATACATCATCCCAATGTGATCATCAAACACTTCATCATCATCGCTGTCAGAAACTACCACATTGCCCACCTTAGAGAATGGATTACCCGTCTTATTTGAAGAATCAACCTTTTTAAGAGGTTTATCATCATCATCCACAAGAGTAACTTTCCCTTCAATAATTAGCTTTTCAATCTTCCCAATTTTCTCAACAATAGGAGTAGTACTTCCAGTTTCACCCTTAGAAGAACTAGCAACTTCTTCAGCCACTTTAGTGTCCTTCGTACTTCCAACCTCAGCCCCATCCTTAGGAGGAACATGTGTTGGACAAGGAATACCAACATCATCAGTATCAGCCATATCAAGAGCATCAAATGGGTTCGATGTAGCAATGTTCTTTCCACTCGTACTTGCCTCATTAGTGACTTTCTCCTTTGTAGCAACGGGCTTCTTCGAGACAGGTCTCCAAAATTTTGGTTTAGACTTATTAAGCTGAACACCCCCAATAGGCCGAGAAGGAGCAGCAACATTCTTCCCCTTATTCTTACGATTCTTAGCCTCAATGAAACCATCATCCGTCTTATCCAAATTAGTAGAAGCTACATTAGTATTACCACGAACAACCTCCTTGACACGATTAGGGCATTCGATCAAAGCATGTCCAAAAGTTTTACATTCACCACAATGAGGAGGTTTCCATTCATATTCGATATTAATAATTTGAGTAGTAAAACTATTACCTTCTTCATTTGGAATTGCCATCGTAACCTGGCTTTTTAGTTCTGAATCAGCGCTTAATTCAACTAAAGCACGGGCAAAACTAATTCGTCCCCATGAATCGACACACATAGAACTTGTAAAAGAATCCAGCATAACAGGTTTCCCTACTTGTGTAGCAATCAAGCTCAAACCATCCTCTGAATAAGCAAGCAGCGGAACATTATGCATTTAGATCCAAACCGGTACCTTGTTTACCTCGTTCCTATTAAGGGATAAAGTAGGAGTCCATTTGTTAAGAATAATAGGCGAGTTATGAATTAACCATGGACCTCATTCCAAGACACAATCCACACCCTCCTTGGTAGCAAACTTAAAAAGATACACACCATCACCATTTTTCATTAGCTTTTGCAAGCCAAATTTTCCCCATGTATTAGTAACATATTTTTGAACTAAAGGGAAAGCAATGGTCTTACCAAGAAAGTAACCAACAAGTGTGTTATCATACCGACTTAAGACCTTCTTCATAGCAACCATAGGCAACATTGTGTCATGATTATCCACACGATCCTCATTGACCAATGCTCTAAAATTCACTTTCGGAATCATACGAGTAGTATTAATGATATTGGCAAAAGAAATAGGATAATCTACCTTTAGAACCGATCCTAAACCCACATGCTCATTAGATTTAACACTACCATCATTAGTAGCCTTATCATTCGTCGAAGTAGAAGCAGCCATTGGATCCGTATTACCCGAACCGACACACGTCACATCAATACTCTCGACAACAACCTTATGCATAGGTGTAATATGCACGTTCCGGTCCACACGTGTATTCAAATTAACATCACCATCATTAGCTGTCCAATCGGTAATAATAGGCTCAAGACCCTTATTACCATTCCCACCCATACTCGTTGGACCACTTCCACTCGTATCACAAGTCGAAGGGTTATGGAGATTTTGACCCGACATAGTCGATCCCATGTTTATATCACTACTACCACCATTCTTGAAACTAGCTTGATCGGCCAAGCTAGTCGAGGGTCTGCCAACACCACCACCACTTCCACCTGATTTGCCAACAATATTCGAACCCTTGCTCGCACTTATGTTATTTAAAAATCCTTTTTCCATCTCTCAAAACCCACGAACACAATAAATAAACAAAACAACCGTAATAACAAATCAAATACAGGAAAACCCTAACTAAAAGTTAGGGTTTAAACGCTAATAATCAGTATGCTAACCTCCCATCATGATGATCATAACCGGTTATAATCGACTTAAATAATCCAAACAAGGAAAATATAAATCAAACAAGCAGCCACCAAAACGTTTTAGAGATTAAATAATAGAGTATGAATGTTATTGATGAATAAAATAGTAGGAAAACACAACTATGAAAAAAGCAATCAACAAACAATTATAAGGGTGGAGGGAGTGATTCACTCACCCTCCATTCCTTCACTCACTCCCAACCAATTGAAATGCGCCACATCATTCTCCACTTTTTCTCTCACTCACTCTTATTTTTAGAGGCGCCACTTCACTCACCCTCCATTCCTTCACTCACTTTTTTTTTTCCTTTTTTCTTTTTAAATTCCATTAAACTTTATTAAAAACTAAAATTTCATTAAAATTAAATAAACATTACATAATATTTTTAAAAAACATAAAATAACATTACATAATACGAAAATGCTAAATTTCATAATACTAAAAAACTAATCTTCATCGTCCATCTCGAGGTATGGTAATTGTTGAGCGTCAATATGTTCCATAAGATCAAATCGGAGATGAAAATGTGTGTTCTCATTTCGTATCTCGTCCAAGGCTGCTTCGTCAAACACCGGTTGGATCGGAGGATCTCTAATATGAACTAGGCAGATTGCATTACCGGAGTCATGTAGAATCATGTTGTGCAATATCACACACGCATAAACTAGTTTGCTAATTCTGTCTACTGTGTACGGCCGTAAAGGTCGTCTCAGTATACCCCATCTAGCCTTGAGAGCACCAAATACCCGTTCAACATCTTTTCGAGCCGACTCTTGTACTTTCTTGAACTTTTTCTCTTTCAGGTCGGTTGGAAATTTGAAGGCTTTTACAAAAGTAGACCATGTAGGATATATGCCATCGGTTAGATAGTAGCCACGCTTGTATGTATGGCCATTCATAACAAATGGGCACTTAGGTGCCGTACCATTACGCTCGGTGAGGAATAGCGGCGATTGCATCACAACATTCACATCGTTGTTTGAACCCGGCGGTCCAAAGAACGCGTGCCATATCCACAAATCTTGAGACGCCACTGCCTCCATCATAATCGTGGGGTATTGATGATCACCCCTTTTATATTGACCCCTCAATTCGATTGGACAATTCCTCCAATCGAAATGTGTGCAATCTAGGCTACCATTCATACCCGAAATGTGATGTTTAGCTTCGTGTGCTTCGTACAAACATGCAATATCATGACTTGTTGGCCTACGTAGGTAAACTGGACCGTATATATAAATAACAGCGTCACAAAAAAATTGAAGACATTCACGTGACGTTCTTTGAGCCATTTGTAAATATTCGTCAAACTCATCCGGTGGATTACCGGTTGCCATTTGTTTAATGGCAGACAAACATTTTTGTATGGCTGTGAAACTTTTTTTTGCTCTAGCGTCATAACCTTCTTGAAAATACTCAAATCTAGACTCAATATCATGTGTGATTTTCAAAAATAAACTTTTACGCATACGATACCTGTCTTCAAACACTTGATCGTTGTATCTTGGTTCTTCACAAAAATAATCATGATGCAATGTTTTTGCAGCTGTGATCCGATCGCGTTTTACTGATGTTCGTGACGACCCTGCCGTATCTTCCTCCTCATCTGCGTCAATCGCGTTAGCAAAAAACTCGAGACTACTATCGTTAGACCACTCAAACGGGTCGTCTAACAATAAAGTCGAACCTATTCTTTTATGCTCCATATGCAAGATTTTCTTTTTTTTTTAGTCGAGTTATTTTACAAACCAAACATTCCTTACATACCAAGGGACTCATCCCCACTATCCATCTAAAAATAAAATCAATGGTTGAAATTAAAAGCATTTTATTATTTCACCCATTTTTTATAATTTAAATATCTCTTAAACCGTTAATCGTTAAGCGAAAATAATTACACAATCGCGACGGGCATTTAATTATCTTTCTATAGACGGGCACTTTGATATACTTTAGAAGAAAGAAAAAAAAATCATTTTTTTCACGTTTTTTTTTCGTGGCCGAAAAAAAATCATATATGATATTGCATATCATATATGATATTATATATAATATCATATATGATATTACATATCATATATGATATGTAATATCATATATGATATGATACGTAATATCATATATGATTTTTTTCGGCCACGAAAAAAAACGTGAAAAAAACGAAAAAAAAATTGTCGAAAATATATCAATTAGCCTATCTATAGAAAGATAATTAAATGCTTGTCGTAACGGTATATTTTTTTTCGCTTAACGATTAACGGTTTGAAAGATATTAATATTTGAAAAAAAAGGATGAAAGTGGGTTTTTTAAATTGTTGGGATTAATCTCATCTATTAGATCAAATAAAGATTGAGGGAAGATGGAGGGTGAAAATTAGTCCCTTCGTATGTAAAAAAAGTTTGGTCCTCAAATGATCTTTTCTCTTTTTTTTTGGTTTGAATCAGTATGCTTTTTTTTTTTTTGGATCGGTATGTGTTTTTTTTTTGTTTCAATCTATATGCTCCACAACATCAACTCCATTTTATACAATTAAAAAAAAAATAACCGTTAGAATCTCAACGTATACATTTCAAGCTTTCCAACGTTCATTTTTGAGTTCTTCCCGTGCGTGACCTGCTCACTCATTTTCCCTCCCCGTGCGGTGTACAAGTTGAGGCGGCGGTGTTACCGTACAGGGTAGCTTACCGCACCGCATGCTCACGAATGCACTCCCAGCACCCTAAAAAATAGATACCCACAAGCAGCGAATATCAATCTACAATCGAATATTAATTAGATTAGGTCGGTTGGTTGATTAATGCGAATGACGAAAACGATGAAAAACGAATAAGAAATGCAAAGGGTTTCGTTTTTCTTTTTTTTTTCGCCAGAGAGAGGTTTTTTTTAACAACCGGTCTTAAACAAGTACTACCTCCGTCCCAAAATAATTGTCCTCATTTGACTTTTTAAAGTCTTAATTTCTCAACTTTGATCTTAAATATTTTTGTATGTGTTATATAATACTTGATGAAAGTTATACTAATGAAAAAGTATTTAAAAACCAATCAATTCATATATTTTGCATCAATTAATATATAACATAAACAAAATTATTAAAGATCAAAGTTGAAAAATTAAGACTTTAAAAAGTCAAATGAGGACAATTATTTTAGGACGGAGGGAGTATGTTTTTAAAAAAGACACCAACTTCATTTATTACTCATTAATACTCACTTTTTAACTACACACAAACTCATTTTCATTTACACGTTTCCCACACTCATTATTACTACTACCAACAACCAACACCACCATTTACACTTTTGCATTTACTTATCTCCATTTCCACCCTTTAATCCAACTCTGCTTCTACCTTACTTCATCTCCATTTACACAGATCCAACACCAAAAAAAAAAAAAAAAAAAAAAAAAGACGCGAAAACACGAGGCCCATAGATGTCAACTACTGTATCTTGTACTAGCTGATGACCAAATCTCAGAATAGGTATTCATATTATTTCTTGTTTTTGATCTTGCTAATTACTATTATGTTTCTGAATCCCAAAGATTTATTATATTTTTGTTTTAGTAGTTAAAAGATAGATTATTATGTTTATATTAATGTTAGAAGAATATATTATATGCGTAATGCGTATAGAAATTAGTAAACAGCAGGTGACAAGGCATGTATTTATATCGGAACTAAGTTCATTTATAAGTAATCTGGATTTTTAGCGAAAATTTACATTATAGTTAACATCTATCGGGTTCTGTGAAGTGTATCTATTTTTGTTTTCTTTGTTTTTATTATATTCAACACTAGATAATGAAATATACATAGCTGATAATGGATATAAAAGGCTGACATAAGGGTTGTTAATTATAGTGCTAATATATTTTCTCTCCTTTTGTGATGAAGGTTGTGAGACGAGCATGCTTATAATTATGGAAGTTGTGACGGTTTGCGAAACCTCTAATCTTTTTTGGGCTCGACAGATACAAATATGCTTTGATGTTCTTGAAGGTTTGAGTTACCTTCAAAACAACATGAATGACATATTAAATGTCATACATCGTGACATAAAGAGTGGAAACATAGTATTGGACGATGTGTGGAATGATAAAAATTGTTCATTTTCGCGCTTATGCGTGTGGACCGGTATCTGGCACCACATTGCAAGGACTATCTCGATTTGATATATACATACATTTATTCGAGGAATGATGTTGGTGATGATATTCCTTGGGATTATGTTCAATATTTGGGTGGCCAAGTTAGTGAAATGGAAAGTCTCCACAACACAGACATAGAAAAGTTTAAGGCTATGGATGAAAGTTCAACTGGCGTAGTCTTCAATGAGCTTTGCATGTATGCTAATGATCCTAATGATTGTACCCTGGGTTTGGTTTTAAGAGAGGCTGAGAAGAAGGATGACTATGATTTGACGTTGATCGATTCTAGACTCTTTGATGCTGTCCAAGATTGTAAAGTAGTTACTGTGAAGAACAAACTTAAAATTGATAACTCAAAATTCAATTTGAATTATGCTTCTGGTTTCCTCTTTAAATCAAGTTCTTTCATGTGAACCGAATGAGAATGATGACGACGCTATTCTTTTGTCATTTTCACTTGGGATCTAAGCAACGCACGTTTGATGTTTTTTCGTTGAAGAATGGAGGCGACCCTGATTATTGTTTTTTGCATAAACATGAGTCGAAAGATGATTGTTTTTGGCTGGTAAAAGAAGATGGTTTTTACGCTCCTTTGAGAAATTTTCCGGGGCCAAATGATTGGGTTAAAAGATTTGATTGGGAATAAACATTAGTATGCTACCATCTTTGTGTGCCACTCTTTTATTTACATAATAAAGCATTTGTCAACTATAGTTTGTTTCTTTGATAAAGAGTCATTCGAGTCGATTATCTAAAGAACGACTATATATGAAACATGTCAAATTAACGATACCAGTCAACATTCAATCACTTACAACGTCCTCTATTGTATTCAAACGCTTACAAACGATGCACAAACGATTTTGATTCAAACACCTACTCTATTGTATTCGGTCAAGACATTTGATCCAATAAGGCGCACAAACAATATTGTTCGGTCAACGCAACTTTGATCTAACCAAACGGCGTGAAATTGTAAACCTAAAGACTAGTATGCACCAAAACAAATTTAGTCTAAAATACACTGGAGATGCGCTTATGTAGATGAAGGTCATCTATCAAAACACGACCAAATGAAGAAACAAGCTGAAATTTTAACATACAACAAAGTGCAGTTTGGATGGCCGTTTAATAAACCATATAGAAGAAGCGGGTACATCAAATGAAATCGAGTAGCATAGCAGCAAAGTTTAGATAATACATGTAAACAAAAGAAGCTCTCACTTAGAAATATGTGAATTTTTGTTCAACTGCAATTTTATTAGAAGATTGAAGACGCGTAAATTGACAACATCCCCAAAGTTTACCAGACCTCAGGACGCATTTCACCAGTTGCAGGAGGCATCCATTTTCCGGAGTGGTACACACTCTCACCAACTTTCCAGCCAGGCACGTCCTTCATGATCCGAGCCTCTTCTTCCAGATATTTCTTCCATTCGTTCACAAATCTACACATAAATAACAAACTTTTTCATCAACATTCGAAAGAGTATACTAGAGGTGGAAGAATCAGGGTCATGTTTCTGGCATGAGCCGAAACGGGTCAGGCCGTTTGGTTGACCCACAAAAGTTTTTTCTTCAAATTTCCATTAACACATCATATATGATTACTTATTAATATAATGACACTATATAGCAAGATCAAACGGTTTAGACCTGTTTCATTTTGGATAATAATTTTAATCTTTGACTAGTTAACCCGTTCATAAGTAAATGGGTAAAAAAACGGCAGATATTGAAAGACTCTGGTTGTTGACTTGTTAGTTACCTTTCATCCTCTTCGGCTTGAAGCATGGGTAAAATCGCCCTGCGAGCAGCATACTTTTCCTCCTTTATTGCCCTACATAAAAAAGATATGTTTAGTACGCAATATACAATAACACAAAGTCTTCAGCACATAACATAACTAAAACGCTAAAACAGTATTCTAAATGATATTTTAGACCATAACTTGTCTACTTGTTGAGAGCAGTTTTAATAATCAATCCAGACACACAGTTAGCAGGTGTTTTAGGTACGCTTGACAGCCTATCCATTTTGTAAACACAATTTTCATCTCTTAAACCCCATACATAAACTTATACGTTATTTCACACCAAACATTCAAAATGACGTACTGCATTTTGATACGACGACGAAGAAGCTAATAAGCTCCTCAAACAACCTTCACCCAGACACGCCCTGAATGCGAAAACAGCCGATTTGAACCTAACACTACAAAAAGGCCACATTCTCTCTCTTGTTTCATTTACCATAAAAGTAACACTTAACACCATGCTTGAAAACCCACATCTACATCAGAGCTCATAAAATCAGTTTTCACGTGACCTGATTCATTCCTAAAGGCTATAGTGGATAAAAAATCTGATACAAACCGTCTTAGTTGTGTTTGTTTTTTAAGAGGTTTTATGTCTAAATCTGAATACCAATTCTGAATCTTAATGAGTGGTCCAAAAGTCTGAATCTGAATTATTTTAGACTGTCTGTTTTTATGTCTGAATCTGAATAAACAAAAAAACAATCGTTTCGCTATAAAACAAACCAAACGACCCTCCATTCGTGATTATTAATAAAAAATCAAGACCAAGATGAGGAGATAAGGATTGAAAAGAAGTATCACTGAAGTTTAGGCTTTTCAGATGTAATCAGACATTATTCAATGTCTGAACGAATCAGACCCTATTTAGATGTATTCAGACTTCAGATCTGAAAAAAAACAAACAAAACAAACAGTCTGAATCTGATTACGTCTGACCGAATCAGACTTCAGACGCCATTCAGATCTGAAAGAAAAAAACAAACACTGCCTTAGTTTTCCTGTATTTTATTTATTTTCCTTATCATTAATTAGTTTCCTTTTTAGTACTATCTTAGGGACCAAGTTAAGTTTAGGTCATCTTTTATTATAAATAGGGTATTAGGGTTGTAATTGAGTTAATGTTGAATGATATGAATTATTGATTTAGTTATCAATTGGGGAGTCTGTTTATCTCACTAATATAAACCATTGGGAGAGCTTATTCGACCTCTCGAACGTCGATTATTCTATCTTTATTGTTCTTTTACCTCATTATCGATCCAGTTCGTATCAAAATCATCACACTTAATCAAAAACAACTTGTTTCCCTTCCTGTTAAAAACAAAGATCTAACTTAAAATCCGTGCAAGGCTGCTCAGTTTAAAAGTTAAAACAGAACTGGTGTGACTGCGGTAGAAAAGTTGTGGCAAGTTCAACAAATCAGCTAAAAGTACTTTCAAAGATTAGTTCAGCAATGTCACCCAATCAAATATAAGAGCAATCAGCTTCTATAATCAAATAAAACATCCCAGCTATTAATTTGATCTCAAAGCTAATCAATAAGGTTAAGTATTTATGTTGAGGGAAATACAATGAAGTTTAACGCCTAAATTTGTATAACTAGCTAAGTTGCTTAGTCATCAGTAACGCGTAAAATGACTGAAAACGAAAAGGTAAACAAACTTGAACGGGATAACGCGCAGAATAAAATAGCACACCACTGACCACACTACTTAAAATCAAAATATATATAATTTCACTCACCTGGTCCTCTTTTGAAACACAGGGTTTAAATCTTTGCTGTAGAATAAAACTTCATATAAGCAACTAGGCCTGAGCATTTCGACCCGAGGACCGACCCCAATTAAGAAAACCGAGCCAACAGAAGCCTTACAGGTCCGGTCCTTAGCCCCTTGATTTTCCATTTTTTGGTCTCGGTCCGGTCCGTGACAGGCCCGGTCCTTAGCCCCAATTATGAAAACACGCGTCGGAGGTGCATTTCATTAACACAGTTTTCACCTCTTAAAAGGTATACGCTATTTTAAATCAAACACTCAAAACGATATATTGCATTTTAATAACACCAACAAGCTAATAAGCTTAGCTAACACCGTTACACCCCTCAATACTAAACCCAGTCTTACAAAAAAAAAAAAAAATAAAAAAAAATAAAAAAAAAAATAAAAAACCACGTTTTATCTATCATTTTCCATAAAAGTAACACATACCGAACCACAGATAAGCGAGCATTGATATTAACAAACTAACACCATGCTCGTTAAACCCAATGTGTAACAAAAAACCCCATACCAAACATCACAAAATCCTACATCCTTCAACCCAATTCATTGCTATATATAGAAGGCTCAAGGCTATACCAGATACAAAATCATCACTTAGAGGGTGTTTGTTTGAGCTTATTTTTTGAGCTCATTAGCTTATTTTCTATCTTCGAGTCATGATAAGCTCATAAGTCAGTCAAACTATTAGCGGTAAAAAATGGGCTTATGTATAAACCAGAAATAAGCTTAAACAAACATCCCCTTAATCACCTACCTCAAACATCACACCGATCAATCCAACCTCAAACCCAATAAAACGAACTTACCACCTTTTTTATAAAACAAAAAGAAAGACATATTTCACAAAAATTAGGCGAGCATTGATCCTTCCATATTAACACACTAACGAACTCCACATCAAAGCTCACAAAACCTACATTCTTTGACCCAATTCATTCCTATATACAAGTCTATCTCAAGTACAAAATCATCATACTAGGTGTTTGTTAAAGCTTATTATTAAGCTTATGAGCTTATCTCATTTAGGCTTGTATTTCATAAGCCCAAATTTCCGGCTTATCTTGAAACTTATGCGTTTATATAAAAGCTTATTATGATACAATAAGCTTATATAAGCCGGAAAAATAGGGCTTATGAAATATAAGCCGAAATGAGATCTTGATAAGCCCAAAAATAAGCTTAAAGGAGTGTTTCCTTTGCTTCTTTTTTTTCAATGCTTATAGTCAAATATGCTCAGAAACCAATAAGAGGGTGTTTGTTTCGGCTTATATAGCTTTATTTGGTATTGGGCTTATGTTTCATAAGCTCACTTTTTGTGGCTTATTTTGACACTTTCCGGCTTATACAAGTTCATTTTGATATAATGAACTTATATAAGCCGGAAAAAGCCGGAAAGTGTCAAAATAAGCCACAAAAAGTGAGCTTATGAAACATAAGCCCAAAACCAAATAAGCCATAAGCCGGCAATATAAGCCGAAACAAACACCTCCTAAATAAGAACTTGAGAAACAACTTATTCCCCTTCCCATTGAAAAAGATCCAACTTTTACCATTCCAATCTCAAATATATCCTAAACCCAAATCACAACTACTAATTCAACCTCAAACCCAATAAAACAAACTTACGAAATATAAGCCGAAACCACATAAGCCCAAAAATAAGCTTATACAAACACCCCTAATAAGCCACCATAATCCAACAAGATTGAATTTTTAACAGCTTAATCTCAAATATATCCTAAACCCAAATCACAACTACTAACTCAATCTCAAATCCAATGAAATGAGCTTACGAAATATAAGCCGAAACCACATAAGCCCAAAAATAAGCTTACACAAACACCCCTAATAAGCCATTATAACCAAACAAGATCCAATTTTTAACAGCTTAATCTCAAATATATCCTAAACCCAAATCACAACTACTAACTCAATCTCAAATCCAATGAAATGAGCTTACGAAATATAAGCCGAAACCACATAAGCCCAAAAATAAGCTTATACAAACACCCATAATAAGTCAATATGATCCAACAAGATTCAATTTTTACCATTCCAATCTCAAATATATCCTAAACCCAAATCAACCCCCCACCCCCCCAAAAAAACATCATCAAATAAAGTTGGGTCTTTTTCAAGAAATATAAGCCGAAAACAAATAAGCCCAAATATAAGCTTATACAACCACCCGTAATAAGCCAATATTATCAAACAAGATTCAATTTTTAACAGCTTAATCTCAAATATATCCTAAACCCAAATCACAACTACTAATTCAACCTCAAATCCATCGAAATGAGCTTACGAAATATAAGCCGAAACCACATAAGCCCAAAAATAACCTTATACAAACACCTCCTAAATAAGCTTAAACTTGAGAAACAACTTATTCCCCTTCCCATTGAAAAAGATCCAACTTTTACCATTCCAATCTCAAATATATCCTAAACCCAAATCCCCCCTGCCTCCCCCCCCCCCCCCCCCCCCCCCAATAAGCCCAAAAATAAGCTTATACAAACACCCTTAATAAGCCAATATAATCAAACAAGATCCAATTTTTAACAGCTTAATCTCAAATACATCCTAAACCCAAATCACCCCCCCCCCCCCCCCACCAAAAAAAAAAAAAAAAAACATCATGAAATAAAGATGGGTCTTTTTCATACCTGCGGATCTTGTTACCCTTTCCAACTTGGTACATACCCCAAGAGAAAGTCCCAAAAGCAGCCAAGAAAATAGCAACAGCGCTGGGACCCTTTGATGGGATGCGCCGGGCGTATCTGACCGGAGCAAAGCCGCCCGGTGGAGGCATGTCTTGGAGAAGAGGCATGTCTTTGACGCTGGCCATGCCTGGCTTGTTCCTGATGTATGCTTCTGTCATGGTGGTTGGTTTGTTGATGGTGAAATGGAGATGGTGGTGGTGGACTTGATGGTTCAAGAAGTGGTGCGGTGTGGTTGCTACTTGTTATTTGTTGGTTTATGGACAATTTTACCCTTTTCTCTAACTTGTGTTTGGTTTATCAAAATTGAGTTTTCTAGTACCAGAGTAAGGGTGTGCAAACGGACCGGATTGAGACCGGACCGACCACATTCGGTCCGGTCTCGATCTAGCGATTTTCATAATTTCAGTCTTGGTCTGGATCGGTCCGGTCTGGTCCGGCTTAAAAACCGAATATTTAGCCTATTTGGACCAAGACCGGACCGACCACATTCGGTCCGGTCTCGGTCTAGGATTTTTGCCGGATTCGGTCTCGATCCGGTCCGATTTTTGGACCGTGAGCACCCCTATACTAGAGTATCGGTGACTTCAGCAGTTTTGTCATTTCAGCGTCAATTTAGCATTTTACTTTTTGCGTTTATACATCAAAATACTCCATCTGTCTCATATTAAGAGTGTGTTTGTTAAAAGTAGAAGTGAGCAGTATGTGCGAGCAGTAGTCGTGAACAGTACCTTTTTTTATTAAATAAAAACATTTGGTAACATATGCAACTGTGATTATAAATGAGTAAAATGACCTAAAATGATATGTTGATTGATGAAATGAAGATGGTGGTGGTGGACTTGATGGTTCAAGAAGTGGTGTGGTGCGGTTGCTACTTGTTATTTGTTGTGTTTATGGACAACTTTACCCTTTTATCTAACTTGGGTTTGGTTTAACTATGTGTTCTTGAGTATCTTTAAAAATCATAGATGGAACTGCATCAAGAAATCAGACCGAATTGGATTGACATGACCAAACGTATTTTGGTTCTGTCTTCGGTTTGATATGGTCTGCTTAGGTCTTACGCAAAACTGGCCATATGCTAGGTTGAACCGAACCGGACCGACTCAGACCTCGTACAAATATTTTAGTCCGGTGTTTTGGGCTAAATCAGCTTTAGGTCTGGTACGGTTTTCGGTCCGTGATCAGCCGTACATGTACCATCATCTCAATAATGCAATGTTGTATAGTCTACTAATTTTGCTTTATAACTTGTGTAAAATGGTGTATGTATAAAAGAAACAATGCGGATATCAACTCCCGTTAATTAAATTGTCTGGCTCTGGTGTGAGTGAGTAGCGGTGTTTGTGAGCTACTTGGGATTGATTTGGTAAAAGCTTGAAATAAGTCGAGATTTAGCGAACTTGAGTTCAGGCTTAACATAAAGCATAAAACTTGTTTAATAAACGAGTTTAAGTACAAGTTTTCAAATATCGAGCTCGATTAAGTTCGCGAGCTTAAAGGAAATGGCTTGTGTCCCAAAGGTACCTTTTATTGAGTGAGAAGCTCCCCAACCAAATGGTTATTGGTTCAAATAATGCTTAGGACATGTAAGATGGTTGTTTTGTATAAATTGTGAGATAGTTAATTATCGTTCCAAAAATAAGTTCGCGAGCTTAAACGAGAGCTTACATATATAGCATATTTGTGAGTTGTTTAAATATCATAAACGAGTTGAGCTCGATCTTTATTGATAAGGCTCGATACAAGCCGGGCTCGAGCTTTCTTAACGATCGGTTTGTTTACCACCGAAATGTGGATTTTAAAGATGTTTTGGCTGAGACTTGAAGGTTTTTAAATTGGTAAACATACTTAGATTAGCTTTTGAAATGATTAATATCTTTGTTTGAATATCTTTTTGTGCCATTCACATGTATAAGCTCTAACATGAGCTACGTTGCCAAACATATTTGAAAATAAGAACTTCAACTCCTATGAGCTCCAAATAGTTTTAGCGAACATATTATTACAACTTAACTCAAGCTTGATCGAGCTTTAAATTTAAACTTGTGTTTGATAAGGCTCGTCAACCAACTTAGGGTAGGGGGAGTGCATCACTCACTCCTCTCCCCCTTTACTCACTCACAACCAATCCCCTTGCGTCACATCATCTCTCACTTTTTTCTTCACTCACCCTTCACTCACTTCATTTTTGGAGGCGGCACCTTCACTCACCCTTCACTCACTTTTTTTTTTTTTTTCTTTTTTAAATTCTATTAAAATTTATTTAAAAACTAAAATTTCATTAAAATAAATAAACATTACATAATAATATTAAAAAACATAAAATAACATTACATAATACTAAAAAACTAAACTTCATCCGCTTCATCGTCCATCTCGAGGTATGGTAATTGTTGAGCGTGAATATGCTCCATAAGATCAAATCGGAGACGAAAATGTGTGTTCTCATTTCACCGACGTACGTGTCGACCTTGCCGTATCTTCCTCCTCATCTGCGTCAATCGCGTTAGCAAAAAACTCGAGACTACTATCGTTAGACCACTCAAACTGCTCGTCTAACAATAGCGTCGACCCAATTCTTCTAGGCTCCATTTTTTTTTTTTTTTTTTTGTATCGCTGAGATTTTTTTTTTTTTTTTTTTTTTTTTTGGTTTGCTTTGTTCTTCCTCTCGTTCTTCCTCTATTTAAAGCAAAAAAAAAAAGAGCCGTTTAAGCCCGCTCCTCCTCCCAACGTCTCTTTTCTCCTCTCCCCGCATGCGTGAAAATGTCCCGATTTTTACCTCCCCGTGCAGGGTTCCCCGCGAGGCGGCGGTGTTCCCGTGCGGGGTTCCACCTTCCCCGCGTTCTTCCCGCACCCACTCCCTCTCCTCTTAGCAAACCGAATATTTTGGAGCTCAAAAACCTACTCAATGAAAAAGTTTCGTCTTCTATCTTTTTTAGACATCTACTTGCCCCATTATATTTTCATTTGTATAAATACAGTTTTAGCTAATCATATTTTTCACAAAAACTTGTAAGTATACAAACTTTTGTTATGTGAAAGCAAACCTCAAAAACTTATGAACAACGAATGGCACATCAAACTATAATTTGTCATATCTAACAAAGTTAACCAAGTGTTATGATAACATGTGAATAATTTGTTGTGCACATTTAACCATCTATGATCTTAATAGCTTGGTTAGATCTAACATAATAATACTAGAAATTAATGGGTTCATTTAAAGAAAAACTCAAAAAAGTATCGTGGTCCCAAATGGGTTATATTCAAATGAGTATGGATCTAGTGAGAAAAATTATTGAAATAAGAAGAGTGAGAAGAAATTGTAGCCACATATTTTAAATAAGGAAAGAGAAATAATAGGAGATGCATCTATTTTTTGTGGATGCATCTAATATTTGTGGTTGTGATTTCTTCTCATTCTTGTTATCTTAATTATATTTCTCATTTGATCCTAAGTCATATTCAAATAGGCTTTGAGTGAATTTTAAGAAGTTTTAGATGAAGTTAACCAATAAATAACAAAGTTGGCAAGAGAATAATGCAATCGACGTAAATGTTCTAGTGTTCTACTATAGAAGCTAAAGATTAACTTACCTTTGTCAAAATAAAGTTAAAATTCTAATAAGTCACACTTTAGATAACACATGGTTGTCTTAATCAACAAAGATGAACCTCAATCATCAACACAAGATTTTTTTTTTTTTTTTGAAAGTTAAATTTCATTCAAAAAACGCACCGGACGGTCCTCAAAGCAAGGACCTCCGGGCAACAAACCGATTACAATAAAGACAATGGATAGTTACACCAAGCAATCCAATCTAAGTCTTTGAATCTAGATCTATTACGAATCCAGAAAAAGGACATCGATTTTATATGCTCCACGACTTCTATGGCCCTCCGTTTTGTATCTTTGAATATTCTATTGTTCCTTTCATTCCATAACGCCCAAATGGAAGTGATCAAAATACCCCGCAAGATGTATTTCCCAATTGACGTAGTGCCTTGATAATCTGCCAGATCCACCAAATCAGTGACTTCAAAGGCGTAAATAGGCGGAATGCGACACCAAGAAGCGACCCGGGACCAAAACTCAGCTGCAAAACAGCAACCAGTGAACAAGTGATTCGAAGACTCCACAGCGGAGCTGCAGAAATCACACAGGTGATTCTGCACAGAAACACCACGAGCCAGCAACGCATCTTTCGTTGGGAGACAATTAATAGCGGCTCGCCATGCCATAACTTTACATTTCAGCGACGTCCATCCTTTCCACTTCATTATCCAGGTTTGCGGCTGTACGTTGAATGTTTGAAACATTTTTTTTGCTTTTTTCACAGAAAAAATGCCATCGGTTGCTGCTGTCCATTTCCATCTATCACAGCCCCCTGTCCATACATAATCAAAAATGTCCGAAAGCAATGACAAGAGTTCTGAAACCTGATCTGCATCAGAGGGATCTCTGCGCCAATCCCAAGTCAGAATTTTCACATCAACAATTCGAATCCTATCCGCGACGGTCGCCCATTTAGATCTTTCAATCCTGAACAGATTTAGGTAAACATAACGAAGAGGAACATTGTGCAACCAGGAATCTGCCCAGAAACTAATCGAAGAACCATTCCTTACTGCAGCAACGAAATAACTATTAAGCGTTGCATCATTCCCAACTCTTTTTTCACCAATCTTTACAATCTGTTTCCAACATCCATTCGCCGAAGGAGAGCATGGCAGTGATGTCCAGTTTCTACTCAACCCATGGCAACCCAAAACAACCCGTTTCCACAGACTACGAGTCTCGTTTTTAAAACGCCATGTCCACTTAAGGAGTAAGGCGTCATTAACTTGTTGCAGCTTTGTTAAACCCAAACCTCCCATCTTTTTTGGGGATGTAATTGTATTCCAAGCCACCCAGTTAATCTTTTTATCGACACTAGACCCCGCCCATAAAAACCGCCTTGTAATAGTCTCTATGTTTTCTATGACCGCCCTTGGAGCTTTATACAACGATAATCTTCTCAAAGATGAAAAATGATTTTTTTTTTTTTTTTTTTTTTTTTTTTTTTTTTTTTTTTTAGTTAGAGTCCATTATTTTCATGAAGACTGACATTCGTTAAATTATACATCAATTTAACATTTAAATCCTCGTATTTATGGCATAACAAATAACGAAACTATCTATTTTAATTGAAAATATTTTTAAAAGTTGTTATTTTACTTTGTAGGTACGGAGACTTGTAAAAGGAGCAAAAACGTGAAATTTCAAACGAGAATCGATCACGTATACATTTCTATCGAAACTCAAACATAGTCCAAATGAATCCCAAATGAATCCCCGAAGAATGAAAAAACGAGTCCAACCGAATCAACCCCGCCCCAAGAACCGGCCGGCCCAACAATACCTTAGAAAAACTACCCAGCCCAACTGCCCAAGCAAGGAATAAAATCTAAGGAGAAAGTAACATGAGCACAAACTAACTACTTAGCTCAGTGGTAAGCCTTTTGGTTGTGAAAATGTTGACCAGAGTTCGAATCTCCACCACGTACTATATTTTTTGGACTTATTTCCATGCCTAGTCAGCATCTAGTCATTAACCACGTCAGCAAAACTAGTGACATGCACACGCTAGGCATTTGCCTCCACACTCTTCCAACATGGTACTATGCGGTCTCCCACGTGGCATAGTGAGAGCGCGACACATGGCAGGTTCAGGGATCTATTGTGCAAAATTATGTAACTTTAGGAGCTATTGAAAAAATTGTAAAACACTAATTTAGGCCTTTGGTGTTATATAAACTAACACTACCCTCTTTTAACCACAAATACGTTTTCTTCTCTTCATTTTTTTTTATACATTCTCTCTAGTTTTTTTCAAAGTTGTGCAAGATTTACACTGCCTTCCCGAATTTTAATTTTGAAAGAAGAGAAAAGAAGCGGAAAGAAAACGAAATAAATTTGTGTTCCAGAGTTTTTTCAAGAGAGAAGAAGAGGAGAGAAAATTGGGTTATATTTCTCTCCAAAACTTTCTTCCCAAAAGTGAGATGATTTGGGAGAAAAGTGTTGGAAAAGTGGTTTTGCAAAATGAGTTTTTGCAAAGTTTGGACATAATTTAATATATGTATATGTTATATATATTAATGATTATTGGGGGCGTTGTGTTCTCCTCTAAGAGAGCTTCGTAACAAGCTAAAGTATGTCCAAAATAGAGCTAAGATAAATGAGATATCGTGTCTCAAAGTGGGACACTTGAAACACAAAACTTGAAAACAAAAACACATCCCACATCGCTTAGTGAAGGAAGTGGAGACTAGTTTATAAGGTAATCCTTGTACTAGCTTTCAAATTCCTTTAGGTGAGCTATGCTCCCACTCCTACGTGCGCGCGCGCAGTGGGGGGTGCAGATTGTGGGATTTCTGGACCAAAATGAGTTCGAAGCTACTGAACTCATGCGACCTGCGGACACGAATGCAGCTCCGAAACCTCGCCTACGTGCGAAAATTTTTGCATACAGAAAAACGCAGCTCTTACCAGACGATTTTCCAGCAGCTCTTCGATCAGAAGCACACAAGGTTTTCGTGATCTTTCAGGCAAGTAAGTCAGGTCCGGCTGTACAACAGCTTTGAACGTTGTACCCTGGGAAACAGACGACGAATCTGTTTTAAGGGAATCGTGTTTAACACGAGCCTCGTTTGGTTACCTTTACTGCTTTCTTTATTTACGTTATATATAGTGTCTGTCTTCTGCTTCTACTCCATTCTGTCTGTATTTATTTTTCTGTTATTTAATTTCTGTTATTTATTTATTGTAATCTGATTTTATAAATAAAAGAGTTCACCGTTTCCCACAGTCTTAAAACAGATTCGGTTTAACCGAATTTAAACACTTTGTTAAAATCGGATTAATTATTTTAACAGATTTATAAACTGTTTTCTATCGAGACCTTGTTGAGTTTCTTTGGAAATCAGTTTTAATTAAACAGATTTAATTTACAGATTTGGTGTACAGATCTATAACGTTTTTTTTAAAGCAGTTGTTCTAATCAGTTTATTGAAACCAAGATTGAGTTTCTATTAACTGATTTATCGAAACCAAGATAGAGTTTCGTTGAGTCAGATCTGGTACAAGTAGATACCGATTTGCAACAGTTTGTTTAACTGTTTGTGTTTGCTTTTCAGGATGACAAACACTACTCCTCTTGGGACTACTACAGTGAATGGATCTGGTGCGCCAGTTACCAACACAGTTCTTAATCATGCTGAGAAACCAGAGAAATTCAATGGGCAGAATTTTAAGAGGTGGCAACAGAAGATGTTCTTTTATCTCACTACTTTGTACAACGTGTACTGCAAGACCAAGACTGCCAAAGAATTATGGGAGTCATTGGAACGCAAGTACAAAACTGAGGATGCTGGTACAAAGAAGTTCGTGGTAGCACGCTTTTTGGATTACAAGATGGATGATTCAAAGAAAGTGATGAGTCAGGTTCAAGATCTGCAGATTTTGCTACACGACATTCATGCTGAAGGAATGACTTTGAGTGAAACTTTTCAAGTTGCTGCTATTATTGAAAAGTTACCTCCAAGCTGGGTAGAATTCAAGAACTACCTGAAGCATAAGCGAAAGGAGATGAGTGTTGAAGACTTGGTTGTTCATCTTCGTATTGAAGAGGACAACAAGCTGGCTCAGAAAAACACTTATACGCCTGATTCTGCCAAGGCAAGTTTGGTTGAGCATGCTTCGTCATCTTCAAAGTCTCATGTCAAGGGAAAAGGCAAGGGGAAAGGAAAGAATGACAAGAAGGGCAAAGGGAAGTCTGAGTACCTTGCTCCTAAAGCTGCAATTGTGAAACCGCAGTTCCAAGGGGTGTGTTTCAATTGTGACCAGCCAGGTCACCGTGCTGCTAACTATAAGATGCCGAAGCGGGTGACTCCACGCGAGGCAAATATGGTGAATGATGTGGACATGATTGCTATGGTTTCTGACGTCATTGCCATGATCTCTGAAGTTAACCTGGTAGGTTCCAACAACAGGGAATGGTGGGTTGATACTGGGGCTACCCGTCATGTGTGTGCTGATAAGAGTATGTTTCACTCTTTCAGAGCGGTTGACAATGGAGACAAGTTGTACATGGGCAACTCTGCAACTGCTGATATCAAGGGCGAAGGAGATGTAATCCTGAAGATGACATCCGAGAAAGAGCTCAAGTTGACTAATGTCTTGTATGTTCCAGAAATTCGCAAGAATCTTGTGTCTGGTTGGCTGTTGAACAAGTTTGGTTTTCGTCTTGTTTTTGAGTCTGATAAGTTTGTTCTTTCTAAGAATAAAATGTATGTTGGTAGGGGATATGCCCTGAATGGTATGTTTAAGCTCAATGTAATGGTTGTTAAGAATGATATCAATAAAATGAATTCTTCTGCTTATTTGATTGAGTCTTCTAATGTGTGGCATGGCCGTCTTGGACATGTAAATTTTAATTCAATGCGCCGTTTGATTAAATTTAATTGCATACCTAATTTCCATATTGACTCAAAATATAAATGTGAAACTTGTGTTGAAGCCAAACTTACAAGAGCATCTTTCAAATCGGTTGAACGAAAAACCGAACCACTTGATATGATACACACTGACATATGTGATTTGAAATCACTACCCACAAAAGGTGGCAATAAGTACTTTATCACGTTTATTGATGATTGTACAAAGTATTGCTACGTTTACTTGTTAAAAAGTAAAGATGAAGCTATAGACAAGTTTGTTCTATACAAAAACGAAGTTGAGAATCAACTTAATAAGAAAATCAAGGTTGTACGAAGTGATAGAGGAGGTGAATATGTGTCTCCATTTGCTGATCTATGTGCGAAACATGGAATCAGACATGATTTCACTGCTCCTTACTCACCTCAACAGAACGGTATTGCCGAAAGGAAGAACCGTACCTTGAAGGAAATGGTTAATGCCATGTTGATAAGTTCTGGTTTAAACCAGGACATGTGGGGGGAAGCCATTCTAACGGCTACTTATCTTTTAAATAAGATACCTCGTAAGGAAAAAGAAGAGACCCCTTATGAACTATGGATGGGAAGAAAGCCATCATATCAGTACTTACGAGTGTGGGGGTGTCTAGCAAAGGTAGCTATACCTACTCCCAAGGCCCAAAAGATTGGACCTAAATCTGTGGATTGTATATTCATCGGATATGCTAGGAATAGCAGTGCTTATCGTTTCATTGTACATGATTCGAAAAATCCGGATATACAAAAGGGTTCTGTAATGGAATCAAGGAATGCTTCCTTCTTTGAAGATATATTTCCTTGTTTAACGAAGGAAACTGGAAGTTCATCTAGAATAGATGACAATGTTGTCCAAGATAAGAGACAACGAGATGATAATGATCTCCAAGATGAGAGACAAGATCAAATCGAGGAAGAAGAGGTAGAACCTAGAAGAAGCAAAAGGGCAAGAACCGAGAAATCGTTTGGACCCGATTTTGTTTCTTTTATGGTAGAACATGAACCTACTTCTTATCGAGAAGCGGTAACTTCCTCAGAAGGGCCTCAATAGAAAGAAGCCATTAAAAGTGAAATAGATTCTATTTTACAAAATCATACTTGGGAGCTCGTGGATTTACCTCCTGGTTGTAAACCACTAGGCTATAAATGGATCTTCAAGAAGAAGATGAAAGCCGATGGCACCATTGACAAGTACAAAGCAAGATTGGTAATCAAAGGATTTAGACAACGTGAAGGTCTAGATTACTTTGATACATATTCTCCTGTTACACGAATAACGTCGATCAGGATGATACTTGCTATTGCCGCTTTAAGAAATTTGGAAATTCACCAAATGGATGTGAAAACGGCTTTTCTAAACGGGGATTTAGAAGAAGAGATCTACATGAACCAACCTGAGGGTTTCATAGCTCCTGGACAAGAGAACAAAGTTTGCAGGCTTGTTAAGTCATTATATGGCTTAAAGCAAGCTCCCAAACAGTGGCATCAAAAATTTGACCACACCATGTTAGAGAGTGGATTCAAAATTAATGAATGCGACAAGTGTGTTTATGTAAAAGACACAAGTAGTGGATATGTAATCTTGTGTTTATATGTTGATGATATGCTTATCGTTGGCAGTAATGACAAGATGATCAAATCTACTAAAGTCATGTTGAAATCAAAGTTTGACATGAAGGATATGGGTTTGGCTGATGTAATCCTTGGAATAAAGATCATACGAACTCAAAATGGACTTGTGTTGAGTCAAGCACATTACGTTGACAAAATTCTGAATACTCATAATGCGGGGGATTCCGGCCTAGCTAGAACTCCAATTGACACCAGCAAGCATCTATCTAAAAATAGAGGCGCAGGTGTTGCCCAATTAGAGTATTCAAGAATTATTGGCATGTTAATGTACTTGATGACAAGTACCCGACCTGACTTAGCATATGCTGTTAGCAGGCTAAGTAGGTATACTAGTAATCCAAGTTATGCACATTGGGGAGCTATGACTAGGGTACTTCATTATTTGAGATACAGTCGCGATTATGGACTGTATTATGAAAGATATCCAGCTGTTATAGAAGGATACAGTGACGCAAATTGGATATCTGACATAAAGGATTCTAGATCAACTAGTGGATATGTGTTTACACTAGGAGGAGCAGCTATATCTTGGAAGTCTTCCAAGCAAACTGTTATAGCTAAGTCCACGATGGAATCAGAATTTATCGCGTTAGATAAATGCGGACAAGAGGCGGAATGGCTACGTCAATTCGTAGAGGACATACCAAGGTGGCCTAAACCGGTAACGGCCATTAGTATACATTGTGATAGTCAATCGGCAATTGGCAGAGCTCATAGCATAATGTATAATGGAAAGTCCAGACATATCCGTCGTCGACATAATTCGATACGACAACTACTCTCAACAGGAGTTATCTCAATTGACTATGTGCCGTCAAAGGATAACATCGCGGATCCGCTTACGAAAGGCTTAAGCAGAGAGTTAGTTAGTAAGTCGTCTAAAGGAATGGGACTAAAGCCCTTAAAGGAATGAGTTTCTATGAAGGAAAACCTAACCCAGTTGACTGGAGGTCCCAAGATCTGGGTTCAATAGGACAACCTAATCATAGAAATGTGGGGGAAGTCACGTCAATGTGGGGGAGTTACTTATATATTGTAACTTCCTAGTCCATTCCTATAACAAATGTGACTTATTGAGAGGTTAAACATATGGATTTTTATGATTCAGGATGAAATCATAAAGCATAATGGTTCAAGATGAAATCACAAACATGTGTTTTTAATGATTCAAGATGAAATCACCTATGTGAGAGAGAAGTGGGGTCGCTTCGAAGGGAATTGTGGGGGGCGCAATTCCTAAGAGCTCTTGCAGAACCAGGCTAGTATTCATGACCATAACGAATACGACTATGAGGACTTGACTAGGTCAGGGAGAGTCTTGTGTGAGTGTGTATTGTCGTCTACGTAAACAGATGTTGAGTTCAAGGACATCGAGTCTACTCAGATCTAGGAGACTAAGTACATCTCACAAGGGAAGGTTCAAAGGGTCATACCTACCTATCCTATGCAAGACTTAACCGCAGAAATTTCGCGGAAACTTTCGTGTGTTTTCGACCGATCTCCATTCATGTGGGGGATTGTTGGAAAAGTGGTTTTGCAAAATGAGTTTTTGCAAAGTTTGGACATAATTTAATATATGTATATGTTATATATATTAATGATTATTGGGGGCGTTGTGTTCTCCTCTAAGAGAGCTTCGTAACAAGCTAAAGTATGTCCAAAATAGAGCTAAGATGAATGAGATATCGTGTCTCAAAGTGGGACACTTGAAACACAAAACTTGGAAACAAAAACACATCCCACATCGCTTAGTGAAGGAAGTGGAGACTAGTTTATAAGGTAATCCTTGTACTAGCTTTCAAATTCCTTTAGGTGAGCTATGCTCCCACTCCTACGTGCGCGCGCGCAGGGGGGGGGGGGGGTGCAGATTGTGGGATTTCTGGACCAAAATGAGTTCGAAGCTACTGAACTCATGCGAGCCCGCGCGACCTGCGGACACGAATGCAGCTCCGAAACCTCGCCTACGTGCGAAAATTTTTGCTGCTAGTTCGGGTCAGTTTTTCCAAGATATTCTGTAAATCTATTTTAGGAATAGATTTGAACTTATTAGACAAGTTTTACAGAATAATATTTGTGTAATATAATATACGAAAATCTGGTTTTATTATAACAGATTTCGTTTTTTATGACTTTTATTTAGTCTTGGAGGACAAGACAAGTTTTTAGTATAAATAAAGCCATACCTCATTCAGTTTAAGATACAGAAAAACGCAGCTCTTACCAGACGATTTTCCAGCAGCTCTTCGATCAGAAGCACACAAGGTTTTCGTGATCTTTCAGGCAAGTAAGTCAGGTCCGGCTGTACAACAGCTTTGAACGTTGTACCCTGGGAAACAGACGGCGAATCTGTTTTAAGGGAATCGTGTTTAACACGAGCCTCGTTTTGTTACCTTTACTGCTTTCTTTATTTACGTTATATATAGTGTCTGTCTTCTGCTTCTACTCCATTCTGTCTGTATTTATTTTTCTGTTATTTAATTTCTGTTATTTATTTATTGTAATCTGATTTTATAAATAAAAGAGTTCACCGTTTCCCACAAAAAGTATATTTAGAAAAATTTTAATTAAATAATGACTTAAATGCCCAAGAATAAAATATAAATTTTGTATGTAACAAAAGGTATAATTGTAAAATCATTGGTTTTCTTTTCTTTTATTTTCTTTCTCAACTCGGGAACACGGTGTAAAAAAATAAATTACATTACTCTTCTCTTCTTTTCTGTCCAATTTTGTCTCTTCTCTTCTTCTCTTTCATATTAAAACTTGGGAACATAGTGTTAATAATTTTCTCTTCTTTAGTTACTTGTCTTAGTTTTTTTGAAGGTTTTGTGTAAGTTATGGTTGGTTAATGTTTAAAATGTTTCCTATTTTAGTTTATAGTGTTAACAATAACTTTTAACATTATGATTAAAATATTATATTAACTAAGAAGCATGATTTATAAAAACTTAGGTGTTGTTTGGTTGGCCAAATTTAAGAGGATTTGGGCAGGTTTGAATTTGATATCAAGAAAAAATCGTGTTTGGTATATTAAAAGTAATAGTTTTAAAAGTGGTAGGGACATTAAAATACGGAGTATGAGAGTTGGATTCTAATATTGTTTTGGAGGTGTGGTTTATATTACAAAAGTACCCCCTTTATCTAGTTGAAAAGCGTCACACCTTAAACCAATAATTTACTTCAAGTCAATCACTTCCACTCCATATTTTTCCCTTCAACCTAATTTAATTCTTTGAATTGAATGCCTAAACCTTATTAGGGAAAAAGACGCCTTTCACGTTTACATTCTATCTTTTATTTATCAGCGTTGCAATTGTTTGACTTCAACAAGATTTAAATTTGCAAATTATGCAAATCTCAAACGGAGTCTAGGTGTTTGACTAATGTATGCTTGGATTTCTGAATTGGGTCATAAATCTACTTTAGTTAAAAAGCTACATGTTTAAATACATGAGAACCTATGTTTAAACTTTTGTATTTGAAAGTTGTTTTACGAAGATTGAGAAATTGACAATGGGTTAGATTAAGCCCATTAAAAAGACATGTTCTTTATGAATGTTGAGTTATGTAGGACAAATGATGCAAGTCTGCAAGGTATGTGTTATGATAAAAGGGTTATTTAGTCATTTACTGTTACCTATGTTATAAAATCGTGCCATTCAAAAAGGTCACTAGATTTCAAATTCAAGTATTTTAAACTCTTCCAGATTTTAGTTTGTGTTAGTTTTAAAATTCCATGATATAAAATTTGCGAACCAAACAGCCATTTAAGGTCATTATACTCTTGGATATTGATACTTGTTCATATGTAATAAGGTTTCACAATTAATGTATTAATTTTGCACGTCTGTCGCTGATGCATTGGTTTCGCTGAAGGGGGTTGTTGTGGCCTCCTCGGTTGTCAATCACCAGCTTGTAAAGTCAAGTGGGACTGTCATTGGATTGAAAGAGAATGATCATTACTCTAAGGTCATTGATCGTGTTGCTGGCCTTAGGTGTTTTCTGTTGGATTTTGCTTGGCTATATCTGGGCCTTCAAGAAGGCCCAACGTAGAGGCCGTTTTTCTAAGGTGCTTTTTTGAATTGGGATGTCTGCGAATGTTTTTTGCTTACATTTGTTAGTTAGGGCGTAATTAAGTGCATTTATTCCAGCACTTAATTTTGTTTTAGTATTTTGTTTATGAAAGATAAGAGCAACCATGTGTTCAGATTGACTTAATCTTGATCTTATAATCATGTAGACCCAAAAATGGATAGGAAATAGTTCATGGCCATGTTTTTATCAAGTGTTTTTTAAGTATTATGATCATAACTGTGTGTGTAGTTATGATTATATGTACTTAAAAAACACTTGATAAAAACATGGCCATGAACTATTTCATGTCCAGTTTTGGGTCTACATGATCGTAAGATCAAGATTAAGTCAATTTAAACACATGGTTGCTCTTATCTTTCAGAAACAAAATACTAAAACAAACTTAAGTGTTGAAATAAGCACACTTAATAATGGCCAAGCTAACAAATGTAAGCATAAAAGCAAAACAGTCTCGGATATCCCAATACGAAAAATCACCTTAGAAAGATGGCCTCCAAGCTGGGCCTTTTTGAATGCCCACAAGTAGCCAAGCGAAATCTAACAGAAAACACCTAAAGCCAAGCACACTTGCCCGATAGAGTAAGCACCAGCAACATGGGATGAAGGTTAGTGTGGTACATAGTGGAGGCCACTAATGAATTTATGAGCATTTGCCTGCTAAAACTTATGCCTCTTTGGCATTGCCATCCTTCCCACATGCGATATTGGCTCAGATTATATTGGTTGACCAGAAAAACCGGTGCGTATCGTAGCACACCAATTATAACAACAAATAGCGACTTGATGTATGTTTCTGGTGTATCATTAATGGTCTATTTGTTGTAGGTTACTGTATCGAAAGATTACATGGTGGTGCTTGATGGTGCCGGTGTCTACTTGCTGTGAACAGGTATGTATCTTTTAATGTTTCGTTTAAAAGTTCCAAAGGTAAATTACATATTTGAAACAATGCTAACACAGTGTTGTGTTTTCATGTCTGTTTGACAAATGGCAGATTATGTCAGCAATTGAGTACAACAGTCTGATTATGATAGAGAGAAGTTCCAAGAGAGGTTGACAAGCTTTCTGGTTGCGTCGCTATACTAAAGATTCTTCCGTGTTAAAGTTAATTTGAATTACTTATAATTGCAAGTTTCATGCGTACATTGATATAATAAAAACATGTGATTATGTTAAGATTGGAGGAGCCACTGATACTGGGGTAAGTAAAAAGAAAGACATAGTTAGTGATGCGTACATTGAAAGTTTCATACGTACATTGATATAATAAAAATATGTGATTATGTTCAGATTGGAGGAGCCACTGATACTGGGGTAAGTGAAAAGAAAGACATAGTTAGTGATGCTCTAAATGCCTGTTGAGGAAGGAATAGTACCAGGTAAGTTGGACAAATCGTCATGTCGTGTAATGTAGGTGGTGGTGTTCCTCTTTTGTATGCATCTAAAGAATTGGACAGATTGCAAACAACCAACTTTGACAAGAAAATAGGGGTTTAGATTATTCAAAATGCACTAAAGGTCAAACTTATGTTCACTTATTTTACTAGCACATAAATGTTAATCTAATGATTGGAATCTAAGGCTGGAGTGGAAGGTTCGGTCGTGGTTGATAAGCTTTTAGAGCAAGATGACCCATATCCTGGATACAGTGCAACTAAAGGTTTGTGCTATTTTTTTTTTGTTCTATGCATAAACAGATGTATAATATAGTTTAGAGGTGGCAAAACTGGGCAAGGTGGAAATGTGTGTTAAAGTGGGCAATTTCCAACTTGTTTTTGTTTAATCAATTGGACTCATTATGCATGAAATATTATCCAAGTTGACCTGGTTTATTATGGGATGGTTTTGCCATTTACATAATTTGTTATTAATTGTATATGGTATACTAGTAGGGTTGGATCAGTTGGAAAACCCCTTGCCTCTCAACCAAGAGGTCAAGGGTTCGATCCTCACTCTCTACAAAAGGCTGGAGGTCCTTTTCTACCTTAGGTAGAACCGGAAGCAGCCTCTCTACCTTATGTAAGGGTAAGGCTGTCTACATATCAACCTCTCCCATACACCGTGGAAGACGGTATTGTGACCCATAACCCGTGGAAGACGGTATTGGGAGTTACTTTACTTTTTGTTATTAATTGTATATGAACTGGCAAATTAAAGTTTCTTGATAAACGGGCTATGTTGACATGGTGAAAAATAGTATCATTGATCCGTTGAAAGTTATAAGGACAACCTTGGTCGATGCTACAAGGTTAGTTGAAGCAACCGAGGTTGGTTTATTTTTATTATTGTATATCTGAAGACACTTTATACTGATTTTCCTATTATTCTTGTTTTTCGTTTCTATGTGTAGTGTGTCTTCTTTGATGACGACTACTAAAGCAATTGTGACTGAACTCCCAAAACAAGCAATGTGCGGCAACATGGGTGGTGGAATGGGCGGCATGAAATTTTGATCAGCCCTATGATAGCAAAAAAAGATTGATACATTTTAGTGGCAGAATAAAAAAATAGAGCATGGCTCGGTACGTGTGACACTCGGTAGTAAAACAAAGGCCCAAGTGTGTTTACAGTGTGAGAACTAGTGCATTATTAGCATGCGGAATTTTGTTTAAGGGCAAGTTTTTAAACAATTATTGATCATTATTTTGCTACCATTTGAATATCATGTGATGTATGCTATGTTTGATTAAGAAAGTGAAATTAGATTAACTTCATCTAAAAAAGCTTGAAATTCACTCAAAAGTTCTTTTTGAATATAACCCATTTGGAACTAGGATACTTCTTTCTTTAAATGAACCCATGAATTTCTAGTATTATTATGTGAGATCTAACCAAATTATTATAGATGGTTAAATGGGCACCACAAATTATGCACATGTTATTGTAACAATTAGTTAGTTAATTTTGTTAAATGTGATAAATCGTAGTTTGTTGTGCCATTTGTTCTTCATGAAGGTCATTTGATTAAACTAAATCTAAGACTTGATCAAAAAATAATATGTTATTATAGATGGTTGAAGGGGGTTTCAATGGAGTAAAAGAGAATACGTCGTTACAGTTTTGGTCGTAAAATAACAATGTATTTTTTTTAAATGTACTAATTTAGTATGTGTACTATTTATCATTCTACTTAATGTTGTGTACTTTCATGTTTTGTTATAACTTGAACATTTTGATGATGTGTCACGTTATAAATGGTGACAAATGTCAGTCTTTCAGATATGACACATCATCAAAATGTGCAAATTAAAACAAAACATGAAAAAGTACGTTACTATTTTACGACCAAAACCTTAAAATAATAGTAATAAAAGTTGACAAGAGAATAATGTAATCGACGTAAATGTTCTACTATAGATGTTAAAGATACTCATAAATATACCTTTGTCGGAAAAAGCTAATATTCTCAAAGATCAAGATTTAAAAAAAAAATATATATATAACAATAAAAAAAAAAAAAAAAAAAAAAAAAATCTCTTTAGAAAATGTTCTCCAAAATGAAGCGATAATTAAAATAATAAAAAAAAAGTAATACTTATTTGCGAGCATTTATTAGAGTCCATTAACATGAAGAAACATAAAAAAAGGTCGAGCATAAGTTGTGAGAATCGAAATACTTCATCAAAGATATAAGAAAACGATTACCAGCACAACATATCAATGTGATTGACATAGTATAAGAGTCGATATTACTTATAAGGACCGATGAAGTGTAATTACTCGATGTAAGTCTAGTATTCGAGTTGAATACTTCTATCATAGGTAAATTGTTCAAGTTCAAGAATCATGTTCAAATGGTCAAGATCATGACCGTGATTTTAATCTAAGTGTTTTATTTATTTATTTATTTATTTTTAATTTGTCGAGTAGTTAAAATTGTATCGTATCAAGTATATCATTGAGATTTTCTTAACCCTCTGATTTATATACGTATTAACTTGTAAAAGAAAATTATAAAATTGAACATATTTATGCTAAACTTTATTGGGTGTAGTTGTGTAACCTGTACATTTATCGGTTAACAATCATTTTCAAAACCTGAGTATTGAAGTAAAAGCTTAACTTATAAGGCGGATGTAGTGGTTACTACATGTCTACATTCACACCTAGCATCTTCTCTCACCATCAAATGCCCGTAGTTTTTTTTTTTTTTTTTTTTTTTTAGTATTATTGTTATTTTAATATATGTATCATTTACTTATACCTCACAGCACGCTCATACACATACGATATGAATTACGTTTATTGATCTGCGCAATTGGATCCCCTTCTTTTTTGTCCTTGATGCATGAAGGTGGTAAGTTGTAACAATAACGACTCATGAAAATGATGTCATCTAAGTCTAACCTGGTTCTAATTTTTGACTTTTTGTTACACCTGGTTTAAACATATTGTAGTCATAGGTGATGTGCATTAGCATTAGTAAATTTACTTAAAGTAAATATAGATGTGTTTAATACTTTGTTGATTATGGTGAATATAGATGTGTTTAGTACTTTGTTGATTATGGTTGTAAAAGTACTTTGTTGATTAAATATTCATTTTCTTTTTTCAAAATAAAAAAAGAGTTAGTTGCATTCTTGGTCCTTGTGGTTTGACCAAATTGAAGATATGATTTTCAAAACTTTAAAATTGTAGCGATAGTCTCAATTTTGAAGTTTGGGTTGTATTTTTTATCCTTAGTGTGAATTGACCAAATTACCTTATCATTTTCTGGAGAAAATAAAGAGTATTTTAGTCATTTAACTTTATTCAAGGACCAAAAATGCAATCGAAACTTTAAAATAAAGACTATTACTACACTTTCAAAGTTTTAAAGATCAAACCTGTAATTTTGACCAATAAGGACCAAAAATGCAATTGACTCATAAAAAAAGTTATAAAGAAATCGAAATGAAAAAAAAAAAAAGAAAAAAAAAAATGAAAACATAAAACCCTTTTGCCCATCTTGATCACATCCAAGATTGGAGGCTAAAACCCTATTCGCCACTTCCTTCCAGACTCTTCTTCCTCATTATTAAAACCCCTCCACAAAAACACACACAAAAACACACACTAAATCTCCAGTCAGTCAGTAACAACCAATCATGTATCGCTTTGCTGCAAATCTTGCTTCCAAATCTAGGTACAGTAACTTTTTCATCTTACCCTCTTCATTTTACTCATCAAGATTTCATTTTTATTAATCTTTATACATTAATAACCAATACCCACTTCATTTTTATAAATCTTTTTAAAGACCCACTTTATTTTATCAAGATTTAATTTTTACTAATCTTTTTTTATAAATTTGCAATACCCACTTCATTTTTATAAATCTTTTTTAAGACCCACTTTAGTTTTTTGATAAAGTTTTGTTTTTTACTAGTTGTTTTTTTTTTTTTATAAATTTTTAATACCCACTTCATTTATATAACCAAGTTTTCATTTTTATAAATCTTTTTTTGATAAAGTTTTGATTTTTACTAATCTTTATACATTAATGAACAATACCCACTTTTTTTTTACTAATCAAGATTTGATTTTTACTATTTATTTATTTATTTATTTATTTATTTTTTAATAAATTTTTAATACCCATTTCATTTATATAACCAAGTTTTCATTTTTATAAATCTTTTTTTTTATCAACTTTTGATTTTTACTAATCTTTTTTAGGGGGTCTTTGTTTAAGCTTATTTGCTTATTTGATTTCGGTTTATATTTCATAAGCCTAAATTTTCCGGCTTATTTTGACACTTATCTGCATATACAAATTTTGGGGGTGTTTGGATTAGCTTATTTTATGGGCTTATCAGCTTATTGAGATTTGGGAAAGGCAATAAGCTCATTTTTTTTTGCTTATTAGCTTATCTACTTAACCTTATGGCTTATTTAAGCCATAAGCTCAAATGGGTAAGCAAAAAAAAAAGGCTTATTGGCATTCTCAAATCTCAATAAGCTAATAAGCCCACAAAATAAGCTAATCCAAACACCCCCTTATTATGATATAATGAACTTATATGAAGTCTCAAAATAAGCCAGAAAATCTAGGCTTATGAAATATAAGCTCGTAAGCCCACTTAAAACATACCCATTTCATTTTTACTGATCAATTTTTGACTTTTTTACTGTTTGTTGTTATTTGCAGAATTGCGACTAAGACAACCCGACAGGTATATTATTTGATCCACTATGTGTTTATACGTTGTATGTTTATGTATATGTATGTATGTTGATGTTTATGTGTTTAAAAAAAACAGATTGGGAGTAGGTTGAATATAAGCCGAAACTATGCTGCAAAAGATATTAGATTCGGAGTTGACGCAAGGGCGTTAATGCTTAGAGGCGTTGAAGAGCTTGCTGATGCTGTTAAAGTTACCATGGGCCCGAAGGTAAATAAATTTTTATTTACGGTTGTTGAGTAGATTTGGTTTTGATTGGCGTAAATATGTGTTTATAACTTTGTATGCTTGTTTGTTTTTTAGTTTTTTAAAATTGAAAATGTAGGTCTTTGAGCTTATTTGATTGGCTTATTTTTTGTAAGCACAGGTTGTCCGGCTTATATTATAGCTTATGGTCTTATTTTATGGTTTTTACATCATTATAAGCTCATACTCGTAACTCACGGAAATGCTGAAAAATGGGATTATGAGAAATGAGCGGAACAAATAAGCTAATAAGCCTGGGAATAAGCTAAAATAAACACCCTTGTAAATTAAAGGTTGATAAATTTATGCTATTCGGTGATGATGTTATAGGGGCGTAATGTGGTGATTGAACAAAGTTATGGAGCGCCAAAAGTAACGAAAGACGGTGTAACGGTTGCAAAAGCCATTGAATTTAGTGATAAGGTGAAGAATGTTGGCGCGAGTCTTGTGAAACAGGTTGCTAATGCTACAAATGATGTGGCTGGTGACGGTAATATTCTCTCCGTGATTGATTTGTTAATCTGTTAGTAATATCTTGTAATGTTGTTCTGATGGGCTTTTTGCTTTTTATTGTCTCAGGTACAACTTGCGCAACAGTTCTTACACGCGCTATATTTTCAGAGGGTTGCAAGTCGGTCGCAGCTGGTATGAATGCAATGGACCTCAGGCGTGGTATTACGATGGCTGTTGATTCAGTTGTAACAAACTTGAAAAGTAGAGCTCGTATGATAAGCACATCTGAGGAAATCACCCAGGTTAGTATATACGCAGTAACATTTAGTTGATTTATATAAAGTACTAAGTTTTTTATGGGAGGCTAAATGTAGTATAATGTTATATAAATAACAGGTGGGTACAATTTCCGCAAATGGAGAACGTGAAATCGGTGAACTAATTGCTAAGGCTATGGAAAGAGTTGGGAAAGAGGGTGTCATCACTATTCAAGTAAGCTTGCTTTTACGTTACTCTTATTATCATGTTCATGAATAGCGGATAATTTGCTAAGCTCTATGAACGGATGTAGGACGGAAAGACGTTGTATAATGAACTAGAAGTTGTTGAGGGAATGAAGTTAGACAGGGGATATATATCTCCACATTTTATCACGAACACCAAGAATCAGAAATGTGTAAGTCCATGTGCTTATTAGTCTACTAATTGTATTTTATATGGATCCATTCAAACTTGTATTTATGCTGAAAATGGTTAACTTTTTGATGTTCACAGGAACTAGATGACCCTATTGTTCTAATCTACGAGAAGAAGATTTCAAACATTAATTCCGTGATCAAAGTGTTAGAGTTGGCACTGAAGGTAGAGTCCTTAATGAGCTCAAGTTAATTACCCCATTTTTGGTTTCAGTTATGCGATCATTAAGGTTTTTTATTCTAATTCAGAAACAAAGGCCTCTATTAATCGTTGCTGAAGATGTGGAAAGTGAAGCATTGGCTACCTTAATTCTTAACAAGCTCCGTGCCGGCATTAAGGTTCTAATTGTTTCTATTAATGCTTAGGTACTTCTCTCTGTAACATATATCTTTTAGCTTATGTTACTTGCTGTTTTCTGCTTAGGTTTGTGCCATAAAAGCCCCTGGTTTTGGTGAGAACAGAAAGGCCAACTTGCAAGATCTTGCCACTCTCACCGGAGGCCAGGTGAGTTTTTGACGTTTTCATGTTTTATCATATGTATGCATGATGTTGCGAGTTTTGATGTTTCCTAGTTTTAATGGCGTAAAACGGGTTATTCTGGAATTCTGATAGGTTGTGTAACAGTCCAAAAAAGGGTTATTCTTTGATACGGTCGGATAGTCCAACCGACATTTTTAGTAAAATCTTGTAGATAATTAATGTATACAACTGGTTTTAAAAACTATATCGTCATACTATTTACGTAGATTATGTGTCAGTCGGTAGATTGTTTACTATGGGCCTTATGTTTGATCTTCAGGTTATAACAGAAGAACTTGGTATGAACCTTGACAACGTGGAGTTGGAAATGCTTGGCTCGTGTAAAAAGGTTTGTCGCACGATATCAATCATTAATAACAAATAGTGACTTGATATTTGTTTCTGGTGTGTAATGAGGGTCTTCTCGTTGTAGGTTACTGTATCGAAAGATGACACGGTTGTGCTTGACGGTGCCGGTGATAAGAAGTCGATAGAAGAACGATGTGAACAGGTACATGTTTTTTAATGTTTTGCTTAAGTTCAACGGTAAATTACATATTTAAAACAATGTTAACACGCTGTTGTGTTTTGCTATCTGTTTGACAAATGACAGATTAGGTCAGCAATCGAGTTGAGCACATCTGATTATGATAGAGAGAAGTTCCAAGAGAGGTTAGCTAAGCTTTCTGGTGGCGTCGCTGTACTAAAGGTTCGTCCTTTTACAGTTAATCCGATTTCCTTATAACTGAAAGTTTTCACGTGTACATTGATATGATAAAAATTTGTGATTATGATCAGATCGGAGGAGCCAGTGACACTGAAGTAAGCGAAAAGAAAGACAGAGTTACTGACGCTCTAAATGCCACAAAGGCTGCTGTTGAGGAAGGAATCGTACCAGGTAAACTGGTCAAATCGTCATGTCGTGTATTAGTCAAAAGTATTGAAGGTTATTAACTTATTATACGCTTAAACTAAACTTTCTGTAATGCAGGCGGTGGTGTTGCTCTTCTGTATGCATCTAAAGAACTGGACAAATTGCAAACAGCCAACTTCGATCAGAAAATTGGGGTTCAGATTATTCAGAATGCACTAAAGGTCAACTCTATATTCTTTACACAAGAACGAGACACTTATTTCACTAGCACATAAATGTTGATCTAATGATTGGTATATAAGCTCATGTTTTGCTTGACTAATTGCAGATGCCGGTTCATACAATAGCATCTAATGCTGGAGTGGAAGGTTCGGTTGTGGTTGGTAAGCTTTTAGAGCAAGATGACCAAGATCTTGGATATGATGCCGCCAAAGGTTTGTTTTTTAATCAGTTTGACCCATTATGCATGAAATATTATCCATGTTGACCCGGTTTGTTAGGGGTTGTTTTTGCTGTCTACCGAATTTGTTATCAATCGTATAGGAAGTGGCAAATTAAAGTTTCTTGATAAACAGGTGAATATGTGGACATGGTGAAAAATGGTATCATTGACCCGTTGAAGGTTATAAGGACAGCCTTGGTCGATGCAGCAAGGTTAGTTGAAGCAACTGTGGTCGGATATTTTTATTATATATATATCTAAAGACACTTCGAACTGATTTCCCTCTAATTCTTGTTTTCCGTTTCTGTGTGTAGTGTGTCTTCTTTGATGACGACTACTGAAGCAATTGTGACGGAACTCCCAAAACCGGCTAGTGAAGCAGCTCCAGGAATGGGCGGCGGCATGGGCGGAATGGGTGGAATGGGCGGAATGGGTGGAATGGGCTTTTGATCGTCCCTGTGATAGCAAAATAGATTGACATACATTTTACTGACAGAATAAAACACATAGAGCTTGGCTCATTATGTGCGACACTTGGTAGTAAAACGAAGGCCCAAGTGTGTTTACAGTGTGAGAACTAGTACATTATTAGCATGCGGAATTTTGTTTATGGGCAAGTTTTTGAACAATTCTTGATCAGTATTTTGAAACCATTTGAATATTATTGCTAGATTTGGAGATCGGTTTACTCAACCTGTCGGTTACTCAACCTCTCGGTGTACACTTCCATGTTACAAGTCTTGCCTACTACCCACCAATTCCATGTTACAAGTTTTGCTTTTTAGTAAAGATAACATAAACAAAACATGTGATTTCGTTTTAACGGGTAATTCTAGAAGCCATTTTCGACCGCAGTAAAAGAGAGTAACATGTAACAAGAGATCTGAAATGACTAGTACTCGTGTTCGACTGAAGGACGTGAAAGAAAGTATGTATTCGTATAAGGCGAGTTGGTTAAGTGAGTCATGGTTTGGTGATGTACTTACTTATAAGGACAAACATAAACTCAATCATGCTACACCTAACATTAGAACCCACATTTGCATGATTCATATGATTCTTTTTGGGTAACAGCATGACTCATAACAGGATGATTCATATATGATATAATGAACAAAGAGGGTCAAAACAAAAAAACAGCAAAAAAGGAGGCAAGTAACAATCACATTCCAAAATATTACATGTCATGTGGTACAACTGTAGGGTGGCAATTCGGGTCGGGTTGGCGGGTTCGGGTTGGCAGGTTGACAGGTTAGAAAACCCCAACCCGAACCTGACCCATTTAAATCATTGGGTCAGCTATGTCAACCCTAACCTGTTTACACGTAACCTGAATCTGACCCATTTAACCCGTATATATACTTGGGTTGACCCTTGACAGGTTAAATAGGTTTCATGGGTTGAATATGTTAAACGGGTTTCGGGTTAACCCATTTAATCTGTTTTATTTACAAAAGTTAGCACATTACACTAGTTAAATGGGTTAAACGGGTTAGCGGGTCAACCCGTTTAACCTATTTAACCCGTATAATTAAATATAAATAATTTTTAATTAAGAAAAAAAAAACTTAAACGGGTTGGCGGGTCGACCCCGTTAATTTTATTCTCAACTCGAACCTGACCTGTTTAATAAACGGGTTAGACATGTCGACCCAAATCTGACCCAAAATCTATTTAGCTCAACACGAACCTGTTAATTTTCATGTCGGTTTCAGGTCGGGTTTCGTGTCGGGTCGGAAATTGCCACCACTAGGTACAAGATTAGTGAATATTTAATTTCATTTCTCGAGCACCGTTCCGCTCCTAACAACGGTCCTTTACGCGTGATTAACCTTAATGAACTTTTTTAACATTGTGTCAACTTATTTGGACCTACCATCTTTGTCACCTTGCATTTGGTTTTTTGCTTGTGGCTTCATCTGTACTCAAAGCAGCATTCTTCATCTTCACATGTATACTTTTCTCACTTCACCCTTAGACCATTTTTTCAATTTTTACCATTTTTGACAACTGTCTATATTTTGCTTGTTTTCTTGGACCTAATCTTCCTAACATTTGGTTAAGTATCCAATTTGTTAACTTGTACTCATACTTAAACCAGACCAAGAAAAAAGTATACTAATCTAACATAACTACCATCTGCTTTTCTAGAAAGCAGCCGAATATTTGACTTTTACCATTAACATTTTTACATGGGCAAATTACCTCAAAATGTATTTAACTTGTCACTTTTTACCATTGTATATAGCCATTTTTTTTATTTTTATTTTATTTTCTATTGTGTGTATTTTGTGACCATTTTACCCTTACATTTTCAAAATTTCGAAGGGTAAAATGGTCATTTTACAAGGCTAAAAAGTCACAAAATACACACAATGTACCAAATTCGAAAGTTTAGTCACACAATAGGAAAAAAAAAAAAAAAAAGATGGCTACATACAATGGTAAAAAGTGACAAGTTAAATACATTTTCAGGTAATTTGCCTTTTTTACATCCGTGTAACAAAACTTTGCTATAACCAAAGGCCTTTAGCCTATAGTGGTCTGTGAGTGGCCCATCGGCCGAGAGATTGTGAGTTCAACTCCAAGTCTCGCTTGAGACATTTGTGAAGACTATGTGAGGATAGTAAGTGGTTTAGGTGTAAATAATTCGCCTTTTTTTTTTTTTTTTTTTTTTTTTGCTATTGATAGTTTTGCTTAAATATGACTAGTATATCAAAAGCAATCCATTTTCCTCATTTACATTTCTTTTCCTTAATGGGTTCTATTTATTATTATTTTTAAAACATGGGTTTAGTTTCTTTTTTATAAAATATTAAAAAGTAAAAAACTTAAACTTAACTTAAGCCAATACACTTCCAAACAATAGTAGTGTGTTCAAGAATTGGAGTGTCTGCTAACAGTATCTACTTACTGAGAGTTAGTTGTTGGTTTGACTTTAATCCAATTATTACTCAAACCTGACACATTGGATCCTTGCTACCTTCTTCTTCTTTCTTTAATCATTACTTTACACGATATCAGCATTCGTCTCCACCTTATTTCAGTATAAGGAGCCTCACTGAGCTACTAAGTATCCAAGAAACCGAACTGGCTCCAAATACGTACGTTAACTCTTAAGGTCGATCTGCTAACCCTTGTATCACTTCTTTCATCTTGATTATATACATTAAGCTCGTCTAGCTCAGCGTCACAAATGTATAGATCAAGACCGCAATTCTTTCTCTTTGTGGTGGTTCATGCTGCAGACTGGCTTTGCTTCCTACCTGCATTCCAAAAACAGCTTTAAGTTCCATTTTCTTGGATTTCAGATTGATTTTGAGCTAGTAAACTAATTTCAGGATGGCTGAGTCTGGCGAAATGATTGAAGACGGAGTGTTTGTAGATATCAAACTAACAAATGATGAGATTCTTCAATGGGAGTTTATGCAACAGAGGAGCATAGAGTGCTTATTGAGGAAGAATAAGTCATTAAGAGCCCGATTTACTTATGGCATTATCTTTTCATTAGTAAACCTTGTGGCTTGGTTTCTGCGCGACTATGGGCAAAGAGCATCCCTTCATTTCCACGGTAAGTTCCTCTAATGTTAGTCATCACCAAATTTAATGGTTCTGTATGGGTTGCATTTCTTTATAAAAAGTTGATTATATTTTGCAGTTCTTAAAACGTGTGGACCCGAGGGCCATGAATGTTTCCAAACAATGGGAGTTCTTCGTGTGAGCTTGGGATGCTTTGTATCCTTCTTTAGCGAAAAAGGTTTCAGGTTATATGAATTCATCACCATTATGGACAAATTTCAAACTGCAAGAAAATACAATGCACTATTCACATGTTACCGTTATATACACCATAGTTACTATTTCTTACCAAAGTATGAAACTTGAAACTTGTAAGTTGAATAATATGAAAAAAAAAAAAAAAATGGTATATTTAGTTAAATGCTATTAAATAAAGTTAGTTGTATAGAGCCTTTTCTTGCTGTCTCATGTGCCTCTGAAGTTCGGTTTAGATTTTTTATTAATCCATTGTGGCGACCTTAACGTACAATTCTAGATATTCTTCTTTATAATGTTTCTGACAACGTGTGGAACGAAAAAGTTATACAACATTCGGAATACATGGCATTCTGGATGGTGGGCTTCGAAGTTTGCTATATTGTTGATCGCCCTATTGTTTTCATTCTTCATCCCACCGGATTATGTTCATTTATATGGTAAGTTAATAAAAGTACATGAACCTAAACATCATTATGTATAATCTAAATCTCTAAGTTTCTTGCAGGTGAGCTTGCTCGAGTTGGTGCAGGGTAATCTTCTATAATCCTTCTTTTAAATGGCGTGTTAATAGTTCTCATAAAAGTCAGCTCATATCTAAAACGGCTAAACCTATGATTCAGGATCTTTCTCGTTTTACAGCTTATAAGTGTAATCGAGTTCATAGCATGGTGGAATGCTTACTGGATGCCCAATGAAAGAAAGAAACGAAGGTCTGATTTTTTATCTTATTATTCTCATTATCGTCAAAGGTCGCAAATATCCAACATTTCCTTATGTTTTGCAGCTCATGTTGTGGATTATTCATGTCGACACTCTTCTATATGGCCTCGTTTTGTGGGATCATTGCGATGTATGCAATGTATGCATCCAAACCTTCATGCACTCTCAACATATTTTTCATCACATGGACAGCAATTTTGCTTCTTGTCATGATGGCCATATCCTTGCATTCAAAGGTATACATGTCTCCAATGCTATCTTACGACAAAAAGTTTTTGTATGTTATCGGAGAATCTAACTATCATGACATTTGGTACAGGTGAATAGAGGTCTTTTGTCATCAGGGATCATGGCATCTTATGTAGTTTTCTTATGCTGGTCTGCTTTAAGAAGGTTCGCTTTTCGTTAAAGTGCAAATTACTTTAAATAGTTTTCAAGTTTTGTCATAATAACTTTAGTGTTTTACAGCGAACCAGCCCATGAAAAATGCAGCCCTCAACACGATAACAAGCATGTCGACTGGATGACTGTGCTAGTAATCAAGCTAACACCCTCTATTTTAGACCTCAAAAAGCTAGACTATGATATTGGATATTTACATCATTGTTGTTATTATTCTTGTGCTTCTAGGGGTTCCTTATTGGGGTTTCCGCCATTGTCATGGCAACCTTTTCCACTGGGATCGACTCAGAAACATTTCAGGTTCTTCCATATAATATGACTAATTAAAAAAATTTGTTTTTAACTTATGATTGTTTACTTATAGCGTTTATACATTAAAATTGCTATCTTGTTCAGCTAAAGAAACAAGTAGATCAAATGGAGGATGATATCCCCTATAACTACGGATTCTTTCACCTGATATTCTCCTTGGGTGCTATGTATTTCGCTATGCTTTTCATCAGCTGGAATCTTGATAGCTCAACCAGAAAGTAAGATCAAGACGCCCTTTTATTAAGTAACAAAATCCGTTGTCAAATTAAGACTTTATACCGAACCCTTTTTGTGTAATCTTGTGAAACAACAGATGGAGCATCGATGTCGGTTGGGCAAGTACATGGGTTAAAATAGTTAACGAATGGTTTGCAGCCACAATATACTGTAAGTATGCACTTATCAGCACATATTTAGCCTGTTTCTGGTTGTGGTTGACTTTGACTTCTATAATTATTTGACTTTTTGCAGTATGGAAACTGATTTGGCCAATTGTGAGACAACCCAAGATCATGAATCATGAAGAACCTATGGAACAAGATCAGCAATGATACATACATATAGTCTTGTAAAACAACTTGTGCGATAGGAGCCTTTGACAGAATAAATTCGAATCCAATTTTTTAGTATACTCGAGAATAATGTCAAAAGGATGATCATATCAAACTATTCATATATATGGTTTTGTTAGAACCACTACAACATAAAGAATGTATGGTTTAGATGGATTTGCAGTCAAATATATATCAAATATGACAACTTTATTAAACCAACTCCATGTTCTTATTATACTTGCTAAAAGTATCATTAGTTGGTATATAAGCACCATCGACATGCTTCTGTTACCATCCAAAACAAAGCAACAAGCATTAATTCCCCATCGCTTGAAAAATTTTCAACATGTCGAAGCAATCTCTACTATCAGTCTTCACGATCTTGTTACATATCGGTGTCTTGACCGTAACAGCAGTGGTGAATCCAGCACCATCAGCATCAGGAGACCATGTTTTCGAGCTATACATGCATGATATTCTAGGTGGTAGCAACCCAACAGCTAGACCGGTAACAGGTCTATTAGGCAACATATACAGCGGTCAAGTACCATTTGCTAGACGTATAGGCTTCCGAGCACCACAAGGTGGTGTAGCCATTCCTAACGCCAATGGTGCCATCCCAACTGTAAATGCTAATGGCATCCCACTAGGAACTGGCTTAGTTGGGACACAATTTGCTGGAAACTTGAACCAAAACAATATTCAAAACCAGATTGCAGCCCAACTAGGACCAGATGGACTTGGACTTGGCTTCGGAACCATAACAGTGATTGATGATCTCTTGACCGTCGACCCACATTTAGGTTCACAGACTCTAGGAAAAGCACAAGGTGTTTACGTAGCAAGTTCAGCTGATGGAAGTAGACAGATGATGACATTCACCGCCATGATGGAAGGCGGTGAGTATGGGGATAGTATCAACTTCTTTGGAGTTTATCACATTGGTAGTGCAATGTCTCGGCTTTCCATTACTGGTGGCACTGGGAAGTATTTGCATGCTTGTGGGTTTGCTGAGGTTCGGTCATTGATACCAGCTGGTCAGATTGTTGCTGATGGTGTCGAGTCCTTGTTGAGGCTGACTGTCCATCTTTCTTACTAAGGGTTTGATGTTTGTGACATTTATGTGTGAACAAAATATCCATCTTTGTTTGTAATGATCTCCATTTGTATATCAAAATGTTTCCATGATTGAAGGATTTATCCTCAAGCAAGACTCTTATGATTTATCTTAAAGTTGTTAAAGTATAAGTTTTAACTCGTTAAACTTAGCTCTTGACTATGTTTAAGAAAACGATGTAAATTTTACTTACAAATTGACATCGTTAGTTATCAAAAAGGTTATTCATGATGGTGAGAATCATTGAGTTTTTGAAATAGTGAATCAAGTTAGGTTTATAAAAAAAAAAAAAAAAAAAAAAAAATGATTTTGGGTTAACGTAGCCTTAACATCGAACCTAAACTATGATGATTAAGTATCTATTTATGTAGAGGATTTTCAAGTTTCAACATACCATGGTTTATATATGTATGATGATGAATAATTTCAACAATTAATGAAACCTTCTTGTTGTGTTGTTTTATTACTTTTGATTCGTACATTTTAGTTACCTGGATTGACGAGGCTAGTATGACGATGAATAATTATACAGAAGTTCCAAAAAAGCATCTCTTTGACACAATCATGTATTGGATTTTAATACTATAGAATTCGTAAAACAAAGAATTGAAGAAACAATATCAAACTCTGCTCAATCAAGGAATCTAAGGATCACATACTCTTAATTAACTGATAAATCAAACGGGAAGAGTAGATAACGACATAACATCATTGGGGAGGGCCATTGCCCACCAAGGCCTCCATGTAGCTACGCCACTTGATATTGGGAGATACAAGGCTCTTCACGAATACATGCTCATCATAATTATAATTACATTCCGAATTTGTGGTTAACCGGATATGAGCATTACGTGGATAGCGAAAGTCATCGTGGGGACGTTCAATGCTTCGCACCAATACAGGAGCACGTGAATCTTCTTCTAACAGCCATATGTGAACATGACCAGGGAAGATCTTTTTGCGTGGAGAGTATTCCATTGTCATTTTGTTTGCGTCATAACCAGGTGGCAGGAACTTCCGTTCCCAAGACACTTGTACATTGTAGTTTCTCATTACCCATATCTCAATTTCTTCATCGTTTTCCTCTAACTCGTCTCTATCTGGAAAACGAAAGACGCATAGACAGTCTTTAGTAGTCCCCAAATACCAGCTGACATATCGATCACCCAATTTTAGTAGGGGAATTTCTTTCAAAACCTCTTTGGATAAATCAAAAGAAACAATTACTATGTTGTTATTTTGAAGATAACAAATCCAGTGAATCGCCCCATTCCATACGATACCATTGCCGAAGAAATAAGCACCAGCATAGCCTGATTCTAGAGCAACTGATCTCCAAACGTTTGATTTCAAAGTTAACACTTCAAAAACAAGCTTACTATATTCATTCTTGAACCCTATTACAACCTTGTAATCATCTATGGATGAATCATAGCCAAAACCTGACACATCATATCCAAAACCTCTCAAACATGACCAACTACCTTTTTTATAAGCTTCAGGAAGATTTCTTAGTTCTTTCACTTCACGAGTTGAGGGATTAACAACTAAAAAATCAGTACGGTAATGAGATATGCATACAAGACCATTTGAAGAACCAACAACATTACATTCATGTCTTCTCATTATCTTACAATCATCAACACAAAGGCAAGTACTAGTCAAAGCAGTAATTCTTGTATCTCCAATTTCATTATTATCTTCTTTCTTTTTGACAGTGTAGTTAAGATGAGAATTAATAAAACGACAACTTGAGATTAAAGAATTCCATGACTTACATACACTTTTGTATCGTAGAAGATCTTTTACTTCCAATCGTACGAGTATCTCTTCATGAATATCAAGGCCAGTAACCTTTGGCATAACGAGTTGAGATCAAAAATAAGAAAAAAAAAAAAACCCTAATAACTTAGGTTTTAGAATTGAATGAATAAAAACAGTCGACCATCTCCATTTATACGTCACAAATTCATATATTGTCATGGGCCCTATGTGTATGTGGTATATCATGCATGAGCTCCTTAATCATGCATGGGCTACATTGTGGGCTGTGTTGTGGCTGTCTGGCTCATCAAGACCACACAAAAAAATGTCCATTCATTAGGTCACCCACTGATGAAAATAACCTCGTACGTGACTTAGGATTTAACAAGGTTTTAAACCCGAACGTTGTCGCGGGATGTTTCAATATTAAGGTATAGATGCTCACCCGGGTCCGAGTAATCTCAAAAAAGGGGCCACAAATGAAACAGGCTGGACTTAGTATGCATGCCCACCCAAACCAAAAAAAAAAAAAAAAAAAAAAAAAAAAAGGCCCAAGGCCTGTTACTGTAGAAAGAATAGTAACCCGGGGTACTATTCATCAAAGGGACGGGAAATGTATATATTAGTAATGCGTAGAAATCCTAAATAAAATAAAAGTGATAGAAATAGCTATAACCACACATTATAGTTGCATCCACTATATTTAGATGCACCCCTAGCTATTTAGATGCGTGATAATGTTGAGATATGTTCATCTCCCAAATAAATATATGTTCGGAAAACACGTGAGCCTACAGGGATACACGTGTTAATACTTAAAACAATTAATATAATTAATATGTTAAAGTAATACTAGTGATAAGATAACGGTTGTCAATTAATACTACATCCATCCAATAAAACTGTCCACTTTGACTTTTTTAATTATTGCTTTTTAAATTTTGACCTAAACTATTTTTGTTTACGTTATATAACACTTGATGAAAAATATATGAAGGGATTTGAATATGTTAATAGAAGGACCTAAAAGCAAATCGAGAAAAAGGAAAGGTTGGGAAACACCCCTTGTACATAGGACCGATTGGTTTAAGGTATGTATGAGGAGGTGGGATTGTTTACTTGCTTGCCAAGGAAACTAATCCTATATAATGAACCCTTTGGTTCATTATTCATTAACCTAGATTTATCCCTAAATTTAAAAAAGAAAAAGAAAAAAAGCACTTTCTTTCTCTCCTTTTCTCCTAATTGGCCGATCCAAACACCCTTAGGGTTTCGGTTTTTGTCTACCAACAACAACCATCATCATCGTCGTATTCGTTTGTAGCAAGAATCCAAGCGATCGTACGCTTATCACTTAATAGTACTAGCATATGTAATTGTTTGCCTAAGAACGTATTGTGTGTGGATACATAGAAAGATAAACTCTTTTGATCTTTGTCGTTTGCGTATACGTATGTGTATATTAAAGAATCTTGTTCGTTAGCTTTTAATTGCTAAAAGACACACGATTCCTTTATTTATGTTAAATACTATAAGTTATATTTGATGTTGCTTCTGTTGCGTGACTCATTTGTTTATGATTAATATTATGCATGATAATAGTTTATAATTCCTATAATGGCATCATGAGCCTTGTATAGTATATGTAATTACATAAAAACATAAAATTGGACATAATTGATGGTTTGATTGATATTTAATTTTATATAATCCTTTTGGGCGATTTTTTTAAAGATAAAAAGATTTGAGTTTTAGGGTTTATAAAATTGTTAGATCATAATCTTAGGATGTATGCAATTTTTACTTTCCTATAACGTGGGATTTAGCCAGTTATATGACGTTATATGTTTATGATTAATTGTTAATTGGATATCCATGATGAAAACATGCATGTTTTTATCATGGACGATGAATCTTGATATGTGATATATGGTTTTTTGATTAGTTGATAATGGTTTACATGATAAATAATTCATAATTAACTATCGATATGACACCTGCTAACTAAATAATTCATAATTAACTAAGATGATTAATTTAAACTATTTAGTTGCTGATTGTATGACACCTGCTAACTAAATAATTCATAATTAACTATCGGTATGTCGAAAAAATTTGAAAATTTTCTGGTAGATCCACGACTCAGTGGGCTATAACTTTTTTGGTAGATTATTTTCTAGAGAGATTTTGTTCGGGAAATTGCATAATGCAATGGTAATGTGAAAGTATGTAAGTATGTATATCGAGTTCTCTTACTTTCACTTATATGATGTCATCCGAGTTTGATTATGTGTTCCAAGTTTATTCAAGATGGGATTATTATTCGTGAAATGGTAAAGTTATGTATCATTATTACTATTTTATTTTGTGTGATTTGTGAGCCAAAAGAAATGAGAGATGAAAAAAAAGAAAAAAAAAAAGAAGAAAAGAAAGTATGTAAGTATGTTTGTTGAGTTGTCTTACTTTCACTTATATGATGCCATCCGAGTTTGATTATGTGTTCCAAGTTATTCAAGATGGATTATTATTCGTGAAATGGTAAAGTTATGTACCATTATTACTATTTGTATTTTGTGCGATTTGTGAGCCAAAAGAAATGAGAGATAAAAAAAAAAGAAAAAAAAAAATTGAAATGTAAATGAACCGGACAAAAATGAACGGAGTTTTGTTCATATTCGTTCATTTAGTTTATTCCAGAAAAATAAGCGGTCACGAACGCGATCATTTACCGCTGCTACTTTTTGCAGGAGGACTTGTGGTGGTACTTTTCAAAACATTGGTTGGTGTAACATTATCATCGGTTTAGGATTCAAGATCCTGCAAGGGTCAAATGCATTTACTTTTTTTTTTAATGAAAACTTATTATCTAATTGAAGATGAAAAGGCTTCAAGACTTACCAACGAAGATATCCCAACAACCTTTGAACTTTTAGCGATATTATCCTGTTAATTAAAGATGAAAATAAAAGAAAGTGTAAATAAGAGGCAGCGTACATTTGTGACATTTTATACTTGAATACAGTGATTACCCTAATAGGTGTAGTAGATGCGGTGAGAGAACTCATAATTTCTGGATCATCCAAGGGACGCAAGACAGTGAATACAGGCAACATTTTTTTCTAATTATATTCATCAATAGACTCTTTAAAGGCAAGCCTTTTACCAACCAATCCAGTGGTTTCTTGTGGGAACACTTGCTGATCAGCACTCTACATACCAATAAACAATATTAGTCACATGATTTGTGGTCAACAACCATACAGTTTTTTAGTGTTACACAACATAGTACATAAATTTTACATTCAAACCATACTTTTCGCAAAGTTGGTATGCTGATCTACCCACCAACGACTGCACTTCATCATCGAACAGAGAGAGGGACATTGTGCCATATTCATCTTGAACGTGCACTTGAAGACGAAATCTACAAAAGGTGTATTTTGAAATGCTTTGTTAGATATTGATTGAATGAAGTAACTTTACACACAATTCAATGTTATGATTATAACTAAGGGTGGAAATGTACATTGATTTTATGCCTTTAAAAATTTCATTGCACTTGGTGCATCTTCACTGACCTGCAATGCTTGTTGAATTACTTGTATCAGCATCGAGATCAACAAACACGCTGTCTTTCACCACTTTCTTGCTACACTTTCTGCAGCCAGATACCACCATCCATCCTCTTCCTGTATCATGATGATTGTTCCAACAATAACATAAGCAATGTTCTGCAAATAATGCAAATACATATGATTCAAATTATGAATTTTAATTATTTAGTTGTGTATGAGTTATGGTGTACTTTTTCAATATCTAAAAGCTCGACAATGTATTTTACATGATATTTATTCAAAAAATCATCCTTCGTTGAGAATTTTGAGCCAGCAGAAATATGTGAGGTTGTGTTCTCAGACGGTTCAACATCTTGTCTTGAAACACAACCTACAAAAATTCAAAAGATCACTTGTGCAAAAGATATACATGTGTATTATATAAATTTATAGAACATTGTATTTCAATTTCCTTAACCGATAACCTTCTACTTCTCTGAATTCATCATTCTCAATGATTTCACTGGCATTGAATAGAAACAGTTTTGTTCCATGATAAGCGTTTTGGGCACACATCTTGCCTACACAAAAAGATGAATCATAACGTGAAATCAGTTATATGATATTGAAACAATTTGAGATCATTTATAGTAACACTTGTGATAAGATGTTACCGTCCCAAACTTTCATCATTGCCAATTGCAGAACAATCATGATTTTACCATGATCAACATTTGCTTTCAAAAAGTCATTAAATTGTTGTGCAAATACACCCCACAAAGTACACTTCAGCTCATTGCCCCTACAAAATTTATGCAGATAATTTTTTTAAAGGAATAACATAGATGAATGCATCGTGTTTTTTTTAATTAAACCAAATCGAATAGACTTATAGTACTCATTCAGCATCAATAAGAGTCAAGGGTTTCTTTTTGCTCTTGCTCCCATTCTTATCATAATTATCCAAATCTTCAAAGGCAGTGACATGTCCAACAATATCTGCTCACGTCAAAAAGACATTAACCATTGTTATAGAATGGATTTCAACCAATCACCCTATATCCAAAAAAAAAAAAATATATTAAAATGTCATTTACAATTATAAAAGCATGGGTTTAATTACATACCAAACTGACCATCTTCTTCTATATGCAAATCCGTTGTGGATCTGTAGTTTCTAAAATGAAATCCATACAACGACCTAGTAAAATCAGGACCGGATTCAACCACTGTATTGCTCAAGAAGCTGAGATGCAGAGCATTGTTGACCATCCTATACTTGGGCTATACTTCCCCAAGTGAGTATCTTTCCAGCGTCACAACTGCCCCTTCAACCAACTTGTGCTTGAATTGATTCACCAAGGCCATCCTGCATGTAGCCTGCATTTTGGTATTCTGTATACAAAAATATGTACAAATGATCAACTACATATGCAATCTATGACTAACAAATGGTTTAACGGAAAATACCACATAAGAAGATTTGTGCTTACATTTTCATCCATAATGAGCAGTTCCAAATTTTTAATTTGGGGTTTATTGTACATTTCTTGAATCCGGCTCCTTACAACTTGGACTCTCAACTTAATGTTGTCTTTGACAGCAGACAAATATTTGATATAACCTGAAACAAAGATAGCCATACATGTGAAATGTTATTAGACAATGAATAGAGAAAGACAAAGAAAGGCTTGATGCGTGTAACTAACACAAATCTTATGTGCATTATATAGGCTTCAATCCGTGTTTTAATTTGACTATTTCACTAACTTATAAAAGGCAAACAATAAATTCACAAAATTTCAAATCATAATCCCCAAATTATGATTTTAGGGTTTATAAAAAGCAAAACTAATAATTCTTTTGAAAAATTAAGAAACTTACATATTATCAAAAACCGCGGAAGACAGCTAATAACCTTCTAAAAACCGATTGGAAAACATCAATGCTAATAATCCCTTTACAAAAATAACTCAAAATGCTCCTTTGATCAGAAGTCATCTTGCACGCGGCCTAACAGTTTTTTGAAAGATTCTTGATATATCGAAACTTAAAGAGGAGGAGCGTATCATTTAATACCAAAAAAAAAAAAAAAAAAAATTGTATAATGGTTGAATTATATTAATGTGTTTACTAAAATAGCGCTTCATAGGAGCCGGTTTGAGTTTAACTTTGGAACTCTAGGTTTGAAAGATAGAGTGCTTTGGGTGTTTGTACTTTCTCTTCTAATTATGGAATTTTAGTCACACCATTAATGAAATTTTTTTATTGCTCGTGCTTCAAAGGACTTGCGCAAAAGTTTATTTTATTAGATAAAATAGATGTTAGTCGGAGTAAATGAATGATCACTTCCATATTTTTTACACACATTTAAGAAGTGTTTTTACTCTCGTTTGCATTCAAAGTTGGTCCGTGATCTTATCAGCGATGTGAAGAGTTCACTTGCAAAACTTATAATGTATATAAGTGTGTTTGGTCAAAAAGCATTCATGTCGTCATTCAATTTAGTGTTATTTTCACGTAACACTTTGTAATTCTTTAATTTATTCAAAAAAGATTTACACGATTAAAAATTTAAATTTGTGTTTACTTATAGATTGTTTTACATTTAGGCATGGTCTAACGGTAAACTATACGATAATTGGCACTTTAATCTATTTAACTATTAAAATTGACGGCTAACATAACCACACCTAATACAAGTATTATGGGAGCAAGCATCTAAAGTAATGGAGTTAATCAATTGTTGCAAATTGTTGGAATTCGCTTTTATTATTAATAGAAAACAAATTAAAGCAAACAAACCGAGTAGAATGATTATCTAGTAATTATAAGAACATTAATAGAAGGACGATAAATGCGAATTGCAATTTTTTTGCAATAATCTATATTGAACATTAAAGAAAACTCATTTCATCCTGATTGTAAAAAAACTAACGATCCTAAAAGATGTACAACATTAATTTAATAAATCAAGGATGAATCCTTCTCAACAAACACTACTACCCAGTATAAAAACTATAAATTGATGCTAGCTTTTTGTTGAAACCTGCCGTATATATCCCACGTTTGGAACCTACTGGCGCGTATAGTAGATGGTTTGTATATGGTTGATAGCAGGGGCATAGTTTTGCGCGGTTGTAGCAAGAGATTGGCGGTCGTCAGGAGCATGGAAGGGGTTGAAACATGCATGTTCCTTCATTGGTCCCATGAAAGTTTGGTCTAGAATAATCAGGTCCCTCTCGGCGAAGATGGGCACCCACCAGTTCCGGAAAATTGAATGGTGTTGTACGAAATGAGGGTCACTCCATGTCATTTAATGTCAAGCATGAATCTAGCCTCATAGAGAAAAGCAAGTAGTTACATAAGTTTGCTCAAATGACGTGGAGTGACCCCCCATTCGTACAACACCATTCCCATCTTTGCGGAGAGGGACCTGATTATTCTAGACCAAACTTTCGTTGGACCAACGAAGAAACAGGTTTCAACTCCTTCCATGCTCCTGATGGAATGCCAAACTCCCGCTTCAACCTCGCCAATCTCTTGCTACAACTACACGTACGTATAAGAGTCACTTCCATTGAGTCTCGATTGGACCAAAATACGTTGAGGTCCCTACTAACCAGAGATTAGAATATGAATATCTGACTTTCAATGAATGAAATGATACACCGTTACATGAATCTCTAACATCAATCAAAAGCATGTTAGACATTGCTGGGTTTGTAACAGCATCCAATCCAAGTCAATGAAATAACTAGACTATAATCGAAAAACTATGAACAATGATGAGTTATTGCTTTGCTTGAAATATTGGGATTAGGAAGAAAAGCTATTGCATTGAAAAAGGGAATTAGGTTTGAAGAATTTGGTGGCTTCATTTCTGTGTGATTTTTCTCAAAGATATGTCATGCATATATATACAAGGAACAACCAATGAAATTCATATTAGGGTTTCTCTTAGGACAGCTAATGGGCCAATGCTAGTGATTGGTTCCAAACAGTCAGGTATTATTGACCAAGTGATTAGGTCAACAAAGTCAAACTGCCTAGAGTCAATGCTCCGTGGATAGTATAGTGTTTTCCCGGGTCGTTATGTCCCAACGAGATTGCAATGGTGTTTGAAAATGTTTATAGGAATGAGTGGCACTGAGGACAGTAACCAAAGATGATTGGGAAGTGATCATACTACTGATTGCTTGGTATTTGGACAATTGAAACAGTATTAAGAATAACAGATACACAAATATAATTACACGTATGCAAATTGGAAATCAGAAATGATTGCAGATTGAAGAAAATGTGAGTTTTTAAACAATTTACAACTACAGGGGGTGCAAGTGAAAATTTTACAAACTTAATTATAAAAGAAATGAAATTAAAAAGAAAATTATTATTTTTTGATTATTTTATTATTTAATATTAATTATTTAAATAAAAACTATTTAACTATTTAATTAAAACTAATTAACTTAAAAACTTTATAATACAAATTTAAACTAGGTAATTGCAAAATTATTTTCTAAAATTCTAAAATAACTGAAAATAAAATTAAAAATTAAAATTATGTATTTTTGTCTTTTTGTGGATTTTCTATTAATTAAATACTAATTATATTAATTAAACTATTTAAACTATTTTAAATTACTAATAATACTAAAAATGACTTAGAAAATTAAAGAAAAATTTATAAATCTAATTAACCATCACAGAAATCCTAAAAAATTATAAAAAGTTCCTAAAAATTATATTTAGACTATTTTACTAATTATTTACTTAATTATTAATTAATATCTAATTTAATCTTAATTAATTAAGAAAATTAAAAAGTGAACAATAGTAATTAAGAAACTATTTTATAAAAATTCTAAATAATTTATAAAACCTAGGAAAAATATAAAAAGGTACTGTTGTTAATTAAAAATTAATAAAACTATTTAATTACTAATATTGCTTAATTATTTAAATAAACTAATTTTAATTCTAATAATTACTAAATGAAAAGAGAAAAATCTAGAAAAATTACTCAAAATACTTTAAGGTAAAATAAAATTAAGAAAAATATAAAAATGATGAAATGCTTATTAATAAGCTGAAAAGATAAATTAAAAATATAAATCCTATTAAATAGAAGCTATCACTATTTTTAAATTTGGTTTTTTGTTGGTTTTTCTTATTGACAGATGATAATAAGCTAAAAATGAAAAATTTTATGAAGACACTTTTGAAATAGCTTATTAATAAGCTATGTGCACCCCCTTGTTCTTAACAGTTGATTTATAAGCTTATTAGGATTTTGTGGACTTATGAAAAAGCTTTTAAATGAACAATTAAGCATAGACAGATGATTAATGACTTGAAATAAGGCAAATGACACAAATAAGCACTCAGAATAAGCTTCTATAAACAAATAAGCACTTATCAAATTGCTAGGCCAAGACAGGCCACAAACAGTGGCTTTTGGACCTCTGTAGGGTCCACAGAAGTCAAGGGGGTCCAAACTAGGCTTTGAACTATGAAGTTGACCTGGTCAACTCTGGAATAAGCCAATAAGCTAAGCTTATGGCTTATTATTGAGCACTGAGTGGTGCTTGGAACTTGTGGTCAAACACTAAGTACTCAGTGTACTCAGTGATATGGGACAAGGTTTAAGCTGCTTGCAGCCCTATCAAATAAGCTCTAGACCCAAAAATAAGCACTGAACCTTGAAGTTGAGCTTATTGGCTTTCCAAAAAGCCAATAATCAAGAGGTGGGGCCCACTAATGAACTGGCTATGGTCTTGGGAATATTGGTCACTTATACTGATGACTCAGTATATGATTCTGAGAACAGGTCAAAAGGTGGGTCAATTAAGCTGAGGGCCGGCAAAATACCTGAGGCCCAAAATAAGCACTCCCTCAATAAGCTGAGGTGGAGAGCTTTCTAAAAAGCTAGGGTACAGGGTGTGGGGTCCACAGGGTCAATCACAAAAGAGCTTGGAATTTTGGCCAAGAACCTGTGCATAGGGCATGTACTTGCCCTGCAGATCTAATTAAGCTAGTGTATAAGCCAAACAAAAAAAAAAAAATCACAAAAATAAGCTGGTGGTGGGAATTTGTAGATTAGGTGACAGACAATAACTTGTGAAAAGCTCAGGGTCTCAATCCTAACACAAAAATCACAATAAATTCCCCAATTTTTGGATTTCTGAAACAAGTATGTTTTTGACTTTTTGAGATTTTACAAAAAGTTGAATTTGATGAACTTAGATCTGAACTTTATGACTGAAAATGGTTAAATAAGCTGTGTTAAGACCAAATTTAGCTAAACCACTCACTTGTGAATGGAAATGGGGCATATGCCACTCTTTTACCAACACAGAGGGTAAATTTGGCCTGTTACTAAGTGATTTTGACTTTTTATGAATAAGGCTTGTATTTAAGTGATGTTCTAAGTTAATGTGACACTAAGGAACATGTATGAGCAAGAAACAACAAGAAGAACAAGCCTGATCACAGAGAAACAGTACAATCCAAACACTACTTATATAATGAAAATTTAAAGGAAACTGAGTAAACTAATACCACAACTTAATCTAATGATCAGAAACTATCTAATAAGCTATAATAGAACTATATAAGCAGTAATTAACTACAAATAAGCAATGATGACAGAGAACTCAGAATTTAAAGGAAATTTCTTACAAAAAGTCTTCCAAGCAATCTTTCATGAACCAAGGATCACAGAACCAACCTATAGGCCTTCCACAAGACCACTAACCCAGGGCAATCCAAAATTTACCCTGCTCCAGCTTGAATCACCATGAAACCTGAATGTTGACTGTTTTTGTATTTTTGATTTTTTTTTTTATAACTAGATTATGTTTTAAGGTTTCTAAAAGCTTTATTAAGCTTTCTAGGAGCCTATGTGAGCTTAAGAGTCCATATCATTACACAGAAACAGTAAATAAGCTTAATAGTAATTTTGAAATAAAAGAGAAATTGCATAAACTGAGATTGAGATTAAAACTTGAAATTGATTAATGCAAAAGTTGAGATTACACTTAAACACACTAGTACAATGCTTAAAAGCTTGAAATTTGACTGAGAATGAAAGTTACAAACTAAACGAGACTATTTTAACTAAAATAAACTACACACTGCTCCATTGCGCTTCTCTTCCTTTTATAGGCTTCAATTAGGGTTTGTGAGCCCTCTCTGATCATTTCCCACTTGATATTAAGGGCATTGGATTACTGAGGCTCAATTTCAGCCGTTGGATCTTTTTGGCGGGAAAAGAGAAACAGAGCAATTTGCTCTGTTTTAATGCAAGGGGGTGTGGGAGCATTAAATGCTGAGGTGAGGGGTGGAGTGTAATGGGTTGTGCGGTTTTGATGGGATAGTGATGGTGGGGGTGTGAGGTGATGGCTGCTGCAAGTGAGGGAGAGGGAAAGGGAGGTGGTTTGACCTCGTTTGACCGTTTGATTATTTAAAACGATTTTCAAAAGGGGGTTGGGCTTAGGAGATGGGCTTGGTGTTGTTTGGTGCTGGATTGGTTTTGGGGCTTAAATAATAAAAAGGGTCTGTATGGTTTGTTTATTATCACAAGGACCAATTTTGAAATTTCTAGATTTTTGAGGGTTCAGTTTGACGACTTTCCAAAAGTACTTGCAAGGGTAAAACTTGCCAAGGATCAACAGTGTAAGGACCTTTGTTGACTTTTTCCACTTTTGAATTTCCAGGGATTATTTCTGCCAAATTTGAAACTTCTGGGACCAATCTTGTAATTTCACCAAACTTTCCAACCAAGGACCATTCCTGCCATAGATGAGTAGCACAAGGACAAAAATTGATTTTCTCAAAGTTTTTACATCCCAGGGACCATTTTTGTCAATTTTGCAAAGTTGAGGGACTAAACTTGTAATTTTGTGAAACTTTACACCAAAGGACTAATTATGTTTATTTGTGATTTAAAAGGACCTTTGGTGACTTTTTCATGTTTTTTGAATAACCAGGGACTAGTTTTGACAACTTTTGAAAGTTGAGGGACTGAAACTGCCAATTATGCAAACTTTGTTCATTTTTATTTGTTTTTTATTATTTTGCATCTGAAACATATAAAACACATTCCTGAGATATTTTCAGTATTATGATGCATATTTGAGTGTTTTTAGATGTTTTGGCAGCTCAGATTAGGTGAAAATGATGAGTATTTACACACTCATCAGCTATGCTTAAACATAGAAAGTAGTCGGTATTGGCTATTCGGCTGATGAAAGTTAATTTTTTTCAGTGTAAACATTTTTTCTGTCGTTTTGACAACGATTTTCTGGAAATTTGTCACAATTAATGGTCTCCTTTTAGATATTTATTTCAAGAGGTTTTAAAATTCTAGGTCAAGATGTGATATTGGGTAGTTTCCACCATTTGACAACATCCTTCCAAATTTCAACCGTTACCTTGCTTAACACGAGCAACTGCTTTTCTGTCTAACTATCTTCATCGCACAAGAGACATCTAATGGTGTGCAAATTAATTCCCCTTTCATCGATATTTTTTCTAGTGGGCAATCTTCTATTCATCACCCACCACTTAAAGATATTAATTTTAGACGGGATGATTTTATTACATCTTGCTGTAATGAGAGAAAATTAAAGGAAGGTGAATGAGAATCTATGTGTAGTATTAAACTAATTACTGAGAAAATTCACCACATTAAACTATTATGGTTAAATTGGATCCTTACTAGAGGTAGAAGTTCATCTTTAATTTGGATAGAGTGGTGTAATGAAGTAATCAACCTTGTAACGTTGTCCCCCCCCCCCATCCCGGTTTGCATCTCTTATAGTGACTTGCTAGATTTTGTTTTATCAAATCGCCGTTCAAAAAAAAAAAAAAAAAAATTGCATGTTTTGATGGTTGTTTTTTGCGCTTAAGATTTATCTTGTCACCAGCTACAATCTTAATTATTAGCCGATGGTGTTCGGTTTCATTTATGGCCCATCCGCTCTACGATCTCTTAGGTTCAACTCCTATACTTTGTTTCTCTTTTAATAAGTATATATTTATGCTTCTTCTATTTCCCATTTGTTTTTCATTATTTATGGTTGCGCCCCCCAACAAGGGTGCGAACATGCCAACTCAACATTTTTAGTTTTCTTTTAATCCAAGTTGTTCCATACATTTTTAATTTATTAACAGTATAGTTTAATGATTGATCACTTTATGAAAAACACTCTTATCGTTGCGTAGCCAAGTATATAAAGTTAGAAAATGTTGTCAATTGGTGAGAATTTGCATCATCCCTATTATTATTATTATTATTATTATTATTATTATTATTATTATTATTATTATTATTATTATTATTATTATTATTATTATTATTATTATTATTTGTTTTTTTTATTATAATCAACACTTTATTGAAAAACAAATAGGATTATTATTATTATTATTATTATTATTATTATTATTATTATTATTATTATTATTATTATTATTATTATTATTATTATGTGGGGGGTATGGGGATCTAAAATAACAAAATAAATTGCTTTGTCGTTGCTATTCAAACAACAAAGTGGATATTATAAAGATATAGGAACAATAAATGCTTTGATTTGCGGCCCTTGGTACAACTTTATTGGTGAACAATTTAAGGTTTTATCTTATTCTTCGGTGAATCATAGATTTATAAAACATATTCAATTATGCATCGTTTGGCTTCGTGATCCAGTTATGGCATGCTAAATTCTGATGTAATATGTTCTCATTCCTTATAGTGTTGCTACATTGTATGATGATAATTTTCCATACAAATAAAAAACGGAATATATGTTAAGGGAAACAAAGTTGCGGCAGGATTCCTTTGAATCAAAATGCCCACGTTGAATATAATCTAGATCTAAAACACATAACGACGATGAGAATATAGAGATAGATCTAATTCAATGAAATATAAATTTACTACTTCACTTCCAACTCTTGGAAACATTATTGATTTATGACTTAAACGAAGATGTAACCTAAAATATACTTCTAAAAAATATATATTCTTCTGCCATGTAACAATTCCTCAAAAAGACTAATCGGTTAAATGTAAGTATGTGTATGTTCTAAGTCGTATTAGTGGGCGCTATAACTCACAAAATTTTCGATACGTGTATTGACATCCTAACCACCATAAGACGATAACAATTACAACCCTACCTAAATTGAATCCATCAGAACTATTATGCATGTATGTTGTTAAGAATGAACTTATTAGCGCCATTTTGATATCAAACACTAGATGTTTCCGAATCATCCAAAAAATATATTGTAAAGGAAGAGAAATGTAAGTTATCAAAAGAGTTCCTATGAATAACGACGCTTACGAAAATATTCCCTTATTAATTAAATATTACATAATTTAGATTAGTTATAAATCTAACTCTGATATAAGAATGATGCGAACGGTAACTTTAAGGAATTGCATGGTGAAAATCACGCAAAACTTTATGACGCTATAATTATCTTATAATGAAGATATGATTATGTTGGAAACAAAAAGGTAAGTAACCTTCAACTTATTAGTAAAACAGAAACCGGAAAGAAATGAGAAAAGAAAGAAAAAAGTGTCACAAACAGATTGTGAGTGTTGTTATAAGTTAGCATGGTCCGGAGTTGTTAGTAGTTATTGATAGTGCTTTATAGATGCATTTTGGCTTATATGAATAGGTTTAAAAAACTTGAAAAGGTTTATATGTTGTTTTAATTATTGAGAGAAATTTAGGTGGCATGAAAATGTCTTAATTTTTTAACTTCTTTATAAACTCAACACAACTGATACGTGTGTAATGTGAAACATTTATAAAGTTGTACACATATTTTTCATAGTGAGAAAACGTTTATAACTTATTGATATATGGTGACATAAAACACTTAATATTTAATTTTAAATGTTTACGTCATAGTGGTGGAGGTTTGGTCATCTGTCAAGCTTATATTGTTTGTTTCGGTATGACAAGGCTTGTGAGCATTATCATATTCATTTTTTATTTCCTTTACCGTTTTGAGAGTGAGTGAATTATAAATGTATCATTCCTTGTAAAACGTTCATTCATGCATGTTTTGAATACTTTATGTTAATTATGATGGTAGTTGGCTTGTGTTTAACATTGCTTAATTTTGATGTTCCTTGAGGACCCCGAAAATAGTTCTTAAAAGGTGAAAATACATGAGTTTCTTTGGGAAAAAAATTGTAAATGGTGTTAAAACATTATTAGATTAAATTAAACCCTAACTTTTCTATCTCTTTGGTGATTTTTGGTGATCTTGTCTCAACTGATCGTAAATCTATCCCCCCTCCATCAAATCATCAAACATGTTATTCTATTACACTTAACTATTCGATTAGATCATTCTAAGATCGAAACTACCCTGATCGTTTCATTCTTTGATTGAGTTAGTGTTGTTTTCAGTTTTAAGGGTTTTGTTATATCGATTATACTTCTGTGATATTTCGCCAATCCAATCCTTCATGGTTATTTAGGGGTTGATTTGGATTTGATTTTGTTTGTATTGCACAATCGTTCTTTATTTAAGACCTGGTTATGTTCAACATTATGAAGAGTTAGTGAATGATTCTTAGCATTTATAACCCTAACTTTTGTTAGGGTTTTATTTTGTTTGATTTGTTATTGCTGCATGTTGTCTACTTTTTCTTGGTGTTTGTCGACTGTTTGTGATGAGAGAACTCATAATTTCTGGATCATCCAAGAGACGCAAGACAGTGAATACAGGCAACGTTTTTCTTTTTCTAATTGTATTCATTAATAGGGACTTCAAAGGCGGCCTTTTACCAACCAATCCAGTGGTTTCTTGTGGGAACACTTGCTAATCATCACTCTACATACCAATAAACAGTATTAGTCAAATGATTTGTGGTCAACAACCATACAGTTTTTTGGTGTTACACAACATAGTACATAATTTTTATATTCAAACCATACTTTTCTCAAAGTTGGTATGCTGATCTACCCCAACGACTGCACTTCATCATTGAATAGAGAGAGGGACATTGTGCCAGATTCATCTTGAACTCGCAATTGAAGACGAAATCTACAAAAAGGTGTATTTTGAAATGCTTTGTTAGATACTTATTGAATGAAGTAACTTTTCACACAATTCAATGTTATGGTTATCACTAAGTGTGGAAACGTACATTGATTTTATGCCTTTAACAATTTCATTGCACTGGGTGCACCTCCACTGATCTGCCATGCTTGTTGAATTACTTGTATCAGCATTGAGATCAACAAACTCGCTGACTTTCACCACTTTCTTGCTACACTTTTTGCATCCCAGATACCACCATCCCTCCTCTTCCAGTATCGTGATGATCGTTCCAACCATAACAGAAGCGATGTTCTGTAAATAATGCAAATACATATGATTCAGATTATGAATTTTAACTATTTATTTGTGTATGAATTATGGTGTACCTTTTCAACATCCAAAAGCTCGACAATGTAATTTACAGGATATTTATTCAGAAAATCATCCTTTGTTGAGAATTTTGAGCCAGCAAAAATACGCGATGCTGTGTTCTCAGACGGTTCAGCATCTTGTCTTGAAAACAACCTACAAAAATTCAAAAAATCACTTGTGCAAAAGATATACATGTGTATTATATATATTTATAGAACATTGTATTTCAATTTCCTTAACCGATAAGCTTCTACATCTCTGAATTCATTTTTCTCAATGATTTCACTAGCATTGAACATAAACAGTTTTGTTCCATGATAAGCGTTTTGGACACACAACTTGCCTACACAAAAATATGAATCATAACGTGAAATCAGTTATATGATTTTGAAACAATATGGGATCATTTATAGTAACACAGGGATAAGATGTTACCGTCCAAACTTTCATCATTGCCAATTGCAGAACAATCATGATTTTACTATGATCAACATTTGCTTTAAAAAATTCATTAAATTGTTGCGCAAATACACCGCACAAAGTACACTTTAGCTCAATCCCCCTACAAAATTTATGCAGATCACTTTTGTAAAGGAATAACATAGATGAATGCATTGTGTTATTAATGAAACCAAATCAAATAGACTTATAGTACTCATTCAGCATCAATAAGAGTCAACGGGTTTCTTTTTGCTCTTGCTCCCATTCTTATCATAATTATCCAACTCTTCACAAGCAGTGACATGTCCAACAATATGTGCTCACGTAAAAAAGACAGTAACCACTGTTACAGAATGGATTTCAACCAATCACCCTATATCCAGAAAATTATTCAAATGTCATTTACACATTATAAAAACATGGGTTTAATTACATACCAAACTGACCATCTTCTTCTAATTGCAAATCCGTTGTGGATCTGTAGTTTCTGAAAACAAATCCATATAGCGACCCAGTAAAATAACCATTGTATTGCTCAAGAAGCTGAGATGCAAAGCATTGTTGACCATCCTATACTTGGGCTGTATTTCCCCAAGTGAGTATCTTTCCAGCGTCACAACTGCCCCTTCAACCAACTTGTACTTGAATTGATTCACCAAGGCCATCCTACATGTAGCCTACATTTTGGTATTCTGTATACAAAAACATGTACAAATGATCAACTACATATGCAATCTACGACTAACAAATGGTTTAACGGAAAATACCACATAAGAAGATTTGTGCTTACATTTTCATCCATAATGAGCAGTTCCAAAATTTTAATTTGGGGTTTATTTTAGATTTCTTGAATCCGGCTCCTTACAACTCGGACTCTCAACTTAATGATGTCTTTGATAGCGGACAAATCTTTGATTTAACCTGAAACAAAGATAGCCATACCTGTGAATAGTTATTGGACAATGAATACAAAAAGACAAAGAAAGGCTTGATGTATGCAACTAACACAAATCTTATGCGCATTATATAGGCTTCAATATGTGTTTTAATTTGACTATTTCACTAACTTTTTGCAAACAATAAATTCACAAATTTCCAAATCATAATCCCCAAATTATGATTTTAGGGTATCAAAAACAAAACTAGTAATTCTTTTGAAAAATTAAGAAACTTACATATTATCAAAACTGCGGAAGACAACTAATAACATTCTCAAAACCGATTGGAAAACATCAATGCTAGTAATCCCTTTACAAAAATAACTCAAAATGCTCCTTCGATCAGAAGTCATCTTGCACGCGGCCTGACGATTTTTAGAATGATTCTTGATATATCGAAACTTAAGGAGGAGGAGCGTGGCATTTAATACAAAAAAAAAATGTTGTATAATGGTTGAATTATATTAATGAGTTTACTAAAATAGCGCTTCATAGGAGCCGGTTTGAGTTTGACTTTGCAACTCGAGGTTTGAAAGAAAGAATGCTTTGGGTGTTTGTACTTTCTCTTCTAATTATGGAATTTTAGTCACACTATTAATGAATTTTTTTATTGCTCGTGCTTCAAAGGACTTGTGCAAAAGCTTATTTTCTATACTACTAATAATACATATTAAACCCTCTCTCCTATTTAATTTTTAAGATTTCTTAATATATATTTTAAGTAAATACAAGTGATAAAACACAAAGCACAAGTATGTAAAGCACAACGATTTTAAGAACAACATATTTCTTACATACATACAATTAATACACACAATCACCAATTAATACAAGTAATAAAACACAAAGCACAAGTATGTAAAGTACAATGAAATCTTTTGCTTCCACAATGAAATATTGTACAATAAATACAACATTATTTACAAAAAAAATGTTGTATAATGGTTGAATTATATTAATGGGTTTACTAAAATAGCGCTTCATAGGAGCCGGTTTGAGTTTGACTTTGCAACTCGAGGTTTGAAAGAAAGAGTGCTTTGGGTGTTTGTACTTTCTCTTCTAATTATGGAATTTTAGTCACACCATTAATGATTTTTTTTATTGCTCGTGCTTCAAAGGACTTGTGCAAAAGCTTATTTTATCAGATAAAATAGATGTTAGTCAGAGTAAATGAATGATCACTTCCATATTTATTACGCACATTTAAGAAGTGTTTTTACTCTCGTTTGCATTCAGAGTTGGTCCGTGATCTTATCGCGACCTTAATAGTTCACTTGCAAAACTTATAATGTGTATAAGTTTGTTTGGTCAAAAAGCATTCAGGTTGTCATTCAATTTAGTGTCATTTCCGCGTAACACTTAGTAATTCTTTATTTTATTCAAAAAAGATTTACACGATTAAAAATTTAAATTTGTGTTTGCTTATAAACTGTTTTATAGATTATTTCACAGTTGAATCTCTGCTATTTAACAAAAACGAGAATGGTAAAACTGTTGGAATTCGATTTTATTATTAATAGAAAACAAATTAAAGCAAAAAAAAACCGTGTAGTATGATTATCTAGTAAGAACATTAATAGAACGACGATAAATGTGAATTGCAATTTTTTGCATTAATCTATATTGAACATTAAAGAAAACCCATTTCATCCTGATTTTGAAAAAACTAACGATCTTAAAACATGTACAACATTAAGGATGAATCCTTCTCAACAAACACTACTACCCAGTATATATAAAAACTATAAATTGATGCTTTTGGTTGGAACCTGCCGTATATATCCCACGTTTGGAACCTACTGCCATACTGGCGCTTACAGTAGATGGTTTGTATATGGTTGATAGCAGGGGCATAGTTTTGCTAGGTTGTGGCAAGAGATTGGCGGTCGTCAGGAGCACGGAAGGGGTTGAAACATGTTCCTTCATTGGTCCCATGAAAGTTTGGTCTAGAATAATCAGGTCCCTCTCCGCGAAGATGATGCACCCACCAGATCCGGATAATTGAATGGTGTTGTACGAAATGGGGGTCACTCCACGTCATTTAATGTCAAGCATGAATCTAACCTCATAGAGAAAAGCAAGTAGTTACATAAGTTTGCTCAAATGACGTGGAGTGACCCCCTTTCATACAACACCATTCAATTTTCTTGATCCGGTAGGTGCCCATCTTTGCGGAGAGGGACCTGATTATTCTAGACCAAAATTTCGTGGGACCAACGTAGGAACAGGTTTCAACCCCTTCCATGCTCCTCATGGAATCCCAAACGCTCACTTCAACCTCGCCAATCTCTTGCTACAACTACACGTACGTATAAGAGTCACTTCCAATGAGTCTTCAGTTGGACCGAAATACGTTGAGGACTAACCAGAGAATGGGATATGAATATCTGACTTTCAATGAATGAATTGATACACCGTTACATGAATCTCTAACATCCATCAAAAGCATGTTAGACATTGTTGGGTTTGTAACAGCATCCAATCCACGTCAAAGAAATAACCAGACTATAATCGAAAAACTATGAACAATGATGAGTTACTGCTTTGCTTGAAATATTAGGATTAGGAAGCAAAGCTATTGCAGTGAAAAAGGGAATGAAATTTGAAGAATTTGGTGGCTTCATTTCTGTGTGATTTTTCTCAAAGACATGTCATGCATATATATATACAAGGAACAAACAATGAAATTCAGATTAGGGTTTTTCATAGGACAGCTAATGGGCCAATGCTAGGCTTAAACATAGAAAGTACTCAGTATTGGCTATTGGGCTGATGAAAGTTAATTTTTTTCAGTGTAAACATTTTTTCTGTCGTTTTGACAACGATTTTCTGGAAATTTGTCACAATTAATGGGCTCTTTTTAAAATTCTAGGTCAAGGTGTGATATTGGGTAGTTTCCACCATTTGACAACATCCTTCCAAATTTCGACCGTTACCTTGCTTAAGACGAGCAACTGCTTTTCTGTCTAACTATCTTCATCGCACGAGAGACATCTAATGGTGTGCAAATTAATTCCCCTTTCATCGATATTTTTTCTAGTGGGCAATCTTCTATTCATCACCCACCACTTAAAGATATTAATTTTAGACGGGATGATTTTATTACATCTTGCTGTAATGAGAGAAAATTAAAGGAAGGTGAATGAGAATCTATGTGTAGTATTAAACTAATTACTGAGAAAATTCACCACATTAAACTATTATGGTTAAATTGGATCCTTACTAGAGGTAGAAGTTCATCTTTAATTTGGATAGAGTGGTGTAATGAAGTAATCAACCTTGTAACATTGTTCCCCCCCCCCCCCCCCCCCACCCCCCCGGTTTGCATCTCTTATAGTGACTTGCTAGATTTTGTTTTATCAAATCGCCGTTCAAAAAAAAGTTGCAGATTTTGAAGGTTCTTTTTAGCGCTTAAGATTTATCTTGTCACCAGCTACACTCTTAATTATTAGCCGATGGTGTTCGGTTTCATTTATGGCCCATCCGCTCTACGATCTCTTAGGTTCAACTCCTATACTTCGTTTCTCTTTTAATAAGTATATATTTATGCTTCTTCTATTTCCCATTTGTTTTTCATTATTTATGGTTGCGCGCCCCAATTAGGGTGCGAACGTGCCAACTCATCATTTTTGGTTTTCTTTTAATCTGAGTTTTTCCATACATTTTTAATTTATTAAGAGTCTAGTCTGATGATTGAAGACTTTATAACAAACACTCTTATCATTGCGAAGCCAAATATATAAGGTTAGAAAATGTTGTCAAATTGGTGAGAATTTGACATCCTTCCCTATTTATTTATTATTATTATTATTATTATTATTATTATTATTATTATTATTATTATTATTATTATTATTATTATTATTATTATTATTATTATTATTATTATTATTTTTGTGTGGGGGTGCGGGGATCTAAAATAACAAAATAAATTGCTTTGTCGTTGTTATTCAAACAACAACGTGGATATTATAAAGATATATGAACCGTAAATGCTTTGATTTGTGGCCCTTGGTACAACTTTATTGGTGAACGAGTTAAGGTTTTATCTTATTCTTCGGTGCATCATAGATTTATAAAACAGATTCAATTATGCATCGTTTGGCTTCGTGATCCAATTATGGCATGCAAAATTCTGATGTAACATGTTCTTGTTCCTTAACGTGTTGCTAGATTGTATTATGATAATTTTCCTTACAAATAAAAAACGAAATATATGTTATGGGAAACAAAGTTGTGGCAGGATTAATCATTTGAATCAAAATGCCTACGTTGAATTTAATCTAGATCTAAAATACATAACGACGATGAGAATACAGAGATAGATCTAATTCAATGACATATAAATTGACTAATTCACTTCCAACTCTTGGAAACATTATTGAAACAATTTGAGATCATTTATAGTAACACAGGTGATAAGATGTTACCGTCCCAAACTTTCATAATTACTAATTGTAGAACAATCATGATTTTACCATGATCAACATTTGCTTTTAAAAAGTCATTAAGGGGGTGCTTGGTAGGGGTTATAGGGGGTGGGGAATGGGTAAGATATATAAAAGGGCCAACATCACTCTTAAGTTGATTACCTACCACACTCATTCTTTTGCATTCCTTTTCCCTTTCCCATTCTCCACTTTGAACCAAGCGGACCCTAAATTGTTGTGCAAATACACCCCACAAAGTACACTTCAGCTCATTACCCCTACAAAATTTATGCAGATCATTTTTCTAAAGGAATAACATAGATGAATGCATTGTATTTTTAATTAAACCAAATCAAATAGACTTATAGTACTCATTCAGCATCAATAAGAGTCAATGGTTTCTTTTTGCTCTTGCTCCCATTCTTATCATAATTATCCAACTCTTCACAGGCAGTGACATGTCCAACAATATATGTTCACGTCAAAAAGACAGTAACCATTGTTACAGAATGGATTTCAACCAATCACCCTATATTCAAAAAAATATATTCAAATGTCATTTACACATTATAAAAGCATCGGTTAAATTACATACCAAACTGACCATCTTCTTCTATCTGCAAATCCGTTGTGGATCTTTAGTTTCTAAAATCAAATACATTTAGTGACCCAGTAAAATCAGGACATGATTCAACCACTGTATTGCTCAAGAAGCTGAGATGCAGAGCATTGTTGACCATCCTATACTTGGGCTATATTTCCCCAAGTGAGTATCTTTCCAACATCACAACTACCCTTCAACCAACTTGTGCTTGAATTGATTCACCAAGCCCATTATGCATGTAACTAACATTTTGGTATTATGTATACAAAATGTACAAATGATCAACTACATATGCAATCTATGACTAACAAATGGTTTAACGAAAAATACCACATAAGAAGATTTGTGCTTACATTTTCATCCATAATGAGCAGTTCCAAATTTTTAATTTAGGATTTATTGTAGATTTCTTGAATCCGGCTCCTTACAACTTGGACTCTCAACATAATATTGTCTTTGACAGCGGATAAATCTTTGATATAACCTAAAACAAAGATAGCCATACCTGTGAATTATTATTAGACAATGAATAGAGAAAGACAAAGAAAGGCTTGATGTGTGCAACTAACATAAATCTTATGCGCATTATATAGGCTTCAATCCGTGTTTTAATTTGACTATTTCACTAACTTATAAAAGGCAAACAATAAATTCACAAATTTTCAAATCATAATCCCCAAATTATGATTTTAGGGTTTATCAAAAACAAACTAATAATTCTTTTGAAAAACTAAGAAACTTACATATTATCAAAATTTGCAGAAGTCATCTTGCACGTGGCCTGGCGATTTTTTGAAAGATTCTTGAGATATCGAAACTAAGGAGGAGGAGCGTAGCATTTAATACAAAAAAATAAAAAAATAAACAAATAAATAAAAATTGTATAACGGTTGAATTATATTAATGAGTTTACAAAAATTGCGCTTCATCGGAGCCAGTTTGAGTTTGACTTTGCAACTCTAGGTTTGAAAGAAAGAGTGCTTTGGGTGTTTGTACTTTCTCTTCTAATTATGGAATTTTAGTCACACTATTAATGAATTTTTTTATTGCTTGTGCTTTAAAGGAGTTGTGTAAAGCTTATTTTCTATACTACTTATAATACATATTAAACCCTCTCTTATTTATTTTTTATGATTTCCTAATATATATTTTAAGTAAATACAAGTGATAAAACACAAAGCACAAGTATGTAAAGCACAACAATTTTAAGGTTAACATATTTCTTACATACATACAATTAATACACCCATCACCAATTAATACAAGTAATAAAACACAAAACACAAGTATGTAAAGTGCAATGACATCTTTTGTTTCCACAAGGAAGTATTGTACAATAAATACAACATTATGTACAAAATATCTTTTTCTGTCGAGCCTCTTTTTCCTTCTAGCAATACAATAAATACAGCATTAAGTACACGTACTTAAAGCACAAATAAACTAAAAAAACACAATGCATCTAATACAATTATTACGCTACTAAAAACACCCATTCACCAAAAAATACAACTATTTAAGCACAATGTGTAATATAATTAAGCTTTTGAAATATTAAGCTTCCATCCCTTCATCAAAAAAATATACTATTAATACAATTAATACACAATTAAAAACACCCATTTACAAAATAATAATAATAATAATAATAATAATAATAATAATAACAATAATAATAATAATAATAATAATAATAATAAATAAATAAATAAAAATAAAAAATACAACTTTTTAACAACAATATACAATATAATTAAGCTTCCAAAATATTAAGCTTACAAAACAAAAATATGAGATCCAGCAAACCGAAACAATAATTAGAGATATTCATCGCCGCAAAATTTATTACTGGGTACCCGGCTATATCTAATAAAACATCAACAAACATATTCATCAAATTAAAGTTTGATAACAAACTCCCATCCAAATGATACACATCGTGTTCTTCTCAATACATCAATACAACATCAATAAAACATCATTCGCTCTCATTACAAATCGAACAAAAAATCATACATGGGATTACAAAAACACAACCAACTACCGGTTAAAACATTATTTTTTACATCCACTTAAAATACCAGAAATTTATGAAGAAAGGCCCTTAACGGAAAAATATTAAAAACAACAACAAAAATATTAATTTTTTTTTTTTTTTTGATAACAACTTTATAAAATATTCGATTGACATTACAAGTATCACATTTGATACATTCAAATCTTTGAAAAAAAAGTCAATAAAAAACAGATGTTAGATCTATACAAGAAACCAAAAAATAAAAAAGAAAACAATGATGTACCATTTATTTCAAAACCTTAAGCCAAGATATTTCATTATATAACCTTCGAAAACCTTCGAACATGTGATGCACAAGCGGCCTATGGTTTCGATCCGAATAAAAATGAGTTTTCACAAATACAACACTACATCTATACACTAGACAAAAACCATGGGATGCCATCAATTTCACGAGAGAAAACATGATTCGATGTCGTCGGATCTTGGCATTTGCTAGGAAAAAAAATGAACAACAACTATGACATATTATAATATATATTGTTGCCGAAGCATAGAGAATTAATGTTGACATGGCATACCTTTAAAATCGTTGGATCAATTGGTAAAATAATCTACACCGTGTAAATTCATCTCAAATCTTATCTTACCACTTTTCCTATATTTTAGAACTACAGTTGTGGTAATGCATCACGTTTTTAATTAAAATGTCTATATTAGTTTGAATAACAAGATAGGAACAAAAGTTTGAACTTTGAATTAAACTTATAACATAAATTTTATTTAAACTTATTTAACCCGCATGTTATATAATACGGCTTTGCCTATCAACAATCAAAGTGATTTTTATGCGTGTGAGTTTTTGAGAATATGAAAAGTAACACTTTACGTTTGTGATAATGTATCATTTATTTGCATCTTAAAAAGTAAGCATCAACTATATACACACTCTTATTACTTGGCATTGTGAGTTACTGAGAATATGAAGAATAACACTTCAAGGTGATCGATCACGTTTGTGATAACGTATTATTTAGTTGCATCTTAATAAGTAAGCATCAAATATATATACACTCTTATTACTTGGCCATTACTGTTACTCTTTCTTATTAGATGCAGTGAATATTAAATTGGTTGTTTAGTTTATTTATGTTATTTATTTTGGCTTGGAGAAATTCATAAGACTAAAAAAGAGGGGTCATTAAAAGAACAATGTATATTTAGCTTTTGTAGAGTTGTTTGCTCATGTTGCATTTTATGCTTTTCAAAAAAAATCTGCTCCTCACTTTCTTTTATTTCTCGCATTTACATGTTTCCTTTATGAATCTTTATTTAGATTGACATTGGCTTATTCGAATTTCGGGCACTCCTCAAGAAAGAGTGTCTTCTTATGTACAACCGTGTTTAGCGGAGTTACTTTGTAATTTGTGACTAATATTGAGTTATTGATGATTTTGAGTGTTGGTTTAAGGTAAATGTCGACATATTTATATGTGTATTTTGAAGATTATGGATGGTGGGTTTAAGGTGTTCTATTGTTTCTTCTTATGTTGTGTAACTGAGTAACTCTAATGTAATTGAAAACATCATGTAAACTACTAGCAATTTTTATTTTTTTATTTTTTATTTATTTATTTATTTATTTTAACATCTAACTACAAGCAATTTAATCTACAAAATTTCACAAAAAGTGTGATTACGTCTATAGATTATTTTCGTGATAGATTTGGCTATTCACTTCTGAAAATTTTGTAATACCTCCAACTTTAAATGTTTGAATACCTCACACATTGAATTGTTATATTATTCAGTTTTTCAAATTTATATGAACCCTTCTTAGCTTATACAAACTCACATAAAAAAAAAAAAAAAAAAAAAAAAAAAAAAAAAAAAAAGTGTACCCGGGCAACGCACGGGTATTGCACTTGTTTAGTTTATGATGACAACAACAACGCAAATCCGGAGACAATAGTTTCTTAAATATACATAACAATTGGTTGCGAGTATAGAGGAAAGAGTCTTTGATAGTGAGAGCGGCTGTCATAGCAGGTGAAGAAGGAAAAACGACAGTTTATGAAGAGATGAATGAGGAGATAAGGTTTTATAATTGATGGAGTTTTGTTGACCAAATAAATGATGGAGTTGAAGGCACGGTTTTTATGGAGAAACAAAGGGACAAGTGAAATTACCTAAACTATGTACCCTTTTTAGCATATAAATTAATTTACATGGGATAAACGGGCTCGAGCCCGAACGAGCACGGGCTAAACGGGCACGAACCAAACGGGCTTATCATGTTATATGAATGACTTTAAAAAAGATAAATAAATTCCTTTGTTAAGGAGTTGAAATACGTCATATGAAATTCTTGATATCCGTAAATTTATTGTCAAAAAGAACATAATAAACTAAAATACATGATTAACCGGAAAATATTATTTCAGAGTACCCGCCGCCGCAACGCGCGGGTACCCTGCTAGTATTAGATAAAATAGATGTTAGTCGGAGTAAATGAATGATCACTTTTATATTTGTTTTTACTCTCATTTGCATTCACAGTTGGTCCGTGATCTTATAGCGACCTTAAGAGTTCACTTACAAAACTTATAATGTGTATAAGTTTGTTTGGACAAAAAGCATTCATGTCGTCATTCAATTTAGTGTTATTTCCGCGTAACACTTTGTAATTCTTTAATTTATTCAAAAAAGATTTACACGATTAAAAATTTAAATTTGTGTTTGCTTATAAATGTTTTATAGATTGTTTCACAGTTGAATGAATCTCTACTATTTAACAAAAACTAGAATGGATAAACTGTTGGAATTCGATTTTATTATTAATAGAAAACAAATTAAAGCAAAAAAACCGTGTAGAATGATTATCTAGTAAGAACATTAATAGAACGACGAAAAATGCGAATTGCAATTTTTTTTGCAATAATCTATATTGAACATTAAAGAAAACATTAATTTCATCCTGATTGTAAAAAAACTAACGATCTTAAAAGATGTACAACATTAATTTAATAAATCAAGGATGAATCCTTCTCAACAAACACTACTACCCAGTATAAAAACTATAAATTGATGCTTTTGGTTGAAACCTGCCGTATATATCCCACGTTTGGAACCTACTGGCGCGTATGAGAATCAATTTTTATTCTGCAGTTGTATACATTGATCTGACCTGCAAAAAGATGATTTGTATATGGTTGATAGCATGGGCATAGATTGGTGTGGTGGAAGCGAGAGTTTGGCATTCCATCAGGAGCATGGAAGTGGTTGAAATCTGTTCCTTCATTGGTCCCATGAAAGTTTGGTCTAGATAATCAGGTGCCTCTCCGCGAAGATGGTCACCTACCGGATCCGGAAAATATGAATGGTGTTGTACGAAATGGGGGTCACTCCATGTCATTTAATGTCAAGCATGAATCTAACCTCATAGAGTAAAGCAAGTAGTTACATAAGTTTGCTCAAATGACGTGGAGTGACCACAACACCATTCAATTTTCTAGATCCGGTCCATCTTCGCGGAGAGGGACCTGATTATTCTAGACCAAACTTACGTGGGACCAACGAAGGAACAGGTTTCAACCCCTTCCATGCTCCTGATGGAATTCGAATGCCAAACTCTCGCTTCAACCTCGCCATCTTTTGCTACAACTACACGTACTAACCAGAGATTGGAATATGAATATCTGACTTTCAATGAATGAAATGATACACCGTTACATGAATCTCTAACATCAATCAAAAGCATGTTAGACATTGCTGGGTTTGTAACAGCATCCAATCCAAATCAAAGAAATAACCAGACTATAATCGAAAAACTATGAACAATGATGAGTTATTGCTTTGCTTGAAATATTGGGAGTAGGAAGCAAAGCTATTGCCGTGAAAAAGGGAATTAGGTTTGAAGAATTTGGTGGCTTCATTTCTGTGTGATTTTTCTCAAAGACATGTCATGCATATATATATACAAGGAACAACCAATGAAATTTAGATTAGGGTTTCCCTTAGGACAGCTAATGGGCCCAGTGGCGGACCCATAAATTAAGGTTAGGGTATGCACTATTTTTATAGAGTTATATATAAGTTCGGTTGGTAAAAAAATAAATAATATAAATTCGGTTTTTCTGGGCAAGATTTTTCGGGTCGGGTTTTGTAACAGTATTAGGATTAGGCGCGATTGTTCATTTTCCAGATCCAAGTTTCTATAAATGATACGATTTATCAAGTTCGGGTTGTAGCAGGTTAAATTGGTTATTCGGATTCGATTATGATAATTAAAACTGATTCGGTTTTGGTGTTCATAGAAAGTAAACTTATTTAATAATTTGTAACAAACCTCTTCTAAAAAGTAAAAGACAAAATTCAAAATAAATTAATTTCCCATACAACTCAAAAGAGAAACTAAATATTGTAAATAGGATTATATTCGTTCAAAAGAAAAACAACTCATATAAGAAAAGTGGCCTTTATTAATTTTTTTGATGGTACTGCAATTTCTAGTGGGTTGGGCTTGGGAGAGGAAATACTTGGACTCAAAATTCAATATCATAACTTATTATTTGAATTGGACAACTGGGCCTAGAAGAAAAAATGCTATTTGACCTAGTTACTCTTCTTCAACATAATGTAACTCTGCAACTGCCGATCTACTTAAATTTGCAGTTGTACTTTTTTCCGCTCTTCCCTTTTTCTCTTCTTTGAAATTCATGGTATGCACTGATATTTTTCCATCGGATTAGAGGGTGTGCACTCATAAATTTGTAATGTATTTTTCCCTAACATTTGAAAAATTAAGAATTCTTTTACACTATTGAGATTCTACACAGGGTATGCACGTGCATACCCTGTGCTCAATGTAAATCCGCCCCTGAATGGGCCAATGCTAGGCTTAAACATAGAAAGTACTCACTATTGGCTATTGGGCTGATGAAAGTTAATTTTTTCAGTGTAAACATTTTTTCTGTCGTTTTGACAACGATTTTTTGGAAATTTGTCACAATTAATGGGCTCTTCTTAGATATTTATTTCAAGAGGTTTTAAAATTCTAGGTCAAGATGTGATATTGGGTAGTTTCCATCATTTGACAACATCCTTCCAAATTTCGACCGTTACCTTGCTTAAGACGAGCAACTGCTTTTCTGTCTAACTATCTTCATCGCACGAGAGACATCTAATGGTGTGCAAATTAATTCCCCTTTCATCGATATTTTTTCTAGTGGGCAATCTTCTATTCATCACCCACCACATAAAGATATTAATTTTAGACGGGATGATTTTATTACATCTTGCTGTAATGAGAGAAAATTAAAGGAAGGTGAAGGAGAATCTATGTGTAGTATTAAACTAATTACTGAGAAAATTCACCACATTAAACTATTATGGTTAAATTGGATCCTTACTAGAGGTAGAAGTTCATCTTTAATTTGGATAGAGTGGTGTAATGAAGTAATCAACCTTGTAACGTTGTCCCCCCTGTTTGCATCTCTTATAGTGACTTGCTAGATTTTGTTTTATCAAATCGCCGTTCAAAAAAAAGTTGCAGATTTTGAAGGTTCTTTTTAGCGCTTAAGATTTATCTTGTCACCAGCAACAATCTTAATTATTAGCCGATGGTGTTCGGTTTCATTTATGGCCCATCCGCTCTACGATCTCTTAGGTTCAACTCCTATACTTCGTTTCTCTTTTAATAAGTATATATATATATATATATGCTTCTTCTATTTCCCATTTGTTTTTCATTATTTATGGTTGCGCCCCCAACTAGGGTGCGAACATGCCAACTCAACATTTTTAGTTTTCTTTTAATCCAAGTTTTGCCATACATTTTTAATTTATTAACAGTCTAGTCTAATGATTGATCACTTTATGAAAAACACTCTTATCGTTGCGTAGCCAAATATATAAAGTTAGATGTTGTTAATTGGTGAGAATTTGACATCATCCCTATTATTATTATTATTATTATTATTATTATTATTATTATTATTATTATTATTATTATTATTATTATTATTATTATTATTATTATTATTATTATTATTATGTGGGGGTATGGGGATCTAAAATAACAAAATAAATTGCTTTGTTATTGCTATTCAAACAACAACGTGGATATTATAAAGACATAGGAACAGTAAATGCTTTGATTTGTGGCCCTTGGTACAACTTTATTGGTGAACAAGTTAAGGTTTTATCTTATTCTTCGGTGAATCATATATTTATAAAACAGATTCAATTATGCATCGTTTGGCTTCATGATCCAATTATGGCATGCAAAATTCTGATGTAATATGTTCTCGTTCCTTATTGTGTTGCTAGATTGTATGATGATAATTTTCCATACAAATAAAAAACGCAATATATGTTAAGGGAAACAAAGTTGCGACAGGATTCCTTTGAATCAAAATGCCCATGTTGAATATAATCTAGATCTAAAACACATAACGACGATGAGAATATAGAGATAGATCTAATTCAATGAAATATAAATTTACTAATTCACTTCCAACTCTTGGAAACATTATTGATTTATGACTTAAACGAAGATGTAACCTAAAATATACTTCTAAAAAATATATATTCTTCTACCATGTAACAATTCCTCAAAAAGACTAATCGGTTAAATGTAAGTATGTGTATGTTCAAAGTCGTATTAGAGGGCGCTATAACTCACAAAATTTTCAATACGTGTATTGACATCCTAACCACCATAAGACAATAAGAATGACAACCCTACCTAAATTGAATCCATTAGAACTATTATGCATGTATGTTGTTAAGAATGAACTTATTAGCGCCATTTTGATATCAAACACTAGATGTTTCCGAATCATCCAAAAAATATATTGTAAAGGAAGAGATATGTAAGTTATCAAAAGAGTTCCTATGAATAACGACGCTTACGAAAATATTCCCTTATTAATTAAATATTACATAATTTAGATTAGTTATAAATCTAACTCTGATATAAGAATGATGTGAACGGTAACTTTAAGGAATTGCATGTTGAAAATCACGCAAAACTTTATGATGCTATAATTATCTTATAATGAAGATATGATTATGTTGGAAACAAAAAGGTAAGTAATAACACCTTTAACTTATTAGTAAAGAAGAAATCGGAAAGAAATGAGAAAAGAAAGAAAAGAGTGTCACAAACAGATTGTGAGTGTTGTTATAAGCTGGCATGGTCCGGAGTTGTTAGTAGTTATTGATAGTGCTTTATAGATGCATTTTGGCTTATTTAAATTCATGAATAGGTTTAAAAAACTTGAAAAGGTTTATAAGTTGTTTTAATTATTGAGAGAAATTTAGGTGGCATAAAAATGTCTTAATTGATATGTGTGTAATGTGAAAATTTTATAAAGTTGTAACACATATTTTTCATAGTTAGAAAAGGTATATAATTTATTTTTATATGGTGACATAAAACACTTAATATTTAATTTTAGATGTTTACGTCATAGTGGTGGAAGTTTGGTCATCTGTCATGCTTATATTGTTTGTTTGGGTAAGACAAGGCTTGTGAGCATTACCATATTCATTTTTTACTTCCTTTACCGTTTTGAGAGTGAGTGAATTATAAATGTATCATTCCTTTTAAAACGTTCATTCATGCATGTTTTGAATACTTTATGTTAATTATGATGGTAGTTGGCTTGTGTTTTACATTGCTTAATTTTGATGTTCCTTGAGGACCCCGAAAATAGTTCTTAAAAAGTGAAAATACATGAGTTTTCTTTTGGAAAAAAAATTGTAAATGGTGTTAAAACATTATTAGATTAAATTAAACCCTAACTTTTCTATCTCTTTGGTGATTTTTGGTGATCTTGTCTCAACTGATCGTAAATCTGTTCCCTCTCCATTAAATCATCAAACGTGTTATTCTATTACACTTAACTATTCAATTACATCATTCTAAGATCGAAACTACCCTGATCGTTTCATTCTTTGATTGAGTTAGTGTTGTTTTCAGTTTTTAGGGTTTTGTTATATCGATTATACTTCTGTGATATTTCGCCAATCCAATCCTTCTTGGTTATTTAGGGGTCGATTTGGATTTGATTTTGTTTTTACTGCGCAATCGTTCTTTATTTAAGACCTGGTTATGTTCAACATTATGAGGGGTTAGTGAATGATTCTTAGCATTTATAACGCTAACTTTTGTTAGGGTTTTATTTTGTTTGATTTGTTATTGCTGCATATTGTCTACTTTTTCTTGGTGTTTGTCGACTGTTTGTGGTGAGAGAACTCATAATTTCTGGATCATCCAAGAGACGCAAGACAGTGAATACATGCAACGTTTTTTTTTCTAATTGTATTCATAAATAGAGACTTCAAAGGCAAGCCTTTTACCAACCAATCCAGTGGTTTCTTGTGGGAACACTTGCTGATCATCACTCTACATACCAATAAACAGTATTAGTCACATGATTTGTGGTCAACAACCATACAGTTTTTTGGTGTTACACAACATAGTACATAATTTTTATATTCAAACCATACTTTTCTCAAAGTTGGTATGCTGATCTACCCCAACGACTGCACTTCATCATTGAATAGAGAGAGGGACATTGTGCCAGATTCATCTTGAACTCGCAATTGAAGACGGAATCTACAAAAGGTGTATTTTGAAATGCTTTGTTAGATACTGATTGAATGAAGTAACTTTTCACACAATTCAATGTTATGGTTATCACTAAGTGTGGAAGCGATGTTCTGTAAATAATGCAAATACATATGATTCGGATTATGAATTTTAACTATTTAGTTGTGTATGAAATATGGTGTACCTTTTCAAACATCTAAAAGCTCGACAATGTATTTTACAGGATATTTATTCAGAAAATCATCCTTTGTTGAGAATTTTGAGCCAGCAAAAATACGTGATGCTATGTTCTCAGACAGTTCAGCATCTTGTCTTGAAAGCAACCTACAAAAATTCAAAAGATCACTTGTGCAAAAGATATACATGCGTATTATATATATTTATGGAACATTGTATTTCAATTTCCTTAACCGATAAGCTTCTACATCTCTGAATTCATTTTTCTCAATGATTTCACTAGCATTGAACATAAACAGTTTTGTTCCATGATAAGCGTTTTGGACACACAACTTGCCTACACAAAAATATGAATCATAACGTGAAATCAGTTATATGATTTTGAAACAATCTAAGATCATTTATAGTAAGACAGGTGATAAGATGTTACCGTCCAAACTTTCATCATTGCCAATTGCAGAACAATCATGATTTTACTATGATCAACATTTGCTTTAAAAAATTCATTAAATTATTGCGCAAATACACCGCACAAAGTACACTTTAGCTCAATCCCCCTTCAAAATTTATGCAGATCATTTTTGTAAAGGAATAACATAGATGAATGCATTGTGTTTTTAATTAAACCAAATCAAATAGACTTATAGTACTCATTCAACATCAATAAGAGTCAACGGGTTTCTTTTTGCTCTTGCTCCCATTCTTATCATAATTATCCAACTCTTCACAGGCAGTGACATTTTTCCAACAATATGTGCTCACGTCAAAAAGACAGTAACCACTATTACAGAATGGATTTCAACCAATCACCCTATATCCAAAATATTATTCAAATGTCATTTACACATTATAAAAGCATGGGTTTAATTACATACCAAACTGACCATCTTCTTCTAACTGCAAATCCATTGTGGATCTGTAGTTTCTAAAATCAAATCCATATAGCGACCCAATAAAATCAATCAGGACAGGATTCAACCATTGTATTGCTCAAGAAGCTGAGATGCAGAGCATTGTTGACCATCCTATACTTGGGCTGTATTTCTCCAAGTGAGTATCTTTCCAGCATCACAACTGCCCCTTCAACCAACTTGTACTTGAATTGATTCACCAAGGCCATCCTACATGTAGCCTACATTTTGGTATTCTGTATACAAAAACATGTAAAAATGATCAACAAAATATGCAATCTACGACTAACAAATGGTTTAACGGAAAATACCACATAAGAAGATTTGTGCTTACATTTTCATCCATAATGAGCAGTTCCAAAATTTTAATTTGGGGTTTATTTCAGATTTCTTGAATCCGGCTCCTTACAACTCGGACTTTCAAATTAATATTGTCTTTGATAGCGGACAAATCTTTGATTTAACCTGAAACAAAGATAGCCATACATATGAGTAGTTATTGGACAATGAATAGATAAAGACAAAGAAAGGCTTGATGTATGCAACTAACACAAATCTTATGCGCATTATATAGGCTTCAATATGTGTTTTAATTTGACTATTTCACTAACTTTTAAAAGGCAAACAATAAATTCACAAATTTTCAAATCATAATACCCAAATTATGATTTTAGGGTATCAAAAACAAAACTAATACTTTTTTCATAACTCCCAACCCTTTTTAAGTGGCAATGGTCATTTTTTCATATCTCCCAACCCTTTTTTGTTTTTTTACCTCCAATGTTCACTAGAATTAAATAGCTAACATTCAAACCGCGGAAGTGGTTTTCACCGCTAGACCAAACCTCCGAAGCAAACCTATAGGGTGGCGGCGGTGTTCCCCGAGAAGCTAATAAATCAAAAATAACAAAAACTTAAAATAAACATAGGATGAAAATAGGATGGTAGCCCGTATGTTTTTTCTCTTTTCTCTTTTCTTTTTCTATATATTTTTTTATTATTTTTTATTATTTTTATTTTTTTTGCATACACTTTTACCCTACCATCCAAAATAATATATCATAGGGAATGAACATTCCCCTTACACTTGAATTTTTACATAGTTTACAATAAACTATTCTAATGACTCGAATTAAGATAATCAAAATACTTGGAGTACTTTTAAGATTAATTCACATATGGGGGTAATAATATGATATTTTTCCCCATTACTCCATAATATAAGTACTTTACCCATGAGTCCCAATCGTCCCAAAACAATATGTACAAGGATATGACTCGACTTAGCAACCATGTAATCAATTAGATAATTAACTAAGGGTTTAAACATGTAACAATAATGCACTAAAGATGAGTGCATACACGGAAGGCTAAGGCGATTTGGTTGTACATTTAAGTAGGGTGTAACAAATTCTTCTTTTAACTAAGATGCTTAAAGGTAGAAACGAAAAGATAGGCTCGGAGGGGTGTACTAGGGGTTTCGTGTACTAAAAATGAGTACAACGCTAAGGTGTGGGAAAAATTAATTGACTTAACTATCCAAGTAATATGACTTAAATGGTCAAGTAATTATGATACGGGTTTAACACAAGGGTGATTCTAATGCCTCTTATCATGTAGTAAATCCTACTACACGAATGTAGTCTCACTAGCGGTCTCGGGATGCATCACTAACGCAAGTTCTAGAATCTAAATGTTACCGGTACACACATAAGCACTAATAATAAATGCTTTTCCTATCAAATCTAAAGGCGAACATCACATATTTGGGTGAAATTTTTTTTAAGTGGTACGGTTTTGTGTTAGTCATACAACCTCCTATCCATGAGACGCTTGCTAAGGCTAAAGTTTCACTCCTAAATGTTGTAAAAAATTTTAAATTTGGCGCTAAAATTACACTAACAAGTATTTCTCATAGTTTTATTACACATCTACCATCAAACAAACAAACTCAAGCGAAAGTGTATACTATAAGGTATCATCATTTTACCCTCCCCTTACATTTAGGATGAACATTGTCCCCAATGTTCAATTAAAGATTGTAAAAGTAAAACAGGTAAAAGAATGAAATCAAATACTCCCCTGATTCGCTCGGTATGGATAGTATGGTAACAAGGTTAGATCTTCCTCCAAGAAAATTGATGAGTGCTCAAACACTCATCATTTTTGGTCTAATCTGAACTGCAAAACATACAAAAACACTCAGTAATGCATCAAAATACTAAAAATATTTCAAAATTGTGTTTTATATGTTTTAGATGCAAAATGAGCAAAAACAGATGAAAAACGTATAAAGTTTGCAAAATCGGCAGTTTCAGTCCCCCAACTTTTAAAAAATTACAAAACTAGTCCCTGGTCATTTAAAATATGGAAAATTATCACCAAAGGTCTTTTTGAAATCATAAGTTGTCATATTTAGTCCTTTGGTGAAAAATCTCAAAAGTTTTGGAAATTTACAGTTTTGGTCCTTGGAGTTTCAAATATTGACTGATTTGGTCCCTGGTGGGATATTTTTGAAAGAAAAATCAATTTTGGTATTTGGAAATTCAAAAGTTGGCAAAAATGGTCCTTGGGTGGCAAAATTAGTGAAATTACATGTTTGGTCCCTGGGTTTTGAAAGTTGGCAGAAAAGGTCCCCGGATTTCAAATCTTGGAAAATTACTATTCAGGGTCCTTGATAAATCAAAGTTGGGCAATATTGATCCTTGGAACTACTTTTGGAAAATTACAATTATAGCCCCTCATCTTTCACAAAATTACACTTTGGTCCTTGTATTTTAACTACTAATCAAATGGACCCTTTTTCAATAATTAAACCCAAAACCACTATCAAATCCAAACCTGATCCACCCTTAGTCCACCCCAAAGCCCAATCCAAGCCCAAAACTCCCACCCCTTTGATAAACATAAGCCAGTCAACCCAGTCAACACCCACAACCATACCACTGTTCATCCACCCTCTTCCTCACCTTTCCCGCTCCCCTGTCTCACCTCCCCCTTCCTCTTTTCCACAAAACCCTCACCAAATATTCACCAACACTTCCCCCTCCATTTAATACACCAACCCTGCATTTAATACCCTCACCCAATCCACTCATACCTGTTAAACTTGTTTTCCCGCCAAAACTTAATCAGACGGCCAGGATCAATAAAAGCTAATCTAATGGTCCAGAGAGAAGTGGGAAGGAAAGTACAACACTCCAAGGCCTATAAAAGAAAAGAAGAAAAGAAGATTAGGTAGTAGTTAGTTTAGTTTCAGTTTTAGTTAAATCGTCTCAATGTAATTTTTTAGTTTAGTTAAGTACTTTTGCTCTTAAAGCTTGAATTCAATGTTTTCCTTGTACCTTAGTGTTTTATTGATATGAACTTTGAGCATTTTCAGTCACCAAGCAGAATTTGAATTTTTCTTACTTTGACATCCCATTTCACCTCTAATGGTATTTAAGGTTGTGTTTTATGGTTTCAAAAAGGCTTAAGATAAGCCATTCATAAAGTTCTATAAGCTATTTCAGCATTAGGATAAGTTTCCATCGAAGTTACCAAAAATTCTCAAAAATAGCAAAAATAGCTATTAAATTAAAAATCAGTGTAGAAGGATGATTGAAACAAATCTCATTGTTGATTCTGGATGAAATTTGGTTTAGTACTTCTTGGGAAGTGTTAGGTTTAGTAAAGGTTCCATGTTTCTTGGATTTTGATCTCACAGGTTACTTTGTAAGCCATTTTTTTCTCAAATCCTTGCTTCTACTGTAGCCTAGCTTGTTATCTGTTAATTGGTGTAGTTTATATTCCTTACATGTTAGTTATGTTTGTTTTAGATAGATTCAAGTGTTAGATAGCTTTCCTCAATTGTTTGAGACAAATTCTTAGTCTAACTGCCCATTTTAGCTTAGCATTAGATCCTAGGTATTTGTGGTGTTAGCTTATGTTTCTATGCTTATTGAAGGTTCCTTAAACTTGATTAATCATTAGAAATCTGTTTTGTTGCCTAAGCACCCAATTTTCCTCACAAATCATTCAAATCAGTCCTTATAGGGGTGTTTGGCTAAAGCTTGTTTGCTATATTCTAGTTGTTATTCTAGTGTTATTTTGGTTTAGTCACACTCATTTAGGTTATATTAGAACACATTAAGTATCAAATTTGGTCACTTTTCCCTGTAAAGTCAAAATCACTAAAAATCTCATCCTAATTCTTAACTGTTAGGATTTTTAGTATGTAACTAAATCAAACCTGCTCATAAGTTGTTAAGATTACCTAATTCAGTTAAATTATAGCTCAGTATAACTTATTTAGCATGAAGGATCAATCAGAAGTCCATTTTAGTCAAAGTTCATAGTTTTCTCAAAAAGTCAATTTGTATGGTTTCAGATTTTTCCTAAAGTTCAAGTAATTTTGTAGATTTTTGTGTTTGCCTTCAGGAGGTGAAACTTATTCCATCTCAAAGCCCCCCAGCTCATCTTCAGTTTCCCACATCTATTATATTTTAGTGATTTTTTTTGTGCATCCTACCTTGGATCAAAGTGGCTTGCAGGGCTGCTAAGCCCCTGCTGCAGCAGAACTGTCACTCACCACCACCACTTGGTGGTGGTTTTCCAGCCACCACAGTGGTCCACAGCCCTCAACCTTTGTTCCTTCAAACCCTCCTCCTACCAGGGTTGAGATATTGACCCTTGGTTTGACCTTGGATCCACTGGGACCCACTTAATTTGGTTGCTCAATACTGTCCCAGTTTCTGAGTTGAAACAAAAGTTTCAAGTGCTTATTGTTAGCTTTTAGCTTATTCTGTGGTCCACTAGTGCTTTTTCCAGCTTAAGCAAGTTCAAATAAGTTATTTGGATCAGAAAAACCCATAGTGGGTCCCACACAAGCTGGTTCAAGCTCATTTCCTTGCTTGGTCAATCTAAGTCAACTGTTGACCCAATAAGCATTTCAAGTGCTTATTTTTGATTTCCATAAAAGTTGCTTTTATTAAAGTTTCATGTTTTTAGTTGAAAATTAGTTTTCCAAAAAGAAAATCCAGAAAAAAGCAATTTAATATTAAGTGATAGTTTCTCTTTAATGTAATTTAATTTTAATTTTCATTTTTAAATTTTTATTAAGTACTTAGCTATTTTATATTTTTATTAAATTCCTCATATATTAAAGTATTTATAATAATTTTTTCAGATTTTTATTTTATCATTTAGTATTTATTAGAATTAATTTTAGTTTTATTAGTAATTAATTAATAATTAAGTATTAAATAGCATAATTAGTTTTTATTGAGCAAAACCTAGTTTTTATATTTTTACTAGCTTTTTAATGTTATAAAATAGTTTTAGGAATTTTTCCATAATTTTCTAAGTTAAATTAGTATTATTTGTAATTTAAAATAGTTTAATTAGTTTAATTAATATATAGTTTTTAATTAATAAAAAACTCATAAAAAGACAAAAACATTTATTTTTATTTTTTATACTTTTTTCAAGTTCTATTAGAGGTTTAGAAAATATTTTTGTAAATTTTTAGTTTATTTTGTAACCTTTATCATTTTTAGTTTATTTTAAATTAGATTTAAAATAGTTTTAAGTAATTAATTAGTGTTTAAATATTAAAATAATCATTTTAATAACTTTATTTTCATTTTAAATTTACTTTTATCTTTTAATTTGTAAAAAAGTCATTTTCACCCCCTGGGTGTTTTCAGATTTCAGTTTTTACGTTTTATTTTGTACGTTTACGTTTTATTTAAACGTAAACGTATACGTTTTAGGTTTAAATCGTTTCTGGTTTTTGTAACTTTCCCGTCTTATTCATATAGCTTCTTTAAGCTATTTCATTGTATAAATCCTTAGTGTAACCAATCTCACAAACCTTATTCAATCCAAATTCACCCGATCACAAACCCGTTTGAATACAATCCACACCTCGTCGGGACATAACGACCCGGGGAAACACTATATTCCGCGGAGCATTGACTCTAGGCAGTTTGACCTTGCTGACCATTCCTTGGTCCATTTAGGTTGACCGTTTGAGCTCAATCAAAAATGAACAATCAAAGCTTCCCTTCCAGAATATAAATCATCTTCTTGTCATATATAACCTGTTAAACCTGAGAAAACAAACAAGGCAACCTCGCGTAAAATCGGCGGCAATCTATATATGCTATCAAGTCCTAGAAAACAAAGTAAGATATAATGCTTGTGGAATGATGTTTACAGATTTCCTGGAGATTATAAAACTAAAGATTCAACAAAAACTTTAAGACTCCGTTAGAAAAACAAAACTGGTAAAATTTCCAGATTTTTACACGTGACGCCGTCAGGAATTTCTTCCTGACGCCGTCATGAGTGGCCTGCAGAAATTCTTATGTTAAGTTTCCGGAAAATTTCTGGAAAAAACTTTGTCCTACTTCCTGGAAAATCCTGCAAAACATCATTATGACTCGATACAAGCATTTGACTCTAACAAATACTAATATACATGTTCACTTTATATTGTGGAGAACCATGATCAATTTCGTTTCTTGAAAACATATTTGGGGTTTCCCCTTACACTTATCTTTTGCGAAGTACCTTTGGATGAAGTTAAGACTAAGCCAAACAACAAAATAAAGCATTTTCACCATTTTACTCTTGAAACATGATCTACCAACAATAAAAATAAAGCATGCATACGAAAACAAATAACAATCAAACAAAATAAAAATCACACAAAACATGGGTTGCCTCCCAAGAAGCGCTTTTCTTTAGTTACGAGTCTTGTAGCTAGACTCAAGGTCATGGGTTACTACGTGACATGGGTGAGTTCCTCACTGAGGACATCTTTGGGATCAAACTTGGGTTTCAACTTCCTATCGGTTTCCTTAGTATGGTATGACCTTTCAAACTTTTCTCCATCCGGATCATATAAGATCATCTTCATATGCCATGATCCGTCACCTTCCTTTGGTGGCTTGTCCCACCTCCATTTACATTTATTCCCCTCACTCTTCCATTTGTTCATCTCTATGTTAATAGGCATTACGCTTAAGAACTCAATCATTTTCCTAAAGACTAGGGTCCTCAAAAGGATCTAGCTCTACATCTCTAGCAAAGAGTTGTTCCACCGAATGTGTTTTGTCTATGAAATCTTTCTCTAGGTAGAATGGGTATTGATGTCCTATAAAGTTTATTTCTACCCATGGTTCATATCTCGATGGTCTCCTATTCATCTCTATCCAATGTGGTGTCGGCTCATCCTCACAATCGTAGCTATGTTTCTTAACATCATATACCGACCAAGTATCACCCTCACCTACCGCTATCTTAGACTCCTTACAATCTATCATGGCGCTAGCGGTTGCTAAGAATCCTCTTCCTACTAGTAATGGGCATGTAGTGTCACTAACCATATCTAGGACGTGGAAATCCGCTAAAATAGTCAACTTCCCTACGTGAACAACCACATCCTTAATCATCCCAACCGGGTGGGCAATACTCCCATCCGCTAGACCAATTAATACCACCGTCTCCTCTAACTTTCCTAGCTTGAGAGTGGTGAAAAGGGATAAAGGAATCAAGTTGAGGCTTGATCCTAAATCGGCTAGTGTGTCGAAAGCTTCGGATCTTCCTATCTTACAAGGCAAAACAAATATACCTGAATCATCAAGCTTTTTAGGCAACTTGTTTTGAACGAAGGCGGTCCCATTTTTACCTAGTTTAAATTTCTCATACTTTTCTAGGAGGGCACTATAGTAGGGAGCACGGGCTAAGACATCAATGACGGGGCGTTCAAGGTGAAGCTCCTTGAATTCATCGTCAAGGTCTTGCGTAGGAGATGTTTTAACTATGTTTTTTACCGGTTTGATATCGGGTGTTTTATTTGATTGGTCCTTTTGAAGAATTTGGTTTTGTTTGAAACACATGCTTGTTGATTTAACCGAGTAGTATTGCGGACAAGAAGTGGGTGACGAAACTAATGATATGGAATTAACGTTTAGTTTCGGGTTCATGACCGTGTCACTTGGTAATGCTCCCATTTCTCGGTCATTGAGAACTTTCAACAATGTGTCAATTTTGGTGGTCATCTCGCTTTGCTTTTGTTTGAAATCGGCTTCAAACTTAGATATGCGAGCTTCTTGAGATGCCATAAACCTGAACATCAACCCTTCAAGATTGTTGGTACTACCATAGTTATTGGGAGGATTGTTGTTGAAAGTACGGTTAGATGGTGGACCGTTTGGTTGGCAACGATTAGGTGGGTTGGAAGAATTATTTTGGGGCATGTTTTGGTTTTGCTTCCACCTAAGGTTCGGGTGATTTTTCCATGAAGAGTTGTAGGAATCACCGTAAGGGTTTGGCTTGGGTTTGAAAGTGTACCACTTATCTCCCGCTTCGTCGGTACGCGAGGATGCGTAGTCCGCAAAAGCTGTTCCAGGGAGTTCCACGCAATCACGAGTGTCATGGGGACCACTACATAATTCACATGAAGAAGTGATTTTGTTCACTTGGCTTGAAGGCTTAGGAGCTTCGTAGGATTTCATGAGAAACTTGACTTGGTCCTCAAGTTCCATGATCCTACGGTCGGGAGTGCTAGAATTGTTCGAAGGCAAATATATTGCCTTGACCGTTTTGTTCAAATCACGGGGATCATTACAACTTTCGTTGTCATAGAGAGCAAGATCTTCTATGAGTTCCGACGATTCTTCCGCACTTAGATCACGTAGCTTGCCACCGGCCGATTGGTCAATGGTTCGCCTTGTGGAGAGATCGATATGGTCATAGAAGATTTGGACTTGGAGCCAAAGATCTATGCCATGATGAGGGACTTTTTGGAGTAAGTCCTTGAAACGAGTCCATGCTTCATATAGAGTTTCACCTTGACGTTGTTGGAACATCAAGATATCATTTCTAAGCTTAGTAGTTCTCCCCGGTAGGAAATTTGAGCAAGGAAACGAGTGGTGAGATCATCCCATGAGGTGATGGATCCCGCGGGTAAACGTTCAAGCCATTGACTAGCTTGATCACGTAGAGAGAATTGGAATAGGCATAATCGGGTCGTCTCTCTAGTTGCAACATCTAGGTCTATGGAATCTACGATTTTAAGGAAGTCCTTGATATGTTGATTAGGATCTTCGGAACAAAGTCCATGGAATGCACATCCGCTTTGCACCAACCGGATGGTGTCGGATCGCAAGGGAGACACATTGGCTCCTTGGGTGAGCTCAATGGTGTTTCGATAGCCTTGGTGGCTAGGTCGGGAATACTCTCCTAAGGTTCGGGGCCTAGGAGGTTGGTTTGCTAGTGGTGGGTTTTGTGGGTGGTCTTGAATTGGTGGGTTGATGTTTTCAAAGATGTTACCACCTTCCATGATGTCGGATGGTAAAGAGTTACGATCAAAAACACGAAGAAATAAGATAGACTAAAGAGAACCTAAAAATAAAAATAAAATCTTACTAGAAAGGAATCTAGCAAGTAGACCTAATAAAAAGAAATCCTAACCTAGACAATAACTATTCCCCGGGCTGCGGTGCCAAAAACTTGATATGCGTGGGAATTGCACCAGGTTTTACCTCTCGAGGGATCTCGAGAAGCTTACAACCCCCACCAGGAAGTGTACCTGATCGTTGTAGTATAGTATAGTGACAAGTACCGGGGGATTGATCGTTCAACTCAGGAATAGTGTCGCTAGGATTTGAAAACCTAAGAACGAGGTCTAGAGGTGAGGGATGATTCTTTTTGTAATTTTATATTTTATGAAAAGCAATTAAAATCTCGGGTATTGGAAGGATAGGCGGAATTAGTTGCTAGTCAACTAACCCAATAACTAAGATGCAATCAAAATAAAATAACAGAAATGAAAATAAACTAAATTAAGCTAATGTGGAGTGAACAATATATGGGAGAATTGTGTTTACTCAGATTTCACTACTCCCTAGATATCTTTTACAGGTTAATTACTTGTTACATTTGCGTGGATGACGGGTTGTATTCCTTAATACCATTCATGGGGTGGCGTACTTACTTCCCCAATCCTATAAGCTCCTACTTCATTCCTATGTCGAGCCGGCTAAGAAGCTCCTAACATGGGATCACTAGATTTCGCTCATGCATTAAATACAACCAATAAAACATAGTACACATCGGTTCATGTTTCTTAAGATGTTCAAGCAAGTTACACAATGGAGATCCGCCAGTTTTCTTAAGCCTAACATTGAAATCATTCATCCATACAACTATAAACAAGCAATCAACCTATAATCAACATCTAGGTTTCATTACATCTAAGCAAACACATAAAAGATCTAGCCTAGCATGTTAAAATCAAGACAAGCATAAGATATATTCAAACAACACATAAACATATTGAATGAATTGAAAGGAGGCTTATCTCAATTGAACATGAAAGGTTTCAAGGGGTGAAAACCCTTGAAAATACTATTACAAACGACCTAGGGTTTATTAAGTTCGGCCCTATAATTCTCCACACAAGTTCCTCTCTTAATGAATGAAAAATAGAAAAGTATTTATAGATTTTATGAGGTGACGGCGTCAAGAGGAAAAATCTGACATCGTCATCTCGCCGCCAATAAAGTTCTCAGACTACCTAGATCCAAAGTTGACGCCGTCATGTGTAATCTTGCTTCAGGCCGTCACCAAATTTTACTCTTAACGCCCTTGGCTTGACGCCGTCACATCTCTACTGGACCGTCACCAACTTGTGCTCTTGACGCCGTCAGAAAATCCTTCTTGACGCCGTCAGGTACTGTTCATAGCAAGGAAAATTAAGACTTTGCCGTTTTCTTCACTTTTATGCTCCAAAAACGTCCAAAATGCTTCCTTTTCCAGAATTCACTCCCAAAGTACCTAAAATCACAAAAGGAACGATTTAGGGCAATATTTGATCAAATAAATTCAATTCCGGGGGCTTAAATGACCCCTTAAAAATGGTTCATTTTTCGCCTCATCAATATGACATTCCTCCTGATGTCGTCGCTAAGGATGAGGCTGAGTTGGATTTTGGCTGTACAATGGAAGCTAAGGAGGTTGGTCCTACTCCTATTGTTGAGAAAATTGTAGAGTTAGAAAAGCTAATTATTGATGGAAAGCTACTCTAGTGGATGATAATGGTCATCCTATTAAAAAGGTAGATTATCCGGGTAATAAAAAGGGAGCTAAGGTGGATAGGTCTCAAAAGACTGGTAATGTAACACAAAAACCGTTTGTGAGTGTTATGAAAGAGAAGGTGCATGCCGCGGCTAGTAAGTCTAGTTCTTCTACTAAGAGGGTTAACACATTCTCTAAGGAGGGAGAGATTGTTGATTCCGATAGTGATGAAGCGGAGGTTGTGAACACTTTTGATGAATCAATGAACCTATTTGGTGATTGTTACAATCATGATGATGATTATGATGACTATGCGTAGCAGGTGTATGATCTTCCTGTGAATTTGGATGCTTTTTATGACATGTATGGTATCAAGCTCCAAGGCCTTGGTAGGAAGTAATTTTTTTTCGTAGGAGTCTAATGTTATCTTTTGAGTAGTGGTTTATTTTCTTGTTTTGAGAATAGGAAGTATCTTGTTATGTAAGCTTTTCCACCTGTGTAACAGGCTGAGATATGGGATTTATCCATATCCTTTGTACTTAAACGCTTATTGGAGTAATATATTTACCGGGATCTTTTGACCTTTTTTCCAAAAAAATAATATATATGCCCATGAAGTAGGCAACACCGGCAATTGTCTAACAATAGCATATCGATTATTTCAATTGTAACGAACTTGATGTATTGTTCTTATTCATTTGTCACATTATGTTTAAACTATAGCACAAATAACTTAGATAACTTAGACTTTTAATTAACACTTTCACAAATTTACCATCCAGAGAACTATTTCTAAATAACTGAAGTGTAGCTTAATAATTTATTTATTTATTTTATTATTATTATTATTATTATTATTATTATTATTATTATTATTATTATTATTATTATTATTATTATTATTATTATTATTATTATTATTATTTTTTATTTTTTATTTTTTTTTGCAAATATCTATTAATCTAGACCTAAACAACAATAGCCAAACCTGTAACACCCCAACCCGACAAGGGTAAAGATGTCACAATAATATAGTGTTACGTCAGAACAAACAGAACAGATCAAAAGCGGAAGTCTTACATAAATAACTTACTCTAAATGACTAGGGTCAAAATCTTCAACTCAACTCTACTCTAAATCCCAGAAAGCTATCCCAAAAGCTATCTTAAATACCTGTCCCGGTGAAAAGAAATGCAGATGAACTTAAAAAGCCCAGTGAACAGATATATATATAAAAATGAAACGAAATATAAATGCTGAAGTATAAGTGATATATTTTTGGAAAAACATATTTAGGTATAAAGGAGGATAATACAGAAATAAAATGTGTAGGTTAGGTAAGGAATTCATACAGTCACATGTATAAACAGAGTCAGAACCATAATAATACCATGAGCTCAAATACAGATAACTTATCATAATCATAATTCACACATAAGGCAAAATAATGGAGTAGCTAGCTCCCAGAAATTTGTGAAGGACGTGTATTGCACACACAGCCACATTCACCAAACAAATCATATCATATCATATCATATCAGAAACAGAAACAGATCTAGGATGCATCGATATGCCCCTTCCCAACAGATAAATATATGCAGCCAAACCAAGGGACGTGGCAGGACATCACTCTACTGCCCTAGAGTCATGTTAGAGGTGCATCCTGACACGGACATGGAACCCCTATGCCTAGTGTAGCTCAGGTAACTTAAGGTTCATCATAAAGGTTCAAAGTATAGTTATTATATCAGAAGGTTCAAATAGCAAGGTTTATCATATTAGAGGTTCAAAACAGAAGGTTCATAGCAAAGGTTCATATCACTAAGGAAACCTTAAGAGTAAGGTCAGAATATCCGTACCTTAAAAGCAAAGCTGTCAGAAGTAGAAAGATGAAATGAGGAAGTAATACCCTTCTTCAGAAATCTACACATGATGTTTTATTATTAATAACTTTATCTTAAATTAAATTTCTCCTTTTAATCAACTTTCCATTTTTTAGTAACTTTCTTTAATTAGAAAATTGTACTTTAAATTAGGTTTAAACTTTAGATAAATCATTATTATAGAATTAGGGTTTCATTATAACAAATAATTATAGTTTAGGGTAAACATGTCAATTTTCAAAAGTTTAGGGTTAATATGTTAACTTTCCATAATTTAGGGTTTAATATATAATTATTCCAAAGTTAAGGCCTAAAGTGTAAATATTACATTTTCCACATTTTATACAAATAACCTATAAGTTTTCCATATTTACAATTTCAACCCTTTAGAATTACACTGGTACAAAAAGTTGTATTGGTCACGCGAGAAATGTGTGACGATATGCATATAGTCACACACGTTTTTTTCGTTGTATGTCACCATAGGTCCCGCCACCGTAGGTGGCTTATGGTCACATTGTTGAGTTCGTGGCCTTTTCCATCGAAAAAGAGTGACCAAAACCCCGAATATGTGTGACAAATTAGGCACAAGTTTTGTTGGATTAGTCATTATCAGTGACCGTAAACACTTTATAGTCACACGAATGTTTTTTGAGAGTAACTATTTTTCAACCTTTGGCCACATAAATATATAATATATGTGACATTTGAGATGATATATTCAAGTAAATGTGTATTTTGTGTGACTATTTCCCGTCCTGTGGCCACAAGAATACATAATAAATGTGACGTTTGTGATGATTTATTCACATAATGGGTGATGTTTTTTGGAGTTAGTCACATACAATTTAAAACAAAGTGGCCAAAAGTGTGAATAAGTGTGACCATATGCTGTTTAAAGTGAAGAAATTTGTATTTTGTGTGACTATTGATCATCCAATGGCCACTTGAATTTTATTTTATGTGGCTTTTTGTAATATTTAGTCACACAAAGCATCTTTGTTTTGGGTATTTAGTCACATACAATTAAGCATAAAGTGGCCAAAAGTGCTAATAAGTGTGACCATATGCTGTTTAAATTGAAGAAATTTATATTTTGTGTTACTATTGATCATCCAATTGTCACATGAATTTTTTTTGTGGCGTTTTGTAATATTTAGTCACACAACGAATTAAGCAAAGAGTGACCAAAAGTGTTAATAAGTGTGACTATATACATCTTTTAGTCACATTTAAGAAATCAATATATATCAAAACCAATTCAAATACAATAAAATTGGAATGTATATAACTGAACCACTAATACATATCATATAAGCAATACTAACTATATGAACCAATAGTACTAACTTATAACTAACAGTTGTAACTAATACACTAGCAGTACTAAATGAGACACATCCTTTCCATTTGGTTGAGTAGTTCGTGAGAGTTATTTCCACTCTTTTCTTTTGCCTCAACCAACTCAATCTCGAGCTGTTGTAGTGTGTGATGAAGCCTCTCCATCTCGACAAACTGACCATTAATCAACACTCATTAAAACTAAAAATATTTACTTAAAATCAACTCAAACTGTACATACTGCAGTGATTGCTAAATAGTGTCACTGATGTTACACGATAAGCTGTTCTTGATAAATCATGCAAATATATTTCAAGAATGGTATCAAAAACAATAGATATATGAATTATTAAAAAACAATAGATGTTTGAATACAAGTTCAGGGAGGTATTAATGTTGTTAGCAAATTCATAGAAATATAAGCAAAAGTTGACAACATACCTGGTTCATATCTATCATTTGCAAGCCTTCACCCAGTGTGAAGATAATAGCATGATTCTGACTTTCAGGCTCTCTTTCTCCCAATATTGTAGGTCCAGGTGATTTTATCTTGTAAATAACTTGCAATTGAGATCACATCTGCTGTCACCAAAACTAATTCTGGTACACATATGAATAACCTGTCATAACCATATATCAGTAAATACCCATTATCAGTAATAAACTTTGTCATTTACTTTTTTAGTTGCATCTTTGCTAGGCTCCTCAACTTCATCGATATAAGCTACACGGAGAGATGGGTACCTGTCATAACCATATATCAGTAAATACCCATAATCACACTAATTCACCAAGTCCAAATCTGATCCATATTCAGTCATAAGCCTCAAAACATTTTGTGCACGAGGATCCCCAGTCCGCTTTTGAGTACCATATTTTTGGCATGAGACCACATATGTAAACTTCATATCAGCTACTGCTTGACATTGAGCCCATAATGATCTTTCTCCCTGATGCGTGGGAATCGCATCAGGCTTTACCTCTCGAGGGATCTCGAGAAGCTTACAACCCCCACCAGGCAGTGTACCTGATCGTTGTAGTATAGTATAGTGACAAGTACCGGGGGATTGATCGTTCAGCTTAGGAATAGTGTCGCTAGGATTAGAAAGCCTAAATACTAGTTCTAAAGGTGAGGGATGATTATTTTTGTATTTTTATATTTTATGGAAAGCAAGTTAAAATCTCGGGTTTGAAGGATTTGGGCGGAATTAGTTGCTATTCAACTAACCCAATACTAAGATGCAATCAAAATAAAATATTAGAAATGAAAATAAACTAAATTATACTAAAGTTGTGAGCAGTAATTGGAGAAAATGTGTTTACTTAGATTTCACTACTCCCTAGACATCTTTTACACGTTAATTACTTGTTATAATTGCATGGATGACGGATCGTATTCCTTAATACCATTCATGGGGTGGCACACATAACTCCCCAATTCTATGAGCTCTTATCTCCTCCTACACCATGCCCAGCACAACTATAGGGATTGTAAACAGTGGCTCATGCATTAAATACAACCAATAAAGACCCAGTGCGCGTTGGTTCATGTTTCTTAAGACGTTCAAGCATGTTACCAATTGGAGATCTGCCAGTTTTCTTAAGCCTAACATATAAATCATTCATTCAAGACAAGAATAAACAAGTAATCAACACATAATCAACATCTAGGTTTCATTAGATCTAAGCAAACACAAGATAGATCTATGATGCGTGGGAATCGCACCTTGCTTTACCTCTCGAGGGATCTCGAGAAGCTTACAACCCCCACCAGGCAGTGTACCTGATCGTTGTAGTATAGTATAGTGACAAGTACCGGGGGATTGATCGTTCAGCTTAGGAATAGTGTCGCTAGGATTAGAAAACCTAATTAATAGTTCTAGAGATGGAAGATGATTATTTTTGTATTTTTATATTTTTATGAAAGCAAGTAAAATCTCGGGTTTTGGAAGATAGGGCGGAATTAGTTGCTATTCAACTAACCCAAAGCTAATATATAATTAAATTAAACTAATGAAAATGAAATTAAACTAATTTAAACTAAGGTTGTGAGCAGTGGTTGGAGAAATTGTGTTTACTTAGACTTCATTACTCCCTAGATATCTTTTACATGTTAATTACTTGTTACACTTGTATGGATGACGGATTGTATTCCTTAATACCATTCGTGGGGTGGCATACATAACTCCCCAACTCTATGAGCTCTTATCTCCTCCTACACCATGACCCAGCACAACTATAGGGATTGTAAACAGTGGCTCATGCATTAAATACAACCAATAAAGACCTAGTACGCCTCAGTTCATGTTTCTTAAGACGTTCAAGCATGTTACCATTGGAGATCTGCCAGTTTTCTTAAGCCTAACATATAATATCATTCATCCAAAACAAGAATAGACAAGTAATCAACACATAATCAACATCTAGGTTTCATTAGATCTAAGCAAACACAAAGGAAATCTAGCCTAGCATAGTAGAATTAAGATAAGAACAAAAGATAAACAACCAACACATAGACATATTGATTGAATTAAAAGTATACTTATCTCAATTACAATGCAAGGTCTCAAGGGTTTGGAACCCTTGAAAAACCTGTAAAAGAGGCACCAAAATCGTCTTTAGGGTTTCACCAAAACTTCTCTCCTTTTAATGAAAAAACTAGAAAACTATATATAGGAAAAACAGTCTGACGGCGTCAAGAGTTAATTCTGACGCCGTCACCTCGCCGCCAAATACTTCCTCGGACGGCCTTGATCCACTTGTGACGGCCTATGTGACGCCGTCACCACCTACGGTATTTTATTCTTGCCACTTTGACGCCGTCATAAAGCCTTCTGACGCCGTCACCACCTACGGTGTTTAATTCTTCATGTCTGACGCCGTCAAGATGTTGGTCTTGACGCCGTCACCTTGTATCTTCAGCATGGATTTTTGGTACTTTGTCGTTTTCTTCACTTTTATGCTCCAAAAACGTCCAAAATGGCTTCTTTTCCAGAATTCACTCTCCAAACACCTAAAATCACAAAAGGAACGATTTAGGGCAATATTTGATCAAATAAAGTCGGATTCGGGCTTAAATGACCCCCTAAAAACGGATCATTTTTCGCCTCATCATATACCCTTACACTTGAGATTTGCTTGTCCTCAAGCAAATGAGCTTTTATTCTACTCAAAAGACAAGTTAGGGGTCATTTAACACTAATATAAAAGTAATTACAACAAATAATCGTTCCACAAAAGACCAATAGACAAGCACGGAGGTTATACACAAGCACCTCACAAATAGTGTTTAGATACTCACATCTCTCGGGTGTAATAAAGTAATATAACATTATGGAAATGGAAGATATCTCTCACTACCTGTCATAGCAAAATAGATTACCATAGGCTTGGGAAAGGATCAAACCTCCACCACATGGCGTAAGCACCTAGGATAAACTATCAAAGAGGTCTTTTAAAGGGTTATAACGTTAGGTGTAGGGATATGAATTACACGGTTTTGTTGGATAAAGGAAGTTTTACTGGTGGCGAGTTAACAATCTTAGTTAATTACATGTACAAGATGGCGTTGCTAAGCCAAGACTAGACTCGACTTAAGCTAATAAATGAAAAATAACTAAAAACATAAAATGAACATAGAATAAAAACGGGATGGTAGTCCGTATGTTTTTTCTCTTTTTCTTTTCTATTTTTTTTTCTTTTTCTTGATTTTTTCAATTTTTTTTTTTTTTTTTTTTTTTTTTTTTTTTTTTTTTTTTTTTTGCATACACTCTTACCCTACCATCAAAAATAATACATCATAGGGGTTTGAGCAATCCCCTTACACTTGAATCTTTACATACTTTACATTAAACTAATCTAATGACTCGAATTAAGAAAATCAAAACACTTGGAGCACTTTTAAAATTAACGTACATATGGGGGTAATAATATGATGTTCTTCCCCATTACTCCATAAAATAAGTACTTACCCATGAGTCCCAATCGTCCCAAAACAATATGTACAAGGATATGACTCCACTTAGCAACCATGTAATCAATTAGAAAGTTAACTTAGGGTTTAACAAATAACAATAATGCACTAAAAATGAGCGCATACACGGAAGGCTAAGGCGATTTGGGTGTACATTTAAGTGGGGTGTAACAAATTCTTCCTTTAAGTAAAATGCTTAAAGTTAGAAACGAAAAGATAGGCTCGGAGGGGTGTACTAGGGGTATCGTGTACTAAAAATGAGTACAACGCTAAGGGTGTGGGAAAAATTAGTTGACTTAACTAGCCAAGTAATATGACTTAAATGGTCAAGTAATTATGATACGGGTTTAACACAAGGGTGATCCTAATGCCTCTTATCATGTAGTAAATCCTACCACACGAATGTAGTCTCACTAGCGGTCTCGGGATGCATCACTAACGCAAGTTCTAGAATCTAAATGCTACCGGTACACTCATAAGCACCAATAATAAATGCTTTTCCTATCAAAACTAAAGGCGAACCTCACATTTTTGGGTGGAAATTTTTTCTGAATATACGGTTATGTGCTAGTCATACAACCTCCTATCCATGAGACGCTTGCTATGGCTAAAGTTTCACTCCTAAATGTTGTAAAAAATTTTAAATTTGGCGTTAAAATTACACTAACAAGTATTTCTCATAGTTTTATTACTCATCTACTATCAAACAAAACAAACTCAAGCGAAAGTGCATATGTAAGGTATCATCTTTTTACCCTCCCCTTACACTTAAGATGAACATTGTCCCCAATGTTCAAGTAAAGAATGTAAAAGTGAAAAAGTAAAGAGAATTAAATCAAATACTCCCCTGATTCGCTCGGTATGGATTATAGGTTGGCCAGGTTAAATCTTCCTCCAAGAAAATGAACAATCAAAGCTTCCCTTCCAGAATATAAATCATCTTCTTGTCATAAATAACCTGTAAATCCTGAGAAAATAGACAAGACAACCTCGCGTAAAACCGGCGGCATCCTATATAAGTTCCTAAATCCTAGAAAACAAAGTAAGATATAATGCTTGTGGAATGAAGTTTGCAGATTTCCTGGAGATTATAAAACTTAATAATTCACAAAAACCATAAGACTCCGTTAGAAAAACAAAATCGGTAAAATTTCCAGATTTTTAACTCCTGACGCCGTCAAGAGTAAACCCCTGACGCCGTCAGAATGGACCTGCAGAAATTCTTATGTTAAGTTTCCGGAAAATTGCTGGAAAAACTTGGTCCTACTTCCTGGAAAATCCTGCAAAACTTCATTGTGACTCAATACAAGCATTTGACTCTAACAAATACGAATATACATGTTCATTTATTATTGTGGAAAATCATGATCGGTTTGTTTCTTAAAAACATATTTGGGGTTTCCCCTTACACTTATCTTTTGCAAAAATACTTTTAGGTGGAGTTAAGACTAGGCCAAAACAACAAAGTAAAGTATTTCCACTATTTAGTTTAGAAACATGATCTACCAACAATAAAAACTAAGCATGCATACGGAAGCAAATAACAATCAAACAAAATAAAAATCACACAAAACATGGGTTGCCTCCCAAGAAGCGCTTGTTTTTGTTCGAGTCACGAGCCTGACTCTACCCTTATTTAACGGAAATGGGGGAGGTTTTTCCTACACTTAGGATTAAGTGCGGGTGGAAGTAGCGATACACACCCTTAGAGTGGAAATATGCCTCGTGAGGAAAGAGTGGTGGATGAATTATATGCTCAAAGGGGTGTGCTCCTATCATCATAACCTTACCAAATTCAATCGGGTTAATGGGTGGATTAAGATTTTTTCCTAGAAAGGGATCATTTTCAATCAACTTCAAGAGACTACTAGTTGGGGATCCATCTTGACCTAATAAACCTGGTTTAAACCCATAATGTTTCTTGTGATCAATCATAAATGGGTGATGTAAGCAATTAAGGTCATTTTCAACTCCTATATTGGCTTCCTCTCTACAAGGCTTAGAGTCTACTACCTTTGTCCTAAGACTACCCGGACTATATGGTTTGATGGGTGGATCGGAACCTATTTCAATTCCTAAATTTTCATCCAAGGATGGAAGATTAGGTAACGGTTTTGGTTGAGGCTCCGGTTCATCAAAACTAGGAACTTCCCTAGAACTAAGAGTAAGGTTATCATTATAAGTATTCAAACCTATATCCTCTAGTTGTGTTTGGTTCAAGGGCTCTACCTCCATTGGAATTCCTAAAGTTTCTTCTACTTCTTCCGGGTAAGTCACGGGCGGTGCGTGTGCCTCAAATGATGGTTGAGTATTTTGTGGGCTACTTATTGGGCTTGGGTTTTCTACTATCTCTTCCTTCACATCAATATCACCTATGTGTTCAGCTTGTATTGTGGTGAAATCAATCCACCCCGTGCACCCAGTTATCTCATCTATACGCTTATCCCCAAACAATCTTCTTGCTTGTTCCCTTAAACTTGCTATCAATTGATCTGTAACAACATTTGTTGGGTTGTCCATTTTTTTGGCAAGTATGGCACAATTATCTATGGCTTCCCATGCTTTATCAGCACTTAATCCCCAAAGGTCCCCATGTGCGGTATGGTCAATATCCATTTTGGTATAGTTGTCGACACGATGGTAAAATATTTCAATTTGGGACCACAGATCAAAATTATGATGAGGGACTTTTCGGAGTAAATATTTAAAACGAGCCCATGCATCATAGATAGGTTCATCCTCATGTTATTTAAACATCAAGATGTCATTTGGGGTGGGTGAATTTCGTGGTTGGTAGTATGGTGGATTCGCGTTCTCCATAATGGCTAACGGAATGGTCAATGGAAAGGTTTTTACAAACAAAGACACAAAGAAAGAGATAGACTAAAGAAGACCTAAAAATAAAAAAATAAAATCTTACTAGAAAGGAATCTAGCAAGTAGACCTAATAAAAAGAAATCCTAACCTAGACAATAACTATTCCCCGGGCTGCGGCGCCAAAAACTTGATGCGTGGGAATCGCACCTTGCTTTACCTCTCGAGGGATCTCGAGAAGCTTACAACCCCCACCAGGCAGTGTACCTGATCGTTGTAGTATAGTATAGTGACAAGTACCGGGGGATTGATCGTTCAGCTTAGGAATAGTGTCGCTAGGATTAGAAAACCTAATTAATAGTTCTAAAGGTGAGGGATGATTATTTTTGTATTTTTATATTTTTATGAAAGCAAGTAAAATCTCGGGTTTTGAAGGAGTGGGCGGAATTAGTTGCTAATCAACTAACCCAAAGCTAAGATGCACGGAGAGATGGGTACCTGTCATAACCATATATCATTAAATACCCATAATCACACTAATTCACCAAGTCCAAATCTGATCCATATTCAGTCATAAGCCTCAAAACATTTTGTGCACGAGGATCCCCAGTCCGCTTTTGAGTACCATATTTTTGGCATGAGACCACATATGTAAACTTCATATCAGCTACTGCTTGACATTGAGCCCATAATGATCTTTCTCCCTGATGCGTGGGAATCGCATCAGGCTTTACCTCTCGAGGGATCTCGAGAAGCTTACAACCCCCACCAGGCAGTGTACCTGATCGTTATAGTATAGTATAGTGACAAGTACCGGGGGATTGATCGTTCAGCTTAGGAATAGTGTCGCTAGGATTAGAAAGCCTAAATACTAGTTCTAAAGGTGAGGGATGATTATTTTTGTATTTTTATATTTTATGGAAAGCAAGTTAAAATCTCGGGTTTGAAGGATTTGGGCGGAATTAGTTGCTATTCAACTAACCCAATACTAAGATGCAATCAAAATAAAATATTAGAAATGAAAATAAACTAAATTATACTAAAGTTGTGAGCAGTAATTGGAGAAAATGTGTTTACTTAGATTTCACTACTCCCTAGACATCTTTTACACGTTAATTACTTGTTATAATTGCATGGATGACGGATCGTATTCCTTAATACCATTCATGGGGTGGCACACATAACTCCCCAATTCTATGAGCTCTTATCTCCTCCTACACCATGCCCAGCACAACTATAGGGATTGTAAACAGTGGCTCATGCATTAAATACAACCAATAAAGACCTAGTGCGCGTTGGTTCATGTTTCTTAAGACGTTCAAGCATGTTACCAATTGGAGATCTGCCAGTTTTCTTAAGCCTAACATATAAATCATTCATTCAAGACAAGAATAAACAAGTAATCAACACATAATCAACATCTAGGTTTCATTAGATCTAAGCAAACACAAGATAGATCTATGATGCGTGGGAATCGCACCTTGCTTTACCTCTCGAGGGATCTCGAGAAGCTTACAACCCCCACCAGGCAGTGTACCTGATCGTTGTAGTATAGTATAGTGACAAGTACCGGGGGATTGATCGTTCAGCTTAGGAATAGTGTCGCTAGGATTAGAAAACCTAATTAATAGTTCTAGATATGGAAGATGATTATTTTTGTATTTTTATATTTTTATGAAAGCAAGTAAAATCTCGGGTTTTGGAAGATAGGGCGGAATTAGTTGCTATTCAACTAACCCAACGCTAATATATAATTAAATTAAACTAATGAAAATGAAATTAAACTAATTTAAACTAAGGTTGTGAGCAGTGGTTGGAGAAATTGTGTTTACTTAGACTTCATTACTCCCTAGATATCTTTTACATGTTAATTACTTGTTACACTTGTATGGATGACGAATTGTATTCCTTAATACCATTCGTGGGGTGGCATACATAACTCCCCAACTCTATGAGCTCTTATCTCCTCCTACACCATGACCCAACACAACTATAGGGATTGTAAACAGTGGCTCATGCATTAAATACAACCAATAAAGACCTAGTACGCCTCGGTTCATGTTTCTTAAGACGTTCAAGCATGTTACCATTGGAGATCTACCAGTTTTCTTAAGCCTAACATATAATATCATTCATCCAAAACAAGAATAGACAAGTAATCAACACATAATCAACATCTAGGTTTCATTAGATCTAAGCAAACACAAAGGAAATCTAGCCTAGCATAGTAGAATTAAGATAAGAACAAAAGATAAACAACCAACACATAGACATATTGATTGAATTAAAAGTATACTTATCTCAATTACAATGCAAGGTCTCAAGGGTTTGGAACCCTTGAAAAACCTGTAAAAGAGGCACCAAAATCGTCTTTAGGGTTTCACCAAAACTTCTCTCCTTTTAATGAAAAAACTAGAAAACTATATATAGGAAAAACAGTCTGACGGCGTCAAGAGTTAATTCTGACGCCGTCACCTCGCCGCCAAATACTTCCTCGGACGGCCTTGATCCACTTGTGACGGCCTATGTGACGCCGTCACCACCTACGGTATTTTATTCTTGCCACTTTGACGCCGTCATAAAGCCTTCTGACGCCGTCACCACCTACGGTGTTTAATTCTTCATGTCTGACGCCGTCAAGATGTTGGTCTTGACGCCGTCACCTTGTATCTTCAGCATGGATTTTTGGTACTTTGTCGTTTTCTTCACTTTTATGCTCCAAAAACGTCCAAAATGGCTTCTTTTCCAGAATTCACTCTCCAAACACCTAAAATCACAAAAGGAACGATTTAGGGCAATATTTGATCAAATAAAGTCGGATTCGGGCTTAAATGACCCCCTAAAAACGGATCATTTTTCGCATCATCAATCTAGCCTAGCATGATGGAATTAAGACAAGAACAAGATATAGACAACCAACACATAGACATATTGATTGAATTAAGGGAACACTTATCTTGATTAAACATGCAAGGTATCAAGGGTTTGGAACCCTTGAAAAACCTGTAAAGTTACACCAAAATCGTACTTAGGGTTTCTCCCAAAACTTCTCTTTTTTAATGTGAAAAATTAGAAAACTATATATAGGAAAAGGGGTCTGACGGCTTCAAGACAAAACTTGTGACGCCGTCACCTCGCCGCCAAAACCATTCTCGGACTGCCTTGATCTACATTTGAAGCCGTCAAGACAAACTCATTTCCAGGCCGTCATGACTTTTACTCTTGACGCCCTACCCTCGTGACGCCGTCAAATCTGTACTGGGTCGTCATGGACTTTTGCTCTTGATGCCGTCAGGAAATTACTCTTGACGCCGTCACCTACTGTTCCCAGCAAGGAAAATTAAGACTTTGGCGTTTTCTTCACTTTTATGCTCCAAAAACGTCCGAATTGCTTCCTTTTCCAGATTTCACTCCCAAGGTACCTAAAATCACAAAAGGAACGATTTAGGGCAATATTTGATCAAATAAAGTTGAATTCGGGCTTAAATGACCCCCTAAAAACGGATCATTTTCGCCTCATCATATACCCTTACACTTGAGATTTGCTTGTCCTCAAGCAAATGCGCTTTTATTCTACTCAAAAGACAAGTTAGGGGTCATTTAACACTAACATAAAAGTAATTACAACAAATAATCATTCCACTAAAGACCAATAGACAAGCACGGAGGTTATACACAAGCACCTCACAAGTAGTGTTTAGATACTCGCATCTCTCGGGTGTAATAAAGTGTAAATTACAATATGGAAACGGAAGATATCTCTCACTACCTTTCATAGCAAAATAGATTACCATAGGCTTGGGAAAGGATCAAAACTCCACTACATGGCGTAAGCACCTAGGATAAACTATCAAAGAGGTCTTTTAAAGGGTTGTAACGTTAGGTGTAGGGATATGAAATACACGGTTTTGTTGGATAAAGGAAGTTTTACTGGTGGCGAGTTAACAATCTTGGTCAATTACATGTACAATATGGCGTTGCTAAGCCAAGACTAGACTCGACTTATGCTAATAAATGAAAAATAACAAAAACATAAAATAAACATAGAATGAAACGGGATGGTAGTCCGTATGTTTTTTCTCTTTTTCCTTTTTCTATTTTTTTTCTTTTCTTTTTCTTGATTTTTCGATTATTTATTTATTTATTTATTTTTGTTGCATACACTCTTACCCTACCATCCGAAATAATACATCATAGGGAATGAACATTCCCCTTACACTTGAATCTTTACATATTTTACAATTAAACTAATCTAATGACTCGAATTAAGAAAATTAAAACACTTGGAGCACTTTTAAGATTAACGTACATATGGGGGTAATAAGTGATGTTCTTCCCCATTACTCCATAAAATAAGTACTTACCCATGAGTCCCAATCGTCCCAAAACAATATGTACAAGGATATGACTCCACTTAGCAACCATGTAATCAATTAGAAAGTTAACTTAGGGTTTAACAAATAACAATAATGCACTAAAAATGAATGCATACACGGAAGGCTAAGGCGATTTGGTTGTACATTTAAGTGGGGTGTAACAAATTCTTTCTTTAAGTAAAATGCTTAAAGTTAGAAACGAAAAGATAGGCTCGGAGGGGTGTACTAGGGGTTTCGTGTACTAAAAATGAGTACAACGCTAAGGTGTGGGAAAAATTAGTTGACTTAACTAGCCAAGTAATATGACTTAAATGGTCAAGTAATCATAATACGGGTTTAACACAAGGGTAATCCTAATGCCTCTTATCATGTAGTAAATCCTACCACACGAATGTAGTCTCACTAGCGGTCTCGGGATGCATCACTAACGCAAGTTCTAGAATCTAAATGCTACCGGTACACTCATAAGCACTAATAATGAATGCTTTTCCTATCAAATCTAAAGGCGAACCTCACATTTTTGGGTGGAAAATTTTTCTGAATATACGGTTATGTGCTAGTCATACAATCTCCTATCCATGAGACGCTTGCTATGGCTAAAGTTTCACTCCTAAATGTTGTAAAAAAATTTAAATTTGGCGCTAAAATTACACTAACAAGTATTTCTCATAGTTTTATTACACATCTACCATTAAACAAAACAAACTCAAGCGAAAATGCATATGTAAGGTATCATCTTTTTACCCTACCCTTACACTTAAGATGAACATTGTCCCCAATGTTCAAGTAAAGAATGTAAAAGTGAAAAAGTAAAGAGAATGAAATCAAATACTCCCCTGATTCGCTCGGTATGGATAATTAGGTGGCCAGGTTAAATCTTCCTCCAAGAAAATGAACAATCAAAGCTTCCCTTCCAAAATATAAATCATCTTCTCGTCATACATAACCTGTAAAACCTGACAAAATAGACAAGACAACCTCGCGTAAAATCGGCGGCATCCTATATAAGTTACTAAATCCTAGAAAACAAAATAAGATATAATGCTTGTGGAATGAAGTTTGCAGATCTCCTGGAGATTATAAAACTTAATAATTCACAAAAACTTTAAAACTCCGTTAGAAAAACAAAACCGGTAAAATTTCCAGATTTTTACACCTGACGCCGTCAAGAGTAAACTCCTGACGCCGTCAGAATTGACCTGCAGAAATTCTTATGTTAAGTTTCCGGAAAATTTTTGGAAAAACTTGGTCCTACTTCCAGGAAAATCCTGCAAAACTTCATTATGACTCAATACAAGCATTTGACTCTAACAAATACGAATATACATGTTCATTTATTATTGTGGAGAATCATGATCGGTTTGTTTCTTAAAAACATATTTGGGGTTTCCCCTTACACTTATCTTTTGCAAAAATACTTTTAGGTGGAGTTAAGACTAGGCCAAAACAACAAAGTAAAGTATTTCCACTATTTAGTTTAGAAACATGATCTACCAACAATAAAAATTAAGCACGCATACGGAAGCAAATAACAATCAAACAAATAAAATCACACAAAACATGGGTTGCCTCCCAAGAAGCGCTTTTCTTTATTTACGAGTCTTGTAGCTAGACTCAAGGTCATGGGTTACTACGTGATCTCATCATTTGAAATGATATACCCCATGTAGTTGCGATCATTACAGTTATGGTGGTAGTGCCTCAATCTGTCGATACTTGCAATCACCATCCCTCCTAATTTGCTTCTCAAGTTAGCTACCCCATCTTGGCTCACACCTTTGATTTTGAATGGCCCATACCACCAAGGACTTGGTTTATCGGGTGGTATTGTTGTTTCGAAGTGTCTCAAGAGTACCAAGCTCCCTTCCTCGAATGGTATATGATTTTCTGCGGGTCGAGTATGTTCGATTTCAACCTGAACCTTATTGCTTTTTCTTCTTTCATTTTTGGCTTTCTTATAGCTTTTGATTCTTGCCTCCCATGCAAGAATTTTATTCTGAACATGAATGGGTGTCGTGCCAATGTTGTTTTTGATCTTTCTCCAACTCAAATTCTCATGCTCACTTCGCGGGGTCATGGGGAAGCTAATCTTTCTTTTTCTAGATTTAAGCTCAATCTTCCTACCTTCATACTTAATGACAGCCCTAGCGGTGGCGAGGAATGGTGCCCCAAGGATTATTGGCATGCATCCATCCCCTTTATCATCAATGATCATAAAATCAACGGGGTACATGAATCCTGCGACATTAACTAATACATCTTCTGCGATTCCTAGGGGGTATACGTACGAGTGTCCAACGAGAGATAACCTAACACGAGTAGGGGCTGGCATTTTTGACGTTAGTTGGATGTAAATAGTTAGGGGCATAATATTTACTTCCGATCCTTGGTCGGCGAAAGCACTAAGATGTTTCAAGTCCCCGATGCTCGTTGGTATCTCAAAGTTCCCACATGCTACCTGCTTAGTAGCCACTTTTTGTACCAATAGCCTCTCGAATACTGATCCTCCAAGAAGCGTATCATACTTATCTTTCTCTTCTTCCTCTTTTTCAGAAACCTGTCTGGAGGGTTGGTTACGCCTATCATCCTTAATCCAATTTGTTATGGTGTTTTTGTTTATATCATGTTTCAGGTAGTAACTCAAAGGTTGGGATTCTGGTGGTTTTTCTAAGGTCTGTTTAGCAGGAGTTTCTACCTTTTCGTTATCCTTATGGACAATGGTGATGGAGTTAACAAATTGGGTGGTGGGAGTGGCGCTTTCTTTCCTTAGTAGTATTCGTTCGGGGGTTCTCTGGTTGGAAAACTCCTCTAATAAACTCATCATCTCATTCATTTTCTCCTGCATCTCCTCTTTTTGCTTATAAACTGCTTCCTCGAATCTAGCAAGCCGATCAGAGTGAGTTGCCATATATTCTCTCATCCTAGCTTCAAACTCCGAACTAAGTTCCTTGGGAGGGGAACAAGGTGGGGTATAGTTCTGAAGAGTCTCGACATTTTCTCTAGAAGGTGACTCAGATAATGGTGCCGAAGTTGGTTTTGAGACAGAATTGACAGTGGCTCGTCTAGGACTTAAAGGCCTCCTTTGCCTTTCCTCAAAATAGTCAACTTTGGCCTCGAGTTTGCATAAGAGTTCGTCGGGGATTTCGGTGGTCCCTCCAGATGTTGAGACTGCATTGATAGCCGCTTTTACAGTATGATTAAACTCCCACATCTCCTGATTATCAGTGGCGAGCTCCTCGATAACTGCCCAAGACTCCTCGGCATTCTTATCACGCAGTTTACCTCCCGCGGCCCTATCGATTGTGCGCTTAGTGTGATAGTCAACATGGTCGTAGAAAATCTGGACTAATAACCAACGATTTATACCATGATGAGGGACCTTATGGAGGAGATCCTTAAAACGGGCCCAAGCTTCATAAAAAGTTTCACCCTGCTGCTGTTCAAACATCAGGATGTCATTTCTAAGCATTGCAGTCTTCCCGGGTGGGAAGAATTGAGTAAGGAAGCGATTGGTGAGGTTGTCCCATGTGGTGATGGATCCCGCGGGTAAACGCTCAAGCCATTGATTAGCTTGATCCCATAGAGAGAATTGGAATAGGCGTAAACGGGTAGTCTCTCTAGTTTCAACATCTGGGTCTATGGAATCTACGATTTTGAGGAAGTCCTTAAGATGTTGGTTTGGATCTTCGGAACGAAGTCCATGGAATGCACATCCGCTTTGCACCAACCGGATGGAGTCGGATCGCAAGGGGGTCACATTGGCTCCGGTGAGCTCAATGGTGTTTCGGTAGCCTTGATGGCTAGGTCGGGAATACTCTCCTAAGGTTCGGGGCCTAAGGGGTTCTAATGGTGGGTTTTGTTGTGGTGGGATGACGGGTTCAAAGATGTTCCCGTTGTCCATGATGTTGGGTGGTTACGAACAAAGACACAAAGAAATAAGATAGACTAAAGATAACCTAAAAAATAAAAAATAAAATCTTACTAGAAAGGAATCTAGCAATTAGACCTAATAAAAAAAAAATTCTAACCTAGACAATAACTATTCCCCGGCAGCGGCGCCAAAAACTTGATGCGTGGGAATCGCAACAGGCTTTACCTCTCGAGGGATCTCGAGAAGCTTACAACCCCCACCAGGCAGTGTACCTGATCGTTGTAGTATAGTATAGTGACAAGTACCGGGGGATTGATCGTTCAACTTAGGAATAGTGTCGCTAGGATTAGAAAGCCTAAATACTAGTTCTAAAGGTGACGGATGATTATTTTTGTATTTTTATATTTTATGGAAAGCAAGTTAAAATCTCGGTTGAAGGATTTGGGCGGAATTAGTTGCTATTCAACTAACCCAATACTAAGATGCAATCAAAATAAAATACTAGAAATGAAAATAAACTAAATTATACTAAAGTTGTGAGCAGTAATTGGAGAAAATGTGTTTACTTAGATTTCACTACTCCCTAGACATCTTTTACACGTTAATTACTTGTTATAATTGCATGGATGACGGATCGTATTCCTTAATACCATTCATGGGGTGGCACACATAACTCCCCAATTCTATGAGCTCTTATCTCCTCCTACACCATGCCCATCACAACTATAGGGATTGTAAATAGTGGCTCATGCATTAAATACAACCAATAAAGACCTAGTGCGCGTTGGTTCATGTTTCTTAAATAACCACAGTTGCTGTCAACTAACAGTGTGCAAAGTTAAGGGTAAAATAGTTAACAAGATCATACCGTGACATCATCATAATAGAGAAGTTTCATCAAGATGGTGCGCTGAAACAAAAACAAAATAAGGAACACTGAGACGGGTATCCATATAAAGATCAATCATAAGATAGTAATACACTGCACATATCACTACATCAGATAATAACAAAAAATTGAAGAAACAAAAAGCACTTTCACCAGATAATAACAAAAAATTCAACGATGAATTTGAGGCACTCACCTGGATGCACCAGAAGAAAATATGGAAGGAGCCACATCTCAAGAGGCAACGAATTATTTCCAGGCCATTCAAATACACCAAGTATCTATTTCAGGAACGAATTAGATGAATAGAATCAATATATAGGTAATATAAAATAAAAATACAAGAACAAGGGCAAGTTAACATATGGAAAGCCAAAACTTTCCCCATGATGTTATTGCAGTGGCACCACCATGGCCCAAAATCCACTTCTGCCCCTTCTCCATCACCCCTTCCCCATCATTAGCTCCTTTGCCCAGCAATCTAAGACCGGGTAACTCGAACACCACCAACACAGCTGCTGTTGTTGATGGTCTCCTGGTTTGAAGCCATTTGATTAATAATAATGATGATAATTATTATTCAAAGCAAGAAACCATGAGAGACTATTGGGGAAAATTTTATGTTAGGGGTTTGTTAGAATAATGATAAGAGAACGACTACTGTTTTTTATGTTAGGGTTTTTGTTCAATTGAAACTCAAAAGAGGGAAAAATGAAAGTATATCCCGCTAAGGAATCTCAAAATTTTTTAGGGAGAACATATTTTGAAGATGATGTTAGATTTGAGAAAAAAAGATAAAGATGGGTGGAGGGGCAATTTGATTTTGGGAAAAAATATAGGCGAGTCTTGTGAAAAAGTTGAAAGGGCAATTTGATTTTTGGGGGAAAATTTAGTAGTCACTTTTAAATAATGCGTGACGAATTTGACTATATAATTTAGCCACATATACAATTACTTCATGTGACCATATATGGGTTTTGGTCACACTGTTCAATTGTGTGACATATATTTGTCACATACGTATATATATAGTGTGACTAATGTTTCAAACTCATTTGTATCTGTCACACATACCAAATTATAAGTGACTAAATAATCAAAAAAAAATTACCAGTTACCTCTAGTCACATAAATATTCAAATGTGTGACAACGAAATTCCGAAATGGTCACACAAGTCGGATCAAGTGTGACTGTTTATTTTATTCTAATACATTTAGTCACATAAATACCTGACTGTGTGGTCGTTCAAAAAACAGCATGTGTGACGAAATCCCATATTTGTACTAGTGTTAGTAATGTTACAAATTAAACCTTTTACTTAATTATAATTTAATCCTTATGGTTTTCATATTTACACATTAACCTTTAATTATCCAAATTTACACATAACAACCCTTTAATATCATATTTATACTAAACAGCCCTTAACTTCCATAATTTACAAGTTTAACCCCTTAATTTTAATTAATTACAAACCGGATTATATAGTTACATAAATTACCATTTAAAGCTTTTAGTTACAAAATTTACACATGACACCCTCATGTTGTATTTTATATAGTTCACCCCTAGTCCATTACACATTACAAAATAATCCTTAAGTTTATAAAATTACAAATCACACCCTTATACTTTTTAATACCCAATCGGATTACAAAATAATCTACACAACCCTAACCCTAATCTTTCCCAATCATTGCCCAATTATTACATCATCCTTAAACCTCATTTAATTCAGTAAAATTACTAAGAACCCTAACCCTAATTAATTCGATCCACTTCTACCTTTATTTTATTTTTCTTATTTAACCGATTACAAAAATAAATCCAAACTAGTTTCCAAGCTTCGATCATCATGAAAAAATTTTTATTAGAGTATAATAACATGAATAGCACCTGTATAAAATATATTCGAAACATGCAAAGTTCATTCTAGTCGATTTAGGGTTTTATGTTAATTCTTTTTAATTCGAACAACTCATATAACATGCATGGCCATTTTTATTACATATATTATGAATGAAATAGATGGGAAGAGTGTTTAAAAATTACCCCTTGAAGGAATTATTGTGTGAATGAGCAGAAACAAAAACTACTTTTTCGGTTTGATATAATTCGAACAAGAAATCCCCACAAGCGAACCAGGCCACAACAGCCTTATCCACGAATTTTCCCAACCTCCTAGCCTTCTAAAACGTCCAGGAAAAATAACCAATAGCTTCCAGAAAATTTGTGTCGAGTGTTTGGAATTATTTTAGGGTTTTGGTTTATATTAAAATCGACTAAGGGTTTTGTAAAAAAAATAAAAACGTGTATGTATCATATATATTGAATGAAATCCTTATCTTGGGCTGCAAGTTTATATGATAAGGTAAAATAAAAGTATTATCCAAGTTTCCTATTTTATTTGGGATTTATTTCCTTAATATAAATACATATATAAATACTTATTAATCGACTAAATAATTTATATGCAAGAAATAATTTTTATTTTTACAAACGTGACTAATTATATTCATAATTAATTTATTTGATCATATGTTGCCAAATTCAAAATTTCTATGGTTTTCTTGGTATTATTTAAGTGTTAATACAAATTTTTTGAACTTAGGGGCATTTTGGTCATTTTGCATGTTTTAGAATTTGAGGTGTTACAACTTTTTCCCCTCTAAAAGGAAATTTCTGTCCTCAGAAATTGAATAAACAAAATAGACAGAAACGATTTGAATTTCAGAATTTATGAGAATAAAACGAAAACAGAATCTTTCGATCACATAAATAATCTTAATTCAGAAAACTTTTCCAACAGATTTCAAACGGACAGATAGATCTTGTTAGAAACTAATTAACGTCATAATAAGATAGTTTCTAGGACCGTTTTGGCTCAAGATAATTAAGTCTAATCTAGGAATAATAATGTTCATAAGATAAAGCATAGCGGAATAAGAACAATATTATAAACAAGGTTTCTCTTCGTCATCATCTCTACTCTAACATACATCAAAGCCTCAATGCTACGTGATCAAGTGTAGCACGGTTACATCCTAACAGCTATCTAAGATAGTTGAGGCTTAACATCAATCTACCCTAGACGTTTCCCATAAAACGTCTCTACACACACACACACCTTTACTAGGTTTACATTGTGACTCACATGAATGAATAAACCTATTCCCTGTATTCTCTTTATATAATAGAGAACTAGGGTTAAAAAATACTACGAAGGACTATATTGAAATAACTTCTTTGTAAAGCAAGTCCTTTGTCTTTTGCATTCTTGACTTTGTCATCATAAGTCCTTTATCTTTCATATTTTGTCAATATCAACTTAAGTATAATTCCTAACAATCTTCCCCTAGTTGATATGACAAAACCAAGTAATCACGAACTTTCCCTGAAGCTAACATATATGAAAGATAAACGAACTTCCCCTTAAACCATGCATATCATCAAGGATCTTCAAGTTGCAATCTTCAAACTATTCTTCTTCCCCTTTTTGTCATCATCAAATAGGGGACAAATGTATGCAACCTTGATCTTCACAACCACGAATCAATATTACTCGACAAATCCATCTTTCCAATGTTTCAAAGTCGCCCACCATTAAGTTTTCCGCATCTAAAAATGGACTTGAAACAATAGAAATCAAAACCATCAGTAGTAATAACAACTAGCAGTAGAAAAACCTTCACCTCGATGTAGTATATAAATGGTTAAACATTTAAACACTTAAGCTTCCCATGAAACCCATATGTTAACCATGTGTTGAATGTAGGCTCCATGTAATGATTACTAATGAAGAAAACTAAGTATAACCAACTTGATACTGAAGTAGAACAACCCAAACTTGTGCCTTATATCTTGTACTAAAATTGACTTCGAACGTATACTTAACGTATAGGGAGATCGCAATCTCTTGACAATAAACACTGAGCACAATAACGTAACTCCTTCAAGTGTTTGTCAATTCGTAGTCACCTGAACGACGAACAAGTTACCCCATACTGAAAAGGTATGATAAAACACAAACCTGTGAAACTCCACTTCATCGTCAAATAAGTGATAAAAACCTTTCTTCGTAACCAATTAGAACAAATAAAAACGAGCCTTTATAATCTGTTAAGAACCAATAATCCAAAAACCAAAAATCTTCTTGTGTGTGTATTCTCCATGTGTGTGTGTTGGAACCAACTGTTCCAAAATAATATATACTTCCCCTCACTGCTTGTAACTCATGATTGCCAATGAAATAATCAAAGTCTCCACGTGAAATATAGCAACATGAATAAGTACCAACCACATGCCCCTTAAGAAATATGAACAGCAGCGGAAACAATTAAGGCATCAGTGGTAACTTGTATAAGCAGTGGAAAAATAATTACCTGCAGTGGAAACAAATAACTAGTAGTAGAAACCACAAAGCGTAGCAGTGGTAACTTTTAACTAGCAGTGGAAACGAACAGTGGTAACAATCTTGACAGCAGTGGAAATAAATAAGCTTGCAGTGGTAACTATCAACTTGCAGTGGTAACTGATAAGCGTGCAGTGGAAACCATAAAGGTAGCGAGCAGTTGTAGCATTCATACCAGTAACCTCACGTTTTGAAAAGAAATCATTAACATGTTTGCTGCTCTTCCATACTTTACTATGTCATCGTCCCACTAATAAAGAATACCCAATCAATGAGGAGAACCAACATGTGACCAAGTAAAATATTCTAATACAACTGATCCATGTTCACGATCCATGATCAATCAATATAAGATAATTAAATAACACCTGATCAATCAATATCATCTTGAAACAGCACCTCTAATAGCAGCTTTACCACGAACAGAAATCAGTAATAGCAGCTTCATGAAAGACTCATCACCAATGTCAGAAACCCTAAACCTTGAAAGCGATCACAGCAATCACAGCAACTATAAACTTGAACATTTACAGTAGTTGTTATCATTGTCACATCAGATTCAGGTCAGAACCAAGCTTGAACTAATGTTAGGGTTTCAACCAATTAGGGTTTAATATAGCAACAGCAGCACCAATAAATTCACCATGAATAGCAGCACACTGAGTAATAAATGCAGAACCAAAACCCTAAAACAACGATAGCACCAATTCTCAACTATTAGGGTTTCCTTTGTAGTCGTCCTCTTTAATATAGCAACAGCAGCACCAATAAAGATGACACTTTTTAGCCTTTAGTGACACTTTTTAGAGTCACTAGAAACCCTAAAAATTCGAAACAATATACCTCTCTGCGCAGCAGTTTTCAAGAATTTTTATCTTTTTATTGGAAGCTCAGATTGAAGATCACTCCGGTGGAACTCTTCCTTGATATGTTGAGAAGCTCCAATAAAAATTTCAGCCCGATCCAACGGTTAACGAAGGAGATATCGCCTTTTGAAAACTGACCTGCAGAAAGTTGCGAAAATTGAAGCAAATTCGAATTTTTTCTTCTTTTCTTCGAAAAAAAAAACCTTGTAGATCCTAGATATCAAGAGCCCCCGCTCTGATACCACATGTTAGAAACTAATTAACGCCATAATAAGATAGTTTCTAGGACCGTTTTGGCTCAAGACAGTTAAGTCTAATCTAGGAATAATAATGTTCATAAGATAAAGCATAGCGGAATAAGAACAATATTATAAACAAGGTTTCTCTTCGTCATCATCTCTACTCTAACATACATCAAAGCCTCAATGCTACGTGATCAAGTGTAGCACGGTTACATCCTAACAGCTATCTAAGATAGTTGAGGCTTAACATCAATCTACCCTAGACGTTTCCTATAAAACGTCTCTACACACACACCCCTTTACTAGGTTTACTTTGTTACTCACATGAATGAATAAACCTATTCCCTGTATTCTCTTTATATAATAGAGAACTAGGGTTACAAAATACTACGAAGGACTATATTGAAATAACTTCTTTGTAAAGCAAGTCCTTTGTCTTTTGCATTCTTCACTTTGTCATCAGAAGTCCTTTATCTTTCACATTTTGTCAATATCAACTTAAGTATAATTCCTAACAGATCTTTCTTATCAGAATTTAATAACTTCATATTTTATTCAAATCAGATCTTAAATCAATTTAACGAATGCGTACATGTAGCAGATAACTAAAGTATTTCTCAAAAGTACTAACTGATTGAATACGGGAGATCAAACGATAGGAAACCCTATGATGATTTCTAAATTTCTTAACGGATGAACAATGATCAACAAACGTGCGACGAGAATTCGAACTTATCCAAATATCTAACGGTGAAGGCAAAACACACATAAATAGAATGAATCCTAAAGTGTCACTTAACGCGGATAATTCAACTAGCAGAGATCTAATGATGCTCAAACACTTCCCAAAATATCATATGCTCACAATGAAAATACGTTATATGATGTAAATATTATCACGTTGGCTAGGCGTCAAAATATTTGCATTATATAAATATACCTTCATAGCGACCATACTTTATTTCAAGTCGTGAATAAACAACCCAATAGCAACCTAACAATTCTTCTCTTCTTCCCAGGATTTAGCAGAATCAATCATCATCAATGAGGTCGAACGGAAAACGAAATATATCAGAGAACAACAGAAATCTAACATCTATTATAATATAGCACTAATACCTCCAAAATTCTGACAAAATTCTTATAATTATAAACTTAATGATGATACACTGAATTGTCATAAGACAAAACTTCTAAGGAGAACTTAATAGTCTAAAGATTCAATCACACCATTATCAATCTTCCTCATTATCATGTGATGTCCTAATCATTATTAACGGAAAGAACATAGAGAAATCAACCTATACCCGGATTATTGTCAGAATTATAACTTTCCAAAGGAAACCTTAGTAAACATAGTTTCATTATCATAATAGAGTGGACAATTTCCTATACTCGTGACTAATAACCTCCAGATCTCTCATAAGAATATAAATGGTTTATGGAAAATCAAATAGTGTCAAAGTAAACTTAATATGCCCAACATAAGCAGAAGAATTTACAGAATATGTCAAACACTTAGGGTTGTAATAATCTTCTGAATGGTCAAACTGTTATCAGAGATGGGAATCAGAATCAGAAAATGAAACTTAAATGGTGTGAGGCTTAATCATGTAATTCTCAAAACATTCTAAACTTACTTGGTTACTGAACTTTAGGTCGTGCATAACTTCCTAATCTCGGAAAGAATGATCTTATCGGGCTTAACTAAAGGAAAAGACACGAATCAGAGTGATGCAGAAATGATGCTATTTAAACCAATGACCTAGTCTACCCAGTCCTCACCGGTCATAACTTAAGTTCATATAGGGAAGTTCTAAAGCAAATCCTCAAAGGTTGATTCATAACTACTATGGTGCAAATCCTAAAAGCCTAATACTCACTTGTTATAGCCTAAGCTCTACGGGTTATGAATCCGCCGATAAACCTGTCTCTGATACCATAAATTGTAACACCCCAACCCGACAAGGGTAAAGATGTCACAATAATATGGTGTTACATCAGAATAAACAGAACAGATCAAAAGCGGAAGTCTTACATAAATAACTTACTCTAAATGACTATGGTCAAAATCTTCAACGCAACTCTACTCTCAATCCTAGAAAGCTATCCCAAAAGCTATCTTGAATACCTGCCGCGGTGAAAAGAAATGCGGCTGAGCTTAAAAAGCCGAGTAAACAAATATATAACAAAATGAAACAAAATATAAATGTTGAAGTATAAGTGATATATTTTTGGAAAAACATATTTAGGTATAACGGATAATAAAGAAATAAAATGCGTAGGTTAGGTAAGGAATTCATACAGTCACCTGTATAAACAGAGTCAGAACCATAATAATACCATGAGCTCAGAAACAGATAACTTATCATAATCATAATTCACACATAAGGCAACATAATGGAGTAGCTAGCTCCCAGAAACTTGTGAAGGACGTGTATTGCACACACAACCACATTCACCAGACAAATCATATCATATCATATCAGAAACAGAAACAGAAACAGATCTAGGATGCATCCATATGCCCCTTCCCAACAGATTAATATATGCAGCCAAACCAAGGGACGTGGCAAAACATCACTCTACTGCCCTAGAGTCATGTCAGAGGTGCATCCCTGACACGGACATGGAACCCCTATGCCTAGTGAAGTTCAGGTAACTTAAGGTTCATCATAATGGTTCAAAGTATAGTTATTATATCAGAAGGTTCAAATAGCAAGGTTTATCATATCAGAGGTTCAAAATAGAAGGTTCATAGCAAAGGTTCATATCAAAGGTTCATATCACAAAGGAAACCTTAAGAGTAAGGTCAGAATATCCGGACCTCAAAAGGAAAGTTGACAAAAGTAGAAAGATCAAATGAGGAAGTAATACCCTTCTTCAGAAATCTACACATGATGTTTTATTATTAATAACTTTATCTTAAATTAAATTTCTCCTTTTAATCAACTTTCCATTTTTTAGTAACTTTCTATATTTAGTAGTTTTCCCAAATTAGTAACTTTCTTTAATTAGAAAATTGTACATTAAATTAGGTTTAAACTTTAGATAAATCATTATTATAGAATTAGGGTTTCATTATAACAAATAATTATAGTTTAGGGTAAACATGTCAACTTTCAAAAGTTTAGGGTTAATATTTAGGGTTTAATATATAATAATTCAAAGTTAAGGTCTAAAGTGTAAATATTACATTTTCCACATTTTATACAAATAACCCATAAGTTTTCCATATTCACAATTTCAACCCTTTAGTTTTAATAGTGTTACAAATTAAACCTTTTACTTAATTATAATTTAATCCTTATGGTTTTCATATTTACACATTAACCTTTAATTATCCAAAATTTACACATAACAACCCTTAAATATCAGATTTATACTAAACAGCCCTTAACTTCCAAAATTTACAAGTTTAACCCCTTAATTTTAATTAATTACAAATCGGATTATATAGTTACATAAATTACCATTTAAACCTTTTAGTTGCAAAATTTACACATGACTCCCTCATGTTATATTTTATACAGTTCACCCTTGGTCTAATAAACTTTATAAAATAATCCTTAAGTTTATAAAATTACAAATCACACCCTTATACTTTTTAATACCGAATCGGATTACAAAATAATCCACAAAACACTAACCTTAATCTTTCCCAATAATTTCCTAATTATTACATCATCCTTAAACCTCATTTAATGCAGTAAAATTACCAAGAACCCTAAACCTTATTAATTCGATCCACTTCAACCTTTATTTTATTTTTCTTATTTAACCGATTACAAAAATAAATCCAAAACTAGCTTCTAAGCTTAGATCATCATGAAAATAATTTGATTAGAGTATAATAACATGAATAGCACCTGTATAAAATATATTCGAAACATGAAAAGTTCATTCTAGTTGATTTAGGGTTTTATGTTAATTTTAGGGTTTTAGGTTTCTTTTAATCCGAACAACTCATATAACATGCATGGATATTTTTATTACATAAAAATGGATCAAATAGATGAGAAGAGTGTTTAAAAATTACCCCTTGAAGGAATTGTTGTTTGAATGAGCAGAAACAAAAACTACTTTTTCGGTTTGATATAATTCGGACAAGAAATCCCCACAAGCGAACCAAGCCACAACAGCCTTATCCACAAATTTTCCCAACCTTCTGGCCTCCGTACTTTCTTTTCTGGACGATGGAAGAGCTCCGGATCATGTTAATCACCTTATTCTTTCCTTTGTCCTCTTTTTTAGGGAAATCCCTATTTCCTCCGGCATCCCTTTGCTTCCAGTCTCTGAGTAGGTGATCGAGCTTCCCGGATTTCAATGCCATTTCTAATTGCTTTTTGAGTTGGTGACAATCGTTTGTGAGGTGGCCCCTCTCACCGTGGTATTCACAAAACCTATCCATGTTTTCTGCCCTTGGTCTACCAATCATCAGTGGAGGTTGAGGCAGATTTAAGTGACGTTCGGTAGTTCAGATTTCACGTGGAAGTTTGACCAACGAACCTATGTTCGTACGCTCAGCATTGCTCCGAAATGGTTCCGAACGTTGGTAATTACTCCGGCTATTTGCCTCGACCCGTCAGGGGTTGGTTCGAGGAGAGATGTAAGGTTGGGATACATCTCTTCGTCGCTGATCATTCCGACGATCCCCCATGAACTTGTTTCCTAATCCCCCTCTAACCATCCGATCTCCCTTGGGAACGGAATAATTCCCTCTGCCTATATCCGTTCCCTCTCCTTTGGGCAGTTCTGTATCCCGGAAAGCTTTTTTAGATCTTATGAAGTCATCCAACCTGGTGAACATCTCGGTTACCGTTCGTGGTTCCCTATCTGAGAACTTCTTGGCGAGAGCTGGACACTTATGCGCTCCCATGAAGGCCGAAATACGCATGATCTCGGGAACCCCACTGATATAGCTTGCTTCATCTGTCCACCATTCTTTGAAGTCTGGTAACGACTCGTGTGCCCTCCGGACAATCTTGGTGATTTCCGTAGGGTCTTTAGTACATTTCTTCCGTAATGAAAACCGAGTTGAAAATTGCTCCCTTAAACTGTTCCAACTGTCTATACTGCCCGGCTCCAGCCGTTCAAACCACCCCCCGGCTGCCCCATCCAAGGTTTGTTGGAACATGAGACACTAAGTTGGCATCGGCCATTGTCCTTGGTTGGCGGCTCCGGTGAACCTTGTGAGGTGATCATTCGGATCCGAAGACCCATCATAAAACTTCATATTCAACGGCATCACGTAGTTATCTTCTGTGAATTCAACTATTCGACGGGTGAATGGGGATCTTAGCACTTCCTTAAAAGGTTTCTTCAGCTCCTCATCGGCCTCTTTCATTTTCTCTTTTCCCTTATCTTTGTCATTCTCGTCTCCAAAATCCAGACGTATGGGTTGAACTAGCCTTCCTCCCTTTGCATTATGTTCCTTAATAAGCTCCGTTAAAGATGCCATCTGACTGAATATCATTGCCTGGAGGTTGGACGAATCGTTCTCTGAATCGTCGTGATTATTCGTATTGTCGTTATCTCCGCTTCCTCCGACCTGGGGATCAGGTGTGTGAAAGGGGGGAAACGGAGGAGGTCCTGACATTCTGATTCTTTAGGTAGAATGAATAACGGGTCCCACGGATGGCGCCAATTTGTTGAGGTAAAACCTTGCGAGAGGATCCCGCCGTTAGGTCTGTCTCTCGTTCTCTGGAAATATCCTGCACAAGAGTAACACACGTTAGGCTCGCCTTGGGTTTTATCCCAAGACCAACCTTCGGTGTGAGGATGAGTATGTGAAAGGATGAAGGGTTTGTAATAAATGCAGGTGATAGTATTGAGTGTGTGTTAGTTGAATCATAAATGAGGTGAAGGGTATTTATACTACTCACTTTATTACCTACTCTGCCTTGAGAAGGAGCAAGCCATACCTGGTTGTTGGATGTCAGAGCAAGTGGGCGACACGATCCCTGAAATCCTGGGATTGTGTTATGACATCGGTTCGCACCTGTTGAGGCTTCTCTTCGGCAAGTGCCCTTCGGCTATGTCTGTATAAGCCGAACGGATCCTGGTCATTCGGCTACATACGCCAACAATATCCATCCCCTTTATTAATTCTTTCTCTTTGCTAGTCATTTAATGTAACTTTTTTAGAAAGATTACGTAACTATTATGATTTCATATAAAATGAAAAAAAGGTACTAAGACAACTATTCTTGTATTTTTTTTCCTCATAAAAAAAATAATAAAAAATAAATTAAAAAATTCAAACATTTTCAAAGAAATTTATGGGGCTTAACACTTCATAACCTCGTATTCTATGGTAACTGGTTTTTTACGTCAGAGAACCTTTAGATATAAATGGAAAGGTATTTATAAATCTCAATAAATATCTTCCTTTGTGCTTTATAATTTTTATTCCTTTCCACCGTTTAGAAACTATTTCTATTTTGAGTTCTACATGTAGACTACATTAATTCTATAGCATGTGATAAATAGAACCCACAATAATGTATTTATTAAATGTTAAGCATATATTCACAGTAAAAACTAATATTATTTCTTTTATCTTTCATATACCAAGTGCTGTCTCTAAGTTTTCGAGAGCCCTGTACAAAATTATGTTTACTAACAAAAACGAGGCCTAAAATAAAATCTAAATAATTTTCTAAACAAATAAAATGAGAAATAATATTTTCAAAGTGATTCGGCTAGCATTTTCAATCCAACTTCTTAAATCAAGTACTTGTACGTAGTCACATTTATAGAATATATATACATATCATATACAAATTTTGAGACCCTTATAATTGGGAGGCTTTGTGCAACAGCACACCTCGCACACCCTCATATAGAGCTCTGCATATGCCTAACTTTAGTTAAACTTTACTACAGTTGACTCTTTTTGAAATTTGTCACCATCATCTTAGCTGGTTTACTTTTTTTATTGAGCAAGTTTAAGACATTATATTAGAGCATGCGGTATGGTAACGTGGAGAGTGAGTGAAACCTTAACTTTTTTGAGTTAAGGGCCAAGTTACCACACCAACCAAGTGAGTTAAGGCATTGAGTTAAGGGGTGAGTTACCGCCTTAACACTGCGTTAAGCAGCAACGATTATAAAAAATACATATTCGCCCCCTAAAATTTTACGTATTCGCCCCTAAAATGTGATGTTTTTTTTAGTTAAGGTTGAGTTATGATAAGGGTTTTTTTTTTTTTTTTTTTTTTTTTTTTTTTTTTTTTTAAGGTTAAAATTTTAAAGCTGATTTAACACTGACATGGCACTGCGTTAAAGTTTAACTCGAGTTACCACACCATATGCTCTTACAGATAGCAAACCAATAATTCTATAGACATGCATGTACCTTGTCTATTCATGTATGTACAAATGTTTCCATCAAGCAAATTTAGGTATCCTTAATTAATTTCACTCATATTACATCTCCATAAAACAGTTTCTTCATATCACACTTCACTAAAGTTTAAGAATCATTAAAATGGCTCCTCGTACGTATCCATCTTTCTACAAGATTATCCTAGATGAAACTCTTCCTTACTTGGTATGTGCTTAATGTAGTTTTAGTGTTTTATATGTTTGCAGATAGTTGTTTATGTGAATATATTATATATCCATGATATGATTTTTTTTTTCTTTTCCGGTAGCCGCTACCAAATGACTTTTACGAGAGATACTTGTGGAACCAAATGACTAAAGACCCAATAGTCCGATCTGCGAAGGGAGGGTATAAATGGCGACTAAAGATTGAAAAAGTTGGTGAAAAATACTGTTTTACTGATGGATGGTTGATTGTTGTAAAAGATGTTGATTTGCACTATGGAGATACTCTTGTTTTTTGGCTTCTTAATGATTCCACCTTCAAAGTGACATTTTACACTGTAAATGAGTGTGAAAAAGTTTTACCCCCAAGAAACCAAGTGATTAAACATGAAGATGAAGTCGAAGATGAAGATCGTGATTGTAATGATGGTCCTGATGTTGATCATGATGACCCTTACTTTCTAGCGATTATCCCTAAGACTAAGACACATGATGTTTTGGTAAGGTTAATTTATGATAAATATAAAGTATGAATGCATCATATTTCTAATTCATCGTAAGACAATTGTTTGGGTTGGTGTTCCTCGTTCTTCTCGAAACAGGGCGCCTCTTTTTTTGGTGGTTTCTATATAATATTGATCTTTCAAAAAAAAAAAGTTGTGAGACACGTGTTGTTGGATTATTGGTTTCGTTGAGTGGCGCGCGTGTGCTTCACGTGTGAACATGTCATGATTCATTTTCGTAAGATGAAGAAAATAAGTTTGTTTTCGTAAAAAGATATCTTATTAGTCTTGTTTAGTAATTTGTTTAACATAAATTTCTTACATGCTAACAGCGTAGGAGGCGTTTGTTTGATGACTTTTGGAATCAAGTTATCACAATCGTAATTAATTGTTTATTTACCACTTTAGCTTTCAAACTATGATAACATACCCATAGGTTCATATCGTTCTAAATAGATGGCTTTCACTTTTTCATTCCTATAAGACACATCTTTTCTCACCAAAATTTATGTCATTTTCTTTTAAAAAATATAAAATAAAAAAAAAATAAAAAAAGTTATCTCTTTCTATAATTATGATTTTTGATACCAATACTTCCGAAATTAAACAAAACATAAGAAATGAAGATGGTATTATTAATCTCGTATCATACTTCTTTTAAACCCATGGCCATCTTTGAGGGTGTGCAAGGTGAGCAACCGCTTAGGCCCCAAGAATTTTAGGGGTCCCAAAATTTGTCCCGTTAATAATCATATGTATATGTACACATATTTTTCACGAAGAAATAAGTATTTATATGAGAAAATATCTTAAATAAGTAGGGGCAATTGCATATATACCCACTAAAACTTGCATATTTGCATTGAGGGAAGTAGATGGTTGTAAGTGAAAGAGTCGATACAATCATCATAACTCCCATGAGTGAGATACCTGTTTGTGTTGAGAACGTTGTGGATCCTGAAAACAGCAGCATTTGCGTCACCACTGCTCCCTCTGTCCCTCCACTCCCCGTCATCCCCGATATTACTCCCATTGATCTGTATCAAAATGTATATATACACATGTTATAAAATACACACTACTTTTAGTTTGATGTGTCACTTGAAGAATTTCAAAGTCCCATTTGAATTCTCATACTGATTAACATGTCAAAAAAGTTTCGGGTCAGTGTCTAGCATATACAAATGTATGATGAATCGCGACAAATTTTGACCGTTGCACTTGCCACTTATAGCTAAAAAGAAAAAATTGACATTCTTTGAAACTTAAGTGGTTGTAATGGAATTGGGGACGCTCATAAGTCATAAAATATTTTCTCTGTCGACATATAACTCATGGTTTTAACTTTCTAATAAGTTACATCAACCACCCCTTTGCTGGCAATTTCATCTATGGCGATTTCCGCAAAGTTCAATAATGGTGGTGCAAAAGAAAAGGAGATGTGTCATGTCTTGAGAGGCATATATGATTAGCGTTTTTAGGTATATTCAGAAAAATGTTGGCCTCGACTAAACACAGATCACTAGTACGAAGATTTCAAAACCTGCTTTATATAAAGGAGAAAGAAAACACAGCCTTAGAGAACCTGCTTTTACACAAACTGAATCCGAAGCATGAAATACAGAAGAAAAAGTTCAAAACAACATCTATGGCAAAAGGTATTCGGCACACATATAAGAAAAAAAAATGTTAGGTTCGATCCATTTATGCAGAATCTGATGTAACATTCTCACAAGCTTCCCAAAAGTTGTCAATCTGCAACATATAAAAAAATGCAACGGATCAATCAACAATTTAATAGCATTTCATATGGAAATCGATAAAAACCAACAAGACGTCTGAGAGTTATTTATGCACTATATCCAAAATCTCTAAATTAGTTTCAACTTAAATACTTAATAACTAAGGTTAACTCAAACAGGTTGAGACCTTTAATAAAGATCTCAAACGTAGTAGAGTATATTTTCAAACCAGGTTTGAAAAGTTTTATGGATTCGCCTCTAGGTAGAATCTGTATTGAAATGACCAAACATATCTATTAAATCTGTGGACCAAACATATCTATAACTACTAGAATTTGTATTGAAATGACCAAACATATCTATAACTCCCAGTTCCATTTTCTAACCAGAACGTCATCATGCTATAGATAAATATCCCCTTGCCGAAACATTCAAAATGTCAGTTTGGACTTTTGTTATCGCTTTGCGTATTACAAGCACTTCAAACAATCCCTAAAACACATTATCTGATGTTGATCTATCCTAAAACAGCCCATACCGCTTCTAATTCAATTTTGGGATCTCTCATATTGCCTTATACTATTAATATCTGCTAATCCTTCTACAAGGTGTTTTGAATAACATTCCTAAAATATAACAAGCAATTTATAAAGAAATAACAACTTGGGCCCTATTTTATGTCGAAAATAAGCAATTCCCAGCTAGAAACTAAAAAGTGCTTATTATATTTCAGAAACACAATACCAAACATATGTACCCTTTTAAAATAAAGGGATAAGTTTTTTTTTTTTTTTTTTTTTTTTTTTTTTCACATTTAAATACATTTTAGATAACTTTCAACCCCAACATAATTTTTCAAAACATAATTGTCTAATTTTTCTAGCAATCAGGTAACCAAACTGGTAAAAACTGCAAACACATGTGACCTAACAAAGAAAACAGCAACCATTATCCAGAAAGTAATTAACACGCTAATTGCATCAAACAAATAATTGAGTTTTACCTGACTTAACCTCACTCGTCAACCAATTCACTGAGAATTTAAAAGAGCCCCTATCGCCTCCTATATTCCAAACGCTGACACTGCCTGGACTCGCACAGTAATCCTTAGTTTCCTTCACAATATCTTCATCAGTGTCGGCATCCGTTAAATGTGCTTTAAGATAAAGCTTCCCGCCGGCAGGTACGGCCAACGTGGACCTTAGTAGCGGCAGAGAACGGATTCCAATACAGTGAGATGGATCAGCTTCAAAGATTAATGCGTGATACTGACCTAGAAAACCCCGCTCTTTATGAGAATCATCACCATAATAAGCCAGTATTTTGCCGTATACTCGTAGATCAGTTACAGCCTTTGTAACCTCCAACGTCATTTTTGTATCCACTGCCTGTTTGATTGCAACAAAATCCAAAAGAATGCGGCCATCTCTACCATAACACTTAATGGTGCCATACTTGAGTTTTTTATGATCATCAGACCAAAATTTCTCTAGGTTCGGAATACCCTTGCAATTGGCAAGTAAATATGTTTCATCTTTATCCTTGCTAGTGGCGATGACCATCACTGAAACCTCAATGCGTGTTGAGAAAGGGATCGAATGAAGGGAACTTGGGTCTTCAAGGGATATATATGAACCGTTAGATATGTCTTTCGGCTGAAACCATTCTCGGTGGAAGTAAGATACATAACCAGCACCATCTTTATCATGCGTCACCCACCCATCGGGTCTTGACAGATAAGTATCTAGAACCGAAACATCCCCATATATACTGCCTACGTCAAAGCTAGAATGTGCAACTTCAACATTCATCGATAAGATCTCGAATCGAGAATTTAGATGCTCTTCAGTCCTGATGAAAATCCAAAAAACAATCACAGAAATAAAAACAAAAAAAATAGCTAAAAAAAACACTAGCTACTTACGCAATATAAGTTGTAACAAACTTTTTTTGGTTTTTCTTGTGGTACTTGAATGGCCTTGATTTTTAGAGGTTAAGTATTATAATCAAACATCTCTACATTTCTTTGTATTTTGAACAAATGGCCAAAGTATTGCTACTTATATCCGAATTCTTGCAACAACTTTTTAACAATTGCATGGTTATCTATTGACAAAAAGGAGATAAAGAGACGTCAACTATGATTATGTGCTTACTCCAACTATGATCATGTACTTTAATCCTAAGAAATTATGTAAGATATAGAAAGGAAGAATTCTGGCAAAGATAGTTAAATACACAAATCAGTAGAATTGATTTTCATTGATGTTTCTATTAAAAAGAAAATGTTATAATTTTGTAAGATGTAAAAAGAAAATCTATATAATTAAAAAAGGAGATAGAGGCGTCAACTATGATTATGTAGTTACTCCTAAGAAATTATGTAAGATATAAAAAGAAAATCTATTTTTTTCAACATGCAAACATGTAGTTACCTAGCAGATGAAGAAATTATATGAAAATCAGGGGGCATCCTATCTTCGAGATATAACCATGACCTGAATGCTTCGTCCCAGGATGAGTGCTGCGAGTCCTACACAAAAAGTTGAGAACTGGTTATAAAATATGGAATTGTGACCACTTTGTTATTATATTTATAGTTTCTGAAAAAATAATCATGTTTATATTTTACTTCTTCATAGTGAAATAGTACTACGGTATTGAGACACAGACCAATAACTTAAATAAATCTTTTAAGAACATAAACCCAATAACTTAAATAAATCTTAACTACTGTGTTTCACTTAAGGAGTAAACTTGATGGAACATGGACTCAAACCGAATTACAAAAAAAAAAAACAAAAAACAAAAAAAAAAAAACCAAAAAAAAAAACCAAAAAAAAAAAAAAAATTGTATTGATTCGATTAAAAGACCAAGGGTGTTTGGGGCTAAAAAATTTTAGCGTGTGGAATTAAGCAATTCTGGCAAAACATGTTTGCAATATTGCATCTAAAAAAGACACCTTTTGGATCAAATGGGTGCATATGGTAAAGTTGAGAGGTAGGAGTATTTGAGCTATATCTGCTGACTCTAACGATAGTTGGGGTTGGAAAAACTTGCTTCTTATAAGGGACAAAATCAAAAGCTTTGTGGTTTATAAGATAAGGAATGGGCAGTCTACATCTCTGTGGTTCGATAATTGGGGTGCTATAGGACCATTATGCCAATTTGTCACACATAGGCATCTCTATAATGCAAGACTACAAGTTAATTTGAAAGTCAGTGACATGGTTGTAAATATCGCTCGGCGGTCGACCCCCGCCAAGCACCATATCGGTCTTGGCGGTGATATATGAGTGATATATCGGGGACCATAAATTATAAAGAAATTTACCTATTTTAACATTTATTTGATATAAATTGTGCATAATTTATATATGTTTATTAAATTCATTAGTCTTTCTATTATTTTTAGTTATATACTTATTTAAATGTTGCAAAAATTTACATCATATGTGATATGATTGTTGAGGGAGAATGGAATTGGCCTAGTGAGTGGCAGGAAATGTTTCCTGTCATAACTAATCTGGAAGTGCCAGTTATTGATGCTAACAGAGGTGATAGTATTATATGGAAAAGGTCAAATGGAAGTGAATCAGCATTTGCAGTCAAGATTGCTTATGAAGATTTAAATGTTACGGAGCAAAACATAGTGTGGTTGGAACTTATCTAGTTCACACAATGTGTACCCAAACACTCTTTTGTCTTATGGTTAGCTGTTCAAATAGATGCAGCTTATGTTTGAATGCTTGTGAAGACCATGACCATCTATTTTTCAAATGCGAGTATTCTAAGGATTTATGGGAAAAAGTTCAGCAATTAGCATAGCTGAAAGATTTCATTATGATTGGTCTGAATGTGTTCATGAAATGGCCCTAAAACCCAATGGAAATAACATCTGGAGTGTGGTTAGAAGGCTGGTTCTTGCTGGCTAGTGTCTACTATATTTGGCAGGAGAGAAATAACAGAATATTTAGAGATGAAAAAAGGGATTGGGAGTGTGTCCTCAAAATGGTGGTGGATACTATTAAGCTAAAGCTGATGTGTTTGAAAGTAAAAAATTGCAATGCTGTTAGAAATGTAGAGGAGAAGTGGCAGCTAAAGCTTAACAAAGAATGGGATGTGAAGTTAAAGAATGTCAACTTTGAAGGTGAGATCTATTGTGGGCTTCAGTTTTTGGAGATACAGAGATGATTAGGTCCTTGACATTGTTGATGATGATGCCTTTCATGGAGGTGTTGTTGATGATGATGACATTGTTGATGATGATGTCAACTTTGAAGGTGAGATCTATTGTGGGCTTCAGTTTTTGGAGATACAGAGATGATTAGGTCCTTGACATTGTTGATGATGATGCCTTTCATGGATGATGGATTGTTAATACACTGTGAGGTAGGGCTGCAGTGTTTTTAATGGTCTACCTTCATGAGGAAATGTAGCCCTCTATCTTGGATAACAAATGGCATGTGATGAAGCGTGATGGACTGTTGTTTAATGGTCTACCTTCATGAGGGAAATGTAGTCGAGGATTTACATATCAGTGAGGCCTATTAATAATGCTACTATGGTTGATCCTCATTGGAAAACTCTGATATGAAATGTAGCTGATTTGGGTGTATGCTGTAAAGTATTAGACATTTAGTATAATAGTTCTGTATTCTTTGTATTCAGTCGCATGTTCCTTTATAATTTCGAGCGTGGGCATGTCTGTGTCTCTACTTTGTATTCTTGTAACATATAATCTTTGGATATTAATACATACTTCAGTTTTTTTTTTAAATTAAAAAAAAAAAAAAAAAAAAAAAAAAAAAAAAAAAAAAAAAAAAACTGCTAGATAAAAAGCTTACCCGATCAATCCCCAAAAGACAGAAGCACTTGTCCATTACCATTTTACTTGCAATACACAGCCCTGGCATAACCTGACAAAATAATTCAAATAATCAAAAACTAATTTTTAGAAAATTAACTTAGTTTAAGGAAACCATAAATTCAACTCAATATTGCATTGAAGAAAAAAAAAAAAAAAAACCCACAACAACAACATTTGCTAAGACAATATATCAATGTTCAGTGAAAGCAGACTCACTAACCTAGCAAAACTGTCAAAATTATGCTAAATCGGGACAAAAAACGTCACAATTGCTTTTTGAAAAAGAGTTGAACTTCTGGTAAATTTAACTTACAATCGACTGTTGGTAATGCAGAATTAACGTAGAAAGGTTGAAGATGTATTCACACAGAATATGTGGCATCAAAGTTCCACCAGCCCTATTTACAGCCTGGAAGAGAAAGTTAGAATTATCATTACAACAAATATAATCCATATTAACAAAATCAGGAAAATCTATAAGACCAAACTTTCACTTTCATTAATTTATCTACATTTGTGAAATGTCTAAAGAAGTACAAAAGTTCATCACGATATTTCGTCTTACATCAGTAAACTCTAACAACTGTAATCCCAGCTCATGTTCTAACCCGGCAGACAACACCTATTTGGAGCCAAGAACAAAGAAGCAATAATGAAACTGCATATGAGAAAGTAGTAATACTGAAACAATAAAAGGAAGACTTACACTTAAGTGGTGACCGGAATATTTAGACATCCTTGACACTCTCACTCGTGCCACAAGTATAAAATTAAATGCAGACAAATCCTCAAATGTGATTGTGCATTCCCTCATTCTCTCTCTTTTTAAACATGCATATCTGTTAAGAACACAAAACTAAAAATATGAGTAAATATGAAATTCGACCTAAAAGTAGGGTCTCTTTAATGAAACAAAGAATATAGTTGGTGTTACATTGTTGAAATCATTATATTTTGTAAATAAAAAACTGATTCAGCAAGTGATAAGAAAATAACATTTACCACTCTACTCAGCAAGCTGATATGAAACTCTACAAGTAGGGTAAAAATTAAAATAAAAGCATGAAAAACTCACTTGCAAGCACATTCAAAAAACCGTTCCATAGAATACCCGGCATCTCTACCTGATAAAAAGAAAATTGTGAAATTTAGCTTATGTTAAATCAATCCCGTTAAAAAAGAAAAATACAAAATAAATGAGAAATGACTATACATAGATCTTCGTATACAGATGAGAATCTCATAAATTCTTCATATAACCCTATGGACACAAGTTGTTTGCCATATAATGTTCGGAACCCACAAGTTTGTGTATCATCATCCCATTCATGTCGGAGCAAGCCTTCTTCAGCAGCAGCCTGGAAAAAAATCAGTTTAGTTTTTCCTTCAAATCTTAAAAAAACATCTCATCAGTATGCAGCTGTGTAGAAGTTACGTACATTATGACATTGTTTAATGTACTCTCTTAGTCTGAGAGGGGTCATATATACCACAAAGTCTGCTCTTTGCTTGTGAAAAGCATAGCTACATACATCATTAGTGAAATGTAAGACAGTTTATAAAGAGGCATCATTAGTGAAATGTATCACAAATATGTTGAACTAAAACAAAATACCTGAACGTTGCGACATCGGTATAGAATTCGTCTGGCGGTCCCTTCAGACGAAAGTAAGTTCTGCTACTACCTCTAATCTCCCGAATATCAGTAAATCGATATCGATCTCGTACCACACTCAGAACCTGCAAAATATTTCTAATTTATATAAATATAATCCAAATTTGTTGAGAACTCTAAATTTGGTGAGAAGGTAACTAATCTTAGCCACTCATTTTATCCTTCTTTAGTTTTGATCTAATGGCTAATATTAGTTAACTAATTTTTTGAAAATTTCCAAACAAATTTAAAAAAAAATTTCAAAAAAATTTCATTTTCAGAAAAATTTGTTTATTAGCCATTAGATCAAAGCTACCTTCTCACCAAAATATGACTTCTCATTTGAGCGCTTGACTATATATATATATATATATATATATATATATATATATATATATATATATATATATATATATATATATATATATATATATATATATATATATATATAGTGTAGCGTTCAATGCAGAACCACTTTTTTGTACAGAACCTACAGAACCAGCATTGTTACTATTAATAATGCATGATGTACATTATATCAATGCAAAATGGCATTCTTGTAAATATCTACTATTTATATTGGAAAAAGAAAATAAGTTAAGGGTATAGATGGTATTTCAATTTTTTTTTTTTTTTTTTTTTTGAATTTCTCCTTTTATTAACCGTCTTAATTTTTTTCCTATAACTTCTCCACTTAAATTGGAAAAATATGATCTCTCACTTTTATTTGTATCGCCTCTTTTTTTTTATCCATCTAAACTGTCAAATTGATTCATTGATTCACAATCCACGCAATTACCCTCAAGTCCAATGTATCAAGATCAGGTTGTTGTTTTTTTTTTTTTTGTTTTAATCTTGATTCGATCCGAGGTTATTTTCTTTATTATTTATTAATTATTTTTTTTGGGTTTAATCTTGATTCGATTTGAGGTTATTTTCTTTATTATCTGTTAATTATTTTTTTTGGGTTTAATCTTGATTCGATGTGATGTTATTTTCTTTATTATTATTATTATTTTTTTTTTTGGCTTAATCTTGCTTCGACCTGAATTTTTTTTTTTTTGGCTTAAGATCTGAAAACGATAGTGGGATTTCTATTGGATAATTGGACATTGTATGTTTGTTTATGAAAACTGGTTATATGATTATTTAAGGTGAAATAAGTCGTTTAATCATTAGTTGAAGGGCCGTTTGTTTAAGCTTATTATTTTTTTTTTTTTACTTATGAGGTTATTTGACTCATCTTATAAGCTAATTATGACCTGAATATGAAAATAAGCCTATGATTTGAAAAATAAGCCGAAAACTAATCTAAAGGTAGAGTCTAAAGTTGGAGTAGAGAATTTATGTAGTTAGCATTATCTGATGTCGAAACTCGAAAGTATGGGGTTTTTCTTTTGTAGGCCTTGTGCATTAAGGTTGAGTAGAACGTGTTATGATTCTGCACGTGTGGATCATAAGATTATGGTTGACTGAATTTGTTTCTATGCATGCTATTGAAACTGATTGGAACAATTTCAATATATGCCTAGCAAGTAGTATTAATTTTATAATGAAATAGAAATTGGAACTTTGGTATGTAAAACAATAAAGAAAAAGAAACTGAAAACTGCTTTTTAAATGTTATATTAATCATGTATGTTCTTTTCAATGTGCAGATAAATCAGGTGATCACAAAAATTGTAGCACGCACATGTGTTTTTGGAAAACGGGCACATATGTTCTAATGAACTTGATGAGAAAGTGAAGCGTGCACATATGTTTTTTGAAGTCGTGCATATATGTTATTGAAAGGCGTGCACGTATAATCTAATAAATTTAACGAGAAAGTGCATCGTGCACATATGTTCTTGAAAGGGTACTCATATGTTAATGAATTTGAAAAGAAAGTGAAGCGGGCACATATGTTTTTAGGAGAGTGCACACATGTTTTTTATGACGTTGATAATATATTTAACTAGGTGCATTTGTATTTTAAATGACTTTCATTCGATATCAAATTTTGTTTGTATATTTATGTTTTTGGTTTGTTATTAGTTTAGATGTTAGATATGTATGTTTATGTTTTTGGTTATAAACTACGAAGATAAAGGAATGTACACTAAAAACATATGTGCAATTAAAGATAAAGGAATGTACACTAGAAACATATGTGCAATTACCATTTCAAGCAAAAAAATATACGCTAGAAACATATGAAATAAACAATATTTAAAAAAGAAACACATATGCACTCATTTTTTTCTTTTGAAAACATATATGCTGAAAAAAGATATATTTAAAAAATAAATTCCGAAAATTAAGCAATTTTCAAAAATGTTTTTTAATTAAAAATTAAAAAAAAAAAGTCAAAATGTGTTTTGACTATTATACCCTTTTTGAATTAAATGAAAGTATTTAATAATATTAAATTTTGATTGGTTTAGAGTGGTTCTGTAAGTTCTGTACAAAAATGTGGTTCTGCATTGAACATGACCCTATATATATATATATATATATATATATATATATATATATATATATATATATATATATATATATATATATATGCATACATACACATATATATACATATGTATATATATATGTAACAATTAAAATATAACATTGTGTCTGATACAAAAGCACATACCGACTCATCATAAGCTCCGTTGCCCACATCCACTCCCGAATACACAAATATGTTAGCAAGCACGTCTTTGATACACAAGGATCGAAACAAATCAGCATTCATCATGTCTGTCGGGAAAATAAAAACAGCTCTTGCAGGAAAAAATTTTGGTGCCCATGCGTCGATGCCATGAAGAAACATTTTATTGATTCTCTGTAGACAAGATAATGAAGGTGAGAATTTTAAAGATTGTTTAAAAAGAGTTCAGAAAAGGAGGAAAAAAAATACCTCAGATATCCAACGCCCCTCTAACCTAAATGTTAAAATGCCAGCTTCATATAGAAAGAGTTGTTTTATCATATCATACTCCTTCGATTCAATTGCTGTCTTGATTTCCTGTGCTATCTTTATTGGTCCTTTTTTATGAAAATAGAAAGGGTCATCCTCTCTTAATTTGTTACAAAGATCCACGACACCAAAAAATGCATAATCACCATATTCTTCCCGAACATCCCCTTCCAAAGACTGAACAACAGCAATGTTCCTATATTGAGGGTAAGCTCCTTCCAGGAATCCATCAAATAAATCTTGAATGGCCATCATTGGTGAGTCCAATCTACGCATCTATATTTAAAAAAATAAATAAATAAAATAATAATAATAATAATAATAATAATAATAATAATAATAATAATAATAATAATAATAATAATAATAATAATAAATAAATAAAGGAAAAAAGAAAGGCGGTGAAAATTTATAAAAACACAAAACTAAAAAAGAATGATAATGTGTACATTAATAATGATAGACTTACATGCTTTTGTGAGCAAATGAAATGGTCCCTTTGGTCTATTGTTGAACTAGACATTTTTCTGGTAACAAATAGAAAAGAACCTCAATTTCAAGAGTTATAGATAGAAAAGCCCCCAAATTAAAGCATAAAACCGTTTTATGTTACATATCTATAAGAAAAAGAACCTCAATTTCAAACTTAGAACCAAATTAATTAATAACATCATCTAACAAAAAAAAAAAAAAAAAAAAAAAGTTTACCGGTTTATTGATAGGGTTTCTTTCTTGCTGCTTGATCAAGTTATGAAAAGTTGGATCGGTTTGTTGATAATTGTGTCTTTTCAATAATGTGAAAAAAAAAAAAAAAAAAAAAAAAAAAAAAAAAAAAAAAAAAAAAAAAAAATCATTAGTAAGAGCACTTTTACCAAATAGCTACGAAAGATCCATGACAATGTAAAGTATTGTTTGAATTGAAATCTTTAAATAAAGTACTTGTAACAAAGTAACCAAACACAGCTGCATTGTGTATAACCGAAAGTGGATTTTAAAGCATGATAGATAACAATATTGAAATTTACCTTAAAACAGACCACAAAAAAACTAAACCAAGAAACTGGCCACAGGCCACAGCGAGACTCGAATATGGGTCAATAAGGTCACAAACGAAGAACCACCCACAGAACTACAAGTCCTTTGAATAGCAAATCGATTGGTATTAATAGCAACTCTCTGACTGAGATTTTTGGGTTTATAATTATGATTCGTGTGGTTTTGTTTCTGAAGTAATAACCGAATGAAAACAAGGTTCGGTTAACTTGTCCATCAAGTTTGGCTATTACCTCCTCAATTTTCTCAAAACCGACAACCACATTTTCAGGTTCGAACTCAAGACCTACCCTTAACTAGGTAGGTCACTTTAACCTCTAAACCAAGCTCAACCCTATTGTGTATGTCCATCCATAAATATTTTATACCAATCAAGTCTAGTACAAGACAAGTTGCTATTTAGCATATTCTTTGCAAAATTACAACTGTGATATCATGTACATAATATATGTATGTAGTAAAACTGTTTGATTTATATAGAGTTATAGACCATCGTTAGTTATCAAAAAGGTTAATAATTTATGTCGAGGATAATGCAAATTTCAACAAATCATTGTATCCATAAATATTTTATATCAATGAACTCTAGTAATAGGATGCGACTAATGCTTTTGTGTGTTAAATATCGGGAGTTGCATATTTTTAAAACCCAAAAGCAAAAAATGTCTTCCCTTTGAGTAAGAGTAAGGGCAAGATCTGTCTATATTTTATTTACCCATATCCCATCCTGACCAAATTGAAGTATGTTGTTGTTGTGGAGTGTTGAAAAGTAATTTTAACCATAAATAACAGTAAAATAAAACTGAAAATATAAATAAAAATAATAGAGTGTTGAAGAATAATTATAATTACCAATAGCAATAAAAGGAAAACCGAAAAGAAAAATTAAAAACGGTAAAAGCCGACTAAGAGGTTTGAACTCATGACCTTCCACCAATGTGTATAACACTTTAACCACCAAGCCAAGCTTCACCTTAGCGTATATGTCTATCCTTTAGTATTTTATATCAATCAAATCTGGAAACAAGGCAACTAAATTATCATTAGCAAATTCTTTGCAAAATATTACAACCATAATATCATGAACATATATATTTATTTGTGTGATAAAACTTTTATGATTTAAAAATCTAACAAAATAATGGAAAAATGGATTGTTAAGGTTATTATTACATATTGACAGTTTGACACGTTATAAAATGACATAATAACATATATATTTGTTAAAAATCTTTGATACAGGCCACCGTCTAGTGGTAAAGGCTTAAGTAGTTAAGCGAGCCCAAGTGAGAGTAGTAGCGGTTTGGGTGACCGACCGGAAAGTCCTCACTTGGGAATCACAAGCTCTAATGATATCAGGCGAATCGAGAATAGGAGTGGGGTTATCCCCTAAGGAGAGTCTCGCGGTTGGTATCTCTGCCCGAGGATGCGACACTAACTCGAGCCAACAACTAACAACTAACCCGCCATTCAAAAAAAAAAACAAAAAAATAAATAAATAAATAAATAAATAAAAATAAACAATACCCAATCCCGCCGAGCGAAGTGTGGGTAACAATAAGCTAAACTATGACGATTAAATACGACTCATTGAGTATCGTTTTGTGACTTGGGTTCCTCGTAACTTTTATACTTGTTTAAATGGCTTTTTGACAACGTAGCTAACAAATTGAAATACCGAGTATGTTTGACAAATTAGTTGATGCATGAACAATAGTTGAAATTTAAAGCTTATTTTTATAAGTTACTTAAAAGTACTTTACAATTTAAAAGTCCATGATGCTTATTTTATAAGAAAAACTTTTACAAGTTTTATAGCGAAACATAATTAATATTTGAAAATAGGTTATATTTTGTCTGGTGAAGTCATTTGGAACAACGTTGTAACTTGTAACTTGTAAGTGAATGTGTGTATGTGTTGGTTTAAATGATGTTGTGTTTATAAAACACCTTTTAAGAACTTCATTGAATACATTTTTTTTTTCTCCTCCGCTAAAACACACTCTTGATTAGAAGAAGATTAAAATAATGTGTAACAATCTATACTAATAGGTTTAGAAAAATAATGTAGGTAACGTTTTAAGTAAGTTACCTTTATATCCATACACATCCACTCACACACCAACTATTTTTAGATTGCAACTTTGCCTCAATCAGCATATTATTTAGAAAATATTACAAGTTTAGTATTATGAACAAATCTATATAGAACTCTTTGCGATTTTAGAATTTCAAAAAGTAATACTAGTACAAAATTTGCATTGTTAATGTTGAAGGGTTGTAAACGAACCGGATAAACATGAACGGAGTCTTAACCAGACAAATAAACAGCCCCGAATGCTTTAATGGAGGAATTTTTTAAGACTCTCTCTTCAAATTTTAAGACTTACAAGAAAATAAGCACAGTGTACACCACTTTAATACACATAATTTTCAAACTTACAATCAAATAAGTATAGTGTACAATACTTTAATGCACATATTAAAAAAAACAAAACGCCACACTAATTCTATTTAATGTAGTCAATTAATTAACTTGTCAATAAATACAATTAATACAGTTATTAAAACACTCTTTATATAAGAAATACAAATTATCAATTATATTGTACGACCAAATTAAACAAAAAATCTGCATTAAATGTCACTAATACAAATAATAAAGCACATTATACAAATATTCAAGCCTGAACGTGTAACGGGTCAAATGGGCTTGAGCCCGAATGGGCGCAGGACAAACGGGCTCAAGCCCGAACGTGCACGAGGTAAACGAAATTCTTGATATCCATAAATTTATTGACAAAAAGAACATAATAAACTAAAATACATGATTCACCGGAAAATTTTATTTCATGGTACCCCGCCGCAACGCGCGGGTACCCTGCTATTAAATGAACATAAACGAACATAAATAAATGATTAAGCAGGCGTTAACTGAATGTTCAATTCATTTACTATCTTTAATTATCAAAAAGGTTAATAATTTATGTCGAGGAATTTCAAGTTTTAATACATCATGGTATTCAGAAGTCCAGAACTCACTTCTATAAAATACTAATTTTTATTTGACTAATAGTAATAGGATGGGACTAATGCTTTAACTAATGTGTGTTATATATCGGGAGTTGCAAGTTACATATTTTATAAACGAAAAGCAAGAAATGTCTTCTTTTACTTATTTACTATTTATTTAACTGTTTTTAATACTTTTCTTGTTTGGTAACTAGAAAGAGCTCAAGCAATTGGAGACATGGTTCAATAAATCACTTGTCTTAAGATTACTACTCATTAACTGGTTATATATCATCAATGCTTTATATATATATATGATGATGAATAATTTCAAGTTTTCAACAATTAGTGAAATCTTGTTGTTGACTTGTTGTGTTGTCTTATTCTTTTGTTTCGTGTAGTTTAGTTACATGGATTGACGAGACTAGTATGACGAATTGACGATGAACAATCGTAACTACCAATAACAATAAAACAAAAACCAAATTTCTTTTTATAAAAAGAATTGAGTGTTGAATTCTCCTTATTTTTGGGTAATCTCTATATAAAATAAAAACTGAAAGAATAAATAAAAAGAATGGAGTGTTGAAGAATAATTACCAATAGCAACAAAAGAAAAACCGAAAAAATAAAATAAAAAGAGAGGATGTCCGACTTGATGGTTCGAACTCATGACCTACCATAAATGGGTAAACCATTTTAAGTTTTTAACCACCAAGCCAAGCCACTCACTAGTCTATATGTCCATCTTTCAATATTTTATATCAACCAAATCTGGAACAAGGCAACTAAGTTACCATTTGCAAATTCTTTGCAAAATATTACAACCGTAATATCATGGACATATCTATTTATTTGTGTGATAAAACTCTTACGATTTAAGAATCTAACAAAGTAATACAAAAAATGGATTGCTAATTGTACTATTACAAATTGACACGTTATTACAAGACATAATAATATACTGTATTTGTTTAGCAAATAGGTTAATATATTTTTTGGTTACTCGTGATAGCGAGAATTTTTGAAGGGTCCAAAAGTTCTTAAAAAGGTGAATCTAGTTAGGTTTATAAAAATATGATATTGGTTACTAGTAGCTATAATTGAACAGTGGCGGACTCAAGATCTTGGAGGACGGGGGCAAAAAAAAATTTTTTTTTTTTTATAAAATTCTTGATGCTCTTTTATTAATTTTCATTTATAACCCAATTTTTTTTTTATCACTAACTATAAAATCACGTCTAGTAACGACAGTAAAAGAAAATTGAAAAGAGTGAAAGTATGTCCGAGTGTTTCGAACTCACGACCTACCATTAATGGGAATAAAACCTCTACGACAAGCTTTACTTCAACGTAATTGTTCATGCTTTATTATTTTATACAAACAAATCTTGCTTGAATAAGATAAGTAAGGCTATGTTTGGCAAAAGTAGCTGTGAGCAGTAGCTGTGAGCAGTAGCAGTGAGCTGTGAGCAGTAGCAGTGAGCTGTGAGCAGTAGCCAAAAAAGCTCACAGCTTCATAAAGAAGCATTGGGAAAATGAGCTTTCCTAAAAAATAGCAAAGCCCACAGCTCTCATGCCAAACGAACACTAAAAATCAAAAAGCTCATTGTTCACCGCTTATTGCCCAAAAAAGCTCCAAAAAGCATTGTGCCAAACATAGCCTAAGTTAGCCCGTTTGAAAATTTTAAAAAGTCGAAGACCTCCCTTGGTGGTTTTGAACTCATGACTTACCACCAATGGGTATACAACTTCAACCACCAAGCCAAGCTTCACCTTAGTGTACATATGGATCTTTTAATATTTTATATCAATCAAATCTTGAACAAGGAAAGTAAACTACCATTAGCAAATTCTTTGCGGGTGAAAGCTAAAAACATGCAACATAATTATTCAAAATAGCAAATATACGCAATAAACTTTAAAAATTACCATTATATGCAAGATATTTTCAAATTTCAAACAATGTACGTAATATGACCGGTAACTAATAGGTTACCAGGTTTCTAAGTTTGAAAGTCGACAGGAATGGTCCCTGTGGCTTTCGTTGACTTTCACTGGTCATCCTTGGACTTTTTTTCACATACAAAAGTTACAATAACGGTGCCCATGTTTTGTGTTGACTTTCATCTTTAGTTCTTGCCTTTTTTTTCACTTATAATTAATTCATGCAACATCCAAAAAAATTTTTGAAAAAAAAAATTTTTTTTAAAGATTTTATTAAAGTATTTAAAAAATAAAATTCTTTCCGATTTTTTTTTCAAATTTCGAAAAATAAGTCATAGAAAAAAAATTCATAAAAGAATATTTTTTGAATTTTTTTTAAGAATCTTATTTTTTTTAAGAATCTTATTTTTTTTAAAAGAAAATTCAAATTTTTTTTTCAAATTTTGAAAAAAAAAAGTCATAAATTTTTTTTTTTTAAATTGAAAATAGAAAATTAAAAAAATTGAAAAAATAATTCGAAAATAATTTTATTTTTTTAATATTTTAAGAATTTTTTTTTCGATAATTATTTTTTTTTCTAATTTTTTTTCAAAAATATTTTTTGAAAAAATATTAGAAATATATTTTAGAAAAAAAGTTGTAGAAAAAAATTTCAAAAAAAACTAATATTTTTTCGATAATTATTTTATACGTTGAAAAAAAATTTGGAAAAAAAAATTTTTTCTATAATTATTTTATACGTTATAGAAAATTTCAAAGAAAAACATATAATTTTATTGTTTAAATATTTTAAGAAAATGTTTTTTTGATAATTATTTTTTCAATTTCTTTTCGACTTTTTTTTTTTTTTTTTTTTTTTTTTTTTTTGGATAAAAGGTCAAAAGACCCGGTAAATATATTACTCCAAAAAACGTTTAAGTACACAGGATATAGGTGAATCTCATATTTCAGCCCGTTACATAGGCGAACTCTTACATAACAAGATACTATCTATTCTCCAAAAGGAAAAGAAACCAATACTCAAATGATGACAAAAGACAATGAAAAAATAAATTACTTCCTACGACCTTGAAGCTTAGTGCAATACATGGCATCAAAAGCAACCAAATCCTCTGGAAGATCATAAACCTGCTGCGCATAATCATCGTAGTCATATCCATCATACTCATATTCACGTTCGTGACCCCCACCAAATAGATTAGCGGACTCATCAAACGTGTTAACAACCTCCTCATCATCACTATTAGTCACAACAACATCTCCCATTTTAGAAAATGGGTTAACCCTCTTAGTAGACGAAGTAGATGGAGAGGAAAATGAACTAGGCTTAGAAGTCCCAGCCTGTTCCTTTTCAGTCGAATCACGCACAAGGGGTTCTTGTGATGTAGTAGCAGTCTTTAAAGATCCATCCTCATTAGCCTCCTTAGTACTTCCAGACATCACCTCCAAAGTCACTTCCTCAGTAGGAATACCAAAATCATCAGTATCAGCCATATTAAGTGCATCAAACTTATTTGATGTAACAATCTTAGCTCCACTAGTACTCGGCATATCAGCATTCTTCTTCTTATTGGCATCCACTTTCTTGGGTTCCGGCTGAGGTGCTTTGGGTCTATATTGCATCTTCTTACCCACACCAAGCTTTGTAAAACCTCCTTTAATAGGACCAGATTGACCATCACTATTACTCTTCTTCTTATTAGTAACCGTTTGGAAGCCATCATTAACTCTCGGTGTAGGTTGAGTAGTAGTTGGTACAAAATTAGGACAATCAACAAGAGTATGACCAAATACCTTACATTTATCACAATGAGGCGGTTTCCACTCATATTCAACCCGAATCTTCTCAATAATCAAGCCCTTCCCATCAAGCAAAGGTATTTCAACAATAATGCTATCCCTAAGCACCACATCAAACTTCACTTCAATCATGCATCTAGCAAAGCTACTACGGCCCCACGATTCCTTGCACATTTGGCTGGTAAAAGCATCTAACCTTTTGGGCGTACCAATCAATGTAGCAAGAAGACTAAGGCCATCATCAGAAAACATAGCAAGAGGAACATCATGGAATTTCACCCACACCAGGATGTTGGTCAAATCCTCTTTAAGTAAATTGGTGTTCAATGTCCATGGTTTAAGAATAATAGACACATTTCTAATCAACCATGGACCGTTTTCAAGTACATCATCAACACCTTTACACGAATTGAACTTAAAGAAAAAGAACCCCTTAGCATTCATCATCACCTTTTGTATACCAAACTTAACCCACGCATTGCGTACATAGTAATCGACAACAGGAAAAGCAAGGCGTTGACCAAGGAAATACACATCAAGAGTATTCTCAAATCTGAGATTCACCTCTTCCACTACTTTTATCGGGACACAAAGATCTACTTCAGTCTTCTTGTTACTACATTCCAACCTACGAAAATTAGACACATATTTCTTAGGATCGTTAGAAGTAGCACCCGCATAAGAGACCGACTTCACTCCCGTACCACTCGTATTAGAAGGCTGATCCAAACCATCTAAAGTGCTTGAATCCTTATTAGTACCCTTACTAGTAGCATTGTCATGTTGAACTTGATTCATAGTAGCATCAAAATTCTTACGTGCACTTAACAATAACTGTTCAACATTAGGAGCAACCACATGTTCATTAGTAGGCTTCATCGCCACTTGAGGTTCATTCACCGTATCATTAACATTAACATCAACATTAGCATCATTACTAATGTCAGGAATCCCATCATTAAGAGGTAATGAAATCTCATCATCATCCACGAACACAAGCTTACCTTCAACAATTTCCCTTTCCATGTCGCGGATCTTATCATCAAGCAAACGTGTAACATCATCACCTTGGGAAGCAATAGATCCACCCAAGTTTCCAGGACCAGCAGAATTAGACTTAGTAACATCAATATTCCCACTGGTCCTAGGAACATTAGTAGCGTCCTTAGTATTCAAAAAACCCTTAGTAATCATCTCTCTCTAACCCAAACACAAGTCGACACAATCAATAAGAACCAGTCAGCAGCATGAATATCAAATCGTACAATGAGGAAGAAAACCCTAACCGAACAGTTAGGGTTTTAAAACGTATACGCCCAGGAGTTTAACTAGGTCCCATGGTTATAAGCAGAAACACGTAAATTATAATCGATTATAATATGGATCATGCAATATTACGTAGGAACAATCGATTATAATAATAAAATATCAGCAAGCAGCGAATAATAAACAAGGCACCAAATAAGCGAATATGAATCACCGACCCACGTTAAGATTTCAGAGAAAAAAAGACAAGGACTAAATGATTATAAGTGAAAAAAAGACAAGGACTAAAGGTGAAAGTCAACGCAAACCATGGGGACCGTTATTGTAACTTTTGTAAGTGAAAAAAAGTCCAAGGATGATCAGTGAAAGTCAACGAAAGTCACAGGGACCATTCCTGTCAATTTTCAAACTTGGAAACCTGGTAATCTATTAGTAACCGGTCATATTACGTGCATTGTTCGAAATTTGAAAATATCTTGCGTACAATGGTAATTTTTAAAGTTTGTTACGTACATTGACTGTTTTGAATAATTATGTTGCGTGTTTTTAGCTTTCACCCTTCTTTGCAAAAATATTACAACCTTAATATCATGAACATATCTATTTATTTGGGTGATAAAACTTTTATGATTTCAGAATCTAACAAAGTAATGCAAAAAATGGATTGCTAAGGTTACTATTACATATTGACACGTTATAAAACGACATAATAACATGTGTATTTGTTAAAAATCTTTGATATAGGCCATCGTTAGTTATCAAAATGGTTAATAACATGTGTATTTGTTAAAAATCTTTGATATAGTCGTATTGTTAGTCCTTTACACTAACAGTCTTTAGTAAATAACTTAAAATTCCGTTTTCTTCCGATTTTACACGTTTTCATCCGTTTTCTTACGTTTTTGTCCGATTTTACATGTTTTCTTCCGTTTTTTTTCGTTTTCGTCCATTTTTTTTACGTTTACGCCCGTTTTTTTTACGTTTTCACCCTGTTTTTGCATGTTTTTTTACGTTTTCGTCCGTTTTTTTACATTTTCGTCCGTTTTTTTATGTTTACGGCCCTTTTTTTACGTTTTCACCCAGTTTTTTATGTTTTCGCCAATTTTTTTTACGTTTTCGCCCGTGTTTTACGTTTTCGTCCATTTTTTTTACGTTTACGCCCGCTTTTTTACGTTTTCACCCGGTTTTTTTACGTTTTATTCTGTTTTTTTTATTTTTTCGCGTGTTTTTTTTACGTTTTCGTCCATTTTTTTATACATTTAAGCTCGTTTTTTACGTTTTCGCCCGGTTTTTACGTTTTCTTCCTTTTTTTTACGTTTACGCCCGTTTTTTACGTTTTCACCCGGTTTTTTACGTTTTTGCATGTTTTTTTACGTTTTCGTCTGTTTTTTTACGTTTACGCCCGTTTTTTTTACGTTTCCCCCCGGTTTTTTACATTTTCGCCAGTTTTTTTACGTTTTCGTCCGTTTTTGTTACGTTTTCGTCTGTTTTTTATACGTTTACACCCGTTTTTTACGTTTTCACCCGGTTTTTTTCGTTTTCACCTGGTTTTTTACGTTTTCTTCCGTTTTTTACGTTTTCACCTGATTTTTTACGTTTTCTTCCATTTTTCAACCTTTACGTCCATTTTTTTACGTTTATGCCCGTAAAAAAAATGGACGAAAACTAGGGATGAAAACGAGCCGAGCCGAGCCCGAGCCTGCCAGAGCTCGAGCTCGACTCGTTTATATATAAAAAGCTCGAGCTCGAGCTCGAGCTCGTTTCGAGCCTCACATTTTGAGCTCGAGCTCGGCTCGTGAAATTTTTCACAAGATCGAGCTCGGCTCGGGCTCGACTAATTTATATGATGTGTAAAGTTCAAATAGTGCTTGGCTCGTTAATAAAAGGCTCGAGCTCGAGTCATTAATACAAAGCTCGACACGTTAAGACAAGGCTCGAGTTCTTTAACTCATAAAAAATGGGCGTAAACATAAAAAAACGGACGAAAACGTAAAAAACGGAAGAAAACCGGGTGAAAACGAAAAAAAACGGGCGTAAACGTAAAAAAAGGGACAAAAACGTAAAAACCCGAAAGAAAACGAAAAAAAACCGGGTGAAAACGTAAAAAAACGGGCGTAAACGTAAAAAAACGGACGAAAATATAAAAAGCGGAAGAAAACGAAAAGAACGGGTGAAAACGTAAAGAAACGGGCGTAAACGTAAAAAAAAGGACGAAAACGTAAAACACGGAAGAAAACGAAAAAAACCGGGTGAAAACGTAAAAAAAACGGGTGTAAACGTAAAAAATGGACGAAAACGTAAAAAAAACGAAAGAAAACTTAAAAAATTGTGTGAAAACGTTAAAAAATGAGCGTAAACGTAAAAAACGGACAAAAGGTAAAAAAAGGAAGAAAACGTAAAAAACCGTGTGAAAACGTAAAATAAACAGGTGTAAACGTAAAAAACGGACAAAAAAGTTAAAAATAGAAGAAAACGTAAAAAGCAAAAAAAACAGGGTGAAAACGTAAAAAAAACGGGCGTAAACGTAAAAAACCGGGTGAAAACGTAAAAAAAACGGACGAAAACGTAAAAAAAACGGACAAAAACGTAAAAAAACGGGTGTAAACATAAAAAAAATGATGAAAACGTAAAAAAACGGGCGTAAACGTAAAAAAAAATGGACGAAAGTGAAAAAAAAAACGAAAGAAAACGCGTAAAAGCGGACAAAAACGTTAGAAAACGGATGAAAACGTGTAAAATCGAAAAAAAAACGGAATTTAAGTTATTTACTAACGACCGTTAGTGTAAAGGACTAACGATGCGACGCTTAGTACATAAAATAGCAAAAAAAATCAAGTTTTTTTGTTACAATAAAAAAAAATAATTGGCAACATACAATGGTAAAAAATGTCAAGTTCAATGTTTTTTTTTTTTTTTTTTTTTTTTTTTAATCATTTTCCCTATTATCTATACTACTTATAATGTGAAAATAGTCAAAGTGAAATGTGAAATTCTTAACTTTTGGTCAATTCCCATAATGCCCTTGTCAACTAATTATCTAAATCATAATTAATTTAGGCAACTTTGTAAACATATAAAAACTACACGTTTGATTACTTATATAATATAGGCAAGTATTAATAAATTTCCATCTTCTACTTTTACTTATTACTTAACACAAGTTGGTAGAGATAGGCAAATTTCAAATTCATTTCAAAACACACGGTTTGTAACACAACACAAGATTTGTTAGAATATTAATACTTTTCAAAATATTATCTTATTTTCCATAGTAACGACATTTTATCGCGTGCAAAGCAACGACATTTTATCGCGGCTAAAGTTGAAAGTTATGAAAGTATATATGACAAAGGTTTTTTTCCATTGTCTATACAAACAACCCCAGTTAATTCAAACTTCTAAATGTATGATGAAAAAGTATTTATATGTACCAAAAATTAAGTGATACTTGATTAGTTTATTTAAATGAAGAATATTAATAAACAAAAAAAGAAAAAATTATTGTTTTCGTTAGATGATAGTTGATCATTTTACTTTTTCTTTACGAACATATCAACGGGTTATGCACAAGTTAATTAAAAAGAGGCATATGCATATTTGAGGTTTCAAAAATAACTATATGAGTACCCATGCATAGCAACGAGATTTTCTAACGGCAAACAGCTATAGTTATACAAAACATTTAACCAAAATATCACTATAAATATCTGCCGTTATAAATCCGTTGCTATGCACGGGTACTCGTCTAGTTATTATTAATACTTTCTTGTTTGGTAATGAGAAAGAGCTCAAGAAATTGAAGACATGGTTCATAATTTAGTTGTCTTAGAATTACAACTCATTAACTGGTTACATATCATTGATGGAAAACGTAAAAAAAACGGGCGTAAACGTAAAAAAAATGGACGAAAAAAAAAAAAATGAAAGAAAACGCGTAAAATCGGACAAAAACGTAAGAAAACGGATGAAAACGTGTAAAATCGGAAGAAAACGGAATTTTCAAGTTATTTACTAACGACCGTTAGTGTAAAGGACTAACGATGCGACGTTTAGTACATAAAATAGCAAAAAATGTCAAGTTTTATGTTACAATAAAAAAAAATAATTGGCAACATACAATGGTAAAAAAATGTCTAGTTCAGTGTATTTTTTTTTATCATTTTCCCTATTATTATTATTATTATTATTATTATTATTATTAATACTTTCTTGTTTGGTAATGAGAAAGAGCTCAAGAAATTGGAGACATGGTTCGTAATTTAGTTGTCTTAGAATTACAACTCATTAACTGGTTACATATCATCGATGGTTTATATATATATATATATATATATATATATATATATATATATATATATATATATATATATATATATATATATATATATATAGAGGGAGGTTATCGTAAGTTAGTTGTTAAAATAGGAAGAACAGGAAGCAATATGAACCGTTGGATGTATCAACAATAATTTTACAAGATCAAAATTAATTGAATGGCACTTTCGTAGATAACTCGAAATAGATGGCACAAGTTGAAACCAAATTAATTGACTGAAGTCACTAAATTTACGCACCACCTTCCAGATTTATTGTTTTTTTTCCTATTAATTTTTTATTTGAATTTGAATTCTTTAAAATATTTTGGTTACAAAAAATCACACTCACATTCTAACTTATTTGCATTTCGTAGATGGCAACCACTTTATATGCATTTCATGTGATACGCAAGATTACGAAGCACCTAATACATATTTAAAGCATCGATGCACGAACGTTTTTTGATGATGTCGATACATGAACTCTTTTTGATGATATCGATACATGATACGAATGAGAACATTTACAATTGATGAACTACATAACGTCATACACTCCACTAATAAGTTGATTAAATTGATACCAAGTTATACACTTCAAATAATTAATTATCACTCATTGCTAAAAACTAATATTTGATTGATACATTCTAATTGGTTCAAGAGAAATTGATACACTGCACTTCATTTTGTTTAAGAAATATGAATACACTCAGAGAGGCTTATTAATACACATACTATGCAATCGATACAGAATCCGTTCGCTAATTGAATATGATAATTCTGTTGATACAACAAAAATGGTGGGATATGAAGGGTGGGATATGGATTATGGAGAAATGGTCAACACAGTTACACGGCGTTCGTATCAAATCTCAAATGTATGTGTTTTTTTAAGGGATAACACAATAATGCAAGATTACCAATTTACCCTTTAGTGTATTTAATTAATTCTTTTAATAAAAAAAAATAAACATCCACTTGGCACAATTTCATTAGCTGCCTACACTATCTTACTTTAAACACTATCCCATTTGAACCTCATTCTATATATATATATATATATATATATATATATATATATATATATATATATATATATATATATATATATATATATATATATATATATATATAGGGGGACTTTCTTACGAGAACTATTTAATCTGCGAGAACTGATAGAACCATAAAAAACATACATGCACGCCTTTTAAAATAAAATAAAAATACATGCAAATCATCAATAATCATAAGCATACACCTATGTTCTTCAATATAATCATGAACTTATCATCTTTTTTCACAAAAAACATTACACATGGCCACAATATTGTCATTGCACGCCTTATAAGAACATACATGCACACCTTCAAAGAAAAATTTTGTATTTCCAATTTCTTATCAAATTCTTTAGAACAACTATGTTTTTTTTTAAACATATATGTTGTTTTTAGAACATATGTGCAAAATACAATTATTGAAGGCGTGCATGTATGTTTTTGGTGGTTCTCTCAGTTCTCGCAGATAAGATGGTTCTCGCAAGAAAGTCTCACTATATATATATATATATATATATATATATATATATATATATATATATATATATATATATATATATATATATATAATCTAGATCAAATAAGATCAATCTTAAAGTTGTAAAAATAAGATCCAACTAAAATTTGACAAGTGACACACTCGTTAAAATAAAATTAAATTTTTTATTGAGTGCAACTAAAATTGTTAAAGTTTCGATTGTTTTCTTTTTTAAATTGACGAAACCAAGGTGATACACTTTGATTCGACATGTAATGTATCAAGTTAAGGTGATACACTTTGATTTAACATGTAAATTTATAGTTGTGTATCACTAATCCAAACCCATGTATCAGTTGGTTATTAGTTGCTAAAATGTTAATTCGTATTAATACATTATTTTTTGTGTATTATTGCCAATATAGTTATTTATAAAATGGTTTATGTAATTGTTTAGACTAGATCTTATTTTTACAACTTTAAGTTTAATCTCACATTAACCATCTCCTATATATATATATATATATATATATATATATATATATATATATATATATATATATATATATATATATATATATATATATATATATATATATGTGATGAATAATTTCAACAATTAATGAAATCTAGTTGTTTTGTTGTTTTATTAGGGTGGTGGCTATGGGAGCGGGGTGGGCAGCGGTTTGCCCCAAACCGCCGCGGAACATCGCTGCCACCGCAGAGGTTTGGTTGGGAGGTTTGCTCCAGCGGCAATTTATACCTCGTTGGGCACTAGGAAAAAAAATTGAGAGGTATGAAAAAAGTATGGTTGCAACTAAAAATAGTTGAGAGGTATGAAAAAAGTGTGAGTGAGGTGGAATGATATTATTGGTTTGTTGGGAGGTATTGGAGATTTTGGGAGTGACCATTACCACCACCCTTACTCTTGTTTCTTACATTTTAGTTACATGGATTGACAAGGGCACCATGAAGATGAATAACAATAACTATCAATAACAATAAAAGAAAAACCAAATTTCTTTTTATAAAAAGAATTGAGTGTTGAATTCCCCCTACATTCGGGTTTATATTGGAGTAAGGGTAAGATATCTCTATATTTCATTTACCCATATCCCGTACCAACGAGATTGGGGTATTTTGTTGTTGTGGAGTGTTGAAAAATAATTTTAACCACAAATAACAATAAAATAAAAACCGAAATTATAAATAAAAAGAAAGGAGTGTTGAAGAATAATTATAATTACCAAATAGCGACAAATGAAAAACCGGAAAAAAAAAATTAAAAAGATGTGAAATGACGTGGGGGTTCGAACTCTCGACGTAACCCCAATGGGTATGCCTCTTTAACCACCAGGCCAAGCTACAACCTGATGTATAACTCTATCCTTTACTATTTTATAACAATCAAATCTGGAATAAGGCAACTAAGCTACCAGTTTTAAATTCTTTGCAGAATATAACAAGTTAACAACCGTAATATCATGAACACGAAATACGAAACACGAAAATGAAGGTACAAACTAACCCTTTTATGGGTATCTCTAGTGGTTAGTGGCACTTGACTAAGCTATTTTTACCTGATTTATAAACCGTGAAATACGGTCTTTTAATCGGTTTATATTTCAACATTTCAAGTTTCAACACTTCATGGTATATATTCGTGACCGGTAAGGATTCAGTGAGAAGAAAACTTAAAATGAGAAGGATGAGAAATAAATATAATCACACATTTGAGATGCATCGACTTGATGTAGATGCATCTCTATTCATTTAGATGCATCCCAATTAGTTTCGAAAAGTGATTTGAAGTGAAAACGACGCAAAATAGTACTAACAACATATTTGACCCGCAGAGGACGAAAAATGTATAGAATTTGTCTAACTTGATGAAATGCATCTAATATATGTATATGCATCTAATTTTTTGCTAGAAAATATATTATCGTGCATATAAAAGATTAGGGATGCATCTAATTTAAGTCGATGCATCTCAACTGTGTGGTTATAGTTATTTCTCATCCTTCTCATTTTAAGTTTTCTTCTCATTTGATCCTAATTTATTCGTGACTCAATTTTATAAAAACTTACCAATAACTATTAAAGAAAAATCCGAGAGAAAATTTAAAAAGATAGATTAAGACAAGTAAGGGGGTGTTTACCAAATTAAGTGGTTTCGTATGAACCACTTAATTAGCCATTTAATTGGGAGAGTGAAGCTTTAATGCTCCTCCCAATTAAGAGGTATTAAGGGTTTGGACCCACTTTTCTTCCCCACTAAGAAGAAAAGAAACACTCCCAATTGACACGCTATAACAATACATAATATATGTATTTAGTAAAACTCGTTGATATCGATCATCGTTAGTAGGGTTGTAAATGAACCGGGCAAACATGAACGGAGTGTTGTTTTTGTTCGTTCATTTAGTTTTAACCAGAAAAATAAACAACCCCGAATGCTTTAACAGACAAATTTTCTAGTTCATGTTCATTTATTCTGAAAATGAGTTGCTCATTTTTGTTTATATGTGTTCGATAAGACACTAAACTAACCATAAATAAACATAAACAATCGAAAATAATATAGAAAAACAAACATAAACTTTATTAAATTAAACATAATATTTTGTTTTATAAGTGTTGTTTTGTTTAAGTATACCAGTTTTAAAAATATACAATTAAAATATATAATATACAAACATAAACTTATAAATGAACATAAATGAACATTGATAAATGCATAATCAGGCGTTTACTGAACGTTCGGTTCTTGTACGACCATAATCGTTAGTTATGGACCATAATCGTTGAAAAAGTTAATAATTTATGTCGAAGACTTTCAAGTTTCAATACATCATGGTATCCAGAAGTCCAGAACTCACTTCTATAAAATACAAATTTTAAAAGTCGATCCGACCCGAATCCGAACTCGAATATAGCTTTCGGGTCGGGTCAATCCGGTCAACCTGAATTGACCCGAGTTTTAAATAAGGTTGGGTTCGGGTATGTTTTTATTAGCCTCAACCCGAATTGACCCGAACCCGGCTAATCCGGCTCAACTAACACTTTCACTATGCAAAAATACTCGGGTTGACCCGAACCCGAGTTGACCCGAACCCGAATGACCCGAACCCGAGTTCTAAACAAGGTCGGGTTCGGGTATGTTTTTCTTGAGTTTTGACCCGAAATGACCCGACACGATTGACCCGAACCCGACCGAGTCGACCCGAATAACACCCCTACTAATAGTACTCCGTAATAGCATGCAGCTAATGCTTTGACTAATGGGTGTTATACTTTTCTTGTTTGGTAACTAGAAAGAGCTCAAGCAATTGGAGACATGGTTCAATAAATCACTTGTCTTAAAGATTACAAGTTTACAACTCATTAACTGGTTATATATCATCAATGCTTTATATATGTATGATGAATAATTTCAAGTTTTCAACAATTAATGAAATCTTGTTGCTGTGTTGTTTTATTACTTCTGTTTCGTGCATTTTAGTTACATAGCTTGATTATGACGATGAATGATTATAACTGTCAATAACAATAAAATAAAAAACCGATTAAGAGAAAAGAATGAAGTGTTGAAGTCTCACTACTTTTGGGTTTATCCGGTGGTAGAGATCGGATTTGTCTACTATCTACATCCCTGCCCCAGCGGGAATGTGTATATTGTTTTTGTGAAGTGTCGAAGAATAATTATAACTGCCAATAACAATAATAAAAGAAAAACGGAGAAAAAGTATTAAAAAGAGTGGAGTGTAAGAAAAGAGGTTTGAACTCATGACCTCCAATCATTAAGTATACTACTTTTAACCTCTAAACCAAACTCCACCCTATTCTGTATGTTCATCTTATAATATTTTATACTAGGTTGCCATAGTTTTATCATTACAACCGTTAATCTTTTTTGGTTTTAGTTACTCGTATGTAGAATCTTTGAGGTGTCCAAAAGTTCTTAAAATAGTGAATCGAGTGAGGTTTATTAAAAGATGATATTGGGTTACCATAGCTATAACATCGAACTTAAACTATAATGATCAAGTAAGATTCGTGCTAAAGATTGACTATCGTTTTTGTTGATACAAAAGTTGGGCGTACCTGGTTGTTTGGGTTTTGCTCTTATATCAATTCGTTCCTTAGCACTTTGTTACCTGCGTACTAAGAAATAAAACAACACCGTTAGGCTTATCGAGGGATTGTCTCCCCCGATTAGACTCCGGCGTGAGAGTAAGTAATCGAATTAGGTTTTTAGTTGAAGAGTTAGGGATTTTGTCAATCGTACCTTGAATGGGAATCGTATGATTCTATATATATGAGCTAAGAAACCGTGTTTCTTGCTCCTTACTCTTCGCACGCATAGTGCTTATCCAAGGTAAGGATATCTATTCCTTGAATAGATAATCCTTATCGTGCACCCGGTGGGTGAGATTGGGCCTCTGGGCTTCATGAGCCCAAAGCATTGATGCTACGGCCCATACCATTGTCATGGTAGCCCATTCGTGATGGGCTTAGGTGTAAGTAATGTTTATCATTTGGGCTTGCGGCCCAAATATAGGCTATACGTCATCATGTCCCCCCAGTCTAGTGTGCGCGGCGCGTAGCCGCGGGTACTAGACTTAATATCAGCAGCGGTAAGCGTGGCGGGAAATTAAACAACTTGTTACCGCCTTTTTGGAGGTACAATGCACCTAATAGGTTTAAAATAGTTGCCTCGGAAATCGGGGGTGGTGTCCACGTATCTCTTGGAATTCGGGAAAAAGTGCATGTACCTTTTCACCTTCCAACCACACGATCACTGTGAGTGGGTTCCACGTGGATATGGATTAGGGTTTTTACCACCCCTATATAAGTGTCACCGCCTCCCATTTTTACACACACAGTAAAAAACACACACACCCACTATTCACCGTCTTCTTCATTTTCAGAGCGTTTTTTGCGAGAAAACCTTTTATCCTTCGTAGGTAACTTGCGTCTTCTTAGGTTTAAGATGAAAATTGTCGCTCAATTAGATGAGTTTCGCTCTGTGATGTCTGTCGAGGATGTGATGCATTTTTCTTCCGACTATTTTGTGCCTTTGGATGTACATCCAGAGGCGCCAGATGTCGATGCATGTATAGCAGACTTCCCTGAAGGGAAGATAGGTTTATATAAGAAATTTTTTGAGTACGCTAACTACCGCGTACCTATATCTGTATTTCTGAGCGATTTGCTCAATCATTATCGCCTTCACATTTCTCAGCTGCACTGTATAGGTGCGGCGAAGGTGTCTAATTTTGAGATAAACTGCCGTTTATTGGCGATAGAACCTACCGTAGACCTGTTCCGCTCTTTTTACCACTCAACGTGGTCAAATGGTTGGGTATCCTTTGCGAAGCGCCCGGGGGCGTTTCAATGTTATACGGAAAAAGTCGACGCACTCAAGAATTGGAGGGAATATTTCTTTTGGGTAGACGACGTGGTCTTTCCCTCCAATTTTGAGTTTTATACTCAGGCGTCCTTACCAAAGGATGGGCGTCCCGCACCCGGTTCATATAAGATTGCTGACGCGCAGACGTTAGATGCCAATCGATTGGCCATTAACCCTTATCCGGAGGAGTTATTGGTTCATGTAGGATTGAGTCGCGCGTATTTTGGCGCGGCAGATGAGGTTCCCACTTTCCTAAGTGAGGATGGCCGGGGTGGGTGTTCATCCTTTGTAATTGTTTTGTAAGTATTTCATTCCTTTTCTTTGCGCATTTGCCAACTAACCTTTGTTGTTTGCTTGCTTTATTGTTATATGTGCAGAGATGGATTTGTTCGCAGTGGTGAAGCTTGACAAACCGAAGCAGGTCACCATAGGGATTCGTCCGTTGAGGGAAGGGGAGCCGCCCCTACTTGACGCGACCGCGGGGCATTTGACTGCTCTGCCCTTGGCCACACCTGAGGAGACGCCCCCGCTCGTAGTGACACCTGTGCAGACTGTAGCGCCCGAGGTGGTGGCGGAGCCTACAGAGAAGTCGGTGCCTGAGGTGGAGGTGACGCATGAAGAAGCGCGCTCAGGATCATCTGATAGCATCCGGATCCTAAAGCCTGAGGAGGTGCTGAGAGAGGAGGTTGCGCAGAATTTAAAGCGCAAGGGAGAGGCTGGAACTAGTGGCACCAGCAAGAGGCGTCGACACGTCATCAGAGACGCAGGGTCGAATGCGGAAGAAACTTCGACCTCCGGCGCACGGTTGAAGGCTGGTGCGTCGCCGTTTCTGTAAGTGTGCACTCCTTTCATTTTTTTTTTTTTTTTTTTTTTTTTTTTTCCAATTACTTGTTGTAATTTTTTGCTGAATGTCTTTTGTTGCGTAGGGACGACGGCGCGAAGGATGATGAGGTGTCCTCTCCGCAGAACGAAAACAAGGAGGGGAACGCCAAGGTTGTTGATGGCGGTGAGGCGCAGCAGCTGATGGATGAGCTGGCTGCGACTACCGCACGCCAAGCTGAGTTGGTGACTCAACTGAAGGGGAAGTACGCTGGGGAGAACCGTGTTCTTGCCCAGAAAGAGGAGGAGTTGGCGACCCTCCGTGCGCAGTTGGCTGATGCGCAGGCAGAGCTGGGGGCCTCGAAGGCCTATGCCGAGAAGATTGCTCAAGATAAGATGAGCATCTTGGCGGATCTATTGTATGCGAGGGGGAAGCTTGAGCAGGTGAAGGCAAAGGCGTCATGGTCGGTGTCGTACCTTGAAGAGAAGAAGGCAGAGCATTATGCTAGCCTGCAAGAATTCAAGGAGCGCATGGAGAAGACGCTCGTGATGTATGAGGAGAAGCTGCGCGCCCTCAGCATCGAGTATGACGAGGAGCTGTACCCATATCTTATGTCTACGATAGCTGAGCGCAGGTATTCTTACGCCTTTGTCTTTTAAGGTTGCTTTTTTGCCCTATATATCTTACTCTTTTTGTCGCCTGTGCAGGTGGTTGATCAGCCATGGGCTTCGTCTGGCAGCTCTAAGTACTTTAGAGTCTGCGGAGGTGGTGGAAGCCTTTGGGAGGGTTGTTCACTGCGCGATGGCGCGTGGCCGTTCGCAGGCTTTGGAGGAGCTCCGTGAGGCCAAGTTGTTGGAGAAGGACTTGGCGGAGATTCCTGGTTATAGCGCAACAGCGTATGATGAGCTGGTGCAGGCGATGGCGGGGTTGAAGGTTCTGGAGCTGCCGCATATAGGGAGGTTGGAACGCGACCAAGATGACCCTATTGATGTGCTCATGGCGGGTCTGACGTTGCAGCGCCATCTTGAGGAGAATGCAGCAGAGGAGTTAGATTATTATCTAAAGCCTGATGTCTCGCAGCTTCAGGTTCCAGTTTTTGCGCGGCCCCGTGATATCCTCAAACCCTTTGCTTTGGAGAAGGAGATTCCTTTGAAGGAGGTGCTGGAGCGTCACGAGCAAAGGGTTGCCATAAAGAAGGGTATTAAGGGCAAGGCTGTGATGTGCGACATTGGTGCCGCGCACCTTCCTCGATCTGATGGTGTGGCTGTGAGTGTTCCAACCGTTTCGCTCAAGGATGCTATAACCTTAAGGAAGCTGAAGGAGGCGGATAGTTCCGCCGCACCAGAAGAGAGCCATGACCACCGCCATAGTATATAGGTTGTTTGTAAATGTATGTAATTTCCCTTGTAATTTTAATAAATATGGAATAAGATACATTTTGTTATAAGTTCGTAACTTAAACGTGCTTGCATTGTTTGCTAAGTTTGATTATTTTTACTAAGTCTTGTAAGTACGTGACTTAAGTATTCTTGCATTGTTTGCTAAGTTTTTATTATTTTTGACCAAGTGTCTTGGCTCGTTATGTTGCTAAGCTTGTACGTTGTACGTGGTATATGCGCATCCGTCGTGGGGTGTGCATGTGGAACTTACTTTGACGTCTCAATAGTAAGGCGCTTAGCAAGGATGCATGATCCAATGTTGATGGGTTTGCAACCCTCTTACTCAACGAGTAAATTAGTAGGTTAACTCATCCTTTATGCCGTCGTGGGTCTTTAAGTGGTGCATGCACGCCATGTAGGCAGAAATATAAAATAAACAATATTGACATATATGCAATAAAGTAAAATGCGTTATGGAGTTAGCTAGAAACCATAACATTTTATTAATACTTGCAAGTAATTGAAAAAATTGGAAAATACAATTCCTAGAAAGAAAAAGAAAGACAAACACTTATTGGGCACCTCGTAGGGTGAAGTGTGTTTGTGGGAGGGCCGTAGCCTAAAGGTAACATTTTTTGAGATTGCAAATGTTCCAGGTGCGCGCCAGGGCGTGACCTTCCATATCGCGCAGCCTGTATGCACTGTTGTCGAGCGCATCTGTGACCTCGTAAGGTCCTTCCCATTTGGGTCCTAGTTTGCCCGTGTCTTCTGCGTGGCTCGCATCGTTGGCGCGATAAACAAAGTCTCCTGGTCTGAATGAAGTGTGTTTGACTTTTGCATCATAATACTTCTTCATGTTTGCCTTGGCCTTTGCTTCGCGTATAGCTGCGCGTTCGCGCCTTTCTTCCAGTATATCTAAGTCTATGCGCCGTTCCTCGTCATTTGTTGTGACGTTGACCTCTGCTGTGCGTATAGTTGGCATTCCTATCTCGGCTGGTATGACGGCTTCTGTTCCGTAGACTAGGGAGAATGGCGTGTCGCCAGTACTGGTTTTGATAGACGTGCGATGCGCCCACAAGACGTGCGAGAGCTCATCTACCCACTTTCCTTTGTGTCTGTCAAGGCGCGCTTTTATTCCCTCGCCTAGACTGCGATTTGCGCGTTCAACTAGACCATTGGTTTGTGGGTGTTTGACTGAAGCAAAGTGTTGTGTGATGTTCAATTGTGCGCACCAATCTTTGAATGGGTTATCACAGAATTGTTTTCCGTTGTCTGATACGATCTCGCCCGGTAGGCCGAAGCGACAGACAATATTGTCCCAAACAAAGCGTTTGACTTGGTTTCCCGTAATGTTCACCACTGCTTTTGCTTCGATCCATTTTGTAAAGTAGTCTATGGCTACAATGAGGAATTTTATTCCTCCCGCTGCGACGGGAAAAGGTCCTGCGATGTCAATACCCCATTTGTAAAATGGCCATGGTGAAGTAATTGGTGTTAGTTCGTGTTGTGGTCGGCGCGGAATAGGCCTATGTACTTGGCAGTTGTTGCATCTTCTTATCAGATCGCGTGCATCGCGGTGCATTGTTGGCCAATAGTATCCTGACCTTAAAGCGCTTGCCACCACGGATCGTGGCCCTGAGTGCATACTACATGACCCAGCGTGAATTTCGCGGAGTACATAGTCTGCTTGGAGGGGTCCAACACATCTGAGCCATGGCTGTAAGAAAGATCGCCGATAGAGTACGTTGTCGCGTAATTCAAATCGCTGTGCTGTGCGTCGTATTCTGCGAGCGTCTTTTTGATCTGGGGGTAGGGTCCCTTTGCTGATAAATTCGATGATAGGTGTCATCCATGTAGGGTCTTGTTCCTCTATCACCGTCGCTATTTCCCTATCCAAGATTGACTTGTTTTTTAGGGTTTCCACCAATACCTGTTTTGAGAGGTGTGCGAAACTTGTGGATGCAATCTTACTGAGTGCATCCGCCTTCTTGTTATCTCCTCTAGGCACCTGTTTTATTGTGAACCTATCAAAGTTGTTGATCAAAGACTTTGTTTTTTTCAGGTATTGGGTCATGTGTTCATCCTTGGCTTCATATTCACCTAGCACATGATTTGCGACCAGGCGCGAATCTACGTTTGCTTCTAGGTTGCGGACACCCATTTGGATTGCAATACGTAATCCGGCTAGTAGGGCTTCGTATTCTGCCTCATTGTTTGTGGCTGTGAATTCGAAGCGTAGCGCATAGGTGAATTCCATACCTTCTGGATTTGTGAGAATAAGGCCTGCGCCTGATCCTTCTACACATGAAGATCCATCTGTGAACAGAATCCAGGGTTCCTGTAAATCTGTTTTAGCTACAGATGTCGGGCTGTCGCTGTCTGGCTTTTCCACGATAAAATCAGCGAGAATTTGTCCTTTGATTGCAGTGCGCGGTCTGTATGAGATGTTGTACTCACTTAACAGTACACTCCATTTTTGTAAGCGTCCCGATGCGTCAGGCTTAGAGATAACCTGTTTGATTGGCTGATCAGTGATTACAACTATTGGATGCGCCTGAAAGTATCTGCGCAGCCTTTTGGCTGCGAACACTAAAGCCAAGACCAGCTTTTCCATAGCGCTGTAGTTAGTCTCTGTTTTCTTCAGAGCTTTGCTTACGAAATATATGGGTGTCTGAACGGAGTTTCTGTCTGTCAGTAATACGGCGCTCACTGCTCCATGGGTTGCTGATAAGTACATGATTAGTTCTTCCCCTGGTCGCGGTGCAACAAGTTTGGGGAGAGATGCCAGATGGTTTTTGAGTTGCTGGAAAGCTTCCTCCGCTTCGATTGTCCAGCGAAAGTCTCCCTTTTTTGTGCACTTCGTGAGTGTTTTAAAAAGGGGAAGAGATTTGTCTGCTGACTTAGATAAAAAACGGTTTAGTCCTGCTAACTTTCCATTCAATGATTGGACTTCTTTGAGTGTGCGCGGGGAGGGAAGATCGATAACAGCCTTTGTTTTTTCTGGGCAAGGCTTGATCCCATCTGGTTCTATCAAGTATCCAAGGAACATCCCTTCGGTCGCGCCGAAGGTACACTTTTTTGGATTTAACTTCATGTTGATCCGCCCCAACGTCCGGAATGTTTCCTCGATGTCGCGCACTAACTCGTCCTCTGTATGGCTCTTGATCACAAGGTCATCAACATATACTTCCAGGTTGCGGCCTACTTGTTTTTCGAAGGCTGTGTCCACCAGTCGTTGGTATGTTGCGCCTGCATTCTTTAGGCCAAAAGGCATTTTTGTGTAGCAGTATACTCCCTGACTGGTGTGGAAAGCTGTTTTTTCTTCATCTTCCACTGCCATCTGGATCTGATGATACCCCTTATATGCATCTAGGAAGCATTTGAAGGGGTATCCGCACAAGGATTCGACCTTCCAGTCTATCTCTGGCAGTGGATAGCAGTCCTGTGGACATGCTTTGTTGAGGTCTGTGAAGTCCACGCACATCCTCCAACTTCCATCGCTCTTCTTCACCATAACTGGGTTAGAAAGCCAGTCATGATAGTATACTTCGCGCATGATGCCTGCGTCTACGAGCTTATGTACTTCTTCCAGAATAGCTTTTGCACGATCTGGGGCCTGGCCACGTTTCTTTTGCCGTATTGGAGGGTATCCTTGTCGGATTTGTAGTTTATGCTCTGTAACAGAGCGCGGTACTCCTGTCATATGCTTGGGCTCCCATGCAAAGATGTCTAGGTTCCTTTGCAAGAGTGCGCATACAGTTGCTTTACCTTTGTCAGATAAAGATCCTCCAATCGAGACTTGTTGTTCCGGATAATCTGGATGAATGGCGACTTTTAAGTTTGGCACCTTTTCCGTGCGCTGTTCTGGAATGGTTTCTGCTTCAGTTGTGACTGCGATGTATTCTCTTGGTTGTACTGTGGTGTTATAGAGGGTGACAATTCCCCCTTCCACAGGGAATTTAAGCATTCCGTGCGCTGTGGATGGTACTGCGCGCATGGATGATATTCCTGGTCTTCCTATGATACCATTGTATGGTGAAGGAGATTTTATTACCATAAAGTTTATCCATGCTGCGGTTGAGTGTTGTTCATCTCCTACGACCACCAGCAAGCGTAGCTGCCCCATGGGCCAGATTTTTTCTCCTGTAAATCCTGTCAATGATGTCATAGCTGGTATCAGTTGACTCCGAAGTTCAGGTCGCAGTCTTTTGAAACAGTGATCATACAGGATGTCCGCGGATGCTCCTCCATCAATATACATGCGGTGGATGTCGTGTCCCCCTGTATGTATTTCAATGGTTAGAGGCTCCACGACTGCGTTGTCCGCAGCTATGGTAGGGAAGGATATCTCTTTGTCTGGAGAGAATTGTTGGCTGACTTTTTGCTTTATCCTGCGTTGCCATGATTGTATCATGTAGATAGTGTCAGCTTTTTCCTTTGGGGGTTCTTTCTTGCCCCCGTTTCTCTGTTTATCCTTTCCTTCCTTGATATTCTTTACGAGGTGGTCCATCCTGCCTTCTCTGACTAATTTTTTAATTAGTTGTTTTAGTTGGACACACTCGTTAGTGGTATGGCCTTTTTGGCCGTGGTATTCGCAGTATCCACCACCTTGGCGCTTTTCTTCTGAAGTTTTCATTGGTGGTGGTTTTGGGAAGTTCGCACCCTCTGTCACAAATATTTCTCTCGGAGTCTTAGTGAGAGGGGTATACTTGTCGTTGTCTCTTCCACTGCGATAATTCCTACTGCGGTTGTTATTCTGATCGTTGGATTGTTTCCGCGGCTGTTCTTGTTGCCTATAGTTTGAATAACCCTTTTTGCTATCCGCAGCAGCTGCTTCTCCTTGTATAAAGGATCTAGTGCGCTTAGTTAAATCGTCAAAGGTTTGTGGAACTTTGTCGTTCAGTTTGCGGATGAGTTCTGGGTTATTGATCCCATTCATGAACCCTGAAATTTTTAGGATTTCAGGACATGCTTTAACTTGGATACACTCATCTTTGAAGCGCTCCAAAAAAGCGCTGGTTGACTCCCCTTGGCGTTGTCTCACTCTTGCTAGCTCCACGGGGTTTTTGGCGCACTTCTTTCGCTGGGTGAAGTTGTGACGGAATGCTTTTCGCAGTTCCTCAAATCCACCAATGTTCCTGCGTGGGAGTTTGCTAAACCATGTGCGCGCGTTTCCCACTAACGTAGAATTAAACATGTGGCACCAGACAGGCTGTGGCCAATTTTCGATGGTTGCGGCTGATTCAAAGATTTTTAGGTGATCGTCTGGATCGCCTGTTCCATCATATGTTTTTACATTAGCGGGCATGCGCCTGCGTTTGCGATCTGAATAATCGCTGATGCGCCGCGTGAACGCATCAATCTTCTGGCGTCGCCATGGGAGGGATATATCTTCATTCTCCTCCTCGCGACGTCTTCCTCTTGACTTCCAATGTCCTGTTTCTTTGTCCTCGTTGTCCGAGGAGTCGCTGGAAGAAGAGTAGTCTCGCTTTCGGCGCTTGCGCCGGCTTCTTTCAGAAGAAGAGCCTGAAGGATCTCTGCTTGGGGATCTCCTTCTCCCCAATCTATCTTGTATCCGCCTACTTTCAGGTCTGGAAGATCCTTGGCTTGGCGAGTGTTGAGGCCCTAATCGATCGTGTATTCCCCGACTGCCAAGTCTGGAATGGACATTGGTGCGCCTACCGCTATTTCCAGAATTTTGTGAGTCAGGTACCGCACCTAACCTATCATGGATAGTGGTACGTTCTGTACGTCTTCCTCGTGGGTGACGTGGTGGTGATGGTTCGCGTTCTGGAACAAAATTTAGTCGGGTTTGTAGGTCCGCACCTGCTCTTCTTGTAGCTTCTTCTTGCATGAGGGCGGTTAAGGTTTCATAATTTTGGGATACAAAGTTTCCCAAAGTTAGATTAGGTGCATCCCCAGTTATTGCAAGGACTTCTGCCTCAGTGTCTGGTGCCCTGTTTCGGTCAGGCGCGCCTGGAGGTACAGTGTTGTTCACTGCTGGTATAGCTTGATGAGGAGTAGTGAAGAGGGTGCGCTGGAGTTCCTCAACGCTGGGGACCTCTAAATTAATCCTAGGTAGTTCTACCGCTGGGGGAGGTTGGGTTGTCCCTGCCTCGTGGTGACCAGGTGTGCTGGTTGTCCCAACGACTTGTCTGGAGGTTGGATCTTGTTGATTCTTCCTCTGATGGTCACGTTTTTCTGACTGCGGAGTCCGCTGGCTCGAATTCTTGTTTTTCGTCATTCTAGTCTTTAGTAGGGTCCCACGGATGGCGCCACTTGTTGATACAAAAGTTGGGCGTACCTGGTTGTTTGAGTTTTGCTCTTATATCAATTCGTTCCTTAGCACTTTGTTACCTGCGTACTAAGAAATAAAACAACACCGTTAGGCTTATCGAGGGATTGTCTCCCCCGATTAGACTCCGGCGTGAGAGTAAGTAATCGAATTAGGTTTTTAGTTGAAGAGTTAGGGATTTTGTCAATCGTACCTTGAATGGGAATCGTATGATTCTATATATAGGGGCTAAGAAACCGTGTTTCTTGCTCCTTACTCTTCGCACGCATAGTGCTTATCCAAGGTAAGGATATCTATTCCTTGAATAGATAATCCTTATCGTGCACCCGGTGGGTGAGATTGGGCCTCTGGGCTTCATGAGCCCAAAGCATTGATGCTACGGCCCATACCATTGTCATGGTAGCCCATTCGTGATGGGCTTAGGTGTAAGTAATGTTTATCATTTGGGCTTGCGGCCCAAATATAGGCTATACGTCATCAGTTTTGTGACTTGAGTTTCCTATGACGGGCTTTATGTTTAAATGGGGTTATGGTATATAAGGCTAAAGCAAAGCTACGAAATTAAAGTACAAGTTCTTTGGTTAAAAATAGCTACTACTAAAGATATAGTTAAAATTTGACGTTGATTGTTATAAAGCTATTTGGATTAGCTACCACCTGTGTAGCCAAATTGTTTATGATATTGAATGCACCTTGTTGAAGGTCGCATGTTCAAGACATGGTATTTAGCAAAATGGATAATCCTTTAAATAATGAATTCGTTTTTGATTTCAAGAGTGTATGAAAAGCTTGTTTTCACCACAAGGTGGTGTAGCCATAATTCAATTCTATAAAATACTGTTATGTTTATTTCACTAAAACTATTTAGCATATTCTTTGCAAAATTACAACTGTGATATCATGTACATAATCTATATATATAATAAATAAAAAGTTTTTTGAATGTCATGGACACTATTACTGACGTCATATATGCGTCATATATACACGTGTCAGTGGCTAATGCCTTTTCTTTCGCAACTCCTTTCCGCACTTACGACGTTCAAGTTAAAAACTTCTCAATATTTCATACCTTATAATATTAAGATAATACCAATCAATATACCTGCCACTATTTTTAAGCACAACCTTTAAAATACGGAGTACTAATATTTTGCTATGTGTAGAAGTTAAAAGTTATGATATGTATTGAAACACCACTAACCCAAATATAAACAACTTTACATTTTTTTAAGATTAAAGATGAGTCCATCATCTATGTATACACTATTTATTTGTGTGTAATATATGTAGAGACCATCGTGATGTAGCATGCATGTGTTTTCAAAACCAATTAATTTGAGGGATAATGAACATTAATTTACGCGTCCCAATTTAAATTTTATCTGCCCTATTAGATATGTTTTTTATTTTTTAATTTTTTTTATTTTTTATTTTATTTTTTATTTTTTTTACTTACTACTTAGGAGGGTATACATAAGATACGATAACAACAAATACATAACCAAATATTTTCGGCGAAACATTTTTCTTTGATTATTTTACCAGGGTAATACCCTTTAAAAAAAAACATTTTTCTTTGATCGCACATTCTTTTTAACAATCCTTTTTTGTGACAAAGAGATTGTCTTTACTAAGTAGGATGTAGAAGGCCGTGGTGGTTGACAATGTTCGTAGAAACAAATATTCGACCCTACGCACTTTATTAGAATATCGATAATTAATGAGATAATTTAACGATATTTTTTTATTCTTAAATTCGTTAACATTTTTTATTTAGGCTGCAAATTTTTTAAAAATTGTTAATAAAAAAATCAACATATGTGATTTGTTTATAACGGAATCATTCGATTTACAATATCATACTCCATAGCATGGTTGTCAGGATCCCGATCCTGATCTTAGGATCTTACGATTTTACGATACTGCAAAGCAAAAACGATCCGGATCTTACATAGGATCTTTGAAAGCTTAAGATTTTATAGGATCCCGATCTTGACCATAGGATCTTAAGATCTAATCCGATCCGATCCTACTTTTCTCGGATAACAAACTAAAAAACTGCACATTTCTAGATTATTTTTTATAAAATTTAAAAAACAACATGTTAATCTTATTAAACATTTCATAATCATAATTTATGATAATTTTGTTTTTATAATATATACTCCCTCCGTCTCAAAATAATTGTCAGGAGACAAAAAACACAAAGTTTAATAAAAGTGGAATCACTTTATTTCTCAACAACTCAAATAAAATATTTCCTCATTAAATTCTTTAGTTTTTACCAGTGTTGCAAAAATCGGCCGAATCGGCCGATTAATCGGTAATCGGCCCATGACCTTGGAGAGAATTCTACGGAAATCGGCCGATTAATCGGCCGAGTCAAGAAAATCGGCCGATTAATCGGTAAAAAATCGCTAATCGGCCTCGGACCGCCTCAGTACCGATTCACGATTTTTGCAACATTGGTTTTTACTAAAAAAGGAAAATGGACAATTTTTTGAGACATCCATTTTAGAAAATATGGACAATTAATTTGAGACGGAGGTAGTAATAATTTGTAAATTTGTATAATATTACAAAAACTATTAAGAAAATAACATTATAGTAGGATCTTACGATCTCGATCCGATCTTACGATCGCGATCTTGCAAAGACGAAAACGATCCTGGGTAGGATCCCGATCTTGAAAACCTTGCAGTCCATAGTAAAGATCGTATAATTTTGTGGAATGACATCGCTATGTAATTTTATTAGTCTGTTTTATTTAATTGACATTCTTTTGGATAAAAATTCACTATGTTTTGCATTTTATGCTACACCTTTTTTAATAAGAAGAAAATATTTTTAATTAATTTATGTTAATGCAAATAGTTGAGATAGAAATAAGCTTGAATGGACGGGTTATATTGTTTGTACCATTTGCATAAAGTTATGTATTTTGCCTATTGAGAAAATTCACATAAGATTGAAGAAATCTCGAAACTAAAATATTAAATACAATAAAAAATGACACACACTATATTCAATATTCATCATTTGATGTTCATAAAGAAATGATAGTGTTAAGTAAATCTTTCGGCTTCAAAAGATACCATCGTTACAAAAAGTAAGCAATCTTAAACTGTTAATTTGTCGGTTGGTTATTTAACAGCGACAAGCTTTGAACTTATTACATGAAATCGAAAAGGCCTAAAGATCTTGATATACGATAAACGGAATGGTTTTTGGTAGTAATTTGAATGTTGTCTGCTCATAAGTTCTTCAAGAAGTATGATAAGGACTTTTTTTTATTACACATTTAACTTCCAACATATATTTCTCTTTATATACATGTTCGATTTCTGATTTAATAAATGCACATTATTTAAAAAAAATATAGAACTAGAAACATGTTAAATGGCGTCATGTTTTAGTTTTAGGCTGTATCTAATCTTCGAATACATTTTCTTTTGCCACCCGCGAAACCCGCGGGTCTATAGTCTAGTATATGTATGTAGTAAAACTGTTTGATTTATATATAGAGTTATAGACCATCGTTAGTTATCCAAAAGGTTAATAATTTATGTCGAGGATAATGCAAATTTCAACAAATCATTGTATCCATAAATCACTTCTATAAAATACAAATTTTTATTTGACTAATCTTTACTACCTTATAATGTATTTAGGACATCTAAATTTAGAAGTTTAAAAAAAATAAGACCAAAAACATTTTCACAAAAGGAAAGTTACATATAAAGAGATTTCAACCCAAAGTTAAATGTATTAATTTTGCTATAAAAAAATTAAGACTTGTAACATCCTGAAAATTAAATATATTTAAGTGTCGACTTGTAACTGCCTTCGAATATTTATAATGTTTTTAAATGTATTTTGAATTATTATGTAATGGTTGGAAAAAAAAATGTATTTCATCACAAAAATTGTCACAGGGTACTTACCGCCGCATTGCGCGGGTACCCTTCTAGTAGTAATAGGATGCGAATGATGCTTTTGTGTGTTAAATATCGGAAGTTGCAAGTTGCATATTTTAAAACCCAAAGCAAGAAATGTCTTCCTTTTTAAACAAGAAAGTATAACGAGTATTATTATTATTTGTTTAAAAACAAGAAAGAGCACAAGCAATTGGAATACATCAAGTTTTACCTGCTTGTACATATGGTTCAATAAATCACTTGTCTTACAATTAATGAAACTTTTTTGTTGAATATATCATCAATGGTTATGATGAATAACTTCAACAATTAATGAAACTTCTTTGTTGTGTCTATTACTTTTGCTCCATGTAGTAGTGCAGTTTAGTTACATGGATTGACGAGGTCATACAGAGGCCAGTATGACGATGATTATTTATAACTATGAATAACAATTAAAAAAACCGAATTTCTTTTTATAAAAATAATGGAGTGTTGAATTCTCCTTACTTTCGGGTTTATCCTGGAGTAAGATCTGTCTATCTTTTATACGATAATGAATAATTTCAACAATTAATGAAATCTAGTTGTGTTGTATTATTACTTTTGTTTCGTACAGTTTAGTTACATGGATTGACGAGACTATTAAGATGATGAATAATCGTAACTACCAATAACAATAAAAGAAAAACCGAATTTCTTTTTATAAAAAGAATGGAGTGTTGAATTACCTTACTTTCGGGTTTTTCATGAAGTAAGGGAAGATCTGTCTATATTTTATTTACTCATATCCCGTCCCAACGAGATTGGGGTATGTTGTTGTTGTGAAGTGTTGAAAAATAATTTTAACCACATATAACAATAAAATAAAAACCGGAATTAAAAATAAAAAGAATGGAGTGTTGAAGAATAATTATAATTACCAAATAGCGACAAATGAAAAACCGGAAAAAAAAAGTTTAAAAAGATGAGAAACGGCTAGGTGGTTTGAACTCAAGACCTAACCGCAAATAGGTATACCACTTTAACCACCAAGCCAAGCAACACCCTTGTGTATTCCTCTATCCTTTAGCATTTTATAACAATCAAATATAACAAGTTACCAAGTTAAATTCTTTGCAAAATATAACAAGTTAACAACCGTAATATCATGAACATATCTATTTATTTGTGGATTAAAGATCATTTGATTAGCAAACTTTTTTTTACATATCAAGGGATTAATCTACACCTTCATCTTCCTATCATTTTTATTTGATCTAATGGATTAGATTAATTCCAACAATTTAAAAAAATCAACTTTCATCTTTTTTTTTCAAATATTAATATCTTTCAAACCATTAATCGTTAAGCGAAAAAAAATATACCGTTAGGACGAGCATTTAATTATCTTTATATAGATAGCCACTTTGACATATTTTCGACAAGAAATTTTTTTTCGTTTTTTTCACGTTTTTTTTCGTGGCCGAAAAAATCACATGTGATATTACAATAACTAGTTATAATGCCCGCGCATGCGCGTTTTTTTTTTTTAATTTTTTTGTATGATATATTATTTCTTAAAAAACAAATAATTTAATCTTTATTTTGTTTGATTTATGATATTTAATTATATTCGTTTATTATTAAAGATAATTATTTAAAAATTTTAATCCTGTTTTTAGTTGCATCTTATCGATATTTTTTTGTATTTATCTTGTACTTGTGTAGTATATCAACAAAACAAATTTTTAAAATTTTAAATTAAAAAATGATAATTAAAATATTACCTAATAAGAAAATATTCTTTTTTCCGAAATACAAAGTACCTAGAGGTTTTGTTTTATTATATAAAAGATATCACATATGATATTACACAAATAGCACATGTGATATTACACTGATATCACATGTGATATATCACATATGATATTTTCGGCTCCGAAAAAAAACGTGAAAAAACGATTTTATTTTTTTGACGAAAGTATATCAAAGTGTCCGTCTATAGAAAGATAATTAAATGCTCGTCGCGATGGTGTAATTATTTTCGCTTAACGATTAACGGTTTAAGAGATATTTAAAATATAAAAAATGAGTGAAATATTAAAACGCTTTTAGTTCCTTGGTTTGTGAGGAATCTTTAGTTTTTAAAATAACTCGACTCTTATTTGTGTGATAAAACTTTTATGATTCTAAAATCTAACGAAGTGATACAATAAATGGATTGTTAATTTTACTTTTACAAATTGACACGTTATTACAAGACATAATAATATATGTGTTTAGCAAAAACGTTAATCCAGTTAGGTTTATAAAAAGATGATATTGGGTTACTAATAGCTATAATTGAAGGACTTATATACGTAATGTAACACTTAAAACCAGACTCTTATGATTAATCTTAAAGTTGTTAAAAGTACTACTAGCAGGGTACCCGCGCGATGCGGCGGCGGGTACCCTGTGACTAAATTTTTCGGCGAATAATTGTTATTTTGTTTTGGCCTGCAGGATTTCAGATTTATGTTTTAAAAGCTTAATTAGATTGTACTTTGTTGTTAAATAGTTGTATATTTTGGCAAATTGGTGAATTAAAGTATGTATTAATTGTATGTGTTGAATAGTGTTTGTTTTATTTGTACATTGTGCTTAGATAGTTGTTTATATTGTTAATGGGGTGTTTTAAATTATGTATTAATTGTATGTAAGAAATGATATATGCTTAAAATCAATTTTGCTTTACATAGTTGTACATTATGTTTTATAAGTAGCATTTACTTAAAAATCTAATTTAAGAAATCTTAAAATAATAAATATGAGAGAGGTTCTTATATGCTTTATAAGTAGTATAGATAAGTTTTTAGCTCTTGATTAAGACTATGTTTAACAAAACCATATACTTAGATAAACCGTAAACAGATGTCGTTTTCTCTCTTTAAGTTATATTAATTGGTGAGGCCGGTATGAGGATGAATAAGTATAACTACCAACTGTAAAAGAAAAAACGAAAGGAAAATAAATAAAAAAATTATAGCAGGGCCAAAAGGTTCGAACTCACAACCTATCCTAAATGGGTACAGCACCTTAACCTTCCATCCAAGCTATAATACATTGTATGTTTCCATCATTTAATATTTTATATCAATCAACTGTAGTAAAATACAAGTTACCAATTATGTACCATTTAAGAATCTAAAAAGGTATTACAAAAAATGATAAGTTACTTGAAATACTTTGATTTCAAAAGCTTATTAGTGCTTACTTTACGAATAGGACTTTTATAAACACTCTAAGTCATCAATCAGCATATATTATTTAGAAAATATTACTGTACAAGTTTAGTATCCTGAACAAATCTATATATTTTTCGGTGATAGAAATCTTGCGAATTAATAATTTTAAAAAGTAATGCAAAAAGTAATGTTACCATTGCAAATTGACACGCTATAACAGCACATAATATATGTATTTAGTAAAACTCTTTGATATAGACTAGTAGAGGTGTAAATGAACCGGACAAAAATGGAGTGTTGAATTCTTTCTACTTTTGGATTTATCCTGAAGTACGGGTAACTGGGTAAGATCTGTCTATATTTTATTTAGCCATATCTCGTCCCGTCGAGAATGGGGTATGTTGTTGTTCTGAAGTGTTAAAGAATAATTTTAACCAACAATAAAATAAAAACCAAGATTATAAATAAAAAGAATAGAGGTATTGAGGAATAATTATAATTACCAATAAATTAAAAAAAAAAAAAAAAAAAAAAAAAAAAAGTTTGTCATGACTGTGGTGGCTTGAAATCATGACTTACCCCCAATGGGTATACTACTTTAACCACCAAGCCAAGCCACTCCCTAGTCTATATGTCCATCTTTTAATTTTTTATACGAATCAAATCTGGAACAAGGCAATACCATTTTCAAATCTTTGCAAAATATTACAACCGTAATATCATGAACATATCTATTTATTTGTGTGATAAAACTTTTATGATTTAAGAATCTAACAAAGTAATGCAAAAAATGGATGGTTAAGGTTATTGTTACATACTGACACACGTTATAAAACGACATAATAACTGATAACATGTGTATTTGTTAAAAATCTTTGATTTAGGACATCGTTAGTTATCAAAATGGTTAATACTTTTCAGTTTTAGTTATTTATGACGGTGAGAATCTTTGAGGGGTCCAAAAGTTTTGAAATGGTGAATCGAGTTAAGGTTTATAAAAAGATGATATTGGGTTACCACATCGAGCTAAACGACAACAACAACAACAATGCCTAATCCCGTCAGAGCAAAGTATGATCAGTAACAACAAGCTAAACTATGACGATTAAATAAGACTCATTGACTATCGTTTTGTGACTTGGATTCCTCGTAACTTTTGTACTTGTTTAAATGGCTTTTCGACAACGTAGCTAACAAATTGAAATACCGAGTATGTTTGACAAATTAGTTGATGCATGAACATTAGTTGAAATTTAAAGCTTTTTTTTATAAGCTACTTACAAGTACTTTACAATTTAAAAGTCTGTGAAGCTTATTTCATTAAAAAAAAAAAAAAAAAAAAAAAAAAAAAAAAAAAAAAAAAGTTTTACCAGCTTTATACAACAACAACACCAAATTCTGTCGGGGTGAGTTAGGGAGGAGGTTGAATGTAGACAGATGTTACTCTTGCCTCACGTTAAACCCGAAAGTAAAAAAGACTGCTTTCTGAAAGGCTTTCGGAAAGTAGACAGATGTAAACTTGAGCTAAGTGGTATGATACAATTGTGCTAGCATTTTTTAAGTCAACATACTAATTTATGGGAACAACGTTGTAAGTCAATGTGTGTAAGTGTATATGTGTTGGTTTAAGTGAATCCTGGTTTATATGCCGGTTAAAATGATTTTGTGTTTAGCATAGCCCATATTATGTGTATGAGCTAAGGCTAGATTGTTATTTGTTAGTTTTAGCTATCTATTTATGTAGGATACATTGATGATCAGAGATGTGAAACACATTACAATCCTACATTTCAGAGTCTTAAAGTAGAATAGAATTTACTTTTTTCCATCTTTTTTTAACTATAAAAGAGTAAAAGTGCTATGACAACGTTGTGCTAGCATTTTTCGTGAATAATATGGAAGCTATCACGCAAACTTCGGTGTTATATACGAAGTTATTTGCCAAAGTTATTGGAACAAGATGGATTTAGCGTGTGTTTATATGTGTTTTTAGTGAGACTAATTCATAATGTTATTGGTTATTACTGCGAATTAAATGATTCGTTGTTATGTGATATGTGGATACGTTAATAGAATTTGAGCTAGTATAACTCCTACTTTTTATGTTTGTAAACTTAAGATGTACAACAAACCATATTTTAAATAACAACCAGTAACACTCATGCTAAGATCGGCCATTATTTCGTGATTTGGGTTTCTAAAACGGGGTTTGAACTTGTCTAAATAGTTTTTTGACATGAGTATTCGAGATTATCCATCCACAATTATAGATTGCAAAACATAGGGAATAGACAAGGTATTGGATGTGTTTAGCAAACTAATCTATGTCGAGTTGTAGCTGAAATTTAAAGCTTATTTTGATAAGTTACTTAAAGTACTTTGATTTCAAAAGGTTATTAGAGCTTACTTTAAGAAAAAGATTTTTATAAACACTCTGACTCAAACAAAGTTTATATTTCAAACTATAGCTTATTTTCTTAAATAAACATAAGAGTAAGGTTGTGTTTCTTTTTTTCCCCTTAGCTAAGGGAGTGTGTCCATAAGATTTAATAATATTTATTTTTAAGTATGACCTACTAGTTTTCGTTTATTTCCTCTATACACGTAAGCCAAAAAATACTAACTTCTCCCCATTAAGATGCTAATATAGATGTGGACCCCACTATTCCTTCCCCATACAAAAAAAAGAAACAACCACTAAAAGTGCTATGATACCGTTTTTTAACTTTTTAAACTAAGCCTTAAAACTATTTTTAACAAACCATATTTTAAATAACAAGTAGTAAAAAATGTCGAGGACTTTCAACACTTCATGGTATCCATGACTCAGTTATATAACATACTAATTTTTTCATTTGACTATTGGATTATGTATGTAAAATGTTTTCTTTCTCTATCAAAGGAGTAATAAAATCTTCTTGTTGTGTTGTTTTATTGCTCTGCTTTTATTTGGTGCATTTTAGTTACATGGATTGATGAGGCCACGATGAATAATCATAACTGCCAATAACATTAAAAGAAAAACAAAAAGGAAAATTAAAAAGAGAGTTCCTTGACTAATGAGGTTAGAACTGGGGACCTACCCTTAATGAGCATACCACCCTAACCTCTAAGCCAAGTTACTCCCTAGTGTATATGTCCCTCCTTTAATATTTTATATCAATCAAATCTGGAACAAGGCAAGTAAATAACCAATAGCAAAATTTTGAAAAATAGTACAACCGAAATATCATGAGCACATCTATTTATTTGGGTGATAAAACTTTTACGATTCTAGAATCTAACAAAGTAATACAAATATTGCATTGTTAAGGTTACTATTACATACTGACACGTTATAAAATGACATATTAACATATGTATTTGTTTAAAATCTTTGATTTAGGACATCGTTAGTTATCCAAATGGTTAATACTTTTCAGTTTTAGTTACTCATGGTGAGAATCTTTGAAGGGTCCAAATTTTTTTGAAATGGTGAATCGAGTTAGGCTTTTCCCTTTATTTAATTTTGGATTACTCCCTTTTACCCAAAAAATATTGGGTTACCATAGCCTTAACATCGAGCTAAACTATGACGATTAAATAAGACTCATTGACTATCATTTTGTGACTTGGGTTACTCGTAACTTTATACTTATTTAAATGGCTTTTCGACAACGTCGCTAATAAATTGAAATATTGAGTATTTTTGACAAAATAGTTGATGTATGAATGATAGTTGAAATCTAGAGCTTATTTTTATAAGCTACTTAGAAGTACTTTACAATAAAAAGTCTATGAAGCTTATTTTCTAAGAAAAACTTTTACAATTTTGAGAAATAAACTTGAGCTCAAAAGAGTAAAGTGGTATGCAATTTTTTGTGAAGTCACTTGGGAACAACGTTGTAAGTCGAGATTTTTTTCTTTTTATTTATTTATTTATTTATTTATTATTATTATTATTATTGTTATTATTATTATTTTTAGTGAATCCTAGTTTATATGCTGGTTAAAATGGTTTTTTTTTTGTGTTTATAAAACAACACCTTCTAAGAACTTCAGTATTAGAATACCTTTTTTTTTTTTTTTTTTTTTTTTTTTTTTTTCGCGCCAAAACACATACTTGATTAAAAGAAGATTAGAGTATAGAAACAATCTATACTTAAATTGGTGTAGAAGAATAATGTAGGTAACATTTTAATTAAGTTACCTTTTTAATCCACATACATCCAGTTACACACCAACTATTAGTAAATTGACACTATGCTTCGAAACATGAAAATGATAGTACTACCAATATCTTACAAACTCAAGGGTGTTGTTACGGTATATCTGGTGGTTAGTGGCACTTCTTTAAGCGACTTTACCTAATTTATATGAACTGTGAAATACAGTTATTATCATTTTTTGTTTTATATTTTCTGTGTATTAATATTTTTCATTTATCAAACATTATATTTTATGTTTTGTACTTTCAGTTGCAATACCTATATAGAGGTATGTATAACCAACCCCTTAACCAAAACCAAATGTCGACGGTGAACACAACTACATAGAACAACCTTATCACTACACTCTACCACCACACAAAGCCACCATCACTACCATTAACCACCACTTTTACAACCTTATTTTTATACACAACAACATTCAATCTTTACCATTATTTACTTTTCTGGACCTATAGTTACCGACACTTTATTTGACTAATTCACAAGATTTAAACACACAACTTCTGTCACATATATTCAACATTTAGTAAATCTTTATCATTAACCCATCGCAACAACCACCAAAATTCAACATTTTAAAAAACCACGTCAAGATTAAATCTTTATAACTAACCTATCAATAAAATACAAAACCTATCACAACCGTCATCACCAAAATAAGCAACCATCCATCACCACCACATACAACCATCCAAAAACCCAATCTTTAAACACATCAAGATTCAATATTTACCATCATTTACTTTTCCGGTGTCATAGTTTCTGACACTTTAGCCGACTAATTTACAAGATTTAAAAACACTCTCTCCGATACACATACTCAAACCCGATATTTAAACCACAACAAATCAAGATTTTTAAAACCCACATCAAGATTCAATCTTTATAACTAACACATCAATAAAGCACGAACCCCATCATCACCATCATAAACAACCACCACAATTCAAGATTTTATAAAAAAGAAACACATCGAGATTTAAAAAAAAAAAAAAAAAAAAAAATCTATCTTTGTAAACAATCCATCATTAAAATGCGAACTTCATCATTAAAATGACGGGCTTTCTACTTGTTTAAATGGGTTTACGGTATAAATATTATCAATCCATTATAATAGAAGGCAAAAACATAGCTAAGAAATTAAAGTGCAAGTTTTTTTTTTTTTTTTTTTTTTTTTTTTTTTTTTTTTTTTTTTTTTTTCGCGACTACTAAAGATAAAGTTAAAATTTGAAGCACATTTTTTTTTATCAAAATGGATCATCTCTTAAATAATGAATTGGCTTTTGATTTCAAGAGTGTATTAAAGCTTGTTTTCTTTAAAGCAAAAAGTTTGCCAACTAAACAAAGTTTATATTTTAGTTTTCTAAATTAAACTTCAACCTTTCAATATTTTCTTTACACTAAACATACTTTGAAACTAAACTAAAAGGAAATGAGAATCTATGCTTAAATTGATGTAGAAGAATAAGCTATAGGTAACGTTTAAATTAAGTCATTACTTTTTTGATCCAAGCACACCCACTCACACACCAACTATTATTAAATTGACACTATGCCTCAAAATCTTGAAAATGATGGTACCAAAGTCTAATTAAACCAAAACCAAATGTGGACGGACAAATTCACAATAATATATTTATCACTACCTACTCCACCAATAACCACCATCACCACCATAAACAACCACCATTAACCACCACATTCTACACCCAAACTTTTATATACATCAACATACAATCTTCAAAATTTTAGCCCACTAGTCCATTAAATAAATAAAAAAAAGGTCACACAACCTCGAACCAGGTATTAAATCTTTTACCATAAACCCATCACAACCACCGATTCCAAATATTTATCGCTACTTTTTTATAGAATATTTTTCGATATTTTAGCTGTCTACTCTACTTAATTTAAAAACACCAATTCTCGCCGCATAGACTCAAACAAAATAACGCTATTCATCACCACCATAATCAACCACCACAATCCAAGATTTTTTAAACCCACATCCAAATTCAATCTTTACAAGTAACCCACCAATAAAACAAAATCTTTATACACATCAAGATTCAATCTTTACCATTAATTACTTTTTGGTACTATATTTCCAATCTTTTAACCGACTAATTTACAAGCTCCTTCCATCACACAGACTCAAACCTGATATCTTTTCTTTTCTATTAACCATCAAAGAAACACAAAAACCATAACAAATACACAACCACCATCACCACCACCATAAACCACCACCACAATTCAAGATTTTCAAAAACCAGTCTTTATACACATCAAGATTCAAACTTTATCACTCAACCACCATCACCACCATAACCAACCACCAATAACCACCATAACAACCACCACAAATCAAGATTTTTAAAACCCACATCAAGATTCAAACTTTATCACTCAACCACCATCACCACCATAACCAACCACCATAACAACCATAACAACCACCACAAATCAAGATTTTTAAAACCCACATCAAGATTCAAACTTTATCACTAACCCATCACCAAAATGCAAACCCCATCACCAACAACCACCACAACCATCATCATAACCACCACAACCCTCCTCCTCCTCCTCACCATCTTCCTAACCACCACCCAACCACCACCACCACCACCACCATCATTCTCAGACCCACATCTCTTCCCTCACAGAATCCAATTCCACAAAACTGACCCATCTCCACCCATCATCTCATACCTCATTTCGGGCTCGAAAAACGACTCGGGTAGGCTTATAAGGCTGCTGTTAGCAGTTTACCATCCTAGGAACCAGTACTTGTTGCATTTGGATCAGTCTGCTAGTCAAAAGGAGCGCGATAAGTTGGCGTTGTATGTGCAGGGTGTTAAGGTCTTTTGGGCTGCACAGAATGTGAATGTGGTTGGGAAATCGGATGTGGTGTCGAGTAAAGGGTCGAGTGTTGTCTCGGCTGTTTTACATGGCGCGGCGATTTTGTTGAAGGTGTGTGAGGATTGGGATTGGTTTGTTAATTTGAGTGCGGATGATTATCCGCTTGTTACTCAAGATGGTAAATTTTTTAGCTTTTTTAGTGCTTATAGTGTTAAGTGTTTAGAATTTTGAATTTAGCGGATGTTTAGGATTGCTTATTCTAAAGTGCTTATTTCAGTGTAAAATAGGCAATAAGCAGTTTTTCGGCCAAATACTTTGAAGTGCTTATATGGTTAAGACTTAAGAATAAATAGATAAGTACTTGCATTAGAAATTCCCAAACACCGTCTTAGTTTGGTTAGTTGATAAAGCCTAAAATGAGTTCCATTTTAGACCCGTTATAAAAAGGTTATGTTTTTGTAACTAGATTAAAGGCTTCTTACTGATTAGAATTTCGATTTTGGGGGTGGTTAGGATTGCTTATCCTAAAGTGCTTATTTCAGTGTAAAATAGGCGATAAGCAGTTTTTTGGCTAAATTACTTTGAAGTGCTTATATGGTTAAGAATAAGTAGATAAGCACTTAAGTGAGCAATCCAAAACACACTCTTACTTTTGTAGTTTTGTTAGTTGATAGAGCCTAAAATAGTAAAATGAGTGTTGCTGCGAGAAAAAGGTTGCATTTTTTCAAGTAGTGCGGACTAAAAACGCTTGTTGTTGTGGTGGGTTTTGCTATTGTAGTGAGTTGGTGTTTGGCATCGAGTATTGGGAATGATTGTATGGTTACTCCCGTTTCATGTCGTAGGTTTAAGTGATTGGGTATAGTTGAACTGTTTTTCATAACCTTACAGTTTAGGAGTAGTAGCAACAAACTGGTTATGATTATTATGAGAAACGGGATAGTGTTTGCAGACTGCTTAATCTGATTATCCTGTTCTGAAAATGGGGATAATCGATTTTGAGTTTTGGATGAACCTGATTATTTATAGGGAAATAATCAATTCGAGAGTAGGTTATGCAAACTGAGTTCTTTCACCACGTTGATCACTTCAAAACACAATCCCAAACACCCCTAAATATTTAAATAATGAGAAGTTAACGAACACATAAAGAACTGATTATATGATTATAACGACTTTAATCACCAAAAGCACGTCCGAATACTAACTTCTACAAACTGATGTTTTGTTACATATGACTTATCTATCGATCATTGCTACATTGTCCTAAAACTTGTGCGTAATTCATCTTCCTAACTACAAAACATTGACATTATCACTTTCACAAAACCATGCCAAACACCCCTTGAGATCATTCTTGCAGTATTTTTCATTTGCGGGTTCTGTGGTATTTAGTCACTGTGTTTGTTTGCATCATAAAGTATCGTTTTTTTTCTTTCTTTTTTTTTTTTTTTTTTTTTTTTTTTTTTTTTTTTTTTTTTTTTTATAAATATACCTTGCCTTTGTGTTTGTTTTCCAGATCTTCTTCACATTCTATCATACATGCCTAAAGATCTCAACTTTGTGAATCACACAAGCTACATCGGCTGGAAAGAGTATGCCATCCTACCTTTACTTATATTATCGAGTTTTATGACACAAATATAATTATATATTTGCATTGTTTACAGGTCACGTATTTTGAAACCTGTGGTCGTTGACCCGGGGCTTTTTCTTGCTGAGCAGAGTGAGATCTTTTATGGCACTCAACGACGACCATTGCCAGATGCTTACCGTCTGTTCACAGGAAAGTATTCAGTTTTACACTTTTACTAATTGACTACTATGCTTCTTTTATTTATTTATTTGTTAGAATACTACATGTAACGCGGCTCATTTGATGTTCCTGCAGGTTCACCAACATCAATATTGAGCCGCAAGTTTGTTGAGTACTGCATCTTAGGAACAGAAAACTTGCCCCGGACCCTACTTATGTATTTATCCAATAGTCTTTCATCTGACTCCGTATACTTCCCAACCGTTCTATGTAATTCACCTCAATTAAACAGAACAGTTGTAAACCACAATTTGCAATATTCTGCATACGAGACAAAACACGAACCGAGGTTACTCCACTCAGATGACTTCAACGACTTAATCAACAGCGGGTCAGCTTTTGCTTCTCCATTTCTTCCTGATGATCCGGTTCTTGACCGAATCGACAAAGAACTATTAAACCGTGGTCAAGGTAAACCGGTTGCAGGTGGCTGGTGCTTAGGTGGTGAGTCTAGTGATGAACCTTGCAGCGTTTGGGGTGATGCTGATGTTTTGAAGCCGGGTCCAGGAGCCAAAAGGCTAGAGCAACGTATGGTTGAGTTACTCTCAAACGAGACATTTATCTCCCATCAGTGCATTTTTGAATGATACGGTTTAGTCAGGTGTCGTTTTTATAGATTAACACTTGGAAATTTATTGTATATTGGTATTAATCAACTTTATAGGTGTTCTGATCACCATTTTTTGTGACCATTGTTTAGCAAACTTTTATCATTAAATCATGAGTTAATTGCATTTTTGGTCCCTGTGGTATGACCAAATTGCAGGTTTGGTCCTCAAAACTTTAAAAATGCAGCGATAGTCCTCATTTTGAAGTTTGAGTTGCATTTTTGGTCCCTGATCGGTGTTAAATGACCAAACTACCTTTGTCTTTTTGAAGAAGACAAAGGGTATATTAGTCATTTAAATTTATTCAGAGAACAAAAATGCAACCCAAACTTTAAAATGAAGACTATCACTGCACTTTCAAAGTTTTAAGGACCAAACCTGCAATTTGGTCATACGACATGGACCAAAAATGCAATTAACTCTTAAATCATGAAAAGTGATAACTGCTGCAGCATATTCTCCAATTGGCAAGAGCCCAAGAAAAACATGACAAACTTGAATTTTCATTGCTTTTTCTCTTTATTCTTTTCCTCTAAAGGGGTGTTTGGCATTGCACCATGTATTATAAAAGTGACTGGGATATCTCTATGTAAAATGACTTCTAATGATCAAATTTTAGGAACAAAATTTTGTTGCTCTTCGTCCGAACTTGTTAGTACTGATAAGTGTTCACTTTAAAAATACACAAAATTTTAGAAATGTCCGTTAACTACACTTCTCAGTTCTAACAGTTTCACCAATAAAATAGGTTATTTATCAACTAAAATCTCTTTTGATTCGTTGAAATATGATGTAAATATGTGTTAGGTAACATAAAGTAAATATATAAGCACGTATTTTGAGACGAAAAAGGTATCTTTTAAACAAGAAACTTAAACACCCACCTACTCAACACTTTTGTTTATGGCTAAACTTTATGTGCTTATAATGGAAACACTCTTCATATATAGCTTTAAAATCCTTATTATATCCTGGTTTTGATATTAAAACATGATTTAATCTCTCAACATAAAACTTAAGGTAATTTTATTACTTTTATACTTAAACTTGTGTGTGAGAGTATTTTGTTGGTTGGGAAAAGATAATGCTACAAATCTACAACTAATAACAACTAATAAAGGACTTTCAAATAAATTTAAGCATGTATGTAAGATGTGTTTGTTTAAGCTTATGTAGCGGAGGTTCATTACTTATTTGGTTTTCGGCTTATGTTTTATGATAAGCTTATATAAGACGAAAAAAGCTACAAAAAGTTAGCTTATAAAACATAAGTCGAGATCCAAATAACATATAAGCCCCACTATATAAGCTTAAACACACAACCCCTTAACCTTAGGTTTAGAGAAACGATTTGCACATTCAATTTTTTTATTGACATATTTTAACTTGGGAGATGATATGTACACCACTAAAAGTGGTGTGCACACCACTAATTCTGCATTTGTATGTTATACTGTGTGCATCATCAGTGTAATTTAGTGGTATGCACACCATTTTTAGTGGTGTACAGATCATCTCCCATTTTAACTTATGCATTAACCTGTTGTATTATGTATACATATTGGATTAATTTGTTATACATTGAAGTATGCAAATTAAAAAGTAATATGTGCAAATTTCTCTTAACTTTTTAAGTCTCAAAAATCATTTCACTTTTGTATTGATAGATCATAAACCTTTTTAGAATAAAAAATTTGGTTCATATTTTTTTGTCTTTCCTTGTAACAAAATACTACTTTACAATATGATATGATAAAAGGGTATGAATTTTCATGGTCTCCTACAGTATATTTAAATGATTTGATTTGAAATGATTTTAAAGTTGTTTTTGGACAAAATGGTCTGATTGAAAACAAAAGTCAAATCAGTAGTGAAAATTAGCGCATGCACCGGGGGTCAAAGGTTTTGTACTTTTGATTTTGAACAAGTGTACACGTGTCAAAACCCGATTGGCTAAGTGGTAAACAAGTAGTATCATGGTCTCAAACACGGTTTGGAGTTTAGGCGGCCCAAATACAAAAACCTTAAAAGGTAGCTTCATTTCTTTGATATTGCATTTACATCCTCCTTATTATCTTCTTTATACATCTTTTACCATATCATTTTTACCAACGAGAATCGTTGAAGTTACTAACATTCACTCGTTAACCGCTAACACTAGGTTATGACACGAACACACTAAACAATGACATACACGAACACACTAAACAATGATGCGCGAACAAGCAAAACACACACATGGACTGATACCAATGGAATATTTAGAGTCATGAATGTTGGGAAAAAGGGAAAACCGTATTATAGTCTTCACTGACTATGATAAGATGTTGCGATTATCGTATCTATTGTTCATAAAATCCTACATATTCTCAAACTGTTTGTTACGTCACAATAACATAATATAAGCAGCAAATTTTTTGAGCAGTGTAACAAGTATAGAAAAACAAGCTCAACAATATCGAGCAGTTGCCGATCAACATATTATCAACGTTTTACATATAATGACTGGAAATCGGACCAGATCCGCCAAAACCTGAACAGACCGAAGACTGATTTGGCCTAAAACACCGGACCGAGAAACGGACCGAAATGTTAGGTCCATGTGCTGGTCGGTCCGGTCCAACAAATCATAATGACTGGTTTTGTATAAGACAGAACCGGACCGATGACCAAATATGAGGAAAAGAGTGGACCAAAGACCGGACCAAAATAGTTTGGTCCAGTCCGGTCCAGTCAACCCAATTCGGTCCGGCCCTCGGTCTATGCTCAGCCCTACCTAAGTATGCGAGACTAACCGAGTAGGTATTTTGAAGTGGTGGCAACATATAGAAGAGTAAAACATTTTCAAGGGGTGAAAATGAAATGAAGAGAGTAATGTCCAAAAAACAAGACATCCGTTCCTTGCCATTCATCCAAATATCTCTCACTCACTTTTTATACTTGCAGTCGACAACAACATTAACATTGTTTGTTGTTGTTGTACTTGATAATTATTTAAAACCAAACACTTTGAACAAACATGGCTTCTGACCCAAACTCATGCTTGATTGATGATGATGACCTTCTCAACTTTTCTTTAGAAGAAGAAGATGAAAACAACAACAACAACAAAACCCCTTCTTCTCACCCTTCATTCCCTGTAAGTATATCCTTAAACCCTTGTCGTTGACCCACCCGTTGACTTTTTAAACTTAGACCCTCAACTCAGTTTGTTCTTAGTATAAGTACTATAGGGGTGTTAATTTGCTTAAGCTTATTTATGGGCTTATGAGCTTATATGTTTTCGGCTTATGTTTGGCTTATTTTGGGACTTATAAGCTTATACTAGTAGGGTACTCGCGCGTTGCACTGGCGGGTACTTTAAAATAAATGTTAACGACATCAAGGCAAAAGTGACAGCTAGTAGTTGTAAACTGTTCGGGCTCGAGTCCGTTGGCCCGTGCCCTTTCGGGCTTGAATATGTTCGTATAATGTGCTTTATTATTTGTATTAGTGATATTTAATGTAGGAATTGTGTTTAAACTAGTTGTACAATATGGTGTTTTAATAACTGTATTAATTGTATTTATTGACCAGTTAATTAATTGACTATATTAAATATGTTGACCACATTAATAGTGCTTTGTATTGTATTTAATATTAGTAAATGTGTTTTAATTAGTTGTACTTTTATGTTAAAAACTTGTAATGATGAATTTTAAGATTTCTATTTAAAGATGGTATTTAATGTTAAGAAAATGTGTTTTAATTAGTTGTACTTTTAGCTTAAAAACTTGTAATGCTTAATTTTTTTAGTATGATATATATAAGCCCACAAATTTAAAATAAGCCGAAAAAGCTGAGCTTATGAAATATAAGCTGAAAACAGAGAAGCTCATAAGCCCACAAATAAGCTTAAAACAAAACCCCCCCTATGTTTAATGAAAGTGTATGTACTTGTTAATGTGTGAGGTTTGTTTGTGAGTACTTGGCTTAAAAAATGATAGTAACCCATGTGGCCATGTCTAGTTTTGTGCTTATGAGCTTATTTGGTTTTCGGCTTATATTTCGTAAGTTCATATTTTTATGGCTTATTTGATGGCTTATGGCCTTAAAAATAAGCGAAAAAAATAAAAAATGTCGTATGGAATATAAGCCGAGTCAAATAAGCTTATGGGGCATATATAAGCTTAAACAAACACCCCCTAAGAATAAAATAAGGGTATTTGGTATAAGATTGAAGCTTGATGATTCTTGAGTTGAAGAAAGTGTCGAAATGTGTTTGTTGGTGTGAGAAAAAGATACTAGCCCATGTCATTTTTTGTGTACTTGTTTGCTAATAGCGATTTAGTTTGGGGGAATATGGTAAAAGATTGAAGCTTTTCGAGTCTTGAGTTGAAGAAAGATGAATAATGTATGGTTCCCGTTACTTTGCAGAGGAACTCTAAGCAAAAAAATAAAGCTATAGTAGCCCGGGTTTAATTTTCTGCAAATTATGCTAAAAATACCTTTTATTTGGGGGAAATTAGTAAAAAGATGGAAGCTTTATGAATCTTGAGTTGAAGAAAGACTGATAATGTATGATTCCCGTTGTTATTCAGGAATTTGCAGAGGAAGAATTGGAATGGTTATCAAACAAAGATGCATTTCCAGCACTTGACGACATCCTATCAACCCCAAACCAAACCATTCTCGTATCACTTCTTGACAAAAACAACACTAGTAGCAGTGGCACTAGCAACAGCATTAGCCATAGTAGTATCACAAGCTGTTGTGGCAGTCTACGTGTTCCTTTAAATTGTCCTGTTCGTAAGCGGTCTACTCGTAGGCGTAGAGGTAAACAATGCTGGTGGTGGAATCAAGTAGTGCAGACTCCATCCTCGTTTCCAAAGGCAACACCAGCGGGTGGTGTGGGTGCTTCTATTGGTAGGAGGTGCCAGCATTGCTTAGCTGACAAAACACCACAATGGCGAGGGGGGCCAATGGGGCCGAAGACTTTGTGTAATGCGTGTGGCGTGAGGTATAAGTCGGGGAGGTTGGTGGCAGAGTATAGGCCGGCTAACAGTCCCAGTTTTTCAGTGGCGTTGCATTCAAATTCCCACAGGAAGATCATGGAAATGAGAAAGAAGATGCAGGCTGGTTAGTTGTAGGTTTTTTTGTTGCTTAATTAGTTTAGGCGTTAATTAGGATTTATAATCTCTTTAAGCTGTATTAGGGTATTCTTCCTACTACTTCAATTCCATTTGTTTTACTTGTATCATTTTTGTTACAAAAAATATGCAATCAGTAATCTAAGAAATTGAATCATTGGAGTGAATTACCATTTCGGGGTATTTTCGTTTCAGATTATGCTCTCAAAACTCGGGTTCTGCCCATTTAGAACCCTCATTGCACACATTGCATACACACGTTCATGTGTGCTCGTAGACACACACAATGCACTCTCACATCACATTACCTAAGTACCAAATGCAAACCTACAATGTGTGGAATAAGCACGTATATATAATCGTCTTGACCCATAGAAGAATTGTTGCATTGTTATACCAAAGCTGTGTACTTAAAAAAGTTGACAATCTTCCGTACACAATCTAGGACCGGTTATCTAATGAAAAGAGACCAAACCCATTGGTACCTTTTCGACACCAGCGTGACTTGTGAAGTGTGATGCCTGTGTAGCAAACATGTGAAGGGGTTGAAGACAACTACTATAGGGGTGTGTCTTGTGATTAATTTTATTGATGGTCACACTTCATTTGCTTTGTGGGTTTGGTTCATGTGACTTGTGGCTCGTGAAACATAGTGGCTTAATCAACTAATGCTAAAAGGGGATGCATCTATCACTTTCTTTCTAATTATGGGTGTACTATTGGTACCCTTGTTCTTACCCCACTTTTACTCACTTTATTGACATAACAAGATATTTTATTCGTCTCAAATTATAAGTTCATTTTCAATTTGCACAAAGTTTAATAAATTCATACTGACTAATCTATTCATCAATCAAATATATTCTCTCTTTACTAAAGTGTCTTTTAATTGGTTGAAATTAAATAATAGACAAATATTTTGGGACAACATAAAATAGGAAAATGAATTTATAATTTAGGACAAAGGGAGTAGTTTTTTTATTGTTTTTTTGTTCGGTGCTTTTTACTATTTTTTACTTGTCAAACTTTATATTTTATGTTCCAACTTTCTTTCGGCGATTTTATTCACTTTATTAACACAGGACAAAGACAATCTTTTACGGTTTTCTTCTCCGTATTTTTTGTGTTTGACTACTTTTGACTTGTCAAATCTGTCCGTATTACTATATATATTAAAGATGGTGGATTCGGTGCGTTTTTATTGGTTCCCGCTATTCATTATTATTATACCAATGTGCAGCCCAAAATAAACACCAACCAACCCTAACTAAACCCATTACTATAGAAGCTCACACAAACAAGCCCAAAACAACAAACAGAAACAAATGTTAAACAACACTAATGTAAATAAGCATGCAAATACATCAAGATACATAACTGACGAACTCAATTGTCAATGTCAACCAGATACGTACCGTATAAACACGGAACCACAGCACATGCCGAAACTACCCGGGCGGCCGCAAATACCTTGTTTTTATTATATAATAGCAGATACATGTTAACATACTTCAAGTTCACGATAACACTAGCCCCTTTGTTGAAGACAACGGGTGGCCCAAAAGTTAAGATTGCTCCATTTTTATATGTTGTTTTGAGCTTAACTTAGCAAATAGAAAGTTTTATCGTATGAATAAGTAGATGGATTACACCATCCCAGACACTCTCAAATGTTTCTTGGCAAGGTAAAAAATTCAAAATTCAAAAATAAATAAATAAATAAATAAAAATCTATTCTATAACAATGTAGTACACATTAAACTTTTAAGAAGAAACACCTTTATTATTAGGAAAACTTAAATTTGACAAGTCTTTAATATCAAACCCCATGAATTCACGCAGATTTGATTCACGTCTATAACCCGGAAACAAAGTCTTTAATATCAAACCCCATGAATTCACGCAGATTTGATTCACGGCTATACCCCGAAACATATAACTAGCATAAAATAGGCAAAAGATACAACAGATTGGTGAGATCTCAAAAACATTTAACCCAAAACATTCGGTGAACAATCACGAGTTTATGACATCTCAATGTCTCCAATGCCCTTGTTTCCATGATCATATAATGTATGAACCGTTTGGATTACAGAAAGTTCTCAAAAGTCAAAACACAAGAATATCATCTTAAGATTATAAAATAAATTCAGTACATCAATCACAGATTGTTCATTGTTCATATTATTACGGGACATTTACATACATATCCTTGCAAAACTTTAAAATTACTTCAGTATCCTTGTAAATTTTATAATTAATTCAATATCCTTCTGAAACTTCAAAATAACACAAATATATCCTAAAGCATATTTTTATCATATTTAAATACATTTAATCTTAAAAGCTATTATGTAAATTTTAACATGTAATATTACCTTTTTACCATCTCCTTTTCAATTAAACAAACACACAAAGGGTCTTTGTGTCAGATGAAACTGAAAATAAAAAACATCCCATTCTTTGAAAATGATAAAAGTAATAAATTCATGACGGTGCTAAGATGAATAGTTTTTTTAGCAACATGCAAGTAGATAGAAAATAAATTAAAACTCGACTGCCTTTGCCTTTGTGTTTAAGCTTTATTATGGCAAACTAAACTTATATAAGCGGGAAAATAAGCTACAAAAAATAGATTTATGAAACATAAGGCGAAAAAAGCTAGGCTCGTAAGCCTAAAATTAAGCTTAAACAAACAACCCTTAAATCTATTTAAACATGATGAAAATGTGTTTTGGATATATATGTGTATTTTAAAGTTTTGAAATAATATTAAAGTAATTAAAAAATTAATAAAGATGTTGATGTAGTTTTAAAATTTTGCAAAGATATAAATGTAAATCTCGCTATTATCAAAAAGGACAATCTCCTTATTCGATAATTGATTATTACCCTCTTATTCTTCCCAGCTTCTCCCTCTTTTTACGCACAAAGAAGTATGGTGTGACACCCTTTATCTTCAATCTCTATTTTGCTGCACATTATTTTTCAAACAATTTTTAAAAGGCTAAATTTATAACAAAATCCAAATTAGGTAAGATTTGTCCGTAGAATAAAAAGAACTTACGTCTCGCCATCTTCATGCAGATACAAATTCTGAGTCTGATCCCCAAATTCCCGCCTATAGATATTCTCAACCTGTATTGTTTTCGAAAGTTTAAAAAGGAGAACCAATTATAAACTAGGTACAAGTTGTAGAATAAAAGACAACAAAGTACAAATTTTTACGTGTTCAGTAGTCTTGATAAACTTCCTTGTCTTTGCCAGCAAGTGTGGGCACTTTCCTTCAGCAACCTTAGAAAAGTATATATATATATAAGGCTCAACTACGATCAATGTTCAATTTACATATCTAAAAAAAATAGAGCGATCTGAAGAATAACTATCTTTATATTATAAAACATTAGGGGGCATTAAGTTGGGGAAAAACACCTTGTTTTCTACAAAATGTTTTGTGGAAAACAAGGAAAACAGAGATCGCGTTCAAATCAATGTTTTCCAACAAAATGTTTTGAAAACACAAAATCCCCTATTTCCTAACCTAACAAAGAAACTTACAAAACAAAATTTAGTTGTTTTCCTTTGTAACCCACAACCTCACTCTTTTTCTTCAAAATAGAAAATACAAACATAAACTAAACACGTTTTCTATATTTTTTAAGTGTTTTGTACTGGAGATAAATTTCCCTCCCAATTTTTACAAAATTAGAGATAGAAAACAAGAAGATTTTTTCTCCAACTAAACACACCCCTTAAAGTTGCGGACTCAAACCATTTTGAGATCAAGGCATATTAGACAATCATAAATATCCATTTGAAAGAAAAAAAAATCAATAATTCCCCTATTCCATACATGCGGTGGGTGTTTGGCATAGTGGGTGTTTGATATTGCTTATTTTTCCTGGTTTTCCAGTTTTGATATTCAAACACTGTATGCTTTTTCTGCTTATTTGTAATCTTAAAAAGCAGTTTTTCATCAGAAGATGGCCGAAATTTCATATTACTTAAGTTGATATTAAATTAAAGGGTTAATGACATCTAATAGCAACGAACTTTCTCAAATGTGAACTTAATAAAATACCACAATACCCATCAAACTTTGTTTGTTTTGTGTTGATATCAACAAAAACCCGTTTTTTACCTCCAAAATCCATGTCAGCGACAAATGGACATGCCACGTCATAAATTTGTACTGTTCTAATCCACGTCAGATTTGGTTCATGTTTTATAAGTGAACATCAGACAAAGTTTGATTGGTATTTTGAAACAGCTAACTTCACATAATTAACTTGAAAAAAAACAATAAAAAATAAAAAAAAATACATGTACGCAATTGAAATGGTGAAGTCAGTTTTCGGTCATGCCACGTAAGCAAAAGTATGATATCGAGCTAAAATTTGAAAGTTTGATGGGTATCATGGTATTTTGTTGGGTTCATAACTAACTGATATGTGAACATTTACTGATATGTGAACATTTGAGAAAGTTGGTTGCTATTAGATGTCATTAACCCTAATTAAAATTAGGGAAGTTTTTAGTATCACATTCAACCTAAAATCCTTAGTATCAGCTTCTTGTTCATATCAAATTTATTTATTTATTTATTACAGACTAAGCATATCCAAACACCATTTCCAAAAGTACTAAGCAGTTTATAAGTACTTATATTTAAGAAGAAGCAGAAGCACAAGTAGAAAAAATAAGTAGTCCCAAACATCCTCGTAAACACACAAAAACTCCCTCCGAAAACTATGAGCCAAACTTATGTAGTGGGGCGGATGCAAAGGTTGGGTATAAGGGGCAGTGCCCTTTGTCGAAAAAATTTAGTTTTTAGTTTTTAGTTTTTAGTTTTATCAAAGTGCCCTCCACCACAAATCAAATTGCCCCCACATTTAAGCTCGATAATATAAAAACCTTATATCTATATCTTCATCTTTGTGTGTAAAACGACTTTTGTCAAGGTAAAATTATTGTATCAAAAGAAAGGATTACCTGAGTACTCCACACTTGAACACTCTTGTTATTCTTTGGTGGATCTGGTCTCCCGGTATGCGGAGATACAAGGCTTGGCACAAATTTCTGAGCACTAATATATTTCCAGGCTCTTGACAAGCAATTATTATTGTAATTACAAAAGAAACTCATCGTCGTCTCCTTAGGTGAAATGCAATCAAGCATATTCATATAATGCACAACCTCGTACTTCAACTCGCAATCATTGGACAATAGTTCCCACGACTCCTCAACATTGTAGCTTCTCAATACCCATATGTCACGGGGGAGGTCATTGTCATTGCGAATATTATAAGAAAAGATACATAGTTGGTCTTCCAACATACCCAGTGCAGTGTAAGAAGATTCACCATATTTTGAGTCATTAGGTTGGGGGATTACTGTAAATTCCTCCCGAAATAAATCAAAAGAGAGGATTGCTCTATCTGGATTTTCACTATTAAAATGAAAATCTAACGCAAACCAATGAAGTGCCCCATTGCACAAGATACCAGGATAGTTATAGCAAATCCGATACTTGAATAGTCCAATAAGTTTCCAAGTATTTGATTTCAAGGATAAGACCTGAACGAGTGACGACATGTCATCTTTCTGCTGTATGACCATAACAACCTTGTAATCATCTGTGCATGAATCATAACCGAAACCCAAAGTCAAAAAACCTCTAACCTTTTCGGGAACTAGGGGCGACATTGGCACTTTTGTAACCTCCCTAGTCCAAGGATTGTTTATCACAGTCAGAGCATCTTCGAACATACGAGAGAGGCATACGAGCCCATTGGAAGAACCAACAACCTTCCATGAATTGGATTCACACAAGCTCTCATTCGATATTTTTTCGACTGCTTTCCAGTATGTTGGCATCATTATCCTTAGATGTCTATTATTGCCAGTTATCTTAAGATGTAATCTAACAAAACTAGGACTTGATATCAAAGAATACCATGACTTACAAACACGCTTCCATTGGATCAGATCTTCTACAGCCGATCTTGATAGTATAGCCTCGACCACATCGAACACAGCCATCTCTGCCATCGAATCGAATCTGCTTTAGGGTTGTTGACGCAATGTGTGTATATATAATATGTACGATGTACTATTATTGTTAATATATAACATGTACGATGTACGATTGTTAACTAAAGGTCTAAAGCGGTTGTACTTTTGGTAAAATAATAAATTTCCTTTTTTGCGCTGTTTCAAAAAAAGAAAAGAAAAAAAAAAAAAAAAAAAAAAATTTCCTTTTTTGCATATGATTCGGCATGCATGAAGTTTTGACATCAACTTTGCTTCGTGTATTACTAGTTACTAGCAGCGTAAATGCGTGTAGTGGCGGCGGTAGAGGTGCCGATTTGAGACTCATCGGTTAAACGTGCGTCTAGTTAGGTAAATATATAGTAGATGAGGGGTATAGTTGGGAGTCTAAATATTGTAGATGAGTCTAATTGGTATTTAATAAAAGTGCAATTATATACTAATTAACCAACGGTTCTTGGCAGCTTTAGGTGGATTTTTTTTTATTTTATTTTTTTATTTAATTTTTTTTTCACTTTTTCCTCTTTTACTAAAAGAAAAGAAAAAAAAAATTCATGTCGACCGGACCAAACTCGGACCCATATAGACCAAAACTCATCTAGGTTAGTGACCCAAACCCGACCAGACACACCTATTTTGTTACCTTTAGGCGGGTATCTCCACTTTACCCGCTTTATTGACATAACAAGATAGTTTTTTTATTATTTTTTGTTCAATGTCTTTTACTTTTTTGTTCAATGTCTTTTACTATTTTTGACTTATTAAATTTTATCTTTTATGTTCTAACTTTTTTTTTGGCGATTTTATTCACATTATTAATAGGACAAAGACAATCTTTTACGGTTTTTTTCTTCGTATTTTTTGTGTTTTACTACTTTTGATTTGACAAATCTGTTCAGAATTTTTATTATATAGTAGCAGATACATGTTAACATACTTCAAGATCACGATAACACTATTTCGTACCGAATTAGTGGTAGCAATTTTTTTCCGAGCATAAATTAGTGGTACCGGTACCGTACCGAACGGGATTTGGATACCAGTACCGGTATCGGTACCGTTACAGGGAAATCGGGTTTTCCCTCATTTTTTTTTCGAGAATAACCTGATTTGGTACCGGTCTCGTACCGAATTAGTGGCCCCGATTTTTTTTCACCTTATTTCGTAGTCCCGGTACCGTACCGTATATTGGGTATCGGTACGGTTTCGGGATTCGGGTCAAAATGCTCATCCCTAAGTAAAACACAGAAAATACGAAGAAGAAAACCGTAAAAGATTGTCTTTTGTCCTGTTAATAAAGTGATTAAAATCGCCAAAAGAAAGTATGAAACATAAAATATAAAGTTTGTAAAGTAAAAAATAGTAAAAGACACATAACAAAAACAGTAAAAAACTATCTTGTAATCTTTACCACCTTATACTGGATTTAGAACATTTCCTATTTAGAAATTCTTAAAACTCACATTTTAACTTACTTATCATGGAAAATATTTGTCTTTTGCTAAACTTGTAGCAGCTAAACATTCATACACACCATTATAATCGTAACTGCTAACATTCGTACAGCCCATTTATTTACACGGCGGTTTTGTTTCCTGCTCAACTTTTATTAAACTTGTAATAGCTAAACATTCATACACCCCATTGTAACTAGTAACCATCTGTCGGATATAAAAACACCTAAAAGAATAACAATCAAAACCCAGTTTTACATACACAAAAAGCACATTATCATTCCACTCTCAAATAAAAAACCACCAGCTCTTCATCGTCGGCCACCATCTCATCGTTCGCCGCCACAATGCTCCAATAAAAACATCGGAAAATAAAACAATATCTATTGAAATCGAAGCACGACAAAAAGTAAACGACTAGTGAGCATACACCATAAGCTATCCAATCCTTACATATAGACCTTATATATAAAAGATCTGTGAATGGTTTCTTAACTAAAGCTAGAGACATTATGAAGTCCGACAAGGAGTTGACGGATATCAATTTTACTAGTTGCTTGATCTGCATTGTACCTATGGACCAAAAGATTATTTCTTGCTGAACCAACAGGCCAGTACGTTGCTTCAATATGTAGAGCTTCAATTCTGATGAAACTCGTGCACTTGCGCAATGTCTAAATTTATAGAGCTTCAAAAAGGAATGTTCAAATTTTGAAACTAAAATTTGTAGCAAAAAACTAATATCAGCAATGGAAGTAAAGGTTCATCTTTCCAAAAATGAAAACTTCAAGCCTAATTCATCTCCTTCATAAAATAGTTGATCCTGATAATGCTTCACAGCATCCTTTAAATCATTGTAGCCATTACAAGTACTGAAAAAATTAACAGCCAATTTTTTCAACTCGTCATCTTGAAGATCATCAATAAACGGTTTGATGTGAATTCCATTTTCTGGCTGTAATTTATACGATATCGGTCTATCATCCACAATCATGACATTATCCAGATCCCGTCCCAAACGAGATAAATCCTTAATGTAGTTTTTCCCATTAAACTTGCATGAATCTCTATACAATCTGTGAGAAATCAATCCTTTTGGATCTAGCTTATCCAACAGGGGCGAGGCATAGCTTTTTTCGCCAGCAGTAAAAACCACAACTTCAAAATTTTTTAGGTTTAAATATTCAAGAAATTTATCAACAAATGGACGTTTTTTAACACAGCAAACTTCTCTTCGTCCAAGCATGAGTCGGAAATCATAGTTTTTACGAGGTGGAATCTTCCTCCAAGCATGTGCTGGGAGATAAAATATTGTGGAATGAACTAGGGTTTCATCAAGGTCTAGGACCACAGTTTTTTGATTCAAGGGGTTTGGTGGTAAGGGGGTCTTCAAAGATCCATAGTAACCGGCGAAAATTCGTGTTTTGAGACGTCTTTTTCGAGTATCCAGCTTCCATATGGGGGTCTTGATGCTTCTTTTTTTAGAGGCAGATGGCGGCAACATTGTTAGTTTTTTGGGCATCAAAAGTCTTCTTGTGGCATACTTGCCAACCAAACCATAGTTTATCGAATGATTTCGGGTATTATCAAGATCATGGCCTTTTGATTCGAGGAGTTTCGTGGTAGGAGGGTTGACGAGCCTTAGACAACAATTCGCTGATGCGATTTTCAGCTGGAGATGCTTTGCGCGAGTCGTCTTCTGGAGAGTCAACATAATCTTGTGTTGAATGCGTTATAATGTTATACGAAAGGTGACCTGCATGATATAATGTACTCCGTATATTTATAGGCTTATAGCCATATAATACTTGTGATCCAAGTTATTATACATGGTAACAAAATATTCGAAGTACGTATCTATTACCATATTTTGAGTATACATGGTTAATTACGTACTTTTAACTTTTTAAGGGACCGACTTACACAATGCTTAAATTAAAGTGAAATTAATTACGTGTTTTCGTGGTAAGCTACAGGATCGAAATTTAAGGGTTTTTTTTTATTATTTTTTTAAACGGTTTTATGTTAGCGACACATTTTAACATATTTTTATATTTTGCTTTTTATATATACTATCTTCAAAACCCGCCCGATAGGCAGGCTAGCTCTATGAATTCATTTTACTAAAATATTAAAAAAAAAAAAAAAACTAATATACGCAAATGGTTTTTGATAATTGTGAAACTTACTAAACAAATACAATAAAGACGCGACGATATAAATTTCTACGACTATATTAAGAAAAAATTGTGCAAATCGACACACACATCCACAAAATTGAAAAGATTAGAGCATATAAAACACTTCCTTATACATGGACAATATTGAAAAGATTAGAGCATATAAAACACTTCCTTATACATGGTAGTTATGTGATCAAATAATAAAATGCACTAATCACTATTGTTACTTTGAGAGTTTTGGGTTAATTATAAAAGAAAGATGCATAATCCTCTTGAGCTTTAATCATTAATGCCTTGCAATCAAATTGAAAATCATCATAAAAGTCATTTTCAATCTACAATACATTACTTTTATTGATTTCACTTTGCGATAAAAATAATAATATAAAGGATGTTTCAAACGTACAATAAAATGGAGCCTTAAGTATCTAAAAACGCACAAATATCTATATATATAAAAGATGACCATCTAGGCTACTCATAACACATCGTATCTCTCAATATTGTATTTACATAGACCAAAAACAAATCCTTAATAATAAGTTTCTTTTTTAATGATAACGAACTATCTAAAGAAAAAGAACGTCGACAAACATATACAAATGGTCGCAATCTAAAATCAACATCAATATGTGCAAAAACTTTGTAATTTCTCCTTCTATTATAAATAAATAGCTTAAAAGAATGCACACCTTGGTTATGGTTTACTCTAGTGGCTTATATAACTCAAGTTCGTTAATAATGCTTCTTGTCCTTATAGCTATTTTGTCTTGGTGAGTCCCCCTATAACAGCTGCATCAATATAAATGTTAGCCATATTATGCCAAAATATAAACCATGAACTTATAAGTCATATATAGAAGAAGGGATATATTATGTAAGTTTGTTTTGTATTGTAGGTTTTTTTTTTTTTTTTTTTTTTTTTTTTTTTTTTTTTTTTTTTAATATCAAGACAATTCTCATATGAAGATCTATACAAAGTTTTAAGAAAAATTATACAAAGCATAAAAAAGACTAACCAACTATAGTATAACTTTCTCATTGACTTCTTAACACAAAAAATGTCACTAATTTTGGACCAGCAAGTGATACACTTGGCAACCTTGCTGAAGTATCTAGTCTCATTGTCTGTCAATCGCCGGAACAATTTAAACTCAATTATATATCTTTAATTCGATGTAACATACCATAGAAAACTCATCAATTAAAGTTACTAAATGAACCAAGGCTTTTTTTTTTTTTTTTTTTTTTTTTTAAAACTCATACTGTGTATTTTTTCTCACATCACATCTGTCAAGTTTCATCATATCTTCCTGCAACACAATGCGGAATCAAAGACATTTTCCAAACCAAACGTTTATCAACCACGGGAAAATTTGAAATCCTAGTATTGGTGATCTACTAAACTAAATGATAGTGGTCCAAATAATTAAACGTGTAAAAATGGTCATGTTTTATATAATCATGTAGGTCATATGGGTTTGGCAAATTAATCATTTTTTGCATGGGTTAAATTTCATATGGTTGGGAACAGTTTTAAGTCAATTATTCGCTTTCAGTTAACGGTATGACTACATACACCCTCAACCTCATTCCTCAACACACTATCTCCATTAGGAGATAAATCTTGCACAATATCCTCTTCATTCTCTAAATTTTGATTTGCAACTATCAATTCCTTTTTATCTTTGTATTACTTTTTCATCTCATCATTCCAACTTTCCCATTCATTCACTGTAGGATCCCTATTTGTTTCCAGTACACTATCAACAAGTTTTCTTTCTTCATAGCTTGGCCTTAAATCCTCTCCATCAATCAATGAGTTTAGTACAGAGTACCTATTATTACCAATAACTCTTACACCAGATTGTTTCTTACCACCACTAGGACTACCATTAGTACTCTTACCCATTGAGTCTTTACTATGTTTTGCATTCACAACTTCCTCATTACTCATCTTATTTTTTCATGTTTCCTTAACATTGCTACTATTACTATCTGTATTCTTTTCCATCTTTTTGTTCTTATCCATATCAGGTTGAGTAGCAGCTTCAACATTCTTCTTAAGCCTGTAATTCTGCTTATTATTATTTTGCTTATGTCCAACCATTCTATTAGGATAATAATTCTCCCTGTTATAGCCACTCATACCATGTTGCTCACTTCTTTTGTTGTTATTATTATAATTCACATTCTTCCCATTTCTATATGTCACTTTTTGAAACCCATCATTACCATCATTATTATCCTTATTAGGGTTTTCATTTTCAGTTTCTCTAGGAATCATTCTACAATTCACAGCATCATGTCCAAACACACAACAATGGTTACACCTAGTAGGTTTCCAATCATATTCAACCTGCACATATTTGACCATACTAGTACTTGCATCCTTTTTCCTATAAGCAATTTCGACTACATCTTTGAACTGCTTCTCAGCACTTATCTCAATTAACACTCTAGCAAATCCTAGTCTTCCCATTCCTGTATTATACACATTAATTGTCACCTCATCCATAATGAGCGATTTACCTAAGCAGCTTGCTAAAGAACTTATACCTTTAACACTCCAAGCTTCAAGTGGCACATTTAGTAATTTCACCCAAATAGGCAATTTACTAGGTTCTGTCTTATCCAAGCAAACATCAATCCCCCATCTTTGCACAAACAATGGTTTATTATTAACCATCCAAGGATCATTACTAATAACATGTAAAATTCCCTGTTCACCTTGAAACTTAAAGAAGTAAATTCCTTTGTTATTAGCAGTCATATCCTCGAGGCCATATTTATTCCACATTCTCCTTAGATGGTATCTAGCCTCATCAAAACTAACCATGCAACCCAAGAACTGGCCACATACATTCTTATTCCACTTAGCACTACCTAATTCCACAATTTCTTCATCAAATATAGCAATTTCTACCCCATTTTCATTTAGCTCAGTTGGAACCATTAGCTAGAATCAAATACAGTAATATATCTTTACGAGCCGAGCTAGAGCTCGAGCTCGAGCCAAGCTTTAACTTTTCATTGCCAAATCGTATAAACGAGCCGAGCCCGAGCCTATATAACATATCACGAGCTCGAGCTCGGGCTTAAAATTTAAGGCTCGAAACGAGCCGAGCTCGAGCTCGAGCCTTTTAAAACTTAAACGAGCCGAGCTCGAGCTCTGACAGGCTCGGGCTCGGCTCGGCTCGTTTCCACCCCTATTTAAAAGTAAGAATAAAATCTAGAAAGTATAAACATTTTAGTCTTAAAAATATTAAAATATACTAGACGAATACTTGTGCAAAGTGACGGTATATAATGGCAAATAATTATACTTGTGAACTTGTGGTTCTAATGTGACATTTGATGCAACACTTACGGGTTCAATTTATAGTTATTGCGAGGAAAAAAAAAAGTCTGTGCGCTAGAAACGAAAAAATATAAAAGTTTGAGTATTGAACAATATTAAAACTATTGATTTTGTGATAGATGTTGTTACCATTTTTAATCAAATGTATATTTGTTATAATACTCAATTTTAAAATATTAGTTTCAAGAAAAATTATTCCTGGTTTATATATAGCATATGTAGAAAAAAAAATATTAGATATGTGTATATGTGTAGAAGGTTTTCTCGTAAGATTTGGCGATATTATAATCAACATTGTCTAATACATCGTTCTTGGTTATGGTTTTTAAAACAAACTGGTTTTTCAAAAGGTTGTTGGCTTTTCAGTTTAATCTACAAATTCCGACCAACGGTTTTTTATTCAACCAATCGAATCAATCGATTAAAGAGGTTTATTTTTGTAAACAATATGTGTTTTGAATTTATCTACCAGTCAAACTGGTTTTACAGAACACCACCATGATTGTCTCACAAGAATTTTATTTTGAATCACATTAGTTTAACATTTAGGATGTAATTAAAAAAAAAAAAAAAAAAAAAAATCCAAAAACGGTTGCTGAAATAGCGGTTAGGTTGCGTACATCAAAGCTAAAATAAAAAAACTCGATATTTTTTAAGTAGCCTGAACAAGGATCTTTTTCCATCTACCCATATGTGTGTCTGTGTGAGGATGTTATATGTATTTGGCATATATTTATGATCAGTATGTGTGCATGTTTATGCATACACGGTTACGAACAAGGTAAGCCTTATCGAACAGTTTAATCATTACTCAATATTATGTGTAAGAACGGAAAATTCTAAACCTACACAAAAACATATGTGTTATCTTTAACCACTTTAAATACCTAAAAAGATATATACTAAATACCTTTGGCTCAATAGTATGTGAGTTGCACATTAATCAAAAGGTTGTAATTTCAAGTATCTTTTAAAAAAATTTACAAGAATAATGTGAGATAGTAGGTGGCATAAGTGTGATTTGAAAACCATCACCCATACAAGACCCTAATAAGGGTTCAGGTTATTTAGGAACGGGTTAATCGGGCTTTGGTCAACCCAATAAGCCCTATTATAGCAATAAAATAGAACAAAGTCCATAAACTTTTGTACAAAACTAGGGCAAAGTATGAAGAAAATTAATTAAAAACCCCCTTCTTTGGTTATTCTCGAAAATTAAGGTTAAAACTATCACCCGCATAACCTGAGCCGAATAAGTTTTTTCAGAGTCAGGTCTCGTGATTCAAGTTAATATGTTTTGACACCCTTACATGTTGATAGGCCAAAATTTTTTATGGTGTCCACATTTTGGTTAAAGTTCTTTTAAATTAAACCATTTGTATAAAAAGAAAGCGAGATGTATTTCCGTACCCAAAACTAATATTTGGGAACGTCTTACACGCGTTACACTGAGTATTTGGTTATTGGTCTTTGTTTAGTGTAACACTTGAAAGCGTGACAATGTAACGGGTAATAGGACCACATGTGTACCAAGTGTCCTATAAAACTTAATTTAACAGGACATGTATGAGGTGACTTATTAGTTTATCTCAAAATAGGACCTTTATGGATAAAAGTCCTATAAAACTAAATATAATAAGACCGACATATCGAGTGTCCTATTATGTTTTATTCTGAAAGGACCCCAACGAACAAACGTCCTATAATACTATAATACTGGATGTAATAGGACATACTAGGGGTGTAAACGAGTCGAGCTTTTAACGAGCTACTCGAGCTCGAGCTCGTTTAACTCAAGTCGAGCTTGATAATTTTCGAGCTCGAGTCGAGCTCAAACAAAATGTCAAGCTCGAATAATTTCACGAGCCGAGCTTTTAAAACTGACATTTAGCTCGGCTCGTTCGAAAGCTCGTTTAGTTATTCGAGCCGAACGAGCCAAACGAGTTACTCGAGCTAAACAAGCCAAACGAGCTAATCGAGCTAAATATGTAGTTACAAAATATTTTATTATAAATTTTTAATTACTATTAGAATTATAGGTTAAAAATCAAAACTAATAATATGTTAACATTCAATCAAATCAAAGATCTACACTTTAGTTTATATATAAAATATAAATTTTAACTAGTAAGCTTGAGCTTTTGTTTTTATAGACCTCACATTGTTTTCTTTTCGTTTCACTTATTGAATGTGGGATGTGAAATAAAATCTTTTTTCTTTTCTTTTTTCATTCAAGCTTATAAGTATTACTTTAGATTAAGCATTAGAACAATTTTTACAATTGTAAACGAGCTTTCGAGCTCGAGCTTGAGTAAATAAATGAGCATATCAAGTTCGATCTTTAATAAAATAAAAATATTAAACGAGCTTCGAGCTCGAGCTCGAACAACAAAAAAATATTCGAGCTCGAGCTCGAGCCAGTTCTTAAAAGTTTATTCGAGCTCGAGCCGAGCTCGAGCCGAGTAGTTAATAAACGAGCCTAGCTTGTTTAGGCCAAAACTCGACTCGGCTCGGATCGTTTACACCCCTAGGACATACAAGTGAAGTGTCCTATTAATATCTATTATATAAGACCTTAGCAAACAAGGGTCCTAAAAGTATTCTCTAATAGAACTAATTTATTAAGTGTATTATTAATTTGATCGTAAAAGGACAAAAAAAACTAGCGAATCCTAATAAATTAGTTATTATGACCCTCAAGTAAAAAGGGTCCCATGTAAAGGTCCCAATAGCCCGGTTTTGTTGTAGTGATTTCTTAATGGCATCTTAATCGTACCTACATGGTTAAACAAACGGGAAGTCAATAAATAACTTGTAACAACATCAATAACCTTAAAACATAGTTATATTATTAATATAGAATAGAATGGTAAACAAAACCATCTATTTGTAAATGCTTTAACTGGATATAGAATATGATAAACTCAAACATCTATTGTCGACGTTTATGTACCTTCTAAGTCAACTGGCTCGTAATCAGATTGGAAGCTGAATGTCGCATAAGGAGGATGACCCAATGTGACTTTCTTATTTGTATCATTGGCTGTATTTCCTTTAAAACTGTGAAAAATGAGTGTATCGTGATCCAACATAACACTCGTATTAGAATCATAGAAGGCTTCGAGCGACATCCCTCTAATATAGTCTTTTTCGTTTAATATATACGTTTGCTCCCATGATTCATCAATAGTGTAAATCCAAATCTCCCAAAAACCATTAGTTTGCTTACAAGCGAGTCCCAACTTGCCTTCGTACTTTACAAGTTTCCTACAAGTGTAAGCTCGAGTGTTGTAGATTTGATTTGGAGATGACAATGTCTTCCATGTTTCTGAATTTGCATCGAATTTCAAGATATCACAGTTTGACATTAAACTGTAGGCTGAGCCCCTGCAGATGATGAATGGGTCACTTAACAAGACGCCATAAGGCAAATGCACGGGTTTTAGTAGTGTCCATGTAAATGCCTTTGAGTCGAAAATGTCACAATAGTATGTAGTTTGACGCTTAATCTGAATGCTGAAACAACAAATAGAATAACAACTAAATATTAACATAGATGTTTCGAGTCTGAATCTAACTACCACATCTTAGTGTTAAGAGATAGATAGAAAATCTGAATGTGAATCAAACGATGTTGTTTTTTTTTGTTAAGTTGTCTTGAATAATTAAAATCTGCAAATGGTTTATATACAAAATCATCGCATTGCAATGAATAAGTAACTTCTATAAACATCAAACGAAATATTTTTATCATAAATTTAACAAAGTCAATTAAGCATTAAATAAATTAACTTAACATATTCTAGATTTATGATAATAAAACCGTATTACACATTCTAAGAGACAATAGGATCCAATAAGACAAGTTCTCCACCTCTTATTGGGTAAGAGGCAATATGTCTGAACGCCTCTTACTCAAAAGAAAAACAAACAACCCACGTTGGACTGTATAAGAGGTAAGAGGCTAGTAACATTTTTAATATAATGAACATAAAATTTCCTTATATAATCACCTAAAAGGACATTCATTAGACAAAGCCTAATTAAAATATTTATTTAACAAATTAAGTACTAACTAATATTGGATAAAACATGGTTAAAGGTTATGATTAATTGATTAGCATCGTAATAGTATATCTTTGATCGTGATCTCTTATTAGCTAATGTTATTAACTTTCTCCCTCAAGTCTACTATTAAAAGTAAATTAGATATACTTACCTGATATCAGGTAGAAAAAATCTGACGATCTTGTAATGCAGTAATGGGTCGGAACCCATCACGATGATGCCAACCAGATTCGTTCTATAGTTAGCACAAGGATCAGGCAATTCTAAAAGCTGTTTAGTCGCAGGTTTACAAACATAGTACAAAACCTTCAAATACCATTTATGAGGAGTCTCAAGCAATACGATACCTTGGTTTGAAGATGATAGAATTCTAGCATCTTTTGGTATAAAACCAAGATCAAGACTGTCGGATTTATGTGACGGTACAAATTCTAGGATGGGGTGTTTTGAATGACCATCATGTTGTATGATTACTCCTGATACGATGTTGTTTCTTTGCTTGTGCTTCTCAACAAGATGTGAGTCATATGTGAGATTGTTATATTCCATGCTTGTACAACGCATGACATTGAGACTCTTTAACGATGCTCGTGAAAGAATCTCGATGTTCAAGTCGTAGGAAAGCTTGGAATCCATTGAAGAAACTAATAAGCTAGCTAGGGTTTATGAAATTTGGTTAGGGATGAATAAAAAGGGTATTATACAAGTAAGAATATTTTATATGTATTCACGGATAGTTGTAATAAGATTTACATTCCTAATTTGCACTTTCAATATTTTTCTCTGACTTGTAATCTTCTCTGTTGTATTTTTGCATATATGGAAAGTTATATAAGAAGATCAAAATTTACATTCCTAATAAATATTGTAATTCCTTAAAATTAATTAGTTACTCGAATTATGTTTAGGTATTTATTCCGTCTACATATTTATTACTCTCTTTTCCTAAGTTGACAACTCATGGTAAATATAAAACGACCATTCTGCTTTAGAAGGTTTTACTTATAATGCAAGCGTACGCGTGAGGTTTTTTCTAATTTTTTTTTTTTATTAATGTGTATTTATTTATTAAGAAACAAATAATATAATCTTTATTTTTGAACAATGAATAGTCAACAAGAACATGTACCTTTTATAAGGTTTTTCTGTTACGATGGTTTTTTCCAAAGCTTTTTGGAGGAAAAAGAACATAACTCCTTCCCCCAAAATTACGATCACCGTCACTAAATTAAACCCTAATTTAAAAAAAGGTGTTTCAAATTTGAGAAAAATGAGTAGTCGGTATTTTTATTACTTTGCCTTCATAAGAATATAAAAACAAAGGATATGGAAGAATTGTTCAGAGGTGTTTCTTGAACCAGGTTTTTTCTCGCTATGTGATAGAGAGAGTGAACCTTTTGACTTGATGGCTAAGAGTTTGGTGGTTAAGCGTTTATTTTTCTTTAACTTTATACCGTGGTCCAAAACTATTGACAAATACCTATCAGGTACACGTGTATTATTCATTTTTTGATACATAATAATATGAAAACTGAAAACACGAATTTATAGTTTTTTTGCTAAAGAGTTAATTGCATAAATCGTCCTTGAACTTTAGCCAGATTGCATGTTTCGTCCAAACCATTTCGAAAGTGCAGAAACCGTCCCTGTAAGAAACCTTTGAGCAAATTTTAGTCTCTGGTTTTAACCGGCGTTAAGTGGATTTCGTTAGAATTTACACATTAGCCCATTTGGCTCGTGACAGTTGCAACGTCCGTTCTTTAACTAGCGGCCATTTATAATTTTTTATTTTTGATTTCTTTTAAGTTTTTTAATTTTTACATATATGTTTTTATAAAAAAAGACATGTCTTATATACGTTTTTATACTCTTTTATATATGTTTTTAAACACGTTTTTAAATAGTTTTTATATACGTTTTATATATGTTTTTATATACATTTTTGTAAGCATTTTTGTATACGTTTTTGTACATGTTATTAAAGATATTTTTGTATACGTTTTTATATATGTTTTTAAATTCGTTATCATATACCTTTTGTATGTTTTTATATAAGTTTTGTATACGTTATTATATATGTTTTTATATACTTTTATATATGTTTTTATATACGCTAGTACAAAAACGTTCTTATACACACTTTTATATATGTTTTTATACACGTTATTATATACTTTTTATAAACGTCTTTATATACGTTATTATAGACATTTTTGTATACGTTATTATAGACCTTTTTTATACGTTATTATATACTTTTTATACAAGTTTTGTATACATTATTATATACTTTTTTGTATACGCTTTTTCATACATTTTTATATAGTTTTTAAATGTGTTTTTATATACTTCATTACAAAAACTTTCTACTATACGTTATTATATACCATTTTGTATAAGTTGTAAAAAGTATATAAAACGTATATAAAAAGATATAAAAACATATTTGAAAACGTATACAAAAACTTATAAAAAATATATAATAACGTGTATAAAAAAGTTTTTATAATAATGTATATAAAAACACTTTTACAAAGTATATAAAAACGTATCCAAAAAGGTATATTATAACGTATACAAAAATGTATACAAAACTTGTATAAAAACGTATAAAAATATATAATAACGTATTGAAAAACGTCCATAATAATGTGTATAAAGACGTATATAAAAAGTATATAATAATGTGTATAAAAATGTATATAAAAGTGTGTATAAGAACGTTTTTTAGTAACGCATATAAAAACATATATAAAAAGTATATAAAAACGTATATAAAACGGTATATAATAACGTATACAAAACTTGTATAAACGTACAAAAAGTATATAATAACATATTTAAAAACATAAATAAAAATGTATAAAAAAATGTCTAATAACATATAAAAAAATGTATACAAAAACGTATATAAAAACTTATATAGAAACCTATAAAAAAAAGTATATAATAAAGTGTATAAAAACGTATGATAAGAATATTTTTGTAATAACGTATATATAAAATGTATAAAAACGTATATAAGAACATTTTTGTAATAATGTATATAACAAAGAAAAACGTATACAAAAACGTATATAAAAACGTATAAATAAGCATATAAAAACGTTTTTATAATAACGTATACAAAAATGTATATAAAAAGTATATAAAAACTAATTAAAAACATATACAAAAACGTATTTAAAAACATATATAAATATGTATGTAAAAGAGTATAAAAACGAATATAAAACGTGTATTTTTTTTGTAAAAACATATATATAAAAATTAAAAAACTTTAAAAAATCGAAAATATAAAATTATAAACGGTCGTTAGTTAAAGGACGGACGCTGCAATTGTCACGAGCCAAAGGGGCTAACGTGTAAATTCTAGCGAAGTCCATTTAACGCCGGTTAAAACCAGGGACCAAAATTTGCTCAAAGGTTTCCCACATGGACGGTTTCTGCACTTTCAAAATGGTTAGAACGAAACATGCAATCTGACCAATGTTCAAGGATGATTTATGCAATTAACTCTTTGCTAAATAAGGAAATATTAAACCCTTTTTAATTAAGCATATATATTAAATAAAAAAATAAACTAATTTAATTATTATTTAATAAGAAATATTCTTTTTTCTTAAATATAAAAGTTCCTATTAGAGGTTTTGTTTTATTATATAAAAGATATCAAACCCCAAGAATTCACACATGTTTGATTCACATCTATACCACGAAACATATAACTAGCATAAAATAGACATAAGATACAATAGATTGGTGAGATCTCAAAAAACATTTAACCCAAAACATTTGGTGAACAATTAGGAGTTTGTGACATCTCAATTTCTCCGATGCCCTTGTTTCCATGATCATATAATGTATGAACCGTTTAGATACAGAGAGTTCTCAAAACACAAGAATATCTTCCATGATCATACCATGACAGATTGTTCATTGTTCATATTATTATGGAACATTTACATATATATCCTTGCAAAACTTTAAAATTATATCAATATCATTGTAAATTTTATAATTACTTTAATATCCTCCTCAAACTTCAAAAATACACAAATATAGCCTAAAGCATATTTTTATCATATTTAAATACATTTAATATTAAAAGCTATCGTGTAAATATTGTTTAACATATAATATTACCCTTTTACTCATCTCCTTTTCAATTAAACAAACACACAAAGGGTCTTTGTGTCAGAAGAAACTGAAAATAAAAAACACCCCATTCTTTGAAAATGATAAAAGTAATAAATTCATGACAGTGCTAAGATGAATCGGTTTTTTAGCAACATGCAAGTAGATAGAAAATAAATTAAAACTCGATTGCCTTTGTGTTTAAGCTTTATTATGGCAAAATAAACTTATATAAGCCGGAAAATAACCTACAAAAAGTAGGCTTATGAAACATAAGCCGAAAAAAGGTAGGCCGATAAGCCTAAAATTAAGCTTAAACAAACAACCCTTAAATCTATTTACATATGATGAAAATGTGTTTTGGATACTGATGAGTGTGTAAATACTCATCATTTTTAGTTAATCTGAACTGCAAAAACGTTTAAAAACACTCAGAAATGCATCAAAATACTGAAAATATCCCAGGATTGTGTTTTATATGTTTCGGATGCAAAATGTTTAAAAAACAAATGAAAAATGAACAAAGTTTGCATAATTGGCAGTTTCAGTCCCTCAAGTTTCATAAATAGACAAAACTAGTCCCTGAAGATTTAAAATGAAAGAAAAGTCAACCCAAGGTTTTTAAAAGTAAAAAATTAGCAAATTTAGTCCTTGGGTGAAAAGTTTGAGAAAATTACATATTTGGTCCCTATACTTTTCAATTTGGCAAAACAAGTCCCCGGGAAATTTAAATTTTGGAAAATTATCTTTGTGGAATTGAAATAAGGCAAGAATGGTCCTTATTTGAAGGATTGGAAAAATGACATGAATGGTCCCTAATTTTTCAGCTTGTGCAAAAGTGGTCCTTGTGTTATTATTTCTATAAAACCATACAAATGGGCCACATATTACTTACCCTTTTTTTAATCCAAAAAACCAACAACCCAACACCAACACACCTTCCCAAGCCCATTCCCTACCAAGCCCATTCCACCCCTAAATAAAATAAACAACCCCAAACCGTTTTATTACTCCATCAGTCAAACCCTTAAGTCAAACCAAACCCCACCTTCCCTCCTCACCCAGTGAACCCTACCCTGCTGCTACTTCTGCAACACCAAATACCATCATCACCTCTACCCTTCACTCCCTCACTGCCACACTCCACTAATTCAACTTTCCACCATATACCCACAAAACCCTCCCCCCTGCCAAGAGTAAGAAGCCAAATTACAAAGTCTTAACTTCCCGCCAAAACCCCAATTAAAGGTTGAGATGATACCATGTTGATCCAAGGGCAGGAAAGGGTCAAAAGAGGCTTAGAGGAAGCAGACAAAGAAGTGTAGAAACCCTAGTTTTCTCATTTTGTATAAATAGGTCAATTTGTAAGCCTTGTAAAGGCAGTAGTTAATAGTAGGTAATTGTAGTGTAAAATTAGTTTTAAGTGTAATTTTCTAGTAATGTTAGTTTTCAATCTCAGTTTGTAATTTTTAAATCAATGAAAGTTTTACTTTTACTCTAAAAAGTTAATCAGCTTTACCCTGCTCAGTTCTTATTGTTGTTCATTCTTGTTTATTGTTGTTATTTAGTGCAGTAGTGTCTTGTATGTGCTTATTGGATAGATTGGAGATAGTTTAAGAACCTTGCATTACCACTATTTGAACCAGCTTTTACACTGCTTAATGCTCATTGCTTAGTTAACTGCTTAGTGATCAATGTTATTTACATTCTGGGATTTAGATAAGCTAGACTAGGTATTTGTTCAGTAGACGCGCTCAAAACAAAGTATTCATTCAGTGGTTTGCTTAATTCATGTTGATCTTATAATTTTTATTTCCAGCTTTTCATATGCCTCATTAACTAGCTTGTGCCTGAGCCTCTCTTTAGGACTGTTTGGATGATTGATTTAAATAGTAGCTTAAGATAGATTTATATTTGGTGTAGCTTATTTGTTGCCTCACTTTAGACCCATTTCGGATAGGTTAATGGTTAGCACCCCTGGTATTTGACTTTTAAAGGTCAAAGGACCCTTTTTAACTGCTGCACCAACAACAAACACCCATCAGCAGTCCCCATTTGAATTAGACTCTTAGGTAAGCTTAAGTTAGAATTAGGTTTTGAAATATGTTGCACAAGTAGTTAGGAGTAGGTACTTCTTAGGAATAAGCTTAGTTTTGACTTTCAAGCTTATTAGTAGCTTATTGTGGGCTGCATAATACGCCCCAAACAGCAGGCTTGCATCTTTTATTTTTTTGTCTCAGATCCATTTTGATTTCAATTTTTATTTTTTTTAACTATTATAACTTGGTACATTTGAACTTTGGCTGTTCAACTAGTAGCTTATATATTTTTTTAGATTTTTAGTTTTAGTTTTAGAATAGCTTTCCATTAGCTTGTCAGTGGTCCTTTGAGCCTGTTTAGTTGCTTTGGCTGTTAAGCTTATAGGTATTAGATACATGCCTATTACCTGTTTCACTATAGCTTTGAGGCCCATAGTTAGCCTTAGTGAGCCTTTCCATGTTCATTTAACGTTTGGCTTAATGAACTTGTTAGTGGCCTGCTATACCACTGATTCATGTCAGATTCTATCCAGCAACCATGCAGCCCTTGCACCATTCTGTCCACTTTCACCCTGCTGTCTCAGTTGCCCAAAACAGTCCACAAACTCACTTTTGAGGTTGTCTCTAGTTTAGGTTAAGTTAGATTTAGCTTTTGATTTACATTATACAAATAGCTAGTAGTATAGGATTTAAGGTTTAAGGTTTAAGACCTGCAGTTTAAGGGGTGTTTGGTTTTGACAGCTTTGCTGGTATTGTCATTGATTCAGAGGGTTTAAGTAGTTTAGATATTCCACTTGGGTTGTATTAAGGTCTATACAAGCATAAAAACAATAGTCATTTCATAAAAAAGTCAATTCGTCTTTTGTTTCATCACATTTGCATGACAGTTTGTAAATTAGGTTGTATTATCCCTCTGATTAGTTGCATAAGTTATAGGTTTAGCTCAATTCACTCATACTTTAGGTTTACATCACAATTTCAGTCATAATTAAGCGATCAAAATTCACACTAGTCAAAGTTTCACTCATATTCAAAAAGTCAAAAGTAATTGCTACCCAGTTTTTGGCCAACTTTTGTGAGTCTTTCTAGTATTCATTACTGGTTCAAATTACTTTTTGTTTGCTGATTTTACAAGCTTAGTAATTAGTTAAACAATTTCAAAGAGAAAATTCTGGTTTGGCACTCATTTGCTTATTAAATAAGTTGTTTGAAGTTGATTGGTTGAACCTGAATTTCCCCTGCTCATCAGGTTTTAGTCAGATTTCTAGGCTGCTTTTAGGCTAGTTAACAGGTGTGGGAATTGGATCTCTTTGTTAAATTGGAATCTCAGTTGGAAAGAAAGAGTTTTGCCCCCATAAGTTTTGAAAAAACAGCTTATTAGGACTGCTTAATTGACCTGTCTTGCTAGGTGTTTTAACTTAAGATCTGAATTCAAGTTATAGGACTGCAAGTGTGGTATTGTGATTCATATCTGAGTATTATTGCTCATTTAAGTTCCTTAGTACCAGTAGTTGTTTTGTCAATTGAGCTTGTGCCATTTGCTTTAACTAACTGCTTATTGCTTATCACCAAAAGTGCTTTTTGCATCTGTTTGAACCTTATCAGTATTTCTGAGCTTCATTTAGTCTTAATATTGTTTATTTGAGCTCATTTGAGTCTTAATATCATTTGGTTCAAGTTTCATTCACTTTAGTCAAGTAGTGCTTATTAATAAGCACTTCCATAAAAGCTAATTTAAGCCATTAAGCACTTCCAGCGCTTATTTTTCCATTTTCAAATTTTTCCAAGGATTAGAATAATATTTTAGAATTTTCCTGAATGTTTCATATTTTTCTGACTTCATTTGCTATTTTTCTTATTTAATTTTAGTTTTTATTCAATTTTTCATAATTTTTTATATCAAAAATTCCAAAAAAAAAAAAAAATCAGAAAAAGCATAAAATTAAAAAATCCAAAAATATTTTAGAAAATAGTTTTTAGTTGTTTTAGAATTTTAAAAATTAATTTTGTATTTTTTTCACTTTAGTTTTATTTTCTCTTAATTTTTGATTAGGTTTAAATAGTATTTAATTAATAATAATTAGATAAAAAGTCTTAAAAGTATATTTTCAGTTTTAAAATTAGTTTTATATTATTTTAGATTCTTATAAGTTTTAATTTTATTTTTTTAAGTTAATTTTATAATTATTTGTATTTTAGGGTAATTTAAATAATTAAAAGTAATTAGGAAATTAATAATTAATTAATAACAATTATATAAATAGTATAAAAATTAATTTTAATTTTCTAAAAATTTTCTTTTATCATTAGGATTGTAAAAATGTAATTTTCATGTTCGTAGGTATTTAATTTCTATAAAAGTCGCGTTTTATTTCGTACATTAACGTAAATTTAAATCAAACGTACGCATTTTTAGACTTAGCTCACGTTTTTAGTATATCTGATCATCAGTAATTGTTTATATAGTGTTTCTAAGTTACTTTCATTCCTCGTATCTTAGTTTAATCATACAACTCACTTAAAACCCTTTTCTGTCCAAATTCGCCCGATCACAAACCCGTTTGTTTACCATCCACACCTCGTCGGGACATAACGACCCGAGGAAACCCTATACTTCCTCGGAGCATTGAGCCTAAGGAGTTTGACTATCTTGACCACATCCGTGGTTGACTTTAGTTGACTGCTTTTGCCTCAATCAGATACCTATATGTTTATTTTGAAGTTTTGAACGGATATAAAAGAAACTATCATATTAATAAAGATGTCGATGTAATTTTAAAATTTTGCAAAGATAGATGTAAATCTCCTTGTTATCAAACAAGTCAATCTCCTTATTCGATAATTAATTATTACCCTCTTTCTGCACCAAGAGGTATGGTGTGACTCCCTCTATCTTCAATCTCTACTTTGTTGCACATGAATTTTCAAGCAAATTTAAAAGGCTAAATTTATAACAAAATCCAAACCAGGTAAGACTTGTACATAGAATAACAAGAACTTACGTCTCGCCATCTTCATGCAGATACAAATTCTCAGTCTCTCCAACTTCCCGCCTGTAGACTTTCTCAATGTGTCTCTTTCCCTTCAATTTTTTTCGAAAGTTTAACAAGGAGAACCAATTAAAAACTAGGTACAAGTTGTAGAATAAAAGACAACAAAGTACATGTTTTTACCTGTTCAGAAGTCTTAATAAAATTCCTTATCTTTGTCGGCAAGCCCTCTCCTTCAGCAACCTTAGAAAAGTGTATATATATATATATATATATATATATATATATATATATATATATATATATATATATATATATATATATATATATATATATATATATAAGGCTCAACTACGATCAATATTCAATTTACATATCTAAAAAAATAGAGCGGTGTGAAGAATAACTATCTCTATACTATAAAGCATTTAAGTTGCGAACTTAAACCATTTTGAGATCAAGGCATTAGCCAATCATAAATCTAAATTTGATAATAATAATAATAATAATAATAATAATAATAATAATAATAATAATAATAATAATAAAAGTTTCAATTCCCCCTTTCCATACATGTGGCGAGTGTTTGGCATTGCTTACTTTTTTATGTTTTCACAGTTTTGATATTCAAACACCGTATGCTACAACAACTACATACCCAATCCCGCTGGGTGGGTATGGGTAGGTACAATGTAGACAGATCCAACCCCTTCCCCAGAGTAAACTCGAAAGTAGAGGGACTACTTCTAGGAAGACCTCCAGCAAATAAAAGTGTGTTGGTGAAAGGACTCAAAAAATATGTGCATGTCTGAGGGTTAGAATAGCAAGGAAAAGTAGAATAAGGGATAAAAGATGAAAAACAAACGTACAAGCATACAAAGCAAATAGTAAAAAAAAATACCAACAGAAGAACTAGGAGAAAAAAGGGGATAAACATATAAAAGCATACACCGCAACTGGACACATAATAAACACAAGATAAAGCGCTATTGAGACAAGGAGGCACGAGCATAAATATACAAGCATAAACACAAAAAGGTAAGGGCATCTAGAAAAATACTAGCAAAGAATTGGGGCTAAAGGCACATAAAAAAAATAAAAAATAAAAATAAAAAACAAGACCTAAGGGAGCAACAAAGATCTAAGCGACGCGACGTAATGGGGACCTAAGCCTAGGGCAAAGCAAAAGGCACAATATAGGCTACTTAACGCCTATAACCTAAGGGGAATTAGAAATGGAACTCTTTATCTAAAAAATGCAAGTGGGAAAGCTACTAAGAGACACCTATAAAGCCTAAATGCAATAACTACCTCAAACCCTCAAACCACCTAGCCTGAACTACCCGCAAATGTTAATCTTATCTCTCCACGCATTCGACATTCCTATTTAAGGTCATGTTATTAGACAAAAAGAAGCTCCTTAATATCCTGCTTAAGTTTATACCCCTACCTAAGTTTTGACCTACCCCTTTTCCTCAAGCCGTCGACTATTAGAGCTTCGACTCTTTGTTACCGGCGTTGATTGTGGCCTTCTCGTGACATGTCTAAACCACCTCAACCTTCCTTCCCTCATCTTAGAGATTATAGTTTCAACTTCAAGTTCACTTCTAAAAAACTCCGTTCGGAATCATGTCAAACATGGTGTTATTTCATATTACTTAATTTGATATTGAATTAAAATTAGTTTGTATTATATCATATTCAACCTCAAATCCTTAGCATGAGCTTCTAGTTCATATCACTATTTTATTTTATTTTTTGCTATCTTTTTTACAAACTAAGCATATCTAAACACCATTTCCAAAAGTACTAAGCAGTTTAGTTTATACGTATTTATTTTTAAGAAGATGGAGAAGCACAAGTAGGAGAAAAAAAAATAAATAAATAAAGTAGTCGCAAACACCCTCGTAAACACACAGAAACTCCTGCTAAAAACTAAAACTATTGAGAGTCACACCATCAAAAATTAAAAAAAAATAAATAATAATAATAATAATAATAATAATAACAATAATAATAATAAATTATTATTATTATTGTTATTATTATTATTATTATTATTATTATTATTATTATTATTATATAAAAAAAAAAGGATTGTGAAGTAAAACCAACCTCAGTACTCCATACTTCAACACTCTTGTTATTCTTTGGTAGGCTTGGTCTCCCGGTATTAACATATACCGGAGATACAAGGCTTGGCACAAATTTCTGAGCACTAATATATTTCAAGGCCCTTGACAAGCATTTAATATTATAATTACAAAAGAAACTCATCGTCTTCTTCGTAGGTGAATTGCAATCAAGCATATTCATATAGTGTACAACCTCGTACTTGATCTGGCAATCATTAGACAATAGTTCCCAGGACTCCAGAACATTGTAGCTTCTCATTACCCATATGTCACGGGTGAGGTCATTGTCATCGTACATATTAAGAGAAAATATGCATAGTTGATCTTCCAACATACCCAGTGTGGTGAAATATGATTCATATCTTGAGTCATTAGGTTCAGGGATTACTGTAAATTCCTCCCGAGATAAATCAAAAGAGAGGATTACTTTATTTGATTGATCATCGACATTATTTTGATAATCAAACACAAACCAATGAAGTGCCCCATTGCACAAGATACCATGCTTGCTATGACAAAACAAATACTTGAATTGTCCAATAAGTTTCCAAGTATTTGATTTCAAGGACAAGACTTGAATGAGTGACTCGTTTAAACCTTTTTGGATGGCCATAACAACCTTGTAATCATCTATGTATGAATCATAACCAAAACTCAAAGTCAACAAACCTCTAACCTTTTCGGGAAGAAAGGGCGCCATTGGCAGTTTTGTAACCTCTCTAGTCCAAGGATTGTTTATCACAGTTAGAGCATCTTTTTGTGTGCGAGAGAAGCATACAAGGCCATTGGAAGAACCAACAACCTTCCATAGATTGTATTCATACAAGCTCTCATTCGATATTTTTTCGACTGTTTTCCAGTATGTTGGCATCATTATCCTTAGATGTCTATTGTTGCCGGTTATCTTTAGATGTAATCTAACAAAACTAGGACTTGATATTAAATAATACCATGACTTACAAACACGCTTCCATTGGATCAGATCTTCTACAGCCGATCTTGATAGTATAGCCTCGACCACATCTAACACAGCCATCTCTGCCATCCAATCGAATCTGTTTTAGGGTTGTTGACGCAATGTGTATATATAATATATAATATATAATATGTACGATGTACTATTATTGTTAACTAAAGCGGTTGTATTTTTGGTAATAATAAATTTCGTTTTGAATGTAATTAACAATTTCCTTTTTTTGCATATGATTCTGCTAATGGTTCAACTTTGACATTAATATTTTTTTTTGTTATATAATACATGATAAAAAATTATACTATTAAAAAATACACTTAAAAACCCAATTCAGTTATATAGTTAAGGTCAAGCTGAACTAGTTTGACTCTATTTATGGACGGATGTAGTAAATACACTTTGACTATGACTATGAGTCTATGACTATGAGCAAAATACAACCATATCTTAGTTAAATACATTTACTCCACTATAAATGCATTTTTTTTACACGTGTATACTATATATAATGCATTTAGGACTATTACATAATTAGAAAAACTTAAAATTCAGACACTTTCTTACTTATTATGGAAGGAGGCAGCAGAGGTTGGAGAAATGGAGAAAAGCACACGGTTGTCTTCATGTGTATATGACGTCAGGTTGATCTTGTACAGTTTCGATATGGACACGTTTGTTGCTGACGTAGTGTAACTGTTGTTCAGGTGGTGATGACGGTGAAGTTGGTGACGGTGGTTGAAAATTAGAATCATACTGACTTCTAAAAGTTCAAGTACTTTGGTTTTTTGGTAGTATCATTACTTCCCTTCTTCTACCACAACATGTATAAATTTGTATTAATGCAAGGTCTATCAAAACCAACAGGACACAAAGGTTTCTAGGGCGACCCTATTAGATGATAAGTATGGCCCAAGCCCGGTGTGGGGTTAGGGCCATTAGGGTTGTAATTTATAAATCTCAATCAATAATAAATCTACATCTACGGGTTTATTCTATGTTTAACATGTTATTCGAGACCAAACCCTAACCCTACTGTTTTTTAGTTTCCTACTCTAATCCGAGCTTTCACGATTTTGCCGCTCGAATTGCGGAGGAGTATTGTATGATAAAGATTAGTCGGCCCAAGCGCGCATGTGGGCTTAGGTTCCATTAGAGTTTAATAGTGTCTAAGTATCGTCTCTATAAATAGTTATCAATAATATGCATAATACAAACGGGTTTATTCAAAATAAATAAATAAATAAATAATAGGGGTTAGGGTTTGGTCTTTGATAACATGTTAGACATTGAATTAACTCGTAGGTATAACTTTATTATAGATCGATATTCATAGATTACAACCCTAATGGACCCTAACCTCACACCCGGCTTGGGCCATATTTATCATCTAATAAACCCAACCCAACCAGGCCCACTTTGACCTCTACTTAAACCACTCGGAACTATTTTTAACTTGTTGGCCAACCTGCCCATCATGCCAACTCTACTTACTGTTTTTTTTTTTTTTTTTTTTTTTTTTTTAATTTCACATTTACTAGGTGGGGAAATGAGAGGCTATGTGATGGGCGAACTGGCGAAATCGTTAAATCTCTTTGTATTCATGGGATCCACCTTTTACCAGACACTTGTACATATGTCTGAAGACAAAGTGAAGTTCCGAAACACGTACACCCTCTCACCCGACAACCAGTAGCAGACACACAGGAAAAGATTTGGTGGGATCAAGTTTGGGCAGATGGAATGAGACTGCCTCATAGCCCATAGAGCATCTGTTAATCTGCACGAGGGTCTTTTCACTCTCAGTGACTGTTCAGAAATGCATGTATGCAGAAAGTGCAAGAGAATGGCGAATGTGATCCAGAGGTCGGTCACTGGTGGCCAAAAGATTCGCTGGCCCTATTGTCGTATATGTGACTCTCTTGAGGATGTGATCAAGGAGAATGTGCCGTATGGCGCCAAGTTATTGTCTTAAGAGTTGTTCAGTATGGGCATCTCTCTTAAGTTTGATACGTCTTCATAGGAGTTAGCATTTTTCTAGTATTGGTAAAAAGGTGTAACACGTGTCAGCACTGTTAGTAAATGGCCATATATAAGTAAATCAAGCAGTAAACATAAAGTTTGCCTATCCAAAAAGTTTTAACGACCATGAAAGCTAAAACATTTGCTGGTAAACAAAATCTAGGTGTTCCTTCTTGCGTTGAATCTCAGCAAAAGGTGCAGCTTGGTTTTCTTCGAGCCACTTGGTCGTGTCAGCAATGGCTTTCCCCGCTTCCTTCCATATACCAGGGATCACCCTTCTCAAGAAACTGACCTCATTGATCTTATTCTTCATTTTGTATAAGCAATCCTCTAATGCATTCTGGGCATCCGCTTTCTTCTTGTATTCTTCGTCCTCGTGTTTGTACTTCTGGGCATCTTTAACCATCTTTTCAATATCTCCCTTGGATAGTCTTCCATTCGTATTGGTAATTGTGAGTTTCTTCATCATACCGGTTGATTCTATACAAGCGGTGACTGTGAGAATATTATTGGCATCTATTTCAAAGCTTACCAAAGCTGTAGAGACTCCTTTGCGAGCAAGTGGTATCCCAGAAATTGAGAAACTTCCCAACAAATTGTTATCTGTGGATCTGGATCTTTCACCTTGATATACCACGATATCCATGCTAGATTGGTTGTCTTGAATAGTTTTTACCTTTATGGATTTACACGTAGGAATTTGAGTGTTTTGAGGGATCACAACAGTAAACACTTTTCCAAGCGTCTCGACACCAAGTGACAAAGGAGTTATATCCAACAGCACCAAATCTTGAACACTCTTGTCGCTATTACCACTTAAGTTTGCAGCCACAATGGCTGCACCGTATGCAACAACTTCATCAGGGTTCACACTCTTGCATAACTCTTTGCCATCGAAATATTCCTGCAACATACATTGAACCTTAGGTATCCTAGAAGAGCCCCCAACAAGAATCACTTGGTCTATAGATGATCTTTTCATCTTAGCATCACTTAAACACATTTCTACAATCTGGATGCACTTAATAAATGAATCCATGTTCAACTCTTCAAATTTAGCCCGGCTAAGTTTGATAGAAAAGTCAATTCCCTCATGCAAGCAATCCAATTCGATTGATGTCTGACTAATACACGAGAGAACCTTTTTTGCCTTCTCACAAGCAGATCTCAATCTCCCCAGTGCTCTTTGGTTCCCTGTCAAGTCCTTATTCCATTTTCTTTTGAATTCCCGTGCACAATGATCCACCATTCGGTTATCAAAATCCTCACCTCCCAAATGAGTGTCACCATTGACAGCTTTCACCTCAAAAATATCCCCTCGCTCGATGGTGATTATAGATACATCAAAAGTGCCACCACCCAAATCAAAGACGAGCACATTTATCTTGCCGTTAATATCAGACTTATTGTCTAGACCATATGCAATTGCAGCTGCTGTAGGCTCATTAATCATCCGAACGACATTTAACCCAGCAATTGTGCCTGCATCCTTTGTTGATTGACGCTGTAAGTCATTAAAATAACCTGGGACAGTTATCACAGCATTTTTCACAACTTCCCCAAGAAACATCTCGGCAGTTTCTTTCATCTTGACAAGAACCATGGATGAAATCTCTTCTGCCCGAAATTCCATCGTTTGACCTTTGTAGGTAACAACAATCTTTGGTGTGTCGTGAGACCCTTTGATGACCCTAAAAGGCCACAGCTTCATGTCTTGCTGTACTTGGGACTCACTGAATGTCCTTCCAATTAACCTCTTTGCATCTGAAAACCAAAGGTTAATTTTCAAGTGAAAACCAGTCTCTCTATGAAGAAAGTTTTTGATTTTAAAGGTCGTGTAATATGCAACATAATACAAAAATAAATAAACATCATGTATATACTAGCACCCAATGTATTAGCTGATTGTGAACACGTTACAACAAGCCAGTAAATTAAGAGGTTGTCCACAATCCTAATTTATCAACAAGTCCACAATGCTGATGATGTGGATTCTAGTTCCGGTTAGTTCTTAATTTGAGGCACGCAACGTGTTGATGTTAACTTTCATTCGCGGAGTTTAAATCAATACCTTTTTTAGTCATCCTACCATTTGAGACATGCCGTGTTGTGTGGAATTGTCAAGTTACCTAGTTAGACGTAATTTTAACGTCTTGTTTCTAATTAAGAGTGTTTTGCGTGTCTTTGCTTGAGGTTGTATTGGTGTAATTTATTTTCTACTTTGCTGTTAATTTATTTGATAAAGACTGATATAATAACTTAGCTTTATTCGTTAAGGAAACCTAACAATTTTACCAATATGTACGTACTTTCTGATCTAAGTTGTTCATAATCGTAAACCATTAATAAGTGTAGACGCGTAGCTTTCGTGATTACAAAAAGTTATTAACTCTTTCTGATCTAAGTTGTTCATAACCTAACTTTCTTTTTAACCAAAAAAAAAAAAAAAAAAAAAAAAGATCGACATAATTTGTATTCTCTTTAAAATATTTACAAAGTATCTGATGACTGATAAAAAATTAAGTAGACAAATTAAACCAAAGAAGAAAGAAAAAGGAATGAGCGGACTGACCAAATATTGTGTTAGTAGGGTTCATTGCAGCTTGGTTCTTGGCCCCATCACCAGTAAGTCGTTCTGAATCCTCAACGAAAGCAATGGTTGATGGCGTGGTTCGATTTCCTTGATCATTAGGTATAATCTCAACCCGGTTATGCTTCCATACAGCCACACATGAGTACGTTGTTCCAAGGTCAATGCCGATAGCGGGCACATTGTTTCCACTTCCGTCCATTACTTTCAAACTGTTAACCTTTAACCAAGAAACAAAGCTTCAATCACGAGGTAAAAAGAGTTGCAAAGAAGAGCTGTACGAGATAAAAGTAAACCGTAATGGTCCCTACTTATAGACCATGAAATTCTGAGTAAAAACGATTTGATTCCCACTCAAACTAGAATTTCCTAGTTGCCTAATATAAAAGTTACATAATACCTCTTGTATACTAACACAAATTTATGATAGATATTTTTAATTAAAGTCAAATACCAAAACTTTATATAGATATTTTGATATACACGTTTTTTTTTTTCGCGATGTGAAGTTGGTAACTTCCTCATAATAACACTAGTTATAACGTTTTTTAAAACTTTTTTATTTATGTATTTTTATTTATTAAAAATCAAATAGTCTAATATTTTTTTATTTTATTTTATTTTATTTAGTTATGGTCCCTAATTTTTGTTTATAGTTAAGTTTTACGGTCGTAGTCAGGGCTCATATATATTTCTCATTTATTTACATTATATCTTTATCTTTGTAATCTTTATTAATCCAAATACTATCATAATTATCTTGAATCATCAAATCTTTTGTATTAGTTTTTACATAATCAAATGATACACAATACGACAATAATGACTTGAATGATAATTAATTTAAATTTATTATAATGTGGATATCATCTACAGGTTTTTATATATTATATACTTTTGCTACACGTAATTATCAACAAAGGATTTTTTGTTTTTGATACCTCGACTTTAACTGTCAAAATAAGACAACGAATATTTACCATGAGTCCTTGCATTACAGTTCGGTATAAATTAAAGTTTATATAAGGATAATCAATCATTTGCATCCCCTTGAGCTTTGTTCTTTGATCACTCGATCTAGAAGTAAAGGAATGATCGCTTGCAAACAGGTTCGAAAATATCTGCGCAACAAACTATTCAAGTGCCCATATTGAAAAAATTGGTATAGGTAGTGTACGCCACAATGCTCTCTCCAAAGCATCATATGAAAACCGTGTTTGAGCCAAACAACAGCTGCAACCCATCATGCATGTTCGAGTGGCGTGGATCATGTTTGCTATACACTCATTTGGTCAATTTTGTAGGTTCAATGTGGTCATTAATGTTTGGCTCATCACGTGTTGGAGCCCATCTTTGATTAAATATATGATCTAAAATGTGGATGGCAACGGCGCGGAGAATGCCAAAAAATCCCTAATTTACAACTAATTCCAAAAAAATCCCTAATTTACGTTTTCCTACCAAACACGCAATGAAAGAATAAAACCTTAAACCACATACATTCGAGTAGTCACGACATACTTGCGTGTTGGTGTGATGGAACACAACAAAACCCCAAGGCAAACACTGTCACACATTCAGTTTGTCACTTATTGTTCTAAGTGCCAGACAATTTCATAATTGAAATACATAAAATTTAACCGATTCCTAAAATACATGCGTACTGAATTTATATTTACCAATGTTGTGACAGGAATAAAAATTTGAATAATGTCTTACTTCATCTTCATTGTTGCCCCTCTCCTATGTTTAATGAAGATTTGTTGTAAAGTAGTAATGCTCTCTAACCAATAGGAAAACTAAACAAATCAAATAAATCAATAATTAGGGGAACAAAAAATGTTTCGGTCATGGAAGATTGGTAATCAAGCTTCGTATACTGTCTTTGATGCACCATCTGTGCAAATGATGTTTGATGAAGTTCATGTATATAATAAAATATGTCAAAAAAATTAAATGACCATAAAAAATCTTACTCGTTTAACATCTCATGTTTTTTAAAAATAGATGTCATCAAAACCGAACCCAAAAGCTATATAAAAGAAATTAGATTCCAACAACCATAATTTCATATACTATGTATCATTGTAAAAGTTACTCGCCATTAGGGACCAACGGCGTATTTTTGTCAAATTTAAATAACAAAACCCCTATTAGGAATTTTGCATTTCAAAAAAATCAATTCATAACTGATTTAGTAATAATTTTATTTTAAAAAAAATATTATTTTCTTATTAGGTAATATTTTATATTTATCCATAACACAAGTAGAAGATAAATACAAAAAATATAGATAAGATATTTAAAAAAAATATTATTTATTTTATATTTATCCATAACACAAGTGGAAGATAAATACAAAAAATATAGATAAGATGCAATTAACAATATGATTAAAATTTTTAAATAATTATTTCCAAAAATTAAAAAAAAAAACCCGCGTGTGCGCGAGTATTATAACTAGTATGAATGTATAATTTCATAGGTGCCAGCAGCAATCCCTTTTGGATACCACAAAAAAGGAACAAAAATGCGCTTTAGCTACCAACCTCCTCTCAATCGAGTCCATCAATCCTCCCACACCTTTTTTAGTAGCAAGTTTCCAAAACGACACTGTCTCACAACAAATCGCTATGGCATTAATGTGGGTTTTTATTTTTATTATTATTATTTTAATATGTGCATTAAAGTGGTATACAGCATGCGTCTTGTCTTGTAAGTCTGAAAATTATGTGCATTAAAGTTGTGTACACTATGCTTCTTTTCTTGTAAGTCTTAAAAGATTACAACCATTGAAAGTTATACTTGTAACATCCTAAACTTTTTAAAGACACTTAAATTTCTAGGCTTTTAATTATATGTGCATGCATATTTCCTATTAAGGAAATGTTTTTGGCCTTAAACATTTTAAGACTTCTAAATATAGATGTTTTAAATACATTATAAGGTAGTATAGATATAGATATAGATTATAGCAAGTTTGCCAAACATCAATACAACAAAAAAAAAATTTACAATTTTATTCTTTTCTAACAAGAGCACTAGCATCAACAACATCATCAAAAATAGCAACAACTATTTTTGTCAAACATATCATAAGATTAGAGTTATTGCGAACTTCTGAGTAAGAAGCTGAAGTTTAATCACACTTTAGCTTGCAACCATGGATTGATTTGTTGATGATAGTGTGGATTCTACCAGGAAGACCCCACCTCAAATACCTTTCCCATGTGTAGCACCCCAAGAACATCATTGCCCCGCGCACAAGTAGTTTGCCATGCAATCCTTTTGGCAATGCCACAAGCATCAATGTGTCATTGAAATTTCTAAGGACATCAGATGTGATCACCATGACGAACACGACTGCACTCAAAATCGTAACCTTAAACCTCTTATTTTCTGATATACTCTTGTAAAAAGGGTGAGCTGTGTAGTTGACAGTGAACGTAGCCACATGAATCATCATGCTTACCATGTAGGAGACCGTATTCACTAGATTACTCTCAAATTCTGAGTTTGGATTGATCATGTGTATGTTTGGCATATGTTTCTTAGCTTCTATAATGGATGAAATCAACAGAAGCATATGGAAAGTAGACTGGCCCAGTATTGACAACCACATGATTTTTGGTTTCAGCCGCTGGGTGGGTAATGTGCGCAGCGGATGGGCATCAAACATGGACTTTATACAGATGATGCTGAAAAGGCGACTAATTAGGGCCTGAAAAGTTCCCAACTTAACGCCATTCAAGTGCATGACACACATGACATAGATGGTTGCAAGGCCGTGAACTACAAGAATCTTCAACATGGGACAAGGATTTCCTTCGTGAGCCTTCTGAGAGAGCAAATAAATATCAATCAATACATGGAAATGTGACCCTAACCAAAAGAAATCAGTGTCGTAACAATAAATGAAATCAGTGTCACTCACCAAGTAATGTGAAAACTTTCTCAACTCAGACAAGACAGTTACGCCGGTGGTGCGTTTAAATACCTGAAGTTTATGTGACAGACAAACAAACAAACATATGTCAACATGGCCTATGGTCAATAATCAGATCAAATACGATGTATAGATTTTTCATACCGCAAAACCAGCAAATGTGAGCCACTTTCCAGAACTTCCCTGTCCAAGCTTCTAGCCTCACTTTCCTGTAATAAACATTGAACCAAATGGAAATATTTCTTGTCAACAAAAAAGGTAAAGTTAATAATACAAGATAGTTTTAGACGATGGAAAGAATGGTTACCGTCATATCAGGAAGAGGCTTATATGCTAAAGCCAAGACAAGTGATCCTCGACGTGTGTACATCTCATAGGTGCTTACATATGATGCTGGTATCTCATTTAGTCTTTCTTGAATGATCTCTGGAGGACCCTGAAATTACAGCATTCGGAATTTTGAGCAATGAAAAACGTCGGTCTGCCTGATATTGACTTTTTTACATACCTTTACAAATGCATAAAAATTTTCTTTTATACAGACAACAACTGCCATTCTTTTCAAGTTGGATGCAAGGTGATGTCTCTTAACAGTCTTTAATATCATGGCATTGCTACCTCGCCTGCAAACAATGTGAACAGAAAAGGGTCACCAATTTTTAATAGAATTTCAGAAAGCAACCATAAAGAAAAATGTCTTACGTTTCAGGCATTGCATTCTCTTCACATTCATAATTCCAAGGTATTCCCTCGATCACAGCCTTATCAAGAGGATCACCAACCTACATATGAGCAAATGTGACCTCTTGAAAGTTTAGATTTAGCCTTGTTATAAATGAGGAATTTGCAATTGACGTGTTAGTAATTTTACCTAATTATATATATATATAAAAAAAAAAGCAGGTGAAAAATAATTAGATAATTAACCATACCAGCTTGTTGTCTACAAAAACCAGGGAATGGCAAGACGCCAGTATTTCCAAAGTGCGAGCTGGTATAGTTTTGGTATCCTTACTCAACCCACCGACCCTACTCAACCCACCGACCCCAGAAAACACCTGAAGATCATAAGGGTGGCCACAGATTAAGCATGGATAGGAGAAGACTGTCAACAAAAAGAATTACAGTATGTATTATAAATGCAGACTTGTAAGTTGCATACCATGTCACCATATGCTGTCCATGTTTCCATCTTTTTGAAGCAACATATGTCCACCAGCTGAAGTATAAAACAAGAACCAAATGTAATTAATAAAGCCGAAATATTTTTAAACCCATATTTATCACAAACTGGTTTTGCTCACCTTCCTAGCAAATGGTATATCAACTGGTCTTATAAAAAATATATGACGCTGTCCTACTGCAGCAAAACATGCATATACAGCCATCGACAACTCCATTGGCAACTCAGGGGGTATCACATAAGTTATACATAAGGTGTAGCTTAAGAAAAGCTTGTGTGTACTCCTCTCAAGCACCTAACTCAACAACAATAATCAGGTTAATTAATTATATAGAAATAGCTAATATGTGGATCGAGTTGGAGACGATGACTAAGCACGCACACATTTACGTACCTTTTTAAATAGGTAAGCGAGTGCGATTATTGCAGAGAAAACTAATAACAAACTAAAGAGTCCCCTCTCCCAACTCTTTGCTGTAACCTACACCGAGTATATATTTATCAAATACCAGGATCGTCTAAGGTAACCAAAACTAAAAATGAGAAGTGTGTGCGCTATGTATAAACCTAGCTACCTTCTCTCGTGAAAACAAGCAAGTCCGAAGTAGTTTCCCTTGGTTTGTCTTAAACCCGGTTCGTAAGACAATTGCTATACAACCAGCATTAGGGGTTTTAATATGAAAGGTCTGAAGCAACGAACAAACAAACAAACAAGTTAGAAGCCAATTTCAGACTACAATTAACAATAGAAAAAAGAACAAGACATTGCGAAATACCATATCAGGCACATGCTTCAGTATCCTTGTGCCACCAAAAAGGACATGTTTTTTATCTCGTTTAAGAGACAAATGCTCTTCTGGTCTTCTACCAGATATTGAAACCTGAAAAACATCCAATTGTTACACAACTTTTTACATACACACATTTAATGAATATGTTTTTACTTGTAAAATAGGCGGACATGTTTAAAACAAGAAATAATAACGTGCACTTAAATGCATACTAGAAAATGACACAAACTTAGTAAATTGAAAAAGTGAAGAACCTTGCTTTGAGGATTAGACTCTCCTGTGAGGGTAGACTCGCTCACAATAAGACTACCTGCAAGAATAAGCATGTCTGCAGGGATAGATCGTTCTGCATCTTGACGAACAGCACGACCAATAGACACAATGTCCCCAGGCACAAGATCTGTCCCTGCTACACCTCTCCACCTGCAGGAGGTGATCAAATATTTATTAACTAAATATTAGCCAAAAGAATAGCAAAAACAAAACATGAATCCAATAACAACTTACTTCCCATTACGGTATGCCATTACCACATTGGAATCTACTCTAACGCATCTAATTATATGCCTCAAAGTCATCAACCAATTTGTCTCAACCGCAAACACAATTAAGAGGCCCAAGAAACCAAGATATACAAATCCGCGGCCTGCTACCAAACAGAGTCCAAAACAGTAGACCTACAGATCAAACATAAATATACTCATATATATATATATCAAAAAATAATTGATTAAGAAAAGAAATAACACAAGCCCATGGTAATGGTTGCTGAACCTGAAATAATAAGAAATTGTCTTTCACCAACCCCCAGAAAGTTGTCTGTGAATACTCAAATCTGCCAGCAGCGCACAGAAGATTTAACAACAAATTCCACGTGTTTATCTAACAGAAAATAAATTAGGGGTCAATCTATCTAACTTACACATTGCGTCCCCATTTTTTAGCAGCACTCTTAATTTGAGCATTGGTATCGTATCCGGTGCTGCTGAGATAGTAGCCAAAAGTTTCCTTGGTTGGGTAGGGAAGCTTGTAAAAAGTTCCTTTCTTGTGCGAATAGATGAAACGCTGCTTTCGGAAATCAAAATATATCTCCTCTTTCAAAGAGCCTGCCAGCTGATCGAGCCAACCAAGCAAAATATAATTAACTTTTTTAAGTTTTATAATGAAACTTGAAGGAAACTACGTTGACTCTATATAGCCTTTAATTTATAAACCCTTTGTTGTGTGTATATATATATATATATATATATATATATATATATATATATATATATATATATATATATATATATATATATATATATATATATATATATATATATATATATAAGTTAAACATGCATCTAAGATCGAAGAAGATTAATCTGAAGGAATTAAGTTAGAACCTTGCGCGAATGTAGTGGTACTATTTGCGTGAATGTAGTAACTTTACATGCATCTGCAAGATGAATATCTTCAACCTACAAATATCATGACACACATCACACCTCCGCTATATTTAAACCGAAAAACAAAAACATGCAAGCTTTCATAATGTCACAAACTAACTAACTAACCTTTGTATACAGAAGAAAACACTTTAAATCCACCAACCATTGTGTGAGAAGAAACACTGATATGCGGGCACCAAGAACAAGTTTAAAGACATCAAGGGAATCTAAACAAGATAATAAAGCAAAGATCATCGTCCCAGAACAAACTACGAAAAATGGCGATCGCGATGGGTGCTCCCTCTTCCTCAGTAAAACAACATTCACATCAAATCCCGACATTGTACCTATACTAATAATGAAAACGTTCGAGGTTCCAATGTATTATTATTTATAGTGTATGCGTTTGTTTTATAAAAGGTGTTGGAGTTGGATTCGAATTTGGAACTCGTAAGACAAATTATATTTTTTTAATAGATTTAATAATAAAATTTAACATTTAAATATTATTTAGAAATAAAAGAAGTATATTAAAACACAAATGCAGTGTCTTTTTATGTCTGATAATATCCCTAGTTCTTCTTCTACCCCTGGTCATTCAAAGATGGAAAAAGGGTGGGTACCACTAGTATTACTCCTATTGTTGAGAAGATTGGAAAATTTAAAATGCTAATTATTGATAGAAAAGTTACATTTGTGGATGATGATGGTAAACCTATAAAAAAGGTTGATCATTCGGGTAAGCAGGATACAACTACTAAGCCCAGTATTTCGTCTTCTACTTGTACTTCTTCAACTAAAGTGGGTATAATAGTGACGATGAAGATGTGTTTGAGCCGGATAATCCAATGGCTAGTTATTTTTCATCGATAGGTGGGGGTAATGAGCTTAAAGATTATATTGCGTTTTGTCACCAGTTTGATCAAGCTTCAAGGCCATGCTAGGAAGTAATCCTTTATTTTTGTTGTTCATAAGATTGACATGTCATTCTTATGTAGTTTATTATTTGTTCTAGTGCTAGTTGTTCGTTTATGGCCTGTCATAAATAATCTAGTGGTAGTTCATGCTGTTGCTTGAGGTAAATGTGGTACTTCAGCTACATTCTACTGTACTTATCTCATTTTTTTGGAGTAATATATTTTACCGGGTGACGGCCCTTTACCCAAAAAAATTGATATATTTGACAACATTATTCACTCTTATTTCGCCCAAAATTCCCATTTTAATCATCAATGGCAGTGGCTCATGTTATGTTAGGTGTGTATTGATAAAAGAGACAAACATGATAATAACGAGGTAAATATAAAGTGTAGAAAATAGTATCGTAAACCATTTGATTATTTAGACTCGAAGAACACAAATGAGGAAAATGTTAAGGCCTATGATTGTCACAGTTTTCTTAAGATAGATTCGTCCTCTCCACGGAGCTCGAGAACTCATGAACATCTATCTCTAAGGATATAACAACAACGGATAACCCTGTTAACTCAAACGGGTTATCTAGACAAACCAATATGTGCCTTCCATCTATTAAGAACCGATACACAACGAATCAAGATGGCTGGTAAACAAAAGGAGAGAAGTGAGTGTATTTTTTGGTGCATTGAAATGAGAGAAGAGTACTAATTTATAAGAAATAAAGATGGAGGAAAATTATCACATTAATTACCAAAAATTAATCTTACTAATGTCTCATGAGTTAAAAATCAATAATACATTAATTGTATTCTTAATTTACATTAGTATTTTAAATGACACAATCAATTGTCATTCAAGACTATTGACCAATATTTTCAACAACCCCTCACATGAATGAAATTGATAAATGGAAACAAATTTCAATGACTTGATGTTGTAATAGAGTTTTGCAGTTGATATTTGCCAAGGATAGGTAGGTATTACCCTTTGAACATTCCATCGTGAAAGATACTTAGCATCTTAGGAGCCAGTAGGAACTCGATGTCTTATGTCTGCTGTTTGTGGAGACGACAACATAAATATGTCCTTGACACATTTTGGTTATCATAGTTGTTCGTTATGGTCATGAACATTAGCCCGGTTGTGCAACACCTTTTAGGAACTGCGCCCACACAATTCCTTTCAAAGTGACCCCACTTCTACCTCACATGGTGATTCTCCATTACTCTATAAAAGCTATATGCTTAACCTCATCTTGTCACTATTTATAGGAATGGACTAGGAAGTTTACTAACTCCCTTATATAAATATGGAGTTTAATACTCTCCCATAGTGACCTTAGTTTATACAATTAGTGCATAATGATAAACTGTTAGATTGTTAGCAATATGAGTTCGAACAAGTAACAATTGTTCATCTTTCTATAATAAAAAGTAGTTTGATTATTCGCAACAATAATCACAACATAATATTTGCAACATCTAGACTTCCATTACTCGGTACAAAATACAACAATTTGTTTATTCTCATGTTACAAAATTAGTTGCAAAGTGCTAAACAAAAGCACACCAAACAACCTTATATAGGCACTAATTTGCCACAATATTTTACACCAAATAAAAAAACACCCAGAAAATGTTGTACCAAAGAGCTCAATGGATACATCTAAACATCACAAATATCAGCATAAGGAAAAACTGTTGGAAAATTGGTTGGCAAAAATGACTTTTGACCAACTTTAGACACAATTATTTATATGTATGTGTCATATATATAAGTAATAGTTAGTAGGTTCGCGTTCTCCTCGAAGAGAGCTTCGCAATAAGCCTTTATATGTCCAAAATAAAGTTGATGTGAATGAGATATCGGGTCTCAAAGTTACGCATTCGGTACCATGCCTAAAGTGGAAAAGTAGTTTATTTTCAATCCCACATCGGTGGGATGAGTAAACATAGAGGGAGTCTATTGTGTATAAATAGAGGCCCTAATTCCATAGGTTTTTCACACATCAAATCAATAAGTATTATTGGTTTCCAACATAAGGAATATGCATCTCTTACTGTTTTGGCTGTTATACCCTGGAAACAGACGGCGAATCTGTTTTAAGGGAAGCGTGTTAAATGCGTGCCTCGGCTTTTTAATGCTTCTTTGATCTCTATTTGGTGATCAAGTAAGTCTTTTGATTATTTTATTATTTTATTTAATTATCGTTTATGTGCCTACATTATGTTTGTAATTATTTTTCTGTTATTTATTTACTGTTAATTTTATTTATTGTAATTTGGATTTTATTAATAAAAGTGTAACCGTTTCCCTACAAAAACTAAACCAGAAAATACAGACTCCGATCAAATGAGATTGTTATGCATAATGAGTAGTTGACCATAAACAATCTAAGTTAAATGACACTATATTTATACACACAGATCATATATAAACTTTATCCAAAGAGAGATACATGAAAGAGCCTCTTTTTTGTTATATTTTATCTAGTTGAAATGTATACTTTTTTCTTTAACATCATATAAAATTTACACAATGAGACAAATTTTGTTATACTACCCTTGTCCAGCATAAATATAGTAAGTTATACTTTTTTATTGAACGTATATCATATGAAGATTTACTCAATCAGACAAATTTTTTTAGACTTCCTTATCCTGAATAAACGGGCTAAAATTAAACCAGATGAAACGTATATGAGTTTAGAAGTTCAGGCCCATGTGAATTCGTGGTTTAATTAAGGACCAGATCTGTGAGTCCTTAGATTCGAGGGTGCAACGCAGACACGCTTGATGTAGTATATATTATGTGTATTGCTATTAGAGACAAACATGATAATAACGAGATAAATATAAAGTGTAGAAAAGAATACCGTAAACCTTTTGCTTGTATAGACTCAAGGTAAACTAATAAGGAAAATATTGAGGCCTGTGATGCTCACAGTTTCCTTAAGACAGATTCGTCCTCTCCACGGTGCTTGAGAATCGTGAACGTCTATCTCTCAGGATACAACAACAACGGATAACTCCGTTAGCACAAACGGGTTATCAAGGCGAACCAAAACCGTGTCTTCCCTCTATTACAAACCAGATACACAAGAAATATGTATGGTAACACAAAAGGAGAGGAATGATGAGATGTGTATATTTCGGTGTTTCCAAAGAAGAAAAGACTCTTCTAGTATATAGTGAAAGGAGGTGAATGGAAAATAAATGGTCGGATTAATTAACACTATTAATCCTACTAAAAGGAGGTGAATGGAAAATAAATGGCCGGATTAATTAACACTATTAATTAAGGATGAGCACGGTACCGGTACCGTACCGAATTAGTTGTACCGATTTTTTCTCGAGCATAAATTAGGGTACCGGTACCGGGAAATCGGGATTTTCCCGTTTTTTTTGGGAATTTCCCGATTTGGTACCGGTCCCGTACCGAATTAGTGGTACCGAATTTTTTTCCTCCTTATTTCGTAGTACCGGTACCGTACCGTATATCAGGATCGGTACCGTTTCGGTACGGTACCGATACGGTTCCGGTTCGGTTCTGGGATTCGGTTCGAAATGTTCATCCCTACTATTAATCCTACTAATGACTCATGAACAAATAGTCAATTATCATTCAATTCAAAAAATTTGACCATAAATTTTCTAACAATCCCCCACATGAATGAAATTGATGACAGAAAACAAAATTCAATGACTCGAGCAGTTGATATTTGCAAAAGATAGTTAGGTGTTACCTTTTGAACCTTCCCTCGTGAAATATACTTAGACTCCTAGCAGCTAGTAGAACTTCATGTCTTTGTACTGTCTGCTGTTTGTAGAGACGACAATATATATTCACACAAATTAATATCTCCTTGACACTTTTTGGTTCTCATAGTTATGTTTGTTATGGTCATGAACATTAGCATGGTTCTGCGAGAGCTGTTAAGAATTGCGCCCCACAATTCCCTTAGAAGCTACCCCACTTCTCTCTCACATAGGTGATTCTCGATTAATCATTAAAACCCATATGCTTAATCTCATATTGTCACTGTTATAGGAATGGACTAGGAAGTTTACCAACTCTCTTATATAAATATGGAGTTTATTATTCCCCCACAGTAACCTCGGTTTATATAAGTAGGTTGTTCTATTGAACCCAGATCTTATGATCTCCAGTTAGCTAGGTTAGGTTCTCCTTCATATAAACTTTTCAAGGGCTTTAGTCCCATTCCCCTTCACGATTTGCTAACTAACTCTTGCATTTAGCATTTCACAAGCGGATCCGCAATGTTATTCTATGACTTCACATTTGTCAATAGAGAACTCATGTTGAGAGTAGTTATCGTATCAACATAATATATCTATACAAAATAGAGTTTTGATCAAATCTTTAAATATATCATGTTCTACGTAATTCTTGAGTATTCCAACTAGGCAAGAACTTCATGTTTGTTGATGTCCTTTTGAACTCTAGCTAGGCCGGAATCCCCCACATGAAATTTATCTCAAGAATTTTGCAGAAAGGTTCTCCCTTTTAATATATTAATCTTGTTTATAAGATTTTCTCTCACATGGATATGACACCAAGATCATTAGTAATTTGTCACCTCACAAGTATCATACTAATGTATGCACATTTTTTGAATGTCTTATGTTAATTATTTTTCGTATCATAATTAACAGATTCCAAATCTAGCATGCTATATACCAAGGAATCAAGCGTATGACAGAAGATGCATCATTCTGATTACTCATAGCCTCATCTACTAACATTCTTCTTTTAGACAAATTACCACCTTAAACCACACATGTTTAAGGAGGATCCCAAAAGTTATATGTGTAAGTCCTACACTTATAACATATGATTCCAATTCACTTGTAATTATATATAATCAGATTTAATCTCTGATCATTAAGTGATTATCACAATTTATTATGTGATTATAATCACATAAAATCAATGTGTACTCATTTTACCAATCAAAATGTGTCCAACTCAGCAAATGGACAATATCTCACATTGGATGACATTCACACCGTTCAAGTTAGTTACACAAACCAATATAATTCGTTGTCTTCTTTACGTCTGTTCTTTCTTGACATTTTACAATGTCCTACATGGTTATATTCAACACATAGTCATTTCTTACATAATGACGAACCGTTCGATTATTAGCAATATGAGTTAATAACAAGTCTTGACGATTATTCATCTCTAACAAATAGCTTGATTATTTGCAACAATATTCACAACCGAATGTGTGCAACATCCAAACTTAGAACATTCAATACAAAATCGAGCGACTTTTTTATTCTCATGTTACAAAATTAGTTGCACAAAACAACACCAAACAACTTTAAAAGGCACTACTTGCCACAATATTTTGCACCAAAAATAAAACAAACAATTTTGTGTTGAATATTTTACAAAATATCACATAATTTTGTATTATAACAACCAAATATTTTGTATCAAACAACATCAAATCAACACAGATATTAGCACAATATATATATATATATATATATATATATATATATATATAAGCCGCTTGAAAAAAAATGTTGTGCTAAAATATAAACTGCGATCATCTGATCTATCCATTTAAGCTCAACCATTTTTTTTTCAAATCAAGTTTAAGATGTTTCATTGTTACCTAATCACCAAAACAAATTGATGCAAAACTCATTTGTTACCACGCGAAAAACACAAATTTTTTCTTGACATTGTGGTTGTAACAACATACAATTCCAAAGAATTGATGTACCAAAGTAAATAAGTGACCATTTTGTGGCTTTGATTTATTAGAGACCACTCCATAAGTTGTATCTGACACATTTTCTAACGTAGTAATACGAATAATTATTATAATGACATATAGTGAGGATAATATATGGTTATGAAAGTAGGAATCTACAAAGTTTACCTTTTTGTAAAGAAGTGATTTGACTAATGACGGGAGACACGAAAGTAAGATTATGCGCATTGGTTCCTACATTAGAATACACCATTTCTTAGATAATCGGTAAACCTGTTCATAACGTAATAAATTCTCTAAAAATTGAAAGATGTTCTTGTAAGCAAACCTTGATACAAATGAATTGGCGAAGTTGTTGTTGGTGTTACTACCGAGGAATTCGTAGCAGGTCTATGTGGAAAATCTATGAGGAACATTAATAGACTCAGTGAGTGTACGTGAAACAAAAATACTTGTGCAAGTAGCATCAAAGAAAGTTGTAACGGTCGTATAAGGTGAAAGATAACTAACTATTTGTCACGTCGGAAAGCGGCAGCCTTTTATAAGTTGTTGGTTGAGTCGGTGTACAGCTAATAGCGGAACCTATCAATTCAAACAATCAAAGGAATAAGATGTTAACACGGCCACAATGTCAAAAATGAGTCGTTGGCATATTATGATTAGCGTTTCTTTATATTTTTTCTGATGAATAAAAAGAATAAGATAATAATTATAAACATAAGGAAACTTTGTTATTAAGAATCAACATACCTGAAGTATTGCTTTGTAATGTTGTGGGTGTATTGGAAAAAGTCCATGGAGCGACATTTCCAGTTAGTGGATTATCTAAAAAATGTAAACCCAATATTAATAACACGATGTGAAAAAGTAGCAAAATAATTAAAAAATACATCATTCGAAATAGAAGCTTACAATTCAATAGTTCTGTCAAAGAAACTCTTCGTTTAGATGAAGGCGAATCTACCAACATGGGTTTTGGAACATTATCTGAAGAAACATAACCAACAGATTGAAACGATCTTGAATTGTTACTGGAAGTAGAAGTATTTTGGTATTGTTGAGATTTCTTATTGGGCAGTTTTTTTAAAGATATGCGATTTGATAATTTTTTACTGTTCCATGTTGTTGTTACTGGTGATTATGAGCCTTGTTAGTAAATGAGAATGTGGATATATAGAGCATGCACTAACTAATATTATTACCACATGCGTTTAAACATGATTTTGAAATTTGAAAATTTGTGAAATATTATGATGGGCTTTCATTAATAGTAAATGCAATAATGCGTGGGCTTTAAATGGGTTGAATATTAAATGGACTAAATTAGGAAATAAATTGATTATTTCGAGTTTTGAATCATTTGATTTTTTTTAAATGCAAGATTAAATATTTATTATAAGAGTTCGTTTCGCATAAAATTTTATCAAAGAATATGAGACGTTTTACAATAACGTATTTCCTTAAAAGTGATAGTTGAAAATCGAAAACACAAGAGAACATTGATGTATAAGCAAAGAAAAATTTAGTAAAAAAAAAAAAAGGCAATGTAATATGACTAAAGATTGTGATATTGGCTCATATTGAAATAAAAGTAGTAACTTGCAAATTGCATTACATAAAATAACAATAGTGGTTTCTTATTGAACACACATAGTACTTGAAATCATCAAAAGGAAATGTAGCAGCCATACGAAATCATTCATGTTGTACTTGATTCAATCTTCATCAAAGAAGTTTAGGTCGACAATATAGTCATCATCAATATCATGACCCATTTCACGAAGAGCATTGATCATTTCTTGTGCCTTGTTAAAATTTTTAACAAACCGCTAAAAAGTTTTTGACATGCTTCATCATTTCCAACATTCAATCGTAGCCAATCAATAATAGGCTCCGGGTCGAAGTCATCTGATAATAAGAATTGAACGTGTTAAACAACTAAAAAAAGTGTCACACATAGGAATGAATTATAGTTTATTACCTTCATCTTTTTTAGAAGATTCTCCTTCTTCAAAAAGAGAAGAAACAAAAGCATTATGATCGACATTAGTCTTTGGTGATGTGCATGATTTAACAGGAACATTAACTTGATGATTTCCTGCATTATTAAGCCCAACATCTGGAATGGGTACATTCTCTTTTTGCTCCGGATGATCTACAATTGAACACTCATCCTTAGATTTGTTAAGTATTAATGTTTCAAACATTTGTAAAAGTTTTTGTTCTATAGGTGATGTCATAGAGGATAATTGGTAATTAGTGTGTTTGTAAATAATGAGTTGAGTTCAATCCTCAATTTATATAGAAAAAACGTATTGACAAATTCATTTAATCAAATATGTAACAATCGAAGGGTGTAAATATTTTTAGAAAAGATTGCAAGTGTTGAATTTAGAGAGTCTAATTATTACATACGTTTCGGTTACATTTTAATAAGTTTCTAATAATAATGAGCAGTATTTAAGTTTAATTTTAATTGATTGATACATGCAAAATAACTTCTTTAAGTATCTTTATCTTATTTTTGGTAAGTACACAACCTCAATCAATCATTCTTTCAAAGTAATCAAATGAAACTTCTTTAAAATGGTAACTAATAAAGTCGGTGAAAATCAAAAAAGGGTGAAACATGGAAAATTTGTACTATACAATTTACACAAAATGTAAGCAATTATGAAAACTTTATTGGTAAAACTCATTTTATAAAGTTAAATAGTTGAGCATAATATAGGATAACACGAAGGATGATAACAAATGTAAGTGGACTTATAGTTATTATTGCCTGTAATCATGATTATATTCATGGATTTCATTTCCGAGCAGCCCTTCGGTTGGCCTCGACATGTCCACTTATCCATCCGTTTCTTTCCCGTCTTCGTTCAAGCCACCTTTGACGATTTGGGTCAATAAGGGTCGGATAGTGACGATGAGCCAAGTAAATATCCAATGCATGACCAACTTGAATATCATATAGCCATGCCTCGACATAGAAATCATGTTCTACCGTACGAAGACTATCTTGGGCTTCAATTTCGACGTTCGGAACACGCAAGTAGTAAGCAAATACATCTGTGTATTGACTTAGGTGTTGTGAAACTAATCGTCTAATGGTGGCGAGGGTTAAATTGTGTGTTGAAACATTGCATATCATAAGTTCATCGCCGCCCCAATAATCGTAAAGTACATTTGAAGTTACAACTCTGCCCTACCATGATGAATGCATATGTCAATGGTAGGAGGAGCAACACAAATGTCACTAAATATATAAAAATTACACAATTAGATGACATGAAATATATGATTTTCAAATAAAAATCAAAATGTATAACTTACTTGAAAGCCCTAATTCTTCGATTACCATTGTTGAATCGTAAAGGCATTTTAATGTAGTGATGAATATGTGAAGTTGAACATATTTATAGTAGTACAAAGTATTATAATTTTAGATAGTATTTAAAACCATTAAAGGATCATAAACATTAAATAATATAGTTCGTTACAAATCAAAATTCGTGTGACTTTATTTATGCAAAATATATCCTTCATTTAAGTAGTGTAATCATCATTTAATATGTACATTCGTCAATTTATTTAGGCATAATAAAACTTTTATAACGTATTATATTTAAGCAACATGATTTGTAACCGCTTAAATATGGTTATCAAAATATACGGATGTCAATATTGTTATACACGATTGCATTATGTATTTATTGTGCTAATGTATTTATTGCGATACATAAATGTTGTACATGAATGATATATAATCATAATAAATAAAAACAGTAACCAAAAATTAATTAAAACTAACAAAGAAACCACGAAATGTTGTACCAAATATTAAAAATCACCCTTGAATGCATAGTTCATACTTAAAAAAAAAAAAAAAAAAAAACACTTGACAAAACAAAAAGAAACAAATAACTAAATGGCAAGTATGTTGAGTCGAGATCTTGTCTACATCAGATCATTGATATTAACCCAGATGTACAACTCCTGTCTTCATTGGTATCTACATCTTTAAGAACATACTTGTCTTCTTTGGCTATTGAAGTTTGTTGCTGTTGAACAAAACTTCATTCATCAACAAAGTCATCCAAATGATGAACATGATCGGTAGATTGTTCAATGAATTGCTTATCATTTTGTGCAAATTTTTTTGATTCATCTTTGGTATCATCAGCCAATTCATCAATAACAGTAAAATAATTTTTATTTTGCAGTGAAAGTTTTTCTAGACTTGTTGGTGTGCTTAAACCTAAGCGGACTGCCATCATCGAATTCCTATGATAGAGTTGGCAAAATAGACGAAGACATTAGTTGTTTATGGTATGAATGAGACATTGTTGAATCTTTTACTAAAAGAAATATTAATTAATATGAAACATTTATAGAATTTATAATTACGTACCTTGTTTTTTTCCTTTAGAACATTTTCTTTGATTATTTTGTTATCATATACAACCAATAAGTCCTCGTCATCCGAGGAAACAATTTCAATAACATTTGTATTGGAAACAACATCATGATGCTTAGATCTTTTGCGTTTGTTGTTGATGGGCAAATCCTGTATGTATAGTAATAAAACAGTTTTTAACAATTGTTGTTTTATATAACCATGTTTTATTACTATACATACAGGATTTGCCCATCAACAACAAACGCAAAAGATCTAAGCATCATGATGTTGTTGCCGACACAAATGTTATTGAAATTGTTTCCTCGGATGACGAGGACTGCCAATATATGATAACAAAATAATCAAAGAAAATGTTCCAAAGGAACAAAACAAGGTACGTAATTATAAATTCTATAAATGTTTCATATTAATTAATATTTCTTTTAGTAAAAGATTCAACAATGTCTCATTCATACCATATACAATTAATGTCTTCGTCTATTTTGCCAACTCTATCATAGGAATTCGTTGATGGCAGTCCGCTTAGGTTTAAGTGCACCAACAAGTCTAGAAAAACTTCCACTGCAGAAAAAAATTATTTTACTGTTATTGATGAATTGGCTGATGATACCAAAGATGAATCAAAAAAATTTGCACAAAATGATAAGCAATTCGTTAAACAATCTACCGATCATGTTCATCATTTGGATGACTTTGTTGATGAAGGAAGTTTTGTTCAACAACAACAAACTTCAATAGCCAAAGAAGACAAGTATGTTCTTAAAGATGTAGACACCGATGAAGACAGGAGTTGTACATCTGGGTTAATATCAATGATCTGATGTAGACAAGATCCCGACTAAACATACTTGCCTTTTAGTTGTTTGTTTCTTTGAACTATTCATTCAAGGGTGATTTTTAATATTTGATACGTTTGAATTACAACATTTCGTGGTTTCTTTGTTAGTTTTAATTAATTTTTGGTTACTGTTTTTATTTATTATGATTATATATCATTCATGTACAACTTTTATGTATCGCAATAAATACATTAGCACAATAAATACATAATGCAATCGTGTATAACAATATTGACATCTGTATATTTTGATAAGCGTATTTAAGCGGTTACAAATCATGTTGCTTAAATGTAATACGTTATAAAAGTTTTATTATGCCTAAATAAATTGATGAATGTACATATTAAATGATGATTACACTACTTAAATGAAGGATATATTTCGCATAAATAAAGTCACACTAATTTACAGTGCCTTTACGATTCAACAATGGTAATCGAAGAATTAGGGCTTTCAAGTAAGTTATACATTTTGATTTTTATTTGAAAATCATATATTTCATGTCATATAATTGTGTAATTTTTATATATTTAGTGACATTGGTGTTGCTCCTCCTACCATTGACATATGCATTCATCATGGTAGGCAGAGTTGTAACTTCAAATGTACTTTACGATAATAGACTCAGTGAGTGTACGTGAAACAAAAATACTTGTGCAAGTAGCATCAAAGAAAGTTGTAACGGTCGTATAAGGTGAAAAGATAACTAACTATTTGCACGTCGGAAAGCGGCAGCCTTTTATAAGTTGTTGGTTGAGTCGGTGTACAGCTAATAGCGGAACCTATCAATTCAAACAATCAAAGGAATAAGATGTTAACACGGCCACAATGTCAAAAATAAGTCGTTGGCATATATGATTAGCGTTTCTTTATTATTTTTTTCTGATGAATAAAAAGAATAAGATAATAATTATAAACATAAGGAAAATTTTTTATTAAGAATCAACATACCTGAAGTATTGCTTTGTAATTAGAGCTGGCAATTTCTGACACGGACATGTTAACACGACACGACACGACCTGCTCTTAACAGGTTTCGTGTCACCCCTTAACAGGTTTCGTGTCTTAACAGGTCCGGACCTGTTAAGACACGTTAATATATATATATATATATATATATATATATATATATATATATATATATATATATATATATATATATATATATATATATATATATGTATATGTTCTAAAAAACCCTAACTTTCCAACTACTCAGCCACTCACTCATCTCATCTCACGATTCAATTTCTCAGCCTCCATTCCTCCCTCAAAAAATCAATAATGAGATAACCACCAAATCACCAACAAATCACATAAAAACTCACCATTTAACCACAAAATCTTTCACCTTTCACCAACAATTCAACAATTCGTGTATATATATTTTGGAGTTTGAAGTTTTTCTCTCAATCTTTTGGGGTAATTATTCTAAACTTTTTGTTACTGCTTTATATGCTGATTATATATCAATTTGTTGAAGTATGAAACAAAAAAGTTGTATATTGTTCATATGATATACGACACCTTTCCAGCAAAACACGAATCATACATAAATAATCACATAAGAAAATAACCAAAAACAAGGGATCAATAAAAACGATAATTAAGGACTTTTTGTTTCGTTATGTATTAGTTAACAATATTATTAGGAACTCTCGTTAAATTGTGAAATCGTTTTGTTTCGTTATGTATTTTTGTTAACAGGTCCCTTAACAAGTTCCTTATCGTGTAACATGTTAATTTTCATGTCGTGTTCGTGTTCGAGAAAAGTGACACGATTTTTATCGTGTCATGTTCGTGTTAAGTTCATTCGTGTTCGTGTCTTATCGTGTTCGTGTCTTATCGTGTCGTGTCAGACACGATATGCCAGCTCTATTTGTAATGTGTGGGTGTATTGGAAAAAGTCCATGGAGCGACATTTACAGTTAGTGGATTATCTAAAAAATGGAAACTCAATATTAATAACACGATGTGAAAAAGTAGCAGAATAATTAAAAAATACATCATTCGAAATAGAAGCTTACAATTCAATAGTTCTGTCAAAGAAACTCTTCGTTTAGATGAAAGCGAATCTACCAACATGTGTTTTGGAACATTATCTGAAGAAACAGAACCAACAGATTGAAATGATCTTGAATTGTTACCGGAGGTAGAAGTATTTTGTTGTTGTTGAGATTTCTTATTGGGCAGTTTTTTTTGAAGATATGCGATTTGATGATTTTTTTACTGTTTTCATCAACCATGTTGTTGTTACTGGTGATTATGAGCCTTGTTAGTAAATGAGAATGTGGATATATAGAGCATGCACTAACTAATATTATTACCACATGCGTTTAATCATGATTTTGAAATTTAAAAATTTGTGAAATATTATGATGGGCTTCCATGAATAGTAAATGCAATAATGTGTGGGCTTTAAATGGGTTGAATATTAAATGGACTAAATTAAGAAATAATTTGATAAGTTTGAGTTTTCAATCATCTGATTTTTTTTTAAACGCAAGATTCAGTATTTATTATAAGAATTCGTTTCGCATAAAATTTTATCAAAGAACATGACACGTTTTACAATAATTTATTTCTTTAAAAGTGATAGTTGAAAATCGAAAACACATGTGAACATTGATGTATAAGCACAGAAAAATTTAGTATCAAAAAAAAAAACAAAACAAAAGGCAATGTAATATGATTAAAGATTGTAACATTGGCTCATATTGAAATAAAAGTAGTAACTTGCAAATTGCATTACATAAAATAACAATAGTGATTTCTTATTGAACACACATAGTACTTGAAATCATCAAAAGGAAATGTAGCAGCCATATGAAATCATTCATGTTGTACTTGATTCAATCTTCATCAAAGAAGTTTAGGTCGACAATATAGTCATCATAAATTGATAGGTTCCGCTATTAGCTGTACACCGACTCAACCAACAACTTATAAAAGGCTGCCGCTTTCCGACGTGCAAATAGTTAGTTATCTTTTCACCTTATACGACCGTTACAACTTTCTTTGATGCTACTTGCACAAGTATTTTTGTTTCACGTACACTCACTGAGTCTATTAATGTTCCTCATAGATCTTCCACGTAAACCTGCTACGAATTCCTTGGTAGTAACACCAACAACAACTTCGCTATTTCATTTGTCTCAAGGTTTGCTTTAGAGCAAACGCATTAAGGTAAAAGCTATAAACATTCAAACTTTCGTATTTTGTACACATGGAAATTAAAAACTACCTTTTTCTTGCTAACTTAATACGTTTTAATCCATTTTTTTCATACGCAGCTCTTCTTCAAACATGTCTGCTCCTTGGAAATCAAAGACCCCTTTCGATCGAAACATTTTCAATCAAGTTAAAGATGTTTTAGATGAATCAAGTGATTTGGTTAAAACATTTAGAAGGGCACGTGAGGCATACACATAAAACAACGAGCAGAATATAAGAATAAAGCTGATTGCAAAGCGGGGCAAAGATGGACGGCAATACGATCTTCCAACTGCCAACGAAGTGACTTTTTTAGTTATATAATATAAGGTTTTAGTGACTTTGTGGTGTTGTAGTGCATTGGTATGTTTGTGTTGGGTGAAAGCAAGTTCTGGAAGGGGTTATAACAGGTAGATTTTTTCCGGAATAACATGGAAATAAACCAAAATGCAACATTTTGTTGTCAAAATGTGTAGAGGGAGGACATGCCCTCGCCAAAGCTGATAAATAGTTTTTAATTTTAAGCTTTTGGCGAGTACCTGTCCTCGCGAAATGTCTTGTTGGCCCAGCGTTATTTAATGTAAAAAATAATTAATTGATCGGACCGACGAGTTTGGTTCTCGTCCATTAGACAACCGATACAATATTATGTATGAAGGGTTGTCAACTTTCTTAAGTACACGGCTTTACTATAACAATACACGAATTCTGTTTATAATATGGATCAAAACGATTATCCATGTGTGCTTAATCCACATATTCGGGCTGTTTAGCGGATCGAGCTAGGCAAAGTTTTTATAACTAACTAAAAAAGGATGATTGTGCTAGCTTATTTAGCAAATCAAGCTCAACGGGCTGATTTTTAGTGTATTCAGTTATGGAGTATTAATTTATACCAGCTCTGGTTTCTTTCTTCGGGAAAAAGTGAATATGAATACGATTTGAGGAAATTATAAAAGTTACAAACCAAGCAACTACCATTTGAACCTTCTAAAACCTTGAATGAAACTTGGAATTGCGTTGATGAAATTGAAATGATAAAAACTACATTTACTTGTTGAACTCGTGAAAAAATATTTGCTTGCTTCTATACTTGAAGAAAACTGACCCAAAACGTTAACAATATAAATCCCGATTAGTGCTTATAAGGAGAAGTGAATAAAGTCCCAACGAAGGCACTTTATATTTTTTTTACGCTAAACCTTGCAAACCCTTATCTAACACGTTTTGTCATTCTTAAACTCTTTTTGATTCTTTCCAATTTAGATTCTCAAATATATTCCAAAATCATTTGCCTTTCCACCACCACCTACAATTTTCACTTGAGTCTGTGTATTAATGTCTAACCAAACCACACCTTAAAAGTTGAACATAAGAGGCAAATAAAGCTACCAAGTAGTGCAACAAGTTTCCCTCTATATACACCCTTAATTTACTCATACATCACAACCTTCCAATCATTCAATTCGTCAAGAACACACCATCAAACTAACACACGTACAAAGCTTAACTAGTAAACAAAGGCCTTAAACTCCCTCACTACACAAAGACAACATACCAAGTCTGATGGTCACCATCCGCCCTCCACCAGATCCCAGACCCATGAAAGACTTTTCATCATGATTTATTGTTGAAATAGGTGGTCTCGGAAATATATTTACTTTTAATCACACGGGTCAAGGTACGTTCATATTGTCGATTTTGTTCACTCTTGGAATTATATTTACTTTTAATCTTGGAAATATATTTACTTTTAGTATGTTTTTAATTTATGGGTAGTTGGTAATTTTGTTTACTCTCTGGCTAAACAAAGACATAATCAGTAGTTTATAAAGATCACTAGTTTAGATGCCACCCGAGATAGATTTTTATCTTTTTATAATGTGATTTATCACTTTCTGGTAATGTGTAAACTAACAATCTCTTTATTCAGGAGCATGCACTTCCAATCACCACATTAAGTGATGTTCAGCCTGCAGTCTTCAGGCCACCATCTGCCTCTCAGATTTATTACCAAAACCCACCGAACTCTAGCCAGATCCACACTTCTTTGAGCGGTACCTCAATGTTTCTACACAGTTGTCTATTTGAGGCGCCGCTCGAAGAAGTATGGAACTCGCTAAGAGCTATGTGGTTTTTAGTTGCATGAATACCATGAAAGAACAAGAACCCTAGGGGTGGGATTCTTCTTTTGAACCATTGCCTAACAACACCAAAAGAAATCCCTAACTTTTCATAGTCACATATCCGATGATCATAATGCCCTTGATATGCGAAGGCTTCTTTTGAAAGAATAGATCCACCACCCCCCATGGCATGGGTACTAGGGTTGTGTTCCATTTCTTCTTTTGGTAGATTTATATTTGTAATGAAAGACAAGCTATATCATTGTAACTGGTATTTTTACTTTTGAATACACATAAATTATTAAAGTGTTTTGTTGCTTGGCTCCTATTGTGATAAGCAATTCGTTGATTCAAACTATATTTTCGGGTGCATGATGTATTTCCAATATCAACTAAAGCTCTACAAATTGGACAAGCACCGGTCTTGACCAACCATGAATCAATGCACTCACAATGGAAACTATGATTACAACTTGGCAAAAGCTTGCATTTTAAGCCTGATTTAAATTTCCATTGATTTCTCTTCTTCCAGATTGAAATCATAAGATGACAACTTCTTGATATCTTCTTGTGACATGTTCCCACTTCTGCCTATGAGCCTCACTATTGTTCCACTTCTTTGCATCGAAGCACCACTACTATTCGGCAACCCAAGCGATAACCACCCACCCCTCGTTAAGACGTTTTTGCCTTTCACGTGATAAGCACATGCTTCGTCTAACTTGCCTTGATTAACAGATGTTAGTCAAAGGGACCATTGAAGATGCAAAAATAAGAGGTTGGAGATGTTTGGTGTATTTATTTTCAATTGGGACGAAACATGTATTTTTGGTACAAATTAAGAGACCAACGGTGTATTTTACTTTTAAATTAAATCACTAAAGCTGTTTAATGTAGGAACTATTATGGTTATGAGAGAACAATAGCTAGATGAAGAGATGAATTGATTTAATATATTATAAGTTTGTCCAAAATTTCTTAAGGGTACTTTTTGTTAGAAAATAAACTCTGTGTAAATAATATTCTTACATTTAGAAGATGCATAAAGGTTCACTGAAGAAATTAGGTGAGATTAGAATAACAATTATAATCTCAAATATCCGTTAAATATTAAAAGCTCTTAAAGAACTACACATTTTTTTTAAACACACCAAACAAAACCATAAATATTTGACCAACTTATATCACACCAACAACCAAAGTAGCTCACCTAGCAAAGGGCGGTGCCCAAAAAAAAAAAAAAAAAAAAATTAAGCCCAGCACGAAAAAAAAAATGCCCTATATTATAATATCCATAGACCATAATCAAGTAAGAAAAGCCAAAAATACGAACAAAAATCATTCTTGCAACAAAAGTGCCCCTATATTATAATATCCATAAACCATAATAAGCGCTACTTGTTTTGCTTTTCTTTTTCATTTTAAACTGCCAGATGCTTGTTTAGGAGGCATAATTTTTTAAGCAACTACATATGAAAAAAAAAAATTAACATTATTTAACCATTTGTCATTTGTCAAATATCAATTACTCAATTTGAGTATATACTGTATATCAGTATATGTATACAATTATGCAAAAAAAATAAAAAATAAAAAATAAAAAATAAAAAAATAATAAAAATTAAAATAAAAAATTAAAATTAAAATTGATAACTAGACAAAATTGATAACTAAAAAAATTAAAATTGATAACTAGTTGAAAGTTATAAGTTGTAACCTTAGTTATATGATTTGAAGATGGAGATGGATTATTGAAAGAAAAGCTTCAGTGCTTCACGCTTTCAGCCTTTCATCCTTTTGTCCCTTCACAATCGTTTTTGACTTTTTGGATTAAATGATTAATAGGGTTTATTTTTAGTGCCCCTTAGTGGGTTAGGCCTAGTACATATAATGGGTATAAAAAATTTTAATGCCCCTTAGTTGGTTGGGCCCGACTCGATTGCTGATAGTGCGCTGGCCCAAAACCGACCATGCACCTAGCTGGATACATTTAATGATCAAATATGAGTAACATTTTAAATGTAAAGAGATCAAATATGAGTATCATTCAAAAGGCACCATGTCTCCCACAGCCATACGACTCGTGTCATAGCAAAATATGATGTCACTTCAATTTTTTTTCCTTATAATTCACAATTTTGTAACTTAATTAAAAACACTCTCATTCCATTTCTCAAGTTATAGGACACATTTGGATTACACGTAACCCAATAAAACACAAAAACTGCATTTGGCGCGGAGCTTTCAAAAGCTTTTTAGAGCGATGAGCGGTAAACAATGAGTTTTTTTATTTTTATTGTTCGTTTGCCAAAAGAGCGGTGGACTTTGCTATTTTTTTAAAAAAAACTCATTTTTTCAATGCTTCTTTAAAAATCTGTGAGCTGTGGCTACTGCTCACAGGTCACTGTTACTTTTACCAAACACACCATGATACATCACAAAAATAATAATAAATAAATAAATAAATGTGCCTTGCTTGGCCGGTGAGTTTGGGGCCAAGTATTATATAACTCAAGAGGGAGTGTGGGGTTGGGTTATATATGTTCGCATTATAAGACTATAACACATAACTCACGATTTCGAATGCAAACTTTATAGTTATATATGTATGACTTAAGATTAAATGAAAAGAAACCTTAAAATGAGAAGGATGAGAAATAACTATAAATACATATTAGAGATGCGTCAACTTGAATTAGATGCATCCCTAATATTTTAGATGCACCATAATATATTTTATAGCTAATAATTAGATGCATATACATATATTAGATGCATTTCATCAAGTTATACGAATCCTATGTATTTTTCGCCCTCTACGAGTCAAAATTGTTGCTAGTACTACTTTACATCGTTTTCACTTCAAAATCACTTTCGATACTAAGTGAGATGCATCTAAATGAATAGAGATGCATATAATTCAAGTCGATGCATCTCAAATATGTGATTATAGTTATTTCTCATTCTTCTCATTATAAGTTTTCTTCTCACCGGATTCTTACCCATATATGTATATTGTTATTAACACTTAATTAGAAGATGAATGAGGGGCTGTTTGATAAAAAAATATGATTTGGCGCTGAATGAATCAAAGCTGCTGAATGATTTCAAGATGCTGAGTGAAACTAATTATGTGTGAAAATTATGGTTTGATAATTATTCTGAATGGGTAATTTACTTAAATTACCAATTTAACATTGTGTTTAGATTTGTACTGAGCAAAATATATAGTTTGATAAAATAAATAAATAAATAAATAAATAAATAAAATAAAAATAAAAATTATTAACTCGAATAGAAATATAATATAAAAAAAAGTTTACTTTTAAAGAAATGATCAAATGTATATATAAAAGTTGACTATTGGACACACTCGAAGATGACATTTATGTAATTTTTGTGATGCTTAATCATTTTGCACGTCTTTAATGCTGACCAATTAAGCCCTTAGTTGAATGAATAAGAGAAGAAAAAAAGTTTATCAAATAATCAATCTCACTTAATGATTCATGATAAGGCCCTTAAGAGGCTATCAAACACTCCTGAGTCTAACAAGAGTCCATTAGATGTCGAATATGAATGATACTACATATGAAATGGGAAAACCACGTGGCTCTACACGAATGGATTGTTAAAACCAAAAAAACAAATTCGAAAAGGTTAAGACTATATGTTGTACATTATGCAAGAACGTTGTTTTGACTAGCGTTTCAGTAATTTGCCATATTTATCTTCACCCTATTGCATATCAAAACCCTTCAGTTCCTTTTCTTACTATTTTTAGTAACATAAACCCTCCTCTATTATTAAATGGTTCATTGATTCTGTATCACTGATACTGTACCAAGCATCATTAATTATCTTCTTCATTTCATACTAGTAACAAACAAAAATAAAAGAAAATACCTTTTCATTTTATAAAAAAAGTTATCAAAACCCAATTCTTGAAATTTATAAAAACATCATGAACACCACTTTTTAGTTAAAAACTTTATTAAAGGACACATTTTTATGCATTTTTAGGTGATTATGGAAAAAAGGGTCTTTGGGAGATGGATGAGCATATCATGAAGTTCTATTACGTTTCTCCACTTTGTTTTTTGGATTTTGCTAACCACAACCCATTGGGTGGTGGTTGTTAAGCATCATGATTTATGTGAAAATTGTATTTAATGAACTCATTATTTCTAAATTTATACATATTTAATTACTATAATTATGAAAAGTGTTGTTATACATAGAATGTTTGAAGTTAATCAAATGTTGAATTTTTATTTATGTTAAGCTTAATCACAACCCAATGGGTTGTGGTTAGCAAAACCCTTGTTTTTATGACTAGAAAACACAACATAGAAATGAATGAAATCCGATCCGTAGAAACCAAGAAACTAATTAATAACCTTGCATTACTGAATTGATAATGATAATTCATAAATGTATTTAATTCGATCCTCATTTAATTTCAAACGCCCAATTACCCGTCATTGGAATGAATGAAGTCCTCATTTTCAAATACTAACCCTAGCTTGCTTTCTTCATATAAAAGAGTCCCAATGTAATGGAGCATCACACACACAAGCATAACACCACCCTTCAGCTTCATCTAATTTAGTAGCATACTCTAATTTTAGGCTAGATTTCTTTTTTCTTTTCATCTTTTGCTTTAGCTAATTCTTCGCGCTCAATTCTCTGTTGTTACCAAAGAATGGAATTTTTGCAGATTTCTCAATTGTACCAAACGTACCCTTATTAGTGTTAGTTTGTTTATGTTTTACTTAAGAAATAGGCAAAACACAAACAAACTAACACTAATAAGGGTACGTTTGGTACGATAGAGAAATCTGCAAAATTCCATTGTATGGTAATGACAGAGAATTGAGCGCGAAGAATTAGCTAAAACCACAGTCTTGCGTTTTGTATGGATGGGAAGAGAAATGAAAACCATATACCGTAACATCTTCAAAGTCTAATGTTGCTTCCATTTATACGACCCACCAAAAGAGAAGAGTTTCATCATCTAGCTAGCCATGATAGTACTAGATTATGATTATGAACGCTAGCCATCATTTGGATAATGACTATTCATAATGCTCGATCGACCCGTTTTTCTAAAGTGACTCCATCCAAATACACTATCTATTATTTACAATCAAATGAAACCTAACAATTATTTAAGCAAACACGATTCAGTTCCAATTAAACATTACTAATTGGATCGAAACTAATTGATGTAGAAGTCCCCCTTTTCAACCAATCATGTTCCTTTTTTTTTTTTTTTTTTTTTTTTTTTTTTTTTGTTTTTGTTTTTGTTTTTGTTTTTGTTTTTGTTTTTGTTTTATTTCTCTACCTTACCAAACATGAGAAATTTTATGCCTTTTCCATTTCTTTCTGTTAGCTAATAAGGCATATAGGTCCGGTCCACTTGTTTAGGCCCGTTGCACTTAGGGTTTTGTCTTTATATATTCTATTTAATCATTTGTAATCTCAGTTATTTAGTGAATCTGATATTATATAGTTTTCTGTATTTTCTTGATTTCTACATGGTATCAGAGCCAGGTTGAAGATAAAAAAGAAGAAAGAGAAGAAGCGAAAAAAGAAAAAAATTTGTTCTTCCTTTTAGTTGGATATGCAAGCGAAGAAAAAAAGAATCGTCCAACGTTTGTGTATTAATATAGAAACTTGATTGGTAAGTTCTCATTGGTTGAGAAAATTGATGGGTGAGTGACTTAGTGGTGTGTTTTGGTTTTTATATGAATTTGAATATGTTCGTTTGAAGTATGCAAGAATTACTGGTTTAAGAATTAAATTTCTATCGGTATATTTTGATTGGTTGATGTAGTTGGTGGGTTTTTTGGGAATTTATTGCAATGGTGACCTTAATTTAATATTGCGATGTATTTGCACCATGGTTTGTCATCCAGTGTTTCAATCCATTTGAGTTTTTATTTAAGGGTACTCTACACAGAATAAAAGATAGGTTCTGAATTGGAAATTTTTATCGGTAATGATAATTGTAACACCCCAACCCGAAAAGGGCTAAAGTGTAACATTATGGGGTCAAATCAGAACATAAGCAAGCGGAATACATTAATGATACAAGGTTCACAAAATAGTTCTAGCGAAAAGATAAAGGACTAATTCTAAGCATTACAACTTCCAAATTAATTACAAGTTAAGAACCAAGAAGGAAATCTCTAAGTCTATCTCTAATCCATGGGGAGCTATCAACAGTGTAGTCCACTAAGAGCTCCTAAGCACTCTTCACCCAACCCAGCTTCCTTCTAAAAACCTGCCGCAGGAAAAGAAATGCGGCTGAGTTTAAAAAGCCCAGTGAACAGATATAAACAAACGAAAACTAATAACAAAAAGGAAAACAAATGTGAATACGACATAGGTCCAAGCGAACCTGCTGAGATAGAAATCAAGAATCTGGAAACATGGAATATGATCAAAGGAAATATGGATAATGGATATCAAACAATCAATGAAATGAAATGAGTCATAAGTGTTAGCAAAAGAAATATAGCATGCATAAGTTAATCACATTAGAGATGACAAGATAATAAGAATCATAGAGAAGTAGAACAAATAGGAATGCCCAACAATATATATACTAAATGTACATAGGAGTCATGACCTCCATTGTACCAAATGTGAAAGGGGTGTATTGCACACACACCAAAACATTCACCAAATAATACAAAACTAAGTACCTAGGATGCATCCATACGCCCCCTGCAAAACAAATATATATGCACAAAGCTTTAGGCTAAGTAAACATATACAATAATAAATATAGGCCTGAATATCTAGCTTAAAGGGAACGTTGTGGACTAAAACCCACCTCCACAGATAGTGTCAATACCACTGGTGCATCAGTGGCAAGGCCATGGACTCCCCATGACTGGCTACAAATTAATCAAATCATATACATGTAACACATAATGGGCATAGAATCAAGTATGCTATAGAAAAGAAATATAGCATGCAACGAATATCAAGCTCATATCAATATCAAGTATCAACAAATACGAATCAAGCAAAGGGAACATAGCAATGGCTTAACTGAAGGGATCATAATCAAAGCATTAAACAAAAGAGAGAAGGATGGCCTTTACTAAAAAGGCAGAATATCTGTACCTCGAAAATAAATGCAGAAATGAAACAAAGAACGAGGAGAGAAAGCAGATCACTCCTTCTTCACACGATCTACATAATAAAGGTTTACATATTACTTAACTGCTTATTAAAGACTCAACTGATTTTAGGTTATCAAAATTTGGGTTTACTTATGATAAGTGTTTCCAGATTAGGTTTAGGGTTTCCTGATGCGTGGGAATCGCGCCTTGCTTTACCTCTCGAGGGATCTCGAGAAGCTTACAACCCCCACCAGGCAGTGTACCTGATCGTTGTAGTATAGTATAGTGACAAGTACCGGGGGATTGATCGTTCAGCTTAGGAATAGTGTCGCTAGGGTTAGAAAACCTAATTAATAGTTCTAGAGGTGAAAGATGATTATTTTTGTATTTTTATATTTTTATGAAAGCAAGTAAAATCTCGGGTTTTGGAGGAGTGGGCGGAATTAGTTGCTATTCAACTAACCCAAAGCTATTATATAATTAAAATAAAATAATGAAAATGAAATTAAACTAAATTATACTAAGGTTGTGAGCAGTGGTTGGAGAAATTGTGTTTACTTAGACTTCATTACTCCCTAGATATCTTTTACATGTTAATTACTTGTTATACTTGTATGGATGACGGATTGTATTCCTTAATACCATTCGTGGGGTGGCATACATAACTCCCCAACTCTATGAGCTCTTATCTCCTCCTACACCATGACCCAGCACAACTATAGGGATTGTAAACAGTGGCTCATGCATTAAATACAACCAATAAAGACCTAGTACGCCTCGGTTCATGTTTCTTAAGACGTTCAAGCATGTTACCATTTGTAGATCTGCCAGTTTTCTTAAGCCTAACATATAATATCATTCATCCAAAACAAGAATAGACAAGTAATCAACACATAATCAACATCTAGGTTTCATTAGATCTAAGCAAACACAAAAGAGATCTAGCCTAGCATAGTAGAATTGAGACAAGAACAAGATATAAACAACCAACACATAGACATATTGATTGAATTGAAAGTACACTTATCTCAATTACAATGCAAGGTCTCAAGGGTTTGGAACCCTTGAAAAACCTGTAAAAGAGGCACCAAAATCGTCTTTAGGGTTTCACCAAAACTTCTCTCTTTTTAATGAAAAAACTAGAAAACTATATATAGGAAAAACAGGCTGACGGCGTCAAGAGTTACTTGTGACGCCGTCACCTCGCCGCCATATACTTCCTCGGACGGCCTTGATCCACTTATGACGGCCTATGTGACGCCGTCACCACCCACGGTATTTTATTCTTGCCACTTTGACGCCGTCATGATGCCTTCTGACGCCGTCACCACCTACGGTGTTTAATTCCTCATGTCTGACGCCGTCAAGATGGTGGTCTTGACGCCGTCACCTTGTATCTTCAGCATGGAAATTTGGTACTTTACCGTTTTCTTTACTTTTATGCTCCAAAAACGTCCAAAATGGCTTCTTTTCCAGAATTCACTCTCCAAACACCTAAAATCACAAAAGGAACGATTTATGGCAATATTTGATCAAATAAAGTCGGATTCGGGCTTAAATGACCCCCTAAAAACGGATCATTTTTCGCCTCATCATATACCCTTACACTTGAGATTTGCTTGTCCTCAAGCAAATGAGCTTTTATTCTACTCAAAAGACAAGTTAGGGGTCATTTAACACTAATATAAAAGTAATTACAACAAATAATCATTCCACTAAAGACCAATAGACAAGCACGGAGGTCATACACAAGCACCTCACAAATAGTGTTTAGATACTCACATCTCTCGGGTGTAATAAAGTAATATAACATTATGGAAATGGAAGATATCTCTCACTACCTGTCATAGCAAAATAGATTACCATAGGCTTGGGAAAGGATCAAACCTCCACCACATGGCGTAAGCACCTAGGATAAACTATCAAAGAGGTCTTTTAAAGGGTTATAACGTTAGGTGTAGGGATATGAATTACACGGTTTTGTTGGATAAAGGAAGTTTTACTGGTGGCGAGTTAACAATCTTGGTTAATTACATGTACAAGATGGCGTTGCTAAGCCAAGACTAGACTCGACTTAAGCTAATAAATCAAAAAATAATAAAAACATAAAATGAACATAGAATGAAAACGGGATGGTAGTCCGTATGGTTTTTCTCTTTTTCTTTTCTATTTTTTTTTTCTTTTTCTAAATTTTTTCGATATTTTTTTTTTTTTTTTTTTTTTTTTTTTTTTTTTTTGCATACACTCTTACCCTACCATCCAAAATAATACATCATAGGGGTTTGAGCAATCCCCTTACACTTGAATCTTTACATACTTTACATTAAACTAATCTAATGACTCGAATTAAGAAAATTAAAACACTTGGAGCACTTTTAAGATTAACGTACATATGGGGGTAATAAGTGATGTTCTTCCCCATTACTCCATAAATAAGTACTTACCCATGAGTCCCAATCGTCCCAAAACAATATGTACAAGGATATAACTCGACTTAGCAACCATGTAATCAATTAGATAGTTAACTTAGGGTTTAACAAATAACAATAATGCACTAAAGATGAGCGCATACACGGAAGGCTAAGGCGATTTGGGTGTACATTTAAGTGGGGTGTAACAAATTCTTCCTTTAAGTAAAATGCTTAAAGTTAGAAACGAAAAGATAGGCTCGGAGGGGTGTACTAGGGGTTTCGTGTACTAAAAATGAGTGCAACGCTAAAGGTGTGGGAAAAATTAGTTGACTTAACTAGTCAAGTAATATGACTTAAATGGTCAAGTAATTATAATACGGGTTTAACACAAGGGTGATCCTAATGCCTCTTATCATGTAGTAAATCCTACCACACGAATGTAGTCTCACTAGCGGTCTCGGGATGCATCACTAACGCAAGTTCTAGAATCTAAATGCTACCGGTACACTCATAAGCACCAATAATAAATGCTTTTCCTATCAAAACTAAAGGCGAACCTCACATTTTTGGGTGGAAAATTTTTCTGAATATACGGTTATGTGCTAGTCATACAACCTCCTATCCATGAGACGCTTGCTATGGCTAAAGTTTCACTCTTAAATGTTGTAAAAAATTTTAAATTTGGCGCTAAAATTACACTAACAAGTACTTCTCATAGTTTTATTACACATCTACCTTTAGACAAAACAAACTCAAGCGAAAGTGCATATGTAAGGTATCATCTTTTTACCCTCCCCTTACACTTAAGATGAACATTGTCTCCAATGTTCAAGTAAAGAATGTAAAAGTTAAAAAGTAAAGAGAATGAAATCAAATACTCCCCTGATTCGCTCGGTATGGATTATAGGTTGGCCAGGTTAATTCTTCCTCCAAGAAAACGAACAATCAAAGCTTCCCTTCCAGAATATAAATCATCTTCTTGTCACAAATAACCTGTAAATCCTGACAACAATAGACAAGGCAACCTCGCGTAAAATCGGCGGCATCCTATATAAGTTACTAAATCCTAGAAAACAAAGTAAGATATAATGCTTGTGGAATGAAGTTTGCAGATTTCCTGGAGATTATAAAACTTAATAATTCACAAAAACCATAAGACTCCGTTAGAAAAACAAAACCGGTAAAATTTCCAGATTTTTGACTCCTGACGCCGTCAAGAGCAATACCCTGACGCCGTCAGAATGGACCTGCAGAAATTCTTATGTTAAGTTTCTGGAAAATTTCTGGAAAAACTTTGTCCTACTTCCTGGAAAATCCTGCAAAACTTCATTATGACTCAATACAAGCATTTGACTTTAACAAATACGAATATACATGTTCATTAAATATTGTGGAGAATCATGATCGGTTTGTTTCTTAAAAACATATTTGAGGTTTCCCCTTACACTTATCTTTTGCAAAGATACTTTTAGGTTGGAGTTAAGACTAGGCTAAACAACATTGTAAAGTATTTCCACTTTTTAATTGAGAAGCATGATCAACCAACAATAAAAACAAAGCATGCATATGGAAGCAAATAACAATCAAACAAATAAAATCACACAAAACATGGGTTGCCTCCCAAGAAGCGCTTGTTTTTGTTCGAGTCACGAGCCTGACTCTACCCTTATTTAACGAAGATAGGGGAGGTTTTCCCTACACTTAGGATTAAGTGCGGGTGGAAGTAGCGATACACACCCTTAGGGTGGAAATATGCCTCATAAGGAAAGAGTGGTGGATGAATTATATGCTCAAAGGGGTGTGCTCCTATCATCATAACCTTACCTAATACAATCGGGTTAATGAGTGGATTAAGATTTTCTCCTTGAAAGGGATCATTTTCAATCAACTTCAAGAGACTCCTAGTTGAGAATCCATCTTGACCTAATAAACCTGGTTTAAACCCATAATGTTTCTTATGATCAATCATGAATGGGTAATGTAAGTATGTAAGGTCATGTTCCACTCCTATGTCAGCTTCCTCTCTACAAGGCTTAGAGTCTACTACCTTTATCCTAAGACTACCCGGACTACATGGGTTGATGGGTGGGTCGGCTCCTCTTTTGTCTCCTAGATGTATATCTAAGGATGGAAAGTTGTGTGAAGATTGAGGTTCCGGTTCATCAACACTAGGTAATTCCCTAGAACTAAGAGTAAGGTTATCACTACAAGTATTCAAACCTATATCCTCTAGTGGTGTTTGGTACAAGGGTTCTACCTCTATTGGGACTCCTATAGTCTCTTCTACTTTTTTCGGGTACGTCACGGGTGGTGTGTATTCCTCAAGTGATGGTAGGACTTGTGGGGTACTTATTGGGCTTGGGTTTACTACTATCTCTTCCATCACATCTGTGATGAAATCAAACCACCCCGTGCACCCAGTTATCTCATCTATACGCTTATCCCCAAACAATCTTCTTGCTTGTTCCCTTAAACTTTCTATCAATTGATCTGTAACAACATTTGTTGGGTTGTCCATTTTTTTGGCAAGTATGTCACAATTCTCTATGGCTTCCCATGCTTTATCAGCACTTAATCCCCAAAGGTCCCCATGTGCGGTATGGTCAATATCCATTTTGGTATAGTGGTCGACACGATGGTAAAATATTTCAATTTGGGACCACAGATCGAAACTATGATGAGGGACTTTTCGGAGTAAATATTTAAAACGAGCCCATGCATCATAGATAGGTTCATCCTCATGTTGTTTAAACATCAAGATGTCATTTGGGGTGGGTGAATTTCGTGGTTGGTAGTATGGTGGATTCGCGTTCTCCATAATGGCTAACGGAATAGTCAATGGAAAGGTTTTTACAAACAAAGACACAAAGAAAAGATAGACTAAAGAAAACCTAAAAATAAAAATAAAATCTTACTAGAAAGGAATCTAGCAAGTAGACCTAATAAAAAGAAATCCTAACCTAGACAATAACTATTTCCCCGGCAACGGCGCCAAAAACTTGATGCGTGGGAATCGCAACTTGCTTTACCTCTCGAGGGATCTCGAGAAGCTTACAACCCCCACCAGGCAATGTACCTGATCGTTGTAGTATAGTATAGTGACAAGTACCGGGGGATTGATCGTTCAGCTTAGGAATAGTGTCGCTAGGGTTAGAAAACCTAATTAATAGTTCTAGAGGTGAAAGATGATTATTTTTGTAAACAGTGGCTCATGCATTAAATACAACAAATAAAGACCTAGTACGCCTCGGTTCATGTTTCTTAAGACGTTCAAGCATGTTACCATTTGTAGATCTGCCAGTTTTCTTAAGCCTAACATATAATATCATTCATCCAAAACAAGAATAGACAAGTAATCAACACATAATCAACATCTAGGTTTCATTAGATCTAAGCAAACACAAAAGAGATCTAGCCTAGCATAGTAGAATTGAGACAAGAACAAGATATAAACAACCAACACATAGACATATTGATTGAATTGAAAGTACACTTATCTCAATTACAATGCAAGGTCTCAAGGGTTTGGAACCCTTGAAAAACCTGTAAAAGAGGCACCAAAATCGTCTTTAGGGTTTCACCAAAACTTCTCTCTTTTTAATGAAAAAACTAGAAAACTATATATAGGAAAAACAGGCTGACGGCGTCAAGAGTTACTTGTGACGCCGTCACCTCGCCGCCATATACTTCCTCGAACGGCCTTGATCCACTTATGACGGCCTATGTGACGCCGTCACCACCCACGGTATTTTATTCTTGCCACTTTGACGCCGTCATGATGCCTTCTGACGCCGTCACCACCTACGGTGTTTAATTCCTCATGTCTGACGCCGTCAAGATGGTGGTCTTGACGCCGTCACCTTGTATCTTCAGCATGGAAATTTGGTACTTTGCCGTTTTTTTCACTTTTATGCTCCAAAAACGTCCAAAATGACTTCTTTTCCAGAATTCACTCTCCAAACACCTAAAATCACAAAAGGAACGATTTAGGGCAATATTTGATCAAATAGAGTCGGATTCGGGCTTAAATGACCCCCTAAAAATGGATCATTTTTCGCCTCATCATTTCCTCTTTACAAAATTAGAAGTTTTAGGTTAAGGATTGCCCAATTAGGGTTTTAAGTTTACTTTTCAAAAATAGACTTTCCATAAATAGAACTTTCCAAAAATAGTAACTTTCCAATCTTAGTAGTTTTATCCAAATTAGGTAACTTTCCATTTTTAGCAAGTTTCTATATTTAGTAAGTTTCCATAAATAGTAAGTTTCCTTATAAGTAGTAAGTTTCCTTATTTAGAAAGTTTACATAAATAGTAATTAGGGTTTTATTTGGCAATTATGATAGTTTAGGGTTCAAAGTGACAATATTCCAAGTTTAGGGTTTACAATGTAATTATTACATATTTTACATATTATACCTTGTCTTACATATTTTAGAAATATAACTTTGTAGTCTCAAATAATTACCCATTAACCCTTATGTTTTACTTAATTACAAAACACACCCTCAAGACTAACATGTACAAAACACACCTCAAAGCACACACCCGACATAAGACTCATGAACAAGAGCACCAAACACCACAATGACACAAACTAATACTTATGCAACACATGTATACTTATTTACTTGATTTATGACAAAATTAAGTACAATATATGAATTTTTGAAACCTATCATAAAACCAAACTAAAATTCATAAAAATTCACACAGAAGCCCATATGTCTTAAGAGTCTACTTGAATTTTCCAAGAATTTATTACCAAGTGGAAACCCCTTTCAAAAATCGTTTCCCAAACCATGCCTAAAACGTTAACTGCAGAAACACCCCGAAAGTTTGCATTTAGTGTACATACCCAGACATCTTAGAAAAATCTAAAAAAATTTCCGAAAGTCCCACATAACCCAAATATTAACCCTGAAAAAGGAGATCTCCCAAATCCTTCTGGTTTGAAAACTAAAAATCAAAAACTACCACTGAATTTCAGACCCGATTACTCAGCTTTGACACTTAATCATACAAAAATAAAAAACATGACCTATACAACTCCAGTTCACTCCAAACCAATTGGAAAACTTAATTAGAACTTTAAGGAAGGTTTACAAACAAAAACCCAGAATTTTAAACTTAAGAAACTCACGAAATCAAGCACACATATCCAGCATACCAAGCTGTCTCGTTCAGAAATCCTTTTAAACCACTATAACACATGTTTACGCATCCGAGACGTTCATTAATCATAAGACCTGTATTTAAACATCATTTTAACATGTTCACAATATCCCACAAAGATACCCCCACAATAATTTTATCAAAACCCTAATCCAAATTCATTATTTCATGTGCTTAAAGTTATGATTTCATGTGAACTTGTAAATCGTAAAACATGTTTTATTATTAGACGATTCATATGATGATAATAAGGTGAATAGAATGGAAGCAAAATAGATGATTTACCTTGGATGAATTCAACAAGAAAAGGGATAATTGAAACCGAATCAAAATAAGCCCTAATCGTGGCTAATCAATACCAAACCGAAGCCAAATCCATTTCCATGCCTCCTAGCACCAAAGTCACAAATCAAACACACCATTAAGCACCTAGAGAACCTTTCTTGATCAATCAAACCGAATGGAGAAGCTCCACAAATTCTGGCCGTCACTTTTGTGTGCAGGTGTTAGGGTTTGTAATTTTTTTTCTGGTGCGTATTATGTGAGAAGCAAAACACCGGTCCCTTGTTTTTTTTTTGTTTTTGGATCGTGGATGGGCCAAGGGAGCCAAGGGAACATGGGCTCAATTTTATTTTGGGTCATTTGGTTGTTTAGTGTTGGTGAAATAGAAGAAAACGGCCCAAAATGGAATTCATGTTGCGTTTAAATAGTTCTCGAATTTTATTTTAGGTTTCTAAATATTTTCGGATTCAAATATGTTCAAAATTTCTATGTTGATGTTTTGTTATAATCTTATGGGTTTATTGTTAATTCGTTTAGTTACATTCGCGTCTTTAATCACTTGTATCCGTACTTAGAAAGTTTTAAGTTTTAAATTATACGTAAAATTAGATATTCAAAATTTAGGGTTTTACAATAATGGTGATGGTGATGCAATAGTCTTAATTAATCCGACTAAGTATTGAGTAATTATGTGTTGCATCTCGATATCAATATCATGCATCTGATTTCAAATGCGGTTCTTCATCTGGTTCCGCCTGGTTTTGTTTGAATCTTATCTGAATAATCTGCTGCTGTCTGCTACTTGAATCTGCTCTTCGTCTACCTATGTTCGGATCTCTCTGCCGCTGAATTTGTATCTGTATGTTGGTTGTGCTCTTCGTTTACCTCTGTTCGGATTTATCTGCTACTGAATCTGGATTTCTCCGTCTGCACTTGTCCGATTTCGGAGTTTCTTGTCAAACTCTTAATGTAGCATTGTGAGCTTAAGGGGGAGGGGGGGGGGGGGGGGGGGGGGGGGCTGTTAGCTAATAAGGCCTATAGGCCCAACCTACTTGTTTAGACCTGTTGCACTTAGGGTTTTGTCTTTGCATGTTCTATTTAATCATTTGTCAAATATTTAGTGAATATGATAATATGCAATTTTTAGTATTCCCTTGATTTCTACAATTTCTTCCTACCAAACATACCCTAATAGTACTAGTAAAAGGATGAAAGGTATCGGTAAACCCTTGTGATGTTTAATCTTGTCTGTAGTCCAGAAACAGATGCACAAATGGTGAAGCCGAACATGTTGAAGTCTCCAAATTGACCTGGGAAAAAAAACAAGTTAGTTGCAACACTTAAGTTTGGATTAGAATGTATTATGATGTACAAGGAAAAAAACCATTGAAAATGATAAGTCGCAGTAACATAATTTAAGATTGAAACTGACAAGTAAAAATAGAAGCTATGATTCATGAACTACATACAATTCGTAAATTGGTAAATTCTTCAGCGAGAAAAAGTATGGTAGCTTTTAATTTATATTTTCACTGCAATTTGGATCCATTTAATTACTTACTTCCCTATGGGTTGTTATGTGTTGTGTATTGGTTTTTTAATATGATGAATATAATCCCGATAACTAACGGTGTGAATAAAATTGGACTCAACATAGAACGGGTGGTTCAATTTTGACTAAACCCGAAACTTTTTTAAAATTTGGACAAAATACCTGACACAACCACAGGACCAAAACTTTTTTTTTTCTTTTTTTTTTTTTCTTTTTTTTTTTTTTTTTTTTTTAATTTAACTTACTTTTTTTTATTGTTGTTTCTTATCAGATTCTATTTTGGAAATTTATGTTTTTTTATTTGATAAAAAAATTATTTTGTTTTACAGATTATTAATTAGGTTACCAAGGTTGCATCATTATTGCAATATTTGACTTTACGTATAATACATAGACGAATATTGCTAATTTGTGTTGTTTGGAATGAAAATTAAGGTAAGTTTGGCTCAACGACTAAGTAGTAATTCAACTTATGTTTCTGTTTAGTCTCTAGCTAGCTAATAAAGTAGGAGTACTAGAAGATCACTTAACTACACCTCCCCTTTTATGAACAAAACACACAAATTAAACAAAGACGAACATAAATGCTACACAAACAAACAATACAAGGTTATGAGTTAGTTATAAGTTTTTTTTTTTTTTTTTTTTTTTTTTTTTTTTTTTTTTTTTTACAGCAGAATATAAAGATATATTAAAAAGCAACTAGCAAGGCGCTAGAAGCTAAAAAGTACAATACAATCTAGAAATAAACCAAACAACACATTCTAAACACTTCCCGAGACTTTAATATGTCATTGACATCAAAAATACATAACAAAATCACTCACATTAGATAGTATAACCAAATAAAATAAAATAAAAAAGATGTGGACTGGACTCATCTTTTACAACAGGTTGAAAAATGACGTCATCGAATTTGATTCTTTTACAGGAGGAGGAGGTAGTGGAAACATGTTCGGTGTCTCTTTTCCGGATGATCGCCGGAGTAATGTGTTCGCTCTATTTCGAACCACAAACATAACCACACAAACGACACCATGAACGGATGATTCTTCTTTTCTTTCATGTACAACTGGATTTGCGTTTATTAATCCTAGAGTCATTTTTTTTTCTTTTTTTTTTCTTTTTGCTTTGCTTTAGTTATTTTTCACCTGACTGACTTTATATATAGCTGATCGATGATAGTTGTTGTTTATTTGTTTTAGGATTATAAATTAGCCTAAATCGGGAAACTAGGTACTTGTGCCCACAGACTGATTATCATTATTCTACGAGTTGATTTATTATAAGGTTGGGTTTGATGTGGGAGATGGCAGTGTAGCGGCGGTGGTGGTGGTTACAGGTGGTGACGGAGGCAGTTTTAGATGGGAAGGAGAGAGAAAATGAGATAGGAGGGTAAGGAGGGTGATTGGTATATATGTTATAAGTAATGAAAAATAGGGTAAATATGTAATTTAAACTAGCAGGTTACCCGCATGTTGCAGCGGCGGGTACCCTGAAATAAAAGTTTTCGATAAATAATGTATTTTAGTTTATTATGTTATTTTTGACAATAAATTTACAGATATCAAGAATTTTGTATAGCTCGTGCCCGTTCGGGCTCGAACCCATTGGCCCGTGCCTGTTCGGGCTCGAGCCCGTTTGGTCCGCGCCCGTTCGGGCTCAAGCCCATTTGGCCCGTTGCCCGTTCGGGCTTGAATATTTGGATAATGTGCTTTATTAATTATTTGTAGCAGTGAAATTTAATGCAGGAATTGTGTTTTATTTGGTTATACAATATGTTTGATAATTTGTATTTGTAAGGGGTGTTTTAATAAATGTATTAATTGTATTTATTGACCAGTTAAATAATTGACTACATTAAATAGTAATAATGTGGTGTTTTGTTGTACATTATGCTTCTTGTCTTGTAAGTCTGAAAATTATGTGCATTAAAGTGTTTATACTATGTTTCTTTTCTTGTAAGTAGTAGTCATTATCGTCATTAATAACATTGACCACTTTAATAGCATTAATGTTGTAAGTCTGAAAATAAGTCTGAAAATTACATCATGCTTATTTTGTTGTACACTATGCTCATTTTGTTGAAAATCTAAAAATTGGTTGCAGCTATTGTACATTGTGCTTAAATGATTGTAATTTTTGGTGATGGGGTATTTATAATAGCATTAATGTTGTTTGATAGAATTTTGGTCTTAAAATGATACCATGATTTATTTTGTTGTAATTCTGAAAATTGGGTGCTTTAAAGTGTTGTAAATCATGCTTAATTTCTTGTAAGTCTTAAAATTTTGAAAAGAGAGTCATTCATGCTTTATATGTAGTATAGATTATACACATGTCATGATTTTAACTTAGTAACCCAAACCCAAAGTAGCACATGACTAGTTTGAGAAATTTGAATATTCATGTCCAAAAAAGGTAAACTCTTTGGGCTACTTGTCCTTTAGAGAATTAACCCAAATATATGGCTATTCACACAAAGTACAAACACTATCATGACTGGCGGCTTGTATAATTGCACAAACCATAGTTGTCAGGATCCCGATCCTGATCTTAGAATTTTACGATTCTACAAAGTAAAAACGATCCTGATCTTAAGATCTTATAGGATCTCGATCTTAACCATAAGATCTTAATATCTACTCCGATCCGATCTTATTTTTCTCGAACCGCAAACTAAAAAAATTTATGGTTTATGTTTTCATATAATTTAAAAAACAAAATGTAATTCTTATCAAAAAATTACATATTCATAATTTAGGATAACATTTCCATAAAGAATTCATATAATTTCGTGTTTATAATATATAATAATTTGTAGATTTTAACAATATTACAAATATCATTAAAAAATATCTTAAGATCTTGATCCGATCTTACAATTACGATCTTGCAAAAACAAAAATGATCTTTGGTAGAATCCCGATTTTAAAAACCTTGACACAAACTATACGAATGTCATCATATAAAAAATACACATTCGCTGATGCATGTATGGGAAGGGGGAACAAGTGATGAAGATAGAGAAGAAGAAGAAAAGACGTTTTTGGAAACTGTGATGTACAATCAAAAATAGGGAGTAATTATTCATTTCCCATCTACTAAACAAACTCTAAACTTGATTAAAAACAAGCTTAAAAAAATGGCAAGCACAAGTAACAATATTACATCTTCAAAGCAGAAGCGGAAGAGGAAACGGTGGGAAAACGTTAAAAGACAAAAAATTTCAAGTGTGGTTTTGTCTTGGTCTTTATCTGATATACTCAACAAACATCTCTACAAGTCTCAGGTTAATAACTTAATTTCTTTAGATTCTGATTTTTCTTGTATCATTCGTTAAGAAAATAAAACGAACCGTCGAAGGGTTGTTTGATTCAGGTTATTTAGGGTAGAGAAAAAAAGTTTCTTAAAAGCTTTTTTGGTATCGGGGCAATGTGTGTTTTTTTTTTTTTTTTTTTTTTTTTTCCTAACTCGAATATCTCTAGTTTTTCAGAAGTAATTTTTATTTTCCTAATTTTCATTTTAACCTATTTTGAAAAGCTTTTTTCATTGGCGTGAATTTAGTCATGATATGTAGAAGCAAATGAAATGATAAAATAAGAGAAAAAAGTCATTAACTAATTCAATTTTAAACTTAAAAGCCAAAAAAATTGAAATAAGCTAATCCAAAAACCCCTTTAGCATGCATGTTATGAAGATAATATGTTTGTTTATTTACAGGTGCAAGAAGTTCCATTGACATTTTCTTGCACAACCCACCACATGAACTCATTCACCTATTTGCTTCTTGAAGAAACACGGGCAGAATTGCATTCCCAAGTTACCAGAATCTGTCACGCACCTGTGAGTTGTATCTCCATGTTGCAAACAAGGGTTGTTAAACTGTTACTATATCGAATGACCCTAACTAGGATGAGTTATTCGCCAAAAGTTGGGGATCTTATTGCCTTGACACCATTTAAACCCACATGCATTAGAGATCTTGATCAACGGAACAGCCCTTTTCTTATTGCATATGTTAACAAATTTCTTAACGAAAATCCAATGGAAGTTGAAATTACGTCGTCAAAGCTCATTGATTCAACTGCACTAGGATCAGGAGGTTTTGCCGTTTACCTCACAAACCTGACTACAAATAAGCGTATATGGAAGGCTCTTCTTAAACTATCAGATGCAATGACTATCATTCAAAGAACATTTTCATTCAGTCTACCTGTAAGTGCTTTTCCCACACGGATTTTACTTATAGCACAAATTACACTTAAGTTGTCTTTTACTGACCCCCCAAACACGTCACTAAATTTATACGTAATAGTATCTATTATCAGAGCTTTCAGAGGTAGAACTTGGGGGTAAAAAGAGTGAGTAATTATGAAAAAGAAATCCACTAAAAGGTGTGAATTGGCAGGAACACCTTGACCCCATGTGCCTTTTGGAACCAGCCATTGTCCATCCCATAAGGAATAGCTCTGTCAACTCTTCTGCCCAGTGGGGCACCAACTGGAGTGAGCACGAGTCGAGATTCGAACCCTTGACCTTTTATCCACAAAATCTCTCTAGTTGGCCAATGGGTTTTTCGAAGATGGGTATCAATTGAGTCAAAGCCCTTTTCGTAATTACGAAAAAGAAATGATTGGGAGACCTCATGAGTTATGACTAGGGGCAAAATTTTCACCATAGGGGCAAATTTGCCACTCCTCTCTCTAAATATATTTTCAATTAATAGTTACCAGTATTCTTTTGATCTATTGATATTCTTTCTAAGATTTACAGTGATCTAGTTTTGGCAACAACGCTGTGTTCTTGTGTTTTTTTAGTAAAAAAAATAAAGTAATATGAGGTAAACCATTTCAGCCCAATTATGGAAGGAAACACTTTACTTTAAAATCTATCAAATAACACTTGTTTTTCAATCGTTTTTATTTTCTTTACCTCCTTAAGTGGTACTCGAGAACACAACTCTTTTTGTATTTTTTTTTTAATTTTCTTTTCAATTCTTCCTTAATACTCGAGAATATAGTGCGAGTTTGCGTTTTTCAGTGCCAAATATATCTACCGGAAAATCTATATTCTGTCAATTGTTTAACGAATCAAATTAAAAGGAAAATTTTTTAAGAAAAGAAAATAAGGTTTGATTAAAAGGGAGGAAGAATAAGCTATGGGAACATTAAATTTATTGCAAGTCAACTTCTATGTTTTATAGAAAGAGATATCACATATATTGATTATCTGCTAACTTAGTTTATGTGATGCTTCTTGATAATTACAATATCTACTCTAAAAAAACCTTTTAGATTGCAAAATTAAGAAGCATCGGTAAAGTAAAAGTCAAACAAGAGAAACATAGATCGAAATGTATTATTGTCAAATTTTAATGGAAAATACCACTTGATCACACAAATATCAGTATTGTCAAAAGATTAGCGACAATAATCATATTAATGTATTTAGGGATGACATATTTCCCCTTTAACATTGTTTAGCAGCAAGTTAAAGCAATAAAGCCTCTCATAAATTCAGTGGCAAATTTGCCATTTTGATATGTTTTAAGTTGGATATTTGCTCGTTTAACATTTGCTATTTCTTTCTTGAATAACTCTTTCCGATAAAGGAGTCAGTAAATCCTGATATATCAATATATTGTTTTATATATGCTGTATATACACACAGGATATTAGGAACTGTGGTCAGTGTTTTGGTGAAAAAGAAAAGGCTGTTATTCAGTCTGATCTGAGGCAAACTTTTGATTCATTTAAGCTGAATCCTTCACAAGAAGCTGCGGTGTTAAGTTGTGTTGCTGCTAACAAATGTATGCACCAAAACTGTACTAAACTGATATGGGGTCCTCCTGGAACTGGAAAAACAAAGACAGTTGCATCGCTCTTGTTTATCTTGTTAAGGACCAAACACAGGACGCTTATGTGTGCTCCTACAAATATTGCAGTAGTAGGAGCAGCAACAAGATTAGTGAGGTTAGTAAGGGACCATGATTTGGGATGTGGTACATATGGATTGGGAGACATAGTCGTATTTGGGAGCAAAGAAAGAATGAATATTACAGATAATCACAAAGAGCTTCATGATGTCTTTCTTGACTACAGACTTGATGTTCTCTTTAAAATTTTACTGAAGTGGAATGTTTATGTGGACAGCATAATCCATGTTCTTGATAGTCTAACAAAAAGGCATGACACAATAAATAATGAGGGCGAATTTGTTGATTTACATAATAAGCTGATTTTATGTATTAGGATCTTGTGTACTCATTTGCCAACATCTGTACTTTCACTCGATTATGCAAACAAAATGTATCATTCCATTGCTTTGCTTCAGAAAGTTGATGCTTCTTTCAAGAAGACGATGAGTAAAAATGAATTACAGAGTGAAGCTCTCTTGAGCATAACCGAATGCCTGAAAGTACTGAAGGACCTTCAAGCGGTGTCTTTCATCCCAGCAACTTTTCAACTACTGAATATGGTTCCACCTGAACATCTTGCTATGAAAAGGGTTGAACTTGAAAGGTTCTGTTTGGAAAATGCCTGTTTGATTTTCTGCACTGCCTCAAGCTCAATCAAACTGTGTAAGAATCATCAGCCTATAAAAATGGTTTTGATTGATGAAGCTGCACAACTTAAAGAATGTGAATCACTCATCCCGTTAGAGCTTCCAGGGGTTCGCAATGCTGTGCTTGTTGGGGATGAAAGACAGCTTCCTTCTATGGTTCAAAGCAAGGTCGTTTCCAGAAAACGCTTCCGAAAGAATTGTTTCAATTTCTAGTATTTTTTTTATTGTGGTAACAATCAATTGTTTGTGATGGATATTGTGTTGCAAAACTTTTGGTCGCATTAAAACTTGGTTTTTATTATCGCTGGAAGCAACCTGAATTTGATTTAACTGCTGTAATTCTACTGTTGTAATTATGATAGGTTTGTGAAGAAGCTAAATTTGGAAGGAGTTTATTTGAGAGATTGGTGTTACTCGGACATGAGAAACACCTCCTCAACATTCAATACAGGATGCACCCAACAATTAGCTTGTTTCCCAATTCTGAGTTCTATGAGGGAAAGATTGTTGATGCTCCTAATGTCATCGAAACAGCTCATGAAAAGTGTTTTCTTGAGGGAGGTATGTATGGGTCATACTCGTTCATTAATGTAGATTCTGCAAAGGAGGAACTGGACCAAAACAATAGCACAAAAAACATGTTGGAAGTAGCTGTAATTGCAGAAATCATTGCAGATCTTTACAGAGGTAGAAGTTATAGTTACTACTCTTGATGTCTATTTCTGGTTTGTTTGATACATTTATTCTTTGTGACAGAATCTGTCGCCAAAAAACAAAAAGTTACTGTAGGGTGCATTTCACCATACAAGGCTCAGGTTAATGCACTTGAAGAAAAACTCTGCAAGTACATCCAAGAGGCCAATGGGTCAACTTTTTCTCTAAAAGTTCGATCCATTGATGGTTTCCAAGGTGGGGAAGAAGATGTCATAATTTTCTCGACAGTGAGATGTAACTTTGATGGATCGGTTGGATTCTGTGCGAATTGCCAAAGAGCAAATATAGGGTTAACTCGAGCCAAGCATTGCTTGTGGATTGTAGGAAACAGAGATACGATGATCAAGAGTTGCTCGGTATGGACAAAGCTGGTCTTTGATGCTGATAACCGTGGGTGTCTCTATGATGCTAGCGATGACAAGAATTTGGCTAATGCCATGGTGCATACAATGGTTGAGTTAGGATATTTTGGTATGTTACTAAAATCCGACTCGATACTCTTTAAGGAAGCAAAATGGAAGGTACAAAATACAAATTAGAACTAAACGCTTTAAGTTAAACCGTCGGTAGTTAACTCTTATAACTTATAAGTAAATTGATTTTATGGCAGGTTAACTTTACCAGCATGTTTTTTGAAAGACTATCTAGTATCTCAAACCTTAACAAGCGTAAACAAGTTATTACTCTTCTCGTGAAGCTTTCAAGTGGTTGGCGTGAACTCGGTGATAACAGTAGTAGCAAATTCTTTGAAAAACAAGGAATTTGTAATATTCTAGAGGCATATGGTGTTGATGAACAGTTATATCTTATTTGGAGTGTAGACCTTGTCTATGAGAACTCGTTATGTACTCAGGTTCTAATGTTTTGGGACATCTTACCATTGTCTCAGATTCAACAACGTGGATTGTGTTTGGCAAGGGTTTTTTGGAATTACACAGCAGATACAATCAATCGTTGTCTAACCAAACGTTTTGAAAGGTAAGCTTACACTTTAATTTATACTTGCAGAAGTGTATTTGTATTTTGAAAATACTAATTAGTTACTTTCATATTGACAGAAATCGAGTTCTACCTGTGACTTGGCCTATCGATTCGGCGCATGCAGTATCCGAGTAGCTAGGCTCTCTCGAGCCAAGTACCCTAAATTAGTTTAAACAACGAAGCAAGTATGTTTTAGTCTTGTGCTATCAAAGTTCCATTGTTCGCAGAGAAATGAACGCATGGCATGAGATGAAACATCAGTACGTTGTAGATACGGTTAGGCTGTTTTGTGTATTGATGTAGGAAAAATTGTTGTACATGTAGTACGTGTGTGTTTATCTGAAATATCCTATTTTGATGAGCCTGAAAACGGAAATTAGTTACTGTTGTAATTTAACCAGGCTAGATCTCAGTCATTACATACCGTGTTATGTCCTTGTGGGGTGGATAATGGCTGGTGCCAAAAGGCACCCGGGGTCAGGGTGTCCCCGCCAATCAACACTTTTTTTTGTGGACATACCGTGTTATGTACTTATGCTTCCATATATTATAAAATGTGTCGCCAGGTTTGAATTAGTTTTAATTTAAGCATGTTACAGCTAGTTCTAGTTCTCCTTTTTTTTTTTTTTTTTTCAGATTGAACAAACCCAATTGAGTTTGGTTAATATTTTTGATGGAGATTGTTAAATACTCATCGAGTGGGTTACATAAATTGGGCAACAAGGTAAAACAAGTTTGTTGCAATTTGGGACATGTTTTATTTTGTTCTTTATGTCTAATAGAAGAACCATTGTCTTTGATAGACATGCTATGTGTTAAGTAATTTTTAGCAACGTCAAATGAGATTTTTGCAACATATTTATGGACACTTTTGTCGCAGATTTTTTAGCCACAATGGCACAATGTTATCGTCATTGCTATTTGCTGGTGAGTGAAGTTGTTAACGTGTTGCTACTTTTAAAGTGATGTTACACACTAATAATGTTCTATTAAAATTTGTGGTATTTGGAGACAATAAAAATGTAATTTTTAGAGTGCTGATACTCATCCCACAACTTTTTATACTTTTACCACAATCCGTGCATTATAGTGTTGTACGGTGTGCTGTACAACTTGTACAAAGTGGTGTAACTATCAAATAAAATGGTATGAGTATCATATAAGGTTGAGTTGTGTAAGTTAGTATATACCATTATTTGAAAACCCGAAGTGCAAGTTAGTATGTGCTGCCACTCGTGCAGATTATGTGTAAACTAACAATGCTTATGATGCTAGTTTGTGTTTCCTATCTTTGCTTGTTTTAGTCTTAGTTGTATCCTAAGTCATGGTTATTAATAATTATTCTTATTTTGTTTATTCAGGTGCAGGTCGGTCATAACTTTTAATCATCAACCAGTTGCTGTCTTTAGTCCCCCAACTACAAGGCACGTCGCATACGCAGACAATGGAGTTGATGCTATTCGCTAGAAAAAGCATGACGATCTCAAGCAAATGGACAACCTTCTGGAGACGTTGAAGCCGCTCAAATAAGCATGGATCTTTCAAACTTCAAAGAGTGAGATCTACGCTTCTTTGAGCGGCGCCTCAAAGTTTCTAGACGATTTTCCTTTTGCTTGAGATCGTCATTCTTTTTCTGGCGAATAAACCATGGTTCTGTTTCTTCAAAAAACCGTGTCTATAAAAGTTCATAGCCGTTACAAGGCGTTTATCTTAGTTCATGGCTGCTTTTGTTATTTTTAGTTTGACACCAGGGTGATGTGGTGTATAACTTATAAAAAAAAAGTTACTCCATAATTCGAATAGTGTTTGTATTTTCCTTAGACTTGAATTATTCAAAGTATAACATTGATCTAAACCAAGACACTTGACTTTGATCAATTCCAGGGGTATGACCAGTTCTGTATAACACAATTAACTAAGTTCATGCTAGTTATTTATTGGCCCTGCTGGTCTACTTTTTTGACTCTCTTTCGAGGTCGAGTCAGATTAAAAATGGAAGGAGTTGTGTGTGTGGATAAAAGATTTTTGGAGTGTTTATAAGATGGGAAATCGTTTTTAAAATCATGTGGCCAATTTTAGAGTGAAAAAGTTTGAAATTTCGATGTAAACTTGCCTCCAAGGAAGGAAGAGAGTTCACCATTAAATCTGCCATTTACCTTCCTTTCTTTATTTGGCTAGCTATATGAAACGATAAAAGAAAAGATAGTAACCCATGTCTACTTTGGTGTTTTTTTTCAAAGCACGAAGTAAATGAGAGTACCAACAATCCTAAACAACTTCTTCAATGTTGGTTGGATAGACCTTTTGCATTAATACAAATTTATATAGGTGGTTGAATAGTAGTTGAAGGTAAATTAATGAGACTCCCAAAAAACCAAAGTAAATGAGAGGCCAATATATTTTGAGCTAGGTATTATATTCCCTTTCATGAACTGCTACTATAGAAGTGATCATCATCGAAGTATTGAAACACATATTATCAATTATCTTACATTAAATCGAAAGCTAGCAAAATCAAAGTACGCCATTAGTTATGATACATTGATAAGTTTGATTTGGTTAAAACTTTTGAATTAATTTGTTATCACGCTCGGACATCACAAAAAGCTCAAAAATACAAAAGAAACCCGACTTGTGAAACCTCGACAACCCAGTACGCAACCGCTAAGGCTATGTGTAACAAGGAGCAAACACTACTGTCACATTAACACCAACTTAACTTTCTCTCTCTGCAATCAAATTCACAACCAACTTCCGCTGTCACCACCAAAATATACACCACTTAAACACATACCCACCAAAACACACACACTCACACACAAGAAAAAAAAACGGTCGAAAGTAAGACGGAATCCTTCACAATTCAACCATGACTACGATCATGACCGTGGTCCTGTACTAGTCACACATCTTGCATGCCAAGGTGGCACACATGACCACAAAATGACCATCCATTACAATAGGTCTAACCCAACTTTACGTTGCTAGAACTTTATTATAAACTAATACAATATGTTCTATTCATTGTCTTTTAATGGTTCTTACAAAATTTAAAGCAGTAATAAACACATTTTTCTTAATCTTTATGATTTTTGTCGTTAGACAATAATTTTAAGACGGATGAGTAAAAGGCTCGGATTCTTAGTGAAGTCAAATAAATCAGTTTCCAAGGCCTAAGGGGGGTGACAATGGTGATACAAAAAAAAAGTGTCCAACACATTTTTAACCAATCAAATGCCAACAACACATTTCATAATTCATCATGACTTTCCTTCATTTTTTAATGGCAATGGAAAGAAGCCTCAAATGGCCAAATATATTAAATGCCAACGTTCATTTTTTGTGGGTTGATGTGCATGCCGATTCGGCATATCATAACCTTCGACCATGCCGAAATGTTGATGCCGGGCTTGTGGTTTTGGAGCATGCCGATCGGCATCTTATGCCGAGCCTCCATGACCCTCCCATTGCCACCCCCCTAATAAGCCTTTCAAGACTATATTTATTGATGGCGTATGAACTATGAAGTTCAATTTCAAGATATTAACATTTTTGTACTGAAACATCTAGCTTTAGTACAAGACTCAAAGTATAAAACCATATCAAAACTTAGGATAGAAAGATAAACGCATACAACCAGTTCATCATTTTTGCTAGTTGACATATACAAACTTTAACACGTAGGAACTAGGACCATATCACGTCAAAATTCTTATAGTACTATCTTTAAGATCATATATAACTCAAATTCATAAAAGATGGTTTACGAAAGTTATTTGTAATTAGTGGCTCTCTTTTGAAACACATCTTGTAATAATACTATCTTCAAGACCAAAATCATAACGAACATTCTTATAATACTATCTTCAAGATCATGACTGAGGCACCTCTAGTCTTGTGAATAGAAGCACTTGTTTCCTATTGAAGTCTTCATGAATCCTATAGCTTTTGCTTTATTTCGTTAAATGCCATGCAAACTAATTCAGTTTATGTGGAGTCCCTTTTTTTTCTTCAAAAAGTTCAACATGTAAATCGGGTACGAAATTAATATATTAGTCTTTTGGTACCATCCAACCCCCAACCAGGTAATAAATAGGTACATTAATATTTCATGGTTTGAGGTGTTTTGTACGTAGTACGTAGTACTTCCTCAGACTTACTTTTTAGCCAATCTCTAGTTATAGGCACACCAAAAGTATATTGCAAATACGTCTTGCAACAAAATATAGTTTCAAACTTTATCACCACCAAACATAAAAACCTAATGGATAATTCCAAAAATGTCTCGGTTGCTCAGGACGTTAGACTATCTAGATGGAATCTTTTATGTTTGTTTTTCTAGACCAGTTGCCTGGCAACTTGAATTTGGCCGATCATGTGCCGCCACTTGTCCGACATGAAGGCCGTCAGTTGCCCAAAAAGTATACCAGTTGCCCAAAAGTACATAAGTTGCCCTACCTTGTAATCCGTAAAGTCATACATGTCACTTGTTAGTTGCCCAAAAAGTACTGATTGTCATAGTATAGAAAAGCAAACACAAAAGATTCCGTCTAGATAGTCTCATGCCTTGAACAACCGGGGCATTTTTGGAATTATCCCAAAACCTAATTATTACTTTTATCAAACACCCAACTAACCGACACTAGAATGAATGAAGTCCTAGCTCATTTTCAAACACTAACCCTTACCATGTATTTTATTACTAGCTAGCTTTCTTTTTTAAAAAAAGAGTCCCAATGCAACACACACATGCTAACACCACACTTCATTTTCCATCTTAAAAACAATAAAATTTGCATCTCATTTCTACCCGGTTATATATATAATTCAGTAGCATGCTCTCTCTTTAGGCCAGCTTTTTCTTTTTCATCTTTTGACTATAGATCTGCTGCTGGCGTTTAGTCATGTTGATCAAAGCTGGAACCATTAATTTTGTTGTCCATCTAGTGGATGCTTTCTTGGAGATGATGATCTTGAATGTTTTTCGCCCACGATTCCCCTGTTTAAATGAGTCTGTGTGTAACCATTGGTTCAAGGTATAACTTTCTCTTCATTTTTGAGGATGTTTATTAATGAGGTTTTTATAGTTAGTTAAAAGTTGTAATAATAAATCCGTTTGTTAAAAAGAATACAACATATCTGATTATTTTGAGGCTTTTACAAATATGAGGCTTTTACACGAAACATGAGATGTTTTTGTATTTTTGATGGATCTATACATTTTGAGTCAGAAAATTAGATGTTTTATAGTATATAATACGGTTTGATTTTGACTCTTTGTTTTAGTACATGTTTGTGATGTGTTCTCGGATGTTTATTAATGAGGTTTTTTGTGTTTGATGATGTTGATATTTGATGAGCTTGCGTGTTCGACCATGAGTGATTATTTGAGGTTAATTTGTTGTATTCGTGAGCTGATAAGTGATTAAGTGAGCGTGTTTGAGCTTTGTAAGCGTAATCCTACCATAGATTTGATGATTTTGACGTTTGTTGAGTTTGTATAGTGTATGTATGACGTGTCCCTGATGTTTATGTGTTTGATTGATGAGGTTTCTGATTACGAGTGATTAGTTGAGGTTAATTTTGTTGTTACTAGTGAGATAATAGAGTAAGTATGTTTGAGTTTACGTGTGCTTAATTCGATGATGTGATGATAGCAGCCGGCTTTCAACCAACCGGAGCGAAGCTTGAAAATGAAGTGACCGAATGGTTCACGAATGTTCTCGCCCAAGAGATAGAAGCGGGTGTGAAGCAGAATCAAGATGGGAGAATTGATCTTAACAAACGGTCCTTGGATTATCCGCTGATCACTGTCAACCTTAAGGAGGAACAAGCAATGAACTGTGCAAATTAGGGAAGAACAGAATTCAATAGGAAGCTAAATGAATGTGCATTCACCGATCATGTAAAATACCCAAACCGGGCTTGGGCCTAATTATCCACTAATATAGATAACCGATACAAGATTATGTATGAAAGGCTATCAACTTTCTTAAGTACACGGATTTACTATAACAATGCGTGAATTCTTTTTACAATATGGATCAAAACGGTTATCTATGTGTGCTTACTTCATACATCCGGGCCGATTGGTCCCCATGGCCATCTCATTTGAAGTTAGCAAATGTATATGTTGTGATTTAAAATGAAATGAAATGAATAAAATAAATCTGGTTGAGGATTAATAGAGGTTGAAGGTGAAAGGGGTAAATGGCCAAATTATCCCTACTTAACGGATCATTATGTGATTAATTGTTGCTAGTTAGAATATTCTTATAATGATACATACATGCAATAGGAGGTTAATAAGAAAAGTAAAAGTTAAATACACATAAAAAAAAACGTGACAATTTTGATACGTTTTCTTTTAATCATCGCACAAATTTAAGTGCAACTTGAACTTGTATCAATTAGTCACACGAAACATACTAAGATAGCCAATTTTAATCGTCCCATAGACTCAAGTACGATTACATAATACCATAGGTTTTAAAAGGCTCGCAAAGGCCTCGCAAAAGCGTGAGGCTTAGTCATGCCGTCACGCCGTTTTATATCACGTCTTTTTGTAAACTCAATATATATGGAATATGATATAAATATATAAATATTTTCATATTTTGTGCCGCTTTATCCCGCGCCTTATAAACGCAAAAGTTTCGTCTTGGCTGCAAAGACGTAAAGCTTGGTCGTGCCGCTACGTATTTTCTAAGTTCTTACAAATTTGAGGTACGGTTTCTATGACTTTAGTCCTATGGTTAGCTTGCTTTTAATATATGATATCTTGATGTTGAGGTCGAATACATATATAATTAGAGTAGTGATACAATCACAAAAAAAATTTCGCAAAATAAATCAACAAAAAGACTTGTATGTGTTTGATTGGTTTAGTACAAGAGAAGAGAGAGAACCTATATCAAATCTACCAATCAAAAACATACAACTCTTTTTTGTAGAGTTATTTTGTGGAAAGTTTTTTGTGGTTGTATCACTACTCATATAATTATCGCATGCATGCATGGTAGTATGTATGAGTTTTTTTAGTCCTATACGTATGCATTATTAGCTTGCTTTACTTTGATAATACTCATATGTTTTTAGTTATCAGCATATCTTTAATCATATATAGTGCCCAGATATTCTTATATTCACTAATACTCACACATGTATGTATGCATGTATGTATGTATTTTTTACTATTTTTTATCAAATATATATTCTTATTTATTAGCACTTAATTAGCAGTATTGGATATTAGTTGCTTATGTATGTATATATGTTGGCCCATAATCGATTAAAAACACCAACCCAATTAGAGTTTTTTTTTTTTATAGTTTAAATAGAAAACAAAACTTGTTTAACAAATCTCGCACAAAACACAGCGATTCTAAGTTCTCCAAATTTGAGGTACGGTTTCTATGAGCTTAGTCCTATGCACATGGTTAGCTTGCTTTTAATATATGATATCTTGATATTTTGAGGTCGAATTTTTTTTGCATTGCAAATTTAATCGGGATAATTCCAGAAATACCCTAGTTGCCTTTTGTCTATTTACATTCGAGACCTAAACTTTTGGTAATCCGAAACTATACCGGGCAACTTGGCAACTTGAACTACCCAACTATGTGTCGCCATGTATCCGATATTATTTTACCAAAGTAGATCAGTTGCCCAATTGTTATACCGCTGTAGACCAGTTGCTCTATGACTTATCACCTCGTAATCAGTAAAGTCACACTTGTCACTTACTGGTTTGAGTTGCCCAATTGTACAGGGTTGCCCGGTCTAGTTTCGGATTACCGAAAGTTTAGGTCTCGGATGTGAATAGGACAAAGGCAACTGGGGTATTTCTGGAATTATCTCTTTTGATTATTATTTTCATCATGAAAACTATAAATATTTTTAAATCGCTAAATCTAATCATCTAGGGTTTCGGGTTTTTGAGTTTTGTCCCTGATTATTGATAAGGGGGTTTTGATCGGAAAGCTGTATAGAACAAGTTGGTCTAAATGTGCTAATCGAAGGCATAGGGTTTTGTTCAAGAACATAGATTGAGCCTTGGCTGTTTGTTATAATTGATTTTGCACTGGATACTGTTAGGTTTGTGGTATATATCATCACTATTAATTAATTTTATTAAAGTTTTCTAGGTTGATTTGGTTATTGTTGTTTAGAATTAGGCTGACTAATTAAATATTTGTTGTTAGGTAATTAATGGAGGCCGAGGTTACAATGATCTGTGTGGACACTTCGATCACTAGTTTATGCTGGTTTCATGATCAAATCCGTGCTGTTAAAATCTATTCTCAACGTAAACTCAATGTACGTACCTACGTTTATTTATTTATATTTTATTTTTTGATATCCCTTGTTATTATAACACATAAAATGTTAATTAACTGCATGCAGGCTCATCCCGATAATCTTGTTGGCATTGCTACATTTGGTCAACGAGACCTTGGTATTTGCCTTGATCCTACTAATTCTCTAGAAACAGTCACCTCTAAACTTCGCTCTTTAGAACCACTAGAGCAAGAATCTACATTCGAGCTTTCTCATCTTGGTTGGTTTTGTCGGGAACATATGAAAAACAGGATTGTTGTGTTTTCTGGAGGGTATGTATTATCCTTTTAATTACTTACTTTGTATGTATGTTTACTCTTATTAATGTTATTGTTATTGTTTTCAGTCCTCTACTTTTCACTACGGATCACTTGGCAGAAGCTCTAAAACAAAGACGTGTGGTTCTTGATGTTGTCGACTTTGGTACCCGGGTCAAGGACGATGAAGAAGATTGTAAGGCAAAATATCTTAAGGCATTGGTTGATGCTATGAATGACAGTAATAATGAGAATGAAGATAGCCGATATTTTCTTTTTGAAGACGATGGATTCTCTCTGTCTCACCACATATCAAGCTCTTCATTCCTCCCTCCTCTTTCTGAAGAAGCAGCTCGAATCAGGAGCCTAACCAGGAGCCTCCCCATCCTCCGCCGCAGGATGGCAAAAATAAACAGTGGCCAGTCTTCTGTTTATTATAATCATAATATCTTTGGAGAAGAAGCAGTAGATTCTGGCTGTCATTGAATTATATGTAAAAGTTTGTCTGTTTTGGAACGTTTATGTTTCTATTTATTTTTAATTAAAATTATCGATTTTTTTTTTAATTACACATACATCAATTTATGGTTTTTACTAAACAAACTTGCACTCATCGTCTATAAAGGGAAACTTGAGAATCAAGTAAGGATAGTTGTTAAACGCTTTAACCGTTCGGCTTGGCCTGATTCCCGACAGTTTTTTGTACTGAAACTCACTATTTTTAAGTTTTTTTTGTGTTAACGTTTTGCTACATTTGGTGAACTTGTAGTTTACATATTGATGAAGACTGTCACTGTGAAACTCACCAAACCCGTGCAAGTATTTTTATCTATTTGTATATATGTAAGTAACTAAACATGGTTATTAGTTTGAATGTGTCAACTAAGGCTGCAACTAACATGTTGTTGTGCATTTAACTAAAGTGACCCATATTGGCTATTAGTTTGAATGGGTCAGTTTAGGTTGGGTTTATAAATTGCGTGCAGTTGCCAGTTAAAAGTTACAATTTTATAAATTGACCCCTACTACAAAAGTGACCCGTACTACAGTTCCGGGTTTATAAGTTAGTTTGAATGTTTCAATTTGGTATAAATTGTGTGCTGTTACTTGTTTTATAAAGGGCAGGTATGCGGATATGCCAATTGTTGTTGCACTTTACTAAAGTTGGGCACTGCTGCTGCGGTTTATTGTTGCTGACGCACTTTGAGCTAACAGATATGGAAGAAAAGCAACAGCAGGAAATATGCTCAAAGAAATATGGAGTATTCAAGTAAGGATGGTTGCGATACGGGGAAACTCCTAGACCCCAGACTGCAGGTCTCACGGTGGTTCGGCTTGGTAACAATTTTTAACTTGAATCTATTGATACTTTGGTTAGTTAAGACTATGCGCTGAGTTTTGTATCGGGATTAAAACTGGTATCATAACCATAATTGACTGGATTGAAACCAATCATGTAAACCTGTAATGAAGCTAGACAATTAAATGTCTTCACATTCATCAAGATCACTTTACAGTTTCAACATATAGAATAAGTAGGTATAGGTGGCTTGACAGGCGGTTCGTAACAGGTCAATACAGGCTACTTCGCCTATGGGTTAAAATGGGTCATGTTGAGCGAAAGAGCTTTTCATTCAAAAAATTCCGAGCAAACAAGATGCCAAGTTTACTTACAAAAACTAAATTTTGTAAATAATAATATGATTCAGTGTATGAAATGTATAAGATATTTGCATTAAAAATTCTGAACTGTTTGAAAATTCTGGAGAATCTAGCGAGGCACATAGTTTTAATAAGTACAAATCAGTAAGGTGTGCTGTGAAGGATTGAATTCGTATCCGCCGTGCTCCATCTTTAGTAACCCAGAATTCGTCTTGTTCCATCATTAATAACAGTATCTTGAATTCGTCTTGCTCCATCGTTAGCTTTGTGTATAGCGATTCATGTGGTAAGTTACAATCCGTTTTTTTTGTTTGGTTCTAGGAGACGGTCAATCGGTCTGTCAGTAAATATGTGTATTATCATGATTACTTAACTTTCTATCCTTGATAAGCATGTATTTGGGTTGTTTGGATGTTTGTTTGCAAAATTGCATTTTTGTGATAGTTTCTTATCTTAGAATGCAAATAGAATCCACGTAAGCATCTTTCTTGCTACATCATGAACTTCTCAACCTACTGGCCCTCTCGTAAAAATGTGACATTATATTGATGTCATTATCCCATATTGATTACATTGATGTCATAATCCCTTATTGATTTGGAGGTTACCTATACTTCAATGTGTACTAATGATGTAATCAAACTAATCAATATTATGATGAATGCTCCTAATGGTACATTATATCTTGACCGTTACATATATTGGCATTGATGGACATGCCAACCTAAAAGCCCTATATAAACTAGTCCTCTCTCTACCCTACAAAACACACAAGTAGAATCATTTAGCTATCCATCAAGCTTTCTACACTCAAGTGGGTCAAGGGAGAGAAACTAGTTTATGCTTAAGGTGTTCTTTGCATCATGTCGACATCCACTACGGCTTCCGGTATGTTGTACTTGTTCATCTTATCTATGTGGTTATTATCATATTCTAAGATCATTGTGGCATAATAGTTTAATGTGTTCATCATGTATATTTGATGTTTATGTTTACACATATATAATCGCTTACACCTCTTGCTGAATATATTCCAGGTATTGATATCTAGTGGTCAATGTGGGCAGGTCGGGTAACGTATACAATGTGTTAAGGTCAATATTTTATTTATTTTTGTTTATTTATTTATTTATTTATTTATTTATTTATTATTATTTTTTTAATTTTTTAGTAAACATTTTTTGTTTGTAGTCTTTTAGTGTTTGATACACATCTATTATACCTTATGAAATTGTATGGATACGTTAGAAGTGTTAATGCTAAAGATTTTTTTTTTTTTTTTTTTTTTTTGAAGGTTTTGTTAAATGCCAAAAATTGTTTTGTGTGTTATTTATGTTGTTACCAGTGACGGATCTAGGAATTCTTAGAAGGGTATGCACTATTTGATAGCATGGTCGGTAACCAAGTTAAGCTTACAAATTTAGGTTTTCGGGTCGGGTTTCCGGGTCGGTTTTTTTGGTTTTTCATGTTTGCCGGTTCAATTTTCCTGGTGATTGGTATAAAGAAAAATGCAAATGAACTATCGTTTCTCATCATTTAATAACGATTTGCATGTATAATATTTTATTAGCACTCACTACATAGTACAAATACTATGTCTTGTCTTCGTCACTTTCATCAACAATTATTTAGAATATAAAAGCTCAAAGGTTTCTTAGTTTATAGTTTTAAACAAGAGAAACAATTGTGCAACTCATATAAGACTAAATTTTCCCTGCATAGAAGATGAAACATCTTAAGGTGTGTATAAAGCCATATAAATAACATAAACACAAATCCTAAATATCTACATGGTAGACGTACACAACCAATAGACAATGGCTTAGGGGCTTGGCAGTGGGTGCGGGGAGGCACGGGTGCCCTTCCCCTGCGGGAATACCATCGCCGGTGCCTCCACACCGCGCGGTAGCCTTCATGCACGGCAAGTCTTCACGCACGGGGAGGGGAGAAAAATTCGAACGTTGGGGCTTTGTTACCGTTGGATTGGAAGGTTGGGCTTTGTTTTTAAAATTTTTTTTCTTGATCTGTGAGTATAAAGAGAACGAAGAAGAAGGGTGAGGGGCAAACAAGAAGAAGAGGCACAAATGAGGGTGGGAGTGTTATAATGATTGTTGGGTTGTGTGATTTGGGTTTGAGAAATGGCATGGTGATGTATGAGCTTGAGAAATGTATTTGGGAGTAGGTGACAGAGAAGAAGAAATAGAAACAGAGAAGAAGAATTGATATATAAGAAGAAAAAAAAAAAGAAAAAAAAAGTGAGTGAAGGGTGAGGGGTGTGATGCTAACAAAAAGTGAGTGAGTGAAGAGAAAAGTGGAAGGGAGATGTGGCATAAGCGGATTGGTTGTTTGTGAGTGAAGAGATTTGAGGTGATGGGAGTGTTACCAACCCCCTTAGAAATATAAAAATGATAAACTTAAATTGGAAATATGATATTTAATAATGCATTAAATTTGTATGGTGGATATTTACATTGGAATCTGAACTTATTCACCCATCCACTCATCTCTTTGTTGTTTAGTGCTTTCTTCTTCCTTTACAACAAACTTCTTCGTCTTCTCATCTTATTAGGTCTGGCGACAAAACTTCTTTTTCTTATCTATTAAATAATTTAAAGAATTGAAATGTGGCAAATATGTTAGGTTATGCATCTCATATTTGCTGGGTATGCACTCTTCCTATTTCGATTCAAGAAAAACCTTCAAACTCATTTTTTTACATTACATGGAGAAATCACATGGTATGCAAGTGCATACCCTGTTATGGCTGTAGATCCGCCCCTGGTTGTTACTTTAAGTTCTTTCTTTGTACGGGAAATGGTGTAAATATTACATACAAAAAGTAATTTATGCCTTTTGTATTGGACTTAGGATCAAATGAGAAGTAAAATTAAAATGAGAAAGGTGAGAAAGAACTACAACCGCATCATATGCACCTACAAATATAGATGCATCTCCCATTAAATTTCTCACCCTCATTTGAAATATGTGGCTGAAATTTCTTCTCATTTTTCTCATTTCAAATTATAGCATGGCTATTTCGTTTCAGACATCAATTAGGTATATAATACTGCTATAATTTAACAACTATAATCTAACATATCATTTATTCATATAATCTCAACAATCTATCACTTGTATGAACATATTACTTTTCATAATAAATAAATTGAATACTGCAATTTAACATATGATAATGTCAACATTAGTTTTGGATGACGTCATTAATCATTTGATTTAATTCAATATTTTAAGTATGTACGCCTTGCTTTACGCCTTACATAGAATTGCCAAGATGCAAATGGTACGTACCTACAACTTATTGTGAAGTATTTTAAAGCTAAGAATGAGATGGCCATTTCCCACAAGTGTTGGCAAGAATGAGATATGATTTTACGAAAGATTGTTCCTTTATGCAATGGAAGTGCATGCACTTATTTGAGCTTTTAATTACTTGCACAATATGATTTCCGTGTAATGTATTGGAAGTATGTATTGGATGTGTTATTACTTCATGTGTGGTATGAAATGTTGTTTACATCATATAGAAATTGATGAGTTCACTTAAATAACTATAAGATTTACTGAGTTGCATATGTTGTTCTCTGTTTATGATTTGTTTCGAGTCTTTGCTACGCGAGGGAATGTTGTTGTGGTTTGTGTTTGGTTGACCGTGTAACGTGATGTGGATCGGTTTAAGGTTGTGTTGACGTGAGTAGTTTTGAGATTTAGGATACGATATGGTGTTGTTTGAGAGAGTTACGGGTTGTGCCGTTGTGGTTGTGAGAGGAATTTTGGACAGATTGTTAATTTATAGGTATCAATCTACATGGAAGATGAGTATACACATTGAATGGTGAGTAGATGAAACATGTAAGGTCTTGCATGATGGAAACATGAAAGGTCTTGCATCAATGACACATTAGAATGCTAACATTTAAACTTATGCCATTAATTCTAACATTTACTTTAAAAGCTCAAAATAAGCTTGGCATGTACATAATTCATTAGCTTAAATCATAATAAAGTTGCCGAGCTCAAATCATAAATTCAGCTTGTATAACAGAGTTTCTTGGCTTATATATATAGATAAACATTAATATTTCTATTCGTACATCTAACATATCATTTATTTATATAATATCACAAATCGATCTCTTACATAAACATTATTCAATGATTTTAAATTTACTCCCGTGAATTTGACAGGTTAATAAACTAGTACATAGTATAACAAAAAAGGAAAACCTTTTGAACATGGAAATTATTAGAACTTCCATTATTAATTAATAATTGTTTTATTATTTTATTTTTGTTTTAAAAGATTTGAATAAAAGCAAAATAAATATTTCTTTATGTGACATAAAATCTTATAAAAGTATTTTAGGTAGAAAAAAAGAAGAAAAAAAAACACGTGTACTTTTTTAATATTCTTATAATTTTGGACCATAGTGTAAAACAAAAAAGAAAAGGGGAACTCTATATGGTGATCCTCTAAAAAAAAAAAAAAAAAAAAAAAAAAACCCTAGCTGTAAAAAAACGTGCCTGCCTGCTTCCTGCTATATATTTTTTTCCGCTTGCTTCCTGTCAACTCCTTGTCACATGTGTATTCATACCCTTCCTCCCTCCGTCATTCATACTCAATCCATCTGAAACACAAAAAGAATATTCGTCAAGCCGGTTTCGGTCGTAGTATTTGGGTTTTGTTTTAATTAGTTGATGATGGGTGAGATTGACATAAACATAATATGTTCAAACGGGGTCATGTTTCCGGTTACATTGAATAATAATGCCGTGTTAAAGGTTGTTGAATTTAAGGATATACTGGTTCGAATCTCTGAGATTCCTGCTATAAACCAGAAGTTAATTTATAGAGGAATTGCTTTGGAGGATGATCGAACCCTAGATAGCTATGGTATATGCATGGACTACTTATTTTTTAGATGTCATGGATTTGTTACTGCATGATTATTTACTGCATGATTGTTAGCATCTTAGCTTTTTCAAAATTTCGATAAGCTCATAAATCCGTCAAATAAGCTCATAAACAAACACCTTTTAATAGCGTATTTTAGCTGTTTTTGATTTATATGCTTCTTTGATATCATGTAGGCCTCCAGGCAGATCACACGATTCACTTGGTGATAGACAAGAAGAACTTGCTGAAATTAGACCAGAACCCGTTTGCTGGGACTACCAAAACGACTCCACCTTCTAATTCTAACCCACTTCCTAACACTACTAAAAGTAAACCAAACATTCCAATTTCTTCAGTGCTCCATTTTATTACTTATTTTTTCTGATAATTATGGGTTAAATGAATGTTGCACATTATTAGGTGGTGGTGATCAGATAAATGCTGGTACGAGAGCACCATATGTTTCTGTGGTAGACTGCCCAACTGGAGGCATGCCAGACATGCTATGTCCAGCTATTTCTCAGATGATGCAAACCTTGCTTTCCAGTCCACATATTATGGACCAGGTATATATACTAACTATTAACACTACCTGTATTGATTATCATAGCTGGTTTCAATCGTTCTTTAATGCTTCCAAGTAATATGAAATCGTAGATTGTTGGCCAAAACCCACAACTACACAGTATGTTCGATTCCAACCCCCAGTTAAGAGAGATGATGCAAAACCCTGAAGTAGTCCGTCAGCTAACTTCACCTCAGATGATCCAGGTATGCACGTACAACTTGTGGACTGCTCTATATGTTTTCGTTACTGTGTAACCTCTTACCATTTTTGAATAATACTCTGCAGCAAATGATGTCTTTACCACAACACACACACACACTTAAGAAGAATATACATATCCCATGTTGCAAGCCAATTAGGTTTTTCATGCTGCAAAAAAAGAGTACTTGCTATATGCCGAAAATACAGAATAAAAAAGGTTCTTATAACCCCAAGTTGTTGGAGCATCTTTAGGTTGCAATGCAGATGCACAAGTTCATGTCATCATGTCCTTGAGAACTAAATACATACTTTCCCTTTAGTTAGTGTGCACGAGTACTTGACATATAGCATTTTTTTGGTGCCCATCCAAGATGACAGACTAGGAAAGGTTCTAAAAAGTAGCAATTCTGTTGCACAGTAGTGACATTATTTTTCGTATAGTTATCTAGAATAACTAGAGGTGGTAATTGAAATTTTGACATATTTATTTATAAACTGGCTGATTTGGGTTGTGTCTGATCTCAAAAAAGTTGTTTCACAGTAGCGAGATTAGTTTTCATATTCAGCCCTGATCTTATTTTTTCAGTTTATACAAATTAGAGGGGGAAATTTTGAGCTTTCAACCATTGTATTTATGAATTGATAGATTTTGGTTATGACTATTCAACATGTTGCGAGTAAATCAAAATTTTTTCTTTTGCTAAAAGGGGAAGTAAAGAGGTTGAAAGTTTATCTTTAGTGAACATCTTATCATACCCCTCTTCCTGTATTGATAAGAAACACAAATTTTTAACCCCTGACTATCGGTTTTGAACATAGTCTTTACTACCTTATGGTTATGAAACATGTATCAGATCGACGACAAATTCTTGAAACTAAATTGAATTTATTCCGGTTCTGTGACATGCTAGATTGTAATAAATAACGGGGAAATTTCATTTTATTTTGCAGGTGACTTTATCAGATAACTTCTTTGCTGCTGACATTTAGGGGTGATAATGTGTGAAAGCCATACACGAGACTAAATCAGTAAAATGCATACAAGTGAAAGTACAACTGAGAGCGGTGTGAAGCCATGACGCATTTTATGTTTGCTTTCCTATATTCTGTGGATTTAACCTGAATTTTGTGGTTCATACCCATATGTAACAACTGTCATGAATTTTTTGCCCCTCGTGTTTTCTTGTGCTCTGTATGTGTTTGCCGACTTTCCTTTTGTAAAGATAGTATATATCTATAACACTGGCACTGTTGTGTCGATATCTAAAGACGTGTTTTAATTTTAAATGATTGGTGTTCTATGAAAGCCACTGAAATGCTAGCATGTATCAGACCCATTAAAACGGCCTGTCCATCAGGCGTAAGACTTTGGCCCGAAGTGTTGAATGTTTGATGCCACTCTGCCATGAAAAATTGGTCACTGTGTTTGAAGAATTTTGCTAAACCCACAAAAATAGTTTCACAAAACACATCCACAAAGTGATATAACATTATTTAATTGGCTAAATAAAAAGAAGAGAGAGAAACTTAGCCAAATACACCAATCAAACAATGCCATATGGATGTGTTTTGTGAATTTATTTATTTATTTTTTTGTTGGTCTAGCAAAACTCGTGTTTGAAAAGGGTTTGCAATATAAAAATCTAGACAAGTCGGCTAGTGATCAAGGTATGATTCAATCCGTTATATGTCTAAAAAGTTTATATATATCTAAAAGACAAATATTGTTTTGGCTGATGTATCTAATTAATACCAATATAATCCTCTTGCTCCCCACCCCTCACAACACGCTATGACCCTTGGCGGAAAGCTATGGGTAAAGCATCAGTAGCTCGTAGCAACTTTTTTTCTATCGAAAAATTTTGTTGTAAATTTGTAGTCATTTATTTTCTTCATGTGATAAGTATTGATCGATATGAGGTTTCTGTGGAAAAATTACATTGAAGTGCCAAAATTTTGGATCAATGTAATTAGTCACATAAATTGTGTACAAATTATCATTTATTTTACATTTTAAAATCAACGATTGAACATATTATCCTGGTGAGAAAATAATCAAACTATTGAGTTGTTAATAGCTTTATGGTCTGTACATACATTACCATGTGTTTGTGTTCATATTTGCAGATTTGAGGAAATCTTTATAGAGCAATCGCTTTACAAATTACTTTGAGGAAATTTTGGCACTAACGTACTTAGATCTAAGACTCTTCAAGGAGCTTAAGAATGTTACGTTCAGGTGCACTGATTGATGGTAATATCATACGATTTGTTTGAGGTCTTGACTTCATTCTAGGTCTTTCTATCATTCTAGGCGTAGGAAGGCCAAATTCTTGGAGCATCTTTCATGCCAAAATTCTTATAATACTATCTTTAAGATCATATATAACTCAAATTCATAAAAAATGGTTTACGAAGTTATTTGTAATGGCTCTCTTATGAAACACATATTGTAACAATACTATCTTCAAGACCAAAATCATAACGAACATTCTTAATTATAATACTATCTTCAAGATCCTGACTGAGGCATCTCTTGTGAATAGAAGCCCTTGTTTCCTATTGAAGTCATACTTTTTTCTTGAACACTATATGAAGATTTACAATGAGACAAATTTTGTTATACTTCCTTGTCCAGCATAAATATAGTAAGTTATACTTTTTTCTTGATCATATCGTATATTATATGAAGATTTACTCAATCAGACAAAATTTTTTTTGACTTCCTTATCCTAAAGAATCGGGCTAATATTAAACCAGATGAAAAGTATATGAGTTTAGAAGTTCTGGCCCATGTGAATTCGTGATTTAAAGACAAGATCTGTGAGTCTTTTGGTTTGAGGGTGCAACGCAGACACGCTTGATTGGTAATTGATGGTGTACCCTAGTTACGACCGGCCCTCGCCTCTAAGCAGTACACATATAATGCTCAACGTGTTCGTTGTCATAAAGCCTGCTAGGCTACCGTAAGAGAATCCATCAATACTACTTACTACTACTACTATGCTATTTATTTCACCGGGTATAATCCCTTTACCAAAAAAAAAATGTAGCCTTACTATTCGAGGAGTTTTACCTTCCTAAGGGACTTAGGCTCCTAATTAAAAGATAAACATGGAATATTGCATGGACCCTACCACGGGTGATGGTTCCGTGTATTCCCGTATCCGCGAAAATTGGACATGGGCACACTTCTGACAAACAAGGGAAGGACACCGCAGCGTGCACTCGGAGCCTTCCTATTCCAGCGTGAATGTGCCCCCCTCTAACCAATCCAGCTAGACATTTAGCACGGTCACTTACCTATGAATACCAACATCATCTTCATTTCTCACATATGTTGTTACTCATATTGTCTCTCTCTCTCTAAACACATATGATGACTTATTCTCACGCCGGAGTCGGTTCGCACGGGCTAACTCTGCGCTCAGACGAAAGTAACGTGCTTTTATTTGTCTTATTTCAGGTCATAACAAGCTCTTAGAAGTATGCGATCTACGCTTCTTGTAAGTTCTGATCAAGAGGTGCATTCCATTTTACAACCAGTTCGTAATGGATATAATACAAACGATCATGGACAATATTCGTCACTTCTAGAACCTGCCTACTTCGCTTAAAAATTTACAATACATGTTAGATAGATGTATAACTACGCACCCACCTACCCCTAGTTGTTGTTTATGATGTAGATGTAGATAATGCAGTTTCAGCTTTAATCTGCAGCAAGCAAACTCTTCTTTCATGTTAGTTCAATGCTTTTACTTGTTACTTACTTCCTTTTATTAAATTCTTCCACCTGCTTCATTAACTTCTTCCGCCTGCTCTTCATTAACCAACACTCCTACCTTTTCTATAACTTTATTTCTATCTATCCACCCTAAAACACACACATACCCTTTCATTTTATAAACAAAATATCAAAACCCATTTCTTAAAAACCAACAAAATCTGCATCTCATTTCTTCCCAGTTTCATATAATTCAGTAGCATACTCTCTTTTTAGGCCAGCTTTTTCTTTTTCATCTTTTGACCGTAAATCTGCTGCTGGCGTTGAGTCATGTTGATCAAAGTTGGAACCATTAATTTTGTTGTCCATCTAATTGATGCTTTCTTGGAGATGATGATTCTGAATGTTTTTCGTCCACGATTCCCCTGTTTAAATGAGTTGGTGTGCGTATTTCCCTTCGCTGAAGGTATAACTTTCAAACCAAACAACTTCAAAAAGTTTAACACCAATCAGTAGATACTAAAACTGTTTCTCTTCATTTTTGAGGATGTTTATTAATGAGGTTTTTTGCGTTAGTTAAATAATCTTTTTTAAAAAGGATACAACTAATCTGATTATTTGAGGCTTTAATAAATCTGAAGCAGGGCCGGCCCTGAGATTGTTGATGCCCTGGGTGAGTGAGTTAAAAGATGCTTCATGTAACCGTACAAAATACTACTTATAAGGGTTTGAAACCTAGTCATCTAGATCACCTAAAACAATATTGTCATGGGTTTCTTGAAGCAAAACATCAATTATCTTGTGCATAGTCAGCATTTTCCTGGAAATTACTTTCAATACTAAAAATTGCTAAACCGTTGACACAACCTACAACAGAAACAAAATACATTATCGAGTAATTATCACCTTTCTATCAAAAGGGTTGCTATAATGATATGGGAGTGTTGTACCGTTTTTCATACTTCCATGTTCTAGGATAGTATCCCCATGAGTCCCCGCATAGACCATAGATATAGCAAAAATGCTACCTTTATGGTTGTAACACACATAAATCTCCATTGACATATATCAGTTAGGCCTAAATCAGACCATTGTGCGTATTACTTATTTAGAGAGATGCTTGGAATTAGGAAATCTTTCAATATACTAGAAGAATCTATTAGGTATACTTGTGATTATTGCATCCTTTTCATGTTAAGGTTCTATATCCAGCTTGGTAATGTGTTTTCAGTTTTCACTGGTCCAATTTAGTTTTGTACCAGTGGTGTGTCTTGGTCTCTTTGATATGAAAGTTTGATTTTAGCTACTTTTAAGATAACTAATTACGATAAAATATGTGACTATAGTGGTGTATATAAAGTGTACACAGTATCATTTACCATTTCTCTTTAATTATTTATTCTAATTTTCATTAGTTGTAGATTGATTGATACTTTTCAGTAAAGGTCTATCATGCACGTCTTGTGTATTGGGCAATGATAGATTTGTTCAAGTACGCCCACGACAACCCTCCCCCGTCCTACATAATGTTGATTTCGGGGGATGGAGACTTTGCTAAGGCCCTCAAAGAATTAGGTAGCTTAGGTTACACAACAATTTTGGCTCACCCGGAAAAGAGCGCCTCATCAACACTGATAGAATCTTGCGATCACAAAGTTCCACCGTGAACCCGTCTACTTTATGGAAGAACCAGATACATAAAAGCTTGAAACTAAAACGCCCAATAGAAAGAGGTTTGGACAACCATATGGCAATCAATATATTTTGGGACATGGAGGTGTGCAGTATTGAAAAGAATCTACACGAAAAAGCAGTCAGTTACATCGAAAGCTCACTTCAAAACAAACTTGGTAAGAGTTTCACTATGAATATTTTCTACAACACATATGGTCTGAAAAAACATCTAGATGTTATAAAATCTCTAAAATAATATTGGCATATGAACCTAAGGGTTGCTTATATAATGCTCCATTTCAGTTAATTTGTTGTACCATTGAGCTGAATAAGTGATAAAGTTCGTTTGTTTCATTGTGAATTTTACTGTTTTGAGTTTAGTTTTTATTTTAGTAGCAGATTAAGTGATATATTATGTGTTAAACTGTTAGTTTGTAGTGACTCTGATTGCTTATTTTTTGTTAGCTGTATTAAACGAAAGGCGGATTAAATGAGTTTGTTTGTGTCATTGTTGATTTATAGTGATTTGGAATGCTTTGTTTAAGTGAATTTGTTGCGCTATTGAGCTGAATAAGTTATTATGTTCATGCGGTTGATTTATGTTATTTGCATCATCCAATCTTCGTCCAGAACCATGGGTTTCCTAACCCATCCGTCAACCCCAAAATCGTTGTCGACTCCTCGTAATCCATTGTTACAATAGAAAACAATGTAAATCTAGCAACAAGTCTTAATGCTCTCTACAAAGTAAGCACTTGTTTTTTTACATACAGTTAACCTTATATGGCAGAATGGTATAAAAACCTATTACTTGTTAAAACTAAATGATTCTTTTTTTATTAGATGCATATCGGATGACATAATTGCTGTAGTTGGAGAAAATGGACTCCCTCCTGATTTGAGGATTGAACGATGTGTGCATCCAGAGAAACAATAGTTCATACCTCAATCCTGCCTGACTTTTATATTTGGTGCTATGAACCCTCGCACATATATGCTTGCTACTGTCAACAATCTCCAATTGGCTAATACAGTAGGTTTTCTTTTAAAGTTATGTTGTTTGATCTTAATGGTAGAATGGTTTGTATTTTTACTTTTATGTATTTATGTATTTATTTATTTATTATTATTATTTTTATAAATTGTGATGCATTCCATGTTAAATTGTTAGTTTGTAGTGACTCTAATTAATGCTTAATTTTGGTTAGCTGTATTGTACGAGGAGCTAATTTATATATATGACTAGACATCTAGGAAAATAGTTGTAGGAAAATGAAACAATCAGACAATGATAATTTAGCATGATTTGAAACGCCGATGTGTAAGTTTAGTATGTGCTGCCGCCCGTGCCATATTTGTGTTTCTTTAGAATGTGATTTGTCAGTTGGAGGTATTTGCTTATGTGTAAACTAACAATCCTTGTGATTTTATCTTATCTAGCTTGTTTTAGTTTAAGTTGTATCCTAAGAATGTTTCTTATTCTCTTTATTTAGGTGCTTGCCTTGCTGGTGATTACATTCAATAGTCAACATGTTGCTGTGTTTAGGGAACCTTCAGGTAGGCTATGTAGTTCACACTAGCTTGCTGCTGTTATTCGTGAGAGGAAACAGGAGGATCTAAAGCAGATGGAGAATCGTGAGGGAACTTTGAGACACCTCTCGAAGAAGTGTGGTTCTCGTTGATACTTAATATGGCTGTTACGTAGGTTTCTTCAAAAACCGTGGTTCTGTTTCTTCTAAAAACCGTGTCTATGACTGTTACAAGACATTTATGTGTATCTTAATACTGTATGTCGCACTTCTGTAATCCGGTATTTTGTATGAATAAAGTTTTGTTGGTCTTAGTGTGACACCAGGGTTATGTGGTATAACTTACAAGATAGTTAATTCATATAGTATGTGTGTTTGCCTTTTGACTTGAATTATTCAAAGTAGGATATAACATTGATCTAGGCCAAGACACTTGACTGACCAGTTCTATATAACAATCAACTAATTAAGTTCATGTTTCCTTATCCGGTTCAATTGGGCTTAAATTAAACCCAAAAAAAATTAGATGGGTTTAGAAGTTTTGGCCCATGACCAACTTAAAAAGGAAGACATATGTTGAAACGAGACCAAAAATCAAAAACTAAATAACACTCCACAAATATTGTTGTATGAAAAAAGTATTCGGGATCTTTTACAGGACACACACTCTTGAAAACTTGTATTGTTACTATAAAAGGTCTGAGGCTTATAATAGCACCAAAACTAACTTAGGGTTATCTTTTAAGTTCCTACTTAATATTTTAAGTTGATATTATGGACGGATTTTGGAGTTTTTTAAAAAGGTGAATCATATAGCTTATTTATTTATTTTAAAAGTTTTTTTTTTTTTTTTTTTTTTTTTTTTTTCGCTCTCTCTCTCTTTAACAATCTTATTAGAGCTCAGGGAATGATAACGCGAAAGTGGTGTTATGGTCTATGTGTATAAAAAATAACGGTGTTATGGCGTTAACATTAATTCCACCCCTTTTGCGTTGGATCTGCGTTTTGATTTGCGTTTCCATATTAACTTGCATTATGGCCAAGGACAAAAATGCAAAACATGGTGTTATTGCCAAGTTATTACTCCCCCACACATGTTATTTGGTGTTATGGCCAAGTTGTGGCTTGCGTTGGTTTTGTATATATTTATATTTTTTTAAAATGTGTCCCAAAAGGTGGTGTTATTGGCTGTTATGATTACCTGGTGTTTTTTGGTGTTATATTATTTGGTGTTTAAATGATATGGCGCTGACGTGGCGGAGGTGTTGGTGTTATAACATGTTACAATTCCTTAAGCTCTTACTCCGTTTATAAGTTTAGAAACTCGTATATTTAGAGGCGGACCCATGATTTTTTAGAAGATGTTAGGGTGCGTTTAGTTTGACACTTTGGTTTGGATTTGATGTTGACAAGACATTAGTTAAATGCTTGGTTCTTTTGATTAAAGGAATGAGTGTTTGCATTCAAATTTGATAGTCTACCAATTTGATGGTTTTTGGTGGGATTCATATTTTTGTGGGCCATCATCTTTTTCTATCTCTCTATGTATGTGGGACTCGTAGTATATTTTTTCTATCTCTTTATGTATGTGGGACTTTTAGGAGGCGTTTGGTTCAAAATATATAAATTGTGCTATTTAAAATTCTAAGCAAATGTAAATGCTTCTCATGTGAAAGAAAATTAAAATGACTCACTTTTAGCCTCATTAAGGCAAATAAAATTCTTGAGCCCACATATTTATTGTGAACCAAACAAGGGATTTGAAGCAATTTTAATTTCAAATTCCCCCAATTACCTTGAATTTACCCCAACCAAACACCCCTTAGTATATTTTATCATACTTTTTATTTATTTTTTTACTAGTTTATAATAGTTTTTATTTATAATTTATTATAAAATATATTTAACTAAAATATAATTTCTCTCTCATAAACCTACCTCAAATCTAAATCATATACTAAATTCAAATCCTAATTCAACCCCACTTATAAACCAAACGGACTCTTACTACTAAAGTTACACAATAAAAACCAAAGTAATAAAAGAAAATTATCGGAGATCGCCCATACCATATGTGCATGTACTAAAACTTTGAAGAAGAAAAAAAAGATTAATAATCAAAAGGATTAATAAAGTGAGGTAACATGGCATGGTCTTTTAACTAATTAACTTGATTAAAGTAATCAATCCTAATAAGACTAAATCTCATTTCTTTTGGTGCAACGTATAGCCACAGTCGTGAATGCTTCATGCGTCGGCAATGACGTTATTAATACCAATCGTTGATTAATTAGTAGTTAATTAGTCTCTTTTGATTTTAATATAGTTGTACTCCAATCTACCATTCCACTTCATTATTTCTTCTCTTACGACTATTATTAGAGTGGACGGTATGGTGGCATTTTTATTTGTTATTTTTTATGTGACAACTCAAATGGCATGTTATTTTCTATGTTACCACACTGCCCCTCCTTTCGTGCCATTTGCCAAGTGAATATACTGGTGCAACGCTATTTCTGCTTTTTGGCTGTTTTCTAAGGTATGTTTTGTTTTTGAGTGTGTATTAATTTGGTATGGTGAGTCTTAAAAAAAGTGAAATGGCTTGAGTTATTACTGAAAAAATATTTTGACGTGCGAAATATGAAAAGCTAAGGTGACGAAACGACTTAAACCACCGCACCTGACGCTCTTATTTATTCATTCCCCATAATAACTTTCATGAATGATATTTTAGTACTTAATAGGTGTCAATACAAACTCCAACATTAGGAAAATTGTTATATATATGATTGAGTTTTTAAAAAAAACTAAATTCACTTTTAACATACAAATTAACTTAAAAAAAAAAAAAAAAAAAAAAAAAAAAAAAAAAAAAAAGACTCACACCCGTTGCTTGTTTTAAAGCATCTATAAATGCTCAAACTATAAAATACCTTTTACATTTATCAAGTCGCCTATTTATACAGCAGGAGTTTTTATATGCTTAAAAGCTAGCTTGTAAATGGTAAAAACTTTTCAAAAGCTTTTTATGTTACGGATATAAAGAGTAACGAATTAAATAATATTTCTAACTTCTCCAAACACATGACTAATTATAAGTTTTTACTCAGGTTTTTAAAAAGTCTTTCATTACAATGTTAAAATATTTTCATAAAAGCATTGCTTTGTAACTTTATATATAGTGTATTGATGTTATTAATCCATTAACTACTGCTTCCGCCCCATAATAAATGTACACATTTTTATTTTGAGTATTACTAAAGCCTCTTACTAATTCTTTTACACACATAACAATATTATATATATTTTTTTCACTCATTCTTTCTCTGCATCCAAACCGTCAGTTCCGACACTTGTCAAGATCCTGTGAGTAAGATGATAAATAGGAGGTTTTAGCAAGAGGATTTAGCATTTCTCTTTTAGTTTAGAATATTTCAAAATAAGTGTCTATTTTGTATTTCAACCAACGACATGAGGTTTTAGTGAGAAAAAAAATGACATTTGATTGATGGAGAGTTTAGTTAGTAGGATTTTTTTAAACTTTGTACATGTTGGAAGTAGAAACTTATTATAAGCCGAAAATAGTAGTTAATAAGTCATTTAAAAAGGGGTTTTGGTGATTAAATAGCAATGAAATTTTTTTTTTTTTTTTTTTTGAACCGCCAACAAAATTTTATTATCACCAACGCTAGCGGGTTACTAGCAGAAACACCCATAATACACCCAAGTAAAACGTAAATGTTACAAACTACAAACTACATCAAACACTAACCAACATACCAACTGTATTCACCTACCCTTACACCTTAGATACATTGAACCCCATCCACGCCTCCCAATCCAGTTGCTGGGCCTTAGCCCTCGATTTTACCCAAAGGAAACTGAATGATTTTATGTCGCCAATAATCCTTTGAATCGAACACTGCTGCTGCTCAAAGACTGCTTTGTTACGGTCCTTCCAGATACACCAAATGGCTGTAAAACAGACTACTAAAAAGCCTTCCTAAACTCTTTCGACCCTCTCACGAACGAATGTAACTTGATTAGATCATTAAACTCGATCGCGTATACATTCTTAACTGTTTTGATACGTAAATTCTTAACTGTTGTGTAAATGTAATAAACTATCATAAAGTGTTTCAATCTGCACATTTGATGACGTTCATACCTGAAAGTCTGACACGTGACACGATTTATAACGTGACACGTCATTAAAATATGCAAATTGAAACACTTTATCAAAATTCCTTACATTACACTACTTTTTCAAAATTCACGTACTAAATAACAATTAAAATAAATAAATAAAAATCGTAGCTATTCTATCATCAAAACCGGCAAAACCAATGTTTTGAAAACCGGGTTTGAAATCGACCCGGTCGAGTCACCGGGTCAACCCAATTTTCCATTTATTATTTTTTTGTCCAGTCAACCGGTTCCGGTTCGACCACCGGGTCAACCCGGGTTTTTATTAAAAATTTGGAAAAACGAAACCCGGCCGGGTTTCGAGAACCGCGTTGACCCGAGTCACTCAAAACCCGACGGGTCTAACAGGTTAACCCGGTTTTAGAAACCCGGGTTTTTTTAACCCGTTTTTTTAACCATAAACAATCAAGCCGGTTAACCCAGCCGGGTCGATCCGGATTTCAAAACAATGGGCAAAACCCTTTAAAAAATCATGAGATGAAATTGCGGTGGTGGTGTTGCGATGAAAACAAGGAGAATTCCCGAAATTGTTTATCACTAAAAGGAAGGTGTTCACACTTGTACACACTCTCCATGTGCTTCTATCTCGAACTTGTAATTTTTTTTAGATTTTCACTTTGTATGACCGTACGCTTTATTTGTTTATCCATTAAATTGTTTTGGAATACGTAAAGTACAATGTAAAAATCGGTCAAAGTGTTTAAACACTTTATGCCATGGTACCGTGGTTTTATATTCGGTATATTTTAAGGGCACACAGTGTGCATGGCATGTTAGCTTTGTGTTATCCTATGCCTATGGTGCCAAACTTATGGGCTTATTGCCTATCCGGAGAGAATCCTTTTAAGTAACTTGACTTAAGTTAAAGGATCCTCAACCATTTGATTAAAATTAAATATCAAGATGACATAGTTTCTCTTTTAATTTTGACTTTTAATTTTAATCCAATGGTTGAGAATTCTTTAACTTGAGTCAAATTGTCCTACTAACTTGGGAGGATCCTCTTCCTCTCTATCCTCATACTCCAAAATTGAGTTATAACACATGACATTGTTGACATTGTTAACAATTTGTTTTGCAAACTTGTGCGTTTTGTTTTGCAGTTTTTTTATTTTTTGTTATTTTGTCAAACTTGTGCGTTTTGTTTTGCAGTTTTTTTTCACTTTATTAACAGGATAAAACAATTTGTTTTTATGATTTTCGTTCCGTATTTTTTGTTTTTTACTAATTTTAACTTATTAAACTTTATATTTTACATTAAGTATTTTATGTTTCATGGTTTTGTAACAAAAACAAAGTTAGAAGAATTTAAATAAAATGTAAATAAAAAATATATTAAGGAGATATTAGTATTACTTTTGGAGTATGAATAAACTCCCCCATAGTATTATCTTCCATTGAAAATAGGCAAACTTTAGTTTGTTAAGGGATTTAGTTAGTTAAGTATGTGTATGGGAAGGTATCCGGTAAGAAGAAAAACTAAATTGAAAAAAATAAGAAAGATTTTTAGCCATATATTTCAAATAGGAGAGAGAATGGGAGATGCATCTATTTTTGTAAGTGCATCATGTGTGATTGTGGTTTCTTCTTATCATTCTCATTTTAATTTTTATTCTTATTTGATGATAACTCAGTTAAGTATATATATGAAAAGTGCAAACATCTAAATTTGTTTATGTTTAATGTAAACCATTTTCAACATTTTAATAAGGCAACAAACACATAATGGACAAACTATTACATTTAGAAGTTTATGACAAACAAGATGTTAATAAATTTAAACATTTTATGTACTTTGGCACAAACGAACTCCAAATGATGGGTTTATTGGAAGAAAAATATTTGAAACTCTTGTGTATTCAAGAAAAAATATATATATTCTTGAGATTAAAAGTGCCAATTTTAAAATGCAAGTTGGTGCATATAAAAAATAGCAAAAGTGTTGAATATGATACCCCATCAACAATGATACACTTTCAACATTAGAATCATTAGTGCTCTGACTCTCACATTAACTTTGATCCCGGTCATGATTTGTCTTTTAATATAAGTGCTTTTCCTTAGTATTTGAATAGTCAAAATATTGTAGTACATATTTAACAAAGTCATTTTAGAAAACTAACACATAACTTTTGAAAAAATAAATTAAAAAAAAAAAAAAAAAAAAAAAAAAAAAAGAAAAAAAAAAGAAAAAAAAAAAGAAAAAAGAACAAAACAAAAAAAGTTAGAGGCTAGGGGTATGTTTGGCAAAAATCTCGAAAAAATGTAAATCGGTAAGAACACCTAATCTGATGCATTTTTTGATGCCAACCGGATCATTCCTTAAGTGTAAATCGGTAAGAACACCCATACGATGAGTACATGTTCTTATTGACCTAATTAGTTGGGAGTTGGTATCTAACCCTAAGCCATTTTCTCTAATAGACCCTCCTTGAACCGATCAACTGAGCGTTTACGGTTGGGGGAATAGTATCGTTGAACTTTAGTGCTAAGGAAGAGACTTGAACCCGGGTCTATTGACTCAAGCACAAGCACCCTTACCATTGGACTAAATCTCCAATGATGGTATGTTTGGCAAAATTAACTGTAAGTTGTATATTTAAGTTGTAAACTGCGAAACTGTTAACATGAGCTATAATCTGTATTTTTTTTTAATAAAAATGTCTGGTAAATTCGCTATTAAGTGTATCCAAAATTAACAGCTCCAAAATTTAAAAAAGCTTCATAAATTAGCTTTTCATTTAGAAGCTATTTGTTTGAAATAAAAGATTGAAGTTAATGTATTCAAACGGAACTACTTATTTTAGTGGAGATTATTTTTGTAACTAAAAAATTAACAGCTCAAAAAAAAACTCCTACCAAACAGGCCCCAGGTTTAGTTTACTTCACTAGCGTTTTAAGGTTTCATACTTGTATTGCCGTCACAAAGGACTAGAGATACTTGTTGTCAATCTATTGTTCGTGTTTATTAATCAGATGGAAATATAAAATAAAAAGACAAATATTTATGAGAAGTGTAAAAAGACTTTAAAAGAATAAAAACTTTTTGAAGTTTTACCTGAAGATGGAGGAGGTTAGTACATAAAAAAGTTGTAAAAGAAGTTTTTCGAATTTAAAATTTTGGGGCAATTTCATTCATATCTTTGCAAACTTCAAAAATTTCATATAAATCCTTTTGATTCATTAAATGAATTGTACTTTATGCATAAAAAACTAGTAAAAATGATATATATGAGATTTTTGAAATTTTCAAGGATATACATGAAATTTTCCCTAAAATTTTTATATGTTTTTCTAATGCATAAAAAAAATTTGATTAACAAAACTTTAAACTTGTATTTCGATGCGTAATAAAATTTTGATACATATACTAAACAGAAATTAGATACATAAACGAATTTTTGATGCACAAAATAACGATTTACAAAATTCTAATGCACAAATGATTTTTTACGTCAAAACTATACACTTTTAGAAAAACTTACTACACAATATTTTTTATCCACCAACGTCGCTTATCTAATCTTGAAAAAGTATTTTGAAATTTTTTTAATAGATTTTTTTTTAAAATCATTTTTACGCATTTCACGAATATTTGTCTCTTTATTTTAACTTTATCATATTAATCGGATCATCAACAATGTTTAATTCTCTAATGGTTTTTGTTATATCTACAAGTTTTTTGAGAAGATTTGATGATAAAAGCTTTCGAAAAAATATAAGATAAACTTCAAGGTTTTTAAGATTTGAAACCATCATACTCCTATGAGGAAACTCACATATCATGACTCTCATGTTATTTTACTATATCTGCCCGTTTGGTTGGGGTCAATCGGAATGATACTATGACTTTGAAAGTCATTAAATGTGTTTGTTTTGTAGGCCCGGTAATAAAATAAATATATCATAACTATAGATTCATTACCCATCAATTTGATATCTATGAAATCCATTCCCGTGGGTCCCTCTCTTATCCACTACAAAACTCAAATATCTATACACTTTTTCATACCATATTTTGTCATCGAAACATAAACAATCGTAATGATACACTTTTTTATACCCATTGTCATTCTACCCCATACCAAATCCGATACCAATTGTCATTCCTAGCAACAAACCAAACGGGTAATGGTGCGTTTGGTATCCCACTATGGGAATGAATCTATGACTTTGAAAGTCATTAATGTTGTTTGTTTGGTTATGAGGTCCACCACAATAGAATGAGGATACCCATGATATGTGAGTTTCCTCATAGGAGTATGATGTTGTGGGTATGTGGATACCCATAAAAAGTGATATCTACATACCCATTTCCATTCCACTATATTCTCAAACCTATACCTATAGTGATTCCATCAAGCATATCAAACGCAAGGGCCCGTTTGGTTGGGGTTAATGGGAATTAGTCTATGACTTTGAAAGTCATTGAATATGTTTGTTTTGTGCCCGGTAATAAATTGAGTATATCATTGCCATAGATTCATTACCCATCAATTTGATGTATATGAAATTAATTACCGTGGGCACATATCTTTTACACTATAAAACTCAAACAAATATAAACAATCGTAATGATACACTTTTACATATCCATTGTCATTATACCCATACCAAATCCGATACCAATTGTCATTACCATTGTCGCTCGTATAATATACCAATTATTTAAACCCAAGATATATTATTCTAATTACTAGCTTATCTTAAGTTTTAACAAATATTTACAACTTAAATCAAATAACGTTAACCAAATTTTGTTGAAAGTGAATTTTAAGACTCCAGATACATAACGGTGTATATATACTTAGAGAGCATGTGCGATATCACATCTTGCATACCATTGTATAGAGCTCTGGTTTTATTTATTTGTATAGATCTATAGTCATATGACATATATTAATTAATGACATGATTTATTTTGAGATTTAGATCAAAATCTAATCTCCTAATCTACGATTAAGTTTGGTTAATGACTGTCTTAATAAGCTCACGTGCAAGAAATCCTAGTGGTACAAGAAGACGACACTGTATTAGGACAAATACCAACTTTCACTTTCATTTGTTATATGGATCTTTCACTACCCAACCCACTAATAACCTTTTAAAAACCTGTCACAATCCAACTTATTCTACATGTTATTGTGCTAATTCAAGGCAAACAAGTGTATGATAAAAATAATATGTCTAGCTAGTCAGAATATAATATGATACCTCATATTAGTTGGAATCTCTTTTATTTTGATATAAAATGTTTGTAGAGTTGTATATATTATCATCATTATTAGAACCATTATTATATTGCTTTATCACCTAATCTCTTAATTTCTTATCATTTACATTTGTTTTAAGCTTTAAACTAAAGAGGTTGTGGGCGATTTTGCATTCTTAATGTTATGTCTTTTTTACTACAAATCAATTGTGATATTTGTACAATAACTAGGTTTAGAAATGTAAATTGCATGTCAAACTTGATATTAGCTAAATATTCAAAACATATATTCTAAGCAGGGCCGTCTCATAGATTTCGGTGGCCCCGTGCCATCACCACAAAGCGGCCTTTAAATACACATATAAAATACACACGTATCACTAGCGCGTGAACTAACTAAACTCAAGCCTCATGTTGTGTGCATGAAATTTTGTGACTCTCGTTAAGTGGTTGTGCAATGGCACCTCTTGCAATCACTTAAAGTCAGCCCTGATTCTAAGAAGTTTGATATAATAGAGTAACAAGATATCTTATAAAACATAAGCATTTTGATTAAAGTTATTTTATGTTAAAAAATGTCCAACAATATTTATTTGTGGTTCAGTTGCAAAAGAGTTAAACCAAGCTAGGGTTAACAATTTGCTCGAAATATTCATCTTGAGTCAATAGCTCGACTAGGTTTTGGAAGGCACATTTGTGTTTGGCAGCTAAACGATACATATGTAAAATTGTATACTAGAGACAATCATACGTATTTTAGACAGGTTTTACGTGCTTGAGTACGACTTGAGCAACTTCAAAGTATGAGCATAATCGTTTGTAAGTTTCAAAAACTCAACAAAAAATATTCTTAATTATAAGTTTAAGCTCGGCTCGTTATATATAGTTTGAACTCATTTTTCCGTTTAAGCTCAAAAACACTTAATTTGAGCAACCTTTGAATTTAGATGAAGGTGAAACTTGTATAAGTCAAGAAGTTAGATTAATGCACATTAAATTAGACCAACCTTTGGTATTAATGCACATATAAGTTAAGTCAAAAAATGTATTTAAAACTTTTAATGCCCAAAAGGTTAGAAGAACACCTTTCTCAAGCACTAAAAAAGAAGAAACTTTTATATATATGTGATTTCATTGCATGCTTGGTCGGCCATTGTAGCTTCAATGTAACACTTCTTAATATAACACAAAACTATATTTATCTATCATGACATATATATTTTATAAAAACTTCATAATGCCAACTTTAAACAAGACGTGTCTATGTGTTGTTTTGCTTCATAACTAATTAATCTTTCATTTCATTACCCCATAAATCAAATATTATTATTTAATCTTATCCTTCATTAGAATAAGCTTTTTGATTCATTGCATTTGATCTCATTTCTTTTTGGGTTCAAAAGCACTTGTTCTTTTTACCAAGAAATTAAATAAACTTTATGGATCTTTTTAGATTGCAAGATCCCACTTTTCTTGCATATACTTCAACTCCATGAACTTCATTCTTTATGAACCATCTCAAGGAATTACTTGAGTTCCTTTAGTGCCATATTCAAGATTTTTGCATGATATTGATTCCTGAAGGTATGTAGATTTTTTTTCATACCCTTTTATTGTTTTTATGTATTGTTTCATGCCCATATTTTATTTTTTGATCTTTTGGACTATATGCTAAGTTTTTATTATTAGAAAGTGACAAAATTTGTGCCACTTTTTGTGGGCTTATTTGATTTTTTCAAAAAGGACAACTTTGGTTGATATCCTTGATAAAGATTGTAGATTCTTATACCCTTTTAAATTCTATGCAGATGATCATAAATTGACTTTTTTCTAAGTCTTGGAAGTTTGAATATTGTTGAATACAAATGTCAAAGCTTTATGGATTGTTGGGGGTGATCATAAGGGTTGTAGTTGCTCATTATTTGATATTTAGCTGCAAAGGGTTAAATTCAGATGGTATGTTACTTTTGGAGCTAAAGAAAAACATTACAGACGAATTCGGGTACTTAAAGAACTGGAATGTATCAGATAACACACCTTGTGGATGGATGGGTGTAACTTGCACAAATGATTATTACAACCAAAATGTTTGGTCTCTTGATTTACATTCCATGAATCTTTCAGGAGCCATGAGCCTGAGTATAGGAGGTTTGGTTTCGTTAACTTATCTTGATCTTTCGGACAATAAGTTTGGTGGTAGCATTCCTAAAGAGATTGGAAATTGCTCGAATTTGGAAATGCTTTATTTAAACCGTAATCTGTTTGAAGGAAGCATACCAGATGAAATAGGTAACCTTGCTCATTTAAGTCATTTAAACATATGCAACAACAAGCTTTCGGGTTCAATCCCTGAGTCGTTTGGCCAACTTTTGTCTTTGGTTGAATTTGTGGCTTACACTAACAATCTCAAGGGATCTTTACCTCATTCTATTGGAAACCTTAAGAATTTAACGACGTTTAGGGCAGGGCAAAATGGTATGACGGGTAGTATACCGAGTGGGATTGGTGGTTGTGTGAACTTAGAGTATTTTGGTGTAGCTCAAAATAGTTTTGACGGTGAGATACCCAAGGGATTTGGTTTGTTAACAAAGTTAACTGATTTAATCCTTTGGGATAATCAGTTGTCCGGGACTATTCCAAGTGAGCTAACAAACTGTTCGTCGCTCGAGACTCTGGCATTGTACCAAAATAATCTGGTTGGTGAAATCCCGAGAGAGATTGGGAATCTTAGGTACTTAAAGAAGTTGTACTTATACAGAAACGGATTGAATGGAACAATCCCGAAAGGCATTGGCAATCTTTCGTTCGCTATAGAAATCGATTTTTCAGAAAATTATTTGGTAGGCGAAATTCCAACTGAGTTTAGTCGAATCAAAGGTCTTACATTGCTTTATCTATTCGAAAACCTGCTTCACGGGGTCATACCAAACGAGCTCACTTACTTGAAAAACTTAACGAAACTCGATCTTTCCATAAACGCCCTCACAGGCCCTATCCCATCTGGTTTTCAGTTTCTGCCAAAAATGTATCAGCTCCAGCTCTTTAGCAACTCGTTAAATGGCACCATTCCTCAGTTGCTCGGGCTATACAACCGTCTTTGGGTGGTTGACTTTTCAGCCAATGCATTGACTGGGAAGATCCCGCCTTACGTGTGCTGGCGTGGTAACTTAATGTTACTAAACCTTGAATCAAATGATTTGTATGGAAATATCCCCAATGGGATTATTAAGTGCAAATCATTAGTTCAGCTTCGGTTAAGTAATAACAAGATCACAGGCAGCTTCCCTTCGTCGTTGTGTAACTTAGCAAACCTTTCAGCTATTGAACTCGGTCAAAACAGGTTCAGTGGCCCGATCCCGAAGGAGATAGGGAACTGTGAAAAGCTGCAAAGGCTCGATCTTTCGGGTAATTATTTTTCGTCAAATTTACCTAATGAGATTAAAAAGCTTGTTCATTTGGTAACGATTAATATTTCGTCGAATTTGTTAACCGGAAGTATACCAGCGGGGATACTGCATTGTAAGAAGCTTCAAAGACTTGATTTTAGTAACAACGGGTTTTCCTACGATATTCCGAGTCAACTAGGCTCTCTTTTCCAGCTCGAGTTGCTCTTGATTTCACAAAACAAACTCTCCGGGCCAATCCCGTCTACTTTTGGTAACCTCTCAAGATTAACCGAGCTTCAAATGGGCGGTAATTTCATATCAGGACCCATACCGCCTGAGATCGGGTCCCTGACGAGCTTGCAAATTGCTTTGAACTTAAGTCACAATAACCTTTCGGGACCGATACCGTCAGAGCTCGGAAATTTGATATTACTCGAGAATCTTCTACTGGATAACAATCACCTAACAGGCGAAATCCCGGCAACCTTTGCAAATTTGTCAAGTTTGATGACATGCAACGTTTCCTACAACGAACTCACGGGCCCTATACCTTCTGTCCCGTTGTTTCAAAACATGGGTTTAAGCAGTTTCTTTGGGAACAAGGGGCTCTGTGGGGGGCCGTTACCGAGTTGTAGTGGAACATCAGGTTCCACACCTGGCACGCCTTCTTTCGATGGTGATAATAACTCTCGGGGCAAATTAGTTACAATAATCGCGGCTGCCATAGGTGGGGTTTCACTTGTTTTAATCGCAGTTTTATTATATCTAATGAAAAAAGGCGTCACGCCCAACGTTACATCAGTAGATATCGAAACAGCAGAATCATCCCCGGTTTCATCGGATATATATTTCCCGCCAAAAGACGGTTTCAAATTCCAAGAGATAGTTGAGGCAACACGGAACTTTCACGACAGTTATGTTATCGGAAGAGGAGCCGTTGGGACAGTTTATAAAGCGGTTATGAATTCCGGACAAACAATTGCTGTCAAAAAGTTTGCTTCGAATCGCGAAGGGAACAACATTGAAAACAGTTTTCAAGCGGAAATACTAACGTTAGGAAAGATAAGGCATCGTAACATTGTGAAGCTCTACGGTTATTGTTTTTACCAAGAATCTAATTTGTTATTGTACGAGTATATGTCGAGGGGTAGTTTGGGAGAATTGCTTCATAATGGTTCGTCGTGTCAATTGAATTGGCCAACGAGGTATACGGTTGCTCTTGGGGCAGCTCAAGGTCTTGCTTATTTACATCATGATTGTAAACCGAGGATTATTCATAGGGATATTAAGTCGAATAATATCTTACTTGATGAGAATGCTGAAGCTCATGTGGGTGATTTTGGCCTCGCTAAAGTGATTGACATGCCTCAGTCTAAGTCCATGTCTGCAGTTGCGGGTTCTTACGGCTACATAGCTCCTGGTAAGCTCATACTTCATATTTGTATTCATTTCATCGCAAATATCATAGGAATGAACCATTGCGTTAAGGACTTGTTTACTCTAGATAAATAGATGAGTAGCTGAATCCAAAAACTTGTATGTGCTTCAAAAATAAGTAATTAGCTATAAATAAGCAATCCCACATATCTGCTATAAAAGTAAGCATATAAGCACTTAACTCTTTTTATCAATGTTTATGCTTATATTTGTCTATGGTCTTTTATTTCTTGTTCAGAATATGCATACACAATGAAGGTGACCGAGAAGTGTGACATATACAGCTACGGGGTAGTTCTTCTAGAACTAGTAACAGGAAGAGCACCCGTACAACCATTAGATCAAGGAGGAGATCTCGTAACATGGGTAAGGAGTTATATACGTCAAAATTCTCTAGATGTTGGGATACTTGATAGTCGTTTGGATCTTGAGGGAGATGACCGCGTAGTGAACCACATGTTATCTATCCTTAAAGTCGCTATAATGTGCACACACATGTCACCTTTTGATCGGCCATCAATGAGAGAAGTCGTGTCGATGCTGATTGAATCAAATGAAAGAGTTGGTAACCTCGTTTCTTCACTAAACGATGATCCTGCTACAAAAGATGAATTCTTGTGAGTGTATGTATGCGGGTTTAATTACATGGGATATTGATATTAACTGATATAATTATGATTCTAATTTTCTCATGGTTCACTTAATTAAACACTCAATGAGATTGTACATATATATTTTCCTCTTGCGCTAGCTTCTCGACATGAATTTTCTGTCATTTTTATCATGTCTTAAGGCATTTCTGTATATGGTATATATCTCATTATTTGTATTAGTTTCAAGAGACGGAACTGGACCAAAATTAACCAAATGCATTTAAGTAAAACTAAACAAGATTTATAAACACGATTGTTTTGGACCCGAGTGCACTTAACAGAAAAGTTTAGACTACGCATCAAGAATTCATCGGTGATCTTGTGTCCCTGAGTTGTGTCGAACTTGCATATGACCGGCTGGCCAGGTCAAATTACTACACTTTTGCTGGCTGACTAGTAATGTTATTTCAATGAATTGGCATTGATCATGCAACTTGTAAAGATTTAAAAACAAAGGTCAAGTCAACTTTCTTGAACTAAAACAGTTCATGAGGAGTTGGTGCAACAGCAAGTGAGAGTTTACATTCTCTTAAAAATCGAAACCTTTCTTGGCTTTATGAAACCCAAAGGGACATGTTTTATTTCACCAAGTAAGTACTCACAAATAAAGAAGTGACATAAACGTTATGTCTGCATACTTTTGATATAACCGACTCTATTGGTATCGGTTGGGCCTATAACACTAGTTAAAAGGACTTGTTTGGCTTGCCCGTTGTAAACGCAAGAATGTTACTAGTCTCTGCACATCTGCGACTAGATTCAGATAAGTGAACTCAAAAGCATGAGGAAATTAAACAAGCATGTATACGTGTATTAAAAAGGATAGCCATTGAAGATGATTAATAACGTCCACAAACCTCAAATCTTAAAACCATGAAAGAAATAGCAAGTTTCATGATTTGACTACATGAACATGTTACGCTCTCATTTATCCGATCATGCGCATCATTCATGACAATATAGGTGCATTACGGTCATCTCAAACACTAACAATAATATAGTTCAAATCTTAAAAACCTTGCTTGACTCATATTCCACTTCTAAAAGTTCACTAAGTTTTGTTGTGGACATAGATGTCTGCGTGTGTTAAACATTAAAAAAGATAGTTTTGGAAGTTCATTGATATCAAATGGTGTCCTGGAAATTTGTGATTCATAAAGACTAATAAATTAAGGATCCACCAAGTACCCAAACTTATAGCCACAAAAAGTAGAACTACTATAAAACAGCTTGTAGTCGAGCCATGCATGGGTCAAGTGTGAGGGCCGATGTGGCCTGCGTGGTTCATGCGTTATTAGCTAGGCTCATAAAGCTATGAATGAAAGCCATTTTATGCATAAGCTTGGCTTAACATAACATATATACGCCACTCGACTTTTTAGTGAACCAATCCATGTGGTGTATACTGTATACCCTAGCTTTCTCCACAAACTTGACAACGCACAACAAACAGATGCTATCTTAATAAACCTTGAATGATTAAAGCCCCCATTAGCAACATCAAAAAATTGTTCATTAACATATTTGTGTCCAAGTCTCATTTAACAAGACGATAAATACTTATTATTATTGATGATGGATATTACATTTTATGATTAGTTTGCCAAAAATAGAACAACCTTATAAAACTGCTCATAGTCGAGCCATGGGTCAATCGTTGGCCGATGTGGCCTGCGTGATTCACGAGTTACACCCCCCTCACGCTGGTTTTTGGTTCGTAAGAGTGGCCGACATTACATGGAGGAGTTACATCTATGTGTTGAGTGTATTTATATGTTATTCGTAAGGATATTTTAGTATAGATAAGTGGTGAGTGAAGACTACGGAAATATGAGTGGTGACTGAGTGAAAGAGATCAAAATAATTTGACACTAAGTGGTAAGTAAATTTTTTTAGTGAGGACTCTAACATAAGGTCATCTAAGGTTGCCTTGCTTAGCTACGCTCATAATAAGCTAGTGAACCAAAGCCCTTTTAATTATGTTAATTGGTTAATTAATTGAATAATATAATTAATTAATTATTTTTTACACTAAATTTTTTTTTGAAAGGTGAGTTTCTTTGAAAACTTCGTGTCGCCATTCGACAGCGGAAGGTCTAGCTTACGTTGTCTTAATCGGGCCCGCGCTAGAGAGCTCCCTCGAAGTGAAAGCCTTATTCAAATACCCGATGGGGGGAGAACCCCCTACTAATCCGCCCGAAGACACGACGATTAATAGGGGTAAACCCTGCCCCCTCAGACTTGACCTGAGTAAACCCAAGCCAAGCCCTCATAGAGGGACTTCCTTATATCTCAAAGATGACCACAATGGGGTTTGAACTTGAGACCTCTCGGTCAACAAGCCAAGCCCCAACCACTGGACCAACTCATCATTGATATTTTTTACACTAAATAACGCGGGGCCAACAAGACATTTGGCGAGGAATAGTTTAAAATTAAAAACTACTCCCTTCATCCTAAATTAATAGGCCATATTTTTTTTGGGAGGTGGTTGGGACACTCACATTTTTTATTGTGACACTCAATTGTACAAGCAATTAAAACACACTGTAAGTACTGTACAAGTATGTAATGCACACAGTTGAGTGTCCCAATCAAAAGTATGAGTGTGCAAATCATTTCTCATTTTTTTTAGATGTCTCAATTTAATTGTCCACTACTAAATATAAATAAGAAAGTTTGATTGAGTTTACCATAATTAATTAATTAAGGGTAAAATTGTCATTATGCTAAAAAGTAAGAAAGAGAAAACTTTAACAAATGCACTTTTCTTAAACTGTGTGTTTTTTGTCGAGTGACAATAATTTTAGGACGGAGAGAGTATTTAATAGCTTTGGCGAGGACATGTCTTCGCCAAAACCTCTACACGTTTTGACAACAAAATGATGCATTGTGGTTTATTTCCATGTTATTTCGGAAAAAATCTACCTATTATAACCCCTTCCGGAACTTGTTTTCACCCAACACGTACAAACATACAAATGCACTACAACACCACAAAGTCGCTAAAACCTTATATTATAAAACTAAAAAATTCGCCAAATGGTTCAAATACATAACAATAACCCCTAAAATATCTCTAAACATATAAACATCCATACTATCCATAACTACAATCCCTAACATAATCCGTAAACACATAAAAATCCATAGAACTAATTTAAATCATTTTAAAATCATTTATAATTAATTTAAATAATTTTAAAATCATTTATAACTAACTTAAATTATTTTTAATTAATTTAAATTAGTTTAAAATTATTTTTAATTAATTTAAAATCATTTTATATCAATTTAAATCATTTTAAAATCATTTTATTATAAAAATACCATTTGGCGAGGACATTTCCTCGCCAAATATTTTCATCTATATTTAATACATCACTCCTTATGTTTACTTTATCCCGTCAAATGACAAAACAACAACAAAAGAGATTTGGCGAGGACATGCGCTCGCCAAATGTATATACATTGCGAGGACATGTTAGAGGTAAGAATTAGCTAAAATAAAAAATGGGGTGAGTTGGAAATGTGGTCAACCCTTTTGGTGAGGATGTGACATAGCCAAAGGTTTTGTAAAATTCTTCTCACAATCAAAGTCTAAAATAGGATATTTTTTATTTTTTTTTGTTATCGTTTAGTGGCTTTTGACGAGGACATCGGTGCATCGACAAAATTCTGGTCGCCCGATGTGTTTTTTTTTGGTGGTAGTGTGCATGCCACTCTACATTTTAATGAACCAATCCATGTGGCCGTTGTCTGCCCTAGCTAGCTAGCTTTTCTCTACAAACTTGACGACAGGTCACGACAAGCATATGTTATCTTTTGTAAATCTTGATTGATTAGCCCCCATTTGCAACATGAAAGGATTGTTCATTAAGATATATGTGTCCAAGTCCCATCAGGGTCAAAACTCAAAGCAACATTAAGCAAGACGACAAACACGAGATAAATGTGTGGTGCTAAAAGCTAAAACTAATATAAGTGGGAATACTTTTGGTGTTTTATGGGATTATGGGTATGTTCAGTATGATTGGCGAAATAGGCTGGGGCTGCGAGTATATTATAAGCCGAAATTAAAATTTATATTTTTATAATCTTGTTTGGTAAATGGGCTGGGGCTGGGATTTATTATTGCAAAATTACTAAAAATGACATAGTTAAATGAGTTTTTGTATATTTTAGATATTTTTGTGGGTAAATAAGTAATTTATTCTTCAAAAGTCCCGGGCTAAAGTTTTTAGCCCCTTTTATGAGGCTAAAGTTTTTAGCTGACTTATTTTATAAGCCTTTTCATAAGCCCCATGACAAACGAGACTTATTTTATTAGCCGACTTATTTTAAAAGCCCAAACCTCTATAAGCTATTTGCCAAACACAACCTATAACTCAAAAGGCAACATCTTATAATATAATTATACATGATTTGAAGATCAGAAAAGGAAAGGTGAGGGTACTTGGATCATGTATATCTAATTAAATAGCTTATCTCCCGAATCAAAAACCAATCAATATGTTGGCCAAGTTGTTAAAGTGCTTTGCATTTCTAAATTAAACCTAGTTGTCTTGAACTTTGAAAGTGTGGGGATGCCTAATTATCCGATGTTTAAGAAAGCATACAAGTTGCATGTTTACGGATCATAATTTACTAGTCGAATATCTATACTTAATATCTTATAAAGATCATTTTTAGTTAACTCAAATAGACCAAAATCAAGTTTAGATATTATAGCTATTTTCGAAAATTATGCTTGCGAAAACATGCATACGTAAACAATTGTACGTAGTTGTGCCACCAAATGCAAAGCCGCGTTTGATTGTCACCAAAAATAGTTGCACACCATCTACTATTCACTATCAAGTCACCTTTTTTAGTAGTATTATGAGCCACCCACCCGATAGACAACGACTACTCCTTAAAAAGAAAGTTTCACCAGGATCGATCGCATAGCTACATGAACAGTAATACCTAACAGGGACGGACTCAGGATTTTGAAATGGGTGTTGCACAAAAAATTTTGAAAGGGTTCTTGCATAACTTGTTTTTATCATAAGTTCTAAAATTTGCACCATAAAATACTTTGGGGTTAAACTCAAGTTCAACTATAAAGAAATAAAGTAGCAAAAAATATTATTCAGAGTTGCACGTATTGAAAAACGACACTTTTTAAGAATAAATTACACTTCGTGACTCGGGCCACACCCGACTCCCAAGTGCGTCCGTCCTGATACCTAATATATCTGCATTCCAAATAGTTAGCTTATAATTGGATTCTTAGTGCATCTTTGGATGATCAGTCTCGGATGGATCGGAACAGTTCGTTTCAATGAAAAACGTCGTATTATGTTCTTAGTTATATTGTTACATGTTTAATTACATATAGGGTTTATCTAACAAATGCCCGGAGCATTTGTTTAAATAATTAAACTAGGGAAGTTTGCGTTCATTAAATATAAAATCACATTTAATTAATGTCATTTATAACTTTAACTATTGTGTTTTAAATGCATTTTTTGAGTTAAAAGGAAATTTACGTTGAATTAATCACTTAACCAATGTCTTTAGGGCACTTGTTAAACAATCCGTTACATATATATCATCATTTATGATAAAAGGATAGTTGCTTGTAAGAATAATGAAATAATTTTTTTTTGTCAAATATACAAAAAGGTGGTCAGTGGCAACATTTTTACAAAAGGCATGATGCTTTTTTTGGTTTAATTTACTGTTAAAAAAATGGATATTTTGTGTCTAATGAAATGAATAATATGATAGTCTTGATGCGCATGCATAAAAGTACAAAATAACATAAACGGCGTACAATAGCCACATACTTTCTCATAAATGTTAACTATTTGGAATTTAGATATTGATAATCCAAATAGTTAACATATCATGTAAACATAGAAAGGGTTTAAGCCGTACAATAGCCACACATTTTAACTATACTATCCGTCAAAACCATTGTAAGTGCAAAATTAATACGAAAAACATATCGTAACGAGACCCATAACTCATTTTTTTTCGTAGAAAAAGAAAAAGAAGCTAAGGTAGCATGCATGCTAATCTAAGAGACACTATGACCATGAAAAATCCTTAACCCAACTGAACTCATCGTTGCTAAAATAAAAACCATCTTCCTTAACCAACCACGAACATTTCCTAAGATTTCCACACTTGGGTCCGTCTTGGTGCACCCGAAAAGCATCAAACTTTTTCCTGGTTTGATCCCATTTCATGGTGCAAGTGAAAGCAGGGTTTGAGGTCGTCCAGAAACTAAGTGTCGCGTCCCAAGCTAAGTCATCACCTTCTTGAAGAGCTCGACCACCAATAATGTCACCATCTTGTGAGGCGCACCATATGACGAGAGGCAGTGAGGAGTTGCTCGTGAAGCCATTTACGACACGAACTTGGTATGTAATGCCATTGATGGAAAAGTATTCAGGCTGGTGGTACTGCATGGACATGAACACTATGTATGAAGCTAACAAGAAAACAAGAAAGATTTGCCATTTTTTCATTATGTATTATAGAATTTTGGTATTGGAATTTAGTATGTTACTTTCTTATGAGAGTTTAGTGATGAATGAGGTTGTAATTTAGAGCTCCATATTTATAGGAGAATATGAGACTTGGCGAATAACAAGTTGGAATAGATTATTAGACTTTAGACCAGTGGTTTATAAAAGTTCCATACAACTGTAAAAAGAATCCGAAGAACCTCGATAAATTAAAAATTTTATATCAAAACCGGTGTTTTAAAACCCGGCCGAGTTGACCTGTCCCGTTACACCGTCAACTCGTCGGGTTACTGGAACCCGGTTTTGAACAGAAAACCAGTTAAATTGGTTGAACTCAGGGGCGGACCCATGTACAAAGTTTGGGGGGGCGGTGCCCTCCACGACTTGTCGAAAAAGTTCATATTTTAGTGTAAAAAAAATTTTTTTTTTGACCTTTTTATTAAAGTGCACCCCTCCAAAAAATCAAATTGCCCCCCACCTTGAAGCCAAAAATGTAAAAACCTTAGGTTTTAGTGTAAAAAAAATAAAATTATGACCTTTTTATTAAAGTGCATTACGATTTTATCAAAAAAAAATTTTTTTTGCCCCCCGTTTTGAAAAATCCTGGGTCCGCCACTGGTTGAACTGTGACCCGGTGGCAACCGGGTCAATTAAAAAATCGGTGTTTAAAACATTGATAAAAACTATTTAGACTTTAGTTGATGATTATCTAAATCTTACTTTAAATATAATTGGAAAGATTCTTGATAACCATTAAAAACCAACAAAAGTAAACAGTTAATTAAAGTAAGATTTGAATGTTTGCTAAGCACTTATGAAACATATTTTTTTCCTTGCAATATACTATCACTTTCATGCCTTAGCCCATTTTTCATGACAAGTGATATGCACATTAAAAAAAAATGACACGAACACCTCAATATGAAATTAATAATATATATGGTATAACATCGTATATGCATAATTGTAATGTGCATATTAATTTTTATGATGTGCATATCACTTCTCATTTTCATACATTTCATTCGTTTAATAATTCATTTACTTTTTATGTCAGGTGTGATGGGTGGTGGTCGACCATCTGGTGATGTCACCACCACACACCATCAGTGGCGAAGCTTGGATTTTGTAAGTGGGGGGTCGGGATCTAAATTTTTTTTTTCCTAAGGCTATATTTCAGGTATACCGAAATTTTTAGGGGGTCGAAACCGAATATACCGAAATTTTTCTACACGAAAACTATATACCCCCTACATCGCAAAAAAAATTTCGGGGGGTCGGGCGCCCCCCCCCCCCCCCCCCCCCCGGCCCCTATGAAGCTTCGCCCCTGCACACCATCCCTTACAGACCCCTTGAACCGCATACCAAACTTGCATTTTGGTGGTGCAGATCACCAAACTCAATAATTTTTTTATTTTTATTTTTTATTTTTTATTCTTTTTGGGTATATTATGGGGCATATTTTTTATATAGAGATATTTTATGTGTTTTGTTTGGTGGTGACCAGGTTTAGTGATGTGAATCTTACTTGAAAGAGATGAGTTTGATAACAATTACCTCTATCTTTAAGGCTACCCCTAGCACTGACCTTTAGTGACTCATTTTTCCCGTCACCTCAGATTTCTTTCTTCTTCGACCTGCAGACGAACTTTTAGGCACAGTAAAGCGATCAACGTCTTTTATTTTTTCAATTTTTTTGTCACTATCTTATCTTAACATAATCTCAAACATATGAAGTTACCACTCACCTACCTTATCTCACCATAATCTCAAACATACATAGATTCACAAATACAAACTAAACTCCAGTCAACACTTCTTTCACTTCCAACCTTATCACTCCAACACATGCACTACGTACATTCGATCCATCCTTATAACTTCATCCTCTCCAACGCATCACTCCCTTATGAACACCAGGACGCAGCATGCATCATCTTCTCATTATAGTCTCCTCCAAAATACAAGCAGCCACATCATACACGAAACACAAACCCACGAACAAAACACCACCTTAGCACATAACTTAGAAAGAAGAGATACGACATATCTTCAAGACCTTGTAACAAGGTCTCGGGTAGGTCGTCTGTTTTCATTTTATACTTCAAGATCGTTGACGAGTTTGTGGTTAAATCTTTTAAAAATTTGTGATAATCACTTTAAACCACACAACTGAGATTTTTTTTTTTTTTTTTTTTTTTTTTTTTTTTTTTTTTTTTTTCCGAGTCTTGTATTGTTTGTGAGTGATGGGATTTTGTCGAGTTGTAGTTTGGTTCTTGTACTTTGTTTAAAAGTTTTTTTTTTTTTTTTTTTTTTTTTTTTTTTTTTTTTTTTTTTGTAATATTCAAACGGTATTACTTTTTGTTTTGAAATAGACACACGACCAAGGTCAAGGTCAAGGTCAAGTTCTTGGCTGAATTACAACTCGACCCTCATCGACCGACCCATTGCGGGCAGCCTAAAAACCTGTTTACATCTATAAAAATTGATGAAATGGTCTAGTTAAACCTCAACCATGAGTCATGACTTGCAAGGTGCTTTAGTATCCGTACACCAACTAATTACAATCATGCAAACAACTGTTTTGAGTGTGTGAAGCTCATTGTGTAACCTTGGTCCCTCACTCCACTATACCCTCAAAACTCATAACTACAATACCTTAACATATCTTTATATCTTCAGCAAACATACTAAACAAATTGTAGTTGTAAAAGAAGACTTGCATTTTTTATCGTAAATAAGACACTCACCCAAATTCGGCTCAACATGAGTTTTGGTCATACTCGACACTTGTAAGTGAGTGTCCGTTCGGTTTTTACAGAAGTATGGTATTACGTGAATCTTTGGTGTCGATACCATATTACCATGATACGGAAACAAGTAAATAAACATATCATAAGACCTAACTGTGTCTTATTTTTTTATTTTTCGAAGTAAAATGTGTCTTATTTAGTAGCGAAAACATTTGGACCCATAAGTGTTTGTTTCTTGATCCAGCCCACTTGATCCCATTTCTCTTACATTATATAGTCTAGGGTAAGGGTGTTTTTTGGTTCGGTTATCGGGTTATTTGGTTTATTCGGTTCGGTTTGTTCGGTTAATTTTTTTTCTGGGTCAAACCAAAAACCGAACACCGAACCCCTATAATCGAAAACCGAACCGAATAACCCGAATTACATAATTGTAATTATTTTTCATTTAATTATATATATTTTTAGAACAAATTTTTTTTCAAGCTTAAATAATGTTATATTTATACTAAAAAAGACTTTTAATGATTATTTTTATATATAAATACATAAAAAAATTTATATGTTTATATATTTTCGGTTTTCGGTTTTTGGTTCGGTTTTGGTTTTCATTGCCAAACCCATATCCAAACCGATAACCGAATATTTAGTTCGGTTCGGTTCGGTTTTGACCAATTCGGTTCGGTTACAAATTCGGTTTGGTTTTTTTCGGTTTCGGTTTTCGGTTATTGTGGATATTACCCGATCCATGAACACCCCTAGTCTAGGGGTGGCAATTTGGGTCTTGTCCGGGTTTGGGGGTTCGGGTAATTGGCAGGTTTCTCTGAAAACAGTTAAGCATAAACTAGCAGCCAACAAAGTTAAAGGTCGTACCTAAATCGACAAACAATGTTTGCTACTCGGGTTGTACTACTATACAATGTATCAAACTGTTCATAACTTATATACTTATACGTATAAATGAAGTAATAAAAGTTACCACGCAAAATAGTAGTACAAGAATCAAAGTGAATAGCTAGAAAGTTAACATTCAATTTGATAGTATAACTAATTTAATATACAACTTGCATGAAATATACATGCCGAAATGTAGAGAATTGCATGAAATATTATGTATGGTAAGATCAACTTGCATCAACTTTCATGAACAAAATATTGGAGATCTTATCAAATCTCATACATAGCAAAAGATCATCCAAAGTCATATAATATCCAATCTCATATATTTGATAGATATCTTTTAAGATATCAATCTATCTTTAAGATATCAGATCTCAGTAAGGATATGAGAACTCTATCAAGGAAAAGAGAATATTTGCTCGATCCTCTAAAATTATAGTCAGTTGATATGAATCTTCTATTATCTCATGATTCTATAAATAGGTATGGTAAGGAACAACGAGACACACAACATTCTCACATCACTCTTATCTATAGCATTGCATTCTAACTTCTAAGCATGCTCATACTATTACGATCAATACTTACTTGATCGTCGGAGGGGTACCCCCGGGCTCAGCCTGGGGACCTCTCTAACGGTCTTTCTTTGTCTTTTCAGCACTGTTACCGAAGACCTGAAGTCAAGGTCAAAGTGAGTTCGACGGTCGACCAAGCACCTTGACTACCATGCGGATTTTGGTAGCATCAAATGGCGCCATCCGTGGGACCCCGAGCAAAAACTAGCTTTGTATGCTCTCTTTTATCATAACTAACCTATTACCGCCTTTCATCTCGAACAAGCTTAATGAGGTCGGTAGATCTTCGTTGGTAAAAGCTTAATAACATCTTTCAAAGCCACTCGTATAAGTGGTTAAAAACTACTAGTATAAAGTATGATAACATGATCAATTTAATCTCACTTATATTTGATCAGTTTTCATAGAATTTATGTCTTATGTTATGATTAGAAAGTTAATCTCCCTGATATTCACATGAAAAGTTGACAACTTCTAAATTATGTGCACTTATATAGGACCCATAAGGATAGTTATCTATCTATATCAACTAAGTAGATTACTAATGGAGTTCTTTTCTCAAAGCCAATGGGCAAAGAAATAAAAAAAAAGGTTCGGTCACATGACCTCCAAAATCAGTTGGCATAATGTATTTCCAAACTACACAAGTCTAAACCAGTTCGCAAGAGAAATTGTTTATATTCATGATTTGTATAGCACCCAGAGGACTCACTCATCCTTGTTTTGGATATGTACGGCCTCCAAAAAATACTCTTGCAGAATTTGACTGGAAACGGTCATAGTCAATGCAACACAAGTGGATTTTAGAAAAATTTCAAGAAAGTTTTAGTTGTGGGAAGGGTTTGTCTTTGTAAAGGTTTCATTTCCTGAATTCCATCAACCTTGTTTATGTGAGATGAACCCATGACTTGGGTCATCGTTTACAAATACGATTCAAGATAGCACTACAAGTACTTTGAAAACTACACGTCCACCAACATGAACTTTTCATGTAGCCGATAAGGCACACACCAGAATCAATAGGGGGTTGCTGACATACATTCTTGTACATTAGAAGGTAAAAAGTACACCCTCTAATTTTCATTCTTATTTCTAAGATGCAATTGTGTATAGGTGTATTTGTGCAAGGTATAAGCTATATATGCAAACTCAGGTGTCCTCACCACAAGCTATGCCAGCTCAAATTACTTTGTGGAATCCGGCACATCAATTAGGGACAATGTAACATGGTGATCCACATAAAAATGTAGCAATCACCGCACGAAAGCAGCTGAATATGAAACACAACCATTCAATTTGGCCACGAGCAAATAACTTGTACCACTGAACATATGAGGAACCCGAGCAGCAAACATGACAGCTACCGTGGAAAGACACAATCTAGTGTGACAACCTGGCACAACCTACTTGCAAATAGTGAAGTATGTTAAACACATGACGCAACCCGTTCATATCAGTCTCGAAGAAACAACAAGAACCATGGGGCAGAAATCAAGACCTCTGTCTTTGTGAGGTTAATATGAGGTGTTCAAATCTCTTTCAAACACCCCTGCCTAACCCACTTAAAAAGTTGGGGGTAATCATTTTTTGCTTGGTGATGATCAAATATCCGTAAAGTCTAGCCCGCCACAGAGGTGAGTCGCCATCACCTCAATCAAAGGTTATGCAGCGCACCCACTTAGACAACAAATGGCGGGACCTATTTAAGAGGTATGGACGAAGACAAAGCAAAAAAGAAAGCCAAAGATGTCCCTTCAGATCTGGGTCTATTCGAGACTGTATTCGAGCTAAAAGATGCCAGTATCGTTGGTGGGAATAGCGTGGTGAGCGAGCTTCCGTCACAACAAAATTGGACAAGTGCATTCGAGAATGACTACAAGATGCAAGTTAAGGCACCACCAGGTGTTGAGGCAATGACTGGGATTGAACCAAGTCGTGCACATACGGGCCAAGCTTATGGTGTGATGTCTCAACCACAATATTATACAACGTATCTTAACAATGCCTGAATTCAACTACGCTGACCCTTTGTCCAAAGAGGGTTCGGGGCTTCGGGCGAGGGGATGTTGGCTGGTTATCAAAAAAAGGGTGGAGGAGGTCACTAGCTCCCTACACCAGGCCGAGGGGATGTTGGCTATGGCTCAAGCAATGAACGGGTCGATGCAGAATACCGTTAATGGTTTACGTTCTCAAAATGAAAGCTTAAAGTCTCACTACTCTCAATCATGTCTACTCGTGAACTTCAAGCCAATACTCGCCCTTTTTGCCTAGCTTATTAAAGCTAATAGATATCCATCGATCAAAGGGAATTTGTCAAGACTTATTTGGTAAAAAATTGAAAAGGTAAGATAGCAGTCGTTATCCTTTTCGGAAAGTAATTACATCCAAAAATATTCTCTTGCAAAGTTTTATTGAAAAGACTCAATCCAGTGGTCACAGTCTTACAAGTTACAAGCAAAATGCAACACTATTAGTCTTCTAAAGTAGACCAAGAAGATAAACACCCATGGTTTAGGCTATCTTTCCAAAGATAATGCAATCCTTATGAGCACTTCGAGGACTGCAAATTGAAAATATCTCGCGCAATGAAAGGGGCAGCAGCATGAAAATTTCATATGGCTGTAATGGCACGAGAAACTGATCAATAAGAGGCTGCATCATACAACCTTTTATAAAAACAAGGCAGAGGTATAACCTGTAAGTCTCATATTTATTTCTGAATTGTTTACAATTGTGTACAAGCATGTTTGTGCAAGGTACAAGAGATGTAATCCCACAAGGCATCTCTAGACATCGACACACCAATGTTGTGCAAGCTGATACGCTTAATGAAACATGTGGCATAGTCGCACTAAGTTGAATATTTGGCATGACTGTTGGTTATTCATGGGTAAACAACCCCTATAGTTGCACATATAAGGGTATGGCCCGAGGTCACATAAGTCGCAGTTTATTAGTGCAACCACTCAAGTACGTGTTGAAAGACAATACGAATCTAGTTTGTAAGCGCGACTCTCCCGTGGAAGTAATCAGATGCGAAGGTAGGCAAAGTCTTATCTCAGTTTATAATAAAGTATTACCACAGCTGAATCTCTAAACAATAACACACATGATTGTGATGTTATACTATTCTTACTTAGTTACTCATATATTGAGCCACTAATACATTCTACTGTTATAACTAAAACTTTAACTAGGAGCTACTAAAGCACACTTATGCATACATACCCCAACTTATGCATACACATAGTTTTCAAAAGCATAAGTGCATAGGTGCCTAACCACTATGATTCATGTGCTAGCTACTCCTTTCCTATTGATTAAAACAGAGGTACTCTGCATTCATTATTTTTTAGGAAATAAGGCAAATCATACTCAATCCTACTTTTCAAAGAAAAATTGCTAGCTTTACACCATGACAATCATTGATGCATCCATCCAAAAGAAATAATAAACGCATATTGTAGTCTCCTTGAGGCAAGAAACTGAATAGTTGAACCAAACAGGTGGTTACAACATACTAGCAGCAAAACAAAATTCATGGAAATATGTGTTTCACTTCTCTATCACCTTTTTGTGCTATGTTATTACCTTCAGATAGGTTTTCACATCCCATTGTCCAGATTTCTTTTGGACCCACACTTTACACACAACTAAAGTCGGCTATAAGAAAACTAATGTGAAAATTCAGGCGATGTGCATAGTATCAACCACAAGGATGGTGTCGCTACACCCCTCACCCCACCTTTTTTAAATAAAGGCGACAAAATAGAAAACTTGTTATTCATGGAGCCACACCCGCCATGAGTGGAAAACATCTCAACAGGTTACAATAAAGTACCATCTCCTTTTTAAGGTGTTCAAAATCATGAGACAATCACTTTACAAACAAATCTAATCTAGCGAATAGACTTAATGATTGCGTTTAACAACTCTCTTGATTATGAGTTTCATGTATATTATATATTGATGGAAACACATTTAGTGTTACAAATATATGAGTACCCATGCGTCCATGACTACTAACTAGAATGGTCTCTTGACATGGTTAAAAGAAGGAGAAGAGAGCAAAGATAAAAGGAAACATTTATGCTTCATTCCATTATATGTATACTACTCTCATAAGCCTAGCTAGATGGTTGAATGCACAATCACTACACAAACATGGTGGGAGGATTATACAAACAAAGCGTGGGACACGAACAAAACATTTGTCTTACACATCAAAGTTCACTAAGGGTTGTGAAGATAATGATGGTGAAAAGATGAAAGAGGTTTGTCTTCTTCATTCTGGTTTGTTAAGTTTTAGTGGTTTGTGTATGTGATGAAGATCGAGAAAGAAGACATGGGGAAATATGATACAAGGTTTTTTGGTGATGGTGTTATGTTTTTATACGCCGGCTAGGATTGAGAGTAGTATATCATATGGTGGAAGATAATTAAATGGATGAAAAGACAATATCGCATTTGATTGCAAAGGTATTAATACTTTTAATTCATTTATATTTGATATTGCTTGTTTGCTAGCATATCTTGTATATATAACTGATCTAACAAGAAAAAGGCAAAGAAAAGGCAAGAATCTAATATAACTTCTATAGGAAAGAGTTACATAATGATACAACGAAGTCAAGAGTGAATATATCACGAAACACTGCAAGGCGTTTTCAAAGACGTGAAACCATATCATGCAAAAGCAGAACAACCGCTCCAAAGTCGTGAAACTCCATCACCCAAAAGTGGCATATATGACCACTTTCCATAATTATCGCCTAACATTAAAGGGATGAAAAGCTTTAAGTAGCTAATCGCAAGCTTAATATAAAGCTAAGTGAAAAGGTCCGGACCAATATAATATCCCGCCATGAAAGGGATAAAAAGCTATAAATAACTAATACACAAAGTGGCATGTCCACCCCAAGACGCGGAATCATAACGCGTAAAAGCGAAAAACCGCTTTAAAGACGTGAAATTTCATCACGCAAAGCAACAACTCTGGCTAGAAGACGCGAAACTCAATCGCGTAAAGTGGCAAGTCCACTCCAATGATACTAATCCCGCCATTAAAGTGATTAAGAAAGCTACAAATAACGACATGTACGTACATAAAAAGGTACCAAAAACCATCCCGCGATTAAATGGGATAATAAGCTATATTGCTTACCAAGAAGTGAAACCTATCGCGCAAAGTGGCATGCCCACTTCAAAGACGCAGAACTATATTGCGCAATTGTGGGACCATAGACATAACCAAGGTTTTCAAGATCGGGATCCTACCCAGGATCGTTTTCGTCTTTGCAAGATCGTGATCGTAAGATCGGATCGAGATCTTAAGATCCTACTATAATGTCATTTTCTAAATAGTTTTTGTAATAATATACATATTTACAAATTATTATATATTATAAACACAAAATTATATGAATGTTCCATCTAAATGTTGTCTTAAATTATGATTATGAAATGTTTAATAAGATTAACATGTTGTTTTTTAAATTCTCTAAATAATAATCTAGAAATTTGCAGTTTTTTAGTTTGTTATATGAGAAAAGTAGGATCGGATCGGATTAGATCTTAAGATCCTATGGTTAAGATCGAGATCCTATAAGATCTTAAGCTTTCAAAGATCCTATGTAAGATCGGGATCGTTTTTGCTTTGCAGTATCGTAAATCGTAAGATCCTAAAATCAGGATCGGGATCCTGACAACCATGGACATAACCACTACAAAGACATGAAATTCCATCATGTAAAGCAAAGAACCATGTCAATTATCGAACATGCGTCATTCCACAAACTGACCCTTGAAAATAAATAAGTCCATACATGTTACTTTCATAAACATGCATGGACTAGGGGCTTGATAGTATAACTAATTTAATATACAACTTGCATGAAATATACATGCCGAAATGTAGAGAATTGCATGAAATATTATGTATGGTAAGATCAACTTGCATCAACTTTCATGAACAAAATATTGGAGATCTTATCAAATCTCATACATAGCAAAAGATCATCCAAAGTCATATAATATCCAATCTCATATATTTGATAGATATCTTTTAAGATATCAATCTATCTTTAAGATATCAGATCTCAGTAAAGATATGAGAACTCTATCAAGGAAAAGAGAATATTTGCTCGATCCTCTAAGATTATAGTCTTCTATTATCTCATGATTCTATAAATAGGTATGGTAAGGAACAACGAGACACACAACATTCTCACATCACTCTTATCTATAGCATTGCATTCTAACTTCTAAGCATGCTCATACTATTACGATCAATACTGACTTGATCGTCGGAGGGGGTTCCCCCGGGCTTAGCCTGGGGACCTCTCTAACGGTCTTTCTTTGTCTTTTCAGCACTGTTACTGAAGACTTGAAGTCAAGGTCAAAGTGAGTTCGACGGTCGACCAAGCACCTTGACTGCCATGCGGATTTTGGTAGCATCACAATTGAAACTCATAAAAACAACCTCGTTCATTGTAAACCATAAAAGTTTAATATCAAAAGCTAGTATGAGCATAAATCTGAGCAACTCATATCATAATTGAACATAATAGTTGATAGATAAATTAGACGAAAAGGGCTGTGATAGATGTCTTTTTAGTTCATATTAAGCACTCGTAACTCGTCTTGCAGGATTTGATCACTAGCGATGTCAACTCCGACTTGCTGCCAATCTCCTGATAATTGTTCATCTGAAAAGACAGATTAGAAAACAATGTTAAGAAATAATCCCATAAGGCTTATATATGCGTGTGTTGTGTGTATATATAAATAAAACAGATTGTGAGCAAAACACATTGGAAATTATAATCTAATTAACAGACATGCAGTTGTATGCATACCTCTAGAAGGAGAAGGTGGTCGTTGTTTCTCCAGTGCCTCCTTAACTCTCCCTACAGTCTGATTTATAGCAAAAGTGATTGACTCTATCGACTGCTGCCTTTTTTCCGGCAACGGCTGGTTGCCATCAACTAACATCCGTAATACCAATGTAATAACTGAACCACCTGTATTAGTAGCAGTGGTGTGGCCATCGGTGCTGATGGAAAACCCCGATATCAGCACGGAATCTTCTTTGCCATTGAGCCCTTTGCCATTGATGATGAGATCAAAATCTTTCTTTGAAACAGTGGACCACATCACTAGTGATCCAGACCGGTTGACATCCACTTCTTTGATTAACATCTTGCTCGAACCCTCAATCTGTTACACATCATTAGATGTTATGAGGAGTTAATTAATTGGGGTGGGGGGGGGGGGGGGGGGGATAGGGTAAACAACTAATTACCATAGAAGCAGATATGTTGTTCCTGGAGTCGCCGCCAGTTGAGTATTTTCTGAATGTATATAGTTTTGTAAGCCCCCCAAGCACGTCCCACTGTCACCAAAATTAAGATTGAAATGTAGTAAATGTGCGTATAGCGTGTGTGTGTGTGGGTGTGTGTGTGTTGGTCTATTAGTAGTTGTACCTCATGGTGTATGCGTTCATCTCCAAGCGTCTCAAGCACAAACTCGGGAGAATGTTTTACACCGAAGGCCACCACACCTCCCGCAACTTCAAAATTGGCAGGGGACATATAAAGATTGGAATAAGACTTATAAAGACTGGCATAAACCTTCAAGTCCTCAGAACCAGTAACAGACCTCCATAGAGTGGAATTGCAGTCGTCATTAGGACTAATATTCTCAAACAAGCCACGCACCATGCAGTCCCCAAACTCCATCAAGTCTAGCTTCTCTCCAATCCATGTAACCTCTGTTCATGCATTGAATTGTGGAGTTAGGAGGAAAAACTCTGACTAAAAGCTCACAACCAATATTTTGGTGATAAATCCAACTAACACTTGATATATGTTGAAACCAAATAATCACTACAATATATCTTCTTAAGACTCATAAAATTACCTTTGGTACACAAAGTGGCAGTATTAAAAAATCAAGAAAGTAACAATCCAAAACAATACATAACTATATATCACAACTACACTCTAGCTTGTTCTTCCCAGTGAAATTTATACACCGAGTTTTGATGTCAAATGTGAAACATTGACCAAACTTTGCCAAAGATAGAATTTTGGTGATTTTTTATCTGATCTAACAGCATTAGCTTATTCATCACATGTTAGTAACAAATGTTATTTCATGATTGAATAGCTTGCTCTATTTAAAAAAACACATAGCCTATACAGAGATATCCAAAGCAGCATGCTTTAGATCATATTAATGATAAATGTTAGTACCTTTTCCTTCAAAGCCTCGAGCTTTACTGTGCATGTCAAAGGTAGCATTCAAATGAGACCCTCTTTCACATGATCTTTCAAGCCACGCTACCATTCGTTCAGCTCCAAATGCGAATCCACTCCTGATTAGACGATTGTAGAACGTTTGGTTTGGCAGTGATTCTTCAACTTCCATATGTTCCACCCATGTAACCTGTGGAAAACGGCACAACGCGATGGGATTGTGTGTATAAACAATGTATGTGTGTGTGTGTGTGTACAAACCTACCTTTGATAGATCCTCGGCAATGTTTTGAATCAAGCATCCAGAAGGAAGCCGACGAAAATTATTTGTGGAGGGACAATGTGAAATTTCTGCAATGACCCGTGCCTTGATCAATTTGCATACACGCTCTAAGGAGCGTGAACCTCCTTTTGGCAATCATGCAGGGTGAAGAGGCTTGCAACTCTTTGCGCACCTGTATGTGCATGAATGTGGGAACAAATTAATCATTGTAAGTACACTTTTAACTCTTACACTTTGTAGTGGTAGTCATTATACGTAGGAATGTTAAATGACAATGTAAATTGGCCCGTCTAAAACAAATACGTTATTTTGGCCCTTCCAACTAAACTTGTCAAGTTCCGTCTTTGAGAGTACCTCAAATTTAAAAACCAAATAGACATAAAATTACCAGGAGCAAGATCCCGTCTGGGGTATCCTCTTTCGCAGGTGACAAGACTCGAATGGTTTCCTCTTTCGCAACCACGTGTGGAAACGTAAAACTCCAATCTTCCTAAAAAACAGTAAGTAGTAATGTAAAAAAAATCTCTATACATCTCACATGTATAGTACGTACGTACCTCAGCTAGCATAACCGCGAGGTCCAAGTGATCCATCTGAACAAGAGCGGAAGCGCGGGATGCTTCAGTGGTCCATGATAATGAATTGTTTCTGTTTTTGTTGTTGTACCACCACGGAAAGGCTTGTTGATACTTATGTTGAACAAGAGCATCCCGTCCTTCTTCGGACTTGATCCATAGATCATTGTTCTCATATTTGAAAAGTTCGCGCAACTCATGGACAGCAGCAATCACACTTAATTTGTACTCATCGGCCTCCATTTTGTCTGTCTTTTTTTTTTTTTTTTTTTTTTTTTTTTTTTTTTTTTTTTTTTTTTTTTAAAGATGGGTATAAATGAATGAATCGCCCTGCCTCCCTCTATTTATAACCCTTTTCTCTCGCTCTCTCCTTTTTTTTTTTTTTTTTTTTTTTTAAATATGTCCTTTTTTTTCCTTGCTCTATAAGATCTTTTAAACTAGTAGTGTATATACGTTTTCGAATTAGATATAAAATTATTGTTTGTTGATTGAAAGATCAACTTCAACATTTAAAAATTTATTTTACACGTACGTGTTTTCAAACCATTTATTAATTGGGTTGATTTCATATATCCCTAATTTAAATTCTTAAACGTCATATACTCTATTTACTCAATTAAAAACCATAATGCTATATATATACCCAATTCAAACACCAAATTTGTCATATCTACCCATTTTATTACTTCGTTTTAAGTAAATTAACACTCAATTTAAATTATTAAACACCTATTATACCCTTTAGACACTCCACATTCCAGTGATTCCACACCATTCGTCCATGTGGTTTGAGTGAAATCCTTATGCTCATCCCTCCCCTTTTTTTCTTGCTTCATGAATCCTTATAACCAAGTTTCATCACACTGTTCGTCCCTATCACTAACGCTCGTTAGCTGGGCTCGTTAAGTATGCCCACCTGCCTCCCACGTGAGGGTATTTTTGTCTTTTTCTTTTTCCCTCTATTTTGAAAACTGGGTTAAACCATTAAAACCACTACAAGAATCAGGAGAACAGGCGACGAGCCTATTCCTGTCAACACAATGTCGACGGCAATACGCAGAAAACGACAAAAAAATGCTTGACCGAGCCAGGCTGCGTTGAATTTTTTGGGTTCATACGCTCCCGTCGACATGTCGATGGGAACATAATGATCAAAATTCCCACGCTCAATAATTGCCAAAACTTTGGCGCAAAATTATCCCGCCTTAATAATCTCGTCGACATGTCGACGGGATAATATTAGAAACGAGTTATTACGTAATTAACATGTGATTAGCGTTAATTATGTGTTTTGGTTTAACGGTCCCGTCGACATGTCGACAGGATTAGAAAGTAAAAATAAATATACTAAATTAGTAGCCAATATACATGGCGGGATTTTTCCCGCTTGTTTTTTTTCCCGTCGACATGTCAAAGGGATTATCTCCCCAAATATACTAACTATATATATTCCCACAAAATCATTTCCGTCTTATTTTTTACCTATACATATATTCACAAAATCATTTCCGTCTCATTTTACACATACATTCTTAATTATCACAAAACACAAATAACAATTGATGGTTTAACGCCAGAAGCTCAACGTGCTGCTGAAGCTCAAGCTCAACGTGCTGCTGGAGCTCAAGCTGCTGCTATTGGAGGTGACGATGAAGCTTAAAGCAGGTTTGATGAAGCTGCTGCTGTTGATAATCTGGAAAGTAGAATAACAGGTCTTGAAGCTACGTTTGCACATCTCAAGGAAATGAGAGCAAGTAAAGTAAGAGATGGTGCGAGTTTAAGCAAAGCGGGATGTAGCCGCAAAAAAAAGTAAACGGGTTGTTTCATTTGGTTGTCGAGTTGTTTAGTTTGAGTTGTTTTGTTTGGTTGTCGAGTGTTTGATTTGAGTTGTTTAGTTTGATTGTCGAGTTTATTTCGTTTGATCTGGTTCGTTTGCTTGTCGAGTTGTTTAGTTTGAGTCTGTATGAAAATGTATCTGGTTTACAACTCTTGTGTGGTTTGAATAAAATGTTTGCCTTCATGTTTGAAGCTAAGCGTGTGGTGTTTGGGATTGCTTTATAAACTGCTTAGTTTCTTACTACGGATGTTTTGTTAGATTAATAGTTACAATCTTGAGTGTTTGGATAGAAGTTTACGATTTCTAGTGATTAATCAGTTTTGAGTGTATCTAATCGTGTGTGGACATCAGTTTTCACAACAACCACAACATTTTATTAAACAACAATAACACAACAAACAACAACAACAACAATAACACAACAAACAACAAACAACAAACAACAACAACAATAACAATTACATAACAAACAACAAACAACAAACAACAAACAACAACAACAATAACAACAACAACAACATTACATACAAAGATTTTCCATGTCACCTAACAGGTTACGGAGTATTGCATCCGACTGACATGCGTGGTCATTGTTATCGGGATTCGTTGCCATTTCAAGTCTTGCCTCGAGCACCCTAACTCTTGTCTCTAGCACCTGTTTTTGTGCCTCCAGCATATTTATCCTAAGATCTTTTTCATGGCAGTTTGTGCACCCAGAACCTTGAGATGTTGAAGCAGAAGAAATTACTTGTAATTGTTCATCAAATTCACTCTTTCACATAAAATATCCACATCCATGACCTTTGTCTCTTGGCTTTGAAAGAGGACATGCATAATACTCCCATCCAAATGTATCTTGTTAATGTGATGTTCTTTTTTTTATATTTCCTACTCTACAAGTACACATAAAAGGATTATATCGTTGCATCTGGTTGAGGTTGAGTGGTTTTGAGGATAAGAGGTTGTGAAGTTGTGTGGATAATATGTTATTATATAAGACCAGATTTGGTGGGAAGAGTTTTGGCGGCAAGATTTTGGTGGGAAAATTTGGTAGGAAAGGTTTTGGTTGAAAAAGTTTTGGTGGGAAAACCCAACCCCTGAACCCTACTTTCTGAACCTTGTCACTGAACCTGAACCCCCTGATCATGAACCATTAGTCATTGAACATCTCGTGTACAACCATATCATCTCGACTCGTTCGTTTAACATCTCGTGTACAACCATATCATCTCAACTCGTTCGTTTAACATTTCATGTACAACCATATCATCTCGACTCGTTCGTTTAACATCTCATGTACAACGATATCATCTCGACTCGTTCGTTTAACATCTCATGTACAACCATATCATCTCGACTCGTTCGTTTAACATCTCATGTACAACCATATCATCTTGACTCGTTCGTTTAACTTCTCATGTACAACCATATCATCTCGACTCGTTCGTTTAACATCTCATGTACAACCATATCATCCCAGCTCATTCGTTTAACATCTTGTGTACAACCATATCATCTCGACTCGTTCATTTAACATCTCATGTACAACCATATCATCTCGACTCGTTCGTTTAACATCTCGTGTACAACCATATCATCTCGGCTCATTCGTTTAAGATCTCGTGTATAACCATATCATCTTGACTCGTTCGTTTAACATCTCAAGTACAACCATATCATCTCGACTCGTTCGTTTAACATCTCATGTACAACCATATCATCTCGACTCGTTCGTTTAACATCTCATGTACAACCATATCATCTCGACTCGTTCGTTTAACATCTCGTGTACAACCGTATCATCTCGGCTCATTCGTCAAAGATACAAGACTTGAATTTTGACTGGTTGTGATCTCGAGGTTATCGAAAAAAAGTATTTATAGAAAATGTTATACCCCGAAAATGCTAAACTACCAAACTCCAACTATACGCCAACTTTCAACTATTTTTTTATTTTATTTTATAAAAGTATTAATAATAAATATTTTTTTAATATATTATAAGTAATTTATTAATTTTATAAAACTATTTTTTTTAATTTTGCAATTTAACTATTTATTTAATAAAAGTAATTAATTTTAAATTTAACTACTTATTTTTTAATTTTATAAAACTATTTTTTTAATAAGTTTTTCAATTTTATAAAAGTATTTAATTATATTATAAGTAATTAATATTAAATTTAACTATAGTTAGTTTTTTATTTTATAAAAGTATTTTTTAAATATATTTTTTTAATTTTATAAAAGTATTTATAATAAATAAAAAAATTTAATTAAATAAAAGTAATTTATTAATTTATAAAACTATTTTTTTAATATTTTATGTTCATTTTATAAATATTTTTTTACTTATCCCGTCGACATTTCGACGGGAATATTAGCGCCAAGATTTTCACTAAATTTTTGTACGCCCCACCAAAAGATAAACGACAAAATTTTGTTATAAAACGTAAAAACAAAAACCCAACTCCTCAATTATTGCTATCACTTAGAAAAAAAAATACAATTGATCTATCTCTCCCATCTTATCGACGGCGATTTTTCCACCACCACACTACCCCTCCACCACCACAGCTCCTCCACCACACTACCCCTCCACCACCACAGCTCCTCCTCCACCTCCGACACCACACGAGAACCACTGTAGACTTCTCCTCCTCCCCTTCTTCCGTTTAATTCTTCCTCAACCCCTCCGTTGTTTAATTCAACCTCTTCTTCCCAACTTCTTCTTCTTCCCCATCGAAGGTAATTTTAATTTTGCTATTTTTTTTTATTAATTTATGATGTTGTTTTGTGTTTTTTGTTGTCGTTTTTAGCAATTGCTAATTTTTTATGTTGTTTTCTATTTTTTATTTTATTTTATTTTATTTTAATTTTAATTTTTTTAATACAGCTGAGACCGAGCCGCGAGCGAGACCGAGCCGAGAGCGAGAGTTGAGAGCCAAGACAGCAAGGTAATGTGGTCCCTTTTTATTTTTTTAAACTTTTGGTACCCCGACGACATGTCGCCGACAACATGTCGCCGACAACAATACTTTTGATATATCTATTTTATTTTTTTATACAGCCAAGACAAACGAGAGCCCGCAACCCAAGGTACCACAGCCCGAGCCTTCGAGCGAGACATTATGTTACTTTTGATATATCTGTTTCATTTTTATGCTTTGTTGTATTATTATTTTTATATATGTTTGTGATTAAGTATTAGTTTACGGATTAAGTATTAAGTAGGATATTGCGTTTGGTTAGTTGTTTGGTTGGTTTTAACGACACAACCAAGGTCGGTTGTGCTCATTGTGTACCCACGGTGCAAATAGCACCTTGGGGGACTTGGTATTGAACTAGCCGTAGGTTTAATGCATTATTTGGCCGAAGGTTGCAAATATTAAACTAGTAACAGAAAGAAAAAAAATAGTTTGGTTAGTAACTATATAAACAAAATAGTTTGGTTAGTAACTAAAAAAAAAAGTTTGGCAAAATAAACTAGTAAAAGAAAGAAAAAGAATAGTTTGGTTAGTAACTATATAAGCAAAATAGTTTGGTTAGTAACTAACAAAAAAGTTTGGCAAAATAAACTAGTAAAAGAAAGAAAAAAAAAAATAGTTTGGTTAGTAACTAAAAAAAAAGTTTGGCAAAATAAACTAGAAAAAGAAAGAAAAAAAATAGTGTGATTTTAGAGTGTGTTTGTTTCGGATTATATAACGGGCTTATGGCTTGTTTGGTTTTCGGCTTATGTTTCATAAGCTAAATTTTTATGGCTTATTTTGAAACTTTTTACCATGATAAACTTATATAAACAACATAGTTTTAAAAATAAGCCACAAAGTTAGGGCATATGAAACATAAGCCGAAAACCAAACAATTGTTTATTTTCTATTAATTGTTTAATTTAAAATATATGCTATTAATTGTTAGACTTTTATGAACGTTTTAGGATTTTAGTGATTAATTTCGGAAAGTCCCCGTCCGAAGTTAATCATCCTATAGAAAACCCATCCGAAATTAATTTATTAGAAATTAATTTCGGAAAGTCCCTTGTTTGGGACTGCTTTTTGAATGTTTTGTCTCATTTAGGATATGGATGCGTATAATTGATTTACTATTTGAGATGATTTTGACAGTATTTCTCCTTTACTCCTACGAATATGTCTTTAATGCACATTGATGCGTGGGAATCGCAACAGGCTTTACCTCTCGAGGGATCTCGAGAAGCTTACAACCCCCACCAGGCAGTGTACCTGATCGTTGTAGTATAGTATAGTGACAAGTACCGGGGGATTGATCGTTCAGCTTAGGAATAGTGTCGCTAGGATTAGAAAGCCTAATTACTAGTTCTAAAGGTGAGGGATGATTATTTTTGTATTTTTATGTTTTATGGAAAGCAAGTAAAATCTCGGGTTTTGGAAGAGTGGGCGGAATTAGTTGCTATTCAACTAACCCAAAACTAAGATGCAATCAAAATAAAATACTAAAAATGAAATTAAACTAATTTATACTAAGGTTGTGAGCAGTAATTGGAGAAAATGTGTTTACTTAGATTTCACTACTCCCTAGATATCTTTTACACGTTAATTACTTGTTATAATTGCATGGATGACGGATTGTATTCCTTAATACCATTCATGGGGTGGCATACATAACTCTCCAATTCTATGAGCTCTTATCTCCTCCTACACCATGCCCAGCACAACTATAGAGATTGTAAACAGTGGCTCATGCATTAAATACAACCAATAAAGACCTAGTACGCCTCGGTTCATGTTTCTTAAGACGTTCAAGCATGTTACCATTTGGAGATCTGCCAGTTTTCTTAAGCCTAACATATAAATCATTCATCCAAGACAAGAATAAACAAGTAATCAACACATAATCAATATCTAGGTTTCATTAGATCTAAGCAAACACAAAAGAGATCTAGCCTAGCATAATGGAATTGAGACAAGAACAAGATATAGACAACCAACACATAGACATATTGATTGAATTAGAAGAACACTTATCTCAATTACAATGCAAGGTATCAAGGGTTTGGAACCCTTGAAAAACCTGTAAAAGTTACACCAAATTCGTCTTTAGGGTTTCTCCAAAACTTCTCTCTTTAAATGTGAGAAACTAGAAAACTATATATAGGAAAATAAGGCTGACGGCGTCAAGACAACAATGTGACGCCGTCACCTCGCCGCCAAATACTTCCTCGGATGGCCTTGATCTACTTCTGACGCCCTGTGCGACGCCGTCATCAACTACGGATTTTTATTCTTGGGGTTTTGACACCGTCAGGACAACTCTTGACGCCTTCATGAACTACGGATTTTTATTCTTGAGGTTTGACGCCGTCAGGACATTACTCTTGACGCCGTCACCTACTGTTCCCAGCATGGAAAATTGAGACTTTGCCGTTTTCTTCACTTTTATGCTCAAAAAACGTCCAAAATGGCTTCTTTTCCAGAATTCACTCTCCAAGTACCTAAAATCATAAAAGAAACGATTTAGGGCAATATTTGATCAAATAAAGTCGGATTCGGGCTTAAATGACCCCCTAAAAACGGATCATTTTTCGCCTCATCATATACCCTTATACTTGAGATTTGCTTGTCCTCAAGCAAATGCGCTTTTATTCTACTCAAAAGACAAGTTAGGGGTCATTTAACACTAATATAAAAGTAATTACAACAAATAATCGTTCCACTAAAGACCAATAGACAAGCACGGAGGTCATACACTAGTACCTCACAAATAGTGTTTAGATACTCACATCTCTCGGGTGTAATAAAGTAATATAACATTATGGAAATGGAAGATATCTCTCACTACCTGTCATAGCAAAATAGATTACCATAGGCTTGGGAAAGGATCAAACCTCCACCACATGGCGTAAGCACCTAGGATAAACTATCAAAGAGGTCTTTTAAAGGGTTGTAACATTAGGTATAGGGATATGAATTACACGGTTTTGTTGGATAAAGGAAGTTTTACTGGTGGCGAGTTAACAATCTTGGTTAATTACATGTACAAGATGGCGTTGCTAAGCCAAGACTAGACTCGACTTAAGCTAATAAATGAAAAATAACTAAAAACATAAAATGAACATAGAATGAAACGGGATGGTAGTCCGTATGTTTTTTCTCTTTTTCCTTTTTCTATTTTTTTTTCTTTTTCTTGATTTTTTTTTTCGATTTTTTTTTTTTTTTTTTTTTTTTTTTTTGCATACACTCTTACCCTACCATCCAAAATAATACATCATAGGGGATGAGAATTCCCCTTACACTTGAATTTTTACATACTTTACATTAAACTAATCTAATGACTCGAATTAAGAAAATCAAAACACTTTGAGCACTTTTAAGATTAACGCACATATGGGGGTAATAATATTATGTTCTTCCCCATTACTCAATAAAATAAGTACTTATCCATGAGTCCCAATCGTCCCAAAACAATATGTACAAGGATATGACTCGACTTAGCAACCATGTAATCAATTAGAAAGTTAACTTAGGGTTTAACAAATAACAATAATGCACTAAAAATGAGCGCATACACGGAAGGCTAAAGCGATTTGGGTGTACATTTAAGTGGGGTGTAACAAATTCTTCTTTTAAGTAAGATGCTTAAAGTTAGAAACGAAAAGATAGGCTCGGAGGGGTGTACTAGGGGTATCGTGTACTAAAAATGAGTACAACGCTAAGGGTGTGGGAAAAATTAGTTGACTTAACTAGCCAAGTAATATGACATAAATGGTCAAGTAATTATGATACGGGTTTAACACAAGGGTGATCCTAATGCCTCTGATCATGTTGTAAATCCTACCACACGAATGTAGTCTCACTAGCGGTCTCGGGATGCATCACTAACGCAAGTTCTAGAATCTAAATGCTACCGGTACACTCATAAGCACTAATAATGAATGCTTTTCCTATCAAATCTAAAGACGAACCTCACATTTTTGGGTGGAAAAATTTTCTGAATATACGGCTACGTGCTAGTCATACAATCTCCTATCCATGAGACGCTTGCTATGGCTAAAGTTTCACTCCTAAATGTTGTAAAAAATTTTAAATTTGGCGCTAAAATTACACTAACAAGTATTTCTCATAGTTTTATTACACATCTACTATAAAAAAAAACAAACTCAAGCGAAAGTGCATATGTAAGGTATCATCTTTTTACCCTCCCCTTACACTTAAGATGAACATTGTCCCCAATGTTCAAGTAAAGAATGTAAAAGTGAAAAAGTAAAGAGAATGAAATCAAATACTCCCCTGATTCGCTCGGTATGGATTATAGGTGGCCAGGTTAAATCTTCCTCCAAGAAAATGAACAATCAAAGCTTCCCTTTCAGAATATAAATCATCTCCTTGTCATACATAACCTGTAAATCCTGACAAAAATAGACAAGACAACCTCGTGTAAAATCGGCGGCATCCTATATAAGTTACTAAATCCTAGAAAACAAAGTAAGATATAATGCTTGTGGAATGAAGTTTGCAGATTTCCTGGAGATTATAAAACTTAATAATTCACAAAAACCATAAGACTCCGTTAGAAAAACAAAACTGGTAAAATTTCCAGATTTTAACTCCTGACGCCGTCAAGAGTAAACCTCTGATGCCGTCAGAATAGACCTGCAGAAATTCTTATGCTAAGTTTCCGGAAAATTTCTGGAAAAACTTGGTCCTACTTCCTGGAAAATCCTGCAAAACTTCATTATGACTCAATACAAGCATTTGACTCTAACAAATACGAATATACATGCTCATTTATTATTGTGGGGAATCATGATCGATTTGTTTCTTAAAAACATATTTGGGGTTTCCCCTAACACTTATCTTTTGCAAAAATACTTTTAGGTTGGAGTTAAGACTAGGCCAAACAACATAGTAAAGTATTTCCACATTTTAATTGAGAAACATGATAAACCAACAATAAAAATAAAGCATGCATATGGAAGCAAATAACAATCAAACAAATAAAATCACACAAAACATGGGTTGCCTCCCAAGAAGCGCTTTTCTTTATTTACGAGTCTTGTAGCTAGACTCAAGGTCATGGGTTACTACGTGATTCCATCATTGGTTCCACTCTCTAGGTCGTCTTCTAAACCAGTTTTGTATTCCGGACCTAGTTGCAAGCACTCTTTGTAGAAACCAAGCATTCTATTTCTAACATACTCCACTCCTCTACTTCTATCCTCCTCATTCCTATAATAAGCCGCTTGCTTATGTTCCTTTTCGAAATTAGAGAGAAGGCGGTATTGTTCGATCTTGTAGGGCATTTGATAAGCAACCTCATCATTCTCTTTCTTGAATCTAACTATCCCTAAAGTTGGATCATAACTCATCCTAGTGGCCTCAACAAATGGTTTTCCGAATATTATTTGACTTAGGCAAGCATCTATCACCGGATGAGTGTCCTCAACTATCATAAAATCGATTTCATAGGTGAGATTCCCTATAATCACATGTAATCCCTTCACTCTTCCTGCAAAATTACTTATCAGATTCCTACCGGGCATCATCCTAAAATAGAGTTGCTTCTTCATCACCCAATTGTAATAAGTCCTAGTCATGATGTTCACGGGGGATCTAAGGTCGATGTAAGCTTTCCATATATGCATGTGTCCGATATTGCATGGGATGTTAATGTTAGAGGGGTCTCCCATTTTGATAAGGGGGTCGCCAAAGATATATGTTTTCTCGGGACTATCGAATAAATCCTTATAGTATTCCCGTTCTTCCTTGGTTGGCAACTTATCAAAGTATTCTTCTATAGGTTCTACCTCCTCTAATTCCTCATCCTTATTAACCTCAACTTCCCTACTCTCATCCTTACTATCAGCTTCTACTCTAACTTCATCCTTGTCACTCTCCTCTATCTCCTTATCTATTGGCTTAATGGTGACAACATTGACAAAGTGGACATGTCTGGATGATGAGGGGTCCTTAATTTGGATTCCACTATTAGTATCCCTAGTGTCCTTCCTAGGTGTGATTAATGCTTGGTTGTTGAGGGCTTTCAACAAGTTGTCAATCTTGTTGGTCATCTCCGTTTGTTGTTGGTTGAATTCGGTTTCGAACCTAGCTATGCGAGCTTCTTGAGATGCCATGAACTTTGACATCAATCCTTCAAGATTGTTGGTACTACCATAGTTGTTAGAAGGATTGTTGTTGAAAGTACGGTTGGATGGTGGACCGTTTGGTTGGTAACGATTAGGCGGATTGGAGGAATTGGGTTGATTTTGTTTCCACCTAAGGTTTGGGTGATTTTTCCATGAGGGGTTGTATGAATCACCGTAAGGGTTTGGCTCGGGCTTGAAAGTGTACCACTTATCTCCCGCTTCGTCGGTACGCGTGGATGCGTAGTCCGCAAAAGCTGTTCCGGGGAGTTCCACACAATCACGAGTGTCATGGGGACCACTACATAATTCGCATGAAGAAGTGATTTTGTTCACTTGGCTTGAAGGCTTCGGAGCTTCGTAAGATTTCATGAGAAACTTGACTTGGTCCTCAAGTTCCATGATCCTACGGTCGGGAGTGCTAGAATTGTTCGAAGGCAAAGATATTGCCTTGACCATTTTGTTCAAGTCACGGGGATCATTCCAACTTTCGTTGTCATAGAGAGCAAGATCTTCTATGAGTTCCCATGATTGTTCCGCACTAAGATCACGTAGCTTACCACCGGCCGATTGGTCAATGGTTCGCCTCGTGGGGATGTCGATATGGTCATAAAAAATTTGGACTTGGAGCCAAAGATCTATGCCATGATGAGGGACTTTTTGGAGTAAGTCCTTGAAACGAGTCCATGCTTCATAAAGAGATTCATTTTGATGTTGTTGGAACATCAAGATGTCATTTCTAAGCTTAGTAGTTCTCCCCGGTGGGAAAAATTGAGTAAGGAAACGAGTGGTGAGATCATCCCATGTGGTGATGGATCCCGAGGGTAAACGCTCAAGCCATTGACTAGCTTGATCCCGTAGAGAGAATTGGAATAGGCGTAAACGGGTAGTCTCTCTAGTTTCAACACCTAGGTCTATGGAATCTACGATTTTGAGGAAGTCCTTAAGATGTTGGTTTGGATCTTCGGAACGAAGTCCATGGAATGCACATCCGCTTTGCACCAACCGGATGGTGTCGGATCGCAAGGGGGTCACATTGGCTCCGGTGAGCTCAATGGTGTTTCGGTAGCCTTGGTGGCTAGGTCGGGAATACTCTCCTAAGGTTCGGGGCCTAAGGGGTTCTAGTGGTGGGTTTTGTTGTGGTGGAATGACGGGTTCAAAGATGTTACCACCTTCCATGATGTCGGATGGTAAGGAGTTACGAACAAAGGCACGAAGAAATAAAATAGACTAAAGAAGACCTAGAAATAAAAATAAAATCTTACTAGAAAGGAATCTAGCAAGTAGACCTAATAAAAAGAAATCCTAACCTAGACAATAACTATTCCCCGGGCTGCGGCGCCAAAAACTTGATGCGTGGGAATCGCAACAGGCTTTACCTCTCGAGGGATCTCGAGAAGCTTACAACCCCCACCAGGCAGTGTACCTGATCGTTGTAGTATAGTATAGTGACAAGTACCGGGGGATTGATCGTTCAGCTTAGGAATAGTGTCGCTAGGATTAGAAAGCCTAATTACTAGTTCTAAAGGTGAGGGATGATTATTTTTGTATTTTTATGTTTTATGGAAAGCAAGTAAAATCTCGGGTTTTAGAAGAGTGGGCGGAATTAGTTGCTATTCAACTAACCCAAAACTAAGATGCAATCAAAATAAAATACTAAAAATGAAATTAAACTAATTTATACTAAGGTTGTGAGCAGTAATTGGAGAAAATGTGTTTACTTAGATTTCACTACTCCCTAGATATCTTTTACACGTTAATTACTTGTTATAATTGCATGGATGATGAATTGTATTCCTTAATACCATTCATGGGGTGGCATACATAACTCCCAAATTCTATGAGCTCTTATCTCCTCCTACACCATGCCCAGCACAACTATAGGGATTGTAAACAGTGGCTCATGCATTAAATACAACCAATAAAGACCTAGTACGCCTCGGTTCATGTTTCTTAAGACGTTCAAGCATGTTACCATTTGGAGTTCTGCCAGTTTTCTTAAGCCTAACATATAAATCATTCATCCAAGACAAGAATAAACAAGTAATCAACACATAATCAATATCTAGGTTTCATTAGATCTAAGCAAACACAAAAGAGATCTAGCCTAGCATAATGGAATTGAGACAAGAACAAGATATAGACAACCAACACATAGACATATTTATTGAATTAGAAGAACACTTATCTCAATTACAATGCAAGGTATCAAAGGTTTGGAACCCTTGAAAAACCTGTAAAAGTTGCACCAAATTCGTCTTTAGGGTTTCTCCAAAACTTCTCTCTTTAAATGTGAAAAACTAGAAAACTATATATAGGAAAATAAGGCTGACGGCGTCAAGACAACAATGTGACGCCATCACCTCGCCGCCAAATACTTCCTCGGACGGCCTTGATCTACTTCTGACGCCCTGTGTGACGCCGTCATCAACTACGGATTTTTATTCTTGGGGTTTTGACGCCGTCAGGATAACTCTTGACGCCTTCATGAACTACGGATTTTTATTCTTGAGGTTTGACGCCGTCAGGACATTACTCTTGACGCCGTCACCTACTGTTCCCAGCATGGAAAATTGAGACTTTGCCGTTTTCTTCACTTTTATGCTCAAAAAACGTCCAAAATGGCTTCTTTTCCAGAATTCACTCTCCAAGTACCTAAAATCACAAAAGGAACGATTTAGGGCAATATTTGATCAAATAAAGTCAGATTCAGGCTTAAATGACCCCCTAAAAACGGATCATTTTTCGCCTCATCACACATATTTGGGGAGTTGAGGGGAAATGCTGCCGAAATTTTCTCAAATAGTAAATCAGTTATACGCATTCATATATGAGACGAATCATTCAAAGAGTGGGTTAGGATTGCCTTCCATAATTGCACTAGGTGAACAAAACAACTCTTAATAATTCCACGGTTACATGTGTTTATGTGTCGAATCTTTTGAATGTGTAATAATTAAGTGTTGAACAAAACAAAATGCAGTTATGATACTTGATAAGCGTTGGACCACTTTCGATCATTGTTGGTGAGTGCTTATTCACTCACCTTTTCTTTACCAAAATAAGACTTAATAATCCAAAAACTAACCCAAATTGCCAAAGAAAGTGTGTTTTTGTGATTGTGAATGTGCGGGTACGAATATCTCATAAAAAGACGAAAAATAAACAGAAACCGATAAAAACGAGCACGAGAGTGGAATGACTGCAGATAGTCAAAGAAAGTCAAAGCTGAGCCTACAATGCCCAAAGAAGACCTCAGAGATTTGAGAATTGTTAGATTTGGTCCTTCGTCAAAGTTTAAAGAATTTACACTTTCAGTCCCTAAACTTTCATCAATTGACAAAAGAGGTCACTGGAAGAAATATTTCATGAAAAGTCAAAGTCAACCCTCAAAGATTAGAGCATTATCAATAAAAACCCTTTGATCATACTTTTGGAGCTTGGCGGAATTTATCCCTACAATTTCGTCAATTACACAATTGGTCCTTGCTTATTATTTGATAATAAATCCGAAATTACAAGTTTTGGTCCATGTATCTCGTCCAAGTCCACATGTATCTAATCCAAGTCCATAAATAAAAATCAAAAGCCCAAAACAAATCCTTTACTCGAGCCCAAAGTACCCACGGTCAAACACCATTTTACCCAAAGTCAAACCTTTGTAATAAAATATTACCCAAAAACCATTCCCGACACCCAAACTTACTCTTTCCCAGGATCCTATGAACCCTAATTTACCCGTCCATTTAATTACCAGACTTAAGGGTAATTACGTCAAATCAAGGGGCTTCTAGATGATCAAGAGCGTGTCAGGAGTGTGTCAGAGCTAAAGAAGCACAAAGAAGCTACGTGGCAGTATATCATTGGACTGAACGCGTCACAAAGAATGATCAAAGGGTTGAAATTAAAGGAGAATGATTGGCTTATGATCAGATGGCTCAGAATAGCATCAGAAGAAGCACAGCACACGGATTGCAAAGTTGGCAATCCGTGACCCCCTCCCTGCTAGATCCTTCCTACATTTGCTATAAATAGAGGCCTTGGCCAGCTGATTTCTGAGTAGTTTTTAGTGTAGCTAAACTCTGCCAAAATTTTGTTCCAAATGTATTAGCGAATTTACTTTTCAGTTGTACTCTTTTATTGTTTAATGAAATTAAGTTCTTCTTTTATAACTTTAGCTTATTATTCACTTCTGATTGTTTAGCTTAAATCTATTTCATTTTCAGCTTATCTCAGTTTATATTCATCTTATTTAAGTTTACTTTCAATTCAGTTTCATTTTATACAAAAGTTTAAAAAAAAATCAGAAAATATAAAAATTTACAAAAATAGTTTTAGTTTAAACTCAGCTTATCATATAAGCTTGTTTGTAGTTGAAATATCTCATCTAAGCTTTGTAGCTTTTGTGAGATTGATTGTAGTTCAAAATAGATCATTACATTCATAAGTGCAAAACAGTCAACCAAAGTCAATTGTTCATGTGAATTCATGGTCCAGTGGTGTAATTGATAGTTCAAGGGAGTTTTGGAAGCTCTTGAGCCTATCTAAAGATAGGCTAGCATAGTGAATCACCTCTGTTCATCCTGAGGTGAATTTCTTTGTAAGTTCTTTCCTAAATTCCAAGTTTCTGAGTTCATTCAATAGATTCTGTGTAGATCTGTTTTAGTTTGCTTGATTTCTGTTTATTCTATTGTGTTTGATCATAATTGAGTGAAATTGAATGAGCTTTATCTTGTGTGTAGTAGAAGTGATCATTGTACTGTTTGATAATTTCAAATATGTCATAATATGCATACTCTGAATCTGAGTTTGTAGTTGTTGTTTGTGGAAAATTGTCTCATTCAGTAAGATTGATCAGTCGCTCAGTTGATGTTATTGATTTGTGGCCTAGATTCATTAGTTGCTTCATAAAAGCTTTGAATCAGTTTCTGCAGGGGTGTTTGATACTAGCAGTATAACTGAGTTGATTATATTTCAGGGTAGGAAAGTAGCTTAGACTTATCACTTTAGGTAAATTGTAGTTACACATAGCATAAATTCAGTAGATCATTTAGAAATAGTCAGAGTTGTACTTTAAATTTCCAATTCAGTTAACTGCTTAAGATTTGCAATAGTATAATTAGTTAATTAGTTGCATATCTTGTTATTGTAGCTTGCATTAGTTGAATGATAGCTTATTACAACATAATTAGGCATTTAGAATAGGTAGAATATAGATTAAGTCAACCTAGTTTAAAAAAATATAAAAATCAAAAGTTTCACTTACTCAGAAAATGGACAAGTTTCTAAATCAATTGTAGAGCTTAATTCTAATTGAAAATAGATTTTACTTTTTGATTTGAAAAATTTTGGAAGCTTGTGAGTTTAAAACAACAAGAATTTTTAAAATTAGAACTCATTTGCTCACTCAAATTTTGGATCAAAGTAGTCTGTTGGAACACTTGACTGTCCTGCACCATCAGTTTTAGGAGATTTTCTAGGCTACATTTAGGTTAGTAAGTAATAAGTTGTGATTAAGTTTTTGGTGTTTTTAGTAACTAAGTAGTTCTAAGTAGTAATTGCCCCCATTAGTTTGTATCTAGGTGCTTAATAGATGTGCTTATTGATGACTGCAAGTTAAGGGTATAAAACAAGTTTGCTGATAAAAGTTTAGGTTTGCAGAAGTGAGTGTGGAATCATAACCTGAGTTTATTTGAGATTTCTGAGCTTGTTTATAGTTGTTGAGGTGTTTTTACATGATCCCCTACCTTCTGGCTTATTCTATTTCAATCTGCTTATTCTATGGCTTATTGAGATTGCTTATTTGATAATCTGTTGAGATCCAGTGAATTACTTGATCAAATTTGAGTTTATTTGAGCTTATTTGAGTATATTGGACTTGAATTTAAAGTTTCACATAGTTTGGTCACAAGTGCTTATTATTAAGCACTTGTGTTAAGCTATTATAAGCTCAATAAGCACTTTTACACATTATTTTCATTTCAAAATTTTTTCTCAAGTTTCTTTCAATATTTTAGATTTTCTGTAAATTTTTCATATTTTTCTGAATAGTTTTACTATTTTTCTCATTTTATTTTAGATTTAAATCAATTTTTAATTACTTTTAAATAAAGAAAATCAAATTAAAATTCATAAAAGTCCTGAAAAATTCAAAAAAAATATTTTATAAAATTCTTTTCTGATATTTTAGATTTTTCAAAATTTATTTTGTATTTTTCACTTTTATTTTCTTAATTTCTCTTATTTTTAATTCATTTAAAAATTACAAAAATAGAGATTAATTCATAGAAAATAAATAAAAGGTAAAAAAAAAATCTTTTTCTCAAAATTATTTTAAGTTGTTTAAGATTTTTAGAAATTAATTTCATATTTTTAGAATAAATTTTCATTAAAAGTTAAGTTTTAATTCGTTCGTTACGTTTTAAATTCGAGTTTGAATTTCCGTTTTTAGTTTTTAATCACTTGTGCACATATAGCTTTTACTTTCTGCTTATTTTATCATTTCTCATCACTATTCTTAGTTCACAATCACTATTTTCACTTTTCCACTTTTCACGACACGATTTCACGAATCGAATTTCATGATTCCATTCACTCCATCACTGGATATATGGCTCGAGATAATCCGTATTTCTTGCGGATTTCCTTGAACTTATAAATATATAATATAAGTTGGTTTTCACATGATCAGTTGTTCAAAAGAATTCTATGATGGTCTTGTCGCGTTCATCGATCATTGCAAGCCGTTATTGAATAGTTACGGAAACATAAAATGTCCATGTCGTATTTGTTGTAATGTTCCATGGGTATCTCTCAACAAAATTGAGTCACACATAGGCCAACATGGTTGGGACCTAACTTATACACAATGGCGCAATCACGGTGAAACGGATCCTTTGCCATTAGAACATAACACAACGGTTACATGTGAAATGAGTGACATGGGTGTGTGCATTAATGATATTCTTGATATTCCTCTAAATAATGAACAAAATGAGCCAACTCCTCCAAATATTGGCGAGACAAGTAACGATCCGACTCAAGCAATGACACCTGCTGCACGTAATGAGTATGAAGAGTTACTTGCCAGTTCCAACCAGCCTCTTTACCCGGGTTGTGACTTTATGACCACCTTGGATTTTATGACAAAGTTTACGCATCTCAAGGTCAGCAGTAAATGGAGTGATACTTCATTTAACAATATGCTAAAATTTCTCTAGGAGGTATTTCCTACCAGGTTAGGTTACAATCTCCTACCATCATACTCTGCTATAAAAAAGACATTTAAAAAGGTCGGGTTAGGGTATGAGTCGATACATCCTTGTGAAAATGACTGCTTTTTATATCGGGGGACTGATGCCGAAGATTTGGAGTATTGTCCTGTCTGTAAAACGAGTATATGGAAAGACAAGAACACAACGGGGAAGAAAGTTCCTAACAAGGTGTTGTGTTACTTTCCTATCATTCCTAGACTACAACGCTTGTACAAGTCTATTCACACCACAAAACATATGACTTGGCATGCTACTAGAAAGTCTACGGAAACCGGTATGATGCAACACCCGGTTGATGGTGAAGCATTGCAGAAGTTTGACAACGGTAAATATTCGGAATTTGCTAACGAACCAAGAAATGTCCGATTAGGGTTGGCGGCTGATGGTTTCAATCCGTTCGGCAACCTTAGTCAATCATACAGCATGTGGCCTGTTATCTTAACAACATACAACTTGCCTCCGTGGTTATGCATGAAAGAGACTTCTTTGATGCTAACGTTGTTGATTCCTGGCCCTAAATCACCGGCGAAGGACATTGATGTTTACTTAAAGCCTTTGATTGATGACCTTCAGAAATTATGGAAAAAACCAGGTGTCCCGAATATGGACGCTGTTACAGGCAAAGAATTCAACATGAGAGCGATGCTTTTATGGACCATCAATGATTTTCCTGCTCGTAGTAGTTTGTCTGGTTGAAGTGGGCAAGGTTACTACGCATGCCCTACAAACAAAGTAGGCACTCCGGCTACGCGTGTGATAAGCAAAACAGGTTATGTTGGCCATAGAAGATTCTTAAAAAAACCATAAATGGAGGAGGGATACTACTACATTCAATGGTGCACCTGATTTTAGAGATCCTCCTAAAAAAAGATACTCCGGCTGATATCTTGACTCAACTTGCAATATTGCCCACACGTTTGCCGGGGAAACATCCAGATTATGGGGGTGGGAAGATAAAACGTAATACTACAACCGACCTGAACTGGACTAAACGGTCTATTTTCTACGAGCTTGAATATTGGTCTTCTCTTTCTCTAAAACACAATTTGGATGTCATGCATATTGAAAAAAAAATGTGTTGCAGAGTATCTTGAACACTTTGTTAATGAATGAGAAATCTAAAGACACCGCCAAGGCAAGACAAGACTTGCAAGCTTTGGGCATTCGACGAGAGTTGTGGCTCGGAAACAAACAAAACAGGAAGTGCTCGAAGCCTCATGCTAAGTACTCCCTCACAGTCTCACACCCGATAAAAGAAAACTGTTCTGTCAATACATCAAAACAATTAAACTACCAGATGGGTTCGGATTCAAGTTCAAGTCGAAAGTGACCAAAGATGATAACAATATAACGGGCATGAAGTCGCATGACTGTCATATAATGATGCAACGGTTACTTCCTTATGGACTTCAGCAATACTTGGACGCACAGACTTATGCACAATTGGTTGAGCTTTGTTCATTCTTTAAGAAAATTTGCGCCCAAACTTTGATGATGAATGACATGGTGAAAGCTAAAGACCAGATGATCAATATTTTGTGCAGACTCGAACAAATATATCCTCCTGCTTTTTTCGACATTATGATTCACTTGGTTATGCATTTACCTGAAGAGGCTCTTCAAGGCGGGCCTGTTTCATTCCGGTGGATGTATCCATTTGAAAGATACATGAAGAAGCTAAAAAACTATGTACGAAATAAAGCTAAGCCAGAAGGTTCAATAGCGGAGGGTTATGTTGCAGACGAAGCATTAACTTTTTGTTCTCGGTATTTTCGGGGTGAAATTGGGACAAAATTTAACCGTCCCACTGCATCTCAGGGCTGACCTCGCCCAACAAGTGATTTCCAGGTGTTCCGATCACTATGTAAAAAGTCTGGTAAAGAGACAATTATTCGGTTAGGTCTCCCAGAAATGAAGAAAGTGATATGGTATGTACTTCACAACAGTCCTGAGATCGACGCGTACATGAACGAGTTCCAGAGGTACGCATTTTTATTTTGAAATTTCTTTTTCCCAAGTTACCTTTTCGATTAATTCTAATATCATGAACATTTTCAGTGAACGTCTTGAAAGCGACATGCAGCAAGAATTTCCTAGATGGTTTGAGTCGAAGGTAAACTTATTATATGTATTTCCTTGTATAAATAACAACTATATTACTCATCTCACTCATCTCTATCTATTCTTATCTTGGTTCATAGATCGGTAATCTTTACACAGCCAATGACCCAAGATGTACTCCCGACTTATTCGCTTTGGCTTGTGGGCCATCATCGACCGCAACCTCAGTCAACTCTTGCGTAGTCAATGGTGTGAAGTTTGTCGTACACAGCCGCGATGTAAAACGTACAACTCAGAACAGCGGAATTTGTTCACCTGGCGAGAAGGAAGGAGAAATGTATTATGGTCAGCTAGAAGGAATTCTGGAGTTTGCATATACCCAGTTCAAAGTTGTGTTGTTTCGAGTTAAGTGGTTCGACTTAGCCAAAAGAGGTAGAGTCGAACGTTATAACACTAGAAACAACATGACACAAATTTGGGTATGTAGCACAGCGTTTGAAGATCAACCTTACATTCTCGCAACACAAGCAAAACAAGTCTTCTACCTTGAAGATCCTGCCAGACGATCACCCCATTGGAAGGTCGTCCAAGAAGTGAATCACAACACAACATGGGATGTCATCGTGGTAGAAGACGATGATGATGTGATACATGGCAACAACTCATCTAATCTCCAACTGTCTGCTAATTTGGATGCTTTGGAATTGTCCCCCTTAAATATCGATGGTTAATCAACGTTAGTTGAGGCACCACCACCAATCATTCCTGTTGATGACGACGATGATTTTATTGATGATGAAGACGACGATCCATATGATTTAGCAGATTCTGATCCAAACAATTCTGATGATGAAGTTGAAGTTGCGACTGATGTTGTTTATGATAGTGATGTTGATTTAGCAGATTGATCTTAAATTTTTGTAAAAAGACACTTATTTGAATGAAATTGTTATAGATTGTTTAAATGTGTATATTTATTTCGAATGTGTATGTATTTGAATGTGTGCATGCTTATGTTAATTTGTTCATGTATTTCTATACGTTATTCAACTTGTACTTTTACAGATGGCAGCAGCAGTCGCCCGTGGTGACGGTGGTGACGGTGCCGGTCACCCACCACCTTCCCCTACCCGTCAGATTGATAGCGTTTGTCGTGGTGGTGGTAAGAAACTTAAACTTGATCAATTGAATTTTGTTACTTGTTATTTTTTGACGTTTTCACTCACTTCATTTGTAGGATCGCGTGGACGACGACCTCAACGAGGAGGTAGGGCTAGCAGTGGAGGAGGCAGGGGTGGAGGTTGGGCTGGCGGCATGCCACAGACCCATCAAGCCAACAAGAACGTAGCGCTCAGGAAAACCGTGGACAGACATGGCCCGCAGTCGATCGAGTTCGAGACTAAGGATCAGGAGACGTATAATCATGTCGGGCCCAACAGCGCATGGTTCAGTAACTACGTTGGCGAGCTGGTTATGTCACTGCCATTGCACTATCCCTCATGGCACGATCATGAAGAAGTGACTCGGGCTGCCTTCATGAACTGACTCGGGGTCAGTTATTTTATTTTCCTTTTAATTATATCTCTATATTTTATAATTTGTATGTGTACATTTATTTAAATTCGTTTAATTGTGTATATTTACTTATTTATATCTTTATGTTAATATTAACTATATTTGATTGCAGGAATTCTTCGACTTGGAGACCCACAAGCTCCAAAAAAATTGGGAAACTATTCGGAGCAGCCTGAACCAGTATATAGCTAAGCGCTACTCCGACAATAAGGGCGAAATAAAGAAAACTTATTTTACCCTGAAGGGTGGGCCAGGGGCGGTGGATGTCATACAACAAAACCCTCCTCCGAACGTCGAGCCGTCCGTGTGGGAGAAGCACCTGAGGTATTACATGAATGAGAAGACCCTCAAGTGAACTGCGGTGAACAAGGAGAACCGAAAGAAGAACAAGGTGTACAGCCACCACGGTTCCAAGTCATTGGCTGCTATTCGCCACTATCATGTAAGAAAAATTTTATTTTTATAAAAGTATTTTATTTTTATAAAATTATTTAATTTTAATTATATATTAATTAAAATTTTTATTTTTATAAAAGTATTTAAGTTTAATTACAAAATATATAGTGTTTGATTTGTCATTTTTAATTTGTTTCATCTTATATGCATGTTTATATACAGTTTCAGAACAACAAGGACAAGCAGTACCTGTCACTCATCCAAAGCTTTTACGACACACACTGCAACGAGGATGGTGCTTGGTTGCAGGATAAGGCGCGGGTTCAGTATGTAAGTATCGTTTTTTTTAATTTATTATTTATTTATTTATTTCCCCAAACACGCACTCACTTTAATGATTCATTGAAACATAATCTTGCAATTAACCCGACATATATATTATTTTTCTTAATTTTTTTTCAACTAAATAGGAAGAGATGGTTCGGCTGAGAGATCTGGGAGCGAATACGCCTGAAGGGGTGGCGTACACGGAGGAGCAGATACTTGCTATGGTTCTGAAGGGCAAGCAGCGGGGTCACATAGCCGGACGAGGTAGGGTGGTACCCAGCCTGAGGAGGCCACTGTTACCATGCACCCCGCCTCCACCTCCAGGTATGTAGAGTGTGATAACATAGTAATTATAGATTACTCGAGATCATGACTCAAATTAAGTATTGCGATATCTATTTTTAAATTTTGATTATTTCGTTTTCAGAAATGGCCGAGATGGAGGCGAAGCTTGCTGAGACCCAGAAGAAGATTGCTGAGGCCGAGAAGAAGAGCCAGGAAGAAGCTAAAGAACGTAAGGCAATGGCGGCGCGGCTCGATTTGGTGACAGGTTTTATGTCGGCCAACCCGCGATGGCACGAGTATCTTAGTCAGGTGGGTTCTCAGCACGTGGATGGCTCAGGCAATGGGTCTGGTGCTGGAGGTAGTGGCTCAGCTAGAGGGAGCGGGGGTGACAGAGGCGATGAGTTGGTTCTGGTGATGATGAGTGATTTGGGGATGTAGAGGTACAAACTTGGGTTATTTTGTGTTGTACTTATGTTAGAAACAATATTTTGGCGACCCTTATGTTAGTATTTTGTATTTTAACCTTTTGGCGACTTGAACATGGCAGATATTGAAACATTTGTGGATATGGCAGCTTGGTTTAGATATTACCACACCCCGTTTTATATACTTTATATGGCAGATTTGCAAGTGTTTTAGCCGATGTCGAGTTGTATGTGTTTAGGACATGTTAAAATTGGTTGGTTACAGGTTTTGGTAGATTTTTTCCGGAAAATTTTCTGAAAAATATCTGGAAAATTATTGGTTTTGCAGCCTGCTGTTAGGAGCATATCACAATGGTACCGTCGACATGTCGACGGCACCGTAAATCCAAAAATATTGATAATTTAATGATGCCGTCGACATGTCGACGGCATCATTAACGAAAAAAATTGATACTTTAATTTGGCCGTCGACATGTCGACGGCATAATTAAGCCAAACTTTGACCAGCAAGTTGACCTGACTAAACACTATCGTCGACATGTCGACGGCGGTGTATAAAATGCAATTAGCGTTTAATAATTATAATGTTAATTAGTTATACGCTCCCGTCGACTTGTCGACGGGAACAATTTGACGGACAAACAATTCCTTTGACTGGAAAACGAAGTGGGACCCACAATGTCAACGGCGATTGAAGACAGGAACGCTGTTGCCGACGGGACATCCCCGTCGTTACGTTCCCGTCGACATGACGATGGCAACCGATACTACTATCGACATGACGACGGCAACATCGTAAAAAAGTCGACGGGGAAGCCATCGATTGTACTAGTGACCCTCACAAACCCTTATTAATATCTCACCCACCACATCTCTTTTTCTCTAATCTTTCTCTCTAATTCAAAACCCTAAAAACGGTGATATGCAATTGTGGTCGAAATGCAGTAATCCGTACATCTTGGAGCAACTACAACCCTAGTCGTAGGTTTTACAGTTGTCCCATAATGGTCAAGTGTCTAATTTAGTTTTTTTTTTTTTTTTTTTTTTTTTTTTTTTTTTTTTTTAATTAAGGTTCATAGTAATGATATAATCATTTGATTTTGTAAGGGTCTGATTATCCATTGATAGATTGGTTCGATCCCCCAATGTGCCAACGTGTTGTTTCTATAATACCAGGATTGTTGAGGAGAAGAAATAATCTTGAACACCATCTCAGAGAAATGGAACAAGATCGTGCAAGGATTAGAAGACGTTTGTATATTTCTTGGTTGGGATTTGCTTTGTTTGTTTGGTTCACTAAGTTAGGTTAAGTACTTTTAAATGTTGTCAGTTATTAGGTTATAATATAAGTAATGAATGATGTAATGCTAAATGCCACTTTTTGTGTTTTGAACAACTGAGTGATGTAATGACTATGGACTATTTGGTATTTAAGTCTGTAAGTTTGTTGAAATGGAATGGTATTAAGTTAACTGCAATGGATAAAGATGTTAAGGGCTGCTGCATTTGGTTGTTTGTTACTACTGCAAATATGTTAATTCTTATTGCAAATGGAATTTGGCTAGTGTAAATGGAAGTTGTAGCATGTAAATGGAATTTGAATACTACAAATGTGTTATGTGCTAGTGTTTTATGACCAATTGAAATGGTTAATGCAAATGTGTTAAGTCCAATAATGGGTCATTTTCAATCAATGACTAAAAAAAGTCAAATATTTAGTCATTTATACTTGACTGCATAACATTCAAGCAATGCACAACACATATGTGCGGTAGGCAAAAAAATCAATTCAAATGATGTATGACAGTCAAGTGCTTGACTTTATAAAAGTCATAAAATTGATACTTTTTACATTGACTTTTCTAAAAGTCAAAGAATGGGTCATTCTTGCTTGACTCAATAACAATCAATCATATCACAATACGATATTACCACCAATCACAGTCAATCATAGCAAAATCAAACAACACTGAATAACACCAAACAAAGTTCTGATACCATATTAAACTCTGGAACATCATGATTAAAGAAAAATTGTTTGGTACCAACAAAGTTCTAAAGAAAGACCAAATTAAAGTACTAATGAAGTTGCAATGTCTTGGGTGCATACACAACACCAATGAACCAAAGGATAACCATAAAAAGTGGACCTAGCCCAATACAAGAAATTTCTTCCTTGGCTTACTAGCAGCATTTGGAGATGGTTAAGAAGGATCTGCAATACCCTTTCCTTTCTGCTTTGTCATGTCAGATACAGTAGATGCCTAAGTAGGTTGAGAAGATTGACCAGTTTGAGAAGCTTGTGCAAAAGATATAATTTTCTTCTTCTTAGCAGCAAAAGTTGATCCACTTGAACCCTGTGCCGTATTTTTCTTCTTACTTCCACCATGTGCAGTCTTACTTCCAACATTTGTAGCACCTTTACAGCTTCTTTTATTGTGCCCTTTGGTCTTGCACAACACACAGGTGACTGTTTTTGATCTCATGGTCAGCTTGCCATTGTTGACTAGAGGAATATCTTCACCAACAGATTTCTCTTTTTTTGTGGCCTTCCAATTTGTTGGTGATGGTTTGCAGGCAGTTGTTTTTATCATCATATGTCTTAGCTTGCCATGTTTCTAAATCTCCTAACTTGGAAACATGAAGAACCCAATGGCATTGATTCTCTGAGATCTTTCTTAGACTAGGTTTACCACCAATAACTTTTGATTTAGGCAACTTGGACCCATTTCTTGGACTATATTCTAATCCCTTAGTAGCAATTATTTTTGTCTTGGTCCACTTTGGTGCTTGACTGGATCCTACTTGTTCACTTGGCCCAACTACTTGGCTACGCCCAACTGATTGACTTAGCCTACTCCATCAGAACCATCAAACACTGGAATTGTTCCCTTGCATTCTGCTCTCACTCTTTGTTTATCATTCTTCTTAAAAAAAATCTCTCTTCTGGTTTCAATGGAATGTAAATGAACTCTTTTCTTTATGTCTTCTCTGCTTGCAATTTTTTGTCCAACATAAAAGTATGTGCACATGACTAACCTTTGGCTTGTTTTGTCTCCTAATCTGTTTCAACTTCCTTTTCCTTAACCTTTCTACTCCATCCTCATCATATGCACTTTCAAACTCCTCATTATCCATTACATGAATTTCAACATCAATTTCTTTATTAGCATTAAATTCTGATGGCCTTTCATCTGCACCCAATGTGTCTGCATTTCCTTGATCAAAATTTTCCACGTTAACATACACATGTTCAACTGGATTCTCATGATCAGTTAGTTGATCATTGTCATTCCCATCTATATGTGATTCACTGTCATCCTCATTTCCATCTTCCTCAACTATTTCATCTAAATTCTTTTTCATCTTCCTCAACTGTTTCATCTTCAACACCTTTATCGTTACCAACACATTCTTCTAAATGTATATCCTTATCTCTAACATCTAGGCTGTCTAAACCAGGTCAAAGTCATTTTCTCCCAGGAGTGGATCAGAAACAGAGTAAAAATCATTGGTAAATTCACTAGCCCCACCCATAGCTTGTGTTGCAGGCTCACTGCTTTCACCAAGCTTTTTTGTAATTTGACTACTCTGCCCTAAATCAACACCAATATCCTCATCAATCAAACCTAACTTTAACTTCTTAGTACATGAACCTTTACTGGTTTTCTTTTTTTTCCCTTGTTTTTCAGGTATTACTTTATCATCTACTTCCTGAAGTACACACTCTGGTATGCTGAAATCAAGATTATGTGTCATGTAGTAAGTATGCAGAGTGCTCCTTTCATGTTCAATGAATACCTTAATCAATTTATTCCCAAGCTTAACATATTTAGCTAACTTCCTAACATCACTATCATTTACCAAACCATGCATCCCATTATCTAAATCAGCATCAGGTTTTTTGAAATTGAAAAAATTATCACATTAGCACTATACCCTAGCCATTTTACCATATCATTTAGTTCTGGATAGAAAACTCTTCAATGTCTACGGTATCAAAGAAAATGAAGCTACCATTGACATGTCTCATTCTAGGTGGAGAAGTAAAAACTCCAGCATAGTTAACCTTGATTGAAAGCAGATTCTCATTGTTATCTGTTACAGTTAAAAACACAATTAACCAAAATTAGGGTTTTGAACAGAAAACATAGTCATGCATATTTATTAACCCGAAATGTAATTAAAGTACACATGATCATAGCATTGAAAAAAACTTGAAAATATGCCATTAAAAAAACAAAAAAATAAAAATAAAAATAAAATAAAAATAAAAATAAAATAAAAACAAAACAAAACAAACAAACAAACAACAACAACAACAACGTACCATAGATATCCCAAACATTAAGATCTTCCTGTGTTGAACACTTGTATGTAATGTCCATATTGAAATAGGTATTAGATTCAGTTAGGGTTTTGGATCAAAGAAGATGAAGAGTTTGGTGAGTGAGGGGAGTGAGAGGGAAACTAGAATCGTTGTAGTGCATGGTATGCGAAAAACTTGGGTCTTTAACCCGGTTTTCAAAATAGAGGGAAAAAGATAAAGACAAAAATACCCTTACGTGGGAGGCACGTGGGCATACTTAACGAGCCCAGCTAACGAGCGTTAGTGATAGGGACGAATAGTGTGACGAAACTTGGTTATAAGGATTCATGATGCAAGAAAAAAAAGGGAGGGACAAGCGTAGGGATTTCACTCAAACCACAGGGACAAATGATGTAATTTACTCTTAAATAAATCTACAAACAAAAAAGGCCTTTTTAACGAGCCCCGAATTACGCAGTCTCTACTCCCCTCAACAAAACCCTAACAAACATTCTGAAAATCAAAATGTCAGACAATATACCATTCTTCGATCTCCAAGTTGAAATCATGAAGAGACTTCCCGTCAAATCATTGATTCAGTTCAGAACTGTTTCGAAGCAATGGAAGTCTCTTATCGATAGCTCCAAATTTATCGCTGATTACCACCCGCAGCAGCATCGTCTACTAGTAAGTTACGTTGACACGCAAGATGAATTTATCCGAAAATATGTTTCGATAGTAGACGATGATAGTTTCCCTCAAAAAATGTTTCCCCTTACTGTCCCTGTGTGCATACAACAACTTTGCAGGCCACCGGCATTACACAATATAGTAGGTAGCTGCAGCTCTCATGGCTTGTTTTGTTTCTACAACTTTATTGATAAACCCCTAGTGAATATAGCCATTATTTGGAATCCTGCGATTAGGAAATCGGTTGATGTTGTTGTGCCTAATGTGTCAAATAGCGTCCTTGGTTTTGGGGTTTGTCCTCATACAAATGACCCTAAGCTTGTGAAGGCTACAATAGCTAATTCTGATTATGGAAATGGTTTCATAGATGGTTTCTGGGAAGTTGAGGTGTTTACGTTAAGCTCCGGGGTTTGGAGAAGTCCTAAATCCAGCAATTTGCCTACAAATATGACGGGATTGATGAAATATCATGTTGCAGTTATAGATGGATTTATTTATTGGCTTGCTTATGATATGATTATGGTGGATGGTAATCGTGAGTATTCCCAACTAATTATGTCATTTGATTTGACGAGTGAGGAATTTACAAAAATATATCTCCCGGATAGTTTATTGATAAACGGGTTAGGAGCTGATTTGTCTTTATATTGGTTAAGAGACTCTCTTGTTGTTCTTGAAACTAGTTATGAGCAAGAAGTATTATTGAATTTTGATGTATGGATGATAGAGAACGGCGATCCAAAATCGTTTACAAAGATATTCACCATTACCACACCTGATGCTTCAATAAGGAGGGTACTTGGATTTAGAAAGAGTGGCGAAACTATGATACAAGTGAAAAGGGAAGAGGAGCATGATGCACTTTCTGTTTATGAACGTCACTCTAAACAAACCAATTACATTGGGATGCCTGGCCGACGATTCACATTTTATGCAAGTTGCTACATGGAAACACTACTTTTGCTTGATCATTGAGATTGTAGTATTTAGGCGGATATAAATTCTGGAAAATGGTACGTCAACATTGCAAAGCGCAGAGCCTATGACATAAGAATTTTGGAGCAAGCAAGGCCTGATGGGAGATTTAAGTGTCGTTTTAGTTTATATCAGATTTAAGTTGATGATATTTTAGATTGAAGTGTCGTTTTAGTACATATAAATGTAAATTATTTGTGATCCTTGTGTACAAACATCTTAAGTCAAGCAAATTATTTTCAGGTAATTTTTAGTTAATACTATGATATACCATCTACAGACCAGGGTATAAATGTAAATTATTTGTGATCCTTGTGTTCAAATCAGAATTTACAACTAGGTAAGATAAACTAATCATACTTTGAATGTACCAAAAAGCATTCTTTTCACCAAAACTTACACTTAAAACCATTATAACCGGCATATGCAGCAACAGCACATATAATAAAACAATAAATAATTAGGATAAGCAGTGCTGGGAATGGCGACACAAACAGCGTATCCATCGATAAGTTCACCAACCCCGTGAACAAATTTGCCTGCATAAGTTGATGTCAAAACCAAAACAAATTTCGAAGCCCAAATATAAACCAAGCCAAAAGGTGTCGTTCATCTCACCACAATGAAAAAAGCGAGTAAGTTACGGTTGATTATTGCTTGTTCCAGGAGTGATACTTTACCACCAGGGATATAATCCGAGAGCATTAAAGTTGCCAACATCTGACAATTTGACGACTTTTTAGATATGAATGATAAGCTACATTGCAATAATAAAAACAAAGTGAGAATTACCTCAAACATTCTATCCAGTAATTCAACTATAAATGCAAGAGGTGTACAAAAAACATACTGTAATATACAATTTCAAAAAGTTCCCCGTTTAAACGCCATTATGATAGAGATGAACTTTTGATGCCATCTCCATCATGAGTCCATTAGACAAGGTTTATTCCATCTTTCTGTTACAAGAGTATCCCTTTATCTATACGCATAATTATATGAAGTAAGAATGACAAACCATTCGACGTGAAGGTCTTTAGACATAACTGTCCAGAATCAATGTTAAGCACCTGGAAAGATTAGTGGAGAGATGATCAGTTAAGTGAACGAATCAATTCTAAAGGTAAAAACGTATTTTGTTAATATATATAAATATACATATATACCAGAAGAATATACATAGAATCCAAACTTGCTTAGTTGCCCATCTATTAGTTCTCAAACTAGCATCCTTCCCAACAATACGCAACATGTATCTAAGTTTCCAACAATACGCAACTTAACACGCAAGAGTGCAGATATAGCTATTCATATTTAAGGAGAATGGGAGCAAGTTAAAAATCAGTTACCTGATAGTCAACAACAGTGGTAGACACACTCACACAAGTCTAGCAAAGCCCAGAAACAGTAGTGGGCTAGTAGAAGACAATGCACTCCTCAAACCCCTATAAATATCAAGATAGTGATCATGCAATTACTTAGTGAGAACGAAAACGTGAGAAATATGACAGCATGCCGTCTAACCCGGAAATGACCGGGTCTAACCGGATATGACCGGGTCTTGACCGGATATGACCAGGTATAGCTGGGTCTTGGCCGAAACTGAGTATCATACTACTGTAGGTGTCTTCATAGCTAAAGAAGAGACAGGTTGGATTATGTCATACGGAGTATAAGTAGATGAAGACATTAAAATTTTAAGCTTGATAAGTACTTTTTTTTTTTTTTTTTTTCTATCCCAAGTGTCCACGTGATCAACTTACAAAACATATGCATTAGATTTATAGGAATTTAATACAAAGAGTAAGTTTAGGCACCTTATATATTGTTTTTGTGGTGAAAACCAAGAGAACTTTCTATCCCACATAGGTGAAAGAGGAGAAATGATTATACCTTATATACCAAAGTTTATACATATCACACATGTTAGAATTAGTATGATGCTTTCGTAGTTGTCGTTGCTTGTGTTAATGTCAAACATAACCGACGTCTTCCACGAAAACTTAATGTTTACTAGTATATTATTGCGATATGATTGTGTGAATAATTGCTATGTGTTATAATAAATGGATCAAGTAATTGAACATCTGATCTCACAGATTTTTTTTTTTTTTTTTTTTTTTTTTTTTAACTTCGTATTTGTTGAGATTAAATTGCAATCACATCCGATTGATTCTCGAGCAATATCTCACCTATGTTTCTCTTCGGTTCTGCATTGTTTGATAGAGTACTCCATGGAGGATTTTCGCATCTAATTGCATTCTCACTTAGCGATTACACAAGAATCTATCTATCTATATCTATACTATCTAATATAGAAGGGTACCCGCGCAATGCGGCGGCAAGTACCCGGTGACTATTTTTGTGACGCACAAATGTTTTTCATTTACACTACATATATCCACTACATTTTCATTTTCAGTACATACTACTTTTAATTTCTCAACACACAAACGGTAACATATCTTATCGGTTAAGTGAATCTTAATAATGGATAAATCACGATCTCGTCAATAAAATATAACCCCAAAAATTACACATTTATTTCCCATTAAATCACTTATTTGATCATTATTGAGGTTACAAGTATTGATCAAATTTTGAAATCTTTCCAGAATAAGAAATGTTTTTGGTCTTAATTTTTTTAAGACTTCTATAATTAGAATGTCCTAAATGCATTATATAGTAGTATAGATAACACATTTTTTCACCTTGTTGGTTGTTATTTGTAAACAGGTTCCCAGATTAGGGTTAAGATAATCAATAAAGGTACCGGATATTCACTTGAAATCGTGGTATCACTTTCCAATAGAAACTATTCGACCCTATGCCTGGGTTACACGAATATCTCTATGGGATAAGACCAAGTGATGTTCTTGCTTTAGGCACAAACCAAGAACCAGATGCGTATAGAAGTGTTTAGGGTTTTGTGTTTAGTATATCGTAAGATAACTTCCCCTTCATGCAGAATGATGTGATCTCTATTTATAATAGAGAATACTCAAAACCCTAGCCCATGGTATTATGTATAATTAACGGCCCATTAATTATATCATAATAATTTCCATAATAATAGGGATCAGTGGTTAAAACCTAGCAGCAGAATTGTTGATGCTATCAGCAGATTCTCACTAGCAGCAGAATGCTATAAGCAGCAGAATCAGCTAGCAGCAGAATCAGCTGTCAGCAGAATCCTATCAGCAGGATCAGCTAGCAGCAGAATCCTAGCAGCAGATTCACAACACTAGCAGCAGAGTCTGCTAGCAGTACTTTGATCAATACATAACAACTATTGAGTCAGGGGATTCAGTGACCAAATGGGTGTATACTCCATACCTCCAAACCCATTACCAGGTGTGAATTCAGATCCCTCAAGTGCACTAAATTTTCCAACAATCCTCCCCAAATTTAGTTCACTACCTTTGCATGAAAAATCAAACACAAAAACAAAACAAGTGCATAAATGAAAATATCATGAGGATTGAATTTCCACATTAGTACATATTCTTTCAAATATTCGAGAATCAGTGTGTTCTAAGAATTGAACCCTTCAACCCATTTGAATACTTGATGATAAATACACACAAGTTTTCAAACACTAAAATACTCCTGACACTATACAAGCCATGTGTCCATATCCAATTCATAAATGTTGTAAAAGCTAAAAGTCCAAAGCTTCCTGAAGCGGCAAAACTTCAACATTCACATAGGTGGTTCATCTTTAATTCATGCTCCTGCTTAGCACTTTTTCAAAGAAAATTAACCATTAAGAAGTGAAGACTTCATCCTCCTTTCAGCAGGTAACAAGCACAACCTTGGGATGTTTGTAAAACATGTGCTTCAGTCCACTAAATGATCAGCTTTCCACATTGAACTCAGCTTCCAAGTTTCCTTAGAAGGGAGTTGGGTATCCTTGCATTCAGTGACTAAGTAGGACTTAAACCCATCCCTTTTGCAGACTTCAAAACCAAGTCTCTAGCCAAACCCTTCGTCAAGTGATCAGCTAAGTTTTGTTGAGATTTAACAAACACTATAGATACCACCCCATTCATGATAAGCTCACGAATCATGCTATGCCTAACACCTAAGTGTCTAGACTTCCCATTGTACATCTGGCTATAAGCCTTTGCCAATGTAGCAGCACTATCACAACGGATAGAAATAGGTGCTATAGGTTTAGACCACAATGGAATCTCAAGAAGCAAGTTTTTCAACCATTCAGCTTCTTTGCCAGCAGCAGCTAAAGCCACAAATTCAGATTCCATGGTTGAACTGGTAATGCAAGTTTGTTTCTTGGATGCCCAAGAAATTGCACCTCCACCAAGTAGGAATACCCAGCCACTTGTAGACGAATTGTCTTCAGTGTTACTGATCCAACTTGCATCAGTATATCCTTCTAATACTGAAGGATAACCAGTATATGAGAGACTATAATCCATAGTTCTCTTCAAATACTTAAAGACCCTCTGAATTGCTTGCCAATGATGAGCACTAGGATTACTAGTATACCTGCTCAGTTTACCCACAGCAAAAGCAATATCAGGTCTTGTACAAGTCATGGCATACATCAAGCAGCCAATCACCGTAGAATACTCAAGTTGAGATACAGCTTTGCCAGTATTAGGCATTAGCTTCTCACTTGTATCCATAGGAGTACTCACTGGAGTACAATCAAAGTAATTAAATTTCTTTAACATCTTCTCAATGTAATGAGACTGAGATATAGAAATTTTATTACTTTCATGTTTAATCCTTATGCCAAGGATAACATCTGCCTCCCCCATATCCTTCATGGAAAACTTTGATGACAAAAATTCTTTTGTAAGATCAACTTGATTTTGGTCAGTGCCAAAGATCAACATGTCATCAACATATAGACAAATGATGACTCCTTTACCAGATTCATCAAATTTGCTATATACACATTTGTCAGCTTGATTAAGTAAATAACCACTAGACAAAACCACTTCATCAAACTTTTGATGCCATTGCTTAGGTGCTTGTTTTAGTCCATAAAGAGACTTAATCAGTTTACACACCTTGTTTTCATTGCCAGGCATGATGAAGCCCTGAGGTTGGTTCATGTAAACCTCCTCATCTAAATCACCATTCAAGAAAGCTGTCTTCACATCCATCTGATGAATAATCAGATTGTGAATTGATGCCAAAGCAATTAGCAATCTTATGGTACTGATACGTGCCACTGGAGCATAAGTATCAAAGTAGTCTATTCCTGACTTTTGTTTAAAGCCTTGAATAACTAATCTTGCCTTGAACTTTTCAACAGTTCCATCTACCTTCATTTTCTTTTTGAAAATCCATTTGCTACCTAAAGGTTTGCAACCAGGTGGTAGATCAGTCAACACATAAGTGTTATTGCCCATGATGGAGTCCATCTCATCATTAATTGCTTCTTTCCAGAAAGCAACATCCTGGGACTTCATTGCTTCTTCAAATGTTTTGGGATCATCCTCCACAATGAAGCAATAAGAGTATTGGTCAGAGACCTCACTCCTTGTACCTTCAATTAAGTATAATTGAAACTCAGGTCCAAATGATTTTGGAGTCCTCACCCTATTGCTCCTTCTGAGCTCAGGTTCAGGTTGTTGTTCCACAACCTCAGCAGGAACCTCATCAGCAGGAACCTCATCAGCAGGAACCTCTGAAACACCATTGTCATTGGTTCCATTTGGAATCCTTTGACTTGGTCTAGGGATAGATGAGAATCTGTTCTCATCAAAGATTGCATCCCTTGATTCAATTATTGAGTTAATTGAAACAGACTCATTAGGTTCTATAACATAAAACCTATATGCCTTGGAATGCTCAGCATATCCAACAAAGATGCATTCAATGCCTCTTTCACCCAAAGTTTTCTGCTTTGGATCAGGGAGTCTTACAACAGCCCTACAACCCCATATCCTAAGATAATTAAGGTTAGGTTTCTTTTTAGTCCAAAGTTCATAAGGGGAAACTTTGTTCCTTTTGTTGGGAACCCTATTTAATAAATAGCAAGCTGTTAACATAGCTTCACCCCAGAACCCTTGACTCAGCCCTGAATAGGACAACATGGAATTAACCATCTCCTTCAGCACCCTGTTTTTCCTTTCAGAAATACCATTTTGCTGAGGAGTATAAAGGGCAGTCGTTTCATGGATTATACCAACAGACTGAAAATACAGAGTATCCATGTACTCACCTCCCCTATCAGTCCTTAATCTTTTGATCAGGGAACTTTGTTGCAATTCAACTTCAGTTTTAAATACTTTAAATTTATCTAATGCTTCATCTTTAGAATGTAATAAATAAACATGACAAAACCTAGAAGCATCATCAATAAAAGTCACAAAGTATTTCTTATTCCCCAAAGAGGGAGTAGCATGTAAGTCACAAAGATCACTGTGAATTAACTCCAAAACTTTAGTTTCACGTTTTACTCCTTGAAAAGGTTTCTTAGTTATCTTGTTCAACATACAAGTTTTACACTTTTCAGTGTTCACATCAAAGGCTGGAATTAACCCATCCTTAGACATATCTTGAATTCTTTTAAAATGTACATGGCCAAGTCTTGCATGCCAAAGGTTTGAATCATAAAGTTTAGATGTAGATATAAAAGCAGAATCAATATTATCATGAACAATATTAAGTCTGAACATTTGATTACATAAATAACCAAAACCAATAAACACACAATTTTTAGACAAAACAAACTTATCAGATTCAATAACCTGTTTATAACCACAATTATTTAAAACACTACTAGAAACCAAATTCTTTCTAATATCAGGAACATGCAAAACATTAAATAAAGAAACAATCTTTCCAGAACTAAACTTCAACTCAACACATCCTTTTCCATACACCAGGGCAGTTGACTCGTTTCCCATGTGAAGAATAGAACCATCATTCATTGACTTGTAGGTCTTAAACCAGCTTCTATCTTTACACACATGAATTGTAGCTCCAGAGTCAACCCACCAAGCAACATCATCATCCTGCACAAAGTAAATGTCAGATATATATGTAACATAATAAATCTTAAAAGACTTATTAAACAGATTCTGACCTTTCAGAGAATTGGTGTTACCATTCCCTCCACTTGTGCCTGATCCATTGGATTTGTTTCCAACTTTTCCACCCTTGCAATCTTTTCTGAAGTGTCCAGGTTTCCCACACTTCCAACAAGTCACCTTAGGTTTCTTGTTAGGATCAGATTTGGTGTTATCTTGATGCTTACGTTTGCCCTTGTTGTCATTGTACTTGGTAGAGTTGTTATGCTCCACCATATTGACAACTGATGGACCAGTAGCAGTGCTACTCTTTGGCTTGTCAATGTCTTGAGCTTTGAGTGAATCCTCAATGCGCAAGTGACTGCCCAACTCAACAAGAGTTAACTCCTCCTTCTTATGCTTAAGCATATGCTTGAATTCTTTCCAAGAAGGAGGAAGTTTATCGATGATACAAGAGACTGAAATAGCCTCATCCATGTTCATCTTGTGTTGTGTGAATCGACCAAGTAAACCAAGAAGTTCATTGTATTGTTCCATGACAGGTCTAGAATCAACCATTTTGTAATTGTTAAAATTACTTACAAGGAACTTCTTACTTGATGCATCCTCAGCCATATACTTGGCTTCCAAGGAATCCCATAGTTCTTGTGAAGTTTCAACATTCTGATAAATATCAAATAAAGTATCAGACATACCATTGAGAATTAAACCTCTGCAAACATAATCATCATTCTCCCATTTGCTTCTTGCTCTCATCTGCTCCATAGTAGCAGCTTCTCCAAAATCTTCTGGAATCTCAGTAGTAAGAACAGACACCACATTCATATTGGTCAGCAAGAATTGCATCTTCTTCTGCCATCTTCTGAAATCCACACCTTCAAACTTTTCCAACTTGGAAAAGTTAGCAGCTATTTGTCTCATAGCAGCAGCCATTGATTATCACTAATAGTTTCTATTGATTGTTGGTTGTTATTTGTAAACAGGTTCCCAGATTAGGGTTAAGATAATCAATAAAGGTACCGGATATTCACTTGAAATCGTGGTATCACTTTCCAATAGAAACTATTCGACCCTATGCCTGGGTTACACGAATATCTCTATGGGATAAGACCAAGTGATGTTCTTGCTTTAGGCACAAACCAAGAACCAGATGCGTATAGAAGTGTTTAGGGTTTTGTGTTTAGTATATCGTAAGATAACTTCCCCTTCATGCAGAATGATGTGATCTCTATTTATAATAGAGAATACTCAAAACCCTAGCCCATGGTCTTATGTATAATTAACGGCCCATTAATTATATCATAATAATTTCCATAATAATAGGGATCAGTGGTTAAAACCTGGCAGCAGAATTGCTGATGCTATCAGCAGATTCTCACTAGCAGCAGAATGCTATAAGCAGCAGAATCCTATCAGCAGGATCAGCTAGCAGCAGAATCCTAGCAGCAGATTCACAACACTAGCAGCAGAGTCTGCTAGCAGTACTTTGATCAATACATAACCACTATTAAGTCAGGGGATTCAGTGACCAAATGGGTGTATACTCCATACCTCCAAACCCATTACCAGGTGTGAATTCAGATCCCTCAAGTGCACTAAATTTTCCAACACACCTCTCTCTTCATCATTTTTTCCCTAAAATAGCTTCTATTTTCGTGTCGGCACCTGTTAAACTCAAGCTTTTAAATCATCTATAGCTTATGTATTATTTTAAATTCGAAACTGACGTACAATTAGCTTTTAATCGTGTATAGCAAAAAAAAGTCATTTATTTACACACTTTATGAACACACGTATAAGTTTCAATTTTAATAGTGTTAATCGAGTGAGTCTTGAAGCTAGTATATTTAATGTTTTATTTTATTAATATACTACTAATTGAAATAAAAGCCCGCTCATCGGGCGGGTCTTGAAGCTAGTATATTTATATTATAAAAAGCCACTAAAACTTTTTTTCTAGTATAACTAAAATATTTTTTACACTTGAAATTCTTTTGGTATTAAAAATATATATAATTAAATAAAAAATATATTAATTATGTAATTCATGTTATTCAGATCGACCCGAAAACCGAAGCGAATTCAAATTCGGTCTAATCCAATTTTGATTTGGCTCGTTTCAATTTTACAGAGAAAAATGTTTAATGAAACTAACCGAATTAAGGGTGCGTTTGATATACTGCCATGAATGACAATGGGTATGAGTTTGATAGTAGTGGTGGTCTCTCACCTATGAAAAATTCATACATAACTCTCTTGATGTATATGAAGTATGGATTATATCTATCATTCATTATTATAGTAGTGGACCCACTCATCTTAAACAAACACCTTTAATCACTTTAATAGTTATAGTCTCATTCTCATAATGGGATATCAAACGCACCCTAAATAAACACAATAAACATCCGTCTAAAGTATAACCTTAAACTATCATATCTACCAAATCATCCCGTTCTCAACCACAATATAAGTACTATAAAATATGGGCTATTAAAGCAATCTTATGGTCCAAAACATCATATCTCCTATTCTTTGGGCTTAAATTTTAGGACTTTTTATCCTTTTGGATCAACTATAAGTATGATCCAGCCCAACTCTTATATTGGTTCGGTTCGTCTCTTTGAGTTTTTGCGGTAAGTTACAATAACAATATTTCCTGTATTTATCTTTTTATCAAACCAATCACACACATTCTATCTTTTTTAACTAACAATGCACACGTTACATCCTTACTATCCGAATCAAAACTATAACTGATAACAATAATTACTGTAGTCCATGTTTTGGGATGTAGCATTTTCTGTTTTGCTGTCATTTGTCGTTTGGTTGTAGGCTTTTTTTTTTTTTCTTTTTTTTTTTGGTTTTCATCCTCCCTAAATATCTTGTTGGGAGGTGGGATGCCTTTTTTGTATTTTGTTATTTGGTTGGTGTATTTATATATGTTTTCTTTCAATAAATAAATAAATAAATAAAACTAAAAAAAAAAAAAAAAAAAAAAAAAACATGTTTGACAATGAAGTAGGACAAAATGGTACTGTATTTAAAATTGTTAAATGTAGCTCTAAAGACACGGATTGACTGCTCGTACGAACGTTCACTTTCTCATGAATGTATTGGACATAACTACCTTTGACCCCTCACTTATATTGTGAATTGAGTAGTAATATCAATTGCATGATTCGCTTAGTTTAATATTGTTGCATCCTAATAATTTTCATCCTATTAATTTGTCAATAATGGTTTATAGTAGTTTGTTAATAAATTAGCTTTGCAATTATGGTTATGAATCCTATGGTGTTTTTGAGATATTGGACGAAACTAATAAATGGTAAACTACAAAGCCATTTGGGAGTTACAAGTGTAGAGGGGTGGAGCTTCGTGTGGCACATACCACATATGGTTGTAGGCGATTAAGTGTATTTTTCTTGGATTCCTGAAGGTGCTACACGCCTACACCTGTTTCAATGTTTGTAGAGAAAAAGTTTATAGTTTTTGAAAAGACATAAAGAAGAAACAAAAGATGATGTTTTCTACTTATTTGTCTTTTAGCCATTATTTTTAAATTTTTTTAACACATAGATGTAAAGGGTAGTCAGCCCATACTCTGCCTATGCGGGATTGGGTTTGTTGTTGTTGTTGATGTAAAGGGTAGTCAGGTAGGGCCATAAAGGTCTTTGGATTTGTTTATCTAGTTTTTATATTATATGTTTTAGAAACTTTATTTACTTTTAATTTTACAAAAAATGTATAGCTATAAAAATGTCAAACGTTCAATTTCATCTTTGATTTTCAAGATCATTATTATTTTGATACTACTTTTAAGCTACCTAGATCCAAGAACTAAAACCACAAACTAGTTTTACCCAAATAAATGGAAAAGTAAATTTAGAAATATGCACGAAGCGAAGCGAGCCATAAAAAGTGCCACACAGTCCAAAATCTTGTATCTGCCACTGCAAGTGAGTGGTTACTAATCCAACACCTTTTGGGAACTTTTCTTAATCGTAAGCCCACAAATTTTATTTAGCACATGTCGTAGAAGATGGTTGGGTTTGGAAAGTACAAGTTGAAGAAGATAGTTGTGTTGAATAGGACTGCAAATGATGTGTACAATTACTTGTTTGGGAAGCTTGGGAACTTTTATAGATCGAAGGTTAATCATCATGTCTTCAAATATTACTGTCTTTGTATCAAACTAAATGAGCTTTTACCTTTCAATTGACCAAAAGGAAAAAGCTCGTTTATTTTGGAACGAAGTCTCGAAGCTAGTTTCTTGGAAAAAGAACAAGATATTTATATATATTCATTTTAGACAATCGTGATATCTCAATTACAAGCACAATTATACATGTTAAACAATCAAAAAAGCATATGCGAGCATGCCATTTTGATAACAATAAAAGATAAATCACATATAGTAAAGTGTTGTTTGAGTGCACAATTATGATAAAAGATACTCTAAAAGTAAATCATACTTGTTACTATTCGGATGAAGAATCTAATATAGATTAATATTGTATCTTATTAGTTTGATTTGTATACAATGGAAGGTATTTTTTTTTTTTTTTTTTTTTTTTAATATATTTTTTTTGAACGGCCATTAAATTTAAAAAACTAGCAAGAAGCTAGAACTTACAAAAAAATAAGATGCGGGTTTTTTAGTCAATCATTCATACTAAATGATGCTTTACATCTATACCTACACCAATAATAAGACTTGGAAACAATATCATCAAAAAACCTCGCCTTCACTGGAATCTTTGCTTTGAAAATAAACGTGTAACTAACCGACCACAAGCACCACCACATAACGTAGAACACACCTTCCAACATCAATTTGTTTGTTGTCAGGATGCGCAGATTCACTAACCAATTCTTCCAGTCATCATAATCTTCAAAATCCCGATATGAAATGTCCCACCAACGCATAATCAAACGAACCGTTTGGCGAATCATACAGCAAGAGAAAAACAGATGGCTAGATGTCTCAACCCCATTTTCACAAACAACACACATGAGAGATTCGATATGCATACCTCGACGAGAAATGTTAAACCTTGTCGGCAACGCATCCAGCTTGACCTTCCACGCCAACACATTCACCTTTATTGGCACATATTTAACCCACCTCGTAATGGAGGCAACCTCCAGAAGAGTTTTGTCGTCGATCAATTTTCTAGCAGACGCAACGGTGAATTCCCCCGAGTTCTCCAACACCCACGACCATCTGTCAAGCATAGGAGATAAACTAACATCTTGGATCATAACTACAAGCTCCTCAAGTTGTTCCTGCTCAGCTCCACCTCTCGGATTTCTTCTAAACGAGTGATCCAAGCTTGGATGCATAAATTTCGTCCCAACAGAGATTCGTTTATTTGATTCAAGTGCATATAAACGCGGAAATCGATACCTAAGCATGCCACCTTCTCTCCAACAATCTTCCCAGAAAAGAGTGTTCTCCCCATTCCCCAATTTAATGCACATGAAACTACGCAAGTCAATACCTTTATGAGCTAGAGATCGAAATTCATTCACAATACTCATCCAACAAGACTTCGTACCAGCTTTGACATTCGCATCCAACTTTCAATCAGCTCCATGAATCGCCTTAATAACACGAACCCATAGAGAAGAATCTTGCGCATAAAATCGCCAAATCCATTTGAACATTAAACTTCTATTCAGCGCATAGAGGCTTGAGACACCGAGGCCTCCTTTAACTTTGGGAGCTAACACTTTCTTTCAATTAACCGAAGAACTTTTGTTACTATTGAGCTCATGCCCATTGAAGAAATGACTTCGAATCGATTCAAGAGTATTAAGAACACCCAAAGGGACTTTAAAGATCGACATATGGAATATGGACATCGACCCTAGAACCGACTTAAGCAAAGTAAGCCTACCACCAACAGACAACATCTTCATCTTCCATTTAGAAAGGCGCGACTTTACTCGTTCTACCCCCTCATCCCAAGCCTGAACCCGAGTCATAGAGCCACCTACACACGAACCGAGATATATAAACGGGGCTTTAAGAATAAGACACCCAAGTTTCGACGCAGCCCCTTTAACCTTATCATTATCCACATTAACGCCCAAAATTTTACTCTTGCTCATATTGATTCTTAAACCGGACACCTTATGAAAACAGTCAAGAACATGAACAAGAGTATTAATGTTACTCTCACACCACTGCCCAATGAAGACCGCGTCATCCGCATAAAACATGTGAGATAAAGTCATCGAGGAATCGAACTTGATACCCTTGAACATTCCCACATCCACCACCCGTTGAAATGATAAATTAAGACTCTCCATGATTAGAATAAACAAGAACGGGGATAACGGGTCGCCTTGTTTCAGCCCTTTATAGAATTGGAACTTCTTCGTTGGACTTCCATTAACAATAATAGAGCCTCTCGACGATCTCAAGCAACTTTGAATCCATTTACACCACTTTTCTCCAAATCCAAAATTTTTAAGAATATCATCCAAGAAGTCCCACCGAACCGAGTCATACGCTTTCTCAAAATCAACTTTAAATAATAAAGATTGTTTCTTCTTCGTCTTACACCACTGAATCACTTCATTGAGGATAAACGGTCCATCTAGAATCTGTCTATCCGCAACAAAAGCAGATTGCACCTCGTTAACGATATCTCCAAACACGCCAACGAATCTATTAGCCAGAATTTTTGCAATGATTTTGTATAAGCTCCCAATAAGACTAATAGGACGAAAGTCTTTCACCAGGTTTGCATCCGGAATCTTAGGAATCAAGGCAATAAAAGACGAGTTACAACCTTTAGGGATCTCACCGTAAGTGAAGAAATACTTCACAGCATCATACACATCATTTTCAATAAGATACCAAAATCGACGATAGAACTCGAAAGTGAAACCGTCCGGGCCAGGAGCTTTGTCAGTTCCACAATCCCACACCGCTTTCTTGATTTCCTCATTAGATACGTCACATTCCATCTCCAATTGTTGTTCTAAAGACAATCTCTTCGTATACCTCATCTGGTTAATGGCACATCTAACATCAGGTTGGCAAAAACGATTTCTAAAATGATTAAAAAATTCCCGCTTCACATGGTTCGGATTATCAATCCATCTCCCTTCAACCATTATACCTCGTATAGCCAGAAGATTCCGTTTTTTATTAATGATGCCATGGAAAAAACTAGAATTTTCATCTCCTTCAATGGACCATTTAACTTTAGCCTTTTGGGCCATTTCTTCCGCGTTTAGATTATCAATATGTTGAATGTTCTTAACAATCTCCAATCGTTTCAGAACCATCTCCTCATCACCATTACCACTATCAATAATTTTCTCCACGGCCTCAAGATCAGACATGTAGTTGGCTTTAACATTTTTCCCGCTTAACATATTCTGCTTGTTCCAATCCCGAATCCCTTTTTTAGGAATTTTAACTTTCCCATCAACTAATGTATCGCATTAGACTCCACAGTCGGACACTCCTTCCATGCATCTTCCACCATTTTATAGAACCCCTCCATTTCGAACCAATGATGATAAAATTTGAACGGAACCGGACCATAATCAACATAAGATTCACGAAGAAGAATAGGTCGGTGATCAGACAAGATATTATTGTTTTTAGGAATTTTAATATTTAGCAAATTATTATTTTAACTAGTTGATAGTTAATAGCTATTTTGTTAAATGTGTAACGTAAGAAAAGATATTATTGTTTTAGCAAGATTACCAATTTATGTCATAATATATTAATTTTGTGTTTCATTTTTATAGTGATGTAAAAAAAATAATGGTTCTATTTATAATTAATCCGCATGTCAACATTAAAAGTGAATAGGTGTCATTTTTGTGTGAGGATTAGTAAAACAAAAGATAAACTTATATATCATAGGCAATGTTATAAATACTGTGAGGCGAGGCGTAGCAGCATGGTCAAGCTTCAAGCTTTAACGTAAAGTGCGGCGACATGGTGTCTTTAAGGCGTGAATTAAAGTGACAAAAAATATATAGTAATTTATATCATACTTCATAGTTATATGAGTGATAAACATTAGTAAATCAAGCCCAAATCTCAAAAATTAGCAAATCCCTTAAACACTTAAAAAAAAAACTCGCAACGCCTTGCGCCTTTGCGCGCCTTTTCACGCCTCAACTCCCGTCATGCCTAGAGCCGACATCTTGATGTATTTCAAAACTTTGAGGCCACGCCTCGCACCTTTGCGCCTTTTAGAACCTTGATTATAGGTAGACAAGACACTCCCTCGAATTCGGCCAAACATGAGTTTTGGTCATACTCGACACTTGTGAGTGTCCTTTATGTATTTATAGAGGTACGGTATTACGTGAATCTTAGGTGTCGGTACCATGATACAGAAACAAGTAAATAAACATATGATAAAACCTAACTATGTCTTTTTTTTTTTTTTTTTTTTTTTTTTTTTTTTTTTTTTTTTTTTTTGTCGTTAAAAGATATAAAATAGCCACGTACTTTTAAATTTTGGACGACTTGAAAGACTTAATTTTTTTATTACTTTACTTCACCAACGAAATTTCAGATTTTTTTCTGACTTCACCAACATGACCATTTTATATTAAAATAATAACTAACATGACTAAATTACCGTTGTCTTCCTTAACATAATCAGCCTTTCATTTCTCACGCTCATCTCATCAGATTTGATGTTATACAATAAGCAACAAAACTCAAATAAGTCAACTCTATTAAACATCAAATCTGGATTGTTATTTAATAGATAGACTTGAATTATTTGATGTTTGTTGTTTATTGTATATAGAGGTGCAAATGAAAACCGGTTTCTTTTTAACCGGTCGGTTAAATCGTAACCGGTTTTTAAAAAAATCGGTTTTTTAATAACCGAACCGGTTTTTTATAACCGAACCGGTTAGACCGGTTTTCAGTTTTAATAGGAGACCGGTCTTTTACCGGTTATAATTCAAACAATATATAGAGGTATGCTTGTGATTTTTGAAAGAAAAAGAAACGTGTATGTTTCTTGTTGTTTCTCGGCAGGTTATCAAGAACAAAGGGGAATACTTTTAGTCAATATCCTAAAGTATAAAGTAAGGCGTGGACAAATGGAATTAAGAACCAAGTATGTCATTTTCTAGTTCAAACTTTTAAGGGGTCATGTGATGAAAAGACTATGCAGCTTGGTGGCAAAAGCAAAAGGCGAGAGGTGGGTATTGTAACACCCCCAAAATTTGATACAGCGGAAGACTCAACAAGCTTTCGGGGTGCTACGGGGATTGGTATCCAACACAAGACATAATAGAACGAGATAAAGTAAACATAATAAAAATGCAACCAAAACGGGGTTTTAAAGTTTACATTTATCCCAACAGCATTCAGAGTCAGGCCCAAAAGAAAATAACAGTAGGTCCATAATTCAATATCAGAGTTTAGAAAAATAGATCCATAAACCAGGAGCCTTAGCCGAGCCTTCCAATCCATGCATCCGTATCATCACTTAATTACCTGAGAAAACGTGCTAAAAGTCAGCTTTCGCTGGTGAGATCATAGGTTTAAGTTCATCTAACAATATAGTGGACATATACGCAAAACGCTTGCTAGCTAGACTAAGGATTCACTAAAAGCCTGCGGATACCCTCAGCTCCAATCATAACACACGGATACCCTCCGTTCTAACACAGATATTCGGGTAACCCCCGCAATACTAATAAATACTCGGATAACCTCCAAAGTATCATTAACCTATAGGTGCACGCTACAGTATCTAAATAAGCCAACCTTGGATAGTACACACGAACCGTGTGACTAAAGCTGACAATACAAATAAGCCAACCTTGAATAGTGCACATAGAATATATGTGACTAAAGTTGACAATACATCCTAGTCTATACGCATAGCAAGTTTAGAAAGAATATAAAAGCGATAATAGTCCACATAAAATAATTTGCACGTTTCTCACCCCAAGTATTGAAAACATAGTTCAAGAGTAAAAGTGGGGCTATGACTCACCTCAAGTCCAGAAATATAGCAAGAAGAAGTCGGTAGAAGTAAGATGTATAGTAACCCACAAGACGGCAACTACGGACTCGGCACGACCTAACAATATTAACTCGTTCAGAAATCATTTCCTCAAATTCAAAATATTCCCAAACCCGGACGTAATCCGTTTTATTTTCCGAAAATCCATTTCGTAATAGTTTGGTGTATTTACGTTTGGTATCCATACGGGTGGTGGGTCGACACAAAACAAACCAAAAATCACACAAAAGAATAATAAAATAAACTATATATCTAATATTAGCCCAATATATTATTTAAATAAATCGCCGAAGTTTATCAAATCCGTCGATTTGAAAATCCTCATATTTATTTACGTAACATACCGTTCCAAGATTACACCCAATCCTAAAGCACATAGCACATAAACACTATATGGTATATATCGTAGTTTAATAAATTCTTTATATACATCGTCAAATTGGCCAGATTTCCCGATATATATATTCGCAATTTATTACTCTTTACATATACCACAACCTATGGGCGTCGTAGGATACGATGCCCATTAATATACTCATTTCGTATAGCCAAAACAACCCGGTTCAACCTTTCGGTTAAGTAGTTATTTAGTTATAGAAAACGCTTATATTAATCGTCATATATCCGTGACAGCACGTAAGTCACAAATAAAACTTACCTGAACTCGAGTGACCACGACTCCGCATAACTCGATAGGTTTACTCGTTATATATATAAAATGACATTTTATTTAATATTTAGTAATTGTCGAGAGTTTCTCGTTTTATAACACATTTTTATGATAATACTTCCAATAATATTACGCTACTCTCGTAGCCTAATATATATTTAGTCGTATTATTTATAATATGACTCGTGATTTTTATTATTATTAATATACGCATTTATACAATTATATATCCGTTATTCACGTCTATATATTTATATAAACGTTTATATTACCAATAACTATTATTACGAGTTTTATTATTTATGTTTTAATTGTAAATAGTTATCGAGTCATACGAAATGGTCACATGTCCGAGTCATGACTCTCGGCTCATTGTCCAAGTCCAAAGTAATAAGCAATTGTCATAAAAAATCAATGCATCTCCGTCCAACACAATCCCAAACCACGTGCTACAACAATAGGGTCCGACTGCGGCACCCGACTAACCTATCTCCGTCAATCTAAGTGACCGTCTCACAATCGGTCCCCAATAACACATTTCGTCAACACTTCTCAATACCAATATCCAATATCCAATGTCGAGACCAAACATGGTCTCGACCCACATGTATTCGGCCAAGAAATAAAATAAACAACCAACCAATTACAAAACCAAGTTAACAATCAAGAGACAATATAACCAAGGTCACATTCGGGTTGGTTTACCAAGCCAAACCCGAGTCTACACAACTCGACTGAGTCGCGGTAAACACCACGAGCCAAGAGGGGCTCGAACCAAGTACCAAAGATCACAAAAATGGCTCCAAGGAGCACTCCATAATGCCAATTCGACCATGAGGGTCTCGGCAACAACAACAAATACACGGCATCGAGCCGCGACTCTCAAGAGTCGAACCAAGCATACCAACGCGAGCAAGAAATCAAGAGCCAAAACCACGGCTCATAATAACAAGAAATCGAGCACCATGGCTCGAGTCAATACCCAAGCCGTGAGTCATGGACTCACGGTTCGAACCAAACCCACCAAATAACAACCCGGATACCAAACCTTCTAATAAAAACGAGTTTCCAACAAAAACCCATAAGTATTTCCGTTTTTAAGTGAAAACCCATTCGGATCTTAATCACATCGTGACCAAGGGTCACGTTTTAACAAAAATGCGAGTCACACTCGCCTCACCTTCGATCAAATAAGCTCCAAACCGTAAAACCCTTCGATAACAACCGATTGGTGGTGAAATATGGTGATGATTCGTGATGAAAATGATGTTATTGGTGCGTGTAGGGGCGGATCTAGAAGATTAGATGGTGGAGATCACGAAAATGGTGGTGGTTTGTAGTGGTGGCCGGCGGTGTGATGGTTATGGCCGGAAAATATGGCGGCGGCTAGGGTTGAGGGAGAAGAGAGAATGAGAGAGAGATAAGTGAGTGAGTGAGGGTGTTTGTTTGTGTGAGAAAACCGGACCACGAGGACCAATTTTGTGGTTTACTCTTTTTATTTTTTTATTTTTTTTAAATAATAATAATGATAATAATAATATTAGTAATAATAATATTACTAGTTGTGTTGAGTGGGTAAAGTGGGTAAATGTAAAACATACGGCCCGAAACCCGAACTCATTTCAAACTTTCAATATCTCCCGAAAACATCCCGTAAATAATTAAATATAATCGGACTCGTAAAACAAATCATAACATTTCCCGTTAGGTAAACCTAGTGTCGGAGTCAACGTAGTACCAGTGAGAATTTTAAAAACATACATCATCACGTAAATTCCATAATGAATTATTAAAATAATTCACGAATTCCATAACGTCATAAAATATAATTATCCATAAAATTGGTCTTACAAGTTCGTTGTGAATAAAAATTCCAAATGAAAATTATAAACGAACTTTAACGTAATGCGGGTTTTCAAAATAGCTCCCTAAATTGCCGGTTGTCACATCCTCCCAGTCTCAGAAGAAACCCGTCCCGGGTTTCTCTCGGAACAATTCATCTACGAAGTGAAAAGCTTCGGATATTTCTTCCGGAACTCGTCCTCACGTTCCCACGTAAATTCTGGTCCATGTCGGGAATTCCAACGAACCTTGACGAGCGGAATGCGACTTCGCTTGAGTCGTTTAACTTCACGATCTAAAATCTCAATTAGCTCTTCCACAAAATTCAATTTCTCATCAATACGAATATCCTTCATCGGAATAATAGGCATCTCATCAGAAAGACATTTCTTCAAATGATTAACGTGGAACACGTCGTGAACTTTACTCAGTTCATGTGGTAATTCCAACCTATAAGCCACGGGCCCAATTCTTTCTAAGATAAGAAATGGTTCAATGTAGCGTGGGTTGAGTTTTCCACGTTTCCCGAAACGTATCACACCCTTCCAATGCGAGACTTTCAGCATCACTTTATCTCCAACCTGGAACTCTAAGGGTTTACGTCTCTGATCGGCGTAACTTTTCTGCCTATCTCTGGCTGCTTGCAACCGATCACGAATCTGAGCTACTTTCTCTGTAGTTTCCAAGATAAGTTCAGGGCCTGTGAGTTGGCTATCTCCAACTTCTGCCCAACCAATAGGCGAACGACATTTTCGACCATACAAAGCTTCAAATGGTGCAGCTTTAAGACTTGTGTGGTAGCTATTATTATAGGAGAATTCATCAAGGGGTAAGTATTTCTCCCAGCCTTTACCAAAGTCTATGATACATGCATGAAGCATATCCTCTAGAGTCTGAATGGTCCTCTCACTTTGACCATCGGTTTGGGGATGATATGCAGTACTCATATCAAGTCTCGTCCCCAAAGCCGTTTGAAGTGATTGCCACAAAGCTGACGTAAAGCGGCTATCGCGATCAGAAATAATCGATATCGGGACTCCATGACGCGAAATAATTTCCTTCACATACAACCTCGCAAGTTTATCCACACTATCATCTTCACTAATTGCTAGGAAATGAGCAGACTTAGTCAGACGATCCACAATTACCCAGATAGCGTCACAACCGCTAGCTGTCCTCGGTAATTTGGTAATGAAGTCCATTGTAATCCGCTCCCATTTCCAGACTGGAAGTTCTGGTTGCGTCAGTAATCCTGACGGTCTCTGATGTTCGGCTTTAACCTTAGAACATGTCAAGCACTTACTAACATACGATGCTATATATGCCTTCATGTTTGGCCACCAATATAACTTCTTAAGATCCTGGTACATCTTGTCAGATCCAGGATGAATAGAATACCTTGACTTATGCGACTCATGCATAATTAACTCCTGAATTCCTCCATATAAAGGTACCCAAATCCGATCTCCAAAACATAGTAATCCATCAGAACGCTTAACAAATCCTTTCTCATTCTCAACCATCCCAAATATATTCTCAGCAGATCGGTTTTCTGCTTTCAACGCTTCCGTTTGAGCTTCAAGTATTTGAGACGGTAATGGCGATACGATAGTCATTCCCAATGACCTAACTCGTAATGGTGGTATTCTTTCCTTTCGACTAAGAGCATCAGCAACAATGTTTGCTTTACCAGGATGGTAGCGAATTTCGCAATCATAATCGCTTAGCAACTCAATCCAACGTCGTTGTCTCATATTGAGCTCTTTTTGATTCAAGATGTGTTGTAGACTTTTATGGTCAGTGAACACAACACACTTTGTTCCATACAAGTAATGTCTCCATATCCTCAAGGCGAAAACCACAGCACCTAACTCCAAATCATGGGTGGTGTAGTTTTTCTCATGCTTTTTGAGCTGTCGGGAATCATAAGCTATCACTTTCTCTCGTTGCATTAACACGGCTCCCAAACCTTTATGTGAAGCGTCACAATAGACGACGAAGTCCTTGTTACCTTCCAGTAACGCTAGGATCGGTGCACTACACAACATCTTCTTAAGTAATTGAAATGCTTCCTCTTCCTTATCTCCCCATTCATACATGACACTCTTTTGAGTCAATTTGGTTAATGGTTTAGCTATCTTCGAAAATCCTTCGATGAATCTTCGGTAATAACCGGTAAACCTAAAAATTGACGAACTTCTGTTGGGGTCGTAGGTGCAGCCCAATCTTTTATTGCCTCAATCTTAGCGGGATCCACATGGACTCCTTGCCTATCAATTACATGACCCAAAAATTGTACCATCGGAATCCAAAATTCACATTTAGAAAACTTGGCATACAGTTTCTCCTTCCTGAGCAATTGATGAGGCGAAAAATGATCCGTTTTTAGGGGGTCATTTAAGCCCGAATCCGACTTTATTTGATCAAATATTGCCCTAAATCGTTCCTTTTGTGATTTTAGGTGTTTGGAGAGTGAATTCTGGAAAAGAAGCCATTTTGGACGTTTTTGGAGCATAAAAGTGAAGAAAACGGCAAAGTATCAATTTTCCATGCTGAAGACACTAGGTGACGGCGTCAAGAGTTATACCCTGACGGCGTCAGACATCAAGAATAAAACAACGTAGTTGATGACGGCGTCAAAAGTCATCCTGACGGCGTCAAAGTACAAAGAATAAAATACCGTGGTTGGTGACGGCGTCACATAGGCCGTCATAAGTAGATCAAGGCCGTCCGAGGAAGTATTTGGCAGCGAGGTGATGGCGTCACATGGTTGTCTTGACGCCGTCAGCCCAGTTTTCCTATATATAGTTTTCTAGTTTTTTCATTAAAAAGAAGAGAAGTTTTGGTGAAACCCTAAAGACGAATTTGGTGGATCTTTTACAGGTTTTTCAAGGGTTCCAAACCCTTGATACCTTGCATTGTAATTGAGATAAGTGTTCTTCTAATTCAATCAATATGTCTATGTGTTGGTTGTTTATATCTTATTCTTGTCTCAATTCCATTATGCTAGGCTAGATCTCTTTTGTGTTTGCTTAGATCTAATAAAACCTAGATATTGATTATGTGTTGATTACTTGTTTATTCTTGTCTTGGATGAATGATTTTATATGTTAGGCTTAAGAAAACTGGCAGATCTCCAAATGGTAACATGCTTGAACGTCTTAAGAAACATGAACCGAGGCGTACTAGGTCTTTATTGGTTGTATTTAATGCATGAGCCACTGTTTACAATCCTTATAGTTGTGCTGGGTCATGGTGTAGGAGGAGATGAGAGCTCATAGAATTGGGGAGTTATGTATGCCACCCCATGAATGGTATTAAGGAATACAATCCGTCATCCATACAATTATAACAAGTAATAAACGTGTAAAAGATATCTAGGGAGTAGTGAAGTCTAAGTAAACACAATTTCTCCAATTACTGCTCACAACCTTTGTAATAATTAGTTTATTTTCATTTTTATTATTTTATTTTGATTGCATCTTAGTTTTGGGTTAGTTGAATAGCAACTAATTCTGCCCATTCCTCCAAAACCCGAGATTTTACTTGCTTTCATAAAAATACAAAAACACAAAAATAATCATCCCTCATCTTTAGAACTAGTAATTAGGCTTTCTAATCCTAGCGACACTATTCCTAAGCTGAACGATCAATCCCCCGGTACTTGTCACTATACTATACTACAACGATCAGGTACACTGCCTGGTGGGGGTTGTAAGCTTCTCGAGATCCCTCGAGAGGTAAAGCAAGGTGCGATTCCCACGCATCAAGTTTTTGGCGCCGCAGCCTGGGGAATTGTTATTGTCTAGGTTAGGATTTCTTTTTATTAGGTCTACTTGCTAGATTCCTTTCTAGTAAGATTTTATTTTTATTTCTAGGTCTTCGTTAGTCTATCTTTTTCTTTGTGTGTTTGTTCGTAATTTCCATTGACTCTTCCGTTCACCATTATGGAGTACGCGAATCCACCATACCACCAACCACAAAGGCCATTCTACCCTATTGACATCTCGAATTTCAAACAATATCGAGATGAACCCATATATGATGCATGGACTCGTTTTAAAATTTTACTTCGAAAATTCCCTCATTATAGTTTCTCTTTAGCATCCCTAACCCAAACCTTTTACTATCGTGTCAGCCGATGTGACCAAATGTGCATTGATGATTTTGCCAATGGGGGCCCTAGGGAATTAAGTGCTGAAGAAGCATGGGATACCATAGAAGACTGTGCCCAATATTATTATAGAGTAGACAACCCGACAAACAACATCACAAATCAATCAATAACAAGTTTGAAGGAGCAAACAGGAAGTTTGTCTGGGGATGATTGCTTAGGGATACCTGCGTGGATGTCACCTAAAATCATAGTACAAAACAAACACATAGGTAATCTAGGTACAATGGAGGATGAGGTGGACAATCCAAGCCCACAAAGTACCCCACAAGTCCTACCATCATTTGAGGCACATACAACGCTCGTGACTTACCCGGAAGAAGTAGAAGAGACTATAGGAACCCCAATTGAGGTAGAACCCTTGGACCAAGCACCACTAGAGGATATAGGTTTGAATACTTGTAGTGATAACCTTACTCCTAGATCTAGGGAATTTCCTAATGTTGATGAACCGGAACCTCAACCTTTACACAACTTCCCATCCTTAGATTTATTTCTAGGAGACAAAAGAGGAACCGACCCACCCATCAACCTATATTATCCGGGTAGTTTTAGGATGAAGGAAGCCATTCACTCACCCCCTTCACCTCACATGGCATATTCACACCCTAAGGGTGTGTATCGTTACTTTCACCCACACTTGATCCTAAGTGTAGGGAGAACCTCCGCTATTTCCGTTAAATAAGGGTAGAGTCAGGCTCGTGACTCGAACAAAAACAAGCGCTTCTTGGGAGGCAACCCATGTTTTGTGTGTTTTTATTTGTTTGTTTGTTTGTTTGTTTGGTTTTATTTGTTTCCGTATGCATGTTTTATTTTTGTTGTTTGTGGCTCATGTTTCAAAGTAAATTGTGAAAATGCTTTATTTTGTTTTTAACTTCATCTTAATTGCATATAAAGGTATTTCGCAAAAGATAAGTGTAAGGGAGATCCAAATTTGTTTATAAGAATGAAATTGAGCATGAACCACAACAATATTAAATGGACATGTGTATTAGTATTTGTTAGAGTCAAATGCTTGTATTGAGTCATAATGAAGTTTTGCAGGATTTTCCAGGAAGTAGGACCAAGTTTTTCCAGAAATTTTCCGGAAACTTAACATAAGAATTTCTGCAGGTCCATTCTGACGGCGTCAGAGTTTTACTCTTGACGGCGTCAGGAGTTAAAATCTGGAAATTTTACCAGTTTTGTTTTTCTAACGGAGTCTTATAGTTTTTGTGAATCATTAAGTTTTATAATCTCCAGGAAATCTGCAAACTTCATTCCACAAACATTATATCTTACTTTGTTTTCTAGGATTTAATAACTTATATAGGATGCCGCCGATTTTACGCAAGGTTGTCTTGTCTATTTGTGTCAGGATTTACAGGTTATGTTCGACAAGGAGATGATTTATATTCTGGAAGGGAAGCTTTGATTGTTCGTTTTCTTGGAAGAAGATCTAATCTGGCCAACCTATAATCCATACCGAGCGAATCAGGGGAGTATTTGATTTCATTCTCTTTACTTTTTCACTTTTACATTCTTTACTTGAACATTGGGGACAATGTTCATCTTAAGTGTGAGGGGAGGGTAAAAAGATGATACCTTACATATGCACTTTCGCTTGAGTTTGTTTTGTTTGATAGTAGATGTGTAATAAAACTATGAGAAATACTTGTTAGTGCAATTTTAGCGCCAAATTTAAAATTTTTTACAACATTTAGGAGTGAAACTTTAGCCATAGCAAGCGTCTCATGGATAGGAGGTTGTATGACTAGCACATAACCGTATATTCAGAAAAATTTTCCACCCAAAAATGTGAGGTTCGCCTTTAGATTTGATAGGAAAAGCATTCATTATTGGTGCTTATGAGTGTACCGGTAGCATTTAGATTCTAGAACTTGCGTTAGTGATGCATCCCGAGACCGCTAGTGAGACTACATTCGTGTAGTAGGATTTACTACATGATAAGAGGCATTAGGATCACCCTTGTGTTAAACCCGTATCATAATTACTTGACCATTTAAGTCATATTACTTGGCTAGTTAAGTCAACTAATTTTTCCCACACCCTTTGCGTTGTACTCATTTTTAGTACACGAAACCCCTAGTACACCCCTCCGAGCCTATCTTTTCGTTTCTAACTTTAAGCATCTTACTTAAAGGAAGAATTTGTTACACCCCACTTAAATGTACACCCAAATCGCCTTAGCCTTCCGTGTATGTGCTCATTTTTAGTGCATTATTGTTATTTGTTAAACCCTAAGTTAACTTTCTAATTGATTACATGGTTGCTAAGTCGAGTCATATCCTTGTACATATTGTTTTGGGACGATTGGGACTCATGGGTAAGTACTTATTTTATGGAGTAATGGGGAAGAACATCATATTATTACCCCCATATGTACGTTAATCTTAAAAGTGCTCCAAGTGTTTTGATTTTCTTAATTCGAGTTATTAGAATAGTTTATTGTAAAGTATGTAAAGATTCAAGTGTAAGGGGAATGCTCATACCCCTATGATGTATTATTTTTGATGGTAGGGTAAGAGTGTATGCAAAAAAAAAAAAAAAAAAAAAAAAAAAAAAAAAAAAAAAAAAAAGAGAGAGAGAAAAACATACGGACTACCATCCCGTTTTTATTCTATGTTCATTTTATGTTTTTGTTATTTTTCATTTGTTAGCTTAAGTCGAGTCTAGTCTTGGCTTAGCAACGCCATCTTGTACATGTAATTAACAAAGATTGTTAACTCGCCACCAGTAAAACTTCCTTTATCCAACAAAAACCGTGTAATTCATATCCCTATACCTAACGTTACAACCCTTTAAAAGACCTTTTTGATAGTTTATCCTAGGTGCTTACGCCATGTGGTGGAGGTTTGATACATTCCCAAGCCTATGGTAATCTATTTTGCTATGACAGGTAGTGAGAGATATCTTCCATTTCCATAATGTTATATTACTTTATTACACCCGAGAGATGTGAGTATCTAAACACTATTTGTGAGGTGCTTGTGTATGACCTCCGTGCTTGTCTATTGGTCTTTAGTGAAACGATTATTTGTTGTAATTACTTTTATATTAGTGTTAAATGACCCCTAACTTGTCTTTTGAGTAGAATAAAAGCTCATTTGCTTGAGGACAAGCAAATCTCAAGTGTAAGGGTATATGATGAGGCGAAAAATGATCCGTTTTTAGGGGGTCATTTAAGCCCGAATCCGACTTTATTTGATCAAATATTGCCCTAAATCGTTCATTTTGTGATTTTAGGTGTTTGGAGAGTGAATTCTGGAAAAGAAGCCATTTTTGACGTTTTTGGAGCATAAAAGTGAAGAAAACGGCAAAGTATCAATTTTCCATGCTGAAGACACTAGGTGACGGCGTCAAGAGTTATACCCTGACGGCGTCAGACATCAAGAATAAAACACCGTAGTTGATGACGGCGTCAAAAGTCATCCTGACGGCGTCAAAGTACAAAGAATAAAATACCGTGGTTGGTGACGGCGTCACATAGGCCGTCATAAGTAGATCAAGGCCTTTCGAGGAAGTATTTGGCGGCGAGGTGACGGCGTCACATGGTTGTCTTGACGCCGTCAGCCCAGTTTTCCTATATATAGTTTTCTAGTTTTTTCATTAAAAAGAAGAGAAGTTTTGGTGAAACCCTAAAGACGAATTTGGTGGATCTTTTACAGGTTTTTCAAGGGTTCCAAACCCTTGATACCTTGCATTGTAATTGAGATAAGTGTTCTTCTAATTCAATCAATATGTCTATGTGTTGGTTGTTTATATCTTGTTCTTGTCTCAATTCCATTATGCTAGGCTAGATCTCTTTTGTGTTTGCTTAGATCTAATGAAACCTAGATATTGATTATGTGTTGATTACTTGTTTATTCTTGTCTTGGATGAATGATTTTATATGTTAGGCTTAAGAAAACTGGCAGATCTCCAAATGGTAACATGCTTGAACGTCTTAAGAAACATGAACCGAGGCGTACTAGGTCTTTATTGGTTGTATTTAATGCATGAGCCACTGTTTACAATCCCTATAGTTGTGTTGGGTCATGGTGTAGGAGGAGATAAGAGCTCATAGAATTGGGGAGTTATGTATGCCACCCCATGAATGGTATTAAGGAATACAATCCGTCATCCATACAATTATAACAAGTAATTAACGTGTAAAAGATATCTAGGGAGTAGTGAAGTCTAAGTAAACACAATTTCTCCAATTACTGCTCACAACCTTTGTAATAATTAGTTTATTTTCATTTTTATTATTTTATTTTGATAGCGTCTTAGTTTTGGGTTAGTTGAATAGCAACTAATTCCGCCCATTCCTCCAAAACCCGAGATTTTACTTGCTTTCATAAAAATACAAAAACACAAAAATAATCATCCCTCATCTTTAGAACTAGTAATTAGGCTTTCTAATCCTAGCGACACTATTCCTAAGCTGAACGATCAATCCCCCGGTACTTGTCACTATACTATACTACAACGATCAGGTACACTGCCTGGTGGGGGTTGTAAGCTTCTCGAGATCCCTCGAGAGGTAAAGCAAGGTGCGATTCCCACGCATCAGCAATTCTAAGATAAGTCTTAGATGCTCCTCATGCTCCTTCTCACTCTTCGAATAAATCAGAATGTCATCGATGAACACAATCACAAACTTATCTAGGTAAGGCTTACACACACGATTCATGAGATCCATGAATATTGCCGGTGCGTTAGTCAACCCAAACGGCATCACCTGAAACTCGTAATGCCCGTAACGGGTTCTGAAAGCCGTTTTCGGAATATCTTCCTTGCGAACTCGAAGTTGATGATATCCCGATCTCAAATCGATCTTCGAATATACACTCGATCCTTGTAGTTGATCGAACAAGTCGTCGATCCTCGATAACGGGTATCTATTCTTCACCGTTAACTTGTTCAACTCTCGGTAATCAATGCACATACGAAACGGTCCATCCTTCTTCTTCACGAATAAGACTGGGGCTCCCCAAGGTGAAGAACTTGGTCTTATGAATCCTTTTTCGGCTAACTCCACCAATTGTTTTGACAACTCCTCTAGCTCGGTAGGTGCAAGACAATAAGGCGCTCGTGCTACAGGTGCAGCACCAGGTATTAACTCAATCTGAAACTCCACTTGCCTAGTCGGCGGGATTCCCGGCAAATCATCGGGAAACACATCAGGAAAATCACGAACTATAGGCACATCTCCAATGCACCTTTCCTTTTTCTTCGTCCCTCCTTTCTCAGAAATTTGAGCTAAGAAAAGGTAACATCCTTTCTCCATTAGCTTTGGTAACTTAGTGCAAGAAATAACTGCTAACTGGGATGGGCTCCTCGAATCCTTTTGATCTCCTAATATATTTAGGATTTCCTTTCCGTAAGGTACACGCACGATCTTCTCGTCGCAAAGTATGTGAGCACGATACTTCGACAACCAATCCATACCAATGATGACATCAAAACTCCCTAACGTGACGGGTAGAAGATCTATGTTGAAAGGGTGGTTCAAGAAATTTAACGTGCAACCGCGAATGATGGTATTAATCCTTTCTATATTCCCATTTGCTAACTCTATATCATATCCAATTCCTAAGGCCATCGGGGGTTTCTCTAGTAAGGGTGCAAACGTAGTGGACACAAAACTCCTATCGGCACCAGTATCAAATAGTATGGAAGCATAACGATTATTGAGAAGGAACGTACCGGTAACGACGTTCGGATCTTCTCCTCTCTCGTTCCCGAGTGCATACACTCTTCCCTAAGCAGCTCCAGCTTCCACACGTTGGTCCCTGTTATCTTGTCGTCCACGGTTTCCTCCAGCTCCACGGTTTCCATGATTGTACCCATTACCACCCGAGCCTTGATTTCCTCGGTTCCACGATTCTCTACACTCGTTCCTATAGTGTCCCTTCTTTCCACATCCATAACAAGTAACGTCTGCCTTATTTCTCATCTCAGGAGCAGCTTGAACCATAGCAAAAGGTCGAGCTCTACAATCCTTAGCTGTGTGTCCTTTCTTTGAGCAGTTATGGCATTTCACACTACACCATCCAGTATGATGCTGGTGGCAACAACCACACTTGGGTGCATCACCGTTCTGGTTCTTCTTATCTCCATTCCCAATAGCATAAGCCTTAGCTTGTCTCTTGCTTCGGTGATCATTACCCTTAGAGTGCTGGTCTCTCTTTCTTTTTCCATTCTTCTCCTTATCAGCTCCTTCCAATTCCAACGAATCCATAAGTTGTTGAGCAATTGTGATTGCCTCATGGATGTTTGCAGGCCTTGCAGAAATCACATCATTCCTTGTAGCTACAGGCAACCCATCAGTATACCTCTCGATCTTTTGAGTCTCAGTTTTTACCATATCTGGGCAAAGCAAGGCCAACTCCTGGTAACGACGATTGTAAGTCGTCATATCATTACCTTTCACCTTGTGGTTCCAAAACTCAATCTCTAGCTTCTTAACCTCATTCCTTGGGCAATAAGTCTGAATCAGCAGAGACTTAAATTGCTCCCAAGTCATGGCATAAGCTACATCACTCCCAATGGAATTTCGGTAATTGTTCCACCAAGCTAAAGCTTCATCCTTGAAAGTAAAAGAAGCAAACTTTACCTTCGCATTCTCCGCACAACCACTGACATTGAACACTGACTCAGTCTTCTCAATCCATCTGACCAAGTAAACCACTCCTTCAGTTCCACCAAACTCAATGGGTCCACAAATCTTGAACTCCTTGTATTGACATCTATTAGCACGAATAGGTGGAAAAGTTCCAGCAGAATTGTTGGAATGATTTGACTCAGCTAGTAGTTCAGCAACTCTTTGCTCCACAAGTTGATTGATCATTGCTTGATCCACAGTAGGTGCATTCAGTGGAACATGATCATTGTCTCCCTGAACATCAACATTTTGGTTCCTGTTGTTGCGGTTAGTAGTGTCCAGGTTGTCAGGAGTAGGGGTTTCAACATTTCGAGTAGGTCGGCGTCCTCGATGACCGGGGGTAGTCACTGCAGGACCAGTTCTGGTAGCTCTAACAGGGTTTCGTCGTGGGGCCATTGATCTGTAACATCATACAAGTTCATGAGTCTCCAATAGAGCTTATCAATATGCTCAACAAAAGTAATTCAACGAAGCCAAGTCATGGAAAGAATAGCAACAATACACCACGTAACATCAATAAAGCGAATAGGGACTCAATTTCCATAATACCAAAAATCACATAATACCATATACTAATAACCATCAACCATACAATAGAGGTCCAACATCGTTCCAACTACTGGAAAACACAAAACATACTAATCGTTCCAAAAGAGACGAATACTGAACAAAATACATCGAAATATGATAACTAGCTTTTCTAACCGAACACTCCTCGGGTAGAAAGCAACAAGACAACATAACCCAAGCAACTAGCCACGCTGCTGGCGGAGGCTCCTCAACTCCTGCCTCAAGCCATCAAGATCCCTCCATAATGATCCTAGCTCCACACTATGGGTGTCGCTATCCCTCTTGAGGTCTGCCACCTCCTTCTCTAGGTCGGTGTTTCACTGCCATAGCTTGCGGTCGGCCTCTCGAGCTGTGACAAAACCTCGCGATCTGCTCATGAACCTCCATCAAAACTCTCCTCATCTCAATCGACCTGCCTTCAACAACAGTCATGTCAACTCTCAAATCCGCTAAAAACTCTCCGATAACTCTCTCAAGTCGATCAGATACTCGCGAGATCTTCTCGCCTTGGGTAGTAATCTGAGCCCACAACCTGCCACTCTCACCTAACTCTGCCTGCTGATACGTGGGAATCGCAATAGGCTTTACCTCTCAAGGGATCTTGAGAAGCTTACAACCCCCACCAGGCAGTGTACCTGATCGTTGTAGTATAGTATAGTGACAAGTACCGGGGGATTGATCGTTCAGCTTAGGAATAGTGTCGCTAGGGTTAGAAAGCCTAATTACTAGTTCTAAAGGTGAGGGATGATTATTTTTGTATTTTTCTATTTTTTAGAAAGCAATTAAAATTCTCGGGTTTGAAGGATTTTGGCGGAATTAGTTGCTAATCAACTAACCCAATACTAAGATGCAATCAAAATAAAATACTAAAAATGAAAATAAACTAATTTATACTAAAGTTGTGAGCAGTAATTGGAGAAAATGTGTTTACTTAGATTTCACTACTCCCTAGATATCTTTTACACGTTAATTACTTGTTATAATTGTATGGATGACGGATCGTATTCCTTAATACCATTCATGGGGTGGCACACATAACTCCCCAATTCTATGAGCTCTTATCTCCTCCTACACCATGCCCAGCACAACTATAGGGATTGTAAACAGTGGCTCATGCATTAAATACAACCAATAAAGACCTAGTGCGCGTTGGTTCATGTTTCTTAAGACGTTCAAGCATGTTACCAATTGGAGATCTGCCAGTTTTCTTAAGCCTAACATATAAATCATTCATCCAAGATAAGAATAAACAAGTAATCAACACATAATCAATATCTAGGTTTCATTAGATCTAAGCAAACACAAGATAGATCTAGCCTAGCATGATAGAATTAAGACAAGAACATGATATAGACAACCAACATATAGACATATTGATTGAATTAGAAGAACACTTATCTTGATTAATCATGCAAGGTATCAAGGGGTTGGAACCCTTGAAAAACCTGTAAAGTTACACCAAAATCGTACTTAGGGTTTCTCCCAAAACTTCTCTCTTTAAATGTGAAAAATTAGAAAACTATATATAGGAAAAGGGGTCTGACAGCGTCAAGACCAATTAGGTGACGCCGTCACCTCGCCGCCAAAACAATCCTCGGACTGTCTAGATCTACATTTGACGCCGTCAAGAACAATACATTTCCAGGCCGTCACGACTTTAACTCTTGACGCCCTACCTTCATGACGCCGTCAAATCTCTTCTGGATCGTCATGGAATTTTACTCTTGACGCCGTCAGGGAACTACCCTTGACGTCGTCACCTACTGTTCCCAGCATGGAAAATTAAGACTTTGGCGTTTTCTTCACTTTTATGCTCCAAAAATGTCCGAATTGCTTCCCTTTCCAGATTTCACTCCCAAAGTACCTAAAATCACAAAAGGAACGATTTAGGGCAATATTTGATCAAATAAATTCGGATTCGGGCTTAAATGACCCCCTAAAAATGGATCATTTTTCGCCTCATCATATACCCTTACACTTGAGATTTGCTTGTCCTAACAGATGGACCATGTGGAGATGGGGTAGGTGATCTAGGACGACGACGCAATGATGTGGGTGGTGCCTCTGACAGAAGAGAGTGAGCATCAATCTGTAAAGGTGATGGAGTAGGGCGTACTGACATGCGTGCCGTAGCTCGGTGGGCAAAGCGTGGGGCCACACGAGCCAAAGCCTGATGAAGAGTAAGTTGCCTCGATGTACCAGGGAGCCCTAGAGAAGATGGGGGTCCCTGCGTAGATGCAGCAGATGGTGCTGAAGTAGAAGCTGTCTGCGGCACAGCAGCTGAAAGCATGGCAATCTGGTAAGGATCATCAGATGCCATAGTGAATTGTGCTGGTAATACCGGTGCAGTAAGAATATCCTCGACAACATCGGGCATATGGGAGGCCATGGTCTGTGACAACGGCGTAGGGTAGGTGTAAGTGTTTTAAAACAACTAAATCACAACTTAAAATACCATACCAAAAATCCTCATCAAATAATTCAATCATATAATCTCAATAAAGAGTTTCAAATACCGCATTACGAAAACATTTATAAAACAATTAGACAATATAATTCCTCGAAACGCCATCTTATTACTAAATCCATAACCTCAAATCATCTCAAGAAATCCCAAATCTAACAATCCTCTCAAATATCTCATAATACCTCAAAATAATAGAAGATGCTTCGGCTTGGCGGGCTGGCGGGCAGTGGTCAAGGATCATTTTCTATAAAAACTCGGTTATAGTTTAGGCGTTTATTTACCTAGTTCTCTATAACCTTGGCTCTGATACCAATCTGTAACACCCCCAAAATTTGATACAGCGGAAGACTCAACAAGCTTTCGGGGTGCTACGGGGATTGGTATCCAACACAAGACATAATAGAACGAGATAAAGTAAACATAATAAAAATGCAACCAAAACGGGGTTTTAAAGTTTACATTTATCCCAACAGCATTCAGAGTCAGGCCCAAAAGAAAATAACAGTAGGTCCATAATTCAATATCAGAGTTTAGAAAAATAGATCCATAAACCAGGAGCCTTAGCCGAGCCTTCCAATCCATGCATCCGTATCATCACTTAATTACCTGAGAAAACGTGCTAAAAGTCAGCTTTCGCTGGTGAGATCATAGGTTTAAGTTCATCTAACAATATAGTGGACATATACGCAAAACGCTTGCTAGCTAGACTAAGGATTCACTAAAAGCCTGCGGATACCCTCAGCTCCAATCATAACACACGGATACCCTCCGTTCTAACACAGATATTCGGGTAACCCCCGCAATACTAATAAATACTCGGATAACCTCCAAAGTATCATTAACCTATAGGTGCACGCTACAGTATCTAAATAAGCCAACCTTGAATAGTACACACGAACCGTGTGACTAAAGCTGACAATACAAATAAGCCAACCTTGAATAGTGCACATAGAATATATGTGACTAAAGTTGACAATACATCCTAGTCTATACGCATAGCAAGTTTAGAAAGAATATAAAAGCGATAATAGTCCACATAAAATAATTTGCACGTTTCTCACCCCAAGTATTGAAAACATAGTTCAAGAGTAAAAGTGGGGCTATGACTCACCTCAAGTCCAGAAATATAGCAAGAAGAAGTCGGTAGAAGTAAGATGTATAGTAACTCACAAGACGGCAACTACGGACTCGGCACGACCTAACAATATTAACTCGTTCAGAAATCATTTCCTCAAATTCAAAATATTCCCAAACCCGGATGTAATCCGTTTTATTTTCCGAAAATCCATTTCGTAATAGTTTGGTGTATTTACGTTTGGTATCCATACGGGTGGTGGGTCGACACAAAACAAACCAAAAAGCACACAAAAGAATAATAAAATAAACTATAGATCTAATATTAGCCCAATATATTATTTAAATAAATCGCCGAAGTTTATCAAATCCGTCGATTTGAAAATCCTCATATTTATTTACGTAACATACCGTTCCAAGATTACACCCAATCCTAAAGCACATAGCACATAAACACTATATGGTATATATCGTAGTTTAATAAATTCTTTATATACATCGTCAAATTGGCCAGATTTCCCGATATATATATTCGCAATTTATTACTCTTTACATATACCACAACCTATGGGCGTCGTAGGATACGATGCCCATTAATATACTCATTTCGTATAGCCAAACAACCCGGTTCAACCTTTCGGTTAAGTAGTTATTTAGTTATAGAAAACGCTTATATTAATCGTCATATATCCGTGACAGCACGTAAGTCACAAATAAAACTTACCTGAACTCGAGTGACCACGACTCCGCATAACTCGATTGGTTTACTCGTTATATATATATAATGACATTTTATTTAATATTTAGTAATTGTCGAGAGTTTCTCGTTTTATAACACATTTTTATGATAATACTTCCAATAATATTACGCTACTCTCGTAGCCTAATATACATTTAGTCGTATTATTTATAATATGACTCGTGATTTTTATTATTATTAATATACGCATTTATACAATTATATATCCGTTATTCACGTCTATATATTTATATAAACGTTTATATTACCAATAACTATTATTACGAGTTTTATTATTTATGTTTAAATTGTAAATAGTTATCGAGTCATACGAAATGGTCACATGTCCGAGTCATGACTCTCGGCTCATTGTCCAAGTCCAAAGTAATAAGCAATTGTCATAAAAAATCAATGCATCTCCATCCAACACAATCCCAAACCACGTGCTACAACAATAGGGTCCGACTACGGCACCCGACTAACCTATCTCCGTCAATCTAAGTGACCGTCTCACAATCGGTCCCCAATAACACATTTCGTCAACACTTCTCAATACCAATATCCAATATCCAATGTCGAGACCAAACATGGTCTCGACCCACATGTATTCGGCCAAGAGATAAAATAAACAACCAACCAATTACAAAACCAAGTTAACAATCAAGAGACAATATAACCAAGGTCACATTCGGGTTGGTTTACCAAGCCAAACCCGAGTCTACACAACTCGACTGAGTCGCGGTAAACACCACGAGCCAAGAGGGGCTCGAACCAAGTACCAAAGATCACAAAAATGGCTCCAAGGAGCACTCCATAATGCCAATTCGACCATGAGGGTCTCGGCAACAACAACAAATACACGGCATCGAGCCGCGACTCTCAAGAGTCGAACCAAGCATACCAACGCGAGCAAGAAATCAAGAGCCAAAACCACGGCTCATAATAACAAGAAATCGAGCACCATGGCTCGAGTCAATACCCAAGCCGTGAGTCATGGACTCACGGTTCGAACCAAACCCACCAAATAACAACCCGGATACCAAACCTTCTAATAAAAACGAGTTTCCAACAAAAACCCATAAGTATTTCCGTTTTTAAGTGAAAACCCATTCGGATCTTAATCACATCGTGACCAAGGGTCACGTTTTAACAAAAATGCGAGTCACACTCGCCTCACCTTCGATCAAATAAGCTCCAAACCGTAAAACCCTTCGATAACAACCGATTGGTGGTGAAATATGGTGATGATTCGTGATGAAAATGATGTTATAGGCGCGTGTAGGGGCGGATCTAGAAGATTAGATGGTGGAGATCACGAAAATGGTGGTGGTTTGTAGTGGTGACCGGCGGTGTGATGGTTATGGCCGGAAAATATGGCGGCGGCTAGGGTTGAGGGAGAAGAGAGAATGAGAGAGAGATAAGTAAGTGAGTGAGGGTGTTTGTTTGTGTGAGAAAACCGGACCACGAGGACCAATTTTGTGGTTTACTCTTTTTATTTTTTTTTAAATAATAATAATGATAATAATAATATTAGTAATAATAATATTACTAGTTGTGTTGAGTGGGTAAAGTGGGTAAATGTAAAACATACGGCCCGAAACCCGAACTCTTTTCAAACTTTCCATATCTCCCGAAAACATCCCGTAAATAATTAAATATAATCGGACTCGTAAAACGAATCATAACATTTCCCGTTAGGTAAACCTAGTGCCGGAGTCAACGTAGTACCAGTGAGAATTTTAAAAACATACATCATCACGTAAATTCCGTAATGAATTATTAAAATAATTCACGAATTCCATAACGTCATAAAATATAATTATCCATAAAATTGGTCTTACAAGTTCGTTGTGAATAAAAATTCCAAATAAAAATTATAAACGAACTTTAACGTAATGCGGGTTTTCAAAATAGCTCCCTAAATTGCCGGTTGTCACAGGTATGTTTTTTTATTCTTTCCTTTCATTTCGTGTATTCCGTGTCTCGTTGAGTTAAAGTGTAAATGCGGTGCTTATTTCGTGTATTCCGAACCAGTAAATAACCGATAAAAAATCCGAATCCGAACATTTATAACCGAAAAAAACGAACCGGTAAAAAACCGATAAAAAAACAATTCCGAAAATTTATAACCGAAAAAAACCGATTCCGAACATTTATAACCGAAGAAAACCGATTCCGAAAAACCAAAACCGAACCGAAACTGGTTATTAGAAAAAACGGTTTTTTTATAACCGGTTTTTAAAAAACCAAAAACCGAAAAAACCCGATTTATTTGCACCTCTAATTGTATAACATCAAGTCTAGTGAGATGAGTGGGTGATTATGTTAAAGAAAATAAGGGTAATATAGTTATTTCAGTTATTATTTTAATATAAGCATGTCATGTTGGTGAAGTCGAAACAAAATTTGAAAGTTCGTTAGTGAAGTAAGGTAATAAAAAAGTAAGTGTTTTTACTCAAAATTTGAAAAATCCGTTGCTATTTTATAGTTTTCACCTTTTTATTATTATTATTATTATTTATTTTATTTTTTTTTAAAGTAAAATGTGTTATTTACTAGCGAAAACATTTGATCATCGATTTCGTCTATTAAAAAAGTGGATCCATAAGTGTTTGTTTCTTGATCTAGCCCATTTTGATCCATTTCAGCATGAACCCGTTTGATCATTACCAACCCACTTGATCCCAATTCTCTACATTATGGTCTAGGGGTGTCAATTTGGGTTGTGTCCAGGTCGGCGGGTTCGGGTGAAAACAGTTAAACATAATATAGCAACCAAAAAATCACACCCAAATGATGAGAAAGGTCGATCATCATCAGGAATGTTTGCTACTAAGGCATTAAAAATAGGATTTCAAGCACTCTAATTTCAAAACGAAGTTAAATATCATACCTAAATTGACAAACAATGTTTGCTACTCGGGTCGTACTACAATGTATCAAACTGATCATAATTTCTATACATACTTGTGCGTATAAATGAAATAATAGTAGTCACCACACAAGAGGACTCCACATATATACTATCCTAAAGTGATAGAAGGCAAGTAATATGAATACAAAGTTAATATTCAAATGAAACTCATAAAATTGACCTCCTTCATTGTAGATCCAAAAGTTTAATATCAAAAGCTAGTAATAGGAGAAACTCATCATAATTATAGTTAATAGATAATTTGCACCAAAAGTTCACTATCAAAAGCTAGTACTACGTAATATCAGAAACTCGTTCATTGTAGATGTCTTTTTAATTCAATTTAAGGACTCATAACTTGTCCTGCAGGATTTCACTTGCAACGACATAAGCTCTGACTTGCTGCCAGTCTTCACTTGCAATGTTATAAGCTCCGACTTGCTGCCAATCTCCTGATAATTGTTAATATAAAAAGATAGATTAGAAAACAATGTTACCAAAATGAATCAAGAAAATAGACAAGGTATTATTGATTCTATCCAAATAATAAATCCATATGGCTTATATATGTGTGTATTGCGTGTTTATATAAACAGAAACAGATTGTTTTTCTAGCCTTTCACACTAGGAAGAACCATTTTATGTGACAGTGAGCAAAAAACATTGGAAAGTTTAACCTAATTAACAAACACGCAATACGTGTTGTATTACTTGTATATATATGTACCTCTTGGAGGAGCAGGTGGTCGCGGTTTCTCCAATGCCTCCTTAACTCTCCCTACAGTCTGATTTATAGCAAAAGTGATCGACTCTATCGACTGCTGCGTTTTTTCCTGCAACGGCTGGTTTCCATCAACCAGCATCCGTAATACCAATGTAATAACTGAGCCACCTGTATTAGTAGCGGTGGTTTGGCCATTGATAGAAAACCCTGATACCAGCACGTAATCTTCTGAAACTCCTTTGCCATTGCTGATGAGATCAAAATCTTTCTTTGAAACAGTGGACCACACCACTAGTGCTCCAGACCGGTTGACATCCACTTCTTTGATTAAGATCTCATCGCTCGAACCCTCAATCTGTTACACATCATCAGATGTTGTAAGGAGTTAATTGGGTGGGGTGATTGAACAACGTAACTAATTACCGTAGAAGCAGATATGTGGTTCCTAGTGTCACTGCCAGTTGAGTATTGTTTGAATGTATATAGTTTTCTAAGCCCCCCAAGTACGTCCCACTGTCACAAAAATAAAGATTGAAAAGTACTGAATATGCGTATAGCTTGTGCAAGTCTGTGTGCTGGTTTATTAACTAACAGTAGTACCTCATGGTGTATGCGTTCATCTCCGAGCGTCACAAGCACAAACTCGGGGGAGTGTTTTACATGAAAGGCCACCACACCTCCCGCAACTTCAAAATTGGCAAAGGACTTATAGAGAGTAGCGTGAACCTTCAAGTCATCGGGACCAGTAACAGACCTCCATAGAGTGCGATTGCAGTCGTCATTAGGACTAATATTCTCAAACAAGCCACGCACCATGAAGTACTCCCCAAACCCCATAAAAGTCAGCTTCTCTGTAATCCATGAAGCCTCTGTTTATGCATTGAATTGTGGAGTTAGGAGGAAACACTTTGGCTAAAAATTGCTCACAACCAATATTTTGGTGATAAATCCAACTAACACTTGATATATGTTGAAACCAAATACTCACTACATTATATCTTCTTAAGACTCATAAAATGACCTTTGAATTGGTACGCAAAGTGGCAGTATTACAAAATCAAGAAAGTAACAATCCAAACAAAACGTAACTATCACAACTGCACTCTGCTTGTTCTTCCGAGTGAAATTTATACACCGAGTGATGATATCAAATGTGAAACATTGACCAAACTTTGTAAAAGATAGAATTTTGGTGATTTTTTTTATCTGATCTAACATTGACCAAACTTTGTCAAAGATAGAATTTTGGTGATTTTTTTTTTAAATCAAGAAAGTGACCCTCTTTCACATGATCTTTCAAGCCACGCTACCATTCATTCAGCTCCAAATGCGAATCCACTCCTGATTAGATGATCGTAGAACGTTTGGTTTGGCAGTGATTCTTCAAGTTCCATATGTTCCACCCAAGTAACCTGTTGATAACGGCACAGCATGATGGAGCTGTGTGTATAAACAATGTATGTGTGTGTATACAAACCTACCTTTGATACCCTCGGCAACAATAAAAGGGATATGATCCATTTTCTTATTTTTAGATAGTAAATGTAGTTCGTTTTTCCCTTCTTTGAATCAAGCATCCAGAAGGAAGGCAACGAAACTTATCTGAGGAGGGACAATGTGAAATTTCTGCAACAACCCACGTGCCTTGATCTATTTGTGCATACGCTCTAACGAGATTCATGAACCTCCTTTTGGCAACCATGCAGGGTGAAGTGGCTTGCAACTCTTTACGCCTGTATGTGCGAACAAATTAATCCCTGATAAGTGTAGGTAAAGTTTAAAAACCAAAAAGTAACTGTAGACGCAAAATTACCAGGAGCAAGGTCCCGTCTGAGGTATCCTCTGATTTTGCAGGTGACAAGACTTGAATTATTTCCTCTTTCGTAACCATGTGTAGAAACGTAAAATCCCACACTCCCTAAAAAACGGTATGTAGTAATGTAAAAAAATCTCTATACATCTTACACGTACAAACTAGAAACATGCATGAAACAATATAAATTGGTACGTACGAACCTCGATCCATCTGAACAAAAGCGGAAGCGCGGGATGCTTCAGTGGTCCATGATGATTTGTTTTCGTTTTTGTTTTTGTTTTTGTACCACCACGGAAAGGCTTGTTGATACTTATGTTGAACAAGAACATCCCTTCCTTCTTCGGACTTGGTCCATAGATCATTGTTCTCATATTTGAAAAGTTCGCGTAACTCATGGACAGCAGCAACCACACTTAATTTGTACTTACCGGCTCTATAATATCTTATAGTGCATGTATATACGTTTTGAAATTAGAATTGGAAATCATCCGATGTTGAAAAAGTGCATGTTGATTGTTTAATTAATTAGTATTGTGGAAGTAATTGAAATAAATATAAAATAATTATCCATACGAGGATTTTTTTTTTTTTTTTTTTTTTGGTTGGTATATGAAATATGGTTAAAGTTGATCTTCCAAATCCTATTTGAAAATAGATGAAAAAATAAAAATAAAAAAAATAATAAAAATAAAAAAGAAGAAGAAGAAGAAAAATAAAAAAAAGTTCGACCATAATAAATAGGGGATTCATTCATCCTGTAAAACAAACAAAGAGAAAAAAAATGGGTCTGTCTGTGATGGCTGCTGTCAAAGAGTTGCAAGAGCTTTTTAAAGATGATATGTGGATCAAGTCTCCTGGAGGAAGGGATGTTCTTGATGAACATAAATATCAACAAGCCTTTCCGAGGAGCAGCAAGAGAAATCACGAGTCATGGCTCATCGAAGCATCCCGCGCTGTCGAGTGTATTAAGATGAATCACTTGGACCTCGCCGATATGATAACAGAGGTACCAATTTTTTTTTTATTTATTTTTTTTTTAAAGTTAATTAGGGTTGAATACCAAATTCACACAACCTATTCCATGTTTTATTAATTAGTTTTTGATATGGTAACAATGATTGTTTTATGGTCTGTGCAGACAAAAGTGTTTGATCATAGGAACAATTAGAACTGAATTTAGTTACTATAATTCATAATTCTTGAGCTTGTTATATTTGTGTTATTCAACCCAATACTAATTCCATCTCAAGTTGAAACACTCAACTTCTTTTCGGTAATAAAAATGCTAGGTATGCTACTAAAAAAACACTAAAAGCATCCTCTGTGCGACATTCGAATATATCATATCATCCTCAGTGTCTGTATAGCAGAACCTTGATTGGCTTGGAGAAAAAAAGCTTAAATGATAACGATATACAAAATACAAAAAACAATGGAAAAACAATACAAACAGATGCATATGTGGCAAGTGCCTAGGTTGAATACCTTCATAACTGTAGTAAGTAGATATGCCAATTAGATTTTATATAATTTTTAACATGTGATAGCAGCAGTTGTTAACTTTATTTACTTTTTTCTTGCATAGTATGCGTGGGATTTCCTGTTTCCAAACATGGTTGCGACGGAGAAAACCTTTAGAGTCTTTTCAACTGGATCAGATGATAGCCCACACGGGGCCTTGCAAGCGGTAATCGTCTGCACGCTCGCACTTTTGCTTTCTAATTCATTCCTACCTACCTTAATTTGCTTCATGTCTCGTACACAGGTCTCCAAACAGTTGCATGCTGCTTCACCCATGCTTGTCAGCAGGCAATTCGGTGTCATCAGAACGTGTTTACTCATTGATCAAGGGACATGGGTGGTTGCAGAGATTTCACTTGATAAGAAGACCCCATATTTTTGTCAACGCCTTCCTTCTGGATGCTTGATTGAACGCATATCCGACGATGAATCAAAGGTAACATGGGTCGAACATACGGAAGTTGCTTCATCACTGCCAGACCAAACAAGTGCATTCGCATTTGGAGCCGAACGAATGGCAGCGTGGCTTCAAAGATATTGTGAAAGAACGTCACTCATGAATGCTATGTATACGCATGGCCTTGAAACTCAAGGAACAGGTACTTACTTTCTCATTGATATATCTATCTATCTATCTATATATAAACCTTACTGATGTTCCACCATTCAATGCATGTACATATGTTCGACGAAATGAAGATAAGTTAATGTTAATGTTGATGTTCCACCAGGAACAACATATCTGCTTCTCAGGTAATTAGTTGTTCACTCGATGCAACCCCCCCCCCCCCCCCCCCCCCCCCCCTTTCTTATAGTTCCTTACGCCATTTGATGATGTGTAACAGATTGAGGGTTTGAGCGGTGAGATTTTAATCAAAGAAGTGGATGTCAACAGGTCTGGATCGCTAGTGGTGTGGTTCACAGTTTCAACGAAAGATTTTGACCTCATCAGCAATGGCCAAGCAATTTCAGAGGATTCCGTGCTGATATCAGGGTTTTCAATCCGACCCGATGGCCACATCACAGGTGGTTCAAGTATTACACTGGTATTAAGGATGTTGGTTGAGGGCGACCAGCCATTGCAGGAAAAAAGGCAGCGGGCGATAGAGTTGATCACTGATGCTGTGAATCAGACTGTGAAGAGAGTCAAGGAGGCACTGGACAAACATTGACCACCTCCACTTATGATATGAGTTACTCATATTAATGCTCATACTAGCTAGCTTTTGACATCATATCACTACACCTCCTACTTTTGTTTACCATTTAAAAATTGAGTTTTACAAAAAAAACATCCACATAATAACATGCTTGTTTCTTATTGGTGTTTATCACTCTCATTTTCTATCTCTTCTCATTTATTGATGTAGCATTTCTCTTAAAAATTATATTATTTTTTACCTTGGCTTACATTCATTATTACCTTCTCACTACCTGAAAAGCATCCAACTTCTTCTTGGTTCGAACCAAGTGTGGCATATAAGACAAGTATGGCATGTGTTATGTTCTAAGAGGAATTTTCAGTGTGACTTCTCTTAAGTTGCTTACAATTTCATGCACGACATGTAAATGGTCTAGTTAAACCTCAACTGTAGGTGCTTTTGTATACAGCAACTGATCACCAAACAACCATTTTGTGTGTGTGAAGACCATTGTGTACAAATTAGTGAGAACGCCTAATTAGTGAATCATAACCTTGGTCCCTCACTCCACTACCCTCCGAACTTATCACTCAAACTACAACAATGCCTAATTAGTGAGAATTTTTGCATCTTTAAATCTTTAATAACATTGTACTAATTGATGAAAGAGGAGTGATCAACCGGTATATACAGAAATTCCATTTTTCAGGAATCTCATAGATTAAGGAGACCATAATACGGAATCAAGTAAAAAAAAAAAAAAAAAAAAATGATAAGAGCTAAGTGTGTCTATTTTGTCAAATAGCCCATTGTATGAACACATTTGATCATCTATTTTGTCTATTACACATGTTGAAGTATCAACAACTCTCAATTGACCAGGTCCAACTATTTCAATGTTCTTACTCCAAATGGTAACATGGTGGAGGTTACCGAGAGGATGAGAGTGGTATTGACACAAACAATGCTTGGGCATTGAGGCCAAGCTTCCATTCATTTACTCAGAATATTCTTAGTTATTTAAATTTCGAAGTTTTTAACAAATTTTTAGCTCTTTATATTTCAGCGATGTACAAAGAAAAGAAGACTTTAGTTTTTTAATATAAAAAGATAAACAATGTAACTACAGTTTCCAAGTAATGTGTGTGTTGGCGTATGTGTTCGAATCACGTTCTTATCTTCGGTACTAAACCCTCCGGATATACATTTTTACCTTTGGTTCTCAACCCTCTGGATCTACAGCTTATATCCGAAGGATTGGCTAAAATGTCGTCATCCCAGATTTTCAGGGATCGTGTCGGCCATGTGGTCTGACATTTACCTACTAAGTATGGTGCTCTACTGTATGCTCCTTCCCGAGGCAGAGCAGGTAAGAAACGAGGTAGTATAAATACCCCCATCTCATTTATGTCATACAACTAACACACACACATTACATTTACTCTCAACTACTCACTTATCCTTCGTACCATACATACTTACTCTCACACCGGAGGTGGGTCCTGGGAATACTCCCGGGGCGAGCCTAACGTGTGCTTCTTGTGTGCAGGTATCTACGTTTATCCGAAGGTCATACATAAGAAGTATATGCTTACAAGATTTTACCTTAACAAATTGGCGCCATCCGTGGGACCCGTTACTCAATCTACCTGAGAAAAATGACCGATCCTCCTCCCCCACTATTTTCCACCCCTCTCTCCTCAGCCGGAGGGAGCGGGGGCAACACCAACCCGAACAACCATAATCCAGAAAATGATTCCCCAAACCTTCAAGAGCTAATCCTTGGACAAATGGCTTCCCTTACTGACTTAATCAACAAACATAATGCTCTAGGAGAAAATGTTCTCAGGCCGATGCGTTTGGAGTTCGGCGATGAAGGGAATGATGTAGTCCGAAAGGACAGGGTAGTCGAAACGGATGAAGACCTGAGTAAGCCATTCAAGGAATTGTCACGGTCACCGTTTACCAGCCGAATAGTCAAATTCGCTGGAGAGAAGTATACCATGCCTCTTAACATGAGGTTTTATGACGGAACGACAGATCCGAACGATCACCTCACTCGGTTCACCGGGGCGGCAAATCGGACAATGGCCTATGCCAACTTGGTGTCTTATGTTTCAACAGACCATGGATGGAGCTGCCGGAGGATGGTTCGAGCGATTAGAGCCCGGTAGCGTCAACAGCTGGGAGGAGCTAAGGGAACAATTTTCGACTCGATTTTCTCTTCGGAGGAAATGCACCAAGGATCCGACAGAGATTACCAAGATAGTCCGGAGAGCACATGAATCATTGTTGGACTTCAAGGAAAGATGGACAGATGAGGCCAGCTACATCAGCGGCGTACCGTAAATCATGCGTATTTCGGCCTTCATGAATGCTCACAAGTGCCCAGCCTTGGCGAAGAAATTCTCGGACAGAGTACCCCGATCGGTAACAGAAATGTTCGCCAGAGTGGATGATTTCATCCGGGCGGAAGACGCATACCGAAGCACAGAACTGCCCAGAGGGGAAGGTTTCGAAGCAAACAGAAGAAGGGGTTTCAAGGATGACAGGTATAAGAATGAAAGGAAGAACAAACCTCGACACAAGGATTCGTACCACCCATACGTGGCTCCTAGGAGGGACGTGAGTCGCAATGAGTACTATCGTCCGGATCGCAAGCCGATGGAAGTCTTCCGAGAAAGACCACAGCGTCCCGGTTTGAACGCACTTATAAAACCTCCTAGGGAGATCCTGGCCACAGAGCATCATTTAAACTTACCGGCACCTAGGCCAACAGGTGGTAAACCCTCTCGTGAAAACATGGGTAAATTTTGTGAGTACCATAAAGAGGCCGGTCACTTAACTAACCATTGTCGAGAATTGAAAAAGCAACTAGAGATAGCATTGGAATCCGGTAGGCTCGATCACTTGTTGAAAGAGTGGAAACAGAGAGATACTGTCCGAGATAGAGAGCCGGTCAAAAGTTATGACAAAGGGAAAAACAAGGTGATCAATATGATAAGATCCGATGGGGGAACGAAACGGAGAAGCTACAATTATGAGGACGAATGGATGAAAACCCCAATCACTTTCCCCCCGATCATGACGGAGGATTTGTCTGATGAGCCCCTCATTGTTGAGGGAGAAATCTGTGGGTATCTTGTACGTCGTATATATGTGGACGAAGGGTCCTCAGTAAATGTGATGTACGAACACTGTTTCAATAACCTTAGTATCGACATCAGAGGTAGGCTCCGAGAAACCAGTACGTCCCTCGTAGGCTTTTCCGGCGAAACAAACAAACCTTTGGGGAAGAATGAGTTGGAAGTATGTTTCGGTGACCACGGGATGTACCGAAGAACAATGATGAATTTTTGTGTGGTCAACTCCCCGTCACCATACAATGTAATCTTAGGCAGAACGGGTCTGAAGGAAATAAGGGCCGTGCCATCTACCATTCACTCGATGATCAAATTCCCCACACCCAAGGGAATAGCAACCCTAAGAGCCCATCCGTCAGTAGTATTCGAATGCCGGAAGTTAGAGGAAAGGCAGTCGAACGAAGAATCTCAATCCGGGGGTCATCAAGAAGTAAACGATGACGCGAAAAAAATAACGGGAACCGAGGAAGTATTAGTAAACCTAGATTATCCGGAACAGTTAGTAATCATCGGAAGGAACTTCTCAAATGAGGGACGGAAAAGTCTTGTCGAGCTGTTACGAAAGAATAAAGACATCTTTGCTTGGCAACCGTCAGATATGACCGGGGTCCCTAGGTGGTTGATCAATCATCGTCTGAACGTTAATATAATGGATACTCCAATAGCTCAGAAAAAACGAAGTCTATCTGTGGAGAAAAATCAGGTCGTGACGAAGGAAGTAGAGGAATGGTTGAAAGCAGGGATTGTTAGACCCGTCAAGTACCCGACGTGGATCTCCAATCCGGTTCTAGTAAAGAAGTGTGACGGAAGTTGGAGGATGTGCATTGATTTTAAAAACCTCAACTCCTCATGCTCGAAAGATTACTATCCTTTACCGGAGATTGATTGGAAGATAGAATCAATAGTAGGCTTCAGGTACAAATGTTTTTTGGACGCCTACAAAGGATATCACCAAGTTCAAATGGCCGAAGAAGATGAAGACAAGACAGCATTTTACACGGAGCAAGGTACATATTGCTATACCAAGATGCCCTTCGGACTCAAGAATGCAGGAGCAACCTACCAACGTTTAGTGGACTCAGCTTTCCAAAGTCAAATCGGCAGAAATTTAGAAGCTTATGTAGATGACATGGTGATCAAAAGCAAAAGCGAGAAAGAAATGTTAGCCGATATCTCTGAAACCTTTCACAATCTCCGGAAAATAAACATGAAGCTGAATCCGAGGAAGTGTTCCTTCGGTGTAGAAGAAGGAAAATTTTTAGGTTATATTATAACATCCGAAGGGATAAGGGCGAATCCAAAGAAGACGACGGCAATCGCTGAAATGAAATCTCCGTCGACCCTGAAGGAAATGCAAAGTCTGAGTGGAAAATTAGCAGCTTTGAACCGGTTCCTAGCAAAATCCGCAGAAAAATCCCTTCCTTTCTATGAAACTCTGAAAAACATCACGAAAGAAAACAAAGAAGAATATAGATGGACTGACGAGGCGGAAGAGGCCTTCCAATCCCTCAAACAGCTGATCCTAAAGCTCCCCTTGTTAACCACACCCAAGCTGAAGGAAGTTTTATTTATTTACCTAGCGGCCTCTCGCCGTGCAATAAGTGCCGTCCTATTGACCGAGAGGAATGGAAGACAATTGCCGATTCACTATGTCAGCAGGACGTTGCAAGATGCTGAAAAGAATTACATGCCTGTTGAAAAGTTGGCCTTATCACTCCTACATGCGTCTAGACGATTGAGAAGGTATTTCGAAGCACACCCGATTAAAGTTATAACAGATCAACCCATAAAGCAAATTTTGTGTAAAGCCAAAGCATCAGGGAGGCTCACTAAATACGCCGTGGAGTTAGGGGCATACGACATAACGTATGTTCCGAAGAATTCCGTTAAGGGGCAAGTGCTGGCTGACTTCATTTCGGAGATGTCTGTGGAACTTAGAGGAAAAGGCGATGAGCAAATAACGAAGGAAATATGTGATGTATCAAGTTCGGCTGAATGGGTATTGTATACAGACGGAGCATCGAGCATGAAAGGCTCAGGAGCCGGGCTAGTCCTGATTGGTCCGGACCAAGTGGAACACACCTACGCACTCCGTCTGAATTTCGCAAGCACCAATAACGAGGCGGAATACGAAGCACTTCTTGCCGGTTTGCGTATAGCAAGAAAAATGAATGTCGAAACCCTCGATGTCAGAGTAGATTCCAAGCTAGTTGCAAGCCAAATAAACGGGGAATTTGTGGCCTCGAAAGAAAGCATGATACAATACCTAGCAAAAGCAAAGGAACACATCAGGCTGTTCAAAAAGTTTAAAATCCGTAATATCCCGAGGTCTCAGAACCAAAAGGCTGATGTCTTGAGCAAGTTAGCTTCAGTAGCCTTCAATCACCTCACCAAAGAAGTCTTAGTAGAAGTGCTGGAAAAACCTTCAACACAAGAAAAGGAAATTAAAGCTATTGTAGAAGAAGAAGGTGACAACTGGATGACACCCATCGTTAGATGTTTGCAAGATGGCATTTGGCCGGAAGACCCGAACGAGGCAAGAACCCTTCGGATGAAAATCCCTCACTATGTCATGGAAGGAAACGTGCTGTTCAAAAAATCCTACTTGGGTCCGATGGCACGTTGTGTAGGACCCCTGCAGGCAAATTACATCATCCGGGAAGTTCATGAAGGTTCGTGTGGCATGCATTCCGGCCCAAGGTCTGTCGTGGCGAAACTCATTAGGCAAGGGTACTACTGGCCAACTATGCATCAAGACGCTAGGGAGGAGATAAATAAATGTGACTCATGTCAAATTCACTCCCCGGTACCGAAACTACCTAAGACCATACTGACCTCTATCATGGCCCCATGGCCCTTTTATGAGTGGGGGATGGATGTGCTTGGTCCACTGACGGAGGCCCCGGGGAAAGTGAGATATGTAATCGTGGCAATAGATTACTTCACCAAGTGGATAGAAGCGAAACCCCTAGCAAGGACGACGGGTAAGGAGGTGAAGAAGTTTGTATGGGACAACATAGTTTGTCGGTTCGGACTTCCAGCTATCATCGTCACAGATAATGGTACGAACTTTGTAAATGATCCTTTTAAAAGTTGGTGCGCAAAATTAAAAATCAAACAGATAAACACGGCCGTAGCACACCCTCAAGCGAACGGTCTAGTAGAAAGGGCTAACGGAAGCCTCATGCACGGTATAAAGACAAGGTTAGGAAGGGCAAAAGCCGGATGGGTCGATGAGTTACCTAACGTCTTGTGGGCATATAGAACATCTTTGAAAACAAGCAACGGCGAGACGCCCTTCAGCCTCACGTATGGTAGTGAAGCCGTCATACCGGCTGAAATTGGGATGCCAACACACCGTACCATGATGTTCAACCCGGACGAGAACGAAGAAGAGCAACGTCTAAATTTAGATTTGCTACAAGAAAGGCGTGAAATGGCAGCAATACGAGAAGCAAAGTACAAAGCCAAAGTTGAACAATACTATAATCAAAGAGTCCGCCCGGTATTATTCAAAGTAGGTGACTTTGTCTATAGAAGGAACGAAGCCAGTAGAGTGGAAAGCCAGGGAAAACTAGGCCCGAACTGGGAAGGCCCTTACCGGGTGATAGAGGCATATCACAACGGATCATACAAACTCGAAACGATGGAAGGCCGAAGTGTTCCTCGAACTTGGCACGCAATCAACCTCCGAAATTGTTTCCGATGAACTTGTAGTGTTACTTTGCTCTAATGATAATCTACACTTCTCCAAGTAGGAGAAGAAATTTTCACCAATTTCCCATCTTTATACTAATTATTCAATGGGTCGTTATAATACACCATTCGGCCAACGGGTCGTTAGATTTTACACCGTTCGGAATTGTTAGCATTCTTTAAAATGTTTCATCCAATAAAGGATGGGTCGTTATAATACACCATTCGCCCAACGGGTCGTTAAATTTTACACCGTTCGGAATTGTTAGCATTGTTTAAAATGTTTCATTCAACAAAGAATGGGTCGTTATAATACACCATTCGGCCAACGGGTCGTTAGATTTTACACCGTTCGGAATTGTTAGCATTCTTTAAAATGTTTCATCCAATAAAGGATGGGTCGTTATAATACACCATTCGCCCAACGGGTCGTTAAATTTTACACCGTTCGGAATTGTTAGCATTGTTTAAAATGTTTCATTCAACAAAAAATGGGTCGTTATAATACACCATTCGGCCAACGGGTCGTTATATTTACACCGTTTGGTAATGTTAAAGTCGTTTGATAGCAAAATTGTCAAGTGTTTCATCTAACAAACTAATCATTGCATTATATCGACAATCAAAAAGTGGGTCGTTAAAATACACCATTCGTCACAAGTGCAAAAGATAATACATACAAAAGATAAAACTGAATACAGGCGTTCAAAACAAAATATATTCATCACGGACACACACGTCCGGTGTTCTAAGTTGCAAGAGTTTGAGACAAGCTATCCAAATAAACATAATCACAAGAAAGCACTCTCATTTGCTTTCTCTTCCCCATCATTCGGGTTGGAGCTTTCGGCAACAGTTACTGCAGGAGTCTCTTTAACCGGAATGCTTGGTTCAGGAGGTCCAGTTCCATCCGGCTGTAAATTCATTAAGTCCCCCAACGGTAAACGGTAAGACCCATCCACCTTCTGCACATACGGATACTCGGCATCAAAAATTTTGTTAAATTCAGCCTTCCACGTCGCCGGAGCATCCCGATTAAGATTTTTCACTTGACTCAGAACCTTTTCAACATCCTCCTCCTTGCGGTTCACCTTAACTCCACCATCGAATTCGGCTTTCACGCCGTCAATAAAGCCAGCGGTATAAGAAAGGCTGTACACTCGACCCATGCTCTTCTTGTACTCTCGGCTTCGAAAAAGTCGAGGGCAGACTGCCGGAAGAAGTTCCTTTACCGTGTTGTGACGAATGATTTCAGACTGAGCAAGCCTGGCTGTCAGGTTTTTGTCTTGCTCCTTCAGCTCATTCACCTCTGACGACTTATCGGCCAGTTGCCTTTCAAGTTCTCTGATTTTGACAGCCTGGGAGGAGGTCGTTGAGTGCCACTCATTCTTCTCTTTCTCCATTTCCTCCGGCTGTTCAACCAAACCCTCCTGACGGGTGGACGCAGCGCTTACCTCATCCTCCAAGGCTTTGAACTCCTTGAACAACTGATCAAAATTCCTCATCTTAGCATCACGCTCTCCCTCAACCTCCTTGAGCTTCTCAGATAAACCTCCGCAACCCTCATGAATAGCCGTTAGTTCACGGTGCTCTCGGTTCAACTGACTGAAGCGCTTCAACAACTCGGCCTGGAGGATCACCCCGCAACCAACGTTAATATAGGCTTGACGAACCAATTGGTTGTTGTTAAGTCCAGAAACAGCCTCTTCTTCAGCAGGGGTGGCGAGATGGTCCATCATCTCCTGGCAAGCCCTAAAGGAGTTCATTCGAACATCATCCCGAAGGGTCCACCCGGGAACAAAGTATCCTCCGGTTCGATCCGAATTACCTGAAAACGCGTTTTAGAAACGTTAGTTGCAAAAAAAAACAAACAAAAAAAACAAACAAAAAAGAGACTAGAATTGGCTTTAGATGAACGTACCGGCCTCTTCCGGAGGAGACTTGTTGGAAGGTTCCTGGGAGTGAGAAGCGTGATGTTCGGAATGAGCTGTATGGTTGGACGCATCTGTCAAGATAACAAAATGATAAGTGAACAATATCTCAAAATGGAAAGTAAGTGGACTACGTACCATGCGAAAGAGAGTTGGGGGGACGCTCCATATTCTCCCCGTCATTTTGTCCCGCCCCTTCTCCGTTCTTGGCTGGGGAATTTTCCTTTTCCACCCCCTCATCGGTTTGTGGTTCGGCTTGGTTGAGGGGGGTGACGTTTAGGGTACCGGTTCCCGACGATAAAACTACCTCCTCATCCAAAACTTTCTTCCTACGCTTCGGAACAGCCTTAGTGGCCGGAGCAGGTTTTCTCTTCACAGCAGGCTGCTTCTCCCTCTGTTTCCTCTCCTTCTCCTCCCGAGCGGCCACCACCTCATCATCAGCAACCTCAACCGCCTTTTGAATATTGCTCTTTGCTGGAGGTTTCTTCCCCGGAGAGAGTGGTTTAGCTGTACGTTCCGGATGAACATACCCCTCGGGAAAGGATTCCCCTTTGCTAACCACCGTTCCCTCCAAATCCGGAAGCTCTAAATACTCAGACATGGTAATAACTGTAACAAAAGGGAAGGTAAGCAAATAAGTACAAAGAGGAGTAAGTAACAAAAGCAACTTATACAAAGTGAATAAATTACCATGCCCCCCGGCACCCTTAATAACAAGCCTATGCCCGGTAAACTGAAAAACCCTGCAAAGCCCATACTCATACAAAAGACTTGAAGGAGTTTTTCGGAGAGCTATTGTCTTGCTAGCAATCTTCTTGGCATCACGCACAGAATAGTTCTCCGAAAACTTGTCCGAAATCTTGGAATCTTTGTGCCTCCAAGGCATGGCGTCCGGAATGGCCCTACGGTCTATCAAGAAAAATAAGTCTTTCCAAAACTTCATACCTGTCAACACCTCTTCGAAACATTTCATAGCCCTCTTACCGGTTCGGCTCTCAAACGAGAACCAATGACCTTGTTTACACAACCGATAGAAAACCCTAAAAAGAGGATCAGTTGGCGTAATATCTAAGCTATAGCACCGGACCTCGAACAGAGTTACCCTATTCAACCCTATGGGAACAAGTTGGGAGATGTGCACCCGGAAATACCCTACAACGGCTAGGAGAAAAGAGGAGAAGGGAACCCTAACTCCTCCTAATTTAATCTGCTGAACATACAATCCTATCTTACTCTCCGGTAACTCACTCATCGTCCACCCATCCGGTGGCAACATAGGATGCAAATCAGCTGGAATACCATAATCTCTACAAAGTTCATCTAATGTATGTTGGGATCGCTTAGAGACATGAACATGCATGTCGAACTTTCCTATAGGTTTAACCCTACTGGTCATTGGATTTTCATCCGGAACGTTCATCTCGCCGGGTTCACTAGCAGCCATGTAAAAAGAATGCCGAGGAGTATGTAAAAACAAAGAAAATTATAAAAAATAGAACAACGCACCTCGGATAAAACTTAATACAAAAGATGAAAAACTCTCTGGCGAAATCAAGGTACGAATGACAAAAATAAGGTAGCAAGTGTGAAAGGAAAAGTTGGAATGCAGTATTTATAGTGAGAACGTGGGAGAACGTGAAATGTCGTACAGTGTGCCGGTGACGTGGCAACGTGTGGATCGTCAGATCTGGGTAGCAAGAGATAAGTGGCATCCAGCTGTAGTCCACCATGAATATTATATTGTTTTATTTCGGCCCATGGGCCACAATGGACTAAGAGGCCTTGTAAGCCCATCAGCAAACCACGATCTCAACGGTATATCAGGATCATCACAGGCAAGTATTGAACCATCGCTCTACAACCGATACTCCAATACTGGGGGGACATGTTGGCGTATGTGTCCGAATCACGTTCTTATCTTCGGTACTAAACCCTCCGGATATACATTTTTACCTTCGGTTCTCAACCCTCCGGATCTACAACTTATATCCGAAGGATTGGCTAAAATGTAGTCATCCCAGATTTTCAGGGATCGTGTCGGCCATGTGGTCTGACATTTACCTACTAAGTATGGTGCTCTACTGTATGCTCCTTCCCGAGGCAGAGCAGGTAAGAAACGAGGTAGTATAAATACCCCCATCTCATTTATGTCATACAACTAACACACACACATTACATTTACTCTCAACTACTCACTTATCCTTCATACCATACATACTTACTCTCACACCGGAGGTGGGTCCTAGAAATACTCCCGGGGCGAGCCTAACGTGTGCTTCTTGTGTGCAGGTATCTACGTTTATCCGAAGGTCATACATAAGAAGTATATGCTTACAAGATTTTACCTTAACAGTGTGTTTACCTAGAATTTGTCTGACGTGTTTCAGGTTCTAAGTATAGAAGAATTACTTTACCAAAACAAGAAACATAACTCAGGATTACTGAAACTAGAAGATGAATAGTAGTTCCTTTTTTATAATTTTTGCTACTATACCGTAAATCCCATGAATCTTAAATGCAAATCATTATCGGTTGCTAAATCAGTAATGATGGAACTTACTTGGTTTGAGAAATGGTTGCGGCCATTTGTTTAACAGCATCTTCAAGGTTAGAAAACCGAGTCAAAAACTCACCATGAAGATCTGAATAATCCAACTGATTTTGCTGCCACAAGCTAAGACCGTTAGCAATTACCCTCAAGCCATTCTGCAACAATGAAACTCCCTCGCCTATTCCATCTAGAAATTTTCTTTTCTTGTTAGTTTTTGTTGTATCATCTATCTCCATTGCATCACTATCGATGGTCATCATCTTGTGGGCCATTTGCTTTAGCAATAAACCTTCTTTAACAAGCAGCGCAAGGTCATTTGAACCAGCGGTAGTTTTGACATTAGCCACTTCCTTTTCAAAGAACGCCTTAAGCTCAGACATAAACCTTTCATCATTTACATCAACTCCAGACTCCAAATCAAACGATAATGCTGCATCTGGTGGTACAAACCTCCACAGCTCATTGCAACTAGTACGTGCAGAAAAATACCCAAACGCTGTCATTGACAGATGAGCTAAAGACCAATGTCGTTCTTTTAATAGCATGTGAAACAATTCCCATGAAGCTGAAACCTTTGAATTATTATTATCGGTTTCTTCAAATTGGATGTGACCAAGTCCCGCCACAAAAGCAGCTAAATTTGGTTTGCAAGAAACAGTGGTTTTTATTAGTGTGCACAGTTGATCAATAATAGCATTCCCCATGTCTGACTCAGCATGTCGAACCAAAAAGCACCAAAGTTCCATAATAATCTCCCAACAAAGATGATGTGGATGGAAGAAATTTTCAAGCAAAAACGAGTCGACCTCTCCCCAAACTGAAGTGGAAGAAGCCACGAGCATAAAGGTCTTCATTGCATGTATTACATAAGAAAACATATTCTGATTACTAGAAGTGTGTAGCAGAGGTAATGGCAAAGCAATAATAGATGAATAAACATCTTCGTCGATTAGAATATTCAAAATCCATTCTAGCTTTTTGGCAATCTCAAGTTTCACATCATCTTCCAGATCAGGAGCACTTCGAAGAAGATTAACAAATAAGGCAACATGACCAAGTAACAGTAACTTGGACTCATGCATTGAAGCACAAGTCAAAGAAAAGATTGCATCCATCGATTTGTCATCTTTAGGGACAAAACTTGACGTGGTAATATCAGTGAACCGCCAGTCAAGAATTTGACATTTATGCTTGCGTCCCAATTTCGCTGAATTTAACAAGGAATTGAGCAGATGAACTGACGTTGGCTCCAGAAGTTCTGCCAAAGTGTCACTTGCAGATTTAAGAAGCTCGTTTTTACCAAGGAAGATGCGAAAGGTTAAGACCGTACAGATGCAAAGTGTTATATCTTTGAAAATTGAAAATTCTTGGGATGGGTAGTAGTGGGAGATAATCCTCGCAGCATTAATCAAGTAAAATTTAACTGGAATGAATATTCTTTTAGCTTCAGCCGCAGAAACAGGCTCTATCAATGAAGACCAAGTCTGAGCTGCACCACTTAAAGCTCCTTTAGCCAATGAAATAAGGGACAAAATAATGTCTGATATGTTCAGATTTAGTACAGTCACTAAATTTCCACCAGCATTAGCAGCAAGGATCCCCAATTCAACCAAATATTCAACAGCACATTTTACTACACTGATAACATGATTCACATCGTCTGATTCTTTGACACTGCTTTGTACATCTTTTTCAGTCCTACCATTATCATCCGACTTCGTGTTGTTGCAATATGCTTTGCATAGACATATAACAGCATCAAGGATCACTTGTGATGCCTTTAGTACTTCTGACCCATGTGTATGAATTCTCTGTCACGACGATAGAAGAGCAAAATTACCATGCGGTTTCAACTATGGTGTAATTATAGATAGCTTAAGAAAAATTCAATCAAAGTAGACGAACTGGTTAATAGGAAAACTGATTGGCATCCTTATAAAAGAACAATGACATATGAATGGACACGAGCACGAGAATTAAAATTTTCTCTTGCTACATGATGACTCATTTTATGCTTAGTTGTATTGATATGATTTCATTCAATGTAATGAACCTAGAATATATGAACATGATTCTAAATGAAACTAAGTATTTGGGCATTCTGATATAGAAAAAGAAATAAGGGCCCGTTTAGTTTGTGGATGGGGTTAGGATTTGGGTTTAAATTTGGATTAGGGTTTGAATTTTGATTTGATGTGGGAGAGAGAAAATACATTATAAAATAAATATATTATTATTTTAAAAGGTAATATACGGATATAAAAAGGAAAAGTAAACATTTGTGGAGAAATTGTGGTCAATGTGTGTTGTGTCAGTAAATCCTGACCTTAGTGGTGGGATTTGTAGATGGCCACTTATTAGGATTCAATCCTATTTTCAAATCCTATATATATTAACCAAACTAACTTTTTAACTTTATGACTCATGCCTTGGGTTAAACAACTCCAAACAAACGGGCCCTAAATATTTCTGTGAAATAGTTGGATGTTCCTTTAAGAATTTTAGGATATCTGATAATATGATAGGATATCTGATAAATGTTGTTTGTTGCAAACCATCAAATATAGTAAGGAAAATCACTATAAAAATATGTCCAATGAGCTTTTGAAGACTAGTTTCACACTCTAATCATTGAACAAACCTTGCTTACTTTGCATAATGTCAATAATATTTCAGTGAATTCAGGAAATGTTAGTTACCCATAATCAGTATAATACATAGATTCACAATAACTAATTATCTAGCACAATACCAATAGGTTGCTAAGTAGCTAACCACCTTATGCGTCATTTATGCAGAATGTTGGTAAGAATACAAACTTTTTTTATTTATTTATTTTTTTTTATTATTTTTTTTTTTTTTTATTGTGAAGGTCATTAATTTCTCCTAAATATTACCTGGTTCTAACTGAGTCTTGACCAGAATAGTCGAGTCGTACCTTGTTCTAACTGGGTTTTGGCCAGAATAGCCGAGTCATACCTGGTTCTAACTGTGTCTTGGCCAGAATAGCCGAGTCTTACATGGATCTAACTGGGTCTTGGCCAGAATAGCCGAGTCTTACTTGGTTCTAACTGGGTCTTGACCAGAATAGCCGAGTCTTACCTGGTTCTAACTGGGTCTTAGCCAGAATAGCCGAGTCTTACATGGTTCTAACTGGGTCTTGGCCAGAATAGTCGAGTCTTACCTGGATCTAACCGGGTCTTGGCCAGAGTAGCCTAGTCTTACCGAGTCTTACCTGGTTCTAACTGGGTCTTGGCCAGAATAGTCGAGTCGTTCCTTGTTCTAACTGGGTTTTGGCCAGAATAGCCGAGTCTTACCTGGTTCTAACTGGGTCTTGACCAGAATAGCCGAGTCTTACCTGGTTCTAACTGGGTCTTGACCAGAATAGCCGAGTCTTACATGAATCTAACTGGGTCTTGGCCAGAATAGCCGAGTCTTACCTGGTTCTAACTAGGTCTTGGCCAGAATAGCCGAGTCTTACTTGGTTCTAACTGGGTCTTGTCCAGAATAGCCGAGTCTTACCGGTTCTAACTGAGTCTTGGCCAAAATAGCCGAGTCTTACATGGTTCTAACTGGGTCTTACCCAGAATAGCTGAGTCTTACCTGGTTCTAACTGGGTCTTGGCCAGAAGAGCCGAGTCTTACCTGGTTCTAACTGGGTCTTACCCAGAATAACCGAGTCTTACCTGGTTCTAACAGGGTCTTGGCTAGAAGAGCCGAGTCTTACCTGGTTCTAACTGGGTCTTGGCCAGAATAGCTGAGTCTTACCTAGTTCTAACTGGGTCTTGGCCAGAATAGCCGAGTCTTACCTGGTTCTAACCGGGTCTTGGCCAGAATTGCCTGGTCTTACCTGGTTCTTGGCCAGAATAGCCGAGTCTTACCTGGTTCTAACTGGGTCTTGGCCAGAATAGCTGAGTCTTACCTGGTTCTAACTGGGTCTTGGCCAGAATAGCCGAGTCTTACCTGTTTCTAACTGGGTCTTCACCAGAATAGCCGTGTCTTACCTGTTTCTAACCGGGTCTTGGCTAGAATAGCCGAGTCTTACCCGTTTCTAACTGGGTCTTGGCTAGAATAGGCAGGGTGACCCCTTGTCTCCATACCTCTTTACCCTTGTTATGGAGGTTCTTACTCTCATGTTACATTGCCGGGTTCGATTATCTGATTCATTTACTTTTCATCACAGTTGCTCTAAGTTGAACATTATTAATTTGTGTTTTGTTGATGATTTTTTTCTATTTGCCCATGGTGATGTCAACTCGGCCCAAGTTATTATGGATGCGTTGGATGAATTTAAATTGGCTTCGGGTCTTACGCCAAGTTTGCCTAAAAGTACAGCCTATTTTTGTAATGTGCTTAATCATGTCAAGATTGCAATTCTTCAGGTTCTTCCATTTGAAGAAGGTGCTCTTCCGGTTAAATATCTTGGCGTGCCTCTTGTTACTACTAGGCTGATTTTTAGAGATTGTAAGGAGTTGGTGGAAAGATTGTCTAATCGTATTAAGGATTGGAGGAATAAATCGCTTTCGTTTGCTGGTCGGTTGCAATTAATTCAGTCAGTGCTCTCTTCTATGCATATTTATTGGGCTTCGGTGTTTATTCTTCCTGCTCGTATTGTTCATGATCTTGAGCAGCTTATGAGGGGCTTTCTTTGGTGTCATTGTGAGAATAGTAAAGGTAGATCGAAAGTTGCGTGGGAAGTTGTTTGTTTACCAAAACACGAAAGGGGTCTTGGTATTAGAAGGCTTGATTCCTTTAATAATGCCTTGATTACTTCTCATATTTGGAGCATTGTTACGGGGAAGGAATCTCTATGGGTTAAATGGATTCATGTGTATAAGCTTAAGGATCGCAACTTTTGGGATGTCCCGTGCCGTGGTAATATGACTTGGAGTTGGAGGAAGATCTTGCAGCTTCGGCCTCTTATTCGTAGATTCATATGGTATAAGTTAGGCAACGGTTCAAAGGCATCTGCGTGGTTTGATTCGTGGTGTGATATGAGTCCCTTGTCTCTTATTGTATCTTCTCGGGATATTCATCGAGCTGGATTTTCTCCTGATTCTACGGTGCGTGATATTATTTTGGAGAATGGTTGGGCTTGGCCCAATCAGTGGGATGTTCGTTATCCGTCTCTTAATTCGATCGCGGTTCCTCAGTTGCTTAATCATGTGGATGATCGTTTATTTTGGCGTACTAGTGATGGCAGTTTTAAGCATTTCTCGGTTTCTCTTGTTTGGGAGTGTATTAGACCACGGGGCTCTACTATTGATTGGTTTCATGTGGTCTGGTTTTCTCATAGGATTCCTAGACATGAGTTTCACCTTTGGTTGGTGATTAAACGGAAGCTCAAGACGCAGGATATGTTGCGGCTGCAGGATGATAACAATATTAATGTTGTTTTGCAATGCCCGTTGTGCGAGTTGCAACCTGATTCTCATGATCACCTTTTCTTTGATTGTATTTTCTCTTCTCAGGTTTGGAAGTCGTTGAAGGTGTTTGCTGGTTTTGGTTCCTTCCCAAATTGATAGAATCTTTTCCTCAATACATTGTTCTCCACCGGTCGATGTGGGACAAACATTAGTATTCCTTAATTAAGATATATCAGACCTTGTAGCAATTTTACTCTCACTTGAGTTGGATTTGTCTATTGTGATTACGCATCCCTTCTTTGAACAAGACTTTTATTTATACTATAAAAGAAAATAAACAATAACAAAGAAGTCGATGTAAACATATCTACAATACGTTAACATTTTTATTCTCAATCAAAAGTACAATTTGTCTAGTAGGTCCATGAATGTTACTTATATGGAAATAATACATTCATCCAAGGTTTAAGAATACAACATTTTGATTTAGATTGTTGATTGCTAAAAATTCTATCATATTAGTTTGACTTATGACTTATATGTTTCACTTGATTTTGTAGATTTCGGCTTCACATAATGATATAGCCAAATCCTATATGGTATTTTAGTTTTATGACCATGGACAATAGGACAAAGTCTTAAAATATCGACTAGATAACATACCTTTGACATAACTTTGTATTAAATTGAAGACCAAAGTCTATGTAAGAGAGATGTAAGAATAGATTGACTTTACCCTGCTCCTTTTTCTTTTTCTACTCCAAATACCGAAACGGAGTTTAAATTTGAAAAACAGAACCACACGACTTGTGACACTTGTTTGGGAAGTCGGTTAAACATCGTCAAGGTATTACAAGGCATCTTTATTGTGTGTTTCTAGTCGATTTTAGATGTTGCATTTTTTTCTTTTTTTTTTATGGCTTACTTTAGTGCATTAGTAGACTATTTGGTGTCACTCTTTTTGCTTTGTAAACTTACTTATATGTCAATACAATCTCCCTTGAATGTGCATCCTATTTTTAAAAGAAGTTGTGATCTGTGGATAAAAAGTTATTTATCATTAATGGGTGCTCAAATATTCATGTTATTGTATGAAATCATATTTGTTGAAAATAAATACCGTAATAAACAGAAAACAACACATGTTGGTGAAGCATTACACTTGTTAAGGTTATAACTTATTTATTATTAATGGGTGCTCGATTGTTGAGGTTATTGCATGAAATCCATATAGTTAATCATGAAAATAAATAAAAAATAGAAAATTGTGCGAGCTAGTGAAGCATTACGCTAAAAAAAAAAGACACCTCAGTAAGATTTCAAATAGCAAAACAAGGCGGGGAGCATCTTTTCGCCGAGTGCCCCGATAAAATACCCAATATAATTCAATGTGAGGATAGCCACACGCTGTAACCCTGCATCGTTACCACTCCTAAATATGGTTAAACAATGTGAGACAATCAAAAGTTACCTAAATAATTATATAGTTTATGATGCGTGGGAATTGCACCAGGCTTTACCTCTCGAGGGATCTCGAGAAGCTTACAACCCCCACCAGGCAGTGTACCTGATCGTTGTAGTATAGTATAGTGACAAGTACCGGAGGATTGATCGTTCAACTCAGTAATAGTGTCGCTAGGATTAGAAAGCCTAAAACTAGGTCTAGAGGTGAGGGATGATTCTTTTTGTATTTTTATATTTTATAAAAGCAATTAAAAATCTCGGTTTTTAGAGGAGTGGGCGGAATTAGTTGCTAATCAACTAACCCAATAACTAAGATGCAATCAAAATAAAATAACAAAAATGAAAATAAACTAAATTAAGGTAGTGGTGAGAACAATATATGGGATAATTGTGTTTACTTAGATTTCACTACTCCCTAGATATCTTTTATAGGTTAATTACTTGTTACAGTTGCGTGGATGACGGATTGTATTCCTTAATACCATTCATGGAGTGGCGTACTTACTTCCCCAATTCTATAAGCTCCTACTTCAATCCTATGTCGAGCCGGCTAAGAAGCTCCTAACATGGGATCATTAGAATTCGCTCATGCATTAAATACAACCATAAAAACCTAGTACACATCGGTTCATGTTTCTTAAGACGTTCAAGCAAGTTACACAATGGAGATCTGCCAGTTTTCTTAAGCCTAACATTGAAATCATTCATCCATTACAACTATAAACAAGCAATTAACCTATAATCAACATCTAGGTTTCATTACATCTAAGCAAACACACAATAGATCTAGCCTAGCATGTTAAAATCAAGACAAGTGTAAGATATATTCAAACAACACATAGACATATTGAATGAATTGAAAGAAAACTTATCTCAATTGAACATGAAGGGTTTCAAGGGGTGAAAACCGTTGAAAATACTGTTACAAACGACCTAGGGTTTATTAGGTTCGGCCCTAGAATTCTCCACACAAGTTCCTTTTTTAATGATTGAAAAATAGAAAAGTATATATATATTTTGTCAGGTGACGGCGTCAAGAGGAAAAATCTGACGCCGTCATCTTGCCGCCAATAAAGTTCTCGGACTGCCTAGATCTAGAGCTGACGCCGTCATGTATGATTCTGCTCTGGGCCGTCACCAAAATTACTCTTGACGCCCTTGTTCTGACGCCGTCACGTTTTCTCTGGGCCGTCATCCATTTTGCTCTTGACGCCGTCATAAAATTCTTCTTGACCCCGTCATCTACTGTTCCCAGCAAGGAAAATTAAGACTTTGCCGTTTTCTTCACTTTTATGCTCCAAAAACGTCCAAAATGCTTCCTTTTCCAGAATTCACTCCCAAAGTACCTAAAATCACAAAAGGAACGATTTAGGGCAATATTTGATCAAATAAATTCAATTCCGGGCTTAAATGACCCTCTAAAAACGGTTCATTTTTCGTCTCATCAGTTTATAAATGTTAGGAGTGAAAAAATTGAAGTTAATAGTATAAAACTAAGTTACATGTTTATATACTAACTGCAATTTTGTGATAGCATTTTAGGATAGATTAAGTAAAATTTAGATTTGCATTTTAGGATTACAAATAGTTAGTAGCATTATTTTTACAAATCCAAACTTGTTTATTTGATTTAGGAGATCAGTTGGTTGGCCAAATTTGGCCTGCAAATCTTCACACAAACCTGCATAACAGTTAACTATCAAAACCACACACAGCCACTTTGGTTTTTGTTTTTAATTTCTTTATTATTAGTTGATATTGCCTAAAAATTTTCACAATAGATCCTTGCTAGCTTGTCTAGTTGGTTGTATTTTTGTTCCCTTTTTGTGAATTTTTCTCAAACTTGTGCATTAGCTCAAACTTACCCATTTAGGCCACTGTTGGCATTGCTCAGTTTGGTTGAAGCTTATGTAGTTTTTAGTTAAGTGCTTAATTGATTGATTCCCCTGCCTATTCAGTTAGTATAGCTTATTTTAGGTTAGTCATTAGGAGTCATAGCTTATTAGGTCTAGGGTAAGCTTAATTGAGCACAGTTAAGCCATTTACTTTGTTAAGTGGTCTTGTCATTAAACCTGTTAAGCTCAGTTGAGCTTATTACTTGCCTAGGTTAGTTTAAATTAGCTTAGAATTGTTTTTTTTGTTTTTTTTTTTTTTTTTTCAGGATAGTTAGTGGTAGCTTTAGCTTATTAGGTCAAGGTATAAACTTGTTGCAGCTTATTATACCCAAATCAATTAAGCTTAGCCTTGTTATTTGATTTCTGTCACAACTGTTAAGAAGATAAGCTGTTTACAGCTTATTTGGCAAGGTTTACAAAAGTGCTTTTATAAAAAGTTTGCTAACTTTTAGTGTTATATAAGTTTCAAAAAAAAAAAAAAAAAAAAAAAAAAAAATTGTTTCAAAAAATTTTGAGGATTCGAACCTGGGACCTTATCACAACACAGACACAAGCACACACCTCACATACCAAGCGCCCTAGGGTCTTTTTCATGTTAAGTGTTGCAAAAATTTTATATTTAACTACTAGTTGTTTACTTAAGCTTGTTAACACAGTTGGCTTAATACCAGCTTATTGGTTTGCTTATTTTCACTTTTTCTATTTTTCTTGTCTTTCTGTTAACACTTAGTAATTTCAAAAAAATTCTCATATTTTTCCAATATTTTTTAGTAATTTTTAGAATTTAATTTAGTTTAAATCGTAATTAATTCATAGTAAATCCAAAAATAGTCGAAAAATTAAATTTCTTTTTTTTTTTTCAAAATTTTCTTTTTTCATCTAGAATCTAGAAAGCCATTTTCATACTCGTATGCCTAGTAGATTTTGATTTTCACTTTTAAAGCCGTTACTGAGCCCGGTAACGGCCCTTTTTCATTTTCTCTTACGTTTTAGATTATTTCAAAGTACGTTTAGGGTTTTTAAAAGTTTTTTAAGTCGTTTTCAATTCTAAATCATAATCATAGTTTAAATTAGGTGGTTTGCCTTTTAGGTTGCGTTTTTACATTTTTACGTTACGTTTTTAGGTTTAACTTACGTTTTAGTTAATTTGTGATTTACGTGTTTACGTTGATTGTTTACTTGCTTTTGCATTATTACTTGTTGAAATTAGTTTAGAAACTCAATCTCTCTATTTAAATCTCATTCAATTCACCCAATCACAAATCGTTATTCGGTTTCGCATTTCACACCTCACACGGACACGCCCCGGAAATATCCAATACTCTCGGTTGACTTTGTTTGACTATTTCCCGGTCAAAAGAATCTTGTACTATACATATACTATATTGTGTGAGTATCAGTCGACTCAAAGAGCTCAAGTGATATAATCATCAAAGGGAGACAATACGCGCTGCACTCTTTTTGTCCTTAGTCATGGTTTTGTCCCACTGATTTTCCTGACAAGGCTTTTAATAAGGCAGCATTTCCTAAGCGTATTAACAATATGGACATCCAAGAGGGAGTGTTATGTATAATTATTCGTGGATGTCCATATAGTCCATAAGAGACCCACGACTCAGTTAGTTATTAGGGTTTTTACCCTACTGTTTATCTTATATATACCCCATGTATCTATGACATTATAGATCAATTGAAGAATACTTTCATTCTCTCAACTCTTATTCACAACAGTAATTTACTACTTATTCTCTTCGTTACAAAATCATAGTCTACCCATATTTATTTTAAGATTTCTAAAACAATTGTCAACTTTTCATTTCAAGTTTTTATCTAATTAAAAATAGTTTAGTTGATGTTTCATCAATGGTAAAATTTTGAACTTAATGAACATTGAGATATTTCATACGCTTGAAACGCAAAAAATATCTAATATGAGTGTATGATTGCATCCTGATGTGTGAACACCGTTATCTTCTTTTGTTTAGTACTTCCTCCATCTCGAATTATTAGTTCACTTTCAAGTTGCATACACGTCTACACCTTTTACTAATAAAATATCATCTCTACTCACTAAATTTTCTCTTGATTGGCTAAAATCAAAATGAACAAGTACTATGAGATAACTTAAAAATAGAAACATGAACTAATAAATTGAGACTAATGAAAATATAAAAGGTTGATGATCGGTCATTTATGCATTAATCGTGAAGTATTTTGATCTAAAAAACAGGTGTTTTTATTGTAGAAAATAAAGACAGGCATATATCGTAGCTAAAAAGCCACTAACGAGAACAATTACCCCACATACATCATTCAGTCATGCATGTTTATCCCCTACAAAGAATTTTCAAAAACTATGTATAACAATATGAAATATTTATTTGATGAATCAATGTTGCCCTTTATTCACCTAGAAAGCATATTGGTTTAGCTTAATTGTGCATTTTATTACTTCCAAGTAAATTTGAAAACTAAATCTTTATGTATAACGATCACGAACAACATACAATTTTTGTAAACAAGAATGTGATGTCAATAACAAAATGTGTGTTTATATCATTAACCCCGAGTAACTAGTGAAACCGACCATCGTTTTCAGGCTTCAAGTATGTTATTGTAGTATTCATTACATTTTTCAAATCAAGTGGAGTAAATACTCAAAAGAGCAAGTTGAAACAACAAAGAGTATATGTGAGGTTTACCAGCCGCAATTCACGCATAAAAACACTCGTTGATAGAAATTGTATGTTATGTTTATATTTCGTTAAACAAGTATGCGTAAAGAAACAAATATAATAAAGTTGTTTATATTTAATGTAGTAAGGGAAAAAAAATTAAGCTAAGAATAAGCACAACAAATAATTTTTGTTGTGCATTACCTCACCTTATTTACTTAATAATCACAATTGAGAGTTATAAAGGCCTCATCACTTTTAAATTCTATCTATGTGGGACAAAGTATTTGAAATATACAATATCAAATCATATTATGCAATTAGCTTAAACATAAATTCACAAGTAGATAGATAACATGTTTCATAGCATAAAACCCTTATAAATTCTTTCACTCACTTGCTATCAACTTCATCAAACTATTTTACAGTAATCAGTTATAAACGTTGTTAATAGTGACATATGAATGGACACGAGCACGAGAACTAAAATTTTCTCTTGCTACATGATGACTCATTTTATGCTTAGTTGTATTGATATGATTTCATTCAATGTAATGAACCTAGAATATATGAACATGATTCTAAATGAAACTAAGTATTTGGGCATTCTGATATAGAAAAAGAAATAAATATTTTTGTGAAATAGTTGGATGTTCCTTTAAGAATTTTAGACTATAATATGATAGGATATCTGATAAATGTTGTTTGTTGTAAACCATCAAATATAGTAAGGAAAATCGCTATAAAAATATGTCCAATGAGCTTTTGAAGACTAGTTTCACACTCTAATCATTGAACAAACCTTGCTTACTTTGCATAATGTCAATAATATTTCAGTGAATTCAGGAAATGTTAGTTACCCATAATCAGTATAATACATAGATTCACAATAACTAATTATCTAGCACAATACCAATAGGTTGCTAAGTAGCTAACCACCTTATGCGTCATTTATGCAGAATGTTAGTAAGAATACAAACTTTTTTTTTTTTTTTAATTTATTGTGAAGGTCATTAATTTCTCCTAAATCTTACCTGGTTCTAACTGGGTCTTGACCAGAATAGTCGAGTCGTACCTTGTTCTAACTGGGTTTTGGCCAGAATAGCCGAGTCTTACCTGGTTCTAACTGGGTCTTGGCCAGAATAGCCGAGTCTTACATGGATCTAACTGGGTCTTGGCCAGAATAGCCGAGTCTTACCTGGTTCTAACTGGGTCTTGACCAGAATAGCCGAGTCTTACCTGGTTCTAATTGGGTCTTAGCCAGAATAGCCGAGTCTTACATGGTTCTAACTGGGTCTTGGCCAGAATAGTCGAGTCTTACCTGGATCTAACCGGGTCTTGGCCAGAGTAGCCTAGTCTTACCGAGTCTTACCTGGTTCTAACTGGGTCTTGGCCAGAATAGTCGAGTCGTACCTTGTTCTAACTGGGTTTTGGCCAGAATAGCCGAGTCTTACCTGGTTCTAACTGGGTCTTGGCCAGAATAGCCGAGTCTTACATGAATCTAACTGGGTCTTGCCAGAATAGCCGAGTCTTACCTGGTTCTAACTAAGTCTTGGCCAGAATAGCCGAGTCTTACCTGGTTCTAACTGGGTCTTGTCCGGAATAGCCGAGTCTTACCGGTTCTAACTGAGTCTTGGCCAGAATAGCCGAGTCTTACATGGTTCTAACTGGGTCTTACCCAGAATAGCCGAGTCTTACCTGGTTCTAACTGGGTCTTGGCCAGAAGAGCCGAGTCTTACCTGGTTCTAACTGGGTCTTACCCAGAATAGCCGAGTCTTACCTGGTTCTAACTGGGTCTTGGCCAGAAGAGCCGAGTCTTACCTGGTTCTAACTGGGTCTTGGCCAGAATAGCTGAGTCTTACCTAGTTCTAACTGGGTCTTGGCCAGAATAGCCGAGTCTTACCTGTTTCTAACCGGGTCTTGGCCAGAATTGCCTGGTCTTACCTGGTTCTTGGCCAGAATAGCCGAGTCTTACCTGGTTCTAACTGGGTCTTGGCCAGAATAGCCGAGTCTTACCTGGTTCTAACTGGGTCTGGGTCTTGGCCAGAATAGCCGTGTCTTACCTGTTTCTAACCGGGTCTTGGCTAGAATAGCCGAGTCTTACCCGTTTCTAACTGGGTCTTGGCTAGAATAGGCAGGGTGACCCCTTGTCTCCATACCTCTTTACCCTTGTTATGGAGATTCTTACTCTCATGTTACATTGCCGGGTTCGATTATTTGATTCATTTACTTTTCATCACAGTTGCTCTAAGTTGAACATTATTAATTTGTGTTTTGTTGATGATTTGTTTCTATTTGCCCATGGTGATGTCAACTTGGCCCAAGTTATTATGGATGCGTTGGATGAATTTAAATTGGCTTCGGGTCTTACGCCAAGTTTGCCTAAAAGTACAGCCTATTTCTGTAATGTGCTTAATCATGTCAAGATTGCTATTCTTCAGGTTCTTCCATTTGAAGAAGGTGCTCTTCCGGTTAAATATCTTGGCGTGCCTCTTGTTACTACTAGGCTGATTTTTAGAGATTGTAAGGAGTTGGTGGAAAGATTGTCTAATTGTATCAAGGATTGGAGGAATAAATCGCTTTCGTTTGCTGGTCGGTTGCAATTAATTCAGTGCTCTCTTCTATGCATATTTATTGGGCTTCGGTGTTTATTCTTCCTGCTCGTATTGTTCATGATCTTGAGCAGCTTATGAAGGGCTTTCTTTGGTGTCATGGTAAGAATAGTAAAGGTAGATCGAAAGTTGCGTGGGAAGTTGTTTGTTTACCAAAACACGAAAGGGGTCTTGGTATTAGAAGGCTTGATTCCTTTAATAATGCCTTGATTACTTCTCATATTTGGAGCATTGTTACGGGGAAGGAATCTCTATGGGTTAAATGGATTCATGTGTATAAGCTTAAGGATCGCAACTTTTGGGATGTCCCGTGCCGTGGTAATATGACTTGGAGTTGGAGGAAGATCTTGCAGCTTCGGCCTCTTATTCGTAGATTCATATGGTATAAGTTAGGCAACGGTTCAAAGGCATCTGCGTGGTTTGATTCGTGGTGTGATATGAGTCCCTTGTCTCTTATTGTATCTTCTCGGGATATTCATCGAGCTGGATTTTCTCCTGATTCTACGGTGCGTGATATTATTTTGGAGAATGGTTGGGCTTGGCCCAATCAGTGGGATGTTCGTTATCCGTCTCGTAATTCGATCGCGGTTCCTCAGTTGCTTAATCATGTGGATGATCGTTTATTTTGGCGTACTAGTGATGGCAGTTTTAAGCATTTCTCGGTTTCTCTTGTTTGGGAGTGTATTAGACCACGGGGCTCTACTATTGATTGGTTTCATGTGGTCTGGTTTTCTCATAGGATTCCTAGACATGAGTTTCACCTTTGGTTGGTGATTAAACGGAAGCTCAAGACGCAGGATATGTTGCGGCTGCAGGATGATAACAATATTAATGTTGTTTTGCAATGCCCGTTGTGCGAGTTGCAACCTGATTCTCATGATCACCTTTTCTTTGATTGTATTTTCTCTTCTCAGGTTTGGAAGTCGTTGAAGGTGTTTGCTGGTTTTGGTTCCTTCCCAAATTGATAGAATCTTTTCCTCAATACATTGTTCTCCACTGATCGATGTGGGACAAACATTAGTTGGTGAAATCATATTTGTTGAAAATAAATACCGTAATAAACAGAAAACAACACATGTTGGTGAAGCATTACACTTGTTAAGGTTATAACTTATTTATTATTAACGGGTGCTCGATTGTTCAGGTTATTGCATGAAATCCATATAATCATGAAAATAAATAAAAAACAGAAAATTGTGCGAGCTAGTGAAGCATTACGCTAAAAAAAAGACACCTCAGTAAGATTTCAAATAGCAAAACAAGGCGAGGAGCATCATTTCACCGAGTGCCCCGATAAAATACCCAATATAATTCAATGTGAGAATAGCCGCACGCTGTAACCCTGCATCGTTAACACTCCTAAATATGGTTAAACAATGTGAGACAATTAAAAGTTACGTAAATTATTATATAGTTTATAAAGGAGTGAAAAAATTGAAGTTAATAGAGTATAAAACTAAGTTACATGTTTATATACTAACTGCAACTTTGACACCCATAACATTTAAAGCTTTAAGCATATAAAACCAGAGAATTGCTAGAATGACAATGAATCCACAAAACAAAATTACCACAAGTGAATCTTTTTTTGTGGACTCTTTGTAATTCTCTCAATACTCATAAAACAAGTCCATGAAAAGTAAATAACTTCAATGCACCTCCCCCACTTTATAGACTCTCTCCTCATTTAATTGTTCTTCACTTGTCGATGTGGGACAAACATTTTCTGAAGACATTTTACAATCTTACTTTCACTAAAGCAGTAAGTTCGTTTCAATAAACACTATTCAAAACAAAATATATAAGATAATTAACGAGTCTAAAATTATTAAAAGATTCATCAAAGCATGTCATTACCATAGCAAAATGTTTTAACAGCATTAGCTTAACATCATCCAAAATAAGGTACTCAAAAATTTGTTACATGGTAGTCCAACAATAACAAGAAAAAGTAGAAGCAAATAGTCTCGAGTCATCATCCTGATGCAACAGAACAAAAGGGCAAGGCCGCGCAATGGTTGCATCTCGTTGAATATGTTCATCTATTTAGATAGCGACATGAAAATTTGCATCACACTAGTCTGCTCACTTTCCCAGCAAATAGTATACCACGCGGTTTTTTACAGCAAAACATACACATACAGCCATCGACAACGTTATTGGCAACTCAGGGGGTATCACAGAAGTTATACTTAATGTATAGCTTAAGAAAAGCTTGTGTGTACTCCTATTTGGATTCTCGAGCCCCTAATTCAACAACATGGATTATGTTAATTAACGGAATAACTAATATAGGGAGTTAAGATGATAAGTATGCACATTTACCTTTTTAAACAGGTGAGCGACTCCGATTATTGCAGAAAAAACTAATAACAAACTAAAAAGTCCCCTCTCCCAACTCTTTGCAGTAACCTTCATAAAAGATACGGAGTATAGATTTATCAAACACAAGGATCTAAGGAAGACAAAACTAATAATGAGAAGTGCGCTACGTATATATAAACTTACCTTCTCTCGTGAAAACAAACTAGTCCGTACTAATTTCCCTTGGTTTGTCTTAAATCCAGTTCGTAAGACAAACGCTATACAACCAGTATCAGGCGCTTTAATATGGAATTTCTAAAGCAACGAAAACACAAACAATAAAACAAGTTAATACCATTATCATATACAACTACTGATAGAAGAAAAAAAAATTGAGACATCGTGGAAGACCGACCATATCGGGCTCATGATGCAACATCCTTGTGCCACGAAAAAGGACATGTCTTTTATCTCGTTTATAAGACAACTACTAATAAATATCACTTACCTAATAAAAACCTATCAATCTTTTATCAAATAAACTCACTTTTTGATACTAGAGTTTGAATACATAAATTACATCAGTAATAATAACTCTAATAAGATAAGAGGTATCCATTAATCAGTAAAGAAGCATATCGGGTTCACTACTACAAAATAGTAACATACTCACACTTATTAAAGCATATTTACACACTTTAAAATGTGAAGCAACCAAATCTTTTCTATAAACATTGGTTCACTTTAATTAAACTATATCTATGAGGTCCTTTGTTGGTATTGATTCACAATCCATTAAATCTCTAGTCTCACTGATTTGGTATGCATGAAAATTTCAAATAGCGAACAAGGCGGGGAGCATTTCACCCTAACGGAGTGCCCCGATAAATACCCAATGTAATTCAATGTGCGATAGAATGAGTTTTGTTAATCAAGCACAAAATGAGGATAGCCGCCCGCTGTAAACTCGCATCGTTACCACTCCTAAATATGGTAACAATGTGAGACAAACAAAAGTTTAACTTAATTATTATATAGTTTATAAATGTTAGGAGTGACAACATTGAAGTTAGTAGTATAAAACAAAGTTACATGTTTATACTAACTCCAACTTTAACACCCATAACATTTAAAGCTATAAGCATATGAAAGCATCCATGAAAAGTAAAGAACTTCAATGCACCTCCCCCAGTTTATAGACTCTCTCCTCATTTAATTGTTCTTCACTTGTCGATGTGGGACAAACATTTTCTAAAGACATTTTACAATCTTACTTTCACTAAAGCATTAAGTTCGTTTCAATGAACACTATTCAAAACAAAATATATAAGACAATTAACGAGTCTAAAGTTATAAAAAGATTCATCAGAGCATGTCTACCATAGCAAAATGTTTTAACAGCATTAGCTTAACATCATCCAAAATAAGGTACTCAAAAATTTGTTACATGGTAATCCAACAATAACAAGAAAAAAAATAGAAGCGAATAGTCTCGAGTCATCATCCTGATGCACCAAAAGAAAAGGGCAAGGCCGCGCAATGGTTGCATCTCGCTGAATGTGTTCATCTCTTTAGATAGCGACTTGAAAATTTGTGTCACACTAGTCTGCTCACTTTCCCAGTAAATAGTATACCACGCGGTTTTTTACAGCAAAACATACATATACAGCCATCGACAACGTTATTGGCAACTCAGGGGGTATCATAGAAGTTATACATAAGGTATAGCTTAAGAAAAGCTTGTGTGTACTCCTATTTGGATTCTCGAGCCCCTAATTCAACAACATGGATTATGTTAATTAACGGAATAGCTAATATAGGGAGTTAAGATGATAAGTATGTTAGAATATGGACATTATTTTAGTAGACGTATGTTAGGATCGAACTCGAGATCACGGGATTGCACACAATACGTATGAAGAGTAAAATAAATACGGAGTAATTATTTATAAATGTTATAATTAATTATTAAACACAAAATAAATAATAGTAATTAGTATTTAATGATTAATGACTAATTATTTATTAAACGAAGATTAGGAAAGTAATACTAGAGAAAACATGGAAACAAGAGAAGGTTCCGGATAACCCTTTTGGGTTCTATGGCCGATCGGCATAAGGGGGGTACCACCTCCTTATGTGCCTTGAGCTCCAAGTTTTGTATAGTATATAAGCAAACCCAAGATGCATGTTTTTCTCATAACTTGTACACACACATCTTGGTGTTTTTCTCTCCTCTCTTTTCCTTGGTCGATTTTATCAAAACAAACCCTAAGGGTTTCGATTTTATTGATCTAAAATAGTTTTGTGTTTATTACTTGCATAAACTTTTTCTTGAATTAGTACGTGTGTACAAGAACGTGAATCAAACACACTATTGTTTGATTCTTGGATTGAATTATAAAAGAGGTAAGGAGTAATTCTCATAATCCACATAAACCCTAATTAGGGTTCTTGGTTCCGGAAGATTGCTTTGATTCTTGTTCGGGCTAAAATCATAAAGGTATGTTTACTATTTAAATTATTGATTAATTAATTACATGTTATTCGATCTTATTATAATTGCTTCCGCTATGCTCACTTTGATGTACTTGGTTTATTTATATGAAGGTCATGATATAATAATTCCAACAGTGGCATCTAGAGCCGTTATAATGTGTAATTAATTATCGAAACGCATAAAAATTGGATCTTGATTCGTTTAGTTACATGTTTTTAGGGTTTATTTGTTAGATTCCTAACCCTAAAATATTTTATGGGTCGATTGACCTTAATAGGGTTTTAGGGTTTATGGTTTTTAATTTTTTTTAATATGATTAGAAACCCTAAGATGTCATGTAATTATTATGCGTTTTAGTAAACGATCTTGGTGAAATATGTTGATTGTTAAGCTAAATCCATGAAAAAGTACATATTTGGATGGATTTTTATTGTTATAATTTAAATGGTTTAAATTGTTTATATGAATTAATGGTTAAGTTATATTGAAACATGTAAATTTATTAATAGATGTCGAATTGGGGAAGGCTCAAATATTAAGTAATCAATTATGTGCTATGTGGTATTTATTTAATTTTGGCTTACGCAATCGATTTATCGATGTATGTGGCTCTTTTTCCTAGAAGAAGAAAACCCTAATTGAATTAATAAGTTATACACCTAGATTTGATTATTAATAGGACTATTGAATAAGATTTGCATGTGGCTACATGTTTTATACATATTTAATTGTTATGATTATGTATATTTGTTTATTTAGTTGTTTTATTTTTTATTGTACATTACTTGTTTTTGTTTATTTATTGTGTTAGACATGTTTATAAACGAAAAGGGTAATTTTTGAATAGAAAAATAATACGGACTAAATAATGGCGAAATTGTTTTGGTTTTTAAGAGTTTAAATTTCAAAGAATTGGTTGATTGATGTTTTTGTACGTAATGGTTAAATAGGCTCGACCGAAGTTTACACACTATAAGATGGGTATAAGGATGGCAACGCATTAAATTGTGGCCTTAGAGAGACAACATTCTGTCTTAACGCTCGTTTGTGTGTAAATTAGACTTACCGAACAACCATTACATGTACACTGTCATCTTAAGGGTGAATTAACCACAATTCCACAATGATTATCCGAAACACTAAGCTTTCGGGCTTATGCAAAAGTACGATATAGTGGACGATAATTGATGGTAATTCTTTAATTGGTGAACCCGATACCTCAATCAAAATTTTGTTATTTTATTCTTAGCAAATTGGTAATAAAAATGTTTTGTAAAACCAATGTTATGAAGTTGTATGCATGCTTCTTCATACATTATTTTGATTACACGTTAAAATTTAATACCCTTATAAAATTAAGTCGAATGCCATCTAATTAAGAACACTTGAAGTTGTAATTTACGTCATGTGAGAACTTGGCGAGATTGCAATGGAAAGGTAAATTTCATAAATTCATTGCTAGCAGATCAACTGATGTGATGGATTTGTGAGTTTGCAGTTTTTAAGTTAGACGACTTAAATTGAGTAGGAAGTGAGACTTGGACTCAAGGCATTAAGATGGGGATGAAACATGCTTACATTACAAAAGTTTTGTGATTGTAAATCCCATAAATCTAGGAATTGCAATATGATATTGGCAATTATTGTACGACAATTACCTTGTTGAATACTATCATTACTAGCAGATCAACTGATGTAATGGTACTATGTCAATTTAGGATCCTAGCTTTAAGAAAATACTATGGTTTATATGAATATTTACCAATGGGTATTTTATTTTCTTAAAGATATGATCTAATTATCGAAAATACTGAAATTAAATTTTGTAATTCGTTTTAATGTATTAATGCAACGTTCAAACCGTAAACGTATTTGGGCTTTGGTAAATTGATCTAGTTCTGTTTTCAAACAAATGTTTGATTAAGAAATATTTACTTAAAAGACAAAAGAAGTCTCCTTTCTATGAAGGAAGAGTGAGACACAATCCTATTCCTTTTCATGAATGAGAAAGGATAATAGGAATATTAGATACGTCTAAATTCTAATATAACTCATAGCAAATTTTTTAATAGTTAAGAAAATTGCGAATATTTTTCATTGGGATTTTATCATCCTCATTCGGTGATTAAATTCTTAGTAACAAATATGATATTTGGTTAACAGAAAATTATGTATGACATTTATGAGTTATTATAATTAGAAGCTAGACTAATTACTGCAAAATGTTTAAAGACAAACTAGTTGTTTTGACTATTTTAAATGTGCTACATACATTATAGGATGGTAGACCTGTTAAGGAAGAAATTGCATGCCCAATTTTTCAAGTTAAAAGCATTTGGTGGATAGTCCATCATTTACGTAGTAGAATACACTCTTTAGTGCATAAGTAATTGTTACGCATGGACATTTAAAGGCGTAGGAAAGTTAAAAGCACAATATTTGTTTTCACTGGATATGAAACATTTACAATGTTGTCAAATTCAGTGGGAGTATTGTGTACTTATCACTAAATAAGGAATTATTGTAATGATCTTTAATTCAGTGGGAGTTACAAGCTTTGATATCTTGGTAGCTAAAGATAATTACTTTCCAAGTGTAGACACTCATACTTTTAAGGATAGTCTTGTACGTTTCCTTACTAGACATTGTTGTTTTACATATACTTGTTATGCTAAAATCTATGACACAATCATATTGAACACATAAACAAATGCATGGCATGTTGTTTATCAACTATATGAGGTTGTTCCATGCACAAGTGGGAGAAATGTTATCTTTAATGTGTGCAAGAAACAACTCATAAAGATATGATTTAATAGATTCTCTTGACTACAAGGTAAGAGAATAATGTTTTGATATGAATTATACTAGGCTAATTCAAGAAACACTTGGTGTTACAATTTATGTTATGTGAGAGCTTAACTAGATTGCAACAACAAGGTGAATTTCATATTTTCATTACTAGCAGATCAACTGATGTAATTGAACTATGAGAATTTGCAGTTTCTAAATTAGATACCTATTAGAACATGTGTCAATATGATATCAAGACTACCTTAATTTATAGATTTATGAATTCATGGAATGACATAAATTAATTAAGTAATCTAATGCTACTTCAATCTGAATATTTATGTGTTCTTGGAATGACATTAATAAATGAAGAAATAATGTTATTTACGTTATTGTGAAGTAATAAATTAACTTGAAATTACTATTGAAACCAAAAGATGGTGTTCATAATTACTTTAGTTAAACATGTTTATGTTTCATTGTAAAGATATAAACATAAAGTCTTTTAATTGTTACAAGACTTATAATAAAGTAAGACGTTATCTTGTTGTGTTTTTAATTAAGACATATACATGAAGTTATTAAATTGTTAAATGACTTACAACATGGACATGAAGAGACTTTGTAAAAAGTACTTGTGTTATAAAGCATGTAATTGGCTTGAATATTATTATACCATTAAAATGACTTAGTTGGTAAATAAACAAGTCAAAAGGAATATAGTTATCTTAAATATTGTTAGATTGTCTTACAATATTAATACTAATGAAATATCAAATGTTTATGGTATGTTCAGTTAGGAAAATCAAACTCTTGTTATATTGTTTGATTAAAGATAACTATGAATTCTTTTCTTCCAAAAGTTATCAAGGTTAGAATGTTGAGTATGACTTGGACATATTTAATAAAACTCCAACATAGAAGATTAATAAGACATTATCATATGATGGAATGTGATGAATGTGATGAATCACATTAAGTCTTAAATTGAAGTTCTAAATTTGTTTAACTGCTTATGAAGAGATTATTAACAAAGTTAGGTCAGGAACTATCAATAAGTATTTGTAATATCCCAAAAGAGAACATTGTATTGTTTCTTTATTTGCTAGGTATTTAAAGATAGTCTTTAAATTACTAAAAGCAAGTGGGAGTTTTGATCTTTAAAAGATAAAATTATAAGATACATAATCTTCTAAAATACACTAGTAAATATCATGATGAAGTTTGACATTTGAATGTTAAATCTCAACATGATAATAAAGTTTGACATTGAAATGTTAAATTTCAAGATGATGGAATTATCATTCATAGAATAGCAATATATCTCAGATATTTGATTAATATGCTGAGGGCTATGATTTACAGGATTATTGTAAACCTGATAATCATTATGATACATTACCAAATATGAAATTGGGTAAAGTATACATGATATGAATGATTAAGATGCTGTCCATAAAGATAATCAATTTTAGAAACTTGGTTTATCTTAATAGTTAGACTAGAAAATGAAGATGAGTTTCTTCAAAGATAAGGTAACTCTTGTGGTTTAAATCTTTGGATAGAAATCATATGGACTATATTGTGCACGTATTTAATGCATGTCTTATGACAAGATTATTAATCACACTTAAGCAATTAACTGTGATTGAATATTCTATTATAAACACATTAAATATATAAAGATTATGATTGTCATATTTAGTTTCATTTATATGAAATTGACAATGGAATATCAAAACTCTTTCTTGAGTGATTACTTGAGCGAGGACGATAAGTAATCAAAAGGAGTTTATGAATTCAAATAAATCTTTGAAAGTGTACATGATGCAATAATCCATGGATGGATAAATGCATGCATCTAGAAGATTACTCGTATATTTAATTATTAAATTCATGTTTTGATTTATAATTGAAATAAGATAATTTCTAAGTATTCCTAAAAGCTAGTGGGAGTATTATGTTTAATTTCTTAAATCATATATGTTGTAGAACATATAAAAGGTAGCATTCCATATAAGTTAAATGTTAAGTCTTAATATGGAATGAAACTTTACTTGAAAGATTTAGAAAATAAGATATACAACCTTGGAATCAATGTTTATTGTTGAAACATGTGCGGTAAATGAATCTAATATAACATGATATATTATTTAGAAAGTCTAAATGGATATGAATGACATGAATAAAATCTAAGTATGACTCAAAGATCTTTCATGAACATCATGTTTTGTTTTATCATGCTTGATTACAAGATGATTTGGCAATATTAATATCTAATTAAAAAGTTATTAGATAACTTGTGTAATATTCTATAAAGAATATGTTTGATTATAGAATTACATCCTAAATCTGGTGTAACACCCCCAAAATTTGATACAGCGGAAGACTCAACAAGCTTTCGGGGTGCTACGGGGATTGGTATCCAACACAAGACAATATAGAACGAGATAAAGTAAACATAATAAAAACACAACCAAATACGGGGTTTTAAGGTTTACATTTATCCCAACATCATTCAGAGTTAGGCCCAAAATAAATAACAATAGGTCCAGATTTAATTATCAGAGTTTAGAAAATATAGATCCATAACCGTGTGCCACAGCCGAGCCTTCCAATCCAAGCATGCACCTCAACACTTAATTACCTGAGAAAACGTGCTAAAAGTCAGCTTTCGCTGGTGAGATCATAGGTTTAAATTCAACTAATAATATAGTGGACATATACGCAAAACGCTTGCTAGCTAGACTAAGGATTCGCTAAAAGCCTGCGGATACCCTCCGCTCTCAACATAACACACGGATACCCTTCCGTAACAACATAGATATTCGGGTAACCCCCGCAATACCAATAAATACTCGGATAACCTCCGAAGTATTAATAACCTATAGGTGCACACTACAGTATCTAATAAGTCAACCTTGAATAGTACACACGAAACTATGTGACTAAAGCTGACAATCCAAATAAGCCAACCTTGAATAGTACACACAAAACTATGTGACTAAAGCTGACAATCCAAATAACCAAATAAGCCAACCTTGAATAGTACACACAAAAGGTGTGACTAAAGCTGACAATAGATCCTAGTCCATACGCATAGCAAGTTTAGAAAGCATATAAAAGCGATAATAGTCCACGTAAAATAATTTGCACGTTTCTCACCCCAATCGTTGAAAACATAGTTCAAGAGTAAAAAGTGGGGCTATGACTCACCTCAAGTCCAGGAAATAGCAAGACGAGGTAGGTAGAAATAAGATGTATGATAACTCACGAAACAGCAACTACGGACTTGGCACGACCTAACAATATTAACTCTTTCAGAAATCATTTCCTCAAATATATAATATTCCCAAACCCGGACGAGAATCCGTTTTATTTCCGAAAATCCATTTCGTATTAGTTTGGTGTATTTGCGTTTGGTATCCATACGGGTGGTGGGTCGACTCAAAACAAACCAACAAGATCACACGTAGAAGATACAATAAACTATGGATCTAATATTAGTCCAATATATCATTTAAATAAATCGCCAAAGTTTACCAAATCCGTCGATTTGATAATCCTCATATTTATTTACGTAATATACCGTTCCAAGATTACACCCAATCTAAAGCACATATAAAGCACATAGCACGTAATTACTATATAGTATATATCACAGTTTAATAAATTCCTCGTATATATCGTCAAATTGGCCAGATTTCCCGATATATACACTCGCAATCTATTACACTTTACATATACTACAACCTATGGGCGTCGTAGGATATGATGCCCACTAATATATTCGTTTCATATAACCAAACAACCCGGCTCAACCTTACGGTTGAGTGGTTATTTACTTATAGAAAACGTCTATATTAGTCGTCATATATCCGAGACAACACGAATGTCACAAATAATAACTTACCTGGACCCGAGTGACAACAATTTCGCCTAACTCAATAAATTTATCCGTTGTATATTCGAAATGACATTTTATTAAATGTTTCATAATTGTCGGGAGTTTCCCGTTTTATAACACAATTTTTATAATAATAATACGTTTAATAATATTACGCCACTTTCGTAGCCTAATATATATCTAATCGTATTATTTATAATACGACTCGTGATTATTATTATTATTAATATACGCGTTTATATAGTTATATATATACATTATTCACGTATATACTTTCATATAAACGTTCATATTATCAATAATGATTATTACGAGTTTTATTATTCTCGTTTCAATTTTAATAGTTATTGAGTTATACGAAATGGTCATATGTCCGAGTCATGACCCTCGGCTCATTGTCCAAGTCCAATAATAAGCAAAAGTCATAAATAATAAATCTCCGTCCAATCACAATCTCAACCACGGGCTACAACAATAAGGTCCGACTACGGTACCCGACTAACCTATCTCCGTCATCTAACGACCGTCTCATAATCGGTCCTCAATCACTTACCAATCGACAACAACTTCACAATATCAAATCCATAACCAATATCCAATTCGACCCAATGTACACGGGCGAGAAATAATACCACAACAACAATCATATACCAAAAACAATCATAAGAAATAACAAATAGTTCACAATTATCACAAAAATAACATTAACCAATTTAGTGTTCGGGTCGGTTTCCCAAGCCGAACCCGAGTCAACACTTCACCACAACTAGTGTGGGTCCCACCCGAGACCTCCATGGCCTCGGCTAGCTCTAAATGAGCCAAACTAACCACATGACCTACTAGAGTCGTCGGCCAAGAATCCATTCGACAACCATGGTTAACCATGACCATCAATAACCGGTCAAACAACAAAAATGAGGTCCCAAACACCCTCAATCGAACACCAAGAATCATCAAAGATCAACTGTTCGGCCAAACAAGCACAATCCGAGGGTTTCACCCTCGGGTACACCTCGACCCAACAAGAATAAACCAACCCGGATACCAAACTTCATAGAAAAACATGTTTTCATCCAAGATCCATAAGTGTTACACGTTTTTAATAAAAACCCATTCGAATATCATCAAGTCGTGACCTTAGGTCACGATTTTATCAACAATACGAGTGAAAACTCGTCTCACCTTCGATTTAGAGCTCAAACTCGTGATAACCCTTCAAAATACACGATTTGGTGGTGAAGATAATGGTGATTCGTGTGATAAAAATGATGGTATGAGGCGCGTGGTGTACTAGATCTAAAGGATTAGATGATGGAGGTTCGATTTATAGTGGTGGTGTAGAGTGGTGGCCGGCGGTGGCTGTGGTGTGGCCGGATATTTAAGTGGGCGGCTAGGGTTAGGGTAGTAGAGGAGAGGGAGAAAAGAGATGAGAGAGAGGTGTGTTTGTGTTGTGTGTGTGAAGAACCGGACCAACACACACCATTTAATATCTATTTATTTTATTTATTAGTTAATAATAATAAAATTAATAATAATAATAATAATAATAATAATAATAGTAATAATAAAGATATTATTACAGTGGAGCGGGTAACGCGGGTAACTGTAAAAACACGTGGCCCGAACCCGAACTCATTTTAAAATTTCCATATCACACGAGAACCTCTCGTAATTAATTAAAAATATGTCGGACTCGTTAAGACGAATCATAAAACTATGTTAGGAAATCCTAGTGCCAAAGTCAACGTAGTACCAAGTGAGAATTCAAATATACATCACCGATCACATAATCAAAAATGAATTATGAACATAATTCACGAATTCCATAACGTCATTAAATAAAATTTCCATAAAATAGGTCTTACAAGTTCGTTGTGAAATGAAAATTTCAAATAAAAATTATAAACGAACTTATATTGAAATGCGGATTTTTAAAATAGCTCCCTAAACTGCCGGTTGTCACATCTGGAACAGCTTCAAAATTCTATAGATGAACAATTTTTCAAATTGTTGTGAAAATTGTCATAGCTAACAAACTTGAAAGTTTGAAAGGCATTACACAATAGATATTAAGGTTTACGGGAAGTTTTTAATAGCATATTGTTGTTTGCATACAATGATGCTAATGAAATTGAGACGATACTCAATACTAGTTATGGTAAGGATTTCATCCTTGGCTATTACTAGTTATGCTTAAATAAGAGCATAGTTGCATTATACATTAAGAGAATAAGAATATTTTAAACTTTAAAATGTTTGGAAGTTTAATTATCATAAATTGGTGGTTAAGGATGTCTCACATTTTTATAAAATATGGCATTATCAAAATAGTTGACTATGGACATATAAGAATTTCAATAGTTGAATTCTTGAAATAAGTATTCTTAAAATTCCGATAGATCAAAGTTGGATGATTTATATCTTGTCAAAAAGTATGAATGTCATTGCTTGAGACATAATTCATCAACAAGAGTTATCATGCATTGATCTATTTAGTATTTGGATAAGGGATGTTAAACAATTATTATAATAAATTTAAATACATGGTATGTTTAATTTATAATATATTGTATCCTATATTTGTATGTTTAAATTCATGAATAAAGGTTATTCTAAATTGTCCGTTGTCAGTTAATAATATGGGAATATTATTAAATCAAGACAAATCTGAAGATTGGTATAATATACTTAAAGTATATTGATGCGTAGTCATGCCATTTCAGATGATATTCAATGATATCGAATATAGGACTTATCCCAACTACATGATGTTACTTTATAGATTTAGTTATTAAGTAAATCATGAGAAGTTATCCTCAGACTTGAGATGCAAGATAAGTGTCATGAATGTAGTACATTTTTGTGGAACAACTTAACGCTATACGTAACTGGTAGTCATAAGGGTTGTTTTCGGAAATGTTACAAAGTTTGTGGGTTTTGCTTGTATTCAAGATAGAATTTGTTCCTTCAAATTTATTTTTGGAGTTTAATACTGCTGGGCCCCTCGTAGGGTTGGTAAGATGCATGTACGGCCGTACCCAATATCTCCCCTGAATATGTTAAGAAGATTTGGTAATCTTGATCAATCATAAACAACGAGAAACAGAATGGTTAATTAAGGAATGACTTTAATCCATATCCTTATTAACATGGTATTAGAAACAAAAGGATAATAATAATGAGAAATCATTAAAAGGTTTTTCCAGGAGCCTTACTCGAGATCGTACTAGAGGCATCGGCGTGTTGCAAGACACTAACCGATGTGATTACACTATTAAAATATGTCCAAGTGGGAGCTGTTAGAATATGGACATTATTTTAGTAGACGTATGTTAGGATCGAACTCGAGATCACGGGATTGCACACAATACGTATGAAGAGTAAAATAAATACGGAGTAATTATTTATAAATGTTATAATTAATTATTAAACACAAAATAAATAATAGTAATTAGTATTTAATGATTAATGACTAATTATTTATTAAACGAAGATTAGGAAAGTAATACTAGACAAAACATGGAAACAAGAGAAGGTTCCGGATAACCCTTTTGGGTTCTATGGCCGATCGGCATAAGGGGGTACCACCTCCTTATGTGCCTTGAGCTCCAAGTTTTGTATAGTATATAAGCAAACCCAAGATGCATGTTTTTCTCATAACTTGTACACACACATCTTGGTGTTTTTCTCTCCTCTCTTTTCCTTGGTCGATTTTATCAAAACAAACCCTAAGGGTTTCGATTTTATTGATCTAAAATAGTTTTGTGTTTATTACTTGCATAAACTTTTTCTTGAATTAGTACGTGTGTACAAGAACGTGAATCAAACACACTATTGTTTGATTCTTGGATTGAATTATAAAAGAGGTAAGGAGTAATTCTCATAATCCACATAAACCCTAATTAGGGTTCTTGGTTCCGGAAGATTGCTTTGATTCTTGTTCGGGCTAGAATCATAAAGGTATGTTTACTATTTAAATTATTGATTAATTAATTATATGTTATTCGATCTTATTATAATTGCTTCCGCTATGCTCACTTTGATGTACTTGGTTTATTTATATGAAGGTCATGATATAATAATTCTAACAAAGTATGCACACTTACATTTTTAAACAAGTGAGCGACTGCGATTATTGCAGAAAAAACTAATAACAAACTAAAAAGTCCCCTCTCCCAACTCTTTGCAGTAACCTTCTCTCGTGAAAACAAACTAGTCCGTACTAATTTCCCTTGGTTTGTCTTAAATCCAGTTCGTAAGACAAATGCTATACAACCAGAATCAGGTGCTTTAATATGAAATTTCTGAAGCAACGAAAACTCAAACAATAAAACAAGTTAGTACCAATATCATATACAACTACTGATAGAAGAAAAAAAAATTGAGACATTGTGGAAGACCGACCATATCGGGCTCATGATGCAATATCCTTGTGCCACGAAAAAGGACATGTGTTTTATCTTGTTTATAAGACAAATGCTCTTCTGGTCTTCTGTCCATAATTGAAACCTGAAAACATATACACAGTTTTTGACGTTTTTATGTTATGAGTTTACTAGAAGATGATACAAACTTGGAAGGAAATTGAAAAAGAGAAGTACCTTGAGTTGAGGGATAGACTCGCCTGTGAGGATAGACTCGCTCACAATAAGACTACCTTCAAGAATAAGCATGTCTGTAGGGATAGATTCTTCTGTTTTTGTATCTTGACGAACAACACGACCAATAGACACAATGTCCCCAGGCACAAGATTTGTCCCTGCCACACGTATCCACCTGCAATAGAAGCGATCGAATACTTATTCACAATGAGCCAAAAGATGAACCAGAAAGAGAATGTAATTCACATTACAACTTACTTTCCATTACGGTAAACCATAAGCACCCTGGAATCTATAGCTACTCTATCGCGTCTAATATTTGACAAAGTCTTCAACTGACTTATGACCGCCAATGACTCAACCAGAAACACAACAAAGAGACCGAAGAGACCACTATTAATAAATCAGGGGCCTCCTCAACAACAAAGCCCATTACAGAAGACCTGCATATCAAACGTGAATATATATAACAATGTAGTTAAGAAAAGAAATAACAAACGCACATGGTAATGGAAGTTGAAGCTCAAATAGAAAGAAGGGCTTCATGCAGTGCTCTTTCACCAACTCCCGGAAAGTTGTCTGTGGATACTCAATTCTGCGCATAAATGCCAATAGCAGAAGATTAACAGCAAAATACGTGAGTTTAACAAAGAAGAAAAAAAATAAAAGGGTCGTAAATCTAACTTACACATTGTGTCCCCATTTGTCTGCAGCAATCTGAAGTTGAGAGTCCGTATTATATCCAGTGCTGTTAAGATAGTAGCCAAAAGTTTCCTTGGTTGGGTAGGGAAGCTTGTAAAAGGTTCCTTTCTCGTGCGAATAGATGAAACGCTGCTTTTGGAAATCAAAAAATATCTCCTCTGTCGAAGAGCCTGCCGGCTGAGCCGACCAAGCAAAAAGAAACATGGTTGGTAAGTTGGAACAGGTTTTAAAGTATGATAATGAAACTTGAAGGAAAATATGTTGACATTATATGGCCTAAACCTTTTGTTGTATATGTAACTAAAATAAATCGAGCTGCGAATGTAGTATAGAAGAAACAATTTGAACGAAGTTACAACCTTACGCGGATGTAGTGGTACTATTTGGGCGAATGTAGTAATTTTGCATGCATCTGCAAGATGAACATCTTCAACCTACAAATATCATGACACACATCACAGTTCTGCTATGAACCGAAAAACAAAAACATGCATATGCAAGCTTTCAGAATGTCACAAACTAACTAGCTAACCTTTGTATAGTGAAGAAAACACTTAAAATCCACAAACCATTGTGTGAGAAGAAACACCGATACGCCGAAACCATGAAGAAGTTTAAAGACATCTATGATATCTAAACAAGGTAAAATAATGAAAATCGTCAGCAAAAAACAAAGTGCGACGACAAATGGCCATGGCACCGAGTACGACTCCCTCTTCCTAAGAAAAACAACATTCACATCAGATCTAGACATTCACATTAGTTGAGTACGGCTCTCTACCACCTGTAGAATTGTAAGTCCAACTTTAAGTAAGATCACAAGATAATTCAACTTTTTACGTAACAGAAAATATGTCAAATTATATATATAGACTTTGAAAAACACCTAAATTCTTTAGGGTGGGATGTTTATGGACTAACTGTTTCGACTCTTAATTACATATGTAACTTAGACTCCCTGCATAAACTGTAACACGCCAAGAGCAAAGCATCAAACTAGCCAAAACCTTCCAATCAACTAAATCCATGGTGGGAGGTTATTGGTAGCTCACAAGTTGCATCATAAGTGATGTAGGACAGTAGGTTGCAAACTCAGTGACTTATATTCCTAAATGTCCTCATAATCCTTACAAAAAAACCCAAAGCAAACTTATCCATATAGGTGCACAATTCCAATTCAGTACACATACGAGTTCAATAATCACAGTCATTTAAAAAACATATATCAGTTGCCAGAAAGGTACAACTTATTTACAAAGTCTGAAACTCACAATTCATACAAAAGCGTTACAAGACGTAATGTTACAAAAACAGTCCCTTAAGAGTTGTAACAATAGAGGTAAAATCTTATTAACAATTGATAACATTATTAATGAATCAGGTAACTAATACTCCCTGCAATAACTAGAACACACTAAATCAGGCCCGAATCATGGTCGTAAACCTCCAAATCAACTAATCCCATGATAGGAAGTTAGCTCACAGTTCACGCCATAAAAGTCCTAGGTACCGGTGGTGTTATAGCATCCACCACGTCAGCTTTTGGCCTATAACATTCTTATAACACACAACCAAAAAAGCACACTCACTTCACTTCCTATTTACTTCAAAAAAAATTGATAACGCTTGTTTTACCCAAATCGTCGCACCTTTGGTGTAGGCCACGATAACGCCACTTAAATCCCTAACGACATCATAAACCTAACGAACCCCCAAACACGCTCCTAAACAACTTATAAGGCACTAAAACCAAAGGCGTAAGCTCTATAACCTCCTCACATTTACTACCACTTGTATATTTAAAAAGGGATTGTCTAACCAGTGCTCTAAAGGCACTGGTTAAGAAGGGGGAGGACCACAAGAAAACACTAAAGAAATAATTAAAAAACTCAGGGACCTACACTTTTTTAATAAACAAATATTTTTTTAGTACTTTTTTGTGGGTCCTCCTCCTTCTTAACCAGTGCCTTAAGGGCACTGGTTAGACAATCCCATTTAAAAAAAAAAAAAAAAAAAAAAAAAAAGTTGCAAAAGTTCAATAACCAAGACGAAAGTCGTAACATCTCGAAAACATTCCACCATTATTCCTAACGAATTCAGTTTATGCATAACTATAAATAAAACCTAAATTACTAATACGGCATGAAATTATAAAAATTATAAAAATTAAATGATAAAAGTAGGGAGAAGGTAAGTAATATATACATCTGAAGCTTTAATTGAGTCTATTAAGCTCTGTACTTCGTTTTCCGATGGTTTTCTCTTCATTTTCATGTCACACGCGCCGTCCGTCAGTCTCACGCGCCGCTTGTGTTTTGTGTTTTCCTGCCTTTTATTTTTACTTTATTTTTTGTTGGAGCGGAAATGAGTGTGAATTGTTTGTGATTTTGGCTATGTTTGAGGTAGTTAAATGGGTTTAAGAGTGCTTGGAATTTTAAAATAAGTCGGCTAGAAAATTTTGTCTCATAAAAGGAGGCTAAAAACTTTAGCATTGAACTTGTGAAAAATAAATTATTTATTTACTTACAAAAATATCTAATGTATATACAAAAATACCAAACATATATACAAAAATTAATTTAATTATATGTTTTTAGTAATTTTGCAATAATAAGCTTTAGCCTCAGCTTATTTGGCAGACAAGTTTATAAAAATACAAATTTTAATTTCGGCTTATAATATAAGTGTGGGCTTGAGCTTCGGCCCCAGCCCATTTCGTCAATAATATCCATTGTATTTTTCCAGTTTTGTTTTTTTTTTGTTTTTTTGTTTTTTTTATTTTTTTATTTTTTTGATTTTATTTTATTTTATTTTTTTTTTCGATTTACAACTTTGCATTTATGGTTTTTGTTATTCGAATAAAAGGTAACTGCAAATAGGCATTTATTAGAAAACTAGCCTTAGGCCCGCCCCGATGGGGCGCTAGCCTTAAGTCTTGTTATTAAAAATAAATGTAGTACAAAAGATGATTTAAAATATAAACTCCGTAAATGACATAATGTTTAAAGATAAATAGTTAACGTAAAATGACATTTGTAAATGATCCGGAATCAACATAACTAACTTGAGTGTGTTGTTTAAAATTTGAAAAGCTAAATAAATAAGAGAAAACTTATAGTCTATGAAGGACTTTTTTATACACAACGTTTATTGTGTAATTGCAATGGTTGCCGTCTTTGTCACAACATAACACTTTAAGACCTTTCTTGCTCCTTCCCTTGATACGGCTACATATAGTTGTCCGTGGTCGTTCCAAGTATAGACCCACTTTAGATAAAGTTTGCCAAGTATAGACCCACTTTAGATTGATTAATTTGGGCATCCCGTCTTTGTTTTAGCATCATAAGTTCCTGCAACCACAAAAGTGTACGATATCGAAAGCATTAGGAAAAAAAATCAATATAAGAAAAAAAAATGAAAACAGGGGAGTGATTCTAATTTTCAAATCAAGTTGATGTTATGGCTTATAAAAGGTATAAGTTCAACTTGATAAGCTTATAAGCCCAAAAAATGGGCTTATGAGCTTCTCAAAATCTACATAAGCTAATTGTTAGAATTATAATATCATGACAATCATATAAAATAAACCAAACACATCAAGAGAGTATATGCGGAAGCGTTATAACAAGATCATATAACATGTAATTAATTAATCAATAATAAATAGTAAACATACCTTTGTGATTCTAGCCCGAACAAGAATCAATTGCAATCTTCAATTCAAGAACCCTAATAAGGGTTTATGTGGATTATAAGAATTACCCCTTACCTCTTTTGTAATTCAATCCAAGAATCAAACAATAGTATGTTTGAATCACGTTCTTGTACACACGTACTATTAACGAATTAAAGTAAATGCTAGTTTTAAGTATTACACAAAACAATTTTGTTTTAATAAAAAAAAACTAAACAAAATAAAACACCAAAAACTCTTTTGTGTGTTATTGTTGTTGTCGAAACCAGAAACCAAAAGAAAGAAGCAAATATAAAAATTTTACCATGCACATGCATGTATAATTGTTTCTAGTCGACTAAACATAAAGAAAGAAAAGAAAAGAAGGTTTAGATTTAATATGTGTACAAGACATACAAATAATAAATCTTAACCTTGTTTATATAGTATATGTAACTTGGAGCTCAAGTTGGATTTGGGTTGGGTTTACCCCTTCCCCACCGATTTGCCATAATCCCTCAAAGGGATCCGGAAGCTTCTTGACTTACCAATTAGTTACATATAATTCTTTCCTTATATTCGTCTAATGGTCGTTAGTCATTTATCATTAAATACTAATGATCATTATTTATTTTGTGTAATTAATAATTTAATATAACATTTTATATAAAATTATTAAACTTTAATTCTCATACGTAAAGTGTGCAATCCCGTGATCTCGAGTTCGATCCTAACATACGACTACTAAAATAATGTCCATAATCTAACAGCTCCCACTTGGACATATTTTAATAGTGTAATCACATCGGTTAGCGTCTAGCAACACTTTGATGCCTCTAGTACGATCTCGAGTAAGGCTCCTGGAAAAACCTTTTAATAATTTCTCATTATTATTATCCTTTTGTTTCTAATACCATGTTAATAAGGATATGGATTAAAGTCATTCCTTAATTAACCATTCTGTTTCTCGTTGTTTGTGATTGAGTAAGATTACCAAATCTTCTAAACATATTCAGGGGAGATCTTGGGTGTGGCCACACATACATCTTACCAACCCTACGAGGGGCCCAACAGTATTAAACTCCAAAAATAAATTTGAAGGAACAAATTCTTTCTTGACTACAAGCAAAACCCACAAACTTTGTAACACTTCCGAAAACAACCCTTATGACTACCAATTACGTATAGCGTTAAGTTGTTCCACAAAAATGTACTACATTCATGACACTTATTTTGCATCTCAAGTCTGAGGATAACTTCTCATGATTTACTTAATAACAAAATCCATAAAGTAACATCATGTAGTTGGGATAAGTCCTATATTCGGTATCATTGAATATCATCTGAAATGGCATGTCTACGCATCAATACACTTTAAGTATATTATACCAACCTTCAGATTTGTCTTGATTTAATAATATTCCCATATTATTAACTGACAACGAACAATTTAGAACAACATTTATTCATGGATTAAACATACAAATATAGGATACAATATATTATAAATTAAACATACCATGTATTTCAATTTATCATAATAATTGTTTAACATCCCTTATCCAAATACTAAATAGATCAATGCATGATAACTCTTGTTGATGAATTATGTCTCAAGTAATGACATTCCTACTTGTTGACAAAACATAAATCATCCAACTTTGATCTATCGGAATTTAGTGATTTTGCATGCATCTGCAAGATGAACATCTTCAACCTACAAATATCATGACACACATCACAGTTCCGCTATGAACCGAAAAACAAAAACATGCATATGCTAGCTTTCAGGATGCCACAAACTAACTAACTAACCTTTGTATAGTGAAGAAAACACTTAAAATCCACCAACCATTGTGTGAGAAGAAACATCGATACGCCGAAACCAACAAGAAGTTTAAAGACATCTAGGATATCTAAACAAGGTAAGATAACGAAACCGTCATCGAAAAACAAAGTGCGACGACAAATGGCCATGGCACCTAGTACGACTCCCTCTTCCTAAGCAAAACAACATTCACATCAGATCTCAACATTCACATTAGTTGAGTACGGCTCTCTACCACCTGTAGAATTGTAAGTCCAACTTTAAGTAAGATCACAAGATAATTCAACTTTTTACGTAACAGAAAATATGCCAAATTATATATATAGACTTTGAAAAACACCTAAATTCTTAAGGGTGGGATGTTATGGACTAAGTGTTTCGACTCTGAATTACATATGTAACTTAGACTCCCTGCATAAACTGTAACAAGCCAAGCCCAAAGCATCAAACTAGCTAAAACCTTCCAATCAACTAAATCCATGGTGGGAGGTTAATGGTAGCTCACAAGTCGCATCATAAGTGATGTATGACAGTAGGTTGCAAACTCAGTGACTTATATTCCTAAATGTCCTCATAATCCTTGCACAAAAACCCAAAGCAAACTTATCCATATAGGTGCACAATTCCAATTCAGTACACATACGAGTTCAATAATCACAGTCATTTAAAAAACATATATCAGTAGCCAGAAAGGTACAGCTTATTTTCAAAGTCTGAAACTCACAATTCATACAAAACCGTTACAAGACGTAATGTTACAAAAACAGTCCCTTAGAGTTGTAACAATAGATCGAATGTTCCTCTAGAGGGAAAATCTTATTAACAATCGATAACATTATTAATAAATCAGGTAACTAATGCTCCCTGCCATAACTAGAACACACTAAATCAGGCCCGAATCATGGCCATAAACCTCCAAACCAACTAATCCCATGATAGGAAGTTCTCACACACTTATACCGGAGCGCACAGTTCACACTTCACACCATAAAAGTCCTAGGTACCGGACTACCGGTGGTGTTATAGCATCCACCACGTAAGCTTTTGGCCTATATGTCACAACTCACCATTTCAGGTCATTTCAGGTCATTTCCCGAACTTTGGAAAAACACTATTCATGAAACACTATTCATCAAAACACTATTCATCAGTTTACTATTCATCATTTTTGGTGTCAGTTTGACATTCCGAGAAGCATTCAGAAATTTTACTATTCATGGAACACTATTCATTGCGGGAAAAGATTTCATCATTCACTTGCATTACTCATTTCATCGTAAATTTAGTTTACGGGTATTCAAATTCGCGTAACCGGATTGGTTTAGGTGCGAATTCATTTCATTAGTGTTAAGAGCACTGCATACGGACTGGGGATAGTCTGCATATCATCATAACAGCATTTTCATGTTATACCACTCTCAGGATTTTCAAATTATTACATTCAGTACATTTAACGTTTTTACGTATAAGTATTTATAGTAAACGTTAACACCCGGTTTATACACGACGAATATATCTAAATATTCCCACAATGGTCCCGACATATTTTTATATCCATTTTAACATCATAAAAGTTATAACATTCAGTTACCCAGTATTTTGGAAATTTATTTTATTTATAACGTACGCGTATGAATATAACGACGGTTTTCGTGAAAACTAAACAATAATCACCCGATCACTCAGTAAATGTACCCAACATAATTTTAACATTTTTATAACTTTATTTTGACAAGTTTAGTCATTATTTCATATTTCATATTTTTACGATGCCCGAATTTACGTTTCGCGACTTAACAGTTTACGGTTTGCGATTAACGGAACCAAAACCGACTCCGTGAACTAGATTACCAAGCTTCCTACACACATTTCATTACCATGTGCAGCCCCTCATCCACATGTTACATGAAATTGATCTTTTAATTACAAGTATGCCATCAAAATCCTAGATAATATCTAAAAACACCAAATAATAAACACTTAACAATATTTTGGATCAAAATTGCTCATTCTCTCATCCCTTTCACTCAAACCACGACCCAACATCCATTTCATGATCAAGTGAAGGTTTTTCAAAAGTTAAAGCATCAAAGTTGTTCATTTCATGATTCTAGTTAAGAATCTTGCAACAAAAACACAAGAAACACAAGTTTTCCTCATCATCTAATCATCTCATTTTATCAAGTAAGTTATCAACTTTATTTTTACATGAATCATCTTATATTTACTTGTATTTCATGAGTTCCATGCTAAAAACCATGTACAACTAGCTATACCACCATTTATTTTGTCAAAAATGGAACATACAAACCCTAACTTCTTATTTATGAATTCCCTTGCTATAATAACTTGGTTAGGAGTCCATGGCACCCTAAGAAGGTGTATGGTAAGATTAGATTAGTCATGTGGTGATTACAAGAGGTTTGGTGATGGTAGAAATTGGTTTTTAACCTTGGAAACTTGATTTGGAACCTATTTTAGACATGCTGTCCCGTTTTGTAAAAATCTGGAAAATCAGTAAACACCAAGGAAACTTTGGCAAAATTTTTAGAAAATACTTTCAAAAACGAATCCGTAGGCGAAAGAACGGATTAAAAAGAGTCTATAACGAAGAAGTTATGATTTTTGCAAGATTGTTGACGAAAAGTATTTTCTGGAAATTAGTTGCTGTTGGACGTTTTTCATGATACAAAAAGAGACTTTAGACGTAACCCGGAGGAGCCGAGCTTTCCAAAATATATTACTACATACTAAGACGTAACCGTGGATATAAAGAACAAGCAAAACGGACAAGTAACGACAAAGATATACTCGTTTGAATATCGGCTAAAACCCTTTATTAATTGACAGCTTTTAATATAATTTGGCGCAAAAACTACGAAGTACATTTTTGAGCTAGAAGTAATATCAAGTACCGAGCTTTTTAACTAACGTAGTATTAGTTATTATGAGTATGTTTTCATCATTACAAGGATTACAACCCGAATATTTCAACGCTTACATGGAAACTTACGTTATATATATATAAGTATATATATATTATAACTAGCTATTTATATTTTCTAATAGCAATATTTTCCAAATTCTTGGAATATATATTTTTGATAATGCAAGTGTTTTTCCAAAGAGTAGAGTGGTATAGAAACATGTGCATGGACATTCATAACATCATTTCATGATCTAAAGTAGATCGTTCATCATTCATTTTAGGTTGCGGCTAGTGTGCGCGCCTTGTTTTTCAGCTCATTACATGTTCATGGTACCATCATATCAGGTGAGTCATAGCCCCTACTCTTTTAATCGTTTTGCAAACTCTTTGGGGGAGAATACATGCTCGTTTTACTGAAACGCATTACTCGCTTACATGGTTGATTTCTTAAATAATTTCAGCTTTATCTAAATACTTGTTGATTATCCGAGTACAATATTATTCACTTGCTAACTACTTGCTATTTACTCATAGACATGAGTGCATAAATTTTGTGACAACTGGCAAAATAGGGAGCCATTTATAAAACCCGCATTACATTAAAAATTATAATTTTGGAATTTTTGAAAGTTTATCGTGACGAGATATTTTACAAGCGTTGGTACGCGATTTTTAATCGTACGATATTTATGAGATTTGGTTATTTATTTATGGTTTGGATTGATTCGGTCGTGATGATTTATTGTGAGATCGTTATTTTTGGCACTACGTTGACTTTGGCACTAGGATTACCTAACATAATTTTATGATTCGTCTTAACGAGCCGTTATTATTTTAATTAATTACGAGAGGTTCTCGTGTGATATGGAAATTTTAAAATGAGTTCGGGTTCGGGCCACGTGTTTTTACACTTACCCACATCACCCGCTCAACCGTAATAATATCTTTATTATTACTATTATTATTTTTATTCTTATTATTATTATTACTTTTCAAAAAAAAAAAAAAGGTTAAAAGGGTCCGTTTGGCCGGTTTTTACCCACACAAAAACACAAACACAAATCCATCTCTCTCTCACCTCTCTACTTCTTCCTCCCTCACTAACCAAAACCCTAGCCGCCACTATTGAGATCCGGCCACCACAGCGTCACCGCCGGCCACCACACTAAATCACCACCATAAATCGAACCTCCAACATCTAATCTACTAGATCTAGTGCACCACGCGCCTCCTATCACCACTTTATCACACGAATCACCACCAAATTTATCACCAATCGTTTATTTTGGAAAGATTATCAAAGTTTTGGAGTTCTAGTTCGAAGGTGAGCGAGTATTCACTCGTATGGTTAATAAAACCGTGACTCTTGGTCACGAATCAAGGAGATCCGAATGGGTTTTTAATTAAATACATGATATGATGATGGGTTATGGATGAAAAACGTTTTCTTAATAAGTTTGGTATCCGGGTTGGCTTATTTTTTTGTCGGGTCGAGGTGTACCCGAGGGGGTTACCCTCGGATGGTGCTTGTTTGGCCGAATCTTTGGCCTTTGATATTCCTTGGTGTTCGAATGAGGTGTTTGGAACCTCATTTTGGTTGCTTGACCGGTTATTGTTGGTCGTGACTAACCATGTTAGTCGAATGGGATTTTTGGCCGACGACCCTAGTAGGTCGTGCGGGCTGTTTTGGCTCACGTAGAGCTAGCCGAGACCATGGAGGTCTCGGGTGGGAACCACACTAGTCGTGGTGAAGTGTTGCCTCGGGTTCGGCTTGGTAAACCGACCCGAACACTAATGTGGTTAATGTTATTTTGTGAATAAATGTGAACTAAGTGTTATATTATTTTTGGTTATAATTGTCGTTGGTATATATTGTTGTTGTGGTATTATTTCTCGGCCGTATACTTTGGTCGAAATGGATATTGGTTATTGGTTATGATTCGATATTGAGAAGTTGTTGGCGATTGGTAAATGTGATATGAGGACCGGTTATGAGACGGTCGTTAGATGACGGAGATAGGTTAGTCGGGTACCGTAGTCGGACCTTATTGTTGTAGCCCGTGGTTGAGATTGTGATTGGACGGAGTTTATTGTTTGTGACTTTGGTTTATTATTGGACTTGGACATTGAGCCGAGAGTCATGACTCGGACATATGACCATTTCGTATAACTCAATAAATATTAAAAGTGAAACGAGAATAATAAAACTCGTAATAATAATTATTAATAATATGAACGTTTATACGAAAGTATATACGTGAATAACGTATATATAACTATATAAACGCGTATATTAATAATAATAATAATCACGAGTCGTATTATAAATAATACGATTAGATATATATTAGGCTACGAAAGTGGCGTAATATTATTAAACGTATTATTATTATAAAAATTGTGTTATAAACGGGAAACTCCCGACAATTATGAAACGGTTAATAAAAAGTCATTTCGGATATATATAACGAATAAATTTATTGAGTTAGGCGAAATTGTTGTCACTCGGGTCCAGGTAAGTTATTATTTGCGACATTCGTGTTGTCTCGGATATATGACGACTAATATGGACGTTTTCTATAAGTAAATAACCACTCAACCGTAAGGTTGAGCCGGGTTGTTTGGTTATATGAAACGAATATATTAGTGGGCATCGTATCCTACGACGCCCATAGGTTGTAGTATATGTAAAGGGTAATAGATTGCGAGTGTATATATCGGGAAATCTGGCCAATTTGACGATATATACGAGGAATTTATTAAACTATGATATATACTATATAGTAATTATGTGCTATGTGTTTTATATGTGCTTTAGATGGGGTGTAATCTTGGAACGGTATATTACGTAAATAAATGTGAGGATTATCAAATCGACGGATTTGGTAAACTTTGGCGATTTATTTAAATGATATATTGGGCTAATATTAGATCTATAGCTTATTTTATCTTGCTATGTGCGATCTTGTTGGTTTGTTTTGAGTCGACCCACCACCCGTATGGATACCAAACGCAAATACACCAAACTAATACGAAATGGATTTTCGGTAATAAAACGGATTCTCGTCCGGGTTTGGGAATATTATATATTTGAGGAAATGATTTCTGAAAGAGTTAATATTGTTAGGTCGTGCCAAGTCCGTAGTTGCTGTTTCGTGAGTTATCATACATCTTATTCCTACCTACCTCGTCTTGCTATTTTCTGGACTTGAGGTGAGTCATAGCCCCACTTTTTACTCTTGAACTTTGTTTTCAATACTTGGGGTGAGAAACGTGCAAATGTTTTATGTGGACTATTATCGCTTTTTGATCTCAAAACTTGCTATGCTTATAGAACTAGGTAGAGCGAGGCCTAGACTAGATCTAGGTAAGCTATTGATTCGGTTATTGAGCGAGGCCTAGACCTGAGCTAGGTAAGCTATTGATTTGGTTGTTGAGCGAGGCCTAGTCCCCGAACTAAGTAAGCTATTGGATTGTTTATAGAGCGAGGCCTAGCCTAGAGCTAGGTAAGCTAAACAACGAGGCCTAGACTAGATCTAGGTAAGTTGAACATGTCGTATCCTTACGAATGTTGGGTATGTCGTATCCTTACGCATACATATTGAGCGAGGCCTAGACTAGATCTAGGTAAGCTATTTGATTGATTATAGAGCGAGGCCTAGACTTGAGCTAGGTAAGCTATTGATTGGATTGATTTGAGCTATAGCGTGCACCTATAGGGATGTTTTGATTTGGTTGGATTATTTTTGGTTGGATTGTTTTGGTTGGATTATTTTGTTGGATGATTGAGCCCTAGTCTAGCTAGCAAGCGTTTTGCGTACATGTCCACTATATTGAATTAAGAATCTAAACCTATGATCTCACCAGCGAAAGCTGACTTTTAGCACGTTTTCTCAGGTAATTAAGTGATGCTATGCGGATGCTTGGGATTGGAGGCTTGGCATTTGGCACCGGTTATGGATCTATATTTCTAAAACTCTGATAACTATTGTGGACCTATATTTATTTTCTTTTGGGCCTGACTCTGAATGATTTTGGGATAATGTAAACTTTAAAACCTCGTGTGGTTGTACTTTACTATGTTTACTTTATCTCGTTCTATATTGTCTTGTGTTTGATACCAATCCCCGTAGCACCCCGAAAGCTTGTTGAGTCTTCCGCTGTACCAAATTTTGGGGGTGTTACAGATTGGTATCAGAGCCAAGGTTATAGAGAACTAGGTAAATAAACACCTAAACTATAACCGATTTTTATAGAAAACGATCCTCGACCATTGCCCGCCAGCCCGCCAAGCCGAAGCATCATTGTTTATTATTGAGGTATTATGAGATATTGACATGGAATGAGATTATTGAGATGATTATTCGAATTGGGATTCTTGAGATGATTTGAGGATTTGAGGTTTATTGATTTAGCGATATGATGGCGTTTTGAGGAATTATATGCGTTTTGAGGAATTATATGCGTTTTGAGGAATTATATGGCTTAATTGCTTTACGAATGGTTTTAGTAATGCGGTATTTTAAATCTTTCTTGATTATATACGATTTGGAATTATATGATGATTTTTGGATATGGTATTTTGAATTCGCGGTTTAGTTGTTTTGAAACACTTACACCTACCCTACGCCGTTGTCACAAATCATAGCCTCCTTTGCACGTGTCGTTATTAAGAATTGTTATTGTTAGTACGCGTCGCCGATTTTATCGCCTCGTGGTTCACCTGCTCAGAGATGACGATTGATGGAGTACCCCTCCGACGAGGAGTATGAGGAGGAGTACGAGGGCAAGCAGAATGATTACCCTCAAGATGAGAAAGAGAATGATGACCCTCAGGATGAGGAAGAGGATGATCCTCAGGAAGAGGAGATGCCTGATGATGATGGGTCGCTAGCACATTCAGCTCATCCTGCGAAGCCCGATTCCCGATACATCCGTTAGAGCCGGTTTCACCTGATCATCCATTTTTGTTTGAGTTGCCGCCTGGTAGTCCCGTTGAGTTGGATGCACCTTCTGAGGTTTCTGCTGAGCATGCAGACTTTGGTGAAATTGGTAGGATGTGGACTCGAATTACTGCACAGGGCGAGAGGATCTCGCGGATGTCTGACCGACTTGAGATGATTATGCTGAGTTATTGCTGAGTTTATTGTTGAGTTTGTTACTGAGTTAAGAGTTGATTAGACAACTGTCGTGGGCAGGACGACAGCGATTAGGACAGGTATGATAGAGATACATGAGCAGATAGAGAGTCTGCAGAGAGGTTTCCTCACGGCTCGCGAAGGAGATCGCAAGCTGTGGCAGAGGAACACAGTGTTAGAAAAGGAGGTTGCGGACCTCAAGAGGGACAGAGATACCCATAGTGTTGAGCATGGATCGTTATTGAAGAATTTGGGAGGTTCGGGATCAGAGTTGAGGAGTCTATGCCAGCATCATGGCTAGATCGATTGGATTTGTGTTCTTGTTGTGTTGCTACATAAGCCAAGAAGTATTTGGTTAGGAGAGCTAATTATTATATCTCTTACGTCATGATATTCGGATTACACGTTCGTCTCGTATGGAATGATTAGTATCTATTATGCCTATTGGTAGTATGGAATGATGTATTGATCGCTACTTATGGACGATGGTGAGCTCGCATGATATTTTACGATTTTTGGCGTACATGGAGAATTGTGTCTTATTTGCGTGGTCGATATTGTGTTAGTATTATATTAATGGCTGTACGACGAAACCCTGTTAGAGCTACCAGAACTGGTCCTGCAACGACTACCCCTAGTCGTCGAGGACGTCGTCCTACTCGAAATGTTGAAACCCCTACTCCTGAGAACCTGGACACTACTAATCGCAACGACAGGAAGCAAAATGTTGATGTTCAGGGAGACAACTGATTATGTTCCACTTAGCGCACCTACTGTGGATTAAGTAATGATCAATCAACTGGTGGAGCAACGAGTTGCTGAGCTATTAGCTGAGTCAAATCATTCCAACAATTCTGCTGGAACATTTCCACCTGTACGCGCTAATGGATGTAACCACAAGGAGTTTAAAAATTTGTAGACCCATTGAGTTTGGTGGAACCGAAGGAGTGGTCTACTTGGTCAGGTGGATAGAGAAGACTGAGTCAGTGTTTAATGTCAGTGGTTGTGCTGAGAATGCGAAGGTAAAGTTTGCTTCTTTTACTTTCAAGGATGAAGCCTTGACTTGGTGGAACAATTACCGTAACTCGGATGGGAGTGATGTGGCTTATGCTATGACTTGGGAGCAATTTAAGTCTTTGTTGATTCAGACTTACTGCCCAAGAAATGAGATTAAGAAGTTGGAAATTGAGTTCTGGAATCACAAAGTGAAAGGTACCGATATGGCAACTTACAATCGCCGTTATCGAGAGTTAGCCTTACTTTGCCCCGATATGGTTAGGACTGAGACTCAAAGGATTGAGAGGTATACCGATGGTTTTTCCGGTAGCTACAAGGAACGATGTGATTTCCGCTAGGCCTGCAAACATCCATGAGGCAATCACAATTGCTCAACAACTTATGGATTCGTTGGAATTAGAAGAAGCTGATAAGGAGAAGAATGGAAAGAGAAAGAGAGACCGTCACTCTAAGAGTAATGATCACCGAAGCAAGAGACAAGCTAAGGCTTATGCTATTGGGAATGGAGATAAGAAGAATCATAACGGTGACGCACCCAAGTGTGATCGTTGCCATCAGCATCACACTGGATGGTGTAGTGTGAAATGCCAGAATTGCTCAAAGAAAGGACATACAGCTAGGGACTGTAGAGCTCGACCTCTTGCAATGGTTCAAGCTGCTCTTGAGATAAGAAACAAGGCAGATGTTACCTGTTATGGGTGTGGAAAGAAGGGACACTATAGGAATGAGTGTAGAGAATCGCGGAACCGTGGAAATCAAGGCTCGGGTGGTAATGGGTACAATTACGGAAACCGTGGAGCTGGAGGAAATCGTGGACGACAAGATAATGGGGACCAACGTGTGGAAGCTGGAGCTGCTCAAGGAAGAGTGTATGCACTCGGGAACGAGAGAGGAGAAGATCCGAACGTCGTTACTGGTACGTTCCTTCTCAATAATCGTTATGCTTCCATACTGTTTGATACTGGTGCCGATAGAAGTTTTGTGTCCACTACATTTGCACCCCTACTAGAGAAACCCCCGATGGCCTTAGGAATTGGATATGATATTGAGTTAGCTAATGGAAACCTAGAAAGGATTAATACCATCATTCGCGGTTGTACGTTAAATTTCTTGAACCACCCTTTCAACATAGATCTTCTACCCGTCACATTAGGAAGTTTTGATGTCATTATTGGTATGGATTGGTTGTCGAAGTATCGTGCCCATATAATCTGCGATGAGAAGATCGTGCGTGTGCCTTACGGCAAGGAGATTCTGAACATACCAGGAGATAGAAAGGATTTGAGAGGCCCATCTAGATTAGCAGTTATATCTTGCACTAAGTTGCCGAAGCTAATGGAGAGAGGAAGTTACCTTTTCTTAGCCCAAATTTCTGAGAAAGGAGAGAAGGAGAAGAAGGAAAGGTGCATTGGGGATGTACCTATAGTTCGTGATTTTTCGGACGTGTTTCCCGATGATTTGCCGGGAATTCCGCCTACTAGACAAGTGGAATTTCAGATTGAGTTAATACCTGGTGCTGCACCTGTAGCACGAGCGCCTTATCGTTTTGCACCGACTGAACTAGAAGAGTTGTCGAAACAATTAGCGGAGTTAGCCGAGAAGGGATTCATAAGACCAAGTTCCTCACCTTGGGGAGCCCCGGTCCTATTTGTGAAGAAGAAGGATGGATCGTTTCGTATGTGTATTGATTATCGAGAGTTGAACAAGTTAACGGTGAAGAATAGATACCCGTTACCGAGGATCGACGATTTGTTCGATCAACTTCAGGGATCGAGTGTGTATTCGAAGATCGATTTGAGATCGGGATATCATCAGCTTCGAGTGCGCGAGGAAGATATTCCGAAAACGGCTTTCAGAACCCGTTACGGGCATTACGAGTTTCAGGTGATGCCGTTTGGGTTGACTAACGCACCGGCGGTATTCATGGATCTCATGAATCGTGTGTGTAAGCCATACTTGGATAAGTTCGTGATTGTATTCATCGATGACATTCTGATTTATTCAAAGAGTGAGAAAGAGCATGAGGAGCATTTAAGACTCATTTTGGAATTGCTCAGGAAGGAGAAACTTTATGCCAAGTTTTCGAAATGTGAATTTTGGATTCCGACTGTACAATTTTTGGGTCACGTGATTGATAGACAAGGAGTCCACGTGGATCCTGCTAAGATCGAAGCGATTAAAGATTGGGCTGCACCTACAACCCCAACAGAAGTTCGTCAGTTTTTGGGTTTAGCCGGTTATTACCGAAGATTCATTGAGGGATTTTCGAAGATAGCAAAACCGTTGACCAAATTGACTCAAAAGAGTGTTAAGTATGAATGGGGAGATAAGGAAGAGGAAGCATTTCAGTTACTTAAGGAGATGTTGTGTAGTGCTCCTATCTTGGCGTTATCCGAAGGTAACAAGGATTTTGTCATCTATTGTGACGTTTCACATAAAGGTTTAGGAGCTGTGTTAATGCAACGGGAGAAAGTGATAGCTTATGCTTCCCGATAGCTCAAGAAGCGCGAGAAAAACTACACCACCCATGATTTGGAGTTAGGTGCTGTGGTTTTTGCCTTAAGGAATATGGAGACATTACTTGTACGGAATCAAGTGTGTAGTGTTTACTGCCCACAAAAGTCTGCAACACATTTTGAATCAAAAAGAGCTCAACATGAGACAGCGACGTTGAATTGACTTGCTAAGCGATTATGATTGAGAGATTCGCTACCATCCTGGTAAAGCAAACGTCGTTGCTGATGCTCTTAGTCGAAAGGAGAGAATACCACCGTTACGAGTTAGGTCATTAGGAATGACTATCGTATCGCCGTTACCGTCTCAAATATTTGAAGCTCAAACGGAAGCGTTGAAAGCAGAAAATCGATCTGCTGAGAACATATTCGGGATGGCAGAAAATGAGAAGGGATTTGTTAAGCGTTCTGATTGAGTATTATGTTTTGGAGACCGAAGTTGGGTACCTTTGTATGGAGGAATTCGAGAGTTGATTATGCACGAGTCGCATAAGTCAAGATACTCTATTCATCCTGGGTCTGACAAGATGTACCAGGATTTGAAAAAGTTATATTGGTGGCCAAGTATGAAGGCAGATATAGCGTCGTATGTTAGTAAGCGTTTGACATGTTCTAATGTTAAAGCCGAACATCAAAGACCGTCAGGATTATTGACGCAGCCAGAGCTCCCGGTATGGAAATGGGAGCGGATCACAATGGATTTTATTACCAAATTACCAAAGACAGCTAGCGGTTGCGACGCTATATGGGTAATTGTGGATAGTTGACTAAGTCTGCTCATTTCCTGGCGATTAGTGAAGATGATAGTGTTGATAAACTTGCGAGGTTGTATGTAAAGGAGATAGTTTCTTGTCATGGAGTTCCGATATCGATTATTTCTGATCGCGACAGCCGCTTTACGTCAGCGTTGTGGCGATCACTTCAAACCGCTTTGGGGACGAGGCTTGATATGAGTACTGCATATCATCCCCAAACCGATGGTCAAAGTGAGAGGACCATTCAGACGTTAGAGGATATGCTTCGTGCATGCATCATAGACTTTGGTAAAGGCTGGGAGAAGTATCTACCCCTTGCGGAGTTCTCCTACAACAATAGCTACCACACAAGTCTTAAAGCTGCACCATTTGAAGCTTTATACGGTAGTAAATGTCGTTCGCCTATTGGTTGGGCTGAAGTTTGAGATAGCCAACTCACAAGCCCTGAACTTATTTTGGAGACTACTGAGAAAGTAACGCAAAATTCGAGATCGATTGCAAGCAGCTGGAGATAGGCAGAAAAGCTACGCCGATCAGAGGCGTAAACCCCTAGAATTCCAGGTTGGAGACAAAGTGATGCTGAAAGTCTCGCCTTGGAAGGGTGTAATACGTTTTGGGAAACGTGGGAAACTTAATCCCGGCTACATTGGATCATTTCTTATTTTGGAAAGAATTGGCCTCGTGGCTTATCGGTTGGAATTACCAACCGGAATTGAGTACAGTTCATGATGTGTTTCATGTTAGCAATCTGAAGAAGTGTATTTTGGATGAAACACCGGTTATACCAATTAAGGATATTCGTGTGGATGAGAATTTGAATTTTGTGGAAGAGCCGATTGAGATATTGGATAAAGAGATTAAACGACTTAAGAGAAGTCGTATTCCGCTCATCAAAGTTCGTTGGAATTCGCGGCACGGACCGGAATTCACGTGGGAACGTGAGGATGAGTTTCAAAAGAGATATCCGAAGCTTTTCACTTCGTAGATGGGTTATTTCGAGAGAAACCCGGGACGGGTTCCTTCTGAGGCTGGGAGGATGTGACAACTGGCAAAATAGGGAGCCATTTATAAAACCCGCATTACATTAAAAATTATAATTTTGGAATTTTTGAAAGTTTATCGTGACGAGATATTTTACAAGCGTTGGTACGCGATTTTTAATCGTACGATATTTATGAGATTTGGTTATTTATTTATGGTTTGGATTGATTCGGTCGTGATGATTTATTGTGAGATCGTTATTTTTGGCACTACGTTGACTTTGGCACTAGGATTACCTAACATAATTTTATGATTCGTCTTAACGAGCCGTTATTATTTTAATTAATTACGAGAGGTTCTCGTGTGATATGGAAATTTTAAAATGAGTTCGGGTTCGGGCCACGTGTTTTTACACTTACCCACATCACCCGCTCAACCGTAATAATATCTTTATTATTACTATTATTATTTTTATTCTTATTATTATTATTACTTTTCAAAAAAAAAAAAAAGGTTAAAAGGGTCCGTTTGGCCGGTTTTTACCCACACAAAAACACAAACACAAATCCATCTCTCTCTCACCTCTCTACTTCTTCCTCCCTCACTAACCAAAACCCTAGCCGCCACTATTGAGATCCGGCCACCACAGCGTCACCGCCGGCCACCACACTAAATCACCACCATAAATCGAACCTCCAACATCTAATCTACTAGATCTAGTGCACCACGCGCCTCCTATCACCACTTTATCACACGAATCACCACCAAATTTATCACCAATCGTTTATTTTGGAAAGATTATCAAAGTTTTGGAGTTCTAGTTCGAAGGTGAGCGAGTATTCACTCGTATGGTTAATAAAACCGTGACTCTTGGTCACGAATCAAGGAGATCCGAATGGGTTTTTAATTAAATACATGATATGATGATGGGTTATGGATGAAAAACGTTTTCTTAATAAGTTTGGTATCCGGGTTGGCTTATTTTTTTGTCGGGTCGAGGTGTACCCGAGGGGGTTACCCTCGGATGGTGCTTGTTTGGCCGAATCTTTGGCCTTTGATATTCCTTGGTGTTCGAATGAGGTGTTTGGAACCTCATTTTGGTTGCTTGACCGGTTATTGTTGGTCGTGACTAACCATGTTAGTCGAATGGGATTTTTGGCCGACGACCCTAGTAGGTCGTGCGGGCTGTTTTGGCTCACGTAGAGCTAGCCGAGACCATGGAGGTCTCGGGTGGGAACCACACTAGTCGTGGTGAAGTGTTGCCTCGGGTTCGGCTTGGTAAACCGACCCGAACACTAATGTGGTTAATGTTATTTTGTGAATAAATGTGAACTAAGTGTTATATTATTTTTGGTTATAATTGTCGTTGGTATATATTGTTGTTGTGGTATTATTTCTCGGCCGTATACTTTGGTCGAAATGGATATTGGTTATTGGTTATGATTCGATATTGAGAAGTTGTTGGCGATTGGTAAATGTGATATGAGGACCGGTTATGAGACGGTCGTTAGATGACGGAGATAGGTTAGTCGGGTACCGTAGTCGGACCTTATTGTTGTAGCCCGTGGTTGAGATTGTGATTGGACGGAGTTTATTGTTTGTGACTTTGGTTTATTATTGGACTTGGACATTGAGCCGAGAGTCATGACTCGGACATATGACCATTTCGTATAACTCAATAAATATTAAAAGTGAAACGAGAATAATAAAACTCGTAATAATAATTATTAATAATATGAACGTTTATACGAAAGTATATACGTGAATAACGTATATATAACTATATAAACGCGTATATTAATAATAATAATAATCACGAGTCGTATTATAAATAATACGATTAGATATATATTAGGCTACGAAAGTGGCGTAATATTATTAAACGTATTATTATTATAAAAATTGTGTTATAAACGGGAAACTCCCGACAATTATGAAACGGTTAATAAAAAGTCATTTCGGATATATATAACGAATAAATTTATTGAGTTAGGCGAAATTGTTGTCACTCGGGTCCAGGTAAGTTATTATTTGCGACATTCGTGTTGTCTCGGATATATGACGACTAATATGGACGTTTTCTATAAGTAAATAACCACTCAACCGTAAGGTTGAGCCGGGTTGTTTGGTTATATGAAACGAATATATTAGTGGGCATCGTATCCTACGACGCCCATAGGTTGTAGTATATGTAAAGGGTAATAGATTGCGAGTGTATATATCGGGAAATCTGGCCAATTTGACGATATATACGAGGAATTTATTAAACTATGATATATACTATATAGTAATTATGTGCTATGTGTTTTATATGTGCTTTAGATGGGGTGTAATCTTGGAACGGTATATTACGTAAATAAATGTGAGGATTATCAAATCGACGGATTTGGTAAACTTTGGCGATTTATTTAAATGATATATTGGGCTAATATTAGATCTATAGCTTATTTTATCTTGCTATGTGCGATCTTGTTGGTTTGTTTTGAGTCGACCCACCACCCGTATGGATACCAAACGCAAATACACCAAACTAATACGAAATGGATTTTCGGTAATAAAACGGATTCTCGTCCGGGTTTGGGAATATTATATATTTGAGGAAATGATTTCTGAAAGAGTTAATATTGTTAGGTCGTGCCAAGTCCGTAGTTGCTGTTTCGTGAGTTATCATACATCTTATTCCTACCTACCTCGTCTTGCTATTTTCTGGACTTGAGGTGAGTCATAGCCCCACTTTTTACTCTTGAACTTTGTTTTCAATACTTGGGGTGAGAAACGTGCAAATGTTTTATGTGGACTATTATCGCTTTTTGATCTCAAAACTTGCTATGCTTATAGAACTAGGTAGAGCGAGGCCTAGACTAGATCTAGGTAAGCTATTGATTCGGTTATTGAGCGAGGCCTAGACCTGAGCTAGGTAAGCTATTGATTTGGTTGTTGAGCGAGGCCTAGTCCCCGAACTAAGTAAGCTATTGGATTGTTTATAGAGCGAGGCCTAGCCTAGAGCTAGGTAAGCTAAACAACGAGGCCTAGACTAGATCTAGGTAAGTTGAACATGTCGTATCCTTACGAATGTTGGGTATGTCGTATCCTTACGCATACATATTGAGCGAGGCCTAGACTAGATCTAGGTAAGCTATTTGATTGATTATAGAGCGAGGCCTAGACTTGAGCTAGGTAAGCTATTGATTGGATTGATTTGAGCTATAGCGTGCACCTATAGGGATGTTTTGATTTGGTTGGATTATTTTTGGTTGGATTGTTTTGGTTGGATTATTTTGTTGGATGATTGAGCCCTAGTCTAGCTAGCAAGCGTTTTGCGTACATGTCCACTATATTGAATTAAGAATCTAAACCTATGATCTCACCAGCGAAAGCTGACTTTTAGCACGTTTTCTCAGGTAATTAAGTGATGCTATGCGGATGCTTGGGATTGGAGGCTTGGCATTTGGCACCGGTTATGGATCTATATTTCTAAAACTCTGATAACTATTGTGGACCTATATTTATTTTCTTTTGGGCCTGACTCTGAATGATTTTGGGATAATGTAAACTTTAAAACCTCGTGTGGTTGTACTTTACTATGTTTACTTTATCTCGTTCTATATTGTCTTGTGTTTGATACCAATCCCCGTAGCACCCCGAAAGCTTGTTGAGTCTTCCGCTGTACCAAATTTTGGGGGTGTTACAAATTTAAACTATTTACCGATTTCCAAAGATTGCCTAAGTTAAGGACCGGTAGCTACAATTTCAACGGGTATAGATTTACCTGCATTGGGTATGTTTGATTACCTACAATTTCAACGGGTATAGATTTACCTGCATTGGGTATGTTTGATTACCTACAATTTCAACGGGTATAGATTTACCTGCATTGGGTATGTTTGATTACCTACAATTTCAACGGGTATAGATTTACCTGCATTGGGTATGTTTGATTACCTACAATTTCAACGGGTATGGATTTACCTGCATTGGGTATGGATTTACCTACATTACTTGGGAGCGTAACCTCCTACAGATAGCTAGAAAACCTTTTCGGTGCCTTGAACTTAGTGCAATCAATATTCATTTTATGCGTTTTGCTTATGGTCAGATTCATTTTGTGGCGACATCGCCATGGCTATTGTACATACGAAAATTACTTATGGAATTACGATACTTTTCCATCACTATTACTACGGAATCACGATGTCTTTACAACAACCTTATGACTGATTTATTACAAACATATTACATTTGGCAGTGGGTCGTAAACACACAGGTTACAAGTCTCTTATGGCGGGACTTGTAACTGAGTGGATTTACGATGCCTTTGCTGGGACAACTTCATCCATATGCATTACATTCTTTTTCACAAGACTCTATGAACTCACCAACCTTGTGTTGACACTTTAGCATGTATTTTCAGGTTTTAACCAATGGCACGCTACAGGAGGTTTTGGCAGGGCAGGGCATGGTCATAGAAGACTCTGATTTAATCATTTGGGGACCGTTTTTAACTATTTTAATGGCCTACTTCCGCATTACTTTTAACAATGTAAATTCAACATTTTGATTTAACTATTTTATTCAAAATGATTCAAGTGCAAACCATTTTTGAACTAGTGTTGTGATATCAATTGAGTTACACCCCAGCTACATGTATGCTTCCGCTGGACCCGATTTTGGGGGTGTGACAGATTGGTATCAGAGCTTTGGCTATAGCGAACTAAGTGTTTTTAAAACCTAGACTATAGCTACTTTCAAGAAAACTTAACCCTATGACCGTCACGTGCCTGCCTGCCAAGCTGAAGCCTCGTTTGTGGTTAGTTGCTGACATAGGTGATGAGATTTGTGTCTCATTATCTGATATATTATATTCATTTATTATAGTTGATTACTATAATTGTTTTTCATATAAGCATGTTCACGTATCATATATGTCACTGCGTTATGTCTTTCCTTGCATAGTTTCATCATTCGACCTCGAGTTTGGTCACCTGCCTTAGTCTTTCTGAACGTCTTGGTATTTGTGAAGGACATAGTATTAGTATAACTGAGCTGAGTATTTCAAAATTCATGGAACCTCGGTGGAATATAGACTAGTCACCTATATTCAACCCGGGATAGTGGGACATAGGCTGACTACCTATGTCTGACTCAGAAATGAATTTTGCAACACTGAGAATGGTTATAATAAAATTCTGTCTGGATTGAATCCTTTACTCATTTTTCCAAATGTTTCATGCATGTGTGTGTATACCCTCATTGTCAGAACATTCATACTTTTCATCACCTCATGAACCGCCGCTTGGAAGCATGTAAATTGATCATTTCATTTCATGAACATTCACATTTATGCATAATACACTTACATCACAGTATTTTCTTGTATCACAATATCATTTTGTCGCAGTTGTCACAGTCTCTTCCCTTCTCACCATCACTATCATTACCTTTCCCTATCCCCATATGTACATATAAGGAATTAGGTGACACTCTATAGATTCCTATGCCACTCATCACTCACTACTCCCTATATTGATTAAGTGGATATTATCAATGACCTCCCTAGGAAAGACTTTCCATATCATCTATAAGGAGAATCTCTCGGTACATTAAGACCGTTCAAAACTCAACAGAAATTTCAAGATATCACCAAACTATTCGAACCACTATCATTGGCCTGGTCACCAAAATTCCACCATCTAGAAAGTATTGGCTTGACTGAATTACAGGATTATTTTCAATAACGAGTGCTCACTAAGCAACACCATAGAGATAAATCCAACCTCTTAACAGAGACTATAGATTGAACATGTCCTCACCAATAGACTTTATCCAAACATGTTAGACACCTATGCCTTTGTGCAGACATACATACTTGACTATTTTATCCTCTTAATACTTTCACTTTTAAATGGATTTTTCTCCAAACTACAGTTATACAAGACATATATGTTGTAAGAAATACTTTTATGAGGCACTCTATGGTCGAAGTGCCAACCTCCAATGACGGCTTGAAATTTAGAAAAGCCCAGCTCATTAGTCCAGTAAGTATTCATGAAATAACCAGGAACTTCCTACAAAATCAAGAATCAGTTACAAGTTCGATAAGGTGTAAACCCTTAGGATTTCAAGTTTGTGGTAGAGTTATGTTGAAAGTTCTGCCTAGGAAAGGCATGATACCATTCAGAAAACTTGGAAAGTTAAACCCGAGATATACACTGGACCATGTAATATTTCAAACAGAGTAGGCCTAGTGGTCGTCAGACTTGAGCCTTGTTAGAGAACAACAGCAACAGGATTACACAACCACGTATTATCAGCTTTTCAGAATTGTCACCCATAATCCCATTTGGAAAGGAATCCAACCCATAGTCAAACATAAACCTTGCAGGAGAACAAGTAGAAATCATGGACCGTGTGGTCAAACAGTAGAAGCAGAGTCGAATTCCTATCGTTAGAGTTCGCTGGAATTCTAGAATATCATCACCTTTTCACCAATACATTTTCAGGGACCAACATAAACTGAACTTCGGGACGAAGTTCCTTTTAGGGGGGAAGAATGTCACAACTCACCATTTCAGGTCATTTCAGGTCATTTCCCGAACTTTGGAAAAACACTATTCATGAAACACTATTCATCAAAACACTATTCATCAGTTTACTATTCATCATTTTTTGTGTCAGTTTGACATTCCGAGAAGCATTCAGAAATTTTACTATTCATGGAACACTATTCATTGCGGGAAAAGATTTCATCATTCACTTGCATTACTCATTTCATCGTAAATTTAGTTTACGGGTATTCAAATTCGCGTAACCGGATTGGTTTAGGTGCGAATTCATTTCATTAGTGTTAAGAGCACTGCATACGGACTGGGGATAGTCTGCATATCATCATAACAGCATTTTCATGTTATACCACTCTCAGGATTTTCAAATTATTACATTCAGTACATTTAACGTTTTTACGTATAAGTATTTATAGTAAACGTTAACACCCGGTTTATACACGACGAATATATCTAAATATTCCCACAATGGTCCCGACATATTTTTATATCCATTTTAACATCATAAAAGTTATAACATTCAGTTACCCAGTATTTTGGAAATTTATTTTATTTATAACGTACGCGTATGAATATAACGACGGTTTTCGTGAAAACTAAACAATAATCACCCGATCACTCAGTAAATGTACCCAACATAATTTTAACATTTTTATAACTTTATTTTGACAAGTTTAGTCATTATTTCATATTTCATATTTTTACGATGCCCGAATTTACGTTTCGCGACTTAACAGTTTACGGTTTGCGATTAACGGAACCAAAACCGACTCCGTGAACTAGATTACCAAGCTTCCTACACACATTTCATTACCATGTGCAGCCCCTCATCCACATGTTACATGAAATTGATCTTTTAATTACAAGTATGCCATCAAAATCCTAGATAATATCTAAAAACACCAAATAATAAACACTTAACAATATTTTGGATCAAAATTGCTCATTCTCTCATCCCTTTCACTCAAACCACGACCCAACATCCATTTCATGATCAAGTGAAGGTTTTTCAAAAGTTAAAGCATCAAAGTTGTTCATTTCATGATTCTAGTTAAGAATCTTGCAACAAAAACACAAGAAACACAAGTTTTCCTCATCATCTAATCATCTCATTTTATCAAGTAAGTTATCAACTTTATTTTTACATGAATCATCTTATATTTACTTGTATTTCATGAGTTCCATGCTAAAAACCATGTACAACTAGCTATACCACCATTTATTTTGTCAAAAATGGAACATACAAACCCTAACTTCTTATTTATGAATTCCCTTGCTATAATAACTTGGTTAGGAGTCCATGGCACCCTAAGAAGGTGTATGGTAAGATTAGATTAGTCATGTGGTGATTACAAGAGGTTTGGTGATGGTAGAAATTGGTTTTTAACCTTGGAAACTTGATTTGGAACCTATTTTAGACATGCTGTCCCGTTTTGTAAAAATCTGGAAAATCAGTAAACACCAAGGAAACTTTGGCAAAATTTTTAGAAAATACTTTCAAAAACGAATCCGTAGGCGAAAGAACGGATTAAAAAGAGTCTATAACGAAGAAGTTATGATTTTTGCAAGATTGTTGACGAAAAGTATTTTCTGGAAATTAGTTGCTGTTGGACGTTTTTCATGATACAAAAAGAGACTTTAGACGTAACCCGGAGGAGCCGAGCTTTCCAAAATATATTACTACATACTAAGACGTAACCGTGGATATAAAGAACAAGCAAAACGGACAAGTAACGACAAAGATATACTCGTTTGAATATCGGCTAAAACCCTTTATTAATTGACAGCTTTTAATATAATTTGGCGCAAAAACTACGAAGTACATTTTTGAGCTAGAAGTAATATCAAGTACCGAGCTTTTTAACTAACGTAGTATTAGTTATTATGAGTATGTTTTCATCATTACAAGGATTACAACCCGAATATTTCAACGCTTACATGGAAACTTACGTTATATATATATAAGTATATATATATTATAACTAGCTATTTATATTTTCTAATAGCAATATTTTCCAAATTCTTGGAATATATATTTTTGATAATGCAAGTGTTTTTCCAAAGAGTAGAGTGGTATAGAAACATGTGCATGGACATTCATAACATCATTTCATGATCTAAAGTAGATCGTTCATCATTCATTTTAGGTTGCGGCTAGTGTGCGCGCCTTGTTTTTCAGCTCATTACATGTTCATGGTACCATCATATCAGGTGAGTCATAGCCCCTACTCTTTTAATCGTTTTGCAAACTCTTTGGGGGAGAATACATGCTCGTTTTACTGAAACGCATTACTCGCTTACATGGTTGATTTCTTAAATAATTTCAGCTTTATCTAAATACTTGTTGATTATCCGAGTACAATATTATTCACTTGCTAACTACTTGCTATTTACTCATAGACATGAGTGCATAAATTTAAACTATTTACCGATTTCCAAAGATTGCCTAAGTTAAGGACCGGTAGCTACAATTTCAACGGGTATAGATTTACCTGCATTGGGTATGTTTGATTACCTACAATTTCAACGGGTATAGATTTACCTGCATTGGGTATGTTTGATTACCTACAATTTCAACGGGTATAGATTTACCTGCATTGGGTATGTTTGATTACCTACAATTTCAACGGGTATAGATTTACCTGCATTGGGTATGTTTAATTACCTACAATTTCAACGGGTATGGATTTACCTGCATTGGGTATGGATTTACCTACATTACTTGGGAGCGTAACCTCCTACAGATAGCTAGAAAACCTTTTCGGTGCCTTGAACTTAGTGCAATCAATATTCATTTTATGCGTTTTGCTTATGGTCAGATTCATTTTGTGGCGACATCGCCATGGCTATTGTACATACGAAAATTACTTATGGAATTACGATACTTTTCCATCACTATTACTACGGAATCACGATGTCTTTACAACAACCTTATGACTGATTTATTACAAACATATTACATTTGGCAGTGGGTCGTAAACACACAGGTTACAAGTCTCTTATGGCGGGACTTGTAACTGAGTGGATTTACGATGCCTTTGCTGGGACAACTTCATCCATATGCATTACATTCTTTTTCACAAGACTCTATGAACTCACCAACCTTGTGTTGACACTTTAGCATGTATTTTCAGGTTTTAACCAATGGCACGCTACAGGAGGTTTTGGCAGGGCAGGGCATGGCATGGTCATAGAAGACTCTGATTTAATCATTTGGGGACCGTTTTTAACTATTTTAATGGCCTACTTCCGCATTACTTTTAACAATGTAAATTCAACATTTTGATTTAACTATTTTATTCAAAATGATTCAAGTGCAAACCATTTTTGAACTAGTGTTGTGATATCAATTGAGTTACACCCCAGCTACATGTATGCTTCCGCTGGACCCGATTTTGGGGGTGTGACACTATAACACACAACCAAAAAAACACACTCACTTCACTTCCTATTTACTTCAAAAAAATCGATAATGCTTGTTTTACCCAAATTGCCGCACCTTTGGTGTAGGCCACGATAAAGCCACTTATATCCCTAACGACATCATAAACCTAACGAACCCCAAAACATGCTCCTAAACAACTTATAAGGTACTAAAACCAAAGGCGCAAGCAACCGTACGCATCTAGAGATATATAAACATTATAAATTAAAACAGTTACACATTATTCCCAACTAATTCAGTTTATGTGAACTTAAAACTATAAAACATGATGACCTAAATTACTACTAGTACGAAATGAATTTATAAAATTAAATGATAAAAGTAGGGAGAAAGTAAGTAATATATACATCTGAAGCTTTAATTGATTCTAGTAAGGTCTGTACTTCGTTTTCTGATGGTTTCCTCTTCGTTGTCATGTCTCACGCGCCGATTGTGTTTTTATTTTCCCGCCTCTTATTTTTATTTTTATTTTTTGTTTGGAAATGAGTGTGATTTTGTATTTTTCCATTTTTTTTAGACCCTTGAAGTTTAAAACATTACATTTATGGAAATATTATGGAAATATTTTTGAGCAAATAGTATACCACGCGGTTTTTTACAGCAAAACATACGTATACAGCCATCGACAACGTTATTGGCAACTCAGGGGGTATCACAGAAGTTATACATAAGGTATAGCTTAAGAAAAGCTTGTGTGTACTCCTATTTGGATTCTCGAGCCCCTAATTCAACAACATGGATTATGTTAATTAACGGAATAGCTATATAGGGAGTTAAGATGATAAGTATGCACATTTACCTTTTTAAACAGGTGAGCGACTCCGATTATTGCAGAAAAAACTAATAACAAACTAAAAAGTCCCCTCTCCCAACTCTTTGCAGTAACCTTCATAAAAGATACGGAGTATATATTTATCAAATACAAGGATCTAAGGAAGACAAAACTAATAATGAGAAGTGCGCTACGTATATATAAACTTACCTTCTCTCGTGAAAACAAACTAGTCCGTACTAATTTCCCTTGGTTTGTCTTAAATCCGGTGCATAAGACAAATGCTATACAACCAGTATCAGGCGCTTTAATATGGAATTTCTAAAGCAACGAAAACACAAACAATAAAAACAAGTTAGTACCAATATCATATACAACTACTGATAGAAGAAAAAAAATTGAGACATCATTGAAGACCGACCATATTGGGCTCATGATGCAATATCCTTGTGCCACGAAAAAGGACATGTATTTTATCTCGTTTATAAGACAAATGCTCTTATGGTCTTCTGTCCTTAATAGAAACCCGAAAACATATACACAGTTTTTGACGTTTTAATGTAATGAGTTTACTAGAAGATGATACAAACTTGGAAGGAAATTGAAAAAGAGAAGTACCTTGAGTTGAGGGATAGACTCGCCGGTGAGGATAGACTCGCTCACAATAAGACTACCTTCAAGAATAAGCATGTCTGCAGGGATAGATTCTTCTGTTTTTGTATCTTGACCAACAAAACGACCAATAGATACAATGTCCCCAGGCACAAGATCTGTCCCTGCCACACGTATCCACCTGCAATAGAAGCGATCGAATACTTATTCACAATGAGCCAAAAGAAGAACCAGAAAGAGAATGTAAGTCACGTTACAACTTACTTTCTATTATGGTTGTTAGCCTTTAATGTTGTTAGTTCAAATGTTTATGTGTTTAAGTTTTAAGACTTTTAGTTAGTATTATAATTTGTATGTTATAATTTGTATTTGGGTCGAATTGTAAGTCTGTTTATGGGTCGAACCTTATTAACCCAAACAAGCCCATAAGTTTGACAGTTATAGGTAGTTATTTATTATGCAACGTTTAGTTAGGGTTGCAACGGTTATGATGAATCGACATGTCTTTTTAGAGGCAACGTTTCATCTTGTATAAATAGGTCTAGGATTCTGTAAACAATTGTTAACCCTTTCACGTTTATTATATATCAGTTTATAAAAGGGTTCAACCCATTTTCTGTTTTTCCTTTTACTGCTCCTTTCTTTGATGATTGTACATGGTGTTGTTTGATCATATCGATCCTGGAAATCCCCATAAAACCTGTGCAACAGTGGTATCAGAGCTTCAAGGGATCAAACAACACACTCAAGAATCGGCCATGAATGATGAAGATAAAGAAAGATAAGAGAGACGGTTTAGACGGTTACCAGCAAAGACCGGTGGTTAAATCATGAAATAGGGGCAGATTCAAGAAAGAATAGAAAGAAAGGAAAAGAAGAAAACATGGCTGCAAGTTTGTTACAAAGAAAGAATGAACAACAGTTTGTTCATAAGAAGATCGAGAAGAAAAGTCACTATGAGAGAACACAAAGATCCAAGTAGGCAAAGCCAAAGAAAGAGGTGGTTTGGGAATAGGCCTTGTAAACAAAGTCCACCAGGTTTGCAAGAGATAAGTGTTGAAGTAGAGAATGATGTTGTGATGATAGTACGTTGATGATCAGAAGATGATAAAAACCTTTGCAACAAACAAACAAAAGCCATCAAAGTATGAAGACGGTCTAACAAAGATAAATAAGTGAGGCAATAACAAGATTGCCATAGGAGGTTCATTAATTTAGTTGTGATATACCATGAAACTGCCCAAGTGCCTTGGGTTGAAAAGCCTTTAGAAGTGGGTGAAGCATGCAAAGAAGTTGATGTCAAGGACCGCCAGGCCAGAAGGATAAGGGAGTGAAGGATGGAGTACATGGAATGAACAAGAAGAACAACAAGTTTGGTGTTAGATTGGATGATGATGAAGATGGACACAAGGAAGCAGCCACGACAACAATGACTCTGATGTCATTCGTTTGAAAGACCAGGAAGAAACTCAGAAGATTGAAGAATTTGATACTAACACATTAGGGGGGAAAATGTTAGCCTTTAATGTTGTTAGTTCAAATGTTTATGTGTTTAAGTTTTAAGACTTTTAGTTAGTATTATAATTTGTATGTTATAATTTGTATTTGGGTCGAATTGTAAGTCTGCTTATGGGTCGAACCTTATTAACCCAAACAAGCCCATAAGTTTGACAGTTATAGGTAGTTATTTATTATGCAACGTTTAGTTAGGGTTGCAACGGTTATGATGAATCGACATGTCTTTTTGGAGGCAACGTTTCATCTTGTATAAATAGGTCTAGGATTCTGTAAACAATTGTTAACCCTTTCACGTTTATTATATATCAGTTTATAAAAGGGTTCAACCCATTTTCTGTTTTTCCTTTTACTGCTCCTTTCTTTGATGATTGTACATGGTGTTGTTTGATCATATCGATCCTGGAAATCCCCATAAAACCTGTGCAACAATGGTACACCATAAGCACCCTGGAATCTATAGCTACTCTATCGCGTCTAATATTTGACAAAGTCTTCAACTGACTTATGACCGCCAATGACTCAACCAGAAACACAACAAAGAGACCGAAGAGACCACTATTAATAAATCCGGGGCCTCCTAAACAACAAAGTCCATTACAGAAGACCTGCAAATCAAACGTTAATATATAACAATGTAGTTAAGAATATAAATAACAAACGCACATGGTAATGGATGTTGAACCTCAAATAGAAAGAAAGGCTTTATGCAGTGCTCTTTCAACAACTCCCGGAAAGTTGTCTGTGGATACTCAATTCTGCGCAGAGATGCCACTAGCAGAAGATTAACAGCAAAATACGCGAGTTTAACAAAGAAGAAAGAAAATAAAAGGGCCTTCAATCTAACTTACACATTGCATCCCCATTTTTCTTCAGCAATCTGAACTTGAGAGTCGGTATCGTATCCAGTGCTGTTAAGATAGTAGCTAAAAGTTTCATTGGTTGGGTAGGGAAGCTTGTAAAAAGTTCTTTTTTCGGAAATCAAAATATATCTCCTCTGTTGAAGAGCCTACCATCTGAGCCAACCAAGCAAAAAAAACATCAGGTTTTAAAGTATAATAGTAATGAAACTTGAAGGAAAATATGTTGACGTTATCTGGCCTAAACCTTTTGTTGTAAATCGAGCTGCCAATGTAGTAATAAAAATGTTAACATCTAAGAAGAAAAAATTTTAACGAAGTTACAACCTTACGCGAATGTAGTGTTACTATTTGGGCGAATGTAGCAATTTTGCATGCATCTGCAAGATGAACATCTTCAACCTACAAATATCATGACACACATCACAGTTCCGCTATGAACCGAAAAACAAAAACATACATATGCTAGCTTTCAGAATGTCACAAACTAACTAACCTTCGTATAGTGAAGAAAACACTTAAAATCCACCAACCATTGTGTGAGAAGAAACATCGATACGCCGAAACCAGCAAGAAGTTTAAAGACATCTATGATATCTAAACAAGGTAAAATAACGAAAATCGTCAGCAAAAAACAAAGTGCAACGACAAATGGCCATGGCACCGAGTACGACTCCCTCTTCCTAAGCAAAACAACATTCACAAGGGGTGTTTTTATAACTTGTTATTTGGTTAAAGTTTGGTTATGATAACGGGAGTTTTTGGTTAAAGTTTGGTTAAAGTTTAGAAGCTGATGTGGCGCTGTTGCAGTGTGTTAAAGTTTAACCTCAAGTTACCATACCCTATGCTCTAAGAAGTACATTGTCAAGGTAATTATTACAAGGCGTCTTTATCGTGTGTTTCTAGTCGCATTTAATTGGGCCGTTAATCCATTGGGCAATATAATACACAATTCAGAGCTTCAACCTTTTGGCCTGCAAAATCTACCATTGTTAAATGCTTAAACAAACCACCAACTTTAGTAGCTTGTTTTGTCTATGGCTCGTGTAGTAGTAAAAACTTAAACATAATGAGGAATTATAACAACATCGTTTTGGTCAATATTTTTGGTAAGCACACAAGTAACTACATTCAACTACTTATTTACGGGTTTATATTATGATGATTATCAATGATGGTCATGTGTTGTAAACAAATGATTTAGTTATTAGTACTTGTTAAAAGTAAAAAGTTAGATCACTATTTGGAACTTTTACATAAATAAATGACGTCAAAACTTGATTTTACAAGCATAAACTTTAAACTTTAAAAAATATCCAAAAGAAGCTATTGTGGTCATGAGAATAACATATACGCGACCATTTAACTGTAGTATATAGTACACATTACTCATACTACCTTGAAGATTATAGTTGAGTTGATATATTGTTTCTCTTGTACATATACTTGATACAACCTTAGTACATAAATAATGTGTGACAAAAAAATTTAAATAAAAAATTGTATAGTTTGTAAATGTTATGAGTGATAGAATTAACTTCGTTTATTTGTAAAACAATACTTTTATACAAACAAAGCCTTTTAACACTCATAACATTTAAAACTATAAGCAATATAGAGTCATGCACAAGGAATGAAAAGAAATTCAGTCCACCTCCCCCACTTTATAGAGTCTCCTCCTCACCCAATTGTTCTTCACTTGTCGATGTGGGACAAACATTCTCTAAACACATTTTACAATCTTACTTTCACTAAAAGCATCCGGTTGGTTGTACATTGTTTGGTTGCACATCGAAGTCGTTTCAATGAACACTATTCAATTTATATCAAATGCAATGAAAGTTTATTTTGACACTGAATGCCACTTACTTTGTTGATATGCACATGTTTTGAGATGCTAATATTCGTAACAATTTATATAGTTCGTTAACAATGTATCGTAATTTTGGGGAAAGGAGTTATATTCTTTTACTTCGAGAAAGTTTTGGACAAAAACCCTTCTATCCCAACAAAAAAAGTGTTATTAAATTTTGTTGGTCAAAATGTGCGATAAAAGGTACACTGTTTTTATTGATTATTACTGTTCTAATCCATTGTTTGCATATTTGATACATGAATTGTATAACTGATTTGTTTTTAATTAATGTATTAGATTGTTTGAAAGATCACCACTTTGGTATTTTACAAAAGAATAGTTGAAAACATGAGAGATTATTTGTATAAACACACATGTGGATATACTTTTAATTTAATTTGTGAATTATGTATGGGTGACCTTAAATAAGTCATAATTAATCTTTTTGATAAGCATGCATTCACACATGTATATATTTAACTTAAAAATATGTACTTATGTGCAAAATATGTCTAATTTACATGTAGCATATCTTTTCTGTAAATGAAAACATTATTTTGGAGTCATTTCCGGAGAATGAATGTTACCATTTGTTGTTACACCTAATTTCATGGGTTGAATTTTTGTTTGTAGACTTTCAAAGACTACAATAAGAATTAGCGAATTAGCTTACCATGGTTGCACAAAGAATTTTGGACACATGATATAAAACTGAGAATTTGCAAAGTTTCAAAGACCTACAATAAGTCTTTTAGGTAGGTTTTGGGTCATTTACGTGAGATTTTAAACTAAGCTAAGAATCGTGATTTGAAACTGATAGTTTAAATCTGGGTTCAAAGCTACCATAATTTAAATGGGTTGTAATTAGGTTTTATAATGGAATAAGAAAAATTATTTAAATATCATGCTAATTATTATATTTATTCACCGTGAACCAAATTTATGTGACAATTTAGTTGTGGAGTCCTTGAGGTACTCAATTGATTTCATTCATTAGAGCAACTTGATGTTAGGAATAAAAAGATGTGATAATAGTTCATATCAAACATTGTAGAGGTTAATTTGTTATGAACAAACTTAAGAAGAGAGGGTTCAGGTCATGAACTAAAGTAGCAAAGCTGATGGAGATCGAGAAAGGTAAAATCCACATGACAACAATACAACGTATCTTAATGACCCATTATAGTAAACTAGTTGGATACCCGCGCACAGCAGCGGAGGGAAAAATATAATTATAATAGAAATAATGAATGAATTGCTAATCCAACTCTCCTACAATTCCGTACCCGCTTAGTGAATTCATTACACAACACTTCGAAAGTATATGTGTTCGTTGTATGTGTTTGTTTGGGTTTCTCGTAACTTTCCGGCGACATTATTATTCTCGCATAAAGACACTTACAATTTTTTATCCGTCAAACACTCCCCTAAAAGTTATAATTTTGATGAATCAAGTTTGTATTGATTCAATAAATGTTAAAGTGGTACAAATTTGAATCAAAATAACCCATTAAAAATGCAAAAACTAAAAAATTTTAAAAATATATCAAAATGTATGTTGAATTAAAGAGCACAAAATGTTAGAAAATATGGTGAAACTAGATTATTAAAAAAATAAATAGATAAAAAGATATTTCAATTTGAAAATAAAAATTATTGTTTAGTTAATAAGTGACACATGCCATTCCTTAATTAGAGCTCCTTATCTTAATTTAAACTTGACCCATATTAACCGATTTATGTTAGAATTTAAATTAAAACTTGTTAAAATACATTATTCAAAAAATTAGAAAAAACCTTGCACGTACGCCGTTATTATAACTAGTAACATTTAACACTATAAACATAGCGTGGTGATACTTACACCACCAAATTTGATGTACACATAACTAGTAACATTTGACACTATAAGCATAGGGTGGTGATACTTACACCACCAAAGTTGATGTAGACACAGTAATTACGCATATATCATGTTGTAACATGTACATCATTGTGATATTACTGTGTGTACATCAATTTTTGTAGTGCAAGTATGATATGCATGTCTACGAGATGTATACAGTTTCAATACACCTCCCCATTTTATAAAGTCTTCTCCTCTTTCAATTGTTATTCACTTATCGATGTGGGACAAACATTCTCTAAACACATTTAACAATCTTACTTTCACTAAAAGCATCCAGTTGGTTGTACATTGTGGTTACACATCAAAGTTCGGTTCCATAAACACTATTCAAAACAAAATATATGACAATTAACAAGTCGAAAATTATAAAAAAAATTCATCAAAGCACGTCATTACCATAGCAAAATGTTTTAACAGCATTAGCATAACATCATCAAAAATAAGGTACTCAAAATTTTGTAACATGGTAATCCAACGATAACAAGAAAAAAAATAAAAGCAAATAGTCTCGAGTCATCATCCTGATGCAACAGAACAAAAGGGCAAGGCCGCGCAATGGTTGCATCTCGTTGAATATGTTCATCTCTTTAGATATCGACATGAAAATTTGCATCACACTAGTCTGCTCACTTTCCCAGCAAATAGTATACCACGCGGTTTTTTACAGCAAAACATACATATATAGCCATCGACAACGTTATTGGCAACTCAGGGGGTATCACAGAAGTTATACATAAGGTATAGCTTAAGAAAAGCTTGTGTGTACTCCTATTTGGATTCTCGAGCCCCTAATTCAACAACATGGAATATGTTAATTAACGGAATAGCTAATATAGGGAGTAAAGATGATAAGTATGCACACTTTTACCTTTTTAAACAGGTGAGCGACTACGATTATTGCAGAAAAAACTAATAACAAACTAAAAAGTCCCCTCTCCCAACTCTTTGCAGTAACCTTCATACATAGCCACTAAGTCGCACAAATTTAAACGATAAGTTTCATTTTTGTAGTCCTGGTAACAACACTTTCTTTTAATAGAAACAGAACATTAGGTTTTATATGTTGGTAAGGAAATGATTCTGTAAATTAGATTAGAACGATTGGAAAAAATCGTAATTTTTATAAACCAAGTTATAGGCGCAACGTCATCTCCGAGTCTTGCCCAATTTATTGAAAACTTTTTTAAGTACACAATCGGTTATTAAAAATGCACCAATTTTATTTATAAGATAGGATGAATCGAAGTTATATGTGTTTTTGCTTTCCTTTTTAATCGTGGTCTTAACATTTTAACAAATAAATCTACGAAACTCATCACCACACAGACTTAAATAAGGCACATAAAGGAAAATCTTTGAGCTGTGAGAGGATCGGGTGTGGCAACGAGAAACCTCGCTAAATCTGAGGTAGCTCGTCGTTCGGCGACACTAGTCCCTTGCCACGACAACGAGAACCCTCGCCACTAGCCAATTCGTCGAGAATTCAATGATGATAAAGACAAGAACTATCTTTTTTTTTTTTTTTTTTTTTTTTTTTTTTTTTTTTTTTTTTTTTTTTTTTTTTCATTTCAATTGTGTTTTGTGTGTGTGCAGCAGTCTGAATGAAGAAGATGATGTTGCTGTATTTTTTATTTTGGCCGGAAGTTATTTGTAAGTTTTTAAAATTTAACAGTTAAGCCTTTTTAATTTAAAAAAAAATCAATTATAAAAAAATGTTATATGTATTTTTATTTGAATGAAATAAATTTGGTTTGTTTAAAAAAATAGAAAAATAAAATAAAATTGAGGGTTAGTGAGGCCCAAATGGCTAGGTTGTGTAGTTGTGCGTGAAAAAGTATTTTAAAGTGTGAGTGTTGAAATGAGGTGACACCCGGTGGAATTAAATGACAAACACTTTATTCCTTTCCTTTAGACACATTGTAACAATTTTACTCACTTGAGTTGGATTTGTACATTGTGATTACACATCCCCTCTTGGAACAAGACTTTTATACTATAAAAGAAAATAACCAATAACTAAGAAGTCGATGTAAACAAATCTACAATACATTAACATTTTTCTTTTCAATCAAAAGTATAATTGTCTAGTAGGATCGATGATTGTTACTTCTATGGAAAGAATACAATCTTTCATGGTCTAAGCATATGTAGCAACATTTTGATTTAGATTGTTGATTGCTAAAAATTGTCATATTTGTGTCACTTATGACTTATATATGTTTTATTGGATTTTGTAAATTTTGGCTTCACATAATGATAAAGCCAAATCCTATATGGTACTATTTTAGTTGTGTGACCATTGACAATAGGACAAAACCTTAAAATATCGACAAGATAAGCACACCTCCAACATAAACTTTGTGAGGCTTGTTTGGGAAGTTGGTTAAGAAGTACATTGTCAAGGTGTTATTACAAGGAGTCTTTATCGTGTGTTTCTAGCTAGTGGTATTTAATTGGACCGTTCACGCATTGGGCTATATAATTGACCATTGTTAAATGCTTAAACAAAGTAACAAACCACCAACTTTAGTAGCTTGTTTTGTCTATGGCCCGTGCAGTAGTCTAGACTTAAACATACCAATAAAGATTGTGCTGAGCTTATTTCTTAATGAGAACTAATTGGGTTCATAAAGATGTTTTTGATCTTGCTTCTAAACAAGCATGACATCATCGTGTAAGTTTGAAGCTAAAATCGTTTTTTTCAAAATCCTTTACACTACTAGGTAAAATACTAGCTTATTAGGTTCCCATCATGTTGATGAAGCAAATGACATCTATTTCCGATGAGGAGTTGTAACAACATCGTTTCGGTCAATATTTTTAGCTAATGATCCTTAGTCGTCTATAGTGTCTACACCACAAGTAACTGAATTCAACTACTTATTTACGGGTTTGTGATTGGATTCATTTATGAATATTAAAAGTCTAAAAATAGATCACTATTCGGAACTTTTACATAAATAAAATGATGGCAAAACTTGATCTTACAAGCATTAAGTCTACCATAACCAAGTGTCAAAAATAACATATATGTAGGGCTGTAAACGAACTGAACGTTCAGTGAACATTTCATGAACCATTCGGTAAAAAGTTCGTTTATGTTCGTTCGTTTATTAAATGAACGAACATGAACAATATTTTATGTTCGTTTAGTTAAATGAACGAATATGAACAAAAGTCTCATCCGTTCATTTATGTTCGTGAATGTCTAGTTATGCGTTCGTTAATGATCGGTTATGTTTAGTTATCTATTTATGTTCATATATTATATCTTTTAATTTTATAATTTAAAAAATTTGTTTGTTTAAACAAAACAACACTTATAAAGCATAATATTGTGAAGAATTCAATAAAGTTTATGTTTGTTTGTCTATTTTCATTTATGTTCGATCGTTTGTGTTCGTTTAGCGTTCGTTTAGTGTCTTAATGAACGAACATAAACGAACATGAACAACTCATTTTCTTAATAAACGAACATGAACAAGAAAATTTGTCCGTTTAAGCGTCCGTGTTCGTTTATTTGTCCGGTAAAAATTAAATGAACGAACATGAACAGGGCTCCGTTCGTATTCGTCCGGTTCATTTACAGCCCTACATATATGTAAAATCTGTATACTTAGATTACATATACACAAACTAGTCTACTCATACAACCTTGAAGATTATAGTTGAGTTGATATATTGTTTCTCTTGTACATACACTTAATACAACGATAGTACATAAATAATGTGGGACAAAAAAGTTTAATTAAAAATTGTATAGTTTATAAATGTTATGAGTGCTCAAATTACTTGCCTTTATATAAAAGAAAACTTTTATATACAAAGAAAGCATTTTAGCACCCATAACATTTAGAACTATAAGAAAATAGAGTCATGTCTATGAGACGCAAATAACTACAATGCACCTCCCAAACTTTATAGAATCGTCTCCTCACCCAATTGTTCTTCACTTGTCGATGTGGGACAAGCATTCTCTAAACACATTTAACAATCTTACTTTCACTAAAGCATCCGGTTGGTTGTACATTGTGGTTGCACATCGAAGTTCGTTTCAACGAACACTATTCAAAACAAAATATATGACAATTAACAAATAACAAGTCTAAAATTATAAAAAGATTCATCAGAGCATGTCATTACCATAGCAAAATGTTTTAATAGCATTAGCTTAACATCATCCAAAATAAGGTACTCAAAATTTTGTAACATGGTAATCCAACGATAACAAGAAAAAAAATAGAAGCAAATAGTCTCGAGTCATCATCCTGATGCAACAGACAAAAGGGCAAGGCCGCGCAATGGTTGCATCTCGCTGAATATGTTCATCTCTGTTGATAGCGACTTGAAAATTTGCGTCACACTAGTTTGCTCACTTTTCCCAGCAAATAGTATACCACGCGGTTTTTTACAGCAAAACATACACATACAGCCATCGACAACGTTATTGGCAACTCGGGGGTATCACAGAAGTTATACATAGGGTATAGGTTAAGAAAAGTGTGTGTGCACTCCTATTTGGATTCTCGAGCCCCTAATTCAACATCGATTATTTTAATTAACATAATAGCTAATATACGGAGTTAGAGACGGAACCAGGACCAAATAATACCGAGGTGCACAAATTTTTTTGAACCGTAATACTAGAATCACATTTTGATGAACCGGGTGTATTAAAGATACATTTATGAAAAATCGATGTTTGGACCCAAGACCCCGCGAGACCCCTGATTCCGTCCCTGTATGGAGTTAAGATGATGACTAAGCACTCAGACATTTACCTTTTTAAATATGTAAGCAACTGTGATTATCACGGAAACAACTAGTAACAAACTAAAGAGTCCTCTATCCCAACTCTTTGAGGTAACCTTCATAAAAGTTGCTGTATATATTTATCAAATACAAGGATCTAAGGAAACCAAAACTAATAATGAGAAGTGCGCTGTGTACGTTGGAGTAATAATATATTTCACCCTTTTCACCAAAAAAATATAAACTTACCTTCTCTCCTGAAAACAAACAAGACCGTATTAGTTTCCCTTGGTTTGTCTTAAATCCGGTTCGTAAGACAACTGCTATACAATCAGCATTAGGCGCTTTAATATGAAATGTCTGAAGCAACGAAAACACAAACAAGAAAAACAAGTTAATACCAATATCAGAGATAACCATATCAGCTTCTTCAAATTGGATGTGGAAAATCTAGAAATGTGTTGAAACCGGTTCGACTCGGCCAGTTGAACCGTTTTTGGCCGGAAAACGAACTAAACTGAACTGTTTTCTCAAGGCTTGAGAATCAAGTTTGACCCGCCAAGTTTCATGTGACTCGAGTCAACCTAGTGCACCAAAGTCAAATGTTTTTTATAATTTTCTTTTTTATATATATATTTAAGGAAATGTGTAATGATGGATAATGTTGTTTTTAAGTATCAAACTTAATAATGTTGTTTTTAAGTATGAAACTTGTATCGTCGTTGAACTTTATGCGTTTGGTATTGTTTAATATATGTTTTATAAACTATAGTGTGAATGGTATTAAACCTGTTAGACTTCATGTATGTTTGGTATTAAAAATTAGTGGTTTTATAAGTGTTTAGTGAGCTGAAATATTGCAATATAATTAAATGAAAATCGGGTTGACCCGGGGATCAAATCGATAACCTGGTAAGACGTTGAAATCTAGTAGTAAAAGTTAATTATAAAACAAATGCTAAATTGGACAAGACATTTTCACAGACCCTTGGTGGGCATTCAAAAATCATATTAAACAAGGGTTCTCAGTGGGTTTATTTGAAGAATTTACCAATTAATAATTGAAGATTCAGATGAGGGTTTATTTGTGATTGAAGAAGAAAAGGTTAAAAATTGAGTTTAAATAGGTCCAAGCAAATTAGTAGTCCAAAAGAGTTTCTTTACCCACACCTTGATTTGAAAGGGTCCTTTGTATCGGGAGTTGATCGGCATACTCTCATTTTTTATCCGCACACTTCAATGTACAAACTGGCAAAGCATCATCAAACAAATGTATAACTATTTATAGCACAGGATGAAGTGTGCAAATAAAAAAGAAGAGTGTGCAAATCATTAGCCTTTGTTTTGTGTTGGGTTACTTCAACCAAGGGTTCATTACGACAAATTTATAAACTTTCTTTTAATTTTTCTTTTTCTTTTTTTTTTATTTATTTTTTTATTTTTTATTTTTTTTGAAAAACTTTTTTGTACTCACTGTAAATTCTGTATGTATATGCGATTATTAACATATCAATAACTAAGATTTGTAAAACAAAACCAACAGAAATTCCCACTTTCCATAAAGCAGTTCCTCCCAATTTAAATTATACAGCTAAACAAAACATATAAAAGTAAAGTTTCCATATAAACCATGCTCTCCTATTAATTTGCTTGGCAGTAATGGAGTTTGGATTGATATCGAGGGTATTGGCTTAAATTTCAGAAATTCCTTCATTCGTAAAGTGGTGGACGGTGGAAACACTTCCTTTTGGCACAACCCATGGTGTGGTGATGGGACAAGTCTAAAAGATAAATTTCCTAGACTAAATGCTCTTGAGTCTAACAAAAATTGCAAGGTAAACAATAGAGGGCTCGTGGTAAATCAGGCTTGGATTGGATCATGGGCTTGGCGTATTCCTCCTAGGGGTCGGGCCCTTGATGATCTGAATGCACTATATAATTCTCTTAATTCGGTTTTGTTTCATCCCCGCGGTTATGATAAATGGACCCGGACTTATGATTCTTCCGACCTCTTCATAGTCAGTACATTATCCAAAGTCCTCGAGAACAACCTGCTTGGAGTTCATAGCTTGGGTGCTCACCATAGATGGAATTCCTTGGATCCCAAAGAAAGTAAATGTTATGGTGTGGAAAGCTTCGCTCAATAGACTTGCTACGCGCCCTAATCTTATGGCTCGTGGTGTTGTTCTTCCCTCTTCCAGTTGCCCTATCTGTGACTCTGAACCTGAGGCCATTGGTCACGTTTTGATTAAATGCAATAGGGTCTGCGGGATTTGGAGGAAGGTATGGAGTTGGTGGAATCTTCCTCCCCCAATTTCATTCCCTCCGTTTTCCATTGTTGATGTTGCAACTGGGAATGTCAATGGCCATGGTGACTCATATTATAAAAGCTTCGAATGGGGTTTTTCAAATTACTCTTTGGGCTATTTGGAATTGGAGAAACCGTCTTATACATGCCTCGGGAGATGACATTGAAACAATAAAGAATGAAGACATTTTTCCAGGTATACAACGTTTGGCTAAGATGTGGATGTCTACTCGTATTCGATCGAATCCGAAGATGGACTGGAATTGTTGGGTTGCAAGACCCTATGACTTATTCTCCTAATTTTGTTTTTTTGGCTTTGTATAGTGTTTCTTTCGGGTTTGTGGCAGCTTTGCCTTTCTGGTTTCTTTGTATAGTCTTTTCCCGGTTCGTGAGGTCCCGGTTTTGGGATCCTCTGTCTATAAATATAGCCTTTCAAAAAAAAAAGAAAAAAAAGGATACGTTTAATGTTGATCTAATGTTCTAAACTCATTATTATCATCATTGTTAGACAACACATTAGAGGTTAGTTGGCCCAAGCCCAGTTGTGAGTTAAGGATACTAGGGTTTTATGTATTCAACTATAAGTATTTGTATTGTCTAACATTCATCGATGAGATATATAACCTAGGGTTTTATATCGTCTAACATTCATCACAAGCGTGTGTATATGTATATTTATATATACACAAAGTTTTTCAAAGTCTCCGACCATGGCATCCGAGTTTCCGCAAGATATAGTTTTGTTCAACATACTACCAAGGCTGCCAGGCAATTCTGTAATTCGTTTCAAGTGTGTTTCCAAGCAATGGAACTCGTTCTTATCGACACCATTGTTTAAAAAAATGCACCTTCACAATATACCAAACGATGATCATCACAACCCGAACAAACTTCTCATATTATCACCTGATACAATTTCATGGTTCCGTACCATGGATTGTGAAGCACCTGAAGACGGCTTAACTACCGGCCGCAACTTGCCTTTCAAAGTGACAAATCACGAATTAAGCATAGTGCCTTTGACAAGTTTTCATGGATTGGTATGTGTAGGCCTAAGAAGGTATGTTAATTCTACGGAATATTCTAATCTGATTTTATGGAATCCTTTGACAGGTGATCACAAGGTATTGTCTAAAACTAATTGCGACAAGAGATGCTACAACATTTATAGAAACATATTTAGACTGTTTTACAACTCTTCTGATGACGACTACAAACTTATATGTGTAAACTTGCAGCGTGTTTGCCAAGTTTACGTTTACTCATTGAAATCCGACTCATGGAGAAAAACAAATTCAACATATGAATTAAAGACAGGGGGCGAGCATATAGATTGGACCAAATCTTGTTGGTTAAACGGAAACTTCTACTTTTTAAGCATGGTTGTCACTCAAGCAGACAGACACAGGGGATTATATTCAATTATAAGGTTCAACACGAAGACCGAAAAGTTCACAGAGATACCAACCCCGATTGTTAGAGGCCATGAAACATATTTGAGTTTCACAGTTTTAAGAGGCAACATTCACATCTATGTGGATCAGACAAGGTCAAGGTCCTTAATGAAGAGGGAACGAAAGCTTGAGTTGTGGAGGATGGATGAAGATGAAAAATGGACGAATGTGGTAACTTATGTCCTGAAAAAATGTATATATCCAAACTTAATTCACGTGATGAGGAATGGAAATTGGCTGATCGCAGATAAGGGTGAAGGTTATTTTTACAAAGTAGACTTGGAGAAGCATACCAAAGACAAGTTATGCTCGTGTTGGGAGGGTCGTATATTCTGTATTCATAGCGGGAAATACATTGAGACTTTTGTTTCACCCAATCGATAGATACATCAAGTAATAGCTCTACAATGCTTGCCCTTCATTTAACAAGAAATCTCAAAGACTCCTCTGACCATCTTGCATTATCGTTTCACCATTTATCGTTTGTATATATACACACACACGTACGCACAACTTCATTACGTGTCTTTTTCATCCTCCAGCTGAAATAGACAAATCACACAAATAAATAGGTAACAAAACGTGAAACTACTATTATCTTTTGCAATTTCACATTTTCAAGTGTTTTCCATTATGGTCAAGATATTCCAGATTGGATTAAGCCTGTAGTAATTATAATGTCAACTTCAATTACCAACTGCTTATTAGATATTCAATATTGCGAGTTGTGGCGTAAAACTGCATATATAATGCGAGTTGCCAGCAGGGAATCGCCACCCGATAAATCATTCATCTCTAAAGGGATCATATATCCCAATGTATGATTACCCATTCTCTAACTTAAGCTTTTGCATTAGTAACAATACTAAAAAAGACAGGTATTATGATTAGTTTATTACTGTGAAAATGCACTAAAGTTGGGCGTGGGTTTTTTTTTTTTTTTTTTTTTTTTTTTTTTTTTTTTTTTTTTTTTTTTTGTGTAATTGTAGAAAACTTGGTGTGTTGCAAAGCCATCAGCGAACCAAGCAACTCTTTTAGAGAATATAAATTTCGCGTGCTCAAAAGTTGACTGTAGTTGTTTGCAAAAGGGTGGTGCTTGCTATACCCCCCGATAATCTAATAAACCATGCCTCTATAGCCATGAATTCGTACTATCAGTCCCAAGGAAGAAACGTTATCTTTTTGTTGTTATTGATGTGTATATAAACTATTTTCTGCAGTTGTGCTTTAATTCTGTTTTGCTATATTGGCGGTGTGATTATTTCCCCTGCTGTTGTTCTCATATATTATCGCTAACTATCACGTTACAAGATTCATGATTCAAAGTGATCGAGGCAACCATAAGTACATAACACCAAATACCACTTTTCTAATAATACAAAGAATATATCATGTTATGAGTTACTAGATCCATAACACAATTTCTCCGTAGAAGAAAAAAACTAAGGTCGTTAACCAAACAGACACTATGAGCACGAAAACTCCATACTTTTTGAAAAGCATCCAACTTCTTCTTGGTTCGAACCCATTTCATGGTGCAAGAGAAAGCAGGGTTTGGGGTCCATAAACTAAGTGTGGCATATAAGACAAGTATGTCATGTGTTACCATACCCGGTGTTCTAAGAGGAATTATCAGTGTGACTTCTCTTAAGTTGTTTACAATTTCATGCACGACATGTAAATGGTCTAGTTAAGCCACAACCGCGAGTCATGTAAATGGTCTAGTTTTGGTCATACCCGCCCCTTGGAAGAGGTGTGATCGACAGGTATATACAGAAATTCCATTTTTCAGGAATCTCATAGATTAAGGAGAACATAATACGGAATCAAGTAAAAAAACATATGATAAGAGCTAAGTGTGTCTATTTGTCAAATAGCCCATTGTATGAACACATTTGATCATCTATTTTGTCTATTACACATGTTGAAGTATCAACAACTCTCAATTGACCAGGTCCATCTATTTCAATGTTCTTACTCCAAATGGTAACATGGTGGAGGTTACCGAGAGGATGAGAGTGGTATTGACACAAACAATGCTTGGGCATTGAGGCCAAGCTTCCATTCATTTACTCAGAATATTCTTAGTTATTTATATTTCGAAGTTTTTAACAAATTTTTAGCTCTTTATATTTCAGCAATGTAACAAATTTTTAGCTCTTTACCTACAGTTTGTCTGACGTGTTTCAGGTTCTAAGTATAGAAGAATTACTTGCCAAAACAAGAAACATAACTCAGGATTACTGAAACTAGAAGATGAATAGTAGTTCCTTTTTTATAATTCTTGCTGACAGCGCTACTATACCGTAAATCCCATGAATCTTAAATGCAAATCATTATCGGTTGCTAAATCAGTAATGATGGAACCTTACTTGGTTTGAGAAATGGTTGCGGCCATTTGTCCAACAGCATCTTCAAGGTTAGAAAACCGAGTCAAAAACTCACCATGAAGATCTGAATAATCCAACTGATTGTGCTGCCACAAGCTAAGACCGTTAGCAATTACCCTCAAACCATTCTGCAACAATGAAACCCCCTCACCTATTCCATCTGGAAATTTTCTTTTCTTGTTAGTTTGTGTTGTATCATCTATCTCCATTGCATCACTATCGATGGTCATCATCTTGTGGGCCATTTGCTTTAGCAATAGACCTTCTTTAACAAGCAGCGCAAGGTCATTTGAACCAGGGGTAGTTTTGACATTAGCCACTTCCTTTTCAAAGAACGCCTTAAGCTCAGACATAAACCTTTCATCATTTACATCAACTCCAGACTCCAAATCAAACGATAATGCTGCATCTGGTGGTACAAACCTCCACAGCTCATTGCAACTAGTACGTGCAGAAATATACCCAAACGCTGTCATTGACAGATGAGCTAAAGACCAATGTCGTTCTTTTAATAGCATGTGAAACAATTCCCATGAAGCTGAAACCTTTGAATTATTATTATCGGTTTCTTCAAATTGGATGTGACCAAGTCCCGCCACAAAAGCAGCTAAATTTGGTTTGCACTTCGACAATCCAGAATCTGTGACAGCAGACTTTGAGATGAAAAGACTTTGAAGCTGCAAAATTACTCTTCCCATTTCTTCAGATGTATATAGATGTTTCATGCTAGAAATGATCTCTAATGTTTCACTCAGATGCTTACGGTACTGGTCCTTTGAGTTGTCACTGGAAGTGTTGTATTTATTGATGATGGTGCTTAATAGCTTTATTGTTTTCATTTCTGTGTCTGATATGCTCACTTGCCTAGAACATAGGAGGTGGAACTTTTAGCAAAAGGTAATTAAGACTAAAAAAAAAAAAAAAAAAAAAAAAAAAAAGAGCTAATTGCGTGAGAGTTAACCAACTTTCCTCAAACTTCTATTAAAGTGACTATAAAACTTGACGTTTTTCTATACTGGGTAACCAACATTTTAGTGTTTTGTAGTTTATAGTAACCAACTTCCGCTTTCTATTTTGGTTGTAGGATGTTGTAATTGATGTTTTAACGTCTCCGTCAAATTTACTTATCTGCCTAAGTTTAACAATTTACTAAACCAGAAAAAATGGAAAGTGTGTACTTCGTTTGAGAATGAGAATACAAACTTGGTTAGCATTTTTATAAGCATTAGCCCAAAATTAAATAAAAAGATGATGTGGATGGAAGAAATTTTCAAGCAAAAACGACTCAACTTCTCCCCAAACTAAAGTTGAAGAAGCCACAAGCATAAAGGTCTTCATTGCATGTATTACAGAAGAAAACATATTCTGATTACCAGAACCGTGTAGCAGAGGTAATGGCAAAGCAATAATAGATGAATAAACATCTTCGTCGATTAGAATATTCAAAAGCCATTCTAGCTTTTTGGCAATCTCAAGTTTCACATCATCTTCCAGATTAACAAATAAGGCAACATGACCAAGTAACAGTAACTTCGACTCATGCATTGAAGCACAAGTCAAAGAAAAGATTGCATCCATCGATTTGTCATCTTTAGGGACAAAACTTGACGTGGTAATATCAGTGAACAGCCAGTCAAGAATTTGACATTTATGCTTGTGTCCCAATTGCGCTGAATTTAACAAGGAATTGAGCAGATGAACTGACGTTGGCTCCAGAAGTTCTGCCAAAGTGTCACTTGCAGATTTAAGAAGCTCGTCTTTACCAAGGAAGATGCGAAAGCATAAGACCGTAAGGATGCAAAGTGTTATATCTTTGAAAATTGAAAATGCTTGGGATGGGTAATGGGAGATAATCCTCGCAGCATTAATCAAGTAAAATTTAACTGGAATGAATATTCATTTAGCTTCAGCCGCAGAAACAGGCTCTATCAATGAAGACCAAGTCTGAGCTGCACCACTTAAAGCTCCTTTAGCCAATGAAATAAGGGACAAAATAATGTCTGATATGTTCAGCTTATCTGATAACAACCCTGTGCCTAGCTGAAGCAAAGTAACGACTCCTTTCCATGACAGATTTAGTACAGTCACTAAATTTCCACCAGCATTAGCAGCAAGGATCCCCAATTCAACCAAATATTCAACAGCACATTTTACTACACTGATAACATGATTCACATCGTCTGATTCTTTGACACTGCTTTGTACATCTTTTTCAGTCCTACCATTATCATCCGACTTCGTGTTGTTGCAATATGCTTTGCATAGACATATAACAGCATCAAGGATCACTTGTGATGCCTTTAGTACTTCTGACCCATGTGTTTGAATTCTCTGTCACGACGATAGAAGAGCAAAATTACCATGCGGTTTCAACTATAGTGTAATTATAGATAGCTTAAGAAAAATTCAATCAAAGTAGACGAACTAGTTAATAGGAAAACTGATTGGCATCCTTTTAAAGAACAGTGTGTAAGCCAACCTTCCACATGTTAGAGTTTGACAATCAAATAACACATATTGCGGAAGCTAGGATCAAGTATAACACATAAATATTAACTAAAACATAAATAGTAAACGTACCCGATGCACTTCAAATAAACCTTGATTCTTGGACAATTAGATCAATGATAAACCCCTTACCGTTTTGTTTATCGATCTCTTGATAATTACTAAAGTAAGTAATTACCTCGTTCTTGTACACACAAACTACCAACGAATAAAGGTTTGTTGCAAGTAAACGAAAACACTTAATTTTGGTTAAAGCAAAATCGATCCAAGACCCTTGTGGGGTGATGAGTCGATCGGCCAAAAAACAAAGAGAAGGAAACCAAGACTTAGGGTTAGAGTGTGTGCACAAAAGATGTTTAGGTTTAACCCCAAGGCCTTGTATTTATACTAGGTGATTTCTTGGTGATCAAGCAAGGCATGGGTCGACCCTAGGGATGGGCTTCGACCGTCCTAGGACTCCCCCAAGGGGTTCTAGATCCTTCTTGACTTCCAAGTTTCACTCTAGTCCTTATCTTTCTTCCCTAACGATAGTTAGTCCATACGGTTAACAACTAACGACCGTTTAGTCCGTTAAGTGTTATAAATATATATATTCGATACATTTAATATATATATATTTATTTTACATTATTCTTGTTTGTAAAGTGTGCAATCCCGAGGTCTCGGGTTCGATCCTAGACATTTACTCATTAATGTTTATACGTAACATTTAACAGCTCCCACTCGTATATTCATTAATAGTAAAATGACATTGGTTAGCGTCTTGCAACACTCCAATGCCCCTAGTTCAATCCGAGCTAGGTTTCCTGGAAAAACCTTTAATGATTCATCATTATAATTATCCTTTCATTACTAATACCACATTAATAAAGATGTGAGTTCCTTTATTAAATTTCTGTTTCTCGTTTCTTTATGATTGAACAAAATTACCAAAACATCTGAACGTATTCCAGATAGACTTTGGGCATGGCCATGCAAACATTTTGTCAACCCTACGAGGGGCCAATCAGTATTAAACTTCTAAACAAATCAGAAGGAATAAATTCTTTCTTGACTACAAGAATAACCCATGAACTTTGCAACACTTCTGAAAACAACCCTTATAACTCCCTGTTACGGTGAGCGGTAGATTGCTTCACAAAAATGCACTACATCCATGACACTTATCTGGTATCTCAAGTCTGAGGATAACTTTAAATATGATTCTCACATTAAATATTAAATCATATTGTTGGGATAAGTCCAATATTCAATTCATCAAATATTATGTGAAATTGGTATGACTACGCATCAATATACTTTCAAGTATATTCTAAACCAATACTCAAATTTGTCTTAGTTTAATGATATTCCCATATCATTAATCGACAATGGACATTTAGAATAATAAATTATTCATGGATCTTAAACATGCAAATATAGGATATATTATTAAGACAATGATAAATAAACATAAAACATATTTTATTTCATTAAAATAATAATTGTACATTACATCCTTTATCCAAACACTAATCACAAATGGGCATGAAACTTACAGCTAATCTAAGTCCTACACCTTCAGCATGCTTGTAAAGCTTAGTGCCAGGTAGAGGCTTTGTTAATTGATCTGCCAAGTTATCATCTGTGTGAACTTTGAGCATTTCGATTTCGCCTATTTCGACTTGTTCTCGAACATAGTGATGCTTAATCGGGAAATGTCTGGTGCCTCTCATGATTCCAGGCTCATTGGCAAATGTAATTGCAGCTGAATTGTCACAATACATTTTAATAGGTCTTTGAATCGAAGGCATAACTCCAAGCCCTGAAACAAACTTCCTAATCCAAACAGCTTCCATTGCAGCTTCTGAAGCAGCTATATACTCACTTTCTGTAGCAGACATCGCTAGTACACTCTGCTTTCTGCTCCTCCAATCCACAGCTCCTCCATTAATGACAAAGACATAACCCGTCTGAGACTTCGTATCATCCTTATCACCTTTCCAAGAAGCATCGCAGTAACCTGTAACATCAAGTTCTGCTGATGGATTTCCCCCATAAACCAAGAACATCTCTTTAGTAGCCCTAAGGTACTTAAGAATATTCTTAACAGCAGTCCAGTGAGCTACACCTGGATTTTGCTGATATCGACTGGTTAAATTCTGAGCAAATGCTACATCAGGTCTTGTACTTTTCACCGCATACATTATAGATCCCACAGCCGAAGCATAAGGGACTCTCTTCATGCGTTGCACCTCTGCAGGTGTTGAAGCACAAACCTTGTTGCTCAAGCCATGTTGTTCTTGCATTGGCAAATATCCTTTCTTGGAATTTTGCATACTGAATCTCTTCAGTATTTTATCAATGTAAGCACTTTGGCTTAATCCAATTAATCGCTGAGATCTATCTCTATATATCTTGATTCCCAGAATAAATGCAGCTTCCCCTAAATCTTTCATAGAAAAACACTTTCCAAGATATGCCTTAACCTTTTGCAAACTTGGAATGTCGTTTCCCATGATCAATATGTCATCAACATATAATATAAGGAAAATTACATTACTCCCACTAACTTTGTGATATACACATGGCTCATCAAGATTTTGAGTGAATCCATACTTTTTAATCTCACCATCAAATCTCTTATTCCATTGTCGTGATGCTTGCTTTAATCCATAAATGGATCTTTTAAGCTTGCATACACGATTTGGGAATTCTGGATTTACATACCCCTCAGGCTGCGCCATATAGATGTCTTCATCTAGGCGACCATTTAAGAAGGCGATTTTTACATCCATTTGCCAAATCTCATAGTCATAGTAAGCGGCTATGGCTATAAGAATCCTAATTGCCCTTATGTCAGCTACAGGAGAAAAGGTCTCCTCATAGTCAACACCAAAAGTTTGTGTATAGCCTTTAGCTACACAACGGGCCTTATAGGTGTGTACAACGCCATCCATGTCAGTCTTTTTCTTGTAGAGCCATTTACTCCCAACTAGTTTGGCACCCGGAGGTAGGTCTACTTCTTCCCAGACATCATTGTCTTCCATGGATTGCATTTCCCCATCCATAGCTTCTTTCCATTTGGCCTTTTCAGGTCCATTCATGGCAGCTTTATAACTTGTAGGCTCATCAAGATCACCCAGTATATTCTCATCACTCTCTACATTAAGACATAGACGAGTAGGAGCTTTTACTGGTCTTGTTGACCTACGAATGGGAATCACTTCAACTTCAGGTGGAGGACCTAAACTTTCAGGTTCTACCGGAAGTTGGTTAGTGTTTTCAGAAGGTTCTACATCTTCTTGACCGTCTTCCAGATCATATACTCTCCCACTGAATTCTTGAGATATGAGCTCCCTTTCAAGGAAGTCTCTGTAACACCCCCAAAATTTGGTACAGCGGAAGACTCAACAAGCTTTCGGGGTGCTACGGGGATTGGTATCCAAACACAAGACATAAAAGAACGAGATAAAGTAAACAAGATAAAATACAACCACGCGGGGTTTTAAAGTTTACATTATCCCAAAAACATCCAAAGTCAGGCCCAAAAGGAATAAATATAGGTCCACAATAGTTATCAGAGTTTTAGAAATATAGATCCATAACCGGTGCCAAATGCCAAGCCTCCAATCCCAAGCATCCGCAGAGCATCACTTAATTACCTGAGAAAACGTGCTAAAAGTCAGCTTTCGCTGGTGAGATCATAGGTTTAGATTCTTAATTCAATATAGTGGACATATACGCAAAACGCTTGCTAGCTAGACTAGGGCTCAATCATCCAACCAAAATAATCCAACCAAATCAAATCATCCCTATAGGTGCACGCTATAGCTCAAATCAATCCAATCAATAGCTTACCTAGCTCAAGTCTAGGCCTCGCTCTATAATCAGTCCAATAGCTTACCTAGTTCGGGGACTAGGCCTCGCACAACAACCAAATCAATAGCTTACCTAGATCTAGTCTAGGCCTCGCTCTATAACCAAATCAAATAGCTTACCTAGTTCGGGGACTAGGCCTCGCTTAACCACCAAATCAATAGCTTACCTAGATCAAGTCTAGGCCTCGCTCAATAACCGAATCAATAGCTTACCTAGATCTAGTCTAGGCCTCGCTCTACCTAGTTCTATAAGCATAGCAAGTTTTGAAATCAAAAAGCGATAGTAGTCCACATAAAGCATTTGCACGTTTCTCACCCCAAGTATTGAAAACAAAGTTCAAGAGTAAAAAGTGGGGCTATGACTCACCTCAAGTCCAGCAAAGAAATTCTCAAAAGAAATCGATAGAAGAAAGACGTAAGTAATCTCAAGCAACTCACGTAACGGCAACTACAGACTCGGCACTTCCTAACAATATCAAACTCGTTCAGAATCATTTCCTCAAAAATCAAATATTCCCAATCCCGAACGTATTCCATTTAACTTTCCAAAAATATCCGTTTCTCGAATTATCATCATATTAATTTGAAATTCGACGTTTGGTATCCATATGGGTGGTGGGTCGACACAACTCAAACCAAGAAGTCACAACGAAGGAAATAATAAACCATCTATAGGTCTAATATTAGCCCAATATATTATTTAAATAAATCATCGAAGCTTATCAAATCCGTCGATTTGGTAATCCCCCATATTTATTTACGTAATATATCGTTCTAAAATTATACCCAACCTAAAGCACATTGCACAAAGAATACTATATGGTATATATCGTAGTCCAATAAATTCCCTATATATATCGTCCAATTTGCCAAATTCGTCAATTTAGCCAATTCCACGAGATATATGGTAATTTATCATCCTAATACACGTACCACAACCTATGGGCGTCGTGGGATACGATGCCCATTAATATACTCATTTTCTATAGCTAAATAAACCCTATTTAACCCGTCGATTAAATAAGTTACGTAGTTATAGAAAATGGATATATTAATCGTCATATATCCGTGACAACATAAAAGTCACATAATAAAGCCCACTTGGACTTAAGTAACCACAACTCGTATAACTCGATAAGTCTTTCTAAATTTACAAAAAGTCATCATGTTTTTATTTATTACTTACCCGGCTTATTAGTTTTCGACATTATTTCTAGTTATTACTTATAATAACACTCCGACATTTATTGCACTATTCACATAGTACAATAATTATCGTTATATTATTATAACGTTCACTCGTGATCGTTTTATTATTAATATACGCATTTATAATAATATATATATACGTTTATCACGTCTATATACTTATATAAACGATTATATTACTAATAATATTATTACGAGTTTTATTATAAGCGTTTGATTTTTAATATTTATCGAGTCATAAGAATTTGGTCACATGTCCGAGTCATCACTCTCGGCTCATAGTCCAAGTCCACAAATAATAATAACCAAATCATAATAAATAAACCAACTCCGTCCAAACAATCCCAAATCCACGTGCTACAACATGAGGGTCCGACTACGGCACCCGGCTAACCTATCTCCGTCATCTAATTTGACCGTCTCACAATCGGTCCCCAATACCACTTTTCGTCAACACAACTCCAATATCAATAAACATTATATCATTCGTTCTCGGCTCCCAAGCAACGACAACAATAATTAAAATAACACAACAATAGCAGCAATGCTAATAATGAACAAGAAAAATTGTCAAGTATATAGATGTGTTCCGGGTCGATTTTACCAAGTCAACCCGTGCCGAGAGACCCACTTGGGTCTCGGCTACACCATGAGTCATGGGGACTCAAACCCAAGATCACTTTGGCCTTGGCTCATACGAGCACACTAAGCTGCCAAACGGACCATTATGGTCACGGCACACAAGAACAACAACAAGCATCAAAAAGGGTCAATCAAATCCAAACCAAAACCATACTCCAAGTAAACTACTACTCTCGCTAAAATGACCACGAGACTAAAACCACCAAGAAAACCACATGGGCTCAAAATAATCACCAAGCCGAGAGCCATAGCTCTCGGTTTCACTTCGACCTCAAAAGATAGACACCAAACCCGGATACCAAACGGATCTTATATCAAAACCATAGTTTCCCCATCATTTTTATTCCAAAACCCACATGATTCTTGTAACAAGAATCATAACAATACGAAAAATAATGAAATCCGTGAATCTTAGTCACGATTCGAACCCACAACTCGAGTTAAAACTCGTCCTACCTTCCAAAACAAAGCCAAATCGAAGAGATACTCAAGAAATAATAAGAAAAAGATGATGAACTCGTGATAATATGATTCGAATTTGATGTTAATGTAGGAGTTAGGGCGCGTGTTATAGCTCAAATGAAAGATCTCGACGAGAGGGTTAAAGTGGTGGTGTTATTTTTGGTGTGGGAGTGGCGGTGTGACGGTGGTGGCCGGCCAAAGGGGCGGCGGCTAGGGTTAAAGAAGTAGGGGAGAAGAGAGAGAGAGGGTAGGGATGAGATGTTGGTGAGGTTTTGCTTGTAAAATGACAGCCACAAGGACGATTTTTAGTAGTTTACTCTTATCAAAAAGAACTTTTTAAATAATAATAATGGTAGTGGGTGTAGGGATTTAGTAGTCCGGTGTCAAAACACGGACCAAACCCGAAACTTAATTAACCAAATATCTTTCTCAAACCAGACCCGTTCCAAAATAACAATATCCGATCCAAAAATAATATGAAATTAAAATTGTTAGGTCAACCTAGTGCCGGAGTCAAAGTAGTGCCAAAAATAACGATCTCAAAATAATTCATACAACCGAATCAAACCGAACCATAATTAAATAACCAAATCTCATAAATATCGTACGATAAAAAGTCACGTACCAACATTCGTAAAATATCTCGTCACCATTAAATTTTCAAAAATTCCAAATTTATAATTTTAACGTAATGCGGGTTTTATAAATGGCTCCCTATTTTGCCAGTTGTCACATCCTCCCAGCCTCAGAAGGAACCCGTCCCGGGTTTCTCTTGAAATAACCCATCTACGAAGTGAAAAGCTTCGGATATCTCTTTCGAAACTCATCCTCACGTTCCCACGTGAATTCCGGTCCGTGCCGTGAATTCCAACGAACCTTGATGAGCGGAATACGACTCCTCTTGAGTCGTTTGATCTCTCTATCCATTATCTCAATCGACTCTTCCTCAAAATTCAAACTCTCATCCACACGAATATCCTTAGTTGGTATAACCGGCGTTTCATCCGAAAGACACTTCTTCAATTTGCTAATCATGAGACACATCATGAACTTTACTCAGTTCCATAGGTAATTCCAAACGATACGCTACGGGCCCAATCCTTTCCAAAATAAGAAATGGTCCAATGTATCGGGGATTAAGTTTCCCACATTTCCCAAAACGTATCACACCCTTCCAAGGCGAGACCTTCAACATCACTCTGTCTCCAACCTGGAATTCTAGGGGTTTACGCCTCTGATCGGCATAGCTTTTCTGCCTATCTCTAGCTGCTTGCAGTCGATCTCGAATCTGCATTACTTTCTCAGTAGTTTCCAAAATAAGTTCAGGGCCTGTGAGTTGGCTATCTCCAACTTCTGCCCAACCAATAGGTGAACGACATTTACGACCATACAAAGCTTCAAATGGTGCAGCCTTAAGACTTGTGTGGTAGCTATTGTTGTAAGAGAACTCCGCAAGGGGTAGATACTTCTCCCAGCCTTTACCAAAGTCTATTATGCATGCACGAAGCATATCCTCCAAAGTCTGAATAGTTCTCTCACTTTGACCATCGGTTTGGGGGTGATATGCAGTACTCATATCAAGTCTCGTCCCCAAAGCGGTTTGAAGTGATCGCCACAACGCTGACGTAAAGCGGCTGTCGCGATCAGAAATAATCGATATCGGAACTCCATGACGAGAAACAATCTCCTTCACATACAACTTCGCAAGTTTGTCAACACTATCATCTTCACTAATCGTCAGGAAATGAGCAGACTTAGTCAACGATCCACAATTACCCATATAGCGTCACAACCGCTAGCTGTCTTTGGTAGTTTGGTAATAAAGTCCATCGTAATCCGCTCCCATTTCCAAACCAGGAGTTCTGGCTGCGTCAATAATCCTGACGGTCTTTGATGTTCGGCTTTAACCTTAGAACATGTCAAACACTTACTAACGTACAATGCTATATCTGCCTTCATACTTTGCCACCAATATAACTTTTTTTTTTTTAAATCCTGGTACATCTAGTCAGACCCAGGATGAATAGAGTATCTTGACTTATGCGACTCATGCATAATCAACTCTCGAATTCCTCCATACAATAGTACCCAACTTCGCTTTCCAAAACATAACACTCCATCAGAACGTCTAACAAATCCCTTCTCATTTTCTGCCATCCCAAATATGTTCTCAGCAGCTCGATTCTCTGCTTTCAACGCTTCCGTTTGAGCTTCTAATATTTGAGACGGTAATGGCGATACGATAGTCATTCCTAATGACCTAACTCATAACGGTGGAATTTTCTCCTTTCGACTAAGAGCATCAGCAACAACGTTTGCTTTACCCGGATGGTAGCGAATTTCACAATCGTAATCGCTTAGCAGCTCAATCCAACGTCGTTGCCTCATGTTAAGCTCTTTTTGGTTCAGAATGTGTTGCAGACTTTTGTGGTCAGTAAACACTACACACTTGGTTCCATACAAGTAATGTCTCCATATCCTCAAAGCAAAAACCACAGCACCTAACTCCAAATCATGGGTGGTGTAGTTCTTCTCATGCTTCTTGAGCTGTCGGGAAGCATAAGCTATCACTTTCTCTCGTTGCATTAACACAGCTCCTAAACCTTTATGAGAAGCGTCACAATAGACGACAAAGTCCTCGTTACCTTCGGGTAACGCCAAGATAGGAGCACTACAAAACATTTCCTTAAGTAACTGAAATGCTTCCTCTTCCTTATATCCCCATTCGTACTTAACACTCTTTTGTGTCAATTTGGTCAACGGTTTTGCTATCTTCGAAAATCCCTCAATGGATCTTCGGTAATAACCGGCTAATCCCAAAAATTGACGAACTTCTGTTGGGGTCGTTGGTGCAGCCCAATCTTTAATCGCTTCAATCTTAGCAGGATCTACATGAACTCCTTGCCTATCAATCACATGACCCAAAAATTGTACCGTCGGAATCCAAAATTCACATTTAGAAAACTTGGCATACAGTTTCTCTTTCCTGAGCAATTCTAAGATAAGCCTCAGATGCTCCTCATGCTCTTTCTCACTCTTCGAATAAATTAGCATGTCATCGATGAACACAATCACGAATTTATCTAAGTAAGGCTTACACACCCGATTCATGAGGTCCATGAATACCGCCGGTGCATTTTTCAACCCAAACGGCATCTCTTGAAACTCGTAATGCCCGTAACGGGTTCTGAAAGCCATTTTCGAAATATCTTCCTCGCAAACTCGAAGCAGATGATATCCCGATCTCAAATCGATCTTCGAATACACACTCGATCTTTGAAGCTGATCGAACAAATCGTCGATCCTCGGTAACGGGTATCTATTCTTCACCGTTAACTTGTTCAACTCTCGATAATCAATACACATACGAAACGATCCATCCTTCTTCTTCACAAATAAGACCGGGGCTCCCCAAGGTGAAGAACTTGGTCTTATGAATCCCTTTTCGGCTAACTCCGCTAATTGTTTCGACAACTCTTCCAATTCAGTAGGTGCAAGACGATAAGGTGCTCGTGCTACAGGTGCAGCACCAGGTATCAACTCAATTTGAAATTCCACTTGTCTAGTAGGCGGAATTCCCGGCAAATCATCGGGAAACACATCCGAAAATTCACGAACTATAGATACATCTCCAATGCACCTTTCTTTCTTCTCCTTCTCTCCTTTCTCAGAAATTTGGGCTAAGAAGAGGTAACTTCCTTCTTCCATTAGCTTTGGCAACTTAGTGCAGGATATGACCGCAATCTAGATGGGCCTCTCAAATCCTTTCTATCTCCTGGTGTGTTCAGAATCTCCTTGCCGTAAGGCACACCCACAATCTTCTCATCACAAATTATATGAGCACGATACTTCGACAACCAATCCATACCAATGATGACATCAAAACTTTCTAATGTGACGGGTAGAAGGTCTATGTTGAAAGGACGATTCAGAAAGTTTAACGTGCAACCGCGAACGATAGTCCTAATCCTCTCTATGTTCCCATTAGTTAACTCTACTTCATAACCAATTCTTAAAGCCATCGGGGGTTTCTCAAGTAAGGGTGCAAACTTAGTGGACACAAAACTCTTATCGGCACCAGTATCAAATAGTATGGAAGCGTAACGATTATTGAGAAGGAACGTACCAGTAACGACGTTCGGATCTTCTCCTCTCTCGTTCCCAAGTACATACACTCTTCCATGAGCAGCTCCAGCTTCCACACGTTGGTCCCCATTATCTTGTCGTCCACGGTTTCCTCCAGCTCCACGGTTTCCATTATTGTACCCATTACCACCCGATCCTTGATTTCCCCGGTTCCACGATTCCCTGCACTCATTCCGATAATGTCCCTTCTTTCCACATCCATAGCAAGTAACATTTGCCTTGCTCATAGTTTCAGGAGTAGCTTGAACCATAGCAAGTGGTCGAGCTCTACAATCCTTAGCTATGTGTCCCATCTTAGAGCAATTCTTGCACATTACCGTACATTGACCAGAATGATGCTTGTAACATCGGTTACATTTGGGTGCATCTCCATTGTAGTTCTTCTTGTCTCCATCTCCCATAGCATAAGCTCTAGTAGTTGTTTGTCGCTTGGTTCGACGATCATTACCCTTAGAGTGATCATCCCTCTTTCTCTTTCCATTCTTATCCTTCTCAGCTTCCTCCAATGCCAAAGAGTCCATCAATTGTTGAGTAATAGTAATAGCCTCATGAATGTTTGCAGGCTTAGCAGAAATCACATCGTTCCTTGTAGCTACCGGAAAACCATCGGTATACCTCTCAATCCTTTGAGCCTCAGTCCTAACAATATCGGGACAAAGTAAAGCTAACTCTCGATAACGGCGATTGTAAGTTGCCATATCGGTGCCTTTCACCTTATGGTTCCAGAACTCAATCTCCAGCTTCTTAATCTCATTCCTTGGGCAGTAAGTCTGAATCAGCAAAGACTTATATGGCTCCCAGGTCATAGCATAAGCCACATCACTCCCAACCGAGTTACGATAATTGTTCCACCAAGTTAAAGCTTCATGCTTGAAAGTAAAAGAAACAAACTTTACCTTCGCCTTCTCCGCACAATCACTGACATTAAACACTGACTCAGTCTTCTCTATCTACCTAACAAAGTAGACCACTCCTTCAGTTCCACCAAACTCAATGGGTCCACAAATCTTAAACTCCTTGTAGCGACATCCGTTAGCCCGAACAGGTGGAAATGTTCCAGCAGAATTGTTGGAATGATTTGACTCAGATAGTAGCTCAGCAACTCGTTGCTCCACAAGTTGATTGATCATTGCTTGATCCACAGTAGGTGCATCAAGTGGAACATGATCATTGTCTCCCTGAACATCAACATTTTGATTCTTATTGTTGCGGTTAGTAGTGTCCAGGTTATCAGGAGTAGGGGTCTCAATATTTCGAGTAGGACGGCGTCCTCGGCGACCAGGGGTAGTCGCTGCCGTACCAGTTCGGGTAGCTCTGACAGGGTTTCGTCGTGCAACCATTAATATAGTACCAACACAAGGTCAACTACGCAAAAATAGGAACACAACTCTCCATGTACGCCAAAACCGTAAAATATCATACGAGCTCACCCTCGTCCATAAGTAGCAATCAATACATCGTTCCATACTACCAAAAGGCATAATAAATACTAATCGTTCCATACGAGACGAACGTACAATCCGAATAACATGACTTAAGGGATAGAATAACCAGCTCTCATAACCGATTACTCCCTGACTTAAGAAGCAACACAACAACAACACAAATCTAAATTGATCTAGCCATGAAGCTGGCGTAGACTATTCAACTCCGATCTCAAACCATCCAAATCTCTCCATAACGATCTCAGCTCAACACTGTATATATCTCTATCTCTCTTGAGGTCTGCTGCCTCCTTCTCTAACTCCGTGTTCCTCTGCCACAGCTTGCGATCTGCCTCGCGAGCCGTGAGGAAACCTCTTTGCAGACTCTCTATCTGCTCATGTATCTCAATCATACCTCTCCTAATCGTTGTCGTCCTGCCCATGACAGTAGTCAAATCTACTCTCAACTCAGCAACAAACTCAGCAATAAACTCAGCAATAACTCAGCATAATCATCTCAAGTCGGTCAGACATCCGCGAGATCCTCTCGCCCTGTGCAGTAATTCGAGTCCACATCCTACCAATTTCACCAAAGTCTGCATGCTCAGCAGAAACCTCAGAAGGTGCATCCAACTCAACGGGACTACCAGGCGGCAACTCAAACAAAAATGGATGATCAGGTGAAACCGGCTCTAACGGATGTATCGGGAATCGGGCTTCGCAGAATGAGCTGAATGTGCTAGCGACCCATCATCATCAGGCATCTCCTCTTCCTGAGGATCATCCTCTTCCTCATCCTGAGGGTCATCATTCTCTTTCTCATCTTGAGGGTAATCATTCTGCTTGCCCTCGTACTCCTCCTCATACTCCTCGTCGGAGGGGTACTCCATCAATCGTCATCTCTGAGCAGGTGAACCACGAGGCGATAAAATCGGTGACGTAGGGCGTCAATGAGACGATAAAGTAGTGGCCGAACGCATGACCAACACGTATGGGTCATCAGGGGCCATAGTAATCTACGAGTGGCGACGCGTACTAGCAATAACAATTCTTAATAACAACACGTGCAAAGGAGGCTATGATTTGTGACAACGGCGTAGGGTAGGTGTAAGTGTTTCAAAACAACTAAACAGCGAACTCAAAATACCATATCCAAAAATCATCATATAATTCCAAATCATATATAATCAAGAAAGATTTAAAATACCGCATTACTAAAACCATTCGCAAAACAATTAAGCCATATAATTCCTCAGAACACATAAAATTCCTCAAAAACGCATCATATCACCAAATCAATAAACCTCAAATCCTCAAATCATCTCAAGAAATCCCAAATCTCTAATCGTCTCAATAATCTCATAATACCTCAATAATAACAATGATGCTTCGGCTTGGCGGGCTGGCGGGCAATGGTCGAGGATCGTTTTCCATAAAAATCGGTTATAGTTTAGGTGTCTGTTTACCTAGTTCTCTATAACCTTGGCTCTGATACCAATCTGTAACACCCCCAAAATTTGGTACAGCGGAAGACTCAACAAGCTTTCGGGGTGCTACGGGGATTGGTATCCAAACACAAGACATAAAAGAACGAGATAAAGTAAACAAGATAAAATACAACCACGCGGGGTTTTAAAGTTTACATTATCCCAAAAACATCCAAAGTCAGGCCCAAAAGGAATAAATATAGGTCCACAATAGTTATCAGAGTTTTAGAAATATAGATCCATAACCGGTGCCAAATGCCAAGCCTCCAATCCCAAGCATCCGCAGAGCATCACTTAATTACCTGAGAAAACGTGCTAAAAGTCAGCTTTCGCTGGTGAGATCATAGGTTTAGATTCTTAATTCAATATAGTGGACATATACGCAAAACGCTTGCTAGCTAGACTAGGGCTCAATCATCCAACCAAAATAATCCAACCAAAATAATCCAACCAAATCAAATCATCCCTATAGGTGCACGCTATAGCTCAAATCAATCCAATCAATAGCTTACCTAGCTCAAGTCTAGGCCTCGCTCTATAATCAGTCCAATAGCTTACCTAGTTCGGGGACTAGGCCTCGCACAACAACCAAATCAATAGCTTACCTAGATCTAGTCTAGGCCTCGCTCTATAACCAAATCAAATAGCTTACCTAGTTCGGGGACTAGGCCTCGCTTAACCACCAAATCAATAGCTTACCTAGATCAAGTCTAGGCCTCGCTCAATAACCGAATCAATAGCTTACCTAGATCTAGTCTAGGCCTCGCTCTACCTAGTTCTATAAGCATAGCAAGTTTTGAAATCAAAAAGCGATAGTAGTCCACATAAAGCATTTGCACGTTTCTCACCCCAAGTATTGAAAACAAAGTTCAAGAGTAAAAAGTGGGGCTATGACTCACCTCAAGTCCAGCAAAGAAATTCTCAAAAGAAATCGATAGAAGAAAGACGTAAGTAATCTCAAGCAACTCACGTAACGGCAACTACAGACTCGGCACTTCCTAACAATATCAAACTCGTTCAGAATCATTTCCTCAAAAATCAAATATTCCCAATCCCGAACGTATTCCATTTAACTTTCCAAAAATATCCGTTTCTCGAATTATCATCATATTAATTTGAAATTCGACGTTTGGTATCCATATGGGTGGTGGGTCGACACAACTCAAACCAAGAAGTCACAACGAAGGAAATAATAAACCATCTATAGGTCTAATATTAGCCCAATATATTATTTAAATAAATCATCGAAGCTTATCAAATCCGTCGATTTGGTAATCCCCCATATTTATTTACGTAATATATCGTTCTAAAATTATACCCAACCTAAAGCACATTGCACAAAGAATACTATATGGTATATATCGTAGTCCAATAAATTCCCTATATATATCGTCCAATTTGCCAAATTCGTCAATTTAGCCAATTCCACGAGATATATGGTAATTTATCATCCTAATACACGTACCACAACCTATGGGCGTCGTGGGATACGATGCCCATTAATATACTCATTTTCTATAGCTAAATAAACCCTATTTAACCCGTCGATTAAATAAGTTACGTAGTTATAGAAAATGGATATATTAATCGTCATATATCCGTGACAACATAAAAGTCACATAATAAAGCCCACTTGGACTTAAGTAACCACAACTCGTATAACTCGATAAGTCTTTCTAAATTTACAAAAAGTCATCATGTTTTTATTTATTACTTACCCGGCTTATTAGTTTTCGACATTATTTCTAGTTATTACTTATAATAACACTCCGACATTTATTGCACTATTCACATAGTACAATAATTATCGTTATATTATTATAACGTTCACTCGTGATCGTTTTATTATTAATATACGCATTTATAATAATATATATATACGTTTATCACGTCTATATACTTATATAAACGATTATATTACTAATAATATTATTACGAGTTTTATTATAAGCGTTTGATTTTTAATATTTATCGAGTCATAAGAATTTGGTCACATGTCCGAGTCATCACTCTCGGCTCATAGTCCAAGTCCACAAATAATAATAACCAAATCATAATAAATAAACCAACTCCGTCCAAACAATCCCAAATCCACGTGCTACAACATGAGGGTCCGACTACGGCACCCGGCTAACCTATCTCCGTCATCTAATTTGACCGTCTCACAATCGGTCCCCAATACCACTTTTCGTCAACACAACTCCAATATCAATAAACATTATATCATTCGTTCTCGGCTCCCAAGCAACGACAACAATAATTAAAATAACACAACAATAGCAGCAATGCTAATAATGAACAAGAAAAATTGTCAAGTATATAGATGTGTTCCGGGTCGATTTTACCAAGTCAACCCGTGCCGAGAGACCCACTTGGGTCTCGGCTACACCATGAGTCATGGGGACTCAAACCCAAGATCACTTTGGCCTTGGCTCATACGAGCACACTAAGCTGCCAAACGGACCATTATGGTCACGGCACACAAGAACAACAAGCATCAAAAAGGGTCAATCAAATCCAAACCAAAACCATACTCCAAGTAAACTACTACTCTCGCTAAAATGAACACGAGACTAAAACCACCAAGAAAACCACATGGGCTCAAAATAATCACCAAGCCGAGAGCCATAGCTCTCGGTTTCACTTCGACCTCAAAAGATAGACACCAAACCCGGATACCAAACGGATCTTATATCAAAACCATAGTTTCCCCATCATTTTTATTCCAAAACCCACATGATTCTTGTAACAAGAATCATAACAATACGAAAAATAATGAAATCCGTGACTCTTAGTCACGATTCGAACCCACAACTCGAGTTAAAACTCGTCCTACCTTAAAACTCGAAGAGATACTCAAGAAATAATAAGAAAAAGATGATGAACTCGTGATAATATGATTCGAATTTGATGTTAATGTAGGAGTTAGGGCGCGTGTTATAGCTCAAATGAAAGATCTCGACGAGAGGGTTAAAGTGGTGGTGTTATTTTTGGTGTGGGAGTGGCGGTGTGACGGTGGTGGCCGGCCAAAGGGGCGGCGGCTAGGGTTAAAGAAGTAGGGGAGAAGAGAGAGAGAGGGTAGGGATGAGATGTTGGTGAGGTTTTGCTTGTAAAATGACAGCCACAAGGACGATTTTTAGTAGTTTACTCTTATCAAAAAGAACTTTTTAAATAATAATAATGGTAGTGGGTGTAGGGATTTAGTAGCCCGGTGTCAAAACACGGACCAAACCCGAAACTTAATTAACCAAATATCTTTCTCAAACCAGACCCGTTCCAAAATAACAATATCCGATCCAAAAATAATATGAAATTAAAATTGTTAGGTCAACCTAGTGCCGGAGTCAAAGTAGTGCCAAAAATAACGATCTCAAAATAATTCATACAACCGAATCAAACCGAACCATAATTAAATAACCAAATCTCATAAATATCGTACGATAAAAAGTCACGTACCAACATTCGTAAAATATCTCGTCACCATTAAATTTTCAAAAATTCCAAATTTATAATTTTAACGTAATGCGGGTTTTATAAATGGCTCCCTATTTTGCCAGTTGTCACAGTCTCCATACCTTGCAACAAATACTTTGTTTTCAGGTGGGTAATAAAAGTAGTATCCCATAGTTTCCTTAGGGTATCCTACGAAGATGCACTTCACAGATCTTTGTTGGAGTTTGTCTGCTGAGTCACGTTTAACATACGCCTCACAACCCCAGACCTTAAGATAAGACAGGTTAGGAGCTTTTCCAGTCCATACCTCATATGGTGTCTTATCAACCTTCTTTGTTGGAACCATATTTAAAATGCGAACCGCAGATTCTAAGGCATAATCCCAAAACGAGAAAGGAAGAGTTGTTAGATTATACATAGATCGTATCATGTCTTGCAATGTACGATTCCTTCTTTCAGATACACCATTTTGTTGTGGAGTATATGGAGAAGTAAGGTGCTGGACAATTCCCTCCTTTGCTAGATAATCTATGAACTCCTGACTTAGGTATTCACCACCTCTATCGGATCGAAGAGCTTTAATCTTTTTTCCAAGTTGCAACTCTACTTCTGCTTTAAACACTTTGAATGTTTCAAATACCTCATGTTTATGTTTAAGTAAATAAACATAACCATAACGGCTGTAATCATCCGTAAATGTTAAGAAGTAGCTAGCACCCCTCCTTGACACATGTCTAAGTGGTCCACACACATCTGTGTGAAAAAGACCAAGTAGATCATTAGCCCTTTCAATCCTATTTTTAAAGGGTTTCTTAGTTATCTTCCCAGCAATGCAAGATTCGCATTTATCAAATGATTCATCATTGATCTTATTTAAAAGCCCATCATGTTGCAGCTTTTTCATGCGATCTTTGCCAATGTGAGCAAGTCGACAATGCCAAAGATAAGATGAATCCAGACCTTTCTTGATTCTCTTATTGTTGATGCTATACATTGAATTATTTGTAACAAAAGCATTATCATTATCATTCATATCAATTTCAAATACACCATTCACAGCAATAGCATTAAAATAAAAAACATTATTTAAAGAAACTGAAATTCCATTGCTTGAAATAGTATGATGAAAACCAAGGTTTAACAAACATGAAAATGAAATTACACCTCTAACAATTGACGGTGCATAATGACAATTATTTAAAGATAGTACTAGGCCCGAAGGCAACACTAAATTAAAAACTCCTATAGCTTCAACTCCTGCATGCGCTCCGTTACCAACGTGCAAGAATTGTTGTCCATAGGCCAGCTTTCTCTCAACTCTAAACCTGCAAGGTATTGCAAATATGAATGCCACATCCCGTATCATATACCCATGAATTCAATTTAGGAGTAAGAGTGAATAATTCAATCATAAAGAACGCACCTGATGTGCTGGGGTTACCAGCATCATTCCCCTGCTTCTTGAGTCGCAAGTCATGAATGTAGAGAGGGCAATTGCGCTTCCAATGACCCTTTTCATGACAATGGTGACAAGCCTGATCCTTCTTGTTTGGCGGATTCACCTTATTCTGCTTAGGCTGATGTTGCTTCATCTTGGGTTGAGGTTGATAGGCCATGACCTGCTTGCCTTTATCACCTTTACCTTTGCCTTTGTTCACATGCGATTTCTTCTGGATTCTCCCCCCATGAATTGCCAACACTTGTGGGGTGGGAGTCTTGACCTTGGCTGGTAGACTTTTCTCATAATCAACAAGCAATGCGAGTAATTCTGAGACTGTCTACCCCGAGCAATGCATGTTGAAGTTCTGCACAAAACCAGCAAAATCCCTGTTGAGGGATCTGTTGATCAAGTGCACCTGCACATTCTCGGGGTAACCAAAACCAATTCTATGAAGTTGATCAAAGGAATCTTTCATCACATCCACATAATCGGCTACTGGTTTACCATCACCATGCTTGCAGTTGTGTAGCTTGTCAAGTTCATCATGCAATTCAACTGCAGGTGCCTTCTCATAAGACTGCCTGAGATTATCAAGCATATTCTTAGGAGACGAGTACTCATACTTCTTTTGTAATTGAGCACTCATGCTAGTGAGCATTAAACAAGCAACCTCATTATACTTAGCATTAGTCACCTTCCATTCTGCCTTTGCTTCTGGTGTTGCAGTAGCAGCAAGTTCAGCAGGGCATTCCTCGGTCACATAATCAATCTTACCAGACGCCCTCAAGACAATTCTGAGCGAACGGTACCAGTCATTGAAATTCTTTCCAGTCAGTTTTTCTCTCTCAAGATGACTCTTGAAAGCAGAAATCACAGTTTGGTTATCGGGTTGAGCCATATCTACAGATAAAGTTCAAATATTAGTATTTTCGATAATCAATATCTTCAAGAAAAATAAAATACCCAAGGCTATATTCATATAACCAATTAATTTTCTTGAAAATCTAGGATCCAACTTTACATAGATTCCACCACATCAGTTGATCTGCTAGTGGTGAAAGTACAAAAGTTGGTAATCTGTCGAACAATAATTGGCAAACAAGATTTCCAATTCCTAGATCATTATGGGATTTACTACAAATTGATTCATCAATTTGCCTTGTAAGCATGTTTCACCCCATCTCATGCCTTAAGTTCTAGGTCTCACGCACAACTTAATTAAGTCGTCTACCTTAGAAACTGTAAAATTACAATTATGGTCTCACGCGTTAAAAGAATTTTACCTTGTTATAGTAATTTAGCCTAGGTCTCACGTTTACTAAATTAAAATTCCAAGTGTTTCTTTTAGGTAGATGGCACGTAACTTAAATTATTAAGGGTATTAATTTTTGATACGTCAATCAAAATAATGTACAAAGATGCATGCACTCATCTTTATAACATAAGTTTTCATAAAACCTTTTTATATCCAGTTCGTGAAATTAATACACAAAGTTTTACTTGAGGTTTATGCCAAAACCCTAAGATGACTTTCTACAATATATGATTTTAAAAGTAATTCGTTTAAGACATATTCAAGATTGTGATAACCAAGGCAGACTCTAAGGCTCTTTTCTAAGCCTTCAAATCACGGTTATGAATATCATCTTAAAAGACTTAATTTTAAAAGCATATTTGCACAAAACATCATTCAAGCAAAAGTTTATGGATTCAATCTCAAAATAGTAATAAAGTTTGAATTTTGCTAGTCTCGCCTGGGAGCTGATTACCGTGCGAATCGGACCACGATTGGCAATAAGACCTTGCAAGATTCTTACTTTATCACTTTAGGGTTTCACAATTATTAGTCCGTATTAATTTTCTTTATGAAAACAACCCTTTTATTGCTTACATCAAGTCCAACTAAAAACAATAAAACAAGTATACAAGAAAATTAAAACAACCAATAATAAATAAGTGAAACAATTAGCCACATGCAATCCGTATAAGAAAAGATCCTAATAAAATCAATTCTAGGTATAATAATGCATGTAATCAACTAAGGCCTTCCCCTCTTAATGGAGGTGAGTCACATACATTGACGAATCAATTGCGTAGGCCAAAGTTAATAACACACCACATAGCATATAAAATTGATTTTAATATATATTGGAGTCTTCCCCAATTTAAGATCTATATTAAACATGTGAAAAAACAAGATCCATGACTAACATGCATGTAAGTCACGGATTAAACCTAACAATTAGCAATTAAGGTTACAAGATACGTTCAATTAACCGGTTAATGACCTAGGGTTTCTAGTGATTACACATAATCTTAGAAAACCACAAAACCCTAATTAGGGTTTCATGGAAAAATCGACCCCCCCCCCCCCAAAATTAGGGTTAGGGTTTCGAAATTTTAGAAAAAAAATAGGAAAAACCCTAGATCAAAAAAATATGTATCTAAAACAATTAAAGATCCGGTTTTTATTACGTTTTAGTAATCAATTACATGTTATACATGGCTCGTGATGCCACTGTTAGAGTTTGACAATCAAATAACACATATTGCGGAAGCTAGGATCAAGTATAACACATAAATATTAACTAAAACATAAATAGTAAACGTACCCGATGCACTTCAAATAAACCTTGATTCTTGGACAATTAGATCAATGATAAACCCCTTACCGTTTTGTTTATCGATCTCTTGATAATTACTAAAGTAAGTAATTACCTCGTTCTTGTACACACAAACTACCAACGAATAAAGGTTTGTTGCAAGTAAACGAAAACACTTAATTTTGGTTAAAGCAAAATCGATCCAAGACCCTTGTGGGGTGATGAGTCGATCGGCCAAAAAACAAAGAGAAGGAAACCAAGACTTAGGGTTAGAGTGTGTGCACAAAAGATATTTAGGTTTAACCCCAAGGCCTTGTATTTATACTAGGTGATTTCTTGGTGATCAAGCAAGGCATGGGTCGACCCTAGGGATGGGCTTCGACCGTCCTAGGACTCCCCCAAGGGGTTCTAGATCCTTCTTGACTTCCAAGTTTCACTCTAGTCCTTATCTTTCTTCCCTAACGATAGTTAGTCCATACGGTTAACAACTAACAACCGTTTAGTCCGTTAAGTGTTATAAATATATATATTCGATACATTTAATATATATATATATATTTATTTTACATTATTCTTGTTTGTAAAGTGTGCAATCCCGAGGTCTCGGGTTCGATCCTAGACATTTACTCATTAATGTTTATACGTAACATTTAACACCACAATCACTAGCTTAAATTCACAAGGGTGGATGTATTGGTTACCAAGTTATTATAAAGGGGTCGTCGATTGTCGGGGCCTGCTGACCCGTCACACGGCCAATATAGGGGGTGTTTGTTTCGGCTTATATATCCAGGTTATACCTTAATTAGTTTTGGGCTTATGTTTCATAAGCTCACTTTTTGTGGCTTATTTTGAAACTTTTTGGCTTATATAAGATTAGCGTGACATAATAAACTTAAAGGTTTCAAATAAGCTTCAAAAAGTGATGTTATGAAACATAAGGGCAAAACCAAATAAGTCATATGTCGGCTACTCGGCTATATAAGCTTAAACAAACACCTCATAGATAAGAGCACACATACCGGATTTGAACCCATTAATTTTATGCATGAGTTACTAAACTGGATACAAATGAATGAGTTTTCATATATAGTCACTAGGTCGCACAAATTTACACACTAAGTACCATTCTTGTAATACTGATAACAACACTTTCTTTTAATAGAAACAAAACATTAGGTTTTATATGTTGGTACGGAAATGATTATGTAAATTAGATTAACGATTTGAGAAAAATTGTAATTTTTATAAACTAAATTATGGGCACAACATCAACTCCGAGTCATGCCCAATTTACTGACACAAAGTCTATTTATAAGATAGGATGAATCGAAGTTATATGCGTTTTTGTTTCCTTTTTAACCGCAAGAGAGAGAAAGCTGTAAAGATTATATTTTTCTAAAACTGTGTGTTTTTTGTCCGTGGACAATAATTTTGGGACGGAGGTAGTATGTGTTTTTGTTTTCCTTTTTAACTATGGTTTTAGTATTTTGACAGATAAAACTACGAAACTCGCCGCCACACTGATTTAGATAAAATACAAAAAGAAAAGTCTTTGAACTATAAATAAATATTAGCCGGGTACCCGCGCGTTGCGGCGGCGGGTACCCGTGTGATTATATTTTCCGACGATAATCTTTTTCAAAATACTTTTTCACGATGGCACAGTAATTCAGTTGCATAATTAGTTGCATAATTAGTTAAGATTGAATTAATATAGTATCAAGTATCTAGAACGAGAATGTACAACGAATGTAAATGTCCAATATGGGTTTTTAATGGGCTGTTAAAATTGTGGATTTATTTTTGTTAAGTGTTTGTGGATGTATCACTTATCTTTTTTAGATAAGTTACTGTAACAAGTCCGAACAATTTAATACAATTAATCAACTTTTAATTATGTGTATGCAAGCTATTGACTATCCTTTTATAGTAAATGTGTAAGCTTATTTTTTTAAGACTTCCTCTTATAGAAAGTCTCAAATCCATTATAAAGTAATATAGATGTTCTCCGGTAGCTGATGTGGGACAAACATTTTATTATATTCCATTAGAGACATTGTAACAATTTTTCTCTCACTTGAGTTGGATTTGTACATTGTGATTACGCAAATCCTGTTTGAACAAGACTTTATACTATAAAAGAAAAATGAACAATCACTAAAAAGTCGATGTAAACATATCTACAATACGTTAACATTTTTCTTTTCAATCAAAAGTACAATTGTCGAGTAGGACCGATGATTGTTACTTCTATGGAAAGAATACAATCTTTCAAGGTCTAAGAATATGTAGCAACATTTTGATTTAGATTGTTGATTGCTAAAAGTTTTTTTCATATTAGTTTCACTTATGACTTATATATGTTTCATTGGATTTTGTAAATTTTGGCTTCACATAATGATAAAGCCAAATCCTATATGGTACTATTTTAGTTGTGTGACCATTGACAATAGGACAAAACCTTAAAATATCGACTAGATAAGCACACCTCTAACATAAACTTTGTGAGGCTTGTTTGGGAAGTTGGTTAAGAAGTACAATGTCAATGTGTTATTACAAGGAGTCTTTATCGTGTGTTTCTAGCTAGTGGTATTTAATTGGACCGTTCATGCATTGGGCTAAAAAATCTACCATTGTTAAATGCTTAAACAAACCACCAACTTTAGTAGCTTGTTTTGTCTATGGCCCGTGCAGTAGTCTAGACTTAAACATACCAATAAAGATTGAGCTGAGCTTATTTCTTAATGAGAACTAATTGGGTTCATAAAGATGTTTTTGATCTTGCTTCTAAACAAGCATGACATCATCGTGTAAGGTTTGAAGCTAAAATCGTTTTTTTTTAAAATCCTTTACACTACTAGGTAAAATACTAGCTTATTAGGTTCCCATCATGTTGATGAAGCAAATGACATCTATTTCCGATGAGGAGTTGTAACAAAATCGTTTCGGTCAATATTTTTGGCTAATGATCCTTAGATGTATTTAGTGTCTGCACACAAGTAACTGAATTCAACCACTTATTTACGGGTTTGTGTTTGGATTCATTTATGAATATTAAAAGTCTAAAAATAGATCAGTATTCGGAACTTTTACATAAATAAAATGATGGCAAAACTTGATCTTACAAGCATTAGTCTACCATAACCAAGTGTCAAAAATAACATATATGCGACCATTTAAGGACATATACTTAATATAACCTTAGTATATAAATAATGTGGTAAAAAAAAGTTTAAATAAAAAATTGTATAGTTTGTAAATATTATAAGTGCTAAAATGACTGTGTTTATTTATAATATAAAACAAAACTTTTATACAAACAAAGCCTTTTTACACCCATAACATTTAAAACTATAAGCAATATAGACGCATGCCCATTGAATGTTAAGAAATTCAGTCCACCTCCCCCAATTTATAGAGTCTCCTCTCCACCCAATTGTTCTTCACTTGTCGATGTGGGACAAACATTCTTTTAAGACATTTTACAATCTTACTTTCAATAAAGCATCGAGTTGGTTGTATACTTGTATATTGTGGTTACACATCGAAGTTCGATTCAATGAACACTATTCAAAACAAAATATATGACAATTAACAAATAACAAGTCTAAAATTATAAAAAGATTCATCAGAGCATGTCATTACCATAGCAAAATGTTTTAACAGCATTAGCTTAACATCATCAAAAATAAGGCACTCAAAAATTTGTTACATAGTAATCCAACAATAACAAGAAAAAAAAAAAAAAAAAAAAAAAAGCAAATAGTCTCGAGTCATTATGCTGACGCACCAGAACAAAAGGGAAAGGCTGTGCAATGGTTGCATCTCTCTGAATGTGTTCATCTCTTTACATAGCGACTTGAAAATTTGCATCACTCTAGTTTGTTTACTTTCCCAGTAAATAGTATACCACGCGGTGTTTTACAGCAAAACATACGTATACAGCCATCGACAACGTTATTGGTAACTCAGGGGGTATCATAGAAGTTATACATAAGGTATAGCTTAAGAAAAGCTTGTGTGTACTCCTATTTGGATTCTCGAGCCCCTAATTTAACAACATGGATTATGTTAATTAACGGAATAACTAATATAGGGAGTTAAGATGATAAGTATGCACATTTACCTTTTTAAACAGGTGAGCGACTGCGATTATTGCAGAAAAAACTAATAACAAACTAAAAAGTCCCCTCTCCCAACTCTTTGCAGTAACCTTCATAAAAGATACGGAGTATATATTTATCAAATACAAGAATCTAAGGAAGACAAAACTAATAATGAGAAGTGCGCTACGTATATATAAACTTACCTTCTCTCGTGAAAACAAACTAGTCCCTACTAATTTCCCTTGGTTTGTCTTAAATCCAGTTCGTAAAACAAATGCTATACAACCAGTATCAGGCGCTTTAATATGAAATTTCTGAAGCAACGAAAACACAAACAATAAAAACAAGTTAGTACCAATATCATACTACAACTACTGATAGAAGAAAAAAAATTGAGACATCATTGAAGACCGACCATATTGGGCTCATGATGCAATATCCTTGTGCCACGAAAAAGGACATGTCTTTTATCTCGTTTATAAGTCAACTACTAATAAATATCACATACCTAATAAAAACCTATCAATCTTTTATCAAATAAAGACACTTTTTTGATACTAGAGTTTGAATACATAAATTACATCAGTAATAATAACTCTAATAAAATAAGAGGTATCCATTAATCAGTAAAGAAGCATATCGGGTTCACTACTACAAAATAGTAACATACTCACACTTATTAAAGCATATTTATGTTGAAAGGTTAAACCCGTGGGTTGCAATGTATTATTCCACAACTATTTATAAGTACAAAACATAAGAAACCCTAACGGGCCCTAAGCCCACAAACGGGCTTGGGCTTACTAACATAATCTATTCTCTAATACTCCCCGCAGTCCGAGCGGCGAAATCGCGAAAGCTCGAGACTGGAGGTTATTAATCGAAAAGTAAAGATAATGATAAACTTAAAGATTTCTTGTTGACGAGCCATCCACTGGTATGCAACTTCTTGATATCTCTTCATGTAGTTTAGCTTGCATGGGAAGGGAAGTCTGTAAACTTTCCAAAACCTTTTTTAAGGAGGAAACAAAGACTATGATGGAAAGTAAATAAAGCTTATGATTGAGAGTCATTTTGGAACGGAGAAAATCAATCGGAGATTTTTTTATTTTTTGTTTATTATTATTATTTTTATTTATTTATTTATTTATTTTTTTCAGCATGTTTAAACCATTAATTTAAAGGAAACACATGCAAACGAAAAACATAGACAGAAAAGTAATCAATGGGTACTTGCTTTAAAGGGAGAGAGATGATTTTTTTTTTTTCTTTTTCTTTTTAAGTTGCACAAAGCTATTGTTTGAAGAAAGAAACATATTACGATAGAAAGAAGAAAGGGATACTTAGATTCATTTAAAACACGAACAGAAAACAAAGGCGGACATTGGTTGCTAACTTGCTATTGCACATAAGGCAAAACAAGAACATTAAAGAAAGAAAGGGTAGTGAGGGTGGCCAAAACTAATCAAGCGATTGATTTGGTTTTTTTTTTTTTTTTTTTTTTTTTTTTTTAGTAAAATCATATTTGTAATTGGAAAAAGGGAAATATGTAACGTAAAAAACATATGGAGAAGATAAATGGTGACAGAAGGAGAAGGATAAGGAGAAAATTTGACAGGGTGGGTGGTAAGAGACAGCGGCTCATGATGGCCGACTAGGTCATAGAATCAAACCCGCTCTGGTACCATGTTGAAAGGTTAAACCCGTGGGTTGCAATGTATTATTTTACAACTATTTATAAGTACAAAACATAAGAAACCCTAACGGGCCCTAAGCCCACAAACGGGCTTGGGCTTACTAACATAATCTATTCTCTAATAATTTACACACTTTAAAATGTGAAGCAACCAAATCTTTTCTATAAACATTGGTTCACTTTAATTAAACTATATCTATGAGGTCCTTTGTTGGTATTGATTCACAATCCATTAAATCTCTAGTCTCACTGATTTGGTATGCATGAAAATTTCAAATAGCGAACAAGGCGGGTAAATACCCAATGTAATTCAATGTGCGATAGAATGAGTTTTGTTAATCAAGCATAAAATGAGGATAGCCGCCCGCTGTAAACTCGCATCGTTACCACTCCTAAATATGGTAACAATGTGAGACAAACAAAAGTTTAACTTAATTATTATATAGTTTATAAATGTTAGGAGTGAAAACATTGAAGTTAGTAGTATAAAACAAAGTTACATGTTTATACTAACTCAACTTTAACACCCATAACATTTAAAGCTATAAGCATATGAAAACATCCATGAAAAGCAAAGAACTTGAATGCACCTCCCCCAGTTTATAGAGTCTCCTCCTCACCCAATTGTTCTTCACTTGTCGATGTGGGACAAACATTTTCTGAAGACATTTTACAATCTTACTTTCACTAAAGCATTAAGTTCGTTTCAATGAACACTATTCAAAACAAAATAGTATAAGACAATTAACGAGTCTAAAGTTATAAAAAGATTCATCATGTCTACCATAGCAAAATGTTTTAACAGCATTAGCTTAACATCATCCAAAATAAGGTACTCAAAAATTTGTTACATGGTAATCCAACAATAACAAGAAAAAAAAAATAGAAGCGAATAGTCTCGAGAAGTCATCCTGATGCACCAAAACAAAAGGGCAAGGTCGTGCAATGGTTGCATCTCGCTAAATGTTCATCTCGTTTGATAGCGACTTGAAAATTTGGTTTTGTTTCATCCCTGCGGTTATGATAAATGGACATGGACTTATGATTCTTCCGACCTCTTCATAGTCAGTACATTATCCAAAGTCCTCGAGAACAACCTGCTTGGAGTTCATAGTTTGGGTGCTCACCATAGATGGAATTCCTTGGATCCCTAAGAAAGTAAATGTTATGGTGTGGAATGCTTCGCTCAATAGACTTGCTACGCGCCCTAATCTTATGGCTCGTGGTGTTGTTCTTCCCTCTTCCAGTTGCCCTATCTGTGACTCTGAACCTGAGGCCATTGGTCACGTTTTGATTAAATGCAATAGGGTCTGCGGGATTTGGAGGAAGGTATGGAGTTGGTGGAATCTTCCTCCCCCAATTTCATTCCCTCCGTTTTCCATTGTTGATGTTGCAACTGGGAATGTCAATGGCCATGGTGACTCATATTATAAAAGCTTCGAATGGGGTTTTTCAAATTACTCTTTGGGCTATTTGGAATTGGAGAAACCGTCTTATACATGCCTCGGGAGATGACATTGAAACAATAAAGAATGAAGACATTTTTCCAGGTATACAACGTTTGGCTAAGATGTGGATGTCTACTCGTATTCGATCGAATCCGAAGATGGACTGGAATTGTTGGGTTGCAAGACCCTATGACTTATTCTCCTAATTTTGTTTTTTTGGCTTTGTATAGTGTTTCTTTCGGGTTTGTGGCAGCTTTGCCTTTCTGGTTTCTTTGTATAGTCTTTTCCCGGTTCGTGAGGTCCCGGTTTTGGGATCCTCTGTCTATAAATATAGCCTTTCAAAAAAAAAAGAAAAAAAAGGATACGTTTAATGTTGATCTAATGTTCTAAACTCATTATTATCATCATTGTTAGACAACACATTAGAGGTTAGTTGGCCCAAGCCCAGTTGTGAGTTAAGGATACTAGGGTTTTATGTATTCAACTATAAGTATTTGTATTGTCTAACATTCATCGATGAGATATATAACCTAGGGTTTTATATCGTCTAACATTCATCACAAGCGTGTGTATATGTATATTTATATATACACAAAGTTTTTCAAAGTCTCCGACCATGGCATCCGAGTTTCCGCAAGATATAGTTTTGTTCAACATACTACCAAGGCTGCCAGGCAATTCTGTAATTCGTTTCAAGTGTGTTTCCAAGCAATGGAACTCGTTCTTATCGACACCATTGTTTAAAAAAATGCACCTTCACAATATACCAAACGATGATCATCACAACCCGAACAAACTTCTCATATTATCACCTGATACAATTTCATGGTTCCGTACCATGGATTGTGAAGCACCTGAAGACGGCTTAACTACCGGCCGCAACTTGCCTTTCAAAGTGACAAATCACGAATTAAGCATAGTGCCTTTGACAAGTTTTCATGGATTGGTATGTGTAGGCCTAAGAAGGTATGTTAATTCTACGGAATATTCTAATCTGATTTTATGGAATCCTTTGACAGGTGATCACAAGGTATTGTCTAAAACTAATTGCGACAAGAGATGCTACAACATTTATAGAAACATATTTAGACTGTTTTACAACTCTTCTGATGACGACTACAAACTTATATGTGTAAACTTGCAACGTGTTTGCCAAGTTTACGTTTACTCATTGAAATCCGACTCATGGAGAAAAACAAATTCAACATATGAATTAAAGACAGGGGGCGAGCATATAGATTGGACCAAATCTTGTTGGTTAAACGGAAACTTCTACTTTTTAAGCATGGTTGTCACTCAAGCAGACAGACACAGGGGATTATATTCAATTATAAGGTTCAACACGAAGACCGAAAAGTTCACAGAGATACCAACCCCGATTGTTAGAGGCCATGAAACATATTTGAGTTTCACAGTTTTAAGAGGCAACATTCACATCTATGTGGATCAGACAAGGTCAAGGTCCTTAATGAAGAGGGAACGAAAGCTTGAGTTGTGGAGGATGGATGAAGATGAAAAATGGACGAATGTGGTAACTTATGTCCTGAAAAAATGTATATATCCAAACTTAATTCACGTGATGAGGAATGGAAATTGGCTGATCGCAGATAAGGGTGAAGGTTATTTTTACAAAGTAGACTTGGAGAAGCATACCAAAGACAAGTTATGCTCGTGTTGGGAGGGTCGTATATTCTGTATTCATAGCGGGAAATACATTGAGACTTTTGTTTCACCCAATCGATAGATACATCAAGTAATAGCTCTACAATGCTTGCCCTTCATTTAACAAGAAATCTCAAAGACTCCTCTGACCATCTTGCATTATCGTTTCACCATTTATCGTTTGTATATATACACACACACGTACGCACAACTTCATTACGTGTCTTTTTCATCCTCCAGCTGAAATAGACAAATCACACAAATAAATAGGTAACAAAACGTGAAACTACTATTATCTTTTGCAATTTCACATTTTCAAGTGTTTTCCATTATGGTCAAGATATTCCAGATTGGATTAAGCCTGTAGTAATTATAATGTCAACTTCAATTACCAACTGCTTATTAGATATTCAATATTGCGAGTTGTGGCGTAAAACTGCATATATAATGCGAGTTGCCAGCAGGGAATCGCCACCCGATAAATCATTCATCTCTAAAGGGATCATATATCCCAATGTATGATTACCCATTCTCTAACTTAAGCTTTTGCATTAGTAACAATACTAAAAAAGACAGGTATTATGATTAGTTTATTACTGTGAAAATGCACTAAAGTTGGGCGTGGGTTTTTTTTTTTTTTTTTTTTTTTTTTTTTTTTTTTTTTTTTTTTGTGTAATTGTAGAAAACTTGGTGTGTTGCAAAGCCATCAGCGAGCCAAGCAACTCTTTTAGAGAATATAAATTTCGCGTGCTCAAAAGTTGACTGTAGTTGTTTGCAAAAGGGTGGTGCTTGCTATACCCCCCGATAATCTAATAAACCATGCCTCTATAGCCATGAATTCGTACTATCAGTCCCAAGGAAGAAACGTTATCTTTTTGTTGTTATTGATGTGTATATAAACTATTTTCTGCAGTTGTGCTTTAATTCTGTTTTGCTATATTGGCGGTGTGATTATTTCCCCTGCTGTTGTTCTCATATATTATCGCTAACTATCACGTTACAAGATTCATGATTCAAAGTGATCGAGGCAACCATAAGTACATAACACCAAATACCACTTTTCTAATAATACAAAGAATATATCATGTTATGAGTTACTAGATCCATAACACAATTTCTCCGTAGAAGAAAAAAACTAAGGTCGTTAACCAAACAGACACTATGAGCACGAAAACTCCATACTTTTTGAAAAGCATCCAACTTCTTCTTGGTTCGAACCCATTTCATGGTGCAAGAGAAAGCAGGGTTTGGGGTCCATAAACTAAGTGTGGCATATAAGACAAGTATGTCATGTGTTACCATACCCGGTGTTCTAAGAGGAATTATCAGTGTGACTTCTCTTAAGTTGTTTACAATTTCATGCACGACATGTAAATGGTCTAGTTAAGCCACAACCGCGAGTCATGTAAATGGTCTAGTTTTGGTCATACCCGCCCCTTGGAAGAGGTGTGATCGACAGGTATATACAGAAATTCCATTTTTCAGGAATCTCATAGATTAAGGAGAACATAATACGGAATCAAGTAAAAAAACATATGATAAGAGCTAAGTGTGTCTATTTGTCAAATAGCCCATTGTATGAACACATTTGATCATCTATTTTGTCTATTACACATGTTGAAGTATCAACAACTCTCAATTGACCAGGTCCATCTATTTCAATGTTCTTACTCCAAATGGTAACATGGTGGAGGTTACCGAGAGGATGAGAGTGGTATTGACACAAACAATGCTTGGGCATTGAGGCCAAGCTTCCATTCATTTACTCAGAATATTCTTAGTTATTTATATTTCGAAGTTTTTAACAAATTTTTAGCTCTTTATATTTCAGCAATGTAACAAATTTTTAGCTCTTTACCTACAGTTTGTCTGACGTGTTTCAGGTTCTAAGTATAGAAGAATTACTTGCCAAAACAAGAAACATAACTCAGGATTACTGAAACTAGAAGATGAATAGTAGTTCCTTTTTTATAATTCTTGCTGACAGCGCTACTATACCGTAAATCCCATGAATCTTAAATGCAAATCATTATCGGTTGCTAAATCAGTAATGATGGAACCTTACTTGGTTTGAGAAATGGTTGCGGCCATTTGTCCAACAGCATCTTCAAGGTTAGAAAACCGAGTCAAAAACTCACCATGAAGATCTGAATAATCCAACTGATTGTGCTGCCACAAGCTAAGACCGTTAGCAATTACCCTCAAACCATTCTGCAACAATGAAACCCCCTCACCTATTCCATCTGGAAATTTTCTTTTCTTGTTAGTTTGTGTTGTATCATCTATCTCCATTGCATCACTATCGATGGTCATCATCTTGTGGGCCATTTGCTTTAGCAATAGACCTTCTTTAACAAGCAGCGCAAGGTCATTTGAACCAGGGGTAGTTTTGACATTAGCCACTTCCTTTTCAAAGAACGCCTTAAGCTCAGACATAAACCTTTCATCATTTACATCAACTCCAGACTCCAAATCAAACGATAATGCTGCATCTGGTGGTACAAACCTCCACAGCTCATTGCAACTAGTACGTGCAGAAATATACCCAAACGCTGTCATTGACAGATGAGCTAAAGACCAATGTCGTTCTTTTAATAGCATGTGAAACAATTCCCATGAAGCTGAAACCTTTGAATTATTATTATCGGTTTCTTCAAATTGGATGTGACCAAGTCCCGCCACAAAAGCAGCTAAATTTGGTTTGCACTTCGACAATCCAGAATCTGTGACAGCAGACTTTGAGATGAAAAGACTTTGAAGCTGCAAAATTACTCTTCCCATTTCTTCAGATGTATATAGATGTTTCATGCTAGAAATGATCTCTAATGTTTCACTCAGATGCTTACGGTACTGGTCCTTTGAGTTGTCACTGGAAGTGTTGTATTTATTGATGATGGTGCTTAATAGCTTTATTGTTTTCATTTCTGTGTCTGATATGCTCACTTGCCTAGAACATAGGAGGTGGAACTTTTAGCAAAAGGTAATTAAGACTAAAAAAAAAAAAAAAAAAAAAAAAAAAAGAGCTAATTGCGTGAGAGTTAACCAACTTTCCTCAAACTTCTATTAAAGTGACTATAAAACTTGACGTTTTTCTATACTGGGTAACCAACATTTTAGTGTTTTGTAGTTTATAGTAACCAACTTCCGCTTTCTATTTTGGTTGTAGGATGTTGTAATTGATGTTTTAACGTCTCCGTCAAATTTACTTATCTGCCTAAGTTTAACAATTTACTAAACCAGAAAAAATGGAAAGTGTGTACTTCGTTTGAGAATGAGAATACAAACTTGGTTAGCATTTTTATAAGCATTAGCCCAAAATTAAATAAAAAGATGATGTGGATGGAAGAAATTTTCAAGCAAAAACGACTCAACTTCTCCCCAAACTAAAGTTGAAGAAGCCACAAGCATAAAGGTCTTCATTGCATGTATTACAGAAGAAAACATATTCTGATTACCAGAACCGTGTAGCAGAGGTAATGGCAAAGCAATAATAGATGAATAAACATCTTCGTCGATTAGAATATTCAAAAGCCATTCTAGCTTTTTGGCAATCTCAAGTTTCACATCATCTTCCAGATTAACAAATAAGGCAACATGACCAAGTAACAGTAACTTCGACTCATGCATTGAAGCACAAGTCAAAGAAAAGATTGCATCCATCGATTTGTCATCTTTAGGGACAAAACTTGACGTGGTAATATCAGTGAACAGCCAGTCAAGAATTTGACATTTATGCTTGTGTCCCAATTGCGCTGAATTTAACAAGGAATTGAGCAGATGAACTGACGTTGGCTCCAGAAGTTCTGCCAAAGTGTCACTTGCAGATTTAAGAAGCTCGTCTTTACCAAGGAAGATGCGAAAGCATAAGACCGTAAGGATGCAAAGTGTTATATCTTTGAAAATTGAAAATGCTTGGGATGGGTAATGGGAGATAATCCTCGCAGCATTAATCAAGTAAAATTTAACTGGAATGAATATTCATTTAGCTTCAGCCGCAGAAACAGGCTCTATCAATGAAGACCAAGTCTGAGCTGCACCACTTAAAGCTCCTTTAGCCAATGAAATAAGGGACAAAATAATGTCTGATATGTTCAGCTTATCTGATAACAACCCTGTGCCTAGCTGAAGCAAAGTAACGACTCCTTTCCATGACAGATTTAGTACAGTCACTAAATTTCCACCAGCATTAGCAGCAAGGATCCCCAATTCAACCAAATATTCAACAGCACATTTTACTACACTGATAACATGATTCACATCGTCTGATTCTTTGACACTGCTTTGTACATCTTTTTCAGTCCTACCATTATCATCCGACTTCGTGTTGTTGCAATATGCTTTGCATAGACATATAACAGCATCAAGGATCACTTGTGATGCCTTTAGTACTTCTGACCCATGTGTTTGAATTCTCTGTCACGACGATAGAAGAGCAAAATTACCATGCGGTTTCAACTATAGTGTAATTATAGATAGCTTAAGAAAAATTCAATCAAAGTAGACGAACTAGTTAATAGGAAAACTGATTGGCATCCTTTTAAAGAACAGTGTGTAAGCCAACCTTCCACATGTTAGAGTTTGACAATCAAATAACACATATTGCGGAAGCTAGGATCAAGTATAACACATAAATATTAACTAAAACATAAATAGTAAACGTACCCGATGCACTTCAAATAAACCTTGATTCTTGGACAATTAGATCAATGATAAACCCCTTACCGTTTTGTTTATCGATCTCTTGATAATTACTAAAGTAAGTAATTACCTCGTTCTTGTACACACAAACTACCAACGAATAAAGGTTTGTTGCAAGTAAACGAAAACACTTAATTTTGGTTAAAGCAAAATCGATCCAAGACCCTTGTGGGGTGATGAGTCGATCGGCCAAAAAACAAAGAGAAGGAAACCAAGACTTAGGGTTAGAGTGTGTGCACAAAAGATGTTTAGGTTTAACCCCAAGGCCTTGTATTTATACTAGGTGATTTCTTGGTGATCAAGCAAGGCATGGGTCGACCCTAGGGATGGGCTTCGACCGTCCTAGGACTCCCCCAAGGGGTTCTAGATCCTTCTTGACTTCCAAGTTTCACTCTAGTCCTTATCTTTCTTCCCTAACGATAGTTAGTCCATACGGTTAACAACTAACGACCGTTTAGTCCGTTAAGTGTTATAAATATATATATTCGATACATTTAATATATATATATTTATTTTACATTATTCTTGTTTGTAAAGTGTGCAATCCCGAGGTCTCGGGTTCGATCCTAGACATTTACTCATTAATGTTTATACGTAACATTTAACAGCTCCCACTCGTATATTCATTAATAGTAAAATGACATTGGTTAGCGTCTTGCAACACTCCAATGCCCCTAGTTCAATCCGAGCTAGGTTTCCTGGAAAAACCTTTAATGATTCATCATTATAATTATCCTTTCATTACTAATACCACATTAATAAAGATGTGAGTTCCTTTATTAAATTTCTGTTTCTCGTTTCTTTATGATTGAACAAAATTACCAAAACATCTGAACGTATTCCAGATAGACTTTGGGCATGGCCATGCAAACATTTTGTCAACCCTACGAGGGGCCAATCAGTATTAAACTTCTAAACAAATCAGAAGGAATAAATTCTTTCTTGACTACAAGAATAACCCATGAACTTTGCAACACTTCTGAAAACAACCCTTATAACTCCCTGTTACGGTGAGCGGTAGATTGCTTCACAAAAATGCACTACATCCATGACACTTATCTGGTATCTCAAGTCTGAGGATAACTTTAAATATGATTCTCACATTAAATATTAAATCATATTGTTGGGATAAGTCCAATATTCAATTCATCAAATATTATGTGAAATTGGTATGACTACGCATCAATATACTTTCAAGTATATTCTAAACCAATACTCAAATTTGTCTTAGTTTAATGATATTCCCATATCATTAATCGACAATGGACATTTAGAATAATAAATTATTCATGGATCTTAAACATGCAAATATAGGATATATTATTAAGACAATGATAAATAAACATAAAACATATTTTATTTCATTAAAATAATAATTGTACATTACATCCTTTATCCAAACACTAATCACAAATGGGCATGAAACTTACAGCTAATCTAAGTCCTACACCTTCAGCATGCTTGTAAAGCTTAGTGCCAGGTAGAGGCTTTGTTAATTGATCTGCCAAGTTATCATCTGTGTGAACTTTGAGCATTTCGATTTCGCCTATTTCGACTTGTTCTCGAACATAGTGATGCTTAATCGGGAAATGTCTGGTGCCTCTCATGATTCCAGGCTCATTGGCAAATGTAATTGCAGCTGAATTGTCACAATACATTTTAATAGGTCTTTGAATCGAAGGCATAACTCCAAGCCCTGAAACAAACTTCCTAATCCAAACAGCTTCCATTGCAGCTTCTGAAGCAGCTATATACTCACTTTCTGTAGCAGACATCGCTAGTACACTCTGCTTTCTGCTCCTCCAATCCACAGCTCCTCCATTAATGACAAAGACATAACCCGTCTGAGACTTCGTATCATCCTTATCACCTTTCCAAGAAGCATCGCAGTAACCTGTAACATCAAGTTCTGCTGATGGATTTCCCCCATAAACCAAGAACATCTCTTTAGTAGCCCTAAGGTACTTAAGAATATTCTTAACAGCAGTCCAGTGAGCTACACCTGGATTTTGCTGATATCGACTGGTTAAATTCTGAGCAAATGCTACATCAGGTCTTGTACTTTTCACCGCATACATTATAGATCCCACAGCCGAAGCATAAGGGACTCTCTTCATGCGTTGCACCTCTGCAGGTGTTGAAGCACAAACCTTGTTGCTCAAGCCATGTTGTTCTTGCATTGGCAAATATCCTTTCTTGGAATTTTGCATACTGAATCTCTTCAGTATTTTATCAATGTAAGCACTTTGGCTTAATCCAATTAATCGCTGAGATCTATCTCTATATATCTTGATTCCCAGAATAAATGCAGCTTCCCCTAAATCTTTCATAGAAAAACACTTTCCAAGATATGCCTTAACCTTTTGCAAACTTGGAATGTCGTTTCCCATGATCAATATGTCATCAACATATAATATAAGGAAAATTACATTACTCCCACTAACTTTGTGATATACACATGGCTCATCAAGATTTTGAGTGAATCCATACTTTTTAATCTCACCATCAAATCTCTTATTCCATTGTCGTGATGCTTGCTTTAATCCATAAATGGATCTTTTAAGCTTGCATACACGATTTGGGAATTCTGGATTTACATACCCCTCAGGCTGCGCCATATAGATGTCTTCATCTAGGCGACCATTTAAGAAGGCGATTTTTACATCCATTTGCCAAATCTCATAGTCATAGTAAGCGGCTATGGCTATAAGAATCCTAATTGCCCTTATGTCAGCTACAGGAGAAAAGGTCTCCTCATAGTCAACACCAAAAGTTTGTGTATAGCCTTTAGCTACACAACGGGCCTTATAGGTGTGTACAACGCCATCCATGTCAGTCTTTTTCTTGTAGAGCCATTTACTCCCAACTAGTTTGGCACCCGGAGGTAGGTCTACTTCTTCCCAGACATCATTGTCTTCCATGGATTGCATTTCCCCATCCATAGCTTCTTTCCATTTGGCCTTTTCAGGTCCATTCATGGCAGCTTTATAACTTGTAGGCTCATCAAGATCACCCAGTATATTCTCATCACTCTCTACATTAAGACATAGACGAGTAGGAGCTTTTACTGGTCTTGTTGACCTACGAATGGGAATCACTTCAACTTCAGGTGGAGGACCTAAACTTTCAGGTTCTACCGGAAGTTGGTTAGTGTTTTCAGAAGGTTCTACATCTTCTTGACCGTCTTCCAGATCATATACTCTCCCACTGAATTCTTGAGATATGAGCTCCCTTTCAAGGAAGTCTCTGTAACACCCCCAAAATTTGGTACAGCGGAAGACTCAACAAGCTTTCGGGGTGCTACGGGGATTGGTATCCAAACACAAGACATAAAAGAACGAGATAAAGTAAACAAGATAAAATACAACCACGCGGGGTTTTAAAGTTTACATTATCCCAAAAACATCCAAAGTCAGGCCCAAAAGGAATAAATATAGGTCCACAATAGTTATCAGAGTTTTAGAAATATAGATCCATAACCGGTGCCAAATGCCAAGCCTCCAATCCCAAGCATCCGCAGAGCATCACTTAATTACCTGAGAAAACGTGCTAAAAGTCAGCTTTCGCTGGTGAGATCATAGGTTTAGATTCTTAATTCAATATAGTGGACATATACGCAAAACGCTTGCTAGCTAGACTAGGGCTCAATCATCCAACCAAAATAATCCAACCAAAATAATCCAACCAAATCAAATCATCCCTATAGGTGCACGCTATAGCTCAAATCAATCCAATCAATAGCTTACCTAGCTCAAGTCTAGGCCTCGCTCTATAATCAGTCCAATAGCTTACCTAGTTCGGGGACTAGGCCTCGCACAACAACCAAATCAATAGCTTACCTAGATCTAGTCTAGGCCTCGCTCTATAACCAAATCAAATAGCTTACCTAGTTCGGGGACTAGGCCTCGCTTAACCACCAAATCAATAGCTTACCTAGATCAAGTCTAGGCCTCGCTCAATAACCGAATCAATAGCTTACCTAGATCTAGTCTAGGCCTCGCTCTACCTAGTTCTATAAGCATAGCAAGTTTTGAAATCAAAAAGCGATAGTAGTCCACATAAAGCATTTGCACGTTTCTCACCCCAAGTATTGAAAACAAAGTTCAAGAGTAAAAAGTGGGGCTATGACTCACCTCAAGTCCAGCAAAGAAATTCTCAAAAGAAATCGATAGAAGAAAGACGTAAGTAATCTCAAGCAACTCACGTAACGGCAACTACAGACTCGGCACTTCCTAACAATATCAAACCCGTTCAGAATCATTTCCTCAAAAATCAAATATTCCCAATCCCGAACGTATTCCATTTAACTTTCCAAAAATATCCGTTTCTCGAATTATCATCATATTAATTTGAAATTCGACGTTTGGTATCCATATGGGTGGTGGGTCGACACAACTCAAACCAAGAAGTCACAACGAAGGAAATAATAAACCATCTATAGGTCTAATATTAGCCCAATATATTATTTAAATAAATCATCGAAGCTTATCAAATCCGTCGATTTGGTAATCCCCCATATTTATTTACGTAATATATCGTTCTAAAATTATACCCAACCTAAAGCACATTGCACAAAGAATACTATATGGTATATATCGTAGTCCAATAAATTCCCTATATATATCGTCCAATTTGCCAAATTCGTCAATTTAGCCAATTCCACGAGATATATGGTAATTTATCATCCTAATACACGTACCACAACCTATGGGCGTCGTGGGATACGATGCCCATTAATATACTCATTTTCTATAGCTAAATAAACCCTATTTAACCCGTCGATTAAATAAGTTACGTAGTTATAGAAAATGGATATATTAATCGTCATATATCCGTGACAACATAAAAGTCACATAATAAAGCCCACTTGGACTTAAGTAACCACAACTCGTATAACTCGATAAGTCTTTCTAAATTTACAAAAAGTCATCATGTTTTTATTTATTACTTACCCGGCTTATTAGTTTTCGACATTATTTCTAGTTATTACTTATAATAACACTCCGACATTTATTGCACTATTCACATAGTACAATAATTATCGTTATATTATTATAACGTTCACTCGTGATCGTTTTATTATTAATATACGCATTTATAATAATATATATATACGTTTATCACGTCTATATACTTATATAAACGATTATATTACTAATAATATTATTACGAGTTTTATTATAAGCGTTTGATTTTTAATATTTATCGAGTCATAAGAATTTGGTCACATGTCCGAGTCATCACTCTCGGCTCATAGTCCAAGTCCACAAATAATAATAACCAAATCATAATAAATAAACCAACTCCGTCCAAACAATCCCAAATCCACGTGCTACAACATGAGGGTCCGACTACGGCACCCGGCTAACCTATCTCCGTCATCTAATTTGACCGTCTCACAATCGGTCCCCAATACCACTTTTCGTCAACACAACTCCAATATCAATAAACATTATATCATTCGTTCTCGGCTCCCAAGCAACGACAACAATAATTAAAATAACACAACAATAGCAGCAATGCTAATAATGAACAAGAAAAATTGTCAAGTATATAGATGTGTTCCGGGTCGATTTTACCAAGTCAACCCGTGCCGAGAGACCCACTTGGGTCTCGGCTACACCATGAGTCATGGGGACTCAAACCCAAGATCACTTTGGCCTTGGCTCATACGAGCACACTAAGCTGCCAAACGGACCATTATGGTCACGGCACACAAGAACAACAACAAGCATCAAAAAGGGTCAATCAAATCCAAACCAAAACCATACTCCAAGTAAACTACTACTCTCGCTAAAATGACCACGAGACTAAAACCACCAAGAAAACCACATGGGCTCAAAATAATCACCAAGCCGAGAGCCATAGCTCTCGGTTTCACTTCGACCTCAAAAGATAGACACCAAACCCGGATACCAAACGGATCTTATATCAAAACCATAGTTTCCCCATCATTTTTATTCCAAAACCCACATGATTCTTGTAACAAGAATCATAACAATACGAAAAATAATGAAATCCGTGACTCTTAGTCACGATTCGAACCCACAACTCGAGTTAAAACTCGTCCTACCTTCCAAAACAAAGCCAAATCGAAGAGATACTCAAGAAATAATAAGAAAAAGATGATGAACTCGTGATAATATGATTCGAATTTGATGTTAATGTAGGAGTTAGGGCGCGTGTTATAGCTCAAATGAAAGATCTCGACGAGAGGGTTAAAGTGGTGGTGTTATTTTTGGTGTGGGAGTGGCGGTGTGACGGTGGTGGCCGGCCAAAGGGGCGGCGGCTAGGGTTAAAGAAGTAGGGGAGAAGAGAGAGAGAGGGTAGGGATGAGATGTTGGTGAGGTTTTGCTTGTAAAATGACAGCCACAAGGACGATTTTTAGTAGTTTACTCTTATCAAAAAGAACTTTTTAAATAATAATAATGGTAGTGGGTGTAGGGATTTAGTAGCCCGGTGTCAAAACACGGACCAAACCCGAAACTTAATTAACCAAATATCTTTCTCAAACCAGACCCGTTCCAAAATAACAATATCCGATCCAAAAATAATATGAAATTAAAATTGTTAGGTCAACCTAGTGCCGGAGTCAAAGTAGTGCCAAAAATAACGATCTCAAAATAATTCATACAACCGAATCAAACCGAACCATAATTAAATAACCAAATCTCATAAATATCGTACGATAAAAAGTCACGTACCAACATTCGTAAAATATCTCGTCACCATTAAATTTTCAAAAATTCCAAATTTATAATTTTAACGTAATGCGGGTTTTATAAATGGCTCCCTATTTTGCCAGTTGTCACATCCTCCCAGCCTCAGAAGGAACCCGTCCCGGGTTTCTCTTGAAATAACCCATCTACGAAGTGAAAAGCTTCGGATATCTCTTTCGAAACTCATCCTCACGTTCCCACGTGAATTCCGGTCCGTGCCGTGAATTCCAACGAACCTTGATGAGCGGAATACGACTCCTCTTGAGTCGTTTGATCTCTCTATCCATTATCTCAATCGACTCTTCCTCAAAATTCAAACTCTCATCCACACGAATATCCTTAGTTGGTATAACCGGCGTTTCATCCGAAAGACACTTCTTCAATTTGCTAATCATGAGACACATCATGAACTTTACTCAGTTCCATAGGTAATTCCAAACGATACGCTACGGGCCCAATCCTTTCCAAAATAAGAAATGGTCCAATGTATCGGGGATTAAGTTTCCCACATTTCCCAAAACGTATCACACCCTTCCAAGGCGAGACCTTCAACATCACTCTGTCTCCAACCTGGAATTCTAGGGGTTTACGCCTCTGATCGGCATAGCTTTTCTGCCTATCTCTAGCTGCTTGCAGTCGATCTCGAATCTGCATTACTTTCTCAGTAGTTTCCAAAATAAGTTCAGGGCCTGTGAGTTGGCTATCTCCAACTTCTGCCCAACCAATAGGTGAACGACATTTACGACCATACAAAGCTTCAAATGGTGCAGCCTTAAGACTTGTGTGGTAGCTATTGTTGTAAGAGAACTCCGCAAGGGGTAGATACTTCTCCCAGCCTTTACCAAAGTCTATTATGCATGCACGAAGCATATCCTCCAAAGTCTGAATAGTTCTCTCACTTTGACCATCGGTTTGGGGGTGATATGCAGTACTCATATCAAGTCTCGTCCCCAAAGCGGTTTGAAGTGATCGCCACAACGCTGACGTAAAGCGGCTGTCGCGATCAGAAATAATCGATATCGGAACTCCATGACGAGAAACAATCTCCTTCACATACAACTTCGCAAGTTTGTCAACACTATCATCTTCACTAATCGTCAGGAAATGAGCAGACTTAGTCAACGATCCACAATTACCCATATAGCGTCACAACCGCTAGCTGTCTTTGGTAGTTTGGTAATAAAGTCCATCGTAATCCGCTCCCATTTCCAAACCAGGAGTTCTGGCTGCGTCAATAATCCTGACGGTCTTTGATGTTCGGCTTTAACCTTAGAACATGTCAAACACTTACTAACGTACAATGCTATATCTGCCTTCATACTTTGCCACCAATATAACTTTTTTTTTTTTTAAATCCTGGTACATCTAGTCAGACCCAGGATGAATAGAGTATCTTGACTTATGCGACTCATGCATAATCAACTCTCGAATTCCTCCATACAATAGTACCCAACTTCGCTTTCCAAAACATAACACTCCATCAGAACGTCTAACAAATCCCTTCTCATTTTCTGCCATCCCAAATATGTTCTCAGCAGCTCGATTCTCTGCTTTCAACGCTTCCGTTTGAGCTTCTAATATTTGAGACGGTAATGGCGATACGATAGTCATTCCTAATGACCTAACTCATAACGGTGGAATTTTCTCCTTTCGACTAAGAGCATCAGCAACAACGTTTGCTTTACCCGGATGGTAGCGAATTTCACAATCGTAATCGCTTAGCAGCTCAATCCAACGTCGTTGCCTCATGTTAAGCTCTTTTTGGTTCAGAATGTGTTGCAGACTTTTGTGGTCAGTAAACACTACACACTTGGTTCCATACAAGTAATGTCTCCATATCCTCAAAGCAAAAACCACAGCACCTAACTCCAAATCATGGGTGGTGTAGTTCTTCTCATGCTTCTTGAGCTGTCGGGAAGCATAAGCTATCACTTTCTCTCGTTGCATTAACACAGCTCCTAAACCTTTATGAGAAGCGTCACAATAGACGACAAAGTCCTCGTTACCTTCGGGTAACGCCAAGATAGGAGCACTACAAAACATTTCCTTAAGTAACTGAAATGCTTCCTCTTCCTTATATCCCCATTCGTACTTAACACTCTTTTGTGTCAATTTGGTCAACGGTTTTGCTATCTTCGAAAATCCCTCAATGGATCTTCGGTAATAACCGGCTAATCCCAAAAATTGACGAACTTCTGTTGGGGTCGTTGGTGCAGCCCAATCTTTAATCGCTTCAATCTTAGCAGGATCTACATGAACTCCTTGCCTATCAATCACATGACCCAAAAATTGTACCGTCGGAATCCAAAATTCACATTTAGAAAACTTGGCATACAGTTTCTCTTTCCTGAGCAATTCTAAGATAAGCCTCAGATGCTCCTCATGCTCTTTCTCACTCTTCGAATAAATTAGCATGTCATCGATGAACACAATCACGAATTTATCTAAGTAAGGCTTACACACCCGATTCATGAGGTCCATGAATACCGCCGGTGCATTTTTCAACCCAAACGGCATCTCCTGAAACTCGTAATGCCCGTAACGGGTTCTGAAAGCCATTTTCGAAATATCTTCCTCGCAAACTCGAAGCAGATGATATCCCGATCTCAAATCGATCTTCGAATACACACTCGATCTTTGAAGCTGATCGAACAAATCGTCGATCCTCGGTAACGGGTATCTATTCTTCACCGTTAACTTGTTCAACTCTCGATAATCAATACACATACGAAACGATCCATCCTTCTTCTTCACAAATAAGACCGGGGCTCCCCAAGGTGAAGAACTTGGTCTTATGAATCCCTTTTCGGCTAACTCCGCTAATTGTTTCGACAACTCTTCCAATTCAGTAGGTGCAAGACGATAAGGTGCTCGTGCTACAGGTGCAGCACCAGGTATCAACTCAATTTGAAATTCCACTTGTCTAGTAGGCGGAATTCCCGGCAAATCATCGGGAAACACATCCGAAAATTCACGAACTATAGATACATCTCCAATGCACCTTTCTTTCTTCTCCTTCTCTCCTTTCTCAGAAATTTGGGCTAAGAAGAGGTAACTTCCTTCTTCCATTAGCTTTGGCAACTTAGTGCAGGATATGACCGCAATCTAGATGGGCCTCTCAAATCCTTTCTATCTCCTGGTGTGTTCAGAATCTCCTTGCCGTAAGGCACACCCACAATCTTCTCATCACAAATTATATGAGCACGATACTTCGACAACCAATCCATACCAATGATGACATCAAAACTTTCTAATGTGACGGGTAGAAGGTCTATGTTGAAAGGACGATTCAGAAAGTTTAACGTGCAACCGCGAACGATAGTCCTAATCCTCTCTATGTTCCCATTAGTTAACTCTACTTCATAACCAATTCTTAAAGCCATCGGGGGTTTCTCAAGTAAGGGTGCAAACTTAGTGGACACAAAACTCTTATCGGCACCAGTATCAAATAGTATGGAAGCGTAACGATTATTGAGAAGGAACGTACCAGTAACGACGTTCGGATCTTCTCCTCTCTCGTTCCCAAGTACATACACTCTTCCATGAGCAGCTCCAGCTTCCACACGTTGGTCCCCATTATCTTGTCGTCCACGGTTTCCTCCAGCTCCACGGTTTCCATTATTGTACCCATTACCACCCGATCCTTGATTTCCCCGGTTCCACGATTCCCTGCACTCATTCCGATAATGTCCCTTCTTTCCACATCCATAGCAAGTAACATTTGCCTTGCTCATAGTTTCAGGAGTAGCTTGAACCATAGCAAGTGGTCGAGCTCTACAATCCTTAGCTATGTGTCCCATCTTAGAGCAATTCTTGCACATTACCGTACATTGACCAGAATGATGCTTGTAACATCGGTTACATTTGGGTGCATCTCCATTGTAGTTCTTCTTGTCTCCATCTCCCATAGCATAAGCTCTAGTAGTTGTTTGTCGCTTGGTTCGACGATCATTACCCTTAGAGTGATCATCCCTCTTTCTCTTTCCATTCTTATCCTTCTCAGCTTCCTCCAATGCCAAAGAGTCCATCAATTGTTGAGTAATAGTAATAGCCTCATGAATGTTTGCAGGCTTAGCAGAAATCACATCGTTCCTTGTAGCTACCGGAAAACCATCGGTATACCTCTCAATCCTTTGAGCCTCAGTCCTAACAATATCGGGACAAAGTAAAGCTAACTCTCGATAACGGCGATTGTAAGTTGCCATATCGGTGCCTTTCACCTTATGGTTCCAGAACTCAATCTCCAGCTTCTTAATCTCATTCCTTGGGCAGTAAGTCTGAATCAGCAAAGACTTATATGGCTCCCAGGTCATAGCATAAGCCACATCACTCCCAACCGAGTTACGATAATTGTTCCACCAAGTTAAAGCTTCATGCTTGAAAGTAAAAGAAACAAACTTTACCTTCGCCTTCTCCGCACAATCACTGACATTAAACACTGACTCAGTCTTCTCTATCCACCTAACAAAGTAGACCACTCCTTCAGTTCCACCAAACTCAATGGGTCCACAAATCTTAAACTCCTTGTAGCGACATCCGTTAGCCCGAACAGGTGGAAATGTTCCAGCAGAATTGTTGGAATGATTTGACTCAGATAGTAGCTCAGCAACTCGTTGCTCCACAAGTTGATTGATCATTGCTTGATCCACAGTAGGTGCATCAAGTGGAACATGATCATTGTCTCCCTGAACATCAACATTTTGATTCTTATTGTTGCGGTTAGTAGTGTCCAGGTTATCAGGAGTAGGGGTCTCAATATTTCGAGTAGGACGGCGTCCTCGGCGACCAGGGGTAGTCGCTGCCGTACCAGTTCGGGTAGCTCTGACAGGGTTTCGTCGTGCAACCATTAATATAGTACCAACACAAGGTCAACTACGCAAAAATAGGAACACAACTCTCCATGTACGCCAAAACCGTAAAATATCATACGAGCTCACCCTCGTCCATAAGTAGCAATCAATACATCGTTCCATACTACCAAAAGGCATAATAAATACTAATCGTTCCATACGAGACGAACGTACAATCCGAATAACATGACTTAAGGGATAGAATAACCAGCTCTCATAACCGATTACTCCCTGACTTAAGAAGCAACACAACAACAACACAAATCTAAATTGATCTAGCCATGAAGCTGGCGTAGACTATTCAACTCCGATCTCAAACCATCCAAATCTCTCCATAACGATCTCAGCTCAACACTGTATATATCTCTATCTCTCTTGAGGTCTGCTGCCTCCTTCTCTAACTCCGTGTTCCTCTGCCACAGCTTGCGATCTGCCTCGCGAGCCGTGAGGAAACCTCTTTGCAGACTCTCTATCTGCTCATGTATCTCAATCATACCTCTCCTAATCGTTGTCGTCCTGCCCATGACAGTAGTCAAATCTACTCTCAACTCAGCAACAAACTCAGCAATAAACTCAGCAATAACTCAGCATAATCATCTCAAGTCGGTCAGACATCCGCGAGATCCTCTCGCCCTGTGCAGTAATTCGAGTCCACATCCTACCAATTTCACCAAAGTCTGCATGCTCAGCAGAAACCTCAGAAGGTGCATCCAACTCAACGGGACTACCAGGCGGCAACTCAAACAAAAATGGATGATCAGGTGAAACCGGCTCTAACGGATGTATCGGGAATCGGGCTTCGCAGAATGAGCTGAATGTGCTAGCGACCCATCATCATCAGGCATCTCCTCTTCCTGAGGATCATCCTCTTCCTCATCCTGAGGGTCATCATTCTCTTTCTCATCTTGAGGGTAATCATTCTGCTTGCCCTCGTACTCCTCCTCATACTCCTCGTCGGAGGGGTACTCCATCAATCGTCATCTCTGAGCAGGTGAACCACGAGGCGATAAAATCGGTGACGTAGGGCGTCAATGAGACGATAAAGTAGTGGCCGAACGCATGACCAACACGTATGGGTCATCAGGGGCCATAGTAATCTACGAGTGGCGACGCGTACTAGCAATAACAATTCTTAATAACAACACGTGCAAAGGAGGCTATGATTTGTGACAACGGCGTAGGGTAGGTGTAAGTGTTTCAAAACAACTAAACAGCGAACTCAAAATACCATATCCAAAAATCATCATATAATTCCAAATCATATATAATCAAGAAAGATTTAAAATACCGCATTACTAAAACCATTCGCAAAACAATTAAGCCATATAATTCCTCAGAACACATAAAATTCCTCAAAAACGCATCATATCACCAAATCAATAAACCTCAAATCCTCAAATCATCTCAAGAAATCCCAAATCTCTAATCGTCTCAATAATCTCATAATACCTCAATAATAACAATGATGCTTCGGCTTGGCGGGCTGGCGGGCAATGGTCGAGGATCGTTTTCCATAAAAATCGGTTATAGTTTAGGTGTCTGTTTACCTAGTTCTCTATAACCTTGGCTCTGATACCAATCTGTAACACCCCCAAAATTTGGTACAGCGGAAGACTCAACAAGCTTTCGGGGTGCTACCGGGATTGGTATCCAAACACAAGACATAAAAGAACGAGATAAAGTAAACAAGATAAAATACAACCACGCGGGGTTTTAAAGTTTACATTATCCCAAAAACATCCAAAGTCAGGCCCAAAAGGAATAAATATAGGTCCACAATAGTTATCAGAGTTTTAGAAATATAGATCCATAACCGGTGCCAAATGCCAAGCCTCCAATCCCAAGCATCCGCAGAGCATCACTTAATTACCTGAGAAAACGTGCTAAAAGTCAGCTTTCGCTGGTGAGATCATAGGTTTAGATTCTTAATTCAATATAGTGGACATATACGCAAAACGCTTGCTAGCTAGACTAGGGCTCAATCATCCAACCAAAATAATCCAACCAAAATAATCCAACCAAATCAAATCATCCCTATAGGTGCACGCTATAGCTCAAATCAATCCAATCAATAGCTTACCTAGCTCAAGTCTAGGCCTCGCTCTATAATCAGTCCAATAGCTTACCTAGTTCGGGGACTAGGCCTCGCACAACAACCAAATCAATAGCTTACCTAGATCTAGTCTAGGCCTCGCTCTATAACCAAATCAAATAGCTTACCTAGTTCGGGGACTAGGCCTCGCTTAACCACCAAATCAATAGCTTACCTAGATCAAGTCTAGGCCTCGCTCAATAACCGAATCAATAGCTTACCTAGATCTAGTCTAGGCCTCGCTCTACCTAGTTCTATAAGCATAGCAAGTTTTGAAATCAAAAAGCGATAGTAGTCCACATAAAGCATTTGCACGTTTCTCACCCCAAGTATTGAAAACAAAGTTCAAGAGTAAAAAGTGGGGCTATGACTCACCTCAAGTCCAGCAAAGAAATTCTCAAAAGAAATCGATAGAAGAAAGACGTAAGTAATCTCAAGCAACTCACGTAACGGCAACTACAGACTCGGCACTTCCTAACAATATCAAACCCGTTCAGAATCATTTCCTCAAAAATCAAATATTCCCAATCCCGAACGTATTCCATTTAACTTTCCAAAAATATCCGTTTCTCGAATTATCATCATATTAATTTGAAATTCGACGTTTGGTATCCATATGGGTGGTGGGTCGACACAACTCAAACCAAGAAGTCACAACGAAGGAAATAATAAACCATCTATAGGTCTAATATTAGCCCAATATATTATTTAAATAAATCATCGAAGCTTATCAAATCCGTCGATTTGGTAATCCCCCATATTTATTTACGTAATATATCGTTCTAAAATTATACCCAACCTAAAGCACATTGCACAAAGAATACTATATGGTATATATCGTAGTCCAATAAATTCCCTATATATATCGTCCAATTTGCCAAATTCGTCAATTTAGCCAATTCCACGAGATATATGGTAATTTATCATCCTAATACACGTACCACAACCTATGGGCGTCGTGGGATACGATGCCCATTAATATACTCATTTTCTATAGCTAAATAAACCCTATTTAACCCGTCGATTAAATAAGTTACGTAGTTATAGAAAATGGATATATTAATCGTCATATATCCGTGACAACATAAAAGTCACATAATAAAGCCCACTTGGACTTAAGTAACCACAACTCGTATAACTCGATAAGTCTTTCTAAATTTACAAAAAGTCATCATGTTTTTATTTATTACTTACCCGGCTTATTAGTTTTCGACATTATTTCTAGTTATTACTTATAATAACACTCCGACATTTATTGCACTATTCACATAGTACAATAATTATCGTTATATTATTATAACGTTCACTCGTGATCGTTTTATTATTAATATACGCATTTATAATAATATATATATACGTTTATCACGTCTATATACTTATATAAACGATTATATTACTAATAATATTATTACGAGTTTTATTATAAGCGTTTGATTTTTAATATTTATCGAGTCATAAGAATTTGGTCACATGTCCGAGTCATCACTCTCGGCTCATAGTCCAAGTCCACAAATAATAATAACCAAATCATAATAAATAAACCAACTCCGTCCAAACAATCCCAAATCCACGTGCTACAACATGAGGGTCCGACTACGGCACCCGGCTAACCTATCTCCGTCATCTAATTTGACCGTCTCACAATCGGTCCCCAATACCACTTTTCGTCAACACAACTCCAATATCAATAAACATTATATCATTCGTTCTCGGCTCCCAAGCAACGACAACAATAATTAAAATAACACAACAATAGCAGCAATGCTAATAATGAACAAGAAAAATTGTCAAGTATATAGATGTGTTCCGGGTCGATTTTACCAAGTCAACCCGTGCCGAGAGACCCACTTGGGTCTCGGCTACACCATGAGTCATGGGGACTCAAACCCAAGATCACTTTGGCCTTGGCTCATACGAGCACACTAAGCTGCCAAACGGACCATTATGGTCACGGCACACAAGAACAACAACAAGCATCAAAAAGGGTCAATCAAATCCAAACCAAAACCATACTCCAAGTAAACTACTACTCTCGCTAAAATGACCACGAGACTAAAACCACCAAGAAAACCACATGGGCTCAAAATAATCACCAAGCCGAGAGCCATAGCTCTCGGTTTCACTTCGACCTCAAAAGATAGACACCAAACCCGGATACCAAACGGATCTTATATCAAAACCATAGTTTCCCCATCATTTTTATTCCAAAACCCACATGATTCTTGTAACAAGAATCATAACAATACGAAAAATAATGAAATCCGTGACTCTTAGTCACGATTCGAACCCACAACTCGAGTTAAAACTCGTCCTACCTTCCAAAACAAAGCCAAATCGAAGAGATACTCAAGAAATAATAAGAAAAAGATGATGAACTCGTGATAATATGATTCGAATTTGATGTTAATGTAGGAGTTAGGGCGCGTGTTATAGCTCAAATGAAAGATCTCGACGAGAGGGTTAAAGTGGTGGTGTTATTTTTGGTGTGGGAGTGGCGGTGTGACGGTGGTGGCCGGCCAAAGGGGCGGCGGCTAGGGTTAAAGAAGTAGGGGAGAAGAGAGAGAGAGGGTAGGGATGAGATGTTGGTGAGGTTTTGCTTGTAAAATGACAGCCACAAGGACGATTTTTAGTAGTTTACTCTTATCAAAAAGAACTTTTTAAATAATAATAATGGTAGTGGGTGTAGGGATTTAGTAGCCCGGTGTCAAAACACGGACCAAACCCGAAACTTAATTAACCAAATATCTTTCTCAAACCAGACCCGTTCCAAAATAACAATATCCGATCCAAAAATAATATGAAATTAAAATTGTTAGGTCAACCTAGTGCCGGAGTCAAAGTAGTGCCAAAAATAACGATCTCAAAATAATTCATACAACCGAATCAAACCGAACCATAATTAAATAACCAAATCTCATAAATATCGTACGATAAAAAGTCACGTACCAACATTCGTAAAATATCTCGTCACCATTAAATTTTCAAAAATTCCAAATTTATAATTTTAACGTAATGCGGGTTTTATAAATGGCTCCCTATTTTGCCAGTTGTCACAGTCTCCATACCTTGCAACAAATACTTTGTTTTCAGGTGGGTAATAAAAGTAGTATCCCATAGTTTCCTTAGGGTATCCTACGAAGATGCACTTCACAGATCTTTGTTGGAGTTTGTCTGCTGAGTCACGTTTAACATACGCCTCACAACCCCAGACCTTAAGATAAGACAGGTTAGGAGCTTTTCCAGTCCATACCTCATATGGTGTCTTATCAACCTTCTTTGTTGGAACCATATTTAAAATGCGAACCGCAGATTCTAAGGCATAATCCCAAAACGAGAAAGGAAGAGTTGTTAGATTATACATAGATCGTATCATGTCTTGCAATGTACGATTCCTTCTTTCAGATACACCATTTTGTTGTGGAGTATATGGAGAAGTAAGGTGCTGGACAATTCCCTCCTTTGCTAGATAATCTATGAACTCCTGACTTAGGTATTCACCACCTCTATCGGATCGAAGAGCTTTAATCTTTTTTCCAAGTTGCAACTCTACTTCTGCTTTAAACACTTTGAATGTTTCAAATACCTCATGTTTATGTTTAAGTAAATAAACATAACCATAACGGCTGTAATCATCCGTAAATGTTAAGAAGTAGCTAGCACCCCTCCTTGACACATGTCTAAGTGGTCCACACACATCTGTGTGAAAAAGACCAAGTAGATCATTAGCCCTTTCAATCCTATTTTTAAAGGGTTTCTTAGTTATCTTCCCAGCAATGCAAGATTCGCATTTATCAAATGATTCATCATTGATCTTATTTAAAAGCCCATCATGTTGCAGCTTTTTCATGCGATCTTTGCCAATGTGAGCAAGTCGACAATGCCAAAGATAAGATGAATCCAGACCTTTCTTGATTCTCTTATTGTTGATGCTATACATTGAATTATTTGTAACAAAAGCATTATCATTATCATTCATATCAATTTCAAATACACCATTCACAGCAATAGCATTAAAATAAAAAACATTATTTAAAGAAACTGAAATTCCATTGCTTGAAATAGTATGATGAAAACCAAGGTTTAACAAACATGAAAATGAAATTACACCTCTAACAATTGACGGTGCATAATGACAATTATTTAAAGATAGTACTAGGCCCGAAGGCAACACTAAATTAAAAACTCCTATAGCTTCAACTCCTGCATGCGCTCCGTTACCAACGTGCAAGAATTGTTGTCCATAGGCCAGCTTTCTCTCAACTCTAAACCTGCAAGGTATTGCAAATATGAATGCCACATCCCGTATCATATACCCATGAATTCAATTTAGGAGTAAGAGTGAATAATTCAATCATAAAGAACGCACCTGATGTGCTGGGGTTACCAGCATCATTCCCCTGCTTCTTGAGTCGCAAGTCATGAATGTAGAGAGGGCAATTGCGCTTCCAATGACCCTTTTCATGACAATGGTGACAAGCCTGATCCTTCTTGTTTGGCGGATTCACCTTATTCTGCTTAGGCTGATGTTGCTTCATCTTGGGTTGAGGTTGATAGGCCATGACCTGCTTGCCTTTATCACCTTTACCTTTGCCTTTGTTCACATGCGATTTCTTCTGGATTCTCCCCCCATGAATTGCCAACACTTGTGGGGTGGGAGTCTTGACCTTGGCTGGTAGACTTTTCTCATAATCAACAAGCAATGCGAGTAATTCTGAGACTGTCTACCCCGAGCAATGCATGTTGAAGTTCTGCACAAAACCAGCAAAATCCCTGTTGAGGGATCTGTTGATCAAGTGCACCTGCACATTCTCGGGGTAACCAAAACCAATTCTATGAAGTTGATCAAAGGAATCTTTCATCACATCCACATAATCGGCTACTGGTTTACCATCACCATGCTTGCAGTTGTGTAGCTTGTCAAGTTCATCATGCAATTCAACTGCAGGTGCCTTCTCATAAGACTGCCTGAGATTATCAAGCATATTCTTAGGAGACGAGTACTCATACTTCTTTTGTAATTGAGCACTCATGCTAGTGAGCATTAAACAAGCAACCTCATTATACTTAGCATTAGTCACCTTCCATTCTGCCTTTGCTTCTGGTGTTGCAGTAGCAGCAAGTTCAGCAGGGCATTCCTCGGTCACATAATCAATCTTACCAGACGCCCTCAAGACAATTCTGAGCGAACGGTACCAGTCATTGAAATTCTTTCCAGTCAGTTTTTCTCTCTCAAGATGACTCTTGAAAGCAGAAATCACAGTTTGGTTATCGGGTTGAGCCATATCTACAGATAAAGTTCAAATATTAGTATTTTCGATAATCAATATCTTCAAGAAAAATAAAATACCCAAGGCTATATTCATATAACCAATTAATTTTCTTGAAAATCTAGGATCCAACTTTACATAGATTTCACCACATCAGTTGATCTGCTAGTGGTGAAAGTACAAAAGTTGGTAATCTGTCGAACAATAATTGGCAAACAAGATTTCCAATTCCTAGATCATTATGGGATTTACTACAAATTGATTCATCAATTTGCCTTGTAAGCATGTTTCACCCCATCTCATGCCTTAAGTTCTAGGTCTCACGCACAACTTAATTAAGTCGTCTACCTTAGAAACTGTAAAATTACAATTATGGTCTCACGCGTTAAAAGAATTTTACCTTGTTATAGTAATTTAGCCTAGGTCTCACGTTTACTAAATTAAAATTCCAAGTGTTTCTTTTAGGTAGATGGCACGTAACTTAAATTATTAAGGGTATTGATTTTTGATACGTCAATCAAAATAATGTACAAAGATGCATGCACTCATCTTTATAACATAAGTTTTCATAAAACCTTTTTATATCCAGTTCGTGAAATTAATACACAAAGTTTTACTTGAGGTTTATGCCAAAACCCTAAGATGACTTTCTACAATATATGATTTTAAAAGTAATTCGTTTAAGACATATTCAAGATTGTGATAACCAAGGCAGACTCTAAGGCTCTTTTCTAAGCCTTCAAATCACGGTTATGAATATCATCTTAAAAGACTTAATTTTAAAAGCATATTTGCACAAAACATCATTCAAGCAAAAGTTTATGGATTCAATCTCAAAATAGTAATAAAGTTTGAATTTTGCTAGTCTCGCCTGGGAGCTGATTACCGTGCGAATCGGACCACGATTGGCAATAAGACCTTGCAAGATTCTTACTTTATCACTTTAGGGTTTCACAATTATTAGTCCGTATTAATTTTCTTTATGAAAACAACCCTTTTATTGCTTACATCAAGTCCAACTAAAAACAATAAAACAAGTATACAAGAAAATTAAAACAACCAATAATAAATAAGTGAAACAATTAGCCACATGCAATCCGTATAAGAAAAGATCCTAATAAAATCAATTCTAGGTATAATAATGCATGTAATCAACTAAGGCCTTCCCCTCTTAATGGAGGTGAGTCACATACATTGACGAATCAATTGCGTAGGCCAAAGTTAATAACACACCACATAGCATATAAAATTGATTTTAATATATATTGGAGTCTTCCCCAATTTAAGATCTATATTAAACATGTGAAAAAACAAGATCCATGACTAACATGCATGTAAGTCACGGATTAAACCTAACAATTAGCAATTAAGGTTACAAGATACGTTCAATTAACCGGTTAATGACCTAGGGTTTCTAGTGATTACACATAATCTTAGAAAACCACAAAACCCTAATTAGGGTTTCATGGAAAAATCGACCCCCCCCCCCCCCCCAAAATTAGGGTTAGGGTTTCGAAATTTTAGAAAAAAAATAGGAAAAACCCTAGATCAAAAAAATATGTATCTAAAACAATTAAAGATCCGGTTTTTATTACGTTTTAGTAATCAATTACATGTTATACATGGCTCGTGATGCCACTGTTAGAGTTTGACAATCAAATAACACATATTGCGGAAGCTAGGATCAAGTATAACACATAAATATTAACTAAAACATAAATAGTAAACGTACCCGATGCACTTCAAATAAACCTTGATTCTTGGACAATTAGATCAATGATAAACCCCTTACCGTTTTGTTTATCGATCTCTTGATAATTACTAAAGTAAGTAATTACCTCGTTCTTGTACACACAAACTACCAACGAATAAAGGTTTGTTGCAAGTAAACGAAAACACTTAATTTTGGTTAAAGCAAAATCGATCCAAGACCCTTGTGGGGTGATGAGTCGATCGGCCAAAAAACAAAGAGAAGGAAACCAAGACTTAGGGTTAGAGTGTGTGCACAAAAGATATTTAGGTTTAACCCCAAGGCCTTGTATTTATACTAGGTGATTTCTTGGTGATCAAGCAAGGCATGGGTCGACCCTAGGGATGGGCTTCGACCGTCCTAGGACTCCCCCAAGGGGTTCTAGATCCTTCTTGACTTCTAAGTTTCACTCTAGTCCTTATCTTTCTTCCCTAACGATAGTTAGTCCATACGGTTAACAACTAACAACCGTTTAGTCCGTTAAGTGTTATAAATATATATATTCGATACATTTAATATATATATATATATATTTATTTTACATTATTCTTGTTTGTAAAGTGTGCAATCCCGAGGTCTCGGGTTCGATCCTAGACATTTACTCATTAATGTTTATACGTAACATTTAACACCACAATCACTAGCTTAAATTCACAAGGGTGGATGTATTGGTTACCAAGTTATTATAAAGGGGTCGTCGATTGTCGAGGCCTGCTGACCCGTCACACGGCCAATATAGGGGGTGTTTGTTTCGGCTTATATATCCAGGTTATACCTTAATTAGTTTTGGGCTTATGTTTCATAAGCTCACTTTTTGTGGCTTATTTTGAAACTTTTTGGCTTATATAAGATTAGCGTGACATAATAAACTTAAAGGTTTCAAATAAGCTTCAAAAAGTGATGTTATGAAACATAAGGGCAAAACCAAATAAGTCATATGTCGGCTACTCGGCTATATAAGCTTAAACAAACACCTCATAGATAAGAGCACACATACCGGATTTGAACCCATTAATTTTATGCATGAGTTACTAAACTGGATACAAATGAATGAGTTTTCATATATAGTCACTAGGTCGCACAAATTTACACACTAAGTACCATTCTTGTAATACTGATAACAACACTTTCTTTTAATAGAAACAAAACATTAGGTTTTATATGTTGGTACGGAAATGATTATGTAAATTAGATTAACGATTTGAGAAAAATTGTAATTTTTATAAACTAAATTATGGGCACAACATCAACTCCGAGTCATGCCCAATTTACTGACACAAAGTCTATTTATAAGATAGGATGAATCGAAGTTATATGCGTTTTTGTTTCCTTTTTAACCGCAAGAGAGAGAAAGCTGTAAAGATTATATTTTTCTAAAACTGTGTGTTTTTTGTCTGTGGACAATAATTTTGGGACGGAGGTAGTATGTGTTTTTGTTTTCCTTTTTAACTATGGTTTTAGTATTTTGACAGATAAAACTACGAAACTCGCCGCCACACTGATTTAGATAAAATACAAAAAGAAAAGTCTTTGAACTATAAATAAATATTAGCCGGGTACCCGCGCGTTGCGGCGGCGGGTACCCGTGTGATTATATTTTCCGACGATAATCTTTTTCAAAATACTTTTTCACGATGGCACAGTAATTCAGTTGCATAATTAGTTGCATAATTAGTTAAGATTGAATTAATATAGTATCAAGTATCTAGAACGAGAATGTACAACGAATGTAAATGTCCAATATGGGTTTTTAATGGGCTGTTAAAATTGTGGATTTATTTTTGTTAAGTGTTTGTGGATGTATCACTTATCTTTTTTAGATAAGTTACTGTAACAAGTCCGAACAATTTAATACAATTAATCAACTTTTAATTATGTGTATGCAAGCTATTGACTATCCTTTTATAGTAAATGTGTAAGCTTATTTTTTTAAGACTTCCTCTTATAGAAAGTCTCAAATCCATTATAAAGTAATATAGATGTTCTCCGGTAGCTGATGTGGGACAAACATTTTATTATATTCCATTAGAGACATTGTAACAATTTTTCTCTCACTTGAGTTGGATTTGTACATTGTGATTACGCAAATCCTGTTTGAACAAGACTTTATACTATAAAAGAAAAATGAACAATCACTAAAAAGTCGATGTAAACATATCTACAATACGTTAACATTTTTCTTTTCAATCAAAAGTACAATTGTCGAGTAGGACCGATGATTGTTACTTCTATGGAAAGAATACAATCTTTCAAGGTCTAAGAATATGTAGCAACATTTTGATTTAGATTGTTGATTGCTAAAAGTTTTTTTCATATTAGTTTCACTTATGACTTATATATGTTTCATTGGATTTTGTAAATTTTGGCTTCACATAATGATAAAGCCAAATCCTATATGGTACTATTTTAGTTGTGTGACCATTGACAATAGGACAAAACCTTAAAATATCGACTAGATAAGCACACCTCTAACATAAACTTTGTGAGGCTTGTTTGGGAAGTTGGTTAAGAAGTACAATGTCAATGTGTTATTACAAGGAGTCTTTATCGTGTGTTTCTAGCTAGTGGTATTTAATTGGACCGTTCATGCATTGGGCTAAAAAATCTACCATTGTTAAATGCTTAAACAAACCACCAACTTTAGTAGCTTGTTTTGTCTATGGCCCGTGCAGTAGTCTAGACTTAAACATACCAATAAAGATTGAGCTGAGCTTATTTCTTAATGAGAACTAATTGGGTTCATAAAGATGTTTTTGATCTTGCTTCTAAACAAGCATGACATCATCGTGTAAGGTTTGAAGCTAAAATCGTTTTTTTTTAAAATCCTTTACACTACTAGGTAAAATACTAGCTTATTAGGTTCCCATCATGTTGATGAAGCAAATGACATCTATTTCCGATGAGGAGTTGTAACAAAATCGTTTCGGTCAATATTTTTGGCTAATGATCCTTAGATGTATTTAGTGTCTGCACACAAGTAACTGAATTCAACCACTTATTTACGGGTTTGTGTTTGGATTCATTTATGAATATTAAAAGTCTAAAAATAGATCAGTATTCGGAACTTTTACATAAATAAAATGATGGCAAAACTTGATCTTACAAGCATTAGTCTACCATAACCAAGTGTCAAAAATAACATATATGCGACCATTTAAGGACATATACTTAATATAACCTTAGTATATAAATAATGTGGTAAAAAAAAGTTTAAATAAAAAATTGTATAGTTTGTAAATATTATAAGTGCTAAAATGACTGTGTTTATTTATAATATAAAACAAAACTTTTATACAAACAAAGCCTTTTTACACCCATAACATTTAAAACTATAAGCAATATAGACGCATGCCCATTGAATGTTAAGAAATTCAGTCCACCTCCCCCAATTTATAGAGTCTCCTCTCCACCCAGTTGTTCTTCACTTGTCGATGTGGGACAAACATTCTTTTAAGACATTTTACAATCTTACTTTCAATAAAGCATCGAGTTGGTTGTATACTTGTATATTGTGGTTACACATCGAAGTTCGATTCAATGAACACTATTCAAAACAAAATATATGACAATTAACAAATAACAAGTCTAAAATTATAAAAAGATTCATCAGAGCATGTCATTACCATAGCAAAATGTTTTAACAGCATTAGCTTAACATCATCAAAAATAAGGCACTCAAAAATTTGTTACATAGTAATCCAACAATAACAAGAAAAAAAAAAAAAAAAAAAAAAAAAAGCAAATAGTCTCGAGTCATTATGCTGACGCACCAGAACAAAAGGGAAAGGCTGTGCAATGGTTGCATCTCTCTGAATGTGTTCATCTCTTTACATAGCGACTTGAAAATTTGCATCACTCTAGTTTGTTTACTTTCCCAGTAAATAGTATACCACGCGGTGTTTTACAGCAAAACATACGTATACAGCCATCGACAACGTTATTGGCAACTCAGGGGGTATCATAGAAGTTATACATAAGGTATAGCTTAAGAAAAGCTTGTGTGTACTCCTATTTGGATTCTCGAGCCCCTAATTTAACAACATGGATTATGTTAATTAACGGAATAACTAATATAGGGAGTTAAGATGATAAGTATGCACATTTACCTTTTTAAACAGGTGAGCGACTGCGATTATTGCAGAAAAAACTAATAACAAACTAAAAAGTCCCCTCTCCCAACTCTTTGCAGTAACCTTCATAAAAGATACGGAGTATATATTTATCAAATACAAGAATCTAAGGAAGACAAAACTAATAATGAGAAGTGCGCTACGTATATATAAACTTACCTTCTCTCGTGAAAACAAACTAGTCCCTACTAATTTCCCTTGGTTTGTCTTAAATCCAGTTCGTAAAACAAATGCTATACAACCAGTATCAGGCGCTTTAATATGAAATTTCTGAAGCAACGAAAACACAAACAATAAAAACAAGTTAGTACCAATATCATACTACAACTACTGATAGAAGAAAAAAAATTGAGACATCATTGAAGACCGACCATATTGGGCTCATGATGCAATATCCTTGTGCCACGAAAAAGGACATGTCTTTTATCTCGTTTATAAGTCAACTACTAATAAATATCACATACCTAATAAAAACCTATCAATCTTTTATCAAATAAACTCACTTTTTTGATACTAGAGTTTGAATACATAAATTACATCAGTAATAATAACTCTAATAAAATAAGAGGTATCCATTAATCAGTAAAGAAGCATATCGGGTTCACTACTACAAAATAGTAACATACTCACACTTATTAAAGCATATTTATGTTGAAAGGTTAAACCCGTGGGTTGCAATGTATTATTCCACAACTATTTATAAGTACAAAACATAAGAAACCCTAACGGGCCCTAAGCCCACAAACGGGCTTGGGCTTACTAACATAATCTATTCTCTAATACTCCCCGCAGTCCGAGCGGCGAAATCGCGAAAGCTCGAGACTGGAGGTTATTAATCGAAAAGTAAAGATAATGATAAACTTAAAGATTTCTTGTTGACGAGCCATCCACTGGTATGCAACTTCTTGATATCTCTTCATGTAGTTTAGCTTGCATGGGAAGGGAAGTCTGTAAACTTTCCAAAACCTTTTTTAAGGAGGAAACAAAGACTATGATGGAAAGTAAATAAAGCTTATGATTGAGAGTCATTTTGGAACGGAGAAAATCAATCGGAGATTTTTTTATTTTTTGTTTATTATTATTATTTTTATTTATTTATTTATTTATTTTTTTCAGCATGTTTAAACCATTAATTTAAAGGAAACACATGCAAACGAAAAACATAGACAGAAAAGTAATCAATGGGTACTTGCTTTAAAGGGAGAGAGATGATTTTTTTTTTTTTCTTTTTCTTTTTAAGTTGCACAAAGCTATTGTTTGAAGAAAGAAACATATTACGATAGAAAGAAGAAAGGGATACTTAGATTCATTTAAAACACGAACAGAAAACAAAGGCGGACATTGGTTGCTAACTTGCTATTGCACATAAGGCAAAACAAGAACATTAAAGAAAGAAAGGGTAGTGAGGGTGGCCAAAACTAATCAAGCGATTGATTTGGTTTTTTTTTTTTTTTTTTTTTTTTTTTTTTTAGTAAAATCATATTTGTAATTGGAAAAAGGGAAATATGTAACGTAAAAAACATATGGAGAAGATAAATGGTGACAGAAGGAGAAGGATAAGGAGAAAATTTGACAGGGTGGGTGGTAAGAGACAGCGGCTCATGATGGCCGACTAGGTCATAGAATCAAACCCGCTCTGGTACCATGTTGAAAGGTTAAACCCGTGGGTTGCAATGTATTATTTTACAACTATTTATAAGTACAAAACATAAGAAACCCTAACGGGCCCTAAGCCCACAAACGGGCTTGGGCTTACTAACATAATCTATTCTCTAATAATTTACACACTTTAAAATGTGAAGCAACCAAATCTTTTCTATAAACATTGGTTCACTTTAATTAAACTATATCTATGAGGTCCTTTGTTGGTATTGATTCACAATCCATTAAATCTCTAGTCTCACTGATTTGGTATGCATGAAAATTTCAAATAGCGAACAAGGCGGGTAAATACCCAATGTAATTCAATGTGCGATAGAATGAGTTTTGTTAATCAAGCATAAAATGAGGATAGCCGCCCGCTGTAAACTCGCATCGTTACCACTCCTAAATATGGTAACAATGTGAGACAAACAAAAGTTTAACTTAATTATTATATAGTTTATAAATGTTAGGAGTGAAAACATTGAAGTTAGTAGTATAAAACAAAGTTACATGTTTATACTAACTCAACTTTAACACCCATAACATTTAAAGCTATAAGCATATGAAAACATCCATGAAAAGCAAAGAACTTGAATGCACCTCCCCCAGTTTATAGAGTCTCCTCCTCACCCAATTGTTCTTCACTTGTCGATGTGGGACAAACATTTTCTGAAGACATTTTACAATCTTACTTTCACTAAAGCATTAAGTTCGTTTCAATGAACACTATTCAAAACAAAATAGTATAAGACAATTAACGAGTCTAAAGTTATAAAAAGATTCATCATGTCTACCATAGCAAAATGTTTTAACAGCATTAGCTTAACATCATCCAAAATAAGGTACTCAAAAATTTGTTACATGGTAATCCAACAATAACAAGAAAAAAAAAATAGAAGCGAATAGTCTCGAGAAGTCATCCTGATGCACCAAAACAAAAGGGCAAGGTCGTGCAATGGTTGCATCTCGCTAAATGTTCATCTCGTTTGATAGCGACTTGAAAATTTGGTTTTGTTTCATCCCTGCGGTTATGATAAATGGACATGGACTTATGATTCTTCCGACCTCTTCATAGTCAGTACATTATCCAAAGTCCTCGAGAACAACCTGCTTGGAGTTCATAGTTTGGGTGCTCACCATAGATGGAATTCCTTGGATCCCTAAGAAAGTAAATGTTATGGTGTGGAATGCTTCGCTCAATAGACTTGCTACGCGCCCTAATCTTATGGCTCGTGGTGTTGTTCTTCCCTCTTCCAGTTGCCCTATCTGTGACTCTGAACCTGAGGCCATTGGTCACGTTTTGATTAAATGCAATAGGGTCTGCGGGATTTGGAGGAAGGTATGGAGTTGGTGGAATCTTCCTCCCCCAATTTCATTCCCTCCGTTTTCCATTGTTGATGTTGCAACTGGGAATGTCAATGGCCATGGTGACTCATATTATAAAAGCTTCGAATGGGGTTTTTCAAATTACTCTTTGGGCTATTTGGAATTGGAGAAACCGTCTTATACATGCCTCGGGAGATGACATTGAAACAATAAAGAATGAAGACATTTTTCCAGGTATACAACGTTTGGCTAAGATGTGGATGTCTACTCGTATTCGATCGAATCCGAAGATGGACTGGAATTGTTGGGTTGCAAGACCCTATGACTTATTCTCCTAATTTTGTTTTTTTGGCTTTGTATAGTGTTTCTTTCGGGTTTGTGGCAGCTTTGCCTTTCTGGTTTCTTTGTATAGTCTTTTCCCGGTTCGTGAGGTCCCGGTTTTGGGATCCTCTGTCTATAAATATAGCCTTTCAAAAAAAAAAGAAAAAAAAGGATACGTTTAATGTTGATCTAATGTTCTAAACTCATTATTATCATCATTGTTAGACAACACATTAGAGGTTAGTTGGCCCAAGCCCAGTTGTGAGTTAAGGATACTAGGGTTTTATGTATTCAACTATAAGTATTTGTATTGTCTAACATTCATCGATGAGATATATAACCTAGGGTTTTATATCGTCTAACATTCATCACAAGCGTGTGTATATGTATATTTATATATACACAAAGTTTTTCAAAGTCTCCGACCATGGCATCCGAGTTTCCGCAAGATATAGTTTTGTTCAACATACTACCAAGGCTGCCAGGCAATTCTGTAATTCGTTTCAAGTGTGTTTCCAAGCAATGGAACTCGTTCTTATCGACACCATTGTTTAAAAAAATGCACCTTCACAATATACCAAACGATGATCATCACAACCCGAACAAACTTCTCATATTATCACCTGATACAATTTCATGGTTCCGTACCATGGATTGTGAAGCACCTGAAGACGGCTTAACTACCGGCCGCAACTTGCCTTTCAAAGTGACAAATCACGAATTAAGCATAGTGCCTTTGACAAGTTTTCATGGATTGGTATGTGTAGGCCTAAGAAGGTATGTTAATTCTACGGAATATTCTAATCTGATTTTATGGAATCCTTTGACAGGTGATCACAAGGTATTGTCTAAAACTAATTGCGACAAGAGATGCTACAACATTTATAGAAACATATTTAGACTGTTTTACAACTCTTCTGATGACGACTACAAACTTATATGTGTAAACTTGCAACGTGTTTGCCAAGTTTACGTTTACTCATTGAAATCCGACTCATGGAGAAAAACAAATTCAACATATGAATTAAAGACAGGGGGCGAGCATATAGATTGGACCAAATCTTGTTGGTTAAACGGAAACTTCTACTTTTTAAGCATGGTTGTCACTCAAGCAGACAGACACAGGGGATTATATTCAATTATAAGGTTCAACACGAAGACCGAAAAGTTCACAGAGATACCAACCCCGATTGTTAGAGGCCATGAAACATATTTGAGTTTCACAGTTTTAAGAGGCAACATTCACATCTATGTGGATCAGACAAGGTCAAGGTCCTTAATGAAGAGGGAACGAAAGCTTGAGTTGTGGAGGATGGATGAAGATGAAAAGTGGACGAATGTGGTAAATTATTTGAAAAAATGTAAATATCCGAACTTAATTCACGTGATGAGGAATGGAAATTGGCTGATGGCAGATATGGCTGAAGGTTATTTTTACAAAGAAGACTTTGAGAATGATACCGAAGAGGAAGAGGAGTTATGCCCGTTTTGGAAGGGTCTTAGATTCTGTATTCATAGGGGGAAATACATCGAGACTTTTGTTTCACCCAATCGATAGATACATCAAGTAATAGCTCTACAAGAAATCTCAAAGACTCCTCTGACCATCTTGCATTATCGTTTCACCATTTATCGTTTGTATATATACACACACACGCACGCACAACTTCATTACGTGTCTTTTTCATCCTCCAGCTGAAATAGACAAATCACACAAATAAATAGGTCGTAACAAAACGTGAAACTACTATTATCTTTTGCAATTTCACATTTTCAAGTGTTTTCCATTATGGTCAAGATATTCCAGATTGGATTAAGCCTGTAGTAATTATAATGTCAACTTTAATTACCAACTGCTTATTAGATATTCAATATTATAATTGCTGACTTTCGTATATAATGCAATTTGAGATTTTGAGATAAGGTATCCCCATGTTCAAACATTAATCAATGACAAACAACAGATCCTATTCTGCTTCTTACTCTGTTCCACTCAGGAATTGTGGCGTAAAACCGCATATATAATGCGAGTTACCAGCAGCGAATCGCCACCCGATAAATCATTCATCTTTAAAAGGGATCATATATCTTGATGTATGATTACCACATCACACTTTTTTTTTTTTTTTTTTTTTTTTTTTTTTTTTTTTTCCAATTTACCCATTCTCTAACTTAAGCTTTTGCATTAGTAACAATACTAAAAAAGACAGGTGTTATGATTAGTTTATTACTGTGAAAATGCACGAAAGTTGAGCATGGTTTTTTTGTTGTAACTCAACATATCAGTTGCTAAATCAGTAATGATGGAAACTTACTTGGTTTGAGAAATGGTTGCGGCCATTTGTCCAACAGCATCTTCAAGGTAAGAAAATCGAGTCAAAAACTCGCCATGAAGATCTGAATAATCCAACTGATTTTGCTGCCACAAGCTAAGACCGTTAGCAATTACCCTCAAGCCATTCTGCAACAATGAAACTCCCTCGCCTATTCCATCTGGAAATTTTCTTTTCTTGTTAGTTTGTGTTGTATCATCTATCTCCATTGCATCACTATCGATGGTCCTCGTCTTGTGGGCCATTTGCTTTAGCAATAGACCTTCTTTAACAAGCAGCGCAAGGTCATTTGAACCAGGGGTAGTTTTGTCATTAGCCACTTCCTTTTCAAAGAACGCCTTAAGCTCAGACATAAACCTTTCATCATTTACATAAACAATTTACTAAAGCAGAAAAAATGGAAAGTGTGTACTTCGTTTGAGAATGAGAATACATGTTTGAGGAAACTTGGTTAGCATTTTTATAAGCATTAGCCCAAAATTAAATAAAATAGACTTTACTCCCTGGAAATGGGCTAAAATCAAGTGTTACTTACTGAGATTGCACAGCAGCAGACAAGGCAAAAACGGGTGCACAAAACATTACATTTGCACGTTCCCTTGATGAGTCATTGTCGAATACATCCACGAAGTTAAAATACTCTGTTAGTAGCCTTTGTTTAGCAACACTTCTGACCTTATCTGAAAGACCATTTAATGGGAATCCTTCCATGAGCAAAGCTATATACATAGCAGACGATAATTTGGATACATTACTGTTGGTGACGAAGTTAAAAACTCTATCTGTCATTGAATGTGAACCACACTTAACGAGCATGGAGATTGATCTCGCGAGTTTACGAAGAACACTACCAGAATCCATAACTGATTCCCAAGAAACAGTGGTTTTCATTAGTGTGCACAGTTGATCAATAATAGCATTCCCCATGTCTGACTCAGCATGTCGAACCAAAAAGCACCAAAGTTCCATAATAAGGGACAGAATAATGTCTGATATGTTCAGCTTATCTGATAACAACCCTTTGCCTAGCTGAAGCAAAGTAACGACTCCTTTCCATGACAGATTTAGTACAGTCACTAACTTTCCACCAGCATTAGCAGCAAGGATCCCCAATTCAACCAAATATTCAACAGCACATTTTACTACACTGATAACATGATTCACATCGTCTGATTCTTTGGCACTACTTTGTACATCTTTTTCAGTCCTACCATTATCATCCAACTTCGTGTTGTTGCAATACGCTTTCCATAGACATATAACAGCATCAAGGATCACTTGTGATGCCTTTAGTACTTCTGACCCATGTGTATGAATTCTCTGTCACGACGATAGAAGAGCAAAATTACCATGCCGTTTCAACTATGGTGTAATTATAGATAGCTTAAGAAAAATTCAATCAAAGTAGACGAACTGGTTAATAGGAAAACTGATTGGCATCCTTTTAAAGAACAGTGTGTAAGCCAACCTTCCACAATCACTAGCTTAAATGTTACACCATAAATTTAGGATTCGAGTATGGGAATACAATCGTGTGATACATAAATACTAGTAATCAATATCTCAATAAACCTAAAGATATGAGGGTGCCTTTATACATGCGAGCATTAGTGTATTCATATATACAGCTCAGAAACCAAATCAATAGAAAATCTAGAGTCATTTCTTAATACATATGTAAGGTAATTACCAACTTAAATAATAAAACTTAACATTTATTACGCTATTAGTGGGCCAATTTAGTCAAGACTCAAGACTGTAAAAAAATAACATTATGCTGTCTAGTTTTTTCCTATTTTGGAATCATAAATTTGATCATGACGAACTGACGGTTTCTAGTTTAGCCGTATTAGACCTAATGAAGTTGGGCCAGCCCTATGGGCCGTACCCATTAGGTTTAGTTTTTTCCAATTTTTAAATCTCATATTTCTTAAGGTAAAAAGGAAGACCAAAACTTCCTCTTCTGTAAACCCAGTCTCATATCCATGTGAATACATGATCAATACCTTGAGGTCACAGTCAATGCCACATAGAAACCCAATGGCACCCCTGAATAACTGCAACCCAAAGCACCAAATGCCAGACTTCGGCAATGAATAAAAACGTCACTGCTACCTAAAACAAGATACGACACCAAATATACACAAATCCTACTTTCACTATCGCGTGTTCATATGCAATATACTGAAAAGTAAAAATGGGAAAGCAGTTACCTTAGCCTCTAATATCGAGTCTTTTGTAAGATTTAAGAGTTCCAAAATGAATGTTTCAACTGCGGACATTAACTCCTTTGCTGTTGAAACTGGGTGCCTTGCCAAAGCTGATAAAACAGCAGCTAATTGGGATAACATATCCAAAAGCACCTGACAAAAATAAAACCGTCCTGTATTACTTAACAAGCTCTGTGCAGACATTTTAAATGGACGAAGTCTGTAGAGTTGGGCTTTTTTTCAAATCCACATGTGAAGTAAAGGTTGACCTGAACAAGCATATCACCTGAAAAAAGAGGCCATAATGTTCTTCCTCTTGAGAATCATCGGTTGACATAAGTGTCATCTTCATGTGTTTTCTACACCAGATGCTTCCCTGTACAAATTTGTAAAGCAACTTAGTCTAAAGGGTAAACTCGTCAGTTTTTATAATATAAGTACAGGAGTGCATAGCAATGTACCTTGGTGTTGGAATGTGAGAGTCGGACTAGCACGATACGGCTAAAGGTGTGTGAGCCTATTGGGGGCACACACATTAAACATTAGAATACGTTATTGTTATTTCACGTAAAGCTCAAAATGACCCGGTTTGGACACAAAATGAACTAGACAAGATCCCTTGCTTGTCCTAATCCTATGGCCTGATTTCAGAAGATTCTAGAAAGCAAAATCTGTCTAGGTTCATATCAAAGTGATAAGGATTGTTGAAGAGTTGTGATAAGGCTCAAAGATAGTAGAGTTTAACACTTATCATGCTTTGTTTAAGCCTTATCAAGAGTAGGGTTAAGAGGCTATATATACTCCCTCATAACTTGCTCATGAGATACGATACAAGTAAAAAATTAGATCATTCGTTGTTTACTTTTCTTCTCCTCTAAACTGATCACAGAAGCAAGTTGATTTGTTTGACATTTCAAACATATCAAGCCAAGAATTAATAACTATAATATAGATTATTGAAGTTATTTTCCTTTTCTGTTTACACACATTCGAACGTATACAATTTTGTATTCGAATTGTGTTTTGGGTTTACGTGGTACACGGCTAGCATTCCGGGCGTATTTGTTTGACGTGTTTGTGTGAGCAACCGTAGAGGTAGTATATATTTACTACTTAGTTTTATTGTTAGTATTCTATTTAATTTTCATGTTTTCTCTTTTCCTTTAATTTGTTTATTATTTATGTGTTAATCATAATTACTTAACTAGATCTAATATCCGCTGCGTACTCGTAGTTAATTGGTTAACTTGATATATAAATTCCAACAGTGGCATCACGAATCAACTCGTTTAGTGGTTATGGGTTACACAATTTAATAAACACTCGAAAAGGCTGCATGAAATCTAATTTTAGTTATTTGTTTTATTTTTGTTTTGACAACTATCATGCAATACTTGTCATTAATTAATAAAAAATACCTAGACACAAATGAATTAAAATTAATTGTTAATTAGATACATAAAATAGCAAAATATATTAAAAGTTAATTTGTTTGCAATGATTATTTTATGTGTGTATTCCGGCTATAAGACCTACGCAATCAATTTTTTGATGCATGTGGCGATCTAGGCACTTGATGAAAACCTAGTGAGGGTCTTATGGTTCTCCATTTGGGGAAGACTCCTAGTGGACTCGGTTGTTATATGTTTAATTAATGTTCATGTTTATGTAATTGATTCTTTATTTGCATAATTGTTACATGTTTTATACACCTAATTGCATGCAATATGGAATAATACATATCGAAATCATGATATTAATATGGACTTAATTTACACGCCTAAATACCATGCTCATTGTGACCTGCTATTTGAAAATTGTTTTTGTAAAATTAAGCGACCTAAATTATTGAAACAAGTTTTCATGAAATTAAAAACTGGACGCTATGGACACTTGGGAAGTACGGCTCACCCACTAGAACAAACTATAAGGGGGGTTTAAGGATGGTGCGCACAGTCACACCTAAAGGATTTCCGGTCATTGCCTCGCGCTGACCTGGTCCTCCGCCACCTTGCGAGTTCGATTGGAGCTACCGTGAACCATGATGATCACTACAGTGTCATTACTAAAAGTTTTTAAAATTAATTGCTACAAAGTTGTTTTGCATGCTTCTTTGTACACAAATTTTACCACATTTATGTGTTTACCCTATGTGAAAATTTTAAGTCTATGCCAACCAACCAAGGACACGTGCTTTTGGCTTGACCTCTTTGGTCAGACCTTAGGGCCATTCCAAATCCATGGCAAATATTGCTCATTGGTCAGACCTTTGGTTATATTTGCACGTTCTTGTTTGGTCGACTTATTTCGAGTATGGTTGGTCAGACCTTGGACCCGAGGCATAAGATGAGACTAAACATGCTCATGACATTACTACTTGTCTACTAATGTCTTGATCAGTCTCATAAGTCTAAGAGTTGCATTTTATGCAATTAACGCTCGTCGCTTACCTCTTGCCCCATTTGTTTACACATTGGTCAGACCTTTGGTAATAAGTGGGAGGTCAAGTTGGATCTTAGTCTTAGTTAGTAATTAATTGGGTAGTTAATTCTATTAAGAATTTAATTATCGAAAATACTAATTATTTGAACTTTTCTTATATTGTAGATGACTACCTCAGTCGGAAACAATTCGGTACTCAGGAGTTTCTTTGAGAAACAAAAACTCACTAGACCTAACTTCATTGACTGGTATCGCCAGCTTCGCATTATACTGTCAGCTGAAGATAAGGAAAATTACTTGGAGCATCCTATTCCTACTGCACCTGTTGCAACTCCTGGACACCCAGTCCTTCCCGAGGCTCTTGCAGCTCACACTGCTTGGGTCAAGGGGTCAAAGGACATTGCTGCTTTCATGCTTATGACCATGGACTTAGAAATCCAACGAAATCTAACCCATCTTGGTGCATATGACATGTTACAGGAGTTGAAAAGCATGTTTGCTCAACAGGCAGAACAGGAACTTCTGCAAACCGCGAGGGAATTTCACTCGTGCAAGCAAGAAGAAGGTCAATCTGTAAGCTCATATGTTCTAAAGATGAAGAGCTACATTGACAACTTGGAGCGTCTCGGTCATCCCGTCACTTTGAACCTTGGAGTAAGTCTAATCTTAATTGGACTCTCTAGGGAGTATGACAGCTTTGTGCAGAAGTATAATATGCACAGCATGGGGAAGACTGTGAATGAATTACATGCTATGCTTAAACAACATGAGCAGACGCTACCCAAGAAAGATGCTGCACCTGCACTTCATGCTATACGTGCAGGAAAGGTCCAGAAAAACCAAGGTAAAAAACCGTTCAAGGCTGCTAAGAGGAATCAAGGGAATGGAAAGTATAAGTTGGCTTATGCTCCTGAGCATAAACCATCTTATGCCTCCAAGCCAAAGAAACCTCCACCACCCAAGAAGGATAGCCCTGCAAAGGACGCGACCTGTCACCAATGTGGTGAAATAGGTCATTGGAGAAGGAATTGTCCCGTGTATCTCGCCGAGTTGCTGAAAAAGAAGAAGCTATCTCCAGGAGCTAGCACTTCAGGTATTTTCACCATAGAACTCTATACTTTTCCTAGTACATCTTGGATTTATGACACGGGTTGTGGTACTCACATCTGTAATACTATTCAGGGTCTCAGGGGAAGTAAGAAGCTGAAGCCAGGAGCTTTAAGTCTGTACGTGGGCAATGGTCAACGGGCAGGAGTTGAAGCTATTGGAAATTATCATTTATGTCTCCCAAGTGGATTAGTAGTTGTTTTGAACAATTGTCATTTTGCTCCCTCTATTACTAGAGGAATTATTTCAGTTTCTCGTTTGTTTGACGATGGTTTTATTAACCGCTTTGAATCGAATAATACAATTTCAGTTTCTAGGAATAATGTTGTTTATTTTAGTGCTATCCCAAGGGATGGTATTTATGAAATTGATATGTCTTGTTCTAAAACAAATGATAGTTCTATGTATGCTGTTAGCAATAAAAGAGCCAAGCTAGACTTGGACTCTACTCTCTTGTGGCATTGTCGTCTTGGACACATTAGCAAGAAACGCATGGAGAAGTTGCAACATGATGGACTTCTCAACTCAACTGACATTAAGTCATTTGAAAAGTGTGTTTCATGCATGTCTGGTAAGATGGCAAGAAAACCCTATTCACATCAACTGGAAAGGGCTAAGGATCTACTTGGACTAATACACACCGATGTATGTGGCCCATTTAGAATTATGTCAAGACAAGGAGCAAGTTACTTCGTCACTTTTACTGATGACTATAGTCGATATGGTTATGTTTACCTGCTGAAACATAAACATGAAGTGTTTGAAACATTTAAAGTGTTTCAAAAGGAAGTAGAAAACCAACTCGGGAAGACCATTTAAGTCACTACGTTCTGATCGTGGAGGTGAATATATGAGTCAAGAGTTTTTGGATCATCTTAAGGAGCATGGGATTATTGCCCAACGCACTCCTCCTTACACTCCACAACATAATGGTGTGTCTGAGAGGAGAAATCGAACACTGCAAGACATGGTTCGCTCCATGATGAGTCAAACTACTCTTCCAAAGTCCTTTTGGGATTATGCCCTTGAGTCTGCTGCACGCATTCTCAACATGGTTCCAACTAAGAAGGTTGATAAGACACCATACGAGGTATGGCATGGCAAAGCCCCTAAGTTGTCTTACTTAAAAGTCTGGGGTTGTGAGGCACTTGTTAAGCGTGATACACTTACCAAACCTGACAAACTAGAACCCAGATCTATTAAGTGTATCTTCATAGGATACCCAAAGGAAACAATGGGATATTCTTTCTATCTTCCATCTGAGAACAAAATATTTGTTGCTCGGAATGCTGAGTTCTTTGAGAGTAATCTTATGGATCAAGAAGCAAGTGGGAGTCTAGAAGATCTTGAAATTTTTCAAGAAGAAGATACAAATCCTTCTATAGACACTAGCTTAGGTCATGATGAGGATGATCAAGAAATTGATGAACCTCAAAGTGATATCAATCCCATTCGTAAATCCGCTAGGACACGTCGTGCCCCAGATCGAATGTGCTTATACATCGATGCTGAGGAGCATGAGTTGGGGGATCTTGGTGAACCCAAAACCTATAAAGCTGCATTATTGGATCCTGAATCCAAGAAATGGCTTGGTGCGATGAATGTGGAAATACAATCCATGAAAGACAACGAAGTCTGGGAATTAGTTGAGCTTCCTCCTAACTGTAAAACTATTGGTAGCAAATGGCTCTTCAAAAAGAAAACTGACATGGATGGTGTAGTACACACCTTTAAAGCTCGTCTTGTAGCAAAGGGCTTCACTCAAACCTACGGGATTGATTATGAAGAGACATTTTCTCCTGTTGCAGACATTATAGCTATAAGGATTCTTATAGCCATAGCTGCGTTCTATGACTATGAGATTTGGCAAATGGATGTCAAAACAGCTTTCCTCAATGGACATCTTTACGAAGAAGTCTATATGGAGCAACCTGAAGGTTTTGTTAATCCAAAATATCCTAACCGAGTATGCAAGCTCAAGCGTTCCATTTATGGACTTAAGCAAGCATCTAGGCAATGGAATAAACGTTTTGATGATGAGATTAAGAAATTTGGTTTTACTCAGAATCAAGATGAGCCATGTGTATATCAGAAAGCTAGTGGGAGTTATGTCACTTTCCTAATTCTATATGTTGATGACATATTACTCATGGGAAACAATATTCCAATGTTACAAGATGTAAAATCCTATCTTGGAAGATGTTTTGCCATGAAAGATCTAGGAGAAGCTGCATATATTCTTAGAATCAAGATCTATAGAGATAGATCAAGACGGTTAATTGGTTTATGTCAAACTGCTTACATTGAGAAAATATTGAAGAAATATTTTATGGAAAATTCCAAACGAGGAACTATCCCAATGCAAGAAAAGCTTAAATTGAGTAAATCACAAGGTGCTGAGACACCTGCTGATAAAGAGCGCATGCAAAGAGTTCCCTACGCCTCGGCTATAGGATCAATTATGTATGTTGTGAGATGTACTCGTCCTGATGTTGCGTTCGCTCAGAACATAACAAGCCGATTTCAACAGAATCCAGGTGAACTTCACTGGACTGCTGTTAAGAATATTCTTAAGTATTTACGCAATACTAAGGATATGTTTCTGGTTTATGGAGGTGATATGAAACGAGAGCTCAGGGTTTCTTGCTACACTGATGCTGGATATCTGACAGATGCTGATGACCTCAAATCTCAGACTGGATATGTATTCGTTTTAAATGGAGGTGCTGTTGACTGGAAAAGCACGAAGCAAAGTATTTATGCAACTTCATCTACAGAAGCTGAGTATATAGCTGCTTATGATGCATCTAAAGAGGCTGTATGGATTCGAAAATTCATTTCTGGGCTTGGCATTGTACCCACAATTGAAGAACCCATAAATATGTATTGTGATAATACTGGAGCCATTACTATAGCTAATGAAAGTGGAATCACCAAGGGTGCTAGACATCACCGCGCAAAAGTTCATTATCTTCGAGAGACCATTGAGATGGGAGACGTGAAGATATCAAAAGTTCACACAGATGACAATCTAGCTGATCCATTTACGAAGGCTTTAGCATATCCTAAGCATTCTAAATTGACTAGGGATATTGGTTTGATACCAGCTAGTAGTCTCATGTAAATCTGTGTGTAATTAGTATTTGGATAATTTGGAATTGTAAGACAGTTTTATTTTCTGATATATAAAGATACAAGGTATTTGTTATTTTATTCATATAACCTGTTATTCCATATTTGCATGTTTAATCCATGAAATGATTTATCATTCTAAATATGTCCATTGTCGGTTAACAATATGGGAATATTGTTATGCAAGGCAAATGTGAGTGTTGGTTATATTCTATGAGAATGTGGATTGTTCCCGCCAAACTCATATGTATTCACAAGGGATGCATATTGGATACCCCAACTTTCAAACATTTACTTTTGGATCCTTGTCATGAGTAAAATGTTGAAATGGTTTGTTAAGTCATCCTTAGACTTGAGATACAAGCAAGTTCTATTATGTGTGGATATCACTTTTGTAATTATATGTCAAACGCTGTCCTGAATAAGGTAGTTATAAAAGCTATTTTTCGGAGTGATGTGAAGCAGCATCCACAACACTTGTAGTCAACAAAGGATTTGTTACTCCACTTGATATGTGTAGAAAGATACCATGGGCCCTCTCCAGAATTAATCAGATAATTGTTCGGCCGAACCCAAAGGGTAATGCAAGATGATTCTTGATTACATTTGGTATATCTAATTAAATTCTATAACGAGAATCTAAATGGTTAAACTATATGGCATGAGTTAGGATCCATATCCATGGTTTAATGGTATCTATAACAAAGGATGATAAAAGCAAGACATAAATGACCATGCTACTGAGAATGATTTATGAAACTATATCTCATACACCTTTAGTTTAATAGCGAGTGAGAGCGTTGCTAGACATTTCCGTCGTTGGTGTTTGTGCTATCTGCTACTCCAACTCCCAAGTGGGAGCTGTTGGAATGTGAGAGTCGGACTAGCACGATACGGCTAAAGGTGTGTGAGCCTATTGGGGGCACACACATTAAACATTAGAATACGTTATTGTTATTTCACGTAAAGCTCAAAATGACCCGGTTTGGACACAAAATGAACTAGACAAGATCCCTTGCTTGTCCTAATCCTATGGCCTGATTTCAGAAGATTCTAGAAAGCAAAATCTGTCTAGGTTCATATCAAAGTGATAAGGATTGTTGAAGAGTTGTGATAAGGCTCAAAGATAGTAGAGTTTAACACTTATCATGCTTTGTTTAAGCCTTATCAAGAGTAGGGTTAAGAGGCTATATATACTCCCTCATAACTTGCTCATGAGATACGATACAAGTAAAAAATTAGATCATTCGTTGTTTACTTTTCTTCTCCTCTAAACTGATCACAGAAGCAAGTTGATTTGTTTGACATTTCAAACATATCAAGCCAAGAATTAATAACTATAATATAGACTATTGAAGTTATTTTCCTTTTCTGTTTACACACATTCGAACGTATACAATTTTGTATTCGAATTGTGTTTTGGGTTTACGTGGTACACGGCTAGCATTCCGGGCGTATTTGTTTGACGTGTTTGTGTGAGCAACCGTAGAGGTAGTATATATTTACTACTTAGTTTTATTGTTAGTATTCTATTTAATTTTCATGTTTTCTCTTTTCCTTTAATTTGTTTATTATTTATGTGTTAATCATAATTACTTAACTAGATCTAATATCCGCTGCGTACTCGTAGTTAATTGGTTAACTTGATATATAAATTCCAACACTTGGTTCCTAAAGCAAGCAGCTGGCTGAGGCATTTGGATATATCCGATTCTAGGTAATTTGAAGCCACTTGCAATATTGTTTTGTTTAACATGCACTGGGATACATCCAGACACGTGAAGTCTTCCCAGAATGTCTAGCCAAGTGTTAAGGTGACAGTAGAAAGACAGAGCACTAAATATAGAACTATAACAGTTTTTTCATCGTTCTAGTTGAGCATAAAATTGTTAAGCAGGATACTGTTAGACATGTTGGAAAATTTAGTGCACTTGAGGGATCAATTTACACCTGGTAATGGGTTTGGAGGTATGGAGTATACACCCATTTGGTCAATGAATCCCCTGACTCAATAGTGGTTATGTATTGATCAAAGTACTGCTAGCAGACTCTGCTGCTAGTGTTATGAATCTGCTGCTAGGATTCTGCTGCTAGCTGATCCTGCTGATAGGATTCTGTTGACAGCTGATTCTGCTGCTAGTTGATTCTGCTGCTAATAGTGTGATTCCACTGAAGTATGATTCTACTGAAAGTAGATTCAGCTGCTAGTGTGTTTCCACTGATGTTTTAATGTTACCACTGCAAGGGTTATTGTTTCCACTGCAAGGGTTGTTGTTACCACTGCTAGTGTTAACATTACCACTGCTAGTGATAATGTTTCCACTGATAACCACTGATCCTATAATTATGGAAATTATTATGTTATAATTAATGGGCCGTTAATTATACATAATTCCATGGGCTAGGGTTTTGAGTATTCTATATTATAAATAGAGGTCACATCATTCTGCATGGATATGTTTTTGAGATACAACTCTAAACACAAAACCCTAAACACTTCTATACGCATCTGGTTCTTGATTTGTGCCTAAAGCAAGAACTTCACTTGGTCTTATCCCATAGAGATATTCGTGTAACCCAGGCATAGGGTCGAATAGTTTCTATTGGAAAGTGATACCACGATTTCAAGTGAATATCCGGTACCTTTATTGATTATATTAACCCTAATCTGGGAACTGTTTTGCAGCTAAACAACCAACAATCAATAGAAACTATTAGTGATAATCAATGGCTGCTGCTATGAGACAAATGGCTGCAAACTTTTCCAAGTTGGAAAAGTTTGAAGGTGTTGATTTCAGAAGATGGCAAAAGAAGATGCACTTCTTATTGTCAAGTATGAATGTGGTGTATGTTCTCACGACTGAGATTCTAGAAGATCATGGTGATGATGCTACTATGGATCAGATGAGGGCAAGGAGCAAGTGGGAGAATGATGACTACATATGCAGAGGTTTAATTCTCAATGGTATGTCTGATTCTCTATTTGATATTTATCAGAATGTTGAAACTTCTCAAGAACTATGGGATTCCTTGGAAGCCAAGTATATGGCTGAGGATGCATCAAGTAAGAAGTTCCTTGTAAGTAATTTTAACAATTACAAAATGGTTGATTCTAGACCTGTCATGGAACAATACAATGAACTTCTTAGTATACTTGGTCGATTCACACAACACAAGATGAACATGGATGAGGCTATTTCAGTCTCTTGTATCATCGATAAACTACCTCCTTCTTGGAAAGAGTTCAAGCATATACTTAAGCATAAGAAGGAGGAGTTAACTCTTGTTGAGTTGGGCAGTCACTTGCGCATTGAGGATTCACTCAAAGCTCAAGACATTGACAAGCCAAAGAGTAGCACTGCTACTGGTCCATCAGTTGTCAATATGGTGGAACATAACAACTCCACCAAGTACAATGACAACAAGGGCAAGCGTAAGCATCAAGATAACACCAAATCTGATCTTAACAAGAAACCTAAGGTGACTTGTTGGAAGTGTGGGAAACCTGGACACTTCAGGAAAGATTGCAAGGGTGGTAAAGTTGGAAACAAATCCAATGGATCAAGCACAAGTGGAGGGAATGGTAACACCAATTCTCTGAAAGGTCAGAATGTGTTTAATAAGTCTTTTAAGATTTATTATGTTACATATATATCTGACATTTACTTTGTGCAGGATGATGATGTTGCGTGGTGGGTTGATACATGTGTGTAAAGATAGAAGCTGGTTCAAGACCTACAAGTCAATGAATGATGGTTCTATTCTTCACATGGGAAATGAGTCAACTGCCCTGGTGCATGGAAAAGGATGTGTTGATTTGAAGTTTAGTTCTGGAAAGATTGTTTCTTTATTTAATGTTTTACATGTTCCTGATATTAGAAAGAATTTGGTTTCTAGTAGTGTTTTAAATAATTGTGGTTATAAACAGGTTATTGAATCTGATAAGTTTGTTTTATCTAAAAATGGTGTGTTTATTGGTTTTGGTTATTTATGTAATCAAATATTCAGACTTAATATTGTTCATGATAATATTGATTCTGCTTTTATATCTACATCTAAACTTAATGATTCAAACCTATGGCATGCAAGACTTGGCCATGTACATTTTAAAAGAATGCAAGATATGTCTAAGGATGGGTTAATACCAGCTTTTGATATGAACACTGAAAAGTGTAAAACTTGTATGTTGAACAAGATAACTAAGAAACCTTTTCAAGGAGTAAAACGTGAAACTAAAGTTTTGGAGTTAATTCACAGTGACCTTTGTGATTTACATGCTACTCCCTCTTTGGGGAATAAGAAATACTTTGTGACTTTTATTGATGATGCTTCTAGGTTTTGTCATGTTTATTTATTACATTCTAAAGATGAAGCATTAGATAAATTTAAAGTATTTAAAACTGAAGTTGAATTGCAACAAAGTTCCCTGATCAAAAGATTAAGGACTGATAGGGGAGGTGAGTACATGGATACTCTGTATTTTCAGTCTGTTGGTATAATCCATGAAACGACTGCCCCTTATACTCCTCAGCAAAATGGTATTTCTGAAAGGAAAAACAGGGTGCTGAAGGAGATGGTTAATTCCATGTTGTCCTATTCAGGGCTGAGTCAAGGGTTCTGGGGTGAAGCTATGTTAACAGCTTGCTATTTATTAAATAGAGTTCCCAACAAAAGGAACAAAGTTACCCCTTATGAAATTTGGACTAAAAAGAAACCTAACCTTAATTATCTTAGGATATGGGGTTGTAGGGCTGTTGTAAGACTCCCTGATCCAAAGCAGAAAACTTTGGGTGAAAGAGGCATTGAATGCATCTTTGTTGGATATGCTGAGCATTCCAAAGCATATAGGTTTTATTGTATAGAACCTAATGAGTCTGTTTCAATTAACTCAATAATTGAATCAAGGGATGCACTCTTTGATGAGAACAGATTCTCATCTATCCCTAGACCAAGTCAAAGGATTCCAAATGGAACCAATGACAATGGTGTTTCAGAGGTTCCTACTGATGAGGTTCCTGCTGATGAGGTTCCTGCTGAGGTTGTGGAACAACAACCTGAACCTGAGCTCAGAAGGAGCAATAGGGTGAGGACTCCAAAGTCATTTGGACCTGAGTTTCAATTATACTTAATTGAAGGTACAAGGAGTGAGGTCTCTGATCAATACTCCTATTGCTTCATTGTGGAGGATGATCCCAAAACATTTGAAGAAGCAATGAAGTCCCAGGATGTTGCTTTCTGGAAAGAAGCAATTAATGATGAGATGGACTCCATCATGGGCAATAACACTTATGTGTTGACTGATCTACCACCTGGTTGCAAACCTTTAGGTAGCAAATGGATTTTCAAAAAGAAAATGAAGGTAGATGGAACTGTTGAAAAGTTCAAGGCAAGATTAGTTATTCAAGGCTTTAAACAAAAGTCAGGAATAGACTACTTTGATACTTATGCTCCAGTGGCACGTATCAGTACCATAAGATTGCTAATTGCTTTGGCATCAATTCACAATCTGATTATTCATCAGATGGATGTGAAGACAGCTTTCTTGAATGGTGATTTAGATGAGGAGGTTTACATGAACCAACCTCAGGGCTTCATCATGCATGGCAATGAAAACAAGGTGTGTAAACTGATTAAGTCTCTTTATGGACTAAAACAGGCACCTAAGCAATGGCATCAAAAGTTTGATGAAGTGGTTTTGTCTAGTGGTTATTTACTTAATCAAGCTGACAAATGTGTATATAGCAAATTTGATGAATCTGGTAAAGGAGTCATCATTTGTCTATATGTTGATGACATGTTGATCTTTGGCACTGACCAAAATCAAGTTGATTTTACAAAAGAATTTTGTCATCAAAGTTCTCCATGAAGGATACGGTGGAGGCAGATGTTATCCTTGGCATAAGGATTAAACATGAAAGTAACAAGATTTCTATTTCACAGTCTCATTACATTGAGAAGGTGTTAAAGAAATTTAATTACTTTGATTGTACTCCAGTAAGTACTCCTATGGATACAAGTGAGAAGCTAATGCCTAATACTGGTAAAGCTGTATCTCAACTTGAGTATTCTAGGGTGATTGGCTGCTTGATGTATGCCATGACTTGTACAAGACCTGATATTGCTTTTGCTGTGGGTAAACTGAGCAGGTATACTAGTAATCCTAGTGCTCATCATTGGCAAGCAATTCAGAGGGTCTTTAAGTATTTGAAGAGAACTATGGATTATAGTCTCTCATATACTGGTTATCCTTCAGTATTAGAAGGTTACACTGATGCAAGTTGGATCAGTAACACTGAAGACAATTCGTCTACTAGTGGCTGGGTATTCCTACTTGGTGGAGGTGCAATTTCTTGGGCATCCAAGAAACAAACTTGCATTACCAGTTCAACCATAGAATCTGAATTTGTGGCTTTAGCTGCTGCTGGCAAAGAAGCTGAATGGTTGAAAAACTTGCTTCTTGAGATTCCATTATGGTCTAAACCTATAGCACCTATTTCTATCCGTTGTGATAGTGCTGCTACATTGGCAAAGGCTTATAGCCAGATGTACAATGGGAAGTCTAGACACTTAGGTGTTAGGCATAGCATGATTCGTGAGCTTATCATGAATGGGGTGGTATCTATAGTGTTTGTTAAATCTCAACAAAACTTAGCTGATCACTTGACGAAGGGTTTGGCTAGAGACTTGGTTTTGAAGTCTGCTAAAGGGATGGGTTTAAGTCCAACTTAGTCACTGAATGCAAGGATACCCAACTCCCTTCTAAGGAAACTTGGAAGCTGAGTTCAATGTGGAAAGCTGATCATTTAGTGGACTGAAGCACATGTATTACAAACATCCCAAGGTTGTGCTTGTTACATGCTGAAAGGAGGATGAAGTCTTCACTTCTTAATGGTTAATTTTCTTTGAAAAAGTGCTAAGCAGGAGCATGAATTAAAGATGAACCACCTATGTGAATGTTGAAGTTTTGCCGCTTCAGGAAGCTTTGGACTTTTAGCTTTTACAACATTTATGAATTGGATATGGACACATGGCTTGTATAGTGTCAGGAGTATTTTAGTGTTTGAAAACTTGTGTGTATTTATCATCAGGTATTCAAATGGGTTGAAGGGTTCAATTCTTAGAACACCCTGATTCTCGAATATTTGAAAGTATATGTACTAATGTGGAAATTCAATCCTCAGGATATTTTCATTTATGCACTTGTTTTGGTTTGTGTTTGAATTTTCATGCAAAGGAAGTGAACAAAATTTGGGGAGGATTGTTGGAAAATTTAGTGCACTTGAGGGATCAATTTACACCTGGTAATGGGTTTGGAGGTATGGAGTATACACCCATTTGGTCAATGAATCCCCTGACTCAATAGTGGTTATGTATTGATCAAAGTACTGCTAGCAGACTCTGATGCTAGTGTTATGAATCTGCTGCTAGGATTCTGCTGCTAGCTGATCCTGCTGATAGGATTCTGCTGACAGCTGATTCTGCTGCTAGCTGATTCTGCTGCTAGTTGATTCTGCTGCTGATAGTGTGATTCCACTGAAGTATGATTCTACTGAAAGTAGATTCAGCTGCTAGTGTGTTTCCACTGATGTGTTAATGTTACCACTGCAAGGGTTATTGTTTCCACTGCAAGGGTTGTTGTTACCACTGCTAGTGTTAACATTACCACTGCTAGTGATAATGTTTCCACTAATAACCACTGATCCTATAATTATGGAAATTATTATGTTATAATTAATGGGCCGTTAATTATACATAATTCCATGGGCTAGGGTTTTGAGTATTCTCTATTATAAATAGAGGTCACATCATTCTGCATGGATATGTTTTTGAGATACAACTCTAAACACAAAACCCTAAACACTTCTATACGCATCTGGTTCTTGATTTGTGCCTAAAGCAAGAACTTCACTTGGTCTTATCCCATAGAGATATTCGTGTAACCCAGGCATAGGGTCGAATAGTTTCTATTGGAAAGTGATACCACGATTTCAAGTGAATATCCGGTACCTTTATTGATTATCTTAACCCTAATCTGGGAACTGTTTTGCAGCTAAACAACCAACAAGACATTCCAGGATAGAAGCCCGTCCATTTTCATCACTAACATCTAACTCCCCAAGTTCAGAAATTAGTTGAGTACGGCTCTCTACCACCTGTTGAATTATAAGTCCAACGCAAAGTAAGATCACACAATAATGTTACATTCTCCCTTCGCACAAGGGTGGATGTATTGGTAGAAAAAACCATAAAATATGTCAAATTATACATAGAGACTTTGAAAAACACCTAAATTCTTAAGGGTGGGATGTTATGGACTAACTGTTTCGACTCTGAATTACGTATGTAACTTAGACTCACAGCATAAACTGTAACACGCCGAGCCCAAAGCATCAAACTAGCCAAAACCTTCCAATCTAGTAAATCCATGGTGGGAGGTTATTGGTAGCTCACAAGACGCATCATAAATGATGTAGAACATAAAGTTGCAAACTTGGCAACTTATATTCCTAGATGTCCTCATAATCCTTACACAAAAAACCCAAAACAAACTTATCCATATAGGTGCACAAGTCCAATTCAGCACAGATACGAGTTCTAATACCCCAAAAGGCCAAAACCAAATCTGCACACTGCACACGAGCTCAATAATGACACAGTAGCCAGAAACCTACAACTTATATACAAACTCTGAAACTCACAATTCATAGAAAACCGATACAAGATGTAATGTTACAAAAAACAGTCCCTTAGAGTTGTAACAATAGAGGTAAAATCTTATTAACAATCGATAACATTATTAATAAATCAGATGAATATGCAACTAATTAATATTTCCTGCATAAACTAGAACACACCAGGGCGTAAACCTCCAAATCAACTAATCCCATGATAGGAAGTTCTCACACTTCTACCGGAGCTCACAGTTCACACCATAAAAGTCCTAGGTACCGTCAGCTTTTGGCCTATAACACACAACCAAAAAACACACTCACTTCACACCTATGGCACAGGCCACGATACACTATGGACCTATGGTGCCACTATAACAGCCTGGAGACCATGTGCTCTAAGTGACTTGGGACAATATGACACAAACTATGCCACTCAAATCCCTAACAACGTCATAAACCTAACGAAACCGCAAACACGATCCTAAACGACTTATCACTTCTAACACACTAAAATCAAAGGCGCAAGTTCAAAAACCTCCTCAAAGTTACTCAAAAACTACTAGTAATTATTAGCCGTAAACCAGCTCCTACTACTTCACTTTCTATTTATCTTACATTCAAAAAAAATCAATAACGCTTGTTTTGGACATCATAAACCAAAGGCGCAAGCGCTATAAACTCCTCACACAAACACGGTCCTAAACACGCTATGGTGCCGCCAAAGGTGCCACGGCGAGGTGTGCGCTCTAAGTGACTTAGGACTATACGTCACGGTCTCCGCCACTCAAATACCAAACTACATCATAAAACACAGTCCTAACTTTAATTAAAAACTAATTAAAAACCGAGACGAAAGTCGTAACGTCTCGAAAACATTCCATAAATTAGATATTCATCATCATCTAATACGGTATGAAATTATAAAAATTATAAAATTAAATGATTGAAGTAGGGAGGAAGGTTTAATCGAGTCTAGTAAGGCCTGGACTTCGTTTTCCGATGGTTTCCTCTTCGTTGTCATGTCTCACGCGTCGTCTGTCACTCTCACGCGCCGCTTGTGTTTTTATTTTCCCGCCTCTTATTTTTATTTTTGTTTGGAAATGAGTGGATTGTTTGTGATTTTGTACTTTCCGAAGTTTTGTTTTCGTGTGTTTTTAGGCCCTTGGAGTTTCACATTTTGTATTTATGGTTACCAAATTATTATAAAGGGTCGTTGATTATCGGGGTCTGCTGACCAGTTACACGGCCAACATGGAAAAATTAAATCGTGTGAGTTGTGACTCCATGGTTAAAAGAGTACGTGTGCCGGATTTGAACCCGTAAAGTTTTTGCAATGTACAATTCTTATACCATTTAGCTCACATAAAAGACCGAGAATCGACATATCCAATACTCACATACCATTATATATGCATATTCAATCATAATTCTATAATTTACAAAAAAAGTGGGTTGACATGTTCAACACTAAGAATTGATATGCGTCTCATAGGCAACATGTGATATTTGATATGTCATCGAGGAATATTGTCGTCTTCTCTCAATTCCAACTCGTACGTTATTATGTTATGTGGCATTAAACACATGCGCTTGGCGTTCTTTTTCATCAGGCTTCCTAAATCATTCAAAGTTTTATTATGTCCAACACCATTATGGTCAGCATTATTGACCAACCATTCCTTTGTCGTATTAAGTGTTTGTGTTGGAAAAGTGGTTTTGCAAAATGAGTTTTTGCAAAGTTTGGACATAATTTAATATATGTATATGTTATATATATTAGTGTTTATTGGGGGCGTTATGTTCTCCTCCAAGAGAGCTTCGTAACGAGCTAAAGTATGTCCAAAATGGAGTAGAAATGAATGAGATATCGCGTCTCAAAGTGAGGCACAAAATATGGAAACTAAAACTATCCCACATCGCCTAGTGAAGGAAGTGGTGACTAGTTTATAAGAAATTCTTTGTGTTGGCTATCAAATTCCTTTAGATGAGCTATGCTCCCACTCCTACGCGTGCGCGCAGGGAAGCTTCTGAACTCATGCGAGCCTACGGACACGAATGCAGCTCCGAAACCTCACCTACGTGCGTATATTTTTGCTGCTAGTTTCGTCTCAGTTTCCATACAAGTGTGCAGTATAAATGATATCAAATCGTGTTATTGATTTAACAGATTTGTATATCTGTTTATTTTCTTTATCTAATATTCTGTCTTGTTTATAGGTTTAGGCTATAAAATAAACCTATGTTGTACCTCCATACCATTCGATTTCCAACAGTAATATTCGATCAGAAACGCACAAGCTTTCCGTGATTTTTCAGGCAAGTAAGTCAAGTCCGGCTGTACAACAGCTTTGAACGTTGTACCCTGGGAAACAGACGGCGAATCTGTTTTAAGGGAATCGTGTGTACACGAGCCTCGTTCCGTAACCTTTACTGCTTTCTTTTATTTACGTTATATAGTGTTTGTCTTCTGCTTCTACACCTTTCTGTCTGTATTTATTTTCTGTTTTTATTTATTTATTATAATCTGATTTTATAAATAAAGTGTACACCGTTTCCTACAGTTTGTGCATAAGTAACTAAACTATACCACCTATTTACAGGTTTATGTTGAAGTCATCTACAAATTTTGATCAGTGATGTTCACTAATTAAAAGTCAAACACAAATCACTATCTGGAAACGTTATAGTTAGAGACTATATGTTGTTTCTGTTATACATATACTTGATACAACCTTCTAGACAAAAAAGTTTAAATAAAAAATTGTACAGTTTCTCCTAGAGAAAAAAGTTTAAATAAAAAATTGTATAGTTTGTAAATATTAAGAATGTTCAAAAGTAACGTGTATACTTTATACAAACAAAACATTTAAACACTCATAGCATTTAAAACTATAAGAATATGATGGCAAATATTTGAGCTATAAATAACGACAATGCACCTTCCCAATTTATAGAATCTTCTCCTCAATGCACTGTTCTCCACTGGTCGATGTGAGACAAACATTAGTAGTCCTTAAGAGACATCAGACCTTAGAGCAATTTTACTCTCACTTGAGAGTAAAATTGCGATTACGCATCCCCTCTTTGAACAAGACTTTTATTTATACTATAAAAGAAAATAAACAATAACTAAGAAGTCGATGTAAACATATCTACAATACGTTAACATTTTCTTTTCAATCAAATGTACAATTATTTAGTAGGATCAATGATTGGTACTTCTATGGAAAGAAAACATTCATCCAAGGTCTAAGAATTAGGGGTGAAAACAAGTTGAGCCGAGCTCGAGCTCGGCTCGTGGAATATTACACGGGCTCGGGCTCAGCTCGAGCTCGAGCTCGGCTCGTTTTTACGATATACCAATAAAAGATTAAAATTTGGGTCGAGCTCGGCTCGTATTATGTTTATTTTGAGCTCGTTAATAAGCTTGTTATTGAGCTCGCTAATAAGCTCGTCAATAATACAAATGCATAACATATTATATATGTTTAATATCTAAAATATCATAGTTTCGTTTAGGCTCGGGAGCTCAAACGAGCTTTGTACATAAAGCTCGGGCTCGAGCTCGATTAAGAAATGAATCACAACTTAGGCTCGAACTCGTTTAGGCTCGGCTCGTAGAGCATCTCGACTCATTTCCACCCCTACTAAGAATATGTAGCAACATTTTGATTTAGATTGTTGATTGCCAAAGTATTAGTTTCACTTATGACTTATATATGTTTCATTGGGTTTTGTAGATTTTGTGATGAAGCCAAACCCTATATGGTATTTTAGTTTTATGACCATGGACAATAGGACACATCTAACATAAACTTTGTATTAAAATAAAGACCAAAGACTATACAATAGATGTAAGAATATATTGAATTTACCTTGCTCCTTTTGTCTTTTCTACTCCAAATACCGAAACGGAGTTTAAATTCGAAAAATAGACACGACTTGTGAAACTTGTTTGGAAGCTGGTTAAGAAGTAACTTGTCTATGTATTACAAGGCATCTTTATTGTGTGTTTCTAGTCGATTTTAGGCGTTTGCATTATGTCGCTTTTTTTTTGGTTGTATTATTTACTAGTTATAATGCCCGCGCACGCGCGGGTTTTTTTTTAAGTTTTTTGAATAACATATTTTTATTTATTAAAAAATAAATAATTTAATATTTGTTTTGTTTGATTTATGATTATAGTTTTTAAAATAAATAATTATATTTTTTAAAATTATAGTTTTTATTATTAAAGATAATCATTTAAAAATTTTGCATCTTATCTATATTTTTTGTATTTATCTTCAACTTGTGTAGTATATATCAACAAAACGAATTTAGAAATTTATAAATTAAAAAATAATAATTAATTAAAATATTACTTAATAAAGAAATAATCTGTTTTTTGAAATACGAAAGTCCCCACTAGAGGTTTTGTTGTATTATATAAAAGATGTCTTAGTTTAGTGCATTAGTAGACTATTTTGGTGCTTTGTAAACTTACTTATATATGTCAATACAATCTCCCTTGAATGCGCATCATGTTTCTAAAAGAAGTGATTTGTGACTATTTTAATACTATTTTTGAAAATATTTTACAACAAGCTATAAATTGTGATTATTTTAATACTCATTGTTGAAAACTTGTTAAGGTTAGAACTTATTTATTATTAATGGGTTCTCGATTGTTCAAGTTATTGCAGGAAATCATATTGTTAATCATGAAAATAAATAATAAACAGAAAACTGTGCGGGTTGGTGAAGCATTACGATAAAGACATTATAAGATCTCGACAAGGTGTTGAGCAATTCACCCCAACGAAGTGATCTGATAAAAGACCTGATTTACATCAAGTTAAGATAGAATGAGTTTTGGCAATCAAGCACGGAAGGAAGATGTCAAGAATCAAGATGGTGCCCCTCGATCTGTTAACTCGCCTCTTTGCCACTTCTAAATATGGCTCTACAATAAGAGGAAAAAAAAACAAATAAAATAAAATAAAATAAGTTACCTAAATCTTTATATATTTTATAAATATTGGAGGTGTGAAAAAACAAACAAATTGTATTATAAAATAATATGTTAATACAAAATGTAACTTTCACACCTATAGACTTCAATGCACCTCCCAACTTTAAAGAATCTTCTTCTCACCCAATTGTTCTTCACTTGTCGATGTGGGACAAACATTCTCTAAAGACATTTAACAATCTTACTTTCACTAAAAGCATCCAGTTGGTTGTACATTGTGGTTACGCATCAAAGTTCGTTTCCATAAACACTATTCAAAACAAAAAAATAAGACATTTAAGGAGTCTAAAATTATAAAAAGATTCATTTAACAATCATATATATAGTTTTATAAAAAGATTCATCAAAGCATGTCATTACCATAGCAAAAAGTTTTAACAGCATCCAAAATAAGGTACTCAAAACTTTGTTACATGGTAAGAAAAAGTAGAAGCGAATAGTCTCGAGTCATCATCCTGATGCACCAAAACAAAAGGACAAGGTCGTGCAATGGTTGCATCTCGCTGAATATGTTCATCTCTTTAGATAGCGACTTGAAAATTTGCGTCACACTAGTCTGCTCACTTTCCCAGCAAATAGTATACCACACGGTTTTTTACAGCAAAACATACACATACAGCCATCGACAACGTTATTGGCAACTCAGGGGGTATCCCAGAAGTTATACTTAATGTATAGCTTAAGAGAAGCTTGTGTGTACTCCTATTTGGATTCTCGAGCCCCTAATTCAACAACATGGATTATGTTAATTAACATAATATAGCTAGTTAAGATGATAAGTATGCACATTTACCTTTTTAAACAGGTGAGCGACTGCGGTTATTGCAGAAAAAACTAATAACAAACTAAAAAGTCCCCTCTCCCAACTCTTTGCAGTAACCTTCTCTCGTGAAAACAAACTAGTCCGTACTAATTTCCCTTGGTTTGTCTTAAATCCAGTTCGTAAGACAAACGCTATACAACCAGTATCAGGCGCTTTAATATGGAATTTCTAAAGCAACGAAAACACAAACAATAAAAACAAGTTAGTACCAATATCATATACAACTAATGATAGAAGAAAAAAAATTGAGACATCGTGGAAGACCGACCATATCGGGCTCATGATGCAATATCCTTGTGCCACGAAAAAGGACATGCCTTTTATCTCGTTTATAAGACAAATGCTCTTCTGGTCTTCTGTTCATAATTGAAACCTAAAAACATATACACAGTTTTTGACGTTTTTATGTAATGAGTTTACTAGAAGACGATACAAACTTGGAAGGAAATTGAAAAAGAGACGTACCTTGAGTTGAGGGATAGACTCGCCTGTGAGGATAGACTCGCTCACAATAAGACTGTTGGACTTTTAATGTTATAGAAGAATAGAATAGGGTAGTTTAGTGTACAATTATGATAAGTATTCTGTAAGTTTAGATAATAATCCGATCCAATGTATTGGGCTGGGTTTATTAGGTAACGGTATAAACCGTTTAGATAGGTTACAACGATTAGATAGATTAAAACGTTATACTGAATCGATACATCTCTTTGAAGCAACGATTCAACAAGTATATATAGGGCATGAATTCTGTAAACATTCCATTCCATATCAATACAAGTAAATAATTATATCGTTTTGTTATTTCTGTGTAAATTTCTGCACTTTTGTTTTTTATCACAACACAACCACAAGAAACACACCACAAAGAACCTGTGAAACCAGAAAGAACGAAGGCAAGATTACAACAATTGGCATCAGAGCCCAAGGCAAATCGATCCAGGGAAGAACGGAAAGAAAAGAAAGCCAGATTAGATTCAACTTGAATCAATCAAAAGCAAGATAGAAGAACGAAATTTTCTGGTTGGAAATCTATTTACCAAACCTGTTTGGAATCACGAATCAGAAGGAAGAAACGCACGCCTCCTGCTTTCTCTAATCAACCGGTTATTCTAAATTCTTTCAACTTTTTATTTTTCTAAATACTCCATATAAATTAAGAAAAGTTTTGTTAAGATAGAAATTACCATTAGTAAAAAAACCCTGGGTTGATTAGAATAGCAAAAACCAATTTCCTTTTAGATTCATAGCAAGTCAAATCCGAACCCTTGTGGTTCATAGCAAGTTAAACCGAACCCTTTGTGGTTCATAGCAAGTCAAATCCGAATCCTAGTGATTCATAGCAAGTTAAACCAAACCCTTTGTGGTTCATAGCAAGTTAAATCGAATCCTTAGGTTCATAGCAAGTTCCGAGCCTTAAGATTCAAATAGCAAGTTTCAAGCCTTTTTAGGTTCAAATAGCAAGAAAACCTGGTTAATAAATTGACCAATAGCAAGTAAAGGATTTGATCTTTTGATCAAACACAAGAGCAAGAAAACCAGAAACCATCTCGGTTCTGATTATAAGCAAGCAAGCAAGCATGGTAGAAGGAGACAAGAATGATCACATCGAACAATACATCAGTTCGAGAACTAGGAAATGTTTCACTACAATGTCCAAAATTGAACGAAACAAACTACACGACATGGGCATTGATGATGGAGACAATATTGAAGGCATATGGCATATGGGAAACAATAGTGGCAAAAGAAGGAATAGAAACAAATGAGAAGAAAGAAAACACATCAAAAGCAATAATTTTCCAATCACTGCCACAAGATGTTTTAATGCAAGTAGCACAATACTCGACTGCAAAGGAAGTATGGGACTCAATCAAAGTCAAGCATTTGGGAGCCGATCTTGTTCAAAAGGCACGACTACAAATATTGAGAAGTGAACTAGAGACGCTAAGGATAAAACCAAACGAAAAAGTAAGTGACTATGGAGGAAAGTTAAGTAGTATAAAGGCGAAGTTTAGAGGGCTTGGTGAAACTTTGGAAGATAAGGTACTAGTAAGGAAACTACTTAACTCTGTTCCAAAGAAGTTTTTACCGATCGTGGCAACTATAGAACAATATCAAGACCTAGACGAAATATCATTTGAAGAAGCCATTGGAAGGTTAACATCCTATGAAGAACGAATCAAGAGTCAAGACATACTAGAGGCAAATGATCAAGACAAGCTTCTCATGGCAAGTTCAAACAACAAAACTTATGGTAAATGGCGAGGTAAAGATTTCAACAAAGAAGGCAAGGAAAGCATGAAATGGAAAAATAATTCGAATACGAGTGAAGGAACTAAAGACAAAAGCAAACTCAGATGTTATGAATGTGGCAAGCATGGACACTTTGCGAAAGAATGCACGAAATGGAAATACAACAAGCAAGAAGAGTCACATCTCATCTATGAAACTGACACTGAACCAACATTGCTGTAAAGACAAGGAAAGAAGACTCGATTGCAGTCTATAACATTAAGGGGGAGAATGTTGGACTTTTAATGTTATAGAAGAATAGAATAGGGTAGTTTAGTGTACAATTATGATAAGTATTCTGTAAGTTTAGATAATAATCCGATCCAATGTATTGGGCTGGGTTTATTAGGTAACGGTATAAACCGTTTAGATAGGTTACAACGATTAGATAGATTAAAACGTTATACTGAATCGATACATCTCTTTGAAGCAACGATTCAACAAGTATATATAGGGCATGAATTCTGTAAACATTCCACTCCATATCAATACAAGTAAATAATTATATCGTTTTGTTATTTCTGTGTAAATTTCTGCACTTTTGTTTTTTATCACAACACAACCACAAGAAACACACCACAAAGAACCTGTGAAACCAGAAAGAACGAAGGCAAGATTACAACAAAGACTACCTTCAAGAATAAGCATGTCTGCAGGGATCGATTCTTCTGTTTCTGTATCTTGACGAACATAACGACCAATAGACACAATGTCCCCAGGCACAAGATCTGTCCCTGCCACACGTATCCACCTGCAATAGAAGTGATCAAATATTTATTCATAACGAGCCAAAAAAAGAACCAGAAAGAGAATGTAATTCACATTACAACTTACTTTCCATTACGGTACACCATAAGCACCCTGGAATCTATATTCAGCTGACTTATGACCGCCAATGACTCAACCAGAAATACAACAAAGAGACCGAAGAGACCACTATTAATAAATCCGGGGCCTCCTAAACAACAAAGTCCATTACAGAAGACCTGCAGACCAAACGTGAATATATATATCAAGGTAGTTAAGAAAAGAAATAACAAACGCACATGGTAATGGATGTTGAACCTCAAATAGAAAGAAAGGCTTTACGCAGTGCTCTTTCACCAACTCCCGGAAAGTTGTCTGTTGATACTCAATTCTGCGCATTGATGCCAGTAGCAGAAGATTAACAGCAAAATACGCGAGTTTAACAAAGAAGAAAGAAAATAAAAGGGCCGTCGTAAATCTGACTTACACATTGCGTCCCCATTTGTCTGCAGCAATCTGAACTTGAGAGTCCATATCGTATCCAGTGCTGTTAAGATAGTAGTCAAAAGTTTCCTTGGTTGGGTAGGGAAGCTTGTAAAAAGTTCTTTTCTCGTACTAATAGATGAAACGCTGCTTTCGGAAATCAAAATATATCTCCTCTGTCGAAGAGCCTACCATCTGAGCCAACCAAGCAAAAAGAAACATGGTTGGTAAGTTGGAACAGGTTTTAAAGTATGATAATGAAACTTGAAGGAAAATATGTTGATGTTATATGGCCTAAACCTTTTGTTGTATATGTAACTAAAATAAATCGAGCTACGAATGTAGTATAGAAGAAACAATTTGAACGAAGTTACAACCTTACGCGAATGTAGTGGTACTATTTGGGTGAATGTAGCAATTTTGCATGCATCTGCAAGATGAACATCTACAACCTACAAATATGATGACACACATCATAGTTCCGCTATGAACTGGAAAACAAAAAATGCAAGCTTTAAGAATGTTACAAACTAACTAACTAACTTTTGTATAGTGAAGAAAACACTTAATATCCACCAACCATTGTGTGAGAAGAAACATCAATACGCCGAAACCAACAAGAAGTTTTTTAAGTTTTTTAAGAAGAAAACACTTAATACGCACTCTTCACTAACTTCGTCTACTGGTTTGGCATTTGTGCTTTCATATAGTTTTTTAAGTTTAAAGAAAATTTTTTATATGTGTTTATGAAAATTGATTTGTTTGGGTTTGGTGTAGTGGATTTTGATGTTCTGTGTAGGAAGAAGATGGGTAAATGTTACGAGAAGTCATGTTGCATGCGTGTAATTTATAAAGGCCGGCTACCTATGGTATATGCTCAAAACTGGATCTATCACCTTGCAGAGTTGGATTCTCAGGTTAGGAAGAAAACTTTTGTGTTTGTGTTCATGCTTGTTATGACTTTTTCTTGCAATTTATTTACGTTAGCAATAAATGAATGTAAAATTGTGAATTCACCAAGAAAGCAACATATTAAGGTACATGTTTAGTGTATGTTTCACTTGCAATTTATGGTTTAATGGTTTGTAGTAGATAAAAGAAAGAGTAAATTGCATAAATCGTCCCTAAACTTTGGCCAGATTGCAAGTTTCGTCCCAACCATTTCGAAAGTGCAGAAATCGTCCCTGTGGAAAACCTTTGAGTAAATTTTCGTCCCTGATTGGGACGAAACATGCAATTTGGTTGGGACGAAACATGCAATCTTGCCAAAGTTTAGGGACGAAAATTTACTCAAAGGTTTTCCACATGGACGATTTCTGCACTTTCGAAATGGTTGGGACGAAACTTGCAATCTGACCAAAGTTTAGGGACGATTTATGCAATTTACTCTAAAAGAAAGGAAAATTTGTTTGCTTCAAATGTTTTATAAACATTTTATGTATTTACGATTGTAGATGTAAATTAATTGTAACAGTTTTTTGCTAATGTGTTCTTGTTAGAGAAAATAACAATGCTTTTTATACAAAAATAACAACCTTCACGTACTAAAAATCAATTATGCAGATAAAAATCAATGATGCAATCTGCATAGTGACCGGAGGTGATGGGGGTAGGAAGGAAAAAATTTGTTACAAAGATCAGTGGGTAAGATTGTGGTCATTGATGTGTTAGGTTGACTATTGAAACAACGTACCTTCTACTTTCTCCTATCTCTTGAGTCCCATCAGATAGATATTGCAAAAACTTAGAGATGCAAGAAAACAAACAAATTCATAATTGAAAATTTGATATAAGAGATATGTAGATTTTGCATAGATATTGTGTATTTCTTTAACAAATGATAATGTTGATGGATATTGGGCGTAGAGGTGGTAATTTGTGCCCAAAATCAAAAAAATTGACTAAATGGGCACATTTTTAAAAGATTTGGGTACATTTGGACTCCCTCTTTTTTTTGAAATGGGCATATATTGCCCATTTAGAAGTTAAATGGGCATAATGGTCACACATGTTTTTCTCTCAATTGGAGAACATTTAATGAAAAACTTATGGATATATTACTTAAATATAAATGAGGTATTACGTTTGAGGAATTTTTGTTGTCGTTTTAAGTCTTTTCTAAAGTGATTCGTATAACATGCGCCCGTTTTGCCCGCACCCGTTTAGCCCGTGCCCGTTTTACCCGTAGCCCGTTTAGCCCATTGTCCGTTTAGCCCGTAGCCCGTGCCCGCCCGGCCCGCCCGTTTTGCCACCTCTGATTGGGTGTAATAGTAAGGGTACATAGTGAAAGAGGAGCTGGTATAACAGTAATGAAAGAAAGTCATACATGTTGTGAAAAAGAATGGTAAATAAGACGGTTGAGTGTGGAGGCTTTTGACCAACTAAATTGTACCTGATGATGTCTAATATATTGAATTTGTTTGTACCCATAGAGTATGGATCTAGTGAGAAGAATTAATGAAATGAGAAGAGTGAGAAAAAATTATAGTCACATATTTTAAACAATGAAAGAGAAATAAAATGAGATGCATCTATTTTTTATGGGTGCATCTAATATTTATGGTTGTAGTTTCTTCTCATTCTTCTTATCTTAATTATGTTTCTCATTTGATCATAAGTCTGTACGGATATAATAAGAGGAGAGAAATTGTAACCATGAATATGTGAATGTATCAACTGATTACTATAAACCTGACCCACTATAACTAACGTTATGCGAACTAAACAACCAAACTTCGGATTTGAATTTTGTATGTAGACAACAAATTAACAAAAGCAAAATACGAGTCGTGCTCAACTCTACATTATGACATGTGAGTAAAAGTTTTCACACCAAAGTAGTTATCACTAACTATCACTTAAATAGTGTTTTTACGTGACATTTGACTTATAAGATCAAACTCTAGCTATCACTTAAAGAATTTTGCGATAGTAAATATACACATTTTCTATATCATGCGAGTTGTTAACTATAACTATATTATAATGATTGTGTAGGCATTCGAGTGTTAACATCTATTTCATACTCTTGAGCCGTGCTTAGCACGGCCGAAAAGCTTCACTAGTATATATACTATAGCTCGAAGGTTATACCTTCTTGAGCGAAGTGAAATTATCAATTGTTTCTTCAGTCAATGGGAGTGCACTAGGCCGAATAAAACATTACACAAAGAATTAAAAAATAAAAAATTCCTGCCGAAACAAGTACTTTGCGTGGCCCAAAATGTTTAGTAAAACAATTTTACAAAACAAACCATGAACTTCTTACTATTTACGACTTTTTTAAATAACAAACTTTATTTATCAAGTATCTAAAAGATATCTAGCGATTTTTTGAATAAAAAAAATACGGCAAGAAAGGTCTCTCGATATTGATCAAAACGAGTCCAACATTAATATGCTTTGGACCTACCTACGATTTTATAAAAAATGTTGAAGTTTAATGTACATATAATATTATGTAGTTTTTATATAAAAGATTTTTCAAAATTCACCCTTAACCTTTCAAATAATTTTAAAACGTATTCTAATGTTTGTTTAAACTACAGGGGCTTAAGATGTACAATTCTATAAAAGTGTAAATTATATATAAATTAATCTTTTTTTATATAACAAAGTGTATTTACCGAATATTTAAATAATATTTTGTGATTTCGTCGATAGAAAATATACCGTCAAAAAAGCCTCTTGAATTTTAATATATCAATCCGATCGCAAAACAATTACGAAAATACCCGTTGCGTAGCGGGCACCTCCTCCTTGTTTATATAATGGAGCAGTAGTTTTGGGACAACAGGCCAACGGTTGTTATTAGTATATTTATATAATGGAGTGGAAGTAGCAAAGGGAGGAGTGTAGCTTAAATGTCTAATGCTTGATGTTGACAATTTGACCTAATGAATGCCAACTGTCTGTTGCAAAATAAATGAATGCCATCGACACTTTTGCAAAATAAATGAAAGAGAAAAGTCATAAGGGGTGGCAACGTTTTCGGCAATGGCTCGGTGTGGATCGGTATGGATCGGCAACACATTGCCAATTGATCGGCATCATGAAATCGGCATGTAATACGGCATGGTTTGCCGATTCGGTATAAACAATTGCTTTTAATATTTCGACCGTTGCAAGCATTGAATTTGTTACTGTTGCAAGCTTTTATCCGTTTGGGACTTTTTCAAAAAAAAAAAAAAAAAAAAAAAAAAAAATCTTTAAATACTCACCATTTTCCTTTTTATTTTCACATCTAAACTAATATCAAATCACACATACAATTTACATTCTAATAACCATGTCATCATCGGGTTCATTCTCAAACGAGATAATTATTCCCCCCGACTCATCCGAAGATGACTAGTCATTTCATATTTTTAATATTTTTTTGTTTTTATTTTCCTAAGTATTATGTAACTTTTATTTGAATTATTAATAAAATTTGATGTTTTTAATTAAATTGTAAATATAATTATGAATTTTAAAAATAAAAAAATATAAAGTTTAGGCATGGTTAGGCAACATTGCCACTAAAAATATGTACTTAGGCATCATTAGGCATGAAATTAGTTGGATTAATTCTATTGGCTAATTACAATTATGTTTTAGGCATGGTTAGGCAACATTGCCACCCCCCTAAATACATAACGTACTTTCAATTTTGACTCATTATACATAATGTATTATTTTTATTGTCAAAATGCTTAATCAACTTTACCCTTTTTTCATTAGGCTTAACATTTTCCAATTATCCGGTTTTATCTGATGTGTTATTTAATTTCCATTTTTTTTAAACTCTTTAATTCCAACGTGGACTGGGTTTGGTTCATTTACCGGGTATGATAACCCGTTTACAATTTTGACCCATAAAACGGGATTTATAACCCTAAAACTAAAAAAACAAACGTTATACTTTTATCTTCTACATTATCAAACCCTAGAAACCTTAATCGTAATTCCAAACCCTAAAAACCTAATCACATTATCAAATTACCACAATGTCTTCATCCTCTACAAGTGTTCGCAGGAGAAGGGTGTTACCCACTCATTGTAATTGCAATAACCCTTTAATGAGGCGTGTATCTTGGACTATGAATAACCCAGGTAGAAGATTCCTTAACTGTCGAAATTCAAACGTATGTATAGTTAATTTTAATGATTTTAATTTTCCCCAAATTTTGTTAAATGAGGGTTTTGCTTAAGAACTTTAATTATTGTTAATTTTGCATCTTTCTGGTACCACATTCTGCAATGCCTTTTACTGGATTGATCCAGAGTTGACAAATGAATGGTACAAGACTCAGCTTTTTCAGATGTATCTAACCATGAGTCCTGAGGAAAGGCAGTTGTACTATGCTTAAGTATCTGCTCAAAATCATCTAGAGATTTTGGAACATGAGTTTGATGTTTATCAGCATGATATGCACTTGCAGATTGAAGAAATGCAGTTGGAAATTATCATAAGCAAGAAGAAAGCTACCCTTTTGTTCAAGTGTCTGATGTTTATGGTTGTGTTGTATGTGGTTTTTATGATGTATTAGACTAGGTTGTTTTAGGATGTTGGTGTTGTGTAAGGATGTCTTTTGCTATCTTTTGTTGGTGTCTAATGGGTGTTGCTGTAGTGTTAGGATGTTGGTGTTGTTTTAGGTTGTTGGTGTTGTGTAAGGATGTTGTGGTATGTAAGTTGGTGGGTGTAATGAAATGAAATGAAATGGTTATGTTTGGTCTAATTATGTTCTCTACCTCAATATTCAATGCACAAAAGCAAGATTCACATGCTCTCCACAGCTACATAGACAGCACAAAGCACAAAATACATGTGGTCTCCACAAGTAATAAAGTAAGGCAATAATGCATTGGACAACACAAAAAACAGTAGATAAAGATAATATTTTGCATTCCCATTCATAGAGTTCACACCATCCACAAAATACAAGTTTTTAAAGGGTAATAGTTCACAGCAGAATCAAAACAACCTAATTCTAAAAACACTACTCTACATCAAAGGCTTTGTCTGGTGTAGAATCAGTGTCATACTTGTCAAACACAAAAGGCTTCTTCTGGTTTGCAATTCTCTCAGATCTACCTCTATTATTGTGATAGATTCTACCAACTATAGACTCTGTGGCTGCTGTTTTCTTTGGCCTGCCTCTAGGCTTCTTTGCAACAGCTGGTGATGGCAAATCCGGAGTGGCAATTTGTTTCCCCTTATCTTTATGTGCAGCATCTTGTTCTTTACATTTGACTTCACTTGCAGGATGAACATGGCTTTGTTGTGTTGGTATATTAGCATTTGAAGTGTTCCTTTGCACAGAATCTGAAAAGAATGAGATTTCTTCCCCAGGTGAAATAGATATACCAATTTGATCTTCTATTCTTTCATTGAAATCAGCAGCAGTGAACTCTTGTGCATATTCATCCCACCATTTGACAACAGCTTCATTTTGTTTTTGGATCTCTGCATACTTTGCTTTTTCTTTCTCCTCGGTCCTTAAAGTATCAACTAAAGCCTCCATATCCATATGAAATTGATGTTCCTGCATCATATAAACTAATTAAGTCCCTAAAAATGTATTTTAAGTTTATAAAAGTATTATAAATTTCTAAATGTACTGCCTCTTGTGTTGTGGTGAATACTTGCTTGCTGCTTGAACCCCCCTAGTTGGACTTTTTTGACATTTTACTGACCTTAGCTGTACCACCTCTCTTTGTACCAGTCTTACTACTTGATTCACCTTTGTTTTTCCCACTAGTTGAACCCCCACTTTTTGATGCCCCTTTTTTTAGGTAAAGCAGGATCTGGTATGTAAGTTGGCATTTGTTCAACAAAGTGTTCTGGTATCTGATTGGTATTTGTGGGTTGTTTAGGTGGAGCAGGGTTGTTTGATTCTGTTTTGGTGGCCTTGGTTGAGCTGGCTTATCACAATTCCTTTTATTGTGTCCAGGCTCCCAGCAATTATGACAGTGCATGATCCTTCCTACTCTGCTAATTTCATGATCATTTTCAGTTGGATGCCTAATTCTTTTTTTCCTAGGTCTTCCAGGCATTTTCCTTTCCAATGGGGGTAAAGGTTTTGGAAATGTTGATGGCTTCCAACACTTATATCCTAAGATTGATCTAATAGAGTATTGGTAAGCTTCTACCAATTTATTTTTAGAATACCATTAACTAAACCCCTAACAAAGGATCCTTTTTCATATGGAAATAAGCAGCCATGGCATGCACACAAGGTGTTCCACTCAGTTCCCAACTTCCCACATTCTACAAAAACATTTCTTGGTATGCAAATTAACACAGAATGCCTCATCCCCTTTTCTTACCTCAACCTCTTAGAAACCACTAGCAACAACATCCCAATGTCTATACAGAATAATAATTATGTATGAGTATTTAAAATTTTAATTCACAAAATGACATAATACAAAAAACATAAACTAACCTTTGTTTATTTGTAAGAATGTTCAATTGCCTTCTAACACTTGGTGTAATGGTATCATCCAAGTCCATAGCTTTCTTATTCATGAAGTATACTATTTGCATAAGGTAAATCCTAGATCCCTATAACATTGTGATTATAGGCTTACCTCTAGTGTTCAATATCCTTCCATTAAAGCTCTCAGAAATTCCATTTTTAAAGGCTGCAGTGCACATGTCCATCTCAAAGAAAGCCCTGCTCTAACTGTTTGGGTTTCTTTCAACCAACCATTTATGTGCAGCTTCATCCGGCAACTTTATTTGTTCCATAATCTGCATAAACTGCTCTTTGATTGTTGCGGTTGAAGCTGCTGCCCAGAATAACCTCTTGTAATGAAGTCAACTTAATTTCTTCTTAAAATTTGCATAGATATGTCTGGTACATTGTCTATGCTCTGCATCAGGTAACCATATACCAACTACATCAATTAAGCCCTGTATAAAAGATAATTACATGTCAGTTTATGAGTTACTAGGCATAAAACACCTATTTAATAGTGTAAGTAATACTGACCTTATGTGCATCAGATATGATTGTTATACCCTTTCCATTATCCAACTCCAAATCAGAATGCAATAAGAAAGAAACCAGCACCAGTTGTTTTTATTTTCTACACCAACAACTTCCCATGCAACTGGAAACATTTGGTTGTTGGCATCTCTGCCCATTACTGTAAGTAATTGTTAAGAATACAAATATTCCTGTAAAAGTCTCGGTCACCTAATGATTGTAATATCATTAAGTTGGCTCGTAGTTAGTTTGTTTATTAATTAATTAGTATTAGTTTTAGTAACACCGTGGAAGAAGGACGGGTCTTCACCCACTGTATGCCTGATCCACAGCTCGGGAGTGGGCGTTATATTGTAAGTATAAATACCCCTCTCCACATGTGGAGAGGGTTGGACCTTCACTTAATCTCAATCTAATATTTCTCTTTTTCTCTCAAGGTTCCTTTCTTTCTTTCTTTCCTCTCCTCTTCCTCACCTTATACGCCTCACAAATCACAACATGAACATGTTTCCTACATAGTTAGTATTCTACAATTGGTATCAAGAGCCAAGGTTTCATCTTAGGGCCTTGTAGAATCAAATTTGATGATGTTTTGAGTGGTTTTGTGAGTGTGAAGTCATTTTCTTGGAAAACATATTGGTTTTATCTTTCTAGTGTTGTCATACATGTTAGAGATGTACTTTTATGTTCATTAGTGTTTGTAGAACATTGTAGTTAGTTTGTGTTACCATTTCTGTAATCTATTTGAAGTTTGGAGTTGATTTTGGGCGGATTTTCCTTGTTGCGGTTAAGTCCACTGTTTCATTGCTTGGTTGCGATTAAGTTCTGTTATCTGCGGTTAGCTTGCTGCGATTACCATTTTGGGAATACAAACAAAACGCAAAGATAGCGACAGTTTTGGACCATTTTCACTGCGATTAGTTGCTTGCGATTAGTATATTGCGGTTAGCTCTTCTGCGGTTGGGTGTTTTCTGCGGTTTGGTAGTTTCTGCGGTTAGTATCTTTGGTTTGCGGTTTACTTAGGTTGCGATTAGATCAGTCTGCGATTGGGATTTTTCTGCGGTTTGGTAGTTTCTGCGGTTAGTGTCCTGCGGTTAGTATCTTTGGTTTGCGATTTACTTAGGTTGCGTTTAGTTCATTCTGCGGCTGGATTTTGTTGCGGTTTGGTATTTTCTGAGGTTAGTGTCCTGCGGTTAGATCAAGTGGTGGTTATACTTTCCTGCGACTAGTACCTTACATTGCGAGTATCTCCCACCCTGTGTTTTGGTAATTTCTAAGTTGTGATGTCGACATCTTCCGATGACATTCAAGCTGTGGGGTCTGACACCCGACCTCCGATGCTGGATAGAACATACTATGAATCATGGGCTCAAAGAATTCGTTTGTACTGTCTGGGTAAAGAAAATGGGGTTAACATCTTGAAATCCATCGATGAGGGACCCTTTCAAATGGGTACTACTAGAGACACGGTTACAGCAGCAACTGATTTACTACCGGTCGTACTTGGTCCTGATAGACCTGGCACTTACGATGAGTTGTCTGATGATGAAAAGAAACGCTATGATGCAGACATCAGAGCATCAAATATCGTCATTCAAGGGCTTCCCAAAGATGTCTACAAACTTATCAACTACAACACTGAAGCAAAGGCGGTCTGGGATAATGTCAAAATGCTTCTTGCAGGGTCTGAGTTAACTAAAGAAGATCGTGAGTCACAACTATACGATGAATTTGAGCATTTCAAAATGAATCCAGGTGAAAGCATCACTGACTATTACGTCAGATTTCACAAGCTAGTCAATGACATGAGAGCCATCAAGATGACAATGCCCAACATACAGCTTAATTCCAAATTCGTGAACAACATGGCACCTGAATGGGATAGGTTTGTCACAGCTGTTAAGCTCAACAAGGGTCTCAGGCATACCAATCATGAACAGCTGTATGCATATCTCCAACAACATGAGAAACATGCTGCTTATGATCGGCTAATGCGAGAAAAGCTCACCGTCTGCAACAAATGAATCTCTTGCTTTTGTTTCCAATGTTCAACAACCTAATCAAACCTCTAATGATCAAGTTCAACCATCACAATCATCCTCCAGGTCTACCCCAACCAATAGTCAATCATCAACTCCCTCACCATCTGCTTTGAATACACAACTTGATTCTGGGTATTCTCACACTGACATGATGATTAATAATCTCTCCAACCAAGTTTCTTTACTGGTCCAACAGTTCAGGGCTGCACTTCCATCTACTAACAACCAACTCAGAATCTCATCTAATCCACGCAATCAGGCAGTCATTGAAGATGGTCGGGTAGTGGTGCAGAATGTGCAGGGAAGACAGAACTTCAACCAAAGAAATGCTGGTAGAGAGAATGGGCAGTACAGAGTTGGGAATGCTCTTCAAGCACAAGCTAAACAGCCGAAATGCTATAACTGCGGAGGGTTGGGCCATATTGCTAGGAATTGCACTCTCCCAAAACGTCCCCAAAATTCTGAGTACTTCAAGGACAAGATGCTGTTGATGCAGGCACAAGAAAATGGGACTGTGTTGGATGAAGAAGCTTTGCTCTTTCTGGCTGGTAATGATGGGAACACCTTTGATGCTGATGTGGATGATCAGCCTGTTCAGGACATGGCTCTTAATGACCCGAATATCTTTCAAGTTGAAGAGTGTGATGCATTTGACTCAGACATGGATGATGAACCTACTGCTCAAACCATTTTCATGGCTAATCTGTCTGCAGCAGCTTCCTCTTCACAACATCCTGATTTATCCATCACATCTGCTATCTCTGAGGTACCAACTTCTCCTAATCATGATCTGAATAATCCTACAATTGAACAGGGGGCATGTGACTCTGTACAACTCAAGAATATTGCCAACACAAACGTCACCAATATGGGTAATACCAATAATATCCCATATGAAATGTATGTGAATGACAATGGACCGCAAGTTGTACCAAGTGATATGCCGTCTATTAACTCTAGTGAACATGAAGTACATGAGCACACGATTTACAATCCTGATGATTCCCTGATCACTAGAATTAACACCCTTAAGGATCAAGTGAATATTTATGAGCAGCGTGCTAAGTTTGAGCTGAATGAACGTGAGCAGAAAATGGAATGGCAACTGCGTACTTACATATCTGAAAACAATTCCAAACAAGAATCATTGAAAAGGGAACTAGTTTCTTTAAAGAACCAATTGGAACAAACCATCAAACAAAAACTAGAGGTTCAAAAAGGTTTGACTTCAATCAAACTAGAATTCAAAGAGAAAGAAACTAAACTTCTAAATGATTTCTCAAAACTAAAAATGTTGAAAAATAAATTGGAAGATAAGTTGTACACACAGGGCCAAACCATTCAATCTGCTCAAATGATGGAAAACCATAGGAAACTAAGTGATGAATTTAGTGAACATGATACCTCCAAACCCAAAGCAAGATACCTTAGAATTGGTCTAGGTGCACAACCTGCATTATATGATGCAACCACTATGCTTGAACCTAACCATGCCCCTCTTGATACACGATCCTATGACCACATCAATGAGGCAGATGATAGAACTAGGGTAAAACTTGCTGAACGGTTAAAGGATCCTAAATGCATTGCTAAGAATATTGTGTTTCACTATGATTATGCAAATGACAATCAAACTGCAATTTTTGTTCCTCAAAAGAGAATTCTTCTTGAAAAAGTAATTTGGAATATTGACATTGAGAAAATGCAAGCTGAAAGAGTTGTAGGTAACACACGCACTATGTTTAGAATTGCTCACCCAGCTAATTACCCCCTAAACACACCCAGACACCTTGTACCTTTCACTCTTCCCACACAATGTAATACTCTAATTGGGCTGTATGTGCTAGGTCAATTGTTCAATGACTTTGAGAAAACCTGTAAAATAAGAATCACACCTACAGGGATTACAGAAGGGGAAAGAGGTTTTGAGCAAACAAAACAGTGTTACCTAACTGAAGTTATGCCATTTTTTAAACTTCTCAAAGAACATTTTAAGGGCCTTAAAAACACCATTAATGATGATGTGACTCAAATGAAAAAGGTTTTTGATGAAGTGGAAAGTGAGGGTAAACAATTAGCTATTGATCTCATGTACAGTGAAATTGACAGGAAAAACATTCTCATCATGAATGAAAATTTGATTGCTAATTGCATTGCAAAAGATGTGTTTTATACTGTTACCGACTCTGCACTATCTGCTCGACAATTCCATGAAATGTCGGTTACTTTGAATGTCTTCCAAAATCGTGTGATTGAGCTTGAGGGGGAGAATTACAGACTTACTGAAAAAATTCAAAACGATGATCATGATAACATGGTCAGGAATTTCTCAAAACTAGAAGTTGATAATCTGAACCTACAATTAAAATATCAACATCTAGAAGAAAGCATAAAAATATCAAATGCCAAGATATCTTCGGATGCTCCTGAGTTTGATACATGTTTTGAATTAGCCAAAAAGGATGAAGTAATTCAAGCTCACTCAAACACGATTCGGAAGTTGAAGGTCCAAATTGCATAATTAAAATCGAACAGAAGCGATGTGACCAATACCAATTACCAGAAGTCGATAGATTCTCAAAACTTTCAAAAATAGGGCATTATCAATGAATTACAACATGAAAATGAGTGGCTTCGTGCTGAAATGTCTAACGCTAAACAACGTTATAAAGAATTATTTGAGTCTATTAAAACAACACGTGACCAAAACAATGAAAGAGTCACTTCTTTGTTAAATGAAATTGAGAATCTAAAGACCATGGTGAAGGGTAAAATGCCTGTTGTTTCATGTGATCATGCAATTTCCAATGTACATGCTTGTAATAAATATGCGTGCGATGCTGTGAATGTTTCTCTTCCCCTTAGGAACAATAAGTTAGTTCTTAACAACTATCTTAGAAATCTTAAGGATTATCTGGCCATACTTAGAGAAACCATTGAAGATGAGAGGACTTCTAAACCACTTGATGATGTTATTATTGGTGCGTGCTTCCTCACTAATAGGGCCCAGGAATTATTAGAATATGCCATAGGATCATGCCCCAAGAATGATACCAAGTCGGATAGGACAATTGCATTGCACCCTCTCAGTGGCAACAAGCATGTCACAGTTGACTTTCCCCAAACCATGTCACAATCCTCCATCTTGATCACCAGTAAACAAGTAGCAACTAATCAGACTAATGTTCCCGTCATTGCTTCTACAGGAGTAAAAGGTGTATCTAATGCTAGCAAGTCACAGCCTAAGTGCAATACAAAGAATGATAGGACTTTGCCGGCTAAGAGCTCACTTATGAAGGAAGTAGAAGAATCATCTAGGAACAATAAAGTGTTGCTTAGTGAAAGGAATCGAGTTGATTCAAACATTTGTGTTAACAATGATGTAATTAATTCGAATTCTGATGCTATTTGTAAGACGTGTAACAAATGCTTATTTTATGGTAATCATGATGCATGTGTTGTATCCTTTCTTAAATCCACTATGAAATCTCCAGTTATGAATGTTTCTAGTGTTAAACGGGCAAAACAAGTATGGAATAAAACATGAAAAGTTTTCACTAATGTTGGTTATCAATGGAGACCTACTGGAAGGAAATTCACTCTGAGGGAAAAGTGCCCAGTGACTAGGATTACTAACTCTAGAGTTGTGCCTATTAGGAAGTGGAGACCTACCGGTAGACTATTTCCAATAGAAGCAATAAATACCACTCCTAGTTCTAGTGCATCAAAATGTGAATACTCCAGTGAGATATCTGTTACGTATGATAATCCAATATTTGTGTGTTCTAACCAAACGGACCCCAATTGTGTGTGGGGCTCCAGCTTTTTCAGTTATCCACGATTGTTTGGTTTCAAATGCAGGTCGTACAAATCGTCCTTTGGTATTTGGACTCAGGCTGCTCAAAACAAATGACTGGAGATCGCTCACGGCTCAAGAATTTCGTGGAAAAGTTTATTGGTACGGTTAGATTTGGGAATGACCATTTTGGATCTATAATGGGTTATGGTGATTACGTCTTTGGAGACAGTGTTATATCCAGAGTTTACTACGTGGAAGGACTTGGGCACAATCTATTTTCTGTTGGTCAATTCTGTGACTCAGATCTCGAAGTCGCCTTCAGAAAGCACACCTGTTTTGTTAGAGAATTAGATGGTGTTGATCTTCTCAAGGGGAGTCGGGGCACTAATCTTTACACCATCTCCATCGAAGATATGCTACGGTCCTCTCCAATTTGTCTGCTCTCTAAAGCATCCAAGAACAAGTCATGGTTGTGGCATCGTCGTTTAAACCATTTGAACTTCGGTACCATCAATGAACTTACACGTAAGGATCTTGTTCGAGGCTTGCCCAGACTTAAGTATGACAAAGACCATCTGTGTTCCGCCTGTCAAATGGGCAAGAGCAAAAAGCATACCAATAAACCCAAAACTGTCAATTCAATCATGGAAGTTCTTCATACTCTTCACATGGATCTTTATGAACCAATGAGGATTCAAAGTATCAATGGAAAGAAATATGTGCTGGTTATTGTTGATGATTACTCTCGATTCACATGGGTGAAATTTCTACAATCAAAAGATGAAACTCCGGAAACCATCATCAAACTCATCAAGATGTTGCAAGTCCGCCTCAACAAAACAGTTAGAGTCATTCGTACTGATAATAGAACAGAATTTGTGAACAGACAACTTACTCTGTTTTATGAAGGTGTCGGGATTAGTCATCAAAAGAGCATTCCACGAACTCCTCAACAAAATGGAGTTGTTGAAAGACGCAATCGCACCTTAGTTCTGCAAGGACTATGCTCATCTTTTCCAAAGCTCCTCTATTTCTTTGGGCTGAGGTAATTGCCACCGCATGTTACACACAGAACCGATCCTTGATACATCCTCTCCACTGCAAGACTCCCTATGAACTGGTTCATGGCAGAAAACCTGATCTTTCGTTTCTTCGAGTTTTTGGTGCACTTTGCTATTCAACCAATGACAGTGAAGACCTTGGGAAACTCAAGGCCAAGGCCGACATTGGTTTCTTCGTTGGCTATGCTCCAGAGCGAAAGGGGTACCGAATCTACAACAAACGTACCAGAGATATAATGGAAACAATCCACGTTACTTTCGATAAGCTGACTGAGCAACCGGTTCCTGGACAATCAAGTTCTGGACCCGTACCTAACCTTTTGTCTCCTGGACCAATTAGTTCCAGGCTTGTACAGAATCCCATCCCTGCTGCTCCTTTTGTACCTCCTACAAGTGAAGATTGGAAGAAACTGTTTGACCCAATGTTTGATGAATACTTTGAACCTCAACAGATGAATGCTCCTGAAGCTACAATGGTTCAACCACCAGATGGGGTGGTGAATGATCAAGATGACAATAACGGTCCATCCACTTCATTGTCATGGGATTCTGAAGCTCCCGCCATCAGTCAATCGATTAGCACGTCTAATGTCCAACCTTCACCTGTACAGCGAGCGGCAAATGTAGATAATACATCTGAAGTTAATCCTTTTGCTCCACCTGATAATGAGCCGTTTGTTAACATCTTTGCCCCTGAATTATCAAATGATGTAACATCCTCTGACGAATCCAACACGGCTACCTCAGTTCCACATTCTCAACCCCATGAATACCTTCGAAAATGGACCAATGATCATCCTATTGACAACATTATTGGAAACCCTTCACGTCCAGTATCGACCCGCAAGCAACTTGAGACCGACGCATTGTGGTGCTTCTTCAATTCTGTTCTTTCTAAAGCTGAACCAAAAAGCGTCAAGGATGCAATGTCCAAACACTCATGGTTCACTGCAATGGTGGACGAAATTCATGAATTTGACCGACTGGATGTCTGGGAACTAGTACCACCTCCCGAGTGTGCTATGATCATTGCTCTCAAATGGATATTCAAGGTTAAACTTGATGAGCATGGTGATGTTTTGAAAAACAAAGCTAGGCTTGTGGCAAAAAGATATCGACAAGAAGAAGGTATCGACTTTGAAGAATCCTTCACCCCAGTTGCTAGAATAGAAGCCATAAGGATCTTTCTCGCAAATGCTGCAAGTCAAAACATGGTGGTTTATCAAATGGATGTCAAGACCGCATTCTTAAATGGGGATCTGAAAGAGGTGGTGTACGTATCTCAACCCGAAGGTTTTGTGGATCCAGAACGCCCTAATCACGCGTACAGATTAAAGAAGGCTCTCTATGGGCTTAAACAAGCACCTAGGGCGTGGTACGACACCTTGTCTAAATTTCTTCTGGCTAACAAATTCTCCAAAGGCGTTGTTGATCCTACACTCTTTACCAGAAAAACGGGCAAAAACCTCCTACATGTACAAATCTATGTTGATGACATCATCTTTGCCTCATCTGATCCCACAGAATGTGATCGTTTCTCCCAAGAGATGAGTTCCGAATTCCAAATGTCTATGATGGGTCAAATGTCATTCTTTCTAGGACTGCAAATTTCTCAAAACCCCAATGGCATCTTCATCAATTAATCCAAATACGCCAATGAAATTTTGAAGAAATTTGGATTCGACTCCAGTGATTCAGTTGATACTCCTATGATTGAACGATCAAAACTTGACGAAGATGATGTGGGAATTCCGGTCGACCAAACCATGTATCGAAGCATGATTGGCTCCTTAATGTACCTCACTGCAAGCAGACCCGACCTTCTATTTGCAGTTTGCATTTGTGCTCGGTATCAATCCAAACCCACCAAGAAACATCTGGAAGCTGTCAAGAGAGTCTTTCGATACCTTAAAGGAACAATCCACATGGGCCTTTGGTACCCTAAATAAACTTCTATGGCTCTCACAGCATATTCGGATGCTGATCATGCGGGATGTCAAGACACTCGTCGCAGTACATCTGGGGGTGCACAGTTTTTAGGAAATAAGCTAGTCAGTTGGTCTTCAAAGAAACAAATGATTACATCTATCTCCTCCACTGAAGCTGAATACATTGCTATGTCATCGTGCTGTGCTCAGATCTTCTGGATGCGATCTCAACTTTCTGACTATGGCTTCATATGCAATAAGATTCCCATGTACTGTGACAACAAAAGTGAAATTGCACTCTGCTGCAACAATGTCCAGCATTCAAGAACTAAGCATATTGACATTCGACATCACTTCATCAGGGAGTAAGTTGAGAAAGGAATTGTGGAACTTTACTTTGTGAGGACTGAGTTCCAACTAGCCGATATCTTCACCAAAGCACTTTCTAGGGAACGTTTTCACTTCATTCTCCCACGCCTTGGTATGAAGAGTCTCACACCTGAGGATCTCATTTGTCTTCAGGAAGATCAAGAGGAGTAAAGGGGTTGCTTCACATATCCTTGTATAGTATCCTATATAGAAAAAGTATAAAATCTATAAAAAGCATAAAAATCTGAAAAATCACAAAAAATCCAAAAATATTCCTCTCACGACATGTCTTTTGTCTAATCGATATTATGTACGTTTCTAGAAATGTCATTCAACAATGACACGGAACCATACATATGCTTGAGCAAGAGTTTTTCGGTTTCAAATAAAGTTGTTTTCAAAAACATGTCGTATCTCAAACCATTCTTAATACTATGGCTTATAGTCATTTCAGGCTACAACCCGCACTTCAAAAGTATGGTTTGCTATTACTTCAGATAGCAACCCGATTTTCAAAATTAAGGAAAACACGTCGCCAAAAAGACGGTTGTTCCTAACAAAGGGTGCCGTTCATCCGAGCGTGAATTACTTTATATTCATGCACCCTCGATTTAATGTACGTTTCAGTGCATTATTTCTTGATCAAAAAGAGAAGTCTTCTTTTTATCGCCAAATACTTTCCCTTCTATGATTTTTCCGGAGAGTAGTTGTGCAAAACTTGGTGGTACCATGAGATTTTGAATGAAAATCAAATTGAAACTAAATCTTTGATAAAAAATTTTACTCAATCAATGACATAACATATTTATGTTTTAAACATCTGTCATTGATTGAGGGGGAGAATGATTTTCAAAAATTTTATGTATCATCAAACTCCCCACTTTGTACAAAAGCAACAAAACAACTATGATGATTATGTGTCAGATTGAGTACATCTTCAAAGAGTTTTCACTAAAATTTCAAATCTTTTGTAAACTCATCAAATCTGACACATATCAACCCCCCTCACAGATTGAGGGGAAAAAAAGTTCCTTTTTATCAGAAAATATTAAAATTGACCGCATTTCTCTCCCAAAACGCTTTCTAAATTATTTAAATCAATTGAGATCAAAAATCTCGAAAGGTTTGAAATTTTTGATCGGGGGAGAGAATGTGATTTAAATAAGAAATCTGATAATCAAATGTGATCTTTTCGACTCAATAATAGGCTCCCACATATGTGCTAAACACTTTCGAATATCGAAGCACATATTGAGGGGGAGCGAAAGGCGCTTGTGGAAGTAATACCTAAGACCGACCATTTACTTTAATGCACGGAGTTATAAGGACGGTTAAGGTTAGGTATAAGTTCCCATGATCCACCAGAACCGGAAGGATCTTCCCAGGGACAATCCATAGATAGATTAGAAGTCCTTAGGAATGATTGAAAAAAGGAGTAAAGTGAGAAAGGGAAGAGTGCGGACTGAGATAGAGCTAAGACTGGAACAAACCCAACAAGGTTCTAGTGGTGAAGTCTCGGTAAGCACTGAAGGGGTTGAAGAATGAAAAAGAAATGAAATGAGAAAGGGTGAAAAGAAATAACCCTCCAAATATTCAACCTTAGGGCAGAAACCGGGTTCAATTCATAATCTACTAGTGGTTACTAAAGTAACACTAGTATTGAAGACAAGACGTCATGGACCCAGTGACGCACTGCACTAAACTTCCCAACCACTCAAGTTCTCTTAAAAGAGCTTGTTTCATTCTCACGGGGAACCCTGTGCAATGTATCGACCGCTCATTGCGAGCTATGTTGATACCTAAAACAGGGGACGCCTCCCCAGTCTCCAGGAGCGGATCAAAACGCACTATTGAGTCTAGAGCGATGAGATCATCCATAAATCTCAATAGGACACACATTCCAAATATGCTTATTGTTTCACACAATGTGGAAAATAAGATAAAATATTTAGAGTCCTACGCATTATCCTTGTGGTATTGCCAGAACATCCGAGTGAAATAAAAATATTCACGATGAAGATGGAAATCCTTCTAGAGCGAACATCTTTCAAGCTCTTGGTAGGTGACATGTGAGATCCATCTTGGATCAATGATCAAGTGACAACTGGAAAGCAACAATGGTGCGATTCAACATTGAATCAAACTTGTTCCAGGATATGGATTGACGGATACTTTTGCTAAAACCTTTCAATGTGCTTACAAACTAATTTTTCGAGCACATTGATTGTGTATAATCTTTCAAACAAAAGTATTTTTTATGGAAAGGTGATTCAAAGCTTAAAACTCTCGTCGTGTCTCAAAAATGTTTATCATATGACACGCGAGTGATCTCTATAAATCAATTTCTCATCAATCCGTGAATATTAATTCACCGATTCACTCTATCGTGCTGTCTACTTTGAGACGTTCCGGTATGAGAACATGCTTAGTATGAAGATTCCAAAGTGGATTCTTTGGAAAATTCATTACTACAAGCTGGAAATTCCTGTCAAGGAGAGTCTTCTTTAAAAGAGACTCTACCTGATCACAGGTCGGTTTTCACACAACCGGAGGGTAGTCTGTCCTCGCAGAACGAATGACAAAGCCATATTCGTTCTCTATCTTTATTGCTAACTGTTTTATTTTAGGGACACATATAAAGATGGCGTTGATAGCTCCAGTTTCTAGCTGAATCGGGTCAATCCATACCTCATGCTCACACATCCTCCACACTATCAATGAAGATGAGAGACTTGCTACAACAAAATGTTGAGAGACTTCTAACAACGTTTCCGCAACTCTGATGAAAAAGTCTCCTGATTCACAAACTCCTATGCAACGTCTCCAGATACAGAAGGGTGTGAGCATAATGGTCCCTTGTCACTACATCACATGAAGGCAATACAACCATGGATGAGCTTGGAGATTTACTTTAGCTGATGATCTCAAAGAAGCTCAAAGATCACATATCTCAAAGGAATTCAAATCACAAGTTCTCTTACTTGAAGTACGAAGTGTGTTGAAAAGAGAAGAATCAGATCCTACGAGCTACAAAGACTAAAGAATGCTTAAAGAACAAAGATCTTAATTTCAAAGGTGACCTCGCTTAGGGGGAGATTGTTAGGAATACAAATATTCCTGTAAAAGTCTCGGTCACCTAATGATTGTAATAGCTTTAAGTTAGCTCGTAGTTAGTTTGTTTACTAATTAATTAGTATTAGTTTTAGTAACACCGTGGAAGAAGGACGGGTCTTCACCCACTGTATGCCTGATCCACAGCCCGGGAGTGGGCGTTATATTGTAAGTATAAATACCCCTCTCCACATGTGGAGAGGGTTGGACCTTCACTTAATCTCAATCTAATATTTCTCTTTTTCTCTCAAGGTTCCTTTCTTTCTTTCTTTCCTCTCCTCTTCCTCACCTTATACGCCTCACAAATCACAACATGAACATGTTTCCTACATAGTTAGTATTCTACAGTAATTGTCCTTTACATGTATGGGTTAGGAAACAACCATCCAAACCAATCACTTTCCTGCACCCATCCTTCCAACCAGCTTTAAGACCCAAGAAACAAACATACATCCTTTTGAAGTACCTCAACCCATCATCTTTCTTTTCTATATCTAAGTGACATGTGGACCCTGGGTTTGACTCTAGTAATGCTTGTCTATATTCCCACAACCTACTGTAATGATCCACTAAACCTCCTTCATGATCAAACAATGCACATTGTTTAGCCCTTTTACATTGCCCTAAAATGACATCAATTTTAAACTTTTCCCTTATAGAATTTTGCATATACCTGTAAGTTAACCATGGATTGTCTATAATTTCCCTGGCATAATGATGTGCTATCCACTTGTAAGTCACCAATGACCCTAAGTTATAATTCCTACTACACTTGTGATCTGCATACAAAGTCTTTATTTGGAAAGACCTTTCTGTACTCATCCAACTAGCCCAAAGTCTGAATTTACAATCCTTTTGGTTTGCAACATTTTTCTTTTCTTCTTATTTCTTTTTTGCCCACCTCTCTTTTGTTGCCTTACTTATTTTACTAGGTTCACCTTTACAGTCTTCACTACCCTGACCCTTACTACTACATGTGGCAGTCTCATTGTCTTTTTTACTTTTTTTTCCAGCACACCTACATTCACTTACATCCCTACCACATAACACTAGCAATTTATGGATGTCATTCTGCAAGTACCAAAGTTGGTAACCATTCGTAACTCCATAATTAGCTAAACATTGCTTAAGTTGTGCTGGTGACTTAAGCCTCATACCTAAAATTGGTTTACAGTGATTCCATGGGGTTTCTGGATCAAAAGCAGGGTATTGAACACCTTTTTTTTTAAACCTTATATTGAGTATCTATATCATCCTCTTCAGGGTCATTAATCTCTACCATAAACCTACCATTTAAAGGTGGGATTGGATCATCCATATGCCCAATGAATTTACCTAACCCAACCAGTTTATTCAACCAAGGATCATTAGTAGAAATTTTTGGAATGACAACATCTGAATCATCCTCTGTTTGAAAATCAACTAAATACTTAACATCATCTAGAGTATCTTGGTTTTCATTATCAGAAAAGTCTTGTTCATCTTCTTGATTAACCAAATTATCATTCTTAAGCATTTCTAAAACATTATAACCACTATGCTCACAATAAATGTCCATTTTTAAGTCATTTTCTTGAGCTGCTTTTTCAAAAGCTTCTAAATCTTCATCTGTTTTTAAGGGTTTCAAACCTAAATTCATTGGGACACCAGTTTTAACATAGTAATAGCTAACAGGTGCCATAACAACAAGCTTACGAAAGTTATGGCAGAACTCTGTGTAAATAACACCTTCAAAGTTAACATTATGTACCACACGAAGGTCGCCATCCACATACTGAAGAGGGTTGCCCACGAAAAAAACCATGATGATAGAGGTTAATGGTGAAATTAACCATCTTTCATCGAAACTGCAAAATTAAAGTTTATTATAAAATTAGGGCTTTTATCAATTAATCAATTAGAGGACATTAAAACACTTAAAATACAAAAAAAAAAAAAAAAAAAAAAAAAAAAAAAAAAAAAACATTATATTTACATACCTGAGACCGATCGATGCCAATTTTGCAAGATTTTGATTATACAAAATTAGGGCTTGGGGAGTGTGTGTTTTTGTAGCGGGAAATGAGAACTAGGGGAAAAATTAGGGTTATAACCTAATTATTTTCCACGTCATATATTCTAATACTCATTTAAAATGCAACGTGGAATTTTATTAATTCAAATAACCGGGAAATCGGCTATCCCAGGTTGCAATTTACAAAAATTGGAAAATGTTAAGCGTAATGAAAAAAAGAGTAAAGTTGATTAAGCATTTTGACAATAAAAATAATCTATACTATATAATAAATGATGGTCTTGAACAAGTCTGCTAAGCGTGGAGCATTAAAATCGTGTTTAATACAATGATGTGGACTTCCTTATTTAGCATGAATGTACAACACCTTGAAACACAAATTTTAGGAGTTTCTCATGGTCAACATATACACGTCAACCTAAATTAGGAAGTCAATAAACAACATTCATTGTATATGCTCTCATTGTCAACCTAATTTTGTAAAAAATTAAACATCATTTAATTTTATACGCTCCTCTTCTAATTTGATAAACGTATTCAAAAAGTCATCCAAAAACAAAACCTTCTAAAAGCGTTTTTTGAATCAATTTCCATTGTAACATTTGTAAGGATATGCAAGTTGGTGTGTTGTTGTCTACACCGAGTAAGTTTTCTTTTTAGGGTTTAGATTTGAATCACATAATACAACATTTTTGATTGAATTAGTTTGATTATTAAATTGTTCTTAATTGTATATGTTGAATTTCTCCTCATATTTTTGTATTTTGATTAGCCTACTTATAACGAGAGACAGATTTCTATAGATATCCAGAATTATTGTTTTGGTGTTTTTGGAAAAGCTTATTAGTGAACCGGGGATGATGAAAGTATTTTAGATTAATTAGTTAAAAGACCTTTATCAAGTATTTTATGCAACAACTGAGTTCAAAATATATTTTTTAAAGACTTTTTGAAACTTGGTTGTTTGGGTTTGTTTCTTATTTTTTTATCTTTTAAGTTTATTAGTTATGGCTTGATGTGTCATAGGTGATCTTGAAGACGCTTTTATACACTACAAATGGGTTTCTTCTATATGGATTTTGATCTTATATCAAAGAGCCAAAGGGAAAATACAGGAAGGTAGCGGAAGTAGTCAGGTATTGAAAGTAAAAAAATACAGACTTTGCTCACATTTGAATATCACCATGTTGCTTTAGTTTTTTTTGGTTGCTTATTTATACCAGTTTGGTTCCCACATTGCTATTCTAATTTGCAGTGAGATGTCCATAACTAAACTGAAGGGCAAATACAAGAAGATAGCTTTTTATATGGTACTTAGATTGAACATGTTCTGTTCCTTTTCGATGTTTTGTTATTTTTGTGAATTAGTCGTTTCAATATTTTGCTGAAAGAATGATATATAAAGTGACATTACGGAGAAACTTTATTATGCAAAGAAGTTATGCAAATCAGGTATATTCAAGGTTTTGAAACCCGGGTCGACCCGGCCGGGTTAACCGATTCGACCGGTTCCGGCCGAAAAAACGGGTCAAAACAACCCGGGTTTCTAAAACCGGGTTAACCGGTTTGACCCGCCGGGTTTTGAGTGACCCGGGTCAACCTGGTTCTCGAAACCCGGCGGGGTTTCATTTTTTAAAATATTTTAATAAAAACCCGGGTTGACCCGGTGGTCGACCCGGTTGATCCAGCGGTCGAACTGGTTGACCCGGTCAAAAAAATAAAAAAATAATAAATTGAAAACCGGGTTGACCCGGCGGTCGAACCGGTTGACCCGGTGCTCGGTGACTCGACCGGGTCGATTTCGAACCCGGTTTTCAAAACATTGGGTATATTACATAGCCTTTTATGTGTAAATTTAATTTTAATTCATGATTATTTAATCTTTAGATTATCCTTTAGCTATTATTTTTTATTGCAACTTTATTTTGCACTTAACATGTTTGATGAAATGCTTGTGTAGTAAAAGATGTCAGCAACTTTATTTCCCATTTTGATCTTCGTACATTCTTTATAGATATACATTGATCAAATTTGTTTTCTTAGTTTCTAATGGTTTTTCAAATCCTAAATTGCTTTGTGTAGATGGCATGGTCGAAGAATGAGGTGTGTAAAGTACTAGAAAAAAATGATGGCAATACTTAGGTAAATACATTCTCTATCTCAATAAATTGCAATACTCATTGGAAAAGTTCCGGTCTAAAATTACTTATTTGCTCATTCGCTATCATTACAAAATCTTGGTGAAGATTGAATATGGTCACAAATTTTCTCAATATTCTTTATTGAGGGTTATTGTAGGTAGTAATTGCTTATTAGTCACGGTTTTTCATTAAATCATGTAAGGGAATATTATATGTTGGATCCATAGGTTAGTATAATGTGGAGTTGATGTTGACGCCTTTAACATAAACTATTGTTCATACATGTCATCACTACTAGATGTGTCACATCCATAAGTTAGTACCATATGTAAATGTTGTTGCTTATCGAAGCCTATTATTATTTCAAAAATGACTCATGAACTTACACATGTAACTTACACTTTTTTGTAGTTAACTTCACCTAACAATCAAGAGTTTGAAATACCACAAGTTATGCATGTTCAAGATCATCTAATGCAATGCGAATACCTATTTTTAATGGCCGCTGACTACTTTGGACCATTGCAACATGTAATGTTCTCTTCATGGTGTTTATGAGTTTTACTTTGTACTGAATTTTGTGCATTATTTTAAAGAAGTCAGGGAAAGCTTTAATGAATGATGGCTACAATACTTAGACTGCAATAAGGGTTGATAAATACCAAGGTATATATTGGAACTTTTTAGTCACGTGCTAATATATTTCGACACATTTTTATATAATATGTTAAAATAATATAGGATTGGCGGGTTTAGGTTCATGATCATTTCTACATATGTCTTTAAACATATCAGTAGTAATAAAAAGTTTGCCTCGCCAAAATAAATAAATGAATGATAGTGGATGTGTACTTGCGTGATGCTTATTTTCATACATCCTTGCGTTAATTTTACTTAAATGACTAAATGTTTCTGCTTCAAGCTCACATATGAAAAAAAATTGTTACTTTTAATCTTGAAAAGTTTAAAAACATATCCCTGTGTAAGTGAAAGGAATCCATTAAAAGTAATATGTGTATGTAATTCATGGAAATGTAAAAAGTGTATAGAGGTATTTACTGAAACTAATAAAGGAACTATTTACTCAAACTGTAGCTTATAGAGATTGTTTGAGAATGCTTAATGAATTGTAGCTTATAGGTATTAAACTATCATTAGACGGGTCGGGCCGTCCTTTAAACACACTTTTCTCTCGATTTCGTTATATAATGTAGGTCTGCAAATCAAGACCCTTCAACAATAAGAAAAACTCAATAACTTAGACAAGCAGTACATGCAAGAAAGTTTAATCGGTTATCCAGACCATTAGCCTCTACTGGGAATCTAATCTTATAACTCCTTCTTCATGTTATTCTCAAAACAAGTTTAAATTGGATCGATCAGTAGTATACTGATGAAGTGGTAGAAGTGGCAAAATAGACATGTAGTTTAAGACAATGTATTACTTAAGATATGTTTTATATCATTTTTTTATTATGCATATAATCTTATCAACACTTTTCTTTTAGCTTGACTTTTTCCTTTTTTCATATTTAGGTGTTTAGTGAATGAACATGGATTATTCAAGTGTTTAACGTTGACCGCATAACTTTGCTCTCCAAGAATACCTACCAGTTAGAGAAGACAATACATGCATGTTTATTTTCTTAATAGTTACAAACCATTTTTTTTTTCTTCGTATCATTGACACATTACTTATTCTTCCCATCAAAAGATAATGGAACTTATTTATGTTATTTGTTGTTTGTTAATTTATTCACACGTAACTCATTAATGAATAATTTCTTTAAAATTTCCCGTGATTCCATGGGTCTATCGCTTTCTAAAGTTGGTTTGTACTTACACACGTAACTCCATAATGAACAATGGAACTTATTTACGTTATCTCAGTTTCATTTGCCATGACAATCAACAAAAGCAAAGGTCAATTGCTTTCTAAAGTTGGTTTGTACTTGCCACGTCCTGTTTTCACATATGGACAACTATACGTTGTTGTTTCAGGAGTAAAAAGCAAGAAAGGTTTGAAAGTTGTCGTTTGTGATCAGGATGGTAATGTCTCTAAAACTACAACAAATGTCGTATACAAAGAAGTACTTTAAGGTCTATGATCAAACTTCAAGAGGTATGTAAAATACACGCGTCCCTTTTTCTTTCTTATATTCTCAATTATAATATATTATCGGTCACAACATGTTTTTACTTACATCATCTATGGACTATTAGGTGTGCGCGACATAGACATTGGGTATTAAATCGATAAGCGCTCACACACATCATTTTCTGTTCAAGGCAATCAATTTTGGAGACGCCAACACTTGGACGTTTATTTGTTTAATTGTAACAAACTCAATTGCTTATCGGATAATTGGCGCATTGTCTCATTCGTTCTTTCATATATTAAATGTAGCATGTTTACGTTATCAGTTTTTTTATCATCTCATTTTGTTATTTTCTTTAAAAAAAACCCCGTTATTCAACGGGTCTTTAAGCTAGTACATTATGTATAATGAGTCAAAATTGAAAGTACGTTATGTATTTATGACTTTTATCCATAAATGAACGCATAAAAAAAATAAATAGACCCCTTTTATATAAAAATAAAATTAAATAAATAAATAGATCCCTTTAAAAAAAAAATAAGAAAAATAAATGAGAATGCTAGCTCGAATACACATAGGGGATTGTATAGTAACGAGGATGTAAGTCGCGCGTTGCTGCGGGCATTATACAATATTACATTGTGAGAACTAAATTATTTTTTTAAAAATTGTTGAAGATAACGGTCGTTAGCTACTTAACGTCAAGTTAGTGATCAAGGACTGACTTTGCAATAGATGTATAACATGAAGGACCAATTATTTAAATTATGACAGGAGTAAATTTGCAACGTACCTCTGAGATGAAGGACCAATTTTGTACAGATTTTTTTGAATGTTAAAGATAACGGTCGTTAGTTAATAGTCGTTAAGTAACTAACAACCGTTAGTTACTATAGTAGATATTATTAATTTAAATATTTACTATTCACCAACTCACAAAGTTACTATAGCAACAAATATTATTTTAAGTTTGAGGATCCACGGGAAATGTAATATATATATAACGAGCGGGGTAGCCCGTGCGTTGCTACGGGAGTGTTGTGCATAAATATATATGGCCAGTTCAATCCTTTGCATGAATATCATGGAATTTACATGAATGTCTACAGGCTTTGCAAAGTAAACTAAAGTAAAGTAGCACTTTTTTGCAAAGTTGTATTTGCACTTTTAGATGCATAATTGTGGTATGCTCTTTCTGCTAATACATGGCATTCATACTTTAAGCTTAGAACAACACAGCAGTTTTTGATTTCAAGCTCATTTGGTTGAAGCATGCACCATTAGTGTTCACCACTTGATGACTTTGTGACATCGACACATTATCTGTAAGCACGACTTGTATGCCTGGGCCTAGATGCTCATATTCTAATAGCGTTCCTGTACAAACGCAAAAAGTGTAGAAATAAATCAGTACTAAACCGTGAAATGGCATACACCATGGCTCCTCATTTAACTTACTTTGGGTAGTTCGATTTGTTAGGCGGCCGCCACCCAACAAAGTTGTACTTTTATCTGTTTCTTCATCAATACCTATAGCAAGTGTAATTAGGAAATGTTAGATATAATCTCAACTCTGAGTGCCTACATCAAATAGCCAATGTAAAAAATGATTCATATACTTACATTGTGGAGTTTGATGCCTGCGGCGGGACACATTTATATAATAGAATCCATTATGTATATAAGCATGTGATGCCCTTTCATAAGCCTGTAATCTGTTTCGAACCCATATATTTTTTTTTTCTTATACAAAAGAGTCTTGATGTATATATTATTGAAAGCCCTTAGATTTTACCTACTTGGAAAGGTAACAACGCTGTTAAGCAACTTCATTGACAATCGCTACTTTTTAGAGCTTGTTTTTCGTACAGATTTTGATAACTAAGCATTTACTTAAGAAAACATTTTCTTCAAGAGAAAGCATATACATGAACAATAGAAAAAACATTATTAATGGTTAACGGGTCAAAATGGGTAGCTTTAGGAACGGGGCAGTTGAACTTAAACCTTTGGTCCAGACATAATTAGTTCTCTATAGATAATTAGTATGTCTAATATAATAAAACAAACATCATGTGGGCATGCTCAAATGTAAAGGTGGCAGTTTTGACCCATTTACCTATAAATGGGTCGATTCGGTTATTATTACTTATAATGGGTCCAGCAAAGAATAGTATATCTCTATTTTCTAGTCCTTCAATATGCCCAAGACTCTATGGCTGAAGCGTAACTTACGATAGGTTTTTAGGTTATTGTAGTTAAATTCGCTGGAATCTTTGGCCAAGAAATCTGCTACAATACCAAACTCAGTATACTTTTCCCAGTTACTCATTCCAGTAATTAGAGCGGAATTGGCTCTTCCACCACCTTCCGTACATAGGTGCCAAGACAGGCGTTCGAATGTGTAACAACACAACATGGACCACTTTCACCTGCAAACATTTTTTTTGGTCAATTTATTAAATCAGAATTAATAAACGATCGAGCATAAATGCTCGAGCATAAACGCTCGAGCATAAACGAACGCATGTGTTCATATTTTGTTGGTAACACATGCTGGTAGGTGAATTAGAGCTAAATGCTCACAACAATGATGTGTTCATTATGAAACTGAAGGGTGAAATGCGTTTCTAAAATGTTGGTATTCGTATTTCTAATTGTGTGTTTGTGCCTATTGTCATGATGCTCGTTATTCTAATGTTTGCATTTAGTGTATGCTAGGTGATTGTAAGATATTTAATTGAATAAAGCCTAGGGTTTATGTTAAGTAAGTTTACGTTGATTGTAAAATATGGTAGTGAATAAAAGTAAGAATTTCTGTTTTGTAAAGTTGTAGTAATTACCTTTCTGCTTTTTTTAAGTTTCTGTTTCTGTTTGAAAATGTGATCTCTTGACTGCTTCGCCCATGCGTTCTTCACCTTCAATTTCTTTAGGATCTTGTTGTCTTGTTGTTCCAAGAATTGTTGGTGGCGTCGCTAGTGTTTTAAAACAAATAATTAGAAATCGCATATATGCATATGTTATTTTTTAAAAATAGTAGATATTCACTTGGTTTTTTAACCAACTAAACTTTACCTTTTTGGTTAATTGACTCTGATGGCTCATCTTCAAAGAACCCTTTCTTGACTGATTCACTGGTACCTTGCTTATTCTGTTTTTCTTCCACATATTTAATGAAGGAAAAACTACGACGTGTATGCGTTTGTTTAGCAGATCCAGCATACTTGCACTAAACAAACCTGCATCAATGTGATAAAATCTTTTATAAACAAATTGATAATAAAGCTGTTGGTGTAAGTTTCACGTAATTACGACTATAGGAAACATTTTATCACAATAGTATGTCAAGTTTAAATATATAACAAATTGATAATAAAGCTATTGGTGATGATGAATATACCTGGTATTCTTTCCAATATGTGAAATCCAATTATAGCAAGAAAGTGACTAATTCATGTTTGTGTGAATAGTATGTCAGAAACTCTAAGGAATGAAAGCAAATATGCGAAATCCAATTATAGCAAGAAAGTGACTAATTCATCACCTCAAAAAATTTGAACTGGAAGATGATGATGAATATACCTGGTATTCTTTCCAATGCGTTTGGGCTGCAATCACAATTCCAGTTGCCTTGCCAAGGAATGTGTGTCAACAAATGTTACTGTGCAAACGTATCATCATTGCCTTAATACTTGTGCTACTAACACTTTAGTTGTTACTACTTATTAACTTATTTGCCCATTTGGCGTAATGAACAACAGTGAAAAGAGTCAAATATTTTGACCTGTTTAGAGTTAACAAAACGAATGGTGTTCACGTTTTTTTTTGAAACAACATGTAGAAACATGTGAAAAAAAAGTTACCATCACACACAGGGAGTATCAAGCAATTGTAATCGCAGAAAAGTCGCTGATCAGCAATGCGGTTCAATTGTTGAAAAAAGATGAGAAACAGAAGAGGATGTTGCGAAGAAGTAATTTGCACCAACCCACCTGTCACAACATCCTCTTCGGTTCCCCATCTTTCTTCAAGAACTGTATCTTAGTGGTGATCAGGTCATTTTCTAGATCTGCAGTTATGAATATGTGAGTAAAAGATAAGTATTACATATACATGATGTGAATTGTTAGTATCGGCAGTCAAAGAAAAGTACCAGATAACAAAAGGCGGCATTACTTTGCAACAAAAAAGTTTATTTATCCTTCGTTTGACAAACTGGTGACAATGTAAGTTGCAGCGGATTTCTTTATATTTAGATATCTAAAAAGAGAGAAATACGATGCGACTTACATTCTCATCAGTTTGACAAATGAAAAGTAAGCAACTTGGATTTGAGTCTCAACTTGGATTCTTATATAAAGTCTGTATAAACACTAAAATATAACCAATACCAACACTTTGTATATATGGCATTCTTATATATTGTTGGCTTTACTCTCAACTTGGATTTGAGTCCAAATGAGACAGGGGCTGATGTTGTTGGTTCTGGCTAAGGCTTTGCTGTTCACATCCTAATGTATACGACTGAGTATGTTTATAAAATCCACTCATCTTTAGGTCTTCGATAGATAAAGCGCGAGCCACTTTATCCTAATGGTGTAACCATTTGTAAACCTATAACAAATAAAAAATGAGTGGATGTTTTTTATTTTGATTTGTTATAGGTTAACAAATGGTGTAACCATTTGTACTTATGACATTGTAAACTATATAATCTGCATAACTGATCTTAAAAGGTATACTTAATGAGGAAAAGGTACCTGGGTTCGCACTTGGGTAGTGTCATGGCCAATGTTTCGAGGTGATGAATTAGTCACTTTCTTGCAGCCCACAATCTGTCACCTGTGACAACCTATAGTTTCCATACCATCAATCAGACCCCAGTTGCTTATTTTTTTTCTCAGCTCCGAAGAAAGCCACTTTTCCAAATTGGTTCTCCATTATCCTCCAATAATTCGAGCGGCACAAAATCGTGTTAAATCTGGTAAACACTGTCACAAATGAAACAAATCATAATCTAAAATTTAAACATTTTAAAGAAATTTGGTTCAATATATTTATTAATGTATACATTATCTTCATTAACCTAGACGCATAAAAAAATCCATCATAACTAAAAATTTGACAACATTTAAAAAGGAACTTACACAAAGTTAGATGCGATGGCGTAATCCTACATCTGACACCGGCGACGCTTTCTTCTCAAACTCCATTTTTACTTAATTGGAGCTTCTAAATTTACTCGATTGATTGATTTATTTTTTGAAGGGTTTCCAGTTTATTTAAATAGATTGAAATTAAAGGTCATAGATTGAAATTGAAGGCCTAGGGTTTACCGCAGCACCGGATTTGGCCGTGTGTGAAGAAGATGATGAGAAAGATAGAGGCGGTCGAATTTTCTAGTAAGGGGAGTGTGTATGGAAGATTATAGAGGGGTTTGTGTTTGTGTGAGGAAGAAAGAAATATCTAGAAATACGTACGTACTGTTTGTGTCATTAACTGTAGCAATTTGTATAATTAGTGAAGCTACAGTGCTTAAAACAGTATCATGCCTACCTTTGGACCACAAAATGGGTGATTAGTGGTCTTTAATCACGTTTTTAAACACCCCATAATTGCCCCCCACATTCCCACTTTTATATATATAGTATAATAAATAAAAGCCCCACCACTTTGGTATGATAAAGCGAAAGAATAAACAACAAAAATCCTAAAAAAAAAAGTGAGGGAGTAGCAATTTTGAGAAGTCTTGCACGCTTAATGGTATGTACCTTAATACACAGTACGACCGAAAATAAAGGCCCACCACTTTGGCAAAAATGATAAAGCGAAACAATAAACAACAAAACAAGAATCTCAAAAAGCCTCATCTTCCACATCCTTTCATCTCATATAAAATAGAGTTAACTACATTTTTGGTCCTCGTGGTTTACCGGGTATAACAGTTTTGGTCCAAAAATTTGAAATGTAACAGATCTTGTCCAATATCCGCTGACCTATAACACTTTTGGTCCAATTTTTGTTGACTGCTAGTTTGACTAGTTAAAAACATGTGAAATGACTAAAATACACTCAAATGTTGATGTACAATGACTAAAATGCCCTTTCCTCCATTTATTATTATTAAAATGCCCTTATATGAGGATGATTACAAAAAATCTCAACTCTTGACTATGAGCTGCCATAATCATTCACAACAAAGAAACACTATACAACTCTTGATAACATATTTATAAGCAGTCAAAAATCCTTAAAAGCCTTTCTTTTTGGCTTACAGCAACTCTCGAGTGTCAACGTCAAAGACCATGACAATATTTTCTCTTCAAGAATAATAACAACAATATCCATATCTATCTCAGCTTCAAATCACACAAACAAGAAGAACATGATTCAAGAACAACAAAATTCAGAAACTGTTTTAATCATCAATTGAAACAATTATTAAAGAAAAAAAGAAAGAACATAAGATGAATCGTGCCTCATTCTCAAATTCAACCAAACCCAAAACAACCACAAAGATCTTAGAAGTGATTACAAACGCTATACCCAAGACCTTAACAAGAGAAATCTTTAAGGTTTGCGTTTTTATTCACAATGGTTTATCATAGATCTTGAAACTCATAAAACTCCCCAATACATGAATCTGTTGAATCAAGACCCAAAGGGTTTGTGTTTCTTTGATCCGTGCTTCAAGAAAAAGAGAAGAACTCAAGCATCACAAGATCACAGAGTCACTAAACTCATCCTCATATAAGAAGTTTGGTAAAATTGAACCCATAAATCTAAATCTAAATCTAAAACAAAAACCATTAAACAAAAACAAATCTCCACATCGTTGGGTCATCTTCTACCTTCTCGACCACCGAAACCCCACCAGACCACCAACCGCCGTAACCACGTTTGCACACCCACCCCAATTTGATGTCGGCATCGGTAAAGAAAAAAAGAAATTAGATCTAAAACCCATCTTGTAGCTTTCATTATCCACCATAAAAAACTTCAATTACTTTCTTTCTTGATCTATTTAGGAAAAACCCATACAGTGGTTAAATAGCGCGTGGCTATGCTCAAAAGAAAGGAAATCAAAAATGGTGAAGATTGGTGGTGGTGGTGGTGGTGAAGGTGGACGCGCGGTGGTTGAGGAGGTGTGGCCGGAAAACCAACCGGAGAAGAAAAGGGGGGTGTGTTGGTGTGTGGAGTGGGTGGGTGAGTAATATAAAGAAAATAATATAAAGGGTGTGAGTGGTTGAGTGGAATGACCAAAATACCCTTTCTTTTAACAGTCAAACTACGTTTGACTAACGGTGATAATAAAAGTGGACCAAAAGTGTTACGGGTCGTCGGATCTTGGACTGGATCCGTTACAAATTAACGTTTTGGACCAAAACCGTTATACCCGGTAAACCACGAGGACCAAAAATGTAGTTAACTCTATAAAATAACAACCCTAAAAGAAATCATTAGATAGCTCTTTTAAGGGTAGCAATCTCTTATAAATAATTGTGTATGTATTCGCCATATCATGCTGGTATGTTACTTATATTATCAGTTCGTCTTCTTTGATTATAATTGATTTCGTCATCTGATTATTGCTGTAGTTATAGATCATCAAGATCTAACCTTATCTCTTCTCGTTATTATTATTATTATTAGCTGTTGATTATGTTTCATTAAAAAGTCTCACCTTGTTTCTTGAATTTAAAGTCGATGTAGCTGCCAGTTGTTGTTATTATTATTATTATTATTATTATTATTATTATTATTATTATTAACTGTTGATTATGTTTACTTTACTTGTTTATTTGTGTATGCTAGTAACCAAATTGATATCACATAACTAGTATAATTCAACAAGTCTGTAAATGAAAAATAACCGGACCTAAAACGGCCAAACGCTTTAGAAAATTAAAAAGAAGCGGTGAGTTTCTACATTATCAGTTAGTCTTCTTTGATTATGAAAATAAAAATATTAGTGTCAAATGTATGAAAATAAAAACTTAAGAAAAAAGGAGGTAATTAATAAAACATTAGTGGTTGAATTTTAAATAAATTACATAGAGGTAAGTGTAAAATTACAAGTTTACATATTTTTTAATAACTTTAGAAAAAAGATAAATAACACCTTACACTTTATACCCCATATACTTTATAATATGAACTTTGTTTAAAATTACATGAGTATTAGTATTATTTTCAGGTTTTCATCTATTAAAATTACAAAATAAATATATGCCTTAGTTTTAATATATGTTAAATATTTTTTAAAACTAATATTAGTTTTAGACTTTTATCTATTATAATATTCTTTTTACTATGTACCTTACATAAAGACTCATGTTAATTTTTTTTTTAAAGTTTAATTTATGTAATTTATGGGTACACGGGCTTGAATATTAAATACTGATAAACTGTTGTTAACGGCAATATGAATATCAAATGTAAGCACGGATTACTGTGATATGAAAATAAATAAATGCTATTGTACTTATAAAAACGACTCATGAAATTCTTATTATAGATATTCAGAAAAACATTTTTTAAAAACTTTACGGAGCATATTTTAACTTCATCAACGCTGATTATGTACTACTAAACTCGCACATTTTATACAACATGATATGAATTGTTAAAATTAAACAACATTAACCTCAACACCTATGGCAGTTAAACAAGTTACATCTTTCAACCAACAAATTTATTTATAAAATATTATTTTAATAGATATTAATACATAATAAATTTTTACGGGTAAATTCTTATATTTCTATATAATAAACTAAAATTTTAAAATAAATTTGATTTATGTGTAAACTATGCACCGGACTTAAAATAAAAAAAATAAATGAATGCCATCCAGCCATGTATCCTATGGGCCATGTATCCTATGGGCCATCTATAAACAAAATAATAAATCTATGCAACAAAAAAATATACTGGCCCCAACTTTTGCTGTTTTGTCGACCTTCTTTGTAACGCAACAAAATAATATATATACTGGCCCTATCTTTACGGAGCTATCTACTTTTGCAAATAGATTCTTCCTCTTCCTTTCATCTCATATAAAATAAAAACCCTAAAAGAATTCATTAGATAGCTCTTTTAAGAGTAGCAATCTCTTTATAAATAATTGTGTATGTATTCGTCATATCATGCTAGTATGTTACTTATATTATCATTTCGTCTTCTTTGATTATAATAGATTTCATCATCTGATTATTTCTGTAGTTATAGATCATCAAGATCTAACCTTATCTCTTATCGTTGTTGTTGTTATTATTATTATTATTATTATTAGCTGTTGATTATGTTTCATTAAAAAGTTTCTTGAATTTATAGTCGATGTTGCTGCCAGTTGTTGTTATTCACAAATCAAATAAATCACAGATATCCTCTTGTTCAGTTTTTTTTTTCTTTTTTTGGCCTTATTTGTTATTGTCGCTCAACACTTCTTTCTATAGAAGACTGGTTTGGGAAAATGGGTTTGGGAAACTAGGGTACGGAGAGGTGTCACTTTAAGTCACAGATCTGCCATTTTTTTTTTTTATCAAAATGTTTCAAAGGGTATGCATAGTCTAATATTTTAACCAAAATGTTACTTTTATTTAACAATGTGTGGGAGAGAAATGTAAACTTATATGGGATTGTATACATTAGTATTAAATGAAGGCCCTACCACTTTGGGGGAGGAGCAATTTTAAGAAGTCTTGCACGCTTAATGGTATGTACCACAAAGTGTGTGGAAATAGCATTTTTGGGAGAGAAATGTAAACTTATATGGGATTGGATACATTAGTGGACAAAAAAAATGGACAATCTACTTTTTGTGTTTGTTTTTTTCTCGTGATTCTTCCTTTTTTTTTTTTTTTTTTTTTTTTTTTTTCGCAGAGCAAACCTCCTCCATCTTCTTCCTCTTCCTTTCATCTCATATAAAATAAAAACCCTAAAAGAAATCATTAGATAGCTCTTTTAAGGGTAGCAATCTCTTATAAATAATTGTGTATGTATTCGCCATATCATGCTGGTATGTTACTTATATTATCAGTTCGTCTTCTTTGATTATAATTGATTTCATCATCTGATTATTACTGTAGTATAGATCATCAAGATATAACCTTATCTCTTATCGTTATTATTATAATTATTATTATTGTTATTATTATTATTTTTTTTTTATAAAACATCACTTATTATTATTATTATTATTATTATTATTATTATTAGCTGTTGATTATGTTTCATTAAAAAGTTTCTTGAATTTATAGTCGATGTTGCTGTCAGTTGTTATTCACAAATCAAATAAAGTTTCGAGATCTCCTCTTGTTCAGTTTTTTTTGGCTTTATTTGTTATCGTCTTTGAGGCCTGCTCTAACACTTCTTTCTATAGAAGACTGGTTTGGGGAAATTTCATAAAATAATATGGGTTTGGGAAACTAGGGCACAGATATTTTCTCATTGACCATGTTGCATATTAGACAATGATTTTCTTTATATTATTAGTTGTTGGTTATTACTCTAGTAATAACAATGATTTTAAGCTTTGGGTCAATCTCGATCTGTTCTAATTTACTCTGGTTGTTAACATGGTATTTGCTTTTGTTCTGTACTTTGGAAATCAAATAAAGACTCAAGCTTTTTTATAGTCATATATATCTTGCCTTTGCCTTTGTGTTTGAAAAAAAAAAAAAAAAATGTTGTAATTATTTTTGTTTGTTGTTGATCAGAAATCCCCAAAGGCCCAAATCTTCTGCAAGAAGAAAAGAAGAAAAAGAACTTTAATCTTAGAGCATTAGGTGTAGGCTCGCCGAAATCACTCGCCGTCCGACCTGGCAACATCAACGCTCGCCTCTACACCACAACGGCCTTGCCGTTCTTCCCCGTGGCCACGGCGAGATATCTTTCTGACAAGTTGGCAGGTTTCTTTCGTTTTTTTTTCTTTCTTTCTTCCATATGTTTAATAAATCTGGGTTTGGTTTGTGATGGTGGGATGGTTTCGTTTTTTGGCTTTATTTGGTTTGGTTTATATTATTAGATCTGGGTTTTCTTTCTTTCTTTTTTTTTTTTTTTTTTTTTTTTGGGTTTAATAAATCTGGGTTTGTTTGGTTTAATAAATCTGGGTTTTCTTTCTTTCTTTCATTTTTTTTTCTTTCTCCATGTGATGGTGGTGAGAGTGGAGAACTATGGTGGGATGGTGGTGGAGGGTGGTCGGAAAAAATGGCAGGGATGGTCGGAAAAAATGGGTTTGGTGGTGGTGTTGTTGTTTGTTTATTTTATTTTTTATTTTTTATTTCCGTCGATCTGGATCGATTTCGTACCCTGTTTTTGGATCGGATGAACTGGATCGTAATTCATGGCTACTGTAGCGAATTATGTGACTATGGTTCTAATTGCTTGTTTTTTTTGCAGCTTATCACAAATGCTAAACACCCCCCAAGAATAAGAAAAGATCTTAGATGCTTCTGTAGCAAACGATCGAGAGACGGAATAAGGTATCTATTTGCTGTCATTCTTTCAATTGCCAATACTTGTATGTACATCGTGGATTAGATAACAATAAAGACTTAACTTGTGTCAAATATTCAAACTTAAAAATATCTCTCGTCGAAACCTCAAACCAAGCAGTTTCGGCCATGCAAACAAATCGGGTGGCACAATGATGTGTAAAACCCATTAACGAAGAAGAAACCCCATAATTGTATAACCGTCGTATGTCAAAACTAGCCGACCTTTGCTTACCTGACCCGACCCTACTAAGTCATGAAAACCCAAAACCAACCTTTTGCTGTGATCTGTTCGAATTGCCAAGAACATTGTTCATTAGAAATAAAAAAAGTTTATAGTAATGGATTTTAATTGATACCTGCCAATTTTTTCTTTTTTTTATCAATTAATTAAAGGGTAAATTGCAAAGTTTCTCTAATTTGGCACTAGTCATATATGTGAAATTGGGCCTCTTATGTGAAATTGGGCCTCTTATGTGAATTTCATAAATAAAAATAGCCCAACCCTAAGGGCCCGTTTGTTTTATAGGAGTCACTATCAAGAAATGGAATCCTTCACAAATAAATTGTTTGGTTCATTATTGGTTTCGAAATTGGGTAACAAATTTGTCAGAAACCCCATAGATCCAATCCGCAGCAAATAGGTGGGATTCTCACATATCTAGTGATCTTTTTTGTCCTTTTCTTTCTTTTTCTATTTTCTCTTTAATTTTTAATCTGTTTTTTCTCTCTCCTAGTATTTTAATAATATTTTAAATCTAAAAATTATTATTAAATATATTAAAAAAATATATAATTTCTCTCTCCTCATTTAATTCATACCCATTGTCATTTTACCCCATACCAAATCCGATTCCCATTGTCATTTCTAGCAACAAACCAAACGGGCCCTTAATTGATATAGGAATGACCTGCCTATTTTCTTTTTTTTAATCAATTAATTAAAGAGTAAATTGCAAAGTTTCTCTAATTAAATCAACAGTGTGGTTTCTTTAATTTGGCACTAATCAACTATGTGAAATTTGGCCTCTTATGTGAATTTCATATATATTAAGCCACTGATTTAGGTTTTTACAAGAGGCTAATAATGTGATTTAGTTTTTGAAAAGCATTTTATAGTGTCTGAAATTGGGCCTCTCATATGAATTTTAAAAATACGGGATTAAAAACCACATTTGCTGAAAATATTATGTTTTAAACATAGATGATTAGTGCCAAATTAGAGAAACCACACTGTTGAAAAGCATTTTATAGTGTCTGAAATACGGGATTTGGTTTTAAACGTATTTTCATTGGTACAAATATTATGATACACACAAAAATATTTAAGGTGAAAGTTGATTAAGAAAAACTTTAGAAGTCAAACCTGGAGAATTAATTTGGTATGAAGGTACTAGTTTTTATTTAAGCTTATAGAACTGGACTCAATTACTGGAAACCCAAATACTAAAATCCAACAAATGTGGTTTTTAATCCATATTTATGAAATTCACATAAATAGCCCAATTTCAGCACTATAAAATGCTTCTCAAACCCTAAAATCACATTGATCGCCTCTTGTAAAGACCATAAACAATGGCTTATGATAAGACTACTGTTTTTCTTTCTGCTTATTTTGCTTTTATGATTCATGGTTTGTATGGTGAGTTAAATCCATCCATATTATGTTCTTTATTTCTAGAATTTATGAGTTTTTTTGTTTTTGTTTTAATAAGCTGTTTCTGCAGAACTTTATAGTATTTGGGGGCTGTTTAGAATTCTTTATGGAATTTTAAGCTGTTTGTATCGTTGATCTAAAATAACTATCGCTGAAATGATTTTTATTTGCTTATTTAAATATTTTTGATCCAGATCTATGATTCACATAAAAGAAGTCCAGTTTCATACACTATAAAGGGGGTGTTTGTTTAAGCTTATACGTGGGCTTATGAGCTTATATAATATCAGCTTATATAACTATCGCTGAAATGATTTTTATTTGCTTAATTACATATTGGTATCTTGTTGAACTAAAAAATAGTTTTTGATCCAGATCTATAAAAGAAGTCCAGTTTCATACACTATAAAGGGGGGTGTTTGTTTAAGCTTATACGTGGGCTTATGAGCTTATATAATTTCAGCTTATATTTCATAAGCCTCAAATTTCCGGCTTATTTGAGATCTATGGATTTAGTATGATATAATATACTTTATATAAGCCCATAACTCTCTAAATAAGCCACAAAATTGGGGCTTATGAAATATATGCCGAAATCAAATAAGCTCATAAGCCCGCATATAAGCTTAAGCAAACACCCCCAAAATGTGATTTTAAAACCCTAATTCACGACACCTTTTTTCAGCCTCTTGTCAAAACCTTAATCAATGCCTTATAATAAGATGTTTCTGCATAAGTTTTTTGTGAGTATTTGGGGGCTGTTTAGGATCCTTTTTTTATCGAATTTTAAGCTGTTTCTGCATAAATGAGACGTACTACGCAAAGCGAGAAGGTTTTAGGGACTTTGTTTATTTTTTTTGAAAGTTGAAATTTTACGGGCAAAGTTTATAAAAGTGGAGGTTAGGTTTGGAGGGCTTAATCTTAAAACGAGGCTTTGGGGTTTCATTGTTTATTTGTATAGAAGTTTAGATAAAACATAAAACATAGAAACTTAGAATAGTTTTTGTTCCGGCTTTACCATGACGCCTTTAAGTTCTCCTCCAACTACTTTTTTACTTCTCAGTTTCAGTTTTAAACTTCTTTGCACAAATACTTTTTTAGCGTTGATGTAATTTGTATCATCTCTTTTTGAATGGATTGTTCGTTATTTTCATTCAATCATAAGTGTTGCAACTAACTTATTTTTTTCCTAGGTGAATTTGGAAACCCAAAAATCTTTGCCATCGCAATTCTTTTGTGGGTTGGTTTCTGGAGCGCGGATAAGATTAAACCTCATAAGGGCTTATTGGTATGTTTCCTCCTTTGAGTACTATGTAGTGTTAGTTTCTTTGTGTTTTACTTATTCTTTCTTTGTTTCATTTTTCTCTTTTAAAGATTGCTTTTCTGCTTGTTGCCACACTCATTATTAACTGTGGTGTACATCCTCAAAGATTGTTGGATTATTGCGTATCTATTGCGCTTGCTAGACTTGTTCCGGCATTATTGGTATGTGTACCTTTTGCTATCAGCAACTTTTAAATTTAGTCTTCCTTAAATTACATGCTTGGTTTTTTTCTTGCTAATCTATGTGCAGGCTACTTGGGCTTATGCAACCACTCCAGGTCATGATGTTGCAGGCGCTGCTGAATGGTTTGCTGTACGAGGGGTACAAGTTTTTTTAGCTCTATTCCAAGATGACATTCCTCGTGTAGCCCCGGGCGAAAATGTGAATGGTCCTCTTAGAAATGGTGTGGCTGGGGCCCACGAAAATGTGAATGGCGCTCCTCCTAGGAATAGACTTGCAAATTATCTAATCGGTTTTGCAACCAAGATTTGTTTGGTATGTTCACTTAGATTCTGTTAAAAGTTTTGCTTTTGTATTTTAAATAACTTACTTATTTTTTTTTTAATTTTTTTTATTGCTGTTTCACATCAGATTTTTGCTGGGATAGTTGGGGTTCTTGGTCTGCAAATGTATTATCCGCATCTTGATGTGGCCCCACAACAGTCTGGTTTTGTTGTTGAGCCTCCTAGTTCCTGTGTTGGAGGTGCTCTTAGCCGTGATCCACGTTCACTGAATATGCATTTCATTTCTGTGACTACATTGATAATGGTATGTTACATCAAATCCAGTTGTTTGGGATAATTTAATTCTTTTACCAGCAGAAGCATAATTTGAATTTCTTTTTTTGTAATGAAATGAAAATTACTTGATATGTAAACACCACCATTTCACATAGAAAAAAAATTTGTTTGCATCAACTATGGGTGGGTGATTCGGACAGTGTGTGTGGTTTTATTTCTGAGTCTAGCAGGTGGTTAGCTAATAATTCTTTTCGATTGTAGGGTGTGTTGGTGTGTGCTATAGATTTCTTTGTTCATTTATCGAGCATTGCTGTTCGGGCTGTGCGTGGTTTCTGTTTGACACGTCGGGCTGTTGCTAATGAAGCTGGGCGTGCTGTGCGTCCTCAACAGTTTGCTGATGTAGATATGGTAAATGTAGAGAACGAGCAAGAGAATCCCAATTTGGTATATCCCGAGACGAGATCAATGGATAATATGGAGGCTGGGGTTGTTCCGGATATCATATATGAACCTGCTATTTTTGGCCCATAAGTCTTTGAGCGAGGTACTGATGTTGTCAATGAAGATGGCAGGTTAGAACTCTACTTGATCATGCTCAAGCGTGCCAAGTTCTTGCTCACCCTCGTAGGAGAATGTCCAGGTTCTTTGGTTGCTTTGGGCGTTGAACCTTTAATCACGTTATTAGTACTAGTGTAAATTCTGATGCTTATGTTTTTTATTTGGGCGAGGAGATGATTCTGTAGACTCATTTATACTATCGTACCTTGTGTAAAATCACTTTATTAGTACCTTGTGTAAAATCACTTTATTTGTACCTTGTTTATTAGTACTACCTTTGTTTTTCATTTACTTAATCTTTTTTGACATACATCATGTACAAAGAAAAGTAATCAACTATCGACCTGGTTAGTAAATAAGCAAATGAAGCTGCTAATTGTTAGGTTTGTGCTCAAGTCATAGAAAATAAATATACGCCGGAAATACATGAGCCTATTGAGGCCACATATGTATACACTGAGGAAATACTTTTATAGTATAATTAGTATATATACCAGCTTCATGATCCGCCCAATGGGCGGTGAGCTTCATGTAATATCTTGTTTATGATAAATAATATCATAAGTTTTGCGAACATAATCTATCATGTACATCTTAGGTTCTTGCGTTCGTATTCATTAAGCCAAATTCCTATGTTAAAAATTAACAGGAAAGAACAATCATTTTATAATTCACCAACCAAATGACCAATTCACAAAGTTTGGGAACTGAATATAATAACACAAACTTCTCAAAGACTTCGCAAACAATAAAAACAAAACCTATTTGCGGCTTTTTACACAATACCTAATCACATGTTTTGTTATTATCTCCACAAGACACCTATGATGTGGATGAAATAATCGTAAATATCATTTATCGTGTAAGATACCACAAATGATGCAACTCAATCAAGTCTTCTTAACAAATACACAACGTGGTCTTCCTTAGTCAATGGCTAGATCCACTCCCCATAAAGATCAGCAAATAAGTTTGGGGTGATCTTGTACACCGCCTCTAGTGTTTCCACATGACCCAGCACTAACCACTTGCCTGCAAGTCTTTGTTTTTGTTTCAACCCTTCTCTGTATCGCAGGGAAATCAAATGTTTAGCTAGCCATCAATATATCAAATAAATTCCAATAAATATAAGTTCATTTACCTGCAAGCAAATGGTGTCACAGGTTGCTATTGATCTGCAATTACCATGCACAGAAGCATATGATATATGGATTGAACCTGGAACATCACAGAACATGCATAAACCAAGCAATGTCCCAATAAGAAAAGGGCAGCATCATTGTCCCCGGCTTAATCAAAACTTAAAAGGACTAAAGGTTACATTAAAAGTTAATTGTTTCTTAAACTAAGGCTTCCAAAAGATCAACCATGATTGATGCTCAAATGGATCCTATGGGGTGGATTTACGTATAAATTGTAAACCAGAGATATTAATTTGTACCTTCAACATGGAGCAGGCTTTCGTTCAATAACAAAAAAATGCAAGCCAAAAAGACTATCAACTTGAAATACCTATTAACTATATGTAGATGATCAGGGGAATAACTTCAGCATATGAAAAGATAGAGCAAAATGCTCACAAGAATCAGTTCTTGAGATGGTTCTGGTAACAGAATGTGATGTAAAGCACTTTAGAAACTTATGCATAGTCATTTGTTAGCATTCTAAATGAAAATATGTTGAAAATATGCGATCTCAAATATTAGTTCACGCCTTTTTCTAACATTCCCTCGGGCAGTCCTCGTACAGTTTTAAGTTGATTAGTTCAATTTTTTAAAGATATAACTGTATCCTTGAACATGCTTGGTGTTGATCCAAATCTTTTTATAGGACGTGATCATTCGCTATTAAACTACCAATGTCACTATTCATTTCCAGCTTTGGGTTCACTATACGGCTTGGCATTATAGAAGAAGAAAGATGCATATGTCGGAATAGCATAACTAAAGTGAAAAGTATTTAGCTTTTGACATGGCCAACTCAAGCACACCAACACCAAGGCATAACCGTGTTTCGATAATCCAACATGAATTTCCATACCAACTACGTCTGAGTGCATAGGACTCCTCGAAGCCTTTTCTGTAAGGTGCACACTTGCATTGTCGTCATCCTCTTACAAAGTCAATAATACGTTCACACTTGGCTCACACTCATAGTTCTCGACTCTCGATCTAATTCAATATATTGATACAAAAATGCACCTTTCTTTAATTGAATATAATGAATACGCCTAGGTCTAAGTTAGATATCAGAGACACGTAATGAAGCTATGTCCTAACCATGCCTGAATCAGAGATCATATATAGTTCTATACGTAGTGCTGTGCATAACTAAGTAAGCCTATAAATCATAGTGGCTAAGGATATATAACTACATAAACCATATTAAGTCAAAGCTAACTACTGAATATGTAAATGTAGAACAATTAACCAACCATAATACTGAACCACTTGTGATGACGTTCCCACTGGAGATGCATATTCACTATCTTCCCATCTCATAATAATTTTTACCCAACACCACCTGTATACAATACCAAGAAAATAAACCAAATTTCAACCCTGTATCGATCAAGTTTACAAAATTCATACAAACTCCAGACTAAAAAAACCTTGGTGGGTGTTTGGCTAAGCTTCTAAAAAAACCTTATAGCTTTAACATAAATCCCTTTTAAAAGAACTTTATCAAAAAGCATTATGCTGTCTAGTTTTTTCCTATTTTGAAATCATAAATTTGAGCATGATAGTTTATAGTTTAGCCGTATTAGACCTAATATAGTTGGGCTGGCCCTACCTGCCGTACCCATTAGGTTTAGTTTTTTGAGATTTTTAAATCTCATATTTCTTAAGGTAAAAAGGAAGACCAAAACTTCCTCTTCTGTAAACCCAGTCTCATATCCTTGTGAATACGTGATCAATATCGAGTCTTTTGTAATATACTAAATATTCACTATCGCGTGTTCATATGCAATATACTAAAAAGTAAATATTCACAAATCCTATTTTCACTATCGCGTGTTCATATGCAATATACTAAAAAGTAAAAATAGGAAAGCAGATACCTTAGCCTCAAATATCGAGTCTTTTGTAAGATTTAAGAGTTCCAAAATGAATGTTTCAACTGCGGACATTAACTCCTTTCCTGTTGAAACTGGATGCCCTGCCAAAGCTGATAAAACAGCAGCTGTATGGGATAACATATCCAAAAGCACCTGACAAAAATAAAACCGTACTGTATTACTTAACAAGCTCTGTGCAGACATTTTAAATGGACGAAGTCTGTAGAGTTGGGCTTTTTTTCAAATCCATATGTGAAGTAAAGGTTGACCTGAACAAGCATATCACCTGAAAAAAGAGGCCATAATGTTCTTCCTCTTGAGAATCATCGGTTGACATAAGTGTCATCTTCATGTGTTTTCTACACCAGATGCTTCCCTGTACAAATTTGTAAAGCAACTTAGTCTAAAGGGTAAACTCGTCAGTTTTTATAATATAAGTACAGGAGTGCATAGCAATGTACCTTGGTTCCTAAAGCAAGCAGCTGGCTGAGGCATTTGGATATATCCGATTCTAGGTAATTTGAAGCCACTTGCAATATTGTTTTGTTTAACATGCACTGGGATACATCCAAACACGTGAAGTCTTCCCAGAATGTCGAGCCAAGTGTTAAGGTGACAGTAGAAAGACAGAGCACTAAATATAGAACTATAACAGTTTTTTCATCGTTCTAGTTGAGCATAAAAATGTTAAGCAGGATACTGTTAGACATTCCAGGATAGAAGCCCGTCCATTTTCATCACTAACATCTAACTCCCCAAGTTCAGAAATTAGTTGAGTACGGCTCTCTACCACCTGTAACATAAGTCCAACTCAAAGTAAGATCACAAAATAATGTTACATTCTCCCTTCGCACAAGGGTGGATGTAGTGGTAGAAAAAAACACCTAAATTCTTAAGAGTGGGATGTTATGGACAAAGTGTTTCGACTCTGAATTACATATGTAACTTAGACTCGCAGCATAAACTCTAACACGCCGAGCCCAAAGCATCAAACTAGCCAAAACCTTCCAATCAACTAAATCCATGGTGGGAGGTTATTGGCAACTCACAAGTCGCTTCATAAATGATGTAGGACAGTAAGTTGCAAACTCAACGACTTATATTCCTAAATATCCTCGTAATCCTTACACAAAAACCCAAAGCAAACTTATCCGTATAGGTGCACAAGTCCAATTCAGTACACATACGATTTCTAATACCCCAAAAGGCCAAAAGTCCAAAAGTCCAAAACCAAATCTGCATGCTGCACGCGAGCTCGATAATCACACAGTAGCCAGAACCTACAACTTATATACAAACTCTGAAACTCACAATTTATAGAAAACCTCCATATCTTATTAACAATCGATAACATTATTAATAAATCAGGTGAATATGCAACTAGTTAATATTTCCTGCATAAACTAGAACACACCAGGCTGTAAACCTCCAAATCAACAAATCCCATGATAGGAAGTTCTCACACTTATAACGGAGCTCACAGTTCACACCATAAAAGTCCTAGGTACCGTCAGCTTTTGGCCTATAACACACAACCAAAAAAACAAGCTCACTTCACTTTTCTATTTAAGTTGCATTCAATAAAAAAACCGATAACGCTTGTTTTGGCCATAGCGTCACACCTATGGCGCAGGCTACGATACACTATGGTGCCACTATAACGGCCTGGAGACCATGTGCTCTAAGTGACTTAGGACAATAAGACACAAACTCTGCCACTCAAATCCCTAACGACGTAATAAACCTAACAAACTGTAAACACGGTCCTAAACGACTTATCACTTATTCACTTTTAACACACTAAAAACAAAGGCGCAAGTTCAAAAACCTCCTCAAAGTTACTCAAAAACTACTAATTATTAGCCATAAACCAGCTCCTACTACTTGTATATATAAAAACACACTCACTTCACTTTCTATTTATCTTACATTCAAAAAAAAGAAAAATAAAATAAAAGAAATCAATAACGCTTGTTTTGGCCATAGCGCCACACCTTTGGCGCAGGCCACGATAACGCCACTTAAATCCTTAACGACATCATAAACCTAACGAAACCCCCAATAACTTATAAGACACTAAAACCAAAGGCGCAAGTGCTATAAACTCCTCACAGTTACTTATAAACTAATTATTGGCCATAAACCTCACACAAACACGGACCTAAACACGCTATGGTGCCACGGCGAGGTGTGCGCTCTAAGTGACTTAGGACTATACGTCACAAGCTCAGCCACTCAAATACCAAAGGCGCAAGCTCTATAACCTCCTCACGGTTACTTAAAAACTAATTAAAAACCGAGACGAAACTCGTAACATTCCATAAATTAGATATTCATCATCATCTACAGATATATAAATTAAAACAGTTACACATTATTCCTAACTAATTCAGTTTATTCCTAACTATAATTAAATCTACAAAAACATGATGACCTAAATTACTACTAGTACGAAATGAATTTATAAAATTAAATGATAAAGGTAAGTAATACATACATCTGAAGCTATAATTGAGTCTAGTAAGCTCTGTATTTCGTTTTCCGATGGTTTCCTCTTCGTTGTCATGTCTCACGCGCCGTCTGTTACTCTCACGCGCCGCTTGTGTTTTTATTTTCCCGCCCCTTATTTTTACTTTATTTTTTTGTTGGAGTGGAAATGATTTGTATATTTCAAGTTTTGTTTTTGTGTTTTTCTAGACCCTTGGAGTTTCAAATTTTGCATTTATGGTTACCAAGTTATTATAAAGGGTAGTCAAGTATCGGGGCCTGCTGACCCGTCACACGGCCAATATAGGGGGTGTTTGTTTCGACTTATATATCCGGCTTATAACATATTTAGTTTTGGGCTAATGTTTTATAAGCTCACTTTTTGGGCTAAGTTATATGCGTTTTTGTTTCCTTTTTAACCGTGGTCTTAACATTTTAACAAATTAATCTACGAAATCATCACCACACAGACTTAGATAAGGCACATGAAAGAAAGTTTGAGCTATATGAGGATCGAGTGTGGCAACGAGAAACCTCGCAGAATCTAAGGTGGCACATCGTTCGGGACGCCAGTCCCTAGCCACAACACTGAGAACCCTCGCCACCAACAAATTCGCCGAGAATCCAACGAGGATAAAGAGAAGAACTATCATTTTTTTCCCAATTGTGTGTGTGCGCGCGCATCATCTAAATGAAGAATTTTTTTTTTTTTTTTTTTTTTTTAATAAAAAGTGTAATTATTTATTTTTTTTTTGAATGAAATAAATTTAGTTTGTTTGAAAAAAATAGAAAAGTAAATAAAACCCAAATGGCTAAGTTGTGTGTAGTTGTAAGCAAATGAGTATTTTGTAGTGTGAGTGTTGAAATGAGTTGACATAGGACTCAAATGACTAAAGTTTCTTTGCCATGATAACTGACACTAAATAACTATGTTCTCTGCCACCAGCCGTTCTGGGACAAATATTTTATTCTATTCCTTTAGAGACATTGTAACAATTTTACTCTCACTTGAGTTGGATTACGCATCCCCTCTTTGAACAAGACTTTTATACTATAAAAGAAAATAAACAACCACTAAGAAGTCGATGTAAACATATCTACAATACGTTAAAAATTTTCTTTTCAACCAAATGTACAATTATTTAGTAGGATCGATGATTGGTACTTCTATGGAAAGAATACAATCATCTAAGGTCTAAGAATATGTAGCAACATTTTGATTTAGATTGTTGATTGCTAAAAGTTTTATTATATTAGTTTTACTTATGACTTATATATGTTTCATTGGATTTTGTAAATTTTGGCTTCACATAATGATAAAGCCAAATCCTATATGGTACTATTTTAGTTTTGTGACCATTGACAATAGGACAGAACCTTAAATATCGATTAGATAAGCACACTGCACACCTCTAACATAAACTTTGTTAGGCTTGTTTGGGAAGTTGGTTAAGAAGTACATTGTCAAGGTATTATTACAAGGAGTCTTTATCGTGTGTTTCTAGCTAGTGGTATTTAATTGGACCGTTCATGCATTGGGCTATATAATTGACCATTGTTAAATGCTTAAACAAACCACCAACTTTAGTAGCTGGTTTTGTCTATGGCCCGTGCAGTAGTCTAGACTTAAACATACCAATAAAGATTGAGCTGAGCTTATTTCTTAATGAGAACTAACTGGGTTCGTAAAGATGTTTTTGATCTTGCTTCTAAACAAGCATGACATCATCGTGTAAGTTTGAAGCTAAAATCGTTTTTTTCAAAATCCTTTACACTACTAGGTAGAATACTAGCTTATTAGGTTCCCATCATGTTGATGAAGCAAATGACATCTATGATCTATTTCCGATGAGGAGTTGTAACAACATCGTCAATATTTTTGACTAATTAGTCGTATTTAGTGTCTGCAAACAAGTAACTGAATTCAACTACTTATTTACGGGTTTGTGTTTGGATTCATTTATGAATATTAAAAGTCTAAAAATAGATCACTATTCGGAACTTTTACATAAATAAAATGATGGCAAAACTTGATCTTACAAGCATTAAGCCTACCATAACCAAGTGTCTAAAATAACATATATGCGACCATTTAAGTGTATCGTAAAATCTATATAGTATATACTATAGATTACATATACACAAAACGTTGAAGATTATAGTGTTGATATATTGTTTCACTTGTACATATACCTAATACAACCTTAGTACATAAATAATGTGTGACAAATAGTTTAATTAACCCATATCCTACCCGACTGGGATTTTTGTAAAAAAGTTTAATTAAAAATTGTATAGTTTATAAGTGTTATAGATGCCCCAGCTTATTGTAAAAAAGTTTAATTAAAAATTGTATAGTTTAAAAATGTTATAGATGCCAAAAATCTTTCTTGTATAAAAGAAAACTTTTATACTAAAGAAAGCATTTTAACACCCATAACATTTAGAACTATAAGCATGAGATATAAATAACTTCAATGCACCTCCCTCAGTTTATAGAATCGTCTCCTCACCCAATTGTTCTTCACTTGTCGATGTGGGACAATCTCTAAACACATTTAACAATCTTACTTTCACTAAAAGCATCCAGTTGGTTGTACATTGTGGTTACACATCAAAGTTCGTTTCAATGAACACTATTCAAAACAAAATATATGACAATTAACAAGTCTAAAATTATAAAAAGATTCATCAGAGCATGTCATTACCATAGCAAAATGTTTTAACAACATTAGCTTAACATCATCCAAAATAAGGTACTCAAAAATTTGTTACATGGTAATCCAACGATAACAAGGAAAAAAAATAGAAGCCAAAGGTCTCGAGTCATCATCCTGATCCACCAAAACAAAAGAGCAAGGCCGCGCAATGGTTGCATCTCGCTGAATATGTTCATCTCTTCAGATAGCGACTTGAAAATTTGCGTCACACTAGTCTGCTCACTTTCCCAGCAAAATAGTATACCAGGCGGTTTTTTACAGCAAAACATGCACATACAGCCATCGACAATGTTATTGGCAACTCAGGGGGTATCCCAGAAGTTATACTTAACGTATAGCTTAAGAGAAGCTTGTGTGTACTCCTATTTGGATTCTCGAGCCCCTAATTCAACAACATGGATTATGTTAATTAACGGAATAGCTAATATAGGGAGTAAAGATGATAAGTATGCACACTTTTACCTTTTTAAACAGGTGAGCAGTAACCTTCATAAAAGTCCCCTCTCCCAACTCTTTGCAGTAACCTTCATAAAAGATACGGAGTATATATTTATCAAATACAAGGATCTAAGGAAGACAAAACTAATAATGAGAAGTGCGCTACGTATATATAAACTTACCTTCTCTCGTGAAAACAAACTAGTCCGTACTAATTTCCCTTGGTTTGTCTTAAATCCAGTTCGTAAGACAAATGCTACAACCAGTATCAGGCGCTTTAATATGGAATTTCTAAAGCAACGAAAACGCAAACAATAAAAACAAGTTAGTACCAATATCATACTACAACTAATGATAGAAGAAAAAAAATTGAGACATCGTGGAAGACCGACCATATGGGGCTCATGATGCAATATCCTTGTGCCACGAAAAAGGACATGCCTTTTATCTCGTTTATAAGACAAATGCTCTTCTGGTCTTCTGTCCATAATTGAAACCTGAAAACATATACGCAGTTTATCACGTTTTTATGTAATGAGTTTACTAGAAGATGATACAAACTTGGAAGGAAATTGAAAAAGAGAAGTACCTTGAGTTGAGGGATAGACTCGCCTGTGAGGATAGACTCGCTCACAATAAGACTACCTTCAAGAATAAGCATGTCTGCAGGGATAGATTCTTCTGTTTCTGTATCTTGACGAACATAACGACCAATAGACACAATGTCCCCAGGCACAAGATCTGTCCCTGCCACACGTATCCACCTGCAATAGAAGTAATCAAATATTTATTCATACCGAGCCAAAAGAAGAACCAGAAAGAGAATGTAATTCACATTACAACTTACTTTCCATTACGGTACACCATAAGCACCCTGGAATCTATAGCTACTCTATCGCGTCTAATATTTGACAAAGTCTTCATCTGACTTATGACCGCCAATGACTCAACCAGAAACGCAACAAAGAGACCGAAGAGACCACTATTAATAAATCCGGGGCCTCCTAAACAACAAAGTCCATTACAGAAGACCTGCAGATCAAACGTGAATATATATAACAAGGTAGTTAAGAATAGAAATAACAAACGCACATGGTAATGGATGTTGAACCTCAAATAGAAAGAAAGGCTTTATGCATTGCTCTTTCACCAACTCCCGGAAAATTGTCTGTGGATACTCAATTCTGCGCAGAGATGCCAGTAGCAGAAGATTAATTTAACAGCAAAATACGCGAGTTCAACAAAGAAGAAAGAAAATAAAAGGGTCGTCATAATCTAACTTACACATTGCGTCCCCATTTGTCTACAGCAATCTGAACTTGAGAGTCCGTATCGTATCCAGTGCTGTTAAGATAGTAGCCAAACGTTTCATTGGTTGGGTAGGGAAGCTTGTAAAAAGTTCCTTTCTCGTGCGAATAGATGAAACGCTGCTTTTGGAAATCAAAATATATCTCCTCTGTCGAAGAGCCTGCCAGCTGAGCCAACCAAGCAAAAAGAAACATGGTTGGTAAGTTGGAACAGGTTTTAAAGTATGATAATGAAACTTGAAGGAAAATATGTTGACGTTATATGGCCTAAACCTTTTGTTGTATATGTAACTAAAATAAATCGAGCTACGAATGTAGTATAGAAGAAACAATTTAAACGAAGTTACAACCTTACGCGAATGTAGTGGTACTATTTGGGCGAATGTAGCAATTTTGCATGCATCTGCAAGATGAACATCTTCAACCTACAAATATCATGACACACATCACAGTTCCGCTATGAACCGAAAAACAAAAACATGCATATGCAAGCTTTCAGAATGGTCACAAACTAACTAACTAACCTTTGTATAGTGAAGAAAACACTTAATATCCACCAACCATTGTGTGAGAAGAAACACCGATACGCCGAAACCAACAAGAAGTTTAAAGACATCTATGATATCTAAACAAGGTAAAATAACGAAAAGCGTCAGCAAAAAACAAAGTGCGACGACAAATGGCCATGGCACCGAGTACGACTCCCTCTTCCTAAGCAAAACAACATTCACATCAGATCTCGACATTCACATTAGTTGAGTACGGGCTCTCTACCACCTGTAGAATTGTAAGTCCAACTTTAAGTAAGATCACAAGATAATTCAACTTTTTACGTAACAGAAAATATGTCAAATTATATATATAGACTTTGAAAAACACCTAAATTCTTAAGGGTGGGATGTTATGGACTAACTGTTTCGACTCTGAATTACGTATGTAACTTAGACTCACAGCATAAACTGTAACACGCCGAGCCCAAAGCATCAAACTAGCCAAAACCTTCCAATCAAGTAAATCCATGGTGGGAGGTTATTGGTAACTCACAAGTCGCTTCATAAATGATGCAGGACAGTAAGTTGCAAACTCAACGACTTATATTCCTAAATGTACTCATAATCCTTACACAAAATCCCAAAGCAAACTTATCCATATAGGTGCACAATTCCAATTCAGTACACATACGAGTTCAATTATCAGTCATTTAAAAAACATATATCAGTAGCCAGAAGGGTACAACTTATTTACAAAGGCTGAAACTCACAATTCATACAAAACCTTTACAAGATGTAATGTTACAAAAACAGTCCCTTAGAGTTGTAACAATAGAGGTAAAATCTTATTAACAATCGATAACATTATTAATAAATCAGGTAACTAATACTCCCTGCAATAACTAGAACACACTAAATCAGGCCCGAATCATGGCCGTAAACCTCCAACACTTATACCGGAGCTCACAGTTCACACTTCACACCATAAAAGTCCTAGGTACCAGTGGTGTTATAGCATCCACCATGTCAGCTTTTGGCCTATAACATTCTTATTTACAACAAACAAAACACACTCACTCACTTCACTTCCTATTTACTTCAAAAAATAAATCAATAACGCTTGTTTTACCCAAATCGCCGCACCTTTGGCATAGGCCACGATAACGCCACTTAAATCCTTAATGACGTCATAAACCTAACGAAACCCCAACAACTTATAAGACACTAAAACCAAAGGCGCAAGCGCCATAAACCTCACCTAAACACGCTATGGTGCCGCCAAAGGTGCCACGGTGAGGTGTGCGCTCTAAGTGACTTAGGACAATACGTCACAGGCTCCGCCACTCAAATACCAAACTACATCATAAAACACAGTCCTAAACAGCTTATCGCTTCTAAGACACTAAAACCAAAGGCGCGGACTCTATAACCTCCTCCTCCTGGCAGTTACTTAAAAACTAATTAAAAACATTCCATAAATTAGATATTCATCATCATTTAGAGATATATAAATTAAAACAGTTACACATTATTCCTAACTAATTCAGTTTATGTGAAATTAAAACATGAAGACCTAAATTAATTACGAAATGAAATTATAAAAATTAAATGATTAAAGGTAAGTAATATATACATCTGAGGCTTTAACGGAGTCTAGTAAGCTCTGCACTTCGTTTTCCGACGGTTTCCTCTTCTCTGTCATGCCTCACGCGCCGTCCGTCACTCTCACGCGCCGCTTGTGTTTTTATTTTCCCGCTTCTTATTTTTACTTTTTTGTTGGAGTGGAAATTATTTTTACTTCGTTTTCCTTGAAGTTTAAAACTTTGCATTTATGGGTTTACCACTTGTACCTTTTTTTTTGTATATATAGTCGGTTGTCTTGACTCAAATGCGGAGCCAAGATTTTTTTTAGTTAAGGGGGCGACCGTGCTTAAGGCAAGTTATAGTGATAGATATTGTTTCAGAATTTAATCTATAGTGTTGTTTTTTATTGTTTAAGTTATTCATTATTGAATTTCGTAGGTATGCCTATAAAATAAGGGTGGCTGAATGTAAAAAACTAGTAAAAAAATAACTCGTAGTCTAAGTAAATAATGAATGAAGTGGGTTGATTAGGGGTGGCTCAGCACCCACTAGTCACCCTACTAGCTCCGCCCCTGCATCGTTTAATAACTTATAGTTATAGAATAAATGGGTTGACATGTTCAACACTAAGAATTGATATGTGGCTCACAGGCAACATGTGATATTTGATACTACTTCCGTCCCAAGATATAAATTCAATTTAATTTTTTGAATCGTACTTTGACCTTAATTTTTTTTATTATTATATAATACTTGATGTAAAATATATAAATAGATTGTACTTTAAATGTATTTTCACTTGGTATATTTTTCATCAAGTGTTATATAATACTATAAACAAAAATATTTAAGGTCAGTTCGATTCAAAAAGTCAATTTGAACTTATATTTTAGGACGGAGAGAGTATTTCATTGAGCAATATTCTCGTCTTTTCTCAATTCTAGCTCGTGCGTAATTATGTTATGTGGCATCATAACTCAAAATATCGTTTTGTTTCGTTGTCTAAAACACATGCGCTTGTGCGGTCTTCTCATCAAGCTTCCTAAATCATTCAACGTTTTATTATGTCCAGCACCGTTTCGGTCAGTGTTCTTGGTCAATCATTCCTCTGTCGTATACAGTGTTTGTACACAAGTAACTAAACTCTACCACCTATTTACAGGTTTATGTTCAAGTCATTTACGAAATTTTATCAGTGATGTTCATATGTTGTAAACAAATGATTTAACTATTAGTACTAATTAAAAGCCTAAAACTCAGATCGCTATTTAGAAACATTATACTTCATACAACCTTGGCACATAAACAAAGTGGGACAAAAAAGTTTAACTAGAAAATTATATAGTTTGTAAATGTTGTAAGTATTTAACTTCAACTAGAAAGTTATATAGTTTGTAAATGTTGCAAGTATTTAACTGAAATGCTTGTACTAAAAAACTAAAAAGTTCATGCAAACAAAACATTTAAACACTCATTGCATTTAAAACTACAATGCACCTTCCCAATTGATAGAATCTTTTCCTCAATACATTATAGGTAAGGCGATATGTGTTTCTCTTGTACATATACTTAATAGTACTTAATACATTGTTCTCCACTGGTCGATGTGGGACAAACATTAGTATTCCTTAAGATATATCAGACCTTGTAGCAATTTTCCTCTCACGTGAGTTGAATTTGTGTATTGTGAACTAGTTATAATACCCGTGCACGCACGGGGTTTTGATATAAAACTTTTATCATGTATTTAATACCAAATATATTGTCTTAAAATGTATTGAACTTTACATTTATTCATCTAGTATAACACATGGAACTTTTAGATGGATCATATTTACTTTAGATGTTGTTGTCCGTTTTTTTTTTTTTTCTTTTTTTTAAATAATGTATATCAATGAGGCATCTAAAGACTTGATATAAAATTATTACGATCCACTGCTTATGAATCTTCTATTTTCACCCTCGTATATTCCTTTTTTTTTTTTTTTTTTTTTTTTTTTTTTTTTTTTACATGTTAGTTGTTTTTATTGATGTAAACAAATAGCATAACACAATTTGCATTTTGATGATATCATTACAAAATGTACATATTATTTGATTGTAACTTTTTAAAAGTCGTGCGGTCAATTTGATGATCTCTGTCAATTATTTGTTAGTTTGTTAAAGTTGTTATGTTTGGGTTCTTGTATAACTAATAGTTTTAGAAATAAGTTTTTTTACTGAAATGAATAGGAGGGGAGTGTTGATGACTCGTGACATAGAGTGATAAGGTCTTATTCGCCAATGGTGATTTGTATAAATTGCCTTGCTGCCATTTTGTTAATCACCACCCATAAATTGAGTCTCTATTTTAATTTCTTAAACAAAAATAGATAGTGAAGCTTTTGGTAATACTATATTACGTTGTTGGTTATATTGTGGACTATTATATCACGCCTGTATAATATGTTGAGCTATTGTAAGTTGAAAGTGTAGCAATATCACCAATAAAGTTGACCACTATGAAACAGGTCGGGAAAGTTAAACTATCATTTACAAATATTTACATAAAAAATTATGCTCGATTCAGTATTGACTTGCACAACTTTTTAGACCATATCAGAATAGACCTAATAAATCTAACCTATGTTTACAGTGTGGATGTTAAAATTTTGAAAATTGTAATATCAATATACAGTATATGAAAAATATTAATTATACTTCCAAAAACTCACTAATAACACCTCTTGAAATTAAATTTAATTTTACAAACTATACTGAACTTCACATTTCAAACTTCACTTAAGATACATCGAGAATGCAACTTCAAGTAAAATGTAAGGCTTTATCTATTCTTTTGTAGAAGTACCTTTGGCGGAACATCTTTCGACTTATCCCAACGTAACCATCATTTTGCAATGACAGCCTCTATCGATAAAAAAACAAAAAAAAAAAAAAAAAAAAAAAAAAAAAAAAAAAAATCCAAGCCCTATTTGTTAGATATTGCAATATATGATTCTCGTTTTACACGTTTAGCAATATAACATAGATCATTTAAACTTATTTTGCTCGATGTTGAATGTCGTTTCAAGTGTTCTGGTGCCTTTCCCAAATGCCTCTCCATTAGGAAGAAGGATGTGACTCGTATAACCGTACAAAGATGTAGCTCCAGTCCCAGAGCCCACACATCAGTATTCCAAGTTAAAACCTGCATTTAACTCATCATTTACTACCATTCTATATAAAGTCGAAAATTAACGTAAGGATCATTAATAAAATATTAAAACCCACCCTTTTACAAATGACCTCAAAATAGATGAATTATCATTTAAAAAAAAAAAAAAAAAAAAAAAAAAAAAAATCCAATCTCCATAACCCGATCAAACTTAGAACTTAATAAATATTCAAGATTTAAACAAAGAATTAAATCAAATGTGATCAATAATTTTGACTTTAGAAATTCGAACATTTTGTTTATAAATCTACAACTTATATCAACATTTAGTGTCTTATTCGATGCCAATTAGTTATGGCTTCTCAAATATGATTAAAGTATCAAAATGATCAGTAAAACACATTAATTAAAATCCAAAATTCAAAATTTACTCCAACAATAAATTTGGGTTTTCAAATTTATCATCAAACATCAATTCACATATATATGATGCACCAAATTCAGTTCAGCTTAATTTAAATTCAAAATCTTAAATTTAAAAAAGATGTGTTCTGAAATCTAACAATAGTCTTATTAAGTTCACAGCTACTTTAAGTCATTAATATCAAATCTTAACCTATAAATTAGCATCCTAAGTTAGATTTTACCCACTTAATAATCTAATGTTCCGTAAAGTTTTTTAAAAATGTTTTTCCGGATATCCGTATATAAACTTTAAATAATAATTATATGAGTCGTTGTTATAAGTATAATCGCGTATATTTGATATCATGTTATACCAAATGTGCGAGTTTAGTAGCACGAGTGTTGTCATTGTTATAAGTTAAAATATAAACGTATATAAACTTTTATTTAGCAGACATAGATGTTATGGTCGATGTTGTTGTTTAACTTTTAACAATTGGTATCATGTTGTATGAAATATGCCAGTTTAGTAGCACATAATGAGCTGATGAAGTTAAAATATACTCCGTAAAGTTTTTTAAAAATGTTTTCAGGATATCCATATATAAACTTTAAATAACAATTACATGAGTCGTTAATATTTATATTACCGTTAATAATAATTTAATCGTATTTAATATTCAAATCTATGTACGCATATATTAAACTTTTAAATAGGATAACATGAGTCTTTATTTACTGACATAGTAAAAAATATATTTTAATAGATGAAAGTTTAAAACTAATATTTATTTTAAAAATATTTAACTTATATTAAACCTAATTCGTATATTTATAAAATTTTGTAAGTTTAATATACTAATACTCAAGTAATTGTAAACAAAGTTTATATTATAAAGTGTAGGGGGTATAAAGTGTAAGGGGTTATTTGTTTATTATCTAAAGTTATTAAAAAATATGGAGATTTTTAATTTTACACTTAACTCCAGATAGTATATTTAAAATTCAACCACTAATATTTTATTAATTAACTCCTCTTTTTTTAAGTTTTTATTTTCATAAATTTGACACCTATATTTTCATGTGTTTTTTTTCGCAATTAAATTCTCCACCAAATTTTTTAAAGTTTGATCAAAATCAATTCAATTTTGACTTTTTATTGGCCAATCATATTGTTTGATTTCGCCTATGTGTCAAAATCGAGCTTTCCTATTGGTCCAATTTTTTTTCTCATAGGATTGTTTTGTCAAAAAAACTCCGAAATGATGTAATTCTTTTATTATATAAAAGATTTCTGATTACGCATCCCCTCTTTGAACAAGACTTTTATTTATACTATAAAAGAAAATAAACAATAACTAAGAAGTCGATGTAAACGTATCTACAATATGTTGACATATTTCTTTTCAATCAAATGTACAGTTTGTCTAGTAGGATCGATGAATGTTACTTCTATGGAAATAATACATTCATCCAAGGTTTAAGAATATGTAACAACATTTTGATTTAGATTGTTGATTGCTAAAAATTGTCATATTTGTGTCACTTATGACTTATATATGTTTCATTGGATTTTGTAAATAACTAAATTTTGTCTTCACATAATGATAAAAGCCAAATCCTATATGGTATTTTCGTTTTGCGACCATTGACAATAGGACAGAACCTTAAAATATCGACTAGATAAGCACACCTCTAACATAAACTTTGTGAGGCTTGTTTGGGAAGATGGTTAAGAAGTACATTGTCATGGTATTATTTCAAGGCGTCTTTATCGTGTGTTTCTATTCGTATTTAATTTGGCCATTCATGTATTGGGCTATATAATACACAATTTAGAGCTTCAACTTTTTGGCCTGCAAAATCTACCTCTGTTAAAAGCTTAAATAGACCGGTAACAGTTAATAGCTGGTTTTGTCTATGGTCCGTATAGTAGTCTAAACTTAAACATAACAATAAAGATCGAGATGAGCTTATTTCTTAACGAGAAATAATTGGGTTCGTAAAGATGTTTTTAATCTTGCTTCTAAACATGCATGGCATCATCGTGCAAGTTTGCAGCTAAAAGATCATTTTTTTCAAAATCTATTACACTACTAGGTAAAAGACATCTATTTCCGATGAGGAGTTGTAACAACGTCGATTCGGTCAATATTTTTGACTAATGATCCTTAGTCGTATTTAGTGTCTGCACACAAGTAACTGAATTCAACTACTTATTTACGGGTTTGTGTTTGGATTCATTTATGAATATTAAAAGTCTAAAACTATTCGGAACTTTTACATAAATAAAATGATACAAAACTTAATCTTACAAGCATTAAGTCTACCATAACCAAGTGTCAAAAATAACATATATGGGACCATTTAAGGACATATACTTAATATAACCTTAGTATATAAATAATGTGGTAAAAAAAAGTTTAAATAAAAAATTGTATAGTTTGTAAATATTATAAGTGCTAAAATGACTGTGTTTATTTATAATATAAAACTAAACTTTTATACAAACAAAGCCTTTTTACACCCATAACATTTAAAACTATAAGCAATATAGACGCATGCCCATTGAATGTTAAGAACTTTAGTCCACCTCCCCCACTTTATAGAGTCTCCTCCCCACCCAATTGTTCTTCACTTGTCGATGTGGGACAAACATTCTCTAAACACATTTAACAATCTTACTTTCAATAAAGCATCGAGTTGGTTGTATACTTGTATATTGTGGTTACACATCGAAGTTCGATTCAATGAACACTATTCAAAACAAAATATATGACAATTAACAAATAACAAGTCTAAAATTATAAAAAGATTCATCAGAGCATGTCATTACCATAGCAAAATGTTTTAACAGTATCAGCTTATTATCATCCAAAATAAGGTTATTGATAATCAGAGAGAGTTTGATGAGTGTGAAAATGATAAAGTTTTCATTACATTCAAATGAAGTGATACAAAGTATTTATACTGTTATGCTAACTAACTTTTAACTACACTTTGACTTTTTACATTGACTTCTTTCTACTATGGCTATTACATGTTATTACTCTTAACAAGACACTTGTAGTGATGGACATAATTTGTAGATATCACTGAATTGGTCATTCTTGATTGTCCAGCATGCTTCAGTTTCTCTTTATCTCCATTACCCCCTGCAAGTTGGCAGTGTGTATGGATCACACATGCCAAACTTGGAAACACAACTGTGAAATGGAGATCTACTTAAGCCTTTTGTCAAAACATCTGCTATCTGAAGATGAGAAGGAGTGAAGATAGGCATAACTGTTCCAGCTTTTATCTTATCCCTTACAAAGTGGCAATCAAGTTCAATGTGCTTAGTCCTAGCATGCTGAATTGGGTTAGAAGCAAGAGCTATTGAAGACTGATTGTCACAGTAGATAGATATTGGACTTGTGAAGGTAATTTGAAGATCCTTGAGTAAGCTGAGAAGCCATGTAATTTCACAAGTACAATCAGCTAAAGCTCTGTACTCAGCCTCTGTGGAAGACCTGGAAACAACTAGCTGCTTCTTGGATTGCCATGAAATGAGACTTTTGCCAAGGAAGATGCAGAAACCAGTGGTTGATCTTCTAGTGATTGGAGAACTTGCCCAATCACTATCACAATAAGCTTGAAGAGTAAAAGTATCATCTTTGGGTATGAAAAAAGACCTTGGCCAGGGCATAGTTTGATGTATCTCAGTGCTTTTATGAGGGCTTTCCAGTGAGGAGTTCTGGGGCTGTGACTGAATTGACTTAAAGCATGGGCAGCATAAGATAAATCTGGCCTTGTGATGGTTAAGTAGAGTAATTTGCCAACTGTTGCTCTATAAGTTGAAGCATCTGATGAGTTAAGAGGTTCTCCATCAGTATCATTCATCTTGACTATAGGGTCTACAGGGATGTGAGATGGTTTCATATCAAGTACATTAACACTCTGTAACAATTCCAGGGCATATTTCCTCTGAGACATTGTAATACCCTGTGAGTTCCTCAAGAATTCTATACCCAAGTAATAATGCACATTCCCTAGATCCTTGATACTGAAAGTGATGTCAAGTTGATGCTTAAAATGGGTGATGAGTGCAGAGTTGTTGCCAGTCAGAAGTATATCATCAACATAGATAACAAGAGCCAAGAAATCATTACCTTTCTTATATGTAAGAAGAGAGGTATCAGCATAACTCTGTTGGAAACCATGGTTAATAAGAAAAGTGGTCAACTTTGTAAACCATTGTCTGTTTGCCTGTTTGAGACCATAAAGAGACTTGTTGAGCTTGCAAACAGGATTAGGAACAGTTGTGGGAGGTGTGTAGCCTTGAGGTAGAGACATGTATACTTCTTCATTAAGGTCTCCATGCAAAAATGCATTGTTAATATCCAATTGAGCTATTTGCCAGTTGTGATGTGTAGCTATAACTAGAAAGGTTCTAACTGTTACCATTTTTGCTACTGGAGCAAATGTCTCAGTATAATCAATACCCTCCAATTGAGTGAAACCTTGAGCTACCAGCCTTGCTTTGTATTTCTCTACTGAACCATCTGAATTATACTTAATTCTGTATACCCATTTGCAGCCTATGGCTCTCTTGTTTGGTGGTAGAGATGTGACAGTCCAGGTGTCATTTGTTTCCAAAGCTAGTAACTCTTTGTCCATTACATCATTCCATCTTTTGTTTTTAGAAGCTTGGGTATATGTTCTGGGTTCTGTGATTTTGTTGATAATGTTAATGAGGTGTCTGTTTGTTGGTGAAGTGATGTTATTATAGTTGAGATATTTGGAGTGGTGAAATTTGGTGAATAAATGAATGGAATGTTTGGATTTGTGATGAAGAAGATGAAAATCTTGAAATTTGTGAGGAAGTTGTGATTGTCTAGTGGATTTCCTAAGTGGTGGTGGAGGTGATGATGGTGTAGGTATTGGTGTATGTGTTTGTGTGGTGGTAGCTGTGGAAGAAGTTGTTGATGTTGGTAAATGTGGTGTTGGTGTAGGATGTGAAACAGGGTGTTCTGTGATAGGAGGAGATGATTGTGTTGATGAAGATGGTGTGGGTGGAGTAGGATCAGTGTATATAGGGGTAGGAATTGATGGTGTAGGAGTAGGTGATGGTGTTGGTATGAAATCATAGGGTGTAGAGTTAAAAGGAGGTGGTTGTTCAGGTGTGTTGGTTGGTTTTGTGGCAAATGGGAAAATTGTTTCATTGAACCGTACATGTCTGCTCACAAAAGTTTTGTGTGTGTGTCATAGAGTAGATATCCTTTTTGAGTTGTTGGATAACCAATGAAAACACAAGGAATGGCTCTTGCTTCAAATTTATCTGATGTGTGTTGATGTGCAAGTGCTTGGCATCCTATAACTCTCAGATGGTGAAGTGGAGGAGGTGTTTGATATAAAAGTTCATATGGACTTTTGTGATTGAGTGGTTTGCATGGAAGCCTGTTTATGAGGTAGGTTGCAGCAAGTAGACAGTATCCCCAAAAATGAATAGGGAAATGTGCTTGAAATCTTAAAGCTCTAGCAACTTCCAAAAGATGTTTATGTTTTCTTTCAACCCTTGCATTTTGTTGTGGGGTGTATTGGCAAGATTTTTGATGTATAATTCCATGTTGTTGAAAAAATTCTTTGAGTGATTGATTGATAAACTCTGAGCCATTGTCACTTCTAACGGTTTTGAGATTGATTTTGAAATGATTGAGAATGAAAGCATATAACATTTTGATATGTGAAGCTGAGTGTTGTTTGGATGGAAGGAGGTAAGTCCATGTGGCTCTGGAATAGTCATCAACTATTGTTAAGAAGTATTTGCATTTGTTAAATGTTGGATGTTTATAAGGCCCCCAAATGTCAACATGTATCAAATCAAACAAAGATAGAGCATGAGAGTTGCTTTCTGAAAAAGATAGAGCATGTTGTTTAGCTAAAGGACAAATGTCACAAACATGAGATTTACATTGTTCAGAAACATCAAGTGACTTTATTTGGTGTAAAACAGAAAATGAAGGATGCCCAAGCCTTGAGTGCCATATATTCAAGTTGGAACTGCTAACTGTAAGGATGGTTGGTGGAGAAGTTCTGGGTTCTTGTTTGATGATGTAAAGACCATTATAGAGGCTGCCATGAGCAATCCTCTTGTGATGGTCCTGAAAATAGCATGAGAAAGGAGTGAATAAGATGGATAAAGGTATGTGTGTGCCAAGTTTACTCACTGAAAGCAGGTTATAAGAGAATGAAGGTATGTAAAGTACATCATGAAGAGTGATAGCTGGGTTAATGTACACTGATCCTACCTTGGTTACTAAGGTGTGTTGTCCATTTGGTAAAGTAACATATATAGGTTGTGTGCATATCTGAATGTTGTGCATAGAAGTGAGGGATATACAAACATGATCTGTAGCACCACTATCTACAACCCAAAGCAACTTTTGACTAATCAGGATTGATGCAATGACCTTATAAGTTCTAGCAGTTATGTGAGATGCAATTACTCTATAAGTTCTTGTAGTATGAGAAGCAATGAGTCTAGGAGTACCTTCTGAGTTCATACCAGTGATGTCTTTACCATTCTGCATCATTAACATCATCTGATTGAGTTGGTTTTGGATTTGATCCATTCTAGCATACATTGCTTGATCATTCTGTGAGGATGTTGTGTTTGCTGGTTCACAATTTGCTCCTTGACCCACTGTCATGTTAACAGTCCTGTGGTGTGAATTGTCCTGCACACTTTGTCTCTGATTTGGAGGTTTGTAACCAATGGGATATCCTACCAATTGATAACATTCATCTTTTGTGTGACCCTCTTTGTTGCAGTTACCACAAATGACCCCTTTCTTGAACTGACTTATTCTTGTATTGTTGGAATTGTTGTTGTAAGACCTGTTGGAGGATTCATTTTGATTGAAATTTCTACCAGTCCTTGAGGTGTTGTTGTAAGAGTTCCTATAATTGTTTGAATGTGCAGATAAAGTTGTAGCCATGGGTACCACTGATGTATGAGCCTCTCTCTGTTTTTCTTCTTGTCTTATCATACCATAGGCTTTTGCTACACTAGGCATAGGACTCATGAGTAAAATTTGACCTCTTATGTTGGCATAACATTCATCTAATCCCATCAAGAACTGAATTAGCCTCTTTCTGTGGTCTCTTTCACCATTTACCCTTCCATTTTCACAAGTACAAGCACAAATACACATGTAAGGTACCTCTAAGGAATCATACTCATCCCATAGCCCCTTTAGCTTCTGATAATAAACCTTTATAGCCATATTATTTTGTTTCAATTGGACCAAATCATGAGTGAGTTGATAAATCCTGTGACCATCTAATTGTGAGTAGTGTTCTTGGAGTTCTTTCCACAAATCAGATGCAGTATTGATAAAACTGAGTGAATTACTTATCTGTTCTGTTATGGTGTTAAGTATCCAAGATATGACCATATCATTGGTCCTTTCCCACAATGTTCTGATTCTTGAATCCATTCTTGGTTCACTGAATTCACCAGTTATCAACTTCATTTTGTTTTTAGCATTGAGAGCTATCACCATTGATCTTTTCCAAGAACCATAATTTTTTGAGCCTGTTAGTTTCTTTGAGATAAGAATCAAACCAGGATGATCTTGAGGGTGTAGATACAGTGGATGATGTGGTGAATTGACATCATTATCATCAAATGGAATGGTTGTAACTGGTGGTTCTTGATTGTTAGTTGTCATGATTATGATCAGAAACTGTGGTGAGTTTGAAGAAATGAGAGATAGGTGATGAAGTTTGATCGGAAAACTTGAGTAATTGATGATTTGTGACCGGAAACTGTGGTGACTGAGTTAATTGGAATAAGGTTGATGATTAGAGTGATGGTTTGTGATGATTGAGAGAGATCAGAGTTTGTTATTGTTGATCGGAGTTTGTTATTATTGCCGGAAAAAGTTGTTAGGTTGTTATTGGGGCAGTTAGAGTGGTTAGTTGTGGTGGTTAATGATAGGTGACCCACCGGAATTTGACCGGTGGCTCTGATACCATATTGATAATCAGAAAGAGTTTGATGAGTGTGAAAATGATAAAGTTTTCATTACATTCAAATGAAGTGATACAAAGTATTTATACTGTTATGCTAACTAACTTTTAACTACACTTTGACTTTTTACATTGACTTCTTTCTACTATGGCTATTACATGTTATTACACTTAACAAGACACTTGTAGTGATGGACATAATTTGTAGATATCACAGAATTGGTCATTCTTGATTGTCCAACATGCTTCAGTTTCTCTTTATCTCCATTAAAGGTACTAAAGAATATGTCACATGGTAATCCAACAATAACAAGAAAAAAAAAATAGAAGTGAATAGTCTCGAATCATCATCCTGATGCACCAAAAGAAAAGGGCAAGGCCGCGCAATAGTTGCATCTCACTGAATATGTTCATCTCTTGTGATAGCGACTTGAAAATTTGCGTTGCACTAGTGTGCTCACTTTCCCAACAAATAGTATACCACACGGTTTTTTACAGCAAAACATATATATACAGCCATCGACAACGTTATTGGCAACTCAGGGGGTAGGGGGTATCACAGAAGTTATACATAAGGTATAGCTTAAGAAAAGCTTGTGTGTACTCCTATTTGGATTCTCGAGCCCCTAATTCAACAACATGGATTATGTTAATTAATGGAATAGCTATATAGGGAGTTAAGATGATAAGTATGCACATTTACCTTTTTAAACAGGTGAGCGACTCCGATTATTGCAGAAAAAACTAATAACAAACTAAAAAGTACCCTCTCCCAACTCTTTGCAGTAACCTTCATAAAAGATACGGAGTATATATTTATCAAATAAAAGGATCTAAGGAATACAAAACTGATAATAAGAAGTGCGCTACGTATATATAAACTTACCTTCTCTTGTGAAAACAAATTAGTTCGTACTAATTTCCCTTGGTTTGTCTTAAATCCAGTTCGTAAGACAAATGCTATACAACCAGTATCAGACACTTTAATATGAAATTTCTGAAGCAAAGAAAACACAAACAATAAAACAAGTTAGTACCAATATCATATACAACTAATGATAGAAGAAAAAAATTGAGACATTGTGGAAGACAGACCATATCGGGCTCATGATGCAATATCTTTGTGCCACGAAAAAGGACGTATCTTTTATCTCGTTTATAAGACAAATGCTCTTCTGGTCTTCTGTCCATAATTGAAATCTGAAAACATATACACAGTTTTTGACGTTTTTATGTAATGAGTTTACTAGAAGATGATACAAACTTGGAAGGAAATTGAAAAAGAGAAGTCCCTTGAGTTGAGGGATAGACTCGCCTGTGAGGATAGACTCGCTCACAATAAGACTACCTTCAAGAATAAGCATGTCTGCAGGGATAGATTCTTCTGTTCCTGTATCTTGACGAACATAACGACCAATAGACACAATGTCCCCAGGTACAAGATCTGTCCCTGCCACACGTGTCCACCTGCAATAGAAGTGACCGAATATTTATTCACAACGAGCCAAAAGAAGAACCAAAAAGAGAATGTAATTCACATTACAACTTACTTTCCATTACGGTACACCATAAGCACCCTGGAATCTATAGCTACTCTATCGCGTCTAATATCTGACAAAGTCTTCAGCTGACTTATGACCGCCAATGATTCAACCAGAAACGCAACAAAGAGACCGAAGAGACCACCATTTATAAATCCGGGGCCTCCTAAACAACAAAGTCCATTACAGAAGACCTGCAGATCAAACATGAATATATATAAAAAGGTAGTTAAGGACAGAAATAACAAATGCACATGGTGATGGATGTTGAACCTCAAATAGAAAGAAGGGCTTCATGCAGTGCTCTTTCACCAACTCCCGGAAAGTTGTCTGTGGATACTCAATTCTGCGCAGAGATGCCAATAGCAGAAGATTAAGAGCAAAATACACGAGTTTAACAAAGAAGAAAAAAATAAATAAAAGGGTCGTAAATCTAACTTACACATTGCGTCCCCATTTATCTGCAGCAATCTGAACTTGAGAGTCCGTATCGTATCCAGTGCTGTTAAGATAGTAGCCAAAAGTTTCCTTGGTTGGGTAGGGAAGCTTGTAAAAAGTTCATTTCTCGTGCGAATAGATGAAACGCTGCTTTTGGAAATCAAAATATATCTCCTCTGTCGAAGAGCCTACCATCTGAGCCAACCAAGCAAAAAGAAACATGGTTGGTAAGTTGGAAATTTATAAGTATGATAATGAAATTTGAAGGAAAATATGTTGACGTTATATGGCCAAAACCTTTTGTTGTATATGTAACTAAAATAAATCGAGCTGCGAATGTAGTATAAAAGAAACAATTTGAATGAAGTTACAACCTTACGCGAATGTAGTGGTACTATTTGGGCGAATGTAGTAATTATGCATGCATCTGCAAGATGAACATCTTCAACCTACAAATATCATGACACACATCACAGTTCCGCTATGAACCGAAAAACAAAAACATGCATATGCAAGCTTTCAGAATGTAAAAAACTAACCTACCTTTGTATAGTGAAGAAAACACTTAAAATCCACCAACCATTGTGTGAGGAGAAACATCGATACGCCGAAACCAACAAGAAGTTTAAAGACATCTATGATATCTAAATAAGGTAAAATAATGAAAATCGTCAGCAAAAAACAAAGTGTGATGACAAATGGCCATGGCACCGAGTACGACTCCCTCTTCCTAAGCAAAACAACATTCACATCGGATCTCGACATTCACATTAGTTGAATACGGCTCTCTACCACCTGTAGAATTGTAAGTCCAACTTTAAGTAAGATCACAAGAAACTCAACTTTTTACGTAACAGAAAAATATGTCAAATTATATTTATAGACTTTGAAAAACACATAAATTCTTAAGGGTGGGATGTTATGGACTAACTGTTTCGACTATGAATTACATATGTAACTTAGACTCCCAGCATAAACTGTAACAAGCCAAGCCCAAAGCATCAAACTAGCTAAAACCTTCCAATCAACTAAATCCATGGTGGGAGGTTAATGGTAGCTCACAAGTCGCATCATAAGTGATGTAGGACAGTAGGTTGCAAACTCAGTGACTTATATTCCTAAATGTCCTCGTAATCCTTACACAAAAACACAAAGCAAACTTATCCATATAGGTGCACAATTCCAATTCAGTACACATACATACTAGTTCTAATACCCCAAAAGGCCAAAAGTCCAAAAGTCCAAAACCAAATCTGCACGCTGCACACGAGCTCAATAATCACAGTAGCAAAGAAACCTACAACTTATATACAAACTCTGAAACTCACAATTTATACAAGATGTAATGTTACAAAAAATAGTCCCTTAGAGTTGTAACAATAGAGGTAAAATTTTATCAACAATCGATAACATTATTAATAAATGAGGTGAATATGCAACTAATTAATATTTCCTGCATAAACTAGAACACACCAGGCCGTAAACCTCCAAATCAACTAATCCCATGATAGGAAGTTCTCACACTTATACAGTTATACCAGAGCTCACAGTTCACACCATAAAAGTCCTAGGTACCGTCAGCTTTTGGCCTATAACACACAACCAAAAAACACACTCACTTCACTTTCTATTTAAGTTCCATTCAATAAAAAAACCGATAACGCTTGTTTTGGCCATAGTGTCACACCTATGGCACGGTCCTAACAACTTATCACTTCTAACACACTAAACCAAAGGCAAAAGTTCTAAAACCTCCTCAAAGTTACTTAAAATCTACTAACTATTAGCCATAAACCAGATCCTACTACTTGTATATAAAAAAACAACTCGCTTCACTTACTATTTATCTTAAGTTTAATAAAATCGATAACGATTGTTTTGGCCGCACCTATGGCGCAGGCCACGATAACGCTATGTCAACGCCTCTTAAATCCGTAACGACTAACGAAACCCCAAACACAATCCTAAATAACTTATAAGACACTAAATCCAAAGGCGCATAAGTTCAATAACCTCCTCCTCCTCTGTTGGCGTATATACCTTCCGGAATAAACCCGGAAGGCTCGAAGGGACATGTTGGCATATATACCTTCCGGATTAAACTCGGAAGGCTCGAACCGGGAGACGAACGGAACAGACACTACAAGAATCAGGAGAACAGGCGACGAACAGTTTCCCGTCGACATTATGTCGACGGCATAAGGCAGAAAACGACAAAAAAAATGATTGACCGAGGCCAACTGCGTTGAATTTTTCATAATCGTATTTTTCCGTCGACATGTCGACGGAAAATTTTTAAAATATTTTTTTAGCCTCAATAATTCACCAAAGTTGGGCGCGAAATTTACCCGCTAATATATTCCCGTCGACATGTCGACGGGAATATATTAATAACGTTTTATCCCACAATTAACGTGTGATTAAGCATAATAATTATTATGTTTTAAGAGTCCCGTCGACATGTCGACGGGAGTATATTACTAATTATAAACATTTTTAATAAATGGGTAAAATATTGGGCGGGATATTTTCCCGCTTTATTGTTCCCGTCGACATGTCGACGGGAATATATCTTTAAAAATCAGGCTATATATATCCTCACAAATACATTCCCGTCTCATTTTTTTACCAATATATACATTCTCACAAAATTATTTCCGTCTTGTAGGATCATAGTTTTATGTTGATATTGTGACTCGGGAGGTCGGGTTTGGTGGAAGAAGAAGAAAACCATGGTTAGAGAGAGAGAGTAGAGAGAGAAGGGAAAACTAGTGATATTATTGAATGAAAGGAAAATAAGAAAATAACACACAAGTCTCACCCCTCCATGGAAGTATGGAGGGGTATATAAAGCCTAACACATGCTATACTATGGCAATATTACATAACTAGTCCATGTGTTTTGGCTTAACAAGATAGTAAATGTAATCCCGTAAATGTCGTTCCATTTACGTGTTAGGATCAAAAACTTTGATCCCAACAATCTTCCCCCAATGGGGCGACATAAGGGATTACTTACAACATTTCCTACAAGTACAAATACAAATAAAGAAAGGTCTTCATAAGCTCTTCAAATTGCTGAGGATGACGACAGTTAACGCTCTTTGTCCTTATCTTGTACCCCGGCTTGAGAACTTTATCTTTACTTGTAGGCAAATGATGTAATATGCATGAAATGGATTAACTTCCCCCCAATTCATGCTGCATGTCTTTAGCGGCTTCTTCGTACACTTCTTTTTGGCGAAGTTTCTGAATCAGCTTCCCCCCAAACTGACAACCGTCTTCAGCAGATTCGAAACATTGATGTAGTAAACAAGTCTTCTAACTTTTGAAGTTTTGAGTACGCAGCGGAATTTGTAGATGACACAGTAAACCACACCAACCTAATCTGACTAGTCACTTAATCACAGTTGTACTCAACGCGGAAGCTCCGTTCGGGGGTAACATGCAAGAAATCAGCAAGATCTTCTCACATATGCAGGCTACTTCACACTTCACAACCCGCGAGAGTTGAAACGATTACACCAAAGTCACAAAATTTAACCACTGATCATCTCTGCGGACGTCTCTCCGGTATTAAAAAAAATGTAAGCTCGATCACGTGAGTCTATTATGCGTCCCTGATGTGCACATTTCTTCCCCCTAATTGCAGAACCTCGTGGACAATGAGTGTTTTCGCAAAGAAGGCAAGAAAAGGGTAAGAAAGCAAAGAACACCCACTCTATCTTCCCCCACGATGTCTTCGCGGAATCGGAAGCATACACACTATGTTTACGATGGAAAACGGAGGCAGCGTAACCCCATATGTCTAACTAACCGATTATGTGTGAAGTATTAAAAAATAGCCAGTGAGAATCAACTGCTGATAAGCAACTCTACTCTTTGATACTCTTCTCATCTAACTCTTTACCGACCCCATTATCATTCTGACGGCTTTTTGTAGTGACTACTGATGGAGAAAACCCAATATTATGAACTTGAGAACGAAGTAAAATAGCCCGAACTTGTGACTTAAACTTGCACTATTGTCTGACTAAGAACGGTGTAGAGAGTTCGCACCCCATCGAATCTCTAAGTACTCTATACTCATCAACCAACCAACCATCAAGTATAAGACGTACATCACCTCTTAACTATCCACAACTTCATGTGACACTGAGCACTACAACGTAACTCCTTAAAGTGATAGTTATTTGTGGTAACATAGAGGAAGAATCACAAAATAACTAGATATTCAAGTCTTCGTCATTGTAAAGGTTAAAAGCTCGAACAAGGATCTCAAAGAATCTTCATCCAACCAACCCCGATATCTTCAGATACTAAGTACACACGCCCGTGAAATCCCACTTCAATCTCAAATAAAAAATAAAGAATTATCGCCGTAGTCACATCTTACGGTTAAATGTCCAAAAACTAGCCTTTTGACGGTTTAAGTGAACTTGATAATGGTTTCCCGATCTTGTCAAAAATGTATCCCCGTGAAAAATTTGTAATAACCAAAAATTTAACACAATGCATTAAAATACATTTGATTATTAATATTCAGCCCAATGTGTTAAATATTTTGGATTCATTAACAATTCATCCCAGTCCAAAATCAATTCACGATAGGATACAGCACTAAGCCCAAATTCAGATAACTCAATACACACTCCAATTAACCCAACCGGTCCAGTAACCAACAAACAAAACAACCCGGTCCTTGTTATAACCCTAAACACACTTTCTAGTATTCATCGCCTACCACATATTATCCTCTCACCAAATGCAGTCAAACACTCACACATCTCATCTACCTTTTCTCCACAATATATCTCTTTCTTCTTGCCTCAAAAAAATCGAAAATCAAACAAAAGAGATACCACATCTTTCTGCTATATCACGAATAACATCCACAATCCTTTTTCTTATAATCCTTTAACCCACGAATACCCAATAGCCACTTATGGTTTTTTGTAAACCGTGCACCAAAGAGGAATAACGACAGCTTAAGATCATTTTGGTCTCGGGTAGGTTTGTAGGTTTATGCATGTTTTTTGTGTTTCTTTGAACGAATCAAATAAAGGTAATAACATGATTGTTATTAATCTTTGTTTCTTATTCGGATATATAAAATGAAGCAATGCTTCAAAAAAGAATCGATGAGGAATTTTCTTTCGTTTGTTGACCTTTAAAGGTCTCGAGAAAATTTTGAATAACAAGAAAGAAAATCTGAGATTATTTGATTATTCATTTAAGTTTGATGAGTAAATGATTGTGAGTGTTGGTGAGTGACACGAGGGTTTGTGGTAGTGTCTATTAGATGTAGGGGTCATTTTTGTTTGATTAGCACATGGTATGGCTGTGATAACCATATGGACCAATGATGGTATTAAACTGAGGTCGATGAGTTGTATTTTGGTTGTAGTCAAATGGTCTTCTTCTCTTCATATCCATTCTTATTTCTTGTTAAATTTAGGCACTTTTCGAAAATTTACTTTCAAAAAGATTTCGATAATTTTTATAACTTATCGAGAAGTCTTCAGTTACGGTTATCGAGAACATGGTCAAGTTATCGAGAACCTTAGTTATCGAGAAAAAGATTTCGACAGTTAAGGGTTTAAGTTCTCGATAATCTGTATTTTTCTCGAAACCAGTACATCACGAAAATTTCTTATACATAAATTCTGACAATTTTCCGGCGACTATTTCCAGATTCCGATGAGCCATATAGCAGCGATGAATATTTAGACCACATATTCGACCTTTTGACCACAAAGATTCACGGGAAATGGTACAAGCACAAGTCACAAAAAATGATGTGTTCCATAAATACTGTTAACAAGGCAGAAAATGACCGCACGAAAATAGACATATGAGACTAGTAGTGAAATGTTGAGACTTTGTTGACCATTTTGATACAATAAAAACTGTTAAACCAAAAAAAATATGACAAATGGTACGGCCCATGGTAAAACACCATAAAGATTACAACTTTGACAAGATTCGACCACAATAATCAACAAATATTAAACCTTGGCTCTGATGCCACTTGTAGGATCATAGTTTTATGTTGATATTGTGATTCGGGAGGTCGGGTTTGGTGGAAGAAGAAGAAAGCCATGGTTAGAGAGAGAGAGTAGAGAGAGAAGGGAAAACTAGTGATATTATTGAATGAAAGGAAAATAAGAAAATAACACACAAGTCTCACCCCTCCATGGAAGTATGGAGGGGTATATAAAGCCTAACACATGCTATACTATGGCAATATTACATAACTAGTCCATGTGTTTTGGCTTAACAAGATAGTAAATGTAATCCCGTAAATGTCGTTCCATTTACGTGTTAGGATCAAAAACTTTGATCCCAACACGTCTCATTTTACACATCTCACAAATAATTCAATTGTCAATTCTTACAAGACACACATGACTTGGCGTGGTTGCACATTTGAAGAGGAGTACTCAAAAATCTTGTCACACGAGCTCCTCTTTAATGAAGTTATGTTAACTTTTGGTCATGCAGTTTATGAGGAATATGGTGATTTTAAGGATGCTGAACCGTGGATGAGAGAAAAGATTATCGAATGGTGTAGGAAAAAGCCGTACTACAAAGAGTACATGGACGAGCTAGATGCTGCTGAAGCTCAAGCTGCTGCTGAAGCTCAAGTTGTTGCTGTTGGAGGTGACGACGAAGCTGAAAGTACGTTGGAAACAAAACTTGATAATCTGGGAAATAGGATCACAAATCTTGAAGCTACGTTTGCACATATCAAGGAAATGAGAGCAAGGAAGGGAAAAGATGGTGCGAGTTCGAGTAAAGCGGGAAGTAGCCGCAAAAAAAAATAAACGGGTTGTTTCGTTTGATCTGTTGTTTTAGTTGTCGAGTTGTTTAGTTTGAGTTGTTTCGTTTGGTTGTCGAGTTGTTTAGTTTGAGTTGTTTCCTTTGGTTGTTGAGTTGTTTAGTTTGGTTATCGAGTTGTTTAGTTTGAGTCTGTATGAAAATGCATGTGGTTAAGAACTCTTGCTTGTTTTAAATAAACAGTTTGCCTTTGTGTTTGATAATTATTGCTCCTTCAGTTCTAATTATTGCTCCACAACAACAACATTTTATTAAACAACAACAACAACAACATTTTATTAAACATCAATAACATCAACAAAGACAGCAAACAACAGCAACAAGAACGATAACAGTACTACATATGAAATTTATCCATGTCACCTACAAGGTCACAGAGTATTGCATCCGACTGACATGCGTGGTCGTGGTTGGGATACGTTGCCATGTCAAGTTTTGCCTCCAGCACCCTTAATTTTGTCTCTAGCACCTGTTTTTGTGCCTCCAACACCTGTTTTTGTGCCTCCAGCAAGTTTATTCTAAGATTTTTTTCATGACAGTTTGAGCACCTTTTTGGAGCAGATCCAGAACCGCTTGATGTTGAAGCTCCCAGAGAACCGATCATCATTTTGGCGAGTCGTTCCTCCTTCCATAAAAAAAATTACATCCATGGTCTTCTGTCCCAGGCTGTTAAAGAGTAAAAACTATTATTTTTAACAACTAACCAATTATTTAAAGAAAAAATATGTAATTGTTCACCTGCGAGAAAGGACACGCATAGTATAGTTTACCACGGGAGTAAGATTTACACGATTCTCGCAGAATCACGTCTCCTCGTTCACAAGGACAAGGAAAAGCTTCAAATTCTGCTATCTTCTTCACCATGATAACAGTGTATGTTTGTGGTTGTGAGGTTGAGTGGTTGAATCGTGACTGGTGTGGCCCGATCTACAAGTTGAGGTGATAAAAGGTGGTGGCCAGAAAAAGATTTCGGCGGCCGGAAAATGCTGGTGTCGCCAGAAAACAGAAACTGCTAGAGAGAGATAGAGAGAGAGATATAGTGAGATGAGTATGTGTGTGTGTGTGTGTGTTTATATTGTGAGGATAAGGTGTTAGGTAGAGAGAGAGAGATATAGTGAGATGAGACATATCATGTATAACCATTGCATCGCGACTCGTTCATTTTACATATCATGTATAACCATTGCATCTCGACTCGTTCGTTTAACATCTCATGTATAACCATAGCATCTCGACTCGTTCGTTTTACATCTCATGTATAACCATTGCATCTCGACTCGTTCGTTTTACATATCATGTATAACCATTGCATCTCGACTCGTTCGTTTTACATATCATGTATAACCATTGCATCTCGACTCGTTCGTTTTACATCTCATGTATAACCATAGCATCTCGACTCGTTCGTTTTACATCTCATGTATAACCATTGCATCTCCACCACTCCTCCACCCCAACCACATTATACCACCTCCACAGCTCACCACACCACTCCACCACTCCGACACTCGCACCACTGTGCACCTCCTCCTCCTCTACCCCTCCATTATTTAATTCTCTCCTCTACCCCTCCATTTTTTAATTCTTCTTCTTCCCCACTTCTCTTCTTCTTCACTCCGACACAGCAGCAGCAGCAAGTGAGAGCCTCGTTAATAAAATTTGTTATTAGTATTGTTAATAAAATTGCTATTAAATTTTGTTAATAAAATTGTTATTAAAATCTTGTTAATTTTTGTTACAGTAGCCGCAGGTGAGAGCCGAGGGTGAGAGCCGAGGGTGACAGCAGGGTGAGAGCCTCGTTTTATTTTTTTTATTAACTTTTGGTATCCCGACGACATGTCGACGACAACAGTTTTTTTTTTTTTTTTTTTTTTTTTTTTTTTTAAATTTTGATATAACCATTATATATTGCATCTCTTTTATTATACCCCGAGCCCAAGACGAGACCAAAGCCGAGCCACAGCTGAGCCACAGCCGAGACCACAGCTGATACGTACGGTATGTATTCCTTTTTTAAAAAATTTTTTTCTTCATATTTATGCTTTGTTGTAGCGTTTGGTTACTAGTTTAGTGATTGCAGCCGTATGTATAGTTTGGTTAGTATATTAGGTTTTGATATAAAAGGGATTGTTGCGGATTGTGAACTAGCCGTAGGATATTGTGTACCCACGGTGCAAATAGCACCTTGGGGGACTTGGTATTGAACTAGCCGTAGGATATTGGGTGGGTTTGGTTAAATGTTAGTTGGCGTTTGGTTAGTATATATATGGTATACTACTTTTAATATATTGGTTATGTTTTGTGTTAGAATTTTTGCGGATTGATTATGTTTCTGCTTATATAACGGGCTTATGGTTTGTTTGGTTTTCGGCTTATGTTTCACAAGCTTAATTTTTATGGCTTATTTTGAAACTTTTTAACTTAAATAATTTCAAAATAAGTAAAAAAAAATAAGCTTATGAAACATAAGCCGAAAACCAAATAAGCCATAAGCCCGTAGATATATTGTTTGGTTTTCGGCTTATGTTTCATAATAGTTTCAAAAATAAGTCACAAAAACAAGTTTCAAAATAACAAAATAGTTTTATGAAACATAAACCGAAAACCAAACAATTGTTTATAGTCTAATTATTTAACTTAAAATATATGCTATTGTTAGACTTTTGTGAATGTTTTAGGATTTTAGTGATTAATTTCGGAAAGTCCCCGTCTGAAGTTAATCATCCTATAGAAAACCCGTCCGAAATTAATTTATTAGAAATTAATTTCGGAAAGTCCCCTGTTTGGGACTGCTTTTTGAATGTTTTGTCTCATTTAGGATATGGATGCGTATAATTGATTTACTATTTGAGATGATTTCGACAGTGTTTCTCCTTTACTCCTACGAATATGTCTTTAATGTACATATTTGGGGAGTTGAGGGGAAATGCTGCCGAAATTTTCTCAGATAGTAAATCAGTTATACGCATTCATATATGAGATGAATCATTCAAAGAGTGGGTTAGGATTGCCTTCCATAGTTGCACTAGGTGAACAAAACAACTTTCCTTTATTTTGAATGTGTAATAACTAAGAGTTGAACAAAATAATATGCAGTTATGATACTTGATAAGAGTTGGACCCGTTTAGACACTCGTGTTTCCAAAGAGTTTTTTGATGGTCTTGCCGCATTCGTTGAACATTGCAAGCCGTTATTGAATAGTTACGACAACATAAAATGTCCATGTCGTCTTTGTTGTAATGTTCCATGGGTATCTCTCGCCTTACTTAAAAGCCACATAAGCGAAAATGGGTGGGACCCAACTTATACACAATGGCGTGAACAAGGTGAACCGGATCCTCTTCCTATACAAGATAACACAACACAATGTGAGATGAGTGACATGCGTGCGTGCATTGATGATATTTTTGATATTCCTCCAAATAATGAACAAAATGAGCCAACTCTTCCAAATATTGGCGAGACAAGTAACGAGCCAGCTCAAGCAACGACACCTCCTGTACGTAACGAGTATGAAGAGTTACTTGCCAGTTCCACCCAGCCTCTTTACCCGGGTTGTGACTTTATGACAACCTTGGATTTTATGTCAAAGTTTACGCATCTCAAGGTCAGCGGTAAATGGAGTGATACTTCATTTAACAATACGCTAAAATTTCTCCAGGAAGTATTTCCTCCCAGGTTAGGTTACAATCTCCCACCATCATACTCTGCTATAAAAAAAAACATTTAAAAAGGTCGGGTTAGGGTATGAGTCGATACATGCTTGTGAAAATGATTGCTTTTTATATCGGGGGACTGGTGCCGAAGATTTGGAGTATTGTCCGGTCTGTAAAACGAGTAGATGGAAAGACAAGAACACAACGGGGAAGAAAGTTCCTAACAAGGTGTTGCATTACTTTCCTATCATTCCTAGGCTACAACGTTTGTACAAATCTATTCACACCGCAAAACATATGACTTGGCATGCTACTGGAAATTCTACGGTAAACGGTATGATGCAACACCCGGTTGATGGTGAAGCATGGCAGAAGTTTGACAGCGGTAAATATTCGGAATTTGCTAACGAACCGAGAAACGTTCGATTAGGGTTGGCTGCTGATGGTTTCAATCCATTCAGCAACCTTAGTCAGACTTACAGCATGTGGCCTGTTATCTTAACAACATACAACTTGCCTCCGTGGTTATGCATGAAAGAGACTACTTTGATGCTGACGTTATTGATTCCTGGACCTAAATCACCCACGAAGGACATTGATGTTTACTTAAAGCCTTTGATTGATGACCTTAAGGAATTATGGAAAATACCAGGTATCCCGACTATGGACGCTGTTACAGGCAAAGTATTCAACATGAGAGCGATGCTTTTATGGACCATCAATGATTTTTCTGCTCGTAGTAGTTTGTCAGGTTGGAGTGGGCAAGGTTACTACGCATGCCCTACATGCAAAGTAGGCACTCCGGCTACGCGTGTGATAAGCAAAATAGGTTATGTTGGCCATAGAAGATTCTTAAAAAAAAAACCATAAATGGAGGAGGGATACTACTACATTCAATGGTGCACCTGATTTTACAGATCCTCCTAAAAAAGATACTCCGGCTGATATCTTGACTCAACTTGCAATATTGCCCACACGTTTGCCGGGGAAACATCCAGATTATGGGGGTGGGAAGATAAAACGTAATACTACAACCGACCTGAACTGGACTAAACGGTCTATTTTTTACGAGCTTGAATATTGGTCTTCTCTTACTCTAAAACACAATTTAGATGTCATGCATATCGAAAAAAATGTGTTGGAGAGTATCTTGAACACTTTGTTAATGAATGACAAATCTAAAGACACCGCTAAGGCAAGACAAGACTTGCAAGCTTTGGGCATTCGACAGGAGTTGTGGCTTTGAAACAAACAAAACGGGAAGTGCTCGAAGCCTCAAGCTAAGTACTCCCTCACACCCGATAAAAGAAAACTGTTCTGTCAATACATCAAAACAATTAAACTGCCAGATGGGTTCGGATCCAAGTTCAAGTCGAAAGTGACCAAAGATGATAACAATATAACGGGCATGAAGTCTCATGACTGTCATATAATGATGCAACGGTTACTTCCTTATGGACTTCAGCAATACCTGGACACACCGACTTATACACCATTAATCAAGCTTTGTTCATTCTTTAAGCAAATTTGTGCCCGAACTTTGATGGTGAATGACATGGTGAAAGCTAAACAACAGTTGATCAAAATTTTGTGCAGTCTCGAGCAAATATATCCTTGATGAGGCGAAAAATGATCCGTTTTTAGGGGGTCATTTAAGCCCGAATCCGAACTTATTTGATCAAATATTGCCCTAAATCGTTCCTTTTGTGATTTTAGGTACTTGAAGAGTGAATTCTGGAAAAGAAGCCATTTTGGACGTTTTTGGAGCATAAAAGTGAAGAAAACGGCAAAGTCTCAATTTTCCATGCTGGGAACAGTACATGAAGGCGTCAAGAGTAAACTCATGACGACGTCAAACCCCAAGAATTAAAATCCGTAGCTCATGACGGCGTCACACAGGGCGTCAGAAGTAGATCAAGGCCGTCCGAGGAAGTATTTGGCGGCGAGATGATGGCGTCACACCTTTGTTCTTGACGCCGTCACCCCGATTTTCCTATATATAGTTTTCTAATTTTTCACATTAAAGGAGAGAAGTTTTGGGAGAAACCCTAAAGACGATTTTGGTGCAACTTTTACAGGTTTTTCAAGGGTTCCAAACCCTTGATACCTTGCATTGTAATTGAGATAAGTGTTCTTCTAATTCAATCAATATGTCTATGTGTTGGTTGTCTATATCTTGTTCTTGTCTCAATTCCATTATGCTAGGCTAAATCTCTTTTGTGTTTGCTTAGATCTAATGAAACATAGACATTGATTATGTGTTGATTACTTGTTTATTCTTGTCTTGGATGAATGATTTTATATGTTAGGCTTAAGAAAACTGGCAGATCTCCAAATGGTAACATGCTTGAACGTCTTAAGAAACATGAACCGAGGCGTACTAGGTCTTTATTGGTTGTATTTAATGCATGAGCCACTGTTTACAATCCCTATAGTTGTGCTGGGCATGGTGTAGGAGGAGATAAGAGCTCATAGAATTGGGGAGTTATGTATGCCACCCCATGAATGGTATTAAGGAATACAATCCGTCATCCATGCAATTATAACAAGTAATTAACGTGTAAAAGATATCTAAGGAGTAGTGAAATCTAAGTAAACACATTTTCTCCAATTATTGTTCACAACTTAGTATAAATTAGTTTAATTTCATTTTTATTATTTTATTTTGATTGCATCTTAGTTTTGGGTTAGTTGAATAGCAACTAATTCCGCCCACTCTTCCAAAACCCGAGATTTTACTTGCTTTCATAAAAATATAAAAACACAAAAAATAATCATCCCTCACCTTTAGAACTAGTAATTAGGCTTTCTAATCCTAGCGACACTATTCCTAAGCTGAACGATCAATCCCCCGGTACTTGTCACTATACTATACTACAACGATCAGGTACACTGCCTGGTGGGGGTTGTAAGCTTCTCGAGATCCCTCGAGAGGTAAAGCCTGTTGCGATTCCCACGCATCAAGTTTTTGGCGCCGCAGCCCGGGGAATAGTTATTGTCTAGGTTAGGATTTCTTTTTATTAGGTCTACTTGCTAGATTCCTTTCTAGTAAGATTTTATTTTTATTTTTTAGGTCTTCTTTAGTCTATCTTAATTCTTCGTGTCTTTGTTCGTAATCTTTACCATCCGAAATCATGGATGGTGGTAACATCTTTGAACCCGTCATCCCACCACAACAAAACCCACCACTAGAACCCCTTAGGCCCCGAACCTTAGGAGAGTATTCCCGACCTAGCCACCAAGGCTACCGAAACACCATTGAGCTCACCGGAGCCAATATGACCCCCTTGCGATCCGACACCATCCGGTTGGTACAAAGCAGATGTGCATTCCATGGACTTCGTTCCGAAGATCCAAACCAACATCTTAAGGACTTCCTTAAAATCGTAGATTCCATAGACCTAGGTGTTGAAACTAGAGAGACTACCCGTTTACGCCTATTCCAATTCTCTCTACGGGATCAAGCTAGTCAATGGCTTGAGCGTTTACCCGCGGGATCCATCACCACATGGGACAATCTCGCCAATCGCTTCCTTACCCAATTCTTTCCGCCGGAAAAGACTGCAATGCTCAGAAGGGACATTTTGATGTTTGAGCAACAGCGGGGTGAAACTTTTTACGAGGCTTGGACCCGTTTTAAGGATCTCCTCCACAAGAACCCTCATCATGGCATAAACCTTTGGTTATTAGTCCAGATTTTCTACGACCATGTTGACTATCACACTAAGCGCACCATCGACAGGGCCGCGGGAGGTAAATTGCGTGATAAGAACGCCGAGGAGTCTTGGGCAATTATCGAAGAACTCGCTGTTGATAATCATGAGATTTGAGAATTTAAACATACGATAGAAGCGGCCATCAATGCAGTCTCGACATCTGGAGGAACCACCGAAATCCCCGATGAACTCCTATGCAAACTTGAGGCAAAAGTTGACTATTTTGAGGAAAGGCAAAGGCGACCTTTGAGTCCTAGACAAGCCACTGTCAATTCTGTCTCAAAACCAACTTCGGCACCATTATCTGAGTCACCTTCTAGAGAACATGTCGAGACTTTTCAGAGGTGCACCCCACCTTGTTCCCCTCCCAAGGAACTTAGCTCGGAGTTTGAGGCTAGGATGAGGGAATATATGGCAACTCACTCAGATCGGCTTGCTAGATTCGAAGAAGCAGTTTATAAGCAAAAAGAGGAAATGCAGGAGAAAATGAATGAGATGTTGAGTCTATTGGAGGAGTATGCCAACCAGAGAACCCCCGAACGAATGCTACTAAGGAAAGAAAGCGCCACTCCCACCACCCAATTTGTTAATTCCATCACCATTGTCCAAAAAGATAACGAGAAGGTAGAAACTCCTGCTAAACAGACCTTAGAAAAACCACCAGAATCTCAACCTTTGAGTTACTACCTGAAGCATGATATAAACAAAAACACCATAACAAATTGGATTAAGGGTGATGGGCGTAACCAACCTCCCAATCAGGGGTCTGAAGATGAGGAAGAAGTGAAAGATGAGTATGATACGCTACCTGGAGGATCATTATTCGAAAAACTAGTGGTACAAAAGGTAGCTACTAAGCAGGTGGCATGTGGGAACTTTGAAATACCAACAAGCATCGGCGACTTGAAATATCTTAGTGCTTTCGCCGACCAAGGATCGGAAGTAAACCTTATGCCCCTAACTATTTACATCCAACTAACGTCAAAAATGCCAGCCCCTACTCGTGTTAGGCTATCTCTCGTTGGGCACTCGTACATATATCCCTTAGGGATCGCAGAAGATGTATTAGTTAATGTCGCAGGATTCATGTACCCCGTTGATTTTATGATCATTGATGATAAAGGGGATGGATGCATGCCAATAATCCTTGGGGCACCATTCCTCACCACCGCTAGGGCTGTCATTAAGTATGAAGGTAGGAAGATTGAGCTTAAATCAGGAAAAAGAAAGATTAGCTTCCCCATGACCCCGCGAAGTGGGCATGAGAATTTGAGTTGGAGAATGATCAAAAACAACATTGGCACGACACCCATTCGTATTCAGAATAAGATTCTTGCATGGGAGGCAAGGATCAAAAGCTATAAGAAAGCTAAGGATGAAAGAAGAAAAAGCAATAAGGTTCTGGTTGAACTCGAACATACTCGACATGAAAAAAATCATACACCATTTGAGGAAGGGAACTTGGTGCTCTTGAGACACTTGGAAACAACAATACCACCCGATAAACCAAGTCCTTGGTGGTATGGGCCATTCACAATCGAAGGATTGAGCCAAGATGGGGTAGCTAACTTGAGAAGCAAATTAGGTGGGAAGGTGATTGCAAGTATCGACAGATTCAGGCACTACCACCATAACAGTAATGATCGCAACTATGTGGGGTATATCATTTCAAATGATGAGATCACATAGTAACCCATGACCTTGAGTCTAGCTACAAGACTCGTAAATAAAGAAAAGCGCTTCTTGGGAGGCAACCCATGTTTTGTGTGATTTTATTTGTTTGATTGTTATTTGTTTCCGTATGCATGTTTAATTTTTATTGTTGGTTGATCATGTTTCTCAATTAAAACGTGGAAATACTTTACTATGTTGTTCGGCCTAGTCTTAACTCCACCTAGAAGTATTTTTGCAAAAGATAAGTGTAAGGGGAAACCCCAAATATGTTTTTAAGAAACAAACCGATCATGATTCTCCACAATATTAAATGAACATGTATATTCGTATTTGTTAGAGTCAAATGCTTGTATTGAGTCATAATGAAGTTTTGCAGGATTTTCCAGGAACTAGGACCAAGTTTTTCCAGAAATTTTCCGGAAACTTAACATAAGAATTTCTGCAGGTCCATTCTGACGGCGTTAGAGGTTTATTCTTGACGGCGTCAGGAGTTAAAATCTGGAAATTTTACCGGTTTTGTTTTTCTAACGGAGTCTTATGGTTTTTGTGAATTATTAAGTTTTATAATCTCCAGGAAATCTGCAAACTTCATTCCACAAGCATTATATCTTACTTTGTTTTCTAGGATTTAGTAACTTATATAGGATGCCGCCGATTTTACGCGAGGTTGTCTTGTCTATTTTGTCAGGATTTACAGGTTATTTTCGACAAGGAGATGATTTATATTCTGGAAGGGAAGCTTTGATTGTTCATTTTCTTGGAGGAAGATCTAACCTGGCCAACCTATAATCCATACCGAGCGAATCAGGGGAGTATTTGATTTCATTCTCTTTACTTTTTCACTTTTACATTCTTTACTTGAACATTGGGGACAATGTTCATCTTAAGTGTAAGGGGAGGGTAAAAAGATGATACCTTACATATGCACTTTCGCTTGAGTTTGTTTTGTTTGATAGTAGATGTGTAATAAAACTATGAGAAATACTTGTTAGTGTAATTTTAGCGCCAAATTTAAAATTTTTTACAACATTTAGGAGTGAAACTTTAGCCATAGTAAGCGTCTCATGGATAGGAGATTGTATGACTAGCACATAACCGTATATTCAGAAAAATTTTCCACCCAAATATGTGAGGTTCGCCTTTAGATTTGATAGGAAAAGCATTTGCTATTAGTGCTTATGAGTGTACCGGTAGCATTTAGATTCTAGAACTTGCGTTAGTGATGCATCCCGAGACCGCTAGTGAGACTACATTCGTGTGGTAGGATTTACTACATGATAAGAGGCATTAGGATCACCCTTGTGTTAAACCCGTATTATAATTACTTGACCATTTAAGTCATATTACTTGACTAGTTAAGTCAACTAATTTTTCCCACACCCTTAGCGTTGTACTCATTTTTAGTACACGAAACCCCTAGTACACCCCTCCGAGCCTATCTTTTCGTTTCTAACTTTAAGAATTTTACTTAAAGGAAGAATTTGTTACACCCCACTTAAATGTACAACCAAATCGCCTTAGCCTTCCGTGTATGCGCTCATTTTTAGTGCATTATTGTTATTTGTTAAACCCTAAGTTAACTTTCTAATTGATTACATGGTTGCTAAGTCGAGTCATATCCTTGTACATATTGTTTTGGGACGATTGGGACTCATGGGTAAGTACTTATTTTATGGAGTAATGGGGAAGAACATAATATTATTACCCCCATATGTACGTTAATCTTAAAAGTGCTCCAAGTGTTTTGATTTTCTTAATTCGAGTCATTAGTTTAGTTGAATGTAAAGTATGTAAAGATTCAAGTGTAAGGGGAATTCCCATTCCCTATGATGTATTATTTTGGATGGTAGGGTAAGAGTGTATGCAAAAAAAAAAAAAAAAATAGAAAAAATGAGAAAAAAACATACGGACTACCATCCCGTTTCATTCTATGTTCATTTTATGTTTTTGTTATTTCTCATTTATTAGCTTAAGTCGAGTCTAGTCTTGGCTTAGCAACGCCATCTTGTACATGTAATTAACTAAGATTGTTAACTCGCCACCAGTAAAACTTCCTTTATCCAACAAAACCGTGTAATTCATATCCCTATACCTAACGTTACAACCCTTTAAAAGACCTCTTTGATAGTTTATCCTAGGTGCTTACGCCATGTGGTGGAGGTTTGATCCTTTCCCAAGCCTATGGTAATCTATTTTGCTATGACAGGTAGTGAGAGATATCTTCCATTTCCATAATGTTATATTACTTTATTACACCCGAGAGATGTGAGTATCTAAACACTATTTGTGAGGTGCTTGTGTATGACCTCCGTGCTTGTCTATTGGTCTTTAGTGGAACGATTATTTGTTGTAATTACTTTTATATTAGTGTTAAATGACCCCTAACTTGTCTTTTGAGTAGAATAAAAGCGCATTTGCTTGAGGACAAGCAAATCTCAAGTGTAAGGGTATATGATGAGGCAAAAAATGATCCGTTTTTAGGGGGTCATTTAAGCCCGAATCCGAACTTATTTGATCAAATATTGCCCTAAATCGTTCCTTTTGTGATTTTAGGTACTTGAAGAGTGAATTCTAAAAAAGAAGCCATTTTGGACGTTTTTGGAGCATAAAAGTGAAGAAAACGGCAAAGTCTCAATTTTCCATGCTGGGAACAGTACATGAAGGCGTCAAGAGTAAACTCATGACGGCGTCAAACCCCAAGAATTAAAATCCGTAGCTCATGACGGCGTCACACAGGGCGTCAGAAGTAGATCAAGGCCGTCCGAGGAAGTATTTGGCGGCGAGATGACGGCGTCACACCTTTGTTCTTGATGCCGTCACCCCGATTTTCCTATATATAGTTTTCTAGTTTTTCACATTAAAGGAGAGAAGTTTTGGGAGAAACCCTAAAGACGATTTTGGTGCAACTTTTACAGGTTTTTCAAGGGTTCCAAACCCTTGATACCTTGCATTGTAATTGAGATAAGTGTTCTTCTAATTCAATCAATATGTCTATGTGTTGGTCGTCTATATCTTGTTCTTGTCTCAATTCCATTATGCTAGGCTAAATCTCTTTTGTGTTTGCTTAGATCTAATGAAACCTAGACATTGATTATGTGTTGATTACTTGTTTATTCTTGTCTTGGATGAATGATTTTATATGTTAGGCTTAAGAAAACTGGCAGATCTCCAAATGGTAACATGCTTGAACGTCTTAAGAAACATGAACCGAGGCGTACTAGGTCTTTATTGGTTGTATTTAATGCATGAGCCACTGTTTACAATCCCTATAGTTGTGCTGGGCATGGTGTAGGAGGAGATAAGAGCTCATAGAATTGGGGAGTTATGTATGCCACCCCATGAATGGTATTAAGGAATACAATCCGTCATCCATGCAATTATAACAAGTAATTAACGTGTAAAAGATATCTAGGGAGTAGTGAAATCTAAGTAAACACATTTTCTCCAATTATTGTTCACAACTTAGTATAAATTAGTTTAATTTCATTTTTATTATTTTATTTTGATTGCATCTTAGTTTTGGGTTAGTTGAATAGCAACTAATTCCGCCCACTCTTCCAAAACCCGAGATTTTACTTGCTTTCATAAAAATATAAAAACACAAAAAATAATCATCCCTCACCTTTAGAACTAGTAATTAGGCTTTCTAATCCTAGCGACACTATTCCTAAGCTGAACGATCAATCCCCCGGTACTTGTCACTATACTATACTACAACGATCAGGTACACTGCCTGGTGGGGGTTGTAAGCTTCTCGAGATCCCTCGAGAGGTAAAGCCTGTTGCGATTCCCACGCATCAATCCTCCTGCTTTTTTTTGACATTATGATTCACTTGGTTATGCATTTACCTGAAGAGGCTATTCAAGGCGGGCCTGTTTCATTTCGGTGGATGTATCCATTTGAAAGATACATGAAGAAGCTAAAAAACTATGTACGAAATAAAGCTAAGCTGGAAGGTTCAATAGCGGAGGGTTATGTTGCAGACGAAGCATTAACTTTTTGTTCTCGTTATTTTCGGGGCGAAATTGGGACGAAATTTAATCGTCCCACTGCATCTCAGGGTTGTCCTCTCCCAACAAGTGATTTGCAGGTGTTCCGATCACTATGTAAAACGTCTGGTAAAGTGACAATTATTCGGTTAGGTCTCCAAGAAATGAAGAAAGTGATATGGTATGTACTTCACAACAGTCCTGAGATCGACGCGTACATGAACGAGTTCGAGAGGTACGCGTTTTTATTTCGAAATTTCTTTTTCCCAAGTTATCTTTTCAATTAATTCTAATATCATGTCCATTTTCAGTGAACATCCTGATAGCGACATGCAACAAGAATTTCCTAGATGGTTTCAGACGAAGGTAAACTTATTATATGTAATTCCTTGTATAAATAACGACTATATATATTACTCATCTCCATCTATTCTTATCTTTGTTCATAGATCGGTAAACTTTACAAAGACAATGACCCAAGGTGTACTCCAGACTTATTCGCTTTGGCTTGTGGACCATTATCGACCGTAACCTCAGTTCACACTTGCGTAGTCAATGGTGTGAAGTTTGTTGTACACAGCCGCGATGTAAAACGTACAACTCAGAACAGCGGAATTTGTTCTCCTGGCGAGAAGGAAGGAGAAATGTATTATGGTCAGCTAGAAGAAATTCTGGAGTTCGCGTATACCCAGTTCAAAGTTGTGCTGTTTCGAGTTAAGTGGTTCGACTTGGTCAAAAGAGGTAGAGTCGAACGTTATAACACTAGAAACAACATGACACAAATTTGGGCATGTAGCACAGCGTTTGAAGATCAACCTTACATTCTCGCAACACAAGCAAAACAAGTCTTCTACCTTGAAGATCCTGCCAGACGACCACTCCATTGGAAGGTCGTCCAAGAAGTGAATCACAACACAACCTGGGATGTCATTGTGACAGAAGACGATGATGATGTGATACATGGCAATAACTCATCGAATCTCCAACTGTCTGCTAATTTGAATGATTTGGCATTTGAAACCTTAAATATCGATGGTCAATCAACGTTAGTTGAGGCACCACCACCAATCATTCAAGTTGATGACGACGGTGAATTTATTGATGATGAGGACGACGATCCTTATGATTTAGCAGACTCTAATGCAAACAATTCTGATGATGAAGTTGAAGATGCGACTCATGCTGTTTATGATAGTGATGTAGATGTAGCAGATTGATCTTAAATTGTAACTTGTAAAATGACACTTAGCTTATTTGAATGAAATTGTTATGGATTTTTTAAATGTGTATATTTATTTTAAATGTGTATGTATTTGAATGTGTGCATGCTTATGTTAATTTGTTCCCGAATTTCTATATGTTAATTCAACTTGTACTTTTACAGATGGCAGCAGTAGCGCGAGGTCACGGTGGTGACGGTGCCGATGACCCACCACCACCTTATCGTTCGATTACTAGCGGTCACCGTAGTGGTAAGAAAATTAAACTTGATAATTTGAATTTTGTTACTTGTTATTTTTTAACGTTTTCACTCACTTCAATTGTAGGTTCGTCACAAAAACCTCGACGAGGAGGTAGAGCGAGACAAGCTGGCGGCAGGGGTGGAGGTCGGGATGGCGGCAGGGCACAGGTCCGTGAAGCCAACAAAAACAAAGACCTCAGGAAAGCTGTGACTGCCACGGGCCCGCAATCGATCAAGTTCGAGTGGCGTGATCAGAAGACATTTCATCATGTTGGGCCCAACCGCGCATGGTTCGGTAACTATGTTGGGGAGCTGGTTAGGTCCTTGCCGTTGCACTACCCCTCCTGGCACAACCTTGACGAAGCGACTCGACAGGGCTTCATGAACCGACTCGGGGTCAATTATTTTATTTTCCTTTTAATTATATCTTTATATTTAATTCTTTGAATGTGTACATTTATTTAAATTTGTTTAATTGTGTATATTTGTTTAAATTTGTTTGCAGGAATTCTTCGACTTGCAGACCCACATGAACTCACCCGATTGGAAAACCATTTCGGCGGGCCTCAATGCGTACATTGCTAAGGTCTACTCCGACAACAAGGGCACGATGAAGAGGGTTTACTTCGACGGGGAGGGTGGGCCTGAAAAAGTGGATGAGATACGAAGAAACCCTCCTCCGAACGTCGAGCCATCTGTGTGGGAGGAGCATATCAAGTTTTACATGAATGAGAAGACCCTGAAGCGTGCTGCTGTGAACAAGGAGAACCGAAAGAAGTTGAAGGTGTACAGCCGCCACGGTTCCAAGTCATTGGCCGCTATTCGCCACGACTACGTAAGACACATTTTATTTTTATACAAGTATTTTATTTTTATAAAATTATTTAATTATAATTATATAAAAGTAATTAATTTTGATTTTATAAAAGTATTTAAGTTTAATTAAAATAAATATGGTGTTTGATTTGCCATTTTTAATTTGTTTCATCTTATATATATGCATGTGTATATACAGTTTCTGAACAGCAAGGACAAAAAATACCCGTCCCTCATCCAGTCGTTTTACGACACACACTGCGACAGTGATGGTATGTGGTTGCAGGATGAGGCTCGTGTTCAATATGTAAGTATCTTTTATTTATTTATTTTTAATTTATTATTTATTTATTTTATTTTATTTTTTAATTTATATATATATATATATATATATATATATATATATATACACACTTACATATATATATAAATTTTCTCAATTAAATAGGAAGAGATGGTCCGGCTGCGAGATCTGGGAGCGAATACGCCGGAAGGGGTGGCGTACACGGAGGAGCAGATACTTGTTAAGGTTTTGAAGGGCAAGCAGAGGGGCCACATCGCCGGACGGGGTAGGGTCGTACCCGGGCTCTCCAGGCCACCGTTACCATACACCCCGCCTCCACCTCCAGGTATGTACAGTTTGATAATATATTAATTATAGATTACTCGATCATGACTCAAATTAAGTATTGCAATAGATGTTTTTTAATTTTGATTGTTTAATTTTCAGAATACGCTGAGATGGAGAAAAAGCTTGCTGAGGCCGAGAAGAAGATTGCTGAGGCCGAGGAGAATCGCCTTCGAGAAGCTGAAGAGCGTAAGGCCTTGAAGGCGCAGCTTGATTTGGTCACAGGTTTTATGTCCTCCAACCCGCGATGGAACGAGTATGTTAGTCAGGCGGGTTCTCAGCACGTGGATGGCTCAGGCAGTGGCGTTGGAGGTAGTGGCTCAGCTGGAGGGAGCGGGAGTCGCAGAGGCGATGAGGATGGTTCTGGCGATGATGAGGGTCCTACTGATGATCACGAGTGATTTTGGATGTAGAGGTACAAACTTGGGTATTTTGTGTTGTACTTATGCTTGAAACAATATTTTGGCGACCCATATGTTAGTATTGTATAGTTTAACCTTTTGGCGACTTGAACGTCGCGGATATTAAAACATTTGTGGATATGGCAGCTAGGTTTAGACATTACCACACCCCGTTTTGTAGACTTTATATGTTTTTATTCATTTTGAGGGTGTTTAGCGATATTTTGCAAGTGTTATAGCCGATGGCGAGTTATACGTTTAGGACATGTTGATATTGAGTGGTTATAGGTGCTTGTAATGTTACAGGTTTTGGTAGATTTTTTCGGGAAAATCGGGAAAAAATCTGGAAAATTGCAATATTTGCAGCCTGCTGTTAGCAGGGTGTTAATAATGATACCGTCGACATGTCGACGACATCATTGAAAGATAATTATTGGTTATTTAATGATACTGTCGACATGCCGACGGTATCATTAAAACAAAAACAGTGTTTTTAATATTATGCCGTTGACATGTCGACGGCATTATATTAAAAACAATACTTTTGTTTTAATGATACCGTCGACATGTCGGCGATATCATATAAACCATAATTATAATCAACTAATAAAACGTTAATTAGTTATATGGTACCGTCGACATGTCGACGGGAAGAGTTTGACGGACACCAAATTTCTTTGACTGGAAATCGACGTGGGACCCACAGTGTCGATGGTGATTGTCGACGGGAACACTGTTCCCGTCGAAGCACAGCCGTCAATGTGTTCCCGTCGATATGTCGACGGTAACGTATTATTCCGTCGACATGTCGACGGAAAGGGCTTAAAAAAGTCGCCGGGGAAAGCCTCGATTGTACTAGTGGGAATGATATGACAAAGCCAACGCAAGGCAATTTCCGGAGGACCTCATACATCCGGAGCAACACACACTCCGGACAGACAGTAGTCTAGAGAGCTAAAGTAAATCAAAGTACAAACAAGTACATAAGTACTTGTTAAAAGAACATAAGCAAGTAACCATTAAGGAATAAGTACCAATCGACCTCGTACTTCGCCAAATTTAGTCTATAAATAGAGAAGAAATTATCAAGGTTAAACAACTCTCTCTCACTCTCATAAACTTCATTTATTCTTATACTTTCTCTCTCTAGGATACATACTTACTCTCACGCCGGAGGTTGGTCCTGGGAAGTACTCCTGGGACGAGACTAACGGACGTATTTGTCTTGCAGATATCCGAAGGAACCTTCATCAACCAAGAGATATCTCAAATCCGAAGGACCATTCAGAGTCCAGATGGCTCATCTCGCTTGTCGAAGGTAAAACCAAGATTTTACTTCAACATCCTCACAGTTACTTAAAAACTAATTAAAAACCGAGACAAAAATCGTAACGTCTCGAAAACATTCCATAAATTAAATATTCACCATTAATTACGAAATGAAATTATAAAATTAAATGATAAAAGTAGGAAGAAGGAAAGTAATACATACATCTGAAGCTTTAATTAAGTCTAGTAAGGCCTGGAGTTCGTTTTCCGATGGTTTTCTATTCGATGTCATGTCTCACGCGCCGTCTTTTACTCTCACGCGCCGCTTGTGTTTTTATTTTCCCGCCTCTTATTTTTATTTTATTTTTTGTTGGAAATGAGTGTGAATCACTGAATTGTGTTTGATTTTGTAGTTTTTAAGTTTTGTTTTTGTGCTTTTTTAGACCCTTGAAGTTTAAAACTTTGCATTTATGGTTACCAAGTTATTATAAAGGGTCGTCGATTATCAGAGCCTACGGCCAATATAGAAAAGTTAACTCATATTTTTTCTGAATGTTACATGTCTTCTACCATTAACCTACTATTGTCAGTTATTTTGTTTCTTAACATCAACTTGCACTTTGATACTTTATAAGAAGAGATAATTACGGGAAATGATATGCGCGTATAAGGATTTACTAAACTGGACACAAATGAAAGAGTTTTCATTTATGTTAAATAGGTCGCATGAACTTAACCGCTAATTATTGTTATAGTAATCCTGCTAATAACACTTCTTTTGATTAGAAGCAGAACATTACGTTTTATATGTTGGTAAGGAAATAATTATGTAAAATTCGATAATACCAACGGGATAACCAAAAGGAAAATTTATAAAAACTAACTTATTGGTGAAACATTAATTACAAGTTTTACCCGGTTTACTGACAACTTTTTATTAAAATTTGCAACAATTCTATTTATAAGATAGGTTGAATCAAAGTTACTATCATATAGTGCAAATAAAAGAGTACTAATAAGGTGTTTTGTTAGTTTTTTTTGTTTTCGAGTTTTGTGTTTTTTTTTTTTTTTTTTTTTTGTTGTTTTTTGATTATTGGACCCTTGGTGTTTCAACTTTTGTATTTATGGTTACCAAGTTATTATAGGGTCGTCAATTATCAGGCCTGCTAATTTTATAGAAAAGTTAAATCATGTAAGTATGGTTACCAAGTTACACGGTCAATATAGAAAAGTTAAATCATGTGAGTATATGTGTACCGGATTTGAACCTGTCAATTTTATGCATGTTACATATCTTCTACCATTCAGTTACTAAATTTGATACAAATGAATGAGTTTTCATATTTGGCCACTAGGTCGCACAAATTTAAACGCTAAGTATCATTCTTGTAATCCTAATAACAATAGAATGATTGGAAAAAATATAATTTTTATAAACTAAATTATGGGTGCAAAATCAACTTCGAGTCTTGCCCAATTTACTGACAACTTTTTTAACTACGTTATTAAAAAAATGCACCAATTCTATTTATAAGATAGGATGAATCGAAGTTATATGTGTTTTTGTTTTCCTTTTTAACCATGGTTTTGACATTTTAACATATAAATCTACCAAACTCGCCGCCGCACAAACAAATAACGCATATAAAAGAAAGTCTTTGAGCTATAAGGCTATTAATTATGGGAATTGCTACAACCACACACAAAACCCTACTCGCTGACGTATCAGCGGGTGGTTGGTTTAATCAAAGACCCCACCCACTGATTAAACCAATCACTCGCTGACACATCAGCGAGTGGAGGTTTTGTGTGAGGATTTATGTGGATGTAGCATACCCCATTAATTATAACTATGTTCTCCACATGATGTGGGACAAACATTTTATTCTATGGAGTATTCCTTTAGAGACATTGTAACAATTTTCCTCTCACTTGAGTTGAATTTGTACATTGTGATTACACATCTCCTCTTTGAACAAGACTGTATTATACTATAAAAGAAAATAAACAACCACTAAGAAGCCTATGTAAACATATCTACAATACGTTAACATTTTTCTTTTCAATCAAATGTACAATTATTTAGTAGGATCAATGATTGGTACTTCTATGGAAAGAATACAATCATCTAAGGTCTAAGAATATGTAGCAACATTTTGATTTAGATTGTTGATTGCTAAAAATTATATCATATTAGTTTCACTTATGACTTTTATATGTTTCACTGGATTTTGTAGATTTTGGCTTCACATAATGATAAAAGCCCGCTCCTATAGGTATTTTAGATTTGTGACCATTGACAATAGGACAAAACCTTAAAATATCGACTAGATAAGCACACCTCTAACATAAATTTTGTATTAATAAAGACTAAAGTCTATGTAAGAGATGTAAGAATATATCGAATTTACCCTGCTCTTTTTGTCTTTTCTATTCCAAATATCGAAATGGAGTTTAAATTTGAAAAACAGAGCCCCACGACTTGTGAGTCTTGTTCTCCACCTGCTGTAAACTCGCATAATTATCACTCGTAAATATGGTTAAACAATGTGAGACAAACAAAAGTTTAGTAAATTATTATATACTTTATAAATGTTAGAAGTGAAAAAGTTGTAGATAGTAGTATAAAACAATAAGTTACATGTTTATACTAACTATAACTTTAACAACCATAACATTTAAAGCTATAAGCATATAAAGGCATGTCCATGAGAAGTAAATAACTTCATTGCACCTCCCCACTGGCCCACTTTAAAAACTCTTCTCCTCATTCAATTGTTTTTCGCTTGTCGATGTGGGACAAACATTCTCTAAACACATTTAACAATCTTACTTTCACTAAAGAATTACAAGACAAAGACATGGAAAGATAGAGAAGATTACTGTTAGCTAAACATAGCGAGACAGCTATAAATTCTTAAGCTATTATAAGTTTAAAAAATTATATCAAACACACTCGAATATTGATCTTGTAAAGTGGTTGAATGACCACTACAAAAAAATAGTTGATTCTTCACACTTTGTTTTCACACTTTTCAAAAGTGTGTACAATTTAACTACTTTATTAACACTTAATTATGTGTAAAAATTGTTTACATTAATAAGTGTGGAAAAAAAATGTCAAAAAATAGATTTTTCACACTTATAGTTGTATCAAATAAAAGTTCACACTTTTAAGTGTGAAAAATTAGAAGATATCTCCACACTTTTAAATATGAAGGTTATTTGTAACACCCAAATTTTACACACTTTGAGAAAGTGTGGAGAATGTTTAGGTCCTCACACTTTAAGTAAGTGTGGAGAATTTTGGTCCACACATATAAGTGTGAACATTTCTTAGATTTTTTCACACTTAAAAGTGTGAACTTTTTTTTGACACAATTATAAGTGTGGAAAATTAATTGTTTTACTTATTTTTTCACACTTATCAATGTAACTAATTTTTACGCGTTATTAAGTGTTAAGAAATTAATAAAATTTTACGCACTTTTAGAAGTGTGAAGAAAAAAAGTGTGTAAATTAAACCAATTTTTTGTAGTGGACAGAAAAAACCAAACAATCTTTTGTACATGTAAACAGTCTTCGTACTCTCGGTTTTACCTTAGATTATGAGTATGGTCGGTCTACACTTTACCTTCCTCATATCTCGCCCGGGATTGAATGTCGTTGTAGTGTATTTTCCTTTCATTTACAATCTTTAGAGAAGTAACTAATGTTGAAATCGTTTTGTGATCCCTAAACTCTGGTAAAACAAAGACAGGCTTCCCTTAAAAACGTGGGAAGATTTAATTGGGCCGTTCATGCATTGGGCATATAATACACAATTCAGAGCTTCAACTTTTTGGCCTGCAAAATCTATCATTATAAACTTTAAAGATCGAGATGAGCTTATTTCTTAATGAGACCTAGCTGGGTTCTGCCGGTCCTGAGATTTCGGATGCCCTGGGCGAGCCAAGTAAAATATGCCCCTTATAAACAAACAACATATTTTATGACTTAGATAAGCATATCATTGAAATGTAACTTCTTACTAACAAAATTAATTCTAAATAAAATATATACCAAATAACCAAACTTGAAATAAATTCAAAACTTGAAAATTCACCATCTACCAATGATAGAGCATCTCAACACAATTTACCATCATCACTTACTTTAGTTAATTTGTTTAGAGCTTCTTTTATTTGAGAAAGTTGAGTTTTTATAGCTTTAACACTTTCTACATGACTTTCCCATTGAGTAGCAGAGAGTCAATTCATCAATATACTCAAGTAAAACACTCCACATGTAGAACTAGAAAATACATTATATATCGTTCGACATGTTCCAAAAAAGAGTTTTATGATTTCACAAGAATTTGCCATATCACATAATTTTAAATTAAGACAATGACAACCACATGACATATAAAAAGCTCTTGGGTTTATATCAAGTAATCTTTTTTGAACACATTGATGTTTTCCCTTCATATTAGATCCATTATCGTCTCCTTGTCCTCTAATATATTTAATATCTAAATCAAGATCTTTCAAAACAGCTTGTAGCACATTGAAAAGACCTAAACATGATGTATCTTCTTCTACTAAAAACATCTTGGGCACTTGACGGTTGTGAATGACGCAACATGATAAACTCGAGTGTAAATTACAAAATAATCTACTAAAGAAAGAATAATAAATTAATAAGTTTGGAACAATGCCTTTCAAAATTAAAAAAAAAAATGGAACAATATCACCTAATCAAAATTGATGAAAAGAAGAAAAGATGATCGCTTGATTCGTTTGATGCCCTAGTTGTTTTGAATTCAACTCTTAAAAACTGCAACAACAATTCATAAATCGTCTCTGTGGATGTGATGGTCTGATAGTGATTTGTAAATGGTACCCTTTGTAAAACTGTCATGTACTTGTTCTTTTGTTTCGTTCTTTTTTAGTGGTCCTATTTGAATAAGTCATAAACTGTACGTTAGTAGTTAGAAGTTATAACGTAGGTTTAATATCAATTAAAATGGGCTTTGAATTAGTCATATATTGATCCTATCTCGTTCCTTTTACTGAACCAATTTTGAGGTACTCATATATTAGTGTAGTGGGCTTTATATTAACTTGTGCTTAAATGAATCTAGTAAAACTAAACATGGACTGATAGAATGATGCCCTCTCTCTTGGGCTGCCCCTGGGCCGTCGCCCACGTGGCCCATTGCCAAATTCGGGCCAGGGTTCATAAAGATGTTTTAATCTTGTTTATAAACATGAATCACATCATCGTGTAAGTTTGCAGCTAAAAGATCGTTTTTTTCAAAATCTTTTACACTACTAGGTAAAAGACTAGCCTATTAGGTTCCCCTCATGTTAATGAAGCAAATGACATCTATTTCCGATTAGGATTTGTAACAACATCGTTTCGGTCAATATTTTTGGCCAACGATCCGTAGTCGTATTTAGTGTCTGCACAAAAGTAAACTGAATTCAACTACTTATTTACGGGTTTGTGTTTGGATTCATTTATGAATATTAAAAGTCTAAAAATATGAACTTTTACATAAATAAAATGATGGCAAAACTTGATCTTACAAGCATTAAGGGTGCGTTTGGTTGTGGTGATTTGGGTGGGGTTTGGATTTATGCTATGAAAATCAATTGTGTGGTTAGCGGTTTAGATCTAAAATAGTGACAACGGTCCCACAAAACCAATAGGAGGCAAGTTGATTACACTCTCTCACACACATTAACACTTTTAGTCTCTCTATCTCTTACTCACATATGCACACTTTTAATTTTTAAATAATAGTTTTAATTTTAATTAAGTATATCTTTTTCTTTTACCTCAAAACAAAATTCAAAATCCAACTCCAATTCTAATCTCTTCTAGTAACCAATCTACTAACCAAACGCATCTTAAGTCTACCATAACCAAGTGTCTAAAATAACATATATGCGACCATTATCGTAAAATCTAAATACTGTTACATATACACAAAACATACACTTCATATAACGTACAAAAAGTTAATTAAAATTGTATAGTTTATAAATAATATGGGTCCTTAAACTACTTGCCTTTGTAGAAAAGAAAACTTTCAAATACAAAGAAATCGTTTTAAGACCCATAACATTTAGAACTATAAGAATATAGAGTCATGCCTATGAGAAGCAAACAATTACAATGCACCTCCCAACTTTATAGAATCGTCTCCTCACCCAATTGTTATTCACTTGTCGATGTGGGACAAACATTCTTTAAACACATTTAACAATCTTACTTTGGTTGGTTGTACATTGTGGTTACACATTGAAGTTCATTTCAATTAACACTATTCATCAAAGAGTCATCATCATATATCAAAAGAAAACAATCTTCCAAAATCATATATATAGTTTTATAAAAAGATTCATCAAAGCATGTTTTAACAGCATTAGCTTAAAAAAATTTGCTACAAGGTACTCAAAAATTTGCTACATGGTAATCCAACAATAACAAGAAAAAATAGAAGCGAATAGTCTCGAGTCTTCATCCTGATGCACCAAAACAAAAGGGCAAGGTCGTGCAATGATTGCATCTCACTAAATGTTCATCTCTTTTGATAGCGACTTTATTGTGTGTTTCTAGTCGATTTAAGATGTTGCATTATGTCGCTTTTTTTTTTTTTTTTTTTTTTTTTTTTTTTTTTTTTTTTAATGCCTTACTTTAGTGCATTAGTAGACTATTTGGTGTCACTCTTTTTGCTTTGTAAACTTACTTATATGTCAATACAATCTCCCTTGAATGTGCATCCTATTTTTAAAAGAAGTTGTGATTTGCGGATAAAAACTTATTTATCATTAATGGGTGCTCAAATATTCATGTTATTGTATGAAATCATATTTGTTGAAAATAAATACCGTAATAAACAGAAAACAACACATGTTGCTGAAGCATTACACTTGTTAAGGTTATAACTTACTTATTATTAATGGGTGCTCGATTGTTCAGGTTATTGCATGAAATCCATATAGTTAATCATGAAAATAAATAAAAAACAGAAAATTGTGCGATCTAGTGAAGCATTACGCTAAAAAAAAGACACCTCAGTAAGATTTCAAATAGCAAAACAAGGCGGGGAGAGTGCCCCGATAAAATACCCAATATAATTCAATGTGAGGATAGCCGCACGCTGTAACCCTGCATCGTTACCACTCCTAAATATGGTTAAACAATGTGAGACAATCAAAAGTTACCTAAATTATTATATAGTTTATAAATGTTAGGAGTGAAAAAATTGAAGTTAATATATAGTATAAAACTAAGTTACATGTTTATATACTAACTGCAACTTAGACACCCATAACATTTAAAGCAATAAGCATATAAAACCAGAGAGTATTGCTAGAATGACAAAGAGTCCATAAAACAAAATTATGACAAGTGAATCTTATTTTGTGGACACTTTTTGTAATTCTATCAATACTCATAAAACAAGTCCATGAAAATTAAATAATTTCAATGCACCTCCCCCACTTTACCATAGCAAAATGTTTTACAATCTTATTTTCCATTACGGTACACCATAAGCACCCTGGATTCTATAGCTACTCTATCGCGTCTAATAATTGACAAAGTCTTCAGCTGACTTATGACCGCCAATGACTCAACCAGAAACACAACAAAGAGACCGAAGAGACCACTATTAATAAATCCGAGGCCTCCTAAGCAACAAAGTCCATTACAGAAGACCTGCATATCAAACGTGAATATATATAACAATGTAGTTAAGAAAAGAAATAACAAACGCACATGGTAATGGAAGTTGAACCTCAAATAGAAAGAAGGGCTTCATGTAGTGCTCTTTCACCAACTCCCGGAAAGTTGTATGTGGATACTAAATTCTGCAAGAGTGCAGATATAGCTATTCATATTTAAGGAGAATGGGAGCAAGTTAAAAATCAGTTACCTGATAGTCAACACCAGTGGTAGACACAAGTCTAGCAAAGCCCAGAAACAGTAGTGGGCTAGTAGAAGACAATGCACTCCTCAAAACCCTATAAATATCAAGATAGTGATCATGCAACTACTTAGTGAGAACGAAAACGTGAGAAATATGACAGCATGCCTACTTAGAGAAGTTGAAAAATAAGGTCATGCATATGACCGGGTCTAACCGGGTCTTGGCTGGATATGACCGGGTCTTGGCCGAATATAACCGGGTCTAACCGGAAATGTACAATGCCTGTGACTACTGGACAATATCATACTACTGTAGGTGTCTTGATAGCTAAAGAAGAGACAGGTTGGATTATGTCATACGGAGTATAAGTGGACGAAGACATTAAAATTTTAAGCTTGATAAGTACTTTTTATTCTAGCCCAAGTGTCCACGTGATCAACTTACAAAACATAGGCATTAGATTTACAGGAATTTAGTATAAAGAGTAAGTTTAGGCACCTTATATATTGTTTTTGTGGTGAAAACCAAGAGAATTTTTTATCCCACATAGTTGAAAGAGGAGAAATGATTATACCTTATATACCAAAGTTTATACATATCACACATGTTAGAATTAGTATGATGCTTTCTTAGTTGTCGTTGCTTGTGTTAATGTCAAACACATTTAACAATTGAACGGTGGCTATGAAAACTTAATATGAAGCCTTAACATTTTTGGAGAAATGCTTGATATTTCATTCACCATTTTATATTATTGTGTATGATTGTGTGAATAATTGCTAAGTGTTATAATAAACTAGGCATTTAGACCCGTGCGATGCACACGGGCTCGATCTAAATGTTCATAGTTATGAAAGCCCGTGCGATGCGCATGGGCTGTATAGAAGTTTTCAAAGTTTAATACCCGTCATTTTATATTCGAGACGTATTTTTGTTATTATATATATAAGTTGTCGTGGTAGCATACATTTTGTAAGCATGATACGTATTTAAAATAGTTTATTGACATGTAATCTTTTAAGATGTATTTTTTACTTAATATTTTTTGTCTATTTATTTTGGTATAGACTTTATCATTTTTTATTGGAACTAACTAATATTAATACATCCGGCTAAGTTATAACTATTTCTTATGATAGTCAACAATGCTCGTGCGATGCACATGGGCTGTATAGAAGTTTTTATAGATTTAAAATATGTGCGATGCACATGAGCTGTATAGAAGTTTTCATAGCGTAATATTCGGCATTTATTTTTGTCATTTTATATTTAAGTTGTCATGGTGTCACACATTTGCTAAGCTTTATATGTATTTAAAATACTTTATTGAGTTGGTTGTATATAAGTTTTTATAGCGTAACCTTCGACACTTATTTTCGTCATTATATATCTAAATTGTGATGGTATCACATTTCCAAACATGTCACACATTTAAAATAGTTTATTGACATTAAAAGAGTATATGTGAAGAGATTTTTTTCAAGATATTACATTGAAAAGAATCTCTTCACATGTAATATTTTAATATGTATAAGTTACATAAATTATTTTAAATATGAAACGATGCCATTAATGTTGGAGACCTTTTATATTCATCCTCATGCGATGCACACAGGTTTGGACTGCCTCAGGACCCATGCGATGCACACAGGTTGGATCTAATTGTTTTTTTCGTAATGTTCGGGACTAATTATCGGTTCATGTTTGAAACTCTCATTTTTTTTGAAAGACGGACTTCGTTGTTCAAATAAATTACATTATTAAAAGCGAACTATAAAACAAATTTCCTTTTTAACAAAACTATAAAAACATAAAACACTAAAGTAATTAGTATATTCAAGAGTATAAATTATAATTCGTATAATAAATTATAGTTCGTATAGTAAAATATTGCATGTTTAATTTGTAACGTACTATTAATATGAATGCTAAGTGTTTATCTATTTTGACACCGATAGCCATGGCATTGTTCTTGTTGTTGTTCATTAGCATTTTGCATGTTTTGTTCTTGATACAATTTTCGTGACTTCTCGATCTCTTTCTTTAATGTGAAGAGGTTTTTTTGTAAAATGTTATATTTAAATGAGGCTTTTCATATGTAATTTTTTAATATGAGTAAGTTACATAAATAATTTTTTAATTAATGCATTATTACAACATTTTTTCATAAACTATAATATCGAATTTGGACTATTCATTAGTAACGCACTCTAAGTATTTACAGTATGACGACATGAATCACATGATATCAAACTCAAATGAATAATGCTTACCTCGTGATAGGTGTAGGATAACATTTGAAATACAATTTCCTTCTCCTTTATATACTTTTTCGATTTAGAAGATACTTATTGTTAAGATGATCGTGTGAAGATATTTTTATTATATACTACCATTTTCAATATGTAACATCGACATAATTTACACAGTCATACCAAATATCAAAGTCACGCAATATTCCAAGACATTTAATTAAGAAAGTGACATTAACACACCGCAAGACAAAAAACTACATTAAGAGCAAAAATATTGAAATGCACCAACAAAGTGTAGTAATAATTATTGACTAAAAATTGAATGCTCGTCAAATAAACTTACTTGCTAACGAATCAATAGTATTAGCCCGTTTAGCGGTATTACATGAAGTGAAATATTGCATGTTTAATTTGTAACGTACTATTAATATGAATGCTAAGTATTCAACCCACCGGTAGCCGTGGCATTGTTCTCGTTGTTGTTATTGTTGTTGTTGTTGTTGTTGTTGTTGTTGTTGTTGTTGTTGTTGTTGTTGTTCATTGGTCTTTTGCATGTTTTGTTCTTGATACAATTTTGTGACTTCTCGATCTCTTTCTTTAATGCTTCTTGACGCGCTACAAAAAACAATTAGATATAGTTGATAATTAGTAACTTAAATATAGTTAATCAATATATTGCATTTTTGATCAAAGTAAAAATATTCGTGCATGTTCCACTTAATTGATAAGACAACGATGTGTAGAATCTCTTAAGCCATTAGAGAAGATGATGTTACTACCAAACCTCCTAAGCACCATCTTTATGTCCTACATTCTTACACACACAAAACACACATGAAATTTACATAAAATAACATAAATCAATATGCTAAATAAGTAAGACGATATGATGCTTACTTTACCACCATAATAAGTTGTAGCCTAATGTGCACGCGGTGTGGAGAAAGTTGTGGTTTGTTGTGTGTGATTTTTGACACATTACATAGTTGATAAAATATTTGTAACTCATATACGGGAAGGTAAAAAGACTAACTACTAATTGGTGTGTTTAATTTATGCATTCATGTCATTTTTGGTTTGTATTCTTTGAGGTTTAGAGATGGCTTGAAATATGTTGTACTGTACAAACTTTTGTGCACGATTCCTCATGCAAAACATATTGTACCGTACAAACTTTTGTGCACAATGACTCTTGTGCCTTAAATTAAGCACTCAAATCTTTAGATAGTATAGAAGATATATTTTTCATGTTGCTTAAACTACCTTGTATCGTACTACAATTTGTGCACAAATCCTCTTGCACATTAAATTAAGTCACCCAATATTGTGTAATTGATATACTTTTGATGTTGCTTACACTACCTTGTACAGTACAAATTTTTTCAATTACTTGAATCACTAATCTTATGTACTTACCCTTATGCATGACTATTAAATCAATGTACTAACACATGAAGCCTCCACATTTTACTTTTAATTCTTGGGACATTTATTATGACTCATTTACATTTATAAGGCTACTTAAGCTCACAAATCCTCTTGCACATTAAATTAAGTCACCCAATATTGTGTAATTGATATACTTTTGATGTTGCTTACACTACCTTGTACCGTACAAATTTTTTCAATTACTTGAATCACTAATCTTATGTACTTACCCTTATGCATGACTATTAAATCAATGTACTAACACATGAAGCCTCCACATTTTACTTTTAATTCTTGGGACATTTATTATGACTCATTTACATTTATAAGGCTACTTAAGCTTTATATAATATAAGATGGACCAAGTAATGGAACATCTGATCTCACATATGTTTTGTTTCTTTTCTTTTTTACTTCGTATTTGTTGAGATTAAATTGCAATCACATCGATTGATTCTCGAGCAATATCACACCTATGTTTCTCTTCGGTTCTGCATTGTTTGGAACAATGGATTTGTGTTATAAGTGATAGAGTACTCCATGGAGGATTTTCGTATCTAATTGCATTCTCACTTAACGATTACACAAGAATCTATCTATCTATCTATCTATCTATCTATCTATCTATAACACACTTTTTCACCTCTCTCTTCATCATTTTTTTCCTAAAATAGATTCTATTTTCGTGGCGACACCTGTTAAACTCAAGCTTTTAAATCATCTATAGCTTATGTATTATTTTAAATTCGAAACTGACGTACAATTAGCTTTTAATCGTGTATAGCAACAAAAAAAAGTCATTTATTTACACACTTTATAAACACACGTATAAGTTTCAATTTTAATAGTGTTAATCGGGTGGGTCTTGAATCTAGTATATTTAATGTTTTATTTTATTAATATACTACTAATTAAAATAAAAGTCCGCTTATCAGGTGGGTCTTAAAGCTAGTATATTTATATTACAAAAAGCAACTAAAACTTTTTTCCTAGTATAAATAAAATATTTTTTACACTTGAACTTCTTTTGGTGTTAAAAATATATATAATTAAATAAAAAATATATAAATTATGTAATTCATGTTATTCGGATCGACCCGAAAACCGAAGCGAATTCAAATTCGGTCTAATCCAATTTGAATTCGGTTCGTTTCAATTTTACAGAGAAAAAAGTTTAATGAGAATTAAATAAACCGAACAAACATCCGTCTAAAGTAACCTTAAACTATCATATCTACCAAATCATCCCGTTCAGAACCACAATATAAGTACTATAAAATATGGGCTATTAAAGCAATCTTATGGTCCAAGACATCATATTTCCTATTCTTTGGGCTTAAATTTTAGGACTTTTTATCCTTTTGGATCAACTATAAGTATGATCCAGCCCAACTCTTATATTGGTTCGGTTCGTCTCTTTGAGTTTTTGCGGTAAGTTACAATAACAATATTTCCTGTATTTATCTTTTTATCAAACCAATCACACACATTCTATCTTTTTTAACTAAACAATGCACACGTTACATCCTTACTATCCGAATCAAAACTATAACTGATAACAATAATTACTGTAGTCCATGTTTTGGGATGTAGCATTTTCTGTTTTGCTGTCATTTGTCGTTTGGTTGTAGGCTTTTTTTTTTTTTTTTTTTTTTTTTTTTTTTTTTTTTTTTGGTTTTCATCCTCCCTAAATATCTTGTTGGGAGGTGGGATGCCTTTTTTGTATTTTGTTATTTGGTTGGTGTATTTATATATGTTTTCTTTCAAAAAATAAATAAATAAAAAAAACTAAAAAAAAAAAAAAAAAAACATGTTTGACAATGAAGTAGGACAAAATGGTACTGTATTTAAAATTGTTAAATGTAGCTCTAAAGACACGGATTGACTGCTCGTACGAACGTTCACTTTCTCATGAATGTATTGGACATAACTACCTTTGACCCCTCACTTATATTGTGAATTGAGTAGTAATATCAATTGCATGATTCGCTTAGTTTAATATTGTTGCATCCTAATAATTTTCATCCTATTAATTTGTCAATAATGGTTTATAGTAGTTTGTTAATAAATTAGCTTTGCAATTATGGTTATGAATCCTATGGTGTTTTTGAGATATTGGACGAAACTAATAAATGGTAAACTACAAAGCCATTTGGGAGTTACAAGTGTAGAGGGGTGGAGCTTCGTGTGGCACATACCACATATGGTTGTAGGCGATTAAGTGTATTTTTCTTGGATTCCTGAAGGTGCTACACGCCTACACCTGTTTCAATGTTTGTAGAGAAAAAGTTTATAGTTTTTGAAAAGACATAAAGAAGAAACAAAAGATGATGTTTTCTACTTATTTGTCTTTTAGCCATTATTTTTAAATTTTTTTAACACATAGATGTAAAGGGTAGTCAGCCAATACTCTGCCTATGCGGGATTGGGTTTGTTGTTGTTGTTGATGTAAAAGGTAGTCAGGTAGGGCCATAAAGGTCTTTGGATTTGTTTATCTAGTTTTTATATTATATGTTTTAGAAACTTTATTTACTTTTAATTTTACAAAAAATGTATAGCTATAAAAATGTCAAACGTTCAATTTCATCTTTGATTTTCAAGATCATTATTATTTTGATACTACTTTTAAGCTACCTAGATCCAAGAACTAAAACCACAAACTAGTTTTACCCAAATAAATGGAAAAGTAAATTTAGAAATATGCACGAAGCGAAGCGAGCCATAAAAAGTGCCACACAGTCCAAAATCTTGTATCTGCCACTGCAAGTGAGTGGTTACTAATCCAACACCTTTTGGGAACTTTTCTTAATTGTAAGCCCACAAATTTTATTTAGCACATGTCGTAGAAGATGGTTGGGTTTGGAAAGTACAAGTTGAAGAAGATAGTTGTGTTGAATAGGACTGCAAATGATGTGTACAATTACTTGTTTGGGAAGCTTGGGAACTTTTATAGATCGAAGGTTAATCATCATGTCTTCAAATATTACTGTCTTTGTATCAAACTAAATGAGCTTTTACCTTTCAATTGACCAAAAGGAAAAAGCTTGTTTATTTTGGAACGAAGTCTCGAAGCTAGTTTCTTGGAAAAAGAACAAGATATTTATATATATTCATTTTAGACAATCGTGATATCTCAATTACAAGCACAATTATACATGTTAAACAATCAAAAAAGCATATGCGAGCATGCCATTTTGATAACAATAAAAGATAAATCACATATAGTAAAGTGTTGTTTGAGTGCACAATTATGATAAAAGATACTCTAAAAGTAAATCATACTTGTTACTATTCGGATGAAGAATCCAATATAGATTAATATTGTATAGCAAAAAAAAGTTTGATTTGTATACAATGGAAGGTATTTTTTTTTTTTTTTTTTTTTTTTAATATATTTTTTTTGAACGGCCATTTTATTTAAAAAACTAGCAAGAAGCTAGAACTTACAAAGAAATAAGATGCGGGTTTTTTAGTCAATCATTCATACTAAACGATGCTTTACATCTATACCTACACCAATAATAAGACTTGGAAACAATATCATCAAAAAACCTCGCATTCACTGGAATCTTTGCTTTGAAAATAAACGTGTAACTAACCGACCACAAGCACCACCACATAACGTAGAACACACCTTCCAACATCAATTTGTTTGTTGTCGGGATGCGCAGATTCACTAACCAATTCTTCCAGTCATCATAATCTTCAAAATCCCGATATGAAATGTCCCACCAACGCATAATCAAACGAACCGTTTGGCGAATCATACAGCAAGAGAAAAACAGATGGCTAGATGTCTCAACCCCATTTTCACAAACAACACACATGAGAGATTCGATATGCATACCTCGACGAGAAATGTTAAACCTTGTCGGCAACGCATCCAGCTTGACCTTCCACGCCAACACATTCACCTTTATTGGCACATATTTAACCCACCTCGTAATGGAGGCAACCTCCAGAAGAGTTTTGTCGTCGATCAATTTTCTAGCAGACGCAACGGTGAATTCCCCCGAGTTCTCCAACACCCACGACCATCTGTCAAGCATAGGAGATAAACTAACATCTTGGATCATAACTACAAGCTCCTCAAGTTGTTCCTGCTCAGCTCCACCTCTCGGATTTCTTCTAAACGAGTGATCCAAGCTTGGATGCATAAATTTCGTCCCAACAGAGATTCGTTTATTTGATTCAAGTGCATATAAACGCGGAAATCGATACCTAAGCATGCCACCTTCTCTCCAACAATCTTCCCAAAAAAGAGTGTTCTCCCCATTCCCCAATTTAATGCACATGAAACTACGCAAGTCAATACCTTTATGAGCTAGAGATCGAAATTCATTCACAATACTCATCCAACACGACTTCGTACCAGCTTTGACATTCGCATCCAACTTTCCGTCAGCTCCATGAATCGCCTTAATAACACGAACCCATAGAGAAGAATCTTGCGCATAAAATCGCCAAATCCATTTGAACATTAAACTTCTATTCAGCGCATAGAGGCTTGAGACACCGAGGCCTCCTTTAACTTTGGGAGCTAACACTTTCTTCCAATTAACCCAAGAACTTTTGTTACTATTGAGCTCATGCCCATTGAAGAAATGACTTCGAATCGATTCAAGAGTATTAAGAACACCCAAAGGGACTTTAAAGATCGACATATGGAATATGGACATCGACCCTAGAACCGACTTAAGCAAAGTAAGCCTACCACCAACAGACAACATCTTCATCTTCCATTTAGAAAGGCGCGACTTTACTCGTTCTACCCCCTCATCCCAAGCCAGAACCCGAGTCATAGAGCCACCTACAGACGAACCGAGATATATAAACGGGGCTTTAAGAATAAGACACCCAAGTTTCGACGCAGCCCCTTTAACCTTATCATTATCCACATTAACGCCCAAAATTTTACTCTTGCTCATATTGATTCTTAAACCGGACACCTTATGAAAACAGTCAAGAACATGAACAAGAGTATTAATGTTACTCTCACACCACTGCCCAATGAAGACCGCGTCATCCGCATAAAACATGTGAGATAAAGTCATCGAGGAATCTAACTTGATACCCTTGAACATTCCCACATCCACCACCCGTTGAAATGATAAATTAAGACTCTCCATGATTAGAATAAACAAGAACGGAGATAACGGGTCGCCTTGTTTCAGCCCTTTATAGAATTGGAACTTCTTCGTTGGACTTCCATTAACAATAATAGAGCCTCTCGACGATCTCAAGCAACTTTGAATCCATTTACACCACTTTTCTCCAAATCCAAAATTTTTAAGAATATCATCCAAGAAGTCCCACCGAACCGAGTCATAAGCTTTCTCAAAATCAACTTTAAATAATAAAGATTGTTTCTTCTTCGTCTTACACCACTGAATCACTTCATTGAGGATAAACGGTCCATCTAGAATCTGTCTATCCGCAACAAAAGCAGATTACACCTCGTTAACGATATCTCCCAACACGTCAACGAATCTATTAGCCAGAATTTTTGCAATGATTTTGTATAAGCTCCCAATAAGACTAATAGGACGAAAGTCTTTCACCAGGTTTGCATCCGGAATCTTAGGAATCAAGGCAATAAAAGACAAGTTACAACCTTTAGGGATCTCACCGTAAGTGAAGAAATACTTCACAGCATCATACACATCATTTTTCAATAAGATACCAAAATCAACGATAGAACTCGAAAGTGAAACCGTCCGGGCCAGGAGCTTTGTCAGTTCCACAATCCCACACCGCTTTCTTGATTTCCTCATTAGATACGTCACATTCCATCTCCAATTGTTGTTCTAAAGACAATCTCTTCGTATACCTCATCTTGTTAATGGCACATCTAACATCAGGTTGGCAAAAACGATTTCTAAAATGATTAAAAAATTCCCGCTTCACATGGTTCGGATTATCAATCCATCTCCCTTCAACCATTATACCTCGTATAGCCAGAAGATTCCGTTTTTTATTAATGATGCCATGGAAAAAACTAGAATTTTCATCTCCTTCAATGGACCATTTAACTTTAGCCTTTTGGGCCATTTCTTCCGCGTTTAGATTATCAATATGTTGAATGTTCTTAACAATCTCCAATCGTTTCAGAACCATCTCCTCATCACCATTACCACTATCAATAATTTTCTCCACGGCCTCAAGATCAGACATGTAGTTGGCTTTAACATTTTTCCCGCTTAACATATTCTGCTTGTTCCAATCCCGAATCCCTTTTTTAGGAATTTTAACTTTCCCATCAACTAATGTATCGCATTAGACTCCACAGTCGGACACTCCTTCCATGCATCTTCCACCATTTTATAGAACCCCTCCATTTCGAACCAATGATGATAAAATTTGAACGGAACCGGACCATAATCAACATAAGATTCACGAAGAAGAATAGGTCGGTGATCAGACAAGATATTATTGTTTTTAGGAATTTTAATATTTAGCAAATTATTATTTTAACTAGTTGATAGTTAATAGCTATTTTGTTAAATGTGTAACGTAAGAAAAGATATTATTGTTTTAGCAAGATTACCAATTTATGTCATAATATATTAATTTTGTGTTTCATTTTTATAGTGATGTAAAAAAAATAATGGTTCTATTTATAATTAATCCGCATGTCAACATTAAAAGTGAATAGGTGTCATTTTTGTGTGAGGATTAGTAAAACAAAAGATAAACTTATATATCATAGGCAATGTTATAAATACTGTGAGGCGAGGCGTAGCAGCATGGTCAAGCTTCAAGCTTTAACGTAAAGTGTGGCGACATGGTGTCTTTAAGGCGTGAATTAAAGTGACAAAAAATATTTAGTAATTTATATCATACTTCATAGTTATATGAGTGATAAACATTAGTAAATCAAGCCCAAATCTCAAAAATTAGCAAATCCCTTAAACGCTTCAAAAAAAACTCGCAACGCCTTGCGCCTTTGCGCGCCTTTTCACGCCTCAACTCCCGTCATGCCTAGAGCCGACATCTTGATGTATTTCGAAACTTTGAGGCCACGCCTCGCACCTTTGCGCCTTTTAGAACCTTGATTATAGGTAGACAAGACACTCCCTCGAATTCGGCCAAACATGAGTTTTGGTCATACTCGACACTTGTGAGTGTCCTTTATGTATTTATAGAGGTACGGTATTACGTGAATCTTAGGTGTCGGTACCATGATACAGAAACAAGTAAATAAACATATGATAAAACCTAACTATGTCTTTTTTATTTTTATTTATTTATTTTTTCTTTGTCGTTAAAAGCTATAAAATAGCCACGTACTTTTAAATTTTGGACGACTTGAAAGACTTAATTTTTTTATTACTTTACTTCACCAACGAAATTTCAAATTTTTTTCTTACTTCACCAACATGACCATTTTATATTAAAATAATAACTAACATGACTAAATTACCGTTGTCTTCCTTAACATAATCAGCCTTTCATTTCTCACGCTCATCTCATCAGATTTGATGTTATACAATAAACAACAAAACTCAAATAAGTCAACTCTATTAAACATCAAATCTGGATTGTTATTTAATAGATAGACTTGAATTATTTGATGTTTGTTGTTTATTGTATATAGAGGTGCAAATGAAAACCGGTTTCTTTTTAACCGGTCGGTTAAATCGTAACCGGTTTTTAAAAAAATGGGTTTTTTAATAACCGAACCGGTTAGACCGGTTTTCAGTTTTAATAGGAGACCGGTCTTTTACCGGTTATAATTCAAGTTTTAACCGGTTTTTTAAAATAACCGGTTTTAACCGTTTTTTTTTTTAACACTATGTGTTCTATTTTGAGTTATACAATATTAGTTACTAGTAGTACCTTTGGTCTTTTTCAAACAATATATAGAGGTATGCTTGTGATTTTTGAAAGAAAAAGAAACGTGTATGTTTCTTGTTGTTTCTCGGCAGGTTATCAAGGACAAAGGGGAATACTTTTGGTCAATATCCTAAAGTATAAAGTAAGGCGTGGACAAATGGAATTAAGAACCAAGTATGTCATTTTCTAGTTCAAACTTTTAAGGGGTCATGTGATGAAAAGACTATGCAGCTCGGTGGCAAAAGCAAAAGGCGAGAGGTGGGTATTGTAACACCCCCAAAATTTGATACAGCGGAAGACTCAACAAGCTTTCGGGGTGCTACGGGGATTGGTATCCAACACAAGACATAATAGAACGAGATAAAGTAAACATAATAAAAATGCAACCAAAACGGGGTTTTAAAGTTTACATTTATCCCAACAGCATTCAGAGTCAGGCCCAAAAGAAAATAACAGTAGGTCCATAATTCAATATCAGAGTTTAGAAAAATAGATCCATAAACCAGGAGCCTTAGCCGAGCCTTCCAATCCATGCATCCGTATCATCACTTAATTACCTGAGAAAACGTGCTAAAAGTCAGCTTTCGCTGGTGAGATCATAGGTTTAAGTTCATCTAACAATATAGTGGACATATACGCAAAACGCTTGCTAGCTAGACTAAGGATTCACTAAAAGCCTGCGGATACCCTCAGCTCCAATCATAACACACGGATACCCTCCGTTCTAACACAGATATTCGGGTAACCCCCGCAATACTAATAAATACTCGGATAACCTCCAAAGTATCATTAACCTATAGGTGCACGCTACAGTATCTAAATAAGCCAACCTTTAATAGTACACACGAACCGTGTGACTAAAGCTGACAATACAAATAAGCCAACCTTGAATAGTGCACATAGAATATATGTGACTAAAGTTGACAATACATCCTAGTCTATACGCATAGCAAGTTTAGAAAGAATATAAAAGCGATAATAGTCCACATAAAATAATTTGCACGTTTCTCACCCCAAGTATTGAAAACATAGTTCAAGAGTAAAAGTGGGGCTATGACTCACCTCAAGTCCAGAAATATAGCAAGAAGAAGTCGGTAGAAGTAAGATGTATAGTAACTCACAAGACGGCAACTACGGACTCGGCACGACCTAACAATATTAACTCGTTCAGAAATCATTTCCTCAAATTCAAAATATTCCCAAACCCGGACGTAATCCGTTTTATTTTCCGAAAATCCATTTCGTAATAGTTTGGTGTATTTACGTTTGGTATCCATACGGGTGGTGGGTCGACACAAAACAAACCAAAAATCACACAAAAGAATAATAAAATAAACTATAGATCTAATATTAGCCCAATATATTATTTAAATAAATCGCCGAAGTTTATCAAATCCGTCGATTTGAAAATCCTCATATTTATTTACGTAACATACCGTTCCAAGATTACACCCAATCCTAAAGCACATAGCACATAAACACTATATGGTATATATCGTAGTTTAATAAATTCTTTATATACATCGTCAAATTGGCCAGATTTCCCGATATATATATTCGCAATTTATTACTCTTTACATATACCACAACCTATGGGCGTCGTAGGATACGATGCCCATTAATATACTCATTTCGTATAGCCAAACAACCCGGTTCAACCTTTCGGTTAAGTAGTTATTTAGTTATAGAAAACGCTTATATTAATCGTCATATATCCGTGACAGCACGTAAGTCACAAATAAAACTTACCTGAACTCGAGTGACCACGACTCCGCATAACTCGATAGGTTTACTCGTTATATATATAAAATGACATTTTATTTAATATTTAGTAATTGTCGAGAGTTTCTCGTTTTATAACACATTTTTATGATAATACTTCCAATAATATTACGCTACTCTCGTAGCCTAATATATATTTAGTCGTATTATTTATAATATGACTCGTGATTTTTATTATTATTAATATACGCATTTATACAATTATATATCCGTTATTCACGTCTATATATTTATATAAACGTTTATATTACCAATAACTATTATTACGAGTTTTATTATTTATGTTTTAATTGTAAATAGTTATCGAGTCATACGAAATGGTCACATGTCCGAGTCATGACTCTCGGCTCATTGTCCAAGTCCAAAGTAATAAGCAATTGTCATAAAAAATCAATGCATCTCCGTCCAACACAATCCCAAACCACGTGCTACAACAATAGGGTCCGACTGCGGCACCCGACTAACCTATCTCCGTCAATCTAAGTGACCGTCTCACAATCGGTCCCCAATAACACATTTCGTCAACACTTCTCAATACCAATATCCAATATCCAATGTCGAGACCAAACATGGTCTCGACCCACATGTATTCGGCCAAGAAATAAAATAAACAACCAACCAATTACAAAACCAAGTTAACAATCAAGAGACAATATAACCAAGGTCACATTCGGGTTGGTTTACCAAGCCAAACCCGAGTCTACACAACTCGACTGAGTCGCGGTAAACACCACGAGCCAAGAGGGGCTCGAACCAAGTACCAAAGATCACAAAAATGGCTCCAAGGAGCACTCCATAATGCCAATTCGACCATGAGGGTCTCGGCAACAACAACAAATACACGGCATCGAGCCGCGACTCTCAAGAGTCGAACCAAGCATACCAACGCGAGCAAGAAATCAAGAGCCAAAACCACGGCTCATAATAACAAGAAATCGAGCACCATGGCTCGAGTCAATACCCAAGCCGTGAGTCATGGACTCACGGTTCGAACCAAACCCACCAAATAACAACCCGGATACCAAACCTTCTAATAAAAACGAGTTTCCAACAAAAACCCATAAGTATTTCCGTTTTTAAGTGAAAACCCATTCGGATCTTAATCACATCGTGACCAAGGGTCACGTTTTAACAAAAATGCGAGTCACACTCGCCTCACCTTCGATCAAATAAGCTCCAAACCGTAAAATCCTTCGATAACAACCGATTGGTGGTGAAATATGGTGATGATTCGTGATGAAAATGATGTTATAGGCGCGTGTAGGGGCGGATCTAGAAGATTAGATGGTGGAGATCACGAAAATGGTGGTGGTTTGTAGTGGTGGCCGGCGGTGTGATGGGTATGGCCGGAAAATATGGCGGCGGCTAGGGTTGAGGGAGAAGAGAGAATGAGAGAGAGATAAGTGAGTGAGTGAGGGTGTTTGTTTGTGTGAGAAAACCGGACCACGAGGACCAATTTTGTGGTTTACTCTTTTTATTTTTTTTATTTTTTTTAAATAATAATAATGATAATAATAATATTAGTAATAATAATATTACTAGTTGTGTTGAGTGGGTAAAGTGGGTAAATGTAAAACATACGGCCCGAAACCCGAACTCATTTCAAACTTTCAATATCTCCCGAAAACATCCCGTAAATAATTAAATATAATCGGACTCGTAAAACAAATCTTAACATTTCCCGTTAGGTAAACCTAGTGCCGGAGTCAACGTAGTACCAGTGAGAATTTTAAAAACATACATCATCACGTAAATTCCATAATGAATTATTAAAATAATTCACGAATTCCATAACGTCATAAAATATAATTATCCATAAAATTGGTCTTACAAGTTCGTTGTGAATAAAAATTCCAAATGAAAATTATAAACGAACTTTAACGTAATGCGGGTTTTCAAAATAGCTCCCTAAATTGCCGGTTGTCACATCCTCCCAGTCTCAGAAGAAACCCGTCCCGGGTTTCTCTCGGAACAATTCATCTACGAAGTGAAAAGCTTCGGATATTTCTTCCGGAACTCGTCCTCACGTTCCCACGTAAATTCTGGTCCGTGTCGGGAATTCCAACGAACCTTGACGAGCGGAATGCGACTTCGCTTGAGTCGTTTAACTTCACGATCTAAAATCTCAATTGGCTCTTCCACAAAATTCAATTTCTCATCAATACGAATATCCTTCATCGGAATAATAGGCATCTCATCAGAAAGACATTTCTTCAAATGATTAACGTGGAACACGTCGTGAACTTTACTCAGTTCATGTGGTAATTCCAACCTATAAGCCACGGGCCCAATTCTTTCTAAGATAAGAAGTGGTTCAATGTAGCGTGGGTTGAGTTTTCCACGTTTCCCGAAACGTATCACACCCTTCCAAGGCGAGACTTTCAGCATCACTTTGTCTCCAACCTGGAACTCTAAGGGTTTACGTCTCTGATCGGCGTAACTTTTCTGCCCATCTCTGGCTGCTTGCAACCGATCACGAATCTGAGCTACTTTCTCTGTAGTTTCCAAGATAAGTTCAGGGCCTGTGAGTTGGCTATCTCCAACTTCTGCCCAACCAATAGGCGAACGACATTTTCGACCATACAAAGCTTCAAATGGTGCAGCTTTAAGACTTGTGTGGTAGCTATTATTATAGGAGAATTCCGCAAGGGGTAAGTATTTCTCCCAGCCTTTACCAAAGTCTATGATACATGCACGAAGCATATCCTCTAGAGTCTGAATGGTCCTCTCACTTTGACCATCGGTTTGGGGATGATATGCAGTACTCATATCAAGTCTCGTCCCCAAAGCCGTTTGAAGTGATCGCCACAAAGCTGACGTAAAGCGGCTATCGCGATCAGAAATAATCGATATCGGGACTCCATGACGCGAAATAATTTCCTTCACATACAACCTCGCAAGTTTATCCACACTATCATCTTCACTAATTGCTAGGAAATGAGCAGACTTAGTCAGACGATCCACAATTACCCAGATAGCGTCACAACCGCTAGCTGTCCTCGGTAATTTGGTAATGAAGTCCATTGTAATCCGCTCCCATTTCCAGACTGGAAGTTCTGGTTGCGTCAGTAATCCTGACGGTCTCTGATGTTCGGCTTTAACCTTAGAACATGTCAAGCACTTACTAACATACGATGCTATATCTGCCTTCATGTTTGGCCACCAATATAACTTCTTAAGATCCTGGTACATCTTGTCAGATCCAGGATGAATAGAATACCTTGACTTATGCGACTCATGCATAATTAACTCCTGAATTCCTCCATATAAAGGTACCCAAATCCGATCTCCAAAACCTAGTAATCCATCAGAACGCTTAACAAATCCTTTCTCATTCTCAGCCATCCCAAATATATTCTCAGCAGATCGGTTTTCTGCTTTCAACGCTTCCGTTTGAGCTTCAAGTATTTGAGACGGTAATGGCGATACGATAGTCATTCCCAATGACCTAACTCGTAATGGTGGTATTCTTTCCTTTCGACTAAGAGCATCAGCAACAATGTTTGCTTTACCAGGATGGTAGCGAATTTCGCAATCATAATCGCTTAGCAACTCAATCCAACGTCGTTGTCTCATATTGAGCTCTTTTTGATTCAAGATGTGTTGTAGACTTTTATGGTCAGTGAACACAACACACTTTGTTCCATACAAGTAATGTCTCCATATCCTCAAGGCGAAAACCACAGCACCTAACTCCAAATCATGGGTGGTGTAGTTTTTCTCATGCTTTTTGAGCTGTCGGGAAGCATAAGCTATCACTTTCTCTCGTTGCATTAACACGGCTCCCAAACCTTTATGTGAAGCGTCACAATAGACGACGAAGTCCTTGTTACCTTCCGGTAACGCTAGGATCGGTGCACTACACAACATCTTCTTAAGTAATTGAAATGCTTCCTCTTCCTTATCTCCCCATTCATACGTGACACTCTTTTGAGTCAATTTGGTTAATGGTTTAGCTATCTTCGAAAATCCTTCGATGAATCTTCGGTAATAACCGGCAAACCTAAAAATTGACGAACTTTTGTTGGGGTCGTAGGTGCAGCCCAATCTTTTATTGCCTCAATCTTAGCGGGATCCACATGGACTCCTTGCCTATCAATTACATGACCCAAAAATTGTACCATCAGAATCCAAAATTCACATTTAGAAAACTTGGCATACAGTTTCTCCTTCCTGAGCAATTCTAAGATAAGTCTTAGATGCTCCTCATGCTCCTTTTCACTCTTCGAATAAATCAGAATGTCATCGATGAACACAATCACAAACTTATCTAGGTAAGGCTTACACACACGATTCATGAGATCCATGAATATTGCCGGTGCGTTAGTCAACCCAAACGGCATCACCTGAAACTCATAATGCCCGTAACGGGTTCTGAAAGCCGTTTTCGGAATATCTTCCTTGCGAACTCGAAGTTGATGATATCCCGATCTCAAATCGATCTTCGAATACACACTCGATCCTTGTAGTTGATCGAACAAGTCGTCGATCCTCGATAACGGGTATCTATTCTTCACCGTTAACTTGTTCAACTCTCGGTAATCAATGCACATACGAAACGATCCATCCTTCTTCTTCACGAATAAGACTGGGGCTCCCCAAGGTGAAGAACTTGGTCTTATGAATCCTTTTTCGGCTAACTCCGCCAATTGTTTTGACAACTCCTCTAGCTCGGTAGGTGCAAGACAATAAGGCGCTCGTGCTACAGGTGCAGCACCAGGTATTAACTCAATCTGAAACTCCACTTGCCTAGTCGGCGGGATTCCCGGCAAATCATCGGGAAACACATCAGGAAAATCACGAACTATAGGCACATCTCCAATGCACCTTTCCTTTTTCTTCGTCCCTCCTTTCTCAGAAATTTGAGCGAAGAAAAGGTAACATCCTTTCTCCATTAGCTTTGGTAACTTAGTGCAAGAAATAACTGCTAACCGGGATGGGCTCCTCGAATCCTTTCGATCTCCTAATATATTTAGGATTTCCTTTCCGTAAGGTACACGCACGATCTTCTCGTCGCAAAGTATGTGAGCACGATACTTCGACAACCAATCCATACCAATGATGACATCAAAACTCCCTAACGTGACGGGTAGAAGATCTATGTTGAAAGGGTGGTTCAAGAAATTTAACGTGCAACCACGAATGATGGTATTAATCCTTTCTATATTCCCATTTGCTAACTCTATATCATATCCAATTCCTAAGGCCATCGGGGGTTTCTCTAGTAAGGGTGCAAACGTAGTGGACACAAAACTCCTATCGGCACCAGTATCAAATAGTATGGAAGCATAACGATTATTGAGAAGGAACGTACCAGTAAAGACGTTCGGATCTTCTCCTCTCTCGTTCCCGAGTGCATACACTCTTCCCTAAGCAGCTCCAGCTTCCACACGTTGGTCCCCGTTATCTTGTCGTCCACGGTTTCCTCCAGCTCCACGGTTTCCATGATTGTACCCATTACCACCCGAGCCTTGATTTCCTCGGTTCCACGATTCTCTACACTCGTTCCTATAGTGTCCCTTCTTTCCACATCTATAACAAGTAACGTCTGCCTTATTTCTCATCTCAGGAGCAGCTTGAACCATAGCAAAAGGTCGAGCTCTACAATCCTTAGCTGTGTGTCCTTTCTTTGAGCAGTTATGGCATTTCACACTACACCATCCAGTATGATGCTGGTGGCAACAACCACACTTGGGTGCATCACCGTTCTGGTTCTTCTTATCTCCATTCCCAATAGCATAAGCCTTAGCTTGTCTCTTGCTTCGGTGATCATTACCCTTAGAGTGCTGGTCTCTCTTTCTCTTTCCATTCTTCTCCTTATCAGCTCCTTCCAATTCCAACGAATCCATAAGTTGTTGAGCAATTGTGATTGCCTCATGGATGTTTGCAGGCCTTGCAGAAATCACATCATTCCTTGTAGCTACAGGCAACCCATCAGTATACCTCTCGATCTTTTGAGTCTCAGTTTTTACCATATCTGGGCAAAGCAAGGCCAACTCCTGGTAACGACGATTGTAAGTTGTCATATCATTACCTTTCACCTTGTGGTTCCAAAACTCAATCTCTAGCTTCTTAACCTCATTCCTTGGGCAATAATTCTGAATCAGCAGAGACTTAAATTGCTCCCAAGTCATGGCATAAGCTACATCACTCCCAACGGAATTTCGGTAATTGTTCCACCAAGTTAAAGCTTCATCCTTGAAAGTAAAAGAAGCAAACTTTACCTTCGCATTCTCCGCACAACCACTGACATTGAACACTGACTCAGTCTTCTCAATCCATCTGACCAAGTAAACCACTCCTTCAGTTCCACCAAACTCAATGGGTCCACAAATCTTGAACTCCTTGTATTGACATCCATTAGCACGAATAGGTGGAAAAGTTCCAGCAGAATTGTTGGAATGATTTGACTCAGCTAGTAGTTCAGCAACTCTTTGCTCCACAAGTTGATTGATCATTGCTTGATCCACAGTAGGTGCATTCAGTGGAACATGATCATTGTCTCCCTGAACATCAACATTTTGGTTCCTGTTGTTGCGGTTAGTAGTGTCCAGGTTGTCAGGAGTAGGGGTTTCAACATTTCGAGTAGGTCGGCGTCCTCGACGACCGGGGGTAGTCACTGCAGGACCAGTTCTGGTAGCTCTAACAGGGTTTCGTCGTGGGGCCATTGATCTGTAACATCATACAAGTTCATGAGTCTCCAATAGAGCTTATCAATATGCTCAACAAAAGTAATTCAACGAAGCCAAGTCATGGAAAGAATAGCAACAATACACCACGTAACATCAATAAAGCGAATAGGGACTCAATTTCCATAATACCCAAAATCACATAATACCATATACTAATAACCATCAACCATACAATAGAGGTCCAACATCGTTCCAACTACTAGAAAACATAAAACATACTAATCGTTCCAAAAGAGACGAATACTGAACAAAATACATCGAAATATGATAACTAGCTTTTCTAACCGAACACTCCTCGGGTAGAAAGCAACAAGATAACATAACCCAAGCAACTAGCCACGCTGCTGGCGGAGGCTCCTCAACTCCTGCCTCAAGCCATCAAGATCCCTCCATAATGATCCTAGCTCCACACTATGGGTGTCGCTATCCCTCTTGAGGTCTGCCACCTCCTTCTCTAGGTCGGTGTTTCACTGCCATAGCTTGCGGTCGGCCTCTCGAGCTGTGACAAAACCTCGCGATCTGCTCATGAACCTCCATCAAAACTCTCCTCATCTCAATCGACCTGCCCTCAACAACAGTCATGTCAACTCTCAAATCCGCTAAAAACTCTCCGATAACTCTCTCAAGTCGATCAGATACTCGCGAGATCTTCTCGCCTTGGGCAGTAATCTGAGCCCACAACCTGCCACTCTCACCTAACTCTGCCTGCTGATGCGTGGGAATCGCAATAGGCTTTACCTCTCAAGGGATCTTGAGAAGCTTACAACCCCCACCAGGCAGTGTACCTGATCGTTGTAGTATAGTATAGTGACAAGTACCGGGGGATTGATCGTTCAGCTTAGGAATAGTGTCGCTAGGGTTAGAAAGCCTAATTACTAGTTCTAAAGGTGAGGGATGATTATTTTTGTATTTTTATATTTTTTAGAAAGCAATTAAAATTCTCGGGTTTGAAGGATTTGGGCGGAATTAGTTGCTAATCAACTAACCCAATACTAAGATGCAATCAAAATAAAATATTAAAAATGAAAATAAACTAATTTATACTAACGTTGTGAGCAGTAATTGGAGAAAATGTGTTTACTTAGATTTCACTACTCCCTAGATATCTTTTACACGTTAATTACTTGTTATAATTGTATGGATGACGGATCGTATTCCTTAATACCATTCATGGGGTGGCACACATAACTCCCCAATTCTATGAGCTCTTATCTCCTCCTACATCATGCCCAGCACAACTATAGGGATTGTAAACAGTGGCTCATGCATTAAATACAACCAATAAAGACCTAGTGCGCGTTGGTTCATGTTTCTTAAGACATTCAAGCATGTTACCAATTGGAGATCTGCTAGTTTTCTTAAGCCTAACATATAAATCATTCATCCAAGATAAGAATAAACAAGTAATCAACACATAATCAATATATAGGTTTCATTAGATCTAAGCAAACACAAGATAGATCTAGCCTAGCATGATAGAATTAAGACAAGAACATGATATAGACAACCAACATATAGACATATTGATTGAATTAGAAGAACACTTATCTTGATTAATCATGCAAGGTATCAAGGGGTTGGAACCCTTGAAAAACCTGTAAAGTTACACCAAAATCGTACTTAGGATTTCTCCCAAAACTTCTCTCTTTAAATGTGAAAAATTAGAAAACTATATATAGGAAAAGGGGTCTGACGGCGTCAAGACCAATTAGGTGACGCCGTCACCTCGCCGCTAAAACAATCCTCGGACTGTCTAGATCTACATTTGACGCCGTCAAGAACAATACATTTCCAGGCCGTCACGACTTTAACTCTTGATGCCCTACCTTCATGACGCCGTCAAATCTCTTCTGGATCGTCATGGAATTTTACTCTTGACGCCGTCAGGGAACTACTCTTGACGCCGTCACCTACTGTTCCCAGCATGGAAAATTAAGACTTTGGCGTTTTCTTCACTTTTATGCTCCAAAAATGTCCGAATTGCTTCCTTTTCCAGATTTCACTCCCAAAGTACCTAAAATCACAAAAGGAACGATTTAGGGCAATATTTGATCAAATAAATTCGGATTCGGGCTTAAATGACCCCCTAAAAACGGATCATTTTTCGCCTCATCATATACCCTTACACTTGAGATTTGCTTGTCCTAACAGGTGGACCATGTGGAGATGGGGTAGGTGATCTAGGACGACGACGCAATGATGTGGGTGGTGCCTCTGACAGAAGAGAGTGAGCATCAATCTGTAAAGGTGATGGAGTAGGGCGTACCGACATGCGTGCCGTAGCTCGGTGGGCAAAGCGTGGGGCCACACGAGCCAAAGCCTGATGAAGAGTAAGCTGCCTCGATGTACCAGGGAGCCCTAGAGAAGATGGGGGTCCCTGCGTAGATGCAGTAGATGGTGCTGAAGTAGAAGTTGTCTGCGGCACAGCAGCTGAAAGCATGGCAATCTGGTAAGGATCATCAGATGCCATAGTGAATTGTGCTGGTAATACCGGTGCAGTAAGAATATCCTCGACAACATCGGGCATATGGGAGGCCATGGGCTGTGACAACGGCGTAGGGTAGGTGTAAGTGTTTCAAAACAACTAAATAACAACTTAAAATACCATACCAAAAATCCTCATCAAATAATTCAATCATATAATCTCAATAAAGAGTTTCAAATACCGCATTACGAAAACATTTATAAAACAATTAGACAATATAATTCCTCGAAACGCCATCTTATTACTAAATCCATAACCTCAAATCATCTCAAGAAATCCCAAATCTAACAATCCTCTCAAATATCTCATAATACCTCAAAATAATAGAAGATGCTTCGGCTTGGCGGGCTGGTGGGCAGTGGTCAAGGATCATTTTCTATAAAAATTCGGTTATAGTTTATGCGTTTATTTACCTAGTTCTCTATAACCTTGGCTCTGATACCAATCTGTAACACCCCCAAAATTTGATACAGCGGAAGACTCAACAAGCTTTCGGGGTGCTACGGGGATTGGTATCCAACACAAGACATAATAGAACGAGATAAAGTAAACATAATAAAAACGCAACCAAAACGGGGTTTTAAAGTTTACATTTATCCCAACAGCATTCAGAGTCAGGCCCAAAAGAAAATAACAGTAGGTCCATAATTCAATATCAGAGTTTAGAAAAATAGATCCATAAACCAGGAGCCTTAGCCGAGCCTTCCAATCCATGCATCCGTATCATCACTTAATTACCTGAGAAAACGTGCTAAAAGTCAGCTTTCGCTGGTGAGATCATAGGTTTAAGTTCATCTAACAATATAGTGGACATATACGCAAAACTCTTGCTAGCTAGACTAAGGATTCACTAAAAGCCTGCGGATACCCTCAGCTCCAATCATAACACACGGATACCCTCCGTTCTAACACAGATATTCGGGTAACCCCCGCAATACTAATAAATACTCGGATAACCTCCAAAGTATCATTAACCTATAGGTGCACGCTACAGTATCTAAATAAGCCAACCTTGAATAGTACACACGAACCGTGTGACTAAAGCTAACAATACAAATAAGCCAACCTTGAATAGTGCACATAGAATATATGTGACTAAAGTTGACAATACATCCTAGTCTATATGCATAGCAAGTTTAGAAAGAATATAAAAGCGATAATAGTCCACATAAAATAATTTGCACGTTTCTCACCCCAAGTATTGAAAACATAGTTCAAGAGTAAAAGTGGGGCTATGACTCACCTCAAGTCCAGAAATATAGCAAGAAGAAGTCGGTAGAAGTAAGATGTATAGTAACTCACAAGACGGCAACTACGGACTCGGCACGACCTAACAATATTAACTCGTTCAGAAATCATTTCCTCAAATTCAAAATATTCCCAAACCCGGACGTAATCCGTTTTATTTTCCGAAAATCTATTTCGTAATAGTTTGGTGTATTTACGTTTGGTATCCATACGGGTGGTGGGTCGACACAAAACAAACCAAAAATCACACAAAAGAATAATAAAATAAACTATAGATCTAATATTTGCCCAATATATTATTTAAATAAATCGCCGAAGTTTATCAAATCCGTCGATTTGAAAATCCTCATATTTATTTACGTAACATACCATTCCAAGATTACACCCAATCCTAAAGCACATAGCACATAAACACTATATGGTATATATCGTAGTTTAATAAATTCTTTATATACATCGTCAAATTGGCCAGATTTCCCGATATATATATTCGCAATTTATTACTCTTTACATATACCACAACCTATGGGCGTCGTAGGATACGATACCCATTAATATACTCATTTCGTATAGCCAAACAACCCGGTTCAACCTTTCGGTTAAGTAGTTATTTAGTTATAGAAAACGCTTATATTAATCGTCATATATCCGTGATAGCACGTAAGTCACAAATAAAACTTACCTGAACTCGAGTGACCACGACTCCGCATAACTCGATAGGTTTACTCGTTATATATATAAAATGACATTTTATTTAATATTTAGTAATTGTCGAGAGTTTCTCGTTTTATAACACATTTTTATGATAATACTTCCAATAATATTACGCTACTCTCGTAGCCTAATATATATTTAGTCGTATTATTTATAATATGACTCGTGATTTTTATTATTATTAATATACGCATTTATACAATTATATATCCGTTATTCACGTCTATATATTTATATAAACGTTTATATTACCAATAACTATTATTACGAGTTTTATTATTTATGTTTTAATTGTAAATAGTTATCGAGTCATACGAAATGGTCACATGTCCGAGTCATGACTCTCGGCTCATTGTCCAAGTCCAAAGTAATAAGCAATTGTCATAAAAAATCAATGCATCTCCGTCCAACACAATCCCAAACCACGTGCTACAACAATAGGGTCCGACTGCGGCACCCGACTAACCTATCTCCGTCAATCTAAGTGACCGTCTCACAATCGGTCCCCAATAACACATTTCGTCAACACTTCTCAATACCAATATCCAATATCCAATGTCGAGACCAAACATGGTCTCGACCCACATGTATTCGGCCAAGAAATAAAATAAACAACCAACCAATTACAAAACCAAGTTAACAATCAAGAGACAATATAACCAAGGTCACATTCGGGTTGGTTTACCAAGCCAAACCCGAGTCTACACAACTCGACTGAGTCGCGGTAAACACCACGAGCCAAGAGGGGCTCGAACCAAGTACCAAAGATCACAAAAATGGCTCCAAGGAGCACTCCATAATGCCAATTCGACCATGAGGGTCTCGGCAACAACAACAAATACACGGCATCGAGCCGCGACTCTCAAGAGTCGAACCAAGCATACCAACGCGAGCAAGAAATCAAGAGCCAAAACCACGGCTCATAATAACAAGAAATCGAGCACCATGGCTCGAGTCAATACCCAAGCCGTGAGTCATGGACTCACGGTTCGAACCAAACCCACCAAATAACAACCCGGATACCAAACCTTCTAATAAAAACGAGTTTCCAACAAAAACCCATAAGTATTTCCGTTTTTAAGTGAAAACCCATTCGGATCTTAATCACATCGTGACCAAGGGTCACGTTTTAACAAAAATGCGAGTCACACTCGCCTCACCTTCGATCAAATAAGCTCCAAACCGTAAAACCCTTCGATAACAACCGATTGGTGGTGAAATATGGTGATGATTCGTGATGAAAATGATGTTATAGGCGCGTGTAGGGGCGGATCTAGAAGATTAGATGGTGGAGATCACGAAAATGGTGGTGGTTTGTAGTGGTGGCCGGCGGTGTGATGGTTATGGCCGGAAAATATGGCGGCGGCTAGGGTTGAGGGAGAAGAGAGAATGAGAGAGAGATAAGTGAGTGAGTGAGGGTGTTTGTTTGTGTGAGAAAACCGGACCACGAGGATCAATTTTGTGGTTTACTCTTTTTATTATTATTTTTTAAATAATAATAATGATAATAATAATATTACTAGTTGTGTTGAGTGGGTAAAGTGGGTAAATGTAAAACATACGGCCCGAAACCCGAACTCTTTTCAAACTTTCCATATCTCCCGAAAACATCCCGTAAATAATTAAATATAATCGGACTCGTAAAACGAATCATAACATTTCCCGTTAGGTAAACCTAGTGCCGGAGTCAACGTAGTACCAGTGAGAATTTTAAAAACATACATCATCACGTAAATTCCATAATGAATTATTAAAATAATTCACGAATTCCATAACGTCATAAAATATAATTATCCATAAAATTGGTCTTACAAGTTCGTTGTGAATAAAAATTCCAAATAAAAATTATAAACGAACTTTAACGTAATGCGGGTTTTCAAAATAGCTCCCTAAATTGCCGGTTGTCACAGGTATGTTTTTTTTATTCTTTCCTTTCATTTCGTGTATTCCGTGTCTCGTTGAGTTAAAGTGTAAATGCGGTGCTTATTTCGTGTATTCCTAACCAGTAAATAACCGATAAAAAATCCGAATCCGAACATTTATAACCGAAAAAAACGAACCGGTAAAAAACCGATAAAAAAACAATTCCGAAAATTTATAACCGAAAAAAACCGATTCCGAACATTTATAACCGAAGAAAACCGATTCCGAAAAACCAAAACCGAACCGAAACTGGTTATTAGAAAAAACAGTTTTTTTATAACCGGTTTTTAAAAAACCAAAAACCGAAAAAACCCGATTTATTTGCACCTCTAATTGTATAACATCAAGTCTAGTGAGATGAGTGGGTGATTATGTTAAAGAAAATAAGGGTAATATAGTTATTTCAGTTATTATTTTAATATAAGCATGTCATGTTGGTGAAGTCGAAACAAAATTTGAAAGTTCGTTAGTGAAGTAAGGTAATAAAAAAGTAAGTGTTTTTACTCAAAATTTGAAAAATCCGTTGCTATTTTATTGTTTTCACCTTTTTATTATTATTATTTGTTGGAAAATTTAGTGCACTTGAGGGATCAATTCACACCTGGGAATGGGTTTGGAGGTATGGAGTATACACCCATTTGGTCACTGAATCCCCTGACTCAATAGTGGTTATGTTGTGAATCTGCTGCTAGTTGATTCAGCTGCTAGTGTGTTTCCATTGATGTGTTAACGTTACCACTGCAAGGGTTATTGTTTCCACTGCAAGGGTTATTGTTTCCACTGCAAGGGTTGTTGTTACCACTGCTAGTGTTAACATTACCACTGCTAGTGATAATGTTTCCACTGATAACCACTGATCCTATAATTATGGAAATTATTATGATATAATTAATGGGCCGTTAATTATACATAATACCATGGGCTAGGGTTTGAGTATTCTCTATTATAAATAGAGATCACATCATTATGCATGAAAGTAAGTTATCATACGATATACTAAACACAAAACCCTAAACACTTCAATACGCATCTGGTTCTTGGTTTGTGCCTAAAGCAAGAACATCACTTGGTCTTATCCTATAGAGATATTCATGTAACCCAGGCATAGGGTCGAATAGTTTCTATTGGAAAGTGATACCACGATTTCAAGTGAATATCTGGTACCTTTATTGATTATCTTAACCCTAATCTGGGAACTGTTTTGCAGCTTTACAACCAACAATCAATAGAAACTATTAGTGATAATCAATGGCTGCTGCTATGAGACAAATAGCTGCTAACTTTTCCAAGTTGGAAAAGTTTGAAGGTGTGGATTTCAGAAGATGGCAGAAGAAGATGCAATTCTTGCTGACCAGTATGAACGTGGTGTATGTTCTTACTACTGAGATTCCAGAAGATTTTGGAGAAGCTGCTACTATGGAGCAGATGAGAGCAAGAAGCAAATGGGAGAATGATGATTATGTTTGCAGAGGTTTAATTCTCAATGGTATGTCTGATACTTTATTTGATATTTATCAGAATGTTGAAACTTCACAAGAACTATGGGATTCCTTGGAAGCCAAGTATATGGCTGAGGATGCATCAAGTAAGAAGTTCCTTGTAAGTAATTTTAACAATTACAAAATGGTTGATTCTAGACCTGTCATGGAACAATACAATGAACTCCTTGGTATACTTGGTCGATTCACACAACACAAGATGAACATGGATGAGGCTATTTCAGTCTCTTGTATCATCGATAAACTTCCTCCTTCTTGGAAAGAATTCAAGCATATGCTTAAGCTTAAGAAGGAGGAGTTAACTCTTGTTGAGTTGGGCAGTCACTTGCGCATTGAGGATTCACTCAAAGCTCAAGACATTGACAAGCCAAAGAGTAGCACTGCTACTGGTCCATCAGTTGTCAATATGGTGGAGCATAACCACTCCACCAAGTACAATGACAACAAGGGCAAGCGTAAGCATCAAGATAACACCAAATCTGATCTTAACAAGAAACCTAAGGTGACTTGTTGGAAGTGTGGGAAACCTGGACACTTCAGGAAAGATTGCAAGGGTGGTAAAGTTGGAAACAAATCCAATGGATCAGGCACAAGTGGAGGGAATGGTAACACCAATTCTCTGAAAGGCCAGAATGTGTTTAATAAGTCTTTTAAGATTTATTATGTAACATATATATCTGATATTTACTTTGTGCAGGATGATGATGTTGCTTGGTGGGTTGACTCTGGAGCTACAATTCATGTGTGTAAAGATAGAAGCTGGTTCAAGACCTACAAGTCAATGAATGATGGTTCTATTCTTCACATGGGAAATGAGTCAACTGCCCTGGTGCATGGAAAAGGATGTGTTGAGTTGAAGTTTAGTTCTGGAAAGATTGTTTCTTTATTTAATGTTTTACATGTTCCTGATATTAGAAAGAATTTGGTTTCTAGTAGTGTTTTAAATAATTGTGGTTATAAACAGGTTATTGAATCTGATAAGTTTGTTTTGTCTAAAAATGGTGTGTTTATTGGTTTTGGTTATTTATGTAATCAAATGTTCAGACTTAATATTGTTCATGATAATATTGATTCTGCTTTTATATCTACATCTAAACTTTATGATTCAAACCTATGGCATGCAAGACTTGGCCATGTACATTTTAAAAGAATGCAAGATATGTCTAAGGATGGGTTAATTCCAGCCTTTGATGTGTACACTGAAAAGTGTAAAACTTGTATGTTGAACAAGATAACTAAGAAACCTTTTCAAGGAGTAAAACGTGAAACTAAAGTTTTGGAGTTAATTCACAGTGATCTTTGTGATTTACATGCTACTCCCTCTTTGGGGAATAAGAAATACTTTGTGACTTTTATTGATGATGCTTCTAGGTTTTGTCATGTTTATTTATTACATTCTAAAGATGAAGCATTAGATAAATTTAAAGTATTTAAAACTGAAGTTGAATTGCAACAAAGTTCCCCGATCAAAAGATTAAGGACTGATAGGGGAGGTGAGTACATGGATACTCTGTATTTTCAGTCTGTTGGTATAATCCATGAAACGACTGCCCCTTATACTCCTCAGCAAAATGGTATTTCTGAAAGGAAAAACAGGGTGCTGAAGGAGATGGTTAATTCCATGTTGTCCTATTCAGGGATGAGTCAAGGGTTTTGGGGTGAAGCTATGTTAACAGTTTGCTATTTATTAAATAGAGTTCCCAACAAAAGGAACAAAGTTACCCCTTATGAACTGTGGACTAAAAAGAAACCTAACCTTAATTATCTTAGGATATGGGGTTGTAGGGCTGTTGTAAGACTCCCTGATCCAAAGCAGAAAACTTTGGGTGAAAGAGGCATTGAATGCATCTTTGTTGGATATGCTGAGCATTCCAAGGCATATAGGTTTTATGTTATAGAACCTAATGAGTCTGTTTCAATTAACTCAATAATTGAATCAAGGGATGCACTATTTGATGAGAACAGATTCTCATCTATCCCTAGACCAAGTCAAAGGATTCCAAATGGAACCAATGACAATGGTGTTTCAGAGGTTCCTGCTAATGAGGTTCCTGCTGAGGTTGTGGAACAACAACCTGAACCTGAGCTCAGAAGGAGCAATAGGGTGAGGACTCCAAAGTCATTTGGACCTGAGTTTCAATTATACTTAATTGAAGGTACAAGGAGTGAGGTCTCTGACCAATACTCTTATTGCTTCATTGTGGAGGATGATCCCAAAACATTTGAAGAAGCAATGAAGTCCCAGGATGTTGCTTTCTGGAAAGAAGCAATTAATGATGAGATGGACTCCATCATGGGCAATAACACTTATGTGTTGACTGATCTACCACCTGGTTGCAAACCTTTAGGTAGCAAATGGATTTTCAAAAAGAAAATGAAGGTAGATGGAACTGTTGAAAAGTTCAAGGCAAGATTAGTTATTCAAGGCTTTAAACAAAAGTCAGGAATAGACTACTTTGATACTTATGCTCCAGTGGCACGTATTAGTACCATAAGATTGCTAATTGCTTTGGCATCAATTCACAATCTGATTATTCATCAGATGGATGTGAAGACAGCTTTCTTGAATGGTGATTTAGATGAGGAGGTTTACATGAACCAACCTCAGGGCTTCATCATGCCTGGCAATGAAAACAAGGTGTGTAAACTGATTAAGTCTCTTTATGGACTAAAACAGGCACCTAAGCAATGGCATCAAAAGTTTGATGAAGTGGTTTTGTCTAGTGGTTATTTACTTAATCAAGCTGACAAATGTGTATATAGAAAATTTGATGAATCTGGTAAAGGAGTCATCATTTGTCTATATGTTGATGACATGTTGATCTTTGGCACTGACTAAAATCAAGTTGATCTTACAAAAGAATTTTTGTCATCAAAGTTCTCCATGAAGGATATGGGGGAGGCAGATGTTATCCTTGGCATAAGGATTAAACATGAAAGTAACAAAATTTCTATATCTCAGTCTCATTACATTGAGAAGGTGTTAAAGAAATTTAATTACTTTGATTGTACTCCAGTGAGTACTCCTATGGATACAAGTGAGAAGCTAATGCCTAATACTGGCAAAGCTGTATCTCAACTTGAGTATTCTAGGGTGATTGGCTGCTTGATGTATGCCATGACTTGTACAAGACCTGATATTGCTTTTGCTGTGGGTAAACTGAGCAGGTATACTAGTAATCCTAGTGCTCATCATTGGCAAGCAATTCAGAGGGTCTTTAAGTATTTGAAGAGAACTATGGATTATAGTCTCTCATATACTGGTTATCCTTCAGTATTAGAAGGATATACTGATGCAAGTTGGATCAGTAACACTGAAGACAATTCGTCTACAAGTGGCTGGGTATTCCTACTTGGTGGAGGTGCAATTTCTTGGGCATCCAAGAAACAAACTTGCATTACCAGTTCAACCATGGAATCTGAATTTGTGGCTTTAGCTGCTGCTGGCAAAGAAGCTGAATGGTTGAAAAACTTGCTTCTTGAGATTCCATTGTGGTCTAAACCTATAGCACCTATTTCTATCCGTTGTGATAGTGCTGCTACATTGGCAAAGGCTTATAGCCAGATGTACAATGGGAAGTCTAGACACTTAGGTGTTAGGCATAGCATGATTCGTGAGCTTATCATGAATGGGGTGGTATCTATAGTGTTTGTTAAATCTCAACAAAACTTAGCTGATCACTTGACGAAGGGTTTGGCTAGAGACTTGGTTTTGAAGTCTGCTACAGGGATGGGTTTAAGTCCAACTTAGTCACTGAATGCAAGGATACCCAACTCCCTTCTAAGGAAACTTGGAAGCTGAGTTCAATGTGGAAAGCTGATCATTTAGTGGACTGAAGCACATGTATTACAAACATCCCAAGGTTGTGCTTGTTACCTGCTGAAAGGAGGATGAAGTCTTCACTTCTTAATGGTTAATTTTCTTTGAAAAAGTGCTAAGCAGGAGCATGAATTAAAGATGAACCACCTATGTAAATGTTGAAGTTTTGCCGCTTCAGGAAGCTTTGGGCTTTTAGCTTTTACAACATTTATGAATTGGATATGGACACATGGCTTGTATAGTGTCAGGAGTATTTTAGTGTTTGAAAACTTGTGTGTATTTATCATCAGGTATTCAAATGGGTTGAAGGGTTCAATTCTTAGAACACCCTGATTCTCGAATATTTGAAAGTATATGTACTAATGTGGAAATTCAATCCTCAGGATATTTTCATTTATGCACTTGTTTTGGTTTGTGTTTGAATTTTCATGCAAAGGTAGTGAACTAAATTTGGGGAGGATTGTTGGAAAATTTAGTGCACTTGAGGGATCAATTCACACCTGGGAATGGGTTTGGAGGTATGGAGTATACACCCATTTGGTCACTGAATCCCCTGACTCAATAGTGGTTATGTTGTGAATCTGCTGCTAGTTGATTCAGCTGCTAGTGTGTTTCCTTTGATGTGTTAACGTTACCACTGCAAGGGTTATTGTTTCCACTGCAAGGGTTATTGTTTCCACTGCAAGGGTTGTTGTTACCACTGCTAGTGTTAACATTACCACTGCTAGTGATAATGTTTCCACTGATAACCACTGATCCTATAATTATGGAAATTATTATGATATAATTAATTGGCCGTTAATTATACATAATACCATGGGCTAGGGTTTGAGTATTCTCTATTATAAATAGAGATCACATCATTATGCATGAAAGTAAGTTATCATACGATATACTAAACACAAAACCCTAAACACTTCAATACGCATCTGGTTCTTGGTTTGTGCCTAAAGCAAGAACATCACTTGGTCTTATCCCATAGAGATATTCGTGTAACCCAGGCATAGGGTCGAATAGTTTCTATTGGAAAGTGATACCACGATTTCAAGTGAATATCCGGTACCTTTATTGATTATCTTAACCCTAATCTGGGAACTGTTTTGCAGCTTTACAACCAACATTATTATTATTATTATTATTATTTTTAAAGTAAAATGTGTTATTTACTAGCGAAAACATTTGATCATCGATTTCGTCTATTAAAAAAGTGGATCCATAAGTGTTTGTTTCTTGATCTAGCCCATTTTGATCCATTTCAGCATGAACCCGTTTGATCATTACCAACCCACTTGATCCCAATTCTCTACATTATGGTCTAGGGGTGTCAATTTGGGTTGTGTCCAGGTCGGCGGGTTCGGGTGAAAACAGTTAAACATAATATAGCAACCAAAAAATCACACCCAAATGATGAGAAAGGTCGATCATCATCAGGAATGTTTGCTACTAAGGCATTAAAAATAGGATTTCAAGCACTCTAATTTCAAAACGAAGTTAAATATCATACCTAAATTGACAAACAATGTTTGCTACTCGGGTCGTACTACAATGTATCAAACTGATCATAATTTCTATACATACTTGTACGTATAAATGAAATAATAGTAGTCACCACACAAGAGGACTCCACATATATACTATCCTAAAGTTATAGAAGGCAAGTAATCTGAATACAAAGTTAATATTCAAATGAAACTCATAAAATTGACCTCCTTCATTGTAGATCCAAAAGTTTAATATCCAAAAGCTAGTAATAGGAGAAACTCATCATAATTATAGTTAATAGATAATTTGCACCAAAAGTTCAATATCAAAAGCTAGTAATATCAGAAACTCGTTCATTGTAGATGTCTTTTTTAATTCAATTTAAGGACTCGTAACTTGTCCTGCAGGATTTCACTTGCAACGGCATAAGCTCTGACTTGCTGCCAGTCTTCACTTGCAATGTTATAAGCTCCGACTTGCTGCCAATCTCCTGATAATTGTTAATATAAAAAGATAGATTAGAAAACAATGTTACCAAAATGAATCAAGAAAATAGACAAGGTATTATTGATTCTATCCAAATAATAAATCCATATGGCTTATATATGTGTGTATTGCGTGTTTATATAAACAGAAACAGATTGTTTTTCTAGCCTTTCACACTAGGAAGAACCATTTTATGTGACAGTGAGCAAAAAACATTGGAAAGTTTAACCTAATTAACAAACACGCAATGCGTGTTGTATTACTTGTATATATATGTACCTCTTGGAGGAGCAGGTGGTCGCGGTTTCTCCAATGCCTCCTTAACTCTCCCTACAGTCTGATTTATAGCAAAAGTGATCGACTCTATCGACTGCTGCCTTTTTTCCTGCAACGGCTGGTTTCCATCAACCAGCATCCGTAATACCAATGTAATAACTGAACCACCTGTATTAGTAGCGGTGGTTTGGCCATCGGTGCTGATAGAAAACCTGATACCAGCACGTAATCTTCTGAAACTCCTTTGCCATTGCATATGAGGTCAAAATCTTTCTTTGAAACAGTGGACCACACCACTAGTGCTCCAGACCGGTTGACATCCACTTCTTTGATTAACACCTCATCGTTCGAATTGAAACCTCAATCTGTTACACATCATCAGATGTTGTAAGGAGTTAATTGGGGGGGGGGGGGGGGGGGGGGGGTTAACAACGTAACTAATTACTGTAGAAGCAGATATGTGGTTCCTAGTGTCACTGCCAGTTGAGTATTGTTTGAATGTATATAGTTTTCTAAGCCCCTCAAGTACGTCCCACTGTCACAAAAATAAAGATTGAAATGTACTGAATATGCATATAGCTTGTGCAAGTCTGTGTGCTGGTTTATTAACTAACAGTAGTACCTCATGGTGTATGCGTTCATCTCCGAGCATCTTAAGCACAAACTCGGGGGAATGTTTTACATGAAAGGCCACCATACCTCCCGCAACTTCAAAATTGGCAAAGGACTTATAGAGAGTAGCGTGAACCTTCAAGTCCTCGGACCAGTAACAGACGTCCATAGGGTGCGATTGCAGTCATCATTAGGACTAATATTCTCAAACAAGAAACGCACCATGCAGTACTCCCCAAACTCCATAAAAGCCAGCTTCTCTGTAATCCATGGAGCCTCTGTTTATGCATTGAATTGTGGAGTTAGGAGGAAACACGTTGAAACCAAATAATCACTACATTATATGGAGTATCTTCTTAAGAGTCATAAAATTACCTTTGGTACACAAATTTGCGGCAGTATTAAAAAATCAAGAAAGTAACGATCCAAAACAAAACATAACTTAACTATTACAACTACACTTTGGTTGTTCTTCTGAGTGAAATTTATACACCGAGTGGTGATATCAAATGTGAAACATTGACCAAACTTTGTCAAAGATGGAATTTTGGTGTTTTTTTATCTGATCTAACAGCATTAGCTTATCCATCACATGTTAGTAACAAATGTTATTTCATGATTGAATAGCTTGCTCGATTTAAAACAAAACACATATAGCCTACAGAGATATCCAAACCAGCATGATTTAGATCATATTAATGATAAATGTAAGTACCTTTTCCTTCAAAGCCTGGAGCTTTAGTGCGCATCTCAAAGGTAGCATTCTCAAGTGACCCTCTTTCACATGATCTTTCAAGCCACGCTATCATTCGTTCAGCTCCAAATGCGAATCCACTCCTGATTAGATGATCGTAGAACGTTTGGTTTGACAGTGATTCTTCAACTTCCATATGTTCCACCCAAGTAACCTGTTGATAACGGCACAGCGTGATGGGCCTGTGTGTATAAACAATGTATGTGTGTGTATACAAACCTACCTTTGATAGACCCTCGGCAATGTTTTGAATCAAGCTTCCAGAAGGAAGCCGACGAAAATTATTTGTGGAGGGACAATGTGAAATTTCTGCAACGACCCACGTGCCTTGATCAATTTGCATACACGCTATAAGGAGCGTGAACTTCCTTTTGGCAATCATGCAGGGTGAAGAGGCTTGCAACTCTTTGCGCACCTGTACGTGCATGAATGTGCGAACAAATTAATCATTGTAAGTACACTTTTATCTCTTACACTTTGTAGTGGTAGTCATTATACGTAGGAATGTTAAATGACAATGTAAATTGGCCCGTCTAAAACAAATACGTTATTTTGGCCCTTCCAACTAAACTTGTCAAGTTCCGTCTATGAGAGTACCTCAAATTTAAAAACCAAATAGACGTAAAATTACCAGGAGCAAGATCCCGTCTGGGGTATCCTCTTTCGCAGGTGACAAGACTCGAATGGTTTCCTCTTTCGCAACCATGTGTGGAAACGTAAAACTCCAATCTTCCTAAAAAACAGTAAGTAGTAATGTAAAAAAAATCTCTATATATCTTACATGTATAGTAAGTACGTACCTCAGCTAGCATAACGGCGAGGTCCAAGTGATCCATCATAACAAAAGCGGAAGCGAGGGATGCTTCAGTGGTCCATGATGATGATGATGATGATGATTTGTTTTTGTTTTTGTTGTTGTTCCACCACGGAAAGGCTTGGTGATACTTATGTTGAACAAGAACATCCCGTCCTTCTTCGGACTTGATCCATAGATCATTGTTCTCATATTTGAAAAGTTCGCGCAACTCATGGACAGCAGCAATCACACTTAATTTGTACTTACCGGCCTCCATTTTGTCTGTCTTTTTTTTACAATATGGGTATAAATGAATGAATCGCCCTGCCACCCTCTATTTATAACCCTTTTTTTTTCTCTCTCTCTCTCGCTCTCTTTTTTTTTTTTTTTTTTTTTTTTTTTTTTTTTTTTTTCCTTTTTTATCTGTCCATTTTTTTTTCTATAAGATCTTTTAAACTAGGTGTATATACGTTTTCGAATTAGATATAAAATTATTGTTTGTTGATTGAAAGATCAACTTCAACATTTAAAAATTTATTTTACACGTACGCAAACCATTTATTAATTGGGTTAATTTCATATATCTCTAATTTAAATTCTTAAATGTCATATACTCTATTTACTCAATTAAAAACCATAATGCTATATATATACCCAATTAAAACACCAAATTTGTCATATTTACCCATTTTATTACTTCGTATTAAGTAAATTAACACTCTATTTTAATTATTAAACACCTATTAACCCTTTAGACACTCCACATTCCAGTGATTCCACACCATTCGTCCCTGTGGTTTGAATGAAATCCCTACGCTCATCCCTCCCTTTTTTTTCTTGCTTCATGAATCCTTATAACCAAGTTTCATCACACTGTTCGTCCCTATCACTAATGCCCGTTAGCTGGGCTCGTTAAGTATGCCCACCTGCCTCCCACGTGAGGGTATTTTTGTCTTTTTCTTTTTCCCTCTATTTTGAAAACTGGGTTAAACCATTCAAACCCTCATAAACCTTTATTAATATCTCACCCACCACATCTCTTTTTCTCTAATCTTTTTCTCTCTAATTCAAAACCGTAAAAATGATGATATGCGCTTGTGGTCGAAATGCAGTAATCCATACATCTTGGAGAAACTACAACCCTGGTCGTACGTCTTACAATTGTCCCATAAGGGTCAAGTGTCTAATTTAATTAATTTAATTTTTTTTAATAGGGTTATAATCATTTGATTTTGTAGGGGTCTGATTATCCATTGATAGATTGGTTCGATCCCCCAATGTGCCAACGTGTTGTTGCTATAATACAGGATTGTTGAGGAGAAGAAATAATCTTGAACACCATTTCAGAGAAATGGAACAAGATCGTGCAAGGATTAAAAGACGTTTGTATATTTCCTGGTTGGGATTTGCTTTGTTTGTTTGGTTCACTAAGTTAGGTTAAGTACTTTTAGATGTTGTCAGTTATTAGGGTATAGTATAAGTAATGAATGATGTAATGCTAAATGCCACTTTTTGTGTTTGAACAATTGAGTGATGTAATGGCTATGGCCTATTTGGTATTTAGGGTGTGTTTGATACACACTTAACGGGATAATTCAGCATACATTCATGAATCGGTCAGAAGGAAGAGTGTTTGGTTTGAAATTAACGTGTACTGGATGGCTCAAATTTGCTCTGGATGAACTAGCACCTAAATGGTTGTCCTATCATTCAGCGCCACATATTCCTTTCTCCACATGATAATATCTACAATTTTCGTTGGTGTGAATATTTTATTATGATGTTGAATAACAATTTCTGACATAGAATATACATACGTATTGCATAACAGCATAAATCCAAATGTTTGTAAAAGTATTCTAATAAAGAGGACGACAAACACTTGTAAAACATTATAAAAACTAATATTTTAAGTGTTAAATCATATAAAAATGTTGAAATTAATTAATAGTTCTTCGCATATAGAATTATAGTCCATAGTTCGAAAAAGTTATCAAACAGTCGTTTTCACTCAGAATTATGTTCATTCAGCATCCTTGAATCATTCAGTGTTTTGTTTCATTCAGTGCTTAATCAGAATATTTTATCAAACAACCCCTTAAGTTTGTAATTTTGTTGAAAATGGAATGGTATTAAGTTAACTGCAATGGATAAAGATGTTAAGGGCTACTGCATTTGGTTGTTTGTTACAACTTCAAATATGTTAAGTCCTATTGCAAATGGAATTTGGCTAGTGTAAATGGAAGTTGCAGTATGTAAATGGAATTTGAATACTACAAATGTGTTATGTGCTAGTGTTTTAAGACCAATTGAAATGGTTAATGCAAATGTGTTAAGTCCAATGGGTCATTTTCAATCAATGACTAAAAAAAGTCAAATATTGGGTCATTTTTACTTGACTGCATAACAGTCAAGTAATGCACAACGCATATGTGCAGTAGGTAAAAAAAAAATCAATTCAAATGGTGTATAACAGTCAAGTGCTTAACTTTATAAAAGTCATAAAATTGATACTTTTTATATTGACTTTTCTAAAAGTCAAAGAATGGGTCATTCTTACATGACTCAATAACAGTCAATCATAACACAATCAAACAACACTGAATAACACCAAACAAAGCTCTAATACCATATTAAACACTGGAACATCATGATCATAGACAAATTGTTTGGTACCAACAAAGTTCTAACAAAAGACCAAATTAAAGTACTAATGAAGCTACAATGTCTTAGGTGCATACACAACACCAATGAACCAAAAGATAACCATAAAAAGTGGACCTAGCCCAACACAAGAATTTCTTCCTTGGCTTCTTACCTGCATTTGCAGATCGTTCAGAAGGATATACAATACTCTTTCCTTTCTGCTTTTTCATGCCAGATACAGTAGATGCCTAAGTAGGTTGTGAAGATTGGCCAGTTTGAGAAGCTTGTGCAAAAGATATACTTTTCTTCTTCTTAGCAGCAAAAGTTGATCCACTTGAACCCTGTGCCATATTTTTCTTCTTACTTCCACCTTGTGCAGTCTTACTTCCAACATTTGTAGCACCTTTACAACTTCTTTTATTGTGCCTTTTGATCTTGCACAACACACAGGTGGTTGTTTTTTATCTCATGGTCAGCTTGCCATTGTTGACTAGAGGAATATCTTCACCAACAGATTTCTCTTTTTTTTTTGTGGCCTTCCAATTTGTGGGTGATGGTTTGCAGGCAGTTGTTTTTATCATCATATGTCTTAACTTGCCATGTTTCTAAATCTCCTAACTTGGAAACATGAAGAACCCAATGGCATTGACTCTCTGAGATCTTTCTTAGACTAGGTTTACCACCAACAACTTTTGATTTAGGCAACTTGGACCCACTTCTTCGACTATATTCTAATCCTTTAGTAGCAATTATTTTTGTCTTGGTCCACTTTGGTGCTTGACTGGATCCTGCTTCTTCACTTGGCCCAACTACTTGGCTAGGCCCAACTACTTGACTTAGCCTATCTCCATCAGTACCATCAAACACTGGAATTTTTCCCTTGTATTCTGCTCTTACTCTTTGTTTAAATGAACTCTTTTCTTTACGTCCTCTCTGCTTTCAAATTGTTGTCCAACATAAAAGTAGTTCATGTGCACATGACTAACCTTTGGCTTGTTTTGTCTCCTAATCTGTTTCAACTTCCTTTTCCTTAACCTTTCTAAACCATCCTCATCATATGCACTTTCAAACTCCTCATTATCCATTACATGAATTTCAACATCAATTTCTTCATTAGCATTAAATTCTGATGGTCTTTCATCTGCACCCAATGTGTCTGCATTTCTTTGATCAAAATTTTCCATGTTAACATACACATGTTCAACTGGATTCTCATGATCAGTTAGTTGATCACTGTCATTCCCATCTATATCTGATTCACTATCATCCTCATTTCCATCTTCCTCAACTATTTCATCTAAATTCTTTTCATCTTCCTCAACTATCTGCTACACCTTTACTCTTACCAACAGATTCTTCTCAATTTATATCCTTATCTCTAACATCTAGGCTGTCTAAACCAATGAATGGGTCAAAGTCGTTTTCTCCCAAGAATGGATCACAAACAGAGTAAAAGTCATTGGTAAATTCACTAGCCCCACCCATATATAGCTTGGGTCGCATGCTCACTGCTTTCACCAACCTCTTTTGTAATTTGACTACTCTACCCAAAATCAACACCAATATCCTCATCAATCAAACCTAACTTTAACTTCTTAGTACATGAACCTTTACTGGTTTTCTTTTTTTCCCTTGTTTTTGAGGTATTACTTTATCATCTACTTCCTGAAGTACACACTCTGGTATGCTGAAATCAAGATTATGTGTCATGTAGTAAGTATGCAGAGTGCTCCTTTCATGTTCAATGAATACCTCAATCAATTTATTCCCAAGCTTAACATATTCGGCTAACTTCCTAACATCACTATCACTTACCAAACCATGCATCCCATTATGTAAATTAGCATTAGGTTTTTTGAAATTGAAAAAATTATCACATTAGCACTACACCCTAGCCATTTTATCATGTCATTTAGTTCAGGGATAGAAAACTCTTTAATGTCTACGGTATCAAAGAAAATGAAGCTACCATTGACATATCTCATACCAGGTGGAGAAGTAAAAACTCCAGCATAGTTAACCTTGATTGAAAACAGATTCTCATTGTTATCTGTTACAGTTAAAAACACAATTAACTAAAATTAGGGTTTTGAACAGAAAACATAGTCATGCATATTTTTTTTAACCCAAAATGGAGTTAAAGTGTACACATGATCATAGCATTGAAAAAAACTTGAAAATATGCCATTAAATAAAAAAAAAAAAAAAAAAAAAAAAAAAAAAAAAAAAAAAAAAAACAAACAAACAAACAAACAACAACAACAACAACGCACCATAGATATCCCAAACATTAAGATCTTCTTGTGTTGAACACTTGTATGTAATGTCCATATTGAAATAGGTATTAGATTCAGTTAGGGTTTTGGATCAAAGAAGATGAAGAGTTTGGTGAGTGAGGGGAGTGAGAGGGAAACTAGAATCGTTGTAGTGCATGGTATGCGAAAAACTTGGGTCTTTAACCCGGTTTTCAAAATAGAGGGAAAAAGATAAAGACAAAAATACACTCATGTGGGAGGCACGTGGGCATACTTAACGAGCCAGATAACAAGCGTTAGTGATAGGGACGAACAGTTTGACGAAACTTGGTTATAAGGATTCATGATGCAAGAAAAAAAAGGAAGGGACGAGCGTAGGGATTTCACTTAAACTACGAGGACAAATGGTGTAATTTACTCTTAAATAAATCTACAAATAAAAAAGGCTTACCATACACTTCATAAACACCCATTCCTTTTTAACGAGCCCTAAATTACCCAGTCTCTCTCTACTCCCCTCAACAAAACCCTAACAAACAATCTCAAAATCAAAATGTCAGACAATATACCATTCTTCGATCTCCAAGTTGAAATCATGAAGAGACTTCCCGTCAAATCTTTGATTCAGTTCAGAACTGTTTCGAAGCAATGGAAGTCTCTTATCGATAGCTCCAAATTTATCGCTGATTACCACCCGCAGCAGCATCGTCTACTAATAAGTTACGTTGACACGCAAGATGAATTTATCCGAAAATATGTTTCAATAGTAGACGATGATAGTTTCCCTCAAAATATGTTTCCCCTTACTGTCCCTGTGTCCATACAACAACTTCGCAGGCCACCGGCATTACACAATATAGTAGGTAGCTGCAGCTCTCATGGCTTGTTTTGTTTCTACAACTTTATTGATAAACCCCTAGTGAATATAGCCATTATTTGGAATCCTGCGATTAGGAAATCGGTTGATGTTGTTGTGCCTAATGTGTCAAATAGCGTCCTTGGTTTTGGGGTTTGTCCTCATACAAATGACCCTAAGCTTGTGAAGGCTACAATAGCTAATTCTGATTCTGGAAATGGTTTCATAGATGGTTTCTGGGAAGTTGAGGTGTTTAAGTTAAGCTCCGGGGTTTGGAGAAGTCCTAAATCCAGCAATTTGCCTACAAATATGACGGGATTGATGAAATATCATGTTGCAGTTATAGATGGATTTATTTATTGGCTTGCTTATGATATGATTATGGTGGATGGTAATCGTGAGTATTCCCAACTAATTATGTCATTTGATTTGACGAGTGAGGAATTTACAAAAATATATCTCCCGGATAGTTTATTGATAAACGGGTTAGGAGCTGATTTGTCTTTATATTGGTTAAGAGACTCTCTTGTTGTTCTTGAAACTAGTTATGAGCAAGAAGTATTATTGAATTTTGATGTATGGATGATAGAGAACGGCGATCCAAAATCGTTTACAAAGATATTCACCATTACCACACCTGATGCTTCAATAAGGAGGGTACTTGGATTTAGAAAGAGTGGCGAAACTATGATACAAGTGAAAAGGGAAGAGGAGCATGATGCACTTTCTGTTTATGAACGTCACTCTAAACAAACCAATTACATTGGGATGCCTGGCCGACGATTCACATTTTATGCAAGTTGCTACATGGAAACACTACTTTTGCTTGATCATTGAGATTGTAGTATTTAGGCGGATATAAATTCTGGAAAATGGTACGTCAACATTGCAAAGCGCAGAGCCTATGACATAAGAATTTTGGAGCAAGCAAGGCCTGATGGGAGATTTAAGTGTCGTTTTAGTTTATATCAGATTTAAGTTGATGATATTTTAGATTGAAGTGTCGTTTTAGTACATATAAATGTAAATTATTTGCGATCCTTGTGTACAAACATCTTAAGTCAAGCAAATTATTTTCAGGTAATTTTTAGTTAATACTATGATATACCATCTACAGACCAGGGTATAAATGTAAATTATTTGTGATCCTTGTGTTCAAATCAGAATTTACAACTAGGTAAGATAAACTAATCATACTTTGAATGTACCAAAAAGCATTCTTTTCGCCAAAACTTAAACTTAAAACCATTATAACCGGCATATGCAGCAACAGCACATATAATAAAACAATAAATAACTAGGATAAGCAGTGCTGGGAATGGCGACACAAACAGGGTATCCATCGATAAGTTCACCAACCCCGTAAACAAATTTGCCTACATAAGTTGATGTCAAAACAATAACAAATTTCGAAGCTCAAATATAAACCAAGCCAAAAGGTGTCGTTCATCTCACCACAATGAAAAAAGCGAGTAAGTTACGGTTGATTGCTTGTTCCAGGAATGATACTTTACCACCGGGGATATAATCCTAGCGACACTATTCCTAAGCTGAACGATCAATCCCCCGGTACTTGTCACTATACTATACTACAACGATCAGGTACACTGCCTGGTGGGGGTTGTAAGCTTCTCGAGATCCCTCGAGAGGTAAAGCCTGTTGCGATTCCCACGCATCAAGTTTTTGACGCCGTTGCCGGGGAACTCCCCGGAACAGCTTTTGCGGACTACGCATCCACGCGTACCGACGAAGCGGGAGATAAGTGGTACACTTTCAAGCCCGAGCCAAACACTTACGGTGATTCATACAACCCCTCATGGAAAAATCACCCAAACCTTAGGTGGAAACAAAATCAACCCAATTCTTCTAATCCGCCTAATCGTTACCAACCAAACGGTCCACCATCCAACCGTACTTTCAACAACAATCCTTCTAACAACTATGGTAGTACCAACAATCTTGAAGGATTGATGTCAAAGTTCATGGCATCTCAAGAAGCCCGCATAGTTAGGTTTGAAACCGAATTCAACCAACAACAAACGGAGATGACCAACAAGATTGATAACTTGTTGAAAGCCCTCAACAACCAATCATTAATCACATCTAGGAAGGACCCTAGGGACACCAATAGTGGAATCCAAATTAAGGACCCCTCATCATCCAAACATGTCCACTTTGTCAATGTTGTCACCATTAAGCCGATAGATAAGGAGATAGAGGAGAGTGACAAGGATGAAGTTAGAGTAAAAGCCGATAGTAAGGATGAGAGTAGGGAAGTTGAGGTTAATAAGGATGAGGAATTAGAGGAGGTAGAACCTATAGAAGAATACTTTGATAAGTTGTCAACCAAAGAAGAACGGGAATACCATAAGGATTTATTCGATAGTCCCGAGAGAACATATATCTTTGGCAACCCCCTTATCAAAATGGGAGACCCCTCTAACATTAACATCCCATGCAATATCGGGCACATGCATATATGGAAAGCTTACATCGACCTTAGATCTCCCGTGAACATCATGACTAGGACTTATTACAATTGGGTGATGAAGAAGCAACTCAATTTTAGGATGATGCCCGGTAAGAATCTGATAAGTAATTTTGCAGGAAGAGTGAAGGGAATACATGTGATTATAGGGAATCTTACCTATGAAATCGATTTTATGATAGTAGAAGACATTCGTCCGGTGATAGATGCTTGCCTAAGTCAAATAGTATTCGGAAAACCATTTGTTGAGGCCACTAGGATGAGTTATGATCCGACTTTAGGGATAGTTAGATTCAAGAAAGAGAATGATGAGGTTGATTATCAAATGCCCTACAAGATCGAACAATACCGCCTTCTCTCTAATTTCGAAAAGGAACACAAGCAAGCGGCTTATTATAGGAATGAGGAGGATAGACGTAGAGGAGTAGAGTATGTTAGAAATAGGATGCTTGGTTTCTACAAAGAATGCTTGCAACTAGGTCCGGAATACAAAACTGGTTTAGAAGACGACCTAGAGAGTGGAACCAATGATGGTATCACATAGTAACCCATGACCTTGAGTCTAGCTACAAGACTCGTAAATAAAGAAAAGCACTTCTTGGGAGGCAACCCATGTTTTGTGTGATTTTATTTGTTTGATTGTTATTTGCTTCCGTATGCATGTTTAGTTTTTATTGTTGGTAGATCATGTTTCTCAATTAAAACGTGGAAATACTTTACTTTATTGTTTTGGCTTAGTCTTAACTCCACCTAAAGGTATTTTTGCAAAAGATAAGTGTAAGGGGAAACCCCAAATATGTTTTTAAGAAACAAACTGATCATGATTCTCCACAATAATAAATGAACATGTATATTCGTATTTGTTAGAGTCAAATGCTTGTATTGAGTTATAATGAAGTTTTGCAGGATTTTCCAGGAAGTAGGACCAAGTTTTTCCAGAAATTTTCCGGAAACTTAACATAAGAATTTCTGCAGGTCCATTCTGACGGCGTCAGAGTTTTACTCTTGACGGCGTCAGGAGTTAAAATCTGGAAATTTTACCGGTTTTGTTTTTCTAACGGAGTCTTATGGTTTTTTGTGAATTATTAAGTTTTATAATCTCCAGGAGATCTGCAAACTTCATTCCACAAGCATTATATCTTACTTTGTTTTCTAGGATTTAGTAACTTATATAGGATGCCGCCGATTTTACGCGAGGTTGTCTTGTCTATTTTTGTCAGGATTTACAGGTTATGATCGACAAGGAGATGATTTATATTCTGGAAGGGAAGCTTTGATTGTTCATTTTCTTGGAGGAAGATCTAATCTGGCCACCTATAATCCATACCGAGCGAATCAGGGGAGTATTTGATTTCATTCTTTTTATTTTTTCACTTTTACATTCTTTACTAGAACATTGGGGACAATGTTCATCTTAAGTGTAAGGGGAGGGTAAAAAGATGATACCTTACATATACACTTTCGCTTGAGTTTGTTTTGTTTGATAGTAGATGTGTAATAAAACTATGAGAAATACTTGTTAGTGCAATTTTAGCGCCAAATTTAAAATTTTTTACAACATTTAGGAGTGAAACTTTAGCCATAGCAAGCGTTTCATGGATAGGAGATTGTATGACTAGCACATAACCGTATATTCAGAAAAATTTTCCACCCAAATATGTGAGGTTCGCCTTTAGATTTGATAGAAAAAGCATTCATTATTAGTGCTTATGAGTGTACCGGTAGCATTTAGATTCTAGAACTTGCGTTTGTGATGCATCCCGAGACCGCTAGTGAGACTACATTCGTGTGGTAGGATTTACTACTTGATAAGAGGCATTAGGATCACCCTTGTGTTAAACCCGTGTTATAATTACTTGACCATTTAAGTCATATTACTTGGCTAGTTAAGTCAACTAATTTTTCCCACACCCTTAGCGTTGTACTCATTTTTAGTACACGAAGCCCCTAGTACACCCCTCCGAGCCTATCTTTTCGTTTCTAACTTTAAGCATTTTACTTAAAGGAAGAATTTGTTACACCCCACTTAAATGTACAACCAAATCGCCTTAGCCTTCCGTGTATGCGCTCATTTTTAGTGCATTATTGTTATTTGTTAAACCCTAAGTTAACTTTCCAATTGATTACATGGTTGCTAAGTCGAGTCATATCCTTGTACATATTGTTTTGGGACGATTGGGACTCATGGGTAAGTACTTATTTTATGAAGTAATGGGGAAGAACATCATTTATTACCCCCATATGTACGTTAATCTTAAAAGTGCTCCAAGTGTTTTGATTTTCTTAATTCGAGTCATTAGATTAGTTTAATGTAAAGTATGTAAAGATTCAAGTGTAAGGGGAATTCTCATCCCCTGTGATGTATTATTTTGAATGGTAGGGTAAGAGTGTATGCAAAAAAAAAAAAAAAAAAAAAAAAAAAAAAAAAATCGAAAAAACAAGAAAAAGAAAAAAAAATAGAAAAAGAAAAAGAGAAAAAACATACGGACTACCATCCCTTTTTATTCTATGTTCATTTTATGTTTTTGTTATTTTTCATTTATTAGCTTAAGTCGAGTCTAGTCTTGGCTTAGCAGCGCCATATTGTACATGTAATTAGCTAAGATTGTTAACTCGCCACCAGTAAAACTTCCTTTATCTAAAAAAACCGTGTAATTCATATCCCTATACCTAACGTTACAACCCTTTAAAAGACCTCTTTGATAGTTTATCCTAGGTGCTTACGCCATGTGGTGGAGGTTTGATCCTTTCCCAAGCCTATGGTAATCTATTTTGCTATGACAGGTAGTGAGAGATATCTTCCGTTTCCATATTGTAATTTACACTTTATTACACCCGAGAGATGTGAGTATCTAAACACTATTTGTGAGGTGCTTGTGTATGACCTCCGTGCTTGTCTATAGGTCTTTAGTGGAACGATTATTTGTTGTAATTACTTTTATATTAGTGTTAAATGACCCCTAACTTGTCTTTTGAGTAGAATAAAAGCGCATTTGCTTGAGGACAAGCAAATCTCAAGTGTAAGGGTATATGATGAGGCGAAAAATGATCCGTTTTTAGGGGGTCATTTAAGCCCGAATCCGAATTTATTTGATCAAATATTGCCCTAAATCGTTTCTTTTGTGATTTTAGGTACTTGGAGAGTGAATTCTGGAAAAGAAGCCATTTTGGACGTTTTTGGAGCATAAAAGTGAAGAAAACGGCAAAGTCTCAATTTTCTATGCTGGGAACAGTAGGTGACGGCGTCAAGAGTAATTCCCTGACGGCGTCAAACCTCAAGAATTAAAATCCGTAGTTCATGAAGGCGTCAAGAGTACCATCCTGACGACGTCAAACCCCAAGAATAAAAATCCGTAGTTGATGACGGAGTCACACACAGGGCGTCAAGAGTAAATTGTGTGACGGCCTAGGCCTTGACGGCGTCAGAAGTAGATCAAGGCCGTCCGAGGAAGTATTTGACGGCGAGGTGACGGCGTCACATTGTTTGTCTTGACGCCGTCATCCCTATTTTCCTATACATAGTTTTCTAGTTTTTCACATTTAAAGAGAGAAGTTTTGGGAGAAACCCTAAAGACGATTTTGGTGTAACTTTACAGGTTTTTCAAGGGTTCCAACCCCTTGATACCTTGCATGATTAATCAAGATAAGTGTTTTTCTAATTCAATCAATATGTCTATGTGTTGGTTGTCTATATTATGTTCTTGTCTTAATTCTATCATGCTAGGCTAGATCTCTTTTGTGTTTGCTTAGATCTAATGAAACCTAGATATTGATTATGTGTTGATTACTTGTTTATTCTTGTTTTGGATGAATGATTTATATGTTAGGCTTAAGAAAACTGGCAGATCTCCAAATGGTAACATGCTTGAACGTCTTAAGAAACATGAACCGAGGCGTACTAGGTCTTTATTGGTTGTATTTAATGCATGAACCACTGTTTACAATCCCTATAGTTGTGCTGGGCATGGTGTAGGAGGAGATAAGAGCTCATAGAATTGGGGAGTTATGTATGCCACCCCATGAATGGTATTAAGGAATACGATCCGTCATCCATGCAATTATAACAAGTAATTAACGTGTAAAAGATATCTAGGGAGTAGTGAAATCTAAGTAAACACATTTTCTCCAATTACTGCTCACAACCTTAGTATAATTTAGCTTATTTTAATTTTTAGTATTTTATTTTGATTGCATCTTAGTTTTGGGTTAGTTGAATAGCAACTAATTCCGCCCACTCTTCCAAAACCCGAGATTTTAATTGCTTTCTATAAAATATAAAAACACAAAAATAATCATCCCTCACCTTTAGAACTAGTAATTAGGCTTTCTAATCCTAGCGACACTATTCCTAAGCTGAACGATCAATCCCCCGGTACTTGTCACTATACTATACTACAACGATCAGGTACACTGCCTGGTGGGGGTTGTAAGCTTCTCGAGATCCCTCGAGAGGTAAAGCCTGTTGCGATTCCCACGCATCAATTTAAAAAGGTAAAAAAAGCTAAAAGGGTAATATGGGTATTTCCTAATATCCCTAAAAAAATGCCAGCCTCTTTACATTCATTATTGGAAAAAATAACTGTCACTTATATATCGATCTACATTTCTCTCTCTCTCTCTCTCCTCCACTTGACCTAAAAACCAATTAGATCTTATTCACAAATCCCACCACCGCCGTTCCCTCCACGCGTCGACGGCCACTTCCTCAAAACCTTCATATATCATCAATAAAACTTTATGATCGGCGGTTGTGACTGTGTTTTCTCTCAGACTTGGTGGCGCCGCCTGTCGTGGCAGATCCGGATCATAAAATAAAGATCTTGTAAAGCATAGATTTAGATCTAAAAGAGTTGGATTCTTCTTCACTTTTTGGCTTTTCAAATAAGTATTTGAAAAAAAAAAAAAAAAAAAAAAAAAAACACACGCGAGATCAAGAAAGAAGATATGGATATGATGGTTATGGATTTTCTCGTAAACATTGTTTGTAACAGATTTGTATGGTTTTTTTTTTTTTTTTTTTTTTTGGTGCTAGCATTCATATCTTTTCTTTCATAACCAAAAATTTCAATTAATTTTATTTGACCATCTGTTGAATGAAAAGATAACTATTGTTGTATTGGATATGATTTTTATGAACTCGATTTTGCATATAGTTGTTTACATCCAAATTAAATTGAATGTCTAATAGTGTATCTTCAAGATCGACGAGTCTTTCAAAGAGTTACATGTTAATCTTCAAGATTGCATAACGATACTTTTGTAATCACATTTTTTTTGGTGCAGAATTTTGATTTCCTCTATAAGTTGTTTTCATTTTTTTAGTATACATGTATCATTGATGTTTCAATGGTGGTTCATTGTTTGCAGGACGCTGTCGACTGTCCAGAGTGGGAGGCGGAGCGGTAAGTCTATCTTTTTTTTTCCTTGTTTATATGCGCATCCTATTGGCGGTGGTTTTGTTTTGACCGATTTTTAATTTTAAGAAGTTTACGTAGACCAATGAAGTTTATGAGATAGATAGTGGATACATTTTTGAAATCTGTATATATATTAAAATTTATCAAAGGTTTGACAAAATGAGTAAGTGGTGCATTGGTTATGTAGTAAGAATGTTAACCATGGGAACCGAGTTCGGATCTTTGTGGTGTTATGAAATAAGTGAAAAGAGTGCATATGTGTTTTACGGCTCAAGGAAATATGTAAGCATATATGTTTTAACTTTTGCGTATGCGTTTAGAGTTGTGCATATGTGTTTTCCAGTGATAAAAATAATAATAATTGTTTGTAATTTCAGGTATTAATAAAGATGGGGCAATACACATGTGTTTTCAGAAAGTACGTCATTTAAAAAAAGTTGATTATGATGAAGATGTGAAGACACAAGTGCAGCATGCATCTATGTTTTAATGAATTTGATGAGAAAGTGAAGCGTGCACATATGTTTTTGGAATAGTGCACATCTATGTTTTAATGAATTTAATGAGAAAGTGAAGCGTGCACGTATGTTTTTGAAAGAGTGCACACATGTTTTTGAACGTGCACATTTATATTCAACAAGTTACATTTGTATTTGAATAGCGTTTCATTCGATATCAATTTTTGCGTATATTATTTGTGTTTTTTGTTTGTTTAAATTTATAGATTACATGTATTTGTTTATGATTTTAGTAATGCCAAAGATTAAAGAAGATGTACTAGAAACATATGTGCAATTATCATTTTAAGCAAAACAAGTTTGATGTCTAAACAAATGTACATAAGAAACATATGTAAATTTAAAATATTAAAAAAAACAAAAAAACAAATATGCACCTCATTTTTCTGAAAACATGCAAAAAAAAAAAAAAAAAAAAAAAAAAAAAAAAAAAGTCCGATTATTAAGGAAATTTAAAAACGTTTTTGAATAAAAAAAATTCAAAAAGTGAAAATGTGTTTGACTATTATGCCATTTTCAATTAAATAAAAATGTTTATTAATACTCCATCCGTCCCAAAATATAATTCCACTTTGATGTTTTTGGTTGTCCCAAAATTAATGTCCATTTTCAACATCACCCAATCAAAATGCTTCTAAGTGGTTAGGAATGAAATTTTATTGGTTAATATTGTAAGGGACCCACTTTTCTTAAACTTTGTGAAATATAAAAGTGGACTTATATTTTGGGACGGAGGGAGTACTAAATTCCTATTGGTTTAAATAGTACTGTAAAGTACTGCATCTAATATTGGTACTGCATATAACGCGTTCCATATATATATAGCAATTCATGTGAGAAATCTAATTTTTTTGAGAACGCGAGAACTAATCCTAGTCACTCATTTTATCCTCTTTTAACTTTGATTTAATGCTCATATTAGCTAACTAATTTTTTTTTGAAAAATTTTCAAAAAATCATATATGATATTACGAAAAATTTTCAAAAATTTTCAAAAAAATATCGAAAAAAACTTGAAAATATGCCATTAAAAAAATAATAATAATATTTAAAAAAAAAAAAAAAAAAAAAAACAACAACGTACCATAGATATCCCAAACGTTAAGATCTTCCTGTGTTGAACACTTGTACGTAATGTCCATATTGAAATAGGTATTAGCATGTACTAGATTCAATTAGGGTTTTGGATCAAAGAAGATGAAGAGTTTGGTGAGTGAGGGGAGTGAGAGGGAAACTAGAATCGTTGTAGTGCATGGTATGCGAAAAACTTGGGTCTTTAACCCGGTTTTCAAAATAGAAGGAAAAAGATAAAGACAAAAATACACTCATGTGGGAGGCACGTGGGCATACTTAACGAGCCAGATAACGAGCGTTAGTGATAGGGACGAACAGTTTGACGAAACTTGGTTATAAGGATTCATGATGCAAGAAAAAAAAGGAAGGGACGAGCGTAGGGATTTCACTTAAACTACGAGGACAAATGGTGTAATTTACTCTTAAATAAATCTACAAATAAAAAAGGCTTACCATACACTTCATAAACACCCATTCCTTTTTAACGAGCCCTAAATTACCCAGTCTCTCTCTACTCCCCTCAACGAAACCCTAACAAACAATCTCAAAATCAAAATGTCAGACAATATACCATTCTTCGATCTCCAAGTTGAAATCATGAAGAGACTTCCCGTCAAATCATTGATTCAGTTCAGAACTGTTTCGAAGCAATGGAAGTCTCTTATCGATAGCTCCAAATTTATCGCTGATTACCACCCGCAGCAGCATCGTCTACTAGTAAGTTATCTTGACACACAAGATGAATTTAACCAAAAATATGTTTCGATTGTAGACGATGATAGTTTCCCTCAACAAATGTTTCCCCTTACTGTCCCTGTGTCCATACAACAACTTCGTAGGCCAACGGCATTACCAAAAATAGTAGGTAGCTGTAGCTCTCATGGCTTGTTTTGTTTCTACAACTTTATTGATAAACCCCTAATAAATATAGCCATTATTTGGAATCCTGCGATTAGGAAATCGGTTGATGTTGTTGTGCCTAATGTGTCAAATAGTGCGCGTTATTATCATAAGGTCCTTGGTTTTGGGGTTTGTCCTCATACAAATGACCCTAAGCTTGTGAAGGCTACAATAGCTAGTTCTGATTATGGAAATGGTTTCATAGATGGTTTCTGGGAAGTTGAGGTGTTTACGTTAAGCTCCGGGGTTTGGAGAAGTCCTAAATCCAGCAATTTGCCTACAAATATGACGGGATTGATGAAATATCATGTTGCAGTTATAGATGGATTTATTTATTGGCGTGCTTATGATATGATTATGGTGGATGGTAATCGTGAGTATTCCCAACTAATTATGTCATTTGATTTGACAAGTGAGGAATTTACAAAAATATATCTCCCGGATAGTTTATTGATAAACGGGTTTGGAGCTGATTTGTCTTTATATAAGTTAAGAGACTCTCTTGTTGTTCTTCGAACTAGTTATGAGCAAGAAGTATTATTGAATTTTGGTGTATGGATGATAGAGAATGGTGATCCAAAATCATTTACAAAGATATTCTCCATTACCATACCTGATGCTTCAATAAGGATGGTGCTTGGATTTAGAAAGAGTGGCGAAACTATGATACAAGAAGAGGAGCATGATGCACTTTCTGTTTATGAACGTCACTCTAAACAAACCAATTACATTGGGATGTCTGGCCGACGATTCACATTTTATGCAAGTTGCTACATGGAAACACTACTTTTGCTTGATCATTGAGATTGTAGTATTTAGGCGGATATAAATTCTGGAAAATGGTAACGTCAACATTGCAAAGCGCAGAGCCTATGACATAAGAATTTTGGAGCAAGCAAGGCCTGATGGTGTGGAGATTGAAGTGTCGTTTTAGTTTATATCAGATTTAAGTTGATGATATCTTAGATTGAAGTGTCGTTTTAGTACATATAAATGTAAATTATTTGTGATCCTTGCGTACAAGAATCTTAAGTCGAGCAAATTATTTTCAGGTAATTTATTTAGTTAATACTATGATATACCATCTCCAGACCAGGGTATACCCCGTAGGATATGTAATACTTTTGACATGGGATGGCTTAATCAGCACTTTTCCGCAGTTTTTGTGATCCTTGAAGTGTCAACTTATCAACTTAATCAGCACTTTTCAAGGTTTGGCTGTCTGTATTATACCTTTGATTAAGTTAATAATTTGATCATTGACGAACTAGCTTGTTGTCTCAAGTAAAAAAAAAAAAAAAAACTGTGCTGCTTATCATTACAAAAATGCATATAAGCATATTATAACATGATGATAATCCTAAGTGTGCCAAATATTGTGCCGAAGAAACACATATAACAACAATATTGAATAGAAGACTTCTATGGAACAACCCTTGCCGCCTGATCAAATTTCAGTAGTTGAAGATGACATGGAAGAAAATACAGAGTTATTCTGATGATCATCAAGTACGTAAAATTTTCCAATAGTGTAATTTGGTTCATACTTATAAATATAATTATAAAAAGTTTGGTTATAGCAAGGCAGTTGGAGAGACATAAACTAATAATGTGATTGATCCAAAGAGCCGAAAAGGGATTTCATAATGTACAGAAATAAATTAAAGATCATATGATCTATGAGTCAATGACAAATCCGAATTACAACTAGGTAAGATAAACTAATCATACTTTGAATGTACCAAAAAGCATTATTTTCACCAAAACTTAAACTTAAAACCATTATAACCTGCATATGCAGCAGCAGCACATATAATAAAACAATAAATAACTAGGATAAGCAGTGCTGGGAATGGCGACACAAACAGGGTATCCATAAGTTCACCAAGCCCGTGAACAAATTTGCCTGCATAAGTTGATGTCAAAACCAAAACAAATTTCGAAGCCCAAATATAAACCAAGCCAAAAGGTGTCGTTCATCTCACCACAATGAAAAAAGCGAGTAAGTTACGGTTGATTATTGCTTGTTCCAGGAGTGATACTTTACCACCAGGGATATAATCCGAGAGCATTAAAGTTGCCAACATCTGACAATTTGACGACTTTTTAGATATGAATGATAAGCTACATTGCAATAATAAAAACAAAGTGGGAATTACCTCAAACATTCTATCCAGTAATTCAACTATAAATGCAAGAGGTGTACAAAAAACATACTGTAATATACAATTTCAAAAAGTTCCCCGTTTAAACGCCATTATGATAGAGATGAACTTTTGATGCCATCTCCATCATGAGTCCATTAGACAAGGTTTATTCCATCTTTCTGTCACAAGAGTATCCCTTTATCTATACGCATAATTATATGAAATAAGAATGACAAACCATTCGACGTGAAGGTCTTTTGACATAACTGTCGAGAATCAATGTTAAGCGCACCTGGAACGATTAGTGGAGAGATGATCATTTAAGTGAGCGAATCAATTTTAAAGGTAAAAACGTATTTTGTTAATATATATAAATATACATACCAGAAGAATATACATAGAATCCAAACTTGCTTAGTTGCCCATCTATTAGTTCTCAAACTAGCATCCTTCCCAACAATACGCAACATGTATCTAAGTTTCCAACAATACGCAACTTAACATGCAAGAGTGCAGATATAGCTATTCATATTTAAGGAGAATGGGAGCAAGTTAAAAATCAGTTACCTGATAGTCAACGCCAGTGGTAGACAGTAGACACAAGCCTAGCAAAGCCCATAAACAGTGGTGGGCTAGCAGAAGACAATGCACTCCTCAAACCCCTATAAATATCAAGATAGTGATCATGCTATTACTTAGTGAGAACGAAAACGTGAGAAATATGACAGCATGCCGTCTAACCCGGAAATGACCGGGTCTAACCGGATATGACCGGGTATAACCGGATAGGACCGGGTCTTGACTGGATATATGACCAGGTATAGCTGGGTCTTGGCCGAATATAACCGCGTCTAACCGGAAATGTACAATGCCTGTGACTATTAGAGGATAATCGGCCCAAGCCCGGTCTGTGGGCTTAGGGTCCATTAGGGTGTATCGGAGCGGGTCTGATCCTCAGACCTAGGTGGTTAAGTTGAGCCGCCTCCCTCTAGACCACCCCGTCAAACCCTAGCCGCCAACCCTATTTTCTTCCAATCGTTGTTCAACAAAACTTCCACTGCTGCTTCTAAATATTCTTTGGTAACTCATTAAACAAATATTCCCTGCCAACACTATTACGGAGTATATTGGAAGAGAAGCTGCTCATCACAATAATATTATTATTCTTCATCTTGGCTAGCGTGGATACATATTAAACAAAGGAAGGAGTTATGAAGTTGCTCAACATAACGAATATCATGTCTACAATTGTGATGCTCGGTGAAAAAAAAATTATAGTTGTTTTATTATTTGTTTGTTAGTCGATTGTTCGTACAGATTTGTTACCAGTCGACAATAGTTGACCGTTGGTACCAGTCCCTAAAGTCGACCGTTGGTACGGTTGTGTTACCAGTCGACTTAGCCGACCGTTGGTACCAGTCGACTAAATCAACCGTTGGTACGGTTTTGTTACAAGTCGACTAAAGTTATACTTTTATTACATTAATGTTTTGTTTTTCTTTTCTTTTTTAGTTTACTATTCCATTCCGAGCTTTCGCGATTTCGCCGCTCGGACTGCAGGGGAGTATTAGAGGATAATCGGCCCAAGCCCGGTCTGTGAGCTTAGGGTCCATTAGAGTTTACTCATGTAATCTCTATATAATGTGCATGAATAATAATAATAACCTACGGGGAATTATGTAGTCTAACAGTGACTACCGGACAATATCATACTACTGTAGGTGTCCTGATAGCTAAAGAAGAGACAGGTTGGTTTATGTCATACGGAGTATAAGTGGATGAAGACATTAAAATTTTAAGCTTGATAAGTACTTTTTTTTTCTAGCCTAACATAGCGTTTGGTATGTTGTAATCAAAGGGGGAATGTAAAGGATTATTACGATGGAATGAGAAAATGTTGTTTGTTTATATTAATGTAATGTAATAATTAATTACAATGAATGACTCATTACACCAAAACCATTCCTTAGGGGCCCCCTACTATTTTTTCATTACATCCCGTAATGGAATCAAAATTACATAAAACTCAACCATTAACTAACCATATTAATGAAACTTCTCATCAATAATGGGCATTTTAGTCTTTCTATTATGATTCTATTACGTCTTATCAAACAAACCAAACATGATAAATAATGGTAATGATTCATTACATTACACCACTTATTCCATTACATCAGTCATTCCATTCATTTAACATTTCATTTCGTCCTACCAAACGAACCCTAAGTGTCCACGTGATCAACTTACAAAACATATACACTAGATTTACTTAAGAGTAAGTTTAGGTACCTTATATATTGTTTTTGTGGTGCTATCCCACATAGGTTAAAGAGGAGAAATGATTCTACCTTATATACCAAAGTTTATACACATCACACATGTTAGAATTAGTATGATGCTTTCGTAGTTGTCGTTGCTTGTGTTAATGTCAAACATGCTTGTGTTAATGTCAAACACACTTAACGCCTTCTACGAGAACTTAATATGAAGTCTTAACATTTTTGGAGAAATGCTTGATATTTCATTCAAACTAAATATGAAGTCTTAACATTTTTGGAGAAATGCTTCATATTTCATTCACCATTTTATATTATTGTGTATGATTGTGTGAATAATTGCTAAGTGTTATAATAAATGGACCAAGTAATGAAACATCTGATCTCACATGTTTTTTCCTTTTTTTTTTTTTTTTTTTTTTTTTTTTTTTTTTTTTTACTTTGTATTTGTTGAGATAAAATTGCAATCACATCGATTGATTCTCGAGCAATATCTCACCTATGTTTCTCTTCGGTTCTGCATTGTTTGGAACAATGGATTTGTGTTATAAGTGATAGAGTACTCCATGGAGGATTTTCGTATCTAATTGCATTCTCACTTAGCGATTACACAAGAATCTATCTATCTATATCTATATATATCTATCTATTTCTATCTATCTATATCTATATCTATATCGATATCTATATCTATATCTATATCTATACTATCTAATATAACCCACTTTTTCACCTCTCTCTTCAACAATTTTTTTCCTAAAATAGCTTCTATTTTCGTGGCACGCCTGTACAACTCAAGCTTTTAAATCATCTATAGCTTATGTATTATTTTAAATTCGAAACTGACAATTAGCTTTTAATCGTGTATAGCATAATTGCTTTAAATCGTGTATAGCTAAAAAAAAAGTCAATTATTTACACACTTTATGAACACACGTATAAGTTTCAATTTTAATAGTGTTAATCTCATTAAACGAGAAGATATACTTAAACCATTGCATGAAATAAAATACAACTTCATCTTTAGTGTTTGAGATAATGAGAAAATTCTCAAATGATGCCAAAAAGTTGAAGCTTTTCTCAAATGAAGCAAAAAATAAGTGGTTTTCCCAAAATGGTCATGTGCGAATGTGCGACTCTACTGAATGTGCGACACCTGTCCAGTTTTTTAATAATAAAGTACAGGTAGATAGGTGTTTGTCTTATTATTAAACATATTAAAAGACCATAATACCCCATATCTTTTATAATAATCCTCTCACCTTCTCATTCTTTCTTTTTTTTCCGGTCACTCTTCTCTCTCTTTTTTTTCCAGTCACCAATCTTCTCTCCTTTTTTTCCGATCAACACCACCATCACCACATGATCAACACCACCACAGATCCGGCTAAGAATACCACCATGATCAACACCACCAAAGATCCGGCCAAGAACATAAAGAACACCCAACAGATCCGACCATCACCTTAACATCAGAAATCAGATCCAACGCCATCCTCAAACATCCGCACCTACAAAAAAACATAAACACACATGGATCCAAGCATATGCACCCAGATCTGTATATTAAAAAAAAAAAAAAAAAAATAAAAAAATAAAAAAAGACGATGAAGATAAGGGAGCCGAGAAGATGGCGGTAGGTGGTGGTTGTGGGGTTGAGAATGGTGGTGCCGGAATTTCAGATTGATGGAGATGGTGGTGCCGGTGTACACTGTGGTCGGCAGGAATAACAAACAACAAAAAACCACATAAATTGTGGTGGCTTCGAGTGGTGGTTGATGCGAATGGTGGTGGCTTCGAGTGGTGATTGATGGATTTGATTTGTGTTTTTGGATTGTGTTGTTTGGCTGTGGTTAACTTCATATAATTAGTCTCCTATTATTTATGTTTGGTTCTTGACTTATGATGTGATATAAACTGAAGTCAAGAGTGTATTTGGTTTGATGTGATAAGAATTAAATATGTGATGATGTAAACAAAGTAGTAACTATTAAAATGATTGAGGTCATTCGGAGTGTATGATGGAATAATCGTCGGAATATACGAGTATTGCCGGAATCTGGAAAATAAAGTGAAGTTGCACATTCGCACATTTAAAAGGTAGTACAGTCGCACATTTAATTGACTCATATAAAGATAAGGGTAAATAAGTAATTTTGTAATAATAGAAAAAGAATTTTCAGGAAAACACCCACCTACCAACGTACTTTATTATTAAAAAAGTGGACACTTGTCGCACATTCAGTGGAATCGCACGTTCGCACATTCGCACATGACTCTTTTGGGAAAACCACTTATTTTTTGCTTCATTTGGGAAAAGCCTCAACTTTTTGGCATCATTTAGGAATTTTCTCTTAGTGTTTTTCCAACGCACCCTTTACCCATAATTCCTTGCATCAATTAATCACCACTACAATCTTCTCCTAACCATCATGTAATCTTATTCTTAACCACTGCAAATAGCAAAATTTCAAAGCAGATTAATATCTGACCTATATATCTTCCCTCAAAGACAATATCATTCTCCGCATGTATTCTGAGATCATGGATGCCACCGGTTTACAGCAAAATGAATGTCATCTTTGTGTAGATGATCATCATGGACGAGAAGGTTTGTATAGATATGTATCATAAACCATGTTTGATTTTATGTATATAGGCACACGGTTAGAAACTTTTAAAAAGTCTTTTGAATGTGTTTGATTATACGATGATTTGGATTACTACATACATGGAAAAGTTTGTAGTGTGGTTTGAAACATGTTATTATGTGTGTGTAATGATGTTTTGCTAAACTTTTCAATAATTTATTTGAAGCTTAGTCCACAAAAATGTGTTGCATGTATCATTATACGTAAAGAGAAAGTGTGTGCTCATCTTTTAGCTGGACTTAGCCTAAATAAAATATGTGCCCCTTAGCCAACTCGACCTCTTTTTGTCTTTGGAGATTGGAGACCCAATGTCCACTTATGCGAAACCAATAATGAGTAAAAACACAAAGGAAGGAAACTAGCCATCGAGATAATATATAGAAAAGGTATTAAAATAGTCAAATGTAGCGTTAGAGTAAAGGTATATTAAACTACTTTTATTGTAAGATGGCAATATTATATAGAAAATATATTAAAATAGTCACAGGTGTGATTTCATAAATCACACATGATCTGTAGATCATATGTGATTTTTTCAGACGTAATTAAAAAAAATCAAAAAAAAAAAAAAATCATCTAAAGTATATAGAAGTGCTAGCTCCTCTATATATAGTAAGATGTTTTAATTCTCGTCGCGATGATATAATTTGTTTTGCGTAACGATTAACGGCTTTTGATATATTTAAAAAAAAATTAAAAGGTGAAAATTTATTTTATTTGTTTTGATTAAAAAAAATGATGGCTAAGATTGCTTTATTGAATTTTTAAAGAATATTTGATCTACATTGAACTTTTTTCATTTAACTTTATGTTATTTTTTAGTTATTTGATTATTTGTTTGATTACACATACGTTTCATTTGTACGAAATTTCTATTACCAACTGTGTATACTCATGCGTTCTTTTTAACGGCAATTTATGTAATATATAATTTATTATATCTTTTGATTTCTTTTTAAAATACTCGTGAATTTCACCTTTTTAGATAGTTAATACTAATAAAAAACCGTTTTTAGCCTTAATCTAAATTATATTTTTCTAAAAATAACATTACATATGAGTTTAAATAAGCAACTTATAAGGCTAGGCACACTCGATCGGTTTTGTTGATCGGTCATGCATGGTCACATTTGATCGAGCCCACTGTGGGTGTAAGGTCATGGTCGGTCGAGCAAGGACCAAATCCTCAATTCGGTCGAATTTTTGACCCATTTTTTTTTTCTTTTCTTTCTTTCTTTCTTTGTTCACATAAGATAAAATACAAACAACATAAAATATTACCCACACTCTGTTTCAAATTCAAATTCAAAACTTTCCTTATATAAACCCACGCTCTTTTGTTTCTCATACACACAACTCACACACAGATTCTCAACAATGTCTCGCAAAGACTTCTCACAAATATTCCCCAGTCACCGCGACTTCTCACAACAATTCCCTGGTCGTAGGTTTTACAGTTGTCCCATAATGGTCAAGTGCCTAATTTAATTTCTTTTTTTTAAATAGGGTTCATAGTAATAATATATATATATATATATATATATATATATATATATATATATATATATATATATATATATAGTGGTGTATTCCATGCAGTACCAATATTAGATACAGTACTTTACAGTACCATTTAAACTAATATAAACCGTTAGATCACTTAATCAATGGATAAGATCACTTGTGCCTTTAATGTAATTAATTGAAAGTTCAAGCCATTATTTAAAAAGGTAAAAAAAGCTAAAAGGGTAATATGGGTATTTCCTAATATCCCTAAAAAAATGTCAGCCTCTTTACATTCATTATTGGAAATAATAACTGTCACTTATATATCGATCTACATTTCTCTCTCTCTCTCTCCTCCACTTGACCTAAAAACCAATCAGATCTTATTCACAAATCCCACCACCGCCGTTCCCTCCACGAGTCGACAGCCACTTCCTCAAAACCTTCATATATCATCAATAAAATTTTATGATCGGCGGTTGTGACTGTGTTTTCTCTCAGACTTGGTGGCGCCGCCTGTCGTGGCAGATCCGGATCATAAAATAAAGATCTTGTAAAGCATAGATTTAGATCTAAAAGAGTTGGATTCTTCTTCACTTTTTGGCTTTTCAAATAAGTATTTGAAAAAAAAAAAAAAAAAAAAAAAAAAAACACGCAAGATCAAGAAAGAAGATATGGATATGATGGTTATGGATTTTCTCGTAAACATTGTTTGTAACAGATTTGTATGGTTTTTTTTTTTTTTTTTTTTTTTTTTTGGTGCTAGCATTCATATCTTTTCTTCCATAACCAAAAATTTCAATTAATTTTATTTGACCATCTGTTGAATGAAAAGATAACTATTGTTGTATTGGATATGATTTTTATGAACTCGATTTTGCATATAGTTGTTTACATCCAAATTAAATTGAATGTCTAATAGTGTATCTTCAGGATCGACGAGTCTTTCAAAGAGTTACATGTTAATCTTCAAGATTGCATAACGATACTTTTGTAATCACATTTTTTTTGGTGCAGAATTTTGATTTCCTCTATAAGTTGTTTTCATTTTTTTAGTATACATGTATCATTGATGTTTCAATGGTGGTTCATTGTTTGCAGGACGCTGTCGACTGTCCAGAGTGGGAGGCGGAGCGGTAAGTCTATCTTTTTTTTTCCTTGTTTATATGCGCATCCTATTGGCGGTGGTTTTGTTTTGACCGATTTTTAATTTTAAGAAGTTTACGTAGACCAATGAAGTTTATGAGATAGATAGTGGATACATTTTTGAAATCTGTATATATATTAAAATTTATCAAAGGTTTGACAAAATGAGTAAGTGGTGCATTGGTTATGTAGTAAGAATGTTAACCATGGGAACCGAGTTCGGATCTTTGTGGTGTTATGAAATAAGTGAAAAGAGTGCATATGTGTTTTACGGCTCAAGGAAATATGTAAGCATATATGTTTTAACTTTTGCGTATGCGTTTAGATTGTGCATATGTGTTTTCCAGTGATAAAAATAATAATAATTGTTTGTAATTTCAGGTATTAATAAAGATGGGGCAATACACATGTGTTTTCAGAAAGTACGTCATTTAAAAAAAGTTGATTATGATGAAGATGTGAAGACACAAGTGCAGCATGCATCTATGTTTTAATGAATTTGATGAGAAAGTGAAGCGTGCACATATGTTTTTGGAATAGTGCACATCTATGTTTTAATGAATTTAATGAGAAAGTGAAGCGTGCACGTATGTTTTTGAAAGAGTGCACACATGTTTTTGAACGTGCACATTTATATTCAACAAGTTACATTTGTATTTGAATAGCGTTTCATTCGATATCAATTTTTGCGTATATTATTTGTGTTTTTTGTTTGTTTAAATTTATAGATTACATGTATTTGTTTATGATTTTAGTAATGCCAAAGATTAAAGAAGATGTACTAGAAACATATGTGCAATTATCATTTTAAGCAAAACAAGTTTGATATCTAAACAAATGTACATAAGAAACATATGTAAATTTAAAATATTAAAAAAAACAAAAAAACAAATATGCACCTCATTTTTCTGAAAACATGCAAAAAAAAAAAAAAAAAAAAAAAAAAAAAAAGTCCGATTATTAAGGAAATTTAAAAACGTTTTTGAATAAAAAAAATTCAAAAAGTGAAAATGTGTTTGACTATTATGCCCTTTTCAATTAAATAAAAATGTTTATTAATACTCCATCCGTCCCAAAATATAATTCCACTTTGATGTTTTTGGTTGTCCCAAAATTAATGTCCATTTTCAACATCACCCAATCAAAATGCTTCTAAGTGGTTAGGAATGAAATTTTATTGGTTAATATTGTAAGAGACCTACTTTTCTTAAACTTTGTGAAATATAAAAGTGGACTTATATTTTGGGACGGAGGGAGTACTAAATTCCTATTGGTTTAAATAGTACTGTAAAGTACTGCATCTAATATTGGTACTGCATATAACGCGTTCCATACATATATATATATATATATATATATATATATATATATATATATATATATATATATATATATATATATATATATATATGTATATATATATATATATATATATATATATATATATATATATATATATATATATATATATAGCAATTCATGTGAGAAATCTAATTTTTTTGAGAACGCGAGAACTAATCCTAGTCACTCATTTTATCCTCTTTTAACTTTGATTTAATGCTCATATTAGCTAACTAATTTTTTTTTGAAAAATTTTCAAAAAATCATATATGATATTACGAAAAATTTTCAAAAATTTTCAAAAAAATATCAAAAAAAACTTGAAAATATGCCATTAAAAAAATAATAATAATATTTAAAAAAAAAAAAACAAAAAAAACAACAACGTACCATAGATATCCCAAACGTTAAGATCTTCCTGTGTTGAACACTTGTACGTAATGTCCATATTGAAATAGGTATTAGCATGTACTAGATTCAATTAGGGTTTTGGTTCAAAGAAGATGAAGAGTTTGGTGAGTGAGGGGAGTGAGAGGGAAACTAGAATCGTTGTAGTGCATGGTATGCGAAAAACTTGGGTCTTTAACCCGGTTTTCAAAATAGAAGGAAAAAGATAAAGACAAAAATACACTCATGTGGGAGGCACGTGGGCATACTTAACGAGCCAGATAACGAGCGTTAGTGATAGGGACGAACAGTTTGACGAAACTTGGTTATAAGGATTCATGATGCAAGAAAAAAAAGGAAGGGACGAGCGTAGGGATTTCACTTAAACTACGAGGACAAATGGTGTAATTTACTCTTAAATAAATCTACAAATAAAAAAGGCTTACCATACACTTCATAAACACCCATTCCTTTTTAACGAGCCCTAAATTACCCAGTCTCTCTCTACTCCCCTCAACGAAACCCTAACAAACAATCTCAAAATCAAAATGTCAGACAATATACCATTCTTCGATCTCCAAGTTGAAATCATGAAGAGACTTCCCGTCAAATCATTGATTCAGTTCAGAACTGTTTCGAAGCAATGGAAGTCTCTTATCGATAGCTCCAAATTTATCGCTGATTACCACCCGCAGCAGCATCGTCTACTAGTAAGTTATCTTGACACACAAGATGAATTTAACCAAAAATATGTTTCGATTGTAGACGATGATAGTTTCCCTCAACAAATGTTTCCCCTTACTGTCCCTGTGTCCATACAACAACTTCGTAGGCCAACGGCATTACCAAAAATAGTAGGTAGCTGTAGCTCTCATGGCTTGTTTTGTTTCTACAACTTTATTGATAAACCCCTAATAAATATAGCCATTATTTGGAATCCTGCGATTAGGAAATCGGTTGATGTTGTTGTGCCTAATGTGTCAAATAGTGCGCGTTATTATCATAAGGTCCTTGGTTTTGGGGTTTGTCCTCATACAAATGACCCTAAGCTTGTGAAGGCTACAATAGCTAGTTCTGATTATGGAAATGGTTTCATAGATGGTTTCTGGGAAGTTGAGGTGTTTACGTTAAGCTCCGGGGTTTGGAGAAGTCCTAAATCCAGCAATTTGCCTACAAATATGACGGGATTGATGAAATATCATGTTGCAGTTATAGATGGATTTATTTATTGGCGTGCTTATGATATGATTATGGTGGATGGTAATCGTGAGTATTCCCAACTAATTATGTCATTTGATTTGACAAGTGAGGAATTTACAAAAATATATCTCCCGGATAGTTTATTGATAAACGGGTTTGGAGCTGATTTGTCTTTATATAAGTTAAGAGACTCTCTTGTTGTTCTTCGAACTAGTTATGAGCAAGAAGTATTATTGAATTTTGGTGTATGGATGATAGAGAATGGTGATCCAAAATCATTTACAAAGATATTCTCCATTACCATACCTGATGCTTCAATAAGGATGGTGCTTGGATTTAGAAAGAGTGGCGAAACTATGATACAAGTGATACAAGAAGAGGAGCATGATGCACTTTCTGTTTATGAACGTCACTCTAAACAAACCAATTACATTGGGATGTCTGGCCGACGATTCACATTTTATGCAAGTTGCTACATGGAAACACTACTTTTGCTTGATCATTGAGATTGTAGTATTTAGGCGGATATAAATTCTGGAAAATGGTAACGTCAACATTGCAAAGCGCAGAGCCTATGACATAAGAATTTTGGAGCAAGCAAGGCCTGATGGTGTGGAGATTGAAGTGTCGTTTTAGTTTATATCAGATTTAAGTTGATGATATCTTAGATTGAAGTGTCGTTTTAGTACATATAAATGTAAATTATTTGTGATCCTTGCGTACAAGAATCTTAAGTCGAGCAAATTATTTTCAGGTAATTTATTTAGTTAATACTATGATATACCATCTCCAGACCAGGGTATACCCCGTAGGATATGTAATACTTTTGACATGGGATGGCTTAATCAGCACTTTTCCGCAGTTTTTGTGATCCTTGAAGTGTCAACTTATCAACTTAATCAGCACTTTTCAAGGTTTGGCTGTCTGTATTATACCTTTGATTAAGTTAATAATTTGATCATTGACGAACTAGCTTGTTGTCTCAAGTAAAAAAAAAAACTGTGCTGCTTATCATTACAAAAATGCATATAAGCATATTATAACATGATGATAATCCTAAGTGTGCCAAATATTGTGCCGAAGAAACACATATAACAACAATATTGAATAGAAGACTTCTATGGAACAACCCTTGCCGCCTGATCAAATTTCAGTAGTTGAAGATGACATGGAAGAAAATACAGAGTTATTCTGATGATCATCAAGTACGTAAAATTTTCCAATAGTGTAATTTGGTTCATACTTATAAATATAATTATAAAAAGTTTGGTTATAGCAAGGCAGTTGGAGAGACATAAACTAATAATGTGATTGATCCAAAGAGCCGAAAAGGGATTTCATAATGTACAGAAATAAATTAAAGATCATATGATCTATGAGTCAATGACAAATCCGAATTACAACTAGGTAAGATAAACTAATCATACTTTGAATGTACCAAAAAGCATTATTTTCACCAAAACTTAAACTTAAAACCATTATAACCTGCATATGCAGCAGCAGCACATATAATAAAACAATAAATAACTAGGATAAGCAGTGCTGGGAATGGCGACACAAACAGGGTATCCATAAGTTCACCAAGCCCGTGAACAAATTTGCCTGCATAAGTTGATGTCAAAACCAAAACAAATTTCGAAGCCCAAATATAAACCAAGCCAAAAGGTGTCGTTCATCTCACCACAATGAAAAAAGCGAGTAAGTTACGGTTGATTATTGCTTGTTCCAGGAGTGATACTTTACCACCAGGGATATAATCCGAGAGCATTAAAGTTGCCAACATCTGACAATTTGACGACTTTTTAGATATGAATGATAAGCTACATTGCAATAATAAAAACAAAGTGGGAATTACCTCAAACATTCTATCCAGTAATTCAACTATAAATGCAAGAGGTGTACAAAAAACATACTGTAATATACAATTTCAAAAAGTTCCCCGTTTAAACGCCATTATGATAGAGATGAACTTTTGATGCCATCTCCATCATGAGTCCATTAGACAAGGTTTATTCCATCTTTCTGTCACAAGAGTATCCCTTTATCTATACGCATAATTATATGAAATAAGAATGACAAACCATTCGACGTGAAGGTCTTTTGACATAACTGTCGAGAATCAATGTTAAGCGCACCTGGAACGATTAGTGGAGAGATGATCATTTAAGTGAGCGAATCAATTTTAAAGGTAAAAACGTATTTTGTTAATATATATAAATATACATACCAGAAGAATATACATAGAATCCAAACTTGCTTAGTTGCCCATCTATTAGTTCTCAAACTAGCATCCTTCCCAACAATACGCAACATGTATCTAAGTTTCCAACAATACGCAACTTAACATGCAAGAGTGCAGATATAGCTATTCATATTTAAGGAGAATGGGAGCAAGTTAAAAATCAGTTACCTGATAGTCAACGCCAGTGGTAGACAGTAGACACAAGCCTAGCAAAGCCCATAAACAGTGGTGGGCTAGCAGAAGACAATGCACTCCTCAAACCCCTATAAATATCAAGATAGTGATCATGCTATTACTTAGTGAGAACGAAAACGTGAGAAATATGACAGCATGCCGTCTAACCCGGAAATGACCGGGTCTAACCGGATATGACCGGGTATAACCGGATAGGACCGGGTCTTGACTGGATATATGACCAGGTATAGCTGGGTCTTGGCCGAATATAACCGCGTCTAACCGGAAATGTACAATGCCTGTGACTATTAGAGGATAATCGGCCCAAGCCCGGTCTGTGGGCTTAGGGTCCATTAGGGTGTATCGGAGCGGGTCTGATCCTCAGACCTAGGTGGTTAAGTTGAGCCGCCTCCCTCTAGACCACCCCGTCAAACCCTAGCCGCCAACCCTATTTTCTTCCAATCGTTGTTCAACAAAACTTCCACTGCTGCTTCTAAATATTCTTTGGTAACTCATTAAACAAATATTCCCTGCCAACACTATTACGGAGTATATTGGAAGAGAAGCTGCTCATCACAATAATATTATTATTCTTCATCTTGGCTAGCGTGGATACATATTAAACAAAGGAAGGAGTTATGAAGTTGCTCAACATAACGAATATCATGTCTACAATTGTGATGCTCGGTGAAAAAAAAATTATAGTTGTTTTATTATTTGTTTGTTAGTCGATTGTTCGTACAGATTTGTTACCAGTCGACAATAGTTGACCGTTGGTACCAGTCCCTAAAGTCGACCGTTGGTACGGTTGTGTTACCAGTCGACTTAGCCGACCGTTGGTACCAGTCGACTAAATCAACCGTTGGTACGGTTTTGTTACAAGTCGACTAAAGTTATACTTTTATTACATTAATGTTTTGTTTTTCTTTTCTTTTTTAGTTTACTATTCCATTCCGAGCTTTCGCGATTTCGCCGCTCGGACTGCAGGGGAGTATTAGAGGATAATCGGCCCAAGCCCGGTCTGTGAGCTTAGGGTCCATTAGAGTTTACTCATGTAATCTCTATATAATGTGCATGAATAATAATAATAACCTACGGGGAATTATGTAGTCTAACAGTGACTACCGGACAATATCATACTACTGTAGGTGTCCTGATAGCTAAAGAAGAGACAGGTTGGTTTATGTCATACGGAGTATAAGTGGATGAAGACATTAAAATTTTAAGCTTGATAAGTACTTTTTTTTTCTAGCCTAACATAGCGTTTGGTATGTTGTAATCAAAGGGGGAATGGAAAGGATTATTACGATGGAATGAGAAAATGTTGTTTGTTTATATTAATGTAATGTAATAATTAATTACAATGAATGACTCATTACACCAAAACCATTCCTTAGGGGCCCCCTACTATTTTTTCATTACATCCCGTAATGGAATCAAAATTACATAAAACTCAACCATTAACTAACCATATTAATGAAACTTCTCATCAATAATGGGCATTTTAGTCTTTCTATTATGATTCTATTACGTCTTATCAAACAAACCAAACATGATAAATAATGGTAATGATTCATTACATTACACCACTTATTCCATTACATCAGTCATTCCATTCATTTAACATTTCATTTCGTCCTACCAAACGAACCCTAAGTGTCCACGTGATCAACTTACAAAACATATACACTAGATTTACTTAAGAGTAAGTTTAGGTACCTTATATATTGTTTTTGTGGTGCTATCCCACATAGGTTAAAGAGGAGAAATGATTCTACCTTATATACCAAAGTTTATACACATCACACATGTTAGAATTAGTATGATGCTTTCGTAGTTGTCGTTGCTTGTGTTAATGTCAAACATGCTTGTGTTAATGTCAAACACACTTAACGCCTTCTACGAGAACTTAATATGAAGTCTTAACATTTTTGGAGAAATGCTTGATATTTCATTCAAACTAAATATGAAGTCTTAACATTTTTGGAGAAATGCTTCATATTTCATTCACCATTTTATATTATTGTGTATGATTGTGTGAATAATTGCTAAGTGTTATAATAAATGGACCAAGTAATGAAACATCTGATCTCACATGTTTTTTCCTTTTTTTTTTTTTTTTTTTTTTTTTTTTTTTTTTTACTTTGTATTTGTTGAGATAAAATTGCAATCACATCGATTGATTCTCGAGCAATATCTCACCTATGTTTCTCTTCGGTTCTGCATTGTTTGGAACAATGGATTTGTGTTATAAGTGATAGAGTACTCCATGGAGGATTTTCGTATCTAATTGCATTCTCACTTAGCGATTACACAAGAATCTATCTATCTATATCTATATATATCTATCTATTTCTATCTATCTATATCTATATCTATATCGATATCTATATCTATATCTATATCTATACTATCTAATATAACCCACTTTTTCACCTCTCTCTTCAACATTTTTTTTTCCTAAAATAGCTTCTATTTTCGTGGCACGCCTGTACAACTCAAGCTTTTAAATCATCTATAGCTTATGTATTATTTTAAATTCGAAACTGACAATTAGCTTTTAATCGTGTATAGCATAATTGCTTTAAATCGTGTATAGCTAAAAAAAAAGTCAATTATTTACACACTTTATGAACACACGTATAAGTTTCAATTTTAATAGTGTTAATCTCATTAAACGAGAAGATATACTTAAACCATTGCATGAAATAAAATACAACTTCATCTTTAGTGTTTGAGATAATGAGAAAATTCTCAAATGATGCCAAAAAGTTGAAGCTTTTCTCAAATGAAGCAAAAAATAAGTGGTTTTCCCAAAATGGTCATGTGCGAACGTGCGACTCTACTGAATGTGCGACACCTGTCCAGTTTTTTAATAATAAAGTACAGGTAGATGGGTGTTTGTCTTATTATTAAACATATTAAAAGACCATAATACCCCATATCTTTTATAATAATCCTCTCACCTTCTCATTCTTTCTTTTTTTTTCGGTCACTCTTCTCTCTCTTTTTTTTCCAGTCACCAATCTTCTCTCCTTCTTTTCCGATCAACACCACCATCACCACATGATCAACACCACCACAGATCCGGCTAAGAATACCACCATGATCAACACCACCAAAGATCCGGCCAAGAACATAAAGAACACCCAACAGATCCGACCATCACCTTAACATCAGAAATCAGATCCAACGCCATCCTCAAACATCCGCACCTACAAAAAAACATAAACACACATGGATCCAAGCATATGCACCCAGATCTGTATATTAAAAAAAAAAAAAAAAAAAAAAAAAAAAAAGACGATGAAGATAAGGGAGCCGAGAAGATGGCGGTAGGTGGTGGTTGTGGGGTTGAGAATGGTGGTGCCGGAATTTCAGATTGATGGAGATGGTGGTGCCGGTGTACACTGTGGTCGGCAGGAATAACAAACAACAAAAAACCACATAAATTGTGGTGGCTTCGAGTGGTGGTTGATGCGAATGGTGGTGGCTTCGAGTGGTGATTGATGGATTTGATTTGTGTTTTTGGATTGTGTTGTTTGGCTGTGGTTAACTTCATATAATTAGTCTCCTATTATTTATGTGTTAGCATTAAAAATATATATTGAAAAGTGATGGTCATTCTCATACGTGTAACTTTGTAATGTGTCGTAGTTTACAATAGAATAGTCAAATGGGCTTATGGTTTGGACTAATCTAATATGTTATAAGTTATGTATTATGGCTAGTCCATAGTTTATGTAAAAGTCCAAGTCCATCACCAAGCCCATCCTAAGGCCCATAAGGTCTTAAGTCTTATGTATAAAAGACACCACACACCTCATTTGTGTGGTGTGCTTGTGTGTGTATTTGTGTGTGTTTTCTAATAATATTCTCTCTTCTTTCTTTCTCTACTCTCTCTACTTTCTCTCTCTAACATACATATATATACATATCAAGTCACCATCTTTCTTCTTCTAATCTTCCATATTTGTGATAAAGTTGTGATAATTAAGGTCCTACAAGTGGTATCAATCGCCTAACAATGATTTAGGAGGATTGAGAGTCTGTGTGGTTCGTGCTTTTTAAAGCTATATATCACGTTTTTTATTAGAAAAGTCTTTATTTTTCTTGTTTTTCTTGGTTTTTAACACTTTTTTGATTACAAACTAGTGTTATAAACCTTTTCTAACAAGAAAGTTTAAACCTTTTTGATAATTTCAAGCTTAAAAAATTCGATTTGTTTTTGTACTTGTTTTCGAGATCTTCAATAGTTTCATAAAAATCATCAAGTTTGCAACTTTCTACAAGTTTTGGTGTTTTTAAGCCTAGAAGTACAAGAATCTTGGATTGCAAAAGTCATTTGGGTGTGCTTTTTGCAAAATCAAAATCTACCAAAATTATCGAGAAACTCAAACTCTAGTTATCGAGAACCTCACTAAAGTTTTCTTCAGACAATTCCGTGGCTTACTCGGTGTTTTTCTTCCTTGTATAAGTTAGAAAAAACACTTCGACTTGGGATAACTTTCTAAATTGTATAATTTAGATAAGTTTTGATCTTTCTCGATAAGTGAAAATTTTCGAGAAAATTGATAATTTTCGAGAAACTTGATAATTTTCGAGAAACTTGATAATTTTCGAGAAACTTGATAATTATCGAGAACTTAATCAACTTATCGAGAACTTGGGTGAACTTATCGAGAACTTGAAAACATTATCGAGAACTTGGGTAACTTATCGAGAACTTGGGTGAATTTATCGAGAACCTGAAAACATTATCGAGAACTTGGCAGAGTTTATCGAGAAACTTGAAAATTTTTTCGAGAACTTGGGTAATATCGAGAACTTGGGTAATATCGAGAACTTGGGTAATATCGAGAACTTGGTTAATATCGAGAACTTGGGTGATATCGAGAACTTGGGTGATATCGAGAACTTGGGTGAATTTATCGAGAACTTGAAAAATTATCGAGAACTTGGGTAAATTATCGAGAACACTGTCTTCGAGAATAACCTTCACCAAACTCTACTCCTATTTCGTTGGAACGATCCTATAATCAACTTTATCATCTTTTTGGCGGGAAAAGTTGAGTAAAATTTATTTTTCACACGAGATTTAACGTTCAATTTTTACGCGAGATTCAAATTTTGGTATAAGGTTGAAAATTTTGACCCGAAATTCAAATTTTTAGGCCAAAATTCAAATTTTTTTTCGGTGAAATTTGGCGTCAAAATTTTTTGAAACTCAAATTTTTCTGTAACCTTAGAATTGCATTTCTAGGTGTTTTCAAAATTCTGGGAAAGAAAAATTTTCAAAATTATATTTCGGAGGAAAACGTAGATCTCACTCGAAAACATTCGAAATGCCTTTTCTAAACAATTTCTTTCCAACGATGGACATGAAACCTCTTGTTCAATTCTTTGCTCCATATCCTAAGACTGACAAGCCGATTACTGAGACTGTGCAACTATGGAATGAGACTGAGAAGCCGTTAACTGATATTGAACAAGACGTTGATGAAAATGAGCTTCCAGAGTACGTAAAATATCTTGACCTGAGATTTCCATTCACACTCGTTGAGCATATGAAGCGACCACCATTGAGTGTAAAGGCACAAAATGGTAAAGAATCATGTGAACATAAGTCAGATGAACCTGAAAACGCAGAACCTTCATATGACTCCGACACACCAAAAGAGAAGTTGACAATGCAAGTTGAGACTGTTGAACCTAGTTACGATCTCTCTGCAACAACTGATACGGAACTTCCAGAACCAACCTTTTCCCCAGATTCTGAGAATGTGAAGCAGAAGCAGTTGGAAGAGAAACTTGCCTACAAGGCTAGGTTTGATGAAGCAATGTTGAGACAAAAGCAGCAAGCACTTGAGGTTCTAGCTGAAATGTTTCCAACTGACTTTACTCGGAATCAAGGTATACTGGCAAATGAACATGTTATTGGGAATCAACATAGATATGCTACGAGTACACAGACGGGGATTCAGATAAGGGAATATGTTGGAGATCCGATGGATCAGTTTGTGAGTCAGAATGTGGTTAATCAAAATGGGAATGATTGTTTTATGACTTCAATTCAAAAGCCTACATCTGAAATTCACCACAGTGATGCAATGACGAGGGTAGAAAAGATTCAGTACTTGATTATGCTAGCCAATAAAGAAGAATCGGGAATACCGTTGACTGCTGAGGAACATGAGTTTAGAGCTACAACAAGAGTTAATGACAATTCAGCAGACCTTAATGCAACCTACAACTTTATGGCAAATCAGCAGGCAACAACATCAAGCAGTGATTCTGATCTTCCTCCTACTTATGATTCAGATTCATTCCATGAGGTACCAAATTATGGTAATAATGCTAATCTGTTTGCTCATGAGAAGCCACATTATGTACCACCTGAACCTAATTATGATACATATGTGGGGGAACAAGTTAATAGCAATGTTAACTATGAAACTACATATATGGATCCTAATGGAGTTCAAGTTGCACAAAATGGTGCTAATGATGAGGAAACACGTGCTTTCTTTGAATCATTATTGAATAATTGCAGCATTGAAATTGAAAAAGTGAAAAAGGTCAATCGCGATGTTAAGGCCGCGAATGTTAAATTGACCGCTGAGCTTGAGAGTTACAAATCCACCGTTAAAGCTTTTGAATTTCATAACAAAAGATTGTCTGAATTAGAAACTGGTTATCAAAATTCCGTTTCAGAGAAACAACAATTGCAACTCAAGTTTGATACACTTGATGTTAATTCTTTTAAAAAGATAAAATCTTTAAACGCGGAAATTTCTGATTTACAAAACCAACTTTCTAAACAAAAAACAACTTATACCAATCTTGAAAAAGAAATGGATGAGTTGAAAAAGGATTTTGCAAAGAAAGAAGACAAACTTTTGGAAGAAATCGTAGAGTCAGAACACATGATTGCTCATTTAGAGGAATTAGTGGTTAAGTCGGGTCAGTCGAGTCAAACAATGAAAATGATTTCAAATCAAATTAATCCGATTTACCATACGAAACATAAAATGGCTCTCGGTAACAACACTCCTTGTAATCTCAAGAAAGCTCAGCAAGAACAGAATGTTTTGTACAATGGTAATGTGATTTATACCAAACATGATCCTCCCGTCGTTCGGGATTCTGTGCTAACGATTGAACATGTCGAAGAGAGCATTAATAAAATGAAACAAAAGGATTTGAAACCCATTGATTACAACAAATTAAACAAACTTTCGGGAATCACTTTTGTTCCACAAACAGAACCACCTGCGTTTTCCATTAAACGACCATTTGCGAAATTCTTGTCTAAAAAGAAAGTTGTTTCAAAATCTCTTTCAAAATTAGAACAAATGTCCTCTGACAACACTTTTAAAACAAGTGAGGCTAGAAACATTCTCGATGACGTTAAAATGAGAATTCAAGAACTTCAAAACATTGTTAAATCCAAAACTTCCATTGATATTAACAACTGGCATTCTAGTTTTCACATCGAACAGCAAAAGGTGTTTCAAAACGAAATTACTATTCCACTGAATAACATCAGCGCGAGTGTAAAAAATTTTGAACTAGCTTTTTTAAAAGAAACGGCCGACTTTGTCAAGGACCACAAATCCCTGGTAAACGAAGCTAATGATGCTCGTGAAAACATGAATGTTTTGGAAAACCTAAATGATTCTCTCTTCGAAGCTGTTATGACCACTGATATTATGTCCATCATCATACAAACATACTCGGTTCAAGATGATGAAAGACTGCGAGCTGAGACCTCTGCAATTGTTTCAAAATATGAAAATGCTCTTATAAAGCTTGAAAAAGAAAATGTGTCATGTTTTAAACAACTTGATCAGAAAAAGGAAGAATGCAAGTATGACAAATTCTCGTATGAGCGTGCCTTCAAGGATATGAAAGAGCAAAATGATCTTTTGAGGGCTCAGCTTGAAAGTATAAAAGGGAAGGCTGTGGATACTAAGTTTGCAAAACCATCGACTTCGGAGAAACCAAATGTTTCAAACACGGTTCAAAAACCAAAAACGTCAATTTCACGGTTTGCTCCAAAAGTCGATGAGATAAACGATTTGTCAAAACCAGTCACTCCACAACCCTTGCCCAAGGAAAAGGTAATGGATAAGATTGTTGAAAAACAAAAATTGTTTGTTGAAAGAAACAAAAATGTGATTTCACCTGGCTCTTCTAGGAATAGTACACCAAAATCTGTAAAGGAATCTGTTGGTTCTAATGACATGGTCCTCAATCATCATCTAGAAGAAGCTAGAAAAAAGGCACAACATCGAAAAAATGGAATTTTAGGTGCAAAACCTAGTGTGATGAATTCTACAAGATTCCAAAGCACCACTAGTAGTAGTAAACCATTACCTAGGAACTTTCAACAAAATACTAGGGATTGGCTTGCATCTAAGAGTAGTGACACAAAAGAGTATGCTAGGAACGTAGAATGCAACACAAAGAATTCCAAATCAAGTGTCAAGACACAATCCACTAAGACACCAAATCAAAACAAACCCGTTGATAAGAAGCAAGAGGCTAAGAAACCTAATAGGTGGATATCTAAAGAATGTAGTTTTTCCAAGACTGAGACTTCCGCTGCATCTGATAAGAAGACTACATCTAGATCTTACCTTAGGTGGATTCCTACCGGGAAAGTTTTTAAAATAGTTGGTCTTAGATGGATTCCCACAGGGAAGATTTTTGATAGTTGCACCAAGACAAATAATAGTGATAATCTTCAGGATAAGGAAGTAGAAACCACTACAAGCGTTGATAGTCAACACCCGCAGAGTGATGCTTCATGTACTTCTAACACTGTTATTTGTGCAAACTCTTCTTCTGTGGATGCAGGTACTTGTGAAAGTGAAGAGAGTGCATACACCCAATATGGTAAAGAGGAACTTTACGCCATCATCGCATGTGAACATCCTCTTCTAACTCCACTCTTAACCCCACTTTTACTTGTTCAAGCTTAATTTTTTCTTTCTTCTATTCTTCTTTGTAAATATTTTTGAAAAACAAAATACAAAATTTGAAAAACCAACAAAAGTAAAATACAAAAATATAAAATTTTCAAAAAAAAAAAAAAAAAAAAAAAAAAAAAACCAAAAACATTATAAAATCAAAAAATCCAAAAATATTCTTCTCACGACATGTCTCTTGTATAATCGATATTCTGTACGTTTCTAGAAATGTCATTCAACAATGATACGGATATGTACAGATGCTTGAGCGAGAGTTCTTTTTTATAATGTTTTTCTAAAACATGTCGTTTCTCAAAAGTTTCTTCACAATGGCTTTCGTATACTTCAGTACGAAACCCGGACTTCAACAACGACTTCTTAGTATTTCAGCTAAGGACTCGTTCTTCAAAGAAAGGAAAGTGCTTAACAAAAACAAGGTTTTAAATATTTCTCGAGCACTTATCCTAAAAACAATAATTCTCTTTTATGTTGAGCACCAACTTTTCAAGATTCTTCAAAAAGATTTTCAAAATCTATCAAAATCGGTGCTCATCATCAAAATGACTTGTGTACACCTTACAGTGCACAACTCAAGTTTTCAAAGATAGGAAAGTGCTACGCAAAAATGATTTTCATCAAAAAAAGTGCACTTATCCTAAAAATGGACACTGTTGTACGCCTCAGTGCGACATTCCTATTCAAACAAAGAGAAGTCTTTGTTTTTCATAAAACCTTGATGCAAAATTCAACAAATCTGAAACTTCTTTCTCTTTCAGAATTTTGCTTCAAGAAGACTCCTTCCCTCTAAACCTTAAAAAGTTTAACATTCTCAAACACATATGCGAGTTTTGAGGGGGAGTATTTCTCTAAAACAAAAATGTTCCAAATTCATGCAAAAACAAATCTGTCTATCTTTCCAAAAGCTTTTTCTTAATCAGTTGATATCAAAAATATCACGATATGCTATTTTTGAGGGGGAGAAGACATGATTAAAATGTGATCAAAGATGTTTAAAGTTTGTGACTGAATCTCTAAAGAGCTCGACTCAGAAAGTACCAATGAATTGACGAAGCTTAAATGTCAGTAATCGAAAAGACTTGTCCTGGACGGGTAATAATTTCAAGCTAGTCTAACTAGTGATGTAAGCGTGTCTCGAATAGGACTTGTCCGAGTAGAATGTACCGTCTCGAGAAACCTTCTTTGGACTTGACCAGGACGGGTAATAATTTCAAGCTAGTCTAACTAGTGATGTAAGCGTGTCTCGAATCGGTCATGTTCGCTGAAAGTGGATCAATTCAAAAGTGCAAACTCCTCTCGCATGTGCAAATTTCTTAAATATTCATGAGCACATGTGAAGGGGGAGTCCTTCAAAAGAAATGCAAAACTCTCGAAGTGTCAACAAAATGTGTTTTATTATCATAAGCACTTTGAGAGATTTTCAAGAAAGGTTTTATGGCATGTGATCAACAATAGGATAGTCATGAAGTTATAAGGTGACTAAGGTTAGGAAAAACCGTCCTATGATCCGCCAGAGCCGGAGGGATCTACCCAAGGACAATTCCAATAGATTAGAACTAGAAGTCCTTAGGTATGACTGGAAAAAGGAGAAAATGAGAAAGGAGAAAGAAGGGGTTGAAGAATTAAAAAGAAATGATGTGAAAAAGGGTGAAAAGAAATAGCCCTCCAAATGTTCAACCTTAGGGCAGACACCGGGTTCAACTCATATGCTACTGGTTGTTACTAAGGTGACACCGGTATTGAAGATAAAGACGTCATGGACCCAGTGACGCACTGCACTAAACCTTCTTAGCCACTCAAGTTCTCTTAAAAGAGCTTGTTTCATTCTCACGGGGAACCGGTGTAATTTAGAAACTGGAGACCCCTCCCTAGTCTCCGCATAGGAAACCTAAGTGTGCACTTATCGAGTCTAGAGCCTCGAGATTTCATCAAAAGATCTCATAGGAACACATAGTATTTCTACAACTGGTGTTCTACTTCAATGGACACTAGCTGTAAGTTATAGAGTCCTACGCAGATCTTAGCAATCTGCCAGAACATTTATGAGAGGATTCACATTTGTGATTCTCAATGATTGAATGGAAACTCCTGCCAGGATCAACATCAAGCAGCCCTGACAGCAGGTCACTTCGGTAATTCTTTATGAGTTACGCTTAGTGTTCGCGGTGGTTTCAAACGGTCTACAGTCGTGGAGTGATCCCCAGCGACTCACCCAGTCATTGAGCTACTAAGTAGGTCTTGTAAGCTCTCTCGAGAGTATCTGACATGGGAACGGCCTTGGTAAGGGTTAGAAGGAGTCTTCACACTATGCTGTTGACGATCTCTAATTCTTATCTGTAAGTACCGGTTGTTTTATTGCTAACTGTTTATATGCAGGGACACTTCATCTCCATGGCGACAGATTCCACATGCTTATACATACATCTGGAAGTTAAAGAAAGCTCCCTCAAAGATCTTTACAACACAATGATCAAAGAAAGATTCTACGCCAAAAAGAAGAATCTACTAAGTATAAAGACTAAAGATCAAAGTGAAAGTAAGGGAACTACGTGCATATAAATATCAAAGTCCAAAGATGTATGAGCATGTTGGAATGGCAGACAACCACCACAGACGCAGAAGTGACGAAAGGCAGACAACGAATGATGAAAAGTCAGTCATCAAAGATCACAAAGCATGAAGGAACAAAAACTAAAGACTATTCTACTACGACACACAATGGACAACAACTAAGAACAAAGAAGATCAAATCACGTGGAGCATCATTCGAATGACCACCCCTTAGGGGGAGATTGTTAGCATTAAAAATATATATTGAAAAGTGATGGTCATTCTCATACGTGTAACTTTGTAATGTGTCGTAGTTTACAATAGAATAGTCAAATGGGCTTATGGTTTGGACTAATCTAATAGGTTATAAGTTATGTATTATGGCTAGTCCATAGTTTATGTAAAAGTCCAAGTCCATCACCAAGCCCATCCTAAGGCCCATAAGGTCTTAAGTCTTATGTATAAAAGACACCACACACCTCATTTGTGTGGTGTGCTTGTGTGTGTATTTGTGTGTGTTTTCTAATAATATTCTCTCTTCTTTCTTTCTCTACTCTCTCTACTTTCTCTCTCTAACATACATATATATACATATCAAGTCACCATCTTTCTTCTTCTAATCTTCCATATTTGTGATAAAGTTGTGATAATTAAGGTCCTACATTATGTTTGGTTCTTGACTTATGATGTGATATAAACTGAAGTCAAGAGTGTATTTGGTTTGATGTGATAAGAATTAAATATGTGATGATGTAAACAAAGTAGTAACTATTAAAATGATTGAGGTCATTCGGAGTGTATGATGGAATAATCGTCGGAATATACGAGTATTGCCGGAATCTAGAAAATAAAGTGAAGTTGCACATTCGCACATTTAAAAGGTAGTACAGTCGCACATTTAATTGACTCATATAAAGATAAGGGTAAATAAGTAATTTTGTAATAATAGAAAAAGAATTTTCAGGAAAACACCCACCTACCAACGTACTTTATTATTAAAAAAGTGGACACTTGTCGCACATTCAGTGGAATCGCACGTTCGCACATTCGCACATGACTCTTTTGGGAAAACCACTTATTTTTTGCTTCATTTGGGAAAAGCCTCAACTTTTTGGCATCATTTAGGAATTTTCTCTTAGTGTTTTTCCAACGCACCCTTTACCCATAATTCCTTGCATCAATTAATCACCACTACAATCTTCTCCTAACCATCATGTAATCTTATTCTTAACCACTGCAAATAGCAAAATTTCAAAGCAGATTAATATCTGACCTATATATCTTCCCTCAAAGACAATATCATTCTCCGCATGTATTCTGAGATCATGGATGCCACCGGTTTACAGCAAAATGAATGTCATCTTTGTGTAGATGATCATCATGGACGAGAAGGTTTGTATAGATATGTATCATAAACCATGTTTGATTTTATGTATATAGGCACATGGTTAGAAACTTTTAAAAAGTCTTTTGAATGTGTTTGATTATACGATGATTTGGATTACTACATACATGGAAAAGTTTGTAGTGTGGTTTGAAACATGTTATTATGTGTGTGTAATGATGTTTTGCTAAACTTTTCAATAATTTATTTGAAGCTTAGTCCACAAAAATGTGTTGCATGTATCATTATACGTAAAGAGAAAGTGTGTGCTCATCTTTTAGCTGGACTTAGCCTAAATAAAATATGTGCCCCTTAGCCAACTCGACCTCTTTTTGTCTTTGGAGATTGGAGACCCAATGTCCACTTATGCGAAACCAATAATGAGTAAAAACACAAAGGAAGGAAACTAGCCATCGAGATAATATATAGAAAAGGTATTAAAATAGTCAAATGTAGCGTTAGAGTAAAGGTATATTAAACTACTTTTATTGTAAGATGGCAATATTATATAGAAAATATATTAAAATAGTCACAGGTGTGATTTCATAAATCACACATGATCTGTAGATCATATGTGATTTTTTCAGACGTAATTAAAAAAGAATCATCTAAAGTATATAGAAGTGCTAGCTCCTCTATATATAGTAAGATGTTTTAATTCTCGTCGCGATGATATAATTTGTTTTGCGTAACGATTAACGGCTTTTGATATATTTAAAAAAAAAATAAAAGGTGAAAATTTATTTTATTTGTTTTGATTAAAAAAAATGATGGCTAAGATTGCTTTATTGAATTTTTAAAGAATATTTGATATACATTGAACTTTTTTCATTTAACTTTATGTTATTTTTTAGTTATTTGATTATTTGTTTGATTACACATACGTTTCATTTGTACGAAATTTCTATTACCAACTGTGTATACTCATGCGTTCTTTTTAACGGCAATTTATGTAATATATAATTTATTATATCTTTTGATTTCTTTTTAAAATACTCGTGAATTTCACCTTTTTAGCTAGTTAATACTAATAAAAAACCGTTTTTAGCCTTAATCTAAATTATATTTTTCTAAAAATAACATTACATATGAGTTTAAATAAGCAACTTATAAGGCTAGGCACACTCGATCGGTTTTGTTGATCGGTCATGCATGGTCACATTTGATCGAGCCCACTGTGGGTGTAAGGTCATGGTCGGTCGAGCAAGGACCAAATCCTCAATTCGGTCGAATTTTTGACCCATTTTTTTTCTTTTCTTTCTTTCTTTCTTTGTTCACATAAGATAAAATACAAACAACATAAAATATTACCCACACTCTGTTTCAAATTCAAATTCAAAACTTTCCTTATATAAACCCACGCTCTTTTGTTTCTCATACACACAACTCACACACAGATTCTCAACAATGTCTCGCAAAGACTTCTCACAAATATTCCCCAGTCACCGCGACTTCTCACAACAATTCCCTGGTCGTAGGTTTTACAGTTGTCCCATAATGGTCAAGTGCCTAATTTAATTTCTTTTTTTTAAATAGGGTTCATAGTAATAATATATATATATATATATATATATATATATATATATATATATATATATATATATATATATATATATATATATATAGTGGTGTATTCCATGCAGTACCAATATTAGATACAGTACTTTACAGTACCATTTAAACTAATATAAACCGTTAGATCACTTAATCAATGGATAAGATCACTTGTGCCTTTAATGTAATTAATTGAAAGTTCAAGCCATTATTTAAAAAGGTAAAAAAAGCTAAAAGGGTAATATGGGTATTTCCTAATATCCCTAAAAAAATGTCAGCCTCTTTACATTCATTATTGGAAAAAATAACTGTCACTTATATATCGATCTACATTTCTCTCTCTCTCTCTCCTCCACTTGACCTAAAAACCAATCAGATCTTATTCACAAATCCCACCACCGCCGTTCCCTCCACGAGTCGACAGCCACTTCCTCAAAACCTTCATATATCATCAATAAAATTTTATGATCGGCGGTTGTGACTGTGTTTTCTCTCAGACTTGGTGGCGCCGCCTGTCGTGGCAGATCCGGATCATAAAATAAAGATCTTGTAAAGCATAGATTTAGATCTAAAAGAGTTGGATTCTTCTTCACTTTTTGGCTTTTCAAATAAGTATTTGAAAAAAAAAAGAAAAAAAAACACGCAAGATCAAGAAAGAAGATATGGATATGATGGTTATGGATTTTCTCGTAAACATTGTTTGTAACAGATTTGTATGGTTTTTTTTTTTGGTGCTAGCATTCATATCTTTTCTTCCATAACCAAAAATTTCAATTAATTTTATTTGACCATCTGTTGAATGAAAAGATAACTATTGTTGTATTGGATATGATTTTTATGAACTCGATTTTGCATATAGTTGTTTACATCCAAATTAAATTGAATGTCTAATAGTGTATCTTCAAGATCGACGAGTCTTTCAAAGAGTTACATGTTAATCTTCAAGATTGCATAACGATACTTTTGTAATCACATTTTTTTTGGTGCAGAATTTTGATTTTCTCTATAAGTTGTTTTCATTTTTTTAGTATACATGTATCATTGATGTTTCAATGGTGGTTCATTGTTTGCAGGACGCTGTCGACTGTCCAGAGTGGGAGGCGGAGCGGTAAGTCTATCTTTTTTTTTTCTTGTTTATATGCGCATCCTATTGGTGGTGGTTTTGTTTTGACCGATTTTTTATTTTAAGAAGTTTACGTAGACCAATGAAGTTTATGAGATAGATAGTGGATACATTTTTGAAATCTGTATATATATTAAAATTTATCAAAGGTTTGACAAAATGAGTAAGTGGTGCATTGGTTATGTAGTAAGAATGTTAACCATGGGAACCGAGTTCGGATCTTTGTGGTGTTATGAAATAAGTGACAAGAGTGCATATGTGTTTTACGGCTCAAGGAAATATGTAAGCATATATGTTTTAACTTGTGCGTATGCGTTTAGATTGTGCATATGTGTTTTCCAGTGATAAAAATAATAATAATTGTTTGTAATTTCAGGTATTAATAAAGATGGGGCAATACACATGTGTTTTCAGAAAGTACGTCATTTAAAAAAAGTTGATTATGATGAAGATGTAAAGACACGAGTGCAGCGTGCATCTATGTTTTAATGAATTTGATGAGAAAGTGAAGCGTGCACATATGTTTTTGGAATAGTGCACATCTATGTTTTAATGAATTTAATGAGAAAGTGAAGCGTGCACGTATGTTTTTGAAAGAGTGCACACATGTTTTTGAACGTGCACATTTATATTCAACAAGTTACATTTGTATTTGAATAGCGTTTCATTCGATATCAATTTTTGCGTATATTATTTGTGTTTTTTGTTTTTTTAAATTTATAGATTACATGTATTTGTTTATGATTTTAGTAATGCCAAAGATTAAAGAAGATGTACTAGAAACATATGTGCAATTATCATTTTAAGCAAAACAAGTTTGATATCTAAACAAATGTACATAAGAAACATATGTAAATTTAAAATATTAAAAAAAACAAAAAAACACATATGCACCTCATTTTTCTGAAAACATGCAAAAAAAAAAAAAAAAAAAAAAAAAAAGTCCGATTATTAAGGAAATTTAAAAACGTTTTTGAATAAAAAAATTCAAAAAGTGAAAATGTGTTTGACTATTATGCCCTTTTCAATTAAATAAAAATGTTTATTAATACTAAATTCCTATTGGTTTAAATAGTACTGTAAAGTACTGCATCTAATATTGGTACTGCATATAACGCGTTCCATATATATATGTATATATGTGTGTATATATATATATATATATATATATATATATATATATATATATATATATATATATATATATATATATATATATATATTGATGCGTGGGAATCGCACCTTGCTTTACCTCTCGAGGGATCTCGAGAAGCTTACAACCCCCACCAGGCAGTGTACCTGATCGTTGTAGTATAGTATAGTGACAAGTACCGGGGGATTGATCGTTCAGCTTAGGAATAGTGTCGCTAGGATTAGAAAACCTAATTACTAGTGCTAAAGGTGAAGGATGATTATTTTTGTATTTTTTATTTTTTATGAAAGCAAGTAAAAATCTCGGGTTTTAGAGGAAAGGGCGGAATTAGTTGCTATTCAACTAACCCAAAACTAAGATGCAATCAAAATAAAATAATAAAAATGAAATTAAACTAATTATTACAAGGTTGTGAGCAGTATTTGGAGAAATTGTGTTTACTTAGACTTCACTACTCCCTAAATATCTTTTACATGTTAATTACTTGTTATACTTGTATGGATGACGGATTGTATTCCTTAATACCATTCGTGGGGTGGCATACATAACTCCCCAACTCTATGAGCTCTTATCTCCTCCTACACCATGACCCAGCACAACTATAGGGATTGTAAACAGTGGATCATGCATTAAATACAACCAATAAAGACCTAGTACGCCTCGGTTCATGTTTCTTAAGATGTTCAAGCATGTTACCATTTGGAGATCTGCCAGTTTTCTTAAGCCTAACATATAAAATCATTCATCCAAAACAAGAATAGACAAGTAATCAACACATAATCAACATCTAGGTTTCATTAGATCTAAGCAAACACAAAAGAGATCTAGCCTAGCATGATAGAATTGAGACAAGAACAAGATATAAACAACCAACACATAGACATATTGATTGAATTGGAAGAACACTTATCTCAATTACAATGCAAGGTATCAAGGGTTTGGAACCCTTGAAAAACCTGTAAAAGATACACAAATTCGTCTTTAGGGTTTCACCAAAACTTCTCCTCTTTTAATGAAAAAACTAGAAAACTATATATAGGAAAACCGAGCTGACGGCGTCAAGACAAACATTTGACGCCATCACCTCGCCGCCAAATTCTTCCTCGGACGGGCTTGATCTACTTATGACGGCCTATGTGACGCCGTCACCAACCACGGTATTTTATTCTTGGCACTTTGACGCCGTCATGATGAGTTTTGACGCCGTCACCACCTACGGTATTTTATTCTTCATGTCTGACGCCGTCAGGGTGTTACTCTTGACGCCGTCACCTAGTGTCTTCAGCATGGAAAATTGGTACTTTGCCGTTTTCTTCACTTTTATGCTCCAAAAACGTCCAAAATGGCTTCTTTTCCAGAATTCACTCTCCAAACACCTAAAATCACAAAAGGAACGATTTAGGGCAATATTTGATCAAATAAAGTCGGATTCGGGCTTAAATGACCCCCTAAAAACGGATCATTTTTTGCCTCATCATATATATATATAATATATATATATATATATATATATATATATATATATATATATATATATATATATATATATATATATATATATATATAGCAATTCATGTAACAAATCTAATTTTTTTGAGAACGCGAGAACTAATCCTAGTCACTCATTTTATCCTCTTTTAACTTTGATTTAATGCTCATATTAGCTAACTAATTTTTTTTTGAAAAATTTTCAAAAAATCATATATGAAATTACGAAAAATTTTCAAAAATTTTCAAAAAAAATATCGAAAAAAACTTGAAAATATGCCATTAAAAAAATAATAATAATATTAAAAAAAAAAAAAAAAAAAAAAAAAAAAAAAAAAAAACACAACGTACCATAGATATCCCAAACATTAAGATCTTCCTGTGTTGAACACTTGTACGTAATGTCCATATTGAAATAGGTATTAGCCTGTACTAGATTCAATTAGGGTTTTGGATCAAAGAAGATGAAGAGTTTGGTGAGTGAGGGGAGTGAGAGGGAAACTAGAATCGTTGTAGTGCATGGTATGCGATAAACTTGGGTCTTTAACCCGGTTTTCAAAATAGAAGGAAAAAGATAAAGACAAAAATACACTCATGTGGGAGGCACGTGGGCATATACTTAACGAGCCAGATAACGAGCGTTAGTGATAGGGACGAACAGTTTGACGAAACTTGGTTATAAGGATTCATGAAGCAAGAAAAAAAAGGAAGGGACGAGCGTAGGGATTTCACTTAAACTACGGGGACAAATGGTGTAATTTACTCTTAAATAAATCTACAAATAAAAAAGGCTTACCATACACTTCATAAACACCCATTCCTTTTTAACGAGCCCTAAATTACCCAGTCTCTCTCTACTCCCCTCAACAAAACCCTAACAAACAATCTCTAAATCAAAATGTCAGACAATATACCATTCTTCGATCTCCAAGTTGAAATCATGAAGAGACTTCCCGTCAAATCATTGATTCAGTTCAGAACTGTTTCGAAGCAATGGAAGTCTCTTATCGATAGCTCCAAATTTATCGCTGATTACCACCCGCAGCAGCATCGTCTACTAGTAAGTTACGTTGACACGCAAGATGAATTTATCCGAAAATATGTTTCGATAGTAGACGATGATAGTTTCCCTCAAAAAATGTTTCCCCTTACTGTCCCGGTGTCCATACAACAACTTCGCAGGCCACCGGCATTACACAATATAGTAGGTAGCTGCAGCTCTCATGGCTTGTTTTGTTTCTACAACTTTATTGATAAACCCCTAGTGAATATAGCCATTATTTGGAATCCTGCGATTAGGAAATCGGTTGATGTTGTTGTGCCTAATGTGTCAAATAGCGTCCTTGGTTTTGGGGTTTGTCCTCATACAAATGACCCTAAGCTTGTGAAGGCTACAATAGCTAATTCTGATTCTGGAAATGGTTTCATAGATGGTTTCGGGAAGTTGAGGTGTTTACGTTAAGCTCCGGGGTTTGGAGAAGTCCTAAATCCAGCAATTTGCCTACAAATATGACGGGATTGATGAAATATCATGTTGCAGTTATAGATGGATTTATTTATTGGTGTGCTTATGATATGATTATGTTGGATGGTAATCGTGAGTATTCCCAACTAATTATGTCATTTGATTTGATGAGTGAGGAATTTACAAAAATATATCTCCCGGATAGTTTATTGATAAACGGGTTAGGAGCTGATTTGTCTTTATATTGGTTAAGAGACTCTCTTGTTGTTCTTGAAACTAGTTATGAGCAAGAAGTATTATTGAATTTTGATGTATGGATGATAGAGAACGGCGATCCAAAATCGTTTACAAAGATATTCACCATTACCACACCTGATGCTTCAATAAGGAGGGTACTTGGATTTAGAAAGAGTGGCGAAACTATGATACAAGTGAAAAGGGAAGAGGAGCATGATGCACTTTCTGTTTATGAACGTCACTCTAAACAAACCAATTACATTGGGATGCCTGGCCGACGATTCACATTTTATGCAAGTTGCTACATGGAAACACTACTTTTGCTTGATCATTGAGATTGTAGTATTTAGGCGGATATAAATTCTGGAAAATGGTACGTCAACATTGCAAAGCGCAGAGCCTATGACATAAGAATTTTGGAGCAAGCAAGGCCTGAGGGGAGATTTAAGTGTCGTTTTAGTTTATATCAGATTTAAGTTGATGATATTTTAGATTGAAGTGTCGTTTTAGTACATATAAATGTAAATTATTTGTGATCCTTGTGTACAAACATCTTAAGTCAAGCAAATTATTTTCAGGTAATTTTTAGTTAATACTATGATATATGTACCATCTACAGACCAGGGTATAAATGTAAATTATTTGTGATCCTTGTGTTCAAATCAGAATTTACAACTAGGTAAGATAAACTAATCATACTTTGAATGTACCAAAAAGCATTCTTTTCACCAAAACTTAAACTTAAAACCATTATAACCGGCATATGCAGCAACAGCACATATAATAAAACAATAAATAATTAGGATAAGCAGTGCTGGGAATGGCGACACAAACAGCGTATCCATCGATAAGTTCACCAACCCCGTGAACAAATTTGCCCGCATAAGTTGATGTCAAAACCATAACAAATTTCGAAGCTCAAATATAAACCAAGCCAAAAGGTGTCGTTCATCTCACCATAATGAAAAAAGCTAGTAAGTTGCGGTTGATTGCTTGTTCCAGGAGTGATACTTTACCACCAGGGATATAATCCGAGAGCATTAAAATTGCCAACATCTGACAATTCGACGACTTTTTAACATTCAAATGAAACTCATAAAAGCGACCTCGTTCATTGTAGATCCAAAAGTTAAATATCAAAAGCTAGTAATATGAGTAACTCATATCATAATTGAACATAATGTATAGTTAATAAATAATTCGGACCAAAAGTTCAATATCAAAAGCTAGTAATATCAGAAACTCGTTCATTGTTGATGTCTTTTTAATTCAATTTAAGCACTCGCAACTCGTCTTGCAGGATTTCACTTGCACTGTCATAAGCACCGACTTGCTGCCAGACTTCACTTGCAATGTTAGGGGAGGGGGAAAGGAGGAGGAGGAGGGGAAGGGTTTTTTTTTTTTTTTTCGCTCTATAATATCTTAATTAGAATTGGAAATCATCCGATGTTGAAAAAGTGCATGTTGATTGTTTTAATTAATTAGTATTGTGGAAGTAATTGAAATAAATATAAGTGTAAAATTAGAATTATCCATACGAGGATTTTATTTTATTTTATTTTATTTTTGGGTTGGTATATGAAATATGGTTAAAGTTGATCTTCCAAATCCTACTACCTCCGTCCCAAAATTATTGTCCATGTTTGACTTTTCAAGTCTTCCTTGTTAAATTTGACCATAAATATTTGTTTTTGTATTATATAATACTTGATATATATTTATACCAATGAAAATAAATTTAAAATGTAATCCATTCAAATATTTTGCATCAAGTATTACCTAAAACAAGCAAAAATACATAAGGTCAAAGTTGAAAAGGATAGACCGAAAAAGTCAAACGTGGACACTAATTTTGAGACGGAGGGAGTATTTGAAAATAGATGAAAAAATAATAAAAATAAAAAAATAAAAAAGAAGAAGAAGAAGCAGCAAAATAAAAAAAGTTGGACCATAAATAAATAGGGGATTCGTTCATCCTGTAAACAAACAAAGAGAAAAAAATGGGTCTGTCTGTGATGGCTACTGTCAAAGAGTTGCAAGAGCTTTTTAAAGATGATATGTGGATCAAGTCTCCTGGAGGAAGGGATGTTCTTGATGAACATAAATATCAACAAGCCTTTCCGAGGAGCAGCAAGCGAAATCACGAGTCATGGCTCACCGAAGCATCCCGCGCTGTCGAGTGTATTAAGATGAATCACTTGGACCTCGCCGATATGATAACAGAGGTACCAAATTCTTTCTTTCATTTTTTTTTTTTTTTTTAAAGTTAATTAGGGTTGAATACCAAATTCGCACAATCTATTCCATGTTTTATTAATTAGTTTTTGATATGGTAACAACGATTGTTTTGTGGTCTGTGCAGACAAAAGTGTTTGATCATAGGAACAATTAGAAACTGAATTTAGTTACTATAAAAATGCTAATTCCATCTCAAGTTGAAACACTCAACTTCTTTTCGGTAATAAAAATGCTAGGTATCTTACTAAAAAAACACAAAGCATCCCCTGTGCGACATTCAAATATATATCATATCATCAGATCCTCAGTGTCTGTATAGCAGAACCTTGATTGGCATGGAGAAAAAAAGCTTAAATGATAACGATATACAAAATACATAAAACAATGGAACAACTATACAACAGATGCATGTGTACCTTGGCAAGTGCCTTGTGATAGCAGTTGTTAACTTTATTTACTTTTTTCTTGCATAGTATGCGTGGGATTTCCTGTTTCCAAACATGATTGCGACGGAGAAAACCTTTAGAGTCTTTTCAACTGGATCAGATGATAGCCCACACGGGGCCTTGCAAGCGGTAATCGTCTGCAGGCTCGCACTTTTGCTTTCTAATTCATTCCTACCTACCTTAATTTGCTTCATGTCTCGTACACAGGTCTCCAAACAGTTGCATGCTGCGTCACCCATGCTTATCAGCAGGCAATTCGGTGTCATCAGAACGTGTTTACTCATTGATCAAGGGACATGGGTGGTTGCAGAGATTTCACTTGATAAGAAGACCCCGTATTTTTGTCAACGCCTTCCTTCTGGATGCTTGATTGAACGCATATCCGACGATGAATCAAAGGTAACATGGGTCGAACATACGGACGTTGCTGCATCACTGCCAGACCAAACGAGTGCATTCGCATTTGGAGCCGAACGAATGGCAGCGTGGCTTCAAAGATATTGTGAAAGAACGTCACTCATGAATGCTATGTATACGCATGGCCTTGAAACTCAAGGAACAGGTACTTACTTTCTCATTGATATATGCATCTATCTTTCTATCTATCTTTCTATCTATCTTTCTATATATAAACCTTACTGATGTTCCACCATTCAATGCATGTACATATGTTCGACGAAATGAAGATAAGCTAATGTTGATGGGGGTTGGGGAGATGATGGGGTTTGGGGAGATGATGGTGCGTGGCTTGTTTAGGGATATTAGTCCTATTGAAAGAAGTAATTCCACCCTATTGTGGTCCGTTACTGGTCCTGAGTACTTGAAGGTTCATGCTAGTCTCTACGAGCCCTTTGCCAATTTTGAAGTTGCAGGAGCTGTGGTGGCTTTCGGGGTAAAACATTCTCACGAATTTGTGCTTCAGACGCTTGGAGATGTTAGTAAACACCATGAGGTACATACTACTATTGATAAAACCAACACAAGGTTTATATAATGGTATTTTTACCACATTTCAATCTTAATTGTTACAGTGGGACGTGCTTGGGGGGTCTAAAAAATTATGTATCCTGACACAACACTCAACTGGTGCTGACCCCAGGAACAACATATCTGCTTCTCAGGAACAACATATGAAATAGAATGACAAACCATTCGACGTTAAGGTCTTTCGACATAACTGTTCAGAATCAATGTCAAGCACCTGGAAAGATTAGTGGAGAGATGGTCATTTAAGGGAATGAATCAATTCTAAAGGTAAAAAAGTATTTTGTTAATATATATAAATATACATACTAGAAGAATACACATAGAATCCAAACTTGCTTAGTTGCCCATCAATTAGTTCTCAAACTAGCATCCTTCCCAACAATACGCAACTTAACATGCAAGAGTGCAGATATAGCTATTCATATTTAAGGAGAATGGGAGCAAGTTAAAAATCAGTTACCTGATAGTCAACACCAGTGGTAGACACAAGTCTAGCAAAGCCCAGAAACAGTAGTGGGCAAGTAGAAGACAATGCACTCCTCAAACCCCTATAAATATCAAGATAGTGATCATGCTATTACTTAGTGAGAACGAAAACGTGAGAAATATGATAGCATGCCGTCTAACCCGGAAATGACCGGGTCTAACCGGATATGACCAGGTATAACCGGATAGGACCGGGTCTTGACTGGATATATGACCAGGTATAGCTGGGTCTTGGCCGAATATAACCGCGTCTAACCGGAAATGTACAATGCCTGTGACTATTAGAGGATAATCGGCCCAAGCCCGGTCTGTGGGCTTAGGGTCCATTAGGGTGTATCGGAGCAGGTCTGATCCTCAGACCTAGGTGGTTAAGTTGAGCCGCCTCCCTCTAGACCACCCCGTCAAACCCTAGCCGCCAACCCTATTTTCTTCCAATCGTTGTTCAACAAAACTTCCACTGCTGCTTCTAAATATTCTTTGGTAACTCATTAAACAAATATTCCCTGCCAACACTATTACGGAGTATATTGGAAGAGAAGCTGCTCATCACAATAATATTATTATTCTTCATCTTGGCTAGCGTGGATACATATTAAACAAAGGAAGGAGTTATGAAGTTGCTCAACATAACGAATATCATGTCTACAATTGTGATAATGAGAAAATTCTCTTTAGTGTTTGAAATAAAATACAACTTCATCTTTAGTGTTTGAGATAATGAGAAAATTCTCAAATGATGCCAAAAAGTTGAGGCTTTTTTCAAATGTAGCAAAAAATAAGTGGTTTTCCCAAAATGGTCATGTGCGAATGTGCGAACGTGCGACTCTACTGAATGTGCGACACCTGTCCAGTTTTTTAATAATAAAGTACAGGTAGGTGGGTGTTTGTCTTATTATTAAACATATTAAAAGACCATAATACCCCATATCTTTTATAATAATCCACTCACCTTCTCCTTCTTTCTTTTTTTTCCGGTCACTCTTCTCTCTCTTTTTTTCCAGTCACCAATCTTCTCTCCTTTTTTTCCGATCAACACCACCATCACCACATGATCAACACCACCACAGATCCGGCCAAGAACACCACCATGATCAACACCACCAAAGATCCGGCCAAGAACATAAAGAACACCCAACAGATCCGACCATCACCTTAACATCAGAAATCAGATCCAACGTCATCCTCAAACATCCGCACCTACAAAAAAACATAAACACACATGGATCCAAGCATATGCACCCAGATCTGTATATTAAAAAAAAAAAAAAAAAAAAAAAAAAAAAAAAAAAAAAAAAGACGATGAAGATAAGGGAGCCGAGAAGATGGCGGTAGGTGGTGGTTGTGGGGTTGAGAATGGTGGTGCCGGAATTTCAGATTGATGGAGATGGTGGTGCCGGTGTACACTGTGGTCGGGAGGAATAACAAACAACAAAAAACCACATAAATTGTGGTGGCTTCGAGTGGTGGTTGATGCGAATGGTGGTGGCTTCGAGTGGTGATTGATGGATTTGATTTGTGTTGTTTGGCTGTGGTTAACTTCATATAATTAGTCTCCTATTATTTATGTTTGGTTCTTGACTTATGATGTGATATAAACTGAAGTCAAGAGTGTATTTGGTTTGATGTGATAAGAATTAAATATGTGATGATGTAAACAAAGTAGTAACTATTAAAATGATTGAGGTCATTTGGAGTGTATGATGGAATAATCGTCAGAATATACGAGTATTGCCGGAATCTGGAAAATAAAGTGAAGTCGCACATTCGCACATTTAAGAGGTAGTACAGTCGCACATTTAATTGACTCATATAAAGATAAGGGTAAATAAGTAATTTTGTAATAATAGAAAAAGAATTTTCAGGAAAACACCCACCTACCAATGTACTTTATTATTAAAAAAGTGGACACTTGTCGCACATTCAGTGGAATCGCACATTCGCACATGACTCTTTTGGGAAAACCACTTATTTTTTGCTTCATTTGGGAAAAGCCTCAACTTTTTGGCATCATTTGGGAATTTTCTCTTAGTGTTTTTCCAACGCACCCTTTACCCATAATTCCTTGCATCAATGAATCACCACTACAATCTTCTCCTAACCATCATGTAATCTTATTCTTAACCACTGCAAATAGCAAAATTTCAAAGCAGATTAATATCTGACCTATATATCTTCCCTCAAAGACAATATCATTCTCCGCATGTATTCTGAGATCATGGATGCCACCGGTTTACAGCAAAATGAATGTCATCTTTGTGTAGATGATCATCATGGACGAGAAGGTTTGTATAGATATGTATCATAAACCATGTTTGATTTTATGTATATAGGCACACGGTTAGAAACTTTTAAAAAGTCTTTTGAATGTGTTTGATTATACGATGATTTGGATTACTACATACATGGAAAAGTTTGTAGTGTGGTTTGAAACATGTTATTATGTGTGTGTAATGATGTTTTGCTAAACTTTTCAATAATTTATTTGAAGCTTAGTCCACAAAAATGTGTTGCATGTATCATTATACGTAAAGAGAAAGTGTGTGTTCATCTTTTAGCTGGACTTAGCCTAAATAAAATATGTGCCCCTTAGCCAACTCGACCTCTTTTTGTCTTTGGAGATTGGAGACCCAATGTCCACTTATGCGAAACCAATAATGAGTAAAAACACAAAGGAAGGAAACTAGCCATCGAGATAATATATAGAAAAGGTATTAAAATAGTCAAATGTAGCGTTAGAGTAAAGGTATATTAAACTACTTTTATTGTAAGATGGCAATATTATATAGAAAAGATATTAAAATAGTCACATGTGTGATTTCATAAATCACACATGATTTGTAGATCATATGTGATTTTTTCAGACGTAATTAAAAAAAATCGGAAAAAAAAAAATCATCTAAAGTATATAGAAGTGCTAGCTCCTCTATATATAGTAAGATGTTTTAATTCTCGTTGCGATGATATAATTTGTTTTGCGTAACGATTAACGGCTTTTGATATATTTAAAAAAAAAATTAAAAGGTGAAAATTTATTTTATTTGTTTTGATTAAAAAAAATGCTGGCTAAGATTGCTTTATTGAATTTTTAAAGAATATTTGATCTACATTGAACTTTTTTCATTTAACTTTATGTTATTTTTTAGTTATTTGATTATCTGTTTGATTACACATACGTTTCATTTGTACGAAATTTCTATTACCAACTGTGTATACTCATGCGTTCTTTTTAACGGCAATTTATGTAATATATAATTTATTCTATCTTTTGATTTCTTTTTAAAATACTCGTGAATTTCACCTTTTTAGCTAGTTAATACTAATAAAAAACCGTTTTTAGCCTTAATCTAAATTATTTTTTTCTAAATATAACATTACATATGAGTTTAAATAAGCAACTTATAAGGCTAGGCACACTCGATCGGTTTTGTTGATCGGTCATGCATGGTCACATTTGATCGAGCCCACTGTGGGTGTAAGGTCATGGTCGGTCGAGCAAGGACCAAATCTTCAATTCGGTCGAATTTTTGACCCATTTTTTTTTCTTTTCTTTCTTTCTTTCTTTGTTCACATAAAATAAAATACAAACAACATAAAATATTACCCACACTCTGTTTCAAATTCAAATTCAAAACTTTTCATATATAAACCCACACTCTTTTGTTTCTCATACACACAACTCACACACAGATTCTCAACAATGTCTCGCAAAGACTTCTCCCAAAAATTCCCCAGTCACCGCGACTTCTCACAACAATTCCCTGGTCGTAGGTTTTACAGTTGTCCCATAATGGTCAAGTGTCTAATTTAATTTCTTTTTTTTTAAATAGGGTTCATAGTAATAATATATATATATATATATATATATATATATATATATATATATATATATATATATATATATATATATATATATATATATATATATATATATATATATATATATATATATATATATATATATATATATATATATATATATAGGGGTGGGTTAAAATAAAAAGAGGATATTTGGTAGAAAGGATAAGAAGGATTTTTGACCATTTGATTTGCAATCAACGGAGGAGATTAATTATATGACCCTAATTATTGTTAGAAGGTTAAATAGGTAATTTTCCTTTAAAGATACCGTCTTTAACTTTACCTTCTCTTAACGTCACAATCAAACACAATAACTGAAACTTGACACTCTCTCTCTAATTTTACCTTCTCTCTCTAAATATCACAATCAAACTCAAAAATTCACATTTAAGCAATTAAAATACTTCAAATCTTCCTAAATTGAAGATGCGCACACTCAATCAATGAAATTGAAGCTGCAGTCGATGATTTCATACTGAAAAATGATGTTTAGTGGCAACGAGAATATAAGTAACTCTAATAAACCAGGTATTGTTCATATTATCATAAAGGTGCATGATTTTTGTTCAAATTGTTAATTAAACTTCTTTAAACAACTATTGTATAATATAACATTGTTGCGTTAATCTGTATTTTGTTGTGAATCAGATTTAATTGTACGTATTGCAAGCATCAAATTGGCTAAATATGAACCAGGTTTTATAAAATATTAGTAAAAATGTAATATTTTTGGGTAATTGTACCTGTATTGTGAAATAACCTTATTTTAGGCATAAAAAATGGACCAAATGTGCATTAGTTTTCATTTGAAGTTACTAAATTGATATCCTTATGTTGATCTATATGTTGTTAACATTTCCATCGGATTTAACTATAAATATTTTGTGAATAAATATGGCTAAATATGCATCAATTTTCATAGAATGTTTGTAAAAAATGTGATATGTATGGGTAATTGTGAGTTATGCGAAATAATATAGTTGCGTGGATTGAAAATTGGTCTATATGTGCGATAATTTTCGCTGGAAGTTAGTAAAAACGTGATACGTTTGGATAATCATGATTTGCGCAAATTGACATTGGTTTGTGCATTAAAAAATGAGATAAATGTGCGATAGTTTTCGCTGGAAGTTAGTAAAGTTAGTAAAATTGGGATACATTTGGGTAATCATGATTTGTGTGAAATAACTTTGGTTTGTGCATTAGAAAATAGGCTAAATGTGCGATAGTTTTCGTATGTAGTTAGTAAACGTGCGATATGTTAGATACTCGTGAGTTGTGTGGAATAACAGTTGTTTATGCATTAGATGTTGGTCCACGGAATTTGAGTAAATCTTGATAAACATAAGTTAGAACTTCATTAACAATAATGAATAAAAGAGTTACAAGATTACTCAACCAACTAGATTACATGATAACATCTTCAGCTTCTCTATGGGGATAATTTCGGTATATTATCCCCATTTAGAATGACAATGTTCTCTCATTAATTAAATGAGAGGAGGAATCCTAACTAATACAAAGTATTACATTGTTGGACTCACTTGCTATCTCTTTTACAACTAACATATATATAGGAAGTACAAGTATCACATGTGATAGTGGTAGGTACACATGTGAAGGATGAGTTGTCATCCACTACTTGGAATATGCTTCAGAATATTCCTTTGCTTTTGTACTTTTGTCTTTCTTGTAGCTTGTATTCCCAAGAAAGTGCATACCTATTTTTATTCCCTTTTTGTACTTGCTGTCATAATGCTTCAGGGAGCATGAGCCTCCTCAGGGAGCATGAAGCATTCTTCAGGGAGCACGCGCATCCTCAGGGAGCACGTGCATCCTCAGGGAGCATGTTTGTTGTAGAGATAGCTTCAGTGAGTTAGTGAGTTATTGTCATCACTCACTAAACTCCATCACCTTCTTCTTGGCTCAGGGATCATTCACTGAGTACCGCCACACTGAATGATTGAGTCTTTCTATTTAGACCCGGTCCGAGCATCCTGAAGGTAACTCACTGAGTGCATAGACACTCAGTGACTTGTTTCTTACTGAAATAGTAATTTTACTATTTTATTCAGCAAGTATTTTGGCTATTTTATTTTCAAATATTTGTGGGTAATATTTGGGAGAAATATTGACCCAACAATCTCCCCCTATTTGAATATACAAATAGCCTCAACAAAAATTGGGTTTAAATAAGGGACCTGGTTCAATTTTGATACATCAGGGTCTACCCATCTTTTTGTGGTTCAGGGACTTGGGTTTAGTTCCTGAGGTTCAAGGGTTCAGGTCAGTGAGAGAGGGGTTCAGGGGATAGGGTGAGTTCAGTTGGTGGTGTAAGGAGGTTCGCTGACCAGGTTCACTGAGAGAGATTCAGTTACCTAAGGGGGTCAGAATTCAGGGACCTGGTTCAATTTTGATACATCAGGGTCCACTCACCTTTGTGGTTCAGTGACCAGGGAAGGGAGTTCAAAATTCTAGGTTCAGTGACCTGTTTTAGAACTTCAGTGACTTAGGTTCAGGTTCCTAAGGTTCACTTTGTATTTGGAGGGTCCTGGTTCAGTTTTGATACATCAGTGACCACTCATTTTTGTTCCCATAAAAGACATTTAATCACTTTTCAAGTGAAAGGACCTGGTTCAATTTGATCCATCAGTATCCAATGTCTTTTATCACATTTTTCTCAGTCTACAACTAAGTTATAATTTTTTAAATTTACAAAAATTACAACATTTTGTTTGCAACATTATTTCAACCCCTGGTGCTGCAAGTCCATAGACTGAGATATCCCACCATGCTCACGCTGCGGCTTAGCGTGACTCTTTTCACCATTCCCTGAGTGGTAAGGAACTAAGACATACCCTCGATCGTTACATTCAGTCCTACCATTCTTTCGTTGCGCCATCATGATAGACACAATCATGATCAGGCTTAGCCTGACATCACCAACACCCTCTGATTTTTACCACATTTATTCGTGTTCTTGTTTGAACACAGAAATAACATATCATCCACACTGATTGTTAATCCACCCTGACTAGACCTATTAACCATCTCAGCCTTAGTCACCAACACCCTCTGATCCTTATCACATCTGACACAACCATTAGCTTCACCATGCCACTGACACAATCATCAGTTCAGACCCATTCTCTCTTCACTCTCCCATCGATCTTCATCACTCCCTGATGTTGCACAAGCTGTGTTGCACGAGTTCATCCAAAAAGAAAAAAACACCTTAACACTCCCTGATCAATTCACTCAGTCACAACTTCAACTGAGATGATTCTCGTGACTGTGACTCAACCCGACAAATCCATAACACAACCAATTCTATCTGTCACCGTACAGGAAACTCTTTGAGTTTCAATCTCAACTAAACTAAACTCAACAAAACCGACTCATCCTAAATCCTTTTTTTTTCGTCATTCCGCTTGACCCTGGTAGTTTGGATTTTTTTGAGTAGATCGATCTGTTTTCGATCTGGGTTTGGATTATTGAGATGAGAGTGATGGTATGTCGATGGTATGTGTTGTCAAGAGTGGATTTGGTGAGAGGTAGGTTATGAGAAACTCTTGACCGGAGTGATTTTTTTGTGGATCTGGTTGTTTTTTTTTGTTTGATAGATCGATTTGTGGGATGAAGGTCTGATGAGTTTTTTGTGATAATGAAGGTGACGTTTTTGTTGTTGGATATGGTGGGTTTTTAGTGTTTTTTTTTTTTTTGTGTGAGGATAAGATATGGGTGGTGGGTGTGGGGTTTAAAGTATATATTGTCACTCTAAATAAATGCATCTCTCCCCCTCAAAAATTGCTCCAACAGCAGCAGATTTTTGAAGAACACATTTAGTTTTTTTGCTTGAATGTTATCATGTAATCCTTCGAACGGATCTGGATCATAAGAATAATCCACCCGCTCTGATACCACTTGTTGGTCCACGGAATTTGAGTAAATCTTGATAAACATAAGTTAGAACTTCATTAACAATAATGAATAAAAGAGTTACAAGATTACTCAACCAACTAGATTACATGATAACATCTTCAGCTTCTCTATGGGGATAATTTCGGTATATTATCCCCATTTAGAATGACAATGTTCTCTCATTAATTAAATGAGAGGAGGAATCCTAACTAATACAAAGTATTACATTGTTGGACTCAATTGCTATCTCTTTTACAACTAACATATATATAGGAAGTACAAGTATCACATGTGATAGTGGTAGGTACACATGTGAAGGATGAGTTGTCATCCACTACTTGGAATATTCTTCAGAATATTCCTTTGCTTTTGTACTTTTGTCTTTCTTGTAGCTTGTATTCCCAAGAAAGTGCATACCTATTTTTATTCCCTTTTTGTACTTGCTGTCATAATGCTTCAGGGAGCATGAGCCTCCTCAGGGAGCATGAAGCATTCTTCAGGGAGCACGCGCATCCTCAGGGAGCACGTGCATCCTCAGGGAGCACGTGCATCCTCAGGGAGCATGTTTGTTGTAGAGATAGCTTCAGTGAGTTAGTGAGTTATTGTCATCACTCACTAAACTCCATCACCTTCTTCTTGGCTCAGGGATCATTCACTGAGTACCGCCACACTGAATGATTGAGTCTTTCTATTTAGACCCGGTCCGAGCATCCTGAAGGTAACTCACTGAGTGCATAGACACTCAGTGACTTGTTTCTTACTGAAATAGTAATTTTACTATTTTATTCAGCAAGTATTTTGGCTATTTTATTTTCAAAAATTTGTGGGTAATATTTGGGAGAAATATTGACCCAACATTAGAAAATGGGCTAAATGTTCGATAGTTTTCATATGTAGTTAGGAAAAGTGTGATATGTTAGACACTCGTGAGTTGTGTGAAATAACAGGTGTTTTTGCATTAGAAAATGGGATAAAAGTGTCATTGCTATCGTATGTAGTTAGTTTAAGTGCGACAAAGTTGGACAATCATGAGTTGTGTGAATTAATACTGTTTTGTGCATTAAAAATTGGCATAAATGTGCATTAATTTTTTTATAAAGTTAGTAAAGGTACGATACAGTTGGACAATTTGTTCGTTGTGTGAAATAACATTGTTTTATGCACTAAAAAATGGTCCAAATGTATATTATTTTGTAGGAAGATAGTATAAGTGCAATATAGTTGGATTAATCAGTGAGTTGTGTGAAATAGCATTGTTTTGTGCACTAAATTTTTTTCTAAATGTGCATTAATTTTGTAGGAAGTTAGTAAAAGTGCGGTACGGTTGGAAAATCATGAGTTGTGTGAAATAACACTATTTTGTGCAACTAAAAAAGCTCTAAATGTGCTAAGTGGTTTAATAGTCGGTCAAAGAATACTTGATTGTTACCAAGAATCTGCACTGCTTTATTGAATAATTATATTGCATTCTTTAACTATCTTGTATTCTTATTCATTAAATATTTACAATTTTCAAGAATACTCGATTGTTTCCAAGAATCTGCACTCCTGATTGGCATCTATCTCTTATAACTTTTGACACATTTTGCTACAGGGGTGTTTGACATTGCTTAATTTGAGATGCTTCTGCTTATTTTGAGTGAATAAGCATTTAAATAAGCAATCCCAAACACACTATTAACCATTTATATTCACAAATTCTGTACAATGAACTTGCTAAAATTTAATTTCAAACATTAGCTCATTAGGGTTAAAATAACAGTGTTTTGTGCATTAAAAAAAAGGTTGAATGTGCATTAGTTTTCAAATGAAATCAGTAAAGTGATACGTCTAGGTACTCATCGTGTTATGGTTTAGACTAACACTTTTTTTGTGCATTAAAAAACAATAGTTTAATGTGCATTAGTTTTCATAGTAAGTTAGCAAAAGTTATATATGCCAATATGCTCAATGTCTTATGGTTTAAAATGACATTGTTTTGTGCATTAAAAACGAGTTGAATGTACACGAGTTTTCAACGAAAGTTAGTAAAGTGATATGACTAGGTACTCATCACGGTATGGTTTAAAATAACATTGTTCTGTGCATTGAAAACAGTCAGGTTTCACATTATTATTATAAACGACTATTAGTTTTTAGAGGAGGATAAGCATAATGATAGGCGTTGGAAATTAGTGTGTTCTTGGCTAAAGCTTACATGTTTTTGTGCATTAAACAGGGGCTAACTGCGCATTATTTTTCATATGAATTTAGGCAAAGTGATAAGTGCAGGTTTTCTTGACTATGTTTGGATAATCGTGTGTTATGTGCAATAACATTGCTTTATGCATTAAAAAATAGGGTAAATGTGCATTGATTTTTTCAGGCAGTTAGTAAACATGCGATAAGTTTGGATAATCGTGAGCTATGCAGAATAACATTGTTTCACATTAAAAAATGGTCTGATTTTTGTAGAAAGTTAGTAAAAGTGCAATACGTTTTGGTAATCGTGTGTCTTGTGGAATAACACTCGCGTGTTATGTGGAATTACATTACTTTGTGCATTAAAAAATCGGCTAAATGTGCGTTAATTTTTGTGAGAAGTTACTAAAGTGCGATACATTTAGGTAATTATGTTTTATGTGAAATAACATTGTTTTGCACATTAAAAAAGGGCTAAATGTGCATTATCTTTTGTAGGAAGTTAGAAAAAGTGTGTTATGTTTGGGTAATCGTGTGAAACCACATTGTTTTGCGCATTAAAAATTGAGCTAAATGTGCATGAATTTTAGTAGGAAATTAGTGAAAGTACGAAATGTTTAGGTAATCGTGTGTTAGGTGAAATAATTGTTTCATGCATAAAAATAGTCTAAATGTGCATTAATTTTTGTAAGAAGTTAGTAAAAGTGTGGTACGTTTGGGCAATTGTGAAATAACGTTCTTTTGTGCATAAAAAGGGACTATATTTGCCGTTACTTTTCACAAGTTGTAAAAATGACATGCTGAATGTGAATTAATATGAACATCGATAATAGGTTTGTATCAAACATTCATGCATTTTTAGCTATGAAAACGATGATCTGTCATTCACCAAAAACCTTCTTTTTTGTTGTGATTCATATGTGAGAGGAAAAAGAAAAAGACGTCGAATATGAATTCACTGATGTGCCCGATGTCATTGCTTCTCATGGAAGCTCCAACACCAGCGACCCTAAAAAGACCAACTTCAAAACAGGAAGGGACAAGAAACATAAGGGTTCAGCAGACGAGCCAGGGGCAGGGCAAATGACAGATACTTGAAGCATGGTTACTATGTAGCAAACTAGAAAAATGTTACTGCAACATTTAAGGTTTAGTTCATGTATAATGGTGTTGTTTACAGTATCATATTGATGGTAGAGACCCAAATGGATACGTTGGTTGTATGTTGTCAATCTGTGGTGTACATGACCAGATCTAGATTCTTCATTTTGCGATCACATCCTTTTTATAGTAGCAGCGAGTAACTTGCTTATACTTTATGCTGATAGGACCACAATATTATATTGGGTTTGTTTGAGGGTTGGCGAGAGAGATCAGTGTTCGGGAAGATAAGATACATGAGTTATGTTGGTTGTAAAAGGAAGTTTAATTTTGATGGATACATTGCATATGTGAGTAAATTGGTTGTAGATATCAGGAAACGGAAAGGTGAATATTTGTTGAATATCAAAGCAAAGAAATTAGTTAATGTTCAACCAGTACATTTGGAGTGACCAATTTGGTTATAATATAAAATTTCATATCTGACTTACTATAATATGCAAACTAATTACTAGAAAGTGTTTTTTTGTTAGACTAATCTATTTGCAAAAAAAGATCACAGTATTTGCAAGATGCACATTATATGTTTCCACATTGTGCTTTGTCTCACTACTTGTAAATACTAAGAGTTTCCGTAACGATAACAAATAGCAAAGTATCTTTCAAACAAATACACTTGAGATAAAAATCAATTCTATACAAGAAACCCCAAGTAAACAAACCTGGAGAGCACCAGAGTTTACATGTAAAAGTTTTAAGAGAGTTTACATGTAAAAGTTTTAAGACAATGATCTTTGATGGATCTAGTAAAATAAATTAAATTATCAACATGTTTATGTTCACAAACTGGAAACTATATCAAGAGAATAACACCTTTAGGGATATAACCAATCTCTAAATATCAAGATCATCTATTGAGATCTTTTTCGCGTTCTTGTCCTCGTCCTCGTTCTAGTTTGGAGTTAGTAACTTTGGTTTCTGCAAGGAAAAAATAGAGATGCATAAATGGACATATAATACCGAATCTCTTCTATTATAATACAACTACATGTTTACAAATCATGGGTGCACTGACTGTGTGAAATGGGCGAAGACTATATGAGAAGTTGTACGGTATCAACAAGACTAGATGAGCCTAGAATGATTGCTTACCTCAACAAATTGTGCGGGATCAACATGTGACAAACCCACAGAAAGATATGAAAATATTTAAACTTTTTGCATATTTACCATAGAGGCTTTCATTTCAAAGAAAATACATAAGTTTTACCCATCTTCCTAAACTCACTTGTCGTGTGCCTCAGAACTGAATCACTACAGACAAAGATTGATAATTTACAACTCTTACAGTAAAAATAAAACAATCAAATTAATTAAAGGTCGCAGGATAGGTTGGGTCAAAATGAGTGTTTTTAGTGCAGTTATAAAGGGTCAAAGTTGGGTTGATCCAAAAACAATTGTCCATGACTCCACTTTATAAAACTTTAAAATATTGACTACAGATCATTTAGCTACATACCTTCAATTACCAACATTTTACTTCCATCTTTTTTTTTCACCATATCAATGTTGGCATATGTAGCGTCGTTGTCGACCTGATACCAATTCCATATATTAAACATATTCAACAAAGATTATCATCGACTTGCCCTAACTCCAAATAAGGTAATTCAACTGGTAGTGATGAAATGGTAACTTAAATGCACAGATAACACTATTTTGTGCATCAAATTACATTATAACATAAATTTGTGTATGAAGTAAACAGAGATTATGTTTCACGATATTAGTTAGTGTTGCAAATTCATTGATTTGTGCATCAAATTTCACTAAAATCAGATTCTTTTTTGGTCATTCGTAGTTAATCCACGTCTATAGCCAACACCTATGGAACAAAATAAGCATTATTAAATGAACACTAACACTAACTTCTCATATTTATGTATCAAAAACTAATAAAACTGATTTGTGCATCAATTTCTACTACATATATAAGTTTGAATCAAATACAACAAGAACACTAATTTGTGCATCAAATTCCACCACAAAATACATATTTTCATCAAACTACATTAAAAGTTCACACTTTATATCAAATACAACTAAAACAGTAATTTGTGCATACAATTTTACTACAGATACATACATACAAATGTATATCAAGTACACTAATAACACAAATTTATGTACCAAATTCACTAATTTTCCTATCAAATCCTACTAAAAGCACAAATCTGCATCAGGTTACACTAATAGCACAAAATTATATATCAAACACACTAGTTGCAAAAGAAAAAAACAATAGCTGATGCACCATAGCAAAACAAAATCAACCAAATCAAAGTTCGTTTCTTGTTAGTTATTTAATTAAAAGTTATACATATTAATCATAAAATCGCATAAACATACATACCTCGATTCTTGTTGTTATGGATCGATGGCATCCAGGAACTGATTGAGCTTTTTAGTTACGAGTACTCAACAATTTTCACAATACAAACACGAATGCAACTAATTGAGACCCGGTTAATAATTCAATAAAGATTGTAATTGGTTTTACAAACCCTAATTTGATTGAACATTGAGCAGTTTGAAGAAGCCTAATTTGATTGGTTTTACAAACCCCTAATTTTACAAACCCTAATGGATTATACTGGATTGTGAGATGGAAGTGTATGTTTTGATGTAAAGGGAAGAAGAAGAAGAAATACCGAGGTTTATTATACAGGGTTTTAGGATTATAGTTAGCATATAAAGTTACTTTTATACCCCTATTAGTTAGTTAGGATCATAATTAATCTCATCCATTGATTTTAAATCAATGGTCCAAAATTCTTCTTATCCTTTTTACCAAAAAATCTCTTTTTATTTGATCTCATCCCTACATATATATATATATATATATATATATATATATATATATATATATATATATATATATATATATATATATATATATATATATATATATATATGTGGTGTATTCCATGCAGTACCAATATTAGATACAGTACTTTACAGTACCATTTAAACTAATATAAACCGTTAGATCACTTAATCAATGGATAAGATCACTTGTGCCTTTAATGTAATTAATTGAAAGTTCAAGCCATTATTTAAAAAGGTAAAAAAAGCTAAAAGGGTAATATGGGTATTTCCTAATATCCCTAAAAAAATGCCAGCCTCTTTACATTCATTATTGAAAAAAATAACTGTCACTTATATATCGATCTACATTTCTCTCTCTCTCTCCTCCACTTGACCTAAAAACCAATCAGATCTTATTCACAAATCCCACCACCGCCGTTCCCTCCACGCGTCGACGGCCACTTCATCAAAACCTTCATATATCATCAATAAAATTTTATGATCGGCGGTTGTGACTGTGTTTTCTCTCAGACTTGGTGGCGCTGCCTGTCGTGGCAGATCCGGATCATAAAATAAAGATCTTGTAAAGCATAGATTTAGATCTAAAAGAGTTGGATTCTTCTTCACTTTTTGGCTTTTCAAATAAGTATTTGAAAAAAAAAAGAAAAAAAAAACACGCAAGATCAAGAAAGAAGATATGGATATGATGGTTATGGATTTTCTCGTAAACATTGTTTGTAACAGATTTGTATGGGTTATTTTTATTTTTTATTTTTTTTTATTTTTTTGGTGCTTGCATTCATATCTTTTCTTCCATAACCAAAAATTTCAATTAATTTTATTTGACCATCTGTTGAATGAAAAGATAACTATTGTTGTATTGGATTTGATTTTTATGAACTCGATTTTGCATATAGTTGTTTACATCCAAATTAAATTGAATGTCTAATAGTGTATCTTCAAGATCGACGAGTCTTTCAAAGAGTTACATGTTAATCTTCAAGATTGCATAACGATACTTTTGTAATCACATTTTTTTTTTGGTGCAGAATTTTGATTTCCTCTATAAGTTGTTTTCATTTTTTTAGTATACATGTATCATTGATGTTTCAATGGTGGTTCATTGTTTGCAGGACGCTGTCGACTGTCCAGAGTGGGAGGCGGAGCGGTAAGTCTATCTTTTTTTTTCCTTGTTTATATGCGCATCCTATTGGTGGTGGTTTTGTTTTGACCGATTTTTAATTTTAAGAAGTTTACGTAGACCAATGAAGTTTATGAGATAGATAGTGGATACATTTTTGAAATCTGTATATATATTAAAATTTATCAAAGGTTTGACAAAATGAGTAAGTGGTGCATTGGTTATGTAGTAAGAATGTTAACCATGGGAACCGAGTTCGGATCTTTGTGGTGTTATGAAATAAGTGAAAAGAGTGCATATGTGTTTTACGGCTCAAGGAAATATGTAAGCATATATGTTTTAACTTGTGTGTATGCGTTTAGATTGTGCATATGTGTTTTCCAGTGATAAAAATAATAATAATTGTTTGTAATTTCAGGTATTAATAAAGATGGGGCAATACACATGTGTTTTCAGAAAGTACGTCATTTAAAAAAAGTTGATTATGATGAAGATGTGAAGACACAAGTGCAGCGTGCATCTATGTTTTAATGAATTTGATGAGAAAGTGAAGCGTGCACATATGTTTTTGGAATAGTGCACATCTATGTTTTAATGAATTTAATGAGAAAGTGAAGCGTGCACGTATGTTTTTGAAAGAGTGCACACATGTTTTTGAACGTGCACATTTATATTCAACATGTTACATTTGTGTTTGAATAGCGTTTCATTCGATATCAATTTTTGCGTATATTATTTGTGTTTTTTGTTTGTTTAAATTTATAGATTACATGTATTTGTTTATGATTTTAGTAATGCCAAAGATTAAAGAAGATGTACTAGAAACATATGTGCAATTATCATTTTAAGCAAAACAAGTTTGATATCTAAACAAATGTACATAAGAAACATATGTAAATTTAAAATATTAAAAAAAACAAAAAAACAAATATGCACCTCATTTTTCTGAAAACATGAAAAAAAAAAAAAAAAAAAAAAAAAAAAGTCCGATTATTAAGGAAATTTAAAAACGTTTTTGAATAAAAAAATTCAAAAAGTGAAAATGTGTTTGACTATTATGCCCTTTTCAATTAAATAAAAATGTTTATTAATACTCCCTCCGTCCCAAAATATAAGTCCACTTTGATGTTTTTGGTTGTCCCAAAATTAATGTCCATTTTCAACATCACCCAATCAAAATGCTTCTAAGTGGTTAGGAATGAAATTTTATTGGTTAATATTGTAAGGGACCTACTTTTCTTAAACTTTGTGAAATATAAAAGTGGACTTATATTTTGGGACGGATGGAGTACTAAATTCCTATTGGTTTAAATAGTACTGTAAAGTACTGCATCTAATATTGGTACTGCATATAACGCGTTCCATATATATATATATATATATATATATATATATATATATATATATATATATATATATATATATATATATATATATATATATCAATTCATGTGAGAAATCTAATTTTTTTGAAAACGCGAGAACTAATCCTAGTCACTCATTTTATCCTTTTTTAACTTTGATTTAATGCTCATATTAGCTAACCAATTTTTTTTTGAAAAATTTTCAAAAAATCATATATGATATTACGAAAAATTTCCAAAAATTTTCAAAAAAATATCAAAAAAAACTTGAAAATATGCCATTAAAAAAATAATAATAATATTAAAAAAAAAAAAAAAAAAAAAAAAAAAAAACAACAACAACGTACCATAGATATCCCAAACGTTAAGATCTTCCTGTGTTGAACACTTGTACGTAATGTCCATATTAAAATAGGTATTAGCATGTACTAGATTCAATTAGGGTTTTGGATCAAAGAAGATGAAGAGTTTGGTGAGTGAGGGGAGTGAGAGGGAAACTAGAATCGTTGTAGTGCATGGTATGCGAAAAACTTGGGTCTTTAACCCGGTTTTCAAAATAGAAGGAAAAAGATAAAGACAAAAATACACTCATGTGGGAGGCACGTGGGCATACTTAACAATCCCAGCTAACGAGCGTTAGTGATAGGGACGAATAGTGTGACGAAACTTGGTTATAAGGATTCATGATGCAAGAAAAAAAAGGAAGGGACGAGCGTAGGGATTTCACTTAAACTACGGGGACAAATGGTGTAATTTACTCTTAAATAAATCTACAAATAAAAAAGGCTTACCATACACTTCATAAACACCCATTCCTTTTTAACGAGCCCTAAATTACCCAGTCTCTCTCTACTCCCCTCAACAAAACCCTAACAAACAATCTCTAAATCAAAATGTCAGACAATATACCATTCTTCGATCTCCAAGTTGAAATCATGAAGAAACTTCCCGTCAAATCATTGATTCAGTTCAGAACTGTTTCGAAGCAATGGAAGTCTCTTATCGATAGCTCCAAATTTATCGCTGATTACCACCCGCAGCAGCATCGTCTACTAGTAAGTTATCTTGACACACAAGATGAATTTAACCAAAAATATGTTTCGATTGTAGACGATGATAGTTTCCCTCAACAAATGTTTCCCCTTACTGTCCCTGTGTCCATACAACAACTTCGTAGGCCAACGGCATTACCAAAAATAGTAGGTAGCTGTAGCTCTCATGGCTTGTTTTGTTTCTACAACTTTATTGATAAACCCCTAATAAATATAGCCATTATTTGGAATCCTGCGATTAGGAAATTGGTTGATGTTGTTGTGCCTAATGTGTCAAATAGTGCGCGTTATTATCATAAGGTCCTTGGTTTTGGGGTTTGTCCTCATACAAATGACCCTAAGCTTGTGAAGGCTACAATAGCTACTTCTGATTATGGAAATGGTTTCATAGATGGTTTCTGGGAAGTTGAGGTGTTTACGTTAAGCTCCGGGGTTTGGAGAAGTCCTAAATCCAGCAATTTGCCTACAAATATGACGGGATTGATGAAATATCATGTTGCAGTTATAGATGGATTTATTTATTGGCGTGCTTATGATATGATTATGGTGGATGGTAATCGTGAGTATTCCCAACTAATTATGTCATTTGATTTGACAAGTGAGGAATTTACAAAAATATATCTCCCGGATAGTTTATTGATAAACGGGTTTGGAGCTGATTTGTCTTTATATAAGTTAAGAGACTCTCTTGTTGTTCTTCGAACTATTTATGAGCAAGAAGTATTATTGAATTTTGGTGTGTGGATGATAGAGAATGGTGATCCAAAATCATTTACAAAGATATTCACCATTACCATACCTGATGCTTCAATAAGGATGGTGCTTGGATTTAGAAAGAGTGGCGAAACTATGATACAAGTGATACAAGAAGAGGAGCATGATGCACTTTCTGTTTATGAACGTCACTCTAAACAAACCAATTACATTGGGATGTCTGGCCGACGATTCACATTTTATGCAAGTTGCTACATGGAAACACTGCTTTTGCTTGATCATTGAGATTGTAGTATTTAGGCGGATATAAATTCTGGAAAATGGTAACGTCAACATTGCAAAGCGCAGAGCCTATGACATAAGAATTTTGGAGCAAGCAAGGCCTGATGGTGTGGAGATTGAAGTGTCGTTTTAGTTTATATCAGATTTAAGTTGATGATATCTTAGATTGAAGTGTCGTTTTAGTACATATAAATGTAAATTATTTGTGATCCTTGCGTACAAGAATCTTAAGTCGAGCAAATTATTTTCAGGTAATTTATTTAGTTAATACTATGATATACCATCTCCAGACCAGGGTATACCCCGTAGGATATGTAATACTTTTGACATGGGATGGCTTAATCAGCACTTTTCCGCAGTTTTTGTGATCCTTGAAGTGTCAACTTATCAACTTAATCAGCACTTTTCAAGGTTTGGCTGTCTGTATTATACCTTTGATTAAGTTAATAATTTGATCATTGACGAACTAGCTTGTTGTCTCAAGTAAAAAATAAATAAATAAATAAAAATAAAAATAAAAAAAATAAAAAAAAACTGTGCTGCTTATCATTACAAAAATGCATATAAGCATATTATAACATGATGATAATCCTAAGTGTGCCAAATATTGTGCCGAAGAAACACATATAACAACAATATTGAATAGAAGACTTCTATGGAACAACCCTTGCCGCCTGATCAAATTTCAGTAGTTGAAGATGACATGGAAGAAAATACAGAGTTATTCTGATGATCATCAAGTACGTAAAATTTTCCAATAGTGTAATTTGGTTCATACTTATAAATATAATTATAAAAAGTTTGGTTATAGCAAGGCAGTTGGAGAGACATAAACTAATAATGTGATTGATCCAAAGAGCCGAAAAGGGATTTCATAATGTACAGAAATAAATTAAAGATCATATGATCTATGAGTCAATGACAAATCCGAATTACAACTAGGTAAGATAAACTAATCATACTTTGAATGTACCAAAAAGCATTATTTTCACCAAAACTTAAACTTAAAACCATTATAACCTGCATATGCAGCAGCAGCACATATAATAAAACAATAAATAACTAGGATAAGCAGTGCTGGGAATGGCGACACAAACAGGGTATCCATAAGTTCACCAAGCCCGTGAACAAATTTGCCTGCATAAGTTGATGTCAAAACCAAAACAAATTTCGAAGCCCAAATATAAACCAAGCCAAAAGGTGTCGTTCATCTCACCACAATGAAAAAAGCGAGTAAGTTACGGTTGATTATTGCTTGTTCCAGGAGTGATACTTTACCACCAGGGATATAATCCGAGAGCATTAAAGTTGCCAACATCTGACAATTTGACGACTTTTTAGATATGAATGATAAGCTACATTGCAATAATAAAAACAAAGTGGGAATTACCTCAAACATTCTATCCAGTAATTCAACTATAAATGCAAGAGGTGTACAAAAAACATACTGTAATATACAATTTCAAAAAGTTTCCCGTTTAAACGCCATTATGATAGAGATGAACTTTTGATGCCATCTCCATCATGAGTCCATTAGACAAGGTTTATTCCATCTTTCTGTCACAAGAGTATCCCTTTATCTATACGCATAATTATATGAAATAAGAATGACAAACCATTCGACGTGAAGGTCTTTTGACATAACTGTCCAGAATCAATGTTAAGCGCACCTGGAACGATTAGTGGAGAGATGATCATTTAAGTGAACGAATCAATTTTAAAGGTAAAAACGTATTTTGTTAATATATATATAAATATACATACCAGAAGAATATACATAGAATCCAAACTTGTTTAGTTGCCCATCTATTAGTTCTCAAACTAGCATCCTTCCCAACAATACGCAACATGTATCTAAGTTTCCAACAATACGCAACTTAACATGCAAGAGTGCAGATATAGCTATTCATATTTAAGGAGAATGGGAGCAAGTTAAAAATCAGTTACCTGATAGTCAACGCCAGTGGTAGACACAAGTCTAGCAAAGCCCATAAACAGTGGTGGGCTAGCAGAAGACAATGCACTCCTCAAACCCCTATAAATATCAAGATAGTGATCATGCTATTACTTAGTGAGAACGAAAACGTGAGAAATATGACAGCATGCCGTCTAACCCGGAAATGACCGGGTCTAACCGGATACGGCCGGGTCTAACCGGATATGACCGGGTCTTGACTGGATATATGACCAGGTATAGCTGGGTCTTGGCCGAATATAACGGCGTCTAACCGGAAATGTACAAATATTCCCTGCCAACACTATTACGGAGTATATTGGAAGAGAAGCTGCTCATCACAATAATATTATTATTCTTCATCTTGGCTAGCGTGGATACATATTAAACAAAGGAAGGAGTTATGAAGTTGCTCAACATAACGAATATCATGTCTACAATTGTGATGCTCGGTGAAAAAAAAATTATAGTTGTTTTATTATTTGTTTGTTAGTCGATTGTTCGTACAGATTTGTTACCAGTCGACAATAGTTGACCGTTGGTACCAGTCCCTAAAGTCGACCGTTGGTACGGTTGTGTTACCAGTCGACTTAGCCGACCGTTGGTACCAGTCGACTAAATCAACCGTTGGTACGGTTTTGTTACAAGTCGACTAAAGTTATACTTTTATTACATTAATGTTTTGTTTTTCTTTTCTTTTTGAGTTTACTATTCCATTCCGAGCTTTCGCGATTTCGCCGCTCGGACTGCAGGGGAGTATTAGAGGATAATCGGCCCAAGCCCGGTCTGTGAGCTTAGGGTCCATTAGAGTTTACTCATGTAATCTCTATATAATGTGCATGAATAATAATAATAACCTACGGGGAATTATGTAGTCTAACAGTGACTACCGGACAATATCATACTACTGTAGGTGTCCTGATAGCTAAAGAAGAGACAGGTTGGTTTATGTCATACGGAGTATAAGTGGATGAAGACATTAAAATTTTAAGCTTGATAAGTACTACCTCCGTCCCAAAATTATTGTCCATGTTTGACTTTTCAAGTCTTCCTTGTTAAACTTTGACCATAAATATTTGTTTTTGTATTATATAATACTTGATATATATTTATACCAATGAAAATAAATTTAAAATGTAATCCATTCAAATATTTTGCATCAAGTATTACCTAAAACAAGCAAAAATACATAAGGTCAAAGTTGAAAAGGATAGACCGAAAAAGTCAAACGTGGACAATAATTTTGAGACGGAGGGAGTACTTTTTTTTTCTAGCCTAAGTGTCCACGTGATCAACTTACAAAACATATACACTAGATTTACTTAAGAGTAAGTTTAGGTGTCCTGATAGCTAAAGAAGAGACAGGTTGGTTTATGAAATAAGAATGACAAACCATTCGACGTGAAGGTCTTTCGACATAACTGTCCAGAATCAATGTTAAGCACCTGGAAAGATTAGCGGAGAGATGATCATTTAAGTGAACGAATCAGTTCTAAAGGTAAAAACGTATTTTGTTAATATATATAAATATACATACTAGAAGAATATACATAGAATCCAAACTTGCTTAGTTGCCCATCCTTCCCAACAATACGCAACTTAACATGCAAGAGTGATACAAAAGTTAGGCGTTCCTGATTATTGGCTCTTGCTCTCGTACCAATTCGCTTCGTAGTACTTGTTACCTGCGCACTAAAAAAATAAACAACACCGTTAGGCTTATCGAGGGATTGTCTCCCCCGATTAGACTCCGGCGTGAGAGTAAGTAATCGATTTAAGGTTCTCGTAGAGAGTTATGGTTTATATATCGTACCTTGAATGAGAATCGTGTGATTCTATATATAGGAGCGTAGAAACCGTGTTTCTTGCTCCTTACTCTTTGCACGCGTAGTGCTTATCCGAGGAAAGGATATCTGTTGCATGAATAGATAATCCTTATCGTGTACCCGGTGGGTTTAGTTGGGCTTTGGGCCTCGTGGGCCCAAGCTTATGATACTGCGGCCCAAACCATTGTCATGGCAGCCCACTCGTGGTGGACTTAGGCGCTAGTAGTGTATATTATTTGGACTTGTGGCCTAAATATAGACTATACGTCATCATGTCCCCCCAGTCTAGTGTGCGCGGCTCATAGCCGCGGATACTAGATTAATATTATCAGCGGTAAGCGTGGCGGGAGGATAAGGAAATATTACCGCCCATTTTTAAGTGCAATGCACCTAGCCATGGATATTTCAAATGCATACCTCGAAAATTGGGGGTAGTGTCCACGTGGCCCTCGTAAATCGGGAAAAAGTGCATGTACCGGTTCACTTCCAGCCATACGTTTTTGTGAGTGGGTTCCACGTGGAGATAAACTAGGGTTTTTTATTCCCTATATAAAAGTCACCGCCCCATTTTTTACGATCACACAGTAAAACACACACTCACTACTATTCACATTCCTTGAAAGCTTTTTGCAAAGAAAATACTTCATTTTCGTAGGTAATTTGTGTGCGTTTCACTTCGTAAATTAATGAAGATGGTTGCTCAGTTAGAGGACTTTCGCTCTGCGATGACCATTGAGGATGTTACTCAATTTTCGTCCGACTATTTCGTGCCTCTGGATGTCCATCCAGAGGCTCCAGATGTGGACGCGTGTATAGCTGATTTTCCCGAAGGGAAAATAGGGCTATACACAAAATTCTTTGAGTACGCGAATTATCGCGTACCCATATCTATCTTTCTGAGCGATTTGCTCAACCACTATCGCCTTCACATCTCTCAGCTACACTGTATAGGTGCGGCTAAGGTGTCGAATTTCGAAGTAAACTGTCGTTTACTTGCGATAGAACCGACCGTGGCCTTGTTCCGCTCCTTTTATCACACGACGTGGTCAAATGGTTGGGTTTCGTTTGCGAAGTGCCGGGGGGCGCTTCAGTGTTATACTGAGAAAGTAGATGCCCTAAAGAATTGGAGGGAATACTTTTTCTGGGTTGATGATGTAGTCTTTCCCTCTCCCTATGAGTTTTATACTCAGGATACATTGCCAAGGGATGGGCGCCCCGCACCCGGTTCCTACAGGCTTACTGATGCGCAGATTCTGGATGCCAACCGACTGGCCATTAACCCCTATCCGGAGGAGTTTTTGGTGCACATGGGGTTGAGCCGCTCTTATTTTGGCGCTACGGATGAGGTGCCCACTTTCTTAAGTGAGGATGGCCGGGGTGGGTGTTCATCCCTTCTACTTCAAGCTTTGTAAGTCTTTTTGTGTATGCGTGCTTTTAATAACTAATCCTTTTTTTCTTCTTGCTTTATTGATGTCACAACTCACCATTTCAGGTCATTTCAGGTCATTTCCCGAACTTCGGAAAAACACTATTCATCAAACACTATTCATCAAAACACTATTCATCAGTTTACTATTCATCATTTTTGGTGTCATTTTGACATTCCGAGAAGCATTCAGAAAATTTTACTATTCATGGAACACTATTCATTGCGGGAAAAGATTTCATCATTCACGAGCATTACACATTTCATCGTAAATTTAGTTTACGGGTATTCAAATTCGCGTAACCATATTGGTTCGGGTGCGAATTCATGCATTATCAGTAATGACATTTCATACGGACTAGAGATAGTCTGCATATCATCAGTAGGTCATTTACATGTTATACCACTCTCAGAATTTTCAAATTACTATATTCAGTACATTTAACGTTTTTACGTATAAGTAATTATAGTAAACGTTAACACATGGTTTATACACGACGAATATATCTAAATATTCACACAATGGTCCCGATATATTTTTATATCCATTTTAACATCATAAAAGTTATAACATTCAGTTACCCAGTATTTTGGAAATTTATTTTATTTTTTAACGTACGCGTATGAATATAACGACGGTTTTCGTGAAAACTAAACAATAATCACCCGATCACTCAGTAAATGTACCCAACATATTTTTAACATATTTTCAACATTATTATGACTTTATTTCATCCCGGTAAACTTCGTGAACATTTATTTCTATTAAAACCGTTACCCGATTTTGACGAATAACGCGTAATAACACTTAACGCTACACTATATTTTCTAAGTGATCAAAACCGTTTTGGCTACCCCTTTTCACACCCAAAACCAGCCCATGAAACACCCCTTTAACCATGTGCATTGAATTCTATTATATTACTAATAAACCTAAAAACTTAACTTTACTAAAAATCACATAATCATAATGTCACTTTTTAACAAAGATCAAAGTTCATCTTTCTCTTGCTCTCTTCTCAAACCCACGACCATAAATCAATCTCCATGATCAAGTGATCATTTTTCATGAAGTAAAACACAAAAGTTGTTCATTTTACAAGTCTAATCAAGATACAAGCAACAAAAACACAAGAACATCAAGTATAATCATCCAATAATCATCTCATTTGGTCAAGTAAGTTTTCATCTTTATTTTTTCATGAATCATCCTATTTTTACATGTATTACATAAGAATCATGCTAAAAACCATGTATAAGTAGCTATACTACACTTTATTTTGGCTAAAAAGTAACATACAAACCCTAACTTTCTTGTTATGAATCCCCTAGCTCTAATAACTTGGTTAGGAGTCCATGGCACCCTAAGAAGGTGTATGGTAAGATTAGATTAGTCATGTGGTGATTACAAGAGGTTTGGTGATGGTAGAAATTGGTTTTTAACCTTGGAAACTTGATTTGGAACCTATTTTAGACATGCTGTCCCGTTTTGTAAAAATCTGGAAAATCAGTAAACACCAAGGAAACTTTGGCAAAATTTTTAGAAAATACTTTCAAAAACGAATCCGTAGGCGAAAGAACGGATTAAAAAGAGTCTATAACGAAGGAGTTATGATTTTTGCAAGATTGTAGACGAAAAGTATTTTTCAGAAAATGTTTGCTGTTGGACGTTTTTCGTCGGTCAAAAAGAGGCTTTAGACGTAACCCGGAGGAGCCGAGCTTTCCAAAATATATTACTATATACTAAGACGTAACCGTGGATATAAAGAACAAGTAAAACGGACAAGTAACGACAAAGATATACACGTTTGAATATCGGCTAAAACCCTTTTATAATTGACAGCTTTTAATATATTTGGCGCAAAAACTACGAAGTGCATTTTCAAGCTAAACATAATATCAAGTACCGAGCTTTATAACTAACGTAGTATTAGTTATTATGAGTATGTTTTCATCATTTCAAGGATTACAACCCGAGTATTTCAACGTCAACATGAGAACTTACGTTATATATATATAAGTATATATATTATAACTAGCCATTTATATTTTCTAATAGCAATATTTTCCAAAGTCTTGAATTATATATTTTTGACAATACAAGTGTTTTTCCAAAGAGTAGAGTGGTATAGAAACATGTGCATGGACATTCATAACATCATTTCATGATCTAAAGTAGATCGTTCATCATTTACATTAGGTTGCGGCTAGTGTGCGCGCCTTGTCTTTCAGTTCATTACATGTTCATGGTACCATCATATTGGGTTGCGGCAGCAAATTGTTCATTGGTGTTCATTTTATTTCATCACGGTTTCATCAGTTGAGGTGAGTTTTCATAGCCCCGTTTTCAATTCAACATTTTTGATTGTTTTCAAATCCCACGGGGGGAATACATTGCATCAATTATTTCAGTACGAGCCCAAGTATTCAAATACATGTACATAGCTTAAGTTACCTTGCCATGTGAAAAAGTCCCCTGTAACATCATGAACCGTTAATTTCAAGTACTAAGCGAGAGTGAGTGGATAGATCTATCGAGGGTGACGCCTCCATCCGTGGTAGTGGATACCAACAGTAAGCGGATGCATATCATGTCTTTTACATTTGAATGTTTCGGCAGAACATTCGGGAGGGGCTTACAGTTTCATCAGTCATAGCTTCGGTGTCATGAGCTTAAGGCTATTGTACAATTTTCACGAGATTTTTATCTTGCATTTTTACTTGTGGTGGCCGTACATTATTACATTTTACAAACCTATGGAATTCACCAACATTCGTGTTGACGTTTTAGCAATGTATTTCAGGTTACTAAGGTAGCTCATGTGACATGCATTTGGACCTTCATGGAGTCGCGGAGTCGACGCGTCACATCATTATTTCATGCACTTATGTAAACATTTGATCTAGTATGACTTGATTTTCATGAACATGCAACACATTTTGGGGACCTCATTTTGTAAACTCTGAATTATTTCAATGATCAAATGCAGTATTTTCCAAACGACACTTTAGGTCGTTCAATGTAACTGTAACTGTGGTGCTATGACAGACACCCCCAGGTATTCCATTCCGCTGCAAGTCAGGTAAATTGGGGGTGTGACAGATTGGCATCAGAGCTAAGGTTATAGCGAACTAGGATGTATCTTGGACCCTAGACTATAACCGCATCATCATAGCATCTCATCATTTCATCATAAGTGCATAATCATGATACATGTTGTTTCATGCATACCCTGTGCGAGTTATTTATACTCATATCCGTATATGTATATCATTTTATTGACCTGGTTCACAAGTGACATGTCTTCAGATACTCACCCTGACATCCTTTTATCGGATTCCGACATTGAAGATGCCTTGTCATTTTACACTACCATTATACCATCAGTTACACTTACACCACCATTAGTACTATTGATTTGCCATAGGAACAGAGTTTTCCTATCATTCAGCCCGTACATAGAATGCCTTTTGATAGTGTATTCAGAATTAATCTTAATGGACTTATTAGGATGCTTATTGCAAGGAAGATAGTGTGTTTTCTTTCCATCACTAGTAGGGCACTTACTACTCAGGTACTATCACTACCATCAGTTACTTATTACACTATTGGCCTTCCCACAGTGTGTATTTTAGTTTTACCTTTTGGATGTCGCGAGGTAGCGCGAAAGAGGGTAGTATTTCATTCACTGGTACCATCATTGTCATTTCCCTTTTTCATTCCCACTTGCCATGAACTAGATGACACCTAGTAGATTATTACCATTCGACAAGATTCACCCACGTATCCAATACACCATTCAAGCTATTTTACTATCATATGGGGAAACGACTTTACAGAAAAATTTCTGAAGTAAGCTATTTTATTAACATCCTATAAATTGATTTTCTGTCATTACACCAAGTATTTACTATTGTTACGCGAAGCAATTTTCATGTTACTTGAAAGAAAACATCAGAATACCATTTTAATAACAATGCGTTGAACACCATCTAAAAACTTTTGAGGAAAGTTATGATATTTTGACAAAAATCCAACATCGCATCATTAGTCCTCAATTATACATAGCCTGATCACCTATGTAAAATTCAGGAAGGATTATGCCATGAAGGAAATAATTACCTTTTCAAAGGATTGTTGATAACAATCTTCATCCAGAAGTTTTGTAAACAAAGGAACTCTTTCATAAACATCCCTTTTGCCGAACTATCCCTGGATACTTACCCCACCAGTTACTCATTCAGACATTAAGTTGGATTTTTCCCATTGACTTCCCTAGAAGAGACTTTCCATATCAATTACATGCAGGATTCCTTTATACAATAGAAGCAATGAAAGGATTACAGAACTACTAACCAGGACTAGAAGTATATAGTGAGAGAATTCATAACTCAACAACAATCCTAAGATACTACGAGACTATCTGAATTACCATCTCTGACTTAGTTGTCCAATGTTATTATTCAAGGGTACTAGCTAGACTGAGCTACAGGATTGAACTCAATATAAATGTCCGCAGGACAACACAATAGAAATACACCAAGCTTCTAATTGAGACTGTAGAGCATTTCATTTAAACATGGCCTCATCCATACATAAACTTTCCTGCAGTAAGTTTTCACAAAGTACAATTGTTTGAATCAAGAATATCGATGTAGATTCCTCTAAGGCATTATGTCTAGAAATTTCAGATAACCTCACCTTCATACCAAGCAAGGGATCAAGCCAGAACATATCTCCTCATCTACATGGGAAGACAGAATAGACATTCATCGACACAACATCAAGTGATACCTTCGTCTTGCCAATTACAACGATAAACTATTTCAGGACTTAAGTTAGTCTAAATACCTATGCTTGTAGTTATGCCAGATAACCACCAATAGACATTATCCAACCTCAGGAACTAAATGTTAGACATCTATGCATTTAAGCGAACATTTCCTATTCTACCATTTTATCCTTGTTAGTGTTTTCACTTTTAAATAAAGTTGATGCGTTTACATAAATCACATACCTTGTGGAAAAATGATTTCTGAAATTCCTATTTTGAACAAGTACAATCCTTTTTGGTCAATCTTTAGCAACACTATGGTACAATGAGAAATATACATAAACATCAAACTTTGGTAAGCAGTCTTAATCACAACATGTTTGAAAACATTTTTCTACTTCATAACTACTGAAATTTTGAATCATCAGGGAAAATATTACCCAGTAAATCATTTACTCCATTTTCTAAATTCGTTTATTCGGAAAAGGATTTCAACTAAAACTCATAATCACGAGACAAATTTCCAGAATGAATTTCCCTACAACATCGCTTATGCATTTAGGATTTGTGACTGGACAATAGAGAATATTTGGAATATGTGATGAAGGAATTAGGAGGAACATCACAAATTGATCACGAACATCAGTAGTGGAGACCAAACCCACTAGACAAAGAAGGACTTATGTCTTATCATCCGTTGGAACAAAACACAAGGAATCAAATTGTTACCTATATTCTATCCCTTCATATATTGCCAAGTTCGGAGGACCGAACGTTATGAAATTAGTCACAAAGGTTTATTGTACCCATTTCAGTTTTTCCTGCTAAGGAAACCGTTTCAACTTGGACCTCAGGTAATCATTTCAGGATTTCCTTCAGAAACCCATTTAGATGTGAACATCCCCTATCATCCTCAGACCGATGGTCAAGGCGACAGAACAATTCAAACATAGGAAGGTATGCTCAGAGCATGAGTGATTGACCCTGTAAATGGTTGGACTAATCACTCAACATAAATCAAATTCATCTACAACAATAGTTATCACACCAACAACGGGAAACTGGCAGAAGTTAGGTTGGTACATAACACATATCATTTGGATTGGGTATCCTGAACAACAAACCATCGAGATTCAGGTAGGAGAACAAACTAAGTTAAAAGCATTGCCTTGGATTGGCATGATACAAATTGGATAACAAGAAAGGTTGAACCTTTAGCATATTGGACTATTTAAGATTCATTTTAGAATCGACCAACTAGCATACAAACTTGAGTTCTGGCAGAATTCAGCAGTATATATCACCAGTACCACATTTAAAACATTAAGAATCGCAGACCATCGATTGATGGGCCAAACTCAGAAAAAGCTCAACTCACTAGTTCAGTAGGCATTCATGAAATAACCAGAAATTTTCTACAAGTCAAGAATCAGTTACAAGTTCAATAAGTCGTAAACCATTAAAACTTCAAGTTCTGCAGAGTTATGCAGAAAGTTCTGCCTAGGAAAGGCATTTTATCATTCAGAAAACTTGGAAAGTTACACCAATATACACTGGACCATTTATATTTCAGACAGGGTAGGCCTAGTGGCCGTCAGATTTGAACATTGCCAGAGAACAACAGGATTACACGAACATATTTCACATTTTCAGATCCCCAGAAATGACTTTCAGATGAGTCACTCATGATTCCATTGGAAGGAATCCATCCCAAATGACAATCTCAGACCTTGTAAGAGAACCAACAGAAATCATGGACCGTGTGGTCAAGCAGTTGAAACAGAGTCGAATTCCTATCGTTAGAGTTCGCTGGAATTCTCGAATATCATCACCTTTTCATCAATACATTTTCAGAGACCAACATAAACTGAACTTCGGGACGAAGTTCCTTTTAGGGGGGAAGAATGTCACAACTCACCATTTCAGGTCATTTCAGGTCATTTCCCGAACTTCGGAAAAACACTATTCATCAAACACTATTCATCAAAACACTATTCATCAGTTTACTATTCATCATTTTTGGTGTCATTTTGACATTCCGAGAAGCATTCAGAAAATTTTACTATTCATGGAACACTATTCATTGCGGGAAAAGATTTCATCATTCACGAGCATTACACATTTCATCGTAAATTTAGTTTACGGGTATTCAAATTCGCGTAACCATATTGGTTCGGGTGCGAATTCATGCATTATCAGTAATGACATTTCATACGGACTAGAGATAGTCTGCATATCATCAGTAGGTCATTTACATGTTATACCACTCTCAGAATTTTCAAATTACTATATTCAGTACATTTAACGTTTTTACGTATAAGTAATTATAGTAAACGTTAACACATGGTTTATACACGACGAATATATCTAAATATTCACACAATGGTCCCGATATATTTTTATATCCATTTTAACATCATAAAAGTTATAACATTCAGTTACCCAGTATTTTGGAAATTTATTTTATTTTTTAACGTACGCGTATGAATATAACGACGGTTTTCGTGAAAACTAAACAATAATCACCCGATCACTCAGTAAATGTACCCAACATATTTTTAACATATTTTCAACATTATTATGACTTTATTTCATCCCGGTAAACTTCGTGAACATTTATTTCTATTAAAACCGTTACCCGATTTTGACGAATAACGCGTAATAACACTTAACGCTACACTATATTTTCTAAGTGATCAAAACCGTTTTGGCTACCCCTTTTCACACCCAAAACCAGCCCATGAAACACCCCTTTAACCATGTGCATTGAATTCTATTATATTACTAATAAACCTAAAAACTTAACTTTACTAAAAATCACATAATCATAATCTCACTTTTTAACAAAGATCAAAGTTCATCTTTCTCTTGCTCTCTTCTCAAACCCACGACCATAAATCAATCTCCATGATCAAGTGATCATTTTTCATGAAGTAAAACACAAAAGTTGTTCATTTTACAAGTCTAATCAAGATACAAGCAACAAAAACACAAGAACATCAAGTATAATCATCCAATAATCATCTCATTTGGTCAAGTAAGTTTTCATCTTTATTTTTTCATGAATCATCCTATTTTTACATGTATTACATAAGAATCATGCTAAAAACCATGTATAAGTAGCTATACTACACTTTATTTTGGCTAAAAAGTAACATACAAACCCTAACTTTCTTGTTATGAATCCCCTAGCTCTAATAACTTGGTTAGGAGTCCATGGCACCCTAAGAAGGTGTATGGTAAGATTAGATTAGTCATGTGGTGATTACAAGAGGTTTGGTGATGGTAGAAATTGGTTTTTAACCTTGGAAACTTGATTTGGAACCTATTTTAGACATGCTGTCCCGTTTTGTAAAAATCTGGAAAATCAGTAAACACCAAGGAAACTTTGGCAAAATTTTTAGAAAATACTTTCAAAAACGAATCCGTAGGCGAAAGAACGGATTAAAAAGAGTCTATAACGAAGGAGTTATGATTTTTGCAAGATTGTAGACGAAAAGTATTTTTCAGAAAATGTTTGCTGTTGGACGTTTTTCGTCGGTCAAAAAGAGGCTTTAGACGTAACCCGGAGGAGCCGAGCTTTCCAAAATATATTACTATATACTAAGACGTAACCGTGGATATAAAGAACAAGTAAAACGGACAAGTAACGACAAAGATATACACGTTTGAATATCGGCTAAAACCCTTTTATAATTGACAGCTTTTAATATATTTGGCGCAAAAACTACGAAGTGCATTTTCAAGCTAAACATAATATCAAGTACCGAGCTTTATAACTAACGTAGTATTAGTTATTATGAGTATGTTTTCATCATTTCAAGGATTACAACCCGAGTATTTCAACGTCAACATGAGAACTTACGTTATATATATATAAGTATATATATTATAACTAGCCATTTATATTTTCTAATAGCAATATTTTCCAAAGTCTTGAATTATATATTTTTGACAATACAAGTGTTTTTCCAAAGAGTAGAGTGGTATAGAAACATGTGCATGGACATTCATAACATCATTTCATGATCTAAAGTAGATCATTCATCATTTACATTAGGTTGCGGCTAGTGTGCGCGCCTTGTCTTTCAGTTCATTACATGTTCATGGTACCATCATATTGGGTTGCGGCAGCAAATTGTTCATTGGTGTTCATTTTATTTCATCACGGTTTCATCAGTTGAGGTGAGTTTTCATAGCCCCGTTTTCAATTCAACATTTTTGATTGTTTTCAAATCCCACGGGGGGAATACATTGCATCAATTATTTCAGTACGAGCCCAAGTATTCAAATACATGTACATAGCTTAAGTTACCTTGCCATGTGAAAAAGTCCCCTGTAACATCATGAACCATTAATTTCAAGTACTAAGCGAGAGTGAGTGGATAGATCTATCGAGGATGACGCCTCCATCCGTGGTAGTGGATACCAACAGTAAGCGGATGCATATCATGTCTTTTACATTTGAATGTTTCGGCAGAACATTCGGGAGGGGCTTACAGTTTCATCAGTCATAGCTTCGGTGTCATGAGCTTAAGGCTATTGTACAATTTTCACGAGATTTTTATCTTGCATTTTTACTTGTGGTGGCCGTACATTATTACATTTTACAAACCTATGGAATTCACCAACATTCGTGTTGACGTTTTAGCAATGTATTTCAGGTTACTAAGGTAGCTCATGTGACATGCATTTGGACCTTCATGGAGTCGCGGAGTCGACGCGTCACATCATTATTTCATGCACTTATGTAAACATTTGATCTAGTATGACTTGATTTTCATGAACATGCAACACATTTTGGGGACCTCATTTTGTAAACTCTGAATTATTTCAATGATCAAATGCAGTATTTTCCAAACGACACTTTAGGTCGTTCAATGTAACTGTAACTGTGGTGCTATGACAGACACCCCCAGGTATTCCATTCCGCTGCAAGTCAGGTAAATTGGGGGTGTGACAATTGATGTACACAGAGATGGATTTGTTTGCGGTTGTTAAGCTGGACAAGCCGAAACTGGTAACTATCGGGGTGGGCCCTCTGAGGAAAGGTGAGCAACCCCTGCTGGAGGCGACTGAGGGTCGCTTGACCGTGCTGCCAGAGGCGGTCCCTGAGAACACGCCACCGCTCCAAGTGACACCCGTTCGGAGCGTGGCGCCCAATGCAGAGGTGGCGCCCAATGTTGAAATGGCACCCAATGTAGAGGTGGTGCCTAATGTGGAGGTGGCGCACGAGGAGGCGCACTCGGGGTCGTCTGACAGCATAAGGATCCTCAAGCCTGAGGAGGTGTTGAAGGAGGAAGTTGCGCAGAATGCCAAGCGCAAGTGAGAGGCTGGGGGCAGTGGCACCAGAAAGAGACGTCGTCACGTTATTGGGGATGCAGAGTCTGCCGCGGAAGAGACATCTACTTCTGGCGCGGGGAAAAAGGCTGCTGAGGCTTCTCCGTTTCTGTAAGTGTCTGCACTTTTATCATCTCTCTTTTTATATATATATATATATATATATATATATATATATATATATATATATATATATATATATATATATATATTACTTGTTGTAATATTGACTAACTGTCGTTTTTTGCCGCGTAGGGAGGATGCTGCGAAGAATGATGGAGTCTTCGTTGATGAGGTTTCCTCTCCACATAATGAAAACAGGGGGGAAAACCAAGGTTGTTGAGGGTGGAGAGGCGCAGCAGTTGATGGATGAGCTGGCTGCGACAGCTGTGCGCCAGGCTGAGCTGGTGGCTCAGTTAAAAGAGAAATATGTCGGGGAGAGCAGTGCTCTTGCCCAGAAGGATGAGGAGTTAGTGAGGCTCCGTGCGCAGTTGGCTGATGCGCAGGTGGAGTTGGAGGCCTCGCGGGTGCATGCTGAGAAGATCACCCACGAGAAGCTGTCCGCCATGGCTGAGGTGGTGAAGGCGCGTGGAGAGATGCACCATTATAAGTCGGACTTGACTTTTGCCGTGCGTTTCTTGGAGGAGAAGAAGGTGGAGCACTACGCTAGCCTCACCAAGTTTAAGGAGGATATGGTGAAGATCATCCAGGCGCAGGAGGACAAGCTACGTGGTCTTAGCATTGAGTATGACGAGGAATTATATCCTCATTTGATGTCAACTATTGCTGAGCGCAGGTATTCTTTGTGTTTTTATTCTTCTTCATAATAACTTTATCGCCACGCCTTTTACTTACACAAATTGTCTTTGTGAATGTAGGTGGTTGATTAGCCATGGGCTGCGCCTGGCAGCTATGAGCACGCTGGAGTCCCAAGAGGTAGTGGACGCCTTTGGGAAGGTGGTGCATTGTGCGATGGCGCGTGGAAGATCGCAGGCTATGGAGGATCTCCATGAGGCCCAGCTGCTGAAGAAGGACTTGGTAGAAGTCCCTGGGTACAGCGCTACGGCTTATGATGAGTTGATGCAGGCAATGGCAGGGTTGAAGGTCCTCGAGCTGCCGCACATTGGAAGACTGGAGCGTGATCAGGACAACCCCATAGATGTACTTATGGCGGGATTGACATTGCAGCGCCATCTGGGAGAGAATGGGGAAGGGGAATCAGATTACTATCTGAAGCCTGATGTGTCGCAGCTGCAGATTCCGGTGTTCGCGCAGCCTCGCGACATCCTCAACCCCTTTGCTCTTGAAAAGGAGATTTCCTTGAAAGAGGTTCTGGAGCGTCATGAGCAGAGGGCTGCTCTGAAGAAGGGCATCAAAGGTAAAGCAGTGATGTGCGGCATTGGTGCCGCGCACATCCCCAGATCTGATGGTGTGCCCGTGAGTGTTCCCACGGTATCTCCCAATGATGCATTGCTTCTCAGAAAGCTTCAGGAAGCGGGGAGTTCTTCTGCTCCGCAAAATAGCCCTGAGCATCGCCATAGCGTGTAGGCTCTTTGTATATTTATGTCTATTTCTTTGTAATTCTTATGGAGAAATATGGAATAAGATACCTTTTTGCTTAAGTTCGTGACTTAAATATAAGTGCATTGTTTGTCAACTTATTTAACCAAGTGTTTTAAGTGCGTGACTTTGAAGAATTATACTTGCATTGTCTGCGAAGATTTGACCAAGTGTCTTGGCTTGTTAAGTGCGTGACTTTTTTTAAATATTATGCTTGCATTGTTTGCGAAGTCTTATTATTTGACCAAGTATCTTGGCTCGTTATGTTGCTATGCTTGTACAATGTACTTAGTATGCGTGCATCCGTCGTGGGGTGCGCACGCGAAACTTACCTCGACGTCTCTAAAGTAAGGCGCTTAGCAAGGATACGTGATCCAATGTTGATGGGTTTGCAACCCTCTTACTCAACGAGTGAATTAGTAGGTTAACTCATCATGTGTGCCTTCGTGGGTCTTTAGGTGGTGCATGCACGCCATGCAGGCAAAAAATATAAGATAACAATATTGACATATATTAGTATGTATGCAATAAAGTAAAATACGCTATGGAGTTAGCTAAAAACCATAACATTTTATTGATACTTGCAAGTTTTTAAATAAAATAAAATACAATTCCTAGGAAAGAAAAAACAAACACTTATTTGGGCATCACGTAGGATGCGAGGGTGTCTGTGTAAGGGCCGTAGCCTAGAAGTAACATCTTTTAAGGTTGCAGATGTTCCAGGTGCGCGCTAGGTCGTGACCTTCCATATCGCGCAGTCTGTATGCGCCGTTGCCGAGCGCATCTGTGACCTCGTAAGGTCCTTCCCATTTAGGTCCAAGTTTGCCTGTGTCTTCTGCATGGCTCGCATCGTTGGCGCGGTAAACAAAGTCTCCTGGTCTGAATGAAGTGTGTTTGACCTTTGCGTCATAATATTTCTTCATTTTTGCCTTAGCCTTTGCTTCGCGTATAGCTGCGCGTTCGCGTCTTTCTTCCAGTATGTCTAAGTCTATGCACCGTTCCTCGTCGTTTGTTGTGACATTGACCTCTGCTGTACGTATAGTTGGCATTCCTATCTCAGCTGGTATGATGGCTTCTGTTCCATAGACTAGGGAAAATGGCGTGTCGCCAGCACTGGTTTTGATTGTTGTGCGATGCGCCCACAAGACATGTGAGAGCTCATCTACCCACCTTCCTTTGTGTCTGTCAAGGCGCGCTTTTATTCCTTCACCTAGACTGCGATTTGCGCGCTCAACTAGGCCATTGGTTTGTGGGTGTTTTACTGAAGCAAAGTGTTATGTGATGTTCAATTGTGCGCACCAATCTTTGAATGGGTTATCACAGAATTGTTTTCCGTTGTCTGATATGATCGCACCCGGTAGTCCGAAGCGACAGACAATGTTGTCCCAGACAAAGCGTTTGATTTGGTTTCCTGTGATGTTCACCACCGCCTTTGCTTCGATCCACTTTGTAAAGTAGTCTATGGCTACGATGAGGAACTTTACTCCTCCAGCTGCTACAGGGAAGGGTCCTGCGATGTCAATACCCCATTTGTAAAATGGCCATGGTGAGGTAATTGGTGTTAGCTCTTGTTGTGGTCGGCGCGGAATTGGCCTATGTACTTGGCAATTACTGCATTTTCTTATCAGATCGCGTGCGTCGCGATGCATTGTTGGCCAATAGTATCCTGACCTTAGAGCGCTTGCTACCACGGATCGCGGCCCTGAGTGCATACTACATGATCCAGCGTGAATTTCTCGGAGTACGTAGTCTGCTTGAAGAGGTCCAACACATCTGAGCCATGGCTGTAAGAAAGAGCGTCGATAGAGTACGTTGTCTCGTAATTCAAATCGTTGCGCTGTGCGCCGTATTCTTCGAGCGTCTTTATGATCTTGGGGTAGGATTCCCTTGCTAATGAATTCAATGATAGGTGTCATCCATGTAGGATCTTGTTTTTTTCTATCACTGTTGATATCTCCATTTCCAAGATTGACTTGTTTTTTAGGGTTTCTACCAATACCTGTTTTGAGAGGTGTGCGAAACTTGTGGATGCGATCATGCTGAGTGCGTCCGCCTTCCTCTTATCTCCTCTAGGCACCTGTTTTATTGTGAACCTATCAAAGTTTTTGATCAAGCATTTTGTCTTTTCCAGGTATTGGATCATGTGTTCATCCTTGGCTTCATATTCACCTAGCACGTGGTTAGCGACTAGTCGCGAATCTACATTTGCTTCTAGGTTGCGTACACCCATTTGGATTGCGATGCGTAGTCCGGTTAACAGGGCTTCGTATTCTGCCTCATTGTTTGTGGCTGTGAATTCAAAGCGTAGCGCATAGGTGAATTCCATACCTTCTGGATTTGTAAGAATAAGGCCTGCGCCTGATCCATCTACACATGAAGACCCATCTGTGAACAGAATCCAGGGTTCCTGTAAATCTGTTTTAGCTGCAGATGTCGGGCTGTCGCTGTCTGGTTTCTCCACGATAAAATCGGCTAAGATTTGTCCTTTGACTGCAGTCCGCGGTCTGTATGAGATGTTATACTCACTTAGCAGTACACTCCACTTTTGTAAGCGTCCTGATGCGTCAGGCTTAGAGATAACTTGTTTGATTGGCTGATCAGTGATTACAGCTATTGGGTGCGCTTGAAAGTATCTGCGCAGCCTTTTGGCTGCGAATACTAGAGCTAGGACCAGCTTTTCCATAGCGCTGTAGTTAGTCTCTGTTTTCTTTAGGGCTTTGCTTACAAAGTATATGGGTGTCTGGACGAATTCCTATCTGTCAATAGTACCGCGCTGACTGCTCCATGGGTTGCCGATAAGTACATGATTAGTTCTTCCCCTGGTCGCGGTGCGACAAGTTTGGGAAGAGAAGCCAGATGGTTTTTAAGTTGTTGGAAAGCTTCCTCCGCTTCTTTAGTCCAGCGAAAGTCTCCCTTTTTAGTACACTTCGTGAGTGTTTTAAAGAGAGGAAGAGATTTGTCTGCTGACTTAGATAAGAAACGGTTTAGCCCTGCTAGCTTTCCATTCAATGACTGGACTTCTTTGAGTGTGCGCGGTGAGGGGAGATCAATAACAGCCTTTGTCTTTTCTGGGCAAGGTTTGATTCCATCGGGTTCTATCAAGTATCCAAGGAACATGCCCTCGGTTGCGCCAAAGGTGCATTTCTTGAGGTTTAACTTCATGTTTATTTGCCCTAATGTTCTGAATGTTTCCTCGATGTCGCGCAACAACTCGTCCTCTGTGTGGCTTTTGATGACAAGGTCGTCAACGTAGACTTCCAAGTTGCGGCCTACTTGTTTTTCTCCACCAGTCGTTGGTATGTCGCGCCTGCGTTCTTCAGGCCAAAAGGCATTTTTTTGTAGCAGTATACTCCTTGACTGGTGTGGAAAGCTGTTTTTTCCTCGTCTTCAACTGTCATCTGGATTTGATGATACCCTTTATATGCGTCTAGGAAGCATTTGAAAGGGTATCCGCACAGGGATTCGACCTTCCAGTCTATCTCTGGCAGTGGATAGCAGTCCTGTGGACATGCTTTGTTGAGGTCCGTGAAGTCTACGCACATCCTCCAACTGCCATCGCTCTTTTTTACCATAACTGGGTTAGAAAGCCAGTCGTGGTAGTATACTCCGCGCATGATGCCTGCGTCTACGAGTTTATGTACTTCTCCCAGAATAGCCTTTGCACGATCTGGCGCCTGGCCGCGCTTCTTTTGTCGTATTGGAGGATATCCTTGTCGGATTTGTAGCTTATGCTCTGTGATAGAGCGCGGTACTCCCGTCATATGCTTTGGTTCCCATGCAAAGATGTCTAGGTTCTTTTGCAAGAGTGCGCATACAGCTGCTTTACCTTTGTCGGATAAAGATACCCCAATCGAAACTTGTTGTTCCGGGTAATCTGGATGAATAGCGACTTTTAGATTTGGCGTTTTTTTCGTGCGCTGTTCTGGAATAGTCTCTGCTTCAGTTGTTACCGCGATGCATTCTCTTGGTGGTATCGTTGTGTTATAGAGAGTGACAACTCCTCCTTCCACTGGAAATTTAAGCATTCTGTGCGCTGTGGATGGTACAGCGCGCATGGATGATATTCCCGGTCTCCCAATGATACCATTATATGGTGAAGGGGACTTTATTACCATAAAGTTTATCCATGTTGCGGTTGAGTGTTGTTCATCTCCTACGACCACCAACAAGCGTAACTGCCCCATGGGCCAGATCTTTTCTCCTGTGAATCCTATTAATGACGTTGTTGCTAGTATCAATTGACTTTGGATTTCAGGTCGCAGTCTTTTGAAACAGTGATCGTACAGGATATCTGCGGATGCTCCTCCATCAATGTACATGCGGTGGATATCATGTCCTCCTGTATGTATTTCAATAGTTAGAGGCTCCACGACTGCGTTGTCCGCAGCTATAGTAGGGAAAGATATCTCTTTTTCTGGAGAGAATTTTTGGCTGACTTTTTGCTTTATCTTGCGTTGCCATGATTGTATCATGTATATAGTATCAGCTTTTTCCTTGGGGGGTTCTTTCTTACCCCCGTTTCTCTGTTTATCTTTTCCCTCTTTGATGTTCTTTACGAGGTGGTCCATCCTGCCTTCTCTTACTAGCTTTTCAATTAGTTGTTTTAGTTGGACGCACTCGTTAGTTGTATGGCCTTTTTGGCCATGGTACTCGCAGTATCCACTCCCTATGCGCTTTTCTTCTGCAGTGCGCATTGGTGGTGGTTTTGGGAAGTTCGCACCTTCTGTTACAAATATTTCCCTCGGAGTTTTTGTAAGAGGGGTATATTTGTCATTGTCTCTTCCACTGCGGTAATTCCTGCTGCGGTTGTTATTCTGATCATTGGGTTGTCTCCGCGGCTGCTCTTGTTGCCTATAGTTTGAATAACCCTTTTTGCTATCCGCAGCAGCTGCTTCTCCTTGTATAAAGGATCTAGTGCGCTTTGTTAGCTCATCAAAAGTCTGTGGAACCTTGTCGTTCAGTTTTCGGATAAGTTCTGGGTTATTGATCCCATTCATGAACCCTGAAATTTTTAGGATTTCGGGACATGCTTTGACTTGTATGCACTCATCCTTGAAACGTTCCATAAAAGCGCTGGTTGATTCCCCTTGACGCTGTTTCACTCTTGCTAGCACCACAGGGTTTTTAGCGCACTGCTTTCGCTGGGTGAAGTTGAGGCGGAATGCTTTCCGTAATTCCTCAAATCCACCGATGCTCCTCCGTGGGAGTTTGCTAAACCATGTGCGCGCGTTTTCTACTAACGTGGAATTAAACATGTGGCACCACACAGGCTGTGGCCAGTTTTCGATAGTTGCGGCTGATTCGAAAATTTTTAGGTGATCATCTGGATCACCTGTTCCATCATATGTTTTCACGTTAGTGGGCATGCGCCTGCGTTTCCGGTCTGAGTAATCGCTGATGCGCCGTGTAAACGCATCAATTTTCTGGCGTCGCCATGGGAGAGACATATCTTCATTCTCTTCCTCGCGACGTCTTCCTCTTGACTTCCAGTGTCCTGTTTCTTTATCCTCGTTATCCGAGGAGTCGCTGGAAGAAGGGTAGTCTCTTTTTCGGCGCTTGCGCCGGCTTCTTTCAGAAGAAGAGCTTGAGGGGTCTCTGCTGGGGGATCTTCTTCTCCCCAATCTGTCTTGAATCCTCCTACTCCCAGGTTTGGAAGATCCTTGGCTTGGCGAATGCTGAGGCCCTAATCGATCTTGTATCCCTCGACTGCCAAGTCTGGAGTGAACATTAGTGCGCCTCTCGCTGTCTTCTGAGTATAGTGAATCAGATGTCGTACCCAACCTATCATGGATAGTGATACGTTCTGCGCGTCTTCCTCGTGGGTGGCGCAGTGGTGATGGTTCGCGTTCAGGACCAAAATTGAGTCGAGCTTGTAGGCTCGTACTTGCCCTTCTTCTTGCTTCTTCCTGCATGAGGGCGATTAGGGTTTCATAATTTTGGGATACAAAGTTTCCCAAAGTTAGATCGGGTGCGTCCTCAGTTGTTGCAAGAATTTCTGCCTCGGTATTAGGCGCCCTATCTCGGTCAGGCGCGCCCGGTGGAGCAGTGTTGTTCACTACGGGTATAGTTTGATGAGGAGTAGTGAAGAGGGTGCGTTGGAGTTCCTCAACGCTTGGGACCACTGGGGTGACTTGGGTAGTTCTTATAGGTAGTTTTACCGCTGGAAGAGGTTGGGTTGTCCCTGTCTCTGGGTGACCAGGTGCGCTGGTTGTCCCAGCGACTTGTCTGGAGGTCGGATCTTGTTGATTCTTCCTCTGATGGTCACGTTTTTCTGACTGCGGAGTCCGCTGGCTTGAATTCTTATGCTTTGTCATCCTAGTTCTTAGTAGGGTCCCACGGATGGCGCCACTTGTTGATACAAAAGTTAGGCGTTCCTGGTTATTGGCTCTTGCTCTCGTACCAATTCGCTTCTTAGTACTTGTTACCTGCGCACTAAGAAAATAAACAACACCGTTAGGCTTATCGAGGGATTGTCTCCCCCGATTAGACTCCGGCGTGAGAGTAAGTAATCGATTTAAGGTTCTCGTAGAAAGTTAGGGTTTATATATCGTACCTTGAATGAGAATCGTGTGATTCTATATATAGGAGCGTAGAAACCGTGTTTCTTGCTCCTTACTCTTTGCACGCGTAGTGCTTATCCGAGGAAAGGATATCTGTTCCATGAATAGATAATCCTTATCGTGTACCCGGTGGGTTTAGTTGGGCTTTGGGCCTCGTGGGCCCAAACTTATGATACTGCGGCCCAAACCATTGTCACGGCAGCCCACTCGTGGTGGACTTAGGCGCTAGTAGTGTATATTATTTGGACTTGTGGCCCAAATATAGACTATACGTCATCAATAGCTATTCATATTTAAGGAGAATGGGAGCAAGTTAAAAATCAGTTACCTGATAGTCAACGACAGTGGTAGACACAAGTCTAGCAAAGCCCAGAAACAGTAGTGGGGTAGTAGAAGACAATGCACTCCTCAAACCCCTATAAATATCAAGATGGTGATCATGCAATTACTTAGTGAGAACGAAAACGTGAGAAATATGACAGCATGCCTACTTAGAGAAGTTGGAAAATAAGGTCATGCATATGACCGGGTCTAACCGAGTCTTGACCGGATATGACCGGGTCTAACCAAGTCTTGACAGGGTCTAACTGGATATGACCGGGTCTAGACCGGATATGACCAGGTATAGCTGGGTCTTGGCCGAATATAACCGGGTCTAACCGGAAATGTACAATGCCTGTGACTACTGGACAATATCATACTACTGTAGGTGTCTTGATAGCTAAAGAAGAGACAGGTTGGATTATGTCATACGGAGTATAATTAAGTAGATGAAGACATTAAAATTTTAAGCTTGATAAGTACTTTTTTTTTTCTAGCCTAAGTGTCCACGTGATCAACTTACAAAACATATACACTAGATTTACTTAAGAGTAAGTTTAGGTACCTTATATATTGTTTTTGTGGTGCTATCCCACATAGGTTAAAGAGGAGACATGATTCTACCTTATATACCAAAGTTTATACACATCACACATGTTAGAATTAGTATGATGCTTTCGTAGTTGTCGTTGCTTGTGTTAATGTCAAACATGCTTGTGTTAATGTCAAACACACTTAACGCCTTCTACGAGAACTTAATTAACGCCTTCTACGAGAACTTAATATGAAGTCTTAACATTTTTGGAGAAATGCTTGATATTTCATTCAAACTAAATATGAAGTCTTAACATTTTTGGAGAAATGCTTCATATTTCATTCACCATTTTATATTATTGTGTATGATTGTGTGAATAATTGCTAAGTGTTATAATAAATGGACCAAGTAATGAAACATCTGATCTCACATGTTTTTTCCTTTCTTTTTTTTTTTACTTCGTATTTGTTGAGATAAAATTGTAATCACATCGATTGATTCTCGAGCAATATCTCACCTATGTTTCTCTTCGGTTTTGCATTGTTTGGAACAATGGATTTGTGTTATAAGTGATAGAGTACTCCATGGAGGATTTTCGTATCTAATTGCATTCTCACTTAGTGATTACACAAGAATCTATCTATCTATATCTATATCTATCTATTTCTATCTATCTATATCTATATCGATATCTATATCTATATCTATATCTATATCTATACTATCTAATATAACCCACTTTTTCACCTCTCTCTTCAACAATTTTTTTCCTAAAATAGCTTCTATTTTCGTGGCACACCTGTACAACTCAAGCTTTTAAATCATCTATAGCTTATGTATTATTTTAAATTCGAAACTGACAATTAGCTTTTAATCGTGTATAGCATAATTGCTTTAAATCGTGTATAGCTAAAAAAAAGTCAATTATTTACACACTTTATGAACACACGTATAAGTTTCAATTTTAATAGTGTTAATCTCATTAAATGAGAAGATATACTTAAACCATTGCATGAAATAAAATACAACTTCATCTTTAGTGTTTGAGATAATGAGAAAATTCTCAAATGATGCCAAAAAGTTGAGGCTTTTCCCAAATGAAGCAAAAAATAAGTGGTTTTCCTAAAATGGTCATGTGCGAATGTGCGAACGTGCGACTCTACTGAATGTGCGACACCTGTCCAGTTTTTTAATAATAAAGTACAGGTAGGTGGGTGTTTGTCTTATTATTAAACATATTAAAAGACCATAATACCCCATATCTTTTATAATAATCCTCTCACCTTCTCCTTCTTTCTTTTTTTTCCGGTCACTCTTCTATCTCTTTTTTTTCCAGTCACCAATCTTCTCTCCTTTTTTCCGATCAACACCACCATCACCACATGATCAACACCACCACAGATCCGGCCAAGAACACCACCATGATCAACACCACCAAAGATCCGGCCAAGAACATAAAGAACACCCAACAGATCCGACCATCACCTTAACATCAGAAATCAGATCCAACGTCATCCTCAAACATCCGCACCTACAAAAAAACATAAACACACATGGATCCAAGCATATGCACCCAGATCTGTATATTAAAAAAAAAGAAAAAAAGAAAAAAAAGAAAAAAAATAAAAAAAATAAAGACGATGAAGATAAGGGAGCCGAGAAGATGGCGGTAGGTGGTGGTTGTGGGGTTGAGAATGGTGGTGCCGGAATTTCAGATTGATGGAGATGGTGGTGCCGGTGTACACTGTGGTCGGCAGGAATAACAAACAACAAAAAACCACATAAATTGTGGTGGTTGATGCGAATGGTGGTGGCTTCGAGTGGTGATTGATGGATTTGATTTGTGTTGTTTGGCTGTGGTTAACTTCATATAATTAGTCTCCTATTATTTATGTTTGGTTCTTGACTTATGATGTGATATAAACTGAAGTCAAGAGTGTATTTGGTTTGATGTGATAAGAATTAAATATGTGATGATGTAAACAAAGTAGTAACTATTAAAATGATTGAGGTCATTTGGAGTGTATGATGGAATAATCGTCAGAATATACGAGTATTGCCGGAATCTGGAAAATAAAGTGAAGTCGCACATTCGCACATTTAAGAGGTAGTACAGTCGCACATTTAATTGACTCATATAAAGATAAGGGTAAATAAGTAATTTTGTAATAATAGAAAAAGAATTTTCAGGAAAACACCCACCTACCAACGTACTTTATTATTAAAAAAGTGGACACTTGTCGCACATTCAGTGGAATCGCACATTCGCACATGACTCTTTTGGGAAAACCACTTATTTTTTGCTTCATTTGGGAAAAGCCTCAACTTTTTGGCATCATTTGGGAATTTTCTCTTAGTGTTTTTCCAACGCACCCTTTACCCATAATTCCTTGCATCAATGAATCACCACTACAATCTTCTCCTAACCATCATGTAATCTTATTCTTAACCACTGCAAATAGCAAAATTTCAAAGCAGATTAATATCTGACCTATATATCTTCCCTCAAAGACAATATCATTCTCCGCATGTATTCTGAGATCATGGATGCCACCGGTTTACAGCAAAATGAATGTCATCTTTGTGTAGATGATCATCATGGACGAGAAGGTTTGTATAGATATGTATCATAAACCATGTTTGATTTTATGTATATAGGCACACGGTTAGAAACTTTTAAAAAGTCTTTTGAATGTGTTTGATTATACGATGATTTGGATTACTACATACATGGAAAAGTTTGTAGTGTGGTTTGAAACATGTTATTATGTGTGTGTAATGATGTTTTGCTAAACTTTTCAATAATTTATTTGAAGCTTAGTCCACAAAAATGTGTTGCATGTATCATTATACGTAAAGAGAAAGTGTGTGTTCATCTTTTAGCTGGACTTAGCCTAAATAAAATATGTGCCCCTTAGCCAACTCGACCTCTTTTTGTCTTTGGAGATTGGAGACCCAATGTCCACTTATGCGAAACCAATAATGAGTAAAAACACAAAGGAAGGAAACTAGCCATCGAGATAATATATAGAAAAGGTATTAAAATAGTCAAATGTAGCGTTAGAGTAAAGGTATATTAAACTACTTTTATTGTAAGATGGCAATATTATATAGAAAAGATATTAAAATAGTCACATGTGTGATTTCATAAATCACACATGATCTGTAGATCATATGTGATTTTTTCAGACGTAATTAAAAAAAATCGAAAAAAAAAATCATCTAAAGTATATAGAAGTGCTAGCTCCTCTATATATAGTAAGATGTTTTAATTCTCGTCGCGATGATATAATTTGTTTTGCGTAACGATTAACGGCTTTTGATATATTTAAAAAAAAATTAAAAGGTGAAAATTTATTTTATTTGTTTTGATTATAAAAAATGATGGCTAAGATTGCTTTATTGAATTTTTAAAGAATATTTGATCTACATTGAACTTTTTTCATTTAACTTTATGTTATTTTTTAGTTATTTGATTATTTGTTTGATTACACATACGTTTCATTTGTACGAAATTTCTATTACCAACTGTGTATACTCATGCGTTCTTTTTAACGGCAATTTATGTAATATATAATTTATTCTATCTTTTGATTTCTTTTTAAAATGCTCGTGAATTTCACCTTTTCAGCTAGTTAATACTAATAAAAAACCGTTTTTAGCCTTAATCTAAATTATTTTTTTCTAAAAATAACATTACATATGAGTTTAAATAAGCAACTTATAAGGCTAGGCACACTCGATCGGTTTTGTTGATCGGTCATGCATGGTCACATTTGATCGAGCCCACTGTGGGTGTAAGGTCATGGTCGGTCGAGCAAGGACCAAATCCTCAATTCGGTCGAATTTTTGACCCATTTTTTTTTCTTTTCTTTCTTTCTTTCTTTGTTCACATAAGATAAAATACAAACAACATAAAATATTACCCACACTCTGTTTCAAATTCAAATTCAAAACTTCCATATATAAACCCACACTCTTTTGTTTCTCATACACACAACTCACACACAGATTCTCAACAATGTCTCGCAAAGACTTCTCCCAAAAATTCCCCAGTCACCGCGACTTCTCACAACAATTCCCTGGTCGTAGGATTTACAGTTGTCCCATAATGGTCAAGTGTCTAATTTAATTTCTTTTATTTTAAATAGGGTTCATAGTATAATATATATATATATATATATATATATATATATATATATATATATATAGTGGTGTATTCCATGCAGTACCAATATTAGATACAGTACTTTATAGTACCATTTAAACTAATATAAACCGTTAGATCACTTAATCAATGGATAAGATCACTTGTGCCTTTAATGTAATTAATTGAAAGTTCAAGCCATTATTTAAAAAGGTAAAAAAAGCTAAAAGGGTAATATGGGTATTTCCTAATATCCCTAAAAAATGCCAGCCTCTTTACATTCATTATTTGAAAAAATAACTGTCACTTATATATCGATCTACATTTCTCTCTCTCTCTCCTCCACTTGACCTAAAAACCAATCAGATCTTATTCACAAATCCCACCACCGCCGTTCCCTCCACGCATCGACAACCACTTCCTCAAAACCTTCATATATCGTCAATAAAATTTTATGATCGGCGGTTGTGACTGTGTTTTCTCTCAGACTTGGTGGCGCCGCCTCTCGTGGCAGATCCGGATCATAAAATAAAGATCTTGTAAAGCATAGATTTAGATCTAAAAGAGTTGGATTCTTATTCACTTTTTGGCTTTTCAAATAAGTATTTGAAAAAAAAAGAAAAAAAAAAACACGCAAGATCAAGAAAGAAGATATGGATATGATGGTTATGGATTTTCTCGTAAACATTGTTTGTAACAGATTTGTATGTTGTTTTTTTGTTTTTGTTTTTGTTTTTTTTTTTTGTTTTTTTGTTTTTTGTTTTTTTTTTTTTTTTTTTTTTTTTTTTTTTTTTTTTTTGGTGCTAGCATTCATATCTTTTCTTCCTTAACCAAAAATTTCAATTAATTTTATTTGACCATCTGTTGAATGAAAAGATAACTATTATTGTATTGGATATGATTTTTATGAACTCGATTTTGCATATAGTTGTTTACATCCGAATTAAATTGAATGTCTCATAGTGTATCTTCAAGATCGATGAGTCTTTCAAAGAGTTACATGTTAATCTTCAAGATTGCATAACGATACTTTTGTAATCACATTTTTTTTTTGGTGCAGAATTTTGATTTCCTCTATAAGTTGTTTTCATTTTTTTAGTATACATGTATCATTGATGTTTCAATGGTGGTTCATTGTTTGCAGGACGCTGTCGACTGTCCAGAGTGGGAGGCGGAGCGGTAAGTCTATCTTTTTTTTTTCCTTGTTTATATGCGCATCCTATTGGTGGTGGTTTTGTTTTGACCGATTTTTAATTTTAAGAAGTTTACGTAGACCAATGAAGTTTATGAGATAGATAGTGGATACATTTTTGAAATATGTATATATATTTAAATTTATCAAAGGTTTGACAAAATGAGTAAGTGGTGCATTGGTTATGTAGTAAGAATGTTAACCATGGGAACCGAGTTCGGATCTTTGTGGTGTTATGAAATAAGTGAAAAGAGTGCATATGTGTTTTACGGCTCAAGGAAATATGTAAGCATATATGTTTTAACTTGTGCGTATGCGTTTAGATTGTCCATATGTGTTTTCCAGTGATAAAAATAATAATAATTGTTTGTAATTTCAGGTATTAATAAAGATGGGGCAATACACATGTGTTTTGAGAAAGTACGTCATTTAAAAAAAGTTGATTATGATGAAGATGTAAAGACACAAGTGCAGCGTGCATCTATGTTTTAATGAATTTGATGAGAAAGTGAAGCGTGCACATATGTTTTTGGAATAGTGCACATCTATGTTTTAATGAATTTAATGAGAAAGTGAAGCGTGCACGTATGTTTTTGAAAGAGTGCACACATGTTTTTGAACGTGCACATTTATATTCAACAAGTTACATTTGTATTTGAATAGCGTTTCATTCGATATCAATTTTTGCGTATATTATTTGTGTTTTTTGTTTGTTTAAATTTATAGATTACATGTATTTGTTTATGATTTTAGTAATGCCAAAGATTAAAGAAGATGTACTAGAAACATATGTGCAATTATCATTTTAAGCAAAACAAGTTTGATATCTAAACAAATGTACATAAGAAACATATGTAAATTTAAAATATTAAAAAAAAAAACAAAAAAACAAATATGCACCTCATTTTTCTGAAAACATGAAAAAAAAAAAAAAAAAAAAAAAAAAAAAAAAAAAAAAAGTCCGATTATTAAGGAAATTTAAAAACGTTTTTGAATAAAAAAATTCAAAAAGTGAAAATGTGTTTGACTATTATGCCCTTTTCAATTAAATAAAAATGTTTATTAATACTAAATTCCTATTGGTTTAAATAGTACTGTAAAGTACTGCATCTAATATTGGTACTGCATATAACGCGTTCCATATATATATATATATATATATAGCAATTCATGTGAGAAATCTAATTTTTTTGAGAACGCGAGAACTAATCCTAGTCACTCATTTTATCCTCTTTTAATTTTGATTTAATGCTCATATTAGCTAACTAATTTTTTTTTGAAAAATTTTCAAAAAATCATATATGATATTACGAAAAATTTTCAAAAATTTTCAAAAAAATATCGAAAAAAACTTGAAAATATGCCATTAAAAAAATAATAATAATATTAAAAAAAATAAATAAATAAAAAAAAAAAAAAAAAAAATAACGTACCATAGATATCCCAAACATTAAGATCTTCCTGTGTTGAACACTTGTACGTAATGTCCATATTGAAATAGGTATTAGCATGTACTAGATTCAATTAGGGTTTTGGATCAAAGAAGATGAAGAGTTTGGTGAGTGAGGGGAGTGAGAGGGAAACTAGAATCGTTGTAGTGCATGGTATGCGAAAAACTTGGGTCTTTAGCCCGGTTTTCAAAATAGAAGGAAAAAGATAAAGACAAAAATACACTCATGTGGGAGGCACGTGGGCATACTTAACAATCCCAGCTAACGAGCGTTAGTGATAGGGACGAATAGTGTGACGAAACTTGGTTATAAGGATTCATGATGCAAGAAAAAAAAGGAAGGGACGAGCGTAGGGATTTCACTTAAACTACGGGGACAAATGGTGTAATTTACTCTTAAATAAATCTACAAATAAAAAAGGCTTACCATACACTTCATAAACACCCATTCCTTTTTAACGAGCCCTAAATTACCCAGTCTCTCTCTAATCCCCTCAACAAAACCCTAACAAACAATCTCAAAATCAAAATGTCAGACAATATACCATTCTTCGATCTCCAAGTTGAAATCATGAAGAGACTTCCCGTCAAATCTTTGATTCAGTTCAGAACTGTTTCGAAGCAATGGAAGTCTCTTATCGATAGCTCCAAATTTATCGCTGATTACCACCCGCAGCAGCATCGTCTACTAATAAGTTACGTTGACACGCAAGATGACTTTATCCGAAAATATGTTTCGATAGTAGACGATGATAGTTTCCCTCAAAATATGTTTCCCCTTACTGTCCCTGTGTCCATACAACAACTTCGCAGGCCACCGGCATTACACAATATAGTAGGTAGCTGCAGCTCTCATGGCTTGTTTTGTTTCTACAACTTTATTGATAAGCCCCTAGTGAATATAGCCATTATTTGGAATCCTGCGATTAGGAAATCGGTTGATGTTGTTGTGCCTAATGTGTCAAATAGCGTCCTTGGTTTTGGGGTTTGTCCTCATAAAAATGACCCTAAGCTTGTGAAGGCTACAATAGCTAATTCTGATTCTGGAAATGGTTTCATAGATGGTTTCTGGGAAGTTGAGGTGTTTACGTTAAGCTCCGGGGTTTGGAGAAGTCCTAAATCCAGCAATTTGCCTACAAATATGACGGGATTGATGAAATATCATGTTGCAGTTATAGATGGATTTATTTATTGGTGTGCTTATGATATGATTATGGTGGATGGTAATCGTGAGTATTCCCAACTAATTATGTCATTTGATTTGACGAGTGAGGAATTTACAAAAATATATCTCCCGGATAGTTTATTGATAAACGGGTTAGGAGCTGATTTGTCTTTATATTGGTTAAGAGACTCTCTTGTTGTTCTTGAAACTAGTTATGAGCAAGAAGTATTATTGAATTTTGATGTATGGATGATAGAGAACGGCGATCCAAAATCGTTTACAAAGATATTCACCATTACCACACCTGATGCTTCAATAAGGAGGGTACTTGGATTTAGAAAGAGTGGCGAAACTATGATACAATTGAAAAGGGAAGAGGAGCATGATGCACTTTCTGTTTATGAACGTCACTCTAAACAAACCAATTACATTGGGATGCCTGGCCGACGATTCACATTTTATGCAAGTTGCTACATGGAAACACTACTTTTGCTTGATCATTGAGATTGTAGTATTTAGGCGGATATAAATTCTGGAAAATGGTACGTCAACATTGCAAAGCGCAGAGCCTATGACGTAAGAATTTTGGAGCAAGCAAGGCCTGATGGGAGATTTAAGTGTCGTTTTAGTTTATATCAGATTTAAGTTGATGATATTTTAGATTGAAGTGTCGTTTTAGTACACATAAATGTAAATTATTTGTGATCCTTGTGTACAAACATCTTAAGTCAAGCAAATTATTTTCAGGTAGTAATTTTTAGTTAATACTATGATATACCATCTACAGACCAGGGTATAAATGTAAATTATTTGTGATCCTTGTGTTCAAATCAGAATTTACAACTAGGTAAGATAAACTAATCATACTTTGAATGTACCAAAAAGCATTATTTTCACCAAAACTTAAACTTAAAACCATTATAACCTGCATATGCAGCAGCAGCACATATAATAAAACAATAAATAACTAGGATAAGCAGTGCTGGGAATGGCGACACAAACAGGGTATCCATAAGTTCACCAAGCCCGTGAACAAATTTGCCTGCATAAGTTGATGTCAAAACCAAAACAAATTTCGAAGCCCAAATATAAACCAAGCCAAAAGGTGTCGTTCATCTCACCACAATGAAAAAAGCGAGTAAGTTACGGTTGATTATTGCTTGTTCCAGGAGTGATACTTTACCACCAGGGATATAATCCGAGAGCATTAAAGTTGCCAACATCTGACAATTTGACGACTTTTTAGATATGAATGATAAGCTACATTGCAATAATAAAAACAAAGTGAGAATTACCTCAAACATTCTATCCAGTAATTCAACTATAAATGCAAGAGGTGTACAAAAAACATACTGTAATATACAATTTCAAAAAGTTCCCCGTTTAAACGCCATTATGATAGAGATGAACTTTTGATGCCATCTCCATCATGAGTCCATTAGACAAGGTTTATTCCATCTTTCTGTTACAAGAGTATCCCTTTATCTATACGCATAATTATATGAAGTAAGAATGACAAACCATTCGACGTGAAGGTCTTTCGACATAACTGTCCAGAATCAATGTTAAGCACCTGGAAAGATTAGTGGAGAGATGATCAGTTAAGTGAACGAATCAATTCTAAAGGTAAAAACGTATTTTGTTAATATATATAAATATACATATATACCAGAAGAATATACATAGAATCCAAACTTGCTTAGTTGCCCATCTATTAGTTCTCAAACTAGCATCCTTCCCAACAATACGCAACATGTATCTAAGTTTCCAACAATACGCAACTTAACATGCAAGAGTGCAGATATAGCTATTCATATTTAAGGAGAATGGGAGCAAGTTAAAAATCAGTTACCTGATAGTCAACACCAGTGGTAGACACACTCACACAAGTCTAGCAAAGCCCAGAAACAGTAGTGGGCTAGTAGGAGACAATGCACTCCTCAAACCCCTATAAATATCAAGATAGTGATCATGCAATTACTTAGTGAGAACGAAAACGTGAGAAATATGACAGCATGCCGTCTAACCCGGAAATGACCGGGTCTAACCGGATATGACCGGGTCTTGACCGGATATGACCAGGTATAGCTGGGTCTTGGCCGAAAGCCCGAAACTGGACAGTATCATACTACTGTAGTCTGTAGGTGTCTTCATAGCTAAAGAAGAGACAGGTTGGATTATGTCATACGGTGTATAAGTAGATGAAGACATTAAAATTTTAAGCTTGATAAGTACTTTTTTTTTCCTATCCCAAGTGTCCACGTGATCAACTTACAAAACATATGCATTAGATTTATAGGAATTTAATACAAAGAGTAAGTTTAGGCACCTTATATATTGTTTTTGTGGTGAAAACCAAGAGAACTTTCTATCCCACATAGGTGAAAGAGGAGAAATGATTATACCTTATATACCAAAGTTTATACACATCAGACGTGTTAGAATTAGTATGATGCTTTCGTAGTTGTCGTTGCTTGTGTTAATGTCAAACACACTTAACCACATAACAGCTATTACGAAAACTTAATATGAAGTCTTAACATTTTTGGAGAAATGCTTGATATTTCATTCACCATTTTATATTACTAGACGAGTACCCGTACATAGAAACGGAATTTTATAGCGGCAGATAGTTATAGTGATACGTGTGTATTCATTCTTAAGTTGACAAAACAATTTTACATTTTTTATTTTTATGTTTTCATTTATTTATTATTTATTTAACTTTCCATGTTTTTAAGTTGACAAAAAAATTGAATGTGTAATGTAAGTTTTCATGTTTTCATTTAAGTTTTGATTAAGTTTTAAATGAGAGGTATTAAGGAGTGTTAAATGCATTAATTAAGGGTAATTTAGACAAAACATTAATTTAAGTTTTTCACTTTTCACTTCTTGACTTTTTGACCATTTACTCTTTATAAATAGTATAGATTGTGTATGATTTTGTGAATAATTGCTAAGTGTTATAATAAATGGACCAAGTAATGGAACATCTGATCTCACATATATATATATATATATATATATATATATATATATATATATATATATATATATATATATATATATATATATATATATAGGGGCTTTATTTTCAGAACCCTGTTAAGTGCGAGAACTGCGAGAATTCTTCTGGACCAATAAGATTTTTTTTAAATATTAAATATTGTTATTTAATCATAAGGGTATTTTAGTAAAATACAATTTTTATATTATTTTCAAATTTTTTATTAAATCCGGTTTCAAAACAATCCTAAATTTTCGGATTTTTTTTTTTTTTTTTTTTTTTTTTTTTTTTTTTTTTTTTTTTTTTAATCCGGTTACAAGAACATGCGTGTTTTTTTTTTTTTTTTTTTTTTTTTTTTTTTTTTTAAAGTAGGTGCATGTATGTTTTTTAAATGATGTAAATTTAAATGCGTTTCTTTAATGTAATTGTTCACATTTTTTTTTTTATCAACCTATCAATATTTTTGCCTAATCATTACTTTTTAAGAAGTTTGAAACACAAATCAAAGAAAATAAATCATTATAAAAGAAAAAATAAGATTCATATACTAATGTTATATTCCACTTAATTACAAGAACATAAAACACGTATGCAATAATCGTATATCTTCAAAAATCACATATTATCTTCATGTATATTTTTGTTCATCCACTTCTCGGTCTTCAATGATATCGTCATCTTCACCAATCTGAAACAAGCATGCACAAAAACAATTAAACCATAAACAAATAAGAAATAAAAAATAATCGTAACAACTATCATAACGCATATGCATAATCTTGTATATATCACATATTTTTAATCATAAACACATTTCATTGGTTTTATACATTATTAACCTTGAAACACATATGCACCATTTCACTAATTATAAATAACCTTGGAACACATATGCACCATTTCACTAATTATAATTAACCTTGAAACACATATGCACCATTTCACTAATTATAATTAACCTTGAAACACATATGCACACACTTTTATTGATTTATATCACCTATAAAACACATATGCACCATTTTAATTGATTTTGTTACCAGCAATAAACACGTATGCACCATTCCTTAAAACATGTATGCACCATACCTCAAAACATGTATGCACCTCAAAACATGTATGCACCTTACCTTAAAACACGTATGCACCGTACCTTAAAACATGTATGTTTTTTTTTAACCTATATTTTTTTTCCAACCTATCTCACAAAGTTTAATATGTTCTTTCTAGTGAACCCATGTGAGCAAATTGCAAACCTACTTTTGGTTAAATAATTGAGGAGTTATGCATTATACAGTTTGTGCAGCTTTTGAGCCATATCCTATTTAGCTACTTTTTATTACTCGCTGATATAGCAACCAAATGCATATTCATATGTTATTAAATGGAAGTAAATAAATAAATTATGAACATTGCTAATAAAATCACCTTGCAACGAGAACAGAATATGAAATGATGAATATTTGTGTATGTACCTGAATAGCACGATGATCTTTGTGGTCATCGAGACAAAGAGAACAAAGAGGCTGGTCCATACGACGAACACCAAACCCACATCCACATCATGCCAGACCCACATAAGATGTTACCTTGGATTACATAAGATGTTACCTTGTGATACTTTCTCCATACCACAACCACCAGACCCACAACCCGCCGACGAAAAACGCAACCGCCACAACTTGACAAAACAATTGTACAAATCGAAAGTTTTGGATTTAGGGTTCATATATCAATTCAATTAAGAGTAGAAAACGAATTAGGAGAAGAGGATTGTGAGGAGAGGCGGCTAGGGTTTGGGGTGAAGAAGAAATAGATGGAGAGTAAATTGTTATTTTGATTTCTAGATCTGGTTGGGGATATACAGTTTTGAAAATATTTTAACACAAAATCCCTATACTACCCCTCCTATTAATATAACAAAATGCCTCATCTTTTGCTTAATTACAGATATGCCACATAGCATTTCAGCCATTGATCAAAAAATGAAAGGCTTAGATTGGGTTCTCGCAGTTCCCGCACTTAACAGAGTTCTGAAAATAAAGATACACTATATATATATATATATATATATATATATATATATATATATATATATATATATATATATATATATATTTTTTTTAACTTTGTATTTGGAGAAATGCTTGATATTTCATTCACCATTTTATATTATTGTGTATGATTGTGTGAATAATTGCTAAGTGTTATAATAAATGGACCAAGTAATGGAACATCTGATCTCACATTTTTTTTTTTTTTTACTTTGTATTTGTTGAGATTAAATTGCAATCACATCGATTGATTCTCGAGCAATATCTCACCTATGTTTCTCTTCGGTTCTGCATTGTTTGGAACAATAAATTTGTGTTACAAGTGATAGAGTACTCCATGGAAGATTTTCGTATCTAATTGCATTCTCACTTAGCGATTACACAAGAATCTATCTATCTATCTATCTATCTATCTATCTATCTATACTATCTAATATAACACACTTTTTCACCTCTCTCTTCATCATTTTTTTTTTCTCCTAAAATAGCTTCTATTTTTGTGGCGGCACCTGTTAAACTCAAGCTTTTAAATCATCTATAGCTTATGTATTATTTTAAATTCGAAACTGACGTACAATTAGCTTTTAATCGTGTATAGCAAAAAAAAGTCATTTATTTACACACTTTATGAACACACGTATAAGTTTCAATTTTAATAGTGTTAATCGGGTGGTTCTTGAAGCTAGTATATTTAATGTTTTATTTTATTAATATACTACTAGTTGAAATAAAAGCCCGCTCATCAGGCGGGTCTCGAAGTTAGTATATTTATATTACAAAAAGCCACTAAAACTTTTTTTCTAGTATAACTAAAATATTTTTTACACTTGAAGTTCTTTTGGTGTTAAAAATATATATAATTAAATAAAAAATATATTAATTATGTAATTCATGTTATTCAGATCGACCCGAAAACCGAAGCGAATTCAATTTCGGTCTAATCCAATTTGGATTTGGCTCGTTTCAATTTTACTGAGAAAAATGTTTAATGAAACTAACCGAATTAAGGGTGCATTTGATATACTGATATGAATGACAATGGGTATGAGTTTGATAGTAGTGGTAGTTCCTCACCTATGAAAGATCCATACCTAACTCTTTTAATGTATATGGAGTATGAATTATATCTATCATTCATTATTATAGTGGTGGGCCTCCTCATCTTAAACAAACACATTTAATCACTTTAATAGTTATAGTCTCATTCTCATAATGGAATATCAAACGCACCCTAAATAAACACAATAAACATCCGTCTAAAGTATAACCTTAAACTATCATATCTACCAAATCATCCCGTTCTCAACCACAATATAAATACTATAAAATATGGGCTATTAAAGCAATCTTATGGTCCAAAACATCATATTTCCTATTCTTTGGGCTTAAATTTAAGGACTTTTTATCTTCTGGATCAACTATAAGTATGATCCAGCCCAACTCTTATATTGGTTCGGTTCGTCTCTTTGCCTTTTTGCGGTAAGTTACAATAAAAATATTTCCTGTATTTATCTTTTTATCAAACTAATCACACACATTCTATCTTTTTTAACTAACAATGCACACGACATATAGAAGGCAAGTAATCTGAATACAAAGTTAATATTCAAATGAAACTCATAAAATTGACCTCCTTCATTGTAGATCCAAAAGTTTAATATCAAAAGCTAGTAATAGGAGAAACTCGTCATAATTATAGTTAATAGATAATTTGCACCAAAAGTTCAATATCAAAAGCTAGTAATATCAGAAACTCGTTCATTGTAGATGTCTTTTTAATTCAATTTAAGGACTCATAACTTGTCCTGCAGGATTTCACTTGCAACGACATAAGCTCTGACTTGCTGCCAGTCTTCACTTGCAATGTTATAAGCTCCGACTTGCTGCAAGTCTTCACTTGCAATGTCAATATAAAAAGATAGATTAGAAAACAATGTTAAGAAAATGAATCAAGAAAATAGACAAGGTCTCATTAATAATTGTATATATATAAACAGATTTCTCCAAGTAATGCGTGTTGTATTACTTGTATATATATACGTACCTCTCGGAGGAGAAGGTAGCCGCGGTTTCTTCAATGCCTCCTTAACTCTCCCTACAGTCTGATTTATAGCAAAAGTGATCGACTCTATCAACTGCTGCCTTTTTTCCTGCAACGGCTGATTTCCATCAACTAGCATCCGTAATCCCAGTGTAAATATGTAATAACTGAACCACCTGTATTAGTAGCAGTGGCGTGGCCATCGGTGCTGATGGAAAACCCCGATATCAGCACGGAATCTTCTTTGCCATTGAGCCCTTTGCCATTGATGATGAGATCAAAATCTTTCTTTGAAACAGTGGACCACACCACTAGTGATCCAGACCGGTTGACATCCACTTCTTTGATTAACACCTCATCGTTCGAACCCTCAATCTGTTACACATCATCAGATGTTGTAAGAAGTTAATTGGTGGTGGGGGGGGGGGGGGGGGGGGGGAAGGTGTTTGAACAACGTAACTAATTACCGTAGAAGTAGATATGTGGTTCCTAGTGTCACTCCCAGTTGAGTATTGTTTGAATGTATGTAGTTTTCTAAGCCCCCCAAGTACGTCCCACTGTCACAAAAATAAAGATTGAAATGTATTGAATATGCATATAGCTTGTGCAAGTCTGTGTGCTGGTTTATTAACTAACAGTAGTACCTCATGGTGTATGCGTTCATCTCCAAGCATCTCAAGCACAAACTCGGGGGAGTGTTTTACATGAACCTCCTTTTGGCAACCATGCAGGGTGAAGTGGCTTGCATACACCATGTGGTGACAAGACTTGAATTATTTCCTCTTTCGTAACCATGTGTGGAAACGTAAAATCCCACTCTCAGGGACGGAGCCAGTAGGGGGGCTGGAGGGTGCTCGGCCACCCCCAACTGGCCCAACTTGTTCACCTTGTAGCGTGGACATTGGCGGAGCCACCTAAGGTTTTTGAGGTTTTTTCAGAATGTGCCCCCCTGAACTTCTTTTGTTTGAAATTTAAAATGAGTTTTAGAAAGCATTTGGATCGGATGCTAAGAAGGATATTAGAAGCATAGCAAGTTGTAATGTTAAAATGAGAGTATGTTGAATTGGAGAAGATGAAGAAGTGTATATTATTATATTAATATAAAAAGGTGAAGTACAAGACTTTTGATTTAGTCACGTGGGTTGAGTAAAGCCATGGGAGTGTTTTACTGTCACATTTTGGGTAAGAGCATGGTATTTATTTTGTGCTTTTTATCCATTTTCCTCTCATCAGTCTTCTCATTTTTCAAGATGTTCTAGAGGAAGTTGGTAGAAAGTCTTGTGCACCCAAGAACGTACATCTTGGTCTACGGATGATAACTACAGAGAGAGAAAAAAAAATGGATGTTATCAAATATCAAGTAAGTCAACTATGGTCTCTCTTTGTTCTTACCCACCCCAGTGTCATTTCTTTTTGTTTACTAACCTACATGTTCAACCGGTCACTGAGCCCGGGTATTGGTCATTGGTAATATTTGTACTATGTTATATAATTTGAGTGTTATAGGTTCATTTTTTAAAATAGGATCACTAAATAAGTTAAGATGGCAATTGGTAATATTTGTACTGTGTTATATGATGAATCGGCTTCAATCCAACACCCGCCTATGGCCATATCTAATAAACATCGACGCTTTTATCTTCTTTAATTCCCCATCTTAACTACAATTTACTTCAATATTTGCCCATTTTGTTATTTTCTCAACTAATCAAGTAATTATATCTTACTACCGAAAAAAATATCATTGAGCTCGTATGTCGAATGATTCAAGCTTCAACCCGGCTTCTAAAATGAGAAATTGTATGTTACTACTAGAAAAAAAATTGAGCCCCCCTTAATAAAAATTCCTGGCTCCGTCCCTGCACTCTCCCTAAAAAAACGGTATGTAGTAATGTAAAAAAAATCTCTATACATCTTACACGTACAAAGTAGAAACATGCATGAAACAATATAAATTGGTACGTACGAACCTCAGCTAGCATATCGGCGATGTCCGCGTGATCCATCTGAACAAGAGCGGAAGTGTGGGATGCTTCAGTGGTCCATGATAATGAATTGTTTTTGTTTTTGTTGTTGTACCACCACGGAAAGGCTTGGTGATACTTATGTTGAACAAGAACATCCCGTCCTTCTTCGGACTTGGTCCATAGATCATTGTTCTCATATTTGAAAAGTTTGCGCAACTCATGGACAGCAGCAACTCATATTTGAAAAGTTTGCGCAACTCATGGACAGCAGCAACCGGCCTCCATTCTGTCTCTTTTTTTTACAAGGAGAGGGAAAGGAGGAGGAGGAGGGGAATTTTTTTTTTTTTTTTTTTTTTTTTTTTTTTTTTTTTTTCCGCTCTATAATATCTTATAGTGCATGTATATACGTTTTGAAATTAGAATTGGAAATCATCCGATGTTGAAAAAGTGCATGTTGATTGTTTAATTAATTAGTATTGTGGAAGTAATTGAAATAGATATAAGTGTAAAATTATAATTATCCATACGAGGATTTTTTTTTTTTTTTTTTTTTTTTTTTTTTTTTTTTTTTTTTGGTTTGTATATGAAATATGGTTAAAGTTGATCTTCCAAATCCTATTTGAAAATAGATGAAAAAATAATAAAAATAAAAATAATAAAAATAAAAAAATAATAAATAATAAAAAAAAAAAGAAGAAGAAGAAGAAGAAGAAAGCCCCGAAATTGAGCATAAATAAATAGGGGAAAGCCCCATTCATTCATTCATCTGGTAAAATTAAATTAAGGGACAAAGAAAAAAAAAAAAAAAAAAAAAAAAAAATGGGTGTGACTGTGATGGCTGGTGTGAAAGAGTTGCAAGAGCTTTTTAAAGATGATATGTGGATCAAGTCTCCTGGAGGAAGGGATGTTCTTGATGAACATAAATATCAACAAGCCTTTCCGAGGAGCAGCAAGCGAAATCACGAGCCATGGCTCACCGAAGCATCCCGCGCTGTCGAGTGTATTAAGATGAATCACTTGGACCTCGCCGATATGATAACAGAGGTACCAAATTCTTTCTTTCAATTTTTTTTTTTTTTTAGGGTTGAATACCAAATTCGCACAATCTATTTTATTAATTAGTTTTTGATATGGTAACAACGATTGTTTTGTGGTCTGTGCAGACAAAAGTGTTTGATCATAGGAACAATTAGAACTGAATTTAGTTACTACTATAATTCATAATTCTTGAGCTTGTTATATTTGTGTCATTCAACCCAATAATAATTCCATCTCAAGTTAATTGAAACACTCAACTTCTTTTCGGTAAACACTAAAAGTATCCCCTGTGCGACATTCAAATATATCATATCATCCTCAGTGTCTGTATAGCAGAACCTTGATTGGCATGGAGAGAAAAGGCTTAAATGATAACGATATACAAAATACATAAAACAATGGAAAAACTATACAACAGATGCATGTGTACCTTGGCAAGTGCCTAGGTTGAATACCTTCATAACTACCAGTAGATATGTCAATTAGATTTTATATAATTTTTAACTAGCCCCTTGTGATAGCAGTTGTTAACTTTATTTACTTTTTTTCTTGCATAGTATGCGTGGGATTTCCTGTTTCCAAACATGGTTGCGACGGAGAAAACCTTTAGAGTCTTTTCAACTGGATCAGATGATAGCCCACACGGGGCCTTGCAAGCGGTAATCGTAATCATATCTGCACACTGGCACATTTGCTTCCTAATTCATTCATACCTTTAATTTGCTTCATGTCTCGTACACAGGTCTCCAAACAGTTGCATGCTGCTTCACCCATGCTTGTCAGCAGGCAATTTGGTGTCATCAGAACGTGTTTACTCATTGATCAAGGGACATGGGTGGTTGCAGAGATTTCACTTGATAAGAAGACCCCATATTTTTGTCAACGCCTTCCTTCTGGATGCTTGATTGAACGCATATCCGACGATGAATCAAAGGTAACATGGGTCGAACATACGGAAGTTGCTGCATCACTGCCAGACCAAACGAGTGCATTCGCATTTGGAGCCGAACGAATGGCAGCGTGGCTTCAAAGATATTGTGAAAGAACGTCACTCATGAATGCTATGTATACGCATGGCCTTGAAACTCAAGGAACAGGTACTTACTTTCTCATTGATATATGCATCTATCTATCTATATATAAACCTTACTGATGTTCCACCATTCAATGCATGTATATATGTTCGACGAAATGAAGATAAGCTAATGTTTATGGGGGTTGGGGAGATGATGGGGTTTGGGGAGATGATGGTGCGTGGCTTGTTTAGGGATATTAGTCCTATTGTAAGAAGTAATTCCACCCTATTGTGGTCCGTTACTGGTCCTGAGTACTTGAAGGTTCATGCTAGTCTCTACGAGCCCTTTGCCAATTTTGAAGTTGCAGGAACTGTGGTGGCTTTCGGGGTAAAACATTCTCCCGAATTTGTGCTTCAGACGCTTGGAGATGTTAGTAAACACCATGAGGTACATACTACTATTGATAAAACCAACACAAGGTTTATATAATGATATTTTTACCACATTTCAATCTTAATTGTTGTTACAGTGGGACGTGCTTGGGGGGTCTAAAGAATTATGTATGCTGACAAAACACTCAACTGGTGCTGACCCCAGGAACAACATATCTGCTTCTCAGGTAATTAGTTGTTCACTCGATGCAACCCCCCCCCCCCCCCCCCCCCTCTCTCTCTCTCTCTCCCCCCTTCTTATAGTTCCTTACGCCATTTGATGATGTGAAACAGATTGAGGGTTCGAGCGGTGAGATTTTAATCAAAGAAGTGGATGTCAACCGGTCTGGATCGCTAGTGGTGTGGTCCACAGTTTCAACGAAAGATTTTGACCTCATCAGCAATGGCCAAGCAATTTCAGAGGATTCCGTGCTGATATCAGGGTTTTCCATCAGGGCCGATGGCCACATCACAGGTGGTTCAAGTATTACACTGGTATTAAGGATGTTGGTTGAGGGCAACCAGCCATTGCAGGAAAAAAGGCAGCGGGCGATAGAGTTGATCACTGATGCTGTGAATCAGACTGTGAAGAGAGTCAAGGAGGCACTGGACAAACATTGACCACCTCCACTTATGATATGAGTTACTCATATTAATGCTCATACTAGCTAGCTAGCTTTTGACATCATATCACTACACCTCCTACTTTTGTTTACCAATTAAAAATTGAGTTTTGCTATAACCACAAAATATTTACAAAAAAAAACATCCACATAATAACATGCTTGTTTCTTATTGGTGTTTATCACTCTCATTTTCTATCTCTTCTCTTTTATTAACCAAGTCATATGTAACCATCTCAATTGTGTGGAAGTTTTTTTGTAAACTTTAAGTGGAAATAGCATTTCTCTTAAAAATTATCCCTTTCCTCTTGATTATTTTTTACCTTGGCTTACATTCATTATTACCTTCTCACTACCTGAAAAGCATCCAACTTCTTCTTGGTTTGAACCCATTTCATGGTGCAAGAGAAAGCAGGGTTTGGGGTCCATAAACCAAGTGTGGCATATAAGACAAGTATGGCATGTGTTATGTTCTAAGAGGAATTTTCAGTGTGACTTCTCTTAAGTTGTTTACAATTTCATGCACACTGATCACCAAACAACCATTTTGTGTGTGTGAAGACCATTGTGTACAAATTAGTGAGAATGCCTAATTAGTGAGAATTTTACATCTTTAAATCTTGAATAACATTGTACTAATTGTTAAGAAAGAATAATTATGTCAGATCCAAAATAAGGCACTCCCTGAATTCGGCCCACCTGGAGTTTTGGTCATACCCGCCCCTCTGAACTGGAGTGATCGACCGGTATATACAGAAATTCCATTTTTCAGGAATCTCATAGTTTAAGGAGACCATAATATGGAATCAAGTAAAAAAAAATGATAAGAACTAAGTGTGTCTATTTTGTCAAATAGCCCATTGTATGATCACATTTGATCATCTATTTTGTCTATTACACATGTTGAAGTATCAACAACTCTCAATTGACCAGGTCCATCTATTTCAATGTTCTTACTCCAAATGGTAACATGGTGGAGGTTACCGAGAGGATGAGAGTGGTATTGACACAAACAATGCTTGGGCATTGAGGCCAAGCTTCCATTCATTTACTCAGAATATTCTGTTAGTAGTCTTTGTTTAGCACTACTTCTGACCTTATCCGAAAGACCATTTAATGGGAATCCTTCCATGAGCAAAGCTATATACATAGCAGACGATAATTTCGATACATTACTGTTGGTGACGAAGTTAAAAACTCTATCTGTCATTGAATGTGAACCACACTTAACGAGCATGGAGATTGATCTCGCGAGTTTACGAAGAACACTGCCAGAATCCAGAACTGATTCCCAAGAAACAGTGGTTTTCATTAGTGTGCACAGTTGATCAATAATAGCATTCCCCATGTCTGACTCAGCATGTCGAACCAAAAAGCACCAAAGTTCCATAATAATCTCCCAACAAAGATGATGTGGATGGAAGAAATTTTCAAGCAAAAACGACTCAACTTCTCCCCAAACTAAAGTTGAAGAAGCCACAAGCATAAAGGTCTTCATTGCATGTATTACAGAAGAAAACATATTCTGATTACCAGAAGCGTGTAGCAGAGGTAATGGCAAAGCAATAATAGATGAATAAACATCTTCGTCGATTAGAATATTCAAAAGCCATTCTAGCTTTTTGGCAATCACAAGTTTCACATCATCTTCCAGATCAGGAGCACTTCGCAGAAGATTAACAAATAAGGCAACATGACCAAGTAACAGTAACTTCGACTCATCCATCGATTTGTCATCTTTAGGGACAAAACTTGACATGGTAATATCAGTGAACAGCCAGTCAAGAATTTGACATTTATGCTTGCGTCCCAATTGCGCTGAAGTTCTGCCAAAGTGTCACTTGCAGATTTAAGAAGCTCGTCTTTACCAAGGAAGATGCGAAAGGTTAAGACCTTAAGGATGCAAAGTGTTATATCTTTGAAAATTGAAAATGCTTGGGATGGGTAATGGGAGATAATCCTCGCAGCATTAATCAAGTAAAATTTAACTGGAATGAATATTCTTTTAGCTTCAGCCGCAGAAACAGGCTCTATCAATGAAGACCAAGTTTGAGCTGCACCACTTATCTGATAACAAGCCTTTGCCTAGCTGAAGCAAAGTAACGACTCCTTTCCATGACAGATTTAGTACAGTCACTAAATTTCCTCACATCGTCTGATTCTTTGACACTGCTTTGTACATCTTTTTCAGTCCTACCATTATCATCCGACTTGGTGGTGTTGTTGCAATATGCTTTGCATAGACATATAACAGCATCAAGGATCACTTGTGATGCCTATAGTACTTCTGACCCATGTGTATGAATTCTCTGTCACGACAATAGAAGAGCAAAATTACCATGCGGTTTCAACTATGGTGTAATTATAGATAGCTTAAGAAAAATTCAATCAAAGTAGACGAACTGGTTAATAGGAAAACTGATTGGCATCCTTTTAAAGAACAGTGTGTAAGCCAACCTTCCACAATCACTAGCTTAAATTTACAGCATAAATTTAGGATTCGAGTATGGGAATACAATCGTGTGATACATAAATACTAGTACTCAATATCTCTATAAACCTAAAGATATGAGGGTGCCTTTATACATGCGAGCATTAGTGTATTCATATATACAGCTCAGAAACCAAATCGATAGAAAATCTACTCATTTCTTAATACATATGTAAGGTAATTACCCACTTAAATAATAAAACTTAACATTTATTACGCTATTAGTGGGCCAATTTAGTCAAGACTCAAGACTGTAAAAAAATAACATTATGCTGTCTAGTTTTTTCCTATTTTGGAATCATAAATTTGATCATGACGAACTGACGGTTTCTCATTTAGCCGTATTAGACCTAATGAAGTTGGGCCGGCCCTATGGGCTGTACCCATTAGGTTTAGTTTTTTCCAATTTTTAAATCTCATATTTCTTAAGGTAAAAAGGAAGACCAAAACCTCCTCTGCTGTAAACCCAGTCTCATATCCATGTGAATACATGATCAATACCTTGAGGTTACAGTCAATGCCACATAGAAACCCAAATGGCACCCCTGAATAACTGCAACCCAAAGCACCCAATGCCAGACTTTGGCAATGAATAAAAACATCACTGCTACCTAAAACAAGATACGACACCAAATATACACAAATCCTACTTTCACTATCGCGTGTTCATATGCAATATACTGAAAAGTAAAAATGGGAAAGCAGTTACCTTAGCCTCTAATATCGAGTCTTTTGTTTCAACTGTGGACATTAACTCCTTTGCTGTTGAAACTGGGTGCCTTGCCAAAGCTGATAAAACAGCAGCTAATTAGGATAACATATTGATATACAACACTTCTAGAATTCACAAATGGAATTGGTAGAAGGCAACAATAAACTCAGAATTCATATGAAGTTAGAAATGAACTCGAAAGGATTATTGTTAGTTTTGGCGGGAAAGTTAGTTAGATGGAATGGAAGAGATAACAGAATCAAGAAAGGAGAATTTTATTCATCAAAGCGTAATTACAAATGAGATACAAGCAAAGTATTTAAAGAGAAGGTTTAGGCGGGAAATTCTGTTGGTGGGAGTGAAAGGTAGTATGTGGAGAATATCACGTGCACCTCACATGTCCAGTTAACTGTGCATGTGCCCCTCACGTGCCAACTAACTATCCAAACACTCCTACTCGTGACAATCCTTCCCCCTTAAACAGTTCTTGTCCTCAAGAACTCACATCAAACAGTGGAAAACGTTTGATTAGGTCTTCCAATGGCTCCCATGTTGCATCATCTTCACTTCCATTAGCCCATTGGATAAGACCATAAACTGCTGCTGCATTGTTCTTCTTAACAAGCTTTCTGTCCAATACAGCAAGTGGTGGAATAACTAGTGATCCAACCTCATCACAATGTGGTAATATAGCATCTTGGTTGTCTGACACTTCACCTCTACACTTCTTGAGCTGAGATACATGGAACACATCATGTATTTTGGACTGCTCAGGTAGTAACAATCTATAAGCCACCTGCCCCACCTTTTCACACACTTTGAAAGGACCATAGTACTTTGGTGAGAACTTATTCTGCTTTCCTTGTCGAATGGTGACTTGTCTGTGTGGTTGTAACTTTAGCCAAACCCAATCATCAAGCTCAAAGGTCCTCTCACTTCTGCTCCTGTCTGCTTGTTGTTTCATTCTGTTTTGAGATCTCTGTAAATGGAACTTGAGTATGTTAATAGCCTCTTCTCTTGCTCTTAAAGACCTGTCCACTGCTTCAACTCTGCTTTCACCACCCAAATATGGTACATGTAATGGTGGTGCTTGACTATATAAGACCTCAAAAGGTGTGGTATTAATAGAAGAGTGGTAATTTGAATTGTACCATAATTCTGCCATAGCCAACCATTTTGACCACTCTTTAGGTTGCTCCCCAACCATACACCTCAAGTAACCTTCAAGACATCTATTCACAACCTCAGATTGACCATCAGTTTGAGGATGGTATGATGTAGACATTAAGAGTTTAACTTGTAACAACTTAAAGAGCTCCTTCCAAAATCTACTCATGAAAATTTTGTCTCTGTCAGACACTATGTTCTCAGGTAACCCATGTAGCCTGTAAACTGAATCCAAAAATGTTTGAGCTACTTGTGCAGCAGTGTAAGGATGAGACAGAGCAATAAAATGGGCATATTTACTTAATCTGTCCACAACAACCAGAATTGTGTCCTTGCCATGAGATTTTGGTAGTGCTTCAATGAAATCCATTGAAATACTTCTCCATACTCCTTGTGGAATTGGTAATGGCTGTAACAGTCCAGGGTAGGATGCCAAATCAGGTTTGTTTCTTTGACAAATCAAACACTCCCTGACCATCTGTTTAACTTCCCTTCTCAAACCTTTCCAATAGAACAAAGACACCACCTTTTGAGTAGTTGGTTGTATGCCTGAATGACCACCAATAACACCCTCATGAATATGCTTAAGTAACTCAGTCCTCAGTTGCTTGTCATTTCCCACCACCAGTCTATTCTTCCTGAACAATTGTCCACTATTCCAAACATAATGCTTCTTAGCAGTTTGACCATTCTGCAACTTATGTATAATATCTTGAACTTGAGCATCATTTTCCCAACTTTTAACAATCTTGTCATATAAATCAGTAGTAACAGTAGAGACAGCAATAGACAATAATTCACTTTGACCATCAAGCCTAGAAAGAGCATCAGCTGCAACATTGTCACTTCCTTTTTTGTACACCACTTCATAGTCAAATCCCATTAACTTTGGTAACCATTTCATCTGAGTTGGTGTAGTCATCCTTTGATCCAACAAATATTTGAGGCTGAAGTGGTCAGTTTTAATCACAAAATGTCTATCCAACAAGTACCCCCCTCCACTTCTCCAAAGCTAGAATAACTGCTAAAAACTCTTTTTCATAAGTAGAAAGAGATTGATGCTTTTGAGAAAGTGACTTACTAAGATAGGCTATTGGATGACCATCTTGCAACAAGACTGCTCCCAATCCTACTCCTGAAGCATCTGTTTCTATCACAAATGGTTTTGAAAAATTGGGTAAACTGAGAACTGGAGCTTTGATCATAGCTTCTTTCAACTGTTGGAATGCTGCTTGTGCTTGTTTATTCCAAGTATAACCATTCTTCTTCAATAACTGAGTCAAAGGCCTGCTCAAAGTAGCATAATTCTTTATAAATCTTCTATAGTAACCAGTCAGACCAAGGAAGCCTCTGAGTTGTTTAATATTCTTTGGTTGTGGCCAAGTTTCCATAGCTTTGATCTTAGAAGGTTCTGTTGCTACTCCCTGAGCTGAAATCACATGGCCTAAATACTCCACTTGGCTTGTACCAAACACACACTTACTCTGCTTGGCATACAGCTTGTGATGTCTCATAGTTTCAAAAATTTGAGTCAAATGTTGCACATGATCACTCAAACTTTTGCTATATACCAGGATATCATCAAAGAACACCAATGTAAACTTTCTCAAAAAAGGTTTAAAGACTTCATTCATTAAAGCCTGGAATGTAGATGGAGCATTGGTTAATCCAAATGGCATTACCAAAAACTCATAGTGACCTTCATGAGTTTTGAAAGCTGTTTTTGCCACATCATCTTCAAACATTCTTATCTGATGATAACCTGATCTCAAATCAAGTTTAGAAAATATAGTAGCTCCATGTAATTCATCAATCAACTCCTCTATTAATGGAATAGGAAACTTATCTTTAATGGTGTTTTGATTGAGTTGTCTGTAGTCAATGCACATCCTCCATGTGTTATCCTTCTTTTTGACCATAACTACTGGTGAAGCAAATGGACTATGACTTGGCTTGATCACCCCAGCTTCCAAAAGTTCTTTAACCATAGCTTCAATAGCATCTTTCTGTGTAGGAGGATGTCTATAAGGTCTAATGTTCACTGGTGGAGTACCTTCAATGAGTGGAATTCTGTGATCATGAGACCTCTGTGGTGGCAATTCTTTTGGTATTTCAAAGACATCAGCATAATGATCAATTACAGGCTGCAACTCTTCTTCAATTGTTTTTGACCCATCCTGCTCCATGGAACACAATTCTACACCAGTGTTTGGGTAAACACATAACATCATCATTTCTGCTTGGTCAGATTGTTCTAACATCGTTAATTGCTTTCTTCCATCCACCCAATGAACTGGAGCCTTAGCAGTACCTCTTAAAATCACTCTCCTATTATTATGCATGAACTCCATTCTCAATTCTTTAAAATTCCACTTCCTTATATCACCCAAAGTTGACAACCATTGTACTCCCAACACCATCTCACAACTTCCAAGAGGTAGAAGCATCACATCAGTAGTGAACACTTCTCCATTCATTTTCCACTGAAAATCTTTGCAAACACCCATACTCATAAGTTTCTTACCCCCTGCTACTGATACAGTCATTGGTTTTGTTTGAATCACTTTACAACCCATTCTCTTAGCCATAGCAACATCCAAAAAATTGTGAGTTGATCCTGTGTCCACCAATATATGTATCTTATATCTATTTGCCACAATACCAACTACCCTCATGGTCTTAAAAGAATTTTCACCAGTAAAAGCATTCAAAGAAATGTGAGGCTGTAACTCTTCCTCAGCACTCACTTCCACTAATTCATCAATGGCATCAACAAATTCCTCAACTGAATCATCTTCTTCTTCATTCATAGGTGAAACCACAATTGAAAACAATTGACCTTCACACTTATGACCAGGCACAAATTTCTTATCACAATAGAAACATAAGTTCTTGGCCCTCTTTTCTTCATACTCTTTTTGAGTCAATCTCTTAAAACCAGTTTTATTTTCACCACCAATTGGGGTTCTTGTGGTTGCAGGCAAATTCATGGGTCTATTAACTGGTCTAGGTAAAATTCCATCATCCCTATTAGCATAACCACTTCTGACATTAGAAGGATAAGAATTATACCTTGATTTTGTAGCCAAAAGAGTAACTTCTTGCATCTTAGCCATTGAGAACAGATCAGCCAGACTCAATGGTTTAAACATTCTAACAGGCATACTAATTTCATCTTTTAGACCCCCAATGAACAGACTCATGGCAAGAGATTCAGTCAAATTCATCCTATTCAACAGATCTTCAAACTTGTCTTGGTAGACTTGTACTGTACTAGTCTGCTTCAAATTTTTGAGTTCCACCATAGGATCTTCAAACACATTACCAAATCTCTTCAAAGCCTGCTCAGCATACACATCCCAATCACATCCATCCCCATAGTTTTTCAAGAACTGCTGATGCCACACCAAAGCCCTATCAGACAAATGCATTGCTGCCAACTCCACTTTCATATCTTCTTGAACATCATCAATTTTAAAGAAATGTTTGCATCTAAACAACCAACTTTTAACATCATCACCATTGAATCTTGGAAACTCAATCTTGGACATCCTTCCATATTGAGCCATTCCATTGCCATTTCTGCCATTACTGTTCTGACCATGACTAGTACCTTCACCAGATCTCATTCTTTGCATATCTTGATGCATTTGATCCATCCTTCTTTGCATTTCCAGTATTGTATTTTGAAGTGACTCCATGGTTGCTTCTTGACTTCTTGATATATTTCTTGTTTCCACCATTTCACCAGTAAAATCACCACTCATCAACAATGATTTCTCACTGACCAATTGGGGTAATTACTACTGGTCTGTTCTGGGTTAATCAATCCAACTGCTGCTTGCCAGCTTGTTCAAGATAAGAAAATTTAACGAGAATATCGGCTTATCTTGTGGCCGTACAGATGATTGACACTAACCAAAGGTAAACAGAACAGTGAAATCAGTGGTGGCTGATTTCTTGACCGGAAATCTCTTATTTTGATCGGAATTACGCCGGAGAAGATGACCGGAAATCAAGAGTTTGCCAGGATGACAAGCTCTGATACCAATTGATATACAACACTTCTAGAATTCACAAATGGAATTGGTAGAAGGCAACAATAAACTCAGAATTCATATAAAGTTAGAAATGAACTCGAAGGGATTATTGTTAGTTTTGGCGGGAAAGTTAGTTAGATGGAATGGAAGAGATAACAGAATCAAGAAAGGAGAATTTTATTCATCAAAGCGTAATTACAAATGAGATACAAGCAAAGTATTTAAAGAGAAGGTTTAGGCGGGAAATTCTGTTGGTGGGAGTGAAAGGTAGTATGTGGAGAATATCACGTGCACCTCACATGTCCAGTTAACTGTGCATGTGCCCCTCACGTGCCAACTAACTATCCAAACACTCCTACTCGTGACACATATCCAAAAGCACCTGACAAAAATAAAACCGTACTGTATTACTTAACAAGCTCTGTGCAGACAGTTTAAATGGACGAAGTCTGTAGAGTTGGGCTTTTTCCAAATCCATATGTGAAGTAAATGTTGACCTGAACAAGCATATCACCTGAAAAAAGAGGCCATAATGTTCTTCCTCTTGAGAATCATCTGTGGACATAAGTGTCATCTTCATGTGTTTTCTACACCAGATGCTTCCCTGTACAAATTTGTAAAGCAACTTAGTCTAAAGGGTAAACTCGTCAGTTTTTATAATATAAGTACAGGAGTGCATAGCAATGTACCTTGGTTCCTAAAGCAAGCAGCTGGCTGAGGCATTTGGACATATCCGATTCTAGGTAATTTGAGTGGGATACATCCAGACACTGGGATACATCCAGACACGTGAAGTCTTCCCAGAATGTCTAGCCAAGTGTTAAGGTGACAGTAGAAAGACAGAGCACTAAATATAGAACTATAACAGTTTTTTCATCGTTCTAGTTGAGCATAAAAATGTTAAGCAGGATACTGTTAGACATTCCAGGATAGAAGCCCGTCCATTTTCATCACTAACATCTAACTCCCCAAGTTCAGAAATTAGTTGAGTACGGCTCTCTACCACCTGTAGAATTATAAGTCCAACGCAAAGTAAGATCACACAATAATGTTACATTCTCCCTTCGCACAAGGGTGGATGTATTGGTAGAAAATACCAGAAAATATGTCAAATTACATATATAGACTTTGTAAAACACCTAAATTCTTAAGGGTGGGATGTTGTGGACTAACTGTTTCAACTCTGAATTGCGTATGTAACTTAGACTCACTGAATAAACTGTAACACGCCGAGCCCAAAGCATCAAACTAGCCAAAACCTTCCAATCAACTAAATCCATGGTGGGAGGTTATTGGCAACTCACAAGTCGCTTCATAAATGATGTAGGACAGTAAGTTGCAAACTCAACGATTTATATTCCTAAATGTCCTCGTAATCCTTACACAAAAACCCAAAGCAAACTTATCCATATACGAGTTCTAATACGACAAAAGGCCAAACCAAATCTGCACGCTGCACACGAGCTCTATAATCACACATACGAGTTCGATAATCAGTCATTTAAATAACATATATCAGTAGCCAAAAACCTACAACTTATATACAAAGACTGAAACTCACAATTCATAGAAAACCGATACAAGATGTAATGTTACAAAAACAGTCCCTTAGAGTTGTAACAATAGATCGAATGTTCCTCTAGAGGTAAAATCTTATTAACAATCAATAACATTATTAATAAATCAGGTAACTAATACTCCCTGCCATAACTAGAACACACTAAATCAGGCCCGAATCATGGCCATAAACCTCCAAATCAACTAATTCCATGATAGGAAGTTCTCACACTTATACCAGAGCTCACAGGTCACGCCAAAAAAACACACTCACTTCACTTTCTATTTAAGTTACATTCAAAAAAATAAATTCGATTCCGCTTGTTTTGGCCATAGCGGCACACCTATGGCACAGGCAACGATACACTATGGCTGCCACTATAATGGCCTGGAGACCGTGTGCTCTAAGTGACTTAGGACAATATGACACAAACTATGCCACTCAAATCCCTAACGACGTCATAAACCTAACGAAACCCCAAAAACTTATACACACTAAAACCAAAGGCGCAAGTGCTATAAATTCCTCACAGTTACTTATAAACTAATTATTGGCCATAAACCTCACACAAACACGGTCCTAAACACGCTATGGTGCCACTGCGAGGTGTGCGCTCTAAGTGACTTAGGACAATACGTCACAAGCTCAGCCACTCAAATACCAAAGGCGCAAGCTCTATAACCTCCTCCTCCTCACAGTTACTTGATAACTAATTAAAAACTTATTAATAACATTATGAATAACTATAATTAAAAACATGATGACCTAAATTACTTCTAGTACGAAATGAATTTATAAAATTAAATGATTAAAGGTAAGAAATATATACTACATCTGAAGCTTTAATGGAGTCTATTAAGCTCTGCACTTCGTTTTCCGATGCTTTCCTCTTCGTTTTCATGTCCCACGCGCCGTCCGTCACTCTCACGCGCCGCTTGTGTTTTTATTTCCCGCCTCTTATTTTTACTTTATTTTTTGTTGGAGTGGAAATTATTTTTACTTCGTTTTCCTTGAAGTTTAAAACTTTGCATTTATGTGGGTTTACCACTTGTACCTTTTTTTTTGTATATATAGTCGGTTGTCTTGACTCAAATTTGATGCACAACAATCGTTTCAGGAGCGGAGCCAAGATTTTTAGTTAAGGGGGCGACCGTGCTTAAGGCAAGTTATAGTGATGGATATTTTTTCAAAATTTAATCTATAGTGTTGTTTTTTATTGTTTAAGTTATTCATTATTGAATTTTGTAGGTATGCCTATAAAATAAGGGTGGCTGAATGTAAAAAACTAGTAGAAAAATAACTCGTAGTCTAAGTAAATAATGAATGAAGTGGGTTGATTAGGGGTGGCTCAGCACCCACTAGTCACCCTACTAGCTCCGCCCCTGCATCGTTAACTTATAGTTATAGAATAAATGGGTTGACATGTTCAACACTAAGAATTGATATGTGGCTCACAGGCAACATGTAATATTTGATACTACTTTCGTCCCAAGATATAAATTCAGTTTAATTTTTTGAATCGTACTTTGACCTTAATTTTTTTTATTATTATATAATACTTGATATAAAATATATAAATAGATTGTACTTTAAATGTATTTTCACTTGGTATACTTTTCATCAAGTGTTATATAATATAAACAAAAATATTTAAAGTCAGTTCGATTCAAAAAGTCAATTTAGAATTATATTTTAAGACGCATGGAGTATTTCATTGAGGAATATTGTCGTCTTTTCTCAACTCCAGCTCGTGCGTAATTATGTTATGTGGCATCATAACTCAAAATATCATTTTGTTTCGTTGTTTAAAACACATGCGCTTGTGCGGTCTTCTCATCAAGCTTCCTAAATCATTCAACGTTTTATTATGTCCAGCACCGTTTCGGTTTGTGTTCTTGGTCAATCATTCCTCTGTCGTATACAGTGTTTGTACACAAGTAACTAAACTCTACCACCTATTTACGGGTTTATGTTCAAGTCATTTACGCAATTTTATCAGTGATGTTCATATGTTGTAAACAAATGATTTAACTATTAGTACTAATTAAAAGCCTAAAACTCAGATTGCTATTTAGAAACATTATACTTCATACAACCTTGGCACATAAACAAAGTGGGACAAAAAAGTTTAACTAGAAAATTATATAGTTTGTAAATGTTGCAAGTATTTAACTGAAATGCTTGTACTAAAAAACTAAAAAGTTCATGCAAACAAAACATTTAAACACTCGTAGCATTTAAAACTACAATGCACCTTCCCAATTGATAGAATCTTTTCCTCAATACATAGGTAAAGCGATATGTGTTTCTCTTGTACATATACTTAATAGTACTTAATACATTGTTCTCCACTGGTCGATGTGGGACAAACATTAGTATTCCTTAAGATATATCAGACCTTGTAGCAATTTTCCTCTCACGTGAGTTGGATTTGTGTATTGTGAATTTCTGATTACGCATCCCCTCTTTGAACAAGACTTTTATTTATACTAAAAAAAAAAAAAAAAAAAAAAAAAAAAAAAAAAAAAACAAAAAAAACTAAGTCGATGTAAACTTACTTATATATGTCAATACAATCTCCCTCTTCCTAAGCAAAACAACATTCACATCAGATCTCGACATTCACATTAGTTGAGTACGGCTTTCTACCACCTGTAGAATTTTAAGTCCAACTTTAAGTAAGTTCACAAGATAATTCAACTTTTTACGTAACAGAAAATATGTCAAATTATATATATAGACTTTGAAAAACACCTAAATTCTTAAGGGTGGGATGTTATGGACTAACTGTTTCGACTCTGAATTACGTATGTAACTTAGACTCCCTGCATAAACTATAAGACGCCGAGCCCAAAGCATCAAACTAGCCAAAACCTTCCAATCAAGTAAATCCATGGTGGGAGGTTATTGGTAGCTCACAAGTCGCATCATAAGTGATGTAGGACAGTAGGTTGCAAACTCAGAGACTTATATTCCTAAATGTCCTCATAATCCTTACAAAAAAACCCAAAGCAAACTTATCCATATAGGTGCACAATTCTAATTCAGTACACATACATACTAGTTCTATTACCCCAAAAGGCCAAAAGTCCAAAACCAAATCTGCACGCTGCACACGAGCTCAATAATCGCACAGTAGCCAAGAAACCTACAACTTATATACAAACTCTGAAACTCACAATTTATTGAAAACCGATACAAGTTGTAATGTTACAAAAAACAGTCCCTTAGAGTTGTAACAATAGAGGTAAAATCTTATTAATAAATCAGGTGACTATGCAAGAAATTAATACTTCCTACATAAACTAGAACACACCAGGGCGTAAACCTCCAAATCAACTAATCCCACGATAGGAAGTTCTCACACCTATGGCGCCGGTATAACGGCCTGGAGATTGTGGGCTCTAAGTGACTTAGGACAATATGACACAAACTTTGCCACTTAAATCCCTAACGACTTATCACTTTTAAGTAACACACTAAAACCAAAGGCGCAAGTTCAAAAACCTCATCAAAGTTACTTAAAACCTACTAATTATTAGCCATAAACCAGCTCCTACTACTTGTATATAAAAAAACAACTCGCTTCACTTACTATTAAAATCGATAACGCTATGTCAACGCCACTTAAATCCCTAACAACTAACGAAACCCCAAACATGGTCCTAGACAACTTATAAGACACTAAAACCAAAGGCGCAAAAGTTCAATAACCTCCTCCTCCTCACAGTTACTTAAAAACTCCATAAAAAATCGAGACGAAAGTCGTAACATCTCAAAAACAATCCATAAATTAGATATTCATCATCTAGAGATATAAACTAAAACCTAAATTACTAATTCGACATGAAATTATAAAAATTATAAAATTAAATGATAAAAGTAGGGAGAAGGTAAGTAATGCATACATCTGAAGCTTTAATTGAGTCTATTAAGCTCTGTACTTCGTTTTCCGATGCTTTCCTCTTCGTTGTCATGTCACACGCGCCGTCCGTCACTCGCACGCGCCGCTTGTGATTTGTTTTCCCGCCTCTTATTTTTATTTTTATTTTTGTTTGTTTGGAAATGAGTGTGAATTGTTTGTGATTTTGTATTTTTCGAGTTTTGTTTGTTTTTGTTTTTTTTAAATTAGATTAGAACGATTCGAAAAAGTCGTAATTTTTATAAACTAAATTATAGGCGTAACGTCAACTCCAAGTTTTGCCTAATTTACTAACAACTTTTTAAATTACACACTCGGTTTTTAAAAAAAATGCACCAATTCTATTTATAAGATAGGATGAATTGAAGTTACGGGTGCGTTTAGTTGCAGAAAAAATTCGCTTGTTTTCTATACGTAGTTTTGTAAAAATTTGGAAAAGAAAATTATCTCCACAAAACACTTGAAAATATAAAAAACGCATTTAGTTGATGTTTGTATTTTCTATTAAAAAAATAAATAAATAAATAAATTTGTGGGTTACAAAAGAAAACAAGGAATACAACTAAAATTTGTTTTGTAGTTTTCTTAGTTCAGTTAGGAAATAGTGGATTTTGTGTTTTCCAAAATATTTTGTTGAAAACCGTTAATTTGAATGCGATATATGTTTTCCTTGTTTTCCACAAGCAAGAGTGTTTCCCCCCAACTAAACGCACTTATATGTGTTTTTGTTTTCCTTTTTAACCATGGTTTTAACATTTTGACAGATAAATTTACGAACTCACTGTCACAAAGACTTAAATAGGCATATAAAGGAAATTCTTTGAGCTATGAGGCTATTAATAACTATGTTCTCCACCGGCTGATGTGGGACAAACATTGTATTCTATTCCTTTAGAGACATTGTAACAATTTTACTCTCACTTGAGTTGGATTTGTACATTGTGATTATGCATCCCCTCTTTAAACAAGCCTTTTATACTATAAAAGAAAATTAACAATAACAAAGAAGTCGATGTAAACATATCTACAATACGTTAACATTTTTCTTTTCAATCAAAAGTATAATTGTCTAGTAGGATCGTTTTTCTATGGAAAGAATACAATCTTCCAAGGTCTAAGAATGTGTAGCAACATTTTGATTTAGATTGTTGATTGCTAAAAAATCTATCAAATTAGTTCGCTTACTGGATTTTGTATATTTTTGGTTTCACATAATGATAAAGCCAAATCCTATATGGTATTTTAGTTTTATGACCATGGACAATAGGACAAAGTCTTAAAATATCCACTAGATAACACACCTTTGACATAACTTTGTATTAAATTGAAGAAGGTGAGTTATTTTATAAATTAAGTTTTTGTTACAAACTGAGGGAAAAATCCTTATCATTTATCTAGTTTGATCTAATGGTGGACATTAACCTAAGATTTAATAAGACAACCTAAGTCCATGTATTTTTTTCTTGTCCTTTTTATCTATCTTATTTATTCATTTTTTTTTTCTTCTTTCTTTTCTTTTTTTTTTTTTCTTTTTTTATTTTTTTTTAACTTCACGTGTTTTTTCCTTTAATTCAAGGTTTTTTTTTTCTCATTTTTCATACATATTCGTCGGTTTTTTACGTTTTCGTCAGTTTTCTTACGTTTTCGTTCGTTTTCATACATTTTCGTCCGTTTTCATACGTTTTCGTCTGTTTTCTTACGTTTTCGCTCGTTTTCATACGTTTTCGTCTATTTTCTTACGTTTTCACCCGTTTTCATACGTTTCGTCCAACTTAATACGTTTTCGTCCGTTTTTATACATTTTCGTCTGTTTTCTTACGTTTTCATCTATTTTCGAATTTTTTTCATACGTTTTCGTCTGGTTTCTTACGTTTTCGCCCGTTTTCATACATTTTCGTCCGTTTTCATATATATATATATATATATATATATATATATATATATATATATATATATATATATATATATATATATTCGTCCGTTTTCTTGCGTTTTCATTTGTTTTTGAATTTTTTCATACGTTTTCGCCCGTTTTCATACGTTTTCGTCCGTTTTCATATATATTCGTCCGTTTTCTTACGTTTTTGTCCATTTTCATACGTTTTCGTCCGTTTTCATATGTTTTCTTCCATTTTCATACATTTTCGTCCGTTTTTATACGTTTTCGTCCATTTTTATACGTTTTCATATGGTTTCATTTGTTTTCATTCATTTTTGTCCGTTTTCTTACGTTTTCGTTCGTTTTCATTTTTTTTTGTCCGTTTTCATACGTTTTCGTCCGTTTTCATTCATTTTCGTTCGTTTTTAAATGTTTTCAGACATTTTCATACCTTTCTGAATATCACAACTAATATACTGTGATTATCAGAATATCACTTGTGATATTCAGAATATCGTGAGTGATATTGAATATCACTCGCGATATTCTGAATATCACAAGTGATTTTTAACATTCTGTAACATGAAAATCATAATTGATATTCAGAATATCGCAAGTGATATTCTGAATATTGCAAGTGATATCTGAATATCGCAAGTGATATTCTGAATATCACAAGTGATTTTCAACAAATGTTCTGTGACATGAAAATCGCAAGTGATATTCAGAATATCGCAAATGATATTCTGAATATCAAAAGTGATATTCTGAATATAAATCACAAGTGATATTCAGAATATTACAAGTGATTTCACGCTTTTTTTAATTCACGTTTTTTCAAAAGTGATATTTTGAATATCACTCTGAATATCACAAGTGATTTTCAACAATTGTTCTGTAACATTAAATTCACAAGTGATATTCAGAAAATCACAAGTGATATTCTAAATATTACAAGTGATATTTCAAATATCACAAGTGATTTTCAACTAATATTTTGTAACATGAAAATCACAAGTGATATTCTAAATATCACACGTGATTTTCAACTAATGTTTTGTAACAAGAATATCACTTGTAATTTTCTGAATATCACTTGTGATATTTAGATTATCACTTGTGACTTTCATGTTACAAAACATTAGTTGAAAATCACTTGTGATATTCAGAAAATCACAAGTGATATTCAGAATATCACAAGTGATATTCCGAATATCACAAGTGATGTTCAACTAATGTTTTGTAATATGAAAATCACAAGTGATATTCTGAATATCAAAAGTGATATTCAGAAAATTACAAGTGTTATTCAGAATATTATAAGTGATTTTCACATTTTTTTAATTCACGTTTTTTCACTTTCTTACGTTTTCTTCTGTTTTTGTTCATTTTCATACGTTTTCTTTCGTTTTCATACGTTTCTGAATATCACAATTGATATTATTAATATCACAAGTGATATTTTGAATATCAAAGAAAATCACTTGTGATATTAAGAATATCAATTGTGATATTCAGAAACGTATGAAAACAGACGAAAACATATGAAAACGAATGAATACGTATGAAAGCGTAAAAACACGCCTGGAAAGGGACCAAAACGTATGAAAAATTAATGAAAACGGACGAAAACGTATAAAAACTGCCGAAAAGTATGAAAACAGACGAAAACGTCTGAAAACAGACAAAAATACATAAAAACGGATGAAAATGTTTATAAACGTATGAAAACAGATAAAAATGGATGAAAGCATATAAAAACAGACGAAAGCGTCTTAAAATAGACGAAAACGTATAAAAACAGACGAAAACGTCTGAAAATAGACGATAATGTAAAAAATTGATGAAAACGTTTGAAAGCGGATAAAAACGTCTGAAAACGTATAAATACTGCCGAAACGTATGAAAATACACGAAAACATTTGAAAACAGACAAAAATAGACAAAAATGGACGAAAACAGACCAAAAACGTCTGAGTATCACCGAATATCACTTGTGATATTCAGAAACGTATGAAAACGTCTAAAATTGGCCAAAAAATTTAAAAACGGACGAAAACCTATGAAAATGAACAAAAATGTAAGAAAACAGACGAATATGTAGGAAAAAGGACGAAAACGTCTAAAAACGGACAAAAACATAAAAAATGGAAGAAAACGTATGAAATCAGACGGAAACAAATGTAAACATATGAAACCGGACGAAAACGTATAAAAACGCATGAAATCGTGTAAAAACAGATGAAAACGGATGAAAACCGACGAAAACGTATGAAAACGAACAAAAACGTATAAAAACGGACGAAAACGTCTGAAAACGGACAAAAACGTATAAAAACGGATGAAAACATATGAAAAATGACAAAAACGTCTGAAAACATATCAAAACTGTCGGAAACGGATAAAAACGTCTGAAAACAGACGAAAACGTAAAAAACAGACGAAAACGTATAATAACGAACAAAAACGTCTAAAACAGACGAAAACGTAAAAAAACGGACGAAAACGTATAAAAACGGTAAAAATCGTCTGAAAACGGACAAAAACGTCTGAAAACGTATATAATCATGTGAAAACAAACAAAAACGGACGCAAACGTAATAAAGTGAGAAAAAATCGTGAATTTATTTTAAAAAGAAAAGCTTGACCTATTATTTAAAAAAAAATGTGAATTAGAAGAAAAGAAAAGGGAAAAAAAAAAGGAAAAAATATATAATGTTAATTGAAAAAAAAACAAAGAAAGAAATAAAGAAAGTGAATAATAAAAAAGACAAAGAAACAAAAATTGACTTAGGTTTCCATGTTTAATCTTAGGTTAATCCTCACAATTAGATCAAACTAAATGGATGATGGGGATTTGTCCCTTAGTATGTAACAAAAAACTAGTCCCTAAATGAAATTTTCTCTAAATTGAAGACCAAAGTCTATGTAAGAGATGTAAGAATAGATTGACTTTACCCTGCTCCTTTTTCTTTTTCTACTCCAAATACCGAAACGGAGTTTAAATTTGAAAAACAGAACCACACGACTTGTGAGACTTGTTTGGGAAGTCGGTTAAACATCGTCAAGGTATTACAAGGCATCTTTATTGTGTGTTTCTAGTCGATTTTAGATGTTGCATTATGTCGTTTTTTTTTTTTTTTTTTTTTTTTTTTTTTTTTTTTTTTTTTTTTTTTTTTAATGGCTTACTTTAGTGCATTAGTAGACTATTTGGTGTCACTCTTTTTGCTTTGTAAACTTACTTATATGTCAATACAATCTCCCTTGAATGTGCATCCTATCTTTAAAAGAAGTTGTGATTAGTGGATAAAAACTTATTTATTGTTGATGCATAATCTGGCGCGGGCTGGATTCGACGACTTTTCCTGGGCCGTTCGTCGTCTTCTCGAGCCCTAAGTAGACCTGTCAACAAAGAGAACCCGTTAGGAGTGGACCCGAGGCCGTAGCCCCGGGATCCACCTCCGACGGTCAAGTTAGTATCCATGCGATATGGCTTATGAGAGTTAGGTTTAGAGTAACCTGTTATCTTATGTTGTAAAGGGAATCCCAGCCCTATATTTATAAGGCATGGATTAGGGTTTAGGCGTAGAGTGGGCCGCTGTCTGCCGGGCCTGGCCCATTCCTGGCCCAGTCCGGACCATACGTCCACAAGCCCCCCAAGTTTAGTATGACATAGTGCGTGGCTATGTTATGCTAGACTTAAGTTCTGTTCATGGCCGCGTAGGCCCATTCAACCATGACGGCATGGCCCATGTGTGCGCAACTTGTGTGCACATGGGACGGATCATACTGCGCAGCCCACATGCGACAGTACGCACTGGGATTGTGATTGTGATTGTCTCACAATGGTGAAGGTGGATCTCGTATGTTGCATCCTGGGTAAGGGCGTACCTTTTGTACCAGTAGCGATGCAGCATGGTGCAACAGAAGACGTGCTTCTGTGGCAGAAGTGCGCGCTGTGCGCGACAAAGATGCGCGATGTGCGTGACAGAGATGCGCGCTGTACGCAACAGAGGTGCGCGTTGTGCGCGAACATTACATTCGTCTTTACAACCGACAGAGGACGTCTCCCCTGCGGCGAGATGGTGCAAATATTTAAATCCGTCTTTGTACCGGGCTTGCAATACCTCTTACGTACGATCTGCTTCCAAATATGCATGCGTGACTTGTACGGAAACAGTGGTAGTATATACCCTGGTAGACCCCCAAGTTTGATGGTGCTACTCGTGTAGGAGCATTAAACTTAGTTATTCAAATCCTGAAAAACACTTAATGCAAATATTAGAAGTATATGCCGCGAATCGCAACATATAAAACCTAATGAAGTAAAAGATTAGCGTTAAGTAATATATAGCACATAACATATGAAAGTAACACATAAGAGAAGTAGTAATGCGTATTACGCCTATCGTAAGGTTTTACAAACTATATAAGAGAAGTAACATGTAGCTAATCTGCGAACGCAGTACGCTCATGGCGATTGATTGATCTTTTTCTTTTTTATTATAATAAAAACAATGGCGCGGATGGACACACCGTGACCGCGACTAATAGTTTCAATCGCACGTACAGACGCAGATGGATGTATCGTGACCGCATAGACTCTAACGTTTGTGGATGATCGCAGATGACCACGGCTTTTGTCCAGTGCGCTCATGGCGATTGACTAGCATCGTGGTGCCTGTACGTGACAGTGCGCTCATGGCGCCAATCTGCGAAGATGTCCGAACGCACGGCCTAATGCGGGTAGATTTATCGTGACTGCGTTGTTCGCGGCTAAAAGATAAAGTAGGTCCGATCGTGCGGACTTAGTGCGACTATAGGTAAAATCGTGTTAACCAAGTTAAAAGATTTACATAAAATCTTATGAATATTTAAAAGATTTACCAAAAAAACTTGTGTTCTTGTTGTATCTTAAGTAGTATACGTTCGATTGTGTATAAAAAAGAAAGGATGAACCAAAACCTTAACAAACAAGAATGAATATCCTTGTTATATAAGCATGATATTTTTGACAAGTCAAACCAATCAAAAGGAGTATACGGCTTTTGAAACCGATAAGAAGACTTCTCGATGGTTGCTTATATTATTTTGTATCTGCGCATCGTGTACTAGCAGAAAATAAAGAAAGAATACCGGCTTTTGAACTCGATGGTTGCTTTCCGGTGATGTGAGAACACGAAACTTGTTGTGGTCATGTCCCACGGATGGCGCCACTTGTTGATGCATAATCTGGCGCGGGCTGGATTCAACGACTCTCCCTGGGCCGTTCGTCGTCTTCTCGAGCCCTAAGTAGACCTGTCAACAAAGAGAACCCGTTAGGAGTGGACCCGAGGCCGTAGCCCCGGGATCCACCTCCGACGGTCAAGTTAGTATCCATGCGATATGACTTATGAGAGTTAGGTTTAGAGTAACCTGTTATCTTATGCTGTAAAGAGAATCCCAGCCCTATATTTATAAGGCATGGATTAGGGTTTAGGCGTAGAGTGGGCCGCTGTCTGCCGGGCCTGGCCATTCCTGGCCCAGTCCGGACCATACGTCCACATTTATCATTAATGGGTGCTCAAATATTCATGTTATTGTATGAAATCATATTTGTTGAAAATAAATACCGTAATAAACAGAAAACAACACAGGTTGGTGAAGCATTACACTTGTTAAGGTTATAACTTATTAATGGGTGCTCAATTGTTCAGGTTATTGCATGAAATCCATATAGTTAATCATGAAAATAAATAAAAAACAGAAAATTGTGCGAGCTAGTGAAGCATTACGCTAAAAAAAAAAAAAAAAAAAAAAAAAAAAAAAAAATTCTCAGTAAGATTTCAAATAGCAAAACAAGGCGGGGAGATCATTTCACCGAGTGCCCCAATAAAATACCCAATATAATTCAATGTGAGGATAGCTGCACGCTGTAACCCTCCATCGTTACCACTCCTAAATATGGTTAACCAATGTGAGGCAATCAAAAGTTACGTAAATTGTTATATAGTTTATAAATGTTAAGGAATGAAAAAATTGAAAATAATAGTATAAAACTAAGTTACATGTTTATATACTAACTGCAATTTTGTGATAGCATTTTAGGATAGATTAAGTAAAATTTAGATTTGCATTTTAGGATTACAAATAGTTAGTAGCATTATTTTTACAAATCCAAACTTGTTTATTTGATTTAGGAGATCAGTTGGTTGGCCAAATTTGGCCTGCAAATCTTCACACAAACCTGCATAACAGTTAACTGTCAAAACCACACACAGCCACTTTGGTTTTTGTTTTTAATTTCTTTATTATTAGTTGATATTGCCTAAAAATTTTCACAATAGATCCTTGCTAGCTTGTCTAGTTGATTGTATTTTTGTTCCCTTTTTGTGAATTTTTCTCAAACTTGTGCATTAGCTCAAACTTACCCATTTAGGCCACTGTTGGCATTGCTCAGTTTGGTTGAAGCTTATGTAGTTTTTAGTTAAGTGCTTAATTGATTGATTCCCCTGCCTATTCAGTTAGTATAGCTTATTTTAGGTTAGTCATTAGGAGTCATAGCTTATTAGGTCTAGGGTAAGCTTAATTGAGCACAGTTAAGCCATTTACTTTGTTACTTAAGTGGTCTTGTCATTAAACCTGTTAAGCTCAGTTGAGCTTATTACTTGCCTAGGTTAGTTTAAATTAGCTTAGAATTGTTTTTTTTTTTCAGGATAGTTAGTGGTAGCTTTAGCTTATTAGGTCAAGGTATAAACTTGTTGCAGCTTATTATACCCAAATCAATTAAGCTTAGCCTTGTTCTTTGATTTCTGTCACAACTGTTAAGAAGATAAGCTGTTTAGAAGCTTATTCGGCAAGGTTTACAAAAGTGCTTTTATAAAAAGTTTGCTAACTTTTAGTGTTATATAAGTTTCAAAAAAAAAAATTGTTTCAAAAAATTTTGAGGATTCGAACCTGGGACCCTATCACAACACAGACACAAGCACACACCCCACATACCAAGCGCCATAGGGTCTTTTTCATGATAAGTGTTGCAAAATTTTTTATTTAACTACTAGTTGTTTACTTAAGCTTATTAACACAGTTGGCTTAATACCAGCTTATTGGTTTGCTTATTTTCACTTTCTCTATTTTTCTTGTCTTTCTGTTAACACTTAGTAATTTCAAAAAAATTCTCATATTTTTCCAATATTTTTTAGTAATTTTTAGAATTTAATTTAGTTTAAATCGTAATTAATTCATAGTAAATCCAAAAATAGTCGAAAAATTAAATTTCTTTTTTTTTCAAAATTTTCTTTTTTCATCTAGAATCTAGAAAAGCCATTTTCATACTCGTAGGCCTCGTAGATTTTAATTTTCACTTTTAAAGCCGTTACTGAGCCCGGTAACGGCCCTTTTTCATTTTCTCTTACGTTTTAGATTATTTCAAAGTACGTTTAGGGTTTTAAAAAGTTTTTTAAGTCGTTTTTCAATTCTAAATCATAATCGTAGTTTAAATTAGGTGGTTTGCCTTTTAGGTTGCGTTTTTACATTTTTACGTTACGTTTTTAGGTTTAACTTACGTTTTAGTTAATTTGTGATTTACGTGTTTACGTTGATTGTTTACTTGCTTTTGCATTATTACTTGTTGAAATTAGTTTAGAAACTCAATCTCTCTATTTAAATCTCATTCAATTCACCCGATCACAAATCGTTATTCGGTTTCGCATTTCACACCTCACACGGACACGCCCCGGGAATATCCAATACTCTCGGTTGACTTTGTTTGACTATTTCCCGGTCAAAAGAGTCTTGTACTATACATATACTATATTGTGTGAGTATCAGTCGACTCAAAGAGCTCAAGTGATATAATCATCAGAGGGAGACAATACGCGCTGCACTCTTTTTGTCCTTAGTCATGGTTTTGTCCCACTGGTTTTCCTGACAAGGCTTTTAATAAGGCAACATTTCCTAAGCGTATTAAAAATATGGATATCAAAGAGGGAGTGTTATGGATAATTATTAGTGGATGTCCATATAGTCCATAAGAGACCCACGACTCAGTTAGTTATTAGGGTTTTTACCCTACTGTTTATCTTATATATACTCCATGTATCTATGACATTATAGATCAATTGAAGAATACGTTCATTCTCTCAACTCTTATTCACAACGGTAATTTACTACTTATTCTCTTCGTTACAAAATCATAGTCTACCCATATTTATTTTAAGATTTCTAAAACAATTGTCAACGTTTCATTTCAAGTTTTTATCTAATTAAAAATAGTTTAATTGACGTTTCATCAATGGTAAAATTTTGAACTTAATGAACATTGAGATCTTTCATACGCTTGAAATGCAAAAAATATCTAATATGAGTGTATGATTGTATCCTGATGTGTGAACACCGTTATCTTCTTTTGTTTAGTACTTCCTCCATCTCGAATTATTAGTTCACTTTCAAGTTGCATACACGTCTACACCTTTTACTAATAAAATATCATCTCTACTCACTAAATTTTCTCTTGATTGGCTAAAATCAAAGTGAACAAGTAATATGAAAAAAAAAAGTAACTCCCAATACCGTCTTCCACGGGTTATGGGTCCCAATACCGTCTTCCACGGTGTATGGGGGAGGTTGAGACGTAGACAACCATACCCCTACCTAAGGTAGAGAGGTTGCTTCCGGTTCTACTTAAGGTAGAAAAGGACCTCCGGCCTTTTGTAGGGAGTGAGGATCGAACCCTTGACCTCTAGGTTAAGAGGCAAGGGGTTTTCCAACTGATCCAACTCTACTTTTGATTTGAACAAGTAATATGAGATAACTTAAAAATAGAAACATGAACTAATAAATTGAGACTAATGAAAATATAAAAGGTTGATGATCGGTCATTTATGCATTAATCGTGAAGTATTTTGATCTAAAAAACAGGTGTTTTTATTGTAGAAAATAAAGACAGGCATATATCGTAGCTAAAAAGCCACTAACGAGAACAATTACCCCACACACATCATTCAGTCATGCATGTTTATCCCCTACAAAGAATTTTCAAAAACTATGTATAACAATATGAAATATTTATTTGATGAATCAATGTTGCCCTTTATTCACCTAGAAAGCATATTGGTTTAGCTTAATTGAGCATTTTATTACTTCCAAGTAAATTTGAAAACTAAATCTTTATGTATAACGATCACGAACAACATACAATTTTTGTAAACAAGAATGTGATGTCAATAACAAAATGTGTGTTTATATCATTAACCCCGAGTAACTAGTGAAACCGACCATCGTTTTCAGGCTTCAAGTATTTTATTGTAGTATTCATTACATTTTTCAAATCAAGTGAAGTAAATACTCAAAAGAGCAAGTTGAAACAACAAAGAGTATATGTGAGGTTTACCAGCCGCAATTCACGCATAAAAACACTCGTTGATAGAAATTGTATGTTATGTTTATATTTCGTTAAACAAGTATGCATAAAGAAACAAATATAATAAAGTTGTTTATATTTAATGTAGTAAGGGGAAAAAAATTAAGCTAAGAATAAGCACAACAAATAATTTTTGTTGTGCATCACCTCACCTCATTTACTTAATAATCACAATTGAGAGTTATAAAGGCCTCATCACTTTTAAATTCTATCTATGTGGGACAAAGTATTGAAATATACAATATCAAATCATATTATGCAATTAGCTGAAACATAAATTCACAAGTAGATAGATAACATGTTTCATAGCATAAAACCCTTATAAATTCTTTCACTCACTTGCTATCAACTTCATCAAACTATTTTATACATAATTTCTACAGTAATCAGTTATAAACGTTGTTAATAGTGACATATGAATGGACACGAGCACGAGAACTAAAATTTTCTCTTGCTACATGATGACTCATTTTATGCTTAGTTGTATTGATATGATTTCATTCAATGTAATGAACCTAGAATATATGAACATGATTCTAAATGAAACTAAGTATTTGGGCATTCTGATATAGAAAAAGAAATAGATATTTCTGTGAAATAGTTGGATGTTCCTTTAAGAATTTTAGACTATAATATGATAGGATATCTGATAAATGTTATTTGTTGTAAACCATCAAATATAGTAAGGAAAATCGCTATAAAAATATGTCCAATGAGCTTTTGAAGACTAGTTTCACACTCTAATCATTGAACAAACCTTGCTTACTTTGCATAATGTCAATAATATTTCAGTGAATTCAGGAAATGTTAGTTACCCATAATCAGTATAATACATAGATTCACAATAACTAATTATCTAGCACAAAACCAATAGGTTGCTAAGTAGCTAACCACCTTATGCGTCATTTATGCAGAATGTTGGTAAGAATACAAACTTTTTTTTTATTGTGAAGGTCATTAATTTCTCCTAAATCTTACCTGGTTCTAACTGGGTCTTGACCAGAATAGTCGAGTCGTACCTTGTTCTAACTGGGTTTTGGCCAGAATAGTCGAGTCTTACCTGGTTCTAACTGGGTCTTGGCCAGAATAGCCGAGTCTTACATGGATCTAACTGTGTCTTGGCCAGAATAGCCGAGTCTTACCTGGTTCTAACTGGGTCTTGACCAGAATAGCCGAGTCTTACCTGGTTCTAACTGGGTCTTGGCCAGAATAGCCGAGTCTTACATGGTTCTAACTGGGTCTTGGCCAGAATAGTCGAGTCTTACATGGATCTAATCGGGACTTGGCCAGAGTAGCCTAGTCTTACCGAGTCTTACCTGGTTCTAACTGGGTCTTGGCCAGAATAGTCGAGTTGTACCTTGTTCTAACTAGGTTTTGGCCAGAATAGCCGAGTCTTACCTGGTTGTAACTGGGTCTTGGCCAGAATAGCCGTGTCATACATGAATCTAACTGGGCCTTGGCAAGTATAGTCGAGTCTTACCTGGTTCTAACTAGGTCTTGGCCAGAATAGCCGAGTCTTACCTGGTTCTAACTGGGTCTTGTCCAGAATAGCCGAGTCTTACCGGTTCTAACTGGGTCTTGGCCAGAATAGCCGAGTCTTACATGGTTCTAACTGGGTCTTACCCAGAATAGCCGAGTCTTACCTGGTTCTAACTGGGTCTTGGCCAGAATAGCCGAGTCTTACATGGTTCTAACTGGGTCTTGGCCAGAATAGCCGAGTCTTACATGGTTCTAACTGGGTCTTGGCCAAAATAGCCGAGTCTTACCTGGTTCTAACTGGGTCTTGGCCAGAAGAGCCGAGTCTTACCTGGGTCTTGGCCAGAATAGCCGAGTCTTACCTGGTTCTAACTGGGTCTTGGCCAAAATAGCCGAACCTTACCTGGTTCTAACCGGGTCTTGGCCAGAATTGCCTGGTCTTACCTGGTTCTTGGCCAGAATAGCCGAGTCTTACCTGGTTCTAACTGGGTCTTGGCCAGAATAGCTGAGTCTTACCTGGTTCTAACTGGGTCCTTGCCAGAATAGCCGAGTCTTACCTGTTTCTAACTGGGTCTTTGCCAGAATAGCCGAGTCTTACCTGTTTCTAACCGGGTCTTGGCTAGAATGGCTGAGTCTTACCCGTTTCTAACTGGGTCTTAGCTAGAATAGGCAGGGTGACCCCTTGTCTCCATACCTCTTTACCCTTGTTATGGAGGTTCTTACTCTCATGTTACATTGCCGGGTTCGATTATCTGATTCATTTACTTTTCATCACAATTGCTCTAAGTTGAACATTATTAATTTGTGTTTTGCTGATGATTTGTTTCTATTTGCCCATGGTGATGTCAACTCGGCCCAAGTTATTATGGATGTGTTGGATGAATTTAAATTGGCTTCAGGTCTTATGCCAAGTTTGCCTAAAAGTACAGCCTATTTCTGTAATGTGCTTAATCATGTCAAGATTGCTATTTTTCAGGTTCTTCCATTTGAAGAAGGTGCTCTTCCGGTTAAATATCTTGGCGTGCCTCTTGTTACTACTAGGCTGATTTTTAGAGATTGTAAGGAGTTGGTGGAAAGATTGTCTAATCGTATTAAGGATTGGAGGAATAAATCGCTTTCGTTTGCTGGTCGGTTGCAATTAATTAGTCAGTGCTCTCTTCTATGCATATTTATTGGGCTTCGGTGTTTATTCTTCCTGATCGTATTGTTCATGATCTTGAGCAGCTTATGAGGGGCTTTCTTTGGTGTCATGTTGAGAATAGTAAAGGTAGATCGAAAGTTGCGTGGGAAGTTGTTTGTTTACCAAAACACGAAGGGGGTCTTGGTATTAGAAGGCTTGATTCCTTTAATAATTCCTTGATTACTTCTCATATTTGTAGCATTGTTACGGGGAAGGAATCTCTATGGGTTAAATGGATTCATGTGTATAAGCTTAAGGATCGCAACTTTTGGGATGTCCCGTGCCGTGGTAATATGACTTGGAGTTGGAGGAAGATCTTGCAGCTTCGGCCTCTTATTCGTAGATTCATATGGTATAACTTAGGCAACGGTTCAAAGGCATCTGCGTGGTTTGATTCGTGGTGTGATATGAGTCCCTTGTCTCTTATTGTATCTTCTCGGGATATTCATCGAGCTGGATTTTCTCCTGATTCTACGGTGCGTGATATTATTTTGGAGAATGGTTGGGCTTGGCCCAATCAGTGGGATGTTCGTTATCTGTCTCTTAATTCGATCGCGGTTCCTCAGTTGCTTAATCATGTGGATGATCGTTTATTTTGGCGTACTAGTAATGGCAGTTTTAAGCATTTCTGGGTTTCTCTTGTTTGGGATTGTATTAGACCACGGGGCTCCACTATTGATTGGTTTCATGTGGTCTGGTTTTCTCATAGGATTCCTAGACATGAGTTTCACCTTTGGTTGGTGATTAAACGGAAGCTCAAGATGCAGGATATGTTGCGGCTGCAGGATGATAACAATATTAATGTTGTTTTGCAATGCCCGTTGTGCGAGTTGCAACCTAATTCTCATGATCACCTTTTCTTTGATTGTATTTTCTCTTCTCAGGTTTGGAAGTCGTTGAAGGTGTTTGCTGGTTTTGGTTCCTTCCCAAATTGATAGAATCTTTTCCTCAATACATTGTTCTCCACTGATCGATGTGGGACAAACATTAGTATTCCTTAAGATATATCACACCTTGTAGAATTTTCCTCTCACGTGAGTTGGATTTGTGTATTGTCTATTGTGATTACGCATCCCCTCTTTGAACAAGACTTTGATTTATACTATAAAAGAAAATAAACTATAACTAATAAGTCGATGTAAACATATCTACAATACGTTAACATTTTTCTTTTCAATCAAAAGTACAATTGTCTAGTAGGATCGATGATTGTTACTTCTATGGAAAGAATACAATCTTCCAAGGTCTAAGAATATGTAGCAATATTTTGGTTTAGATTGTTGATTGCTAAAAAATCTATCAAATTAGTTCGCTTATGACATATATATGTTTCACTCGATTTTGTAGATTTTTGGTTTCGCACATATTGATAAAGCCAAATCCTATATGATATTTTAGTTTTATGACCATGGACAATAGGACAAAGTCTTAAAATATCGACTAGATAACATACCTTTGACATAACTTTGTATTAAATTGATGTTGAAAAATAACTCAACCTGGAACATATAAAGTACAGGGACTAATGTTGTCATTTTTATATTTTAGATATAAAGGGAGTTTAAGTTTGGCTTGATTTCGCATGATGATAAATATTGAAGGACTCAAGTTGAAAAGCAGCTAAAGTTTCTTGGTCAAGGCTATAAAAGCTCATTCATCAGCTAGGGTTTTGATATTCATTCATTCAGCCGATTTATCTCTTATTGCTCTCTTATTGTTTACATCAATCAAAATCTGTTGTTCATCTTTCTTGAGTGGTTGTGAGGATATTGTAATAGCACTATTGATAATTAGTCAATAGCCTATCACCTGAGTAGCAGTGGATAGGATTGTGAAGTGATTCTTGATTGTTTGGTTTAGTATTGAGATTGATTAAGATCAGTTTCTTATTGATCTTGTGATTTTGATTGATTAATAAAGTTGTTTCTTGAATTGAGATTCAAGATTTGTTTCTGGGTAAAACTTGTATTTTCCTACATGGTATCAGAGTAAGGCTTTTGATTCTTGCTCTAAATCGTTTTTAAAATAAATTTAGGGTTTCAAACTTTTGGTGGGTTTTCAAAATTAAGTTGATTAAGATCAATTAATTAGTGTGAATTGGTTAAATTGAGGTTTGATTGTTCAGATATTAAAGTTTTTTCATAAACGCCTAATTCTTGAAAAATTAGGGTTTGAGTAAAATTGGGGGTTTTGTTCTCTGGCTTCAATCGGTGATAGTTTGAGTTGATTGATCGTTGTTCTGTTTGGCAAATCTTGGAGTTATTTTGCTGGTTTTCCCTAATTCTTGTTAATTAGGGTTTGGTTGCTGGTGATTCTGGTGTGATTTAGATCGTGTGGGTTGTGATTCTTGACTAAGTGAATCAAGATCATAACCTGGGTTCGTTTTCCGCTGCTTATTGGTATCTTGCGTGCACTGTAACACCTCTCACGCTCTCTTCTTTAATTCTAGTTTTTACTTTCTTGTTTAGATTGACGGGGAGTAGGATCTGGGTTGTTGAAGTTGAGATTATTTGTTTTGGTGTTGATTGTGCTTACTTGGTACATGTTGTCTTATTATTTTTTGTATTATTCTGTGATTGCTTGTGTGTTCAGCCCTTGACCTACCACCTTGAGTGGCAAGGAAGCCTGGGAACTACCTTCTTTCCTTTTCTTGTGTGTTTGTTTAATTTTGCATTATGTCTGTTCATGGTGATACCCCACTTGTGTCTGAGCATGGAACTGATGATGATGATGTTCAAGTTACTTTAATTAGTAAACTTGATCTTAGCCACCCTCTTCATTTACACCCTAATGATTCTGCCACCCTTACTGTTGTATCTATAAAACTTAAAGGTACTGAAAACTATAATGTGTGGTCTTGTGCTATGTTGTTGGCTTTAGAAGGGAAAAATAAAACTGGATTTATTGATGGGTCATGTAGAAGATCGAATACTGATGAAGTCCTAGGTAGACAATGGGACAGGGTGAATGCTGTTGTTTTGAGATGGATTTTAAATTCCATATCAGAAGAATTATTTCTTGGGCAAATTTTTTCAAAAAGAGCTTCTGATGTGTGGACTGAATTGAAGGAAACTTTTGATAGAGTTGATGGTTCTGTTACTTTTAATTTGCACCATAAAATCAACTCCTTGTCTCAAAATGGTTGTTCTATTGCTGAGTATTTTAATAAGTTGAGTACATTGTGGAAACAATTTGATTCTTTAATACAATTGCCTAAGTGCACTTGTCATGCTGCTGAGGATTTTAAGAAACATAATCAGTTAATGAAACTTATGCAATTTTTAATGGGTTTAGATGATTCTTATATGCAAATTAGGTCCAATATTCTGTCTAGAGACCCTCTTCCTGATGTTAAAGGGGCTTTTGCCATCATTTCTAGTGAGGAGTCTCACAGATCTGTGGTCACTGGTTCAGTTACTGGTACCTCTCAAAGGTCTCAGTCAACTGTGTTTAACTCCAGTGTGCCCAATAGAGGTAGTTCTCAGAGGCCCCCAACCTCTTCTAATTCCTCAAGGCCTAATAACACTACTAGACCTAATAGTAATAGGAGGACTGCTGGTGGTCCTACCTTTGTTTGTGAACATTGTGGTTTCAATGGACATACTGCTGATAGATGTTTTAAGCTCATTGGTTATCCTGCTGATTTTGGAAAAAATAGGAGGAATACTAATAATAATAATCAGGGTACACAGAGTTTTAATGGAAGGTTTACTAATAACAACTCTGTTGGTTCTAGTTCCTGATCAGTGCTAAACAGTCAGATAATATTAACCAAGTTTAAATGGTTAACAAGTCAAAAACAGCTTAGACTAATGCTCCGTGGAGTACAATGTATCCGCGGGTCGTTAATCCCAACGAGGTGTGAAATCTGTAATTAAATGAAATTTGGGATCGGGTGATTATGAACAGGAATAGGTTAGAATATTTTATACTAATAATTTATACAATGAAACAGTTTAAACAATATACTTAAACAGTTACGTGAACTAAAAACGTTTACAAATTAAAAACTTACGTCTACGTACGGGGAAAAAGGTGAGTTTTAATGAAAATTAAACTATAGGGGGTAAAAATGAAACTTTTACAATCTTAAAATAAAAAGAAAATTTAAAATGAAAATGAAATTATTTAAATGATTATTTTAATATTTAAATACTAATTAATTAATTAAAACTATTTAAAAAGTAATTTAAACCTAATTTATATTAAACTAAAAATGATAAAAACTACAAAATAAACTACAAACTTGCAAAACTATTTTCTAAACCTTTAAATGAACTTGAAGAAAGTATAAAAAAATTAAAAATAAATATTTTTGTCTTTTTATGGTTTTCTTTTAATTAATTACTAATTATATTAATTAAACTATTTAAACTATTTTAAATTACTAATAATACTAAAATGACTTAGAAAATTATGGAAAAATTTATAAAACTAATTAACCATCACAGGAATTCTAAAAAATTATAAAAACGTTATAAAAATTATATTTAGACTAATTTACTAATTATTTATTTATTTATTAATTAATATATAATTTAACTAAATTAATTAAAGAAATTAGTAAATGAACATTAGAAATTCTAGAAAAAATTCTAAAATTATTTTATAACATATAAAAGCTAGGAAAATATAAAAACTAGGTGTTACTTAATAAAATCTAATTTTGCTATTTAATATTTTTAATATTATTTAATAATTAATTAAACTAATATTAATTCTAAATATCACTAAATGACAAAAGAAAAATCTGGAAAAAAATTATAAAATTACTTTAATATAAAATAGATTTAATAAAAATATAAAAATGCAAGAGTGCTTATAAATAAGCTAAAAGGAAAATTAAAAATAATTTCTATTAAATAGAAGCTATCACTTAATTTAAATTTGTCTTTTCTGGGTTTTTCTTTTATAAAACTATTAAAATACTTAAAATATGAAACTTTTATAAAAAAAACTAATTTGGAAATAAAAAATAAGCACTGTAAGTGCTTATTAGCTTTGATAGTTGACTAGGTTTGACCAAACCAAGAAATAAGCTCAAATGAGCTTATGTGGGGTCCACAAGGGTAGATTTAAGCTCAAATGAGCTTATGTGGGGTCCACAAGGGTAGATTCTGGTTCACCTTAGTTAGTTGGACATGTTTAAGCAGTAATCTATCAAATAAGCTTACTGAATTAACAATTAAGCACAAAATAAGCACTTGCTTATTGGTTTTCTGAGACAGGAATGGGACAAAGTTAAGGGCTTATTTCAGGTGGGGTCCACAGGTTCTTAGGTCACAAATTTGCTCAAAACTTGAAGGTGGCTAGGAGGGGGGTTGGGAGAACCCAAAATGGATCAGTGGGAACCACTGTGGTGGGCAGAATCACCCACCAAAGTGGTGGTGATGGCCTGATGGTCTGTTGCACAGGGGAGGTCCTTCCCCTGCAGCCTTGTTTGGAGGGGTGTGGGGTCTACAAGAAAATTCACAAAATTATAATAAACATGGGACACTAAAGACTAGCCTGGGGGTTGTAAATCCTAAAAGTTTCAAGGTCTTAAACCTAACCTAAAAATCACAATAATTCTTGGAGTTTTTGGAAAATCTGAGAAACATGCATTTTGACTTTTAGCTATTTGAACTTAAGTTGACTTTTATGAACTTCTACTAAATCCTAGTTACTAAATAAGCTGTAATATGTTATAATTAGACTAATTTAAGCTAAATGATTAACTTATGTAATGATATGATGAGATTACAAGTCCTAAACTTTAACAGTTAACTAGTATAAGAGAATAGAAAATGATTTTGACTTTTATCATAACAACACTTGATTTTTATGGTTTACTTATCCTAATATGGACCTAAATGACTTATTGCAACCAAATTTAACCAACTGAACTTATTGAAATACAGTGAAATCCCCTGATCCAAACACACCTGTATTAACTTGTAACTTATGATTTTCACAGCAACTTGATGATACAGACCTCAATACTGGTTTTAAAGTTTATAATACCATGTAATAGGACCATATGAGCATAAAACATCAACAAGTACAGCATGAAACATGAAAATCACAAACATGCTAATTCCACTGTTAAAACCTTAACTAAGTAACTATTTATTTATATGAACAAGCAAGGTGTTTTAAGCAATAACAATACTAATACATACAATCTAAACACAAATACACTGATATAATTACTAATTTAGGAGTTCTATAGTAAAATGCCAAAAACTTAGAAATGAGCTTACAAATGGTATCCAGCTGAAAACCAATTACCAATGACCAAGATCACTCCTAAAGCTTCCAATAAGCTACTAAACCAAAGGGCAATCCTGAATACACCCTGCTCCAACCATCTTCTTTCATTCTTCTCATTTTTTTTATTTTACAACTATTTTTGTATATTTTTGAGTATTTTTTATTTTCTAAGTAATACTGGTATTTTAAACTTCTAATAGCTTATAAAAGCTATATAAGGTACTTAAGTGAGCTTATGAGTCTAATTCAACAAGTATTAACAATATTTAAACTGAATGAGATTTTGAGTAAATGAAATTGCATAAACTGTAATTGAACTTTGAAATTGAAATTGAAGCTTTAAAAGAGTTTAATACATACTAAAAACACTAAGTACAATGCTTAAAAGCTTAAAATTATACTGAAACAATAACATTAAAACTAGTCGACATACAAGAAATTAAATTAAACTATATATCTTCAAACTCTGCTTCTCCTTACTTTTATAGATACCAAAAGTATTCCAGGTGTCCTCATGAGCAAATCCCACTACATTTGAGCCCTTGGATTAGTCTGAATTCATCTCAACCATTTAAACTACTTTTTGGCGCCAAAAGTCTAAATGGTGGCTTGGATTAGTTTCAGGGCAATTAATGCCTTTTGGAAGGATATGTGAGATGTAGGGAACATTTTGGATAGTAGGGGTGAGCTGGGGATGGTGGATGTGATGGTTGCAGGTTGTAGGGGACAAAGTGGGTAGTAGCTTTAGCACTTGTCATCCCCTGGTACAAAACCAGGGGGAAGAGGTTTGTTTGTGGGCTTGACAGAGGGGTGTTTGAGGTGGAAAGATGGTAAGGTGGAGGTGGCAGTGGTGAGTAGCAGGGTGAAGCAGGTTAAGAGGTGGAGTGGAGGTTAGGGGTGATGGGAGGTCAACGCGGGTCAAAAGACCCCGTTTTATTATAAAAGGGGTGAGTGGGCTTTAGGGTTGGGCTTGGGTAATTATTTTGGACCAGGATTTGTGTTTGGATTTGGAATTGGATTTTTGGTTTATAATTTGGACCCGTTTGGTTTGTAAGGTTCAAAAGCCCAAGGACCTTTGTTGTAATTTCTGATTTTCCAGGGACTAAACCTGTACCTGTTCCAAAGTTTATCAAAAGGTACTATTTTTTCCATATTGGAATAATACAAGGATTTATTTGATATTTTCCAAATTAAAACAACCGGGGACTATTTTTGCCAATTTCCAAAGTATAGGGACCTTTTTGTAAATTCTTTGAATTTATCATCTAGGAGTCAAATTTGTCAACTTGTGAATTACCAAGGACCTTTTAATGATAAAATTCCATTTTTGAACACTGGGGGTATTTTCTGTCAATATTGAAACTGCAGGGACCTGTTTTGCCAATTTTGATATTTTGAACTTTCAAGGGTAAAAATTGTTATTTCATGATTCCTGAGGACTGTTGTTGACTTTTCTTTAAAATAAATCATCCAGGGACCATTTCTGACATTTCTTGAAAGTTCAGGGACTGATTTTGACAATTTGGTAAACTTTGCCCGTTTTCCCTTGTTTTCAGTTCTTTTATGTCTGAAACATATAAAAACACCTTCTAAGGATATTTGTAGTATTTTGTGGTGTTTCTGAGTGTTTTTACATATTTTTGTTGTTCAGATTTGACAGAAATGATGAGTTTTTATGAACTCATCAATCCCCTACACTTAACTATTGCTAGTCCCTAGCAATCTAGCATCCACTAAAAACCCATTTTAAAATATAATGGATTTTGAAATCTGTTTACCAGACATCCATTACTTCTCGAGTAGCCAAATGTCTTAGTTCAAGTAAGAACTATGGTCCACTTGATAACCATGTGATTTTGAGCAAACCACCAGCTGTCAATGGATTTGTTTTGTCTTTACCAAAAGCTGTTTGCTTCTGGACTAGCCAACTCTTGATGGACAAAGTCAACATCTTGGTGAGCTGATTACCAATTATGGTTTTTCCACTGCCTTTACCACAAGCCATAATCTTGCGGGCTAGCCAACTCATTCACTTTTTGGGATATGGCGAGTTGATTTACCATACAATTTTGGGCAAATTGCAAGCCATAAACGGATTTGGGTTATCTTTACCAAAAGTCGTTTGCTCCTGGATTAGCCAATCCTTATGTGGATTAGACATGGTGGACTAATATCCATTTGCTGTGTTAATGCTAAGTACTTCATTAAGTGAAAAATTTGAAAAAATTTTAAAATTTTTGGCAAAAACGGGGGTACTAGATGTATAATGTGATTAAATTCGCTAGAATTTCCCCCTACACTTAGAAATGAATATTGTCCTCAATATTCAAAGTCCCGGCTATTATGCCGACTCTTTGAACGTAAAAAGGCAATATTACAAGCTAAATGTGGGAACAACATTTATTTTATTTTTGTATTTTTCATTTTTATTTTATGTACTTTATTTACAGTAGGGGCAACTCCCCTACACTTGGGTGGTAGAACAGAGAAAGAAGTCAGAAACATGGGTGAGAACCCATGTGATGCTAATGTTTTTGTTTACCGAGTCACTAGCTTGACTCGACCCCGTATTAATTAGTCCGTGTGGAAAGTTTGGAGATCTGGGACAACCACTTGTGGTATGTCCCCTCCAAAGTAGTGTTTCAAACGATGTCCATTTATTTTAAAATTGGGACCGTCGGGTTGCAATAACTCAACAGTTCCGTATGGGTATACTTTTGCTACAGTAAATGGTCCAGACCAACGGGTTTTTAACTTGCCCGAGAAAATTTTCAATCTTGAATTGAAAAGAAGAACTCTGTCACCAACGTTGAAAACGCGGTTCTTTATTTTAGAGTCATGTATCTTCTTAGTCTTTTCTTTATAGATTAAAGAATTCTCGTAAGCTTGATCACGTAGTTCATTTAGCTCGTTTAGCTGAACCTTGTGGTGATCACCCGCTGTCTGAATGTCAAAGTTTGCATGTTTCAAAGCCCAGTAGGCTTTGTGCTCTAATTCGATCGAAAGATGACATGTCTTTCCGTACACCAACTTGTATGGAGTACACCCAATGGGTGTTTTATAAGCCGTACGAAAAGCCCAGAGTGCGTCGTCCAATTTGTCCGACCAAGATGCACGGTTTTCACCTACCGTCCTCTCCAGAATTCTCTTTATGCCCCGATTTGAGACCTCCACCTGCCCACTAGTTTGGGGGTGATATGCAGTAGAAAGACGGTGAGTTACACCGTATTTCAGCATCACTCTTGCAAATTGATCATTGCAAAAGTGTGTACCACGATCACTGATAATGGCACGAGGAGTCCCGAATCGAGCAAAGAGAGACTTCAGAAATTTTACAACTACTCGGGCATCATTAGTGGGTAAAGCTTTCGCCTCAACCCATTTAGACAGATAGTCGACAGCCACGAGTATATATTTGTTCCCTCGTGAAGACGGGAACGGGCCCATGAAGTCAATGCCCCAGATATCAAATATTTCACAGACTTGGATGATGTTTTGAGGCATTTCATCCTTCTTAGAAACATTCCCGTGATGTTGACAAGCATCACAAGTTTTGACAAGATCTTGGGCATCTTTATAGATGGTGGGCCAATAGAATCCAGAATCAAACACCTTTTTGGCGGTGTAGTTTGAGCTGTGATGTCCCCCAGTGGGTCCATCATGACAAGCTTTGAGGATTTCCATGGCTTCAGTACCATGGACACACCGTCGGATGACTTGATCCGCACATATCTTAAAGAGGTAGGGGTCATCCCAGAAATAGTGTTTGACGTCTTTGAAGAATTTTCTCTTCTGGTGGGACGACATCCCTTTCACTACAAAATTACCCGCATGGTAATTTGCAAAATCGGCAAACAATGGGGTAGAGGTATGATGCGTGGGAATCGCAACAGGCTTTACCTCTCGAGGGATCTAGAGAAGCTTACAACCCCCACCAGGCAGTGTACCTGATCGTTGTAGTATAGTATAGTGACAAGTACCGGGGGATTGATCGTTCAGCTTAGGAATAGTGTCGCTAGGATTAGAAAGCCTAATTACTAGTTCTAAAGGTGAGGGATGATTATTTTTGTGTTTTTATATTTTTTAGAAAGCAAGTTAAATCTCGGGTTTTGAAAGAGTGGGCGGAATTAGTTGCTATTCAACTAACCCAAAACTAAGATGCAATCAAAATAAAATACTAAAAATGAAAATAAACTAATTATACTAAGGTTGTGAGCAGTAATTGGAGAAAATGTGTTTACTTAGATTTCACTACTCCCTAGATATCTTTTACACGTTAATTACTTGTTATAATTGCATGGATGACGGATCGTATTCCTTAATACCATTCATGGGGTGGCATACATAACTCCCCAATTCTATGAGCTCTTATCTCCTCCTACACCATGCCAAGCACAACTATAGGGATTGTAAACAGTGGCTCATGCATTAAATACAACCAATAAAGACCTAGTACGCCTCGGTTCATGTTTCTTAAGACGTTCAAGCATGTTACCATTTGGAGATCATTCATCCAAAAACAAGAATAAACAAGTAATCAACACATAATCAATATCTAGGTTTCATTAGATCTAAGCAAACACAAAAGAGATCTAGCCTAGCATGATAGAATTAAGACAAGAACAAGATATAGACAACCAACACATAGACATATTGATTGAATTAGAAGAACACTTATCTTAATTAATCATGCAAGGTATCAAGGGGTTGGAACCCTTGAAAAACCTGTAAAGTTACACCAAAATCGTCTTTAGGGTTTCTCCCAAAACTTCTCTCTTTAAATGTGAAAAACTAGAAAACTATATATAGGAAAATAGGGATGACGGCGTCAAGAACAAAGGTGTGACGCCGTCATCTCGCCACCAAATACTTCCTCGGACGGCCTTGATCTACTTCTGACCCCGTCAAGGCCTAGGCCGTCACACAAATTACTCTTGACGCCCTGTGTGTGACGCCGTCATCAACTACGGATTTTAATTCTTGGGGTTTTGACGCCGTCAGGAAAACTCTTGACGCCTTCATGAACTCTCGGATTTTATTATTGAGGTTTGACGCCGTCAGGAAATTACTCTTGACGCCGTCACCTACTGTTCCCAGCATGGAAAATTGAGACTTTGCCGTTTTCTTCACTTTTATGCTCCAAAAACGTCCAAAATGGCTTATTTTCCAGAATTCACTCTCCAAGTACCTAAAATCACAAAAGGAACGATTTAGGGCAATATTTGATCAAATAAATTCGGATTCGGGCTTAAATGACCCCCTAAAAACGGATCATTTTTCGCCTCATCATATACCCTTACACTTGAGATTTGCTTGTCCTCAAGCAAATGTGCTTTTATTCTACTCAAAAGACAAGTTAGGGGTCATTTAACACTAATATAAAAGTAATTACAACAAATAATCGTTCCACTAAAGACCAAAGACAAGCACGGAGGTCATACATTAGCACCTCACAAATAGTGTTTAGATACTCACATCTCTCGGGTGTAATAAAGTGTAAATTACAATATGGAAACGGAAGATATCTCTCACTACCTGTCATAGCAAAATAGATTACCATAGGCTTGGGAAAGGATCAAACCTCCACCACATGGCGTAAGCACCTAGGATAAACTATCAAAAAGGTCTTTTAAAGGGTTGTAACGTTAGGTATAGGGATATGAATTACACGGTTTTGTTGGATAAAGGAAGTTATTACTGGTGGCGAGTTAACAATCTTGGTTAATTACATGTACAATATGGCGTTGCTAAGCCAAGACTAGACTCGACTTAAGCTAATAAATGAAAAATAACAAAAACATAAAATGAACATAGAATAAAAAGGGATGGTAGTCCGTATGTTTTTTTTTTTTTTTTTTTTTTTTTTTTCTTGATTTTTCGATTTTTTTTTTTTTTGCATACACTCTTACCCTACCATCCAAAATAATACATCATAGGGAATGAACATTCCCCTTACACTTGAATCTTTACATACTTTACATTCAACTATTCTAATGACTCGAATTAAGAAAATCAAAACACTTGGAGCACTTTTAAGATTAACGTACATATGGGGGTAATATATGATGTTCTTCCCCATTACTCCATAAAATAAGTACTTACCCATGAGTCCCAATCGTCCCAAAACAATATGTACAAGGATATGACTCGACTTAGCAACCATGTAATCAATTAGATAGTTAACTTAGGGTTTAACAAATAACAATAATGCACTAAAGATGAGCGCATACACGGAAGGCTAAGGCGATTTGGTTGTACATTTAAGTGGGGTGTAACAAATTCTTCCTTTAAGTAAAATACTTAAAGTTAGAAACGAAAAGATAGGCTCGGAGGGGTGTACTAGGGGTTTCGTGTACTAAAAATGAGTACAACGCTAAGGGTGTGGGAAAAATTAGTTGACTTAACTAGCCAAGTAGTATGACTTAAATGGTCAAGTAATTATGATACGGGTTTAACACAAGGGTGATCCTAATGCCTCTTATCATGTAGTAAATCCTACCACACGAATGTAGTCTCACTAGCGGTCTCGGGATGCATCACTAACGCAAGTTCTAGAATCTAAATGCTACCGGTACACTCATAAGCACTAATAGCGAATGCTTTTCCTATCAAATCTAAAGGCGAACCTCACATATTTGGGTGGAAAATTTTTCTGAATATACGGTTATGTGCTAGTCATACAATCTCCTATCCATGAGACGCTTGCTATGGCTAAAGTTTCACTCCTAAATGTTGTAAAAAATTTTAAATTTGGCGCTAAAATTGCACTAACAAGTATTTCTCATAGTTTTATTACACGTCTACTATCAAACAAAACAAACTCAAGCGAAAGTGCATATGTAAGGTATCATCTTTTTACCCTCCCCTTACACTTAAGATGAACATTGTCCCCAATGTTCAAGTAAAGAATGTAAAAGTGAAAAAGTAAAGAGAATGAAATCAAATACTCCCCTGATTCGCTCGGTATGGATTATAGGTTGGCCAGATTAGTTCTTCCTCCAAGAAAATGAACAATCAAAGCTTCCCTTTCAGAATATAAATCATCTCCTTGTCGAAAATAACCTGTAAATCCTGACAAAAATAGACAAGACAACCTCGCGTAAAATCGGCGGCATCCTATATAAGTTACTAAATCCTAGAAAACAAAGTAAGATATAATGCTTGTGGAATGAAGTTTGCAGATCTCCTGGAGATTATAAAACTTAATAATTCACAAAAACCATAAGACTCCGTTAGAAAAAACAAAACCGGTAAAATTTCCAGATTTTAACTCCTGACGCCGTCAAGAGTAAACCTCTGACGCCGTCAGAATGGACCTGCAGAAATTCTTATGTTAAGTTTCCGGAAAATTTCTGGAAAAACTTGGTCCTACTTCCTGGAAAATCCTGCAAAACTTCATTATGACTCAATACAAGCATTTGACTCTAACAAATACGAATATACATGTTCATTTAATATTGTGGAAAATCATGATCGGTTTGTTTCTTAAAAACATATTTGGGGTTTCCCCTTACACTTATCTTTTGCAAAAATACTTCTAGGTGGAGTTAAGACTAGGCTAAACAACAAAGTAAAGTATTTCCACATTTTAATTGAGAAACATGATCAACCAACAATAAAAACTAAACATGCATACGGAAGCAAATAACAATCAAACAAATAAAATCACACAAAACATGGGTTGCCTCCCAAGAAGCGCTTTTCTTTATTTACGAGTCTTGTAGCTAGACTCAAGGTCATGGGTTACTACGTGATCTCATCATTGGTTCCATTCTTTGATTGCAAATATTCTTTGTAAAAATCAATCACCTTTTTCTCAACCGCCCCCATAATCTTTTGGGCAAATTCTTCATCGACTTTATACCTTGGTCCAAGGGCCAAGCAATCTTTGTAGTAAAGACTTTTTTTTCCCATACATAGTCCATGCCCTTTTTCTTATCCTTCTCATCAATATCCTCAAAAGCACCAACGTTGTCCTTATCAAAACGAGATATAAAGCGAAATTCTTTCATCCTATTAGGCATCCTATAAGTGATACTATCGGTGTTACTTGCAAATCGGATCGTGCCTTCTACCTCATCATATTCCAACTTAGACTCCTCAACAAATGGTTTGCCAAACACAACATTGGATAATCGACAATCAATAACATTAGCAAGATCCTCCACAATCATAAATTCAGTGACAAAAGTGAAATTACCAACAAAGACAAGTAAACCTTTAACTCTCCCGACAAAGTTACAAACTCCACCGGGGTACTTGGGATCCCTTCTAGGTTCAAGTCTTGTTTTCACTATATCATTATAAACCGTTGAGGACATAATGTTGACTGGAGATTTAAAGTCAATGTAAGCATTGCTAATGTGCCTATATCCAATCATACATGGTATCTTAGCATTCTTAGGATCGCCTCTCTTGATCTTAGGTTCAATTATGGTGAAAGGAGATCGCGGGTTATCAATAAGATTGTTATAATATGCAATCTCCTCGTTAGTGGGGTATAGATTAAAGTAGTCATTAAGCTTCGGATCTATTTCTTCCTCTTCTATTCTTTCAACAACATTCACAAAGTCATTAGGCCCTAGGTCCTTATTTGAATACAAGGCGGTTGCTAGGTCACTAAATGCATGTTCGAGTTCAATCTTAATCAACCTATTAAGCTCTCTAAGCTCTCTAATCTCACTCTCAATTTGTTCACGTAACACATCCACTTCTCTAGGGGAAAGGGGTGGATTCGCGTTTTCCATAATGGTCAACGGAATAGTCAATGAGTTTAATTTACTAACAGAGGCACAAAGAAATGAGATAGACTAAAGAAAACCTAAAAATAAAAATAAAAATCTTACTAGAAAGGAATCTAGCAAGTAGACCTAATAAAAAGAAATCCTAACCTAGACAATAACTATTCCCCGGCAACGGCGCCAAAAACTTGATGTGTGGGAATCGCAACAGGCTTTACCTCTCGAGGGATCTCGAGAAGCTTACAACCCCCACCAGGCAGCTTAGGAATAGTGTCGCTAGGATTAGAAAGCCTAATTACTAGTTCTAAAGGTGAGGGATGATTATTTTTGTGTTTTTATATTTTATGGAAAGCAATTAAAAATCTCGGGTTTGAAGGATTTGGGCGGAATTAGTTGCTATTCAACTAACCCAATACTAAAATGCAATCAAAATAAAATACTAGAAATGAAAATAAACTAAATTATACTAAAGTTGTGAGCAGTAATTGGAGAAAATGTGTTTACTTAGATTTCACTACTCCCTAGACATCTTTTACACGTTAATTACTTGTTATAATTGCATGGATGACGGATCGTATTCCTTAATACCATTCATGGGGTGGCACACATAACTCCCCAATTCTATGAGCTCTTATCTCCTCCTACACCATGCCCAACACAACTATAGGGATTGTAAACAGTGGCTCATGCATTAAATACAACCAATAAAGACCTAGTACGCCTCGGTTCATGTTTCTTAAGACGTTCAAGCATGTTACCATTTGGAGATCTGCCAGTTTTCTTAAGCCTAACATATAAATCATTCATCCAAAAACAAGAATAAACAAGTAATCAACACATAATCAATATCTAGGTTTCATTAGATCTAAGCAAACACAAAAGAGATCTAGCCTAGCATGATAGAATTAAGACAAGAACAAGATATAGACAACCAACACATAGACATATTGATTGAATTAGAAGAACACTTATCTTAATTAATCATGCAAGGTATTAAGGGGTTGGAACCCTTGAAAAACCTGTAAAGTTACACCAAAATCGTCTTTAGGGTTTCTCCCAAAACTTCTCTCTTTAAATGTGAAAAACTAGAAAACTATATATAGGAAAATAGGGATGACGGCGTCAAGAACAAAGGTGTGACGCCGTCATCTCGCCGCCAAATACTTCCTCGGACGGCCTTGATCTACTTCTGACGCCGTCAAGGCCTAGGCCGTCACACAAATTACTCTTGACGCCCTGTGTGTGACGCCGTCATCAACTACGGATTTTAATTCTTGGGGTTTTGACGCCGTCAGAAAAACTCTTGACGCCTTCATGAACTCTCGGATTTTATTATTGAGGTTTGACGCCGTCAGGAAATTACTCTTGACGCCGTCACCTACTGTTCCCAGCATGGAAAATTGAGACTTTGCCGTTTTCTTCACTTTTATGCTCCAAAAACGTCCAAAATGGCTTCTTTTCCAGAATTCACTCTCCAAGTACCTAAAATCACAAAAGGAACGATTTAGGGCAATATTTGATCAAATAAATTCGGATTCGGGCTTAAATGACCCCCTAAAAACGAATCATTTTTCGCCTCATCAAGGTATCATCCCGACTAGAGATTAAATTTAGTGTCTCCAGAGGAAAGGTTTCATTAATTTCCTTTCTCTCGAGATCATCCTGATGAGGATTCTCTAGACGGGATAAGTGATCAGCCGCAAGGTTTTCTGCTCCTTTCTTATCACGTATGATAATGTCAAATTCTTGAAGGAGTAGAACCCAACGGAGCAACCTCGGCTTTGCATCCTGTTTAGCAAACAGGTATTTCAAGGCCAAGTGGTCCGTATACACCACGCTTTTTGTTAGGATTAAGTAAGACCTAAATTTCTCAAAGGCGTATACCACAGCTAATAGTTCTTTTTCTGTGGTGGTATAGCGTGTTTGAGCTTCTGTCATGGTCTTACTAGCGTAGTGTATTGGCTGAAAGTGTTTACTTAAACGTTGCCCCAAGACTGCACCAATTGCAAAGTCACTTGCATCGCACATTAATTCGAATGGTGATGAGACGAAAAATGATCCGTTTTTAGGGGGTCATTTAAGCCGGAATTCGAATTTATTTGATCAAATATTACCCTAAATCGTTCCTTTTGTGATTTTAGGTACTTTGGGAGTGAAATCTGGAAAAGGAAGCAATTCGGACGTTTTTGGAGCATAAAAGTGAAGAAAACGCCAAAGTCTTAATTTTCCATGCTGGGAACAGTAGGTGACGGCGTCAAGAGTAATTCTCTGACGGCGTCAAGAGCAAAATTCCATGACGACCCAGTACAGATTTGACGGCGTCACGAGGGTAGGGCGTCAAGAGTAAAAGTCATGACGGCCTGGAAATGATTTGGTCTTGACGACGTCAAATGTAGATCAAGGCAGTCCGAGAATAGTTTTGGCGGCGAGGTGACGGCATCACAATGTTTGTCTTGACGCCGTCAGGCCTCTTTTCCTATATATAGTTTTCTAATTTTTCACATTTAAAGAGAGAAGTTTTGGAGAAACCCTAAGTACGATTTTGGTGTAACTTTACAGGTTTTTCAAGGGTTCCAAACCCTTGATACCTTGCATGTTTAATCAAGATAAGTGTTCCTTTAATTCAATCAATATGTCTATGTGTTGGTTGTCTATATCTTGTTCTTGTCTTAATTCCATCATGCTAGGCTAGATCTATCTTGTGTTTGCTTAGATCTAATGAAACCTAGATGTTAATTATGTGTTGATTACTTGTTTATACTTGTCTTGGATGAATGATTTATATGTTAGGCTTAAGAAAACTGACAGATCTCCAATTGGTAACATGCTTGAACGTCTTAAGAAACATGAACCAACGCGCACTAGGTCTTTATTGGTTGTATTTAATGCATGAGCCACTGTTTACAATCCCTATAGTCGTGCTGGGCATGGTGTAGGAGGAGATAAGAGCTCATAGAATTGGGGAGTTATGTGTGCCACCCCATGAATGGTATTAAGGAATACGATCCGTCATCCATGCAATTATAACAAGTAATTAACGTGTAAAAGATGTCTAGGGAGTAGTGAAATCTAAGTAAACATATTTTCTCCAATTACTGCTCACAACTTTAGTATAATTTAGTTTATTTTCATTTCTAGTATTTTATTTTGATTGCATTTTAGTATTGGGTTAGTTGAATAGCAACTAATTCCGCCCAAATCCTTCAAACCCGAGATTTTTAATTGCTTTCCATAAAATATAAAAACACAAAAATAATCATCCCTCTCCTTTAGAACTAGTATTTAGGCTTTCTATTCCTAGCGACACTATTCCTAAGCTGAACGATCAATCCCCCGGTACTTGTCACTATACTATACTTCAACGATCAGGTACACTGCCTGGTGGGGGTTGTAAGCTTCTCGAGATCCCTCGAGAGGTAAAGCCTGTTGCGATTCCCACGCATCAAGTTTTTGGTGCCGCAGCCCGGGGAATAGTTATTGTCTAGATTAGAATTTCTTTTTATTAGGTTTACTTGCTAGATTCCTTTCTAGTAAGATTTTATTTTTTATTTTTAGTTTTTCTTTAGTCTATCTTATTTCTTTGTGTCTTTGTTCGTAACCACCCGACATCATGGACAACGGGAACATCTTTGAACCCGTCAACCCACCACAACAAAACCCACCATTAGAACCCCTTAGGCCCCGAACCTTAGGAGAGTATTCCCGACCTAGCCATCAAGGCTACCGAAACACCATTGAGCTCACCGGAGCCAATGTGACCCTCTTGCGATCCGACACCATCCGGTTGGTGCAAAGCGGATGTGCATTCCATGGACTTCGTTCCGAAGATCCAAACCAACATCTTAAGGACTTTCTCAAAATCGTAGATTCCATAGACCTAGATGTTGCAACTAGAGAGACTACCCGTTTACGCCTATTCCAATTCTCTCTACGGGATCAAGCTAGTCAATGGCTTGAGCGTTTACCCGCGGGATCCATCACCACATGGGATGATCTCACCACTCGTTTCCTTGCTCAATTTTTCCCACCGGGGAGAACTACTAAGCTTAGAAATGACATCTTGATGTTCCAACAATGTCAAAATGAATCTCTTTATGAAGCATGGACTCGTTTCAAGGACTTACTCCAAAAAGTCCCTCATCATGGCATAGATCTTTGGCTCCAAGTCCAAATCTTTTATGACCATATCGACATCTCCACGAGGCGAGCCATTGACCAATCGGCCGGTGGTAAGCTACGTGATCTTAGTGCGGAACAATCATGGGAACTCATAGAAGATCTTGCTCTCTATGACAACGAAAGTTGGAATGATCCTCGTGACTTGAACAAAACGGTCAAGTCAATATCTTTGCCTTCGAACAATTCTAGCACTCCCAACCGTAGGATCATGGAACTTGAGGACCAAGTCAAGTTTCTCATGAAATCTTACGAAGCTCCTAAGCCTTCAAGCCAAGTGAACAAAATCACTTCTTCATGCGAATTATGTAGTGGTCCCCACGACACTCGCGATTGTGTGGAACTCCCCGGAACAGCTTTTGCGGACTACGCATCCACGCGTACCGACGAAGCGGGAGATAAGTGGTACACTTTCAAGCCCGAGCCAAACACTTACGGTGATTCATACAACCCCTCTTGGAAAAATCACCCAAACCTTAGGTGGAAACAAAATCAACCCAATTCTTCCAATCCGCCTAATCGTTACCAACCAACCTGTCCACCCTCCAAACGTACTTTCAACAACAATCCTTCTAACAACTATGGTAGTACCAACAATCTTGAAGGATTGATGTCAAAGTTTATGGCATCTCAAGAAGCTCGCATAGCTAGGTTCGAAACTGAATTCAACCAACAACAAACGGAGATGACTAACAAGATTGACAACTTGTTGAAAGCCCTCAACAACCAAGCGTTAATCACACCTAGGAAGGACACTAGGGACACCAATAGTGGAATCCAAATTAAGGATCCCTCATCATCCAAACATGTCCACTTTGTCAATGTTGTCACCATTAAGCCGATAGATAAGGAGATAGAGGAGATTGACAAGGATGAGAATAGGGAAGTTGAGGTTAACAAGGAAGAGGAATTAGAGGAGGTAGAGCCTATAGAAAAATACTTTGATAAGTTGCCCACCAAGGAAGAACGGGAATACCATAAGGATTTATTCGATAGTCCCGAGAGACCCTATATCCTTGGCACCCCCCTTATCAAAATGGGAGACCCCTCTAACATTAACATCCCATGCAATATCGGGCACATGCATATATGGAAAGCTTACATCGACCTTAGATCCCCCGTGAACATCATGACTAGAAGTTATTACAATTGGGTGATGAAGAAGCAACTTGATTTTAGGATGATGCCCGATAAGAATCTGATAAGTAATTTTGCAGGAAGGGTGAAGGGACTACATGTGATTATAGGAATCTCACCTATGAGATCGATTTTATGATAGTTGAGGACACTCGTCCGGTGATAGATGCTTGCCTAAGTCAAATAATATTTGGAAAACCATTTGTTGAGGCCACTAGAATGAGTTATGATCCGACTTTAGGGATAGTTAGATTCAAGGGAGAAAATGATGAGGTTGCCTATCAAATGCCCTACAAAATTGAGCAATACCGCCTTCTCTCTAATTTCGAAAAGGAACACAAGCAAGCGGCTTATTATAGGAATGAGGAGGATAGACGTAGAGGAGTAGAGTATGTAAAGAATAGAATGCTTGGTTTCTACAAAGAATGCTTGCAACTAGGTCCGGAGTACAAAACTGGTTTAGAAGACGACCTAGAGAGTGGAACCAATAATGAGGTCACGTAGTAACCCATGACCTTGAGTCTAGCTACAAGACTCGTAAATAAAGAAAAGCGCTTCTTGGGAGGCAACCCATGTTTTGTTTGATTGTTATTTGCTTCCGTATGCATGCTTAATTTTTATTGTTGGTTGATCATGTTTCTAAACTAAATAGTGGAAATACTTTACTTTGTTGTTTTGGCCTAGTCTTAACTCCACCTAAAGGTATTTTTGCAAAAGATAAGTGTAAGGGGAAACCCCAAATATTTTTTTAAGAAACAAACCGATCATGATTCTCCACAATAACAAATGAACATGTATATTCGTATTTGTTAGAGTCAAATGCTTGTATTGAGTCATAATGAAGTTTTGCAGGAATTTCCAGGAAGTAGGACCAAGTTTTTTCCAGAAATTTTCCGGAAACTTAACATAAGAATTTCTGCAGGTCAATTCTGACGGCGTCAGGAGTTTACTCTTGACGGCGTCAGGTGTAAAAATCTGGAAATTTTACCGGTTTTGTTTTTCTAACGGAGTCTTATGGTTTTTGTGAATTATTAAGTTTTATAATCTCCAGGAGATCTGCAAACTTCATTCCACAAGCATTATATCCTATCTTGTTTTCAAGGATTTAGTAGCTTATATAGGATGCCGCCGATTTTATGCGAGGTTGTCTTGTCTATTTTGTCAGGTTTTACAGGTTATGTATGACGAGAAGATGATTTATATTCTGGAAGGGAAGCTTTGATTGTTCATTTTCTTGGAGGAAGATTTAACCTGGCCACCTTATTATCCATACCGAGCGAATCAGGGGAGTATTTGATTTCATTCTCTTTACTTTTTCACTTTTATATTCTTTACTTGAACATTGGGGACAATGTTCATCTTAAGTGTAAGGGGAGGGTAAAAAGATGATACCTTACATATGCACTTTCGCTTGAGTTTGTTTTGGTTAATGGTAGATGTGTAATAAAACTATGAGAAATACTTGTTAGTGCAATTTTAGCGCCAAATTTAAAATTTTTTACAACATTTAGGAGTGAAACTTTAGCCATAGCAAGCGTCTCATGGATAGGAGATTGTATGACTAGCACATAACCGTATATTCTGAAAAATTTTCCACCCAAATATGTGAGGTTCGCCTTTAGATTTGATAGGAAAAGCATTCACTATTAGTGCTTATGAGTGTACCGGTAGCATTTAGATTCTAGAACTTGCGTTAGTGATGCATCCCGAGACCGCTAGTGAGACTACATTCGTGTGGTAGGATTTACTACATGATAAGAGGCATTAGGATCACCCTTGTGTTAAACCCGTATCATAATTAGTTGACCATTTAAGTCATATTACTTGGCTAGTTAAGTCAACTAATTTTTCCCACACCCTTAGCGTTGTACTCATTTTTAGTACACGAAACCCCTAGTACACCCCTCCGAGCCTATCTTTCGTTTCTAACTTTAAGCATTTTACTTAAAGGAAGAATTTGTTACACCCCACTTAAATGTACACCCAAATCGCCTTAGCCTTCCGTGTATGCACTCATTTTTAGTGCATTATTGTAATTTGTTAAACCCTAAGTTAACTTTCTAATTGATTACATGGTTGCTAAGTCGAGTCATATCCTTGTACATATTGTTTTGGGACGATTGGGACTCATGGGTAAGTACTTATTTTATGGAGTAATGGGGAAGAACATCATTTATTACCCCCATATATACGTTAATCTTAAAAGTACTCCAAGTGTTTTGATTTTCTTAATTCGAGTCATTAGATTAGTTTATTGTAAAGTATGTAAAGATTCAAGTGTAAGGGGAATTCTCATCCCCTATGATGTATTATTTTGGATGGTAGGGTAAGAGTGTATGCAAAAAAAAAAAAAAAAAAAAAAAAAAAAAAAAAAAAAAAAAAAAAAAAAAAAAAATCGAAAAAATCAAGAAAAAAAAGAAAAAAAAAATAGAAAAAGGAAAAAGAGAAAAAACATACGGACTACCATCCCGTTTCATTCTATGTTTATTTTATGTTTTTGTTATTTTTCATTTATTAGCTTAAGTCGAGTCTAGTCTTGGCTTAGCAACGCCATATTGTACATGTAATTAACCAAGATTGTTAACTCGCCACCAGTAAAACTTCCTTTATCCAACAAAACCGTGTATTTCATATCCCTACACCTAACGTTACAACCCTTTAAAAGACCTCTTTGATAGTTTATCCTAGGTGCTTACGCCATGTGGTGGAGGTTTGATCCTTTCCCAAGCCTATGGTAATCTATTTTGCTATAATAGGTAGTGAGAGATATCTTCTGTTTCCATATTGTAATTTACACTTTATTACACCCGAGAGATGTGAGTATCTAAACATTATTTGTGAGGTGCTTGTGTATGACCTCCGTGCTTGTCTATTGGTCTTTAGTGGAACGATTATTTGTTGTAATTACTTTTATATTAGTGTTAAATGACCCCTAACTTGTCTTTTGAGTAGAATAAAAGCGCATTTGCTTGAGGACAAGCAAATCTCAAGTGTAAGGGTATATGATGAGACGAAAAATGATCCGTTTTTAGGGGGTCATTTAAGCCGGAATTCGAATTTATTTGATCAAATATTACCCTAAATCGTTCCTTTTGTGATTTTAGGTACTTTGGGAGTGAAATCTGGAAAAGGAAGCAATTCGGACGTTTTTGGAGCATAAAAGTGAAGAAAACGCCAAAGTCTTAATTTTCCATGCTGGGAACAGTAGGTGACGGCGTTAAGAGTAATTCTCTGACGGCGTCAAGAGCAAAATTCCATGACGACCCAGTACAGATTTGACGGCGTCACGAGGGTAGGGCGTCAAGAGTAAAAGTCATGACGGCCTGGAAATGATTTGGTCTTGACGACGTCAAATGTAGATCAAGGCAGTCCGAGAATAGTTTTGGCGGCGAGGTGACGGCGTCACAATGTTTGTCTTGACGCCGTCAGACCTCTTTTCCTATATATAGTTTTCTAATTTTTCACATTTAAAGAGAGAAGTTTTGGAGAAACCCTAAGTACGATTTTGGTGTAACTTTACAGGTTTTTCAAGGGTTCCAAACCCTTGATACCTTGCATGTTTAATCAAGATAAGTGTTCCTTTAATTCAATCAATATGTCTATATGTTGGTTGTCTATATCTTGTTCTTGTCTTAATTCCATCATGCTAGGCTAGATCTATCTTGTGTTTGCTTAGATCTAATGAAACCTAGATGTTAATTATGTGTTGATTACTTGTTTATACTTGTCTTGGATGAATGATTTATATGTTAGGCTTAAGAAAACTGGCAGATCTCCAATTGGTAACATGCTTGAACGTCTTAAGAAACATGAACCAACGCGCACTAGGTCTTTATTGGTTATATTTAATGCATGAGCCACTGTTTACAATCCCTATAGTCGTGCTGGGCCTGGTGTAGGAGGAGATAAGAGCTCATAGAATTGGGGAGTTATGTGTGCCACCCCATGAATGGTATTAAGGAATACGATCCGTCATCCATGCAATTATAACAAGTAATTAACGTGTAAAAGATGTCTAGGGAGTAGTGAAATCTAAGTAAACACATTTTCTCCAATTACTGCTCACAACTTTAGTATAATTTAGTTTATTTTCATTTCTAGTATTTTATTTTGATTGCATTTTAGTATTGGGTTAGTTGAATAGCAACTAATTCCGCCCAAATCCTTCAAACCCGAGATTTTTAATTGCTTTCCATAAAATATAAAAACACAAAAATAATCATCCCTCTCCTTTAGAACTAGTATTTAGGCTTTCTAATCCTAGCGACACTATTCCTAAGCTGAACGATCAATCCCCCGGTACTTGTCACTATACTATACTACAACGATCAGGTACACTGCCTGGTGGGGGTTGTAAGCTTCTCGAGATCCCTCGAGAGGTAAAGCCTGTTGCGATTCCCACGCATCAAATGGCAAGTCCCAGTCGGGGGCAACAAGAATGGGTTCTTCATTAAGCTTTTGTTTCAAAATTTGAAACGCTTCTAAGCACTCAGGTGAGAAGATGAAAGGAGTATCCTTATCTAGGAGATGGGTCATAGGCCTGGAGATTTTTGAAAAATCTTGTATAAATCTACGGTAAAATCCAGCATGACCCAGGAAACTTCTAACACCTTTGACGGTAGTGGGAGGAGGTAGTTTTGCAATTACATCAACTTTTGCTCTATCTACCTCTATCCCATTCTTTGAAATCTTATGGCCGAGGAGAATGCCCTCTTTGACCATAAAATGGCTTTTCTCCCAATTCAGACACAAGTTTGTGTCTTCACAACGTTTAAGCATGATTTCCAGATTGGTGAGACAAGCTTGAAAAGAATCCCCGATGACTGAGAAGTCATCCATAAATACCTCCATAGTTTTCCCGATGGTATCGGAAAATATATCCATCATGCACCTTTGGAACGTGCCAGGAGCGTTACATAAGCCAAATGGCATACGACGGTAGGCAAATGTTCCATATGGGCATGTGAAGGTAGTTTTTTCTTGATCCTGTGGATCAATGGGGATCTGAAAATATCCTGAGAAACCGTCCAGGAAACAATAGTACTCATTTCCTGCCAACCTCTCAAGCATCTGATCCATAAAGGGTAGAGGAAAGTGGTCTTTTCGAGTGGCATCGTTTAGTTTTCTATAGTCGATGCATACACGCCACCCAGTAACCAAACGAGTTGGAATCAACTCGTTTTTTAGTGACAACAGTTATGCCACCTTTCTTTGGGACACAGTGGATGGGACTAACCCAAGGACTATCAGAGATCGGGTATATTAATCCAGCATCAAGAAGTTTGAGAACTTCTTGTTTGATAACATCATGTATTTTAGGATTAACTCGTCTCTGGTGTTGAACTGCAGGCTTAAAGTCATCTTCCATAAGAATTTTGTGAGTACAAAATTCAGGGTTAATACCCTTTATATCAGATAATTTCCAAGCAATTGCTTGCTTGTGTTACTTTAAGACCTTTATGAGAGCAGTTCTCTCTTCATCACTTAAATCTTTTGCTATAATGACGGGTAACTTGTCGTTACCCTCCAAAAAAACGTATTCGAGATGAGGAGGTAAGTCTTTGAGTTCAACTTCAGGAAATTCATCAGTTTTTTCAACATATTTGATTTCCTCTTTATGAAGTTTTAGTGGTAGAATAGGAGGATGGGAGGGATCTTTGTTTAACAATCGCTCAACGAGCATGATATCCCCCTCCGGGTCAATCTCTTGATGATCAATTCCAGATGGAATTGAATCACTTCTAAGAAAGGCCTTTATTTCCTCGAGGATGAAGTCACTTCCCTCAAACGGAGTAAGGGAAGGATTAGAATTATAAATTATAGGAGTAGAAGATGGAGTGGGATTGCCACTCAGGTAATCATCAGAATAACCAAGAACTTCTTGAGCGTACTCATCACAAGCAATATCAATGACATCTATTCGGTTAACCGATTCAGAGTCATAATTTGAGGAGTACCTTGAAGTTTGATCGAGGTTAAATGTGATTGCTTCTGTACCCACACGTAATGTGATCTCATGTTCAAAGACATCTATGAGAGCACGACCTGTTTTAAGGAATCCTCTTCCAACAATTAGAGGAACCCTTTGATCTGCATCAAATTCAACAACAACAAAGTCGGCTGGAAAATGAAACTTACCTACTTTTACAAATACGTCCTCAGCAATGCCAAGAGGACGTGATATTGATCGGTCTGCAAGCTCTAAAGTCATGCAAGTAGGAAAGTCCTGGAAGAGATAGTTTCTTCCATACTGAATGTGGCATTAGGTTGATGCTGGCACCAAGATCGGCCAAGGCATAGCAATCAACCATTCCTGGAAATACACAAGGTATTAGAAATTTTCCAGGATCTCCGAGCTTCTCAGGAAGCTTCTTTAAAAGAACTGCAGAGCAGTTCTCATTTAACGGAGTTTTAGCCATTTCAAACAGCTTTTCCTTATTACTCAACAAATGTTTAAGCGTTGATGCAAACTTGGGCATTAAAATGATAGCGTCCGCGAAGCTTATGTCAAAATGTAATTCTTGAAAAATTTGGTATAATTTGTCCATTTGATGACTAGCTTTCTCGCGAAGCTTTTGATCATTTAATCGTGATGGGTATGGGATTGAAGATTTAGGGGTGGTTTTTGGATTTTCTACGGGAATCTGTGGAGTTTTAGGCACTACTTTGTCTTTAGTAGCTGGGACCTGAATAACTGGAGGTGGGACGTCGTCGGTACTTCCTTTATCAATAGGAGGTATTGTGTCCGTAGTAACCTCAGCTTCTTTTTCCAATACCTCAGGAGAAGAGAAAGAGGTAGATGGAATTTTGGGTCCTTTGTATGAAGCTCCACTCCTGGTTGTGATCGTTTTTGCATCGCCCCTCGGATTCGCGATCGTGGTGCTAGGTAATTTACCTGAGCCCGAGGGTCGTTCATTTAAAGATTTCTTAATATCAGAAATCTGGCTGATCAACAACCGGTTTGTTTCTTCCTGGGTTTTCATGAATTGTTTTAATAATTCATCAGAGGGAGTAGGGTTTGGAACAACAGCTTGTGTTTGGATAGGAGGGGTTTACCCTCGGTTGTTCTAGTTAAACCTTGATTTTGAAATTGCCCCTGATTTGGGTTTCCATGAAAGTAGCCAGGGTTAAAGTTACCCTGTCCCTGATTTCTATTCCCCTGATTTTGAAAATTTTGGGGATGACCTTGATTAAAGTTACCTTGGTTAGGAAAACCTTGGTTACTTCTATTCTGGTTTTAGGGACGGTTTTGTATGTTCTGGTTAAAACCAGGTGGTACAGGGTAAGTGTTCGGATGCCATGGTGGTTCAGCAGGAGGACGATATTGATTAGCTCCTGGATTGGAACTACCGGCAATCGCATTTGTTTCAAACGTGTTACTATCGGTGGCAGTACAGTTATAGTATGCATGAGGACCACCGCAAGTAACACAGACATCCACTTTCTTCACTTCAGCATGTGAAGGATTCTGTGGGAAGGAGACTTTCTTTTGGTTGGAGAGAACCAAAGCTTGTATAGCATCCGTGAGTTTATCAATCTTAGCATCGGTGCTAGATTGATTCACGGTAGATGAAGAAGGATAGACCTGTTTGTTTCGTGTGGTTCGAACCTTGGATTTGTTTTCAATTATAGCTAAAGCTTCTTTGACAGTATGACTCAAAAAATTACCTACTGCTGAGGCATTGAGGGAGTCTTGGTCTGCTTGGCTCACTCCGTTATAAAACGTGTCGAGTTGCATTAACTCAGAAAATCCGTGGTGAGGACATTTGCGAAGCAACTCTTTGAATCTATCCCATGCTTCACTGAATGTTTCACCAGGTCTTTGTGAAAACTTGGTGATTTCATTTCTAAGATAAGCAGTTTTGGATGGGGGATAGAATTCATTCACAAATTTCTTAACTAAATCTTCCCATGTATCTATGGAACGAGGGAGTTGTTTTTCTAACCAGACTCTGGCTGCCCCCTCGAGAGAAAATGGAAAAAGAAATAGTTTAATAGCCTCTTGCGGGACATTCTTATATTTGATGGTAGATGTAATATTGTTAAACCATCGTATATGCGAATGAGGATCGTCACACCTCACACGGACACGCCCCGGGAATATCCAATACTCTCGGTTGACTTTGTTTGACTATTTCCCGATCAAAAGAGTCTTGTACTATACATATACTATATTGTGTGAGTATCAGTCGACTCAAAGAGCTCAAATGATATAATCATCAGAGGGAGACAATACGCGCTGCACTCTTTTTGTCCTTAGTCATGGTTTTGTCCCACTGGTTTTCCTGACAAGGCTTTTAATAAGGCAGCATTTCCAAAGTGTATTAAAAATATGGACATCAAAGAGGGAGTGTTATGGATAATTATTAGTGGATGTCCATATAGTCCATAAGAGACCCACGACTCAGTTAGTTATTAGGGTTTTTACCCTACTGTTTATCTTATATATACCCCATGTATCTATGACATTATAGATCAATTGAAGAATACTTTCATTCTCTCAACTCTTATTCACAACAGTAATTTACTACTTATTCTCTTCGTTACAAAATCATAGTCTACCCATATTTATTTTAAGATTTCTAAAACAATTGTCAACGTTTCATTTCAAGTTTGTTGGAAAACATAATCCAATTAATCTTTGTTAAAGATTAATGTCGATTTATTACTGGTTTGTGAAAGCAAATTCAGAATAACATGGCAGTAGATAAGTTTTTTATATTAGGTATTTTAGATTAGAAACCTGTAAACCCAATATTGTATATGGGCTGGGTCCAAATACACAACCGGTGTAAATGGTTATTTAGAATTCTAGGGTTATAACGTTTAGCTTATATTGAAACGACATGTCTCTTGACATATCATAACGTTTCATTATGTATAAATAGAGTAGGAATTCGTTGTAATCAATCAACCCTTCTCATTATCAATAATATCAGATTTAAGGGTTCAATCCCAATCTTACTGTTTCTCTATTGTTATTTCGATTCTTATATGATGAATACATGTAGTTGTTTAGATCATTCGATCCTGGAATCCTCCCAAACAACCTGTGGAACATTGGTATCAGAGCTTCAAGGGATCTAACAACATCAAAACATGTCTTTACAAATCATCATTCAAGATCAGAGATGCTTTTAAAATCGCAGAAGAGAAGAGAGCAACCATGGAAATAATGGAGGCCATTTGAAGAGGCTTGTTGGTTTTTCATTGCTTCAAACCAAAAGCCATGAAGATATGATCAACCTGGACTTAAGGAAGATCACAACATGATGGTGGAAATAACCAGAATTGTATCAAACGATAGAAGACATCAAAATTCAAGAAAGCATCAAGAAACAAGATGATTGAAGAAGAAACAAAGATTAATTAGATTAGGGAGGAATATGTTGGAAAACATAATCCAATTAATCTTTGTTAAAGATTAATGTCGATTTATTACTGGTTTGTGGAAGCAAATTCAGAATAACATGACAGTAGATAAGTTTTTTATATTAGGTATTTTAGATTAGAAACCTGTAAACCCAATATTGTATATGGGCTGGGTCCAAATACACAACCGGTTATTTAGAATTCTAGGGTTATAACGTTTAGCTTATATTGAAACGACATGTCTCTTGACATATCATAACGTTTCATTATGTATAAATAGAGTAGGAATTCGTTGTAATCAATCAACCCTTCTCATTATCAATAATATCAGATTTAAGGGTTCAATCCCAATCTTCCTGTTTCTCTATTGTTATTTCAATTCTTATATGATGAATACATGTAGTTGTTTAGATCATTCGATCCTGGAATCCTCCCAAACAACCTGTGGAACATTGGTATCAGAGCTTCAAGGGATCTAACAACATCAAAACATGTCTTTACAAATCATCATTCAAGATCAGAGATGCTTTTAAAATCGCAGAAGAGAAGAGAGCAACCATGGAAATAATGGAGGCCATTTGAAGAGGCTTGTTGGTTTTTCATTGCTTCAAACCAAAAGCCATGAAGATATGATCAACCTGGACTTAAGGAAGATCACAACATGATGGTGGAAATAACCAGAATTGTATCAAACGATAGAAGACATCAAAATTCAAGAAAGCATCAAGAAACAAGATGATTGAAGAAGAAACAAAGATTAATTAGATTAGGGAGGAATATGTTGGAAAACATAATCCAATTAATCTTTGTTAAAGATTAATGTCGATTTATTACTGGTTTGTGGAAGCAAATTCAGAATAACATGGCAGTAGATAAGTTTTTTATATTAGGTATTTTAGATTAGAAACCTGTAAACCCAATATTGTATATGGGCTGGGTCCAAATACACAACCGGTTATTTAGAATTCTAGGGTTATAACGTTTAGCTTATATTGAAACGACATGTCTCTTGACATATCATAACGTTTCATTATGTATAAATAGAGTAGGAATTCGTTGTAATCAATCAACCCTTCTCATTATCAATAATATCAGATTTAAGGGTTCAATCCCAATCTTCCTGTTTCTCTATTGTTATTTCAATTCTTATATGATGAATACATGTAGTTGTTTAGATCATTCGATCCTGGAATCCTCCCAAACAACCTGTGGAACAAAGTTTTTATCTAATTAAAAATAGTTTAGTTGACGTTTCATCAATGGTAAAATTTTGAACTTAATGAACATTGAGATCTTTCATACGCTTGAAACACAAAAAATATCTAATATGAGTGTATGATTGCATCCTGATGTGTGAACACCGTTATCTTCTTTTGTTTAGTACTTCCTCCATCTCGAATTATTAGTTCACTTTCAAGTTGCATACACGTCTACACCTTTTACTAATAAAATATCATCTCTACTCACTAAATTTTCTCTTGATTGGCTAAAATCAAAGTGAACAAGTAATATGAGATAACTTAAAAATAGAAACATGAACTAATAAATTGAGACTAATGAAAATATAAAAGGTTGATGATCGGTCATTTATGCATTAATCGTGAAGTATTTTGATCTAAAAAACAGGTGTTTTTATTGTAGAAAATAAAGACAGGCATATATCGTAGCTAAAAAGCCACTAACGAGAACAATTACCCCACACACATCATTCAGTCATGCATGTTTATCCCCTACAAAGAATTTTCAAAAACTATGTATAACAATATGAAATATTTATTTGATGAATCAATGTTGCCCTTTATTCACCTAGAAAGCATATTGGTTTAGCTTAATTGAGCATTTTATTACTTCCAAGTAAATTTGAAAACTAAATCTTTATGTATAACGATCACGAACAACATACAATTTTTGTAAACAAGAATGTGATGTCAATAACAAAATGTGTGTTTATATCATTAACCCCGAGTAACTAGTGAAACCGACCATCGTTTTCAGGCTTCAAGTATTTTATTGTAGTATTCATTACATTTTTCAAATCAAGTGAAGTAAATACTCAAAAGAGCAAGTTGAAACAACAAAGAGTATATGTGAGGTTTACCAGCCGCAATTCACGCATAAAAACACTCGTTGATAGAAATTGTATGTTATGTTTATATTTCGTTAAACAAGTATGCATAAAGAAACAAATATAATAAAGTTGTTTATATTTAATGTAGTAAGGGGAAAAAAATTAAGCTAAGAATAAGCACAACAAATAATTTTTGTTGTGCATCACCTCACCTCATTTACTTAATAATCACAATTGAGAGTTATAAAGGCCTCATCACTTTTAAATTCTATCTATGTGGGACAAAGTATTGAAATATACAATATCAAATCATATTATGCAATTAGCTGAAACATAAATTCACAAGTAGATAGATAACATGTTTCATAGCATAAAACCCTTATAAATTCTTTCACTCACTTGCTATCAACTTCATCAAACTATTTTATACATAATTTCTACAGTAATCAGTTATAAACGTTGTTAATAGTGACATATGAATGGACACGAGCATGAGAACTAAAATTTTCTCTTGATTGGCTAAAATCAAAGTGAACAAGTAATATGAGATAACTTAAAAATAGAAACATGAACTAATAAATTGAGACTAATGAAAATATAAAAGGTTGATGATCGGTCATTTATGCATTAATCGTGAAGTATTTTGATCTAAAAAATAGGTGTTTTTATTGTAGAAAATAAAGACAGGCATATATCGTAGCTAAAAAGCCACTAACGAGAACAATTACCCCACACACATCATTCAGTCATGCATGTTTATCCCCTACAAAGAATTTTCAAAAACTATGTATAACAATATGAAATATTTATTTGATGAATCAATGTTGCCCTTTATTCACCTAGAAAGCATATTGGTTTAGCTTAATTGTGCATTTTATTACTTCCAAGTAAATTTGAAAACTAAATCTTTATGTATAACGATCACGAACAACATACAATTTTTGTAAACAAGAATGTGATGTCAATAACAAAATGTGTGTTTATATCATTAACCCCGAGTAACTAGTGAAACCGACCATCGTTTTCAGGCTTCAAGTATGTTATTGTAGTATTCATTACATTTTTCAAATCAAGTGGAGTAAATACTCAAAAGAGCAAGTTGAAACAACAAAGAGTATATGTGAGGTTTACCAGCCGTAATTCACGCATAAAAACACTCGTTGATAGAAATTGTATGTTATGTTTATATTTCGTTAAACAAGTATGCGTAAAGAAACAAATATAATAAAGTTGTTTATATTTAATGTAGTAAGGGAAAAAAAATTAAGCTAAGAATAAGCACAACAAATAATTTTTGTTGTGCATCACCTCACCTCATTTACTTAATAATCACAATTGAGAGTTATAAAGGCCTCATCACTTTTAAATTCTATCTATGTGGGACAAAGTATTGAAATATACAATATCAAATCATATTATGCAATTAGCTGAAACATAAATTCACAAGTAGATAGATAACATGTTTCATAGCATAAAACCCTTATAAATTCTTTCACTCACTTGCTATCAACTTCATCAAACTATTTTATACATAATTTCTACAGTAATCAGTTATAAACGTTGTTAATAGTGACATATGAATGGACACGAGCATGAGAACTAAAATTTTCTCTTGCTACATGATGACTCATTTTATGCTTAGTTGTATTGATATGATTTCATTCAATGTAATGAACCTAGAATATATGAACATGATTCTAAATGAAACTAAGTATTTGGGCATTATGATATAGAAAAAGAAATAAATATTTCTGTGAAATAGTTGGATGTTCCTTTAAGAATTTTAGACTATAATATGATAGGATATCTGATAAATGTTGTTTGTTGTAAACCATCAAATATAGTAAGGAAAATCGCTATAAAAATATGTCCAATGAGCTTTTGAAGACTAGTTTCACACTCTAATCATTGAACAAACCTTGCTTACTTGGCATAATGTCAATAATATTTCAGTGAATTCAGGAAATGTTAGTTACCCATAATCAGTATAATACATAGATTCACAATAACTAATTATCTAGCACAATACCAATAGGTTGCTATTTAGCTAACCACCTTATGCGTCATTTATGCAGAATGTTGGTAAGAATACAATCTTTTTTTTTTTTTTTTTTTTTTTATTGGGAAGGTCATTAATTTCTCCTAAATCTTATCTGGTTCTAACTGGCTCTTGACCAGAATAGTCGAGTCGTACCTTGTTCTAACTGGGTTTTGGCCAGAATAGCCGAGTCTTACCTGGTTCTAACTGGGTCTTGGCCAGAATAGCCGAGTCTTACATGGATCTAACTGGGTCTTGGCCAGAATAGCCGAGTCTAACCTGGTTCTAACTGGGTCTTGACCAGAATAGCCGAGTCTTACCTGGTTCTAACTGGGTCTTGGCCAGAATAGCCGAGTCTTACATGGTTCTAACTGGGTCTTGGCCAGAATAGCCGAGTCTTACATGGTTCTAACTGGGTCTTGGCCAGAATAGTCGAGTCTTACCTGGATCTAACCGGGTCTTGGCCAGAGTAGCTTAGTCTACCGAGTCTTACCTGGTTCTAACTGGGTCTTGGCCAGAATAGTCGAGTCGTACCTTGTTCTAAATGGGTTTTGGCCAGAATAGCCGAGTCTTACCTGGTTGTAACTGGGTCTTGGCCAGAATAGCCGAGTCTTACATGAATCTAACTGGGTCTTGGCCAGAATAGCCGAGTCTTACCTGGTTCTAACTAGGTCTTGGCCAGAATAGCCGAGTTTTACCTGATTCTAACTGGGTCTTGTCCAGAATAGCCGAGTCTTATCGGTTCTAACTGGGTCTTGGCCAGAATAGCCGAGTCTTACATGGTTCTAACTGGGTCTTGGCCAGAAGAGCCGAGTCTTACCTGGTTCTAACTGGGTCTTGGCCAGAATAGTCGAGTCTTACATGGTTCTAATTGGGTCTTACCCAGAATAGCCGAGTCTTACCTGGTTCTAACTGGGTCTTGGCCAGAAGAGATGAGTCTTACCTAGTTCTAACTGGGTCTTGGCCAGAATAGCCGAGTCTTACCTGGTTCTAACTGGGTCTTGGCCAGAATAGCCGAGTCTTACCTGGTTCTAACTGGGTCTTGGCCAGAATAGCCGAGTCTTACCTGGTTCTAACTGGGTCTTGGCCAGAATAGCCGAGTCTTACCGGTTTCTAACTGGGTCTTGGCCAGAATAGCCGAGTCTTACCTGTTTCTAACCGGGTCTTGGCTAGAATAGCCGAGTCTTACCCGTTTCTAACTGGGTCTTGGCTAGAATAGGCAGGGTGATCCCTTGTCTCCATACCTCTTTACCCTTGTTATGGAGGTTCCTACTCTCATGTTACATTGCCGGGTTCGATTATCTGATTCATTTACTTTTCATCACAATTGCTCTAAGTTGAACATTATTAATTTGTGTTTTGCTGATGATTTGTTTCTATTTGCCCATGGTGATGTCAACTCGGCCCAAGTTATTATGGATGCGTTGGATGAATTTAAATTGGCTTCGGGTCTTACGCCAAGTTTGCCTAAAAGTACAGCCTATTTCTGTAATGTGCTTAATCATGTCAAGATTGCTATTCTTCAGGTTCTTCCATTTGAAGAAGGTGCTCTTCCGGTTAAATATCTTGGCGTGCCTCTTGTTACTACTAGGCTGATTTTTAGAGATTGTAAGGAGTTGGTGGAAAGATTGTCTAATCGTATTAAGGATTGGAGGAATAAATCGCTTTCGTTTGCTGGTCGGTTGTAATTAATTCAGTCAGTGCTCTCTTCTATGCATATTTATTGGGCTTCGGTGTTTATTCTTCCTGCTCGTATTGTTCATGATCTTGAGCAGCTTATGATGGGCTTTCTTTGGTGTCATGTTGAGAATAGTAAAGGTAGATCGAAAGTTGCGTGGGAAGTTGTTTGTTTACCAAAACACGAAGGGGGTCTTGGTATTAGAAGGCTTGATTCCTTTAATAATGCCTTGATTACTTCTCATATTTGGAGCATTGTTACGGGGAAGGAATCTCTATGGGTTAAATGGATTCATGTGTATAAGCTTAAGGATCGCAACTTTTGGGATGTCCCATGCCGTGGTAATATGACTTGGAGTTGGAGGAAGATCTTGCAGCTTCGGCCTCTTATTCGTAGATTCATATGGTATAAGTTAGGCAACGGTTCAAAGGCATCTGCGTGGTTTGATTCGTGGTGTGATATGAGTCCCTTGTCTCTTATTGTATCTTCTCGGGATATTCATCGAGCTGGATTTTCTCCTGATTCTACGGTGCGTGATATTATTTTGGAGAATGGTTGGGCTTGGCCCAATCAGTGGGATGTTCGTTATCCGTCTCTTAATTCGATCACGGTTCCTCAATTGCTTAATCATGTGGATGATCGTTTATTTTGGCGTACTAGTGATGGCGGTTTTAAGCATTTCTCAGTTTCTCTTGTTTGGGATTGTATTAGACCACGGGGCTCTACTATTGATTGGTTTCATGTGGTCTGGTTTTCTCATAGGATTCCTAGACATGAGTTTCACCTTTGGTTGGTGATTAAACGGAAGCTCAAGACGCAGGATATGTTGCCGCTGCAGGATGATAACAATATTAATGTTGTTTTGCAATGCCCGTTGTGCGAGTTGCAACCTGATTCTCATGATCACCTTTTCTTTGATTGTATTTTCTCTTCTCAGGTTTGGAAGTCGTTGAAGGTGTTTGCTGGTTTTGGTTCCTTCCCAAATTGATAGAATCTTTTCCTCAATACATTGTTCTCCACTGATCGATGTGGGACAAACAATAGTATTCCTTAAGATATATCACACCTTGTAGAATTTTCCTCTCACGTGAGTTGGATTTGTGTATTGTCTATTGTGATTACGCATCCCCTCTTTGAACAAGACTTTGATTTATACTATAAAAGAAAATAAACTATAACTAATAAGTCGATGTAAACATATCTACAATACGTTAACATTTTTCTTTTCAATCAAAAGTACAATTATCTAGTAGGATCGGTGATTGTTACTTCTATGGAAAGAATACAATCTTCCAAGGTCTAAGAATGTGTAGCAACATTTTGGTTTAGATTGTTGATTGCTAAAAAATCTATCAAATTAGTTCGCTTATGACATATATATGTTTCACTCGATTTTGTAGATTTTTGGTTTCACACATAATGATAAAGCCAAATCCTATATGGTATTTTAGTTTTATGACCATGGACAATAGGACAAAGTCTTAAAATATCGACTAGATAACATACCTTTGACATAACTTTGTATTAAATTGAAGACCAAAGTCTATGTAAGAGAGATGTAAGAATAGATTGACTTTACCCTCCTCCTTTTTCTTTTTCTACTCCAAATACCGAAACGGAGTTTAAATTTGAAAAACAGAACCACACGACTTGTGAGACTTGTTTGGGAAGTCGGTTAAACATCGTCAAGGTATTACAAGGCATCTTTATTGTGTGTTTCTAGTCGATTTTAGATGTTGCATTATGTAGGGGGTTTTTTTTTTTCTTTTTTTTTTATGGCTTACTTTAGTGCATTAGTAGACTATTTGGTGTCACTCTTTTTGCTTTGTAAACTTATATGTCAATACAATCTCCCTTGAATGTGCATCCTATTTTTAAAAGAAGTTGTGATTTGTGGATAAAAACTTATTTATCATTAATGGGTGCTCAAATATTCATGTTATTGTATGAAATCATATTTGTTGAAAATAAATACCGTAATAAACAGAAAACAACACAGGTTGGTGAGGCATTACACTTGTTAAAGTTATAACTTATTTATTATTAATGGGTGCTCGATTGTTCAGGTTATTGCATGAAATCCATATAGTTAATCATGAAAATAAATAAAAAACTAAAAATTGTGCGAGCTAGTGAAGCATTACGCTAAAAAAAAAAAAGACACCTCAATAAGATTTCAAATAGCAAAACAAGGAGGGGAGCATCATTTCACCGAATGCCCCGACAAAATACCCAATATAATTCAATGTGAGGATAGCCGCACGCTGTATCCCTGCATTGTTACCATTCCTAAATATGGTTAAACAATGTGAGACAATTAAAAGTTACGTAAATTATTACATAGTTTATAAATGTTAGGAGTGAAAAAATTGAAGTTAATTGTATAAAACTAAGTTACATGTTTATATACTAACTGCAACTTTGACACCTATAACATTTAAGGCTATAAGCATATAAAACCAGAGAATTGCTAGAATGACAAAGAATCCACAAAACAAAATTATGACAAGTGAATTTTTTTTGTGGAATCTTTGTAATTCTATCAATACTCATAAAACAAGTCTACGAAAGTAAATAATTTCAATGCACCTCCCCCACTTTATAGACTCTCTCCTCATTTAATTGTTCTTCACTTGTCGATGTGGGATAAACATTTTCTAAAGACATTTTACAATCTTACTTTCACTAAAGCATTAAATACGTTTCAATGAACACTATTCAAAACACAATATGTAAGATAATTAACGAGTCTAAAATTTGTTACATGGTAATCCAACAATAACAAGAAAATAAAATAGAAGCGAATAGTCTCGAGTCATCATCCTGATGCACCAAAACAAATGGACAAGGCCGCGCAATGGTTGCCATCTCGCTGAATATGTTCATCTCTGTTGATAGCGACTTGAAAATTTGCGTCACACTAGTTTGCTCACTTTTCCCAGCAAATAGTATACCACACGGTTTTTTTACAGCAAAACATACACATACAGCCATCGACAACGTTATTGGCAACTCGGGGGTATCACAGAAGTTATACATAGGGTATAGCTTAAGAAAAGTGTGTGTGCACTCCTATTTGGATTCTCGAGCCCCTAATTCAACACCGATTATTTTAATTAACATAATAGCTAATATACGGAGTTAGAGACGGAACCAGGACCAAATAAGACCGAGGTGCACAAATTTTTTTGAACCGTAACACTAGAATCACATTTTGATGAACAGGGTGTATTAAAGATACATTTATGAAAAATCGATGTTTGGACCCAAGACCCTGTGAGACCCCTGATTCCGTCCCTATATGGAGTTAAGATGATGACTAAGCACTCACACATTTACCTTTTTAAATATGTAAGCAACTGTGATTATCACGGAAAAAACTAGTAACAAACTAAAGAGTCCTCTATCCCAACTCTTTGAGGTAACCTTCATAAAAGTTGCTGTATATATTTATCAAATACAAGGATCTAAGGAAACCAAAACTAATAATGAGAAGTGCGCTGTGTACGTTGGAGTAATAATATATTTAACCCTTTTCACCAGAAAAATATAAACTTACCTTCTCTCCTGAAAACAAACAAGACCGTATTAGTTTCCCCTGGTTTGTCTTAAATCCGGTTCGTAAGACAACTGCTATACAATCAGCATTAGGCGCTTTAATATGAAATGTCTGAAGCAACGAAAACACAAACAAGAAAAACAAGTTAATACCAATATCAGAGATAACCATATCAGCTTCTTCAAATTGGATGTGGAAAATCTAGAAATGTGTTGAAACCGGTTCGACTCGGCCAGTTGAACCGTTTTTGGCCGGAAAACGAACTAAACTGAACTGTTTTCTCAAGGCTTGAGAATCAAGTTTGACCCGCCAAGTTTCATGTGACTTGAGTCAACCTAGTGCACCAAAGTCAAATGTTTTTTATAATTTTTTTTTATATATATATTTAAGAAAGTGTATAATGATGGATAATGTTGTTTTTAAGTATCAAACTTGATAATGTTGTTTTTAAGTATGAAACTTGTATCGTCGTTGAACTTTATGCGTTTGGTATTGTTTAATATATGTTTTATAAACTATAGTGTGAATGGTATTAAACTTGTTAGACTTCATGTATGTTTGGTATTAAAAATTAGTGGTTTTATAGTGTTTAGTAAACCGAAATATTGCAATATAATTAAATGAAAAATCAGGTTGACTCGGTGATCAAACAAATAACCCGGTAAGACGTTGAAATCTAGTAGTAAAAGTTAATTATAAAACAAATGCTAAATTGAACAAGACATTTTCACAGACCCTTGGTGGGCATTCAAAAATCATATTAAACAAGGGTTCTCAGTGGGTTTATTTGAAGAATTTACCAATTAATAATTGAAGATTCAGATGAGGGTTTATTTGTGATTGAAGAAGAAAAGGTTAAAAATTTAGTTTAAATAGGTCCAAGCAAATTAGTCCAAAAGAGTTTCTTTACCCACACCTTGATTTGAAAGGGTCCTTTGTTTTTGGGGAGTTGATTAGCATACTCTCATTTTTTATCCGCACACTTCAATGTACAAGCTGGCAAAGTAGCGTCAAACAAATGTACAACTATTTATAACACAGGATGGAGTGTGCAAATAAAAAAGAAGAGTGTGCAAATCATTAGCCTTTGTTTTGTGTTGGGGTTACTTTTCAACCAAGGGTTCATTACGACAAGTTTATAAACTTTCTTTTAATTTTTCTTCTTTCTTTCTTTCTTTTTTTTTTTTGAAAAACTTTTTTGTACTCACTGTAATACACTAATACTGTATGTATATGCGATTATTAACATATCAATAACTAAGATTTGTAAAACAAAACCAACAGAAATTCCCACTTTCCATAAAGCAGTTCCTCCCAATTTAAATTATCCAGCTAAACAAAACATATAAAAGTAAAGTTTCCATATAAACCATGCTCTCCTATTAGTTTGCTTGGCAGTAACACTTCCTTTTGGCTTAAATTTCAGAAATTCCTTCATTCGTAAAGTGGTGGACGGTGGAATTTCTGAATGAAGGAAATTCCTTTTGGCACGACCCATGGCGTGGTGATGGGACAAGTCTAAAAGATAAATTTCCTAGACTATACGCTCTCGAGTCTAACAAAAACTGTAAGGTAAAGGATAGAGGGCTCGTGGTAAATCAGGCTTGGATTGGATCATGGGCTTGGCGTCCTCCTAGGGGGCAGGCCCTTGATGATCTGAATGCACTATATAATTCTCTTAATTCGATTTTGTTTCATCCCTGCGGTTATGATAAATGGACCTGGACTTATGATTCTTCCGAGCTCTTCATAGTCAGTACATTATCCAAAGTCCTCGAGAACAACCTGCTTGGAGTTCATAGTTTGGGTGCTCACCATAGATGGAATTCCTGGATCCCTAAGAAAGTAAATGTTATGGTGTGGAAAGCTTCGCTCAATAGACTTGCTACGCGCCCTAATCTTATGGCTCGTGGTGTTGTTCTTCCCTCTTCCAAATGCCCTATCTGTGACTCTGAACCTGAGGCCATTGGTCACGTTTTGATTAAATGCAATAGGGTCTGCGGGATTTGGAGGAAGGTATGGAGTTGGTGGAATCTTCCTCCCCCAATTTCATTCCCTCCGTTTTCCATTGTTGATGTTGCAACTGGGAATGCCAATGGCCATGGTGACTCATATTATAAAAGCTTCGAATGGGGTTTTTCAAATTACTCTTTGGGCTATTTGGAATGTCTTATACATGCCTCGGGAGATGACATTGAAACAATAAAGAATGAAAGACATTTTTCCAGGTATACAACGTTTGGCTAAGATGTGGATGTCTACTCGTATTCGATTGAATCCGAAGATGGACTGGAATTGTTGGGTTGCAAGACCCTATGACTTGTTCTCCTAATTTTGTTTTCTTGGCTTTGTATAGTGTTTCTTTCGGGTTTGTGGCAGCTTTGCCTTTCTGGTTTCTTTGTATAGTCTTTTCCCGCGGTTCGTGAGGTCCCGGTTTTGGGATCCTCTGTCTATAAATATAGCCTTTCAAAAAAAAAAGAAAAAAAAAAGGATACGTTTAATGTTGATCTAATGTTCTAAACTCATTATTATCATCATTGTTAGACAACACATTAGAGGTTAGTTGGCCCAAGCCCAGTTGTGAGTTAAGGATACTAGGGTTTTATGTATTCAACTATAAGTATTTGTATTGTCTAACATTCATCGATGAGATATATAAACTAGGGTTTTATATCGTCTAACATCCATCACAAGCGTGTATATATATGCACAATAGTTTTTCAAAGTCTCCAACCATGGCGTCCGAGTTTCCGGAAGATATAGTTTTGTTCAACATACTACCAAGGCTGCCAGGCAATTCTGTAATTCGTTTCAAGTGTGTTTCCAAGCAATGGAACTCGTTCTTATCGACACCATTGTTTAAAAAAATGCACCTTCACAATATACCAAACGATGATCATCACAACCCGCACAAACTTCTCATATTATTATCTGCTAAAAGTTCATGGTTCCGTACCATGGATTGTGAAGCACCTGAAGACGGCTTAACTACAGGCCGCAACTTGCCTTTCAAAGTGTCAAATCACGAATTAAGCATAGTGCCTTTGACAAGTTTTCATGGATTGGTATGTGTAGGCCTAAGAAGGTATGTTAATTCTACGGAATATTCTAATCTGATTTTATGGAATCCTTTGACAGGTGATCACAAGGTATTGTCTAAAACTAATTGCGACAAGAGATGCTACAACATTTATAGAAACATATTTAGACTGTTTTACAACTCTTCTGATGACGACTACAAACTTATATGTGTAAACTTGCAGCATGTTTGCCAAGTTTACGTTTACTCATTGAAATCCGACTCATGGAGAAAAACAAATTCAACATATGAATTAAAGACAGGGGGCGAGCATATAGATTGGACCAAATCTTGTTGGTTAAACGGAAACTTCTACTTTTTAAGCATGGTTGTCACTCAAGCAGACAGACACAGGGGATTATATTCAATTATAAGGTTCAACACGAATACCGAAAAGTTCACGGAGATACCAACCCCGATTGTTAGAGGCCATGAAACATATTTGAGTTTCACAGTTTTAAGAGGCAACATTCACATCTATGTGGATCAGACAAGGTCAAGGTCCTTAATGAAGAGGGAACGAAAGCTTGAGTTGTGGAGGATGGATGAAGATGAAAAATGGACGAATGTGGTAACTTATGTCCTGAAAAAATGTATATATCCAAACTTAATTCACGTGATGAGGAATGGAAATTGGCTGATCGCAGATAAGGGTGAAGGTTATTTTTACAAAGTAGACTTGGAGAAGCATACCAAAGACAAGTTATGCTCGTGTTGGGAGGGTCGTATATTCTGTATTCATAGTGGGAAATACGTTGAGACTTTTGTTTCACCCAATCGATAGATACATCAAGTAACAGCTCTACAATACTTGCCCTTCATTTAACAAGAAATCTCAAAGACTCCTCTGACCATCATGCATTATCGTTTCACCATTTATCGTTTGTATATATACACACACGCACGCACAACTTCATTACGTGTCTTTTTCATCCTCCAGCTGAAATAGACACATCACACAAATAAATAGGTAACAAAATGATAAACTACTATTATCTTTCGCAATTTGACATTTTCAAGTGTTTTCCATTATGGTCAAGATATTCCAGATTGGATTAAGCCTGTAGTAATTATAATGTCAATTTCAATTACCAACTGCTTATTAGATATTCAATATTATAATTGCTGACTTTCATATATAATGCAATTTGAGATTTTGAGATAAGGTATCCCCATGTTCAAACATTAATCAATGACAAACAACAGATCCTATTCTGCTTCTTACTCGGTTCCACTCAGGAATTGTGGCGTAAAACCGCATATATAATGCGAGTTACCAGCAGCGAATTGCCACCCGATAAATCATTCATCTTTAAAAGGGATCATATATCTTGATGTATGATTACCACATCACACCTTTTTTTTTTTTTTTTTTTTTTTTTTCCAATTTACCCATTCTCTAACTTAAGCTTTTGCATTAGTAACAATACTAAAAAAGACAGGTGTTATGATTAGTTTATTACTGTGAAAATGCACGAAAGTTGAGCATGGTTTTTTTGTTGCAAATAATATCGGTTGGTAAATCAGTAATGATGGAAACTTACTTGGTTTGAGAAATGGTTGCGGCCATTTGTCCAACAGCATCTTCAAGGTTAGAAAACCGAGTCAAAAACTCACCATGAAGATCTGAATAATCCAACTGATTTTGCTGCCACAAGCTAAGACCGTTAGCAATTACCCTCAAGCCATTCTGCAACAATGAAACTCCCTCGCCTATTCCATCTGGAAATTTTCTTTTCTTGTTAGTTTGTGTTGTATCATCTATCTCCATTGCATCACTATCGATGGTCATCATCTTGTGGGCCACTTGCTTTAGCAATAGACCTTCTTTAACAAGCAGCGCAAGCTCATTTGAACCAGGGGTAGTTTTGACATTAGCCACTTCCTTTTCAAAGAACGCCTTAAGCTCAGACATAAACCTTTCATCATTTACATCAACTCCAGACTCCAAATCAAACGATAAGGCAACATGACCAAGTAACAGTAACTTTGACTCATCATGCATTGAAGCACAAGTCAAAGAAAAGATTGCGTTCATCGATTTGTCATCTTTCAGGACAAAACTTGACGTTGCAATATCACTGAACAGCCAGTCAAGAATTTGACATTTATGCTTGTGTCCCAATTGCACTGAATTTAACAAGGAATTGAGCAGATGAACTGACGTTGGCTCCAGAAGTTCTGCCAAAGTGTCACTTGCAGATTTAAGAAGCTCGTCTTTACCAAGGAAGATGCGAAAGCTTAAGACCGTAAGGATGCAAAGTGTTATATCTTTGAAATTTGAAAATGCTTGGGATGGGTAATGGGAGATAATCCTCGCAGCATTAATCAAGTAAAATTTAACTGGAATGAATATTCGTTTAGCTTCAGCCGCAGAAACAGGCTCTATCAATGAAGACCAAGTCTGAGCTGCACCACTTAAAGCTCCTTTAGCCAACATGATTCACATCGTCTGATTCATATATACAGCTCAGAAACCAAATCGATAGAAAATCTACAGTCATTTCTTAATACATATGTAAGGTAATTACCCACTTAAATAAGAAAACTTAACATTTATTACGCTATTAGTGGGCCAATTTAGTCAAGAGTCAAGACTGTAAAAAAATAACATTATGCTGTCTAGTTTTTTCCTATTTTGGAATCATAAATTTGATCATGACGGACTGACGGTTTCTAGTTTAGCCGTATTAGACCTAATGAAGTTGGGCCGGCCCTATGGGCCGTACCCAATAGGTTTAGTTTTTTCCAATTTTTAAATCTCATATTTCTTAAGGTAAAAAGGAAGACCAAAACTTCCTCTTCTGTAAACCCAGTCTCATATCCTTGTGAATACGTGATCAATATCGAGTCTTTTGTAATATACTAAATATTCACTATCGCGTGTTCATATGCAATATACTAAAAAGTAAATATTCACAAATCCTATTTTCACTATCGCGTGTTCATATGCAATATACTAAAAAGTAAAAATAGGAAAGCAGATACCTTAGCCTCAAATATCGAGTCTTTTGTAAGATTTAAGAGTTCCAAAATGAATGTTTCAACTGCGGACATTAACTCCTTTCCTGTTGAAACTGGATGCCCTGCCAAAGCTGATAAAACAGCAGCTGTATGGGATAACATATCCAAAAGCACCTGACAAAAATAAAACCGTACTGTATTACTTAACAAGCTCTGTGCAGACATTTTAAATGGACGAAGTCTGTAGAGTTGGGCTTTTTTTCAAATACATATGTGAAGTAAATGTTGACCTGAACAAGCATATCACCTGAAAAAAGAGGCCATAATGTTCTTCCTCTTGAGAATCATCGGTTGACATAAGTGTCATCTCCATGTGTTTTCTACACCAGATGCTTCCCTGTACAAATTTGTAAAGCAACTTAGTCTAAAGGGTAAACTCGTCAGTTTTTATAATATAAGTACAGGAGTGCATAGCAATGTACCTTGGTTCCTAAAGCAAGAAGCTGGCTGAGGCATTTGGATATATCCGATTCTAGGTAATTTGAAGCCACTTGCAATATTGTTTTGTTTAACATGCACTGGGATACATCCAGACACGTGAAGTCTTCCCAGAATGTCTAGCCAAGTGTTAAGGTGACAGTAGAAAGACAGAGCACTAAATATAGAACTATAACACTTTTTTCATCGTTCTAGTTGAGCATAAAATAGTTAAGCAGGATACTGTTAGACATTCCAGGATAGAAGCCCGTCCATTTTCATCACTAACATCTAACTCCCCAAGTTCAGAAATTAGTTGAGTACGGCTCTCTACCACCTGTAGAATTATAAGTCCAACTCAAAGTAAGATCACAAAACAATGTTACATTCTCCCTTCGCACAAGGGTGGATGTATTGGTAGAAAAAAACAGAAAATATGTCAAATTACATATATACTTTGTAAAACACCTAAATTCTTAAGGGTGGGATGTTATGGACTAACTGTTTCGACTCTGAATTACGTATGTAACTTAGACTCACTGCATAAACTGTAACATGCCGAGCCCAAAGCATCAAACTAGCCAAAACCTTCCAATCAACTAAATCCATGGTGGGAGGTTATTGGTAACTCACAAGTCGCTTCATAAATGATGCAGGACAGTAAGTTGCAAACTCAACGACTTATATTCCTGAATGTCCTCGTAATCCTTACACAAACACCCAAAGCAAACTTATCCATATAGGTGCACAATTCCAATTCAGTACACATACGAGTTCAATAATCACAGTCATTTAAAAAACATATATCAGTAGCCAGAAAGGTACAACTTATTTACGAAGTGTGAAACTCACAATTCATAGAAAACCATTACAAGACGTAATGTTACAAAAACAGTCCCTTAAGAGTTGCAACAATAGAGGTAAAATCTTACTAACAATTGATAACATTATTAATATATCAGGTAACTAATACTCCCTGGCTGCATTAACTAGAACACACTAAATCATGCCCGAATCATGGCCGTAAACCTCCAAATCAACTAATCCCATGATAGTTAGTTCTCACACGCTTATACAGGAGCTCACAGTTCACACCATAAAAATCATATTCTTTCTATATTAGTTTCAATCAAAAAAACACACTCACTTCACTTTCTGTTTTAGTTTCATTTAAAAACCACTTGTTTAGGCCATAGCGCCACACTTATGGCGCAGGCCACAATAACGCTATGTCGCCGCCACTTAAATCCCTAACCACATCATAAACCTATCGAAACCCCAAACACGGTCCTAAACAACTTATAAGACACTAAAACCAAAGTCGCAAGCTCTATAACCTCCTTACAGTTACTTAAAAACTAATTAATGGCCATAAACATACTACCACTTGTATATAAAAAACCTAAAACCAAAGGCACCATTGTACGCTATGGCGCCGCCAAAGGTGCAACGGCGAGGTGTGTGACTTAGGACTATACGTCACGATCTCCGCCACTGAAATACCAAACTACATCATAAAACACAGTCCTAAACAACATATCAGACACTAAAACCAAAGGCGCAAGTTCAATAACCTCCTCCTCCTCACGGTTACTTGAAAACTAATTAAAAACCGAGACGAAAGTCGTAACGTCTCGAAAACAATCCATAAATTAGATATTCATCATCATCTACAGATATATAAATTAAAACAGTTACACATTATTCCTAACTAATTCATGATGACCTAAATTACTACTATTAGGAAATGAATTTATAAAATTAAATGATTAAAGGTAAGTAACATATACATCTGAGGCTTTAACGGAGTCTAGTAAGCTCTGCACTTCGTTTTCCGACGGTTTCCTCTTCTCTGTCATGCCTCACGCGCCGTCCGTCACTCTCACGCGCCGCTTGTGTTTTTATTTTCCCGCTTCTTATTTTTACTTTTTTGTTGGAGTGGAAATTATTTTTACTTCGTTTTCCTTGAAGTTTAAAACTTTGCATTTATGGGTTTACCACTTGTACCTTTTTTTTTGTATATATAGTCGGTTGTCTTGACTCAAATGCGGAGCCAAGATTTTTTTTAGTTAAGGGGGCGACCGTGCTTAAGGCAAGTTATAGTGATAGATATTGTTTCAGAATTTAATCTATAGTGTTGTTTTTTATTGTTTAAGTTATTCATTATTGAATTTCGTAGGTATGCCTATAAAATAAGGGTGGCTGAATGTAAAAAACTAGTAAAAAAATAACTCGTAGTCTAAGTAAATAATGAATGAAGTGGGTTGATTAGGGGTGGCTCAGCACCCACTAGTCACCCTACTAGCTCCGCCCCTGCATCGTTTAATAACTTATAGTTATAGAATAAATGGGTTGACATGTTCAACACTAAGAATTGATATGTGGCTCACAGGCAACATGTGATATTTGATACTACTTCCGTCCCAAGATATAAATTCAATTTAATTTTTTGAATCGTACTTTGACCTTAATTTTTTTTATTATTATATAATACTTGATGTAAAATATATAAATAGATTGTACTTTAAATGTATTTTCACTTGGTATATTTTTCATCAAGTGTTATATAATACTATAAACAAAAATATTTAAGGTCAGTTCGATTCAAAAAGTCAATTTGAACTTATATTTTAGGACGGAGAGAGTATTTCATTGAGCAATATTCTCGTCTTTTCTCAATTCTAGCTCGTGCGTAATTATGTTATGTGGCATCATAACTCAAAATATCGTTTTGTTTCGTTGTCTAAAACACATGCGCTTGTGCGGTCTTCTCATCAAGCTTCCTAAATCATTCAACGTTTTATTATGTCCAGCACCGTTTCGGTCTGTGTTCTTGGTCAATCATTCCTCTGTCGTATACAGTGTTTGTACACAAGTAACTAAACTCTACCACCTATTTACGGGTTTATGTTCAAGTCATTTACGAAATTTTATCAGTGATGTTCATATGTTGTAAACAAATGATTTAACTATTAGTACTAATTAAAAGCCTAAAACTCAGATTGCTATTTAGAAACATTATACTTCATACAACCTTGGCACATAAACAAAGTGGGACAAAAAAGTTTAACTAGAAAATTATATAGTTTGTAAATGTTGCAAGTATTTAACTGAAATGCTTGTACTAAAAAACTAAAAAGTTCATGCAAACAAAACATTTAAACACTCGTAGCATTTAAAACTACAATGCACCTTCCCAATTGATAGAATCTTTTCCTCAATACATAGGTAAAGCGATATGTGTTTCTCTTGTACATATACTTAATAGTACTTAATACATTGTTCTCCACTGGTCGATGTGGAACAAACATTAGTATTCCTTAAGATATATCAGACCTTGTAGCAATTTTCCTCTCACGTGAGTTGGATTTGTGTATTGTGAATTTCTGATTACGCATCCCCTCTTTGAACAAGACTTTTATTTATACTAAAAAAAAAAAAAAAAAAAAAAAAAAAAAAAAAAAAAAAAAAAAAAAAACTAAGAAGTCGATGTAAACTTACTTATATATGTCAATAGCTTAAAGACCCGTTGACACCGGGTTATTTTTTGAAGAAATAGAGAAAATGAGATGATAAGAAAAGCAATTACGTAAACTTGTTCCATTAATAATATCAAATAAACAATGACATAATTTTGGAAGGTTGGATGACGATAAATGACAATTTAGAGTAATAAATGTCCATTCCGATGTTGTGTCCAAATCTGAGCATTAGATACGATAATACGTGATTTATTCGATAAACAGGTAGATACGATAAACAACTTAGTTTGTAAATACTAAAGAAATAAACGTGCATGAATCATATTGTCCACCAGGTAGATGCGTTGAATAGCAAAGGTATGCAGTTAACGTCAAACGTAAGTTATTGATAAGAGTCTATGTAAATTGTAAGAATGGTATAAAACGTATAAAAGTGTTAAGTGCATTTAGCGGATGTAATAGATAGAAAAGCAAAAATTGTCGTGTCATGTGGTTTATTAAATTTAAACACTTGACTTGAAAAAAATATATGCCTTTTTAAGCATTCATACATTTACAATCTAAATACTTTGGTTCCGAATACTTTTAGAAACTGATTACATGGGTCTATTTATTTTTAGCTTAAAGACCCGTGGATTCACGGGGTTTTTAAAGAAATATAAAAAGGCATATATATAAAAACTCGTATCAAGAGAAAAAAAAGTCAATCATAGGTAAAGGGGTGATAAATATGAAATCGTCCATGTTTGTGTTCAGTTATGAGCCGAGCTCAATAAACTTGGTTTATATGTTGATAACGATACTATAAGCATACATACACATATATTGATCACATTGGATCCATTTTATAGATTATCACTCGATTCTTTATTTGCATGTATGAGCTTGTATGTATATAGTTACATACTTACATGGTAGTGATATATATAGCATCACTAATACCTCCACCCAACAATTTATAAATTCTTCATAATGTGTATAAACTGCTTTTGCATTTTTCATAACAACAACAATGTCAAGACAATATTATCATGATCGAAAAATAACATTTGCATCAGTACTTAGGCTAAATTGACATCACCAACAACAGCAGCCTTGGCTTGAGCAGCGAGTGTAAATCTCAGATCCAACAGCTTGATTCTAACCACTTCATACACCATCTGGACATTCTCTTGGGGAGCCAGAACATGTCCACCTTCATTAGCATCTGTGGCAGAATGTTAACCCGTACCAGAGACTTGAGAAGTGTGCAAAGTACAACCATCTGTCTACGCCAGTCGCCACATTTAGGTGTCTGACCTTCGTTGTCTTTCGAGTTCTGAAAACCAATGGTTTGCTGCAAAATTGTTCATTTTATATTTAGTGTATTAGCGAAAATTGAGATACTAATGTTGGTCAAAACGATAATTTATAGTGCAGGTCAAAATGGATCATTTGTCACATAAATTTTATTCGTATGTAACTAACATAATTTAGAGGTCTGTGCATAATAACTAAACTTTGCTCTAATTTTAACCCATGTGACATCTTTCCTTCAAAGCGTTTTGTTTGTTCATAATACTTAAATTATAACTCGAAATAACCCTGGCATAAGCAAATGAGTAGAAGCTGCCACATCTAACCATAAGCCTTACAACACAACCAAGATTATAATGTACTCCGTATATAGTTATAGTGGCAAGAAAATAGTTTACCTGAGGGTTTTGCAATAAGATTTCTTTCAGCAGTGGCAACAACCATCAGGGGATGTCTCGCTGTAAGTGAATAGCAACGGTCGGGAAGTTGCTGACTGTGGACCGGAGTCTATCAAGTCCCAATACCTATAAAAAAATCACAAAACATAAATAAAGAAAAAAAAATGGTAAGAGACAGTAAATATAGGAAAGGCAATGTTAAGGAACCAAACCAAACTATTCAAGAATTAACCATTAAATGTTGCTAATTATGAGTACAAAATATGCCCTATTAAAGATTGAATCAGTCATAAGTCCGTCATAAGTCCTACCAGATAATGCACATAGTTCTAAGATAGATAATCGAGTAACAAAATCTTTACTTATAACTCAAGACCACCTTTACTCTCATAATTATATACAAATAAATCCATTTTACTAATCAGAATTTTCCGTTACTTGAGCAGTTGCTTGACCGACATTTACATTCACGATTTCTGGTTCGTCTTTTTCTGTCGGACACCAACCTGTTACACACCACCTTTACTGCATGACCAAATAATAGACCTGCAAACTGCCAAACTTATTATTGTATTCAACCGAGATTGCAGCAACTGCGCTCACAAAATTCAGTGTATATAAACATGCAGACGACACTCACTTACAACACAATCTCGGGCGTTCATCACACAGCACAGCCACCCTATTGTTGTAGTAGGTTAGTCAAACAAATACATTAGCTTAGTCAATCACAAATTTCGCAATGCTCTAGGTCTACAATCTTTTGTCTATGCTCATAGTTTTCACAAATACTAAAATCCCATTATTAATATAATTGTCAAGAACTATCGCCAATAGCCTTGTAACAAAACAAAAAAAATCAACATAACTCGGACTTGCTTATTTGAAAGGAAAGAAAGAATACTATAGTTTCTATCATCATATCCCCCCTAAAATCCAGTGCAAATGGATTATACTAAAATTCACTAAGAACCCATAATTTTTCAGTATAGCAAAGCGAAATAGTATCAATGGAAATACCAAACAATTGCTACTATGTAAGCATAAGACCAAATCCCAAACAACCTCTTATTTCCACGGTTTTAAGCACACTATAAAAAGCAAACAAATACTACATTAACCTTCAGTTTAAAAACCCCGCACAACATATAATTAGCACGGGTACCTTTTAACAGCAGCAGTCCTGGTGCGAAAGTTGTACGCGATACCAAGCTAATCAAACGTTCGTCACCCATTTTGCAACATTCCAATTCCTGTTCGAGTGATGTTCCTCAAACCACCTTGTTTTTCGACAAACACGCTTTCTATGCATTTTTGGAGAGCCGCAAGTCGTGTGGCGAAGCGGAAAATCCCAGCGCCTATTATTACCACTACATCGTCTTCCATTTCAGCCAAATCCTCTTTCCACTTATATTTATTATGTTTATTCTGTCCGAAAGAAGTTCCTACAAGAAAACAAACAGTCTTTAAGTCATCTTTATTTAAAGATTCTGATTATGATTGTGATAACATTTTTTTCTTAATCATAATTAACTCGGTAGTTATATGTGGCTCAATACAAATCGGTAGTTATAAGTGCAAGTCACAATACCAACATAATATTCCCAATGACCCTAAATTGAGAAAATCATAGCTAAAATATGAAAAAGGAAACTATCATGAAGATTTCGCTTTGCTATACCATTAAGCTGACTCCATTCTCATCCAATTCTGCAAATAATCATACATAATCAGGGCCTTCATCGAGACTTTTAGGAAATTAAAACAAATGAATATAAACAAATACAAATGCATAATCTTATATTTGTACACTTTATATATAGCACGCAAATTTGAGTTACCATATAACTTGCTAACAACAAAGGGTTCATTCATATAGTATAGCAAAAAATATCATAAACCCTTTTTAAATAGATAACAAAGAGTTAAGTTGTTGAACCCCACTCAACCCAACCCCTTTGAATGATTTTTAGCACTGACCATTTCGACCCTTTGAATGTTTGGACATGCTGGTTGATGTCGTAAAAAGGTATATGGACATGCTGTTTGCTGTCATAAAAGGGGTCTTGAAAGATGTGCCCAACAACACACCTAAAGCCCAACCCAGTCTTAACCCGATAAAAAACTTTCAAGTTCAAACATGTTTAACAAATGTGTTTTGATCCATTACCTAATATGACCCGTGTACCCATGTTTTAACAAACGTACCATTAACTCAACATTGCACCATCTGCATTTGCTTACTTTAAAATTTTAAATAAGCCCACACTTTACTAACCTCAACTTGATCTGACAGTTCAAAACGGGGATTATTGAAATATTTAATAAAAGGACTTGAACCAAGCGGACAGAGATTGGCCAAACATATATATGAAAAATCACTGTATCATACATATGAAAAATCCCGATCCATGTGCAGAGCACTTTATCAGTCCAAAATATACTTTCTGTTTGTCTTAGTAACATACCTCACAACCCTTTGCTCGATTCCAGTAACAAACCGCAAAACCTCATTGCAAGGCCTTTATAAAGCTGAATGTAATATTGGTCAAGTGTACCTGGAAGGCAGAAACTATATCGAATGTATGGCCTTCAAAATGACCAGGCTGCATAAATATAAATAAAAAAAGGTTTAACAAACAAATAAGTTTTATATCAGGGACTTATCAGTTAGCAACATAGAATGGACTGTAACCTTCATGGTTCCACCATAAATCATTATACTTGGCTGGTTCAAGCGACCCATTGCCATAATCGTACCTGGCATCTGCAAATAAAGGTTCAAAATAACGTTACATAATCCATTCCAGTGTTTTGAAACTCTTACAGTTACGGTCACAGATGCTCTAACTGTAACAATTTGGCAGACATGTCATTTGAAGCAAGTCCATTACCGACAAAACCAAGTATCCGTAAATCAAGTCACAATAATCAGTTCATAATGCATGTATAAACACCACATGATATCAACAATCATATGTAACCTGGGATAGCATGTAAAGCTAAAATCAACATCCTTAAACAAAAATGACCATCAAGTTTGAGACTTCAAAGAGTAACCCATCAGAAGTAGGCTCGCAAGCAAAGCATAGCTACCAAAAAGCATAAATACTAAAGGCTTTTAATTATTTAAATTAGCTTAATTCAAGTTAAGTTCAAGGATGAAAACAACATTATCATTAAGGATTTCAATATTGAAGTTGCCCATTTGAGCCTCTCCTCTTTCATGTTGTGTAAATTGCCTCTTTCATGTTAAATCAAATTCAAATTTTAGCAGCCTATACTGTCAAATTAGACAAACTACCAACTTGACTAACATTTAATCAGAATCGTATTATCATTATCATTCTTTATAAATTCAAGCATATCTTTTTGCTAATATGAACCCGATACCTTGAACTATAAAGTTGGAACCTACCATCTCTGACAGGCTTTTGGGTTCTTTAGTATAATATAGTAACATACCTATAGAAGGATGATTTGGCAACTCTTTATGAAGCTTAAACCATTGTCTCTCTAAGTTTTAGACCATTGTACCAAAGTGGTAGTAGGCGGTTTCATATAATAAGTCGGAATCTAAAAAACTCAGCTGACGTTTAAAAATAACAATAGATAAGCTTATTACCTTTTGTATGAACATAACCAAGAGCCACCATTCCAGTGCTTGCAATGTGTGTAGTAGCCACTTGCACGAAAGATATGAATTTCATTTTGAGTACTATCAATGGTATTAAAGGCGGTAACTTTAACCCATTTATTGATGAATGGGTTGATCTGGGTTAAAAACATATATTCCACCCAGAAGTTAACAAACATCCTTACACTTGTAACATTTATCATATTCTTATATTCTTCGAGGATTAATACTTCATTTGGCAGTTGTAAGGGGGGTAAAAACATGTTGCTTGATTCCGCTGGTCAAAAAAGAATGCAATTTACATGAATCTTGTCTCCTATAGGATGCTTTCTTTCACTCTTTTCGAGGATATGAGGAAATAAATAAAAACATAGAAAAGTAAGAACTTACTTTAGTAATGTGTGTTACACACCCGCACACGATACATCTCTACTAACGTTATGACTCAGCCTATGGATATGAAGAAATAAACAAAAACTTAAGCAGATGGTACACATGAAAGTTGAATACATGTTACTTCAAAAAATGAACAGAATTTAAGCAAAACCTTCATTGTAATCTTGTCAACTTCATCTATATAAACGATCCCCTGCTGCGCAGCTGCTACATTATAGTCATCAATCTGCATTAAGAAAGGAATGCAACATGTTTTAGTCTTTTGTAAATAATAAACAACACCACGCTCAGTTGTACATAACTAAAACTCATATCCGTATGTAACTAAATTGATGGCAAGTTGTAACTACATCTTTCGGTTTTGTAGTTCAACTAAAACAATCACATAAAACCAAAGCGCAGATGCCTCCCTTCGTTCAGTAACATACCTCACTATTACTCATTAATAATCCGGTATGTGTGAGCTTATACTTTCATACCAACTACCATCACAATGAGATCACCACCGTCCAATTCTTGTGGACTGCTACTTATTCTTTTAGTTTGTTTCATCTCACACACATACAGGACTATAAATAACTACATCATCCACAAAAATTTATATTGATTTTAGGTTCATGAACATATTATTGGGACCCTTACTAAACACAGCAAAATAAAACACTTGTCTTTATAATTTCTTGTTTATAGAACCTCTTAATGAACACCGACGACTTATGTTATGCATAGAATCTAATAGTTTTAGGAAGCAATTATCTTGTTACATGAATGAAATTAAACGATGAACTGATATTCTTGAGTTATTAGTTCATTATGCGATATCCCATATTAGCATTTATTGATTTTGAGAAAACCATTTCATAATAGGATACCCCATGTTTATAGATTTTGACAAAAATGGAGTGACCTTACAAAAGTGAGTGAGCTCGCAATTTAAAGCCGTAGACGTATACAAAATTGTACAATGACTATAATGGGAGTAATGATAAAATGTTAAATTAGGTTACCTTCTTTACCAGACCATTTTCTTGCTTATCCACCTTTGACCCGTGACCTTTTTGACCCGTTTACATAGATATCCCAAAAGATCGTAAAAACATGTGTATTCATTTCCCTCGTCAAATGAAAAATAGTGTTGGAAGCTGTTTTCACAAAAAAACAAAAGAGTAACTCAATTAGAATAAATTACAAATAATCCCATCAGATCCACAATTTAAAAAAATAGTTATCTTCGAAACAATGATAATCGATGTTAAACTTTATCCGGTTTAATTGGAGCTGATAGTCTGCAACAAAAAAACATAAGATTTTTTTAACAACTCTATACCTTTTTCCATTCCCGATGATCAGATCGTTGCAGAAGATGAAAGGGTCCTCTCATCTTATCTCCAATTTGAAGCTTGCCCACCGTTATGTGAACCCTAAAATAAGATAAAACCTCAAACCATTAACTCTTTAATACGCAAGTTAGCAATAAAATATACAGCCAAAATACATGTCATCACCGTCGGTTATTCAACAAATAATATAGTAACTGTTCTCAAATGCCAAAAGGTTGATTAATATAACACCGGATCAAATGAGAATGTTGGTGAACTCAAGGACATTATGGCAGAATAATTGATACATGTTTATAAAATAAAATTGTCACATAATATGTAAGTGTGTAGAGTAATCATATATATACACTCATATTCATAATCGGTGCAAAGTAACAAATTAACACATCAAACAAAACGAAAGAATATAAATTAATACTTACAAATGTTTAGATGCGGTGACTGAATTTAACCTGCATAATCAAAAAAGAAAAATGAATTGAAACCCAAGAACGATTTTTGTGATAATTGATAAATTGAATTTAACCTGCATAATCGATAAAAAAAAAATTGTAATTCACAACTAATAATCAAAAACCCTAAATGCTAAAATTAAATAGGTACATACCGGTGTTCGAAATTAGGAGCATATGGAAGAAGCTATTGTGTGTTTTTCGAATCAGAGAGATATGCTTTTAAAGCGATCTCATACTTAGATGCAATAATCGCCCTAATCAAAACCAAAATTCCAAATAACACCAGTTACCTGCAATAAAAAAAATGACACAAACAAAATCAATTCAAGAACAAAAACTTATTTGATCAACTCTATACCAAAAAAAAACATTAATAACTATTTAATCATCCCTAAAACTCAAAGAATAACAAATTATGTGGGCAGCTTTGTCCTCTAACAATAGCTACCCATAACAAATGAAAATGGCAGCTTTGTCCTCTAACAATAGCTACCTATAACAAATTATGTGGGCAGCTTTGTCCTCTAACAATAGCTACCCATAACAAATGATTTGCAACACATAATTCAAAACCCTAAATATTGAAATTAAATTGATACTTACCAATTCTTTGATTGGTGTTTCAGTTATCAGTAGCGTATGATGTCCATTATGTGTGTGTTTTTTTGAATCGAAGAGATATGCTTTTATAGGGATCTCATACAGATTTTGAATTGTTGATATGAAACTGAAGATTGATTGAAACTTGTAGAGGAAGATTTGAAATGGTGATTTTGAATTGTGATATGTAACTGAATATTGATTTTGAATTGAAGAAGAGGAGCGTGTGTTATTAATGGGATTGAAAACCTTACAAAAATAACCCAAAAGCCTTAAACATACCCGCTCCTCATTAAACACTATACAAAAATAACACAAAAATGAGACTTATTTGACTTTTAGAGGTGTAATTAATTTTATTTTTTAATGCTCCTGCTTTAGGGAGCTTGTACAATTGCTCTAATTATGGAATTTTTGAGGTGTAATTAATTTTATTTTTTAATGCTCCTGGTTTAGGGCGCTTGTACAAAACCTTATTTTATTAGTTAAAATAGATACAATCTCCCTCTTCCTAAGCAAAACAACATTCACATCAGATCTCGACATTCACATTAGTTGAGTACGGCTTTCTACCACCTGTAGAATTTTAAGTCCAACTTTAAGTAAGTTCACAAGATAATTCAACTTTTTACGTAACAGAAAATATGTCAAATTATATATATAGACTTTGAAAAACACCTAAATTCTTAAGGGTGGGATGTTATGGACTAACTGTTTCGACTCTGAATTACGTATGTAACTTAGACTCCTTGCATAAACTATAAGACGCCGAGCCCAAAGCATCAAACTAGCCAAAACCTTCCAATCAAGTAAATCCATGGTGGGAGGTTATTGGTAGCTCACAAGTCGCATCATAATTGATGTAGGACAGTAGGTTGCAAACTCAGAGACTTATATTCCTAAATGTCCTCATAATCCTTACAAAAAAACCCAAAGCAAACTTATCCATATAGGTGCACAATTCTAATTCAGTACACATACATACTAGTTCTATTACCCCAAAAGGCCAAAAGTCCAAAACCAAATCTGCACGCTGCACACGAGCTCAATAATCGCACAGTAGCCAAGAAACCTACAACTTATATACAAACTCTGAAACTCACAATTTATAGAAAACCGATACAAGTTGTAATGTTACAAAAAACAGTCCCTTAGAGTTGTAACAATAGAGGTAAAATCTTATTAATAAATCAGGTGACTATGCAAGAAATTAATACTTCCTACATAAACTAGAACACACTAGGGCGTAAACCTCCAAATCAACTAATCCCACGATAGGAAGTTCTCACACCTATGGCGCCGGTATAACGGCCTGGAGATTGTGGGCTCTAAGTGACTTAGGACAATATGACACAAACTTTGCCACTTAAATCCCTAACGACTTATCACTTTTAAGTAACACACTAAAACCAAAGGCGCAAGTTCAAAAACCTCCTCAAAGTTACCTAAAACCTACTAATTATTAGCCATAAACCTACTACTTGTATATAAAAAAACAACTCGCTTCACTTACTATTAAAATCGATAACGCTATGTCAACGCCACTTAAATCCGTAACGACTAACGAAACCCCAAACACAGTCCTAAATAACTTATAAGACACTAAATCCTAAGGCGCAAAAGTTCAATAACCTCCTCCTCCTCACAGTTACTTTAAAACTAATTAAAAACCGAGACGAAAGTTGTAAAGTCTCGAAAACAATCCATAAATTAGATATTCATCATCATCTACAGATATATAAACATTATAAACTAAAACAGTTACACATTATTCCCAACTAATTAATTACGAAATGAAATTATAAAATTAAATGATTAAAGGTAAGTAATAGATACATCTGAAGCTTTAATTGAGTCTATTAAGCTCTGTACTTCGTTTTCCGATGGTTTTCTCTTCGTTGTCATGTCTCACGCGCCGTCCGTCACTCTCACGCGCCGCTTGGGTTGGATCAGTTGGAAAACCCCTTGCCTCTCAACCAAGAGGTCAAGGGTTCGATCCTCACTCCCTACAAAAGGCTGGAGGTCCTTTTCTACTTTAGGTAGAACCGGAAGCAGCCTCTCTACCTTATGTAGGGGTAAGGCTGTCTACATATCAACCTCCCCATACACCGTGGAAGACGGTATTGGGACCCATAACCCGTGGAAGACGGTATTGGGAGTTACTTTTAAATGAGTGGATTGTTTGTGAATACTCATTTTGTAACTTTTCAAGTTTTGTTTTTTTTTTTGTTTTCTAGACCCTTGGAGTTTCAAATTTTGTATTTATGGTTACCAAGTTATTATAAAGGGTAGTCGAGTATCGGGGCCTGCTGACCAGTTACACGGCCAATATAGGGGTGTTTGTTTCGGCTTATATATCCAGCTTATACCTTATTTAGTTTTGGGCTTATGTTTTATAAGCTCACTTTTTGTGGCTTATTTTGAAAATATCCGGATTATAAAAGGTTATAATGACATAATAAACTTAAAGGTTTCAAATAAGCCTCAAAAAATGATGTTATGAAACATAAGGCCAAATAAGTCATAAGTAGGGCTGAGCATTGCATACCCAAGACCGATCGAGACCGAGAAAACCGATCGGATCGATCGAAAACAGATTTAACCGAAGGACCATCGATCCGGTCTCAGTCCAAACATTTTTCTTATTTCGGTCTCGGTCCGGTTTGGTCCGGTCCGGACTGGTCTTACGTACAAACCGACTATTGTGTCTTCTTGGACCGGACCAACCCAGACCCGACCGAATGTCCGATCCTCGATTTAGGGTTTTGGTCTAATTCGGTCTCGATCCGGTCCGGTTTTGGACCGATGCTCACCCTTAGTCATAAGTCGGATATATAAGCTTAAACAAACACCCCATAGAAAAAAGCACGCGTACTGGATTTCAAACCGTTAATTTTATGCATGTTACATGTCTTCTATCATTCAGTTACTAAACTAGATACAAATGAATGAGTTTTCATATATGGATGCACAAATTTAAACGCTATGTATCATTCTTGTAATCCTGATAACAACACTTTCTTTTAATAGAAACATAACATTAAGTTTTATATGTTGGTAAGGAAATGATTATGTAAATTTGATTAGAACGATTGGAAAAAATCGTAATTTTTATACAATTAACTAGTTATAATACCCGTGTACGCACGAGGTTTTTCAGAAAAATTTAATTATGTAGTATTATTGTTTAAAAACAGAAAATCTTATGTAGAGTTTAAAAAGTTACAGCATCAACATGTGCGAAAGTAAGAAAAATAGTTAGCAGAAATTGCAAATATAACCATGACATCGACCTTGTATTGGATTTTTGAGCGTGTCTCCTTATAATGTTATTGGGTCAAAGGTTATTTGATCACATGAGTTTACACATAAATCACGTGTCTCCTTATAATGTTATTGGGTCAAAGGTTCTTTGATCACATGGGTTTACACATAAATCAAATTTATTTTAAAATTTTTGTTTACTATATGGACATATAAGAATTTACCCGTAAAAATTGTGTTATAAGTACAACTAATAAGTATGCATGAGTTTTTCATTATGTATTAATAACAATTAATATTTTATAAAAATTTTATTTGATGAAAGATTTAACTTTGTTTAGCCGACATAGATGTTAATATTGAGGTTGATGTTGTTGTTTAACTTTAACTATTGATATCATTTTTACAAAATGTGCGAGTTTAGTAGCACATAATGAGCGTTGATAAAGTTAAAATATACTTCGTAAAGTTTTTTAAAAATGTTTTTCGGATATCCGTATATAAACTTTAAATAATAATTACATAAGTCGTTATAATTACAATCGCGTATATTTATTTTCATATCATAGTAACTCGCACTTACCATTTGATATTTATATTAAAGTTAATAATAATTTAACTGTATTTAATATTCAAACCCGTGTACGTATATATTAAACTTTTAAATAGGATAACATGAGTTCTTATCTATATTTAACGTACATTACTCAAGTAATTATAAATAAAGTTCATATTATAAAGTGTAGGGGGTATAAAGTGTAAGGGTTATTTGTTTATTTTATAAAGTTATAAAAAAACATGGAGATTTATAATTTTACACTTAACTCCATATAATATATTTAAAATTCAACCACTAATATTTTATTAATTATCTCCTCTTTTTTAAAGTTTTTGTTTTCATAAATTTGACACCTATATTTGTATGTGTTTTTTTTTTCCTCAATCAAATTCTCCACCAAATTTATTAATGTTTGACCAAAATCAATTCAATTTTGACTTTTTATTAGCCAATCACGTCGCTTGATTTCGCCTATATGTCAAAATCGAGCTTTTCTATTGGTCCAATTTTTTTTTTCAATAAGAAGGGTTTTGCAAATACACTCTGAAATGATGTAATTCTTTTATTATATAAAAGATTATGGGCACAACATCAACTCCTGAGTCTTGCCCAATTTACTGACACCAAGTCTATTTATAAGATAGGATGAATCGAAGTTATATGCGTTTTTGTTTCCTTTTTAACCATGGTCTTAACATTTTAACAAATAAATCTACGAAATCATCACCAAACCGACTTAAATAAGGCACATAAAAGAAAGTTTAAGCTATAAGAGGATCGGGTGTGACAACGAGAAACCTCGCAGAATCTAAGGTGGCACATTGTTCGGCGACGCCAGTCCCTAGCCAAGAACCCTAGCCACCAACCAATTCGCCGAGAATCCAACGAGGATAAAGAGAAGAACTATCATTATTTTCCCAATTGTGTTGTGTGTGTGTGCAGCTGTTTGAATGAAGAATATGATGTTGCTTTTTTTTAAAAAAAAATATATATATTTTGGCCGGAAGTTATTTGTAAGTTTTTAAATTTTAATAGTTAAGGTTTTTTTTTTTTTTTTTTAGTGTTACTTGTATTTTTATTTGAATGAAATAAATTTAATTTATTTGAAAAAAATAGAAAAGTAAATAAAACCCAAATGGTTAAGTTGTATGTAGATATAAGCAAATGAATATTTTGAAGTGTGAGTATTGAAATGAGTTGGCACCTGATAAGACTCAAATGACTAAAATTTCTTTGCCATGATACCCGACTCTAAATAACTATGTTCTCCGCCACCAGCTGTTGTGGGATAAGGGTGAGCAAACGGACCGGATGGACCGGACCGGACTGGACTGGACTGGTATAGGGTTTTTCATAATTTCGGTCTCGGTCCGGCTTAAAAACCGGATATTCGGTCCGGTCTCGGTCTAAGTTTTTTGCCGAATTTGGTCTCGGTCCGGTCCGGTTTTTGACCGATGAGCAGCTTATTGTGGGACAAACATTGTATTCTATTCCTTCAGAGACATTGTAACAATTTTACTCTCACTTGAGTTGGATTTTTACATTGTGATTACGCAACTCCTGTTTGAACAATACTTTATACTATAAAAGAAAATAAACAACCACTATGAAGTCGATGTAAACATATCTACAATACGTTAACATTTTTCTTTTCAATCAAATGTACAATTATTTAGTAGGATCAATGATTGGTACTTCTATGGAAAGAATACAATCTTCCAAGGTCTAATATGTAGCAACATTTTGATTTAGATTGTTGATTGCTAAAAGTTTTTTTCATATTAGTTTCACTTATGACTTATATATGTTTCATTGGATTTTGTAAATTTTGGCTTCACATAATGATAAAGCCAAATCCTATATGGTACTAATGTACTATTTTAGTTTTGTGACCATTGACAATAGGACAGAACCTTAATATCGATTAGATAAGCACACCTCTAACATAAACTTTGTGAGGCTTGTTTGGGAATTGGGAAGATGGTTAAGAAGCACATTGGGCCGTTCATGCATTGGGCTATACACAATTCAGAGCTTCAACCTTTTGGCCTGCAAAATCTACCATTGTTATATGCTTAAACAAACCACCAACTTAAACGTTAAACATAACAATAAAGATCGAGATGAGCTTATTTCTTAACGAGAAATAATTGGGTTCGTAAAGATGTTTTTAATCTTGCTTCTAAACATGCATGGCATCATCGTGCAAGTTTGCAGCTAAAAGATCATTTTTTTTAAAATCTATTACACTACTAGGTAAAAGACATCTATTTCCGATGAGGAGTTGTAACAACGTCGTTTCGGTCAATATTTTTGGCCAACCATCCTTAGTCGTATATAGTGTCTGCACACAAGTAACTAAATTCAACTACTTGTTTACGGGTTTATATTATTAATGATGGTCATATGTTGTAACCAAATGATTTAGTCATTAGTACTGGTTAAAAGTCTAAAATTAGATCACTAGCTATTTGGAACTTTTACATAAGTAAATGATGGCAAAACTTGTTTACAAGCATAAACTTTAAACTTTAAAAAATATCCAAAAGAAGCTACTGTGGTCATGAGAATAACATATATGCGACAATTTAACTGTAGTATATAGTACACATTACATTTACACAAGCTAGTCCACTCATACAACCTTGAAGATTATAGTTGAATTGATTTATTGTTTTTCTTGCACACATACTTAATACCATAGTTGTCAAAATCCCGATCCTGATCTTAGGATCTTACGATTTTACGATTTTACAAAGCAAAAACGATCTGAATCCTACGTAGGATCTTAACAACCTTAAGATCTTATAGGATCCCGATCTTAAACCGTAGGATCTTAAGATCTACTCCGATCCGATCTTACTTTTCTCGAACCGCAAACTAAAAAACAACAAATTTATGGTTTTATATTTCTATATAATTTTAAAAACAACATGTAATTTTTCTTAAACATTCCATATTCATAATTTAAGACAACATTTTCATAAACCATTCATATAATTTCGTATTTATAATTTATAATACTTTGTAGACTTGAATAGTATTACAAATATCATTAAAAAATGACATTAGTATGATCTTAGGATCCCGATCCGATTTTACGATCACGATCTTGCAACCGATCTTGAAAACCTTTCTTAATACAACCTTAGTACATAAATAATGTGATAAAAAAAAGTTTAAATCAAAAATTGTATAGTTTGTAAATATTATGAGTGCTAAAATAAGCTGCGTTTATTTGTAATATAAAAGCAAAACTTTTATACAAACAAAGCCTTTTAACACCCATAACATTTAAAACCATAAGCATATAATGTTAAGAACTTCAGTGCACCTCCCCCACTTTATAGAATCTTCTCCTCTTTCAATTGTTACACTTATCGATGTGGGACAAACATTCTCTAAACACATTTAACAATCTTACTTTCAATAAAAGCATCGAGTTGGTTGTATACTTGTATATTGCGGTTACACATCGAAGTTCGATTCAATGAACACTATTCAAAACAAAATATATGACAATTAACAAATAACAAGTCTAAAATTATAAAAAGATTCATCAGAGCATGTCATTACCATAGCAAAATGTTTCAACAGCATTAGCTTAACATCATCCAAAATAGTATACCACGCGGTTTTTTACAGCAAAACATACGTATACAGCCATCGACAACGTTATTGGCAACTCAGGGGGTATCACAGAAGTTATACTTAATGTATAGCTTAAGAGAAGCTTGTGTGTACTCCTATTTGGATTCTCGAGCCCCTAATTCAACAACATGGATTATGTTAATTAACGGAATAACTAATATAGGGAGTTAAGATGATAAGTATGCACATTTACCTTTTTAAACAGGTGAGCGACTGCGATTATTGCAGAAAAAACTAATAACAAACTAAAAAGTCTCCTCTCCCAACTCTTTGCAGTAACCTTCATAGAAGATACGGAGTATATATTTATCAAATACAAGGATCTAAGGAAGACAAAACTAATAATGAGAAGTGCGCTACGTATATATAAACTTACCTTCTCTCGTGAAAACAAACTAGTCTGTACTAATTTCCCTTGGTTTGTCTTAAATCCAGTTCGTAAGACAAATGCTATACAACCAGTATCAGGTGCTTTAATATGAAATTTCTGAAGCAACGAAAACACAAACAATAAAACAAGTTAGTACCAATATCATATACAACTACTAATAGAAGAAAAAAAATTGAGACATCGTGGAAGACTGACCATATCGGGCTCATGATGCAATATCCTTGTGCCACGAAAAAGGACATGTCTTTTATCTCGTTTATATGACAAATGCTCTTCTGGTCTTCTGTCCATAATTGAAACCTGAAAACATATACACATATTGAAACCTGAAAACATATACACAGTTTTTGACGTTTTTATGCAATGAGTTTACTAGAAGATGATACAAACTTGGAAGGAAATTGAAACAAGGTAAAATAACGAAGTTTAAAGACATCTAGGATATCTAAACAAGGTAAAATAACGAAAATCGTCAGCAAAACACAAAGTACGACGACAAATGGCAATGGCACCGAGTACGAATCCCTCTTCCTAAGCAAGACAACATTCACATCGGATCTCGACATTGTAAACTAATAATGAAATCGTTCTAGGTTACGATATATTATTTATAGAGAATGAAAAGAAGCAAAAAAAAAAACACGCCTTGCTAGATTAGTCGATGCTTCCCAGAAACTAGAAATATTATAAGAAACATGGTAATTTAGTTAAAAAAAAAAAAAAAAAAAAAAAAAAAAAAAAAAAGGTAACACGGTAACTCCTTATTACCATATTCAATCTAAGGTAGTCAAACGTGAAAAAAAAAAGTCAAAGGTTGTGGGAGGGCATAAAGGTAAATAATTCGTATAGAAGTGGTATTTGGATGTGATAAAAGCTAAGCTTCCATGAAAATAACTAATAAAAATATCACTTACCTAATAAAAAACCTATCAATCTTTTATCAAATAAACTCACTTTTTTGATACTAGAGTTTGAATACATAAATTACATCAGTAATAATAACTCTAATAAAAAAAAGAGGTATCCATTAATCAGTAAAGAAGCATATGGGGTTCACTACTGCAAAATAGTAACATACTCACACTTATTAGAGCATATTTATACACTTTAAAATGTGAAAAATCAAAAAATTCACACTAGTATGTGAAAAATTACACACTTTGGTTTCAGTTCGGCATGGTTCAGTACAGTTCATGTCAAAACCGAGTAAAACACAGCTAAACCGTCTAAATTAAACCAACCAACACAAACTGAAACCGACCGAGTCATTTAGCTTCGGTTCTCGGTTCATGCATGTTTTCTACGAAAATCTCTTTTCGGTTACGGTCGGCTTTGACCCGATGCTCAATAACTTTTTTTTTTTTTTTTTTTTTTTTTTTTGACAAAATTCGTTATTTATTTTCTTTGTTTGGTAAATATGGTTTTCGATTTTTGGTGACTAATTCACGAGATCTAAAATTATCACACTGACTCGAACTAGGTAAAGCACTGTTGGTGTGACTACTTCAAAATTGTTTGCACCTACGGGGTGTTGAATCGAACTAAGACATCGCATATTTTTAAAGTGAAATTTAAAAGCCTTTTGACACTAGTGCACTTTTCAGTTGTTAGGATTGGATATTTATTGATGTTGATGATAAGAATGACTCCCTTAATACCCACCCGTGTTTAACTAAACATCAGGGCATCACTTGTGATTTAGCTGCTATAATGATATTCTAGACCTATTACAATGATTGTTCGTTTGGCCTTTAAGAAGTTTTGAAACAAAGCTATAGAGTGCAATAAGCACAGGTGTCACTCTCAACGCGAAACCTTTTGAAACTAGGTTTCCATATGTACTGATCAACAGTTCATAGTCAATCCCCACAGTTGGGCTAACTGTGACTGATAGTCAACCCGATACCAAGACATCCTTTGGGATTCAAAGGGCTGCAACCAGTCCCATCACAACAACCCACACACAAGACTCAAACATGAGTCAAGGGGAAGAGTTTATCAAATATCACGATCACCTCCTCACGATGAGCTACATCATGTGGTGGCATTACCTGCGCTACAAAGTTGTTTGGTGACGGACTCTCTAACCATCCAGTTGGCTCACAAAACCTTGTGAGCTCATATAAGCACATATTCCTGACAACAACAAACATCCCATGCGCATTGACTTTTCAAATCCAGCAAATTGGAGAATGTATCCGTTCAAAGCTATAAATATCAGATTATTAATGTCTTTCGAGCTGGCAAGACGATGATGAATGATCTCACAAGTCTTGGGTGTTGTAGGGGCCCACTAACATATGACCTATTTTCATCACGGGTTGGTTGATCATTTGATGAAATCATATACCGAAAGGCGAAATCTGTTAGAAAAGCCTGCAAAACATGCACCCATACGCATAGAGGTATGGTGTATTAGATCGTCATCAGTCTCTCTATCAACCAAAGATTAAATGATAGAAAAATATACGTCCGATCATTTTTATTTTTATCTATCCATATAGAAATAGGTCAAATTGAGTTTACAACTAAGTTGATCCAAACCTGTTTTGACCCATCTTAGAATTTACCAATTCGGGACACTCTAACCTGTTTTGATGGGGTCAGCCAAGCTACCCGAACCGCCTATTTTAGCCGCTCATAAATAATAAGAAATGTTTTGTACATTTCTTATCCATACACTACGAAAATTGTTTCATTTTTACCATAATACCTTATAGTAAAAATATGTATACCACTATCAAAAATGGTTAAGAAGTGGCACATAAAGATGATTTGGTCATCACTATAAAATTGATACCTTCCCCAAAATGCACTCAGCAGCCTGATTTCCAACTCGCGCAAATTGGATATAATGTCTCTATAATGAAGATGCTTTCTGTAATCATCCGTCAAACCATGAAAGCTTACTACCCTTAATACACAAGCTTGTTCAGCATGTTCCTTGAGCTTCTTACACCTGCACAAAGTTTGCAAATAAATTACTGATTAAAGCAATCCGAATGACATAATACAAAAAATAAGAAATAATTAAGCAGTGAATACTTACGTTTTACTGACTCGTACAAGATCTCTGGCTCCATTAGTAGATGCTGCTAACAGTATCAATATCAGATTCAGGATGTCGGAGGGTAATCCAGTCATTTCCTTCGTCCTCTGGCTGTAGGATTGGGAATTGCATGATAAAAATGTCAAAACGATATCAATTACAAATAAACTTAAATAAATGACGAAAGACGCCATCTTTACGAGAGTAATACTTATACTTAAGATTCCAGTTAACAACAAATCAGTAAAAGGGAGCGAAAATGTTAAGATTCGAAGTAGCATTTTCCTCTAAAAGCAAAATTCCTTATAAACTCTCAAATGTCCAGATTTTACGGGGAAAAAAAAAAAAAAAAAAAAAAAAAAAATTGCAAAGACCTAATAACATATATACATTTAATTACGATTCAAGTATCGGATTATCTACCACGGTAAAGCTTCCTGATAAATCTAAAGATGCTCTAACAACAATTATGCATCTGATTTAAGGAAAAAATCATACTCAAAGAAACTGATTCGAAGCATTTTTACATCTAAGAAACTCAGAACATAAAATTACCTCAAGAAACTTTGATTTTTCAAGTAGGCACGATGAGATGCCGAAAAAACGATTATGCCAATTTAGATAAGTAGATAACCCCCTTTAGACGATATAAGTAGGGTTGGATATTGTATCTAGCATATATTGGCTCGGCCCTATTGTATAGATGGGCCGTGGCCATTAAGGTTAGTTTAACTTAATAAGTTGATCAAAACTTTCCGCTTTGTCAATAATTAAATGACTAAGGTTTTCCTTCACTTACTAGTCTTAGTTGAACTTATTTTGCTGTTGATTGATCAAGTACCTCATATTGATATAAGTAGGGTCATACTAATTACTAATTAAGGTTCTAGTTCCATAGTCTATAAAAAGTAAGGGCTTTAATTTAAGTTCACTTGGACTACAAGTATTTACATCAAGCACGCTAGAATCATTCGGTAGTTCACAACCAGAAATTGCAGCTTATTTCATTGCTTTTATATCTATGAAACATGGAACATGAATGTAAAACATCCAAAAGAACGGGATTTTTTTAGACCGAAACATTCTGATGAACTTACATCTTTTTGCATCCTCTTTTTGTGGCATACGGCACCCATGCTTGCTTCACATTAACTTATCTTGAAAATCTACAAGCACATGTTTGAAATTCCAAAAGAGTCAATAATACCTTTGCATAATCCCTTTTCTTTAACAAACTCTGATGGGAGGATATTTCAACCCTCTCTACAATTTATATGTATAGATAAATCCAGAAATTTGAATTTTTTGTCTGAGCATTATCTGACTTTGTGCTTCTGATTTCAACCAAAAGCTTCGAATTTCTTACCTTAAATTGGTCATTTTCATTACACATGAACTCAAACCATGCCGCTAACCTCTTAACAAGATGTTCAATTAATGTAATACATGACATTTACTTTGGTTGATATTATCTTTGAAATACAATATAGGTGTTACAATTCGGGGATCTAACATATTTTCTAAATAAGAAAATGGAGTTCTTAAGGTCTCTGAAGAATTTGACATTGATTAGAGTAATGCCATTGTGCCAATAAATGTAACCAACCGTTATTCGAATTTGAATCCCACTCGTGTATATCTGGATAAGAATCTTTTATTAAACAGACTTGATAACTATTTTAAAATTAGCTTATTAATTACATTTTAACAAATTACTTGGTCACTATTTTAAGTTGTATCCAAACAGACAAGCATTGCCACATATACTAATCAGATGCCAATATGTTCTTATAAAGAAACATAACATACTCAAACTAGTAAAAGCTTCTAAATAACAACACACATACAAGTTACTACTGAAAGACTTTTATTTATATATTTAGTTGAAGTGCCGAAACTCGAAAACAAGAGACTTAGGGGGGAGTTGATCAAATAAAACAATCACACTGTCTCGATTACTCGCATTATCACAACACATATTGTCAATAGCCTTAATAATACCTATCGAAAGATCCTTATTAAATCTAATATAGCGGACCACATAGCTGATCAATTTGTAATGCATATTTATAATATCTTCACAGCTTCCATAAAGGATAAAAGATCTCACAAGTTTATGTGAATATAGAAGTCCAGAAGTTGATTTATAGTCACCGATTTCCCAATCTTCATCATATAGGAGAGCCTAAAAAAGTCATTATATAACAAACATGTCAAACATCTAAAAAAGTCATACTTTGATAATAGCTTTGTAATAATTGAAATTATTACTGGTTTATAAGATTCTGAAAAATGCGGGAAAAAAAGGAGTCAGGGCAGACCCGTTTTACCCGGCACAAAACTGTAGACATCTGACCCAAACCCTTTACAACCCGCATATATTGCCAATAAAATTTGCCCATTTTATAAAAGAATGATAGCTTTCGTAATTATAAGTTCAGGATTCTCATTTATGAAGTTCCAAGAAAGAATAACAAATGTTGGTGCTTCACCCCAATCCGATCCATCCAGCATTGACCAGCCCTTAAATTCTACCCATTTAACCCAAACACCCATGTCATACCACATGACATATACATCATAAAGTAAACCGGGGTATGTCAAAAACTACCAAGATTTATCCTTGTGAAATGTAATTAATCACGAAACTGTCCCTGAAGAGACGGATTTGGATAGATAAAGAACAATATGAGCTTAAGAATGGATACCTTTCCCAGAATAAGTTGAGCAATCGGATTTTGAGCTAGGGCGCATTGTAAAATGAGATCATCCCGACCATGATATTTTGCGTAGTCAAAGTTGGAAGTCAAACGATGTAAATTGACCACGCTTAAGACATGTGGTCGTTCAATCAAGATCTTGAAATACTCGCATCTGCACAAGGTTTGTAACGAAATTACAGATTAAAGCAACTGAAATAGCATCATAAAAAAGAACATTAGAAAGAGAAATTACGAATCTAGCCTTTCTTGAGACATTTTTTTCCCTATTAGTTTCCGAAAGAACCAAAAAATTGATTTTTCCCAAAACTTTTGAGTAATTTCGCAAGAAGAGAAGCCAAATAATTTGCAGAAAATCCGAAGGATTCCGCAAAATTCATGTCTTAAGTGATTTTTGCTGGTTTAATAATGGGTTATTTTGTTGTATAACAGACTCAAAAACGGTCAGATTAGTAATTTTCCCGTATAAGAAATAAGTAAGCAGAGAATACTTACGTTAAACATAACCTTACGAGATCTCCAGCACCATCAGATGACTTCGCTAACATTAATATGATCATATTTACCTGAGGAGATAGTAAATTTAAAAGGAGACGACTAACATGCCAAAACAACTCCAATATCTTTCTGAATATGCTAATGGAAACCATCTTTCTCTAAATGAAACCAAAAACACACAAAACCTTTTTATTTTTAAAAACTTGTGATATGTCTAGTCCTTTTATATGCATAACAAACTGATATGAACACATTTAAATGAAAATATGGATTAATGGTAACATGACCAACTCTTTAATACTACTAATTCTACGAAAGAAGACAACTATAATATTTACTCAAGTCAACATAACAAACTTGCTTACGTTTCTATGAGTTATCCATTTGGGATTGGTGGCGGTAATTTTTTTTTTTTTTTTTTTTTTTTTTTTTTTTTTTTTTTTTGGGTGAGTCAGTGCATCTATTCAATTCCATGAAGACAAATAATCAGCTTTTCAAGTTTATCTATAGTGTACAGAATTTCCAAAAGAAAAGTATCTACAAGCACACAAGGCTAGCAAGGGAGGTACTCCGTCCAGTTTTTGTACTTAATATTGCTATTTAAAAACTTGGAGTAACACAGACCAAACCGAGCCTTCAAAACAACTAATGCCACAAAAGAAGATATCTACAACAGTTAATTCATTCAAAGAAAAAATAACTCACATACGACAAACATCAATAAACTCACATTAAGCATTAACTGTTAACTTAGGTACGGTATACGTCACTATAATAACTCATTTCAACTATTTCATAGTTATTAAATGATTCAATGCTTCATATATTTTACATTCATCCACAACAATGACTAATTGACTATCCTTTTCAAATAAGTTAAAGAGGGTGAGACGAAATCTGATATCTTTGGACCAACTACAGTATAATTGATCCTTCCACACTTTTTTGTTCAAATTTTATTGAATTAATAAGTAATTATTAGCGTACATAAAGCCTATTATATAATTCAAAAAAATTAACTAAAATCATCTGAATACGTTTCTGTGACATTTGACCAGTTTGACCCGTTAGCTATAAAATTTCCCAGAATCAACCCAATCTAATTAAACTGCTAGAAATTTTCAAATGAGAAAGTCTACAAAAGTGAATTTTACAATTTGCTGCATTTTTTTTTTTTTTTTTAACCAGAATTGGCTTAAATGAAACCAAGTTGAGATTCAACTAGCCTTAGGGGGTGTTTGGATTAGCTTATTTATCCGGCTTATGGGCTTATTTGAACATGGAAAAAGCTCATAAGCCCACTCTTTAGAGCTTATATTAACTTGAGCTTATTGGCATAGCCAATAAGCTGAAGATGATAATGTCATAAGCTCCAAAGAGTGAGCTTATTGGCTTTTCCATGTTCAAATAAGCCCATAAGGTGGATAAATAAGCTAACCCAAACACCCCCTTAGTTTAACCTTTTCAATACTAGCTTATCCTACGCATATATCAGAACAAATATAAGAAGTAAGCGGTGAATACTTACATAGCAGACAACCAACTTATCACAATACGAACTCAGAAATGCCATCCTTTAGCTCTCCAATATTTCCGTGCATTTTCATCATGGCGGCTTTTCTTAACCTTCAAAAACAGTTTATAAGCCATCTCAACTTTATTTGCAGCCAACAGTTTATTATTCAACTTAGCGCTAATAAGCCTACTAGGACAAAACCCTTTCTCCAAACACTCCTCCATAACAATCACGCCTTTTTCAAGTTGACCATTATTACAAAGCCCGTTAATTATATGCTCATAAACTTCAACATCAGAAACATAACCATCTTGTTCCATCTCATCCCATACGTTCAAAAGCATGCCACATTTACCAAAACGCGACAATCGCATAAGCAATGTTTTGTAAGCAGTTACTGATATAGTACACTTGGCGTCTTTTGCTTTTTTGTAAATCATCATAGCAGCGTGTGGTGGGCCAAAACTACATAAAGTATCGATTATTGACGTTACTGCCCCTGTAGTAACTGTAACCCCCCGACCTAGCATTTCGTCAAACATTTCTATAGCATCGGCTACCCTTCTAGCTTTAAGAAACGCAAAAATTATATGCACGTAAGTATCCATATTCGGTTCACAATTGTTTCTCAACATATCGTTATAGTATTTCAAACATTCGTCAATATCACCAATCGAAATGTAATTAAAAATCATCGCATTATAAACAACAACATTCACCTCACATGTTCTCGTTTCTTTCAAATTTTCAAATACCTTAACCGCGTCGTTTATCCGACCACCTCTACCTAAACCTTCGATCACGTAACTAAAACTCAAACTATCGGGATCAAATCCATCTTCCACCATCTCATTCAACACCCTCTCGATCTCACTAACCCGACCCAACTTACACCACCCACGGATAACAATCCCATACGTCTCACCGTCCAACTCAACTTTCCCTTTCCCTCTCGTCTTACTCAACAACTTATCCGCTCTAGTTACACGCCCACGTCGACACAAACACCTAAGCACCACTTTCAAACACTCCAAATCCCACTCATCCATCCCGAACTCCTCCAAATTCTTAAGAACCTCCACGCCTTTACTTACTCGCTTCGCCTTAACGTAACTATCCACAAAAATCTCCAACGTCTCGTAATCACCTCTCACTCCCTTCCCCCTCATCTCACCTAACAAAAACCTCATCTTATCGAAAAACCTCCGTCTACCTAACGCCTTAAACGCCACGTTATAACTCTCAACACCTCCATTCATTTTTCCGCTCTCCACCGCCCACTCGAAAACCCTAACCATACATTCACCATCCAAACCACCTCTATTCAAAACCTTACTAACTACCGAACTAAAACCACTCTCCGAACTATCCGAAACGATATCGGACGCAGCCGCGGTTAACGCGCGTTTAACCGCGGCTGTTCCGATAAGTTTCTGAACAAACACACCTCTCAACTTATCCTCAGGTGATAGTGATGATAATAAGCCCGTTGACTTTTGCGTTGACTTTTGAGTTGACTTTTACGTTGACTTTTGGTTAGTGGTCAACGGAGTGAACTGGTGACGGATAGGTAAGAGGAGAGAGAGGCGGTTTAAGATGAGGTGTTCGTTAGGGTTAGGGTTTTGTGTGTGTTTTTGAGTGTGTGTTAGTGTGTGTGTTGAAAAGGGGGAAAGTGAAGGATTGAGGAGGTGATGATTGATTGGCCGGAATTTGGTGACGAACATGATGATCGGAAGTTAGTTATGTGACGGTCAACGGTTTGGGTGGGTGGTTGTTGATGATGGTGGTGGATGAAAGTTGAGGTTTACAATTTACATTTTGCACCCTGAGTTGTTAACAATCAAGGTGGATCTCGATAGGGTGCCGCTCGAGTCCCGACAACCAACCCGATCTTGACCGGAAAATAATAGCTTCTCGGGTCGAGAGTCGGGATGATTTTTAGCATTTTTAGGATTCGGGACGGGTCGAGAGTCGGGACGGGCCAAAAACCAACAAAATACAAGCAAAAACCGACTAATATCGGGACGGGCAAAAAAACCGACTACTTTCGGGTTGGTATTCAGTTTACGATTTATGTGAATTTCGGGATCGGGATTAGTCGGTACGGGTTGGGTCGAGTCGGGATCCGGCCCGATGCTCGCCCTAATCTCGAAACACTCATGAGTTTTTGTTAAGAAAAACTTAGATTTTTTAAAGATGCGTCTGGTTGTAGAAATCATGTTTGTGGTATTCTTTAGTTTATTTTAAGTACACTTGGTCACATCGTGTTCCGGTTACATCCCTGAAGTAAAGCTTGCTAAATCGATCTATCATACCTCTACCTAGGGTTGAGGTTTATCGACCGTGGAGCGAACCGAAATCAGAAACCGGGCCGACTAGACCGGAGCGAATCGAACGTCTTTAGGTCCTATCCTCAGTTTACCATTTTTCTTATTTTCAGTCCTCGGTTAGGTCCACTCCGGTTCGGTCTTACGTACAACCGGCCACTATATTTTGTTGGATTGGATCGGACCGACAACATAACTGAACATATTTCAACAAGTTTGTCAATATTAACAACAGGGATGTCTACCCGCTCGTTGCAACACATTCTGAACATATATTGTTTGATAATGATATATGTTTGCATTCGAGTATGTTTGATTTTATGTATTCTTTTTGTTAATAAAGAAAAAGTGTTGGCTCATATCTTCTATGTTAACTGTTTACATTTACAAGTTGATTAGCCGAATACAAAATCTCATCTCGTAACATACTAAAAGTTTAGTCACTTAACTGGATTATTTGAAGTTAAGGTTAAATTATCCGAGGAAAGTTATTTTTGGGACAAGTCTAAAAGATAAATTTCCTAGACTATACGCTCTCGAGTCTAACAAAAACTGTAAGGTAAAGGATAGAGGGCTCGTGGTAAATCAGGCTTGGATTGGATCATGGGCTTGGCGTACTCCTAGGGGGCGGGCGGCGGGCCCTTGATGATCTAAATGCACTATATAATTCTCTTAATTCGGTTTTGTTTCATCCCTGCGGTTATGATAAATGGACCTGGACTTATGATTCTTCCGACCTCTTCATAGTCACATTATCCAAAGTCCTCAAGAACAACCTGCATGCTTGGAGTTCATAGTTTGGGTGCTCACCATAGATGGAATTCCTGGATCCCAAAGAAAGTAAATGTTATGGTGTGGAAAGCTTCGCTCAGTAGACTTGCTACGCGCCCTAATCTTATGGCTCGTGGTGTTGTTCTTCCCTCTTCCAGTTGCCCTATCTGTGACTCTGAACCTGAGGCCATTGGTTATGTTTTGACTAAATGCAATAGGGTCTGCGGGATTTGGAGGAAGGTATGGAGTTGGTGGAATCTTCCTCCCCCAATTTCATTCCCTCCGTTTTCCATTGTTGATGTTGCAACTGGGAATGTCAATGGCCATGGTGACTCATATTATAAAAGCTTCGAATGGGGTTTTTCAAATTACTCTTTGGGCTATTTGGAATTGGAGAAACCGTCTTATACATGCCTCGGGAGATGACATTGAAACAATAAAGAATGAAAGACATTTTTCCAGGTATACAACGTTTGGCTAAGATGTGGATGTCTACTCGTATTCGATCGAATCCGAAGATGGACTGGAATTGTTGGGTTGCAAGACCCTATGACTTGTTCTCCTAATTTTGTTTTCTTGGCTTTGTATAGTGTTTCTTTCGGGTTTGTGGCAGCTTTGCCTTTCTGGTTTCTTTGTATAGTCTTTTCCCGCGGTTCGTGAGGTCCCGGTTTTGGGATCCTCTGTCTATAAATATAGCCTTTCAAAAAAAAAAAAAAAAGGATACGTTTAATGTTGATCTAATGTTCTAAACTCATTATTATCATCATTGTTAAACAACACATTAGAGGTTAGTTGGCCCAAGCCCACTTGTGAGTTAAGGATACTAGGGTTTTATGTATTCAACTATAAGTATTTATATTGTCTAACATCCATCACAAGCGTGAATATATATATGCACAATAGTTTTTCAAAGTCTCCAACCATGGCGTCCGAGTTTCCGCAAGATATAGTTTTGTTCAACATACTACCAAGGCTGCCAGGCAATTCTGTAATTCGTTTCAAGTGTGTTTCCAAGCAATGGAACTCGTTCTTATCGACACCATTGTTTAAAAAAATGCACCTTCACAATATACCAAACGATGATCATCACAACCCGCACAAACTTCTCATATTATTATCTGCTAAAAGTTCATGGTTCCGTACCATGGATTGTGAAGCACCTGAAGACGGCTTAACTACCGGCCGCAACTTGCCTTTCAAAGTGACAAATCACGAATTAAGCATATTGCCTTTGACAAGTTTTCATGGATTGGTATGTGTAGGCCTAAGAAGGTATGTTAATTCTACGGAATATTCTAATCTGATTTTATGGAATCCTTTGACAGGTGATCACAAGGTATTGTCTAAAACTAATTGCGACAAGAGATGCTACAACATTTATAGAAACATATTTAGACTGCTTTACAACTCTTCTGATGACGACTACAAACTTATATGTGTAAACTTGCAGCGTGTTTGCCAAGTTTACGTTTACTCATTGAAATCCGACTCATGGAGAAAAACAAATTCAACATATGAATTAAAGACAGGGGGCGAGCATATAGATTGGACCAAATCTTGTTGGTTAAACGGAAACTTCTACTTTTTAAGCATGGTTGTCACTCAAGCAGACAGACACAGGGGATTATATTCAATTATAAGGTTCAACACGAAGACCGAAAAGTTCACGGAGATACCAACCCCGATTGTTAGAGGCCATGAAACATATTTGAGTTTCACAGTTTTAAGAGGCAACATTCACATCTATGTGGATCAGACAAGGTCAAGGTCCTTAATGAAGAGGGAACGAAAGCTTGAGTTGTGGAGGATGGATGAAGATGAAAAATGGACGAATGTGGTAACTTATGTCCTGAAAAAATGTATATATCCAAACTTAATTCACGTGATGAGGAATGGAAATTGGCTGATAGCAGATAAGGGTGAAGGTTATTTTTACAAAGTAGACTTGGAGAAGCATACCAAAGACAAGTTATGCTCGTGTTGGGAGGGTCGTATATTCTGTATTCATAGCGGGAAATACATTGAGACTTTTGTTTCACCCAATCGATAGATACATCAAGTAATAGCTCTACAATGCTTGCCCTTCATTTAACAAGAAATCTCAAAGACTCCTCTGACCATCTTGCATTATCGTTTCACCATTTATCGTTTGTATATATACACACACGCACGCACAACTTCATTGTGTCTTTTTCATCCTCCAGCTGAAATAGACACATCACACAAATAAATAGGTAACAAAACGTTAAACTACTATTATCTTTTGCAATTTCCCATTTTCAAGTGTTTTCCATTATGGTCAAGATATTCCAGATTGGATTAAGCCTGTAGTAATTATAATGTCAACTTCAATTACCAACTGCTTATTAGATATTCAATATTGCGAGTTGTGGCGTAAAACTGCATATATAATGCGAGTTGCCAGCAGGGAATTGTCACCCGATAAATCATTCATCTCTAAAGGGATCATATATCCCAATGTATGATTACCATGTCACATTTTTTTTTTTTTTTTTTTTAATATTCCAATTTACCCATTCTCTAACTTAAGCTTTTGCATTAGTAACAATACTAAAAAAGACAGGTGTTATGATTAGTTTATTACTGTGAAAATGCACTAAAGTTGGGCGTGGTTTTTTTGTTGTAATTGTAGAAAACTTGGTGTGTTGCAAAACCATCAGCGAGCCAAGCAACTCTTTTAGACTATAAATTTCGTGTGCTCAAAAGTTGACTGTAGTTGTCTGCAAAAGGGTGGTGCTTGCTACACCCCCCGATAATCTAATAAACCATGCCTCTATAGCTATGAATTCGTACCATCAGTCCCAAGGAAGAAACGTTTATCTTTTTGTTGTTATTGATGTGTATGTAAACTATTTTCTGCAGTTGTGCTTTAATTCTGTTTTGCTATATTGGCGATGTGATTATTTCCCCTGTTGTTGTTCTCATATATTATCGCTAACTATCACGTTACAAGATTCGTGATTCAAAGTGATCGATGCAACCATAAGTACATAACACCAAATACCACTATTCTAATAATACAAAGAATATATCGTGTTATGAGTTACTAGATCCATAACACAATTTTTTGTAGAAGAAAAAAACTAAGGTCGTTAACCAAACAGACACTATCAGCACAAAAACTCCTTAACCCAATTGAGCTCATAGTTATTAAAATAAAACACATCTTCCAACATTTCCTAAGATTTCCATACTTGTTGAAAAGCATCCAACTTCTTGATTCGAACCCATTTCATGGTGCAAGAGAAAGCAGGGTTTGGGGTCCATAAACTAAGTATGGCATATAAGACAAGTATGTCATGTGTTACCACACCCCAGTGTTCCTTAAGTTGTTTACAATTTCATGCACAACATGTATATGGTCTATTTAAACCTCAACCGTGAGTCATGACAATAGATCACCAAACAACCATTTTGTGTGTGTGAAGGCCATTGTGTAACCTTGGTCCCTCACTCCACTACCCTCTGAATTCATCACTCAAACTACAACAACGCCTAATTAGTGAGAATTTTACATCTTTAACTCTTGAATAATATTGTACTAATTGTTAAGAAAGAATAATTATGTCAGATCCAAAATAAGGCACTCCCTGAATTCGGCCCACCTGGAGTTTTGGTCTTACCCGCCCCTTGGAAGAGGAGTGATCAACCGGTATATACAGAAATTCCATTTTTCAGGAATCTCATAGATTAAGGAGACCATCATATGGAATCAAGTAAAAAAAAAAAAAAAAAATGATAAGAGCTAAGTGTGTCTATTTTGTCAAATAGCCCATTGTATGAACGCATTTGATCATCTATTTTGTCTATTACACATGTTGACCACTGACCAGTATCAACAACTCTCGATTGACCAGGCCATCTATTTCAATTTTCTTACTCCAAATGGTAACATGGTGGAGGTTACCGAGAGGATGAGAGTGGTATTTATATTTCGAAGTTTTTAACAAACTTTTAGCTCTTTATATTTCAGCGATGTACAAAGAAAATAAGACTTCAGTTTTTTTATACAAAAGATAAACAATGTAACTACAGTTTCCAAGTAATGTGTGTTTACCTAGAAGAATTACTTACCAAAACAAGAAACATAACTCAGGATTACTGAAACTAGAAGATGAATAGTAGTTCCTTTTTTATAATTCTTGCTGACAGCGCTACTATACCGTAAATCCCATGAATCTTAAATGCAAATCATTATAGGTTGCTAAATCAGTAATGATGGAAACTTACTTGGTTTGAGAAATGGCTGCGGCCATTTGTCCAACAGCATCTTCAAGGTTAGAAAACCGAGTCAAAAACTCACCATGAAGATCTGAATAATCCAACTGATTTTGCTGCCACAAGCTAAGACCGTTAGCAATTACCCTCAAACCATTCTGCAACAATGAAACCCCCTCACCTATTCCATCTGGAAATTTTCTTTTCTTGTTAGTTTGTGTTGTATCATCTATCTCCATTGCATCACTATCGATGGTTATCATCTTGTGGGCCATTTGCTTTAGCAATAGACATTCTTTAACAAGCAGCGCAAGGTCATTTGAACCAGGGGTAGTTTTGACATTAGCCACTTCCTTTTCAAAGAACGCCTTAAGCTCAGACATAAACCTTTCATCATTTACATCAACTCCAGACTCCAAATCAAACGATAATGCTGCATCAGGTGGTACAAACCTCCACAGCTCATTGCAACTAGTACGTGCAGAAAAATACCCAAACGCTGTCATTGACAGATGAGCTAAAGACCAATGTCGTTCTTTTAATAGCATGTGAAACAATTCCCATGAAGCTGAAACCTTTGAATTATTATTATCGGTTTCTTCAAATTGGATGTGACCAAGTCCCGCCACAAAAGCAGCTAAATTTGGTTTGCACTTCGACAATCCAGAATCAGTGACAGCAGACTTTGAGATGAAAAGACTTTGAAGCTGCAAAATGATCCCTAATGTTTCACTCAGAAGCTTACGGTACTGGTCCTTTGAGTTGTCACTGGAAGTGTTGTATTTATTGATGATGGTGCTTAATAGCTTTATTGTTTTCATTTCTGTGTCTGATATGCTCACTTGCCTAGAACATAGGAGGTGGAAATTTTAGCAAAAGGTAATTAAGACTAAAATAAAACAAATGAGCTAATTGCGTGAGAGTTAACCAACTTCCGCTTTCTATTTTGGTTGTAGGATGTTGTAATTGATGTTTTAACGTCTCCGTCAAATTTACTTATCTGCCTAAGTTTAACAATTTACTAAACCAGAAAAAATGGAAAGTGTGTACTTCGTTTGAGAATGAGAATACATGTTTGAGGAAACTTCGTTTAAAATGGGCTAAAATCAAGTGTTACTTACTGAGATTGCAGAGCAGCAGACAAGGCAAAAACGGGTGCACCAAACATTACATTTGCACGTTCCCTTGATGAGTCATTGTCGAATACATCCACGAAGTTAAAATACTCTGTTAGTAGTCTTTGTTTAGCAACACTTCTGACCTTATCTGAAAGACCATTTAATGGGAATCCTTCCATGAGCAAAGCTATATACATAGCAGACGATAATTTGGATACATTACTGTTGGTGACGAAGTTAAAAACTCTATGTCATTGAATGTGAACCACACTTAACGAGCATGGAGATTGATCTCGCGAGTTTACGAAGAACACTAGCAGAATCCATAACTGATTCCCAAGAAACAGTGGTTTTCATTAGTGTGCACAGTTGATCAATAATAGCATTCCCAAGAAACAGTGGTTTTCATATGTGAATTAAATGTTGACCTGAACAAGCATATCACCTGAAAAAAGAGGCCGTAATGTTCTTCCTCTTGAGAATCATCGGTTGACATAAGTGTCATCTTCATGTGTTTTCTACACCAGATGCTTCCCTGTACAAATTTGTAAAGCAACTTAGTCTAAAGGGTAAACTTGTCAGTTTTTATAATATAAGTACAGGAGTGCATAGCAATGTACCTTGGTTCCTAAAGCAAGCAGCTGGCTGAGGCATTTGGATATATCCGATTCTAGATAATTTGAAGCCACTTGCAATATTGTTTTGTTTAACAAGCACTGGGATACATCCAGACACGTGAAGTCTTCCCAGAATGTCTAGCCCAGTGTTAAGGTGACAATAGAAAGACAGAGCGCTAAATATAGAGCTATAACAGTTTTTTCATCGTTCTAGTTAAGCATAAAAATGTTAAGCAGGATACTGTTAGACATTCCAGGATAGAAGCCCGTCCATTTTCATCACTAACATCTAACTCCCCAAGTTCAGAAATTAGTTGAGTACGGCTCTCTACCACCTGTAGAATTATAAGTCCAACTCAAAGTAAGATCACAAAACAATGTTACATTCTCCCTTCGCACAAGGGTGGATGTTATTGGTAGAAAAAAAACAGAAAATATGTCAAATTACATATATAGACTTTGTAAAACACCTAAATTCTTAAGGGTGGGATGTTATGGACTAACTGTTTCGACTCTGAATTACGTATGTAACTTAGACTCACTGCATAAACTGTAACACGCCGAGCCCAAAGCATCACAATAAGACTACCTTCAAGAATAAGCATGTCTGCAGGGATAGATTCTTCTGTTTCTGTATCTTGACGAACATAACGACCAATTGACACAATGTCCCCAGGCACAAGATCTGTCCCTGCCACACGTGTCCACCTGCAATAGAAGTGATCGAATATTTATTCACAACGAGCCAAAAGAAGAACCAGAAAGAGAATGTAAGTCACATTACAACTTACTTTCCATTACGGTACACCATAAGCACCCTGGAATCTATAGCTACTCTAACGCGTCTAATATTTGACAAAGTCTTCAGCTGACTTATGACCGCCAATGACTCAACCAGAAACACAACAAAGAGACCGAAGAGACCACTATTAATAAATCCGGGGCCTCCTAAACAACAAACTCCATTACAGAAGACCTGCAGATCAAACGTGAATATATATAACAATGTAGTTAAGAATAGAAATAACAAACGCACATGGTAAGGGATGTTGAACCTCAAATAGAAAGAAAGGCTTTATGCTGTGCTCTTTCACCAACTCCCGGAAAATTGTCTGTGGATACTCAATTCTGCGCAGAGATGCCAGTAGCAGAAGATTAATTTAACAGCAAAATACACGAGTTTAACAAAGAAGAAAGAAAATAAAAGGGTCGTCATAAATCTAACTTACACATTGCGTCCCCATTTGTCTGCAGCAATCTGAACTTGAGAATCCGTATCGTATCCAGTGCTGTTAAGATAGTAGCCAAAAGTTTCCTTGGTTGGGTAGGGAAGCTTGTAAAAAGTTCTTTTCTCGTGCGAATAGATGAAACGCTGCTTTCGGAAATCAAAATATATCTCCTTTGTCAAAGAGCCTGCCAGCTGATCCAACCAAGCAAAAAGAAACATGGTTGGTAAGTTGGAACAGGTTTTAAAGTATGATAATGAAACTTGAAGGAAAATATGTTGACGACTTGACGTTATATGGCCTAAACCTTTTGTTGTATATGTAACTAAAATAAATCGAGCTACGAATGTAGTATAGAAGAAACAATTTGAACGAAGTTACAACCTTACGCGAATGTAGTGGTACTATTTGGGCGAATGTAGTAATTTTGCATGCATCTGCAAGATGAACATCTTCAACCTACAAATATCATGACACGCATCACAGTTCCGCTATGAACCGAAAAACAAAAACACGCATATGCAAGCTTTCAGAATGTCACAAACTAACTAACCTTCGTATAGTGAAGAAAACACTTAAAATCCACCAACCATCGTGTGAGAAGAAACATCGATACGCCAAAACCAACAAGAAGTTTAAAGACATCTAGGATATCTAAACAAGGTAAGATAACGAAGACCGTCATCGAAAAACAAAGTACGACGACAAATGGCCATGGCACCGAGTACGACTCCTTCTTCCTAAGCAAAACAACATTCACATCAGATCTCGACATTGTAAGCTAATAATGAAATCGTTCTTGGTTACGATATATTATTTATAGAGAATGAGAAGAAGCAAAAAAAAAACACGCCTAGCTAGATTAGTCGATGCTTCCCAGAAACTAGAAATATTATAAGTAACACGGTAATTTAGTTCAAAAAAAGGTAACACGGTAACTCCTTATTACCATATTCAATCTAAGGTAGTCAACCGTGAAAAAAGTCAAAGGTGGTGGGAGGGCAAAAAGGTAAATAATTCGTATTGAAGTGGTATTTTGATGTTATAAAAAAAGTAACCGAAACCGAACCGACCCTATCGGTTCAATATCAATTTTATATATTTATGGTTTTTGGTTTCAGTTCGGCATGGTTCAGTTTGGTTCATGTCAAAACCGAGTAAAACACAGCTAAATCGTCTAAACTGAACCAATCGACACAAACCGAAACCGACCGAGTCATTTAGGTTCGGTTATCAGTTCATGTTTTCTACGAAAATCTCTTTTCGGTTACGGTCAGCTTTGACCCGATGCTCAATAACTTTTTTTTGACAAAATTCGGTATTTTTTTCTTTATTTGGTAAATATGGTTTTCGACTTTTTGGTGACTAATTCACGGGATTTAAAATTGTCACATAGACTCAAACTAGGTAAAGTTCTGTTGGTGTGACTATTTCAAAATTGTTTGCACCTAGCAGGCGTTGAATAAAACTGAGACATCGCATATTTTTAAAGTGAAATTTAAAATCCTTTTGACACTAGGGCACTTCTCAGTTGTTAGGATTGGATATTTATTGATGTTGATGATAAGAATGACTCCCTTAATACCCACCCGTGTTTAACTAAACATCAGGGCATAGGGGTGAGCAAAACCGCACGAGCCTTGACAACCGACCTGATCCCGACATAAACCGATAGTCCAGAAACAGAATAATAGCTTCTCGGGTCGGGAGTCGGGATGGATTTTTAGCATTTTCAGGATTCGGGACGGGTCGGGACGGGCCAAAAACCGACAAAATACAAGCAAAAACAAACTACATTCGGGACGGGACGGGACGCAACTACTTTCGGGTCGGTATTCGGTTTACGATTTAGGTGACTTTCGAGATCGGGATTAGTCGGAACAGGTCGGGATCCGCCCCGATGCTCAGCCCTATCAGGGCATCACTTGTGATTTAGCATATATTAGGTACACATATGCCGAGTAATATAATTAAGCTGCTATAATGATATTCTAGACCTATTACAATGATTGTTTTCTGCCATTCTGACATGAAGATGATTGTTCGTTTGGCCTTTAAGAAGTTTTGAAACAAAGCTATAGAGTGCAATAAGCACAGGTGTCACTCTCAAACGCGAAACCTTTTGAAACTAGGTTTCCATATGTACTGATGGACAGTTCATAGTCAATCCCCACAGTTGGGCTAACTGTGACTGATAGTCAACCCGATATTGAGACATCCTTTGGGATTCAAAGGGCTGCAACCAGTCCCATCATAACACTAGTAAGGCTTACGAATAATAGACATGCTACTAAAAGTGCAAGACCTAATAACATATATACATTCAATTAAGATTCAAGTATCGGATTATCTACCACGGTAAAGCTTCCTGATAAATCTAAAGATGATCTAACAACAAGTATGCATCTGATTTAAGGAAAAAAATCATACTCAATGAAACTGATTCGAAGCATTTTTACATCTAAGAAACTCAGAACATAAAATTACCTCAAGAAACTTCGATTTTTCAAGTAGACACGATGAGATGCCGAAAAAACGATTATGCCAATGCAGATAACCCCCCTTTAGACGATATAAGTAGTTCACAACAAGAAATTGCAGTTTATTTCATTGCTTTTATATCTATAAAACATGGAACATGAATGTAAAACATCCAAAAGAACGGGATTTTTTAGACCGAAACATACTGATGAGCTTACATCTTTTTGCATCCTCTTTTTGTGGCATACGGCACCCATGCTTGCTTCACATTAACTTATCTTGAAAATCTACAAGCACATGTTTGAAATTCCAAAAGAGTCAACTTTTGAATTCAGCTATGAAGAATATTAAGACGAAAAGATGAATGAAAGAAAGAAAAGCAATATGAAGGAACACAAAACAGGTTAAGAAATGATACCTTTGCATAATCCCTTTTCTTTAACAAACTCTGATGGGAGGATATTTCAACCCTCTCTACGATTTATATGTATAGATAAATCCAGAAATTTGAATTTTCTTACCTTAAATTGGTCATTTTCATTACACATGAACTCAAACCATGCCGCTAACCTCTTAACAAAATGTTCAATTAATGTAATACACGACATTTACTTTGGTTGATATTATCTTTGAAATACAATATAGGTGTTACAATTCGGGGATCTAACACATTTTCTAACAAATCTAAATATGATAAAATAATCATACCGAGGCAAATCATATGTAGAAATATCAATTTCAAGATAAATAAGAAAATGGAGTTCTTAAGGTCTCTGAAGAATTTGACATTGATTAGAGTAATGCCAATAAATGTAACCAACCGTTATTTGAATTTGACTCCCACTTGTGTATATCTGGATAAGAATCTTTTATTAAACAGACTTGATAACTATTTTAAAACTAGCTTATTAATTACATTTTAACAAATTACTTGATCACTGTTTTAATTTGTATCCAACAGACAAGTGTTGCCACATATACTAATCAGATGCCAATATGTTCTTATAAAGATACATAACATACTCAAACGAGTAAAAGCTTCTAAATAACAACACACATACAAGTTACTACTGAAAGACTTTTATTTATATATTTAGTTGAAGTGCCGAAACTCGAAAACAAGAGCCTTACGGGGGAGTTGATCAAATAAAACGATCACACTGTCTCGATTACTCGCATTATCACAACACATATTGTCAATAGCCTTAATAATACCTATCGAAAGATCCTTATTAAATCAAATATAGCGGACCACATAGCTGATCAATTTGTAATGCAAATTTATAATATCTTCACAGCTTCCATAAAGGATAAAAGATCTCACAAGTTTATGTGAATATAGAAGTCCAGTAGTTGATTTAGAGTCACCGATGACCCCGTATCCCCGAACCAATCTTCTTCATATAGGAGAGCCTAAAAAAAGTCATTATATAACAAACATGTCAAACATCTAAAAAAGTCATACTTTGAGAATAGCTTTGTAATAATTGAAATTATTACTGGTTTATAAGATTCTGAAAAATGCGGGAAAAAAAGGAGTCAAGCAGACCCGTTTTACCAGGCACAAAACTGTACACATCTGACCCAAACCCTTTACAACCCGCATATATTGCCAATAAAATTTGCCCATTTTATAAAAGATTGATAGCTTTCATAATTATAAGTTCAGGATTCTCATTTATGAAGTTCCAAGAAAGAATAACAAATGTTGGTGCTTCACCCCAATCCGATCCATCCAGCATTGACCAGCCCTTAAATTCTACCCATTTAACCCAAACACCCATGTCATACCACATGACATAAACATCATAAAGTAAACCGGGGTATGTCAAAAACTACCAAGATTTATCCTTGTGAAATGTAATTAATCACGAAACTGTCCCTGCAGAGACGGATTTGGATAGATAAAGAACAATATGAGCTTAAGAATGGATACCTTTCCCAGAATAAGTTGAGCAATCGGATTTTGAGCTAGGGCGCATTGTAAAATGAGATCATCCCGACCATGATACTTTGTGTAGTCAAAGTTGGAAGTCAAACGATGTAAATTGACCACGCTTAAGACATGTGGTCGTTCAATCAAGATCTTGAAATACTCGCATCTGCACAAAGTTTGTAACGAAATTACAGATTAAAGCAAGTGAAATAGCATCATAAAAAAGAACATTAGAAAGAGAAATTACGAATCTAGCCTTTCTTGAGACAATTTTTTTCCCTATTAGTTTCCGAAAGAACCAAAAAATTGATTTTTCCCAAAACTTTTGAGTAATTTCGCAAGAAGAGAAGCCAAATAATTCTCAGAAAATCCGAAGGATTCCGCAAAATTCATGTCTTAAGTGATTTTTGCTGGTTTAATAATGGGTTATTTTGTTATATAACGGACTCAAAAACGGTCAGATTAGTAATTTTCCCGTATAAGAAATAAGTAAGCAGAGAATACTTGCGTTAAACATAACCTTACGAGATCTCCAGCACCATCAGATGACTTCGCTAACATTAATATGATCATATTCAGAATGTCAACTGGTAATTCTGTCAAAAGGAGACGACTAACATGCCAAAACAACTCCAATATCTTTCTGAATATGCTAATGGAAACCATCTTTCTCTAAATGAAACCAAAAACACACAAAACCTTTTTATTTTTAAAAACTTGTGATATGTCTAGTCCTTTTATATGCATAACAAACTGATATGAACACATTTAAATGAAAATATGGAATTAATGGTAACATGACCAACTCTTTAATACTACTAATTCTACGAAAGAAGACAACTATAATTTTTACTCAAGTCAACATAACAAACTTGTTTACGTTTCTATGAGTTATCCATTTGGGATTGGTGACGGTAATTTTTTTTTTTTTTTCTTTTTTTTTGGTGAGTCGGTGCATCTATTCAATTCCATGAAGACAAATAATCAGCTTTTCAAGTTTATCTATACTGTACAGAATTTCCAAAAGAAAAGTATCTACAAGCACACAAGGCTAGCAAGGGAGGTACTCCGTCCAGTTTTTATACTTAATATTGCTATTTAAAAACTTGGAGTAACAGACCAAACCGAACCTTCAAAACAACTAATGCCACAAAAGAAGATATCTACAACAGTTAATTCATTCAAAGAAAAAATAACTCACATACGACAATCATCAATAAACTCACATTAAGCATTAACTGTTAACTTAGGTAAGGTATACGTCGCTATAATAACTCATTTCAACTATTTCATAGTTATTAAATGATTCAATGCTTCATATATTTTACATTCATCCACAACAATGACTAACTGACTATCCTTTTCAAATAAGTTAAAGAGGGTGAGACGAAATCTGATATCTTCGGACCAAGTACAGTATAATTGATCCTTCCACACTTTTGTTCAAATTTTATTGAATTAATAAGTAATTATTAGCGTACATAAAGCCTATTATATAGTTTAAAAAAAATTAACTAAAATCATCTGAATACGTTTCTGTGACGTTTGACCAGTTTGACTCCTTTCCTTAGCTAATTTTTGAAATTTTACCACTTTAACCCGTTAGCTATAAAATTTCCCAGAATCAACCCAATCCAATTAAACTGCTAGAAATTTTCAAATCTACTCATGAGAAAGTCTACAAAAGTGAATTGGCTTAAATGAAACCAAGTTGAGATTCAGCTAGCCTGAGTACCTTTTCAATACTTATCCTACGCATATAACAGAACGAATATAAGAAGTAAGTGGTGAATACTTACATAGCAGACAACCTTCATGTGGCACTCTTTGACTAACCCAACTTATCACTATACGAACTCAGAAATGCCATCCTTTAGCTCTCCAATATTTCCGTGCATTTTCATCATGGCGGCTTTTCTTAACCTTCAAAAACAGTTTATAAGCCATCTCGACTTTATTTGCAGCCAACAGTTTATTATTCAACTTAGCGCTAATAAGCCTACTAGGACAAAACCCTTTCTCCAAACACTCCTCCGTAACACTCACGCCTTTTTCAAGTTGACCATTATTACAAAGCCCGTTAATTATATGCTCATAAACTTCAACATCAGAAACATAACCATCTTGTTCCATCTCATCCCATACGTTCAAAAGCATGCCACATTTACCAAAACGCGACAATCGCATAAGCAATGTTTTGTAAGCAGTTGCTGATATAGTACACTTGGCGTCTTTTGCTTTTTTGTAAATCATCATAGCAGCGTGTGGTGGGCCAAAACTACATAAAGTATCGATAATTGACGTTACTGCCCCTGTAGTAACTGTAACCCCTCGACCTAGCATTTCGTCAAACATTTCTATAGCATCGGCTACCCTTCTAGCTTTAAGAAACGCAAAAATTATATGCACGTAAGTATCCATATTCGGTTCACAATCGGTTCTCAACATATCGTTATAGTATTTCAAACATTCGTCAATATCACCAATCGAAATGTAATTAAAAATCATCGCATTATAAACAACAACATTCACCTCACATGTTCTCGTTTCTTTCAAATTTTCAAATATCTTAACTGCGTCGTTTATCCGACCACCTCTACCTAGACCTTCGATCACGTAACTAAAACTCAAACTATCGGGACCAAATCCATCTTCCACCATTTCATTCAACACCCTCTCGATCTCACTAACCCGACCCAACTTACACCACCCGCGGATAACAATCCCATACGTCTCACCGTCAAACTCAACTTTCCCTTTCCCTCTCGTCTTACTCAACAACTTATCCGCACTCGTTACACGCCCACGCCGACACAAACACCTAAGCACCACTTTCAAACACTCCAAATCCCACTCATCCATCCCGAACTCCGCCAAATTTTTAAGAATCTCCACGCCTTTACTTACTCGCTTCGCCTTAACGTAACTATCCACAAAAATCTCCAACGTCTCGTAATCACCTCTCACGCCCTTCCCCCTCATCTCACCTAACAAAAACCTCATCTTATCGAAAAACCTCCGTCTACCTAACGCCTTAAACGCCACGTTATAACCGTCCACACCTCCACTCATTTTCCCCCCCTCCACCGCCCACTCGAAAACCCTAACCATACTTTCACCATCTAAACCACCTCTATTCAAAACCTCACTAACTACCTCCCTAAAATCACTCTCCGAACTATCCGAAACGATATCGGACGCAGCCGCGGTTAACGCGCGTTTAACCGCGGCTGTTCCGATAAGTTTCTGAACAAACACACCTCTTAACCTATCCTCAGGTGATAGTAGTGATAATAAGCCCGTTGACTTTTGCGTTGACTTTTGAGTTGACTTTGGCGTTGACTCGGGGTTAGTGGTCAACGGAGTGAACTGGTGACGGATAGGTAAAAGGAGAGAGAGGTGGTTTAAGATGAGGTGTTCGTTAGGGTTAGGGTTTAGTGTGTGTTTTTGAGTGTGTGTTAGTGTGTGTTTTGAAAAGGGGGAAAGTGAAGGATTGAGGAGGCGATGATTAATTGACCGGAATTTGGTGACGAACATGATGATCGGAAGTTAGTTATGTAACGGTCAACGGCGGTTTTAACGGTCAATGGTTTTGGGTGGGTGGTTGTTGATGATGGTGGTGGTGTTCAGGTTAACGGGATGAAAGTTGAGGTTTACAATTTACATTTTGCACCCTCAGTTTGTCTATGTTAACAATCAAGGTGGATCTCGATAGGGGTGAGCAAAACCGCCCGAGTCCTGACAATCGATCCGATCCTGACATAAACCGATAGTACCAAAATCGAATAATAGCTTCTCGGGTCGGGAGTCGTGATGGATTTTTAGCATTTTCAGGATTCAGGACGGGTCGGGACGGGCAAAAAATCGACAAAATACAAGCAAAAACCGACTACTATCGGGACGGGCCAAAAAACCGATTACTTTTGAGTCGGTATTCGGTTTACGAATTAGATGACTTTCGGGATCGGGATTAGTCGGGTCGGGTCGGGATCTGGCCCGATGCTAAGCCCTACGAAATACTCATGAGTTTTTGTGTCGTATTGTTAATTTTGTTAAGAAAAACTTAGATTTTTTTAAAGATGTGTCTCACTATTGAAATCGTGTTTGTGGTGTTCTTTAGTATATTTTAAGTGCACTTGGTCACGTCGTGTTTCGGTTCCGTCCTTGAAGTAAAGCTTGCTAAATAGATCTATCATAACTCTACCTTGGGTTGAGGTTTATTGACCGCAGAGCGAACCGAAATGAGAAACTGGACCGACTAGACCGGAACGAATCGAACGTATTTTGGTCCAATCCTCAGTCTATCATTTTTCTCATTTTCAGTCCTCGGTCAGGTCCACTCCGGTTCGGTCTTACGTACAACCGACCACTATATTTTGTTGGACTGTATCGGACCGACCAGACTGAACATAACTGAACATATTTCAACAAGTTTGTCAATATTAACAATGAGGATGTCTACTCGCTCGTTGCAACACATTCTGAACATATATTGTTTGACAATGATATATGTTTGCTTTGGAGTGTGTTTGATTTTATGTATTTTTTTGTTAATAAAGAGAAAGTGTTGGCTCATATCTTCTACGTTAACTGTTTACACTTACACGTTGTTTAGTCGAATGCAAAATCTCATCTCGTAACATACTAAAAGTTTAGTCACTTAACTGGAGTATTTGAAGTTAAGGTTAAATTATTTTGTGGAAGGTTATTTTCAACTTTTTTTAATATACCAAGAGATCAATCTTTACCCTGCATTTTCACTTGATATAATGGATGAGATCTAATCGAATATTTAAAAAAACCCACTTTCGTCTTCTTTTTTTTGTGATGATTTTGATTTTGAATAATTCTTAGACACTTTTAAGTGTGAGATTGAAATTCTTTACACTTTTTAAGTGTGAGGGTTTTAAAACAATTATTCACACTCTTAATTGTGAATATCTTAAATTGCGAAGAAAAAAGCTTGTAGAAATGATAAATTTGTTGTATTGATTACTAGATTTGAACTCGTGACTCCTACTTTATGTTACACGTCCATCATCATTAAGCAACAACTGTCGAGAACATCAATTATTTTGTTTCTAAACATCAATTTATACTTCGCTAAATAAGGATCATTCGTTTCAAAACATAAGAATAAATAAGGAGTTTGTTAGAATTAACAATTGATAATCAAAGATGAAGAACAAGAGAAAGAAACAAGAATCGACAAATTGCGGAAGCTTTTCTTTATTACTAACCGAAATTCGAAGGTACAAAGTTCTCATCTTATGATTCCCTATATATAAGCAAAAACAAACCGACCTAACATAACCGACCTATGACAATACTTTCCTAACGAAGATATGAAAAATACCAAAAGGCCCTTAGGAGTTCTAATCACATTCATAACAATCTCCACCGTGATTGAAACTCCTAAGGAAGACCAAATGTTCCAAATTAAATTCAAAATTTCAAATGCTAGAGATACTAGCCTAATTCAAACAAACGATTGATTCCCCAAAAGCAATCCAAAAGAAATCAATCCAAAACAAACGCCAATGACTTCAAAAACGAATAACCAAACGTTAACTGAAACGGTTAACCATTCAAAGCAACTCACATTCTGAACCCGAGTAGCACGACTCGTCTTCAGCAGTAGCCGTAACCAAATTTTTCTCCTTTAGTTTAGGACAATCAATCTTCCAATGACCAGTCTTTTTGCAGTAGTTACATATATCTCGAGGATTGGGACCTCGAGAACTTGACGATGCTCCACCTTTATCTTTACATTTTTCAAATCGATATCGACCTCTATCACGACTTGTGGTTGATAAAACCATGGATTGGGACTCATAACCACTTCCTGAAGCTTGTTGACGAAGCTCTCTTGAATGCAAACTAGATCTAACATCTTCCAAAGTGATAGTGTCTTTACCGACAACAAATGAGCTAACAAAACTTTCAAACGAAAGAGGTAACGACACTAGAAGAACAAGAGCCGCATCTTCATCTTCAATCTTCACTTCAACATTCTTCAAATCCATCAATATCGAGTTCAGAGCATCAAGATGTTCTTTCAGAGATGAACCCTCTTTCATTCGAAGCGAAAACAAACGTTGTTTCAACAACAACTTATTCGTCAACGACTTTGTCATGTAAATAGTTTCTAACTTTTCCCAAACTCCTTTTGCCGTTTCTTCGTCACCAACTTCATAAAGAACTTCATCAGATAAACATAGAAAAATAGTAGAGTGCGCCTTTTCTTCTTGCAACTTATAATTAGCGTAAGTCATATCAGCCGGTTTTGTACCGCTAATGGGTGCCCAAATGCCTTGTTGTTTCAATAAGGCTCGAATCTTGATACGCCACAAGCTAAAGTTACTCTTTCCCGAAAACTTCTCAATATTAATGAGTTGAGAAGAAGACATGATTTTCAAACAAATATCAAATGAGTCAAGAACAAACTACAAATGCTAATGTTACTCCTTACAAGTTAAAACCAATTCCAATAGCCCAAAAACAATACAATAACCAGTCAAAACAAACAATAAAAACAGAAGCCCAACTTCAAAAACAAAAGCCCAAAAACAAAACAATAAAAACAATCGATTAAAAAAAAACTAACAAAGTAAAAAAAAAAATCAGTACCTTCTTCCCCAAAACAAACCCAATCAAGAACTAGGGTTCTTGAGATAACAGAAGGAATTCAAAATCGAACCACACAAATTATTCGAAAAACGAAACACACAAATTATTCCAAATCAAAAACTGATTCAAAACAAACTTTCAAATTCGAAACCCTAAATGCGAACAAATTCAGACGAAACTTTAAATTGACAAACGATTCAAGCTTCTCCTAATACCCGCAATGATCGACAAGCTCTGATACCACTTGTTCGAATTAACAATTGATAATCAAAGATGAAGAACAAGAGAAAGAAACAAGAATCGACAAATTGCGGAAGGTTTTCTTTATTACTAAACGAAATTCGAAGGTACAAAGTTCTCATCTTATGATTCCCTATATATAAGCAAAAACAAACCGACCTAACATAACCGACCTATGACAATACTTTCCTAACGAAGATACGAAAAATACCAAAAGGCCCTTAGGAGTTCTAATCACATTCATAACAGAGTTCTCTTGGTTTAATTCGTGTGAAATTTATAACAAATGTGTATTCGTGTAATGGAACAAGCATTGTAGTTCTATCGCTTTTCTTTGAGAACATTCGTCAAATGTTCGAATCCCCTTTGGCCACGGAGGCTCACCTGCATAGCTCCGGACTATCTGAAAAGGTAGTCACCCTGTGATTAGTCGGCTCGCAATGTCGAGTCGAAAACCCGAGTTAACAAAAAAAAAAATGTATTGGGTCCAGATGTATCAAAAACCGTCATAACTTTCGACATACTATAACTTTCACTTCAAATTCTAAGCATTTAGAAGAGGTTGCAATGCTAAAGTATGTAATTGTAGAACTTACCTCAAAGACAATATATATGTTGAATGGAATGTGAGTGTTACTATGTCAACATAACCAATATTTCGCTACAATTTGCTCATTAAATAATCTCACGAGTACATAAACTAGTAAACGATACAAGAAACTTATCGAAGAGTTGAAGCATGAAGGAATTGACTGTAAAAACAACACGATAAGAAATAAAAACAATTGTAAAGTCGTAGAAAATTTAGCAAAAAAAAAAAAAAAAAAAAAAAAAAAAATACTAAACATTCGATTTAGGACATTGGCCATGGACCAATTTTTATACTCAAGTTGTTGGTCTGTTGATCACCCCTGATTCACTTCTTCTGAGCATGGTTTTTGGTTATCAGAAACATTCGATTTAGGTTCAGTTTTTTGCACACCTCTAATTTATCGACTCTTTTCACTTTCATCGATCGATCAAAACTTTCGCCAACATAAAACACCCAAAGAGTGACATAAAGCCCATAATTTGAGTTAGTAATGGTGCATCTTTTAATGGTGCATCTTTTAATGGTACGGGTGATCTTGCGTTGCATTTGATGTAATCTTCTCGAGTTATTTTAACCACCTTCTTTTCGGCCTCATACACTTATACTACAAAACCAACAATAACATGTATCAAAATATTAATGGTGTATGTATAATTCACTCACCGATGGTCTCCTTAGATTGTAAACGATTCCCCTTGTTCCATTGATCAAATGTGGTTGATTCTACGGAGTGGCTTATAACGGGGCGGTGACTACCAAGTACAGGTTCACTCGCAGCCTGACCATATTGATTAACGTTGCGGATCAACAACAGGGCAATAACTAAATACCCGATGAAAACAAGCAGGAAATTTGCCATTGAAAACCTTCGATTGAAAACTGTGTTTCGGTGGCTTTAGATCGATAGATGTAGGTGAATATATATAGGAGATATACCATGACATCCATGTTGGAGTGTAATTGTGATTCATTCATTACGTAATGTGTCAAATACAATATAAATAATAATTACATATGCATATGCCAAGCTTATAACACAATGGGCCTAAACAAACTTATAACCCACTAATAATTCCATATGTACCTCATTCTTTTAATTTTTAGCGATAAATTTCATTAGCAAGATGTTAAATAAATTTTGAATACTTTAATGCAAGCAATTAAATAATAATAATAATAATAATAATAATAATAATAATAATAATAATAAAAGTGTTGCTAGAGGTGTGGGGCCCAGTTGGTTTCTCGGCTCTCCACCAATTTCTTGTAAAATCCTATTAATTGTTAATAAAAGTATTGGTTATAATAATAATAATAATAATAATAATAATAATAATAATAATAATCCATTCAAACCAATTCAAATAAATTTTGAATACTTTAGTGCAAGCAATTAAAAAATAATAATAAATAAAAAATAATCCATTCAACCCCAATCCAAATAAATTTTGAATACTTTAGTGCAAGCAATTAATTAAATAAATAAATAATCCATTCAAACCAATTCAAATTTCCTATTTTTGTTAACCACATGCAAGTGCATATAAACCTCATCTCTTATCTTACATATCACTTGTTATTGGTGTGCTAATGTCTTTTTAGATTTATTACAATTTTAACTTATGTGTACATTAACGAAGATGATATGCAACAACAACACTCAATCCCGCAAGAGTGAGGTATGAGAGAGGGTGATGTAAACAGCCATACCTCTACCCGAGAGTAGAGGTAAATTGACTACTTCCAGCAAGACTTCCAACAAAAATTTTAACAAATATGATATAGTATCTGTAAAATGAAGCCACACAAAATGCTTGCTATTTATTCATAAACGAAACATGTAGAGAGATAGATCATAGATGTATTAAATTATTAATCATAAAACAAAGAGTAGACATATATGACTTCTTAAATCATATCCCCATATAGAGAGGTACAACAACAAGACAAACAATACCTTAAAACAACCAAAAAGACAAAAGAGAATGACACATCATACTAGGATACTTAAAGTAGTAAAAAAGCAAACAAACATGTACTATCATAGTACACTAACATAAAATCTTAACCTTAACCTTAACCTAATCAAGGAACTATGATTCCACCACCAATACCACCACCTTTCACTGCACCAACACCACCACCAAGACCACCAAGACCAGCACCACCAATACCACCAACACCACCCCCAATACCACTACCACCACCAAGACCACCTACACCTGGCAACCCTCCAACACCACCTAGTCCACCAGCCCCACCTGCCCCACCAAGCCCACCAATACCACCAAGAGTTGGTAACACACCTGCATATCCTCCTACACCTGCAAACCCTCCAACACCTCCATATGCAATGAAGTTCTTCTCATCTTTAACATTAGCTGATCCTCCACTTGGTGTAGTGGCATGATCAGTCTTGTCACTTATGGTGACACTATTTTCTTCACCACTAGGTATGTTTCTTGCATTGGTTTCAGCCAAAAGAACAAGTGCACAAACACAAGTTGCTAAGAACATCTTCATGGCCATCTTTATATATATAACTCTCACACACGCTCACTCACACACACTTAGTATGATATGTTATGTTGTGAGGTGGTGATAATGGTGGTATTTATAGAGAATAAGAAGGGTGGTGGACAGTTGTATAAGGGGTGAAAGAGTAAAATTATGAAAGAGATGCATGGAATGAATTAATGTTTTGCATGGTTTTGATCAGAGTTAGGTGATGGAGAGGTGTATGAAAAGTAGTGAAAATTTAAGATGGTGAATAAGTGTAAGTTTATAAGTCAACCCTGCATGCTTTGTTCTTTACGATACAAAGCTAGCAAGCACCAAGCACCAAGTTTTGTGTATATCTTGTTGGAAATCAGACCAACATAACTTTGCTTGTTTAACATAGGACCAAGTTTTGTATATATGTAGTTCATGTAACAAGATTTAAACTTGTATATTGATACACTTGTTTGCGCAAATCAGATACTATCATGGTACTTAGTTGGTATGGATCGACTTGATCGAAGACATAAGTCAGTCATCTATATAGATAGACTAGAACGGTACCCGCGCAATTGTGATTATATTTTACGTTATTTGGTTACACGTTTAGTTGTCTTCATGCTTTATAAGTAGAGATATTAGAGATGGTTAAGCCAAATAATTTTAGTTTGAACAACCAACCGCTTCCTAATAAACTTTCTAACCAACTTGCCTTCTAACAAATTAATTTTGAAATCTTTTCATAATAAGAAAGAAAAAAGTCTGAATTTTAAGCTTTTCTAATTATAAAATAGTCCAAAATGCATTATAATGTAGTATAGATACGTACGATACGTAATCTTTGAAGCACGTAGTGCTATCATCACTTATAGATGTTCATCTTGTGATTGCTTTTTCTTTTGTTTAAAAAGTTTTGCATAGCTAGCATGAAAAAATGAACTTGCGTATTTCAGTATTTGTTTGTGAAAGAAACCAATAAATTTCACGAATTGAGCATTCACGTATACAAGATGCATGGCATAGTTATATTATTGCTTTTTAGATTTTTACATCAAAGGTAAATTTTGAAAAGAAAGTGATGCTTGAACACGTGTTTCAGGACAGTGGACACGCCTACTAGAAACTTATAGGTGACAAACAATGCATGAATCATGATTCAAACTTTGGACCACATTTTACAATCTATGTATCTGTTTCATAACGCAAAGCAATACATTTATATTTGGATCTTTGTCATTAACTGGTTTTGTTCAAATTCCTTGTTTAAAAGATCATCGAATTGAACACTTAGAGACGACTCTTCGTGCAAACTTTGTTAGGCAAAAGTTATTGGAGTCGAATCTAATCTGTTTGGTTTCGTTTTTAAGCAAAAGGAATTTCTTTGAATAATGCATGGAATTCAGATTCCATGAGACTTAACCTACAGAGGAGCCGGATATGGCAGTGGCTACTATACACCCAAATTTCACTCACGAAGTGTAATTTTTTCCTAAAAGTGTCGTTTTTTTATACGTACAACCCATAATATATGTGACACTTTCTTTTTTTATGTGCAAATTTAGTTTAGCTTAAAAATTATTTCTAGCGCAAATTTTATTATTTATGATAGATAAAATAAAACTTGTACAAAACCTTCTAAAAAAATTTGTTCTAAAGTCCCTAAATTTGTACAAAACCTTCTAAAAGAATTTATTATTTATTGAATAAAGCATGGAATTCGGATTCCATGCATGAGACTTGCTAATTATTGTATGACTATGACCTACATAAGAGTTTGATATGACACGGGCTACACCAAAATTTCACTCACAAAGTGTGCATACAACCCATAATATTTGTGACACTTTCTTTTTTAATATATGTTGCAAATATAGTTTAGCTAAAAAATTCTTTCAAGTGCAAATTTTATTACTTATGATAAAAGAAAATTTATATAAAATAATTCCTGAATTTTTTGTGCAACACCTTTTTGAAAATCATAGTATAGGTTCATTCCATCTCGATATCTTAAGAGTTAAGTACTACAAAATCTTGAAAGCAGTCTCCTTACTCTCTCATTTATCTTGTGGTAGAGATAGCCGGTAAGATCTGTCTACATTATACCTTATTTATACCACTCTTTAGCGGAATCGGATATGTTGTTGTACATATTACTAAATCATGAGTTCCTAAACATCGATATTTTTATGAATCCCTCAAGCTCGAAATCTCATTACTAGGTTTAAATGCATGATCACCGATTGAAAGGTAGGCCCACTACTATGCACATATGCTCATGAATTATTCGCATTATTCACATCTCTGCTTATAAATGCATGTGTTCAAATTTAATGCTTCAAATCTTGATCAACTACACCGATATTCTTTGTACGTGTATCACGCCGAGTAACATTCATCTGTCGATCTTCTTATTTTACAAACTAGTCTAAACCGGACCGAGTGGTTCGACAACCCTGATCATGCATTTCGTAACTAATCATTATCAGGGACGGAACTTGAACGTTTTCTGTGAAGGGGCCAAGTTGAAAAGTATTTATTTTAAGGGGACGATATACACTATGTTGTAATTTTGTATTAAAAATGACTAAAACAATATATAAAAAAGTACAAAATGTACATACGGTCAAAAATTTCAGGGAGCCACAACCTCTCGGTCTATTCTAAGATCCGTCTCTGATCATTGTACATATATAGAAACTTCAATTTTGCCGTTAAAGAAAAATTAGTTTAAGATTTCATGAATATGAAATTATGAATGGGACTATTTTTCATATGTATATAAGTTCGAATAATCAATTCTAAGTTAAACCTAAATGTATCAAAAAATTTGACTTATTTTGTTTCGTCATAAATGAAACAATAATTCTAGTCACGAAACTGAAACTTGCATGCAAGTCACCAAGTCACGCGTTCACAGCCTGCCACCTTGCATACATAGTTTCTCAACTTTTGACGAACAAATCCACAGAGTTCTCGAAAGGGAATGTGTTATAACAACCCTCCCTATATAGTCATATCAATAGGTTTTGATCAAACCGTACAACACGCGATGCACACTGTACAAGCTTGTGATGCGTCTAATTATTGCATACCCTCCCTATGGGAGGGTGTGAATAACTTCTCCCCTCGAAAGGTGTGTGCAATAGGTGTCGTCGCACAAGACCTCCACTAAAAAGGGGATATATTTAATATTTTATTGATTTAGCATATAAATACGTATAATATTAAACATATATGAGTTATATAATTCACGTTTATATGTAACTTCTTTTTAGTTTACAAGTGGATAAAGCCTATTTGTTGTTATTGCTTATGGCCACCGAAAACCACGAGACGGCCTTGGACAAATCTCATTCCCAAAAGATTCATACTGAATTAAGTGCATTTTACGACGGTATTGAAATATATAAATTAGTGTTATATCATATGTGTTAAATATCAAACGAGTGTAAATATGAAAAAATAATATACAAAAAACAGTGAATTTTTTAGAGTTCTATACAAACATTTATGCACTTATTACAACAACATATTGAGTGTTCAAAAATACATATTAGTGTTATAGCACATGTGATATATCTATCATCCAAGCTCCTATACCGAAAAACTAAATGAAAAAGTTTGTCGAACGTATATGAAAGTGTCAATTTATTGAAAGATAATTAAATGTTTGCTGTAACCGCATAATTTGTTTTGCTTAGCGATTGACGGTTTTTAAGACACATTATTTTCAAGAAATGAATAATAAAATTGGATTTTAATTAAAAAAAAATTAGGGGTTGTAGGAGATGAAAGTGTTATATTTTAGTTAAAAATGATTGACTAAGATTGATTTATGTCTATTTTTTTTTATATAATCTCTAAAATAAATCACTCAATGAGTATGTTTTGCGAAAGTAACTGTTGCTGAAACTGAAAATGTAGATTTAGATGACGATGAAGCGGTATATTAAAATTTGAGATTATTTTTATAAAATATATGAAGTATCATTTGATTTTGGGAGATTATAAAATATTATTCTTTTAAAACTCTATAAGTTTTATTTATCAAACAAAGTTTATACTTTAAGTAGCTTATTATTTAAAAAAAATAAAATAAACATAATCTCTTCATAATCTTACATGCTAACAAACCCTATCCCTATGTATACAAGAAACTAACAATTTAATTAAGTGACGTTTGAATTTGATTTAATTGAAATAATATGAAAAAGTTGAATTCAGCTAGTCATATGAATTAGTTTATTTTTAATTTAATAAACACTAATGACTGGAAATGTAGAATGATAAAATATAAATAATATGCACTAAGTCATTTTTTATTTAAAGTGGACTTTAACAAACAAACAAACAGAAGAGAAAAAAATAAAAAAAAAATAATGAATTGAACAAAAAGCTCTTAGCTTGTGACATGCGATGCCATCGAGAAGCTATTTAAAAATTGGATCTTATTTATTTTCTTTTATTAGTGTTTTGCTAGAGATTCAAATGATAATTAGACAAATCACCTACTTTTTGGATAATTTTCTTTTAGTTTTCATTCAAATACTTGATTCAACTTTGGCTATCTTTTTGTATGGGAAAAGAATATCCAAATCGTGATTAAGTTTGGATACGATTAAAACTTCACTATATTTGTATATTGTAACGTTTAAATATCACAGATCAAAATGCAAAAAACGTAAATAAGTGTTTCGTGTAATGTATGATAACATGCATAGTATGATAGTATAGAAAGATTATACGAACGTTAAGTTAAGTAAGTTTGGTATAATCAATGAGTGATTTTGGACATTTTTTAACAAAATAACATCATTTTTTATTTTTTATTTTACTTTTGCAATTTGTTACTGTACTATTTTTCTTCTATATATTTGCTCGATCATTTTTAGACTAGTTAAGCATTTATGAGCGGTAGGTTTTGCAAGTCAAAAGTTAAACTTTTGAATGGTGTATCATATGGCCCAATGCATGTAAACCCCAATTAAATTGTCCCATGTTTAATGGGAATAGTTTGACAAAAATTACGCTTTTTTTAGGATCACTAAATGATTTTAAGAGTGAATAGACGAAGAAATTGTAAATAAACTTTTGAATGGTGTATCGTATGGTGTTTGAATTTTATTTAATTAACTGGATATGAGAAATACTTTAATTTAAAAACTTATAAGAAAGTTGTTTGTTACTTAATATTTAAAAATCACTAAAGTGATGTAAAACAAGGACAATTTCATATCTCTCTTTCTTTTTAGTTGAAAATTTCATATAATACAAAAACATGTATTAAAAACATTGTTCATTATACATTTAATATTTGCACTTTGAGTATATATGAAATTAATCATGAAAGTATAGTGATATATAAAATTAATCCTAAAATAAAATATGATTTTTTTTAATGAACGGCTAGTTATTAGTTAGTAATTCGAGTCGTGCGTGATATCCAAACGGCCGGTTTACCTTCCTCGAATTAAAGGCCGCTTCTTTTTTCCGCTTCATATAATTTTTTTTTTTTTTTTTTTTTTTTTTTTTTTTTTTTGGCATTTCAAGTTTTAGACCTTTAAACTTTATAATATACTAGCAGGGTACCCGCGCGATGCGGCGGCGGGTACCTTGTGACTATATTTTCTGTGATGTTATGCGGCATATTTTTTTAACGATAAATTTACAAATAACAATGATTTTAAAGTTGGGTCAGTTGGAAAACCGTTTGCATCTTAACCTAGAGGTCAATGGTTCGATCCTCACTCCCTATAAAAGGCCGAAGGTCCTTTCCTATGTTAGATAGAACTGGAAGCAGCCTCTCTATCTTAGGCAGTGGTAGACATAGTAAGGCGACCGCCATTTATATTTTTATTTTTATTTCAAAAAAATCCATCTTTTTTATACTATATATATCCACTACATTTTCATTTTTAATATACATTATTCACATGAACCAAATATCACCATTAGCCCAAAATCAACTATACTATACAAATAATATACTTCTCAATTAGTAATTAGTTTAAACCATTTTCAGCCTAAACAAACTTTAATCATCAATATCTATTAAGGCCCATGATAAAACTACTAAACAATTTGTGATATTATTTGGCCAGTCCAATTAACAACCAAACCGTTATATAACCCAAATGTTAGGATTTATAAATACGTTTGCAAAACCTAAATTACCTCATTTCTGCCCTAATTTCCCTCACAAAAATACGCAGCCATGATTTGCAGCCACACAAACATCACACACTCTTCCTTTCTTTCTTATCTTGATAATCGAACATAACCAACAATCTATGTTTGCAAGAAAATCAGACCATTTTCTTGAATATCAAACGAAAACTCTCTCTAAGATTTTGTGTTGTGTTGACCATGATGGTGGTTTTGAGATGGGGTTAGAACTTAGGTAGATGTAGATGTTGGGTTTTATTGTTGCTGTATACTTTCTGTTCGTGGACCATATATGGAATAAGTTTGATGTTTGTTTTGGCTTGATTGATGATTGTTCTTTTCTTCTTTCGTTTAATATTCGTTTTTGTTTTGATATGTAATGGTATATTTTTTTTCTTCTTTTGTGGAATGCATTAATTGGTCGAGGGGGTCACTGGTTTGTGATAGAGCCGACCGACCTTCATCGATCTTGTGGTTACAGTGGCGGCAACTTGGTCAGCGCAGGGCCGACCGGTCCGGTCGACCAACCACTGTGCCCAGCCTAATGGCTTTATTTTTAAGTACATGGCTTAGTAGCTTAATTAGCTTGTACATTATGGTTAAATAATTGTATATTTTGGTGAAGAGGTGAATTAATTAATGTATTAATTATATGTGTTGAATAGATTGTTGACCTTAAAATCATTGTGCTTTATATACTTGTGCTTTGTGTTTTATAACTTGTATTTACTTAAAAGCTACTGTACATTTGTGCTTAAATGGTTGTAATTTTTGGTGAAGGGGTGTTTTTAATAGCATTAATGTTGTTTGGTAGAATTTTAGTCTTAAAATGACATCACGCTATTTTTTGTTGTACAATATACTTACTTTATTGTAATTCTGAAAATTGGATGCATTAAAGTGTTGCAAACCGCATTATTTCTTGTAAATCTGAAAATTTTATAAAGAAAGTACTTCATGCATTATATGTAGTATAGATGTGAGCTTAAATATTAAGAAACAAAAGTATCATACTATATTATAAAGCATGAATGTCTACTATTAATAGAATACTTAAAATTAAGTCTTACAACTTTTAAAGCTATAAGTACAACAACAAATGCTACTTATAGAAATTCCCTCATATTTAATTCTAACATACAATTAATACTAACATTAAATACAATAAATAAGTCAGTATATATATTAAATATAATTTATTAAATAGTCAATTAATAGACTTATTAAAACACCCCTTACATAAAAAATACAAATTATCAAGCATATTGTACAACCAACTTAAACACAATTCCTGCGTTAAATGTCACTAATACAAATAATAAAGCATATTATACAAATTTTTAAGCCCAAACGGGCAATGGGCCAAATGGGCTCGAGCCCGAACGGGCACGGGTCAAACGGGCTCGAGCCCGAACGGACACGAGCTAAACGAAATTTTTGATATCCGTAAATTTATTATCAAAAAGAACATAATAAACTAAAATATGTTCACATATTGTACAAACCAAGCAAACTACTAAACAAAAACATAAAATAAATAATAAATAAAATAATACAAACAAAGGAAAATTTCATTAAACTTTTGACATAAAAACTAATCAGTAAAGCTATTGCTAAAAAATATACAAATAAAATAAATTATTAATCGAAAAAATTAAATTACATGGTTCCCGCAGCTATATCGCGCAGAGACCCTGCTAGTCTTAATTATACGAGAAGGATATAAAGTTCTGTACACATTCAAAAGTGAATTATACATCGCTAGCCTTTCTTAATGCCATCATACAAGCAAAGACAAAAGAATGAAATGCCAAAATTATAAAGATGTTACTCCCTCAATTTCAAATTTCTTGTCCCTTATTGATTTTTTCGGTCATTTTTTCTCAACTTTATATTATATATATATATATATATATATATATATATATATATATATATATATATATATATATATATATATATATATATTTTGTTATGCAATTGTTGATAAAATTTATACTAAATGAAAATACATTTAAAACTTAATCCGTTAATATATTTTGTATCAAGTATTATGTAATATAAACAAAAATGCTTAAGGTCAAAATTGAAAAGTAAAGACCGAAAAAATTTATATGAGATAATAATTTTGAGACGGAAAGAGTAGTATTCATCGGTGTGGTTTTAAATTTATTCAAAAAAAAATCAATTTTTGATGGTTTACACTAACAAATAGAGTTGACTCATTTTTTGTGATATCTCTACGTTCATATATTAGATCTATGAATCATATTTCTAACAAATATTTGTCCTCGTGTTATTGTTTATTTGTTTTTATAACATATAATCCACATAATACATAATTTGGTGCAAGTACACCTCGTTCAAAATTCAAACCAAGATCCCATAAAATGATATTTTAGATCAAAGTGAACTAGAGAACATAAAAGTATAAAACCAAACTTGTATTAAGGGGCGCAGCTTCTAAGGGGGGGGGGGGGGGGGGGGGGAGGCGGGGGCGGCCGACCCCCCGAAATTTTTTTTGCGATGTAGGGGTATATAGTTTTCGTGTAGAAAAATTTCGGTATTTTCGGTTTCGCCCCCCCAATTTAATTCGGTTTCGACCCCCCATAGTGTTAGGAAAAAAAAAAATTAGATCCCGACCCCCCACTCGAAATTTCCAAGCTTCGCCCCTGCTTGTATTTGCCTATTTGGGCTATTTTAGGTCCAAAGTGAAACAAGAACAACCCATTTTGGAACATAACAGCTGTGAATCTCATGTGATGAGGCCAGAGAACATTGATAGTGATAGTTGTACATTAACTAGTCTTTATGGTTAATAAAGCTTTACAACACAAACACAAATATGGTGACCAAATCACTCTAAAAAGTATGTTGACCACGCGTGCTCGTGTATGGATACAACAAGGATGACCCATCATTGGATACTCCTAACGCGCGAGCCACGCCATTAGTCCCATTACTACGGGTAGTCTATGGGTGCTCAAAAAATCAGGAAAACCGATCAATCAAACTGATACCGCTTAATCAGAAATCTCTAAAAACCGATAACCAAAAAATCCGAACTCAAATTCACCTTTTAAATAAAAAGCGAAAAATCATTAAAACCGGTAACTGAAAATTCCAAACTCAAAAATTCATTTAAAGTGTTGATGTATAAAAAGTGGTGGACTCAAAAAATCTAAACATGTATGTCACAAAGAAAAATAATTTACTCCAAGTTCTAACTAATATAAATAGTAAAAAGTATGATATTAACAAAAACCTTTTAAAAAAAAAAAACTTTCAATCAAACCTTTAAAACACAGAATTAACACTCCTTAAGTTAATGTTTGTGAATCGTTATGTACTCAAATTCGGTTTTAATTTGGATTAACCCAAACCGAATTCGGCTCGAGTTTAAGTTTTGCCTAATAACAAATTCAACCCGAAACCCGAATCGGTGAAACTCTTAAAGACCACATAATTCTTTATTATGCTAAACTAGTTTTTGCCCTTCCAAAAACGAGCTCTTGTAAACCCATCCTGAAACAAAGAAGACAAAAAAAGTCTCCAGATCTAGGACTCACTTTTCACAAATGAAAAAAAATTAAGTTCAATATTTTTTCTAAACAAAATATTTAAAGTTTTTTAAAAGAGTTTTTCTAACTTATGTATTAGACGTATATATTAAAGAGGGTCTCACAGCTTAAGTGTCATCTGAATGGCCCGCAGCCACTATTGACTTGTCATTCAGAAGGTGACACTTAGACGGTGAGATCCTCTTTAATATATGTCTTTAAATTACAAGTTAGAAAATCATTTTAAAACCCATACTCAAACACCCTTATTTAACTAGTGACCTAACCCTAAAAAGCCCACTATAAAACCCCTTATCCTCATCAAGAAGCTTAATAAAACCCTGGCAACACACATCTCTACTCATTTTAGTCAAGTACTATGTTTTTTTCAGAGAAATGATATTTACTCCATTTCCTCATGCATAAACCAATATCTATGCACTACAATATTGTATAGCATGTTGTACATCTTGTATAAAATGATGTATGCATGAAATAAATTGGTTTATACATGAAGAGATAGACTACGTATCTCATCTCTGTTCTTACTTGATGTTAGTCATGTAGATAACATGAGGAAGAGAATCACTCAATGTTGGTCTAGTGGCAAAAAGGCTCGTGACTATCACTTTAAAATGTGTGAGGTCTCATGTTCAATTTCTGGTAAGTGCAAACAACCTTGAAGTGATCACGCCAACCTTCTGAAAAGAGAGAGTCTGTATGGCGGTGAGTTTAAACCCGTGAATAATTAGTTGGCCAAAAGTTAGAAAAATAAAATAAAATAAAATAAAATAAAATGAGAGAGGGTATGATGTTTCTATTCCTGGTACAAGTATTGTTCTAGGTAGGTGTTGGATTCATTTAGATTTTATAAATTTCCTCATATTATACACTATCTAATAGAGCGTCGACCATGACGTAAATTTTGCGTCAGCAAGGCTTTTTCGACTGCATTAGCCCAATCCCCCAATATCATTAGCCCATCTTTTTGCTGTTAACTTGCGGTCCATTTATAGAGAATTAATAAAAGTTGTTTATTTCTAGGAGTCTTTATACGTATACATGACACATTTATTAGCAAAAAATGTCCTGCTACATAGTATGGCAACGGAAAAAAAAAATATAACGAACAAAAAAAGGGCAAAAAGATAGTAACTAAATCCGACAACAAATGACATCGGCCTACGAAAAAAAACGGCAAAAAAAAAAAAACAGTATTATACTGCTACCTACTTAGTCATTAGTGACGCCAAAGTAAATGGAGGTGTACAAAAAAAAACGCAAAAAATAGTAACTAAATCCAACAACCAACGACATCGACCTACGAAAAAAAAAACTTAACTAAATCCGATAACAAATAACATCGACTAAAAAAACAGACATTATTATACTGTTACCGGCTCAGTCATTAGTAACGCCAAAGTAAATGGAAGCACTATAAACCCATTCAAACAATAAAAAAATTATCCTGCACTAACGTGCCCCTTTCGACCCTTTTGATACGCTAGGCCCGGTTGCAGGACCTTACCCTTATGTTTATTTCAACGCGTTGATGAATCTACAAATATGTCAGGAATATTCAACAACCTAGACCTCAAAACCATCCCTAAACTTTAAATAATGACGATATGAAATTAGAATTATCTCAAATATAAACAGACAGTTTTGTTACCAAAAAATCTCCTACTACAATAAGAAAAAAAATAAAAATAAAATCCAGAATGCCTACTTGGCTTGGTATGAAGCCAAGCTGGCTGGCACCTTACGAAGTAGTATACTTATTTGGGCAAATAATAAAAAAAGGTAATATACTTGTCACAATTTCATCGAATGGGTAGTCAACTAAAAATTTTCATTTTCAGCACCATTAACTTGTCTTTTTTTCATCGTATGAGTAATATGTGACCTGTTGTCACAACTCACGATTTCAAGTCAATTTCAAAGGTCAAGTCAAGTTCAAAAGGTCAAAACAAGTTCAATAGTTCCAAACAAGTTATAAGGTCAATGAGTTCATAATAGTTCAAGGTTCAAAACAATGTTCAAAGAGTCAAGTAATAGTTCAAGTAAAAACGAGCATGTATTCTCCCCCAAAAGTTGACAAAACAATTTAAAAGAGTAGGGGCTATGACTCACCTGATGCAACAGCTACGATGACAAAAGTGTACACAGAAATGAGGTTCGATCTCTAACCGCAACCTAATATGAATGATGCATGATCTCGTTAAGATCACCAAATGATGTTTATGAATGTCCATGCTCATGTTTCTATACCACTCTAGTCTTTGGAAAAACACTTGTATTATCAAAAATATATAATCCAAGAATTTGGAAAATATTGCTATTAGAAAATATAAATGGCTAGTTATAATATATATACTTATATATATATAACGTAAGTTCTCATGTTGACGTTGAAATACTCGGGTTGTAATCCTTGAAATGATGAAAATATACTCGTAATAACTAATACCACATTAGTTATAAAGCTTGGTACTTAATATTACTTCTAGCTCAAAAATGTACTTCGTAGTTTTAGTGCCAAATTTATATAAAAGCTGTCAAATATAAAGTGGTTTTAGCCGATATTCAAACGAGTATATCTTTGTCGTTACTTGTCCGTTTTACTTGTTCTTTATATCCACGGTTTCGTCTTAGTATGTAGTAATATATTTTGGAAAGCTCGGCTCCTCCTGGTTACGTCTAAAGTCTCTTTTTGTCCAATGAAAAACGTCCAACAGCATACATTTTCAGAAAAAATACTTTTCGTCTACAATCTTGCAAAAATCATAACTCCTTCGTTATAGACTCTTTTTAATCCGTTCTTTCGCCTACGGATTCGTTTTTGAAAGTATTTTCTAAAAATTTTGCCAAAGTTTCCTTGGTGTTTACTGATTTTCCAGATTTTTACAAAACGGGACAGCATGTCTAAAATAGGTTCCAAATCAAGTTTCCAAGGTTAAAAATCAATTTCTACCATCACCAAACCTCTTGTAATCACCACATGGCTAATCTAATCTTACCATACACCTTCTTAGGGTGCCATGGACTCCTAACCAAGTTATTAGAGCTAGGGGATTCATAACAAGAAAGTTAGGGTTTGTATGTTTCATTTTAGCCAAAATAAAGTGTGGTATAGCTAGTTGTACATGATTTTTAGCATGGAAATCATGTAATACAAGTAAATATAAGATGTTCCATGAAAAAATAAAGTTGAAAACTTACTTGATAAAATGAGATGATTATAGGATGATTATGCTTGATGTTCTTGTGTTTTTGTTGCTTGATTCTTGATTAGGCATGTATAATGAACAAGTTTGTAGCTTTAACTTTTCAAAAATGGTCACTTGATCTTTGATTCATGGTTGGGTCGTGGGTTTGAGGAAGAACAAGGAAAAGATGAGATGAAAATTGATCTTTCTTAAAAGTGTATATTATGATTTCTAGTTTTAGGTTTAAGTAATGTTTTTAAGGTTTATAGTTTAATATAGGTAAGTTAATGATTGAGGTTAAAGGGGTGTTCACATGGCCGGTTATGGTGTGAAAAGAGAGTAGCCAAAACGGTTTTGATCACTTGGGAAATGTAGTGTATCGTTAAGTGTTATTACGTGTTATTCGTTAAATTCGGGTAACGGTTTTAATAGAAATAATTGTTCACGAAGTTAACCGGGATGAAATAAAGTCATAATAATGTTAAAAACATATTAAAAATATGTTGGGTACATTTACGGAGTGATCGGATGATTATTGTTTAGTTTTCACGGAAACCGTTGTTATATTCGTACGCGTACGTTATAAATAAAATAAATTTCCAAAATACTGGGTAACTGAATGTTATAACTTTTATGATGTTAAAATGGATTTAAAAATATGTCGGGACCATTGTGGGAATATTTAGATATATTCGTCGTATATAAACCGGGTGTTAACGTTTATTATAATTACGTATACGTAAAAACGTTAAATGTACTGAATATAGAAATTTGAAAATCCTGAGAGTGGTATAACATGAAAATGCTGTTATGATGATATGCAGACTATCCCCAGTCCGTATGCAGTGTACTTAACACTAATGAAATGAATTCGCACCTAAACCAATCCGGTTACGCGAATTTGAATACCCGTAAACTAAATTTACGATGAAATGAGTAATGCAAGTGAATGGTGAAAACTTTTCCCGCAATGAATAGTGTTTAGTGAATAGTAAATTTTCCAAAAGTTTCTCAGAATATCAAAATGACCTCGAAAACGATGAATAGTAAAACGATGAATAGTGTTTTGATGAATAGTGATTTATGAATAGTGTTTTTCCAAAGTTCCCGAAATGACCTGAAATCGTGAGTTGTGACAGTCTTCCCCTCTAAAAGGAACTTCGTCCCGAAGTTCAGTTTATGTTGGTCTCTGAAAACATATTGGTGAAAAGGTGATGAAAAGTATGAATGTTCTGACAATGAGGGTATACACACACATGCATGAAACATTTGGAAAATGAGTAAAGGATTCAATCCAGACAGAATTTTATTATAACCATTCTCAGTGTTGCAAAATTCATTTCTGAGTCGGATATAGGTAGTCAGCCTATGTCCCACTATCCCGGGTTGAATATAGGTGACTAGTCTATATTCCACCGAGGTTCCATGAATTTTGAAATACTCAGTTCAGTTATACTAATACTATGTCCTTCACAAATACCAAGACGTTCAGAAAGACTAAGACAGGTGACCAAACTCGAGGTCAAATGATGAAACTATGCAAGGAAAAACATAATGCGGTGACATATATGATACGTGAACATGCTTATATGAAAAACAATTATAGTAAACAACTATAATAAATGAATATAATATATCAGATAATGAGACATAAATCTCATCACCTATGTCAGCAACTAACCACAAATGAGGCTTCAGCTTGGCAGGCAGGCATGTGACGGTCATAGGGTTAAGTTTTCTTGAAAGTAGCTATAGTCTAGGTTTTAAAAACACTTAGTTCGCTATAGCCAAAGCTCTGATACCAATCTGTCACACCCCCAAGATCGGGTCCAGCGGAAGCATACATGTAGCTGGGGTGTAACTCAATCGGTATACAACACTAGTTCAAAAATAGTTTGCACTTGAATCATTTAGATTAAAATAGTTAAATCAAAATGTTGATTTTTACATTGTTAAAAGTGGTGCGGAAGTAGGCCATTAAAATAGTTAAAAACGGTCCCCAAATGAATAATCAGAGTCTTCTATGACCATGCCATGCCCTGCCAAAACCTCCTGTAGCGTGCCATTGGTTAATACCTGAAAATACATGCTAAAGTGTCAACACGAGGTTGGTGAGTTCATAGAGTTTGTTTAACAAATAAAGTTTATAGAAAGTGTTCACACAGCAAAGGCATCGTAAATCCACTCAGTTACAAGTCCCGCCATAAGAGACTTGTAACCTGTGTGTTCACAACCCACTGCTAAAATAGTTTAAGTCTAGTAGTCAAACACCCGTGGTCAATAATAAGTCAAGGCCGCTCCGAACAAGGGAGACTTTATAACGTTGCTCCGAACAAGGGAGACTTTAAGTCACTCCACCACCTAGGCGAGATTTATTAGTCACTTTACCGACTTGGCAAAGATTTATTAGTCACTCCACCATGGCGAGATTTATTAAGGATGCTCTGAACATGAGAGACTTTATAACGTTGCTCCGAACAAGGGAGACTTTAAGTCTTAGAACATACAGTATAATAAGTCCAAAAGTTCAAGTCAATTTCAAAGGTCAAGTCAAGTTCAAAAGGTCAAAACAAGTTCAATAGTTCCAAACAAGTTATAAGGTCAATGAGTTCATAATAGTTCAAGGTTCAAAACAATGTTCAAAGAGTCAAGTAATAGTTCAAGTAAAAACGAGCATGTATTCTCCCCCAAAAGTTGACAAAACAATTTAAAAGAGTAGGGGCTATGACTCACCTGATGCAACAGCTACGATGACAAAAGTGTACACAGAAATGAGGTTCGATCTCTAACCGCAACCTAATATGAATGATGCATGATCTCGTTAAGATCACCAAATGATGTTTATGAATGTCCATGCTCATGTTTCTATACCACTCTAGTCTTTGGAAAAACACTTGTATTATAAACTAAGGATTTACCAATAGAGTAAATTATTAAAAAAAGTATTATACTTGCCAAATATTCATCTTCTGGGTGGTGGTAGAACTTGGTACCTGTTGAACAAGTCACATATTACCCATACGATTAAAAAAAGACAAGTTAATGGTGCTGAAAATGAAAATTTTTAGTTCACTACCCATTCGATGAAATTGTGGCAAGTATATTACCTTTTTTTTATTATTTGTCCTACTTATTTTGTTTAGTAGTAGGTGGCTTAACATACTCTTACTACTCGAGAGACAGGGTAGCACCCCCTATTCCGAAGTGACGAAAATGAAAAGCGCAAAAAAGAAAGAAGAGAAAAAACTGGGAGTTGGCACACAGATTAGTTTGACAACGAGCAATTCGTTAGCGCTGACTGTAATCCACTACACAAACGTCATATCATACACAGATACAGTCGTATGATCACTGCCCCGCCGCAACGCGGCGGCCCGCAACCGTCCTCGTTTTAATAAAACAGAAGTATAATGCTTGTACACATGTTTTGTATGGTTTTTGAGTTTCGCTCTTTTGAAACTTTTTTTTCCCTATACATTTATTTATTTATTTATTTATTTGCGTTTTTATACCAAGTTCATGTAAATACATGTCTTTCTTGTTTTTTTGAAAGCCCCTTTTAAGATGTTGTATCATTGTCACATTTTTTAACTTCATAAAACTTACCATTATGAAAGTACAGTATTTGAATTAGTTTATTGTGTTTTGTAAATCTTTGATCAAGCATCTTAGAAGTTATTTATCAAATTTACCAAAGCCAAAAATCCCCTCTATAATTGGAGTCTATTTTGATTTAAAGTTGTTGGCCATTGAATTTGATGGGGTTGATTGATGCTCTTATTTATCGCGGGTGTTTCATCTAGCGAAATTTTGAGAAACTTAATACTAACATGGAAAATGCAACTATATATTAACGGGTAATCGTGGTTGTAAGGGAGTGGTTTTGGTGTTGGTTTGGGGTAGCGACAACCGGACATAAACAAGAATAATGTTGTGTAGCCGCTAATGTAGCACCTAAAACTCAAAATTGCAATGTTGGGATAGCGGCTAATTGCACAATATAAGATCCTAAAATTCGAGCCGAATATTACTGATCATACTTTATTGGACCTTCTTATAATGTTGGCTAATAATACACATGGGAGCAATAAAAAAATTTTCACATATTGCGATTAATTAATTATACGACCATTATTATGTACTCTATCAAATATAATTTTCTTGTTAAATTCGATCTATTCTTACATCTCTTGTATATACTTTGGTCTTTGAGACAAATTGTTTATATTAAAGGTGGCATATATATATATATATATATATATATATATATATATATATATATATATATATATATATATATATATATATATATATATATATATAGTTTTATGTATATATATTATTGAAATCGTTACTTTTCAAAAATATATTTATAATCAAACATATAGTTTTATATAAAATTTTAAATAATTAAATTAAATATAAGTATAATAATATTACGTAGTATATATTAGGTTGGGTTGTTGATAAATGGTAAAAAAATTATGGATTGGTTGTATGTAATGGTTGTGTATGTGGAGGAAAAAGAAAATAATATTTTAATAAAAGATTGGGTTGGGTTGGGTTGTGAATAAAGATGGTCTTAGAAAAAATTTTCACCAGATCTTAAGTCATTCTTATAAATACCATAGCATTCACAAACACATACATAAGTCATTCAAATACCATAACCTTAGAACGAAATATAGGAGAATCGAAGCATTTATTTTGGTTTCGGGTTGTAGTTTCAGTACGTTGCCAAGTAAGGTAATACTCTCATGCATCACATAATATGTTAAGATTGGCTTTGAGATAGTCAACCAAGTTGTGGGTTCAAGTTTAATAAGCTAGGAACAAATGTGGTGTATTTACATTGTATAATTTGCGTCTATAAAAAGCAGTTTTTAACTTCCATGATATTACAAACAAGGTCGTACGTACGTTGTCATTATTCTGCTATTAGTATGTTTCCAAAAAATTCATATGATAAATTTGCCCAAAGATACGGTTAGCTTATATTAAACTTTGTTGAAGAAGCAGCAAAAGGAGAGCGTGACTTGGGATAGTTGGCTACTTAGTTAACTAAGATTTGTGAACCAGATTAGAGTTACTTGTTATATTCTTTTTTATTTTGTGTTACTTTCATGTCCAAATCCTAATGATTATTTGATGTAATAAAGTATTCTGATCCAGTTATAAACCCAAAAACGTTAGTTAATCATATGCAAAAATTATACAAACAATATATTGAAGAAAAAAACTAATTTCACTTCATTAAAAGCATAACTAATTAACAAGTTAAGATCTAACTTACAAGCCCTAATAACAGAAAATAAACATAAAAACCTAAAGTCCTAAACCAACCACCAAGGCACCAACTACAAATTCATTAAGTCATCTTCATTAATTCATTATGTGAGTATTTGACATACTCCCACAAATTATTCTAGTACCCAAGGATTATATTGTTTTTCTCTTCTCATTATTCCCTAAAATTAAATGGTTGTATCTCCACATAGTCCCACAAATGCTCTAACGCGATGCCATAGTTGACGTTGTCAACCGTGCCCAGGGTGAGACCATGGGCACGGTTGACAGCGTCAACTATGAAATCACGTTAGAGCATTTGTGGACTATGTGAAGATAGAACCATTTAATTTTAAGGAATAATGAGGAGAGCAAAACCATTTAGAATATAATCCTTGGTACTAGAATAATTTGTGGGGGTATGTGGAGCTTCACCCATGGTCACACCAATCAATTCTTCTCAACCCAATTCTCACCATACCATCAATTCTTTCTCTGACCTCCTCCGTGAAATTTTCTTTTGTTTCTCAACCACACATTAACATCCATTAACCGATCTTCCCGTGGTTCTTCAAATGGCCTTTGTGCAGGGATCAGCCAAATATCACGTGTTATAGGTTAAGGTGGTTGACGTGGTCGAGGTTGTCGACGTGGTTCTTCGGGTTTCCCGCAACATTGTCCCATGGTGGTTTTTTAAGTGTGAGATGAGAATGAGGGCAGTGAAATATGGAGCATATATATAGAGGGTACGTAATAACGGATACATCAATACTTATTAGTACTTACAATATGTTTAACAAATTTGTGCATGCATTGATTAATGTAGGCTACTAGGCGAGCTACAAATTACATTTATGTACCAATTCAAGAGTTGACGTATTTTTATCTTATGTAACATTGCAACAATACGAAAATAACGACATGGTATGCGAACAATTTAGTCCACGAGGCACAAAGTCTTAATGTGATCATAATCATTTTTTGGTTTAAGCCACTAAATAGCTACGTACTTTTTCAAATATACTGATAGGGTGCGTCTACTAAAAAACTATCCGTTTCATACGTGAATTAAATTAGTTTGGACTACAAAGGACGAAAAGACCATAAAAACCCATGTATCTAACGAAATATTTATCGGGTGTTAGAAAAAAAAGGACCAAATAACATCAAAATGAGACGTTGGGGACTAAGGGAGTGTTTCTTTTTATTGTTAATGTGTTTTAATGAGTAGATAGTGATGGAGCCCACATATATAATATGTTTTTTTTCTTTTTTTTTTTTTTTTTTTTTTTGGTCTATATGGGTAGAGGAAGCAAAGAGTGCTCTTCCCCATTAAGACTCATTAACAGAAATGGACCCACCACTTAATCAAAAAAAAAAAAAAAAAAAATCCGGTAGTGTATAGTAAAATGAACCTAAACCCGAGAATTCGGTAATGTTGAGAGACTAACGATGCAATTTACTAAAATTCATTTACATATTTGGATTGTCAAATATTTGATGTACGTTGAATAAGACATGCAAAATGTCAGTGAGCAATCAAAAGGTGATGGAAGACGAGTGTTTATTTTGTGCATGCAACAAATATCGATGAAAGATGCCACCTTTCTTATTTTAGTTATCATAGATGGCTATGCCTTGCTCTTTATTGAAAATGAATCAATGATGTTACTAGTATTTTGAAAGATTATATACAATACTTGGGAAAGCAAATACACACTCGATTAAAATTTGAGAGATTTAATTATTGAAACCCAAAAAGATGTGTAATACGAAATTTTTTAACATGATGCATTCTATGAAAATCTTAAATTATATGGAAATTTTTTGTCTAATTTACAGTTATTTTGAAACCCTTCTCGGTCCATTGATGCATAAAGATTGCACCAGACTTTACCTCTCAAGGGATCTTGAGAAGCTTACAACCCCCACCAGGCAGTATACCTGATCAATGTAGTATAGTATAATGACAAGTACCGGGGGATTGATCGTTCAGCTAGGAATAGTGTCGCTAGGATTAGAAAACCTAAAGACTAGGTCTAGAGATGAGGGATGATTCTTTTTGTATTTTTTATATTTTATGAAAGCAAGTAAAAATCTCGGGTTTGAAAGAGTTGTGCGAAATTAGTTGCTAGTCAACTAACCCAATACTAAGGATGCAATCAAAATGAAATACTAAAAATGAAAATAAACTATATTAAACTAGAGTTGTGAGCAATATGTGGGAGAATTGTATTTACTTAGATTTCACTACTCCCTAGACATCTTTTACACGTTAATTACTTGTCATAGTTGCGTGGATGACGGATTGTATTCCTTAATACCATTCATGGGGTGGCGTACTTACTTCCCCAATCCTATGAGCGCCTACTTCACTCCTATGTCGAGCCGGCTAAGAAGCTCCTAACATGGGATCACTAGAATTTGCTCATGCATTAAATACAACCAATAAAACCTAGTACACATCGGTTCATGTTTCCTAAGACGTTCAAGCATGTTACACAATGAAGATCTGCCAGTTTTCTTAAGCCTAACATTGAAATCATTCATCCATTACAACCATAAACAAGTAATCAACACATAATTAACATCTTGGTTTCATTAGATCTAAGCAAAGACAAGATAGATCTAGCCTAGCATGTTGAAATCAAGACAAGCAAAAGATATAATCAACCAACACATAGACATATTGATTGAATTAAGAGAAGACTTATCTCAATAGAACATGGAAGGATTCAAGGGATGAAAACCCTTGAAAACACTGTAAAATATGACCTAGGGTTTACAAAGTTCGGCCCTAGTTTTCTCCACACAAGTTCCTCTTTTTATGAATGAAAAATAGAAAACTATATATAGAGTTTGATAGGTGACGGCGTCAAGAACAAAAGTCTGACATCGTCATCTCGCCGCCAAATAGTTTCTCGGACTGCCTAGATCTGGGTCTGACGCCGTCATGTATTCTCCTTATGCAGGTCGTCACCAATTTAACTCTTGACGCCCTTGTTGTGACGCCGTCAGGTTTGCACTGGGTCGTCATGGATTTTACTCTTGATGCCGTCATGGTTTTTCTCTTGACGCCGTCAGGTACTGTTGTCAGCATGGCAAATTAAGTGTTTGGCGTTTTCTTCACTTTTATGCTCCAAAAATGTCCGAATTGCTTCCTTTTCCAGAATTCACTCCCAAAGTACCTAAAATCACAAAAGGAACGATTTAGGGCAATATTTGCTCAAATAAATTCAATTCCGGGCTTAAATGACCCCCTAAAAGTGGTTCATTTTTCGCCTCATCATATACCCTTACACTTGAGATTTGCTTGTCCTCAAGCAAATGTGCTTTTATTCTAGTTAAAATACAAGTTAGGGGTCATTTAACACTAATATAAAAGTAATTACAACAAATAATCGTTCCACTAAAGACCAAAGACAAGCACGGAGGTCATACACGGATACTCACATCTCTCGGGTGTAATAAAGTATAAATTACAATATGAAAACGGAAAATATCTCTCACTACCTGTCATAGCAAAATAGATTACCATAGGCTTGGGAAAGGATCAAACCTCCACCACATGGCGTAAGCACCTAGGATAAACTATCAAAGAGGTCTTTTAAAAGGGTTGTAATGTTAGGTGTAGGGATATGGAATACACGGTTTTGTTGGATATAGGCAGTCTTTACTGGTGGCGAGTTAACAATCTTGGTTAATTACATGTACAATATGGTGTTGCTAAGCCAAGACTAGACTCGACTTAAGCTAATAAATGAAAAATAACAAAAACATAAAATGAACATAGAATAAAAAGGGATGGTAGTCCGTATGTTTTTTCTCTTTTCTTTTTCTATTTTTTTTTCTTCTTTTTCTTGATTTTTCGATTTTTATTTATTTTTTTTTTTATCATTTTTTTTTTTTTTTTTTTTTTTTGCATACACTCTTACCCTACCATCCAAAATAATACATCATAGGGAATGAACATTTCCCTTACACTTGAATTTTTACATACTTTACAATAAACTAATCTAATGACTCGAATTAAGAAAATCAAAACACTTGGAGTACTTTTAAGATTAACGCACATACGGGGGTAATAATATTATGTTCTTCCCCATTACTCCATAAAATAAGTACTTTACCCATGAGTCCCAATCGTCCCAAAACAATATGTACAAGGATATGACTCGACTTAGCAACCATGTAATCAATTAGATAGTTAACTTAGGGTTTAACAAATAACAATAATGCACTAAAGATGAGTGCATACACGGAAGGCTAAGGTGATTTGGGTGTACATTTAAGTGGGGTGTAACAAATTCTTCCTTTAAGTAAAATGTTTAAAGTTAGAAACGAAAAGATAGGCTCGGAGGGGTGTACTAGGGGTTTCGTGTACTAAAAATGAGTACAACGCTAAGGTGTGGGAAAAATTAGTTGACTTAACTAGCCAAGTAATATGAATTTAATGGTCAAGTAATTATAATACGGGTTTAACACAAGGGTGATCCTAATGCCTCTTATCATGTAGTAAATCCTACTACACGAATGTAGTCTCACTAGCGGTCTCGGGATGCATCACTAACGCAAGTTCTAGAATCTAAATGCTACCGGTACACTCATAAGCACTAATAGTAAATGTTTTTCCTATCAAATCTAAAGGCGAACCTCACATATTTGGGTGGAAAATTTTTCTGAATGGTACGGTTTTGTGCTAGTCATACAATCTCCTATCCATGAGACGCTTGCTATGGCTAAAGTTTCACTCCTAAATGTTGTAAAAAAATTTAAATTTGGCGCTAAAATTGCACTAACAAGTATTTCTCATAGTTTTATTACACATCTACTATTAAACAAACAAACTCAAGCGAAAGTGTATCTGTAAGGTATCATCAGTTTACCTTCCCCTTACACTTAGGATGAACATTATCCCAAATGTTCAAGTAAAGAATGTAAAAGTGAAATGAGTAAAACAAATGAAATCGAATACTCCCCTGATTCGCTCGGTATGGATAATAAGGTGGCCAGGTTAGATCTTCCTCCAAGAAAATGAACAATCAAAGCTTCTCTTTCAGAATAATAATCATCTTCTTATCATACATAACCTGTAAAACCTGAGAAAACAGACAAGGCAACCTCGCATAAAATCAGCGGCAATCTACATATGCTAATAAATCCTAGAAAACAAAATAAGATATAATGCTTGTGGAATGATGTTTGCAGATTTCCTGGAGATTATAAAACTGAAGATTCAACAAAAACTTTAAGACTCCGTTAAAAAAACAAAAATGGTAAAATTTCCAGAATTTTACACGTGACGCCGTTAAGAGTAAACTCATGACGCCGTCAGAAGTGACCTGCAGAAATTCTTATGTTAAGTTTCCGGAAAATTTCTGGAAAAACTTCGTCCTACTTCCTGGAAAATCCTGCAAAACTTCATTATGAATCGATACAAGCATTTGACTCTAACAAATACGAATATACATGTTCACTTAATATTGTGGAGAATCATGATCGGTTTTGTTTCTTAAAAACATATTTGGGGTTTCCCCTTACACTTATCTTTTGCAAAAATCCCTTTGGATGAAGTTAAGACTAGGCTAAACAACAAAGTAAAGTATTTTCACTGTTTTAGTTTTGAAACATGATCTACCAACAATAAAAATAAAGCATGCATACGGAAGCAAATAACAAACAAACCAAAATAAAAATCACACCAAACATGGGTTGCCTCCCAAGAAGCGCTTTTATTTATTTACGAGTCTTGTAGCTAGACTTAAGGTCATTGGTTAACGTGTGTCACTTATGCTCACATAACCAAGCGTGAGCCATCTAATAGTCGCCTCATCTTTCTTATAATCATCTCCTAACTCTAAACATCTGCGATAGTATCTCTTATTCTTTTCATGAGTATATTTAAGCCCTTTTCTCTTATCATTCTCACTTATCATTTCTATGGGCGGATACCTACTACACTTCTCCATGGAAAAATCCTTGAACCTAGGGTGTGCACGGGGCATTTGGTAGACAAAATCTTCATCCCCATTCGAGAATGTAATTAACCCTTCCATAAGTTTTTCATCGAGGTTGGTCAACCATTTGAAAGGTTTTCCAAACATAACTTGGGTTAACTCACTATCAATAAATTCTCCTAGATTCTCCATAACCATGAAATCAACAAGATAAGCAAAACTTCCTACAAACACATGCAATGATATTGCCCTAGCAATAATATTATCTCCTTTGTATTCTAACTCATCTATCATGATTTTATTATATTCATTACGCGAGATTATGTTCATTGGGAGAGATGAGTTAAGGTAGGCATTAAAGCTCCTAAATCCGATCTTATAAGGAAATTGCATTTTGAATGAACTATCACTCTCAATCCTCGTTCTAGGTTCGACATACCTAAAAGGGTTTGCTTCATCTTCCATTCTATCCTCATTAATCACATCACCATCACCTAGATCCTCATCGGAGTCTGAATAGTAAAAAGGACTAGCCCTATGGTCATTATCGTGGTCAGACTCCTCCATTTCAGAATTATTGTCAAAGTGGTGGTTAGGCGATAGGTTAGGTGGGTTCTCATTTTCCACTAAAGGGATTGGGACGGGCATTTGGAAAATCCTACGACGAAAAACACGAATAACAGGAATCAAACGATCAATGTTATTGTTATCCATCGAGTTAGTTTACAAACAAAGGAAACAAAGAAATAAGATAGACTAAAGAGAACCTAAAAATAAAAATAAAATCTTACTAGAAAGGAATCTATCAAGTAGAACTAATAAAAAGAGATTCTAACCTAGACAATAACTATTCCCCGGGCTGCGGCGCCAAAAACTTGATGCGTAGGGATTGCACCAGGCTTTACCTCTCAAGGGATCTTGAGAAGCTTACAACCCCCACCAGGCAGTGTACCTGATCGATGTAGTATAGTATAATGACAAGTACCGGGGGATTGATCGTTCAGCTAGGAATAGTGTCGCTAGGATTAGCAAACCTAAAGACTAGGTCTAGAGATGAGGGATGATTCTTTTTGTATTTTTTATATTTTATGAAAGCAAGTAAAAATCTCGGGTTTGAAGGAGTTGTGCGAAATTAGTTGCTAGTCAACTAACCCAATACTAAGGATGCAATCAAAATGAAATACTAAAAATGAAAATAAACTATATTAAACTAGAGTTGTGAGCAATATGTGGGAGAATTGTATTTACTTAGATTTCACTACTCCCTAGACATCTTTTACACGTTAATTACTTGTCATAGTTGCGTGGATGACGGATTGTATTCCTTAATACCATTCATGGGGTGGCGTACTTACTTCCCCAATCCTATGAGCGCCTACTTCACTCCTATGTCGAGCCGGCTAGGAAGCTCCTAACATGGGATCACTAGAATTTGCTCAAGCATTAAATACAACCAATAAAACCTAGTACACATCGGTTCATGTTTCCTAAGACGTTCAAGCATGTTACACAATGGAGATCTGCCAGTTTTCTTAAGCCTAACATTGAAATCATTCATCCATTACAACCATAAACAAGTAATCAACACATAATTAACATCTAGGTTTCATTAGATCTAAGCAAACACAAGATAGATCTAGCCTAGCATGTTGAAATCAAGACAAGCAAAAGATATAATCAACCAACACATAGACATATTGATTGAATTAAGAGAAGACTTATCTCAATAGAACATGGAAGGATTCAAGGGATGAAAACCCTTGAAAACACTGTAAAATATGACCTAGGGTTTACAAAGTTCGGCCCTAGTTTTCTCCACACAAGTTCCTCTTTTTATGAATGAAAAATAGAAAACTATATATAGAGTTTGATAGGTGACGGCGTCAAGAACAAAAGTCTGACGCCGTCATCTCGCCGTCAAATAGTTTCTCGGACTGCCTAGATGGGTCTGACGCCGTCATGTATTCTCCTTATGCAGGCCGTCACCAATTTTACTCTTGACGCCCTTGTTGTGACGCCGTCAGGTTTGCACTGGGTCGTCATGGATTTTACTCTTGATGCCGTCATGGTTTTTCTCTTGACGCCGTCAGGTACTGTTCTCAGCATGGAAAATTAAGTCTTTGGCGTTTTCTTCACTTTTATGCTCCAAAAACGTTCGAATTGCTTCCTTTTCCAGAATTCACTCCCAAAGTACCTAAAATCACAAAAGGAACGATTTAGGGCAATATTTGATCAAATAAATTCAATTCCGGGCTTAAATGACACCCTAAAAGTTGTTCATTTTTCGCCTCATCATCCATCCTTGCACATAATGTTTGATATTTTTTGGTACAAAACTTTTTGGTATAGAAAAATAGATGGTAAATCCGGAGATTCTCTAATCAAGATAATATGTTACAAGTTAGGATACTAAGATGTTTCCGTAGGGATGGCGAGAAAACCCGAATTCAATGAGGAAACCTAAAATCTGAACTTTTTTAGGAGGGGCAGGGTATACTTATCAAGTTACGGGACGTGTACGTTTCGGGTCCTATTATTATGTTTAATACCATTGTTAGTCTTTGTGACGACAATCATTATTTTGTAATTAATAAGTACTCGAATTTAAAAATTATTGCATAAAATCAAATTGTTAATATTGTAGTAGTAGTAATAATAATAATAATAAAATGTGTTTGATACGAGTTTGTTAGAACATCGCGCACAAAGAAAACAACCAGATAACATCCTTAGCAGAGAATGGGGTGGGTTTAGTGAAGCATCTAGCCCAAACAGGTCGCCCTAATAAGATCTCTATTGGGATTGGGTCGGGTTTGTGGATAATTTTTATAATCGGATTGAGAATGAGAATAGCTACCCCGCCCCCAACTCATCTTTTTTTCCATTGATATGTTTTGGTATTATGAGAGATAAATTATGCAAGGAGGATGTGTTACTTCGATGCTTCTAATTTGAGGGTCCCAATATGTCACACCTCGCCAAGGCGGAAACGCGAGGGTGTAACTTCATGGATATCATCACAACACCTGGTGTCTATATAGAGAACAACTACATGCACAAAAATAGAACAAAGTACAAACACAAAGTGTTGTAACAATACCACAAAATAAAATAACCAAAACAAAATCCAAAACAATACATAAGATCCAAAACAAAATGATAAACCACTTCCAATGCAACTAGGGTCTCGTCTAATCACATCCTTCTATCTTATCCTTAGAAAGCTCACCTGAAAATGATGCTTAAAACGTCAACATAATGTTGGTGAGATTCATAGGTTTAAGACTCATACACACTAGGCAACCAAAATTACTGTGATTATAAATCATAGCTGGACAAATAAATTCAGTTATCATACAAGCTACATATGTTCATAACCAACCATCACACAAAAGGCAACCATCGGGCGGAAAGTGCCCACCGATCCAAATTCACAACATCCCGGGCCGGAACGTGACCCCCGCTCTAAATAATGGGTAAATTAATACCCTCCGATAGGACCACACAGAATAAAAGTGAGTAGGAGTACTAATCTCCAATTAGGCCGTATACACGAGCAACAAGATAAGCACCCTCCCAATTGGACCACACAGCATCACACAACATAACATTATCATTCACATATAGCATACATACGATAACATTATAAGTCCAAGCTCTTTGACACACACACACACATAATCACAATAATTCAAACCATTTAAGACAAGCATCATTCCCATCCCAAGTTTAAAAAAAAATATGGGACTATGAACTCACCTTAAACTCCGCAGCTTCCACAAAAACAATTCACAATCTATAGCACACAAAAATAATCCACATTACACAAGGTCAAGCTAAAAGCTACAACCCATGTAATACACATATGATGGATGTCTAAGACTCATATGACCCACCATGGATCTCCTAGACACCATACTAAACACCACCATAATCTAACACTCACTAAATCCCTTGCACTTTTAAAATACGAAAACGCAGAATTTTTTGGTACATTCGCCCACATGAAATCATGACAAATAAAGCTCAACAACTCACACCAAAAATTTACCATGGTCTCCCATAAGCATACAAGCTAATCCCAGAAGGCCATGACCAATAACACACACAAGTACTCAAAAGAAAATCAAACTTGTCAACTACTCAAATTCGGATCTGAATGCAAACCAAAAAGTTTTAATTAACATAAAATACTTCCACAAGTTTTTATCGCGAATCATTTTTGTGGTAGTCTATTATAACCTAATAATTAACTATTCTAGAAGGTCTAGTCAAAATACCACTTTTACAACCACAACTCACCCTCAAACGTTTACCCAAATTCTGTCCTGGTTTGACAGCTTTGACACCTTAACAAAGAAAAATCAAAAGACCAACTTCCCGACCTTGAAATCAATCATGGCTGGACTTTTTGGAAAGCTCTTTCATTAAACATCAATTTAGACCTAAAATTCGTGACCTAACTCATTACCATCTATTAAATACCCTCATATCTTTACAGCCATAATTTTCTGTCCAAACCCCAACTCAATAACTAGCACGTTTTACGCTCAATTCTCTTCACCAATCATTATAATATGATCATTAATTGATCCCAACATATTTTATAACATAAATTTATAGATGTTTAAAAACCCTAGATCCATCATACTTAATGTTACATGAATTGAAGTAATAACTAAGTAATTATATGAAAACTAGTATTAGAATTATACCTTGAACTTGATTTTAGCTTCAATAATAAAAACCCTAATTTTTCTCCTTCCCCTCTTGCTTTTGTTGATCAAAATATGCAGAAACATAGGTTTAGGGTCGTTGGTTTGGCTTATATGGGTAGGGGTTGGGCTTGTTTGGGTTGAACTAGGATTCCTTGGGCCTAAGAGTCATATTTGGACTCAAATTGGGTTCCCTTTTTCCCCTAAAAATCCTCTATCCGATTTTATATATATAAGGGATATATATTTATATTTTTTTTATTAAATTTATTTATTACACTCAAAACCTCATACTTTTTATATTTTATAAATACCCGTAGCTAATCCAAACGTCTTTCGTGATAAACCATAATTTTTACAACAACTGGAAAAATTATCATTTTCAAAACAAAGTTTCCAAAAATAGAATTTTACACTCTTTTTGAAATATAACTCATAAAAACCAACCTCACGTAACTTACTAACACTCAATTACTTGAACGAAAACTCGTTACGCAAAATCACAAAAACACCAAAACTACACAAGTCATTTCTACACCACAAAGGTGATCAAAATGAACTTTCCCAAATTTCAAACTTTCCAAATCACAGTGAAACCATTTACGCAAAGGGATTTAGTGCTAAAACTCACCTATATCACACATGTAACACTTCAATCACCTAAGACACACCAAACAAACGTTAACCGAGTCAAGACTATCAGTCAAACTGACCTGCTAAAACCACAGTTGTTACACAATACCACATTTTTAGAAAAGAATAGTTTTCTTTCTTATGCTAATTGACTAACATCCGACATGAGAGCAAGTAAGTAGGAGTCGGAGAATGAATATTGTGTATTCGTGTAATAAATAATAGTGGGGCATTAAATGTGGTTTTGCTAACAATAACCGTTAGAGTTGTTGTTAACAATTAATATCTTAAATTTATTTTAAACATTTTACAATGTTCATATAAAATCATAAACAATTTGCTAAAATATCTCAAATACAAATACAATACACTCCTCCTAATGGTTATGTAGTTAAAAATGTGTAACTTGTCTTTTAAAATGTTTTAATATAAACAGATTTTGTAGATTATTGATTGTTTGCAACAACCCTAATGGCAATTGTTAAAATTTTCCTAAATAATAATACTCGGTTTTTACTAAATGAAGTAGGTAACATATTTATATACATAAAACAGAAATGATGTCTTAATGCTAGACAGTCTAACGGGCTGTCACAAGTGGACCTTATTACCTAGCAGCATAAACGAATGGTGATGGACTGAATGCATTGTTTAGCCTCAACTCGTTCGAGCTTTTTACCATCTAGAGCTTTTTACAAGTGATTCGATTCATTTGCACCTCTCCAACCGGCAACCATAGGAGTAGTAAGAAAACCACTAACCTTGTCAAGTTTGCTTTTTTTGCATACGCGTGGAAATCACAAAGAATTTTGAAGTTCTACAATTTCACTTGCTCCGTACTTACAAAATACAATTGCAAATTATGATCGAATAAATTTACTTTTTCCAAAAACAGATATACACTTTCAAATTATGATCAATCTAAAAAATTTAAGCAGATTTTTTTATTGGTTAACAACAACAACAATAAATATATATATATATATATATATATATATATATATATATATATATATATATATATATATATATATATATATATATATATATATATATATATATATATACACTAGCCGGGTACCCGCGCGTTGCAGCGGCAGGTACCCTGCAATATAATTTATTTGGGTTCACATGTTAGGCAAAAATAGTTATGACATCAACGTAAAAGTATCTCTAGTAAAATAAGGTTTTGATGTTATTAACTCATTTTCAAAATAGCAGCATGGTCGTCTCGTTAATTTTGAAAGCCCAACACAACTTAGGCCCCCTTAAACACGAATGCTAAAGCAGTAAGTGACAATATAACTAATTGTGACTATTATTTAAATGTCATCACACATTCGAACATACAAAATCCATTAATCGGCCAAGCGGTTCGTTCTTAATTTATGTTTTCAGTTGTAACATCTAAGCCTAAAACGTTAAACGCAACAAATATCTATTTATAAGTCAAAACCAAGCCCTAAGTTCAACAACTTATGAAAAAATTACCTTGATCAGAGATAATGAGAGTTAAAGATGATTTTTGGAAACTCTGACCAAAAAGGAAAGGAATAAAATAGAGGATCGGGGCTTTAAATTATGTGCAAATTGGGCACTTCTTGAAGAACAAACAGTACACGCTCAACTGCTCAAGATTGATCACATAGTTGAGCTCAATATAAATACTACTATACAAGTTAATCTAAGATTTTGAGGTTAGGCATGTGTCATTGATCACTTTACACAGCCTAATATTCGACGCTTCATAGAAGAGTATTCGCGCGTTACGACGACGGTATTTTGTAATCAAAATTTTTGACGAACAATATTTTTAAATTACATGTTTTTCGTAATAGCCTAGTGCGACAGTTCATGCGGGTTCTGCTTTTGCGGTTTATGCATGGTTTCTAGTCATGGTTAAAATTTATCGCGTATACAAAATTCTTCATCGAAATTAAAAGCAAATGGTGGTTTTAGCCAACGATTTAACAAATAAAGGAGTAAATAACTTAGCAGACGCCACATATTACAACAGCCGCAATAATCATATAATTAGTTTTATCACATTATTATTAAGTGACTAAAGATTCAAAATGATCAAAAGTGACATCCTTATTCCTATATATTGTGGGTGTGATACCGAACCTATCCTTTCATTTTAAAGGCCTAAAAGTAAATATATGCGCACAAAAAACATGGTCGATGTGATTGATACGTGTTATATTTTATGTTTTATCCACTCAAATTAAAACTTAATAGTAATTATTTTTCTTTTTTAACGGGCCTTCCAAAACATCATAGAAGCAGATTTTTTTATTGGTTAACAACAACAACAATAAATATATATATATATATATATATATATATATATATATATATATATATATATATATATATATATATATATATATATATATATATATAGGGAAGGAATCCAATAAGAAGAATAATTAAAATAAGAATAGTAAGAAGTAATTATAGCCACACATTTTAATGTAGGAGGGAAAATTTGAATGAAGATGCATCCATTTTTGTAGGTGCATCTAGAATGTGTGGTTGTTGTTACTTCCTATCCTTCCTATTTTTATTATTCTTCTTATTTGATCCAAACTATATATATATATATATATATATATATATATATATATATATATATATATATATATATATATATATATATATATAAGGATCCAGTGAGAAGAAAACTTAAAATGAGAAGGATGAGAAATAACTATAACCACATATTTGAGATGCATCGACTTGATTTAGATGCATATCTATTCATTTAGATGCATCCCAATTAGTTCCGAAAAGTGATTTGAAGTGAAAATGATGCAAGGTAGTACTAACAACAAATTTCACCCGCAGAGGACGAAAAATGTATAGGATTTGTCTAACTTGATGAAATGCATCTAATATATGTATATGCATCTAATTTTTTGCTAGAAAATATATTATGGTGCATCTAAAAGATTAGGGATGCATCTAATTTAAGTCGATGCATCTCAAATATGTGGTTATAGTTATTTCTCATCCTTCTCATTTTAAGTTTTCTTCTCGTTTGATCCTATATATATATATATATATATATATATATATATATATATATATATATATATATATATATATATATATATATAGATGGGATATTATGAGAAGAGTTCTTTAGGGCTGTAAACTAACTGAACGTTCAGTGAACATTTCATGAACCGTTCGGTAAAAAGTTCGTTTATGTTCGTTCGTTTATTAAATGAATGAACATGAACAATATTTTACGTTCGTTTAGTTAAATGAACGAACATGAACAAAAGTCTCGTTCGTTCATTTATGTTCGTGAACGTCCGATTAGGCGTTCATAAAAGTTCGTTTATGTTTATTTATCTATTTATTTTCATATATCATATATTTTAATTGTATAATTTTAAAAATTGGTTTGTTCAAACAAAACGACACTTATAAAACAATATATTGTGAAGAATTCGATAAAGTTTAAGGTTGTTTGTCTATTTTCATTTATGTTCGATCGTTTATGTTCGTTTAGCGTTCGTTTAGTGTCTTAATGAACGAACATAAACGAACATGAACATTTCATTTTCTTAATAAACGAACATGAACAAGAAAATTCGTCCGTTTAAGCGTCCGTGTTCATTTATTTGTCTGGTTAAAATTAAATGAACGAACATGAACATGGTTCCGTTCGTGTTCGTCCGGTCCGTTTACAGCCCTAGAGTTCTTAAAATGAGAAGAGTAGGAAGGATTGTGGGAGTGACGTGTGTCACTTTGCCACATCATATGACATTTGTCACCCCCCACCCCCCCCCCCCCCCCCCCGCGAAAAAAAAAATCCCGCCAAAATTACTGCATCACGGTTATAAAGTTACTGCATCACATTTATAACTGTGATGTAGTAACTTTTTATACTGCATCACATTTATAAAGTTATTGCATTACATTTATGATGCAGTAACCGTGATGCAGTAAAATCATAACTGTGATGCAGTAACAGTGAGGTAGGAAACGTGATGCAGTAACCGAGATGCACTAAAATCATAACTGTGATGCAGTAACAGTGAGGTAGGAAACGTGATGCAGTAACCGAGATGCAGTAAAATCATAAGTGTGATTCAGTAACCGTGATGCAATAAATTTTGGCTGGATTTTTTTTTGCCTAAAATTTTTTTTTTGCGGGAAAAAAAAATTTTCGGGGGGGGGGGGGGGGGGGGGGCACACGTCATATGATGTGGCATGTGGATGACACATGTCACTCCCACAATCCTTCCTACCTTTCTCATTTTAAGCCCCTTCTCATTATATCTCTACCCTATATATATATATATATATATATATATATATATATATATATATATATATATATATATATATATATATATATATATATATAAAGGCAAAATGCAATTAAACCAACCCAAAAAGAGTACAATACAAAACAAACACCTCACAAAGTCACTAACAGGCCATGAAAGAACAAGAAAAACTCAAAAGGAAAACAAAGAAACACCCTCACACCAGTAAGCCTCAACACCTGACAAAACCTAATACCAAACACACGAGTTGTGTGAAAGATCAGGCAACAAACACTTAACTTAAAAGCTATACCATCACCCACTCATACTTGAGATTTTAAACAATTACAACAATGAAATGAAACTAGAATTGACAAATGGAGCAAGCATCAGTTAACACCAGCTCCTCCACCTTGAACGGTTCCACAACTTTGAGGTCTCACAATCCATTTTTCCCACTCAAAACTTATACTCTTGGACCTTCTGTTTATGCAGTCATAGGACTTCAATTGTATGTCTTGAAACAATCTCACTATGCTGGCAGTAGTCCCCCTAAATACTCGATCGTTTCTTCGTTTCCATATCAAATACCCAGCAACACGTTACACCGCGTTCCACAATTTACGCGACTCTTTTTCAACCACAACACCACCCATATGGTTAAATAAATCTCTGACAGTAAATACATTTACTGAGCCCATTCCCCACCAAGCAAAAATCATCTCCCAAACACTCATTGCATCCTCACACGAAACAATACAATGCTCCACTGTTTCAATGCAATTATCACAACACGGACACAATAGAGAATCAAGATCAATACTTTTTTTTTATCCAACTCCATTCGCACCGGCAATCTCGCGATCATAGTCCTCCACAAGAAAACATTAACTTTTTTTTGAACAAGGTTGTTCCATGTTGTTCTGTCTAGACCCGATCCATCACCACTCTGCCGCTCCTCCACCCACTTTACTACTGATTTAACTGAAAATTTGCCCTTCGGATCCAAGCTCCACTTCCAAGTATCACTATGATTTTGCTGTAAATTAACTTGTGATAATAAACCTTTTAAACTCCCCACCTCGTCAAATGCCCTCCCCCTCGGTGGTCTAACCCAATCCTATTTCCGGTTCCAAGTCCCATCGATCCAGCTTCCTTTCTTACCAACTGTTACCCCTTTTTCCTTCTCGAGATGAAACACCCTAGGATATATATATATATATATATATATATATATATATATATATATATATATATATATATATATATATATATATATATATATATATATATATACACACACACACACACCATGGGTATATCAACTCTTGCTTCAAACACTTTTACTATCCTGTACGGCTGCCATCACACGTCACACATACACTCTCCCTGCAAACTCATAGCTATAAAACACCTTTTTCTGTCCACCATAATTAGTAAACACCTTTCTAACCATGGCTGCTTTTGCACTCTTCAAGGTGGTTCTCTTAGCCATGGCAAGCTACTCCAGTAAGATCTCTTGTTTTTCTTTCTGCTAGTTCTCAAATGCAGGGGCGGAGCCAGGATTTGTAGTTAAGGGGGGCCGAGTTCATTATATAACCTGAAAAAATAAAAGTGTGAATAGAATGGTTTCCAACTTTAGTTTATACAGATAAACAATTACAAAAACTTACAAATGCATTACTGAACCTAATTTTTTTTAACATATTTAGTGCATAAAAAGTATAGTAAACTCAAAATCTGGTCAATTTTTTATTTATTTTGATGCTTCCTAGTATATAACTAGGGGAGAGAGCAACGAAGCCAAAACTTTTTAGGATTTCTTGATTTAAGTTATAGGAGTTCAAAAAATATCCTTATTCGGATATCCGAAAACTTGATCATAATTTATTAAAAAATTGGGTTTTATGAAAGGACAGTGAACTCATATAAAATTATAGATATATAAACTGTTACTTGAAATTTCAGATATCCAAATTAAAAAACTTAGATAAAATTTTATGTCTAACATAAAACTATCATCGTAAATTTCGGATATCCAAATTTATGATATAACTAGAAATTGATAAGTCCCTTAAATTATTTAAATTAATAACAAAAAATATTGTCAACAATGTTGCGGGAAACCCGAAGAACCACGTCGACAACCTCGACCACGTCAACCACCTTAACCTATAACACGTGATATTTTGCCGATCCCTACACAAAGGCCATTCGAAGAACCACGGGAAGATCGGTTAATGGATGTTAATGTGTGGTTGAGAATTGAGGGTATGGCGAGAATTGGGGTGAGAACTGATTTGTATGACCATGGGGGGAGCCTGTGGTGCCATATGTTGGGCAGGGCTGACAGCGTCAACTTTAGCATAGTGTTAGAGCATTTGTGGGACCATGTGGAGATACAGTCATTTGATTTGAGAGAATAACGAGGAGACAAAAACCATTTAGAATCGGTCATTTGTGGGAGTATGTGGAGCTTCATGCACCCACATTGTCAAATACACATAATGAATTAATGAAGATGGCTTAATGAATTTGTAGTTTCTGGTTGGTTTAGGACTTTGCTTGTAAGTTGGATCTTAACTAGTTTATTAGTTATGCTATTAATGAGATGAAATTAATTTTTGTCTTAAATATGTTGTTTGTTTAATTTTTGCATATGATTAACTAACATTTTTGGGTTCATTAATATTGGATCAGAATAATTTATTACATACTGAGTAATTAATACAGTAGCAGAATAATGAAAACGACCTTGCTTGTAATTTCCTGAAAGTTAAAAAGTGCTTTTTAGAGAGGCAAATTATTCCACAGTCTCACTATAATAATGGTCATATAATTAGTTACAGTATGTGATCTTTTTTATTACTCCCATGTGTATTGTTAACCAACATTATAAGCAGGTCCAATAAATTATGATCAGTAATATTCGGTTCAAAATTTAGGATCTTATATTGTGCAATTAGCAGCTATCCCGTACCCTGGCTCGAATTTGAGTTTTAGGTGCTACCCCAAACCAACACCAAAACCACTCCAACCACGCATACCCCATTATATAGTTGCATTTTCAAAGTTCATATCAAGTTTCTCAAAATCTCGATAAATGAAAAACGCACAATAAATAAGAGCATCAATCTACCACGGCCATCAAATTCAATGACCAACAACTTTAAATCAAAATAGACTCCAATTATGGAGAGGATTTTTAACTTTGGTAAATGATTAACTTCCTTGTAATATGATAAATAGCTTCTAAGATGTTTGATCAAACATTTACAAAATCAAATAAACTTATTCAAACACTTTAATAATAGTAGTGCATAAATATTCGTTTATGCATGAAGAAATGGAGAAATATCATTTCTCTAAAAAAAATTATAGTACTTGACTAAAATGAGTAGATGTGTGTTGCTAGGGTTTTATGAAGCTTCGTGATAAGGATGAGGGGTTTTATAGTGGGAATTTTAGGGTTGGGTCACTAGTTAGATAAGGGTGTTTGGGTTTAGGTTTTAAAAAGGATTTTTTTAACTTGTACTTTGAGGGCATGTTTGGTAGAGTGGAATGGAAGGGTGGGAAAAGGAATGGTCAATCAATATTTACTGTGCGGTATCACATTTGGTCCCAAACTTTATCATTAATGCACATTTAGTCCTATACATTTGTTTAAAATTTCGTTAGCTGCAACGACCTTTTTGTCTTTTCAGTTTTTTTTTTGTCCAAAAACGCTCTTAACACCGTTGGTCTTCGAACTTTCATATGCATGACTTTTAAAATCTAAACACCTTTCTTCTTCAACTTCTAAACCACCACCACCTTCTCTTCACCACCGCTCCTACTAGGCCAACACCACCATCGTCGCCGTCACTATTATTGAAACGAAAATCATTTGTGTATATACCGTCCAACTAGATTGATGGAAAACGTCATAAAAGGCAGTAATTTTAAAGTTTTACTTAACTCATTAAATAATATTGTTTATGTACAACCGTAGAGGAGGTGAATAAGATATTTTCGACTTATTAAAAGTTAAACAACTTTAAATCTCAAAGGATATAAAAGGTGCAAATACAACACAACCGAGTCAAGCAATATCCAACCAACCAAACACCACAATATATGTTGTCACACCCGGGATAAACAAACAAGATGTCAATACTCAATACACAACGTCATAATTAAAACTAGTCTTAAGATCCCACATCCCGGGATAAACAAACAATAGTTCAACGAAAACAATTCAACAAAGATAGTGGACTTGAAATCAAGAAAATGACCAACGGGTTCCATCTTAGGTCCATTAGGTAAAGCAGGAGCTTTGATGACGTATAGTCCACACTCGAGTCACGAACCCGATTAATGGACATTACTAATGCCCAAGCCCACCACGTGTGGGCTATCATAATAATGATTTGGGCTACCATGCTAACGGTTTGGGCTCACGAAAACCCAAACCCAAATATATTATTTATGGTCTTGATAATGATCTTCTATTTATGGGATAAAGATCAATAGACCGGATAAGCGTGATACGCCGAAGAGTAAGGAGCACGAAATCAACTAGATTTTGTGCCTATATAAAGAATATCACGGCTCTCATTGAGGTACGATCTGAAACCCTAACTCTTCACTATAACCCTAAAACGATTACTTACTCTCACGCCGGAGGATAATCGTGGGAGACAATCCCACGATAAGCCTAACGGTGTTGTTTGCTTTCTTAGTGCGCAGGTCTCAAGCATTAAGATCTGATTGGTACGAGAACAAGAGTCCAAACAAGGAACGCCCAACTTTTATATCAACAAGTGGCGCCATCCGTGGGACCCTACACTAAGAACTAGAATGACGAAGCATGGAAACACTAGCCAGCGGACTCCGCTATCCAAGAAAACACATGGTGATTCTCAAAGGAAGAGACACCAAGGTGATTCGACCTCTAAGCAGGCCTTTGGAACAACCAGTGCGCCTAATCACCAAGAATCAGGCCCAGGTATGATCTTTCCAACGGTAGAGTTGCCCACAGGGACTACCCAGGCCACTACGGCGGCCCCTAGCTTGGAAGATCTACAGCTCACTCTCTTCACCACTCCCCACCAAACGGTACCCATCGTGGACACCACTGAGCCGCCATGCGCGCCTAATCGAGACAGGGGACCTAATGTGGAAACAGATATCCTCGCGCTAGAAGAAGACACGCCTGAACTAGTGCTAAGTAATTTTGTGTCTGAGAACTACGAAACCATAGCTGCCCTTATGCGAGAGGAAGCAAAAAGAAGGTCAAGTCAGAGCCTGCAAGCCCGGCTCAACTTCGGCCCTGAGTACGAAGCATCCCCACCATGCTATCTTAGGGAGAGGCGCGAGAAGGATAGCCGCTGACTTCCAGTATTCGCTAGGGTTAGAAGGAAAGCTGTAGATAATGAAACAGCTGATTTGCAATACTCGGAGGAGCATGAAGATGGAGGAAGGCGTACTAATGTCCACGATCGGCTTGGTAGCCGCAGGTTTCAGGATAGACTTGGATGGCAGCGCTCACCGAGTGATAACCCTTCAAGGTCTAGCAGTAGGAGAGTTCATGATAGGCTGGGGCGATAGCCCTCCCCAAGTGAAAGCCCTTCAAGCTCGGACTCCGAGGAAAGTTGGCGCAAGCGTCGCAAAAGGGTTAGCTCATCCTCAAGTGATTCCTCAGATAACGAGGATAAAGAAACAGGACATTGGAAGTCCAGGAGAAGACATCGCGATGAGGAGGACGAAGATATATCCCTTCCTTAGCGCCGCCAAAAGGTACAACACTTTTTCACGATTTTCAAAGGATACGTGGGACTCATTTAGACTACATACACCGTATGTGTATTTTTGGAGGGAAATACTTGGAGCTTCCCCGCCACACTTACCGCTATCGTTGTTAGTCTAGCATACGCAACCAAACCCTGCGCATACTAGACTGGGGGGACATGATGACGTATAGTCCACACTCGGGTCACGAACCCAATTAATGGACATTACTAATGCCCAAGCCCACTACGCGTGGGCTATCATAATAATGATTTGGGCTATCATGCTAACGGTTTGGGCTCACGAAAGCCCAAACACAAATATATTATTTATGGTCTTGATAATGATCTTCTATTTATGGGATAAAGATCAATAGGCCGGATAAGCGTGATACGCCGAAGAGTAAGGAGCACGAAATCAACTAGATTTCGTGCCTGTATAAAGAATATCACGGCTCTCATTGAGGTACGATCTAAAAACCCTAACTCTTCACTATAACCCTAAAACCGATTACTTACTCTCACGGCAGAGGATAATCGTGGGAGACAATCCCACGATAAGCCTAACGGTGTTGTTTTACTGTCTTAGTGCGCATGTCTCAAGCATTAAGATCTGATTGATATGAGAACAAGAGCCCAAACAAGGAACGCCCAACTTTTGTATCAACAAGCTCTATCCTCCCTAAGCATAATTTATGTTATCACCTGAAAATGAATGCTCGAAAACGTCAGCATAAATTTGATGAGCTTGTAGGTTTAAAAAGTAAATCACGTCGCTGTGTGATAAATAATGTATAAGTATGTTGACAAGGACTTAGTGTTATCCTTTCAAACTTGTTCCCGCCTATTCTTTAGAGTCTTAGACATTTGTCCTAGTCTTGATTCATTGAGCTTAAATGTTGAGAAGATCACAAGATTTAGTGAGTTATTGTCATTACTCACTAAATCTACATTATCTTATTCTTTGGTTTGCATCAGTGAATGGCGAGTCTTTCTCTTATACTCAGGTAGAACACTTGAAGGTAACTCACTATCATTCGGTGACCTGAAGTGTGTTAAGTTATTCTAAACACTTAGGGCACGTTCGGTACTATTGAATCACAAAGAATGGAAAGATAGCCGAGAATGGAATTGCAGAGAAAGAAAACGGCTTCAAAAATAGAGAAACTATTCAACTGTTTGGTACAAAGTGAAGATGGAATACTGGAATTGGCGAGAAAATGTATTCTTTTGTGTGGTATGGACAGAGAATGATTGTCAAAAATAAAAATGTAGCAAACACACTCAAATCACGATCATGGTAACATAGAGATCGAAGTCGAAATATGTTAAAATAAGAATACGACCCAACCACGTCAACAAAGAATTAAACTCCAAAAACACACTTTTATTTAAAGTATTTGAACTGATATTACAAGTTTATTTCAAAAACACAAATACATTATAAATGACGAGGACGGCTGCGGGCCGCCGCGTTGCTGCGGGGCAGCGGCCATTTGACTGTACCTACGTCAGATATAACATCCAGATTGCTGGTTTATTTACATTACCTTGTTTTCAGCACTACCACTGTCGTTGTTGCCAACAGGGATTCCCTATTCTGAAAGGTTACTTGGCCGGCCGTTTGGCCCATAGCTGGTTATTGTGAAACTTACGTCATCTTAAATGAGATTTTTTTTATGCCCATGTCCGGACTAATCCTAGCCTATTCTTATGAAGGAAGATGAGCATGAAGCAACGGCTAGATGCTCATAGTAGGCAGCTTAGCTATGATTATGAAGTCATGTGAGAAGCGTTACTTGTATGTACTTGGTCATTTTTATCCGCTTTACCCGCATAGGAGTTACCCGGTCTGACTTTTTTAGCCCATCCAAGCTGATAATGTATCCTGGTCGTTTGTCCAGTTCTAGTAAAATTAGACACTCATTGTTACTTGTTGGCTCATCATGGAGCTGTGCCGTAACTCTAACAATACACTTTGTAATGCTACGTGCTCTTTGGACTAATACTTGAAGCCAGTGGTGTGCTTATGTTACGACTTAGAAAGTTACGATAAATTCTGACGATATATGTAACAACAGACCAGCTAGTCATTTGTTGTCTACATGGGAACCAAACATAATACATTTATGGTCCCAAAAGTGGTATGATTAACAGTTTTAGATTACAGCCAAGTATAGCAAAAGCGTTTGAATTTTTTTAAAACGTAACGGAGCTATCTAAGCAATAGACATAGTCAAGATAAGTAAATTACTCGCCTCAGCGGTTGATTTTCCTATCGTCGATTTAACACACATTGCCTTGATTAATAGCATTCTTACTGATCATGGTTTAACAATATTAGTATATTACAGGCATAGAAGCTGCTACGTACATTGCCATTAACATGGTAAAAAAAATTGGTAGTAACAACGACATTGCCAGGCGACTACATTACCAAGTTTTACTTTCCTATTACATTAGCAGACACAAAAAGCATAGTTATTTTACACGGTCTTCGTTCGTTCCTAACAAACGTTGTTATTTTATATTTTCCTGTAGGGTGTACTATTCACATTGCCATGCTATTATCAGTCTCCTTGCTTAGTTTTCTTCGTTGGCGCGCTCGTTTCTTCTTCAGTTACGTTTTTCAGTAGTTGTCTACGAACATATGTCTTTGCACTTCGACCTTTCATTTCATGTTTATGTAGGCTGGCAATGGTGTTTGTAGTAACCGGGCTTGACACCGGCGAAGTTTCAGGTGCAGGAGGCGTGGACGGTAGGTATTCGGTTGTTAATGCCGACTAAACGTTTGCCTTTGTGTCTTCAAGTGTCATGACAGTTTCGGGCATCTCAGATGTGTTTTATTGACTGACACGGGTCGGTGACACTGGAATTTCAGTTGCAAGTGGCATGTCGGGTGGCTTTTCAAGTGTTGTTCGTGAGTCGCTTGTTTGTAACGGCAGGTGATGCATTCTCTGGAGGCGCGAGCAACAGCTGCGATCCAGTTTCCAACACAGTATCGAGAATATATAGAGGATGTTCCTTTGTAGATTCGGTCGCAAAGTGTAGCTGAAATAGGTGAGTGGTTCCTTACATGGCAATCAGAACCGGTGGCAATGTGTACGGATCCGTGTGGCCTTGTTCTGTCACAACTTTGCTACATTCGGTAACCATTGAATGTGACTCGTTACTGAAGCATTGAATATGTACGGATCCGTGTGGCCTTGTTCGGTCGCAAAGCGTTTCTTGTTGATGAAGAAATCCTTAAAAGTCGAGTCTGGGATATTGTCATGCGGATCCATAACGAACCTCATGTCACGATTCATCACCTCCCCATCAAGAAACTTGAAATACTTCGTCTTTTTTCTTTTGGACCTCCAACTGCGCCTGCATTAAACTTTTCTTTTCGGCTGTGTAACTTGCAAGGGTATCACGCATCGAGCTTCGGCTTGAATATCCATAGTTCAATTTTTTTTGCCTTTCGATTAACGTGATGGAGTTGGGTTCTCGTTGAGGTTCAGTAAGTCACACTCGAAATCTTCCACATTTATTAGAGTCTCGTTTGTTGGCGTTTGAGCGCTACTTGACTCCGGCGACTTTCTTTTCTTGCTCGATCCCGTTGATTCTTGAGTCTGACTAACCACCGGTTGTTCTTGCCACTTTGGTTGATCTTTGAGAATGTGCCACGCTTTAGAATGCGCGAAAGTTTTCCTAAATTGTTTTTCAAAATCACGATTGGCTCTCTCAAGGACTTGAATATCGTTGCACCCACTATCTTTCAAGCGGTTCTACATATTTATAAAACAATATACAATAAAAAACAATATCCAAATATATATATATATATATATATATATATATATATATATATATATATATATATATATATATATATATAGTGTAACTTTCAAACGAGAACCATTTTAACTGCAAGAACTGCGAAAACCACTTTTTTACAACTGATAGTACATGATGTACATCATTTAAATGCACCATGGCATTCTGGTAAATAAATGAAAGTTATTTTCCTGGAAACTTTGATGTAGGGGTAAACATGGTATTTAACTTTTCCATAAAAAAAGGGATTGAATATTAAAACCGTTTCATACTCCTAATATTTCTTTCACTTTCTCAGATCTATCTTCTCCCCCGTCAACCCTAGCCGCCCCTTAATTATTCATCACCATAACCGTGTTTTATACAACCAACCGCCATTGAATTTTTGTCACACAACCGCCGCCGCCTTCTCTCTCTAAACTAGCTACTAAACACAACCCTATGAACCCTAATTCGATCTTCCATTAGTCTTTTTTTTGTGTTCTTGCTGTCGATCTGATCTTAAGAGTGATTACACATTCATCTTTACTCGTTCTCTTATCCCAGAATCGATTACACATTCGTGTTTTATCGGTTCATATGTATATGGCGGCCCGATGTTGTGTTCGTGTTTCTTTTGATATATGGAAGCCACAAGTGTGCCTGGCGATAAGGATATTCAATGGTTTACATGTAAGCGTTTTGATTTTTTTGCTTTATATTTGAAAATCCTATCTAACTTATGTTTCGTTCAATTTAAGTTAAAGATAAACATGTTTTTATATTATTAATTTCATGAAGATTGTAGGTTCTAAACAAATAATATGAAAATATTTGAGCTTTTTGCAAAAAGCTGTTCACTATTTACGAACACCAGTCACTCCATTCATCATCAAAAGTATTCGTTTAATATGGATATGTTTGTGGGTATTAAAAGGGCCATGGTTGAATATGTTGTACTAGATGTAAACTTGAGTGGTTATTTGGCTTGGCTTGGTTGGTGATGTCTTGTTTTTCTTTTTTTGGGTACATAGGAAGAGGAGCATTCGAATGAGGCATATTTTGATTGTGTGTTTTAATGGTTTAATCTATACATGTAGTTGTGGGTTTGGTTCAAAATTGGATCTTTGTAGCTTAATTGGATCTTTATAGCTCACAATTAAGTGTGGGTTTAATATATTCTAGTAGTTGTGGGTTTGGTTCAAATAAACATATATGTTTTATGTGTTTGGATTATAAAACATATATGTTTTGAAAAGATACATATACGTTTACGTATAAAACATATATGTTTTGTGTTTTGAATTATAAAACATGTATGTTTTGTGTTTTAAATTGTGCAAAACATGTATGTTCCAAACATACATCTTCAAAACATATATGTTTTTGGAAGATGTGCACTTATCTTTTATGTGTTTTATAGTTGGTATAAATTTTTTTATGTTTTTTTGAAGGAATACATTTATATTTTTGAAAGGGGTACATACATGTTTTATGGTTAATATAAAATGAATGAAATGGTATGATGATAATACATTTATGTTACGTGCATGCTTGTTTAAGATTGATTGATGAAGATGATGATATCATTAAAGACCGGGAAGTGGATGAACACGATTATACATGAAGATACTTTGGGTCTTTGGAGATATATGATTATTTCATGTGTTTTTGTATTTGTAATCAAAGTGAAATGTAACATTTAAGTATATCAATTTTGCTTTTCTTTCTATAATGATTTATGTTCTTTAATTTGTGTTTATAAAAATATTGGTAGTTTATTAAAAATAAATGTTAGCTAAAAAAACATGTATGCACCTTGATTATTTGGAAAAAAAAAAGAAAAAAAACATGTATGCGCGTTGATTATTTGGGAAAAAAAAGGAAAAAACATGTATGCACTTTGACTAATTGAAAACATGTATACACCATAACTATTTGGAGGAAAAAAACATGTATGCACATTTGCTTAAAAAAAACATGTATGTACCATGACTATTTGAAAACTTGCTAGTATTAAAAAAAAAAAAAAAAATCCGAATTTTAAGAATTATGAAAAATGGGAATTAGAAAAAAATGAAAATGTCTTTTACTATTATACCCTTTTGAATTAAATAAAAATAACAAAATGCTATGGAGCATTAAATGATATACATTGTGTATTATTAGTTGTAAAAGAGTGATTTTCGCAGTTCTTGCACATAAGATGGTTTTCGCAAGAAAGGGACCCTATATATATATATATATAATGTATTTAAAACTTAAAAAATCATTAATATAAAAATATACCGCTTGTGTGTAGTAACCGTTGAACGCAGCGATCAAAGTATGCATAGGAGTCCATTTCGAGTTCAATTGATGATGAGTGCGTTCGGTTCTCGGGACAAGCGTTCTAAAATGCTTTAGAACTCGCTTCCAAAATCCTAGCTTTGGTTGACGGTCGCCAATTTCTTTGTCCACCGAAATTTTAATCCAAGACTTAGCTAACGCCTCTTCCTCCTCATCGACCTCGTCATCAATTGGTTGTGTCTCGGGTGACGTCAACATTGTCGAAATATTCATCATCATCGGTATCATCACGAATGGGTAACAGTTCACTAACCCGTTCACGCCTTTTTTGTTGGGTAAAGCGCGGCTTATACGGGTTGAAAGTAGGAATTGGCGGTGGGATTGTTGGGTATAGTTTGGCGGTGGGGATTGTTGGGTATAGTTCAGCTCAAACGGATCGAAGTTAGTGGGAATTTGCGGGGAGGGGTTGTTGGGAGTAAAAAAATGGTGGAGATTGAGGATACATTTCGGGTCGGTAAGGTTGTGTTTGAGAAGATGATTCAAAACTGGGTTGTGATTGAATTTGAGGACGAATTGTGCCTCTCGATCCACCTCTCGATCCACGACCACCTCTTCTAGGATCTCTATTTTTGTTGCCACGTTCCATATTTTTTTTTGCTCTCGGTATGTTTTTTTTTCTCTCGTATGCTTCTTTTTTTGCTCTCAGTATATGTTTTTTTTGTGCTTTCCACCCTCAAACAAACACTCTTTAAATACAAAAAAAATAAAAATAAAAATAAAAAATAATAATAAAAAAAAATAGACGTTGGCAACGACTATATTACTCCGACGTTCCTTTTTCTTTTTTCTTCCCGTGCGTGAGTTCTTCACTCAACGGGGTCTCCCCGTGTGGTAAGGAGTACCCGGCGGCGATGTTCCCGTGCATTAGGGATCTCGCACCGCAGTCTCCCGTACCCGCTCCCAGTCCTCTAATCTTATTTATTGATCAAGTGGATTCAACAAAAGCTTTAATAGAAGTATGTATTTTGGATAAGGAGTTTGAAGGTAGTGTTTTGATAATTTGGATAAGCTTTTGATACAAAAAGTCTTTCTAGTTGAATGCATTTCAAGATACTCACAAGACAAACGCGTCTTTTTTGGCTTAAACATTTTCTTAAATTTATTGCTCCTCGAGAAAAAAAACGCCAAATAATCAAATAAAAAAAATTTGAAACTAGGAATAGTTAAAGCAAAAGGAAAAGAATAAAAATATTTATGAGTATAACTAGTTATAATGCCCGTGCACGCGCGGGTTTTTAAAAATTTTTTGAATCATATATTTTTATTTATTAAAAAATAAATTTAATCTTTGTTTTGTTTGATTTATGATGTTTAATTATAGTTTTTTATTATTAAAGATAATTATTTAAAAAATTTTAATCATATTATTAATTGCATCTTATCTATATTTTTTGTATTTATCTTCTACTTGTTTTATAGATAAATATAAAATGTTACCTAATAAGAAAATAATCTTTTTTTTAATACAATTATTACTAAATAAGGTATGAATGCATTTTTTTGAAATGAAAAATTGTCAATAGAAGTTTTGTTTTATTATATAAAAGATAAGTGGTAACAATGTTGCTTTGATTGTGAAGTGGCTTGACTTGGGACTTCCTCTTACCAACCCAACGGGGATATCTTACCTGCATTACAATGCATGTAAGTTACCTACATTTTTTTGAAAAAAAAAAAGGGACAAGAACTAAATAAAAAGAACCATGAAAATACAGGGGTTTAATTGTAAACTTTTTAAAAAATTTACAAAGGAATGCATGTAAGTTACCTGCATTAAAAATGCAGGTAAGATTTTCCCTTATAGTTAACATGCAGAAGATTTTTCACCAAAAAAAAAAAAAAAAAAAAAAAAAAAAAAAAGATGGTGGGGAAAATACTACACTTAACAAGATGCCTACGTTATTAATGTCCGTTTCTCATTTCTTTATATTTTAAGCTTATATAGAACTTTCAAACTACATTTTTAAATTTGTTATTTTCATTTTAATTTTTAAAAATACTGCATATATATATCGCGTGTGTTTGCTGGCGGAGTGTTTATAAGTAGTTAGGTGCATGGTTGTTAAGATCCCGGTCATGATTTTAGGATCTAACGAATTTACGATACTGTAAAGCAAAAACGATCTCGATCTTATATAGAATCTTTGCAAGTTTAAGATCTAATAAGATCCCGATCTTGATCATAGGATCTTAAGATTTAATATGATCCGATCATACTTTTCCCCAAATCACAAACTAAAAAACTACAAATTTACGGATTATGTTTTGTAGAATTTTTTATTAAAAAACATGTTAATTTTATTAAATATTTCATAAGCACAATTTAGGACAACATTTCTATGAAACATTAATATAATTTTATGTTTATAATATATACTAGGCGAGTACCCGTGCATAGCAACGGGATTTTCTTGCGGCAAAAAACTATAGTTGTGACATTGTGGTAAGTGTTTTGTGTAATGTTTAAACATAAAACGTGAAAATATAAAAATGTAATTGTAAGAGGTCGTAACATACGATAATTCAACTCATACAATATTTCTTAACATGTATCAAAATACATATAAACATTTAGTAAAACTGAAAATAAAATATTACAATCAATTACAATATTCTTGAAGAGCAAATGTATGCAGCGAGTGTTAATCAGTTGAGTAGTCAATGTTCATTCCATGAACACCTAATAAGTTTAAAAAACAAAAGTATGAGTAAAAGGAAGTTGATGATAGTATGTGTAAAGTTAAAACACGATATAAAACATGTCATATGTATATTGTAAATACCTCTTGAACGTTGATCATACACCTTGAAATACTTCTTTATAGACAACATTTATAGTAGTTTTAGATATACTATCATCCGCAAACAAATGACAACTTTCAAACAATCTTTTGCTTTTGATCATTGTACTTCAATGCCCCAAAACAATCATGAATGCGTTATATTTCTATTGATTAAGGGTACATTAAACCAAAAATAATAAACGTTTGGGGCGCCTTTTGACTCATTTGACCCTATCATTCTATCAACCTACTTTTTTTTACTAAGTACTTCAATTATGATATTACACAACTAATTTCAAGTGATATTTGTTCAATGGTATGATATTGTGTCAAGAAACATACCACACTGATATGTAGAATGTAATTACTTTTCAAGTTGTAAAATACACAAGTTACTTGAAAGTGAGTGTAATTTTAATAGTTTTTCATAAGGTACAATGATCAATGCAACATATAAAATCAACATCTCAGCTTACCACATCGACACACAACATGTACAATCCAATGGAAGATGACAGATAGACATGCCCATAAACCAAAATAAGCCGAACGCAAGAAAGGGAACCGCATTGCGACATGTTTTATTTATTATTTTTTTTGCATTATTATTATTATTATTATTACTACAGTAGAAACTCTATAATATAATACACTTGGGACAACCAAAATTTATTAATTAAAAGAGTTATTAATTAATCGATAAATTAATAATTATTAATTTATATATTAATTAATATTTTATTAATTTATATATTAATTAATATTTTATTAATTTATAGTAGAATACTTAGTTTACAAACACCTTTCAAGCTTCCACTTAATTATTGTATACAATGCATGTATATCAAATGAACGGCCCAATTTGAAAGAAACCTTCAATCTCCCACCTTATTATGCTTCTTGTGTTAAATGTATCACTTTATGGACATTAAAAATATTTTTTATATAAATACAAGATCAAAATAGGTTAACACAAACAAATCATACACACAACATGGCTTCCCATCTTAAAGGTGTGAAAAATACAACAATGACAGACAAGATTCGAAGAGCATTATGCAAGCACAACAAGGATAATCCAAGTCTCACTCAAAATCAATTGCAAGAATGGGTTCATAGTAACTATGGTTTGCAGGTGAGTCAAGCGACAATATCGAATACAGTAAAGCGTTCTTTAGAGTATCTCTCACTTGCTCCCGAAAGAGGCGATGTTAAGCGACACAAACCGGTAAAATTTCCTGACCTAGAAAAATCTTTCTATGAATGGATTCTTCAATATCAAGAACATGTGAATATGACAGGTGAACTAATCATCGAGAAGGCGAAAAAGTTCATGAAAGATATGTATCCAGTGGATACTCCAGACTTTACTTTTTCTATTGGTTGGCTTGGAAAGTTCAAAGCAAGATATGGAATTAAAAATTTCCGGCGTTTCAGAGAGAGTGGATCTGTTGAAATGGAGGGCATGGAGGACAAATTAAAATCAATAAGAGACAAAGTTGATTAGTTTGAAATGAAAGACATCTTTAATATGGATGAAACAGGTTTGTTTTTTTATTATTTTATTTTATATTTTGCACTTTATTGATGTAATTATTTACATGTTTTGATGTTAAACAGGTTTGTTTTTTAGACTTCAACCGGATCATTCCCTTGCAACAATGCAGCTTGAAGCGAAAAAACAAGACAAGGAAAGACTATCTGTTGCTATTTAATGAGGACGGTTCGGAAAAACTTCCTTTATGGATTATTGGGAAATATGCTAAACCAAGGTGCTTCAAGAATGTAAACTTGAACTGTCTGAACTGTGAGTACCGTGCTAACAAACGAGCTTGGATGACTGGTGTGTTATTTGAAGAATATGTTCGCCAACTTGATAAAAAAATTGTTGGAAGAAAAATTCTCTTGATTGTGGATAATTGCCCTGCTCATCCAAAAATTATTGAAGGATTACGAAATGTTGAATTATTTTTTTTGCCACCAAACACAACTTCAAAAATTCAACCTTGTGACGCGGGGATCATACGAGCTTTTAAGATGCATTATCGTCGTCGATTTTATAGAAGTCTTTTGGAGGGTTATGAATTAGGGGTTCCAAATCCAACAAAAATAAATGTATTAGATGCAATGAATCTTGCAATTTCAGCATGGACTATGGATGTTCGTGCAAATACAATTGCGAACTGCTTTCGTCATTGTAAACTTCGATCAACAGATAACATGACTTTTGAGAACTCAGATGAAGGTGGTGAAAGCACTCAAGAACTCCAGAATTTGATCAAAGAGTTGGGTTATCGCAATGCAATGGATGTCGAAGATGTTCTGACTCACCCAGAAGAAAATGTAGTTGCACAGTTGTTGACTGATGAAGAAATTATTGAAAGCGTTATTGGAATTAATAAAGATGATATCGATGAAGAAGATGATGAAAGTTCTACAATGGATCCCCCTTCGCGAAACGAAGCTATTAAAGCGGCAATCACATTGAACAATTTCTTGTTGAGCTATGAGAAAACAACACCAGAAGTTCTTACCATGCTAAGGAAAATTAGAAACGAGATTCAAGGGGAAATTGATTTCAACAAAAAACAAAAGACAATTGAGTCATTTTTCAAGAAACTTTCATAAATCATTCATGTAATATGCTATATATAAGGAATTATTAATTTATATTTTATATGGGGTCTAAAGAAATTATCAAAAATGTATTATCTTATAATTTTAGCGAATTATTAATTTAGCACCCTATCCCCGAGTCGGGACCGGCAAAAAATATTATCTTAGAGAGTTTATTAAATAATCGAGTATTAATTTATCGAGTTTCTACTGTATTATTATTATTATTATTATTATTATTATTATTATTATTATTATTATTATTATTATTATTATTATTATTATTATTATTTGCTTTTTTTATATGCATTATTTTAGTGTAACAAAATTTGATGCATCAATGGTTTTTTTTTTTTTTTTTTTTTTTTTTTTTTTTTTTTTTTTTTTTTTCCTTAGAATAATTTTATGTATTTGTGTGATTTTAGTTGTATTATCTGTTGTCTATATTTGTACATATATTTATTGTTTCTACTTAATGGCTCGGGTTGTACAAAAATTGGTTTGTATTATTTTTAGGTAAAAAAATCAGTTTCTTGTACATATTTGGTCTCTATATAGTTTTTTTATTGTATGTACTATGTGCGTCATGGCGGGATTTTTTTGGTTTTGTTTTGTGTTATTTTTATGTTACAAAATTTTGTGCATTCATTTTTTTTACCATAATTTTATCCTAAATTTGCTATTGTATTTAATTTGGGTTATATAGCTAATCTACACGTTTTCTTGTTATAATTTGGAACCGGGATTCCTTGCTTAGACCCCTCACACGTTTTATGTAAATAAGATCAAAAGAACACAACAAAATACTATCACATATGGAAGATACGTTCCTCCCTCAATCACATTTATAACTTTCCATATCATATAATACGGTATTCTTAGTTTCCTTTTCATATCACACGACATTCTCTCAATACCACACGTATTCTCTCAATACCGCACGCTCCCTTTTTGTTCTCCCATAAACCGTATAATTCCTTTGTCCCTCTCCCTCTCAAAAATGACACATAGGGAAACATAAAACCCTTCTAATTCAATTGTTCTCTTCAAAAAATTCAAGAACGAAGGTGTAGCAGTATATGGTGATTCAAGAAAGTGTGGGTGTTGCTATTTATTTATTTATTTTTATCTCTTCCTATTCGGCCAAAGAATTGCAGCCCTTGGTGATTGATATAAGTGGTATAGTAGTTTGCAATTCGTGAATTAAATATGGAGGTGTTTTAATGGAGGGTTGTACGTTGTGTTTAAAATGTTGTAATATTGGGTGTAGGAGTGTTTTTAATAGCATTAATGTATAATTCATAGAAAAGTGGTCTGAATTTCATTACATGCTATTTTTTGTTGTACACCATGCTTTGGTTGTTGTAATTATGAAAATTGGTTGCTTTAAAGTATTGTAAATCATGTATCATTTTTTGTAAGTCTGAAATTTTGAGAAGAGAGTGCTTCCTCCATTATATGTAGTATAGATTTCAACAATTCTCTCTCCAACAAATCCAACAATTCATTATTTTATTCCCAATTTACAAATAAAAAATGCTCAAATTTTACTTAACCAAATAGTGCCCACAACGTGTCTATGAAATGGCACAACAAAAATTTTATAACTTTACTCTCTTTTTTCATTTTAACCTTAAACCTTGCAAAACCCAAAACCCCAAAACCCAAAAACCCAAAAACCCAATTCATGTAAATTCCTATCACAAAAACCCGTTCTTTTATTCCCGATTATCATAATTAAAATTGTCCGAGAAAATGACACCCTCCTCTACCTCTTCGCAAGGAATTTGGCCGTGTCCGTTCCGAGGATTTCATTGTTGCCCGAATAGTGAAGTGGGCAATAAAGGAATTGCTCATTTAATTTCTCATATCAAGAGGTTACACCTTCATACCGATGAGCGTTCTTACGTAAGGCTATTTCTACGGAGAATGGATTATTTATGGCATTAGAGGAAACTGTTGGTAATTTTAGTGTTATCAACAATTTTAGGTAATTGCGATTTAGGGAAGTATGAAGTGCACACTCGACATGAGATGATATGTTTCTATCGTGATAAAACGCAGAGGAAGTGTAGGAAATAGGTCTCTTTAAGAGTATAAAAGAGTTTATTAAAATTATAGGGCTTGGGTTATTGTTTAAGGATTCAATTATTCAATAAAATTCAATACTTTTAGTCCTTAAATCCTTTATGGTTTATTTAAACCCTTATTTGGGTTTGTGTTCATGCTTCCGTTCTACGTTAATACTGCGTACCTCTAAATTCATTACTAACTCAACCCGAACTAAATTTTCAACAAAAGAAACATTAAAAACCAGAGGCAAAGAATCGACACCCTATATTAGAAAGAAAACATTTGAGGATCAGTATATGTCCCTGTCATGTTAATAATTGGATTCATCATTGACGTAGTTATTACTCCATATACTATTTTATCATTGACGTAGTTAAATAAAGTACACCCTTCATCACATGTCAATAAAAACATGCAATATATGTGTTCAATCATCGATATAAATTTGAAAAACGTGATTGCGTAAACTCGATTATTTGGTCAGTTTCATTTGATTTCAAGGTGTTCCGTGCCGGAATCCAAATCACAGATCTAAAAAAAAAATACTGTAATTGAGAATTACAGTGATAAAGACGTCTAATTCAACTAATGTTTAACATTTTTTTTAATCATTATTGGAATTAACTAACCACCAAACGTATATAGTAAATACTCATATATCATCTTTACTCTTACAAAACAAGGTAAATAGAAATCTAAAACTAGTAGATGAATCAAATCACCAAAACATGATATCATATTAATATATTATCATTATAGGCAAAGATTTACATCCTATCAAATATTACTTTCATATTTTGTCTTGGTAACATGGGTTGAACATTTTACATCGTCTATATACCCGTATACCTTTCCTATTTAGCACCTTAAATGTCCCATTTTATTCATCACTATCTTTTTTAGTTATCACCTAGTGCATGCCTCACTTCCGGTTATCACGGATGAGAAACTTTAGTAACTTTATAGTAAATTAACCACTCCGATTATTATGGCAACAATAGCAATAAAAGGCAAGAAACAATAGAGGATTAGTCTCTTGATCCATGTCCCGGTCCCGGTTCCGTTTCCCGTCCCAGTACCAGGTGGTGATGAAGTGCTTGGAATTGTACTGCTGCAAAAGTAGAGAAACCTTAAAGCAATCAAAAAGTAGTGTTTTTTATACTTTACTTTTTTAGTTGGAAACAAAAAATAAAACACACAAAAACTCTTTGAAGAACATCTTTATGCATAATCATGACATTGTATTTAGGGTAAGATTTAAGTTCTAAACATGCTGAAGGAAAAGCCTTTTAACTCAAATCAACAAGTTAAACACGCAAAACCATAAAAATGGGATCTCTATACAAAGAAACATACCCACATATTATATTAACATTAGAACTCCAGGGAACTAATAGAACATAGACACTAAAACTTGAATATATTAATTGATCGAATGAATAAATTAACCAGGTCTCATACATGAGTATTTCTAAGAGAATAAAACTAAAGAAAAAGAATCCTAAACAACCTAAAACACAGAAACTTGGTCAACAAGGAAAACAAATACTCCGTACGTACTTATCTAACTATATTAGAAACCATGCATGCATGCATAGCTGGTGTCAGGGTCTTGTGGTACTTGTGTCCCACGTCAACATGATGAGACCAAACAAACAACGCGAAAAGTTTCAAATAGAGCAAAGATCTATCTAGTGATAAAAAATAATTGAAATGAAAAGGCCTATTTAGTTGAAAAACAACAATGATTAAGCAGTTAAGCACACAAAGTCTGTAAAAATGTGATCTTTATGCATCAAGAAACAAGCTCACATAACTTATCTCTAAACATAATGACTTACTCCCTAATAAACAATTCAATGGGGCAAAATCTACATAAAACGATGCTAAAAATGAAAGGTTAGTTAGAAAACACACCATGGGCTCCCAGCATTACAAGCAGAAGTTGCACCTGTTAATCATCAAGAAACAACAACAATAATTACATCATTTTGGTGTGTTTGTTGGTGTACACGCTCTACTTCACAAAGTAATGATCAAGCCAATAAAGCAGTAATGATCAAGAAAGTCTTACAAGCTGCAGGGGCTGTTTGGCTAACATTAGTTGTGCCTGCAAAATCACAACTCCATGCGATTTGACCTTTCCTTTGGAAATAGCTGTTCACAGCATAGTCACAGTGATCTTTCACAGTGTTAGGGTTATAACAAGCTCCATGTGGAAGGATTGGAGCACAATCAGCTCCATTTCCGCATGCAAAGTCGATATTCTTTTGTAGAACTTGGTTACTTTGTGCCACGCCACATACACAATAAGCTGCACCTGTTACACAAACCACATAAAAAAGGTGGTTACTTTTTGGCTCCAAAAACAAATCTAAGACAAACCCATTTGAGAACTAGCATAAAGGAAAAAAATAGATCATACTGGAGTAGCCTGCCATGGCCAAGAGAACCACCATGAAGAGTGTAAAGGCAGCCATGGTTTTGTAAAGAACAATGGTGATCATAAAGCAGAGAAGATGAATTAAACAGTGAAAGAGGGAAAATTTTTGATTTTATTGAACGAATGAATTGTTTACATGTGAAAGGGTATTTATACTACTCCCTGTGTCCCAAAATTATTGTCCAGTTTGAATTTTCAAAGTCAAACTGGTTTAACTTTGACCATAAATATATTTTGTTTATTATATACTATAATACTTGATAAAAATTATATCATTGAAAGGTACACTTAAAACCCAATCCATTTATATATTTTGCATAAAATATTATATAACACCCACAAAAATATTTAGGAGCAATTGAGCATTTGCCCCATCAAATTCACCATGCTTTAAGCCTAGCCCCATGCGACTTCGAGTAGAGGGTTTTGCCCCAATTCGACTTATGCATTTTATGCCATTATGCTCATATGACCATTTTTGCCCCAAAATCAAGTACAGATGTGTAAGTGTGTGTAAGACTCAAGTACATATGTGTAAGTGTCATTTTTCTTACAACTAGTACTATGTGTAAGTGTACTATTATACAACTTGTACAATTTTGCAAATAAAATATATATTATTTTTTTTATGCAACTTGTACAATTTATTTCGATTTGATATTTGTAATAGTAATTGTACCTTTTATGCGAACTGTACAAAATTTTATTCGATTTAACATGTAAAATAGTATGTATTGCGACTTGTACTTTTTATTCAAATTTATCCTTTTTTTTATTAGATGTTTCTTAATAATTATGGAACAAATTTGTACTCGTAAACTAAGCCATGCAAAATATAAAAGGTCTTTCTTAGTAAAATTAATTAGCAACACGAAAGTAGTCACGCGGTTTGTTATGGTAAACGCTTCAAAGTCAAGACTTTATCAATCCTGTTAAAATCTTGTGTTTAGTTGCGGAAGTTACTTGGTATGTTATACATGAAGTTATGAAATTTAACTTTCAAAAAAAAAAAAAAAATGTTATACATGAAGTTAGAGGAAAGGGTGTGGTAACTAGGTATTTCTCCTCATTCGGGCCTACGGGTGCCACATCACCCCAACACATCTTCACAACTAACCCCCTCCCCACTCATAACTAACCTCAACTTACTCATTCGAGGCCCACCACTTACGATTTTTTTTATTCATTTTTCAATCAAATTAAATTTATTTCATTAAAAAAAATACTAATAACTAAAAATAAAAAATGTTAGTTACATTTAAAAAAAATAATAATAAATAAATAAATAAACAAATAAACACACAAGGACCAAACTGTAAATAAATAAAACTATAAGGACTAAACACACAAGGACCAAAACATGTTTCATCATCTTTTTTTTTTGAACATAGTTTCATCATCTTCTTCTTCTATATTTTTGCTGCAACAAAACACACACCAACACACACAGGACACACCAAAACAAATAAACTAATTACAAAAGAAAAGAAAAATAAATAAAATAAAAATAAAAATAAAACATGATCTGTGTTAGGGTAAATTGCTCGTCGTCTGCGTGAGGAGCCTTCCAACGGCGAGCCTCAACGAGGCCCTCCCGGTGACGTGGCGAGGCACAACGAATTTGAGGAGCCTCCACGTAGGAACAACGAGCTCGTTCAACGAGCCACACCCTTTCCTCTTATTGTCAATTGTTCATACGTCAAATTAAATCTCACGCGAAAGACGACCAATTTGTAACTGCATTTAAAAAGTTTATATTATTTTTTAACTAAATTACTATGGCACTCTTGCGTCATGAAAACTTCGTTTTAACTGTTTAAAAGATACGATGAGGACAAATATAAGTTGCTAAAGTTGGTACTCAACAGAGTCCAACGAGTTATGAACAGTAATGTTATGACATATAGATCAACAAATATAGTTTTCAAAAGAGTTAGCTTTGCAATTCAAAAAAGGCTAGCGGCGCAACTTGTTGCTCGTTTGCCTTCAACCACTATGTAAATTCTATATGAATTACCATTACTTCATTGTAAAAAATATTAGGATATTTCTTCTTGTATAACTGTTTATTGGTTCATATATCTATCTTAATTTTATTGGTTCATAACTTCATACTATGATCCTTAAGTTGGTACTTAATTGTTTTAAATCCTTGACATGATCTACTAATTAATTTCAAAAATATAGTAGGTTCCTACAAGTATCGTGTGTCGTTAGCTTCAGTAACGGTATCCAAATTCCACAGCATATTTACATAGTCTCGCAACTCCTAGTATACGTATCTATAGAATGTAAAGTGGCGAATCAATGTAACAGATTGACACATTCACCTTTCCAAGTACCTCGAGTGAGTAACGTTTGTATATAGTTATTATATACTGTTGATGCATAATCTGGCGCGGACTGATTCAACGACTCTCTTTGGGCCGTTAGTCGTCTTCTCAAGCCCTAAATAGACCTGTCAACAAAGAGAACCCGTTAGGAGTGGACCCGAGGCCGTAGCCCCGGGATCCACCTCCGACGGTCAAGTTAGTATAGATGCGCGAAGCATATATGAGAATTAGGTTTAGGATAACCTGTTTGGTCGTGTTGTGAATGAAACCCCAGCCCTATATTTATAGGACATGGATTAGGGTTAGGGCGTAGAGTGGGCCGCTGTCTGCCGGGCCTGGCCCATGTAGGGTCCAGTCCGGACCATACGTCCACAAGCCCCCAAAGTTTAGTATGACATAGTGCGTGGCTATGTTATGCTAGACTTAAGTTCTGTTCATGGCCGCGTAGGCCCAATCAACCATGACGGCGTGACCCATGCATGCACGCCATGTGCGCATGGGACGGACCATACTGCGCAGCCCAAATGCGGCAGTGCGCACTGGGATTGCGATTGTGATTGTCTCACAATGGTGAAGGTGGATAGGTGGATCCCTATGCTGCATCCTAGATAAGGGCGTACCTTTTGTACCAGTAGCAATGCAACATAGTGCGACAGAAGACGTGCTCCTGTGGCAGAGGTGCGCGCTGTGCGCGACAAGTATGCGCGTTGTTCGCAACAAAGGTGCGCGCTATGCGCGTTGTGCGCGAACATTACATTCGTCTTTACAACCGACAGAGAACGTCTCCCCTACGGTAAGATGGTGCGAATATTTAAATTCGTCTTTGTACCGAGCCTGCAGTACCTCTTACGTACGATCTGTTTCCAAATATGCCTGCGTGACTTGTACGGAAACAGTGGTAGTATATACGCTGGTAGCCCCCCAAGTTTGATGGTGCTACTCGTGTAGGAGTATTAAACTTAGTTATTCAAATTCTGAAAAATACTCAATGCAAATATTAGAAGTATATGCCGCGAATCGCAACATATAAAATAACTAATGAAGTAAAAGATTAGCGCATAGCAAAAGTATAGCACATAGCATATAAGAGAAGTATTAATGCGAATTACACCTATCATGAGGTTTTACAAACTACGTAAGATAAGTAGCACATAGCTAGTAATAAAAACAGTGCGCGCATGGCGATTGATTGATTTTTTTTTTTTTTTTTAAATAAAAACAATGGCGCGGATGGAAGTACCGTGACCGCGAGTAATAGTTTCGCACGCACAGGCGCAGATGGATATATCGTGACCGCATAGGCTCTAACGTTTGTGGATGATCGCAGATGAACATAACATGTCCACGGCTTTTGTCTCGTGCGCTCATGGCGATTGACTAGCATCGTGGTTTTTGTTCGTGCGCTCATGGCGAATGTCCATTGCGAAGATGTCAGAACGCATGGCCTAACACGGGTAGATTTATCGTGACTGCGCTGTTTCGCGGCTAAAAAATAAAATAGGTCCGATCGTGCGGACTTAATGCGACTTAGGTAAAATCGTGTTTACCAAGTTTAAAAGATTTACATAAAATCTTCTTAATCTTTAAAAAGATAAAATAGGTCCGATCGTGCGGACTTAGTGCGCTCATAGCGATAGATAAAATCGAATAATAAACAACGATTAATAAACAATAAATGTTTTTCCATGTTTGTGTTTTGTCATCACGTAATAAACAAAACAGAATTTGTACGAGGATAACTTTAATATATCATATGATATACTTGCAGAAGACGACAAAGCAATAAGAAATCAGATGCGATATTTTAAAGCGAATTAACCTTTGTCGCCAAGTAATCCTTAAAAACCAATCGTTGATCTTTCTTGATCGCGCGGATCATCATACGATCGGTTTGTGACCACGACGGTTGCTTTCCGGTGGTGCGAGAACACAAAACTTATCGTAGCGTGTCCCACGGATGGCGCCACTTGTTGATGCATAATTTGGCGCGGACTGATTCAACGACTCTCCTTGGGCCGTTAGTCGTCTTCTCAAGCCCTAAATAGACCTGTCAACAAAGAGAACCCGTTAGGAGTGGACCCGAGGCCGTAGCCCCGGGATCCACCTCCGACGGTCAAGTTAGTATAGATGCGCGGAGCATATATGAGAATTAGGTTTAGGATAACCTGTTTGGTCGTGTTGTGAATGAAACCCCAGCCCTATATTTATAGGACATGGATTAGGGTTAGGGCGTAGAGTGGGCCGCTGTCTGCCGGGCCTGGCCCATGTAGGGTCCAGTCCGGACCATACGTCCACATATACTATTAGCTCGTGACTCCTTGTAGCTCGAGTGTGTAACGTTTGTATATACTATTAGCTCGTGACTCCTTGTAGTTTTCAAAAGAGTTAGCTTTGCAATCCAAAAAGGGCTAGCGGCTCAGCTTGTTGCCCGTTTGCCTTCAACCATTATGTAAATTCTATTTTAATGAAATAAAAATATAGTCATATGCTTAATTGCCTTGTGAAATAATATGTCTATACATGACGAAGAAGAACTCATTCACTTGTAAATTATACTTAAATAACACTACAATATCTCCTCTGAAAAAGGTCCCAAGCTTCTCATATAAGTTTGACGAAAACCGACTTTTTTACAGGATGTCACTAAGTGGGATTTACATTGCATTTACAAAGTGTGTGAATGATGTTGGTTTTGAAAAACTTAGGAAGGCTTCTTTCACAACTTTTTGATCGACAAAGTCCATTTGCATTTATATAGCTATCGTGAAAAGCTCACCTCTATCAAGCACAAATGCTCTAAAGTAACAATATCTCGTGACAAACAACAGAAGTTAAGTTGCAAAGTATTATTTTAAAGGGAGATGATTTTAGAGTCTAAATTAATGCATAAACCTATGTCTTACAGTATATATTAGCACATGCACTCGTTTAAGCTTAAAAGCACCAGGTACTCACAAGTCATACGGCTTGTGTTACAAAAAAAATATTGTTAGCTCAGTACTTTTTCTTTATAATACAAACTTTACAACAAAAATCAAGCACTCTCCCTCTAAATGTTGGCATTATAAGACATTATATTGCTCACACATAACCTAGTAAAAGAAAAAAAGAAAAATATCTCTTGGCTGGTGATTTCGACACCAGACCTCATGACACGAGGTCTAATGTCATGCTCGCGTTATACACTTGGCTAATAGGATGACGCCAATGCTACCAGCCACGTAACAAGTAAAAATAGTAGCTTCTTGCTAATTAATAAATTTGCCGTTCAAAAAAAAAAAAAAAAAAACAAGTAAAAATAGTAGCACTAAAATTTAAACATAACACTAAAGATGAGTTCACTTATGTCAATATTTCTTATATTACAAATTATCCCAGCACATCATTGTCGATCTTCGCCAACTATATATAATGCTCTAATTAAAAAATTATACAAGTTGCATAAATTTAAAAATCCATTACAAGTATAAATCGCATAAAAAGTACACCTATCTAATTAAACAAAATTTGTACAAAGCGCATAAAAAGTACTAATATTATTTCACATGTTAAATCGAATAAAATTTTGTACAGTTTGCATAAAAGGTACAATTACTATTACAAATGTAAAATCAAAATAAATTGTACAAGTTGCATAAAAAATAATATATATTTTATTTGCAAATATTGTACAAGTTGCATAATAGTACACTTACACATAATACTAGTTGCAAGAAAAAGGACACTTACACACATGTACTTGTGTCTTACACACACTTAGAAAAGTGTACTTGGTACGAGGACATATGACAACATGATATTGGTTTGTACGATTCGCTTAGGTTGCATAAGTCGCAATGAGGCAAATGCGAAATGGAAAAAAAGAAAGGGCAAGGCTTAAAGCATGGTGAATTTCATGGGGCAAATCCTCATTTACCCCAAATATTTAAAGTCAAAGTTGAAGAAGAATTTTACAAACTAAACCCGGATTTGGCTATGGGCAGTACAAAAGGGGAGCATCAATCTAAAAGTCCATGTAGGGGTGTTCATGGGTCGGGTAATAAACTGAATAAATCGAAAACCGAACTGAACCGAACCGAAAAAAACCGAACCGAACATATAACCGAACTGAACTTGTTAAAACTGAACCGAACCGAATTAAAAATTCGGTTTTCGGTTTGGATATGGGTTTGGCTATCTGAACCGAAAACTGAATATATATATATATATATATATATATATATATATATATATATATATATATATATATATATCCATTAAAATTTTAGACTGATATAAAAAACACTTTTTTATGCTTGAAATATTTTTATTCTCAAAAATATATATAATTAAATTTAAAAAAATATAAATAGTGTAATTCAAGTATAAATTTCGGTTTTCGGTTTTGACCCATAACCGAACCGAACTTTGGTTCGGTTCTCGGTTCGATTCGGTTATAGATACTTTCGGTTTGGTTCAGTTTTCGGTTATGACCCAAAATTATTTTTTAACCGAACAACCCGAACCAAATTAACCGAATAATCGAGTACCGAACCGATGAACACCTCTAAGCCCATGTGTATTCATACTATGTTCATTTCAGCCCAATTTTAAACAAATGCCCACTGTCCACTTGACAGTATATATTATTCTCTATATATACTATTTAGGTTGATGGCTGAAAAAAATACTAAACAATTAATAAAATATAATTTAATTGATAGGCTAACTTTGAGTCCAGGTTGCTGGCCCATTACTAGTGTATACTATTTGCGAATGTCGGTGCTAACTAACCTTTAACAAATAATTTCTACGTGGGTTGCTTTTGGTCCAGTAGTTACGCTACTTTATTTGTTTTTTTCTAGTGTAATATGAATGCAAGCACTTAGCTTGCTGAAAAATTAAAAGGGCACCAGTACGCGAATATTTTATGACAAATAAAAAATATCTTAGCAATTTAAAAAAAAAAAAAAAAAAGTGCATCTACTATATTTAATTTCCCGCATGCAAATATCGAATTACGATTACTAAATTTATTTCAGTATATTAAATCTCTTAGAAATCAATATAGATAGCATGCACACATTTCGCCAAGAACATTAAACCCCTACACATCTAATGTCGTGTCCACTTTAGATTATACCAATTCAAACGTATTGCCATACCCACTAAACTCAATTTTTAGCCCCATCTAACACAAAATTCTTGACTTACCGAAACAAGAAAATGCTAAAAAATACACAATACAAAAAATAGTTACTATTAAAAAAAAGTAAAAAACGAAAAAAAGAAAAATACAACCAACAACAAAGGAAATGCAAACACTTATTTAAAAACACTACTCGATATTAAGAAAACAAAAGTTAAAAAAAAATGGCAACAAAACAGATAAAAATTTTCGCTTAAAAAAAACCCGCTGCAACACAGTGGGCTACTCCCCTTGTTTGAAAACTAAATCTACCATTTGAATCACTCATTACGACAGTTTACAAGTTTATTAAAAGACGATCGCTAAAAATACAATTTAATCCGAAGGCTGTCATTAAATGACATATCTTCTACATCAAAAGGCAAAATTGGAAATATAAAAAGCCTTATTTTTACACACGGTTCATTAAATGACAATGAAGAACAGGAATAGCCAAATATACTCAGTCCTTCAAATTAACGATGCTATTTCCACAGCTACTTGTTCGTCACATCACTACATTCACTGTCGTTAGACTCTCGGTGATTTCTTTTCAGTTATACCAAACAAATCAGTTAGGTTATGAAAATAGTTGTTGATGAATTATACTAGTCCGTTTGATTTTGCTCGATTTTAATGTGGTTTGATGAAAAAATAGATTATTTTAGTAATAATTGTGAATGAGAATGGAGTTTTAGTAACTTGTTTTTAGCTGAATTATATCACTTTTGCCTTAGTTATGAGAGTGAGTGCTTGTGTTTTTTAAAATCTCAGTGAACAAATTCAAGTCGTACACTTTAAGACATGTATGTTTACTTGTAATGTATTACTAGTAGTAAAGTAAGTAAATATGTATGTTTACTTGTAATGTATGTAGTTGTTATCCTCTCTTATAACAATCACATGTGATTCGAGCATAAGTATTAGATTGCCCAACATCACAATGTAGAACGCGGTTCACGAAATCTTACAACAAAACTGAATTTGCGTGTAATTACTCAAAAATTACTTCTTTTGGTTTACAACAAAACTGAATTTGCTAAAAAGGTTTATCCTTTCCCAAGCCTATGGTAATCTATTTTGTTATGACAGGTAGTGAGATGTTTTCCATTTTCATATTGTGATATATACTTTATTACACCCGAGAGATGTTAGTATCTAAACACTATTTGTGAGGTGTTAGTGTATGACTCTCATATAAGGATGGCAATGGTCGAATAAAAAACCGATAACTCAAGGGTACTTGCACGTAAATGGGTGGGTAACCTCATCAATTTTTACCCACGGGTGGGTTTTGAGTGAAAATTTGTAATCATAGGTGGGTGGCGGGCGGGCGGCAGAAAATATACCCGTGCTCATTACTCACATGTGCCATCCCTAGTCTCATACTAGTGTCTTCAATTTTACTCTCCAAACTTCAACGAAACATATTAAATGAGTATTAATTAGTGTAAAACCCATGAAAAAAACACACGTAAATATCACTCACACCATCACAACTTAAAAGACAATAAACCACTAAAGCCCTTGACTAGAAAACAAACAAGACACAAAAGTAGCGACCATAATAGTAGTTTGGGATGGTTTCTCAAAAAGAATTGAACACATTCAACATACACAAGCCTCAAGCAAGTAAAAAACATCATGTCTCAATAACTATCATAGCTGCCTCAAAACTACCAACGCCCAATGTAGCACGACAACGCTCCCAAATAAGCAGCTAAAAGCACCCCTGCACAAACTCTGTAGGCAAGATGTCGAGCATATGTCCCGATATACAACACGCTGGGACCAAAGACAAGTCCAAACAGAAAAACCACTAGAAGGATCTTGAAGAACAAAAAGCTTCGCGGAGTTTCATTGGCATTCTTTGTGACTACACATAGTAGAATTCCAGAACCACAAAGAATGAGTATACCAATCAGATAGATAAAGATAAAGCCTCCACCCGTCGGAATGTGTTTTAACGAAACAAGGCCGGGAATCATATATATCCCTAAACATGTAATGGACGCAAGGATAACGAGTTTTTTGATCTTGATCAAAGAAGGAGGCCTATTAAATTTAATAAAACCAACGTAAGAAAACTGAAAACTGAGAGTATATGTTACAAAGAGTCTAACAAAAGTGACGTAATTACGATTTCAGTATATAACATTGAAAAAAGAACACAGAAAATAATTAGCTTACCACCAATCCGGCCGATTCAACGTGTTCACCTGCTGATACTGATTTTCACTGTTTTGAATACAATGTTTGAAAATTTATGTTAGAAAAAATAAAACCTAAAACAACATATTCGACTCAATACTAACTATAAACAAATACTACCAATCAGCACAAACTATAAGACAATTAACAAAAGTCATCAGTACAACAGTTTTGATATAGAACACTACCAAGTTGATCGTTGAAGAAACACTTACATATCAACTGATGAGTAGTCGTTGTTCGGTATCGATGGTGTGTTGATCGGTGATGTTAGGGTTACGGTTGCTTTCCCTGCCATTGCTAAATTGTTAGTTACGTACATTGGTGAATAGATCTCATATATCCTTATGATTTTTTAAAGGCGATCATTGTTAAATATGGAAAGACTATCAAACAATAACTTAAGCATATTGTCTACCTTCATTATATTATTTAACGAGACCTGCCGGATTGTATGATATGCTCCTTAATTTAGGATGGATTCATTTTCAAAGTATGGTAACAATGCATGTATTAAACTAAATTTACATAATATCTAGCACGTACTATATATAGATCGTCTAATATACATGGATAGTTTTCTTTAAATAGTTTCTTCGGCCTCAAGAGTGGTCTAGTGATTCTGGTCATTAGCTAATTACGACCTAGAATATGTTCGTGTAACATATTTGTAATCACGAGTATCCTTTAACTAATCAAAAGTTTTTTGTAACACATTCACTCATACATCACAATCGTTGGAATTAAGATGAATAAATCTACCTCAACTTTTTTAATATTATTCATCTGGGTTAATAAAACCCGTGTTTATATCCGATATCAAATATAAATTCGTTCAAAGAGTTACAGGAAATTAGTCCCTAAACATTTTTATTCTTTATATGATATCATTTACACCTCATGTTTAACAATTTGAACATGATAGATAGTACTAGTATTAATTTTGTGCAACAACTGACAAATCTCACAAAAGAAGGAAAGTCCGAGAATGAAGTTTAAAGCAGAAGACGATTGACACACAAAGGTCTTTGCGTAAAATTATATATATGAATAGTTGTAAACCGAGACTATGCTCAAGGTCCGAGGCTGCTGGCACACAAGGGATCTTTCTTAGATGGCACGATGTGCATTTAAGGGAGATTGTATATACATGTAAGTTTACAAAGCAAGAAGAGTGAGATCAAATAGTCTACTGGTACACGAAATAAGGCACAAAGAATGCACCATAAATTGATAGAACGCAACATTTCTTTTGTATCAACTCTCACGAGGCGTGTTCTTCTTTTTCGGGTTTAAAATTTGTTTTGGTATTTAGAGTAGAAAATACAAAGGGTTTGAGCTAGTGAAATTCGATATATAATCTCTTGTATAGAATTTGGTCTATAACACAAAGTGTATATTAGAGAGGTGTGCTTATCTAGTCGATATTTTAAGGTTCTATCCTATTGTCCATAATCATAAAACTAAAGTACCAAATAGGATTTGGCTTTATCATTATGTGAAGCCAAACATCAGTCATAAGTGAAACTAATTTAATATGATAGAATTTTTGGCAATCAACAATCTAAATCAAGATGTTGCTGCATTTTTTCATACTTTGGATGATTGATTCTTTTCATAAAAGCAACAATCATTGTAAATTTGAGTGGAAAAAAAAAAAAAAAAAAAAAAAAAAATTAATTTATTATTGATTTGTTTATACTGTTATTTTATGAAAATGCATGCTTTAGTGAAAGTAGCATTATTGAATGTGTCTAGAGAATGTTTGTCCCACATCGACAAATGAAGAACAATTGGATGAGGAGAAGACTCTATAAAGGGGGCAAATGCAATGAGGTTTCTTACATCTCATAGACATGTCTTTTTATATTTATAGTTTTAAATGCTATGAGTTTTAATCATCCTCTTTGTACGAACTATTTGTTTTATACTACAAAAAGCATGATTAAGGCTTCTAACATTTATAAACTATACAATTCTCTAGTTAAACTTTTAAGTCCCAAATTGTGTATGTGCTAAGGCTGTTTTAAGTATATATGTTAATGAGAAACAGTACATCAATGATCATCTTACCTATAGTTTTGCTTATACATTTTTTTTTAGTTTATTATGTTCTTTTTGTTTATTATGTTCTTTTTAGAAACAGTACATCAATGATCATCTTCACCTCTCTTATGTTGAAATAAAAGTTTTCGATAAATAATGTATTTTAGTTTATTATGTTCTTTTTGACAATAAATTTACGGATAACTATAGCGTTTGCCCGTGCCTGTTCGGGCTCGAGCCCGTTTGGTCCGCGCTCGTTCGGGCTCAAGCCCATTTGGCCCGTTGCCCGTTCGGGCTTTAATATTTGTATAATGTGCTTTATTATTTGTAGTAGTGAAACTTAATGCAGGAATTGTGTTTAATTTGGTTGTACAATATACTTGATAATTTGTATTTCTTATGTAATGGGTGTTTTAATTACTGTATTAATTATATTTATTGACCAGTTAAATAATTTCCTACATTAAATAGCATTAATGTGGTGTTTTGTTATACATTATGCTTCTTGTCTTGTACGTTTAAAAATTATGTGCATTAAAGTGTTGTACACTATGTTTCTTTTCTTGTAAGTAGTAGTCATTAATAACATTAACCACTTTAATAGCATTAATGTTGTAAGTCTGAAAATTACATCATGCTTATTTTGTTGTACACTACGCTTATGTTGTTGTAAATCTAAAAATTGGTTGCAGCTATTGTACATTGTGTTTAATTGTTGTAATTTTTGGTGAGGGGTGTTTTTAATAGCATTCATGTTATTTGATAGAATTTTGGTCTTAAAATGACACCACGCTTTATTTTGTTTTTCAATATACTTACTTTGTTGTAATTCTAAAAACTGAGTGCATTAAAGTGTTGTAAACTATGTTTAATTTCTTGTAAGTCTTAAAATTTTAGAGAGAGAGTTATTCATGCTTTATATGTAGTATAAATAGTATATAGTTTCTTACAAGATACTAAACATATACGTTATTCTCATGACCACGATAGCTTATTTCGGAATTTTTTTTAAAAGAAATTTTAGACACTTGGTTAAGATAGACTTAATGCTTATAAAATAAAGTTTTGTTATCTCGTTTTAGAGTTAATTGCATTTTTGGTTCCTATGGTTTGACCAAATTGCAGGTTTGGTCTTCAAAACTTTGAAAATGTATCGATAGTCCCCATTTTAAAGTTTAGATTGCATTTGTGGTCCCTAAACAAAGTTAAATAACTAAAATACCTTTTTGTCTTTTTTGAAAAAGACAACGGAATTAACTCCTCTTTTTATGTAAAAGTTCCAGATATCTTAAGTAGTACTAATAATTTAATCATTTGTTTATAACATATAAACATTATTAATCAATATTCCTAAATCAAGTTAAACATAAACCTGTAAATTTGTACAGTAGCAGTTACTTGTATACAAATAATAATACGACAAAAGAATGGTTGACAAAGCATATTGATCGAAACGGCGTTGTTACAACTCGCCATCGAAAATTGATGCCATTTACTCCATCGACATGACATTTGCTTTGTTTGTTTATTCTGATAATACAGAATAATATGTAAAATTCCTTATCATACATCCATAGTCTATAAAATACGAGTTTGATACTAATATGCTTAAGCTAGTGTTTTACCTAGTAGTGTATAAGATTTTTCACATCCGAGCCCATCAATATAACATAATGAGGGTCAGGGTTTCTCCGCATATTTGAAACTTTGAAAAGTATAACACAATAAAACTTTGAATGATTTAGGAAGCCGGATGAGATGAACGCACAAGCTAGCACAGGTATTTTAAACAACGAATAATGTGGGGTAGCCGCTAATGTAGCACCTAAAATTCAAATTCGAGCCGATGTGGAGGTAGCCGCTAATTGCACAATATAAGGCTACCCACAGTGGTGACCCATATTGCATCATCTTTCCGGCTGCCAACTCAGCTTTCTCTCTCCTCAACCCATATTCACCTCTCTCATCACAGTGGCAACCCATATTGAAAAGTTTTTTTTATTAAATCTAACCGTTTTCTTTTTGTTTTTCGTGTTTCAATATCGGTCGATTTCACGACCGATATCCCATCTTCTTCCGACGACCGATGTTCACAACCTATATCCCACAGTAGGGCAACCGATGTCCAAAATCGGTCGACCGATTAGCACGACCGATGAATATCAGTCCACTGCTACCAGCCTAAGATCCTAGAATTAGAGCCGAATAATACTCAACATAATTGAACCTTCTTATAATGTTCGTGTGACATATTTGTTTTCACGGAGTACCTTTTAATTGATCGTAAGTTTGAGTTTAAATTCCCTTCAATTGAAACAAATTTTTATAGCTGTGTTCCTGAAGTTTTTAGTAGCTCGTACCCAACTTAGATCCCAACTCTCACATTGTGTTGCTGAATAGTAATTTTGGAACCTATACAATTATTTATTTCATCATAAATATAGATTAAAACAATTTTCAAAAAGAAACATGCCATGTCAAAATTGGGTAAGTATGCTTGAACAGTTTGAACATGATAAATAGTGCTAACTAGTGTGGTATCCCGCGCGTTGCCGCTGGAATGTTGTGTTTAATTTAAACTCGAAACGAAACGGTCGTAAATTTTTTGTTTTTTTAAGGACTAACTATGTAAAAGATCGATAACCGCGATTCCTATTTTTGTAAATAATTTCTGGAAATAGTATAATTTTTTACATAAAAGCTTATAAAGTTATCGGCATTTTGCAAAGTTAGTCCTTATGGACTAACTGTGTAATTTATCGTTAACACATGGACTGTTTTTGTAAATTTGCTACAATAACGTGAACAGTAATTGGTACTGTAGATAGCACTGTGTTAGTCCACGGCTCTACCCAAGGTTATAAATAGCGTGAGGCGTGGCGTGGCGGCATTGTCAAGCCTCAAGCCTTAGCGTGAGGCGTGGCGGCATGGCGTTTTTAAGGCGTGAATTAAGGCGGCAAAAGATATTTATAGATTTTTAGATTTATATTATATTTTATTAGTATATCATATTTCGTATACATCGAGTTTACAAAAAGTGTTATACATAAGCAATAAAGTCAAGAAACTCTCTTTACACTTGTAATTTTCTTCAAATACTAGTAAACCCCTAAACGCCAAATACCAGTAAACTTCAAATACGATGCCCAAATTCCAATTACTAGTAACTCCCATAAACGTTTCAAATACCAGTACACCTTATCACACCTCATCTTATGCCAAGCCTTAAGACGACGCTTTGGTCTATTGCGTGGCGTGGAGGTGACGCCTCGTGCCTTTACGAGGCCTTTGCGGCGCCAAAGCGCGCCTTTTAGAACACTGGCTCTCCCATACCCAATGCTCTAATGGGTATGGGCTGGACAAACTAAATGGACCAAGAAAAAATGCCGCCGTTTTAAACGGCATTCTGGCTATAGAATTCAACATTTTTTTTTTTCTTCTGGAAATGGTAATATCCGGGTCAAGTCTCCTGCCACTCTGCCAGTATGTCATACTCCACGACCCAAGTCTTCGAAGACTAAATGTAGTTACATATTCTTAGAAGAGAGAATTGCAAAAAACGTCCCTAAAGTTTGGCAAAATTGCACGTTTCGTCCCTAAAGTTTGGAAAGTGCAAGGATCGTCCCTGTGAGAAACTTTTGGGGCAAAAATCGTCCCTGACTTACATCAAATGACTAAAATACCCTGTTCTTTTCTTATTTTATATTCCTTTTTAGTCATTTTTTTCCACAAATGGTCCTTCTTACACAAAATCGTCCTTGTGTTGCACAAGGCTTACACAAATGGTCCTTAAGTCTGTTTTTTTTTTTTTTCCGTTTTTTACGTTTTTGACCGTTTTCTTACGTTTTTTTTTTTCATTTTTGCCCGTTTTTATCCGTATTTGTCCGTTTTTCTTACGTTTTTGTCCGTTTTTCTTACGGTTTTTTTTTACGTTTTCGTCCGTTATTCTTACGTTTTTTCCGTTTTCATACGTTTTCGTCCGTTTTTCTTACGTTTTTTCGTTTATGTCCGTTTTTCTTACGTTTTTTTATGTTTTCGTCCGTTATTCTTACGTTTTTTTCCGTTTTCATACGTTTTTGTCCGTTTTTCTTACATTTTTTTTTGTTTTTGTCCGTTTTTATCCGTTTTTCTTATGTTTTTGTCCGTTTTTCTTACGTTTTTATCTGAATATTTTTTTTGACCAATTTTTTTTGGCCAAATTTTTGACCAAAATTTTTTATTTAGTCCGAATCTTTTTTTTACCAAATTTTTTCCGTTTTCTTACGATGTTTTTTGTCCAAATTTTTTGTCCGATTTTTTTTCTTTTTTGTCCGAATTTTTTTAAAAAATAAAAAAAATAAAAAAGTTCAAAATTTTTGTCAGATTTTTTTTGCCCGAATTTTGGATTTTTTTTAAAAAAATCGGACAAAAATTTTGAACTTTTTTTTTTTAATTCGGACAAAAAACAAAAAAAATCGGACAAAAATTTTGAACTTTTTTTATTGTTTTTTTAAATTCGGACCAAAAAAAATAAGAAAATGGGAAAAAACGTAAGAAAACATATAAAGCGTAAGGAAAATGAATAAAAACGGATAAAACAGACAAAAACGTAAGAAAAACGTTCGAAAACAATAAAAACGGACAAACGTAAGAAAAACGAAAAAAACATAAGAAAAACGGACAAAAACGTATGAAAAAGGAAAAAACGTAAGAATAATGGACGAAAACGTAAAAAACGTAAAAAAAAAAGTAAGAAAAACGGACAAAACGTAAGAAAAACGGATAAAAACAGACAAAAACGTAAGAAAAACGGACAAAAATGGGAAAAAATGTAAGAAAAACGGACAAAATGAAAACGGAAAAAACGTAAGAATAATGGACGAAAACGTAAAAAACTTAAAAAAACATAAAAAAAAACGGACAAAAACGGATAAAAACAGGCAAAAATGGAAAAAAAAAAAAGTAAGAAAACGGTTGAAAACGTAAAAAACGGACTCAAGGACCATTTTGTGTAAGCCTTGTGCAACACAAGGACGATTTTGTGTAAGAAGGACCATTTGTGTAAAAAAAGGACTAAATTTGTAAAGCTTTGCGGAACACAAGGACCATTTGTGTTAGAAACTGAAAAGGAATATACAATAAGAAAAGGACAGGGGTATTTTAGTCATTTGATGTAAGCCAGGGACGATTTTTGCCCCAAAAGTTTCCCACAGAGACGATCCTTGCACTTTGCAAACTTCCGGGATGAAACGTGCAATTTGGCCAAACTTTAGGGACGATTTTTGCAATTCTCTCTTCTTAGAAATAAATATGTTTAGTTTTTAAATGCATATATATATATATATATATATATATATATATATATATATATATATATATATATATATATATATATAGTGTAACTTTATTTTCAGAACCCTATTAAGTGCGAGAACTGCGAGAACTCAATGTTATATTAGAAAACATGCATGTTCATATAAAACATGTATGTTTTCTTACATACACCTTAATATATATATATATATATATATATATATATATATATATATATATATATATATATATATATATATATATATATATATATATATATATATATATATATATATAGGACGAATACGTCTTGGTGCCAAAATATCAATGATTTACAATTCTTTCATTCGAGGATTACAAAATATGGGACAGAAGATGGGTATGGTTGTTTTAATCTTGATTTGTGGTGTTTTACTCGTGTCATCAGGTAAGTACAAACATTCTTACGTATTTAGTTATTACATACGTTGTTAGACAATCATTTATTATAACATTCTTATATATGTGTTAAACAGACTAGGCCGAACCTCTACGTCTTCGATCAGCACATGGGAACCAAACACCTTTACCACCAAAGTATGGGGAATCACCACGATCAACACATGGAAATCCTCCACATTTTCGATCAGTACGTGGGAATCCAACACGTTCACCACCAAAGTATGCGGATTCACCACCGCCACCTACAACCCATACACCTTCAAAAGGAAGGCTCTCCTATAGAGCTTTAAGCGGTGCTAACCCGGCCTGTAATGCTGGCATAAATGGTGCTTGTGGATCACATAAATACGTTAACAGCAGAGACTGTAAAAATTACTCGCGTTGTAGGGGCGGATAAAGTTTTTATTCCTATATGAGTATAAAACCTTCATTTGGTTTGGCTGTACCCGTTCTAATTATCACAATACTATTATTGCTTTATTTTGACATCTCAAAATAGAGACTAAATATGCTTCAAGAACTATATTAATATTAGATTACGAAATAACTCTATATATTCCCTCTAGTTATATGTATTCAATAGGTTCAACTTGTACAAAGATGCCTAGTACTCCTTGTCAAGTTGCTTTTGTATCAACTCTCACAAGGCGTGTGCTTCTTTTTTAGGTTTTAAACTATGTTTCGGTATTTAGAGTAAAAAATAGAAAGGGTTTGGCAGGTGAAATTCGATCTATTCTCACATCTCTTGTATAGACTTTGGTCTTTAATACAATGTTTATATTCTTGATATGTTTTCATTTGGTTTTATGAAAATACAACCAACTCAATGCTTTAGTGAAAGTAAGATTGTAAAATGTGTTTAGAGAATGTTTGTCCCACATCGACAAGTGAAGAACAATTGGATGAAGAGAAGACTCTATAAAAGTGGGGCAGATGCGATGAAGTTTCTTACATTATAGTTTTAAATGCTATGAGTTTTAATCATCCTTTTTGTTGTATAAACTTTTTGTTTTATACTACAAAGAGGATAACTTTTTGTTTTATACTACATAAAGGGTGATTAAGGTTTCTGACATTTATAAACTATACAATTCTCTAGTTAAGCTTTTATGTCCCAAATTGTGTATCTACTAGTTAAAGAGAAACAGTACATCAATGATCATATTAACTATAGTTTTGCTTATACATTACGATTTTTTATTTTTTTAGTTTATTATGTTCTTTTTAGAAACATTACATCAATGATCATCTTAACTATTGCGTTGCAGCGGTGGGTACCATGAAATAGTTTTTTTTGATAAATAATGTATTTTAGTTTATTATGTTCATTTTGACAATAAATTTACAGATATCAAGAATTTCGTATAGCCCGTGCCCGTTCGGGCTCGAACCCGTTTGCCCGTGTCTGTTCGGGCTCGAGCCCGTTTGGTCCGCGCCCGTTCGGGCGCAAGCCGTTTTGGCCCGTTGCCCGTTCGGGCTTGAATACTTGTATAATGTACTTTATTATTTGTAGTAGTGAAACTTAATGCAGGAATTGTGTTTAATTTGGTTGTACAATATGCTTGATAATTTGTATTTCTTATGTAAGGGGTGTTTTAATAACTGTATTAATTGTATTTATTGACCAGCTAAATAATTGCCTACATTAAATAGCATTAATGTGGTATTTTGTTATACACTATGCTTCTTGTCTTGTATGTCTGAAAATTATGTGCATAAAAGTGTTGTACACTATGTTTCTTTTCTTGTAAGTAGTAGTCATTATAGTCATTAATAACATTAACCACTTTAATAGCATTAATGTTGTAATTCTGAAATTACATCATGCTTATTTTGTTGTACACTATGCTTATGTTGTTGTAAATCTGAAAATTGGTTGCAGCTATTGTACATTGTGCTTAAATTATTGTAATTTTTGGTGAGGGGTGTTTTTAATACCATTAATGTTGTTTGATAGAATTCTGGTCTTAAAATGACACCACGCTTTATTTTGTGGTATATGCTTACTTTGTTGTAATTCTAAAAATTTGGTGCATTAAAGTATTGTAAATCATGCTTAATTTCTTGTAACTCTTAAAATTTTTGAGAGAGAATCATTCATGCTTTATATGTAGTATAGATAGTATATAGTTTCTTACAAGATACTAAACATATATGTTATTCTCATGACCATGGTAGCTTATTTCAGAATTTTTTTTAAAAGAAATTAGACACTTGGTTAAGATAGACTTAATGCTATAAAATAAAGTTTTGTTATCTCGTTTTAGAGTTAATTGCATTTCTGGTCTCTATGGTTTGGCCAAATTGCAGGTTTGGTCCTCAAAAGTTTAAAAATACATCGATAGTCTTTATTTTAAAGTTTAGATTGCATTTTTGGTCACTAGGTAAAGTTAAATGACTAAATACCCTTTTGTCTTCTTTAGAAAAAGACAAGGGAATTAACTCCTCTTTTTATTTAAAAGTTCCAGATTTAATTAGTACTACGTACTAATAATTTTATCATTTGTTTATAACATATAAGCACCATTGATCAAAATGAAGTTAAACATAAACCTGTAAATTTGTACAGTAGCAGTAACTTCTATACAAATAATAATACGACAGAAGAATGGTTGACCAAGCATATTGATCGAAACGGTATTGTTACAACTCGTCATCGAAAATTGATGTCGTTTACTGACTCCATCGACATGACATTTGCTTTGTTTGTTTATTCTGATAATACAGAATAATATGTAAAATTCCCTATCATACATCCATAGTCTATAAAATACGAGTTTGATACTAATAAGCTTAAGCTAGTCTTTTACCTAGAAGTGTATAAGATTTTTCACATCCGAGCCCATCAATATATCATAATGAGGGTCAGGGTTTCTCCGCATATTTGAAACTTTGAAAAGTATAACACAATAAAACTTTGAATGATTTAGGAAGCCGGATGAGATGAACGCACAAGCTAGCACAGGTATTTTAGACAACGAATAATGTGGGATAGCCGCTAATGTAGTAAAATTCAAATTCGAACCGGTGTGGAGGTAGCCACTAATTGCACAATATAAGATCCTAGAATTAGAGCCGAATAATACTCATCATAACATATTGAACCTTCTTATAATGTTCGTGTGACATATCTGTTTTCACGTGGTACCTTTTAATTGATCGTAAGTTTGAGTTTAAATTCCCTTCAATTGAAACAAATTTTTATAGTTGTGTTCCTAAAGTTTGTAGTAGCTCGTACCCATATATACATATTATCCAAACATCATTCTTAGATCCCAACTCTCACATTGTGTTGCTGAATAGTAATTTTGGAACCTATAAAATTATTTATTTCGTCATAAATATAGATTAAAACAATTTTTAAAAAGAAACATGCCATGTCAAAATGGGGTAAGTATGCTGAACAATTTGAACATGATAAATAGTGCTAAGTTGTAAGGAACATTTTTGGTTTTCAATAGAACAGCGGTCGGACAACGAAGGTTCACTTTTTTTTTTTCCTTATCAACAATCTCAACATATATAATGTATCATGTTTAAATTGAATACCAGAGAGCTTTATTTTTCTAAAACAAGGAGAGAACAAAGTCGACATTGGTGTGTTCGATATGAAAAGTGTGAGACCGAAGTTCATAACGGGAGACACCTGACACACAATGACACAAGGGTATGTGTGTAAAATATTAATGAATAGTTGAAAACCAAGACTATGCTCAAAGTGGGAGGTTGTTGACACACAATCTTAGTAATCATGACAGAGCTTGCTGATACACGAAAGAGAACACAAACAATGCACCAGAAATTAACCGAATGCGACACCTAATTTGACTGAAAAGTGAAAACACACAATAAAGATGCCTTGTAACACCTTGACAAGTTGCATTTAATCAACTTCTCCAACAATCTCACTAAGGCGTCTGCTTCTTTATCGGTTTCAAACTCTGTTTCGGTATCTAGAGTAGAAAATACAAAGGGTTTGAGCAGGTGAAATTCGATGTATCCTTACATCTCATCTCTTGTATAGACTTTGATCTATAATACAAAGTTTATATTAGAGAGGTGTGCTTATCTAGTCCATATTTTAAGGTTCTGTCCTATTATCCATATTCATGAAACTAAAATACCATATAGGATTTGGTTTAATCATTATGTGAAGCCAAAATATTCAAAATCCAATGAAACAGTCATAACTGAAACTAATATATGACTGAAATTTTGGCAATCAACAATCTAAATCAAGATGTGACTACATATTTTCATACTTTGAATGATTGTATTCTTTTGATAAAAGAATCAATTATTATATATATTTGAATGAAAAGAAAACTGTTAATATATTTTTGATATGTCTTTATTGACTTTGTAGTTGTTTATTTTCTTTTATGAAAAAACAACCAACTCAATGCTTTAGTGGAAGTAAGATTGTAAAATGTGTTTAGAGAATGTTTGTCCCACATCGACAAGTGAATAACAATTGAATGAGGAGAAGAGTCTATAAAGTGAGGGAGGTACTTTAGTGTCTTTCACATCTTATAGGCAATTCTGTTATACTTATAGTTTCAAATGTTATGAGCTTTAAAGCTTCTCTTGTATAAACTTTGTGTTTTATATTACAAGGGGGACTTCTGGAGCTCCTATCATTTATAAACTATACAATTCTGTATTTAAACTTTTTAATATCACATTGTTTATGTACTAAGGATGTATTAACAATCAAGTATTTGACAAGAGAAACAATATATCATCTTAGCTATGTTTGTATATAATAATTTACATTATACTTAAATTGTCATACATATGTTATTCTCATGACCACAATAGCTTCTTTTGAAATAATTAATTTAATTTTATTCTAGACACTTCGTTATAGTGTATTTAAAGCTTGTAAAATCAAGTTTTGCTATCATTTTTCTTTAATAAAATTTCCAAATAGTGATCGAGTTTTTAGACTTTTTATTACTATATATACTAAAAGGCAGAAAGGGTTACTGTAGCTGCTACACTATTTTTTTTTTATTTAAAAAAAAAAATAAATAAATTTCCTAATGAAAATTTGTTTTTTCAAAAAAATAAAAATAAAAAAACACCAAAAATAATACACTTACAAAAAATTTCTTATACAAATTTTTTTCTTTTAAAATACCAAACAAGAAAAAAAAAATAAAAAAAAAATACCGAAAAAACAAACAACCCAAAAAAATTTCAACCGCAACGCAAAAAAAAAAAAAAAAAAAAAAAAAAAAAAAAAAAATCGTAAACACATAAACAAATTATGCTTCCAAGTAAACATATTTTTTTTTGAACGGCAAATATTATTAAAACAACTAGCAAGGCGCTAGAAAAATTACAAGGAAATTAAATAAGGAGTTTTAAACCAATTCTCATGAGAAATAAATCTAGAACAACGGTTAGCACACCAAAGATACGAAACCGAGACAATATCATCAAACAACGTGGAACGCTTCGGCGGCGAAGGATAAAAAATACACCTGTTACGAAAGGACCATATAGACCACCATGAAGTAAAGAACACTCCTTCCAACAATCTTTTAGCCTTGCCCGATAAACGAATGCTAGCAAACCAAGAATCCCAATCTACGAAAGAATCCATGTCTGACCAGTTTAAATCCCACCAGTTACATATTTTTCTACCAATAGCTTTGGAGAGATCACACCTGAAGAAAGTATGGTTAGCACTTTCAGGAAGATTGCCACACATCGGACATATATCGGAATCTAACGACATCCCTCTATTGGAAAGGTTAATTTTAGTTGGGAGCCGATCAAGACGAGCACGCCAAACCATAACGTTAACCTTGATAGGGACAAAGTTAACCCATCTGGTGGCTTCATTCAAACTGGGAAGAAAAAGGTCATCAATGGCCAGGCGAATATCTTTCACATGAAACATACCATCACCATTAAGATCACAAAACCAACGGTCTTCTGATGAAGAAAAACTTACCATATTAAACATAGCGAGAAGCTCAGTCCATTGTTGATTTTCAGCTCCATCCCGAACCTGTCTTCTAAAGGAGTCGGTATGCATACTTCAAATAACAAAATTATTAATTACACCGTACAACCCACAAAATACAAAACACAAAACACACCCGCCGCAACGCGCGGGATACCCAGCTATTTAGTACTAATAATTAAATCATTTGTTTACAACCTATGAACATCATTGACCAATATTCCTAAATGAACTTAAACATAAACATGTAAATATATACAGTAGTAGTTACTTGTATACAAATACTAATACGATAGAAGAATGGTTGACCAAGCATATTGATCGAAACGGCATTGTTACAACTCGTCATCGAAAATTGATGTCGTTTACTCCATCGACATGACATTTGCTTTGTTTGTTTATTCTGATAATACAGAATAATATGTAAATTCCCTATCATGCATCCATAGTCTATAAAATACGAGTTTGATACTAATAAGCTTAAGCTAGTCTTTTACCTAGAAGTGTATAAGATTTTTCACATCCGAGCCTATCAATATAACATAATGAGGGTCAGGGTTTCTCCGCATATTTGAAACTTCGAAAAGCATAACACAATAAAACTTTGAATGATTTAGGAAGCCGGATGAGATGAACGCACAAGCTAGCACAGGTATTTTAGACAACGAATAATGTGTGGTAGCCGCTAATGCATGTAGCACCTAAAATTCAAATTCGAGCCGGTGTGGAGATAGCCGCTAATTGCACAATATAAGATCCTAAAATTCGAGCCGAATAATACTCATCATAACATATTGAACCTTCTTATAATGTTCGTGTGACATATCTGTTTTCACGGGGTACCTTTTAATTGATCGTAAGTTTGAGTTTAAATTCCCTTCAATTGAAACAAATTTTTATAGTTGTGTTCCTAAGTTTGTAGTAGCTCGTACCCATATATACATGTTATCCAAACATCATTCTTAGATCCCAACTCTCACATTGTGTTGCTGAATAGTAATTTTGGAACCTATAAAATTATTTATTTCGTCATAAATATATACTGGTTATAATACCTGCGCATGCGCGGGTTTTTTTTTAAAATTTTTTGAATCATATATTTTTATTTATTAAGAAACAAATAATTTAATCTTTGTTTTGTTTGATTTATGATGTTTAGTTATAGGTTTTTTTTTTTTTTTTTTTTTTTTTTTTTTTTTTTTTTTTTAAGATAATTATTTAAAAATTTAAATCTATTATTAATTGCATCTTATCTATATTTTTTGTATTTATCTTCTACTTGTGTTATGGATAAATATAAAATGTTACCTAATAAGAAAATAATCTTTTTTTTTTTAAAATAAAATTATTACTAAATAAGGTATGAATGCATTTTTTTTGAAATGGAAAATTCCCAATAGGGGTTTTGTTTTATTATATAAAAGATTAAAACAATTTTAAAAAAGAAACATGCCATGTCAAAATGGGGTAAGCATGCTGAACAATTTGAACATGATAAATAGTGCTAAGTTGTAAGGGACATTTTTGGTTTTCAATAGAACAGCAGTCGGACAAAGAAGGTTCACTTTTTTTTTCCTTATCAACAGTCTCAACATATATAATGTATCGTGTTTAAATTGAATACCAGAGAGCTTTATTTTTCTATAACAAGGAGAGAACAAAGTCGACATTGGTGTGTTCGATATGAAAAGTGTGAGACCGAAGTTCATAGCGGGAGACAACTGACACACAATGACACAATCGTATGTGTGTAAATTATTAGTTGAAAACCAAGACTATGCTCAAAGTGGGAGGTTGTTGACACACAATCTTAGTAATCATGACAGAGCTTGCTGATACACGAAACAAAAACACAAACAATGCACCAGAAATTAACCGAATGCGACACCTAATTTGACTGAAAAGTGAAAACACACAATAAAGATGCTTTGTAACACCTTGACAAGTTGCATTTAATCAACTTCTCCAACAATCTCACTAAGGCGTCTGCTTCTTTATCGGTTTCAAACTCTATTTCGGTATCTAGAGTAGAAAATACAAAGGGTTTGAGCAGGTGAAATTCGACGTATCCTTACATCTCATCTCTTGTATAGACTTTGATCTATAATACAAAGTTTATATTAGAGAGGTGTGCTTATCTAGTCCATATTTTAAGGTTCTGTCCTATTTTCCCTAGTCATAAAACTAAAATACCATATAGGATTTGGTTTAATCATTATGTGAAGCCACAATATTCAAAATCCAATGAAACATTCATAACTGAAACTAATATATGACTGAACTTTTGGCAGTCAACAATCTAAATTAAGATGTCACTACATATTTTCATACTTTGAATGATTGTATTCTTTTGATAAAAGAAACAATTATTATATATTTTTGATATGTTTTTATTGACTTTGTAGTTGTTTATTTTCTTTTATGAAAAAACAACCAACTCAATGCTTTAGTGGAAGTAAGATTGTAAAATGTGTAGGGAATGTTTGTCCCACATCGACAAGTGAATAACAATTGAATGATGATAAGAGTCTATAAAGTGAGGGAGGTACTTTAAAGTCTTTCACATCTTATAGACAATTCTGATATTCTTATAGTTTTAAATGCTATGAGCTTTAAAGCTTCTCTTGTATAACCTTTGTGTTTTATATTACAAGGGGGACTTCTTGAGCTCCTATCATTTATAAACTATACAATTCTGTATTTAAACTTTTTAATCTCACATTGTTTATGTACTAAGGATGTATTAACAATTAAGTATTTGACAAGAGAAACAATATATCATCTTAGCTATGTTTGTATATAATAATTTACGTTATACTTAAATTGTCACACATATGTTATTCTCATGACCACAATAGCTTCTTTTGAAATAATTAATTTAAGTTTATTCTAGACACTTAGTTATAGTGTATTTAAAGCTTGTAAAATCAAGTTTTGCTATCATTTTTCTTTAATAAAAGTTCCAAATAGTGATCGAGTTTTTCGACTTTTTATTTGTACTAATAATTAAATCATTTGTTTACAACCTATGAACATCATTGACCAATATTCCTAAATGAACTTAAACATAAACATGTAACTATGTACAGTAGCAGTTACTTGTATACAAATACTAATACGATAGAAGAACGGTTGACCAATCATATTGATCGAAATGGCGTTGTTACAACTTATCGAAAATAGATGTCGTTTACTCCATCGACATTCGAGCTGGCAAATCGTGTCTCAACAGGTTCTTAGCGTGCGAATAACATAAGTTTAAAACATGAAAACTACTTGTTTAACACTTGCTTTTGGTGGTTTGAATATGACAGATATACGTTTTATGTATAAAAAAGGTTAAATATTAAACCCTAGAATACTAAAAACAATTATTTTAAAAAATAAAAAAATTGCATAGTACATTTTTCCCTTAACAGGTCCTAACAGGTACCCAATTTGCCAGCTCTAATCGACATGACATATGCTTCGTTTGTTTATTCTGATAATACGGAGTAATATCTAAAATTTCCTATCATTCATCCAAAGTCAAATATAAATTCGTTCAAAGAAACAACAACAACATACCCAATCCCGCGAAGGCGAGGTATGGGGAGGTAGAAATGTAGACAGGTCCTACCCCTACCCCAGGCAAAACCTGGGAGTAGAGAGACTGCTTCCAGGGAGACCTCCGGCACGTGCACCAGTGCAAGTGATAGAGAAACTAAAAAGAAGCAAGTAGCAAAAGAGCAACAAGTAAAAGCAAATAGAAACAAGCAACCAACCAGAAAGGGGCCTAGCACAAAAGACCAACATATAAAACATGCAAACAAACAGAGCACCAAAACAACAAACAAACAACAAACAAGGGGCAAGACAATCAAAACATGCAAACAAAGCAAGTAGGGCAAAAGATAGAAAGCAAAAGAAAAGCCAAAAACAAACACATCAAAGCAAGGACGCACAAGCAAGCGGGCAAAAGGCAAGAAGAGCAACACAAAAACAAAGCAAGGCAACGCAGGGGCTATAGCTAAGGCAAAGTAAGGGACACCACTAGCCTACCACAAACCTAAAAGGGAAGAGCAAAGGGGCCACTAAACCTAAAGAGCAAAGGGCAAACTAAACCAAAAAGGCACACGGGCAGGGCAACAAAGGGAAGAGAAAAGACCCAGACGCAAAGGCAAGCACCTACAACCCTTCCGACACTACCCGCAAGTCCTAATCCTAGCTCTCCACACATTCCTATCTGAGATCATGTCCTCGGACAAGAGAAGCTCCTTCATGTCTAGCCTAAGTCGATCCTCCCACCTGAGCTTAGGTCTTCCCCTCCTCCTCAAACCGTCGACTATCAGCGCTTCGACTCTCTTGACCGGTGCTGTTTGTGGCCTCCTCCTGACATGACCAAACCACCTCAACCTTCCTTCTCGCATCTTCGAGATTATAGTTTCAACTTCAAGTTCCGCTCTGAAAACTCCGTTCGGGATCATGTCAAGCATCGTCTTACCACAAATCCACCTTAGCATCCTCAGTTCTGCCACTTCCACTCTGTTAGCTTGAGCTTTTGTGATAGGCCAACATTCTGACCCGTACAAGATAGCTGGTCTGATTGCCACCTTATAAAATTTTCCCTTAAGCTTAATGGGGACTTTCTTATCACAGAGTACTCCTGACGACGCCCTCCATTTCGCCCAACCTGCTCTAATACGGTGGGTAACGTCCTCGTCTATCCTTCCTGATTTGTGTATCACCGAACCCAAATACCTAAAGGACTCCTTAGGTTGAAGAATCTGGTCTCCGATACGAACTTCCTCCTCGTTTCGGCCGATCTCGTAGCTACCGAAATCACATCTCATATATTCCGTCTTCTCTCTGCTCACCCGAAGCCCATTGTCTTCCAAAGCCTCGCGCCAGTGTTCCAGTCTGTAGTTTAACCCTTCGGCCGATTCTGCAACAAACACTATATCGTCTGCGAATATCATGCTCCAAGGGATGCCCTCTTGTATCCCTCGGGATATCTCATCGAGAATCTCGTTCAAAGAGTTTGAGGAAATTAGTCCCTAATCATTTTTATTCTTTATTTGATATCATTTACATCTCATGTTCAACAATTTGAACATGTGCTAATTTTGTGCAATAACTGCCAAATCTCGTAAAAGAAGAAAAGTCCAAGAATGAAGTTGAAATCGGAAGACGATTGACACACAAAGGTATTTGCGTAAAATATATATATGAGTAGTCGTAAAAGAAGACGATTGATCCATCGCCCCTTATTAATTCTTCTATAAATACTTTACAAAACTTGATTGGCTAAATAAATAAGTAATCCTCAACATGTTTACATCAAGTTCTTGTCCACACAGAATATAGTTACGTTGAATTCCTCATCAAGGTACTGAACATGCATTTTTAGCCATGAAAATTGTGAAAAATAGACTCCGAAATAAAATGGATGATGACTTCCTTTCTGATAATTTAGTTCTTTACATTGAGAAAGATATAGTTAAGGATTTTAGTTCAGATTCATTTTTAGATGATTTTAATGATGCAGGTAAACGTTGTGTGCAACTAAAGCGCTAAATGAACAAATTTGTTGCAATATTTTTACAAAGTTATATATTATGATGTTTTTTTTAGCACTTACTAACGTCATTTATTTTTTTTTGTCCCCTCAAAAACAAATTCCTGGCTACGCCCCAAGTTTCTTTTGTATCAACTCTCACAAGGCGTGTGCTTCTTTTCCGACTAGAAAGTTTGTTTTGGTATTTAGAGTAGAGAATAAAAAGGGTTTGAGCAGGTGAAGTTCGATCTATTCGGTCTATAATACAAAGTTTATATTAGAGAGGTGTGCTTATCTAGTTCTATTGTCCATAGTCATCAAACTAAAATTCCATATAGGATTTGGATTTAAACTTTTCTTTCCCACATTGTTTTTGTATTAAATCTCTTTAGAGAATGTTTGTCCCACATCGACAAGTGAAGAACGATTGAATAAGGAGAAAACTCTATAAAGTGGGGGAGGTGCAATGAAGTTGTAGACAACTCATAGCCAAGCCTTCATATGTTTATTGTTTTATAAATGTTATGGGTTTCAAAGGTACTTTTTGTATAAACTTATTGTTTTATAATACAAAAAATTATTTTTTGGTTCCCATAACATTTATATATAAACTATACAATTCTCTATTCAAACTTTTCTTCCTTACATTGTTTTTGTACCAAGGTTGTATTAAGTTTATGTACAAGAGAAGTATTATATCATCCTAACTATAATCTTTAGAGCTGCATGAATTATGTTTATATGATGTATAGTACATATACTTAAATTGTCACATGCATGTTACTAGTTATAATACGTGTGTTTGTAAAGAATTTGGTCTTTAATACAAAAGTTTATATTAGAGAAGTGTGTTTATCTAGTCGTTACTTTAAGGTTATGTCCTATTGTCCATAGTCATAAAACTAAAATACCATATAGGATTTGGCTTTATCATCATGTGAAGCCAAAATCTACAAAATCCAATAAAACATAGGGAATGGATCCAATAAGAAGAGAAAATAAAATAAGAAGAATGAGAAATGTTTGTAGAAACACATTTCAAATGAGGAGGGAGAATTTGATGGGAGATGCATCTTATTTTGTAGGTGCATCTGAAATGTGCGGTTGTAATCACTTCTCATTCTTCTCATTTTACTTTTATTTCTCATTTGATCCTTACTCATAAAACATATACAAAAGATTATTTTTATTTTTATTTTTATTTTTATTTTTTTTATTTTATTTTTTTTCAATCAACAATCTAAATCATAATGTTGCTACATAGTTTTATACTTTGGATGATTGATTCTTTTTATAAAAGAAACAATCTTGTATTTGAGTGAAATTTTTTTTTACTGCATCATGATGCAGTAATCGTGATGCGGCATGATGATGTGGCATGTAGATGATACATGTCACTCTCACAATTTTTCCTACACTTCTCATATATACATGTTATTTTCATGACCACAATAGCTTCTATTAGAATATTCTTTATAAGTTTCTTTTAGACACTTGGCTATAGTAAGACCTAAATGCTTGTAAAATCAAGTTTTCCTATCATTTCTTTTGATGTAAAAGTTCCTAATAGTGATCGAGCTTTACACTATTAATTTTGTATTCGTAAATGAACATCAATGATCAATATCCGTAAATGAACTTAAGCATAAACCCGTGAATAAGTACACTAGGAGTTACTTTTGTACAAACACTATATACTATTAGAAGAACAGTTGACCAAGCATATTGAATGAAACGTCACTATTACAACCAATGGCGGAACTTGAGCATTTTTTTTTGGGGCCGAATTTATTTTAGGGAGGTCGAATCGGAGATTTGTTTGTAACCTCAACTAAATTACCTCTAAAACCTATAATATTTACACTAGGTGCCGTAAATTTTGGGGAGGCCGGGACCCTCCCCTGCCCCTTAATAGTTCCGCCCCTGATTACAACTCGAAAAATAGATGTCATTTACTCCATCGACATGACTCATGTTTTGTTTGTTCATTCTAATAATACCGAATAATATGTAAAATTTCCTATCATACATCCATAGTCTATAAAATACGAGTTTGATTCTAATAGGCTAGTCTTCTATATTGTAGTTTAAAAGATTTTGCACATCCGAGCCTATCAATATTACTAAGGGTCAGGGTCTCTCCACCTATTTGAAACTTTTAAAATGTATAACACAATAAAACTTTGAATGATTTAGGAAGCAGGATGAGATGACCGCACAAGCGCATGTGTTCTAGATAACGAAATAAAACGATATGATTTATGATGCCACTTTACATAATAACGAACGAGTTGAAATACATGAACCTAGTCATTATAGGAATCGAGAATAGACGACAATGTTCCTCAATTACATACCAATATCACATGTTGCCTATGAGCCACGTATCAACACTGTGTTCAACATCTCAACCCATTTTATTGTAAATTATTAGTGATATGCGTAGTGAAGAGACATAATGTATAATACAAAGTTTATGTTAGAGAGGCGTGCTTATCTAGTCGATATTTTAAGGTTATGTCCATTATGCAAAGCTAAAATCTACAAAATCTGCTGCATCGTTTTATACTTTCGATGATTGTATTCTTTTCATAGAAGAAACAATCATTGAACATTCGAATGAAAAAAAAAAAAATGTTATGTTTGCATTGACTTCTTAGTTGTTTATTTTCATTATATTACTGAAAATATTGTTCAAAGAGGAGATGTGTAACCATAATATACAACCTACTCAATGCTAGTGAATGCGTTTGGAGAATGTTTATCCCACATCGACAAGTGAAGAACAATTGGATGAGGAGAAGATTCTATAAAGTTGGGAGGTGCATTGAAGTTATTTACATTTCATAGATAATTCTTTTACATGCTTATAGTTTTAAATATTATAGGTGTGAAAGATACAGTTTGTGTAAACATATTGTTTTATGAGTAATACAAGTTGATATTTTTCCACCTATAATATTTATAAACTATATAATAGTTTAGTTAAACTTTTTTTTTTTTTTTTTTTTGCCTCACAATGTGTAACCATATTTAGAAGTGGTAATGAGGCAATTTAATAGAGTGGCGGCCATCTTCCTTTTGTGATCGATTGACAACATCCATTCTATATCATCTTGATTTACATAGCGTCTTTTATCGGAGCATTCCACTGGGGTGAAATGCTTTATTTGAGATCTTATTGAGTTTTTTTTTTTTTTTTTTTTTTTTTTTTTTTTTTCTCTCTTCTCTTCTTACCGTAATGCGTCACTATCCCGCACTGTCTTCTATTTATTATTTATTTCACAATTAACAATATGATTTCATGCAACAACCTAAAACATGAGGACCCATTAATAATAAATAAGTTATAACCTTAACAAGTTTTCAACAAGAGTATTAAAATAATCACACATCATAGCTTCTTGTAATGACATAGAAGTACGTTTACGAAGCAAGAAGAGTGAGATCATAAAGCAAACTTATACACGAAAGAAAGACACAAATAATGCAACATAAATCGACACAGTGCAACACGTAAATGGGTGGGTAACCTCATCAATTTTTACCCACGGGTGGGTTTTGAGTGAAAATTTATACTCATCGGTGGGTGACGGGCGGGCGGCAGGAAATATACCCGTGCTCATTACTCACAGTTGCCATCCCTAGTCTCATATTCTAGTGTCTTTAATTTTACTCTCCAAACTTCAACCAAACATATTAAATGAGTATTAATTAGTCTAAAGCCCATGAAAAAAACACACGTAAATATCACTCACACCATCACAACTTAAAAGACAATAAACCACTAAAGCCCTTGACTAGAAAACAAACAAGTCACAAAAGTAGCGACCATAATAGTAGTTTGGGATGGTTTCTCAAAAAGAATTGAACACATTCAACATACACAAGCCTCAAGCAAGTAAAAAACATCATGTCTCAATAACTATCATAGCTGCCTCAAAACTACCAACGCCCAATGTAGCACGACAACGCTCCCAAATAAGCAGCTAAAAGCACCCCTGCACAAACTCTGTAGGCAAGATGTCGAGCATATGTCCCGATATACAACACGCTGGGACCAAAGACAAGTCCAAACAGAAAAACCACTAGAAGGATCTTGAAGAACAAAAAGCTTCGCGGAGTTTCATTGGCATTCTTTGTGACTACACATAGTAGAATTCCAGAACCACAAAGAATGAGTATACCAATCAGATAGATAAAGATAAAGCCTCCACCCGTCGGAATGTGTTTTGACGAAACAAGGCCGGGAATCATATATATCCCTAAACATGTAATGGACGCAAGGATAACGAGTTTTTTGATCTTGATCAAAGAAGGAGGCCTATTAAATTTAATAAAACCAACGTAAGAATACTGAAAACTGAGAATATATGTACAAAGAGTCTAACAAAAGTGACGTAATTACGATTTCAGTATATAACATTGAAAAAAGAACACAGAAAATAATTAGCTTACCACCAATCCGGCCGATTCACCGTGTTCACCTGCTGATACTGATTTTCACTGTTTTGAATACAATGTTTGAAAATTTATGTTAGAAAAAATAAAACCTAAAACAATATATTCGACTCGATATTACTATAAACAAATACTATAACAAAAGTCAGCACAAAAGTGAATTAACAAACTATAAGACAATTAACAAAAGTCAGTACAACAGTTTTGATATAGAACACCAGGTTGATCGTTGAAGAAACACTTACATATCAACTGATGAGTAGTCGTTGTTCGGTATCGATGGTGTGTTGATCGGTGATGTTAGGGTTACGGTTGCTTTCCCTGCCATTGTTAAATTATTAGTTACGTACATTGGTGAATAGATCTCATCCTTATGATTTTGTAAAGGCGATCATTGTTAAATATGGAAAGACTATCAAACAATAACTTAAGCATATTGGCTACCTTCATTATATTGTTTAACGAGACCTGCCCGATTGTATGATATGCTCCTTAATTTAGGATGGATTCATTTTCAAAGTATGGTAACAATGCATGTATTAAACTAAATTTACATAATATCTAGCACGTACTATATATAGCACGTACTATATATAGATCGTCTAATATACATGGATAGTTTTCTTTAATGAATATGTTCGTGTAACATATTTGTAATCACGAGTATCCTTTAACTAATCAAAAGTTTTTTGTAACACATTCACTCATACATCACAATCGTTGGAATTAAGATGAATAAATCTAACTCAACTTTTTTAATATTATTCATCTGGGTTAATAAAACCCGTGTTTATATCCGATATCAAATATAAATTCGTTCAAAGAGTTACAAATTTGTTTTGTATCAACTCTCACGAGGCGTGTTCTTCTTTTTCGGGTTTAAAATTTGTTTTGGTATTTAGAGTAGAAAATACAAAGGGTTTGAGCTAGTGAAATTCGATATATAATCTCTTGTATAGAATTTGGTCTATAACACAAAGTGTATATTAGAGAGGTGTGCTTATCTAGTCGATATTTTAAGGTTCTATCCTATTGTCCATAATCATAAAACTAAAGTACCAAATAGGATTTGGCTTTATCATTATGTGAAGCCAAACATAAGTCATAAGTGAAACTAATATGATAGAATTTTTGGCAATCGACAATCTAAATCAAGATGTTGCTGCATTTTTTCATACTTTGGATGATTGATTCTTTTCATAAAAGCAACAATCATTGTAAATTTGAGTGAACAAAAAAAAAAAAAAAAAAAGTTTTAATTTATTCTTGATTTGTTTGCATTGACTTGTTAGCTGTTGTTTATACTGTTATTTTATGAAAATGCATGCTTTAGTGAAAGTAGCATTATTGAATGTGTCTAGAGAATGTTTGTCCCACATCGACAAATGAAGAACAATTGGATGAGGAGAAGACTCTATAAAAGGGGCAAATGCAATGAGGTTTCTTACATCTCATAGACATGTCTTTATATATTTATAGTTTTAAATGCTATGAGTTTTAATCATCCTCTTTGTACGAACTATTTGTTTTATACTACAAAAAGCATGATTAAGGCTTCTAACATTTATAAACTATACAATTCTCTAGATAAACTTTTAAGTCCCAAATTGTGTATGTGCTAAGGCTGTTTTAAGTATATATGCTAATGAGAAACAGTACATCAATGATCATCTTAACTATAGTTTTGCTTATACATTTTTTTTTAGTTTATTATGTTTTTTTTGTTTATCATGTTCTTTTTAGAAACAGTACATCAATGATCATCTTAACTATCGCGTTGCAGCGGCGGGTACATTGAAATAAAAGTTTTCGATAAATAATGTATTTTAGTTTATTATATTCTTTTTGACAATAAATTTACGGATAACTATAGCGTTTGCCCGTGCCTGTTCGGGCTCGAGCCCGTTTGGTCTGCGCTCGTCCGGGCTCAAGCCCATTTGGCCCGTTGCCCGTTCGGGCTTTAATATTTGTATAATGTGCTTTATTATTTGTAGTAGTGAAACTTAATGCAGGAATTGTGTTTAATTTGGTTGTACAATATACTTGATAATTTGTATTTCTTATGTAAGGAGTGTTTTAATAACTGTATTAATTGTATTTATTGACCAGTTAAATAATTTCCTACATTAAATAGCATTAATGTGGTGTTTTGTTATACACTATGCTTCTTGTCTTGTACGTCTGAAAATTATGTGCATTAAAGTGTTGTGCACTATGTTTCTTTTCTTGTAAGTAGTAGTCATTAATAACATTAACCACTTTAATAGCATTAATGTTGTAAGTCTGAAAATTACATCATGCTTATTTTGTTGTACACTACGCTTATGTTTTTGTAAATCTAAAAATTGGTTGCAGCTATTGTACATTGTGTTTAATTGTTGTAATTTTTGGTGAGGGGTGTTTTTAATTGCATTAATGGTATTTGATAGAATTTTGGTCTTAAAATGACACCACGCTTTATTTTGTTTTTCAATATGCTTACTTTGTTGTAATTCTAAAAACTGGGTGCATTAAAGTGTTGTAAACTATACTTAATTTCTTGTAAGTCTTAAAATTTTAGAGAGAGAGTTATTCATGCTTTATATGTAGTATAAATAGTATATAGTTTCTTACAAGATACTAAACATATACGTTATTCTCATGACCACGATAGCTTATTTCGGAATTTTTTTAAAAGAAATTTTAGACACTTGGTTAAGATAGACTTAATGCTTATAAAATAAAGTTTTGTTGTCTCGTTTTAGAGTTAATTGCATTTTTGGTTCCTATGGTTTGGCTAAATTGCAGGTTTAGTCTTCAAAACTTTGAAAATGTATCGATAGTCCTCATTTTAAAGTTTAGATTGCATTTGTGGTCCCTAAATAAAGTTAAATAACTAAAATACCTTTTTGTCTCTTTTGAAAAAGACAAGGGAATTAACTCCTCTTTTTATGTAAAAGTTCCGGATATCTTAATTAGTACTAATAATTTAGTCATTTGTTTATAACATATAAACATTATTGATCAATATTCCTAAATCAAGTTTAAACGTAAACCTGTAAATTTGTACGGTAGCAGTTACTTGTATACAAATAATAATACGACAAAAGAATGGTTGGCCAAGCATATTGATCGAAACGGCGTTGTTACAACTCGCCATCGAAAATTGATGCCATTTACTCCATCGACATGACATTTGCTTTGTTTGTTTATTCTGATAATGCAGAATAATATGTAAAATTCCCTATCATACATCCATAGTCTATAAAATACGAGTTTGATAATCATATGCTTAAGCTAGTGTTTTACCTAGAAGTGTATAAGATTTTTCACATCCGAGCCCATCAATATAACATAATGAGGGTCAGGGTTTCTCCGCATATTTGAAACTTTGAAAAGTATAACACAATAAAACTTAGAATGATTTAGGAAGCCGGATGAGATGAACGCACAAGCTAGCACAGGTATTTTAGACAACGAATAATGTGGGGTAGCCGCTAATGTAGTACCTAAAATTCAAATTCGAGCCGATGTGGAGGTAGCCGCTAATTGCACAATATAAGGCTACCCACAGTGGTGACCCATATTGCATCATCTTTCCGGCTGCCAACTCGGCTTTCTCTCTCCTCAACCCATATTCACATCTCTCATCACAGTGGCAACCCATATTAAAAAGTTTTTTTTATTAAATCTAACCGTTTTATTTTTGTTTTTCGTGTTTCAATATCGGTCGATTTCACGACCGATATCCCATCTTCCTCCGACGATCGATGTTCACAACCTATATCCCACAGTAGGGCAACCGATGTCCAAAATCGGTCGACCGATTAGCACGACCGATGAATATCAGTCCACTGCTACCAGCCTAAGATCCTAGAATTAGTGTCGAATACTCATCATAACTGAACCTTCTTATAATGTTCGTGTGACATATTTGTTTTCACGGAGTACCTTTTAATTGATCGTAAGTTTGAGTTTAAATTCCCTTCAATTGAAACAAATTTTTATAGCTGTGTTCCTGAAGTTTTTAGTAGCTCGTACCCAACTTAGATCCCAACTCTCACATTGTGTTGCTGAATAGTAATTTTGGAACCTATACAATTATTTATTTCGTCATAAATATAGATTAAAACAATTTTCAAAAAGAAACATGCCATGTCAAAATTGGGTAAGTATGCTTGAACAGTTTGAACATGATAAATAGTGCTAACTAGTGTGGTATCCCGCGCGTTGTTGCGGGAATGTTGTGTTTAATTTAAACTCGAAACGAAACGGTCATAAATTTTTTATTTTTTTAAGGACTAACTATGTAAAAGATCGATAACCGCGAGTCCTATTTTTGTAAATAATTTTTGGAAATAGTATAATTTTTTACATAAAAGCCTCTAAAGTTATCGGCATTTTGCACAGTTAGTCCTTAGGGACTAGCTGTGTAATTTATCGGTAACACAGGGACTGTTTCTGTAAATTTGCTACAGTAACGTGAACAGTAATTGGTACTGTATATAGCACTGTGTTAGTCCACGGCTCCACCGTACCCAATGCTCTAATGGGTATGGGCTGGACAAACTAAATGGACCAAGAAAAAATGCCGCCGTTTTAAACGGCATTCAGTTTATAGAATTCAACATTTTTTTTTCCTTCTCGAAATGGTAATATCCGGGTCAAGTCTCCTGCCACTCTGCCAGTATGTCATACACCACGACCCAAAGTCTTCGAAGACTAAATGTAGTTACATATTTTTAGAAATAAATATGTTTAGTTTTTAAATGAATATATATGTAGGACGAATACGTCTTGGTGACAAAATATCAATCATTTACAATTCCTTCATTCGAGGATTACAAAATATGGGACAGAAGATGGGTATGGTTGTTTTAATCTTGATTTGTGGTGTTTTACTCGTGTCATCAGGTAAGTACAAACATTCTTACGTATTTAGTTATTACAAACGTTGTTAGACAATCATTAATAACATTAATCACTTTAATAGCATAAATGTTGTAAGTCCGAATATTACATCATGTTTATTTTGTTGTACACTATGCTTATGTTTTTGTAAATTTGAAAAGTGGTTGCAGCTATTGTACATTGTGCTTAAATTATTGTAATTTTTGGTGAGGGATGTTTTTCATAGCATTAATGTTATTTGATAGAATTTTGGTTTTAAAATGATACCACGTTTTATTTTGTTGTACAATATGCTTACTTTGTTGTAATTCTAAAAATTGGGTGCATTAAAGTGTTGTAAATCATGCTTAATTTCTTATAAGTCTTAAAATTTTGAAGAGAGAGTCATTTATACTTTATATGTAGTATAGATAGTATATAGTTTCTTACCACATACTAAACATATATGTTATTCTCATGACCACGATAGCTTATTTCGGAATTTTTTTTAAAAGAAATTTTAGACACTTGGTTAAGTTAGACTTAACGCTTATAAAATAAAGTTTTGTTATCTCGTTTTACAGTTAATTGCATTTTTGGTCCCTATGGTTTGGCCAAATTGCAGGTTTAGTCCTCAAAACTTTAAAAATGCATCGATAGTCCTTATTTTAAAGTTTAGATTGCATTTTTGGTCCCTAAATAAAGTTAAATGACTAAAATACCTCTTTGTCTTCTTCATAAAAAGACAAGGGAATTAACTCCTTTTTTATGTAAAAGTTCCAAATATCTTAATTAGTACTAATAATTTAATCATTTGTTTATAACATATAAACATTATTGATCAATATTCCTTTATGAAATTAAACATAAACCTGTAAATTTGTACAGTAGCAGTTACTTGTATACAAATAATAATACGACAGAAGAATGGTTGACCAAGCATATTGATCGAAACGGCGTTGTTACAACTCGTCATCGAAAATTGATGTCGTTTACTCCATCGACATGAAATTTGCTTTGTTTGTTTATTTTGATAATACATAATAATATGTAAAATTCCCTATCATACATCCATAGTCTATAAAATACGAGTTTGATACTAATAAGCTTAAGCTAGTCTTTTACCTAGAAGTGTATAAGATTTTTCACATCTGAGCCCATCAATATATCATAATGAGGGTCAGGGTTTCTCCGCATATTTGAAACTTTGAAAAGTATAACACAATAAAACTTTGAATGATTTAGGAAACCGGATGAGATGAACGCACAAGCTAGCACAGGTATTTTAGACAACGAATAATGTGGGGTAGCCGCTAATGTAGCACCTAAAATTCAAATTCGAGCCGGTGTGGAGATAGCCGCTAATTGCACAATATAAGATCTTAGAATTAGAGCCGAACAATACTTATCATAACATTTGAACCTTCTTATAATGTTCGTGTGACATATCTGTTTTCACGGGGTACCTTTTAATTGATCGTAAGTTTGAGTTTAATTCCCTTCAATTGAAACACATTTTTATAGCTGTGTTTCTGAAGTTTTTAGTAGCTCGTACCCAACTTAGATCCCAACTCTCACATTGTGTTGCTGAATAGTAATTTTGGAACCTATAAAATTATTTATTTCGTCATAAATATAGATTAAAACAATTTTCAAAAAGAAACATGCCATGTCAAAATTGGGTAAGTATGCTTGAACAATTTGAACATGATAAATAGTGCTAATTTTGTAAGGGACGTTTTCATTTTCAATAGAATAGCGGTCGGACAATGAAGATTCACTTTTTTTTCTTATCTGACAACAATCTCAACATACAAAACGTATCATGTTCAAATTGAATACGAGAGAACTTTATTTTTCTATGATAAGGAGAGGACAAAGTTGACAATTGTGTGTACGATATTACACAAACCCTAATAAGGGATGCATGCTCTCTCACGTCACAGGACACGAATGTTGTAAATTTAACCATGTCGTGTCACTAGCTTGTGAGAGGATATAAATCTCGCAAAATAGAAAAGTATGAGACTCAAGTTCAGAGTGGGAGACGGTTGACAAACAATGAGACAAGGGTATGTCTGTAAATCTTTATGAATAGTTGAAAACCGAGTATACGTGCTCAACACAAGGGTATGTGTGGCTGTTGACACACAATTTTTCTTAGATGGCGTGATGTATTGTAATGACATGCGAGTAAATGTAGATAGCGAGAAGAGTAAGATCAAATGTGTATCATAATGTTCTTTATAAAATATTACTACATGCATGTTGGTGAAAACCCAATAATCTTCTTTTATGAGAAAACAACTCAAGGCTTTAGTGAAAGTAAGATTGTGTTTGTCCCACATCGACAAGTGATGAACAATTGGGTGAGGAGAAGATTCTATAAAGTTGGGAAGTGCATTGAAGTTATTTACTTCTCATAGACATGTTTCTATGTATTCTTATAGTTATTAAATGTTATGGGAGTTTAAGTGCATTTTTTGTATGAAAGTTTTGTTTTATACTACAAAGTATGTCTTGAACTGTCATTGTCATAACATTTATAAACTATAAAATTTTTAATTTAAACTTTCTTGTCAAGAATTGTTTATGTACTAAACTTTCTTGTCAAGAATTGTTTATGTACTAAGGTTGTATTAAGTATATGTACAAGAGAACAATATATCATCTTAACTATATAGGCTGTATGAGTAAACTTGTTTATGTATATTGTAATGAATGTATAGTAAAGTACTGTATATACTAGTAGTTTTTTACGATACACTTAAATAGTCGCATGTATGTTATTTTCAAGAATACAATAGCTTCTTTTGGATTTTTTTTTTTTTTTGGTTTTATATCAAATAGGTTACCCAACTTTGCGTTTTTGTGCACATAAGTTACCCAACTATTTTTTTTGTGCAAATGGGTTACTAGACTATACGGGTTTGACATGTAGGTTACTCAAAACCAGAAACATGTTCATTCAGATTACCCCAATGACTGTTAACCGGGAGATGTAGGTAATACTTTGTCCACGTCAGATTTTTGTGGGCCCCATTGTCCAAATCTGATCTCCACTTACAATTTTTTATATATAACTAACACTAATCCCATAACACTACCACACCCCAAATAATTCACCCCCTTTCAATCTAGGGTTCTTCCACCAAAATCCACCCAAAAAAATTCGAAAATCAATGGCCGATCTTTGTTGTTGTGAACAATTAGCAACTTGCAGAACATCATGGACAATGAACAACCCAGCTCGCAGGTTCCTTGGTTGCCCTAACTACTTGGATCCTACAACTAATTGTAATTACTTTATGTGGGTGGATGTTGAATTGCCAAATCAGTGGTATCAAAGAAAGATATATCAGCTTCATGTCAACCTGAGGGATGCTCAAAATGAGTTGAGGAATGCTCAAGCTGAGTTGGTTCAAGTGCGCCAAAGGGCTCAGATTGCATTCTTCAACAAGATGATGATGCTTTTGGTGGTGGCTGTGTTGCTAATTAGGTTTATGTAGGTTAGCATTGTGTTGTAATGTAGGTTTATGTAAGGATGATGTAGGTTTATGTAGTCTTTTGTTCAAGAATGTAATGGTGGTATGGAATGGTATGTGGTATTTTGTGTAAGAATGTAATTCCACAATGTAATGGTATTTTGGTATCTATGAAATATGGGGTATGAAGTATCTATGGTACCATCTGTTTTGCATTATGAATATGAAAATAATAAGAACCAAAGAAAAAAGGTAAAGATACATAATAAATGGTAAGTTGCCATTTGATACCATATGTTCAGTTTACAAAAGATGAGTCAAGTGACACAAATGGTAAGCTACCATCATTCTTGGAGTAGGCCACTTCATATTCTTTATGGCTGATTCCAGGGTTTGGGTTAAGGCTTGTGGAAGTTCATTTGCCAAAGAAGAACCAGCAGCAGGGACAGACACCTTTTTCTTGGGATTTGGTTTGGTAGTGCTTGCTGCATCTGTGATGGTAGAGGTTGATACATCAGGAGGAAAGTACCCACTCCATCCTGCATCATCATCAAAGTCAGAATCAGAATAGTAGATGATCTCTGAGTCTGTGGAGCCATCTGAATCAGAAGAGATATACACCAATGGGAAGTGACTCGTGTTGTTCACTAAGATTTTGTGAGAGTTTTACAAATGTTGATGAAAGAGATGTGTTGGTGGAAAGTTACTTTTATAGGCAAGAAAAGTTATACGAGTAATTAATGAAGTTCATAGAATAGTAATTTTGGAACCTATACAATTATTTATTTCGTCATAAATATAGATTAAAACAATTTTCAAAAAAAAAACATGCCATGTCAAAATTGGGTAAGTATGCTTGAACAGTTTGAACATGATAAATAGTGCTAACTAGTGTGGTATCCCGCGCGTTGCGCGGGAATGTTGTGTTTAATTTAAACGTGAAACGAAACGGTCGTAAATTTTGTGTTTTTTTAAGGACTAACTATGTAAAAGATCGATAACCGCGAGTCCTATTTTTGTAAATAATTTCTGGAAATAGTATAATTTTTTACATAAAAGCCTCTAAAGTTATTGGCATTTTATAAAGTTAGTCATTAGGGACTAACTGTGTAATTTATCGCTAACACAGGGACTGTTTCTGTAAATTTGCTACAGTAACATGAACAGTAATTGGTACTGTAAATAGCACTGTGTTAATCCACGACTCGACTGTACCCAATGCTCTAATGGGTATGGGCTGGACAAACTAAATGGACCAAGAAAAAATGCCGCCGTTTTAAAACGGCATTCAATTTATAGAATTCAACATTTTTTTTCCTTCTCGAAATGGTAATATCCGGGTCAAGTCTCCTGCCAGTATGTCATACTCCACGATCCAAAGTCTTCGAAGACTAAATGTAGTTACATATTTTTAGAAATAAATATGTTTAGTTTTTAAATGAATATATATGTAGGACGAATACGTCTTGGTGCCAAAATATCAATCATTTACAATTCTTTCATTCGAGGATTACAAAATATGGGACAGAAGATGGGTATGGTTGTTTTAATATTGATTTGTGGTGTTTTACTCGTGTCATCAGGTAAGTACAAACATTCTTACGTATTTAGTTATTACATACGTTGTTAGACAATCATTTATAACATTCTTATGTGTTAAACAGACCAGACCGAACCTCTACGTCTTCGATCAGCACATGGGAATCAAACACCTTTACCACCAAAGTATGGGGAATCACCACGATCAACACATGGGAATCCTCCACATTTTCGATCAGTACGTGGGAATCCAACACGTTCACTACCAAAGTATGCGGATTCACCACCGCCACCTACAACCCATACACCTTCAAAAGGAAGGCTCTCCTACAGAGCTTTAAGCGGTGCTAACCCGGCCTGTAATGCTGGCATAAATGGTGCTTGTGGATCACATAAATACGTTAACAGCAGAGACTGTAAAGATTACTCACGTTGTAGGGGCCCATAAAGTTTTTATTCCTATATGAGTATAAAACCTTCATTTGGTTTGGCACTTTGGCTGTACCCGTTCTAATTACACAATACTATTATTGCTTTATTTTGACATCTCAAAATAGAGACTAAATATGCTTCAAGAACTATATTACTATTAGATTACGAAATAACTCTATATATTCCCTCTAGTTATATGTATTCAATAGGTTCAACTTGTACAAAGATGCCTAGTACTCCTTGTCAAGTTGCTTTTGTATCAACTCTCACAAGGCGTGTGCTTCTTTTTTAGGTTTTAAACTATGTTTCGGTATTTAGAGTAAAAAATAGAAAGGGTTTGGCAGGTGAAATTCGATCTATTCTCACATCTCTTGTATAGACTTTGGTCTTTAATACAATGTTTATATTCTTGATATGTTTTCATTTGGTTTTATGAAAATACAACCAACTCAATGCTTTAGTGAAAGTAAGATTGTAAAATGTGTTTAGAGAATGTTTGTCCCACATCGACAAGTGAAGAACAATTGCATGAGGAGAAGACTCTATAAAAGTGGGGCAGATGCAATGAAGTTTCTTACATTATAGTTTTAAATGCTATGAGTTTTAATCATCCTTTTTGTTGTACAAACTTTTTGTTTTATACTACAAAGAGGATAACTTTTTGTTTTATACTACTAAAGGGTGATTAAGTAAGGTTTCTGACATTTATAAACTATACAATTCTCTAGTTAAGCTTTTATGTCCCAAATTGTGTATCTACTAGTTAAAGAGAAACAGTACATCAATGATCATATTAACTATAGTTTTGCTTATACATTACGATTTTTTTTTTTTTAGTTTATTATGTTCTTTTTAGAAACATTACATCAATGATCATCTTAACTATAGCGTTACAGCGGCGGATACCCTGAAATAATTTTTTTTGATAAATAATGTATTTTAGTTTATTATGTTTCTTTTGACAATAAATTTACAGATATCAAGAATTTCGTATAGCCCGTGCCCGTTCGGGCTCGAACTCGTTTGCCCGTGTCTGTTCGGGCTCGAGCCCGTTTGGTCCGCGCCCGTTCTGGCGCAAGCCCATTTGGCCCGTTGCCCGTTCGGGCTTGAATATTTGTATAATGTACTTTATTATTTGTAGTAGTGAAACTTAATGCAGGAATTGTGTTTAATTTGGTTATACAATATGCTTGATAATTTGTATTTCTTATGTAAGGAGTGTTTTAATAAATGTATTAATTGTATTTATTGACCAGCTAAATAATTGCCTACATTAAATAGCATTAATGTGGTATTTTGTTATACACTATGCTTCTTGTCTTGTACGTCTGAAAATTATGTGCATTAAAGTGTTGTACACTATGTTTCTTTTCTTGTAAGTAGTAGTCATTATAGTCATTAATAACATTAACCACTTTAATAGCATTAATATTGTAATTCTGAAATTACATCATGCTTATTTTGTTGTACACTATGCTTATGATTTTCCGAATTTAACGACGAAAACTATTTTCTGAAAAACTGCATGCTGTTGGACGATTTTCGTTGGACAAATAGAGGCGTTAGACGTAACCTAGAGGAGCCGAGCTATCGAAAATATATTAGTATATACTAAAACGATTCCGGGGATATAAAGAACGAGGAAAATGAACTTAAAACGACCAAGTTATACACGTTTTAAAATCGTCAAAACTATATATATATATATAGTCACTACTAGAAAATAATATAACTACGTACTAAATAATATATTTTCTAGATTTCTTATTCAAGGAGTTTATTTTTAATTAACGAAATACGTACGACTCAAGGTTTATTACGCGACTACTAGACACTATTATAAGGTTTTCAAGACGAGGAATATAATACTAACCTTTTATATCCGATATAATACAACAAGTTTTTATAAGCCTAGTTGGACTTATTTTTCTTAAGTATGGAAAATACTTTACTTTGACAATAACAATTATTTCCAAGTTACGAGTGGTATAGGTATCATGTGCATGGACATTCACTACATCATTTCATGATCTAAGTAGATCACTATCATTCCTATTAGGTTGCGATTAGAGATCGAACCTCTTTTCTGTGTATCAACTTTTGTCATCGTAGCTATCGCACCAGGTGAGTCATAGCCCCACTTTTACTCTTTATACTTGTTTTAACTCTTTGGGGGAGATACATGCTCAACTACTTACTTACTTGTACAAATACTCAAAACATACTTTCTTGATACTCAAAACATTTATACTTGATTGTTTTATACTTGATTTCATACATACGTGATTGTGATATACTTAACTACGTTATACTAAACTGTGATGGTGTATTCTTGAGACTTCCAATGGCCCCAGATTAAGTTGCTGGGCACAACCATTGAGACTTCCAATGGCCCCAGATTAAGTTGCTGGGCACAACCATGGAGACATATATATTTCCAATGGCCCCAGATTAAGTTGCTGGGCACAACCATGGAAATATACATACAAACGTGAGGTCTTCGGAGATGAAGTGTAGACTCACGACTAATTGCTTAACTGTTGTGATAAACTTATACATGTTTTACTCATACTATATATTGTAGCAGTGAGTTGTAAACACACAGGTTACAAGGCTCTTATGGCGGGACTTGTAACTGAGTGGATTTACGATGCCTTTGCTGGGAAACCTTCATACATATGCATTACATTATTTTTCAACAAACTCTATGAACTCACCAACCTCGTGTTGACACTTTAGCATGTATTTTCAGGTTTTAACCAATGGCACGCTACAGGAGGTTTTGGCAGGGCATGGCATGGTCATAGAAGACTCTGATTATTTATATGGGGACCGTTTTAAACTATTTTAAGGGCCTAATTCCGCACTACTTTTAACGATGTAAATTCAATATTTTTGATTTAACTATTTTATTCTAAATGATTGAAGTGAAAACCATTTTTGAACTAGTGTTGTAATACCAATTGAGTTACACCCCAGCTACACGTATGCTTCCGCTGGACCCGATTTTGGGGGTGTGACAGATTGGTATCAGAGCTTTGGCTATAGCGAACTAAGTGTTTTTAAAACCTAGACTATAGCTACTTTTACGAAAAACTTAACCCTATGACCGTCACGTGCCTGCCTGCCAAGATGATGCCTCACTTGTGGTTTGTTGCTGACTTAGGTGATGAGATTTGTGTCTCATTATCTGGTTTATTATATTCACTTATTCTAGTTGATTACTATAATTGTCTTTCATATAAGCATGTTCACGTATCATATATGTCACCCTGTTATGTATCTCCTTGCATAGTTTCATCCTTTGACCTCGAGTTTGGTCACCTGCCTTAGTCTTTCTGAACGTCTTGGTATTTATGAAGGACATAGTATTAGTATAATTGAGCTGAGTATTTCAAAATTCATGGAACCTCGGTGGAATATAGACTAGTCACCTATATTCAACCCGGGATAGTGGGACATAGGCTGACTACCTATATCCGACTCAGAAATGAATTTTGCAACACTGAGAATGGTTATAATAAAATTCTGTCTGCATTGAATCCTCTACTCAATTTCCAAATGTTACATTTATGTATGTGTATACCCTCGTTGTCAGAACGCTTATACTTTTCATCACCTCGTAAACCGCCACCTGAAAACACGTCAACTGGTCATTTCATCTCATGAATCTTCACCTTTATAGCACTTCAGAGACCAACGTTAACTGAACTTCGGGACGAAGTTCCCTTAAGGGGTAGAGACTGTCACAACTCGTAAATTCTGGTCTTTTCCCGAACTTTCAACAATTACTATTCATCGGTTACTATTCATCGATCACTATTCATCAGTTTACTATTCATCTTTTTCGGAGTCAGTTTGATATTCTGAGAAGCGTTCAAAAATTTTACTATTCATAAAACACTATTCACCTCCGGAGAAAAATTGTCATTTATGCGTGAGTTGCGTCATTTCCGTATACGTACGGTTATCTACCTAATATACGTTATCTTATGAGCTATTATTTTGAATAATTGATCCGACAATCCCAACTATGGTCCTAACACATTTTTATACTTATAATAATAATATAAAAATTATAATATTAAATTACCCGGTGTTTTCAAATCAATTCCTACATTTTACGGTCGGAGCTTATAACTCCGTCGGGTTGCGTTATTTCAATCCGATAATTATTTTAACACCCGATTCTCATCAGGAATATTATTTTACAACTTTTACAACTTCGTCGTATTTTATTTCACCTTGGTAACATTTATTTTTAGTTAACTCGGTACCCGGTAACACCTAATACACAACAAAACCAACTAATAACTACACAATGGGACAAGAACTTTAATGAGCCACCAAGCCCCTTTCTTTTTCCCCCTAATTCATGCCCATGTCCCCCCCTAGGTCCAAGATGACATTAAATTTGCTTTAGACCAAGACTTTCTTCAAATATATATATCATTCTCACCACATTTCTCATTTAAACATACAAGAAACTAGAAAATGCTCTCATCTTCCTTTCTCCCTTTGTGTACAAATCGACCCAACAAAGAAACACCATGAAGAACCATTAATTTTCCAAGATCAAGTCATTTCCTTGTTCCTTTAGTTGTTCTTGTTTGGGTTTTGTGTTAAAAACTCAAGGTTTCTTAGGTTTTACTCATCCAAGCTCTATAATCTTTCTAGGTAAGTTGTCAAACTCTTGTTCATAATTTCTTCATGTTATTTTTATGGTCATATGATTTCCATTCAAGATCTACATGCATATGTTAGTTATACCACTCATTATATATATATATATATATATATATATATATATATATATATATATATATATATATATATATATATATATATATATATATATATATAACTTTTGATCCCTAAAAATAGATTATTGTTAGATCCTTGTTAGATCCACTTTATTTATGATGTTTAGGAACCCATGACACCCTAAGAAGGTGTATGGTAAGATTAGACTAGATTTGTGGTGATTGAAAGTGGTTTGGTTGAAGTTGAAACAAGTTTGAAACTAGGAAAATGATTTTTGAAACTATATAAATACCTACTGTCCTTATTTTGAAAACGTGGGAAACTCAGTAACTCATGGGATATTTTTGAACAAAGATTTAGAAAATACTTTCAAAAACGAAGCCGTGGGCGAAAGAACGGATTAAAACGAGTTAATAACGAAGGAGATATGATTTTCCGAATTTAACGACGAAAACTATTTTCTGAAAAACTGCATGCTGTTGGACGATTTTCGTTGGACAAATAGAGGCGTTAGACGTAACCTAGAGGAGCCGAGCTATCGAAAATATATTAGTATATACTAAAACGATTCCGGGGATATAAAGAACGAGGAAAATGAACTTAAAACGACCAAGTTATACACGTTTTAAAATCGTCAAAACTATATATATATATAGTCACTACTAGAAAATAATATAACTACGTACTAAATAATATATTTTCTAGATTTCTTATTCAAGGAGTTTATTTTTAATTAACGAAATACGTACGACTCAAGGTTTATTACGCGACTACTAGACACTATTATAAGGTTTTCAAGACGAGGAATATAACACTAACCTTTTATATCCGATATAATACAACAAGTTTTTATAAGCCTAGTTGGACTTATTTTTCTTAAGTATGGAAAATACTTTACTTTGACAATAACAATTATTTCCAAGTTACGAGTGGTATAGGTATCATGTGCATGGACATTCACTACATCATTTCATGATCTAAGTAGATCACTATCATTCCTATTAGGTTGCGGTTAGAGATCGAACCTCTTTTCTGTGTATCAACTTTTGTCATCGTAGCTATCGCACCAGGTGAGTCATAGCCCCACTTTTACTCTTTATACTTGTTTTAACTCTTTGGGGGAGATACATGCTCAACTACTTACTTACTTGTACAAATACTCAAAACATACTTTCTTGATACTCAAAACATTTATACTTGATTGTTTTATACTTGATTTCATACATACGTGATTGTGATATACTTAACTGCGTTATACTAAACTGTGATGGTGTATTCTTGAGACTTCCAATGGCCCCAGATTAAGTTGCTGGGCACAACCATTGAGACTTCCAATGGCCCCAGATTAAGTTGCTGGGCACAACCATGGAGACATACATATTTCCAATGGCCCCAGATTAAGTTGCTGGGCACAACCATGGAAATATACATACAAACGTGAGGTCTTCGGAGATGAAGTGTAGACTCACGACTAATTGCTTAACTGTTGTGATAAACTTATACATGTTTTACTCATACTATATATTGTAGCAGTGGGTTGTAAACACACAGGTTACAAGGCTCTTATGGCGGGACTTGTAACTGAGTGGATTTACGATGCCTTTGCTGGGAAACCTTCATACATATGCATTGCATTATTTTTCAACAAACTCTATGAACTCACCAACCTCGTGTTGACACTTTAGCATGTATTTTCAGGTTTTAACCAATGGCACGCTACAGGAGGTTTTGGCAGGGCATGGCATGGTCATAGAAGACTCTGATTATTTATATGGGGACCGTTTTAAACTATTTTAAGGGCCTAATTCCGCACTACTTTTAACGATGTAAATTCAATATTTTTGATTTAACTATTTTATTCTAAATGATTGAAGTGAAAACCATTTTTGAACTAGTGTTGTAATACCAATTGAGTTACACCCCAGCTACACGTATGCTTCCGCTGGACCCGATTTTGGGGGTGTGACAGATCAAAATGAAGTTAAACATAAACCTGTAAATTTGTACAGTAGCAGTAACTTGTATACAAATAATAATACGACAGAAGAATGGTTGACCAAGCATATTGATCGAAACGGTATTGTTACAACTCGACATCGAAAATTGATGTCGTTTACGACTTTACTCCATCGACATGACATTTGCTTTGTTTGTTTATTCTGATAATACAGAATAATATGTAAAATTCCCTATCATACATCCATAGTCTATAAAATACGAGTTTGATACTAATAAGCTTAAGCTAGTCTTTTACCTAGAAGTGTATAAGATTTTTCACATCCGAGCCCATCAATATATCATAATGAGGGTCAGGGTTTCTCCGCATATTTGAAACTTTGAAAAGTATAACACAATAAAACTTTGAATGATTTAGGAAGCCGGATGAGATGAACGCACAAGCTAGCACAGGTATTTTAGACAACGAATAATGTGGGGTAGCCGCTAATGTAGTAAAATTCAAATTCGAGCCGGTGTGGAGGTAGCCACTAATTGCACAATATAAGATCCTAGAATTAGAGCCGAATAATACTTATCATAACATATTGAACCTTCTTATAATGTTCGTGTGACATATTTGTTTTCACGGGGTACCTTTTAATTGATCGTAAGTTTGAGTTTAAATTCCCTTCAATTGAAACAAATTTTTATAGTTGTGTTCCTGAAATTTGTAGTAGCTCATACCCATATATACATGTTATCCAAACATCATTCTTAGATCCCAACTCTCACATTGTGTTGCTGAATAGTAATTTTGGAACATATAAAATTATTTATTTCGTCATAAATATAGATTAAAACAATTTTCAAAAAGAAACATGCCATGTCAAAATGGGGTAAGTATGCTGAACAATTTGAACATGATAAATAGTGCTAAGTTGTAAGGGACATTTTTGGTTTTCAATATAATTTTGATATGTTTTTATTGACTTTGTAGTTGTTTATTTTCTTTTATGAAAAAACAACCAACTCAATCAATGCTTTAGTGGAAGTAAGATTGTAAAATGTGTTTAGGGAATGTTTGTCCCACATCGACAAGTGAATAACAATTGAATGAGGATAAGAGTCTATAAAGTGAGGGAGGTACTTTAAAGTCTTTCACATCTTATAGACAATTCTGATATTCTTATAGTTTTAAATGTTATGAGCTTTAAAGCTTCTCTTGTATAAACTTTGTGTTTTATATTACAAGGGGACTTCTGGAGCTCCTATCATTTATAAACTATACAATTCTGTATTTAAACTTTTTAATCTGACATTGTTTATGTACTAAGGATGTATTAACAATTAAGTATTTGACAAGAGAAACAATATATCATCTTAGCTATGTTTGTATATACTAATTTACGTTATACTTAAATTGTCACACATATGTTATTCTCATGACCACACTAGCTTCTTTTGAAACAATTAATTTAATTTTATTCTAGACACTTCGTTATAGTGTATTTAAAGCTTGTAAAATCAAGTTTTGCTATCATTTTTCTTTAATAAAAGTTCCAAATAGTGATCGAGTTTTTCGACTTTTTATTAGTACTAATAATTAAATCATTTGTTTACAACCTATGAACATCATTGACCAATATTCCTAAATGAACTTAAACATAAACATGTAAATATGTACAGTAGCAGACTAGCAGTTACTTAGTTACTTGTATACAAATAATAATACGACAGAAGAATGGTTGACCAAGCATATTGATCGAAACGGCGTTGTTACAACTCGTCATCGAAAATAGATGTCGTTTACTCTATCGACATGACTTATGATTTGTTTGTTTATTTTGATAATACGGAGTAATATCTAAAATTTCCTTATCATACATCCAAAGTCAAATATAAATTCGTTTAAAGAGTTAGAGGAAATTAGTCCCTAATCATTTTTATTCTTTATTTGACATCATTTACATCTCATGTTCAACAATTTGAACATATGCTAATTTTGTGCAGTAACTGCCAAATCTCGTAAAAGAAGAAAAGTCCGAGAATGAAGTTGAAAGCGGAGGACGATTAAAGGTAGTTGCGTAAAATATATATATGAGTAGTTGTAAACCGAGACTATGCTCAAGGTCCGAGGCTGTTGGCACACAAGGGATTCTTAGATGGCACGATGTGAATTCAAGGGAGATTGTAAATACTGTTTACAAAGCAATAAGAGTTAGATCAAATAGTCTACTGGTACACGAAAGAAAGACACACTAAGAATGCACCAGAAATTGACAGAATGCAACATCTAAAATCAATTAGAAACACAAACTAAAGATGCCTAGTACTCCTTGACAAGTTTCTTTTGTATCAACTCTCACATATCTTCTATTTTCCATAGTCATCAAACTAAAATTCATATTAGAGAGGTGTGCTTATCTAGTCCTATTTTCCATAGTCATCAAACTAAAATTCCATATAGGATTTGGATTTATCATTATATGAAAGCCAAAAAAAAAAAAAAAAAAAAAAAAAAACCCTACACAATTCTCTATTTAAACTTTTCTTTCCCGCATTGTTTAGTAACTTAGTTGGGATGATGTTAAGCTAATGATGTTAAAACATTTTGCTATGGTAATGACATGCTTAGATTAATCTTTTTAGAGTTAATGTCATTTTTCGTCCCTGTGGTTTGCCGGGTCAATGATGTTTAGTCCCTGCCGTTAAAATTCGTCGGGTTTGGTCCCTGTGGTTTACAACCCATACGGGTTTGGTCCCTTGACCAAGTTTGACTGTTATGCTGAAGGGTATTTTTGTCATTTGATCCGGCAGGGACTATTCGTGATTGACCCAGAAAACCACAGGGATGATTTATGACATTTACTCATACTCTTCACACCACCTTCACCGCCTTCCACCACCACCACTTAACACCACCACCACCACCACCTAACACCGCCACCACCCACCACCACTTAACACCGCCACCACCACCACCACTTAACACCACCACCACCACTTAACACCGCCACCACCACCACCACCACTTAACACCACCACCACCACTTAACACCGCCACCATCACCACCACCACCACTTAACACCACCACCACCACTTAACACCGCCACCACCACCACCACTTAACACCACCACCACCACTTAACACCACCACCACCACTACACACCGCCACCACCACCACCACTTAACACCACCACCACCACTTAACACCGCCACCACCACCACCACTTAACACCACCACCACTTAACACCACCACCACCACTTAACACCGCCACCACCACCACCACCACTTAACACCACCACCACCACCACCACTTAACACCACCACCACCACTTAACACCGCCACCACCACCACCACTTAACACCGCCACCACCACCACCACTTAACACCACCACCACCACTTAACACCGCCACCACCACCACCACTTATCACCACCACCACCACTACACACCACCACCACTTAACACCACCACCACCTAACACCGCCACCACCACCACCACTTAACACCACCACCACCACCACTTACTGCTATCCATGGTGGCGGTGTTAGGTGGTGGTGGTGTTTGGTGGTGGTGGTGGTGGTGGGTGGTGGTGGGTGGTGGCGATGTTAAGTGGTGGTGGGTGGTGGCGGTGTTAGGTGGTGGTGGATGGTGGCGGTGTTAGGTGGTGGTGGTGTTGGGTGGTGGTGGGTGGTGGCGGTGTTAGGTGGTGGTGGTGTTGGGTGGCGGTGAACTCAAACGCAAGCAACAAGTTACGGCCGTGAGCTTATGCTCACGGCTTGACCACGACTCGACCACCAATCGATCTAAAAACACCAAACCCACACATAATTGAAATGGTGATTGGGTAATTTAAAATACAAATTTAATTTTAAAATTAGTTTTAAGTTATTTTAGATTTTTCCAAATATTATTTTCATTTTTCTAGTGTAATTTAAAAAAAAAAATTAGAATATTTTTCAAATTTTTTTAAAAAAAATTTTATTAATTTTTTTTTTATAATTTTTTTTTATTAAAAATTTGAAAGTTTTTTAAGAAATTTTTTTTCGAATTTTTTAAGAAAAAATTTTATTATAAATTTTTTTTTTTCAAATTATTTTTTTTGGGAAAAAAAATTTTCGTCAAATTTTTTTTTTAGAAATTTTTTCGAATTTTTTAAGAAAAAATTTATCAGAAAATATTTTTTCAAAACTTTTTTTTTTGGAATAAAAAATTTTTTAGAATGTTTTTCGAATTTTTTAGAAAAAATTTTATTAAATTTTTTTTTTTGAATTTTTTGAGAAATTTTTTTTAGAATTTTTTTATTAAATTTTTTTTTAATCAAGATTGGTCCCTGTGGTTTGCATATATATATAGCTAAGGGTGTTTTTGTCTTTTTGCATATACTTAACGGTCAACTGACGGTCAAGGGATCAAACCCGTATGGGTTGTAAACCACAGGGACCAAACCCGACGAATTTTAACGGCAGGGACTAAACATGATTGACCCGGCAAACCACAGGGACGAAAAATGACATTAACTCATCTTTTTATAATTTAATGAATCTTTTATAATTTTAGATTCATAAACTGTTTGCTATGGTAATATTTTGTTTTGAAGTGTTCATTGAAACGACTTCGATGTGCAACCAACTGGATGCTTTAGTGAACGTAAGATTGTAAAATGTCTTTAGAGAATGTTTGTCCCACATCGATAAGTGAAGAACAATTGGTTGAGGAGGAGACTCTATAAAGTGGGGGAGGTGCATTCAAGTTATTTATAAGTTATATAACTCATGGACATAGCTCTATATTCTTATAGTTTTAAATGTCATGGAGGTTAAAGATTTTACTTGTATTAATTTATTGTTTTATAGTACAAGCACAATCTTTTCCCCCTAACATTTATTAACTATACAATTCTCTATTTAAACTTTAAAAAGGGTCTCTTATATAAACTTTGTGTTTTATATTACAAGAGGGTTTTTTTTTTTTTTTTTTTTTTTTTTTTTTTTTTTTTTTTTTTGGCGCTACTATCGTTTATAAACTTATACAATTTTCTATTTAAACTTTTTTGTGCCTCATTTTGTTTATGGCTGTATTAATTAATGTTTTAAAACCTAGGTTGTCCTGACCGGTTGAACCGGCTCGGCCATCAGACCAGATGTGATCGGGTTTCTGTTTTTTTGAGAACCGGATTGAACCATTCGGGTTTCTGTTTTTTTGAGAACCGGATTGAACCATTGGTTATTCGTTGGCTCGGGTTGACCAGGGTTGATAAACCCGGCCGGGTCATGACTTTTTATCAAAAAATATGTCAAAACCTTTGTTTTACATTAACCTTTCTATGTTTAATTGACAAGTTGAAATAGTGAAAACTAACGTCAGTTAAAATTTTATAAAACGATTAAATTAGCGTTAAACTATCTTAGAAATACCAACTAATACAGTTTTCATATAAACAATTATAAATTAAAATATAAGTTGATTGTTGTCGTAAATTTTGCTATATTATTATTATATATAGAACTTAAAAACAAAGCTTATCGGTAGAGTATTAAATGTTTTTATTGGTTTAATCGAATGTAGGAATAAAGTTAGATAAATCATGAAATCATGCAACACTACATATTAAATTAAGGAAAAAAAATGCATATGTATAGAACCGGTTTGACCCGACGGTTCAATCGGTTGAACCGGTGACCCAGTGAACCGGCGACTAAACCGGATAGATAACAATACAAGGTTTTAAAACATTGGTATTAAGTATATGTAAGAGAAACAATATATCATCTTACCTATAATCTTAAAGGCTATATGATTAAACTATACTTTATGTTTATATATGATGTATAGTTTTTTACCATATACTTAAATTGGCAAATGTATGTTATTTTCATAGACCACAATAGCTTCTTTCGGAATTTTTTTCATAAGAAATTTTAGACACTTGGTTATGTTAATGCTTGTAAAATCAAGTTCTGTTCACGCTCTGTGACCTATTGATATGAGTGTGTCCGTCAACCAAAAACTTGTGTTTTAAAGTCTCGTCAAAGACATTTGTGATATCGTGTAAGATAGATGATATAGATAGTTTACAAAGGTCAGCAAAGCAATACTCACACCCGTGATCACGAATGAGTGAGTTTTGGACATTTTTGCACCATTATACTTTTTATTTTATAATAATCCTAATTTTTTATAAGATGGTTGTGCATCACATTTGAGTCACTCTGTAACCAAGCGACCGACATAATGTCGCGATGTAACAACGCAAATTCGAATAACAAAAAATGGCACAAGTGATAAGCACACTGTTAATGAAGCAACAAAAACGAAACTCTTTTTGTATAGACAAAAACCAGCTACTAATGTTACTGGTCTATTTAAGAATTTAATAGCTGTAGATTTTGCAGCCCAAAAAGTTTAAGCTCTGAATTGTGTATCATATAGCCCAATACATGAGTGGCCCAATTAAATCTTCCCATGTTTTTAAGGGGAACGAGGAAGTTTGGTGCCCGCGCGTTGCAGTGGGGCTTTCTGCTTTGAAATATGGCGTTGTGACGGAGCAATTTATTTGTGTGTTTGTTTTTCTCCTTGCGGCGAGTTTGTTAGCGGTAGTACGAACTAACCTTGATCAATAAGTATTTGTACCCTGGGTTGATTTTTCCAAAAGCCTAAATTGTCAAAAATGCTTTACTTATGAAACATTGCATAAACTACAGATTTGAGGTCAGTAATACTTAAAAAGTGTGTCATGCCAATCCTAACATAATAGCAGCGACCTTGTTATCAAATACACCTTATAGTTATCTTATAAGCTATTAAATATTCATCATAAGTTAGAAAAATATATATATATACATGCAACAATGAGAATACATGACAGGAGTTGGTCCTAACTTGAATTTGTTATAAGAAAATAAGAGTTTAAATATGTAACTTCATTGTTAGCAATTTGGTAATAAGATCATAATTATGTATCTTTAAACTTTTAATTATACTGATACGCCATCAATATAAGTATGTATTTACAAACAGAAGTAGAATCGGTTAACAAAAGGTCAACAAATAAACACGCAAACAATGCAACAACAATCACACTTAAACGACAAACTATATATTCATCTGATATGTTTCCACATGAGAACGACTCGTTAGTTGTATGGGAAATCCTTCCATTACAAAATACATTACCAGAATAATCGGAAATCAACATTCAAAATACATTACCAGAATCACATTTCCCTCATATGATAAGATACCTAAAACAATTCATGGAACTCATACCATCACATTAGCAGCTCAAAAGCTCAACTATTTTATATATGAATGCCTTTTAACTTACAGGCATTCATATAAACATTTGCTGTCGGTTTCACCTTAGTTCAAAGGCATTCATATATAAAATCTCTTTCATAAAAAGCCATAGAAGAAAACAACCCCAAAACAAAACACCAGCTCATAACACGGTCCCGTACTATCTATGAACGCTTGTTACCAATATTATGTATAATAGCTAGATGTAACAATGAGGCTCAGACAGATAATGAATCGAAATTTATGTATATATAACGGTTAGTCTCATAGCATCATTTGCCAAAGAACTCATCTTTCAGTATTTCACAACCATCGCGTTGATTATACATATTTGTCTTTGCCTTGCCTCTTTGCGTTTTAGGTTTGATAGGCCCTTTTGCACTTTAGGCGTTTTGGTCTCTTTGCTTGTCCCCTTTTAGGTTTTTAGTAGGCTAGTGGTGTCTCTTTTCCCTTTGCCTTTGCTTTTTCCCCTCTGGCCTTAGCTTTAGCCCCCTTGCCTTAGCTTTTGCCCTTTGCTTTGTCTTTGCTTTTGCCCCGGTGCTTTGCTTTGCTTGTTTTCTGTGTTGTCTTCTTGCCTGCTGCCTGCTTGCTTGTGTTTGTTTTGCCTTTGCGTTTCTTGCTTGTGTCTGTTTTGCCTTTTCGTTCCTTGTTTCTCTTGCGTCCCTCTATGTTTTGTTTGCTTGCTTTACTTGCTTTGCTCCTTGCTCTTTGTTTGGTTCTCTGTGCTTTGTTTGCCTTGTTGCTCTTTTTGCTCCTTGCACTTTGGTTTTTCTATATCACTCACACATGTGCACGTGCCGGAGGTCTCCCTGGAAGCAGTCTCTCTACTCCTAGGCTTGGCCTGGGGTAGGGGTAGGATCTGTCTACACTTCTACCTCCCCCATACCTCGCTCTTGCGGGATTGGGTATGTTGTTGTTGTTGTTGTTGTGACTTGAGTCATAATAAATAACAATAATAATTGGTCATTTGGTCCAACTAAAAGAACCCAGTCTAAAGACAACACAAGTAGTATATAATGGTGCTCAATCATCACTAACATTTAAGGTAATAAACTTTTACTTCTTCAAATTTGCAAAATCTGACACAATGCATACTGATAAAATCATAAACTACGTCACTCATGACCAATCATGCATTTTGGTCCATCCGTCTGGAAATGGAGCCCACCCTCGCCCCAAATAAAATCCATCATCTCTAACTATCCATAAACATACTCGTGATTTCGTAAATGACCCTTTTCCGCAATGTGACTTGACAGTTTTATCGAACACACCGAAAAAAGCGATCTTACCATTCCATTTGAAATCAGCATAGAACAAGGTACTTAACCAGAAGTTTTCGCAGAAACTAAAGTTTTCATTTTGGTTCAATGCAAGAGTATGGTCTCCCAGATCATCATCCTCTGATTTTACACGAACGTGGATTGGATCCTTGATCTGGTTAAAGATATAGATGACCCAATGATCCCACGGACAATTCTTTTTGGCGTTAGCTGTTGGAATTTTCGCTATTGGAGATGCATTTGTCGTGGAAACAAGGTAAAGGAACATGAAAATAATACTGGTAATCTTCATGAGTGCGTTGAATGGGTATAGCAACATATACAAAAGCTATATATTATATATTGCCATCCTTTCTTCACCACTTTTCATCGAAATCGTATCAACAAAACGCTTGGTAATTCAATGCTCATATTTTTTGTAACTAATTAATTCACATCATTAATACAAATCAGGTGTTACAATCTCATTTGAATCAAACTTCTTCGTTCTTAATCAATCAAATTAGGCAGTTTCGGATCGACAATTAATGCCAACACATTTAAAAAATCGTCCAAAAAAAGTTAGGAAAATTTTCAATATTCAGTTTCGATTCGCCCATTGTGTGTTGACCCAACCGACGAAGCAAAACACCAAATTCAAACCAATATTACAGATCCAATTCCTTTCCAGAATTTTTTCTACCATAGCGAATTAAAAAAAAATTAAAAAATTAAAAAAGGTTCATCTTTGTGCCAGTGATTTGCTGTCAATGGAAGATATTTAAATGTATGTTGGTGTTATTGGATGTTTGTGGAGATTCAAGGTCGCATCAAATAGCTAATTTTGCAACTATCTTTCTTTGATCATTTATGTTTGAGTGTGTTCATAAGTCGTAGCCATGAAGTCAAGGTGGGTAAAAGATTGTTACAATGGTGTTTCTGAGCCGAACAACAGACCTAATCCATAGAGAGTTTCATGCCTTCTAAGGTTTAAATTCCTGACTATCTATGTGGTTTTGCAATATGTTTGATTACTGTCAAAATGCGTTTTCTTTTAATATATAAATCAAGTATTATATGGGCTTTTTGGGATTGCTAGATAATAAATCGTAAGGGTTACGAATTTGCTTATATAGGCTTTTTGGGATTTCTTAATAAAACATATACTTTCATGTTCTGTTTGGGAATTCTTTTAAGGGTTATGAGCTTGCTTAAATAGGCTATTTGGGAATTCTTATTAAAAAGTATCTAATTTCATTGGATGTTTGGGATTCATTATTGGAAGGAACTCCTTACAGGGGTTGTTTTGGAATACCCTATTAGAATGACTGCTTATAGGAAGTTATTGACTAATGTCATCAATCTTGTCACATATTCATCTGTAATGCTTGATATTTAGAGCTAAAAAAGATACTCTTTTTTCAAGCATGCAATTATTTTGTTAACAAAAAGAAGAGAAAAAGATACATGACTACATGAGGACCCTATCCCGGGGACGGTTGCGAAGATTAATCTACCTGGTAGATTCTACAAGATCGAGGATGTCAACATCAGGGCCGTCCCATGAATTTATAACATTTTTGAGGGCCCTGGACGAAATTAAATAATGAGGTCTTTCGCTAAGGAATGCTATATATAAGGTGTCACTATGTATAAGATATAATATAATTAGTTAGCTAAACGTTCTAACATATTACTTATTTAAGATATTTTATCATCTATATATTTTTTTTCTTTGTAAAAAATATGCGTACACATGCATATAAGTATTAACGGGACAAATTTTGAGGCCCTTACAAATTTTGGGGCCCTGGGCGGTCGCTCACCTTGCACGCCCTCAAAGCCGGCCCTGGTCAACATGCAAATATTTCGGGACATAATGAGGATAACCATACCGAAGAACAACAAGAATCCGGTTTATAAAATCGAAGGAAACTTTTTATTTTTTCGCGAGAGAAAGAGTACGTACCACATATTAAAAGTAGCATTAAGACATGGTGATGCTGTTTCTTATTATTTGTTTCTATCAATGAACATGTTGTATGAAAAATAAGATTTCTCATCTGCATCGACCACAAACTTAAACCCGTTTGAACATAGCAGATTTTATGTGTAAGAAACCTGCTAGTAGAGACCACCTCCTCAATGGTGCCTGATACGTATTGCCTCCATTTTCATCATGCACAAACTAGAGCTCTCCAAATGGATCTATTTGGGTTATATATACTTGCCAAGATGGGTAAAAAAAATTAAATTAGCCGAAACGAATATGGGTTGTGCGGGTCAAACGAGTTGAAAACATATATTGTGGATGCATGCTGGAACTATATTTTCATAAAATCTCCAGGCACGGTGAACCTGAATATACCATGCATATGTATGTGTTGTTATAAGTAAAGTAAACACAAACACCCCCTTAATGTAAAGTTTTTTGTTGTGAAAATGAATGTCTAAACAAAGGGACATAAATCTTTGTGCATCATACTATAAGGTCGAGCGTGCTTGGAAGTTCAGTAATGACCCTCTGTTGGTCTAAATAACATGTATCTCTTTGATACTTTCAAAGATATTAGATGTATGTCAAAACATAGAAAATTATACCACCCAACATTAACCAGCGTTTAGTATTGGTCATCATGGTACTTTATTATTTACTAAAGCCAAAATGTCTAATGGCTTTGGAGTTAATCAAAGGATTGTCATTTTGGTTAGTGTGGGTCACTCTCATGATCTGAACGTGCTCAATCTTTGAATAGACTGTGCATACAATTTTGAATGAAGTTATTAATCGATGATATCTGTTTTGCAGGCACCTGTAAATTTCCTTCAGTCCTCAACGACCAGCACCCGTGTTGTCGTAATAGATGCAGAGAACGACCATACAACAACCAACGGGAAAAAAAAAAGTTGTGCACACTTATAAGTACCTGGATTAGCTACAATGCTGTTTAAGAAGTTGAAATAAGAATTGATGATCTCGACCATTTTATTCAACGTCGTCCATTTTATTTAAAGTTGTATAATATTGAACGAGGGATGATTTACCCGTATCACCTTTTTAATTATTGCTCATACCAGTACACAAGCACACAATCAGTATCGTCTCCCCGCTAAAAAAAGGTTGAGGATAAAACGACGCCCCACCGCCTACCTCGTTCTATTTAAAAAAATATCCTTCATCCGATCAATCAATCAATTGCCCGCAAGTCATCTTTCAAACCCTCACTCAACTTTCATCTGGCCCACTCATTTGGCCCAAATAAGAGTTACACTCCAAAACAATCCAAACATTTGACAACTAAAATATACCCGTGGCCCATGGGCTTCCAATATACCAAAACATAAAATGACGCACAGCTAGGATATATATAATGCAATGCATGAAAAGTGTCTTTTATGCACAATATGGTATTAAGAGCTGCATGCCATATATAGTACTACCACATGCCCTTATACCATAACAATAATACACAACAAAAACAAGACTGACGATGTATTAATTTTAACTTCAACGTCTCTCACAGTCAAATAATTGGACCTCTCACCTTCTAAAACCAACACTCCAATGTCTGAACCACTGCCACCACCACCAGTGGACTCCCACACCAACCACAACCGGTGGACCATAATCATCATAGCAGCGGCATTTACAATAGTCTTGCTTGTAATCATAGTTCTGTGCAATATTAACTATCGTTGGTGGGAGACCCAACCAGCTAATAGGCGTCTAAAGAAAAAGATTTTAAAAGCCCTACCAAAGGTTACTTACACAGTTGGTGAGTGTGAGGTGACTGAGTGTTCTATCTGTTTGAATGAATTTGAAGAGGCCAATGAGGTTAGTATTTTGCCCACGTGTTCACATACGTATCATGTAACATGTATTGACCAGTGGTTTAGGTCACATTCATCATGTCCTACGTGTCGCCGGGTTTTGACACAGTGACACCGTGCACGACGGATCGAGGTGGCTGGAGAGAGGGAGGGAGATGCACAGAGAAGAAGCATTATCGTCTTAAATAGCGCTATTTGTGTAGAATCTATGTAAATCTTAATTTGTGGTTGTGTTGTTAGTTATTTTTCCTGTTTTCAAGTGTTCTAGTTTGAAATTTGGATTATCTATATTGTAGCTTTTAAGAAAAGTTTTAGTTGGAAAGATCATGCGTATTTCTGTATTTGGTTTAGCAAGTCTAGCAAATAGGTATCATTAGTACAAAGTTTGATGAAACCAAACATTGTCAACCAGAAAGACATAAGATACTGTGTTTATAACGGGTGTTTGGAAAAGGATTTTTTATGGGCTTGTCAACTTATTGAGATTTGGAAAATCCGATAAAGCTCACATTTTTCAGCTTATAAACTGCTTATTATCAGCTTGAGCCTGTGGCTCAAGTCCATAATCTATTAATAATAAGCTGAAAGAAGTGAGCTTAATTGGCTATTCCAAATCTCAATAAGCTGATAAGCTCATAAAATAAGCTAATTATTAGTCTTTTTGAACACTAGTTTCACAATGCAAAAGTCAGTATGTCATTTTAACAAACAGTGGTTGCGGACATTTACTAATAAACAGATATTTAGCAATTAATGTAAACAATTTGGAATGATACCTATGATTTTAACAGATTAAGAATACCAGAATACTAGTAGTAAATAATATGGCTATGCTGACTGCTGAGACAGTTAGATGGGCTTTAATATAAGTGAAACAGGCTACCAATTACATAGCCCATTAGCATAAGGCCCATTTAAAGAAACCATGCTTCTTTAACTTCTTCTTAACACTAACCAATTACATAGCCCATTAGCATAAGGCCCATTTATAGCCCATTATGGTATGGATATTATTGTTAATCTTTTCCCCCAATTTTTTGTCGTTTCAAAATAAGTGTCCATTTACACATTATAACCATTCAAAAACTGAATTGCTGATGAAGTTGTAATGTTGTATTTGGGTCGGCTAGCCCATATTTGAGAGGTTGGATGGCTATAATTTGCATATTGATGCCTAACCTTCTCACTCTTTGATCATTGTGGATAGCGGCCTTGGGTGTGAGTTGGTTATTAAATATAGATATGGAGCTATGGTCTTGGTGCATGATTACATATATATCTTTCCAAAATACTAGATTTTATACGTATATATTCAAATAACTATATTTTTTAGTTATCTAAATTCGAAACTACCCATTATAACCTTTCACAATTACATATATATACCCTTCCAAAATATTAGATTTTACATATATAGGATCCGGTGAGAAGAAATTTAAAATGAGAAGAATGAGAAATAACTATAACCACATATTTGAAATGCAGCGACTTGAATTAAATGCATTTCTATTCATTTAGATACATCACAATTAGTTTCAAAAGTGATTTTGAAATGAAAACGATGCAAAGTATTACTAGCAACAAATTTGACCCGCAGAGAACGAAAAATACATAGGATTCGTCTAACTCGATGAAACGCATCTAATATATGTTTATGTATCTAATTTTTAGTTAAAAAAATATGTTATGATGCATCTAAAAGATTAGAGATGCATCTAATTCAAATCGATGCATCTCTAATTTGTAATTATAGTTATTTCTCATCCTTCTTATTTTAACAATTTTTTTCATTTGATCCTTAGTCTATATATATATATATATATATATATATATATATATATATATATATATATATATATAGGGTGACGTTATTGTGGTATACACCTTTAAAGTAGAAAACAATAGGCACTATTGTGAACCATTGGATTAACTATTCTAGATGATAATTTGTTTTTATTGAATTATTAATTAACTATGGCAATTTTGTAAATAAATGAAATATGAGTGGCATTTTTGATACAATACATTTCAAACTAGTTAAGGTAGTTCCGTTGGTTACTCATGTATTTTTACTAAATCGATATTTTTAATTTTGAAATGTGATGCGCAGTGTATCCAACTTTTTAGGCATTCAATAATCAATGTCTATATTTAGACATTCCATAATCAGCGTCTATATTTAATTTATTATGTCTATACAATTTTTTTTTGTGACACAAAAATAACTTGTAAAAATTAGTGTATCATTATAAATATATCGTAAAATTTAATGTGTCACTCTATATGTATCAAAAAAATTAGGTGATATAGTATGTCAATACAATGTTCAAAACTTTGTTAGTGTGTCATTACAAATGTATTAAAAATATAGTGTGTCACTACAAATATATTAAAATTTTAATGTGTCACTACAATTAATGTGTCATTATAAAAATAACGTAAAATTTAATGTGTCACTCCATATGTATCAAAAAAATTAAGTGATAAACATATTGTTTCATTACAATGTCCAAAAATTTTGTAATGTGTCACTACAAATGTATTACGTAGTAAAAATTTAGTGTTGCACTACAAATTAGTGTGTCACTACAAATGTATTAAAAATTTAGTGTGTCACTACAAATTAGTGTGTCATTATAAATATATCGTAAAATTTAATGTGTCACTCTATATGTATCATTTGCAAAATATTATTGATTAAAAAATTCGTCCATTATTTTTTAAGCCAACCCAACATTAAAAATAGCCCGACCGATTGTGTCGTGGAAATAGTCTGTCATTCGTAGCACACAACAAATCAACTTCCACCAATTTCAAATCTTCAATACAAGATTCTAAATAATAGCTGCATATTAAACAGTAAGGCAATCAACAAAAAATTAAGCCATACTAATTGATCAACAATAAACCAAAATAGTATCATTTACCAAAAACCACCACAGCCTAAACTAATATGGTATTCCAAAAAATATTAAACATACATAAATCACAAGATCTTAATAGATAAATACTGTAAATAACAAGGAAGTAACAAATATATTTGAATGAGTCCTTCAATCAAATTGGCAAGGTCCCATGATCCACTGTTGGAAAATTTATGACCGCATAAACCGTTGACATCATCAGACCATAATATAACTATATAAGATCAGGCCATTGATAATAAAACATGAAAATCAATTAAAGGATACCATGAATATCCCCAAGTGATACCAACCTAATCCTAAAGTGATGCATAGCAAATACAGTAATAACTAAAATCTGTCAAAAAAAAAAAAAAAAAAAAAAAAAAAAAAAAACACCTAAATCGTTGGTGGTTTATGTTTATGTTCACCTTGACCAAACTGTGCGAGTTTCGTTTCCAACCAGTTTTAGCAGCGGGGGGTTAGGGTTGAGATGGTCTTATACAATTTCAAGATCGGGCAGTTGATGGTGGCGATTGGGGTTGAGGTGCGGCGGAGGTAGTTGTTGTTGAGAATCACGATGGTCTAACGAAAACTGGTTGTCACAACCCGATGTCTCCAACTACGGAAACGGAAAAACGATGGTCAACCGATTGGGCTTCGTCGGCAAAACGGAAAAGGATGTCTCCAACAAGAAGATCTCGCCGAAATTAAAAAAAAAAAAAAAACCGTAGGATATGAGATTGCCAGGTTTCGAGAGAAAACTCACAAAGTTTTTTTGAGCAAAGAAAACTCACAAAGTTACAGATCCAATTTTTGAGGTTTTAATTTAATATGGGGGAGAGATAATGTAAAGTTAGGAGGAAGTTAAATTACCAATAATACCCTTGAAGACACTACCTAATTAATCCATCTTATTTATTTTGATCTTGATCCATCAAGTCTGATCCAACGGTCCACAAGTGTGCCTATTATTTTCTATTTTAAAGTGTACACCACATGAACGCAAATCTATATATATATATATATATATATATATATATATATATATATATATATATATATATATATATATATATCCAAATAACTACATTTTTATATAAATAAACTCTTAAAATACACAATAATTTTACATTGACTATTATAACCTCTTACTTCTATCTTCTTGTAACTTTTATATATCCCTCATTCTCATCTCTTATATCTTTATAATATGAATAAATTACGCCGTTAGTCCCTGAAATAGTGCTAGATTTCATATGGCATCCAAAAACGCAAAATCTTGCCTCGTCAGTCCATCCTTTTGAAAATATTACGTGGGTGGTCCAATTTTCGTAACTTCGTTAAATTTTCTCATTATCTTGGACCTCACGTGCAAATCACACGAGGGCATTTTTGACCGAGCACTTTTTTGTCAATTATAAAATTTGACATAATTCCATAGACTCCCGAGCTCTTTCGATCATTGCATGTACCTTTATGTTGAGGACATGAAATGCATGTTAACTACTAATTTTATTACTTGGTGAGGTTCATAACTACAATTTTATTTTGTATAAATTTTGTGCAAAATATCAACCGTAACAGAACATTGACAACTTGCAGGTGCTTCTACATTCACACTTTTTATTTAAACATAGCTTCTCAATAAGTGGATCAAACATCAAATCCATAAATTATATTCCTTGTGTAATTATTTTTCACAATGTTTAATCTTAATTTTTTGTATTTGTGTATTTTTTTGGCAACATTTGAACGACACCTCAACGGCACATCATTAACATTTTGTTTTACTTTTAATTTGGTTTACTTCAATTTGGTTTTCGGATATTGTGATTAATACTCGAATTAGGAATATCTCTAAGTAGATCAGATTTAAAGTGATGCTCGGGCCAGAAGCACGTTAATGTCTCTATGATTGATTGGGCTAAACTACTTTTCGGCTTAGGGCCATAGGTTGAAATAACAATCTTTTATAGTTTTATATAATAAAAGTATTACATCATTTTTTAGTGTTTTGCAAAACCCTTCTTATTGAAAAAAAAAAATTAGACTAATAGGAGAGCTCGATTTTGCCAGATAGGTGAAATCGTGCAATATAATTAGTTAATAGAAAGTCAAAATTAAATGATTTTGGTCAAACTTAAAAATTTTGGTGTAGAAATTTGGTTAAGAAAAAAAATGCATAAAAATATAGGTGTCAATTTTATGAAAACAACGCAAATTCGAATAAGGGTAAATGTTACATATTACCAACGTGTTTTCAAATTTATGCCGACTTGAAACACGTACTATTTTATTCAAGGACTTCAACAACTAACTTTCAAATTATGTTGCAAGATAACCAATATGATTGAAATTCTGTTCCAAGATAACTAATATAATTGAAATTTTGTTCAAAGATAACTAATATGAGTGAAATTTTGTTCCAAGATAACCAATATGATTTGAATATTTTATTCAAGGACTTCAACACTACTATACATGATCATATTGGTTATTTTGGAACACAATTTGAAAGTACGTTGTTAAAGCTTTAAATAATATGATCCGTGTTTCAAGTCGGCACAAATTTCAAAGTACGTTGGTAATTTGTGGCATTTACCCTTCGAATAACAAGAAATGGTACAAGTGAAAAGCACAGTTAACACGCTGACAGTTAATAAAGAAACAAAAACGGATTTTTTTTTTTTTTTTTTTTTTTTTTTTTTTTTTTAATTTTATTATTATTATTATTTTAAGTAGTAGTAGTAGTTTGTGATAAAGAGATTTCCTTAGTTTGTGATAACGAAAATTCATGTTTAGACACAAGAATAAAAACATCTTTAAAACCCCGATTAATAAGCTCAATGCATGAAAGGCCCAAATACTACACGGGCCATTGACAAAACCAGCTACTAATGTTACTGGTCTATTTTATGGCCCAATCCATGAAAGGCCCAAATATAATATCCCACGCTTTAAGGATCATAATTTTAAAAATTTTACACATTGGGATAATTTTAAAAATTTTACAATAGCTTAAAAACTAATAATTGCCTCAATATATTTAGCTAGTAATCTTCTCTATCTATTGGGTACAAAATATAAGTATCAAAACTTAAAAAATATCAAGAGATCACATTCATTATTCATTTCATTCTTAAACCAAATCACTGCATTTCCATGTCTTCCTTTGTGTCTAGTGATTCTTGCTGTTGTTGTTGTTGAGGCTCCATTTCTTTGCTCTTTCCCCAAAGCACAACATATAGTCCAGTCACAATAAGCACTGAACCTAGCACCCTGCAACATGCAAAATGAGTCATTTACTAAAGATGTTTACGTCTCAACCTTGCCTCTGGAGACAGAGGTGAAGGGTTCGATCCTCACCCCTTGCAAGGCCGGGGTCATTTTCTACCTTTGGTAGAACCGGAAGCAGCCTCTCTACCAAAGGTAGGGGTAAGACTGTCTACGTCTCAACCTCCCCTATACACCGTGGAATACGGTATTTGGAGTTACTTTACTTTGCTTTACTAAAGATGTTTGGTAAAAGTTATATAATGTACAACTTACGTTCCAAGGTATAGTTTCTCTCGTAGAAATGCCCAGCTGAGCACTGCAACGATAACCAACAACAAGGGGCTAAACACCGAAACAAAGAGCGCTCCTTTCCTATCGATACACCATGACATCATGCAAACTCCTACTCCGGAACATGCAATTCCCTGCGATAAAATTGGTTAACTAATCAATAAGTTCATGAACCTACAAGTAAGTCACATTTTTATTCAAGTCATTAACATACCCCATAGATACTTGCCAAGGCTCTATATGCCGGAAACAACGACCATTCACTTATTCTTCGCTCAACGATAATGCCAAATACGAAGCATTCAACAGTAGCCATCACCAACATCAAGGCCGAGAATGAATAAGGTGCTTGATTCGTGTCGCTCATTTTTGCCTAAAAATGTACCTTATTAATAAACTAGCGCGTTTAATAACTTTTATAAACTTTGTTATAAATTTTTGTAGTGACTTACTTGGATAATGAACCAAATTGCCCATGTTAAAGCACTTATGATGACCATAATAGGTCCAATGATATTCCCATGACTATGATTAACATCATTTGTGTTTGCATTGTTAGCAATATCTAAGTGAATGCTTGATCCACCAATAGGTATAATTGGTCCATGGTATAGAGATAACAACATTGCACCACCTACTCCTAGTAATGTGCCCAACAATTTTGCTTGTCCAGCCATAGTCTTCAATTTTGCACTTTCTTGTCTAACCAAAAACAACATTAATAATCCTAAGTTAGTATGTTCTTCTATGGCTTTTGTTTTCAAAAACAGTAAAAAAGATTTACTTGAAAATCACGGCAAGGACGAAAGTGAGTGCTGGAAGTAGATTCGATAACGCACACGCAATTGTTGGCGTCGAGTTTTTCAATCCAACGAAGTAAGTTATTTGGTTCATTGTCAATCTGTTAACAATTAGATTAGTCCAATACATAAAATGTAGAGAGTAAACAAATAGAACAATATACAGATACTATGTTCATCCCAAGTTACAAGTTCACTTTTATATAACACATACTTTAATAAAAGTGGAGACTATCATTTTAATTAGTTGAAGTATGAAAACAAAAATAATAAAATGGACTTATAACTTGAGACGGCACGAGTATATAACTAACCCAAAAATTGAGCAAAAAAAGATTTGGATCAAAATCCTTCGCGTCATTGGAGGTCTTTGCCCTCTATAAGCATAAAATAGATAACAAGTTAGTTGAAACTTTAATATAATCTCTATCAATAATTTTATGTTTAAAGGGTGTTTGCTTAAGCTTATTTATATGCTTATGAGCTTATGTGTTTTCAGCTGATATTTCAGAAGCTTAATTTTTTTTGGCTTATTTCTTGTGGGCTTAAATAAGCAACAAAATGATGCTTATAAAACATAAGCCGAAAACATATAAACCCGTAACCCAATAAATAAACTTAAACAAACACGCCCTTAGCACAAGATAGTTGTACACATATACACTTTAATCAAACAGGAAGGGTGATAGCATATGTAGATTATGTACGTACGTACCTTTCTATGAAATAAGCGATTGGGACGAGGACAAGAGAACCAAACATTTGACGATAGGCGACATGGATGAAAGGATTCATGCCGGAATCTAAGGCGAGCTTAGAAAAAATGTTCATACCCGCAAACTCAAACTGCACGAGTACCATGATCAATGCAGGCAATAACTCTTGCACCATTTTTATTCGATCCAGTCTCTTTGTTATCGTCTTGATAACAAAAGTGACTAGTACTAATTGAGTTGAATAAAAATATGGAATAAGTAGAGCTTAGGAAGCGTATGAGAGAATACTAATAACCAATTGAAATGCATGCATTTGATGGCAAAGTACTAATTAGTTTCTTGTATTGTGTGTGTATAATGCCATATAATGTTACTTGAAATCTCATTTTTTCGGCTTTTTCGGTTTAGACAAAACTTGTGGCAACTAAACTTTGCATGCATGCCATCGCGACAAATGGGTTCGAAATGATCACCTCTTACAGTAATTACGTGACAAAACTTGTGGCAACTAAACTTACCCCGGTCTTTTTCACATGCATCATCATCATTTCGATTTCTGTCACATTATTTTACTATGCTTGCACACATTTCATGTTTCATCTCTAGTTTTAGGTATACATGTATCCAGGCTGTAACTGATAAATATCTCCATATTATGTACACATCTGTTCAACATTAAACCAGTTTTATTTCTGGTTTAAAGATAATTCTAAGGTATTAAAAGAAGGTTCTGTATCACATTTGAGTCACTTTCTAACAAGACAAACGAGTCACCGACTATATATAATATTTGAAGAAACAATAATTTTATTTTTACAGTATTTTTTTAAAGATTAATAACTAGAAATGATTAAGAAACATAAATAGATGTTTCATTTTACGTTGAAACGTTCGTAAATTTCTTTAGTTGCAAAGATGGGTGGACCCATAAGTGATTAGGTGTACAATTATTTACTAGAATTTATTTATTTATTTTTTCTGAAAATAAAGTAAAGAAAAATGAACTATTTCATTAATACTAATAAACAAAGTAAGAAGACATATTTTTTTGATATATTAGTCGACTAACTAAACACGACATGTATTTGTGAGACAAAAAATTTCGAGACCAAGTTCATTTCGGATAAAGCAATACTTTTAATGTAAATTTACCCTATGCGGCAAACATCTATCATGTTCACGTGAATCCCGAAACCCCATGAGACTACCCCTGGTACTGGTTGCAACCATCACTAAGATAGCATGCATGCTTAGACACATGAGACTGCTTTATAGCCCCAGTCACTCAGTCAGTTCTCAATAGAAATATGCTCAAGTTTTTTATTTTGGTTAGTTAATTAGTTTAGACTTTAGACTACTATACAAGCCAATAGACAAAACCCAGCTACTAATGTTACTTGTCTACTTAAGCATTTAATAGAAGTAGATTTTTGCAGGTTAAAAAGTTGAAGGTCTGAATGGTGTATCATATGGCCCAATGCATGAAAGGCCCAAATAAATTTTACCACGTTTTAAGAGAAAACCTGTCTTTCTTTGACGAATTTACTAATTTGACAAAACTATTTTAACATTATCTATATATTACATTTAGCGTGGTTCCCCTAATTTAAAATAATAATTTCCGCTATAGTGATTGTGTGAGGGAGTGAATAGTAAATTTTTAAAATTATAATTTCTGCTATAGTAATTGACGGTCGTTAGTTATTTAACGACTGTTAACTAACGACCGTTATCTTTAATATTTAAAAAAAAATCCGTACAAAATTGGTCCTTCATCTTACAGGTTCGTTGCAAATTTACTCCTCTCATAATTTAAATAATTGGTCCTTCATGTTATACATCTATTGCAAAGTCAGTCATTGATCACTAACTTGACGTTAAATAGCTAACAATCGTTATCTTTAACAATTAAAAAAAAAATCCATACGAACTTCGTCCTTCATGTTAGAGGTTCGTTACAAATTTAGTCCTCACAATGTAATATTGTATAATGCCCGCGGCAACGCGCGGCTTTACATCCTCGTTGGATACTACTACTCAAAAGATTACAAAGGATTTGCAAGTGTTTTGAAATATAAATCATTTTCTTTTTGTATGTTTAATATCATTTGTAAGACAAAATATTAATAGTACAACTATATCGTATATTTATATGGGAAGGATATGTTGTTTATACACAATAAAAAGTGAATTATTAAATTAAAAGGATGTTAGTATTGTTGATTGGTTTATTTTTGAATTTGAACAAATTGACATTGTAAATAATCATCAAATTTTTTATTTTTTTCGTAGTAAAAGAGCTTAAATATTTAAACCTTGTTTGTGTCGCCCATTTAAACACTTGTCCACTCTTATGACAAGTGTTGTTGCATTACACAAGTACATGCAATATATAAAGCTCTCTCATTTCATCTTTCGCTCAACAAATTTGTATCACAAAAATAAAACACCACTCCCTCTTATTGCTGCTACTGTCGTGATCTTGGTAAGATTCTCTCACTATTTTTTATCATCTCTTTAATTATTTGAATGTTTTATAGAGTAGAAGTAAACAACTCTTGCATTAATTTGTCATTGGAAGATTTTGCATAGTCTTAATACAGGAAATGGAGAATATTACCGAAGCTAATTTGGATCAATACTTCACTGCGATGGAGCTACGGAACCTTGGCCCTAAAATGGGCGCTCCAGGAGCCTCGCATAAGTTAAAGGCAATAGAATATGTTTATGCGTAAATTTTAGGGCCTTTAACTTATGCGAGGCTCCTGGAGCGCCCATTTTAGGGCCAAGGTTCCGTAGCTCCATTGCAGTGAAGTATTGATCCAAATTAGCTTCGGTAATATTCTCCATTTCCTGTATTAAGACTATGCAAAATCTTCCAATGACAAATTAATGCAAGAGTTGTTTACTTCTACTCTATAAAACATTCAAATAATTAAAGAGATGATAAAAAATAGTGAGAGAATCTTACCAAGATCACGACAGTAGCAGCAATAAGAGGGAGTGGTGTTTTATTTTGTGATACAAATTTGTTGAATGAAAAATGAAATGAGCGAGCTTTATATATTGCATGTACTTGTGTAGTGCAACAACACTTGTCATAAGAGTGGACAAGTGTTTAAATGGGCGACACAAACAAGGTTTAAATATTTAAGCTCTTTTACTACTAAGAAAATAAAAAATTTGATGATTGTTTACAATGTGAATTTGTTCAAGTTCAATAAATTCAAAAATAAACCAATCAATGATGATACGTAAAAACACGGGTCGGATTTACGGGCTTAAGTCATTTGACCTTTGCCACGCAAGCGTGACCATGAATCTACCATCATTTTAGAGAGTAGGCTATTTGTGTGAAAAGTTTATGTGATCTTTAGCAATATTACGTCGAGGAGTACAAAGGGTTATTAATAGTTTCTCGGGTGGCGATTCCCCTCAGATAACTTCATATCATATAGTAGTATATAGTTTTACGCCACATCCCTTAAGTGGAACCGAGTAACCATGTTACGAAAGATTATAGCTGGTTTGGGGTGTTTTCCTTATGCTTGTGCTATTGTTTGCCTAATAGCATAAGCACAAGTGAGAAGAGAATGAATAATAGAAGGAGAAGTGAAGGCTGTGAAGGTGTGTAGAAATTGGTTCCCAATGACTCCTATTTATAGGATGAAATAGAGATAGCAAGGTTCAAAGTATGAGAAGATTTACCAGTTACCATATCTGTTAGTAGGACCCACGATATATCTTATAAGGTAAGCAAATATTCAGCAAGTGGATATTTGGATATGTGTTGCTCATGTATACGCATTAAGAGATGGCTGATGATATATTGACCCTCCCATAGGGAGGGTTTGCAATGATTGGACGCATCGGAGGGTTGTACGGTGTGCTTCACGGGTTGCACGGTTTGACCAAAAGGCTATGATGTGATGGGGTAGGGAGGGTCCGGTTAAGGTATCCCTAACGCTGCGTTCTCGAGTTTTTCTAGGTGGGAATAGAAATGATGTGAAAAGAAGAGAAAAGAAATGAAAAGGAAAGGAAAGAAAGTTGATTTTATATTTCGTGTTCTTGAGTTGAAATGAAAGGAAAGGAAACGAAATAATGTTGTGTTCTCGAGTTGGGAAGAAAAGAAAGAAAAAGAGACATAATTACATTTATGCACTTTTGGATATGTTCATTTTATCATAAGAGTCGAATATGAGTAAATATTGAAAGTTATATTGGTCATTATATACTAAATAGTGCGAATGTAAAATACTTTCCGTCCAAATCCGCCCATATTTGGGCGGAAAATTCTTATAGGAAAATCATTAGAATTTTCCTATCATTTCCTTCCTGTTTCCTTTCCTTTCTGTCCAAAAAGAACTCGAGAACACAATAAAATTTCAATTTCCTATCATTTCCTTTCCTTTCCTTTTAAAAACTAACTCGAGAACGGAGCGTAAGAGATTGTACAAACATGTCTTACTCTTTGTTGGTAAAAAAAGTGTAGATTGGCAGGGACACCTCAACCCTGTGTACCATAATGGTACCCATCAACCCTACCCAGCAAAGGTTTGATGCCTGTGAAATACCTCCACCCAATACCCAACCATGCTTGCGGATCGGAATCGAACTCGCGTCCTTTTTTTGTTGGTCAAGACATCACATGGCTGGGCCTAAGCTTCTAAGGCAGCTGGTTGATATCATTAGAGCTTATGGTCCTTAAGTGAGGACTTCCCGGGCGGTCACCCAACCCGGTACTACTCTCACTTGGGCACGCTTAATTGCTTAAGCAACTACCACTAGACCACAAAGCCCCAAGATAACATGTCTTACTCTTTCATGCATGATGCATCATATACATATGCGTAAATGGTTGATAAGGTTAAATCTAAAATGTAGTAGCAGTGTTTAGCTATATTATATAGGTTACCTCATCAATCAACAATACTACATCCTTTTAATTTAATAATTCACTTTTTATTGTGTATAAACAACATATCCTTCCCATATAAATATACGATAGTTTGTATTATTAATATTTTGTCGTACAAATGATATTAAACATACAAAAAGAAAATGATTTATATTTCAAAACATTTTCATATCTTTTGTAATCTTTTGAGTAGTAGTATCCAATGTTAAAATAGTTTTGTGATCCCTAAATTTCATCAAAAAAAGACAGGTTTTCTCTTAAAACGTGGTAAAATTTATTTGGGCCTTTCATGCATTGGGCCATATGATACACCATTCAGACCTTCAACTTTTTGACCTGCAAAAATCTACTGCTATTAAATGCTTAAGTAGACCAGTAGCTACCCAGAGTAAGGAGATTCAATCCTTTTACTTTTCCCTGCCACGTCAGCTTTCTCTCTCCAGCGACCTGCAGACAATTTAGTGCCCCAGTAAGGGCGACCTTGTTCAGTTTTTTTTTTTTTTTTTTTTTTTTTTTTTTTTTTTTTTAAAAAAAAAACAAACAATATCTACAGCCCACTTAAAAAAAAAAAAAAAAAACTTTTTTTTTTGCAAACAATATTACTTCATCTTCCTCTTCCTCACCACACACACTCTCCCAAACGTGACTTTGTGGAAAGTTGGATCAAAAAGTAAAAAGAAAAAAAACAAAACAATCGATCGTGATCTCGACCTAGTTGTTTCTTTTTCCTTGCTCGACCGACTTCCCACAGGAGACACGATCGACTGGGATCGATCGTGGTCTCCTTCTGCATGCAGCCTTAGTAGCTGGGTTTTGTCTATTGGCTTGTATAGTAGTCTAAAGTCTAAACTAATTAACCAACCAAACTAAAAAAGCTGAGAGCATATTTATTATTGAGAACTGATTGGGGCTATAAAGTTGTCTCATGTGTCTAAGCATGCTTGCTATCTTAGTGATGGTTGCAACCAGGGGCAGTCCTATGGGGTTTCGGGGGTTCACGGGAACACGATAAATGGGTTCGAAATGATCACCTCTTACAGTAATTACGTGACAAAACTTGTGGCAACTAAACTTAACCTAGTCTTTTTCACATGCATCATCATCATTTCGATTTCTGTCACATTATTATTTTACTTGCTTGCACACTTTTCATGTTTCATCTCTAGTTTTAGGTATACATGTATCCAGGCTGTAACTGATAAATATCTCCATATTATGTACACATCTGTGCAACATTATAACAGTTTTATTTCAGGTTTAAAGATAATTCTAAGGTATTAAAAGAAGGTTGTGTATCACATTTGAGTCACTTTTATATATAATATTTGAAGAAACAACAATATTTTTTTTGTTCTTTTTAAGATTAATAAGGGGAAATGATTAATAAACCTAAAATAATGCTTCATTTTATGTCGAAACATGCATGATTTTCTTAGTTGCAAAGAGGGGTGGACCCAAGACTCTAAGGGCGTGTTTGTTTTTTTTTTAAAAAGAAATCTTACTAACCCTACTCTTACCAGTAAGAGGTGGGCAGACGTTTTGCTTATTTGTTTTTTTTCTTTAGAGTCAGACCCAGTTAGACATATAACATCTTACTCAGTAAGAGGTGTAGACTTGTTTTACTGCCTCTTACTCGATAAGAGAGATTGAAAACTCGTGTTAATATAATATATTTGATGGTTTATTAACTATGTTATATTTATAATAAAAAGTCTTGTTTCATATTTACACAAGTTACTTAATAAATTGCAGATTCGAGCACTTAAAATCATTCAGACAATTATACAAAAACAAACAACATTATTTCGTTTAGATTTAAATGTTCTAGCCACCTCTTACTAGTAAGATATGTAGTCAGATTCAGACCTAAAATATCTAAATGAGACAAACACACCCTAAGTAATCAAGTATACAATTTTATTTATTTATTTATTTTTGAAAATAAAGTAAAGAAAAATAAACTAAAATGTACGAATTCATTAATATTAGTAAAAAAAATTTAAGAAGTCCTATATTTCTTTTGATACATTAGTCGACTAACTAAAACGACATGTATTTGTGTGACACAAAATTTCGGGACCATATTCATTTTGAAGAAATCATTATTTTTAATGAAAATTTACCATAGGTGACAAACATTTATCGTGTTCCCGTGAACCCCCGAAACCCCACAGGACTCCCCTGGTTGCAACCATCACTCAGATAGCATGCATGCTTAGACTCATGAGACAACTTCATAGCCCCAATCAGTTCTCAATAAGAAATATGCTCAGCTTTTTTATTGTGGTTGGTTAATTAGTTTAGACTTTAGACCTATACAAAGCCAATAGACAAAACCCAGCTACTAATGTTACTGGTCTACTTAACCATTTAATAGCAGTAGATTTTTGCAGGTCAAAAAGTTGAAGGTCTGAATGGTGTATCATATGGCCCAAATAAATTTTACCACGTTTTAAGAGAAAACCTGTCTTTCTTTGACGAATTTACTAATTTGGGATTTTGGGGATCACAAAATTATTTTAACATTGGATAGTGGATACTACTACTCAAAAGATTACAAAAGATTTGAAAATGTTTTGAAATATAAATCATTTTCTTTTTGTATGTTTAATATCATTTGTAAGACAAAATATTAATAATACAAACTGTTGTATATTTATATGGGAAGGATATGTTGTTTATACAGAATAAAAAAATGAATTATTAAATTAAAAGGATGTTAGTATTGATTGGTTTATTTTTAACCAAGTTAAAATATGCATGGTAGTGTTGCTTAATAGGGTGTTTGTTTTAGCCTTTTTGGGTTTATGAGCTTATTAGTCAAAATAAATTCACTTAAGTGTTCCTTGTAAGTTTGAGTTTATAGAAATGGGTTTTGTTCGCCCATTGCATGCTATATAAACATAGAATTTTATATGCTTAACTCAAAGATACTTTCATATATCCTTGCGTGTCTTTTTTAGTCATTTTCTCATCATATATTAGTATAAACTCTTGAGTTTATTAATTTATTTTTAAGTTAGCGCGGAGCTTTTTAGGCCGATGAGCGGTGAACAATTAGCTTTTTGATTTTTAGTGTTCGTTTGACAAAAGAGCAGTGAGCTTTCCATTTTTTAGAAAAGCTCATTTTTTCAATGCTTATTTAAGAAGCTGTGAGCAGTGAGCTGTTGCTACAACTCACAGCTACTGCTCATAGCCCACTGCTACTGCTCACCACTACTGCTTACAGCTATTTTTGCCAAACATAGCCATAAGCCATAAGCTACAAATAAAACATAAGCTTGAACCCCAAAATGGTTATGAAAGCTTTTTTCAAGTGATTACTCTTACAATGACTCCGACAAAATACATCTCAAGCACTACACGTACCAAAATATTAATGTATGCACTAACCATAACTTCCATCATCATTTCTGTGCCAACGCCGCACGTAACAAAGGTAACTTGAACATTTACCTGTAGCAAAAACCAACGCAAAGGTAACTTGAACATTTAACCTGTAACATGAAAAATGTCTTTGTTATGCACAATATATAGTATTAAAATCTGCATACCACATATAGTACTACCACGTGCCCTTATAATATATATATATATATATATATATATATATATATATATATATATATATATATATATAACAATCAGCGGACTCTTGGTCCTGTTGCGAAAAAAAAAAAAGAAAAAAAAAGAAAAATTGTAGCACAACAGTAACTAACGGTCGTTAGTTACTAACTAACGGCCATTAGTTACTTAACGACTGTTAATTAACGGCTGCTATTTTTAACATTTTTTTAAAAAATTCGTATGAAATTGGTCCTTCATCTCAGAGGTTCATTGCAAAATTAGTTCTCTAATAATTTACATACTTGGTCCTTCAAGTTATACATCCATTGCAAAGTCAGTCCTTGGTCAATAACTTGACATTAGGTAGCTAACGACCGTTATCTTTAACAATTAAAAAAAAAAAAAAAAAAAACGAACTTGGTCCTTCATCTCAGAGGCCCGCAGCAAAGCGCGGCTTACATCCTAGTATACAACAAACACAAGACTGATGTATTAATATTGGAGTTGCATACCATAATAATAATCCTCCTCCTCCTCCTCCTCCTCCTGTACTTGTAGTATTTGAAATTGAAATTGGAATCTTGATGATAATTTTAACTTCAACATCTCTCTCTCTCTCTCAACCCATTCTCCAACTCCTTTCTTATTCACACGAGCGTAGCCAAGTTGTTTTTTTTTTTTTTTTTTTTTTTTTTTTTTTTTTTTTTTGGGGGGGGGGGGGGGGCAAAAAAAATTAAAGAACGTTAGCAAGTGCAAACACAAAACATTATAATATATAACTATGTAAAAATGTTGCAACAAATTTGTTCATTTAGCGTTTTAGCTGTACACGGCGCTCATTCACATCATTAAAATCATTTAAAAGTAAATCTAAAGTATTTATACAGGAATTACTATAAGGAGACAAATCGGTTTTACAACAATTAGTATTCTTACATGGATTTTATGAGTATATAAGATGGGCCAAAAAACAATATTAGATACACTTTACAACATTGGCCTTTTTACATAATATCTATGTACAATTTTTAACGGTTTATGGGTAGGCCATGGGCCACCTTACCCCCACATAGCTCCGCCACTAAACTTATTCATAGTCAAATCAAACCTCTCGCTTGCCTATTTTAACCACAACCCTTCTAAAACCAACACTTCGATGTCTCAACCACCACCACTGCCACCATCGCCAGTGGACTCCCACACCAAACACAACCGGTCGACCAGTGGCGGATCCCGAAATTGAACGTAAGGTATGCACAAGTTTTGGTAGAAAAATAATAAATTTGGTTTTTCGCGTTTGGTTTAATCGGGTTGTGTTTTTTCCAATTTGGTTGGTTCGGTCCGGGTTTTATTGTGTTTATTCTTATAGTAGATCTATAAGATCGACATTTAATACGGGTTATAATGCAGTGACTTATAATATAGCCGATTAACATGCCAATTCATGACGCATTTGACAAAATAAACATGGAATGCTGAAAAGTAATTAAACATAAAAATATTATTAACAATCCTAATTCTTAATTAGGGGATTGCAACAAAACCGAAAAACCAAACCAAAACCTAAAAAAATCGCCCCCAAAAAATCGAACCAATTCTAAAACTGATGGTGCGTTTTTGGTTTATAAAAAAGCCGAGTTTAATTCGGTTTTTTGTTTTATATGAAAACCAAAACCAAAAAAATTGAACCGCCACGTACTAATATTCATTAAACTAATAAATATATATATATATACATATATATATATATATATATATATATATATATATATATATATATATATATATATATATATATATATATATATTAGTTTTGATACAAGTAATCACAAAAGTTAAAAAACTAAGAGATTGGATATTCGTAACAAGTGTTATGCAATATTATTATTTTACGACAAAATATTCAACATACATTATAGGATTTCTTGATTTAGGTTTTAGATGTTCAAAAATATTCGTATTCGGATATCCGAAAATTTGATCAAAATTTATTAAAAGGTTAGGTTTATGAAATGTCAGTTTTGGAATTCATATAAAAGTTTTCCGAAAATTATAGATATTTGTATATTCGGATATTTAGAACTGTTATCTGAAATTTCAGATATCCGAATTTAAAAAACTTGGCTAAAATAATGAGTCTAGCATAAAACTATCAACTCAAATTTCTAATAGAGGTTAAAACACACAAAATTTATTTAAGTTACAAAAAACTTGGCTAAAATTTGTTAAAAAACTTACTTTCAATACTCAAAATATAATTAGCATAACATATTTTTAGAGGTTGTAGAACCACTACTACTACTTGCTTCACTTCATTTTGCTATTGCAAAAATTTTATAGCCATAATATGTCGATTAAATATGTTCGCATTAAACACAACTATTTTCAGAAAAATTGGCTATCAACCATTCAACTCCACTCGTGGTCAGAAGTTTATTTTGAAAAGTAAGTAATATCAAAATGAAATGAGCCCATGTAAACGTTCTCGAAGACCTAAAACACACCTTCAATTCTGAATTCACCCCTTCCGCCATTGTCAAAGACTAGAACGGTACCCGCGCAATGCGGCGGCGGGAACCTGTGACTATATTTTGCGTTATTCGGTTACACATTTAGTTGTCTTTATGCTTTATAAGTAGAGATAGTTAAGCCAAATAATTTTAGTTTGAACAATCAACCGCTCCTAACAAACTTCCTAACCAACTTGCTTTCTAACAAATTAATTTTGAAATTTTTCCGTAATAAGCAAGAAAAAAGTCTGAATTTTAAGTTTTTCTAATTATAGAAAAATCCCAAATACATTATATAGTAGTATAGATAAGCATCACTTTTTCAAACAAAATGTGCAAAAAACTGATCTTGCACTAATCCTAATTACCCTAATGTAACATGAACCTAGTATATGTAAATTATGTACTATGTACATACCTTTCTGCGAAGTAAGCAACCGGAACGAGGACAAGACTTGCAAACAGTTGACAATATGCAATATGGATGAACGGATTCATGCCATGATCCAAGGCTAGCTTAGAAAAAACATTTAGTCCCACAAACTGAAATTGTACCACTACCATGATCAATGCAGGAAGCACCATTTTTATTAGATCCCAAGAGAGCTGAGGTGTTCTATAAAATTAAATAAATTTTGTGTGAATATTTTTATAATGTGTTGCAATTTTTAAAAAGAAGTAAAGGGAGACAGGGAGAGCTAGTGAGTAAAAATGGTAGTAGTAGTAGTAAATTTGTTGATGTCGCATACTCAACAGAATTGCCAAATTTGTAATTCCTTTTGTTCCACTCTTACGTATTATTAAAGTCATAATTTAAGAGCAAGAGAACAAAAACACCCTGTAACTCATACTTTAACCCAAAAACATATGAAAAAATAAAAATAAAATAGTCGGATGGCTTGGCTGGTAATTTTGACACAATAACTTATAAAGCGATGTGATGTGTGGTGTCAAGTTATAGGGCTATAACGCGCCCTATAACTAACTTGGGGTACCGAGGGCTAGCTCTTACAATGATTTTGAGGGTTTTTTGCATTTTATAAAAATCATATGTAGTTAAACTGCATACAACAATAGAACTACTCATGATCAACACAACAAGTTTAAAATAAAATCATTTACCAAATATTCACAAGTCCTATTGAATTACAATCTTAGATACAAATATATTCATTTACGAAAAGCTACATAGCGAGCAAACTAAGGTGGCGAGGAGGGTGTTTCTCGCTATGTGTATTATCGTCTAGCAAAATGAAATCGGCGAGAAAGAGTGGCGAGCAAGGGTGGCGAGCAAAGTGTTTCTCGCTATGTTTATTAACTCTACTAGCCTTTAGGTAAATGATTTATATTTATGAGTTGAGGAGAGATAGAGAGGAGGTCACAAGCTAAGAAATTTTTTTTATATAATGTTTGACTACAAATTTCATGAGTTTGTAAAGGGTTGATACCAAAATCAATCTCATTAATGTTACTAGTATAAAGCAATCCTAAAATATTTTTTCAACATTCTTTAAAATATTAGCTTTTCTTCTTTGGTTATTTTATTTTATTTTATTACAACACCTCTCTTTGAATATTGTAGTTCTTGTGGTATCACTTTTATAATTTCGCCAAAGTATTTTACGTAAAAAAATATCATAAAAGCATATTCTAGATTAAGAGTGAACCAAAAACCAAATTTGTAAGTAATTGCCAATTTAGGCTATTTTTTGTAACAGAATGTCAAATGTAATCGGTCTAAAATTGAAGAGCAAGGGATCATAAAAGCTGTTAAATGTAATGGGAATCAACGCTTGATATATTGTTTTAATTTAACAAAATTTATTCATTTATAGTTTACTAGACGAATACCCGTGCATAGCAACGGTTCCTAGCGGCAGATAATTAACGATTTGTGATATTGTGGTGAGTGTTTTATGTAGCGTTCAAAATAGAACGTGAACATATCATAATGTAATTGCAAACGGTTGTACTACACGATAACTAAAGTCTAAAAAAAAATTCTTAACATCTATCAAACAACATATAAAAACATTCACTAAAAAAAAAAAAAAAAAAAAAAAAAAAAAAAAAAAAAAAAGTTCAGTTTGCTTCTTTATACTTGTGAACAACATATTTGAAGCTGGGAAAGCATGCCTCTAACGTTCCAATAGACCACCTTCATTTTGTTCCGCATATTTACAAACCACTAACTTCAAATTTGGAAAACCTGAAGCAACAACCTACATTTTGGAGTGGTGTAAGCATCCCAAGCCTTCCTGGTTTCCTATAGATATAAAGGCCTGAGTATCAATACTAAACATAGTTGAGTATGTAAGTTTATGAACTTCTAACATACTATTATTTTGGAATCAACAACTTTAAAGCAGCCTATTAGTAACAACGTATATCAGCCAAAATAGTTAACAAAAACTGAATAAGCAAATGAGAAATTTTAATAAGTAACCTCAAACAGTTAACAAAATACAGGTTCACCTTGAGTTGCAACCTCCGTCATTCCATGAAAAGCTATTACTTGTTATGTATCACGCTGTAATGCAATCACTCAGTAAAAAGCGTGACAACCGACGAATTTACAGAGTTGGTAACTGGTTTCCAGATAACTCCTAAAAAATGGCCATATGTTTCCAAAAGAACAGAGCATGATTATTTTACAAAGTCAATACACCTATGTTATCACATGTACACAACATGACTATTTTCCAAACAGGTCAATTGACACATTTAATTATTATAACCAAGCACACAAACAACATCCACCTTACAACTCATTCTTTTTACCTGTCGATATCTAGATTTCAAGCTTATTAACTAATCAGTTAGTTCCTAGGGAAGCATCCTATATTCCGATAAATGGGATCAGTTACTATTAAAATATAAAATGTATACAAAATGCACGTATGATAATTGAACTTTTTGAAGGGCTGTTTGGGAATGCCTATTACCTGTGCATTTGTTATTTTTCTCAAAGGTGAACCACTTAACCCTACAAAAAAACAACTTAAATTAAGCAACTATAAGCAATTGGTCAAAAAGATAACTTAAATTAATTAAGTTGTCTTTTTGACCCATTACTTAAGCATCTATCATGGGTCTTAAAGCAATGCATAGTGTAAACTGAAATGGTGCCACCTGAAAGCATATATCATGGGTCCTAAAGCAATGCATAGTGTAAACTGAAATGAACTAATTTTAGAATGATTATGGATTTACTTTTAGGGTCATCTGAGATAGCAAAATTTATTGCAAAAAGTGCAACTCTGGCCGCTCTTAGAATTTCGTCTTTTTTAGCCTCACATTTCATCTGGGACGTGTTTTGGAGGTCCCTGCACAAACAGAATGTTATTAGGTCAAGTACTTGCGCGGGATAAATTTTAAATTCAAAAATTAAATACAAGGTGGGATCTTTTAAATTCAAACGTTTAATTAATTTTTTTTATTTTTATTTATTTATTTTTTAAGTCACAACGGCTATAAAAAAAAGAGTGAAAAAGATAATTTTCTGATCTATGCGAAAGTTAATTTTCTGATCTATCGTGAAGGAGCAAATGCTAAACTCAAACCTACTACAAAATTATTTAAAAAATCCAGAGTATAACGAACAATTAACAACATAACTTTTGATAACAAAATTCACAAAGAAACTTACAAATTTACACAACAAAATTCACCAAGAAACAAGAATCCCGGATACCAAACTTGTTTCTCATCCTCCTGAGTATGTTTTAAAGTGTTAAGAAAGATTAATATACATTGAACACAAAAGTACCCATTAATCATCAGAAAGTCAGAGATTCAGTAATGTAATATAAACTTTAGCCAATATGACAAAGGCAAAATACTTATTCATGCAACAATATTTCACTTTTTTACCAATTAATAAGTTATTTGTTACCTGTTTATGCAACAACCTTTCATATTTATACCTATTTTTGCAAGATATAAGGTTACTGCTCAATTTCCACCAAGGCTTATGTTACTGCTTTTTTTGGCTTCCTTAACCACTACTGGCCCTGTAACTAAGATAATCCTACTTTGCAATCACAATTGTGTCTTTTTTTCTCTAATCAACTTAAGTTTCAGAAACTTTAGTACGATCAGTTTAAAGTTATTATAGCAGACATCATTGGTTCATTTTGCAACTCCCAATCATTGGTTCAAGTGCACTATATCAGTAACTGCTTACAAAACATTGCTTATGCGATTGTCGCGTTTTGGTAAATGTGGCATGCTTTTGAACGTATGGGATGAGATGGAACAAGATGGTTATGTTTCTGATGTTGAAGTTTATGAGCATATAATTAACGGGCTTTGTAATAATGGTCAGCTTGAAAAAGGCGTGATTGTTATGGAGGAGTGTTTGGAGAAAGGGTTTTGTCCTAGTAGGCTTATTAGCGCTAAGTTGAATAATAAACTGTTGGCTGCAAATAAAGTCGAGATGGCTTATAAACTGTTTTTGAAGGTTAAGAAAAGCCGCCATGATGAAAATGCACGGAAATATTGGAGAGCTAAAGGATGGCATTTCTGAGTTCGTATATTGATAAGTTGGGTTAGTCAAAGAGTGCCACATTTTTTTAGCTGAAGGTTGTCTGCTATGTAAGTATTCACCACTTACTTCTTATATTCGTTCTGATATATGGGTAGGATAAGTATTGAAAAGGTTAAACTAAGGCTAGTTGAATCTCAACTTAGTTTCATTTAAGCCAATTCTGGTAAAAAAAAAAAAAAAAAAAAAAAAAAAAAAAAAAAAAAAAAAAGCATGCAGCAAATTGTAAATTTCACTTTTGTAGACTTTCTCATGAGTAGATTTGAAAATTTCTAGCAGTTTAATTAGATTGGGTTGATTCTGGGAAATTTTATAGCTAACGGGTTAAAGTGGTAAAATTTCAAAAATTTGCTAAGGAAACTGGTCAAATGTCACAGAAACATATTCAGATGATTTTAGTTAATTTTTTTAACTATATAATAGGCTTTATGTACGCTAATAATTACTTATTAATTCAATAAAATTTGAACAAAAAAGTGTGGAAGGATCAATTATACTGTAGTTGGTCCAAAGATATCAGATTTCGTCTCACCCTCTTTAACTTATTTGAAAAGGATAGTCAATTAGTCATTGTTGTGGATGAATGTAAAATATATGAAGCATTGAATCATTTAATAACTATGAAATAGTTGAAATGAGTTATTGTAACAGTTAATGCCTAATGTGAGTTTATTGATGTTTGTCGTATGTGAGTTATTTTTTCTTTGTATGAAGTAACTATTGTAGATATCTTCTTTTGTGGTATTAGTGGTTTTGAAGGCTCGGTTTGGTCTGTGTTACTCCAAGTTTTTAAATACATAGCAATATTAAGTATAAAAACAGGATGGAGTACCTCCCTTGCTAGCCTTGTGTGCTTGTAGATACTTTTCTTTTGGAAATTCTGTACACTATAGATAAACTTGAAAAGCTGATTATTTGTCTTCATGGAATTGAATAGATGCACTGACTCACCAAAAAAAAATTACCGTCACCAATCCCAAATGGATAACTCATAGAAACGTAAGCAAGTTTGTACACTATAGATAAACCTGAAAGGCTAGTTTCATAATTTCTCTTTCTAATGTCCTTTTTTATGATGCTATTTCAGTTGCTTTAATCTGTAATTTCGTTACAAACTTTGTGCAGATGCGAGTATTTCAAGATCTTGATTGAACGACCACATGTCTTAAGCGTGGTCAATTTACATCGCTTGACTTCCAACTTTGACTACACAAAGTATCATGGTCGGGATGATCTCATTTTACAATGCGCCCTAGCTCAAAATCCGATTGCTCAACTTATTCTGGGAAAGGTATCCATTCTTAAGCTCATATTGTTCTTTATCTATCTAAATCCGTCTCTGCAGGGACAGTTTCGTGATTAATTACATTTCACAAGGATAAATCTTGGTAGTTTTTGACATACCCCGGTTTACTTTATGATGTATATGTCATGTGGTATGACATGGGCGTTTGGGTTAAATGGGTAGAGCTTAAGGGCTGGTCAAAACGGGATGGGCCAGATTGGGATGAACCACCAACATTTGTTATTCTTTCTTGGAACTTATTAAATGAGAATCCTGAACTTATAATTACAAAAGCTATCAATCTTTTATAAAATGGGCATATTTTATTGGCAATATATGCGGGTTGTAAAGGGTTTGGGTCAGATGTGTACAGTTTTGTGCCGCGTAAGACGGGTCCGCTTGACTCCTTTTTTTCCCGCATTTTTCAGAATCTTATAAACCATTAATTTTTTTTTTTTTTTTTTTTTTTTTTTTTTTTTTTTTTTTTTTTTTTTTTTTATATATTTTTAGAAAGGCTCTTATAAAGCTATTCTCAAAGTATGACTTTTTTAGATGTTTGACATGTTTGTTATATAATAATGACTTTTTTAGGCTCTCCTATATGATGAAGATTGGTTCGGGGATACGCGGGTCATCCGTGACTCTAAATCAACTTCTGGACTTCTATATTCACATAAACTTGTGAGATTTTTAATCCTTTATGGAAGCTGTGAAGATATTATAAATATGCATTACAAATTGATCAGCTATGTGGTCCGCTATATTAGATTTAATAAGGATCTTTCGATAGGTATTATTAAGGCTATTGACAATATGTGTTGTGATAATGCGAGTAATCGAGACAGTGTGATCGTTTTATTTGATCAACTCCCCCCTAAGGCTGTTGTTTTCGAGTTTCGGCACTTCAACTAAATATATAAATAAAAGTCTTTCAGTAGTAACTTGTATGTGTGTTGTTATTTAGAAGCTTTTGCTAGTTTGAGTATGTTATGCAAAAAGATGTAAGTTCATCAGTATGTTTCGGTCTAAAAAACCCCGTTCTTTTGGATGTTTTACATTAATGTTCCATGTTTCATAGATATAAAAGCAATGAAATAAACTGCAATTTCTTGTTGTGAACTACCGAATGATTCTAGCGTGCTTGATGTAAATACTTGTAGTCCAAGTGAACTTAAATTAAAGCCCTTACTTTTTATAGACTACGGAACTAGAACCTTTGAGTATGATTTTTTCCTTAAATCAGATGCATATAATTGTTGTTAGATCATCTTTAGATTTATCAGGAAGCTTTACCGTGGTAGATAATCCGATACTTGAATCGTAATTAAATGTATATATGTTATTAGTCTTGCACTTTTTTTTTTTCCGTAAAATCTTTGTAAAATCTGGACATTTGAGAGTTTACAAGGAATTTTGCTTTTAGAGGTAAAAATGAAACAATTTTCGTAGTGTATGGATAAAAAATGTACAAAACATTTCTTACAGTATTATTTATGAGCGGCTAAAATGGGCGGTTCGGGCAGCTTGGCTGACCCGTCAAAACGGGTTAGAGTGTCCCGAATTGGTAAATTCTAAGATGGGTCAAAACAGGTTTGGATCAACTTAGTTGTAAATCAATTTGACCTATTTCTATATGGATAGATAAAAATAAAAATGATGGGATGTATATTTTTCTATCATTTAATCTTTGGTTGATAGAGAGACTGATGACGATCTAATACACCATACCTCTATCCGTATGGGTGCATGTTTTGCAGGCTTTTCTAACAGATTTCGCCTTTCGGTATATGAAAATGGGTCATATGTTAGTGGGCCCCTACAACACCCAAGACTTGTGAGATCATTCATCCGTCTTGCCAGCTCGAAAGACATTAATAATCTGATATTTATAGCTTTGAACGGATACATTCTCCAATTTGCTGGATTTGAAAAGTCTAATGCGCATGGGATGTTTGTTGTTGTCAGGAATATGTGCTTATATGAGCTCACAAGGTTTTGTGAGCCAACTGGATGGTTAGAGAGTCCGTCACCAAGCAACTTTGTGGATGTAGCTCATCGTGAGGAGGTGATGGTGATATTTGATAAACTCTTCCCCTTGACTCATGTTTGAGTCTTGTGTGTGGTTTGTTGTGTGCCTGTTTGGGGATTTAAAAAAGAAGACTAATTATCCCTTTTAGTAGCATGTCTATTATTCGTAAGCTTTACTAGTGTTATGATGGGACTGGTTGCAGCCCTTTGAATCCCAAAGGATGTCTCGGTATCGGGTTGACTATCAGTCACAGTTAGCCCAACTGTGGGAATTATGAACTGTTGATCAGTACATATGGAAACCGAGTTTCAAAAGGTTTCGCGTTTGAGAGTCACACCTGTGCTTATTGCACTCTATAGCTTTGTTTCAAAACTTCTTAAAGGCCAAACGAACAATCATCTTCATGTCAGAATGGCAGAAAACAATCATTGTAATAGGTCTAGAATATCATTATAGCATCTGTAATAGGCCAAACGAACAATTCAACACCTGCTAGGTGCAAACAATTTTGAAGTAGTCACACCAACAGTGCTTTACCTAGTTTGAGTCTGTGTGACAATTTTAAATCCCGTGAGTTAGTCACCAAAAAGTTGAAAACCATATTTACCAAATAAAGAAAAAAATAGCGAATTTTGTCAAAAAAGAAAAGTCATTGAGCATCGGGTCAAAGCCGACCGTAACCGAAAAGAGATTTTCGAAGAAAACATGAACCGAGAACCGAACCTAAATGACTCGGTCGGTTACGGTTTGTGTCGGTTGGTTCAATCTAGACGGTTTAGCTGTGTTTTACTCGGTTTTGACATGAACCGTACTGAACTATGCCGAACCGAAACCAAAGTGTGTAATTTTTCACATACTAGAGTGAATTTCTTGATTTTTCACACTTTAAAGTGTGTAAATATGCTCTAATAAGTGTGAGTATGTTACTATTTTGCAGTAGTGAACCCGATATGCTACTTTACTGATTAATGGATACCTCTTATTTTATTAGAGTTATTGTTACTGATGTAATTTATGTATTCAAACTCTAGTATCAAAAAATTGAGTTTATTTGATAAAAAATTGATAGGTTTTTATTAGGCAAGTGATATTTATTAGTTATTTACATGGAAGCTAAGCTTTTATCACATCCACAACCTTTGACTTTTTTTTCACGTTTGACTACCTTAGATGATTGAATATGGTAATAAGGAATTACCGTGTAGTTACCTTTTTTTGAACTAAATTACCGTGTTACTTATAATATTTCTAGTTTCTGGGAAGCATCGACTAATCTAGCTAGGCGTGTTTTTTTTGCTTCTTTTCATTCTCTATAAATAATATATCGTAACCTAGAACGATTTCATTCTTAGTTTACAATGTCGAGATCTGATGTGAATGTTGTCTTGCTTAGGAAGAGGGAGTTGTACTCGGTGCCATGGCCATTTGTCGTCGCACTTTGTTTTTTGATGACGGTCTTCGTAATCTTACCTTGTTTAGATATCATAGATGTCTTTAAACTTCTTGTTGGTTTCGGCGTATCGATGTTTCTTCTCACACAATGGTTGGTGGATTTTAAGTGTTTTCTTCGCTATACGAAGGTTAGTTAGTTAGTTTGTGACATTCAGAAAGCTTGCATATGCATTTTTTTTTTTTTTTTTAATTTATTTTCGATTCATAGCGGAACTGTGATGCGTGTCATGATATTTGTAGGTTGAAGATGTTCATCTTGCAGATGCATGCATAATTACTACATTCGCCCAAATAGTACCACTACATTCGCGTAAGGTTGTAACTTTGTTTAAATTGTTTCTTCTATACTACATTCGCAGCTTGATTTATTTTAGTTACATATGCAACAAAAGGTTTAGGCCATATAACGTCAACATATTTTCCTTCAAGTTTCATTATCATTCTTTTTGCTTGGTTGGATCAGCTGGCAGGCTCTTTGACAGAGGAGATATATTTTGATTTCCGAAAGCAGCGTTTCATCTATTCGCATGAGAAAAGAACTTTTTACAAGCTTCCCTACCCAACCAATGAAACTTTTGGCTACTATCTTAACAGCACTGGATACGATACGGACTCTCAAGTTCAGATTGCTGCAGACAAATGGGGACGCAATGTGTAAGTTAGATTTACGACCCTTTTATTTTCTCTCTTCTTTGTTAAACTCGCGTATTTTACTGTTAAATTAATCTTCTGGTACTGGCATCTCTGCGTAGAATTGAGTATCCACAGACAACTTTCCGGGAGTTGGTGAAAGAGCAATGCATGAAGCCCTTCTTTCTATTTGAGGTTCAACATCCATTACCATGTGCGTTTGTTATTTCTTTTCTTAACTACCTTGTTATATATCTTCACGTTTGATGTGTAGGTCTTCTGTAATGGACTATGTTGTTTAGGAGGCCCCGGATTTATTAATAGTGGTCTCTTCGGTCTCTTTGTTGTGTTTCTGGTTGAGTCATTGGCGGTCATAAGTCAGTTGAAGACTTTGTCAAATATTAGACGCGATAGAGTAGCTATAGATTCCAGGGTGCTAATGGTGTACCGTAATGGAAAGTAAGTTGTAATGTGAATTACATTCTGTTTCTGGTTCTTCTTTTGGCTCATTGTGAATAAATATTTGATCACTTCTATTGCAGGTGGATACGTGTGGCAGGGACAGATCTTGTGCCTGGGGACATTGTGTCTATTGGTCGTTATGTTCGTCAAGATACAGAAACAGAAGAATCTATCCCTGCAGACATGCTTATTCTTGAAGGTAGTCTTATTGTGAGCGAGTCTATCCTCACAGGCGAGTCTATCCCTCAACTCAAGGTACTTCTCTTTTTCAATTTCCTTCCAAGGTTGTATCGTCTTCTAGTAAACTCATTACATAAAAACGTCAAAAACTGTGTATATGTTTTCAGGTTTCAATTATGGGTAGAAGACCGGAAGAACATTTGTCTTATAAACGAGATAAAAGACATGTCCTTTTTCGTGGCACAAGGATATTGCATCATGAGCCCGATATGGTCGGTCTTCTACGAAGTCTCAATTTTTTTTCTTCTATCAGTAGTTGTATATGATATTGGTACTAACTTGTTTTTATTGTTTGTGTTTTCGTTGCTTCAGAAATTTCATATTAAAGCGCCTGATACTGGTTGTATAGCATTTGTCTTACGAACTGGATTTAAGACAAACCAAGGGAAATTAGTACGGACTAGTTTGTTTTCACGAGAGAAGGTAAGTTTATATATACGTAGCGCACTTCTCATTATTAGTTTTGTCTTCCTTAGATCCTTGTATTTGATAAATACATACTCCGTATCTTTTATGAAGGTTACTGCAAAGAGTTGGGAGAGGGGACTTTTTAGTTTGTTATTAGTTTTTTCTGCAATAATCGGAGTCGCTCACCTGTTTAAAAAGGTAAATGTGCATTCTTATCATCTTAAATCCCTATATCAGTTATTCCGTTAATTAACATAATCGATGTTGTTGAATTAGGGGCTCGAGAATCCAAATAGGACTACACACACGCTTTTCTTAAGCTATACCTTATGTATAACTTCTGTGATACCACCTGAGCTGCCAATAACATTGTCGATGGCTGTATATGTATGTTTTGCTGTAAAAAACCGCGTGGTATACTATTTGCTGGGAAAGTGAGCAGACTAGTGTGACGCAAATTTTCAAGTCGCAATCTAAAGAGATGAACACATTCACCGAGATGCAACCATTGCACGGCCTTGCCCTTTTGTTTTGGTGCATCAGGATGATGACTCGAGACTATTCGCTTCTACTTTTTCTTGTTATTGTTGGATTACCATGTAACAAATTTTTGAGTACCTTATTTTGGATGATGTTAAGCTAATGCTGTTAAAACATTTTGCTATAACTTTAGACTCGTTAATTGTCTTATACTATTTTGTTTTGAATAGTGTTCATTGAAACGAACTTAATGCTTTAGTGAAAGTAAGATTGTAAAATGTCTTCAGAAAATGTTTGTCCCACATCGACAAGTAAAGAACAATTAAATGAGGACAAGTGAAGAACAATTTCATAATATACCGGTTTTTTTCGGTTTTTTATCCGGTTTTATCCGGTTTTAAAATAAAACCGGTTTTATTTGTTTTTAATAAAAAAAAAAAAAAAAAAGTAAAAAATGTTACCGTTTGAAAAAAAACCGGATTTAACCGGTTTTTTTCAAAAAATATAACCGTTTAAAAAAAAAAAAAAAAAAAAAGTAGCCGTTTGAAAAAAAACCGGATTTAACCGGTTTTAACCGGTTTTTTCCGGTTTTTTTTAAAGAATACCGAGCCAAACGGCTAGTATGAATATAGCCGTTTTTTTTTTTAAATTTTTGAGGGTTTTGGGGAGTTTTAAGGCACTATAAATAGAGGTAATGAGTTGGGGTTGAAAACACATCAAAAACAATCTCATTTCTTTCTCTAATCTCTCAAAAACGCTCTAAAATCGCTAAATCGCTATAATGGAAAACTCACAATCACAACAAGCTTCCACTACTCCCTCCGTTGCTACTAGCAATGTCCGAAAACAACATTACACAAATGATGATGTTGAACTTGTTAGAGCAACTACCCGAAAAGGTGATGTGTGGTCTAATTTCGATATGTGTGTTATGAAAGATGGTAATGTAAAGGCGCGTTGCCGGAAATGTCGGAATTTTTATAGCACCGGGTCTAACTCTACACTTAGGAATCATGTTGGTAGTTGTAAGGCGGTTCAAAATACTAGTTCGCAAGCTACTATTGGTGCGGATGGTCAAGTTTTTATATATGATGCGAATGCGCTTCGACTTGATTTTACGAAGTTTGTCATTCAACAAGGGCTTCCATTCAACCACTTCGACAACGTCAAGCTTACGGAGATCATCAAAAGGAGGCTACAACCGCGGTATCAACATGTAAGTCGTACTACTCTTAGAAGTGATGCTTTTAAATTATGGAAAACGGCTAAAAAAGAAATAATTGAAGGTTTTCGTGATTATAAATATGGTGTTTCTATAACTACGGATACTTGGGCCGCACCACATGGTACGGCAAATTCTTATCTCGCCGTTACGGCTCATTGGTTTAATCCCGAATCTTGGTTATTAATGAAACGGACACGCTTTTAAAATATTTGGTTATCCTCATACGAGATGTAATTTAAGAAAAATTTTGCATGACACTTTAATTGAATATAATTTAGATGATAAAGTTTTTACGATTTCACTAGATAATGCATCAAATAATACTAGAGCTAACATGCGAATCCGTGGAAGTATGTGTATGTTTGAAATATTATTTGGACGGAGTAGATAGGATACAACATGAATCGTCGTTGGAAGGTCCAATAATAGATAAAGATGTTGAAGAAGGTATAATAAGAGAAGAAGAAGAAGCGGGGATATCACCTTCGTCTTCGACTACGAATACCGAAGGCGAATTAGATGAAGGTGAGATTAAAGAATTTGAAGTTGAAGATTTAGATGTACAAGATTTTTTGGAAGAAAATGATCTTGATGACGACTTGAGTGACTAGTTGAGTATAACGGGTGATGGCAATGCCGAAACTCGATATACTTGATTACACTAATATGTTTTCGGGTGATGGCCATGCCGAAGCTCGCAAAATGTATTAATATTTATATGTTTTTATGATTGTATTGTTTAAATAAAAGTTATGATTGTATTGTATAAATAAAAGTTATGATTGTATTTTTTTTTTGTATAATTGTATTGTTTAAATAAAAGTTATGATTGTATAATTGTATTGTTTAAATAAAAGTTATGAGAATATTGTTTAATTATATGTTTGATAATTAACAATTTTATTAAATAAATGTTCGAAGCTTTTAGTAAAATTCCGGAAAAAAACGAACCGAAAAAAACGAACCGGTAAACAACTGATAAAAAATTCGAATCCGAACATTTTTAACCGAAAAAAGCGAACCGGTAAAAAACCGAAAAAAACCGATTCCGAAAATTTATAACCGAAAAAAACTGATTCCGAACATTTATAACCGAAGAAAACCGATTCCGAAAAACCAAAACCGAACCAAAACTGGTTATTCGAAAAACTGGTTTTTTTATAACTGGTTATTAAAAAACCGAAAACCGAAAAAAAAACCGATTTTTTTGCACCTCTACTTTCATATGCTTATAGCTTTAAATGTTATGGGTTACATGTAACTTTGTTTTATACTACTAATTTCAATTTTTTCACTACTAACATTTATAAACTATATAATAATTTACTTAACTTTTGTTTGTCTCACATAGTCACATTGTTATCATATTTAGGAGTGGTAACGATGCGAGTTTACAGCGGGCGGCTGTCCTCAGTTTGTGCTTGATTTTACGTTTGGTATTTTATTGGGGGACTCCATTAGGGTGAAATGCTCCACGTCTTGTTCGCTATTCGAAATCTTATTGAGGTGTGAGTTCACCAGCCCGCGCATAATTTCTGTTTATTTTTTATTTTCATGATAAACAATATGATTTCATGCAATAACCTAAAAAATCGAGCACCCATCTATACTACATACTAATGTATTTAGGACTTCTAAATGAGGAAGTCTTAAAATTTTTAAGACCAAAAACAATTCCCAAATAGGAAATCTCTACTACGTTATAGATAATTAAAATTGACAACCAAAAATTTAAACGTCTTAATTATAAAACTTGTAACACCCTCAATATTAATACACATCATTTCAAAATTTTATAACAACCCATTAAAAAAAATTGTAACAGCCCATTTCAAAATAGTTACCCCACCCACATAGCCCACCCCCACACATAAAAACCCTGCACATTCATTTCTATCCATCTCCCTCTCTAAACACACAATCACATACTATGGTCTCTCTAGAAACACACAAACCCATAAATTAACTGTCGATACCAGCCCCTCCAGCGTCGCCGACACTACCACTACAACCAACTAAATCTGCCGCAACCAACATTGGTTTTGTTGCATTGTGTGATTTTGGTTGTTTTTGTGTTCGCTTGTTTGTGGCAGATATGGTTGTTTTTGTGGTGCTTATGATGATTTTAGCTATGTATGTCTTCGGTGGTTTTGGTAGTGCGGTAGTGCCGATTTTGAGTGGTTTTGTCACCTCTAGGTAGATCTGTTAGTAGTGAGGTGTTTGTTATATGTCAAGTATTTTGCTGTGATAATAGTTTAATTTGTTTATTTTTGGAGGCTAACAGTTGTTTAAAGGGAGGAGTGGGTCCAAAAATGGAGGAAGTATTGACGGGAAGAGGAGTGGAGTCGTTGCCGTTTGGTGGTAAACATAGGTGTAATTTCAATTTAAGGTATCAAACTTTTTTTTTTCTCAATTTAAGGTATCGAAGTTATTATAGTGTACAAATGAAGGATTTTTTAACCTGCTAGTCAGGTTACCAGTAATTTGTTTATTAGTTGGCAATAATTGCAGATGTGGCATCCTCGTTGGCAGTTTATGATGACGCGATAATAATTCCAAACACCACTTTCTTCAACCTCTCATTCACAACCATTAAGGGACATCACCACCACCACCACCACCACCACCACCACCATCAAGCAACACGACAACCATCATTATCTACACACTCATGGGAGGACCTTAGTGGAGACCGGGGAGGGTCACGGCCCTCCCAAAACTTTGATATTTTACTTATATTTGCTTAACGAAAATACTACTTTAGCCGTCCCAAATTAACTCATATAGCACTCGGCCCTCCCAATAATTTCACCCAAGTTTCGTCTATGTACACACTCCCACTGATGGTCTAATTATTTTTTTAATGAAACATATTGTAACATGTATTTCATTCTAAAAACAACCCACTGATGTTGGTAATGGCATCTTACCCGATTTTTGTAGAAATAAACAATGTTGATTTTTTTCTCATATTCATCTTCAAATGACATGTTTTTTAAAAATGCCACACATTTCTGTTTACCCTTTCAAAGTGACAAATTAATTAGAATATTTACATTGATGATCAAAGATATATTATTCTATATTTTTTCTCTATCTGAAACCAAGTGGTATTGATTTGCAAAACAAGAACATAAGTCAAGGATAAATGCAAATCGCAGATCAAAGTAGGAGCACAAGCCCAGAAGTTGTTACAGTTTTATGGGTTTGCAAGTTTTGGAGGTGCTAGGTAAGTTGTGAAATGGAGTTCGAAGATGAGGAATGTTTGGATTTAGCTGTAGTTTAAAGGATAAGGGGGTGTTTGGACAATAACTTGTTGGACTAGATTTTATGACCTGTAAACCTTTTAATTGTCCAAGATTGCTAGAAGAAAAAAGATTAAAGTAAAGTAACTCCCAATACCGTCTTCCACGGGTTATGGGTCCCAATACCGTCTTCCACGGTGTATGGGGGAGGTTGAGACGTAGACAACCATACCCCTACCTAAGGTAGAGAGGCTGCTTCCGGTTCTACCTAAGGTAGAAAAGGACCTCCGGCCTTTTGTAGGGAGTGAGGATCGAACCCTTGACCTCCAGGTTAGGAGGCAAGGGGTTTTCCAACTGATCCAACCCTACTTTAGAAGAAAAAAGATTGATACCTTATAATCTATATAGAGGAATAGATATATGAACATACCTGGTGCATACTTCCAGTAATATATTTTACTGTCGTCACTGCTTCGCCTGAAACCGTTGCTGAGCAAACACATACTAGACCGAGTATCCATATCTTCTTTCATTACAGCTATCCACTTGGAAATTACCTCACAAGCAACTGCATCCCTGAAAGTCAATGACTCATGTGCATATTCTTTAATCACTGCAGCAACTCCTAAAGCAGCCATATTACTGTCACCTCTATACCTTTCAGCAACATTACCCTCTGAACCTTCTTGACCAGGTACTTCGGTTTTCATACTGTCTGCCCCGATCTTTGCACCAAGGTATACCCGCTTATTTACCAAGCAGTCCGTGTTTGTCTTTCCTTCAAGTTGTTTAACCTCCAACTTTCTTTGAGCCACTGCAGCATGATCGTTACTCTCCTGAATTACCTCAGCTTCACGATTCCCCTGAGCTCCCTGCAGTTCCACCTCAAACCAAACACGTTCATCAACCTGTACTCCATGGACTCCTGTTTTAACACCAGGACCAAGTTGTTTGAACCCAACTTGTTTATGACCAAGTTGTTTGAATCCAACTTGTTTTGAACCTCCATGCTTTTGTACAACATTCCCATCGAGCTTATCGATGTTTAACCTAGTATTCATACTAGCCATTCTTCTTTAACCTTGCTACAAACCTTGTCAAGTTGCTTTTTAACCAACTTTACCGACAAGTCTCACAAGCCGTGTGTTAAACCCGCTTTCTTGTAATAATTGATCTACTAACCTTTAGAAAAACCATAAAGCTTCGATCTTTCCACCTCAAGTCTACAACCTTGATATACCTTGTACTCCAAGTAATCACTTTTCTTGAATCCCAAGACAAAGCTAAACCTTACTTGTCTTCCAAGAATCACCAAGACTTGAATTCCAAGAAACTGAAAAACTTGAAGTTGAAACTTCTTGCAAAACCTTGTCACCTTTGAAGCTCAAAACCGAAACTCCAAGAACCTTGTGACAAAAGAAAACGATTTCCCATAACCCTAGGAGAATCGATCCACCTCCTTGTAAGAAAACTTCAATAACCTTGTTGCCCAAGTAATCTTGACTCGAAAACCTAGAAACCTTGAACCGTGTAATCTACACAACGATAGCCAAACAATAACCGAAAACGACAAAGAACACAACAACCAAACCAGAAAATTCGACAACCTATATCTCTTTCCTGGAAGCTCCGATGCAAGATCCCTCCGGTGAGATCCTAGATATATGTGTCTTCAACCTACGGTTCGAATTTCGTAGAAATCCAACGGTTAACGAACCCGCAGCGCCAATTCTCCCACGACTGCGCAGTAACCGACGAACCAAACCCGGTTCACTCGTTTCTCTTGTTTTAGCTCTATCCACGTTGTGTGATTCGTTCTTCTCGAACCTGGCTCTGATACCAATTGTTGGGAGAAATCCAACAAACCGATTTCTAGAGCGGAACCACGAATCAAGAACTACTCCAACAAGACCTCGGCAAAGGGTTATGATCCCTTAATGCCGAGTGGCACCAACACACACGATATATTTTACACTCAAACGTTTATTAAACGTGAGCAAGAAAATAAGGTACAAATAAAACATCCCCCCTCATCCCTATTTATAGAGAATGAGGGGGGAGAAACCTAATCCTTGGTGAACAAGGATTCTACAATTGAGGAGGTTAGAAACTTTCCTAATACATGACTAACCTCCTTAAGTTTGAGCTAAAATACAATTAACCCCCTAAACTTATATCCTAACTATTACACACTAATATTCTAACAATAAAAATTACGATTTTTTCCAATCTTTCTAATATAATTTACAGAATCATTTCCATACCAACACATAAAACCTAGTGTTTAAACTTGTGCGACCTAGTGGCCATATATGAAAACTCATTCACTTGAATCCAGTTTAGTAACCGAATGGTAGAAGACATATAACATGCATAAAATTTAAGGGTTCAAATCCGGTACACAAGCTCTTTTCTATGGGGTGTTTGTTTATGGTTATATAGCCGACTTATGACTTATAATAATATTTGAAGAAACCTATAATAATATTTCACATGCTATTAAAAGAACGACATTGGGCTTTAGCTCATCTGTCAATGACAGCGTTTGGGTATTTTTCTGCACGTACTAGTTGCAACGAGCTGTGGAGGTTTGTACCACCAGATGCAGCATTATCGTTTGATTTGGAGTCTGGAGTTGATGTAAATGATGAAAGGTTTATGTCTGAGCTTAAGGCGTTCTTTGAAAAGGAAGTGGCTAATGTCAAAACTACCCCTGGTTCAAATGAGCTTGCGCTGCTTGTTAAAGAATGTCTATTGCTAAAGCAAATGGCCAACAAGATGATAACCATCGATAGTGATGCAATGGAGATAGATGATACAACACAAACTAACAAGAAAAGAAATTTTCCAGATGGAATAGGTGAGAGGGGGTTTCATTGTTGCAGAATGGCTTGAGGGTAATTGCTAGCGGCCTTAGCTTGTGGCAGCAAAATCAGTTGGATTATTCAGATCTTCATGGCGAGTTTTTGACTCGGTTTTCTAACCTTGAAGATGCTGTTGGACAAATGGCCGCAACCATTTCTCAAACCAAGTAAGTTCCATCATTACTGATTTAGCAACCGATAATGATTTGCATTTTAAGATTCATGGGATTTACGGTATAGTTGCGCTGTCAGCAAAAATTATAAAAAAGGAACTACTATTCATCTTCTAGTTTCAGTAATCCTGAGTTATGTTTCTTGTTTTGGTAAGTAATTCTTCTATACTTAGAACCTGAAACACGTCAGACAAACTGTAGGTAAACACACACATTACTTGGAAACTGTAGTTACATTGTTTATCTTTTGTATAAAAAAACTAAAGTCTTCTTTTCTTTGTACATCGCTGAAATACAAAGAGCTAAAAATTTGTTAAAAACTTCGAAATATAAAGAACTAAGAATATTCTGAGTAAATGCATGGAAGCTTGTCCTCAATGCCCAAGCATTGTTTGTGTCAATACTGTGCACTGTGCACAGTCCGCTTCAGCCAATTTGAGTCTAAAAAACTCAAATCAGTGTGGTTTGGTTTGGCAATTTAGTCATAATAAATAGAAAGAAAGAAAAAAATAACATAAAGAGCATGTAATCATATATGTTAACAAATAAATACACATTTAATGTTATGATCTGTTCAAAATTCACTAGAATCAAAGAATGATCAATAGATAGTTCCCGCTTTGGCACCTCTGCAGATCTGCCTCACAGTTTTGTTCTTGGTACAAAGCCTGTCCTTTGTACCAAAACATGTCAACCAATTCGTGGTTCAGTTCTTGTACCTTATATACCTAGCATCTCCTATATTCGTGACAATGTCGGAGAAAGAATGTATCAAGTAGGGGTGAGCAGGCCCAACCGAGCCGAAAACCGGAATAACTGAAAAACCGATTTAACCGAACTGAAATAACTGATTCAAAGCCAAAACCGACGGTTTGGTTTTAAGAAAATGAAAAACTGAATTTTTGGTTCGGTTTCGGTTTTCACCCAATAACCAAACCGAACTGAACCGAACGTAACCATCTCTTTAGTTATAACTTTTTAAAAAAAACTTATTAAGTAACCTCACTAATAACATACACATTAGTTTAATACTATAGTTAAGTAATATGACCTACTACATAATGCTTGCCTATTTACATGATGATGTTTATATGAATTTTTTAAAATTAATTAGAGCTTTTTCAATTGAAGTTTTTTAGTAAAAATATATAGGAAATAATTTGGTTAACCCAAAAAACCGAAAAATACGAAACCGATTAAAACCGGAATAACCGATCTGTTTCGGTTTCTTGTTTTGCAAAAAACGAAAGTTCGGTTTTCAGTTTGGTTTTAGCCAAAAACCGAAAGAATCCGCACTATTGGTGCTAAAAAACAAAATCTTACATTCTTACCAACAACTATATATAAACAAGTTCTTAACCTAAATCAAAAGACATGAACAATGGTGTAACAACTTGAAACCAAAAAAAAAAAAAAAAAAAACTGATAGAACATTCTCGACTAACTCATCTGCATATATGAGTTCATATACATACAAAAGATGACATAAATATATACAGTCTAGCGCATTAAACAACAGACTGAACTCTATCCTAAACTGGCTGGCTGGCTGACTTAGGAGGGAACAAGCTGTGGCAAAAATACCATGGTTTGGTCAGTTTATTGGGGTTCTGTCAAACGATGCACTTATATAACCTTGTGTGGATAACAAATGGCTACAGCTATCTGATAGGGAAGTCGGAGAACTACTACCTTTTAGCTTCAGAATAAGACGGGTTCAACTTTCTTATATTCCTTTGTGTACTTTATCCCATAAATTTTAGCATTTGAATATGGTGGCATTTGGTTTGTTAACGGGAATCACTACAGCCTACAGGGATGTGTTACACTACGTCTTGGGATGAATATGGGTATCAGTTATCAACCCACCACATTTGATGGGCTTATTAGATCTCCAATTTTATGGGTTTGAACCCAGTTTTTAAACAAAATTTTTACTTACAGTTAGACCTTAAGAAAACTCAACACAAAGGGACTTGACCAAGGTACACCCATAAACTTTATTGGGAGCCATAAATCTTTTTACACAATAATCTATTTCTTATGTGATCATCAATCAATCATTAAAAAGAGTAAATTATTCCTCTGTGCTTGTTTATCCATACCTTCATGGCGTGTTTTTCCCAAGAATTAATAAAAAGTCAACTTTTCCTCAAAAGTCTTAGAGCTGCAAATTGCATTTCAAAATATTCCATGTACGTTCAGTAATCACAAAGCGTAAAATTATCCAATCAAGAATGACATTAATCCAGAAAAACTTATCAAAGTTGTCTCAGAATTTCTAACATCAACATGAAACGGGCATATTTAGCCCATTGAAAAATTAAATGAGCACTAACGGGCACATATTTTCTCTTAATTGGAGAACATTATAATCGTTTTTAAAGAAAAACTTATATATGTAATATATTTAATTTTTTTAAATATAAATGAAGTGTTACGTTTAATGAATTTATTTCGTTATTTTTGGTCTTCTATAAAGTGATTTGTATAACATGTGCCCGTTTGTATCGTGCCCATTCTAGCCCGTGTCCCTTGCCTGCCCGGCCCGCCGGTTTTGCCACCTCTAGTACTTAGTTAATTATCTCCAACAATATTGGCAGTTGGTAATGACTTATTAGTGTCCCCTCTAGTCATGTCAATCAATAACATAAATACACAATTACAAATCATGCTATTGCAAATCAGGACGTCCGACTCTCCTACTTACCTACATCTAGAATCACTTAAAATAGAGTAAATACATAATCATTGAAGCAACAACTAAAAGTTTCGAGCATCATTATATCGATCATGTTTCGAATCTAATAACATTGTGCATAACTTATTTGAGAAGTAAGAACACAGGTCATACACAATTACTAATCCAAAAACATGCTATTAAAAATCAATCGGGATGTCCTATGCTCCTACAGTCCTAATCACCTACATCTAAATAACTAAATTCACTTAGATAGAGCGATGACGCAATTTTTGGAGTAACAAATAATAATAATTTCTAGCATCATACAGTATATCATTCATGTTTCAAGTCTATCAAAATTGTTAACTAGCATTTTCGGATAGTAAAGCATAAAGGCCATACCTCCAACCTACGTTTCCCACGATCCTTATCACAAGTTGAAAACGGCTTACGCGTCTCTTCACATTCATCCTGTATGATTCACAAGTAACAAACAGGTAATTAACATAACAATTCTTCAGTACACTATCCACATGCAACAAACTACAAATCCATTTAACTGTTTGTTATATGTGTTTGTAAAATTAGAAAAAAAAAAGGGGCATTTTAGTAGCTTCACAAGACACTTAACGAAACCATTTAACTGGTGTTACCTATAACGGGGCTCGAGGGACCAAATGGGTAACCGTTTGGCAAAACAGGGACGACTTACGTCTGTAAATCAAAATGGGGGACCAAATACAGAAATGGGCTGGAGTTCAGGGACGATCCGTGTAATTTTCTCTTTAAAATGTCTTGGTCTTTGTTTTGGTCTTGGTCAATGTGATACAAAATGATTAGGTAGGTAGTGGTCTTAAAGTTACAGCTATCATATCTTCACAACCACACATCTATCATATTTTGAATACATTTCTTTACGAGGAAGAAGATCATAGATCTAGCAATCTTACAGGTACTCGCTTTATGAATCAAGTTGTATTTATTTTATATGATATATGTTGCTTGAAATGCTTGTATACGATGTATGGTTTCATTTTTTAATACACTTTTATGTTTCTTATTAACAAAGCAAACATGATAAATCCAGTTCGCAGCTTCATCAATATTACTCACAATGCATGTAGTAAAGCAAAACCTCGGGTTAACATGTGTGGGTCAGTTGGTAGTTTCACACGAGGATATTAAGAGGCTTTTAGTTAATCCTCTTTGCATTCGTTTGAAAATACTGAAACATATCCATTAATAATTCCTTGTGACAGATCCTTTACTAGACTTTCGGCTATTTACGTATACAAATATGCAATTTCTCGACTTCCACAAATCTATAGTCTGGTAACGTGTGAAATCTAACATTAATATGAACGTGAGTAATAAACTTTCATTATAGTACAGTTTTAACATTTTTAAAATGCCGAAGCATTTCAAAGATAGATGAATTTACAAAATAAACATTTGTGGACCAAACTTTTGGGACTAATCTCCGCCCTCCATCTTCTCTTCATTTTTATTTGATTTAAAAAACCTACTTTCATCATTTTTTTTTTTTCAAATATTAATATCTTCCAAACCGTTAATCGTTAAGCGAAAAAAATATACCGTTACGACGAGCATTTAATTATCTTTCTATAGATAGGCACTTTGACATATTTTTGACAAATTTTTTTTTTTCACGTTTTTTTTCGTGACCGAAAAAATCATATGTGATACTCCCTCCGTCCCACATTACCACTATGTTCTTGAGTTTGTTTTAGAAGAGAAAGTAAATAAAAGTGAGAGAAACTATAAAACTTTGGTGTTCTCAAGATTTTTTTAAGATATGGAAGTAAAGTAAATGGAAGAAAGTAAGTTGTTTTTGGACAAGATACTTGCATCCCAAAATTGGGATGAAAGTGAAGTAAAGTAGTATTCATTTAATAAATTTACCTAATTGCCCCTAATAAAAAAGCTTATCCAAATAATTGAAAGGGCATAATCATAAATTTCTATAAACCTATGCTTGGGTCCCACTTGAAAAAGCATTCTTTTACTTTCATTTTCTTTCTTTTATTCAAACTCAATAACACAAAACTAAATACTAACTTTCTTTCATTTCATATCTCTTTTCTTCTCTTTCTTTACTTATCATTCACTTTCTTTCAAAGAAAAACTAAAGAACACACTGGTCCACTATAACCTTTTTAAGTCTTTTTTCTTCAATTTTGACTTCAAATTTTTTTGTCCGTGTTATATAGTACTTGGTTTTTAGTTGTGTTTTCATTTGTATAATTTTCATTAAGTATTATATAACACAAATAAATATATTTAAGGTCAAAGTTGGTGAAAAAAACCTTTGAAAAGTCATAGTGGACACTTAATGTGGGACGGAGGTAGTATTACATATCACATATGATGGGTGGTGAATTGGTGATATCTACACATAAACTTTTACTTCATACACATAAATTTTAGTTGTATGATCCTAGTGGTCCCACTAAATTTATGTGAATGAAGTAAAAGTATATGTGTAGATATCAATACCCCATATGATATTACACTAATATCACATGTGATATTACACTAATACATATGTGATATCACATGTGATATTACACTAATATCACATGTGATTTTTTCGGATACGAAAAAAAAAACGTGAAAAAACTGATTTTTTTTTTGGTCGAAAGTATGCCATAGTGCCCGTCTATAGAAAGATAATTAAATGCTCGTCGCGATGATGTAATTATTTTCCCTTAACGATTAACGGTTTAAGATATATTTAAATTATAAAAAATGGGTGAAATATTAAAATGGTTTTAATCTCAACCATTGATTTCATTTTAAATGGATGGTGAGGATGAGTCCCTTCTTATGGGAGGAATCTTTGGTTTTTAAAATAACTCAACTCTTATACTTTAAAGAGTTAATAATTTAAATAATCATTTAAGAGGATAAAGTTTATCTTTTGACCACATTTTAAAACAATTTATGAAATAGCCCTCCATTTTGCAATTGATCTGTGAAGTCACAAAAGTTAGGGTCTAATACAAGTGAAAATCACAAAATTTGCGAAAATCTTCATAAATTGCGAAGCGAATTCATATTTTGCGAAACGGTTTCATAATTTGCAACATGACTATAATTTGTGAATGATTTCATTATTTAATAAAACGCATTTTAATATTCGAAATTAATATTCACAAGGAATTTGCAACAAAATTGCAAATTCGCAGATCCTTCGATATTAAGTAGTAGTACAATCTATGCATACAATACAACACATCTCAGGCATCTTTCGTTAACAAAAGCAAATTTGAAAACCATTCAAAAGAATTAAACAAATCAAATAATTAAATAGTAATGTATATATTTTCTAAATGCAAATTAACACCTTATTAAAAGCATTTGAATGAAAAATTACTATTGTAATAAAAAACTACCAATTTACATTAAAAACATATAACTATGACTCTTTTTAAAATCTTTTATGTACATTGAATTTTCAGTTTTTTTTTTTTTTTTTTTTTTTTTTTTTTTTTTTTTTTTTTTTTTAGGCAATTTCATATCTCCTCTTCTTTAATTTTGAAATTTTATATTCACCCAAACATTGTGCACTCAATGAATGTACTTTGGGTATATATGAAATTAAACATTAAACATGAAAGTATGAGGAGATATGAAATTAATCTTTTTTTATTACATATGGGGTTATTTAGAATTATGATTATCTATTCAGGTGGGTCTTAAAGAAGATGAAGGTAGAGCTTTTGATGTAGTAAGAAAAAATGTTGTCCCATGATAAAAGAACTCACCTCCATGCGATGAAAGCTCTCATTACGTGGAGGTGAGTCAAAGAAATGGCGTTTTCCTTTTTATGTTCTCGACATCATGAACAACTATCGAGTTCGTATCGTTGTTACTGTTTAGCTTTAACAATTACAATTCACTTATCCCGCTTTGATACTCGAGGGCTTATTAAGGAAGGCGCCAAGGACCAATAGCTACATCCCGCGGGTATCGTGCTAGTTTAAATGATTGGCCTTATTTTGAAACATCTTATAGGTGTTTACTAGTTATAATAACACACAGGCTTTTTCTTAATATTTTAATTATGTATAACAACCTTTCAAAAGATCAAATCATCATCCCATAAAAGAAATGTGACCTTCTGATATAAGAAATGCTTTACATTAACTAAATCAAAGCTTTTAATCTAGAAAACTTATATCCATAGTGAGACCGATAGTATCAACCGATTGCTCTATATATGTGTTATATTTTAGTTGATACGTACTTATCAACTAAAATATTTATGAATATAATTGGTTAAACCAAGTACGTATCAACTAAAATATAACACATATAGCCTCAAATTAATATAATAGCCTCAAGATAAATATGTAATAGTTATGTTTTTTACTCAAAAAGTGTGATTTTTTGTTATTAGACAATTATTTTGATAAGAAAGGAGTAGTTTGTATGAATATGACTCAAAACCTCGATCCTCTTTATATTCATTAAGTCAATGTACTTAAAAAACTAATCCCCTAACTGATTCTCCCTTTCTTTTTCTCAACAGCAAAATGGTTGATGCTTTAGTAACTGTCGCTGCCGAGGCAATACTAAAAAAGGCTTTGTCCATAGCTGCAAACGAAGTTTCAATTGCATTGCGCTACAAAGAAAAGCTGACCGAACTTCATGACACGTTGGATGTGATTCGTGCAAAGCTAAGCGATGCTGAGGGGAAAGAGGGTACAGAGGCTGTGATGGTGTGGCTGAAACAGCTAAAAAGCGTAGTTGATGAAGCTGATGATGTGTTGGATGAGGTTCGGTATGAAAGGTTGAGGCGTGAGGTGAAGAAACGATACCAGGGTAACAAGGCTAGAAAGATACTCTGTGTCCCAAATTTGAAAAAGTTTTCATTTGGTAGAGACATGGGTCATAAAATTGAAAACATCAACGATAAGTTATCTCGGATTTATGAACGAGCAAACACTTTAGGACTTCAAGATGAACGGTTTGAACGAGCTGGAAATAGCTACCGCCCGGGTACTGATCCAGACTTAGACGAATTCAAGATCGTTGGGAGAGAGGAAGATAAACTACGCATTGTTGAGCTTTTAACTAATTCAAGAGGAGAAAGACTTACCATTGTTCCCATTGTGGGAATGGGTGGCATTGGAAAGACTACTTTGGCTAAGTCGGTATACAACAACCCAATAATCGAGCAACATTTTGATAAAAGAGCTTGGTTGTGTGTGTCAGTTAAGGTCGAAGTCGATACGCTTCTCGCAAATATCTATGAGTCTCTTGCAGGAGAGAAAGTTAAGTCCCTTACTAGGGTTAATGTAATTAAAGATCTTAAAGAGAAGTTGGGATCCAAAAGATATTTGCTAGTCCTAGATGATGTCTGGGATGAAGAGTTGGAATATTGGGATAAGTTCAGAAGGTGTATGCTAAAAGTAAATTCAGCGAATGGAAGTGGCATTATTATCACTACACGGAAACTTGACATCGATAGGAATGCTTATATTGAGGATTCGTATCCTTTAGAAAGTCTTTCGTATGACGATTCTTGGGAAATGTTTAAAGAGAGAGCGTTACTGTTGCCAGCATTTGTGGAGATAGGAAGTGATATTGTGAAAAAGTGTCGTGGCTTTCCCTTGTTGGTAGATATACTTGGAAGCATGTTGCGTCACTACAATACTAACATAGACAAGTGGTTGTCCATCCAAAAAAGCGGTGTTTGGGATGCAGATGAAAGTTGTAGAGTTCAAAGCATCTTGAAATTAAGTTTTGATAATCTACCAAACTCTATGGTTAAGCAGTGTTTTTTATATTGTGCGACCTATGAGAAAGATGAAGTCATCAAAAGGGAAGAAGTTGTCCAACTGTGGATGGCTTTAGGGTTGGTTCAGACAGATACAACGAGAAACAAAGAGATGGAGGAAGTGGGGAATGATATTTTCAAAATTCTTGTAAGCAATTCCTTGTTTCAAAACGTTAAAAAGGATGAATTGGGTGACATTTATGGGTGCCAGATGCATGATCTGGTCCATGATCTTTTGTTATCCCTTACGAGCCATGAAATTTCCCGTTTGGTGGTCAGCAATGATGTACAAATTCCTGCTGTAAAACATCTCGCTCTGCAACAAAAAGATTATGAGAATTCAGTGTTTGATATATTCAAAGAGGATATGACAAGTAGAACTCTGCAGACATTGTTCTTCGCGGGTGAAGTCAAGGAGAACATTTCATTTCAATATTTCAAGTGCTTGCGTATCCTAAAGTTGAATTCATCTAGCCTAAAGGAGGTACCTGAGTCAATCGGAGAGTTGGTGCATCTTAGGTATCTCGATCTGTCACGTACCCGCATCAGAACTCTTCCAAAATCTATTGGTAAACTTTACCATTTGCAAACTCTGAAGCTGCTTTACTGCTCTAAAGAATTTCAATTCCCACAGGAAATGAGAAATTTGATAAGCTTGCGCCATCTTGTGTATGATTCAAGTGTTCAAGCTCCTAAGGATGTGGTGCTATTGACTTCTCTTCGAACATTGTCATCCTTTCAAGTGGGCCGACAGAAAGGACGCCAAATAGAAGAGTTAGGCCATTTAAAACACCTTGGTGGGACGCTGCAAATATGCAATCTTGAAGAAATTGACAGCAAAGAAGAAGCTCTCAAGGCAGATTTACATGGGAAACAAAATTTATACAAGATTGGATTCCATTGGAGTAGTCGTGATGAAGGTGGTAACCGAAATGACAAGGATGTATTGGATCCCCCTTGCCAAGCTTGTGAAAATCTTAGAAATTGAAAACTTTTCCGGTGGTAGTTTTCCAGAATGGGCAATTGAGATGAAAATTAAAACCGAAAGGAATTGGATCCCCCTTGCCAAGCTTGTGAAAATCATATTAAGTGATTGTCGCAACTGCGTCAATATTCCAATGCTGGAAGACCTGCCACTTCTTCAGGATCTAGTTTTAAAGAATATATGGATGGTGACGTGCTTAAGTAGTTCTTCAGACCAAAGGAAGCCTTTGTCTCCATCGTTGAGATCATTGAAACTCTACGGTATGAAAAACCTTGAAAAGTGGACACATGCAGCAGTGAATAGCTCAACGATGTTATCTCCAGTCCTAGAGAAGTTAAAGATTTTCAATTGCCCAAAGATCCTTCTCTTAGATGAATCTCTTCAACACCCTCTCAAATATTTAGAGATATGGGATTGTGAAAATTTAGAGTCCGTTCGAAGCATACAAGGCCTCACATCTCTGCAGTCTTTGGATATCACCAATTGTCCAAGTCTTTAAGAAATAGGGGATTTGCACAACCAGAGATGTTCTTTGAAGGACCTATCAGTCACATATTGCAACAAATTGACTTGCTTGCCTGGGGGATTTGACTGTCTTTCCTTGTTGAACACATTGGAAATAGGTCCATTCTTGAAGGAGCTCCATTCTTTCCCAAGTCTCTCAGGCATCGAGAAGTTGGAGAACCATCTTAATTCTTTATGGTTGAAAGGTTGGGAGCATTGGGAGTCACTCCCGGAAGAGATAAAACACCTCAATGCACTCAGAGAGTTAACGATTGGTGAATTTGGAGTGCGAGAATTGCCTATGTGGTTAACCAATATGTCATCTATTCGAGAATTGTATTTCTACGACTGCAAGGAGTTAGATAAAGAATCAGTTTTACAGGGTAAGATGGTGACGTTAAACGTTGAACGGATAAGATGGTGACGTGGACAGATATTTTGATGATTATTTCATGCAAAAAGTAGGAATTTAGAAGTGAGCACCAACTGTTTGTTTAATTTCCTCATAGTATATAAGTTTAATCTTTATGTCCATTTGTGTTACATCGTTTAATAAGGTGATTTGATTATTTTAATTACACCAAATGAATTAGAGTACTTTTGTCGTTCTATAAATTATGTTTGAACTATTATGCTTCTATAAATTAGCACGTTGTTGCGGAACTATTCGATTCTTTTGTTAGAACGTATATTCAAAATCAAATATATATCATTTCTCGACTTACATAACGTATATCAAGGTGTATGTTATTTTTATAACATTGACTAAAAAATCAAAAGGCTTGTGTCTCAATAATATTTCATGTGTGATAATGCTCTTCAACCAAATGGTTGTTGATTCAATTCCTGTTTAGAATAACATGAGATTGATTTATTATGTAAATATTGTGAGATATTTAATTGTCCATTAAAAAATAACTATTAGATATGTAAGATGTTTCTTAACTTTCCAAAATTATTGAATCTTCTATTAATCCTTTTACGCTTATTAATTTCTATAATCAGTTACATAGAATTGTGACTATATTAATAAGGGTTTTGCTAAACACTGCCCATTGGGCAATGTTTAAGCTACATTAAACAATCTGTTCTTTCCATGTTTAAAGTAATTATGCATTTAATGCACAATAAATGAACATAAAAATTAAATTAAATATATACGATTTTTTATTTAATAAAGTCTAAATTTCCTTTTATATTGTATTAAACATAGCCCACTGGGCATTGTTTAGCAAAACCCTATTAATAAAGATTTTGTTGTATTTTTTCACCACACTTACAACAAAATAAACATTTGATGTTTATGTTACAAAAAGAATAACATCGTCGGTATACTTACTAATAATGTATTGAGTATTAAGTTAAAATGAAAGAAAACTGTTTTTTATTCGAGAATGATGTGCTTAATGTTAGAATTTAACAATCAAAGTACACATATTGCGGAAGTTAGGATCAAGAATAACACGTATAAAGATTAACTAAAACATAAACCGGAACGTACCTTTTAGCACTTGATAAAATCTTGAACAATTATGAAGAACCCTAATTAGGGTTCATGAATCAATGATCAATCCCTTACCGTTTTATTGATCGATTCTTTGATAACAACTATAGTGAGTTGTTACCTCGTTCTTGTACACACAAACTAATACCGAATTAATTAAATTGCAAGATTTAAACACAAGTATTGTTTTTCTTATGAAAAAATCGATCCTAAACCCTTAGGGATGTAGGTTCGATCGGCCAAGGAAAAGAGAAGGGAAAAACCAAACTTTTGGGTATTGTGTGTACACAAAAGATGAGAAACAAATGACCCTAAGATTTGTATATATACTAGAAGAATTCTTGGGGAACAAGCAAGCATGGATCGACCCTTATGGGTTGGGTCGACCGGCCATACACCCACAAAGGGTGTTCCGGATCCTTCTTGACTCCCAAATTACATTCTAGTCCATCCCGTTTCCTTTTAACGATAATTAGTCCATACATTTAATAACTAACAATCATTAATCCTTAAACTTGTGTTATTAATAAATATAACTAACAATTAATATTTATTAATCTTAACTCTCGTTTGTATTGTGTGCAATCACGAGGTCTCGAGTTCGATACTAGTCATTTACATATTAATATTTATACGTAACTTTTAACAGCTCCCACTCGTATATCTATTAATAGTAAAATGACATTGGTAGGCGTCTTGCAACACTCCAATGCCCCCAGTTCGATCCGAGTTAGGTTTTCTGGAAAAACTTATAATGATTCATCATTATAATTATCCTTTTGTTTCTAATACTACATTAATAAATATGTGAGATTCTTTATTAATATTCTGTTTCTCGTTTCTTTATGATTGAACAAAATTACCAAAACATCTGAACGTATTCCAGATAGACTTTGGGCGTGGCCACGCAAACATTTTGTCAACCCTACGAGGGGCCCAGCAATATTAAACTTCTGAACAAATCAGAAGGAACAAATTCTCTCTTGACTACAAGAATAACCCATGGACTTTGCAACACTTCTGAAAACAACCCTTATGACTCCCTATTACGGTGAGCGGTAGATTGCTTCACAAAAATGCACTACATCCATGACAGTTATCTGGTATCTCAAGTCTGAGGATAACTTTAAATATGATTCTCACATTCAATATTAAATCATATTGTTGGGATCGGTCCAATATTCAATTCATTGAATATCATGTGAAATTGGTATGATTACGCATCAATATACTTTCAAGTATATATCCTAAACCAATACTCAAAATTATCTTAGTTTAATGATATTCCCATATCTTTAATCGACAACGGACAGTTTAGAATAATAAATTATTCGTGGATTTAAACATGCAAATATAGGATATATTATTAAGACAATGAATAATAAACATAAACAATACTTTATTTCATTAAAATAATAATTGTACATTACATCCCTTATCCAAATACTAATCACAAATGTGCATGAAACTCTCAGCTAATTTAAGTCCTATCCCTTCAGCATGCTTGTAAAGCTTGGTGCCAGGCAAAGGCTTTGTTAACTGATCTGCTAAGTTTTCATCTGTGTGAACTTTGAGCATTTCGATTTCACCTATTTCGACTTGTTCTCGAACATAGTGATGCTTAATCGGGAAATGTCTGGGGCCTTTCATGATTCCAGGCTCATTGGAAAATGTAATTGCAGCTGAATTTTTGCAATACATTTTTATAGGTCGTCGAATCGAAGGCATAACCCCAAGCCCTGAAACAAACTTCCTAATCCAAACAGCTTCCATTGCAGCTTCTAAAGCAGCTATATACTCACTTTCTGTAGCAGACATCGCTAATACACTCTGCTTTCAGCTCCTCCAATCAACAGCTCCTCCATTAATGACAAAGACATAACCCGTCTGAGACTTCGTATCATCTTTATCACCTTTCCAAGAAGCATCGCAGTAACCTGTAACATCAAGTTCTGCAGATGGAGTACCCCCATAAACTAAGAACATCTCTTTAGTAGCCCTAAGGTACTTAAGAATATTCTTAACAGCAGTCCAGTGTTTTTCACCTGGATTCTGCTGATATCGACTGGTTAAATTCTAAGCAAATGCCACATCAGGCCTTGTGCTTTTCACCGCATACATAATAGATCCCACAGCCGAAGCATAAGGGACTCTCTTCATGCGTTGCACCTCTTCAGGCGTTGATGCACAAACTTTCTCGCTCAAGCCATGTTGTTCTTGCATCGGCAAATATCCCTTCTTGGAATTTTGCATATTGAATCTCTTCAATATTTTATCAATGTAAGCACTTTGGCTTAATCCAATTAATCGCTGAGATCTATCTCTATATATCTTGATTCCCAGAATAAATGCAGCTTCCCCTAAATCTTTCATAGAAAAACAACTTCCAAGATATGCCTTAACCTTTTGCAAACTTAGAATGTCGTTTCCCATGATCAATATGTCATCAACATATAAAATAAGGAAAATTACATTACTCCCACTAGCTTTGTGATATACACATGGCTCATCAAGATTTTGAGTGAATCCATACTTCTTAATCTCACTGTCAAATCTCTTATTCCATTGTCGTGATGCTTGCTTCAATCCATAAATGGATCTTTGAAGTTTGCATACACGATTTGGGAATTCTGGATTTACAAACCCCTCAGGCTGCGCCATATAGATGTCCTCATCTAGGCGACCATTTAAGAAGGCGGTTTTGACATCCATTTGCCAAATCTCATAGTCATAGTAAGCGGCTATGGCTATAAGAATCCTAATAGCCCTAATGTCAGCTACAGGAGAAAAGGTCTCCTCATAGTCAACACCAAAAGTTTGAGTATAGCCTTTAGCTACCAAACGGGCCTTATAGGTGTGTACAATGACATCCATATCAGTCTTTTTCTTGTAGAGCCATTTACTCCCAACTAACTTGGCACCCGGAGGTAGGTCTACTTCTTCCCAGACTTCATTGTCTTTCATGGATTGCATTTCCCCATTCATAGCAACCTGCCATTTTTCCTTTTCAGGACTATTCATGGCAGCCTTATAACTTGTAGGTTCATCAAGATCCCCTAGTAAGTTATCATCACACTCTACATTAAGACATAGACGTGTAGGAGCTTTCACAGGTCTAGTTGACCTACGAATGGGAACCACATCAACTTCAGGTGGAGGACCTAAACTTTCAGGTTCCACAGGAAGTTGGCTAGTGTTTTCAGAAGGTGTTACATCTTCTTGATCGTCTTCCAGATCATATACTCTCCCACTGAATTCTTGAGATATGAGCTCCTTTTCCAAGAAGTCTCCATACCTTGCAACAAAAACTTTGTTTTCAGGTGGGTAATAAAAGTAGTAACCCATAGTTTCCTTAGGGTATCCTACGAAGATGCACTTCACAGATCTTTGTTGAAGTTTGTCTGGTGAGTTACGTTTAACATACGCCTCACAACCCCAGACCTTTAGATAAGACAAGTTAGGAGCTTTTCCAGTCCATAACTCATATGACGTCTTATCCACCTTCTTTGTTGGAACCATATTAAGAATGTGAACCGCAGATTCTAAGGCATAATCCCAAAACGAATAAGGAAGAGTTGTTAGATTAAACATAGATCGTATCATGTCTTTCAATGTACGATTTCTTCTCTCAGATACACCATTTTGTTGTGGAGTATATGGAGAAGTAAGGTGCTGGACAATTCCCTCCTTAGCTAAGTAATCTATAAACTCCTGACTCAAGTATTCACCACCTCTATCGGATCGAAGAGCTTTAATCTTCTTTCCAAGTTGCAACTCTACTTCTGCTTTAAACACTTTGAATGTTTCAAACACTCCATGTTTATGTTTAAGTAAATAAACATATCCATAACGGCTGTAATCATCCATAAATGTTAAGAAGTAGCTAGCACCTCTCCTTGACACATGTCTAAGTGGTCCACACACATCTGTGTGAATAAGACCAAGTAGATCAGTTGCCCTTTCAATCCTATTTTTAAAGGGTTTCTTTGTCATCTTCCCAGCAATGCAAGATTCGCACTTATCAAATGATTCATCATTGATCTTTTCTAAAAGCCCATCATGTTGCAGCTTTTTCAGGTGATCCTCGCCAATGTGAGCAAGTCGACAATGCCAAAGATAAGATGAATCCAGACCTTTCTTGATTCTCTTATTATTGATGCTATACATTGAATTATTACAAACAAAAGCATTATCATTATCATTCATATCAATTTCAAATACACCATTCACAGCAATAACATTAAAATAAAAAACACCATTTAAATAAACTGAAATTCCATTGGTAGAAACAGTATGATGAAAACCAAGGTTCAACAAACATGAAAATGAAATTACACCTCTAACAATTGACGGTGCATAATGACAATTATTTAAAGATAGTTCAAGGCCCGAAGGCAACACTAAATTAAATACGCCTATAGCTTCAACTGCTGCATGTGCTCCATTACCCACGTGCAAGAATTGTTGTCCATAGGCCAGCTTTCTCTCAACTCTAAACCCCTGCAAAGTATTGCAAATATGAATGCCACATCCCGTATCATATACCCATGAATTCAATTTAGGAGTAAGAGTGAATAATTCAATCATAAAGAACGCACCTGATGAACTGGGTTTACTAGCTTCATTATTCTGCTTCTTTTGTCGCAAGTCATGAATGTAGAGTGGACAATTGCGCCTCCAATGGCCCTTTTCATGACAATGGTGACAAGCCTGATCCTTCTTGTTTGGCGGATTCACCTTGTTCTGCTTAGGCTGATGCTGCTTCATCTTGGGTTGTAGTAGCTAGTGCTTATTATTTATCTATAAGATGGTAGTTACTGTACAACAAAGTACTATTGACGAATACTATTATTATCCTTAACAAATAGCATGTCATTGAAAATTAGTTTAATTCGAAAGACTATAAAATAAAAATGGACTAATAACTTGAGAAGGAATTGAACAAGTATATATAACTAACCCAAAGATGGAGCAGAAAAAGATTTGGATCAAAATCTTTCGCGTCATTGGAGGTCTGTTCCCTCTACAAGCATAAAATAGATAACAAATTAGTTGAAACTCTAATATAATCTCTAACCCATCTCACTACTAGAATAAGTGGAACTGGCGACGTAGAAAATCCCGACGACAAAAAGTCGTCGGTATATTACACTAAACGACAAAAAATACGCTTGACCGAGCCAAACGCACATTGAATTTTATGAATTTTATAATACCGACGCCATGTCGTCGGTATTGTTTTGGTCAATTTTGACTTTCCCAATAATTGCGAAAACTTGGGCGGGAATTTGACCGCCAAAATTTTCCCGACGCCCTGTCGTCGGGATATTTCACTAAATAAATATTTATTGCGATTAGAGGTTTAATTAGCGTTTAATATAGTTTAAGTAAATTTGATTTTATAAATGCCGACGAAATGACGTCGGTAAAATATTAAACATTTTTTTCCCGTTTGGCTTGCGAATAAAAGTGAATATTTTGCGCGGGGTTTTTCCCGCCTTTTTATTACTGACGACATGACGTCGGTATTTGTTTTCCCGCCTTATACTCCTTCCTTATTTTCCATTGTCCCGCCAAATTTTTTACTTTATATATACAAAGAACCATAAGTCGGTAAAACACACATAAACTCACAAAATAAAAACTCCCAAGTCCCATTCTCGATGTCTCGCAACAATTCCCAAGTCCTCCTCACAAGGATTTCTCGCAACAATTCCCAAGTCCTCCAAAAGAACCGGTGATTGTGAACACTCCAACTGCAGAAAATGGAAATCAACAACAAAACAGTCCAGCTGAGAATGAACCGGTAAACAATCCACGTCGGCATATTATTTGTCGAAACAATTTTTTGGTTGATTGAAAATGGTTGTGGGCCCCACTTAGCGTCGGGAAATAGCGTCGGCACAGTAAATCCCGACGAGGCATTGCCGACTAACATAGGACGACGAAACTTCGTCGGCATCATACACTTACCGACGAAACGACATCGGGTTAGTCGAAAAATATTCGTCGGCAAAAGTCCCTTCTGTACTAGTGTCTTACTAACTTACACCACTAAGTAACAACCCAAACTAACACCATCATTGAATACTGACCCTAAAACGAGCGACAAACATGAAAAAGCTAGTGAACATCCAAACAAATTCTCGACCCTCCAAACCCACCGAACGTAAATTCACTAAGAGTATAAAACATGCTACATATCGTTTGAACTTATCTCGAAGAGGCATCGATATTAACTCAATCTTGTGCTCAGTGTGTAATAAAGGTATGGAATCAAATGAGCATCTGTTTTGCTCTTGCGAAGTTGCTTTTATTGTTTGGAGTTTAATCCGGTCGTGGTGTGATGCCCAATTACCGGTCTTTAATTCAGTTCTAGAGGGGATCGAGTGGATAGATGCTATGAGGAAGTCAAATGTTCTCAAACAAAGGATGTTCGTGATCGCTGCTACTACTTGGTGGATGCTTTGGAAATTTCGAAATAATATCACTTTCAATACTCATATATTTTTGATTCTATTCGTCTTTTTCCTTTTTATTGGTTAAAATATTGGCGATCTAATGTCTCATCTTGGAATGATTGGTTGAAAAACCCCTTGTAAATTTCTAGCTTCTTGCTAGATTTTTTTTCTTTTGCTGTTCAAAAAACAATAAAACATGCTACATAAGGGGCATTCACCAAGTCAAAATTTGTTAAAAACTTACTTTCAATACTCAAAATATAATTTGCATAACATATTTTTAGAGGTTGTAGAACCACTACTGCTACTACTTGCAATTCACTTCATTTTGCTATTGCAAAAATTTTATAGCCATAATATGTCGATTAAATATGTTCGCATTAAACACAACTATTTTCAGAAAAATTGGCTATCAACCATTCAACTCTACTCGTGGCCAGAAGTTTATTTTGAAAAGTAAGTAATATCAAAATGAAATGAGCCCTTGTAAACGTTCTCGAAGACCTAAAACACACCTTCAATTCTGAATTCACCCCTTCCGCCATTGTCAAAGATAAGCTTCACTTTTTCAAACAAAATGTGCAAAAAATTGATCTTACACGTACTAATCCTAATTAATTACCCTAATGTAACATGAACCTAGCTAGTATATGTAAATTATGTACTATGTACATACCTTTCTGCGAAGTAAGCAAACGGAACGAGGACAAGACTTGCAAACAGTTGACGATATGCAATATGGATGAACGGATTCATGCCATGATCCAAGGCTAGCTTAGAAAAAACATTGAGTCCCGCAAACTGAAATTGTACCACTACCATGATCAATGCAGGAAGCACCATTTTTATTAGATTCCAAGAGAGCTGAGGTGTTCTATAAAATTAAATAAATTTTGTGTGAATATTTTTATAATGTGTTGCAATTTATAAAAAGAAGTAAAGGGAGACTGGGAGAGTGAGTAAAAATGGTAGTAGTAGTAAATTTTGTTGATGTCGCATACTCAACAGAATTGCCAAATTTGTAATTGCTTTTGTTACATTCTTACGTATTATTATAGTCATAATTTAAGAGCAAGAGAACAAAAACACCCTGTAACTCATACTTTAACCCAAAAACATATGAAAAAATAGAGAAAATTCTTTTAAAACGTACCATGCTTGTCTAAAAAATCACTTTTGAGTCTTGATCTTTTTTTTTTTTTTTTCCTTATTGGGTTACTAAACTTTCATTTTTGGCCTCTTTTACGCACTTTGGGACGTTTTTGCCCTTTAAAATTTTGGAAATCCAGGAGCAAAAATGTCATAAAAATGTCTCAAAGTGCGTAAAAGAGGCCAAAAATGAAAGTTTAGTACCACAATAACGAAAATAAAAAGTACGTTACTCAAAAGTGATTTTTTACAAGTATAGTACGTTTTGAAAGAATTTTCCCAAAAAAATAAAAATAAAATAGTCGGATGGCTTGGCTGGTAATTTTGACACAATAAAACTTATAACGTGATGTGATGTGTGGTGTCAAGTTATAGGGCTATAACGCGCCCTATAACTAACTTGGGGTACCGAGGGCTCTTACAATGATTTTGAGGGTTTTTGCATTTTATAAAAATCCTATGTAGTTAAACTGCATACAACAATAGATCGAACTACTCATGATCAACACGACAAGTTTAAAATAAAATCATTTACCAAATATTCACAAGTCCTATTGAATTACAATCTTCGACACAAATATATTCATTTACGAAAAGCTACATAGTGAGCAAACTAAGGTGGCGAGGAGGGTGTTTCTCGCTATGTGTATTGTTGTCTAGCAAAATGAAATCGACGAGAAAGAGCGGCGAGCAAGGGTGGCAAACAAAGTGTTTCTCGCTATCTTTATTAACTCTACTAGCCTTTTGGTAAATGATTTATATTTATTAGTTGAGGAGAGATAGAGAGGCTATGTGAGGTCACAAGCTAAGAAATCTATACTGATTTTTTTTAGAGAAAATTGCAAAAATCATCCTTGTGGTTTGGTCAAATTGCACATTTCATCCTTATTGTTCATTAATTACAAAAATGGTACGTTGACTGCACTATTACGTGCACTTTTAGTCCTTTGACTTAACTGGCGTTAAGTGGACTCCATTAGCAGTCACACTTTAGCCCCTTTTGGTTAACCACCATTGCAGCACCCATCCTATAACCTATAATTTAATTTTTTTTCCGAATCTTTTGAAAAAAAAAAAAAAAAAAAAAAAAAAAAAAAAAAAAATCCTCCCTTTTTCGATTTTTTTTATGTTTTTTTTCCTCAGTTACATTTTTTTTTCCGTTTTTTTAACGCTTTTGTGTTTCTCTTATGTTTTTTTTCGTTTTTATACGTTTTTATCCGTTTTTATCCAATTTTATATGTGTTTATCCATTTTTGTTCCTTTTATCCATTTTTCTTACGTTTTTTTTATCAAAATTTTTAATATGTCGCAAAATGTTTTATATTAAAACTTTTTATATAAATTTTTTTTATACAAAACCTTTTTATATAAGTTTTTGCGACATATTGGAAATTTTGAAAAAAAAATCACTTTTTTTTTTGAATTTTTTTTTATACAAAAAGAATTTTCAAATTTTTTCAAAAAAGTATTTGTGGCACATTGAAAAATTTTAATAAAAAATCAAATTTTAAAAAAAATTTTTTTTTGGAAAATTTTTTTTACAAAGAATTTTCAAATTTTTTCATTTTTTTTTTGTGTTTTGTAAAAAAATCAAAATTTTCAATATGTCAAAAATGGATAAAACATAAGAAAACGAATAAATACATATAAAAATGGACAATAACGGGCTAAAATGCAAGAAAAACGGATAAAAACGAACCAAAACGTATAAAAACGTAAGAAAAATAGAAAAAAAAACAGATGAAACGGACAAAAACATAAGAAAAAATTACTTGACTAACGTTTTTATATAAAATACATTTTCGAAAAAAATTACTTGACGGAAAAAAATATTAAAAAAAATAGAAATAAAAAACGGAGGAATTATTTTTTTTTCAAAAAATTCGAAAAAAAAGTAAGGATAAAACGTGCAATTTGGCCAAACCACAAGGGCGATTTTTGCAATTTTCTCATTTTTTTTATATAATGTTTGACTACAAATTTCATGAGTTTGTAAAGGGTTGATACCAAAATCAATCTCATTAATGTTACTAGTTATACATTATACAATAAGTATAAGGAGCGTGTACTGTTCATCATGAACAGTGACGAACAGTTTTCTACAGTGCAGTGTCTGAGTGTTGCTACAGGTACACACACCCATAAAACCCAAACACAAAACACAGACATGTAGAAACTTCTGCACCTTTCTCCATCCTCCCTCCTCTCCTAATCCTTCTTCCTCATCTAGAAAACTAATAAACACAAAACACAGATACACAAACACAAATCACAAAAAACAAACACACACACAAAAAATAACGATTCATGCCCCAAAAAAGGTATCGATCCAACACAAGATTCACAGATCGACACAAAAAAAACGAATTACCAAAAATCAGATCCACAGATCGGGTATAAACAAGGTAAAAATTATGGTTTTTTCCTTTTTTTTTTTTTTTTTTTAATTTAATTTTAGTTTTCTTTATTTTTTGGATAGAAATAAATTTGAGGCTTTGTCAAATGGAAGAGGCTTCTACATAATGAAAATAGGTTGATTTTTTTCCCTTTTTATCTTCGATTGCATATTTCCTCAAATTGTTTATGCTGCTTCCTTATCTGTTTTTGAGCACGAGGTTGTGATTTGATGATGTATAGGTGTAGAAAAAGTCGAAAGAGTTGGTGTTCGTAATTTTTTTAGGTTAGATTCTAAGAATTTTTTTTTGAGGGTTTCACTTCTGTTATTTCAATTTAAGATTTTGATTCTTGGTTTCAGCAATTTTGGATTTTTTTTAAATTTTGCAGGTGCCTACATTTTGGGCTAGGATCATCAACAACAACGATTACACAAGGGGCGTTCTTTATTAATGATGTTTAAGATAAATTGGGAATTGGGGTTGTGGTTGATGGTTTGGAAAAGGTAGGTCGAATTGTGCTTGCCATGTGTTTGATGAAAGTTTTGAGCTTTATGAGTTTTAAAAGTTCTCAAGCTGCCTGTTTGACAGGTACTCAAAATGACTATAATCACTTTGGGTTTATATTGGGTTGAAATGACGAAATATTGGGTTGAAACAAGGAAATATTATATACTTACAATTAGAACTTTATGAGTTTTAAGAGTGTTTGCGTTAGTCTTTAGGAACTTTTTTACTGCCTTTTTTCTATAATAAAGTGATTTTTGTTTTTCTATGATTTGTTAAATAAGATGTCTATCGGACACAAATTGACTGTTTGGTTTTTCTGCGATTTGATTTTTCGAACTTCATTACTTTTAAGAGTGTCCAAAGAAAGGTTTTAGAAACGCTCAAGGGTTATCAGGTTGCGCACATCTGCGCCTCAAAACTTGCTTTTCATAGGTAACCTCAATAAAAAAAACTTAAAGGTTCACAAGTTTAAATGTTACAACCAATTATTATGATACATAATGTGCTTGATGAATTATCAATTGGACAAAGAAAAAGAGAAATAGATGTTTATGAGTATGCTCTTTTATTGTGATCTTATTTAGATTCTTCTCCCCGTATCACTCATTCACATGCCATCTCATTGTTCTCATGTCTATTCATAATCTTTCAATACAGGGGTGCATCATAAAATAGAAATTAATCATCAGAATGGAGTTCCGAACGAAAAACTTTACCAAACCACTGCTAGAGAACCAAAAGGCCGACCTATTGGAAAGTACACTACAAGTAAGAACTTTGATGTATTTTCAGTATGTGAACATGTAAATAGCTTTATAGAGAACTCAATTTTGCATCTCTATTTAGTTTTTACAAGTCAATATCGAGTTGCCATGCTGAAGGTTCACGAACTATCAAAGTGAAAAATGAAAACCCATCAACAATAAATGCATATCTATTTAGTATTTACAGATATATATGATAATTTAGCGATAACTAAACTAAACTCTAACTATATGTTGTAGATATATCAACAGCAGCTACATCATCTACTGATAACAGTATATAACTTGGGCTTTTTGTGTAAAAGTTGTTATATTTGAAACTTTATGAGCCACCTAATTCGTGATCCATTCCATTCATGATAGCTAAATTGCATATGGTTATTTATAGCATTACGAGTTCGATCACTTATTGGTTTAGGACATTGTAACCCAGCGTTATTTTGATATCGGAAAAATGTTTTCGACTTTCAGGTACTAAATAGTAGGACAATCAATATTGAAAATATATTCTTTGGTCCAAATAAGGTATTGTGAGTATATACATGACAACATTTTAAACCATTTAAGCAAATTATAATAAGCAATCCCAAACATCCCCTTAATGTCACATGTTTTATGACAGAAGATGATAGTCATGCATACCATATTTGTTGGTAAAAATTCATTATCATGTGGATTCTTTCTTAATGTGACGATTTAGTGTTTAGATGAATCATCCGTTCCTTTCCTATAATGTAATTTCTTTACATTATATTTTTTAACACAACTATACGCGATTATTCCAGGAAACCTATTCGGGATACAAGTTAAATGATATAAGTAGAGGTACTATCTTTGCGCCTGGTGGAGACAATGGTGTAGAGGAGACGGACGTTGCAACCCGCAACCTATCTAACCCAACGGGTATTGGTGAGTGCTTATTCACTCACCTTTTCTGAGCCATAAAAGGACCAAATAAACCAAAAACTAACCAATAATGCCAAAGAAAGTGTGTTTTTGTGTTTGTGAATGTGCAGGAACGGATATTTAAGAAAAGACGAAAAATCACGAGAAAATGACATAAACGGGCACGAGATTTGGAAAAGTGAATAAAGCCGGAGCCGGGGAAGCTAGTGGTCTTAATGAAGTTCATATGGTCAATTGGAATCCTCAAAATTTCAAGAATTACATAAGTGACCCGGGAATGAAGTTTGAAGAAAAATGCATATTTGGTCCCTCAACTTTCAGAAGATGTCACTTTTAGTCCTTGTGAATATATTTTGGAAGATTGGCAACACAGGCCCTCCAATATTCAAGAGATACCACAAAACTACCCTTGGAATATTATTTGAGTGATTGGCAGCCATGGTCCTTTGAATTTCAGAATGTGCAAGTTTGGTCCCTTGATTTGATTTCATACTACCAACCGGATCCATATTTAATCCAATAATAATAACACAAACAACCCAAGCCCATATAAAACAACACAAGCCCACCACTCACTTATTACTAACCGGCCCACTCCAAACCCCCAAACCCGACCCACCACTCAAACAATAATAAATAAAACAAACCCGCCCTTTTACTGTGCATCTCCCCCAATTTTACCTCGTACCCCCATTAATTACCCTGCCACCCATCCTTTTCACACAAAGATTCTAGTACGAGGTTTCACTCTTCTAGAACCCTGACACGTTGTCAGATGTCGACACCAACCCTCCACCGTGGCACCTCTGAGCTCACTGATTGGGTGCTTGGACGTGGGTACAAGATAAAGATACTCAAATGGATAGAATGAGTATGGGATGACGCGGATATGGATTGAATCAAAGATTTGTGGCCTCAATTTATCTTCTGGATCCTTCTAAACCCTAGATACCATCTCCCCTGCTCCAAGGATAAATACCCCCCATTCATACGTTTTGTGTGTGTAGTTTTCATGTAATGAAATGCTGCCATTTTAGTTCTCAGAGTGTAATGCAAGTTTTTGATTAATAAAAGTTATTAGTTTCATGTTTTAATTTTCTTTCTTAATTCAATAATTTATATTCAGTATTAGTTTAAAAGTTCCTTATTCAAGCTTATTACTTTATTTTATTTCTCTTTCAGAATCACTTTTACTCAAGTTCATAGTTTTTACAAGTTTGTTCTCTTTGTCTATTATTAAAACTTCATAAAAACACAAAAAAATAAGAAAATCTCTAAAAAATTCCAAAAAGATGTTGGCTTTTTCTTAAAAACAGTTGATATTTAAGTTTCTTTTTAGTAGATAACGGCTTATTTTAGCTTCTATAGCTATTGTAAGTGGAATTGCAGCATCAAACATTCAAAAGTTCAAAAAGTTCACATTGGTCAACGAAAGTCAACTGGCTCAGCTTATCACAATAAGCTGAGCTTATTGGGGTTTAAAGGCAGCCATAAGGTGTCCATTTGGCCTGTCTAGAGACAGGCAAACTTAGTGAACTCCCTCAATTGTTGCTGAGGGAGAGTGGTCATTGTAAGTTTTTGCTTATTTAGTGTTCCACTCAAAGTTATAGTGTAGATCTATTTCTTTTAGTTAATTTCTGCTTGATTGTTGCTTGTTTGATGTTTATCTGCTAGAACTAGTGATAATATAGCTTGTTTAATCATTAGATTTCTATTTAGTTTGCATATGTCTTAAATTTGCTTCTGATTTGATCATACTTTTAGATCTGAGTTATAGCTGATATATGTTGTTGATTGATAATGATCTGAGTTCTAATGATGTTAATAAGTGATGATGAATGATTATTAAGGTGTGGACTTACTTGAATCTGAGTTTGCTAGTGAAAATGAGTAATAAGGGAGTGTTTGGATTTGCTTGTATGACTGAGATTAAGCTGTTTCTGAGTGAGATTTTTGATGTGGACATGTTGTTTTATACTTAGATAGCTGAGAATACAATAAATACTAGTAGTTTATTTTTAAAAAAAGTCAAAGTTACTTAATAATTTTTACACAGTTAGCTTAAGTAGTTCTTAGGTTTAGAAATTCTTAAAATTAGTTGCATAATAGTTAGAGTTAGCTTATAATAAACTTATCTTAGCTTAATTTAACATCAGTAATCAGATTAGAGTAATCAAAATTCATAAAAGTCAGCATTGCTTGTTCTAATAAAAAGTCAAAAACCTTTTAGTACTCAGATTTGGTCACAAGTTTACAAGACTGTGTAGCCTTTGATTTTCTTTGGAAATACTTTGTGATTGTTGTTTTGGATAGCATGGTACCTAAATAACTAATTTCAAAAAGAAAATTGAGTTCTGAAATCCATTTGCTTATCTGAATAAGCCCTTGAAATCAGCTTATTGTAACCTTTGGTGCCCTGCACCATCTGTACTGGTCCAACTTCTTGGGCACATTTAGACCTTTAAATTGCATCTAGGATCTGAATTTTTGCTTGTTCTGTGTTGTCATAGTAGTAGTCAGTTAAATTCCACCTTTAGTTTTGTCTTGCTAGCTTATTCTCACTGCTTATTTGTCCCATCTTTGTGAGTGTTTCTGCTTAAATCTGAATTTAAATTAGGCCTGCAATTCTTTAATATGGATCACTAGTTTAAAATTTTGATTGATCTGAGTTCATTAGAGTCCCTAGTACTTGTTTCAAGTGTTTGTTGGCATCTGCTTATTCTGTTTGGCTTATTACTAAGTTCTAAGTGCTTATTGAACCATAATTGATCATTGCTTGTGTTCCTGTGCATCATAAGACCTGATTCTTGTTCTCATAAACTCACTTTAGCATAAAAATCATTTTGTGAAAGTTTGGTCAACATTTGGTCAAAAGTGCTTATTAATAAGCACTTGAATAAGCTATTTTTTAAGTTAATAAGCACTTACAGTGCTTATTTTTCATTTTTTCTATTTTTCCTAGATTTAGAATATAATTTTAGATTTTCCAAGAAATTTTCATATTTTTCTGAGCTATTTTACTATTTTTCTTATTTAATTTCTATTTTTAATCACTATTTAATACTTTTTAATTATCAGAAAATCCAAAAAAATTAGAAAAATCCCAGAAAAATCCAAATATATTTTAGAAAATAGTTTTCAATTATTTTAGAATTTTAGAAATTAAAATTGCATTTTTCTCACTTTATTTACATTTTCTTTTAATTATTAAATAGTTTAATTAGTTTTTAATTCATAAAAAATTATTAAAAAGTCTAAAAAATATTTTTATTTTTCTTAAAATTTTCTTTTATTATTTTTAACTTTTTAAAATTATTTTGAAGTCCGAAGGATTAGTGTAGCTTAAAACTCGCGTTTTATTTCGCGCGTTTCGTTAGATAATCGCGCGTGCATTCCCGTTTTTGCGTTTTAGACTTTGGTGCATTACTTGCTTGTACTCTTTGCATAATTCCTAATTGTTAGTTGATACTTGAATTATTTGATCACTATTTGCCTTTTTCACCACTTTTCAAATCACGATTACACGAATCAATATTCTTGATTCCATTCACACCTTCACTTGGAAACGACTCGGGTGATTCGTATTTCTTGCGGATCACTTCGATACTATACTACTATTATATATAAATTGAGTTGCATCAATTTTTGGCGCCGCTGCCGGGGAAGGCTTGAAGTGAATTTTGAAATATTGTTTTGAAAAATCGTGTTTTGTTAAGCATTCTTCTATTTTTGTATATATATATAAATATTGAAAAATCAGAAATACTTTTCCTAAAGTATTTCCAAAAATACCAAAAAAAATAATAATAAAAGTTACAGCCTCGACTCGATCGAAAGAAAGGGCATTGTAAACCAAATAAGTCTCCCAATATAACGAAAACGTAATTTAGTTGTTTATCAGATTATTTCAATTACTACAACCGAATAAGCGGGAAATACGGATAGCTTTGACATTAAATTGCAAGCTGAAGAGAGATCCATTCTTCTCTCCCGTCCCGTCGCGCGTGGTTTTGAAAGAAACGGTTTTCGATTAACGTTACGTTTTAAGAAAAGAAAAACAAAAAAAAATATAAAGTTTTTGAGAGAAAATAAAAATTTTGAAAAATAAATAAAAACAAAAATATTTTCTTTTCTATTTTCTTTTTCTTTTTAATTTTGTTTTTGGTGTATGCACACCCGTTCTTCTTCTGAGAATCTTACTTCTCCGCTCTCAAACCCCGAGCGGGTTTTACGACATACGAGCCGTGTTCATTTCCTCGACGACGAGGAGATGAACCATAGCGAACAACACAATGGGCCCCCGCCGATGGGTGGTCCGCAGCACAATGTTGTCCCGCCGATGGGACAACAACCGGCATTTGATCCACGTCCGATGGAAGAACAACTCCAATCACCATTTAACGGTGTGAGGAGGGCAATTGTGATTCCGGACATCAATGCCAACTTTGAAATTAATCACGGATTACTCAACTTAATCACGGGTATATCATTCCACGGGTTTGATAACGAAGACCCCTATGCACACATCCGAAATTTCGCCGACATCGCTGAGACTATTAGGATGAATCAAGTCCCTCACGATGTGGTGAAATTGAAGTTGTTTCCTTTCTCCTTAAAAGGAGCAGCCCGGACTTGGCTGGAAAAGGAACCGCCGAACTCAATTCACACTTGGAATGACCTTGCTTCCAAGTTTGTGAATCATTTCTATCCTCCCTCTAAAACTTCTAATCTACGTTCCCAAATATTTCGGTTCCAACAAGCTTTTGATGAGTCGTTTAGTGAAGCTTGGGACCGATTCAAAGATTTGATGGAAAAATGTCCGAACCATGGGTTCACACCCCTTCAGCAGATTGACACTTTCTATAATGGGTTGAGTCATGTTGACCAAGACTCACTCAACTCTGCTGCGGGTGGGAACTTGTTGGCTAGAAACACGAATGATGCCTTCATGATAATTGAGAACAAGGCTCGTGTGAGAATGTCTAGGAACAAACATCAAGTGTCTAATAATGAGAAAAATAATGATGAAATGAAAAATATGATTTTAGCTTTAACAAAGAAAGTCGATGCTATGTCTATTGAGAAACCGAACCATCAAGTCAAAATGGTGAGTCACGGTTGTGAGACTTGTGGTGGTCCACACCCGTATTATGAGTGTCCGTCGACCGGCTCTTATGCTCAAGAGAACGTGTACGCTGCAAACATGGGTGGCACCGGCTACCCACCTCTTCAAGGAGATCGAAATCTTCTCAGCTACCGTTCGAGCCATTTTCATGGACCACCCGGGTTTAATCAACCAAATCAAGTGAATCAAAACAATAATGTGCAAAACCGTAATCATCAGTTCAATCAAAATCAAAACCGAGGAAATAATGGTTTTCAAGGACAAAATCAAAATTTTCATCAAAATCAAAACCGGGGAAATTACAACCAAGGCCCGCCTCAAGGGAATAATTTTCAAAATAATGGGAATTTTCAGAATAATAATCATGGATACTTCAATCAAGGGAATCAGAATAATCAGAATTTTCAAAACCGTGGGCAGAATTTCAGTAATCAAAATCAAAATGTGGTTCAAAATCTGTCGCCCACGGATGAGTTGATTAAACAATTGATTCAAAGTCAACAAGCGTTAATTGCTAAAAATGAGGAAACAACGAGGTTATTTGCAACACAAATCAATGATCTTAACAAGCGTTTAAATGATCGACCCTCGGGCTCTGGAACGTTGCCGAGCAACACGATCGCTAACCCGAGGGGCGATGCTAAAGCGATCATCACAAGGAGTGGTTTTACTTATGATGGACCGACGGCTCCGACTACCTCTTCTTCTCTACCTCCCAAGGTAGTCGCCCGTGAACCCGAGGCGACAACGGATACGAAAATTCCTATTAATAATGGAAGGACCGACGACATCCAACCTCCGGTGGTCCCGACGTCTAAAGGAAAGGAAAAGGTTGTTTATGAAAATGAAAAAGAAACACCGGTTAAAACAAAGTTGCCATACCCGTCACGTCAAAACGAACAAAAGCACCGCGAGAAAGATAAAAACCAAATGGAAAAGTTTTATCAGGTTTTTCAAGAATTACACTTTGATATAACTCTCGCGGATGCTATACTTTTGATGCCCAAATTTGCCTCAATGCTTAAAGGACTTTTGAATAATAAGGAAAAGCTTTTTGAAATGTCAAGAACACAAATGAACGAGAATTGCTCGGCGGTCCTTCTTAAAAAGCTACCCGAAAAGCTTGAAGACCCCGGCAAGTTTCTTATACCGTGCAATTTTTCGGGTATGGTTCAATGCTTCGCCTTGGCCGATCTTGGTGCTAGCATTAACCTAATGCCATTGTCGATTTGGAAAAAGTTCTCTCTTCCTAACTTGACACCGACGCTTATGACCCTCGAGCTGGCCGACCGATCTACGTCTCGTCCCATGGGCATAGCCGAGGATATTTTTGTCAATGTAGGGAAATTCCATTTCCCTGCAGATTTTGTGGTTGTTGATTTCGATGCCGATCCACGGGTTCCTCTCATTCTCGGGAGAGGATTTCTACGGACCGGTCGTGCCTTAATTGATGTTTACGACGAGGAGATTACTTTACGTGTTGGAAACGAAGCCGTTACTTTTAACCTCGATCAAACCGCGAGATACTCCTCCGACTACGATGTTTCTTCCGTCAATCGCATCGATATTATTGACGAAGCTACGGAGGAGTATTCTCAAGAACTTCTTGGTTTTACTGCCAATGCTTCGAGTGCCAATCCCACTCCTTCTTTTGAACCAATCGTCTCCGATTCTTCCCCTTCCCTCACTCCGTTTGAGGGAAGTGATCTCGCTTGGGAAGAAATCAATGCTTGTCTTTCAAATGAATCATTTTCACCGGAAATTGATAATAATAACTTTGATCCGGAGGGGGATATTTTATTAATCGAAAAGATGTTAAATGAAAAACCAATTGTTTCTTCCCCTCCGGTAGACTTAAAAATGGCAGACGTAAAAGAAGTAAAGCCGTCTATTGAGAATCCTCCGAAGCTCGAGCTCAAGGATTTACCTCCTCATCTCGAATACGCATACTTGGAAATTAATAATAAGTTGCCCGTAATAATTTCAAAAGATTTAAAAGATGAGGAGAAGACCCGACTCTTAGATGTGCTTCGGAAGCATAAAGGTGCGATTGCTTGGCAAATATCCGACATTAAGGGAATCGACCCTCGATTTTGCACTCATAAGATTCTACTTGAAGATAATCACAAAGTGTCCGTCCAACAACAACGACGGGTTAACCCACAAATCCACGAAGTGATCAAAAAGGAAGTTATAAAACTCCTTGACGCTGGAATGATTTATCCAATCTCGGATAGTTCATGGGTTAGCCCGATTCATTGTGTTCCAAAGAAGGGCGGAATCACTGTTGTGAAAAATGATGATAATGAGCTTATACCGACTAGACTTGTAACCGGATGGAGATTTTGTATCGACTACCGCAAGTTAAATGATGCAACTCGTAAAGACCATTTCCCGCTTCCTTTTATGGACCAAATGCTTGAACGGTTAGCGGGAAATGAGTTCTATTGTTTCTTGGATGGCTTTTCTGGGTACTTTCAAATTCCCATTGATCCCCCGGATCAAGAAAAGACCACTTTTACTTGCCCGTATGGAACGTTTGCCTATCGAAAAATGCCCTTTGGCCTTTGTAATGCTCCAGGCACGTTTCAACGGTGCATGATGGCCATTTTCTCCGATATGATTGGAAAAACCATGGAAGTATTCATGGACGACTTCTCCGTCTATGGAAGTTCTTTCGACTATTGCCTCTCCCATTTAGAGAATATGCTGAAACGGTGTGAAAACACCAACTTGGTTCTAAATTGGGAGAAGAGCCACTTCATGGTTAAAGAGGGCATAGTCCTCGGCCATAAGATCTCAAAATCTGGGATTGAGGTAGATCGTGCAAAAGTCGATGTTATTGCTAAGCTACCTCATCCTAAGACCGTCAAAGGAATCCGAAGTTTCCTTGGTCATGCTGGCTTTTACCGACGTTTCATACAAGACTTCTCGAAAATTGCCCGGCCTCTGACCCACCTTTTAGAAAAAGATTGATGAGGCGAAAAATGATCCGTTTTTAGGGGGTCATTTAAGCCCGAATCCGACTTTATTTGATCAAATATTGCCCTAAATCGTTCATTTTGTGATTTTAGGTGTTTGGAGAGTGAATTCTGGAAAAGAGGCTATTTTGGACGTTTTTGGAGCATAAAGTGAAGAAAACGACAAAGTACCAAAAATCCAAGCTGGAAATACAAGGTGACGGCGTCACGACTTGAGTCTTGACGGCGTCAGACATGATGAATATTTTACCGTAGCTGGTGACGGCGTCAGATGAGTAGATGACGGCGTCAAAGTGGCCAAGATTAATTTACCGTAGGTGGTGACGGCGTCACATAGGCCGTCACAAGTGGATCTAGGGCGTCCGAGGAAGTTTATGGCGGCGAGTTGACGGCGTCATATTTAACTCTTGACGCCGTCAGGACGATTTTCCTATATATAGTTTTCTAGTTTTTTTTCAAAAAGGAGAAGTTTTGGGTGAAACCCTAAAGACGATTTTGGTGCCTCTTTTACAGGTTTTTCAAGGGTTCCAAACCCTTGAGACCTTGCATTGTAATTGAGATAAGTATACTCTTAATTCAATTAATATGTCTATGTGTTGGTTGTTTATCTTTTGTTCTTATCTTAATTCTACTATGCTAGGCTAGATTTTCTTTGTGTTTGCTTAGATCTAATGAAACCTAGATGTTGATTATGTGTTGATTACTTGTCTATTCTTGTTCTTGGATGAATGATATTATATGTTAGGCTTAAGAAAACTGGCAGATCTCCAATGGTAACATGCTTGAACGTCTTAAGAAACATGAACCGAGGCGTACTAGGTCTTTATTGGTTGTATTTAATGCATGAGCCACTGTTTACAATCCCTATAGTTGTGCTGGGTCATGGTGTAGGAGGAGATAAGAGCTCATAGAGTTGGGGAGTTATGTATGCCACCCCACGAATGGTATTAAGGAATACAATCCGTCATCCATACAAGTGTAACAAGTAATTGACATGTAAAAGATATCTAGGGAGTAATGAAGTCTAAGTAAACACAATTTCTCCACATACTGCTCACAACCTTAGTATAATTTAGTTTAATTTCATTTTTAGTATTTTATTTTGATTGCATCTTAGTTTTGGGTTAGTTGAATAGCAACTAATTCCGCCCACTCTTCTAAAACCCGAGATTTTACTTGCTTTCATAAAAATATAAAAATACAAAAATAATCATCTCTCACCTTTAGAACTATTAATTAGGTTTTCTAATCCTAGCGACACTATTCCTAAGCTGAACGATCAATCCCCCGGTACTTGTCACTATACTATACTTCAACGATCAGGTACACTGCCTGGTGGGGGTTGTAAGCTTCTCGAGATCCCTCGAGAGGTAAAGCAAGGTGCGATTCCCACGCATCAAGTTTTTGGCGCCGCAGCCTGGGGAATAGTTATTGTCTAGGTTAGGATTTCTTTTTATTAGGTCTACTTGCTAGATTCCTTTCTAGTAAGATTTTATTTTTATTTTTAGGTCTTCTTTAGTCTATCTTTTTCTTTGTGTGTTTGTTCGTAATTTCCATTGACTATTCCGTTCACCATTATGGAGTACGCGAATCCACCATACCACCAACCAAAAAGGCCATTCTACCCTGTTGACATCTCGAATTTCAAACAATATCGAGATGAACCCATATATGATGCATGGACTCGTTTTAAAATTCTACTTATAAAATTCCCTCATCATAGTTTCTCTTTATCATCCCTAACCGAAACCTTTTACTATCGTGTCAGCCAATGTGACCAAATGCGCATCGATGATTTTGCCGATGGGGGCCCTAGGGAATTAAATGATGAAGAAGCGTGGGATACCATAGAAAACTGTGCCCAATATTATTATAGAGTAGACAACCCAACAAACAACATCACAAATCAATCAAAAACAAGTTTGATGGAGCAAACAGGAAGTTTGTTGGGGGATGAATATACTCATGTTGAGATACCTAGTTGGATGGCACCTAATATCATAGTACAAAACAAACATATAGGTAATCTAGGTACAATGGAGGATGAGGTGGATAATCCAAGCCCACAAAGTACCCCACAAGTCCTACCATCATTTGAGGCACATACACCGCCCGTGACTTACCCGGAAGAAGTAGAAGAGACTATAGGAACCCCAATTGAGGTAGAACCCTTGGACCAAGCACCACCAGAGGATATAGGTTTGAACACTTGTAGTGATAACCTTACTCCTAGTTCTAGGGAAGTTCCTAGTTTTGATGAACCGGAACCTCAACCAAAACCATTACCTAATCTTCTATCCTTGGATGAAGATTTAGGAATTGAAATAGGTCCCGATCCACCCATCAAACCATGTAGTCCGGGTAGTTTTACGTTGAAGGTAGTAGACCCCAAGCCTTGTAGAGAAGAAGCCAACATAGGAGTGGACCATGACCTTACATACTTACATCACCCATTCATGAATGATCGTAAGAAACATTATGGGTTTAAACCGGGTTTATTAAGTCAAAATAGATCCCCAACTAGGAATCTCTCGAAGTTGATAGAAAATGATCCCTTCTTAGGAGAAAACTTCAACTCACTCATTGACCAAAGTGAACTAGGTAAGGTTATGATGAAAGGAGCACACCCGTTTGAGCATATAATTCATCCACCACTCTTCTCTCACGTGGCATACTTTCACCCTAAGGGTGTGTATCGCTACTTTCACCCGCACTTAATCCTAAGTGTAGGGAAAACCTCACCTTTATCCGTGAAATAAGGGTAGAGTCAGGCTCGTGACTCGAACAAAAACAAGCGCTTCTTGGGAGGCAACCCATGTTTTGTGTGTTTTTATTTGTTTGTTTATTTGTTTGTTTGATTTTATTTGTTTCCGTATGCATGTTTTATTTTTATTGTTGGTTGATCATGTTTCTAAATTAAAATGTGGAAATACTTTATTATGTTGTTTGGCCTAGTCTTAACTTCAACCTAAAGGTATTTTTGCAAAAGATAAGTGTAAGGGGAGACCCCAAATATGTTTTTAAGAAACAAAACGATCATGATTCTCCACAATATTTAATGAACATGTATATTCGTATTTGTTAGAGTCAAATGCTTGTACTGAGTCATAATGAAGTTTTGCAGGATTTTCCAGAAAGTAGGACAAAGTTTTTCCAGAAATTTTCCGGAAACTTAACATAAAGATTTCTGCAGGTCCATTCTGACGGCGTCAGAGTATTACTCTTGACGGCGTCAGGAGTTAAAAATCTGGAAATTTTACCAGTTTTGTTTTTCTAACGGAGTCTTATGGTTTTTGTGAATTATTAAGTTTTATAATCTCCAGGAAATCTGCAAACTTCATTCCACAAGCATTATATCTTACTTTGTTTTCTAGATTTAGTAACTTATATAGGATGCCGCCGATTTTATGCGAGGTTGCCTTGTCTACTTTTGTCAGGATTTACAGGTTATTTAAGACAAGAAGATGATTTATATTCTGGAAGGGAAGCTTTGATCGTTCATTTTCTTGGAGGAAGACTTAACCTGGCCAACCTATAATCCATACCGAGCGAATCAGGGGAGTATTTGATTTCATTCTCTTTACTTTTTAACTTTTACATTCTTTACTTGAACATTGGGGACAATGTTCATCCTAAGTGTAAGGGGAGGGTAAAAAGATGATACCTTACATATGCACTTTCGCTTGAGTTTGTTTTGTTTGATAGTAGATGTGTAATAAAACTATGAGAAATACTTGTTAGTGTAATTTTAGCACCAAATTTAAAATTTTTTACAACATTTAGGAGTGAAACTTTAGCCATAGCAAGCGTCTCATGGATAGGAGGTTGTATGACTAGCACATAACCGTATATTCAGAAAAATTTTCCACCCAAAGATGTGAGGTTCGCCTTTAGATTTGATAGGAAAAGCATTTATTATTGGTGCTTATGAGTGTACCGGTAGCATTTAGATTCTAGAACTTGCGTTAGTGATGCATCCCGAGACCGCTAGTGAGACTACATTCGTGTGGTAGGATTTACTACATGATAAGAGGCATTAGGATCACCCTTGTGTTAAACCCGTATCATGATTACTTGACCATTTAAGTCATATTACTTGGCTAGTTAAGTCAACTAATTTTTCCCACACCCTTTGCGTTGTACTCATTTTTAGTACACGATACCCCTAGTACACCCCTCCGAGCCTATCTTTTCGTTTCTAACTTTAAGCATTTTACTTAAAGGAAGAATTTGTTACACCCCACTTAAATGTACACCCAAATCGCCTTAGCCTTCCGTGTATGCGCTCATTTTTAGTGCATTATTGTTATTTGTTAAACCCTAAGTTAACTTTCTAATTGATTACATGGTTGCTAAGTCGAATCATATCCTTGTACATATTGTTTTGGGACGATTGGGACTCATGGGTAAGTACTTATTTTATGGAGTAATGGGGAAGAACATCATATTATTACCCCCATATGTACGTTAATCTTAAAAGTGCTCCAAGTGTTTTTATTTTCTTAATTCGAGTCATTAGATTAGTTTAATGTAAAGTATGTAAAGATTCAAGTGTAAGGGGATTGCTCAAACCCCTATGATGTATTATTTTGGATGGTAGGGTAAGAATGTATGTAAGAAAAAGAAAAAAAAAAAAAAAAAAAAAAATAGAAAAAGAAAAAAAAAGAAAGAAAAAACATACGGACTACCATCCCGTTTTCATTCTATGTTCATTTTATGTTTTTGTTATTTTTCATTTATTAGCTTAAGTCGAGTCTAGTCTTGGCTTAGCAACGCTATCTTGTACATGTAATTTACTAAGATTGTTAACTCGCCACCAGTAAAATTCCCTTTATCCAACAAAACCGTGTAATTCATATCCCTACACCTAACGTTATAACCCTTTAAAAGACCTCTTTGATAGTTTATCCTAGGTACTTACGCCATGTGGTGGAGGTTTGATCCTTTCCCAAGCCTATGGTAATCTATTTTGCTATGACAGGTAGTGAGAGATATCTTCCATTTCCATAATGTTATATTACTTTATTACACCCGAGAGATGTGAGTATCTAAACACTATTTGTGAGGTGCTTGTGTATGACCTCCGTGCTTGTCTATTGGTCTTTTGTGGAACGATTATTTGTTGTAATTACTTTTATATTAGTGTTAAATGACCCCTAACTTGTCTTTTGAGTAGAATAAAAGCTCATTTGCTTGAGGACAAGCAAATCTCAAGTGTAAGGGTATATGATGAGGCGAAAAATGATCCATTTTTAGGGGGTCATTTAAGCCCGAATCCGACTTTATTTGATCAAATATTGCCCTAAATCGTTCCTTTTGTGATTTTAGGTGTTTGGAGAGTGAATTCTGGAAAAGAGGCTATTTTGGACGTTTTTGGAGCATAAAGTGAAGAAAACGACAAAGTACCAAAAATCCAAGCTGGAAATACAAGGTGACGGCGTCACGACTTGAGTCTTGACGGCTTCAGACATGATGAATATTTTACCGTAGCTGGTGACGGCGTCAGATGAGTAGATGACGGCGTCAAAGTGGCCAAGATTAATTTACCGTAGGTGGTGACGGCGTCACATAGGCCGTCACAAGTGGATCTAGGGCGTCCGAGGAAGTGTATGGCGGCGAGTTGACGGCGTCAGATTTAACTCTTGACGCCGTCAGGACGATTTTCCTATATATAGTTTTCTAGTTTTTTTTCAAAAAGGAGAAGTTTTGGGTGAAACCCTAAAGACGATTTTGGTGCCTCTTTTACAGGTTTTTCAAGGGTTCCAAACCCTTGAGACCTTGCATTGTAATTGAGATAAATATACTCTTAATTCAATCAATATGTCTATGTGTTGGTTGTTTATCTTTTGTTCTTATCTTAATTCTACTATGCTAGGCTAGATTTTCTTTGTGTTTGCTTAGATCTAATGAAACCTAGATGTTGATTATGTGTTGATTACTTGTCTATTCTTGTTCTTGGATGAATGATATTATATGTTAGGCTTAAGAAAACTGGCAGATCTCCAATGGTAACATGCTTGAACGTCTTAAGAAACATGAACCGAGGCGTACTAGGTCTTTATTGGTTGTATTTAATGCATGAGCCACTGTTTACAATCCCTATAGTTGTGCTGGGTCATGGTGTAGGAGGAGATAAGAGCTCATAGAGTTGGGGAGTTATGTATGCCACCCCACGAATGGTATTAAGGAATACAATCCGTCATCCATACAAGTGTAACAAGTAATTGACATGTAAAAGATATCTAGGGAGTAATGAAGTCTAAGTAAACACAATTTCTCCACATACTGCTCACAACCTTAGTATAATTTAGTTTAATTTCATTTTTAGTATTTTATTTTGATTGCATCTTAGTTTTGGGTTAGTTGAATAGCAACTAATTCCGCCCACTCTTCTAAAACCCGAGATTTTACTTGCTTTCATAAAAATATAAAAGTACAAAAATAATCATCTCTCACCTTTAGAACTATTAATTAGGTTTTCTAATCCTAGCGACACTATTCCTAAGCTGAACGATCAATCCCCCGGTACTTGTCACTATACTATACTACAACGATCAGGTACACTGCCTGGTGGGGGTTGTAAGCTTCTCGAGATCCCTCGAGAGGTAAAGCAAGGTGCGATTCCCACGCATCAAAGATGCTCCGTTTAACTTCACAAATGAATGCATCGATGCATTTAATGTTTTAAAATTGAAGTTAACGGAGGCACCAATCTTAGTTGCCCCCGATTGGGACTTACCTTTTGAGCTAATGTGCGATGCTAGCGATTATGCCATTGGTGCAGTTCTGGGGCAACGTAAGAATAAGTACTTTCAACCTATACACTATGCAAGTAAGACCATGAATGACGCCCAACATCACTACACAACTACCGAAAAAGAGATGTTAGCGGTTGTCTATGCTTTTGAGAAATTCAGAACTTATTTGCTACTTAAGAAATGCATAGTGTATACGGACCATTCAGCCTTGAAATACCTAATGGCAAAGAAAGATGCTAAGCCACGCTTGATGCGGTGGGTTCTTTTGCTCCAAGAATTTAATGTCGAAATACGAGACAAAAAAGGAGCTGAGAACCTTGCTGCAGATCACCTTTCACGACTTGAGAACCCCCATCAAAGTGTTCTCGAGAACAAGGAAATTAACGATGCTTTTCCTCTCGAGACACTTGGGAGTGTGACTAAACTTGACCAAAGTACCCCATGGTTCGCCGATTTTGCGAATTACCATGCGGGGAACTTCATCAAACAAGGGATGTCGTCCCAACAAAAGAAGAAATTCTTTAAAGATGTCCAACATTATTTTTGGGACGACCCCTATTTGTTCAAAGTCTGTGCGGATCAAGTGATCCGGCGGTGTGTTCACGGTACGGATGCCGTTGAAATACTTAAGGCATGTCATAGTGGACCCACGGGGGGACATCATGGTGCCAACTTCACCGCAAAGAAAGTGTTCGATTCCGGCTTCTATTGGCCGACGATATATCAGGATGCCCATGAATTGGTGAAAACATGTGATTCTTGCCAACGTCAAGGGAAAATCTCTCAAAAAGATGAAATGCCGCAAAATGCGATTCAAGTTTGTGAGATTTTTGACGTTTGGGGCATCGATTTCATGGGTCCATTCCCGTCATCAAGAGGAAATAAGTATATTCTCGTGGCCGTCGATTACTTGTCCAAATGGGTTGAAGCGAAGGCGCTCCCCACTAATGACACCCGAGTAGTTGTGAAATTCTTAAAAAGTCTCTTTGCCCGATTTGGCACACCTCGAGCCATCATAAGTGATCGTGGGACCCATTTTTGCAATGACCAATTCGCTAAAATTATGCTTAAATATGGTGTCACACATCGTCTTTCCACGGCTTATCATCCACAAACGAGTGGTCAAGTGGAGGTGTCCAATCGTGGCCTCAAAAGGATATTAGAAAGGACCGTAGGTGAGCACCGTGCCTCTTGGGCCGACAAATTAGACGATGCTTTATGGGCTTTCCGAACCGCTTACAAAACCCCAATCGGGTGTACTCCATATAAGTTGGTTTACGGGAAAGCTTGTCATTTGCCCATCTAACTTGAGCACAAGGCCTACTGGGCCTTACAACATGCAAATTTTGACTTAAAAACCGCGGGTGATCACCGAAAAATTCAATTGAATGAGTTAGTCGAACTCCGTGATCAAGCTTACGAGAATTCTTTAATTTATAAAGAGAAAACAAAAAGACTTCATGATGCCAAGATAAAAGACCGCGTTTTTAACGTTGGTGATCAAGTGCTTCTTTTTAACTCTCGGTTAAAGATTTTCTCGGGTAAGCTTAAAACCCGTTGGTTTGGACCATTCACCATAACACAAGTATTCCCTTATGGAACTATTGAGTTGGCTCAACTTGATGGGCCCAACTTTAAGGTGAATGGTCACCGTTTGAAACACTATTTCGGAGGGGACGTACCAACCATGGTAGTCCCGGATCTCCAAACTTTCCCCAAAGACGAATGAATTCGGGGATCGAGTCAAGCTACGTGACTCGGTAATAAAAAACAAAGCGCTTCGTGGGAGGCACCCCATGCTTATCATTTCATCTTCTTATATTTCTAATTTCTAATAAATAACGTGAAGAGGGGGTACCTCTTCCAATCTCGTGTTTCGTGGTTGTTTGTGATGATTGTCCAGGATTGTCCCCGATTTATGATGACTCTCGTGCTCGTGGTTTTGTCTTTCTCTCCACTCGAGTCTCATTCATCGATGCTTTTGGAAATCCAATATCCGAAAATCTTATCGACTAACGTTTTCTTTGGCATACTTAATAAACGGCCCTAGATATATGTTAGGATTACCTTTGCCCGTAAAACATTGAGGACAATGTTTCATTCTAGTCCGGGGGGGGGGGGGGGGGGTGAATCTTCGATTCGATTTTGACCTTGCAGTTTTCATCATGTCATGTACTCTCGTAACTCCGTTTTTCCACCAAAAAAAAAAAAAAAAAAAAAAAAAAAAAAACCAAAAAAATTGAAAATTTTGAAAATTTCAAAAATTTTGTAGAAAAGTGAATGAAAAAGTCATGAAAAAGCACAAAAATATGAGAAAAAGTTGAAAAAGTTGTGCAAAAACACAATAAAAGTATGAATAAGTGATTTGACACCTTGTTGACTTTCTTGCTGGCGAGAGTAGGAATAAATATTTTGACTTGACCGGGCGTGTTGAGCCCTAGCTTGTTCCCTTAACCAATGATAATCATAAAAGTTTGTGCTAGCTTTGTACACTATGAGCTACTCTTTTGTCGGCTCCCGTACTTGGTTTTATACATGCACGACTTGAAAAGCTTTCGCTAGTCTCTTACACAAGGAGCTACAAAATGCGAATTCTTTCCAAGAGTTTGCAAAGCTCCCGTATTTGACTTTATATATGCGTGTGATAAGATGTAATTTAGAGGTTTAAGTATTCCGAAGAAATACCGGTGAAAGTATTTCCCCGGGTCGTTCTCCCAACGAAGGTAGAATGGAATCTAGAATTATCGGTTTGTGAATCGTGAGGTGAAAAGTGAGATATAATAGTGATTTTGTGAAATTAAAACTACGAATATCAAACATAAACTAAAAGGCAACAATCAAACATATATAATGATCTAAAAAGAGATAAATGTGAAATATGTTTGCTAAGTGACGAGAAAAGTTCATTAAGTGTGGACTAAGGTTTGATGATGAATTATATTCCTTAGACAAGACTATTTTCTCACAACGTTAGTTTATTTTGAAAACAATCATTTAAAAAGAAAATAATTACTAGATGTGTAATTTGATTATTATCCGGCTTTTGCCCTTCAAATAATAAAATCACAAATCTAAATAATCTCACTAATTATTAATCACAATTACTTTTTATTAATCCACACTTAAATCACAAATCCATATCACTTAACAAACACTAATAAACTACTTGCTACTCATATCGATTAAACTAACAAATATTCCAACAAGCATGATTATACTAATTAACTAATGATATAAAATTGAAAATGAATAGAAAGTAGAACCCGATCTAACGCGACGAGAATAATAAACCACCCGATTTTATAAACTTAACAAATTATAAAGTTTATTTCTTTAATAGTTTTAATATCACCAAGTAGTAAATAAAGTTTTTGACTTTATTCACTAATTAGCTTTATAAAAACTAGAAAAGCTATAAGCTTTATTAATAAGTAAGCTTATAAAACCCTTAAGCTCCTCGCCTTATGTAGAAAATGATGAGAAACTAAGAAAGATCACAACTTTATACAACATTAGTTCAATTAAGCTCTTGAATAAGCTAGATCTAGATTAAAATAGCTATAGATAAGCTAATCTAATCAAGTAAAACTAGTAATAGAACCAAAAAGCTAGAAAGCTAATAGATCTAGACTAGTTATGAATCAACCAAAGCTAAAAAGCTAGATTGATTAGAAGAAAATAAGAGATAAACTAATTAGATGAAAAGTATTAAGCTAATTTGATTTATTTAAGAAAAAGCTTTTAAAATAAAAAGAGATTAAGTGAATATAAGCTAAAATTTATTAGATCTAATAATACTATAGAAATTATGAAAAGAGATTAAGAAATAAAAAAAATGCTTATTGAATAATCTAATCTAATAAGCTTCAAAAAGCTACTAAGCTAAAATATGTTTTTAGAATAAAGAAAATGAAAATAAAAGAAAGAGATGAGAAGAAGAGGTAAACTAAGTTGGATCACTAAAAATTATCTTCATTAAACAATAAGCCAAAAGTTGATACAAGAAAAGCACTTGAAATAAGCTAATTGAAAATAAAATAATACAATATTACTCAAAATAAAGCTACTACTAAAAACTACACTATAAAAAAACTACTAAAAAATATAAAAGAAAGTGTGTGAAAAATAATGGGGAGAATGAATTTTGGTGTTGGATTTAGTGCAGTATTTATAAGCTCATCATTGGCACTCCTTTAAGAGTGGAGGGAGTGGTCACCACTTCACCAAAGTTTACCAAATTTCCACATCATCAATACCCAATAAAAACCTTCCAACTCACATTTCACCAATTCACCCCAATTTTCACCAATTTGGTGGCATTGGTTTCACCAAATTTCCACATCATCAATACCCAATAAAAACCTTTTAGATTCACCAATTTGGGCCCACAAGCAAATTCCCTTCCTCTTTCTCATTCGGTAAAACTTACCGATTCTCTCCTTCACCGAACATCACCGAGACCCTTGCGGCGGTGTTACCGAGCTTTACCGAGCTTCACCGAGAGTTTGCCGAGCCCACTCCCTCCGGCCTAATGAATTTGACCTCTTATGTGTCCAAATGCAAATGCATTCTCGATCCTTCCAATTCAGTTATTAATCACGTCACAAAGGCCACATGGCTGAAGGCTATTGGCTGCAGAAATGAGGTGCAACGAGTGAGTGGAGAACAAGAGTAGACACAAGCCACGCGCTTTATTTGATTTATTTGTGGGATATGCATTTCACGTGCCATCTATTCCCATCATAAAATTTCTTTCTTGTCTTCATGCATCCAAGAGAAAGTATAGCATCAGGACCACATGCCATTTAATTATTTTCTTACTTGTTTTGTTGCACTAAAATGTACTCCAATTCATTTCTTCTTTTGTCTCGATATGTCACAAAAATAATAAGTAGCATGTGCCCCTTTTTTTTTATCTTTACTTCACACGTAATATCCTTTCTTTTCTTTGTTTTTCGAGCAAACCCAAAAGTAGCAGCATGACGTGGCCCTTGTGGTCCTCATTATTTTTTTCCCTTTTGTAGTTTTGTTTCCGTCATTTGTTGCTGGCTCAAAACGAAAATTAGTCTCATGTGGCCATATGATTATTCAAATGCAACAAGTAGCTGGACCTGGGCTTTGTATTCCTTACTTTGGGCCGAATGGGCTGCTGCTGCTACACTACTTTCACACAAGCTGGGCCTTCAAATGCTTTTTATCTCTTTGCTCTTTTGTCGAATGCCAAAGTGAAATACAACATCACGAGGACACGAGCTCCTTTATTTTTTTTCTTTCACGTGCCACTCCTTTAGCTATTTTGTTTCGTAACCCACAAAAGAGAAAAAAAATCACACGTGGCCTTCCATTGTCTTTTCAATTTTCACAAATAAATCTTGGTCCACCAATCATATAACTTGGGCTTCATATAACTTCGGCTCATAAACTCTAAATTTTCACTTTAAAGCTTTAAATAATCTTCGTGTAATCTTTTAAAACTCCGTCTTTTTCCTCGATGCTCTAAATTAAATTAACGCTAATCTCGTAATTTCGTGCTCTTTCCAATCTCGTGCTCGTTTTTGCCGTTTTCTCATGTTTTCTGTCCATTTCTACGATTTCCGTACCTGCACATGTAAAAACACAAAAACATCGTATATTTGGCATTTATGGCTCGATTTTTGGTCTTTTTGGTCCGGTTTTGGTCAAATAATAGTGAGTGAATAATCACTCACCAAAATCCCCCCGACTAAGGTATTGCCGTGTCCTCACGCAATGTGATCAATTCACGCTTTTGGGATAAATAATTTCAAAACTCTTTTTACTAACTTTGAAAAGTAGCAAGGAGGTTCGAAAGAAGTAATAAAATCATTTATTCCCGAAAACGCTCCGTTTTCCAAAATTTTCCTTTATTCCTTTATACTTTCTATTTTTGTACTTTTTCATACTTCTCACTTGTGACGGTTTGTTGAACTTTCATTATTTTGCAATAATTATTAGGGTCAACGAGTAGAAACACTTCTATTTAAGAAGCGACCATATGGATAAAAATCGTCATCCTTGATTTTTCACGAGTCCCCAAACTAAGCGTACAAACGAGATCACAGCTTATCTACAAATTAGATGCTAACACTACTCATAACAGTTACTTGTGGAAACTCCTTACTCCCATATCCTAGGTTTTGTATCTCAATATTTTATTTTGTTGAGAAATGAATTGCTTCATATTTTCTCGTTTCAATATTTTTTAGTCCGATAGTCATACCTAAGTTAAAACGATAAGTAGTTTTCCATTTTCTCTTAAGAACCACTGCAATAGAAATTCGGTCCACATCAAGGAATTTGGGGTACATACAATATCAAAGATATAAGTTGCGGAGTACGATCACGTGCACCTCATGTGACTGATTACTAATCACTTATCACATGCACCTCACGCGCCAACAACTTATTTACATACATAAACTCTTATTCAACAATACTTACGACTTTCACTTTTTTTTCATTTTTCAATTTTTACACTTTTTTCATACTTTTCATTTTTTTCTTTTCTTGATTTTTTTTCTCAACATCAATGGAAGCTTATCGGGTAGCTCCAAAACCACATTGATAATCAACTTTTGACTTTTGATTTTTCACTTTTTGCTTTTATTTTTGATGTTCCTTGATATGTACCCAACTTCTAAAGCAAAAATTCTCTTAAGAAAACAAAAAACTAAATATTATTCAAACCGAAAAACCACTAATTAACCTAAAACATCTATTATATATTGGTGACGTATCTGATGGGAGTAAAAAGCCACAAGTACCTCTCATGAGCTCTAAAGAGTACCACTACTCCACGTTTAACATCTAACTTCTAAATAAACTCTATCATTTCTCGCTCTTCGCAATTTAAGATTCCAAATAATGAAACCCGCGAATACTTAGCCGATAATCAGCCACGCATATATAAAGTCAGTTACAGAAACTTGCAAATTCTAGAAGAAGAATTCACGTTTTCTAGCTCCTTATGTAAAAGACTAGCGAAAGCTTTTAAGCTGCGCATGTATAAAGTCAAGTACGGGAACTTGCAGACTCTTAAGAAAGAATTCGCATTTTATAGCTCCTAGTGTACAAAACTAGCACAAGCTTATGTGATCATCATTGGTTAAGGGAACAAGCTAGGGCTCAACACGCCCGGTCAAGTCAAAATATTTATTCCTACTCTCGCCAGCAAGAAAGCCAACAAGGTGTCAAACCACTTATTCAAAACTTTATTATATTTTTGCACAACTTTTTCTCATCTTTTTGCTTCTTTTCATGACTTTTTCATCAAAATTTTTGAAATTTTTCAATTTTTTCAAAATTTTTTTTTTTTTGTGGAAAACAGAGTTGCGTTAGTTCACGACAAAGTGCAAGGCAAAAATCAGATCGAAAGATCACCCCCCAGACTAAAACGAAACATTGTCCTCAATGTTTAAAAGGCAAGGGTTCTCCTACATAAATCTAAGGCCGTTTATTAATTATGGCAAAAGATAAATGTTAGTCGATAAGATTAGGATATTTGGATTTTCAACGAATGATGAAACTCGAGTAGAGACAAAACAACGAGCACGAGAGTCTTCATTATTCGGGCAAATCCTGGACATTCACAAACAACCACGAAACACAAGATATGGAAGAGGTAGCCCTCCTCACGTCACGTTAATAAGAAATAAGAAATTTAAGAAGATGAAAGGATAAGCATGGGGTGCCTCCCACGAAGCGCTTGTTTTTGTTCACCGAGTCACATGAGCTTGACTCGATCCCCGAATTAATTCGTCCTTGGGGAGAGCAGATGGAACGGACACTTGGCAAAATAAACGGAGATGCCAGGGTCAAAAACGGTATCCTCACTCCCGGTGGAGTGAAAGAGAGGAGAAGTCACATCATATGTGATGGACGGCAGAAAGATTTTGATAAGAATGAAGATCCATTCTTCATCCTCAAAAGAGAATCGTTCATTTTCCTTAATTTGAATGTCATTTAAGCTCATTTTGTGATTTTCAAAAACTTTAGGAGGGAGGGTTGGGTTGATATCATCAATAAGTACGTCTCCCCCCAAATTAAAATCTTTCACAAGATCAAAATGGAAATAATCATACTCAGGAGGAGATATGATATGAGAGAGTTCACCGGAGAACTCCTCGAAAAGATAATCACTCTTATGAAGTACGTCTATGAGCTCGGGCTCAGGATGGATACATGGAGATGAGACATGTGCGGTACTTCGTGGGCTATAAATGTGCACCTCGTCCATAACGGTCTCCATATCGGACTCATCACTCTCCTCGTTCTGATTATCAAAGATAGGATTGTCTGATTTGAAAGTAAACTCAGAATCGAAATCAAACAAAGGATTCGTGATAGTCGTATCAAAAATAGGTGAAGTTGAATCAAGAAGATCGAAAGGTTCTTCGGATATCCTTGGGATTGGGACAAAGTCATCAAGTTCCTTAAGGGGATTGACGTCGACTTCCTTGTCCCCCATTGACAAGGTATTCGAAGGGTCTTCGATAAATTGATTGATCTCTGATTTCTCTTTTTCAAAAGGTTCACCCTCATCACTTTCATCGGAATATGAAAAGTGGATAATGTTAGGATGACCTGGTCCTTGCTGGCAATATTGATTAATATAACTTTTGTGATTGCCAGTGACCCCAATTTGGGCAATCTCAGCGGGAATGTAATCGGAATGATGATCACTTAAAACAGGGGTAGAGTCACAAAGGGCTTCAGTATCCCACTGATAGTGATGTTGTATCATATTCTCGATCAAATCATAAGCTTCTTGAGGAGTCTTTCGCATGAGATTGCCTCCAGCAGCCAACATGATTTTGTCTCGATCGATCATATTTATGCCATAATAGAAGGTTAAGATTTGATCAAGGAGCAAAATTCTATGATCCGGACATCTCTGCAACAAATATTTGAATCTTTCCCAAGCTTCAAATACTGATTCTCTGTGCAATTGTCGAAAATTTAGAATATCTCTTCTAAATTGCATCATTTTTGTGTATGGAAAGTATTTTGAAAGAAACTTGAGGCACATCTCGTCCCAAGTATGAATTGAATGGTTTTTAAGAGTGTAAAACCAAGATTCGGCATCATGGGTTAACGAGAAGGGAAAGAGATTCAAACGGATGTTGTCTTGAGAGACTCCGTTTTGTTTGAAAAACTGGGTGATCGATAGAAATTTGTCCAAATGATAGTTAACATCTTCATCTTCAAAACCGTGAAATTGGCAAGTTTGGCTAATAAGCTCAACCATATGATCTTTCAATACAAAATCATTTGTCGGAGCGATCGGTCCTCCTCTACCGACGAGCGATGGACGATAAAAATCTTCCATGGTCCGAGGATCATGGGACAAATAATCAAACATTTTGAAGAATTAAACAATGAAGAGGGATAAGAAGATAGAATTAAACGTTTAAGAGGATTAGAAGATTATTTTTTTGGTTTTTTTCGTATCATATAATAAATCAAAATAAAAGTGAAAATCAAATATGAAAAGGAAAAATATTTTTGTATTTTTTTTAATTGAAAAACAAATCACAAACTTTTATTTTCTTTTTTCAAACGTTACGTTAATCGTAATCGTTTCCTTCAAAACTACTTGCGACGAAACGAGAGAAAAGAATTTTCCCGCTTAATCGGTTGTGGTATTGAAGTAATCCGATAAACAACTAATTTCACGTTTTTCTTATGTTGTAAGGCTTATTTGGTTTACAACGCCCTCCCTTCCACAGGAGAGTCGAGGCTGTAACTTTATTATTTTTTTGGTATTTTTGAAAACACTTTAGGGAAAGTGTTTTTGATTTTTTCAATTTTTTTGGTTTTTATAGAAAAATATATACAAGATAGTGGAAGGCTTTTCAAAACACGATTTTTCAAAACGAAATTCAAAACTCACTTCAAACCTTCCCCGGCAGCGGCGCCATTTTGATAAGATGTAATTTAGAGGTTTAAGTATTCCGAAGAAATACCGGTGAAAGTATTTCCCCGGGTCGTTCTCCCAACGAAGGTAGAATGGAATCTAGAATTATCGGTTTGTGAATCGTGAGGTGAAAAGTGAGATATAATAGTGATTTTGTGAAATTAAAACTACGAATATCAAACATAAACTAAAAGGCAACAATCAAACATATATAATGATCTAAAAAGAGATAAATATGAAATATGTTTGCTAAGTGACGAGAAAAGTTCATTAAGTGTGGACTAAGGTTTGATGATGAATTATATTCCTTAGACAAGACTATTTTCTCACAACGTTAGTTTATTTTGAAAACAATCCTTTAAAAAGAAAATAATTACTAGATGTGTAATTTGATTATTATCCGGCTTTTGCCCTTCAAATAATAAAATCACAAATCTAAATAATCTCACTAATTATTAATCACAATTACTTTTTATTAATCCACACTTAAATCACAAATCCATATCACTTAACAAACACTAATAAACTACTACCTCCGTCCCATTTTTATTGTCCACTATTGACTTTTTTAGTCTTTCTTCTTCAACTTTGACCTTAAATATTTTTATGGATGCTATATAATATTTGATGCAAAATATATAAATAGAGTGAGTTTTAAGTGTACTTTTCAATGGTATAATTTTTTCATCAAGTATTATATAGTCAAAATATATATTTATGGTCAAAGTTGAACCAGTTTGACTTTGACAATTCAAACTGGACAATAATTTTGGGACGGAGGGAGTACTTGCTACTCATATCGATTAAACTAACAAATATTCCAACAAGCATGATTATACTAACTAACTAATGATATAAAATTGAAAATGAATAGAAAGTAGAACCCGATCTAACGCGACGAGAATAATAAACCACCCGATTTTATAAACTTAACAAATTATAAAGTTTATTTCTTTAATAGTTTTAATATCACCAAGTAGTAAATAAAGTTTTTGACTTTATTCACTAATTAGCTTTATAAAAACTAGAAAAGCTATAAGCTTTATTAATAAGTAAGCTTATAAAACCCTTAAGCTCCTCGCCTTATGTAGAAAATGATGAGAAACTAAGAAAGATCACAACTTTATACAACATTAGTTCAATTAAGCTCTTGAATAAGCTAGATCTAGATTAAAATAGCTATAGATAAGCTAATCTAATCAAGTAAAACTAGTAATAGAACCAAAAAGCTAGAAAGCTAATAGATCTAGACTAGTTATGAATCAACCAAAGCTAAAAAGCTAGATTGATTAGAAGAAAATAAGAGATAAACTAATTAGATGAAAAGTATTAAGCTAATTTGATTTATTTAAGAAAAAGCTTTTAAAATAAAAAGAGATTAAGTGAATATAAGCTAAAATTTATTAGATCTAATAATATTATAGAAATTATGAAAAGAGATTAAGAAATAAAAAAAATGCTTATTGAATAATCTAATCTAATAAGCTTCAAAAAGCTACTAAGCTAAAATATGTTTTTAGAATAAAGAAAATGAAAATAAAAGAAAGAGATGAGAAGAAGAGGTAAACTAAGTTGGATCACTAAAAATTATCTTCATTAAACAATAAGCCAAAAGTTGATACAAGAAAAGCACTTGAAATAAGCTAATTGAAAATAAAATAATATAATATTACTCAAAATAAAGCTACTACTAAAAACTACACTATAAAAAAACTACTAAAAAATATAAAAGAAAGTGTGTGAAAAATAATGGGGAGAATGAATTTTGGTGTTGGATTTAGTGCAGTATTTATAAGCTCATCATTGGCACTCCTTTAAGAGTGGAGGGAGTGGTCACCACTTCACCAAAGTTTACCAAATTTCCACATCATCAATACCCAATAAAAACCTTCCAACTCACATTTCACCAATTCACCCCAATTTTCACCAATTTGGTGGCATTGGTTTCACCAAATTTCCACATCATCAATACCCAATAAAAACCTTTTAGATTCACCAATTTGGGCCCACAAGCAAATTCCCTTCCTCTTTCTCATTCGGTAAAACTTACCGATTCTCTCCTTCACCGAACATCACCGAGACCCTTGCGGCGGTGTTACCGAGCTTTACCGAGCTTCACCGAGAGTTTGCCGAGCCCACTCCCTCCGGCCTAATGAATTTGACCTCTTATGTGTCCAAATGCAAATGCATTCTCGATCCTTCCAATTCAGTTATTAATCACGTCACAAAGGCCACATGGCTGAAGGCTATTGGCTGCAGAAATGAGGTGCAACGAGTGAGTGGAGAACAAGAGTAGACACAAGCCACGCGCTTTATTTGATTTATTTGTGGGATATGCATTTCACGTGCCATCTATTCCCATCATAAAATTTCTTTCTTGTCTTCATGCATCCAAGAGAAAGTATAGCATCAGGACCACATGCCATTTAATTATTTTCTTACTTGTTTTGTTGCACTAAAATGTACTCCAATTCATTTCTTCTTTTGTCTCGATATGTCACAAAAATAATAAGTAGCATGTGCCCCTTTTTTTTTATCTTTACTTCACACGTAATATCCTTTCTTTTCTTTGTTTTTCGAGCAAACCCAAAAGTAGCAGCATGACGTGGCCCTTGTGGTCCTCATTATTTTTTTCCCTTTTGTAGTTTTGTTTCCGTCATTTGTTGCTGGCTCAAAACGAAAATTAGTCTCATGTGGCCATATGATTATTCAAATGCAACAAGTAGCTGGACCTGGGCTTTGTATTCCTTACTTTGGGCCGAATGGGCTGCTGCTGCTACACTACTTTCACACAAGCTGGGCCTTCAAATGCTTTTTATCTCTTTGCTCTTTTGTCGAATGCCAAAGTGAAATACAACATCACGAGGACACGAGCTCCTTTATTTTTTTTCTTTCACGTGCCACTCCTTTAGCTATTTTGTTTCGTAACCCACAAAAGAGAAAAAAAATCACACGTGGCCTTCCATTGTCTTTTCAATTTTCACAAATAAATCTTGGTCCACCAATCATATAACTTGGGCTTCATATAACTTCGGCTCATAAACTCTAAATTTTCACTTTAAAGCTTTAAATAATCTTCGTGTAATCTTTTAAAACTCCGTCTTTTTCCTCGATGCTCTAAATTAAATTAACGCTAATCTCGTAATTTCGTGCTCTTTCCAATCTCGTGCTCGTTTTTGCCGTTTTCTCATGTTTTCTGTCCATTTCTACGATTTCCGTACCTGCACATGTAAAAACACAAAAACATCGTATATTTGGCATTTATGGCTCGATTTTTGGTCTTTTTGGTCCGGTTTTGGTCAAATAATAGTGAGTGAATAATCACTCACCAAAATCCCCCCGACTAAGGTATTGCCGTGTCCTCACGCAATGTGATCAATTCACGCTTTTGGGATAAATAATTTCAAAACTCTTTTTACTAACTTTGAAAAGTAGCAAGGAGGTTCGAAAGAAGTAATAAAATCATTTATTCCCGAAAACGCTCCGTTTTCCAAAATTTTCCTTTATTCCTTTATACTTTCTATTTTTGTACTTTTTCATACTTCTCACTTGTGACGGTTTGTTGAACTTTCATTATTTTGCAATAATTATTAGGGTCAACGAGTAGAAACACTTCTATTTAAGAAGCGACCATATGGATAAAAATCGTCATCCTTGATTTTTCACGAGTCCCCAAACTAAGCGTACAAACGAGATCACAGCTTATCTACAAATTAGATGCTAACACTACTCATAACAGTTACTTGTGGAAACTCCTTACTCCCATATCCTAGGTTTTGTATCTCAATATTTTATTTTGTTGAGAAATGAATTGCTTCATATTTTCTCGTTTCAATATTTTTTAGTCCGATAGTCATACCTAAGTTAAAACGATAAGTAGTTTTCCATTTTCTCTTAAGAACCACTGCAATAGAAATTCGGTCCACATCAAGGAATTTGGGGTACATACAATATCAAAGATATAAGTTGCGGAGTACGATCACGTGCACCTCATGTGACTGATTACTAATCACTTATCACATGCACCTCACGCGCCAACAACTTATTTACATACATAAACTCTTATTCAACAATACTTACGACTTTCACTTTTTTTTCATTTTTCAATTTTTACACTTTTTTCATACTTTTCATTTTTTTCTTTTCTTGATTTTTTTTCTCAACATCAATGGAAGCTTATCGGGTAGCTCCAAAACCACATAGATAATCAACTTTTGACTTTTGATTTTTCACTTTTTGCTTTTATTTTTGATGTTCCTTGATATGTACCCAACTTCTAAAGCAAAAATTCTCTTAAGAAAACAAAAAACTAAATATTATTCAAACCGAAAAACCACTAATTAACCTAAAACATCTATTATATATTGGTGACGTATCTGATGGGAGTAAAAAGCCACAAGTACCTCTCATGAGCTCTAAAGAGTACCACTACTCCACGTTTAACATCTAACTTCTAAATAAACTCTATCATTTCTCGCTCTTCGCAATTTAAGATTCCAAATAATGAAACCCGCGAATACTTAGCCGATAATCAGCCACGCATATATAAAGTCAGTTACAGAAACTTGCAAATTCTAGAAGAAGAATTCGCGTTTTCTAGCTCCTTATGTAAAAGACTAGCGAAAGCTTTTAAGCTGCGCATGTATAAAGTCAAGTACGGGAACTTGCAGACTCTTAAGAAAGAATTCGCATTTTATAGCTCCTAGTGTACAAAACTAGCACAAGCTTATGTGATCATCATTGGTTAAGGGAACAAGCTAGGGCTCAACACGCCCGGTCAAGTCAAAATATTTATTCCTACTCTCGCCAGCAAGAAAGCCAACAAGGTGTCAAACCACTTATTCAAAACTTTATTATATTTTTGCACAACTTTTTCTCATCTTTTTGCTTCTTTTCATGACTTTTTCATCAAAATTTTTGAAATTTTTCAATTTTTTCAAAATTTTTTTTTTTTGTGGAAAACAGAGTTGCGTTAGTTCACGACAAAGTGCAAGGCAAAAATCAGATCGAAAGATCACCCCCCAGACTAAAACGAAACATTGTCCTCAATGTTTAAAAGGCAAGGGTTCTCCTACATAAATCTAAGGCCGTTTATTAATTATGGCAAAAGATAAATGTTAGTCGATAAGATTAGGATATTTGGATTTTCAACGAATGATGAAACTCGAGTAGAGACAAAACAACGAGCACGAGAGTCTTCATTATTCGGGCAAATCCTGGACATTCACAAACAACCACGAAACACAAGATATGGAAGAGGTAGCCCTCCTCACGTCACGTTAATAAGAAATAAGAAATTTAAGAAGATGAAAGGATAAGCATGGGGTGCCTCCCACGAAGCGCTTGTTTTTGTTCACCGAGTCACATGAGCTTGACTCGATCCCCGAATTAATTCGTCCTTGGGGAGAGCAGATGGAACGGACACTTGGCAAAATAAACGGAGATGCCAGGGTCAAAAACGGTATCCTCACTCCCGGTGGAGTGAAAGAGAGGAGAAGTCACATCATATGTGATGGACGGCAGAAAGATTTTGATAAGAATGAAGATCCATTCTTCATCCTCAAAAGAGAATCGTTCATTTTCCTTAATTTGAATGTCATTTAAGCTCATTTTGTGATTTTCAAAAACTTTGGGAGGGAGGGTTGGGTTGATATCATCAATAAGTACGTCTCCCCCCAAATTAAAATCTTTCACAAGATCAAAATGGAAATAATCATACTCAGGAGGAGATATGATATGAGAGAGTTCACCGGAGAACTCCTCGAAAAGATAATCACTCTTATGAAGTACGTCTATGAGCTCGGGCTCAGGATGGATACATGGAGATGAGACATGTGCGGTACTTCGTGGGCTATAAATGTGCACCTCGTCCATAACGGTCTCCATATCGGACTCATCACTCTCCTCGTTCTGATTATCAAAGATAGGATTGTCTGATTTGAAAGTAAACTCAGAATCGAAATCAAACAAAGGATTCGTGATAGTCGTATCAAAAATAGGTGAAGTTGAATCAAGAAGATCGAAAGGTTCTTCGGATATCCTTGGGATTGGGACAAAGTCATCAAGTTCCTTAAGGGGATTGACGTCGACTTCCTTGTCCCCCATTGACAAGGTATTCGAAGGGTCTTCGATAAATTGATTGATCTCTGATTTCTCTTTTTCAAAAGGTTCACCCTCATCACTTTCATCGGAATATGAAAAGTGGATAATGTTAGGATGACCTGGTCCTTGCTGGCAATATTGATTAATATAACTTTTGTGATTGCCAGTGACCCCAATTTGGGCAATCTCAGCGGGAATGTAATCGGAATGATGATCACTTAAAACAGGGGTAGAGTCACAAAGGGCTTCAGTATCCCACTGATAGTGATGTTGTATCATATTCTCGATCAAATCATAAGCTTCTTGAGGAGTCTTTCGCATGAGATTGCCTCCAGCAGCCAACATGATTTTGTCTCGATCGATCATATTTATGCCATAATAGAAGGTTAAGATTTGATCAAGGAGCAAAATTCTATGATCCGGACATCTCTGCAACAAATATTTGAATCTTTCCCAAGCTTCAAATACTGATTCTCTGTGCAATTGTCGAAAATTTAGAATATCTCTTCTAAATTGCATCATTTTTGTGTATGGAAAGTATTTTGAAAGAAACTTGAGGCACATCTCGTCCCAAGTATGAATTGAATGGTTTTTAAGAGTGTAAAACCAAGATTCGGCATCATGGGTTAACGAGAAGGGAAAGAGATTCAAACGGATGTTGTCTTGAGAGACTCCGTTTTGTTTGAAAAACTGGGTGATCGATAGAAATTTGTCCAAATGATAGTTAACATCTTCATCTTCAAAACCGTGAAATTGGCAAGTTTGGCTAATAAGCTCAACCATATGATCTTTCAATACAAAATCATTTGTCGGAGCGATCGGTCCTCCTCTACCGACGAGCGATGGACGATAAAAATCTTCCATGGTCCGAGGATCATGGGACAAATAATCAAACATTTTGAAGAATTAAACAATGAAGAGGGATAAGAAGATAGAATTAAACGTTTAAGAGGATTAGAAGATTATTTTTTTGGTTTTTTTCGTATCATATAATAAATCAAAATAAAAGTGAAAATCAAATATGAAAAGGAAAAATATTTTTGTATTTTTTTTAATTGAAAAACAAATCACAAACTTTTATTTTCTTTTTTCAAACGTTACGTTAATCGTAATCGTTTCCTTCAAAACTACTTGCGACGAAACGAGAGAAAAGAATTTTCCCGCTTAATCGGTTGTGGTATTGAAGTAATCCGATAAACAACTAATTTCACGTTTTTCTTATGTTGTAAGGCTTATTTGGTTTACAACGCCCTCCCTTCCACAGGAGAGTCGAGGCTGTAACTTTATTATTTTTTTGGTATTTTTGAAAACACTTTAGGGAAAGTGTTTTTGATTTTTTCAATTTTTTTGGTTTTTATAGAAAAATATATACAAGATAGTGGAAGGCTTTTCAAAACACGATTTTTCAAAACGAAATTCAAAACTCACTTCAAACCTTCCCCGGCAGCGGCGCCATTTTGATAAGATGTAATTTAGAGGTTTAAGTATTCCGAAGAAATACCGGTGAAAGTATTTCCCCGGGTCGTTCTCCCAACGAAGGTAGAATGGAATCTAGAATTATCGGTTTGTGAATCGTGAGGTGAAAAGTGAGATATAATAGTGATTTTGTGAAATTAAAACTACGAATATCAAACATAAACTAAAAGGCAACAATCAAACATATATAATGATCTAAAAAGAGATAAATATGAAATATGTTTGCTAAGTGACGAGAAAAGTTCATTAAGTGTGGACTAAGGTTTGATGATGAATTATATTCCTTAGACAAGACTATTTTCTCACAACGTTAGTTTATTTTGAAAACAATCCTTTAAAAAGAAAATAATTACTAGATGTGTAATTTGATTATTATCCGGCTTTTGCCCTTCAAATAATAAAATCACAAATCTAAATAATCTCACTAATTATTAATCACAATTACTTTTTATTAATCCACACTTAAATCACAAATCCATATCACTTAACAAACACTAATAAACTACTACCTCCGTCCCATTTTTATTGTCCACTATTGACTTTTTTAGTCTTTCTTCTTCAACTTTGACCTTAAATATTTTTATGGATGCTATATAATATTTGATGCAAAATATATAAATAGAGTGAGTTTTAAGTGTACTTTTCAATGGTATAATTTTTTCATCAAGTATTATATAGTCAAAATATATATTTATGGTCAAAGTTGAACCAGTTTGACTTTGACAATTCAAACTGGACAATAATTTTGGGACGGAGGGAGTACTTGCTACTCATATCGATTAAACTAACAAATATTCCAACAAGCATGATTATACTAACTAACTAATGATATAAAATTGAAAATGAATAGAAAGTAGAACCCGATCTAACGCGACGAGAATAATAAACCACCCGATTTTATAAACTTAACAAATTATAAAGTTTATTTCTTTAATAGTTTTAATATCACCAAGTAGTAAATAAAGTTTTTGACTTTATTCACTAATTAGCTTTATAAAAACTAGAAAAGCTATAAGCTTTATTAATAAGTAAGCTTATAAAACCCTTAAGCTCCTCGCCTTATGTAGAAAATGATGAGAAACTAAGAAAGATCACAACTTTATACAACATTAGTTCAATTAAGCTCTTGAATAAGCTAGATCTAGATTAAAATAGCTATAGATAAGCTAATCTAATCAAGTAAAACTAGTAATAGAACCAAAAAGCTAGAAAGCTAATAGATCTAGACTAGTTATGAATCAACCAAAGCTAAAAAGCTAGATTGATTAGAAGAAAATAAGAGATAAACTAATTAGATGAAAAGTATTAAGCTAATTTGATTTATTTAAGAAAAAGCTTTTAAAATAAAAAGAGATTAAGTGAATATAAGCTAAAATTTATTAGATCTAATAATATTATAGAAATTATGAAAAGAGATTAAGAAATAAAAAAAATGCTTATTGAATAATCTAATCTAATAAGCTTCAAAAAGCTACTAAGCTAAAATATGTTTTTAGAATAAAGAAAATGAAAATAAAAGAAAGAGATGAGAAGAAGAGGTAAACTAAGTTGGATCACTAAAAATTATCTTCATTAAACAATAAGCCAAAAGTTGATACAAGAAAAGCACTTGAAATAAGCTAATTGAAAATAAAATAATACAATATTACTCAAAATAAAGCTACTACTAAAAACTACACTATAAAAAAACTACTAAAAAATATAAAAGAAAGTGTGTGAAAAATAATGGGGAGAATGAATTTTGGTGTTGGATTTAGTGCAGTATTTATAAGCTCATCATTGGCACTCCTTTAAGAGTGGAGGGAGTGGTCACCACTTCACCAAAGTTTACCAAATTTTCACATCATCAATACCCAATAAAAACCTTCCAACTCACATTTCACCAATTCACCCCAATTTTCACCAATTTGGTGGCATTGGTTTCACCAAATTTCCACATCATCAATACCCAATAAAAACCTTTTAGATTCACCAATTTGGGCCCACAAGCAAATTCCCTTCCTCTTTCTCATTCGGTAAAACTTACCGATTCTCTCCTTCACCGAACATCACCGAGACCCTTGCGGCGGTGTTACCGAGCTTTACCGAGCTTCACCGAGAGTTTGCCGAGCCCACTCCCTCCGGCCTAATGAATTTGACCTCTTATGTGTCCAAATGCAAATGCATTCTCGATCCTTCCAATTCAGTTATTAATCACGTCACAAAGGCCACATGGCTGAAGGCTATTGGCTGCAGAAATGAGGTGCAACGAGTGAGTGGAGAACAAGAGTAGACACAAGCCACGCGCTTTATTTGATTTATTTGTGGGATATGCATTTCACGTGCCATCTATTCCCATCATAAAATTTCTTTCTTGTCTTCATGCATCCAAGAGAAAGTATAGCATCAGGACCACATGCCATTTAATTATTTTCTTACTTGTTTTGTTGCACTAAAATGTACTCCAATTCATTTCTTCTTTTGTCTCGATATGTCACAAAAATAATAAGTAGCATGTGCCCCTTTTTTTTTATCTTTACTTCACACGTAATATCCTTTCTTTTCTTTGTTTTTCGAGCAAACCCAAAAGTAGCAGCATGACGTGGCCCTTGTGGTCCTCATTATTTTTTTCCCTTTTGTAGTTTTGTTTCCGTCATTTGTTGCTGGCTCAAAACGAAAATTAGTCTCATGTGGCCATATGATTATTCAAATGCAACAAGTAGCTGGACCTGGGCTTTGTATTCCTTACTTTGGGCCGAATGGGCTGCTGCTGCTACACTACTTTCACACAAGCTGGGCCTTCAAATGCTTTTTATCTCTTTGCTCTTTTGTCGAATGCCAAAGTGAAATACAACATCACGAGGACACGAGCTCCTTTATTTTTTTTCTTTCACGTGCCACTCCTTTAGCTATTTTGTTTCGTAACCCACAAAAGAGAAAAAAAATCACACGTGGCCTTCCATTGTCTTTTCAATTTTCACAAATAAATCTTGGTTCACCAATCATATAACTTGGGCTTCATATAACTTCGGCTCATAAACTCTAAATTTTCACTTTAAAGCTTTAAATAATCTTCGTGTAATCTTTTAAAACTCCGTCCTTTTCCTCGATGCTCTAAATTAAATTAACGCTAATCTCGTAATTTCGTGCTCTTTCCAATCTCGTGCTCGTTTTTGCCGTTTTCTCATGTTTTCTGTCCATTTCTACGATTTCCGTACCTGCACATGTAAAAACACAAAAACATCGTATATTTGGCATTTATGGCTCGATTTTTGGTCTTTTTGGTCCGGTTTTGGTCAAATAATAGTGAGTGAATAATCACTCACCAGCGTGGCTGATTATTGGCTAAGCATCTGCTAATCTCATTATTTGAGGTCTTAAATTTGCAGAGAACGAGAAATGATAGAGTTTATTTACAAGTATAATGCTAAACGTGGAGTAGTGGTTCTCTTTAGAGCTCATAAGAGGTACTCGTGGCTTTTTACTCCCATCAGATACGTCACCAATATATATAATAGATGTTCTAGGTTAATTAGTGGTATTTAGGTTTGAATAATACTTAGTCATTTGTTTTCTTAAGAGAATTTTTGCTTTAGAAGTTGGGTACATATCAAGGAACACCAAAAATAAGAGCCAAAAAGTGAAAAATCAAAAGTCAAAAGTTGATTATGCATGTGGTTTTGGAGCTACCCTATAAGCTTCCATTGATGTTGAGAAAAAAGTCAAAAAAAAAAAGAAGGGAAAAATAAGAAAAAAATGAAAAATATGAGAAAAGTGAAAAAAAAGTGAGAAATGAAAAATATGAAAGTTGTAGTATTGTTGAATAAGAGCTATGTATGTATCAATAAGTTGTTGGCGCGTGAGGTGCATGTGATACGTGATTAGTAATCAGTCACATGAGGTGCACGTGATCGTACTCCGCAACTTATATTTCTGATATTGTATGTACCCCAAATTCCTTGATGTGGACCGAATTTCTATTGCAGTGGTTCTTAAGAGAAAATGAGTAACTATTTATCGTTTTAACTTAGGTATCACTATCGGACTAAAAAGTATCGAAACGAGAAAATATGAAGCAATTCATTTATCAAATAAAGTAAAATATTGAGATACAAAAACTTAGGACATGGGAGTAAGGAGTATCCACGAGTAACTTTTATGAGTAGTGTTAGCATTAAATTTGTAGATAAGCTGTGATCTCGTTTTTACGCTTAGTTTGGGAGCTCGCGAAAAATCAAGGATGACGATTTTTATCCGAATGGTCACTTCTTAAATAGAAGTGTTTCTACTTGTAGACCCTAAAAATTATTGCAAAAATAATGAAAGTTCAACAAACCGTCACAAGTATGAAGTGTGAAAAGTCCAAAAATAGAATAAAATGGAATAAAGAAATAAATTTTGGAAAACGGAGCGTTTGTGGGATTAAATGATTTTATGACTTCTTTCGAACCTCCTTGCTACTTTACAAAGTTAGTAGAAAAGAGTTATGAAATTATTTATCTCGTGAGCGTGAATTGATCACATTGCGTGAGGACACGGCAATACTTTAGTCCGGGGGATTTTGGTGAGTGCTTATTCACTCACCTTTTCTGAGCCATAAAAGGACCAAATAAACCAAAAACTAACCAATAATGCCAAAGAAAGTGTGTTTTTGTGTTTGTGAATGTGCAGGAACGGATATTTAAGAAAAGACGAAAAATCACGAGAAAATGACATAAACGGGCACGAGATTTGGAAAAGTGAATAAAGCCGGAGCCGGGGAAGCTAGTGGTCTTAATGAAGTTCATATGGTCAATTGGAATCCTCAAAATTTCAAGAATTACATAAGTGACCCGGGAATGAAGTTTGAAGAAAAATGCATATTTGGTCCCTCAACTTTCAGAAGATGTCACTTTTAGTCCTTGTGAATATATTTTGGAAGATTGGCAATACAGGCCCTCCAATATTCAAGAAATACCACAAAACTACCCTTGGAATATTATTTGAGTGATTGGCAGCCATGGTCCTTTGAATTTCAGAATGTGCAAGTTTGGTCCCTTGATTTGATTTCATACTACCAACCGGATCCAACTTTAATCCAATAATAATAACACAAACAACCCAAGCCCATATAAAACAACACAAGCCCACCACTCACTTATTACTAACCGGCCCACTCCAAACCCCCAAACCCGACCCACCACTCAAACAATAATAAATAAAACAAACCCGCCCTTTTACTGTGCATCTCCCCCAATTTTACCTCGTACCCCCATTAATTACCCTGCCACCCATCCTTTTCACCCAAAGATTCTAGTACGAGGTTTCACTCTTCTAGAACCCTGACACGTTGTCAGATGTCGACACCAACCCTCCACCGTGGCACCTCTGAGCTCACTGATTGGGTGCTTGGACGTGGGTACAAGATAAGGATACTCAAATGGATAGAATGAGTATGGGATGACGCGGATATGGATTGAATCAAAGATTTGTGGCCTCAATTTATCTTCTGGATCCTTCTAAACCCTAGATACCATTTCCCCTGCTCCAAGGATAAATACCCCCCATTCATACGTTTTGTGTGTGTAGTTTTCATGTAATGAAATGCTGCCATTTTTAGTTCTCAGAGTGTAATGCAAGTTTTTGATTAATAAAAGTTATTAGTTTCATGTTTTAATTTTCTTTCTTAATTCAATAATTTATATTCAGTATTAGTTTAAAAGTTCCTTATTCAAGCTTATTACTTTATTTTATTTCTCTTTCAGAATCACTTTTACTCAAGTTCATAGTTTTTACAAGTTTGTTCTCTTTGTCTATTATTAAAACTTCATAAAAACACAAAAAAATAAGAAAATCTCTAAAAAATTCCAAAAAGATGTTGGCTTTTTCTTAAAAACAGTTGATATTTAAGTTTCTTTTTAGTAGATAACTGCTTATATTAGCTTCTATAGCTATTGTAAGTGGAATTGCAGCATCAAACATTCAAAAGTTCAAAAAGTTCATATTGGTCAACGAAAGTCAACTGGCTCAGCTTATCACAATAAGCTGAGCTTATTGGGGTTTAAAGGCAGCCATAAGGTGTCCATTTGGCCTGTCTAGAGACAGGCAAGCTTAGTGAACTCCCTCAATTGTTGCTGAGGGAGAGTGGTCATTGTAAGTTTTTGCTTATTTAGTGTTCCACTCAAAGTTATAGTGTAGATCTGTTTCTTTTAGTTAATTTCTGCTTGATTGTTGCTTGTTTGATGTTTATCTGCTAGAACTAGTGATAATATAGCTTGTTTAATCATTAGATTTCTATTTAGTTTGCATATGTCTTAAATTTGCTTCTGATTTGATCATACTTTTAGATCTGAGTTATAGCTGATATATGTTGTTGATTGATAATGATCTGAGTTCTAATGATGTTAATAAGTGATGATGAATGATTATTAAGGTGTGGACTTACTTGAATCTGAGTTTGCTAGTGAAAATGAGTAATAAGGGAGTGTTTGGATTTGCTTGTATGACTGAGATTAAGCTGTTTCTGCGTGAGATTTTTGATGTGGACATGTTGTTTTATACTTAGATAGCTGAGAATACAATAAATACTAGTAGTTTATTTTAAAAAAAAGTCAAAGTTACTTAATAATTTTTACACAGTTAGCTTAAGTAGTTCTTAGGTTTAGAAATTCTTAAAATTAGTTGCATAATAGTTAGAGTTAGCTTATAATAAACTTATCTTAGCTTAATTTAACATCAGTAATCAGATTAGAGTAATCAAAATTCATAAAAGTCAGCATTGCTTGTTCTAATAAAAAGTCAAAAACCTTTTAGTACTCAGATTTGGTCACAAGTTTACAAGACTGTGTAGCCTTTGATTTTCTTTGGAAATACTTTGTGATTGTTGTTTTGGATAGCATGGTACCTAAATAACTAATTTCAAAAAGAAAATTGAGTTCTGAAATCCATTTGCTTATCTGAATAAGCCCTTGAAATCAGCTTATTGTAACCTTTGGTGCCCTGCACCATCTGTACTGGTCCAACTTCTTGGGCACATTTAGACCTTTAAATTGCATCTAGGATCTGAATTTTTGCTTGTTCTGTGTTGTCATAGTAGTAGTCAGTTAAATTCCACCTTTAGTTTTGTCTTGCTAGCTTATTCTCACTGCTTATTTGTCCCATCTTTGTGAGTGTTTCTGCTTAAATCTGAATTTAAATTAGGCCTGCAATTCTTTAATATGGATCACTAGTTTAAAATTTTGATTGATCTGAGTTCATTAGAGTCCCTAGTACTTGTTTCAAGTGTTTGTTGGCATCTGCTTATTCTGTTTGGCTTATTACTAAGTTCTAAGTGCTTATTGAACCATAATTGATCATTGCTTGTGTTCCTGTGCATCATAAGACCTGATTCTTGTTCTCATAAACTCACTTTAGCATAAAAATCATTTTGTGAAAGTTTGGTCAACATTTGGTCAAAAGTGCTTATTAATAAGCACTTAAATAAGCTGTTTTTTAAGTTAATAAGCACTTACAGTGCTTATTTTTCATTTTTTCTATTTTTCCTAGATTCAGAATATAATTTTAGATTTTCCAAGAAATTTTCATATTTTTCTGAGCTATTTTACTATTTTTCTTATTTAATTTCTATTTTTAATCACTATTTAATACTTTTTAATTATCAGAAAATCCAAAAAAATTAGAAAAATCCCAGAAAAATCCAAAAATATTTTAGAAAATAGTTTTCAATTATTTTAGAATTTTAGAAATTAAAATTGCATTTTTCTCACTTTATTTACATTTTCTTTTAATTATTAAATAGTTTAATTAGTTTTTAATTCATAAAAAATTATTAAAAAGTCTAAAAAATATTTTTATTTTTCTTAAAATTTTCTTTTATCATTTTTAACTTTTTAAAATTATTTTGAAGTCCGAAGGATTAGTGTAGCTTAAAACTCGCGTTTTATTTCGAGCGTTACGTTAGATAATCGCGCGTGCATTCCCGTTTTTGCGTTTTAGACTTTGGTGCATTACTTGCTTGTACTCTTTGCATAATTCCTAATTGTTAGTTGATACTTGAATTATTTGATCACTATTTGCCTTTTTCACCACTTTTCAAATCACGATTACACGAATCAATATTCTTGATTCCATTCACACCTTCACTTGGAAACGACTCGGGTGATTCGTATTTCTTGCGGATCACTTCGATACTATACTACTATTATATATAAATTGAGTTGCATCAGGTATCCGGATGTACCAGGTAACCATTTAACTGTTTGATCATATCTAATGTACAAATTTTGTAATCGACTATAATGAAAGTAACTAATATTTGAAATGCAAACCTTAATATACCATTGTTATATATAATCACAGTCTTGGAACATTTATTATTAATTGATAGGTTTGGGCACGGGGCTATTTTTATACTACTAAGACGTCAACTTGGCATAGTCACACTAAAAAGCCGAAAAGTAAACAACCATTTGTTATTTGATTTGATTTGCAGGCTTTAAATAATTTCTAATTCGAGTGTGCAACCTCCGAGAAAGATACTTAAGGTGGTATAAATAACGCATACTACACACGTAAATAGCGCATACTACGCCCGCACCGATCAGGGAGTCGGACAGTGACAGAGTAAGTCATAAACATCTAGGACTATATATACCAGATCGTGTTTGCCAGTTTTTGTTAACATATTTTGTTTCCTGATCATGTTAAATTGTGGTGGGAAAAACTTATATGGTGATCCTTTGGACTATAGGATGAACACATGATACATGTTATTGAAGGATGCCTTACTGAGCCTGTTCGTATTGTTGATGGACTGCTTGAAACAGCCAGTTATCTCAAACTGATAAGACTTGGGGTTTGAAGGTATGAAAAAGAATAATCTTTAGATAATTAAACAATTGCTTAGTACTCTATGCTCATGGAGAATTTGGATATGCACTTTTCAGGGATGGAAGAAACGCTTGATTCTCTAATTCTTCAATGAAGTTTTATTCAGATGTTTCAAGCAAAAGCTTTCAAAATGGATTCAAGTCGTATTGATAGGTAAAACTATATTTTCCATTTCATTATAAATGACTAATGTGTTCGGCCACGATTACCTGCAAATATTGATTCGGTAACTAAAGAGGTCCTTAAAACTAATAAATATCTGGAACTAATGCCTTCACACTACACAACTTATCCTTTGAACAATGCTTCTCACAGAACACAAAGAAATAAAGGTAGCTTGCCTATTTACAAAGTTTTCTAAAACGGATTTAGAAACACTCAAGGCTAGCATATAAAAGATCACTTGACTAGCCACCACATCCAGCACCAGCGTAATACGTTAAATTGTGATGTAAAAATTTCAAGAGCAAATTTTTGACGCAGGATGACATAGGGAGACGCGAAAAAGATCCATCACTAGGCTGACACATGCATCGATGGGAATATACATGTTTGTTTGGAACCTCGGTGTGGCAAAGCGTTCGCATGCGCGCCAGAGTTTCAAGAACATGAAAATTATCATGGTGGGTATATATCTATTTCGGTTAAACTAATTGACGTTTATGCAATCTGATGGCTATATACTAATTTGTTGACTATTACATATTTTTGTAGTTACTAAGTGTTATCACCTACACAATATATGATTAAAAGAATTTATTTCATTTGTGTTATTGACTGTAATATGTATTAAAATAAAAAAGAAGAGCTAAGCGCATCGAGGTACGAAGTGCTTTGAGGCTACGGTTAAAAACCACCGACATGTCAAGATCAAAATTCGAAAGGTAGATTTAAATTAACGTGTTTTTATCTAGCTACTAATGGAGCCTTTTTTTGTGTTTTCAGACGGTAATGGCGTATGAGTAAGCACACTTCAGCATGACTAAGCTTAACACACTTCAGTAAAATGGATAAAGTTATGGAATATGATCATGGAGCAACTTCGCGGTTTGGATGTTGTACTTTTGAAACAGGTGCATTTTTTCTCTTGCGTCAATGTTACAGTTGGTTGATTTGAGATTGACCCCATTACTTATAACCAGCTTTGAGTTGTGTTCTATCTCCAACACATTATAAGGGTCACATAAATTTTTTTAGCTTAACGGGTTTGGGTCAAGTTGGTTAAACGTGTACAAACTTGCCGACAATTTTTTTCTTTAACACATACAACCTTCTGCGATTTTTTGCAAAAAGATGTAGATTATTGGTTTGATAATATTTATTGCAACAATCATATAGCAGCAAGATTTCCTAATACGCTCATTAAGGCGGTAAAATTGGTAGCTTTTGGTTAACGTGAAAAGCTTTTGGTAAATTATTAGTAAACGGGTCAAACAATTTCACGTCGATCATCCCATGGCATAGTCAAAAGTATCCCTTCGATAAGATAATATATGATAACAGCTTAATACCTTATGTTGTGTCAAAACAAATTGCAGCATTGGATTGGCTTATCACAACTGATTTTAAAAAACCCGAAGCTTTTTTAAACCAGTTAATACCCACCCACTAAAGAGACGAAAGTTTTAAATTTTGGCTTAGGCATATAGTTTTTGTTAACTTTGTGTTTGGTGTGAAGGAGAACGGGCTGCAACAAGATGGCGATTAAGGAAGCGAAGGCGTTGTTTTCGAAGGTGATTGGGAATGATGTGTTAAAAAGGATACTCATGCAGTGAGGAATCAGCAGATTGGGCATAACACAATTTTTATATTATTTAATGTTTCGTCTTTGTTTCATAGTTTATGCTTAGTTAAGACTCGAGAGTTGAGCAATAGAAATTTAGCTGCAAATGTATGTAAAATTTACCTTATAAGCATATGACAATGCACTTTGTTTGATATCATCCATCGTTATATAATACTCCCTCCGTCCCTTATTAAATGTCCAGTTTTGACTTTTCGAGTCTTTTTTCTTTAACTTTGACCTTAAATATTTTTGCTCGTATTATATGATACTTGATAAAAATTATGTCAATGAAAAGTACATTTAAAACTCAATTCATTCATATATTTTGCATCATGTATTATATATCATATATAAAAATATTTATGGTCAAAGTTGATAAAACAAGACTTTGAAAATTCAAAGTGGACATTTAATATGAGACGGAGGTAGTACTTCTTTTGGTGAGCTTATGTATGCACACCAACATATGAATACTGCAATCTTTAAATTTTGTTTATACCATTTCTATTTTGCAACACTTGCTGCATATTTCTTTAGCAAAACACCCTGCAACAACGTTATAAAATGCTTTCGTGCACAAACAACCCGCCGCAAAGCGCAGGTATCACAACCTACTTACTAAACGCAACGTAGACTACTTCTTTATCAAAACGCCCCGCCGCAACGCGCGGGTTATCTACCTAGTATAAAGCAATCCTAAAATATTTTTTCAACATTCTTTAAAATATTATCTTTTGTTCTTTGGTTATTTTTTATTTTATTAGAACACCTCTCTTTGAATATTGTAGTTGTTGTGGTATCACTTTTATAATTTCGCGAAAGTATTTTACGTAAAAAATTTAAAGCAAGAGCATAACATAAAAGCATAATAGCATATTCTAGATTAAAAGTGAACCAAAAACCAAATTTGTAAGTAATTGCCAATTTAGGCTAATTGGTCTAAAATTGAAGGGATCACAAAAGCTGTTTTTGTTCTCGAAGACCTAAAACACACCTTCAATTCTGAATTCACCCCTTCCGCCATTGTCAAAGATAAGCTTCACTTTTTCAAACAAAATGTGCAAAAAATTGATCTTGCACTAATCCTAATTACCCTAATGTAACATGAACCTAGTATATGTAAATAATGTACTATGTACATACCTTTCTGCAAAGTAAGCAACCGGAACGAGGACAAGACTTGCAAACAGTTGACGATATGCAATATGTATGAACGGATTCATGCCATGATCCAAGGCTAGCTTAGAAAACACATTCAGTCCCGCAAACTGAAATTGTACCACTACCATGATCAATGCAGGAAGCACCATTTTTATTAGATTCCAAGAGAGCTGAGGTGTTCTATAAAATTAAATAAATTTTGTGTGAATATTTTTATAATGTGTTGCAATTTTTAAAAAGAAGTAAAGGGAGACTGGGAGAGCTAGTGAGTAAAAATGGTAGTAGTAGTAGTAAATTTGTTGATGTCGCATACTCAACAGAATTGCCAAATTTGTAATTCCTTTTGTTCCACTCTTACGTATTATTATAGTCATAATTTAAGAGCAAGAGAACAAAAACACCCTGTTACTCATACTTTAACCCAAAAACATATGAAAAACTAAAAATAAAATAGTCGGATGACTTGGCTGGTAATTTTGACACAATAACTTATAACGTGATGTGATGTGTGGTGTCAAGTTATAGGGCTATAACGCGCCCTATAACTAACTTGGGGTACTGAGGGCTCTTACAATGATTTTGAGGGTTTTTGCATTTTATAAAAATCCTATGTAGTTAAACTGCATACAACAATAGAACTACTCATGATCAACACAACAAGTTTAAAATAAAATCATTTACCAAATATTCACAAGTCCTATTGAATTACAATCTTCGACACAAATATATTCATTTACGAAAAGCTACACAGCGGCAAACTAAGGTGGCAAGGAGGCTGTTTCTCGCTATGTGTATTGTCGTCTAGCAAAATGAAATCGGCAAGAAAGAGTGGCGAGCAAGGGTGGCGAGCAAAGTGTTTCTCGCTATGTTTATTAACTCTACTAGCCTTTAGGTAAATGATTTATATTTATGAGTTGAGGAGAGATAGAGAGGCTATGTGAGGTCACAAGCTAAGAAATCTATACTGATTTTTTTTAGAGAAAATTGCAAAAATCATCTTTGTGGTTTGGTCAAATTACACATTTCATCCTTATTATTCATTAATTGCAAAAATAGTACGTTGACTGCACTGTTGCGTGCACTTTTGGTCATTTGACTTAACTGGCGTTAAGTGGACTCCATTAGCAGTCACACTTTAGCCCCTTTTGGTTAACCACCATTGCAGCACCCATCCTTTAACCTATAATTTAATTTTTTTCCGAATCTTTTGAAAAAAAAAATCCTCGTTTTTTCGAATTTTTTTAATATTTTTTTTCCTCAGTTACACTTTAGCCCCTTTTGTCCGTTTTTTTAACGTTTTTGTTCGTTTTTCATTCGTTTTTATACTTTTTTGTCCATTTTTATCCAATTTTGTGTTTATCCATTTTTGTCCGTTTATATCCATTTTTCTTACCTTTTTATTTCAAAATTTTAAATATGTCGCAAAATGTTTTATATTAAAACTTTTTATATAAAAATTTTTTATACAAAACCTTTTTATATAAATTTTTGCGACATATTGAAAATTTTGAAAAAAAAAAATACTTTTTTTTTTGAAAAATTTTTTATACAAAAAGAATTTTCAAAATTTTTCAAAAAAGTATTTGCGGCACATTGAAAAATTTTAATAAAAAATCATTTTTTTTTGAATTTTTTTTTACAAAGAATTTTCAAAATTTTTTTGTGTTTTGTAAAAAAAATCAAATTTTTCAATATGTCAAAAACGGATAAAAACAGACTAAAACGTAAGAAAAACATATAAAACTTAAGAAAAACAAATAAATACATATAAAAATGGATAATAACGGACTAAAATGCAAGAAAAACGGACATAACGTGAAAACGGATAAAAACGAACCAAAACGTAAGAAAAATGGACAAAAACGGACGAAAACATAAGAAAAAATTACGTGACTAACATTTTTATATAAATTACATTTTCGAAAAAAATTACTTGACGGAAAAAAATATTAAAAAAATTCGAAATAAAAAACGGAGGAATTATTTTTTTTTTCAAAAAATTCGAAAAAAACAGTAAGGATAAAACATGCAATTTGGCCAAACCACAAGGACGATTTTTGCAATTTTCTCATTTTTTTTTTAGGGATAATTGTTTCTAAATGTATCGAACTTGCCACCTTTTACTATGTTGTGTAATGAACTTTTTTTTTTCCTATTGTGTGTATCAAACTTCCTAATCCGTTCTATTCAGTGAATGCTAACGTGATTAGGGTTTTTCCATTAGAGTAAATTGCATAAATCGTCCTTTTCTCTAAAAAATTGCTAACGGCCGTTTAACAAAAGCAATGTTAGTCCATTTACCAACCATCATTTGCAACGTTAGTCCTTTAACAAAGGTAACGTTAGTCAATATACCATCGCCACCACCCGCCACCATCACCCACCATCGCCACCACCACCACCGCCGTCGCCACCACCCACCATCATCACCATCATCGCCACCACCACCGTCGCCGCCACTACCACCACCGCCACCGCCGCCGCCACCACCACCACCTCCATCCACCACCACCCACCACTACCACCACCACCCACCGCCAACCACCAACGCCCACTGCCGCCGCCACCCACCACCACCCACCACTACCACCACCACCCACCACCACCCATCACCACCACCACCACCACCGCCGTCGCCGCCACTACCACCACCGCCACCGCCGCCACCACCACCACCACCACCCACCACTGCCACCGCCACCCACCAACACCCACTGCCGCTGCCACCCACCACCACCCACCACCACCCATCACCACCACCACCACCGTCGTCGCTGCCACTACCACCACTGCCACCGCCGCCGCCGCCACCACCACCACCACCTCCATCCACCACCACCCACCACTGCCACCACCACCTACCGCCACCCATCAACACCCACTGCCGCCGCCACCCACCGCCACCTCGTGTAAAACCACATATAAAAACATGTATAAAAACATATGTAAAACCGCGTATAAGAACGTGTGTTTTTATGTGTTTTTATACACGTGGGCGGCGGTGGGTGGTGGCGACGGCGGCGGCAGTGGTGCCAATGGGTGGCCGTGTGTGGTGGTGGCAACACAGTGGGTGTTGGTGGTGGCGGCGGCAATGGGTGTTGGTGGGTGGTGGTGGCAGTGGTGGGTGGTGGTGGGTGGAGGCGGCAGCGACGGCGGTGGTGGCGGTGGTGGTAGTGGCGGCGACGGTGGTGGTGGCGGTGATGGTGATGATGGTGGGTGGTGGTGGCGGTGGTGGTGGCAGCGACAGCGGTGGAGTTGGTGGCGGTGGTGGTGGCAGCGACGGCGGTGGAGTTGGCGACAGCGGTGGTGGTGGTGATGGGTGGTGGTGGGTGGCGGTGGGTAGCGGCAGCAGTGGGTGTTGGTGGGTGGCGGTGGGTGGTGGTGGATGGAGGTGGTGGTGGTGGCGGCGGCGGCGGTGGTAGTGGCAGCGATTGTGGTGATGATGATGGTGGGTGGTGGCAACGGCGGTTGTGGTGGTGGTGGTGGTGGCGGCGGTGGTGGTGGTGGCGACGGTGGGTGGTGGAGGTGGCGATGGTGGGTGGTGGTGGCGGGTGGTGGCGATGGTATATTGACTAACATTGCCTTTGTTAAAGGAATAACATTGCAAATGATGGTTGGTAAATGGACTAACATTGCCTTTTTTAAACGACCGTTAGCAATTTTTTAGAGAAAAGGACGATTTATGCAATTTACTCTAACGGAAAAACCCTAATCACGTTAGCATTCACTGAATAGAACGGATTAGGCAGTTCGATACACACAATAGGAAAAAAAAAGTTCATTACACAACATAGTAAAAGGTGACAAGTTCGATACATTTAAAAACAATTATCCCTTTTTTTTTTATATAATGTTTGACTACAAATTTCATGAGTTTGTAAAGGGTTGATACCAAAATCAATCTCATTAATGTTACAAGTATAAAGCAATCCTAAAATATTTTTTCAACATTCTTTAAAATATTATCTTTTGTTCTTTGGTTATTTTTTATTTTATTAGAACACCTCTCTTTGAATATTGTAGTTGTTGTGGTATCACTTTTATAATTTCGCGAAAGTATTTTACGTAAAAAATTTAAAGCAAGAGCATAACATAAAAGCATAATAGCATATTCTAGATTAAAAGTGAACCAAAAACCAAATTTGTAAGTAATTGCCAATTTAGGCTAATTGGTCTAAAATTGAAGGGATCACAAAAGCTGTTTTTGTTCTCGAAGACCTAAAACACACCTTCAATTCTGAATTCACCCCTTCCGCCATTGTCAAAGATAAGCTTCACTTTTTCAAACAAAATGTGCAAAATATTGATCTTGCACTAATCCTAATTACCCTAATGTAACATGAACCTAGTATATGTAAATAATGTACTATGTACATACCTTTCTGCAAAGTAAGCAACCGGAACGAGGACAAGACTTGCAAACAGTTGACGATATGCAATATGTATGAACGGATTCATGCCATGATCCAAGGCTAGCTTAGAAAACACATTCAGTCCCGCAAACTGAAATTGTACCACTACCATGATCAATGCAGGAAGCACCATTTTTATTAGATTCCAAGAGAGCTGAGGTGTTCTATAAAATTAAATAAAATTTGTGTGAATATTTTTATAATGTGTTGCAATTTTTAAAAAGAAGTAAATGGAGACTGGGAGAGCTAGTGAGTAAAAATGGTAGTAGTAGTAGTAAATTTGTTGATGTCGCATACTCAACAGAATTGCCAAATTTGTAATTCCTTTTGTTCCACTCTTACGTATTATTATAGTCATAATTTAAGAGCAAGAGAACAAAAACACCCTGTTACTCATACTTTAACCCAAAAACATATGAAAAACTAAAAATAAAATAGTCGGATGACTTGGCTGGTAATTTTGACACAATAACTTATAACGTGATGTGATGTGTGGTGTCAAGTTATAGGGCTATAACGCGCCCTATAACTAACTTGGGGTACCGAGGGCTCTTACAATGATTTTGAGGGTTTTTGCATTTTATAAAAATCCTATGTAGTTAAACTGCATACAACAATAGAACTACTCATGATCAACACAACAAGTTTAAAATAAAATCATTTACCAAATATTCACAAGTCCTATTGAATTACAATCTTCGACACAAATATATTCATTTACGAAAAGCTACACAGCGGCAAACTAAGGTGGCAAGGAGGCTGTTTCTCGCTATGTGTATTGTCGTCTAGCAAAATGAAATCGGCAAGAAAGAGTGGCGAGCAAGGGTGGCGAGCAAAGTGTTTCTCGCTATGTTTATTAACTCTACTAGCCTTTAGGTAAATGATTTATATTTATGAGTTGAGGAGAGATAGAGAGGCTATGTGAGGTCACAAGCTAAGAAATCTATACTGATTTTATTATATAATGCTTGACTACAAATTTCATGAGTTTGTAAAGGGTTGATACCAAAATCAATCTCATTTATTAGAACACCTCTCTTTGAATATTGTAGTTCTTGTGGTATCACTTTTATAATTTCGCGAAAGTATTTTACGTAAAAAATTTAAAGCAAGAGCATAACATAAAAAGCATAATAGCATATTCTAGATTAAAAGTGAACCAAAAACCAAATTTGTAAGTAATTGCCAATTTAGGCTAATTGGTCTAAAATTGAAGGGATTAGGGTGGTGGCAATGGAAGCGGGGTGGCCAATGGTTTGCCCCAAACCGTGAGGGAATGCCGCCACCACCTTAGCGGTTTGGTCCAACGGCATGGTCTAGCGGGGATAAACATTTCCACGGTTTGAAACATATTCGAACGTTAGAGTTGGAGTGGAACGTTATATTTGAACGTTGGGATTAAATGTGAAAAAAAAAAAAAAAAAAAAAAAAAAAAAAAAATCCTTTATAAATACAAAACTATACCAATTCAAATACCACATCCAATACAATGTTTTCATCATCTTCTTCATCCGATGATTTACATTATCCCGGCGAGTCTTCCGAACAAATTAATTATGTTTTTTTTTCCAAGTATTATGTATTTTTATTTTAATTAGTAATGAAATATTATGTTTTTATTAAATTATTTATTTATGAAAATAAAAAATAAAAAGTTGGTGGGTTGGGAGGTTGGGAGATATGAAAAATGTATGGTTGCCACTAAAAAGGGGTTGAGAGGTATGAAAAAAATGTGAGTAAGGTGGAATGATATTATTGGTTGGTTGGGAGGTATGGGGAATTTTGAGAGTGACCACTGCCACCACCAAAAACATACATGCACGCCTTCAATAATTGTATTTTTGCACATATGTTCTAAAAACAACATATGTGTTTTAAAAAAAACATAGTTTTTCTTAAGAATTTGATAAGAAATTGGAAATACAATATTTTTCTTTGAAGGTGTGCATGTATGTTCTTATAAGGCGTGCAACGACAATATTGCGGTCTTGTGTAAGGTTTTTTGTGAAAAAAGAGGATGAGTTCATGATGATATTGAAAAATATGGGTAGATACTTACAATTATTGATAATTTGCATGTATTTTTATTTTATTTTAAAAGGCGTGCATGTATGTTTTTTGTGGTTCTTGCAGATAAAATGGTTCTTGTAAAAAAGTCTTATTCCGGTAAGAAGAAAAACTAAAATAAGAAGAATAAGAAGGATTTCTAGCCACATATTTCAAAAAAGAAAGAGAAAATTAAGGGGAGATGCATCTACTTTTGTAGGTGCATCTGAAATGTGTGTGGTTGTGGTTTCTTCTTACCCTTCTTATTTTAATTTTTCTTTCTTATTTGATCCTAACTATATATATATATATATATATATATATATATATATATATATATATATATATATATATATATATATACCAAATTTGTAAGTAATTGCCTATTTAGGCTATTTTTTGGGGTCCAAAGTAACAGAATGCCAAATTTGTAATTGGTCTAAAATTGAAGAGCAAGGGAACATAAAAGCTGTTAACCCCACGTGATAAGAGAACAATGACAGTAGTGGTGGTACTTTGTGCATTCATGAATTGTACATTTAATCAGCTTTTTCCTGTTTTTATGGCACGAACTCATAAGGTGCAATGTGACCATAGGCTTATTGTAACAACATTATGATGTTTAGGTTGAGTACGTGCATAGTATATGACCTCTAACGGGCTTATAGTTTATTCGGTTTTCGGCTTATGTTTCATAAGCTCACTTTTTGTGGCTTATTTTGAAACTTTTCGGCCTATATAAGATTGTTACGACATGATAAGCTTATATATGCCAAAAACTTTCAAAACAAGTGAGCTTATGAAGAATAAGCCGAAAACTACATAAGCTATAAGGATGGTATAAGTTTAAACAAACACCCCTTATATGTCACTTTATCTTCTATCTTATATTTTGTGAATATTAAAGTTGAAAATCTTCTAAACATACCACAAACACCATAAACAACCTTGTAAATTCCTATATGGTTCAACTGCATACAACAATAGAACTACACAGAGGACTGTTATTAAGCTCATAATCAACACAAGTTAAACTGGATAAGCCATAAGCCCCTAGTAAGATTTTGGTAACAAAATTCTGTAACTACCCATGATAGCTTGTTGGTAGTAACATAGTTTACCCATATTTTGAGAAGTAATGGATGCTCATGATAGCATCAGCTAAAAGCTAAATAATCACAAGAGCTAAAAGCTTGCAGCTTAAAACAAAATCACAAAAAAGTAAACAGCAAGAATATAAAAGTACATCATCAATCATCCAAATACCAATAGTCTTTCCATTTCATGGTTAAGTACTTTCAACATCCAGATTACAATTACTATCAACTCGATAAAACTAAAATTGCATGAGATAGAAAACACGGAAAGAAAAAACATTCCGATGCTGTAATCCAACAGTAAACATATGTAAAAACACGTAAGAAAGAACGACCAAATGAACTGTCCCATAGCCAGGAAAAGGATTGATAGTTTGACTACGGGTTGAGTAGAAAGAAACAAAACGGATATTGACAACACTTCACACCTTGCTCCTTTTAAACAGCAATGGAAGCAAGGTCGAGGTTGCACAACAAAGGGGAAAACAATGTGTGACAACACTTCGCACCAGACTCCTTCAAACAACTGGAAGTATGGTCGAGGTTGCACAACAAAGAAGGGGAAATAATTGTGTAAAATGTTCAATTGCCGGTGAGATAATATGAAGGCATATGTAGATATGGGATCTATACGTATATAAATTTTATATGTGAAGGCGAAAACTAAGGAAAGATAAAAAGACTCTTTACCAAATACCCAAAGACTGTGATTACTAGCACTGGCCGCCTTTGCGACAGTTAATTACTCCAGCACCAGCTGTTATGGTAGCAACCAAATGAGATGACTTTGCACCCAAACTTGAGGCCCGAGCATAGCTGGCAGCGGCTCCAGCTCCAGATGGGATGAAATAAGCCCCATTAAGAAGTAGGTCACCCTCTGATCTCCAGTTCCACCCATGCCATTGGCCGCTGTATGTGTCGACTCTCTTAGTAACCTGTAATAATACAGAGTTTCAAATTATAATCCACAATCAAACATTATAATAATTCCAGAAGCGCTAAAATCAGAACAGGTTTGTATTAACTATCAGTACCTCCTTAGCAAATGGATTATTAGGGGCAATGAATCTGTTTCCTTGACTGTTAATGGTCGGGTTTGCACTTCCACCGATAGCATACATTTCCCAATGGGTATAGTCATTGTTCACCACATGGAAATACCCATGTCTGCATCTGTAATTCGTTTATAAAAAATAAGTTATACAACTAATTAATCTCTCTTTACGTGTAATTTAAGTGAACCTTATTCGATATTTAGTTACCTTGGCATTCTTTGAATAAGACCTTCTCCAAAATGATTGTAGGCAATAGTCACTTGCATTAGCTTGTCTCTTGTGTACGAGTCACTATGGCCCAACAATATCACCTGTATAAAAATGCACAGATATTACGTTTCTGAAAAGGGGTTGACTAATTACTTTTATGAAGAGTTACGCACCTCGTTGTGATGAGTGAAGTAATTGTTTGAAATGGTGATGGCAGTTGAGCCCATGACAGCATCCACGAGTCCATCAGCACAGTTAGATAGAGAATTGTGATCGACCCATACATGGCTTGACCCAAAGATGGAGATAGCGTCACCATCAGCCATTGTCCGCCAACCATAATGGGAAGGGGAGCTTCTCACCAGGGCATTTCCAGTGGGTTTACAGTCGTGGATGTGTAAACCATGGATGATAATATTAGTAACAAACTGGATTGTAAGACAAGCTCCATTAGCAATGTGGACATTGACCCCACGAGCATCAATTGTCTTGAAACTGTTCATGATAAGTTCTTGCTTCAATTGGATAACCATGTCACGTTTGAAGACAATCCAGAGTGGAGCATCTTGGATGACAGCATGGCGTAGAGTGCCAGGTCGTGGGTTAACAGGGTCATCATCTCTGGAGTCAGTAACCACATAAAAGCGTCCATCACGGCCTCCAATGGCATTTCGACCAAAACCAATGCCACAGTCAGCAAGACGCTTGCGGTTGCGTCGCCAGTTTGGGTCACATCTCCAGCAGTCGTCAATAGGATTACCCGTACCACATGAAAAGTACCCCAACTTCCTCCTTTCTGTGCTGTTTCTCACGCTCCTGTTCAAGATTCACCTCATAAGTCAATATGGTAAAATAAAAAGTACAAAACAATTTGATGTCACTATCCTTCACAATATGTTATTTCACACGATATTACCAAGTAATAATGTTCAGCTTTCGTCATAAGTATGTAGGACCAACTGAACATGGTGCAATAATTCTCAATCATTAAGATATGAGCTTGCTGTATTCTGTCGGTTACCATAACTATGTCCCAGTTTGCCTACTTATATAATGGTTAAATCCAAACAAGTACCTTAGGGTTCTAAAAATGATCTATTTTATCAATTTTATAATTGAAGACAGCAAACTATGATACTAATGGAATTAGAGTTCATCACATTAGAGATCGTGATAATTATTCAAATGAACCCAACTTTGTGCAGACAATGCCCTACGGAAAGTACTGATTTGACTCTTTAAATAATACAGTAGTCTCTAAGTCTAATCAGATGTCGACATTAATTGAGGTACTTGTCGGTAAAGGTTCCAAAAGATGTCAATATCATTAAAATTATGGATGTCCAGAAAAATCCAAGACTATTCCATACCGAAATTTTGCAAAGCCTGTTCTATCTAAAAACGAAAAATGCAGCTAAAAAACATTATTTGTCCCCATCTTACGTTTATAACAATTAACAGAAACAACTTCTTGAAAGACAAAATCAGGAACGTGGGAGGGAAAGTCTTGGTTTTATTTAAACGACTACCCATCAAAACAATTTCCAAACTATGACAGCAAATTAGGATGCAATAATAAGTACAAGTAAAAGCACAAGCCAAATAACTTTTTAAAATTTTCTGAACTCATATATAACCCAAAATACATAAATGCAAACTACATCATCAAGTGGTTAGATGATCAGGTTTAAGCCACGAGCTTCTGCAATGTGTTCCAGACACCAATTTGGTAATCAGTTAGGTACAGGCATATGCGAAGGCAAAAAGAGGAAACGATATGAATGCAAGAGCCATGTGGGAGGACATTATGTATGATTTAATCAAGGTCCTGTTCTGTAGACAGCAGAAGCACATGGTGCTTGAATTCTATCTTGTTGTGATAGTGAATTTCACCAATAAAGGAATGTTTCGAAAACAACAGTCTAAGTGAAAGCAAAATGTCTCAAGGCGTATTAAATATGATCTAAATCAAGCACCACAAGGGTGTAAAAAAAGATTTAGAGTTAGATCTGACATGCCCACAACAACCTCTATTTAAACAGACACAATTAATGTCGTTAGCAGCACCTTTCTATTCCAACATTAAATATCATTAACCTTCATCTATTTGCTTTTTTATATCGACAAATTATTATATTATCGCCTAACTGGGACATATATAATGTTGAACATAAAGTTTATAACTAAACATGTTTACATTAGGCGAGCCTACTAATCACATTAATGCAAAGCTAACACAAAATTATTCATCAATTTCTAACACTCGGTTATATACAGTACTTAGAGATAAAAGGTCCTTACATTTCAACCATTGCAACAACCTCCTCGGGGTCTTGGACCGCTTTTTCATTCAAAATTTCACTCTGTTTCACTCTGCATCAACAAACGACAACATTAAACAACCTCTTACTCGCAACAACTTTACCGAACCAAAACGCTCAAATCAAACCTAAGTACTATTAAAGCAGCCAAACTATAAATTATTAAAACGACATTCTTCCAAACATTTAACTGAAAGCGACACATACCAAAACCAAAGCCTAAACACAATGCGCCATTAAAGAGCTTGTAAGCAGTTCTTGAACACATTATTCACGATTTCATATATACTTCAATCACATTCACCCTCTTACTAACAACTTTACCGAACCAGAACATGAAAATCAAACTTAATTTTCCAAAAACATTATTCTTCCGAAATGCTTATACAAAGTTACACCGTCTTACTTGCAAATTTACCCAACCAAATTCTTATAGAAACAATGAAACTAAAATGTGAGAGAGAAAACCGAATACTAAAGAGTGTTTCATTCAAAATTTCACTCTGCTGTCAACATAAGACAGAACATTTAACCATGTTTCCCCTAGCTTATTCTAAACAGACATATAAGCCAATTCTAACCCACTAGTCGCAAACTTCACATCAACCAAATAAACAATTCACGAAACAAATAACCAATCCCAAACGCCCTCTTACTTGCAAATTCACCAAACAGTGTGTTTGTTCAAGCTTATTTTCACCTAATAAGCTTCCTCAGCTTATATTTCGTCAGTCCAGTTTTCCAGCTTACTTTTCGGCTTTTGAGGTTATTATAACTTTAAGTAAGCTTATAAAAATATCACAATGCTTGAAGTTATTTACATTCCATAGATATGCCTTTATATGCTAATAGTTTTAAATGTTATGGGTGTGAAAGGTGCAATTTGTATAGACATATTGTTTTATACAGTAATACAATTTGTTACCTTTCACATTTCTAACATTTGTAAACTATATAATAATTTAGTTAAACTTATTATTATTATTATTATTTCATTGTTAAAACATATTTAAAAGTGGTAAAGAGGTGAGTTAATAGAGTTGTGGCCGTCTTCCTTCAGTGCTCGATTGACAAAACTCATTTTATTTCACTTTGATTTACATCGGGTCTTTTATCGGATCACTTCATCGGGGTGAAATGCTCCCCACCTTGTTCGCTATTCGAGATCTTATTCATATGTCTTTTTTGAGCGTAATGCTTCACCAACCCTCACAATTTTCTGCTTATTATTTATTTTCATGATTAAAATATGATTTCATGCAATAACTCGAACAATAGAGTACCCATTAATAATAAACAATATTAAAATAACTTTTGAAATCCTTATTCGATAAATAATCATGTACTTCATAGTTGGGTTGTACCTTCCTTAGGTGCAAAACGTGCCATTTTTTTTTTTTTTATCTTTTTAGTTTTATTGAACACCCGGTAGCCAATCGATCGGGACTAGGAGCTGCACCAAGACGGATTAGTTCACCTTCGGGCTTTAGTATAGCTACACCAAAAAAAGTGTATTCCAACCCTTTCCCCTTTCTGTCAATGTTGCCTAGATATCTGAAGGCCGGTTTTCCCGAAAAAGTACCGCCTAATGTGTCATTTGACGTTAGTCATTCCAGGCCAAAGGATCCGTTCCTGACCCACTTAGGCGATTAGCTGTTGGTCGTTCACTTAAAGTATTGTTAGGATTTTGAGGAACTCCTCTTCGTTCGGTCATAGGTTGGTCCAAAGAACGAGAGCCGGCTTCCGTAAGTCCACAAATTATAGCTTTTTGTCAAGTATTTTCAAAACTATTTACGGATCAGAGATTTTTTTTAAAACTTGATGTTCATTCAGGGGAGATTGTAATGACATGTAAGTAAGTTTACAAAGCAAAAAGAGTGAGATCAAATAGTCTACTAATACACGAAAGAAACACATAAAGAATGCAACAGAAATCGACATAATGCAACACCCAAAATCGACTTGAAACACACAATAAAGATGCCTTGTAATACATTGACAAGTTACTTCTTAACCAGCTTCCAAGCAAGTTTCACAAGTCGTGTGGTTCTATTTTTCGAATTTAAACTCCGTTTCAGTATTTGGAGTAGAAAATGCAAAAGGAGAAAGGTAAATTCAATATATTCTTACATCTATTGTATAGTCTTGGTCTTTATTTTAATACAAAGTTTATGTTAGATGTGTGCTTATCTAGTCGACATTTTAAAGTTTTGTCTTATTGTCAATGGTCACAAAACTAAAATACCATAACTTGGCTTTATCATTATGTGAAGCCAAAATCTAAAAAATCTAGTGAAACATATGTCATAAGTGAAATAAATATGATAGAATTTTAGCAATCAACAACTTAAATCAAAATGTTGCTACATATTCTTAGACCTCGGAAGATTGTATTCTTTCCATAGAAGTAACAATCATCGATCCTACTAAATAATTGTACATTTGATTGAAAAGAAAAATGTTAACGTATTGTAGATATGTTTACATCGGCTTCTTAGTGGTTGTTTATTTTCTTTTATAGTATAAACTAGACGAGTACCCGTGCATAACAACGAGATTTTATAGCGACAGATAGTTTATTGATAAAAAAATTTATAGGTTATAAATGAAAAATAATAAAAGTTTGAAGATTTGAGAATTAAACATAATGTTTTGAAACCCAGTTCCACTCGGGTGGTTCAACCGGTTGAACCGTTCCGATCGAAAAATTGGTCGATTTAAACCGGGTCAACTTGCTAGGTTTGGTCAAAAATGGGTCAAATTAAACCGGTTCAACCCGTCGGGTTTGAAGCGTCCCGGGTCAACCTGGTTTGTGATTTGTAATAATTGTTTTAATTGGTTATAAATGAAAAATAATAAAAGTTTAAAGATTTGAGAATTAAACGTAATGTTTTGAAACCCGGTTCGACCCGGGTGGTTCAACCGGTTGAACCGTTCCGGTCAAAAATTTGGTCGATTTAAACCGGGTCAACTTGCTAGGTTGGGTCGAAAACGGGTCAAATTAAACCGGTTCAACCCGTCGGGTTTGAAGCGTCCCGGGTCAACCTGGTTTGTGATTTGTATTAATTGTTTTAATTGATTGTACAATGTGTATAAATCATTGTACTTTTAAGTAATGAGTGTTTTAATAAGAGTATTGATTACATTTCATAATTTCCTTTAATAAGTTTTTTCAATATTCCACTTTTCCACTTTGACCATTTTTGCTTTATAAGTAATATAGATAAAAGTCTTGTTCAAAGAGGGGATGCGTAATCACAATACTGAGAGTAAAATTGCCACAATCTATAAATTGTGAAGGTGCATCGTAGTTATTTATAGCTCAAAGACATATGCCTTTTATATACTTATGGTTTTAAATGCTATGGGTTTTTAAATGTTTTGTTTGTATAAACCTTTTAGTTTTATAGTATAAAATAAACACTACAATTAAATATTCATAACATTTACAAACTATACAATTTTCTATTTAAACTTTTTTGTTTCACATTGTTTATGTACTAAGGTTGTATTATAATTACTATATATATACTAAAAGGCAGAAAGGTTTACTGTAGTACTGTAGCATCTACAGTGCTTATAACAGTACCAAGTGCTTTTAATGATTGTACTTTAGCGCTTAAGAAGATTGTTCGGAACAGTATAAATAGTGCTTATAACAGTGCAGTACAGTACAAAAACATATACCAACAATTTTTTTATTACAACAATTTATTTACAAAACATATACAACAATTTATAACCATAAATATCCAGTATTTTCCGGCAACATCAAGATTATAAGTCCGGCGGTGTAATCCAGCGACGCTGTGGTTCTACAAAAAAGTATTTAGAATCAATTTTTTAGGTCAAAGAATATATTCCCCGTGTATAGTAACATGTGAAGAAGAATTAATTTTTTAGAATCAAATTTTTAGTCACAAGTTCACGTGTATGTTTAGAAGAATTAATAATGCCAACAAGTTTAAATATATATATATATATAAAAAAAAAAGCAAAACTCGACCCGAGTCAACTCGACTCGCGAGTTAACTCGGTGAGTCACACAACTCGGACCAAGTCCGACAGTTTCCACGGCCAAAAGTTTAGATCCACACGGTTTACATCAAAACAAAAAAGGTTTTACACAAGTTTTATTAATGAAAATCGGTTTTATAAAAATATAAAAAATAAGGTTTTGATTTAAAAAAGAAATAAAAGGTTAGAGGGCGCGTGCGTTACCAAAACGAGAGATAACGTGGCGGGGAAGAAGCGGCGAGTGGTCGTGATACCAAGGTGGCGGCAGTGTGGTGTAGACCGGGTACCAAATGAGCTCCAATCGAGCTCAAAAGCTCCAGAAATAATAAGCGCGGCTTGATCTATGCTTTCGGAAGTTTTAGGATTTGGCCGGAAAAAGTTTTCCGGCGACGGCGTTGGTGGCGGCCGGCGTCATCTGGCAAGTGAAGGGGATAGAGTGAGAGAGAAGGTTTGTGTGTGAGAGAATTATAAGTGAGGTGAGAGAGAGAAAAATGGTTTATATATGATGAGATGGTTGGGGGGCCAAAGGTGGACAAAGGAGAAGGTGGAGGAGGTGCGACGTAACTATGGGAAGGAAGGGGTGATGTTGCCAAGTGGAGGAAAGTTTTGGAATATTTAATGTGGGACTCATTTGACGTAACAAACGGACTCGAAAAATTAATAAATTTAACGCCATTGTTTCCGAAATAATTTTTTTTTAATAAAACGAGTATAAATATGCAAAACTTTTACGGAATCAATTTATTTAGTAAATCGTTACGTTTCGTGTTTTCTAAGTTGTAACGATACAATAAAATGAATAACGCCCCGCAGCAACGCCCGGACAAACCCACTCGTATATACTAAAAGTCATTTGTTTTCACTGTAGCTACAGTACTCACCCAAGTTTCACGTTTGCCAATTTTAGCCCCTGAGGTTAGCGATCAATTGCGAAGTTAGTCTTTAACGACCGTTATCTAACAAACGTGGATTAATTTGAAAAGGAACAGTAACTTTAGGGGCTTTTTCTGTACAAATAATAAACAGAAACAACCCCTAAGGTTAACTTTTTTTTCACCGTTAGTCCCTAAGGACTAACTTTGCAAAGAACGCCACGTTAAGGGACTAAAACTGAAAATAACGTTGCTACAGTGCCAAACAGTGACTGCTACAGTAAAAAAATCAGTTGTAATAGTGTGTGTAGTGTAGCTAAGGATTTTACACTTTTAGTCCCTCACGTTAGCTATAAATTGCACCGTTAGTCCCTCGTTAGCGATCTTTTGCAAATTTAGTCCTTAAAAAAATTAAAAATAATAAAAATAATTTGGATTAACCACAACATTCCCGCAGCAACGCGCGGGTACCCCCGCTCGTTAACTACTATTAAGTATATGTACAAGAGAAACAACATATCGTCTTACCTATAATGTTTCCAAATAGTGATCTGAGTTTTAGGCTTTTAGTTTAGTACTAATAATTAATCATTTGTTTACAACATATGAACGTTACTGATAAAATTTCGTAAATGACTTAAACATAAACCCTTAAGTAGTAGAGTTTAGTTACTTGTGTACAAACACTGTATACGACAGATGAATGATAATAAAACGTTGAATGATTTAGGAAGCTTGATGAGAAGACCGCACAAGTGCATGTGTTTCAGACAACGAAAGACATAACATAGTTACGTACGAGTTGGAATTGAGAAAAGACGACAATATTCCTCAATGACATATCAAATATCACATGTTGCCTGTGAACCACGATATCAATTCTTAGTGAAGAGATATAATATGCATATATAATTGCATGTGAATATTGGACATAGAGATGGCAAAACGGGCCGGGCGGCATAGGCACAGTCCAAACGGGCACATGTTATACAAATCGCTTTATAGAAGACCAAAAATGATGAAATAATTAAACGTAATACTTTGTTTATATTTAAAAAATGAAGGGCTAAATGTGCCAAGTCTTTTACAAAGTAGTCAAAATTAGTCATTTTTTTTTTTTCATTTTGGGAATAAATTGCTATCTTTAATTGGACACGTAGATTCTCGGTCTTTGGCCTATTGTTAGAGCATGTGGTAAGGTAACACGGTTAAGATTCTTAACGCACTGCCACCTCAGCGCCACGTCAGCTTTTCCCTTTTAACCTTCACTCTTGACTTTCCACCCCGGTAAGGTAACTCACCTTAACTCACCTCCACCCCAAATATTTTCAATTTCAACCCCAAATTTTAACAAACACTTCATTTATTTAAAACATAACATAAATTCTTAAACATATTACAATACGAAATTAAAACATAAATATTACATTACGAAACATATAAAAAAATTTAAAACATAAATATTACAAACATTTAATCATCGTTGTCGGAATCTTCTTCTTCATTCTCATATTGAACACGTCTTACCCAAACATGATCCATAAGATCTTGTCGGAGTTGATTATGCATATCAACGTCGTGTATTTCTCTATGTATGCGACGCTGTGAATCACATCTGTCGATCCACCTATCTCGGCTAAACCGTGGTGTCGGATCCACCCACATTTCCGGATACTCACGTAGTGCAAACTTTTGATCTTTTAAGATCATGTTATGCAAAATTATGCAAGTATACATTATTCTTCGTAACTTGACAACTTCCATTGCACGTGCCGGTTGTCGTAGTATACCCCAACGTCCTTGAAGCACCCCAAAAGCACGTTCGACATCCTTTCGTGCACTTTCTTGCTTCTTTTTAAAATAAGCATGTTTCTCGTCAGTGGTTGCCGAGTAAGACTTGACGAAAGTTGACCACCGTGGGTAAATTCCATCAGCTAAGTAATAACCCCGTTCATAACGATGTCCATTTATCATATACGGTGCTCTTGGGGCTTCGTTAGCAAGAATGTCGTCAAATAACGGAGAGTTATCTAAAACATTGATATCGTTATTCGCCCCCGCCATTCCAAAAAATGCATGCCAAATCCATAAATCTTGCGAAGCAACAGCTTCAAGCATTAAGGTTGGGTATTTTTTAAAACCGCCACCATATTGCCCTTGCCACGCAACCGGACAATTTTTCCACTCCCAATGCATGCAATCAATGCTACCAAGCATGCCCGGAAAACCATGTCGACGCTCATGTTTCTCATAAATAGCCTGAACGTCGGACCATGTCGGTTTCCTTAGAAACTCCGGCATAAACAAGTCAATAACGCACTTGTTAAAATTATCAAGAGCTTCACGTCCAGTACGGTCACCCATTTGCAAATACTCATCAAACGCATCAGGTGCGTTGCCGTATGCCAATTGGCGTATGGCAGCTGTACACCTCATGAGTGTACTAATACTTTGTCGACCTGTACAATCGGGTCCTTTGTTCATGAATTTGAAATGATCTGGAAGTGGATCGGAATAGTAAGATTGAATACCTTCTACTATTTCTACAAATAGTTTCCGGCTCATACGAAACCTTCTTCGAAATTGCCGGTTCGTATACTTACACCCTTGATAAAAGTAGTCGCAACGCAAACGTTCCTCGGCAACCTCGAACTCACGATGGACACGTAAACGCTCGATGCGTTGTCGACCTAATTCTGCTGCTGCTGCTTCTTGTTGTACCAATTGTTGATGACATTCGAACGCGGATATCATAAACTCCGTGTCGAGTTCATCATCAACGTCGGAGAAACTCCTTTGTTCTTCATTATTTTGATTCGGATCCATTGTGAAAATGAAAGTGTTGGTTGATTTTTTTTTAATAATAGTAAGGAAGTATATATGTTGAATTTGAGTTGTGTAAGTGTGAAAATAAAATGTGTATGATGTGGGTATTTATAGTGGTAAGAAAATAGGTTTGAAAAAGTTTTTTTTTTTTTTTTTTTTTTTTTTTTTTTTTTTTTTTTTTTTTTTAGGCATATAGCCGTTTCAAACGGTTAGTAATATAGGGGGGCAAAATGAAATTTTTTTTTTAGCATATTCAAAAAATTAGCCGTTATTTTCTTTTTTTTTTTTTTTTTTTTTTTTTTTTTACAAACATCACACTTTTAACGCACGTTAAGCGCTTGCCATTGCTCGTTAACGCAGGAGTTGCCTTTGGGGGGCGGTAAGGTAACGCACCACGTTAAGGTGGTGCGTTAAGGCTTAACGCAGCCCACTGCGTTACCTTACCGCAGGCTCTTATGTGAGCGTGTCTGTCGACCAAAAGGTGTGTTTTAAAGTCTTGTTAAAGACATTTATAATATTGTGTAACATAGCTGATATGATAGTTGATACAAGCGTGTTTATACTTGTAAATACTTGTTTACTCAAAAAAATTTCCATTTTCTAATAAATGCCTATTTGCAGTTACCTTTTATTCGAATAACAAAAACCATAAATGCAAAGTTTTAAACTTCAAGAGTCTTAAAAAAAAAAAAAAAAAAAAAAAAAGAAAAAAACAAAAAACATTGGAAAAATACAAAGGATATTATTGGCGAAATGGGTTGGGGCCAGGGCTAGGGCTGAAACTTATTATTATAAAGCGAAATTAAAATTTGTATTTTTATAAACTTGTTTGTCAAATGGGCTGAGGTAGAGCTTGCAAAATTACTAAAAACACATAATTAAATAAGTTTTTGTATATGTTAGATATTTTTGTATGTAAATAAGTAATTTATTTTTCAAAATTTCGAGGCTAAATTTTTAGCCCTTTTATGAGGCTAAATTTTCTAACTAACTGACTTATATGTAATTTTTGAAATTTGCAAAGATATATATGTAAATGCCCAAAATTTTATTATTTTATAAGCCCTTACATATAACCCAACCCAAACATAGCCAAAATCACAAACAATTCACACTCATTTCCACTCCAACAAAAAAAAAAAAAAAAAAATAAGAGGCGGGAAAATAAAAATACAAGCGGCGCGTGAGACATGACATCGAAGAGAAAACCATCGGAAAACGAAGTACAGAGCTTACTAGACTCAATCAAAGCTTCAGATGTATATATTACTTACCTTCCTCCCTACTTTTAATTATTTAATTTTATAATTTCATGTTTTGTAACTGTTAATCATAAATTAGATAATCAGTTTATGTCAAAGTGGTGTAACTGTTTTAATTTATATATCTCTAGATGACGATGAATATCTAATTTATGGAGTAGTTTTTAAGTAACTGTGATGTAGTTTGGTATTTGAGTGGCGGAGATCGTGACGTATAGTCCTAAGTCACTTAGATCGCACACCTCGCCGTGGCACCTTTGGCGGTGCCATAGCGTACAGTGGTGCCTTTGGTTTTAAGGTTTTTTTTTTTTTTTTTTTTTTTTTTTTTTTAATACACACGTGGTAGTAGGTTTATGGCCAATAATTAGTTCTTTTTAAGTAACTGTAAGGAGGTTATAGAGCTTGCGCCTTTCATTTTAGTGTGTTAGAAGTGATAAGTCGTTTAGGACCGTGTTTAGGGTTTCGTTAGGTTTATGATGTGGATGTCGTTAGGGATTTAAGTGGGGGCGGCATAGCGTTATTGTGGCCTGCACCATAAGTACGGCGCTATGGCCAAAACAAGCGTTATCGGGGTTTTTTTTGGTGAATGTAACTTAAATAGAAAGTCAAGTGAGTGTGTTTTTTTGGTTGTGTGTTCTAGGACTTTTATGGTGTTAACTGTGACCTCCGGTATAATTGTGAGAACTTCCTATCATGGGATTAGTTGATTTGGAGGTTTACAGCCATGATTTGGGCCTGATTTAGTGTGTTCTAGTTTATGCAGGGAGTATTAGTTACCTGATTTATTAATAATGTTATCGATTGTTACTAAGATTTTACCTCTAGAGGAACATTGGATCGGTTTTCTATGAATTGTGAGTTTCAGAGTTTGTATATAAGTTGTAGGTTTCTGGCTACTGTGGATTATTGAGCTCGCGTGCAGCATGCAGATTTAGTTTGGCCTTTTGGGGTATTAGAACTCGTATGTGTACTGAATTGGAATTGTGCACCTATATGGATAAGTTTGCTTTGGGTCTATGTACAAGGCGTATGACGACATTTAAGAATTTGAGTAACTAGGTTTGCAACTTATTGTCCTACATCATCTATGAGTTTGCGACTTGTGAGCTACCAATAACCTCCCCCCATGGATTTAGTTGATTGCAAGGTTTGATGCTTTAGGCTCGCCGACTCGGCGTGTTACAGTTTATGCAGTGAGTCTAAGTTACATACGCAATTCAGAGTTGAAACAGTTAGTCCATAACATCCCACCCTTAATAATTTAGGTGTTTTACAAAGTCTATATGTAATTTGACATATTTTCTGTTTTTTTCTACCAATACATCCACCCTTGTGCGAAGGGAGAATGTAACATTGTTTTGTGATCTTACTTTGAGTTGGACTTATAATTCTACAGGTGGTAGAGAGCCGTACTCAACTAATTTCTGAACTTGGGGAGTTAGATGTTAGTGATGAAAATGGACGGGCTTCTATCCTGGAATGTCTAACAGTATCCTGCTTAGCAATTTTATGCTCAACTAGAACGATGAAAAAACTTTTATAGTTCTATATTTAGTGCTCTGTCTTTCTACTGTCACCTTAACACTTGGCTAGACATTCTGGGAAGACTTCACGTGTCTGGATGTATCCCAGTGCATGTTAAACAAAACTATATTGCAAGTGGCTTCAAATTACCTAGAATCGGATATATCCAAATGCCTCAGCCAGCTGCTTGCTTTAGGAACCAAGGTACATTGCTATGCACTCCTGTCCTGTACTTATATTATAAAAACTGACGAGTTTACCCTTTAGACTAAGTTGCTTTACAAATTTGTACAGGGAAGCATATGGTGTAGAAAACACATGAAGATGACACTTATGTCAACCGATGATTCTCAAGAGGAAGAACATTATGGCCTCTTTTTTCAGGTGATATGCTTGTTCAGGTCAACCTTTACTTCACATATGGATTTGAAAATGAAGCCCAACTCTACAGACTTCGTCCATTTAAAATGTCTGCACAGAGCTTGTTAAGTAATACAGTACGGTTTTATTTTTGTCAGTTGCTTTTGGATATGTTATCCCATTTAGCTGCTGTTTTATCAGCTTTGGCAAGGCACCCAGTTTCAACAGCAAAGGAGTTAATGTCCGCAGTTGAAACATTCATTTTGGAACTCTTAAATCTTACAAAAGACTCAATATTAGAGGCTAAGGTAACTGCTTTCCCATTTTTACTTTTCAGTACATTGCATATGAACACGCGATAGTGAAAGTAGGATTTGTGTATATTTGGTGTCGTATCTTGTTTTAGGTAGCAGTGATGTTTTTATTCATTGCCGAAGTCTGGCATTGGGTGCTTTGGGTTGCAGTTATTCAGGGGTGCCATTGGGTTTCTATGTGGCATTGACTGTAACCTCAAGGTATTGATCATGTATTCACATGGATATGAGACTGGGTTTACCGAAGAGGAAGGTTTGGTCTTCCTTTTTACCTTAAGAAATATGAGATTTAAAAATTGGAAAAAACTAAACCTAATGGGTACGGCCCATAGGGCCGGCCGGCCCAACTTCATTAGGTCTAATACAGCTAAACTAGAAACCGTCAGTTCGTCATGATCAACTTCATTAGGTCTATCGATTTGGTTTCTGAGCTGTATATATGAATACACTAATGCTCGCATGTATAAAGGCACCCCCATATCTTAAGTTTTTTAGAGATATTGAGTACTAGTATATATGTATCACACGATTGTATTCCCATAAAGGCACCCCCATATCTTTAGGTTTATGCTGTAAATTTATGCCAATCAGTTTTCCTATTAACCGTTCGTCTACTTTGATTGAATTTTTCTTAAGCTATCTATAATTACACCATAGTTGAAACCGCATGGTAATTTTGCTCTTCTATCGTCATGACAGAGAATTCATACACATGGGTCAGAGGTACTAAAGGCATCACAAGTGATCCTTGATGCTGTTATATGTCTATGCAAAGCATACTGCAACAACACAACGTCGGATGATAATGGTAGGACTGAAAAAGATGTACAAAGCAGTGTCAAAGAATCAGACGATGTGAATCATGTTATCAGTGTAGTGAAATGTACTGTTGAATATTTGGTTGAATTGGGGATCCTTGCTGCTAATGCTGGTGGAAATTTAGTGACTGTACTAAATCTGTCATGGAAAGGAGTCGTTACTTTGCTTCAGCTAGGCAAAGGGTTGTTATCAGATAAGCTGAACATATCAGACATTATTCTGTCCCTTATTTCATTGGCTAAAGGAGCTTTAAGTGGTGCAGCTCAGACTTGGTCTTCATTGATAGATTCAAATTCTTGAACTTCTGGAGCCAACGTCAGTTCATCTGCTCAATTCCTTGTTAAATTCAGCGCAATTGGGACACAAGCATAAATGTCAAATTCTTGACTGGCTGTTCACTGATATTACCACGTCAAGTTTTGTCCCTAAAGATGACAAATCGATGGATGCAATCTTTTCTTTGACTTGTGCTTCAATGCATGAGTCGAAGTTACTGTTACTTGGTCATGTTGCCTTATTTGTTAATCTTCTGCGAAGTGCTCCTGATCTGGAAGATGATGTGAAACTTGTGATTGCCAAAAAGCTAGAATGGCTTTTGAATATTCTAATGGACGAAGATGTTTATTCATCTATTATTGCTTTGCCATTACCTCTGCTACACGGTTCTGGTAATCAGAATATGTTTTCTTCTGTAATACATGCAATGAAGACCTTTATGCTTGTGGCTTCTTCAACTTTAGTTTGGGGAGAAGTTGAGTCGTTTTTGCTTGAAAATTTCTTCCATCCACATCATCTTTGTTGGGAGATTATTATGGAACTTTGGTTGTTTTTGGTTCAACATGCTGAGTCAGACATGGGGAATGCTATTATTGATCAACTGTGCACACTAATGAAAACCACTGTTTCTTGGGAATCAGTTATGGATTCTGGTAGTGTTCTTCGTAAACTCGCGAGATCAATCTCCATGCTCGTTAAGTGTGGTTCACATTCAATGACAAAGGTTTCAGCTTCATGGGAATTGTTTCACATGCTGTTAAAAGAACGACATTGGTCTTTAGCTCATCTGTCAATGACAGCGTTTGGGTATTTTTCTGCACGTACTAGTTGCAATGAGCTGTGGAGGTTTGTACCACCAGATGCAGCATTATCGTTTGATTTGGAGTCTGGAGTTGATGTAAATGATGAAAGGTTTATGTCTGAGCTTAAGGCGTTCTTTGAAAAGGACGTGGCTAATGTCAAAACTACCCCTGGTTCAAATGAGCTTGCGCTGCTTGTTAAAGAAGGTCTATTGCTAAAGCAAATGGCCCACAAGATGATGACCATCGATAGTGATGCAATGGAGATAGATGATACAACACAAACTAACAAGAAAAGAAAATTTCCAGATGGAATAGGCGAGGGAGTTTCATTGTTGCAGAATGGCTTGAGGGTAATTGCTAACGGTCTTAGCTTGAGGCCATAAAAATAGTCATCGGGTACCCGCCGCCGTATTGCGCGGGTACTCTTCTAGTAGTATAAATAAAAGTCTTGTTCAAAGAGGGGATGCGTAATCACAATATACAAATCCAACTCAAGTGAGAGTAAAATTGCTCTAAGGTCTGATGTCTCTTAAGGACTACTAATGTTTGTCCCACATCGACCAGTGGAGAACAGTGTATTGAGGAGAAGATTCTATAAATTGGGAAGGTGCATTGTAGCTCAAATATTTGCCATTATATGCTTATAGTTTTAAATGCTATGAGTGTGTAAATGTTTTGTTTGTATAAAATATAAACGTTACTTTTGCATATTCATATTATTTACAAACTATACAATTTTTTATTTAAACTTTTTTGTCTAGGAGAAACTGGACAATTTTTTATTTTAACTATTTTGTCTAGAAGGTTGTATCAAGTATATGTATAAGAGAAACAACACATAGCCTCTAACTATAATGTTTCCAGATAGTGATTTGTGTTAGGCTTTTAATTAGTGAACATCACTGATCAAAATTTGTAAATGACTTAAACATAAACCCGTAAATAGGTGGTAGAGTTTAGTTACTTATGTACAAACACTGTATACGACAAAGGAATGGTTGACCAAGAATACTGACCGAAACGGTGTTGGACATAATAAAACTTTGAATGATTTAGGAAGCCTGATGAAAAGAACGCACAAGCGCATGTGTTTAATGCCACATAACATAATAACGTACCAGTTGGAATTGAGAGAAGACGACAATATTCCTCGATGACATATCAAATATCACATTTTGCCTATAAGACACATATCAATTCTTAGTGTTAGAACATGTCAACCCATAATAATTTGGTAACCATAAATACAAAATATGAAACGCCAAGGGTCTAAAAATAAAATAAAATACAAAACTCGAAAAATACAAAATCACAAATCATTTCCGCTCCAACAAGAAGATAAAAATAAGAGGCGGGAACACAAAACCACAAGCGGCGCGTGAGAGTGACGGACGGCGCGTGAGACATGAAAACGAAGAGGAAACGATCGGAAAACGAAGTACTGATCTTAATAGACTCGATTAAAGCTTCAGATGTATATATTACTTACCTTTAATCATTTTGTAATTAATTTAGGTCATCATGTTTTGTAGATTTAATTTATAATGTTTATATATCTGTAGATGATGATGAATATCTAATTTATGGATTGTTTTCGAGACGTTACGATTTTCGTCTCGGTTTTTAATTAGTTTTTTAAGTAACTGCCTGGAGGAGGAGGTTATAGAGCCCGCGCCTTTGGTTTTAGTGTCTTATAAGCTGTTTAGGACCGTGTTTTATGATGTAGTATGGTATTTCAGTGGCGGAGCTTGTGACGTATTGTCCTAACTCACTTAGAGCGCACACCTCGCCGTGGCACCATAGCGTGTTTAGGACTGTGTTTGTGTGAGGTTTATGGCCAATAATTAGTTTTATAAGTAACTGTGGGGAGTTTATAGCGCTTGCGCCTTTGGTTTTAGTGTCTTATAAGTTGTTGAGGTTTCGTTAGGTTTATGATGTCCTTAGGGATTTAAGTGGCGTTATCGCGGCCTGCGCCAAAGGTATGGCGCTAACAAGCATTATTGATTTTTTTTGAACGTAAGATAAACAGTAGGAGCTAGTTTATGGCTAATAATTAGTTGTTTTTGAGTAACTTTGAGGTGATTTTTGAACTTGCGCCTTTGGTTTTAGTGTGTTAGAAGTGATAAGTCTTTCAGGATCGTGTTTGCGGTTTTCCTACCAATACATCCACCCTTGTGCGAAGGGAGAATGTAACATTGTTTTGTGATCTTACTTTGAGTCGGACTTATAATTCTACAGGTGGTAGAGAGCCGTACTCAACTAATTTCTGAACTTGGGGAGTTAGATGTTAGTGATGAAAATGGACGGGCTTCTATCCTGGAATGTCTAACAGTATCCTGCTTAACATTTTTATGCTCAACTAGAACGATGAAAAAACTGTTATAGTTCTATATTTAGTGCTCTGTCTTTCTACTGTCACCTTAACACTTGGCTAGACATTCTGGGAAGACTTCACGTGTCTGGATGTATCCCAGTGCATGTTAAACAAAACAATATTGCAAGTGGCTTCAAATTACCTAGAATCGGATATATCCAAATGCCTCAGCCAGCTGCTTGCTTTAGGAACCAAGGTACATTGCTATGCACTCCTGTACTTATATTATAAAAACTGACGAGTTTACCCTGTAGACTAAGTTGCTTTACAAATTTGTACAGGGAAGCATCTGGTGTAGAAAACACATGAAGATGACACTTATGTCAACCGATGATTCTCAAGAGGAAGAACATTATGGCCTCTTTTTTCAGGTGATATGCTTGTTCAGGTCAACATTTACTTCACATATGGATTTGAAAAAAGCCCAACTCTACAGACTTCGTCCATTTAAAATGTCTGCACAGAGCTTGTTAAGTAATACAGTACGGTTTTATTTTAGCTGCTGTTTTATCAGCTTTGGCAAGGCATCCAGTTTCAACAGCAAAGGAGTTAATGTCCGCAGTTGAAACATTCATTTTGGAACTCTTAAATCTTACAAAAGACTCGATATTAGAGGCTAAGGTAACTGCTTTCCCATTTTTACTTTCCAGTATATTGCATATGAACACGCGATAGTGAAAGTAGGATTTGTGTATATTTGGTGTCGTATCTTGTTTTAGGTAGCAGTGATGTTTTTATTCATTGCCGAAGTCTGGCATTGGGTGCTTTGGGTTGCAGTTATTCAGTGATGTTTTGATCATGTATTCACATGGATATGAGTCTTGACTAAATTGGCCCACTAATAGCGTAAGTAAATGTTAAGTTTTATTATTTAAGTGGGTAATTACCTTACATATGTATTAAGAAATGACTGTAGATTTTCTATCGATTTGGTTTCTGAGCTGTATATATGAATACACTAATGCTCGCATGTATAAAGGCACCCTCATATCTTTAGGTTTATAGAGATATTGAGTACTAGTATTTATGTATCACACGATTGTATTCCCATACTCGAATCCTAAATTTATGCTGTAAATTTAAGCTAGTGATTGCGGAAGGTTGGCTTACACACTGTTCTTTAAAAGGATGCCAATCAGTTTTCCTATTAACCAGTTCGTCTACTTTGATTGAATTTTTCTTAAGCTATCTATAATTACACCATAGTTGAAACCGCATGGTAATTTTGCTCTTCTATTGTCGTGACAGAGAATTCATACACATGGGTCAGAAGTACTAAAGGCATCACAAGTGATCCTTGATGCTGTTATATGTCTATGCAAAGCATATTGCAACAACACGAAGTTGGATGATAATGGTAGGACTGAAAAAGATGTACAAAGCAGTGTCAAAGAATCAGACGATGTGAATCATGTTGGCTAAAGGAGCTTTAAGTTGTGTAGCTCAGACTTGGTCTTCAATAAAACAATAAAGCTATTAAGCACCATCATCAATAAATACAACACTTCCAGTGACAACCCAAAGGACCAGTACCGTAAGCTTCTGAGTGAAACATTAGGGATCATTTCTAGCATGAAGCATCTATATACATCTGAAGAAATGGGAAGAGTAATTTTGCAGCTTCAAAGTCTTTTCATCTCAAAGTCTGCTGTCACAGATTCTGGATTGTCGAAGTGCAAACCAAATTTAGCTGCTTTTGTGGCGGGACTTGGTCACATCCAATTTGAAGAAACCTATAATAATATTTCACATGCTATTAAAAGAACGACATTGGGCTTTAGCTCATCTGTCAATGACAGCGTTTGGGTATTTTTCTGCATGTACTAGTTGCAATGAGCTGTGGAGGTTTGTACCACCAGATGCAGCATTATCGTTTGATTTGGAGTCTGGAGTTGATGTAAATGATGAAAGGTTTATGTCTGAGTTTAAGGTGTTCTTTGAAAAGGAAGTGGCTAATGTCAAAACTACCCCTGGTTCAAATGAGCTTGCGCTGCTTGTTAAAGAAGGTCTATTGCTAAAGCAAATGGCCCACAAGATGATGACCATCGATAGTGATGCAATGGAGATAGATGATACAACACAAACTAACAAGAAAAGAAAATTTCCAGATGGAATAGGTGAGGGGGTTTCATTGTTGCAGAATGGCTTGAGGGTAATTGCTAGCGGCCTTAGCTTGTGGCAGCAAAATCAGTTGGATTATTCAGATCTTCATGGCGAGTTTTTGACTCGGTTTTCTAACCTTGAAGATGCTGTTGGACAAATGGCCGCAACCATTTCTCAAACCAAGTAAGTTCCATCATTACTGATTTAGCAACCGATAATGATTTGCATTTTAAGATTCATGGGATTTACGGTATAGTAGCGCTGTCAGCAAGAATTATAAAAAAGGAACTACTATTCATCTTCTAGTTTCAGTAATCCTGAGTTATGTTTCTTGTTTTGGTAAGTAATTCTTCTATACTTAGAACCTGAAACACGTCAGACAAACTGTAGGTAAACACACATTACTTGGAAACTGTAGTTACATTGTTTATCTTTTGTATAAAAAAACTAAAGTCTTCTTTTCTTTGTACATCGCTGAAATACAAAGAGCTAAAAATTTGTTAAAAACTTCGAAATATAAAGAACTAAGAATATTCTGAGTAAATGCATGGAAGCTTGTCCTCAACGCCCAAGCATTGTTTGTGTCAATACTGTGCACTGTGCACAGTCCGCTTCAGCCAATTTGAGTCTAAAAAACTCAAATCAGTGTGGTTTGGTTTGGCAATTTAGTCATAATAAATAGAAAGAAAGAAAAAAATAACATAAAGAGCATGTAATCATATATGTTAACAAATAAATACACATTTAATGTTATGATCTGTTCAAAATTCACTAGAATCAAAGAATGATCAATAGATAGTTCCCGCTTTGGCACCTCTGCAGCTCTGCCTCACAGTTTTGTTCTTGGTACAAAGCCTGTCCTTTGTAACAAAACATGTCAACCAATTCGTGGTTCAGTTCTTGTACCTTATATACCTAGCATCTCCTATATTCGTGACAATGTCGGAGAAAGAATGTATCAAGTAGGGGTGAGCAGGCCCAACCGAACCGAAAACCGGAATAACTGAAAAACCGATTTAACCGAACTGAAATAACTGATTCAAAGCCAAAACCGACGGTTTGGTTTTAAGAAAATGAAAAACTGAATTTTTGGTTCGGTTTCGGTTTTCACCCAATAACCAAACCGAACTGAACCGAACGTAACCATCTCTTTAGTTATAACTTTTAAAAAAAAACTTATTAAGTAACCTCACTAATAACATACACATTAGTTTAATACTATAGTTAAGTAATATGACCTACTACATAATGCTTGCCTATTTACATGATGATGTTTATATGAATTTTTTAAAATTAATTAGAGCTTTTTCAATTGAAGTTTTTTAGTAAAAATATATAGGAAATAATTTGGTTAACCCAAAAAACCGAAAAATACGAAACCGATTAAAACCGGAATAACCGATCTGTTTCGGTTTCTTGTTTTGCAAAAAACGAAAGTTCGGTTTTCAGTTTGGTTTTAGCCAAAAACCGAAAGAATCCGCACTATTGGTGCTAAAAAACAAAATCTTACATTCTTACCAACAACTATATATAAACAAGTTCTTAACCTAAATCAAAAGACATGAACAATGGTGTAACAACTTGAAACCAAAAAAAAAAAAAAAAAAAAACTGATAGAACATTCTCGACTAACTCATCTGCATATATAAGTTCATATACATACAAAAGATGACATAAATATATACAGTCTAGCGCATTAAACAACAGACTGAACTCTATCCTAAACTGGCTGGCTGGCTGACTTAGGAGGGAACAAGCTGTGGCAAAAATACCATGGTTTGGTCAGTTTATTGGGGTTCTGTCAAACGATGCACTTATATAACCTTGTGTGGATAACAAATGGCTACAGCTATCTGATAGGGAAGTCGGAGAACTACTACCTTTTAGCTTCAGAATAAGACGGGTTCAACTTTCTTATATTCCTTTGTGTACTTTATCCCATAAATTTTAGCATTTGAATATGGTGGCATTTGGTTTGTTAACGGGAATCACTACAGCCTACAGGGATGTGTTACACTACGTCTTGGGATGAATATGGGTATCAGTTTTCAATTTTATGGGTTTGAACCCAGTTTTTAAACAAAATTTTTACTTAGAGTTAGACCTTAAGAAAACTCAACACAAAGGGACTTGACCAAGGTACACCCATTAACTTTATTGGGAGCCATAAATCTTTTTACACAATAATCTATTTCTTATGTGATCATCAATCAATCATTAAAAAGAGCAAATTATTCCTTTGTGCTTGTTTATCCATACCTTCATGGCGTGTTTTTCCCAAGAATTAATAAAAAGTCAACTTTTCCTCAAAAGTCTTAGAGCTGCAAATTGCATTTCAAAATATTCCATGTACGTTCAGTAATCACAAAGCGTAAAATTATCCAATCAAGAATGACATTAATCCAGAAAAACTTATCAAAGTTGTCTCAGAATTTCTAACATCAACATGAAACGGGCATATTTAGCCCATTGAAAAATTAAATGAGCACTAACGGGCACATATTTTCTCTTAATTGGAGAACATTATAATCGTTTTTAAAGAAAAACTTATATATGTAATATATTTAATTTTTTAAATATAAATGAAGTGTTACGTTTAATGAATTTATTTCGTTATTTTTGGTCTTTTATAAAGTGATTTGTATAACATGTGCCCGTTTGTACCGTGCCTATTCTAGCCCGTGCCCATTCTAGCCCGTGTCCGTGCCCGCCCGGCCCGCCGGTTTTGCCACCTCTAGTACTTAGTTAATTATCTCCAACAATATTGGCAGTTGGTAATGACTTATTAGTGTCCCCTCTAGTCATGTCATTCAATAACATAAATACACAATTACAAATCATGCTATTGCAAATCAGGACGTCCGACTCTCCTACTTACCTACATCTAGAATCACTTAAAATAGAGTAAATACATAATCATTGAAGCAACAACTCAAAGTTTCGAGCATCATTATATTGATCATGTTTCGAATCTAATAACACTGTGCATAACTTATTTGAGAAGTAAGAACACATGTCATACACAATTACTAATCCAAAAACATGCTATTAAAAATCAATCGGGATGTCCTATGCTCCTACAGTCCTAATCACCTACATCTAAATAACTAAATTCACTTAGATAGAGCGATGACGCAATTATTGGAGTAACAAATAATAATAATTTCTAGCATCATACAGTATATCATTCATGTTTCAAGTCTATCAAAATTGTTAACTAGCATTTTCGGATAGTAAAGCATAAAGGCCATACCTCCAACCTACGTTTCCCACGATCCTTATCACAAGTTGAAAACGACTTACGCGTCTCTTCACATTCATCCTGTATGATTCACAAGCAACAAACAGGTAATTAACATAACAATTCTTCACTACACTATCCACATGCAACAAACTACAAATCCATTTAACTGTTTGTTATATGTGTTTGTAAAATTAGAAAAAAAAGGGGCATTTTAGTAGCTTCACAAGACACTTAACGAAACCATTTAACTGGTGTTACCTATAACGGGGCTCGAGGGACCAAATGGGTAACCGTTTGGCAAAACAGGGACGACTTACGTCTGTAAATCAAAATGGGGGACCAAATGCAGAAATGGGCTGGAGTTCAGGGACGATCCGTGTAATTTTCTCTTTAAAATGTCTTGGTCTTTGTTTTGGTCTTGGTCAATGTGATACAAAATCATTAGGTAGTGGTCTTAAAGTTACAGCTCTCATATCTTCACAACCACACATCTATCATTTTATCCATCATATTTTGAATACATTTCTTTACGAGGAAGAAGATCATAGATCTAGCAATCTTACAGGTACTCGCTTTATGAATCAAGTTGTATGTTTTTTATAAGATATATTGCTTGAAATGCTTGTATATAATACTCGTGTATGGTTTCATTTTTTAATACACTATTATGTTTCTTATTAACAAAACAAACATGATAAAATTCAGTTCACAGCTTCATCAATATTACTCAGAATGCATGTAGTAAAGCAAAACCTCTGGTTAACATGTGTGGGTCAGTTGGTAGTTTCACACGAGGATATTAAGAGGCTTTTAGTTAATCCTCTTTGCATTCGTTTGAAAATACTGAAACATATCCATTAATAATTCCTTGTGACAGATCCTTTACTAGACTTTCGGCTATTTACGTATACAAATATGCAATTTCTCGACTTCCACAAATCTATAGTCTGGTAACGTGTGAAATCTAACATTAATATGAACGTGAGTAATAAACTTTCATTATAGTACAGTTTTAACATTTTTAAAATGCCGAAGCATTTCAAAGATAGATGAATTTACAAAATAAACATTTGAGGACCAAACTTTTGGGGACTAATCTCCGCCCTCCATCTTCTCTTCATCTTTATTTGATTTAAAAAACCTACTTTCATCATTTTTTTTTCAAATATTAATATCGTCCAAACCGTTAATCGTTAAGCGAAAAAAATATACCGTTACGACGAGCATTTAATTATCTTTCTATAGATAGGCACTTTGACATATTTTTGACAAATTTTTTTTTTCACGTTTTTTTTCGTGGCCGAAAAAATCATATGTGATACTCCCTCCGTCCCACATTAACACTATGTTCTTGAGTTTGTTTTAGAAGGGAAAGTAAATGAAAGTGAGAGAAACTATAAAACTTTGGTGTTCTCAAGATTTTTTTAAGATATGGAAGTAAAGTAAATGGAAGAAAGTAAGGTGTTTTTGTACAAGATACTTTCATCCCAAAATTGGGATGAAAGTGAAGTAAAGTAGTCTTCATTTAATAAATTTACCTAATTGCCCCTAATAAAATAGCTTATCCAAATAATTGAAAGGGCATAATCATAAATTTCTATAAACCTATGCTTGGGTCCCACTTGAAAAAACATTCTTTTACTTTCATTTTCTTTCTTTTATTCAAACTCAATAACACAAAACTAAATACTAACTTTCTTTCATTTCATATCTCTTTTCTTTTCTTTCTTTACTTATCATTCACTTTCTTTCAAAGAAAAACTAAAGAGCACACTGGTCCACTATAACCTTTTCAAGTCTTTTTTCTTCAATTTTGACTTTAAATTTTTTTGTCCGTGTTATATAGTACTTGGTTTTTAGTTGTGTTTTCATTTGTATAATTTTCATTAAGTATTATATAACATAAATAAATATATTTAAGGTCAAAGTTGGTGAAAAAAAACTTAGAAAAGTCATAGTGGACACTTAATGTGGGACGGAGGTAGTATTACATATCACATATGATGGGTGGTGATATCTACACATAAACTTTTACTTCATACACATAAATTTTAGTTGTATGATCCTAGTGGTCCCACTAAATTTATGTGTATGAAGTAAAAGTATATGTGTAGATATCAATACCCCATATGATATTACACTAATATCACATACATATGTGATATCACATGTGATATTACACTAATATCACATGTGATATATCACATGTGATATATCACATGTGATTTTTTCGGATACGAAAAAAAAAACGTGAAAAAACTGATTTTTTTTTGGTCGAAAGTATGCCATAGTGCCCGTTTATAGAAAGATGATTAAATGCTCGTCGCGATGATGTAATTATTTTCGCTTAACGATTAACGGTTTAAGATATATTTAAATTATAAAAAATGGGTGAAATATTAAAATGGTTTTAATCTCAACCATTGATTTCATTTTAAATGGATGGTGAGGATGAGTCCCTTCTTATGGGAGGAATCTTTGGTTTTTAAAATAACTCAACTCTTATACTTTAAAGAGTTAATAATTTAAATAATCATTTAAGAGGATAAAGTTTATCTTTTGACCACATTTTAAAACAATTTATGAAATAGCCCTCCATTTTGCAATTGATCTGTGAAGTCACAAAAGTTAGGGTCTAATACAAGTGAAAATCACAAAATTTGCGAAAATCTTCATAAATTGCGAAGCGAATTCATATTTTGCGAAACGGTTTCATAATATGCAACATGACTATAATTTGTGAATGATTTCATTATTTAAAACGCATTTTAATATTCGAAATTAATATTCACAAGGAATTTGCAACAAAATATTTATGAATATAATTGGTTAAACCAAGTACGTATCAACTAAAATATAACACATATAGCCTCAAATTAATATAATAGCCTCAAGATAAATATGTAATAGTTATGTTTTTTACTCAAAAAGTGTGATTTTTTGTTATTAGACAATTATTTTGATAAGAAAGGGGTAGTTTGTATGAATATGACTCAAAACCTCGATCCTCTTGATATTCATTAAGTCAATGTACTTAAAAAACTAATCCCCTAACTGATTCTCCCTTTCTTTTTCTCAACAGCAAAATGGTTGATGCTTTAGTAACTGTCGCTGCCGAGGCAATACTAAAAAAGGCTTTGTCCATAGCTGCAAACGAAGTTTCAATTGCATTGCGTTACAAAGAAAAGCTGACCGAACTTCATGACACGTTGGATGTGATTCGTGCAAAGCTAAGCGATGCTGAGGGGAAAGAGGGTACAGAGGCTGTGATGGTGTGGCTGAAACAGCTAAAAAGCGTAGTTGATGAAGCTGATGATGTGTTGGATGAGGTTCGGTATGAAAGGTTGAGGCGTGAGGTGAAGAAACGATACCAGGGTAACAAGGCTAGAAAGATACTCTGTGTCCCAAATTTGAAAAAGTTTTCATTTGGTAGAGACATGGGTCATAAAATTGAAAACATCAACGATAAGTTATCTCGGATTTATGAACGAGCAAACAATTTAGGACTTCAAGATGAACGGTTTGAACGAGCTGGAAATAGCTACCGCCCGGGTACTGATCCAGACTTAGACGAATTCAAGATCGTTGGGAGAGAGGAAGATAAACTACGCATTGTTGAGCTTTTAACTAATTCAAGAGGAGAAAGACTTACCATTGTTCCCATTGTGGGAATGGGTGGCATTGGAAAGACTACTTTGGCTAAGTCGGTATACAACAACCCAATAATAGAGCAACATTTTGATAAAAGAGCTTGGTTGTGTGTGTCAGTTAAGGTCGAAGTCGATACGCTTCTCGCAAATATCTATGAGTCTCTTGCAGGAGAGAAAGTTAAGTCCCTTACTAGGGTTAATGTAATTAAAGATCTTAAAGAGAAGTTGGGATCCAAAAGATATTTGCTAGTCCTAGATGATGTCTGGGATGAAGAGTTGGAATATTGGGATAAGTTCAGAAGGTGTATGCTAAAAGTAAATTCAGCGAATGGAAGTGGCATTATTATCACTACACGGAAACTTGACATCGATAGGAATGCTTATATTGAGGATTCGTATCCTTTAGAAAGTCTTTCGTATGACGATTCTTGGGAAATGTTTAAAGAGAGAGCGTTACTGTTGCCAGCATTGCCAGCATTTGTGGAGATAGGAAGTGATATTGTGAAAAAGTGTCGTGGCTTTCCCTTGTTGGTAGATATACTTGGAAGCATGTTGCGTCACTACAATACTAACATAGACAAGTGGTTGTCCATCCAAAAAAGCGGTGTTTGGGATGCAGATGAAAGTTGTAGAGTTCAAAGCATCTTGAAATTAAGTTTTGATAATCTACCAAACTCTATGGTCAAGCAGTGTTTTTTATATTGTGCGACCTATGAGAAAGATGAAGTCATCGAAAGGGAAGAAGTTGTCCAACTGTGGATGGCTTTAGGGTTGGTTCAGACAGATACAACGAGAAACAAAGAGATGGAGGAAGTGGGGAATGATATTTTCAAAATTCTTGTAAGCAATTCCTTGTTTCAAAACGTTAAAAAGGATGAATTGGGTGACATTTATGGGTGCCAGATGCATGATCTGGTCCATGATCTTTTGTTATCCCTTACGAGCCATGAAATTTCCCGTTTGGTGGTCAGCAATGATGTACAAATTCCTGCTGTAAAACATCTCGTTCTGCAACAAAAAGATTATGAGAATTCAGTGTTTGATATATTCAAAGAGGATATGACAAGTAGAACTCTGCAGACATTGTTCTTCGCGGGTGAAGTCAAGGAGAACATTTCATTTCAATATTTCAAGTGCTTGCGTATCCTAAAGTTGAATTCATCTAGCCTAGAGGAGGTACCTGAGTCAATCGGAGAGTTGGTGCATCTTAGGTATCTCGATCTGTCACGTACCCGCATCAGAACTCTTCCAAAATCTATTGGTAAACTTTACCATTTGCAAACTCTGAAGCTGCTTTACTGCTCTAAAGAATTTCAATTCCCACAGGAAATGAGAAATTTGATAAGCTTGCGCCATCTTGTGTATGATTCAAGTGTTCAAGCTCCTAAGGATGTGGTGCTATTGACTTCTCTTCGAACATTGTCATCCTTTCAAGTGGGCCGACAGAAAGGACGCCAAATAGAAGAGTTAGGCCATTTAAAACACCTTGGTGGGACGCTGCAAATATGCAATCTTGAAGAAATTGACAGCAAAGAAGAAGCTCTCAAGGCAGATTTACATAGGAAACAAAATTTATACAAGATTGGATTCCATTGGAGTAGTTGTGGTGGTAACCGAAATGACAAGGATGTATTGGAAGGCTTGCAACCTGCTGCAAATGTGAAAATCTTAGAAATTGAAAACTTTTCCGGTGGTAGTTTTCCAGAATGGGCAATTGAGATGAAAATTAAAACCGAAAGGAATTGGATCCCCCTTGCCAAGCTTGTGAAAATCATATTAAGTGATTGTCGCAACTGCGTCAATATTCCAATGCTGGAAGACCTGCCACTTCTTCAGGATCTAGTTTTGCTTAAGTTGTTCAAGGTGACGTGCTTAAGTAGTTCTTCAGACCAAAGGAAGCCTTTGTCTCCATCGTTGAGATCATTGGTACTCTACGGTATGAAAAACCTTGAAAAGTGGACACATGCAGCAGTGAATAGCTCAACGATGTTATCTCCCGTCCTAGAGAGGTTAGACATTATCATTTGCCCAAAGATCATTCTCTTAGATGAATCTCTTCAACACCCTCTCAAATATTTAAACATATGGAGTTGTGAAAATTTAGAGTCCGTTCGAAGCATACAAGGCCTCACATCTCTGCAGTCTTTGGATATTTACAATTGTCCAAGTCTTTTAGAAATACCCGATTTGCACAACCAGAGATGTTCTTTGAAGGACCTATCAGTCATACTGTGCAACAAATTGACTTGCTTGCCTGGGGGATTTGACTGTCTTTCCTTGTTGAACAGATTGGCAATAGGTCCATTCTCGAAGGAGCTCCATTCTTTCCCAAGTCTCTCAGGCATCGAGATGTTGGGGAACCATCTTCATACTTTATCATTGAGAGGTTGGGAGCATTGGGAGTCACTCCCGGAAGAGATAAAACACCTCAATGCACTCAGAGAGTTAGAGATTCGTGGATTTGGAGTGCGAGAATTGCCTATGTGGTTAACCAATATGTCATCTATTCGAGAAATAAAATTCTGGGACTGCAAGGGGTTAGATGAAGAATTAGTTAGACAGGGTGCGCCAAGGGAAGCAACACGTGTTGTATTAAACGCTGAGCGGATAAGAGGTTGACGTGGACGAATATCTTGATGATTATTTTATGCAAAAAGATGGAATTTAGAAGTGCGCACCAACTGTTTGTTTAATTTCCTCATAGTATGTAAGTTTAATCTTTATGTCCATTTGTGTTACATCGTTTAATAAGGTGATTTGATTATTTTAATTACACCAAATGAATTAGAGTACTTTTGTCGTTCTATAAATTATGTTTGAACTATTATGCTTCTATAAATTAGCACGTTGTTGCGGAACTATTCGATTCTTTTGTTAGAACATATATTCAAAATCAAATATATATCATTTCTCGACTTACATAACGTATATCAAGGTGTATGTTATTTTTATAACATTGACTAAAAAATCAAAAGGCTTGTGTCTCAATAATATTTCATGTGTGATAATGCTCTCCAACCAAATGGTTGTTGATTCAATTCCTGTTAAGAATAACATGAGATTGATTTATTATGGAAATATTGTGAGATATTTAATTGTCCATTAAAAAATAACTATTAGATATGTAAGATGTTTCTTAACTTTCCAAAATTATTGAATCTTCTATTAATCCTTTTACGCTTATTAATTTCTATAATCAGTTACATAGAATTGTGACTATATTAATAAGGGTTTTGCTAAACACTGCCCATTGGGCAATGTTTAAGCTACATTAAACAATCTGTTCTTTCCATGTTTAAAGTAATTATGCATTTAATGCACAATAAATGAACATAAAAATTAAATTAAATATATGCGATTTTTGATTTAATAAAGTCTAAATTTCCTTTTATATTGTAGTAAACATAGCCCACTGGGCATTGTTTAGCAAAACCCTATTAATAAAGATTTTGTTGTATTTTTTCACCACACTTACAACAAAATAAACATTTGATGTTTATGTTACAAAAAGAATAACATCGTCGGTATACTTACTAATAATGTATTGAGTATTAAGTTAAAATGAAAGAAAACTGTTTTTTATTCGAGAATGATGTGATTAATGTTAGAATTTAACAATCAAAGTACACATATTGCGGAAGCTAGGATCAAGAATAACACGTATAAAGATTAACTAAAACATAAACCGGAACGTACCTTTTAGCACTTGATAAAATCTTGAACAATTATGAAGAACCCTAATTAGGGTTCATGAATCAATGATCAATCCCTTACCGTTTTATTGATCGATTCCTTGATAACAACTATAATGATTTGTTACCTCGTTCTTGTACACACAAACTAATACCGAATTAATTAAATTGCAAGATTTAAACACAAGTATTGTTTTTCTTATGAAAAAATCGATCCTAAACCCTTAGGGATGTAGGTTCGATCGGCCAAGGAAAAGAGAAGGGAAAAACCAAACTTTTGGGTATTGTGTGTACACAAAAGATGAGAAACAAATGACCCTAAGATTTGTATATATACTAGAAGAATTCTTGGGGAACAAGCAAGCATGGATCGACCCTTATGGGTTGGGTCGACCGGCCATACACCCACAAAGGGTGTTCCGGATCCTTCTTGACTCCCAAATTACATTCTAGTCCATCCCGTTTCCTTTTAACGATAATTAGTCCATACATTTAATAACTAACAATCATTAATCCTTAAACTTGTGTTATTAATAAATATAACTAACAATTAATATTTATTAATCTTAACTCTCGTTTGTATTGTGTGCAATCCCGAGGTCTCGAGTTCGATACTAGTCATTTACATATTAATATTTATACGTAACTTTTAACAGCTCCCACTCGTATATCTATTAATAGTAAAATGACATTGGTAGATGTCTTGCAACACTCCAATGCCCCCAGTTCGATCCGAGTTAGGTTTTCTGGAAAAACTTATAATGATTCATCATTATAATTATCCTTTTGTTTCTAATACTACATTAATAAAGATGTGAGATTCTTTATTAATATTCTGTTTCTCATTTCTTTATGATTGAACAAAATTACCAAAACATCTGAACGTATTCCAGATAGACTTTGGGCGTGGCCACGAAAACATTTTGTCAACCCTACGAGGGGCCCAGCAGTATTAAACTTCTGAACAAATCAGAAGGAACAAATTCTCTCTTGACTACAAGAATAACCCATGGACTTTGCAACACTTCTGAAAACAACCCTTATGACTCCCTATTACGGTGAGCGGTAGATTGCTTCACAAAAATGCACTACATCCATGACAGTTATCTGGTATCTCAAGTCTGAGGATAACTTTAAATATGATTCTCACATTAAATATTAAATCATATTGTTGGGATCGGTCCAATATTCAATTCATTGAATATCATGTGAAATTGGTATGACTACGCATCAATATACTTTCAAGTATATCCTAAACCAATACTCAAAATTGTCTTAGTTTAATGATATTCCCATATCATTAATCGACAACGGACAGTTTAGAATAATAAATTATTCATGGATTTAAACATGCAAATATATGATATATTATTAAGACAATGAATAATAAACATAAACAATATTTTATTTCATTAAAATAATAATTGTACATTACATCCCTTATCCAAATACTAATCACAAATGTGCATGAAACTCTCAGCTAATTTAAGTCATATCCCTTCAGCATGCTTGTAAAGTTTGGTGCCAGGCAAAGGCTTTGTTAACTGATCTGCTAAGTTTTCATCTGTGTAAACTTTGAGCATTTCGATTTCACCTATTTCGACTTGTTCTCAAACATAGTGATGCTTAATCGGGAAATGTCTGGTGCCTTTCATGATTCCAGGCTCATTGGAAAATGTAATTGCAGCTGAATTTTTGCAATACATTTTTATAGGTCGTCGAATCGAAGGCATAACCCCAAGCCCTGAAACAAACTTCCTAATCCAAACAGCTTCCATTGCACCTTCTAAAGCAGCTATATACTCACTTTCTGTAGCAGACATCGCTAATACACTCTGCTTTCTGCTCCTCCAATCAACAGCTCCTCCATTAATGACAAAGACATAACCCGTCTGAGACTTCGTATCATCTTTATCACCTTTCCAAGAAGCATCGCAATAACCTGTAACATCAAGTTCTGCAGATGGAGTACCTTAAGGTACTTAAGAATATTCTTAACAGCAGTCCAGTGTTTTTCACTTGGATTCTGCTGATATCGACTGGTTAAATTCTGAGCAAATGCCACATCAGGCCTTGTGCTTTTCACCGCATACATAATAGATCCCACAGCCGAAGCATAAGGGACTCTCTTCATGCGTTGCACCTCTTCAGGCGTTGATGCACAAACTTTCTCGCTCAAGCCATGTTGTTCTTGCATCGGCAAATATCCCTTCTTGGAATTTTGCATATTGAATCTCTTCAATATTTTATCAATGTAAGCACTTTGGCTTAATCCAATTAATCGCTGAGATCTATCTCTATATATCTTGATTCCCAGAATAAATGCAGCTTCCCCTAAATCTTTCATAGAAAAACAACTTCCAAGATATGCCTTAACCTTTTGCAAACTTAGAATGTCGTTTCCCATGATCAATATGTCATCAACATATAAAATAAGGAAAAATACATTACTCCTACTAGCTTTGTGATATACACATGGCTCATCAAGATTTTGAGTGAATCCATACTTTTTAATCTCACTGTCAAATCTCTTATTCCATTGTCGTGATGCTTGCTTCAATCCATAAATGGATCTTTGAAGTTTGCATACACGATTTGGGAATTCTGGATTTACAAACCCCTCAGGCTGCGCCATATAGATGTCCTCATCTAAGCGACCATTTAAGAAGGCGGTTTTGACATCCATTTGCCAAATCTCATAGTCATAGTAAGCGGCTATGGCTATAAGAATCCTAATAGCCCCAATGTCAGCTACAGGAGAAAAAGTCTCCTCATAGTTAACACCAAAAGTTTGAGTATAGCCTTTAGCTACCAAACGGGCCTTATAGGTGTGTAAAATGACTTCCATATCAGTCTTTTTCTTGTAGAGCCATTTACTCCCAACTAACTTGGCACCCGAAGGTAGGTCTACTTCTTCCCAGACTTCATTGTCTTTCATGGATTGCATTTCCCCATTCATAGCAACCTGCCATTTTTCCTTTTCAGGACTATTCATAGCAGCCTTATAACTTGTAGGTTCATCAAGATCCCCTAGTAAGTTATCATCACACTCTACATTAAGACATAGACGTGTAGGAGCTTTCACAGGTCTAGTTGACCTACGAATGGGAACCACATCAACTTCAGGTGGAGGACCTAAACTTTCAGGTTCCACAGGAAGTTGGCTAGTGTTTTCAGAAGGTGTTACATCTTCTTGATCGTCTTCCAGATCATATACTCTCTCACTGAATTCTTGAGATATGAGCTCCTTTTCCAAGAAGTCTCCATACCTTGCAATAAAAACTTTGTTTTCAGGTGGGTAATAAAAGTAGTAACCTATAGTTTCCTTAGGGTATCCTACGAAGATGCACTTCACAGATCTTTGTTGAAGTTTGTCTGGTGAGTTACGTTTAACATACGCCTCACAACCCCAGACCTTTAGATAAGACAAGTTAGGAGCTTTTCCAGTCCATAACTCATATGACGTCTTATCCACCTTTGTTGGAACCATATTAAGAATGCGAACCGCAGATTCTAAGGCATAATCCCAAAACGAATAAGGAAGAGTTGTTAGATTAAACATAGATCGTATCATGTCTTGCAATGTACGATTTCTTCTCTCAGATACACCATTTTGTTGTGGAGTATATGGAGAAGTAAGGTGCTGGACAATTCCCTCCTTAGCTAAGTAATCTATAAACTCCTGACTCAAGTATTCACCACCTCTATCGGATCGAAGAGCTTTAATCTTCTTTCCAAGTTGTAACTCTACTTCTGCTTTAAACACTTTGAATGTTTCAAACACCTCATGTTTATGTTTAAGTAAATAAACATATCCATAATGGCTGTAATCATCCGTAAATGTTAAGAAGTAGCTAGCACCTCTCCTTGACACATGTCTAAGTGGTCCACACACATCTGTGTGAATAAGACCAAGTAGATCAGTTGCCCTTTCAATCCTATTTTTAAAGGGTTTCTTTGTCATCTTCCCAGCAATGCAAGATTCGCACTTATCAAATGATTCATCATTGATCTTTTCTAAAAGCCCATCATGTTGCAGCTTTTTCAGGTGATCCTCGCCAATGTGAGCAAGTCGACAATGCCAAAGATAAGATGAATCCAGACCTTTCTTGATTCTCTTATTATTGATGCTATACATTGAATTATTACAAACAAAAGCATTATCATTATCATTCATATCAATTTCAAATACACCATTCACAGCAATAGCATTAAAATAAAAAACACCATTTAAAGAAACTGAAATTCCATTGCTAGAAACAGTATGATGAAAACCAAGGTGCAACAAACATGAAAATGAAATTACACCTCTAACAATTGACGGTGCATAATGACAATTATTTAAAGATAGTTCAAGGCCCGAAGGCAACACTAAATTAAATACGCCTATAGCTTCAACTGCTGCATGTGCTCCATTACCCACGTGCAAGAATTGTTGTCCATAGGCCAGCTTTCTCTCAACTCTAAACCCCTGCAAAGTATTGCAAATATGAATGCCACATCCCGTATCATATACCCATGAATTCAATTTAGGAGTAAGAGTGAATAATTCAATCATAAAGAACGCACCTGATAAACTGGGTTTACTAGCTTCATTATTCTGCTTCTTTTGTCGCAAGTCATGAATGTAGAGTGGACAATTGCGCCTCCAATGGCCATTTTCATGACAATGGTGACAAGCCTGATCCTTCTTGTTTGGCGGATTCACCTTGTTCTGCTTAGGCTGATGCCGCTTCATCTTGGGTTGTAGTAGCTAGTGCTTATTATTTATCTATAAGATGGTAGTTACTGTACAACAAAGTACTATTGACGAATACTATTATTATCCTTAACAAATAGCATGTCATTGAAAATTAGTTTAATTCGAAAGACTATAAAATAAAAATGGACTAATAACTTGAGAAGGAATTGAACAAGTATATATAACTAACCCAAAGATGGAGCAGAAAAAGATTTGGATCAAAATCTTTCGCGTCATTGGAGGTCTGTTCCCTCTACAAGCATAAAATAGATAACAAATTAGTTGAAACTCTAATATAATCTCTAACCCATCTCACTACTAGAATAAGTGGAACTGGCGACGTAGAAAATCCCGACGACAAAAAGTCGTCGGTATATTACACTAAACGACAAAAAATACGCTTGACCAAGCCAAACGCACGTTAAATTTTATGAATTTTATAATATCGATGCCATGTCGTCGGTATTGTTTTGGTCAATTTTGACTTTCCCAATAATTGCGAAAACTTGGGCGGGAATTTGACCGCCAAAATTTTCCCGACGCCCTGTCGTCGGGATATTTCACTAAATAAATATTTATTGCGATTAGAGGTTTAATTAGCGTTTAATATAGTTTAAGTAAATTTGATTGTATAAATGCCGACGAAATGACGTCGGTAAAATATTAAACATTTTTTTCCCGTTTGGCTTGCGAATAAAAGTGAATATTTTGCGCGGGGTTTTTCCCGCCTTTTTATTACCGACGACATGACGTCGGTATTTGTTTTCCCGCCTTATACTCCTTCCTTATTTTCCATTGTCCCGCCAATTTTTTTACTTTATATATACAAAGAACCATAAGTCGGTAAAACACACATAAACTCACAAAATAAAAACTCCCAAGTCCCATTCTCGATGTCTCGCAAAGATTTCTCGCAACAATTCCCAAGTCCTCCTCACAAGGATTTCTCGCAACAATTCCCAAGTCCTCCAAAAGAACCGGTGATTGTGAACACTCCAACTGCAGAAAATGGAAATCAAAAACAAAACAGTCCAGTTGAAAATGAACCGGTAAACAATCCACGTCGGCATATTATTTGTCGAAACAATTTTTTGGTTGACTGAAAATGGTTGTGGGCCCCACTTAACGTCGGGAAATAGCGTCGGCACAGTAAATCCCGACGAGGCATTGCCGACTAACATAGGACGACGAAACTTCGTCGACATCATACACTTACCGACGAAACGACATCGGGTTAGTCGAAAAATATTCGTCGGCAAAAGTCCCTTCTGTACTAGTGTCTTACTAACTTACACCACTAAGTAACAACCCAAACTAACACCATCATTGAATACTGACCCTAAAACGAGCGACAAACATGAAAAAGCTAGTGAACATCCAAACAAATTCTCGACCCTCCAAACCCACCGAACGTAAATTCACTAAGAGTATAAAACATGCTACATATCGTTTGAACTTATCTCGAAGAGGCATCGATATTAACTCAATCTTGTGCTCAGTGTGTAATAAAGGTATGGAATCAAATGAGCATCTGTTTTGCTCTTGCGAAGTTGCTTTTATTGTTTGGAGTTTAATCCGGTCGTGGTGTGATGCCCAATTACCGGTCTTTAATTCAGTTCTAGAGGGGATCGAGTGGATAGATGCTATGAGGAAGTCAAATGTTCTCAAAGAAAGGATGTTCGTGATCGCTGCTACTACTTGGTGGATGCTTTGGAAATTTCGAAATAATATCACTTTCAATACTCATTCTATGAGAAAAAGTGATATTTTTGATTCTATTCGTCTTTTTTCTTTTTATTGGTTAAAATATAGGCGATCTAATGTCTCATCTTGGAATGATTGGTTGAAAAAACCCTTGTAAATTTCTAGCTTCTTGCTAGATTTTTTTTTCTTTTGCTGTTCAAAAAACAATAAAACATGCTACATAAGGGGCATTCACCAAGTCAAAATTTGTTAAAAACTTACTTTCAATACTCAAAATATAATTTGCATAACATATTTTGAGAGGTTGTAGAACCACTACTGCTACTACTTGCAATTCACTTCATTTTGCTATTGCAAAAATTTTATAGCCATAATATGTCGATTAAATATGTTCGCATTAAACACAACTATTTTCAGAAAAATTGGCTATCAACCATTCAACTCCACTCGTGGCCAGAAGTTTATTTTGAAAAGTAAGTAATATCAAAATGAAATGAGCCCATGTAAACGTTCTCGAAGACCTAAAACACACCTTCAATTCTGAATTCACCCCTTCCGCCATTGTCAAAGATAAGCTTCAATTTTTCAAACAAAATGTGCAAAAAAATGATCTTGCACTATCCTAATTACCCTAATGTAACATGAACCTAGTATATGTAAATTATGTACTATGTACATACCTTTCTGCGAAGTAAGCAAACGGAACGAGGACAAGACTTGCAAACAGTTGACGATATGCAATATGTATGAACGGATTCATGCCATGATCCAAGGCTAGCTTAGAAAAAACGTTCAGTCCCGCAAACTGAAATTGTACCACTACCATGATCAATGCAGGAAGCACCATTTTTATTAGATTCCAAGAGAGCTGAGGTGTTCTATAAAATTAAATAAATTTTGTGTGAATATTTTTATAATGTGTTGCAATTTTTAAAAAGAAGTAAAGGGAGACTGGGAGAGCTAGTGAGTAAAAATGGTAGTAGTAGTAGTAAATTTGTTGATGTCGCATACTCAACAGAATTGCCAAATTTGTAATTCCTTTTGTTCCACTCTTACGTATTATTAAAGTCATAATTTAAGAGCAAGAGAACAAAAACACCCTGTAACTCATACTTTAACCCAAAAACATATGAAAAAATAAAAATAAAATAGTCGGATGGCTTGGCTGGTAATTTTGACACAATAACTTATAAAGCGATGTGATGTGTGGTTTCAAGTTATAGGGCTATAACGCGCCCTATAACTAACTTGGGGTACCGAGGGCTCTTACAATGATTTTGAGGGTTTTTGTATTTTATAAAAATCCTATGTAGTTAAACTGCATACAACAATAGAACTACTCATGATCAACATAACAAGTTTAAAATAAAATCATTTACCAAATATTCACAAGTCCTATTGAATTACAATCTTCGACACACATATATTCATTTACGAAAAGCTACACAGCGGCAAACTAAGGTGGCAAGGAGGCTGTTTCTCGCTATGTGTATTGTCGTCTAGCAAAATGAAATCCGCGAGAAAGTGTGGCGAGCAAGGGTGGCGAGCAAAGTGTTTCTCGCTATGTTTATTAACTCTACTAGCCTTTAGGTAAATGATTTATATTTATGAGTTGAGGAGAGATAGAGAGGCTATGTGAGGTCACAAGCTAAGAAATCTATACTGATTTTATTACATAATGCTTGACTACAAAATCTCATTTATTAGAACACCTCTCTTTGAATATTGTAGTTCTTGTGGTATCACTTTTATAATTTCGCGAAAGTATTTTACGTAAAAAATTTAAAGCAAGAGCATAACATAAAAAGCATAATAGCATATTCTAGATTAAAAGTGAACCAAAAACCAAATTTGTAAGTAATTGCCAATTTAGGCTAATTGGTCTAAAATTGAAGGGATTAGGGTGGTGGCAATGGAAGCGGGGTGGCCAATGGTTTGCCCCAAACCGTCAGGGAAAACCGCCGTCACCCCAGCGGTTTGGTCCAACGGCATGGTCTAGCGGGGATAAACATTTCCACGGTTTGAAACATATTCGAACGTTAGAGTTGGAGTGGAACGTTATATTTGAACGTTGGGATTAAATGTGAAAAAAAAAAGAAAACAAAAATTCCTTTATAAATACAAAACTATACCAATTCAAATACGACATCCAATACAAATTACCACTTTATCCTTTATATTTCATCATTTACAATGTTTTCATCATCTTCTTCATCCGATGATTTACATTATCCCGTCGAGTCTTCCGAACAAATTAATTATGTTTTTTTTTCCAAGTATTATGTATTTTTATTTTAATTAGTAATGAAATATTATGTTTTTATTAAATTATTTATTTATGAAAATAAAAAATAAAAAAATAAAAACTTGGCGGGTTGGAGGTATGAAAAATGTATGGTTGTCACTAAAAAGGGGTTGGGAGGTATGAAAAAAATGTAAGTAAGGTGGAATGATATTATTGATTGGTTGGGAGGTATAGGAATTTTGGGAGTGGCCACTGGCACCAACAAAAACATACATGCACGCCTTCAATAATTGTATTTTTGCACATATGTTCTAAAAACAACATATGTGTTTTTAAAAAAAACATAATTTTTCTAAAGAATTTAATAAGAAATTGGAAATACAACATTTTTCTTTGAAGGTGTGCATGTATATTCTTATAAGGCGTGCAACGACAATATTGCGGCCTTGTGTAAGATTTTTGTGAAAAAAGAGGATGAGTTCATGATGATATTGAAAAACATGGGTAGATATTTACAATTATTGATAATTTGCATGTATTTTTATTTTATTTTAAAAGGCGTGCATGTATGTTTTTTGTGGTTTTCGTAGATAAAATGGTTCTCGTAAGAAAGTCTCATATCTATACTATTTATAAAGAGTAAATTGTCAAAAAGTCAAGAAGTGAAAAGTGAAAAACTTAAATTAATGTTTTGCCTAAATTACCCTTAATTAATGCATTTAACACTCCTTAATACCTCTCATTTAAAACTTAAATGAAAACATGAAAACTTACATTACACATTCAATTTTTTTGTCAACTTAAAAACATGGAAAGTTAAATAAATAATTAATAAATGAAAACATAAAAATGCAATATTTTGAAAACCCGGTTCGAAATCGACCCGGTCGAGTCACTGGACACCGGGTCAACCGGTTCGACTGCCGGGTCAACCGGTTCGATCACCGGGTCAACCCGGGTTTTATTAAATTTTTTTGAAAGCATGAAACCCGGCCGGGTTTCGAGAACCGGGTTGACCCGGGTCACTCAAAACCCGGGTTGTTTTGACCCTTTTTTTGGCCGGAACCGGTCGAACCGGTTAACCCGACCGGGTCGACCCGGGTTTCAAAACCTTGTAAAAATGTAAAATTGTTTTGTCAACTTAAGAATGAATACACACGTATATAAAAATAAACTTTTAAATACCAGATGAGTAGCCGTACATAGAAACGGAATTTTATAGCGGCAGATAGTTATAGTGATATTTTGGTTATACAAAACGTTACACAAACCACTTAACAAAAATATCATTATAATTAAATGCCGCTATAAAATCTCGTTGCTATGCACGGGTACTCGTCTAGTATATATATATATATATATATATATATATATATATATATATATATATATATATATATATATATATATATATATATATACCAAATTTGTAAGTAATTGCCTATTTAGGCTATTTTTTGGGGTCCAAAGTAACAGAATGCCAAATATGTAATTGGTCTAAAATTGAAGAGCAAGGGAACATAAAAGCTGTTACCCCCACGTGATAAGAGAACAATGACAGTAGTGGTGGTACTTTGTGCATTCATGAATTGTACATTTAATCAGCTTTTTCCAGTTTTTATGGCACGAACTCACAAGGTGCAATGTGACCATAGGCTTATCGTAACAACAACATTTATATAGCGTATACGGGGGTGTTTGTAACGGGCTTATAGTTTATTTGGTTTTCGGCTTATGTTTAATAAGCTCACTTTTTGTGGCTTATTTTGAAACTTTTCGGCTTATATAAGATTGTTATGTCATGATAAGCTTGTATACGACGAAAACTTTCAAAACAAGAGAGCTTACGAAAAATAAGCCGAAAACTACATAGGCTTTAAGGCTGGTATAAGTTTAAACAAACACCCCCTATATGTCACTTTAATCTTATATTTTGTGAATATTAAAGTTCAAAATCTTCTAAACATACCACAAACACCATAAACAAGCTTGCAAAATCCTATGTATAGTTCAACTGCATACAACAATAGAACTGCAGAGGATCGTTATAACGTTATTAAACTCATAATCAACACAAGTTTAAACCGTATAAGCCATAAGCCCCAAGCCCCAAGTAAGATTTTGGTAACAAAATTCGGTAACTTTCCATGATAACATATTAACATGCTGGTGGTAACATAGTTAACCCATATTTTGAGAAGTAATTGTATGCAGATGCTCATGATAACAACAGCTATAAGCTAATAGTAGTAAATGATCAAAAGAGCTAAAAGCTTGTAGCTTAAACAAAATCGCAAAAACCAAACAGCAAGAATATAAAAGTACATCATCAATCATCCAAATACCAATAGTCTTTCCATTTCATGGTTAAGTACTTTCAACATCCAGATTACAATTACTATCGACTCCCAGAAAACTAAAATTGCATGAGATAGAAGGACACGGAAAGAAAAAACATTCCGATGTTGTAATCCAACAGTAAACATATGTAAAAACACGTAAGAAAGAACGACCAAATGAACTGTCCCATAGCCAGGAAAAGGATTGATAGTTTGACTACGGGTTGAGTAGAAAGAAACAAAACGGATATTGACAACACTTCACACCTTGCTCCTTTTAAACAGCAATGGAAGCAAGGTCGAGGTTGCACAACAAAGGGGAAAAACAATGTGTGACAACACTTCGCACCAGACTCCTTCAAACAACTGGAAGTATGGTCGAGGTTGCACAACAAAGAAGGGGAAATAATTGTGTAAAATGTTCAATTGCCGGTGAGATAATATGAAGGCATATGTAGATATGGGATCTATACGTATATAAATTTTATATGTGAAGGCGAAAACTAAGGAAAGATAAAAAAAAACTCTTTACCAAATACCCAAAGACTGTGATTACTAGCACTGTCCGCCTTTGCGACAGTTAATTACTCCAGCACCAGCAGTTATGGTAGCAACCAAATGAGATGACTTTGCACCCAAACTTGAGGCCCGAGCATAGCTGGCAGCGGCTCCAGCTCCAGATGGGATGAAATAAGCCCCATTAAGAAGTAGGTCACCCTCTGATCTCCAGTTCCACCCGTGCCATTGGCCACTATATGTGTCGACTCTCTTAGTAACCTGAAATTATCGTACAGTTTCAAATTATAATCCATCATCAACATTATAATAATTCCATAAGCGCTAAAATCAGAACAGACTATCAGTACCTCCTTAGCAAATGGATTATTAGGGGCAATGAATCTGTTTCCTTGACTGTTAATGGTCGGGTTTGCACTTCCACCGATAGCATACATTTCCCAATGGGTGTAGTCATTGTTCACCACATGGAAATACCCATGTCTGCATCTGTAATTCGTTTATAAAAAATAAGTTACACAACTAATTAATCTCTCTTTAGGTGTTTAAGTGAACCTTATTCGATATTTAGTACCTTGGCATTCTTTGAATAAGACCTTCCCCAAAATGATTGTAGGCAATAGTCACTTGCATTAGCTTGTCTCTTGTGTACGAGTCACTATGGCCCAACAATATCACCTGTATAAAAATGTACAGATATTACGTTTCTGAAAAGGGGTTGACTAATTACTTTTATGAAGAGATACGCACCTCGTTGTGATGAGTGAAGTAATTGTTTGAAATGGTGATAGCAGTTGAGCCCATGACAGCATCCACGAGTCCATCAGCACAGTTGGATAGAGAATTGTGATCGACCCATACATGGCTTGACCCAAAGATGGAGATAGCGTCACCATCAACCATTGTCCGCCAGCCATAATGGGAAGGAGAGCTTCTCACCAGGGCATTTCCAGTGGGTTTACAGTCGTGGATGTGTAAACCATGGATGATAATGTTAGTAACAAACTGGATTGTAAGACAAGCTCCATTAGCAATGTGTACATTGACCCCACGAGCATCAATTGTCTTGAAACTGTTCATGATAAGTTCTTGCTTCAATTGGATAACCATGTCACGTTTGAAGACAATCCAGAGTGGAGCATCTTGGATGACAGCATGGCGTAGAGTGCCAGGTCGTGGGTTAACAGGGTCATCATCTCTGGAGTCAGTCACTACATAAAAGCGTCCATCACGGCCTCCAATGGCATTTCGACCAAAACCAATGCCACAGTCAGCAAGACGCTTGCGGTTGCGTCGCCAGTTTGGGTCACATCTCCAGCAGTCGTCAATAGGATTACCCGTACCACATGAAAAGTACCCCAACTTCCTCCTTTCTGTGCTGTTTCTCACGCTCCTGTTCAAAATTCACCTCGTAAGTCAATATGGTAGAATAAAAAGTACAAAAAAATTTGATGTCACTATCCTTCACAATATGTTATTTCACACGATATTACCAAGTAATAATGTTCAGCTTTTGTCATAAGTATGTAGGACCAACTGAACATGGTGCAATAATTCTCAATCATTAAGATATGAGCTTGCTGTATTCTGTCGGTTACCATAACTATGTCCCAGTTTGCCTACTTATATAATGGTTTAATCCAAACAAGTACCTTAGGGTTCTAAAAATGATCTTTTTTATCAATTTATAATTAAAGACAGCAAACTATGATACTAATGGAATTAGAGTTCATCACATTAGAGATCGTGATAATTATTCAAATGAACCCAACTTTGTGCAGACCACGCTTGACTGAAAGTACTGATTTGACTCTTCAAATAATACAGTATTCTCTAAGTCTAATCAGATATCGACAGTAATTGAAGTACTTGTCGGAAAAGGTTCCAAAAGATGTCAATATCATTAAAATTATTGATGTCCAGTAAAATCCAAGGTACTCCATACCAAAATTATGCAAAGCCTGTTCAATCTAAAAACATACAATGCAGCTAAAAAGCATTATTTGTCCCCATCTTACGTTTATAACAATGCACAGAAACAACTTCTTCAAAGACCAAATCAGGAACATGGGAAGGAAAGTCTTGGTTTTATAAATGACTACCCGTCAACACGATTTCCAAACTATGACAGCAAATTTGGATGCAGTAATAAGTAGTACAAGTAAAAGCACGGGCAAAAATTTCTTTTCCTTATTATTATTTTTTAAACTCATATTTATCCCAAAAATACATAAATGCACACTACATTATCAAGTCAGGCCTAAGCCACGAGATTCTTTGCAATGTGTTCTAGACACCAATTTGGTAATCAGTTAGGTACAGGCATATGCGAAGGCAAAAAGAGGAAACGATATGAATGCAAGAGCCATGTGGGAGGACATTATGTATGATTTAATCAAGGTCCTGTTACTGTAGACAGCAGAAGCACATGGTGCTTGAATTCTATCTCGTTGTGATAGTGAATTTCACCAATAAAGGAAAGTATCGAAAACAAGAGTCTAAGTGAAAGCAAAATGTCTCGAGCCGTATTAAATATGATCTAAATCAAGCACCACAAGGGTGTAAAAAAAGATTTAGAGTTAGATCTGACATGCCCACAACAACCACTATTTAAACAGACACAATTAATGTCGTTAGCAGCACCTTTCTATTCCAACATTAAATATCATTAAACTTCATCTATGTGCTTTTTTATGTAGACAAATTATTATATAATCGCCTAACTGGGACATATATAATGCTGAACATAAAGTTTATAACTAAACATGTTTACATTAGGCGAGCCTACTAATCACATTAATCCAATCCAAGCAATCGCAAAATTATTTATCAATTTCTAACACTCGATTATATACAATACGTAAAGAGATAAAGGTCCTTACATTTCGACCATTGCGACAACCTCCTCGGGGTCTTGGACCGCTTTTTCATTCAAAATTTCACTCTGTTTCACTCTGCATCAACAAACGACAACATTAAACAACCTCTTACTCGCAACAACTTTACCGAACCAAAATGCTCAAATCAAACCTAAGTACTATTAAAACAGCCAAACTATAAATTATTAAAACGACATTCTTCCAAACATTTAACTGAAAGCGACACATACCAAAACCAAAACCTAAACACAATGCGCCATTATAGAGCTGGTAAGCAGTTTTCAACACATTATTCACGATTTTATATATACTTCAATCACATTCACCCTCTTACTAACAACTTTACCGAACCAGAACATGAAAATCAAACTTAATTTTCCAAAAACATTATTATTCCGAAATGCTTATACAAAGTTACACCCTCTTACTTGCAAATTTACCGCACCAAATCCTTATAAAAACAATAAAACTAAAATGCGAGAGAGAAAATTGGAAACTAAAGAGTGATTCATTCAAAATTGCACTCAGTGTCAACATAAGACAACATTTAACCATGTTTCACCTAGCTTATTCTAAACAAACATATAAGCCATTTGTAACCCACTAGTCGCTATTTCACATCAACCAAATAAACAATTCACGAAACAAATAACCAAATCCCAAACGCCCTCTTACATGCAAATTCACCATACCAAAATGATTATAAAAACAACCAAACTATATCATTCATCCAAACACTGTGTTTGTTTAAGCTTATTTTCACCTAATAAGCTAACCCGGCTTATATTTCACAAGTCCAGTTTTTCCAGCTTACTTTTCAACTTTTGATGTAATTATAACTTTAAGTAAGCTTTTAAAATACAATGCAGTGCTTGTTTTAGCTTATTCGCCGGCTTATGAGCTTATTCAATTTCGGCTTATATTTCATAAGCCCAAATATTCCCACTTATTTACAGACTTATGGGCCGGGCCCATAAGTCTCAAAAACAGGCCGAAAAATCTGGTCAAATGAAATATAAGCCAAAATTGAATAAGCTCATAAGCCAGACAAATAAGCTTAAACAAGCATTGCATTACATTTTACAAGCTTACTTAAAGATATAATAACCTCAAAATCCGAAAAGTAAGCTGGAAAAACTGGACTTATGTAGTATAAGCCAAGTCACCTTATTATGTGAAAATAAGCTCATATTTTTATATTTTTATAACCTTACTTAAAGTTAAAACTGTGTGTGTGTTTTAGTGTGTGAGAGAGAAAACGGAAAACTAAATAAACCGTTCAAAAACAGAATAAAATATTCCCAGAATCTATGTGAAATTACCATCCTACTCTTTAAAATCTTTTTTTACATTATTAGATCAACGGTTGGGATTTATTTGCTTTTGTAATGGATAAAACACCACACGAGTGGAGATCTAACGGTTGAGATTTATTTACGGAAGATAAATCAACGGTTGGGATTGGGGTACTTAAAAATAACGCAACTGAGTCGACTCGGTTTTTATACCTAGCAGCCAGTGATGAGTCGTTGAAGGTCTTGAGGTCCGTTGTTTCGTTAGTCCTGTGTGGATAAACAGCTTATTGTTAGCTTATTTTCAGCTTATTTTAGCTTTTTTAATAAAAAATTAAAAAATATATATTAGAGAAATTAATGTAAAAAAATTAAAATAAAATAAAATAAATTAATGAGTGCATTATAAAGGTACTAAAACAGACACTAGTATTTAAGCTGAAAATATTTATTTAAAAATATATATTTTTTAATACTAAAAAATTCGAATATTACAGGATTATTTTTATTAAAAATAAAATAATTCATAAAAAATAATTCGAATATTTTTAGTAAAAAAATAAAAAAATTCATAAATTCTTCAAAAATAAAATAAAATAAATAACTCATAAATTTATCAAAAAATATAACTTTACAACATTTATTTAAAAAATAATTATAAATTTTTTATTAAAATAAAATAAAATAACTCATACATTTTTCAAAAATATAAGCTAATAACATTTATTTAATATTTTTTTATTAAAAATAAATTAAAATAATTCTTAAATTTATCAAAAAAATATAAAATAGTAAAATTAGTGCAGAGAATGACTAACGCGAATAAAAATTAAAAAATAAAAAATAAAAAATAATGTAAAAAATAAATAAACCCTTTTTTATTTATTAAGCATAAGTCGTTAACCACATGCAACAAACAACCACAAAATAAGCAATGCACATAAAATAAGCTCTAAAAAATAAGCAGAATTCAGCTTATTTTCACAAAAACAATACCTAGGGTTTTCCGACGAAACAACCGTCACAAACACAACGAGCAACACCATTAGCACAACGAAACACATCTTCTTAGGTACCTCCATTGAAGCGTTACGTACAAGTACCTTTTTTTTTAATTTTACACACAGTGAGTGTGTGTTTAGTGTGTGAGGTGAGGAAGAGGGAAGGAGAGAATGAGAGGGAATTAAATTTTTTGGGCTGAATGTGTGCTATTTATATTGGGGTTTTTTTTAGTTAGTTAACGGACGTTAGGTTTTTTGTAACGGTGGGTTTAAATTGTTTTGAATAAAAGTAATTTGTACATAGGATTCTCTTGTAGGAATGTTATGTTACAATGCTTTGGTTTTTTTAGTTAGGGATGGTTAAAATTGATTTTGTGGTTTAGTACAATTGTTAGTAAGGATATACAAGTAAGTACTCTTAAGTTTTTACTTGAATATATACTTGTGATCGAGGTTGTAAAAATCATGAGTCGGTTGGTTGAGGGGTTGAGCTTTTTGTAGCTTGTAATCGGTTTAGTTTGTAATTAATTGGATTTTCGACGAGTTTTAAGTATTTATGTCAAGATTTTCTTTAAAAAAGCAAATTGTAATAGATATAAATAGCGACTAAAAGTTATTAAACATGTTTCTGACAAGTTTGACAGCTATTGACTATCGTTGACCAATTTTTTGGCTGACTTGCATAAATCGAAAAGATTGGTGGTAGATTAGCACTTAGACAACGATTAATCGGCCTTATAGGCTTTTTTTCCAACATTGTTTGTGACACTAAATTCTCGGACTAAAAATGTTTTAGTTTTTACAAAGATCGAGAAATTTGATACAATTTTACACCACGAAGAATAAATTCATGTGGATTACAGACACCCCTTAACTCGCTCTTAGTTTCTAAACGTATTTCATTTACTTTAACTATATGATGTTAATTAACTAGTACGAATTTCGACTTTAAGCGTGAGCTCACACTTCGACTAAAAGGTAAATGTATAAAATTTTCTCACATGAGGTTATCACTAAAAAGATACTCAGTAAATGACAAAATTTACTCATTTGAGGTTTTTTGGGAGGATGATTTTTTTACTCAAAATTGCTTATCTAACCATAGTATCTTCGTAACTTTGTAACTATTTTAAAACCGTTATGCTAACCACTTACAAATCGTGTATCGGATGAGATTTGAACCTGGAACATGTTGTAAAGACATCATAGCGTCTAACTATCATGGCTACTTGTTTATAGTTTCACAATTGGATATAGGAATTCGGGATGAACCAATTTTGTAATAGACTTATAAATATGCCAATTTTGTGCTATACGTTATAATTTTATGTGATATATTTGGAATTTTAGCTCTGACATGATACCGGTATGATAAGATGTTGTACACTTGAACACATCTCTCTTCAATTCGACATGGCTTGACGTTGTTTGATTTTTACTCGCCAAGTATAACCCAAAACATATAGCAAGGTCCATTACATGATATGGAAGTTCTAAACCAATTGTGCAATATGTTAAGGTTCTATATTGTGAAAAGGATTAATGAAGTAGTAGTAATTGGTATTTATTGTTAAATTATCATGTAATATAAAGTTTTATACTATGATTTGGTATAATGAGAGTTGACAAAGGATCAAATGAGAAGAAAACTTAAAATGAGAAGGATGAGAAATAATTATAACTACACATTTGAGATGCATCGACTTGAATTAGATGCATCCCTAGTCTTTTAGATGCACTATAATATATTTTCTAGCAAAAAATTAGATGCATATACATATATTAGATGCATTTCATCAAGTTAGACGAATCCTATACATTTTTCGTCATCTGCGGGTCAAATTTGTTTTTAGTACTACTTTGCATCATTTTCATTTCAAAATCACTTTCGAAACTAATTGAGATGCATCTAAATGAATAGAGATGCATCTAAATCAAGTCGATGCATCTCAAATGTGCGGTTATAATTATTTCTCATCCTTCTCATTTTAAGTTTTCTTCTCACTGTATCCTTATCCATGAGAGTTACAAATAGTTATTTTTGGAACAAAAATTATGTAATTCTGTGGGTGGTCCGCATTTTCCGGAGGATATTGAGATGAATCGATTCTATACTCGTAAGTCGTACCTATACCAAATTTGTACTAATGCGACTATGATTTTATATTATCTCTTTGATTTTTTAGTTTTCATATGCTTTAGTAAAAGCCCTTTTTTTATTATTTTTTTTTCCTGATTAAGGAGCGATTTAGTATCAAAATAGTACTAAATCCGCTTGATCAAGCAAGTTTTAAGTTTTAGTTACAAATTGTGCCATAAGTTAAAGTTTTTTTATTAGAGGAACTCAAATGAAAAATTGAAAAACACTAAAAAAAAATAATTGAAATAAGCTTGTTGCATTAGACGACTAATATAAGTTGAAAAAGAGTTATTGAATAATCAACCTTGTTATTGTACATTTGCACGTTCTTAGATATCTAAATTTGATTATTTAATGATAGATATAAACATCCTCTAAGAATGTCATTTGTTCAAAACAATCATTAATTAACCTTCATAGGTCAAATGAATTTAGTCAATTTACACCTCGACGACGTGCATGTCGAAAGAAAGTGCCAACTTACTCTTGTCAAATGTTTGGTTGCGATATATATAATTAACACCTTAAACGGAATATAAGTCAACATTAAATAAATGAAACTAGGTTGACAATTTGACATGTATAATAGTTAAGATACAAAACTATTATATCGGTCACGTAGAATAATGTACACTTTCATATTCAATTGTTTTACGTCATAAACAGATAAACGGATGTAGTTTTTTCATGTTCAAGTTTATTGGAAAGGTGATGTACGCGGTGTAACAAGTTTATCCCATGACCTTTTCGATCTTTTACGTCTAGCTACCATGTTACTTAAAATATGGTTAAGCCCCTCTTAATTTTGTATAAATTGTTTTGGTGATCACTAGGTCCCCAGTAGTAACGAATTTCTGTACCTTGAAGATCAAACAACTAAAGAGGATTTAATTCATCAAATGAACAAGTTGTTAATTATAGTTGTATAGTTATGATAAGTGCAATAATGTGAGTTTCATATATACGCAAGATATCGACATAGCATATGTTGTGGCACGTACCACAAACATTTAATGATATGTTGTGTTGTGTAAATTTGTAGTGAACAAATTATTTCACTTTTACCTTGTTGACAAAAATGTTCTTACACATGCTGAATGTTTAATATCCTTAAGTGATTCTCGGAATGTTATGTTACAATGCTTTGGTTTTGGTTTTGGTTTTGGTTAAAAATGATTTATTGGTTTAGTACAATTGTAGTGAGAATACAAGTACTCTTAGTTACTACTATCATAGTATTCATATGCATTTACTTGAAAATATACTTGTGACCAAGGTTGTAAAAGTCGCAAGTCAGTAGTCGGTCGGTCGAGCTTTTTGTAGCTTGTAATCGGTGTAGGCTACGTTTAATCGTTGATTAATTGTATTAACATTTTCGGCGAGTTTATGTATTTTTGGCAAGATTTTCGTTAATAAAAACAACCTGTAATAGATATATATAAACAACGATTAAAGGTGATTAAATAAGTTTCGGGTATTTTCGGCGAGATTTGCAGGTTTTTGACAAATTTGACTGTAGTTGACCGATTTTTTGGGCGATTTGCACAAGTAGAAAATATTGATGCCCAATTAGCGCTTAGACGATGATTAATTGGCCTTGTATGACGACTCTTTTTTTTTTTTTTTTTTTTTTTTTCTTTTTTTTTTTTTTGCAACACTGCTTGTGACACAAAATACTCGGAACAAAAATATTTTTAGTTTTTACAAATACCGGGATAAGTTAAATGAATTTACACCTCGACGACGTGCACGTCGAAAGAAAGTGCTAACTTACTCTTGTCATATGATTTGCCAATATTCCCTTTTCTTATGTTTGGTTGCAATATATATTAACACCTTAAACGGCATATAAGTCAACATTAAATAAATGAAACAAAGTTAAGAGTAAAATAATCAAGAACTCAAGATACGAAACTGTTAAACTGGTCACGTAGAATAATGTACTATCACAAGGCATTTCCATTAGAGTGCTAGGTACTGTTGGTGCCGTGGGTGGTGCCGTTGTACCCGGGCCTCTTAGGGGTGTAAGTCAGGTCGGGTTAGTCGGGTTCGGTTTAATTTGGGTCGGGTCAAAATCGGGTCAAGGCTAAAAATAATACTCGTATAGTTGAACCCGACCCTATTTGAACTCGGGTTATTCGGGTTTTGGTCAATTCGAGTTGGGTCAACTCAGGTAAGGGTCAACCCGAATACGAGTAAAATAATCATAAAATTGCATATTTGCTCTAATTTATATGGATAATCTATAAAATAATATATTAAAAAATTAAAAAAAAAAATATATTTACTCGGGTCAAACGAGTCGACCCGAACCCGAGTTAGCCAAACAATTTCAACCCGATACCCAAACCTATTTAGTATTCGGGGTACTCAGGTGGACCCGAATAACCCGAATTCAATTTTTGACCTGAGTAACCCGACCAAAATATGTTTAGTCGGGTTCGGGTCCGAGTCAGGTCAGGTATTTTGACACCCTTATTTCCATTTGTTACACTTCCATATTCATTTGTTTTACATCATAAACAGGTAAACAGATGTAGTTTTTTCATGTTCAAATTTATTCGGAAAGATGATGTATGTGGTGTAACAAGTTTATCCCATAACCGTTTCCAATCTTTTACGTCTAGCTACCATGTTACTTAAAGTATGGTTACCCAGTCTTAATTTTGTATAAATTGTTTCATTGATCACTAGGTCCCCACGAGTAACGAACTTCTATACCTTGAAGATCAAGCAACAAAAGAGGAATTTAATTCATCAGACGAACACGTTTTTTATTAGTTGTATAGTTACGATAAGTGCATCAATGTGAGTTGCATATATACTAGAGAATAGAGATCATTTATTTATAGAAACTAATCCACTACAGTAAATTCATGTGAAAATAAACATTGAAGTAAAAGGCTAATAAAAGCCCTTTATATGACTTTCTATTCTAAGAAAGCTATGGATAGAAAGTTACTCAGTGATTTACACTTATCTCGCACATCGTAGGCAAGATATCGACATATCATATGTTATAGGCTTATAGCTCGGTACCACCAGAGACAGAACCAGGATACAATTTGACCATGTGCATTTACGAAAATTTATATAAAACGAGGAACACAATTTTTTTAGATCAGGTGCATTTAGGAAAAATCGAGATTTTTTTCAAAAATTAACACTACGCCGCAAAATTCATGGGTGTCCTGGAAAATCCCGAGACCCACATGGTTCCGTCCCTGGGTACCACAACATTTAATGATGATGTGTTGTGTAAATTTGTAGTGAACGGGTTATTTAACTTAACTTTACCTTGTTGACAAAAATATGAAATGTGGTTTCTAATCAAGTATTCAAGATAATTTACGACGATATATTATCTGTCGTTTGTTTGGATCTTATTGGTGCCAGCTGATCGAGTGTTCTACACAACTTATTCGGTTAGGCATTTATGTTTGGCTTATATTTGTTTTTGTGTGAGAATTTTTATAGGGGAGTTAATAAGAACGATCAAACCCAATTCCTTAAATGTATGTTTTACTAGTTTAAAGGGCAAGTATTTTTAAAAAGTATCGTATTTGATACTGTTTGTTTTTTTGAGTAGCGAACAATTTTTTTTTTCTTTTTTTTTTTTTTTTTTTTTTTTTTTTTGCTTAAAAGGGTATTTTTCTTTCAAAATTCATCATTTTTAAAGTTTTGCGACATTTATTGAAATTTTTGCCATTCAAAAAAATAAAATTTCTATTAGCTGAAATGGGTAAAAATGTCACAAATTGTTGCAAAATACTCTAAAAAGACTAAATTTGAAAGAGAAATACTCGTAAAAGCAAAAAAAAAAAAAAAAAAAAAAAAAAAAAAAAAAAAATCGCTACCCTTAAAAACAAATGATGTCAAGTATAGTACTTTTTTGAAACATTTGCCCAAGTTTAAATGGCACCAAAAGGTCTTTTTATCAAGTCATATGCATTGCAAAGAGAAAATAGTTAAAAGTGTCTTTTTATTAATTAAGTCATATGCATATTGCAAAGCGAAAATAGTTTGCTAAGGAGTTACACAATTTTTCTTTATATTTTCACAAAAATCATTATTTACCCTATAAAAAAACTTGGGGTTTTGCTAACTAATTCCCACTGGCAAAGGTTAGTGTTTGATAAATAAATACAATATTTCTTAACATAAAATTACATTAAATACTGCATTAAATATACATTAAATAAACTATAAATTACTATATTTCAACTTGATTTTCATTCAAATAAACCACAATTTAATGTATTTTTATTTCAGTCAAGAAAGTTTGTATTTATTTATTAGACACTAATCTCTGCCCAATAACATTGGTTAGCAAAACCCAAAAACTTAACTTAAGAAAATAATTGATCATTCTTGTATCCACCCTGGACAAAGTCCCCAATTCGTTGGCGAAATTAGAATGACAATTTAAGGCATGACATAATGACCAATAAATTAATATTTGGACCCCATTTCAACATACAAACAAAAATACATGTCACCAAAGTAAATACACTCACTAAATATATATTTTTCAAAGTGCTTATTGGTCGCATGAATCACTTATTAAAGATATGCAACCGACGATTTATATAGGAAATATCTCATGGATTGAATAATACATGCAACTAATCGTAATCGATCTTGATGTGAACATTTTGTTTCATGGTATACAATTGTATCATATTTGGGTCAAACAAAATCCAAAACACATATATCAAAACAAAAACGGATAAACAGACGAGGTTTTCTTTGTTCAGGTTTGAGTTAGATATATGCGGCTTAACAAAGTTACTCCTATGTCAGTTTCCAGACCGTCTCCTTAATTAGGGACGAAACCAGGGTTCCGAGACACTTTTGAATTATTATCTCGTAGTGTTAATTTTGTTAAAAACCCTCAATATTTTCTACATGCATCGGGTCCTAAAAATTTATGCATGTAGTATTGTTTAATTTTTCGTAAATGCATCTGGTGACTTTGTGTTCTGGTTCTGTTCATGTCCTTAATCACCACAAGATATGTACCTAGAGAAACTTAATCACCACAAGCTTAGTAGAACGTAACGAGCAGACCAAAGCATGTGTAGAAACATGTGGGCAATGGGGTACAAGCTAGTTTGTTTATGCGTCATTATCAAATTCCTATTTATTTCATATCCTATTTCATGTTATTTATCACCACCATTTCACAAAATCACAATACACATACACATTTATAATGCATTTACTTTATTAATTTTACTTGCCTTTTAAGTAAATGGATTAACGGCTTATGTGAAGTATCATAAGACTAACAACATGTTTGGAACATATACTTTCAATTTAGTAAAATGTGATATGATCTATTTGTAAGGTGTTTATTTTACTATTGTGTAGTAAAGAATCAAACTCAACATTACAAGTCATTAGGTGCATAAATTTTTTGACGAATGTAAAGAAAATTAAAATGGAGAAGACATGCATTTCTTTTGACATATCAATATTATATTTATATGACACAAAATTCTTAGACCAAGTTTATTTCAAAAAATCATGATTTTTAAAGAAAATTTACACTAAGCGGCAAACATCAATTGGGTTTCTGTGAAACCTCGAAAGCCCCTAGGTCCGCCCTTGGTAGTACAACCAATGTTTTAAAAACCAGGTTTTTAATCCACTTGGTTGAGTCACCAGGTTACCGGTTCAATCACCGGATCAACCCGGTTTTCTATTAAAAAAATAATTTTTTTTTCAATCGGTTCGACCATTGAGTCAACCTGGTTCAGCTGGTTCGACCACCGAGTCAACCTGGTTTTTTATTAAAAAAATGAAAAAAAAAAAAAAAAAAAAAAAAACCGGCTGGTTTTCGAGAAACGAGTTGACCTAGGTCACTTAAAACCTGACGGGTTTAACTGGTTAACCTGTTTTTAAAAACCTGATTTTTTTTACTCGTTTTTTGGCCGGATCGAGTCGACCTGGGTTTCGTAACATTGAGTACAACTGATAGTAACATGACACGAATAATGTGTGCATAGTTTTGAAGTTCCCATTACCCACAAATAAAAAGTTGTAAGAACAATTTTAAAAGAAAAAAAAATGACATGGAAAATGAAAAATGAGGAGGGGGACCATTTTGGGGACAAAATCACCGGAGGTGCATGCACAACAATTGCACATCCACTACTACCACCACATGCTCACACCTCGCTATGAGAATTTCCTTTTTACATTTTTTTTAATAAATTGGTAAAACTTGGGACATAAATGTTACGAAGTATAATGCTTTTGTTTTTTTGCAAATGTAGTAAAATTAAATAAAATGACAAAACCAAAAGGAATTTGTTATAATCGACTAAGTGGTTAGAGATAAATAGTTTAGGTCGTAAAATTTTGTCTTAAGAAAGACACTCAATAAAATGTATGATACTTGATTTTATTATTTAAAAAGTAGGTGTCTACTTTCATTGTGATACACGGTTTTGATGTTAACCATTAATATGTCATTTTTATGAGCATGTTTGACACACAAAATTATAAAAAAATTATGTTTATTTTCTGAAAAAATAAGTTAGTTTAAATATATTATTTGTTTGACAAAAATAATTTATTAAATATTTAAAAAATAATCTTTCGTAATCTCTTAATAACAAATGCTGCTTCATGTAGCTTGTGAATAACAATCTCAATTTTTAATCTCTCGCTCCATCTCCATCTACAATTACATCTCTAGTTCTATCAGCACTTACTTTCACCAAACATACTTTATATTTAAATTTCTTTTTGTTGCTTAAAACTTGTGATTGTACTATTAAGTCTGAACAAATCAAACGAGTAACGTATTTACCAAGAAAAATAATTTACCCAAAAAATCAAACCAGGAACGTGAACATTTACTATTAGATAAAGTATATAAAACACACAAAAAAAAAAAGTTTTGTCAAGTGACCTTTGTTAATATTAGACCGAAATTACTTTGTTAGCTTAAATAAGTTTGATAGTATATGATCAAATTCTCATACATTGATTCCATAACTATTACATTTGAAGATCAACCTCATACATTGATTCCATATCACATAATTCTCATATATATCTTTTTGCTTAGCATATCGACCTCATACATATTAAAATTATCAATCAATCATATGGCATATGTCAAAGTGATTGGGTGCACGTATATGTATGAAGAAAAATATATATTCTAGTGATTGAATACCCATGTGGATGTGGGGTTTTCATAATCTGCCCACTTATCCATACAATTTTCCAACCTACATTGTCAATCCACCAAATATATTCTTACTCATGTAACATGCAAGATTGTATTTTGACTTCTTAATATTTTTCATAAGAAAAAGAATATAGGAGCTTTAATATATACACATTATAGAAAATTAGATGATTACTCATGCATAGAAGCGACAGTGTATAGAAGTGTTAATTTACGTGTATAAATTTTTATTTATTTATTTTGTATATGGTTGTGAATAAAGTTGGTCGTTTAAATTATTGTTATATTTAAATATTTAATAGATTAAATTGTCTTTTGTAACTAAATGTATTTTAATCTAACAATATTATTTATTTTTAAGTTTTAAGTAAATATGTTATCTTTGCTATGTGGCTTTGGATTCTTTGGCGGTATCGAAACAATATCGTCTTCAATTCTCAATCCATGCGGAGAAGTGATATTTTTGATTGTATTCGTTTGTTTTCTTTTTCTTATATTAAGTATAGAGGTGCTAAGATTCATATTTGGAATGATTGTTAAACTATCCTTTGTAATTTCTAGCTCCTTGCTAGAGGTTCCTTTTGTTCTATAAATTTGGCCGTTCAAAAAAAAAATGTAAATATGTTATCTTTATATGTAGTATATAGATATTATTGGAAAAAGCCCAATCTATTGAAGAAAGTATTAAGAACAAAAGTAGATATTTTTGGGAAAAAGATAATTTCATTCATCTCTCATATAAGCAATAAACATGTCCCGACCATGCAAAAGTCGTATAAATGATTCTAAACACTCCAAGATGCTTACGTTGCGTTCTTAAAGTTCTTTAGGTGGGGATATAAATGATGGATAAAGAAGCGAACAAAAAAGAAGAAAGGAAAGATTTTTTTTTTTTTTTTTTTTTTTTTTTTTTTTTTTTTTTCATATTCTCAAGTTGAAATAAAAAGAAAGAAAAATAAAGAATGTTGTGTTCTCGAGCTGGGAAGAAAAGAAATAAAAAGAGATATAATTACATTTATATCCTTTTACATGTACATCTATACTAATATATAATGTATTTAGGACATTCTAATTATAGAAGTCTTAAAAAAATTAAGGCAAAAAACATTTCTTGTTATGGGAAGGATTTCAAAAATTGATCAATACTTGTAACCTCAAAAGTTGCAACCTTCGTATTGATGATCAAATAAGTGATTTAATGGAAAATAAATTTGTAACCACATAAAACTGAAAAAAGCCACTAATCTTTTATATAATAAAACAAAATCCCAAGTGGGGACTTTTCCATTTAGAAAAACTAAACCATACGTTATTTAGTAATAATATTATTTAAAAAAAGATATCATTTTCTTATTAGGTAACATTTTATATTTATCAATAACATAAGTAGAATATAAATACAAAAAATATAGATAAGATGCAATTAACAATAGGATTAAATTTTTTAAATAATTATCTTTAATAATAAAAAACTGTAATTAAAAATCATAAATCAAACAAAACAAAAATTAAATTATTTGTTTTTAATAAATAAAAATACATGATTAAAAAAAAAAAAAAAAAAAAAAAAAAAAAAACCCACACGTGCGCGGGCATTATAACTAGTATATACATTAAAATGCCAGTTAGGAAATCTTAATAAAAAATAATTCATGGTTTATGAAAGAATAAAAAAAGCTACAACACAAACTACTCGTACTTTACACATAATAGATTCAGCCATCCAAGTTTCTTCTGGCCCTTGAAACTCACCAAAATGTCACACGGAGCAGTTGATTCACCGGGTACCCGTCGCCGCATTGTGTGGGTACCCTTCTAGTTTTATTATAAGAGTCGAATATGTGTGATCACTGAGGGTTATATTGGTCATCATATACTAAATAGTTTGTGTGTAGTTTTGTTTATGTCCAAATCCACCTATATTTGGGCGGAAAAGTTTTTTAAAACAAATGTTTAAAATTTTCGTCTCATTTCATTTATGATCAAGAAAAACTCAAAAACAAATAAATTTTCAGTTTCTTATAATTTTCTTTTCTTTACTTTGAAAATAAGATTCAAGCACGGAAGCAATTAGATAGAGAAAAAAAAAAAAAAAAAAAAAAAAAAAAACAAAAAAATCTACATACACTTTTCTGAAAAGAAATGTACTACATAGTATCTATCGGTTTTAAAGTTCAAATGTCTCTTGTTGTCAAAAAGAGCTAGTGACGCCGCTTGCTGCTCGTTTGACTTCCACCTTTATTTAAATCTAAAAGTTAATTCTTAATCAAATAGTAAGTTAAAAAGAAAATTGGCTTTCTGGAATAAAAAAAAATGTCTCTTTATTAATCAAATATCTCTTTTTTACATGTATAAACTTTGTTAGTTTTATTGTTCAAATGTTAGAATGTTATTCATCATATATGATTCTGTTTAACAAGTGACTGCGAGTTGGTTTGAGCTGAATGTTGTAGATCTTTAGGCTAGTTCGGCTCAATAGCTCGACATATTTATCAATTAGTATTTACACTTAATATATTTACATATAAACATTTACAATATATATATATATATATATATATATATATATATATATATATATATATATATATATATATATATATATATAGGGGAGCTTTATTTTCAAAACCCTGTTAAGTGCGGGAACTGCGAGAACTCCAATTTTGCATTAGAAAACATGCATGTTCATATAAAACATGTATGTTTTCTTACATACACATGCCTGCGTATTAAGGTGTATGTAAGAAAACATGCATGTTCATATAAAACATGTACGTTTTCTATGAACATGTTTTATATAAACATGCATGTTTTCTAATGCATAATTGGAGTTCTCACAGTTCCCGCATTTAACAGGGTTCTAAAAATAAAACCATTTTGCATTGATCTATTGCACTTAACAGGTTTTTATATAAACATGTATTATGTGTATTAAGGTGTATGTAAGAAACAAACATTTTTATATGAACATGCATGTTTTCTAATGCAAAATTAGAGTTTTCGCAGTTCCCGCACTTAACAGGGTTCTGAAAATAAAGATACACTATATATATATATATATATATATATATATATATATATATATATATATATATATATATATATATAATCACTTAAAAGCTTGACAATAATTCGAGTCGAGCTCGACTCGTTTACGTCGTTAAACCAAACTGGTCTTCATGGACGAACTTGGGACATATACAAACTTAAGTCGTTAATTATCAAATATACAAAGTCCAAAAGTATAACTGGGCTGAGCCCATAAAAAGCAGAAAAATGATTAAATGAATGCTAAAAGCCCATATATATTTTCTTTACATCAATAAAAAAAAATTTGTTACTAGTTGCTTTAAGAATGCACCCGGTCATGAATCGGCTTCTTCATTTGATCGAACCACGTTCGTTTGATTAATCTTAGAACATTTTTGCCATCTCGTGTAATAATGCAGATCGGACCCGATTTTGTTAAAGTGACACGAGCCGTGTATTTGGCAACAAGAGGACTTGTATCGTCGTAAATATGTGAGAAGAACCTATTTACCATACAATGTACTTAACCAAATGGTTAGCTCAAGCAGCACCAAAGGGTAGTTAATTAAACCAAATTGTTGGCATGCATGTGAGTTATTTGTTGTACAAAAAGAATTTGAATATATGTTATATTTAACATGTGAGTTATGGAAGTAATCTGAATAATAGAATAACAATAAACATGAATATATGTTATATTGATGAATATCATGATACAAATTAATTACAATCCAAACACATTATACTCCAAGAAAAGCGATCGACACACAACATCGGCTTCCATGCAGCCAAAATCTCATCTTCTTTCTTCTCGTTTTCGTTTCAAAACGATTGCGGGTAATTGTGGGATAATGGATGTGAAGGCGCACACTCGACCTCCTCCCTATCATGATCAGCCGCAAGCATAACATCGTAAACGGGTCCAATGGACCCGATTGAACTACGGGATGGCAAAACTTTCTTAACGGGTTTGCAATTAACAAGAGGTGTCCTAACAGCAAAACGTATGCATGGTTGCTTTTTTGGTTTATGTAAACGCCTTTTGATCATTGCTCTGAACTCAGAAACATCTTTCACGATAACACTTTTCATTGTCGGTTTTGGTTTTGATGTTTTATCGAAGATGGTTTTCTTGTTTTTGTTGGGTATTGTTAGTTTGTTACGTAGGAATTAATAATGTGGTACGTCCATATTTATGATGATTAGAAGGAGCCTTGCCGCTTTGGAGAGGAGTATTTACCAAAATTATTTACCCAAAAGTAACTAATCGCCTATAGTTACCATATTAATATTATCAAGTATTTATTATTATTACCTTTTTAATTATAATCGTGACACTTAGCAACATTGATTCGGTTACTTTTGTCAAATTTCAAGACCCTTTTCACTTTCTTCAAAATTTTATATTCCTTACAAATCTAAACAGTCTAAGAGGAGTATTTACTAAAATTATTTTTGAGAACACGAGGTAGTAAGAGCACCTCTCATCACAAATATTCAGCAGATTATCGAATACGTTTTCACAGCATTCGTGTCATTACAAGTCTCATCGTCCCACTAATGAATTTCGAACATTTTCTTGAACTATGTTTGGTCCTTAAAAAATGTGCAAAAACCACACCTTTATAAGGAACCGCACATCATGAGTGAGGTGGAGGTGATGCACCACCCACTATAAAACTCAGTCTAAGAGGTAAATATAAATAACTTCACATTCCTATCACATCAAGCATTAACATTTTTTTTAACCAAATAAAAAACCAACCTCCGTCATGTCTTTTTCTTCATCTTCGTTTCTTTTGTATCTTTTTAAAGGTTTAACTTCTATGGACTCCAACTTACTAGTATCTAGCTAGAAGATTTCTTGTTTGCACAAAATTTTCAAAACATATTAAGAAGAAATGCGACACGCAGTTGTGGTTTGACCGAGAGATTGGGTTCAGAAAACCAACTCCATTCCCATGATAGATCTCATCTCAATAGAGATTTTAGCAATATTTCAAAAACAGGTTTTTTAATTGACCCGGTCGAGCCACCGTGTAACGGTTCAACTAGTGGTTCAACCGGGTTTCTCGCTCAAAACCGCCTTCCGATCACCCAACCGGTCGGGCTAACTTGGGTTTTAAAACACTGGATTCTAGTTTAGAACCAAACATACTCCGTATAATTGGTTACATTCTTTTAGAACTCCTAAGATATTGTTAAACCCAAATCGCCTTAGCCAACTTTTTATTTAAGGCTGAGCAAATGACCCGAACGGACCGAGACGGGACTGACCATATTCGGTCCGGTCCTCGGTCTTGGCTTTTTGGCTAATTCGGTCCTCGGTCCGGACCACAAACCGATTATTTGGCCTTGTTGGACCGGACCGACCGAGATCGGAGTGAACTGGACCGGACCGACCACATTCGTTCCGATCCTCGGTCTTGGCCTTTTGGCTAATTCAGTCTTTGGTCTTGTCGGTCCAATGCTCACCCCTACTTTTATTGATGAAAACAATAAAATAAGTATTGGTGTAAATGCAATGTTTAAAACTTGAAGGGCGTAAAAAAACAAAACTTAGAAAAATACAAAATCACACTCATTTCCGCTCTAACCAAAAAACAAAAAAGAGGCGGGAAAACAAGCGGCGCGTGAGAGTAACAGACGGCGCGTGAGACATGAAAACGAAGGGAAAAAGAAGTCCAGACCTTCATTAAAGCTTCAGATGTATATATTACTTACCTTCTCCCTACTTTTATCATTTAATTTTCTAATTTCATTTCCTAATAGCAGTAATTTAGGGCATCATGAATTAGTTAGGAATAATGTGTAACTGTTTTAATTTATATATCTCTAGATGATGATGAATATCTAATTTATGGAATGTTTTCGAGACGTTACGACTTTCGTCTCGGTTTTTAATTAGTTTTTAAGTAACTTTGAGGAGGAGGAGGAGGTTATAGAGCCCGTGCCTTTGGTTTTAGTGTCTTAGAAGCTGTTTAGGACCGTCTTTATGATGTAGTTTGGTATTTAAGTGGCGGAGCTTGTGGCGTATTGTCCTAACTCACTTAGAGCGCACGGTGTGTTATACCTTTAGTGGCGCCATAGCGTACAGTGGCTTGCGCCTTTGGATTTAGATTTTTTTATATACAATTGGTGGTAGTAGGTTTATGGCCAATAATTAGTTTATAAGTGACTGCAAGGAGGTTATAGAGCTTGCACCTTTCGTTTTAGTGTGTTGGAAGTGATAAGTCATTTAGGACCGTGTTTGCGGTTTCGTTAGGTTTATGATGTCGCTACGGATTTATGTGGCGGCGGCATAGCGTTATCGTGTCCTGCGTCATAGGTGCGGTGCTATGGCCAAAACAAGCATTGTCGTTTTTTTGAATGGAACTTAAATAGAAAGTGAAGTGAGTGTGTTTTTTTGGTTGTGTGTTATAGGCCACCGGTACCTAGGACTTTTATGGTGTGAACTGTGAGCTCCGGTATAAGTGTGAGAACTTCCTATCATGGGATTAGTTGATTTGGAGGTTTACGCCCTGGTGTTTTCTAGTTTATGCAGGAAGTATTAATTAGTTGCATTATTCACCTGATTTATTAATAATTACCTCTATTGTTACAACTGTAAGGGACTGTTTTTTGTAACATTACATCTTGTATCGGTTTTCTATAAATTGTGAGTTTCAGAGTTTGTATATAAGTTGTAGGTTTCTGGCTACTCTGTGATTATTGAGCTCGCGTGCAGCGTGCAGATTTGGTTTTGGCCTTTTGGGGTATTAGAACTCGTACGTGTACTGAATTGGAATTGTGCACCTATATGGATAAGTTTGCTTTGGGTTTTTGTGTAAGGATTATATGAGGACAATTAGGAATATAACTATAAGTCTCTGTTTGCAACTTATTCTCCTACATCATTTATTATGCAACTTGTGATTTACCATGGATTTAGTTGATTGGAAGGTTTTGGCTAGTTTGATGCTTTGGGCTCGGCATGTTACAGTTTATACAGTGAGTGAGTGAGTCTAAGTTACATACGTAATTCAGAGTCGAAACAGTTAGTCCATGATATCCCACCCTTAAGAACTTAGGTGTTTTTCAAAGTCTATATATTAGTATATAATCTGACATATTTTCTGGTTTTTTCTACCAATACATCCGGAGAAGGTAACATTATTCTGTTATGTAAAAAGTAGAATTAATTTGTGATCTTACTTAAAGTTGGATTTATAATTCTACAGGTTGTAGAGAGCCGTACTCAACTAATTTCTGAACTTGGGGAGTTAGATGTTAGTGATGAAAATGGACGGGCTTCTATCCTGGAATGTCTAACAGTATCCTGCTTAACATTTTCATCCATTGTGGCTACATCATAAAAAATATGCTTGTGTTTGCGACCATAGATTAACTGGTTATATGTTTTTCTGTATACGTGCTATGTTGTTGCCTGACTTATCGTTGGAGACATTATAAACTCACACAAATTTTTGGAATTTTAACTATAACTGTTAAAAAAACTGTGTTTTCTATTGTCACCTTAGGTACACTGCTCTGCACCCCAGTACTTGTATTATGAAAACTGACGAGGTTACCCTGTAGACTAAAGTTGCTTTACAAATTTGTACAGGGAAGCATATGGTGTGGAAAACACATGAAGGTGACACTTATGTCCGCAGATGATTCTCAAAAGGAAGAACATTATGGCCTCTTTTGCAGGTGACATCCTTGTTCAAGTTTTTACACGATCAGTGTTTCTTTGTAAAATGTTACCTTTTCTCAATATGGATTTGAAAACAATAGTTATTTATGTAGATGAAGCCCAACTCTACAGACTTCGTCCATTTGAAATATTTGCACAGAGCTTCTTAAGTAATACAGTTTAGTTTTGTCAGGTGCTTTTTTATCAGCTTTGGCAAGGCATCCAGTTTTGACTGTAACCTCAAAGTATTGATCACGTATTCACAAGGATACGAGACTGAGTTTACAAAAGAGGAAGTTTTGGTCTTCCTTTTTACCTTAAGAAATATGAGATTTAAAAAATTGTGAAATTACGCTTATTAGACCTATTCACACAGAATTACAATTACATCAATAGGTAGAGCTTTAGGTATAAGCAACTCTAATCCTAACCTTAAACCTAATGGGTACGGCCCATAGGTCCAATCCAACTATATTAGGTCTAATACGGCTAAACTAGAAACCATCATGATCAAATTTATGATTCCAAAATAGGAAAAAACTAGACAGCATAATGTTATTTTTTTACAGTCTAGAGTCTTGACTAAATTGGACCACTAATAGAGTAATAAGAGTTAAGTTTTATTAATTAAGTGGCGAATTACCTTACATATGTAATTATGTATCAAGAAATGACTGTATCGATTTGGTTTCTGAGCTGTATATATGAATACACTAATGCTCGCATGTATAAAGGCACCCCCATATCTTAAGTTTTTTAGAGATATTGAGTACTAGTATATATGTATCACACGATTGTATTCCCATACCAGGATCCTAAATTTATGGTGTAGCATTTAAGCTAGTGATTGTGGAAGGTTGGCTTACACACTGTTCTATTAAAAGGATACCAATCAATTTTCTTATTAACCAGTTTGTCTACTTTGATTGAATTTTTCTTAAGCTATCTATAGTTACACCATAGTTGAAACCGCATGGTAATTTTGCTCTTCTGTCGTTGTGACAGAATTCAAACACATGGTTCAGAAGTACTAAAGGCATCACAACAACACCAAGTCGGATGATAATGGCAGTGTCAAAGAATCAGACGATGTGAATCATATTATCGGTGTAACAAAATGTAGTGTTGAAAAATTTGGTTGAATTGGGGATCCTTGCTGCTAATGCTGGTGGAAATTTAGTGACTGTACTAAATCTGTCATGGAAAGGAGTCGTTACTTTGCTTCAGCTAGGCAACGGGTTTTTATCAGATAAGCTGAACATATCAGACATTATTATGTCCCTTATCTCCCATTACCTATCCCAACCATTTTCAATTTTCAAAGATATAACACTTCGCATCCTTACGGTCTTAACCATTCGCATCTTCCTTGGTAAAGACGAGCTTCTTAAATCTGCAAGTGACACTTTGGCAGAATTTCTGGAGCCAACTTCAGTTCATCTGGTCAATTCCTTGTTAAATTCAGCATAATTGGGACACAAGCATAAATGTCAAATTCTTGACCGGCTGTTCAGTGATATTACAACATCAACTTTTGTCCCTAAAGATGACAAATCAATGAATGCAATCTTTTCTATGACTTGTGCTTCAATGCATGAGTCAAAGTTACTGTTACTTGGTCATGTTGCCTAATTTGTTAATCTTCTGCGAAGTGCTCTTGATGAAGATGATGTGAAGCTTGAGATTGCCAAAAAGCTTTTGAATATTCTTATTCATCTATTATTGCTTTGCCGTTACCTCTGTGACACGGTTCTGGTAATCAGAGTATGCTTTCTTCTGTAATACATGCAATGAAGACCTTTATGCTTGTGGCTTCTTCAACTTTAGTTTTCGGAGAAGTTGAGTCGTTTTTGCTTGAAAATTTCTTCCATCCACATCATCTTTGTTGGGAGATTATTATGGAATTTTGGTGCTTTTTGGTTCGACACGCTGAGTCTTGGGAATGCTATTATTGATCAACTGTGCACACTAATGAAAATCACTGTTTCTTGGGAATCAGTTCTGGATTCTGGCAGTGTTCTTCGTAAACTCGTGAGATCAATCTCTATGCTCGTTAAGCATGGTTCACATTTAATGACATATAGAGTTTTTAACTTCATCACCAACAGTAATGTATCCAAATTATCGTCTGCTATGTATATAGCTTTGCTCATGGAAGGATTCCCATTAAATGGTCTTTCAGATAAGGTCAGAAGTGTTGCTAAACATAGACTACTAACAGAGTATTTTAACTTCGTGGATGTATTCGATAATGACTCAAGGGAATGTTCAAATGTATTGTTTGGTGCACCTGTTTTTGCCTTGTCTGCTGCTCTGCAATCTCTGTAAGTAACACTTGATTTTAGCCCATTTCCAGGGAGTAAAGTCTATTTTGTTTAATTTTGGGCTAATGCTTGTAAAAATGCTAACCAAGTTTCCTCAAACATGTATTCTCATTCACAAACTAAGTACGCACTTTCCATTTTTTCTGGTTTGGGAAATTCTTAAACTTAGTCAGTAAGTGAATTTGACGCAGATACAACATCCGATAACCAGATTAGAAAACGGAAAGTTGGTTACTATAAACTACAAAACACTAAAATGTTGGTTACCCAGTATATAGAAAAAACGTCAAGTTTTATAGTAACTTTAAAAACTTAGCGAAAGTTTGTACCTTTATATGACTCAAGAATATACTGTTACCCATAATAGAAGTTTGAGGAAAGTTGGTTAACTCTCACGCAATTAACTCATTTTTTGATTTTAGTCTTAATTACCTTTCGCTAAAATTTCCACCTCCTGTGTTGTGTAGGCAGGTGAGCATATCAGACACAGAAATGAAAACAATAAACCTATTAAGCACCATCATCCTAAAATACAACACTTCCAGTGACAACTCAAAGGACCAGTACCGTAAGCTTCTGAGTGAAACATTAGGGATCATTTCTAGCATGAAGCATCTATATCTGATGAAATGGGAAGAGTAATTTTGCAGCTTCAAAGTCTTTTCCTCTCAAAGTCTGCTGTCACAGATTCTGGATTGTTGAAGTGCAAACCAAATTTAGCTGCTTTTGAAGAAACCGATAATAATAATTCAAAGGTTTCAGCTTCATGGGAATTATTTCACATGCTATTAAAAGAACGACATTGGGCTTTAGCTCATCTGTCAATGACAGCGTTTGGGTATTTTTCTGCACGTACTAGTTGCAACGAGCTGTGGAGATTTGTACCACCAGATGCAGCATTATCGTTTGATTTGGAGTCTGGAGTTGATGTAAATGATGAAAGGTTTATGTCTGAGCTTAAGGCGTTCTTTGAAAAGGAAGTGGCTAATGTCAAAACTACCCCCGGTTCAAATGAGCTTGCGCTGCTTGTTAAAGAAGGTCTATTGCTAAAGCAAGTGGCCCACAAGATGATGACCATCGCTAGTGATGCAATGGAGATAGATGAGGGAATAGGTGAGGGAGTTTCATTGTTGCAGAATGGCTTGAGGGCAAATGCTAGCGGCCTTAGCTTGTGGCAGCAAAATCAATTGGATTATCCGGATCTTTGTGGCGAGTTTTTGACTCGGTTTTCTAAACTTGAAGATGCTGTTGGACAAATGGCTGCAACCATTTCTCAAACTGAGTAAGTTTCCACCTTTATTGATTTAGCAACCTATGAGTATAATGATTTGCATTTGATTCATAAGTAACTACCATTCATAAGTATAGCTGATGCTATCAGCAAATTCAAAAGTAACTACCATTCATCTACTAGTTTCTCTTAGAACTTGAAACATGTGAGACAGTAGTAGGAAACACATACGGAAACTGTAGTCACAACTCATCTCTTTTAGACGAAAAAAGAACTATAGCCTTATGTACACTAAAGAAACCTTTTTTTTCCTTTTTTTTTTTTTTTTTTTTTGGTCACCAAGAGTATGTTTACATCCTCAGAAACACCAAGATGAAGATAACATATCTCATGCAGCTGCATTTTGTTTCTAACTTATGACACTCGATAACTTTTGATTATATGTTCAAACCAAGAATAAAAAAGGCCAACTTCGACATTTGGGTTAGAGGACCAATTGTACAATTATTTGTACCTACAACTGAAATACTAAAAGTTACCACACAACACAAGAGGACTCCACAACGCAGAGCGGTAGAAGACAAGTAATCAAAGTGAATAAAAATTTAACATCCAAATAAAACTCATAAAATAATCTCGTTCATTGTAGACCACAAAAGTTTAATATCAAAAGCTAGTATGACCATTAATCTGAGCAACTCATATCATAACTGAACATAATAAATAATAGTTGATAGATAATTTGGACCAAAAGGGTTGTGATAGATGTGTTTTTAATTCATTTTTAGCATTCCTAACTCGTCTTGCATGATTTGATCACTTGCAATGTTATCAGCTCTGACTTGCTGCTTCTCAGTTGGCGAGTCTCCTGATAATTGTTCATATGAAAAGATATACGTATTAGAAAACAATTTTATATATGTGCGTACTGATTCTCTCCAAATAATAAGTCCATAAGGCTTATATATGTGCATATTGCATGTTTATATAAATAGAAACAGATTGTTTTTCTAGCCTTTTACACTAGTAAGAACCATTTTATGTGACAGTAAGCAAAAAACATTGGAAATAATAATTTAATTAACAGATACGCAATGTGTGTTGTATATATACATACCTGTCATCGGAGGAGGTGGGTGCTGTATCTCCAGTGCCTCCTTAACTTTCCCTACAGTCTGATTTATAGCAAAAGTGATCGACTCTCCCGACTGCTGCATTTTTTCCTGCAATGGTTGGTTGCCCTCAACCAACATCCGTAACACCAGTGTAATAACTGAACCACCTGTGGTGTGGCCATCGGTGCTGATGGCAAACCCTGATATCAGCACGGAATCTTCTGCAACTATTTTGTCAAGCCTGATGAGATCAAAAACTTTCTTTGAAACAGTGGACCACACCACTAGTGATCCAGACCGGTTGACATTCACTTCTTTGATCAATATCTCATTGCTCGAACCGTGAATCTGTTACACATCATAAAATGTTGTAAGGAGTTAACCGGGATCGCGGGGGGGGGGGGGGGGGGGGGGGGGGGGGGGGACAACTAATTACCATAGAAGCAGATATGGTGTTCCTGGAGTCACCGCCAGTTGAGTATTTTGTCAATGTACCAAGTTTTCTATGCCCCCCAAGCACGTCCCACTGTCACATGAATTAAGATTGAAATGTGGTAAATTTGCGTATAGCTTGTGCAAGTGTGTGTGTTGGTTTATTAACAGTAGTAGTACTTACTTCATGGTGTGTGCGTTCATTTCCAAGCGTCTCAAGCACAAACTCGGGAGAATGTCTTACACTGAAGGCCACCACACCTCCTGCAACTTCAAAATTGGCAGACGACTTATAGAGACTGGCATAAACCTTCAAGTCCTCAGAACCAGTAACAGACCTCCATAGGGTGGAATTACTGTCTTCATTAGGACTAACATTCTGAAACAAGCCACGCACCATGGTCTCCCCAAACTCCATAAAACATAGCTTCTCTAGAATCCATGGAGCCTCTGTTCATGCATTGAATTGTGGAGTTAGGAGGGAAGACTTTGACTAAAAATTGCTCACAACCAATATGTTAAAACCAAATAATCACTAAAATTATTTCTTCTTAAAGTGACCTTTGGTATGCAAAATTAAGGAAGTAACAATCCAAAACAAAACACTCAGTCTCTGCTTGTTCTTCCTAGTGAAATTTAGACACCGAGTGGTGACATCAAAAGTGAAACATTGACCAAACTTTGTCAAAGATAGATTTTTGGTGATCTTTTATCTGATCTAACAAATTAAATATGTACAAGCCGCAAAACCTGTTTTAAATTTCTGACACAAAATTATTATTGCTCGATTAAAGGAAAAAAAAAAAAAAAAAACACATAGCCTACAGAGATATCCAAACTAGCATGTTTTAGATCATATTAATGATAAATGTAAGTACCTTTTCCTACAAAGCATGGATCTTCAGCGTGACAGGTATCGTTCTTATGTGACCATCTTTCACATGATCTTTCAAGCCACGCTACCATTCGTTCGGCCCCAAATGCGAATCCACTCCTGATTAGATGATCGTAGAACAAGGTTTGGTTTGGCAGTGATTCTTCGACTTTCATATGTTCCACCCATGTTACCTGTTCATAACGGCACACGAGGAATCGTATCATGACGGGACTGTGTATAAATGATGTCCTTGTGCTAGCTAATTGCTACTAACCTTTGATGATTTGTCAGATATCCTCTGAATCAAGCATCCAAAAGGAAGGCGACTATAAGTAGTCGGGTCGCGAACATGTGAAATTTCGGCAATGACCCACGTGCCCTCATCAATTTGGATACACGATCTAAGGATAGTGAACTTCCTGTTGGTAACCATGGGTAAAGTGGCTTGCATCTCTTTGTAGACCTGTGTATGTGCAATTCAGACATTCATGAAGCAAAAAAAAAGTGTAATGGTAATGTATGAATTAGAAAGCAAAAGTATATATGATTACCAAGCGCAATGTCCCGTGTGGGTTATCATCATCCTCTGATGATCCAGGTGACAAGAGTTTCATGCGTGTGTCTTTCGCAACAATGTTTGGAAACCGGTAACTCCAATCATCCTAGAAATCATATCATATCAGTGAGAATTATCTTGACAATCTATCTAATTGACATTGTTGACATAGACATAGATACGATGAAATGAATGTTACCTGAGATAGCAAATTGGCGAGGTCCAAGTCATCCATCTGAACAATAGCGGAAGCGCGGGATGCTTGAGTGGTCCATGATGATGATTTGTTAATGATTTTGTAGCTCCACCATGGAAAGGCTTGTTGATACTTATGTAGAACAAGAACATCCCTTCCTTGTTCTTGGGACTTGATCCAGAAATCATCATCTTTTATAAGTTGGCATAACTCATGGACTGCACAAGTCACACATGTTTTGTACTTGCCCCCCTCACCCGCCATTTTAATTTTTAATTTTTTTGTTTTTAAAAGATGAGAATAAGTTAATGAACGACCCCCTATTATGAGATGGTTTAGGTCATATGGTCATATGTATAAGCACAATATTAAAATTGGTTTCATCGAGCGTCCAGAATTGTTTGTTTTGAGCAGGGATGACAACGGGTCGGGTTCTCCGTACGTACCCGCACCCGTTTATAATATTCATATCCATATTCGTCTCATTACCCGTTGGATACTCGGTTAATACTATCTATCGATTTTCGGGTTTCTCCACGGGTATCCACAATTTGAATATTCTATGAAAGAATAACGGGTATCAAGATTAAGTCACACTGACATCGGCCAAAACTTAATAAAGGTTGATATTGATTACACAAGCAGCAACCAAATCGGCATTATATTTTTTTTCTCTCAAAGAGTATGTATACATCCTCGAAACTACCAGTGACATTCAGCTGGCACTTTGTTTCTACACTGATCCAGTGACATTCAATAACTTTTGATTATATGTTCAAACCAGGAATAAAAAAGACCAGCTTCGACATTTGGGTTAAAGGACCAATTAAGGTACGAATGGGTTTATGCAATGTATCAAACTGACCATATATATATAGCAGAGCGGTAGAAGACAAGTAATCAACGCGAATTCAAATGAAACTCACAAAAACAATATCGACCACAAAAGTTAAATATCAAAAGCTAGTTAATAGATAATTTGGACTGATGTCTTTTTAATTCATTTTAAGCACTCCTAACTCGTCTTGCACGAATTCACTTGCAATGTCATCAGCTCCGACTTGCTGCATCTCAGTTGGCCAGTCTCCTGATAATTGTTCATATGAAAAGATAGATTAGAAAACAATGTTACGAAGATGAATCAAGAAAATAGACAAGGTATTATTGATTCTATCCAAATAATAAGTCCATAAGGCGTATATATGTGTGCATTGCGTGTTTATATAAATAGAAAAAGATTGTTTTTTCTAGCCTACACATGTAACAACAATCAGTACGTGTTGTATATATGCATACCACCAGGAGAAGGTTGTTGATGTTTCTCCAATGATTCCTTGAGTCTCTCTACAGTCTGATTTATAGCCAAAGTGATCGAGTCTATCGCCTGCTGCCTTTGTTCCTGCAATGGCTGCTGAACCAACATCCGCAATACCAGGGTAATAACGGAACCACCTGTATTGGTAGCGGCGGTGATGGAAAACCCTGATATCAGCATGGAATCTTCTGAAAATCCTTGGCCTTTGCTGATGAGATCAAAAGTTTTCATTGAGACGGTGGACCACAACACTAGTGATCCAGACCGGTTAACATTCACTTCTTTGATTAACATCTCATTGCTCGAAATCTGTTACACATCGTCAGATGTTGTAAGGAGTTAAACCAAAGTGTGTGTGTGTGTGTGTGTGTGGTGGGGGGGGGGGGGGGGGGGGTTCATCGAGTGAATAGCTAATTACCATAAAAGCAGATATGTTGTTCCTGGAGTCACCGCCAGTTAAGTATTTTCTGAATGTATTTAGTTTTGTAAGCCCCCCAAGCACGTCCCACTGTCACAACAATTAAGATTGAAATTTAGTAAGTATGTGTATAGCTTGTGCAAGTGTGTGTTGGTTTATTAATAGTAGTACCTCATGGTGTGTGCGTTCGTCTCCAAGCGTCTCAAGCACAAACTCGGGAGAATGTCTTACACTGAAGGCCACCACACCTCCTGCAACTTCAAAATTGGCAGACGACTTATAGAGACTGGCATAAACCTTCAAGTCCTCAGAACCAGTAACAGACCACCATAGGATGGAATTGCAGTCGTCATTAGGACTAACATTCTGAAACAAGCCACGTACCATGCTCTCCCCAAACTCCATCAAAGATAGCTTCTCTAGAATCCATGGAACATCTGTTCATGCATCGAACTGTAGAGTTAGGAGGAAAGACTTTGACTAAATCAAATCCAGCTACAACTCAAAACAAATTAATTATATACATACAAGGCAAAACACAAATATTGAATAGCTTTAGATCAATATTAATGATAAATGTAATTAGTACCTTGTCCTGGAGTTTCTTTGATCATGTCATTTACAACGTTCATATGTGACTCTTTCACCTGATCTTTCAAGCCACGCTACCATTCGTTCGGCTCCAAATGCGAATCCACTCCTGATTAGATGATCGTAGAACAACGTTTGGTTTGGCAGTGATTCATGAATTACTTCCGTATGTTCCACCCATGTTACCTGTTGTTCATAATTAAGAGGAATCATGATGGGTAAAAAAAAAAAAAAAAAAAAAACTATGTGTGTGTATACTAGCTAAATTACCTTTGATAAATCCTCGGTTATGCCTTCAATTAAGCATCCAGAAGGAAGGCGACGATAAGTATTATTTGTGGGGCGAACATTTGAAATTTCTGCAATGACCCACGTGGCTTGATCAATTTGTGTACAGGATCTAAGGAGAGTGAACTTCCTGTTGGCAACCATGGGTGAAGTGGCTTGCATCTCTTTGTAGACCTGTGTATGTGCAACGCATTCATTCATGAAGCAAAAAAAACTCTAATGGTAATGTATGAATTAGAAAGCAAAAGTATATATGATTACCATGCGCAAGGTCCCGTGTGGGTTATCCTCTGATGATCCAGGTGACAAGACTTTGATGGTTTTCTCTTTCGCAACCATGTTTGGAAACCAGTAACTCCACTCATTCTAGAAAACAGTACGTAGTAATGTAAAAAGAAATCTATATACATCTTACACGTACAACACACAACATACATGCATGAAACAATATAAACTGGTACATACTATACGCACCTTAGCTAGCGTATCGGCGAGGTCCAAGTGATCCAGCTGAACAAAAGCGGAAGCGCGGGATGCTTCAGTGGTCCATGATGATGAAGAAGTGTTTATGTTTTTGTTGTTGGACCACCACGGAAAGGCTTGGTGATACGTATGCTGAACAAGAACATTCCTTCCATCGTCTTCGGACTTGACCCAGAAATCATTCTTCTCATTTTTTGTAAGTTGGCGCAATCTATGGACAGCAGCAACCACATATTTTTTGTAAGAAGAATCCTCCATTTTTTTTTTTTTTTTGTAAGAATAAACGAATAATAAGTGAAACGCCTAGCGCTCGCTCCCCCTATTTATGGCCCATCTTTTTTCCGACCTCCTCCTCCTCCTTTTCTTTTCTTTTATTTTATTAATTTATTTTTTTATTTTTTATTTTTTATTATTTTTGAGTTACTACAATTTTGGTCCGTGTGGTTTGTTGGGTATTTAAATCTTGGTCTAATTTTTCACAAAGTTTCGGATTCATGCCAAAAGTAATACTTTTGTTTCAGGTTTAGTCCAATTTGTTGTTGACTGTTAGTTTGACTCGTTAAACAACCTAAAATGACTAAAATACCCTCCTTTAATTCTTTATTATTATTATTATTATTATTATTATTATTATTATTATTATATTTTATTTTTTTATTATAAAACATCACTTTATTTGAAACTCATAGGATTTTATAAGAAGTTAGTGGGGAGCCGAGATACTAACTGAGCTCCCACTCCTCTAGCTATAGAAAAGCAAATCCTACTAAAGATAATAATTTTACATATAGTTGGATGAGAGTCTAAACACGAGTTGTGCTCACACTTTTTTCTGAATACAGAAGCTAACTCTATGAAAGATAAAAACACCATTCTTAGCATTATTTGAGTGACTAATGACAATAGTCTTAATACGTGAAAGTGTGTCCAAAGTCTCCGTATCAAATTCTCCAAACATAGAAAAAGCAATGGTATGAACTTGTACCCGTTATCCTCACATTTGGACGCATACTTTAATTCTTTTTAGAATATATAAAAATAAAAAACTTCATATTTATCTTCTCAGAACTAATAACATCATCTTATCTTCCCCAAACATGACCATAATAAAAAAAAACTTTGTAATAACTTAGATAAGAAAGGGTTACACAACTTTTATCATTACAAAAGTAATAGTCTAAAAGTGAGCATGCAATCTCAAAATATTTTTATTTATTGATATGCAAATCATTAGATTTCTACTTAAGATGACATGAGTAAAAATGACCCATTTTACCTGTTAAAGTGTCAAAACACATAGGCTAACATAATAATAACAAACTTTCACGGCCACCACTAATAAAGTAATAACGGCAATTGGCAAACACATAGTTAAGAATGTTACCTGCACATAAAATTCAACAAATCATGTGCTCGCGTACCTCCAATCCAAACATATATATTGAATGACAATGAAGCAAAAAAGTGTCGTGAGAAAACTATGTAGGTCAATGTAATACCAAACAATTTGTTAGCTAAAAGTTTTTATCATCACATAAAAGAGCAACGAACAATCTCCTTATGTGACTCTAATCAAAACCTGCATATTAATGTCAAACCAACAAAAAATGGACTCCTTAACCACTTATTGGTGTGGAAAAACATGTAGGTTTTATAAAATACCAAACAATTTATTGGCTAAGCCACAAACAATGTCATATACACATGAGTAATGTTGTTATTCTCACATAAAACCAACGAACTATGGGTTCTATGCACTTCCCATGTATATTGCCGACATTTTATTTGCAACCAATTATCGTGTATATGATAATCGATAACTTCTTGGCGGAACCTTTTAGGGTGGTAGCAACGTTGCCTAAAGGTTTATAGAGTTTATTTTTAATTGACCAATAAAAAGCATGCAACATATTTTTTGCCTAAACATGCCTAAAGTTGATTTTTTAGTGGCAACGTCATGCCTAAGCATGCCTAAACTTTTTTTTTTTTTTATTTTTTTTTTACTCATGCCTAATCATTTAAGAAGCACCGGTCCAATTTATTTAATGCAAACTTCTTCACCGATTCGGTAATATTTACCGAAGGACATGCCGAATTTGTGATACCGAGCAACAGGCAGTGTTCTTGCCGAGCCATGCCGCCCATTGCCGACCCTTGCCGACTTACGTTGCCACCCCCTTATAGAGGCATGGATAGGCCCCGTCAAGTAACAGTTGAATTTAATGATGAATTAAATAATTACAAAAATGAAGATGTGTACAAACGCAATTTATGAATGCATTAGAAAGTGGATTTGCATAAACTATAAAAGCAACTTATGAATGCAATTGGAATCAATAAACTTACGCTTCGTACGTTACCGAATGAATTGGAATCAAAAGGGTCGCGAGAAAAGTGAATTTAATTATTTTCTTATTTACCAGTTATGGCCAAGACTAAACTTAAGGTAATAAATGAGTACAAAGAGTAATTAAACCATGAGGTTGAAACAATTGTTACATATCGTTTGAGTTAAGTTTATTGGTTCACTTAGTTTTTAGTTAATGTTGATTATAGTTTAATATCAACTAGGGGTACCTATGCGTTGCAACGGCGGGTACCCTGTAATACTAATTTTCGACGAATAATATTTCTATTGTGACAACTTACAAACGTAGATAAGGATGATTAAGTTGGTACGTTGTTGAATGCATTGCTAACTCTTTTGATGATGAAGTGTTTGGGTTATGATTTAACAATAAATAAGTGGCTTGTTTGATTTGTATTATGTGGTATAATAATTGTAATTTTAAGACATGGGGTATTTAAAGAATAACATTAATTAAATATGTTGAAAGTTTTGTACCATATGCTTTATAATATGTATTGTTTAAAATCAAGTTCAGGAGGCAAATAAATGTTTGTACCATACGTTATAAAACTTGTATTGCTTAAAATTAAGTTTTGATGTACATTTAAATTTTAATGGAGAGAAGTGTCTTCCTCCATTATAAGATACCAACATAACAACGTAAATGGAATTAGTTGATGTGAAGTGTGAAGGGTATTAACAATTAAGTGAGTCTAATACTAACATTTATGCAATTAGATAAGCGAAAAAGGATTTAATAATCTTGAAATGTTAAGAAACTCTTATATATCTTATATTTATTTTTTAAAAGGTAATTAACTATCTCAGAAGGTTTACACAATAAATCAATTTTACATTGTCTTAAGCATGACTTCAACTCACAATCATTTAGTTGAGGAACATTCTTACACATGAAATGTCATTGAGACACAAGCCTTTTGATTCTTATAGTTAATGTTATAAGAATAAGACAACACTTTAATAACGTTATGTAACTCGATAAATGAGGTATAATTGATTTAGGGGTGTTCACGGTTCGGGTAATTAACCGAATAAACCGAAAACCAAACCGAACCGAACCGAAAAAAAAACGAACCGAACTTGTTAAAACCAAACCGAACCGAATTAAAAATTCGATTTTCGGTTTGGATATGGGTTTGGTTATTTGAACCGAAAACCGAATTTATATAAATATATATATTTTTTATATATTTATATTATTTTAAATAAAAAAAATGTCCATTAAAATTTTATACTAATATAAAAAACACTTTTTTATGTTTGAAATATTTTTTTAGCCAAAAATATATATAATTAAATTTAAAAAAAATATAAATAGTGTAATTCAAGTATAAAATTCGGTTTTCGGTTTTGACCCATAACCGAACCGAACTTCGGTTCGGTTCTCGGTTTGGTTCGGTCATAGATATTTTCGGTTCGGTTCGATTCGGTTTTCGGTTATGACCAAAAAAAATTTTTTTAACCGAACAATTCGAACCGAATAAACCGATTAACCGAATCGATGAACACCCCTAAATTGATTTCACTAAAAGAAAGAAGACACGTTCTAACAAAATAATTAAATAGTTTCGCAACAACTTGCGGTCTTTTATCAACCTTGTTAATAACATTCATAATAAGGAGCATATTAGTTCAAACAAAATTTATAGAATGACAAAACTATATTAGTTCATTGGTGTAACTAAGATAATCAAATCACATAAACGATGTAACTCAAAGTAAACACAAATAAAAGATTAAACTTACATACTACTAGTACTATTTAGTACTCCTAGTTTGATTGAGGAAATTTAACAAACAGCTGGTAGCTCACAATTCACACAAACCTCAACTTTTAAATTCCATCTTTTTGCATGAAATAATCATCAAAATATCTGTCCACGTCACTATCTTATCCATTCACCGTTTAATTTAACACGTGTTGCTTCACTTGGCACACCCTGTAAAACTGATTCTTTATCTAACTCCTTGCAGTCGTAGAATCTTATTTCTCGAATAGATGACATATTGGTTAACCACATAGGCAATTCTCGCACTCCAAATCTATGAATCGTTAACTCTCTGAGTGCATTGAGGTGTTTTATCTCTTCCGGGAGTGACTCCCAATGCTCCCAACCTTTCAACCATAAAGAATTAAGATGGTTCCCCAACTTCTCGATGCCTGAGAGACTTGGGAAAGAATGGAGCTCCTTCGAGAATGGACCTATTGCCAATGTGTTCAACAAGGAAAGACAGTCAAATCCCCCAGGCAAGCAAGTCAATTTGTTGCACAGTATGACTGTTAGGTCCTTCAAAGAACATCTCTGGTTGTGCAAATCCCCTATTTCTAAAAGACTTGGACAACTCCGGATATACAAAGACTGCAGAGATGTGAGGCCTTGTATGCTTCGAACGGACTTTAAATTTTCACAATCCCATATGTTTAAATATTTGAGAGGGTGTTGAAGAGATTCATCTAAGAGAAGGATCTTTGGGCAATTGAAAATGTCTAACTTCTCGAGGACCGGAGATAACATCGTTGAACTATTCACTGCTGCATGTGTCCACTTTTCAAGGTTTTTCATATGCCAGAGTTCCAATGATCTCAACGATGGAGACAAAGGCTTCCTTTGGTCTAAAGAACTACTTAAGCACGTCACCATCCACATATTCTTTAAAACTAGATCCTGAAGAAGTGGCAGGTCTTCCAGCATTGGAATATTGACGCAGTTGCGACAATCACTTAATATGATTTTCACAAGCTTGGCAAGGTGGATCCAATTCCTTTCGGTTTTAATTTTCATCTTCAATGCCCATTCTGGAAAACTATCACCTGAAAAGTTTTTAATTTCTAAGATTTTCACATTTGGAGAGGATTGCAAGCCATCCAGTACCTCCTTGTCATTTCGGTTACCACCTTCATCACAACTACTCCATCGGTATTCAATTATCTTTAAATTTGGTTTTCTTGTTAAATCTGCCTTCACAGCATCTTCTTTGCTGTCAATTTCTTCAAGATTGAATATTCGCAGCACCCCGCCAAGGTGTTTCAAAGGGCCTAACTCTTCTATTTGACGTCCCTTCGGGCGACCCACATCAAAGTATGCCAATGTTCGAAGAGAACTCAATATTCCCACATTCTTAGGGGTTACAATCCGTGATGAATTATCAGGCAAAAACCTGAGCCCTAAGTCCCCGCGCTCTAACATCAAATGGCGCAAGCTTATCAAATTTCTCATTTCCTGTGGGAATTGAAATTCTTTAGAGCAGTAAAGCAGCTTCAGAGTTTGCAAATGGTAAAGTTTACCAATAGATTTTGGAAGAGTTCTGATGCTGGTGTATGACAGATCGAGATACCTAAGATGCACCAAATCTCCGATTGACTCAGGTACCTCCTTTAGGCTAGATGAATTCAACTTTAGGATACGCAAGCACTTGAAATATTGAAATGAAATGTTCTCCTTGACTTCACCCGCGAAGAACAATGTCTGCAGAGTTCTACTTGCCATATCCTCTTTGAATATATCAAACACTGAATTCTCATAATATTTTTGTTGCAGAGCGAGATGTTTTACAGCAGGAATTTGTACATCATTGCTGACCACCAAACGGGAAATTTCATGGCTCGTAAGGGATAACAAAAGATCATGGACCAGATCATGCATTTGGCACCCATAAATGTCACCCAATTCATTCTTTTTAACGTTTTGAAACAAGGAATTGTTTACAAGAATTTGGAAAATATCATTTCCCACATCCTCCTCCTTGTTTGTCTTCGTATCTGTGTGAACCAACCCTAAAGCCATCCAAAGTTGGACAAGTTCTTCCTTGCTGATGTCTTTATCCTTCTCAAAGATCGAGCAGTATAAAAGGCATTGCTTTACCATAGAATTTGGGAGATTATCAAAACTTAGTTTCAAGATGCTTAGAACTCTACCACTTTTGTCTGCATCCCAAACCACGCTTTCTTGGATGGACAACCACTTGCCTATGTCAGTATTGCAATGACGCAACATTCTTCCTAGTATATCTACCACCAAGGGCAAACCATCACACCTTTTCACAATATCCTGTCCTATCCTTTCAAATTCCGGCAACGGTAACGCTCCTTTTTTAAATGCTCTTTCTTTAAACATGTCCCAAGAATCTTCATATGAAAGTCTGTCTAAAGGATACGAATCCTCAATGTCAGCATTACTACTGATGTTAAGTTTCCGTGTAGTGATAATAATGCCACTTCCATTCGCTGAATTTACATTTATCATACACGTCCTGAACTCATCCCAATATGCCAACTCTTCATCCCAGACATCATCTAGGACTAGCAAATATCTTTTGGATCCCAACTTCTCTTTAAGATTTTCAATTACATTACCCCTCATAAGGGACTTAACTTTCTCTCTTGCAAGAGACTCATAGATATTTGCGAGAAGCGTATCGATTTCGACCTTAACTGACACACACAACCAAACTCTAACATCAAAACGTTGCTCTATTTCGGGATTGTTGTATACCGCCTTAGCCAAAGTAGTCTTTCCAATGCCACCCATTCCCGCAATGGGAACAATGGTAAGTCTTTCTCCTTCTCTTGAATTAGTTAAAAGCTCAACAAAGTGTAGTTCATCTTTCTTTCTGCCAACTACATTGAATTCGTCCAAGTATGGAACAGTAACTGCGGGGTGACTATTCCCAGCTGGTTCAATCTTTTCATTTTGTAGTCCGAGTTTACTTGCTTGTTCACAAATCTGAGAAAAGTTTGTGTTAATGTTCTCAATTTTATGACCCATTTCTCTTTTAAATAAAAACTTTTTCAAATTCAGGCAACCGGGTATCTTTCTATCCTTGTTACCCTGGTATCGTTTCTTCACCTCACGCCTCAACAATTCATAGTGAACCTCATCCAGCACCTCATCAGCTATATCGACTACGCTTTTTAGCTGTTCCATCCACTCCATCACAGCATGAGTACTCTTTTTCCCCTCGGCATCACTTAGCTTTGCACAAATCATCTTCAATGTCTTTTGAAGTTCAGTCAGCTTATTTTTGTAGCCCAATGCAATGGCAACTTCGTTAGCAGCTATGGAAAACACCTTGCTTAGTATCCCCTCGGCAGCAGCAGTTAATAAAGCATCAACCATTTTGCTGTTGAGAAAAAGAAAGGGAGAATCAGTTAGGGGATTAGTTTATTAAATATATTGACTTAATGAATATGGAGAGAATCAAGGTTTTGAATCATATCCTTTATCAAAATAATTGTCTAACAACAAACCTAAATCTAATCAAGTACGGTTCATAGAAGGTACTCTTACAAAAATCAGTTATACGGAGTAATAATTTATAAAAAATCCCTAATTCCTCCGACTATGTTGGGCGATTCAAGGCGGCGATCATCGGAGGATTGGCAGGATGCTCCAACTAGGAAAGGCAGAAGGGAGTATCATCAAGAGGGGGGTAACAACAAGGTAATAACGAAGTTCTTCGTGTCGAATATCCCTCCAAAGTGTTCTTCTATGGATCTTAAGGATGCTTTCGGTCGTTTTGGTAAGTATGAGGGGTCTTACATTGCCAGGAAACTGGATAGGTGGGGGAAAAGGTTTGCTTTCGTTTTGTTTAGGGATGTTCAGGATGCGAAAAGAATGGAAGCTAATATGGTCGATGTATGGGTTGGATCGTATAAACTATTTGTGGCTGTTGCTAGGTTCGTGGATGGGGATTCAACTGATAGATCCAAGGCGGACAGAAATAGGAAGGCTAAGATGAACAACCAGGCTGACCACGCGATTCCTAAAGTAGGGGGAGCACAGGATGGGTTGGCTATTCATGTTGATAGAGGGGTCAATAACACCGATGTGGGAGGTGGGCGATCATTCCTTGATTCGGTGCTCAATAGGAATAAAGTAGATGTTATCAAGGTGGAAGGTTTTGTACAATGGCATGGGGTGACTCTTGTTGGCAAATTGGTGGATTTCAAAACTTTAATTTCGTTGAAGACGGTGTTGAGACGTAGAGGGTGGAGTTCGGTGGGTATTAAGTTGCAAGTCAACAACACCCTCAATCCGCCTACTATCCCCAACCTCCTCCACCGGTTCATCCACAATTCTTTCAAGAACAATATTATGCACGACCCCCACCACCGTTGAATCCAAGTGAATATAACGTAATGATGACAAATGAGTTCAACCCGTTTTCGAGCTACCGTGAAGGTCCTTCACGTCGTGAGCCTAGTGTTGAGCGCGAACTACCTCTATATGATGATGATGATGATGAGGTTGAGTTTGTTCCCGAAACGCAACCACAAACTCAAACCGATATTAATTTCTATTTTTTTAATTTTATACGTTATTATTTGTTACGTTACAATTTTATATGCTTTAATTTTATACGTTATTATTTGTTATACTATATGAAGATGTTCAAGTTGTGAAAGGAAAAACTAAGGCGGATAAAGAAAACACAAATGTTTCGGGCCTACACGTCAAAGAAAACACAAATATTGAACAATTCGAGGCCTACGCGTCAAAGAAAACACAGATATTGGAGGAGGAGATGGAAAAAAAACGTGCAAATGATGCATTGGCCGAACAGTTGATGTCGGCACAACTCGATAGTGTTAAAGAAAAGCAAATGTTTCGGGCCTTGAAGTTCTTTAACGATCCGCATGATCACATAACCAATCAGGCTATGCGAGATTTCACTATTCGCAAAAAACGTGAGCTCGCGGAGAAATATGGATGGCCTACTCATTTTTAGAGTAATTATGTTTCTTTTTCAAGTATTGTGTAATTTTCTTTTTAAGTATTATGTATTTTAATTTTAATTATTAATGAAATATTATGTTTTTATTAAATTATTTATTTATGAAAATAAAAAACAAAAAAATAAAAAGTTGGAGGTTTGGGAGGTATGAAAAAGTGACCATTGCCACTAAAATAAGGGTGGGAGGTATGGAAAAAGTGTGAGTGAGGTGGAATGATATTATTGGTAGGTTGGGAGGTATGAAATTTTTTTGTAGTGACCATTGCCACCACCCTTATAACTCATGTTCATATTAATGTTAGATTTCACACGTTACCAGACTTTAGATTTGTGGAAGTCGAGAAATTGCATAATTGTATACGTAAATAGCCGAAAGTCTAGTAAAGGATCTGTCACAAGGAATTATTAATGGATATGTTTCAGTATTTTCATACTAATGCAAAGAGGATTAACTAAAAGCCTCTTAATATCCTCGTGTGAAACTACCAACTGATCCACACATGTTAACCCGAGGTTTTGCTTTACTACATGCATTGTGACTTGTGAGTAATATTGATGAATGATGAAGCTGCGAACTGAATTTTATCATGTTTGTTTTGTTAATAAGAAACATAAAAGTGTATTAAAAAATGAAACCATACATCGTATACAAGCATTTCAAGCAACATATATCGTATAAAAAAAATACAACTTGATTCATAAAGCGAGTACCTGTAAGATTGCTAGATCTATGATCTTCTTCCTCGTAAAGAAATGTATTCAAAATATGATGGATAAAATGATAGATGTGTGGTTGTGAAGATATGATAGCTGTAACTTTAAGACCACTACCTAACCTAATCATTTTGTATATCATTGACCAAGACCAAAACAAAGACCAAGACATTTTAAAGAGTAAATTTTCAAGTAATAACTAGATAAATATATATAAAAGGTTTTACATCAAGGTAGTAGGTAAGCGGGCAACAAGCTGCGCCGCTACCCCTTTCTGAATAGCAAACCCTATTCTACTGAAAACATAATCGTGACCACTCGGGGCCGATATATTACTGCGAACAACCTTACGAACCCGATCCAAGAAACGCACAGCTTGAGGGGCTAAGGAACCAAAAGTGTCAAATGCAAAAGGAACAAACACGTGTTGATTCTCGGAGCATGCTTTATCATGTTTGTCCACTTTCTTCATCTCAGCCTTCAAAACCGCTTGCCCAGCCGTAAACCCATTACCCCGAAGATCCACAAGAGGGGACACACCAGTGAGGTCCACACAAGCATGTTTCCCCCTGCCCATCCAAAAACCAAAACATCAGCGGGCCGCAGGGTGGACCTCCCCTCAGTAGGGTCCGTAAGGAAATTTACTGGAGCTTCCTTTTTTGACGAAATCCCCGCCCTCCGAAGGACATCAAACAACACATCCCGCACCAAGTCGTGACGGTACTTAAACCCCGGGAGCTCTTTACAGTGCACCGCATGTTCCCCAAACTTGTCCAAGGCGACCTTATGACACACAGGGCAAGGCTCGTCCACTGGGAACAACGGGATCATTAGACGATATTTAAGGATCGCCCGATATTCGATCGGAGACATGTGCTGCCCTAGCCCCTCAATGGGGATGACGGTAAGGAAATCCTGTGTGTGCGGTTGCTGCAGACATTCCATAACAGCCTTCTGTCGCTGGGACAAACCAAAGTCCATTCCCAAATTCTGGGAGATTTTACAGTAGAGGGCACTCGCCAAAGACTCCTGAGGTTTTGGGGGGGCGGTGTCCTTACTAGTGAAACCGCCGAAATCAAAATCTGGGAGGGACGCTTGCAAACGCCCCAACGCCTGCCCATAATCAGGGTCAAGGCTAAAAACTCCGCTGTTACGCAAGATATGATCCTGCAACTCCCATGATTGAGCCCTGGAAGCAACAAAAGCATATGAAGAGACATCTTTCGCTGAAAGAAGCCCCAACCCACCATATCGAAAAGGAAGGGAGGCAACCCTCCATTGGAGATCACCAAAAAAGGGCCCCCCACAAGCAACGATATCTTCAACAGCACACCTTAACCCATTGTCAAACACACCCACAGCCCGTTTCTGCATTTGGTCCCCCATTTTGATTTACTGGCGTAAGTCGTCCCTGTTTTGCCAAACAGTTACCCATTTGGTCCCTCGAGCCCTGTTATAGGTAACACCAGTTAAATACTTAAATGGTTTTGTTAAGTGTCTTGTGAAGCTACTAAAATGCCCCTTTTTTTCTAATTTTACAAACACATATAACAAACAGTTAAATGGATTTGTAGTTTGTTACTTGTGAATCATACAGGATGAATGTGAAGAGACGCGTAAGTCGTTTTCAACTGGTGATAAGGATCGTGGGAAACGTAGGTTGGAGGTACGGCCTTTATGCTTTACTATCCGAAAATGCTAGTTAACAATTTTGATAGACTTGAAACATGAATGATATATGATGCTAGAAATTATTATTATCTGATACTCCAATAATTGCGTCATCACTCTATCTAAGTGAATTTAGTTATTTAGATGTAGGTGATTAGGACTGTAGGAGCATAGGACATCCTGATTGATTTTTAATAGCATGTTTTTGAATTAGTAATTGTGTATGACCTGTGTTCTTACTACTCAAATAAGTTATGCACAGTTTTGTTAGATTCCAAACATGATCGATATAATGATGCTCGAAACTTTCATTTGTTGCATTAATGATTATGTATTTACTCTATTTTAAGTGATTCTAGATGTAGATAAGTAGGAGAGTCGGACGTCCTAATTTGCAATAGCGTGATTTGTAATTGTGTATTTATGTTATTGAATGACATGACTAGAGGGGACACTAATAAGTCATTATCAACTGCCAATATTGTTGCAGATAATTAACTAAGTACCTTTAATCTTACTAAGTTCAAAATTGTGCACGATTCAAAACATGATCGATATGTTGATGCAATGAATTTTCATTTACTTTAGTGTGTGGCCGTGTGCTTACACCATTGAAGTACCTAATGTAGGTAAGTAGCAGTTACTGCTTTTCTTCAGCAGGTTTTGGTATTATTAGGTCTTTTTATATCAGTGGTATTAGTTCTGAATGCGTGAGATTGTTATTTTGTGTTAAATTCTTCTTGATGTGGAGCAAGGATTAAAACTAGACAACTAAGCTGTTTTAAAATTACTTTTAGAGTGCGAGGTCATATATTTTAAGCGAGAAGAAGGGAATAACGCAATAATTGTGCCAGTCTTTGTTTCTATATGCATTCAGCTGCTATTCTGGGCATTTATACATGGATTTGTCTTTCAAAGTTCGCCATAAACTGGTTAGAGAAGAGGTTTGTTTGTAGGTTATCGATTTCAGGACATAGAAGATGAAGGTTATAAATCAATCGATAACTATTACATAGCCTATACTTCCACTAATCCCAACTACTAATTAAACACCCAAAAGGCAAATTATTAAGTCCATTTGTGGACTAAAATCAGTATATTTGATACAGATAAATAGGTTGGAAGTATGCCAAAAGAATGAAATATACCAACTGATGTGCGACATTTAGAATCAACTCTGTTTCATTTTTTATGTATAGGATGGAGTATTATCCAGACTCATACTGGTGTGATGTGTTATATTCTTGTTATAGTTAGGGTAACAGACTCATATTGGTGTGGAGTCTGTATATAAATATTCATCTGTACCTCATACTGCTGTAGAATGCATATTTTGTAATTATCACTTTAGTAACTGTAAATGTACATTACTGAAGACACGACTATAGGGAACACTAATAAGTCATTCTTAACTGCCGATATGGAATCCAGTATCAATAGCATGGAGGTACCTAAAACCTTTGTTCTTACTACCTACAAATGCTCGCAATTTTGTAGGTTCCGTAACATGATAATTATGAATGATGCAAGGAATCTTCATCTATCACTTTACTAATTGTGTGCTTGCACTATTCAAGTAATTGTTAGGACTTAGTGCTTTTCAGGGATGACTCATGAAAAAATTTCAGCTCTTTTCAATGCCGGTGTATGATATGATAGAAACCTTCTTGGTGAATTCAATGAGATTCAAATCAAGTTCTATTCTTCGATTCATTGTTCGTACATCATTTGTTAGTAAGAATTCATGCTATTTTTTAGCAATATGTTTGTTTGTGATGTTCTTTTGATTAAAATGTTTGGGTATTTTCAATGATCACCACTTTTGTTGCTATCACATTCCCTTCTTTGGCGGTCTTCTTGGATTCTTTGGAGGGTTTGCATTGGTACCAACATCCTACTATGTAAGCTCTTCCATTTGAGTAGACTAGTATGCCGTTAACATCATATCATTTTAGCAAGTCCGTTAAATCTATGTTGTACGGTCTCACTGTATCTTTTTATTACTTTCAGCTTCCTTGCATCATATGGCTAATAATCAGGAAGCCCAAAAGATGGAGCATAAGTTGGTGCACGAATAGGGTAAGTCATAACTCAAAACTTTTTCCACTATTCATGTAAGATTTTCCAACTGCCTGATTGATGTTATGATGTTTCAGGTTTGCATAGTAATTGGTGTTATATTGATGATAGTAGCACCCATTGGAGGTCTAAGGTCGATCATTAAGTCGGCCGGGACCTACAAATTCTACTCGTAAACTTCCATCTCCCCAGTTGAAACTTGACGAAGCTGAGTTGGTTCACAAACGTTAAAGAAGTATATAATCTTTCTTTCGAAGGTTATACAAAGAGACTGATTTGATCCAGATAACCAGCTTGCTGATCCATCTGATATAACCTCAGATCTATCATTAGTGTGTAAGCTTCTTAGCTATCTACTTATAATGGTTGGATTTGGGTTGTGTTTTATCTAAGACGGGGTCAAATAGCTAAAGTGGGGAATTGGTTGAATAAGTTAGACATGTTCTCCAGCTTCAAGATTATGTGGAATATATGGGTTCTGGTGCTCGTGTTATACTTGTGCCATCCATACGTGATGCACATCACGACTTTGTATTTCCTCAAGTAATTTATCACCAATGAAATATTTTACAATATTAGTTTCACTTGGTAATCCCTCATTGATCAGTACGATTAATGTATCGTTTGGTTCTTGTTTTGCAGCCTCCTTGTGTGTAGTTGATCCACATCAGCAGGTACAATCAGCTCTTTTTCTTTCTCTCAAGCTATTTTTGGTGGCTATACCAAGCTATTTTTGGTGACACAGTTTGTTAAGGTAATTTGCGGGTTTTGGTTGAAATGGGTTATTTTGTATGAGTCGACACCGTGTGGGTTGAGCTGCCATAGTTTTTCTATTTGTGCGTTAATTATAGTTATAAAACCAATAATAATCCAAATCGTTGAAAATGATTTAGAAGGTTGCATGTGTTATTTTAGACGTTGGGAGACTTTCAACCTGTTTTAAATTGATTGACCCATTCCCTATCAAGCTATTTTTGAAGTGTCTTGCTAACATCAGTCCTTGTGGCCATTGTTAACAACCACTTTGAACTACTTTGCTTTATTAAGATGCTCTTTAGAACCTCAACCTGTTTCACTCTATTTTTATCCTATATAATAAGGGACTTTTTTTTGCTTCACTTATAAGTAATTTATTTTAAAAAATGAATGTGTAGGTTTTGAGCCTGGAGGGAACAAAGGAAGGAGAAGAAGTGAAATGCATGTGTGTGAATCCAGGAAGATTAGCTAGAGGCGAAGGAGGTGGTCATTTTGTAGACCTTAACTTCGATGGCAACCCCGACTCTTCTTCGGCTTCAGTCATTCGTATATAGAATAATCCTTCAGCAAAAACCAGATAAAAGTATCTGAATTTCAGTAGCAAGAACATCTCCCATTAGTTTCAAAACAATGTTTAATAATCTTAATATCATGCTGTAATTAATAGTGTATTATTGGTTTATTGCTAATTGTTCAAGTTTTGTGGCTTTCATTGCTAATTGAATCCATTCGTAGTAGTAATATTATCAAGGACATAATTGTCAAATGACATTTTTTCATCACTTTACTCTTTTTTTTTACAACTCAAGATTACTAACAAATTTTTAACAATCTTTCTTTTTCTCTTCTTACCAATTTCTATACTCTTCCGTCAAATAAATACTTGAAAACAAAGTGTAAATCATCATATCTTAGCAACATTAAAATGTTGAAACATTCTAGAGGGCAATGATTGAAACTTAATTCCACTTCGATTTGTCAAATATTGAAACAGGTCTTAAGGAATGGCACATGTACAATAACATAGCCACAACTATCGTGTTCCTAAACCATATCGCGATGAAGTTTGTATAAGTAGTATTATTTATTCTGTTCTATGGTATTTAATGAATAGAAATTATTATATTAACATTTTTAACACAAATACAAGTCGTGGTGTAGTGATAGGGAATGGGCCTAGCGCCCTTGACATCTCTTGAGAAATAGTAACAGTTGTCAAAGAGGTTCATCTCTCATCAAGAGGTTTGGACGAGTACGATAATATGTGGCAGCATTCAAAGGTATGTTCTACACAGAAACCTCACTTCAAAGACAATTTTTTATACCTTCAATTTTGTATAAACATAATCACTGAATTGAAAATATTTAACAAGTTAATGTGGCAGCGTTTCTGTTCTGAAAATGAGGTTTTTGGCCGGAATAAATGGTGTTTGGCCGGAAGGAACATATGTAGAAGATGAAGATGTGAGAAATGACCAAAATACCTCTAACAACCCGTTTTAGTTATGTATTATGAGAATTTATGAAGTAAATAAAGCATAATGAGTTTCTATGATAAGTACATAGAGTATTTATAGTTTTCGTGCGTGTACGGGTTTTATGACTAGTTGAAAGTAAAGAGAGAATATTTTGACATGTCTTAAAAATCGACACTAACAATTAGCCAATAAAACGTGATTGAAATAATTAATTAGAAATTTATTAACAAAATTATTTTATCATACAAGCATTGCAAATTTTAATGGGTTTAGTTTAAATAAAAAGAATTTTAATGGGTTTAGTTTGTGTTCACCCCTATAACTACAATTAGGGGTGTCATTCGGGCTGACCCGACCCGAGTCAATTCGGGTCGGGTTAATCGGGTCAAAAATTATGTTTAGGTCAATCGGGTCAACCCGAATTGACCCGAGTTCTAAACAAGGTCGGGTTTGGGTATGTTCTTTTAGCCTCAACTCGACCCGAACCCGACTAACCAGGCTAAACTAACACTTTATAAATACTCGGGTTTACCCCGAACCCGAATTGACCTGACCCGAGTTGTCCCGAACCCGAATTGACCCGACCCGAGTTGACCCGAATTATAAACAGGGTCGGGTTCGAGTATGTTTTTTTGGAGGCTTGACCCGAACCCGAACCGAGTTGACCCCGAACCCGGCCGGGTCAACCCGAATGACAGCCCTACCAACAAATCTACAAGAGAGTATAAACCCACTTAAGAAAACAAATCTTGATTTACAAAAACTAGTAAGTCACATCTTAAAATTACAAAGTCTAATTCTACAAAAAATTAGATGACAAAAACAAAATCCAAACACCCTCCTTTTCTGGTAGCTTCAAAACCCACCAAACCAAACTACCAAACACGGACGTCAAAAAATGAAACTGATAATATACTAAACGGGGCCTTCAAAGTGGTCTATTCGGAGTCACACATCTCGTCACACACAAAACCACGGGCCAGCAATATGCGTGTAAGTCAATCGCGATGCAGAAACTCATCAATAAAGATGACATTGATGACGTAAGACGTGAGGTGCAAATAATGCATCATTTAACTGGACATAGGTGTTTGGTATTTAGGGAATAATACTAATTGATTGATTGAATAATTCAGATTACATGTACAAATATATAGAGTACTAACCATGATTCTAGAGTCGGGCTAGGCCTATTACAATAATATGATACATAATGGACTAACACTCCCCCGCAGACAGAGCGGGAGGACACCGAACGCTCAGGCTGGAGCGAAATTCCTAGAACAAACCGGATGGCAGACCCTTCGTGAAAATATCTGCATATTGGTAGTGAGAGGGAACGTGAAGAACCCGAACCTGTCCAGTGGCAACCAAGTCTCGAACAAAGTGAATGTCTATCTCAATGTGCTTCGTACGCTGATGCTGAACCGGATTACAGGATAAGTAGACAGCACTAACATTATCATAGTAAACAAGCGTAGCGGAAGATAAAGGTGTGTGTAGCTCACGCAGTAAATTCCGTAACCAACAAGTCTCAGCAACAGCATTAGCAACCCCACGGTACTCTGCTTCTGCACTAGAACGAGAAATCGTCGGTTGACGCTTAGAGGACCACGAGAGTAAGTTGTTGCCAAGAAATACACAATACCCAGAAGTCGATCTCCTAGTGGTAGGACAACCGGTCCAATTGATGAGGCGAAAAATGATCCATTTTTAGGGGGTCATTTAAGCCCGAATTCGAATTTATTTGATCAAATAATGCCCTAAATCGTTTCTTTTGTGATTTTAGGTACTTTGGGAGTGAAATCTGGAAAAGGAAGCAATTCGGACGCTTTTGGAGCATAAAAGTGAAGAAAACGCCAAAGTCTTAATTTTCCATGCTAGGAACAGTAGGTGACGGCGTCAAGAGCAACTCCCTGACGGCGTCAAGAGCAAAATTCCATGACGGTACAGTAGAGATTTGACGGCGTCATGAAGGTAGGGCGTCAAGAGTAAAAGTCATGACGGCCTGGAAATGATTAAGTCTTGACGGCGTCAAATGTAGATCAAGGCAGTCCGAGAATAGTTTTGGCGGCGAGGTGACGCGTCACCTAATTGGTCTTGACGCCGTCAGACCCCTTTTTCTATATGTAGTATTCTAATTTTTCACATTTAAGGAGAGAAGTTTTGGGAGAAACCCTAAGTACAATTTTGGTGTAACTTTACAGGTTTTTCAAGGGTTCCAACCCCTTGATACCTTGCATGTGTAATCAAGATAAGTGTTCCTTTAATTCAATCAATATGTCTATGTGTTGGTTGTCTATATCTTGTTCTTGTCTTAATTCCATCATGCTAGGCTAGATCTATCTTGTGTTTGCTTAGATCTAATGAAACCTAGATGTTGATTATGTGTTGATTACTTGTTTATTCTTGTTTTGGATGAATGATTTATATGTTAGGCTTAAGAAAACTGGCAGATCTCCAATTGGTAACATGCTTGAACGTCTTAAGAAACATGAACCGACACGCACTAGGTCTTTATTGGTTGTATTTAATGCATGAGCCACTGTTTACAATCCCTATAGTTGTGCTGGGCATGGTGTAGGAGGAGATAAGAGCTCATAGAATTAGGGAGTTAAGTGTGCCACCCCATGAATGGTATTAAGGAATACGATCCGTCATCCATGCAATTATAACAAGTAATTAACGTGTAAAAGATGTCTAGGGAGTAGTGAAATCTAAGTAAACACATTTTCTCCAAATTAGTGCTCACAACTTTAGTATAAATTAGTTTATTTTCATTTTTAGTATTTTATTTTGATTGCATCTTAGTATTGGGTTAGTTGAATAGCAACTAATGCCGCCCAAATCCTTCAAACCCGAGATTTTAAATTGCTTTCTAAAAAACATAAAAATACAAAAATAATCTTCCTTTACCTTTAGAACTAGTATTTAGGTTTTCTAATCCTAGCGACACTATTCCTAGCTGAACGATCAATCCCCCGGTACTTATCACTATACTATACTACAACGATCAGGTACACTGCCTGGTGGGGGTTGTAAGCTTCTCAAGATCCCTTGAGAGGTAAAGCCTGGTGCGATTCCCACGCATCAAGTTTTTGGCGCCGCAGCCTGGGGAATAGTTATTGTCTAGGTTAGAATTTCTTTGTATTAGGTCTACTTGCTAGAGTCCTTTCTAGTAAGATTTTATTTTTATTTTTAGGTTTTCCTTAGTCTATCTTATTTCTTTGTGCCTTTGTTCGTAACCACCCAACATCATGGACAACGGGAACATCTTTGAACCCGTCATCCCACCACAACAAAACCCACCATTAGAACCCCTTAGGCCCTGAACCTTAGGAGAGTATTCCCGACCTAGCCACCAAGGCTACCGAAACACCATTGAGCTCACCGGAGCCAATGTGACCCCCTTGCAATCCGACACCATCCGGTTGATGCAAAGCGGATGTGCATTCCATGGACTTCGTTCCGAATATCCAAACCAACATCTTAAGGACTTCCTCAAAATCGTAGATTTCATAGACCTAGATGTTGCAACTAGAGAGACAACCCGATTACGCCTATTCCAATTCTCTCTACGGGATCAAGCTAGTCAATGGCTTGAGCGTTTACCCGCGGGATCCATGTTGGTCCCTTTTACTTGGTTATCAGTAACTAAGAAGCTAAAGTAACCAAGTTATATGACTTTAAACAAAGATGTAAAAATGATTAACAATAAAGTAACGTAAAAATAAGAGACAATATTTTCCAACGTTTAATTCTTTATTAGAAGTTAATCACAAAGAATCGTACCCAAGTGTTTGCGGAATAACACTTGGGGTTGAATTGACAAGTATTGTATGGAATCCTCACTAAACTCAACTAAGTTGAGTGACAACTTAAATTACCCACTGAGCTATCTCAGGGGCTTGTGTTGTTCTTTGGAGGAGTAAAGTGGTTTGTGAATGCTTTGCATTAATTGCACAAACTTGTCAACTTTTACTCCTCACATTTGCTTCCTATTTATACACAAGTATAGAACAACTAAATATACATTGGACCTAAAGCTTCCTTAACAATATCTTGAAAGATATTATTCTTCTGGCAAGGAACCTTCATTGAGTTAGGTCCAAAAGGCACTTTTTGATGACAGACTGGTTTTAACTATTTTGGGAAAGTTTGACATTAAAGTGATAAAGCACTTTAATAAAGCAGCTCAGACTTTCCCGCCCAGTCCTGCCAAAACTTCAGTCTTCATGTCATCAGTCTTCAGTACGATTAAGTTGTTGAGGAGTCATTGGGGTTCAGTGAGTTATTGTCATCCTCACTGAACCCATCACCTTCTTCTTGGCTTAGATCACACTTCACTGAGTTCCGCCTCACTGAATGGAGAACCTTTCTTCTTAGGCTCGGTCTTAGCATCCTGAAGGTGACTCACTGAGTTACTGTACACTCAGTGACTTGTTTACACTTAGGGGATTTTACGTTCAAATCCTTGTTAGAAGATTTGGGGAATTCAGTGACCCAACAATCTCCCCCTATTTGAACATACAAATAGCCTAAGTGATACTTAATTCAGCATTAGTTGTCAGGGTACATCTTCTCTTGCTGAATGTTTGTTGTAATTGTAAGTAGGACATAACTATTTAAACAAAACATTAGTTTATTCATAGCTATTACATTTTCCTACAAATTACAAACAAAATAAAGATAGTTGTTGCAGATCAGATGTTCAGATGATAGCCAAGTCCCTCAATCTTAGCTTTCTTTGATCTCAGCAGGTGTTTCTCAGGATGCTTCTCAATCTTGGTCCTAAGGTCCTTACAGAACCTTTGGTTTGCACCACTTTGTATAGGAGAAGCTAACATCAGGTACGATACCATTGCCGTGACCCCTGCCTTGTCTATATCAGACCACCTTTGGAAGGCAAGGTCTCCATATTCTTCCGTAAAGCATAGACCTCGTTCAGGGGTTTCAAGCACAGTATTGTTCACGAAGGTGATTCCTTCAGGAACGGACCTATCACAATCCAATCCTGGGACCTTGACCTCAGGCTCGGATTCAATGTGCTTCCTTTTTCTTTTGGTGGCTGTTGATGAAGCAGTTCCTGTTGTTGGAGCAGGAAGAAGGGAGGGAATGTTGAGGGCTTCAGGCATTGCTCTCAGTCTGTCATACCTTTCACTCAGTGACTTTAGAAGTTGATCAACAACGGCACCATTTTTCTTGGCGATGATGGGACGGAGTTCATCAAGTTCAGTGATCCCAAAGTCAGCGAATTTGAATGGGTTATGAGTGTCCATGATTCTTTTATCAGCCCCCCTGAAGACAGTGACCATTGCGGGTTTGGTATTCCTGTGGATTTTGATGTCAGTGATGGTTTCAGGCTTCAATCTTTCCTTCATCACCCAATGATATCTTTCAACCCTGGTCTTTCTGATTTGAGCTTGCCTTTTCAGCTTTTCTTCCCTTTCCCTTTTCAGAGCAATCATCTGTTCTTCCTGAGCCTTTTTAAAGGCTGCACCAGCTTGCTCATTAGCTAGTGCCTCAGTATCCAGACCAATCTTTTCAGCCTCCTCATGAACAACCTGTATCAGTTCAGGCTTGCTCAATTTCTCTTCTTCAGCTGCCTTTGCCGCTTTCTCAACTCTTTCCATGTAGTCTTGTATTTGGTCATGAGTGAGTTGATAGATTTTTCCATTAATTTCATACGGGACCCTGATAGGTTCATCAGGGTCAACTCTGACAATTTTGAAGGCAGGCTAGAGTCTTACTTCAGGTTCTGAGGTGGTGGCTATGCTTTTTCCTCTGTCCTGAAGGAGAGTGGAGGAGACTGGTTCCTCTTGAGGGGGAACTTGAGTGATTGGTATGGCTTCAGTGACATGCTCCCCCTCAGTGTGAGAGGGCTGTCCAGCTTCTTGTTCATCAGTAACAGGGGTTTCAGGAACATTCTCCCCCTCAACAATTGCCGGAGCTGCAGTGATGGCAAGTGTTGGAGTTACTGAAGATGAAGTAGAAGTACCCTTGAAGGCTTGAAACATTTCCGTCATCATGGACTTGATCTCCGCAGTATCCTGATGAATGAGAGATACCTTGGAGTCAAGTGAAGCCTGAGAATTTTCAAGGGCAGTCATCCTGGATCCCATTGTCCATGCCAGAGATATGGACTTCAGGGATTGAGCTGTCACTGATGCTTCCAACTGAGTGAAGGAAGACCTGAGGGACTCCACCGTGGAGCTGAGATCCTGAACATTTGAATCCCTTATCAAACCAAGTAACTCAGTAAGAGCCGCCGAGTTGACCTGGTACGTCTTAGATGCCTGAAGAATTCTCTTGTTGAGCTCAGGATCATCCTTGATTGATTCTTGAACTGACTTAACCCCTGTAGCCAGCTCCTTTAGGGATTCCAAAAACTGATTGATGTGCGAAGCCATTTGTGTCAGGGAGTAAGAGACAGTGGAATTTTGATCCCTGACATCATCAGTGTATTCTTCAACAGCATCTTTGAAGAGGTGATAGTGAACTGCTTGCTCAGCATGCATGTCAAACACCTCTTCAGTGACCCCCCTGTACAAAACATTGGTCATTTTCTTGATGAACTTTTTGAAGGCTCTTTCAGTGAGAGGAGTTGAAGCGTCTTCTGAGGTTTCCGGCTCGGAATGTTGTTCATTTTCATCATGGTTAGAGGTTTGAGGAGACTGAGTAACAGGTTCAGGGACTGTCTCCTCATCCTCCATATCATCTCCGGCCGCGAAGATTTCCTCGTCACTGTTGAATTCATCATCAGAAAATAAGAATGCCTGAGCATCCGCTAGGGAGGTAATCTGCAACAAATGGAGGTTATCCGGCTCCTCTTCATAAGAAGATTTGCCTTCGTTTTGGCCAGGTCCTGACCCCTCAAATCCGGTAGGTTGGGTTTTACCTACCTGGTCTTTAAGGTCAGTTCCCGAGTAATGCGCACCTCCGGGAGTGGTTTTGGGTTCCATATCAGCGGGTGGTTTATATCCCTCTGAATCTTTGTCCCCCGTGACCCCTTCAGACACTGATGGGTGTGTCTCAGTGCCATCACGAGGAGCCGTGATTGTTGTGTCCCTATTAGCGGGTTGTTTGTTTCTCACTGAGTCTTGGGGATGAGTAGGGGTGCCCTCAGACAAAAGCTTTGATTTGCGAATGTCCTCATCAGGCAAACGAGTGGTTGAGTCCCCCTTTCCAACAGGCTTGTTCTGGCCTGTCGAAGGTTTAGGAACATGAACTCCCTGATGCTTGTGTTGTGATTTACCCGAGCCTTTAGCAGGATGTGATTGTTTGTGGACCCCCTTCTCAGTGGAGTAGTGCTGCCCTACTGAGGATTCAGGGTCCCTTACTCCCTGAGACGCTGGTTGTGATTTGCCAGAGCCTTTAGCAGGATGTGAAGGTTTGGTTTGTTTCGGCTCAACTGTCTTGTTTATGACAGTAGAGTCTTTGGAAACGGGTATGCCCGAGGACACTGAGTGTGATGTCTCAGTGCCCTCCGTTAGCTTTTTGTTGCAGGCCTAGTGACTGGGTTATAATTCTCATGGTGTCACCAGTCAAGGGCTGTTGTGGTTGCCTCATTGTAGGCTTGGGATCAGAGGTCTCAGTGTCGAGTGACTTGGGTTGAGCCACCTTCCTGGACCCCTGTCCCTTCTTCCTCTTCACCTTTTTGGTGGGAGAGGGGACTGGTGAAACTTTATTGTCACCCTGGATAGCAGTACGCATGTACAATGTCAGGGTGACAGGTGTAACCTCAAGAGGGTCACGTGAGTAATTTGCCTTGTGTAGGACGTCAGGCTCAAAACCTGTTGCGTCAGGCCTATCATACTCAGACCCAAGCAAGTCTTGTAGGGCACAAGAAACAAATCTAGGATATGACATATGTTTTTGCCTAGACTTCCCCCCTAACTTTGCTATGAGGTCCCTGAAGATTATTTCTCCAAGGTCTATCATTTTACCCTCAATGAGACAGAACACTATCATTGCCTGAGTAGTGTTCAATTGCTCAGTAGAGGATTTATTTCCCCAGAGAACCTGAATGACAAAAGTCATTAGAATCCTCCAGGGAGCTGGGAACCAGGTCTTAATTATTGGGGCTTTGGATAATAGGGACCCTAGTGTCACCTCAGGGTGATTTTTGTCATAGGGTCCCAATTCCAGTAAGACCTCCTTTACCTCTTTCTCAGAGGGTTGGGCAGTGAAGGTCGTGGTGTAGTCAAGACCAGTGGCTTTGACAAAAGTTTTATAGTCAAGAGTTAGGGACTTAGTTCCATTCTTGACTGTAAACTTTATTTTGGCCTCTTTTGGCGCATCAGGGTTTTCAACCACCGCTGTGCACCAAAATTCCCTCAAGTAGTCATGATAGATGACTGAGGGGGTATTTGTGAATGAGGTGGTCAGGAAGCAGTTCTGAAGGAACTTCACCAAATCCCTGTATTCAGGGTACCCAACAGGGTAGGCAAAGTTCCCCACCATATTGTTCTTGGTAAGGTCTACGCTTTCCATTTGGAAATCCACATTGGGTGCGTATTTTACGACCTTAGAAGAAGCCATTTTGTTATATAAAAAACCTGGTTTTGAAAAATGGTATGGGTGAGGGAAACACACGCAGTTTTGAAAACAAATTTGCAAGAGTTTAGTTATGATTTTAAAAGCGTGTGTGTTTTTCCCTTTTTGTGGGGGTATTTATAGTGGGAATTAGGGTAGTGATGTTGCGGATATCAAAAACTTATAATATTCAACTGAAACGGCATAATAATATAGGTTTGAGATCCGCATTAAATATCACGATTCCCACTACCCCCTTTTCTCTCACCCTTTGGGTGCCTCTGCAAATAATGCACTTTTGTAGAGGAAAAATCATCACACTTTTTGTGTGTGAGAGAGCATTTAATGCTCAGTGGTGTTAGGTGAAAGAGATGTGGGGGCCCAAGATGTGGATGCCAGTTGTGTAAGTGACATATATTCCTATATTTAATAGGAATCAGTTACCTACCTGGGACATTTACTAACTAAGTATTCGGAACATTTAGTTAGGGTATTGAATGCCATTTTTCATCCACAGCCCCCTGAATGAATTATCATTCAAAAAAAAAATTTCAGGAAGGGATGTGATCAGGGACCTAGAGAATATACATCATGTTGGAACACTTTTGATCAGTTCCCTGATTCTATGTCCAACATGCCCAGTTCAGCTTTCAATCTTGTGAAAGTGGGTTCATCCAAAGGTTTAGTGAAGATATTAGCTAGCTGATACTCAGTGGGGATGAAATGTAGTTCAATTTCTCCATTAGAGATATGGTCCCAAATGAAGTGGTATCTGATGTCAATGTGTTTGGTTCTTTGATGAAGTACTGGATTGTTTGAGATGGCTATGGCACTTGTATTATCACAAAAGATAGGTACCATCTTATACTGAATGTCATAGTCACTCAGTTGGCTCTTCATCCATAGTATATTTGCACAACATCCTGCAGTAGCCATATATTCAGCTTCAGCTGAGGACATGGCCACTGACTGTTGTTTCTTTGTACTCCAACACACAAGTTTACCACCAAGAAATTGGCAGGATCCTGAAGTACTTTTCCTATCAATGTTACATCCTGCATAGTCAGAGTCAGTGTACCCATTGAGATCAAATCCTGAACATTTTGGGTAATACAAACCAAGGTTTGGAGTACCCTTCAGGTACCTGATGATTCTCTTGACAGCAGTGAGATGTGATTCTTTAGGGCCAGCCTGGTATCTGGCACACAGGCAGACTGAGAATTGAATATCAGGCCTTGAGGCAAGTAAGTACATCAGGGAGCCAATCATTCCTCTATATAGGGTTTGATTCACTGATTTTCCAGTGAGATCAGGGCCAAGGTTGTTTGGAGGAACCATAGGGGTTTTCACTGAAGAGCAGTCAGTGAGCTCATACTTCTTCAGTAAGTTCCTGAGGTATTTTTCTTGGCAAATGGATATTCCTTTATCAGTTTGTTTGATTTGGAGTCCAAGAAAGTATGTGAGTTCACCCATCATGCTCATTTCAAACTTTGTGGTCATAAGTTTTTCAAATTGTTTGCAAAGTTTGTAACTTGTTGAGCCAAAGATGATATCATCAACATATACTTGGACAAGAATGACATCATCATTTGTTCTGTAGATGAACAGTGTGTTGTCAATTCTTCCTCTGACAAACTTGTTTTGGATCAGGAAGGCTGAAAGAGTTTCATACCATGCCTTAGGTGCTTGTTTCAGTCCATAAAGGGCTTTGTTAAGCTTGTAGACATGGTTGGGGTATTCACTACTTTCGAAACCAGGAGGCTGTTGCACATAAACATCTTCTTTGATGTTACCATTCAGGAATGCACTTTTAACATCCATTTGGTAAACTTTAAAGTTCATGTAAGTTGCATAGGCAAGGAAGATACTGATGGCTTCCATTCTTGCAACAGGTGCAAAGGTTTCCTCATAGTCTATACCTTCCTGTTGATTATATCCTTTGGCAACCAGTCTTGCTTTGTTTTTGATGACTGTGCCATTATCATCAGTCTTGTTCTTAAAGACCCATTTCATACCAATGATTAAAACACCCTGGGGGCATTCAACAAGGGTCATGACATCATTTCTGTCAAATTGTTCCAATTCATCTCTCATGGCCTGAACCCAACTTTCATAAGTCAGGGCTTCTTTGACATTTTTAGGCTCAATTTCTGAGAGATAGTCAGCATAAAGACATATATTGGCAGTGGCAGCCTTGAGTTTGGCAGCCTTGCTTCTTGTGAGCATGCCTTCGGTGGGTTCACCAATGATGTTCACAAGCTCAATGATTTTGGATCTAGTCCAGCTATCCTGAGGTTTGGGATAGGAATTTGAGCTTGTAGGAGCCTGATTAGGTTCAGACTCAGGAACATTAGGTAACTCATCAGTATGTACTTCAGTGACAACTGTAGGAACAATTTGTTCTGTGGGTTCCTGAACATTTTGTTCAGTGGTGTCAGTCTCATTTGAGACGGGCTGAGTTTCAATGAACTCACTGATAGGTGGTTGGGGTAGGTTGTGAGGGATGATGTAATAGGAGACATCAGCCTCAGCTTGGTATTGAGTTGAGGGATTGTTCTCAGGATGATACCCATCAGGAGGATATCTTGATGAGTCATCAATACCAATCTCTTCTACTGAGGAATTTGAGAACCTGATGGATTCAGTGCTCTCATCAACAGTAATGTGATAAGTTTCCTCAGTTTGTTGTCTCCTTGTGTTGAACACCCTGAAGGCTTTAGAGACCAGGGAATATCCTAGGAAGTATCCATCATCAGCTTTGGCATCAAATTTACCTAAGTGATCCTTGTGGTTATGTATAAACACAGGATACCCAAATACATGAAAGTAGCTGATGTCAGGAATCCTTCCTTTGAATATCTCATAAGGAGTCTTGTTATGCCTTTTCACAATGATTGACCTGTTTTGAGTGTAGCAGGATGTTTTAACTGCCTCAGTCCAAAAATGTTTTGAGAGGACTGAGCCATTCAGCATTGTTCTTGCTGCCTCAGTGAGTGTTCTATTTCTCCTTTCAGCTACTCCATTTTGTTCAGGAGTATAGGGAGAAGTGAAATTTTGAGAAATTCCTTTCTCATCACAAAAACACTCAAGGTCTTGGTTTTTGAATTCAGTGCCATTGTCAGTCCTGATCTGTTTAACTTTGACATCATTTTGATTTTCAATGTTCCTGACAAATGACATGATTGTTCCAGCTGCCTGACTCTTTTTGGTCAGGAAGTAAACCCAAGTATATCTTGAGTATTCATCCACTATGACCAGAGTGTACTTCTCATGGTGAATGGACATTGGACTGACAGGTCCAAAAAGGTCCATATGAAGAAGATGTAGGCAGCTTTTGATGGAAAAGGTTTGTTTGGTTTTGAATGATGCCCTGTGGTGTTTTCCTTTTTCACAAGCAGAACAAGGCTTGTCTTTGGTATACACCAGGGATGGAAGGCCCAGAACTTTGTTCTGTTTGGCCAGGTTGTTGATGCTCTTGAAATTGAGATGAGAGAGTCTCTTATGCCATAGCCAGTTGATTGTCTCACTTGCCTTTGAAAATAGGCAAGTCCCATTTTGAGTCAGGGATGACATGTCAAGGACATATACATCATCCCTCCTGGGGGCAATCAACACTACTTCCTTATTGGCATTAAAGATGGTCCCTCTCTTGTCATCAAACTGAACTATGTATTTGGCATCACATAGTTGGGAAACACTTATCAGGTTGTACTTGAGACCATTAACATAAGCTATTCTTGTGAAAACTATACCATTGCAGTTTACTGACCCATAACCTTCAGTGGGAGCTGATGAGTTATCACCAAATACTACTTTGGGTCCTGGTTCTTCCACATATTTGTGCAGAAAACTTTTCACACCAGTCATACTTCTGGAGCATCCACTGTCTAGATGCCAGGTAGGATCCTTGATGTGTTTCTGCACAAACAGTAAACTGGGTTAGTTTTGCTTGTTGACCCACCTTCTAGTGGGCTTAGTCCTCAGGGACTTTTTGAACTCAGTTAGTGAATCATGGTCTGAAGTTGTGTGACCTGAGCTTCCACATGTTTTACATTTTGTGGAGGTTGATGCCTCAGGTGACTGAGAGGTGTTGGTTTGGTTTTTCCTTCTGGACTGAATCACTTTGTCATGCCCCCTGGTTTCATGGGAGGGATCTCCACAGATGTCACAGCATTCTTTCATCATACAATCATCAGGAAGATAATCATTGAAACCACAGTGAGGACATGGTGAGAAAGGCTTAGCCTTCAGTCTTTGTTTGGAAGGTGTGGCATACTGATAGCCTTGGGTTTTGTATTGACCCCTTGCCTTTAAAGAGGCAGTGTGGGGGATGTGATCACAAGTTCTGTGGTCCTCTTGTTTGCATATCATACAAAACAGGACTCTGTAGCATTTATCAGTGCTGTGATTTAGATAATTGCACAGTTCACATCTCCCTGAGGGTCTGGGTGTGGTTTTTGGTTTGGAAGAACCTGAGGATACTGAGGGCTTTGTAGATTTAGAGTCAGAGTTTTTCTCAGTAGACTCAATTTTCTCACTCAGCATCCTGACAAGTTCAGCAAGCTGATCAACCTTTGAATCAGTGCTTTCAGGCTTCACTTCAGTAGTTACTGAAGGTTTTTGGTGTTCAGTGGGTGCAGGAGTAGGTTTTTTCAGTATAGTCCTTCCTAACCCTGATTTCTCTTTAGGAGAATGTGGTTGAAAGACTAATGGTGCAAGGTCAGAATTGGGTTCTGCTCCCTGAAGTTGTTTCAGTGGAGGGAGTGGTGAATCAGACTTAGACTCAGTGATGGACTCAGTAGTATTAAGTTCATCAGTGACTCCTAGCAGCTCCTTTATAGCCTGACTTTCAGGCTCCAGGATTCTTCCAGTGTTAAAATTTGGCAATGTACTATCAGGATTGTTTCTTTCAATCCAATCACTGGGTTTGGGAGCTAGTTCTTTGCTAGAGAGAATGTTGGTTAATAGAAAAGTTGTAGAATGGCTACTCTCCCCAGAAGCTTCAGTGAGTTGGTCATCCCCCAGACCAGCCTTTTTGGGGCTGGGTGAGAGACTCAGTGTTTGAAAAAGTTTGGGGTTTTTCTGAGTCCATTTCCTAATAGTTTCCTTTTCTTTCTTAAGTTCTTCCTGAAGAGCTTGATTTTGTTTTACAAGTTCAGAGTTTTGAATTTGAAGTGTAACACTTTCAAGTTTGGCTTGTTTTAAGGCAAGTAATTCATCTCTACTATGATTTAATTCAAAACTCAGTTTGTTAAATTTTGAAAACAAATTAAGTCTTTGCTCTTCAACATACTTAAGATCAACATTAATATAATCTAAGTAAGATTTCCAATCATCATCATCATCCATAGAAAGTAAAAGATTTACCTTTCTCATAGTGATGTTGACCCATTCACCATTTCTTGCATGACTCTTCCCCACAGCAAGTTTGTTGTCTTCTGACAGAGCCATCAGGGCGCTGATGTGAACTTCATCATCATCAGAGGACACTTCAACCTCATCCCAGTCATGTGTTTCAGCAACAAGCCCTTTGTTCTTGGCTTGAGTAGGCTTTGGAGCTTGAGGAGGCTGAGACACTGTTGAGGATGATTCAAGAAGGGCAAGCTTAGCTTTTGCCTTTCTGTACTTTGCTTCAAAGTCAATTTGAGGGACTTTTTCAGATCTTTGACTAGACTGAAGCATTTTTGGTTGAAATTTGTTGGGGTCTGAAAATGAGTTATTTCCTGAAAACTTGAAAGATGGTTCTGAGGTTGTTTTTGAAAAACAATCTTTAGCAAAATGCCCCATTTTGCCCCATTTAAAGCATTCAGTATTGTCATATGCTTTAGAAGGAAATTTGTTTTTCTTAAAAAACCTTTTTGAATTAGCAAGGAGTGCTCTTTCATGAAATTCAATTTGAAGATCATTAAGATATTCCTCACTGGTTCTTTGGTCAACCTCATCATCAGATCCATCCTGAAAATCCTGCACAACACCTTTTGAATAGAAAGCAGTTGATATGGGTGTAATTGTCAAGGCCTTTTTGGTCTCCTGAGCTTTACCAGGGTATCTCCTGGTGATAAGATTGTCTTCATAGACAAACTTCCCATAGATGGCAGGGAGCTCAAGGTTCTGAATGTGGTTTGCATTTCTCAATCCCTGAGAGAAGTTTAACCACTTCTCAGGGAGACTGTTGACAAAACCAACATTGATTTCATGTTTTGACAGTATAACACCATCATTGGTCAGCTCATTCAGGAGGGTCTTATATCGAGTATAAGTCTCAGAGAGACTTTCAGAATCCTTGGCCCTGAAGGTATTGAATTCAAGCTTCAGGTCCATGATTCTATTCTCTTTGGTATCAGAAGGCCCTTCATAGCTATGAACCAGGTCAGTCCATGTCTGCTGGGCAGTGGGACAGTTAATCACTGATTCCATTATATCATCAGGAAGGCATGATATAATGATGCTTTTCAGGCGCTGGTCTTGATTGACCACCCTCCTTTCATCTGGGGTCCACTGAGCTTCAGGTTTGATTAAACCTTGGGCAGTTGTTGGGACATATGGACCCTCATTAATCAGTTTGATGTAATAAGGTTCCATCCCAGTTAAGTAGCAAAGCATTCGCTTTTTCCACTTGTTAAATTTTCCAGCTTCAAGTCGAGGGGCAGTTGCTGAATAACTTCCACCCTTTTTATCAACAAGCTGGGGAACATCTATGTCAGTCATAGTGGGATCTTGATTTTAAAAAACATGAGCACTCTTAAGTTTTGAAAACTGGTTTAAGTTTTACAAATCAGAGGCTCTGATACCACTTGTTGGTCCCTTTTACTTGGTTATCAGTAACTAAGAAGCTAAAGTAACCAAGTTATATGACTTTAAACAAAGATGTAAAAATGATTAACAATAAAGTAACGTAAAAATAAGAGACAATATTTTCCAACGTTTAATTCTTTATTAGAAGTTAATCATAAAGAATCGTACCCAAGTGTTTGCGGAATAACACTTGGGGTTGAATTGACAAGTATTGTATGGACTCCTCACTAAACTCAACTAAGTTGAGTGACAACTTAAATTACCCACTGAGCTATCTCAGGGGCTTGTGTTGTTCTTTGGAGGAGTAAAGTGGTTTGTGAGTGCTTTGCATTAATTGCACAAACTTGTCAACTTTTACTCCTCACATTTGCTTCCTATTTATACACAAGTATAGAACAACTAAATATACATTGGACCTAAAGCTTCCTTAACAATATCTTGAAAGATATTATTCTTCTGGCAAGGAACCTTCATTGAGTTAGGTCCAAAAGGCACTTTCTGATGACAGACTGGTTTTAACTATTTTGGGAAAGTTTGACATTAAAGTGATAAAGCACTTTAATAAAGTAGCTCAGACTTTCCCGCCCAGTCCCGCCAAAACTTCAGTCTTCATGTCATCAGTCTTCAGTACGATTAAGTTGTTGAGGAGTCATTGGGGTTCAGTGAGTTATTGTCATCCTCACTGAACCCATCACCTTCTTCTTGGCTTAGATCACACTTCACTGAGTTCCGCCTCACTGAATGGAGAACCTTTCTTCTTAGGCTCGGTCTTAGCATCCTGAAGGTGACTCACTGAGTTACTGTACACTCAGTGACTTATTTACACTTAGGGGATTTTACGTTCAAATCCTTGTTAGAAGATTTGGGGAATTCAGTGACCCAACAATCCATCACCACATGGGATGATCTCACCACTCGTTTCCTTGCTCAATTTTTCCCACCGGGGAGAACTACTAAGCTTAGGAATGACATCTTGATGTTCCAACAATGTCAAAATGAATCTCTTTATGAAGCATGGACTCGTTTCAAGGACTTACTCCAAAAAGTCCCTTATCATGGCATAGATCTTTGGCTCCAAGTCCAAATCTTTTATGACCATATCGATATCTCCACGAGGCGAGCCATTGACCAATCGGCCGGTGGTAAGCTACGTGATCTTAGTGCGGAACAATCATGGGAACTCATAGAAGATCTTGCTCTCTATGATAACAAAAGTTGGAATGATCCCCGTGATTTGAACAAAACGGTCAAGGCAATATCTTTGCCTTCGAACAATTCTAGCACTTCCGACCGTAGGATCATGGAACTTGAGGACCAAGTCAAGTTTCTCATGAAATCTTGCGAAGGTCCTAAGCCTTCAAGCCAAGTGAACAAAAGCACTTCTTCATGCGAATTATGTAGTGGTCCCCATGACACTCGTGATTATGTGGAACTCCCCGGAACAGCTTTTGCGGACTACGCATCCACGCGTACCGACGAAGCGGGAGATAAGTGGTACACTTTCAAGCCCGAGCCAAACACTTACGGTGATTCATACAACCCCTCTTGGAAAAATCACCCAAACCTTAGGTGGAAACCCAATTCTTCCAATCCGCCTAATCGTTACCAACCAAACGGTCCATGATGCGTGGGAATCGCAACAGACTTTACCTCTCGAGGGATCTCGAGAAGCTTACAACCCCCACCAGGCAGTGTACCTGATCGTTGTAGTATAGTATAGTGACAAGTACCGGGGGATTGATCGTTCAGCTTAGGAATAGTGTCGCTAGGATTAGAAAGCCTAAATTACTAGTTCTAAAGGTGAGGGACGATTATTTTTGTGTTTTTATATTTTTTAGAAAGCAATTAAAATCTCGGGTTTTGAAGGATTAGGGCGGAATTAGTTGCTATTCAACTAACCCAAAACTAAGATGCAATCAAAATAAAATACTAGAAAATGAAAATAAACTAATTATACTAAGGTTGAGAGCAGTAATTGGAGAAAATGTGTTTACTTAGATTTCATTACTCCCTAGATATCTTTTACACGTTAATTACTTGTTATAATTGCATGGATGACGGATCGTATTCCTTAATACCATTCATGGGGTGGCATACATAACTCCCCAATTCTATGAGCTCTTATCTCCTCCTACACCATGCCCAGCACAACTATAGGGATTGTAAACAGTGGCTCATGCATTAAATATAACCAATATAGACCTAGTACGCCTCGGTTCATGTTTCTTAAGACGTTCAAGCATGTTACCATTTGGAGATCTGCCAGTTTTCTTAAGCCTAACATATAAATCATTCATCCACAACAAGAATAAACAAGTAATCAACACATAATCAATATCTAGGTTTCATTAGATCTAAGCAAACACAAAAGAGATCTAGCCTAGCATAATAGAATCAAGACAAGAACAAGATATAGACAACCAACACATAGACATATTGATTGAATTAGAAGAACACTTTTCTTGATTAATCATGCAAGGTATCAAGGGGTTGGAACCCTTGAAAAACCTGTAAAGTTACACCAAAATCGTCTTTAGGGTTTCTCCCAAAACTTCTCTCTTTAAATGTGAAAAACTAGAAAACTATATATAGGAAAATAGGGATGACGGCGTCAAGAACAAAGGTGTGACGCCGTCATCTCGCCGCCAAATACTTCCTCGGACGGCCTTGATCTACTTCTGACGCCGTCAAGGCCTAGGCCGTCACATAAATTACTCTTGACGCCCTGTATGTAACGCCGTCATCAACTACGGATTTTAATTCTTGAGGTTTTGACGCCGTCAGGAAAACTCTTGACGCCTTCATGAACTACGGATTTTAATTCTTGAGGTTTGACGCCGTCAGGGAATTACTCTTGACGCCGTCACCTACTGTTCCCAGCATGGAAAATTGAGACTTTGCCGTTTTCTTCACTTTTATGCTCCAAAAACGTCCAAAATGGCTTCTTTTCCAGAATTCACTCTCCAAGTACCTAAAATCACAAAAGGAACGATTTAGGGCAATATTTGATCAAATAAATTCGGATTCGGGCTTAAATGACCCCCTAAAAACGGATCATTTTTCGCCTCATCAATCCACCATCCAACCGTACTTTCAACAACAATCCTTCTAACAACTATGGTAGTACCAACAATCTTGAAGGATTGATGTCAAAGTTCATGGCATCTCAAGAAGCTCGCATAGCTAGGTTTGAAACCGAATTCAACCAACAACAAACGGAGATGACCAACAAAATTGACAACTTGTTGAAAGCCCTCAACAACCAAGCGTTAATCACACCTAGGAAGGACACTAGGGACACCAATAGTGGAATCCAAATTAAGGATCCCTCATCATCCAAACATGTCCACTTTGTCAATGTTGTCACTATTAAGCCAATAGATAAGGAGATAGAAGAGAGTGACAAGGGTGAAGTTAGAGTAGAAGCCAAGACTAAGGATGAGAGTAGGGAAGTTGAGGTTAATAAGGATGAGGAATTAGAGGAGGTAGAGCCTATAGAAAAATACTTTGATAAGTTGCTCACCGAGGAAGAACGGGAGTACCATAAGGATTTATTCGATAGTCCCGAGAGACCATATATCTTCGGCACACCCCTTATCAAAATGGAAGACCCCTCTAACATTAACATCCCATGCAATATCAGGCACATGCATATATGGAAAGCTTACATCGACCCTAGATCCCCCGTTAACATCATGACTAGGACTTATTACAATTGGGTGATGAAGAAGCAACTTAATTTTAGGATGATGCCCAATAAGAATCTAATAAGTAATTTTGCAGGAAGAGTGAAGGGATTGCATGTGATTATAGGGAATCTCACCTATGAGATCGATTTTATGATAGTGGAAGACATTCGTCCGGTGATCGATGCTTGCCTAAGCCAAATAATATTTGGAAAACCATTTGTTGAAGCCACTAGGATGAGTTATGATTCGACTTTAGGGATAGTTAGATTCAAGGAAGAGAATGATGAGGTTGCCTATCAAATGCCCTACAAGATTGAGCAATACCGCCTTCTCTCTAATTTCGAAAAAGAACACAAGCAAGCGGCTTATTATAGGAATGAGGAGGATAGACGTAGAGGAGTAGAATACGTAAAGAATAGGATGCTTGGTTTCTATAAAGAATGCTTACAACTAGGTCCGGAATACAAAACTGGTTTAGAAGACGACCTAGAGAGTGAAACCAATGATGAGATCACGTAGTAACCCATGACCTTGAGTCTAGCTACAAGACTCGTAAATAAAGAAAAGCGCTTCTTGGGAGGCAACCCATGTTTTGTGTGATTTTATTTTTGTTTGTTTGTTATTTGTTTCCGTATGCATGCTTTATTTTTATTGTTGGTAGATCATGTTTCTAAACTAAATAGTGGAAATACTTTACTTTGTTGTTTAGCCTAGTCTTAACTCCACCTAAAAGTATTTTTGCAAAAGATAAGTGTAAGGGGAAACCCCAAATATGTTTTCAAGAAATAAACCGATCATGATTCTCCACAATATTAAATGAACATGTATATTCGTATTTGTTAGAGTCAAATGCTTGTATTTAGTCATAATGAAGTTTTGCATGATTTTCCAGGAAGTAGGACCAAGTTTTTCCAGAAATTTTCCGGAAACTTAACATAAGAATTTCTGCAGGTCAATTCTGACGGCGTCAGGAGTTTACTCTTGACGGCGTCAGGTGTAAAAATCTGGAAATTTTACCAGTTTTGTTTTTCTAACGGAGTCTTATGGTTTTTGTGAATTATTAAGTTTTATAATCTCCAGGAGATCTGCAAACTTCATTCCACAAGCATTATATCTTATTTTGTTTTCTAGGATTTAGTAACTTATATAGGATGCCGCCGATTTTACGCGAGGTTGTCTTGTCTATTTTCTCAGGTTTTACAGGTTATGTATGACAAGAAGATGATTTATATTCTGGAAGGGAAGCTTTGATTGTTCATTTTCTTGGAGGAAGATTTAACCTGGCCACCTATTATCCATACCGAGCGAATCAGGGGAGTATTTGATTTCATTCTCTTTACTTTTTCACTTTTACATTCTTTACTTGAACATTGGGGACAATGTTCATCTTAAGTGTAAGGGGAGGGTAAAAAGATGATACCTTACATATGCACTTTCGCTTGAGTTTGTTTTGTTTAATGGTAGATGTGTAATAAAACTATCAGAAATACTTGTTAGTGCAATTTTAGCGCCAAATTTAAATTTTTTTACAACATTTAGGAGTGAAACTTTAGCCATAGCAAGCGTCTCATGGATAGGAGATTGTATGACTAGCACATAACCGTATATTCAGAAAATTTTTCCACCCAAATATGTGAGGTTCGCCTTTAGATTTGATAGGAAAAGCATTTACTATTAGTGCTTATGAGTGTACCGGTAGCATTTAGATTCTAGAACTTGCGTTAGTGATGCATCCCGAGACCGCTAGTGAGACTACATTCATGTGGTAGGATTTACTACATGATAAGAGGCATTAGGATCACCCTTGTGTTAAACCCGTATTATAATTACTTGACCATTTAAGTCATATTACTTGGCTAGTTAAGTCAACTAATTTTCCCACACCCTTAGCGTTGTACTCATTTTTAGTACACGAAACCCCTAGTACACCCCTCCGAGCCTATCTTTTTGTTTCTAACTTTAAGCATTTTACTTAAAGAAAGAATTTGTTACACCCCACTTAAATGTACAACCAAATCGCCTTAGCCTTCCGTGTATGCGCTCATTTTTAGTGCATTATTGTTATTTAATAAACCTTAAGTTAACTTTCTAATTGATTACATGGTTGATAAGTCGAGTCATATCCTTGTACATATTGTTTTGGGACGATTGAGACTCATGGGTAAAGTACTTATTTTATGGAGTAATGGGGAAGAACATAATATTATTACCCCCATATGTGCTTTAATCTTAAAAGTGCTCCAAGTGTTTTGATTTTCTTAATTCGAGTCGTTAGATTAGTTAATTGTAAAGTATGTAAAAATTCAAGTGTAAGGGGAACGTTCATTCCCTATGATGTATTATTTTGGATGGTAGGGTAAGAGTGTATGCAAAAAAAAAAAAAAAAAAAAAAAAAAAAAAAAAAAAAAAAAAAAAATCGAAAAAATCAAGAAAAAGAAAAAAAAAATAGAAAAAAGAAAAAGAGAAAAAACATACGGACTACTATCTCGTTTCATTCTATGTTCATTTTATGTTTTTGCTATTTTTCATTTTTTAGTCTAAGTCGAGTCTAGTCTTGGCTTAGCAACGCCACATTGTACATGTAATTAACCAAGATTGTTAACTCGCCACCAGTAAAACTTCCTTTATCCAACAAAACCGTGTATTTCATATCCCTACACCTAACGTTACAACCCTTTAAAAGACCTCTTTGATAGTTTATCCTAGGTGCTTACGCCATGTGGTGGAGGTTTGATCCTTTCCCAAGCCTATGGTAATCCATTTTGCTATGACAGGTAGTGAGAGATATCTTCCGTTTCCATATTGTAATTCACACTTTATTACACCCGAGAGATGTGAGTATCTAAACACTATTTGTGAGGTGCTTGTGTATAACCTCCGTGCTTGTCTATTGGTCTTTAGTGGAACGATTATTTGTTGTAATTACTTTTATATTAGTGTTAAATGACCCCTAACTTGTCTTTTGAGTAGAATAAAAGCGCATTTGCTTGAGGACAAGCAAATATCAAGTGTAAGGGTATATGATGAGGCGAAAAATGATCCGTTTTTAGGGGGTCATTTAAGCCCGAATTCGAATTTATTTGATCAAATAATGCCCTAAATCGTTCCTTTTGTGATTTTAGGTACTTTGGGAGTGAAATCCAGAAAAGGAAGCATTTCGGACATTTTTGGAGCATAAAAGTGAAGAAAACGCAAAAGTCTTAATTTTCCATGCTGGGAACAGTAGGTGACGGCGTCAAGAGCAACTCCCTGACGGCGTCAAGAGCAAAATTCCATGACGGTCCAGTAGAGATTTGACGGCGTCATGAAGGTAGGGCGTCAAGAGTAAAAGTCATGACGGCCTGGAAATGATTAAGTCTTGACGGCGTCAAATGTAGATCAAGGCAGTCCGAGAATAGTTTTGGCGGCGAGGTGACGGCGTCACCTAATTGGTCTTGACGCCGTTAGACCCCTTTTCCTATATATAGTTTTCTAATTTTTCACATTTAAGGAGAGAAGTTTTGGGAGAAACCATAAGTACGATTTTGGTGTAACTTTACAGGTTTTTCAAGGGTTCCAACTACTTGATACCTTGCATGTGTAATCAAGATAAGTGTTCCTTTAATTCAATCAATATGTCTATGTGTTGGTTGTCTATATCTTGTTCTTGTCTTAATTCCATCATGCTAGGCTAGATCTATCTTGTGTTTGCTTAGATCTAATGAAACCTAGATGTTGATTATGTGTTGATTACTTGTTTATTCTTGTTTTGGATGAATGATTTATATGTTAGGCTTAAAAAAACTGGCAGATCTCCAATTGGCAACATGCTTGAACGTCTTAAGAAACATGAACCGACGCGCACTAAGTCTTTATTGGTTGTATTTAATGCATGAGCCACTGTTTACAATCCCTATAGTTGTGTTGGGCATGGTGTAGGAGGAGATAAGAGCTCATAGAATTGGGGAGTTAAGTGTGCCACCCCATGAATGGTATTAAGGAATACGATCCGTCATCCATGCAATTATAACAAGTAATTAACGTGTAAAAGATGTCTAGGGAGTAGTGAAATCTAAGTAAACACATTTTCTCCAAATTACTGCTCACAACTTTAGTATAAATTAGTTTATTTTCATTTTTAGTATTTTATTTTGATTGCATCTTAGTATTGGGTTAGTTGAATAGCAACTAATTCCGCCCAAATCCTTCAAACCCGAGATTTTAAATTGCTTTCTAAAAAACATAAAAATACAAATATAATCTTCCTTCACCTTTAGAACTAGTATTTAGGTTTTCTAATCCCAGCGACACTATTCCTAGTTGAATGATCAATCCCCCGGTATTTGTCACTATACTATACTACAACGATCAGGCACACTGCCTGGAGGGGGTTGTAAGCTTCTCAAGATCCCTTGAGAGGTAAAGCCTGGTGCGATTCCCACGTATCACCAATCCGCATCCGAATAAGCAACCAAGGATGTAGTAGAAGATGCAAACAACTGTAACCCATAGTCTAAGGTACCCCGAACATACCGCAAAATCCGTTTGAGAGCCGAGAAATGGGGCTCTCGAGGGTCATGCATATGAAGGCAAACCTGCTGAACTGCATAAGATATATCTGGTCGAGTAAAGGTGAGATACTGAAGAGAACCTGCAAGAGTCCGGTATAAAGTAGGATCAGATAGCGGATCACCATCATCCCCCTGTTTAGACTCAGTATCAACAGGAGTCCAACTGGGATTACAATTAACCATATTTGCATTGGCAAATATCCCTTCTTGGAATTTTGCATATTGAATCTCTTCAATATTTTATCAATGTAAGCACTTTGGCTTAATCCAATTAATCGCTGAGATCTATCTCTATATATCTTGATTCCCAGAATAAATGCAGCTTCCTCTAAATCTTTCATAGAAAAACACTTTCCAAGATATGCCTTAACCTTTTGCAAACTTGGAATGTCGTTTCCCATGATCAATATGTCATCAACATATAAAATAAGGAAAATTACATTACTCCCACTAGCTTTGTGATATACACATGGCTCATCAAGATTTTAAGTGAATCCATACTTTTTAATCTCACTATCAAATCTCTTATTCCATTGTCGTGATGCTTGCTTCAATCCATAAATGGATCTTTGAAGTTTGCATACACGATTTAGGAATTCTTGATTCACAAACCCCTCAGGTTGCGCCATATAGATGTCTTCATCTAGGCGACCATTTAAGAAGGCAGTTTTGACATCCATCTGCCAAATCTCATAGTCATAGTATGCGGCTATGGCTACAAGAATCCTAATAGCCCTAATGTCAGCTACAGGAGAAAAGGTCTCCTCATAGTTAACACCAAAAGTTTGAGTATAGCCTTTAGCTACTAAACGGGCCTTATAGGTGTGTACAATGCCATCCATATCAATCTTTTTCTTGTAGAGCCATTTACTCCCAACTACCTTGGCACCCGGAGGTAGGTCTACTTCTTCCCAGACTTCATTGTCTTTCATGGATTGCATTTCCCCATTCATAGCAACCTACCATTTTTCATTTTCAGGACCATTTATGGCAGCCTTATAACTAGTAGGTTCATCAAGATCCCCTAGTAAGTTATCATCACACTCTACATTAAGACATAGACGTGTAGGAGCTTTCACGTGTCTAGTTGACCTACGAATGGGAATCACTTTAACTTCAGGTGGAGGACTTAAACTTTCAGGTTCCACAGGAAGTTGGCTAGTGTTTTCAGAAGGTGTTACATCTTTTTGATCATCTTCCAGATCATACACTCTCACACTGAATTCTTGAGATATGAGCTCATTTTCCAAGAAGTCTCCATACCTTGCAACAAAAACTTTGTTTTCAGGTGGGTAATAAAAGTAGTAACCCATAGTTTCCTTAGGGTATTCTACGAAGATGCGCTTTACAGATCTTTGTTGGAGTTTGTCTGCTGAGTCACTGATTAAGGCAAAAGCAGTCAACTAAAGTCAACCAAGTGAGTGGTCAACTTAGTCAAACACCTTAGGCTCAATGCTCCGTGGAAGTATAGGGTTTCCCCGGGTCGTTATGTCCCGACGAGGTGTGATGGTAATCAAAACGGGTTTGTGATCGGGTGAATTTGGACAGAAAAGGGTATGATGATTATACCACTGATTTTTAGCTGAAAATGATACAAATACTTAATATGGACAAAAACTGAAAAACCAGATAAGTGAAAACGTATTAAAACTTAAAAGGTACGTTTAAGTTAAAATAAACGTCAACGTACCAAATAAAAAGTGAAAACTGAAATCTGAAAACCCTCAGGGGGTGAAAATGACTTTTTTACAAACCTAAGGATGAAAGAAAATTTTTAGAAAAATAAAATGAATTTTTACACTAATTAATTATTTAATATTAATTAAATACTATTTAATACTAATTATTAATATTTAAATAACTTAAATACAATATAATATTATTTTAATACTAGAAAAATGAAAATTAAATTTCTAAAATTATAAAATAACTAAAAACTAATTTCAAAATTAAAAATATACTTTTTTTGTCTTTTTGTGGATTTTATATTAATTAATTACTAATTTAATATTAATTACCTAATTAAAATAATTTCAATTCTAAAAAATAGAAAATGAACAGTAAAAATTATGAGAAAATTCCTAAAATTATTTTATAACATATAAAAGCTAGGAAAATTATAAAAACTAGGGTGTGCTTAATAAAAACTAATTATGCTATTTAATACTTAAATATTAATTAATTATTACATAAACTATATTTAATTCTAATAAATATTAGATGACAATATAAAAATCTAAAAAAATTACCAAAAATACTTTGATATAAAAGAAAATTAAAAAAAATATAAAAATGCAAATTACTTAATAAAAAGCTAAAAAGGAAAATTAAAAAGATAATTAATATTAAATAGAAACTATCACTTAATTTTAAATTGGATTTTTCTGATTTTTCTTTTTGAAAACTATTTAACTACTAAAAATAGGAAACTTTTGGGAAGACAACTTTTTTCTAGCTTAAAAATAAGCCAAATGGACACCAAAATGCTTATACAGTTGACTTTTGTTGACTTTTGAAGGAAATGAACCTCTGTGGGGCCCACAGAGGTGGATAATGGTTCAAATAAGTTACTTGAACTAGTATAAGCTAGAAACAACAAAATAACGCCACAGGATAAGCCAATAAGCACTCCAATAAGCACTTGGAACTTGATTTCAACTCAGAAATGGGACAGAAAACTAGAGAGATTCTAGGTGGGGTCCACAGAGCATAAGCTCAAAAGCTTGGATGGAATGGTAAGACAGCAAGCTAGGGAACACAATGGAACCAAGAACCACCACCGGGGTCAACTGAGGTGGCCTGTGGGACCCACCAAAGTGGTGGCAGTGGCGGTGGTGCTGCTGCAGCAGGGGAGGTGATACCCCCTGCAGCTGTGTTTGAGAGGTTGTGGGGCCCACACAAAAAATCACAAAAATAAAGAAACCATGGATTCCTAAAGATTAGGTGGAGGACATCAACCTGTAAAAGTTTCAAGGCCTGAATCTACACACAAAATTCAAAACAATTCTTGGAATTTTTGCATTTTTCCTGAGATTATGCTATTTTAACTTTTGTAATGAACTTGAAATGTTGACTTTGGTGAGTTTTTGACTGGATTAAATGACTGATTATGATGTTATATGCTAAAATGGGACTAGATTATGCAAATACAACAACTTTTAAGCTAAATTGAGTGATTATGCTTCCTAAAAACTCCACAGTGAAACTGTGAGAGTGATCAAAGAGAGTTTTGACTTTTTTCAAATGGACACCCAATTTTATGATGAACTTAGCCTATAAGGGTCTAATGTAACCTGTGAAAACTACAATCAACCAATGAAACTCACTGTGGCCTATTGAGATACACTGAACCAAACACTACCTTATGCAACTGTAAATGTGATTTTCAATAGATATCACTGATTAAGACCATACATCTGATTCCAAATGTTATAATATGATGACGTGGACTGATGAGGCGAAAAATGATCCGTTTTTAGGGGGTCATTTAAGCCCGAATCCGACTTTATTTGATCAAATATTGCCCTAAATCGTTCCTTTTGTGATTTTAGGTACTTGGAAAGTGAATTCTGGAAAAGAAGCCATTTTGGACGTTTTTGGAGCATAAAAGTGAAGAAAACGGCAAAGTCTCAAATTTCTATGCTGGGAACAGTGCATGAAGGCGTCAAGAGTTGTTCTTGACGGCGTCAAAGTCCCAAGAATAAAATACCGTGGTTGGTGACGGCGTCACACAGGCCGTCATAAGTAGATCAAGGCCGTCCGAGGAAGTATTTGGCGGCGAGATGACGGCGTCACACCCTTGCTCTTGACACCGTCACCCCAGTTTTCCTATATATAGTTTTCTAGTTTTTCACATTAAGAGGAGAAGTTTTGGAGAAACCCTAAAGACGAATTTGGTGCAACTTTTACAGGTTTTTCAAGGGTTCCAAACCCTTGATACCTTGCATTGTAATTAAGATAAGTGTTCTTCTAATTCAATCAATATGTCTATGTGTTGGTTGTCTATATCTTGTTCTTGTCTCAATTCTATCATGCTAGGCTAGATCTCCTTTGTGTTTGCTTAGATCTAATGAAACCTAGATATTGATTATGTGTTGATTACTTGTTTATTCTTGTCTTGGATTAATGATTTTATATGTTAGGCTTAAGAAAACTGGCAGATCTCCAAATGGTAACATGCTTGAACGTCTTAAGAAACATGAACCGAGGCGTACTAGGTCTTTATTGGTTGTATTTAATGCATGAGCCACTGTTTACAATCCCTATAGTTGTGCTGGGTCATGGTGTAGGAGGAGATAAGAGCTCATAGAATTGGGGAGTTATGTATGCCACCCCATGAATGGTATTAAGGAATACAATCCGTCATCCATACAATTATAACAAGTAATTAACGTGTAAAAGATATCTAGGGAGTAGTGAAATCTAAGTAAACACATTTTCTCCAATTACTGCTCACAACCTTAGTATAATTAGTTTATTTTCATTTTTACTATTTTATTTTAATTGCATCTTAGTCTTGGGTTAGTTGAATAGCAACTAATTCCGCCCACTCTTTCAAAACCCGAGATTTTAATTGCTTTCATAAAAATATAAAAACACAAAAATAATCATCCCTCACCCTTAGAACTAGTAATTTAGGCTTTCTAATCCTAGCGACACTATTCCTAAGCTGAACGATCAATCCCCTGGTACTTGTCACTATACTATACTACAACGATCAGGTACACTGCCTGGTGGGGGTTGTAAGCTTCTCGAGATCCCTCGAGAGGTAAAGCCTGTTGCGATTCCCACGCATCAAGTTTTTGGCGCCGCAGCCCGGGGAATAGTTATTTTCTAGGTTAGAATTTCTTTTTATTAGGTCTACTTGCTAGATTCCTTTCTAGTAAGATTTTATTTTTATTTTTAGGTTTTCTTTAGTCTATCTTATTTCTTCGTGCCTTTGTTCGTAACTCTTTACCATCCGACATCATGGAAGGTGGTAACATCTTTGAACCCGTCATCCCGCCACAACAAAACCCACCATTAGAACCCCTTAGGCCCCGAACTTTAGGAGAGTATTCCCGACCTAGCCACCAAGGCTATCGAAACACCATTGAGCTCACCGGAGCCAATGTGACCCCCTTGCGATCCGACACCATCCGGTTGGTGCAAAGCGGATGTGCATTCCATGGACTTCGTTCCGAAGATCCAAACCAACACCTTAAGGACTTTCTCAAAATCGTAGATTCCATAGACCTAGGTGTTGAAACTAGAGAGACTACCCGTTTACGCCTATTCCAATTCTCTCTACGGGATCAAGCTAGTCAATGGCTTGAGCGTTTACCCGCGGGATCCATCACCACATGGGATGATCTCACCACTCGTTTCCTTGCTCAATTTTTCCCACCAGGGAGAACTACTAAGCTTAGAAATGACATCTTGATGTTCCAACAACGTCAAAATGAATCTCTTTATGAAGCATGGACTCGTTTCAAGGACTTACTCCAAAAAGTCCCTCATCATGGCATAGATCTTTGGCTCCAAGTCCAAATCTTTTATGACCATATCGACATCTCCACGAGGCGAGCCATTGACCAATCGGCCGGTGGTAAGCTACGTGATCTTAGTGCGGAACAATCATGGGAACTCATAGAAGATCTTGCTCTCTATGACAACGAAAGTTGGAACGATCCCCGTGATTTGAACAAAACGGTCAAGGCAATATCTTTGCCTTCGAACAACTCTAGCACTCCCGACCGTAGGATCATGGAACTTGAGGACCAAGTCAAGTTTCTCATGAAATCTTACGATGCTCCTAAGCCTTCAAGCCAAGTGAACAAAATCACTTCTTCATGCGAATTATGTAGTGGTCCCTATGACACTCGTGATTGTGTGGAACTCCCCGGAACAGCTTTTGCGGACTACGCATCCACGCGTACCGACGAAGCGGGAGATAAGTGGTACACTTTCAAGCCCGAGCCAAACCCTTACGGTGATTCATACAACCCCTCATGGAAAAATCACCCAAACCTTAGGTGGAAACAAAATCAAGCCAATTCTTCCAATCCGCCTAATCGTTACCAACCAAACGGTCCACCATCCAATCGTACTTTCAACAACAATCCTTCTAACAACTATGGTAGTACCGACAATCTTGAAGGATTGATGTCAAAGTTCATGGCATCTCAAGAAGCTCGCATATCTAAGTTTGAAGCCGATTTCAAACAAAAGCAAAGCGAGATGACCACTAGAATTGATGCATTGTTGAAAGTTCTCAATGACTGAGAAATGGGAGCACTCCCAAGTGACACGGTCAAGAATCCGAAACTAACCGTTAATTCCATATCCTCAGTTTCGTCACCCACTTCGTGTCTACAATACTACTCGGTTAAATCAACGAGCACGTGTTTCAAACAAAACCAATTTCCCCAAAAGGACCAATCAAATAAAACACCCACTATAGAGCCGGTCAAAAGCATTATTGAAACACCTCTTACGCAAGACCTTGATGATGAATTCAAAGAACTTCACCTTGAACGACCCGTCATTGATGTCTTAGCGCGTGCTCCTTACTATAGTGCCCTCCTAGAAAAATATGAGAAGTATAAGCTAGGTAAAAATGGGACCGCCTTCGTTCGACAAGTTGCCTAAAAAGCTTGATGATCCGGGTATATTTGTTTTGCCTTGTAAGATAGGAAGATCCGAAGCTTTCGACACACTAGCCGATTTAGGGTCAAGCCTCAACTTGATTCCCCTATCCTTATTCACCGCTCTTAAGCTAGGAAAGTTAGAGGAAACGGAGGTATTGATAGGGCTAGCGGATGGGAGTATTGCCCACCCGGTTGGAATGATTAAGGATGTAGTTGTTCACGTAGGAAAGTTAACTATATTAGCGGATTTTCACGTCCTAGACATGGTTAGTGACACTACATGCCCATTATTGGTAGGAAGAGGATTTTTAGCAACCGCTAGCGCCATGATAGATTGTAAGGAGTCTAAGATAGCGGTAGGTGAAGGTGATACTTGGTCGGTGTACAATGTAAAGAAGCATAGTTATGATTGTGATGATGAACCGACACCGCATTGGGTAGAGATGAATAGGAGACCGTCTAGATATGGACCTTGGATAGAAAGGAACTTTATAGGACCTCAATGCCCATTCTATCTAGAAAAAGACTTTGTTGAAAAGACACATTTGGTAGAACAACTCATAGCTAGAGATGAAGAGCTAGACCCCTTTGAGGACCCCTTAGTCTTTAGGAAGATGATTGAGTTATTAAGTGTAATGCCCATTAACATAGAAAGGAATAAATGGAAAAGAGAGGGAGATAAGTGTAGATGGAGGTGGGACAAGCCACCTAAAGAAGGTGACGGGTCATGGCATATTAGAATGACTTTGTATGATCCGGATGGAGAAAAGTTTGAAAGGTCATACCACACTAAGGAAACCGATAGGAAGTTGAAACCTAAGTTTGATCCCAAAGATGTCCTCAATGAAGAACTCACCCAAATCACGTAGTAACCCATAGCCTTGAGTCTAGCTACAAGACTCGTAAATAAAGAAAAGCGCTTCTTGGGAGGCAACCCATGTTTTGTGTGATTTTAATTGTTTGTTTGTTATTTGCTTCCGTATGCATGTTTTATTTTTATTGTTGGTTGATCATGTTTCTCAATTAAAATGTGGAAATACTTTACCATGTTGTTTGGCCTAGTCTTAACTCCAACCTAAAAGTACTTTTGCAAAAGATAAGTGTAAGGGGAAACCCCAAATATGTTTTTCAAGAAACAAACCGATCATGATTCTCCACAATATTAAATGAACATGTATATTCGTATTTGTTAGAGTCAAATGCTTGTATTGAGTCATAATGAAGTTTTGCAGGATTTTCCAGGAAGTAGAACCAAGTTTTTCCAGAAATTTTCCGGAAACTTAACATAAGAATTTCTGCAGGTCCATTCTGACGGCGTCAGAGGTTTACTCTTGAAGGCGTCAGGAGTTAAAAATCTGGAAATTTTACCGGTTTTGTTTTTCTAACGGAGTCTTATGGTTTTTGTGAATTATTAAGTTTTATAATCTCCAGGAAATCTGCAAACTTCATTCCACAAGCATTATATCTTACTTTGTTTTCTAGGATTTAGTAACTTATATAGGATGCCGCCGATTTTACGCGAGGTTGTCTTGTCAATTTTTGTCAGGATTTACAGGTTATGTTCGACAAGGAGATGATTTATATTCTGGAAGGGAAGCTTTGATTGTTCATTTTCTTGGAGGAAGATTTAACCTGGCCAACCTATAATCAATACCGAGCGAATCAGGGGAGTATTTGATTTCATTCTCTTTACTTTTTCACTTTTACATTCTTTACTTGAACATTGGGGACAATGTTCATCTTAAATGTAAGGGGAGGGTAAAAAGATGATACCTTACATATGCACTTTCGCTTGACTTTGTTTTGTTTGATGGTAGATGTGTAATAAAACTATTAGAAATACTTGTTAGTGCAATTTTAGCGCCAAATTTAAAATTTTTTACAACATTTAGGAGTGAAACTTTAGCCATAGCAAGCGTCTCATGGATAGGAGATTGTATGACTAGCACATAACCGTATATTCAGAAAAATTTTCCACCCAAATATGTTAGGTTCGCCTTTAGATTTGATAGGAAAAGCATTTACTATTAGTGCTTATGAGTGTACCGGTAGCATTTAGATTCTAGAACTTGTGTTAGTGATGCATCCCGAGACCGCTAGTGAGACTACATTCGTGTGGCAGGATTTACTACATGATAAGAGGCATTAGGATCACCCTTGTGTTAAACCCGTATTACAATTACCTGACCATTTGAGTCATATTACTTGGCTAGTTAAGTCAACTAATTTTTCCCACACCCTTAGCGTTGTACTCATTTTTAGTACACGAAACCCCTAGTACACCCCTCCGAGCCTATCTTTTCGTTTCTAACTTTAAGCATTTTTGTTAAAGGAAGAATTTGTTACACCCCACTTAAATGTACACCCAAATCGCCTTAGCCTTCCGTGTATGCGCTCATTTTTAGTGCATTATTGTTATTTGTTAAACCCTAAGTTAACTTTCTAATTGATTACATGGTTGCTAAGTCGAGTCATATCCTTGTACATATTGTTTTGGGACTCATGAGACTCATGGGTAAGTACTTATTTTATGAAGTAATGGGGAAGAACATCATTTATTACCCCCATATGTACGTTAATCTTAAAAGTGCTCCAAGTGTTTTGATTTTCTTAATTCGAGTCATTAGAATAGTTGAATGTAAAGTATGTAAAGATTCAAGTGTAAGGGGAACTCTCATCCCCTATGATGTATTATTTTGGATGGTAGGGTAAGAGTGTATGCAAAAAAAAAAAAAAAAAAAAAAAAAAAAAAAAAAAAAAATCGAAAAAAAAAATCAAGAAAAAGAAAAAGAAAAAGAAAATGAAAAAAAAAAAAAAAAAAAACATACGGACTACCATTGATTCGCCCTAAACTAGTTATCTTTTATTTCTCAACCACTTGTGAATGGTCAATGGTAAAGTCAAACCAATCAAAGGCAAATGCTTCCGAGGAATACAGTGTTTTCCCGGGTCGTAATGTCCCAACGAGGTTGTGATGATTAAAAACGAATCTGTGATTAGTGAATGTGAACAGGTAAGGGTATAAAGTGTGTGTGTGTGATTTAGACTAGGGTTTTATAACTTAAATAAACTATTAAAACGATTACGTAAAACCTAGGTATCTAAAAACGTTCACCAAATTAAAATCAGACGCGACTGCGTACTGAGAAAAAGGTGAGTTTTAAGAAAAATAAACTACAAGGGTTAAAAATGAAAATTATATAAACTTAAACTTAAAATAAAATTAAATTAAAAAGAAAACTATTTTTTAGATTATTATATTATTTATTATTAATTATTTAAATAAAATCTATTTAACTTTTTAATTAAAACTAACTTAAATAAAAACTAAAAATGATTAACAATACAAATTGAACTAAAAATTTATAAAAATAATTTCTAAACTTAAAAATGAACTTGAAGAAAGTATAAAAAATAAAAATAAATCTTTTTGTCTTTTTATGAATTTTCTATTAATTAAAAACTATTAATATTAATTATACTAATTAAACTATTTTAAATTATAAATAATATCAAACTAACTTAGAAAATTATGAAAAAATTTATAAAACTATTTTATAACTTATAAAAGCTATAAAAAATATAAAAACTAGGTATTGCTATATAAAAATTAATTATGCTATTTAAAACTTATTTATTGATTAATTATTAATTAAACTATTATTAATTATAATAAATACTAAATTACAAAATAAAAATCTAAGAAAATTATTAAAAATACTTTAACCTATAAGGAAATTAATAAAAATATAAAAATACAGATTACTTAATAAAAATATAAAAATGAAAATTAAAATTAAATTGTATTAAATAGAAACTATCACTTATTTTTATGTTGTCTTTTCTTGAATTTTCTTTTATAAATCTATTTTATACATAAAAATAAGTAACTTTAATAAAAACAATAATTTTCTAGCTTAATAATAAGCACTGTGGGGGCTTATTACCTCCACAGTTGACTTTGGTTGACCAAATGGACAAATAAGCTCAATTGAGCTGGTGTGGGACCCACTATGGAATTTTCTGGTTCTAATAGGTTGTTTGAACTTGTCAAAGCTTAAAATGGCCAATTAAGCTCAGTAGATAAGCTAATAAGCCCAAATAAGCTAATTCAAAAACTGATTTGAACACAGAAATGGGACAAGGTTTTGGGTCTGATTTAGGTGGGGTCCACTTGGATTCAAGTCAAACCAAGAGTCAACCTTAAGGGTCTGGTAGGAGGGGGGTTGTATGGAACTGGTTTTATGGTGTGGGGTCCACTGGGTTGGTCACAAAACACCACCAAAGTGGTGGTGTTGGCCTGTTATCTGGTGTGCAGGGCAACTACCCAGGCCTGCAAGTGTCTTTATGCAGTTGTGGGGCCCACCTCAAAAATGGCAAAAATATAGAGCTTATTGACTCCTAAAGATGAGTTGGGATACTACAATACCTCAAGAGCTCAATTCCTAAAACTTAATCCTAAATTCTAAACAATTCCCCAAAGATTTGGATTTTTCTGAATAAGTAAAATTTGACTTTTTGAAATTACCTATCTAGTTTGACTTTGTTGAACTTTGAATTGATCCTATAAGCTAAATAAGTTATGATAAGCTATAATAAACCTAAATTAAGCTAGATGCATAAGTTCTAAGCTAATGGGTGGGTTTGTGGACCTTAAAGCCTTGACAGTTAACTGTCAAGGACTTTAGAGGTGGATTTTGACTTTTTGATTGTATAAGTGACCAAGTTATGGTTAGACTGAGCTAGTATGAACCTAAGTTACTATTATGAATCACCAATTCACACTCAAAGTCAGTTGAGCTCACTGAGCAAACCTGAGCCAAACACCCTCTTATATATCTGTTTATGAGATTTTCAAGGCTAAACACTATTCTAATCCATAAAAATGATCCCAAATACTATATTATGACTAATTAAGATTAAATAAACATAAATCAAACACAACACAAGCATATAACACAGGTTTGTCAATCTTGTATTTTACACAGTGAAAGGTGAAATTTTAGCAACAAAGGAATCTAATTAATAAGCAGCCAATATTAAGCTATATATTAACTTAACAACAACAAATAAACAGAAAAACACAAAGATCAACACAAATAAAATACAAGAACGATAAAATGCCAAAAATAGTAAAAATCCTTACAAGTGATTCAAGCTTGAGAGACAGTGAACCAGGGACTAATACTTATCCTAACAACCTCCCACAAGGTATCTAAGACCAGAATAATCCAATTTTCACCATGTTCCATTGCTCAATCTTCATTGCCATATATTTTCTATTTATTTTTCTATTTTCTCTATTTTTTTAGTATTTTTCTTTTTCACTGAATATTGCTGAATTATAGTTCCAATAAGCTTAATAAGCCTTGTCAGAGCTTATGTGAGCTTATGAATTCAGTAACAACAACAATTAACAACTTACAAGCTTTTTGAGATTTTTGAAAATTTAAGAAATACAAAATCTGAGATAACAAACTGAAATTTGAATTTGATGATTACAAAAGTTAAAGGTTACATTAACATAACTTAATTGATTACTGAGAAGCTTTAAATTACACTAAGAAAATTAAATTACACTATTCGACCTAATTAAATAAAACCTAAACTAATAATACTTCATCACAGCTCCTCTTCTCTTTTGTAGACCTTTTCTGAGCATGTGGGACCCACCTTGACAATTCCCACCAATCCCCAGCCATTGGATTGGTCTAATCAATCCACACCGTTTAAATTAGTTTTTTTGGCGCCAAAGTCTTTGGGTGTCAGTATTGGGTACTGTGTTATGCGTGGTGAAGTTTTCAAAGGCTTGGAAGGTTGTGGAGGTGGAGGGGAGTGGGTAGGCAAGTGGGGGTTGAGGTGGAAGGCCAGGTGGAGCAGTGGTGGTATGGTGGTATGGTGGTATGGTTTGGGAGGGAAAGAAGGATACGGGGTGGTTTTGGTTTTGTGTTGTTGACCGGGTTGACCAAGGGGGGTGGACTGGGCTGGTAACTTTGGGCCTAGGAATAGGATAGAAAGGGTTGGGCTAGGTTGTTGTGTTGGGTTTGGATTTGGTTTAATTTTTGGTCCGGTTTGGTTTTAATAATACACAAGGACCAAAGTTGTAAATTGGTTAAAGTTGAGGGGCTGTTTGTGACATTATTCCAAATTTGTTCAAAGGACCATAATTGCCAATATATGAATAGTACTAGGGTATTTTTGATATTTTTAATTTTTTAAATACCCGGGGACTAAAACTGACAATTCACCAAACTTCAGGGACTGATTATGTAATTCCACCAAACTTTTCACATAAGGACCAAACCTGCAAAAGATTATTAGTACAGGGACCAAAATTGAATTTCTCAAAGTTTTTACATCCCAGGGACCATTTCTGTCAATTTCCAAAGTACAGGGACTAAACTTGTAATTTTGTGAAACTTTGCACCAAAGGACTAAATATGTAACTTTATGATTAAAAAGGACCTTTGGTGACTTTTTCAAGTTTTTAGAATAACCAGGGACTAGTTTTGCCAATTTATGAAACTTGAGGGACTGAAACTGCCAATTATGCAAACTTTGTACGTTTTTCATCTGTTTTTGCATATTTTGCATTTGAAACATATAAAACACACCTTTAAGATATTTTAAGTATTTTGATACATATTTGAGTGTTTTTGTATGTTTTAGCAGTTCAGGTTGGTATAAAATGATGAGTATTTAGACACTCATCAACCATCCCGTTTTTATTCTATGGTTATTTTATGTTTTTGTTATTTTTCATTTGTTAGCTTAAGTTGAGTCTAGTCTTGGCTTAGCAACGCCATATTGTACATGTAATTAACTAAGATTGTTAACTCGCCACCAGTAAAACTTCTTTTATCCAACAAAACCGTGTAATTCATATCCCTATACCTAACGTTACAACCCTTTAAAAGACCTCTTTTATAGTTTATCCTAGGTGCTTACGCCATGTGGTGGAGGTTTGATCCTTTCCCAAGCCTATGGTAATCTATTTTGCTATGACAGGTAGTGAGAGATATCTTCCATTTCCATAATGTTATATTACTTTATTACACCCGAGAGATGTGAGTATCTAAACACTATTTGTGAGGTGCTAGTGTATGACCTCCGTGCTTGTCTATTGGTCTTTAGTGGAACGATTATTTGTTGTAATTACTTTTATATTAGTGTTAAATGACCCCTAACTTGTCTTTTGAGTAGAATAAAAGCGCATTTGCTTGAGGACAAGCAAATCTCAAGTGTAAGGGTATATGATGAGGCGAAAAATGATCCGTTTTTAGGGGGTCATTTAAGCCCGAATCCGACTTTATTTGATCAAATATTGCCCTAAATCGTTCCTTTCGTGATTTTAGGTACTTGGAGAGTGAATTCTGGAAAAGAAGCCATTTTGGACGTTTTTGGAGCATAAAAGTGAAGAAAACGGCAAAGTCTCAAATTTCTATGCTGGGAACAGTGCATGAAGGCGTCAAGAGTTGTTCTTGACGGCGTCAAAGTCCCAAGAATAAAATACCGTGGTTGATCACGGCGTCACACAGGCCGTCATAAGTAGATCAAGGCCGTCCGAGGAAGTATTTGGCGGCGAGATGACGGCGTCACACCCTTGCTCTTGACGCCGTCACCCCAGTTTTCCCATATATAGTTTTCTAGTTTTTCACATTAAGAGGAGAAGTTTTGGAGAAACCCTAAAGACGAATTTGGTGCAACTTTTACAGGTTTTTCAAGGGTTCCAAACCCTTGATACCTTGCATTGTAATTGAGATAAGTGTTCTTCTAATTCAGTCAATATGTCTATGTGTTGGTTGTCTATATCTTGTTCTTGTCTCAATTCTATCATGCTAGGCTAGATCTCCTTTGTGTTTGCTTAGATCTAATGAAACCTAGATATTGATTATGTGTTGATTACTTGTTTATTCTTGTCTTGGATTAATGATTTTATATGTTAGGCTTAAGAAAACTGGCAGATCTCCAAATGGTAACATGCTTGAACGTCTTAAGAAACATGAACCGAGGCGTACTAGGTCTTTATTGGTTGTATTTAATGCATGAGCCACTGTTTACAATCCCTATAGTTGTGCTGGGTCATGGTGTAGGAGGAGATAAGAGCTCATAGAATTGGGGAGTTATGTATGCCACCCCATGAATGGTATTAAGGAATACAATCCGTCATCCGTACAATTATAACAAGTAATTAACGTGTAAAAGATATCTAGGGAGTAGTGAAATCTAAGTAAACACATTTTCTCCAATTACTGCTCACAACCTTAGTATAATTAGTTTATTTTCATTTTTAGTATTTTATTTTAATTGCATCTTAGGCTTGGGTTAGTTGAATAGCAACTAATTCCGCCCACTATTCCAAAACCCGAGATTTTAATTGCTTTCATAAAAATATAAAAACACAAAAATAATCATCCCTCACCCTTAGAATTAGTAATTTAGGCTTTCTAATCCTAGCGACACTATTCCTAAGCTGAACGATCAATCCCCCGGTACTTGTCACTATACTATACTACAACGATCAGGTACACTGCCTGGTGGGGGTTGTAAGCTTCTTGAGATCCCTCGAGAGGTAAAGCCTGTTGCGATTCCCACGCATCATGGACTTATTCAAGCACAGATGCACACATAATAACAACTCATGCTCATGAATCAGTAATAAGCATTCTTGACAGTTATATGTGAAAACTGAGTAACCAAGTATTATAATGAACACGTAGGAATTATTAAGCATTAACTAAGCTAACATACACCAAATAAGCACAGAGAACTAAATATAAGTAGTAAATAAGCATTAGTATAGTAGAATGCTAAAAATGAGAAATTAGCTTACAATAGCTTCCAAGGTAGAGAACTGAGAACCAAGATCCAATTAACCAACCTACAGCTTTCCACAAAGCTCTATCACCATTATTAATCCATAATTCACCATACTCTTTGATTCATTCTCCATTTCTACTGATTTTCTATTTTTCACTTATTTTCTTGGAATTTTTGGTATTTCAATAAAACTTGAGCTATGAACTGAATAAAATGCTACAGAAACTTATCAGGAGCTTATGTGAGCTTACACAACCAAATAACAACAACTTCTATAATACCACAGATGATAAAATCTCTTATGAGTACAATTGAAAGCTTAAATAAACTCTTAGGAGTACAATTGAAAGCTTAAATAAACACTGGGAATGAAATTACATTTGATTAAAATAACAAAACTAAACTACAACTAAGAAATTAACTAAGTAAGTCCCTTTTTCTTCTTTTTTCTTGACTTATATAAGCCTTGTAGACCTTCTCTCCTTTTCCCACCTCTGTTGTGAGCCATTGGATCACTTCTTTTTATCCTGGCCTTCAAATCCCTTTTGGCGGGAAAACTTATTTTGGCAGTTGGGGTTTGCTTGTGAGGGTGAGAGGGGCATTTAATGAGGTTTGGACGGTTGTGGTGAGCTGGGGGGAACAAGGGATGGGTAAGGTAGCAGAGGTGATGGGGAGGTGGAGTGTGGCAGGCATGAAGCAGGGCAAGTATTCAAGTGGGAGGGATAAGGAAGTGGTCAAACAAGGTATTGACTGAGGGGATTAAATAAAAACGGGAAAGTGGGTTTATTAGTTTGTGGTGTGGGCTGGTGTTAGTGAAATGGGCCTAGGATTGTATGGGTGGGCTGTGTTTGGTTTGTTGGGTAAGGATTTGTGGGTGGTTTGTTTGGTTATTAAAGCTTAAAAAATCACAAGGACCTTTCATGTAAAACTGAAAATTGCAAGGGCTGCAAATGTAAATTCCCAAAAGTTAACATGAGGTCTATCTTTGCCAAGTATCAATAATCCAAGGATAAAAATTCACAATTTTTCACTTTTGGTCCTTCAGGGACTAAAATTGCCAATAGGTGAAACTTCAGGGACTAAATTGCAAATTTCTTCAAACTTTCATTTTAAGGACTAAATTTGACACTTGTGACTTTCCAGGGACCAATAATGATTTTTCTTCCAAAAATTTCCCACCAGGGACCAAATCTCCCAAAAGTGAAACTCCAGGGACTAACCTTGAAAATTCTCAAAACTTTTGGAATTTTTCACCAAAGGACAAAATATGACAATTTATGATTTCAAAAGGACCTTTGCTGACTTTTCTTTTAAAATAAGTGCTCAGGGACTATTTTTGCCAATTTTTGAAAGTTGGGAGACTGAAACTGCCAATTATGCAAACTTTGTTCGTTTTTCAACTGTTTTTACTCATTTTGCATCTAAAACATATAAAACACAATTTTGGGATATTTTCAGTATTTTGATGCATTTCTGAGTGTTTTTGTATGTTTTTGCAGTTCAGATTAACCAAAAATGATGAGTATTCACACACTCATCAATCCCTCAAACTAAACTATTGCTAGTCCCTAGCAATATAGAATCAAAAAAATAACCTGTTTTGAAAATTTAATGGATTTTATGTCTCTTTACCAAAAGCCATTACTTCTGGAGTAGCCAAATGTTTCAGTTCAAGTAAGAACTATGGTACACTGATAACCATATGATTTTGAGCAAACCATCAGCTTTGAACGGATTAGATTTGTCTTTACCAGAAGCCGTTTACTTCCGGACTAGCCAACTCTTGATGGAATTCAGTCATCATCTTGGTGAGTTGATTACCAATTATGGTTTTCCACTGCCTTTACCACAAGCCATAACCTTGCGGGCTAGCCAACTCTTTTACTTTTTAGGATATGATGAGTTGAATACCATACAACTTTCGGCAAATTGTCAGCCATAAACGGATTTGATATATCTTTACCAAGAGCCGTTTGCTCCTGGATTAGCCAGTCCTTATGTCGGTTAGACATGGTGGACTGATAACCACAAAAATTTTGAAGCTCAAGTGAATTTTTTTTTTTTAATTTTGGCAAAAAACGGGGGTACTAGAAGGTAAAATGTGATCAAATTCGCTAGAATCCCCCCCCCCCCACACACTTAGAATTGAATATTGTCCTCAATATGCAAAGTCTCGGCTATTATGCCGACTCTTTGAACGTAAAAGGGCAACATTACAAGCTAAATGTGGAAACACCGTTTTTTCACTTTATTGGTAACCACAGCAGGGGTAACTCCCCCACACTTAGGGTGAAGACCCCATATGCATGCTACTGTTTTTGTTTACTGAGTCGCTAGCTTGACTCGACCCCGAATTCATTTGTTCATGGGGAAGTATCATGTGGAAGAGATAATCTCCATCGGACTTTCATTCAAGATGTTTGGACAAACATTTAAAGCACGTGAAAGTTCTACACCGATGAGATATACAGAGAGACCCTGGCTCAAGATAATGATACATGGAAATGCCAGGGTCAAAGATAGTGTCTTCAATCCCGAAGGAGTGAAGAAGAGAGGACGTCACGGGATAGGTGAAGAAAAGGAAGAAAACCATGATGAAAATCATGACTAACTCGTCATCACCCACAGGAGAATCCATAATTTCTTCATTATGAATCTCATCGTTTAAGCTCGCTGGATCAAGACATATCCCGGGTGTGTCTGGATCAAAGTGGAAGTTATCATACTCCGGTGGAGATATGATATGGTTGAGTTCACCGGAGAACTCCTCGTGAAGAGAATCAATCACATGATGTAAATCAGGGAATTCTTGTCCTGGTGTGGACTCATCACTATCCTCAATCTGAGTACCAAAGATTGGATTATCAAAAATCAAAGTGAATTCATATTCGAATTCAAACAGAGGATTGGTGAGAGTAGTTTTGAATGCTTCAGGAACAAAGTGATTAACATTCTCTATTGGACTGTTGGGATCAGAATTGAGTGACGGATCATGATATAAGAGACTTTCAATTTCTCCTAGATCGGTTTCAAAGTCAAAGAGATCATCGTCACTTCCCGTTGGAAGTGGATTGATGTTAGTGAGTCCATCGGTGAACTCCTCAAGAAGATGATCAGCATCAGAATGTGGAACTGATGCCTCAACATACTCGATGTCTCCATAAGATGCACAATCTTCGCTACAATCGGAGAAAGTCTCAAATTGATCTTTTGGACACTCAAGAGGGGAAGGAAGATCACACATATGCTCAAGAATTCCCTGTGACTCTCTTGGGATTGGGACAAGGTTCTCAACACTAGACTTTATGAGTTCGTCCGATTCCTTTTCAGGAACAGTGTCAAGATGCTCGTCCCTCATGCTCAGAGAGCGAGTGGGAACCTCGGGTGTTATAACAGACTGAGGGAGTTGAGAAGGACTAGCACAAATGGGTTTTATAAATTTCATTTGTTCTTCTGCTAGTAATTCCATCATAGTCTTTTATCCCTGATTTTCCGTGGAAGGAATTGCTACTGATGAACTTGATGAACCCTTACAAAATTGAGAAATATCAAGGGTAACTTCATCATCACTATCATCATCGTCGAGAAGAGCAGCATTACGAAATATGGCACATGTTTTAGCTGCTTGCTCTAAGACTAGCAATTCCTCCATGCTTCTTTCGTTTCTAGCTGCTCGTTCTTCGGCAAGTAATTCTATCCTAGATTTCTCACGAGAGCTTTGAAACGATGTAGTAGCCAACTCCTCCTTAAGTTCTTTCAATATATCAAGAGCCTCTAGTAAAAGGTCTTGCTTAGTATCATGAGGAGTTGCTTGGATCATTTGGTACTGTGGAGGTGGGTCTGAAAACGAATAGTCGTAATTGTTACAAGGAAATGGATTCCTTGTTTGACAATCCGAGCTAGAGTGTGGACCTCCACAGTACTCACAACAGTAAAACTGATGTGGCTGTGAGTCGTATGTGCTGTAGTCATAATTGTTATCAGGAACCTGCTCATAGACAAGCGTGTTTCCTGATTGACAATCATAACTGTAGTGTGAACCACCACAGTACTCACAACAGTAAAACTGTTGAGTCTCATGGTGCGGAAGCAGATGGAATGAATCAGTCGTGTCATGGTAGGAATAGGGATTCTGTTTATAAACAGACCTGTTTCCTGACTCTACCATGCCACAACTGGGGCAATTACCACCATTATGAGGACTACCACACCATTGACAAATAAGAATGTGAGGATGAGACATAGAAAGAATCAAAAGGTTTGGGAGGGTAAGGAATGAAGAATCAAAAAGGTAGGGGGGTAAGAAAGAAAATCTTTTTGTGTTTTTGTGTTCGTTGAAAACTGATTTTAAAATGTTTTCGGGAACCGTTTTGTTTTTATACGATAATATACACAAGGATGGTAAATTTACAAAGAAGTGAATTCCAAAATCACTAATCTGCCAAACCGTCTAGAATACGCGAACAACCTCCCCGGCAGCGGCGCCAAAATTTGGTTGAGGCAAAAGCAGTCAACTAAAGTCAACCAAGTGAGTGGTCAACTTAGTCAAACACCTTAGGCTCAATGCTCCGTGGAAGTATAGGGTTTCCCTGGGTCATTGATGAGTGTGTAAATACTCATCATTTTTACCATTTCTGAGCTGCCAAAACATCCAAAAACACTCAATAATGAATCAAAATAGTGAAAATATCCCAGGAAAGTGTTTTACATGTTTCAAATGCAAAAGTATCAAAAACAGATGAAAAACGCACAAAGTTTGCATAATTGGCAGTTTCAGTCCCCCAACTTTCAAAAGTTGTCAAATCTAGTCCCTGGTCATTCTAAAAACTTGAAAAAGTCACCAAAGGTCCTTTTAAATCAAAAAGTTACATAAATAGTCCTTTGGTGCAAACTTTCACAAAATGTCAAGTTTAGTCCCTAAACTTTGGAAATTGTCAAAAATGGTCCCTGGGATATGAAAAACTTTGAGAAAAACAAATTTTGTCCTTGCACTAACCTTTTATGACAGGATTGGTCCTTGGTGGAAAGTTTGGTGAAAATTACACAAATGGTCCCTGAAGTTTGAAAGTTTGACGGTTTCAGTCCCTGGTGAAAATAAAATTGAAAAATCATCAAAGGACCTTATACTATTCATAGATTGGCATAATAGACCCTTGAAAATAATTTGGAATCATGCCAAGTCTCACCCCTCAACTTTCGAAAAATTACAAAAATAGTCCTTGTGAATCATAAACCAAAACCGGATCCTAAACAATAATACTACTCCATACTAACCAATCCAATACCTAGTCCAGCCCACCCATCCTTTTTCTTTGGGCCCAAAGCTAATCCAGCCCAACCATTACACCCCTAAATAATACTAAACCGGGGTCAAACTTTGACCTGGTCAAATACCAGTCAAAACCACAAACCGCCCAACTCCCCTTCTCCCCTGGTATTGCCCACCACCACCACCACCACTTGCAGGTCCCATCAAACTCCCATCATACACCACCGCCCAACCTACTACACCTACTTATCACACCACATTAAATGCTACCCCCCCTAGTTGTAATAACAGTCCAAATCTCCCTTACCCAGTTTTGGCGCCAAAAACCGATTCAAAGGGTGAGATTAAAACAGAGCAATTGGACGGCTTAGATTGAATGGGGAAGGCTCAGAAAGGTTCAAGAAACCCTAGGAGAGGGCTATAAAAGGCAAAGAGTGCAAGATGATCAAGTGTCTAGTTTTTTTAGCATAATTGTAGCCGTGTAATTTCATTAAGCAAGTGTAGTATAGCAAAAAGCTTTTAAGCATTTGTAGAAGTCAATTCAGTGTATTATTAATCTTTTCAAATTAATATAAGCAAGTTTCTTCAACTTATTTTGTTTATGCAAATTTCAAGTTTCATGTATTAATCTGAATCATAGGCTGCTAGTGTTTGAGTTTGAATAATGGACTGAGTTAGGTTCACATAGGCTCCAATAAGCTTATTAAAGCTTTAGAGACTTTAAAACTCAGTTATATTACAAGAAAAAACAAAAACAGTCAAACTTGGTCAACTGTGCTTGTTTAAATTTGTTTTCAGGTACTGAGAGGGATTGGTGATCAAGATTGGAGCTTAAATTGGCCTATCTAAAGATAGGCTTCTGTGGAGAAGCCCCTTGTTCAAGCTAGGGGTAACTTGTAAGCTTTTGCAAATTTTAGAATTCCACTAAAAAATTAGTCCTTGATATTATCTGATTGCTTGTTTGCTTATACCTGTTAATCTATGTTTGTTTGTTTGATTGAGTATTGTTTAAGTAATTTTCAGTTTGATAATCAGTATTAGTTTGTTAGAATTATTAGTTACTCATAATCCTAGATTTAACTGTCATAAATTAGTTTAAGTAGTATACTTATGTTATTGTTGTGACCTTCTGTTTCCAAGTGCTTAAATTAGTCTACCTAATCATAATTAGTTAGTTTGGATCAGGATTTTAAACCCTAGTTATAATCTGCACTGAAAATCATAAATCAGTTAAGTATTAGGGGTGTTTGGATTAGTTTAAGTGATTGTGTTGTGGTTGGTCTCAGAAAGTAACAATAGCTCAGATAGCTTGCATTAAGTTTCATTTGGTGGATTGAACCTTAAAATCCAGGTTCATAACACAAATAAGTCAAAACCTCACCAATTTGCCCTTTACAGTTAACTGTGAAGGTTTTGTGAGTCCAAATCACTCTCATTAGTTAAAATAGTTGTTAATATAGTGGTAACAAGTTTAAATATAGCTTATTACTTAGTTTGTAATCAGTAAAAGCCATTAGAAACTCAAATAAGTCAAAGCTTGTGATTTCATCAAAAAGTCAAATTGCTCATTCTCAGATTTTCCTCAGAATTCCAAGATTAATTGTGATTTGTGTGTTTTGATTAATGATCTGAAAATCTTTGTAGTTAAACCTTACCACCTGAACTTCATTTTCCCAAGGTTCTTTTAATTTTGAGATTTTTTCTTGTGGACTAAAAAGCCCTTGGAAGTGGATTGCAGGGCAAGACTCTGCCCTGTGCACACAGACCTCACCCACACCACCACCTTAAGTGGTGGGTGCAGCCCACCTCAGTGGGACCCATTGCCCACTTTTTGCTTTTGACAACCCCCTCCTACCAGGGTACAAGTGTTGACCCATTGGTTGACCTAAGACTCAGTGGACCCCACCTAGTTTAGCCCCTCAAGTCTGTCCCCATTCTGTGTTAATTCTCATTTTGCTAAAGTGCTTAATTTGATCTTAACAGCTTATTTGTGCTTAGCCCTTGTTGTTTCTGGCTTATTTGAGTTTGTTAAGCTTGTTTGTACCCATTTTTACCATTGTGGACCCCACCATCAGTCATTTGAGCTTATTTGATCACACAGTCAACCAAAGTCAAACTGTGTAAGCAAAGGGGGTGCTACAGCTTATTTATAAGCTATTTTTCAAAGTGTTTTCATAAAAGTTTCTCATTTTCAGTGGTTAAGTAGGTTTGTAAAAGAAAATCCAAGAAAAAACCAATTTAAAATAAGTGATAGTTTCCATTTAATTCAATTTAATTTTAATTTTCATTTTTAGATTTTTATTAAGTACTTAGTATTTTTATATTTTTATTAATTACCTTATATATTAAAGTATTTTTAGTAAATTTTTCGGATTTTTATTCTGTCATTTAGTATTAATTAGATTTAATTTTAGTTTTCTTTATTATTAATTAATATTAAGTATTAAATATCATATTTAGTTTTTATAAAGTAAAACCTAGATTTTATATTTTTCCTAGCTATAATATAGTATAATAGACTTTTAGAAAATATAATTAGAGTTTCTACTATTCATTTTCCATTTTTCTTTTTTTAATTGTTTAAATTAGATTTAAGTTAATTAAAAGGTAAATAATTAGTGGATTAATCTTAAAACATAATTTTTAGAGTTTTTATAATTTTGTAGGATTCCTGTGATTGTTAAGTAATTTTACAAATTTTCTCTTAATTTTCTAAGTTAATTTAGTATTAATAGTAATTAAAAGTAGTCTAATTAGTTTAATTAAGTTAAATAGTTTTTAATTAATATAAGACCCATAAAAAGACAAAAATATTTATTTTAATTTTTTATACTTTCTTCAAGTTCTATTTAAAGTTTAGAAACTGTTTTTGAAAATTTTTAGTTTAATTTGTAGTAGTTATAATTATTAGTTAATTTAAATTAGATTTTAATTTAGATTTTAAATAGTTTTATTAATTAAATAGTATTTAAATAATATTTTAATCATTTTCATAATTTCATTTTCATTTTCAATTTTATTTTAATTTCAAGTTTCAAAAAGTTTTAAAAGCACCCCCTGTAGTTTGTTAAATTCCAAATCCCACTATCTCTGTCTGTTACGTGATCTGAATTGTGAATACGTGCATATATCTGGTATCTGATTTTTGTGAATATTATATCTGTGTACAATACCAAAATAACAGTAGCAATATCAATTCCACATCATCTGGGCTAATGTCCTCAGTGCCACTCTCTCATAAACGATTCCCAAACCACCATTTCAATCTCGCTGGGACTTTAACGACCCGGGGAAACACTATACTATCCACGGAGAATTGGCTTGATTAGTTGGACTTTTACGGTTGACCATTCATAAGTGGTTGACTAATAAAAGTTAACTAGTTTAGAACCAATCAGTCGTTATGTCCCGACGAGGTGTGATGGTAATCAAAACGGGTTTGTGATCGGGTGAATTTGGACAGAAAAGGGTATGATGATTATACTACTGATTTTTAGCTGAAAATGATACAAATACTTAATATGGACAAAAACTGAAAAACCAGATAAGTGAAAACGTTTTAAAACTTAAAAGGTACGTTTAAGTTAAAATAAACGTCAACGTACCAAATAAAAAGTAAAAAGTGAAATCTGAAAACCCTCACGGGGTGAAAATGACTTTTTTACAAACCTAAGGATGAAAGAAAATTTTTAGAAAAATAAAATGAATTTCTACAGTAATTAATTATTTAATATTAATTAAATACTATTTAATACTAATTATTAATATTTAAATAAATTAAATACAATATAATATTATTTTAATACTAGAAAAATGAAAATTAAATTTTTAAAATTATAAAATTACTAAAAACTAATTTTAAAATTAAAAATATACTTTTTTTGTCTTTTTGTGGATTTTATATTAATTAATTACTAATTTATTATTAATTACCTAATTAAACTAATTTAAATTCTAAAAAATAGAAAATTAACAGTAAAAATTATGAGAAAATTCCTAAAATTATTTTATAACATATAAAAGCTAGGAAAATTATAAAAACTAGGGTGTGCTTAATAAAAACTAATTATAGTATTTAATACTTAAATATTAATTAATTATTACTTAAACTATATTTAATTCTAATAAATACTAGATGACAATATAAAAATCTGAAAAAATTACCAAAAATACTTTGATATAAAAGAAAATTAAGAAAAATATAAAAATGCAAATTACCTGTTAAAAAGCTAAAAAGGAAAATTAAAAAGATAATTAATATTAAATAGAAACTATCACTTAATTTTAAATTGGATTTTTCTTATTTTTCTTTTTGAAAACTATTTAACTACTAAAAATAGGAAACTTTTGTGAAGACAACTTTTTTCTAGCTAAAACATAAGCCAAATGGACACCAAAATGCTTATACAATTGACTTTTGAAGGAAATGAACCTCTGTGGGGCCCACAGAGGTGGATAATGGTTCAAATAAGTTACTTGAACTAGTATAAGCTAGAAACAGCAAAATAACACCACTGGATAAGCCAATAAGCACTCCAATAAGCACTTGAAACTTGATTTCAACTCAGAAATGGGACAGAAAACTAGAGAGATTCTAGGTGGGGTCCACAGAGCATAAGCTCAAAAGCTTGATATTACCAACCAAGTAATGGTCAACAAGTCAAATAGCCTAGACCAATGCTTCATGGAATACAGGGTTTCCCCAGGTCGTTATGTCCCGACGAGGTGTTATGGCATTCAAACGAGTTTGTGATCGGGTAAATTTGAACAGGAAAGGGTTTATGAGTGAGAGATTGATTACACTAATAAAATATAAAAGGAAATACCTTAAATAAGCTATGTTAACAAGTACGTAAAACTAGAAAACCCAGAAACGTTTAAAACTTAAAAACGCGTACTTTCAGATTAAAGTTACGTGAACGTACGAAATAAAACGCGAGTTTTATTGAAATAAAATACCTACGAATATGAAAATTAACTTTTTACAATCCTAATTATATAAGAAATAAAAGTTACGTGAACGTACGAAATAAAACGCGAGTTTTATTAAAATAAAATACCTACGAATATGTCCCGACGAGGTGTTATGGCATTCAAACGGGTTTGTGATCGGGTGAATTTGAACAGGAAAGGGTTTATGAGTGAGTGATTGATTACACTAATAAAATATAAAAGGAAATACCTTAAATAAGCTATGTTAACAAGTACGTAAAACTAGAAAACCCAGAAACGTTTAAAACTTAAAAACGCGTACTTTCAGATTAAAGTTACGTGAACGTACGAAATAAAACGCGAGTTTTATTGAAATAAAATACCTACGAATATGAAAATTAACTTTTTACAATCCTAATGATATAAGAAAATTTTTGGAAAAAGAAAAATAATTTTTACACTATTTAATTAATTATTATTAATTAATTACTAATTTCTAATTACTTATTAATTATTTAAATTAACCTAAATTATAACTAATCATGAAATTACACTAAAAATATGAAAATTAAATTTGGAAAAATCTAAAATATTATAAAACTAATTTTAAAATTAAAATTATATTTTTCTACCTTTTTATCTAATTATTATTAATTAATTACTATTTATTAATTACTTAAAACTAAATTAAATTAAGAAAAATAGAAAATGAATAGTAAAAATTATGAGAAAATTCCTAAAATTATTTTATAACATATAAAAGCTAGGAAAATTATAAAAACTAGGGTGTGCTTAATAAAAACTAATTATGCTATTTAATACTTAAATATTAATTAATTATTACTTAAACTATATTTAATTCTAATAAATACTAGATGATAATATAAAAATCTAAAAAAATTACCAAAAATACTTTGATATAAAAGAAAATTAAAAAAAAAATAAAAATGAAAATTACTTAATAAAAAGCTAAAAAGGAAAATTAAAAAGATAATTAATATTAAATAGAAACTATCACTTAATTTTAAATTGGATTTTTCTGATTTTTCTTTTTCGAAAACTATTTAAATACTAAAAATAGGAAACTTTTGTGAAGACATCTTTTTTCTAGCTTAAAAATAAGCCAAATGGATACCAAAAATGCTTATACAATTGACTTTTGTTGACTTTTGAAGGAAATGAACCTCTGTGGGGCCCACAAAGGTGGATAATGGTTCAAATAAGTTACTTGAACTAATATAAGCTAGAAAAAACAAAATAACACCACTGGATAAGCCAATAAGCACTCCAATAAGCACTTGGAACTTGATTTCAACTCAGAAATGGGACAGAAAACTAGAGAGATTCTAGGTGGGGTCCACAGAGCATAAGCTCAAAAGCTTGGATGGAATGGTGAGACAGCAAGCTAGGGAACACAATGGAACCAAGAACCACCACTGGGGTCCACTGAGGTGGCCTGTGGGACCCACCAAAGTGGTGGCAGTGGGGGTGGTGCTGCTGCAGCAGGGGAGGTGATACCCCCTGCAACTGTGTTTGAGAGGTTGTGGGGCCCACACAAAAAATCACAAAAATAAAAAAAACCATGGATTCCTAAAGATTAGGTGGAGGACATCAACCTGTAAAAGTTTCAAGGCCTGAATCTACACACAAAATTCAAAACAATTCTTGGAATTTTTGCATTTTTCCTGAGATTATGCTATTTTGACTTTTGTAATGAACTTGAAATGTTGACTTTGGTGAGTTTTGGACTGGATTAAATGACTGATTATGATGTTAGATGCTAAAATGGGCTAGATTATGCAAATACAACAACTTTTAAGCTAAATTGAGTGATTATGCTTCCTAAAAACTCCACAGTGAAACTGTGAGAGTGAACAAAGAGAGTTTTGACTTTTTTCAAATGGACACCCAATTTTATGATGAACTTAGCCTATAAGGGTCTAATGTAACCTGTGAAAACTACAATCAACCAATGAAACTCACTGTGGCCTATTGAGATACACTGAACCAAACACTACCTTATGCAACTGTAAATGTGATTTTCAATAGATATCACTGATTAAGACCATACAACTGATTCCAAATGTTATAATATGATGACGTGGACTTATTCAAGCACAGATGCACACATAATAACAACTCATGCTCATGAATCACTAATAAGTATTCCTGACAGTTATATGTGAAAACTGAGTAACCAAGTATTATAATGAACAAGTAGGAATTATTAAGCATTAACTAAGCTAACATACACCAAATAAGCACAGAGAACTAAAGATAAGCAGTAAATAAGCATTAGTATAGTAGAATGCTAAAAATGAGAAATTAGCTTACAATAGCTTCCAAGGTAGAGAACTGAGAACCAAGATCCAATTAACCAACCTACAACTTTCCACAAAGCTCTATCACCATTAGTAATCCATAATTCACCATACTCTTTGATTCATTCTCCATTTCTACTGATTTTCTATTTTTCACTTATTTTCTTGGAATTTTTGGTATTTCAATAAAACTTGAGCTAGGAACTGAATAAAATGCTACAGAAACTTATCAGGAGCTTATGTGAGCTTACACAACCAAATAACAACAACTTCTATAATACCACAGATGATAAAATCTCTTATGAGTACAATTGAAAGCTTAAATAAACATTGGGAATGAAATTACATTTGATTAAAATAACTAAACTAAACTACAACTAAGAAATTAACTAAGTAAGTCCCTTTTTCTTCTTTTTTCTTGACTTATATAAGCCTTGCAGACCTTCTCTCCTTTTCCCACCTCTGTTGTGAGCCATTGGATCACTTCTTTTAATCCTGGCCTTCAAATCCCTTTTGGCGGGAAAACTTATTTTGGCAGTTGGGGTTTGCTTGTGAGGGTGAGAGGGGCATTTAATGAGGTTTGAAGGGTTGTGGTGAGCTGGGGGAACAAGGGATGGGTAAGGTAGCAGAGGTGATGGGGAGGTGGAGTGTGGCAGGCATGAAGCAGGGCAAGTATTCAAGTGTGAGGGATAAAGAAGTGGTCAAACAAGGTATTGACTGAGGGGATTAAATAAAAACGGGAAGGTGGGTTTATTAGTTTGTGGTGTGGGCTGGTGTTAGTGAAATGGACCTAGGATTGTATGGGTGGGCTTTGTTTGGTTTGTTGGGTAAGGATTTGTGGTTGGTTTGTTTGGTTATTAAAGCTTAAAAAATCACAAGGACCTTTCATGTAAAACTGAAAATTGCAAGGGCTGCAAACGTAAATTCCCAAAAGTTAACATGAAGTCTATCTTTGCCAAGTATCAATAATCCAAGGATAAAATTCGCAATTTTTCACTTTTGGTCCTTGATGCGTGGGAATTGCACCAGGTTTTACCTCTCGAGGGATCTCGAGAAGCTTACAACCCCCACCAGGCAGTGTACCTGATCGATGTAGTATAGTATAATGACAAGTACCGGGGGATTGATCGTTCAGCTAGGAATAGTGTCGCTAGGATTAGAAATCCTAAAGACTAGGTCTAGAGATGAGGGATGATTCTTTTTGTATTTTTATATTTTTATAAAAGCAAGTAAAAATCTCGGTTTTGAAGGAGTTGGGCGGAATTAGTTGCTAGTCAACTAACACAATTACTAAGATGCAATCAAAATAAAATACTAGAAATGAAAATAAACTATATTAAATTAGAGTTGTGAGCAATATGTGGGAGAATTGTGTTTACTTAGATTTCACTACTCCCTAGATATCTTTTACATGTTAATTACTTGTTATAGTTGCGTAGATGACGGGTTGTATTCCTTAATACCATTCATGGGGTAGCGTACTTACTTCCCCAATCGTATAAGCGCCTACTTCACTCCTATGTCGAGCCGGCTAAGAAGCTCCTAACATGGGATCACTAGAATTTGCTCATGCATTAAATACAACCAATAAAACCTAGTACACATCGGTTCATGTTTCCTAAGACATTCAAGCATGTTACACAATGGAGATCTGCCAGTTTTCTTAAACCTAACATTGAAATCATTCATCCAATACAACTATAAACAAGTAATCAACACATAATTAACATCTAGGTTTCATTAGATCTAAGCAAACACAAGATAAATCTAGCCTAGCATGTTAAGATCAAGACAACCAAAAGATATAATCAACCAACACATAGACATATTGATTGAATTAAGAGAAGACTTATCTCAATAGAACATGAAAGGATTCAAGGGGTGAAAACCCTTGAAAACACTGTAAAATACGACCTAGGGTTTACAAGGTTCAACCCTAGTTTTCTCCACACAAATTCCTCCTTTTTTATGAATGAAAAATAGAAAAGTATATATAGAGTTTGATAGGTGACGACGTCAAGAACAAAAGTGTGACGCCGTCATCTCGCCGCCAAATAGTTCCTCGGACTGCCTAGATCTGGGTCTGACGCCGTCATGTGTAATCCATCTTCAGGCCGTCACCAAAATTACTCTTGACGCCCTTCTTGTGACGCCTTCAGGTTTGCACTGGACCATCATGGATTTAACCCCTGACGTCGTCACATTTTTCTTCTTGACGCCGTCAGGTACTGTTCTCAGCATGGAAAATTAAGTCTTTGGCGTTTTCTTCACTTTTATGCTCCAAAAACGTCCGAATTGCTTCCTTTTCCAGAATTGACTCCCAAAGTACCTAAAATCACAAAAGGAACGATTTAGGGCAATATTTGATTAAATAAATTCAATTCCGGGCTTAAATGGCCCCCTAAAAGTGGTTCATTTTTCGCCTCATCATATACCCTTACACTTGAGATTTGCTTGTCCTCAAGCAAATGCGCTTTTATTCTACTCAAAATACAAGCTAGGGGTCATTTAACACTAATATAAAAGTAATTACAACAAATAATCGTTCCACTAAAGACCAAAGACAAGCACGGAGGTCATATACTAGCACCTCACAAATAGTGTTTAGATACTCACATCTCTCGGGTGTAATAAAGTATATATCACATTATGGAAATGGAAAACATCTCTCACTACCTGTCATTGCAAAATAGATTACCATAGGCTTGGGAAAGGATCAAACCTCCACCACATGGCGTAAGCACCTAGGATAAACTATCAAAGAGGTCTTTTTAAAGGGTTGTAACGTTAGGTGTAGGGATATGGAATACACGGTTTTGTTGGCAGTCTTTACTGGTGGCGAGTTAACAATCTTGGTTAATTACATGTACAATATGGCGTTGCTAAGCCAAGACTAGACTCGACTTAAGCTAATAAATCAAAAAATAACGAAAACATAAAATAAACATAGAATGAAACGGGATGGTAGTCCGTATGTTTTTTTCTATTTTTTTTTTTGATTTTTTTTTTGTGCATACACTTTTACCCTACCATCCTAAATAATACATCATAGGGAATGAAAATTCCCCTTACACTTGAATTTTTACATACTTTACAATAAACTAATCTAATGACTCGAATTAAGAAAATCAAAACACTTGTAGTACTTTTAAGATTAATGCACTTATGGGGGTAATAAATGATGTTCTTCCCCATTACTCCATAAACATTAGTACTTTACCCATGAGTCCCAATCGTCCCAAAACAATATGTACAAGGATATGACTCGACTTAGCAACCATGTAATCAATTAGATAGTTAACTAAGGGTTTAAACAAATAACAATAATGCACTAAAAATGAGTGCATACACGGAAGGCTAAGGCGATTTGGGTGTACATTTAAGTAGGGTGTAACAAATTCTTCCTTTAAGTAAGATGCTTAAAGTTAGAAACGAAAAGATAGGCTCGGAGGGGTGTACTAGGGGTTTCGTGTACTAAAAATGAGTACAACGCTAAGGTGTGGGAAAAATTAATTGACTTAACTAGCCAAGTAATATGACTTAAATGGTCAAGAAATTATGATACGGGTTTAACACAAGGGTGATCCTAATGCCTCTTATCATGTAGTAAATCCTACTACACGAATGTAGTCTCACTAGCGGTCTCGGGATGCATCACTAACGCAAGTTCTAGAATTTAAATGCTACCGGTACACACATAAGCACTAATAATGAGTGCTTCTCCTATCAAATCTAAAGGCGAACCTCACATATTTGGGTGAAATTTTTTTTAAGTGGTACGGTTTTGTGCTAGTCATACAATCTCCTATCCATGAGACGCTTGCTATGGCTAAAGTTTCACTCCTAAATGTTGTAAAAAATTTTAAATTTGGCGCTAAAATTGCACTAACAGGTATTTCTCATAGTTTTATTACACATCTACCGTCAAACAAAACAAACTCAAGCGAAAGTGTATCTGTAAGGTATCATCATTTTACCCTCCCCTTACACTTAGGATGAACATTGTCCCCAATGTTCAAGTAAAGAATGTAAAAGTGAAATAAGTAAAACGAATGAGATCAAATACTCCCCTGATTCGCTCGGTATGGATAATAAGGTGGCCAGGTTAGATCTTCCTCCAAGAAAATGAATAATCAAAGCTTCCCTTCCAGAATATAAATCATCTTCTTGTCATACATAACCTGTAAAACCTGAGAAAACAAACAAGACAACCTCGCATAAAATCGGCGGCAATCTATATATGCTAATAAATCCTAGAAAACAAAATAAGATATAATGCTTGTGGAATGATGTTTGCAGATTTCCTGGAGATTATAAAACTAATGATTCAACAAAAACTTTAAGACTCCGTTAGAGAAACAAAACTGGTAAAATTTCCAGAATTTTACACGTGACGCCGTCAAGAGTAAATTCGTGACGCCGTCAGAGGTGATCTGCAAAAATTCTTATGTTAAGTTTCCGGAAAATTTCTGGAAAAACTTCGTCCTACTTCCTGGAAAATCCTGCAAAACATCATTATGACTCGATACAAGCATTTGACTCTAACAAATACGAATATACATGTTCATTTAATATTGTTGCGGTTCATGCTCAATTTCGTTCTTATAAAAAAATTTGTATCTCCCTTACACTTATCTTTTGCAAAATACCTTTATATGCAATTAAGATGAAGTTAAAAACAAAATAAAGCATTTCACAATTTACTTTGAAACATGAACCACAAACAATAAAAATAAAACCTGCATACGGAAACAAATAAAATCAAACAAACAAACAAACAAACAAACAAAAAAATAAAAACACACAAAACATGGGTTGACTCCCAAGAAGCGCTTGTTTTTTTTTGAGTCACGAGCCTGACTCTACCCTTATTTAACGGAAATAGGGGAGGTTTTCCCTACACTTTGGATTAAGTGCGGGTGGAAGTAGCGATACACACCCCTTAGGGTGGAAATATGCCACGTGAGGTAAGAGTGGTGGATGAATTATATGCTCAAAGGGGTGTGCTCCTATCATAATAACTTTACCAAATTCAATCGGGTTAATGGGTGGATTAAGATTTTCTCCTAGAAAGGGATCATTTTCTATCAACTTCAAGAGACTACTAGTTGGGGATCCATCTTGACCTAATAAACCCGGTTTAAACCCATAATGTTTCTTATGATCAATCATAAATGGGTGATGTAAGCATGTAAAGTCATTTTCCACTCCTATATTGGCTTCCTCTCTACAAGGCTTAGAGTCCACTACCTTTATCGTAAAACTACCCGGACTATATGGTTTGATGGGTGGATCGGAACCTATTTCAATTCCTAAATTCACATCTAACGATGGAAGATTAGGTAGTGGTTTTGGTTGAGGCTCCGGTTCATCAAAACTAGGAACTTCCTTAGAACTAAAAGAAAGGTCATCACTATAAGTGTTAAAACCTATATTCTCTAGTTGTGCTTGGTCCAAGGTTTCTACCTCTATTGGGGTTCCTATAGTCTCTTCTACTTCTTTCGGGTAAGTCACGGGTGGTGTGGGTGCCTCAAATGATGGTAGGACTTGTGGGGTATTTGGCGGGCTTGGATTTTCTACTTTATCATCCATCTTATCAAGATCACCTATATCCTCAACATGTGTTTCATTATAATCCAACCCTAACATTTTCCCAAATATCTCAAGTGCTTCTCTAGGCATCTTAACTTCTATATCCGAATCATAAGGATCATCCTCAATATTATGACTGCTATACACAAATTGCCCAAAAGATTCATCACGTGTTTCTTGAGATTCATCATCATCGATCATAAAACCTAGGTCTTTTTGATCAATGTGATCATGTTCGGCTAAATCCTCCATCACATCAAGGTCACCTATGTGTTCAGCTTGTATTGTGGTGAAATCAAACCACTCCGTATGCCCAGTTATCTCATCTATAGTTTTATCCCCAAAAAAACTTCTTGCTTGTTCCCTCAAACTTGCTATCAATTGATCCGTAACAGCATTTGTTGGGTTGTCCATTTTTTTTGCAAGTATGGCACAATTCTCTATGGTTTCTCATGCTTCATCAGCACTTAATCCCCAAAGGTCCCCATCTGCGGCATGGTCAATGTCCATTTTGGTATAGTGGTCGACACGATGGTAAAATATTTCAATTTAGGACCACAGATCGAAATTATGACGAGGGATTTTTCGGAGTAAATATTTAAAACGAGTCCATGCATCATAGATAGGTTCATCTACATGTTGTTTAAACATTAAGATGTCATTAGGAGTGGGTGAGTTTTGTGGTTGGTAGTATGGTGGATTCGCGTTCTCCATAATGGCTAACGGAATAGTCAATGGAAAGGGTTTTACGAACAAAGACACAAAGAAAAAGATAGACTAAAGAAATCCTAAAAATAAAAATAAAATCTTACTAGAAAGGAATCTAGCAAGTAGACCTAATAAAAAGAAATTCTAACCAAGACAATAACTATTCCCCAGGCTGCGGCGCCAAAAACTTTGATGCGTGGGAATTGCACCAGGTTTTACCTCTCGAGGGATCTCGAGAAGCTTACAACCCCTACCAGGCAGTGTACCTGATCGATGTAGTATAGTATAATGACAAGTACCGGGGGATTGATCGTTCAGCTAGGAATAGTGTCGCTAGGATTAGAAAACCTAAAGACTAGGTCTAGAGATGAGGGATGATTCTTTTTGTATTTTTATATTTTTATAAAAGCAAGTAAAAATCTCGGTTTTGAAGGAGTTGGGCGGAATTAGTTGCTAGTCAACTAACCCAATTACAAAGATGCAATCAAAATAAAATACTAAAAATGAAAATAAACTATATTTAACTAGAGTTGTGAGCAATATGTGGGAGAATTGTGTTTACTTAGATTTCACTACTCCCTAGATATCTTTTACATGTTAATTACTTGTTATAGTTGCGTGGATGACGGGTTGTATTCCTTAATACCATTCATGGGGTGGCGTACTTACTTCCCCAATCCTATAAGCGCCTACTTCACTCCTATGTCGAGCCGGCTAAGAAGCTCCTAACATGGGATCACTAGAATTTGCTCATGCATTAAATACAACCAATAAAACCTAGTACACATCGGTTCATGTTTCCTAAGATGTTCAAGCATGTTACACAATGGAGATCTGCCAGTTTTCTTAAGCCTAACATTGAAATCATTCATCCAATACAACCATAAACAAGTAATCAACATATAATTAACATCTAGGTTTCATTAGATCTAAGCAAACACAAGATAAATCTAGCCTAGAATGTTAAGATCAAGACAAGCAAAAGATATAATCAACCAACACATAGACATATTGATTGAATTAAGAGAAGACTTATCTCAATAGAACATGAAAGGATTCAAGGGGTGAAAACCCTTGAAAACACTATAAAATACGACCTAGGGTTTACAAAGTTCGACCCTAGTTTTCCCCACACAAGTTCCTCCTTTTTTATGAATGAAAAATAGAAAAGTATATATAGAGTTTGATAGGTGACGGCGTCAAGAACAAAAGTCTGACGCCGTCATCTCGCCGCCAAATAGTTCCTCGGACTGCCTAGATCTGGGTCTGACGCCGTCATGTGTAATCCATCTTCAGGCCGTCACCAAAATTACTCTTGACGCCCTTCTTGTGACGCCTTCAGGTTTGCACTGGACCGTCATGGATTTAACCCCTGACGCCGTCACATTTTTCTTCTTGACGCCGTCAGGTACTGTTCTCAGCATGGAAAATTAAGTCTTTGGTGTTTTCTTCACTTTTATGCTCCAAAAACGTCCGAATTGCTTCCTTTTCCAGAATTCACTCCCAAAGTACCTAAAATCACAAAAGGAACGATTTAGGGCAATATTTGATCAAATAAATTCAATTCCGGGCTTAAATGACCCCCTAAAAGTGGTTCATTTTTCGCCTCATCAGTCCTTCAGGGACTAAAATTGCCAATAGGTGAAACTTCAGAGACTAAATTGCCAATTTCTTCAAACTTTCATTTTAAGGACTAAATTTGACACTTGTGACTTTCCAGGGACCAATAATGATTTTTCTTCCAAAAATTTCCCACCAGGGGCCAAATCTGCCAAAAGTGAAACTCCAGGGACTAATTTTGAAAATTCTCAAAACTTTTGGAATTTTTCACCAAAGGACTAAATATGACAATTTATGATTTCAAAAGGACCTTTGGTGACTTTTCTTTTAAAATAAGTTCTCAGGGATTATTTTTGCCAAATTTTGAAAGTTGGGGGACTGAAACTGCCAATTATGCAAACTTGGTTCGTTTTTCAACTGTTTTTACTCATTTTGCATCCAAAACATATAAAACACAATTTTGGGATATTTTCAGTATTTTGACGCATTTCTGAGTGTTTTTGTATGTTTTTGCAGTTCAGATTGACAAAAAATGATGAGTATTCACACACTCATCAGTCACGTTTAACATACGCCTCACAACCCCAGACCTTAAGATAAGACAAGTTAGGAGCATTTCCAGTCCATAACTCATATGGTGTCTTATCAACCTTCTTTGTTGGAACCATATTAAGAATGCGAACCGCAGATTCTAAGGCATAATCCCAAAACAAAAAAGGAAGAGTTGTTAGATTAAACATAGATCGTACCATATCTTGCAATGTACGATTCCTTCTCCCAGATACACCATTTTGTTGTGGAGTATATGGAGAAGTAAGGTGCTCGACAATTCCCTCCTTAGCTAAGTAATCTATAAACTCTTGACTCAGGTATTCACCACCCCTATCGGATCGAAGAGCTTTAATCTTCTTTCCAAGTTACAACTCTACTTCTGCTTTAAACATTTTGAATGTTTCAAATACCTCATGCTTATGTTTAAGTAAATAAACATAACCATAACGGCTATAATCATCCGTAAAGGTTAAGAAGTAGCTAGCACCTCTCCTTGATACATGTCTAAGTGGTCCACACACATCTGTGTGAATTAGACCAAGTAGATCAGAAGCCCTTTCAATCCTATTCTTAAAGGGTTTCTTTGTCATCTTCCCAACAATACAAGATTCACACTTATCAAATGATTAATCATTGATCTTTTCTAAAAGCCCATCATGTTGCAGCTTTTCCATGCGAGCCTTGCCAATGTGAGCAAGTCGACAATGCCAAAGATAAGATGAATCCAGACCTTTCTTGATTCTCTTATGATTGATGCTATACATTGAATTATTTTTAACGAAAGCATTATCATTATCATTCATATCAATTTCAAAAATACCATTCACAGCAATAGCATTAAAATAAAAAACACCATTATAAGAAACAGAAATTCCATTGCTAGAAATAGTATGATCAAAACCAAGGTTCAACAAACATGAAAATGAATAACACCTCTAACAATTGACGGTGCATAATGACAATTATTTAAAGATAGTTCAAGGCCCGAAGGCAACACTAAATTAAAAACGCCTATAGCTTCAACTTCTGCATGTGCTCCATTACCCACGTGCAAGAATTGTTGTCCATAGGCCAGCTTTCTCTCAACTCTGAACCCCTGCAATGTATTGCAAATATGAATGCCACATCCCGTATCATATACCCATAAATTCAATTTAGGATTAAGAGTGAATAATTCAATCATAAAGAACGCACCTGAAGTGCTGGGGTTACCAGCTTCATTCTTTTGCTTCTTCTGTCGCAAGTCATGAATATATAGTGGACAATTGCGCATCCAATGGCCCTTTTCATGACAGTGATGACATGCCTGATCCTTCTTGTTTGGAGGATTCGCTTTGTTCTGCTTAGGCTGATGCTGCTTCATCTTGGGCTGTGGTTGATAGGCCATGACCTGCTTGTCTTCTCCACCCTTCCCAATGCCTTTGTTCACATGCAATTTCTTCTGGATTCTCTTACCTTGAATTGCCAACACTTGCGGGGTAGGAGCCTTGACCTTGGCTGGTAGACTTTTCTCATAATCAACAAGCAATGCGAGTAATTCTGAGACTGTCTTCCCCAAGCAATGCATGTTGAAATTCTGCACAAAACCAGCAAAGTCCTTGTTAAGAGATCTGTTGATCAAATGCACTTGCACATTGTCGGGGTAACCAAATCCAATTCTGTGAAGTTGATCAAAGTGTTCTCTCATCTCATTCACATAATCTTCAATTGGTTTACCATCACCATGCTTGCAGCTGTGTAGTTTGTCAAGAGACTCGTACAATTCAACTGCAGGAGACTTCTCATAAGACTTTTGAAGTTCATCTAGCATATCTTTTGGAAAGTAGTACTCGAACTTCTTTTGCAATTGAGCATTCATACTAGAGTACATTAAACAAGCAACCTCATTGTATTTAGCATGCTCAAGTCTCCAAGCTTCCTTAACTGCATCTGATTCAGTTGCAGCAGGCTCTGCTTCGCATTCAGTGGTCAAGTATTTGATTTTACCGGTCGCCCTCAAGACAATTCTAAGCGATCAGTACCAATCATTGAAGTTCTTGCCAGTCAGTTTTTCCCTTTCAAGATGGCTCTTGAAAGCAGAAATCATAGTTGGGTTATCGGGTTGAGCCATATCTACAGATAAAAGTTCAAACATTAGTATTTTCGATAATAAATATCTTCAAGAAAATATAATACCCAAAGGCTATATTCATATAACCATCTAATTCTCTTGAAGATCTAGGATCCAACTTTACATAGTTCCACCACATCAGTTGATCTGCTAGTGGTGAAAGTACAAAAGATGGTAATCTGTCGAACAATAATTGGCAAACAAGGTTTCCAATTCCTAGATCATTATGGGATTTACTCAAATTGATTCATCAATTTGCTATGTAAGCATGTTTCATCCCATCACATGCCTTAAGTTCTAGGTCTCACGCACAACTTAATTAAGTCGTCTACTTTAGAAACTTGTAAAATTACAATTATGGTCTCACGCACTAAAAGAATTTTACCTTGTTATTAAAAATTTAGCCTAGGTCTCACGTTTACTAAATTATAATTCCAAGTGTTTCTTATAGGTAGATGACATGTAACTTAAATTTTTATAGGGTATTCAATTTTGATGTGACAATCAAAATATGTATAAAGATGCATGCACTCATCTTTATAGCATAAATTTTTCAAAACCTTTTTATAACCAATTCTTAAGATTAATACTAAAAGTTTCACTTGAGGTAAAATACCTTAAGATGATATTGTACAAGATGAAGTTAAAAGAAAATTGTTTAAGACATATTCGTAAGTGTGATAACCAAGGCAGACTCTAAGGCTCTTTCTAAGCCTTCCTATCACAACTTTGAATTTTGTCTTAAAGGAGTTACTTTTAACAACCATGTTGTATAAAATCATCAATCAAGTCAAAGTTTTTGGATTAAATCTTAAAACAGTAACAAAGTATGAATCTTGCTAGTCTCGCCTTGGAGCAAATTACCGTGCGAAGCGAACCGTTGTTGGCACATAAGACACCGCAAGATTCAATCTTTATTACTTTAAAGTTTCACCATTATTAGTCCATATTATTTTCTTTATGAAAATTACCCTTTTTATTGCTTACATCAAGTCAAACAATTAAGAAACAATAAAAACAAGTAATTCAAGACAAATCAACAACTAATAATAACAAAGGTGAAACAAGTAGCCACATGCAATCCTTATTAAGAAAAGATCCTAACAAAATCAATTCTAGGTGTAATAATGCATGTAATCAACTAAGGCCTTCCCTTTTTAATGGAAGTGATACCACATACATTGATGAATCAATTGCGTAGGCCAAAGCTAATATACACACCACATAGCACGTAAATTAATTTTAATAATTATTATTGAGGTCTTCCCCAATATTAGATCTATCTTATACATGTGACAAATAAATAAAAACAATCATGATCCATGACTAACATGCATGTCTCGTCACGGATCTAGCATAACAATTATCATATAACCGGTTTAAAGACCTAGGGTTTCTAGTGATTACAAGTTAATCAATTAAACCACAAAACCCTAATTAGGGTTTCATGGAAACCGACCCCCCCCCCCCCAAATTAGGGTTAGGGTTTCAAAATTTTTATAAAAAAAAATTGTAAAAGAAAAAACCCTAGATCAAACATGTATCTAAAACATATAAAGATCCGATTTTTATGTTGTTTTAGTAGTTAATTACATGTTAAACCTGTCTCTGATACCACTGTTAGAATTATACAATCAAAGTACACACAATATGCGGAAGCAAGGATCATAACATAACATGTAAAGATAACTAAAACATAAATCGGAACATACCTCTTGCACTTCAACAATCTTGAACTTGTGTAAAAACTAGATCATTGATAAACCCTTTGCCTTTTTGTTTATCGATCTCTTGATAACAACTATAGTGAGTTGTTACCTCGTTTTTGTACACACAAACTAATCCCGAATTAAAGTAATTGCAAGATAAAACACAATAAAATTTTCTTATGAAAATTTCGACCCAAACCCTTAGGGTTTATGTGAGTCGATCGGCAGGAAGAAAACAAGGAGGAAAGAAAACCTTTAGGGTATTGTGTGTGCACAAAAGATGTGTATGAATGACCCTAAGGTTTGCTTATATACTAGAGTAAACTTTGGGAGCAAGTTAGGGCAAGGGTTGCCCCTCCTTGAAGCATGCATCGACCGGCCACAAGCCCTAAGGGGTTGTTCCGGATCCTTTTTGACTCCAAGTTACACTCTAGTCCTTTTCTTCCGTTACTAATGATAATTAGTCCATACATTTAATAACTAACGATCAATAGTCCATAAACTTGTGTTATTAATAAATATACACAACTATTTAATATTTATTAATCTTTAATTCTCGTTTGTAATGTGTGCAATCCCGAAGTCTCGGGTTCGATACTAGACATTTACACATTAATAATTATACGTACATTTAACAGAAAAAACTACATCCGGTTACCCGTTTATGACGTAAAACAATTGAATATGAAAGTTTAACAAATGGAAATTAAATGCCTTCGGTGATAGTGCATTGTTATTCTACGTGACCAATATAATAGTTTTGTATCTTAACTAATGATTGACTTGGACGATCGATCACTACTCAATCATGTTGTTGTGGGTATTCGATCGCCAAAGGAAAAAAACTGAACTTGGTCGTGTAGGCGATCGACACTTTTTTGTTTGGATTGTGCATTTAATATTCAAACCGTTGTGAACGGTTTCAAATAAAAAAAAATAGAATTTGGTCGACCTTGCTGGGGCATCCAATCCCTGCAAGTCGCTGGAGAGAGAAAGCTGACGTGGCAAGAAAAATGAAAAGGATTGGGTTGCCTTACTGGGAGCAGCCTAATATACATGTCAACCTTGTTTCATTAATTTAATGTTGACTTTTATGCCGTTAAAGGTGTTAATATATATTGCAACTAAACATATGATAAGGGAATATTGGCAAATCATATGACAAGAGTAAGTTAGCATTTTCTTTCCACATGCACGTCGTCGAGGTGTAAAATCATTTGACTTATGCGGGTTACACTTGCATGTTCATTTGTTTTACGTCATAAACAGGTAAACGGATGTAGTTTTTTCATGTTCAAATTTATTCGGAAAGATGATGTATGTGGTGTAACAAGTTTATCCCATGACCGTTTCCAATCTTTTACGTCTAGCTACCATGTTACTTAAAGTATGGTTACCCACTCTTAATTTTGTATAAATTGTTTCATTGATCACTAGGTCCCCAGTAGTAACGAATTTCTATACCTTGAAGATCAAGCAACAAAAGAGGATTTAATTCATTGATGAACACATTTTTTATTAGTTGTATAGTTACGATAAGCGCATCAATGTTGAGTTGCATATATACTAGAGATCATTCATTTATAGAAACTAATCCACTACAGTAAATTCATGTGAAAATAAACATTGAAGTAAAAATTGAAGTAAAAGGCTAATGAAAGCCCTTTAGGCTAGACAAAGTGGTGAACAAGGTCATCTGTGCCACATCAGCTTTCTTTTTTTGATGATCAGACACGATAAAGTTGTCACAGTCGATAACCAAGTTAATATTTATTTATCACTAAAACTTAAAGAGTGTTTTAAAAATCGGTCAAATAGTCGACTGATTGTTGTTTTTTTTGCTGCTCGACCGATACTTGACCAAAATACCACAATGGCCATGACCGACTTCAAAGTCGGTCACCCTTCCTTTCGACCGATATTTTTACGGCCCTTTGTGTCCAGCCTTATATTAGGCAAGCTATGCAACAAAGAGACTAAAACAGAAAGCACTTGACTTTCTATTCTAAGAAAGTTATTGATAAAAAGTTACTCATTAATTTACACTTATCTCGCACATCTTATGCAAGATATCGACATATCATATGTTATAGGCTTATAGCTCGGTAGTCCGGGGACAGAACCAGGATACAATTTGACCATGTGCATTTACGAAAAATTATACAAAACGAGGAACATAATTTTTTTAGACCAGGTGCATTTAGGAAAAATCGAGACTTATTTTTTTACAAAAATTAACACTAGCCCGCAAAATTTCATGAGTGTCCCGGGACACCCTGGGACCCACCCTCGTTCCATCTCTGGGTACCACAACATTTAAAGATGAAGTGTTGTGTAAATTTGTAGTGAACAAAATTTTTCACCATTTCGCCTTGTTGACAACAATATAAAATGTGATTTCTAATCAAGTATTCAAGATAATTTACGACGATATATTATCTGTCGTTTGTTTGGATCTTATTGGTGCCAGCTGATCGAGTGTTCTACACAACTTATTCAGTTAGGCATTTATGTTTGGCTTATATTTGTTTTTGTGTGACAATTTGTATAGGGGAGCTAATAAGAACAATCAAACCCAATTCCTTAAATGTATGTTTTACTAGTTTAAAGGGTAAATATTTTTTAAAAATATCTTACTTGACACTATTTGTTTTTTTAGGTAGCGAACAAATTTTTTTTTCTTAAAAGGATATTTTTCTTTTAAATTCATCCTTTTTTGAGGTTTTGCGACAATTTTTGACATTTTTGCCATTCGAAAAAATAAAATTTCTATTAGCTGAAATGGGCAAAAATGTCACAAAATGTTGCAAAATACCATAAAAAGACTAAATTTGAAAGAAAAATATTTATAAAAGCAAAAAAATTTGTTCGCTACCCATAGAAATAAATGATGTCAAGTATGGTATATTTTTGAAACATTTGCACTAATTTAAATGGCACCAAAAGGTCTTTTTATCAAGTCATGCATTGCAAAGGGAAAATAGCTGAAAATGTCTTTTTATCAAGTCATATGCATTTCAAAGGGAAAATAGTTAAAAGTGTCTTTTTATTAATTAAGTCATATGCATATTGCAAAACGAAAATAGTTTGCTAATGAGTTACACAATTTTTTTTTTTTTTTTTTTTATATTTTCACAAAAATCATTATTTACCCTACAAAAAACTTAATGTTTTGCTAACCAACGCCCATTGAGCAGAGGTTGGTTAGTATCTAATAAATAAATACATTATTTCTTAATTAACACAAAATTACATTAAATATGCATTAAATGAACTTTAAATAAACTATAAATTACTATACTTGAACTTGATTTTCACTCAAATAAACCACAATTTAATGTATTTTTTATTTTAATCAGGAAAGTTTGTGTTCATTTATTAAACACTAACCTTTGCACAGTGGGCATTGATTAGCAAAACTCAAAAACTTAATAAAATAATTGATCATTCTAGCATCCACCCTGGACAAAGTCCACAATTCGTTGGCAAAATTAGAATTGAACAATTTAAGGCATGACATAATGACCAATAAATTAATATTTGGACCCCATATTCAACATACAAACAAAAATTCATGTCACCAAAGTAAATACACTCACTAAATATATATTTTTCAAAGTGCTTATTGGTCGCATGAATCACTTATTAATTAAGATATGCAACCGACGATTTATCTCATGAATTGAATACATGCAACTAATCGTACGTAATCGTTCTTGATGTGAACATTTTGTTTTATTGTATACAAATTATCATATTTGGGTCAAACAAAATCCAAAACATATATATCAAAACACAAACGGATAAACAGACGAGGTTTTTTTTGTTTAGGTCTGTCGGAGAATGCGAATCTTTGAGTTAAGATATATGCGGCTTAACAAAGATACGCCTATGTTCGTTTCCGGACTATTTCCTTAATCGCCTCAAGATGTGTATTTAGTGAAGTTTAAACCAGAGACCTTTCGTGAATCTAAGGATATCAAACTGACTACCGACTAACCATGTACTAGACCACCTTTAATAGTGCATTTTTTGAATAGAAGGATTAATGATAGATAGGAGGGTCCTATGGAAAATGTGGTCAGAAAACCATAATAGAGTCCTACCACAACGAACGAATTGATTATCTTCATGCATAAGAATACTAGATTACCTAGTAGAAAAGATTTCAAAATCATCACAAACCTCCCTTTTTCTTTTCCATTGCAATTTCAAGATTAGAGTTAAGTACATTTTTGGTCCTTGTGGTTTGCCAGGTATAACACTTTTAGTCCAATAGTTTCAAAAATCCCGGATCCTGTCCTGAAATGAAACACCCGTAACGGGTTTGGTCCATTTTCCGTTGACTGTTATTTTGACTCGTTAAAAAAACATGAAATGACTAAAATGCCCTAATCTTAATAGTGAAAATAACTAAAATACCCTCCATTTATTATTTCTTTACACACCCAAACATATCATCTTCTCATCAACAAACATCATTTTGTTCAAAACCAGAATTATCACCAAAACAACAAATCAACAAACCAAAACCAACCAACCCATCCAAAAAACCAAATTAAAACACGAAAAACATCTTCATCATCAATAATCATATTTTAAACCAACCCAACCCAAAACAACTTCATCTTGACCTTCATCATCACACTATCAAAAACCCTACGATAATTTGGTGCGGATACAGTTATAAGTTGTCGGTTCGCAAATAACTCGTATCCATCTTCTACAACTTCCATCACAGTATACATCAAACATAACAAACAAATCAAGATCCCTAAAAAAAACTTTCTTACGGAGTATTTAGATACACACCAATACCCACACCCACCCACTATTTTTTATACCATTTTTCATATACACGCATAAACACATCGCACAGACATAATCAAACACCAAAAAAAAAAAAAAAAAAAAAATCAATCTTCTTCAAACCCACCACCAACCCGCTTCCCGAATCTAACCACCACACCACCACCCGCCATTTTCTTGATTCATTTTCAAAATTAGACAAACCCAAACACTCCTAATCATCTTTTCCAGTTTGTATAATCGAAACCAGCCACTCATCGATTAGATTCATTATAACAAATACATATTCGATTTGTGTTTCATAAATGTAGAAGAAAAACCCATCTAGTAAAATACAATCATAAACCCTATATTCATCTTCTCCTTCACCCATATCACACTACTAAATCTCACACACACACACACACGTTGGATGATGTTATTGATGGTAGTGTTCGTGTCGCGGAGTAAATCCACACAGATTCAAACACACGCATATAAACACAGAGATGTGTGTGTTGTTGCTGAGATTGGTTGACTTGATGATGGTGGTGGTGTTGCCACTGAGACCGGTGATGTGATGGTGTTGGTGGTGGATGGTTGTTGTGGTGTTCAAAGGTCAAGAGAGAAAAAATGAAAGAGAGATAGATAAGAGGGTGAAGAGAGAGAGATAAAGAGGAGTACTATTATATTTTTGTCTGTGTTTGTGTGAAAAGAAGGATATGAGTAAGTAGTTGCATAAAATGACCAATTTACCCTTTTATTTAACAGTCAAACGTAGTCAAACTAACGGTGTTACTAAAACTGGACCAAACCCGTTACGGGTGTTTCATTTCAGGACAGGATCCGGGATTTTTGAAACTATTGGACTAAAAGTGTTATACCTGGCAAACCACAAGGACCAAAAATGTACTTAACTCTCTGGATTATTATATGATGATTTTGAAACTTTCCATATATAGAAAACTAGAAAAGAAATAGAAATAGATAAACTATAAATGACATCTGTTATGTTAATGACACCAACTAGAACGAAAAAAAAGTGAACTTTCTATCAACAAACCTGCCAAAGAACCGAACCATAGAGTACTTAGTACTGGTGCCACGGAAAGATATGTTTTTAGATATTGCATTGAAAAAACTCCTTTATTTTATTGTAATACATAAGATAATACATTTTGAAATGTACAATATTCGTTGAAGATAAAAGTATATTGAACCCATATGAAGTTTTACCGTGAGCAGATTGTATCCATTGGGCGGTGGTTTAGATGCCGAAGCATGTAAGTGCTAATTTTCAGCGTTCGTTAGAATTTAGTTAATGTAGACCGAAACTATTCAGGCAAGTCTTTAAGATAACAAAAAACAAGCTTAGTAGACCGTAACGAGCAGACCAAGCATGTGTAGAAACATGTGGGCAATGGGGTACAAGCTAGTTTGTTTATACGTCATTATCAAATTCCTATTTATTTCTTATCCTATTTCATGTTACTTATCACCACCAATTCACAAAATCACAATACACATACACATTTATAATGCATTTGCTTTATTAAATTTACTTGCCTTTTAAGTAAATGGATTAACGGCTTATGTGAGTATCATAAGACTAACAATATGTTTGGAACATATACTTTCAATTTAGTAAAATGTGATATAATCTATTTGTAGGGTGTTTGTTTTACTATTTTCTTTTTAACGAATGTAAAAGAAATTAAAGTGAAGAAGATATGCATTTATTTTGACATATCATTTGACTAGCTAAACAAGATATATATTTATATGACACAAAATTCCGGGACCAAGTTCATTTATGAAAAATCAGGATTTTTAACGAAAATTTACAACTAATAGGCAAACATCCATCGGGTTTTCGTGAAACCTCGAAAGCCCCCTAGGTCCGCCCTTGGTAGTACAACCAATATTTTGAAAACCGGGTTTTTAATTCAGTTGGTCGAGTCACTGGGTTTCCGGTTCGACCGCTGGATCAACCCAGTTTTCTATTAAAAAAAACATTTTTTTTCAATCGGGTCAATCGGTTCGATCACCGGGTCAACCTGGTTCAACTGGTTCGACCACCGAGTCAACCTGGTTTTTTATTAAAAATTAAAAATTAAAAAAAACCCTATCGGTTTTCGAGAACCGAGTTGACTCGGGTCACTTAAAACCTGACGGGTTTAACTGGTTAAACTGTTTTTAAATACCTGATTTTTTTTACTCGTTTTTTGGCCGGACCGAGTCGACCTGGGTTTCATAACATTGAGTACAACTGATAGTAACATGACACGAATAATGTGTGTAGAGTTTTGAAGTTACCCATTGCCCAAATATAAAAAGTTGTAAGAACAATTTTGTTTAAAAAAATGACATGGAAAATAAAAATGAGGAGGGGGACCATTTTGAGGCCAAAATCACCGGAGGTGCATGCACAATTGCACATCCACTACCACCACCACATGCTCACACCTCGCTATGAGAATTTCCTTTTTACAATTTTTTTTTTTTTTTTTTTTTTTTTTTTTTTTAATTATTGGTAAAACTTTGGACATAAATATTACGAAGTATAATGCTTTTGTTTTTTTTTTAGCAAATGTAGTAAAATTAAATAAAACAACAAAACCAAAATGCATTTGTTTATAATCGACTAAGTGGTTAGAGATAAATAGTTTAGGTCGTAAAATTTTGTCTTTAGGAAAGACAATAAATAAAATGTATGATACTTTATTTTATTATTTAAAAAGTAAGTGTCTACTTTCATTTACACGGTTTTGATGTTAACTAGTAATATGTCACTTTTATGAGCATGTTTGATTGTTTGACACACAAAATTATGAAAATATTATGCTTATTTTCTGAAAAAATAAGTTAGATAAAATATAATATTTGTTAAACAAACATAATTTATCAAAAATTTAAAAAAAAAAAAAAAAAAAATCTTTCATAATCTTTTAATAACAAATGCTACTTTATGTAGCTTGTGAATAACAATCTCAATTTTTAATCTCTCGCTCCATCTCCATCTATAATTACATCTCCAATTCCATTAACAGTTATTTTCACCAAACATACCTTATATTTGAATTTCTTTTTGTTGGTTAAAACTTGTGATTGTACTCTTAACTCTCGACAAATCAAACCAGTAACATGAACATTTACTACTCGTATTAGATAAAGTATAACAAAAAAAGTTGTCGAGTGACCTTTGTCAGTATTAGACTTTTGTTTTTTTTTGAACGGTTGAATAACATTAATAATAAAAGGTTCTAGTAAGGCACTGGAAGCTAAAGAGTACAATTACAGTCTAGAAAACAATGAAACAACAATAACTAGACTCCACCCGAAATTATTTTCTTAGCTTAAATAAGTTTGATAGCATATGGTCTCCAACACATCAAATTCTCATACATTGATTCCATAACTATTACATTTGAAGATCAACCTCATACATTGATTCCATATCACATAATTCTCATATATATCTTTTTGCTTAGCATATCGACCTCATACATATTAAAATTATCAATCAATCATATGGCATATGTCAAAGTGATTGGGTGCACGTATATGTATAAAGAAAAATATATATTCTAGTGATTGAATGCCCATGTGTATGTGGGGTTTTCATAATCTGCCTACTTATCCATACAATTTTCCAACCTACATTGTCAATCCACCAAATATATTCTTACTCATGTAACATGCAAGATTGTATTTGGACTTCTTAATATTTGTCATAAGAAAAAGAATATAGGAGCTTTAATATACACATTATAGAAACTAGATGATTACTCACGATAGAGACGACAGTGTATAGAAGCGTTAATTTATGTGTGTAATTTTTTTTCTATTTATGGTTGTGGAGAAAATGATAGTAAAGAAAGTTAGTTGTTTAAATTATAGTTAATATTTAAATATTTAATAAATTAAATTGTATAACAAAATTACTCATTTTTAAGTTTTAACACAGATATTGTTGGAAAAAGCCCAATCTATTGAAGAAAGCGTATCAAGAACAAAAGTAGATATTTTTGGGAAAAAGATAATTTCATTTATTTATCATATAAGCAATAAACATGTCCCGACCTTTAAATTGCTTATTTAGTCAAAGATAAGCATACATGCAGAAGTCGTATAAATGATTCTAAACACTCCAAGATGCTTACGTTGCGTTCTTAAGGGTTTTTAGGTAGGGATATAAATGATGGGTAAAGAAGCGAACAAAAAAGAAGAAGAAAGGAAAGAAAGTTGTTTTTTTGCTTCAAGTTGAAATGAAAAGAAAGGAAAATAAAGAATGTCGTGTTCTCGAGCTGGGAAGAAAAAATAAATAAATAAAAAAGAGACATTATTACATTTATATCCTTTTAGATGTATATTTTATCATAAGAGTCGAATATGTGTAAGCATTGAGGGTTTTCTTGGTCATCATATACTGAATAGTTTGTGTGTAGTTTTGTTTTTGTCTAAATCCACCCATTTTGGGCGGAAAAGTTTTTAAAAAAAAACTGTAAAGAATTTTCGTTTCATTTTATTTCTATTCAAGGAAACTCAAAAACACAATAAATTTTCAGTTTCTTATAATTTTCTTTTCTTTACTTTGATGATTAAAAAAAAAAAAAAAAAAAAAAAAAAAAAAAAAAAAAAAAAAAAAAAAAAGCTACGCACCATCTAAATACATATACACTTTTTTTGCGAAGTGTAACACATTGGCGATTATATATTAATTTCATCTGCCACTTTCTGAAAAGAAATATACTCGATAGTATTTATCGCTTTTAAAGTCCAAATGTCTCTTTATTAATCAAATATCTCTTTTTACATGTATACACTTTGTTAGTTTTATGGTTCAAATGTTAGAATGTTACTAGTATTAATCATATATGATTCTGTGTAACAAGTGACTGCGAGTTGGTTTGAGCTGAATGTTATAGATCTTTATTTTAGTTTGGCTCAATAGCTTAACATATTCATCAATAAGTATTTACACTTAGTATATTTACATGTAAATGCTTAAAATATACATAATAATATATATAAGAAAACATATAATCACTTAAGAGCTCGACAATAATTAAAGACGAGCTCGACTCGTTTACGTCCTTAGACCAAACTGGTCTTCATCAACGAACTTGGGACATATACGAACTTAAGTCGTAGTTATGAAATATATAAAGCCCAAAATGCGTGGGTAAACAAAAAGTATAACTGGGTTGAGCCACAAAAAGCAGAAATGAATGATAAAAGCCCATATATATTTTCTTTGCATCAATCATGCAACATTTTGCTGTTGCTAGCAGTGTTTTGAAACCCGGGGTCGACCCGGCTTGGTTAAACGGTTCGACCGGTTCCGGCCAAAAAACGGGTTAAAAAAATCCGGGTTTCTAAAACCGGGTTAACCGGTTAGACCTGACGGGTTTTGAGTGACTCGGGTCAACCCGGTTCTCGAAACCCGGCCGGGTTTCGTTTTTTCAAAAATTTTTAACAAAAACCCGGGTTAACCCGGAGGTCGAACCGGTTGACCTGGCAGTCAAACCGGTCGAAAAAATAAAAGAATAATAAATTGAAAACCGGGTTGACCCGACGGTCGAACCGGTTGACTCGGTGCCCGGTGACTCGACCGAGTCAATTTCGAACCCGGTTTTCAAAACATTGGTTACTAGTTGCTTCAAGACTTTAGTCTATACAGAAATAAACTGGTCATGAATCGGCTTCTTCATTTGATTGAAACATATTTGTTTGATTGATCTGAGAACATTTTTGCCATATCGTGTACTAATGCAGATCGGAAATTTGCATTTGATATCATTTACGCACACTTATGAACTACATGAGTTTGAGCTAATGTGACATTGTGACTATAGGAATTTGAGCTTATACATATATAGCATGTTTAAGGTAAGTTACAAGGTTTTTGTCATCACCTCTTTCTAATTTTAATGTCGTTTTGAATGTAGAGCCTTCGATATTGCTTTGAGCTTGTTTGTTACTTCTGTAAAAGTCGGACTATCATCCGGATCACGTGACCAGCACTCTTCCATCAAACCTTTCCATCTTCGCTCACAGGATTCTGGTATAGGAGGCCTTAGCATATTGCTCATAATTCCACCTTCATAGCATATGATCACATCATACATTGATTCAAATAAGTTAAAACACTCATTAACATAATATATATTTTTAAAAGTGGACAATTAATTTAGAACAACCTAAAAAGAAAATGTAAACAATAAATATGAGAAATATGAAATAGAAAAATATCTCACTTTATAAAATCATACCTCACACACTCACAATCCAAATAAATAAATAATAATTACACTTTTGGGACCCACAATTTTGGACTGTTTGTGTTTTTTTCTTGAACTTTGTTCAATCCAAAAAATGTGCAAAAACCACATCTCCGTGGACAGTGATGAGTGATCTCTATAAAGAACCGCACACCATGAGCGAGGTAGAGGTGATGCACCACCCACCATAAAACTCAATCTAAGAGGTGAAAATAAATAACTTCACATTCCTATCACATCAACGATCAACATTTTTAAAAAAAAAAAAAAAAAAAAAATCTACATGCCCTCTTTTTCATTTTTTTTGACCGTAAATGTAAGTGTGATATCGGCTATGTTTGACAAAAGTAGCAGTGAGCAGTAGCCACAGCTCACTGCTCACAACTTCATAAAACTAGTTACATTCTTTTAGAATTAATAAAAAATTGTTAAACCTTAGCCCACCTTTATCGATACAGACAATAATAAAATAAGTATCGGTGTAAATGCAATGTTTAAAACTTGAAGGGCGTAAAAAAACAAAACTTGAAAAATACAAAATCACACTCATTTCCACTCTAACCAAAAAAAAAAAAAAAAAAAAAAAAAAAAAAAAAAAAAAAAAAAAAAGGCGGGAAAACAAGCGGCGCGTGAGAGTAACAAACGGCTCGTGAGACCTAAAATCAAAGGGAAAAAGAAGTCCAGACCACCATCAAAGCTTCAGATGTATATATTACTTACTTTTATCATTTAATTTTATAATTTCATTTCGTACTAGTAGTAATTTAGGTCATCATGAATTAGTTAGGAATAATGTGTAACTGTTTTAGTTTATAATGTTTATATATCTCTAGATGATGATGAATATCTAATTTATGGATTGTTTTCGAGACGTTACGACTTTCGTCTCGGTTTTTAATTAGTTTTTAAGTAACTGTGAGGAAGAGCAGGAGGTTATAGAGCCCGCGCCTTTGGATTTAGTGTCTTATATGTTGTTTAGGACCGTGTTTGGGGTTTCGTTAGGGCTATGATGTTGTTAGGGATTTAAGTGGCGTTATCGTGGCCTGCGCCAAAGGTGTGGCACTTTGGGTAAAACAACCGTTATCGATTGTTTTGAAGTAAATTAGGAAGTGAAGTGAGTGTGTTTTTTTGGTTGTGTATTATAAGAATGTTATAGGCCAAAAGCTGACGTGGTGGATGATATAACAAGCCTATAACACCACTGGTCCTAGGACTTTTATGGTGTGAATTATGAGCTTCAGCATAAGTGTGAGAACTTTTTATAATGGGATCAGTTGATTTGGAGGTTTACGGCCTGGTGTGTTCTAGTTTATGCAAGAAATATTAATTAGTTGCATATTCACCTGATTTATTTATTAAAACACTCAAAAAATCAAACTAGTAACGTGATATCTATCAAGTGTATCAACAGTTACTTTCACCAAACATAACTTATATTTAAATTTCTTTTTGTTGCTTAAAACTTGTGATTGTACTCTTAACTCTCAAAAAATCAAACCAGTAACATGAACATTTACTATTAGATAAAGCATAACAAAAAAAAGTTGTCGAGTGACCTTTGTTAGCTTAAATAAGTTTGATAGAATATGGTCTCCAACACATCAAATTCTCATACATTGATTCCATATCACATAATTCTCATATATATCTTTTTGCTTAGCATATCGACCTCATACATATTATTTGAGACACTAAAAATTATCAATCAATCATATAGCACATGTCAAAGTGATTAGGTGCACGTATATGTATGAAGAAAATATATATTCTAGTGATTGAATGCCCATGTGGATGTGGGGTTTTCATAATCTGCCTACTTTTTTTTTGAACGGCTTTTTATTAATAGATAAACTAGCAAGGAGCTAGAACATTACAAAGAAACTAAATGAGGATTCTTTAACCAATCAACCCAACTAAACGACGCTTTACATCTAGAACGAATCCAATAAAAAGAAAACGACACAACGTCTTCAAAGATAGCCGCCTTGGAAGGATGCTCCTCAACAAAAACCATCTTGTTTCTATAAGCCCAAATACGCCACCATAAGCCGAAACAAACCCCCTCTAACAATCTCTTATGCTTCGCCGATAATCTAGTATTATTGAACCAAGACACCCATTCATCAAAAGAACAAATCTCCATAAAATTCACATTCCACCAAAGACAAATCTTGCGGAAATTATCTTTGGCAACACTACACTCAAAGAAAATGTATCTGCCTACTTATCCATACAATTTTCCAACCTACATTGTCAATCCACCAAATATATTCTTACTCATGTAACATGCAAGATTGTATTTGGACTTCTTAATATTTGTCATAAGAAAAAGATTATAGGAGCTTTAAGATAAACATTATAGAAAACTAGATGATTACTCACGATAGAGACGATAGTGTATAGTAGCATTAATTTATGTATATAATTTGTTTCTTTTTATATATGTGTTGTAGAGGAAATGATAGTGAAGAAAGTTAATTATTTAAATTATAGTTAATATTTAAATATTTAATAGATTAAATTGTATAACAAAATTACTTATTTTAAGTCTTAAGTAAATATGTTATTTTTATATGTAGTATAGATATACGTCGAGTCGGAAACTCAGGTATACCAAAAGAAAAAAATAAATAAATAAATAAAAATGTTTGGAGAAAGCCCAATCTATTGAGGAAAGTGTATTAAGAACAAAAGTAGATCTTTTTGGGAAAAAAGATAATTTCATTTATTTCTCATATAAGCAATAAACATGTCCCGACCTTTAAGCTGCTTATTCAGTCAAAGATAAGCATACATGAGAAGCCGTATAAATGATTCTAAACACTCCAAGATGCTTACGTTGCGTTCTTAAGGTTTTTTAGGTGGGGATATAAATGATGGTAAAGAAACGAACAAAAAGGAAGAAAAAATGAAAGAAAGTTGAAATAAAAGGAAAGAAAAATAAAGAATGTTGTGTTCTCGAGCTTGGAAGAAAAGAAATAAAAAGAGATATAATTACAGTTATACCTTTTTACATGTACATTTTATCATAAGAGTCGAATATGTGTAATCATTGAGGGTTATATTGGTCATCAATCATCATATACTGAATAGTTTGTGTGTAGTTTTGCTTCTGTCAAAATTAACCCATATTTGAGTTGAAAAGTTTTTTTTTAAATGTATAGAATTTTCATGTCATTTCATTTCTATTCAAGAAAAACTCATAAACATAATAAAATTTTACTTAGAAGATAAACAATTAGGTAAAAAAAATAATAATAAATAAATAAATAAAAGGTCTACACACCTTCTAAATAATACATGCATACACTTTTTTGCGAAGTTTAACACATTGGCGATTATATATTAATTTCATCTGCCACTTTCTGAAAAGAAAAATACTCAATATTATTATCGCTTTTAAAGTCCAAATGTTTCTTTATTAATCAAATATCTCTTTTTACATGTATTCACTTTGTTAGTTTTATTGTTCAAATGTTAGAATGTTACTAGTATTAATCATATATGATTCTTTGTAACAAGTGACTGCGAATTGGTTTGAGCTAAATGTTATAGATCTTTATGTTAGTTCGGCTCAATAGCTCGACATATTTATCAATAAGTATTTACACTTAATATATTTACATATAAATGCTTAAAATATACACTAGAAAGGTGCCCGCGCGATGCGGGGGCGGATTGTTGGGTTGAAGAGGAGGGAGGTGGGGTGGTGGAAAGTGGTTGTTGGGGTGGTTGTTGAGGTGGTTATAAATTATTGAGGGTAGTTGTTCAAGTGGTTATAAATTGTTGGGGGTGATTGTTAGAAGTGGTTGTTTTCATAATTAGTAAGTAAAAGTCTGAATTTTTACGTCTTTCTAATTATAGAATAGTCCCAAATACATTATATATTAGTATAGAATAGATAATAGATGCCGGATCCTTTGCAAAGTACCCAAACATTGCAAAGCCTAAAAATAAATTTGGTGCTGCTACGTGTCTCCTTTTATTTTATTTAAAAAATCTGGATAGGGGCAAAATAGTAAAATTACTCATTTTTTCTTTTTTCACCTCAAATTTCAAACGCACATATCTCTTAAACGACAAACTTTTAGAAAAAACCGATTTCACCATAATTTTTAAAATTTAATCCTCTTTAAGTTGGTATAAATTTTGGTAAAAATTTCGAAACTTTTTTTTTCATACGAAATGGGTGTTAATTTTCTTGATTTTATGGGCATTTTCGACCTTATTTTGTACCATCATAAATGCTGAATCGTAAAAAATTTAAAACATGAAAGTCGTAGCTTCTTAGCCATTCTTTACCCAGAAATTTGAATCACTCAAATCCAATATGATATGAGTGAGATATCGTATGTTAAAGATGAAGTTTTACTCATATTTGTTGCACACAACATGTTTGATGAAATGTTTAGCTTAGATTTTTAGTCTTAAAATCGAGTTAAATTCACTAATTTTTGTACAACAATGCACCTTTAGTCATTTTATTAATGTAAGATTCAAAAAGTTTTATTTATTTATTTATTTATTTATTTATTTATTTATTTATTTTTGTTTTTGTTTTAACTGATGAACCTTATTAACTGATTTAATAAGTTCATCAGTTAATAAGGTTCATCAGTTAATATAGTTCAACCAGTTAATAAGGCTGATGAACCTTGTTAACTGATTTAATAAGTTCATCAGTTAATAAGGCTCTTTAACTGATGAACCTTATTAACTGATTTAATAAGTTCATCAGTTAATAAGGTTCATCAGTTAATAAAGTTCATCAGCCTGATGAACTTTATTAACTGATGAACCTTATTAACTGATTTAATAAGTTCATCAGTTAATAAGGTTCATCAGTTAATAAGTTCATCCGTTAATATAGTTCAACCAAAGTAACTGATGAACAAAATGTCTTTTTTAAAAATCAGTTGATAAGGTTCATCAGTTAATATGGTTCATCAGTTAAAAAAAAATAACAAAAAAACAAGAAAAAACAAAACTTTTTGAATCTTATATTAATAAAATAACTAAATGTGCATTGTTTTACAAAAATTAATGCATTTAACTCGATTTTAAGACTAAAAATCTAAGCTAAACATTTCATCAAACACGTTGTGTGCAACAAATATGAGTAAAACGTCATCTTTAACATACGATATCTTACTCATATCATATTGGATTTGAGTGATTCAAATTTCTGGGTAAAGAATAGCCAAGAAGCTACAACTTTCGTGTTTTAAGTTTTGCAAAATTCGGCCTTTAAACTAGACAAAATTAGAGCTGAAAATGCTAAAATTTTTAAGAAAATCATGACCCAGTGAATATGTCAAAAAAAAAGTTTCGAAAAAATTAAAAAAAATTTATACCAAATTAAAGAGGATTAAATTTTAAAAATTATGGTGATATCGGTTTTTTCTAAAAGTTTATCGTTTGAAAGTTATTTGCATTTGAAATTTAAGATGGAATTAAAAAAATGAGTCAAATGACCAAAATGCCCTCTAACCGAAAATATTAAAGAAAAAAAGGAGGGAGTGGGTGGGGGACACATGACACTAGCTTAGTGGGTAGAAACCTTTTTAGACTTTTTAATTTTGATCCCTTTTTAGGGGATCGCAACTCATAGATAATAATATATATAAGAAAACATACATTCATTAAAAGCTCGACAATAATTCGAGACGAGCTCGACTCGTTTACGTCCTTAGACCAAACTGGTCTTCATCAACGAACTTGGGACATATACGAACTTAAGTCGTTAATTATCAAATATACAAAGTCCAAAAGTCTAACTGGGCTGAGCCCATCATAAAAAGCAGAAAAATGAATGATAAAAGCCCATATATTTTCTTTACATCAATGAAATTTTGCTTGTTACTACTAGTTTGCTTTAAGACTTTAATCTATACAGAAATAAACTGGTTCTTACTTATAAAAAATGTACCCGGTCATGAACCGGCTTCTTCATTTGATCAAACCACGTTCGTTTGATTAATCTGAGAACATTTTTGCCATCTCGTGTAATAATGCAGATCGGACCCGATTTTGTTAAAGTGACATGAGCCGTGTATTTGGCAACAAGAGGACTTGTATCGTCGTAAATATGTGAGAAGAACCTATTTACCATACAATGTACTTAACCAAATGGTTAGCTCAAGCAACACCAAAGGGTAGTTAAACCAAATTGTTGGCATGTATGTGAGTTATTTGTTGTACAAAAAGAATTTGGACATCATTTATGTAAAATTTGGCATGTAACGTTCATAAATGATTTGAGTTAATAGTATTTAAGCCATCCTTTCGCAGTAAAAATCATGAAGGTTTGGGTTTACTTATTTTTCTAGTTATGTGGTTTCGTACTTGAGTTCTTGTGTTTTTATCTTTCGTATTTATGCAAGGGAATGGAAGTAATCTGAATATAGAGATGTAACAAAGATAATAGAATAACAATAAACATGAATATATGTTATATTTATGAATTTCATGATACAAATTAAATACAATCCAAACACATTATACTCCAAGAAAAGCGATCGACACACAACATCGGCTTCCATGCAGCCAAAATCTCATCTTCTTCTTCTCGTTTTCCTTTCAAAATGATTGCGGGTAATTGTGGGATAATGGATGTGAAGGCGCACACTCGACCTCCTCCCTATCATGATCAGCCGCAAGTATAACATCGTAAACGGGTCCAATGGACCCGATTGAACTACGGGATGGCAAAACTTTCTTAACGGGTTTGCAATTAACAAGAGGTGTCCTAACAGCAAAACGTATGCATGGTTGCTTTTTCGGTTTATGTAAACGCCTTCTGATCATTGCTCTGAACTCAGAAGCATCTTTCACGATAACACTTTTCATTGTCGGTTTTGGTTTTGATGTTTTATCAAAGATGGTTTTCTTGTTTTTGTTGGGTATTGTTACGTAGGAATTAATAATGTGGTACGTCCATATTTATGATGATTAGAAGGAGCCTTGCTGCCTTGGAGAGGAGTATTTACCAAAATTATTTACCCAAAAGCCCTTATCTAAGTCGGTGAATAAACCAACTTATTATTATGGAAAGTAACTAATCGCCTATAGTTACCAACTTACCATATATTAACTAGAAAACAATACTAAAATCAACTAAACAATATGAAAGTAGAGTTGGCAATGTCAGTTTCTCTATACCTCAAAGCTGGCATTTTACATATATTAAAGCTTAAAGCACCTCCAAATTATAATACTTTAATCTACTTAACTATCCTGCCTACCCAACCAATAAACAAATCTCTTCATACAATCATTTTTATGTATTTACGAGTAAGGCGCCATTCCGCCGCGTTGCGACGGGACGTTGTAGTTGACAAAAATTTGTTATTGGTAGGGATGAGCATTTAGAACCGAATCCTGAAACCGTACCAGTACGATACCGTACCTTATTCCTTAGTTAATATTAAAACATTATTGGATTGGAGAAAAACCAAATGCCTGATGCTGGATTCATGAACCTTTATTCCCTCCAAAGAAACTGTATCCTTTATTAAAACATAAATCTGGGCCTAGGGAATTAATGGGCCACGGCTAAAAAAGGGCTTCGTTTGTTTTTTAAACTGAAATGGGCCGCGGATACTGTAGGTAATGCGACGTCGTTTGGGATCCCTTTTAATATATATAGTAATATTATCAAGTATTTATTATTATTACTTTTTTAATTATAATCGTGACACTTAGCAACATTGATCCAGTTACTTATTTTTGTCAAATTTCAAGACCCTTTTCACTTTTTTCAAAATTTTATATTCCTTATGGTTAACTAACACGACAAACTTAGTTCCTTCACTTAGACAATGATGACTCAACTATGCTTATAATCAATAGCCAAACAAAAAAATAAAGGTAACTAAGCTACAGTAGTTGAAAAGAAAAACGTTTTCATAGTCGTTGGTTTTCGGGTAGGAGGTGATGTATGAACAGTGGTTTATGTCACTTTTATGCAGACACCCTTATACTTTTATACAAGTTTCACAAACTGCCTCTTTTTTTTAGGCTGTGTTTGATTTTTTGTTTTTGCCTCTTAACAGGCTCTGAATGGCCAAAATGTCTGAATCGGTCAGACATTTGGTCGTTCAGACCGTTTGTTTTTTTTTTCTTCGTTCAGACGCGTTCAGATGCAGTAAGATCTTAATGGTTTAGACTTGAGAGGGGTGTCTGAATGCGTCTTGTTGCCTCTTGCTGACACAAATAAAAACCAAAAAAAAAAAATAGTACGAGCAAGCAAATGTGCGGTTCAAACATGAGTTTTTTTTCCCGTTCAGATGCGGTCAGATTCAGACATTTACGCATCAGATTCAGATTCAGATGTGCGGTTCAGATTCAGATTCAGACCCTCTTAACAAACAAATACCACCTTAGTCTTTGTTTACTTGCGCACAAAGGTATATATGATTGTAATGAGGTGTGGTTTGTTACTACGCCGCAGTAAAAAGGGAAAAAAAAAAGAAAAAAGAAAAAAAATGATATACGATACATTACTTTCGTTGTTCTCGATAATTTATCTTCAGAATTTTGAAATGTGTATTTGTTACTCTTTATGTCTTAATTTTTTTTATCCCGCTTACAAACTAAACACGGTTTAAAAATATCACAATAATTTTTATTTTTTATCAAACAAATATCATCTTTACTTTGTAAAGTCTCTTTTATTTGGCTAAGTTGATACGTAATATTTTAATGCATGTTTACAAAAAGTGTTGTAACTAATGTTGTTTTAGTTATACTTATTAAAATTTGCACTTATTTATGATAAGTATGCTAAAGCTATTGATTTTATAGCAAAACCAATACAATTCAATAATAAGTAAGTATGTTAACTGAATATTTTAAGACTTTATTTTCTAGCAAGTCACAAATACTTTATTAACTTCTTTTTCTAGTATTTTTTTCAAGTGTTGAAATTTACACACAATTAATAAATAAATAAATAACGTTTGATTTGTGATTTAAATTTTAAAACTCACATCACAAATCATACGTGATTTTGTATCGTATAATATCGAATACCTATAAATATAAAAAATTATTGAAAGTATATCGAAGTATCTGTCGATTGAAAAAAAAAAATACTTCGTCGCAATAATATATTTTTTGCTGCTTAACAAGTTATCATTTGTGAAATCTCTGGTTTTAATAAAATGTGAACAATGGATTTTAAAATTTAATTGAAAAATAAGTGGCAAAAATTGCTCCATTTGATATTTGTTTTATAAGATCGTTGTAGACCTCACCCCATATGTTGTTTAATCTCTTTGACACTTAATTAAACCGGTCTTGATTTTGTCAATGTGTTGAAGATTTAATAAAACATTTAGCGGTTTTTGGTTAAACTTTGGTATGTTGTTTTTAATGTCTGCTAGATTTACAAGTTGGATTTTGTCAATGTGAGACAATTCAAGTTTGAGTCTATCAAAACTCAAGCTCGAACTTCTTTTGAGCCGTATACTTTTATCTCAAACTAAGCTAATGACATTCTTTACAAGTTGGGCTTGATTCGATCTCTGCTCATTTCTTTTTATAGACATAAATGAAAGAAAGAATCACTCAAGCTCGGTTCGCTAGAATGCTAAATAAACGAGGTTCCAGCCTGCTTGTATAATTTAGCCTGTCAATACTCATACATGTACAAATATTAGCCTATAACATGTTTATTATTTTACGGTTTAATATCTCTTCAGTGACATGCAAATATAGACTATATTTGGCAAAAGTAGCTATGAGCAGTAGCAGTGAGCTGTGAGCAGTAGTCAAAAAAGCTCACAGCTTCATAAAGAAACATTGGGAAAATGAGCTTTTCTAAAAAATAGAAAAGCCCACAGCTCTCATGCCAAACGAACACTAAAAATCAAAAAGCTCATTGTTCACCGTTCATTGCAAAAAAAACTCCAAAAAATAGCATCTTTTGATTTTGTTTTAGAATTGGCCCCTTTTAACATAACACGTGTACTTTTTGAATGTGTTTGGAATTAAGAAATGATTTTTTAGGATACTTTTACCCCCTCGTGTAATCTAAATAGTAACTTTCTTTTTTTATAAAAAAAATCGTATTTTTGTTATAACTTTTTATTCACTACGCGAGTCAAACGTTATAAAAGCGAGTCAAACGTTATCAAATCAGGTCCTGGTTAGACTACTGTTCAGTTGGTTTTTGATGAATGGTCGATCGACACTCACGTGTGTACGGGTTGATGCTTTATACTCTCTCCATCTTAAAATTATTGTCCTCCGACAAAAAACACATATTTTTAAAAAAACATAATTGTTATTGATTTCTCTCTCTCACTTTTGCAAAAACGGCTTTGACGGGCTCCGGTTTTTGGTGTTGACTTTTAAATTCTTTCACCATACATCTGATAGCATCCGTAAACTCGGCTATCTCTCATGGATGTGACTGTAACACCCCAACCCGACAAGGGTAGAAGTATCACATTATGGTGTCAAATCCGAACATACAACGCAAGCGAAAAACTTATAAATATAATAATTACAAAGGTGTTCTAAGGGAAACAAAAAAAATGCTAACTCTATACAATATGTAATACAATCCAAACTAAATCCAATCAAAGTCTAATCAAGGTGCAAAAGGGCTACTAATCATCAAAGTAGTCCACTAAGAGCTCCTATGTACTCTTTACTCAAACCCGGCTTCCAACCTAAAACCTGCCGCGGGAAAAGAAATGCGGTTGGGCTTAGTAAACAGATATATGACAAAAGAATAATTGAATCGTATAAAGTATACCATGTAGAAACTAAAGATCGAATAACGACTTGTAATAAACTAACAATGTACAATAAGTATTTTATTTATAAGACAAAAGAAAGGGTAAACCCTTGGGCCGTGCACTTATGGGTTAATATGCTAACACATTATTCAAGTTTATAACGTACGAACCACAATGGGTGATCTAGCGGTATGAATATCAACCTTTCAAAGAGCGTGTCAAGGGTTTGAATCTAATGGGGAGAAAATTAATCCCATTGTGGCCACGGAAATTCACATGCACCAAATCCAGACTATCCAAAAAGGTAGTCGTCCTGAGATTAGTCGGCTACTCGGCTAGCAATGTCGAATCAGACTCTCTTAAATTAAAAATTCACCACTCCATTATTCTCCTAACCATAACCATTGTATAATCAGCTTCCTCCAACTATTTGCCCTCAAACATAATACTCCGTATAATTTTATGCGTGTGTGTTTTGAGATCATTGATGCAACCTGTATACAACAAACCGAATGTGATCAACATGAAAATGATCATCATATATGGACAAAGATTCTTATGCATATCTTTTATTGTATTTTTGTTGTGATATTTGAAACATGTTTTTATGTCGTACCATGTAATACATATCAATGTTCTATTATTATTGTGAATCAAAAACATTGTATTTTCGTGTCATGGCTTTTTTTGTAAATTATGGTTATTGTAGAAACTCTTTAATGCATACCTTTGTGTCAGTTTTGTAACATCTTATGTAAGCCAATTTTGTTATTTACGGTAGTTAGTCTTATGTTATTATCTCATGTATTGTTGTTAAATATGTAGTAGCGTGTATTAACTTTCTACAAGGTTTGTATAAATATATCGTAGATAGTTTTGATGCTCGGCAGTCTACTAACGTGTGTTTACTTTTAAATGTGATTTTGAAAATTTGTATCTTCGTCTTATGACTTTTTGTATATTAGTTTAATTGTATAAATGTCTTCATAGACATAAGAGCGCATGGAGTAATAACATGTTAGCACCATATTTTTGGTGTCACGTTAACGCCACAATATTTTAACACCAAAAAATTCCTCGGTATCATAACACAAAATAACATCACCTTTTGGAACCCACATTAGGAAAATGTTAGCTACAATTAATTGTAGCTAGTTGGCTACAATTCCTTTGAAAAAACTTTTAATAATGTACAGTTCAGTCCTTGCGGTTAGACCCTGACACATATTTTCCCCCTGTCCCCATCTTTTTTTTCAAAGGAAATATAGCCAATTGGCTACATTGTGTTGTAGCTATGTTTACCCCTAAAAAAAAATACAATTTACAAATTAACTACTTAACTAACATTTCAATCATTAGAGGGCAAGTTTGTAACTTTCGCACGTTACAACGTGCGTTGCTCCAGAAACGTAGCCATCAACGCCAACCCAACGTGTTCATGCTCGGAGTGGAAATAACGCCATAACAGCGTTAAAAATTAGCCACCTAGGAAAATTTGGCGTTGAAATGTTAATACTCCCTTCGCTCTAACAGCCGCATATAAGCTTGATTGTAACCAGTGGCGCAGCTTTTAAGGGGCCGGGGGGGGAGGGGCGCCCGACCCCCCGAAATTTTTTTTGCGATGTAGGGGGTATATAGTTTTCGTGTAGAAAAATTTCGGTATTTCGACCCCCCGAAAATTTCGGTATACCCGAAATATAGCCTTAGGAAAAAAAAAATTAGATCCCGACCCCCCACTTAAAAATTCCAAGCTTCGCCACTGATTGTAACGTGTAGTAATCAAAATTTGTTGTTAATTGCGTAAAGCGAAATTTGTTGTTGATTGTATAAACTGCCTTCATAGACTATAGCAGGCACATATAAATTTGTTGTTAATTTAACTTCAGTATCTTGTGCCTCACACAATGTGAATTAACTATAAAAATGAAGCTTTCAAAGGTTCGGTTCATGGGTTTGATTTCAAGCCTTTCAAAGACATCTTAGTAAGTGAAGTTGAACAAGCGGGGAAATTCGGTAAAAGCTAAATCTATATACAAGCCATTATATCGCATCTATAAATGTGTAATGTGAAAATATTTTTTTTTATAGATGTTATTGGTTAGGTCATTGAGGGGTTGTTTTTTTTTTTCCTTAGCTAAAGATTCATATGGATCCCACTTCCATATAAGTATCTTAATAGGGAGGAGATGATAAATTAAGCCTTGTGGATATAGACCATTTAAGGGATTTTTGTGAGTCACATCTAAAAAATAATAATATTAAATAGCATCCCTTAGCTAAGGGAAAAAAGAAACACCCCCTCGTTTGACAATCTTAGAGAAATTATAATTTATAGCCCTCTTATATTCTTAATTGTACTCTAAAGTCTCTAACTGGGGATTGGAGCTTAATTGTACTCTAATTTAATGCTTTATTGACGTTATGTGAATATGTTAGATTGCTACTAGTTGTAATTTAACTCGGGAAAATGAAGATGTGGGATGGTAATTGTTTCGCTTATTTGATTCATCTTGGTGTTGATGTTTTAGTTAATTAGTTTCTCATTTATAGGGCAAATGCCGGTACAAAATACATTTTGGGGTTCAAAATAGTTCATGCATAACGGCACGAAAGCGTGTTAAATGATGACTTGGCATACATTGAGATGTTAAGAACAAGGTAAACTATCGATATGTGCTAACAACCGTGTAAAAAGTAAAATAAAGTAGCTCCCAATGCCGTTTTTCATCGGTTTTGGGCCTCAGTACCGTCTTCCACGGTGTATGAGGAGGTTGAGATGTAGACAGTCTTACCCCTACCTAAGGTAGAGAGGCTGCTTCCGGTTCTACGTAAGGTAGAAAAGGACCTACGACCTTTTTGTAAGGAGTGATGATCGAACGCTTGGATTTTAGGTTAAGAGGCAATGAGTTTTCCAACTAATCCAACCCTATTTGTTACTAACAACAGTGTGTTATAAGCATTTTTTATTACAAATAAAACTTTAAAATACATATTAGGTTGTTCATGTTGATTTTTACTTAAGAGAATGAAAATGAACTCAATTATATATATACTAAACCCCAAGAGGTTACTGTAGCAACCACTGTAGTTGCTATAGTAGACGCTACAGTAATTTTTTTTTTTTTTTTTTTTTTTTTTTTTTTTTTTTTTTCAAATCCCGAAACAATAACAATAACAACACTCAACTCCCTATCCAAACAACTAAAATAACAACAATATCATCCCCACCACCGCCCTAAGCCTCGGTGGTGGTGGTGGTCGGCTGTCGAGCACCCAACAAACCAAACGGACCCTCAAAACTATCATCAAACAAGAAAAATATACTCCCTTCGTCACCAAACAACAAACAACAACAAGAAAAAGTCAAAACCCTCACCGAGTCACGAGTTGACTCGGTGAGTCGAGACCGAGTCGCGCACAAACATAAATCCACACGAGTTTTTAAATGTAAAAACATTTATATAAAAGATTTTATAAAAGATTTAAAACAAAAACAATTTTTATAAAAGATTTTTAAGAAAATAAAAACTAGGGTTTTGAATAAAAATAAAAAATAACGAAAAGGGTGGCGAGTGTGGTGGTTTACCGTCGGTAAAAGGGTGAAAGGAGGTGGTGGTGGCTCTCGGTGATGGTTGGGGTTCACGGTGGTAGCGCGTGGGCCGCGTACGAGGTGATTGAGGTTGCGGGGGTGGTACGAGGGTGTCGGGGGTGTCCCGATCTATTGATTGGTGTAAAAAAGTAGATTGCCGGAAAAGTTTTCCGGCAAGGGTGGCCGGATTCTGCTGGTGTCGCCGGCGAGGTAGCGGCCGGATTCTTCAAAAAGAGAGAGAGAGAGAATTGAGAGTGAAGAGAGAGAGAATTGAGAGTGAGTGTGTGTTTTATGAGTGTGAAAATGAGAAAAATAAATAAAAATGGGGTATATATATATATATATATATATATATATATATATATATATATATATATATATATATAAACAAAAGTATAGGGTAGGTTTGCTATTATTAGAAGTGTAAGGGGTGAAATGAAAAAAAATAATACAAGGGACTAACTATGCCAACGAGCTAAACTTCTCACGAAAACGCTTCGGGATCCAAACAACATAGCAAACGGACTCGAAAAATTACGAAACTTGCGTCATTGTTCACGAAATCATTTTTCCAATAAAATCGAGCATAAACTTCAAAGTTGTAGCACGTGAGGGAACATGCAATGTAGCTACAGTTGGATGAACAGTATTTTTTTTTTTAAAGCAAACCATGTACAAAGGAAAAGGGCCCAAAACAAATTCGATACACCCTATAGCCCAATAACAGTAAAAAGAACTTTAGCCCAACTTTAGATAAAACACGATACCAAAAAACAAATACTCCAACAAGTATAAAAAACCCTTACTATTAAAAAGAAAAAAAAAATTACAAACATACTATTATAAAACACACCCGCAGCATCGCGCGGGCTTCCCCACTCGTTAATATTATAAACCAAGTCAGAATGACTGTCCGTTTGGTTTGTGAAAAGATTTAAGAGTTGAATTTAGATTTATTTGGATTTTGATTTGATTTATATATTATTTATTATTTAAATGAATATAAAGTTTAAAAATAAAATATAAAGTTTGAAAAGAAAAATAAATAATATAAATGTGTGATGGATATTAAGAAGAACTCCACTTATTATAAAAATTGACATGCAAAATTAAACCATTCGTGTAATCCTCAACACTTGCTCAAGGATTTTACACAGCATATTTGGCTTTCATCCTAAACCTTGAGCCCCACGTAAGTCTACCAAACAACTAAATTCTACCACCAACTCAAAACACTTTGTGGAACATCTCCAACCAAATGATTCCATAAACTTTTTCAGTCACCGTAGAGGATGCTCTGAGAATGAGTATAACTTTAGGAAGTTAATCCATTTTGGTTTAGCGGCAATGTTAATTTCTAAATATATTTATCCCTTTGTACAATGTTTTACATTTAACAGTTATTGATGTAAACTGAAAGACATTTGAGAGTTTAAATACCTTTGTATAATGTTTACTTTTAACATTTGTAATGAAGACGGTAAATATTAAATTGTGCAAAGTATGTGATTAAAGATAAAAGTGGGTATGATGAGGCGACGCCGAGGTGGCACAAAAAATGTGTTTTTTCGTATCCTATAATACCTAGCTCTCTAAAGCGGCTCACACTTTTGGATCGTATGTGTTTTTTTCCTTGGAATTTGTCTGTGGCCACCACTACAAGAAATGTGCAAAACACCACCATCGCGCATGGTCGTAGGTGATCTCTATGGGGACCGTACGTCATGGGTGAGATTGAGATGGAGGTGGTGCACCACCCACCATAAAAACTATACCTCACCTTTCGCCACCCACCTTACGCGCCACTTATTGTGGGTGTCTTCCGTCTCGTGCCAACAAGTACCAAAAAAAAAAAAAAAAAAAGTGTGAAATGTGAGCCTCCTCATCACTCGGCGTTTGTGCAATATATGAGCCACATGGTTATTATTTATTTATTTGATTCGTGAGAGTGTAGGGGTATTTTGTGGGTTATGTTTGTATAGTGATATTTTTAAGAAAGGAAGGAGAGCATCACATTACAACTTAGGGCCTGTGTGTTTAATTTTTTTTTATTAAGTCATGTTAATTAACAGATGACTTAATGCAGACAACTTCAGTTTTATTACTTAATATTTTCAGTCATGTTTCTATATTAAGTCACAAACAAACGATTTTTATACGACTTAATTAATTCAGTTTTTTTTCATGTTAAGTCAATTAAGTCGAAATCAAACACCCCCTTAGTTTCTCTAATTTCTCGAGTTAGTAAATTAGTGATTTTTATTTGAGAAAATTGCTCAAATTGCTTTTAAAACATAAAAACATGACTTCCCTAAGAGCACAAGTTGTAGTCAATAAGTTTTACCTTCTCATTCGAGTCTCACGTGTGTCACATCATCCAACATTTCAACTTCAACTCTTCACAACAAACCCCTCCTCACCAAACAACAAACCTCAACTTCCCCATTAGGGCCCCACCACTTATACTTTTATTTTTTTATTCATTTCATTAAATAAATTAAATTCATTTCACAAATACTTAAAAATAACACAACATATTAATTTTATTTCATCCAAATTAAAAAGTTACAATACGAAAAAAACATACGATTTGCGGAAAAAAAACATTACACAACAGTACAACAATACGGAAAAGAAATAGACACGATACGGTAAAGAAATACACACGATACGAAAAAGAAATACACACGATACGGAAATAGTTAACATAAAACACAACTACGCATCGTCTCTGTCACATGCCCTTGTGTTTCTCAGAGCGAACCACACATGTTGATACTTAATCCCTTTCCCATAGCGTTCTAGTAAATACGGTTTGCATTGCTAAGACGACAAGGGTCATCACTTGTTCGCAACAACTCTTTGTAAATAGCATTATAGTTACGACATTCAGCATTCATTCTACTCCATAAAGCCGTAATACTATTTTTATTACGGTGCATTGTTGAACCTTTCTGTAACTTGATTCCAAAAGGAACGTTCATTCACAACGTCTGTAGAATCGTGAACTTCAAGCCAAATGGTAGCTAGCACATATTCTTCTTCCATTGACCAATGGTTTGTCATTGTAAAATGGTGTAAATATTGCAGTGTGTGTAAAATTGAATAATATTGCATGGTATAAATAGGGGTTTAATGGAAGCGGGATAGAAATTTTGAATTCAAAACTGAGGGCGGGATACATTTGAAATTTTGAATTCAAAACAGAGGAATTTTGAATTCAAAACAGAGGGCGGGATAATTTGAAATTCTGAATTCAAAACAGAGGGCGGGATAATTTGAAATTTTGAATTCAAACTTGAGAGCGGGATACTTCCAAAAATCATTCTATAAATACATATTCAAAATCTGAATACACACACAATTCACACCCACAATCATCAAAGAATTCTCCTTTGTTCTTCCAACACAATGTCTCACAACGCATCACCTGAAAACGCATCGGTTTACAACACACCACCTGAAGACAATTCCCCACAAAACACACCGCCAGAAGATCTGTTTCCGGTGTTCCAATATGACAACTCACCACCTCCAACTCCACCAACAGTTATGTTTCCACAAGAAAACATACCACCACCAAACAATCAACCACCAAACTTTCCACCTGAAAACCAACCCGTCATTCGTCAGTTGACTGAGGAAGAACAATATGAGCTGGATATGGAAGTGGTTTTGGAGTATGAAGCTGAGCAAGCCCATCAGGAAAGGGAGTGTGAGGCGTACCTCAAAGGGAAACAAGATCGAAAGAACAGACGCGCAGAATGACGATGGGCTCAGGGACTTCCACCTGTGCCATCGAGTGAGGACGATTCAAGTGCCTCCTGTTCGAGTCACGAGGGCTATGTGTCTGATGATTCATTTTATTGAATCGTAGTTTTTATTATCGTATGGTAGTTTATGGTTTTTAATTTCCGTTTCTTAGTTTAATGTTATCGTATTTGTAATATAAATGTATGTTGTTTCAAGTTATTTCAATCCTATGTTTAAGATAGTTGCATTAGCATTTACACATTACATTCTTAAAAAAAAAAACTATCTATTTGAAACAACAAATACATTTTACTTTCACAAACATAAACATATATTTGACAATCAAATTATACAACTAATATTCAAAGGAAAAAAAAAAGAGAAAAAAAAAAAGAAAAGAAAATGGAATGTCAGAAAACTCAGCTCTTCGTCAGCACGAGAAGGAAGGCAACGGGGAAGAACGGCAATGCACATTTGGTGTAGTGAAGAGGAACGGCTCGCCGTTGCCTCGTCCATGTCAGACGGCGAGCATTCCTTCTTCATCTACACCTTGTGCTCTAAATAAACACGGGCGAGAGTCACTTAATTTAAATTTATGTTGACAAGTGTCTCTTATTGTACGTGTACTTTTTCAGTTACCATGAGAAATAACTATTGGTGGGTGTAAAACTTGGAAAAATACGAAATCACAATCATTTCCAGTCCAACTAAAAAATAAAGTAAAAAAGAAGCGGCGCGTGAGAGTAACGGACGGCGCGTGAGACATGAAAACGAAGAGAAAACGAATTCCATAAAAGCTTCAGATGTATATATCACTTACTTTAATCATTTAATTTTATAATTTCACGTCGAATTAGTAATTTAGGTTTTAGTGTCTTATACATAATTAGTTCTAAAGTAATTAGTGTCTTATAAGTTGTTTAGGACTGTGTTTGGGGGTTTCGTTAGTCGTTAGGGATTTAAGTGGCCGCGTCATTCATAGCATTATCGAATTTTGTTTTGAATGGAACTAAAATACAAAGTGAAGTGAGTGTGTTATACGCCAAAAGCGGACTTTTATTGTTTCAACTGTGAGCTCCGGTATAAGTGTGATTAGTTGATTTGGAGGTTTATGGCTTTGATGATTTATTTATGCAGGGAGTATTAGTTACCTGATTTATTAACAATGTTATTGATTGTTAATAAGATTTTACCTCTATTGTTTTGTAACATTACTACATCTTGTATCGGTTTTCTATAAATTGTGAGTTTCAGAGTTTGTATATAAGTTGTAGGTTTCTGGCTACTCTGTGATTATTGACCTCGCGTGCAGCGTGCAGATTTTGTTTTGACCTTTTGGGCTATTAGAACTCGTACGTGTACTGAATTGGAATTGTGCACCTATATGGATAAGTTTGCTTTGGGTTTTCGTGTAAGGATTATATGAGGACATTTAGGAATATAACTATAAGTCTCTGTTTGCAACTTATTCTCCTACATCATTATGGCCACAAAACTAAAATATTACCATATAGGATTTGGCTTTATCATTGTGTGAAACCAAAATTTACAAAATCCAATGAAACATATATAAGTCATAAAGTGAAACAAATATGACAAAATTTTTAGCAATCAACAATCTAAATCAAAATGTTGCTACATATTCTTAGACCCTGGAAGATTGTATTCTTTCCATAGAAGTAACAATCGTTGATCCTACTAAATAATTGTACATTTGGTTGAAAAGAAAATTTTTAATGTATTGTAGATATGTTTACATCGACTTCTTAGTGGCTGTTTATTTTCTTTTATAGTATAAAAGTCTTGTTCAAGGAAGGGATGCGTAATCCAACTCAAGTGAGAGTAAAATTGTTACAATGTCTCTAAAGGAATAGAATAAAATATTTGTCCCTGAACAGCTGGTGGCAGAGAACATAGTTATTCAGTGTCGGGTATCATGGCAAAGAAATTTTAGTCATTTGAGTCCTATGTCAACTCATTTCAACACTCACACTTCAAAATACTCATTTGCTTACAACTACACACAATTTAGCCATTTGGGTTTTATTTGCTTTTCTAGTTTTTCAAATAAATTAAATTTATTTCATTCAAATAAAAATAAAAATAACACTTTTTATTAAAAAAAAAAAAAAAAAAAAAAAAAAAAAAAAAAAAAAAAAAAACATATTCTTCATTTAGATGATGCGCGCGCACACACAATTTGGAAAAAATGATAGTTCTTCTCTTTATCCTCGTTGGATTCTCGGCGAATTGGTTGGTGGCGAGGGTTCTCAGTGTCGTGGCTAGGGACCGACGTCACCGAATGATGTGCCACCTTAGATTCTGCGAGGTTTCTCGTTGCCACACTCGATCCTCTTATAGCTCAAACTTTCTTTTATGTACCTTTATTTAAGTCTGTGCGGTGATGATTTCGTAGATTTATTTGTTAAAATGTTAAGACCACGGTTAAAAAGGAAACCAAAACGCATATAACTTGGATTCATCCTATCTTATAAATAGACTTGGTGTCAGTAAATTGGGTAAGACTCGGAGTTGATGTTGTGTCCATAATTTAGTGTATAAAAATTACGATTTTTTCCAATCGTTCTAATCTAATTTACATAATCATTTCCTTAGCAACATATAAAACCTAATGTTATGTTTCTATTAAAAGAAAGTGTTGTTATTAGGATTACAAGAATGATACTTAGCGTTTAAATTTGTGCGACCTAGTGGCCATATATGAAAACTCATTTATTTGTATCCAGTTTAGTAATCGAATGGTATAAGACATGTAACATGAGCTTATGAAAACATAAGCCACAAAAAGCGAGCTTATAAAACATTAGCCCAAAACTAAATAAGGTATAAGCTGGATATATAAACCGAAACAAACACCCCCTATATTGGCCGTGTGATGGGTCAGCAGGCCCCGATACTCGACGACCCTTTATAAGGGGGAGGAGTGGTTCATCCACCACACCACCATCACTCACTCCCAACCAATCTCCTTATGCCACATCATCCATCCACTTTTTCCTTCACTCACTCATTTTTTTAGAGGTATCACTTCACTCACCCTTCACTCACTTTTTTTTTTCTTCTCTAAATTCCATTAAAATTATTAAAACAACTAAAATTCCATTAAAACTTAAATAAAAACATTACATAAATTTTCTAAAAAACATAAAATAACATTACATAATATTATTAAAAAACATAAAATAAACATTACATAATATTATTAAATCCTACAAACTACACGGCACCCGTATTTTGCGCATATCTCGAAATCCTTAAAAGTCGGGTCTGGTAATTTTTTTTTTCTTTGCACGTTTTTTTTTCTTTGCACTTTTTTTTTTTTTTTTTTTTTTTTTTTTTTGGCACCTTTGTTCTACATCTGTTGGTATATATATATATAAAAAAAATAAATAAATAAATAAATAAATAATAGCCGTTGCTTGCTTTAAACGGTCAAAAGTCCAAATCCCAACGTTCCTTTTTCATTTTTCCCGTGCCTGAAAGTTTCTGGCACTTGCTCCATCCCGTGCCACAAGGGAAGGGCGGCGGCGATGTTCCCGTGCCACAAGGGATCCCTCATGTGCCTTCCCGTGCCCACTCCCACCTCCCTAATAACTTGGTAACCATAAATGACAACATTTTAAACTTCAAGGGTCCAAAAAAGCACAAAAACAAAACTTGAGATATACAAAATACAAAATCACAAACAAGTCACACCCATTTCCAAACAAAAAATAAAAATAAAGTAAAAACAAGTGGCGGGAAAATAAAAACACAAGCGGCGCGTGAGAGTGACGGACGGCGCGTGAGACATGAAAACGAAGAGGAAACCATCGGAAAACGAAGTACAGAGCTTAATAGACTCAATTAAAGCATCAGATGTATATATTACTTACCTTCTCCCTACTTTAAATCATTTAATTTTATAATTTTTATAATTTCATGCCGTATTAGTAATTTAGGTTTTAATTATAGTTATGCATAAACTGAATTAGTTAGGAATAATGTGTAACTGTTTTAATTCATAATGTTATTAATAAGTTTTTGAGATGTTACGAGTTTCGTCTCGGTTTTTAATTAGGTATAGTTTATGATGTAGAGCGCACACCTCGCCGTGGCACCTTTGACGGCACCATAGCGTGTTTAGGACCGTGTTTGTGTGAGGTTTATGGCGCTTGCGCCTTTGGTTTTAGTGTCCTATAAGTTGTTGGGGTTTTGTTAAGTTTATGATGTCGTTAGGGATTTAAGTGGCGTTATCGTGGCCTATGCCAAAGGTGCGGTGATTTGGGTAAAACAAGCGTTATCGATTTTTTTTTTGAAGTAAATAGGAAGTGAAGTGAGTGAGTGTTTTTTTTTTTTTTTTTTTTGTTGTAAATAAGAATGTTATAGGCCAAAAGCTGACGTGGTGGATGCTATAACACCACCGGTAGTCCAGTACCTAGGACTTTTATGGTGTGAAGTGTGAACTGTGAGCTCCGGTATAAGTGTGATTAGTTGATTTGGAGGTTTATGGCTTTGATTATTTATTTATGCAGGGAGTATTAGTTACCTGATTTATTAACAATGTTATTGATTGTTAATAAGATTTTACCTCTATTGTTTTGTAACATTACTACATCTTGTATCGGTTTTCTATAAATTGTGAGTTTCAGAGTTTGTATATAAGTTGTAGGTTTCTGGCTACTCTGTTCACGTGCAGCGTGCAGATTTTGTTTTGGCCTTTTTGGCTATTAGAATTGGAATTGTGCACCTATATGGTTAAGTTTGCTTTGGGTTTTTGTGTAAGGATTATATGAGGACATTTAGGAATATAACTATAACTCTCTGTTTGCAACTTATTCTCCTACATCATTATGGCCACAGATGATTCTCAAAAGGAAGAACATTATGGCCTCTTTTTCAGGTGATATCCTTGTTCAAGTTAACCTTTACTTCACACGATCAGTGTTTCTTTGTAAAATGTTACCTTTTCTCAATATGGATTTGAAAACAATAGTTATTTATGTAGATGAAGCCCAACTCTACAGACTTCGTCCATTTGAAATATCTGCAAAGAGATTGTTAACTAATGGCAGCATCATGTCATTTTTTTTAACCAGTCTCGAGTCTTGACTAAATTGGACCACTAATAGAGTAATAAAAGTTAAGTTTTATTAATTAAGTGGCGAATTACCTTACATATGTAATTATGTATCAAGAAATGACTATCGATTTGGTTTCTGAGCTGTATATATGAATACACTAATGCTCGCATATGTAATTAAGTATTTACCTTACATATGTAATTAAGTATTTACCAAAATTATTTACCCAAAAGCCCTTATCTAAGTCGGTGAATAAACCAACTTATTATTATGGAAAGTAACTAATCGCCTATAGTTACCAACTTACCATATATTAATATTATCAAGTATTTATTATTATTACTTTTTTAATTATAATCGTGACACTTAGCAACATTGATTCAGTTACTTATTTTTGTCAAATTTCAAGACCCTTTTCACTTTCTTCAAAATTTTATATTCCTTACAAATCTAAACAGTGATGCCAGAACTTGTGAATAAAAAATTATAACAAGCTAAGTAATAAGAGAAATTCCATTCATGAAAGTCCATAACCATCAAAATCGAAACATAAAGGATGCGAGTCCATATCATGGGGCTTTGTGGTCCACTGGGTGAAGCTTATTAAGTTAAGCGAATCTAGGTGAGATTAGTACCGGGTTGGGTGACCAACCGGGAAGTCCTCACATAGGACCACAAGCTCTAATGATATCAACCAGCTACCTTAGAAGCCTGGGCTCAACCATATGATGTCTTGATCCAACTAAAGGACGCGAGTTCGATTTCGTTCCGCAAGCATGGTTGGGTATTGGGTGGAGGTATTTCAAAGGCATCAAACCTTTGGTGAGTAGGGTTGATGGGTACCATTATGGTACACAGGGTTGAGGTGTCCCTGCCAATCTACACTTTTTGATCCAAAATCGAAACATAAATTTACAGCATTCATCACAAATATTCAGCAGATTAACGAATACGTTTTCACAGCATTTATGTCATTACAAGTCTCATCGTCCCACTAATGAATTTTGAACATCTTCTTGAACTTTGTTCGGTCCATAAAAAATGTGCAAAAATCACACCTCCGCAGGGTGGTAGTGAGTGATCTCTATAAGGAACCGCACATCATGAGCGAGGTGGAGGTGATGCACCCCCGACCATAAAACTCAGCCTAAGAAGTGAAAATACATAACTTCACATTCCTATCACACCAACCATTAACATTTTTTAACCAAATAAAAAACCCACATTCATCTTCGTTTCTTTCAAATCGTAAATGTAAGTGTGACATCTTTTTAAAGGTTTAACTTTTATGGACTCCAACTTATCTAGCTAGAAGATTTCTTATTTACACAAATATTTCGAAGCCGAGAGATTGGGTTTAGAAGAAATGCGACACATAGTTGTGGTTTGACCGAGAGATTGGGTTTAGAAAACCAACTCCATTCCCGTGATAGACCCCATCTCAATAGACATTTTAGCAATATTTTAAAAACCGGTTTTTTAATTGACCCGGTCGAGCCACCAGGTCACGATTCAACCGGGTTTATCGCTCAAAACCGCCTTCCGTTCATCCAACCAGTCAGGTCAAATCGGGTTTTAAAACACTGGATTTTAATTTAGAACCAAACATGCTTCGTAAAACTGGTTACATTCTTTTAAAATTACTAAAAAATTGTTAAACCCAAATCGCCTTAGCCCATCTTTATTGATACAGACAATAATAAAATAAGTATTGGTGTAAATGCAATGTTTAAAACTTGAAGGGCGTAAAAAAACAAAACTTAAAAAATACAAAATCACACTCATTTCCACTAACCAAACAAAAAAATAAGAGGCGGGAAAACAAGCGGCGCGTGAGAGTAACAGACGGCGCGTGAAACCTAAAATCAAAGAGAAAACGAAGTCCAGACCTCCATCAAAGCTTTAGATGTGTATATTACTTACATTCTCCCTACTTTTATCATTTAATTTTATAAATTCATTTCGTAATAGTAGTAATTTAGGTCATCATGAATTAGTTAGGAATAATGTGTAACTGTTTTAGTTTATATATCTGTAGATGATGATGAATATCTAATTTACGGAATGTTTTCGAGACGTTACGATTTTCGTCTCGGTTTTTAATTAGTTTTTAAGTAACTGTGAGGAGGAGGAGGTTATAGAGCCCGCGCCTTTGGTTTTAGTGTCTTAGAAGCTGTTTAGGACCGTGTTTGGGGTTTCGTTAGGGTTATGATGTTGTTAGGGATTTAAGTGGCGTTATCGTGGCCTGCGCCAAAGGTGCGGCACTTTGGGTAAAACAAGCGTTATCGATTGTTTTGAAGTAAATTAGGAAGTGAAGTGAGTGTGTTTTTTTGGTTGTGTGTTATAAGAATGTTATAGGCCAAAAGCTGACGTGGTGGATGATACAACATGCCTATAACACCACCGGTCCTAGGACTTTTATGGTGTGAATGTTTAGAACTCGTACGTGTACTGAATTGGAATTGTGCACCTATATGGTTAAGTTTGCTTTGGGTTTTTGTGTAAGGATTATATGAGGACATTTAGGAATATAACTATAACTCTCTGTTTGCAACTTATTCTCCTACATCATTTATTATGCAACTTGTGATTTACCATGGATTTAGTTGATTGGAAGGTTTTGGCTAGTTTGATGCATTGGGCTCGGCGTGTTACAGTTTATACAGTGAGTGAGTGAGTCTAAGTTACATACGTAATTCAGAGTCGAAACAGTTAGTCCATGATATCCCACCCTTAAGAATTTAGGTGTTTTTCAAAGTCTATATAGTATATAATTTGACATATTTTCTGGTTTTTTCTACCAATACATCTGGAGAAGATAACATTATTCTGTTATGTAAAAAGTAGAATTAATTTGTGATCTTACTTAAAGTTGGACTTATAATTCTACAGGTGGTAGAGAGCCGTACTCAACTAATTTCTGAACTCGGGGAGTTAGATGTTAGTTATGAAAATGGACGGGCTTCTATCCTGGAATGTCTAACAGTATCCTGTAGACTAAGTTGCTTTACAAATTTGTACAGGGAAGCATATGGTGTAGAAAACACATGAAGATGGCACTTATGTCCACAGATGATTCTCAAAAGGAAGAACATTATGGCCTCTTTTGCAGGTGACATCCTTGTTCAAGTTAACCTTTACTTCACACGATCAGTGTTTCTTTGTAAAATGTTACCTTTTCTCAATATGGATTTGAAAACAATAGTTATTTATGTAGGTGAAGCCCAACTCTACAAACTTCGTCCATTTGAAATATCTGCAAAGAGCTTGTTAAGTAATACTGTACGGTTTTATTTTTGTCAGGTGCTTTTGGATCAGCTTTGGCAGGGCATCCAGTTTCAACAGGATAGGAGTTAATGTCCGCAGTTGAAACATTCATTTTGGAACTCTTAAATCTTACAAAAGACTCGATATTAGAGGCTAAGGTAACTGCTTTCCTATTTTTACTTTTCATTATATTTCATATGAAAACACGGTAGTGAAAGAGTAGAATTTGTGTATATTTGGTTTCATATATTGTTTTAGTAAGCAGTGATGTTTTTATTCATGGACAAAGTCCGGCATTGGGTGCTTTGTGTTCCAGTTATTCAAGAGTGCCATTGGGTTTCTATGTGGCATTGACTGTAACCTCAAAGTATTGATCACGTATTCATACGAGACTGAGTTTACAGAAGAGGAAGTTTTGGTCTTCCTTTTTACCTTAAGAAATATGAGATTTAAAAAATTGTGCCTTTATATGACTCAAGAATATACTGTTACCCATAATAGAAGTTTGAGGAAAGTCGGTTAACTCTCACGCAATTAACTCATTTTTTGATTTTTGTCTTAATTACCTTTCACTAAAATTTCCACCTCCTGTGTTGTGTAGGCAGGTGAGCATATCAGACACAGAAATGAAAACAATAAACCTATTAAGCACCATCATCCTAAAATACAACACTTCCAGTGACAACTCAAAGGACCAGTACCCTAAGCTTCTGAGTGAAACATTAGGGATCATTTCTAGCATCTATATACATCTGATGAAATGGGAAGAGTAGTTTTGCAGCTTCAAAGTCTTTTCATCTCAAAGTCTGCTGTCACAGATTCTGTATTGTACCACCAGATGCAGCATTATCGTTGATTTGGAGTCTGGAGTTGATGTAGATGATGAAAGGTTTATGTCTGAGTTTAAGGAAGGTCTATTGCTAAAGCAAATGGCCCACAAGATTATGACCATCGCTAGTGAATGGAGATATATGATACAGCACAAACTAACAAGAAATTTTCCAGATGGAATAGGTGAGGGAGTTTCATTGTTGCAGAATGGCTTGAGGGCAAATGCTAGCGGCCTTAGCTTGTGGCAGCAAAATCAGTTGGATTATCCGGATCTTTGTGGCGAGTTTTTGACTCGGTTTTCTAAACTTGAAGATGCTGTTGGACAAATGGCTGCAACCATTTCTCAAACTGAGTAAGTTTCCACCTTTGTTGATTTAGCAACCTTTGAGTATAATGATTTGCATTTGATTCATAAGATGTATTGTATAGTTGATGCTATCAGCAAATTCAAAAGTAACTACCATTCATCTACTAGTTTCTCTTAGAACTTGAAACATGTGAGACAGCAGTAGGAAAAATACGGAAACTGTAGTTACATCCTCAGAAACACCTAGACGAAGATCTTCATAAATAAATTTAATCCAAAACTACCAAAGATATATTTAAACATATCTCATGCAGCTGCATTTTCTTTCTACATTTATGACACTCGATAACTTTTGATTATATGTTCAAACCAAGAATAGAAAAGGCCAACTTCGACATTTGGGTTAAAGGACCGATTGTACAATTATTTGTACCTACAACTGAAATACTAAAAGTTACCACACAACACAAGAGGACTCCACAACGCGGAGTGGTAGAAGGAAAAAAAGGACTCCACAACACAAGTAATCAAGGTGAATACAAATTTAACATCCAAATAAAACTCATAAAACAATCTCGTTCATTGTAGACCACAAAAGTTTAATATCAAAAGCTAGTATGAGCATTAATCTGAGCAACTCATATCATAACTGAACATAATATATAATAGTTGATAGATAAATTGGACCAAAAGGACCGTGATAGATGTCTTTTTAATTCATTCTAAGCATTCCCAACTCGTCTTGCATGATTTGATCACTTGCAATGTCATCAGCTCGGACTTGCTGCTTCTCAGTTGACCAGTCTCCTGATAATTGTTCATATGAAAAGATATATTAGAAAACAATTTTATATATGTGCGACTTGATTCTCTCCAAATAATCAGTCCATAAGGCTTATATATGTGCGTATTTTATGTGACAGTAAGCAAAAAACATTGGAAATTATACATACCTGTCGCCGGAGGAGGTGGGTGCTGTATCTCCAGTGCCTCCTTAACTTTCCCTACGGTCTGATTTATAGCAAAAGTGATCGACTCTCCCGACCGCTGCATTTTTTCCTGCAATGGCTGGTTGCCCTCAACCAACATCCGTAATACCAGTGTAATAACTGAACCACCTGTGGTGTGGCCATCGGTGCTGATGGCAAACCCTGATATCAGCACGGAATCTTCTGCAACTATTTTGTCAAGCCTGATGAGATCAAAAACTTTCTGTGAAACAGTACTGGACCACACCACTAGTGATCCAGACCGGTTGACATTCACTTCTTTGATCAATATCTCATTGCTCGAACCGTGAATCTGTTACACATCATATAAAATGCTGTAAGGAGTTAACCGGGTGCGGGGAGGGGGAGGGGGGATTGAGTGAACAACTAATTACCATAGAAGCAGATATGGTGTTCCTGGAGTCACCGCCGGTTGAGTATTTTCTCAATGCACCTAGTTTTCTATGCCCCCCAAGCACGTCCCACTGTCTTAAGAATTAAGATAGAAATGTAGTAAATTTGCGTATAGCTTGTGCAAATGTGTGTGTGTTGGTTTATTAATAGTAGTAGAACTTACCTCATGGTGTGTGTGTTCATTTCCAAGCGTCTCAAGCACAAACTCGGGAGAATGTCTTACACCGAAAGCCACCACACCTCCCGCAACTTCAAAATTGGCAGACGACTTATAGAGACTGGCATAAACCTTCAAGTCCTCAGAACCAGTAACAGACCTCCATAGGGTGGAATTTCTGTCTTCATTAGGACTAACATTCTGAAACAAGCCACGCACCATGCTCTCCCCAAACTCCATCAAACATAGCTTCTCTAGAATCCATGGAACCTCTGTTCATGCATTGAATTGTGGAGTTAGGAGGAAAGACGTTGACTAAATCAAATCCAACTACAACTCGATATATGTATGTTGAAACCAAAGATATAGATTTTTGGTGATGTTTTTATCTGATCTAACAATATTTGCTTATTCTATCACATGTTACTAACAAATTAATTATATACGTACAAGGCAAAACACAAATATTGAATAGCTTTAGACCAATATTAATGATAAATGTAATTAGTACCTTGTCCTGGAGTTTCTTTGATCATGTCATTTGTAACGTTCATATGTGGGACTCTTTCACCTGATCTTTCAAGCCATGCTACCATTCGTTCGGCTCCAAATGCAAATCCACTCCTGATTAGATGATCGTAGAACAACGTTTGGTTTGGCAGTGATTCATGAATTACTTCCGTATGTTCCACCCATGTTACCTGTTGTTCATAATTAAGAGGAATCATGATGGGTAAAAAAAAACGATGTGTGTGTAGACTAGCTAAAGTACCTTTGATAAATCCTCGGTTATGCCTTCAATTAAGCATCCAGAAGGAAGGCGACGATAAGTATTATTTGTGGGGCGAACATATGAAATTTCTGCAATGACCCACGTGGCTTGATCAATTTGTGTACACGATCTAAGGAGTGTGAACTTCCTGTTGGCAACCATGGGTGAAGTTGCTTGCATCTCTTTGTAGACCTGTGTATGTAACATTCATTCATGAAGCCAAAAAAAAAAAAAAAGTTATAATGGTATGAAGATTACTACCATGCGCAAGGTCCCGTGTGGGTTATCCTCTGATGATCCAGGTGACAAGACTTTGATGGTTTTCTCTTTCGCAACCATGTTTGGAAACCAGTTCCACTCATTCTAGAAAAAACAGTATGTAGTAATGTAAAAAGAAATCTATATATATACATCTTACACGTACAACATACATACATGCATGAAACAATATATATAAATTGGTACATACGCACCTTAGCTAGCGTATCGGCGAGGTCCAAGTGATCCAGCTGAACAAAAGCGGAAGCGCGGGATGCTTCAGTGGTCCATGATGATGATGAAGAAGTGTTTATGTTTTTGTTGTTCGACCACCACGGGAAGGCTTGGTGATACTTATGCTGAACAAGAACATCCCTTCCATCGTCTTCGGACTTGACCCATAGATCATTCTTCTCGTTTTTCGTAAGTTGGCGCAATGTATGGACAGCAGCAGTCACACTAGCTTCTTTTGTAATAATCCTCCATTTTTTTTATTTGTTTTTGTTTACAAGATGGGAATAATAAAAGAAACGCGTGCCCTCCCCCTATTTACGGGCCTTCTTTTTTCCCACCACCTCTCCCCCCTCTCCTCCCTCCTCCCTCCTCGTCTTTTTTAATTTTTTTTGAGTTACTACAATTTTGGTCCTTGTGGTTTGCTGGGTATTTAAATCTTGGTCTAATTTTTCAAAAGTTTCGGATTCATGCCAAAAGTAACACTTTTGTTTCAGTTTAGTCCAATGTGTTTTTGACTGTTACTTTGACTCGTTAAACTACCCTCTTTATTATTATTATTATTATTATTATTATTATTATTATTATTATTATATATTTATTTATTTATTTATTTTTATTATAAGATAACTTTATTAGAAAAACGTAGGATTTACAAAAAATTAGTGGGGAGCCGAGATATTAACTTGGCCCCCACTCCTCTAGCTATAGCGAAGTTAACCCTACTAAAAATATGAGCAGCAGCACGTGCTCCAATGTCTTGAGTCACCGTGAATCTTTCTTTTTATTAATACTAGCAGGGTACCCGGACGTTGCGGCGGCAGATACTTTGAAATAAAATTTTCTGGTGAATCATGTATTTTAGTTTATTATGTTCTTTTTAACGATAAATTTACGGATATCAAGAATTTTGTATAGCCCGTCCCCATTCGGGCATGAGCCTGTTTGGCCCGTTGCCCGTTCGAGCTTGAATACTTGTAGAACGTACTTTATTATTTGTAATAGTGACATTTAATGCATGGATTATTTTTAATTTGGTTGTACAATAAGTTTGATAATTTGTATTTCTTATGTAAGGGGTGTTTTAATAACTGTATTAATTGTATTTATTAACCGGTTAATTAATTGACTATATTAAATAGCATTAATGTTTTTTTTAAATACGTACATTAAAGTGGTGTACACTATGCTTTTTGTTTTGTACTTCTGAAAACTATGTGCATTAAAGTGTTATACAATACTAGTCATTCAGACCCGTGCGTTGCATACGGGCTCTATCTAATTGGTCATAGTGTGATGTGTGGTATTTATTTTCGTCATTAGGTTTGTAAGTTGTGATGGTATCACAACTTTTGTAAGCATCACATGAGTTTATGAATGAGTTTAATTAGTTATTTGCTGACTTTTATATTTAGACCGAGTTATTCATACCCGTGTGATGCACACGGGCTTAATCTAAATGTTCGTTAGTGTATTGTTCAACACTAATTTTCGTCATTACATGGGCTGTATATAAATGTTCATAGCGTAATCTTTGGCTTATTTTTGTCATTATATATCTAAGTTGTGATGTTATCACACATTTTCTAAGCATGACACGCATTTAAATAGTTTATTGACATTGAAATAGTATATGATGAAAATCATTGTTTGAACATACACTTATAAGTGCATCAAGATCTTCATCAGGTTTTATAAATAGTGTGTGTTGGGGTTGGGTCCATTAGGGTTTTATCATTATCTTACATGGTATCAGCCATAAGATCCTAAATCTAACCCTAAACCCAACTCTTCCGCTGCTGCCTCCGGCCGCCGGTTACATGCCGGAGGTTCGGAGGGCTCCCGTAAAATATTAACCTGCTACTGTTCCGTTTACGTGTGTCGATCCTTGGTAGAATACAATTACCAGTCAACCTTCTTGTTTGATAGTTTCCTGTCGATCATTGGCTTTGTTATAGCCCATGTCGATCAGGATCTTGGTAGATCAAGATCACGATGATTACTTCTCAACGATTAATATGACGGTGTTGTTACGACTGATTGATTGAATAAAAAATTTCTCTTTTTTTGTTGTTAAAAAGAGAGAGATGAAAGAGGATTCGGTGGATGGAGGAAGATGGCTTTAAAGTGTGTGTTGGCTTCTGTATTCCACGTCCTTCACTTTTGTTTCTCAGTAATTGGTTTAGTGGTATAATAATAATAGTAATAATAAATAATGGTGAATCTTTATGTTTTTTCTTAAGGAAAAACACGCCCTGTTTGTTCGGAAGGTTCTTTGGGGGTTGAAGTTTTAGAACCAACTTTCGTGTCTTATTTTTTCTTTTAATGTTAGTGCATGAGTCTTAGTTCGCATTTTATTTTGTTTTCGTTGTAGGGATACTTTGGTTTATTTCTTTTTTAAGTGGTTGGCCGTTGGTTCTGTGATAACCAGTCACCACCTAATTTTGTTTAGTGGTTGGCCGTTGGTTCTGTGATAACCAGTCACCACCTATTTTCGTTTAGTGGTTGGCCGTTGGTTCTGTGATAACCAGTCACCACCTGTTTAGTGGTTGGCCGTTGGTTCTGTGATAACCAGTCACCACATTTATATTTTCTTTTTCTTTTCGTTTTTAGTTTATTACTCCAGTTCGAGCTTTCGCGATTTCGCCGCTCGAACTGCGGGGGAGTGTTAGAGAATAAGTTGGCCCAAACCCGACTTGTGGGTTGGGTCCATTAGGGTTTCATTATGTATTGTAATCTATAAATAGTGATGAATAATAAAGAATTACCTACGGGTTTTATGTAGTCTAACACTAAGTTTGTGGTGTTAGTTAACCATAATCTATAACTATATTTGCTTTCTTGTCATGTGGTGTTAGTTAACCATAATCTAAAACTCAGCTAGTATGGATACAATTAATTTATGCTATTCATGAAGTGATGTGAGAAAGATTAGGTGGTACTTCTTGGTATGGTAAGGGTTATGTGAAGCATGAGAAGGTAAATGGGAGGACATGTTGACTATTGAAATGTTTGTGTTACATTTTTATTTCAAAATCTATATATACGTGATGATTGACAAGGAAAAGGGTGACTATCAACCTTATATTTAAGTAAAAAGTATCTGAAGTTCACCATACATACAAGTTATTCTTTAAACTTTTAAAGATTGAAATTACTTACGATACCATTGCCTTATATTTGCAACAACAACAAGTCTAAACTAAAACCAAAACCCACACAACATGCATCTAATCACTTGGGTAAAAGGTATGATGAAAACGGGGGCCATAACCGAGACGAATCATGTCGGCTTTGGCTAGCGATTTAGTCGTCTCTTTTTCATAATGTACGTTAGTGGATGGCGTATATTGGTTCCCAAATCCAAACACAAAAATGAGTCCTTGGAATATATTAATTGAAACACCTTGAACGATTACATTGAGGAGGCTATTTCTATTTTCCAAATCTTCAAATATTAAACCCCCGAGGAAAAACACTTGCTAGTAAACAAACATTGTAAGATGACAAATATACTTATCAGTAGTATATCATTTAGCTAGTATAGCCTTCACTCGTTCGATCAAAAAAAAAAAAAAAAGTATAGCATTCACACTTCACACAATGCAAAAGGCAAAAGACAAAGTTACCCACATAACCCACACACAACCAACTCCAAAATAGAAGGGTAAAACAGGTAAATGAAAAACAAGAACACGTGTCGAGTTTTAACCGGTCATCAAGAAATGCTGCAAACATGATACCTCTGCGCCCTGCACCAAGATACCGTCAGCACACAAATACATCATAAACACTACTCCTATTTTTTCTCTCTCTAGCTAGGTTTTACTCATTTCCTACTGTGTGTGTGTTTTCTTTTAATCTCTCTTCTTCTTTTCTTGCTCTCAAAGATATCTTTTAAAGGTATGTGTTTATAGTGAAAAATGTCACTGTTATCTTTGTTTCATGTATGTTTTTATGTTGTATCTTTGAAAAAGAATGCAAGTTTTTGTGTTAAAAAAAAAAAAAAAAAAAAAAAAAAAAAAAACTATCTATTCATGTTGTGTTCTCTGAAAACATTTTTATGACTTGTTATAAAATAAAGAAACTGTACGTACGTTTTTTTTTTAATAAAAATAAAGTATGTTTTTGTATTGAAAAAGGCCTTAAACTGATATGTTTTTATGTTTTCCTTTTGAAAACAGTTGTAGTTTTGTATTTTTGATGTATTATTGGGTTTTCTGCTTTAATAAGAATGTTCTTTTATGTGTATGTGTCTGTGAATCTACACATACTGATATATGTACATAAATACAAACAGAATATACATGAAAAATGTCATGTACTGATACATGTGTTCAACTTTTATTTATATGTTTAATTTGTAGATGACGGTGAATGATTTTTTTAAATGTTTAATTAGTATTAGTATGATTTTTCCTTTTTAATATCACAGCCTCACTTTGTTGTTGATTATTATTATTATTTTTAATTTGTTGGTATTTTGGGTTTTTGTGTTGCTTGTTTTTTGTTACATCTATAATAGTTGTGGTTTTTGTTACAAAGTTATGTGGGTGATGTATGTTTTCGGATTTCGGCTTATATTTCATAAGTTCATTTTTTTATGGTTTAGTTTTAAATTTTTCGGTTTATATAAGCTTATCAACAACAACAACAACAACAACAACAACATACCCAATCCCGCAAGAGCGAGGTATGGGGGAGGTAGAAGTGTAGACAGATCCTACCCCTACCCCAGGCCAAGCCTAGGAGTAGAGAGACTGCTTCCAGGGAGACCTCCGGCACGTGCACATGTGTGAGTGATATAGAAAAACCAAAGTGCAAGGAGCAAAAAGAGCAACAAGGCAAACAAAGCACAGAGAACCAAACAAAGAGCAAGGAGCAAAGCAAGTAAAGCAAGCAAACAAAACATAGAGGGACGCAAGAGAAACAAGGAACGAAACGCAAAGGCAAAACAAACACAAGCAAGCAGGCAGCAGGCAAGAAGACAACACAGAAAACAAGCAAAGCAAAGCACCGGGGCAAAAGCAAAGACAAAGCAAAAGGCAAAAGCTAAGGCAAGGGGGCCTTATATAAGCTTATCATGTCATACTAAGCTCATGTAAGTCAGAAAATTTTTAAAATAAGCCACAAAAAGTGAGCTTAATTATGAAACCAAATAAACCATAAACCCGGTATATAAGCTTACAAAAACAGTCCCTAATTAGTTATTTGAATAGTCGTGTTTATCGGATTCTTTATTAGATCATTATATTTGTCAAACTGTGAATATAGCATAAAGTATGTGTAGTCTGTTTTGTTGTTTAGATGATACAAGTAGTTGTGTTTAGCAAAAATCAGCAGTTAATAGTCTTATTTGTATAGTAGTAGCTGCTTTTAAGAAAATAAATACTACTACATGTATTTGTTAAAGTTTGAAAAGCATAAAGTATTTTTTGGTAAGATGTGAATGATAAGCATAAAGTATGTGTAGTCTGAAATGCCATCATATTAGCATATCTGCATATGGCTATTTTTGTTAAATTCTGCATGCTGAACTTATATGTCTAAACTAGTGACATAGTATATATTTGGGCATTTTCTAGTGATGATCATGATCACTCAATATGAAAATATATGAGTATCAATTGCTGTTACTTAAAAACAATTTGCTAATATATGTGACTTGTAGTTGAAAACAACACTTTTCCTTTCTAATGTCTTATCAAATGCATGTGTCATTATAATTTATGTAAGCTTGTATTACTTGCTTTTTTAATTACAGTTTATGACATTGATTTGTGTTATTACAGTATGAGTTATGACTGTACTTTTTGAAACTATATATGGTGTAATTATATGAAATTAATTTGCACATAATTAAGTTACACACCATATATATTACTAATACCATTGTTTTTCAACTAGCTTATTAGTTACACTGTATGTTATGTTTCGCTATGCTTAACATTTTTTTCAAAAGAAAAGAAACACACTAAAAATAATATCTCACACACACACACAATCACGTTTTGTTGTACTCTTTTTTTTTATAAAAATTTCAGTTTGTTATTGCATTTTTTTTTCATTATTATTGTGCTGTGTTTGTTGTTGTAATTAGTTTTAAATTTTTCGGTTTATATAACCTTATCTTTTCACACTAAGCTCATTTAAGTCAAACAAATTTAACATAAGCCATAAAAAGTGAGCTTATGAAGCATAAGCCGAAAACCAAGTAAACCGCATAAACCCTTACAAAAACAGTCCCTAAGTTATTTGAATAGTCGTGTTTATCGGATTCCTTATTAGTAAACCGCAGTTAATATTCTTATTTGTAGTTGCTTTTAAGGAAACAAATGCTACTGTATTTGTTAAAATTTGAAAAGCATAAAGTATTTTTTTGGTAAGATGTGAATGAAAAGCATAAAGTATGTGTGTAGTCTTGAAATACCATCATATCTGAGTATGGCTATTTTTGTTAAAATCTGCATGCTGAACTTATCTAAACTAGTGCCATAGTATATATTTGGGCATTTTCTAGTGATGACCATGATTAGTCAATATGAAAATATATGAGTATCAATATGAAAATATATAAGCTTGTATTACTTGCTTTTTCAATTACAGTTTATGACATTGATTTGTGTTATTACAGTATGAGTTATGACTGTACTTTTTGAAACTATATATGGTGTAATTATATGAAATTAATTTGCACATAAGTTATACTCCAACATATATATATTAACACCATTTTTTTTCCAACTAGCTTGTTAGTTGCACTGTGTGTTTTGTTTGGCTATGCTTAACTTTTTTCTCCAAAGAAGAGAAACACACTAAAAATAATTCTGGCTTTTTTTTTTTTTTTTTTTTTTTTTTTTTTTTTTTTTTAAGATAAATTAATTTTGTTATTGTTCATGTCATACTTTTTGTTAAATAAAACACACACAATCACATTTTGTTGTACTATTTTTTATAAAATTTTGTTTTAAATTTCAGTTTGTTTTGTTTGTTATTGCAGCTCGCTCGGTAACATTCATAATTAACTCTTGTTATTGTGCTATGTTTGTTACTGTTCATGTTTTTATTTTCAGATATTTTTCCGTTTTACCAAAACAAACGTTTTGTTCATTTTCTAACTTTTAAAAAAAATATTTTTCTATTTCAGTAAACACACTAAAACTTTCCTCTACAGTGAGAAATGACGAAAGTGACACCGGCACAAAAGGCGTTACTGGAAAGGTGAGAAAGCAAGCTAAATTTAAGACTTAGGATATGCTTGGTTCGTTTAGAGGAATGCTAATGAAAATAGGAATACCATCGGGTATTATTATGAGAATTTTTATGGGAAAAATTTATTTAAGTGGTCACATTACAACAAATACTTTACATTAAAATCATCTTTTAAATATTTATCTAAAATGGTGATACGTTGTCGCACGTCACTAATGTGACAAGTGCGACACCCTCTATATTTAGAATTTTTACAACTCGTCTAATTGCATATACATTCATTTTATTTACAACTCGTACTAATTTTTTGAATTGTTATTCTAGTGTATATCAAAGTTACGAATGGCCATTAATAGGGAAAGAAATGAGGAAGGCCTTGGCTCGGCAGATTCATCAGAGTTCTGATTATGTTGATCAATGGTTTTATAGGCGACGCAGCAAAGACAGAGTAATTTAGCGTTTTGATCATTAATTAGTACTGTTGTAGTAGTTTTATACTTATTTATGTTTTACTGTTTTTTCTGTTCAGGCTAACGTACCAGCACCACAACAACAACAGATGCCACCACCTCTTCTGGTTCAACCTCAACAAGGTCAAGAAGAAGCTCAGGAAGAATATGAACCAATGAATCAACCTCAAGAACAGGAAGAAGATGAACCAATGATGCATCAAGCTCAACAAGGTCTTGAAGATGAACCGTTTCCCTACAACGACAATATGGTATATAAAAGCAAGCAAACTTCCAAATGTTTTTTATCTCTCATCAAACTAAACAAGTCTGGAAACTTAATGTTTTTATGATCTATGCAGATGCTTGATATTGATCTTTTAGTAGGAATACCAGAAGCCCCAAAGATTGCGAGTGATGCTATTGCAGAGCTGCTTACGCTTTGCCAAGGAAATGAGGATCTATGGGCCAAGGACCAAATAACTGGAAAGGATGTTCTCGTGGAACACCAATATAATGTTCTCTACCCAAAGTCCGTAAATCACAATGGTTCACGTGGTTTTTGTGATTGTAAGATGGATGCCAAGGATCTTGCATACATGCTATCTCAGGTGGTTAATTTGATCTATTAAAGTTGTTTCTGTTTACGTATATTGGCTCTGATCTTCCTTCATCCTACTAATTTCAATTTTCTTTACAGGAAAATTGGTGCGAAGTGTTTCCTAACATGGTTGCAAAAGAGAATATGATTCAAATCTTATCACCATTGGACTCTGACCCTGATGGGTCCTTGTTTCTGGTAACTCTATTTACAGTTTTCATGCTTGCTTAATTAATTGTTCCTCGATTTGTTGCCAATAAAAATTATTTTCTGACTATGTTAAGTCTCGCGTGCAGATCTGCAAAGAGTATCAGTTGACTCCTACCAAATTACCCGCCAATAAGAAAGTAATGGTCTTTAGAACATGCAAGTAGATTGATCAAGGGTGGATTGTTGCAGAGGTCACTCACGAACACAACCAAAGTGAATCTGTTTACCAGCCAAATAGTCAAATACTTCCTTCTGGATGCTTGATTGAACCCATAACCAATGGGTTATCCAGGGTTAGTAAATTTTAGATGTCCTCATATGAAGTAGACGCACTCTCTCTAACGCTTCCGTGTGCCAATTTGAACAGGTTACATGGGTGGAACATATCGAGGGTGGTGTGGCATTTGGAGTCACAGAAATGTTATCATGTCTAGAACGAACTTGTGAAAGAAAAAGTATTGAGGAGGCCACTCTTGCAGTTGAGAATCCCAGCTTTCGGGACAAAGGTATTTACATTCTCACTTATGTGTTTATATATGTTTTCTCAAGGACTCGCTGAATGTTGATTTATACACATGGTTGTAAATATGAAAATCGAGAGAAAAAAAAAAATAGACTGGCATAAACGTTTATAAGTACAAACCCCAAAAACTGGCTTATTTTTCCAAGATCTTTCAATAAAAATATCCAAGAAAGATGAAACAAAGGTGGCTATCTAGTAATTATGTTTGCCAGGGTAATACTCAGATATTCCATCTGTATTAAAAAAAATATGGGTTGTTCATATAAATCAAAACATATTTGTGAATGTCTAAACATCACAACTTTTGTGAAAAAATATTCCAGATACGATAAACTAACAGAAACTTTTACGTTGCAGCTTGAAAACTTGCAATACCTTACATATTATCTTTCATTATACCTCGAGAGAGGGTCTTGGTGAAACCGACCAGAATACTCCTTTGTAAATATAACCTCACGGCTTAAGTTAAAATCACCGATACAGTCTTGCAAAAATACTATGATAAAGAATACAAGACTTTCTGTCTCTCTTCTTAAAGTCAAGGAGCTTTGGTTTATATCATCTTTGTAGAGGGGTCAGCTAATGGATTATATGTATATAAATGTTCTAACGATTATAATTCATTCCATGTGCAGAGAAATCAATTCTAATGCGCTTGGGGCATACAATGGTGAAGGGGTTATTCGACCTGATTGGTCCTAATGAAGACGAAAATTCGAGCATCTTTTCGTTTTTTGATGATTTCACTACGTTCTACAGGGTAAATGATGAAGTGGTGGGAGGTGCGGTGATGAGCTTCGTCGTAACACAATCTCCAGATTTTGTCCTCGAAATACTAGGCAACGTGAAAATACGTCATGAGGTACCGTTTTTATATATGTTTATACCAATACATGAGAAATCTGTTAGGTATTTACTATCTTTAGTTTTTTGGATAGTGGGATCAACTTGCGAGATTGACAAAGTTACATCCGATCGTGTGCTACCCAACTGGCGAGGATACGAGGAACACCGTATCACTTTCCAAGGTAATTTAAAAAAAAAAAAAAAAAAAAAAAAAAAAAAAAAAAAAAACCTTGATGACACCCACCTCCCTGTAATAAATTTATACTCATTTATTAAGTAGATTTCATGGATTTTTTAGACATTATATGACATTACTTAATCTATAACAAAAAGTAAGTACCATATGTTTAAGAATAAGTCTGATATTTATACTCATTCGGATGACGCTGACTCTGATATATATATACCCATTTGGATGGGGGGAGAGCTATCAAACGTCACATATGTTTAAGAATAAGTCTGGTTCTACCTGAATGTTTGAGAATAAGTCTTTCAACACAAGCAGACAAGCATCTAGTATAAGCACTTTAAGACCCGCAAATAGAATAAATGGCTAGAAGAAATGTCAATCAAATCTATTTTATTCAAGAGTGTTTTACTTACCAAAGCAAAAAACACAAAGAGGGTGTTTTTTCTCCTTTTTCTATTATCAGAAAAAAACGGTTTTTTCATCCAGACAGTTTGTGCTTATTTTCAAGCTAACTGCTTATTGCGTATTCTTACATGTGTTGTTTAATTTACATTGACGATGGATGTATAACAGATGGATGATGAGGACATCATGTTAGTCCAGGAGGTAACTGTTGAACGGGGGGCTAGGTCACTAGTTGTGTGGTCCACTCTTCCGAGGGATGCTTCTTATCGCATAAGCATTGGCCAAGAAACAGATATTCCTCTGCTGGTTTCAGGGTTTGTCATCTGCCAAAATGGCGACACCACTGCTAATAGTATGGGAGGTTCAGTCGTTACCCTCGTACTAAGGAAGTTCATTAATGATGTTGATGAACCCTTAGAGTTCATGGATTCACTCCCTTTGACTGCTTTGGAGGAGACTGTGAAAAGAGTCAAGGAGGCGTTGGAGAAACCACAACCATTTTCACCTCCTACAGGTATGTACTATACAATAAATACACTTCATATTTGTTTATTAGATGATAACTTTTATGCTAATTGGTCACATAATGAAATACTCTTTACTAGTTTGTATAAAAAGTCAATCATAATTTAATGTAATCTGATATGTTGACACCAATGCCTTTCCCTAATTTTTTCGGCTGTTCTTTTTATAGTTTGACCCTCAAAAGCCTTCCAATTTCTCCAAAAACCATTCCAGCCAGTGTAACTTTTACACATTTTGTTACAAAAAAAGTAGGCTTGGAGTGGGAAAAAATGTTTTATGTGTTTATCAAAGGATACGTTAAGTAGTCATGTTGTATGTTCCAGTATTTTGACTTGTTAAAATGGTTTGTTCATTCCAACGGTTGGTAGTGAAAGATGTGATTGAAATCTTCTGGATACGTTAAGTAGTCATGTTGTATGTTCCAGTATTTTGACTTGTTTAAATGCTTATGTTTTTTTTGTAACATGTATAGGGGCAGTTACTCAAGATGAACCTGTCATAGGATCTTGCAGCAGTGATAAACAGATATATCTTGGGGAGATTTGATGAAGGGTTTAGATTGTTGGTCTCTTTTGTGTTGGTTGTAACCTGAAATCAACAGCATTGATGAGAATGGTGGTGTATGTGAATGCTTTCGTTGTAGTTGCCATTTATCTTATCTTTTTCTTTTAAAGAGTAAACGTCAGTTGAACCGTTTGTAGTTGACAAATTGATGGATTGCTAAAACTTTGAATTCTGTGACACATGGGTTTGTTAAGTACCCGAGTCTATTTTAGAGCAGATATATGTTTAAACAACTTCTAGCACCCCACCTGCAGATATGTGTGTTCTTTAATATGTTGTTGATGCTTATTGTTGTTTTGAAAAGTTTAAAGGTCTTATAAAAACCTTCAGGAATGTCAATTTTGGGGTTTGTATGCCTCAATACTGGCAGCTGCTTTGTCATTTTACGTTGTAGAGCAATTGTGCATACAGGTATGATTCGCTGCAGTAACAGTTGATGTTTGCCGAACTTAATTTCTAGAAAACGACATTTATTCCTTTGTTTCTTGAACATAGTTAGTTACTTTGTTTTCTGTTGTTCAATTTATTGTACGAGTTTCTAGTACAAATTGATGAAAATATGAGAGCTATAATTAGAGTATGCATATATGATGTATCATATTTCGATAAATGAGTGGTTTTGTTGATGAGAGAATGCATTATCGTTGTCAAGATATATATAATACCACAATTTAACAGGAAGACGTTTACATTATCAAGAGGCTAAAAGTGGAGCTCTCATTTATATATGTTTGAGAATTTATTAGGGTGGGTGTGAAGTGGTGAATCACGGTGGTTGTTGCGCCTGGAAGAAAACCATGTTGGATGGATAGTTGTTGTCTTGGGTGGCGACGACTTGAGCTCCATTGACGATGGTGGTCGTGGTAGTATGTAGGGCAGCACTCGAGGCTGATGCCTTCCTGGCAGCAGGGGGAGAATTGTGCATCTGCCACCATTGAAATGGCAAGGAAAGCAATCATGATGCGCTGCAAATACTTTCTCTCCTCGTTTTCATTTTCATCCGCTCTTCTTACAAGTACGTATAAATTGTACGCTACCTTTTATATGCCTAGGTTAATAACAACATGCTACCTGTATTATTTTGGTTTAATCGTTACTTTTGTTTCCACATCCTTCTGCTTCTTGTTTGAGCAATGTAAAACGCTATACCTAAAAGTTTTCTTTCATTTTGAACACTAAAAAATAGCCACAAAGGAAGGAAGTTTCGTGTTACAACTATATATTGGCTCTAAATGGACCCCATCGCTATAACACTTGTATCATAAGTATTATGACTTTGCTTGTAGAATCAGAAGGAGACTTTACTTATGGCATATACAATCCTCCCATAAGTCTCCATAAATTATACTTTTTGACATGTGACTGCATTGAAAACTGAATTCCTCAAATTAGTGCGTCAAACCTCAATATCTTGATTAATCGTTAAACCGTTATGGCACACATATTTAATTTCACTTTGGTTGACAAGGAGAGCTGATTCATCATTTATGCTTATCCTTATTTTTGCTCTCTCTAGTCTTAACATCCAAAGTAGCTACTTAAACCTTATTATTTTTTGTTGAAATAGTTAGAATATAGGGCTAAAGGTTTTATAAAGTATCCAACTTGCAACCTTTTTATTTCGTAGGCACACTCATTTTTTATTTTTTCCTATTAAATTCAAAATCTTTGTTAATCTTCCTCTTCTAGTCCAATTACGAAGAGGATTTGACGTGACAATAGTTAATCACCTTTGGCACGTTATCTTTTCAAAATTATCCGTTCCCTCACTTTTGAGTCTATTTTACAAGTAAAGAAAGACTTTGTTTATCTAATAATTCTTGCATCTATCCTATTGATCCGAACTCCCCATCTCTCCACCACTTAATTTCTTCATTATCATTTAATACTTTCTTTGCACAAACCCTAATTTCACACCGCAGTTTCTTTACGCATTGGACACATTTTATGTGTGTTTTGTTATTTCAGGTATGTCATCATTGTTTATTCATTGATAACCGTTTAATTTGTAAACACTAATTTATACTTTTGTTAATTTCGTAACAGATGATACCTGATTGCTATGAAACCTAGCAATTAGGAATTTTACCAGGAAACCTAGCAATTAGGTATTTTATCGAGAAACCTTTAAAAAAAAAAAAAAAAAAAAAAAAAAAAAAAAAAAAAAAAAAAAAAACCAGTATAATACGTGGTATCGATGGGGTTGCTTTAGATGTACACAATAAAAGTTGTTTCTTCCATTTACTTTTAAGGTATTATGATAATGGTGTGATCCAAGAGATGAATGTTTGTATTACAGAGTTCCAAATCTTGAGACGGATAAGGGTTTGGTTCGTCATTTCCACCACTAAACCTCGTTGTTTAGTTGTTAAGCGTGTTTTACGTTCTGACTTCTCTGTTCACGAGAATCCACTTTCCGACTTTCATGCTTTTGGTATTATGTATCCCTTTTTCGTTGCTTGGTCATTATATTCCGCGATAACCACACAAAGTCATTATACAACTACACGCACAAACGCAATTACACTTCCCATCCGGGCTTCTAATCCTAGGCCTTTACCCAGACCTTACTTCATTCGTGATAACCTACAAAACATGCTAACAATTAAATTGTAAGCTTTCGCTTAGTAAGTAAAAGGAAGCTAAAATGACATTATACATCATTCATCCATATAAACATCATATACATCCAAATACGAGACCAAAAGACTTAACCACACTATAACTTGCATAAAGATCTTTGACCACATTTTCTATAACAAACACAATCGTCACATACCTTTACTAGTTCCACGACTAGTCTAACCACAGTTTTAGCTAGTTATGCCAAAATAGCTTCATTATAACCTTAATCCAAGAATACTAACCAAGGTCTTCTAATATTCTCAACAATATTTCATATAACACGTAACACTTAATATGATAAACTCAATACAATATCACATTATCACCATTTTAAGCTAAATTAACCAAAAGCACCATCATCGTCAATCCTTGGTTCCTAATCAAAAATCATCACAACTTCATTTATCACATTAATGAATACAAACTAAAAAGGGTTTACACAACCCAATAACATTTACATGAACCTAACCTCAATTAATCACATGAACCCTAACCTCAGTTGACTAAGAATAGGTTTACCTTTTTATGAGAGATCATTGCCAGGGACTAAACTCTTGCATTGGAACCCTAATTGTTGCATCAAATGATCATCAAGGTTCTTGTCTTCCCTATCTCCTTCTCTTGGCTGGTCATCGTCACCACACCAAACACACACTAGAAGACTTTGAAATGGACTTTTTTACCAAGTAATTGCTTTTAGAAAACATAATTACCATTATACGGCATGTTAAAAAATATTTACTATTCTATTGTGTCTTTTAATATTATTTTCACTTTTAGTTTAATTCATTTCTTTTAACCAAACATGATTGATCAAGCAAAACGGTTGAGCGGTTTCGACTTTCCATTTATCGTTACAAAACATTATCAGTGCCTATTCGAACCCATGTGACACATGATTTGAATTATTATTTTTTTTCTTAGTTAAGAAAACTGATTAACATGGAACTTATATAAGCACTGATCATACAATCAACTATATACGACAAGCTAATAATCGTACATTACGTGGAGTTACTATAGTAAAATTAAATATGCTTATGGTAAAAAAAAAACATAACACAAACACAAATTCTATAAAATTAAGTAATTATAATACAAGTAACGTTACTGTACATGAATTAATCATATCTTTATTATTTATGACATTAGAACCCTTCGTAAACATGTTTCTCATTTAGTTAACAGAAAAAAAAAAAAAAAAAGAAAAAAACGAAAACGATACTTGACGAACAAAAATGATATCATATATGTTAATTAAAGAGTAAACATAAAGTAAATGAAAAAGTAAAATAAAAGAAATAAAAATGTCACTCTCAAAAAATTAACATTAAATTTGCACCCTGACAACATCCATACATGAAAACAATTTTCTTTTTAGTTTATATAATGACTCACACATACCTAATATTATGAATGAGAAAAAAAAAATACTAAATGTTCGTTGTGGGGTTTTCTTTTCTTTATTTCAGATATGTAATTTGTATTCAATAAATAATATCAAAATATTGGCTATTATAGTTAATTTGGCAAATGATGCCATACAATAGATAATATTTTTAAAGATGCTATACACTGGTAATTATTTTTTATAAAGACAATTACTTAGTCAAAAACTCCTTTGAAATGCCATGGATATTTCTAGATGTTTGTTGGGTGGAAGTTTACCATTTTGGCACCTTTGGTCTCTCAAGTCCCCTTTTCTATCATACTTGGAACACATGATATTTTTTTAAACCACATTACATTTCATTGACTAACGTATAGCTATGGTTTGACTATTTGGTTTAACTCCCAACTTACCACAATTGACTATTCAATCACATAAGGCATTCAAAATCATAAAAGTTTTAGTCAAACTTACTCAATGGCATTTTAGTATAATATACACATAAAACCGGTTTTTGGGTGTAACATTATAAGTCTGTTTTCTTCCATTGACGCGTTTCTAGGGTGACGACGGCCCATCGACTTCGGATTGTTGGGGTTGTGCGGATTGTTGTTGGGTTTGTTGGTATTGTTGTTGGGATAATTGGGGTTGTATAGTTGTTGATTTGTTGGTATTGTTGTTGGGATAACTAGTTATAATACCCATGCACGCACATGATTACTTATAAAATTCTTTATTAAGTATTATTATCGATTAAAATATATAAGTTTTACTTTTTGAAAGGGTAACCTTGGCTAATTGTATTATCATGACAATAGGTTTAGTTGTTGCGGTGTATTTTTATTGATGCAAACTTGTAAATTACCATCATCATCTCCCCATAAAACACATCTTATCTTAAAGCTATTGTTATAAATAATCAATATACTTTGTAAAACAAATAAGTATACGTTATAAATATTCATTTCGAACTTTGTATTTTGCAGTTCATATTCAATTATATTTGTTTGTCTCAGGTACACGATAACTTGTTTTACGTTCTTGTTAAACAATGTCTCGGCAACTACATCTGCAAAGTTAATTAAATGCTACTTTTAGAAGTATAAGAAATATTAAATTTTTGATTTATAATAACTTATCAAAAGCTTTATGTGTGTTGATTTTGTTATTTAATACACTGTAGAAAATCTTTATACAACACGTTACAATAAAGGTGATGTGTGACTGCGTATTTAGTGGTCTCGCCTATTTAAAACTAGGCAAAAGATCAATATACAACTCATATTTGCCATAAAACCAATAAACCAATTCTAGTCATTAATTTTTTTTTTATCAAAATTTAAAAATAAACTTTCACAATTTTTTTTAAAATTAAATATCTCACAAACCGTTAATCGTTACGCGAAAAAAATCATACCATCGCGACGAAAATTCAATTATCTTTCTATAGATATGCATTGTTATATACTTTTGACGAATTTTTTTTTCGTCAAACTTTTTTTTTTTCAAAATTTTCGCCCTGAAAAATCACATGTGATTTATAAAAATCACATGCGATTTAATAAAATCATATCATATGCGATTTTTACGAATGATATTTGTAAAAATCAAATCATACGTGATTTTTCTGAGCGAAAATTTAAAAAAAAAAAGTTCGTCGAAAGTATATAACAATGCATATCTATAGAAAGATAATTTAATTCTTGTCGCGATGCTGTATTTTTTGTAGCTTGAAGATTTACCGTTTGCAAGATATGTTATTTTAAAAAAAAGTGGAAAATGATTTTATTTTTTATTTTTTTTTTATTTTTATTTTTTTTAATTTAGATAAAAATGGATGGTTATGATTGGTTAATTGGTTCTATTACAAATATGAGTTCTATATTGATCTCACCTCTTTAATACTATCACCCACAAAATTTTTATATGTTGTGTAATATTATTACAATAATTATTTATAATGATTTTCTCATTTATATTTTGTTTCCATACTTTTTGTTTTGATTGAGTTACGTCCAATAAAAACATGCATCAAAATTATAAAATTCATTTCACCACATCTTTTACTAACAACAAAGATTGGATGCAATTTGGAACACTTAGGGCCCGTTTGGTTGAGTGGTTTGGAGTGGGTTTTGACTTTCAAAAGCAAAATCTGACGTTTGGTAGGTACTTTTACTGTTGGTTTAGATTTAAAATTCAAAAAATGTCTACTGTGTCAAATCCGAGCAACATTGGGTAGTATGGATGGTTATTCTGACATTTGGTGGGTCATCATATTGTCTCACTCTCTCAGGGTGCGTTTGGTTTGTGGTTGTCGCAATCATGTAATGCTTTTATTCCCATAACTAACTGTTTGATATAATTCTTCTATAAAAATTGTGGGCCCTCGTGAATGAACGGTCATTCCATACTAGAAGAGGTGGTTTTGGTGTATCAATCTAGGGTCCGCTTGGTTCAAAGTGGGGAAAGGCAAAGGGTAAGGGAAAGGGAAAGGAATGCAAAGGAATAGGTGAGGTGGGTAATCAATCCCTTACCCCTCAATTTACTCTATAACGGTTGATTACCCATTACCGGGTAATCAATACCTTTGCCCCTTACTAACCAAGCACAAACAATGAGATATGTGGGCCCTTAATCAATCCTTTACCCATTCCCCACCCCCTTTAACCCCTCACCAAGCACTCCCTAAGTGATGGACCCTACCATATTTCACTCACTCACAATTCATATTTGGATGAAATAATTTAGTATTAAAAAATTCTGACGCAAGTATATTTTATTAATTATTTTAATTAAAATAACTTTTTTAATAAAATATTATTATTATCTTTTATTTCATTTTCTTTCAAATCTTTCTGAAATCTGAATCCAATTCTAATCCCACCTACAAACCAAACGTACCCTCAATCTCTTTTTTTTATTATATTAAAAATTAATAAAACTATTTTAAATAATAATATTAATTATTATATTATTATTTTTTATTTAAATAATATTATTTTCTTTTACCTCATTTTTTTCTCTCTTATACATCAAATCTAAATCCAAATCCTAATCCAAATTTAAATCCAAATCCAAATCCTAAACCCATCTATATACCAAACGGGCCCTTAGATAACCACTGGTTAGACAAATTTTCTTTTGCAAGTCATTATGGTAAAAGTCAATTCACCGACCAAACTTATAGATGGCTTCAAGAACTAATCTCATGTTGTTCATACACCAAAGTATAATTGAACAGAACATCCAAATTGAGCAACTTGTAGCTTATGCCTTAAAAACAGTTTGAGGAGCACAAAGAGATATGCAGATGACGACATGTTTTTCGGTAAATGGTCTCGTCTTAATGTAAAAAATTTGGTGAGAATTCTTGGTTGGTTTCAAAATGCGTCGGGTCTCAAAGTCAACCTTTCAAAGAGTAGACTTTATGGCATCAGGGTCGAGCTATGTGAGGTCATTGATGTTTCTAACTCGATCAATTGTTAGCATGATAGCTTACCATTTACTCCATCTGTCCCATATTAAATATATAGGTTTGATTTTTCAAGTTTTTTTTTTTTTTTTTTTTTTTTAATCAACTTTGACCTTAAATATTTTTGTTTGTGTTATAAAGTATTTAATGAAAATTATACACAATGAAAAATATATTTAAAACTCAATCCATTTATATATTTTGTATTAAATATTATATTACACAAACAAAAATATTTAAGGTCAAACTTGAGAAAAAAGACTTCAAAAATTCAAACTGGACATTTAATATGGGACGGAGGTAGTAGTTATTTGGGCCTTCCATTAGGCAAAAGTATGTGCAAAAAAGAACATTGGAGTCAAGTATTGGATCGTTTTTCATCAAGACTTACATCTTGGAAGTCTCGAATGTTATCAATCGGCGGTCGTCTTACTCTCTCCAAACCAGTTCTGGGAAGTTTACCTGTGTATTATCTTTCTCTGTTTAGAGCCCCATCAAAAGTTCTAAAAATGCTAGAAGCAAAAAGGAGAAGATTCTTTTTGGGGTTTTAGGGACGACTCGAAAGGAATTTCATGGGTGAAATGGGAAAGTGTGCTCCAGAGCTTTGAAAATGGCGGGTTAGGTATTGGAAGCATTAAAGCAAAAAAAACTTAAGTCTTTTAGGAAAATGGCGGTGGAGATTCCACAATGAAAAAGAAGCTCTTTGGTGTAAGGTTATCACTGGTGTTCACGGTAATGACGGTGGCTTCAATTCGGTTGCTGGTACGGGGAACCGAAAGGGTGTTTGGGAAAATATTGTTAGTGTAAGATTAGTAATTGATTCTCTTGGTATCCCGTTTCGAAATTCATTTGTGAGCAATGCAAAAAGTGGGGCTGACGTATCCTTTTCGCATGATGTTTGGCTCAGAGCGTATCAATGTCTAAAAGATAGGTTCCCTCGTCTCTATGCTCTTGAAACTCGTAAAGAATGTCGTGTTAAAGATAGATGGATCTCAGAAAATGGTACATGGTCTTGTAAATGGGCTTGGCGTTCTAATCCTAGAGTACGTGCTTTGGGCGATATAAATGAGTTATGTCAGCTTATTAGTAACCTCATTTTACAGCCGGGTCATAGGGACGGGTGGATTTGGGACCTTGATCCTGGTGGTGTTTTCACAGTAAACAAGCTTTCTAAACTCCTTGATTCAGCCATCCTTGGGCCAAATGTAATGATGGTTAATCTTGATTGGAACTCCTGGGTGCCAAAAAAAGTAAATATATGTGTTTGGAGGGCTTCGAATAATCGTCTTCCCACGCTCTCCAATCTTGAAGCTCGAGGCGTACTAATCGTTTCTTGCAATTGTGTGTTGTGTAATGCATCTATTGATTGTGTTCCACATTGACTCTTACTATGCCTAAAGACCATTTTGATTTGACGTAAAATATGGAGTTGGTGGAAATTTACCCCACCAATTTTTCCTCTCATCAGGAGCTTCTTGAATTTATCCCTCCGCTATCCTCTTTAGCCGAAGAATTTTTTCAAGGAGTTTTTTACGTGGCAATTTGGGCGATCTAGGATTGGCATAATCGTGTTCTTCACACCTCTTCCCCTTGCCTTCATGAAGATATTTTCGCTACGGTGCAAACTCTATCTTTGCTTTGGTTATCTAACAGGAGCTGCAAAAAGTCTTTGAGTTGGAGGAATTGGGTGCTAAACCATCTTGTACTATGGGTATTGATTCATTGTAGCTTTGTTTGATGGGTTTTTTTTGTGATTTCTTTTGTGGTGCTTTCTCTTGTATTTCTCTTGGCTCGTCTCTAACTTAGAGATTGCCTTGTGTTTTGCTCATTTTTGAGCTTTCTAATAAATTCAAGTTGTTCTAAAAAAACGTTTTTTGAAGCATACATGTGCCCTGCCGGAAAGTTTCGTATGAACTTCGAACAATATAAAACTAACTTCACATATAAACCAACAACGTATCAATTGGTAAAATTACCATGTTGTAATATTACTTCATACTAATTTCTTTGTGAAACAATAAATTGTTGCATCCACCTTAGGATAACTCTATAAAAAAATATAAAGCTTAAATCAAGTATCCCTTCATAAGTTTCATGTTGCAATGAGTAATCAACCGTTAGATAGCTCCTCTAGAATCAGTCTATTGATCATAGTTTTTTAAATGGTTGTCACGTTAAATCAGTAACAATGTAAATATGTAATACAATAAATTATCATCTGGAATCAGTCTATGTTGACTTTAGTTTGACATGTACCAACGTTTGAACTATGAACTATCGATGATTGTTTAGTGTTATATACACACCACCTGAGTTTTCCGATGTCTTCGATCTCTATGCGACTGGATCATGTCTTTTTTACTTGTCATTTTCTGCATAAAAATATGTTTTCTGCATATGCTTTAAGTCTGCAAGATAAATATACATCGCACTGAATCGAATTGAAAGGTTTAATAGATATTACTATGAGAATATAACTATGAGACTGATAAATATATATGCAGAATATAGTAGTTTTCTTAGTTAATTTTCATGTCGTTTTTATTTATTTTCCATCTTTAGTTGTAAAACCTAGTTAAAAAGCATATTTTCTTCATTCTCAGTGTAATATAAGTGATCCTTAATATAAATTTCAAGGTATCTTAGTTATATTCAGAATTTGCAAATTTTAGTGAAAATCTCATTTGTACTTAAAAGGTGTTGAAATGTGTTGTTTTCTGTTCCATTGAACTCATTTAGCTTATTTATAAGCTTTTATAAGCTTAGGAAGTACTTAGACATGTTTTTATTCAAAATATCAAAAATACTAAAAAAATCAGTGGAAAATCAAAAATCAAAAAAGAAGAAAGAAGAAGCATGGAGTAGGGATTATCTTGGATGGCCTTGGGTTTAGTGCTTCATGGGAAGCTATAGGTTGTGATTTGATGACCTGGTTCCCTTGTTCTAAGCAGGATAGCATTTGTAAGCCATAATCTTAATTTTTGGATTTTACTGTAGATGTCCTTATTCACTGCTTATCTATGTGTTTTCATGCTTATTTAGTGTATTTTAGTTAAATTACTGCTTAATGTTGCCTACTTGTTCATAGTTTTCTTTGTGCTCATTTTTACTCATATCTGCCAAAAATTGCATACCTTTGATTCCTTTGAATTTTTGGTTAAGATTGCTGTTTTTGTGATTCACTTGGCTTATAACATCATATTAAGTACTTATGAATCAGTATCATGGCCTAAATCAGTCTAATCCTTTGAAAATCACATATCAGATAGTTTTAAAGGGGTGTTTGGTAAAAGAGTGTTCAATGAGTTTCCTTGTGTTTCAGTGATAACTTTTGGTTCAATCATGTCATATTAGGTCCTAATAGAACAGTTAAACCATAAAATACAGGTCTCATTCATATAAAAGTCAAAATCCACTTTAATTTCCATTTTAGCTTCACTATTAGCATTTTAGGATTGCATAATCATGGATTCACTTGCATAAGTTGTTTTCATAGCTTGAATTAGTCTCATCATAGCTTATAAATACATATTAGAGCAGCTAGGATAGATTAAATTTCATGTAAGTCGACATATTAAAAAATTTGAAAAAAGTCAAAAAGTCCCAAACAGCAGATTTAGTTTTTTAATTTTCATTTCCTCAATTTTCAACCAAATCTCACAAAATTTTGGATAATGTACTCTAATAGCTTGTTTACTTAGTGGTATTTTTATTTTAAATTTTAGATTTTTTTACAGGTTTCCATGTATGGAAGAAGAGTAGAGGAGGAGATTTGCATGAGTAATAATCCAAATATATGAAATGGCTGTTATGCCTTTCACTAAAAACAAAACAAAACAGCAAATAATGGTGGAGGGACGCATTCAGACTCAAAATCTCAAGTTTTGGACGCCAAGCGACTAGAAAAAAGTTAAGATGCCCTGTGATGTTTCGTAACAAGTTTAGGGACCAACGGTGTATTTTTGTCAAAAAATAATTAAAGTTTGGCCACTTTTAACCAGCAACCAAGTTTTTTCTTCATTTGCTCTGTTTAAACATGAACAACCCAACTTGATAAGTAGATTTGTTGAAATTGGCATTAAAAGATGTAATAGTGACTTTAGTCTTTTTCAATTGAGCTTTAAGTTCAGCTCTCTTCTTATTCTCCAATGCTCCAATGGCACAATTGGCTCTATTTTGAACTTTGGACCTCTCATTTTCTTCCCATGCTTTGATTAGCGCATCTTTCGTTGTTGCTCCTCGAGCAAGTCTAAAAAAAACAATCAATAACAATGCCAAAATCATATGTAGCCTCTTAATAAACAATAACCAATTAACTGTATCACCTTTATGCGCCAACCTTCAACAACTTTCTCTTGCGTAGCCCCTACTGTTTTTTTCTCTTTCTTTTCCTTTCTTATTACAGTTAGATTATAAGATATGAATACTATTAAGGGGTTTTTGTTTAAGCTACTTTTGGTCTATTGAGTTTATTCGATTGGCTTACATTTCATAATCTCTTTTTTTTCTGGCTTGTTTTTTGACTTATGAACTTACTATAATATGACGTAGATAAAAAGCCTATAAGCTGAAAAATAAGGCAAAACAAATTGGCTTATGTAATGTAAGTGGAGTAATATAAAAGTTCTACAGGCCTGAACATAAGCTTAAACAAACATCCTTAAGTGTTGTTTCTTGGTGTGACCAAAGTTCATTATATTCCTATTGTTTTAAAACATTACCAAGAGCTCATAAAAATTATAAAAAGCTAAATGTTGACAAAAAGTACTTAGGTTCAAAAAAAAAATAAAAAATAAAAATAAAAATAAAAATAAAAGTTCGTTACTTGTGGACTCACCCAACCGACCCACCCATTTGTCCACCTAAGCAAAATTAATGGACCCTCGTTACTATTTAAAATGCAACTTATAATAAGATAACTTATCGTACATATCCTTTACATGTAAAGTACATTAGAGATTTCACACACATCTTTGAAATTGATAAATTGTGTGTGTACCAATGATTATACTTGTCCATCTATAAACCATTAGTTTATATAATGTTTAAAGAGCCAAAACAGGTAAGATTACATAATGTTTAAATTTATTTTTTACCACTATATATACATGGCACGTACCGGATTTCTAGTTCATTATTTTTTTTTAGCTAAATGCGGTGCTTGTCTTTAAACTTTCGTTTTCACATGCAACCCATCACAAATCAATGACGTAAATTAGCAAAATTAAAACACCGAAGACCGAATTACAAGTATAAATGAACAAACACAATATATTTTTCATAATCCTCGAGAATGCACCAACATTAGCTTAATATCAGAACTATATAGGAGAAACTCATAAGGTTCAAGCCTATCTTGAGTAGTTGAGCATTGTACATGTTTGTTACACGGCTGATAATCAAGTGATTTATTTTTTACACTGTCACTACTACAAAATAAGAACATACTCACACTTATTAGATCATGTAGCCACACTTTAAAGTGTAAATAATCAAAAAGTTCAAAAAAAATCAAAACTCGTATTAAACGAAAGTCCAAAAAAAACAAAGAACCCGCACCAATCTATGATGATGACGAAAACAAAGAAGGCAACAAAGTTGAATGTTGGCAAGCAAGTGAAGAAAAATTACTTGCAACGTGTTGGGTGGCCGCAAGCGAGGATGAACAAGTCGGTCGTTCCCAAGCAAAAGATACGTTATGGCAGCGGGTTCAAAATGAGCTCAATAAAAAGAATTATCATAAACGCGACAAAGATATGATACAATCAAAGTGGAGAACGTTGAACCGTGATTGCAGAAAGTTTAACGCGTGTTTCAAACGTGCTGAACGCGATCAAAAAAGTGGGGAAAATGAAATGGATATCCTCACACGGGCCAAAGAAATGTATCGTAACGAGCACAAAAACGCGTCGTTTAATAATGAGGAGGCTTGTGGTATTTTGCTTACTCATAAGAAATGGGACGCACCGGACACGGTTGATTTAATCGGTGATGTCCCAAGCCAAGCAAACGAGGCGTTGTTTGGTCATGATGCACAACCACGCCCGATGGGAAAAAAGCGGGCTACGAAGAAACAAAAATCTGAGACAACGGCAGGCACCGGGGGCACGAGTACCGGAGGATCTGTTTCGTCGGCCCAATTCGGGGACGCTTTGCGCGAGGAGTATCGAGCTAAGCGTGAAGATGCGTCCAAGGCGTACCAAGCAATACTCAGCAATACGGACGAGGGAGTTTGAGTTTTTGTTGATCGACACTACCGGCAGGGATCCACAATTTGTGGCAATGGTCAATATGGAATAGGACCGAATCATTGAAAAATACGGGTTGCCAAAGCGTCAAGAATAAGTGATTGTGTTGTGTTGTAACGTTTTATTTTATGTCTTTTTATTTCGTAATGTATTTTTTTTTTTTATATTTCGTATTGTATTTTAATTCGTAATGTATTTTTTTTTAATTTCGTAATGTAATATATTTTAAGAATTAATGTTATGGTTTTTAGTAAATGAAGTATTAGTTTTAGTTTAGGGTTGAAATTGAAAATATTTGAAAAGTTGATTTAAAGTGAGTTAAGGTTGAGTTATTGTTGTGGTGTTTTTTTTTAGTTAAGGTGAAAGTGTTAAAGCTGATGTGACGCTAACGTTACGCTGAGTTAAGTTGTAACTTGTGTTACCATTGTGTATGCTCTTACCACTGAAAGAGTTTTTCCATGTTTACTTTAACCACAACCCCCTCTACATTTAACTAAGTTGTCTACATTATTTTCTTCACAGACACCTCAACCTTGTAAAATTCCAAACAATATTACTCAAAACATTAAGAATCAAAATATTTGATGAATATTTACTGTGAAACTATTAATATATCAAAAGGCAAATGGTATATGTATACTACTTTTCTTCATAAAGTTTTCAATCTTTAAACCTCTAAGAAAATTTTCTCGTTAGTTAATCAAATCAAACCCTAAAACTATATAACATCAAAATAATTCATGGTTGATATCTATACACGAATGAATCGAACAATATATCTTTGCATGTAATCATTTAAATCAGACAAACAAACTAACACGAAAAACAAACTATAGACATAGAAACACAGTACGATAATTATTAATAACATGTCTCAATAGTGCCTTCTAAGACCACTTATTTTCATTATAACAGGTATTGTCATTTTTAGAAAAATCTTCTTTAGGCTGTTTGGCACTAACAAACAAATATTCTAAATTTTAAGAAATAAAAAGCAAAAACTGGTGCAAAAAGTAGTGAAATAACAGCTCATTTACTTGAAGAAAACATCTTCTCACAAGTCGCAACTGTTGTCACACCCCACCACGGAGGAAACGCGCGGGTGTAACTTCATGGATATCATCACAACACATGGTGTCTATATAGAGAATAACTACATGCAATAAAAATGGCAAAGTATAGACACAAAGTGTCATAACAATACCCGAAAGAAAACAACATGATAAACTCCAAACACTCAGATAAACCACTTCCAATGCAACTAAGGTCTCGTCTAATCACCTCCTTCTATCATAGCCTTAGAATGCTCACCTGAAAATGATGCTCAAAATGTCAACATAATGTTGGTGAGATTCATAGGTTTAAGACTAATACACACTAGGCAACCAAAATCACTGTGATTATAAAATATAGCTGGATAAATAATTAGAGTTATTATATACGCTACATGTATTCACAAGGCAACATCACACATAAGGCAACCATCGGGCGGAACGTGCCCACCGATCCAAATTCACAACATACCGGGCCGGAACGTGACCCCCGCTCCAAAAAAAATGGGTAAATTAATACCCTCCGATCGGACCACACAGAATAAAAGTGAGTGGGGCTGCTACTCTCCAATTAGGTCGTATGCACGAGCAACAGGGTAAGCACCCTCCTAATTGGACCACACAGACTAGTAACGAGTAGGAGTATTACTCTCCAATTGGATACTCCCCCCCCCCCAATTGGACCACACAACATTATCATCACATTATCCAACCCACATAATCTGGTACGAGTAGGAGTATTACTCTCCAATTGGATACTCCCCCCCAATTGGACCACACAAGCAAATAATCACACATAGCATGCATACGATAACATTATAAGTCCAAGCTCGTTTGACACACACATAATCACAGTAACTTAAACATTTAAGACAAGCATCATTCCCATCCCAAGTTTAAAACAAGGTAAAAATATGAGACTATGAACTCACCTCAAACCTTGCAGCTTCCACAACACAAATCACAAATCTAAACAACACAAATAAGTTCACGTTACACAAAGCCAAGCTAAAAGCTACAACCCATGTAATACTCAAATGATGGATGTCTAAGCTCATATGACCCACCATGGATCTCCTAGACACCATACTAACCATTACCATAACCTAACACTCACTAAATCCCTTGCACTTTAAAAATCAGAAAACGTAGAATTTTTGGGTACATTCACCCACATGAAATCACGACAATTAAAGCTCAAAAACTCACACCAAAAATTTACCATGGTCTCTCATAAGCAAACAAGCTAATCCCAGAAGGCCATGGACCAATAACACACACAAGTACTCAAAATAAAATCAAACTTGTCAACTACTCAAATTCGGATCTGAACGCACACCAAAAAGTTTTAATTAACATAAAATACTTCCACAAGTTTTTATCGCGAATCCTTTTCGTGGTAGTCTAATATAACCTAATACTTAACTATTCAAGAAGGGCTAATCAAAATACCACTTTTACAACCACAACTCACCCTAAAACTTTTACCCAAATCTGTCCCGGTTTGACCGCTTTGACACTTTAACAAAGAAAAATCAAAAGACCAACTTCCCGACCATGAAATCAATCGTGGCTGGACTTTTTGGAAAACTGTTTCGTTAAACTTCAATTTAGACCTAAAATTCGTGACTTAACTCTTCACCATCTATTATTTGCACTCACATCTTTACAGCCATAGTTTTCTGTCCAAACCCTAACTCAATGTTTAACATGTTTTATAACCAAATCTCCTTCACTAATCATCATACTATTATTAACTAATGATCCTAACATGTTTTACTTAATTAATTTACAGAAGTTTACAAACCCTAGATCCATCATAATTTGTATTACATGAATATAATCAATAATCAAACAATTAAGGGTTTACTAGGCATACCTTAGGCTTGTTTTCTTCACATAATTGAAACCCTAACTTTTCTCCTTCACCTCCTCTCCCGTTTGTCGACTTTTCCAGAGAAAAAGAGGATTTGGGTCGTTTGGTTTGGCTTATATGGGTAGGGGTAGGGCTTGGTTGGGTTGGTCTAGGATTCCTTGAGCCTAAGAGTCATATTTGGACTCAAATTAGGTTTCCTTTTTCCCCCTTATCCCTTCTAGCCGATTTTCTATATATATATATATATATATATATATATATATATATATATATATATATATATATATATATATATTTAAATTTATTTATTACACTCAAAACCTCATACTTTTCATATTTTATAAATACCCGTAACTAATCCTAGCGTCTTACGCGATAAACCTCAGTTTTTACGACAACCCGGAAAAATATCATTTCCAAAAATAGAATTTCACACTCTTTTGAAATATAACTCATAAAAACAAACTCCTCGTAACCCGCTAACGCTCAAACACTTTAACGAAGACTCGTTACGCAAAAACACAAAAACACCAAAACTACACAAGTCATTTCTACACCACAAAGGTGATCAAAATGAACTTTCCCAAATTCCAAACTTTCCAAATCACAATAAAACCATTTACGCAAAGGGATTTAGTGCTAAAACTCATCTATATCACTTCAAACACCTAAGACACACCAAACAAACGTCAACCGAGTCAAGACTATCAGTCAAACTGACCTGCCAAAACCACGGTTGTTACATCATCCCCCACTTAGGGAAATCGCGTCCCGAGATTTCAACTACACGAGTCACCACTCACAACAGCAAAAGAAAATATATGGATATTTAAGCAGAATAATACCACACCATAAAATCACAGAGAAAGAATCACAAAAAAATGTGAACCGACTAAATACCCGAATTCACACAATAGAAAACATTCCGTCACTCAAACAATACACGCAAATAGATACACTCCCCAATCAATAACAACAACAATCCAAACGACTTCTCATAGGTAGGTACGATATCCTCAAACCAAATGAAAAACCAAATGGTAACCGCAGGAAACACCACATATAATGGATACACACAAAATAAACATTAATTACATATGATCCTCACGTTCCCAAGTAAACTCAGGACCACGCTTAGAATCCCACCATACCTTTACCAACGTTATCTCACCACACTTCAACCCCTTAACAACTCGATCCATAATCTCAACAGGTTTCTCGACAAAATGAAGAATCTTGTCAACCTTAATCTCATCTAATGGCACATCCAGACTATCATCTGCCAACCACTTCTTTCCATTAGATACGTGAAACGTATCATGCACTCTACTTCACTCCTCAGGAAAAATCAACCGATATGTCTCAAACCCAATCCTTTCCGTAAATCTCAAGTAGTCCTACGTATCTCGGTGCTAGCTTGCCTTTCTTACCGAAACGCACAACACCCTTCCAAGGAGATACTTTTAACCTCACAATATCACCAACACCAAACTCTAAGGGCTTATAGCAATTATTCGCATAACTCTTTTTGGCGATCTCTTGCTGCCTTAAGTCTTTTCCTTAGTCAGAAAACCTTATTCGTAGTCTCTTGTTCTAGTTCAGGACCAATTAGTTGACTTGTTCCAACCTTTGCCCACAGAACAAGTAACCTACATTACCTTGCATAGAATTTTCACACGACACATACTCAATACTAGAATGATAATTGTTGATATAGGAGAACTTAGCTAAGGGTAAATGTATACCCCGACTTCCTCCAAAATCAAACACACCCATACTCTCAGCTCACCATCCAACGCCTGATTTGTACGCTCACTTAGTTCACTCATTAGAGAATGATAAGTCGTACTCATATACATACACGTTCTCAAGACTTTATAACACGTTTACCACTATCGCGAAGTAAGTATTTCATCATGTTTCTTGATGATCAACGCGACACCCTATGGTTCTTTACCAACTCCTCAATACATTTCTTGCTAAGGTAATAATACGTCTTATCCATTCTCGGATGTATCTTATACCTTGCATGATCGATGTCCTTAAGCTTCCTCTCCATGAAATCATTAGCGGGTCCACAAAGTACAATCGTCCATCTTCATTCTTTTCCATTTACTGGTCTAAACCAAGTAATCATTCTTCTTACATGTTCTCATCCTTGAACCTCTCTCTCTAGGCTGTCAACATCATCCTCTTAACTCCGAACTGAATTATCATAATCATTGCTCACAAACATCTAAGTTTCACTCGTTCACTCCCGCTCAGCGCTCTTACCACAATGTCCGCCCTTCCTTGACGGTGGCAAATCAGACAATCGTAGCCACTAAGAAATTCCACACCCAACTTCTCTTCAACATATATTAGCCTCTTGTCAAATATATGCTAAAGATTCTTATGACCTGTGTAGATAACACTTTCTGCTCCATACAAATATCATCTCCAAGTTCTACTTCCCAACTTTAAATCATGTATCACACAGTTCCTCTTATGGATCTTCCACCTCCCCGATGTCCACGCAATCCGAAGAACGTACATATTGAAGCTAAACCTCTCACTTGAACAACTTGGCAAACACCCTCTTCGTCTTCAACGAACAAATTGATATTCAAAACGACAATCTATCCTAAGTAAACGACGCGAACCATGAAACCGGTCGAACAAAAACGTATATCAACGAACTCAAAGGGGGTACGAATTACCGACTAACGAAGTAACGAACATCAAAATCAAAGCTAGAAAAACACAATGAGAAATTTTCCCCTAATAAAAATAGACACGGATAAAATGTTCATGAACACCCATACAAAGAAAATATAAAATACACGCACCCATAAAACGTCCACAAGCGTACCCCAACGAAAGAAACACTCGATGAACCAAATACATAACAAGTTTGGTAAATGAGAACCATAGACAGTTCTTACTCCCGTACTCGACCTTCCCAACAACAAATGAACAACGTTTTTCACAAGAAATATCTTAAACTTATACATTTTTTTTATAAAATACATATAAACCATTTTATGTAAGACATCAACATAACCATTTTTTTTTTCACACTTCCTTTTCACCATAAAAATAATAGTTTCCAACAAATGACCTTGAAATACCTAAAACAAATTTTAAAATACCATAAGGACTTTAACACAACCCTTTTATTGGATGCGAAAAACACAGAAGAATCACATAATCAAAATAACCACCAAACGAATCTCATACCAGGGAACACTCACGCAAATACATTGCAAACCAAACGATGAACTTACAGACTCATTCGTACAATGATCAAACAAAAATCATAGAAAAAACACCAATACTAACAGGTCACAAAACATGTCACAAAATTCAATTGGTGTGTGTAAATGTGGGATCAAATATCCACACCAACTCGCCACGAACCAACAATACTCGAAGAACAATATAATATTCATTCGCGGAATGAATGCAAGGAATAACCAAAGAAATGAACCAGTATCCAACAAAAACGAATTCGATTACCCAACACCTATCACGACATCGAATAGAAAGAATATGGCATCTATACCATCATGGTACGAATAGGAATGCCAACCAAAGAATTAGGTATACAAATGGAGCGTCTAGCAAACAAATCAACTTAAATACCACAACATAAGTACCCACCGATAATTGAGGTATCAACATATGATAGGTAGGATGGAATCTCACCACCTACACACCCCAACATATAACGACTGCCCTAACGGTTAAGAGAATACTTCTATAACCATACAGCCATCACCAATCATGATATCACATACCATCTACCACAACATATAACAACAAACATCAATCAATGCAATAATGGTCACAAGTCCACGTGCGTGATACCCTTATAATTATGTTCGTGACCATAGTTATAAGCCTATTCCACACGCATACTTACTTCCAAAACCACACATCTCAATGATAACGCACATATACCACATAACACCTAATACACCATGCAATCCATGCTATCATACTTGCAAGTCCACTTGTGTTGTGACACATGTATAATTATGTTGGCCACCATAATTATCTATACCCCCTTTCATAAGTGTACTCCCTCCTATGACAACACATCATGCAAACAATCACGCAAACAAAAACAAAAGACGTCGCAAACAATCATCTCACATGGAACAATTCCATTGATCACGTAAACTCTATAATCAAAATCACTTGGATAAGGTCGATACAATATCCAAGAGTAATCACGCTCCAACATGGCTCCTGACGGCCAAAGACAATATACGAATTCCAAAACATAACACAAAACAAAAGACGCCGCATAATGGCTCAAACTCCATTCTCGCACTTGCCTCCCCACTCAAATCGATTAAACTTACTACTCGCTGTGGACTCCAAATCCAAATCCACATTATTCCATCCTAACTCCCCTTCATCTTTACTCAACCACTCATTCCTATTTCCTATACGTTGAAGTAGTCGACAACATGTAAAACCACCTCTATTCTTTTCTTCCAATTCCACATGATCCACAAGTGCATACAACTCACGAGATTTAGACTAAACCACCTCTCCTTCCTACGTGAAGTGAGGACACTACCAAGAGTATTTGGTAATGGCTCCATCTCCAGATGTCATCGTGGTTCCAAACATCTCCACTTCTTCTCCACCAACATTTCCCATAAACGTCCTCTCCTTGTCCGAACATGGATACATGTTATCAAGAACTCGGATTCTGCGGTTAGTCCGCTTCATCCTACCACTTCTCTTACATCCGATAGCGACAACGGTAGTCCAACGAAGCATCTTACGCGCGGAAGATGATATAATAAAGTCGATATATACAATACTACGTATAGAGGATTAAATAGACGTCCGAAACTCAATAAAACATCTCATAAATATAGGAAAATAGACATATAAAATACTATACTTACACATAGATCATAAATGCAACTATATGAAGGACTCCTAGGTTATAGTCTAGGTCCAACCACCTACTTCTTTATAACCAAGGCTCTGATACCATTCTGTCACACCCCGCCACGGCGGAAACGCGCGGGTGTAACTTCATGGATATCATCACAACACATGGTGTCTATATAGAGAATAACTACATGCAATAAAAATGGCAAAGTATAGACACAAAGTGTCATAACGATACCTGAAAGAAAACAACATGATAAACTCCAAACACTCAGATAAACCACTTCCAATGTAACTAAGGTCTCGTCTAATCACCTCCTTCTATCATAGCCTTAGAATGCTCACCTGAAAATGATGCTTAAAATGTCAACATAATGTTGGTGAGATTCATAGGTTTAAGACTCATACACACTAGGCAACCAAAATCACTGTGATTATAAAATATAGGTGGACAAATAATTACAGTTATCATATACGCTACATGTATTCACAAGGCAACATCACACATAAGGCAACCATCGGGCGGAACGTGCCCACCGATCCAAATTCACAACATACCGGGCCGGAACGTGACCCCCGCTCCAAAAAAAAATGGGTAAATTAATACCCTCCGATCGGACCACACATAATAAAAGTGAGTAGGGCTGCTACTCTCCAATTAGATCATATGCATGAGCAACAGGGTAAGCACCTTCCTAATTGGACCAGACAGACTAGTAACGAGTAGGAGTATTACTCTCCAATTGGATACTCCCCCCCCCAATTGGACCACACAGCATTATCATCACATTATCCAACCCACATAATCTGGTACGAGTAGGAGTATTACTCTCCAATTGAATACTCCCCCCCAATTGGACCACACAAGCAAATGATCACACATAGCATGCATACGATAACATTATAAGTCCAAGCTCTTTTGACACACACATAATCACAGTAACTTAAACATTTAAGACAAGCATCATTCCCATCCCAAGTTTAAAACAAGGTAAAAATATGGGACTATGAACTCACCTCAAACCTTGCAGCTTCCACAACACAAATCACAAATCTAAACAACACAAATAAGTCCACGTTACAGAAGGCCAAGCTAAATGCTACAACCCATGTAATACTCATATGATGGATGTCTAAGACTCATATGACCCACCATGGATCTCCTAGACACCATACTAACAATTACCATAACCTAACACTCACTAAATCCCTTGCACTTTAAAAATCAAAAAACGCAGAATTTTTGGGTACATTCGCCCACATGAAATCACGACAATTAAAGCTCAAAAACTCACAAAAAAAATTTACCGTGGTCTCTCATAAGCATAAAAGCTAATCCCAGAAGGCCATGGACCAATAACACACACAAGTACTCAAAAGAAAACCAAACTTTTCAACTACTCAAATTCGGATCTGAACGCACACCAAAAAGTTTTAATTAACATAAAATACTTCCACAAGTTTTTATCGCGAATCCTGATCGTGGTAGTCTAATATAACCTAATAATTAACTACTCCAGAAGGGCTAGTCAAAATACCACTTTTACAACCACAACTCACCCTTAAACTTTTACCCAAATTCTGTCCCGGTTTGACAGCTTTGACACCTTAACAAAGAAAAATCAAAAGACCAACTTCCCGACCATGAAATCAAACGTGGCTGGACTTTTTGGAAAGCTCTTTCATTAAAATTCAATTTAGACCTAAAATTCGTGACTTAAATCTTCACCATCTGTTATTTACACTCACATCTTTACAGCCATAGTTTTCTGTCCAAACCCTAACTCAATGTTTAACATGATTTATAACCAAATCTCCTTCACTAATCATCGTACTATTATTAACTAATGATCCTGACATGTTTTTCTTAATTAATTTACAGAAGTTTACAAACCCTAGATCCATCATAACTTGTATTACATGAATCTAATCAATAATTAAACAATTAAGGGTTTACTAGGCATACCTTAGGCTTGTTTTCTTCACATAATTGAAACCCTAATTTTTCTCCTTCTCCTCCTCTCCCCCTTGTCGACTATTCCAGAGAAAAAGAGGATTTGGGTCATTTGGTTTGGCTTATATGGGTAGGGGTTGGGCTTGGTTGGGTTGGACTTGGATTCCTTGAGCCTAAGAGTCATATTTGGACTCAAATTGGGTTTTTTTTCCCCCTTATATATATATACATATATATATATATATATATATATATATATATATATATATATATATATATATATATATATATATATATATATATATATATATATATTTCTAAATTTATTTATTACACTCAAAACCTCATACTTTTCATATTTTATAAATACCCGTAACTAATCCTAGCGTCTTACGTGATAAACCCCAGTTTTTACGACAACCTGGAAAATTATCATTTCCAAAAATAAAGTTTCCAAAAATAGAATTCCACACTCTTTTGAAACATAACTCATAAAAACAAACTCCTCGTAACCCGCTAACGCTCAAACACTTGAACGAAGACTCGTTACGCAAAAACACAAAAACACCAAAACTACACAAGTCATTTCTTCACCACAAATGTGATCAAAATGAACTTTCCCAAATTCCAAACTTTCAAAATCACAATAAAACCATTTACGCAAAGGGATTTAGTGTTAAAACTCATCTATATCACTTCAAACACCTAAGACACACCAAACAAACGTCAACCGAGTCAAGACTATTCGTCAAACTGACCTACCAAAACCACGGTTGTTACAACTGCATTCATAAAAACTCTTAATCATATCCAATTCTTGTTCAAACCACTGTACGTCTGATCGTTTCTTATAAATTCATCAATCATATCAGTTATAGTTTGTCTAAAACTTGGAAGCTACACATGTTTAGCATGGAACACGATAAAAAGCATTGAATGAGTACATACCTCTTCCAAAAGTGTTTTGCTTCTCATTTTTTACACTATGTTCTTAAGTTTTTTCTTACGAGAAAAGTAAAGTAAATGAAAGTAAAGTATAGAACATGAGATGAAAGAAAATGAAACTAACTTACATATTTGTGTTCTCAAGTTGTACAAAATGAAAAGGTAATGAAAGAATTTGATATGCCATATTTACCATAATACCCAAGTAATGTGTGAAGTGACATAGTTGACATTAATAAATAATAAGGGTAGTTTGGTAAATTTATGTGGGGACAACTACTTTACTTCACTTTCATCCCACATTTGGGATGAAAGTGAGTTAATACAAAACACATTAAATGATCTCCACTCTACTTCCTTACCTTTCCATTTCACTCCTTTAAAAATTCTTGAGAACACACAAAAAATTGATTTCATCCACTTTCTTTCACTTTCTTCTCTAAAAAATAACTTGAAAACATAGTGTTAAAGTCTTCTAGGAGGAGTTGAGGGCAAATGCTTCTTAGGGAATTCCTTTATGAGCTGCAAAGATACAAGTCCTTACATAATTATGTGAAATGAAAAAACAGAAAATAATAGCTATTGTTATATCAAGCAATCCGATCTATACCTCATAATACTGATTCAAGAAGTCATTAAATCTTCTTAATACTTCTCGAGTTGAGGTGATTCCTTCCGGTGATTGTATACCCACCTGAACCATGAAAAACTAAATAGAGAACATATATGTCAACATGTATATTGAGTATTGATGGCCTGTCTTGGTCATCAAGGGTGGCATTAAGCTTGTTGAACCATTTTTCCATGTCATTCTGTTGCTCGGAAATGAGCTCGTCAAGACCCTTCAATTGTAAGCCTTTTTCTTGAGTAAAGTGACCAAGGTCATCTTCAAAAGTGCTCCTGATTTTGTATTCAGGGCCTTCCTCCCCTTCTTTTCTTTTCACCAGATTTCCCCAAATGGTATAATCGTCGTTTTGGTAAAAAGGCAAAAGGGAGGGGTCAGCGTAGATGTCATGTCCTGACAAACACGCGTGTTCGGTCGTGGTTTCTTCTCCGCATTCCTCTACCTCGTGCGGGCCCCCACAGTAGTCGTAGATCAAGTAAGGATTTGAAAGTTGTTTAGTTGTTCGCGACCCCGCAAGGTATTCCATCCTTTCATGAATTTTTCTTAGCCGATCTGAGGGTGTTTGTGTGATTTCAGACATGCTCAAAGTCAACTCAGGTTCATCCCAAGTATCATCCTGGTCTTGAGCATATTCTTCAATCCTATTCCACCCTTCCTCGGCGCTAAGATTGGCTATTTTCCTTTTTCTAGAATTGTTGATTCCGTTCTGGTCGTTTGAGGAAACATTATCGTAGAAGATTTGGACCAGAAGCCAGAGTTCGATGCCATGATGGGGAACTTGTCTTATTAAATCCTTGAATCTAATCCACGATTTATGGATGGGTTCGTCCTTTCCCTTCCGGAAGCGGAGGATCCTATCCCTAAATACTGAGGTTCTCCCTGCTGGGAAGAACTTCTCATAAAACTTGGATATAAGTTGCTCCCATGTGAAGATAGACTCGGAGGGAAGTCTATTATACCATTCTTTGGCTTTTTCATAAAGAGTGAAAGGGAAGAATCGTAATCGGGACGTGTTTCTAGTGGCCCCATCCGTATGGAGGGTGTCTACTATCTTCAAGAAGTCCCCCATGTGTTGAATTGGGTCATCGTTATGTAACCCGCGAAACTTGCACAAACTTTGGACAAGCCAAACATCACTTGCACGCAAGACCTCATCAGTGTGTTTGTTTGGGAAGACAATGGCATTTGAGAAGCCACGAGGATTCAGGGAGGAGTAGTCCTTAAGGCGTTTAGGAGTAGGAGTCTCAGGGGTGCTCATAGCCTCATATCGTTGTTGGATTGGGGGCTAGAGGGTGTGAGGTAATTATCTGAATCTTCTTCAGAAAGGGCCTCATCAAAGTTGATAGCTATGTTGGATGGTCCGGGTGTTGAGAGAGATTGCTTTAGCTTATGCATTTCCCTTTCGGGTTCTGCATAAGGCAAAACGAGGTTTCTAACGGAACTACGACTCCTAGTGACTCTAAGGTTAGAGAGATCCTCATTTGCCATGATGGCGGATGGTTACGAACAAAGACACGAAGAAATAAGATAGACTAAAGAAAACCTATAAATAAAAATAAAATCTTACTAGAAAGGAATCTAGCAAGTAGACCTAATAAAAAGAAATCCTAACCTAGACAATAACTATTCCCCGGGATGCGGCGCGAAAAACTTGATACGTGGGAATCGCACCAGGCTTTACCTCTCGAGGGATCTCGAGAAGCTTACAACCCCCACCAGGCAGTGTACTTGATCGTTGTAGTATAGTATAGTGACAAGTACCAGGGGATTGATCGTTCAACTCAGGAATAGTGTCGCTAGGATTAGAAAGCCTAAAAAACTAGGTCTAGAGGTGAGAGATGATTCTTTTTGTATTTTTATATTTTTATAAAAGCAATTAAAATCTCGGGTTTTGGAAGAGTGGGCGGAATTAGTTGCTAGTCAACTAACCCAAATAACTAAAGATGCAATCAAAATAAAAATAACAAAAATAAAATGAAATATAATTATACTAATTTGGTGTAAACAATGATGGGGAAAGTTGTGTTTACTTAGGTTTCATTACTCCATAGATATCTTTTACAGGTTGATAGTTTGTTACAATTGCATGGATGACGGGTCGTATTCCTTAATACTAGTCGTAGGGCCGTGTACAATATTCACTAACTATATAGGATCCTACTTCATTCCTATGTCGAGCCGTTAGAAGCTCCTAACATGGGATCATTAGAATTCTCCTACGCATTAAATACAACCAAAAATCATAGTACACCTCTGATCATGTTTCTTAAGACGTTCAAGCATGTTACCAATGGAAGTCTGCCAGTTTTCTTAAGCCTAACATCGAATACAATCATCCATAACAACTATAAACAAACAATCAACCCATAATTAACATCTAGGTTTCACTATATCTAAGCAAACACAAAATAAATCTAGCCGGGCATGTTAAATTGAAGACAAGTGTAAGATATATTCAAACAACACATAGACATATTGATTGAATTGAAAGAGTACTTATCTCAAATTGACATGAAAAGTTCAAAGGGTTGGAACCCTTGAAAAAGCTGGAAAAATTCGTCCTAGGGTTTCTCCCTCAAAGTTGCACACTAATGAATGAAATTTGGAAAACTATATATAGATTTTACAGGGTGACGGCGTCAAGAAGGAAATTCTGACGCCGTCAACTCGCCGCCCCATAATGAAATCAGACTGCCTAGATCCACTTTTGACGCCGTCATGTGTAATTTTGTTCTGGGCCGTCACTAACATTTGGACCATGACGGCCTATGGTGACGCCGTCATGTCCATAGTACAAAACTCTCTGGACCGTCACGGACTTTATCCACTTCCACCTCTTGTATTACTCTTGACACCGTCATTAAGAATCTTGTGACGCCGTCAGGTACTGTTCCCAGCAAGGAAAATTAAGACTTTGCCGTTTTCTTCACTTTTATGCTCTAAAAACGTCCAAAATGCTTTCTTTTCCAGATTTCACTCCAAAAGTACCTAAAATGACAAAAGGAACGATTTAGGGCAATATTTGATCAAATAAATTAGAATCTGGGCTTAAATGACCCCCTAAAAACGGTTCATTTTTTGCCTCATCACTTATGACTATCCTACTTATCCAAAGACATCGGATTAAATAGGCGAGGAAAGGGTATGGCAGCCCAAGCAGTGCTCAGCTAGACACAGAGATTATCAATGCACTAATATAAATTCACCAAAGACATCAAACATATAAACTTTAATTAATGGGAAAGCAATTCTAAGGCGGGCATTCAATTTTGCGTACTCACAAACTACCGGCCATCTATCCTGATGAATTAAAGCTTACTAATACAATAAAACAAAACTACTTAACATAAGTAATCAAAACAAAGACTGAGCAACCAATCGAATTAAAAACGAATCAAAACGTCAAATACTCATAAACTTGGCTAACACCTAAGGGTGTTAGCCCATAATCTCTGTAGCAAGGTACATAAACATAATCAACATGAATATAATATGAAACATAGTGAATACGATATGCTAACCGAGTGATTAATAAATATAACAATGATTAGAGATGTTCTTCAAGGATAATTAGGTCTTCAAGGTTGATATTCTGCTGTTTGGAGGGGTCTTGGTCTTCTGGGAATGACCCTAAGGGTTCCCAAGGATACCCTAATTCGTGAATGAGCCCGGTATTTATTGATTCCGAAATTGGGGTCAATACGGCGCATCTAGAGAGTTAGATGCGCCACATCTATAGGTAAACGTAGCCTCCAAGTCTGAAACTGACAAAATATGACGTATCTAGAATTCTGATATGGAGCATCAGCCAATATGGCGCATCTAAAGACCCAATGCGCCGCATCTCCTTCAGAATCAGATAGATCTCCTTTTTCTCTTTCCGCGGCCGCTTGAATCCACTAAACCGGAGTCCGGATGAAAATTTTACGGCCAAAATACGAAAGCATCTTCAAGTGTCGACTTGTAATCTTTAACTTCTTCTTTAAGCTTCTAATCTTCACTTGATGTCTCGGTAAGGATTGTATGTGGCCAACACAGCGCATCGGATTGGTCCGATGCGGCGTATCAAGGTAACTTCGCGTGGGGTCCAAGATTATTATATTCGAGAATATTCGTACACCGCCTTTAGATGCGGTGTATCTTCAATCTCTTATGCGGTGCATGTTCTCTTGTATCTTGGAACATCTTTTGGTGAAGTCTCGAGAGTGATACGCCATATGTATGAAATGTAATGCGGCGTATCTGGAGTAGAGCAAGTTGGTTCTTGTTCGTTGACCAAAGTTTCATATGCGACGCATGATAAAATTAGATGCGGCGCATGCTTCAAAGTCAGGCAATGGTCTTTAATCTCTTCAATTCAGCAGACTTTTCCAATCTTGATCAGTTTGCTCCATTTTACGTCCATAATAGCTAACTTTCACTAAATGATTGTTTATAACTGAGAATTACAAAAGTAAGCGATTAAGTATCAATTCCCATATAAAATAATACAAAACAAGCAATATACATAGGATACATGATGCTAATAAAATGTACTTATTTGATGTCATCAAGTATCACAACATAAAACCGTATGATGTCACAGAGCTACAAAGAGGCATACCACAATTTCGAAACCACTTGCAGATGATATGACGGTCCAAGAGGGGATTGTGACACAATAACTCCATCTTTCCTGTGAATCATGCAGCCAAACAGAATTTCTTCCTTCTTGCATACAAAAACATAGTTTCTATGAAAAATATGGAATAACCAAAGTATTTGATAGTCAAAATTCAAAACCAATCACATGTGTGAAGCTCATTAATTAATCATTGAGACCGAATTTGTAACATCACTTGTCAATATCCATTTAAACACTGAAATAAGCAGACACCTTTGACCAAAGTAAATATATGAACCTATCCACATCCTAAAACACATAATTAAAAGGTCATATACTGCATCCACTATAATTTCATCAGAAATTCTAAGGCTATCAATGAGCTAAAACATGTCGTGCGTAGAATAAATTTTATGAGAAGCCTGTAGGCTAACACACTTATCTCTTTTTTTAGCAAAGCTCTTAACACCTTTATATGATTGAAAAGCTTAAACACTCATGTAAGAACTATGGAATACTCGTCGTCAATCAGAAAGATATCAAAAATATACACCTCTTTAAAGAAAAGTCTTTTGATAGCTTCATTTATGTGAAACTGCCAAAACAAGGTAAAGCATGCTTAGGACATTCAGGAACTGGTTACCATTAATTTCACATGGCTAGTTTTTGTTCTTGGGTGTTTCCTCTGGCTTTAAGATTAAGGTTAATTGCAGTAATATATAACAAACTTCCACCCTTTTTTTCAGTACATACACCTATTTTACTCGTCTACCATCGTAACATATACATCTGAATGTGATTGTATGAGAAATAAGTACAACATAGTTTCACTATTTCTAGGGCTATCGCAATCACAAACGATGGTATTAGTCATTGTACTCTTTTCTCTACATTTGAGTCTTTGGATTTGCTCATTGTTTTAGTATTATTACGGTATTATCTACAATGCTAATTGAAAGTGTAGACAATTGGGGTTCTTTGGGATGTACTAATTCTGCTTATTAAAGGACTGCTGGATCTTTTTACATGAGCTATTTACAACCCTTTTATAAGCAGTGGTAAAAAGCGATCAATGAAATGTAAGCTACATTGTATGGGTCGAGTTGATTGTTTAAAAGTGGTTTAATAGAACTGTTTACACACAATCTCCCTGAATTGGTTCGAATCGCTAAAAACGAATATCAAGCAACTCCAATTGCATAAAAGTAAACATGTAATACCTGAAATTCTAAAATATGCAAAATGACCAAAATGTCCTTAAGTTTTAAAAATTTGTAATAACACTTAAAGAATACCAAATAAGCCCTAGAAATTTGGAATTTGGCATCATATGATCTAAATAAATTTAGTAAAAATAAGATTTGTCACCTTTGTAAAAGTAAAAATAATTTTTTGTATATATTTAATTATGTCGATTTTATTTAATTATATATATGTATTTATATTAAAGAACTAAATCCTAAATATAATAGGAGACTTGTATAATAATTTAATTTGGACTTATCATAGAAATCTCAGCCCAAGATAAGTATTATATCTGTTATATATAACATACACATGTTTTACATTTTTGGATAATCCCTAAATCGACTTTTAAATCCCTAACCAAACTTCAAAAATCCCATTCAGTCGAATACAAGTTTCCACAGCTCCCAAGTATTTTTCTTGGTCTTTTAAAAGTCTAAATAAGGTGAGAAAAATATTGGTTTCAATTCTGGATTGATCGTGTGAGCTGGGTATATTTAAATGAGTTGGTTTTGTTCTAGCGAAAAGGAAACTTCGTGCTGCCTCATCTATACATTCCATAATCTTTCTGGTATTTTTCTAACATCCTAACAATCATATATGATCTTTATAAAATAGTATAATCGAATCATGCAAGCTAATTCTGATCGTATGATTTATATAAAGTTATAAACCCTAAATCGAACAAAAATAAGAAATCAGTTCATGAAATTTTTTGAGGCCTGATATATATTTTTCTATGGTCCTATGGATATCATATAACATCAAAAAAATAGTCCTTATAATATTCGAAGCCAAGAACATCATTTTGAATTTTTTTTGTGGCGTACGAAAGTAAAAAAGAAAAGAAAAATAATAAAAGGGTGCGTGTGAATTATGTTTAGGGTTAGTGGGATTGGATTGTGGTAATTAATGTTATTAATGATGAAGTAATGATGGTATGATGATGGGAAAAAATTAGGGTTTGTGTTTTGCAGATTGTTTGGATCGAATGGAAATATTAAAACTATAAGGGTTCGTTTTGTAATTTTATAAACTTAAGGGTCGCTTTAGAAATCATAATAAGACCAGGTATCATCGTATGAAATTAGTACAAGGGTGGAAAGTGTGAGTTTTGTAATTAAAAGGTTAATTTGTGAGTTATACTATATAAAGGGTACGAGTTGTATTTTTATATTAAGGGGTTTAATTTGTAAATTATGGAAGTTAAGGGTTAAAATTGGATAAAGGTGAAAGTTTTGTTAACTATATTTAAAACCTTGTAATTTACTATAATTACACTTTGAACCCTAAGATATTAACAAGTGTAAGAATTAAACCCTAGAAATTCTATTAATAATTTATCAAATAATTAACTTAATAAATCTTACTAGATATGTAAAGTTACCATTTAAGGAAGGTTAATAAAAATGGAAACCTGACTCCTCCCAAATTAACCAGTCAACCGGGTGCAGTTGATAGGCGCACCTGGGAGAGAAAGTCAATTGTTTTTAAATCCGTGGAAGTACAGGGAAATCCCCGGGTCGTTAAGTCCCAACGAGATTGAAATTGTATTTTGAACGTTTTTGGGAATGAGTGGCACTGAGGACAGTAACCAAAGATGATTGGGTTTGATTTTACACTACTCATGATATTATGGAAACAATATATAACAAGCTCAATAAACAGATACGTATAAAGCACAAATCAGAAATCAAAATGGGATACAGACTAAAGAAAAGGTGACTTTTGAACAATTTAAAACTAAAGGGGGTGCAAGTGAAACTTTTTCAAACTTAAAATTAAAATAAAATGAAATCAAAAAGAAAATTATTTTTTTGATTATTTTATTATTAAATACTAATTATTTAAATAAAACTATTTAACTATTTAATAAAAACTAATTAACTTAAAAACTTAATATTACAAATCTAAACTAGAAAATTGTAAAATTAATTTCTAAAAATCTAAAATGACTTAAAATAAGATTAAAAATTAAAAATAAGTATTTTTGTCTTTTTTGGGTTTTATATTAATTAAATACTAATAATATTAATTAAACTATTTAAACTATTTTAAATTACTAATAATAATAAAATAACTTAGAAAATTAAAGAAAAATTTATAAAACTAATTAACCATCTCAGGAATCCTAAAAAATTATAAAAACTTTCTAAAAATTATGTTTAGACTATTTTACTAATTATTTTCTTAATTATTAATTAATATCTAATTTAACTAAATTAATTAAGAAAATGAAAATGTGAACAGTAGAGTTTAAGAAACTATTTTCTTAAAATCCTAAATGATTAATGAAACCTAGGAAAAATATAAAACCTACTGTTGTTAATTAAAAATTAAGAAAACTATTTAATTACTAATATTATCTAATTAATTAATTAAACTATTATTAATTCTAATAATTATTAAATCAAATGAGAAAAATCTAATTAAATTACTGAAGATACTTTAAAGTGACAGAAAATTAAGAAAAATATAAAAATGATGAAAGGCTAAAAATTAAAAAGATAAAATCTATTAAATAGAAGCTATCACTATTTTTAAATTTGGTTTTTTGTTGGTTTTTCTTATTGACAGTTGATTATAAGCTAAAAACAAGAAACTTTTATGAAAAGACTTTTGAAATGGCTTAATAATAAGCTATGTGCACCCCCTTGTGCTTAACAGTGAACCAATTAGCTTATTAGGACTTATGCAATATTGGAAAAAGCTGAGAAATGACAAACTAAGCATAAACAGATGATTACAAACTTAAAATAAGCAACGTGGAGCAAATAAGCACTCTGGAATGGCTACTGAGAACAAATAAGCACTTAATCAAACACAAGGCCTAAAACAGGCCAAATCAAGGGATTTTGAACCTCTGTGGGGTCCACAGAAGTCAAAGGGAGTCCAAGACAAGGATTGAACCTTGAAGAGTGACTGGAAGGCTTCTCAATAAGCCAATAAGCTGGGCTTATTGCTTATTTTTGAGCACTGGGGAGGCTATTGAACTAGGTCTCAAACACTGAGTGACTAAGTGTACACTCAGGAAATGGTCAATCTTAAAGGGACTTGCAGCCCTATCAAATAAGCCAAAGATCACAAAATAAGCCCTGAACCTTATCAATGAGCTTATTGGCTTTCTAAAAAGCCAGGGAACAGGGTGTGGGGTCCACTAGGGTGGTTACAAAAGAACTTGGAAAATTGGCCAAAACCTGTGCACAGGGCATACACTTGCCCTGCAGGTCAAAACAAGCTCTTGCACAAGCTTGTATAAAAATCTTAAAAATAAGCTGATTGTGGAAACTTGTAGAATAGGTGACAAAGATTAACTTGTGAAAAGATCAAGGTCTCAATCCTAACTCAAAAATCACAATAATTCTCCCAAGTTTTAGATTTCTCAGACAAGAGTGTTTTTAACTTTTTTGAAACTTTGAACTAGGTTGACTTTTATGAACTTAAATCTTGGTTTTATGATTGATACTGGTTAAGTAAGCTGAGTTGAGACCAAATTAAGCTAAACCACTCATTTGTGAATGGAAATGGGGCATATACCTCTCTTTAACCAACACAGAGGGTGAATTTGGCCTATTACTAGGTGATTTTGACTTTTTTTTTATGAATAATACCTACTTTTTGTGGTGTTTTTGACTTACTAGAACCTAATATGACATGTATCAAACAATAACAATAACACAAACAACTAGGAACACAGAGTATTAGCTAAATCCAAACACTACTGATCTAAGTAGAAATCAAAAAGAAAATGAGTGAACTGATATAAAAACTTAAATCAATGATCAGGAACTATCTAATAAGCTAATTAGAACTAAATGAGCAGTGATTAACTATAAATAAGCAATAAAGACAGAGAACACATAATTTTAAGAAATTTCTTACAAAAAGCCTTCCAAGCAATCTTTTCATGAACCAAGAGCCACAGAACCAACCTATAGAATCCCCACGGATTCACTACCCACAGCCATCCAAGATTTACTGTGCTCCAGCTTAAATCTTCATAAACCTGTATGTTGACTTTTGTTGACTGTTTTTGTGTTTTTAAGTTTTTTATAACTAAGCTATGTTTTAAGGTTTCTAAAAGCTTATTTAAGCTTTCTGGGAGCTTATGTGAGCTTATGAGTCCATGTACTCTATTAATAACAACAATGCAGCTGATTAAGAAATTTGAAATAAAAATGAAAATAGCACAAACTGATATATGAATTAAAATTTGAAATTGATTACTGAGAAAGTTGATATTACACTTAAATTGACTAATAGAATGCTTAAAAGCTTAAGATTAAACTAAAATACCAAATTACAACTTATACGACTATAATTTTAACTAAAAATGGACTACTCACTTTTTCCTTGCTTCCGTCCTTTTATAGCAGATGATTAGGGTTCCCTGGACCCTAATGATCATTTCCCACTTCATTCCTGAGCCGTTGGATCACTTAGAGGCTCCCAATGCTTGCCTCGTATTTTGGCCCCAAAATATATATTTGCAATTGGGGTCTGATTTTGAGCAATTGGGGGGGGGTGCATTTAATGCTGAGGTGAGGGTAGATATGTGGTGGGTTGGGCGGTGGAAGGTGATGGGATGTGGGGGGATGGTGGATGATGTGATGGATTTGCAGGGTGCAACTTGGGAGGGAAAGGGGTGTATTGTTTGACTATTTGACCACAGGGTCAAACTTGGACCCTGGTTTGATATTAAATGGGGTGTTTGTTTGGGCTTTGGGTGGTTTGGGTCAGGGAATAAGGGTAGGGAGTGGGCTTGGGATCGGTTATGTTTATTATTTGGATTGGATTTTTGGGCTTTTGGTATTAATAAAGATCCGTTTGGTTTGTGTGGTATATTAGGCCCAAGGACTAAAATTGCAACAAGCTGAAAATTGAAGGACCTGTTATGTAACTTTCCAAAAAGTATTACAAGGACCTTTCTTGCCATAGTGTGATAACTTAAGGACCATAATTGCAATTTTCCAAAAATAAGTACCCAGGGACCTTTTCTGCCAAATCTTCAAACTTCAGGGACCAAACATGTAATTTCACCAAACTTTCCAACCAAGGACCATTCTTGCCATAGAAGATTAGTACAAGGACCAAAATTTTTTTCTCAAAGTTTTAATATCCCAGGGACCTGTTTTGTCAATTTTTCAAACTTCAGGGACTAAACTTGCAATTTTGTGAAACTTTGTACCAAAGGACTAATAATGTTTATTTGTGATTTAAAAGGACCTTTAGTGACTTTTTGAAGTTTTTTGAATAGCCAGGCACTAGTTTTGACAACTTTTGAAAGATGAGGGACTGAAACTGCCAATTATGCAAACTTTGTTCATTTTTCATCTGTTTTTGATTATTTTGCATCTGAAACATATAAAACACATTCCTGGGATATTCTCAGTATTATGATGCATATTTGAGTGTTTTTAGATGTTTTGGCAGCTCAGATTAGGTAAAAATGATGAGTATTTACACACTCATCAATCCCCCACACTAAAACATTGCTAGTCCCTAGCAATCTTTTAAGAAAAACTCAATGGATTTGAAGTCTCTTTACCAAAAGCCATTACTTCTGGAGTAGCCAAATGTCTCAGTTCAAGTAAGAACTATGGTAATGATGCGTAGGGATTGCACCAGGCTTTACCTCTCGAGGGATCTCGAGAAGTTTACAACCCCCACCAGGTAGTGTACCTGATCATTGTAGTATAGTATAGTGACAAGTACCGGGGGATTGATCATTCAACTCGAGAATAGTGTCGTTAGGATTGAAATCAATCTAACTAGGCCTAAAGGTGAAGGATGATTCTTTTTGTATTTTTAAATTTTAAGAAAAGCAAGTAAAAATCTCGGGTATTGGAAGGAGGGGCGGAATTAGTTGCTAATCAACTAACCCAAAAGCTACTAATTAAACTAATGTGCAAGAAAACTAAACTAAGGTTCTACGAGATAAGTGAAGCATGTCTACCTATGATATGTTACTCCTTGCTAGCTATCCAATTCTACCTATTGAATTTTCACACCTTGTTTTAATTGACAGGTTGTATTCCTTAATACCATTCATGGGGTGGCGTACTTACTTCCCCAATCCTATGAGTGCCTACTTCACTCCTATGTCGAGCCGGCTAAGAAGCTCCTAACATGGGATCATTAGAATTTACTCATGCATTAAATACAACCAATAAAACCTAGTACACATCGGTTCATGTTTCCTAAGACGTTCAAGCATGTTACACAATGGAGATCTGCCAGTTTTCTTAAGCCTAACATTGAATTCATTCAATCAAAACAAGAATCAACAGGAAACAAGAATTATAAACTAAACCAACTAGATCTGTTGAAGTTGTCACGCCTTAATTGCTGGAGATAGATACACACATCAACAAGCCCCTCATTGATGGAGATAGACACAAACATCAACAAGAAATCAATGAGATCTAATCAATTATACACAAGTTTCACACAATCATAAATAGACACAAGGTGAATTAGCAAAACATAATCAAAGAAGGACAATCAACAATAATAATGAAAGACATAATTGAGATAGAATCATCAAACCAATACATGATGTTTATGGAGTGATTGAAACCCTCTAAGTTGCTGGGAAAACACCCACCTAAACCCAGGAATCGACCTCAGGGTTTAGGGCTTACAAAAAGTGAAGTTATGATGTTATATTTATAGGCTATTTTCTGCCCGGCCCGATCATGACGGCGTCAGCCAAACCTTGACGGCGTCATGAACAATCTTTCTTCACCAAATCGTAGATTTTTTCGTCCCGATCGTTTTCTTTTTTGAATCGCTCAAATCCGAGTTCGTATGCAAAAGTTATGGCCAAAACGGTGTCAGCTACCGCGCGCGCAAGTTGGGACAATTTACACGTGACGGCCTACGTGACGCCTTCATGAAGTTTCTGGGCCGTCACCAACACACGTGACGGCCTTGGTGATACTGTCAGGTACTGTTCCAGCAAGGAAAATTGAGACTTTGCCGTTTTCTTCACTTTTATGCTCCAAAAACGTACAAAATGCTTCTTTTTCCAGAATTCACTCCCGAAGTACCTAAAATCACAAAAGGAACGATTTAGGGCAATATTTGATCAAATAAATTCAATTTCGGGCTTAAATGACCCCCTAAAAACGGTTCATTTTTCGCCTCATCATATACCCTTACACTTGAGATTTGCTTGTCCTCAAGCAAATACGCTTTTATTCTAATCAAAATACAAGTTAGGGGTCATTTAACACTAATAATAAAGTAATTACAACAAATAATCGTTCCACTAAAGACCAAAGACAAGCACGGAGGTCATACACTAGCACCTCACAAATAGTGTTTAGATACTCACATCTCTCGGGTGTAATAAAGTGTAAATTACAGTATGGAAACGGAAGATATCTCTCACTACCTGTAATAGCAAAATAGATTACCATAGGCTTGGGAAAGGATCAAACCTCCACCACATGGCGTAAGCACCTAGGATAAACTATCAAAGAGGTCTTTAAAAGGGTTGTAACGTTAGGTGTAGGGATATGAAATACACGGTTTTGTTGGATATAGACAGTCTTTACTGGTGGCGAGTTAACAATCTTGGTTAATTATATGTACAATATGGTGTTGCTAAGCCAAGACTAGACTCGACTTAAGCTAATAAATTAAAAATAACAAAAACATGAAATGAACATAGAATGAAAGGGATGGTAGTCCGTATGTTTTTTTTCTTTTTTTTTCTTTTTCTATTTTTTTTTTTCTTTTTCTTGATTTTTTCTATTTTATTTATTTATTTATTTATTTTTTTGTGCATACACTCTTACCCTACCATCCAAAATAATACATCATACGGAATGAAAATTCCCCTTACACTTGAATTTTTACATACTTTACAATAAACTAATTTAATGACTCGAATTAAGATAATCAAAACACATGGAGTACTTTTAAATATTAACGTACGTATGGGGGTAATAATATTATGTTCTTCCCCATTACTCTATAAAATAAGTACTTTACCCATGAGTCCCAATCATCCCAAAACAATATATACAAGGATATGACTCGACTTAACAACCATGTAATCAATTAGATAATTAACTTAGGATTTAACACATATAACAATAATGCACTAAAGATGAGTGCATATACGGAAGGCTAAGGCGATTTGGGTGTAAATTTAAGTGGGGTGTAACAAGTTCTTCCTTTAAGTAAGATGCTTAAAGTTAGAAACGAAAAGATAGGCTCGGAGGGGTGTATTAGGGGTTTCGTGTACTAAAAATGAGTACAACGCTAAGGTGTGGGAAAAATTAGTTGACTTAACTAGCCAAGTAATACGACTTAAACGGTCAAGTAATTATGATACGGGTTTAACACAAGGGTGATCCTAATGCCTTTTATCATGTAGTAAATCCTACTACACGAATGTAGTCTCACTAGCGGTCTCGGGATGCATCACTAACGCAAGTTCTAGAATCTAAATGCTACCGGTACACTCATAAGCACTAATAGTAAATGCTTTTCCTATCAAATCTAAAGGCGAACCTCACATATTTGGGTGGAAAATTTTTCTGAATGACACGGTTATGTGCTAGTCATACAATCTCTTATCCATGAGACGCTTGCTATGGCTAAAGTTTCACTCCTAAATGTTGTAAAAAATTTTAAATTTGGCGCTAAAATTACACTATCAAGTATTTCTCATAGTTTTATTACACATCTACTATCAAACAAACAAAGTCAAGCGAAAGTGTATCTGTAAGGTATCATCATTTTACCCTCCCTTTACACTTAGGATGAACATTGTCCCCAATGTTCAAGTAAAGAATGTAAAAGTGAAATAAGTAAAAAGAATGAAATCAAATACTCCCCTGATTCGCTCGGTATGGATAATAAGGTTGCAAGGTTAGATCTTCTTCCAAAAAAATGAACAATCAAAGCTTCCCTTCCAGAATATAAATCATCTTCTTGTCAAAAATAACCTGTTAAACCTGAGAAAACAAACACAAAAACCCAAAGCATCAATCCGAACATAGAAAACTCACAACTAGATGTAATTCCAGACTTAGGAATAGAAACAAAACAATTAAAGATATAATGCTTGTGGAATGAATGTTTGCAGATTTCCTGGAGTTTATAAAACTAAAGAATCAACAAAAACTTTAAGACTCCGGTATAAACAAAACTAGCAAAATTTCCAGACTTTTACACATGACGCCGTCAAGAGTAAACTCATGACGCCGTCAGAAGTGACCTGCAGAAATCTTTACGTTAAGTTTCCGGAAAATTTATGGAAAAACTTATGTCCTACTTCCTGGAAAATCCTGCAAAACATCATTATGACTCGATACAAGCATTTGACTCTAACGAATACTAATACACATGTTCATTTATTATTGTTGTGGTTCATGCTCAATTTCGTTCTTATAAACAAATTTGGATCTCCCTTACACTTATCTTTTGCAAAATACCTTTATATGCAATTAAGACGAAGTTAAAGACAAAATAAAGCATTTTCACAATTTACTTTGAAACATGAGCCACAAACAATAAAAATAAAACATGCATACGGAAACAAATAAAATCAAACAAACAAACAAACCAACAAATAAAATCACACAAAACATGGGTTGCCTCCCAAGAAGCGCTTGTTTTTGTTCGAGTCACGAGCCTGACTCTACCCTTATTTAACGGAAATAGGGGAGGTTTTCCCTACACTTAGGATTAAGTGTGGGTGAAAGTAGCGATACACACCCTTAGGGTGGAAATATGCCAGGTGAGGTGAGGGGGTGGGTGAATGGCTTCCTTCATCCTAAAACTACCCGGATAATATTGGTTGATGGGTGGGTCGGTTCCTCTTTTGTCTCCTAGAAATATATCTAAGGATGGAAAGGTGTGTAAAGATTGAGGTTCCGGTTCATCAACACTAGGAAATTCCCTAGAACTAGGAGTAAGGTTATCACTACAAGTATTCAAATCTATATCCTCAAGTGGTGCCTGGTCCAAGGGTTCTACCTCCATCGGAATTCATAAAGTTTCTTCTACTTCTTCCGGGTAAGTCACGGGCGGTGTGTGTGCCTCAAATGATGGTTGAGTATTTTGTGGGCTTATGTTATTGACCTCATCACTCCATGTGTTAATATCACCTATATCCTCAACATGTGTTTTATTATAATCTAGCCCTAACATTCTCCCAAGTATCTCACGTGCTTCTATAGGCATCTCAACTTCTATGTCCGAATCATAAGGATCATCCTCAATATTCTGACTGCTATGTACAAATTGCCCAAAAGATTCATCATCTTCTTGAGATTCATCATCATTGATCATAAAACCTAGGTCTTTTTTATCAATGTGATCATGTTTGGCTAAATCTTCCTCAATTGTTTTCTTAGGTAGTGATAAAAGCAAACCTATTGCTTCATCTAACTTATGGTTTAGTGTTATAGCTCTATCCACAATTCCTTGGCAAACTAGGTCGCTTTTCCTATTGGCCTCACTAAAACTAGATCTTAAACATGGAGGTTGTTCATAAGAATCTATCCTAGGTGAAGGCTCATATGATTCATAGGTGTCTCTAAATGAGGTATTTTGAACTCTTTGGTGTTCTAGCCACTCAACCTTATCTTGCAATCTTAGAAGTCTAAGTGTAAAGTCCATTTGAAGCAAATTACAAACAAAATCACAAAGAAAAGATAGACTACGAGAAAGCTACAAAATAAAAAGAAAAAAATCTCACTTGATAGGAATCTAATGAGTAGACCTAATAAAAATCAAATTCAACCTAAACAATAACTATTCCCCGGGCTGCGGTGCCAAAAACTTGATGCGTAGGGATTGCACCAGGCTTTACCTCTCGAGGGATCTCGAGAAGCTTACAACCCCCACCAGGCAGTGTACCTGATCGTTGTAGTATAGTATAGTGACAAGTACCAGGGGATTGATCGTTCAACTCGGGAATAGTGTCGTTAGGATTGAAATCAATCTAATTAGGTCTAAAGGTGAAGGATGATTCTTTTTGTATTTTTATATTTTATGAAAAGCAAGTAAAAATATCGGGTATTGGAAGGAGGGGCGGAATTAGTTGCTAATCAACTAACCCAAAAGCTACTAATTAAACTAATGTGCAAGAAAACTAAACTAAGGTTCTACGAGATAAGTGAAGCATGTCTACCTATGATATGTTACTCCTTGCTAGCTATCCAATTCTACCTATTGAATTTTCACACCTTGTTTTAATTGACGGGTTGTATTCCTTAATACCATTCATGGGGTGGCGTACGTACTTCCCCAATCCTATGAGCGCCTACTTCATTCCTATGTCGAGCCGGCTAAGAAGCTCCTAACATGGGATCATTAGAATTTACTCACGCATTAAATACAACTAATAAAACCTAGTACACATCGGTTCATGTTTCCTAAGACGTTCAAGCATGTTACACAATGGAGATCTGCCACTTTTCTTAAGCCTAACATTGAATTCATTCAATCAAAACAAGAATCAATAGGAAACAAGAATTATAAACTAAACCAACTAGATCCATTGAAGTTGTCACGCCTTAATTGATGGAGATAGACACACACATCAACAAGCCCCTCATTGATGGAGATAGACACAAACATCAACAAGAAATCAATGAGATCTAATCAATTATACACAAGTTTCACACAATCATAAATAGACACAAGGTGAATTAGCAAAACATAATCAAAGAAGGACAATCAACAATAATAATGAAAGACATAATTGAGATAGAATCATCAAACCAATACATGATGTTTATGGAGTGATTGAAACCCTCTAAGTTGCTGGAAAAACATCCACCTAAACCCAGAAATCGACCTTAGGGTTTAGGGCTTACAAAAAGTGAAGTTATGATGTTATATTTATAGGCTATTTTCTGCCCGGCCCGATCATGACGGCGTCAGCCAAACCTTGATGGCGTCATGAACAATCTTTCTTCACCAAATCGTAGATCTTTTTGTCCCGATCGTTTTCTTTTTTGAATCACTCAAATCCGAGTTCGTATGCAAAAGTTATGGCCAAAACGGTGTCAGCTACCACGTGCGCAAGTTGGGACAATTTACACGTGACGGCCTACGTGACGCCTTCATGAAGTTTCTGGGCCGTCACCAACACACGTGACGGCCTTGGTGACGCCGTCAGGTACTGTTCCAGCAAGGAAAATTGAGACTTTGCCGTTTTCTTCACTTTATGCTCCAAAAACGTCCAAAATGCTTCCTTTTCCAGAATTCACTCCCAAAGTACCTAAAACCACAAAAGGAACGATTTAGGGCAATATTTGATCAAATAAATTCAATTCCGGGCTTAAATGACCCCCTAAAAATGGTTCATTTTTCGCCTCATCAGGTACACTGATAACGATGTGATTTTGAGCAAACCACCAGCTGTCCACAGTTTTGATTTATCTTTACCAGAAGCCGTTTGCTTCCGGACTAGCCAACTCTTGATGGAATTCAGTCATCATCTTGGTGAGTTGATTACCAATTATAGTTTTTCCACTGCCTTTACCACAAGCCATAATCTTGCGGGCTAGCCAACTCTTCACGATTAAAGATATGGTGAGTTGAGTCCCATACAATTTTGGGCAAATTGTCTGCCGTCAACGGATTTGAGATATCTTTACCAAGAGTTGTTTGCTCCTGGATTAGCCAATCCTTTTGTCGTTTAGACATGGCGGACTGATAACAACAAAAATTTTGAAATAAAGTGAAAAAGTTTTGAAAATTTTCGGCCAAAAACGGGGGTACTAGAGGATATAATGTGATAAAATTCACTAGAATTCCCCCCTCCCCCACACTTAGAATTGAATATTGTCCTCAATATTCAAAGTCCCAGCTATTATGCCGACTCTTTGAACATAAAAAGATAATATTATAAACTAACTGTGGAAATATCATTTTTCATTTTTCACTTTATTTATATGTATATACAACACACAATTTTTATTATTTATTTATTTATTTATTTATTTATTTATTTTAAATATATACATTTCAAATAGCTGCAGGGGACGGCCACTCCCCCACACTAGGGTATTAGAAAGTAGAAAGAAGTCAGAGACATGGGTGAAAACCCATGTTGTTGCTACTGTTTTTGTTTATCGATTCGCTAGCTTGACTCGATCCCCGAATTCATTGGTTCGTGGGGAAAGTTTGGAGATCCAGGACAACCATTTGTGGTCCGTCCCCTCCAAAGTAGTGCTTTAACCGATGGCCATTCACTTTGAAGTTGGAACCGTCAGGTTGAGATAATTGAACAGTTCCGTATGGAAATACTTTTGTGACAGTGAATGGCCCAGACCAACGAGTTTTAAGCTTTCCTGAGAATATCTTCAATCGTGAATTGAAGAGAAGGACTCTGTCACCGATGTTGAAAACACGGTTTTTAATTTTAGAGTCGTGTATCTTCTTGGTTTTTTCCTTGTAAATCAAAGAATTCTCATAAGCTTGATCACGAAGTTCATTTAATTCATTTAGTTGAGCCTTGCGGTGATCACCCGCCATGTGAAGGTTGAAATTTGCATGTTTTAAGGCCCAGTAGGCCTTATGTTCTAGTTCGATCGGAAGATGACATGCTTTCTCGTACACTAGCTTATATGGAGTATACCCGATGGGTGTTTTGTAGGCAATGCGGAAAGCCCATAATGCATCATCCAGCTTATTCGACCAAGAGGCACGGTTTTCTTCAACCGTCCTCTCCAGAATTCTTTTAATACCCCGATTCGAGACCTCCACCTGCCCACTTGTTTGTGGGTGGTATGCAGTTGAAAGACGGTGAGTTACATCATATTTCAACATCACTCTTGCAAATTGTTCATTGCAGAAGTGTGTGCCACGATCACTGATAATGGCACGAGGAGTCCCGAATCTGGCAAAGAGACACTTCAGAAATTTAACGACTACTCGGGCATCATTGGTGGGTAAGGCTTTTGCCTCTACCCATTTTGACAGATAGTCGACAGCCACGAGTATGTATTTATTCCCTCGTGAAGACGGGAACGGCCCCATAAAATCAATGCCCCACATATCAAATATTTCACAGACTTGGATGGCGTTTTGTGGCATCTCATTCTTTTTGGAAATATTCCCGTGACGCTGGCAAGCCTCACAGGTTTTGATAAGTTCATGGGCGTCTTGTAGATTGTGGGCCAAAAGAATCCCGAATCAAACACCTTTTTGGCGGTGTAATTTGGGTTATGATGTCCCCCCGTGGGTCCATCATGACAAGCTTTAAGAATTTCCATGGCTTCTTAGCTATGGACACACCGTCGGATGACTTGATCCGCACAGATTTTGAACAAGTAGGGGTCGTCCCAGAAGTAATGTTTCACATCTTTAAAGAATTTTCTTTTCTGTTGGGACGACATCCCTTTCACAACGAAATTTCCCGCATGGTAATTTGCAAAGTCGGCAAACTATGGGGTAGTGGCATCATCCCGGGTAGAGATTAGATTGAGAGTCTCCAGAGGAAAAGTTTCATTAATTTCTTTTCTCTCGAGAATATCCTGATGAGGATTCTCTAACCGGGATAAGTGACCAGCTGCAAGGTTCTCTGCTCCTTTTTTGTCTCGTATGATTATATCGAATTCTTGAAGGAGCAGGACCCAACGGAGCAGTCTTGGCTTTGCGTCCTGTTTAGTGAACAGGTATTTCAAAGCCGAGTGGTCCGTATACACCACGCATTTTGTTAAGATTAAGTAAGACCTAAATTTCTCAAAGGCATATACCACAGCTAATAATTCTTTTTCTGTGGTGGTATAGTGCGTTTGAGCTTCACTCATGGTCTTACTTGCGTAGTGTATTGGCTGAAAATATTTTGTTTTGCGTTGCCCCAGAACTGCACCAATAGCGAAGTCGCTAGCATCGCACATAAGTTCGAAGGGTAAGTCCCAGTCGGGGGCAACAAGGATCGGCGCCTCGGTGAGTCTTTTCTTTAAAGTAGAAAAAGCTTCGATGCACTAGGGGGAAAATATGAAAGGAGCTTCCTTTTCAAGAAGATGAGTCAATGGTCGGGCTATTTTGGAGAAATCCTGAATGAATCTCCGATAAAACCCGGCATGGCCAAGGAAACTCCTTATTCCTTTAACAGTGGTGGGATGAGGCAGTTTAGCAATAACATCAATTTTGGCCTTATCGACCTCAATCCCACTTTTTGAAATTTTATGGCCGAGGACAATGCCCTCCTTAACCATAAAATGGCTCTTCTCCCAGTTTAGACAAAGATTAGTGTCTTCACAACGTTGAAGCATCTTTTCTAAATGGAGAGGCATGAGTCGAAAGAATTCCCGATGACTGAGAAGTCATCCATGAATACCTCCATGGTTTTCCCTATCATGTCGTGGAAAATAGCCATCATGCACCTCTGGAAAGTGCTCGGAGCGTTGCATAACCCAAAAGGCATGCGACGATAGGCAAACGTCCCGTAAGGGCATGTGAAGGTAGTCTTCTCTTGATCCTTAGGATCAATGGGAATCTGGAAGTAACCCAAGAAGCCGTCGAGGAAGCAATAATACTCATTCCCCGCTAGTCTCTCGAGCATTTGATCCATAAAGGGCAGAGGAAAATGGTCCTTGCGGGTGGCTTCGTTAAGCTTTCTGTAATCGATACATACTCGCCACCCTGTAACCAACCGAGTTGGTATCGACTCGTTATCCTCATTTGTGACAACCGTGATGCCACCTTTTTTTGGAACACAATGTATTGGCTAACCCAAGGACTATCTGATATAGGGTAAATCAATCCCGCGTCGAGAAGTTTGATAACTTCTTGCTTGATAACTTCGTGGATTTTTGGATTTACCCTTCTTTGATGCTGCACGGCAGGCTTAAAGTCCTCTTCCATTAGGATTTTGTGTGTACAAAAATCCGGGTTAATACCCTTTATGTCTGAGAGCTTCCAAGCAATTGCTTGTTGGTTGTTGTCGTTTTTATAGTATAGGTTTGTTTCCGAAGAAATTCTTAGGAAAGTATTTCCCGAGTCGTTCTCCTAACGAAAATCGAATGGAATTTCGAATAATCGAATTGGGAATCGTGTAGTGAAAAGTGAATAGTGAGAAGTGATTTTGAAATTCAAAATATGAAAAGAAATAATGAATTATGCAGAAGGTACAAGCTATATATGCACAAAAGTCTAAATTTAGAAAACGGAAATGCAAACGCGATTTTTAACGTAACGTACGAAATAAAACACGACTTTTATACTAAAAATGATCCTACAAGTGTGAAACAATTTTCTAAAAATCTTAAACTAATAAAAAGAATTTTAAGAAAAAGAAAAATATTTTTTTGGCTTTTTATTAATTTTCTATGATTTATTTTCTATTTATTGAATTAAAAAGTAATTAAAAATAAAGGAAAATGTGAAAAATAATGGGAAAATTATAAAATCTAATCTGAAAAAACTAAAGTATTATAAAAGAATTATCTAAAATATTTTTGTATTTTTAAAAGCTTTTCTGATTTTTTTATGGATTTTTATTTATTAAAAACTATTTAAAAATGATTAAATTCAAAAGAAAATTAAGAAAAATAGCAAAACAATCCAGAAAATTCTGAAAAAATTACAGAAAATCTAAAATAATATGGAAAGATTGCAGAAAAATTTTGAAATGAAAATAAAATGCAGAAGTGCTTATTTGACAGAAAACAGCTTATGGCAAGTGCTTATTTATAAGCACTTGCCACAGAATCTTAACCAGACTGATCACACAAATGTAATATGCAATAATGGACTCAGTTATGCTCAGAAATGATCAGATATTACATAGAAGCATATGAAATGAACAATAAGCAGTTGATCAAAAAGCTCAAGTAAAAGCAGATAAGGAAACTAATAAGCCAGCAACTAGGAACTGATTGAAATAGCTAAATTATAGCTAAGACAACTCAGCAGTAACAATTACACATAATCACAAGCTCAAATAAGCTATAGCAGCCTATAAGCTTAAAACAGAAATTAGGTCTAAACCACTAACTAGCAGGCCTCAAAAAGCTGTTCTAATAAGCTCTAAAATACAATTTTAAGGGGGCAAAAGTAGGCAAAAGTACAACTACACTACTAATTATCTAAAACTAGCAATTACTCTAACATTATCTAACCAATGCTACTCTAAATTAACCTTAATTCAGCTGCTAACAGTTACTACAATTAAGAAATAGTTGACTATAGCAATTCTACCACTAGTTGACTTTTACCAATTTCTATGCACTAAGACTACCACTACTAATTGTATTAAGCTAATTACCAACTTGATTAAACTAACTCAAACTAATTTGCATCTAACTTAAAATTTTCACTAACTGTTTTGCCAAATTACTAACAGTTAAGCTATTTAGGAATCTACTTTGACTATTTGTGAAATGAACCACTGTTTTATTGTTCTAAATAATTTTTTCAACACTAAAGCAACCTAAATGTAACAATCAATAGGTTACTCAACTACTTCAAACCATAGTAAACCACTAATCCAAACACTGCCTTAATAGACAGTATATACTCTAAATCTATAATCTAAACTTCAAATCACTAAACTACTGAATCACAAAGCTATAACAACACTATTAAAAGCTAGATCAACAATCAAAAACCAAAAAATCAAATAATTACACAGAAAACAGATATTAACTAAAAATTCATCAAATATTCATCACAATCAATGAAATAGGAACTTACTAAACATCCTCAGCATGAACAGAGGATTTTCCACTGATGCCTATCTCTAAGATAGGCTAGGATCTTCCCTTGCTATCCCAAACTATCAATTACAACCCAATAATCCACCAATTCTACTCCAGTTGACTATCGTTGACCAACAAGCTTATGAACAAAGAAAATGAAACCAACTCTCACAGAAGCTTTGTAAAGCTGATATGAGATGAATGAAACTAAAAACAAGTTTAATTGAAAGCTAAATTCAACAAAACTATTTTTATTTTATTTTTTTCTATTTTCTGATTTTAATGAAAACTATTTGAATGAAATAAAATCTGAATTTAACTCTTAAGTAATATGAAATGAAATGAGATAGAAATACTGAAATAAGAGATTGACAATAAGCAATAACGATAACAAGCTAAATTGATTTAAACTAAAAAGCTGATTTTATTGAAATTAAAAGAGATTACAACAAATCTAAACTAATACATTCAAAGTAAATTTTGGCAGAGTTTAGCTAGCCTAAGACTCCACACCTTATTACACTGATCCTCACCTCTATTTATAGCTAAACAATGAAAATACTAGTGAGAGGGAGTCACGGATTGCCAGCTTGGCAATCCGTGTGCTTGTGCTTCTTCAAAGCAATCCTGAGCCCTTTGATCAAATTCCATCAATCACCAATCATTACATACCCTTGGATTAGATCCTGTGACACGTTCCTACCAATAGTATGATGCCACGTTAGTCCCTTGTGTGTTTCTTAGATGCTGACACACCTTGACAACTTTGACACTTCTAGAAGCCCCAATGATTGACCATTATACCCTTAATTGTAGTAATTTTGAGGAATCGTGTGTGAATAGTAAATTAGGGTTCATCCCTGGGTAAGTGGGGTTGATTTGGGGGGCGGGTAACTTGAGTATTATTATTTATTTGTTTTTTACTTTCATTGACCATTGACTAAGGGAATGGGGTTTGACCAACGCTGATGGACTGGGCTTGGTGATGGGCTATGGATATTGGATTTGGATTTATTATTGGATTAGGTGATAAAATGAATTGGACCAGGCTTTGTTCTTTGTATTTTCAGCTTTGGTATTAATAAAAATCAAAGACCAAAAGTGACATTTATGAAACTTTAAGGGTTAAATCTGTACTTCTTCACAAATATCACAAGGGACATAAAATGCCTTTTCTCAAATCTCAGAGGGTTGACTTTGGCAATTCTTAAAACATTTCTTCCAAGGACCATAAATGACAACTTCTGAAAATAGGAGGACTAGAAATGACAATCTCATGAAACTTTGTCCAGGGATCAAATCTGATAAATCTCAAATCTCTAAGGTCAATTAAGGCTCAGAATTGACTTTCCTTTGACTGATCTGCACACGTTCTACTCTCATGCTCATTTTTGCTGATTTCTGTTTGTTTCTCGACAATATGCGAGATATCCGTACCTGCATGTTCACAAACATAAAAACACAGATTCTTTGGCATTTGTTAGCATAATTAGTCTATTTGGGTTGGTATTTGGCCATGAAAAGGTATGTGAATTAACACATATCACTTGTTTGTGGGACTTTAAAACCTTAAGCAGCGCAGTTTTCTCCTCATCCTTTAAGTCTTTCGCAATAATGACTAGTAACTTATCGTTACCTTCCAATAATGCATATTCTAGATGAGGAGGCAGGTCCTTAAGTTCGACCTCGGGAAAATCATCATTTTTCTCAACATATTTGATTTCCGCGTTATGAAGTTATGGAGGTAGAACAGGAATAGGGGAGGGATCTTTGTTCAATAATTTCTCAAGGAGAAAGATATCCCTCTCCAGGTCAATCTCTTGGTTATCAATTCCTTTGGGAACTGAATCACTTTTGAGAAAGGCCTCTAATTCCTCAAGGACGAAATCACTTCCCTCAAACGGAGTGAGGGAAGGAGAAGAATTAGCAATTATGGGGTGAGAGGAGGGAGTGGGATTGCCACTCGGAGAACTATTAGCGAATCCAAGGATTTCCTGAGCATACTCCTCAGATGCAATGTCAATGACATCAATTCGATTGACCGATTCAGCATCATAATTCGAGGAGTATCTCGAGGTTTGATCAAGGTTGAACGTTATCGCTTCATTGCCAACTCGTAATGTGATTTCCTCATCGAAAACATCGATTAATGCACGACCCGTCCTTAAGAATCCCCTCCCAAGAATGAGAGGAACTCTTGGATCTGCATCGAAATCAACAACGACAAAGTCTGCCGGAAAATGGAACTTTCCCACTCTTACAAATACGTCCTCGGCAATACCGAGGGGACGTGAAATTGAACGGTCTGCAAGCTCGAGAGTCATGCATGTGGGAGTAAGTGCCTGAAGAGAAAGCTTTTTCCAAACTGAGTAGGGCATTAAGTTGATGCTTGCACCAAGATCGGCCAAGGCAAAGCACTCAACCATCCCTGGGAAAATACATGGTATTAGAAATTTCCCGGGGTCTCCTAGCTTCTCGGGAAGCTGTTTCAACAGAACTGCAGAGCAGTTTTTATTGAGTGGAGTTCGTGCCATCTCAAACAGTTTCTCTTTATTTCCCAATAGGTTTTTGATTGTCGATGCAAATTTGGGCATTAATAGAAGAGCATCCGCAAAACTAATATCAAAGTCTAGCTCTTGGAAAATTTGGAAAAAATTTTCCATCTGATGATTAGTTTTTTCACGGAGCTTTTGATCTTGCAATCGTGAGGGATATGGAATCGATGGTTTTGGGTTGGCTTTTGGGATTTCAACAGGACCTTTGGGAGTTTCAAACACGACTCTTTTAGGGGAGTCGGGACCGGGAGAACTGAAGGAGGGATGTCATTGGTACCTCCGTTATTAGTAGAAAGTACCGTATCCGTAGTATCCTCAGTGTCACATTCCTCTACCTGGACAGGAGAAGTGGTAGAAGGAGCTGTGGGTCCTTTATAAGAAACTCCACTTCTTGTGGTGATCGCCTTTGAATCGCCACTCGGATTAGCGATCGTGTTGCTAGGTAAAGTACCTGAGCCCGAGGGTCGATCATTTAAAGACTTCTTCAATTCAGAGATTTGACTGACCAGCATTTTGTTCAATTCATCTTGGGATTTCATAAACTGTTTTAATAACTCATCAGATGATGGTCCAGTTGGAACAATGGCTTGATTTTGATTTGGAAAATTTTGAGCCCGATTGTTCTGGAAATTCCCATGTTGCGGGTTGTTATTACCCTGGAAGTGGTTTTGTTGTTAAAAATCACCCTGATGGTAATTGTTCTGACCTTGATTACGGTTATAATTTCCTTGGTTTTGATTGTTTTGAACCTGGTGTTGACCAGAGTTGAAATTCCCTTGGTTGTTAAAACCTTGGTTCATTCGGTTCTGGTTCTGGTTCTGGTTAAAGTTCTGGTTTCTGTTTTGACCATTTTGGTTCTAGGGTTGATTAAATCCCGGTGGTCCAATGTAGTTATTGGAACGATAGCTCAACAGATTTTGGTCCCCTTGCGGTTAGTAGGAATTACCTCCCGTATTATAGGAACCTTGGGATGCGAATACGTTCTCTTGAGTGAAGCCACCGGAGGCTGGGCACTCATGATATGGGTGTGGACCACCACATGTTTCACAACTGATAGTTTTGATCTGCTGATTGTGATTTGCCTGGTGAATTGGGAGAACCGCAGCAGACAAATCATCAAACTTTTTGGTTAGAGCAACTATTTCATTACTTGCCGGAGTGAATGACTTACATGAGTCATTCCTCTCTGCAGAGGAGTCCCAAAAATTATGATGGGCAGTCATGTTTTCAATTAAGTCATAACACTCTTCAGGGGTCCTTTTCATAAAGGTGCCCCCAGCAGCAGCATTGATACCATTATAAAAGGTATCAATAATGGTGACAAGAAGCATGTTATGATTAGGACACCGATCAATAGCAAGTTTGTAGCGTTCCCATGCCTCAAATAAGGACTCTTCGGGAAGCTGTCTGAAGTTACTAATATCGTTTCTCAGCTTTGTAACCATGGATGGTGGAAAATATTTATCCAAGAACTTAGTAACCATCTCATCAAAGGTATGGATCGAATTCTTAGGAAGTCGATCGAACCAAGCAGTCGCATGATGAGTGAGAGAATAGGGGAACAGGTATAAACGCAGGCCGTCTTCGGTGACGCCATTTTGTTTCATGCTCTGGGTGACGGTTAAAACTTTATCGAGATGCTTGTTAGCATCGTCACCCGGCAAACCGTGGAACTGACACGAATTCTGGTCCTATTGTATCATGTTGTATTTTACTCCAAAATCCGTGGCTCCAATTGTAAGTGGTGCAATGGGTCCACCCCTCCCGTGCATGGTAGGTTGACATAGTTCTTCCATTGTTCGGGTGTCAGGAACTATATCCTGGGAGGGATTGGGGTCTTATCGTCCATTTTTAATGTGTGTTCTTCTTTAACAGTACGTAACTCGGGTACATTTTTCTGATTTTTACGCTTTGTTTGTGAACGAGTGCGCATGCACTAAAAACAATTTTCAAAACAAGATCGAGGCAAAACCACAGTGAACTTAAATCCAATAATCACAAGTGAATGGCTTCTTTGAAAAAGGTACACCACTCACAGGGATACAATGGCAAGTTTTATCTTAAGTTTGGGAATTTATTATGTTCACACCCCCAGTTGGTAGGTGTTCTGCCTTGGTTTGCGGTGGTAATCTTTTATGTAATTTATTCACAGTAAAATGTTTTTGGCTTTTCGTGTATGGGTGAAAAAACTTGGACAATATTTTTTTGGAACTGATTCGTTAACCGAAATCGTTCCTTTAAGATTACTCGCAGGGTGGTGGGAGAGAAGAATGAATCTCTCTTCAGTTCGCAATTTAATTTCAGAACTTACCTTAAACCACCTGTACAGGTTGTAATCTTAAAGATAACGAAGTAATTTAACTTCACAGTTTGTTTTGTTGTTTATGATTTTTTTTTTTTTTTTTTTTTTTTTTTTTTTTTTTTTTTTTTTTTTAACACTTCAGGAAAAGTGTTAATGAACTTTTTCAGTTTTGATTTTGATTTTGAAATACGCAACAACCTCCCCGGCAGCGGCGCTAAATTTTGACTCCTCCCAAACCAACCAGTCAACCGGGTGCAGTTGATAGGCCCACCTGGGAGAGAAAGTCAATTGTTTTTACATCCGTGGAAGTACAGGGAAATCCCCGGGTCGTTAACTCCCAACGAGATTGAAATTGTATTTTGAACGTTTTTTGGAATGAGTGGCACTGAGGACAGTAACCAAAGATGATTGGGTTTGATTTTACACTACTGATGATATTATGGAAACAGTATATAACAAGCTCAGTAAACAGATACGTATAAAGCACAAATCAGAAATCAAAATGGGATACGAAGAAAAGGTGACTTTTGAACAATTAAAAACTAAAGGGGGTGCAAGTGAAACTTTTTCAAACTTAAAATTAAGAGTTAATTGCATTTTTGGTCCCTGTGGTTTGGCCAAATTGCAGATTTAGTCCCCAACTTTTTGAAAGTGCACCAGACGTCCCCATTTTAAAGTTTTCGTTGCATTTTTGGTCCCTGACCAACATTAAATGACTAAAATACCCCCATCACTATTTTCTTTTCAGTTTTTTTACATCAATGGCCCCTGTGTTGCGCCAGACTTTACAAAAATCGTCCTTTTTTTTATTTTTTTATTTTTTATTTTTTTTTTACTTTTAAAATTAGTATTATTTTTTAATTAAATAATATTCAAAAAATATTAAAGATATTCAAAAAAATAATCAAAAATATTCAAAAAAATTCATTCGTATTATACGTTTTCGTCTGCTTTTACGTTTTTCGCACGTTTTCGTCCTTTTTTTCGTCGTTTTCGCCCGTTTTCGTCCGTTTTTTCATTTTTTCGCCCGTTTTTGTCCGTATTTACACATTTTCATTCGTTTTCGTCCGTTTTTTCACGTTTTCGTCCGTCTTCGCACGTTTTTGTATGTATTTACACGTTTCCGTTCATTTTCGACCGTTTTTACACATTTTCGTCCGTTTTTTCACGTTTTCGCATGTTTTTGTCCGTATTTACACATTTTCATTCGTTTTCGACCGTTTTTTACACGTTTTCGTCCTTTTTTCGTCGGTTTTCGCACGTTTTCGTCCGTATTTACACGTTTTCGCACATTTTTACACGTTTTTGTCCGTATTTACACATTTTCATTCGTTTTCGACCGTTTTTACACGTTTTCGTCCGTTTTTACACGTTTTCGTCTGTCTTCGCACGTTTTCCAAAAAAATTTATTTTTTATTTCTCGAAATTAACAAAATTTTGAAAAAAAAAAAAATTATTTTTCGAAAAAAAATTATTTTTCGAAAAAAAAATTATTTGGAAAAAATGGACGAAAACGTGTAAAAAGTCGAAAACGAATGAAAATGTGTAAATACGGACAAAAACGTGCGAAAACCTGAAAAAACGGACGAAAACTTGTAAAAAACGGTCGAAAACGAACGAAAACGTGTAAATACAGGCAAAAACGTGCGAAGACGGACGAAAACGTGAAAAAACGGACGAAAACGAATGAAAATGTGTAAATACGGACAAAAACGGGCGAAAACGTGAAAAACCGGAAGAAAACGTGTAAAAACGGTCGAAAACGAATGAAAATATGTAAATACGGACAAAAACGTGAAAAAACGGACGAAAACGTGTAAAAACGGTCGAAAACGAACGGAAACGTGTAAATACAGACAAAAACGTGCCAGGAAAACGTAAAAAACAGTCGAAAACGTAAAAAACAGACGAAAACGTAAAAAAGAGAGGAAAACGTAAAAAATAGACGAAAACATAAGAAAACGGACGAAGACGTAAGAAAACAGACGAAAATGTAAGAAAGCAGACGAAAACGGAAGAAAACAAACGAAAACGTAAAAAAATAGATGAAAACGTAAGAAAACTGACGTAAACGGACAAAAACGTAAGAAAAAAAGATGAAAATGTATAAAAAAAACGGAAGAAAACGTAAAAAAGCAGACGAAAACGTAAAAAAAAACAGACGAAAACGTAAAAAAAAAATAAAAAAAAAATAAAGAAAACGTATAGTACGTATGAATTTTTTTTTAATATTTTTGATTATTTTTGGAATATCTTTAATATTTTTTAAATATTTTTTAATTAAAAAATAATACTAATTTTAAAAGTAAAAAAAAAAAAAAAAGGACGATTTTTGTAAAGTCTAGCGCAACACAGGGGCCCTTTATGTAAAAAAACTGAAAAGAAAATAGTGATGGGGGTATTTTAGTCCTTTGATGTTGGTCAGGGACCAAAAATGCAACGAAAACTTGAAAATGGGGACGTCTAGTGCATTTTCAAAAAGTTGGGGACCAAATCTGCAATTTGGCCAAACCACAGGGACCAAAAATGCAATTAACTCTAAAATTAAAAAAAAATGAAATTAAAAAGAAAATCATTTTTTTGATTATTTTATTATTTAATATTAATTATTTAAATAAAACTATTTAACTATTTAATTAAAACTAATTAACTTAAAAACTTAATATTACAAATTTAAACTAGAATATTGTAAAATTAATTTCTAAAAATCTAAAATGACTTAAAATAAGATTAAAAATTAAAATAAGTATTTTTGTCTTTTTGTGGGTTTTACATTAATTAAATACTAATAATATTAATCAAACTATTTAAACAATTTTAAATTACTAATAATACTAAAATAACTTAGAAAATTAAAAAAAAAATTATAAAACTAATTAACCATCTCAGGAATCCTAAAAAATTATAAAAAGTTTCTAAAAATTAGGTTTAGACTATTTTACTAATTATTTTCTTAATTATTAATTAATATCTAATTTAACTAAATTAATTAAGAAAATGAAAAAGTGAACAGTAGAGTTATAAAACTATTTTCTAAAAATCCTAAATGATTAATGAAACCTAGGAAAAATATAAAAACCTACTGTTGTTAATTAAAAATTAAGAAAACTGTTTAATTACTAATATTATCTAATTAATTAATCAAACTATTATTAATTCTAATAATTATTAAATCAAAAGAGAAAAATCTAAGAAAATTACTGAAGATACTTTAAGGTGACAGGAAATTAAGAAAAATATAAAAATGATGAAATCATTATTAATAAGATGAAAAGAAAAATTAAAATGATAAAATCTATTAAATAGAAGCTATCACTATTTTTAAATTTGGTTTTTTGTTGGTTTTTCTTAGTGACAGTTGATTATAAGCTAAAAACAAGAAACTTTTATGAAAAGACTTTTGAAATAGCTTAATAATAAGCTATGTGCACCCCCTTGTGCTTAACAGTGAACCAATTAGCTTATTAGGACTTATGCAATATTGGAAAAAGCTGAGAAATGACAAACTAAGCATAAACAGATGATTACAAACTTGAAATAAGCAAAGTGGAGCAAATAATGTCACACCCCCAGAATAGGGTCCAGCGGAAGCATACATGTAGCTGGGGTGTAACTCAATCGGTATCACGACACAAGTACAAAAATGGTTTTCATTTTAATCATTTAGAATAAAATCGTTTAATCAAAAATATTGAATTTACATCGTTAAAAGTAGTGCGAAAGTATGCCTTTAAAATAGCATTAAAAACGGTCCCCATATAAATAATCAGAGTCTTCTATGACCATGTCATGCCCTGCCAAAACCTCCTGTAGCGTGCCATTGATTAATACCTGAAAATACATGCTAAAGTGTCAACACGAGGTTGGTGAGTTCATAGAGTTTGTTTAACAAATAATGCCTATAGAGAAAAGATCGCCCAGCAAAGGCATCGTAAATCCACTCACTTCCAAGTCCCGCCATAAGAGACTTGTAACCTGTGTGTTCACAACCCACTGCCAAATATGTTATAGTCTATGGAAACAAAAGTAATATGTGGACCAATAATCAAAGATAAGTTTAGTTTGACCAATACATTTGGTTACGTGACCAATTCATTTGGTTATGTTACCCGTACATTCGGATATGTGACCCGTTCATTCGGTTAAGTGACCCGTACATTCGGTTAAGTGACCCGTACATTCGGATATGTATGTACATAGTGGTGAAGCTGGTTCATTTGGTTAAGTGTGCATCGTAATGGAAAAGACTTGGGTCCGAAGATAAAAGATTAGGTGTGATGCAAATGAATATACACTACATTCGAATGAGTAAGAAATTCATAAATGGAGCAAGTAAATGTTTGACTAAGCATGTAGCATAAACCAATTAAATCAAGTATACATTTAGATGGAAACGAGCATGTATTATCCCCCAAAACCGTTATAAAACAAGTTAAAATAGTAGGGGCTATGACTCACCTGGAGCGATAGCTACGATGACAAGAATGGATACACTGAAATGAGGCACGATCTCTAACCGCAACCTAATATGAGTAATAACGATCTACCTTAGATCATGACGTGATGAAATGAATGCACGTGCACATGATGCCTATACCACTCGTAACTTGGAAATACTAGTTATTGTCAAAGTAAAATAGTTTCCATACTTAGGAAAAATAAGTCCAATTGGAGTTATAAAAACTTGTCGTATTATATTGTATAAAATGTTAGTTGTTATATTCCTCGTCTAGAAAAACTTAAAATAATGTCTAGTAGTCGCGTAATAAACCTTGAGTCGTACGTATTTCGTTAATTAAAAATAAACTCCTTTAATAAGAAATCTAGAAAATATCTCATTTAGTACGTAGTTATATTATTTTCTAGTAGTGACTATATATATATATATATATATATATATATATATATATATATATATATATATATATATATATATATATATATATATATATAGTTTTGACGATTTTAAAACGTGTATAACTTGGTCGTTTTAAGCTCATTTTTGTCACACCCCCAAAATCGGGTCCAGCGGAAGCATACGTGTAGCTGGGGTGTAACTCAATTAGTATTACAACACAAGTTCAAAAATGGTTTTCACTTTAAATATTTAGAATAAAATCGTTTAATCAAAATGTTGAATTTACATCGTTAAAAGTAGTGCGGAAGTAGGCCCTTAAAAGTAGTTTAAAACGGTCCCCATATAACTAATCAGAGTCTTCTATGACCATGCCATGCCCTGCCAAAACCTCCTGTAGCGTGCCATAGGTTAAAACCTGAAAATACATGCTAAAGTGTCAACACGAGGTTGGTGAGTTCATAGAGTTTGTTTAACAAATAAAGTTTATAGAAAAATGATCACACAGCAAAGGCATCGTAAATCCACTCAGTTACAAGTCCCGCCATAAGAGACTTGTAACCTGTGTGTTCACAACCCACTGCTAAAATATATAGTTTAAGTCTAGTAGTCAAACACCCGTGGTCAATAATAAGTCAAGGCCGCTCCGAACAAGGGAGACTTTATAACGTTGCTCCGAACAAGGGAGACTTTAAGTCACTCCACCACCTAGGCGAGATTTATTAGTCACTTTACCGACTTGGCAAAGATTTATTAGTCACTCCACCATGGCGAGATTTATTAAGGATGCTCTGAACATGAGAGACTTTTTAACGTTGCTCCGAACATGGGAGACTTTAGGTTGCTCCGAACAAGGGAGGCTTTATAATGCTGCTCCGTAGACAGGGGAGACTTTGCATTGCTCCGTACATGGGAGACTTTAGGTTATAGCACGTACGGTGCATTAAGTTCAAAAGTTTAAGTCAATTTCAAAAGTCAAGTCAAGTTCAAAAGGTCAAGACAAGTTCAAAGAGTCAAATAATAGTTCATTTAAAAACGAGCATGTATTCTCCCCCAAAAGTTGACAAAACAATTAAAAGAGTAGGGGCTATGACTCACCTGGTGCGATAGCTACGATGACAAAAGTGGACACACAGAAATGAGGTACGATCACTAACCGCGACCTATAATGAACGAATGATACGATCTACTTAAATTATGAGGGGATGCGATGAATGTACATGCACATGAAGCCTATACCACTCGTAGCTTGAAAATAAGTGTTGGCGTTGATTTATAGTGTTTCCATAACTTAAGAGAATAGGTGCTATTAGAAGTTGTCAAATATATATATATTTCGCCTAGTTTCAAAAGTGTATATCTTGGTCGTTTTAAGCTTGTTTTCTACGTTCTTTATATTCCCGGAATCGTGGGACAACATACTAACATATTTTTGATAAGTCGGGATGGCTAGATCAAGTTTTATGCCCAAAACAGCCCGTGACAACTGTTCATCAGCAAGCAGTTTTTCAGAAAATATAGTTTTCGTCGTTAAACTCGTTTTTAGCGTATCTCCTTCGTTATAAACTCGTTTTCATCCCCGTTTTCGGCCATAGTTCCGTCTCGGAATGTATTTTCTAAATATTTGGTCAAAAGTTACCCCAAACCCACTGAGTTGGCCACGTTTTCATTTTAAGGACAGTAGGTCATTATATAGTTTCCAAAATCATTTTCCTAGTTTCAAACTTGTTTCATCTTCAACCAAATCACTTTCAATCACCACAAAACTAGTCTAATCCTACCATACACCTTCTTAGGGTGTCATGGGTTCCTAAACATCATAAATCAAGTGGATCTAACAAGGATCTAACTATAATCCATTTCTAGAGTTCAAAAGTTAGATATATATATATATATATATATATATATATATATATATATATATATATATATATATATATATATATATATATAAATGAGTGGTATATACTAACATATGCATGTAAACCTTGTATGAAATCATATGACCATAAAAATAACATGAAGAAATGATGAACAAGAGTTTGACAACTTACAAGAAAGATTAGTGAGCTTGTGATGATGAAAAACCAAAGAAACCTTGAGTTTTTAATACAAAACTCAAACAAAGACAACAAAAGGAACAATAAAATGGCTTGATCTTGGAAAATTTATTCTCCTTGCTCCTTGAACACCCTAGTTCGATCCACTCTTAAGAGAAAAAGAGAGAAAAAGTTTGCTTGAACTTTCAAAAATGATTTTAGTGATAAAATGAATGAAAAAGTTTATTATATAGTTAGGGACAAAAGTTTGGTGAGTAATTAAGAGTGTTGGTGAGCTTTAATGTTTTAGGACTAAAGGGGGGGGGGGGGGGGGGGCGGTTTTACAAAGTAAGAAAAGGGGGAAAGATGTTGGGTAATTTAATTAGGATTTGTGTAGTTTTGGTGTAAGTATTAGTTTGTTTAAGTTATAATCGGGTACCGAGTTTGCTAGAAATAAATTTTATTGATGTTATTCGGGACATAATAAAGTTGTAAAAGTTGTAAAATATTATTCCTGATGAGAATCGGGTGTTAAAATAATGATCGGGTTGAAATAACGCAAACCGACGGAGTTATAAGTTTTGACCGGAAAACGTAACAGTTGATTTGAAAACACCGGGTAAATTAATAATATAATTTTTATATTATTATTATGAGTATAAAAATATGTTAGGACCATAGTTGGGATTGACGGATCAATTATTTAAAATAATAGCTCATAAAATAACGTTTATTAGGTTGATAATCGTACGTGTACAGAAATGACGCAACTCACGTATAAATGACAAATTTTCTCCGGAGGTGAATAGTGTTTTATGAATAGTAAAATTTTAAAACGCTTCTCAGAATCACAAACTGACTCCGAAAAAGATGAATAGTAAAATGATGAATAGTGATCGATGAATAGTAACCGATGAATAGTAAATGTGAAAGTTCGGGAAAAGGCCAGAATTTACGAGTTGTGACAATTTTACTCGTTCTTTATATCCCCGGAATCGTGGGACAAAATACTAACATATTTTTGATAAGTCAGGATGGCTAGATTTAGTTTTACACATCGAAACAGTCGTGACAACTGTTCATCAGCAAAGGATTTTCAGAAAAATAGTTTTCGTCGTTAACTTCGGAAAATCATATCTCCTTCGTTATTAACTCGTTTTAGTCCGTTCTTTCGCCAAAAGTTTCGTTTTTAAAAGTATTTTCTAAATCTTTGGTCAAAAATTACCCCTGAGTTCCTGAGTTTCCCACGTTTCCAAAATAGGGACAGTAGGTATTTAGATATTTTCCAAAATCATTTTCCTAGTTTCAAACTTGCTCCAACTTCAACCAAATCACTTTCAATCACCACAAAACTAGTCTAATCCTACCATACACCTTCTTAGGGTGTCATGGGTTCCTAAACATCACCAATCTTGGTGGATCTCTTGAAGTTACTAATAAAAATTATAAATCTAAGATTAAAGAGTATTATTGTATAAAGTGGTATATATAACATATATATATATATATATATATATATATATATATATATATATATATATATATATATATATATATATATATATATATATATATATATATATATATATATATATATGCATGATCTACTATTATGACTTGAAAATATATCAAATGAAAGTATAAAAAGATTAAAAAGTTTACTTGAAGCTTACTTGAAGTTTTGATGATTTTTTTTAGCAAGAAAACTTAATAATCTTGAGGTTTTTATTTCAAAACCTTAACAAGGATTATATAAATGACTTGTAATTGTCTTGTTCTTGAAAAATGATGAGTTCTTCTTATTGTTTTTGTTTGAGCCGAAAATATGAAGAAGAAAGAGAGGAAATATTGAACTTTTGATGGTTTATTTCTTAAGAAAATAAATTGTATATAATGAATGTAGATATTTTAGGAAATGAAAGCATGTGCAAGGAACTAGGGGCTAGGGGGCAAGATCCATATAAAATGGAAGGGGGGCGTGGGTTTTGGGTAAGAAAACATGAGTGTGTAAGTGAATGAAGATTTTTATGTAGTTTAGGAAGATATTTTTAGTTTTAGGGGATACCGGGTACCGAGTTAACTAAAAATAAATTTTAACGGAGTTAACCGAGACATAATAAAGTTATAAAAATTATAAAAATATGTCGGGTACAAGTATTGAGTATTTGGAAAATTATTGTTTAGTTTTTACGAAAACCGTCGTAAATAAATTAGGCGTACGATATAAATTAAATAAATTTCCAAAACACCGGGTAAATTAATATTATAATTTTTATATTATTAAAATGAATATAAAAATATATTGGGATCATAGTCGGGATTGTCGGACGTGTTAGTCACATTATTGATTGCTTGTTAACGTTTATTTAGAAATAATTATACGTAAAAGTTAATTATACCAAAAGTATTAATTTAATTACCCTACGAGTGGAATAGTATGCAAGTGCCATAATGATAATATGAAGACTATTTCTAGTCCGTACGAAGTGTCCCAATGATAATGCATGAATTCGCTCCTGAACGAATACGGTTACACGAATTTGAATACTCGTAAACTAAATTTACGATGACATGAGTAATGCACATGAATAGTGGTTTTCTCTCGGAAATGAATAGTGTCAGGTGAATAGTAAAAATTTCTGAACGCTTCTCAGAATATCAAATTGACCTCGAAAACGATGAATAGTAAAACGATGAATAGTAATTGGTGAATAGTAAATGATGAATAGTAAATTGTCGAAGTTTGGAAAATGACCTGAAATGACGAGTTGTGACAGTCTTCCCCTCTAACAGGAACTTCGTCCCGAAGTTCAGTTTGTGTTGGTCTCTAGAGTGGTATTGGTGAAAAGATGATGATATTTATCGTGTAAACTACTGGGCTTTAATGGGAGTTCAAGTCTGTAGGCCACTAGGCCCATACTGTCTGAAATATTGAATGGTCCAATGTATCTCGGGTTTATCTTCCCAAATTTTTCTTAATGGTATCATGCCTTTCCTAGGCAGAACTTTCAACATAATCCTGCCATTAAGTTGAAGTTCTAAGGGTTTACAACTTATTGAACTTGTAACTGATTCTTGACTCGTAAGAAATTTTCTGGTTATTTCATGAATGCCTACTAGACTAGTGAGTTGGGATTTTCTAATTTCGATTCGTCAATGGATATGGGCACTTCGACCATAGAGTGCATCAAATGGTATAGTCTCTAGGCTCGTGTGGTAACTATGTTTATAAAGGAATCTGATTTATGGAAAATGGTTAGTCCAACCATTTCTAGAGTCAATCACTCATGCTCTGAGCATATCTCCCTATGTTTGAATCGTTCTCTAATTCTGACCATCGGTCTGCAGATGATAGTTGGTGTGGTTCCAAATGAATCTTGATGAAATCGTTAGGAGTTTGCGGTGATAAAAGATAGAATATTCATTAGATCGGAATTCGTTAATAGTACATGAAACTTATACGATAGAACGTAGAATTAAACACAAAAGAAACACAACACTAGAGAGTTTAGGCTTTATTTATATACAAGGTAGGAGTTCTCTTTTTAACATTTGACATTGTTGTTGTTTTCCTGACGAGCTTCGCATTTCAACGAACTCTTCCTCCATTCTGGTTCCTCAACTCTGGGCATTCACTCTTGAAGTGTCCAATTACTCCACACTCATGGCAGGTTACCGTGACTTTCTGATGCATTACGAGGGTGGGAGTCTTGCAATCCTTGGCTTTGTGTCCGACCTTTTGGCAGTTTCCACATTGAGTGGGGCAAGGACCTTTGTGATGAAACTGACACTTGTTGCACTTAGGTAAAGTACCTGCATATCCTTTCTTTTCACTTGGCTCCGCAACGTAGGCCCTAACCACTTCATGTTGTTTGTTTGGCTGCCATACTTGATCGTCTCCTTGGTTGTCATCCCTTTTCCTCTTGTTTTCGTTGTTGTTGTTGACAGTAGTTTCTTGCTTCATCACTTGAGCCATAAGCTTTTGAGACATTCTGATAGCTTCCTCCAGCGTGTCTGATTTAGAAGCAATTACGTTCCCACTGATGTTGCACGGTAGTTCACCGATGAAATTTTCTAGCAGCTTTTCCTTATCTGGAACCATAGTTGGACATAGCACAGCCAACTCCTGAAACCTTCGGATATATGCCTCGATATCATTACCTGATGTCACTAGCTTATAAAACTCTGTTTCCAACTTCTGCACCTCAGTACGAGGGCGAAACTTATCAGTCATCAATTTCTTGAATTGCTCCCAGGTGAGCTTGTAGGCATTTTCCATACCCATCGGTTGAGCATAAGAATTCCACCATGACATAGCTTCATCCAAAAGCATACCGGTAGCGAATTTTACCTTGCTGCCATCAGGACAGTTGCACATGAGGAACACATTCTCAGTCTTTTCGAACCAGCGAATCAAAGCAACCGCTCCTTCAGTGCCCTTAAACTTGATGGGATCACTAACCTTAAAATTCTTCCAAGTACATTCGCGCTTATAATCGGATTGTCCATCTGTCCCTGTCTGTAAAGTGGCCTCAGCAGCCCTTGCAGCTACCTCAGCTCTCTCGATCTCTAGAGCTTCGGCGATACTATCCTTAACCAATTTCCGAATAGCAGCAGGTGTCATAGTTGGAGTAGCTTTAGCTTTCCCTGGCGGCGTAGCTCTTCAAAACGAGAAAAGAAGGGTGAGACATAATTAAGACGTTTCCTAGTAGTAGATGTTCGAGAGTGGATTATCATAGAATGAAAGGTTGATGTTGCGATATGACGAGTTGACGTGGTTCGAGTGGTTTTGTGATATCCTGAGATTTCTATTGAGTTTTAAATGGTCATAATGTACCTGGAGATCCTCCTTATATATGGTATGGAAAGTCTTTCCTAGTGAGGTCATTGATAATATCCACTTATCAATATTGGGAGTAATGAGTGATGAGTGACATAGGAATCTATAGAGTGTCACCTAATTCCTTATATATATATATGGGGATGGGGAAAGGAAATGATAGTGATGGTGAGAAGGGAAAAGACTGTGACAGCTGCGACATAATGAGATTGTGATGAAAGTGAATACTGTGATGTAAAATGAAACATTTAGAAATTTGGTAGAGAATTCAATCCAGACAAAATTTTATTATAACCATTCTCAGTGTTGCAAAATTCATCTCTGAGTCAGACATAGGTGGTCAGCCTATATCTCACTATCCCGGGTTGAATATAGATGACCAGTCTATCTTCCACCGAGGTTCCATGAATTTTGAAATACTCAGCTTAGTTATACTAATACTATGTCCTTCACAAATACCAAGACGTTCAGAAAGACTAAGGCAGGTGACCAAACTCGAGGTCAAATGATGAAACTATGCAAGGAGAAACATAACAGGGTGACATATATGATACGTGAACATGCTTATATGAAAGGCAATTATAGTAATCAACTAGAATAAATGAGTATAATATACCAGATAATGAGACACAAATCTCATCACCTATGTCAGCAACTAACCACAAATGAGGCTTCAGCTTGGCAGGCAGGCACGTGACGGTCATAGGGTTAAGTTTTCGTGAAAGTAGCTATAGTCTAGGTTTTAAAAATACTTAGTTCGCTATAGCCAAAGCTCTGATACCAATCTGTCACACCCCCAGAATAGGGTCCAGCGGAAGCATACATGTAGCTGGGGTGTAACTCAATCGGTATCACGACACAAGTACAAAAATGGTTTTCATTTTAATCATTTAGAATAAAATCGTTTAATCAAAAATGTTGAATTTACATCGTTAAAAGTAGTGCGAAAGTAGGCCCTTAAAATAGCATTAAAAACGGTCCCCATATAAATAATCAGAGTCTTCTATGACCATGCCATGCCCTGCCAAAACCTCCTGTAGCGTGCTATTGATTAATACCTGAAAATACATGCTAAAGTGTCAACACGAGGTTGGTGAGTTCATAGAGTTTGTTTAACAAATAATGCCTATAGAGAAAAGATCACCCAGCAAAGGCATCGTAAATCAACTCACTTCCAAGTCCCGCCATAAGAGACTTGTAACCTGTGTGTTCACAACCCACTGCCAAATATGTTATAGTCTACGGAAACAAAAGTAATATGTGGACCAATAATCAAAGATAAGTTTAGTTTGACCAATACATTTGGTTACGTGACCAATTCATTTGGTTATGTTACCCGTACATTCGGATATGTGACCCGTTCATTCGGTTAAGTGACCCGTACATTCGGTTAAGTGACCCGTACATTCGGATATGTATGTACATAGTGGTGAAGCTGGTTCATTTGGTTAAGTGTGCATCGTAATGGAAAAGACTTGGGTCCGAAGATAAAAGATTAGGTGTGATGCAAATGAATATACACTACATTCGAATGAGTAAGAAATTCATAATGGAGCAAGTAAATGTTTGACTAAGCATGTAGCATAAACCAATTAAATCAAGTATACATTTAGATGGAAACGAGCATGTATTCTCCCCCAAAACCGTTATAAAACAAGTTAAAATAGTAGGGGCTATGACTCACCTGGAGCGATAGCTACGATGACAAGAATGGATACACTGAAATGAGGCACGATCTCTAACCGCAACCTAATATGAGTAATAACGATCTACCTTAGATCATGACGTGATGAAATGAATGCACGTGCACATGATGCCTATACCACTCGTAACTTGGAAATACTAGTTATTGTCAAAGTAAAATAGTTTCCATACTTAGGAAAAATAAGTCCAATTGGAGTTATAAAAACTTGTCGTATTATATTGTATAAAATGTTAGTTGTTATATTCCTCGTCTAGAAAACCTTAAAATAATGTCTAGTAGTCGCGTAATAAACCTTGAGTCGTACGTATTTCGTTAGTTAAAAATAAACTCCTTTAATAAGAAATCTAGAAAATATCTCATTTAGTACGTAGTTATATTATTTTCTAGTAGTGACTATATATATATATATATATATATATATATATATATATATATATATATATATATATATATATAGTTTTGACGATTTTAAAACGTGTATAACTTGGTCGTTTTAAGCTCATTTTACTCGTTCTTTATATCCCCGGAATCGTGGGACAAAATACTAACATATTTTTGATAAGTCAGGATGGCTAGATTTAGTTTTACACATCGAAACAGTCGTGACAACTGTTCATCAGCAAAGGATTTTCAGAAAAATAGTTTTCGTCGTTAACTTCGGAAAATCATATCTCCTTCGTTATTAACTCGTTTTAGTCCGTTCTTTCGCCAAAAGTTTCGTTTTTAAAAGTATTTTCTAAATCTTTGGTCAAAAATTACCCCTGAGTTCCTGAGTTTCCCACGTTTCCAAAATAGGGACAGTAGGTATTTAGATATTTTCCAAAATCATTTTCCTAGTTTCAAACTTGCTCCAACTTCAACCAAATCACTTTCAATCATCACAAAACTAGTCTAATCCTACCATACACCTTCTTAGGGTGTCATGGGTTCCTAAATATCACCAATCTTGGTGGATCTCTTGAAGTTACTAATAAAAATTATAAATCTAAGATTAAAGAGTATTATTGTATAAAGTGGTATATATAACATATATATATATATATATATATATATATATATATATATATATATATATATATATATATATATATATATATATATATATATATATATATATATATATATATATATATATATGCATGATCTACTATTATGACTTGAAAATATATCAAATGAAAGTATAAAAAGATTAAAAAGTTTACTTGAAGCTTACTTGAAGTTTTGATGATTTTTTTAGCAAGAAAACTTAATAATCTTGAGGTTTTTATTTCAAAACCTTAACAAGGATTATATAAATGACTTGTAATTGTCTTGTTCTTGAAAAATGATGAGTTCTTCTTATTGTTTTTGTTTGAGCCGAAAATATGAAGAAGAAAGAGAGGAAATATTGAACTTTTGATGGTTTATTTCTTAAGAAAATAAATTGTATATAATGAATGTAGATATTTTAGGAAATGAAAGCATGTGCAAGGAACTAGGGGCTAGGGGGCAAGATCCATATAAAATGGAAGGGGGGCGTGGGTTTTGGGTAAGAAAACATGAGTGTGTAAGTGAATGAAGACTTTTGATGTAGTTTAAGAAGATATTTTTAGTTTTAGGGGATACCGGGTACCGAGTTAACTAAAAATAAATTTTAACGGAGTTAACCGAGACATAATAAAGTTATAAAAATTATAAAAATATGTCGGGTACAAGTATTGAGTATTTGGAAAATTATTGTTTAGTTTTTACGAATAGTATGCAAGTGCCATAATGATAATATGAAGACTATTTCTAGTCCGTACGAAGTGTCCCAATGATAATGCATGAATTCGCTCCTGAACGAATACGGTTACACGAATTTGAATACTCGTAAACTAAATTTACGATGACATGAGTAATGCACATGAATAGTGGTTTTCTCTCGGAAATGAATAGTGTCAGGTGAATAGTAAAAATTTCTGAACGCTTCTCAGAATATCAAATTGACCTCGAAAACGATGAATAGTAAAACGATGAATAGTAATCGGTGAATAGTAAATGATGAATAGTAAATTGTCGAAGTTTGGAAAATGACCTGAAATTACGAGTTGTGACAAATAAGCACTCTAGAAAGGCTACTAAGAACAAATAAGCACTTAATCAAACACAAGGCCTAAAACATGCCAAATCAAGGGATTTTGAACCTCTGTGGGGTCCACAGAAGTCAATGGGAGTCCAAGACAAGGATTGAACCTTGAAGAGTGACTGGAAGGCTTCTCAATAAGCCAATAAGCTGGGCTTATTGCTTATTTACGAGCACTGGGGAGGCTATTGAACTAGGTCTCAAACACTGAGTGACTCAGTGTACACTCAGGAAATGGTCAATCTTAAAGGGACTTGCAGCCCTATCAAATAAGCCAAAGATCACAAAACAAGCCCTGAACCTTATCAATGAGCTTATTGGCTTTCCAAAAAGCCAGGGAACAGGGTGTGGGGTTGATTGGTTCCGAACGATCAGATATTGTTGACCAAGGTCAACAAGTCAAAGACAGCTCAGTTCCAATTCTCCGTGGATAGTATTGTGTTTCCCCGGGTCGTTATGTCCCAGCGAGATTGTAATGGTGCTTTGGAAAATGTTTCGGGAATGAGTGGTACTGAGGACAGTAGCCAAGATGATTAGGAAATGATTATGCTACTGAATATTTGGTATTTGGACAATTATTAACAATAACAGATATACAGATATAAATATAAATACACAACTTGGAATATCAGATTACAGACAGAGAAAAGTGGGATTTAAACAATTTACAACTACAGGTGGTGCAAATGAAACTTTTTCAAACTTAAAATAAAAAGAAATTTTAAAATGAAAATGAAATTATTTAAATGATTATTTTAATATTTAAATATTTTTTAAATAATTAAAACTATTTAAAAGTGATTTAAATCTAATTTATATTAAACTAAAAATAATAAAGACTACAAATTAAACTAAAAACTTGCAAAAATATTTTCTAAACCTTAAAATGAACTTGAAGAAAGTATACAAATTAAAAAGAAATATTTTTGTCTTTTTATGGGTTTTCTATTAATTAAAAACTAATTATATTAATTAAACTAATTAAACTATTTTAAATTACTAAAAATACTAAAATGACTTAGAAAATTATAGAAAAATTTATAAAACTAATTAACCATCACAGGAATCCTAAAAAATTATAAAAAGTTTCTAAAAATTATATTATACTATTTTACTAATTATTTACTTATTAATTAATTAAAATCTAATTTAACTAAATTAATTAAGAAAACTAGAAAATTAACAGTAGAAATTATAAGAAAATTCCTAAAATTATTTTATGACTTATAAAAGCTAGGAAAAATTTAAAAACTAGGGTTTACTCAATCAAAACTAATTTTGCTATTTAATACCTAATTATTAATTAATTATTAATAAAACTAATATTAAATCTAATTAATACTAAATGACAAAATAAAAATCTGAGAAAATTACTAAGATTACTTTAATATTAAGGAAATTTAAGAAAAATATAAAAATGCAACTTACTTAATAAAAAACTAAAAATGAAAATTAAAAAGATAATTAATATTAAATAGAAACTATCACTTATTTTAAATTTGGTTTTTCTAGATTTTTCTTTTACAAAACTATTTTATACCTAAAAACATTAAACTTTTACAAAAACAACTTTTTTAGAACTTGAAAATAAGCACTGTGGATGCTTATTTGCACCACAGTTTGACTTTAGTTGACTTTTGTAGGAAATGAACCTCTGTGGGTCCCACAGAGGTGGAACTTGGTTCAAATGAGTTACTAGGACAGAAATGAGCAAGAAACAATCAAATAGTACCACTGAATAAGCAAAATAGCACAAGAATAAGCACTTGAAGTGCTTATCTAAACACAAAAATGGGACAAGGTTTGAAGGTGAATTCAGGTGGGACCCAGTGAGCTTAAAGCTCAAAAATTGCTTGAAATGGATTGGGGGCCAGTTGATGAGTTCAAAGAACCAAAGAGGGGGGTGTGGGTCCCACTGTGGACGGCTGTAGCAACCACCAAAGTGGTGGTGGTGGATGGGGGTCTGCTGCACAGGGTAAACAGAAAGCCCTGCAACCCACTTTGAGGGGTTGTGGGGCCCACACAAAAAATGGTAAAATTAAGGTGAATGCAGGACTTCAAAGATTAGCTAGTAAACTACTTATTCTGAAAAGATCAAGTCCTAAAAGTCATCACAAAAATCTAAACAATTCTTTGAAAAAATAGATTTTCAGCACAATATGTAATTTGACTTTTTGAGGATTTTGATAAAAGTTGACTTTATTGAACTTTGATCCTAATTTACTGATTAGTTATGTTATATTAAACTATATTGAGATGGAATTCAACTAGATTATCAACTAATAAGCTAAAATGATGAGATGGTAGTCCTAAAGTTCAAACAGATAAGTTGTTATGCAGCTAATGAGTGATTATGACTTTCTTGCAAATGAGGACTCAGTTTTATGACCAAGAGATATTACTTGAGCCTAGTGTGACAAGACTAACCCATAGGTAACCTCTGAAACACAGTAAAACCTAGTGTAATCTCAAGTGCCAAACACCCCTTTTGAGACTGAAATTGATATTTTGTGAAGCAACTAACTGTTCTAGCCTATGAAACTGGAAATGAAGAGCATACTATCATGAAATAAATCTAAATAAGCAAAATCAAACAGCAAATAACAACCATAACCATTAATGGTAAATTATGCTAAAAATGAAGTCTTACAAGTTGATCCAAAGTGGGAAACAAGTGAGAACCAGACCAAAGACCATGACCTATGCTCCCATGAGCTCTAGACCATTGCATTCCATCTTCTTCTTCTGTCCTTCTTTACCTTTTTTATATTTTTATTTATTTTTCCTAATTTTTTTTTATATTTTTGTATTTATCATTATTTTTTTGAATTATTGATTAAAACTGATGAGAGTGAAAAAGTAAACTTATAGAATCTTATCAGTGGCTTGAGTGAGTTTAAAGAACCAGAAAACAACAACTTTTACTATATAAAAGCTAATTTGAGAATTTCACCTAAAATAAGCCAATTCTGAATTGGATTAAGAAATTTGGAATTGATAATTTAAATAAGTTACAAGAGCCTTGAAAACATTAACCTTGCACTTATAAACTGAAAATTACAATGGAAGTTAAGCTACCCCTAATAATGACACTACACTAAAAAAAAACTAACTTTTTTCCTTCCTCATTCTTTCTGCTTTTATGGTGATGTTTAGGGCTCAGTGGGTCCCATAGGTCATTTCCCAGCATTAATCTCTCCCATTGGATCATTTGAACTCATCTTAGCCATCAATTCGTTTTGGCGGGAAAAGTTGTTTCTCATTTTTTTTGCTCAATTTGCAACTGGGGGGGGGGGGGGTGGCGTTTATTGCGAGGTGATGTTAGGTAGATATGTAGGGGTGGTGGATAGTGTAGCTTGGGTGGCAAAAGTGGTGGCAGGTTGATGGTGTTGCAGGGCAAGTTGGGGAGGGAGATGCTTGTTTGACTTTCATTGACCGGGGGAGTATTATTTAAAAAACGGGGGTGGGCTGAAGGCTGCGTTTTGTTTGGGCCAGGGAATAGGAGTGTGCCTTTTTATTTTATTTTTGGGCTTGGCTAAAAGGTGGGCTTGGGATTTATATTTTTGAGTTTAAATTTAGGTCCGTTTGGTTTAGTAATGTTATCACAAGGACTAATTTTGCAATAATTGAAAATTGAGGGCTGGTTTTTGAAAAGTTTCCAAAGTTATTCAAAAGGACCAATATTGCCAATTGTGATAAACCAAAGGACCAAAGATGTAATTTTTCCATTTTAAATACCCAAGGACTTTTTCTGCCAAATCTTCAAACTCCAAGGACCTGTTTTGTAATTTCACCAAACTTTGCAACCAAGGACCATTCCTGCCATAGATGAGAAGTACAAGGACAAAATTTGTTTTTCTCAAAGTTTTAATATCTCAGGGACCATTTTTGTCAATTTTCAAAGTTGAGGGACTAAACTTGCAATTTTGTGAAACTTTGTACCAAAGGACTAAATATGTCATTTTGTGATTTAAAAGGACCTTTGGTGACTTTTTCAAGTTTTTAGAATAACCAGGGACTAGATTTGACAACTTTTGAAAGATGAGGGACTAAAACTGCCAATTATGCAAACTTTGTTCATTTTTCATCTGTTTTTCATTATTTTGCATCTGAAACATATAAAACAAATTCCTGAGATATTTTCTTTATTTTGATGCAATTTTGAGTGTTTTTTGATGTTTTGGTAGCTCAGAATAGGTAAAAACGATGAGTGTTTGAGCACTCATTAGGGGTCCACTAGGGTGGTTACAAAAGAACTTGGAAAATTGGCCAAAACCTGTGCACAGGGCATACACTTGCTCTGCAGGTCAAAACAAGCTCTTGCATAAGCTTGTATAAAAATCTTAAAAATAAGCTGATTGTGGAAACTTGTAGACTAGGTGACAAAGATTAACTTGTGAAAAGATCAAGGTCTCAATCCTAACTCAAAAATCACAATAATTCTCCCAAGTTTTGGATTTCTCAGACAAGAGTGTTTTTGACTTTTTTGAAACTTTGAACTAGGTTGACTTTTATGAACTTAAATCTTGGTTTTATGATTGATATTGGTTAAGTAAGCTGAGTTGAGACCAAATTAAGCTAAACCACTCATTTGTGAATGGAAATGGGGCATATGCCTCTCTTTAACCAACACAGAGGGTGAATTTGGCCTATTACTAGGTGATTTTGACTTTTTTATGAATAAGACCTACTTTTTGTGGTGTTTTTTACTTACTAGAACCTAATATGACATGTATCAAACAATAACAATAACACAAACAACTAGGAACACAGAGTATTAGCTAAATCCAAACACTACTGATCTAAGTAGAAATCAAAAAGAAAATGAGTGAACTGATATAACAACTTAAATCAATGATCAGGAACTATCTAATAAGCTAATATAGAACTAAATGAGCAGTGATTAACAATAAATAAGCAATAAAGACAGAGAACACATAATTTTAAGAAATTTCTTACAAAAAGCCTTCCAAGCAATATTTTCATGAACCAAGAGCCACAGAACCAACCTATAGAATCCCCACGGATTCAATAACCCACAGCCATCCAAGATTTACTGTGCTCCAGCTTAAATCTTCATAAACCTGTATGTTGACTTTTGTTGACTGTTTTTGTGTTTTTAAGTTTTTTATAACTAAGCTATGTTTTAAGGTTTCTAAAAGCTTATTTAAGCTTTCTGGGAGCTTATGTGAGCTTAAGAGTCCATGTACTCTATTAATAACAACAATGCAACTGATTAAGAAATTTGAAATAAAAATGAAAATAACACAAACTGATATATGAATTAAAACTTGAAATTGATTACTGAGAAAGTTGATATTACACTTAAATTGACTAATACAATGCTTAAAAGCTTAAGATTAAACTAAAATACCAAATTACAACTTATACGACTATAATTTTAACTAAAAATGGACTACTCTCTTTTTCCTTGCTTCTTTCCTTTTATAGCAGATGATTAGGGTTCCCTGGACCCTAATGATCATTTCCCACTTCATTCCTGAGCCGTTGGATCACTGAGAGGCTCCCAATGCTTGCCACGTATTTTGGCGCCAAAATATATATTTGCAATTGGGGTCTGATTTTGAGCAATTGGGGGGGGGGGGGTGCATTTAATGCTGAGGTGAGGGTAGATATGTGGTGGGTTGGGCGGCGGAAGGTGATGTGATGTGGTGGGGATGGTGGATGATGTGATGGATTTGCAGGGTGCAACTTGGGAGGGAAAGGGGTGTATTGTTTGACTATTTGACCACAGGGTCAAACTTGGACCCTGGTTTGATATTAAACGGGGTGTTTGTTTGGGCTTTGGGTGGTTTGGGCCAGGGAATAAGGGTAGGGAGTGGGCTTGGGATCGGTTATGTTTATTATTTGGATTGGATTTTCGGGCTTTTGGTATTAATAAGGATCCGTTTGGTTTGAGTGGTATATTAGGCCCAAGGACTAAAATTGCAACAAGCTAAAAATTGAAGGACCTGTTATGTAACTTTCCAAAAAGTATTACAAGGACCTTTCTTGCCATAGTGTGATAACTTAAGGACCATAATTGCAATTTTCCAAAAATAAGTACCCAGGGACCTTTTCTGCCAAATCTTCAAACTTCAGGGACCAAACATATAATTTTACCAAACTTTCCAACCAAGGGCCATTCCTGCCATAGAAGATTAGTACAAGGACCAAAATTGTTTTTCTAAAAGTTTTAATATCCCAGGGACCTTTTTTGTCAATTTTTCAAACTTCAGGGACTAAACTTGCAATTTTGTGAAACTTTGTACCAAAGGACTAATAATGTTTATTTGTGATTTAAAAGGACCTTTGGTGACTTTTTCAAGTTTTTAGAATAGCCAGGGACTAGTTTTGACAACTTTTGAAAGATGAGGGACTGAAACTGCCAATTATGTAAACTTTGTTCATTTTTCATCTGTTTTTTGATTATTTTGCATCTGAAACATATAAAACACATTCCTGGGATATTCTCAGTATTATGATGCATATTTGAGTGTTTTTAGATCTTTTGGCAGCTCAGATTAGGTAAAAATGATGAGTATTTACCCACTCATCAAAAGCCGACTAAGAGAAATAATCTGATTTAAGATAAAGTCGTTAACAAATTAAATGATTCCTAAATCAGGTGGATACATTAAAGAAGAAGTGAACTCTTCCCTTCGTGAATCCTTCTTTTGAATTCATTGCTTTGCTAAGGTACGGATATTCTGACCTTACTTTTAAGGTTTCCATCGTGATTAAAACATATGTTATGAACTTTCTGTTTTGAAACTTCTGTTTGAACCTTTACTATGATAAACCTTTACTATGAACCTTATGTTATGAATTTTTGATATGAACCTTTGTTTTCTGAACTTTCTGATATGACAAGTATGTTTTGAACCTTTGTATGAACCTTTTATTACATGAGCTTCACTAGGCATGGGGTTCCATGTCCGTGTCATTGATGCACCTATGCATGACTCTAGGGCAGTAGAGTGATGTTCTGCCACGTCCCTTCCGTTATATATGAATGTGCACTAATTTTCAAGGGCGTATGGATGCATCCTAGATCTGTTTTCTGTTATGATATGATATGATTCTGCTTAGTGACTGGTTGTACGTGCAATGTACCCCTTTCACTTCAGGTACAATGGAGCTAGCTACTCCTTGTACAACTTATGTGATTATGATATGATTTTGATATGTTTCTGAGCTCATGGTATATTCTGATTCTGTTTATACAGGTGACTGTATAGATTCCTTACTTAACCTACACATTATATTTCCATATTATCTGTTATACCTAAATATGTTTTCCAAATTATATATCTGTTCTTCAGCATTTATTTCAGTTTACTTTTGTTGTATCCGTTCACCGAGCTTTCGTAGCTCAGGCGCATTTCTTTTCTCCGCGGCAGGTATTCAAGATAGCTTTTGGGATAGTTTTCTAGGCTTGAGTGTAGAACTGAGTGAAGAATTTGATCATAGTTATTTGAAGTAAGTTATTTATGTAAGTTTTCTGCTTTTGATCTGTTTGTTTGTTCTGATGTAACACCATAATTTGTGACATTTTTACCCTAGTAGGGTTGGGGTGTTACAAAACATAAATGAACTTGGATCATGACTACGGCTACGAAGATGATCAGTAACCGCTTCCTTTTTTTGTATTAAGAAATCTGTGTTTTAATATGTAAAATCCTCATACTTTTTGCCAACGATTTGGGCATAGCTAGCCATTGTCATCAACTCAATAACATTGGGTCCTGGTTGACACTTCTTGAATATCCTAAACGTTTAAACCGTTCTCCGGATTTTGATTATCAACCTAATCATTAATCCAGTCTTGAGTGGTGCTAACATGAGTAAAATTTCCCTAAATATTTATTCAATCGCTATAATGATTACTCACATACTAATCATATCATATATCATTAGTTTTACACATAAAAATTAACCAATTGACTTCTAACTATATCCTTATCCACCTATGTAAAGATTAAAAAAATCAACAGTAGACAACTTCTCTCACTCTTTAGATTACCCTGCCTTTTTTAAGTTTTATTTTTTTAATACTTTTGACAAATATACTTTTATACTCAATTTTCTAAAAAAATGAATTTTGTCAATTTTTAGATAAATCAAGAAACATTTATGGGTTTTTTTAAAAAATATATTTAAAAGAAAAAGAAAATAATAATTAAAATATTAATAATAAGGGAAGGCTGAGTTTTTTAAATGAAAAAGTCTCCACTTACGATTTTGTTTTATTATATAAAATATTGGGGTTGTATAGTTGTTGGGTTTGTTGGTATTATTGTTGAGAAATTTGGGTTTGTTATTAAAGTTGAAATTGGACAAATATTTGAAGTTAGTAAACTGGTTTGAGATTTGGTATGATGTACCAATCGGTGGAAGTTGGTTGGCATTTCAGGAATTTAGTATTTGATTTTGCGGGTTAGAGAGAATTTGATTGATCCATGAAGATTTAGCGGGATTGATTTTTGTGAGTTAGATGAAGAAATAAAGAGAAGTATTGTTGAGATGTGTAGGTAGAAATATGTGATTAGTGATTTAAATGGTTTATAGAACTTTTAAAAGGTAATTTTTTATTTTATTTTTTTCAAAAAAACGACTAGTTTTTTTATCCCCCAAATTTGACCGTTGCATTGAAAAACATCGAAAAATACCTATGGCTTGGCTTGTGTCGAGTATCGACGGTGCGAGAAAAATACCTATGGTTTGGCTTGTGTCGAGTGTCGACGGTGCGAGACCCTATAACGCGAGCAATGGTATCGTTGCCTTGCGCCATAGGACTATAAAGGCGATGATGGTGCATTGTACCGTGAGGTTTTAATATCAACTTTTAAACAAATTACTATCCGTTCCTATTTACTTCACAATTTTTTACTTTTAACCTTATACTTTAACATTATTTCACTTCCAACAATATTTTAAAAAAAGTTATTGCCTCACGGTATGCTAAACAGTAAACATTTATAATTTACGTTCAAATGTTATCATACAACATCGTTTTAATCCAATAAAAACCTTGTTAACATCAAATGCACAAAACACAACCAACAACTACGAGTAAATAAAGGGATCTTTTATGACTTGAATAAACTTGACCTCTAACATGAAGCAATTACTTTGATATGAACATAACCCATTTGCAAGAAAACATAAAGAACCTTCCCAATAAATTAACCTTTTGGGATGCTTGGTAGGATGTTTTTTAGGATGAGTAATGGTAAAGGTAATAAAAAATAATTCTTGATGCTATATAATGGAATGACTCATTACCCAATAGTGGGTAATGATGGACCATTGCCCAATAAATTTGGAGGCATGCTTTTTTCTCTCTTTCCTATCTAGTATCATTATCTTTCCTTTTTCCTTTCCCGAATGTGAACCAAGCACACGCATACTTGCGATCAAGAAGCTTACCCTGGTTGAAGTAATTGAAGCTAGATTTCAGTTGAACTTTCCTTGGATTAAATTTAAAGTAATAATAATAATAATAATAATAATAATAATAATAATAATCAAGGTTCATTTTTCTATATGGACCTCCGCCATTCTTTTTTTTTTTTTTTTTTTTTTTTTTTGAACTTAACCTCCGCTATTCATACCAACCAAAGCTTGATAATTTTTTTCAGACCAAAATCAAGGTGAACTCCCTCCCTATTTATTATTTTGCTTGGACCTTTGTTGCCTTTCTTTTGGACCATGTTTACTAGTATTATTTTGCTTCACCAATTTGACCTTCTTATAAATTGCCAACTTTTCAGACCTTTACCAGCTACTTTTTAACCCTCAGTTTTAAACTTTATTAACTTCAAAATAAACCCTCCTATTTCTACTTTCTCCGTCACCCCAAAACCTTCCAACACGAAATAGGAGTATTAAAAAAAACCCTCTTTTAAATATTCAATTCCCGAGTTTTTGATTTTGACTAACCAATAGTCATAAAAAAAAGTAGTCATAAAAAAAAGTTAGTAGCATGTATACATTTATCAGTTACTACCAAGTATAAAAAAAAAATACATTAACCTAAAAGTTTGTTTGAGTTTCAAGACTAAAAAGAGAGTATGAAAGATCAAATAACCAAAGTTATATTTGGCAAATTGATTGGTTTCTTATTACCCAGTTTCATAGTTAATTTTCATATCATCGTTTTGTAATTTTGTTGCATAACACTAACCCATGGGTTTACCCACGGGCAATAAATACCCGCGGGCAAGGGCATGGGTATAAATTTGTACCCATTGGTGGGTGACGGGTGGGTGATGGGTGAAAAAAAACTACGTGGGTGGGTGACGGGTTAGAGGTACTCGTGCCCATTGCCCACGGGTGCCATCCCTATTTTTGACTAACCAATAGTCATAAAAAAAATAGTCATAAAAAAAACTTAGTTACGTAGCTTATTTAAAAATAGAACGGTACCCGCGCAATGCGGCGGCGGGTACCGTGTGATTATGTTTTGCGTTATTTGGTTACACATTTAGTTGTCTTCATGCTTTACAAGTAAAAATATTAGAGATGGTTAAGTCAAATAATTTTAGTTTGAACAACCAACCGCTTCCTAACAAACTTGCTTCATAATAATTAATTTTGGAATCTTTCCATAATAAGCAAGAAAAAAATCTGAATTTTAAGCCTTTCTAATTATAGAATTGTCCCAAATGCTTTAGTATAAATATTGACTACTATTATATAGTGTTACTTTCTAATTTTGATAATTTAACTCATTTGTCATTTGTTTTTTTTAATAAACACTTTTTCACTCTTTTCACTTTTTTTATCTGCAGGAGGGCATATGTTTTTATTTGTTTTTTTAGAAGACATAAGTGCTTCTTTTCATTTATTTTCTTTTCTAAATTTCAGACGTTATCTTTCACTTATTACCTATTCTTTCACAAACTCTACTTCTCTTTCTCAATATATATCATGTTTTCGTTCGTTTTTTTTATGTTTTCGATCGTTTTTTAAGTTTTCGTATGTTATTTTATGTTTTCGTCCATTATCTACGTTTTCGTCTGTTTTTTACGCTTTAGTCCGTTTTCGTCTTTTTTTTGTTTTACGTTTTTGTTCGTTTCCTTATGTTTTCATATGTTTTTTTACGTTTTAGACAACTTTTCTTATGTTTTTGTCCATTTTTTACGTTTTCGTATGTATTTTACGCTTTCGTCTTTTTTTTATGTTTTCGTCCGTATTTTATGTTTTCGTCACTTTTTTACGTTTTCGACCATTTTTTATGTTTTCGACAGTTTTTTACGTTTCAGTCACTTTTTTTACGTTTTCGTTTGTTTTTAACGTTTTCGCCCATTTTTTTTACGTTTTAGTCCGTTTTCGTATATATTTTTACGTTTTTGTCTCTATATTTATGTTTTCGTCTGTATTTCTACATTTTCATAAATTTTTTTACGTTTTAGACCATTTTTTACATTCTAGTCATTTTTTTTTTACATTTTCGTTCGTTTTCTAACGTTTTGACCGCTTTTTTACATTTTTGTATGTTTTTTACGTTTTTGACTGTTTTTTTAGTGTTTTTTATTTTTTATTTTTATATATATATTTTTTACTTTTTCACTGTATTTTTTTGCGTTTTTGTCCGTTTTTTACGTTTTAGTTCGTTTTCGTCTATTTTTTTACGTTTTCATCTGTTGGTTTAGGTTTCTGTTTATTTTTTTTTTATTTTTTCATCCGTTTTATTATGTTTTCATCTATTTGTTTTCGTTTTTATCAGTTTTTTTTACGTTTTTGACTAATTTTTTTATGTTTTCAACCATTTTTTACGTTTTCGTCTGTTTTTTAACGTTTTTGACCATTTTTTTACGTTTTCGTCCGTTTTTTACGTTTTAGTCCGTTTTCTTACGTTCTCGTTTGTTTTTTTTACGCTTCGTCTATTTGTTTACGTTTTCATCTATTTGTTTACATTTTCGTCTGTTTTTTACGTTTTGACCTTTTTTACGTATTCGTCTTTTTTTAAGTTTTCGACAAATTTTACGTTTTCGTTTGTTTTTTTATGCTTTCGACCGTTCTTTATGTTTTCGTCTATTTTTTCACGCTTTGACCGTTCTTTAACGTTTTCATCTTTTTACGTTTTATCCGTTTTCTTATGTACAAGAACTTACAAAATTATATGAAAACGAACAAAAACGTAAAAAAAAAAGGGGACAAAAATGTACCAAAATGTAAAAAACAGATGGATACATAAAAAATGGCCGAAACGTAAAAACAGACGAAAGCCGAAAAAAATGCCAAAACGTAAAAAACCAACCAAAAACTAAAAAAATGACGAAAGCGTAAGAAACGGTAAAAACGTAAAAAAAACATACGAAAACGTAAAAAAAACGATTAAATTGTAAAAGATGTATGAAAACGTAAGAAAACTGACGAAGACGTAAAAAACAGATGAAAATGGACGAAACGTAAAAAAACAAACAAAACATTAAAAATGGTCGAAAACATATAAAAACGGACGAAAAAATAAAAGAAATATGAAATAGTAAAAAGCGATGAACATGTAAAAAAAACGGAAACGTAAAAAAAACATATGAAAACGGACGAAAACGTAAAAAATAGACGAAAATAGACTAAAACGTAAAAAACAGACGAAAACATAAAAAAAAAGGACGAAAACGTAAACACGGTCGAAAACGTAATTAGGGTCGAAAACGTATAGAAACGGACGAAAACGCAAAAAACTAGTCAAAAATGTAAAAACACAACCAAAAACGTAAAAAAACAATCGAAAATATAAAAAAATATATAAATAAATGGCCGAAAACGTAAAAACAAATATAAATAAATGGCCAAAAATGTAAAAAAAAATATACGAAAACGTAAAAAACGGACGAAAACATGAAAAACAGAAGAAAACGTAAATAAACATAAAAAAATAGACGAAAACGTAAAAAAATAAACGAAAAAGTAAAATTTAGATGAAAAATTAAAAAGTCGGCCGAAAACGTACCCTAAACGTCAAAAAATGGACGAAAACTTAAAAAAACAAACAAAACGTATAAAATGTACGAAAAGTTGTATTTGATACTCCGTATTTTAAGCGATTGCTTGTTTTGCACTCAACATTTTCGTATCATTTGACAAAATGATTTATATTCTCAAATCACAAAACAATAGTTTAAAAAAAAGAAGGGATGAAGTACTTTAATAGTACAAAAAACAAACGGTATTCTACAATGCAGCTGAAGATTTTAGATATGCCTTTTTTTCTTCTGTAAATATGGTTTACAGATGAAGAGGTAAAAGGTCTGAAAAAACAAATGACACCTCAGTCTTTTATTTATTCTTCGTTAAAAACAAATCACAAACTTTACTACTTTTGTCTAGTCATCGTTACATTATATTATGAATCATCTAAAGAAGTCTTCTACCGATGACCTCTACTAAATGCAATATAAAAAGTAAGTAAAGTAACTCCTAACCCTATCTATGATAGAGAGGTTGCTTCCGATTCTACTAAAAGTAGAAAAGGACCTACGGCTTTGCAAGGTGCGAGGATCGAATCATTGACCTCTGTCTCCAGATGCAAGGGCGTTAACCACTTGATCCAAGCCTTGCTCTTATATCTCTACTAAAGAATGTGTTAAGTTATTTAGACGTCTCCAAGATTAGTTAATTTTCTAGGATTTGTGTTTTAAAATTGCTTTCGACCGCATAGAGTACTTGTAGAACTTCATGACGCTCATTATCTAGAATTGATTTGCATGGTTAACTGATTGCGTTACATGTTGGTTATTGTGTTTTGTAACCAATTTTGTGTTTTAACATTGTTTTATAAAACTTGGAAAATACGAAATAACTAAAAACTAAAATAAGAACAAAACTTGAAAAATACTACTTCATAGCATTGGCAATATTACGAAATCTAAAAACGTATTTTTTAAAAGAATTAGCTTTGCAATTCAAAAAGGGCTAGCGGCTACACCTTTACATAAATCGAAAGAATAAAAAGAACAAAACTTGAAAAATACGAAATCACCACAATCATTTCTGCTCTAACCAAAAAACATAATAAAACAAGAAGAGAAAACCATCGGAAAACGAAGTGCATAGCTTAATAGACTCCATAAAAGCTTCAGATGTATATATTACTTACCTTCTCTCTACTTTAACCATTTAATTTTATAAACTCATTTCGTACTAGCAGTAATTTAGGTCATCATGTTTTTTGTAGTTTTAATTATAACCATAAGTTATTAAACGATGGTTGTGTATCGCATTTGAGTCACTTTGTAATTAGACAACCGCGACTATATATAATGTCTCGATGTAACAACCAAATTTTATATATTATATATAAAATCACACTCATTTCCACCCCAACTACAGTAAAAAATTTTGGCCTCTCATTATCTGGTGGACACAGCGCTCCTATCTAGTGACGTATCTCGCCTGAAACTTTGAACACATATGGACCCCTCCGATTATTAAATGTGTCATCTATCTGTGCACCAAATGAGGTCATACTGAACATTTGGTTGTATGCTCTAATGTTTTCCATAAAGTGTTTGTCCTTGAATAACTGTTTTATAGAATCTTGTGGGTCCCTTTCTTGCTGAAGACGCACCTTGCCCTCTCCATAGCACCGGCTATAACGGATCCTCGAACCTGTGCTACTCTTTAGCCGTTCACCAAACCAAAAAACTGCCCCGCACCAGTGACACCTCCAATCAGCATCACCAATATCAATATACGTAGCTGACACACCTGTAACAGACGGCATAAACATGGCTACGTGAAAATGATTGCAATGTAAGTAGTGTCAATTAGTATAGAGTAAACATGTTACATGACTGAATTTACCTTGACGATTAAGAGTGGTTCTAGATGCATGATTAGAATGACGCCTTCTTGAGCTTTGTTGTGGTCTACCTGGAGGCGTTTCAAAGCTCATATGTTGCTCCTCTTCTGTAAGTTTATGCCAAAACTTAAATTTGGTATGATGTAAAAGTTCAAAAGAACTAAACCTAGCAATTTAAGTTTGATTAAACCTCTAATACTTACCTCTATAAGATGATGGACCCGCTACATTGGTAACAATTGCAGGGTATGGCATGTCAGGTTGCAACATAAAGTTGGACATTGCGGCATTTGAAAAATAATTCAAGTTAAGTTCTTTCCTATGAATTGCTAATTTTGTAAATGACATCACAGTAAACACACTAAACGAACCTGGGTCATTTTGTTGGCCATTTTGTGAATGGAATAGGTGCCAATTCATTGGCAGAGGCGTATGGGAATAATGCATGGCTTGAGTACCAGTAGGTTGTGGCATTGCCACATGGCCTTCTAGGTCAGAAGCTGCATCATCGCTATAGAGGTAACAAATTTCATTCGCATAATGTGAATTTCCTTCTTTACTACCAACATTTGCCTGTCGCTGTTCAGTATGTGCACCTACAATCACAATCCATGCGTAATTTAGTTTCTAAATATAATAGTTGCTATTAGTTTTAAGTAAAGACGACTCACCTCTCCTTCTTTTGGCCTGTAACATGAGACCCTGGCCAGGCATACTCGTCTTCCTCTTGCACAGGTCACCCTTTGAGGTTAATGGATGCATTGTTCTTTCTAATTCATGACTCTGGTGACAATCAGTGTAGGCCAAACCGGCAGCCTCAATATTAGGTGGAATAGACCCTCTCACTTGAAATAGTGTATTCTCATAGGTTTGAAACCCATGCACCGGGTTTCTAGTTGTAGGACCTGTACGGGAAAAAAACAGTTTAGCCAACATAAGCATGCGATGGTGTATAAGCAAAACCATCATAAGGACTAATATTACCTAGAGTATAAGGACCTGGATCTTCAGTGTAGGCCAAACCGGCAGCCTCAATATTAGGTGGAATAGACCCTCTCGCTTGAAATGCTGTATTCTCATAGGTTTGAAACCCATGCATCGGGTTTCTACTTGTAGTACCTGCACGGCAAAAAATAGTTTAACCAACATAAGCATGCAACAATGTATAAGCAAAACCATCATAAGGACTAATATTACCTAGAGTATAAGGACCTGCATCTTCAACGGGATGTAACACTGAAGATGTCATTTTTTCCTTCCCAAACTTCCTGTGACAGCCGGTGTTGTTCACCACAGCCGTGAAGGTTCGCACGGGTTTTGTTCAGTTGATGTACACTAATTGTGTCCAAAAACACTCTTCTCACCACAGTGTGATACACCGCACACCTCATCCTCAGCAGATCCATGTTTATTTAAATCGGAAACATCCCCAAACGGTCCATGCAAATTTATATGTGGTGGATGCATGTTCAGAACATGCACAGGTCTTTTGTTTGCAACACCCCTTACCAAAGCATCAATATTGGATGATTGTTTTTTTTTACGCATTTCTTGTACAGTTTCTTTTTCTACCACAACTAATGGTACTTTTTACTTCTACCTAGTTTCTGATTTCTCTGTAGTTCTTTTGTGGGTTTTTTCTAACTTGCATTAACCTTTTTTTCAGGACATTGACTTTCTAGCAAACAAAAAATGCACATCAGCATAGACAAAACACATCACACCAAACCTGTATGCAACCTCAGTGATCCTACATGCATGCATGAAAAGGAAAAAGAGAAAAATAGGCCAAAGAACATACTTACCAGTCGTTCCCTGATGCTAATACAACCTGCTACTTTGATCACCATTTTCTTTTTCTTTTTTTTTTCTTTTTTTTTCTTTTCTTTTTTTTTTTGTGTGTTTTTTTTTCTGCACAAATCTGGAGTGTTGCACTCTTCTTCTTGGTGAGTTTTTTTTTTTAATAATGCAGATACAATGTTTGTATCTATTAGTACATATTGCAAAAGTGATTCATGAACCTTCTCAACAGTGAGTCCTTGGCACACCATGCCTCAGAACACTGTTATGGACACTTGTTTTCTCCACATGCAATTGTACATTGTATTAGGTCGATATACCTCGTGGGTTTGAAAAAAAGGCAGGTTTGGTGCATTAGCAAAAGGATTGGTGGTGCTAATCCATGAATAGTTTAAGGCTCCATGTTTGCAGAGTTTTAAACTTCAAGGGTCGAAAAAAAAAATATATATTATATATAAAATCACAGTCATTTACAGTAAAAAATAAAGTAAAATTAAGAGGCGGGAAAATAAAAAGCACAAGAGGTGCGTGAGAGTGACGGACGGCGCGTGAGACGTGAAAACGAAGAGGAAACGATCGGAAAACGAAGTACAGAGCTTAATAGACTTAGATGTATATATTACTTACCTTCTTCCTACTTTGAATCATTTAATATCACTTTAAAAGCAAGGATATCAGTATTAATCATGTGATTATAATATCACTTTAAAAGCACCGCACATGCGTCAGACATGCACTTACGTAGTGTGATTTTAATATCACTTTAATATATTAAAATCAGTAAACGTAACTATATTTAATATATTGTACTTAAAATTACTTCAATGTCACGTACAAATTATTATTTTGATCTTTTTAAATTGGTAATGACATATTACCAATATTTTCTAAAAATTAAAAAGATATCCCAATATTTTTTGCGTATATCTTTTAAATAAGATTTTATGTAAATTTTTTAACTTGGTAAACACGATTTTACCTATAACCGCACTAAGTCCGCACGATCGGACCTACTTTATCTTTTAGCCGCGAACAACGCAATCACGATAAATCTACCCGCGTTAGGCCGTGCGTCCGGACATCTTCGCAGATTAGCGCTATGAGCGCACTGTCACATACACGCACCACGATGCTAGCCAATCGCCATGAGCGCACTGGGCAAAAGCTGTGGTCATGTTATGTTCATCTGCGATCATCCACGAACGTTCGAGTCTATGCGGTCACGATACATCCATCTGCGTCTGTGCGCGCAATTGAAACTATTAGTCGCGGTCACGGTGTGTCCATCCGCGCCATTGTTTTTATTATAATAAAAAAGAAAAAGATCAATAAATCGCCATGAGCGTACTGCGTTTGTAGATTAGCTACGTGTTACTTCTCTTATATAGTTTGTAAAACCTTACGATAGGTGTAATTCGCACTGCTACTTTTCTTATGTGTTAATTTCACATGTTATGTGCTATATATTGCTTAGCGCTAATCTTTTACTTCATTAGGTTTTATATGTTGTGATTCGCGGCATATACTTTTAATATTTGCATTAAGTGTTTTTCAGGATTTGAATGACTAAGTTTAATGCTCCTACACGAGTAGCACCATCAAACTTGGGGGGCTACCAGAGTATATAATACCACAGTTTCCGTACAAGTCACGCATGTATATTTGGAAGCAGATCGTACGTAAGAGGTATTGCAAGCCCGGTACAAAGACGGATTTACATATTCGCACCATCTTGCCGCAGGGGAGACGTCCTCTGTCGGTTGTAAAGACGAATATAATGTTCGCGCACAGCGCGCGCGCAGCGCACACCTCTGTCGCGAACAGCGCGCATCCTTGTCGCGTACAGCGCGCATCCTTATCGCGCACGGCGCACACTTCTGCCACAGAAGTACGTCTTCTGTCGCATAATGTTGCATCGCTACTGGTACAAAAGGTACGCCCTTACCCAGGATGCAGCATACGAGATCCCGGGGCTACGGCCTCGGGTCCACTCCTAACGGGTTCTCTTTGTTGACAGGTCTACTCAGGGCTTGAGAAGACGACTAACGGCTCAAGGAGAGTCGTCGAATCCAGCCTGCGCCAGATTATGCATCAACAATAATGCTACCTCCGTCCCATATTAAGTGTCCACTTTCATAATGCACAAAGTTTTAGAAGATTCCAGTGTGGACACTTAATATGGGATGGAGGGAGTATATTATAATGTCTCTATATAACAACCAAATTATTTGGAATAACAAAAAACGGTACAAGTGGAAACACCATAAATGCAGAGTTTTAAACTGAAAAGAAAAATATATATATATTATTATATATAAAATCACAGTCATTTACAGTAAAAAATAAAGTAAAATTAAGAGGCGGGAAAATAAAAAGCACAAGCGGCGCGTGAGAGTGACGGACGGCGCGTGAGACGTGAAAATGAAGAGGAAACGATCGGAAAACGAAGTACAGAGCTTAATAGACTTAGATGTATATATTACTTACCTTCTTCCTACTTAATAGACCTAGTATTTAAGTAACTGCGAGGAGGAGGAGGTTATTGAACTTTTGCGCCTTTGGTTTTAAGTGTCTTATCGTGGCCTGCGCCAAAGGTGCGGCACTTTGGGTAAAACGATTGTTTTGAAGTAAATTAGGAAGTGAAGTGAGTTATAAGAATGTTATAGGCCAAAAGCTGACGTGGTCCTAGGACTTTTATGGTGTGAATTAATTATGAGCTTCAGTATAAGTGTGACAACTTCTTATAATGGGATCAGTTGATTTGGAGGTTTATCATGACCTGATTTATTAATAATGTTATCGATTGTTAAATAAGATTTTACCTCTATTTGTTACAACTCCAAGGGACTGTTTTTTGTAACATTGCATCTTGTATCGGTTTTCTATAAATTGTGAGTTTCAGAGTTTGTATATAAGTTGTAGGTTTCTGGCTACTCTGTGATTATTGACCTTGCGTGCAGATTTTGTTTTGGCCTTTTGGGGTATTAGAATTGGAATTGTGCACCTATATGGTTAAGTTTGCTTTGGGTTTTTGTGTAAGGATTATATGAGGACATTTAGGTATATAAGTCACTTATGATGCGACTTGTGAGCTACCAATAACCTCCCACCATGGATTTACTTGATTGGAAGGTTTTGGCTAGTTTGATGCTTTGGGCTCAGCGTGTTACAGTTTATACAGTGAGTGAGTGAGTCTAAGTTACATACGTAATTCAGAGTCGAAACAGTTAGTCCATGATATCCCACCCTTAAGAATTTAGGTGTTTTTCAAAGTCTATATAGTATATAATTTGACATATTTTCTGGTTTTTTCTACCAATACATCTGGAGAAGGTAACATTATTCTGTTATGTAAAAAGTAGAATTAATTTGTGATCTTACTTAAAGTTGGACTTATAATTCTACAGGTGATAGAGAGTCGTACTCAACTAATTTCTGAACTTGGGGAGTTAGATGTTAGTTCTATATTTAGTGCTTGTTTTCGATTGTCACCTTAACATTGGGCTAGACATTCTGGGAAGACTTCACCTGTATGGATGTATCCCAGTGCATGTTAAACAAAATATTATTGCAAGTGACTTCAAATTACCTAGAATCGCATATATCCAAATGCCTCAGCCAGCTGTTTGCTTTAGGAACCAAGGTACATTGCTCTGCACCCCGGTACCTGTATTATGAAAACTGATGAGGTTATCCTTTAGACTAAGTTGCTTTACAAATTTGTACAGGGAAGCATATGGTGTAGAAAACACATGAAGATGGCACTTATGGTTACCCACAGATGATTCTCAAAAGGAAGATCATTATGGCCTCTTTTGCAGGTGACATCCTTGTTCAAGTTAACCTTTACTTCACACGATCAGTGTTTCTTTGTAAAATGTACATTATTCAAGGGTGCCATTGGGTTTCTATGTGGCATTGACTGTAACCTCAAAGTATTGATCACGTATTCACAAGGATACGAGACTGAGTTTACAAAAGAGGAAGTTTTGGTCTTCCTTTTTACCTTAAGAAATACGAGATTTAAAAAGTTGTGAAATTACGCTTATTAGACCTATTCACACAGAATTACAATTACATCAATAGGTAGAGCTTTAGGTATAAGCAACTCTAATCCTAACCTTAAACCTAATGGGTACGGCCCATAGAGCCGACCCAACTATATTAGGTCTAATACGGCTAAACTAGAAACCATCATGATCAAATTTATGATTCCAAAATAGGAAAAAACTAGACAGCATAATGTTATTTTTTTTACAGAGTCTTAACTAAATTGGCGCACTAATGACAGCATCATGTCATTTTTTTTACCAGTCTCGAGTCTTGACTAAATTGGACCATTAATAGAGTAATAAAAATTAAGTTTTATTAATTAAGTGGCTACATATGTATCAAGAAATGACTGTAAATTTTCTATCGATTTGGTTTCTGAGCTGTATATATGAATACACTAATGCTCACATGTATAAAGGCACCCCCATATCTTTAGTTTTTTAGAGATATTGAGTACTAGTATATATGTATCACACGATTGTATTCCCATACTCGAATCCTAAATTTATGGTGTAGCATTTAAGCTAGTGATTGTTGGAGGTTGGCTTACACACTGTTCTATTAAAAGGATACCAATCAATTTTCTTATTAACCAGTTTGTCTACTTTGATTGAATTTTTCTTAAGCTATCTATAGTACACCATAGTTGAAACCGCATGGTAATTTTGCTCTTCTGTCGTTGTGACAGAATTCAAACACATGGTTCAGAAGTACTAAAGGCATCACAAGTGATCCTTGATGCTGTATATATCTATGCAAAGCATATTACAACAACAACACCAAGTCGGATGATAATGGCAGTGTCAAAGAATCAGACGATGTGAATCATATTATCAGTGTAACAAAATGCAGTGTTGAAAATTTGGTTGAATTGGGGATCCTTGCGGGTGGAAATTTAGTGACTGTACTAAATCTGCCATGGAAAGGAGTCGTTACTTTGCTTCAGCTAGGCAACGGGTTTTTATCAGATAAGCTGAACATATCAGACATTATTATTATGTCCCTTATTTTATTGGCTAAAGGAGCTTTAAGTTGTGGAGCACAGACTTGGTCTTCATTGATAGAGCCAGTTTCTGCGGCTGAAGCTAAAAGAATATTCGTTCCAGTTAAATTTTACTTGATTAATGCTGCCAGGATTATCTCCCACTACCCATCCCAAGCATTTTAAGTTTCCAAAGATATAACACTTCGCATCCTTACGGTCTTAACCATTCGCATCTTCCTTGGTAAAGACGAGCTTCTTAAATCTGCAAGTGACACTTTGGCAGAATTTCTGGAGCCAACTTCAGTTCATCTGCTCAATTCCTTGTTAAATTCAGCGTAATTGGGACACAAGCATAAATGCCAAATTCTTGACTGGCTGTTCAGTGATATTACAACATCAACTTTTGTCCCTAAAGATGACAAAAGTTTATAAATTTTGGAGTCGTCCGACCATCATCGATCTTGTGGTTGCAGTGGCGGTGACTCAGTCAGCGCAGGGGCGACCGGTCCGGTCGATAGACCACTGTGCCCAGCCTAATGCCTTTATTTTTAAGTACTTGGCTTAGTAGCTTGATTAGCTTGTACATTATGGTTAAATGATTGTGTATTTTGGTTAATGGGTGAATTAATTAGTGTATTAATTATATGTGTTGAATAGATTGTTGACTTTAAAATCATTGTGTTTTACATACTTGTGCTTTGTGTTTTATGACTTGTATTTACTTAGCTATTGTTCATTGTGCTTAAATGGTTATAATTTTTAGTGAAGGGATGTTTTTAATAGCATTAATGTAGTTTGGTAGAATTTTGGTTTTAAAATGACACCACGCTGTTTTTTGTTGTACAATATACTTACTTTGTTGTAATTCTAAAAATTGGGGGCATTAAAGTGTTGTAAACCATACATTATTTCTTGTAAATCTGAAAATTTTGAAAAGAGAGTGCTTCATACATTATATGAAGTACTAGTAGGTAGTTGTTAAATTTGTATGAATTGAGGGCAAATACTAAAGCCCTGCATTTCAAGAAAAAGTGGACCTAAAAAGAAGTTAATACGTGAATGTGAAAGCCTGAAAGATACTAAACAATTATAGGGTCAGTGGGTCACTCTCAAAAACTTGGTCCACACGAGTAAATGATACAGTATTCGAGTAAATTGCAAAATTAGTCCTTATGGTTTAGTTAAATTACAGGTTCAGTCTCTATATTTTCAAATTCTCGTCCAACATACTCTATGGCCATATGATTGACCAACGCACAGGCTAATCCAAATAACATGTGCATCTATCTTACAAAATTGAGCAACTTTTTGTTAACTTATTGGTACCAAAAGCATGATATAAAATAAATCTCAAATACTTAATTAAGCTGACACAAATTTGCATTAAGTCATAACATTACGATTCATACAAGCAATCTTATTCTTTATTACCAACATAATGAAAATACATGATTTCTGGAATTCTAGTCTTGCCAGTTGTACGTTATGGGCACAAGGCAAAGAGGTGTTTTCCTAGTAACGAGCAAGGGGCCTTTCTCTTCCATGTCCAAATCTTGAATCTTCACTCCATCCGGTGTTTGCCAGTCAAAAAAGTAAAGAAGGTTCGCGATTATAAAATCTACAGTTGACAGAGCCGAGTTATACCCCGGGCAAGCTCTTCTTCCCCCTCCAAACGGGACCATCTCGCAATTTTTCCCTAGGAATTCAAATTCATAATTTTCAAACCTCTCTGGCCAAAACTCAGTTGGCCTCTCCTTCCAAGTTCTTGAATCTCTTCCTATCCCCCACGAATTGATCAGGACTTTTGTCCCGGGAAACACATCATATCCACCAATTTGACAATGAGATACACACTCTCGTCCGATCAAAAATGATGGAGGTGGGTGCAATCTTAGTGTCTCCTTCACCACCATTTTCAAGTATGGCATCTTTGCAATATCCGATTCGTGTACCATAGACTTTCTTCCAACACAACTTCGAATTTCGTCTTGCATCTTTTCCATGATTTTAGGGTTCTTAACGATCTCGGACATGGCCCACACAATGGTTGTAGTACTAGTGTCAATTGCTCCATTAAGCACATTCTGTTATAGTTAATTATTCACAAAAGCGAATTAGCTCACATTTACATATATAACTTTCATATTTAGAACCACAATAGAAATGCAAATTTTATGGATGAATTATTATATATCTAACGGCCGGCCAGTCATCAATAACATATAGGAACTTATATTAAATTGCGCACTATTGGTAGAAAAACTGAGAGTACTTCGTTATGTAGATCGAGTTATTGAAGAACATAAATGTTTAATTGAAGAACGTTCATATAGTTGGTATAAGAACATAAATGTTTATACTCCGAACTAATAACTAAGAAAATAAGTTAAGTAAAATGTTATTTTAATGAATTAAAAGAAAATAAAATAAAAATAACGTTATGTACCACTAAGAGTCCTTTGGTCTCATCAATAGTCAGCCGAGCTATGCAATCATCAACAAAATCATTTTCATCATCACTTGTTTTTGAAGCATTACGTTCAAGATGTTCATCAATAATCATTTGAAAAACACCATCAAGATCAGTAAAATCCTTCTCTAATCTCCGATTCCATCCTATTAATTCATCGATAATCCACCCAAATGTTGGAAAATGCTCCGAAAACGAGTCACTAATCAATTCTGAGCTATCATCAACTATCTCTTTCAGTGTTCTACCATTAAACATCTTATCCTTATAGGTTTTACCAAATGTAATCTTACACACAACATCATTCACTAGATTTAACAGCGTATCGTCTATATTAATTGCTGTGCCTAAGGGTTGTGAGGAGAGTGTACGAACCAAGCCCTCCATCTCAACCTCCAGTTTGTTTTTAAATATTTGAGTTCTCTTAGCACCCAAAAACTCATTTACCATAAACTTGCGCATGTCCCTCCAGTGATCACCATAAGGTGCAAAGGCAGAATCCATGTAATTAAACGTGATTCGCTTAGCACCTTTCGAGTGTGGACGTGTACACAAGGCACTATCGTTAGTTTTTAAGGCTTGTCTAGCCATTTCACTAGACGAAATGACAAGATAGGGTTGGCTACCAAAATGAAGAAGCATAACAGGGCCGTATTTTTCGGATAGTTTCCATAGGGTTTGATACATCTCGCCTTTACCAAGTATTTGATGAAGGTTTCCTATAATGGGAAACCTTGGAGGGCTTGGGGGAAGCTTGGATGATCTCTTCCATCTTATGGTGTATATGAAGATCAAGGGAATGAAGATGAGCAATAAAGTTGGAAGAAACCATGAAGGGAAGAATGTGAAGATATCCATCATGTGTGGATAGTGTTTTTCTTAGTTGGGTACTTGGTGTTTATGTGATGATGATGGTATGTCTTCCCTAGATAGTGGAAATGAAGATGACTATCACTCATAAAATGACAAATAAAACAGATACTACCTATATTGTATTTTGAAGTGTCATTTACTAGTAGATTGCAAAAAGATTTAAAGAAACGTGCCGATAAAACATAATTCCTTTGTCTTATAATCGGTGTCTGACATTATATTTTAGTTCACAAAATAAATATTCACACTATAAAAAATAGTGAACATATACACGCTTATTTTTTCACCCTTCTCAAAGGGTGGACTTTTAATCATTCTTTTACACGAAAATAAGTGTGATTAAATTTGTACACGGTTATTTGCGTTTAAAAGATGAAAGAAGACTTGCAAACCATAAACACGGTCATAAGCGTGTAAAAAAAATACTATGGTTCACTAAAAAAAGCGTGTAGAAACCAATTTTATATAAAAAAAGAAAAAATAATATAAATACACAAATAAAAGCGTGTACAATAGTTTTATTAAAAAAAAAGAAATAAAAACCACAATTAAAAGCGTGGATTTCTTTTAATACGTGTCATTCCAACACATTTATTTCCACCTTCATATCATTTTCCCCAAATCATAAAAGTTATCAGTTCCACCTTCAAAAATTCAATCAAGTAATTACAGCTTTTATACACGTACACAAAAAAGTGTGTACTTTCATATCATTTCTTCACACTTTTTAGAGTAGAGTCCTCGAATGGTCGTTGACAAATATAAGCGTGTATTTTTTTGTGACGCATAGATACTCCAAGCAACAGGAAGCGTGGACTTTAAATTTGCACACACTTTTAACCGTGAGGATATCATGATATAACTGTGTAAAATCAGGTGCTTTGTTGTAGTGTCATTTCTAAATTTCAACCTATGAAAAAATGTCTAAAAAATTAATATGACATCTTATTGGATAAAAATAGTTGTGTGTTTTGTAGATGGTAGATACTTATTATGAGACGGAAAGTATAAACTCTATGTTCGTGTTGTTTTTTACTCGATAACAACCCATTTGTACTAACAACTCTTATACGATGTGTTGTAGAGGATATTAGTATTGTTGGAAGACATGATAAGTGCACAGAGCTCACCAAGCATGGTTGTCAGGATTCCGATCCTGATCTTAAGATATTATGATTTTAAGATACTGCAAAGTAAAAACGATCTGGATCTTACATAGGATATTTGAAAGCTTAAGATCTTATAGGATCCCGATCTTGACCATAAGATCTTAAGATCTAATCCGATCCGATCCTACTTTTCTCGGATAACAAACTAAAAAACTGCAAATTTCTGAAGTATTTTTTGTATTATTTAAAAAACAACATGTTAATCTTATTAAACATTTCATAATCATAATTTAGAACAACATTTCGATGAAACATTCATATAATTGTGTGTTTGTGATATATAATAATTTGTAAATTTGTATAATATTACAAAAACTATTAAGAAAATGACATTTTAGTAGGATCTTAAGATCCCGATCCGATCTTACGATCACGATCTTGTAAAGAAGAAAACGATCCTGGGTAGGATCCCGATCTTGAAAACCTTGTACCCAAGTATTACCGTGTTTTCAATAGTGTCACTCGTGTAGTAAATTAACGGCAAGCTACTGATATATTTATTTGTTTTGGTTTATGTAAATTAGATGACCTATAAGATAAACACGTTTATATATATATATATATATATATATATATATATATATATATATATATATATATATATATATATATACTAATAAACCAGAATAATTTACAAGTCTATAAAGCAGCCTTTGTAATTAATGCGCTGATGTGTCTCTTCTCTGATTGGTTGGTGAGTTAAAGCGTACAACATCTCATTGCAATCCTCCGTTGCCTTCAATTTCTGTCTATCACATTCAGTTTATTTTTAGGAATGAATTAATGCAATCAATGAATTAATTCACACTATCAGTTACCATTCAACCATTAATGTCAATGCATTCAAAACTCGAGTCTTCCTCTACACGCTCACAACTAATCAATTTCAATTTCAATTGTACAATAAATTTCATCACTTTACACCGATTCAAACAATCATAAGATATGTTGCGATTTCCGGTCATGGTTGCATCATTTTTCTATGCCATACCTAAGAAGTAGATTTATGCTGTGGGTTTTTGCTAACCAACCCTTCAAATCGGTAATTATCTCTTAATTTTGTGCATATTCAATATAATATGTTTGTAATTTATTATCTTTGATCTGTTACATTTTTTTAGTTTAATTATTGTTGATTGTATGTTTGATTGTTAATGTTGATAAGATTTAATGTTAGTTTGATTTTGTTTGTTGGTTGGATTATAATTGAATGTTTGTTGATGATCGGTTAAATTTTGGGTGTTTTTTGTAGTATTGCGTTTACTACAAAAAAACTTTTGGATATATAGATGATCTTTTTTGTAGTTTCATGCATTTGTTTCCTTCCTAAGTAGGTAGACATTGAAAGCTTTAAGAAAAGGAATTTTGCTAACATGAACTTGATTTTCAACAAGGCTAAGCGGTATACTTGGGTTTCGATTGTATAAAAAATCGGGGAGGTCTATTACATGTTTGAATGATTATACTATTTATGGCTAATGATCTTTATATATGATTGTTCAATGTTCGATGTTGGCAGGAATTTGAAGATAGAAGATCAAAAGTTTGCAAGTGATTTAAAGAGGGCAACGTGTTTGATGAAATGTTTGAAAGGAAATTTTAGTAACATGGTATGCTATCTTTTAAACCCTTTCTAAGCAAAATAGTTGTTTTTTATAAGTTGTATATAGATTCATGTGGTCTATCATGTATATGGATTTATGTGGTCACATATTGCGACTTAAGTTGTATACAAGATATTACATCTATCGATATTACTTGATGATTTCACTATGGATTTTGTTGTTTTAATTCATTTGAAGTATGAGAAACATTCGATAAGGATTTTTATATAAACTCCAATTCATGTCATATGGATTTAGCAGCTGGAACATCATATTAAAAAACATCATATTAAAAGCCTTCTGAGTACAGTACATGCACTGAACATGACAAGATCAATTAGTCCTTTCTCAGTTCCTACTGATGTATTTTTTTTCGTGCAGTGTTGTAGTTGATTATTCTAAATACTTTTTCAGAAATGGGGAGCATCCCAAACACTTGGTGCGGTCAAAAGTTCATGCTCTTCACGTGTTTATCAATGGGAAACTTCCAGGCACGGATAAATATTAATTATAAAAGTCATATAAGAGTTGAATGTTTTTATATGTAGGTTCGGCTTTAAGAAGAAGGGGTGTATTAGGCTAAACAATAGTTTTAAATGGGTGATTGGGTTATTCTTAGTGGTTTTTTGGGGAGGATAAATATTTAAGTTTTCAAGGGGTGTTGTGTTCTTTTTAAGGGGTGTCTCGATTTGCTAAGAAACTGCACTTTATTAGTTGTTTAAGTCAAGTGTTTAGGACTAGCGGCGTGAAAAGATTTAAGTTTTCAACGGGTGTTGTGTTCTTTTGACACATACTAACATAATCATTTGAAGCCTGAACCTGTTTTGATTCGTTACAACCCTGTTTGACCTGCCCATCTTGCTATTTCAAGTTTTGTATTTGTGGAATTTTTAAATTAGCCATTCACTTTGTTGAGAGGCTAATATATATATATTTTTTAATTCCAGGGTGGAACGGTTTCTACAGTGACAATTAATAAGGATATAATACTTGGATTCGTGCTTTTTGGCGATTCTCAAGTATCATAGGGTAGGAACATTTGAAGTCAATTGATTAAACAAAGCAATAAGCTCATAAGTTGCAAAAGTAAGCTAACCCAAACACCCCCTTTATATTGCTCAAAATGGTACTTTTTTTGCTAATGTGATAGTATATGAGTTAGATGGTATGTTATGCAACAAGGGCTGGTGGAATCAATAACAATCTTGATGCCCATAACAAATTAAGTTTCTCAAAATGGCTTATCATAAGGGAAACCCATTGGCCTTTGCCAAACCGCCTATTTTGCCATTGACACGTTAAGTGGTCCAACTTGCCCATTTGCCACCTTTACTGTCATAGCGACTACTTCGCAGTTTGCACCATCTTAAATTACTGAATATTATCTTGATATATTGAAGCCTGTTGTCTTCATGATATTATAGTGGCTAATAAAAAGTCTTACCAATCTTACAACTTCAATGTTAAGTCTGCACATCTTCATGTTTGCTTAAAAATTGCAGAATTTAATATCTTACAACATATTTGATGTGGGTTTTTGTTTATATAATTTAGTTTTTGATGATATACTAACACATTTGATAATACATTTTCGTGTTCACTGCAGGTATTGAAAACCATGCACGAGGCTGTTGTAATTACTTTTTAATATGAAATGAAAATTCCCAACAACACCCAGCCATTCGATCATAAAAAGAAGGCTAAGCAGTTCAGGTGATTGAACATGTCTATCGTAATGTTAATATTAAAAGTAATTTCATCTAAGTCACTTACTATTATTGTGTTCCTTTGCATCCATGTTTTTATGGCTAATAATATTAAAAAAGTGTAAAAGATGTTAGTTCACTTTAAAGTAAGTAGTTGACACTAATCAGATTTGTACTAGCTATCTTTAAGCATATTAGAGCTTTAAGATAACAATCCCAAATACTCCTTTTACCTCATTATTGAATACTCCAAATCTGTTTATACTGTAACCCTCTGGACTAACTTTTTTTCTAATACACTTTGTTCAGATGTCAGACTTGCCATTTTCTCTCTACTCGAATTTTGTAATTCAGGAACGTCATGGTTTTAACAAGGTATAAGCAAGCTTTGTGTTTATTTACTATCTTGGGTTTTAGGGGTGATGGAATGAAGAACTGGATTTCTCTGTTTAAAATTAAACTATTAATCACTGCAATTATCCATGGACTTTAATTGACCCATTAGCCCAATAAGTTTCTTCTACTGGTATTTTATTATACTCAATATATTCAACTATAAGTATTATATGTCTTAAACACATGTGATTGTCATTACTCTAAAATAAAACATGAGTTTCTTTTCATTTGCATTTAGATCTCTGCTTGGTATTAGGGGTGTTTGGATTGCTTAAGACTACTTATTAAAACTGATTATTTACTTTTATGTGTAGATAATCAACTCTAAATACAGAGGTTTAAGGTTTCTCATTAAACCTGCTTATTTACTTTTGTTTTGCATAAGCTACTTATAGCAATGAAGAACACCCCATATGGTCTAAAGATTGCAGCTTTTTTTGTAATTTATCTTATAGTTCTTTTGATTTAGGTGTCTATGTGATGATTTTTAGCACTAAGAGCAAACTGCTGAAGCTAGAAATTGGTGCTTCTTTCGCCCAATTTACCGCCGTCACAATCAATTGTAAGTGATTATTTAGATTTCTTCTTTTTGAATTTAATTTTGTCTCATGGAATGTTTTTTCTATGATATGAAAGGTAATGATTTCCTATGTGAACTTGAGTGGTTGTTTGAAAATCTCACTTGGAATTGGTCACAAACACGATCTAAAATCTTAGTATCAATTCAATTTTGGGAAATTCTTATTTACTATTCAAGTAGATTTTAATCCTATTATAATATTTGGTGAATGACTTTCGAGCCGTTTGACCCATGTTACTTTGTTCCTTTTAGACTAACCTTATACTAATTTGTAGCTTTTTGTTCTTTTTTATAAGTCTTAACTTTTTAATGTAGGTTCACTGAGTTTGGAGGCATGGTTCCTTACTGGCCAGCAGAAGACTTGGCATTTTCTGTGGCTTAATTTATTCAAACGGGTGGATCTTTTATAAATTACTATATGGTAAGTCTAATGTTTATTTTGTTATATTTAATATCGGACTTGCTTGGTAATGTCATCTAAAAAGTGTTATTTTTTTTTTTATAAATTCTGACACTACCATGGAAAAACCAATTTTGGTAGGACTACAGGTGGTCCGTTTATTGCCACAAGGTATGACTATGATGCCCCTTTCGATGAATTTGGTACGTTCCATATTGAATAATATATTGATCCGTGCCTAAAGTAGGATGTAAAGGTGAAAACATGGACGGGTTGTGTAACAAGTCAAATGGCTAAATCTTTTGTCGGGTCAAAAGTCGTAACGGGTTGGATAATGGTGACTGTTTCAGTTTAGCATTGGGTAAAATGGAAAACTCCATTACGGGTCAGATTTGGCTGGACTTACCCGAAAACTATTTTTAGGGCCATTTTTTGCTACATTTTTTGCAGTACGGGTCAACGTTACTGTATATTCTATCTGTGTATTCAGGCAAGAATTTTGGCTCTTAATTCATCGTACTTCTTAAGAACTGGAAGCACATGGGTTGTCTGTCTTCTGCTTATTTTTTTATATGTTCTACCTCTTTTTTGGTTCTATACTTAATCAACGTAGTATATAGAAAATCTGTAGGGTAGCTTAAGCTGGAAATCCACTGAAAGGGCTCAAGAGTCACCTACTGATTTTGCATCTGAAGAATTTTCATTTGCAGGCTATCTTAAACTCAACGAGTAAGTTTTTGCCTATGCTTGTGCTAGAAATCCATAGTTTTGTTTCAGTGGCCTGTATTTGTTAAGGTGAGTTTGGAAGGTAAGGCGCGGATGATAATGTATGTTGCACTGTACTAAACCATTTGCACAATAGTGTATGTTGCATTTTACTAAGCCATTTGCATAAACGCTATATAAAAATAAGCAAGAGCAAGGAGACCTTGAATGTTATTAACTTGATAGTTGTGGTGAACTCTTATTGTATCGTTCGGGTGCCAAATTTATTTGTTTGCTGTTTGAATCAACATTAGTAAAGTGAGTGGATTTGGTTGTTGGGATTGGTTATTAAAACTGTTTGTGAGCTTATTGGGTCTTAATATAAGATATTGAGAATTACGAGTGTGTAAGAGATGGCTGATTAAATGCTTATCTAAATAAGCAGTTTTTAGTGCTCGAGTAGAATAATTCTTATTAATACTACTTATGTGTTTAAGCAAATCCTGATTATGCATTTTTTTTGTCTTTGAATGAATAAGTTGTTTTAGACCACTTACCACCAGCACTTAATAGATTGTTGATAAAATAAAGTAGCATCTTTGATTAGTCCATATTGCTTAAATGCTTTGACATTTTGGTTGTTACTTTAGTTTGTAGCATACATATTAGTATGGTTTATTAAAAAAAATAAACATGTTATTTTAAGATGAAGAGAAGAGTCAATATGGGAAGTACATAATGGTGGTGTTGTGGAATTCAAGGGTACTTTCGAGGAATACAAGGAAAAACTCTAGAAGGAAATCAGAGCTGAGGTGGACAATTGATGTGGTATGTAAATTCTTTATACTTTTGTTACACTAAAATAACCAGTTTTGACTTTATTTTGGTTTTCAAATTTTGTTGTTTTGTGGTATACTCGAACTTAAGATAACCTCTATTAAGTTATAGTTATGCAAAAAGAGTTAAAAGACCATGATTATCATCTTCATTTTTGACGTATTTGTGAGTATCCCAATATCATGGATTCTACGTTCTTTAAAGATTATGAATAACATTCAAATTACAGTTCTCTTTTTCTTCACGTTGCATAGGTTGAGATGGAAAGATGGGCGTGTTTGGCAGATTAGGCAATGGGCCATGATGGTATAAGGTCATCTTACATACATTTTTTTTCCCAGTTGGCATCTTTGCAGTGTGTTGGTATATATGGACATATAGGAATAGCTGGGTTAGTTGATGGTATTTTTCTAAATAGTAACAACTTTAGAGAATTGGCTTGTGCTGGTATGCATATGATATTTTATTGTCCCTTGCTACTTGTGCTATATTTCTATTTGCATAAAACTTGACTAACTAGCCCGCGGTGAGTTGACTAACGAGCTCGCGGTCAAGTCATGGTATTGCAGACTTCAACGATGTGTTTTTCTATTTTTCTATGGTGAAGTCTACAATAAAACTTGATCATTTGCATAAAGACCATATTTTATGGGAATGCCATTTGCATGAAACTTGACTAACGAGCCCTGATAAAGTCATGCTATTGCAGGCCTCATAGATGTGCCAACATTAGTATAAATGGATATCTAATGGGATTACATTTGTAAAACACTTGTGCCATTTTTTTTAGCATTTACAAGAATAAGTTGTATGGGTATTTACACAGATTACAAAAAATAATAATAATAGATAAATAAATAAATAAATAAATAAATAAATAAGTAGAACTATTTTGTGTGCAATATCGCTTTTTGAGGAGAAGCATCACTCGAGGTTTCTGAAATAGTTGTGCTTCTCAAGACTGAAAATTGATAGTTTGTTGTCCCTATTTTTGGATAGTAAATTAATGGAATACTTTTTTAGGTAACTTGTGTTTTATTGTTGTAATATGGACATTTTTGTATGTTTCACATGTTTTGTATGTATCACTATAGGCTAACCTCATAAAAGGTGATGCTCCTTAAACGGGTTTTAATGACGGTGGCTAAAAGTAAGCAATGCAAAAGAGATATTCAGGCGAAGAAATGTTCCTCGACTATTTTTGTTCATGTGAGGATGAATATGGATAATTTTGTGAAGATTAAAAACTTTTTATCTCAATCTATTATACTATCGTATTAAATGTATGAGTGCCTCATTATTTCTTTTGTCTTTTTAATTTCTCTCATGATACCGGGGTGTTTGATAGCATTTACGTGCATACTATTTACGATTATTAACCTTTAAGATGGTCTCAACTATCAAGTAAGGAGATTTTTGAGAGTTGAAGCTATGAATTTATGATTATTACTCTATTGGACGCTTAATCTCATGTGCAAATAATTTTTCGTTTATGAACCTTTAGCTTAAATAGCCCATAGTTGAAAAGAGAGCACATATATTTTAGGTGAAAAATTATATGATTGAACATAAGTATGCCATATCAATCAATGAGAATAAAAAGTACGTTGCTACTCTATTTCTCACAAGCATTGCATGACCGATTATTAAACTGATTTTAACATTTTGAAAATTTTCAAATGCAAACTTTATCAAGCCATAATCTTGAATTAATAGACAAATGTACATCTATATCGAAGTCCCATTAGTAGAAGAGTAGCTTTAGAGATTGGTCTTCGAGTCCGTGTTGTATGGTATGTTTGTGCATTTTGGTGTCATTCACTATGACAATAAACAAGAGCCAACGGCAATCGCTTTCAAAAGTAGGATTGTATCTGCCACGTCCTATTTTCACACATAGACAGCTATATGTGGCTCTTTCACGTGTTAAAAGCAAAAAAAGTTTGAAGGTTGTTGTTTCATATGCGATGGTAACCTATAAAAAACTATTACATGTTTTTGGCATTTTTCTTATTTACACTTATTATAAATCTTAAACTGCATCATACTTTTTAACTTATTAGGTGTTCACGTAATGGACCTTTTGTTCTCAAGCAAACATATTGAAGATCAAGAGGTAATGAACGTTTATTACACAAATATTAACAAGCATTGTTTTTGTACTATCAATCACTTATAACTTTCGTTACAAGAAAATTTCATAGTGTTTACGTTCGTTATTCTTTCATACTTTATTCACGTATTTAATTTTTTTACGCAAAAACCCTCTAAAATCCCGTGGATTCCACGGGTCTATAAGCTATATTATATATAACAGGAGGCGTTACACGTAGATAATGCCACGTAAACGCCACCTCATTGCCCAGTAATTCATTATGTGCCATGTCATCACATTGTTGCCATGTAAGCAACTTTATAATTAATTTCGTATTTTTTTAATTAATTTCGTTTTTTTTTCCAAAAAAACACCTACATGGATTCGAACTCTAGACCATGCAGATGTTATGTGGCATATTTACCACTGAACCACCACAAGTTTTTGTTGAGTTTCTGTAACTCAAAGTCTATATACGATAATTATAGAAAAAAACATCAGGTCATAAATAAACCCTTATTGAGTCTCCTATCAATATCCGTACCCTTCCCAAAACCCTAAATCCCTTCCCCAAACCCTAAATCGACAACTAATTACATCAGTCACCAAGCTGCACAATCTCTATGATTATAAGTTTGATTGTGTTTTATTGTGATGTGTTTTTCGATCCTATGATTATAAGTTTGATTGTGTTTCTATCCTATGATTGTAAGTTTGATTGTGTTTTATTATGATGTGTTTCATTTATTTTGTAGGTTTACAGGTTTTATGATCGGGATACATATACGAAACAAATTTCCCAAAAAAACACGCCTGTATAATAATCTCTAAGGTAAGTTCTTCTACATCTTTATCGTCTTCAAATCAATAATAAATTTTTGTGTTTTAAAAGGTTGATGCTGAATCAATGTTAACTATTCTGTGAATGGTATTGAGTTTTATGTTTTTGACCAGATGGGGTAGGGTTTGATATCAGTATACACATGTTCCAATGCATTACATTGTAAGTTCTATCAATTAAATATAATTTGTTAGCATTTAACTTGGTTATTGGTTAGGGTTTAGTTTCCGTGTTGTTGTGCACTACAGTGGAAGACCGAACACATATGGTTCATGTTCAATATCGGGGTGTTGTGTGCCACCGAAGTACTTTTCATAGATGGTTCACATTCAATACCGGGATGGAGATGCATGTGATTTAGGATTTTGGCCATGTAATTCATTGTTAGATAAAGTAGAAAATTTACCAAACTTGGTTACCTTTTCATGCATTATTTGCTTAAGAGTGCCATTAACCTATGAATATTCCTAACCATTTACAAGATTCACTTCAGTCCGGAATTGGTAGGCATGTGCCTGAAGCATAATGCACAAATCTTCTTTGGCATATCAAAGCTATCAAGCAATCAATCACTAAGCAATTTGATTTGACCTATCGAAACATGTGGTGAGGATTTACCAGCAGTCTTAAACATTTGTCACCTTGAGGTAATTGCTCGGATGCTTCTGCTCTGGATCAAACATGTAATTTCTGATTGTGTTTTATTATGTTGTAATTTCAGTAATGTGTTTCAGTGATTTTCCTAATGTGTTCATTGTTACAGGTCATACGCTTTATAAATTTAATGCACAATCACACAGGTCACTTTTTAATTGTATACCATATTTAAGCTATTATATCATTTGATGATTGTATTCAACATGAATAAAGTTCGAATCTTTTTTATTTCAGGTCCTTATATGGTTCCATGCATTTGATTTTCTACAACATAAAACATGTGATGCAACTTGAGTGGACTGTCGATACGAGGAATGAATATGACTCAAGTTGCTAAATTTTAATCGAGATACGTGAATCGACTATGCCCCTTCTTGGTATGCGCTATTTTCTCACCACCATATTTTATTTTCTTATCTGTTTTCATGTGGTTTTATGGTTTACTGTCATATTTATCTTCAAATTTGGATTCCCAATTGTGTATATCAGCTTTTAGAATTAACAAATTTTTGTATTTGTTTTTAGAAATGTAATATTTTTTAGGTAAAAAGTCTATTTTTTATTAGTATGAAAAGAAAGAATATATACTTCGTTCTAAGAATTGAAATATAAAGCCTAATGACGTGCATTTTATAGACTTAAGTGTGTTTTATGGAGATTAGTATTTGTCTATGTAAAAACGAAAGCTAGGATTGAAATATAATTGATCACACTAATGTTAATGTTCTGATTTGTGTTTTCCAGCGTAAGGAAGGGATTAAAGCTGCCTTTATTTCGTATACTATCTTGTGGTCAAAATGGCGTGAATTGAGTATACACAGGTATTTTTGTTTTAATCCAATGTAGCATGTAACTACACAATGGTTCTTTTTTCTCCCAATAATTTTCATACACATGTATTTGTAGTGTTTTGGCTGCAAGTATTTGCAGCTAATGTTTCCCCTTACATTTTTTATTGCTTGGTTTGTTGTCATTTTATGATACTTAGTTGGAAGCTGATTCAGAAATATTATTACACAATTCAAGTATAATGAATTAACCAGGTTTGACACGTTTCTTTGGTTAGATATTTTAACTGCCCTAATAAATCAGTGAATTAATATTACTAATGTGTTTTCGTGTGTGTCGGTAAGTTGAGTTTACGTGAATCATGTTCTCGAAATCTCATTAAAAATAGTTCCATTAATTCTTTTTTTAATAAACTGTATATATTTATCATAATTTCATTGGAATCTCTGAAGGATATTATAAAGTGTTTCTGGTCGGTGGACTACCTAGACCACACTAGAATTACGCATTTTGACCCGAACCCGTTTGACCCAGTTTGCCACATCTATTGATATGCATCCTGCTGCGAAAATGTAGGTTGTACGATTCAAAGACGACGTTGCTTGCTTCAGGGGGCTGCAGGGCACATCTATACATCTACTACAAATCCACCGATATGTGTATCTCGCTTATTAGCAGTTATGTTATTCATATACTTGTGTTAGCTTTTTAATTAACTCTATCACTGGTTCAAATTAATGGATAGCGACCAGAGATGGAATAGCCATGGCTCACTAATCTCAAGCTGTAAATTTCAAACAAGCAAGAAGATTAAAATTTCTTCCAACATGTAGTAAAATAGCTAAAATCTAAAAATAAAAATAAAAAATTGTTGTGATAAACTCTAAAGTATACTTGCGTGTTCAGATTTGTGGAGTTTCATCCAACTGCACTAGCGGATACAGGACTCCCGAGCACACTAACAAAAACCCAAACAGGAGAAAACACTTTTTAGATCACTGAAGCTGTGACGGGTGATGGGGGGCTTTTTTATGATCTCGATACGCAAAGGTTCATGCCTATGTGGATAGTTCTCAGTAAAGTTCTTGAATGAGTTTTGCAAATATTTGCTTCTAAGCATTAGTTCTCAGTAAAGTTCTCGATACGCAAAGGTTCATGCCTATGTGGATAGTTCTCAATAAAGTTCTCAAAAGTTTTCCAACAAAAGTTTGCTTCTTTGGTATTTGCACAAAAGTTTTGTTATTAATTTACTCAATGAAGAATTCAGAACTGAAGTGGTGGAGGATTTATGAGAAACTGATCAGTCGAATTTTAATGACGAAGACAATAACGGTAGCACGGCCATCCATATAGCCGCTGGGAAATGCAGAATACAGGTACTTTTTACCTTTTTTTTATAGATATATATTACTGTTTTTTTTTTAATTGTTATTCACTGATCTAGGAATTAAAATAATCAGTTGAAGAGTGGCTGTACCAAAACTCATTTTACATCTAAATCATTAAAATGGTAGCTCGCGACATCAGAATCACATTGAAACACTTTGCTGGCCGTTATATGATAGCTATTTATCCGATTTTGAGTATTACATATCCTATACTCTATAATCAGCTCTTAGAAACAGTGCCAAACACCCTTTAATACCAATCTTATTACTTCTCCTAATTTTTATGGTTCCTTTTACCTTGGCGTAGAGTATTGGTATAATATATGGAGTTATTCAAACCGGTAAGGAGCATTCTTGGATTAAAAGATGTGGTTTTTATAGGATCAATATATATATATATATATATATATATATATATATATATATATATATATATATATATATATATATATATATATAGATATTTTATTAGAAAATCAGTAGCATTGGTTAAATTTGCACAGAAAAATAAGTTTAAGAATTTTATGTATTAAACAGTTTTGTAATAAAAATAAGTTTAAGACTTAAATATATTAAAATTTGTAAAAAACCAGATATACATATATATGTTGGAAGCTTTTGAGTAGTTATTATCAGTTATTTTTCACTTTCTTACGATACTTTTAAGAACATAATTTGATTTTTTAATTCTATTCTTTGATTTCATATAGTTGATCGTTATGGGGTTTATTCATCTTGACTTCTATCAATATTACATAAGGCCAAAAAATATTCTAGAGTATAAGGAAGCCATCAATTTATTATTATTTTATATCATAAAAATGAGTCAGGAGTATAATTTAGTCACTGATTTTATATTTATATGCGCAACATAGAGTCTTAAAAGAAGCTTCGCATCCTACTTGCAACACAACTTTCTGAAGAGGTTGTAGTTCTTACATTTGTTTCATAAGAACTTCATTAGTTGTGAAATATGTGTAATTTTCAAGGGACATGTTAGCAAGTTATGTTATGCATCTTTACATATGCAGATTCATAATTTGTGCTCACTAATTATGTATTAAGTTTACTACCTAAATGGTTATAATATGTACTCAATTTACTACCTAAATTGTGTATAAATTATAGCACACCAAAGTGAACAGGCTAGAACCCAATATTTGCACCAAAGTGAACAGGTTATGTTTCAACCGTTGACCTATTTGCATTTGGTGGGATTGACCGGTTGCAGAACTAATCAAAAAGGGTATTTTTTTAGTACTGAGTTGTGGATTGGGAAACAAAACTTAGTGCACGATAACTTGGTGATCAACCTGAAAGGTAGAACATACATAGGTGAGAAATTTTTGTTCGAGATTAGAATTGTGATGCTCTCCAACAGTGAGATGTTAAAATGGCAATAGACTGACTGCCTCATGTATTAATTATCCATATAAGCTTATTATTAAACTATAGAAATACTTCTCTAACCTGTAAGTAGTTACTTTATATCATGGTTTTATGTCTTGATTGTTTGTTCAATGTTCGACTTAAACGTGCTTGGAATTGCTTATTTTCTATATACTTTTATGTATCTGAATAAAGGGGGGAAAAGATTATTGGTCACACACTAGCAATAAATGCAATGGTCCATGAGAGTCTAATATCTGCAAAAGCAATTATTGTGTGTGGCTTTACTTCAGGGAAATATAGGACAGAGATGGCATGTGCTGCTTATCGTGACTGGTGGCGCTCTCACGTAGAAAGTTGACCTGAAGATATGATATGAAGGTAAAATCGATATACCAAATACAAAATTTAAATAAAATGAAATCACCTTTATAAAAATGCTAAGCAATTTTTATTCATTTTAATTACAGAGGAATGGCAGTACCCGATGACACACAGCCACATCGACAGACTACTCATTGAAGACTACCCATACTCCAATGATGGGCTGCTCATTTGGTCGGCAATACAGGAGCTGGTGCAAGCATATGTGTCTAATTTCTACCCTAACAAAAATGGTGTTATTTCAGACAGTACGGAATTTCAATCATGGTACAGTGAAGCCATTAATGTGGGGCACACTGATGTTCATAAAGCTAATTGGTGGCCTAAATTATGCACTCCTAGCAAATTTACTGAGATACTTGCTATCCTAATATGGACTTCATAAGCACAGCATGCTGCACTTAATTTTGGACAGTACCACTTTGTGTTTATGCGTGAACTTAGGAAATGTGAGAAAGGGCAATGCTACTGAAAATTATTTTGGGAAGATATTTTTCTACTACAAAAAAGTATAAGACAAGCCTTAAAAGGGACATGCTTAGATATTTTTAAGGTAATGATTATGTTACTTATGTTTTTTTTCGAATAAATATGCTTAGGTTTATGGTGTTACCATGAACTAAATGGTTCTGGAAATAGGCTTCTACGATATGGTCATTAAAGGCATTACATATTTGGTGTCACCATAACCTAGGCCAAATAGATGTTTGTCGTATGTACTTTTTGAGTTCCTACGGATAACAACTCTACTTTCACCCTAGGAAGTGTCAAATTTAGCTCTAAGCCAAAAAGGTAACTTTATGTCGAGGTGTTTGGTTGTTGGGTATAAGCGTTTAGTGCATATCTAATTTCACATGCTAACACTTTAACCGCACCTTAGTTGACGTTTAAGAATTGAGTTTACTTAACACGTTCTGCACTATACTTTACCTTTTTAAATGAAAAGATAACAATGATAAGAAGTTTAAGCAAAATATGTTACACTTCACACGGCATATAAGTTCTTGCTTCACATGTTTGTCATATGAAGACTTATGTGACACTCTATATGACATATATGTTATTGGTTCATATTTTTGGCACTTTGTCATATGATGACTAACACTTAGATTAATAGAGGAGGACTTACCAAGAAAAAAAAGGAGAGAAAGCAAGGAAGCATTAATGAATTCAAGTTTATAGCCGCATGGGAAAACCATAACAAAGGCGTGAATTCTTTTTAGCTCTTGGTTTCTATACAAGGTGAAAATTATAGAGCTGTTTGGAAGTTAATGTTGATTATAGATGGCAGTAGTTGATATATATTTGGTGTCATTCTTTAGAGATTTTGTTGTCATTTATGTAAAAAAAACCAAATAGAAACACAAACAATTTGACAAACATTGGTACTATTCTTTTAAAAATCATTGTATAATAAACAATTTTTTAACACTAATATTTAGCTAAATAAAATAATGTAAATAATAATTATAAGTCATGCCCGCCCATCGGGCGGGCTTCGAAAGCTAGTATATATATATATATATATATATATATATATATATATATATATATATATATATATATATATATATATATATATATATATATATATATATAGAAGTTGCTTTAATTAATTTAGTAGGATAATACATATAATATATCGTCCATCTGAACATTTTTTATCATGGTATATATCTTTTTTATAAAATGGCACCTGATTGAGCGCGACATGTAGACAATATCAAAACAACGGATGAACATGTAGATGCATACTCATGTATATGAAATGTATCTGTTCAGACAGGTGAAGAGTTTTCTCCTGAGTTTCTCTGTAAACCGAGATTAGGCCTACTTACGACAAACGAAGGTTCTTATTTCGGACATGTTTCAAGTGACTTGGAAGGTTCTTATTTCGGGAAGTTGAAGTTTCTATGCAGTTTTGGTGGAAGAATATTGCCAAGGCCAAGTGACGGGAAGCTTAGATACGTGGGAGGGATTACTCGGGCTATATCAGTTAATAAGAATCTTGATTATCGGGAACTTGTGATGAAAACTTTAACTGTATGGAACCAACCTCATGTAGCACAATAATTACTTAGAATGTTGTTTAGACTATGTTATTTATGTATTGTATGTATTTAATTCGTATGGGTCAAAATAGGTCTAAGGTTTGGGCTGGGTTAAACCTTAACCCAAACACCCCGTTAGTTAAATGACAGTTATTTATGGTTAAGACAGTTATGCATGAAACGTTGCAATGTTCATTGTATAGTCACAACGTTTCATCCTAGTATATAAGGTTTAGAATCGAGTCATTGTAAACACCTTTTACAGTTATATGAAAGTCTTATTTGTATTATCAAGTTCTTTATTGTTTTACCATTTACTGTTTTATTGAAACAAGAACCATGGTGAATTATAACCAAATTCTCAAACGCAATTGGCTCCAATCCAAACCTGTGAAACCAATTCAACATTGGTATCAGAGCTCATGTTCTGATTCCTGGATGGAGCCATCAAAAAATGATACCACAAGCACACCACAAAAACAACCCATGCAGAATGATTTGAAGTCTTGGAACAAATCTAAAAAGAAAATCTCCCCTGAAGGAAAGAAGATGCTGAAAGAAAAGGTACAAGAAATTGTGTCTTACAATTCTACAAAATTGCAGAAAGAAAGAAGGGATGATGGCAGTTACAAGAAGAAAGATAAAAGGCCAAGATGCTATGCATGTAGGAAACGTGGGCATATTTTCAGAAACTGTCCAAAGAAACTAGAAAAACTACACATCAACCAAAACACTGTAGAAACTTCCAATATCTCATCAAACATGAACCTTCATACCCACAGAATCATGGAAAGGCAAAATATCAAGAACAAGTGCATGTTCTCACAGATTACATGGTTGAGGGGACTGAAAAAGAAAGTTGGGATAACATTTGGTATGTCAATTCTGCATACAAGCAACACATGTCTCCAATGAAACATTTGTTTAAAAAAATGTTTAAGAGATTCAAAGTGGAAGGTGTAGAAGAGGATGAAAGGAAATTTATCATTTCATATGGTGTGGGAGAAGCAGTTGTGGGCACTGGAGATGGAGAGATCATAATGGCAAACGTGTTATACACTCCAGAGATAACATTAAATGTACTAAGTATGGAACAACTTGAAGAGCAAGGATTTATAGTGACATATGGGACAGACCGATGCAAGTTGAAGTATATGTTTGATAGTTTTGAGAATCATGGAAATGAAGAAGGTATGATGGAAGAACAAGATGATGAAAGCATAATCACAAGCCACAACAAATTCCTTGATGATTACTTCAAATCGTTGGATATTGAAGAAGAATGCTCACTGATCAAAGGTTTAGAAGAACTGAAAATGGATCATCAGGAAGATCATGATTACATAGATCATGATTACATGAGTTTGAATGGCACTTTGTATGCAATGAAAGTCAATACTTTTCCCAGGTTTATTGTTTTTTTGAATTTGATCAAGATAGATAAATTGGTATTTGAAAATTGGGAAGTATTGAGTAAAAGGTTCTTAGAGATGCTTGAATGGTTTTATTTGGGATTTATGAGGCAAAGTGCATTAGGAGAGTTACCACCTACCATTGGGGTGATAAAAGTGGACATGTTAGGATTGTATAAGTTTGTTGATGAACTGGGTGGATATATGAATATGACTCTCAACAATCAATGGTACTGATGCGTGGGAATCGCAACAGGCTTTACCTCTCGAGGGATCTCGAGAAGCTTACAACCCCCACCAGGCAGTGTACCTGATCGTTGTAGTATAGTATAGTGACAAGTACCGGGGGATTGATCGTTCAACTTAGGAATAGTGTCGCTAGGATTAGAAAGCCTAAATACTAGTTCTAAAGGTGAGGGATGATTATTTTTGTATTTTTATATTTTGTAGAAAGCAATTAAAATCTCGGGTTTTGGAAGAGTGGGCGGAATTAGTTGCTATTCAACTAACCCAAAACTAAGATGCAATCAAAATAAAATACTAAAAATGAAAATAAACTAATTATACTAAGGTTGTGAGCAGTAATTGGAGAAAATGTGTTTACTTAGATTTCACTACTCCCTAGATATCTTTTACATGTTAATTACTTGTTATAATTGCATGGATGATGGATTGTATTCCTTAATACCATTCATGGGGTGGCATACATAACTCCCCAATTCTATGAGCTCTTATCTCCTCCTACACCATGCCCAGCACAACTATAGGGATTGTAAACAGTGGCTCATGCATTAAATACAACCAATAAAGACCTAGTACTCCTCGGTTCATGTTTCTTAAGACGTTCAAGCATGTTACCATTTGGAGATCTGCCAGTTTTCTTAAGCCTAACATATAAATCATTCATCCAAGACAAGAATAAACAAGTAATCAACACATAATCAATATCTAGGTTTCATTAGATCTAAGCAAACACAAAAGAGATCTAGCCTAGCATAATGGAATTGAGACAAGAACAAGATATAGACAACCAACACATAGACATATTGATTGAATTAGAAGAACACTTATCTCAATTACAATGCAAGGTATCAAGGGTTTGGAACCCTTGAAAAACCTGTAAAAGTTGCACCAAAATCGTACTTAGGGTTTCTCCAAAACTTCTCTCTTTAAATGTGAAAAATTAGAAAACTATATATAGAAAAATGGGTTTGACGGCGTCAAGAAGAAACATGTGACGCCGTCACCTCGCCGCCAAAACTCTTCTCGGACTGCCTAGATCTACTTCTGACGCCGTCAAGACTTATATGCTTCCAGGCCGTCATGACTCTTTTACTCTTGACGCCCTTCCTACGTGACGCCGTCAAATCTTCTCTGGATCGTCATGGATTTTCATGAAATTTGCTCTTGACGCCGTCAAGGTTTTGCTCTTGACGTCGTCACCTACTGTTCCCAGCATGGAAAATTAAGACTTTGGCGTTTTCTTCACTTTTATGCTCCAAAAACATCCGAATTGCTTCCTTTTCCAGATTTCTCTCCCAAAGTACCTAAAATCACAAAAGGAACGATTTAGGGCAATATTTGATCAAATAAAGTCGGATTCGGGCTTAAATGACCCCCTAAAAACGGACCATTTTTCGCCTCATCATATACCCTTACACTTGAGATTTGCTTGTCCTCAAGCAAATGCGCTTTTATTCTACTCAAAAGATAAGTTAGGGGTCATTTAACACTAATATAAAAGTAATTACAACAAATAATCGTTCCACTAAAGACCAATAGACAAGCACGGATGTCATATACAAGCACCTCACAAATAGTGTTTAGATACTCACATCTCTCGGGTGTAATAAAGTATAAATTACAATATGGAAACGGAAAATATCTCTCACTATCTGTCATAGCAAAATAGATTACCATAGGCTTGGGAAAGGATCAAACCTCCACCACATGGCGTAAGCACCTAGGATAAACTATCAAAGAGGTCTTTTAAAGGGTTGTAACGTTAGGTGTAGGGATATGAAATACACGGTTTTGTTGGATAAAGGAAGTTTTACTGGTGGCGAGTTAACAATCTTAGTCAATTACATGTACAATGTGGCGTTGCTAAGCCAAGACTAGACTCGACTTAAGCTAATAAATGAAAAATAACAAAAACATAAAATAAACATAGAATGAAAAGGGATGGTAGTCCGTATGTTTTTTCTCTTTTTCTTTTTCTTGATTTTTCCCTTTTTTTTTTTTTTTTTTTTTTTTGCATACACTCTTACCCTACCATCCAAAATAATACATCATAGGGAATGAACATTCCCCTTACACTTGAATCTTTACATACTTTACATTAAACTAATCTAATGACTCGAATTAAGAAAATCAAAACACTTGGAGCACTTTTAAGATTAACGTACATATGGGGGTAATAAATGATGTTCTTCCCCATTACTCCATAAAATAAGTACTTACCCATGAGTCCCAATCATCCCAAAACAATATGTACAAGGATATGACTCGACTTAGCAACCATATAATCAATTAGAGAGTTAACTTAGGGTTTCACAAATAACAATAATGCACTAAAAATGAGCCCATACACGGAAGGCTAAGGTGATTTGGTTGTACATTTAAGTGGGGTGTAACAAATTCTTCCTTTAAGTAAAATGCTTAAAGTTAGAAACGAAAAGATAGGCTCGGAGGGGTGTACTAGGGGTTTCGTGTACTAAAAATGAGTACAACGCTAAGGGTGTGGGAAAAATTAGTTGACTTAACTAGCCAAATAATATGACTTAAATGGTCAATTAATTATGATACGGGTTTAACACAAGGGTAGTCCTAATGCCTCTTATCATGTAGTAAATCCTACTACACAAATGTAGTCTCACTAGCGGTCTCGGGATGCATCACTAACGCAAGTTCTAGAATCTAAATGCTACCGGTACACTCATAAGCACTAATAGTAAATGCTTTTCCTATCGAATCTAAAGGCGAACCTCACATATTTGGGTGGAAAATTTTTCTGAATATACGGTTATGTGCTAGTCATACAATCTCCTATCCATGAGACGCTTGCTATGGCTAAAATTTCACTCCTAAATGTTGTAAAAAATTTTAAATTTGGCGCTAAAATTGCACTAACAAGTATTTCTCATAGTTTTATTACACATCTACCATTAAACAAAACAAACTCAAGTGAAAGTGCATATGTAAGGTATCATCTTTTTACCCTCCCCTTACACTTAAGATGAACATTGTCCCCAATGTTCAAGTAAAGAATGTAAAAGTGAAAAAGTAAAGAGAATGAAATCAAATACTCCCCTGATTCGCTCGGTATGGATAATAGGATGGCCAGGTTAAATCTTCCTCCAAGAAAATGAACGATCAAAGCTTCCCTTCCAGAATATAAATCATCTTCTTGTCATAAATAACCTGTAAAACCTGACAAAATAGACAAGATAACCTCGCGTAAAATCGGCGGCATCCTATATAAGTTTCTAAATCCTAGAAAACAAGATAAGATATAATGCTTGTGGAATGAAGTTTGCAGATCTCCTGGAGATTATAAAACTTAATAATTCACAAAAACCATAAGACTCCGTTAGAAAAACAAAACCGGTAAAATTTCCAGATTTTAACTCCTGACGCCGTCAAGAGTAAACCTCTGACGCCGTCAGAATGGACGTGCAGAAATTCTTATGTTAAGTTTCCGGAAAATTTCTAGAAAAACTTGGTCTTACTTCCTGGAAAATCCTGCAAAACTTCATTATGACTCAATACAAGCATTTGACTCTAACAAATACGAATATACATGCTCATTTAATATTGTGGAGAATCATGATCGGTTTGTTTCTTAAAAACATATTTGGGGTTTCCCCTTACACTTATCTTTTGCAAAAATACTTCTAGGTGGAGTTAAGACTAGGCTAAACAACAAAGTAAAGTATTTCCACATTTTAGTTTAGGAACATGATCTACCAACAATAAAAATACAACATGCATACGGAAGCAAATAACAATCAAACAAATAAAATCACACAAAACATGGGTTGCCTCCCAAGAAGCGCTTTTCTTTATTTACGAGTCTTGTAGCTAGACTCAAGGTCATGGGTTACTACGTGATCTCATCATTGGTAATGATATACCCCATATAGTTGCGATCATTACTGTTATGGTGGTAGTGCCTCAATCTGTCAATACTCGCAATCACCACTCCACCTAATTTACTTCTTAGGTTAGCCATCCCATCTTGGCTCACGCCTTCAATTGTGAAAGGCCCATACCACCAAGGACTTGGTTTATCAGGTGGTATTGTTATTTCCGAGTGTCTTAAGAGCACCAAGTTCCCTTCCACAAATGGTGTATGATTTTTTTCGTGTCGAGTGTGTTCGAGTTCAACCAGAACCTTATTGCTTTTTCTTCTTTCATCCTTAGCTTTCTTATAACTTTTGATTCTTGCCTCCCATGCAAGAATCTTATTCTGAACACGAATGGGTGTCGTGCCAATGTTGTTTTTAATCATTCTCCAACTCAAATTCTCATGCCCACTTCGCGGGGTCATGGGGAAGCTAATCTTTCTTTTTCCAGATTTAAGCTCAATCTTCCTACCTTCATACTTAATGACAGCCCTAGCGGTGGTGAGGAATGGTGCCCCAAGAATTATTGGCATGCATCCATCCCCTTTATCATTGATGATCATAAAATCAACGGGGTACATGAATCCTGCAACATTAACTAATACATCTTCTGCGATTCCTAGGGGGTATATGTACGAGTGTCCAACAAGAGATAACCTAACACGAGTAGGTGCTGTCATTTTTTACGTTAGTTGGATGTAAATAGTTAGGGGCATAAGATTTACTTCCGATCCTTGGTCGGCGAAAGCACTAAGATGTTTCAAGTCCCCGATGCTCGTTGGTATTTCAAAGTTCCCACATGCTACCTGCTTAGTAGCCAGTTTCTGTACCAATAACCTCTCGAATACTGATCCTCCAGGAAGCGTATCATACTCATCTTCCTCTTCTTCCTCTTTCTCAGGAACCTGTCCGGAGGATTGGTTACGCCCATCACCCTTAATCCAATTTGTTATGGTGTTTTTGTTTATATCATGCTTCAGGTAGTAACTCAAAGGTTGAGATTCTGGTGGTTTTTCTAAGGTCCGTTTAGCAGGAGTTTCTATCTTCTCGTTATCTTTTTGGACAATGGTGATGGAGTTAACAAATTGGGTGGTGGGAGTGGCGCTTTCTTTCCTTAGTAGCATTCCTTCGGGGGTTCTCTGGTTGGCATACTCCTCCAATAGACTCAACATCTCATTCATTTTCTCCTGCATTTCCTCTTTTTGCTTATAAACTGCTTTTTCGAATCTAGCAAGCCGATCTGAGTGAGTTGCCATATATTCTCTCATCCTAGCCTCAAACTCCGAGCTAAGTTCCTTGGGAGGGGAACAAGGTGGGGTGCACCTTTGAAAAGTATCGACATGTTCTCTAGAAGGTGACTCAGATAATGGTGTCGAAGTTGGTTTTGAGACAGAATTGACAGTGGCTTGTCTAGGACTTAAAGGTCTCCTTTGCCTTTCCTCAAAATAGTCAACTTTTGCCTCAAGTTTACATAGGAGTTCATCGGGGATTTCGGTGGTTCCTCCAGATGTCGAGACTGCATTGATGGCCGCTTCTATCGTATGTTTAAATTCCCACATCTCATGATTATCAACAGCGAGCTCTTCGATAATTGCCCAAGACTCCTCGGCGTTCTTATCACGCAATTTACCTCCCGCGGCCCTGTCGATGGTGCGCTTAGTGTGATAGTCAACATGGTCGTAGAAAATCTGGACTAATAACCAAAGGTTTATGCCATGATGAGGGATCTTGTAGAGGAGATCCTTAAAACGGGCCCAAGCCTCGTAGAAAGTTTCACCCCGCTGTTGGTCAAACATCAAAATGTCCCTTCTAAGCATTGCAGTCTTTTCCGGCGGAAAGAATTGGGTAAGGAAGCGATTGGCAAGATTGTCCCATGTGGTGATGGATCCCGCGGGTAAACGCTCAAGCCATTGACTAGCTTGATCCCGTAGAGAGAATTGGAATAGGCGTAATCGGGTTGTCTCTCTAGTTTCAACATCTAGGTCTATGGAATCTACGATTTTGAGAAAGTCCTTAAGATGTTGGTTTGGATCTTCGGAACGAAGTCCATGGAATGCACATCCGCTTTGCACCAACCGGATGGTGTCGGATCGCAAGGGGGTCACATTGGCTCCGGTGAGCTCAATGGTGTTTCGGTAGCCTTGGTGGCTAGGTCGGGAGTACTCTCCTAAGGTTCGGGGCCTAAGGGGTTCTAATGGTGGGTTTTGTTGTAGTGGGATGACGGGTTCAAAGATGTTACCACCTTCCATGATGTCGGATGGTAAAGAGTTACGAACAAAGGCACGAAGAAATAAGATAGACTAAAGAAGACCTAAAAATAAAAACAAAATCTTACTAGAAAGGAATCTGGCAAGTAGACCTAATAAAAAGAAATTCTAACCTAGACAATAACTATTCCCCGGCAGCGGCGCCAAAAACTTGATGCGTGGGAATCGCAACAGGCTTTACCTCTCGAGGGATCTCGAGAAGCTTACAACCCCCACCAGGCAGTGTACCTGATCGTTGTAGTATAGTATAGTGACAAGTACCGGGGGATTGATCGTTCAGCTTAGGAATAGTGTCGCTAGGATTAGAAAGCCTAAATACTAGTTCTAAAGGTGAGGGATGATTATTTTTGTATTTTTATATTTTGTAGAAAGCAATTAAAATCTCGGGTTTTGGAAGAGTGGGCGGAATTAGTTGCTATTCAACTAACCCAAAACTAAGATGCAATCAAAATAAAATACTAAAAATGAAAATAAACTAATTATACTAAGGTTGTGAGCAGTAATTGGAGAAAATGTGTTTACTTAGATTTCACTACTCCCTAGATATCTTTTACATGTTAATTACTTGTTATAATTGCATGGATGACGGATTGTATTCCTTAATACCATTCATGGGGTGGCATACATAACTCCCCAATTCTATGAGCTCTTATCTCCTCCTACACCATGCCCAACACAACTATAAGGATTGTAAACAGTGGCTCATGCATTAAATACAACCAATAAAGACCTAGTACGCCTCGGTTCATGTTTCTTAAGACGTTCAAGCATGTTACCATTTGGAGATCTGTCAGTTTTCTTAAGCCTAACATATAAATCATTCATCCAAGACAAGAATAAACAAGTAATCAACACATAATCAATATCTAGGTTTCATTAGATCTAAGCAAACACAAAAGAGATCTAGCCTAGCATAATGGAATTGAGACAAGAACAAGATATAGACAACCAACACATAGACATATTGATTGAATTAGAAGAACACTTATCTCAATTACAATGCAAGGTATCAAGGGTTTGGAACCCTTGAAAAACCTGTAAAAGTTGCACCAAAATCGTACTTAGGGTTTCTCCAAAACTTCTCTCTTTAAATGTGAAAAATTAGAAAACTATATATAGAAAAATGGGTTTGACGGCGTCAAGAAGAAACATGTGACGCCGTCACCTCGCCGCCAAAACTCTTCTCGAACTGCCTAGATCTACTTCTGACGCCGTCAAGACTTATATGCTTCCAGGCCGTCATGACTCTTTTACTCTTGACGCCCTTCCTACGTGACGCCGTCAAATCTTCTCTGGATCGTCATGGATTTTCATGAAATTTGCTCTTGACGCCGTCAAGGTTTTGCTTTTGACGCCGTCACCTACTGTTCCCAGCATAGAAAATTAAGACTTTGGCGTTTTCTTCACTTTTATGCTCCAAAAACGTCCGAATTGCTTCCTTTTCCAGATTTCTCTCCCAAAGTACCTAAAATCACAAAAGGAACGATTTAGGGCAATATTTAATCAAATAAAGTCAGATTCGGGCTTAAATGACCCCCTAAAAACGGACCATTTTTCGCCTCATCAGGTACCAAGTTGCAAGACTTTTAGGATTGGCAGATGAAGAACAAGACACAGTGAAAGAATGTTACAAAGAGTATATAGGAATGGTGAAAATTTATTATGAAGATGCACTTAGAGCAAATCTAGGGAAGGTAGAAAGTGATGAAAATGGCAGAGTTGCTGCAGACATTAGACCACAGCCGGATGCAGATTTGGAAGATGCAATGGATATAGTTGATGAATCACCAAAGAAAAGGATCAAGATTAAAAGAGAAGAAGACATGAAAGAGAGCAACAAATCAAGTGAATGGTAACACCCCCAAAATTTGATACAGCGGAAGACTCAACAAGCTTTCGGGGTGCTACGGAGATTGGTATCCAACACAAGACATAATAGAACGAGATAAAGTAAACATAATAAAAACGCAACCAAAACGGGGTTTTAAGTTTACATTTATCCCAACATCATTCAGAGTCAGGCCCAAAATAAAATAACAGTAGGTCCATAATTCAATATCAGAGTTTAGAAAAAATCCATTCCAAGCATTCGTATCATCACTTAATTACTTGAGAAAACGCGCTAAAAGTCAGCTTTCGCTGGTGAGATCATAGGTTTAAATTCATCTAACAATATAGTGGACATAAACGCAAAACGCTTGCTAGCTAGACTAAGATTCACTAAAAGCCTGCGGATACCCTCCGCTCCAATCCTAACACACGAATACCCTCCGTTCAACATAGATATTCGGGTAACCCCCGCAATACCGATAAATACTCGGATAACCTCCAAAGTATCATTAACCTATAGGTGCACACTACAGTATCTAAATAAGCCAACCTTGAATAGTACACACGATCCGTGTGACTAAAGCTGACAATAACCAAATAAGTCAACCTTGAATAGTACACATAAATTATGTGACTAAAGCTGACAAAACATCCTAGTCTATACGCATAGCAAGTTTAGAAAGAATATAAAAGCGATAATAGTCCACATAAAATAATTTGCACGTTTCTCACCCCAAGTATTGAAAACATAGTTCAAGAGTAAAAAGTGGGGCTATGACTCACCTCAAGTCCAGAAAATAGCAAGAAGAAGTCGGTAGAAATAAGATGTATAGTAACTCACAAGACAGCAACTACGGACTCGGCACGACCTAACAATATTAACTCGTTCAGAATCATTTCCTCAAATTCAAAATATTCCCAAACCCGGACATAATCCGTTTTATTTTCCGAAAATCCATTTCGTATTAGTTTGGTGTATTTACGTTTGGTATCCGTACGGGTGGTGGGTCGACACAAAACAAACCAAAAGGTCACACAAAGAATAATAAAATAAACTATAGATCTAATATTAGCCCAATATATCATTTAAATAAATCGCCGAAGTTTATCAAATCCGTCGATTTGATAAACCCCATATTTACTTACGTAATATACCATTCCAAGATTACACCCATTCCTAAAGCACATAGCACATAAACACTATATGGTATATATCGTAGTTTAATAAATTCCTTATATACATCGTCAAATTGGCCAGATTCCCCGATATATATATTCGCAATTTATTACCCTTTACATATACCACAACCTATGGGCGTCGTAGGATACGATGCCCATTAATATATTCATTTCGTATCGCCAAATAACCTGGTTCAACCCTTCGGTTAAATGGTTATTTAGTTATAGAAAACGTTTATATTAATCGTCATATATCCGTGACAACACGAAAGTCACAAATAAAACTTACCTGAACTCGAATGACTACGACTCCGCATAACTCGATAAGTTTACTCGTTATATATATATATATATATATATATATATATATATATATATATATATATATATATATATATATATATATATATATATATAAATGACCCTTTTATTTAGTGCTTAGTAATTGTCGAGAGTTTCGTTTTATAACACATTTTTATAATAATAATACGTTCAATAATATTACGCTACTCTCGTAACCTAATATATATCTAGTCGTATTATTTATAATATGACTCGTGCTTATTATTATTATTAATATACGCGCTTATATAATTATATATCCGTTATACACGTCTATATATTCATATAAACGTTTATATTACTAATAAATATTATTACAAGTTTTATTATTCATGTTTTATTTGTAAATAGTTATCGAGTCATACGAAATGGTCACATGTCCGAGTCATGACTCTCGGCTCATTGTCCAAGTCAAAAGTAATAAGCAATAGTCATAAAAACAAATGCATCTCCGTCCAACACAATCCCAATCCACGTGCTACAACAATAGGGTCCGACTACGGCACCCGACTAACCTATCTCCGTCAATCTAAGTGACCGTCTCACAATCGGTCCCCAAAACCACTTCTCGTCAACACAACTCCAAAATCAAATAAGCCACAATAATGGTAACCAACAATAATCAAATAACCATAAAGTAAACTTAGCCGAAATATATATATTTCGACATCACAAACGGTTCTCAAAAATAACCGTATTCGGGTTAAATACCAAGTCAACCCAAGTCAAATTCATATACTAAGAGCCACGTGGGTCCCACCTGAGACCACCATGGTCGCGGCTAGCTCACAAGAGCTCGACCCAAATGAAACAAACCGACCCATATGGGGTCTTCGGCTCCAACATGAATCGACCGACACTCATAACCAATCCAAATCCAACTAATCAATCAAACCAAATCAAACAATTAATCACAATGACCAAAAGTGATCAACAATCAAGAAAACGGGTCAAAAATGACCACCACGACCCGGAATCAAATAAAGTCGAGGGTGAGACCTCGGCTAGGGGTCGACCACGCAACAAAAACCCAACCAAACTTCAAAACCCGGATACCAAACCAAGATTTAACAAGTTTTTAACAAAACCCATTATTATTTTTATCCATTTCTTCCAAATCCGACCCAAGTTAATATAAATTTGTGGGTTTGGGTTCGTTTTTCAACAAAATCGATGCACCTCGTGCACATTTACCCGTAGATCTACAAAATCAACCAATAAAAATGATGGTGGTGAGGTGGGTGGCGTCGGTGGTGTTAGAACGAGGTGGGATGATGGTTTTTGGGCGCGTGAATCACCACAAAATAACAAGGATGATGTGGGGAGTGTTTTGGGAGTGGCGGTGTATGGTGGAGAGCGGCGGTGGTGGCCGGTTTTTGGGTGGCCGGCGGTGGAGAAAGAGAGGAGAGGGAGAGGGTGAGTTGTTAGAGTGAAAGTGATAATATGAGGTTAGGGTTAGGGTTTAAATAAGGTATTTTTCACTTTAGGTCCCTCAACCAAATTTTCTTATTATTTGCACATCAAACCTTTTTACCTCCAAGTTTAATTAATAAAAATGTCCCCTCACGTAAGTGAAAACTTACGATTAAAATATTAAACGTCCCCGAAGCTCGTTATATTCACCATTTGACGGACTATATATATATATTCCACCGAAATTTATAATAAATACGTGACTAAAAGTCCAACGTATTAAAACTCGTAAGTTTTTAAACTTTTAAGTTCCCTAGTGCCGGAGTCGACGTAGTACCAAGTGAGAATTAAGAATACATCACCGAGCATAAAATTTCATGATGAATTATTAAAATAATTCACGAATTTCATAACGTCTAAAAATATAATTATCCATAAATATTGGTCTTACAAGTTCGTTGCGAATAAAAATTTTAAATAAAAATTATTAACGAACTCTAACGTAATGCGGGTTTTCAAAATAACTCCCTAAGTTGCCGGTTGTCACATCCTCCCAGTCTCAGAAGAAACCTGTCCTGGGTTTCTCTCGGAACAATTTGTCTACGAAGTGAAAAGCTTCGGATATTTCTTTCGGAACTCGTCCTCACGTTCCCACGTAAATTCTGGTCCATGTGGGGAATTCCAACGAACCTTGACGAGCGGGATGCGACTTCGCTTGAGTCGTTTATCTTCACGATCTAAAATCTCAATTGGCTCTCCCACAAAATTCAATTTCTCATCAATACGAATATCCTTCATCGGAATAATAGGCATCTCATCAGAAAGACATTTCTTCAAATTACTAACGTGAAATACGTCATGAACTTTACTCAGTTCCTGTGGTAATTCCAACCTATAAGCCACAGGCCCAATTCTTTCTAAGATAAGAAATGGTCCAATGTAGCGTGGGTTGAGTTTTCCACGTTTCCCGAAACATATCACACCCTTACAAGGCGAGACTTTCAGCATCACTTTGTCTCCAACCTGGAACTCTAAGGGTTTACGTCTCTGATCGGCGTAACTTTTCTGCCTATCCCTGGCTGCTTGCAACCGATCACGAATCTGAGCTACTTTCTCTGTAGTTTCCAAGATAAGTTCAGGGCCTGTGAGTTGGCTATCTCCAACTTCTGCCCAACTGATAGGCGAACGACACTTTCTGCCATACAAAGCTTCAAATGGTGCAGCTTTAAGACTTGTGTGGTAGCTATTATTATAGGAGAATTCCGCAAGGGGTAAGTATTTCTCCCAGCCTTTACCAAAGTCTATGATACATGCACAAAGCATATCCTCTAACGTCTGAATGGTCCTCTCACTTTGACCATAGGTTTGGGGATGATATGCAGTACTCATATCAAGTCTCGTCCCCAAAGCCGTTTAAAGTGATCGCCACAAAGCGGACATAAAGCGGCTATCGCGATCAGAAATAATCGATATCGGGACTCCATGATGTGAAATAATTTCCTTCACATACAACCTCGCAAGTTTATCCACACTATCATCTTCACTAATTGCTAGGAAATGAGCAGACTTTGTCAGACGATCCACAATTACCCAGATAGCGTCACACCCGCTAGCTGTCCTCGGTAATTTGGTAATGAAGTCCATTGTAATCCGCTCCCATTTCCAGACTGGAAGTTCTGGTTGCGTTAGTAATCCTGACAGTCTCTGATGTTCGGCTTTAACCTTAGAACATGTCAAGCACTTACTAACATACGATGCTATATCCGCCTTCATGTTTGGCCACCAATATAACTTCTTAAGATCTTGGTACATCTTGTCAGATCCCGGATGAATAGAGTACCTCGACTTATGCGACTCATGCATAATTAACTCCCGAATTCCTCCATATAATGGTACCCAAATCCGATCTCCAAAACATAGTAATCCATCAGAACGTTTAACAAATCCTTTCTCATTCTCAACCATCCCGAATATATACTCAGCAGATCTGTTTTCTGCTTTCAACGCTTCCGTTTGAGCTTCAAGTATTTAAGACGGTAATGGCGATACGATAGTCATTCCCAATGACCTAACTCGTAGTGGTGGTATTCTTTGCTTTCGACTAAGAGCATCAGCAACAACGTTTGCTTTACCAGGATGGTAGCGAATTTCACAATCATAATCGCTTAGCAACTCAATCCAACGTTGTTGTCTCATATTGAGCTCTTTTTGATTCAAAATGTGTTGCAGGCTTTTGTGGTCAGTAAACACTACACACTTGGTTCCATACAAGTAATGTTTCCATATCATTAAAGCAAAAACCACAGCACCTAACTCTAAATCATGGGTGGTGTAGTTTTTCTCATGATTTTTGAGCTGTCGGGAAGCATAAGCTATCACTTTCTCTCGTTGCATTAACACGGCTCCCAATCCTTTATGTGAAGCGTCACAATAGACGACGAAATCCTCGTTACCTTCAGGTAACGCTAAGATAGGAGCACTACACAACATCTTCTTAAGCAATTGAAATGCTTCCTCTTCTTTATCTCCCCATTCATACGTAACACTCTTTTGAGTCAATTTGATTAATGGTTTAGCTATCTTCGAAAATCCCTCAATGAATCTTCGGTAATAACCGGCTAACCCTAAAAATTGACGAACCTCTGTTGGGGTCGTAAGTGCAGCCCAATCTTTTATTGCCTCAATCTTAGCAGGATCCACATGGACTCCTTGCCTATCAATTACATGACCCAAAAATTGTACCGTCGGAATCCAAAATACACATTTAGAAAACTTGGCATACAGTTTCTCCTTCCTGAGCAATTCTAAGATAAGTCTTAGATACTCCTCATGCTCCTTCTCACTCTTCGAATAAATCAGAATGTCATCGATGAACACAATCACAAACTTATCTAAGTAAGGCTTACACACCCGATTCATGAGATCCATGAATATCGCCGGTGCGTTAGTCAACCCAAACGGCATCACCTGAAACTCGTAATGCCCGTAACGGGTTCTGAAAGCCGTTTTCGGAATATCTTCTTCGCGAACTCAAAGTTGATGATATCCCGATCTCAAATCGATCTTCGAATACACACTCGATCCTTGAAGTTGATCGAACAAGTCGTCGATCCTTGGTAACTGGTATCTATTCTTCACCGTTAACTTGTTCAGCTCTCGGTAATCGATGCACATACGGAATGATCCATCCTTCTTCTTCACAAATAAGACTGGGGCTCCCCAATGTGAAGAACTTGGTCTTATGAATCCTTTTTCGGCTAACTCCGCCAATTGTTTTGACAACTCTTCTAGCTCGGTAGGTGCAAGACGATAAGGCGCTCGTGCTACAGGTGCAGCACCAGGTATCAACTCAATCTGAAACTCCACTTGTCTAGTCGGTGGGATTCTCGGAAAATCATCGGGAAACACATCCGGAAAATCACGAACTACAGGCACATCTCCAATGCACCTTTCCTTTTTCTTCGTCCCTCCTTTCTCAGAAATTTGAGCTAAGAAAAGGTAACATCCCTTCTCCATTAGCTTTGGTAACTTAGTGCAAGAAATAACTGCTAATCAGGATGGGCTCCTTGAATCCTTCCGATCTCCTAATATATTTAGGACTTCATTTCCGTAAGGTACACGCACGATCTTCTCGTCGCAAAGTATGTGAGCACGATACTTCGACAACCAATCCATACCAATGATAACATCAAAACTTCCTAGCGTGACGGGTAGAAGATCTATGTTGAAAGGGTGGTTCAAGAAATTTAACGTACAACCGCGAATGATGGTATTAATCCTTTCTATATTCCCATTTGCTAACTCTATATCATATCCAATTCCTAAGGCCATCGGGGGTTTCTCTAGTAAGGGTGTAAACGTAGTGGTCACAAAACTCCTATCGGCACCAGTATCAAATAGTATGGAAGCATAACGATTATTGAGAAGGAACGCACCAGTAACAACGTTCGGATCTTCTCCTTTCTCGTTCCCGAGTGCATACACTCTTCCCTGAGAAGCTCCAGCTTCCACACGTTGGTCCCCGTTATCTTGTCGTCCACGATTTCCTCCAGCTCCACGGTTTCCATGATTGTACCCATTACCACCCGAGCCTTGATTTCCTCGGTTCCACGATTCTCTACACTCATTCCTATAGTGTCCCTTCTTTCCACACCCATAACAAGTAACATCCGCCTTATTTCTCATTTAAGGGGCAGCTTGAACCATAGCAAGAGGTCGAGCTCTACAATCTTTAGCTGTGTGTCCCTTCTTTGAGCAGTTCTGGCTTTTCACACTACACCATCCAGTATGATGTTGGTGGCAACGACCACACTTAGGTGCATCACCGTTCTGGTTCTTCTTATCTCCATTCCCAATAGCATAAGCCTTAGCTTGTCTCTTGCTTCGGTGATCATTACCCTTAGAGTGTTGGCCTCTCTTTCTCTTTTCATTCTTCTCCTTATCAGCTCCTTCTAATTTCAACGAATCCATAAGTTGTTGAGCAATAGTGATTGCCTCATGGATGTTTGCAGGCCTAGCAGAAATCACATCATTCCTTGTAGCTACATGCAACCCATCAGTATACCTCTCGATCTTTTGAGTCTCGGTTTTTTACCATATCTGGGCAAAGCAAGGCCAATTCCTGGTAACGACGATTGTAAGTCGTCATATCATTACCTTTCACTTTGTGGTTCCAAAACTCAATCTCTAGCTTCTTGACCTCATTCCTTGGGCAATAAGTCTGAATCAGCAGAGACTTAAATTGCTCCCAAGTCATGGCATAAGCTACCTCACTCGCAACTGAATTTCGGTAATTGTTCCACCAAGTTAAAGCTTCATCCTTGAAAGTAAAAGAAGCAAACTTTACCTTCGCATTCTCCGCACAACCACTGACATTGAACACTGACTCAGTCTTCTCAATCCATCTGACCAAGTAAACCACTCCTTCAGTTCCACCAAACTCAATGGGTCCAAAAATCTTGAACTCCTTGTATTGACGTCCATTAGCACGAACAGGTGGAAAAGTTCCAGCAGAATTGTTGGAATGATTTGACTCGGCTAGCAGTTCAGCAACTCTTTGCTCCACAAGTTGATTGATCATTGCTTGATCCACAGTAGGTGCATTAAGTGGAACATGATCATTGTCTCCCTGAACATCAACATTTTGATTCCTGTTGTTGCGGATAGTAGTGTCCAGGTTGTCAGGAGTAGGGGTTTCAACATTTCGAGTAGGACGACGTCCTCGGCGACCAGGGGTAGTCACTGCAGGACCGGTTCTGGTAGCTCTAACAGGGTTTCGTCGTGGGGCTATTGATCTGAAACATCATACAAGTTCATGAGTCTCCAATAGAACTTATCACTATGCTCAACAAAAGTAATTCAACGAAGCCAAGTCATGGAAAGAATAGCAACAATACACCACGTAACATCAATAAAGCGAATAAGGACTCAATTTCCATAATACCCAAAATCACATAATACCATATATTAATAACCATCAACCATACAATAGAGATCTAACATCGTTCCAACTACTAGAAAACACAAAACCTACTAATCGTTCTAAACGAGACGAATACTGAACAAATACATCAAAATATGATAACTTGCTTTACTAGCCGAACACTCTTCGGGTAGAAAGCAACAAGACAACATAACCCAAGCAACTAGCCACACTGCTGGCGGAGGCTCCTCAACTCCTGCCTCAAGCCATCAAGATCTCTCCATAATGATCCTAGCTCCACGCTATGGGTGTCTCGGTCTCTCTTGAGGTCAGCCATCTCCTTCTCCAGCTCGGCATTCCTTTGCCATAGCTTGCGGTCGGCCTCTCGAGCTGTAACAAAACCTCGCTGTAAACTCTCGATATGCTCGTGAACCTCCATCAAAACTCTCCTCATCTCAGTAACTCTCCTCTCAGCCATAACCATATCAACCCTCAACTGCCCAATGAACTCAACAGTCACCCTATCAATCCGCTCCGATATACGTGTAACTCTCTCACCAAGATCCGTAATCTGAGCCCATAACCTACCAATCTCACCTAACTCTGCATGCTCAGCAGAAGCCTCAGAAGGTGCATCCGACTCAACAGGACTACCAGGTGGCAACTCAAACAAAAACGGATGATCAGGTGAATCAGGCTCAATCGGATGTATAGGTGAATCAGGCTCCTCAGCCTGTGCTGGCAGCACAATCAAATCATCATCATCAGGCATCTCCTCCTCCTGAGGGTTATTCTCCTCCTCAGGGTCATCATCATCACCCTGCTCAGCCTCCTGAGGGTCATCAGCCTCATCCTCACCCTCGTACTCCTCCTCCTCATCGGAAGGGTACATCATCAATCGTCGTCTCCTAATAGGTGAACCATGTGGAGATGTGGTGGGTGATCTAGGACGACGACACAATGATGCAGGTGGTGCCTCAGATAGAAGAGAGTGAGCATCAATCTGTAAAGGTGATGGAGTAGGGCGTACCGACATGTGTGTCGTAGCTCGGTGGGCAAAGCGCGGGGCCACACGAGCCAAAGCCTGATGAAGAGTAAGCTGCCTCGATGTACCAGGGAGCCCTGAAGAAGATGAGGGTCCCTGCGTAGATGCAGCAGGTGGTGCTGAAGTAGAACCTGTCGGTGTCATAGTAGCCGAATGCATGGCCATCTGGTAAGGATCATTAGATGCCATAGTGAACTGTGCGGGTAATACCGGTGCAGTAAGAATATCCTCGACAACATCAGGCATGTGGGAGGCCATGGTCTGTGACAACGGCGTACGGTAGGTGTAAGTGTTTCAAAACAACTCAATCACAACTCAAAATACCATACTAAGAATCCTTAGCAAATAATTCAATCATATAATCTCAATAAAGAGTTTCAAATACCGCATTACTAAAACGTTTATAAAACATTTAGACCATATAATTCCTCGAAACGCCATCTTATTACTAAATCCATAAACCTCAAATTATCCCAAATATCTCATAATACCTCAAAATAATAGAAGATGCTTCGGCTTGGCGGGCTGGCGGGCAGTGGTCAAGGATCATTTTCTATAAAAAAAATTCGGTTATAGTTTAGGCGTTTATTTACCTAGTTCTCTATAACCTGGCTCTGATACCAATCTGTAACACCCCCAAAATTTGATACAGCGGAAGACTCAACAAGCTTTCGGGGTGCTACGGGGATTGGTATCCAACACAAGACATAATAGAACGAGATTAAGTAAACATAATAAAAACGCAACCAAAACGGGGTTTTAAGTTTACATTTATCCCAACATCATTCAGAGTCAGGCCCAAAATAAAATAACAGTAGGTCCATAATTCAATATCAGAGTTTAGAAAAAATAGATCCATAAACCGAGAGCCTTCGCCGAGCCTTCCATTCCAAGCATTCGTATCATCACTTAATTACCTGAGAAAACGCGCTAAAAGTCAGCTTTCGCTGGTGAGATCATAGGTTTAAATTCATCTAACAATATAGTGGACATAAACGCAAAACGCTTGCTAGCTAGACTAAGGATTCACTAAAAGCCTGCGGATACCCTCCGCTCCAATCCTAACACACGGATACCCTTCGTTCCAACATAGATATTCGGGTAACCCCCGCAATACCGATAAATACTCGGATAACCTCCAAAGTATCATTAACCTATAGGTGCACACTACAGTATCTAAATAAGCCAACCTTGAATAGTACACACACGATCCGTGTGACTAAAGCTGACAATAACCAAATAAGTCAACCTTGAATAGTACACATAAATTATGTGACTAAAGCTGACAAAACATCCTAGTCTATACGCATAGCAAGTTTAGAAAGAATATAAAAGCGATAATAGTCCACATAAAATAATTTGCACGTTTCTCACCCCAACTATTGAAAACATAGTTCAAGAGTAAAAAGTGGGGCTATGACTCACCTCAAGTCCAGAAAATAGCAAGAAGAAGTCGGTAGAAATAAGATGTATAGTAACTCACAAGACAGCAACTACGGACTCGGCACGACCTAACAATATCGACTCATTCAGAATCATTTCCTCAAATTCAAAATATTCCCAAACCCGGACGTAATCCGTTTTATTTTCGAAAATCTATTTCGTATTAGTTTGGTGTATTTACGTTTGGTATCCATACGGGTGGTGGGTCGACACAAAACAAACCAAAAAGTCACACAAAGAATAATAAAATAAACTATAGATCTAATATTAGCCCAATATATCATTTAAATAAATCGCTGAAGTTTATCAAATCCGTCGATTTGATAAACCCCATATTTACTTACGTAATATACCGTTCCAAGATTACACCCATTCCTAAAGCACATAGCACATAAACACTATATGGTATATATCGTAGTTTAATAAATTCCTTATATACATCGTCAAATTGGCCAGATTCCCCGATATATATATTCGCAATTTATTACCCTTTACATATACCACAACCTAAGGGCGTCGTAGGATACGATGCCCATTAATATATTCATTTTGTATAGCCAAATAACCTGGTTCAACCCTTTGGTTAAGTGGTTATTTAGTTATAGAAAACGTTTATATTAATCGTCATATATCCGTGACAACACGAAAGTCACAAATAAAACTTACCTGAACTCGAGTGACTATGACTCCGCATAACTCGATAAGTTTACTCGTTATATATATATATATATATAGATATATATATATATATATATATATATATATATATATATAAATGACCCTTTTATTTAGTGTTTAGTAATTGTCGAGAGTTTCTCGTTTTATAACACATTTTTATAATAATAATACGTTCAATAATATTACGCTACTCTCGTAGCCTAATATATATCTAGTCGTATTATTTATAATATGACTCATGATTATTATTATTATTAATATACGCGCTTATATAATTATATATCCGTTATACACGTCTAAATATTCATATAAACGTTTATATTACTAATAACTATTATTACGTGTTTTATTATTTATGTTTTATTTGTAAATAGTTATCGAGTCATACGAAATGGTCACATGTCCGAGTCATGACTCTCGGCTCATTGTCCAAGTCCAAAGTAATAAGCAATAGTCATAAAAACAAATGCATCTCCGTCCAACACAATCCCAATCCACGTGCTACAACAATAGGGTCCGACTACGGCACCCGACTAACCTATCTCTGTCAATCTAAGTGACCGTCTCACAATCGGTCCCCAAAACCACTTCTCGTCAGCACAACTCCAAAATCAAATAAGCCACAATAATGGTAACCAACAATAATCAAATAACCATAAAGTAAACTTAGCCGAAATATATATATTTCGACATCACAAACGGTTCTCAAAAATAACCGTATTCGGGTCAAATACCAAGTCAACCCAAGTCAAATTCATATACTAAGAGCCACGTGGGTCCCACCCGAGACCACCATGCTCGCGGATAGCTCACAAGAGCTCGACCCAAATGAAACAAACCGACCCATATGGGGTCTTCGGCTCCAACATGATCGACCGACACTCATAACCAATCCAAATCCAACTAATCAATCAAACCAAATCAAACAATTAATCACAATGACCAAAAGTGGCCAACAATCAAGAAAACGGGTCAAAGATGACCACCACGACCCGGAATCAAATAAAGTCGAGGGTGAGACCTCGGCTAGGGGTCGACCACGCAACAAAAACCCAACCAAACTTCAAAACCCGGATACCAAACCAAGATTTAACAAGTTTTTAACAAAACCCATTATTATTTTTATCCATTTCTTCCAAATCCGACCCAAGTTAATATAAATTCGTGGGTTTGGGTTCGTTTTCAACAAAATCGATGCACCTCGTGCACACTTACACCTGGATCTACAAAATCAACCAAGAAAAATGATGGTGGTGAGGTGGGTGGCGTCGGTGGTGTTAGAACGAGGTGGGATGATGGTTTTTGGGCGCGTGAATCACCACAAAATAACAAGGATGATGTGGGGAGTGTTTTGGGAGTGGCGGTGTACGGTGGAGAGCGGCGGTGGTGGCCGGTTTTTGGGTGGACGGCGGTGGAGAAAGAGAGGAGAGGGAGAGGGTGAGTTGTTAGAGTGAAAGTGATAATATGAGGTTAGGGTTAGGGTTTAAATAAGGTATTTTTCACTTTAGGTCCCTCAACCAAATTTTCTTATTATTTGCACACCAAACCTTTTTACCTCCAAGTTTAATTAATAAAAACGTCCCCTCACGTAAGTGAAAACTTATTATTAAATAATTAAACGTCCTCGAAGCTCGTTATATTCACCATTTGACGGACTATATATATATTCCGCCGAAATTTATAATAAATACGTGACTAAAAGTCCAACGTATTAAAACTCGTAAGTTTTTAAACTTTTAAGTTCCCTAGTGCCGGAGTCAACGTAGTACCAAGTGAGAATTAAGAATACATCACCGAGCATAAAATTTCATGATGAATTATTAAAATAATTCACGAATTCCATAACGTCTAAAAATATAATTATCCATAAATATTGGTCTTACAAGTTCGTTGCGAATAAAAATCTTAAATAAAAATTATTAACGAACTCTAACGTAATGCGGGTTTTCAAAATAACTCCCTAAGTTACCGGTTGTCACATGAATGCACAGAAGAAAGTGATGACTTTATTGTCATTATTTGAAGAAATTCAAGCACAGCAAGATGGAAACTTCAACATTCAGTAATTAGGAGGGAGATGTAGCACAATAATTACTTAGAATGTTGTTTAGACTATGTTATTTATGTATTGTATGTATTTAATTCGTATGGGTCAAAATAGGTCTTAGGTTTGGGCTGGGTTAAACCCTAACCCAAACACCCTGTTAGTTAAATGACAGTTATTTATGGTTAAGACTTATGCATGAAACGTTGCAATGTTCATTGTATAGTCACAACGTTTCATCCTAGTATATAAGGTTTAGAATCGAGTCATTGTAAACACCTTTTACAGTTATATGAAAGTCTTATTTGTATTATCAAGTTCTTTATTGTTTTACCATTTACTGTTTTATTGAAACAAGAACCATGGTGAATTATAACCAAATTCTCAAACGCAATTGGCTCCAATCCAAACCTGTGAAACCAATTCAACACCTCATATGATAAAGTACCAGCTTCCTGATGAAGATCTTGACGCGCTTATATATGTATGTTCAATCGATCTCACTTTTTCAACATCTCAAATCTACATAATAAACACATAACAATCTTACGACATTATTATTATTATTATTATTTTTAAGGTTTTTCTATAAGATGACATGACCCAACCCGACTTGTTTGCGCAAACAAATATTATGAGATGGTTTAGGTCATATGTATAAGCACAATATTAAAATTGGTTTCATCGTGCGTCCAGAATTGTTTGTTTTGAGTAGGGATGACAACGGGTCGGGTTCTTCGTACGTACCCACACCCGTTTATAATATTCATATCCGTATACGTCTCATTACCCGTTATTGGATACTCGGTTAATACTATCTATGGATTTTCGGGTTTCTCCGCGGGTATCCACAATTGAATATTCTATGAAAGAATAATGGGTATCAAGATTAAGTCACACTGACATCGGCCAAAACTTAATAAAGGTTGATATTGATTACACAAGCAGCAACCAAGATATCTCTAAGCATATCTCATTCAGCTGACACTTTGTTTCTACACTGATCCAGTGACATTCAATAACTTTTGATTATATGTTCAAACCAGGAATAAAAAAGACCAGCTTCCACATTTGGGATAAAAGACCAATTAAGGTACGAATGGGTTTATGCAATGTATCAAACTGACCATATATATATAGCAGAGCGGAATATCGACCACAAAAGTTAAATATCAAAAAGCTAGTATGAGCATTAATCTGAGCAACTCATATCATAACTGAACATAATATATAGTTAATAGATAATTTGGACTAAAAGAGTTGCGATAGATGTCTTTTTAATTCATTTTAAGCACTCCTAACTCGTCTTGCATGATTTGATCACTTGCAATGTCATCAGCTCCGACTTGAATTGCTGCATCTCAGTTGGCCAGTCTCCTAATAATTATTCATATGAAAAGATAGATTAGAAAACAATATGAATCAAGAAAATAGACAAGGTATTATTGATTCTCCAAATAATAAGTTCATAAGGCTTATATATGTGCGTATTGCGTGTTTATATAAATAGAAAAGATTGTTTTTCTAGCCTCACGCAGTGCGTGTTGTATATATACATACCTCCAGGAGAAGGTTGTTGATGTTTCTCCAATGATTCCTTGAGTCTCTCTACAGTCTGATTTATAGCCAAAGTGATCGAGTCTATCGCCTGCTGCCTTTGTTCCTGCAATGGCTGCTGAACCAACATCCGTAATACCAGGGTAATAACGGAACCACCTGTATTGGTAGCGGCGGTGATGGAAAACCCTGATATCAGCACGGAATCTTCTGCAAATCCTTGGCCTCGGCTTATGAGATCAAAATCTTTCATTGAGACAGTGGACCACAACACTAGTGATCCAGACCGGTTGACATTCACTTCTTTGATTAACATCTCATTGCTCGAAACCTGTTACACATCATCAGATGTTGCAAGGAGTTAAACCGAAGTGAGTTGGAAGGAAGAGGGGGAGGGGGGGGGGGGGCAGTTACTAATTACCATAAAAGCAGATATGTTGTTTCTGGAGTCACCGCCAGTTAAGTATTTTCTGAATGTATTTAGTTTTGTAAGCCCCCCAATCACGTCCCACTGTCAAAACAATTAAGATTGAAACTTAGTAAGTACGCGTATAGCTTGTGCAAGTGTGTCTGTTGGTTTATTAATAGTAGTACCTCATGGTGTATGCGTTCATCTCCAAGCGTCTCAAGCACAAACTCGGGAGAATGTCTTACACTGAAGGCCACCACACCTCCTACAACTTCAAAATTGGCAGAGGACTTATAGAGACTGGCATAAACCTTCAAGTCCTCAGAACCAGTAACAGACCTCCATAGGGTGGAATTACTGTCTTCATTAGGACTAACATTCTGAAACAAGCCACGCACCATGCTCTCCCCAAACTCCATCAAAGATAGCTTCTCTAGAATCCATGGAACCTCTGTTCATGCATCGAATTGTAGAGTTAGGAGGAAAGACTGAGACTAAATCAAATCCAACTACAACTGATAAATGTAATTAGTACCTTGTCCTCGAGTTTCTTTGATCATGTCATTTGTAACGTTCATATGTGAGACTCTTTCACCTGATCTTTCAAGCCATGCTACCATTAGTTCGGCTCCAAATGCGAATCCACTCCTGATAAGATGATCGTAGAACAACGTTTGGTTTGGCAGTGATTCACAAATTACTTCCGTATGTTCCACCCATGTTACCTGTTGTTCATAAATAAGAGGAATCATGATGGGTTAAAAAAAAACGATGTGTGTGTATACTAGCTAAATTACCTTTGATAAATCCTCGGTTATGCCTTCAATTAAGCATCCAGAAGGAAGGCGACGATAAGTATTATCTGTGGGGTTAACATATGAAATTTCTGCAATGACCCACGTGGCTTGATCAATTTGTGTACACGATCTAAGGAGAGTGAACTTCCTGTTGGCAACCATGGGTGAAGTGGCTTGCATCTCTTTGTAGACCTAAGTGCAAGACATTCATTCATGAAGGGAAAAAAAAAAAAAAAAAAGTCTAATGGTATGAATTAGAAAGCAAAAGTATATATGATTACCATGCGCAAGGTCCCGTGTGGGTTATCCTCTGATGATCCAGGTGACAAGACTTTGATGGTTTTCTCTTTCGCAACCATGTTTGGAAACCAGTAACTCCACTCATTCTAGAAAGCAGTATGTAGTAATGTAAAAAGAAATCTATATGCATCTTACACGTACAACATACATGCATGAAACAATATAAATTGGTACATACTATACGCACCTTAGCTAGCGTATCGGCAAGGTCCAAGTGATCCATCTTAACAAAAGCGGAAGCGCGGGATGCTTCAGTTGTCCATGATGATGAAGAATTGTTTTTGTTTTTGTTGTTCGACCACCATTGATGACGTATAGCCTATATTTGGGCCGCAAGCCCAAATGATAGACATTACTTACACCTAAGCCCATCACGAATGGGCTACCATGACAAATGGTATGGGCCGTGGTATCAACGCTTGGGCTCACGAAGCCCAAAGGCCCAATCTAACTCACCGGATATCCGATAAGGATCATCTATTCAAGGAATAGATATCCTTACCTCGGATAAGCACCATGCGTGCGAAGAGTAAGGAGCAAGAAACACGGTTTCTTAGCCCCTATATATAGAATCACACGATTCTCATTCAAGGTACGATTCACGGAATCCCTAAACTCTTAAACCAAAACCTAAATTCGATTACTTACTCTCACGCCGGAGTCTAATCGGGGGAGACAATCCCTCGATAAGCCTAACGGTGTTGTTTATTTTCTTAGTACGCAGGTAACAAAGTGCTAAGGAACGAATTGATATAAGAGCAAAGCCCAACAATCAGGTACGCCCAACTTTTGTATCAACAAGTGGCGCCATCCGTGGGACCCTACAACGAACTAGAATGACGAAACATAAGAATTCGAGCCAGCGGACTCCGCAGCCAGAAAAACGTGACCATCTGAGGAAGAATCAACAAAATCCAACCTCTAGACAAGTCGCTGGGACAACCAGCACACCTGGTCACCATGAGGCAGGGACAACCCAACCTCCCCCAGCGGTAGAACTACCCAGGATTACTTTAGAGGTCCCCAGCGTTGAAGAACTCCAACGCACCCTCTTCACCACTCCTCATCAGGCTACACCCGCAGTGAACAACACTGTGCCGCCAGGCGCTCCTGAACGGAACAGGGCGCCTAACACTGAGGAAGAAATTCTTGCAACTGAGGACGCACCGGATCTGACTTTGGGAAACTTTGTATCCCAAAATTATGAAACATTAAATGCCCTCATGCAAGAAGAAGCGGCAAGGAGAGCAGGTGCGGATCCGCAAACCCGACTTAATCTTGGTCCAGAGCGCGAACCATCACCACCGCGCCACCCGCGAGGAAGACGTACAGAACGTACCTCTGTCCATGACAGGCTAGGTGCGGTACCTGACTCACAAAACTCTGGAGACAGCGGTAGGCGCACCAATGTCCATTCCAGACTTGGCAGTCGGGGAATACACGATCGATTAGGGCCTCAGCATTCGCCAAGCCAAGGATCTTCCAAACCTGAAAGTAGACGAATACAAGATAGATTGGGGAGGAGGAGATCCCCAAGCAGAGATCCCTCAGGCTCCTCTTCTGAAAGGAGCAGGCGCAAACGCCGAAGGAGAGATTATTCTTCCTCCAGCGATTCCTCGGACAACGAGGATAAAGAAACAGGGCACTGGAAATCAAAAGGAAAACGTCGCGAGGAAGAGAACGAGGATATGTCTCTCCCATGGCGACGCCACAAAATTGATGCGTTCACACGTCGCATAAGTGATTACTCAGACGACAGGCGCAGACGCATGCCCGCTAATGTGAAGATATATGATGGAACAGGTGACCCTGACGACCACCTCAAAATTTTCGAGTCAGCCGCAACTATCGAAAATTGGCCACAGCCTGTGTGGTGTCACATGTTTAATTCCACATTAGTAGGGAACGCGCGCACATGGTTTAGCAAACTCCCACGTAGGAGTATAGGCGGTTTTGAGGAATTGCGAAAAGCATTCCGCCACAACTTCACCCAGCGAAAGAAGTGCGCTAAAAATCCTGTGGAATTGGCAAGGGTGAAGCAACGCCAAGGAGAATCAACCAGCGCCTTCATGGAGCGCTTCAAGGATGAGTGCATACAAGTCAAAGCATGTCCCGAAATACTAAAAATTTCAGGGTTCATGAATGGAATTAATAATCCAGAACTCATCCGAAAGCTCAATGATAGAGTTCCACAGTCTTTCGATGAACTCACAAAACGCACCAGATCCTTTATACAAGGAGAAGCAGCTGCTGCGGATAGCAAAAAAGGATATTCAAACTATAGGCAACAAGAACATCCGCGGAGACAATCCAATGATCAAAACAATAACCGCGGCAGGAACTACCGCAGTGGAAGAGACAACGACAAATATACTCCCCTCACTAAAACTCCAAGGGAGATATTTGCAACAGAAGGTGCGAACTTCCCAAGACCACCACCAATTAAAACGGCAGAAGAAAAACGCCAAGGTAGTGGATACTGCGAGTACCACGGCCAAAAGGGCCATACAACTAACGAGTGCGTCCAACTGAAACAACTAATCGAAAAATTAGTGAGAGAAGGAAGGATGGACCACCTCGTAAAAAACATTAAGGAAGGAAAAGAGAGACAGAGAAATGGAGGCAAGAAAGAACCCCCAAAGGAAAAGGCTGATACTATATACATGATACAATCATGGCAGCGCAAAATAAAGCAAAAAGTCAGCCAAAGATTCTCTCCAGAAAAGGAGATATCCTTCCCTACAATCGCTGCGGACAACGCAGTCGTGGAACCTCTGACCATTGAAATACATGCAGGAGGACACGACATCCACCGCATGTATATTGATGGAGGAGCATCCGCAGACATCATGTATGATCACTGCTTCAAAAGGCTGCGACCTGAAATCCAAAGTCAGTTGATACCAGCTACAATGTCACTAACAGGATTTACAGGAGAAAAGATCTGGCCCATGGGGCAGTTACGCTTATTGGTGGTCGTAGGAGATGAGCAACACTCAACTGCGGCATGGATAAATTTTATGGTAATCAAGTCTCCCTCACCATACAATGGCATAATTGGAAGACCAGGAATATCATCCATGCGCGCAGTACCATCCACAGCACACGGAATGCTTAAATTCCCAGTTGAAGGAGGAGTGGTTACTCTCTATAACACAACGGTACCACCAAGAGAATGTATCGCAGTGACAACTGAAGCAGAGACTATTCCAGAACAGCGCACGGAAAAATCGTCAAATTTAAAGGTCGCTATTCATCCAGACTATCCAGAACAACAAGTTTCGATTGGAGGATCTTTATCTGACAAAGGTAAAGCAGCCGTATGCGCACTCTTGCAAAAGAACCTAGACATCTTTGCATGGGAACCAAAGCATATGACAGGAGTGCCTCGTTCTACCACAGAACACAAACTACAAATCCGACAAGGATACCCTCCAATACGACAAAAGAAGCGCGGTCAGGCTCCAGATCGTGCAAAAGCTATTTTGGAAGAAGTACACAAGTTAGTAGATGCGGGCATCATGTGCGAAGTGTACTACCACGACTGGCTCTCTAACCCAGTCATGGTAAAGAAGAGCAATGGTAGCTGGAGAATGTGCGTGGACTTCACGGACCTCAATAAAGCATGCCCGCAAGACTGCTATCCATTGCCAGAAATTGATTGGAAGGTTGAATCCTTATGTGGATACCCCTTCAAGTGCTTCCTAGACGCATATAAAGGGTACCACCAAATCCAAATGGCAGTGGAGGACGAAGAAAAAACAGCTTTCCACACCAGTCAAGGGGTATACTGCTACACAAAAATGCCTTTTGGCTTAAAGAACGCAGGCGCGACATACCAACGGCTGGTGGACACAGCTTTCGAAAAACAAGTAGGCCGCAACTTGGAAGTCTACGTGGACGACCTTGTTATAAAAAGCCATACAGAGGATGAGTTAGTGCGCGACATCGAGGAAACATTCCGAACGTTGGGGCGGATAAACATGAAACTGAATCCAAAAAAGTGCACCTTTGGCGCAACGGAAGGCATGTTCCTCGGATACTTAATAGAACCCGATGGAATCAAACCATGCCCAGAGAAGACAAAGGCTGTTATTGATCTCCCCTCCCCGCGCACACTCAAAGAAGTCCAATCACTGAATGGAAAGCTGGCAGGGCTGAATCGCTTCTTATCTAAGTCAGCGGACAAGTCCCTTCCTCTCTTTAAAACACTCACGAAGTGTACAAAAAAGGGAGACTTTCGTTGGACCAATGAAGCGGAGGAAGCTTTCCAACAACTCAAACATCATCTGGCATCTCTTCCCAAACTAGTCGCACCGCGACAAGGGGAAGAACTAATCATGTACTTATCAGCAACCCACGGAGCAGTTAGCGCAGTACTATTGACAGATAGAGACTCCGTCCAGACACCCATATACTTCGTAAGCAAAGCCTTAAAGAAAACAGAGGTTAACTACAGCGCCATGGAAAAACTGGTCTTGGCTTTAGTGTTCGCCGCCAAAAGACTGCGCAGATACTTCCAAGCGCATCCAATTGCGGTAATCACTGATCAGCCAATTAAACAAGTTATCTCTAAACCAGATGCATCGGGACGCTTACAAAAATGGAGTGTAATGCTCAGTGAGTACAACATCTCATACAGGCCGCGCACTGCTATCAAAGGGCAAGTTTTAGCTGATTTTATCGTGGAGAAGCCAGAGGGCGACAGCCCAACATCTGCAGCAAAAACGGATCTACAGGAACCATGGACACTGTTCACCGATGGATCCTCATGCGCAGATGGATCAGGCGCAGGACTCATTCTTACAAACCCAGAAGGTATGGAATTCACCTATGCGCTACGCTTCGAGTTCACAGCCACAAACAATGAGGCAGAATATGAAGCCCTACTGGCCGGACTACGCATCGCAATTCAAATGGGTGTACGCAACCTAGAGGCAAACGTAGATGCTCGGCTAGTCGCTAACCACGTGTTAGGAGAATACGAGGCCAAGGATGACCATATGATCCAATACCTGGAAAAGACAAAGTCTCTGATCAAAAACTTCGATAGGTTCACAATAAAACAAGTACCTAGAGGGGAAAACAGAAAGGCGGACGCACTCAGCAAGATCGCATCTACAAGCTTCGCACACCTTTCAAAACAGGTATTGGTGGAAACCTTAAAGAACAAGTCAATCCTTGATATGGAGATATCAACGGTGATAGAAGAACAAAATCCTACGTGGATGACACCTATCATCGAATTTATCAGCAAGGGAACCCTACCCCAAGATAATAAAGACGCTCGAAGAATACGGCGCACGGCGCAACGATTCGAATTCCGCGACAACGTACTCTATCGGCGATCTTTCTTACAACCATGGCTCAGATGTGTTGGACCCCTCCAAGCAGACTATGTACTCCGCGAACTTCACGCTGGATCATGTAGTATGCACTCAGGACCGCGATCCGTGGTGGCAAGCGCTTTAAGGGCAGGATACTATTGGCCAACAATGCACCGCGACGCACGCGACCTAATAAGAAAGTGCAGCAACTGCCAAGTACATAGACCTATTCCGCGCCGACCACAGCACGAGCTAACACCAATTACCTCACCATGGCCATTTTACAAATGGGGTATCGACATCGCAGGACTTTTTCCCGTCGCAGCGGGAGGAGTAAAATTCCTCATCGTAGCCATAGATTATTTTACAAAGTGGATTGAAGCAAAAGCTGTGGTGAACATTACGGGAAACCAAGTAAAACGCTTTGTCTGGGACAATATTGTCTGTCGCTTCGGCCTACCAGGCGAGATCGTATCAGACAACGGAAAACAATTCTGTGATAACCCATTCAAAGATTGGTGCACACAATTAAACATCACACAACACTTTGCTTCAGTCAAACACCCACAAACCAATGGCCTGGTTGAGCGCGCTAATCGCAGTCTAGGCGAAGGCATAAAAGCGCGCCTTGACAGACATAAAGGAAGATGGGTAGATGAACTCTCGCATGTCTTGTGGGCGCATCGCACAACAATCAAAACCAGTACTGGCGACACGCCATTTTCCTTAGTCTATGGAACAGAAGCCGTCATACCAGCTGAGATAGGAATGCCTACTATACGCACAGCAGAAGTCAACGTCATGACAAATGACGAGGAACGGCGCATAGACTTAGATATACTGGAGGAGAGACGCGAACGCGCAGCCATACGAGAAGCAAAGGCCAAGGCAAAAATGAAGAAGTATTATGATGCAAAAGTCAAGAACACTTCATTTCGACCAGGGGACTTTGTTTATCGCGCTAATGACGCAAGTCACGCAGAAGACACAGGCAAACTTGGACCCAAATGGGAAGGACCCTACGAGGTCACAGACGCGCTCGGCAACGGCGCATACAGGTTGCGCGATATGGAAGGTCAAGACCTGGCGCGCACTTGGAACATCTGCAATCTCAAAAAATGTTACTTCTAGGCTACGGCCCTCACACAAACACACAAACACCCTACGAGGTGCCCAATAAGTGTTTGTCTTTCTTTTATTTCTTAGGAATTTTATTTTCTATCTTTTCAATAAACTTGCAAGTATTAATAAAATGCTATGGTTTCTAGCTAACTCCATAGCGCACTTTTACTTTATTGCATATATGTCAATATTGTCTATCTTATATTTTTTGCCTACATGGCGTGCATGCACCACTTAAAGACCCACGAAGGCATAGAGGATGAGTTAACCTACTAATTTACTCGTTGAATAAGAGGGTTGCAAACCCATCAACATTGGATCACGTACCCTTGCTAAGCGCCTTACTCTTGAGACGTCAAAGTAAGTTTCACATGCGCACCCCACGACGGATGCGCATATACCAAGTACACTGTACGAGCTTAGCAATATAACGAGCCAAGACACTTGGTCAAAAATAAAACTTAGCAAACAATGCAAGTATACTTAAGTTACGCACTTAAAAGACTTAGTCAAAAATAAAACTTAGCAAACAATGCAAGTATATTTAAGTCACGCACTTAAAAGACTTAGTCAAAAATAAAACTTAGCAAACAATGCAAGTATATTTAAGTCACGCACTTAAAAGACTTAGTAAAATAATCAAACTTAGCAAACAATGCAAGTGTATTTAAGTTACGAGCTTATAACAAAATGTATTTTATTCCATATTTATTAAATTACAAGGACAAAATACATAAGCTCACAAACAACCTATATGCTATGGCGGTGATCATGGCTCTCTTCTGGAGCGGCGGAACTCCCCTCCTTCAACTTACTCAAGATTATGGCATCCTGCATCGATACGGTTGGAACACTTACAGCCACGCCATCTGATCTAGGAAGGTGTGCAGCGCCAATACCGCACATCACGGCCTTGCCCTTGATACCCTTCTTCACAGCAGCCCTCTGCGCATGTTGCTCCAGCACCTCCTTCAAGGGGACTTCCTTCTCCAGAGCAAAAGGCTTGAGGATATCACGGGGCCGCGCAAAAACCGGGACTTGAAGCTGCGATACATCAGGTTTTAGATAATAGTCTAACTCCTCTTCCGCATTCTTTTCAAGATGGCGCTGCAAAGTTAAACCGGCCATCAGCACAGCTATAGGGTCATCTTGGTCGCGCTCCAATTTCCCTATATGCGGCAGCTCAAGAACCTTCAGCCCCGCCATCGCCTCCACCAGCTCATCGTACGCCGTTGAGCTATAACCAGGAATCTCCGCCAAGTCCTTCTCCAACAGCTTGGCCTCACGGAGCTCCTCCATCGCCTGCGAACGGCCACGCGCCATCGCGCAGTGGACAACCTTCCCAAAGGCCTCCACCACCTCCGCAGACTCTAAAGTACTTAGAGCTGCCAGACGAAGCCCATGGCTGATCAACCACCTGCATTCACAAAGTGGTAACAAGATAAGATAAAATGGAGTGAAGAAAACAATTCTAAAAGATAAGGGTGTAAGAATACCTGCGCTCAGCAATCACAGACATGAGATGAGGATACAGCTCCTCGTCGTACTCAATGCTAAGGGCGCGCAGCTTCTCCTCATACGCCACAAGCGTCTTCTCCATGTTCTCCTTGAATTCTTGAAGCCTAGCATAATGCTCAGATCTTTTCTCCTCAAGGAACGACACAGACCACGATGCCCTGGCCTTCATCTGCTCGAGACACGACCTCGCATGTAGCAGATCAGCCAAGATGCTCATCTTGTCCTGAGCCATCTTCTCCCCATACACCCTTGACTCCCCAAGCTCAGCCTGCACGCCCGCCAATTGCGCGCGCAGCTCCTCCAACTCCTCTTCCTTCTGGGCCAGAGCACGACTCTCCCCAACGCGCTTTCCCTTCAGCTGCGCCACCAGCTCAGCCTGACGGGCAGTAGTCGCAGCTAACTCATCAAGAAGTTGCTGCGCCTCACCACCATCTGCTGCCAAGGTATCCTCTCCCTTGTTTTCATTCTGCGGAGAGGATACTTCATCATCCTTCGCGTCGTCATCCCTACGGAACAAAGACAGTCAACAAAAAATTACAACAAGTAATTACAAAAAAAAAAAAAAAAAAAAAAAAAAAAAAAAGAGAGAAGTGCACACTTACAGAAACGGAGAAGCATCAGCCTTCAACCGTGCGCCGGAGGTCGAAGTTTCTTCCGCGTTCGACTCTGCGTCTTTGATGACGTGTCGACGCCTCTTGCTGGTGCCACTGGTTCCAGCACCTCCCTTGCGCTTTAAGTTCTGCGCAACCTCTTCCCTCAGCACCTCTTCAGGTTTCAGGATCCGAATACTATCAGATGACCCTGAGCGCGCCTCCTCGCGCGCCACTTCCACTTCAGGCACCACAGTGGGCGCCACCACTACCTCTGGCGCCATACTCTGGACGGGCGTCACCACAAGTGGTGGCGTGTCCTCGGGGACTGTCGCGGGCAAAACAGTCAAACGCCCCGCGGTCGCTTCCAGCAAAGGCAGCTCCCCTTCTCTCAGAGGACGCACCCCTATGGTCACCTGCATTGGCTTATCAAGCTTCACCACTGCGAATAAGTCCATCTCTGCACATATAAAAATGAAGCAAGAAAACAACGAAAGATTAGTTGGTAAATGCGCGAAGAAAAAGGATGAAAAACTTACAAACAATTACAAAGGATGAACACCCACCCCGGCCATCCTCACTCAGGAAAGTGGGAACCTCATCCGCTGCGCCAAAATACGCGCGACTCAATCCTACATGCACCAAAAACTCCTCCGGATAGGGGTTAATGGCCAATCGATTGGCATTTAACGTCTGCGCGTCAGCAATACTATAGGAACCGGGTGCGGGATGCCCATCCCTTGGTAAAGACGCCTGAGTATAAAACTCAAAATTGGAAGGAAAGACCACGTCGTCTACCCAAAAGAAAAATTCTCTCCAATTCTTGAGGGCGTCAACCTTCTCCGTATAACATTGAAACGCCCGCGGGCGCTTCGCAAAGGAGACCCAACCGTTTGACCACGTTGAGTGGTAAAAGGAGCGGAATAAGTCCACAGTGGGTTCTATCGCCAACAAACGGCAGTTTATTTCAAAATTCGACACTTTCGCCGCACCTATACAGTGCAGCTGAGAGATGTGGAGGCGATAGTGATTGAGCAAATCGCTCAGAAATATAGATATAGGTACGCGGTAATTAGCATACTCGAAAAATTTCGTGTATAAACCTATCTTCCCTTCGGGGAAGTCGGCTATACACGCATCGACATCTGGCGCCTCTGGATGCACATCCAAAGGCACAAAATGGTCGGAAGAAAAGCGCATCACGTCCTCAACAGACAACGCAGAGCGAAACTCCTCTAATTGAGCGACCATGTTCATCTTAAAACTAAGTGGACGCACACAAAGGTTACCTACAGAAGTTCAAAGGTTTTTTAGCAAAAACGCTCTCAAAATGAAGAAGATGAATAGTGGTTGTGTGTGTATTTTACTGTGTGGTGAAAATAAAGGGGGGCGGCACTCTTATATAGGGTGGTAAAAACCCTAATTCACGCCCACGTGGATCCCACTCACAGTAAACGTGTGGCTAGAAGATCAAAAGGTACAACACTTTTTCCCGAATCCCAAGTGATACGTGGACACCACCCCCAATTACCGAGGTAACTATTTTGAACCTGTTAGGTGCATTGCACCTCCAAAAAGGCGGTAACAATTTGTTCGTTATCCCGCCACGCTTACCGCTGCTTACATTAAGTCTAGTACCCGCGGCTACGTGCCGCGCATACTAGACTGGGGGGACATGATGACGTATAGCCTATATTTGGGCCGCAAGCCCAAATGATAGACATTACTTACACCTAAGCCCATCACGAATGGGCTACCATGACAAATGGTATGGGCCGTGGTATCAACGCTTGGGCTCACGAAGCCCAAAGGCCCAATCTAACTCACCGGATATCCGATAAGGATCATCTATTCAAGGAATAGATATCCTTACCTCGGATAAGCACCATGCGTGCGAAGAGTAAGGAGCAAGAAACACGGTTTCTTAGCCCCTATATATAGAATCACACGATTCTCATTCAAGGTACGATTCACGGAATCCCTAAACTCTTAAACCAAAACCTAAATTCGATTACTTACTCTCACGCCGGAGTCTAATCGGGGGAGACAATCCCTCGATAAGCCTAATGGTGTTGTTTATTTTCTTAGTACGCAGGTAACAAAGTGCTAAGGAACGAATTGATATAAGAGCAAAGCCCAACAATCAGGTACGCCCAACTTTTGTATCAACAACCATGGAAAGGCTTGGTGATACTTATGCTGAACAAGAACATCCCTTCCATCGTATTTGGACTTGACCCAGAAATCATTCTTCTCGTTTTTTGTAAGTTGGCGCAATGTATGGACAGCAGTAGTCACACTTCTTTTGTAATAATCCTCCATTTTTTTGTATTTGTTTTTGTTTTACAAGATGGGAATTTAAATGATACGACCAGCTCTCCCCTATTTATGGCCCCTCTTTTTCCCCACCCCCTCTCCTCCTCTTCCTCGTCTCTTTTCTTTTTTGAGTTACTACAATTTTGGTCCTTGTGGTTTGCTGGGTGTTTTACTCTTGGTCTAATTTTTCAAAAAGTTTCGTATTCATTCCAAAAGTAATACTTTTGTTTCAGGTTTAGTCCAATTTGTTGTTGACTGTTAGTTTGACTCATTAAACGACATAAAATGATTAAAATACCCTCCTTTTATTATTATTATTATTATTATTATTATTATTATTATTATTATTATTATTATTATTATTATTATTATTATTTATTATTATTATTTTTTTTATAAAAACATCACTTCATTAGAAAATCATAGGATTTACAAGAAGTTAGTAGGGAGCTGAGATACTAACTGGGCCCCTACCCCTCTAGCTGTAGCGAAGCTAATCCTACTAAAAATATGAGCAGCAGCACGTGCTCCAATGTCTTGAGTCACCGAGAATCTTCGGATACACTTTAGTAAGGTCACTGCATCCTTGTCGAGTTCTCCAAAAGAAGAGAAAGAAAAGGGAAGAAACTCATATCCAATATCCGCGCATTTAGCCTCATACTTGACACGTTTACGTTGTACGGCTTCAATAACCGCATGACCCGGCACAAAATCAATCATACCGGTTTGCGTCAAGGGTGATGACCCTGTCAAATCAACACATACATCAAGCCCACCATCCCACGAATAAAGTAATATATCAGTTGGACGTAAGGGTTTGTCCCTTTTCCCACTAAACCCAATATCAACCTTCTTACGAGCTGAAATTCCTGACCGAGAACATATGTCAACAAGAACATCACGCACCACGTTATGCCGATGTTTAATACCAATAATACCCGCGCATGATACAGCATGGTCCCCATAAATATCCTCAGTAAAGACCCTGGAACAAGCTGAGCACGACATCTGAAATGAAAATAGGGGAACCCCTAGCCGATAACACAACACACATCGGTAAGTCCTAGCATTCATAGTCTGTCCTAACCCAGGTATTGGAACCACCCTAAGCCAATCTGAAGTGTACTCCTCCTTTTGTGAACTCCATAGCGCCATTATTATTATTATTATTATTATTATTATTATTATTATTATTATTATTATTATTATTATTATTATTATTCATTTTTTCTTTTTTATTAATACTAGCAGGGTACACGGGCGTTGCGGTGACAGATACTTTGAAATAAAATTTTCCGGTGAATCATGTATTTTAGTTTATTATGTTCTTTTTGACAATAAATTTACAGATATAAAGAATTTCGTATAGCCCGTTCCCGTTCGGGCACGAGCCCGTTTGCCCCGCGCCTGTTCGGGCTCGAGCCCGTTTGGCCCGTTGCTCATTCGAGTTTGAATACTTGTATAATGTGCTTTATTATTTGTAATAGTGACATTTAATGCATGAATTGTTTTTAATTTGGTTGTAGAATATGTTTGATAATTTGTATTTATTATGTAAGGTGTGTTTTAATAATTGTGTTAATTGTATTTATTGACCGGTTAATTAATTGACTTAGACCAAAATGGTCAGCTCAGCTCCAAACTCGATAAAGCTCAGCTCCAACTAGCACGAGCTCGACTCGTTTACGTCCTTAGACCAAAATGGTCTTTATCAACAAACTTGGGACATAGACGAACTTAAGTCGTTAATGATCAAATATACAAAGCCCAAAATGCGTGAGTAAACAAAAAGTGTAACGGGCTGAGCCCACAAAAAGCAGAAAAATGAATGATAAAAAAGCCGATTTTCTCTAGGGTGAGTAGAAAAACCGAAATATCCGAATAAATCGAAAACAGAAACCGAACCAAACCGAAAATAACTGAACCGAACTAATAACCGAACCGAATTTGCCAAAATCGAACCAAACCGAACTTTTAATTCGGTTCTCGGTTTGGATATGGTTTTGGTAATCAAAACCGAAAACCGAATTCATATAAATTTATATTTTATATATTTATATATATATAAGGATCAATAAAACGTTATATATATATATATATATATATATATATATATATATATATATATATATATATATATATATATATATATATATATATATATATATATATATATATATATATAATAAAATTTTATCCTAATATTAAAAAATACTTTTTATGTTTGAAATAACTTTTTTGGCTAAATATATTTGTATATTTTTCTTTTTTTTTTAAATAAAGTGTGTAATTCGGTTAAACCGAAAATCGAACCGAACCAAACCGAACTAGAATTCAACCAAACCGTACCGAAAACCGAATTTGAATTCGATTTGGTTTTGTTCACGGTTTGACCCTAAAAAAACTTTTAACCGAATTAACCGAATAACCCGAAAACCGAACCGATCAACACCCCTAATTTTTTCAATGGTTTGAGATGTTGTAACAATTGAGCATAGTTATTACACTGATATTTTTTCTTTATACCGATGTAACATTTTTGTTACTAGCTAGTTGCTTAAAAACTTTAGTCTATACAAATACGAACGTAAACCGACTTTTTCTGAGAAATGTACTTGGCTATATACCACTCTTTTCGTTTACTCGAAGCCTATTCTTTTGCTAAATCTTATAGAACACTTTTGAACTACAGGAATTTGAGGCTTGAGGTACATATTTAGCATGTTTAAGGTATGAGTTACAATGGTTTCTGTATCTCCTCTTTCGAATTTTTATGTCTTTTTAAATGTAGACCCATCGACGACATTGCTTTGAGCTTGTTTGTTACTTCTGTAAAAGTTGGTCTATCATCCATGTCATGTGACCAGCACTCTTCCATCAAACCTTTCCATCTTCGGTCACAGTCTTCTGGTATAGGGGGCCTTAGCATATCACTCACAATTCCACCTTCATAGCATATTATCACATCATAAAACGCTCATTAACAGAATAGCGCCACAATGCAAAGGTTTACCTATGATGGCACCACAATGCATATCAGCGTAGGGCTCGTCTTCAGTCAAAATCTCCCACATTGCGATGCCAAATGAGAATACATCCACCTGCGACAATCCACAATCGGAGAAGAATAAGGGGGTGTCTGTTTTGGCTTATATAACCGGCTTATAGCTAATTCGGTTTTGGGCTTATGTTTTGTAAGCTCACTTTTTGTGGTTATTTTGAAACTTTTTGGCTTATATACATTTATTATGTCGTCATATAGAGCTTATATAAGCCGGAAAGTTTCAAAATAAGCCACAAAAAAGTGAGCTTATGAAACATAAGCCCAAAACCAAATTAGCCATCAGCCGAAGCAAACACCCCCTAAGAATAAAGCAAAAACAAATTCTAAGATGACGAACATATTAACTCTAACAAATGCAATGAAAACGTGAGAGTTTAACCTTACTTTCTCAGAAACCCGAACACTGCTGCCATTTAAGAGCTCTGGAGCAATCCATGGAAGTGTTCCACGCACACCACCCGAAACAAATGTGTTACGCTTAATTCTTGATAAACCAAAATCACCAACCTGAAATAAAGCTTCCAGTAGCGATAATTGCAGACAATAGAGATACAACTTTTAATTCTTGTAAAAGTTGGTCTGTCATCCGGGTCATGTGAACAAGCATTTTTTATATCAACTGTTTTGGAAGACCACTAGAGATACAATTCAGTGCACAATTTGTTTTTCTCTACCTTGCATATCGGCCGATTAGGATCTCCTAAATTCACAAGCAGGTTGTCACATTTGAGATCAAAATGAACAATTTTTTTCAAATGCAGGTACTCCATGCCAATCGCTGCATCTTGTGCAATTATGAGCTTCTTGCGCCAATCAAGCGCTCTGGACAAGTTTCAACACAGTATTTAACCTTTTTCTGTTTTAGAAGACATGATACGAGATATAGGTTCTGATAACTCACTGGTTATTTTCTATAAGAACATGCCTAAGTGACCCGTTAGTCATATACTCAGTAACAGTAGATAATGTTCCAGCCGGTCCATCTAGTACCACACTATATAACGCTACCACATTTGGATGATGGAGATTTGACAGCATTTGTGCTTCTCTCCAAAAGTCTTTCGTCTGTTAAAACACTATTATTATCTTTCGTTATCGCATAAACTGTGGTTCATATCTTAAGGTTTTAATGACTTACCAAGCGTTTTTGTTATGATGATTTCCCTGCAAAACAACTTTTTCTTATTCTTTTGATAGCAACATCGGTACCCCTCCATTTTCCGTGATAAACAGTGTTCACATGTCGTTTGCCAACATTTCTAGAGTGCAAGATGTGTTTGTAGTTAACCATGTTTGCTGTGTGTTTTGTATTTGTGTCGTGTGCAGAATAGATGAATTAGAACAACAATATTACTACTAATAATATGGACTTTGATTAATATAAATGAAAGAGTTAGTTATGATTTCTGGAAGAAAACATATTTATACATAATGAAGAGTCACAACTCTTTCCTAAATGACATGACTAACTAATGACAGTTATTTCCAAGCATTGCAACCTTTGGCAAATAACTGTCATATAACTAAATTAACTGTCAACAATATTCGACCCATACAGCAACAATATTCGACCCATATTAAACTAAATAATACATATACTAAAGTCTTTAATAAACATATACTAGACTGCAAATGATTTCTTCCAAACTTGTGATATAAAGCATTACAAGGTCTACATCTATTGTCCCTACGGATCTTGGATCAATCATGGATGAACTTTATAACAAAAACAATAAGAGTATGCATATTGAATCTGTATGCAGTGACTCATTTAACAACAGAGAGGGTGGGAAAGATTCTGATAAACACACTAATATTATTATTATTCCACACTAAAAAACGATTACAATACATGAGTATATATAGGATGTCAATCGGTATTATAGAACCGATGTGACTCTATCAAGAGGTATCTTCTAAACGTTATATCTTATCTACTTTACAGGAAATACAGTTATTATCAGTTACAAACTATCTAATCTACATATTCGGTCCTTCATGTTTCAAGACTTATGATTCTTGATTATTTCAAGTCCAACAACATCTCCCTCCTAATGCTTTAGTATCAAAGTTTCTTGTGAGTGCTTCTTTTCTTCACACAATGACTTCAAAGTCACTGCTACTTCCATTGCTTGTACCTTCATCATTCTGATCTTCATTGCTTGCATCTCTAACACCAAGCCGGTTCACCTCTTCTTCTGTGTACCCATCCCTAACTGATCTACCTATTGAACCTTCAAAGCCTTGTTGTAAAACCCTAAAATTCATTCTCCAAAATTTGTATATAATTTGAAGCTTTAACCTAAGTTATATGATAATTGAATTAATAAGTGATAATTGAATTAATATGTATATGAACCTAAGTTTATTACTAATCAATTTTGTGACTTGCCAAAATAAATATATTTTATGCAAAATAAAATCTTTCCTTATTCCTCTGGCCTTGCACACGTTTTCTCTTGTATTTCAACAAACAATTTACTCAATGCAATCCCGCAAATCTCGGCCAAATTAAAATCACATAACCGAAATAATTAAGGACTAGTCATACCTAATTAACATATAATTACTACTTTCCTTTTTAAGCTTTTCTATTAAAACACTTCACCCTTTGACTCCCTCATTCCTATCATACGTATACCAAGAAATCAAAACAGATGCAAACTATTTTCTCTCTCAAAAACAATTCCAAGAGTCGACTTGCTGTGTTCGTGTGATGAAAACAAGGGGAAGTGTGATCGTATAATTGTTGATGTGGGTTTTTTCGTGATTAGGGCTGTGTCGTGAGGATGTCCTCATTCTTTTTCCCATCCGATCCATCAAGGTAACCTGGTCGACTTTGTGTTCTCTTCTACTCGACACACATGATCTGAATAACAAATACAACAACGGCAGCTATGTTTCCTTCAAGAAATAAAGAAGGTACGAAGGTCCTAGCAAAGAGGGTGATTGATTTGTTAGTGTCCCAGATTGTTGGTTGATCGGATTCGTGGGTGTGCAATTATTGGCTTAAACGTGATTCGCGGGATGTTTTGTTTCCTTGGTTTCATTAGTCTGCCTTCGAGGTATCTCAGTCCCCTCTTGTCTCTCACTCTAATTGACACCAATATATATGTATCATGTGTAACCAGAACTGAAAACATGCTAAATGGATCATAATAAGCACGTTAATATGCATAGGAATGTTTCGTTAAATATGAAGATACAATGGACATATATGTAGACATAGAATCTCTTCTAAAAAGTGATATATGAAACGCATGTGTATAAACAGGTCCTGAACCAAACGTTTTGTTAGTAAAACATGAATGAAATATATGTAAGCATGATCGGATTATATATCACATGAAATCAGAAAAACCTATTCGCTTATATATGACCAGTTTTGTGACGTTTTTTTTTGAATCGTGAGGAGTGACTACTTTATGTCGCGTCTTAAACAGCCTCTGTTGACCCTCATCTCAACATTTAACGCACCCTTCAAAAGTTGTTAAACGGTCAGTTAAACGAAACTTATAAACTAGAAATAAACTCAAGAAATAAAGATAAAGCATGCTTGTCTATATACGTGGGTTAAAGGCTCAATCGTGTGTGATTTTATGTAACGTACCTTTGTGTCTCGTTAAGCTTGTACGGGTCTCGCGAGGGTCGTGGGTTAAATCTGGTCTCGCGGTACTTTATTTGTCTCACATGTGTGTGTGCCTTTGATTCGAATCGGGTCGTGAGTTACGAGTTTCCAATGCATGATTTCGTGTTGGATCATGGTTCACATCTTGTGGACAGATTGTGTTTGCGCCTTGGTTTAGGATGTCATTTGTGTTTTGATGCGCATGTATATATGAACCTAAACTAAATCACGATTTGCTGCATAACACACCTCGTTAAAATGAATGTGTTGTCATTTGAATATGGGATAAATGGTCATGATACGTAAAACATAATAGAAACTTTGTTAACTAATAATGTCAAGTGGTGTTTTCTCTTTTATTTCAGCCTAAAGTATTCTTGTAAATTATTATATTGAGATCATGCACTACTAAATTGTCACATTAGACCCTAGGCTTTGCTAGGTGAGGCATAAGACCCTAAACTATGATATATTGTAATAATAAACCCTAATCTATTAACAATGATCATTTTGAGCAACTTAAACTTAATTAATTATTAATTATAATAAAAAATAGCTAATCTTACTAACTCGGGAATCTTACTATATTTGAAAACTTACTAAAACGGAAATGTACTTAAAATGGAAAGTTATTAAAAAAATGGAAAGCCGACTAAAATAAGTAATCTGATTTAAAATAAGTTATTAATAATAAGACGATCATGAATTCATGTAGATTCGTTGAAGAAGGAGTTTGCTTCCAACCTGTATGTTTTCTGTTATGTTTGCACTTGCGGTCTAAGGTACAGAAATTCCGCCTTTTTAGTAAAGGTCATCCTTCTCTCTTTTAATGTTTTGATTATGATCCCTTCAATTAAGCCATTGCTATGTTCCCTTTGTCTGATCCGTGTTTGTCGATACTTGATATTGATATGAGCTTGATATTCGTTTGCATGCTATATTTCTTTTCTATAGTATTCTTGATTCTATGCCCATTATGTGTTATTTGTATATGATTTGATTAATTTGTAGCCAGTCAAGGGGAGTCCATGGCCTTGCCACTGATACACCAGTGGTATTGACACTATCTGTGGAGGTGGGTTTTAGTCACAGCGTTCCCTTTAAGCTAGCTATTCAGGCCTATATTTATTATTGTATATGTTTACTTAGCCTAAAGCTTTGTGCATATATATCTGTTTTGCAGGGAGCGTATGGATGCATCCTAGGTACATTGTTTAGTATTATTTGGGTGAATGTTTGGTGTGTGTGCAATACACCCCTTTCACATTTGGTACAATGGAGGTCATGACTCCTATGTACAATTAGTATATATATATATATATATATATATATATATATATATATATATATATTGTTGGGCGTTCCGAGTTATTCTAATTCTCTATGATTCTTATTATCTTGTCATCTCTAATGTGATTAACTTATACTTGCTTTATTTCTTTTGCTTACACTTATGACTCATTTCATTTCGTTGATTGTTTGATACCTATTATCTGTATTTCCTTTGATAATGTTCTATGTTTCCATATTCTTGATTTCTATCTCAGCAGGTTCACTTAGACTTATGTCGTATTCACCTTCGTTTTCCTTTTATTATTAGTTTCCATTTGTTTATATCTGTTCACTGGGCTTTTTAAGCTCAGCCGCATTTCTTTTCCTGCGGCAGGTTTTTAGAAAGAAGCTGGGTTGGGTGAAAAGTGCTTAGGAGCTCTTAGTGAACTACACTGTTGATAGCTCCTCATGGATTAGAGATAGACCTAGAGATTTCCTTCTTGGTTCTTAATTTATATTTAATTTGGAAGTAGTAATGCTTAGAATTAGTCCTTTATCTTTTCTTTAGAACTGTTTTGTAAACCTTGTATTATTAATGTATTCTGCTTGCTTATGTTCTGATTTAACCCCATAATGTTACACTTTAGCCCTTTTTCGGGTTGGGGTGTTACACTTGTTGGTTCTTCTTTTCTGCAGTCCAACTGCTTTCACCCCTCTCCTTCTGTGCTTTCTCTGTCCATGGTACTTGAGCAATGTCTTGGTATACCAGAACCATATCTATGAACTTTGTGAAACAATCTTTTGTTGCTTCTCCTTCCTCGGTTGTCAGACCCTGCATTTGTGCAACTATACCCCATTTGCCACTTAATGTGACTGCCACATAGCCTCCAAGGCTATCCACTGATTTGTGTAAGGCTAGCAAATCCACTTTAATCACTCCAATTTTTGGTGGTATCTCATCCAAAGAATCATAATTAAGATACACCAAGTAAAACCATTTTAGCTTGTCTACAAAATTTCTACCGAACACTTCCCAATTTTTATACACAATACTATCCTTTTTAAGTAAATTCATGAAAGATAAAAACCCGTTGTATGAATTAACTTTTAAGGCATAGAGTGTACCATTCCAACTTATAAAGTCATCATCAATATAATCATGCTCATCATTTCTGTCAACATTCAGATCATCCAATCCTTTAACCAGGGAGCACTCTTCTTTAGGATCCAATGATTCAAAATAATCATCCAAGTATCTGTTGTGTTCTGCTATTACATGCTTTGGCCCCCATATCTGATCCAAACTTTCTGTGTTCATTCCCTCTTTCTTTCCAGTCCTTGCCTCATCAAACATATATTTGATTTTGCACTTGTTGTTATCTGTATTCACCATATACCCTTGCTCTTCTAATAGATCATAACTTAGAATGTTTAGAGATACCTCTGGTGCATATTGGACGTTTGGTATTATCACTTCTCCATCTTCTGTGTCAATAGAAACATGACCAATTCCATATGAAAATATGAATTTCTTCTCTGTCTCCTCTTTCCCAATCATTTTGAATTTGTATTTAATCTTCTTGAATAGTTTTCTTCTTGGACATAGATGAAACTTGTACTGATTACTGATGTACCAAACTTCATTCCAAGTTTTCAAATTTGTTCCTTCTACCATGTAGTCTCCAATCACAAGAACAGTCTCTGGGTATTTTGCTTCTTCTTCAAGAATTTTTGATGTAGTAGACAATTCTTGGTTTGATTCTGCAACTGCAATTCTTTTCCTACTTTCACACGCCCAAAAGGCATGTCCCTTCTCTTTACAAATATAGCATCTTGATCGTCTTTCTCTTTTTGTTTTCACCTTCCCTTCTTTCTGTTTTTCTTTCAATTTGGCATCGTTATATGCTTTATTCTCCATGACCTTCTTCACAAGCATTTCTTTCCCCTTGGGAGAGATGCTTGTCTTCCTTGTGTTCCATTGATAAACACGCTTGGGTGTTTCCCTGAGCAAATATCTTCCAGTGTGAAAACCTCCATTGATCATTGATGTTGGCATATCCCATGGTCGAGAGCCATAGCTCTGATACCATTTGTTCACAGGTCGTTTGCCAACATTTCTAGAGTGCAAGATGTGTTTGTAGTTAACCATGTTTGCTGTATGTTTTGTATTTGTGTCGTGTGCAGAATAGATGAATTAGAACAACAATATTACTACTAATAATATGGACTTTGATTAATATAAATGAAAGAGTTAGTTATGTTTTCTGGAAGAAAACATATTTATACATAATGAAGAGTCACAACTCTTTCCTAAACGACATGACTAACTAATGACAGTTATTTCCAAGCATTGCAACCTATGGCAAATAACTGTCATATAACTAAATTAACTGTCAGCAATATTCGACCCATACAACAACAATATTCGACCCATATTAAACTAAATAATACATATACTAAAGTCTTTAATAAACTTATACTAGACTGCAAATGATTTCTTCCAAACTTATGATATAAATCATTAGAAGGTCTACAAACAGTTCCAAATGTACCCGATCCTAATTCATGTAGTTCTTCAAGATCAGCATTTTTTATAATCTGCATATTTTACATAATAGTATATATCGGTTTGATTTGAAAATTTCAAGTACTACATACGATAACATGATGTATGTTACTTGAAGACCATGTATTCCTGCTTCCAGTTCAGCTATTGCAGTACCACAACTGAATTCATCCCTGTCATATGCAACGTCCTAGAAAATAGTAACAGCTCAACTATAGGAAATATGGCAGGTCCTTTTCATAAGATACTAACACACATTTTCAAATGCATCATTTTGGTTCTTGTACCGGATATATCGCCTACATTTTTATCCTCAGATGTATGTGATAAGTTTTTTCCACCAATATTATCTTCATAGCTTTCACCAAGAGAAACGTCGCTGCTAATGGGAATAAAATTGACCGAATTTAGAATTTTCAGATCATTAGAAGGAGGGTTATAATCGGTTGAACTTGAGCTCAAAAGGCAAGCGGTTTCAGTCATGCAGACCATGCCAAGATCCTGACTTGTCGTATGCTGATTTTCGTGTGATTTAATCAAATCAGAAATCGAGTCTAAATCATGTGGTGCGTTCCACTTTATCATATCTTCTTGCCATACCATATTCGGCTTGTTAACATATTGAAAATTGTCTTGCTGGTTCACTGGTTGGCTATATCCCATCAGACCTGTAAGTTGAGCTGTCACACCAGATGACGCTGCTTGTACGTTCAGTGTCATGATATCACCGTGTCTCTGCATTAAATTAGCATTCGACGTCATATCCAAAGAGCTAGCAGGAAATTCTTGCTGAAAAGTTTGGTTAAAGTCATTTGTAGCCCCGTCAATACTTTCTTTATCAGAGCACAATTTAAGACTAAACCCAGTCATACCCGTTTATAGCAATCACGTATTCATAGTCACTATTACTAGTCTGGCTAACTGAATCGTAAGAAGATGGGCTCGCAGGCTCATTCAAAGGTACAAGAAATACGCGTAATCTTTGAGAACCATTCTCCAGTTCATGATATTCCTCTATCATATGATGAAAATCATCGTTTGAACATACAGATATAAGTGCGTCAAGATCTTCATCAGGAAGCTGGTACTTTATCGTATGAGGTTGGTTCCATACAGTTAAAGTTTTCATCATGAGTTCCCGATAATCAAGATTCTTATTAACTGATATAATCCGAGTAATCCCTCCCACGTATCTAAGCTTCCCGTCACTTGGCCTTGGCAATATTCTTCCACCAAAACTGCATAGAAACTTCAACTTCCCGAAATAAGAACCTTCCAAGTCACTTGAAACATGTCTGTAATGCGCGTTTTGCTCATATTTGCTTGCTATATTTGGACATGCATTTTTCTCGACTTCAATTGGCAATCCATGAAAAGGTTCTTCGTTTGTCGTAAGTAGGCCTAATCTCGGTTTACGGAGAAACTCAGGAGAAAACTCTTCACCTGTCTGAACAGACACATTTCGTATACATGAGTATACATCAACATGTTCATCCGTTGTTTTGATATTGTCTACATGTTGCGCCCGATCAGGTGCCATTTATAAAAAAGATATATACCACCACGATAAAAAATGTTCAGATGTGCATCAACATTGCTGTTTGTTCAATTATTGATGACCACATCCAACTATATATATATATATGAAGAATCAAGGCATATCCTTAGTCGCATCTAATGAACCTATGCAATATAAAGCATCCTGTAAGGTTGTTACCATATTCGTTAACCATATTTGTTAGATCAGCAAATGAATCACATTTTCACCCAATAAATTTGATATAAGGGATAGCCATTTTTCGTGTTCATAGGTTCCATTATGTGCATTAAAAACAATATACTTTTTTTTAGAAAAAAAGGCCCCTAAAATTTACAATCTTTATCAGATACATAAAATTGGCTATATGATGTCGAGAAATAGTAAAATGAAAACCATAGCCTTCAATAATATCTTAAAACTAAGTTAATGAAGATAGTTTTGACCCAGGCTTACTTGACCGAAAACTTAAAACGACCCATTTTGACCCGCACATTGTTTATTTATCAAAGAGATATAGAGGTTAATTAACGTTCTGCAATAAGGTGTACACTATCCGCGCGCAGCAAAAAATGTTTTTTGCCGCGCCAAATTAGGTTGCATGAATATATGTTCATAAAAAATAACAAGATGTCTACAAAGCAAGAAAAAAAGTTGATAACTTGTACCAATTTATGACATTGGAATAAACATGTTGTATATTACAGAAACAGACTATGCCACAAAATAGCACTTATATCAAATTGGTTGAATCATATGCACCATGGTATATAAGCTATTAATAGTTCTTTTCTTTGACCGATGTGGGAAAAAATATGGTGACCACCTTTTGGCTTAAAATATGGGTTGGCGCCATTTCTTGACTCAACCGGTATTTCTCCCACTACTTCATCAAGCCCTTGCTGAACCGGACACTCTTGAACCGGTGCCATATTTCCAACGAGTGAAAGTGTACAAATGAAATGTGTTACATGTGAAGTATATTATAAGGTGTAAAGTTTATGGTAAAAGTGAAAAAATGAGCCACGTGATAGCTTCTAAGGTGGTCCACCTAGCAAGACTAGGGACACGTGGAATATATATACTAGGCTTAATTTTACTTTTGATGGTACGAGAAAGAAAGAGCTCAAACCTTCGTGGAGATAAATCCTTGGTGGATCCGATGCATATATCGGCTGGTCCAAGCAATATATAAAAAGATTCGAATCTTGTATATTTGGATTTCATGAAAAAGCACTTGAACAAGTTCACTTGTTTCAATTGGACACTAATAGTATAAAAACAGTGACAAATATTTTTTACTACTTATTTATTTATTTATTTTAATAAAAAAAAACCACGATAAAACCTAAAATTATAATGAAGGGATTTAGCCGTACAATAGCAACGTGCTTTTCCAAATATTCCGATTTAGTACGCGTACTATTTTTTTTCCCACTCAATGTAACAAATTTTTCGTTTTTTGGTTCATTCTACCCAAAAGTTACCGGTTACCAGGAAAAAGTTTGAAAACCGAGAAAAATGCCTACGCTACATATTAATACTTGAGTAAATGGCAACGTACTTTTTTAAATGTACAGATCTAGTACGCGTACTATTTTCGTCTGTTTTTATATGTTTTTATTCGTTTTTATACGTTTTCATTCATTTTATACACGTTTTGATACGACCCTGTTAGGGGTTGTATCGGGATAGGGCACCACTTCAAGCGGGCGCGAGCTCATTAAGAAGAAGATTGGAGAACGAAAATATTATTGACTGAAAACTTGATTGAATGATAAACTAAAATATTAGAAAGAGTATTTATAAGACAAAGTAAAACCCTAATAGCTAAATAAGCCTTGGGCTCGAGCCCAAGCGTATCACGTTTACATATATTTTTATACACGTTTTCATCTTTTTTAAATGTGCCGATCTACGCGCACTATAACCTTATGTACATTAAAGAAACCTTTTCTCCCTTTTTATTTCTTTTTTTTTAGGTCACCAAGAGTATGTTTACATCCTCAGAAATACCAAGATGAAGATCTTCATAAATAAATAAATTTAAACATATCTCATGCAGCTGCATTTTGTTTCTAACTTATGACACTCGATAACTTATGACACTCGATAACTTTTGATTATATGTTCAAACCAAGAATAAAAAAGGCCAACTTCAACGTTTGGGTTAAAGGACCAATTGAACAATTATTTGTACCTACAACTGAAATACTAAAAGTTACAACACAACACAAGAGGACTCCACAACACAGAGCGGTAGAAGGCAAGTAATCAAAGTGAATACAAATTTAACATCCAAATAAAACTCATAAAATAATCTCGTTCATTGTAGACCACAAAAGTTTAATATCAAAAGCTAGTATGAGCATTAATCTGAGCAACTGATATCATAACTGAACATAATATATAATAGTTGATGGATAAATTGGACCAAAAGGACTCTGATAGATGTCTTTTTAATTCATTTTAAGCATTCCTAACTCCTCTTGCATGATTTCACTTGCAATGTCATCAGCTCCGACTTGCTGCTTCTCAGTTGGCCAGTCTCCTGATAATTGTTCATTTGAAATGATATATTAGAAAACAATTTTATATATGTGCGTACTGATTCTCTCCAAATAATAAGTCCATAAGGCTTATATATGTGCATATTGCATGTTTATATAAATAGAAACAGATTGTTTTTCTAGCCTTTTACACTAGTAAGAACCATTTTATGTGACAGTAAGCAAAAAACATTGGAAATTATAATTTAATTAACAGATACGCAGTGCGTGTTGTATATATACATACCTGTCATCGGAGGAGGTGGGTGCTGTATCTCCAGTGCCTCCTTAACTTTATCTACGGTCTGATTTATAGCAAAAGCGATCGACTCTCCCGACTGCTGCATTTTTTCCTGCAATGGTTGGTTGCCCTCAACCAACATCCGTAATACCAGTGAAATAACTGAACCACCTGTGGTGTGGCCATCGGTGCTGATGGCAAACCCTGATATCAGCACAGAATCTTCTGCAACTATTTTGTCAAGCCTGATGAGATCAAAAACTTTATTTGAAACAGTGGACCACACCAGTAGTGATCCAGACCGGTTGACATTCACTTCTCTAGAATCCATGGAGCCTCTGTTCATGCATTGAATTGTGGAGTTAGGAGGGAAGACTTTGGCTAAAAATTGCTCACAACCAATATGTTAAAACCAAATAATCACTAAAATTATTTCTTCTTAAAGTGAGACCTTTGGTATACAAAATTAAGGAAGTAACGATCCAAAACAAAACACTCTGCTTGTTCTTCCTAGTGAAATTTAGACACCGAGTGGTGACATCAAAAGTGAAACATTGACCAAACTTTGTCAAAGATAGATTTTTGGTGATCTTTTATCTGATCTAACAAATTAAATATGTAGAAGCCGCAAAACCTGTTTTAAATTTCTGACACAAATTTATTATTGCTCGATTAAAGGAACAAAAAACACATAGCCTACAGAGATATCCAAACTAGCATGCTTTAGATCATATTAATGATAAATGTAAGTACCTTTTCCTACAAAGAATGGATCTTTAGCGTGACAGGTATCGTTCATATGTGACCGTCTTTCACATGATCTTTCAAGCCATGCTACCATTCGTTCGGCTCCAAATGCGAATCCACTCCTGATTAGATGAGGATCGTAGAACAAGGTTTGATTTGGCAGTGATTCTTCGACTTTCATATGTTCCACCCATGTTACCTGTTCATAACGGCACACGAGGAATCGTATCATGACGGGACTGTGTGTATAAACGATGTCCTTGTGCTAGCTAATTGCTACTAACCTTTGATGATTCATCAGATATCCTCTGAATCAAGCATCCAGAAGGAAGCCGACGATAATTATTTGGGGCGTGAGCATTTGAAATTTCTGTATAAGGACCCACGTGCTTTGAGCAATTTGGATACATGATCTAAGGAGAGTGAACTTCCTGTCGGCAACCATGGGTGAAGTGGCTTGCATCTCTTTGTAGACCTAAGTGCAAGACATTCATTCATGAAGCCAAAAAAAAAGTCTAATGGTAAGAATTAGAAAGCAAAAGTGCAGATTACTACCATGCGCAAGGTCCCATGTGGGTTATCCTCTGATGATCCAGGTGACAAGACTTTGATGGTTTTCTCCTTCGCAACCATGTTTGGAAACCAGTAACTCCATTCATTCTAGAAAACAGTATGTAGTAAAGTAAAAAAAAGAGATCTATATATATACATCTTACACGTACAACATACATGCATGAAACAATATAAACTGGTACATACTATACGCACCTTAGCTAGCATATCGGCGAGGTCCAAGTGATCCAGCTGAACAAAAGCGGAAGCGCGGGATGCTTCGGTGGTCCATGATGATGAAGAAGTGTTTTTGTTTTTGTTGTTGGACCACCACGGAAAGGCTTGTTGATACTTATGCTGAACAAGAACATCCCTTCCATCGTCTTCGGACTTGACCCAGAAATCATTCTTCTCATTTTTTGTAAGTTGGCGCAATGTATGGACAGCAGCAACCACATATTTTTTGTAAGAAGAATCCTCCATTTTTTTATTTATTTTTTTTTTTTGGTAAGAATAAACGAATAATAAGTGAAACGCCCAGCGCTCCCCCCTATTTATGGCCCATCTTTTTTCCGACCTCCTCCTCCCCCTTTTCTTTTCTTTTTTCTTTTTTTTTTTTTGAGTTACTACAATTTTGGTCCGTGTGGTTTGCTGGGTATTTAAATCTTGGTCTAATTTTTCACAAAGTTTCGGATTCATGCCAAAGGTAATACTTTTGTTTCAGGTTTAGTCCAATTTGTTGTTGACTGTTAGTTTGACTCGTTAAACAACATAAAATGACTAAAATACCCTCCTTTAATTCTTTATTATTATTATTATTATTATTATTATTATTATTATTATTATTTATTATAAAACATCACTTTATTAGAAACTCATAGGATTTTATAAGAAGTTAGTGGGGAGCCGAGATACTAACTGAGCTCCCACTCCTCTAGCTATAGAAAAGCAAATCCTACTAAAGATAATAATTTTACATATAGTTGGATGAGAGTCTAGACACGAGTTGTGCTCCCACTTTTTTCTGAATACAGAAGCTAACTCTATGAAAGATAAAAACACCATTCTTAGCATTATTTGAGTAACTAATGACAATAGTCTTAATACGTGAAAGTGTGTCCAAAGTCTCCGTATCAAATTCTCCAAACATAGAAAAAGCAACGGTATGAACTTGTACCCGTTGTCCTCACATTTGGACGCATACTTTAATTCTTTTTAGAATATATAAAAATAAAAAACTTCATCTTTATCTTCTCAGAACTAATAACATCATCTTATCTTCCCCAAACATGACCATAAATTAAAAATAAATAAATAAATAAATAAATAAAAAAAAAAAAAAAAAAAAAAAAAAATCTTTGTAATAACTTAGATAAGAAAGAGTTACACAACTTTTATCATTACAAAAGTAATAGTCTAAAAGTGAGCATGCAATCTCAAATTTTTTTTATTTATTGATATGTGTTATGAAAAATCATGAACAAGAAAGAGAGATGTAAGGAGAAGAGAGAATTATTATTCAATCATAATCCAATAGGTTATAAGTAAGATCTATTTATAAGATTAATAGTCTAAACCTAACTTGTTACTAAAGATTAGATGAATAGACATAAGCCCAAAAGCCCATAAGTAATATTTTACGATACTCCTCCTTGGATATTCATCTTTTATTATACGCCATATCTGTCTCATTAAAAACCTTATCAAGAAAAATCCAGTGGGATAAAAAACTTGATGAAGGGAAAAAGAGTGCAGTGCGCATAGTATGCTCCTCCTCCTCAAATTAATGTATATCTTTCAAGCGTCGAAGACGATCTTCCAAACCAGTTGCTCAAAAACTTTTGTTGCCAAAGATTTTGTGAATAAATCTGCCAAATTGTTAGTTGATCGAATTTGACAAACATCAATAACTCCATCCTTTTGTAGATCATATGTAAAGAAAAACTTCGGAGAAATGTGCTTTGTTTTGTCTCCTTTGATATACCATTCCTTGATTTGAGTTATGCACGCGGCATTGTCTTCATATAATAAGGTTGGGTTTCCTTTGATAGACTTGAGACCTCATTCTTCTTGGATGTATTGAATCATCGATCTTAACCAAACGCATTCTTCTTGGATGGTTTGATGATGTAGCAGTTAAAAAGATATGGACATCAATTCCATAATTATTTATAACACTTCCCCTTTGATGTACATTTGAAGATTATGCCTCGCTAAAACCTTACTAGATAAAATCCAATGGGACAAAAATCTAATGAAGGGAAAAGAGTACATAATTCCTATATACGCTTAAGAATATTGCCTCGTCAAAAACCTTACCAGGAAAACCCAATGGGGACAAAACCATGGTCAAGGGAAAAAAAAATGCAACACGTATTTTCAACATCATAACACCTCATAAACATGAGCATCATATATCCATATAAATATATTTATCATATTTCTTTAGTTTTCATGATGTATAAAAATATCATCATTAAATTTTCAATTCGTAAACTAAGACAACTCTGTCTTTTATTTCAAGGATAGTTTTTAAGCAATCAATCACCTTCATAAACTCTCAAGGAGTTTCATTTACATACCATAGTCAAATCCACATATCTTTATAAAATTTCATGGACAAACATAATCATTTCATGTCCCATTTTAACAAATATTAACTAAGGGTGATTGTAACAATTATGCTCATATTCCTTGATCTCACACAATTATTTATTCGGTTTGATCAAGTTGTATACTCAAGAATTTTGTAACAATTCACAATTTCAGGTTAATTACTTTTCCCAGGAAATTTCACTATTCACTTTTACTATTCATTTTTCCCGAAATTGATTTTTATTTCTTGGTCTCGAGGGATAAATCATTTCCATGGCAAATTAAAAGTTTGACATTCATAAGCTCATTTTCGTGAAAGTTATTAAGGAATTACACGGAATTATACGTTTTAGGGTAAAACGTCATTCAAAAATTCTACGCACAACGAAACTCGACCGCGTTGAGTGACCCCACATCAGAAAAATGTTTGACACACTCATGATTTATTTTAGAATTAATCGTGACTGAGAAAAACATGACCAATATAAGCCTCGGCCGTGAAAAACTGGAATTTTCAGTTTTTAAGCGTTTTTACTCAGCCGTAACCTTAGCCTATACCTGCACCGCATTTCTAAAACGATTTAAGTTTTCAACTTTTTAGAAAAAGTCAACATATTTTTCCCTCCTCCATTGACCAAAAATCATCCCTTGATTTTATAAGTCATTCCTTGATTTTTAGGCTTACGGTTTGATGTCTAAAAGACATTTAATACCAACCGACACTAGACTGAGCCCAGTCTAGACATTATAAGTCATTTTAAATCATTTATAACCTATTAGAAAAGTAATATTTTACTTTCCTCAATTTTACGCAATATTCGTACATTTTACGTATTACGCGTTTTAGACCCGTGTTTCCAGTTTTAGCAGGGTTTTACCACCCAAATGGAACCTACCGCTCATTTTATATTTTATTATGGAACATATGGACATGTTTATCAATACTTTCAAATTCCATAATTTTACGACACCCGGTTTTACGTTTTGAGGCTTAATCATTTACGGTTAGCATTTTACGGAGCCAAAACTAACACAATATCTTGGATAATATCCTCAAAAGTCCACACTTGCTCCCCAAGCTTGGCCAAACCGCCACTAGGGGGGGGGATTCACACTTGTGGCTTGATCTTGACCATTGATCCTTAGATCATTACAAGTGTTGAACTTGGTGACCAAGTTTTGGTAATTTTCCTAGTTGTTTCCTAACCTCCTCAAGGCCATATAAATAGCCCCCCTCCCCTTCACTTGAACGCCACACCTCCAACACCATAACCATTCCATACTTAGCTTTAATTCTTCTAATTTCTAGCAAGGATCAAGTGCAAGTTCAAGGTAGAAACTCTAGTTAGGTTATCATTCACCAAAACTCTTCCATAACCTCATATACTTGGTGATTTCTCTTGAGTTTAAATCCACTCAATTCACCTCAACCTTCATCATCCATCTTTCAAGATTACAAGAGTAGGAAGATTGCATGAAGTGAAGTGAGTTGAAGCAAGTCTATCAAAGTCCTATCCTTACATGTTAACTTCCTTTCATCTTTGAAAGCCAAAAGTTGTAAGCCAAACCCTAACATGATTCTTGTTAAATAATCATATTCATGCTATTTACATATCATTCATGCTATATATTGTCTTGTGATCATGTCCATGATATATAAAAATGAGTAAAACAAGTTATGATATACATATGTTAACTTATGATCTTTAAACAAGTAAACTAGTGACTTTTATGGAAAACCACGACCACAATAGTATAACTTGGATATTTGACACTTACTTACTGTTAAAGAGGACTTAACAAGGAAAACATAGCAATTTGAATCACCCAAAACGAGTACACGAGTCAAAAGTTATGACCATTTGAAGTTAGCGAAACCAAAACGGCAAAACTGCCTAAATAGCATTCTGATCAAATTTTGATTTTGAAAGTCCCACTTCTGGTCCGATTCATCAAAAAGTTAAAACACGAAAGTTGTCCGGAACGACGTTTTCGTTCAGGAACAAAGAAGCTCGAGCCCTAAAAACGCTTTCCGAGTGATAAATTCTTCAAATTCTAAACAGCCCATTTTTAGACCAAAGTCATAATATATAGGTTATGGTTTAAAAGGAACAAGAGGTCTTATGACCAATAATCAAGACCACCACCATGGCTAGAGCCAAGGTTGAGTCTCATGACCTTGGAACAAGGACCAAAGGTCATGGCTAGGCCATGACGAAATGACCATACCAACTTACATAGGCGTAAACATGAAACAAGGAATTGGCGATAAATTGAACAAGCAATTTGGATCTACTTCACTTAAAAAGGAACCATGAGATATTACAAAGAGAATATGGTCATTCAAGACTTATGAAACTACCCCTAATAACAATCTTCATGTACTAATAAACTTTCCTAAGTTTATTCAAATATCGGACATGTAACTTTTCGGATCAAAACTTATATCTATATATTTTATCAACTACTACAATAGTAGGGAGCCTCATGTGAGGAGTTCATTATGTAAGCCGTCGAGATGAGTTGTGGATTTACGAATTAAAGTGTCCTGGCTCCTCGAACGCTTACTAACATGACTTCTGAATTATGTCGGCCCGAACGGTAGTAAACGATATATAAACATACATGTTTCATGAATCATTTCTTTCAACAACTTACATTATACATCATACCACATCATGGACTAAGTGCAAGACATACATATATTGGCATGTTTATGTTTCCTTAGACATTATTCCAAACCTAAGTTGCAACAATTATTCTAGGTTGCTCGTAGAAGTTCTTACGGCATATCCATCATTCTCATTATACATCATCTAACTCAAGGTGAGTTCATAGCCCCACTTTCTATTGTTTAACTGTTTTACAAACCCTTGGGGGGAATACATGCTATTATTTTTCTACTCGAACACAATGCTTTCTACTGTATGCTATTCGACTATGTTTTATTATCACTAAGCAACATCCTTGCCAAACCAAGATCCCTTATTATGAACCATTTAATCACTTGCGAGGGTTACTTGCAAGTGAGCGCGAATATTGTGAATAGGCCTATTGGGATTGACGAATCCCATTTGTTTTGACTAAGTTCAAACAAATGCATTAATATTTGAGACATTAGGTATGACGGCAAAATACCTACCAGGATAAATCTGCCGATCGATATTGGTACACGTTAACGTTTTGGTGTCATAAGCTTAGTGAATTAATAACCTTTCCGGGCATATAACAACGTAGCCCATCTTTGTTTTCTAACTATGAGTGTGAGTCTATAGCTCACACTACGATTATTGTGTTCAAACGATTTAACTACAAACACTACGATTATTGTGTTCAAACAATTTAACTACAAACACTACGATTATTGTGTTCAACGATTTAACTACCAACACATTGTGTTCAAACATTAAACAAACTCTATGAATATCACTCAACCTTTGTGTTGACCTCTCAAGCATGTATTTCAGGTTCATGACGATCAAGGATGGCACGGAAGGACACGAATACTCAAGAGGGCTATAAATTTTATTATCATTCAAAAACTCACTTAATGTGATTTGTAAACATGGAACCAATTGGGACCTCATTTTGTAATCTCTGATATTTATACAATTTGAATGATAAATCTTTTAAAACGACTCAATTGGAGTTCGTTTTCTATTATTGTGACTATTGTGCCGTCGAGTAACACCCAGTTCGAATTCCGCTGCAACCATGAATTGGGGGTGTTACAAATTTTTCTTATATGCTTCAAGCATTTTAAATAACGAGACATGCTTCATGCATTTTATATCTTTTAAGAATCTCAACATCAAATGAGCACTTACTCATATTCTTTTAGACGCATATCAATATTTATCATATTGCCAGACTTATATTATATCAAAATACTTATTGGATCCACCACATGAGATCATGTCTCATTATTATTTTCACGTCTTTGCGAAAATGTAAATTCAATACATTAATTTCGCTTTTTTTATAAAGACAAATATTATTCCAATAAGTTTACACATTCATGTGTATGGATTTCAAGTCTCACATGTCTCATCACAAGAGACTTCAATCTTTCATTAGTTACTTGCGTCTTTACATCATGGTAAATCATTTTACAACTGCGATTCTCGCATGATTATTTGCAAGATCCTCACTGTTATTATAACGCTATTTTGTGATAAATTCGTTATCTTGCGCATCATTAGATACGATAGTATTATCGACGTCGATTCAATTCTTTTCCGATTCCACATTTTGCTAGACAATATATTCATTGAGATCTCATAGTTTTAAATTTATATGAGGTTCTTTTAGAATCCTCTTTGTCTAGTGTCTCAGTACGAGACTATTATGGGGTCAACAATAAAAAAACTAATTATATGAGTAACAATAAAAAAACTTGAGGTTCAACATAATGATAACACGAGATTGTGTTATTTGATTCTCTTGAGGGAATCATAATAAAACTTGAAGTTTTATTTTTTTTTCTTCTTCTAACATAACATGAGGTTATGTCATTGATTCTATTAATTGAATCAAATTAGAACGTGAGGTTCTTTTTTTTTTTCATCATCATAACATAAGGTTATGATGTTGATCTTTATGATAAGATCATATTAGAACTTGAGGTTCTAATTATATATATATATATATATATATATATATATATATATATATATATATATATATATATATATATTTTTTACTCATAACTTAAAGTTATGATATTTTTTTTTTCAGTCATAACATGAGGTTATGATTTTTTTTTTTTTCTTTTTTTTTTCATATTGATTCTTGAAAGAACCATATTAGAACTTTGAAGTTCTATTTTTTTTTTTTTCGACATAACATGATGTTGCGTTATTTTTATTTTCTCTTTGTAGTCAAAAAAAAAAAAAAAAAAACATTTATTGTTCTTCATAACTATAAAAAAATATTAATAGAAAACAAAAAAAAACTTAATAATGTTCTAATAGCATCAACTATGATGAATGTAATCAGAAGCTATTCGAATCACTGACGATCAAGTATAGATGCATGTAGATATTCTAATTTATAGACAACAAGATTCTGTGAAGGATGATAATATAAAAACTAACAAAATAGATTTGCATATAATATAGTAAATTAGTTGTAAATATATGACAAAAGAGGCATTGGGTGTCAATTAAAGATTTCATGTTGTTATGGTTCATCTACGTTATATCTGCCGTTGATTGTAAAAAAAAAATAATAATACGCATGTGGCTATAGCCAAAGACTATCATAAGAAAACGTACCTCTATAAAACAAAACAAAAAAAAAAAAAAAAATGTTAGAGCGTGAATATATATATATATATATATATATATATATATATATATATATATATATATATATATATATATATATATATATAACATTATTATTTAATAAGATCTACGGCACAAAAAATTAATCAAAGTGGAAGAGTAAACTTATCTTTACGATGATGTCATGTTCAAACCGCAAGATCGTTCTTTCAGTTAAAAGCGTGCTGATAACGTGTTATGAAAAATCATGAACAAGAAAGAGAGATGTAAGGAGAAGAGAGAATTCTTATTCAATCATCATCCAATAGGTTATAAGTAAGATCTATTTATAAGATTTATAGTCTAAACCTAACTTGTTACTAAAGATTAGATGAATAGACATAAGCCCAAAAGCCCATAAGTAATATTTTACAATAATATGCAAATCATTAAATTTCTACTTAAGATGACATGAGTAAAAATGACCCATTTTACCTGTTAAAAGTATCAAAACACATAGGCTAACATAATAATAACAAACAACTTTCACGGCCACCACTAATAAAGTAATAATGGCAATTGGCAAACACATAGTTAAGAATGTTACCCGCACATAAAATTCAACAAATCATGTGCTCGCGTACCTCCAATCCAAACATATATATTGAATGACAATGAAGCAAAAAAGTGTCGTGAGAAAACTATGTAGGTCAATGTAATACCAAACAATTTGTTAGCTAAAAGTTTTTATCATCACATAAAATAGCAACGAACAATCTCCTTATGTGACTCTAATCAAAACCTGCATATTAATGTCAAACCAACAAAAAATGGACTCCTTAAACACTTATTGGTGTGGAAAAACATGTAGGTTTTATAAAATACCAAACAATTTATTGGCTAAGCCACAAACAATGTCATATACACATGAGTAATGTTGTTATTCTCACATAAAACCAACGAACTATGGGTTCTATGCACTTCCCATGTATATTGCCGACATTTTATTTGCAACCAATTATCGTGTATATGATAATCGATAACTTCTTGGCGGTACCTTTTATAGAGGCATGGATAGGCCCCGTCAAGTAACAATTGAATTTAATGATGAATTAAATAATTACAAAAATGAAGATGTGTACAAACGCAACTTATGAATGCATTAGAAAGTGGATTTGCATAAACTATAAAAGCAACTTATGAATGCAATTGGAATCAATAAACTTACGCTTCGTACGTTACCGAATGAATTGGAATCAAAAGGGTCGTGAGAAAAGTGAATTTAATTATTTTCTTATTTACCAGTTATGGCCAAGACTAAACTTAAGGTAATAAATGAGTACAAAGAGTAATTAAACCATGAGGTTGAAATAATTGTTACATATCGTTTGAGTTAAGTTCATTGGTTCACTTAGTTTTTAGTTAATGTTGATTATAGTTTAATATCAACTAAGGGTACCTATGCGTTGCAATGGCGGGTACCCTGTAATACTAATTTTCGACGAATAATATTTCTATTGTGACAACTTACAAACGTAGATAAGGATGATTAAGTTGGTACGTTGTTGAATGCATTGCTAACTCTTTTGATGATGAAGTGTTTGGGTTATGATTTAACAATAAATAAGTGGCTTGTTTGATTTGTATTATGTGGTATAATAATTGTAATTTTAAGACATGGGGTATTAAAGAATAACATTAATTAAATATGTTGAAAGTTTTGTACCATATGCTTTACAATATTTATTGTTTAAAATCAAGTTCAGGAGGCAAATAAATGTTTGTACCATACGTTATAAAACTTGTATTGCTTAAAATTAAGTTTTGATGTACATTTAAATTAATGGAGAGAAGTGTCATCCTCCATTATAAGATACCAACATAACAACGTAAATGGAATTAGTTGATGTGAAGTGTGAAGGGTTTTAACAATTAAGTGAGTCTAATACTAACATTTATGCAATTAGATAAGCGAAAAAGGATTTAATAATCTTGAAAAGTTAAGAAACTCTTATATATCTTATATTTATTTTTTAAAAGGTAATTAAGTATCTCAGAAGGTTTACACAATAAATCAATTTTACATTGTCTTAAGCATGACTTTAACTCACAATCATTTAGTTGAGGAACATTCTCACACATGAAATGTCATTGAGACAAAAGCCTTTTGATTCTTATAGTTAATGTTATAAGAATAACACAACACTTTAATAACGTTATGTAACTCGATAAATGAGGTATAGTTGATTTAGGGGTGTTCACGGTTCAGGTAATTAACCGAATAAACCGAAAACCAAACCGAACCGAACCGAAAAAAAAACCGAACCGAACTTGTTAAAACCGAACCGAACTTGTCAGCTTTTCCCTTTTAACCTTAACTCTTGACTTTCCACCCCGGTAACATAACTCACCTTAACTCACCTCCACCCCAAATATTTTCAATTTCAACCCTTATTTTTAACAAACACTTCATTTATTTAAAACATAACATAAATTCTTAAACATGTTAAAATACGAAATTAAAACATAAATATTACATTACGAAACATATAAAAAATTTTAAAACATAAATATTACAAACATTTAATCATCGTTGTCGGAATCTTCTTCTTCATTCTCATAATGGAAATGTCTTACCCAAACATACTCCATAAGATCTTGTCGGAGTTGATTATGCATATCAACGTCGTGTAGTTCTCTATGTATGCGACGCTGTGAATCACATCTGTCGATCCACCTATCATGGCAAAACCGTGGTGTCAGATCCACCCACATTTCCGGATACTCACGTAGTGCAAACTTTTGATCTTTTAAGATCATGTTATGCAAAATTATGCAAGTATACATTATTCTTCGTAACTTGACAACTTCCAGTGCACGTGTCGGTTGTCATAGTATACCCCAACGTCCTTGAAGCACCCCAAAAGCACGTTCGTCATCCTTTCGTGCACTTTCTTGCTTCCTTTTTAAATAAGCATGTTTCTCGTTAGTGGTTGCCGAGTAAGACTTGACGAAAGTTACCCTCCGTTCCGTCAGCTAAGTAATAACCCTGTTCATAACGATGTCCATTTATCATATACGGTGCTCTTGGGGCTTCGTTAGCAAGAATGTCGTCGAATAACGGAGAGTTATCTAAAACATTGATATCGTTATTCGCCCCCGCCATTCCAAAAAATGTATGCCAAATCCATAAATCTTGCGAAGCAACAGCTTTAAGCATTAAGGTTGGGTATTTTTTAAAACCGCCACCATATTGCCCATCCACTCAACCGGACAATTTTTTCACTCCCAATGCATGCAATCAATGCTACCAAGCATGCCCAGAAAACCATGTTCACGCTCATGTTTCTCATAAATAGCCTGAACGTCGGACCATGTCGGTTTCCTTAGAAACTCCGGCATAAACAAGTCAATAACGCACTTGTTAGAATTATCAAGACTGTCACGTCCAGTACGGTCACCCATTTGCAAATACTCATCAAACGCATCAGGTGCGTTGTCGTATGCCAATTGGCGTATGGCAGCTGTACACTTCATGAGTGTACTAATACTTTATCGACCTGTACAATCGGGTCCTTTGTTCATGAATTTGAAATGATCTGGAAGTGGATCGGAATAGTAAGATTGAATACCTTCTACTATTTCTACAAATAGTTTCCGGCTCATACGAACCTTCTTCGAAATTGCCGGTTCGTATACTTACACCCTTGATAAAAGTAGTCGCGACGCAAACGTTCCTCGGCAACCTCGAACTCACGATGGACACGTGAACGCGCGATGCATTGTCGAGCTAATTCTGCTGCTGCTGCTTCTTGTTGTACCAAATGTTGATGACATTCGAACGCAGATATCATAAACTCCGTGTCGAGTTCATCATCAATATCGGAGAAACTCCTTTGTTCTTCATTATTTTGATTCGGATCCATTGTAAAAATGAAAGTTTTGGTTTTTTTTTTTATAATAGTAAGGAAGTATATAGGTTGAATTTGAGTTGTGTAAGTGTGAAAATAAAATGTGTATGAGGTGGGTATTTATAGTGGTAAGAAAATAGGTTTGAAAAAGTTTTTTTTTTTTTTTTTTTTTTTTTTTTTAGCTATATAGCCGTTTAAAAACGGTTAGAAATATAGGGGGGCAAAATGAAATTTTTTTTATTCCATTCAAAATATAGCCGTTACTCCTTTTTTTTTTTTTTTTTTTTTACAAAATTCACACTTTAACGCACGTTAAGTGCTTGCCCGAGCACGTTAATGCACCTCTTGCCTTTGGGGGCCGGTAAGGTAATGCACCACGTACGTTAAGGGTGGTGCGTTAAGAGTTAACGCAGCTGTGTGGTTACCTTACCGCATGGTCTTATCACCATTTCACAAAAAATCACAATACACATACGCATTTATAAATTATAATGCATTTGCTTTATTATATTTTGTTGTGTATCCGCACTCTTGATCTATGATAACTTGTACCAATTTACTTGCCTTTTAAGTAAATGGATTAACGGCTTATGAAGTATCGTAAGACTAACAACATGTTTGGAACATATACTTTAAACTTTAAACATAGTAAAATGTGATATAATCTATTTGTAGGGTGTTTGTTTTACTATTGTGTAGTAAACAGGAGCGGTTCTTGGTGTTAAAGTGGGTGGTATCATGTCGAGGCGTGGATCTTGGGACGACGTTATTGATAAACTTTCCTCTCGGCTATCTAAGTGGAAACTTAAAACGCTCTCCATTGGAGGTCGGTTTACTTTGTTAAAATCGGTCTTAAGCTCTCTTCCGCTTTATCATTTATCCATCTTCAAATGTCCTATGGGAGTTCTCAACTTAATGGAATCAATCCGCCGGAATTTTTTCAATGGGGTGACTAATTCTGAAAAGAAGTTAGCTCTTATTGCTTGGAAGAAGGTTATGGCTTCTAAAAAAATGGTGGTCTTGGCATTTCAAATTTTTTCGCTCTTAATCGTGGTTTACTTTTCAAATGGATATGGCGTTTCACCTCTAATAATCACTCTTTATGGGCTCGTCTTATCAAGGGTATTCATGGCCCTCATGGTCTTCTTGATAGCTCTCGTTGCCTTCCTAGATGTTCTCCTTGGTTGGATATTGTGCGTGAGTTTAAAGGCCTAGCTTCTAAAGGTATCAACCTCTTCTCTTTTATAAAGAAAAAAGTGGGAAATGGGGAAAATACCTCCTTTTGGGAGGACCAGTGGCTCAATGATGTTCCATTCAAGATTTTGTTTCCTAGACTTTTCTTGTTGGAATTAAATCCTCATGTTACGGTTGCTAATAAGCTCAACGAACCTTCTCTAGTGTCGTCTTTTAGAAGAGCACCGAGAGGAGGCTTAGAAGAGGAGCAGTTGCGGCAACTTGAAGATAGCTTGAGTCAAATTCTTCTTCTGCAAGCTAATAATCGTTGGATTTGGAACCTTGAGTCGTCCGGAGAGTTTTCGGTTAAATCAACCCGCATATTTATAGACAATGCTCTTCTTCCCAAGCTTGACACCCCTACGCGATGGATAAAAGTAGTCCCAATCAAGATTAATATTTTTGCTTGGATAAGTTGCCAACAAGACTTAATCTTTCACTTAGAGGGGTTGATATCCCCTCTATTTTATGCCCTATTTGTAGTACCACCGTGGAGTCTTCATCGCATCTTTTGTTCTCTTGCCATCTAGCTCGTCAGCTTTTGTTCAAAGTTGCCCGCTGGTGGGAGTTAGAGATTCATGATCTTAATTCATATGGAGATTGGCTCACTTGGTTTAATAATATCCGTTTATCTAAGAGGCTTAAGGACATTCTTGAAGGCACTTGCTATGTCGTGTGGTGGGCTATTTGGAACTTTCGCAATCAAGTTTTGTTCGGGAGTAAGCAGCCACGCATGGATCTTCTTTTTGATGATATTGTTCGTTTATCTTTTTTTTTAGTGTTCAAATTGTTGTAACATTAACTTGGATTGGAACTCTTGGATGAAAATTCCGAGTTCCGTAGCTTTGTAAGTCTTTCTAGCACCTTGCTAGCTTAATAATATCGCCGTTCAAAAAAAAGTAAACAGGAGCGGAGTCAACATTATGGGTATGTTTGGTAAAAGTAGCTAATAGTTAGCAGTAGCTATGAACTATGAGCAGTAGTTGTGAGTAGTAGTTGCAGCTCATAACTTACCGCTCACAGTTTATTAAAAAAACATTCAAAAAATGAGCATTCTTAAAAAATAGCAAAGCTCTCCGCTCTTTTGCCAAACGAACAATAAAAATCAAAAAGCTTATTGCTCACCATTCATCATCTCAAAAATCTTCAAAAGGCTCCGCACCAAACATAGCCTATAAGTCATTAGGTGTATAATTTTCTTTACGAATGTAAAGGAAATAAAAATAGAAAAGGCATGCATTTCTTTTGACACATTAATTAACTAAGTACGTAAACAAGACATATATATTTATATGACACAAAATTCCAAAACCAGGTTTATTTAATATATATATATATATATATATATATATATATATATATATATATATATATATATATATATATATATATATATATGAGGCTTTATTTTCAGAACCCTGTTAAGTACGGGAACTGCGAGAACCCACTTATGTACTCCTAATAAAGAATAGTGTGCAACATTTTAATGCAAAATGGCATTTTTGTAATTAAGAGAAACTACATTTCCTGAAAACATTAATGAAAAGGGTATAAAAGGTATTATAGTTTATACACATCTCATTAATTTCATGAAAAAAAATCAGGATTTCTTCACATATCAACCAGCTTCTGATAACAAACCGATCTTCATTAATTTAATTTCAAAACACACACTAATTTCACACACAACCCTAAACCCCCAAATTTCATACGAGCCGCTATAATCAAAATCAAACAAATTAAAATTAAAATCAACCAAACAGGTAACTATAACATCAATGGAAGGTATGATCATCAATGCAATTTGTATGTATTTTTTTAATTTCTTTTATTGTTGATGGTTTTATGATTCGATGGTTCTCTATGAATGCATGTCTATTAATCTATTATGTTGATTGTTTGATTGTGGATTGATTTAGTGATGTAATTTTAGTTAACATTTGGTTTTCAGTTTTTTTTTAGTTCATTTTTTCTTTTTTGGTATAGGAAACAGTAAAGTTGATGTAAAATATGTGATCTCATTTTGATTATTTTTGTATGTTCTCATTTTTTTTAACTGATTAAGGATGAATCTTGTAATTTTGTTATTGTGACATAAATGTTTTTAGTACATGGTTGTTTGTTGAGTGGATATATGAAACTAGAAACAGGGGTGTTTGGGTTAAAATGTGGTGTTTGGATATATGAAACAAGAAATTTTATGGTTAATGATTCGATTTTTTTCTGTTAATGCATTCGTGTGTGTGTGTGTATGTTTTTTTTTTTTTATGTTTATTGAATCGAATTGTAATTGGTAATGCATGTATGTTTTGATTATAAATTTTTGCCATGTTTTAATGCTGAGAGGCTTGATTAATGAAACCTAAATATCGTTTATATAGTATGATAAGTAATTTGTTTGATTAAAGAAAAAAATTTAATGAGTTTTAGTTTTTTTTGGTAAAGAATAATGTTAAAATAGTAGTTAGAATGTTGTTTGTTTGCTTTTTTACTGATTAATTAATGATGAATATGGTGTTGGTATTAGTAGTACATACATGTTTTCATGTTAAAAATAGTTCATATGTTTATGTTTGTATTTAGATGTTTGATGAGATGCATATCTGTTTGTATTCAAGTGTTGGTATTAGCAGTACATACATGTTTTCGTGTTAAAAGTTGTTCAGATGTTTATGTTTGTATTAAGATGTTTGATGAGATGCATATCTGATTTATTATCGCACTTTCGTACTTGTAAGATAGATAAGATCAATAAACTGATTTGTGGTGCCTAATTGTTATAGGATTAAGGAGAAGTGAAAGATCGAAGGGTAAAAGGCCAGTGGTTGAAGAGAATACAATTGAAGAAGCAATTGATGTAGACTATGAATCAATCAAGTGATCTTACTGTTTTATATCATACAAGCAGGGAACAAACTTGGCATCTGTGTTCAATAGAGTTTTATATATCATAGTTGCACATATACTCCTTCTTACTTCTTTGTAAAAATAATTTACATTTACTAGTAAATATATATGTAAAAATATTATTTACATTGTAACAATAATTTACTAAACATATATTTGGCTTTTAAAACATATATGTTTTGGGATTAAAAACATACATGTTTCTATTCGTATACTAATACATATACAAAACATACGTGTTTTGTATTTTAAAACATATATGTTTTGGGCTTTAAAACATACATGTTTCTATTCTTTACAATAATTTACTAAACATATATTTGGGTTTTAAAATATATATGTTTTGGGATTTAAAACATGCATGTTTCGGGATTTAAAACATGCATGTTTCTATTCGTATATTTAACATATATTTACATTGTAAAAATATTTTACTAAACATATATTTGGGTTTTAAAACATATATGTTTTGGGAGTGAAAACATACATGTTTCTATTCGTATACTAATACATATACAAAATATACATATTTTAAACATGTATGTTTTGTTAGATAAATTGTGCGATTAATAGAAACATGTATGTTAAACATAGACGCTTAAAACATACATGTGTTCAAACATACATGTTTAAAACTTTTAAAACTCATACATGTAGAAACCATACAATTTATTAATTGAATTTCCTGATAACCCAAATAACGTCACCAATAATGCTACCATTTTTCAGACCAGAAAACAGAAACTAAACCCAAAAAATTTCATTCAAATGCCACCAATTGGTACTTTGCTTGTTTGATAGCAACATTTGCTGCTTGAATCTCGTACAACTCTGCACGAATCTTATTCTTATGTATGTTGAGGTCCGAAAGTAGTATTCACGCAACATACTTTCTCCTCAAAACGTCCCAACTGAGTAATCTGCTTTGTACTCGCATATTCAAGTCCGCACTCCCACCTACCTTTAACACTGCCCATGTAAGACTCCATGTGGCGCATCACGAATACACCACAATCGTTTGGCCAATTGTCAGTTTGCCTAACATCAACATTCAATATTTCTTTTGCTTTCCCATGCTTTACTGATTCCATGTATTTGCCAAAATTTTGGTTCTGTGATCATAAACATTTACTTTCAGTATACCAGAAAACATGAAAGAATGAGGCAAAAGAAACTCGTATGAAAACAGGTCAGAACGAGGCAGTAAGTAACTCGTATGTCCGCGTACTAATCTATTTAGTAAAAATCTACTTCCCAATATTTTGGCGACTCTCATGTCTAAAGTAGTTGTTACAATGATCCTTTTAGACGTTCCGTCTTTATTTGTCATCTTTTTTTATCAAACACTATCACCGTCTAGTATTTCACATTTATGCACAATACGAATTTATGCTCACCATTACTAAATGGTATAAAACTTGCATTTTTTATATAAACCAAAATAACATATCACACAAATGTTTTCCTACAAAAAATATATTCAGAATGTGTTATCCCTACTAAATATATAACATGCAAACACTGAAACATTTTATATCTAATTCAAATGCAAAGATCATTAACTGTTTATCTAACTCAATTCATTTACTGGTTTTTACTGGTACCGTGCCATTTACATACACATATATATATATATACTAACCAAACACAATTGTTCTCAACACACACTTTATAACATCCAGGCTTTTTAATTGAAAATTCCAAAAAAAAACTAGTCCCAACTACAAACCACAAACACCCCTGTCCATATAGAAAACCACTAGTTTAACAATGATAATATATTAACAATTAATAATAATTAAAAAAATAAAAAATAAACCAATGTTCTCGTCTTGATCATGTTGCGCACTGTCCATATCAACTTCATGTTCTGCCAAAACAAATGTAGGATTATGATGATCGTTAAGATCTGAATAAGTAAAAATTTGCACCCTCTTCTTGAACAATACGAACCATGTTTTATGTTATGAAACAGTAAATACAATTAATTATGTGTTTGATAAGATTTTTTAAATGAATTAGGGTTTCAATTGCACAAACTGAATGGATGGAAGATTGATATATGAATAATAAAGTATAAATTTTAAAACCGTATAGTTTCCATGTTTTTAGCCAAATTTGAATTATCAGATTTAATGTCATATATGGTAAATTACTTTAATGCCCCTGTGAATTAGTTATAATAACTTAATACAAAAATAATTAACTAAATTCTGATTGGACTATATGGGTTCTCGCGGTTCTCGCACTTAACAGGGTTCTGAAAATAAAGTTACACTATATATATATATATATATGATTTTTAACAAAAATTTACACTAAGCGACAAAAATCCATCGAGTTTTCGTGAAACCTCGAAAGCCCCCTAGGTCCGTCCTTAGGTAGTAAAACTGATAGCAACATGACACGAATAATGTGTGTATAGTTTTGAAGTTACCCATTACCCACAAATAAAAAGTTGTAAGAACAAAATTTTATATATAAAAAAAAGAGTAAATTGCAAAAATCATCCCTGAACTTTGGCAAAATTGCATGTTTCATCCCAATCATTACGAAAGTGCAGAAATCGTCCCTGTGGGAAACCTTTTGGCACATTTTCGTCCTTGGTTGGGACGAAAATTGCATGTTTCGAAAGTGCCAAATTGCATGTTTCGTCCCAATCAGGGACGGAAATTTACTCAAAGGTTTCCCATAGGGACGATTTTTGCACTTTGAAAATGGTTAGGACGAAACATGCAATTTGGCCAAAGTTCAGGGACAATTTAGGCAATTAACTCAAAAAAAATGAAATGGAAAATGAAAATGAGGAAGGGGACCATTTTGGGGCCAAAATCATCGGAGAGGTGCATGCACAATTGGGTTTTTTTTACCGATAAGATATCAATCTCACACATAATATTTTTCTTCAAATTGTCCCAAATGTGATCAAACAGCACAACCAATTAGTAAGGAGAGAGCGTTAGATTGTACGTAATATAAAACTGTTCAAATGATATTCAACAATTCGGCCAGTCCTCGATATATGTCTACTAACTTGGACCATTGCAAGTTGTGAATATTGGGCATTAAAGCGACAAAGCCTAGTAACCGGAATACAAAATAAAACAACAGTTAAAAATAACAACAATTTGTGACGATGGCTAAGCGAGCATCCATCCAGTCATTGATATGTGCATTTCACACTCGCTGTATATTGTTGTAAAAATGTTTCTACGTGGGACTCAAACTTTGTTAAATGAAATGAAATGGGACTTGAACACATCTACATATATATTGAGGGGAATTGATTCACACTTTTTTCTTTATTGATACACATTATCTTATGACTTGCTTTGCTGGTATATCATGTATGCAAATAACTTCCTCAGTTCCCTGGGTCGAGAGCACATGAGAGGTGTTTTTTACGATTGCATATTTTTGTAATAATGTATTAAGGTGATGTTATTGCCTTGCATGAATGCTATGGTAACAACAGTTAGATAAGAAATGTACAAACTTTGTAATAACTTAGATAAGAAAGGGTTACACAACTCTTATCATTCTAAAAGTAAGCATGCAATCTCAATTTTTTTTTATTTATTGATATGCAAATAATTAGATTTCTACTTAAGATGACATGAGTAAAAATGACCCATTTTACCTGTTAAAAGTGTCAAAACACATAGGCTAATATAATAATAACAAACAACTTTCACGGCCACCACTAATAAAGTAATAATGGCAATTGGCAAACACATAGTTAAGAATGTTACCCGCACATAAAATTCAACAAATCATGTGCTCGCGTACCTCCAATCCAAACATATATATTGAATGACAATGAAGCAAAAAAGGCTCGTTTTACCTGTCACGAGTGTGAAAATTATGTAGGTCAATGTAATACCAAACAATTTGTTAGCTAAAAGTTTTTATCATCATATAAAAGAGCAACGAACAATCTCCTTATGTGACTCTAATCAAAACCTGCATATTAATGTCAAACCAACAAAAAATGGACTCCTTAACCACTTATTGGTGTGGAAAAACATGTAGGTTTTATAAAATACCAAGCAATTTATTGGCTAAGCCACAAACAATGTCATATACACATGAGTAATGTTGTTATTCTCACATAAAACCAACGAACTATGGGTTCTATGCACTTCCCATGTATATTGCCGACATTTTATTTGCAACCAATTATCGTGTATATGATAATCGATAACTTCTAGGCGGTACCTTTTATAGAGGCATGGATAGGCCCCGTCAAGTAACAATTGAATTTAATGATGAATTAAATAATTACAAAAATGAAGATGTGTACAAACGCAACTTATGAATGCAATTGGAATCAATAAACTTACGCTTCGTACGTTACCGAATGAATTGGAATCAAAAGGGTCGTGAGAAAAGTGAATTTAATTATTTTCTTATTTACCAGTTATGGCCAAGACTAAACTTAAGGAAATAAATGAGTACAAAGAGTAATTAAACCATGAGGTTGAAACAATTGTTATATATCGTTTGAGTTAAGTTTATTGGTTCACTTAGTTTTTAGTTAATGTTGATTATAGTTTAATATCAACTAGGGGTACCTATGCGTTGCAACGGCGGGTACCCTGTAATACTAATTTTCGACGAATAATATTTCTATTGTGACAACTTACAAACGTAGAAAAGGATGATTAAGTTGGTATGTTGTTGAATGCATTGCTAACTCTTTTGATGATGAAGTGTTTGGGTTATGATTTAACAATAAATAAGTGGCTTGTTTGATTTGTATTACTAGATCAATCCACTGGTGAAATCTGTAATTTTTGAAAAATTCGAGATGTGTTCCGATTAATATTGCAATCCATTCTGGGATCGATAACATTTGCTAGCGCATATTATAGCCCTTTCCACTAAAATGTGAGGATTTGAGCCTATTTCATATAGAGTATACATCTTTTAAGCTTGATCTTTTGCTATGAGTGTGCCGGTGATTTTATTTATTCTAGAACTTGTACTTGTAAATCATTACCAAACCGCTGTAAGATCGCATTCGTGTGATATAAGTGTAATCGTGTGATAAAGAGGCACCTTAGGAATAAAACCAAATGGCCATCCGTTTACAAAATAATTTTTGCTAACCACATCGGTTAGTTATCCTCGTATTTGGAACCCATTTGTTAGCGTTTATCTTTAGCACTAGATAACCTTAGTTACACCCGTTGAGCCATCCTTTTCTTTTGTTACATCCAGAAAAATACAAAAAGATTTTACACTTTAAACCTTAGCCTAACCCCTTGTCAAAGTCTAAATGGTGGGTTGCCAGTTTCTTGGTTGTTGGATTGTTTTTGATGATTATTAGTTAGTCACACTTTGTCATTCGTGTGTGCCATTCCAACAAAGATGAAGGTGCGCAACTTCTTATTTGTATTTTTGTGGTGTATGCTTATACGAAGTGTGGGGGAGATGTTATGTATGAAAGGAGAATGAAAAAAAAAAAGAAAAAAAAGAATAAGTCATCGAAAAAAAAAATGTGGTGACAATTATAGCAAATGTGCTATATTATGTATGGAGATGAAGAAAGAAAGTTTTGTGATATGTTGTTAGCCAATGTGCTAAGTATGAAGAATATTGTTATGACGAATCAATGTATCGACATGTGAAAGTCTGAAAAGAAGAGAAGATTGTAACTATAATCATTTTTGGGTTTGTGGTTTGTTGGTGACTAGCAACAATGGGACTTTGACATGACTTTATTTTTCTTTTAAAACCAATTTCATAAAATATTACCCATGCCTTATCCCTACCCTTACCAAATTACTTTATCTATCTGGATATAGTAATGGCTTTGTTGAATATCAAGTGCATAAATATTGTAGTGACCATCCGGTTTTTGAGTGATCGAATGACGCGCCAGCGATTTAGTGCATATTTTGGTGACCATCCGTTATGTGAATAGCGCGCTAGCGAGCCAATGTACAATCTAGTGACCATCCGTTGTTCGAGTAAATCAAGAATTCGTGCCAGCGAACTATTATGTTTTTGTATGAGATGTTTGAACATAAGCCTGGTAAAACCCTGAAGCCTTACATTACAACCCGAATAAAAGACCTCTTTAGATGTTTATACTTGTTACTTATGCCACGTCGGTGGAGTTTTGTTTCTTGTACAAGCCTATGGTAATAAACGGATCATGATTGAGCAATGAGTGTGATTTCTCTTATATATACTCCACTACCCAAATAATGAGTGATTGAGTGAATTATACTTCGTTTTTTTGTGAGGTGTTTAGAAATGTTAATAAAGCAAGAAAATCTATGGGTATTGTCAAACATCTCGACTTTTCACCATTAAGCTTAAAAATGATGAATCTTATCTTGTACTTGTACTTGGTAGATTTGCATCATATTTTGATAATCACTTTCATACACCATGTGGATTTATTTTCTTAATTTTAGATTTGCTTGAGGGCAAGCAAAGTTCAAGTGTGGGGGATTTGATAACGCTCAAATTGTGCATGTTTTTAGTGGCGTTTTTCGTATGTTTTTTGGTTGTTTTTGTCACTTAATCGTCTAAAAGTGTGTATGTTAGCCAAGAACAGGAAAATGAAGGAAAAGACGAAGAAATGATCATTAAACGAAGATTTATGCATGTACGAAGAAATCCCGACAAATGAAAGTCTCTTGGAGTATATTCGAGAAGAGAAAATCATGAAGTTAGTCACTCCAAAGACTCAAGAATAAAGTACAAGAGGGAAAACGAGAAAAGAAATGAAGAAAAGAAGTTCGAACGAAGAATTATTGGAAGACTCGTTGTTCTCGACACACCTTCACCATTTTGGCCATATCTTGAGCATACGGACTCCGTTTGACCCCCCGTTCTCGGCCACGGAAAGCTAAGAGAAAGATCTACAACTTTGAAGTTTGTCATTTTCTGCCAATATGCATCCAACCGATCGGTTAGATGGATTACCAATCGGTTAGAGCTACATGTCTCATCCAACCGATCGGTTGGATGAAATACCGAATGGTTGGATGAATCTGACCTCCCCAAGTTATTTTTAATGCTCAATTTAGGTGCCATTATGCCCCAAGTCCGATCATATGTCCCTAATAACTCCATTTACTGCTACTTTATGGCACTTAGTGCCCAAGTTTCATGCTTGGAGGCTAAGGGTGGTTTCTACCTATTAATAAGACTACTTTGGCTTGGTTTTATGTGTGCATTTCGAGCCTCCACCCTTAAGGACGAAATTCCACCAAAACAAAGTGTGCAATTCTTTCCTCCACCCGTAAGGACGAATTGTCACCACCTTATCTCACCCAAAAGACCACAAACCTCTGCTAAATTCGTGTGGTGTGCTCAAGTGCTCAAGAAAGTGTTCGGGTATTATTTTCCGGCTTGGTTAGAAGTTGTAGTTGATTGGAGGCTTGAAGGTTGCTATAATCCTTTACCTTTGCCTATTGTAATTCATACTTTAGGCAAACTCTTGTTACTTTTATATTTCATGATGTTTATGATTATTATGATTGTTGAAGACTTATGTTTGGTTGAATATAATATGTTTTGTTTTGATTACTTGTTTGGATATTATGAAAACTTGTGATAAAAGGATGTTTGGATACAATTAGTGTTTGTTTGGTTTATGATGAAAGACATCATATTTGGTTAAATTGTAACTTGTCTTGTTTATTATTTTGATTAATCATTGTTGAGTCTATAGTCGAAAGGATTCTCAATAGTGGTTGATTTTAATTCATTACTCGACGAATGGTTTTGGTCTTGTACTTTGTGACGATTGTATAAGGAACTTAATAAACATAACAAATAAAGGTTTAATTTGGATTAAAGGTCGAAAGGCATCTTTTGAATATGTGTTCTAATCATTTTCCAAGTAAATGACACTTAACAAATTAATGGCATCAAAGTCTAGGATGAAAGGATTCTTTGTTTGTTGTTTAGATATAAGGCTCATGCCATAAGTATTTGATTGAGGCTTATACATATTTGATTTATAAAACACTAAATTATTATTGGTTATTAAGGCGGAAAGGATTACCTTTGATAATATGTTTTCCAAACTAAACATCCTAATATCCATGTGATCATTTGTCCAAACATGTATGTTCTTTGTGTTCTTGTTCTCATATTACTTTTTTTGTGGTTTGATCTGTGACAATCATAACCACCAACTTGTTACTTGCTTAAACAAACAAACAACACTTGAGTGTAACCAAGTCTCTTGGGACGACCTTGACTTACCACTACTATACTAAAATTGACTAGGGTATACTTGCCCGAATGTGTTCCTAGTTAACCGGTAATTCTTGTTTATAAATTTAAAGCTTGTTGGAGCGCATCAGTGTGTTACTATCATACGTGTCCCGTTGCATAAACCGCCTGCCAAGTTAACATTTCCCAAAAGCATCACTGGTGATCCAACTTTAAGCTCTAGCTCATGCGGTGGGAAGCCTGGCAGCTTAAATGTGTTAATATATTCAGGAGGATATAACATTTCAGTTTCTGCTCCATTGTTCTCAATTGGTATGGCCATATCATAGCTTGCATAAGTCGTAACTTGACCTTCAACCATTGACAAAACTTTTGAGTTAATGATATCGGCTGTTTCATTTTTTGGACAGACGATTGTTTTTTGTTGTAGAGTAACTGTAGAAGGTGTTTGAAGTGTTGCCTAATCATAGATGAAATCTATTAGGTTTGACAGACCTTCTTCATCATCTTGTATGCCATATCTAGAAGGTATTTCAACCCAAGCTGAATCTCTGCTGTCTTCTTCATCAGGCTGACCAACATTACCATCGCCAACATCTAGAAGCCATGCTGCAAAGGTACGCGCTGAACTTTGCTCTTCTAGATTAAGATCTGATCGGAATAATCTCATGTTTTCTTTAAGTGTCATCAGCCGAAAGTGTGGCCATAGGTGGGATTCTGCAATGGATGATGCAATTATTTCCATTTTTGGTGCCCCTTTTTTGACCGGAAGCGTTTGGCGGAAATCTCTGCCTAAAATGATTGTGTTTCCTCCAAACAAAACATCTGGTATATCTAGTATGTCTCTTAGAGTCCGGTCCAATGTTTCAAAGCATCGACGGTCATTCATGGGTGCTTCATCCCAAATAATGAGGTCCGTATCTTTTAACAAATTTCCTACATGAGTGTTTTTTTAACCCTATAGAGTGACTCGTCTGTTAGTTCGAGTGGAATTTTAAATCTTGAATGTGCAGTTCATCCTGATGGAAGAAGGAGAGAAGCAATGCCAAACGAAGCGACTGCTAAAATGATTTTTCCTTCACAATGCAAGGCACTAATGATCGTTTTCCACAAAAAAGTTTTACCTGTTCCTCTATGCCCGTAAACAAAAATCAACTCTTGCCTACCCGTTCTAAAAGCATTTATGATGAGTTCGTATATGTTTCTTTGGTCATTTTTTAGTCTTGGTACCGATTCGTCTCTCTCTTCTTCCAATGCCGTTCTGTTGTAATTCTTCACTTCCATTAGAAGGCGGTTGTTCAACTATTCCATCAACTCTTTTGGAGGTAATTGTAAAGCAAAATTTTGAACTGATTTGCCACTACCACTCAATATTATCTCTAACTCATATAATATGTACCCATGTAATTCAGAATCATTGACATAGTAGTTGGGAATGCGAACCTTCTGAGAGATAATAGATGGAATATCATGGCCCATTTCTCGCCAATATTTATTCCATAGTTCCAAAGGGCTTGTAACTTCACAGTGAGTGAGTATTTGTGCGAAAAGGAACCTCAATTCTGGTGATGATGCTGAGATGCATGCTTCTTGAAGGGTTGTATCCCATTCTCTATCGTCCCCAAGTAGACCAAGTGCTTGGCATGCAGCACGATATGTGGGATAGAAAACACTGTTTATTGTTTACACTTCTGTAAAGCCTTTGCACCCTTTTTGATGGCACAACAACATCCTTAAGTAAAAAAGCTCTCCTGAAGTTGGGTGCACTTATGCTAGCCTTCCTATCGAAGACTTGTTAGTTTTTCTGCGTGACCAAGTTTTCTGATTGTCATACCAAACATATTCTGATGGAAATTGTAAGTATGTCAAATGGCGGCCATCTTCATTTTCAAGATTGTATGTAAACCATTCTGTGAGTGTTGTTAATTTGCGATCACGTCGATTCACAATTAATTCTAAATTGTCACCGTCTCGAAAGGTTACATGCTGCATGTTTTCTAAATGTACTGAAAGGATCTGCACTGCTGGTTCTCTACTGTGTATTTCAAACTTAAGAATTCTCCAACAGACCTTATGAGGACATATGAATCTTCCATCAAGGAAACTCTGAATTTCATCAATGCATGGCTGTGATTGCGTTGATGAAGTGGAAGCTTCATCGAGAGATCTTGTTACTTTGGCAAAGATTCAATCAGTCCCTTTTGATATATATTTAAATAGATATTTTATTAGCATGCTCCAACCGCAATACTCCACATTAATGTGAGCTTCGAACGCCAAGCATAGATTACGGTTATACGGCACAACATAGCTATTATCAAGCTTCATCTGGCCTTTTGTTGCAGTAACCTTTGACTGTTTTCTTTGATAGTGTGAGTAACCTTTGTCGTCAAAGAAAGTTTTGTTATTATAATTTTTTGGGAAATTTTTAGTACATGTGTCGCCTTCCATACATGGTGCGTTTAAATTGGCCTTACCACACGGTCCATGCATCATAAGTTCTGAAACAATTTTATAAGCGTGTGGATCAAAATCTGGATCTGGTAGCTCTGCTGAAATATACTGGTCCACATCTTGAGCATTAACAATTTTGTCTGATGAAGAAACCCAAAGGAGTGTGTGACAATGTGGTAAGCCCTGCTTTGGAATTCAACCGTATACAATACTACATCATTTGCAACCGTATGCAATACTACATAGTAAAAAACATAATAAAAATTAGAAGGATGCATAGTAAAAAAAGCAAAAAAAATCATAACAACATATTGCAATAGCAAATGATGCAGGGAGTAAGGCAACATATCTGAATAAAAAGTAAATTTAAAAAAGAGTTAATTGCATTTTTGGTCTCTGTGGTTTGGCCAAATTGCAGATTTGGTCCCTAACTTTTTGAAAGTGCACCAGACGTCCCCATTTTAAAGTTTTCGTTGCATTTTTGGTCCCTGACAAACATTAAATGACTAAAATACCCCCATCGCTATTTTCTTTTCAGTTTTTTTACATCAATGGCCCCTGTGTTGCGCCAGACTTTACAAAAATCGTCCCTTTTTTTTTTTTTTTTTTTTTTTTTTTACTTTTAAAATTAGTATTATTTTTTAATTAAATAATATTCAAAAAATATTTAAGATATTTCAAAAATATTCAAAAAAATAATCACAATATTCAAAAAAATTCATTTGTATTATACGTTTTTTTTTTACGTTTTTGTCTGCTTTTTCGTCCGTTTTTCTTTCGTTTTTCGTCCGTTTTCGCACGTTTTCGTCCTTTTTTCGTCGTTTTCGCCCGTTTTCGTCCGTTTTTTCACTTTTTCGCCCGTTATCGCCCGTTTTTGTCCGTATTTACACATTTTCATTTGTTTTCGTCCGTTTTTTCACGTTTTCGTCCGTCTTCGCACGTTTTTGTATGTATTTACACGTTTCCGTTCGTTTTCGACCGTTTTTACACGTTTTCGTCAGTTTTTTCACGTTTTCGCATGTTTTTGTCCGTATTTACACATTTTCATTCATTTTCGACCGTTTTTTACACGTTTTCGTCCTTTTTTCGTCGGTTTTTCGCACGTTTTCGGCCGTTTTTGTCCGTATTTACACGTTTTCGCACATTTTTACACGTTTTCGCACGATTTTGTCCGTATTTACACATTTTCATTCGTTTTCGACCGTTTTTACACGTTTTCGTCCGTTTTTTACACGTTTTCGTCCGTCTTCGCACGTTTTCGAAAAAAATTGATTTTTTATTTCTCGAAATTAACAAAATTTTGAAAAAAATAATAATTTTTTATTTTTCGAAAAAAAAAAATATTTTTCGAAAAAAAAATATATTTGGAAAAAATGGACGAAAACGTGTAAAAAACGGTCAAAAACGAATGAAAATGTGTAAATACGGACAAAAACATGCGAAAACGTGAAAAAAACGGACGAAAACTTGTAAAAACGGTCGAAAACGTGTAAATACAGACAAAAACATGCGAAGACGGACGAAAACGTGAAAAAACGGACGAAAACGAATGAAAATGTGTAAATACGGACAAAAACGGGCGAAAACGTGAAAAAACGGAAGAAAACGTGTAAAAACGGTCGAAAACGAATGAAAATTTGTAAATACGGACAAAAACGTGCGAAAACGTGAAAAAACGGACGAAAACGTGTAAAAACGGTCGAAAACGAACGGAAACGTGTAAATACAGACAAAAACGTGCAAGGAAAACGTAAAAAACAGACGAAAACGTAAAAAACAGACGAAAACGTAAAAAACAAACGAAAATGTAAAAAAGAGAGGAAAACGTAAAAAATAGACGAAAACATAAAAAAACGAACGAAGACGTAAGAAAACAGACGAAAATGTAAAAAAGCAGACGAAAACGGGAAAAAAACAAACGAAAACGTTAAAAAATAGATGAAAACGTAAGAAAACTGACGTAAACGGACGAAAACGTAAGAAAAAAAGATGAAAATGTATAAAAAACGGAAGAAAACGTAAAAAACAGACGAAAACGTAAAAAAAAAAAAAAATAAAAAAAAAATAAAAAAAAAAAGAAATGTATAATACGTATGAATTTTTTTTAATATTTTTGATTATTTTTGGAATATCTTTAATATTTTTTAAATATTATTTAATTAAAAAATAATACTAATTTTAAAAGTAAAAAAAAAAATGACAATTTTTGTAAAGTCTGGCGCAACACAGGGGCCCTTTATGTAAAAAAGCTGAAAAGAAAATAGTGATGGGGTATTTTAGTCATTTGATGTTCTTTAGGGACCAAAAATGCAACGAAAACTTGAAAATGGGGACGTCTGGTGCACTTTCAAAAAGTTGGGGACCAAATCTGCAATTTGGCCAAACCACAGGGACCAAAAATGCAATTAACTCTTTAAAAAAAGTATGAAAAAAATATTGCTCACCTCCTGTGACCCTGCCAAATGTTCGCCTTTGCTTTATAAATGTCAAGAATGATTTAATCTTTTGCTCAAAAACTCTACATACCACATCTGCCCTGTCTGCTGTTGTCAAATCTGGGAAGTCAGCCATGTATCTCCGGATCTCAGGCCACTTCACATTGCATGTGAACGTTATAAAAAATTGTGGATTACCAAGCACTCGGAAAATCGCCAATGCATACAAGTAATGTTTATACATATACCTTGGACCTCTAGTAAATGAAGAAGGCAATATAATCCGTAAACCTGCTTGCGAACCATCACGATCTCCTCTTGAAATAGCATCATAGAGGCCTGCCAAATACTCGCCATGAATATCATTCTGATGTGTTCTATAAAAGTCCATTCTATTTTGTTCAATGCAGCAATAGACACCAACGACGTACTGCTGAAAAAGCCTCCCAGTTTGAAAAAGTAAATCATACAGATCATGCCTTGGATGCAACTGATATGTGTAGAACACATTCATCGTAACCCGTTTTGGTTCATCATCTGGATTTGCTGTTCTTAACAACAGCTTAATATGAAATCCTGGTTGACCATAAATGAAAATCAACGGAAACTATAATGACATGTATGATTTATGAAGCTTGCTAATTCTTTTGAGTCGTCCGTCTCTGTATTCAAGGATAACGTCATAGTTTGACTCACTTTCTGGGCCACAATCAAACACAATGCCTCCTAGACTCTGTGATGCTGGAAGTTCATAACCACGCTGCCTTTCACCACTATAAAGCATGACCTTAAATTCCGGCACATCTGCCTCGGCACATTTGTCACGGGCAATCCTGAATATTTGGACCAACTCGTTGTGATTGTCTAAAAAGTGAATAAGCCCTTCGACAATCTGCGGATCCAAAGCAGGCCTGTCCGAGTGTGAAAAGTGGCTCAACCTATTGTGAACTTCATTGTAAGTGTCATAGATCTAGAGCTGTAAGAATTTAGGATCAGCGTCACCGGTTGGAATAAGCTAGTGAGCCAATTTTATGATATATTTGGCCAGAGACTTTAAAAACATATGGGCCTCTTCCGTGGTTAACTGTTTCATCAACTGTTGCACTGAACGAATTCATGGCAAACATTTGATTGTAAGCCCTGATGTTTTCCATAAAAACATTTTGTTGAAGGAGATTCTTTATATATTCGGGTGGATCTTCTTCAGGTTGCATAAAAACTCGACCATTGCTACAACATAAGTGGTATGTAGGTGGGCCTCTTTCATAATTATGCCCTTTAAGTCGTTCGCCATACCAAAAAGCTGCATTACAATGTGGACACCGCTCACTACAGTCCCCTAAATCATCATATGCAGGTGATGCATCTACATTAATGGAAAAACTGCTATTAGGCAAAACTCTTGAACATGCATGGTAACATTGAAGATAAAACACAGTAAAAGTGAAAACTAATATTTTTGCTGACTTGTATAAGAAATTTATGGCTCACCAGCGTAGACCATTATTTGAAGCAGCTTGTAAATTGGCGATCAAACGTCGCTGACGTACAAATCTCCCTGAGGCCTGGTACCTAGGCCTGGCCCTTTTATAAGTCTGTTGGTGAGAATCAGCAGAATCTATACTATTTTGCTGCCCAACAGCATGTGACTTTTCCGCTGTTGCGAAAGCAAAATGGCAAAAAAAAATTAGAAGCAATGTTGGATGCAAATAATAAACCGGAAAATGTGGAAAAAATACATAGACTCACCCACATAGGGAGTTGACGTTTCACCAATGTCGCTGACATGACTATTTGAATTTCCTAAGGACAAATGTCTTGCTGAGACACGATATGCATTTTCTTTTCGTTTGCGAGTCTCTGTTTGACGGGAAGCATGAGGTGTAGCATTAGCTTGAACATGAATATCTGCACATGGTTAGGAAACCATGAAAAGAAAAGCCAACACCGTCTAAAAACAACCTGGATTGAAAAAAATGATAATGTAAAAGGAAAGACAGATATGCACCTTGAGCTTCATGAACAACTGGTGCGGGATAACAATTTGCGCATGAGTATGCAAATTAGGCGTTTGCATATGGCTGTTGGTCAAGTCACTGGCTGGCTCCCTTCTTTGCATAGGTTCTTGTGATGGGTGAGCATGACATACAGATGCCCCTATGAATAGCAAAGACAATCATCAACAGGGTGAATTGCTATTGGACATGAAGAAACAAAAATTCAGGCATTTCATGTCAAAATAGAAAAGAAGTAACCTTTACCTGTGCTAACAGCCAATGGTTGACCAATGGGTTGCATATTATTCTTTGTATTACATGGTTGGACTTTCCTCCTGGCAACCTCTTTGGGCGGTCTGCCTCTTCTGCGAGTCTGATGCGAGATTTTCCGCGGCCTGCCTCTCTTGCGAGCCTGCTGCGCAAGTAGTTGATGGTTGACCAATAGGGTGCATATTATTGGTTAAATCAGATGGCTGAGTCTGCGTCTTGCCAACCTCTTTCTGCGGCCTGCCTCTTTTACGACTTTGGTGTGAACAATTGTCACCACGCATTTGACCTGAACAACTACTTTTATGAGCAGGTGCCCCTACAACCCCCACAAAAAAAAAAAAAAAAAAAAAAAAAAAAAAAAAAAAAAAAAAAAAAAAAAAAAAAGATAAGGCAGAAAATTTTATTCAACGGTTTGCTGAAACAACTTAAAGCAGCGAAACTTGGTATTCGTGAAATAGCTTCCAATGAAATACATAAGCCCATGGTAAGTTACATTACCATGTATCTGATAAGGCGGTAAGTTTGTACTTGATGCATGCAATTCTCTGACATGACTATGAGAGGTAAAATCGACCCGCGGTTCTATAATAGGAGACTTTTGCCGTTCAAAACCATCTGTAAAAAGTAAAGCAACATAAGGATCAGAGCTTGTTCATGTTAAATTGTAGAATATGGAGAACCATATAAAAACTGAATAATAGAAAATCCAATAACCTTTGCCAGAATGATTTGCTGATGTAGTGAAACATTCCAGTGCAGACGTTTCAAGGGTGGACAGGGTTGGTGTAGCAATGTCTCACATCTCGTACACAGGATAACCATGTATACTTTTATTATTGTTTTCTAATAGATTTTGAGTTGAGCAATTATGAATGTTTTTAAAATGCGCAGACAGTTTTTGTTCCATGCATATACATTTGTGTGAATACCAAGTACAGTAATAGTAAAAATGAAGCAAAGTAGAACTACCAACATATTTGTATTAATTAATATAAGTAATAAAAGCATTATTGAACGATAGTTTGTAAACGAAGATTTGAAAAAAAGAGACCCAACAAAAAAAGGGTAAAAGTTAGTATCAACGACACAAAAAAAAAGGGCAGAAGAACATGAAGAACACATGTAACCACATGCAAAAGTTTCACATAAAGACACAAAGAAACAAATGTTGGCCATCAGTATTGTACAACGGAAAAAAGACAATGGCAAATTTTATTCTATAGAACACATATCGTTTTCCCTAACAAAAATTATCATCTACAAAGAATACCTCCAACCTAGCCTCAATCCTACGGGTAAACCCCCCCCCCCCCCCCCCCCCCCCAAAAAAAAAAAAAAAAAACGCAGATAAATACATCAACAATTTTTCAAAATGGAGTGCACAATGTTAGGGCAGCTACAAAATTGGGACATCATTTAATGAGAGCAGCATTTAAAAGCAAATGATACCATAAATATTAATGAGAGGGCGAAAACCTAAGCACAATAAATGAGTATCTGATATATCTATTGACCCATAACATTAAATAAGCCTATGAATACCTAATATTAAATAAGGGCAAGTATGCAGCAAACTTTTGAGGCATAATACAATTGGAAAGAAAAGATACCGCAAACGGAAAATCAACCAAACACCAATTATAGAAAGCCACAAAAATAGGTACCACACCTTAGACGAATCCTTGAAAAGAAACGGGAAAGCTAATGACACTGTTAGACCTAATTTTGATCAAAAACAGTTTGCCCACCTAACTAAAGCATAATAAGATTTAGCAAAGTAGTAAACATTATGTGGACAGAAAAGAAGCTAGAACTATACATAGGAACAGATGGCGAGCGCACATCCACAACTGGAATAAAATAATGGTTTTAGTACACATTTGCATCAACGTTATCTCATAACCCGTTTTTTCGGATCCGTCAACACCCATAAATCGCCGGTTGAGCAGTCGGAGGTATACCCGGTCGGATCTAAAAGATAAACTAAAGTTGTGAGTGCTGATGAATAGGCTGGGTCGGGTATTACATATCAAATTGGCTAATGGGCCTGACCCAAGCGGAGCTTAAAAAAAGGCTTAAGGGTACTGTTCACAAAGGCTCTGGTAAATGTTATTTAGTATAATGTGGTATAATAATTATATATATATACTAAAACTCAGTACGTGTTACTGTAGCAATCACTGTAGCTACAGTGTTTGCTACAGTGATCGCAATAGTGATTTAGTGAGTGCGGGTACTGTAGCAGCACTGTTCATTTTTTTTTTTTTTTTTTTTTTTTTTTAACAAAAATACCATAAATATTCCAAAGTAGTTTAGAAAATGATATACCGTAAATATTCCTACGTAGTGCAAAGGATGCTACATCAACAGTAGTTTAGAAAATGATATACAATCAAGAGATAGAAGTTCACAGGGTTTTTTTTTTTTTTTTTTTTTTATTCTACAAAAAATATTAGCAAAAATAAATAAATAAATAACGAAACATTAGAAAGACGAAAAGGGAGAAGGCGCGTGGTTGGGATTATACCGAGAAGAAACAAGTGGGTGAGGGTTGTGGTGGAGGTGGTGTGGTGACAGTGGGGTGGTGGTGGCGTGTGACGGTGATACGGTGGGAGCCACGAGCTTAAATGCTCCAGAAAAGAAAATGATGAGCCGATCTATTGATTCGACTAAAAAACTGATTCGCCGGAAAATTTTCCGGCAATGGTGGTGGCCGGAAGTGATGCTGGTTGGCCGGAGTTGGGGTGTCGCCGGCGAGGGTGAAGAGAGGGAAAGGGGAGAGAATTATTAATGGGGTGTGTGTGTAAAATGAATAAACAAATGAATTTTGGGTCTTTTATATTTTTAGGGGGACTAAAAGGGTTTATTAGCTATTCTTTCTGTAAAAACGGTTCGGGGCTCATTCGGCATACCAAATGGTCTCGAAAAATTACGAAACTTGCGATATTGTTCACGAAATAATTTTTCCAATAAAATCAAGTATAAACTTGCAAAATTTTCTCGAAGTCAATTTACTTGGCTAATACGATTCGTTTTGAGTTTCTAGGTTGTGCCGGTTCTATCAAAGGATAAAGTTCTTATTTCTCAACACATTTCACGTTTCTCAAGCCCAATTTAAAAGCAAGAAAGATTTTAAGTTCTCAGGTAACAAAAAATAAATATTTTGGTTAGTAAATAGGTTTTGAAAAATAACCAACTCGGCTAGCTCAGTTGACCATAGCAAACGTATTCGAAAAATTACGAAACTTGCACTATTGTTCACGACAAACACTCATGTAACAAAATTAATATCGACCAACACATTCCCGCGGCAACGCGCGGGTTTTCATGCTCGTTGTAATTAATCAATATTACATTTACCGTGGTTTGTACTGTTCCCTTGCTATAGTGAATTTGTGAGTAGGAGAACAGTAATATCAATAGTGAAAATATTATTTTATTGGTTCTCTGGATTCTTCCCTCACAGAACTCACAAAACACAAAACACAAACAACACACAGTTGCAAAGGTTCTCTGGAATCTTCTCTCTCAGAACTCACAAAACACAAAACACAAACAACACACACAGAGATGCAAAAAAAAAATATCGATCCAACAAATTATCCATCCGACACACGATTCACATATCCACTAACAAAATTAATCAAAAAACAAGATTAATCAGATCCACACATCCGGTTCCATCATTAATCAACAAATCGCCCAAACATAAACAAGGTATAGTTTTTTTTTTTTTTTTTTTTTTTTTGGGCCTTTTGTTATATTTGTTATATGTGCTTCATAAGAATTAGGGTTTAGGTTAATTAAATTGTGCTTATTGTTATTGTTGTGATGCTTTATGCAAGTAGATTGGAATCCTTAGTTTAGGCTTGCGAGTTTAGAAGATTACCTATGTTTTCTTATGCTAAGGGTAGGATGATTTAATCTGGAGTTTTTTGGTTTTAGGAGGGACAATTTTACATATTCCTGCCAAATCCTTCTATTATTAAGTACGGCTGGTACCATTTCGATGTGTAGTGCATTTGTTTTTTTTACAAGCAAATCATCAGGAAAAAAAAAAACAATCAGGAAGAGGTGTAATTTTTTTTTTTTCGTTTGTTAAAATTGTTCGTGGTGATTGTTAAACTTATATTATGCAGCCTCTTTGAATGAGAATTCGTTTTTTTTTTTTAAATAAATTTATACGTTATGTGGCTTTTTAACAGGTAACTTGAATACTTTAATACTTCAGTTATTATTTTTCACCAAAAGTTGAAAATGCTAGGATTTTTAGGTCGCAAGTCTTAACTCATAAAAGTTGTGAATATAGTAACAGATTTGCAACTATTTTAATCGCATTACAACTCAAATGCAAACATCATGTCTGTTATGACACCAAGGCTAAAAATATATGTATAAACATAACTTTATAGGTTGACAAGCTCATAAACGTGCATGATATGTTTGTACACACACATATGTGCAACCTAAATTCGACTCTTTTTATAACGTTGTCTTTTTTTCTTTAGGATGGCCACACATAATTTTGAGTGTACTAAGCCGACGTTGGAGAAATTTGTGTACCCAAACAGCACATGCTATATATGTAACAGAGGCCCCTGTATGTCCTTGACGGCACTGGTATTTTCTTTATCTTTGTTTTAGCTCTTTCTGCAAGCGTATGTTTGCTATGATTAATCAGTTTATCTTATGAAGCCAAGAGTTTATGTGCACCTGTATTGCGTTTTTGTATTTAAGCATGATAACGGTCACTTACTTATGTTCTAACGATTATGTTTATAAGACAATCTAAGCTGTGGTTAATGTTTATACTGATTTGTAGCTTTGGGGAATATGTTCTCATTATAACGTGCTTGAAAGTACTATTTATCAATTTATGAGGCTCTTAGCTTCAGCTTATAAGTTGCCATAAGCTCAAGCTCATAGGCTCATAAGCTGAAAAATTGAACGTATGAGCTTTTCCAAATTTGCCTAGGCCGTCCATAAGCCTATAAAGTAAGCTACTCGAAATACCCTGTAAATGTGCTTGGCAAAAGGATCTTTAGTCGTGCCCATCAAGTGTAGAATTACGTAAAAGGAAAAACTTGAGAAACCAAAATGAGCAATGTAATTAGTTTAAGGATAAAAGGCTAATTTGAGATTTCCTTTTCCGCATCAGCTTTCAGTGAAGTTACCAGATGTGTTTACATGAATGTCATGTTTTTTTATTTCTCTTATTGTATACACCATCTTCATTTAATATATTCTGTAGTGGATAAATTAATTATAATGTTAATATTTCTGATGCATGTGAATTAATATTTTGTTACATGTTTCTTTTTTAATAAAGATAAAGGATTTGTTGTAGCACCAATTCCATGTAATTTTATGATTCAATTTTATGCAGGTAGTAGGTTGCTGGCAGTATTGTTATCTTAGAGGTCTAAATAATATTAGTAGGAACTGAACATTATTCAAACTTTCAAATTGAATAATTCATAGGCAGATGTCCGACTGAACGCGCCAAACCTGCAGCACAGATAAAAGTTGCAGACTTCATTTGTGAGTTTTCATTTTCTGTAACTTTCACCTAAAGAAACCTTCGTATACTCTCCTTCCATTGCCTTTCCACCGGCTTATTAGGATTGATTATTTGCTTCTTTATATTTGAGTTTCACTTATTACGATTCATTTCCTTGCCTCATTATCTTCTTCGTCTAAAAAAAGCCTTCTGCCTTTTTCAGGTTTGATGAGAAAAAAAAAAAGTTGGCTTACGGTTTTGAAGGTTGTGTGACAAGACCGATACGGAGAAGAAGAATAGCAAGCCAAGGTTTGCCTGATTTTTTTTTCCGTTGACGGTTTATTGATTACTACATGTTCCTATTTTCATCGGCGTTTTTTTTTTTTTTTTTTTTTTTTTTTTTTTTTTTGTAAGGTCCGAATATGGAATCTGCTGCAAAGATGGAAGCCGTTGGAAAGAGGAGTCTTCATCAAGCCGTGTGTTCTTATTTCTGGCCTCTTTAGTTACTTATTATATAGGTAATTTCCCTTCTTTTTTTTCCGGCTAATGAACTACCTATTGTGTTGAGCATGTGACTTGAGTCCATACTTTCATAACAATAAGCTAAAAAAAATGAACTTTATCGCTATTTACATACCTTTATAGGCTGACAAGCTCATAAAGTAAGCTTATCGAAACCCCTCTTTAGTATATTTGTTTTCGTTTATGTTTAACACCCTGTTTGGGATTCACTATTTACTTCGACAAATGAGGCAAATTTAGAGACGGTTTTGATTTTTATTTGGACAAAACTAATTATTGCTTATGAGCTTATTTAATAGGGAATTTATAGTAGGGCTCAAAACGGTAAGGTGGGGCTGTATTTGCCCCATGAATACTCAACCGGTGAGGTAGGGCTGTATTTATTCCATGGCTACTAAAACTACAACCCTTTTGATCGATTCTTTAAAAGGTATAGGGTGTCTTCATCAACTGATTTCAAACAATAACTTCTATTATATTTGATTAAATCTAATTGCATATATTTGATGTGTGGAGAAAATGTGCCTTTTAATCTAGACTTTTGGTCAAGCTTTTAATGTTCTATATCACTGATTAGTATTCAATTCAAACTGTTAACGATTAAGGTTTTGTTGACTATATATTTGTTAACAAGACACTGGCTTATTTTTTAACACTCTGCCATAATCTGAGGAAGTAAGTGTAATGATTTTTGAGAGTGCGATTAAATAATGAAGGGTACATGGAGGATTGAACTATTGGTACCCGCTTATGTGTCACTTATTGACAACGATTTAAGCTCATACGCCGCTGAATGAGCTGAAATAGAGTTTGGGTTCGGGTTATAGAGTTTGTGTTCGGGTTCGTCTAATGGTATTGCATTGGTTTTACCTGTTTGTGTGACATATAACTTTTTATTTAACACAATGTAACTTTGTTTCTTTGGAATATTCAATAGAATACTTATGTAAAGTTGATATTTTGGTTATTATTACATGTAGAAATATGCTGAATAGGTTGTCATTTGTGCAGTATGCTCACAGGAAGTATGTTCAGCACTGGCGCATTGAAACGAGTGAAATAACTTGAGAGATATGCCATCAGGTATGTTATAGGTGGTTTAATTTTTTTCAAGTTAAATGTGCTGTCGGGACTAGGCAATATATGCAGCAGTGTTCTGTCCCAAACAGTAACCATCATCAGTAGCAAAATTTATTTTTGGTGCATGAAACCTCTAAAAGACTTCATTTTTTGCATCTAAAAATGGTAGAGGAGACAGAGTGAACAAAAACAACGGAGAGAGCAGCAGTTACCACAAGGACTTTCTTAGAATGTGTAACCAAGAACTTCTTGCTCAAGGTACCGATCTTCTCAAACGCACCCGTAATGGTACATGTCAGACTTTATTCTCATTTAAGATCTTCCACTCACAAATGCTCAAAATAAATCTGACGATGGGGGAACTCAGTGTAGGTGAGCTATACTGGAAGATTTTATCGGTTTATATCTACCGGAAAGTACAACAACCATCGGCTTTCGATCCTAAAGTGACAACGTTGTATGACCTTAGCGATGAGTATTGGAAGATGACAAATAACAAGACTATAATATGTTTGATGATCATGATATATGGATTATTGAAGTAGGTATTAGTTAAGTTCGTACAAAATGTATCTCTGATTTGGTTATTTATAGCAATTGATTTAAAAGTACATAAGTAGAAGTATACGACAGTTTTTGTTAGTAGTGTGTCATGTTGGTGTCGTGTTGTATTTATGTTGGTTATTAATTGTTGAACGTCGGTGCATTTACTAAAACATTATAACTTCGTGCTTTTTTGTTACCCTAACTAGACCCTAACACTCTAACGCAATATATTAACTTCGTCCCTCTTTTTTTTTGTGCTAACTTGCGTATATAAAAACCCCGCGCGTTGGCGCGGGATCATACCCTCGTTTTAAGACACGGGGTATTTAAAGAATAACATTAATTAAATATGTTGAAAGTTTTGTACCATATGCTTTATAATATGTATTGTTTAAAAACAAGTTCAAGAGGCAAATAAATGTTTGTACCATACGTTATAAAACTCGTATTGCTTAAAATTAAGTTTTGATGTACATTTAAATTTTAATGGAGAGAAGTGTCTTCCTCCATTATAAGATACCAACATAACAACGTAAATGGAATTAGTTGATGTGAAGTGTGAAGGGTTTTAACAATTAAGTGAGTCTATTACTAACATTTATGCAATTAGATAAGCGAAAAAGGATTTAATAATCTTGAAATGTTAAGAAACTCTTATATATCTTATATTTATTTTTTAAAAGGTAATTAACTATCTCAGAAGGTTTACACAATAAATCAATTTTACATTGTCTTAAGCATGACTTCAACTCACAATCATTTAGTTGAGGAACATTCTCACACATGAAATGTCATTGAGACACAAGCCTTTTGATTCTTACTAGACGAATACTCGTGCATAGCAACGGGATTTTATAACGACAGATCGTTTAGTGATAAAAGAAAGTTTATGGATTATAAATGAAAAATAATAAAATTTAGGGGTGGCAAATCTTGCATAATTTGTAATTTTTGAGCGATTTTTGACACTTTTTTAAAAGTTTGAGGCGTTTTTTCCCCTGCATTTATTTGATGGGCTCTTACAGGCAAAAAATAAAAACAAATATTATTAGATGGGCTTTCGAATCACACAATTCAACTTTCAAGCAATTACTCTCATTTTTTTTTCCGACCAATTCACTTGTCACTGGTAACTATAAAACATTCCAACTATTTTAATTTTAATTTATCTCATTTATTAACTATTTTATGCATAATTATTTAATACTCTAATTAATTAATTGATAGATATATTTAATTAGTTGCATTTTTATTCATTTGTCCCAGCAGATTTTCTCAAATTTGCAGTCAGATTTTTTTTTTTTTTTTTTTTTTTTTTTTTTTAATTTTATTTTTTTTAACAAAAAATAATTAAATATAGTTAAGACTTAGATACTTGATCTTTTTTTACAAGATGAATTAAAGAGGTTTTTAGGACTGTTCCGAATGTTTTTAATAGTTGAATTATAATTTGCTCGTTTTAGCCCGTGCCCGTTTGACCCGATTTATAATTTGTTCCTTTAGCCCGTGCCCGTTTTAACCCGTGCCATTTTAGCCCGTGCCCCCCCGTTTTGCCACCTCTAATAAAAGTTTGAAGATTTAGGGATTAAACATATGACATGAGCTTAAGTTTCAAAGTCAATAAGTCAACAAAGTAAATAAGTCAACACATTTAGTAACTGATTTTCCCGCCCAAATTGATATGAAAATCAGTTACTAAATGTGTTGACTTATTGACTTTGATACTTAAGCTCATGTCAACATAATGTTTTGAAACCCGGTTGAACCGTTCCGGTCGAAAAACGGGTCGATTTAAACCGAGTCATGCTTTTAATAACTGAACCCGTCGTGCCCAGTTTTCAAAACTATATGTTTTTCCCAGTTGAACCCGTTGGTCCGGTCCAGTTTTCAAAACTATATGCAACATCAACTTGTTAGCTTGTATAATGTTTTGTGTGTTTCATTAATTTGTATAATATGTATAATAACATATACTTTTTATTTTAGGGTGTTTTAAAAATAACATTAATTAGTGTGTTTAATTATTTTATATTTTATATTATGTTGTAGCTTGTTTAAATTGTAGGGGCATTTACATATATATCCTTGCAAATTTTAAAAATTACATATATATCATTTTAATGTATTAAAAACATTGTATTTTATGCATAAAAAACTAATAAAAATGATATATATATGTAATTTTTGAAATTTCACTAAAAGAAAGAAGACACGTTCTAACAAAATAATTAAATAGTTTCGCAACAACTTGCGGTCTTTTATCAACCTTGTTAATAACATTCATAATAAGGAGCATATTAGTTCAAACAAAATTTATAGAATGACAAAACTATATTAGTTCATTGGTGTAACTAAGGTAATCAAATCACATAAACGATGTAACTCAAAGTAAACACAAATAAAAGATTAAACTTACATACTACTAGTACTATTTAGTACTCCTAGTTTGATTGAGGAAATTTAACAAACAGCTGGCGCTCACAATTCACACAAACCTCAACTTTTAAATTCCATCTTTTTGCATGAAATAATCATCAAAATATCTGTCCACGTCAACCTCTTATCCATTCACCGTTTAATCTAACACGTGTTGCAATTCTCGCACTCCAAATCCTTGAATGTATAAAGTTCTGAGTGCATTGAGGTGTTTTATCTCTTCCGGGAGTGACTCCCAATGCTCCCAACCATTCAATTGTAAAGAATTAAGATGGTTCCCCAACTTCTCGATGCCTGAGAGACTTGGGAAAGAATGGAGCTCCTTCGAGAATGGACCTATTTCCAATGTGTTTAACAAGGAAAGACAGTCAAATCCCCAAGGCAAGCAAATCAATTTGTTGCAATTCGAGATATACAAAGACTGCAGAGATGTGAGGCCTTGTATGCTTCGAACGGACTCTAAATTTTCACAATCCCATATCTTTAAATATTTGAGAGGGTGTTGAAGAGATTCATCTAAGAGAAGGATCTTTGGGCAATTGAAAATGTCTAACCTCTCTAGGACGGGAGATAACATCGTTGAGCTATTCACTGCTGCATGTGTCCACTTTTCAAGGTTTTTCATATGCCAGAGTTCCAATGATCTCAACGATGGAGACAAAGGCTTCCTTTGGTCTGAAGAACTACTTAAGCACGTCACCTTGTCCATACCCTCTAAAACTAGATCCTGAAGAAGTGGCAGGTCTTCCAGCATTGGAATATTGAGGCAGTTGTGACAATCAATTAATTTGATTGTCACAAGCTTGGCAAGGGGGGTCCAATTCCTTTCGGTTTTAATTTTCATCTCAATTGCCCATTCTGGAAAACTATTACCGGAATAGTTTTCAATTTTTAAGAATTTCACATTTGGAGAGGATTGCAAGCCATCCAGTACCTCCTTGTCATTTCTGTCAGCACCTTCATCACAACTACTCCATCGGTATTCAATCATCTTTAAATTTGGTTTTCTTGTTAAATCTGCCTTCACAGCATCTTCTTTGCTGTCAATTTCTTCAAGATTGAATATTCGCAGCACCCCGCCAAGGTGTTTCAAAGGGCCTAACTCTTCTATTTGACGTCCCTTCTGTCGGCCCACTTGAAAGGATGACAATGTTCGAAGAGAAGTCAATAGCACCACATCCTTAGGAGCTTGAACACGTGAATCATACACAAGATGGCGCAAGCTTATCAAATTTCTCATTTCCTGTGGGAATTGAAATTCTTCAGAGCAGTAAAGCAGCTTCAGAGTTTGCAAATGGTAAAGTTTACCAATAGATTTTGGAAGAGTTCTGATGCGGGTACGTGACAGATCGAGATACCTAAGATGCACCAACTCTCCGATTGACTCAGGTACCTCCTTTAGGCTAGATGAATTCAACTTTAGGATACGCAAGCCCTTGAAATATTGAAATGAAATGTTCTCCTTGACTTCACCGGCGAAGAACAATGTCTGCAGAGTTCTACTTGTCATATCCTCTTTGAATATATCAAACACTGAATTCTCATAATCTTTTTGTTGCAGAGCGAGATGTTTTACAGCAGGAATTTGTACATCATTGCTGACCACCAAACGGGAAATTTCATGGCTCGTAAGGGATAACAAAAGATCATGGACCAGATCATGCATCTGGCACCCATAAATGTCACCCAATTCATCCTTTTTAACGTTTTGAAACAAGGAATTGCTTACAAGAATTTTGAAAATATCATTCCCCACTTCCTCCATCTCTTTGTTTCTCGTTGTATCTGTCTGAACCAACCCTAAAGCCATCCACAGTTGGACAACTTCTTCCCTTTTGATGACTTCATCTTTCTCATAGGTCGCACAATATAAAAAACACTGCTTGACCATAGAGTTTGGTAGATTATCAAAACTTAATTTCAAGATGCTTTGAACTCTACAACTTTCATCTGCATCCCAAACACCGCTTTTTTGGATGGACAACCACTTGTCTATGTTAGTATTGTAGTGACGCAACATGCTTCCAAGTATATCTACCAACAAGGGAAAGCCACGACACTTTTTCACAATATCACTTCCTATCTCCACAAATGCTGGCAATGCTGGCAACAGTAACGCTCTCTCTTTAAACATTTCCCAAGAATCGTCATACGAAAGACTTTCTAAAGGATACGAATCCTCAATATAAGCATTCCTATCGATGTCAAGTTTCCGTGTAGTGATAATAATGCCACTTCCATTCGCTGAATTTACTTTTAGCATACACCTTCTGAACTTATCCCAATATTCCAACTCTTCATCCCAGACATCATCTAGGACTAGCAAATATCTTTTGGATCCCAACTTCTCTTTAAGATCTTTAATTACATTAACCCTAGTAAGGGACTTAACTTTCTCTCCTGCAAGAGACTCATAGATATTTGCGAGAAGCGTATCGACTTCGACCTTAACTGACACACACAACCAAGCTCTTTTATCAAAATGTTGCTCGATTATTGGGTTGTTGTATACCGACTTAGCCAAAGTAGTCTTTCCAATGCCACCCATTCCCACAATGGGAACAATGGTAAGTCTTTCTCCTCTTGAATTAGTTAAAAGCTCAACAATGCGTAGTTTATCTTCCTCTCTCCCAACGATCTTGAATTCGTCTAAGTCTGGATCAGTACCCGGGCGGTAGCTATTTCCAGCTCGTTCAAACCGTTCATCTTGAAGTCCTAAATTGTTTGCTCGTTCATAAATCCGAGATAACTTATCGTTGATGTTTTCAATTTTATGACCCATGTCTCTACCAAATGAAAACTTTTTCAAATTTGGGACACAGAGTATCTTTCTAGCCTTGTTACCCTGGTATCGTTTCTTCACCTCACGCCTCAACCTTTCATACCGAACCTCATCCAACACATCATCAGCTTCATCAACTACGCTTTTTAGCTGTTTCAGCCACACCATCACAGCCTCTGTACCCTCTTTCCCCTCAGCATCGCTTAGCTTTGCACGAATCACATCCAACGTGTCATGAAGTTCGGTCAGCTTTTCTTTGTAACGCAATGCAATTGAAACTTCGTTTGCAGCTATGGACAAAGCCTTTTTTAGTATTGCCTCGGCAGCGACAGTTACTAAAGCATCAACCATTTTGCTGTTGAGAAAAAGAAAGGGAGAATCAGTTAGGGGATTAGTTTTTTAAGTACATTGACTTGATGAATATCAAGAGGATCGAGGTTTTGAGTCATATTCATACAAACTACTCCTTTCTTATCAAAATAATTGTCTAATAACAAAAAATCACGTTTTGAGAAAAACAGAACTATTACGGAGTACATATTTATCTTTCTTATATTGCGGAAAATGACAGTTTTACATTTCAGTAGCTAATTTATGATTTCTTTGAAAGTTTATAATAATAACCTCAAGTTAATATAATATGATATACTCAATATAAATTCTCTATTAGTGGACAATTAATTTAAAATAACTTAAAAAAGAAAATTGACAATAAATTTGGAACGGAAGAAGTATTCAAAAGGGTGTTCAAGGATCTTTTCATTTTCATTTAATAAATCTTTTATATAATAAAAGAATTACATTATTTAGGAGCAATTTTGCCAAAACAATCTTGTTGAAAAAGAATTTGGACCAATCAGGTTACACTATTTTGACACGTGGCAAAATCAAGCAATGTGATTGTCCAATATCAAACTATTAATTATTCATCTAATTTATACAACGTACTATAAACCATACATATGTGTCACTTTTGTAATAAAATAAAATAAATAAAATAGGCCCCTTAAAAAAAAGTAATTCATAAAACTTTAGTTGTTAAAATTTCAAATAAATTACACTTATCAGTTTCCATTTCTTTAAATAACTTTATAAATTTATAAATTCCTCATATACTTTATATTTTACCAAAAAAATAAATAAATAAAAAATATAACGATATGTTGTTATTATTTATAAATATTACTATTAGTATATATTAAACTAATTTATTTGCACAGAATTGTAATTATAAAAAGAAAAACACAAGTTAATGTGACATGTACACGAAATTATACATATACAAACTAGTCTTATTCTTCTTTACGAAATTAAGTAAGGATATCCGGAAAAAACTTTTTAACTATCGACATTCAATAACGACTCATGTTATTCCTCTTTATAAGTTTAATCCGCACGGGTTTAAAAATCGGCTTAAATTATTATTAAGGGTTATTACAAAAAAAAATTACTAAAGTTTTCCATAAATTTGACCTAAGTTACTAAAGTGTTTTTTTTTCCATCCAGGTTACTCATGTTTACAGGTTTGTTTAATACGTTACTGAACTTTGTAAATGATGACATTGTTTATTTTTTAAATACAAAACAGTCCTTGTAGTTTGTCGGGTTGTACGGAATTAGTCCCTAGACCACTATTTCTGTTAGTTTGACCGTTTTTCTTACGTTTTCGCCTGTTTTCTTATGTTTTCAACATTTTTTATACGTTTCGTCCGTTTTTATACGTTTTCAATCGTTTTCATCCTTTCTTATTCATTTACATCCATTTTTATACGCTTTCACCAGTTTTTCTTACGTATAAAACGGACGAAAACGTATAAAAACGGTTGAAAACGAATAAAAACGTATAAAAATGGTTGAAAACGAATAAAAACGAAAACGGACAAAAACGTATAAAAATGGTTGAAAACATAAGAAAACGGGCGAAAAAGTAAAAAAAACGGTCAAACTAACAAAAATAGTGGTCTGGGGACTAATTTCGTGAAACTCGACTAACCACAAGGACCGTTTTGTATTTAAAAAATAACCAATGTCATCATTTACAAAGTTCAGTAACATATTTAACAAACCTCGTAAACATGAGTAACCTGGATGAAAAGAAAAAAAAACTATAGTAACTTAGAACAAATTTCTGGGAAACTTTAGTAACTTTTTTAAGTAATAACCCTATTATTAACAAGAATATAAATATCAAAATGAACACCATATCTTCATATGAATCCGTGCTGACCTTTCTATGCAATTATACATGCTACATCTATCTTTTATAAAGTTCATTTTATTTTCGAGAGAAAGGATGTCCAATTTTTATTAGACATTGTACAAAAAAAAGTATAATGAGCTCAATGCAGATTTTACTGGTTTATCTTCAATGTTGTTTTTTTTTTCGGTAACTATGATTTCCGACCTTTTGGCCGACTAATCCATGAGGTTTGAACCCACCGCCACACAGACTCAAAATAGGTAAAGCCTTCCCTTTTCACGAGGTTAGCGTAGCCACTTAAAGTTGTTTGCACCTAGCACCGCCACACCTTTAGGGTTGTTCATATGCGCAAAAACCCTTGGTTGTTGTGTTCATTTTACACTTGGGAGTTATAGTAGATTTATTAATTGTATTATCCATAGTGCTTCCAATAAATATTTATGAATATAATTGGTTAAACCAAGTAAGTCTCAACTAAAATATAACACATATATAGAGCAATCAATAGGTTGATACTATCAGTCGCACTATGGATGTAAGTTTTCCAGATTAAAAGCTTCGAGTTAGTTGATGTAAAGCATTTCTTATATCGAAATGACACATTGGCTTTGCAATTCAAAACGGGTTAGCTAGCTTGTTGCTCGTTTGCCTTGCACCTCTATGTAAATCGAAAGAATGCAAATTTAAAAAAAAAAAAAAAAAAAAAAAAAATCCAGAAAAAGCCCTCGCGTGCATTGGTATTATAACTAGTACACACTTATAAGATGTTTCAAAATAAGGCCAATAATTTAAACTAGCGCGATACCCAAGGGTTGCAGATATCGGTCCTTGCCGCCTTCCTTAACAAGCCCTCGAGTATCAAAGCGGGAGAAGTGAGTTGTAATTGTTAAAGCTAAACAGTAACAACCACACGACCTCGATAGTTTTTCCTGATGTCAAGAACATAAAAAGGAAAATGCGATTTATTTGACTCACCTCCACGTAATGAGAGCTTTCATCGCGTGGAGGCCGGTGAGTTCTTTTATCATGGGACTAACATTTTTTCTTATTACATCAAAAAGCTCTACCTTCATCTTCTTTAAGACCCTTGATCATAATTCTAAATAATCCAATATATAATAAAAAATATTAATTTACACTTTCATGTTTAATTTTATATATACTTAAAATATAATCATTGAGTGCACAGTGTTTGGGTAAATATGAAATTTCAAAATTAAAGAAGAGGAGATATGAAATTACCCCTAATAAAAAAACATAACCGAAAATTCAATGTACATAAAAGATTTTAGAAATAGTCATAATTATATGCTTTTAGAGGCGAGTTATATTAAATACCAAACTTTTCTTACATATCAAGAGACTCATCCCCACCATCCATCTAAAAATAAATCAAGGGTTAAGATTAAAAACATTTTAATATTTCACCCATTTTTATAATTTAAATATCTCTTAAACCGTTAATCGTTAAGCGAAAATAATTACACCATCGCGACTAACATTATTATCTTTCTATAGACGGGCACTTTGATATACTTTCGACAAAAAAAAATTTTCGTCTTTTTCATGTTTTTTTTCCCGAAAAAATCACATGTGATATATCACATATGATTTTTTCGGCCACGTCAAAAAAAAAAACGTGAAAAAATCGAAAAAAAAAATTTGACGAAAATACATTAAAGTGCCTATTTATAGAAAGATAATTAAATGCTTGTCGTAACGGTATATATATATATTTTTTTTGCTTAACGATTAACGGTTTTTAATATTTGAAAAAAAATGATGAAAATGAGTCTTTTAAATTGTTGGGATTAATCTCATCCATTAGATCAAATAAAGATGGAGAGAAGATGAAGGGTGAAGATTAGTCCCTAAAAAAAGTTTGGTCCTCAAATGATTTTAATTCATGCTTTTAATGTAAATTGGTAGTTTTATGTTACGATAGTAATTTTTCATTCAAATGCTTCTAAATGAGGTGTTAATTTGCATTTAGAAACTATATACGTTACTATTTAATTATTTGAATTGTTTAATTCTTTTGACTAGTTTTCAAATTTGCTTTTGTTAACGAAAGATGCTTGAGATGTGTTGTATTGTATATTTGTATGCATCGATATGATTGTACTGCTACTTAATTCTGAAGGATCTGCGAACGCGAATATTAATTGCGAATATTAAAATACGTTTTAAATTATGAAATCATTCACAAATTATAAAGTCATTTCGCAAATTATGCATGTAACCGTTTCGCAAAATATGAATTCGCTTCGCAATTTATGAAGATTTTCACAACTATTGTGACTTCACAAATCAATCGCAAAATGGAGGGCTATTTTATAAATTGTTTTAAAATGTGGTCAAAAGATATACTTTAAAGTATAAAATATAGTGTTTGAACTTGTTTAATTTGTAAATTTATGTATCTTTGATATGCTTCGGCATTTTAAAAATGTCAACAGTGGTACTATAATGAAAGTTTATCACTCATGTTCATATTAATGTTAGATTTCACACGTTACCAGACTTTAGATTAATGGAAGTCGAGAAATTGAATAATTGTATACGTATATAGCCGAAAGTCTAGTAAAGTGGTCTGTCACAAGGAATTATTAATGGATATGTTTCAGTATTTTCATACGAATGCAAAGAGGATTAACTAAAAGCCTCTTAATATCCTTGTGTGAAACTACCAACTAATCCACATCTGTTAACCCGAGGTTTTGCTTTACTACATGCATTGTGAGTAATATTGATGAAGCTGCGAACTGGATTTATCATGTTTGCTTTGTTAATAAGTAACATAAAAGTGTATTAAAAAATGAAACCATACATCGTATACAAGCATTTCAAGCAACATATATCGTATAAAAAAAATACAACTTGATTCATAAAGCGAGTACCTGTAAGATTGCTAGATCTATGATCTTCTTCCTCGTAAAGAAATGTATTCAAAATATGATGGATAAAATGATAGATGTGTGGTTGTGAAGATATGATAGCTGTAACTTTAAGACCACTACCTACCTAATCATTTTGTATCACATTGACCAAGACCAAAACAAAGACCAAGACATTTTAAAGAGTAAATTACATGGATTGTCCCTGAACTCCAGCCCGTTTCTGCATTTGGTACCCCATTTTGATTTACTGGCGTAAGTCGTCCCTGTTTTGCCAAACAGTTACCCATTTGGTCCCTCGAGCCCTGTTATAGGTAACACCAGTTAAATACTTAAATGGTTTTGTTAAGTGTCTTGTGAAGCTACTAAAATGCCCTTTTTTTTCTAATTTTACAAACACATATAACAAACAGTTAAATGGATTTGTAGTTTGTTACTTGTGAATCATACAGGATGAATGTGAAGAGACGCGTAAGTCGTTTTCAACTGGTGATAAGGATCGTGGGAAACGTAGGTTGGAGGTACGGCCTTTATGCTTTACTATCCGAAAATGCTAGTTAACAATTTTGATAGACTTGAAACATGAATGATATATGATGCTAGAAATTATTATTATCTGATACTCCAATAATTGCGTCATCACTCTATCTAAGTGAATTTAGATATTTAGATGTAGGTGATTAGGACTGTAGGAGCATAGGACATCCTTTGATTTTTAATAGCATGTTTTTGAATTAGTAATTGTGTATGACCTGTGTTCTTACTACTCAAATAAGTTATGCACAGTTTTATTAGATTCCAAACATGATCGATATAATGATGCTCGAAACTTTCATTTGTTGCATTAATGATTATGTATTTACTCTATTTTAAGTGATTCTAGATGTAGATAAGTAGGAGAGTCGGACGTCCTGATTTGCAATAGCGTGATTTGTAATTGTGTATTTATGTTATTGAATGACATGACTAGAGGGGACACTAACAAGTCATTATCAACTGCCAATATTGTTGCAGATAATTAACTAAGTACCTTTAATCTTACTAAGTTCAAAATTGTGCACGATTCAAAACATGATCGATATGTTGATGCAATGAATTTTCATTTGTTACTTTAGTGTGTGGCCGGGTGCTTACACCATTGAAGTACCTAATGTAGGTAAGTAGCAGTTACTGCTTTTCTTCAGCGGGTTTTGGTATTATTAGGTCTTTTTATATCAGTGGTATTAGTTCTGAATGCGTGAGATTGTGTTACATGTACTATTGAAGTCAAACCAAAAAGTCAACATTTTAGATACAACACGTGACCTGTACGTGTTGTAACCAACCCAAACTACTTTTCCCGCCATTTCTCATTTTGTATAAAGATTACTCTGTTTGTTGTAAAAGTCATTCATTGATGTAAACATTTTCTCCTTTCTGTAAACAACTCTCAATAACAAATAACAAATCATTTCACTGTTCAATTTCAGATTGTCTTCTTCATTTAGCAATCTCAGTTGATTAGTGAGCCCTATCTCCAATCTATTAATAGGATTCAGATAGTGGGTGTTACAATTGGTATCAAGAGCCCTTTCTTGGCACCATTATTCTTCAAGAAGTGTTACATTGACATTTCTTGATATTCCGTTATCTTCTCCGGCGTAATTCCGGCAAGAAAACAAGATTCCGGTCAAGAAATCAGCCACCACTGATTTCACTGTTCTGATTACATTTGGTTAGTGTCAATCCATTGTACGGCCACAAGATAAGCCAAAATTCTCGTTAAATTTTCTTTTCTTGAACAAGCTAGCAAGCAGCAGTGGGATTGAGTAACCCAGAACAGCACCAGTTTTGATTATCCCAATTGGTCAGTGATTAATCATTGTTTCTGTGATTAGTCATTGTTGATGAGTGGTAATACTACTGGTACAATGGTGGAAACAAGAACTACATCTAGAGGTCAAGAACCAACAATGGAATCACTTCAACAAACAATGGGTGAAATGCAGAGAATGATGCATGAGATGAATCTTGAAATCCAGAGAATGAGATCTGGTGAAGGACCCAATAATAGGGGTCATAATCATGGTGGTTCTAACGCTGGTTCAAATGGACATCAATATGGGAGGTTGACTAAAGTGGAATTTCCAAGATTTGATGGTACTGATGTGGAAGGGTGGTTATACAGAACTAATAAGTTCTTTGAGATGGATCATATTGAAAATGATGATCAAAAGATACAGTTGGTGTCTATGCATGTGTTTGGTTCAGCCTTGAATTGGCACAAACAGTTTATGCAAAGATTTGGTGAAGTGATGACTTGGGGGGTGTATGAGACTCATGTTAAGAAGAGATTTGTATCAATTTTTGAAGATTCAATAATGGAATTGAAGAATCTCAAACAAACCACCACTGTACAGGTATATCAAGACTCTTTTGAATCTTTGTTGACTAAAGTTGAATTGCCTGAAAAGTACACTATTAGTCTATTCATTGGAGGTTTAAAAGAGGAAATTGCATATGCTGTAAGAATGTTTCAACCAGCAACATTGATTGATGCATTTTGTTTGTCTAAGTTGCAAGAGGCAAATAATTCTGTGTCAAGAAGTAGATCTGCACCATTGCTAGCTAATCCTAAGAATTATGGCTATGCAAATAAGTATGGGGGAAATGGAAATGGTGTTAGGACTACAAGTGTTGTACCTGCAACCACTTTACCTGTTACTACCAATGTTATGCCAAATAAACCTTTTAAGAGGTTAACACAAAAAGAATTAGATGAAAAAAGGGTAAAAGGGCAGTGTTTTTATTGTGATAAAAAATACTTTCCTGGACATAAGTCTGAAGGGCAAATGTTTGCTTTGGAAGTGTCTGGTATGGAAGAAGAGGAAGGACACGAGAGTTTAGAAGAAGAGAATAGTCCTGATGAAAATGAGTATTTGTTTCCAGAAGAGGTTCCACACATTTCTCTTAATGCATTGTCTGGAATTCCTACACATAACACCATGAGGGTTATGGGGCATGTCTTGAGGCAATTGTTGCATATTTTAATGGATTCAGGGAGTACACATAACTTTTTAGATCTCCATACAGCTAAAAAGTTAGGGTGTAAGTTGAGAAGTACTTGTCCACTCAATGTATCAGTGGCTGGTGGTACTAAATTGGTGAGTCAGTATATGGTTAAGAACTTTCAATGGCAGATACAAGGAGTTTTATTCACTGCTGATGTGATGCTATTACCATTGGGAGGTTGTGAATTGGTTTTGGGAGTTCAATGGTTGTCTACTTTGGGCACCATTAGTTGGAACTTTCAAGACTTAACAATGAAATTCATGTATGATGGCAAAAAGGTTCTGTTAAGGGGTACAAATCAATCAGAATTGGCCTGGATGAGTGGTAAACAAATGTCAAAGTTTGTTGGTCAACAAGATAGCCCTTACCTAGCCACAATGTCAGTTGGTCCCTCAGCCTCTTTCATGTTGATGCAATGTAAGAATGACCAAAAGGAATTGGAAAATGTGGAGTTGCAAGCTGTGCTAGCAGAGTTTGGAGATGTGTTTGATATGCCATCAACATTACCACCACAAAGAAGCTTTGATCATAAAATTCCTTTGGATAATAAAGAATCCACTGTCAACATCAGACCCTATAGGTATCCTCCAGCTCAGAAGGATGTGATTGAAGAAATGATCAAAGAATTATTGGATTCAGGGGTGATAAGGCCTAGTAATAGTCCATTTTCTTCTCCTATAGTTATGGTTAAGAAAAAAGATGGTTCATGGAGAATGTGCATAGACTATAGACAACTAAACAAGCTGACAGTGAAAGATAAGTTCCCAATTCCTGTTATAGAGGAGCTTATTGATGAGTTGCAAGGTGCTCAAGTGTTTTCTAAACTTGATCTCAGGTCTAGATATCATCAAATAAGAATGCATGAGGCAGATGTGTATAAGACAGCTTTCAAGTCCCATGATGGTCATTATGAGTTTGTGGTTATGCCTTTTGGACTCACTAATGCACCATCAACCTTTCAAGCTTTGATGAATTCAGTTTTTAAGCCCTTCTTGAGAAAGTTTGTTTTGGTCTTCTTTGATGACATATTGGTATACAGCTATTCTATTTCAGAACATGTGCAACATTTGAGGTTGGTATTACAAGTAATGAGAGCCAATTCTCTGTATGCAAAGAAGAGTAAGTGTGTTTTTGGAACAGATAAAGTTGAGTATTTGGGGCATCTAATCTCTGGTCAAGGTGTAGCTACTGATCCTCAAAAGATTCAGGCCATGCAGCAATGGCCTGTTCCTACAAATATTAAACAATTGAGAGGTTTTCTTGGGTTGACAGGGTACTATAGAAGATTTATCATAGGCTATGCAAGTATAAGTCAACCATTGACTGCATTACTTAAGAAAAATGCTTTTCAATGTTATCCATCGAATTAGTTTACGAACAAAGGAAACAAAGAAATAAGATAGACTAAAGAAAACCTAAGAATAAAAATAAAATCTTACTAGAATGGAATCTAGCAAGTAGACCTAATAAAAAGAGATTCTAACCTAGACAATAACTATTCCCCGGCGGCGGCGCCAAAAAACTTGATATGCGTAGGGATCGCAACAGGTTTTACCTCTCGAGGGATCTCGAGAAGCTTACAACCCCCACCAGGCAGTGTACCTGATCGTTGTAGTATAGTATAGTGACAAGTACCGGGGGATTGATCGTTCAGCTAGGAATAGTGTCGCTAGGATTAGAAAACCTAAATACTAGTTCTAAAGATGAAAGATGATTATTTTTGTATTTTTATATTTTTTAGAAAGCAAGTAAAAATCTCGGGTTTTAAGGATTTGGGCGGAATTAGTTGCTAGTCAACTAACCCAATACTAAAGATGCAATCAAAATAAAATACTAGAAATGAAAATAAACTAAAATAACTAAGGTTGTGAACAATAAGTGGAGAAATTGTGTTTACTTAGATTTCACTACTCCCTAGATATCTTTTACACGTTAATTACTTGTTATAGTTGCGTGGATGACGGATTGTATTCCTTAATACCATTCATGGGGTGGCGCACTTAACTCCCCAATCCTATGAGTGCCTACTTCACTCCTATGTCGAGCCGGCTAAGAAGCTCCTAACATGGGATCATTAGAATTTACTCATGCATTAAATACAACCAATAAAACCTAGTGCACGTCAGTTCATGTTTCCTAAGACGTTCAAGCATGTTACCAATTGGAGATCTGCCAGTTTTCTTAAGCCTAACATCGAATTCATTCATCCAATACAACCATAAACAAGTAATCAACACATAATCAACATCTAGGTTTCATTAGATCTAAGCAAACACAAGAGAGATCTAGCCTAGCATGATGGAATTAAGACAAGAACAAAAGATAGACAACCAACACATAGACATATTGATTGAATTAAAAAAATACTTATCTCAATTACACATGAAAGGTTTCAAGGGCTGAGAACCCTTGAAAAACCTGTAAAATTCGTGGCAAATTCGGCCTTAGGGTTTCTCCAAAACTTCTCTCTCTTATGAATGAAAATTAGAAAACTATATATAGGAAATTGAGGCTGACGGCGTCAAGACCAAATTGGTGACGCCGTCATCTCACCGCCAAAATACTCCTCGGACTGCCTTAATCTTCATCTGACGCCGTCATGTGTTATGGTCTTCCAGGCCGTCATGTCTTTTGCTCTTGACGCTCTACTTGTGACGCCTTCACGTTTGTACTGGCCCGTCATGGAAATTACTCTTGACGCCGTCAGGATGTTCTTCTTGACGCCGTCACCTACTGTTCACAGCAAGGAAAATTAAGACTTTGGCGTTTTCTTCACTTTTATGCAACAAAAACGTCCGAATTGTTTCCTTTTCCAGATTTCACTCCCAAAGTACCTAAAATCACAAAAGGAACGATTTAGGGCAATATTTGATCAAATAAATTCAATTCCGGGCTTAAATGACCCCCTAAAAGTGGTTCATTTTTCGCCTCATCATATACCCTTACACTTGAGATTTGCTTGTCCTCAAGCAAATGCGCTTTTATTCTAATCAAAATACAAGTTAGGGGTCATTTAACACTAATATAAAAGTAATTAAAATAGATAATCGTTCCACTAAAGACCAAAGACAAGCACGAAGGTCATATACTAGCACCTCACAAATAGTGTTTAGATACTCACATCTCTCGGGTGTAATAAAGTATAAATTACAATATGGAAACGGAAGATATCTCTCACTACCTGTCATAGCAAAATAGATTACCATAGGCTTGGGAAATGATCAAACCTCCACCACATGGCGTAAGCACCTAGGATAAACTATCAAAGAGGTCTTTTAAAGGGTTGTAACGTTAGGTGTAGGGATATGAAATACACGGTTTTGTTGGATAAAGGAAGTTTTTACTGGTGGCGAGTTAACAATCTTGATTAATTACATGTACAATATGGCGTTGCTAAGCCAAGACTAGACTCGACTTAAGCTAATAAATGAAAAATAACAAAAGCATAAAATGAACATAGAATAAAAAGGGATGGTAGTCCGTATGTTTTTTTTTTCTTTTTTCTTTTTTCTATTTTTTTTTCTTTTCTTTTTCTTGATTTTTTTTTTTTTTTTTTTTTTTTTTTTTTTTTTTTTTTTTTTTTTGCATACACTTTTACCCTACCGTCCAAAATAATACATCATAGGGAATGAATATTTCCCTTACACTTGAATATTTACATACTTTACAATAAACTAATCTAATGACTCGAATTAAGATAATCAAAACACTTGGAGTACTTTTAAGATTAACGTGCATATGGGGGTAATAATATGATGTTCTTCCCCATTACTCCATAATATTAGTACTTTACCCATGAGTCCCAATCGTCCCAAAACAATATGTATAAGGATATGACTCGACTTAACAACCATGTAATCAATTAGATAGTTAACTTAGGGTTTAACAAATAACAATAATGCACTAAAGATGAGTGCATACACGGAAGACTAAGGCGATTTGGGTGTACATTTAAGTGGGGTGTAACAAATTCTTCCTTTAAGTAAGATGCTTAAAGTTAGAAACGAAAAGATAGGCTCGGAGGGGTGTACTAGGGGTTTCGTGTACTAAAAATGAGTACAACGCTAAGGGTGTGGGAGAATTACTTGACCTAAGAAGTCAAAGTAATTATATTACAGGTGTAAAACAAGGGTTATCCTAATGCCTCTTATCATGTAGTAAATCCTACTACACGAATGTAGTCTCACTAGCGGTCTCGGGATGCATCACTAACGCAAGTTCTAGAATCTAAATGCTACCGGTACACTCATAAGCACTAATAATGAATGCTTTTCCTATCAAATCTAAAGGCGAACCTCACATATTTGGGTGGAAAAGTTTTCTGAATATACGGTTATGTGCTAGTCATACAATCTCCTATCCATGAGACGCTTGCTATGGCTAAAGTTTCACTCCTAAATGTTGTAAAAAATTTTAAATTTGGCGCTAAAATTACACTAACAAGTATTTCTCATAGTTTTATTACACATCTACTATCAAACAAAACAAACACAAGCGAAAGTGTATATGTAAGGTATCATCATTTTACCCTCCCCTTACACTTAAGATGAACATTGTCCCCAATGTTCAAGTAAAGAATGTAAAAGTGAAAAAGTAAAAAGAATGAAATCAAATACTCCCCTGATTCGCTCGGTATGGATAATAAGGTGGCCAGGTAAAATCTTCCTCCAAGAAAATGAACAATCAAAGCTTCCCTTCCAGAATATAAATCATCTTCTTGTCATACATAACCTGTAAATCCTGAAAAAACAAACAAGACAACCTCGCGTAAAATCGGCGGCAATCTATATAAGTTACTAAATCCTAGAAAACAAAGTAAGATATAATGCTTGTGGAATGAAGTTTGCAGATTTCCTGGAGAGTATAAAACTTAATAATTCACAAAAACCATAAGACTCCGTTAGAAAAACAAAACTGGTAAAATTTCCAGATTTTTACACGTGACGCCGTCAGGAGTAATCTCGTGACGCCGTCAGATGTGTTATGCAGAAATTCTTGTGTTAAGTTTCCGGAAAATTTCTGGAAAAACTTGGTCCTACTTCCTGGAAAATCCTGCAAAACTTCATCATGACTCAATACAAGCATTTGACTCTAACAATTACTAATATACATCTTCATTTAATATTGTTGTGGATCATGCTCAATTTCGTTCTTATAAACAAATTTGGGTCTCCCCTTACACTTAGCTTTTGCAAAATACCTTTATATGTAATTAAGACAAAGTTAAAAACAAAATAAAGCATTTTCACAATTTACTTTGAAACATGAGGCACAAACAATAAAAATAAAGCATGCATACGGAAACAAATAAAATCAAACAAAATAAAATCACACAAAACATGGGTTGCCTCCCAAGAAGCGCTTTTCTTTATTTACGAGTCTTGTAGCTAGACTCAAGGTCATGGGTTACCTAGTGTCACTAACGCTCACATAACCAAGTGTGAGCCATCTAATTGTTGCATCATCTTTCTTATACTCATCATTTAACTCTAAACATCCATGATAATATCGTTTATTCTTTTCTTGAGGATATTTAAGTCCTTTCCTTTTATCATTCTCACTCAACAAATAAATTGGGGGAATTCTATTGCATGCCTCAATTGAATGGTTCTTAAACCTAGGGTTTGAGCGTGGCATTTGATAAACAAAGTCTTCATCCCCATTCGAGAATGTAATTAACCCTTCCATCACTTTTTCATCAAGATCGGTTAACCTTTTGAAGGGCTTCCCAAACACAACTTGGGTTAATTTACTATCGATAAATTCTCCTAAATTCTCCATAACCATGAACTCAACAACATAAACAAAGCTTCCAACAAACACATGCAATGCCATTGCCCTAGCAATAATGTTATCTCCTTTATATTCTAACCCATCTACCATAATTTTATTGCATTCATTACGCGAGATTATGTTCATTGGTAAAGATGAGTTAAGATAGGCATCAAAGCTCCTAAATCCAATCTTACAAGGAAATTGCATATTAAATGGGCTATCATTCTCAATCCTTGTTCTAGGGTCGATATACCTAAGAAGGTTCACTTCATCTTCCATCCTATCCTCATTAATTACATCACCATCATCTAGATCCTCATCGGAGTCTGAATAATAAAAAGGGCTAGCCCTATGGTCATTATGATGGTCAGACTCCTCCGTTTCAGAATTATTGCCAAAGTGGTAGTTGGGTGATAGGTTAGGTGGGTTCTCATTTTCCACTAAAGGGATTGGGACGGGCATTTGGAAAATCCTTCGACGAAAAACACGAATAACAGGAATCAAACGATCAATGTTATTGTTATCAATCGAATTAGTTTACGAACAAAGGAAACAAAGAAATAAGATAGACTAAAGAAAACCTAAGAATAAAAATAAAATCTTACTAGAATGGAATCTAGCAAGTAGACCTAATAAAAAGAGATTCTAACCTAGACAATAACTATTCCCCAGGCTGCGGCGCCAAAAAACTTGATATGCGTAGGGATCGCAACAGGTTTTACCTCTCGAGGGATCTCAAGAAGCTTACAACCCCCACCAGGCAGTGTACCTGATCGTTGTAGTATAGTATAGTGACAAGTACCGGGGGATTGATCGTTCAGCTAGGAATAGTGTCGCTAGGATTAGAAAACCTAAATACTAGTTCTAAAGATGAAGGATGATTATTTTTGTATTTTTATATTTTTTTAGAAAGCAAGTAAAAATCTCGGGTTTTAAGGATTTGGGCGGAATTAGTTGCTAGTCAACTAACCCAATACTAAAGATGCAATCAAAATAAAATACTAGAAATGAAAATAAACTAAAATAACTAAGGTTGTGAACAATAAGTGGAGAAATTGTGTTTACATAGATTTCACTACTCCCTAGATATCTTTTACACGTTAATTACTTGTTATAGTTGCGTGGATGACGGATTGTATTCCTTATTACCATTCATGGGGTGGCGCACTTAACTCCCCAATCCTATGAGTGCCTACTTCACTCCTATGTCGAGCCGGCTAAGAAGCTCCTAACATGGGATCATTAGAATTTACTCATGCATTAAATACAACCAATAAAACCTAGTGCACGTCAGTTCATGTTTCCTAAGATGTTCAAGCATGTTACCAATTGGAGATCTGCCAATTTTCTTAAGCCTAACATTGAATTCATTCATCAAATACAACCATAAACAAGTAATCAACACATAATCAACATCTAGGTTTCATTAGATCTAAGCAAACACAAGAGAGATCTAGCCTAGCATGATGGAATTAAGACAAGAACAAAAGATAGACAACCAACACATAGACATATTGATTGAATTAAAAGAATACTTATCTCAATTACACATGAAAGGTTTCAAGGGCTGAGAACCCTTGAAAAACCTGTAAAATTCGTGGCAAATTCGGCCTTAGGGTTTCTCCAAAACTTCTCTCTCTTATGAATGAAAATTAGAAAACTATATATAGGAAATTGAGGCTGACGGCGTCAAGACCAAATTGGTGATGCCGTCATCTCGCCGCCAAAATACTCCTCGGACTGCCTTAATCTTCATCTGACGCCGTCATGTGTTATGGTCTTCCAGGCCGTCATGTCTTTTGCTCTTGACGCTCTACTTGTGACGCCTTCACGTTTGTACTGGCCCGTCATGGAAATTACTCTTGACGCCGTCAGGATGTTCTTCTTGACGCCGTCACCTACTGTTCACAGCAAGGAAAATTAAGACTTTGACGTTTTTTTCACTTTTATGCTCCAAAAACGTCCGAATTGCTTCCTTTTCCAGATTTCACTCCCAAAGTACCTAAAATCACAAAATGAACGATTTAGGGCAATATTTGATCAAATAAATTCAATTCCGGGCTTAAATGACCCCCTAAAAGTGGTTCATTTTTCGCCTCATCAAGGAATTACAAGTAGCCATGGTTAATTCTCCTGTATTAGCATTACCAAATTTTGATGAGGAGTTTGTTATAGAAATAGATGCTTCAGGATTTGGCATTGGAGCTGTGTTACAACAAAAAGGTCATCCCATAGCTTTTCTTAGTAAAACTTTAGCTCCAAAACATCAATCCTTGTCCACTTATGAGAAAGAATTGTTAGCAGTGGTGTTGGCTTTGCAAAAATGGAGAGGATATTTGTTGGACAGACATTTCAAAATAAAAACTGATCATTTTAGTTTGAAGTATGTGTTGGATCAAAGAATTACTACTCCATTTCAATCAAAGTGGTTACCAAAGCTACTTGGATTTGATTATGAAATTGAATACAAGAAGGGAAAAGACAATGTTGCTGCAGATGCACTCTCCAGGGTTGAAAGACAAGTAGAATTGTTTAGCCTTTTGACTGGTGGTGTAACAAATGAGCTTATGGAAGCAGTAATTGACACTTGGACCAGTGATCCTGTTTTGCAGAAGGTGGTACAAGGCTTGCAACAAGGTACTTTGATAAATAGCAAATATGTATGGCACAATGGTCAATTGAAAAGGAAAGACAAATGGGTGGTAGGCCAGAATGAAGATTTAAGAAAGAAATTGGTGGCTCATTTTCATGGTTCTGCTATAGGAGGACATTCAGGGGTGTTTGGAACAACAAAAAGGCTTACTACTTACTTTTATTGGAAGGGTTTGAGAAAAATGATCAAACATTGGGTGAGAAAATGTGATGTTTGCCAGAGGAATAAGTCAGACCTCTCTGCATATCCAGGTTTGCTACAACATTTACCAATTCCTGAGCAAATTTGGCAAGATATTTCTATGGATTTTGTGGAAGCTTTACCTGTATCACAAGGGAAGAGTGCAGTTTTAGTGGTGGTGGATAGGTTGTCCAAACAGGCCCATTTTTTACCACTGTCGCATCCTTATACTGCACCACAAGTTGCACAAGTGTTTGTGGATAACATTTACAAGTTACATGGGCTACCTAAAACCATTGTTAGTGATAGAGATAAGATTTTCATGAGTCTATTTTGGAAGTCATTGTTTGAGAAATTACAAGTTCAGTTGAAATTCTCATCAGCATACCATCCTCAAACGGATGGTCAAACTGAAATTGTGAACATATGCTTGGAAGGTTATTTGAGATGCATGACTGGTGAAAAGCCAAAGGATTGGGTTAAGTGGCTGCCATTAGCTGAATATTGGTATAACACCAATTTCCATTCTTCAACAAATACCACTCCTTTTGAGGTAGTGTATGGACAGCCACCTCCATTACACATTCCTTATGTAGCTAAAGATAGTCCAGTAGAAGCTGTTGACAGGACTCTACAAGCCAGGGAGGATCAGGATAGAATGAAAAGCCAAACTGACAGAAAGAGATCTGAAAGAGAATTTGAGGTTGGAGCATGGGTTTATTTGAAGCTTCAACCATATAGGCAAACAACTCTCAGACAAGGGAAACAAAACAAGCTGTCTCCAAAGTTCTTTGGCCCTTTCCAAGTGATTCAAAAGATAGGTCAGGTTGCCTATAAGCTCCAGCTACCTACATCTGCACAAGTGCATCCTGTTTTTCATGTTTCACAACTGAAGTTATGCCATTCTGAAGCTGTTAGTATGGGAGACTTTCCTCAGTGTGATCCAGAAGGTTTATTGGCTGCTATTCCTATCAAGTTACTAGACAGAAGAATGGTGAAACAAGGCAATAGAGCAGCAGTGTATGGCTTGATTCAATGGAGCAATGGGACAGAAGATGATGCAACATGGGAATCATTAGCAGACATCACCAAACGATTTCCAGCTTTTATATTACATCCTTGAGGTCAAGGATTTTTTTCAAGGAGGAAGGATTGTTACATGTACTATTAAAGTCAAAACAAAAAGTCAACATTTTAGATACAATACGTGACCTGCACGTGTTGTAACCAACCCAAACTACTTTCCCGCCATTTCTCATTTTGTATAAAGATTACTCTGTTTGTTGTAAAAGTCATTCATTGATGTAAACATTTTCTCCTTTCTGTAAACAACTCTTAATAACAAATAACAAATCATTTCACTGTTCAATTTCAGATTGTCTTCTTCATTTAGCAATCTCAGTTGATTAATGAGCCCTATCTCCAATCTATTAATAGGATTCAGATAGTGGGTGTTACAGATTGTTATTTTGTGTTAAATTCTTCTTGATGTGGAGCAAGGATTAAAACTAGACAACTAAGCTGTTTTAAAATTACTTTTAGAGTGCGAGGTCATATATTTTAAGCGAGAAGAAGGGAATAACGCAATAATTGTGCCAGTCTTTGTTTCTATATGCATTCAGCTGCTATTCTGGGCATTTATACATGGATTTCTCTTTCAAAGTTCGCCATAAACTGGTTAGAGAAGAGGTTTGTTTGTAGGTTATCGATTTCAGGACATTTAGAATCAACTCTGTTTCATTTTTTATGTATAGGATGGAGTATTATCCAGACTCATACTGGTGTGATGTGTTATATTCTGGTTATAGTTAGGGTAACAGACTCATATTGGTGTGGAGTCTGTATATAAATATTCATCTGTACCTCATACTGCTGTAGTGTTAGCCTCTAATATATTTAGATCAAAGTATGTTATCTTTAAGTTTAAGAAGTTTGTATTATGTTTGTAATTGGGTCGGATTATAAGTCTGTAAATTAGATACTGGTTTGGGCCAAGGGCCAACAAACCCAATAGTTAGGATATACGGTTATTTAGTTAGTTAATTAGGTTACAACGTTTAGTGTAGGGGTGCAACGGTTATGATGAATCGACATGTCCCTTGGAGGCAACGTTTCATCATGTATATATATGGATAGATTGCTGTAACATAACAGTTAACCCTTCATTATTATATATCAGTTTATAAAAGGGTTCAACCCATTTTCTGTTTTTCCTTTTACTGCTCCTTTCTTTGATGATTGTATATGGTGTTGTTTGGATCATTCGATCCTGGAATCATGTCATAAAACCTGTGAAACATGTAGAATGCATATTTTGTAATTATCACTTTAATAACTGTAACTGTACATTACTGAAGACACGACTATAGGGAACACTAATAAGTCATTCTTAACTGCCGATATGGAATCCAGTATCAATAGCATGGAGGTACCTAAAACCGTTGTTCTTACTACCTACAAATGCTCGCAATTTTGTAGGTTCCCTAACATGATAATTATGAATGATGCAAGGAATCTTCATCTGTCACTTTACTAATTGTGTGCTTGCACTATTCAAGTAATTGTTAGGAATTAGTGCTTTTCAGGGACGACTCATGAAAAAATTTCAGCTCTTTTCAATGCCGGTGTATGATATGATAGAAACCTTCTTGGTGAATTCAATGAGATTCAAATCAAGTTCTATTCTTCGATTCATTGTTCGTACATCATTTGTTAGTAAGAATTCATGCTATTTTTTAGCAATATGTTTGTTTGTGATGTTCTTTTGATTAAAATGTTTGGGTATTTTCAATGATCACCACTTTTGTTGCTATCACATTCCCTTCTTTGGCGGTCTTCTTGGATTCTTTGGAGGGTTTGCATTGGTACCAACATCCTACTATGTAAGCTCTTCCATTTGAGTAGACTAGTATGCCGTTAACATCATGTCATTTTAGCAAGTCCGTTAAATCTATGTTGTACGGTCTCACTGTATCTTTTTATTACTTTCAGCTTCCTTGCATCATATGGCTAATAATCAGGAAGCCCAAAAGATGGAGCATAAGTTGGTGCACGAATAGGGTAAGTCATAACTCAAAACTTTTTCCATTATTCATGTAAAATTTTCCAACTGCCTGATTGATGTTATGATGTTTCAGGTTTGCATAGTAATTGGTGTTATATTGATGATAGTAGCACCCATTGGAGGTCTAAGGTCGATCATTAAGTCGGCCGGGACCTACAAATTCTACTCGTAAACTTCCATCTCCCCAGTTGAAAACTGACGAAGCTGAGTTGGTTCACAAACGTTAAAGAAGTATATAATCTTTCTTTCGAAGGTTATACAAAGAGACTGATTTGATCCAGATAACCAGCTTGCTGATCCATCTGATATAACCTCAGATCTATCATTAGTGTGTAAGCTTCTTAGCTATCTACTTATAATGGTTGGATTTGGGTTGTGTTTTATCTAAGACGGGGTCAAATAGCTAAAGTGGGGAATTGGTTGAATAAGTTAGACATGTTCTCCAGCTTCAAGATTATGTGGAATATATGGGTTCTGGTGCTCGTGTTATACTTGTGCCATCCATACGTGATGCACATCACGACTTTGTATTTCCTCAGGTAATTTATCACCAATGAAATATTTTACAATATTAGTTTCACTTGGTAATCCCTCATTGATCAGTACGATTAATGTATCGTTTAGTTCTTGTTTTGCAGCCTCCTTTTGTGTAGTTGATCCACATCAGCAGGTACAATCAGCTCTTTTTCTTTCTCTCAAGCTATTTTTGGTGGCTATACCAAGCTATTTTTGGTGACATAGTTTGTTAAGGTAATTTGCGGGTTTTGATTGAAATGGGTTATTTTGTATGGGTCAACACCGTGTGGGTTGAGCTGCCACAGTTTTTCTATTTGTGCGTTAATTATAGTTATAAAACCAATAATAATCCAAATCGTTGAAAATGATTTAGAAGGTTGCATGTGTTATTTTAGACGTTGGGAGACTTTCAACCTGTTTTAAATTGATTGACCCATTCCCTATCAAGCTATTTTTGAAGTGTCTTGCTAACATCAGTCCTTGTGGCCATTGTTAACAACCACTTTGAACTACTTTGCTTTATTAAGATGCTCTTTAGAACCTCAACCTGTTTCACTCTATTTTTATCCTATATAATAAGGGACTTTTTTTTTCTTCACTTATAAGTAATTTATTTTTAAAAATGAATGTGTAGGTTTTGAGCCTGGAGGGAACAAAGGAAGGAGAAGAAGTGAAATGCATGTGTGTGAATCCAGGAAGATTAGCTAGAGGCGAAGGAGGTGGTCATTTTGTAGACCTTAACTTCGATGGCAACCCCGACTCTTCTTCAGCTTCAGTCATTCGTATATAGAATAATCCTTCAGCAAAAACCAGATAAAAGTATCTGAATTTCAGTAGCAAGAACATCTCCCATTAGTTTCAAAACAATGTTTAATAATCTTAATATCATGCTGTAATTAATAGTGTATTATTGGTTTATTGCTAATTGTTCAAGTTTTGTGGCTTTCATTGCTAATTGAATCCATTCGTATTTGAACAATGTGTATTTCAAAATTCTGACCAATAATCTAAATAAGGACAACTCCCATCTCGAAAATGATGAAATCTATTTCTATCTCTAACTATAATCTCTCTTTTATATAATATTTTTTTGGTGAAAAAGGTGAATTATATTATATACTTCAAATTTGTACAAAGTATCATAACAATAAACTATTTTGGACATTCCCAAAAACATAACAACATTCAAACACCCACACTATTTGATATCTGACAAACTAGTCATATATCTGTCAATACTAAGCTGTAATACAAGAGAAGACTCCAGTCAGAACATAGCCTTCATTCACCTTTATATGAGCACCATAACCATCTAGCTACATTTCCAATACACCTTCCACCTAAATCATTCAACCTGCCACTACAATGACTTAGGCAGAAAAGTGATTGGCATCACTAGGCACCCATAACCCTTCCAAGTCAAGGGCTCTACCAAATGTGCTACATTTCCATCTCATGAATGGCTTCACACATTTGGGAACACACACCTTGAGGGAGGACCACCCATTACCTCCTTAGCAGTGTATAGATAGGACCAAGTAGGTTCATCTTTCACTCCTCACTATTCCTATCTTCATACACTGCCCACCAAAGCTACTTACCCTTCACACATTGGAAACCTAATTTATGTTTTTCAGTAAACTATTATTCTAGAAAGCTAATCAATGGCAATTTCCAATTACCTAACAAAGGCCTATCAGAAACTGCACTTGAGGCTTAATAGAGGACCAGCTTATGAAAACCAAGATACAAGGCCATCAATTGTAGTAGCTTTTAGCATAGAAATCAAGATCTGTAAAAGAAGATCTGATTCTATATGGTAAAACCATCAATTTTTGCAGGCACACATGAAATCATCCTGCATAGACCATGGGAATTGCTAATAAAAGCATCAACATCCCAATACCAAACAGGCCATAAACAGCAGCTGATACAAAATGGTAATTCAATTGTAGACAACTCCAATTAGCAAACTTCTTTATGGCTCCTATTTTCACCAAAGCACACTAATCAATACACACTTGTTAAGATTTCTTGCAGACAATGCCCCATTCTTTCTCCACAATTCAAACAGCAACACTATTTTTAACTTTTAAGCTCATGAGTTTAAGTTTCACATTTTCAAGAATACTTTTTGCCACATCATCAGGTTCCTTCTTCTCATCCCTAAAAATTCTGCAATTTCTCTCATACCAGATGCTGTAAACACAAGCAGCAAAACATAATCTCATTATCACACTCCTGATATTATTACCCATATCACCATTGCCAAATTCCTGAACTGTATCATCCCATGTGGACTGATGATTATGAATTTTTGCTCTGTTTTTAACCTTATCCCAAACACCCCCTGAGAACTTACAGTTAAAGAAAAGATGATCCATGTCTTTAGCTTCTTGCATACAGAGATAGCATCTATTCACAACATGATTACCCCATTGTTGTAACCTATCTTGAGTAGTCAGTCTCTTTCTTATTGCTAGCCAAAGGATGAATGCATTTTTGGGAATACATTGAGAAAACCATACTAACTTCCACCAAGGTACACTAGAGCCATTTTGTCTTAGATCCTTGCATACATTTCTGACAGCAAAGTCCATTTCCAATCCATTATTATCCTTCCATACCACCCAATCATCTTTCTCATTATCAATTCTCGGCTCACTGATGCTTGTAACATTACAGAATTTAGTATACCACTCAGCTGGCCAGATCCATTTACCATTTCTGATCATTTCATTAACACATAAGTCAGCTGTCAACCTCGCATCATATAAATCTCTGTTTGTAATAACCTAATTTAATGGACCAATTGCACTCCAATTCTCATACCACATAGAAGTATTCCTACCATTGCCAATCTTATACACAATCCTCTCCTTAATTTTGTCCCTAACTTTTAAAATATTTTTCCAACCCCAACTGTCATTTATATCAGGTTCTAAATTCCAAAAATTCTTCCCACTCAACTTCACAGTATGAATTCATTTAACCCATAATGTTTTTTCTTGATAGCAATGTTCCATACATGTTTGGATAAAAGAGCTTCATTCCAACTGCTAAGATTTTTGAGACCCAAACCCCCTTGATCTTTTGGCATACACACATCACTCCATACAACCTTACATTTCCCTTTAGCAGAATTACCTTGATTCCATAAGAATTCTTTCAAAAGCCTATTGATGTCTTTAATCATAGTCATTGGGAGTAAGAAGACTGAAGCCCAGTAAACATGAATTGACTCCAGAACTGCTGCCACAAGTTGGAGTCTACCTGCATAAGACAAGCTTTTGTTCTTCCAATTAGTAACCTTACTCCTAATCTTGTCAAGAAGACTTTTACAATCTTTTACACCAAGCCTTTTAGAGAGAAGAGGTACACCAAGATACTTGACCGGTAGTTTACCAATCTTGAAAGGGAGAATACTAAGGATTGCTTGTATTTCAGTTTCATTCATACTACCAAAAAAAGCAGTACTTTTGGTAATAGACCAGAGCATGGACTAAACTCCTCAAGAGCTTCTTTAAAAACCATGACTGATGATACATCTCCATGACACATTACCAACAGGTCATCAGCAAAGCACACATGGGTTAGTTCCATCTCCTTACATCCAAAATGAAACTGGAACTCATTACTTCTATTAACTCTTCTTTTCAGAATCAAAGTAAAAATTTCCATAATCAGAGTAAACAAATAAGGAGAAACTGGATCACCTTGTATTAAACCTCTAGCCCCTTTAAAATAACCCACTCTATCAGCATTCACATTAATGGTAAAAGCAGTAGTTGTAACACACTGCATAATCCATTTAACCATTTTCTCATGAAATCCAAATTCCACCAATATTCTTCTTAAAAAGCTCCAGTTAACTGTATCATATGCTTTTTGGATATCAATTTTGAAAGCAACCCTTTTTGGCTCATTTTTCCTATTGTACCCTTTCATAATCTCCTGAGTCAGTAAGATGTTGTCATGAATCTGTCTTCCAGGGATAAAAGCACTTTGATTAAAACTAAGCAATTTATTCAACACAGGTTTGATTCTATTAGTAATGATCTTACTAATACACTTGTAGAGGACATTGCAGCAGGCAATTGGTCTAAAATCAGTAACTTTGTTGGGAGTTTGAACTTTAGGAATTAAAGATATTAGAGTAGCATTAAGTTCACCCAACAATTTCCCATTCTCAAAAAACTCCTTAATGGCACAACAAACATCAGAACCTACAATATTCCAGGCTTTTTTGAAAAATGCAGATGAGAAACCATCAGGACCTGGTGCCTTTGATTCATCAATATCAAACATTGCTTTTTTAATTTCATCCTCAGAAATGCTCCCAATCATACTTCTAGCTTCTTCCTCATTAAGTTTAGCTGAAAACAAATTATTAGAGTCCAAATCTTCAACTTGATAAACTGTTCCCAAAAAACTAGCAAAGTGTTTAACAAACTGCTGAGCAACTTGATAACCTTCATGACACACACCTTGATTGTCACAAACAGCATGAATTTTATTCTTATTAGCCCTACCTCTTAGAACTTTGTGAAAAAAACTAGTATTTCTATCTCCTTCACACAACCATTTGATTTTAGCTTGTTGGAAAAGGAATTTCTCCTCATCAGATTCAGCTTCCAAAAATTCCTCTAGTAAAGCAGCTTCATCCACTCTTAATTGTTTATCCAGTGGAGATTTATCAATCTTCATCTGAATATCTTTTATTTGCTCTCTGATTTTAATCACCCTTTCATATACACTACCTTTCTCCCAACTCAAGTTATTCAAAGGATGCTTCAACAACTTCAATTTCTTCACCACTTGATACATGTAATACCCATCAATCTCATTATCCCAAACATTCTTGACAATGTTGAGAAACTCCCTCTTGTCTGTTACAAAATTAGCTAACTTGAAAGCCTTCATTTTCTTCTTAACATTTGTAGGTAAGCACAAAATAGCAGGGCTATGGTCTGATATGATGTAAGGAAGAAATGTAGCATGGCATTGGGGATATTTAGTAATGAACTCATTGTTAGACATTATTCTATCCAACTTTTTCAAAATACCAGTTTGATCACCTTCTCTAACTTTATGTAGATTCTTTGTCCAGGTAAAATGGAGACCAGAACTACATATATCAGCAACTTCAATCTTATTCAGGCACTCTTGGAAGTCAGTCATGTCTGCTGTCATTCTTGATCCACCACATGTGTGTTCATTAGGATTGAGAGTGACATTCATGTCTCCAGCAATACTCCATGGGAGCCCATTCACAAAATTGCTATCTCTTTGCAATGATTGCCAAAGTTCTTTTCTCTCAACTCCTGAATTGGCAGCATAAACAAAAGTAAAATAGCATTTGAAATTGTAAGATGGTGCATTAATGATACAGAATATTGTTTGACTTGTTCTGTTCAAAATCTGAATTTGAACATCATCCCCATCCCAACCTAAGACAATTCTACATCCTTTAGAGCAGAATTGCATATTAGAGACCCATTCCAATCTGTTAAACATTCTATCACATATTAGATTCAACATATTATTCTTTAATCTAGTTTCCAAAATAGCACAGATTTTAAGTTTTTCTTCCCTTAAAAGATTTAGAACCTCCCTTTGCTTGTCAGAAGTTCCCATTCCTCTTATGTTCCAAATACCAATTTTGAACTCCATATCAGAGATCAGCTAGCACCTTGTTGCTTTTACCATTCACCTCCACATTCTTCATTACTTCAGCTATACCACTTGTACTTTCAAAAACATCTTCTTCAACAACAATATTCTTATCCTTTTGTATTTGTTTTAATCTGATTTCGTCTTCTTTGTCTTTAAAGTATTTAATCATTTCCTCAGTCCACTTGCTCCATTCCAATGCAGTGGGTTTTACCTGATTTTTAATGAATTCATCAACCACCATTCTTCCCAATGCCAAAGTATTCTCAGGTAATTCATCATCAGGAAGAGAATCAAGAGCTGAATACTTGTTAGCAGACCTATTAAGAGCTTCTATATCCTTTTCATTCACATTCCATTGCTTTCTATTCCCAGTTATACTACTCTGACCTTCCACATTCACCACATTATCAGTACCTTGCCATATTATCATTCCTTTGAGTAGCAACATTTTTGTAAGAATTGGCTGGATATCTGTTAACAAACCTTCTACCTTGATTACTTTGCTCACTTTCTTTTTGATTATCCACACCTACCTTTGTTTTAGCATTTCTTTCCTTTTCCTGCTCATCAGTACTCTTAGGCCTAATACTACAGCTCACAAAGTCATGACCAAAAACTTTGCAATGCTCACATACAGGTGGCTTCCAACCTTTCTTTTTCTCTTCTTTTTTATATAATATTATCAAGGACATAATTGTCAAATGACATTTTTTCATCACTTTACTCTTTTTTTTTCAACTCAAGATTACTAACAAATTTTTAACAATCTTTCTTTTTCTCTTCTTACCAATTTCTATACTCTTCCGTCAAATAAATACTTGAAAACAAAGTGTAAATCATCATATCTTAGCAACATTAAAATGTTGAAACATTCTAGAGGGCGATGATTGAAACTTAATTCCACTTCGATTTGTCAAATATTGAAACAGGTCTTAAGGAATGGCACATGTACAATAACATAGCCACAACTATCGTGTTCCTAAACCATATCGCGATGAAGTTTGTATAAGTAGTATTATTCATTCTGTTTTATGGTATTTAATGAATAGAAATTATTATATTAACATTTTTAACACAAATACAAGTCGTGGTGTAGTGATAGGGAATGGGCCTAGCGCCCTTGACATCTCTTGAGAAATAGTAACAGTTGTCAAAGAGGTTCATCTCTCATCAAGAGGTTTGGACGAGTACGATAATATGTGGCAGCATTCAAAGGTGTGTTCTACACAGAAACCTCACTTCAAAGACAATTTTTTATACTTTCAATTTTGTATAAACATAATCACTGAATTGAAAATATTTAACAAGTTAATGTGGCAGCGTTTCTGTTCTGAAAATGAGGTTTTTGGCCGGAATAAACGGTGTTTGGCCGGAAGGAACATATGTAGAAGATGAAGATGTGAGAAAGACCAAAATACCTCTAACAACCCGTTTTAGTTATGTATTATGAGAATTTATGAAGTAAATAAAGCATAATGAGTTTCTATGATAAGTACATAGAGTATTTATAGTTTTCGTGCGTGTACGGGTTTTATGACTAGTTGAAAGTAAAGAGAGAATATTTTGACATGTCTTAAAAATCGACACTAACAATTAGCCAATAAAACGTGATTGAAATAATTAATTAGAAATGTATTAACAAAATTATTTTATCATACAAGCATTGCAAATTTTAATGGGTTTAGTTTAAACGAGGTTTTAAACCCGCGCGTTGCCACGGGGTGTTTTTATACAACTAATTCTCTACATATGTAAATTACTATTTCTTTAAATTAACATAAATAATAAGTCCATAGAATCACGTTCATTTTAAAAATGTTTACTAAAGTATTTGTCTATTTGCTGCTGGCTCTTCTATAAATGTGGTTTCTTCTGTGCTTGTCGACGGACTTGTTAAAGAAACAAAGATATGTAAATGAGTCATGTTCTTACGTGATCAACACGTATTCATTATATTTGATTTACACATTTGCATATCTGAATGTAAAAAAGATTAATGAAACTACAAATGAATGGCAATGCTTTATTATAAAGTAGTAATGCCATTTTGTCACTGTACAAAGCGCATATACTTTATATATCGATTTTGCCTACACTATAAGGCATACATTTTTCTATCCAAAGGTGGGTTGCTGGATGCATTTTTATTTCAGATTGTGGCCTTCTTCTGGGTTAATGCATGTTCCTGTTGTGCTTGTTCCTTTTGTGCGGTTGGGATTCCTGGTTTTGGTGACGTTGTTTCGGCTGCCGTTGTTGGTGCCTCTTTGGAAGTGGTTTCTTAAGTCTTTGGTGATGGTCCTATCGAAAGAGGGAAGACATGCAAATGAGTGATGTTAAGAAAACCACTAATAGAATAACAGATAAGTAGCAATTGCTTAATGGGAATAATAATGTTGACTGTATACAATATTTGTTACGAAAGGGTTCAATTAAGACAAAAGAGGCAGGCCTAACTTCAGAATTTGGAGCCTAACTCAAAATAAATGTTCCATAAGTATGAGAATAATGCTTGCTATCATGAGTCCCCACAAAAATAAGTATAAAAAATGGCCAAATCCTACTATTCCAGAACATGTGTAGCTCGTTATACTGCGGTATCACATTATCATAAGAATTCAGTATAAACATGTTATACATAACTGCATGTAAGAGTAGAAATTTGTATAAAAAAAAGTACGCAACCAAGTCACATCAAATTGTTATACGCATGACGAATCCTATAATAACTTGTAGTTGTAACACTTGTATCTAATTCTACATTATTTTAACTATATTTAAAGCATGTACGAAGATGCTTATTGTAAATTCTTTATTTAGTGTTCAAATGATCCCGCAAATAATTTTTTACATCACCTCAAACCGCTAATCTTTATAGAAATTTAACTTCAAACCTGACTAATCAACTTAAATTCATATCGAAACACCCTCTAAGCTAAAAAAATATACTCTATGCAACTCTAAGATGCTATAGTTTGATATTTTAACCTTATCAAGTTTCAAAATGTAAGTACCAAATCCGTCGCTCTTGTCCAACAAACTCGTTGCAAGAAAATTTTGAAGGCTTTGAGATCTATTCACAAAACAGAAGTCCCATGTGTCATAATTAAAAATAAATGCCTACTACATGGAAGCACAAAGCTGTAAATGGAAAAAAAAAAAGTAGGCAAACAAAAAAGTATAAGAAAAACCTAATTCATTTTATCCCTCAAATGTATGAACCATTACTATTGTGTATTTTAGGGTCCTCGCTTTCTACCTAATTTGATCCGAAACGACTTCGGGATTTTTATGATTTTGTACCAATATAGTCTTGATAATGCAGACTAACAAAGAAAAAGTACCTTGTAAGGTCAAACCAACAGAAAAATCTCGATAGCTCTCTGTACATCTTTCCTTGTAACTAATGATTCGCTAGAAACTCTCTGAAACAAAATATCAGTAACAAACAACTTTTATTGCGTAAATCGGTAATTACATTATTGCACCAAATGAATGCAGAAACTATATGTTACCTAAAACTTTCAGAAGTTACAGCTTATTATTATACACAATAGCAATCCAATCAGGCATCCAAGCCGACAACTGAACCTGATTAATATCATCTCCAGCCGCTTCTCACTTCGTGCAATTGTTGATCATTTTTGTATGCTTAACGCTTTAGGGATACTCTATTAGCATATATGACAGGTTTGGCTGCTGGATGGCTCAGACCGAATTGGAATTCTGGTAAGAAACATTTCCAACATAGGTCAGAATTCAAAGAAAGGAAAAACAATGCTTTCAAGAGCAATTACCAAGAAAAGAGTTTCCACCTTTATGAGCTTATGGAAGGGTAGCATTATAATTAACCATATTGATCGAAATATCCACCACGACCATCAGTCCTTATAAAAAGATCAAGTTGAGATATAAGCAGGTTTTCAACATAGACTCAAAATTACATAAGACAGTAATTACCTATAGTGGACGGCGTGACATTAGTACCAACAGCTGATAAGCGGCCACTTCCAGCAGGCTGCAGCGGAGTAGGAGCTAGAAAACAAATAAGGCAACAGAAAATGGTTAAGCAACAACAATTACAGCCCGCTTAGATGGAAAAAGGTCCTCTATTAAGCAGTCAGCGGCTACAATTTTTGAGAAAATAAAGCCATGTAAAATGAGTGCTATCAAGTACCTAACCTGGTGAGTGAGAACCCATAGTACTGCTGATCAAGTAGGAAACGTACACTGGCGCAGCGTGCAATAAAGAGAAGTGTACATAATCTGTAAACATACATATGCAAAATGAATATCAACAATGGTCTCCTTGTTATTGTTCTTTGCAAACATACATATGCAACATCAATGTCAACATGCCACTTCCCCCTCTTTCATTAGCTTAACCTGCAACAAAATCTTTTGAAGAAAATCTCATAATTGGACAATCAAAATTTCTGCTCCAGCTGCTCAAAAATCAATTCAGAAGGTTCGCTTTCCTCACATCTGATATGGGCTTTGCAAAAACCCGGGTATTATCCCAATCTCGGGTCATCCAAAGCTTTACCTACACGATTATCCATTTGCAACAAATAAATAAAACTCGATATAAAAATCTTAGATGCCCAAGCTATAAATGTGATTGAGATTGCGTATCCAGATAAGTTTTTAGATTATTTGAGAATGAAAGAGCATAAGCAGTTCTAATGTGAAATCCTAGATACCCCCTAAGCAGGTGTTTCGATGTGCATTATGAGAGTTATTGTCTTATAGGGAATGACCAGATAAGCCCTTCAACAGTTTTAAAGGTGTTTTAGATTGCTTATCCAGCTACTTCTATGATGACAGCAGGGTGAAAGAGATAGTTCTGAATAATTAGGTTGTGAGTTGCATATCCCAAATTTCTTATCTGGTTATTTCAAAAAGCATAAGCAGTTTCATTAAGCAAACAAAGATACCCCCTAGCATAAGCAGTTTTACTTTGTTAAGTAGGCAGTGAAGCAGAGTTAAGCTCCTTTATTGTACATAACAAAAGAGCAATATTATTTTTCCCGGGGTTTTGTTTACTTTTCAAAAACGCACCTTGAAAACATAAGCTGTAACTGGTCTCTTTCGGGGAGCCATATTAACTTTTCAAAATTGCCTCCCAAAATTACCACACAAAATTACGACCCAAAAAATACAACTTGATTATCAGTAAAGGGCCAAATGTGCAACGTCAATCAAAATAAACTAATTAGGGAAATTTGTTTGAATAATTGGTTGAAAATAATGATATACATCAGGATGATAAACTGACCTTTTTACAGGGTGTGTTTCAATTTCTGCTGAAAGACACTTTCTTACCTTCTTACCTTCTTCCTTTTTGATATGGCCAATCGTTCTTGTATGATTCCATAGTCTAAATGCCATCAACAAATCCTTTTGGACCAACTGCATATGAAACATATTTTTCACCTTTTTACTACTTAAATGGGTGTTTGGAACAACAAAAAAGCTTATAAATAATAAATAATCACAATCACATCACGTGTATATCAGACTATTAGTAAGTAGGTATCAATAGCGTGAATTCGAACTGTTGTAAATAACTTACCTGCTGATACATTCTTGCCAGAAATTAACAATAGTGCACCTGTCTCGTGTTGCACTTTTTATTCCAAAGTTTGTGGCAGTCGCGTTGGTCGTATCTCCATCTGCTGAGAAACGGATCCGGCTACCATACATACTCTCAAGCATCCTATACTGTGCCATAACAACCTGTATATTCCATAAATGTAAAACATTAATCTAAAGCAAACTGTGATAATATAAATATTTTAACAGTGTAGTTTTATATCCAGAGTTCATCTCTGTTTTCGTTACCTAAAGGTTGGGACTTTCGTTACCTGAAATGCTATCATCGGTTTCATTCCCCATTACTTCAACGTTCTTTGAACACCAAGCACGATTTTGAAAAGCACGTTTCTAAAAGAATATGTTGACCAAAAAGGCTTTCCTCGTATGTTAGAAAGGATAATAAGAGATGTAATTACACATTTACCTTTGTTGCAATCAACTTAAAATTGTGTTCTCATAATGTGGCATTCATGTGATGTTCAAAAAAGCTTTCTTGTACATACCATTCAAAAGTCTTTCAACGTTTTTTTCAGCAATGCGTAGGCTCAGATACGTGTCAATTTCACCAATCATGATCCAACAACCTATTGTAGCTGCAAAATAATAAACGCACAAAAGCAATTGTATCTTAATAGCCTGCAATAAAGTTAAAGTAACCTCATAAGCAACATGAATTCGAAGACGTACAAATTGCTCCACAAAAGTGTGTACTAAATTAGCTTCACGTTGGTATGTGTACAGATAATACTTTTTTTTATACGCAACTGAAAGCTTTTTTTTGTTTTGTTACAGCGGTGAATATATAATTGAGCATGTACCAAACAATCCGTTTATTTTCTTCCTTTAATGAAAAATCACATACCTCATTTCCCATTGACTTAGCGGCATTACCTTGACCATCAGACCTCATTCAGTTTCCGCCACCAATACAGATTGGGCCTGTAAAAGGATGACAATACATTTTAGTGACAAAACACTACTAATTTTTCCTGTAAAAGTAGCCTAACATAGATATATTAACACGGATAAGACAAGATAATCCCAAACTAAGCAACTTCATAACGCCAAAATTAACCCACCAGCTTAAGAACAAACTAAAACTCATAATTTGTAAGAAAACACCCAATTTCAGGAAAACCTCCAAATTATGTCAAAACCCTAGTCTAAAATTTCTACTGTTATAAGCTACAAAAATAAGCTAACCTCAAACTAAGAAACTCCATAACGCCAAGATTAACGTAGCAGCTTAACAACAAACTAAAAACATAATTTATAAAAAAACATCCAAATTCAAGAAACCCCCAAATTATGTCGAAACCCTAATCTAAAATTTGCATTGCTATACATACCAAACATGTAATGCAAACATCAGAAAAGCTAATTAAAAAAAATTAAGGATTCCACACCTAGTAACAGCGATTATCTGATGAAACACACGAAATCCAGATGATGAAAAAGATGCAACGCAACTGAATGATCTAGAAAAACACTTTAAACCATAACAAAGAAGCAATATGTGGTTGGAAAAAAATGGATATTGTACCTGATAACAAATGGCTAAAAAACAGCCACAAAACATGTTTCCTCTCACAAAAAACCTGTTCCCCCATAAAAATATTAGATTCCTGTAGATGTTCCTGTTGCTATACTCACATAAATCACTATAGATGCCCCGAGTCCGTTTTGGTTTTTGGTTATTTTTCGCTCCCTTGGATCTCCGACAAACCGAAAAATGTATGAGGGATGTGTGAGAGGGTAAACATTTTTTTTCCGGATGCGGGTATTAAAGAATGACCGACCCACACAAATTGGCAAAAAGAATGAACAGTAAAGGGAACAGGAAAACCATGGGTTTTAGTATAAAGGTATAATAAAAAGAATTTTAATGGGTTTAGTTTGTGTTCACCCCTATAACTACAATTAGGGGTGTCATTCGGGCTGACCCGACCCGAGTCAATTCGGGTCGGGTTAATCGGGTCAAAAATTATATTTGGGTCAATCGGGTCAACCCGAATTGACCCGAGTTCTAAACAAGGTCGGGTTTGGGTATGTTCTTTTAGCCTCAACTCGACCCGAACGCGACTAACCCGGCTAAACTAACATTTTATAAATACTCGGGCTGACCACGAACCCGAATTGACCTGACCCGAGTTGTTCCGAACCCGAATTGACCGACCCGAGTTGACCCGAGTTATAAACAGGGTCGGGTTCGAGTATTTTTTTTGGAGTCTTGACCCGAACCCGAACCGAGTTGACCCCGAACCCGGCCAGGTCAACCTGAATGACAGCCCTACCTACAAATCTACAAGAGAGTATAAACCCACTTAAGAAAACAAATCTTGATTTACAAAAACTAGTAAGTCACATCTTAAAATTACAAAGTCTAATTCTATAAAAAATTAGATGACAAAAACAAAATCCAAACACCCTCCTTTTCTGGTAGCTTCAAAACCCACCAAACAAACTACCAAAGGTGTAACATCACTGATGCGTGGGAATTGCACCAGGTTTTACCTCTCAAGGGATCTTGAGAAGCTTACAACCCCCACCAGGCAGTGTACCTGATCGATGTAGTATAATATAATGACAAGTACCGGGGGATTGATCGTTCAGCTAGGAATAGTGTCGCTAGGATTAGAAAACCTAAAGACTAGGTCTAGAGATGAGGGATGATTCTTTTTGTATTTTTTTATATTTTATGAAAGCAAGTAAAAATCTCGGTTTTGAAGGAGTTGGGCGGAATTAGTTGCTAGTCAACTAACCCAATTACTAAGATGCAATTAAAATAAAATACTAAAAATGAAAATAAACTATATTAAACTAGAGTTGTGAGCAATATGTGGGAGAATTGTGTTTACTTAGATTTCATTACTCCCTAGATATCTTTTACACGTTAATTACTTGTTATAGTTGCGTGGATGACGGGTTGTATTCCTTAATACCATTCATGGGGTGGTGTACTTACTTCCCCAATCCTATAAGCGCCTACTTCACTCCTATGTCGAGCCGGCTAAGAAGCTCCTAAGATGGGATCACTAGAATTTGCTCATGCATTAAATACAACCAATAAAACCTAGTACACATCGGTTCATGTTTCCTAAGACGTTCAAGCATGTTACACAATGGAGATCTGCCAGTTTTCTTAAGCCTAACATTGAAATCATTCATCCAATACAACCATAAACAAGTAATCAACACATAATTAACATCTAGGTTTCATTAGATCTAAGCAAACACAAGATAAATCTAGTCTAGCATGTTAAAATCAAGACAAGCACAAGATATAATCAACCAACACATAGACATATTGATTGAATTAAGAGAAGACTTATCTCAATAGAACATGAAAGGATTCAAGAGGTAAAAACCCTTGAAAATACTGTAAAATACGACATAGGGTTTACAAAGTTCGACCCTAGTTTTCTCCACACAAGTTCCTCCTTTTTATGAATGAAAAATAGAAAAGTATATATAGAGTTTGATAGGTGACGCCGTCATGTGTAATCCATCTTCAGGCCGTCACCAAAATTACTCTTGACGCCCTTCTTGTGACGCCTTCAGGTTTGCACTGGACCATCATGGATTTTACCCCTGACGCCGTCACATTTTTCTTCTTGACGCCGTCAGGTACTGTTCTCAGCATGGAAAATTAAGTCTTTGCCGTTTTCTTCACTTTTATGCTCCAAAAACGTCCGAATTGCTTCCTTTTCCAGAATTCACTCCCAAAGTACCTAAAATCACAAAAGGAACGATTTAGGGCAATATTTGATCAAATAAATTAAATTCCGGGGCTTAAATGACCCCCTAAAAGTGGTTCATTTTTCGCCTCATCATATACCCTTACACTTGAGATTTGCTTGTCCTCAAGCAAATGCGCTTTTATTCTAATCAAAATACAAGTTAGGGGTCATTTAACACTAATATAAAAGTAATTACAACAAATAATCGTTCCACTAAAGACCAAAGACAAGCACGGAGGTCATATACTAGCACCTCACAAATAGTGTTTAGATACTCACATCTCTCTGGTGTAATAAAGTTATATCACAATATGGAAATGGAAAACATCTCTCACTACCTGTCATAGCAAAATAGATTACCATAGGCTTGGGAAAGGTTCAAACCTCCACCACATGGCGTAAGCACCTAGGATAAACTATCAAAGAGGTCTTTTAAAGGGTTGTAACGTTAGGTGTAGGGATAAGGAATACACGGTTTTGTTGGATATAGGCAGTCTTTACTGGTGGCGAGTTAACAATCTTGGTTAATTACATGTACAATATGGCGTTGCTAAGCCAAGACTAGACTCGACTTAAGCTAATAAATGAAAAATAACAAAAACATAAAATGAACATAGAATGAAACGGGATGGTAGTCCGTATGTTTTTTTCTCTCTTTTTTTTTTTTTTTCTTTTTTTTCTTGATTTTTCGATTTTTTTTTTTTTTTTTTTTTTTTTACATACACTTTTACCCTACCATCCAAAATAATACATCATAGGGAATGAAAATTCCCCTTACACTTGAATTTTTACATACTTTACAATAAACTAATCTAATGACTCGAATTAAGAAAATCAAAACACTTGGAGTACTTTTAAGATTAACGCACTTATGGGGGTAATAAATGATGTTCTTCCCCATTACTCCATAACATTAGTACTTTACCCATGAGTCCCAATCGTCCCAAAACAATATGTACAAGGATATGACTCGACTTAGCAACCATGTAATCAATTAGATAGTTAACTAAGGGTTTAAACAAATAACAATAATGCACTAAAGATGAGTGCATACACAGAAGGCTAAGGCGATTTGGTTGTACATTTAAGTGGGGTGTAACAAATTCTTCCTTTAAGTAAGATGCTTAAAGTTAGAAACGAAAAGATAGACTCGGAGGGGTGTACTAGGGGTTTCGTGTACTAAAAATAAGTACAACGCTAAGGTGTGAGAAAAATTAATTGACTTAACTAGCCAAGTAATATGACTTAAATGGTCAAGAAATTATGATACGAGTTTAACACAAGGGTGATCCTAATGCCTCTTATCATGTAGTAAATCCTACTACACGAATGTAGTCTCACTAGCGGTCTCGGATGCATCACTAACGCAAGTTCTAGAATCTAAATGCTACCGGTACACACATAAGCACTAATAATGAGTGCTTCTCCTATCAAATCTAAAGCCGAACCTCACATATTTGGGTGGAAAATTTTTTAAGTGGTATGGTTTTGTGCTAGTCATACAATCTCCTATCCATGAGACGCTTGCTAAGGCTAAAGTTTCACTCCTAAATGTTGTAAAAATTTTTAAATTTGGCGCTAAAATTACACTAACAAGTATTTCTCATAGTTTTATTACACATCTACCGTCAAACGAAACAAACTCAAGCGAAAGTGTATCTGTAAGGTATCATCATTTTACCCTCCCCTTACACTCAGGATGAACATTGTCCCCAATGTTCAAGTAAAGAATGTAAAAGTGAAATAAGTAAAACGAATGAAATCAAATACTCCCCTGATTCGCTCGGTATGGATAATAAGGTGGCCAGGTTAGATCTTCCTCCAAAAAAATGAACAATCAAAGCTTCCCTTCCAGAATGTAAATCATCTTCTTGTCATACATAACCTGTAAAACCTGAGAAAACAGACAAGGCAACCTCGCATAGAATCGGCGGCAATCTATATATGCTAATAAATCCTAGAAAACAAAATAAGATATAATGCTTGTCGAATGATGTTTGCAGATTTCCTAGAGATTATAAAACTAATGATTTAACAAAAACTCTAAGACTCCGTTAGAAAAACAAAACTGGTAAAATTTCCAGAATTTTACACGTGACACCGTCAAGAGTAAACTCGTAACGCCGTCAGAAGTGGTCTGCAGAAATTCTTATGTTAAGTTTCCGGAAAATTTCTGGACAAACTTCGTCCTACTTCCTGGAAAATCCTGCAAAACATCATTATGACTCGATACAAGCATTTGACTCTAACAAATACGAATATACATGTTCACTTAATATTGTGGAGAATCATGATCAAGTTTTGTTTCTTATAAACATATTTGGGGTTTCCCCTTACACTTATCTTTTGCAAAACACCTTTGGATGAAGTTAAGACTAAGCCAAACAACAAAATAAAGTATTTTCATCATTTTAGTTTTGAAACATGATCTACCAACAATAAAAATAAAACATGCATACGGAAACAAATAACAAAAAAACAAAGATAAAAATCACACAAAGCATGGGTTGCCTCCCAAGAAGCACTTGTTTTTGTTCGAGTCACGAGCCTGACTCTACCCTTATTTAACGGAAATAGGGGAGGTTTTCCCTACACTTAGGATTAAGTGCGGGTGGAAGTAGCGATACACACCCTTAGGGTGGAAATATGCCACGTGAGGAAAGAGTGGTGGATGAATTATATGCTCAAAGGGGTGTTCTCCTATCATCATAACTTTACCTAATTCAATCGGGTTAATGGGTGGATTAAGATTTTCTCCTAGAAAGGGATCATTTTCTATCAACTTCGAGAGACTACTAGTTGGGGATCCATCTTGACCTAATAAACCCGGTTTAAACCCATAATGTTTCTTATGATCAATCATAAATGGGTGATGTAAGCATGTAAGGTCATTTTCCACTCCTATATTGGCTTCCTCTCTACAAGGCTTAGAGTCCACTACCTTTATCCTAAGACTACCCGGACTATATGGTTTGATGGGTGGATCGGGACCTATTTCAATTCCTAAATTTTTATCCAAGGATGGAAGATTCGGTAACGGTTTTGGTTGAGGCTCCGGTTCATCAAAACTAGGAACTTCCCTAGGACTAAGAGTAAGGCTATCATTATAAGTATTCAAACCTATATCCTCTAGTTGTGTTTGGTTCAAAGGTTCTACCTCAATTGGGATTCCTATAGTCTCTTCTACTTCTTCCGGGTAAGTCACGGGCGGTGTGTATGCCTCAAATGATGGTAGGACTTGTGAGGTATTTGGCGGGCTTGGATTTTCTACTTTATCATCCATCTTATCAAGATCACCTATATCCTCAACATGTGTTTCATTATAATCCAACCCTAACATTTTCCCAAGTATCTCAAGTGCTTCTCTAGGCATCTTAACTTCTATATCCGAATCATAAGGATCATCCTCAATATTATGACTGCTATATTCAAATTGCCCAAAAGATTCATCATGTGTTTCTTGAGATTCATCATCATCAATCATAAAACCTAGGTCTTTTTTATCAATGTGATAATGTTCAGCTAAATCCTCCATCACATCAAGGTTACCAATGTGCTCAGCTTGTATTGTGGTTAAATCAAACCACTCCGTATGCCCAGTTATCTCATCTATAGTTTTATCCCCAAACAAACTTCTTGCTTGTTCCCTCAAACTTGCTATCAATTGATCCGTAACAACATTTGTTGGGTTTTCCATTTTTTTGGAAAGTATGGCACAATTCTCTATGGTTTCCCATGCTTCATCAGCACTTAATCCCCAAAGGTCCCCATCTGCGGCATGGTGAATGTCCATTTTGGTATAGTGGTCGACACGATGGTAAAATATTTCAATATGGGACCACAGATCGAAATTATGATGAGGGACTTTTCGGAGTAAATATTTAAAACGAGCCCATGCATCATAGATAGGTTTATACTCATGTTGTTTAAACATCAAGATGTCATTTGGAGTGGGTGAATTACGTGGTTGGTAGTATGGTGGATTCGCGTTCTCCATAATGGCTAACGGAATATTCAATGGAAAAGTTTTTACAAACACAGACACAAAGAAAAAGATAGACTAACGAAAACCTAAAAATAAAAATAAAATTTTACTTGAAAGGAATCTAGCAAGTAGACCTAATAAAAAGAAATCCTAACCTAGACAATAACTATTTCCCCGGCAGCGGCGCCAAAAACTTTGATGCGTGGGAATTGCACCAGGTTTTACCTCTCAAGGGATCTTGAGAAGCTTACAACCCCCACCAGGCAGTGTACCTGATCGATGTAGTATAGTATAATGACAAGTACCGGGGGATTGATCGTTCAGCTAGGAATAGTATCGCTAGGATTAGAAAACCTAAAGACTAGGTCTAGAGATGAGGGATGATTCTTTTTGTATTTTTTTATATTTTATGAAAGCAAGTAAAAATCTCGGTTTTGAAGGAGTTGGGCGGAATTAGTTGCTAGTCAACTAACCAAATTACTAAGATGCAATCAAAATAAAATACTAAAAATGAAAATAAACTATATTAAACTAGAGTTGTGAGCAATATGTGGGAGAATTGTGTTTACTTAGATTTCACTACTCCCTAGATATCTTTTACACGTTAATTACTTGTTATAGTTGCGTGGATGACAGGTTGTATTCCTTAATACCATTCATGGGGTGGCGTACTTACTTCCCCAATCTTATAAGCGCCTACTTCACTCCTATGTCGAGCCGTCTAAGAAGCTCTTAACATGGGATCACTAGAATTTGCTCATGCATTAAATACAACCAATAAAACCTAGTACACATCGGTTCATGTTTCCTAAGACGTTCAAGCATGTTACACAATGGAGATCTGCCAGTTTTCCTAAGCCTAACATTGAAATCATGCATCCAATACAACCATAAACAAGTAATCAACACATAATTAACATCTAGGTTTCATTAGATCTAAGCAAACACAAGATAAATCTAGTCTAGCATGTTAAAATCAAGACAAGCACAAGATATAATCAACCAACACATAGACATATTGATTGAATTAAGAGAAGACTTATCTCAATAGAACATGAAAGGATTCAAGGGGTGAAAACCCTTGAAAATACTGTAAAATACGACCTAGGGTTTACAAAGTTCGACCCTAGTTTTCTTCACACAAGTTCCTCTTTTTTATGAATGAAAAATAGAAAAGTATATATAGAGTTTGATAGGTGACGGCGTCAAGAACAAAAGTCTGACGCCGTCATCTCGCCGCCAAATAGTTCATCGGACTGCCTAGATCTTGGTCTGACGCCGTCATGTGTAATCCATCTTCAGGCCGTCACCAAAATTACTCTTGACGCCCTTCTTGTGATGCCTTTAGGTTTGCACTGGACCGTCATGGATTTTACCCCTGACGCCGTCACATTTTTCTTCTTGACGCCGTCAGGTACTGTTCTCAGCATGAAAAATTAAGTATTTGCCGTTTTCTTCACTTTTATGCTCCAAAAACGTCCGAATTGCTTCCTTTTCCAGAATCCACTCCCAAAGTACCTAAAATCACAAAAGGAACGATTTAGGGCAATATTTGATCAAATAAATTAAATTCCAGGCTTAAATGACCCCCTAAAAGTGGTTCATTTTTCGCCTCATCAATCACACACGAACGTCAACAAATTAAACTGATAATATACTACTCCACAACAAACGGGGCCTTCAAAGTGGTCTATTCGGAGTCACACATCTCGTCACACACAAAACCACGGGCCAGCAATATGCGTGTAAGTCAATCGCGATGCGGAAACTCATCAATAAAGATGACATTGATGACGTAAGACGTGAGGTGCAAATAATGCATCATTTAACTGGACATAGGTGTTTGGTATTTAGGGAATAATACTAATTGATTGATTGAATAATTCAGATTACATGTACAAATATATAGAGTACTAACGATGATTCTAGAGTCGGGCTACGCCCATTACAATAATATGATAGATAATGGACTAACACTCCCCCGCAGACAGAGCGGGAGGACACCAAACGCTCAGGCTGGAGCGAAATTTCTCGAACAAACCGGATGGCAGACCCTTCGTGAAAATATTTGCATATTGGTAGCGAGAGGGAACGTGAAGAACCCGAACCTGTCCAGTGGCAACCAAGTCTCGAACAAAGTGAATGTCTATCTCAATGTGCTTCGTACGCTGATGCTGAACCGGATAAGTAGACAGCACTAACATTATCATAGTAAACAAGCGTAGCGGAAGATAAAGGTGTGTGTAGCTCATACAGTAAATTCCGTAACCAACAAGTCTCAGCAACAGCATTAGCAACCCCACGGTACTCTGCTTCTGCACTAGAACGAGAAATCGTCGGTTGACGCTTAGAGGACCATGAGAGTAAGTTGTTGCCAAGAAATACACAATAACCAGAAGTCGATCTCCTAGTGGTAGGACAACCGGTCCAATCCGCATCTGAATAAGCAACCAAGGATGTAGTAGAAGATGTAAACAACTGTAACCCATAGTCTAAGGTACCCCGAACATACCACAAAATCCGTTTGAGAGCCGAGAAATGGGGCTCTCGAGGGTCATGCATATGAAGGCAAACCTGCTGAACTGCATAAGATATATCTGGTCGAGTAAAGGTGAGATACTGAAGAGAACCTGCAAGAGTCCGGTATAAAGTAGGATCAGATAGCGGATCACCATCATCCCCCAGTTTAGACTCAGTATCTACAGGAGTCCGACTGGGATTACAATTAACCATATTTGCATTGGCAAATATCCCTTCTTGGAATTTTGCATATTGAATCTCTTCAATATTTTATCAATGTAAGCACTTTGGCTTAATCCAATTAATCACTGAGATCTATCTCTATATATCTTGATTCCCAGAATAAATGCAGCTTCCTCTAAATCTTTCATAGAAAAACACTTTCCAAGATATGCCTTAACTTTTTGCAAACTTGGAATGTCGTTTCCCATGATCAATATGTCATCAACATATAAAATAAGGAAAATTACATTACTCCCACTAGCTTTGTGATATACACATGGCTCATCAAGATTTTGAGTGAATCCATACTTTTTAATCTCACTATCAAATCTCTTATTCCATTGTCGTGATGCTTGCTTCAATCCATAAATGGATCTTTGAATTTTGCATACACGATTTAGGAATTCTGGATTCACAAACCCCTCAGGCTGCGCCATATAGATGTCTTCATCTAGGCGACCATTTAAGAAGGCGGTTTTGACATCCATCTGCCAAATCTCATAGTCATAGTATGCGGCTATGGCTATAAGAATCCTAATAGCCCTAATGTCAGCTACAAGAGAAAAGGTCTCCTCATAGTCAACACCAAAAGTTTGAGTATAGCCTTTAGCTACCAAACGGGCCTTATAGGTGTGTACAATGCCATCCATATCAGTCTTTTTCTTGTAGAGCCATTTACTCCTAACTACCTTGGCACCCGAAGGTAGGTCTACTTCTTCCCAGACTTCATTGTCTTTCATGGATTGCATTTCCCCATTCATAGCAACCTGCCATTTTTCCTTTTCAGGGCCATTTATGGCAGCCTTATAACTAGTAGGTTCATCAAGATCCCCTAGTAAGTTATCATCACACTCTACATTAAGACATAGACGTGTAGGAGCTTTCACAGGTCTAGTTGACCTACGAATGGGAATCACTTCAACTTCAGGTGGAGGACCTAAACTTTCAGGTTCCACAGGAAGTTGGCTAGTGTTTTCAGAAGGTGTTACATCTTCTTGATCATCTTCCAGATCATACACTCTCCCACTGAATTCTTGAGATATGAGCTCCTTTTCCAAGAAGTCTCCATACCTTGCAACAAAAACTTTGTTTTCAGGTGGGTAATAAAAGTAGTAACCCATAGTTTCCTTAGGGTATTCTACGAAGATGCACTTTACAGATCTTTGTTGGAGTTTGTCTGCTGAGTCACTGATTGAGGCAAAAGCAGTCAACTAAAGTCAACCAAGTTAGTGGTCAACTTAGTCAAACACCTTAGGCTCAATGCTCCGTGGAAGTATAGGGTTTTTCCCGGGTCGTTATGTCCCGACGAAGTGTGATGGTAATCAAAACGGGTTTGTGATCGGGTGAATTTGGACAGAAAAGGGTATGATGATTATACCACTGATTTTTAGCTGAAAATGATACAAATACTTAATATGGACAAAAACTGAAAAACCAGATAAGTGAAAACGTTTTAAAACTTAAAAGGTACGTTTAAGTTAAAATAAACGTCAACGTACCAAATAAAAAGTGAAAACTGAAATCTGAAAACCCTCAGGGGGTGAAAATGACTTTTTTACAAACCTAAGGATGAAAGAAAATTTTTAGAAAAATAAAATGAATTTTTACACTAATTAATTATTTAATATTAATTAAATACTATTTAATATTAATTATTAATATTTAAATAACTTAAATACAATATAATATTATTTTAATACTAGAAAAATGAATATTAAATTTCTAAAATTATAAAATAACTAAAAACTAATTTTAAAATTAAAAATATACTTTTTTTGTCTTTTTGTGGATTTTATATTAATTAATTACTAATTTAATATTAATTACCTAATTAAACTAATTTAAATTCTAAAAAATAGAAAATGAACAGTAAAAATTATGAGAAAATTCCTAAAATTATTTTATAACATATAAAAGCTAAGAAAATTATAAAAACTAGGGTGTGCTTAATAAAAACTAATTATGCTATTTAATACTTAAATATTAATTAATTATTACTTAAACTATATTTAATTCTAATAAATACTAGACGACAATATAAAAATCTGAAAAAATTACCAAAAATACTTTGATATAAAAGAAAATTAAGAAAAATATAAAAATTCAAATTACTTAATAAAAAGCCAAAAAGGAAAATTAAAAATATAATTAATATTAAATAGAAACTATCACTTAATTTTAAATTGGATTTTTCTGATTTTTCTTTTTGATAACTATTTAACTACTAAAAATAGGAAACTTTTGTGAAGACAACTTTTTTCTAGCTTAAAAATAAGCCAAATGGAAACCAAAATGCTTATATAGTTGACTTTTGTTGACTTTTGAAGGAAATGAACCTTTGTGGGGCCCACAGAGGTGGATAATGGTTCAAATAAGTTACTTGAACTAGTATAAGCTATAAACAACAAAATAAAACCACTGGATAAGCCAATAAGTACTCCAATAAGCACTTGGAACTTGATTTCAACTCAGAAATGGGACAGAAAACTAGAGAGATTCTAGGTGGGGTCCACAGAGCATAAGCTCAAAAGCTTGGATGGAATGGTGAGACAGCAAGCTAGGGAACACAATGGAACCAAGAACCACCACTGGGGTCAACTGAGGTGGCCTGTGGGACCCACCAAAGTGGTGGCAGTGTCGGTGGTGCTGCTGCAGCAGAGGAGGTGATACCCCCTGCAGCTGTGTTTGAGAGGTTGTGGGGCCCACACAAAAAATCACAAAAATAAAGAAACCATGGATTCCTAAAGATTAGATGCTAAAATGGGACTAGATTATGCAAATACAACAACTTTTAAGCTAAATTGAGTGATTATGCTTCCTAAAAATTCCACAGTGAAACTGTGAGAGTGAACAAAGAGAGTTTTGACTTTTTTCAAATGGACACCCAATTTTATGATGAACTTAGCCTATAAGGGTCTAATGTAACCTGTGAAAACTACAATCAACCAATGAAACTCACTGTGGCCTATTGAGATACACTGAACCAAACACTACCTTATGCAACTGTAAATGTGATTTTCAACAGATATCACTGATTAAGACCATACAACTGATTCCAAATGTTATAATATGATGATGTGGACTTATTCAACCACAGATGCATACATAATAACAACTCATGCTCATGAATCACTAATAAGCATTCTTGACAGTTATATGTGAAAACTGAGTAACCAAGTATTATAATGAACAAGTAGGAATTATTAAGCATTAACTAAGCTAACATACACCAAATAAGCACAGAGAACTAAAGATAAGCAGTAAATAAGCATTAGTATAGTAGAATGCTAAAAATGAGAAATTAGCTTACAATAGCTTCCAAGGTAGAGAACTGAGAACCAAGATCCAATTAACCAACCTACAACTTTCCACAAAGCTCTATCACCATTAGTAATCCATAATTCACCATACTCTTTGATTCATTCTCCATTTCTACTGATTTTCTATTTTTCACTTATTTTCTTGGAATTTTTGGTATTTCAATAAAACTTGAGCTAGGAACTGAATAAAAAGCTATAGAAACTTATCAGGAGCTTATGTGAGCTTACACAACCAAATAACAACAACTTCTATAATACCACAGATGATAATGAGTTTTTTCAAATAAAAATGGCAACTTGTGAATCACAAAAACTTGAACTGATTTACTGACTTGAATTGGATTCTTGTTACATTAAAAACTCTTAGGAGTACAATTGAAAGCTTAAATAAACACTGGGAATGAAATTACATTTGATTAAAATAACTAAACTAAACTACAACTAAGAAATTAACTAAGTAAGTTCCTTTTTCTTCTTTTTTCTTGACTTATATAAGCCTTGCAGACCTTCTCTCCTTTTCCCACCTCTGTTGTGAGCCATTGGATCACTTCTTTTAATCCTGGCCTTCAAATCCCTTTTGGCGGGAAAACTTATTTTGGCAGTTGGGGTTTGCTTGTGAGGGTGAGGGGGGCATTTAATGAGGTTTAGAGGGTTGTGGTGAGCTGGGGGGAACAAGGGATGGGTAAGGTAGCAGAGGTGATGGGGAGGTGGAGTGTGGCAGGCATGAAGCAGGGCAAGTATTTAAGTGGGAGGGATAAGGAAGTGGTTAAACAAGGTATTGGGGATTAAATAAAAACGGGAAGGTGGGTTTATTAGTTTGTGGTGTGGGCTGGTGTTAGTGAAATGGGCCTAGGAATGTATGGGTGGGCTGTGTTTGGTTTGTTGGGTAAGGATTTGTGGTTGGTTTGTTTGGTTATTAAAGCTTAAAAAATCACAAGGACTTCATGTAAAACTGAAAATTGCAAGGGCTGCAAATGTAAATTCCCAAAAGTTAACATGAGGTCTATCTTTGCCAAGTATCAATAATCCAAGGATAAAATTCGCAATTTTTCACTTTTGGTCCTTCAGGGACTAAAATTGCCAATAGGTGAAACTTCAGGGACTAAATTGCAAATTTCTTCAAAATTTCATTTTAAGGGTTAAATTTGACACTTGTGACTTTCCAGGGACCAATAATGATTTTTCTTCCAAAAATTTCCCAACAGGGACCAAATCTGCCAAAAGTGAAACTCCAGGGACTAATCTTGAAAATTCTCAAAACTTTTGGAATTTTTCACCAAAGGACAAAATATGACAATTTATGATTTCAAAAGGACCTTTGGTGACTTTTCTTTTAAAATAAGTGCTCAGGGACTATTTTTGCCAATTTTTGAAAGTTGGGAGACTGAAATTGCCAATTGTGCAAACTTTGTTCATTTTTCATCTGTTTTTACTCATTTTGCATCTAAAACATATAAAACACAATTTTGGGATATTTTCAATATTTTGATGCATTTCTGAGTGTTTTTGTATGTTTTTGCAGTTCAGATTGACCAAAAATGATGAGTATTCACACACTCATCAATCTCTCACACTAAACTATTGCTAGTCCCTAGCAATATAGAATCAAAAAAATAACGTGTTTTGAAAATTTAATGGATTTTATGTCTCTTTACCAAAAGCCATTACTTCTGGAGTAGCCAAATGTTTCAGTTCAAGTAAGAACTATGGTACACTGATAACCATATGATTTTGAGCAAACCATCAGCTTTGAACGGATTAGATTTGTATTTACCAGAAGCCGTTTACTTCTGGACTAGCCAACTCTTGATGGAATTCAGTCATCATCTTGTTGAGTTGATTACCAATTATGGTTTCCACTACCTTTACCACAAGCCATAACCTTGCGGGCTAGCCAACTATTTTATTTTTTAGGATATGGTGAGTTGAATACCATACAATTTTCGGCAAATTGTCAGCCATAAACGGATTTGATATATCTTTACCAAGAGCCGTTTGCTCCTGGAATAGCCAGTCCTTATGTCGGTTAGACATGGTGGACTGATAACCACAAAATTTTCGAAGCTCAAGTGAATTTTTTTTTTTTTAAATTTTGGCAAAAAACGGGGGTACTAGAAGGTAAAATGTGATCAAATTCGCTAGAATTCCCCCCCCCCCCCCCCCCACACTTAGAATTGAATATTGTCCTCAATATTCAAAGTCCCGGCTATTATGCCGACTCTTTGAACGTAAAAGGGCAACATTACAAGCTAAATGTGGAAACACCGTTTTTTCACTTTATTGGTAACCACAACAGGGGTAACTCCCCCACACTTAGGGTGAAAACCCCATATGCATGCTACTATTTTTGTTTACCGAGTCGCTAGCTTGACTCGACCCCGAATTCATTTGTTCATGGGGAAGTATCATGTGGAAGAGATAATCTCCATCGGACTTTCATTCAAGATGTTTGGACAAACATTTAAAGCACGTGAAAGTTCCACACCGATGAGATATACAGAGAGACCCTGGCTCAAGATAATGATACATGGAAATGCCGGGGTCAAAGATAGTGTCTTCAATCCCGAAGGAGTGAAGAAGAGAGGACGTCACGGGATAGGTGAAGAAAAGGAAGAAAACCATGATGAAAATCATGACGAACTCGTCATCACCCACAGGAGAATCCATAATTTTTTCATTATGAATCTCATCGTTTAAGCTCGCTGGATCAAGACATATCCCGGGTGTGTCTGGATCAAAGTGGAAGTTATCATACTCTGGTGGAGATATGATATGAGTGAGTTCACCGGAGAACTCCTCGTGAAGAGAATCAATCACATGATGTAAATCAGGGAATTCTCGTCCTGGTGTGGATTCATGTCACACCCCGCCATGGCAGAAACGCGCGGGTGTAACTTCATGGATATCATCACAACACCTGGTGTCTACATAGAGAACAACTACATGCACATAAATAGAGCAATGTACAAACACAAAGTGTTGTAACAATAACCCAAAATAAAATAACCAAAACAAAACATAAACCCAAACATAGATGATAACCACTTCCAATGCAACTAAGGTCTCCTCTATCCACATCGTTCTATCTTATCCATAGAAAGCTCACCTGAAAATGATGCTTAAAACGTCAACATAATGTTGGTGAGATTCATAGGTTTAAGACTCAATACACAAGGCAACCGAATTTACTGTGATTACAAAATATAGCTGGACAAATAAATTATAGTTATCATATAGCTACATGCATTTGCAAGTTAATATCCACACATAAAGGCAACAACACTCATAAGGCAACCATTAGGACGGCTCGTGTCCTTCGACCCCATAATTAGTACCACATCCGGACGGCTCGTGTCCTCCGATCCCATAATTAGTGCCATATCAAACATCAATTAGGTCGCATGCGCGAGCAACAGGGTAAGCACCCTCCCAATTGGATCCCAAAAACCAGTAACGAGAAGGAGTATTACTCTCCAATTGGATACTCCCCTCCAATTGGACCACACAGCATTATCATCACATTATCCAATCCACATAATTTGGTACGAGTAGGAGTATTACTCTCCAATTGGATACTCCCCCCCAATTGGACCAAACATATATATCCACACAAGCAAATGATCACACATAGCATGCATACGACAACATTATAAGTCCAAGCTCTTTAATACCACACACATAATCAAAGTAAACCAAATCATTTAAGACAAGCATCATTCCCATCCCAAGTTTAAAACAAAGTAAAATATGGGACTATGAACTCACCTTAAACTCCGCAGCTTCCACAAAAACAATCCAAAATCTATAACACACAAAAACAATCCACATTACACAAGGTCAAGCTAAAAGCTACAACCCATGTAATATACATATGATGGATGTCTAAGACTCATATTTCCCACCATGGATCTCCTAGACACCACACTAACCACTACCATAACTTAATATTCACTAAATCCCTTGCACTCTAAAACTCAGAAAACGCAGAATTTTTGAGTACATTCACTCACATGAAATCACGACAAATAAAGCTCAACAACTCACACAAAAAATTTACCATGGTCTCTCATAAGCATAGAAGCTAATCCCAGAAGACCATGGACCAATAACACACACAAGTACTCATAGAAAATTCAAACTTGTCAACTACTCAAATTCGTATCTGAACGCACACCAAAAAGTTTTGATTTTTAATAATTACTTCCACAAGTTTTTATCGCGAATCCTATTCGTAGTAGTCTAATATAACCTAAAACTTAACTATTCCAGAATACCAAGTTAAAATACCACTTTTACAACCACATGCCACCCTCAAACTTTTACCCAAAATCTGTCCCGGTTTGACAGCTTTGACACCTTAACAAAGAAAAATCAAAAGACCGACTTCCCGACCTCAAAATTGATCGTGGCTGGACTTTTTGGAAAGCTCTTTCATTATACTTCAATTTAGACTTAAAATTAGTGACTTAACTCATCACCATCTGTTATGTACGCTCACATCTTTACAGCCTTACAAATCTGTCTAAACCCTAACACATAATCTAACGCGTTTAACACTCAATTCCCTTAACCATTACCCATAATATTAACATCTAATCATCCTAACATGTTTTACTTCAATAATTTACAGAAGTTTACAAACCCTAGATTCCATCATATTAATTATTACATGAATCATAACAATAATTGATTAATTGCACATAATGGTTAAAGATTTTACCTTGATTCTTGATTATTGCTAGACAATTATGAAACCATAATTTTTCCCCTCTTGATTCTCCATGTGTCGACCCATAATTGCAGAAAAAACGTTTTAGGGGTGTTTGGTTTGGTTTATATATTAATTATGGATAATTCTTGGGCCTACGAGTCATATTTGGACTCAAATTGGGTTTCCTTTTTCCCCCTTATCCCTTAAATCCGAATTTTACATATATAAAATATATATATTTTTATTTTTTTATTAAATTTATTTATTACACTCAAAACCTCATACTTTTCATATTTTATAAACTCCCAAAACAAAACCTAACGTCTTACGCGATAAACCTTAATTTTACGATAAACCGGAAAAGTATCATTTTCAAAACAAAGTTTCAAAAAATAGAATTTCACTCTTTTTAAAATATAACTCATAAAAACAACTCCCACGTAACTTACTAACACTCAATTACTTGAACGAAGCCTCGTTACGCAAAAACACAAAAACACCAAAGCTACACAAGTCATTTCTACACCACAAAGATGATCAAAATGAACTTTCCCAAATTCCAAACTTTCCAAATCACAATAAAACCACTCACGCAAAGGGATTTAGTGCTAAAACTCACCTACATCACACTTATATCACCTCAAACACCTAGGACACACCAACCAAACGTCAACCGAGGTAAGACTATTAGTCAAACTGACCTGCCAAAACCACGGTTGTTACATCATCCCCCACTTAGGGAAATCGCGTCCCGAGATTTCAACTACTATAGTCACCACTCACAACAGCAAAAGGAAATTTATGGATTTTTAAGCGAAAAAATACCACCCCATAAAATCACAGAGAAAGAATCACAAAAATGTGAACCGACTAAATACTTGAATTCACACAATAGAAAACATTCCGTCACTCCAACAATACACGCAATTAGATACACTCTCCGATCAATAATACCAACAATCCAAACGAATTCTCACAAGTAGGTACGATACCCCCGAACCAAATGGAAAGCCAAATGGTAACCGCAAGACGCACTCGCAAATAACAAATACCCATAAAACAAAACATTAATTACATCAGATCCTCACGTTCCTAAGTAAACTCAGGACCATGCTTAGAATCCCACCATACCTTTACCAACGCTATCTCACCACACTTCAAACTCTTAACATCTCGATTCCATAATCTCAACAGGTTTCTCGACAAAACGAAGAGTCTTGTCAACCTTACATTCATCTAATGGTACATGCAGACTAGCATCTGCCAACCACTTCTTTCCATTAGATACGTGAAACGTATCATGCACTCTACTTCATTTCTCAGGAAAATTCAACCAATATGTCTCAAATCCAATCCTTTCCGTAAATCTCAAATGGTTCTACGTATCTCGGTGCTAGCTTGCCTTTCTTCCCGAAACGCACAACACCCTTCCAAGGAGATACTTTTAACCTCACAATATCACCAACACCAAACTCTAAGGCTTACGGCAATAACCCGCATAACTCTTTTGGCGATCTCTTGTTGCCTTAAGTCTTTCCTTAGCCAGAAAACCTTATTCGTAGTCTCTCGTTCTAGTTCAGGACCAATTAGCTGGTTTGTTCCAACCTTTGCCCACAGAACAGGTGACCTACATTACCTTCCATACAACTTTTCTCACGACACACCCTCAATAGTAGAATAATAATTGTTGATATAGGAGAACTCAGCTAAGGATAAATGTATACCCCGGCTTCCTCCAAAATCAAACGCATCCATGCTCTCAGCTCACCATCCAACACCTGATTTGTACGCTCACTTAATTCACTCATTAGAGAATGATAAGTCGTACTCATCTTCATACGCTATCTCCAGGCTCCATCAAACATTTACCACATTCGCGGAGTAAGTATTTCATCATGATATAAGCTGATTTGACGCGACACCCCACGTCTCTCTACCAACTCATCAAATGAAATGTCTCACTAATTCCTTCTCAACAAAATCTCCAAGTATCTCTGACCGTTGCATCACCATAATAATCGTTGACATCAACACTCACCTTCAAGCGTATCAACCACTTGATAAGGTAATAATACGTCTTATCCATTCTCGGATGTATCAAATACCTTGCATGATAGATGTCCTTACGCTTCCTCTCAATGAAACCAATAGCTGGTCCACAAAGTACATTCCTCCATCCTCGTTCCTTTCCATTTACTGGTCTAAACCAAATAATCATTCTTCTTACATGTTCTCATCCTTGAACCTCTCTCTCTAGGCTGTCAATATCATCCTCTTAACTCTGAACTGAATTATCATAATCATTGCTCACAAACATCCAAGTTTCACTCGTTCACTCCCGCTCAGCGCTCTTACCACGATGTCTACCCTTCCTTTACGGTAGCAATCAGACAATCATAGTCACTGAGAAATTCCACACCCAACTTCTCTTCAACATATATTAACCTCTTGTCAAATATATGCTAAAGATTCTTATGATCTGGGTAGACCACACTCTTTGCTCCATAAAATATCATCTCCAAGTTCTACTCCCCAACTCTAAGTCACGTATCACATAGTTCCTCATATGTTTCTTCTACCTCCGCGATGCCTGAAGAACGTACATCTTGAAGCTGAACTTCTCACTTGGAGACTTGGCAACATCCTCTTCTTTTTCAACGAACAAATTGATAATCAAAACGACAATCTATCCTAAGTAAACGACGCGAACCATGAAACCGGTTGAACTAAAACGCATATCAACGAAATCAAAAGGGTACGAATTACCGACCAACGAAGTAACGAACATCAAAATCAAAGCTAGAAAGCACAATGAGAAATTTTCCCCCAATAAAAGTAGACACGGATAAAATGTTCATGAACATCCATACAAAGAAAATATAAAATACACGTACCTATAAAACATCCACAAACGTACCTCAACGAAAGAAACACTCGATAAACTAATTACATAACAAGTTTGGTAAATGAGAACCATAGATAGTTCTTATTCCCGTACTCGACCTTCCCAAAAACAATTGAACACCGTTTTTCACAAGACATATCTTAAACTTATACATTTTTTTATATATATAAACCATTTTATCTAAGACATCAACATAACCATTTTTTTTTACACTTCATTTTCACCATAAAAATATTAGTTTCCATCAAACAACCTTCAAATACCCAAAACGAATTTGTAAAATGCCATAAAGACTCTAACACAACCTCTTAATCGAACGCGAAAGACATTGAAGAATTCCGTAATCAAAATAATCCTCAAACGAACTTATACCAGCGAACACTCACGCAAATACATTGCAACCCAAGCGAAGAACGCAAAGACTCATTCGTACAATGATCAAACCAAAATCATAGAAAAACACCGATACTAACAGGTCACAAAATTCAATTGGTGTATGTGTAAATGAGGGATTAAATATCCACACTAACTCGTCACGAACCAACAATATTTGAGGAATAGTATAACATTCATCCGAGGAATGAATGTATGTAATAACCAAAGAAACGAAACAGTATTCAACAAAAACGAACTCGATTTCCCAACACCTATCACGACATCAAATAGAAAGAATATGGCATATGTACCATCATGGTACGAATAGGAATGCCAACCAAAGAATTAGGTACACAAATGGAGTGCTAGCAAACGAATCAACTTAAATACCACAACATAAGTACCCACCAATAATTGAGGTATCAACATATGATAGGTAGGATGGAATCTTACCACCTACACACCCAAACATATAACGACTGCCCAAACGGTTAAGAGAATACTTCTCTAACCATACAGCCATCACCAACATGATATCACACACTATCTACCACAACATATAACAACAAACATCAATCAATGCAATAATGGTCACAAGTCCACATGTGTAATACCCTTATAATTATGTTCGCGACCATAGTTATAAGCCTATTACACACGCATTCTTACTTCCAAAACCACACATCTCAATGATAACACACATATACCACATAGCACCTAATACACCATGCAATCCATGCTATCATACTTGCAAGTCCACTTGTGTTGTGACGCATGTATAATTATGTTGGCCACCATAATTATCTATGCCCCCTTTCACAAATGTACTCCCTCCTATGACAACACATCATGCAAACCATCACGCAAACAAAAACAAAAGGCGTCGCACCAATCATCTCACATGGAACAATTCCAATGATAACGTAAACTCTATAATCAAAATCACTTGGATAAGGTCGATCCAGTATCCAAGAGTAATCACGCTCCAACATGGCTCCAGACGGCAAAAGACAATATACGAATTCCAAAACATAACACAAAACGAAAGACGTCGTACAATGACTCAAACTCCACTCTCGCACTAATCTCCCCACTCAGATCAATTCAATCTACTACTCACTGTGGACTCTAGATCCGAATCCACACCATTTCATCCTAACTCACTTTCATCTTTACTCAACCAACCATTCATGTTTCCTACATGTTGAGGTAATCGACAACATGCAAAACCATCTCTATTCCTTTCTTCCAATTTTACATAATTCACAAGCGCATACAAATCACGAGGTTTAGACTAAACCACATCTCCTTCCTAGGTGAAGTGAGGACACTACCAAGGGTATTTGGTAATGGCTCCATCTCTAGAAGTCACCGTGGTTCCAAACCTCTCCACTTCTTCTCCACCAACGTTTCCCATAAACATCCTCTCCTTGTCCGAACATTGATACATGCAATCGGAAACTCGAATTCTGCGGTTAGTCCGCTTCATCCTACCTCCTCTCTCGCGTCCGATAGCGACAACGGTTGTCCAACGAAGCATCTTACATGATAAGGCGAAAAATGGTCCGTTTTTAGGGGGTCATTTAAGCCCGAATCCGAATTTATTTGATCAAATATTGCCCTAAATCGTTCCTTTTGTGATTTTAGGTACTTAGAGAGTGAATTCTGGAAAAGAAGCCATTTTGGACGTTTTTGGAGCATAAAAGTGAAGAAAACGGCAAAGTCTCAATTTTCCATGCTGGGAACAGTAGGTGACGGCGTCAAGAGTAATTTCCTGACGGCGTCAAACCTCAATAATAAAATCCGAGAGTTCATGAAGGCGTCAAGAGTTTTCCTGACGGCGTCAAAACCCCAAGAATTAAAATCCGTAGTTGATGACGGCGTCACACACAGGGCGTCAAGAGTAATTTGTGTGACGGCCTAGGCCTTGACGGCGTCAGAAGTAGATCAAGGCCGTCCGAGGAAGCATTTGGCGGCGAGATGACGGCGTCACACCTTTGTTCTTGACGCCGTCATCCGTATTTTCCTATATATAATTTTCTAGTTTTTCACATTTGAAAGAAGTTTAGGGAGAAGTTTTGGGAAAAACCCTAAAGACGATTTTGGTGTAACTTTACAGGTTTTTCAAGGGTTCCAACCCCTTGATACCTTGCATGATTAATTAAGATAAGTGTTCTTCTAATTTAATCAATATGTCTATGTGTTGGTTATCTATATCATGTTCTTGTCTTAATTCTATCATGCTAGGCTAGATCTCTTTTGTGTTTGCTTAGATCTAATGAAACCTAGATATTGATTATGTGTTGATTACTTGTTTATTCTTGTTTTGGATGAATGATTTATATGTTAGGCTTAAGAAAACTGGCAGATCTCCAAATGGTAACATGCTTGAACATCTTAAGAAACATGAACCGAGGCGTACTAGGTCTTTATTGGTTGTATTTAATGCATGAGCCACTGTTTACAATCCCTATAGTTGTGCTGGGCATGGTGTAGGAGGAGATAAGAGCTCATAGAATTGGGGAGTTATGTATGCCATCCCATGAATGGTATTAAGGAATACGATCCGTCATCCATGCAATTATAACAAGTAATTAACGTGTAAAAGATATCTAGGGAGTAGTGAAATCTAAGTAAACACATTTTCTCCAATTACTGCTCACAACTTTAGTATAAATTAGTTTATTTTCATTTTTATTATTTTATTTTGATTGCATCTTAGTATTGGGTTAGTTGAATAGCAACTAATTCCGCCCACTCTTCCAAAACCCGAGATTTTACTTGCTTTCATAAAAATATAAAAACACAAAAATAATCATCCCTCACCTTTAGCACTAGTAATTAGGTTTTCTAATCCTAGTGACACTATTCCTAAGCTAAACGATCAATCCCCCGGTACTTGTCACTATACTATACTACAACGATCAGGTACACTACCTGGTGGGGGTTGTAAGCTTCTCGAGATCCCTCGAGAGGTAAAACCTGTTGCGATTCCCACGCATCAAGTTTTTGGCGCCACAGCCCGGGGAATAGTTATTGTCTAGGTTAGGATTTCTTTTTATTAGGTCTACTTGCTAGATTCCTTTCTAGTAAGATTTTATTTTTATTTTTAGGTTTTCTTTAGTCTATCTCATTTCTTTGTGCCTCTGTTAGTAAATTTAACTCATTGACTATTCCGTTGACCATTATGGAAAACGCGAATCCACCCCTTTCCCCTAGAGAAGTGGCTGTGTTACGTGAACAAATTGAGAGTGAGATTAGAGAGCTTAGAGAGCTTAATAGGTTGATTAAGATTGAACTCGAACATGCATTTAGTGACCTAGCAACCGCCTTGTATTCAAATAAGGACCTAGGGCCTAATGACTTTGTGAATGTTGTTGAAAGAATAGAAGAGGAGGAAATAGATCCGAAGCTTAATGACTACTTTAATCTATACCCCACTAAGGAGGAGATTGCATATTATAACAATCTTATTGATAACCCGCGATCTCCTTTCACCATAATTGAACCTAAGATCAAGAGAGGCGATCCTAAGAATGCTAAGATACCATGTATGATTGGATATAGGCACATTAGCAATGCTTACATTGACTTTAAATCTCCAATCAACATTATGTCCTCAACGGTTTATAATGATATAGTGAAAACAAGACTTGAACCTAGAAGGGATCCCAAGTACCCCGGTGGAGTTTGTAACTTTGTCGGGAGAGTTAAAGGTTTACGTGTCTTTGTTGGTAATTTCACTTTTGTCACCGACTTTATGATTGTGGAGGATCTTGCTAATGTTATTGATTGTCGATTATCCAATGTTGTGTTTGGCAAACCATTTGTGGAGGAGTCTAAGTTGGAATATGATGAGGTAGAAGGTACGATCCGATTTGCAAGTAACACCGATAGTATCATGTATAGGATGCCTAATAGGATTAAAGAATTTCGCTTTATATCTCGTTTTGATAAGGACAACGTTGGTGCTTTTGAGGATATTGATGAGAAGGATAAGAAAAAGGGCATGGATTATGTATGGGAAAAAAGAAGTCTTTACTACAAAGATTGCTTGGCCCTTGGACCAAGGTATAAAGTCGATGAAGAATTTGCCCAAATGATTATGGGGGCGGTTGAGAAAAAGGTGATTGATTTTTACAAAGAATATTTGCAATCAGAGAATGGAACCAATGATGAGATCACGTAGTAACCCATGACCTTGAGTCTAGCTACAAGACTCGTAAATAAAGAAAAGCGCTTCTTGGGAGGCAACCCATGTTTTGTGTGATTTTCATTTTATTTGTTTGATTGTTATTTGCTTCCGTATGCATGCTTAGTTTTTATTGTTGGTAGATCATGTTTCTAAACTAAAAAGTGGAAATACTTTACTATGTTGTTTGGCCTAGTCTTAACTCCAACCTAAAAGTATTTTTGCAAAAGATAAGTGTAAGGGGAAACCCCAAATATGTCTTTTAAGAAACAAACCGATCACGATTCTCCACAATATTAAATGAACATGTATATTCGTATTTGTTAGAGTCAAATGCTTGTATTGAGTCATAATGAAGTTTTGCAGGATTTTGCAGGAAGTAGGACCAAGTTTTTCCAGAAATTTTTCGGAAACTTAACATAAGAATTTCTGCAGGTCCATTCTGATGGCGTCAGAGGTTTACTCTTGACGGCGTCAGGAGTTAAAATCTGGAAATTTTACCGGTTTTGTTTTTCTAACGGAGTCTTATGGTTTTTTGTGAATTATTAAGTTTTATAATCTCCAGGAAATCTGCAAACTTCATTCCACAAGCATTATATCTTACTTTGTTTTCTAGGATTTAGTAACTTATATAGGATGCCGCTGATTTTACGCGAGGTTGTCTTGTCTATTTTTGTCAGGATTTACATGTTATGTTCGACAAGGAAATGATTTATATTCTGGAAGGGAAGCTTTGATTGTTCATTTTCTTGGAGGAAGATTTAACCTGGCCACCTATAATCCATACCGAGCGAATCAGGGGAGTATTTGATTTCATTCTCTTTACTTTTTCACTTTTACATCCTTTACTTGAACATTGGGGACAATGTTCATCTTAAGTATAAGGGGAGGGTAAAAAGATGATACCTTACATATGCACTTTCGCTTGAGTTTGTTTTGTTTGATGGTAGATGTGTAATAAAACTATGAGAAATACTTGTTAGTGCAATTTTAGCGCCAAATTTAAAATTTTTTACAACGTTTAGGAGTGAAACTTTAGCCATAGCAAGCGTCTCATGGATAGGAGATTGTATGACTAGCACATAACCGTATATTTAGAAAAATTTTCCACCCAAATATGTGAGGTTCGCCTTTAGATTTGATAGGAAAAGCATTCATTATTAGTGCTTATGAGTGTACCGGTAGCATTTAGATTCTAGAACTTGCGTTAGTGATGCATTCCGAGACCGCTAGTGAGACTACATTCGTGTGGTAGGATTTACTACATGATAAGAGGCATTAGGATTACTCTTGTGTTAAACCCGTATCATAATTACTTGACCATTTAAGTCATACTACTTGACTAGTTAAGTCAACTAATTTTCCCACACCCTTAGCGTTGTACTCATTTTTAGTACACGAAACCCCTAGTACACCCCTCCGAGCCTATCTTTTCATTTCTAACTTTAAGCATTTTACTTAAAGGAAGAATTTGTTACACCCCAATTAAATGTACACCCAAATCGCCTTAGCCTTCCGTGTATGCGCTCATTTTTAGTGCATTATTGTTATTTGTTAAACCCTAAGTTAACTTTCTAATTGATTACATGGTTGATAAGTTGAGTCATATCCTTGTACATATTGTTTTGGGACGATTGGGACTCATGGGTAAGTACTTATTTTATGGAGTAATGGGGAAGAACATCATATATTACCCCCATATGTACGTTAATCTTAAAAGTGCTCCAAGTGTTTTGATTTTCTTAATACGAGTCATTAGAATAGTTGAATGTAAAGTATGTAAAGATTCAAGTGTAAGGGAAATGTTCAATCCCTATGATGTATTATTTTGGATGGTAGGGTAAGAGTGTATGCAAAAAAAAAAAAAAAAAAAAAAAAAAAAATCGAAAAAAAATTAAGAAATAGAAAAAAAAAATAGAAAAGAAAAAAGAGAAAAAAACATACGGACTACCATCCCTTTTTATTCTATGTTCATTTTATGTTTTTGTTATTTTTCATTTATTAGCTTAAGTCGAGCCTAGTCTTGGCTTAGCAACGCCACATTGTACATGTAATTAACTAAGATTGTTAACTCGCCACCAGTAATAACTTCCTTTATCCAACAAAACCGTGTAATTCATATCCCTATACCTAACATTACAACCCTTTAAAAGACCTCTTTGATAGTTTATCCTAGGTGCTTACGCCATGTGGTGGAGGTTTGATCCTTTCCCAAGCCTATGGTAATCTATTTTGCTATGACAGGTTGTGAGAGATATCTTCCATTTCCATAATGTTATATTACTTTATTACACCCGAGAGATGTGAGTATCTAAACACTATTTGTGAGGTGCTAGTGTATGACCTCCGAGCTTGTCTATTGGTCTTTAGTGGAACGATTATTTGTTGTAATTACTTTTATATTAGTGTTAAATGACCTCTAACTTGTATTTTGAGTAGAATAAAAGCGCATTTGCTTGAGGACAAGCAAATCTCAAGTTTAAGGGTATATGATAAGGCGAAAAATGGTCCGTTTTTAGGGGGTCATTTAAGCCCGATTCCGAATTTATTTGATCAAATATTGCCCTAAATCGTTCCTTTTGTGATTTTAGGTACTTGGAGAGTGAATTCTGGAAAAGAAGCCATTTTGGACGTTTTTGGAGCATAAAAGTGAAGAAAACGGCAAAGTCTCAATTTTCCATGCTGGGAACAGTAGGTGACGGCGTCAAGAGTAATTTCTTGACGGCGTCAAACCTCAATAATAAAATCCGAGAGTTCATGAAGGCGTCAAGAGTTTTCCTGACGGCGTCAAAACCCCAAGAATTAAAATCCGTAGTTGATGACGGCGTCACACACAGGGCGTCAAGAGTAATTTGTGTGACGGCCTAGGCCTTGACGGCGTCAGAAGTAGATCAAGGCCGTCCGAGGAAGTATTTGGCGGCGAGATGACGGCGTTACACCTTTGTTCTTGACGCCGTCATCCGTATTTTCCTATATATAGTTTTCTAGTTTTTCACATTTGAAAGAAGTTTAGGGAGAAGTTTTGGGAAAAACCCTAAAGACGATTTTGGTGTAACTTTACAGGTTTTTCAAGGGTTCCAACCCCTTGATACCTTGCATGATTAATTAAGATAAGTGTTCTTCTAATTCAATCAATATGTCTATGTGTTAGTTGTCTATATCATGTTCTTGTCTTAATTCTATCATGCTAGGCTAGATCTCTTTTGTGTTTGCTTAGATCTAATGAAACCTAGATATTGATTATGTGTTGATTACTTGTTTATTCTTGTTTTGGATGAATGATTTATATGTTAGGCTTAAGAAAACTGGCAGATCTCCAAATGGTAACATGCTTGAACGTCTTAAGAAACATGAACCGAGGCGTACTAGGTCTTTATTGGTTGTATTTAATGCATGAGCCACTGTTTACAATCCCTATAGTTGTGCTGGGCATGGTGTAGGAGGAGATAAGAGCTCATAGAATTGGGGAGTTATGTATGCCACCCCATGAATGGTATTAAGGAATACGATCCGTCATCCATGCAATTATAACAAGTAATTAACGTGTAAAAGATATCTAGGGAGTAGTGAAATCTAAGTAAACACATTTTTTCCAATTACCGCTCACAACTTTAGTATAGATTAGTTTATTTTCATTTTTATTATTTTATTTTGATTGCATCTTAGTATTGGGTTAGTTGAATAGCAACTAATTCCGCTCACTCTTCCAAAACCCGAGATTTTACTTGCTTTCATAAAAATATAAAAACACAAAAATAATCATCCCTCACCTTTAGAACTAGTAATTAGGTTTTCTAATCCTAGCGACACTATTCCTAAGCTGAACGATCAATCCCCCGGAACTTGTCACTATACTATACTACAACGATCAGGTACACTGCCTGGTGGGGGTTGTAAGCTTCTCGAGATCCATCGAGAGGTAAAACCTGTTGCGATTCCCACGCATCATTACGCGCGGAAGATGATATAATAAAGTCGATATATACAATACTGCGTATAGGGGATAAAATAGACGTCCGAAACTCAATAAAACATCTCATAAATATAGGAAAATAGACATATAAAATACTATACTTACACATAGATCCTAAATGCAACTATATGAAGGACTCCTAGGCTATAGTCTAGGTTAAACCACCTAATTCTCTATAACCAAGGCTCTGATACCAATCTGTCACACCCCGCCATGGCGGAAACGCGCGGGTGTAACTTCATGGATATCATCACAACACCTGGTGTCTACATAGAGAACAACTACATGCACATAAATAGAGCAATGTACAAACACAAAGTGTTGTAACAATACCCCAAAATAAAATAACCAAAACAAAACATAAACCCAAACATAGATGATAACCACTTCCAATGCAACTAAGGTCTCCTCTATCCACATCGTTCTATCTTATCCTTAGAAAGCTCACCTGAAAATGATGCTTAAAACGTCAACATAATGTTGGTGAGATTCATAGGTTTAAGACTCAATACACAAGGCAACCGAATTTACTGTGATTACAAAATATAGCTGGACAAATAAATTATAGTTATCATATAGCTACATGCATTTGCAAGTTAATATCCACACATAAAGGCAACAACACTCATAAGGCAACCATTAGGACGGCTCGTGTCCTCCGACCCCATAATTAGTACCACATCAGGACGGCTCGTATCCTCCGATCCCATAATTAGTGCCACATCAAACATCAATTAGGTCGCATGCGCGAGCAACAGGGTAAGCACCCTCCCAATTGGATCCCAAAAACCAGTAACGAGTAGGAGTATTACTCTCCAATTGGATACTCCCCCCCAATTGGACCACACAACATTATCATCACATTATCCAATCCACATAATTTGGTACGAGTAGGAGTATTACTCTCCAATTGGATACTCCCCCCCCCCCCCCCCCGCCCAATTGGACCAAACATATATATCCACACAAGCAAATGATCACATATAGCATACATACGACAACATTATAAGTCCAAGCTCTTTAATACCACATACATAATCACAGTAAACCAAATCATTTAAGACAAGCATCATTCCCATCCCAAGTTTAAAATAAAGTAAAATATGGGACTATGAACTCACCTTAAACTCCGCAGCTTCCACAAAAACAATCCACAATCTATAACACACAAAAACAATCCACATTACACAAGGTCAAGCTAAAAGCTACAACCCATGTAATATACATATGATGGATGTCTAAGACTCATATGTCCCACCATGGATCTCCTAGACACCACACTAACCACTACCATAACTTAATACTCACTAAATCCCTTGCACTCTAAAACTCAGAAAACGCAGAATTTTTGAGTACATTCACTCACATGAAATCATGACAAATAAAGCTCAACAACTCACACCAAAAATTTACCATGGTCTCTCATAAGCATAGAAGCTAATCCCAGAAGACCATGGACCAATAACACACACAAGTACTCATAGAAAATTCAAACTTGTCAACTACTCAAATTCGTATCTGAACGCACACCAAAAAGTTTTGATTTTTAATAATTACTTCCACAAGTTTTTATCGCGAATCCTCTTCGTGGTAGTCTAATATAACCTAAAACTTAACTATTCCAGAAGACCAAGTCAAAATACCACTTTTACAACCACATGCCACCCTCAAACTTTTACCCAAAATCTGTCCCGGTTTGACAGCTTTGACACCTTAACAAAGAAAAATCAAAAGACCGACTTCCCGACCTCAAAATTGATCGTGGCTGGACTTTTTGGAAAGATCTTTCATTATACTTCAATTTAGACTTAAAATTCGTGACTTAACTCATCACCATCTATTATGTACACTCACATCTTTACAGCCTTACAAATCTGTCCAAACCCTAACACATAATCTAACGCGTTTAACACTTAATTCCCTTAACCATTACCCATAATATTAACATCTAATCATCCTAACATGTTTTACTTCAATAATTTACAGAAGTTTACAAACCCTAGATTCCATCATATTAATTATTACATGAATCATAACAATAATTGATTAATTGCACATAATGGTTAAAGATTTTACCTTGATTCTTGATTATTGCTAGACAATTATGAAACCATAATTTTTCCCCTCTTGATTCTCCATGTGTCGACCCATAATTGCATAAAAAACGTTTTAGGGGTGTTTGGTTTGGTATATATATTAATTATGGATAATTCTTGGGCCTAAGAGTCATATTTGGACTCAAATTGGTTTCCTTTTTCCCCCTTATCCCTTAAATCCGAATTTTACATATATAAAATATATATATTTTTATTTTTTTATTAAATTTATTTATTACACTCAAAACCTCATACTTTTCATATTTTATAAACTCCAAAACAAAACCTAACGTCTTACGCGATAAACCTTAATTTTACGATAAACCGGAAAAGTATCATTTTCAAAACAAAGTTTCCAAAAATAGAATTTCACACTCTTTTTGAAATATAACTCATAAAAATGAATCCCACGTAACTTACTAACACTCAATTACTTGAACGAAGCCTCGTTACGCAAAAACACAAAAACACCAATGCTACACAAGTCATTTCTACACCACAAAGGTGATCAAAATGAACTTTCCCAAATTCCAAACTTTCCAAATCACAATAAAAACACTCACGCAAAGGGATTTAGTGCTAAAACTCACCTACATCACACTTATATCACCTCAAACACCTAGGACACACCAACCAAACGTCAACCGAGTCAAGACTATTAGTCAAACTGACCTGCCAAAACCACGGTTGTTACAACTCATCATTATCCTCAATCTGAGTACCAAAGATTGGATTATCAAAAATCAAAGTGAATTCAGATTCGAATTCAAACAGAGGATTGGTGAGAGTAGTTTTGAATGCTTCAAGAACAAAGTGATTAACATTCTCTATTGGACTGTTGGGATCAGAACTGAGTGACGGATCATGATATAAGAGACTTTCAATTTCTCCTAGATCGGTTTCAAAGTCAAAGAGATCATCGTCACTTCCCGTTGGAAGTGGATTGATCTGAGTGAGTCCATCGGTGAACTCCTCAAGAAGATGATCAGCATCAGAATGTGGAACTGATGCCTCAACATACTCGATGTCTCCATAAGATGCACAATCTTCGCTACAATCGGAGAAAGTCTCAAATTGATCTTTTGGACACTCAAGAGGGGAAGGAAGATCATACATATGCTCAAGAATTCCCTGTGACTCTCTTGGGATTGGGACAAGGTTCTCAATACTAGACTTTATGAGTTCGTCCGATTCCTTTTTAGGAACAGTGTCAAGATGCTCGTCCCTCATGCTCAGAGAGTGAGTGGGAACCTCGGGTGTGATAACAGACTGAGGGAGTTGAGAAGGACTAGCACAAATGGGTTTTATAAATTTCATTTGTTCTTCTGCTAGTAATTCCATCATAGTCTTTTCTCCCTGATTTTCTGTGGAAGGAATTGCTACCGATGAACTTGATGAACCCTTACAAAATTGACAAATATCAAGGGTAACTTCATCATCACTATCATCATTGTCGAGAAGAGCAGCATTACGAAATATGGCACGTGTTTTAGCTGCTTGCTCTAAGACTAGCAATTCTTCCATGCTTCTTTCGTTTCTAGCTGCTCGTTCTTCGGCAAGTAATTCTGCCATAGATTTCTCACGAGAGCTTTGAAACGATGTAGTAGCCAACTCCTCCTTAAGTTCTTTCAATATATCAAGAGCCTCTAGTAAAAGGTCTTGCTCAGTATCATGAGGAGTTGCTTGGATCATTTGGTACTGTGGAGGTGGGTCTGAAAACGAATAGTCGTAATTGTTACAAGGAAATGGATTCCTTGTTTGACAATCCGAGCTAGAGTGTGGACCTCCACAGTACTCACAACAGTAAAACTGATGTGGCTGTGAGTTGTATGTGCTGTAGTCATAATTGTTATCAGGAACCTGCTCATAGACAAGCGTGTTTCCCGATTGACAATCATAACTGTAGTGTGAACCACCACAGTACTCACAACAGTAAAACTTCTGAGTCTCATGGTGCGGAAGTTGATGGAATGAATCAGTCGTGTCATGGTAGGAATAGGGATTCTGTTTATAGACAGACCCGTTTCCTGACTCTACCATGCCACAACTGGGGCAATTACCACAATTATGAGGACTACCACACCATTGACAAATAAGAATGTGAGGATGAGACATAGAAAGAATCAAAAGGTTTGGGAGGGTAAGGAATGAAGAATCAAAAAGGTAGGAGGGTAAAGATGGATATTTTTGGTATTTTTGAAATACATTTTGTACAAATAAGAACGAAAATCTTTTTGTGTTTTTGAGTTCATTGAAAACTGATTTTAAAATGTTTTCGGGAACCGTTTTGTTTTTATATGATAATATACACAAAGACGGTAAATTTACAAAGAAGTGAATTCCAAAATCACTAATCTGCCAAACCGTCTAGAATACGCGCACAACCTCCCCGGCAGCGGCGCCAAAATTTGGTTGAGGCAAAAGCAGTCAACTAAAGTCAACCAAGTGAGTGGTCAACTTAGTCAAACACCTTAGGCTCAATGCTCCGTGGAAGTATAGGGTTTTTCTGGGTCGTTATGTCCCGACGAGGTGTGATGGTAATCAAAACGGGTTTGTGATCGGGTGAATTTGGACAGAAAAGGGTATGATGATTATACTACTGATTTTTAGCTGAAAATGATACAAATACTTAATATGGACAAAAACTGAAAAACCAGATAAGTGAAAATGTTTTAAAACTTAAAAGGTACGTTTAAGTTAAAATAAACGTCAACGTACCAAATAAAAAGTGAAAACTGAAATCTAAAATCCCTTAGGGGGTGAAAATGACTTTTTTACAAACCTAAGGATGAAAGAAAATTTTTAGAAAAATAAAATGAATTTTTGCAGTAATTAATTATTTAATATTAATTAAATACTATTTAATACTAATTATTAATATTTAAATAACTTAAATACAATATAATATTATTTTAATACTAGAAAAATGAAAATTAAATTTCTAAAATTACAAAATAACTAAAAACTAATTTTAAAATTAAAAATATACTTTTTTTTGTCTTTTTGTGGATTTTATATTAATTGATTACTAATTTAATATTAATTACCTAATTAAACTAATTTAAATTCTAAAAAATAGAAAATGAACAGTAAAAATTATGAGAAAATTCCTAAAATTATTTTATAACATATAAAAGCTAGGAAAATTATAAAAACTAGGGTGTGCTTAATAAAAACTAATTATGCTATTTAATACTTAAATATTAATTAATTATTACTTAAACTATATTTAATTCTAATAAATACTAGATGACAATATAAAAATCTGAAAAAATTACCAAAAATACTTTGATATAAAAGAAAATTAAGAAAAATATAAAAATGCAAATTACTTAATAAAAAGCTAAAAAGGAAAATTAAAAATATAATTAATATTAAATAGAAACTATCACTTAATTTTAAATTGGATTTTTTTTATTTTTCTTTTTGAAAACTATTTAACTCCTAAAAATAGGAAACTTTTGTGAAGACAACTTTTTTCTAGCTTAAAAATAAGCCAAATGAACACCAAAATGCTTATACAATTGACTTTTGTTGACTTTTGAAGGAAATGAACCTCTATGGGGCCACAGAGGTGGATAATGGTTCAAATAAGTTACTTGAACTTGTATAAGCTAGAAACAACAAAATAACACCACTGGATAAGCCAATAAGCACTCCAATAAGCACTTGGAACTTGATTTTAACTCAGAAATGGGACAGAAAACTAGAGAGATTCTAGGTGGGGTCCACAGAGCATAAGCTCAAAAGCTTGAAATTATCAACCAAGTAATGGTAAACAAGTCAAACAGCTTAGACCAATGCTCCGTGGAATACAGGGTTTCCCCGGGTCGTTATGTCCCGACGAGGTGTGATGGCATTCAAACGGGTTTGTGATCGGGTGAATTTGAACAGGAAAGGGTTTATGAGTGAGTGATTGATTACACTAAGAAAATATAAAAGGAAATAGCTTAAATAAGCTATGTTAACAAGTACGTAAAACTAGAAAACCCAGAAACGTTAACGCGTACGTTCAGATTAAAGTTACGTGAACGTACGAAATAAAACGCGAGTTTTATTGAAATAAAATACCTACGAATATGAAAATTAACTTTTTACATCCTAATGATATAAGAAAATTTTTGGAAAAAGAAAAATAATTTTTACACTATATAATTAATGATTATTAATTAATTACTAATTTCTAATTACTTATTAATTATTTAAATTAACCTAAATTATAACTAATTATGAAATTACACTAAAAATATGAAAATTAATTTTGGAAAAATCTAAAATATTATAAAACTAATTTTAAAATTAAAACTATTTTTCTAACTTTTTATCTAATTATTATTAATTAATTACTATTTATTAATTACTTAAAACTAAATTAAATTAAGAAAAATAGAAAATGAATAGTAAAAATTATGAGAAAATTCCTAAAATTATTTTATAACAAATAAAATCTAGGAAAATTATAAAAACTAGGGTGTGCTTAATAAAACCTAATTATGCTATTTAATACTTAAATATTAATTAATTATTACTTAAACTATATTTAATTCTAATAAATACTAGATGGCAATATAAAAATCTGGAAAAATTACCAAAAATACTTTGATATAAAAGAAAATTAAGAAAAAAATAAAAATGCAAATTACTTAATAAAAAGCTAAAAAGGAAAATTAAAAAGATAATTAATATTAAATAGAAACTATCACTTAATTTTAAATTAGATTTTTCTGATTTTTCTTTTTGAAAACTATGTAACTACTAAAAATAGGAAACTTTTGTGAAGACAACTTTTTTCTAGCTTAAAAATAAGCCAAATGAACACCAAAATGCTTATATAGTTGACTTTTGTTGACTTTTGAAGGAAATGAACCTTTGTGGGGCCCACAGAGGTGGATAATGGTTCAAATAAGTTACTTGAACTAGTATAAGCTAGAAACAACAAAATAAAACCACTGGATAAGCCAATAAGTACTCCAATAAGCACTTGGAACTTGATTTCAACTCAGAAATGGGACAGAAAACTAGAGAGATTCTAGGTAGGGTCCACAGAGCATAAGCTCAAAAGCTTGAATGGAATGGTGAGACAGCAAGCTAGGGAACACAATGGAACCAAGAACCACCACTGGGGTCAACTGAGGTGGCCTGTGGGACCTACCAAAGTGGTGGCAGTGCCGGTGGTGCTGCTGCAGCAGAGGAGGTGATACCCCCTGCAGCTGTGTTTGAGAGGTTGTGGGGCCCACACAAAAAATCACAAAAATAAAGAAAACATGGATTCCTAAAGATTAGGTGGAGGACATCAACCTGTAAAAGTTTCAAGGCCTGAATCTACACACAAAATTCAAAACAATTCTTGGAATTTTTGCATTTTTCCTGAGATTATGCTATTTTGACTTTTGTAATGAACTTGAAATGTTGACTTTGGTGAGTTTTGGACTGGATTAAATGACTGATTATGATGTTAGATGTTAAAATGGGACTAGATTATGCAAATACAACCACTTTTAAGCTAAATTGAGTGATTATGCTTCCTAAAAACTCCACAGTGAAACTGTGAGAGTGAACAAAGAGAGTTTTGACTTTTTTCAAATGGACACCTAATTTTATGATGAACTTAGCCTATAAGGGTCTAATGTAACCTGTGAAAACTACAATCAACCAATGAAACTCACTGTGGCCTATTGAGATACACTGAACCAAACACTACCTTATGCAACTGTAAATGTGATTTTCAACAGATATCACTGATTAAGACCATACAACTGATTCCAAATGTTATAATATGATGACGTGGACTTATTCAACCAAAGATGCACACATAATAACAACTCATGCTCATGAATCACTAATAAGCATTCTTGACAGTTATATGTGAAAACTGAGTAACCAAGTATTATAATGAACAAGTAGGAATTATTAAGCATTAACTAAGCTAACATACACCAAATAAGCACAGAGAACTAAAGATAAGCAGTAAATAAGCATTAGTATAGTAGAATGCTAAAAATGAGAAATTAGCTTACAATAGCTTCCAAGGTAGAGAACTGAGAACCAAGATCCAATTAACCAACCTACAACTTTCCACAAAGCTCTATCACCATTAGTAATCCATAATTCACCATACTCTTTGATTCATTCTCCATTTCTACTGATTTTCTATTTTTCACTTATTTTCTTGGAATTTTTGGTATTTCAATAAAACTTGAGCTAGGAACTGAATAAAAAGCTATAGAAACTTATCAGGAGCTTATGTGAGCTTACACAACCAAATAACAACAACTTCTATAATACCACAGATGATAATGAGTTTTTTCAAATAAAAATGGCAACTTGTGAATCACAAAAACTTGAACTGATTTACTGACTTGAATTGGATTCTTGTTACATTAAAAACTCTTAGGAGTACAATTGAAAGCTTAAATAAACACTGGGAATGAAATTACATTTGATTAAAATAACTAAACTAAACTACAACTAAGAAATTAACTAAGTAAGTTCCTTTTTCTTCTTTTTTCTTGACTTATATAAGCCTTGCAGACCTTCTCTCCTTTTCCCACCTCTGTTGTGAGCCATTGGATCACTTCTTTTAATCATGGCCTTCAAATCCCTTTTGGCGGGAAAACTTATTTTGGCAGTTGGGATTTGCTTGTGAGGGTGAGGGGGGCATTTAATGAGGTTTGGAGGGTTGTGGTGAGCTGGGGGGAACAAGGGATGGGTAAGGTAGCAGAGGTGATGGGGAGGTGGAGTGTGGCAGGCATGAAGCAGGGCAAGTATTCAAGTGGGAGGGATAAGGAAGTGGTCAAACAAGGTATTGACTGAGGGGATTAAATAAAAACGGGAAGGTGGGTTTATTAGTTTGTGGTGTGGGCTGGTGTTAGTGAAATGGGCCTAGGACTGTATGGGTGGGCTGTGTTTGGTTTGTTGGGTAAGGATTTGTGGTTGGTTTGTTTGGTTATTAAAGCTTAAAAAATCACAAGGACCTTTCATGTAAAACTGAAAATTGCAAGGGCTGCAAATGTAAATTCCCAAAAGTTAACATGAGGTCTATTTTTGCCAAGTATCAATAATCCAAGGATAAAATTCGCAATTTTTCACTTTTGGTCCTTCAGGGACTAAAATTGCCAATAGGTTAAACTTCAGAGACTAAATTGCAAATTTCTTCAAACTTTCATTTTAAGGACTAAATTTGACACTTGTGACTTTCCAGGGACCAATAATGATTTTTCTTCCAAAAATTTCCCACCAGGGACCAAATCTGCCAAAAGTGAAACTCCAGGGACTTATCTTGAAAATTCTCAAAACTTTTGGAATTTTTCACCAAAGGACTAAATATGACAATTTATGATTTCAAAAGGACCTTTGGTGACTTTTCTTTTAAAATAAGTGCTCAAGGACTATTTTGCCAATTTTTGAAAGTTGGGGGACTAAAACTGTCAATTATGCAAACTTTGTTCGTTTTTCAACTGTTTTTACTCATTTTGCATCTAAAACATATAAAACACAATTTTGGGATATTTTCAGTATTTTGATGCATTTCTAAGTGTTTTTGCATGTTTGTGCAGTTCCGATTGACCAAAAATGATGAGTATTCACACACTCATCAGTCACGTTTAACATACGCCTCACAACCCCAGACCTTAAGATAAGACAAGTTAGGAGCTTTTCCAGTCCATAACTCATATGGTGTCTTATCAACCTTCTTTGTTGGAACCATATTAAGAATGCGAACCGCAGATTCTAAGGCATAATCCCAAAACGAAAAAGGAAGAGTTGTTAGATTAAACATAGATCGTATCATATCTTGCAATGTACGATTCCTTTTCTCAGATACACCATTTTGTTGTGGAGTATATGGAGAAGTAAGGTGCTGGACAATTCCCTCCTTAGCTAAGTAATCTATAAACTCTTGTCTCAGGTATTCACCACCCCTATCGGATCGAAGAACTTTAATCTTCTTTCCAAGTTGCAACTCTAATTCTGCTTTAAACATTTTGAATGTTTCAAATACCTCATGCTTATGTTTAAGTAAATAAACATAACCATAACGGCTATAATCATCCGTAAATGTTAAGAAGTAGCTAGCACCTCTCCTTGACACATGTCTAAGTGGTCCACACACATCTGTGTGAATTAGACCAAGTAGATCAAAAGCCCTTTCAATCCTATTCTTAAAGGGTTTCTTTGTCATCTTCCCAGCAATACAAGATTCGCACTTATCAAATGATTCATCATTGATCTTTTCTAAATGCCCATCATGTTGCAGGTTTTCCATGCGAGCCTGGCCAATGTGAGCAAGTCGACAATGCCAAAGATAAGATGAATCCAGACCTTTCTTGATTCTCTTATGATTGATGCTATACATTGAATTATTTTTAACGAAAGCATTATCATTATCATTCATATCAATTTCAAAAATACAATTTACAGCAATAGCATTAAAATAAAAAAAACACCATTATAAGAAACAGAAATTCCATCGCTAGAAACAGTATGATCAAAACCAAGGTTCAACAAACATGAAAATGAAATAACACCTCTAACAATTGACGGTGCATAATGACAATTATTTAAAGATAGTTCAAGGCCCGAAGGCAACACTAAATTAAAAACGCCTATAGCTTCAACTTCTGCATGTGCTCCATTACCCACGTACAAGAATTGTTGTCCATAGGCCAGCTTTCTCTCAACTCTGAACCCCTGCAATGTATTGCAAATATGAATGCCACATCCCGTATCATATACCCATAAATTCAATTTAGGAGTAAGAGTGAATAATTCAATCATAATGAACGCACCTGAAGTGCTGGGGTTACCAGCTTCATTCTTTTGCTTCTTCTGTCGCAAGCCATGAATATATAGTGGACAATTGCGCATCCAATGGCCCTTTTCATGACAGTGATGACATGCCTGATCCTTCTTGTTTGGAGGATTTGCTTTGTTCTGCTTAGGCTAATGCTGCTTCATCTTGGGCTGTGGTTGATAGGCCATGACCTGCTTGCCTTTTCCACCCTTCCCAATGCCTTTGTTCACATGCGATTTCTTCTGGATTCTCCCACCTTGAATTGCCAACACTTGCGGGGTAGGAGCCTTGACCTTGGCTGGTAGACTTTTCTCATAATCAACAAGCAATGCGAGTAATTCTGAGACTGTCTTCCCCGAGCAATGCATGTTGAAATTCTGCACAAAACCAGCAAAGTCCTTGTTAAGAGACCTATTGATCAAATGCACTTGCACATTGTCGGGGTAACCAAATCCAATTCTGTGAAGTTGATCAAAGTGTTCTCTCATCTCATTCACATAATCTTCAACTGGTTTACCATCACCATGCTTGCTGCTGTGTAGTTTTTCAAGAGACTCGTTCAATTCAACTGTAGGAGACTTTTCATAAGACTTTTGAAGTTCATCTAGCATATCTTTTGGAAAGTAGTACTCGAACTTCTTTTGCAATTGAGCATTCGTACTAGAGTACATTAAACAAGCAACCTCATTGTATTTTAGCATGCTCAAGTCTCCAAGCTTCCTTAACCGCATCTGATTCAGTTGCAGCAGGCTCTGCTTCGCATTCAGTGGTCAAGTATTTGATTCTACCGGTCGCCCTCAAGACAATTCTAAGCGATCAGTACCAATCATTGAAGTTCTTGCCAATCAGTTTTTCCCTTTCAAGATGGCTCTTGAAAGCAGAAATCACAGTTGGGTTATTGGGTTGAGCCATATCTACAGATAAAAGTTCAAACATTAGTATTTTCGATAATAAATATCTTCAAGAAAATATAATACCCAAAGGCTAAATTCATATAACCATCTAATTCTCTTGAAGATCTAGGATCCAACTTTACATAGTTCCACCACATCAGTTGATCTGCTAGTGGTGAAAGTACAAAAGATGGTAATCTGTCGAACAATAATTGGCAAACAAGGTTTCCAATTCCTAGATCATTATGGGATTTACTCAAATTGATTCATCAATTTGCTATGTAAGCATGTTTCATCCCATCACATGCCTTAAGTTCTAGGTCTCACGCACAACTTAATTAAGTCGTCTACTTTAGAAACATGTAAAATTACAATTATGGTCTCACGCACTAAAAGAATTTTACCTTGTTATTAAAAATTTAGCCTAGGTCTCACATTTACTAAATTATAATTCCAAGTGTTTCTTATAGGTAGATGACATGTAACTTAAATTTTTGTAGAGTATTCAATTTTGATGTGACAATCAAAATATGTATAAAGATGCATGCACTCATCTTTATAGCATAAATTTTTCAAAACCTTTTTATAACCAATTCTTAAGATTAATACTAAAAGTTTCACTTGAGGTAAAATACCTTAAGATGATATTGTACAAGATGAAGTTAAAAGAAAATCGTTTAAGACATATTCGTAAGTGTGATAACCAAGGCAGACTCTAAGGCTCTTTCTAAGCCTTCCTATCACAACTTTGAATTTTGTCTTAAAGGAGTTACTTTTAACAACCATGTTGTATAAAATCATCAATCAAGTCAAAGTTTTTGGATTAAATCTTAAAACAGTAACAAAGTATGAATCTTACTAGTCTCGCCTTGGAGCAAATTACCGTGCGAAGCGAACCGTTGTTGGCACATAAGACACCGCAAGATTCAATCTTTATTACTTTAAAGTTTCACCATTATTAGTCCATATTATTTTCTTTATGAAAATTACCCTTTTTATTGCTTACATCAAGTCAAACAATTAAGAAACAATAAAAACAAGTAATTCAAGACAAATCAACAACTAATAATAACAAAGGTGAAACAAGTAGCCACATGCAATCCTTATTAAGAAAAGATCCTAACAAAATCAATTCTAGGTGTAATAATGCATGTAATCAACTAAGGCCTTCCCTTCTTAATGGAAGTGGAGCCACATACATTAACGAATCAATTGCGTAGGCCAAAGCTAATATACACACCACATAGCACGTAAATTAATTTTAATAATTATTATTGAGGTCTTCCCCAATATTAGATCTATCTTATACATGTGACAAATAAATAAAAACAATCATGATCCATGACTAACATGCATGTCTCATCACAGATCTAGCATAACAATTATCATATAGGTCAAATAACCGGTTTCAAGACCTAGGGTTTCTAGTGATTACAAGTTAATCAATTAAACCACAAAACCCTAATTAGGGTTTCATGGAAATCGACCCCCCCCCCCAAATTAGGGTTAGGGTTTCAAAAATTTTATAAAAAAAATTGTAAAAGAAAAAACCCTAGATCAAACATGTATCTAAAACATATAAAGATCCGATTTTTATGTTGTTTTAGTAGTTAATTACATGTTAAACATGTCTCTGATACCACTGTTAGAATTATACAATCAAAGTACACACAATATGCGGAAGCAAGGATCATAACATAACATGTAAAGATAACTAAATCATAAATCGGAACATACCTCTTGCACTTCAACAATCTTGAACTTGTGTAAAAACTAGATCTTTGATAAACCCCTTACCTTTTTGTTTATCGATCTCTTGATAACAACTATAGTGAGTTGTTACCTCATTTTTGTACACACAAACTAATCCCGAATTAAAGTAATTGCAAGATAAAACACGATAAAATTTTCTTATGAAAATTTTGACCCAAACCCTTAGGGTTTATGTAAGTCGATCGGCAGGAAGAAAACAAGGAGGAAATAAAACCTTTAGGGTATTGTGTGTGCACAAAAGATGTGTATGAATGACCCTAAGGTTTGCTTATATACTAGAGTAAACTTTGGGAGCAAGTTAGGGCAAGGGTTGCCCCTCCTTGAAGCATGCATCGACCGGCCACAAGCCCTAAGGGGTTGTTCCGGATCCTTCTTCACTCCAAGTTACACTCTAGTCCTTTTCTTCCGTTACTAATGATAATTAGTCCATACATTTAATAACTAACGATCAATAGTCCATAAACTTGTGTTATTAATAAATATACACAACTATTTAATATTTATTAATCTTTAATTCTCGTTTATAATGTGTGCAATCCCGAAGTCTCGGGTTCAATACTAGACATTTACACATTAATAATTATACGTACATTTAACAAAAAAAACTACATCCGTTTACCCGTTTATGACGTAAAACAATTGAATATGAAAGTTTAACAAATGGAAATTAAATGCCTTCGGTGATAGTGCATTGTTATTCTACGTGACCAATATAATAGTTTTGTATCTTAACTAATGATCGACTTGGACGATCGATCACTACTCAATCGTGTTGTTGTGGGTATTCGATCGCCAAAGGAAAAAAACTGAACTTGGTCGTGTAGGCGATCAACACTTTTTTGTTTGGATTGTGCATTTAATATTCAAACCGTTGTGAACGGTTTCAAGTAAAAAAAAAATAGAATTTGGTCGACCTTGCTGGGGCATCCAATCCCTGCAAGTCGATAGAGAGAGAAAGCTGGCGTGACAAGAAAAATGAAAGGGATTGGGTTGCCTTACTGGGAGCAGCCTAATATACATGTCAACCTTGTTTCATTAATTTAATGTTGACTTTTATGCCGTTTAAGGTGTTAATATATATTGCAACTAAACATATGATAAGGGAATATTGGCAAATCATATGACAAGAGTAAGTTAGCATTTTCTTTCGACATGCACGTCGTCGAGGTGTAAAATCATTTGACTTATGCGGGTTACACTTGCATGTTCATTTGTTTTACGTCATAAACAGGTAAACGGATGTAGTTTTTTCGTGTTCAAATTTATTCGGAAAGATGATGTATGTGGTGTAACAAGTTTATCCCATGACCGTTTCCAATCTTTTACGTCTAGCTACCATGTTACTTAAAGTATGATTACCCACTCTTAATTTTGTATAAATTGTTTCATTGATCACTAGGTCCCCAGTAGTAACGAATTTCTATACCTTGAAGATCAAGCAACAAAAGAGGATTTAATTCATTGATGAACACGTTTTTTATTAGTTGTATAGTTACGATAAGCGCATCAATGTTGAGTTGCATATATACTAGAGATCATTCATTTATAGAAACTAATCCACTACAGTAAATTCATGTGAAAATAAATATTGAAGTAAAAGGCTAATGAAAGCCCTTTAGGCTAGACATAGTGGTGAACAAGGTCATCTGTGCCACATCAACTTTTTTTTTTGATGACCAGACACGATAAAGTTGTCACAGTCGATAACCAAGTTAATATTTATTTATCACTAAAACTTAAAGAGTGTTGTAAAAATCGGTCAAATAGTCGACCGATTGTTGTTGTTTTTTTTTTTTGTTGTTTTTTTTTTTTTTTTTGTTGCTCGATCGATACTTTACCAAAATACCACAAATGGCCATGACCGACTTGAAAGTCGGTCACCCTTCCCTTCGACCGATATTTTTCCGGCCCTCTGTGTCCAGCTTTATATTAGGCAAGCTATGCAACAAAGAGACTAAAACAGAAAGCACTTGACTTTCTATTCTAAGAAAGTTATGGATAGAAAGTTACTCAGTAATTTACACTTATCTCGCACATCTTATGCAAGATATCGACATATCATATGTTATAGGCTTATAGCTCTGTTCCAGTCCAGGGACAGAACCAAGATACAATTTGACCAAGTGCATTTACGAAAAATTATACAAAACGAGAAACAATTTTTTTAGACCATGTGCATTTAAGAAAAATCGGGATTTTTTTACAAAAATTAACACAACGCCACAAAATTTTATGAGTGTCCCGGGACACCCCGGGAGCCATGGTTCCGTACCTGGGTACTACAACATTTAATGATGATGTCTTGTGTAAATTTGTAGTGAACAAAATTTTCACCTTTTCACCTTGTTGACAAAAATATAAAATGTGATTTCTAATCAAGTATTCAAGATAAGTTACGACGATATATTATCTGTCTTTTGTTTGGATCTTATTGGTGCGAGCTGATCGAGTGTTCTACACAACTTATTCGGTTAGGCATTTATGTTTGGCTTATATTTGTTTTTGTGTGACAATTTTTATAGGGGAGCTAATAAGAACGATCAAACCCGATTCCTTAAATGTATGTTTTACTAGTTTAAAGGGCAAATATTTTTAAAAGTATCGTACTTGACACCATTTGTTTTTTTGGGTAGCGAACAAATTTTTTTTGTTTAAAAGGGTATTTTTCTTTCAAATTCATCTTTTTTGAGGTTTTGCGACAATTTTTGACATTTTTGCCATTTGAAAAAATAAAATATCTATTAGCTGAAATGGGCAAAAATGTCAAAAAATGTTGCAAAATACCTTAAAAAGACTAAATTTGAAAGAAAAATATTTATAAAAGCAAAAAAATTTGTTCGTTACCCATAAAAATAAATAATAGTCAAGTATGGTATATTTTTGAAACATTTGCACTAATTTAAATGGCACCAAAAGGTCTTTTTATCAAGTCATGCATTGCAAAGGGAAAATAGCTGAAAATGTCTTTTTATCAAGTCATATGCATTGCAAAGGGAAAATAGTTAAAAGTGTCTTTTTATTAATTAAGGCATATGCATATTGCAAAGCGAAAATAGTTTGCTAAGTAGTTACACATTTTTTTTTTTTTTTTTTTTTTTTTATATATATATATATTTTCACAAAAATCATTATTTAACCTATAAAAAAACTTAGGGTTTCACTAACCAATGCTCACTTGACAAAGGTTACTGTCTGATAAATAAATAAAATATTTTTTAATTAACACAAAATTACATTAAATATGCATTAATGCACATTAAATACACTATAAATTACTACATTTATTAGACATTAACTTTTGTCCAGTGAGCATTGGTTAGCAAAACCCGAAAACTTAACTTAAGAAAATAATTGATCATTCTTGTATCCACCCTGGACAAAGTCCACAATTCGTTGGCAAAATTAGAATTGAACAATTTAAGGCATGACATAATGACCAATAAATTAATATTTGGACCCCATATTTCAACATACAAACAAAAATTCATGTCACAAGGTAAATACACTCACTAAATATATATTTTTCAAAGTGCTTATTGGTCGCATGAATCACTTATTAATTAAGATATGCAACCGACGATTTATCTCATGAATTGAATACGTGCAACTAATCGTACGTAATCGTTCTTGATGTGAACATTTTGTTTTATGGTATACAAATTATCATATTTGGGTCAAACAAAATCCAAAACATATATATCAAAACACAAACGGATAAATAGACGGGGTTTTCTTTGTTCAGGTCAGTCGGAGAGTGTGAATCTTTGAGTTAGATATATGCGGCTTAACAAAGATACTCCTATGTCCGTTTCCGGACTATTTCCTTAATCACCTCAAGATGTGTATTTAGTGAAGTTTAAACCAGAGACCTTTCGTGAATCTAAGGATATCAAACTGACTACCGACTAACCACGTACTAGACCACCTTTAATAGTGCATTTTTTTGAATAGAAGGATTCATGATAGATAGGAGGGTCCTATGGAAAATGTGGTCAGAAATCCATAATAGAGTCCTACCATAACGAACGAATTGATTATCTTCATACATAAGGATACTAGATTACCTAGTAGAAAAGATTTCAAAATCATCACAAACCTCCATTTTTCTTTTCTAATGCAATTTATGGATTATTATATGATGATTTTGAAGCTTTCCATATATAGAAAAGAAATAGAAAGAGATAGACTAGAAATGACATCTATTATGTTAATGACACCAACTAGAATGAAAAAAAAGAGGGAACGTCAACGCATCCGGGAAAAAACGATTAATTTCTATCAATAAACCTGCCAAAAAACCGAACCATAGAGTACTTAGTACCGGTACCACGGAAAGATATGTTTTTAGATATTGCATTGAAAAAACTCCTTCATTTTATTGTAATACATAAGATAATACATTTTGAAATGTACAATATTCGTTGAAGATAAAAGTATATCGAACCAATATGAAGTTTTACCGTGAGCAGATTGTATCCATTGGGCGGTGGTTTAGATGCCGAAGCATGTAAGTGCTAATTTTCAGCGTTCGTTAGAATTTAGTTAACGTAGACCGAAACTATTCAGGCAAGTCTTTAAGATAACGAAAAACAATCTTAGTAGAACGTAACGAGCAGACCAAGCATGTGTAGAAACATGTGAGCAATGGGGTACAAGCTAGTTTGTTTATACGTCATTATCAAACTCCTATTTATTTCTTATCCTATTTCATGTTACTTATATCACCACAAAATCACAATACACATACACATTTATAATGCATTTGCTTTATTAAATTTACTTGCCTTTTTAAGTAAATGGATTAACGTTTTATGTGAAGTTTCATAAGACTAACAACATGTTTGGAACATATACTTTAAACTTAGTAAAATGTGATATAATCTATTTGTACGGTGTTTGTTTTACTATTGTGTACCGAGAGGACCGGCCGAATCGAAGGATCAGCGGTACGGATTTTTTCCTTATTTCGGTCCTGTCCGGTCCGGTCCGGACCAGTCTTACGTAAAACCCGACTATTAAGCCTTCTTGGATCGGACCGAACACATCAGGTCCGGTTTTGGCCGATTGAGTCCGATTTTGGACCGTTGATCACCCCTATTGTGTAGTAAACAGGAGCGAACTCAACACTATAAATCATCAGGTGCATAATTTTTTTTTACGAATGTAAAGGAAATTAAAATTGAGAAGACATGCATTTCTTTTGACATATCAGTTGATTAACTAAACAAGACATATATTTATATGATACAAAATTCTCATACCAAGTTTATTTCAAAAAAATCAATATTTTAAACAAAAGTTTACACTAAGCGAAAAAAATCCATCGGGTTTTTGTGAAACCTCGAAAGCCCCCTAGGTCCGCCCTTGGTAATACAACCAATGTTTTGAAAACCGGGTTTTTAATCCACTTGGTCGAGTCACCGGGTTACCGGTTCGACCGCCGGATCAACCCGGTTTTCTATTAAAAAGAACTATTTTTTTTCAACTAGGTTAATCGGTTCGACCACCGGGTCAACCCGGTTCAACTGGTTCGACCACCGAGTCAACCTGGTTTTTTATTAAAAAAAATGAAAAAAACCCAGCCGGGTTTCGAGAACCGGGTTGACCTGGGTCAATTAAAACCCGACGGGTCTAACCAGTTAACCTGATTTTAAAAACCCGGTTTTTTTACTTGCTTTTTGGCCGGAACCGGTTCAACCGGTTAACCGACGACTGATAGTAACATGATACGAATAATGTGTGTATAGTTTTGAAGTTACCCATTACCCACAAATAAAAAGTTGTAAAACAATTTTTTTTTTTTTTTTTAAATGACATGGAAAATGAAAATGAAAATGAGGAGGGGACCATTTTGGGGCCAAAATCACCGGAGAGGTGCATGCACAATTGCTTGCACATCCACTACTACCACCACATGCTCACACCTCGCTATGAGAATTTCCTTTTTACATTTTTTTTTTAATTGGTAAAACTTGGTACATAAATATTACGGTACGAAGTATAACGTTTTTGTTTTCTTGCAAATGTAGTAAAATTAAATAAAACAACAAAACCAGTGGCGGCGAAGAGGGTGTGCAATTAGTGCTGTTGCACAGGGCCCTACAATATAAGAGACCTCACTTTGCGTACTTATGTTATATATCCGACTGACTCTTTTTTGTAAATCTAATTAGTTAAATATAACCCATCTTATACATACATTAAAGTTTTTTTTTTTTTTTTTTTTTTTTTTTTTTTTTTTTTTTATTTTTTATGGGGCCTCTTTTAATTTTTGTCCGGGCCTCCAAATTCATTTGTCGGCCTTGAATAAAACCAAAAGTCATTTGTTTATGGTCACGAGTGACCAATCGACTAAGTGGTTAGAGATAAATAGTTAAGGTCGTAAAATTTTGTCTTTAAGAAAGACATTCAATAAAATGTATGATACTTGATTTCATTATTTAAAAAGTATATAAGTGTCTACTTTCATTTACACGGTTTTGATTTTAACCAGTAATATTATTAAGTTATTCATGTTTGACAGTTGACACACATAATTACAAGAAGATTATTTATTTTCTGAAAAAATAAGCTTATTTAAATATAATTTTTATTTGATAGACATAATTTATCAAACATTTTAGAAAAATAATCTTTCATAATCTCTTAATAATAATCTCTCCCTCAATTTTTATCTACATTTACATCTACAATTTCATCAATAGTTACTTTCACCAAACATACCTTATATTTAAATTTCTTTTTGTTGCTTAAAACTTGTGATTGTACTCTTAACTCTGGACAAATCAAACTAGTAACGTGAACATTTACTATTAGATAAAGTATAACAAAAAAAAGTTGTCGAGTGACCTTTGTCAGTGTTAGATCTTTTTTTTTTAAATAACATTCATAATAAAAGCATCTAGTAAGACACTAGAAGCTAAAGAGGACAATTACAGTCTAGAAAATAACGAAACAACAATAACCAGACTCCACCCGAAATTACTTTCGTAGCTTAAATAAGTTTGATAACATATGGTCTCCAACATATCAAATTCTCATACATTGATTCCATACATTTGAAGATCAACCTCATACATTGATTCCATATCACATAATTCTCATATATCTTTTTGACCTCATACATATTATTTGAGACACTAAAAATTATCAATCAATCATATGGCATATGTCAAAGTGATTGGGTGCACGTATATGTATGAAGAAAATATATATTCTAGTGATTGAATGCCCATGTGGATGTATTCATACAATTTTCCAACCTACATTGTCAATCCACCAAATATATTCTTACTCATGTAACATGCAAGATTGTATTTGGACTTCTTAATATTTGTCATAAGAAAAAGAATACAAGAGCTTTAATATATACACATTAAAGAAAACTAGATGATTGTTCACGCATAGAGGCGATAGTAGGGGTGAGCAAACAAAACCGAAAAAACGGAAACCGAACCGAAAACCGAAAAAATCGAACCGAAAAAACCGACCGAAACTAAAAACCGATGGTTCGGTTTTTAATTTTTCAAAAATCGAAATATACGGTTCGGTTTCGGTTTTCGTCCAAAAACCAAACCGCAAAACCGAGCTGAACCGATTTTATTATATAATAATATATAATTAATATAATATGAATAAATAACTAAATAAATCAAATTTATAAACTCATATTCATTTTGTGGGTAGATTTATAAAATATTTATCATAACGTTTATGTTTATATGCGTGTTTGTCGTGTCGTGTGTTTACTTGAGAATATATCAATAAATATATAACGATGATCATACTATGTGTATGTTCACCTGCATGTGTGTGTCTCATCTATATGTGTAATTATAGAATTATGCAATAAACATTATTATGCTTACATTGACAAGAAAAAAGTAAATAAGAATAACCAATTTTCTATGTAATACAAGTTTTTTTGTATAAATTTGCCATGCCCAAATATAAACGGTTAGAAACCGAAAAAACCGAACCGCCAAAAACCAAACGGTTTCGGTTTTAAGTTTTATAAAAACCGAAATATTCGGTTCGGTTTCGGTTTTAGCCAAAAACCGACCCAAACCGAACCGTGCACACCCCTAGGCGATAGTGTATAAAAGCGTTAATTTATGTGTTTAATTTTTTTTCTATATATAGTTGTGGAGGAAATGATAATGAAGAAAGTTAGTTGTTTAAATTATAGTTAAAATTTAAATATTTAATGGATTAAATTGTCTTTATTAAGAAAATTTATTTTAATCTAACAATATTATTCAATTTTAAGTTTTAAGTAAATATGTTATCTTTATATGTAGTATATACATTATTGGAAAAAGCCCGATCTATTGAAGAAAGTGTATTAAGAACAAAAGTAGATATTTTGGGAAAAAGATAATTTCTCATATAAGCAATAAACATGTCCCGACCTTTAAACTGCTTATTTAGTCAAAGATAAGCATACATGCAGAAGCGGTATAAATGATTTTAAACACTCCAAGATGCTTACGTTCCGTTCTTAAGGTTTTTTAGGTGGGGATATAAATGATGGGTAAAGAAGCGAGCAAAAAACAAGAAGAAAGGAAAGAAAGTTATTTTTTTTTAACTCATGTTCTCGAGTTAAATTAATAGGAAAGGAAAATAAAGAATGTTGTGTTCTTTACATATACATTTTGTGTGTAGTTTTGTTACATTTATACCCTTTTACATATACATTTAATCATAAAAGTCGAATATGTGTAAACACTGATGGTTATATTGGTTATCATATACTGAATAGTTTGTGTGTAGTTTTGTTTTTGTCCAAACTACCCATATTTTGGGCGGAAAAGTTTTTAAAAAATGTTTATGGTGCGTTTAGTTGAAGAATTTTTTTTTCTTGTTTTCTATCTCTAGTTTTGTAAAAATTTAGAAGTGAAACTTATCTCCGCAAAACACTTAAAAATATAAAAAACGTGTTTAGTTGATGTTTGTATTTTCTATTTTGAAGAAAGGGAGAGAGGGTTGTGGGTTACAAAGAAAAACAAGGAAAACAACAAGTATTTGTTTTGTAATGTTCCTTCTTAAGTTAGGAAATATATGATTTTGTGTTTTACAAAAATTTTGTTGGAAAACGTTGATTTTAATGCGATTTCTGTTTTCCTTGTTTTCCACAAAACATTTATGAAAAATAAGGGTGTTTTTCGCCAACTAAACGCACCATTAGAATTTTCATTTCATTTCAGTTATGTTCAAGAAAAACTCAAAAGCACAATAAATTTTTAGTTTCTTAGAGAGAATTGCAAAATACATCCATGTGGTTTACATGTTTTGACATCTTACATTCCTGTTAGAAACTTTTGGCAAGATACATCCCCCGTTAGGCAAACGTTTGCCACTATACATCCCTCGTTTACAATGAGGACTAACGGTGCAATTTTTTTTCTCCGTTATCTCTTAACGAGACAGAAAATATTACACCGTTAGCCAAACGTTTGCACCGTTAGTCCTCATTTTGAGTTTTTTTCCGTTTTTTACGTTTTGTCCGTTTTTTCTCAAATTTTTTCCGTTTTTATACGTTTTATCAGTTTTTTTACGTTTTTATCCGTTTTTTGTACGTTTTATTCGTTTTTTGTCAGTTTTTCCCCCTTTTTTGTACGTTTTATCAGTTTTTTTTTTACGTTTTTATCCGTTTTTTGTACGTTTTATTCGTTTTTTGTCAGTTTTTCCCCCTTTTTTGTACGTTTTATCAGGTTTTTTTTACGTTTTTATCCGTTTTTTTTACGTTTTATCCGTTTTTTGTCAAAATTTTTTCCGTTTTTTATACGTTTTATCAGTATTTTTTCCGTTTTTTGTACGTTTTATCCGTTTTTTGTCAGTTTTTTTTTTTCCTTTTTTGCACGTTTTATCAGTTTTTTTTAACGTTTTTATCCATTTTTTGTACGTTTAATCCATTTTTTGTCAGTTTTTTTCCTTTTTTATACGTTTTATCAGTATTTTTCAGTGTTGCAAAAATCGGCCGAATCGGCCGATTAATCGGTAATCGGCCCTGGAACTTGGAGGGATTTCCAAGGTAATCGGCCGAGTCAAGAAAATCGGCCGATTAATCGGTCAAAAATCGCTAATCGGCCCTCGACCGCCTCAGGACCGATTCACGGTTTTTGCAACATTGGTATTTTTTTTAAGTTTTATCCGTTTTTTGTACGTTTTATCCGTTTTTTAAGTTTTATCCATTTTTTGTACGCTCATTAACATAATATCTATTTTTGAAAGTGGATTATTAATTTAGGACAACAAAAAAAAAAAAAAAATGTAAACAATAAACATCAGACATATGAAATATAAAAATATCTCAATATATAAAATCATACCCCACACACTTACAATCCAAATAAATAAATAGTAATAATAACATCTTTGGGACTCATAATTTTGCACCATTCGTGTTTTTTTCTTGGAATTTGTTCAGTCAAAAAAATGTGCAAAAACCACACCTCCATAAAACTGGTTACATTCTTTTAGAATTACTAAAAAATTGTTAAACCCAAATCGCCTTAGCCCGCCTTTATTAATAGAACCAATAAAATAAGTATTGGTGTAAATGTTTAAAACTTGAAGGGCGTAAAAAAACAAAACTTGAAAAATACAAAATCACACTCATTTCTCTTCCACTCTAACCAAAAAAAATAAATAAATAAGAGGCGGGAAAACAAGCGGCGCGTGAGAGTAACAGACGGCGCGTGAGACATGAAAACGAAGGGTTAAAGAAGTCCAGACCTCCATTAAAGCTTCAGATGTATACATTACTTACCTTCTCCCTACTTTTATCATTTAATTGTATAATTTCATTTCCTAATAGTAGTAATTTAGGTCATCATGTTTAATAAACTGAATTAGTTAGGAATAAGTTTATATATATCTCTAGATGGTGAATATTTAATTTATGGAATGTTTTCGAGATGTTACGAGTTTCGTCTCGGTTTTTAATTAGTTATCAAGTAACTGTGAGGAGGAGGAGGTTATAGAGCTCGCGCCTTTGGTTTTAGTGTCTTATAAGTGGCGGAGCTTGTGACGTATTGTCCTAACTCACTTAGAGCGCTCGGTGTGTGTTATACCTTTAGTGGCGCCATAGTGTACAGTGGTTTGCGCCTTTGGTTTTAGGTTTATGGCCAATAACTAGTATTTAAGTAACTGCGAGGAGGAGGTTATTGAACTTTTGCGCCTTTGGTTTAAGTGTCTTATATGTTGTTTAGGACCGTGTTTGGGGTTTCGTTAGGTTTATGATGTCGTTAAGGATTTAAGTGGCGTTATCGTGGCCTGTGCCAAAGGTGCTGCACTTTGAAGTAAATTAGGAAGTGAAGTGAGTGTGTTTTTTTGGTTGTGTGTTATAAGAATGTTATAGGCCAAAAGCTGACGTGGTGGATGATATAACATGCCTATAACACCACCGGTCATAGGACTTTTATGGTGTGAATTATGAGCTTCAGTATAAGTGTGAGAGCTTCTTATAATGGGATCAGTTGATTTGGAGGTTTACAGCCTAGTGTGTTCTAGTTTATGCAGGAAATATTAATTAGTTGCATATTCACCTGATTTATTAATAATGTTATCGATTGTTAATAAGATTTTACCTCTACTGTTACAACTCCAAGGGACTGTTTTTTGTAACATTACATCTTGTATCGGTTTTCTATAAATTGTGAGTTTCAGAGTTTGTATATAAGTTGTAGGTTTCTGGCTACTCTGTGATTATTGAGCTCGCGTGCTGCGTGCAGATTTTGTTTTGGCCTTTTGGGGTATTAGAACTCGTACGTGTACTGAATTGGAATTGTGCACCTATATGGATAAGTTTGCTTTTGGGTTTTTGTGTAAGGATTATATGAGGACATTTAGGAATATAAGTCTCTGAGTTTGCAACCTACTGTCCTACATCACTTATGATGCGACTTGTGAGCTACCAATAACCTCCCACCATGGATTTAGTTGATTGGAAGGTTTGATGCTTTGGGCTCGGCGTGTTACAGTTTATGCAGTGAGTCTAAGTTAATACGTAATTCAGAGTCGAAACAGCTAGTCCATAACATCCCACCCTTAAGAGTTTAGGCGTTTTTCAAAGTCTATATATATAATTTGACATATTTTCTGGACTTACAATTCTACAGGTTTTATTTTTGTCAGGTGCTTTGGATATGTTATCTCATTCAGCTGCTGTTTTTTCAGCTTTGGCAAGGCATCCAGTTTCAACAGGAAAGGAGTTAATGTCCGCAGTTAAAACATTCATTTTGGAACTCTTAAATCTTACTAAAGACTCGATATTAGAGGCTAAGGTAACTGCTTTCCTATTTTTACTTTTCAGTATATTGCATATGAACATGCGATAGTGAAAGTAGGATTTGTGTATATTTCGTGTCATATCTTGTTTTAGGAAGCGGCAATGTTTTTATTCATTGAAGTTCTGGATAGGGTGCTTTGGGTTGATCATGAATTCACAAGGTCACGAGACTGGGGTTACAGAAGAGAAAGTTTTGGCCTTCTTTTTTACCTTAGGAAATACGAGTTTTAAAAATTTGTGAAATTATGGCTAAACTAGAAAGTAGAAATCAGCATGAATCAAATTTAGGATTCCAAAATAGGAAAAAATCAAAAAATTGAACAACATCATGTTACTTTTTTTTACAGTCTCGAGCTCCAACTAAATTGGACCACTAATAGCGTAATAAAAGATAAGTTTTATTATTTAAGTGGGTAATTACCTTACATATATATCACACTATTGTATTATGGTGTAAAGTTGGCTTACACACTGTTATTTTAAAAGGATACCAATCAATTTTCCTATTAACCACTTCGTCTACTTTGAATGAATTTTTCTTAAGCTATCTATACTTGAAACCGCATGGTTCTTTTGCTCTTCTGTTGTTGTGACAGAGAATTCAAACACATGGTTCAGAAGTACTAAAGGCATCACAAGTGATCCTTGATGCTGTATATATCTATGCAAAGCATATTGCAACAACAACACCAAGTCGGATGATAATGGCAGTGTCAAAGAATCAGACGATGTGAATCATATTATCAGTGTAACAAAATATAGTGTTGAAAATTTGGTTGAATTGAGGATCCTTGCTGCTAATGCTGGTGGAAATTTAGTGACTGTACTAAATCTGTCATGGAAAGGAGTCGTTGCTTTGCTTCAGCTAGGCAACGGGTTGTTATCAGATAAGCTGAACATATCAGACATTATTCTGTCCCTTATTTCATTGGTTAAAGGAGCTTTAAGTTGTGGAGCTCTGACTTGGTCTTCATTGATAAATTTTACTTGATTAATGCTGCGAGGATTATCTCCCACTACCTATCCCAACCATTTTCAATTTTCAAAGATATAACACTTTGCATCCTACAGTCTTAGCCTTTCGCTTCTTCCTTGGTAAAGATGAGCTTCTTTAATCTGCAAGTGAAAATTTGGCAGAACTTCTTGAACCAACTTCAGTTCACCTGCTCAATTCCTTGCTAAATTCAGCGCAATTGGGACATGAGCATAAATTCCAAATTCTTGACTGGCTGTTCGGTGATATTACCATGTCAAGTTTTGTCCCGAAAGATGACAAATCGATGGATGCAACATTTTCTTTGACTGGTGCTTCAATGCAGGAGTCAAAGTTACTGTTACTTGGACATGTTGCCTTATTTGTTAATCTTCTGCAAAGTGCTTCTCATCTGGAAGATGATGTGAAGCTTGAGGTTGCCAAAAAGCTGGAATGGCATTTGAATATTCTAATTGACGAAGATGTTTATTCATCTATTATTGCTTTGCCACTACCTCTGCTACACAGATATGGTAATCAAAATATGTTTTCTTCTGTAATGCATGCAATGAAGACCTTGCGAGATCGATTTGCATGCTTGTTAGATAGGGTTTTTAACTTCATCACCATCAGTAATGTATTTAAGTTATCGTCTGCTATGTATATAGCTTTGCTCTTGGAAGGATCCCCATTAAATGGAATCAGAAGTGTTGCTAAACAAAGACTACTAACCGAGTATTTTAACTTCATGGATGTATTCGATAATGACTCGTCAAGGGAACGTGCAAATGTAATGTTTGGCGCACCAGTTTTTTGCCTTGTCTGCTGCTGTGCAATCTCTGTAAGTAACACTTGATTTTAGCCCATTTCCAGGGAGTAAAGTCTATTTTGTTTAATTTTGGGCTAATGCTTATAAAATGCTACCAAGTTTCCTCAAACATGTATTCTCATTCACAAAAAAAGTTCACACTTTCCATTTTTTCTGCTTTTTTGTTAAACTTAGGCAGATAAGTAAATTTGACGCAGATGTTAAAACGTCAATTACAACATCCCACAGCCAAAATAGAAAGCGGAAAGTTGGTTACTATAAACTACAAAACACTAAAATATTGGTTACACAGTATAGAAAAACATCAAGTTTTTTTGTTACTTTAAAAACTTAGTGAAAGTCTGTACCTTTATATGACTCAGAAGACTGTTACCCATTATGGGTATTTAAATTCGCGTAACCAAATTGGTTCAGGTACGAATTCATGCTTTATCAGCAGGGACATTTCATACGGACTAGAAATAGTCTACATTTCATCATTATAGCATTTGCATACTATACCACTCGTAGAATATTTATAGTAATATTTTTGATATATTTAACGTTTTACATATATTTAGTTTTAAATAAACTTTAACATGCGATTAATAAATATAACTAACATATCAAAAAATCCCCACAATGGTCCCGATATATTTTTAAACCTCTTACAACGTCAAAAAAATTATAAAATTCATTTACCCAGTATTTTGGAAATTTATTTAATTTATAACGTAAGTTTATTTTAATTACGATGGTTTTCGTGAAAACTAAATAATAATTGTCCAAACGCTCAATTTTTGCACCTAACCTATTTTTATCATTTTTATGACTTTATTAAGTCTCGGTTAACTTCGTTAAAATTTATTTCTCGCAAACTCGGTAACCGATTATAACAAAAAGTACCTAAAACTACAACTAAAAACTATACTTAAACTCCACTACACTTTCTAATTAAATCAAAAACACTTTTGCCTCATTTTTCTTCCTTGTAAAACCGGCCACACATCAGAACAATAGCGGAAGCGCGGGATGCTAGAGTGGTCCATGATGATGATTTGTTTATGTTTTTGTAGCTCCACCACGGAAAGGCTTGTTGATACTTATGCTGAACAAGAACATCCCTTCCTTGTTCTTGGGACTTGATCCAGAAATCATCATCTTTTATAAGTTGGCATAACTCATGGACTACACAAGTCACACATGTTTTGTACTTGCCCCCCTCACCCGCCATTTTAATTTTTTAATTTTTTTGGTTTTAAAAGATGAGAATAAGTTAATGAACGACCCCCTATTTATAGCCCCTTTTTCTCCTCTCTCTTAACTTTTTTTTTTCTCTCTCTCTCTAACTTTTTTTTTTTTTTTTTTTTCTCTATCTCTCTACTTTTTTCTTTTTCTCTCTCTCTTGTTTTTTCTCTTCCTCTCTAAAAACACCGGTGGATTATTTTTCCTTGTTTTAAATCTTTTCTTCTTATAATCAATTTATTATTAAACCAAGTCAAGATTGATTTCGTATTTATTCATATTGTCGATCGATCTCACTTTTTCAACATCTCAAATCTACTACATATATAAATAAACCTAACCCGGCCAGATTAATTAGCAAAAATTGGGTTAGACTGGGTGTCCGAATATCAATACTTTCCGGATCACAAAACTTACCGGAAACAATCGAACGACATTTTTTTCCCCTAAAACAAGTTATAATACCTGTGCGCGCACAGGTTTTTAAAATTTCGTTTTGATTATGTATTATTATCGATTAAGAAATGAACCACTTAACATGTTTCAAATGATTTTACTTGGTGGACTAAAAATATATGTATATGTTATAACCTACCTATTATTTTAGTAGAATGTTTTTGGATTAAAAATTATATTTTATTATTCAAGTAAAATCACATGATAATACTTGACTTGCATGAGATGTTAGTGATATATGCTTTTAGTTTTGCAAACCCGTGCTATCAATTTACGATGTGTTTTGTAATTGTGCTATTTCTTTTACTTATATTTTCGTTAAAATATGTAGCATATTTAGATAGCTTTGAAGATTGATTCATTTCCTTAATTAGGAATAACCATCATACCATTTTTACTAATGTACATTTTTGTTTGGAAAATTGTATTTTAGAAGCCTAGTGAAAAACCCCTGAACTCACAACTAATTCTATTATAGCTTAGCGTGTTTATTGTAAAAACACAAATATTAAGTGTAGAAGTTTTCAACAAAACATAAAAAAGAGTTACTAAAAGTTGGTGTGTATAACAAAAAAGTTAAACCATAAAAAAAAAAAAAGTTACTAAATACTATCTGCTAGATAAGGCATAAGCCAAAGTTCTGTTGAGGTCTATTTCGGATTCTATTCAGAAGCAAAAAGAGGTTTACATATAATTCATAAGTATAAAATAATGGTTGTATCTCACATCTCTGATTACCAACTCATTAACATTATCGCAGTATAGTAACGTAATAACCTGATTAAAACTATATATTCTTGCTGAATAATTCTCATGTACATACTTTTAATTCGTTTACAACGGCCAACTATTACGTTTTTTTATTTTTTATTTTTTATTTTTTTAATAAAACATCACGTCAATGAATAAAGGTAAGGAAAACACCTACGTTTTTTATTTTTTTTAAATTTTTTTAGGAGGTGATTGTTATCAAATAAGAATTGTGATGCGTGCATTTTTTTTAATATAATTTAAGAAAAACACCTTATATATTAAACAATGACTATCTAACCCATGTGTTTGTTTGTTTGTTTGTTTTTTTTTTTTTTTTTTTTTTTTTTTTTTTTTTTTTTTTTTAATAATTAGCTTTGTGTAACATTTTTAACTGACAGACATGTTAAGGTTGAGGTTGATTTTGTTGTTTAATTTTAATTATTGATATCATGTTCTATAAAATGTGTGAATTTAGTAGCACGTAATGAGCGTTGAAGAAGTTAAAATATGATCCGTAAAGTTTTTAAAATGTTTTTATGGATATATATACAAATTTTAAATAACAATTTCATAAGTCGTTGTTATAAGTAGAATCGTGTATATTTATTTTCATATCACAGTATCGTGCTTACCATTTGATATTTATATTCCTGTTACTAATAATTTAGCCATATTTCAAACCTGTGTACGTATAAATTAAACTTTTAAATAGTAACATGAGTCTTTATTTAAAAAAATATTCTAATAGATGAAAGTTTAAAACTAACATTAGTTTAAAAAAATATTTAACGTATATTAAAGCTAATTTGCATATTTACCAAATGAGTCCTTATTTAAAAAAAATATTCTAATGGATGAAAGTTTAAAACTAACATCAGTTTAAAAAAATATTTAACGTATATTAAAACTAATTCGTATATTTACCAAATTTTGCAATTTTAATGGATGAAAGTCTCATGTAATTTTAAAGAAAGTTACCATTATAAAGTATAGGGTATATAAAGTGTAAAGGGTTATTTGTGTTTTTTATAAAGTTATTAAAAAACATGGAAATTTGTAAGTTACACTTTACTCTTTATAAATTATTTAAAATTCAATCACTAAAGTTTTATTAATTACTTCCTCTTTTTTTAAGTTTTTGTTTTTATAAATTTGACACCTATATTTTTATGCATTTTTTTCTTAACCAAATTTCTCCACCAAATTTATTAAGTTTGACCAAAATCAATTTAATTTTGACTTTTTATTGACCAATCACGTTGCTCGATTTCGCCTACGTGGCAAAATTGAGCTCTGCTATTGGTCCAATTTTTTTTTCAATGAGAAGGGATTTTCAAAAACACTCCGAAATGATGTAATTCTTTTATTATATAAAAGATATGACATGACCCAACCCGACCTGTTTGCGCAAACAAATATTATGAGGTTGTCCGTTTGTTATTTTCATAGTATCATTACTATCATGCATTCTTAACTTTGATACTTAGCTTTGTAACAACATTTACTCGTAAGGAAAGGAAAATGATGGGAGACCTAATTGTGTGCCTAAACTTATGTGGCATGAAAAAGTGAGTCCCTTGACTGCGGATGATGCCACATAGGTTTAAGCATAAATTTAGGCACATGGTTTAGGCCTCACAATCACCTCTCTTACTCGTAAATAAACTCTGTTATTTATTTTTTCTAAAAGACGATATGACCCAACCCGACCCGTTTGCGTAAACAAATATTATGAGATGCTTACGGGTAAGTAAGGGGTGTATCACAATATTAACCATTACAAAACTTATCGGAAACAATCGTACAACATAACCATTATTTTCATAGCTGTTTTTTTTTTTAGTTTTTTCCAACCCGACCCGTTTGCCATCGACTTGGTTAAGGTTGTCCATTTGTTAGTCAAGGCTCCGGGTGGAGGTTTTAGGGTCGGGATTAGTTTTTCTACACGTTTAAGTAGGGGGTGGTTCACACATTCTAGGGTATAATCACAATATTAAAATTCATTTTCATCGTGCATCCAGAATTGTTTTTTTTTTTCTTTTTTTTTTATGGTTAAACAGGTTACTTATGTGTCGCGGAGGTGGAGGGTGGGTTTCATGGTTCGTCCAAAATGAGTAACGAAATGCAACCCGGTTCCAGTATCAGTTTATAATCCATCCTGTTTTGAATCTTAGGTCAAGATTCATAGTATCATACTGAGAAGGTAAACAAAATGGCTATTGATTAACTACTGAGAAGGAAAACAAAGGATCATAGTATCATACGGAATAACTTACAAACCATGTTTATATTCTCTTATTTTCATAGTAGCATACATTCTTAACTTTGATGCATACCGTTGCAACAACATTTACTCGTAAATAAACTCTCGTATAATATTGTTCTAGACTTGTTAAATGTGACGGCCTATAGACTGACCAAAATTCATGCAACCTAATTTAATGCAGCAGAAACAACGGATAGTGTACCCCTTATTGCAGAAATGTTAACTAACCTCTATATCTCTTTGATAAAAAAAACCACTTGGGTCAAAATGGGTCGTTTTAAGTTTTTGGTCACATAAGCCCGGGTCAAAACTATTTTCATTTTCATAACTTAGTTCTAAGATATAATTGAAGGCTAAGGTTTGCATTTTACTACTTCTCGACATCATTTTAGTCAAATTTATGTATCTGATAAAGATAGTAAATTTTAGGGGCCTTTTTTTTTCTCAAGAAAAATATTTTGTTTTTCATGGCATAATGGCACCTACAAACATGAAGAATGCCTATTTCTTATATCAAATTTTTTGGGTGAAAATGGCAGGTATGTTTCAATTCCATTATAAGAAACGAACGAATAAAATGTGTTTCATTTGCTGATCTAACAAATGCCTATACTTACGGATATAAGTATGAAATTTTTTTTCCTTTATATTTTTATACAGAAAAAGACTTAATAGTTGTTTATATATTTTTTTTACTTATCAACGTGATAAACTTGTTCATTTTTATAAGTGCAAACACATAAATATAATTCCGACTCTTTAAAAGTGTGCTAAAAAAATATGTGACATGCGAAATATTTGTTGTAACATATCAACAGAGGATTTAATGCGGAGATACCTGCGCCTACGAGGAACAAAGTTTTCGTTGCACTAGGAGGCTTGATGGTCGGCGGAATGAATACGGATTCAAGCTGGATACCGGTTAGCTTTTCCATGATATAGTTATAGTAGTTTTAGAGCTAAAACTAAGTATATAAAAGAGAATAGATACAACTATACATACCATTGGCAAATGTGAATATATAGAGGAAAAATAATGATGAATTTGATAAAATATTGAACTCACTAATTTCTAAATAATATCTATTCTGGTGGCCCCGGTGTTTTGGATGACCATTAACAAAATGAGCACATTTTGAAACGGATATTCTTATCATCACCTTCGAGTCACCTTCAATTCTCTCTTTCGGAAAATCCATATTTGAACAATTCCACCTAGTTAAAAAAAAAAAAAAAAAAAAAAAAAAAAAAAAAAAAACAATTCCACGAGTTGTCACTGATATTCCAAATAGAAGTTTTCATTCATGATTGTTTTAATTAGCCATCTTTCTGTGTTACGAAAATAAGGATTATGCTATACAAATGTTCATTGTTTTTATCATTTCTATTATGTTGATTAATGCTTTTTTCCAACAAAAAATAAAGTAGTTCAATTGATCTTTGAAGGATGGTCTAGTGGAAGATAGATAATCTTTTGTGTTTATTGTTCAATTTTTATTGTCTTTCTTTTCTCATAATATTCCCCTGTTTAATGAAAACTAGCAGGGTACCCGTACGGTGCGGCGGTGGGTACCCTGTGATTATATTTTCTGGTAATGTTATGTTATGCGGTCATTTTTTTTAAACGATTTATTTACAAATAACAATAATTTTATGGTTTGATCAGTTGAAAAACCCCTTGCATCTTAACTTAGAGGTCAACTATTCGATCATCACTCCCTACAAAAGGTCGGAGGTCCTTTCCTATCTTAGATAGAACTGGAAGTAGCCTCTCTACATTAGGTAGGGGTAAGGTTGTCTACATCTCAACCTCCCCATACATCGTGAAAGACGGTATTTGGACCCATAAAAAAAAAACAGTAGTATAATTTCATTTACATTTAACTGAAGCTACCACAAACAAAAATCTTGATTCTTTCCTTCAACACAATCACCTTTAAATTTTCTGACCTACATGCGACCTTTTAGGAATAGTAAGGCGAACGACATTTATATTTTTATTTTTATTTCAAAAAAATCCATCTTTTTTACACTATATTTATCCCCTACATTTTCATTTTTAATATACACTATTCACATGAACCAAATATCAAAATTATCCCAAAATCAACTACACCATACAAATAATATACGGCTCAATTAGTAATTAGTCTAAAACCATTTTCAGCCTAAACAAACTTTAATCATCAATATCTATTAAGGCCCATAATAAAACTATCAAACAATTTGTGACATCATTTGGTCAGCCCAATTAACAACCAAACCGATATATAACCCAAATGTTAGGACTTATAATTACATTTACAAAACCTAAATTACTTCATTCCTGCCCTGATTTCCCTCACAAAAATACGCAGCCATGATTTACAGCCACACAAACATCACATACCTTTCCTTTCTTTCTTATCTTGATAAAGAACATAACCAACAATTTATGTTTGCAAGAAAATCATACCTTTTTCTTGAATATTAAACGAAAACTCTCTCTAAGGTTTTATGTTGTGTTGACCGTGATGGTGTTTTTGAGATGGGGTTAGAACTGAGGTTGATGTAGATGTTGGGTTTTATTGTTGTTGTATACTTTCTGTTCGTGGACCATAGATGGAATAAGTTTGATGTTTGTTTTGGCTTGATTGATGATTGTTCTTTTCTTCTTTCGTTTCATTTTCGTTTTTGTTTTGATATGTAACAGTACAATTTTTTCCTTCTTTTGTGGAATGCATTAATTGGTCGAGGGGGTGACTGGTTTATAAATTTTAGAGTCGTCCGACCATCATCGATCTTGTGGTTGCAGTGGCGGTGACTCAGTCAGCGCAGGGGCGACCAGTCCGGTCGATAGACCACTGTGCCCAGCCTAATGCCTTTATTTTTAAGTACTTGGCTTAGTAGCTTGATTAGCTTGTACATTATGGTTAAATGATTGTGTATTTTGGTTAATGGATGAATTAATTAGTGTATTAATTATATGTGTTGAATAGATTGTTGACTTTAAAATCATTGTGTTTTACATACTTGTGTTTTGTGTTTTATGACTTGTATTTACTTAGCTATTGTTCATTGTGCTTAAATGGTTATAATTTTTAGTGAATGGGTGTTTTTAATAGCATTAATGTAGTTTGGTAGAATTTTGGTTTTAAAATGACACCACGCTGTTTTTTGTTGTACAATATAATTACTTTGTTGTAATTCTAAAAATTGGGGGCATTAAAATGTTGTAAACCATGCATTATTTCTTGTAAATCTGAAAATTTTGAAAAGAGAGTGCTTCATACATTATATGAATTACTAGGAGGCTAGTTGTTAAATTTGTATGAATTGGGGCAAATACTAAAGCCCTGCATTTCAAGAAAAAATGGACCTAAAAAGAAGTTAATACGTGAATGTGAAAGCCTGAAAGATACTAAACAATTATAGGGTCAGTGGGTCACTCTCAACAACTTGGTCCACACGAGTAAATGATACAGTATTCGAGTAAATTGCAAAATTGGTCCTTATGGTTTAGTTAAATTACAGGTTCAGTCTCTATATTTTCAAATTCTCGTCCAACATACTCTATGGCCATATGATTGACCAACGCACAGGCTAATCCAAATAACATGTGCATCTATCTTACAAAATTGAGCAACTTTTTGTTAACTTATTGGTACCAAAAGCATGATATAAAATAAATCTCAAATACTTAATTAAGCTGACACAAATTTGCATTAAGTCATAACATTACGATTCATACAAGCAATCTTATTCTTTATTACCAACATAATGAAAATACATGATTTCTGGAATTCTAGTCTTGCCAGTTGTACGTTATGGGCACAAGGCAAAGAGGTGTTTTCCTAGTAACGAGCAAGGGGCCTTTCTCTTCCATGTCCAAATCTTGAATCTTCACTCCATCCGGTGTTTGCCAGTCGAAAAAGTAAAGAAGGTTCGCGATTATAAAATCTACAGTTGACAGAGCCGAGTTATACCCCGGGCAAGCTCTTCTTCCCCCTCCAAACGGGACCATCTCGCAATTTTTCCCTAGGAATTCAAATTCATAATTTTCAAACCTCTCTGGCCAAAACTCAGTTGGCCTCTCCTTCCAAGTTCTTGAATCTCTTCCTATCCCCCACGAATTGATCAGGACTTTTGTCCCGGGAAACACATCATATCCACCAATTTGACAATGAGATACACACTCTCGTCCGATCAAAAATGATGGAGGTGGGTGCAATCTTAGTGTCTCCTTCACCACCATTTTCAAGTATGGCATCTTTGCAATATCCGATTCGTGTACCATAGACTTTCTTCCAACACAACTTCGAATTTCGTCTTGCATCTTTTCCATGATTTTAGGGTTCTTAACGATCTCGGACATGGCCCACACAATGGTTGTAGTACTAGTGTCAATTGCTCCATTAAGCACATTCTGTTATAGTTAATTATTCACAAAAGCGAATTAGCTCACATTTACATATATAACTTTCATATTTAGAACCACAATAGAAATGCAAATTTTATGGATGAATTATTATATATCTAACGGCCGGCCAGTCATCAATAACATATAGGAACTAATTATATTAAATTGGGCACTATTGGTAGAAAAACTGAGAGTACTTCGTTATGTAGAGTTATTGAAGAACATAAATGTTTAATTGAAGAACGTTCATATAGTTGGTATAAGAACATAAATGTTTATACTCCGAATATCTGAACTAATAACTAAGAAAATAAGTTAAGTAAAATGTTATTTTAATGAATTAAAAGAAAATAAAATAAAAATAACGTTATGTACCACTAAGAGTCCTTTGGTCTCATCAATAGTCAGCCGAGCTATGCAATCATCAACAAAATCATTTTCATCATCACTTGTTTTTGAAGCATTACGTTCAAGATGTTCATCAATAATCATTTGAAAAACACCATCAAGATCAGTAAAATCCTTCTCTAATCTCCGATTCCATCCTATTAATTCATCGATAATCCACCCAAATGTTGGAAAATGCTCCGAAAACGAGTCACTAATCAATTCTGAGCTATCATCAACTATCTCTTTCAGTGTTCTACCATTCAACATCTTATCCTTATAGGTTTTACCAAATGTAATCTTACACACAACATCATTCACTAGATTTAACAGCGTATCGTCTATATTAATTGCTGTGCCTAAGGGTTGTGAGGAGAGTGTACGAACCAAGCCCTCCATCTCAACCTCCAGTTTGTTTTTAAATATTTGAGTTCTCTTAGCACCCAAAAACTCATTTACCATAAACTTGCGCATGTCCCTCCAGTGATCACCATAAGGTGCAAAGGCAGAATCCATGTAATTAAACGTGATTCGCTTAGCACCCTTCGAGTGTGGACGTGTACACAAGGCACTATCGTTAGTTTTTAAGGCTTGTCTAGCCATTTCACTAGACGAAATGACAAGATAGGGTTGGCTACCAAAATGAAGAAGCATAACAGGGCCGTATTTTTCGGATAGTTTCCATAGGGTTTGATACATCTCGCCTTTACCAAGTATTTGATGAAGGTTTCCTATAATGGGAAACCTTGGAGGGCTTGGGGGAAGCTTGGATGATCTCTTCCATCTTATGGTGTATATGAAGATCAAGGGAATGAAGATGAGCAATAAAGTTGGAAGAAACCATGAAGGGAAGAATGTGAAGATATCCATCATGTGTGGATAGTGTTTTTCTTAGTTGGGTACTTGGTGTTTATGTGATGATGATGGTATGTCTTCCCTAGATAGTGGAAATGAAGATGACTATCACTCATAAAATGACAAATAAAAGAGATACTACCTATATTGTATTTTCAAGTGTCGTTTACAAGTAGATTGCAAAAAGATTTAAAGAAACGTGCCGATAAAACATAATTCCTTTGTCTTATAATCGGTGTCTGACATTATATTTTAGTTCACAAAATAAATATTCACACTATAAAAAATAGTGAACATATACACGCTTATTTTTTCACCCTTCTCAAAGGGTGGACTTTTAATCATTCTTTTACACGAAAATAAGTGTGATTAAATTTGTACACGGTTATTTGCGTTTAAAAGATGAAAGAAGACTTGCAAACCATAAACACGGTCATAAGCGTGTAAAAAAAATACTATGGTTCACTAAAAAAAGCGTGTAGAAACCAATTTTATATAAAAAAAGAAAAAATAATATAAATACACAAATAAAAGCGTGTACAATAGTTTTATTAAAAAAAAAAAGAAATAAAAACCACAATTAAAAGCGTGGAGTTTTTTTAATACGTGTCATTCCAACACATTTATTTCCACCTTCATATCATTTTCCCCAAATCATAAAAGTTATCAGTTCCACCTTCAAAAATTCGATCAAGTAATTACAGCTTTTATACACGTACACAAAAAAGTGTGTACTTTCATATCATTTCTTCACACTTTTTAGAGTAGAGTTCTCGAATGGTCGTTGACAAATATAAGCGTGTATTTTTTTGTGACGCATAGATACTCCAGGCAACAGGAAGCGTGGACTTTAAATTTGCACACACTTTTAACCGTGAGGATATCATGATATAACTGTGTAAAATCAGGTGCTTTGCTGTAGTGTCATTTCTAAATTTCAACCTATGAAAAAATGTCTAAAAAATTAATATGACATCTTATTGGATAAAAATAGTTGTGTGTTTTGTAGATGGTAGATACTTATTATGAGACGGAAAGTATAAACTCTATGTTCGTGTTGTTTTTTACTCGATAACAACCCATTTGTACTAACAACTCTTATACGATGTGTTGTAGAGGATATCAGTATTGTTGGAGGACATGATAAGTGCACAGAGCTCACCAAGCATGGTTGTCAGGATTCCGATCCTGATCTTAAGATATTATGATTTTAAGATACTGCAAAGTAAAAACGATCTGGATCTTACATAGGATATTTGAAAGCTTAAGATCTTATAGGATCCCGATCTTGACCATAAGATCTTAAGATCTAATCCGATCCGATCCTACTTTTCTCGGATAACAAACTAAAAAACTGCAAATTTCTAAAGTATTTTTTGTATTATTTAAAAAACACCATGTTAATCTTATTAAACATTTCATAATCATAATTTAGAACAACATTTCGATGAAACATTCATATAATTGTGTGTTTGTGATATATAATAATTTGTAAATTTGTATAATATTACAAAAACTATTAAGAAAATGACATTTTAATAGGATCTTAAGATCCCGATCCGATCTTACGATTACGATCTTGCAAAGAAGAAAACGATCCTGGGTAGGATCCCGATCTTGAAAACCTTGTACCCAAGTATTACCGTGTTTTCAATAGTGTCACTCGTGTAGTAAATTAACGGCAAGCTACTGATATATTTATTTGTTTTGGTTTATGTAGATTAGATGACCTATAAGATAAACACGTTTATATATATATATATATATATATATATATATATATATATATATATATATATATATATATATATATATATATATATATATAGAAGTTGCTTTAATTAATTTAGTAGGATAATACAGATAATATATCGTCCATCTGAACATTTTTTATCATGGTATATATCTTTTTTATAAAATGGCACCTGATTGGGCGCGACATGTAGACAATATCAAAACAACGGATGAACATGTAGAGATGGCAAAAAAATCCGTACCCGACGGGGACCCGATCCCCAAATCCGATTTGACTGGGGAATCCCCGAGTTGACCGGGGATGGGGATGGGGACGGGGAATCCCCGAAATATAAAACCGGGGATGGGGGCGGGGATGGGGATAACAAAAATCCCCGACCCCGAACCCGAACCCGAACTTTTAATGTATAAGTATACACTGTATAAGTTCTATGTATATTAATACTACATATACTTGTATATGTATATGTTAGTGAATAGTGACAAGTATTATACTGAAAGTATATATGTATGTATATATGATATTTAGTGGATCAAATACTTTAAAAATGTTAAGCACTAACTACATATTATTCTACCAATATTTTGTCCGAATACACACATTCGATACAGTTTATTTTTGTACTATATGTGATGTTTCAGTATTTACGATATTTTAAAGTTGAATGACATTTTAATTAATCCAACTATGTACGATGTATGTTTTTTAAGACATTTATAGATCAGATCTTTATAATTTCGATTACTTATGTAATTTTGTTGCTCAATTTATAAGGCCGAAAAATCCCCGAATCCCCGTGGGGATCCCCGATCCCCATTGGGGATGGGGATGGGGATGTAAAACGATTCCCCGATGGGGATGGAGGCGGGGATGGGGATGGGGAGTGAGAAACGGGGATGGGGATGGTAAATACAATCTCCGATAATCCCCGCCCCGTTGCCATCCCTATGAACATGTAGATGCATACTCATGTATACGAAATGTATCTGTTCAGACAGGTGAAGAGTTTTCTCCTGAGTTTCTCCGTAAACCGAGATTAGGCCTACTTACGACAAACGAAGGTTCTTATTTCGGACATGTTTCAAGTGACTTGGAAGGTTCTTATTTCGGGAAGTTGAAGTTTCTATGCAGTTTTGGTGGAAGAATATTGCCAAGGCCAAGTGACGGGAAGCTTAGATACGTGGGAGGGATTACTCGGGCTATATCAGTTAATAAGAATCTTGATTATCGGGAACTTGTGATGAAAACTTTAACTGTATGGAACCAACCTCATATGATAAAGTACCAGCTTCCTGATGAAGATCTTGACGCGCTTATATCTGTATGTTCAATCGATCTCACTTTTTCAACATCTCAAATCTACATAATAAACACATAACAATCTTACGACATTATTATTATTATTTTTTTAAGGTTTTTCTATAAGATGACATGACCCAACCCCACTTGTTTGCGCAAACAAATATTATGAGATGGTTTAGGTCATATGTATAAGCACAATATTAAAATTGGTTTCATCGTGCGTCCAGAATTGTTTGTTTTGAGTAGGGATGACAACGGGTCGGGTTCTCCGTACGTACCCACACCCGTTTATAATATTCATATCCGTATTCGTCTCATTACCCGTTGTTGGATACTCGGTTAATACTATCTATGGATTTTCGGGTTTCTCCGCGGGTATCCACAATTGAATATTCTATGAAAGAATAATGGGTATCAAGATTAAGTCACACTGACATCGGCCAAAACTTAATAAAACTTGATATTGATTACACAAGCAGCAACCAAATCGGCATTATGTTTACATCCTCGAATCTACCAAGATATCTCTAAGCATATCTCGTTCAGCTGACACTTTGTTTCTACACTGATCCAGTGACATTCAATAACTTAATAAAAGACCAGCTTCGACATTTTGGGTTAAAGGACCAATTAAGGTACGAATGGGTTTATGCATTGTGTCAAACTGACCATCTATATATAGCAGAGCGGTAGAAGACAAGTAATCAACATGAATACAAAGTTAACATTCAAATGAAACTCATAAAAACAACATCGACCAAAAAGGTTAAATATCAAAAAGCTAGTATGAGACTATGAGCATTAATCTGAGCAAGTCATATCATAACTTTACATAATATATAGTTAATAGATAATTTGGACCAAAAGGACTGTGATAGATGTCTTTTTAATTCATTTTAAGCACTCCTAACTCGTCTTGCATGAATTCACTTGCAATGTCATCAGCTCCGACCTGCTGCATCTCAGTTGGCCAGCCTCCTGATAATTGTTCATATGAAAAGATAGATTAGAAAACGTTACGAAAATGAATCAAGAAAATAGAAGGTATTATTGATTCTCTCCAAATAATAAGTCCATAAGGCTTATATGCGTATTTATATAAATAGAAGCCTTCCACACTAGCGACAAACACGCAGTGCGTATACTTACCTCCAAAAGAAGGTGGATGATGTTTCTCCAATGCTTCCTTGAGTCTCTCGACAGTCTGATTTATAGCCAAAGTGATCGACTCTATCGCCTGCTGCCTTTTTTCCTGCAACAGCTGAACCAACATCCGTAATACCAGTGTAATAACGGAACCACCTGTATTGGTAGCGGCGGTGATGGAAAACCCTGATATCAGCACGGAATCTTCTGCAAATCCTTGGCCTCGGCTTATGAGATCAAAATCTTTTATTGAGACAGTGGACCACAACACTAGTGATCCAGACCGGTTGACATTCACTTCTTTGATTAACATCTCATTGCTCGAAACCTGTTACACATCATCAGATGTTGCAAGGAGTTAAACCGAAGTGAGTTGGAAGGAAGAGGGGGGGGGGGGGGGGGGGGGGGGGGGGGAGTTACTAATTACCATAAAAGCAGATATGTTGTTTTTGGAGTCACCGCCAGTTAAGTATTTTCTGAATGTATTTAGTTTTGTAAGCCCCCCAATCACGTCCCACTGTCACAACAATTAAGATTGAAACTTAGTAAGTATGCGTATAGCTTGTGCAAGTGTGTGTGTTGGTTTATTAATAGTAGTACCTCATGGTGTGTGCATTCATCTCCAAGCGTCTCAAGCACAAACTTGGGAGAATGTCTTACACTGAAGGCCACCACACTGCCTGCAACTTCAAAATTGGCAGACGACTTATAGAGACTGGCATAAACCTTCAAGTCCTCAGAACCAGTAAGAGACTTGTAGTAGTCATTAGGACCAACATTCTGAAACAAGCCACGCACCATGCTCTCCCCAAACTCCATCAAAGATAGCTTCTCTAGAATCCATGGAACCTCTGTTCATGCATTGAATTGTGGAGTTAGGAGGAAAGACCGAGACTAAATCAAATCCAACAACATTGAATTCTGGATATGTGTTGAAACCAAATTACCAAAACAAAACATTGACCAAACTAACAATATTTGCTTATTCATCACATGTTAGTAACAAATTAATACTGTGCGTACAAGGCAAAACACAAATATTATTTCATGATTGAATAGCTTTAGATCAATATTAATGATAAATGTAATTAGTACCTTGTCCTGGAGTTTCTTTGATCATGTCATTTACAATATTCATATGTGAGACTCTTTCACCTGATCTTTGAAGCCACGCTACCATTCGTTCGGCTCCAAATGCGAATCCACTCCTGATTAGATGATCGCAGAACAACGTCTGGTTTGGCAGTGATTCATGAATTATTTCCGTATGTTCCACCCATGTTACCTGTTGTTCATAATTAAGAGGAATCATGATGAGTAAAAAAAAATGATGTGTGTGTATACTAGCTAATTAAATTACTTTTGATAAATCCTCGGTTATGCCTTCAATTAAGCACCCAGAAGGAAGGCGACGATAGGTATTATTCATGGGGCGAACATATGAAATTTCTGCAATGACCCACGTGGCTTGATCAATTTGTGTACACGATCTAAGGAGAGTGAACTTCCTGTTGGCAACCATGGGTGAAGTGGCTCGCATCTCTTTGTAGATCTGTGTATCATGTGCAACACATTCATTCATTAAGCAAAAAAAAAAAAAAAAAAAAAAAAAAAAAAAAAAATCTAATGGTATAAATTAGAAAACAAAAGTATAAATGATTACTATGCGCAAGGTCCCGTGTGGGTTATCCTCTGATGATCCAGGTGACAAGACTTTGATGGTTTTCTCTTTCGCAACCATGTTTGGAAACCAGTAACTCCACTCATTCTAGAAAACAGTATGTAGTAATGTAAAAAGAAATCTATATATATATACACGTACAACATACAACATACATGCATGAAACAATATAAATTGGTACATACGAACCTTAGCTAGCATATCGGCGAGGTCCAAGTGATCCATCTTAACAAAAGCGGAAGCGCGAGATGCTTCAGTGTATGAGTTGTTTTTGTTGTTGGACCACCATGGAAAGGCTTGTTGATACTTATGCTGAACAAGAACATCCCTTCCATCGTCTTCGGACTTGACCCATAGATCATTCTTCTCGTTTTTTGTAAGTTGGCGCAATGTATGGACTGCAGCAGTCACACTTCTTTTGTAATAATCCTCCATTTTTTTTGTATTTGTTTTTGTTTACAAGATGGGAATAATAAAAGAAACGCGTACGTGCCCTCCCTATTTATGGCCCCTCTTTTTTCCCACCACCTCTCCCCTCCTCTCCTCCCTCCTCGTCTTTTATTTATTTATTTATTTATTTTTATTTTTTTTTGAGTTACTATAATTTTGGTCCTTGTGGTTTGCTGGGTATTTAAATCTTGGTCTAATTTTTCAAAAGTTTCGGATTCATGCCAAAAGTAACACTTTTGTTTCAGTTTAGTCCAATATGTTTTTGACTGTTACTTTGACTCGTTTAACTACCCTCTTTATTATTATTATTATTATTATTATTATTATTATTATTATTTTTTATTATTATAATCATCACTTTATTGAAAAACAAATAGAATTTTACAAGAAATTAGTGGGGAGCCGAGATACTAATTGAGCCCCCACACCTCTCGCTACAGCAAAACCAATCCTACTAATTGAGCCCCCACACCTCCCACTACCCTCTTTATTATTATTATTATTATTATTATTATTATTATTATTTTATTGAAATATAACAATTTTACATAAAGTCTAATGGGAGTCTAAACACAAGCTGTGCTCACAATCCTTTCTGAATACAAAAGCTAACTCTATAAAAGATAAAATTAGCACTTTTAGCATTATTAGAGTGGCTAATGGCAATAGACTTTATTATTATTATTATTATTATTATTATTATTATTATTTATTTATTTTATTATAAACATCACTTTATTAGAAACTCATAGGGTTTACAAGAAATTAGTGGGAAGCCGAGAAACAATCTGAGCCCCCACTCCTCTAGCTATAGCGAAACTAACCCTACTAAAAATATGAGCTGCAGCCCGTGCTCCAATATCTTGAGTCACCGAGAATCTTCGAATGCGTTTTAGTAAGGCTGCCGCATCCTTCTCAAGTTCTCCAAAAAAAAGAGAATGAAAGGGGAGAAACCCATATCCCATATCCCATATCCGAGCATTTGGCCTCGTACTTGACGCGTTTACGTTGTGCGGCTTCAATCACCGCACGACCCGGCACAAAATCAACCATGTTAGTTTGCGTCAAGGGCGAAGACCCTGTCAAATCAACACATACATCAAGCCCGCCATCCCATGAATAAAGTAACATATCAGCTGGATGTAGAGGTCTGTCTCTATCCCTAATGAGCCCAATATCAACTTCCTTACGTGCCGAAATCCCGGACCGAGAACATATTGTGGAAAACTAGAAGGGGGGGGGGGGTTGAATAGTTTTACGTCTTTTTCGTTTTGCTTATTTTATAAAAGATAGTTTCTAAGATGAAACCTTCAAATCACTTTTATACATAAATATATATACTAGTTAATTTATGATTTTGTGTAAATATTACTTATGTATAATGTACAATTTCAAAACACTTAACTACAAAAGTATAAATACAAGATTTATTAAAGGTTTTATATATATACAATGCTTATGTATAATGTTAGGAAAGAATATACAATTTCATATATTTTATGTAAGCATATATATGTGTAGTAGTGTATAGATATAATTTTATGTACTAGGTTGGTTTTTGTAAGATTAGTTTTATGAATGGATTTTAGTATGATCTTTATGTGAAATCAACATATGCACACTACTATCAATTATGACTATGTATGAAATGCAAGTAAGTAATAAATCAAAGAGTGAGGGATGGAAAGATCAAACCGAGACACAAAGGATTTATAGTGGTTCGGCTACAAGGACACCTTCCTTGCCCTACTCCACTCCCCGAGTCACCTACTCGAGAGTTTTCTTCACTAGATCAAAGACCTCCTTTATGGCGGAGAAAACCGTACACACCAATATACACACCAATTTACACACCAATCTACACACCAATCTACACACCAATCTTCACACCAATCTACTATTTTCTTCACACCAATCTTCTACACACCAATCTTCTATACACCAATCTTCTATTCTCTTCACACCTTCAAAGTACTAATGTCTTGACACCTTCAAGTCACTAATATCTTTGCAACTTCAGTGCACTAGTGTCTTGACACCTTCAAGCCACTAATGTCTTCACACCTTCAATGCACTAATGTCTTGACACCTTCAAGCCACTAATGTCTTCACAACTTCAATCTACAAATGTCTTCTAGTCTTCTCCACGAGAGATCCTTAATTTCTTCACTACAAGCTCCTATTGCTACAATCTCCTATCACCACTACTATCTAACCCTTCTTCTTCACTTCAAGTCACACTTCACACTTACAACAATTCTAGATTCTTCAACTAAATCTAGTTAACTAATACATACACCTTATTCACCAAAGTATGAAAGATGTACAAGGAAATGCAAACAAACAACTTAGATAGCAAGATGATACTAAGTTGTAATACTTCTAATAGAAGTATTCTTCTCTTTGCACTTGAAAGAATGAGGCTTTGGATCACTTGGAAACAAAGGCTTATGAAATGATCAAAGGATTTTTAGGATTGAAATGGAGATCTAGAACAGAAACTTTTTGTGCAAAAAGGTGGGGAAAAAATCCAGGTTTAAGGTGGTATTTATAGGCAAACGTTTCTGACAGAGGAGCGTGGCCGGTCCCCTTAAAGCATGGCCGGCCCCCTTAAAATTAAGGGGGCCGCCCCTTATAATTAAGGGGGCCGCCCAACTGTAACGGCTAGAAACTTTGTCTTTTAGTGGGGAAAGTTTATTTGGTGAAAAACTAACTGATTTTGGTTAAATATTTGAAATCATATATTTAGTATGATTAAAACATTTTTCCTTATTACCAAAAGTGTTTTTCAAAAATATATAATAAGATTATATAATTAAATAAACTTTGTATTAGTTAATTAAATACCCCTTTGATCATGCATTTCACTAAACACTTTGTTTATTCATACCTTAAGTGATTTGTTGATGAAAGTGATTATTTATTACTAAATACATGTTTACGTCATGATCTTTGGTTTGATTAGTTTAAGTTTTGTGATTATCAAAACATAGAGATATCGGAAGATATGAATAATGTTTTCAGTCAATTATTTATATCAACAATCTCACCCTTTTTGATGATTACAAAACCTAAACTTATTAAATCCAAAAATTAATATTTAGACAAGTATTTAGTAAGTTTACATTCACTTCTCCCCCTTTTTGTAGAATCAAAAAGGTTAGGCCAAATAAACTTCGTGAGAGAAGTTTAAACGGGTAGAAAACTCCCCCTTGATGTATGCTCCCCCTCGTTTGAGGGCACCAAGGTTTCGAGAAAGTAATTCTTGCAAGAAAAATATTAGAAGCACAAGCATGGCACAAGCAAATACATATAGCATAATATTAGCAAGTAATAATCATGGCACAAGGGAATAAGAAACATATATTAAACCATTCAATAATAGAAAAATGATTATGTCAACCCATAATCATTGTTACAAAGGCAATACAAATAGAATTCTAAATAACATAGAACATCCTATAGTGCCAACAAGAAGTGTCATCAAACTTTCTTGAATCCCAAAATGGTTGAGGAGTTTTATTTGAAAATGAGAAAACATAAGCATATCAAATGCTTGGTGGTTTAGTGGAGGTAAACTCTTGGTTCCATGGGTGCTGGTGAGTTTGTAGAGCTTGGAGGTGGTGGATTTGAAGTGGAGTTTGTTGGTTGAGGGTTGTGATGTTGTTCAAGTGATGGGGTTTGTTGAGATCTAGTAAGAAGATACTCAATCCAAGTGAAGTGCTCATTCAAAGCAATGGTTTGTTGTTGAAGGAAGATGCAACAAGGGCAATTGTTAACATGCTTCTCAAGTTGGTTTTTGTTATGTGATGATGATGGTGAGCTTGATTGTGGTGGATCCAAATTGCGTTGAGCAAGATGTAATGCTAAAAGAGCACTAAGCTCATGTGCCTCTTTTAGCTCCTCAACGAACTTCAAGTGTTCGGAGGAAGGTGATGGTGGTGGAGCATGATAGTTGTCTTGGGTGAAGGTTTGCACATGCAACATTGGAGTGGCATGTGAGGTTGTAGGAAGTGGTGGTGGTACTCTAGGTGGTGGAGACATGTTTGAGCTTGGGTAATCATGAAGACAAGATATGGGTGGAAGATGTTCTTCATGAGTGGATGATGTCTTTGTTGAATGAGCAATATGTGAAGTGTTGATTGAGATATTGGGATTGTTGTTTTGGGATTGAGCATGCTCATCAAAAGAGGAAGCATTAATGAGGGTATTAGTGGAAGATAGGTTGTGGGATGACTCATTTGAGTGGGTTTGAGGTTGAGTTGTTGGTTGACTTGAAACAACATCACAAGAGTTATGACAAGAATCAAGTTTCCTCCTCCAAACGGGTTTGACGGAGATCCTTGCGGTTCTTGAAATCTTTGGTTTTTGGTTGTTGGAAGATGACATGTTTGGGTGTGATGGCATTAATGGTGGGAGGGGAGTATTTATAGTGTATGAGAAATGTGGTTTAGGAAGGAAAATTTGAGGGATAGTATGGGACAAGATATGTTTGTGAATTTTGGGAAGTATAGGCTGAAGTGGGTCAAAAAGTGATAAAGAAAATAGTATCCCCGACCATCAGATGGCCGGTCCCCTTAATTAGGGGCCGGTCCCCTTAATCATTAAGGGGGCCGCCTTATATAATTAAGGGGGCCGCCCATCTGGTGATTCCCAGAATGCCAGAAATAGGTTTTTGACAGAAAATTTTCAAAAAGGTTGTGTTTTTGTTTTTGGATTCAAGTAAGTTCAACTCTTTGAGGCAATATAGGGCATACTATTCATGAATGTAGAGAGTGATATAGAATTAATTAAAGTAGACAATTAATTTCTAATAATCATGCTATCAATTAATTTATCAATCAAGATATGCACCAAAGGAGACAACAAGCCAAATAAGCTAAATGAGCAACTATATGAAGATGATAACATTTAGCCTAGAGCAAACATGTTGATGATTGTTGACAAGTAACAAATAGACAGATATGATTATATGGACTTCAAGACTTGTTACAAACAAGATCGATATGGGCAAACCATGATTCTCATGAAATGATTTGATTAGATTTTGGATGTCATTTTCACATAAGTTTATGACATATGTGAAAAAATAATAATGTTTTAAATAAAATGTTTTTAGTTTTATTCAACAATGTTTGAAAGTAAGTTTTCACTTAATGTCATAAATCTGGGAACGAAAGAATCTAATGAGAAACAAGGTTCACAAAAGTAAACTAGCGTTAGGTATATATAGGAAGTGCAATTTAATCAAGTTGGAGAATGAGTATGAGACTATTACTAGTGGTGCTCAATTCAGGCTAAACACGACCATTTTTACGGGTTACACACACCCAACTTCTCACATAGAAGCAATTCAACCGTTAGGTTAAATTGAATTTCTAGTCAATAGATTCTCCAGTAGTCATTCTCTTTTTAGAAGAAATCGAGTTCCTAAATTTACCTATCGAAGATTACCAAATATGAAGTATTCTTGATTCACTAATACTTGGCTTAATATTTTGAAATACATTCAAGTTTGTATCCTACTAGGACAAATTTTGTTTTGTTTCAAAAAGAAAAATGTTTCTGCTTTGATAAGGATCAAAATAATGTTATGATAGCTTATGATTAAGCATGTTGTTTGAAAAAGCATAAAATAGATATTCGAAGGGTTTTAACTCAAAGAGAGAAGTTTTTAAATATGACATATTGATTTTGATAATCAAGAAATTTCAGGTGAAAGATATACTTCAAGAGAATCGATTCAGCCCGTTGTCACATGTAATCATTTCTAATGGTAACTAAAGATGTGAGAGAGATATGGTAGACATTGATCATCTAAATGCAATGAGATAGGAAAGGACAAAGAAATTCATCAATGAATGCAATATAGACATATGTATATATGCATGTATACAAGACACATTGTAATATTGAGTCACTAGTAAGTCTTAATTATAACACATCTATTAATGCAACTAGTAAGATCATATAGCACAAGTGTCAAGCATTCTATTCTAGATCATAGAAGATTATCAATATAGACTAAAACAAATGATAATAGATATAGCAATAAGAGGGTTAATTATCCTAATGTTATGTATGCATATATTGGTATTCATGATCTAAAAGCATAGCAACTTGCAAATTAAAACATATTAATATACTAATTGAAGCATACTCTATCTTAATGTAATGTAGGCAAGTTTTTGAAAAGAAAACTTACCTCAGGTCCAGCTCTTCTTTAAGAGTGGTCATGAGAGCAATATAAAACGTCAGGAAGGTTTTCCCCAAAGCAAGTTGAAGAAGCGAAGTAATATCCTAATGCAAAAAGGATCAAGGAGACTTGATCATAGAAACACTATCGGTCGCACCAATCATCACAAGTCGTGCAGATTAAGAATGGTAGAACAAGAATCCTTCGTCATGAGGTAGTAACGAACACACCATAAAGACAATGGTCATCAAATGAAAGAAAGCGAATAGAGCGATCCAAAAAGTAGTAGTTCCTTTGATCGTTAATTACCTACACATGACAGAGAGCTTGGTACCCAGATTCTCATGGGTCCGATTTGATTAGTAGCGAACATCCAATGCACTTAAATGCATATGAAGAGGATGTCGTCGAGAAGTACAAGAATTCATTATTTGTTTGTTTTAGCAAACAAACAATAACTTTCTTGACTAGAGAAATAATCAATGGATGTAAATAATAATAGTTCTAAATTTTTCCATTAGGTTTAACAAATTTTATTTGTTTTGATGTATTTGTCAAATACTCATCTGCCGTATATCCTAATCCGGTTTTATCATAAAATGACTTTTGAATGTTAAGTAGATATTTTAAAGATTTAGAACTATTTTCGAATTTTGCTAATATTTTAGCTTTTTCCTTTTCCATTTTAATTTCATGTTTATAGTCTTGACAATTTTTACATTCAGGATCAATTTCAATATTACTTTCAAGTCTAGACATTTTGTCTTCTAAAATTATTTCTTTTTCAAAGTTATTTTCAGCGGATGTTGAAGATTCATTTTTAAAAATAATTTTTGAGTCAATGTTGCAAAAGTGTTTGAAGCTATTTTCCATTTTTGAAAATTCTAATGTAAATTGATCATAGCAAAAATGTTTGGTTTTGAATTGTACCTTATTTGTACTTGTACACTCTTCACTCGCTATACGGTGATCAACTCCATTCTTCATGTCGCTCCATGTTTTGTTTGTAGCATTGCTTGGATCTTGGAGCATGTAATCCTTGTCATCACTATTTGTATTAACATTTGTTGGGATGTTCACGTATTCCGTATTAACATCGTCTTTATCGTCCTTGTTGCACCATGATTTATTAACATGCTTTCTTCGGATTTGACACATGTGTTCTTCATTATTAGTACCTTCAATGATCACATTTGAACTAGTAGTACATGTGTTTATTTCAACTAAATATTTATCTATTAAATTTTCTAGAGTAACAATTTCATGCGCAATATCAAGTTTATCATCTTTGGTTTTACATTTCTCTTGGTGAAACTTTAAAAGGCATTTCCAAATATCATTTGCCGTTTTACAAGAAAATAATCTTTCATATTCAACATTTGGTAGAGTTTTGAAAATAAGTAATTTAGCTTTAGTATTTTTATCAATTTTTATTTGAAGATTATTATATTGATTTTCAAAATCCATTTTAGTTAGTTTAAGATCACCAATTGAAATAATATGCCAAAGATCAAGATCTATTGATTTCACATAATTTTCAAATTTATTTTTCCATTCAAGAAAATGATCATTTTCAAATAATGGTGGTTTTTGCGTAAATTCTCCTTCTAGATATTTTTCGAATTCCATAGATCGTTACAAGTTTTAAAATACAGTATATTTTAAAAGTCTTGTTAAACGTGGCTCTGGTACCAATTGTGGAAAACTAGAAGGGGGGGGGGGGGTTGAATAGTTTTACGTCTTTTTCGTTTTGCTTATTTTATAAAAGATAGTTTCTAAGATGAAACCTTCAAATCACTTTTATACATAAATATATATACTAGTTAATTTATGATTTTGTGTAAATATTACTTATGTATAATGTACAATTTCAAAACACTTAACTACAAAAGTATAAATACAAGATTTATTAAAGGTTTTATATATATACAATGCTTATGTATAATGTTAGGAAAGAATATACAATTTCATATATTTTATGTAAGCATATATATGTGTAGTAGTGTATAGATATAATTTTATGTACTAGGTTGGTTTTTGTAAGATTAGTTTTATGAATGGATTTTAGTATGATCTTTATGTGAAATCAACATATGCACACTACTATCAATTATGACTATGTATGAAATGCAAGTAAGTAATAAATCAAAGAGTGAGGGATGGAAAGATCAAACCGAGACACAAAGGATTTATAGTGGTTCGGCTACAAGGACACCTTCCTTGCCCTACTCCACTCCCCGAGTCACCTACTCGAGAGTTTTCTTCACTAGATCAAAGACCTCCTTTATGGCGGAGAAAACCGTACACACCAATATACACACCAATTTACACACCAATCTTCACACCAATCTACACACCAATCTACACACCAATCTACACACCAATCTTCACACCAATCTACTATTTTCTTCACACCAATCTTCTACACACCAATCTTCTATACACCAATCTTCTATTCTCTTCACACCTTCAAAGTACTAATGTCTTGACACCTTCAAGTCACTAATATCTTTGCAACTTCAATGCACTAGTGTCTTGACACCTTCAAGCCACTAATGTCTTCACACCTTCAATGCACTAATGTCTTGACACCTTCAAGCCACTAATGTCTTCACAACTTCAATCTACAAATGTCTTCTAGTCTTCTCCACGAGAGATCCTTAATTTCTTCACTACAAGCTCCTATTGCTACAATCTCCTATCACCACTACTATCTAACCCTTCTTCTTCACTTCAAGTCACACTTCACACTTACAACAATTCTAGATTCTTCAACTAAATCTAGTTAACTAATACATACACCTTATTCACCAAAGTATGAAAGATGTACAAAGAAATGCAAACAAACAACTTAGATAGCAAGATGATACTAAGTTGTAATACTTCTAATAGAAGTATTCTTCTCTTTGCACTTGAAAGAATGAGGCTTTGGATCACTTGGAAACAAAGGCTTATGAAATGATCAAAGGATTTTTAGGATTGAAATGGAGATCTAGAACAGAAACTTTTTGTGCAAAAAGGTGGGGAAAAAATCCAGGTTTAAGGTGGTATTTATAGGCAAACGTTTCTGACAGAGGAGCGTGGCCGGTCCCCTTAAAGCATGGCCGGCCCCCTTAAAATTAAGGGGGCCGCCCCTTATAATTAAGGGGGCCGCCCAACTGTAACGGCCAGAAACTTTGTCTTTTAGTGGGGAAAGTTTATTTGGTGAAAAACTAACTGATTTTGGTTAAATATTTGAAATCATATATTTAGTATGATTAAAACATTTTTCCTTATTACCAAAAGTGTTTTTCAAAAATATATAATAAGATTATATAATTAAATAAACTTTGTATTAGTTAATTAAATACCCCTTTGATCATGCATTTCACTAAACACTTTGTTTATTCATACCTTAAGTGATTTGTTGGTGAAAGTGATTATTTATTACTAAATACATGTTTACGTCATGATCTTTGGTTTGATTAGTTTAAGTTTTGTGATTATCAAAACATAGAGATATCGGAAGATATGAATAATGTTTTCAGTCAATTATTTATATCAACACATATGTCAACAAGAACATCACGCAAAACATTATGCCGATGTTTAATACCAACAATCCCCGCACATGATACAACATGGTCCCCATAAATATCCCCAGCAAAGACCTTGGAACAAGCTGAGCACGGTAACTGAACAGAAAAAAGGGGAACACCAAGCCGATAGCACAACACACATCGGTAAGTCCTGGCGTTCATAGTCTGTCCTAAACCAGATATTGGAACCACTCTGAGCCAATCCGAAGTGTAGTCCTCCTTTTGCTAATTCCATAACGCCAACTGTCGAGAAGATAGGCGAAAGGTGGATTCAACCGTTTGGGTGACCCGTGTGAAATGTATATCTGCCAATTTTTTCATGAGTTTGGGGGCAGCGATCTCACTCGGGTTACACAAAAGGTCCATATCCATTTTCGCATTAAAAGTACATAAAGCATCATCAAAAGAAGGGCCGGAAGTCACAATACCGGTATGTCGGAGGAGCTTGGTTTGTAAGCTAGCAGATTGAAGTCTAGAAGCATGGAAAGCATAGTTCAAGACATCACCTGCAGAATATACACCAAGTCCCCCAAAAGTAAAGGGTAAGGTGGCAAGTCTCCACTGCCAATCACCAAAACCAGGTCCAGAAGAAGCAGTGACTATACGTTCCAAAGAAGAACGAAGAGCCACATCAAAAGAAATCTGAGCACTGTCAAAGACCCGAGGAGAACAAGTGCGCATAGCAAAATATAACTTGGAAATACCAGCACAAGCACGAAGCAGCAACAACTCGCACTGAGGATCATTAATTTTAGCAATAGCATCCATAAGCTCAATGGTTTTCGCAACCATTTTCATGACAAGCTTACTACTAAAATCAAGGTCCACACTAACAGGCCCACCCAGTAATTTAACACCGTGTAAAGGTCGGGCGATATTAGGTGGGAAAACACCAAAATGTCTGCTTCTGGGATCCTCCTTAGGCCAAAAAATCTCAGTTTTATCAACATTGAGGTGCAAACCAAAACGGGGTCCATCCAACATAATAAGCTCTAAAACCTTTCCCACAACCAATGTATCCCCAATAATAGTGCCATCATCCAGATACCAAGCTTGAAAGGAAAGGCTAAAAGAGTCTCTAATCTTGCATACCAGGGGATGTAACACTAAAGAAAAAAGCAAAGGTCCAAGAGGATCACCTTGTTGCACACCTTGATGCGACCATAAAGTGTGTTCCCCATAATATAGTCTAGCTGGGCTGGAGTAACAAAATTCAACCCAACGTGAAGTAGCAGGACATCGTAAACGAACCTCATGTAACATAGCCTCCCGATCCACTAAGTTGAAGGCATTTTTGAAATCCACCAACAACATCGAAAGGCCCACATTATCCCCACGTTCTTCAATTAACCGATTTACGGCATGAAGAATAGCCTCTCCTCCACCCGATACCCCAACACCAAACTGTAGATCGTTTAAGTAACCATCCAAAGAGTGACCAATCATGGTAGCACTAACCTTGGAAACCAAACGCCTCCAAACGGTCCCCACAGCAATAGGTCGAATACCACCACCCGGTTTGACCAGGGGTGTGAGTGGAGCACTAGCAATATACTCACCCAACACCCTAGGGCATTTACCGCCTAAAAAAAAGATTCACCACTTCGGCGATAGAAGCGACTAACTCATCAGAAATAGCCACCGCAGCACCACTTAAACAATCCAAAAGGTGCTGAGCACGTAAACCATCTCGACCACAAGAAGTACCACGCGGAAAACTCTTAATCATATCGATAACAACAGCATGAGATGCAACAAGGGGATGGTGGTCTATAGGTGAATGCGCCAAAGAAGGAGCTGATTTGAAGGGGTGCTTAGCCTTTAAGTCTTCAAGAGTAGCATCATTATAATTAGCAACCCCAGAAGAAGAAAGAACTCTAACAGCCGCAGTGTAATGGCCATCACAAATCTTCCTCTTACACTGCTTGACATTACATTCCCCCAAGTCCAAATTCCCCTCATCAACATCAGACCAAGTTGGGGAGGGTTCAGCTAAAACCTCTCTCACAAGTTGCAAACCACCACCAGGAACACCCCAAGATCGAATGGCATTAGTAATATACTCTTCCTGGCGTTGTCGCTTAATAGCAGACCTACACTCAAGATTACTCCTCGGGCAAAAGGTTTTAAGGAGACAAAGGGGCAAGACTAACAAACTAACCCAGCAAGAAATGTCATCGGGTGTGCAGATAACCTTATCAAGAGCCCCTTTAAAAACCCGAGAGAATCCCAAACGACACTTGGGAGGGATTATTTGACAGTACGCATCCTTTTAGAAAACAAAGTGTCGAGGAGAGGCAAATCAAAACCACCAAACTCATCCAAAACCAAATTATCAACTAAGGCAGGTTAAACAGAAGAAGAAACTAGTGGTTTGTTGAGATCATACAACACGAACCTAACCACACCATCACCACAATCAGGAGGAGACACAAAGTTAGAACCATTACCATGTCGGCACTTGGAACGAAAGGTATGCGTAAAACACACACCACACAACCAAAGACCCATGCGTTTAAGTGTAACTTCAGCCGCCTCAAAAACAACAAGATTAGTAGCCAAAGTATGTTTAGTAACAACTAGCGCCTCCTCATTAAAGTGACGATCCCGAAGGTGAGTAATCAGCGAAGACCTTGTAAGCCCATTACCCCTACCATCATGACAACCACACAACCCCACAAAAGGGCAATGAAACTGTACAATCGTCATGAAGCAAACCCAAAACAATAACACGCAACAGAGAACAAACAATGCTGATAAGAACCAGTACCTAACTGAGCAAATATCAACACCAAACTGAGTAAGGGATCGAAATAAACGCAACCAGTTTTCGAAACCCAAACCACAAACCAATTACCACACAGTCACAACCCAAGAGCAACAGGTCCACAACACCATGTACATAACCTACTCAAACAGCCCAAAGTCTTAGCCGAAAGGAAGTCACGCAACACGAAATTAATGTACATGTATAGACCTCAACGAGTTCAAACAAGCCACTACAATCAAACAGTAACCCACTGAAAACTAACCACAAACTGTAAGGAACTTGAATACCAACCACAGATTGTAATGGACTAGGAAACCAACCACAATCTAACTATAATGAACCTGAAAACCAACCACTAACTGTGCACACGGCCTGTAAGGAACCTGCTAATGCCAATGGAACAAGCAACCCCAAACAATATACCACAGATACAACTTGTAAGGAACCAACTAATGCCACTGGAACGAGCAACCCAAACAAAAAAAAAACCACAAGAAACAATATCCAACCAACAAACAAGATGCCAATGGAATGAGCAAAAGGCCTGGGAATTGTATGATCCACCAAGAATGAACCAAACCACAATCCAAACTAACCCAACCACACCGTTTTGGAGAAACAAAACGATCACAGTAGCAACGAGAATGACATGGGTCTCAAAACGAAACCCTAAAATGAACCAAACAAAACCCTAAAAAAAAGAGAACTGTACCAGAAGCGAAGAAACAGTAGCCCTAGAAAACCCTAAACGAATACCAACCTTAAACAAGATCCATGATGAGATGAATCGAGATGGGAAGGACAGATCAAGGGGACTCCTGAAGAAACCGTAAAGTCACCATAATTCGCCCCTAGTTGAAGAGAGCGTTTTGATGATCTCACTCATTTTTAAATATAGAAGCTAACTCTATGAAAGATAAAAACACTACTCTTAGCATTATTTGAGTGACTAATGTTAATAGTCTTAATACGTGAAAGTGTGTCCAAAGCCTCTATATCCAATTCCCCGAACATAAAAAAAGCAATAGTATGAACTTGTACCCATTATCCTCATATTTGGACGCATACTTTAATTCTTTTTAGAATATATAAAAATAAAAAAACTTCATCTTTGTCTTCTCAAAACTAATAACATCATCTTATCTTCTCCAAATATGACCAAAATAAAAGAAAACCCTAACGAGGACTTTAATATTTTGATAAAAACAATTATTTCTTTATTAAGTAATGCTTGAATCATTTTTTTCTTTCGAAATATGTTTAATCAAAAACAATCTAAACTATTCTCTATTTAGAAAGTAAGGGTCCGTTTGTTTGACCGTGTCGGATTAGGTTTTAGGATATCAAGTAAAAATAAGTTGTTTGTTTCACTCTTTAACTTTTGATGTGGCACATTAATTTCAAATAGTGTGCTTTTTTGATTACTCATATATTTGTCAGGTTTTATAGAAATAATTGGGTCTCACTATTTATTATACTCTATCTCCCTCCTCATCTATTAATTAAAAATAATAAATTTTTTCTTATTTTTTATTTTTTATATCAAATAAATATATAAAATAAACTTTTTAATCAATTGTTTTCTCTCTCCTCATTTAATTCAAACCTATACTTAGGGCGTGTTTGGTATAGGGGGTTGGGTTGGGTTGAGGGACCCATGGATAAAAAAAAATGTTTGGTTCATGCTTTTGGTTTTGAAATTGGGTGTGAGACCTAAAAATTAATATTATTTGCAATCTTAACAAATAGGTGGGTTTAAAGAAAAGTGTGGGACAAGGTTTTTGTATGTGTCTATCTCTCTCTATATATATTTTTAAAATCAATATATTTTATTTTAAATTTTTACAAAACAATAATTTATTAATTTTATATTATATTTTCTCTTTCTTATATCAAATCAAAATCTTAATCCTAAACCAAATTCAAATCCTAATCCTAAACCCATCTACAAACCAAACGGGCCCTTAAATCTTTCAAACCTTTCCCAAATTCAAATCTAATTCCAATCCCACTTAAAAACCAAACGGGCCCTAAGTTTCTACTTTCAATGTAATGACTATATTAATATTAACCACTTAATTTTAAACAAATCATTTCTGTAATGAAATTTGTTAGGCTAGACACAATAAGGAGGTCGACCGACTCGGTCGACTCGGTTGAAGTCGGTCATCCTTGTTGTGGTGATTCGGTTGCCGGTCGACAAAAAACCTAAATTGGTTGTGGTCACGATCGACATTCAGTAAGCAATTGTGTGTATATTTTTTTTTTCTTTTTTTTTTCTTTTTTAAATGTTTAGAATAGAAGATGATTGTGTGTGTATTTAGTGTGTGTTTGGATTGAGTTGGAGAAGATGATGATGATGATGTGTGTGTGTGTGTATATATATATATATATATATATATATATATATATATATATATATATATATATATATATATATATATATATATATATATATATATATATGGTGGGGTTAAAATAAAAAGATGCTTAAAATAAAAAGAATAGGAAGACATATCAACCGTTGGATTAGCTTTTAGTATTAAAAAACGCGGAGTGTCAGTTTTGTAAATAACCAAACATAAGGGGCGGATGTAAAGCTATACAAACTACACGTACCTAATATTAACAATTACAATTCAGACAAAACAAAACCCTAGATCTGGTTTCTTTTTCACGCCCCGTTTTCACACTACAATTCACACATAGTCTCACCCTATAATTCACACACTATCATCTCGTAAATTTTTTTACTGCATCAAATCGATGGTGAAGATGAATAACAATCAGATTAAAGCTGCTCGTAAGATCATCCACAAACCCTAATATTTTTTATTGCATCGTTTATTTAGTTTTATTCTACTTAAATCGTTTTTTATTTTCTCATTTTAGCAACTAGAACAAGTAATCGGCTTATTGAGGCTGGTTTCAGTGGTACTGAAAGAAAAAAACAATCATCGCCGAAAAAAATTATTTCTGTATCGGAATGTAAGTACACTAAATTAGGTTTTATCTAAAAGAGTTTTATCTAAAAGTAATGTAGTAACTTTAATGAAGTGATGTATTAGGTTTTATCTAAAAGTTTGTTTGTGTGATTTTGGTTGATTGATGCAGTAGATGTGTGTAAACTAATGCAGTAGTTTGATTATAGTGGCATATAAATGTAGATTAGGTTAGGCGTGTAGTGGTCTCATGATCCGAAAGTGTTTTTGTGTGATTTTGGTTGATAGATGCAGTAGGTGTATGTAAACTGATGCAGTAGTTTGTTTATAATGGCATATAAATGTAGATTAGGTTAGGCGCGTAGTGGTCTCATGATCCGAAAGTGTTTTATGTGATTTTGGTTGATAGATGCAGTAGGTGTATGTAAACTGATGCAGTAGTTTGTTTATAGTGACATATAAATGTAAATTAGGTTAGGCGTGCAGTGATCTCATGATCCGAAAGTGTTTTTGTGTGATTTTGGTTGATAGATGCAGTAGGTGTATGTAAACTGATGCAGTAGTTTCTTTATAGTGACATATAAATGTAAATTAGGTTAGGCGTGTAGTGATCTCATGATCCGAAAGTGTTTTTGTGTGATTTTGGTTGATAGATGCAGTAGGTGTATGTAAACTGATGCAGTAGTTTGTTTATAGTGGCATATAAATGTAGATTAGGTTAGGCGTGTAGTGGTCTCATGAACCGAAAGTGTTTTTGTGTGATTTTGGTTGATAGATGCAGTAGGTGTATGTAAACTGATGCAGTAGTTTGTTTATAGTTACATATAAATGTAAACTAGGTTAGGCGCGCAGTGATCTCATGATCCGATAGTGTTTTTGTGTGATTTTGGTTGATAGATGCAGTAGATGTATGTAAACTGATGCAGTAGTTTGTTTATTGTAACACCCCCAAAATTTGATACAGCAGAAGACTCAACAAGCTTTCGGGGTGCTACGGGGATTGGTATCCAACACAAGACAATATAGAACGAGATAAAGTAAACAAAATAAAAACACAACCAAACCGGGGTTTTAAGGTTTACCTTTATCCCAACATCATTCAGAGTCAGGCCCAAAATAAAATAACAATAGGTCCAAATTTAATTATCAGAGTTTAGAAAAATAGATCCATGAACCGTGTGCCTTGGCCGAGCCTTCCATTCCAAGCATGCATCTCAACGCTTAATTACCTGAGAAAACGTGCTAAAAGTCAGCTTTCGCTGGTGAGATCATAGGTTTAAATTCAACTAACAATATAGTGGGCATATACGCAAAACGCTTGCTAGCTAGACTAAGGATTCGCTAAAAGCCTGCGGATACCCTCCGCTCCAACAAAACACACGGATACCCTTCCGTACTAACAAAACACACGGATACCCTTCCGTACTAACATAGATATTCGGGTAGCCCCCGCAATACCAATAATAACTTGGATAACCTCCGAAATATTAATAACCTATAGGTGCACACTATAGTATCTAAATAAGTCAACCTTGAATAGTACACACAACATATATGTGACTAAAGCTGACAATTCCAAATAACCAATTAAGCCAACCTTGAATAGTACACACGACATGTGTGACTAAAGCTGACAATCCACCAATAACCAAATAAGCCAACCTTGAATAGTACACACGACATGTGTGACTAAAGCTGACAATAGATCCTAGTCCATACGCATAGCAAGTTTAAAAAGAATATAAAAGCGATAATAGTCCACATAAAATAATTTGCACGTTTCTCACCCCAATCGTTGAAAACATAGTTCAAGAGTAAAAAGTGGGGCTATGACTCACCTCAAGTCCAGAATTCAACAATAAGAAATCGGTAGAGGTAAGATGTATAGTAACTCAAAAGACGGCAACTACGGACTCGGCACGACCTAACAATATCAACTCGTTCAGAAATCATTTCCTCAATTTCAAGATATTCCCAAACCCGGACGAGAATCCGTTTTATTTCCGAAAATCCATTTCGTATTAGTTTGGTGTATTTGCGTTTGGTATCCATACGGGTGGTGGGACGACACAACTCAAACCAATAAGTCACAACAAAAAGGATGATAAAACAATCTATGGGTCTAATATTAGCCTAATATATTACTTAAATAAATCATCGAAGTTTATCAAATCCGTCGATTTGGTAATCCTCCATATTTATTTACTTAATATACCATTCTAGGATTATACCCGAATCCTAGGTCACACATTGCACATAAAGTACTATATGGTATATATCAAAGTTTGATAAATTCACTAATTATACCGTTAAGCTTACCAAATTCGTCAATTTGGCAATCTCACGAGATACTTAGCAACTTATTATTCTCGTACACATACCACAACCTATGGGCGTCGTAGGATACGATGCCCATTAATATACTCAATTTAAACAACTAAATAGCTCTTATTTAACCCGTCGATTAAATAAGTTACGTAGTTATCGAAAATGAATGTATTAATCGTCATATATCCGTGACAACACGAACGTCACAAATAATAAACCACTTAGACTCAAGTGACCACGATCCCGTATAACTCGATAGTTTTCCTCGTTTATTAAAAAGATATTATTTGGTTTAGTATTTATTCAACGTTAAAGATTTCGTCGTTAATTATAGTCGTTTAATTATAATAGCGCTCGTAATATTATTACGCTACTTTCATAGCATAATATTTATAGTCGCGTTATTATTATAATATTACTCGTGATCGTTTTATTATTAATATACGCACTTGTAAAAATATATATACGTTTTCACGTTTACATATTTATATAAACGTTTATATTATTAATAATATTATCACGAGTTTTATTAGTTGTGTTTAATTATAAATAATTATCGAGTCATACGAAATGGCCACATGTCCGAGTCATCACTCTCGGCTCATTGTCCAAGTCCAAATAAATGATAATTAAGTCAAACCAAGTAATTAATCTCCGTCCAAAAACTTCCCAAAACACGTGCTACAACAATAGGGTCCGACTACGGCACCCGACTAACCTATCTCCGTCATCTAATTTGACCGTCTCACAATCGGTCCCCATTTACTCATCCTCGTCAACACTTCACAAAATATTCATGTACCCATTGTCGAGACCACAAAGGGTCTCGACCCAACAACGATATTTGGCCGAAACAGATACTACAACAACAATAATGTTAAAACAACAAACACAAAAAAAAATAAGCTGCAACAGTCAACTAGGTACATCAACTTATTAAAAGGAGCCACATAATATTAACAAGAGTAGCAGCCCACTGCCGAGACCGTAAGGGTCTCGGCTCGGCTACTCCATAACATAACGAACCACATGGACCACAAAGGGTCTCGGATAGGCTCGACTGAGCACAATACCAAAACCAAACAGACCCTTGAGGTCTCGCTGCCACACTTAAACAACCATAACCAAAGAATATCAACCATTCGAATGGCAATCAAAAGCATATATGGTTGAGTATTCTCGACATCCAAACTAGGAGATCAAAATCAATCCAAACGCAAGGTAATAGGATCGACATCCTCAGTGTCTTTAACCCAAGACCAAAATAATCAAGAAACAACACAAGCCGAGAGCAAAAGCTCTCGGTTATGTCTCGACTTCACCCAGAATTTAAACACCCGGATACCAAACGAACCATTCAACATTTAAAAAGTTATTTCCCATCATTATTTCAACGAAACCCATATAAGAAAATCGTGTACCCACGAATTAGGTAACACATCGAGACCCACGAGTTGAAACTCGTGGTCACTCACCTTCAAAATGACTCTAATAATGCATTTCTTCAATAACCCAACAAGAAAAGATGAAAAAAAATGGTGTTTATGTGGCGGTAGTGGTGATTTCGAGGTGTTAGAGGTGTTTATACGGCGCGTGGGTTATACCATCGGATAGATCTCGACGAGATGGTTAATGTGGTGGTGGTAGTTTGGTCGTGGAGGTGGTGGTGTGGTGGTGGCAGCCGGAAATAGGGGCGGCGGCTAGGGTTGGTGATGAATAGAGAGAGAGAGAAATGGGAGGAGGGTGATGAGATGTGTTTGTGTGGTTTCCAGGGCACAAGGACGATTTGTAGTAGTTTACTCTTTTAAAAAAAAAGTTTCTTCCTTTCTTTTTAACTAATAATCATAATAATAATAATAATAATAATAATACTAATAATAATAATATTAGTAATATTAAGGGTAAGGTGACTAGGTGTAAAATACACGGACCAAAACCCGAAACTTATTTCAAAACATTTAATATCTCACGAGGCGTTCCATAAATAAATATATATAGTCGAGTCCGTAAACTCAAGACGAAAAATTTTAGTTAGGATATTCTAGTGCCGGAGTCAACGTAGTGCCAATAAAATCTCAAAATAAATTCTCATCGCATCGATAATCCAAATTCGATTCCATATAAGTTTTAGATATAATCAACCAAAATATTGGTTTTTCAAGTTCGTTACGAGTAAAATTTCAAATATAATTTTATAAACGAACTTTAATGTAATGCGGGTTTTCAAAATAACTCCCTAATTTGCCAGTTGTCACATCCTCCCAGCCTCAGAAGGAAACCCGTCCCGGGTTTCACTCGGAAAAATTCATCTACAAAGTGAAAAGCTTCGGATATCTCTTCCAGGACTCGTCCTCACGTTCCCACATAAATTCTGGTCCATGTCGGGTGTTCCAACGAACCTTGACGAGTGGAATACGACTCCTCTTAAGTCGTTTAATCTCTCTATCCAATATCTAAATCGGCTCTTCCACCAAATTCAATTTCTCATCAACTCGAATATCTTTCATCGGTATAACCGGCATCTTATCAGAAAAACACTTCTTCAAATTACTAATATGAAACACATTGTGAACTTTACTCAGTTCCTGTGGTAATTCCAACCTATAAGCCACGGGCCCAATTCTTTCCAAAATAAGAAATGGTCCAATGTAGCGGGGGTTAAGTTTCCCACGTTTCCCGAAACGTATCACACCCTTCCAAGGCGGGACTTTCAGCATCACTTTGTCTCCAACCTGGAACTCTAAGGGTTTACGTCTCTGATCGGCGTAACTTTTCTGCCTATCTCTGGCAGCTTGCAACCGATCACGAATCTGAGTTACTTTCTCCGTAGTCTCCAAGATAAGTTCAGGGCCTGTGAGTTGGCTATCTCCAACTTCAGCCCAACCAATAGGCGAACGACATTTTTGGCCATACAAAGCTTCAAATGGTGCAGCTTTAAGACTTGTGTGGTAGCTATTATTATAGGAGAATTCCGCAAGGGGCAAATACTTCTCCCAGCCTTTACCAAAGTCTATTATACATGCACGAAGCATATCTTCTAAAGTCTGGATAGTCCTCTCACTTTGACCATCGGTTTGGGGGTGATATGCAGTACTCATATCAAGTCTCGTCCCCAAAGCGGTTTGAAGTGATCGCCACAAGGCTGACGTAAAGCGGCTATCGCGATCAGAAATAATCGATATCAGGACTCCATGACGAGGAATAATTTCCTTTACATACAACCTCGCAAGTTTATCCACACTATCATCTTTACTAATTGCTAGGAAATGAGCAGACTTAGTCAGACGATCCACAATTACCCAGATAGCGTCACAACCGCTAGTTGTCCTCGGTAATTTGGTAATGAAGTCCATTGTAATCCGCTCCCATTTCCAGACTGGAAGTTCTGGCTGCGTCAATAATCCTGACGGTCTTTGATGTTCGGCTTTAACCTTAAAACATGTCAAACACTTACTAACATACAACGCTATATCTGCCTTCATATTTGGCCACCAATATAACTTTCTCAAATCCTGGTACATCTTATCAGACCCAGGATGAATAGAGTATCTTGACTTATGCGACTCGTGCATAATCAACTCTCGAATTCCTTCATACAAAGGTACCCAAATTTCGCTCTTTAAAACATAATATTCCATCAGAACGCTTAACAAATCCCTTCTCATTTTCTGCCATCCCAAATATTTTCTCAGCAGGTCGATTTTCTGCTTTCAACGCTTCCGTTTGAGCTTCTAATATTTGAGACGGTAATGGCGATACGATAGTCATTCCTAATGACCTAACTCGTAACGGTGGAATTCTCTCCTTTCGACTAAGAGCATCAGCAACGACGTTTGCTTTACCAGGATGGTAGCGAATTTCACAATCATAATCGCTTAGCAACTCAATCCAACGTCGTTGTCTCATGTTAAGCTCTTTTTGGTCCAAACTGTGTTGCAGACTTTTGTGGTCAGTAAACACTACACACTTGGTTCCATACAAGTAATGTCTCCATATCCTTAAAGCAAAAACCACAACACCTAACTCCAAATCATGGGTGGTGTAGTTTTTCTCATGCTTTTTGAGCTGTCGGGAAGCATACGCTATCACTTTCTCTAGTTGCATTAACACAGCTCCCAAACCTTTATGAGAAGCGTCACAATAGACGACAAAGTCTTCGCTACCTTCAGGTAACGCCAAGATAGGAGCATTACACAACATCTCCTTAAGTAATTGAAATGCTTCCTCTTCTTTATCTCCCCATTCGTACTTAACACTCCTTTGAGTCAATTTGGTCAACGGTTTTGCTATCTTCGAAAATCCCTCAATGAATCTTCGGTAATAACTGGCTAATCCCAAAAATTGACGAACTTCTGTTGGGGTCGTAGGTGCAGCCCAATCTTTAATCGCTTCAATCTTAGCAAGATCTACATGAACTCCTTGTCTATCAATCACATGACCCAGAAATTTTACCGTCGGAATCCAAAATTCACATTTAGAAAAATTTAGCATACAGCTCCTCCCCCTGAGCAAATTCTAAGATAAGCCTTAGATGCTCCTCATGCTCCTTTTCATTCTTCGAATAAATTAAAATGTCATCGATGAACACAATCACAAACTTATCTAAGTAAGGCTTACACACCCGATTCGTGAGGTCCATGAATACCGCCGGTGTGTTGGTCAACCCATACGGCATCACCTGAAACTCGTAATGCCCGTAACGGGTTCTGAAAGCCGTTTTTGGAATATCTTCCGTGCGAACTCGAAGCTGACGATATCCCGATCTCAAATCGATCTTTGAATACACACTCGATCCTTGAAGCAGATTGAACAAATCGTCAATCCTCGGTAACGGGTATCTATTCTTCACCGTTAACTTGTTCAACTCTCGATAATCAATACACATGCGAAACGATCTATTCTTCTTCTTCACGAATAAGACCGGGGCTCCCCAAGCTGAAAAACTTGGTCTTATAAATCCTTTTTCGGCTAACTCTGCTAATTGTTTCGACAACTCTTCCAGTTCAGTAGGTGCAAGACGATAAGGCGTTCGGGCTACAGGTGCAGCACCAGGTATCAACTCAATCTGAAACTCTACTTGTCTAGTAGGCGGGATTCCCGACAAATCATCGAGAAACACATCCGAAAAATCACGAACTATAGACGCATCTCCAATGCATCTTTCCTTCTTCTCCTTCCCTCCTTTCTCAAAAATTTGAGCTAAGAAAAGGCAACATCCCTTTTCCATTAGCTTCGGTAATTTAGTGCAAGATATGACCACTAATCTAGATGGGCCTCTCAATTCCTTTCGATCTTCTGGTATGTTCAGAATCTCCTTGCCGTAAGGCACACACACGATTTTCTCCTCGCGAAGTATATGAGCATGATACTTCGACAACAAATCCATACCAATAATGACATCAAAACTTCCTAATGTGACAGGTAGAAGATCTATGTTGAAAGGACGATTCAGAAAGTTTAACTTGCAACCGCGAATGATAGTCCTAATCCTTTCTATGTTCCCATTAGCTAACTCTACATCATAACCAATTCTTAAGGCCATCGGGGGTTTCTCTAGTAAAGGTGCAAACTTAGTGGACACAAAACTCTTATCGGAACTAGTATCAAATAGTTTGGGAGCATAACGATTATTGAGAAGAAACGTATCAGTAATGACGTTCGGATCTTCTCCTCTCTCGTTCCCGAGTGCATACACTCTTCCATGAGCGGCTCCAGCTTCCACACGTTGGTTCCCATTATTGTACCCATTACCACCCGATCCTTAATTTCCTCAGTTCCACGATTCTCTACACTAATTCCTATAATGTCCCTTCTTTCCACATCCATAACAAGTAACATTTGCCTTACTCATAGTTTCAGGAGTAGCTTGAATCATAGCAGGAGATCGTGCTCTACAATCCCTAGCTACATGTCCTCTCCTTGAGCAACTCTGACAAATCACAATACATTGTCCTGTATGATTTTTGTAGCAACGACCACACTTGGGTGCATCACCATTTTGGTTCCTTTTATCTTCATTCCCAATAGCTTAAGCCTTAGCAACAGCTTGTCGCTGGTTTAAGTGATCATTACCCTTAAAGTGATGGTCTCTCTTTCTCTTTCCATTCTTATCCTTATCAGCTCCTTCCAATTCCAACGAATCCATTAATTGTTGAGCGATTGTGATGGCCTCATGGATATTTGCAGGTCTAGCAGCAATCACATCATTCCTTGTAGTCACAGGCAACCCATCGGTATACCGCTCCATCTTTTGAGTCTCAGTTCTAACCATATCGGGACAAAGTAAGGCTAACTCTCGATAACAGCGATTGTAAGTTGCCATATCGGTACCTTTCACTTTGTGATTCCAAACTCAATCTCCAGCTCCTTAACCTCATTTCTTAGGCAATAAATCTGAATTGGCAAAGACTTAAATTGATCCCAAGTCGTAGCATAAGCCACATCACTTCCAACTGAATTACGGTAATTGTTCTACCAAGTTAAAGCTTCATCCTTGAAAGTAAAAGAAGCAAACTTTACCTTCGCATTCTCCGCACAACCACTGACATTAAACACTGACTCAGTCTTCTCTATCCACCTAACCAAGTAGACCACTCTTTCGGTTCCACCAACTCGATGGGTCCACAAATTTTAAACTCCTTGTAGTTACGTCCATTAGCACGAACAGGTGGAAATGTTCTAGTAGAATTGTTGGAATGATTTGACTCAGCTAGTAGCTCAGCAACTCGTTGCTCCACAAGTTGATTGATCAATGCTTGATCCACAGTGGGTGCGTTAAGTGGAACATGATCATTTGTCTCCCTGAACATCAACATTTTGATTCCTGTCGTTGCGATTAGTAGTGTCCAGGTTCTCAGGAGTAGGGGTTTCAACATTTCGAGTAGGACGGCGTCCTCGACGACTAGGGGTAGTCGTTGCAGGACCAGTTCTGGTAGCTCTAACAGGGTTTCGTCGTACAGCCATTAATATAATACTAACACAATATCAACCACGCAAATAAGACACAATTCTCCATGTACGCCAAAAATCGTAAAATATCATACGAGCTCACCATCGTCCATAAGTAGCGATCAATACATCGTTCCATACTACCAACAGGCATAATAGATACTAATCGTTCCATACAAGACGGACGTACAATCCGAATATCATGACATAAGAGATATAATAACTAGCTCTCCTAACCAAATACTCCTTGGCTTATGTAGCAACACAACAACCTGATTCCAAATCGATCTAGCCACGATGCTGGCGCAGACTCCTCAACTCCGATCCCAAACCATCCAAATTCCTCAATAACGATCCATGCTCAACACTATGTGTATCTCTATCCCTCTTGAGGTCCGCAACCTCCTTTTCTAACACGGTGTTCCTCTGCCACAGCTTGCGATCTCCCTCGCGAGCCGTGAGGAAACCTCTCTGCAGACTCTCTATCTGCTCATGTATCTCTATCATACATGTCCTAATCGCTGTCGTCCTGCCCATGACAGTTGTCTAATCAACTCTCAACTCAGCAACAAACTCAGCAATAAACTCAGCAATAATCATCTCAAGTCGGTCAGACATCCGCGAGATCCTCTCGCCCTGTGCAGTAATCCGAGCCCACATCCTACCAGTCTCACCTAACTCTGCGTGCTCAGCAGAAACCTCAGAAGGTGCATCCGACGCCACAAGACTACCAGGTGGTGAATCAAACACAAACGGATGATCAGGTGAAACCGGTTCTAACGGATGTATCGGGGAATCGGGCTTCGTAGAATGAACTGAATGTGCTAGTGACCCATCATCATCAGGCATATCCTCCTCCTGAGGATCATTCTCTTCCCAATCCTGAGGGTCATCATTCTCTTCCTCATCTTGAGGGTTATCATTCTGCTTACCCGCGTACTCCTCGTCGAAGGGGTACTCCATCACTCGTCATCTCCGAGCAGGCGAACCACGAGGCGATAAAGTCGAAGACTTAGGGCGACAATGGGACGATAAGTAGTAGTGGCTGAACGCATGACCATCACGTATGGGTCATCAGGGGCCATAGTGATCTACGATGGGCGACGCGTACAAGCAATAACAATTCTTAACAACAACACGTGCAAAGGAGGCTATAATTTGTGACAACGGCGTAGGGTAGGTGTAAGTGTTTCAAAACAACTAAAGCGCGAACTCAAAATATCGCATCAAAAATCATCATATAATTCCAAATCATATATACCAAGAGAGATTTAAAATACCGCATTACTAAAATCATTCATAAAATAATTAAGCCATATAATTCCTCAAAACGTATATAATTCCTCAAAACGCATATAATTCCTCAAAACGCCATCATATCACTAAATCAATAAATCTCAAATCCTCAAATCATCTCAAGAATCCCATATCTAATAATCATCTCCAAAGATCTCATTCCAAATCATTATCTCAATATACCTCAATAATAATAATGATGCTTCGGCTTGGCGGGCTGGCGGACAATGGTCGAGGATCGTTTTCTATAAAAATCGGTTATAGTTTAGGTGTTTATTTACCTAGTTCTCTATAACCTTGGCTCTGATACCAATCTGTAACACCCCCAAAATTTGATACAGCGGAAGACTCAACAAGCTTTCGGGGTGCTACGGGGATTGGTATCCAACACAAGACAATATAGAACGAGATAAAGTAAACAAAATAAAAACACAACCAAACCGGGGTTTTAAGGTTTACCTTTATCCCAACATCATTCAGAGTCAGGCCCAAAATAAAATAACAATAGGTCCAAATTTAATTATCAGAGTTTAGAAAAATAGATCCATGAACCGTGTGCCTTGGCCGAGCCTTCCATTCCAAGCATGCATCTCAACGCTTAATTACCTGAGAAAACGTGCTAAAAGTCAGCTTTCGCTGGTGAGATCATAGGTTTAAATTCAACTAACAATATAGTGGACATATACGCAAAACGCTTGCTAGCTAGACTAAGGATTCGCTAAAAGCCTGCGGATACCCTCCGCTCCAACAAAACACACGGATACCCTTCTGTACTAACAAAACACACGGATACCCTTCCGTACTAACATAGATATTCGGGTAGCCCCCGCAATACCAATAATAACTCGGATAACCTCCGAAATATTAATAACCTATAGGTGCACACTATAGTATCTAAATAAGTCAACTTTGAATAGTACACACAACATATATGTGACTAAAGCTGACAATTCCAAATAACCAATTAAGCCAACCTTGAATAGTACACACGACATGTGTGACTAAAGCTGACAATCCACCAATAACCAAATAAGCCAACCTTGAATAGTACACACGACATGTGTGACTAAAGCTGACAATAGATCCTAGTCCATACGCATAGCAAGTTTAAAAAGAATATAAAAGCGATAATAGTCCACATAAAATAATTTGCACGTTTCTCACCCCAATCGTTGAAAACATAGTTCAAGAGTAAAAAGTGGGGCTATGACTCACCTCAAGTCCAGAATTCAACAATAAGAAATTGGTAGAGGTAAGATGTATAGTAACTCAAAAGACGGCAACTACAGACTCGGCACGACCTAACAATATCAACTCGTTCAGAAATCATTTCCTCAATTTCAAGATATTCCCAAACCCGGACGAGAATCCGTTTTATTTCCGAAAATCCATTTCGTATTAGTTTGGTGTATTTGCGTTTGGTATCCATACGGGTGGTGGGACGACACAACTCAAACCAATAAGTCACAACAAAAAGGATGATAAAACAATCTATGGGTCTAATATTAGCCTAATATATTACTTAAATAAATCATCGAAGTTTATCAAATCCGTCGATTTGGTAATCCTCCATATTTATTTACTTAATATACCATTCTAGGATTATACCCGAATCCTAGGTCACACATTGCACATAAAGTACTATATGGTATATATCAAAGTTTGATAAATTCACTAATTATACCGTTAAGCTTACCAAATTCGTCAATTTGGCAATCTCACGAGATACTTAGCAACTTATTATTCTCGTACACATACCACAACCTATGGGCGTCGTAGGATACGATGCCCATTAATATACTCAATTTAAACAACTAAATAGCTCTTATTTAACCCGTCGATTAAATAAGTTACGTAGTTATCGAAAATGAATGTATTAATCGTCATATATCCGTGACAACACGAACGTCACAAATAATAAACCACTTGGACTCAAGTGACCACGATCCCGTATAACTCGATAGTTTTCCTCGTTTATTAAAAAGATATTATTTGGTTTAGTATTTATTCAACGTTAAAGATTTCGTCGTTAATTATAGTCGTTTAATTATAATAGCGCTCGTAATATTATTACGCTACTTTCATAGCATAATATTTATAGTCGCGTTATTATTATAATATTACTCGTGATCGTTTTATTATTAATATACGCACTTGTAAAAATATATATACGTTTTCACGTTTACATATTTATATAAATGTTTATATTATTAATAATATTATCACGAGTTTTATTAGTTGTGTTTAATTATAAATAATTATCGAGTCATACGAAATGGCCACATGTTCGAGTCATCACTCTCGGCTCATTGTCCAAGTCCAAATAAATGATAATTAAGTCAAACCAAGTAATTAATCTCCGTCCAAAAACTTCCCAAAACACGTGCTACAACAATAGGGTCTGACTACGGCACCCGACTAACCTATCTCCGTCATCTAATTTGACCGTCTCACAATCGGTCCCCATTTACTCATCCTCGTCAACACTTCACAAAATATTCATGTACCCATTGTCGAGACCACAAAGGGTCTCGACCCAACAACGATATTTGGCCGAAACAGATACTACAACAACAATAATGTTAAAACAATAAACACAAAAAAAAAAGCTGCAACAGTCAACTAGGTACATCAACTTATTAAAAGGAGCCACATAATATTAACAAGAGTAGCAGCCCACTGCCGAGACCGTAAGGGTCTCGGCTCGGCTACTCCATAACATAACGAACCACATGGACCACAAAGGGTCTCGGATAGGCTCGACTGAGCACAATACCAAAACCAAACAGACCCTTGAGGTCTCGCTGCCACACTCAAACAACCATAACCAAAGAATATCAACCATTCGAATGGTAATCAAAAGCATATATGGTCGAGTATTCTCGACATCCAAACTAGGAGATCAAAATCAATCCAAACGCAAGGTAATAGGATCGACATCCTCAGTGTCTTTAACCCAAGACCAAAATAATCAAGAAACAACACAAGCCGAGAGCAAAAGCTCTCGGTTATGTCTCGACTTCACCCAGAATTTAAACACCCGGATACCAAACGAACCATTCAACATTTAAAAAGTTATTTCCCATCATTATTTCAACGAAACCCATATAAGAAAATCGTGTACCCACGAATTAGGTAACACATCGAGACCCACGAGTTGAAACTCGTGGTCACTCACCTTCAAAATGACTCTAATAATGCATTTCTTCAATAACCCAACAAGAAAAGATGAAAAAAAATGGTGTTTATGTGGCGGTAGTGGTGATTTCGAGGTGTTAGAGGTGTTTATACGGCGCGTGGGTTATACCATCGGATAGATCTCGACGAGATGGTTAATGTGGTGGTGGTTGTTTGGTCGTGGAGGTGGTGGTGTGGTGGTGGCAGCCGGAAATAGGGGCGGCGGCTAGGGTTGGTGATGAATAGAGAGAGAGAGAAATGGGAGGAGGGTGATGAGATGTGTTTGTGTGGTTTCCAGGGCACAAGGACGATTTGTAGTAGTTTACTCTTTTAAAAAAAAAGTTTCTTCCTTTCTTTTTAACTAATAATCATAATAATAATAATAATAATAATAATAATAATAATAATACTAATAATAATAATATTAGTAATATTAAGGGTAAGGTGACTAGGTGTAAAATACACGGACCAAAACCCGAAACTTATTTCAAAACATTTAATATCTCACGAGGCGTTCCATAAATAAATATATATAGTCGAGTCCGTAAACTCAAGACGAAAAATTTTAGTTAGGATATTCTAGTGCCGGAGTCAACGTAGTGCCAATAAAATCTCAAAATAAATTCTCATCGCATCGATAATCCAAATTCGATTCCATATAAGTTTTAGATATAATCAACCAAAATATTGGTTTTTCAAGCTCGTTACGAGTAAAATTTCAAATATAATTTTATAAACGAACTTTAATGTAATGCGGGTTTTCAAAATAACTCCCTAATTTGCCAGTTGTCACATTTATAGTGACATATAAATGTAAATTAGGTTAGGCGTGTAGTGATCTCATGATCCGAAAGTGTTTTTGTGTGATTTTGGTTGATAGATGCAGTAGGTGTATGTAGACTGATGCAGTAGTTTGTTTATAGTGGCATATAAATGTAGATTAGGTTAGGCGTGTAGTGGTCTCATGATCCGAAAGTGTTTTTGTGTGATTTTGGTTGATAGATGCAGTAGGTGTATGTAAACTGATGCAATAGTTTGTTTATAGTGGCATATAAATGTAAATTAGGTTAGGCGCGTAATGATCTCATGATCCGATAGTGTTTTTGTGTGATTTTGGTTGATAAATGCAGTAGGTGTATGTAAACTGATGCAGTAGTTTGTTTATAGTGACATATAAATGTAAATTAGGTTAGGCGTGCAGTGATCTCATGATCCGAAAGTGTTTTTGTGTGATTTTGGTTGATAGATGCAGTAGGTGTATGTAAACTGATGCAGTAGTTTGTTTATAGTGGCATATAAATGTAGATTAGGTTAGGCGTGTAGTGGTCTCATGATCTGAAAGTGTTTTTGTGTGATTTTGGTTGATAGATGCAGTAGGTGTATGTAAACTGATGCAATAGTTTGTTTATAGTGACATATAAATGTAAATTAGGTTAGGCGCGTAGTGATCTCATGATCCGAAAGTTTTTTTGTGTGATTTTGGTTGATAGATGCAGTAGGTGTGTGTAAACTGATGCAGTAGTTTGTTTATAGTGGCATATAAATGTAAATTAGGTTAGGCGCGTAGTGATCTCATGATCCGTTAGTGTTTTTGTATGATTTTGGTTGATAGATGCAGTAGGTGTATGTAAACTGATGCAGTAGATTGCTTATAGTGGTATATAAATGTACGTAAGGTTAGGCGTGTAGTGTTCTCATCATCTGAAAGTATTTTATTTGTTATTTTTATAGATAGATGCAGTAATTTCAATGAAATGATGTTGTATGTGTTCAAGTGATGTAATAATTTTAATGAAGTGATGCAGTATATATTCAAAAAAATTTTGGATTTTTCTTCAAAATGTTACAGGTAGGACAATTGAAGAGCAAATGGATGTAGGTTCTGAGGTTAATAGTAAAACTACAAAAAAAAAAAAAGAAAAAAAAATAGGAGGAGGGAAAGGTAAGATGAATACTGTAGGAAATGAGGAATCAAGCAAAACAAAAACGAATGGGAAGAGAAAACTTGTTGAAACTGAAGAGGAAGAAACCGAAAGCAGTCAGAAAAAGAGACCAAAAAAAATTATAATCAGAAATAAAAAGGTAACTGACGAAAGAGTTGAGGTAAAAACTGTGAATGGGAAAATGATGGTTGCTGTTGTTAAAAATAAGGAAGAAAACATAAAATCAAAAAAGAAGACTGATGATAAAATGGTTGTTTGGAAAAAGAGTAAAGAAGAAGAATCAGAAGACAAAGATTGTGAAGGAGATGGTGGAAAGTTTGAACCTGTAAATCTTCAAACAAGAATTTCACCTACTAATTTGAAGAATATTATTGATAATTGTACCCCTGGCCAGTATAAGCTTTTAGAAGAAATGGGGTTTGGCCATTATTGTGGAGAATTCAACTTTGAATCTACACCCACAGCTTTAGGAATGTGGTTGTGTAAGAATTTTGATGTTGACAGTAGCACATTGGTTTTAAGTGAGAATAGAAAGATTAAGGTCATCAAAGAACTCATTCATGAAATTCTTGGTATTCCAATGGGTGAAATAAAGGTTAATGCTCTTCGAGAAACCACAACTGCAGATTTAACAACGGTAAAATGGAGATCAACATTACCTTTGTCTATCTATGACCCTGATGCATCAAAAGCAAGCCAAAAGAAAATTCCAATAAGCAGGCTAGAAGCATATTTGAGTGGAAGTTCAGATGAAAGTTGGGCTTTCAAGGTAGGATTCTTGGTAGTATTTTTCTCAATTTTTGCCCATGGGAACAAAGACGGTTCAGTCAATCAAAGATTTCTTCCATCAATTGAAGATATCGAGAATATTCCAAAATTGGATTGGTGCACTTACTGTCTCGAATGTATGAAAAAAGAATTAAAGGGATTTAAACCAAGAGTCTTCTTTGCTGGACCAGTACTTCTTTTGGCGGTAAGATTTATAATTTTTTTTCTATTGCATCTACCATTACTTGTTACTGCATCACAGTTTTTATTTTATCGATTATATCTTTATTTTATACTGATATATGTATATATATATATATTTTTGAAGCTTATCTACGTCAATTCAACAGTTTCCGAAAAAACAATTGTTAATAGAACGGTGCCAGCATTTAAAGCTTGGAGTACAAAACTTTTGAAACAGAGGGAAAATGAAGAATCTACATGTGGATTTGGTAAACTTCCAATCTTGGAAGGTATGCAATTAATTGAAACATCGAAGAAATCACCAAAGAAGAATTTGAAAAAAAAGAAAAAGAAGGTGCAAGAAACAGGTATATTTATTTGTAAATATTATTGTTAAAAAATGTGCATAAAAATATAAAATGATTTATTACTAACTGCTTTTTTTTTCAAATACTAACAGAGGAGGATGTTGAAAACACAATAGTTGACCTTTATACTCCACATCATGATCTATCTCGTGGACTGTACGGAACAATGAACAGAGATGAGGAACTTCAACTATTTAAGTCCAAATCAAAAAAGGTAATTGTAAAAATTTATGATGCAGTAGATATAAACAATGATGCATTATATATATAAGTAGTGATGCAGTAAATTTATACATAGTGATGCACTAGCTAAAAAATTTATGATGCAGCATATATAAACTATGATGCATTAGATATATAAGTAGTGATGCAGTAAATTTATACATAGTGATGCACTAGCTAAAAAATTTATGATGCAGCAGAGATAAACTATGATGCATTAGATATATAAGTAGTGATGCAGTAAATTTATACATAGTGATGCACTAACTAAAAAATTGTTTTACACTTTCAGGAAATGACAGATTGTTTAAAAGATATTTTAGAAAAGAGTAAGGAGTTGATGATTCGAACAGATGAAAAGTTGAAGATAGCATTTTCATCATACCCAGATGATGAGGAGATCAAAGAAATGATGGAAGAAAGAAATATGCTCTATAAAGAGTTGTATATTGAAGGAGATAAGGGAGTTAATGAAAACTTTTCAGATGGAGTTGATATCGGAGATAATAATGAAACTGATAATTTTAAAGGTGATGATGAATTTGTTGATCAAGGAAAAGAAGAATGTCAGACGAAGTTTGTTAATGAAGATGTTTATGAAGCTGATAAAGGAAAGGATGATGTTGAAAAAGAGACAAGTCAAGAAATGTTGATTGAGTCTGAAATTGAAGGTGTTGAAGGTAGATTGAAAGACAATTCTCAGAATTTATCTCAAAAATCCCAAGAAAGCAGTCAAGAAATAATTGGGTCTGGTGAAGGTGGGATATCAGAAAAAATTATATAATTGTAGTTATGTGTAATAACTTAATAAATACTTATCTAGCTATTTTAATATGTGTATGATAACTTAACTAAAATTAATCTAACTATTTGAATTCTGGTATAAAAATAGAATTCTAATTTTGTTTATCTGCATTCTGTTTAAAATTTTTGGATGCATAATCTATAACCCTATAAAGATTTAACTATGATGTAGTGGATTTATACATAGTGATGCAATAGATATGTAAGTTGTGATGCAATAAATTTATACATGGTAAATTTATTGCATCACTTTTACTGTTTCACACATAATTAGTTATTGCATCAAAACTTTCTGCATCAGATATAAAAATAATTCAATCACACATAATTAGTTATTGCATCACACATAATTAGTTATTGCATCATATATTATTGTGATGCAATAGATATATAAGTAGTGATGCAGTAAAGATATACATAGTGATAGTGATGCAATAGATATATAAGTAGTGATGCAGTAAATATATACATAGTGATGGTAAATATATACATAGATATAAAAACTTTTATTGTATTACTTTTACTGAATCAGGGTTACTAATTTGGTTTGTGTATGTTGGGGGTGAAGGTAGAAAAGAAGATGGAAGGAAAGATGAACCGAACGAGAAGCAAGATCTTGTTGATTTGAATGATATTCTGAAAAAGGTAAGTAATGAGAAAAAGAATTATGAGTTGCTTGGGAAAGAATTAGTTGGGACCAAAGATAACGCAATTGTTCCATTTGATTTGGATTTATTGACAAGCCAAAATGGAAGTCAATCAACAAATGAGAATGAGACAGAAAGCCAAGAGATGCAGTATGAATATCTTGAAGATATTGTATCTTTGCCCGTATCTCATGAACCTGCAAATATCATTTCAAGTAATAACAGAAGAAGAAAAATAAACCCTGAAGAAGATGTTACACTATCACAGCTAAATTGGGCAATTGCAGGCAAACCAAGAATGACTGAAAATGAGATGGATGACAACATCATGAACTCCCATTTCTATCTACTGGTATAACAGATGCAACAAAAGGTTTAGCTGTTGATGCTCTAAATTCAAAAGCTGAAATTGCGACTCCGCCCTACAATAGATTGAAGTTAAAGCTAAAACGCAACAGTTCTGGAAACTATGATGCTGAGAAAGTTGATGCGGAGAAAGTTGGTAAATCAGATGTGGTAAAGGAGTCAACTGTTAATGTGGTTGATGCAGTTCCTGTGAGTTTTGTTGCGCCATATAATTTCATTCCCGAAAAGAAAAATAAAAAGGAAAAAAGTATTGCTGCAACAGAACCAAAATCAAAGGGAAAAATGCAGCAACAAATGTGGAACCGGAAAAAAAGGGAAAGAGTAAAAAGGGAAAAACAAAAAAGGAAATGGTTAAAGTTCAAAAGGCTCCAACGAAAAAAGCGAAGCCAAAAATAGTTAAAGAGAATACACAAAAACCTAAAGTAGGCCAAAAAAGAGGCAGAAAAGCTATGCAAGAGGATAAAGAGGTTGATATAGCAAAGGAAAAGCGTACAGTAAAGCCCTCTAATGCTATGAAGTCGCCATTCTATGATAGGAAAGTACGCATTAATCAAAAATGGCCTGAAGCAGAAATGAAAGTAGTTGAGTACATGTGGAGTGAAAGCAATCCTGAAGGGTAATATGTTACTGCATAACTGTTTATAAGCTACTGCATCAATGTTTATATGTCACTGCATCTGTTTTTTATTGTTACTGCATCATAATTTATATTGCATTGTATCAATACTAAAATATTACTGAATCTTAATTGTGCAGTGATATTGTTTTCAATGGAAAAGGATTTCAAATAGAAGGTGTGTTCTTCTTGAGCCTTTATCCTGAAGTTGAAGTTGCTTCAACCATAATTGATGTATGGAGCATTATACTAAACAATGAAGAGGAATTCCGAGACGAACTTTCAGGAAAAAGAAATGTTTACTATAGTACATTAATGCTGGTGAGTTAACTCAACTATATAATATAGCTAAAATTAAGTTGTAACTTTTTAATGCTTCTAAGACATTTCATATTTATTAAAACAGCCTCATCGTATGGTTGATTTCGATGATGGACTGTATTTGGAGAAAATAAGAATGAAGTTTGAAGAGAATCTTGACAGTGTTTTAGAAACTTCAGGATTGAAAGATTTAAATGATGTTGGTTTGGTAAGTAAAAAAATAGATTTATTATTATGAGTTCAAGTAATTTGATTTTTATTATAAATTCCAATGATGTTTAAGCGTTAAAATGTCTACAGATCTTCTTTCCTTATATAAAGATGACTGAAAATGGGGCAAATCATTACTATGTCATATGCTTTAATTTGAAGAATGGTGATATAGACATACTTGACAACATCGACAACGGCATTGAAAATATCTCAGATAGATATGGGAAATATTCAGAGGTTCTGGTAAGTATATCTAAAAAGAAAAAGAATGTTTTTTAATGCATCAAAATGAAAATATTACTTTGTTACTGCATAGTGCATCACAGTGCAAAAATCTAGTGCATCACTATTTATATCTACTGCATCACAGTGAAAAATCTATTGCATCAAACAATAAAATCATAATGCATATAGCTGTTTGAACCATGTTCAAATTTAGTTTATATCTGCTGCATCATAAATTTTTTAGTTAGTGCATCACTATGTATAAATTTACTGCATCACTACTTATATATCTAATGCATCTTAGTTTATATCTGCTGCATCATAAATTTTTTAGTTAGTGCATCACTATGTATAAATTTACTGCATCACTACTTATATATCTAATGCATCATAGTTTATATCTGCTGCATCATAAATTTCACAGATTGATACAAAAAACTAAATTTAATTTAACAAAATCTTATTATTTTTCACAGATTGATACATTTATCAGTTACCTAGAAAAGAAAAAGCACCCAAAGATCGCTGAGATTTGGTTGGCGAATGCAAGAATGGTGCCGATAAAATGGAAAACAACCTACAATGGTGTCGACTGTGGTATCTTTGTTATGAGACATATGGAAATGTATGCTGGAGAAGGAGTATTTCTGAATGAACTACAAAGAGAAGGCGCAGCTCTAAAAGCACAACTAAAAATGCTTCGTGCAAAGTACTTGGCAAAGATATTACTAAAAGATCTTAATATCCTCAAGAAGAAATTAATAAAAGATGCAGAAGCTTTTCTAAAGAAGCAAGAAAAGAAGTCAAAGATTATAACTCAAAATGATGTCAAAGTTGATGCAAATTTGATGAAGATGTTTAACGAGACTCTAGTCAAGACACTTGAAGACTGGTAGCTTTTGGATATATTTTAATGATCATGTTTAGATCATGTTTCTATTGTACTTTTACATTTTCTTAATGGTTGTTGAAAACTAGGTACTACTCTTTTTAATGACCAGTCAATGCCTTTCCACAAGTCCTAGAATTGTGGCCTGCCTTCTGACCGCATACACCACACGTCCTTCTCTTTGATAGTTCTTCAGCAGTTACTTCAGCTATAGGCTTAAACCTTGAAAAACAACCAGTTCCTTTAGTTTTACTTAGGCCTGGATTGTTTAAGATTTGTTCCTCCGGCTCTTTGACACCTAGCATCGAACTCATCACAGCTTTCCCATTCAACTTTGGAACTGTTGGAATATCAATAACAGCTTGATCGAATAACTCTTTCAAATTGTCTTTATATATAGCCATCTTGCTCAAATCATGTACCAAACGATCAATAGTAGATTCAAAAATCTCATACAAATCTAGAACTTCATTCCGAACTAAATCTGATGCACCAATTATTCTGGGAAGAGCAGATCTTGAAGGCTTCGCATTCTTTAACCAACGTTGTTTTAAGTAATTTCGAGGAAACTCCTTAACATTGTTCATACTTAAAACATAGAATGCATGAAGACACAAAAGCCCATACGACTCATATCGGTTACAGCTACATTGAACAATCATCTCAGACTTACAAAAATCAACCTACAAAAAATAAATGAAAACAAATCAAAATTATATTTAAATTGTCACAAAATAAATTAAGATAATGAGATGGACTACATATGACACTGAGATTTAATAAAATAGGCGATGCACTAAATTTAGATATTAATAAAATAAAAAATACTAGAACATTAAAGTTTATAAAAATAATACTGCATTAAAGTTTATAAACTACTGAATCATAGTGCAAAATCTACTGCATCACAGTGCAAAATCTACTGCATCATAATGAATAAACTACTGCATCACTATGATTATTAATAGAGTATATAATATAGAAGTGTGAATCAGTATGCATTACGGTATATAATATTTCTGATACATACCTAATAAACAGGAAAATCATTGTCACCACGACTTCCATTATGATACTGAGTATCACGAACTGCATATTTCTCCATATTCTCAACTTGATCAACACTCAATGCAATGCAATACTTATATGAAGCATAAATCTCATCCTGCACGTCGAAGAATAGTGTTCTAGTATATAGCTTACACGCTTCTTTTTCCATCAGAAGACCTGTTTTGAATACTGGAGTTTTATATCTAGAATCATGGTCATTCTTGCGCTCTATGTACTGTTAGGTCACCATTTAGTAAACACAAATATAAGGATGAGAGAAATGAGATGAGAATGAGCGTGGGATGATTATGAGAAATATGAGAAAATAAAATGCAAGAGTTTCCTTAATGTTTTCAAATAACCAACCAAATACAAATGAGACCTAAGGCTTCTATTTATAGGGAAGGAGCTAGGGCAACACTCCCTCTCCTTCCACTATCCAAATCGTATGGGCTTGAGGCCCATGGACCTCATTCATAAGCCTAGTAAACTTGATACAAGTAGTGATTGAAAGTAAATAATAGTTAAGCAACCTAACTTTATTACAAATGACCGAGACTTCATAAAATAGTGAAAACTATGATCCCAACAATCTCCCCCTAAGGGTCGGTCATCATGGTTGCTTGACGTCTTCATCTTTGTCGTTTGACTTGTGACATGTAAAACTCTAGACGTCTTCAAGAGTGATTAGAATGATAATGGATGTACTTTGCTCTTTGTCTTTGTTCTTTGGTGATGATGTAGTGATAGTGTTATGAAGTTGTCTGCCGTTCGTCACTCCAGCGTCTGTGGTGGTTGTCCGCCATTCCAACATACTCATACATCTTTGGACTTAGACTTTCACGTACAAGAAGTTCCTTTTCATACTTTGAGATCTTTGTCTTTATACTTTGTAGATTCCTTAAAGGCGTAGAATCTTTCTTTGAACTTTGTGTTGCTAAGATCTTTGGAGGAGCTTTCTTTGATTTCAAGATGTATGTATGAGCATGTTGGAATCTACCATCATGGAAATGAGGTACCTGCGAGTAAACAGTTAGCAATAAAAACAACCGGTACTTACGGATAAGGAATTAGAGCTCGTCAACAGCATAGTGTGAAGACTCCTTCTAATCCTTATCCAGGCAGTTCCCATATCAGATACTCCCGAGGGAGCTTACTAGACCTACTATGTAGCTCAATGACTGGGTGAGTCGCTGGGGATCACTCCACGACTGTAGACCGCTATGGAACCACCGCAAACACTAAGCGTAACCCTTGTGGGGTTACCGAAGTGACCTGCTGTCAGGGCTGTTTGATGTTGACCCTGGCAGGATTTCCGTTCAATCATTGAGAAATACTTACGTAATCCTCACATAAACGTTCTAGGCAGATTGCTAAGATCTGCGAAGGACTCGATAGTTTACAACTGATGCCCATTGATGTAGAACATCAGTCGTAGAAATACTAAGTGTTCCTAAGAGATCTTTGATGTATCTCAAGGCTCTAGACTCTATAATTGCACACCTAGGTTTCGTATGCGGAGACTGGGGAGGTGTCTCCTGCTTCAATATCAACCGTCTCTAAGAGATAGGTCGATAGGTTATGCGGGTTCCCCGTGAGAATGAAACAAATCCTTTTAAGAGAACTTGAGTGGTTAAGAAGGTTTAGTGCATTACGTCACTGGGTCCATGACGACTTTGTCTTCAATACCGGTGTTGTCTGTTGCAACAACCAGTAGCATACGTATTGAACCCGGTGTCTGCCCTAAGGTTGAACATATGGAGGGCTATTTCTTTTCACCCTTTACTTTACTTTTCTTTTTAATTCTTCAACTCCTTCTTTCCCTTTCATTCATTTCTCCTTTTTTCGTATCATACCTAAGGACTTCTAATTCTAACTATGGGAGATGTCCTTGGGTAGATCCCTCCGGCTCTGGCGGATCATAGGACTGATATTCCTATCTTAATCACCTTATAACTCCGACAGTAGCCAAGAAACCTTTGATTGAAAAATCTCTCAAAGTGTTTGTGATAATCAAATATTTTGGTTAACACTTTGAGAGTTTTGTGTACACTTTTGAAGGGCTCCCCCTGCACATGTGCTCATAAGTATTTAATAAATTTGCACATGCGGGAGGAGCAAGCACTTTTGAATTGATCCACTTTCCGTGAACAAGACCGATTCGAGACACGCTTACATCACTAGTTAGACTAGCTTGAAGTTATTACCCGGCCTGATCAAGTTCACAGAAAGTTTCTCGAGATGGTACATTTCTACTAAGACATATCCTTTTCGAGACACGCTTACGTGGTTAGTTAAAGAGATGCATTGTCAGTTTTTAGGTGACAACTAGCTCTAGTAACTAACTTGATGTTATTACCCGTCGAGGATAAGTCCTTTCGATGTTACTAACTTGTATTATCTCGTCAATTCCTGGGTCAATACTGAGTCTAGCTCGCACATGATACAACTTAAAGCTTTGACTTCGTATATTTTAATCACTTTTTCATTTTCTCCCCCTCAAAAATAGCATATAAAATGGTGTTTTTGACAAACTTTTAGATTAAAATATGCCTTTTGAGTCTTACGGGGAGATTTACCAAGAACTTTTGATTTAGAGCAAAGTATTTAGTTTTGACAAATGCTCCCCCTCAACAAGTGATCAGGTCTTATTGAGGTGAAATACTTGTCCTTTTGAGCAGAATTATGAAAAATCATAAATGTTTGATTAATTCTACTCAAAAGTAAGAAGCCTTCGCTCCTTATATTTAGGATTGAGGCACTGATGCGTACCTCAGGGTCCTTTCTTTACAAGTTCGGGTTGTGCACTGTAATGCGTGCACAAGCCAATATGAAAAAATCATTCAATCAAATGAAATAATCAAATGTACCAAGTTACTCTTCGTCAGTAAGTGGAGCATCAAAGTCAGTGAACTTGGGTTCAGGTCTTTCAAAGTTTCTGACAGGAAATGATGGTCTGACGCCGATGTAGCTTTCCAGTCGTCTGATCTGTTCCCATCGAAATAACCTTTCCTCAATCTTTAAGACAAAATTCCGAACTTGTCTTCTCGTGCTGGATTTCCATCTCGGTTGTTTCCCCTTAGCTATCTTTCGTCGATCATCATTCAACCTTTTGACCAGCCCATCACGAACAGATTTGAGTGTAACATCACAGAATTTGTGCACCTCATCGAATCGCATGAAACTTTGTAGCTGTTTGCTGTTGATGTAGGTGAAACCAAAAGGATCTTGGTTGAGAGAAAACTGTGACGTTTGATAAATTCCATCAAACGTGAATTGTGGCTTTGTCAAGTTTATCTTCTGTTGATAACTTTCCACACCCAGTTGAAGGTCTTCCACTCTTTCTTGAACTATTAGTCGTCGGATGTAGAGAAGTAGCGATGCCATAAAGTTGTACTGGACATCTCTGTCGAAACCCCGCATTTTTCCTTTGACCTTTTCGAGATACATATCTTCAATGTCATTCAGATTAAGGTCAGGAAAGTCTGCTTCAGAGAACTTGTACTTCTTTTCATCTTGTCGTTTAACAACAATTTCATGCATGAATTTGTAGTTAAATCGTTGCGACTCGTGGATCTCCAAGATGGTGATGATCTTAGATTTATGCTTCACATTTTCCAAAGATTTCTCTCCCAATCTGCTAGTATAACCGAGACGACGACGTTCTGGCCAGTGTTGAATGCCGTGTAGGGCATCTCTGTCGTAAGCTACGATGGAGTTGCTGAATACACGAGTTGTTTCTTCGATGGCAGGGATTTCGTATCTGGCGGCTGGTACGGAGATAGTGAGTGATGAAGCATATTTCTTCTTGTTTTTCTCTTGGGTGAGTTTGATATTCTGAAGATCTTTGTTGAAGAAATAACTATAGGGTAACTTGGGCTTATCTGGAAATCCTGTCAAAGGCAATGGTTTTGTCCAGTCGGTGAAGTAAGGTTTTTCATGGTTCTTTGAACTGAAATCGATATTCATCTCAGGATTTAGCCAGTCAAATTCGGCAGACATTGCACTGGCTATATTCTGCAAATGAAATTCGTATTCAACTTTGTTCCCAGATCTTTTCTTGAGAAAATCTTGTGCGTCCTTATTGATTCTTCTCAGCTCCGTCTTTGTAAGTTTGTTAATCTGAAGATCCTTCATGATAACTTGGGTAAACTGTAGAGTATTGCCCGGAAGGGGTTCTTCATCTTCTAGAGGAGGTTGTGCTTGAACCATGTCTGTCAACCAGTCGTTAAGAGGAGTATCGTCATTGTCGAGCCATGTATGACGGCTTTTCTTCTTGGATTTCTTAGACTTAGATGGAGCATCTTTGTCTTTAACCTTGGACGGTGACGATGGTCCAGCATGAGAATCATGAGTTGGTGGGGCACGGTAGTCAGTGTCAAGTTGATCCTGGAAGTCATCTGTGTGTTCCATGAAAAATTCTTCATCTTCGGTTTGACCTTTACCAGTAGTAGAGGGTTGTTGTTGAGTTCCCGGAGGAGTGGAGTCCTTTTACGGCTGTATAGAGGATGAGGGACCTGTTCCAGACTTGGATTTCTTGCCTTTGGAGTTTGGGTCAGGATCGTCATCTTTTCTTGTCCGTTTACGGGTTCCAACAGCTTCTTTGCATGACTCTTTTGACATATAAGCCACCATAGCATCATGTAGGGCCTTTTCTTCAGCTGTCTGTGTGGTTTTGGTGGCAATGTTGTCAAAGAGTTTGACAAGCATGTCATTGAAGGACAATTCTGGGACGGTTGGAGCCACAGAAGAAGGTTTAGCGGTGTGAAGCGTGAATGGTGTAGTAGACAACATTTTCCTTGTAACACTTCTGATTCTGTGATCCAAGTTGTCATTGATTGGTTCAAGAAGGTTTGCTACTGTAGGAGTGATCATATCAACCAGATTTTCAGAGAGAAAATCATGTGTTGCAGTTCTAATAAATCCTTCGTAATCAGAGTTCAAGAACTTGTCGATCAGCTGCTTTGACTCCTCGAAGTCCTCAACTTGTTTGGTAAGATTGGTAACCATGTTGGTGAGTTTGTTCACTTGCTCCTGAAGATCAACTGATTGTTTTGGTTCATTGATCGAATGCTGTTTAGATGCGGTTTCAGAAGGTGTGGGGGATGAGTGCTCAGGTGATGATTCGGACGATGACTCGTTGTGAGAGTTTGAAGAAGAAGCGGGAGGAGTCGGATCCTTTGGTGGAGAGTCTTGAGGAGGTGGAGGTTGTGCTGAGGAAGTCTGCTGGGAAGATGACTTAAGAAATATGTTGGTGTCGAACTGGTTCTTCTCTTCATTTTCTTTTCTGCGACGTTCTTCTGCTTCCTCTGCTTCTCGTGCAAGAAACTCTGGAGTAATGAGGTATTCGTGTTCCTGATCCGGAACAAATGGCTCTTGGCCGCCAACATTCTCCTCTATGTTAGCAGTCTCTGTCATGATGACGGTGTCATCAGGTTGAGGAGCTGTTTCTGTCGTTGTGGTCACAATGGGAGGAACAATGCTGCTTGTTGTTCCTTCATGTTCCGACTGATCGATAGGCGGTGGAGTGAAAGATTGAGACATTAGTCGGCTTTCAAGAGTTGCTTTCCTTTGTTCTTTCCTAAGTTGCTTTTCTTCAGCTCGAGTGTCGACAACTATACTCTTCAGTTTACGTTTATCGACCAATGGTTCAACGATTGGTTCGTCTTCATCATCCTGAGGTTCATTGATAGTGACTCCTTTTCTTTTCCTTGTCTCTTCTTCATAGGTTTCTAGACTTTGTTGGATGGCAATCTCTGTTGCAGGGAAGCTTTCATCAGGTGCTCTGTATCTCAGTTCATAGTCTGGTTCTTCTTCTTCAGATTCCGTATCGAACTCGGATTCGGTGTCAGAAGGTGGAGGTGTAGGTTCATCACGAAGAATGTATTCAGGAGTAACCTTCTTCTTTGGCTTGGTAGCAGGTTTGGGTTTGGAGGTAGGTTTAGGTGTGGTAGTAGTCTTGGGTTTAGCCATTGGAGCAGACTTTGATCTTGTTTGAGGTGATCCAGTGGTGCTTGTGGTACTTCCAGACTTTACCCCTCCTTTGCTTCGAGTCTTTATTGTGGCTTCTTCCTGTTCCCCTTTGTAAGCCAGATCATACAACTTGAAGTTCGCCCTTTTCTTAATACTGTCATCCAGAAGGTATTCGGGAATCCTCATTCCTTTGATCTTGGTTGAGGAAGTGGTCGATTTGATGAATGAGGTGGTGAAGTCATCCTCGAAGAGGTGCTTCGGCTCATTAGGATCAGCCATCCTTTTGATGAATTCTGGAGAACTTTTGCAGAGATGTTCTATGATAAGCTTGGTGAATCTCGTGAATGGTATCATAGTCTTCACACGTTCAGTCTGAATACTGTGGACGATATCATTCATGATAGGAACTGCAAAATCAATCGGTGTCAGAGTCACCATTCCCCAGAATGTTTGCAGGTGTTCGAGCCTTGGATGTTCATGACCACTTTTCCTTCCAGATATAGATCTTACCACCAACAGACAGAATGTTCTCCAAGGCTGAGGGATATACTTGACATTGAATTTGGAAAGCTTGACAAGAGGTACATCATCATCAACCTCATATCCTAGTTCAATGAAGAAGTCAAGAAGTTCCAGGTCAGGTAGTATGGGAGCAAATTCATTGTCAGGTTGTGGCATGAGAAGGGCTGTTCGAAGAACGTCATGATCCACAGAGTATTCTTGGCTATCCAGTGTAATAGTGAAAGACTCATCATTCAAGTTGGCTTGAGCAGTAAGCCAGAACTGATGAAGGTAGAACAGCAGAACTGAGGTAGAACAGGTGAGCAGAGGTTTGCAAGGATGTGCCAGTAGGATATCTTTCACAATCATGCATGATTTCTCTGTGATATTCAACTTGTTGAAATCAACTCGGGGGTTGTTGTTGCCAATCGTGACATTGTAGTTCTCGGGAGTGATGTCATCCAAGGTGAGTAATAGAAGAGGTTGTTCTGCGACGTTCTCATTGTGTTCAGCCATGTTTATCTGAAAAGTATCACCATAAACCAAACATCCAAATTTGTTATGTGTTAGCACAGTTTAGAGTTTGGATACAGATATCTACTTGAGACAGTTAAGCACAAATGCGTCATTTTGTTATGAGTCAAATAATGCATATTGCAAATAAGCACAACATGACAAGCACAATTCACAACTACATCACATTACACAACAATAATGAATCACACCAATGGTACATAGATATAACATGATAATGCCAAACAAGATTTCAAAAAATGTATCATGGACCTTTTATCGCAAACTTGAGTAAAGAAACAGATTTCGAAAAATGTTATAGTGAAACTTTATTGAGAAAGTGACTTTCTCGAAAAAAATTCCACATAACTGACTTTTATCGAGATTTCTTTCTTTTTCGAAAAATTTGATGTTTTTCGAGAAACTGATGAAACTTTTCGAGAAAGTGACTTCTTCGATAAAATTCCCCAGAATTGACATTTATCGAAAAAATTAAGTTATCGAGAAAAACACATTAAGTTTTTCGATAAAACAGCATTTCGAGAAACTGAAGATTTCGAAAAATATAGTTCACAGAAAGATTTCGAAAAATTTGAGCATTGAATCAATATTTATCGAAAAACTTAAGTTTCTCGATAATTTGAAAAGTTTTCGATAAAACTTAGTTTTTCGAAAAAACATGAATGATTTTCGAAAATGATAGTTTCTCGATATTTTTGAAAAGATTTCGATAAACTCAGGTTCTCGAAAACAATCCTTATACAAGAATTAATTCGAATTGTGTAGAAGTCACACGTACATTACTTTCACAAAGAACTTTTCAATGATTTTGGCCTGTCACAATTTAGGCAAAATCACAAAGATTTCGATAATGCACAAGAATCATGTTTTTCGATAACTAAACAAATTTGAGCCTAAGGTGAATCAATGGTACTACCATATCTCAAACATATGTAGCAAGCACATTGTGACAATATATAACACTTTTGGACTCAGATTGATGTAATCAATCAAATAACGAGGCATACATGGCTATCGAGAACATAGCATCCATGGTGTATTTCAACAAAGATACATCAAACATGCATTTATAAGACCTTAGAAACAAATCCCACCAATAACATCAAGCATATATTCACAGAACCTTATGAACCCAATTCGACCTAAACCCTAGCTTTCTTAGATCGATGCAAACGTGATGGAGTGAGAATATAAATGATGAGAAAGTGTTAGAAACATGCTAAGTAACTAAACCCTATCAAGAATTAAACCCACAACACGTAAATAGCAATTTTCGAAATCCTAACCCTAGTTCTCGACATCAAGAAATCAAGAGATCGAACCGTTGAAAAACCAATTAACCAAGATCCTATGTTTGTAATGCCCTAGTGATTACAGAGGAACTTACAATTTAATGATCAAGGTCGTGGTTAACTCGAATGAATTTGAACCGTGGGTTCGGATGAAAGGGTTTAAGAGAGTTTTTTGAATCTGTGTGGTTTATTAGTTTGTACGGTTTGTTTGTTTATTTTAAACAAAATTTGGAGTTTAGTCCCTTTTAGTCCCTTGACTTTAAGATATGTCTATTAGATTCCTAAGTTAACTAGCAAACCTAAGTGATTTTATGAGATATACATCCTTGAAGTTAACTTATGAAGACTTGAACCAGATGAGACAAAGTGTTGTAAAATAAACTCGTTCACACACTCTGAAAATAAGAGAGACATGCAAGTATACCAATTTAAAATTGGTAAAAAGTTTAAGCGTGACTCCCCCTCAACACTTGTAAAGTAAGAACAAGATGTTGAATGGAAGCGATATACTTGCATTTTTTTTTTTTTTTTTTTTTTTGGATTAATTAGTAGTAAAGAAAGAAAACAAAATATTAGACAGAGATAGTAGTGATGTTTGACGATCAGTGGTATTTTAAAAACTTTTCCAGATCCTCTGGTGTCAAACATCTCATACCAATTTGGTGAACAAGACTAGCAAACCTTGATGGTGCCAAGGATTTGGTAAGTAAGTCCGCCAATTGGTACTCAGTTCCAACAAAATAAAGTTCAACTGTACCCCTTTCCACATGCTCTTTGATGAAATGATAACGGAGATCGATGTGTTTGGATTTGCAATGATGCACAGTGTTGCAGGAGATAGCAATTGCACTCTTTGAATCACAGTAGATAGGAATCTTGTTGAATAGGTAGCCATAATCTTTAAGTTGTGATCTCATCCAGATGACTTGAGCACAACAAGCAGACATGGCTACGTATTCAGATTCTGTAGATGACAAAGACGTGCAGTCCTGCTTCTTAGATTGCCATGACACAAGTTTGTCTCCAAGAAACTGTAATCCACCAGATGTACTTTTGCGTGTGTCTAAACATCCTGCATGGTCAGCATCTGAAAAAGCAATTAGTTCAAAACCAGAATCCTTCGGATACCAGATCCCCAAGTTAATGGTTCCCTTTATGTATCGAAGGATTCTCTTGACCTCACTGAGGTGTTTTTCAGTTGGTCTGGACTGATAGCGAGAGCACATGTAGACAGCAAAAACTATATCAGGTCTACTAGCTGTGAGATACATGAGGGACCCAATCATACTTCGGTATTTGGTAGGGTCAACGGGAGTCCCATGTAAATCAGCATCTAGTTTTGTGGTATAGCCCATTGGTGTATTATAAGTATCACAAGACATCATTCCATGTTTCTTTAAAATTTCAAGAGCATATTTGGACTGATTTATAAAAATTCCACGGGGTGATTGATGAACTTGTAGTCCTAAAAAGAACGAAAGTTCACCCATCATGGACATTTCAAAATTATCTTTCATTAATTTTGCAAAATCATTGGAATAACTTCTTTTTGTTGAGGCAAAAATGATGTCATCGACATATATTTGAACAACAAGTAAGTCCTCCCCGTAGGTTTTTGTAAATAGTGTGGGATCCACTGATCCTTTAAGGAATTTATTGGCCAATAAGAAAGTAGACAATTTGTCATACCACGCCCGTGGGGCTTGCTTGAGTCCGTAGAGAGCCTTTTTGAGTCGGTAGACATGATTAGGACGCTCAGGATCAACGAAGCCTTCAGGTTGACTGACATAAACTTCTTCACGGAGTTCTCCATTCAGAAATGCTGTTTTCACATCCATCTAGTAAACCACCATATTCCTATGAGCAGCATAAGCCAAAAAGATCCGAACAGCTTCATGTCTTGCCACTGGAGCAAAGGATTCAGCAAAGTCAAGACCTTCAAGTTGAGAGTATCCTTTCGCTACCAGACGTGATTTGTTGCGGATGACTGTCCCTTCTGCATCAAGCTTATTCTTCCAGATCCATTTTAACCCGATGACAAAGACTCCGTCAGGTCTTTCAACTAATTCCCAGACTTCTAATCGAATGAATTGCTGAAATTCCTCTTGCATAGATTCAATCCAGTTGTCATAAGTCATTGCTTCTTTAATGTTCTTGGGTTCTTCATGACACACCGTGAGTGCGTAGATGCAAGTTTCTCCATCTGTGTGAAGTCGTTGTCTTGTCATAACAGGTGCATCTGGATGGCCAATGATATGAACTAGTGGATGGTCACGAGTCCATTTATGTGTTGAAGGGTGTAGTTGATATGTATCTCGCATGTTGGCAGGATCCAAGTTGCGTGTTGACGACTCAGCTATATCAGGAACTGTAGTAGCTGGTGCAAACGGATTAATGAACGCATCAGGATCATGCTCTGCGGATTGTGGAACTGATAGTTGTGGTGGATCTTCAGCTGAAAGGCGGGAAGTAGAACCAGTTTGTTCTGCTGTAGATGGTGATACAATTGGAGGACCGTCTCTCTCAACACTTGTTGAAGTTTGTTGAGGTGAGTCTGGTACTTGTATGTGATCAGGTTGAGCAGCGGAATTTGGTGAGACCTCAGTAGGACGGTATTCAATTGTGTCATCAAATAGTGGAGCAAACAAGGTTTCTAATTCTTTTCGGTTAAGTGGCAAAGGTTCAGCTGAAGATGCCGGAGAGTTAAGACGGTTAAATTCGGGTCCTAAGCTGTGTTGCTCAGAAGCCATCTGGGTGAGTTCATCAAAATTAGCGTGAATGGTTTCTTGAATTTCTCGAGTACGACGATTCCAAATTCGAAAACCTTTAGAATTTTCACAATATCCAACGAACACTCCGATGTCAGCCTTTGCTTTAAGTTTACCTAAATCATCACGATCATTTTTCGGATAACAGAGTGCTCCAAAAACATGAAAGTAATCGATGTTTGGTTTCCTTTTGTGAACAATTTGATATGGTGTTTTGCGATGATGTTTTGTGATCATACAACGGTTTTGAGTGTAACATGCAGTTGAAACAGCTTCTGCCCACAAGTAATCTGGTAATTGAGCATTAATCAACATAGTTCTAGCAGCTTCCACTAACGTCCTGTTGCGTCTTTCAACACCTCCATTCTGTTCTGGGCTTCTAGGAATAGATGTTTGATGTTCAATTCCCACTTTCTCATAATAAGACCTAAGTGTCTGATTCTTGAATTCAGTTCCATTGTCAGTTCTGACTATTCGGACTGTGTTGCGAAGCTGAACTTGAATTTTGGTGAGAAAGGTGATGATCATTGAAGGAGCTTGATCTTTACTTCGTAGAAAATAAACCCAAGTCCATCTGGAGAAGTCATCCACAATTACTAGTATGTAGCGTTTACCGTTGATACTTTGAACACGCATTGGTCCACACAAATCCATATGTAGCAGTTGTAAGACATGATTCGTACTTTGCTCAGGTTTGGACGGAAAATGAGCACGAGTACTTTTGCCTTGTTCACAGGCTGGACATAAGTGATCTTTGGTGAAACGGAATCTTGGAAATCCATCAACAAGTTTATAACGAGCAAGGTCCGTCATGGTTTTGAAATTCAAGTGCGAAAGATGTTTGTGCCATAACCAAGATTTAGTTGACTCTGCTTTGGAGAGAAGACATATCGGAGATGTTGCAATCATATCTGACATTGATATAGTGTGAAGATTGGAGTCACGTGAGCCAGTCATAAGATCGTTTCCTTGTAAGTCACGAACAAAGCAAGTTTTCTCACGAAATGCAACTTCTAGATCCCCATCACAGAATTGACCAACAGAGAAAAGGTTGTGTCCAAGGCCTTCCACATAATAAACACGGCTTATTTCGATGTTTCCACTTACATAGTCACCATATCCCATGATTAAAGCGTAATGATCATTCCCGAATCTGACAGTGCCAATGAACTTTGAGACAAAGTTTTTCAACAGTTTGAGATTGCCTGTCATATGTCGGGTGCATCCGCTATCAACAATCCAGAGAATGATCTGTACCACCTACATCACAAGAAGAGGACACAGATGGAACAGAAGTAAGGGTGGAACCCAAAGACAGTGCGGGTTCCTGTTGGTTAGAAACACATTTATTCAACAATTTAGGAATCCATTTAAAGTCTGGTTTGTGTTGTAACCAACGTTGCCAATTCCAACTAGTGTTTGCTTTCTTAATGTTAAATGCACTAGTCGTGGGCTCAATCCTAGATTTGTTCTTGGCACCTATGGGGGTAACTTCAGTTTCATTAGAAACCGTAGAGGACGGCTTTCCTAAGTTAGACTTAGAGGCAATAGTGGGCCTAGAAGGAATGCGTGTCCTACGTTTCTTATGACGATTTAGAAGAGAATTAGCTAAACATTTTGTATGATCACCAGATGATACGCTTTTACGACAAAACACACAAGATGCATTAATATTCAAAACATTCAAAGGTTCATCATTCGTTACATTTAGATTTTGATTACAATTTGCCAGATTAGAATCTAAATCTGATGCAACATGAGTTTTATTCAAATTCCTAAGTTGGTCTTCTACTTCTTGAGCTTCTAGGTGTCCTCTCTTACGTTGCAAGATCCTATTCTTCTTTTTACTTTTCCGCTTGGGTCTGCTAACGCTAGTAGTGGAGACTAGTCCTGTAGAAGTGGAGGTATCAACATTAGTATTATGAACAACCTTTCCTTTTTCCGTTTTGTCTAATTTATACATTCCTGGTGCTATCACCGTGGTGTCAACCATCTTTCCTTTCTGAAGTAGCCTAACTTTCTCTTTTAAATCGATGATGATGTGATTTTTATCCTGAATTTCAGACTCGAGTAAACCATTGCAATATTTGATGTCATCGTGGTTTTGTTGCCATTCGGCGTTTTCAATTTTTAAGTCCGCAATTTCTTTTTCATATTTGAGACACAAACGTTTGAAAGACTCAATGTTTTTGCAAAGCTGACAAGAGTTAGAAACATTTTGACTTTGAAGTTTCAATTCCTTACTAAGACTCTGAGCTTGACACCAATCAAGCTTTTGTTTGAGTTGAAAATTTTCTTTTGAAAACTGTTGTGTCACATTATCATTCTTTTTCCTCAACTTATCATTTTCCTGTTTAAGTGTCTCAATTTCCACATTCAACAAATTATTATCAACACAAAGATCATCCATAAGCATAGAAGTACCAGATTTATAGAGATCATTCATGATAACAGACAAAATATCAGCATTGAGAACTTGTTCCAAGAGTCGATCAGCATCATTTTTGAAAACTCTAGTTCTTTGCTTTTGAACCAAAATTTCTTTTTCAGTTTCATTGAAAACGTTTATCATATGTTTGACCTCCTTTTGAAGTTCCTGATCCCAACGTGTAGCACATAGACGGAGGTGTTGAACAATTGGCTTCATTTGTTTTTGAAAAATATCTCTCTTTTCTCGCTCGTAAGCGGATTGAAAAGTTTCAATTTTTATTTCAGAATTACGTTCAATTGTTTCCTCCAAAATTTCGATGTCTTCCATAAAGGTTTTGAAATAATTTAAGACACGAACATTTTTTGGTAAGGGTGAAAGTTCACCGGATGATGGTAAAGGACCATTTATTTGTGCTACAGTTTGGACAGGGGCTGCATTAGAAGATGAAACATATGACTCTTCGATAAACCATGATTTCTCAGGTAAGTCTTTTTGAGTAACAAAAGATTTTGAAATTGGAGGAGCTTTTGAATAGTCATATGGTGTCCAATATTGAACTTGACTCATTTTAGATCGACTCTCTTCTTCAAGTTCTTCTTCTTCCTCAGTATCAAAAACAACAGCACGCACAATTGTATCATCAAGCAAATAATCCATACTGTAAATTTTAGGAATTTCTTTGAATGCTGTGTGAAGAAACATTGAATTGTAATCGCCAAGTGCAAATCCTGTACCGGGTCTCGGTTTTAAAGTAAATTTCTGAATTGTTGTGACAGAGTTTCCGTGTTTGTAAACAATGTTACGAAATTCTTTGAGTTGGTTTTCAAGATCGACAATATCACCGAGTAAATCATCGATATACTTCCTTTTTCGTATTTTATGTTCACAAAAATCTTTTTGACAACTTGACAATTCTGTTTCTGTTTTTGAAAGTTCTGTTTGAAGACGTTCAACTTGCATTTTCAATTCATACTTTTCACTTTCAAGTTTCGAAATCAACTTTCCGTTTGACTCAATTAAATCTTGCATTTTGCGTTGAAGATCTTGTTCTTTATTGTAAGAATCTTGAAAAGCATTTTCAAAACTTTTTGCATTTTTAATCTTTTCGTCCTGATTTGAAAGTTGAATTTTATAACATTCAATATCTCTTGCAAGTGACGCATTTTGTTCTTTTAAAGCTTTATTTATTTCGTTGCATTTTATAATTTGCAATTGCTGAGCATCCAGTTGTTTAGATAACAATATTAGGTCAGGGTCTGGATCAAATGATGGTTCATGTTGTTCTAAATTTTCATGTTCATTATTCTCAGTAGGATCATCAAATGAAACAACTGTGTCATCATCGAATATGACAACTGTGCTTATTTGTTCATCTTTTTGAGGTGATCAAGATGATTTAGATGGAACAACTTGCGCCATATCTGATTCATAAGCAGAAGGTGAGACAAATTCATTAATAAAGCATTCATTGAGGTCATGTACCTGAGACAAGCCGTCAGTGTCATACACTGGACCTGAATCATTGAGCTTAAGTTCCTGCATGTTGGCCATAAGCATCACAGCTGCATTAGCTTCCAGATCTTCCATGTCATCATCATTGTTCACATTTGCCATGAAGTTGTTATCTTGTTCAGGGAAATGTCCGTCTTTTTCATCTTGAAGAGCCATGAGTAACGCCTGCTTGTGAAACTTACTACCGCGAGTTCTCGGTTTGGGACATGCTGTAGCTATATGACCTTGCTCATTACAATTGTAGCACCAAACTGCATTCCCTGAGTTGGAGTTCCTTGTTGCAACTGAGTCAGACCTTTGTTGAGAAGATCCGGAGTTGTTCTTGAACCCCGTATTGTTACTGAACCTCTGATCATTCCCATAATTTCCGGAAGAATTTCCTGAACCAAATCGACCATAATTGCGATTCTGAATTTCCACTCTTCCATCATGAACAACCGCTTGATTCCTTGTATTCGAAGATGACCGTTGACGGTTGTTTGTTTTGTTGGAGAATTTGCTGAAAGCACGAGCTATAAGAGCAAGTCCCTGATTCAACGTATGAAAGTCATCATCGTCATCTTCATTGGAGTTGGAGTAGTACACAGAATCATTGTTGTTTAACGGAACAAGTTGAGTAGAAGTATTCGGTAGAGATGAATCATAAGGGACCATTTGGTTCGAGGTGGAGGATTGTGGATAACTGAAGTAGTTCTGCTCTTGAACATATGCATGATTAGACATTGGTGGTGGAGCGTAGGAAGACTGAGCTACGAGAGCCAAAGAATTTGGTGTAGAAGTTGGTGTGTATCCTCCTCGTAGAGCTCGATCTTTTTCCACTTCAGGTTCATGATGTTTCAGAAAATCATACAACAAACCATATGGAGCATCATGCAAATTCTTTGTTTGACGAACAAATGTCACATATTTATGCCAATCCGGGCCAAGGCTACCAACAAATTTGGAGTTCACAGCGATCCTAGGTACTGTGATTTTGTGACGTTCCAGATCATTAACCACATTTGTGAAACGATGATAGTAGGATTCAAGTGACTCTCCAGGTTCAATTGTGATGTCAGTGTATTCCATGTATAGCTTGGATTCCATGTCATCTTTGTTCAATTGAGTTCCTTCCATAAGGAGATGAACGTGTTCCCACATAGCTTTGGCTGTTTTCTGAGCATCGACACTTCGATAGATCGGATTAGGTATACCTTGAAGTATATAAGCCATTGCGTACTGATCAGCTTCACGATGTAGTTTCTGTTCTTCAGTGAGTGCAGATTCTGGAAGGGGTCTATCACCAGGAGGACGTGGAGGATCAGCATGTGGATCACCAGCTTCAAATCTAGTTGGCCACTCAAATGGTCCTTCAAGTATCACTTGCTTCAAGAATTTCCCATGAGGTTTCTTTAGCTCCACAAATCGTAAGAATCGACTTGACCATTGAACATAGTTCCCAGGTGTAAGCATTGGAGGTGTTTCAAGTGATCCTGCCTCATGTCGGGATTGTTGAGTTGTAATAACTTCACACATTCTGTCAAACCAGTGAGGTTGTTTGGAGGAAAACTGATTGGTTTGTTGTGGCACTTGATATGATTGTTGTTGAGGAATGATCTGATGTTGCATCATTAGGTAATGATGTAGTGGATTGTATTTAGGAGGTTGTTGATTCATTATGTGCGGAAGGTATTGTTGTTGCTGATACTGCTGATGCTGAGGTTGCTGAGACTGCTGATGTTGAGGTTGCTGAATATGAGGGAAGTAATGATTTGGAGGTTGAGACATCTTAGAACACTTGTGTAGAAATGGATCTTGTAGAAAGTGTAGATTTAACCAATTATCGAGAAACTTAGCACAACTAGGGTTTGCGAAACTTGTCAAGGTTTTCGAAAAACTTTGTAGATTATCGAGAAACAAGATTTCGAAACTTGGCAGGTTTTCGAGAAACCAGGTTTTCGAAACTTTGGCAGATTTTCGAGAAACAAGGATTTCGAAACTTGACAGATTTTCGAGAAATAAGGTTTTCGAAACTTGGCAGATTTTTCGAAAACTTAAGATTTCGAAAACTTTAATAAATTTTTCGAAAACTTTGTGATTTCGAAAAAAAATTGAAGTTTTTCGAAAAATACACAAAATTTTGCGATAAAACCAGTTTTCGAAATTATACAATTTCGAAAACTTTCCCAAAAGTCGAAGTACTTAACTTTCTTATACAAGAAAGAAAATACCGAGTCCACACAAACGAAGTCGAGGTAGTGCACTTTGAGAAGATCGCGAAAATGGGAACTTGCAGGTTCTCGATATTTTGTAATTTTTGTTTTTCAAAGAAAGCAATCCTTAAATTCGTTTTTATTTCAAGATACTTGTACTTTTGTGTATAAAATGTGTAGATCTTAAGGAAAGTAGAAAACTTTAAGAAATTTTTCAAATTTGTTAAGATTTCGATAAAAAGTACAACTATGCAAGATCGAATAATTTAGTAAAAAATTTGGAACTTTTTGGTTTGTTTTGATTTTAAACACAAGTTTGTAAGCAAAGATGTGAGAAAAACCAAGAAACTAACAAAAAATTTAAAATTTTTACAAACTATTCGAAAAAAAACGATTTGTAAAGAAAGAAATCAATGAAAAAACAATAACTACACCTTCCTCTAGCGAATGATACCACTTGTTAGGTCACCATTTAGTAAACACAAGTATAAGGATGAGAGAAATGAGATGAGAATGAGAGTGGGATGATTATTAGAAATATGAGAAAATGAAATGCAAGAGTTTCCTTAATGTTTTCAAATAACCAACCAAATACAAATGAGACCTAAGGCTTCTATTTATAGGGAAGGAGCTAGGGCAACACTCCCTCTCCTTCCACTATCCAAATCGTATGGGCTTGAGGCCCATGGACCTCATTCATAAGCCTAGTAAACTTGATACAAGTAGTGATTGAAAGTAAATAATAGTTAAGCAACCTAACTTTATTACAAATGACCGAGACTTCATAAAATAGTGAAAACTATGATCCCAACATGTACCTCTGATACTCTATAGCAGTGTCGTAATGGCTTAAGAATTCAACAAGAGTAAGGTGAGGACTAGTCCATTTACCAAAAAAAATGATTCTCACTTTCTGATCTTGAAGTAGTACGCATTAGTCCCGCCATATGTACATCACGTAGATACGCAGGTATCCATCTTTCCCTAATATTAAACATATCACCTAACCATTTGTTATCACAGAGTTCAAAATCATTTATCATACATTCCCACTCTCTCTCAAATTCTTCTGGCAATATCTGGCCAGTCCACACAATATCGCTTATGCGTCTTTTAAAATCTGTACTACTACAAAGTGCAATACCAACCTGCATCAGTTTGTAAAATAATAGTGCATCTTAGGCAACATAAAGCATGAATATAAAACAAATTAACTGCATTATAATGTATAATGTAGTGCATCATAGGCATGGATATAAAAAAAATACCTTTGTAGTCAATTTCTGCATGATATGCCACATACACAAACGATGCCTCGTGTTCGGGAAGCACTCTGCAATAGCAATTTTCATTGATGGATCTTGATCAGTAATAACAACATCTGGATCTTTACCAAAAGCTTCTTTGAATTGATCAAGTAACCATTTGTAAGCACCAACACTTTCATCAGCAAGCAAACCCGAGGCAAATGCAAGACAACGATTATGATGGTTTATACCAGTAAAGGGAACAAATACCATCTGATACCTATAATTTGAAATCATATTAAATAATTAAATGAAAATCTGTTTAAAATAGAAAAATAATTAAAATAACATAAGCAAGAAATCATACTTGTTGGATCTAAATGTGGCATCAAACGAAACTATGTCTGATACGTGGGAATCGCACCAGGCTTTACCTCTCAAGGGATCTTGAGAAGCTTACAACCCCCACCAGGCAGTGTACCTGATCGTTGTAGTATAGTATAGTGACAAGTACCGGGAGATTGATCGTTCAGCTAGGAATAGTGTCGCTAGGATTAGAAAACCTAAATACTAGCTTTAAAGATGAGGGAAGATTCTTTTTGTGTTTTTTTATTTTTTAGAAAGCAATTAAAATTCTCGGGTTTGAAGGATTTGGGCGGAATTAGTTGCTATTCAACTAACCCAATACTAAGATGCAATCAAAATAAAATACTAAAAATGAAAATAAACTAAATTATACAAAAGTTGTGAGCAGTAATTGGAGAAAATGTGTTTACTTAGATTTCACTACTCCCTAGACATCTTTTACATGTTAATTACTTGTTATAATTGCATGGATGACGGATCGTATTCCTTAATACTATTCATGGGGTGGCACACATAACTCCCCAATTCTATGAGCTCTTATCTCCTCCTACACCATGCCCAGCACAACTATAGGGATTGTAAACAGTGGCTCATGCATTAAATACAACCAATAAAGACCTAGTGCGCGTCGGTTCATGTTTCTTAAGACGTTCAAGCATGTTACCAATTGGAGATCTGCCAGTTTTCTTAAGCCTAACATATAAATCATTCATCCAAAACAAGAATAAACAAGTAATCAACACATAATCAACATCTAGGTTTCATTAGATCTAAGCAAACACAAGATAGATCTAGCCTAGCATGATAGAATTAAGACAAGAACAAGATATAGACAACCAACACATAGACATATTGATTGAATTAAAGGAACACTTATCTTGATTACTCATGCAAGGTATCAAGGGGTTGGAACCCTTGAAAAACCTGTAAAGTTACAGCAAAATCGTACTTAGGATTTCTCCCAAAACTTCTCTCTTTTAATGTGAAAAATTAGAAAACTATATATAGGAAAAGGGGGTTGACGACGTCAAGACAAAGTTTGTGACGCCGTCACCTCGCCGCCAAAACTAATCTCGGACTGCCTTGATCTACATTCGACGCCGTCAAGACTTAATCATTTCCAGGCCGTCATGACTTTTACTCTTGACGCTCTACCTTCATGACACCGTCAAATCTCTACTGGACCATCATGGAATTTTGCTCTTGACGCCGTCAGGAAATTACTCTTGACGCCGTCACCTACTGTTCCCAGCATGGAAAATTAAGACTTTGGCGTTTTCTTCACTTTTATGCTCCAAAAACGTCCGAATTGCTTCCTTTTCCAGATTTCACTCCCAAAGTACCTAAAATCACAAAAGGAACGATTTAGGGCAATATTTGATCAAATAAATTCGAATTCGGGCTTAAATGACCCCCTAAAAACGGATCATTTTTCGCCTCATCATATACCCTTACACTTGAGATTTGCTTGTCCTCAAGCAAATGCGCTTTTATTCTAGTCAAAATACAAGTTAGGGGTCATTTAACACTAATATAAAAGTAATTACAACAAATAATAGTTCCACTAAAGACCAATAGACAAGCACGGAGGTCATACACTAGCACCTCACAAATAGTGTTTAGATACTCACATCTCTCGGGTGTAATAAAGTGTAAATTACAATATGGAAACGGAAGATATCTCTCACTACCTGTCATAGCAAAATAGATTACCATAGGCTTGGGAAAGGATCAAACCTCCACCACATGGCGTAAGCACCTAGGATAAACTATCAAAGAGGTCTTTTAAAGGGTTGTAACATTAGGTGTAGGGATATGAAATACACGGTTTTGTTGGATAAAGGAAGTTTTACTGGTGGCGAGTTAACAATCTTGGTTAATTACATGTACAATGTGGCGTTGCTAAGCCAAGACTAGACTCGACTTAAGCTAATAAATGAAAAATAACAAAAACATAAAATGAACATAGAATGAAAAGGGATAGTAGTCCGTATGTTTTTTTTTCTCTTTTTCCTTTTTCTATTTTTTTTTCTTTTTCTTGATTTTTCGATTTTTTTTTTTTTTTTTTTTTTCATACACTCTTACCCTACCATCCAAAATAATACATCATAGGGAATGAGAATTCCCCTTACACTTGAATTTTTACATACTTTACATTAAACTAATCTAATGACTCGAATTAAGAAAATCAAAACACTTGGAGCACTTTTAAAATTAACGCACATATGGGGGTAATAATATTATGTTCTTCCCCATTACTCCATAAAATTAGTACTTTACCCATGAGTCCCAATCGTCCCAAAACAATATGTACAAGGATATGACTCGACTTAGCAACCATGTAATCAATTAGAAAGTTAACTTAGGGTTTAACAAATAACAATAATGCACTAAAAATGAGCGCATACACGGAAGGCTAAGGCGATTTGGGTGTACATTTAAGTGGGGTGTAACAAATTCTTCCTTTAAGTAAGATGCTTAAAGTTAGAAACGAAAAGATAGGCTCGGAGGGGTGTACTAAAGGTTTCGTGTACTAAAAATGAGTACAACGCTAAGGGTTTGGGAAAAATTAGTTGACTTAACTAGCCAAGTAATATGACATAAATGGTCAAGTAATTATGATACGGGTTTAACACAAGGTTGATCCTAATGCCTCTTATCATGTAGTAAATCCTACCACACGAATGTAGTCTCACTAGCGGTCTCGGGATGCATCACTAACGCAAGTTCTAGAATCTAAATGCTACCGGTACACTCATAAGCACTAATAATAAATGCTTTTCCTATCAAATCTAAAGGCGAACCTCACATATTTGGGTGGAAAATTTTTCTGAATATACAGTTATGTGCTAGTCATACAATCTCCTATCCATGAGACGCTTGCTATGGCTAAAGTTTCACTCCTAAATATTGTAAAAAATTTTAATTTTGGCGCTAAAATTGCACTAACAAGTATTTCTCATAGTTTTATTACACATCTACCATTAAACAAAACAAACTCAAGCGAAAGTGCATATGTAAGGTATCATCTTTTTACCCTCCCCTTACACTTAAAATGAACATTGTCCCCAATGTTCAAGTAAAGAATGTAAAAGTGAAAAAGTAAAGAGAATGAGATCAAATACTCCCCTGATTCGCTCGGTATGGATAATAAGGTGGCCAGGTTAAATCTTCCTCCAATAAAATGAACAATCAAAGCTTCCCTTCCAGAATATAAATCATCTTCTTGTCATACATAACCTGTAAAACCTGATAAAATAGACAAGACAACCTCGCGTAAAATCGGCGGCATCCTATATAAGTTACTAAATCCTAGAAAACAAGATAAGATATAATGCTTGTGGAATGAAGTTTGCAGATCTCCTGGAGATTATAAAACTTAATAATTCACAAAAACCATAAGACTCCGTTAGAAAAACAAAACTGGTAAAATTTCCAGATTTTTACACCTGACGCCGTCAAGAGTAAACTCCTGACGCCGTCAGAATTGACCTGCAGAAATTCTTATGTTAAGTTTCCGGAAAATTTCTGGAAAAACTTGGTCCTACTTCCTGGAAAATCCTGCAAAACTTCATTATGACTCAATACAAGCATTTGACTCTAACAAGTACGAATATGCATGTTCATTTAATATTGTGGAGAATCATGATCGGTTTGTTTCTTAAAAAAATATTTGGGGTTTCCCCTTACACTTATCTTTTGCAAAAATACTTTTAGGTGGAGTTAAGACTAGGCTAAACAACAAAGTAAAGTATTTCCACTTTTTAATTGAGAAACATGATCTACCAACAATAAAAATAAAGCATGCATACGGAAACAAATAACAATCAAACAAAATAAACAATCAAACAAAACATGGGTTGCCTCCCACGAAGCGCTTTTCTTTATTTACGAGTCTTGTAGCTAGACTCAAGGTCATGGGTTACTACGTGACCTCATCGTTGGTTTCACTCTCTAGGTCGTCTTCTAAACCAGTTTTGAATTCCGGACCTAGTTGTAAGCATTCTTTATAGAAACCAAGCATCCTATTCTTTACATATTCTATTCCTCTACGTCTATCCTCCTCATTCCTATAATAAGCCGCTTGCTTGTGTTCTTATTCGAAATTAGAGAGAAGGCGGTATTGCTCAATCTTGTAGGGCATTTGATAGGCAACCTCATCATTCTCTTCCTTGAATCTAACTATCCCTAAAGTCGGATCATAACTCATCCTAGTGGCTTCAACAAATGGTTTTCCAAATATTATTTGGCTTAGGCAAGCATCAATCACCGGACGAGTGTCTTCCACTATCATAAAATCGATCTCATAGGTGAGATTCCCTATAATCACATGCAATCCCTTCACTCTTCCTGCAAAATTACTTATTAGATTCTTATTGGGCATCATCCTAAAATTAAGTTGCTTCTTCATCACCCAATTGTAATAAGTCCTAGTCATGATGTTAACGGGGGATCTAGGGTCGATGTAAGCTTTCCATATATGCATGTGCCCGATATTGCATGGGATGTTAATGTTAGAGGGGTCTCCCATTTTGATAAGGGGTGTGCCGAAGATATATGGTCTCTCGGGACTATCGAATAAATCCTTATGGTACTCCCGTTCTTCCTCGGTGGGCAACTTATCAAAGTATTTTTCTATAGGCTCTACCTCCTCTAATTCCTCATCCTTATTAACCTCAACTTCCCTACTCTCATCCTTAGTCTTGGCTTCTACTCTAACTTCACCCTTGTCACTCTCTTCTATCTCCTTATCTATCGGCTTAATGGTGACAACATTGACAAAGTGGACATGTTTGGATGATGAGGGATCCTTAATTTGGATTCCACTATTGGTGTCCCTAGTGTCCTTCCTAGGTGTGATTAACGCTTGGTTGTTGAGGGCTTTCAACAAGTTGTCAATCTTGTTGGTCATCTCCGTTTGTTGTTGGTTGAATTCGGTTTCAAACCTAGCTATGCGAGCTTCTTGAGATGCCATGAACTTTGACATCAATCCTTCAAGATTGTTGGTATTACCATAGTTGTTAGAAGGATTGTTGTTGAAAGTACGGTTGGATGGTGGACCGTTTGGTTGGTAACGATTAGGCGGATTGGAAGAATTGGGTTGATTTTGTTTCCACCTAAGGTTTGGGTGATTTTTTCAAGAGGGGTTGTATGAATCACCGTAAGTGTTTGGCTCGGGCTTGAAAGTGTACCACTTATCTCCCGCTTCATCGGTACGCGTGGATGCGTAGTCCGCAAAAGCTGTTCCGGGGAGTTCCACACAATCACGAGTGTCATGGGGACCACTACATAATTCGCATGAAGAAGTGATTTTGTTCACTTGGCTTGAAGGCTTAGGAGCTTCGTAAGATTTCATGAGAAACTTGACTTGATCCTCAAGTTCCATGATCCTACGGTCGGGAGTGCTAGAATTGTTCGAAGGCAAAGATATTGCCTTGACCGTTTTGTTCAAATCACGGGGATCATTCCAACTTTCGTTGTCATGAGCAAGATCTTCTATGAGTTATGATTCGTTGTGTTTTGGTGTGTAAACAACAATTTATCAAAATATCAACAAACGTGAAGTTTGATTCGTCGTGAGACAAATAAACGTGAAGTAATACAAGTAAACCGTTTAGGAAAACGATTACCTCGCAAAACTTGTGAAAGTGATATTCAAATTGTGAGACCGGGAAGTGATTTCCCGGGTCGTACCCCAACGAGGTGTGAATGGAAAGCTTCGAATGAGATTTGGATTAAAATCTTGTATGATCGGAAAGGTTATTTGGTGTTATGATACGTTAAATTAACGAAATTGAAAATTAACGAACGAATGTAAAAGTAAATTAAACTAAGGTAACTAACTAACTAGAAAAAAAAAACCTAAAACACTACGGGAAAACATAATTAGGTATTGGGAATCCTAAAAACGTAAACTAAATTAAAAATGTGACATTTATTTAAAAACTATGCGAGCGCGCAAAATAAAACGCGAATTTTAAGTTCTAAATGCCCTACAGGCTTCTAATTAATTTTCTATCGTACTACAAGATAAAAGGAAATTTTTGAAAAAAAGAAAATTAATTTTTCAAGTAAAACTCCATTTATTACGAATTAAAAATCAATTAACACAAATTAAATTATAATTAATAAACTACAACTGCTAAAAAGATGAGACTTTTTCTGGAAATTATTTTATACTAATTGTAACTTAAGAAAAATGCCAATTCAGGAATTGCTTGTACCCATAAGCTATAATAAGCTCAAACAGTTAAATAAGCTTATAAGGCACAAAAGAAAGTTCTACTTTAAAACAATTAGAGAAACAAGACTTATAAGAAAAGTCCCAAGGGCACAGTTGGTTAAGTGTGTGGTGTTGTGTCTATGGGCAAGCGTGAGGTCTGGGGTTCGAGACCCACTTTTTGCACAATTCGATTATCACTTTTTTCTTTCTTTCTTTTTGACACAATAACAACCCACGTGCTCTTTAAATCAGATACCAGCAACAACACTTTTGTGAATTTCTGAATGTTTCGACTAAGAAAATATCCACTTAAACTCTCGAACAATCAACAAAATTACTATGAATTCAACAATCACAATCCAAAATAACTCATTAACTAACTCATATTCAAACAGAAAATTCAAATTATCAACCCACAAAGTCAGATTCAAATAGTGGTCATACAGCCCACTTCGGGCTCGAGTTCAAATGATCAATCGGATTCCAAATTACAAACTTCCTTTTGATTTAAGAAAATAAGCTGCCAAGGGTTGCAAAACCACTAAAACTTTGTAATTTTACCCAGATACGAGCCTTGTGTTCCCATTTGAAGTTTGCCCGATTTTTGGTTTATGCAGTTTTGACTTCGCAAGTTTCTTTTGAATTTTCGACTTTTGCAAATCCTAACCTACCTTTGATGATTACATATGATATATCAACCTAAATTGAAACTAAATTGAGCATCCTTATCAAAATATGAGACAATACGGGACTTAAATCCCAGCAGTCCACTGTAATGCAAAATTATGGACCAACTTTGAATTTTAACTCGAAAGCATTCAATGTGAAGCTCAATCTACTCTAAGTAGATACTAATAATGATGTTTCAATAAGTGCTTACTACTGAAAATCCTAAGATGTCAGGTAAGTTCCCTAATCCAAACACCCCTTAGTGAACATAAAAATGAGATGGAAACAATTAAACAACTAGGCTGAGTTCTAGACTAATATTAAACATAAGTAAATAGCAATATCAGCAATCACAGAATAGGTAAAAGTAATGGCCAAATTGGCTTACTTGGCATCAAATATGGTGAGCAGGCATGAAAACTAGGACCATAGAACCACCCTATTGTTCCCCATGGAACTCTAAACCAATATTCCCATCCAAGCTTGCTGCTTCTTTTCAAACTCTTTTTTCCTCTTTTTTTTTTCTCTTTGTTTATATCTTTTTCTCACTTTTATTTCACTCGACTTAAAATTAATTGTGAACACCCAAGCAGAATAATAAACTATAGAAACGCAGACAATAACTGAGAGAAACTCAAAATTCAATTTTCATTAAAACTTAAAAAACTCAGATTACAATTTTAAAACTAAAGCTTTTAAAACTACCATTACAATAAAAACAGAAATTAGATATAAAAATTAATTCGAATGCCCTCAAGGCTTACAATTACATTCCTACTTATACTAGAACCTTGGAGGGGGGTAGGTACCATTTCTTCACTCTTGTCTTCATCTTTGTTGAGTATCAATGGATTCCACCTCAGCTGTGCTTCTTCACAATAGACTTTAACCTTTGGATCAAAAAGAAATCATCACAACCCTTGATCTTATCTTTGGCGCCCAAAAAGGGTGGTGGATTGCCACCATGGCATTTCCTGAGTGGTGGATGGTGTTAGGTACGAGTTTGGAGGGGAGTAGTGGGATTGGGGAGTGGGTTTTGAGGTTGATGGGAGGGGATGGTGATAGTTTCTTGGCTTGATGTGATCACGGGGGAGGGGAAGTACTGTTAATTTTTTATCAGGTTATTGTGGGTGGAAGATGGGGGGAGGAGGAGTGGCGTACGTATATTTAGGGTTAGGGTATTGGGATGGATTGCAGTTTTATTAAACGTGTAAGGGTGAAAAAAGGGGGTGGGCTCAAGATGGGTGTTGGGCTTGGATGGGTAATAACAAAGAGTGGGCTAGTTGGGTTTGGTTTATCAAATAACAAAAAGGGTCCGTAATTTTTGGTGTCATAAGTATCACAAGGACCATCGTTGTAACCTTGCTGAAACTTGAGGGGTATCACTTGCCAGATTTCCAAAATTAATCCGAGGGACCATAGTTGCCAAGTTAAATAAACCAAAGTACCAAAATTGAATTTTTCCATTTCAAAACACCCGGGACTAAAACTGCCAATTTGCCAAAGTACGAGGACCAAATGTGTGATTTTCCAAAAGTTTTTACCCAAAGATCATTTGTGATTCATTTTGACTTTCAAAAATCAAGGGTTGACTTTTCTTTGAAAATGATTGACCAGGGACTAGTTTTGTGAAATTTTGAAAGTCGGGGGACTGAAACTGCCAATTATGTAACTTTTATTCGTTTTTCGTTTGTTTTCACTCGTTTTTCATCAGAAACATATAAAATACGATCTTTGGGATTTTCTTCGCATTTTGGTGCGTTTTTGAGTATTTTTGATCGTTTTGCAGCTTAGATTTGACTCAAAATGATGAGTATTTACACACTCATCAATCCCCCACACTAAACTATTGCTAGTCCCTAGCAATCTTTTTGAGAAAAATTAATGGATTTGAAGTCTCTTTCCCAAAAGCCATCACTTCTGGAGTAGCCAGGTGTAAGAACTGTGGCACACCTGATAACCGTGTGATTTTGAGCAAACCACCAGCTGTCAACGGATTTGATTTGTCTTTACCAGGAGCCGTTTGCTCCTGGACTAGCCAACTCTTGATGGAACAGTCAACATCTTGGTGAGTTGATTACCAATTATGGTTTTTCCACAGCCTTTACCACAAGCCATAATCTTGCGGGCTAGCCAACTCATTAGCTTTTGAGGATGATGGGGAGTTGAGGAACCATACAATTTTTGGCAAATTGCAAGCCATCAACGGGTTTGAGTTATCTTTACCAAGAGCCGTTTGCTCCTGGATTAGCCAATCCCTTTTGTCGTTTAGACAAGGCGAATTGATAACCACAAAAATTTTGAAATAAAGTGAAAAATTTTTGAAAAAAATTTTGGCCAAAAATGGGGGTACTAGACGGTATATTTTGATAAAATTCGCTAGAATTTTCCCCTCCCCCACACTTAGAGTTGAATATTGTCCTCAATATTCAAAGTCCCGGCGATTATGCCGAAATTTTGAATGAAAGACGAGAATATTAAAAGCTAACTGTGGGAATGTCATTTGTATTTTTCACTTTATTTATTCAAACACACGTTTTTTTTTTTTTTTTTTTTTTTTTTTTTTTTTTTTTGGAAAGATATGTACAACTCAAGTAGCTGCGGGGGGTGGCCACTCCCCCACACTAGGGTGTTAGAAAATAGAAGGAAATCAGATACACGGGTGAAAACCCATGTTTGTTGTTACTTGTTTTTGTTTGTCGAGTCGCTAGCTTGACTCGATCCCCGAATTCATTGGTCCATGGGGAAAGTTTGGAGATCCGGGACAATAGGTGGTATGTCCCCTCCAAAATAGTGTTTCAACCGATGCCCATTTACTTTGAAATTTGGACCGTCGTCTTGAGATAACTCGGCGGTACCATAAGGATAAACTTTGGCAACGGTGAAAGGTCCGGTCCAGCGGGTTTTAAGCTTACCCGAAAAGATCTTTAATCGAGAGTTAAAAAGAAGGACTCTGTCACCAACGTTGAAAACGCGGTTCTTAATTTTGGAGTCATGGATCTTTTTGGTTTTCTCTTTATAGATTAAAGAGTTTTCGTAAGCTTGATCACGAAGTTCATTGAGTTCATTGAGTTGAACTTTCCTATGATCACCCGCGGACTTAAGATCAAAATTAGCATTCTTCAAAGCCCAATAAGCTTTGTGCTCGAGCTCAATCGGTAGATGACACGCCTTTCCATACACGAACTTATAAGGAGTACACCCAATGGGTGTTTTATAAGCCGTGCGAATGGCCCATAGAGCGTCATCTAGCTTATCCGACCAAGAGGCACGGTTTTCGCCTACGGTTCTTTCAAGAATTCTTTTCAAACCTCGGTTTGAAACCTCCACTTGCCCACTCGTTTGTGGGTGATATGCGGTAGCAAGTCGGTGAGTGACACCATACTTGAGCATGACCTTTGCAAATTGTTCGTTGCAAAAGTGAGTACCGCGATCGCTTATGATAGCGCGGGGAGTTCCAAACCTTGAGAACAATGATTTCAAAAATTTGACAACTACTCGGGCATCGTTAGTTGGGAGAGCTTTTGCTTCGATCCATTTTGACAAGTAGTCAACGGCCACGAGTATGTACTTGTTCCCTCGTGAAGACGGGAACGGCCCCATAAAGTCAATGCCCCAAACATCAAAGATTTCACACACTTGGATGACGTTTTGAGGCATTTCATCCCGTTGTGTGATCTTTCCTTGACGTTGACACGAGTCACAAGATTTGACTAGGTCATGGGCGTCTTTATAAATGGAGGGCCAATAAAAACCGGACTCAAAGACTTTTCGAGCGGTGTAGTTCGGGCCATGATGTCCCCCGGTGGGTCCATTATGACAAGCCTTAAGGATTTCCATGGCTTCTTGGCCATGAACACACCTTCGAATAACCTGATCCGCACAAATTTTAAACAGATAGGGGTCGTCCCAAAAGTAGTGATTGACATCTTTGAAAAACTTGCTCTTTTGGTGGGACGACATCCCTTTGACAACGAAGTTCCCCGCATGGTAGTTTGCAAAGTCGGCAAACCATGGGGTACTAGAATCACCACGAGAGGAAATCACATTGAGTGTCTCGAGAGGAAACGTTTCATTTATTTCCTTTTTCTCGAGAACTCCTTGATGAGGATTCTCCAATCGGGAAAGATGGTCAGCAGCGAGGTTCTCGGCTCCTTTTTTATCACGAATGATGATATCGAATTCTTGTAGGAGGAGAACCCAACAGAGCAATCTCGGCTTTGCGTCTTGCTTGGCAAAGAGATATTTTAGAGCCGAGTGGTCCGTGTACACTATGCACTTAGTCAAGATTAAGTACGGCCGAAACTTCTCAAACGCATACACCACGGCAAGTAATTCTTTTTCCGTTGTGGTGTAATAAGCTTGAGCTTCGGTCAAGGTCTTGCTTGCATAATGAATCGGCTGAAAATGTTTGGTTTTTCGTTGCCCCAGGACCGCACCCATTGCAAAATCACTTGCATTACACATGAGTTCGAAAGGTAGGTCCCAATCGGGGGCAACTAGAATGGGTGCCTCGGTAAGCTTTTTCTTGAGAGTTTGAAAAGCTTCGATGCACTCATCGGAGAAGAAAAATGGAGTTTCTTTTTCAAGAAGTCGGGTCATAGGCCTAGCTATCTTCGAGAAATCTTGAATGAATCTACGATAGAAGCCGGCATGACCCAGGAAACTCCGAACACCTTTGACAGTAGTGGGAGGAGGAAGCTTAGCAATGACGTCGATTTTAGCTTTATCAACCTCAATCCCACTCTTGGAAATCTTATGGCCAAGGACAATTCCTTCCTTGACCATGAAATGACTTTTCTCCCAATTTAGACTAAGATTGGTGTCTTCACACCTTTGAAGCATTTTGTCTAAATTGGAGAGACATGATTCGAATGAATTCCCAACGACCGAAAAATCATCCATGAAGACCTCCATTGTTTTCTCGATCATGTCGTGAAAAATGGCCATCATGCATCTTTGAAATGTGCCCGGAGCATTGCATAAGCCAAAAGGCATGCGTCGATAAGCAAATGTTCCGTATGGGCACGTAAAAGTCATTTTTTCTTGATCTTGAGGATCGATGGGAATTTGGAAATAACCCGAAAAACCGTCAAGGAAACAATAATATTCGTTTCCCGCCAATCTTTCGAGCATTTGATCCATGAAAGGTAATGGAAAGTGGTCTTTACGGGTGGCGTCGTTTAATTTTTGATAATCAATGCAAACGCGCCAACCCGTCACCAAGCGAGTTGGAATCAACTCGTTATCATCATTTTTTACAACCGTTATGCCACCCTTCTTGGGCACACAATGAACGGGACTCACCCAAGGACTATCCGAAATGGGGTAAATCAAACCGGCATCAAGAACTTTTATGACCTCTTGCTTGATAACCTCATGAATTTTAGGATTTACCCGTCTTTGTTGTTGAACCGCCGGTTTATAGTCATCCTCCATCAAAATCTTGTGCATACAAAATTCCGGGTTAATACCCTTGATGTCGGAAAGTCTCCAAGCAATGGCTCGCTTGTGTGACTTTAAAACCTTGAGAAGAGAGGTTTTGTTTTCCTCATTCAAGTCTTTAGCGATTATGACGGGAAACTTATCGTCACCCTCCAAAAACGCGTACTCGAGATGAGGCGGAAGTTCCTTGAGTTCGACATCGGGAAAGTCATCAGTTTTTTCAACATCTTTGACTTCCACATTATGAAGTTCTTTTGGAGGAAGAGATGAAGGATCATCATTGAGCAACTTTTCAAGTAGAAGTAAGTCTTCCTCGGGATTGATAGAATCATAATCAACATGAGAATCACACGACAAACAAGCTTCGATTTCTTCCAAAATGAAGTTACCTCCCAAAAATGGAGTAAGAGAGGAGGGAGAGACATCAATGGAAGAATTGATTGATCCTTGCACACTTAACACTTCTTCAATATGGTCATCGCATGCAACATCGATGACATCAAGTCGGTTGATTTCTTCTCGTTCAATGTCAAGAAGATCCTTAGAAGTGTTTTCAATGTTTATGATCAATTTCTCATCGCCAACTCTAAGAGTCATTTCTCCTTCGAAGACGTCGATTAATGCACGAGCCGTTTTTAAGAATGGTCTTCCCAAAATAAGGGGGACACAAGGATCGACATCAAAATCGACGACTACGAAGTCGGCAGGGAAATAGAACTTGCCAACCTTCACAAAGACATCTTCAGCAATACCCTTCGGAATCGAAACCGAACGGGTTGCTAATTCGAGAGTCATTCGTATTGGTGTAAGCTCAGGAAGTGAAAGTTTTTGCCAAATCGAGAAAGGCATGAGGTTTATGCTAGCGCCAAGATCGGCCAAGGCAAAGCATTCCACAAGCTTTTGGAAATCACATGGAATGAGAAATTTTCCGGGGTCTCCTAATTTTTTGGGAAGTTTCTTTAGGAGAACCGCCGAACAATTTTCGTTCAAACGAGTTTTGGTGAGTTCAAATAGTTTCTCTTTGTTACTTAGAAGACTCTTGAAAGTGGAAGCAAACTTGGGCATATAGAGAAGAGCATCCGCGAAACTAATGTCGAAGTGTAATTTTTGAAAAATTTCAAGAAACTTTTTCATTTGATCATTAGTTTGCTCGCGGAGTCTTTGATCATTTAACCGCGAAGGATATGGTATTGAAGCTTTTTGTTGAACTGGATTTTCCGATGGTTCAAAAACAATTCCCGGTTTTGATTTGGTTTTTGGGACAACATGAGGTTGGACATGTGCGGTACTTCGTGTACTTGTGATTTGCACCTTATCCTTTGTAGCCTCGTGTTCACGTTCCACTACCTCGGGAGGAGAAGAAGATGAGGTAGTAGGAGCCGTGGGTCCATCATAAGAAACTCCACTACGGGTTGTGATCGCCTTTACATCGCCCTTCGGGTTGGCGATCGTGTTGCTTGGTAGCGTTCCCAATCCCGAAGGTCGATCATTTAAAGACTTCTTAAGTTCAGAAATCTGACCGATCAACAACCTATTAGTTTCTTCTTGAGCTTTCATAAACTGCTTCAACAATTCATCGGTTGATGATTGAGGTTGAGCAACAGATTGATTTTGAGGAAAGTTTTGAGCTCGGTTGTTTTGATTGAAACCTTGATTTTGAAAATTTCCATGGTTTTGATTACCATGAAAATTGTTTCCTTGATTGAAATTACCATAACCTTGGTTTCTATTCAAGTTTCCTTGGTTTTGAGAACCTTGGTTGTAATTTCCCCCTTGATTTTGATATTGATTCATAGGGGCTTGAGATTGGTTTTGAACATTCGGGTTTCTTTGTTGTTGATTTTGATTGAATCTATTTGGATTGTTGGGTTGAGAAAAACCGGGTGGACCACTTTGATTGTTAGTACGGTAATTTTGTTCCATTTGAGGACGGTATTGGTTACCTCCTTGATTGGAATTACCGACTATTGCATTGACTTCAAAAGGATTGCCATCGGTGGCAGTACAATTGTATTAAGCGTGTGGACCACCACAAGTAACGCAAGTGTCAACCTTTTTGACTTCAGCAGGTTGAGAAGAGACTTTCTTTGTTTTGGTGAGAACCAAAGCATGAATTGCTTCCGTGAGCTTGTCAAGTCTAGCATCGGTGCTAGATTGAGCCACGGGTGACGAGGAAGAAGGACCAACATTAATTTGCGAAACAACCGATTTGCTTCGTGGAATGCGGACCTTGGATTTGTTTTCAATAATCATCAAAGCATCTTTGGTGGTTCGATTCAAGAAGTTGCCTCCCGCGGAGGCGTTAAGAGAGTCTTGATCGACTTGGCTCACACCATTATAGAAAGTGTCGAGTTGCATCAACTCGAAAAAAACGTGATGAGGACATTTACGAAGCATGTCCTTGTAACGATCCCATGCCTCACCGAATGATTCATCAAATTTTTGAGTGAATTTCATGATCTCATTCTTGAGGGCGGTGGTTTTGGATGGAGGAAAGAATTCGTTCACAAACTTCTTGACCAAATCTTCCCACGTTTCAATCGATCGAGGGGGTTGTTTGTCTAGCCAATTTTTGGCAGCCCCATCGAGGGAAAACGGGAAGAGAAGAAGTTTGATAGCCTCCTCAGGGACATTTTTGCATTTGATGGTTGACGTGATTTTGTTGAACCATCGAATGTGATCTTGAGGATCGTCCCTCTCGAAACAATAGAATTGACGCGAGGTGACTAAGTTAATCAACCCCGTCTTAAGCTCGAAATTGTCAGCCACGATGGCTGGAATGATGATAGCATCTCCGTAACCCTCGATGGGTGCTTGGAGAAGCTCATTCATAGTGGGCTCGGCCGCCATGATTGGAATAGTACGAAGCTCGAGATCGACTATTCGATTGGTACGTCGTCGATTACGCCTTCTCGGAATGTTATTAAGCGATTGCAAAGGACTCGTTGACGTAGACGAACGTGTGCGCATGCACCACAAAAAATATCAATTAAAACAATACCACTTTAAAGACAAGGGAACTTAAACCAATAATCAAGAACGCAAGGTTAACTTCTAAGGAAAAACGCACAAAGGAGCGGGAGAGAAGAATGGATCTCTCACTGGGCGAAGTTCGTTGGATCGCCACATACCGTTTCGACTCCTCTTAAAGTGTGATTCTCGTTTAAAAGTTTTCCAATACGCAAGTGATACAAAGGCAAATTTTGATCTTTTGTTTGGGAACTTATTATGGTCACACCCCCAGTTGGTAGGTGTTCTTCCTTGGTTTGCGGTGGTAAGATTTTAACTTTGTATTTATTAAACAATGAAACGGGAAAATCTTTTTGTGTTTTTCTTTAACTTTTATAGATATAATACATATACTAGAAACAAAAGAAAAAAATTTTTGGTTTTTTATACGTTTTATAAAAGCGTAACTTCTTGCGAAGGTTCTACAAGACTAATCGTCTAAACCTTATCGAGACTTTCGACACACAGCCTCCCCGGCAGCGGCGCCATTTGATTCGTTGTGTTTTGGTGTGTAAACAACAATTTATCAAAATATCAACAAACGTGAAGTTTGATTCGTCGTGAGACAAATAGACGTGAAGTAATACAAGTAAACCGTTTAGGAAAACGATTACCTCGCAAAACTTGTGAAAGTGATATTCAAATTGTGAGACCGGGAAGTGATTTCCCGGGTCGTACCCCAACGAGGTGTGAATGGAAAGCTTCGAATGAGATTTGGATTAAAATCTTGTATGATCGGAAAGGTTATTTGGTGTTATGATACGTTAAATTAACGAAATTGAAAATTAACGAACGAATGTAAAAGTAAATTAAACTAAGGTAACTAACTAACTAGAAAAAAAAACCTAAAACACTACGGGAAAACATAATTAGGTATTGGGAATCCTAAAAACGTAAACTAAATTAAAAACGTGACATTTATTTAAAAACTACGCGAGCGCGCAAAATAAAACGCGAATTTTAAGTTCTGAATGCCCTACGGGCTTCTAATTAATTTTCTATCGTACTACAAGGTAAAAGGAAATTTTTGAAAAAAAGAAAATTAATTTTTCAAGTAAAACTCCATTTATTACGAATTAAAAATCAATTAACACAAATTAAATTATAATTAATAAACTACAACTGCTAAAAAGATGAGACTTTTTCTGGAAATTATTTTATACTAATTGTAACTTAAGAAAAATGCCAATTCAGGAATTGCTTGTACCCATAAGCTATAATAAGCTCAAACAGTTAAATAAGCTTATAAGGCACAAAAGAAAGTTCTACTTTAAAACAATTAGAGAAACAAGACTTATAAGAAAAGTCCCAAGGGCACAGTTGGTTAAGTGTGTGGTGTTGTGTCTATGGGCAAGCGTAAGGTCTGGGGTTCGAGACCCACTTTTTGCACAATTCGATTATCACTTTTTTCTTTCTTTCTTTTTGACACAATAGCAACCCACGTGCTCTTTAAATCAGATACCAGCAACAACACTTTTGTGAATTTCTGAATGTTTCGACTAAGAAAATATCCACTTAAACTCTCGAACAATCAACAAAATTACTATGAATTCAACAATCACAATCCAAAATAACTCATTAACTAACTCATATTCAAACAGAAAATTCAAATTATCAACCCACAAAGTCAGATTCAAATAGTGGTCATACAGCCCACTTCGGGCTCGAGTTCAAATGATCAATCGGATTCCAAATTACAAACTTCCTTTTGATTTAAGAAAATAAGCTGCCAAGGGTTGCAAAACCACTAAAACTTTGTAATTTTACCCAGATACGAGCCTTGTGTTCCCATTTGAAGTTTGCCCGATTTTTGGTTTATGCAGTTTTGACTTCGCAAGTTTCTTTTGAATTTTCGACTTTTGCAAATCCTAACCTACCTTTGATGATTACATATGATATATCAACCTAAATTGAAACTAAATTGAGCATCCTTATCAAAATATGAGACAATACGGGACTTAAATCCCAGCAGTCCACTGTAATGCAAAATTATGGACCAACTTTGAATTTTAACTCGAAAGCATTCAATGTGAAGCTCAATCTACTCTAAGTAGATACTAATAATGATGTTTCAATAAGTGCTTACTACTGAAAATCCTAAGATGTCAGGTAAGTTCCCTAATCCAAACACCCCTTAGTGAACATAAAAATGAGATGGAAACAATTAAACAACTAGGCTGAGTTCTAGACTAATATTAAACATAAGTAAATAGCAATATCAGCAATCACAGAATAGGTAAAAGTAATGGCCAAATTGGCTTACTTGGCATCAAATATGGTGAGCAGGCATGAAAACTAGGACCATAGAACCACCCTATTGTTCCCCATGGAACTCTAAACCAATATTCCCATCCAAGCTTGCTGCTTCTTTTCAAACTCTTTTTTCCTCTTTTTTTTTTCTCTTTGTTTATATCTTTTTCTCACTTTTATTTCACTCGACTTAAAATTAATTGTGAACACCCAAGCAGAATAATAAACTATAGAAACGCAGACAATAACTGAGAGAAACTCAAAATTCAATTTTCATTAAAACTTAAAAAACTCATATTACAATTTTAAAACTAAAGCTTTTAAAACTACCATTACAATAAAAACAGAAATTAGATATAAAAATTAATTCGAATGCCCTCAAGGCTTACAATTACATTCCTACTTATACTAGAACCTTGGAGGGGGGTAGGTACCATTTCTTCACTCTTGTCTTCATCTTTGTTGAGTATCAATGGATTCCACCTCAGCTGTGCTTCTTCACAATAGACTTTAACCTTTGGATCAAAAAGAAATCATCACAACCCTTGATCTTATCTTTGGCGCCCAAAAAGGGTGGTGGATTGCCACCATGGCATTTCCTGAGTGGTGGATGGTGTTAGGTACGAGTTTGGAGGGGAGTAGTGGGATTGGGGAGTGGGTTTTGAGGTTGATGGGAGGGGATGGTGATAGTTTCTTGGCTTGATGTGATCACGGGGGAGGGGAAGTACTGTTAATTTTTTATCAGGTTATTGTGGGTGGAAGATGGGAGGAGGAGGAGTGGCGTACGTATATTTAGGGTTAGGGTATTGGGATGGATTGCAGTTTTATTAAACGTGTAAGGGTGAAAAAAGGGGGGTGGGCTCAAGATGGGTGTTGGGCTTGGATGGGTAATAACAAAGAGTGGGCTAGTTGGGTTTGGTTTATCAAATAACAAAAAGGGTCCGTAATTTTTGGTGTCGTAAGTATCACAAGGACCATCGTTGTAACCTTGCTGAAACTTGAGGGGTATCACTTGCCAGATTTCCAAAATTAATCCGAGGGACCATAGTTGCCAAGTTAAATAAACCAAAGTACCAAAATTGAATTTTTCCATTTCAAACCACCCGGGACTAAAACTGCCAATTTGCCAAAGTACGAGGACCAAATGTGTGATTTTCCAAAAGTTTTTACCCAAAGATCATTTGTGATTTGTTTTGACTTTTAAAAATCAAGGGTTGACTTTTCTTTGAAAATGATTGACCAGGGACTAGTTTTGTGAAATTTTGAAAGTCGGGGGACTGAAACTGCCAATTATGTAACTTTTATTCGTTTTTCGTTTGTTTTCACTCGTTTTTCATCAGAAACATAAAAAATACGATCTTTGGGATTTTCTTCGCATTTAGGTGCATTTTTGAGTATTTTTGATCGTTTTGCAGCTTAGATTTGACTCAAAATGATGAGTATTTACACACTCATCAAGTTCCCATGATTGTTCCGCACTAAGATCATGTAGCTTACCACTTGCCGATTGGTCAATGGCTCGCCTCATGGAGATGTCGATATGGTCATAAAAAATTTGGACTTGGAGCCAAAGATCTATGCCATGATGAGGGACTTTTTGGAGTAAGTCCTTGAAACGAGTCCATGCTTCATAAAGAGATTCATTTTGACGTTGTTGGAACATCAAGATGTCATTCCTAAGCTTAGTAGTTCTCCCCGGTGGGAAAAATTGAGCAAGGAAACGAGTGGTGAGATCATCCCATGTGGTGATGGATCCCGCGGGTAAACGCTCAAGCCATTGACTAGCTTGATCCCGTAGAGAGAATTGGAATAGGCGTAATCGGGTTGTCTCTCTAGTTGCAACATCTAGGTCTATGGAATCTACGATTTTGAGAAAGTCCTTAAGATGTTGGTTTGGATCTTCGGAACGAAGTCCATAGAATGCACATCCGCTTTGCACCAACCGGATGGTGTCGGATCGCAAGGGGGTCACATTGGCTCCGGTGAGCTCAATGGTGTTTCGGTAGCCTTGGTGGCTAGGTCGGGAATGCTCTCCTAAGGTTCGGGGCCTAAGGGGTTCTAATGGTGTGTTTTGTTGTGGTGGGATGATGGGTTCAAAGATGTCCCCGTTGTCCATGATGTTGGGTGGTTACGAACAAAGGCACAAAGAAATAAGATAGACTAAAGAAAAACTAAAACTAAAAATAAAATCTTACTAGAAAGGAATCTAGCAAGTAGACCTAATAAAAAGAAATTCTAACCTAGACAATAACTATTCCCCAGGCTGCGGCGCCAAAAACTTGATACGTGGGAATCGCACCAGGCTTTACGTCTCAAGGGATCTTGAGAAGCTTACAACCCCCACCAACCAGGTAGTGTACCTGATTGTTGTAGTATAGTATAGTGACAAGTACCGGGGGATTGATCGTTCAGCTAGGAATAGTGTCGCTAGGATTAGAAAACCTAAATACTAGCTCTAAAGATGAGGGAAGATTCTTTTTGTGTTTTTTTATTTTTTAGAAAGCAATTAAAATTCTCGGGTTTGAAGGATTTGGGCGGAATTAGTTGCTATTCAACTAACCCAATACTAAGATGCAATCAAAATAAAATACTAAAAATGAAAATAAACTAAATTATACTAAAGTTGTGAGCAGTAATTGGAGAAAATGTGTTTACTTAGATTTCACTACTCCCTAGACATCTTTTACATGTTAATTACTTGTTATAATTGCATGGATGACGGATCGTATTCCTTAATACCATTCATGGGGTGGCACACATAACTCCCCAATTCTATGAGCTCTTATCTCCTCCTACACCATGCCTAGCACAACTATAGGGATTGTAAACAGTGGCTCATGCATTAAATACAACCAATAAAGACCTAGTGCGCGTCGGTTCATGTTTCTTAAGACGTTCAAGCATGTTACCAATTGGAGATCTGCCAGTTTTCTTAAGCCTAACATATAAATCATTCGTCCAAAACAAGAATAAACAAGTAATCAACACATAATCAACATCTAGGTTTCATTAGATCTAAGCAAACACAAGATAGATCTAGCCTAGCATGATAGAATTAAGACAAGAACAAAATATAGACAACCAACACATAGACATATTGATTGAATTAAAGGAACACTTATCTTGATTACTCATGCAAGGTATCAAGGGGTTGGAACCCTTGAAAAACCTGTAAAGTTGCACCAAAATCGTACTTAGGGTTTCTCCCAAAACTTCTCTCTTTTAATGTGAAAAATTAGAAAACTATATATAGGAAAAGGGGGCTGACGGCGTCAAGACAAAGTTTGTGACGCCGTCACCTCGCCGCCAAAACTAATCTCGGACTGCCTTGATCTACATTTCACGCCGTCAAGACTTAATCATTTCCAGGCCGTCATGACTTTTACTCTTGACGCCCTACCTTCATGACGCCGTCAAATCTCTACTGGACCGTCATGGAATTTTGCTCTTGACGCCGTCAGGAAATTACTCTTGACGCCGTCACCTACTGTTCCCAGCATGGAAAATTAAGACTTTGGCGTTTTCTTCACTTTTATGCTCCAAAAACGTCCGAATTGCTTCCTTTTCTAGATTTCACTCCCAAAGTACCTAAAATCACAAAAGGAACGATTTAGGGCAATATTTGATCAAATAAATTCGAATTTGGGCTTAAATGACCCCCTAAAAACGGATCATTTTTCGCCTCATCAATGTCACCAAAAATAGCGTAGTCTTTAATAGCTTCTTCATCAGCCCAGAAAAGACCAGCCAATTTATCATCATCACCTAAACAAAAAAAAAAAATTAAAATGTAAGAAACTAAAACTGCATAATCTAAACTGTGATGCACTATAAAATAAACTATGATGCACTTGAAAATAGTTAAACTTTAATGAAGTAAAGAATATATGCTTCACCTTTAAAATAATTGACAAAAAAACCAGGCGAATGAAGTTTTCGACTCAACAACTTCTCAACAGCTATTTTAGCATCTCTATCTCCAATAAAAACACTAATTCTTTTCTTCTGATTCTTACAGTCAATGACTGTTGTACCAACTCGATCAAACCCACCATGGAGCTGTTTCATCAATCTAAACCCAATAGCAGGACCAAAATTTGCATTTGAAACTTGATAAAGAAAATGCTACTTTGTATAACCCATGTTCCTTGAATTCTTCATAAAAATCATATCTTTTTCAGCTACTAGGGGGTGGTTATGTCCATCTACAAACTTAGTAACTTGAAAAATATTTCCTATTTTCTTAATTGTAAGTGATGCCAAACAACCACACCTAAATGAAGTCCTCCTCCTTTCCTTTTTCTTAACATCACCAAACCTTTGAGAAACATCACTGAATTCACTTTGATCTCTTATATCACTATCTCTATTATTTTCATCAGATTTAGCGTTGGAATTTTGATTTAACCCTTCTCTTGAACAATAGAAATACTTCAACGTTGCATCTGCAAAACCTTTTGCCTTGTACTGACGACCTCTTCGTATGTCAAAACCTCCATTTTTACTATACGACGCATAAAAATTATAGGTCTGTTCAACTGAAATAAACTGACAACCTTCAATAGGTTTTTCAAGACAATCAGGAAACCATGTCCTGGTTCCATCTTTTCCACAAACATAAAAACCAACATGATCTCTAACTTGAACAGTTTCAACATCTGCATTTGTACGTTTAACACAAAGAATGTAAATAATAACCCAATAAAAAGTAGTGCATCACATATACAAAAATCATTACTAAGATCAAACACAAATGTCACCAACAAAACATTTATCTACTGCAAAATTATTATTCATCAAACACACCTGATGTGCAGGTTTCCTATATACATTTATCTACTGAAACATAGTCCTATATGTGGAAATCATACTCATAAATCTACTGCATCATGCTTATACATCTAATGCATCAAAATCTAATTACTAGTCATCAAACACACCTGATGTGCAGGTTTCCTATATACATTTATCTACTGAAACATAGTCCTATATGTGGAAATCATACTCATAAATCTACTGCATCATGCTTATACATCTAATGCATCAAAATCTAATTACTAGTCATCAAACACACCTGATGTGTAGGATTCCTGTAGGTATTTATATACTGAAACCTAGTCCTGTATCTAGAAATCATAATCATAAATCTACTGCATCTATATCTAATAACTAGTCATCAAACTCATACTCAAACACAACTGATGTGCAGGATTCCTATAGACATATATATACTGAAACCTATATCTAGAAATCATACTCATAAATCTACTGCATCATGCTTATACATCTACTGCATCAAAATCTAATTACTAGTAATCAAACACACCTGATGTGCATCAAATTTACTGTATAGAAATCATACTAATAAATCTACTGCATCAAATTTGTAAATCTACTGCATCATACTCATACCTGATGTGCAGGATTCCAATACACATTTATATACTGAAACCTAGTACTATATCTAGAAATCATACTCATAAATATACTGCATCATGCTTATACATCTACTGCATGAAAATCTAATTATAAGTCATCAAACACACCTGATGTGCATCAAATTTAATATATAGAAATCATAATCATAAATCTACTGCATCAAATTTATAAATCTACTGCATCAAACTCATACATAACCTAAATCAAAATCTAATTACTAATCATCAAACACATGGTGTGCAGGTTTGATATAAACATAAAAAATTCAAAATTAGTGATTTAAACATAAAAATATTATTTTAAATTAATTAAAATCACTAACAAAATAATAAAAAACATATCAAACTTACGATCATGATTAAATGATATTGAAGAAATTGTTGATGATGATGAATGATTATTATTAGAAGATGAACACTGGTTAGACAATGATGATGAACACTGGTTAGAATCGATCAACATCACGGTGGAATATGGTGGAGAATGATCACGGTGGAATACGGTGGAGAATGATCACGGCGGTGAATGATCACGCTGGTGATCACGATGATCACGCTGGATAAGAAGAAAATAGTGTGCGGAGAATACGGTGGAGAGAAGTCGACTGTGTGTTTTTTTTGTTGATAATGAGAAAAAATTTATATATATACTAAAGGGAAAGATATTAAAAGACAAAAAAGCCCCTAAGAGTAAAAAAAAGGAGGGAGTGAGAATGAGACACATGTCACGATATGGTGGCTTCCTATTCTTTTTATTTTAACCATCTTTTTATTTTAACCTAAGTCTATATATATATATATATATATATATATATATATATATATATATATATATATATATATATATATATATATATATATATATATATATATATATATATATATATAGTGTGAGGTTCTTTTCAGAACCAAATAAATTGCGAGAACTGCGAGAACCAATCTTACCCTTTGGATTATATCATCAATGGTTGGGATTGCACATGGCATTTTTGTAAATAAATATGTTAATTTTTCTGCTTTTATTTGAAAGTGGAGGGCAAAATTGGTATTTTAACATTCAAGTATTTTGTTAACTGATATTAAAAACCGTCCCACTTTAATTAGAGAACCTGCATCTTATTTTCAGTTTTCATTTCTCTCTCCCACCCAAATAAAACCCTAGCCACCTCTTTCTTATTTTTGTGGATCCGACGAAAATCACTACAAAGAAAAATTTATCTGATTCTTTTGAGTTTATTTTCTTTCCTAAAAATCATTGTATTATTTAAATGAAATAAATTCATAACATGTATTAGGTGAATCAACACCACCATCTCTTGGTAGATCATCTTTCTATTCATCGAAAACGAAGAAACAAGAGGTACCACCACCAGATCTGGACAACTTGACCTTCAAAACACCCGAAAAAACATCTCATACGCCTCATGGACCTCTCACCGCCAAACAATTTTATCCGTCAACCAAATCCGGGACGTGGCGAAAAATCTTCGAAAAGCAGATCTGAAACAGTAAGATCCGTTGATGACGTCAGATCTGAAAGAAAGGTATGAACTAGTTTTCTAAAAACACATATGCACACCTTTGTTATTTTCAGTTTTCATTTCGTCAATTTTCGTTTTTGTCTGATTGTTTGATCGGGAAAAAAGGATTGAAAAATCAGTTGTGATAAGGTATTTGATGGCTTTATTTTTATTAATATAGTATTCTGATGAATACAATTGTGTTGGTTGACATTTATAAGATTAGTAATAGATGATTGTTTTTATTAAGAGTAGTAATGCGTTCTCTATTGTTGACTAAGAAGAAAACAATCAGGCTTTTTGTAGAAAAATATTTATTTTGTTACCTTTAAGCTTTTGAACATGTTTAAATCTAGTTAGTGTTTTTGTTGTTTGGATCAATATACACTGGTCTCAAAATTGTTCATCTCATTTTATTGGTCTTGACATATGGAATCTATATGTATAGTGAATCTACTAATGATGTTTTAATATATGTATCTGATATGGTTAATTTACTTCTAACATGTATGTTTGAGTATCATTTGAATGCCGCTTGATCATGTTTTTTAAGATAATAAGAATGATACTATATGTATATTGTGCATATGTGTTTTGGCTAACAATGTACATGTGCAATGTATTTATATATTTCGATGTACGTAAATATTGTGAATATGTGTTATGCTAATTTCTATGATTAAAAATTCTTTTACATCACTTGATATAGATTCAATTTTGTTGCATTTGCTCTTGAATATGTGTCGGTCAAATAATGCACATGTGTTTTTACGTCACGAACATGAGAATTTGAAACAAATGCACATGTATTTACGTAATGAAAATGATGAATTGACACGAATGCACATGTGTTTAAGTCATTGAACTTTTTGTATATATGCAAATTTTCAGGTTTATATTTATGTTTTTATTTGTTCTTGATTATGTACTAAATTATTAATATTTGATGCAAATTTTGAGGTTTATCGTGAAGGCAAAGAATACAAATGCACATGTATAAGCTGAATTATATAATAAAAGTTTGCTCATAGTATATTTTATAATATTTGATAATTGATGGTTGCAGGTTACTTGACGTGTGGCTGTTGGCAATCTGTCACACCCCCAATTTACCTGACTTGCAGCGGAATGGAATACCTGGGGGTGTCTGTCATAGCACCACAGTTACAGTTACATTGAACGACCTAAAGTGTCGTTTGGAAAATACTGCATTTGATCATTGAAATAATCCAGAGTTTACAAAATGAGGTCCCCAAAATGTGTTGCAAGTTTATGAAAACAAGTCCTACTAGATCAAATGTTTACATAAGTGCATGAAATGATGATGAGACGCGTCGACTCCGCGACTCCATGAAGGTCCAAATGCATGTCCCATGAGCTACCTTAATAACCTGAAATACATTGCTAAAACGTCAACACGAATGTTGGTGAATTCCATAGGTTTGTAAAATGTAATGATGTACGGCCACCACAAGTAAAAGTGCAAGATAAAAATCTCATGAAAATTGTACAATTGACCTTAAGCTCATGACACCGAAGCTATGACTGATGAAACTCTATGCCCCTCCCGAATGTTCTGCCGAAACATTCAAATGTAAAATACATGACATGCATCCGCTTACTGTTGGTAATCACTACCACGGATGGAGGCGTCACCCTCGATAGATCTATCCACTCACTCTCGCTTAACGGTAAATTAACGGTTCATGATGTTACAGGGGACTTATCACATGGCAAGGTAACTTAAGCAATGTACATGTTTGAATACTTGGCCTCGTACTAAAATGATTGATGCAATGTATTCCCCCCGTGGGATTTGAAAACAATCAAAAATGTTGAATTGAAAACGGGGCTATGAAAACTCACCTTAACTGATGAAACTGTGATGAAGTGAAATGAACAACAATGAACAATTAGCTGCCGCAACCCAATATGATGGTACCATGAACATGTAATGAGCTGAAAAAAACAAGGCGCGCACACTAGCCGCAACCTAATGTGAATGATGAACGATCTACTTTAGATCATGAAATGATGTTATGAATGTCCATGCACATGTTTCCTATACCACTCTACTCTTTGAAAAACACTTGTTGTTATCAAAAGTATATATTCCAAGACTTAGGAAATATTGCTATTAGAAAATAAAATAAGCTAGTTGCAATATATATACTTATATATATATCGTATATTTCCATGTTAGTGTTGAAATCCTCGGGTTGTAATCCTTGAAATATCGCCTTGAAATGATGAAAATATACTTGTAATAACTAATACTTCATTAGTTATAAACCTTGAAAACTTGATTTGGAGCATGTTTTAGACATGCTGTCCCATTTTGTGAAAACCTGGAAAATCAGTAAACACCAAGGGAACTTTGGCAAAATTTTTAGAAAATACTTTCAAAAACGAATCCGTAGGCGAAAGAACGGATTAAAAAGAGTTTATAACGAAGAAGTTATGATTTTTGCAAGATTGTTGACGAAAAGTATTTTTCTGAAAAATAGTTGCTGTTGGACGTTTTTCATTGGACAAAAAGAGACTTTAGACGTAACCCGGAGGAGCCGAGCTTTCCAAAATATATTACTACATACTAAGACGTAACCGTGGATATAAAGAATAAGTAAAACGGACTTATAACGACAAAGATATTCACGTTTGAATATCGGTTAAACCCATTTTTATTTTGACAGCTTTTGACGATAAAAACACATGCGCACAAGGATTAAAAACACATGTGCAGATTTCATGGGTTCTTGAACCAAGCGAGGAATACATGTGCACGCCTAAAAGATGAACCATTATGCACATGTGCACGCTCTATATATTTGTAATAAAACATATTTATGTAATATTTTTTAACAAAATTTTGTTGTTTGTATAGAATTGCATAAATCTATTAATAAAGTTTTGTTGTTTGTATACATATTTATGTAATATTTTTTAAAGATACATGTGCAAATACAATACACCATGCATAAACGAAAAATATAAATGTCTCATAATGCAAAACACATGTGTACATAATGTTTTTTTAAACATGTATAATGCCAAAAAAAAAAAAAAAAAAAAAAAAAAAAGAAAAAAAAATCCTAGAATTTAGGGAACAAAAAAAAACGTTTTTTTTTTGTAAAAAAAATCATAAATAAAATAAAATTGTATTTTTACCATTATACCCTTTTGATATATATAATAAACTTTAATATTCAAAAAAATCTGATTGATTGATGATGATTCTCGCAGTTCTCGCAATTTATTTGGTTCTGAAAAGAACCTCACCATATATATATATATATATATATATATATATATATATATATATATATATATATATATATATATATATATATATATATATATATATATATATATATATATATATAGGGGCTTTATTTTCAGAACCCTGTTAAGTGCGGGAACTGCGAGAACTCTAATTTTACATTAGAAAACATGCATGTTCATATAAAACATGTATGTTTTCTTACATACACCTTAATACAAATACCTGCATAACATACATGTTCATATCAAACCATTTTGTATTGATATGTTGCACTTAACAGGGTTTTATATGAACATGTATGTTACGCAGGTATGTGTATTAAGGTGTATATAAGAAAATATACATGTTTCATATGAACATGCATATTTTCTAATGCAAAATTGAAGTTCTCGTAGTTCCCGCACTTAACAGGGTTATGAAAATAAAGATACTATATATATATACATATATATATATATATATATATATATATATATATATATATATATATATATATATATATATAGGTATGGGTTAAAATAAAAAGGGCCTTAAAATAAAAAGTGTAGGAAGGATTGTGAGGGCGACATGCGTCACCCCTATGCCACATCATATGACACATGTCACCCCACCCCCTCCCCCCTGCAAAAAAATTTTTTTTTCCCGCCAAAAAAAATTTTTTTTGGGCAAAATTTTTTTTCCTGCCAAAATTTTTTAGTGCATCACAGTTATAAAGTTACTGCATCACAATTATAAAAGTTACTGCATCACAGTTTTAAATTTTAGTGCATTAAGATTATAAGTTACTGCAACATAGTTGATGCACTAAACTATTAACTATGATGCAGTAACTTATAATAAAGATGCACCAAAACTTAAAAAAGAATCGTATTTTAATTGTGATGCAGTTACATACATATATGATGCAGAAAACTTATGATAATTCAGTTTCTTTATAACCATGATGCAGTAACTTTATAACCATGATGCAGTAACATTAAAACCATGAATGCAGTAACCGTGATGCAGTAAAATCATAATTGTGATGCAGTAAACGTGATGTAGTAACTTTATAACCGTGATGCAGTAAATTTATAACAGTGATGCAGTAAAAATTTTTAGCGGGAAAAAAAAAATTTGCCTCAAATTTTTTTTTCTTGGCGAGAAAAAAAAATTTTTCGGCGGGGGGGGGGGGGGGGGGGGGGGTGACACGTGTCATATGATGTGGCATGGGGGTGACACATGTCACTCCTACAATCCTTCCTACACTTTTTATTATAAGGCCCTTTTTAGAATAACCCCACCCTATATAGGTATAAATATATATATATATATATATATATATATATATATATATATATATATATATATATATATATAAGTCTATATAGGTTTGGGTTATAATAAAAAGGGGGTTATAATAAAAAGCCTAGGAAGGAATCTGAGCTCGCCACGTGTCCCTCCAACCCCGCTCCTAAAATTATAACCTCAGAGGGTATTTTCGTCATCTTACATTCACGCCTATAAAAGCCTTATTATTATTTTGTTATAACATTCCCATCATCTCTCCCTGTCTCCCATACCTGCACATCTTTTCCCACACCTTCGTGACTTCACATCATTCCATAGTACCTTCAATTTTCGATACCTTCACCACCGTTTACCACTGTTCCCTCCTTTCATCACCGTTCCGCACCCTTCACCACCATTCATCGTTGTCTAATCATCCATATTCACCCTAATTCAATGATTTGATGTCCTTATCTTAATTCAAGAGCGATTCTAGAGATGCCAAGTGATTCATCAAACACAAGTGAGTGTAATTCATCAATAGTTAAAGATGGTAAGATCCTAATTCAAACACCTATTCGTTTTTTTTTTTTTTTTTTTTTTTTTTTTTTTTTTTTTTTTGTGTTTTTCTTGATCTAAATATGTTATATTCAAAGTTTGATTCAAACTACATGATGTTTCCTTTTAGATCTGAAACAAAAAATAGAAAAAATTAGATACAAAACGTGTTTAGAAAAGGTGCGTAGAAGGTGTTTGATAAAATGTCTTATTGGACTTTATAACTGTGATGCACTAATTTTACACTGTAATGCATCAACTGTTAATTTTATATTGTGATGTTGTTGTTCTGAAACGCTGATGCACTAGGTGTGTAATTTTGCACCGTGATGCATCAATTGTTACTTTTATATTGTGTGTAATTGTATGTATGATGCAGTTGATCTTAAGATGTGATGCAGTAGGTTATATTTTATGGCAAATAATGTTCATTTAGGATACTTGTAGTGTGTTTTACTTATGAAAAGTGTTTGTATTTGTATTTGAAAGGATGATCCAGTTGATATAAAGGAAGTGATGCAATAGGTTATGTTCTATGGCAATTAATGTTCGATTATGATACTTGTAGTGTGTTTTATTTGTGAAAAAGTGTTTGTGTTTATATCTGAATGGATGATGCATTTTTTGTAAAGATGATATACACTGTGCTCGGCTAAGAGTTTTTTGGAGCGTTAAGAATGTAATGCCCTTGTTTGGCAACGAGTGTTTAGATTCTGAATTTTGCTTTACAGGATTTTATCAAAAATGGTTTAAAATTAGTATTTAGCTTTTACATCATTTTACAACTAATGCACTAAGCTTACAATGTGATGCATCAGCTTTTAATCTTTAACTGCTTTAGTCGTTCTTTTAGTAGAAAAGGCATGTATGTGTGATTTGGTTGTTACGAAATACTAAGGCATTAGGTTTTTGTTTTTGGCAAATATGGATCTAAAAGCTTATTTTCTGTTTATGTTATGAGTAGAGAATGTTTCTCCTATGGTATATATTAGTTGTTCACATCAATGATTTTATCAAGTATGTAACAAAAACACGACTTTTTAGCATACTACATCATTTCCACTATTTAAGTCTTTATATTATTTCTTCATAGTTTTATATTATACAATGTTATGCACAAGGATTTTACACTTTAATGCACTAGAAATAAACACTATGATGCACCAGGTTTTTACACTATGATGCAGTAATTTTACACTGTCATATCTAGTGCATCACATTGTCTGAATGTACTGTATCACAATTTTTATTTAGTGCATCACAGTATAATATGTAACATGGTTCTGTTTGATGACTAGATTTAAGAGTGTGATGCACAAGATATAATTAATAATCCGTATAATATATATATTTTTTGAAAATTATAATGTGGCTGATTTCTAATCAAATATGTATTGGTTGTAGTTTGTAGTCATTGCCAGGTTTTCATATTCTCAAATCAAGCAGAGATTAACATGTTAGAAACGACTCGTGTACCCTTACAAGACAATAGTTTGGACAAAATGTTGGATGATGATGGAGGAAAGGTGCTCATTCAGTGATCATACTAAAGAACTCAAACAGAAAAAAAGAAGAAAGTAATAAGAGGAGGACGTATAGTGTATGTGGAGAAAAGGCCATAATTCTAGAACATGTTCTTAAAATTGAAACCATCGAAGAAATGCAAGAAACTAGTGAGCCAACAAGAGATGGTCTTAGAGGATCTACTCGTAAACCTTAAAATCATTATTTCAGTATTTTTTTGATTCGCTGTAAGTACTGTATAGATATTAAAGCATTACTTACAAGATATGTTTTCGGTTCTAAGATGTATAGCATTTATTACCAAACATCCGTAGAATAGTATCTCAGTTTTTCAAAAATATGTTCAATATTTTGTTGTTCATGCATAATAGTTACTCCATTATGTTATTTACTTAGTGTATTATGACACAGTAAAATATACATTGTGATGCAGTAAAATTTACATTGTGGTGCAGTAAAATATACAATATGATGCTGTATACTATACATTGTGATGTAGTAAAGTTTACATTGTGATGCACTAAACTATACAATGTGGTGCAGTTGAATAGCATAGTGATGTAGTAAAGTAATGTTTTGATCCAGCAACATGATAACATTGAGAAGCGGGAGTATGTGTATCATTGTGATCTAGTAGTAAATTAACATTGTGATGCAGTAGAGTAACATAGTGACGCGGTAAAATTATATTTTATTTCAACAGTATGATAGCACAGTGATGCATTAATATGATAATCTTCTGATGCAGTAGAACAATATTGTGATGCAGTAAAATTTTAAAAATATTTAAAAGGAGCATTCAAGATAGAGCATGTATTTAAATATGTTCAATTATAAATGTCACTAATCTTCAAACATAACACTTTGATGAAGACATAAGTTTTTAGGTACATCAACGAAAAGTAATTCAGTAGTAACGAAACATTATTTTTTACGATCAACAAGTATCATCCGAGAATCTTTGCTACGTGTTAAATAATCCTTTGATGAAATCCGTGTTTCAATTGGGTTCAATCTTCTGGTATTAGAGATTTGGATTTTTTTTGCAGCTTATTATATACCTCTGCGACTGCCAACATTTCGTCCTTTTTCTTATTCGCCGTGAACTAAGTTCGCAACGGTTGGATTTGTCCTTTTTGGCCCGCCCCTTCTTTCTTTAATTCATCCTAAAAAACATCATCACCCTTTCTACTTCTATGCCTTTACCCATGAAAACAATCTCATTGTAGATTGAGTTTAAAAGAAAAATATCAGTTTCATTAAAACTTTTCGACAAATAAAACACACTGTGTGGAAACTAATCTAACATCATATGCCACAAGCAAGTACCTACTGCATCATTTCAGCACACCAACTACATCATGCATAAAAACATAAGCACAAACGCTTTTCAAAACATAAAACACTCTGCGTGTAATACACCCTAATCTAAACGTATATGCCACAAACATGTACGTACTGCATCCATTCATGACACCAAATGCATCATCCATACAAACACTTTTTGACAAGTAATACACCCTATGCATAGCCTAATCTAACCTTATATGCCATAGATAAGAACCTACTGCATCACCTCAGCATTAACATATGAACGCCTACTGCATCTCAGTTCAAATTTCATCGCATCACATATACAACCAAACATACAAACACATTTACATACATAAAACAACCTACGCTTACCCTATCTCATACTTACACGCGACAACTGAATATCTACTGCATCTCAGTTCAAATTCTAGTGCCTCACATATACAATCAAGCATACAAAAACATTTACACATATAAAACAACCTACGCTTAGCCTATTTCATCCTTACACGCAACAACTGAACACCTACTGCATCTCAATTCAAATTCCAGTGCATCACAAATACAACCAAGCATACAAACATATTTACACACATAAAACAACCTACCCTTAGCCTATGTCATCCTTACACGCGACAATTGAATACCTACTGCATCTCAGTTCAAATTACAGTATCACATATACAACCAAGCATAAAAACATATTTACACACATAAAACAACCTACCCTTAGCCTATGTCATCCTTACACATGACAACTGAACACCTACTGCATCTCAGTTAATTTTCTGGTGCATCACACATACAACCAACCATACAAACATGTTTACAAACATAAAACAACTTACGCTTAGCCTACTTCATCCTTACATGCGACAACTAAACACCTACTGCATCTCAGTTCAAAATTCCAGTGCATCAGACATACAACCAAGCATAAAAAACAAGTTTACACACATAAAACAACTTACGCTTAGCCTACTTCATCCTTAGATTCGACAACTGAACACCTAGTGCATCCCAGTTCCGATTCCAGTGCATCAGACATACAACCAAGCATAAAAACAAGTTTACACACATAAAACAACTTAGCCTATTTCATCCTTATACACAAAAACTGAACACCTACTGCATCTTAATTGAAAATTAGTGCATCACAGTTTCATTACAAGTGTATCAGAATGTAAACTAAGTGCACCATAGTCATAAAGTCCCATTGAGATATTTTATCAAACACCTTGTATACAACAATCATAAACATACACATACACATACTCTTGAATAGATTTGATAACCTACTTCATCATATTCAAAATAATGAACTTTTATTGATAAAGAACAATATTTTATTAAACCAAAACTAACAAAATGATCCAGTAACAAAATTAAGGTTCATAAATCAACTTACAAATACGTTTAACATGCGTAGATTCATCTTCACCCTCATTAACCAAATGATGCAGTAACCATTTGATTGCGATTCAAAGAGTTTAAGATGTTGTAAATGTTTTTAATGATTTGATTATGATGAGATGATGCAATAATGATTCATTTAAAGAGAAATATGATGAACATGTATGTTAATTTTTAGAGAGAAAGAAAGTGTGAAATTTAATAGAGATAAAGAGAGATCGAAGAAATGGTCAGGGATAGAATGAATGGTTTGGTATATGTGCTTTGTTATAGATATACCCTTGAAGTTTATATTATTTACGAAAATGACACCGCCCAATTTGATCTGGTCAAATCTGGTCAAAAGTGATCCAATGGTTGAGATCACTTCCTACACTTATAACACTCTTTTTATTATAACCCTACCCTATATATATATATATATATATATATATATATATATATATATATATATATAGAAAAGAAAAAAAGGAAAAAAAAACATGCGGACTACCATCCCGTTTCATTCTATGTTTGTTTTATGTTTTTGTTATTTTTCATTTATTAGCTTAAGTCGAGTCTAGTCTTGGCTTAGCAACGCCATATTGTACATGTACTTAACCAAGATGATTAACTCGCCACTAGTAAAGATTGCCTATATCCAACAAAACCGTGTATTCCATATCCCTACACCTAACGTTATAACCCTTTAAAAGACCTCTTTGATAGTTTGTCCTAGGTGCTTACGCCATGTGGTGGAGGTTTGATCCTTTCCCAAGCCTATGGTAATCTATTTTGCTATGACAGGTAGTAGAGATATTTTCCATTTCTATATTGTGATATATACTTTATTACACCCGAGAGATGTGAGTATCTAAACACTATTTGTGAGGTGCTAGTGTATGACCTCCGTGCTTGTCTTTGGTCTTTAGTGGAACGATTATTTGTTGTAATTACTTTTATATTAGTGTTGAATGATCCCTAACTTGTATTTTGATTATAATAAAAGCGCATTTGCTTGAGGACAAGCAAATCTCAAGTGTAAGGGTATATGATGAGGTGAAAAATAATCCGTTTTTAGGGGGTCATTTAAGCCCGAATTCGAATTTATTTGATCAAATATTGCCCTAAATCGTTCCTTTTGTGATTTTAGGTACTTTTGGAGTAAATTCTAGAAAAGGAAGCATTTTGGACATTTTTGGAGCATAAAAGTGAAGAAAACGGCAAAGTCTTAATTTTCTTTGTTGGGAACAGTACCCGACGGCGTCACCAATTCCTACATGACGGCGTCAAGCGTAAAACAAGAGGTGAAGTGGATAGAGTACGTGACGGTCCAGAGAGTTTTTACACTAGGGCATGACGGCGTCACCATAGGCCGTCATGGTCCCTTTACACGTGACAGCCCAGAGGAAATTTGCTCTTGACGGCGTCAGATCTGGATCTAGGCAATCCGATATTATTATGGGCGGCGAGTTGACGGCGTCAGATTTCTCTTCTTGACGCCGTCACGATGGAAAATCTATATATAGTTTTGTAATTTTCATTCATTAAGAGAGGACAATTAGAGGGATAACTTGGAGAAACCCTAGCACGATTTTATCAGTATTTTCAAGGGTTTTTACCCTTTGAAACCTTTCATGTTCAATTAAGATAAGTATCCTTTCAAATCATTCAATATGTCTATGTGTTGTTTGAATATATCTTACGCTTGTCTTGATTTTAACATGCTAGGCTAGATCTCTTGTGTGTTTGCTTAGATATAGTGAAACCTAGATGTTGATTATGGGTTGATTGCTTGTTTATAGTTGTTACGGATGAATGATTTTAATGTTAGGCTTAAGAAAATTGGCAGACTTCCATAGGGTAACATGCTTGAACGTCTTAAGAAACATGAACCAATGCGTACTAGGTTTTTATGGTTGTATTTAATGCATGAGCGAATTCTAGTGATCCCATGTTAGGAGTTTCTTGCAGGCTCGACATAGGAGTGAAGTAGGAGCTTATAGAGTTGGGGAAGTACGTACGCCACCCCACGAATGGTATTAAGGAATATAACCCGTCATCCACGCAACTGTAACAAACTATCAACCTATAAAAGACATCTAGGGAGTAATGAAATCTAAGTAAACACAATTTTCCCATTTATTGTTTACACCACTAGTTTAATTAGCTTTATTTACATTTTTGTTATTTTATTTTGATTGCCTCTTAGTTATTGGGTTAGTTGACTAGCAACTAATTCCGCCCACTCTTCCAAAACCCGAGATTTTACTTGCTTTTCATAAAATATAAAAATACAAAAAGAATCATCCCTCACCTCTAGACTTAGTTTTTAGGCTTTCTAATCCTAGCGACACTATTCCTGAGTTGAACGATCAATCCCCTGGTACTTGTCACTATACTATACTACAACGATCAGGTACACTGCCTGGTGGGGGTTGTAAGCTTTTCGAGATCCCTTGAGAGGTAAAGCCTGGTGCAATTCCCACACATCAAGGGCCATGTTTGATATTGGTGATGATAAATCCCCAGGGCCTGATGGATACACGTCGACCTTCTTTAAAAAAGGTTGGGACATTGTTGGCCACGACGTTTGTAATGCGGTTCGAGATTTCTTTGGTAATGGGCAGCTTCTGAAGGAAATTAACCATACTTTTCTTGCTCTAATTCCTAAGGTTACGACTCCTCTCAAAGTTAATGATTATCGTCCGATCTTGTTGCAATGTTATTTACAAATGTATTAGCAAGATCCTTACTAATCGCGTTATTGAGGGGCTAAAGGAGGTTGTAAGTGAAAACCAATCTGCCTTTGTGCTGGGTAGACGGATATCGGATAATATTCTTATCATGCAGGAGCTTATGCATAATTATCACCGTAATCATGGGCCTCCAAGACGTGCGTTCAAGGTTGATATTCAAAAGGCGTATGACACGGTTGATTGGCGTTTCTTGGGATCCATTCTCAAGGGCTTTGGTTTTCATCAAACCATGATTAATTGGATCATGGCTTGTGTTACATCTGTTTCGTTCTCACTTAGCATAAATGGAAACATTCATGGGTTTTTTAAGGGCAAACGAGGGTTACGTCAGTGCGACCTTTTATCCCCTTATCTTTTCACTTTAGTTATGGAGATCTTGACTCTTATTCTTCAAAGGAGAGTTCGATCATCTGAGTCATTTTGATATAATAAACATTGTGAGGAATTAGAAATTATTAATGTATGTTTTGCAGATGATCTCTTTATTTTTGCTCGGGGTGATGTGGAATCAGCTAGAGTTATTCTGGAATCCCTTGATGAATTCAAATTGGTCTCGGGTTTGGTGCCTAGCATCCCAAAAAGCACAACATTCTTCTGTAATGTTTTGAGTCATGTTATGATTGCCATTCTTAACATTATGCCCTTTTCTGAAGGGGAGCTCCCTGTTAAGTATCTTGGCGTTCCTCTAATTTCTTCTAGACTCCTAAACAAGGATTGCAAAGTTCTTGTTGAAAAGGCTCGTAATCGTATCGGGGATTGGAAAAACAAGTCTTTGTCCTTTGCGGGTAGACTGCAACTTTGCAAGTCCGTCATCTCTTCTATGCAAATCTATTGGGCATCCGTTCTCATCATCCCAAAGGGCATTATTAGTGATATTCAACAGCTCGTTAGAGGGTTTCTTTGGTGTAATGGTGAGTTTAAGCGTGGAAAAGCTAAGGTTGCTTGGGATCATATTTGTCTTCCCAAACGAGAAAGGGGGTTGGGTTTACGTAGTCTTGAGGTTTTTAACCTTGCGCTAATGACTACCCACATATGGAATATCGTCTCTAATAAAGAATCACTTTTGGTTCGTTGGATTCACACGTATAAACTTAAAGGATGCTCCTTATGGGACATCCAACCTAAAGCAGATATGAGTTGGGGATGGCGAAAAATCCTCCAACTTCGTGAGCACGTGAAGCGTTTCTTTTGTTTTCAGCTTGGAAATGGTTTGAAGGCATCTGCTTGTTATGACGTGTGGTGTTCTTATTTTCCCCTTATTCGCTACCTATCTCCAAGAGACATTAATAGGGAGGGTTATTCCATCCAATCACGTGTTGCAGACTTGGTTTTGAATGGGGCCTGGAATTGGCCTCATGCATGGCTCTTGAAAGCTCCGGATTTAGGCCTTATTCCAACCCCTTCCCTAAATGGCTCTCGCCAAGATTATATGCGATGGCGTGATAGAAATGGTAACTTGACTGAGTTTTCAGTTAAAAGTGCTTGGGAGGCTATTCGTCCGCGGGGTAATGAGGTTTGGTGGCATCACACGGTTTGGTTTTCTCACTGCATTCCTCGACATCCCTTCCACATGTGGCTTGTTATGAGAAGAAGTCTTAAAACTCAAGACACTATTCGGCATTGGGATGTAGATGCCTCAACAGATTTGAGTTTGCTCAGATGTTCGCTTTGTGGTGCACAACACGATTCGCATGAACACTTATTTTTTGAATGTGCTTTCTCCTCTCAAGTTTGGTGTTATATTCGTGGTTTAGCTTGAATGGAGCACGTCTCCCCCATAATGGAGGATATTATGCTATGGTTGCAACCTATGGCTTCGAAATGTAAGTTTAAAAGTGTTGTGGGTAAGCTGCTATTGGCGGCTTCCTCTTACTACATATGGATTGAGCGAAATAATAGGTTATTCAAGAATCTTAGAAGAACTCCAGAGGAGCTTAGAGACATCATTATGGTTACGGTTCGGCTCAAGCTCGCCACATTTAGATTTAAGAATACGAATGTGGTTAAAAGTTTGTTGTCGAAGTGGAAGCTGCCTCCTAATTTTAGGCTTTATGGTAGTTAGAAATCTGAGTCATTTAATGTTATGATTTATATTTCTAGTCTCGGTTGTGGCATGTCACATTCGATTTTAGGGTCGGTCAAGCTATGGGCTTGAGGTTAATGTGGTGCTTTTTGCCACATTCCAGTGTACTCAAACGTTTTAGTGTTTAATATACTTTATCGGGGTAACCCTTTACCAAAAAAAAACCATTGTCAGCATCAACAACATAGCATTTATGTCAAACTGGTTGAAACATTCGCACCATGGTATATTTATTACCTATTAAAAGTTCTTCTCTTTAAACGATGTGGGATTTAAATATAAAACCATTTTTCATAGAATAAACATGGCAAAAATTCTCCACAAGAACTCTGTTGCCCCAATCAAGTATTATTATGTTTCGATAATACATTGCACTCTTTTTTCTTGACTCTATGAGAAAATTGATACTAAACTCAAATACTGCTATTTAGTGACATGGAGTAATACAGTGATAACAAACTGTGCATATCCGAAATAATATTCGATATCATTTACACTTAGCGTTATGCAAATTCAAGCCTCTTCAATAGTGTCAGTTTCTATATGTATGATGTTCAAGATAAGTTATAAGGGTTTTGGCATCTCTTCTTTTGAATATGTTCTTCAAAATGTATGCATTTTGCTGTACGAATAAATGTTTTCACAAATGTATGTATTAAAGTTATGATTGTATGGTGCCATGAAGTAAGACAATATAAACACACATCAATATTGATTAGCTAAATCTTGAGAACTAACAAAGGTACCATGAAAACCATATGGAACTCTACTAGGTAATTTCACTACGCTTGTTTGCTTATACTTAAAGCATCAACTATAACTAATTCCGACCTATCTTTATCTTCATCTCTAACATAACTCATTATATAACCTTCATCTTCCTTCTCGCCGTTTCCCACAGGAACGAAACACAGCTCACCTCCAAACCTTTTGTTCCCATAGTAAAACTTGGTGACATGTCGTGTCACCAAGTCAACCTTAACCATACCACTGCATTTTTGCCAAGGTTCAACTATTGCTAAATAAACAAAACGTTTCTTACGTCCAAGTAGTATTTTATTTATGATGCCCGTATCCAATTCACCCCGATACGATAACACGCTGTGTCGACTTGCCCGTTGTCATAATCCACCAATTTTTGGTTAATAAGTTCACTCTAAAAGGGTGGTTTTCGTCTTCATTTTTGTTAAAGATGGCGTCGGGTGGAGTCATGCATGACCCTATAACTACAATAATTTTGAAGACTACAAATTGGATGCCCAAACAAAAAAATTGGTCCTGATAGTTACACAAATATTCATTTCAGTAAATACATTCAAGTAGAGTTGACCCATGAATACCTTAGAAACCATTTTGATGATAATTTGACCCATCGTAGTTAACTAAATGACTTTACGACAAGCCCAAGAACCATCTAAACTAGGTTTACACATCGTTGGACAAACGTAACTCACATAGCAGTTTTGAACAATGGACCAACCGGAACAAAAACTTTGGGAGTGCTTATGGGTTTAGACGGTAAAGCATGGTCATGGTAACGATCTAGTTTGTTACTCACTACAAATGTACAATATGACCCATTCCCAAAAAGGCAAAAACTTGTACAACCCCAAAGTCAAAAAGGTACATGATATAGTAAATATTTTGAAATTTAACATCAAACAAGACAATGTATCAACAATACTCGTATGTCTAGAAGAGAAACTATTATATCTTCAAAACTTCTTGCGAAAACACAAAATGTGGAACTTGTATTTGTGAATTGTCATCAATGAAGCTGATAAATCTTGTACTTAGACACATACAAGATGATGAGTTAACAACATAGCTAAATACCTCAAGAGGAGAAACTCTCGGATCTTGAAAGGCCTTGCATCAAGTCTTTTATTTGAGTAAAGCCAAAGCGTTTAGTGACTAGCCTGAAACTCTCTTATATTGAAAAGCAAAAAGGTTGAGAACTCGTACCAATTAGAAATCGGTCAAGAAATATGCAAATAATATACATTTTTACCTGCATACAACTTGACAATTCAATAACATAGCACTCATATCAAACTAGTTGTATCATATGCACCATGGTATATAAGCTATTAAAAGCTCTTCTCTTAGACCAATGTGGGATTTAAACATGGCAAAAGTTCTACACAAGAATTTTGTTACCCCAATCAACGTATTATTTATCTTTTGTTAATACATTGCATTCTTGACGCTATGAGAAAATTTATACTAAACTCAAAAAGGCTATTTGTTGATAATAAACATGGAGAAATATATTGATAGAAAAGTTATGCACATCCGAAATAATATTTGATATTATTTGCACTTCTGAACTACACTAATTATTTGGCAGTATTAATTACTTGATGAAACGCGATCAAGATCTTCTAAAAGCCATTGTGGGTAATTTTGGAGAAGGTGCTGAAGTATTCAAGCAGGATGTTTCTCAACAAGAATGAGAGAAAGTAGATAGTTTAGGAAATCAAATGATTTATATTGCTGGTTCAACATGTCTATGCTTTCAAGCCAAAACATGAGAAATGGAGAACAAGATCTAGTTTCAACTACTGCATTCCAAGAACAGGAAGATAGTGTTCTATTCACTCAAAACATGCATGCGTGAGACATTCAATGGCGAACACTGCAAGGATTTTGTTGGAACTATATGTCATCGATTTCCCTTATGCGTTGGTTGAGCCAAGTTTGTTCTATCTTGCTTTTTACAAGTAAGGACACTGTTCATTTTTCTTATCATATTGAATTGCTTAGAACTTTACTGGTTTGAGTAGTTCTACAACATGAAAAATGGTACGCGTTTTTTTGTTCTGTTTTCTGCAGTGGTCTTGTTTTCGGATCCTCCATAGCTGAATGATGTCTTATTATTGCCCGGGATCTGTAGAAAATTGGTCTCAACTATACAGGCTTATATATTTATCAGGCATACTACAGATTCTCTTAATTAGTGTCCCTAGACGCTTTTCTTGCTATTCTGTTTTTGGATATTGGGTAAAAATCTTGGCCTTATTCTATTTGCTTCTTTCATTTAGGATTCAGGTATAGTTAGTGGCAGATGTATGCAGATTCACACTTGTTAGTATCCTAATCTGTTGATTTAAAGACCAATCTGTAGTAAGAATCTTACACTCATGATCTTGACCTTACAATCAACATGCGGTAATAAACTAAAATTGGAACTTAAAGGGGTTGCGTTCTAATAACTATAAACCTCGAACCTGTAACAGTAAAGACAGAACTCGTACAACCTTTAATTCATTGATTAAAGAAAGCAGTCAATTCCAACCACAAACCCGAACATGAGCAAATAGCTTCCTACTACGGGCATATTACTCTATTTTGACATAAATTGCAAACTAAGACCAGAAACACAGATACTTACATTAACCTCTTATCATAACCCATTCAAATACATTCAAGTGACCCATGAATATCCTAGAAAACCATATCATAACCATTTTGAGGATAAGCTGACCCTTGTAGTCAACCAAATGGCACACATGTCCCTTTACCACAAGTCCAAGATCCATCTAAGCTTGGCTTGCCTTACACAGCGTTTGGACAAATGTAACTCATATAGCAGTTATGAACCATGGACCAATTGGAATAGAAACTTTCGGAGTGCTTTCTTATGGGTTTTAGAGTGTAAAGATTGGTCATTAATGTAGCGATTACCGATGGTTTTTATGTTACTCACTACAAGTGTACAATAGTATGATCCATTATCCAAAATTGTATACAACCCAAAAAGTCGAGAAGTTACATGAAATAGTACATGTTTTGAAGTTTAACATCAAACAAGACAATGTGTTCAACAATATGTGTATGTTCAGCCTTTCCAAAAAAAAATGCGTATGTTTAGGAGAGAAACAATCTATCTTCAAAAACTTCTTACAAAAACTCAACGTGGAACCTGTATGAGTTGTAAATTGTCATCAACAAAGCCGATAAATCTTGTACTTACCCACATACAAGATGATGAGTTATAACAGCATAGCTAAATACATTAAGAAGAAAAACTCTCCGATCTTAAAAAAACTAAAATTGAGAACTGGGTTTATAGCTGGGGCCGCAAACCTACTACACAGTAACACAGGTATTAACAAAATTTGAGGCCCTAAATTATATTGGGCCCTGTGCTATTGATCATCCAGCCTTTGGAGAAAATAACCAGGGACGGAGCTAGGGGTTTCCTGCGTGTGCCCGGGACCCTATGGATTTTTACGATGTATTGTTAATTTTTGAAAAAAAACATCAATTTTTCTTAAACGCATCTTAAATGCACCCGGTCCATCGAAATGTGTTTCTATATTACGGTTCAAAAAATTTTGTGCACCCAGTCATGTTTGGTCCTGATTTCTTCCATGAAAATAACAAGCTTTTCCGGTTTCTGGTTAAAAGTGAGGTGCAACAAGTCTAGAATAATATGTCAATATTATACTAGAGTTTATTTACGACTAAAGGTTCTTACAAACATATGTATAAATGATAAGAATGTTTGCTACCGTGAAATATGAGAATATAAACATACATCAAGATTGATTACCTAAATCCTAGGAGCTAACAAAGGTACCAAGAAAACCATATGGCACTCTACTAGGTAATCTGACTACACTCGTTTGTTTGCTTCCGGCCTATCTCTTACATCGAGTTTGAATTCTTAAATCAACTATCAACGACTAATTTTAGGTAGGTGCAGTTATTATTCATAATTTGAGTCGTCATTCTAACATAAAACTACTACGTTTTCTTCCTTCTTGAGTTCTTGGTATACATTGAAATTACTTGCTCTTTAGGTTCATGCGGTTCTTTATTCTTGCTGTATCCATGTTCATCATTTCGTTAATCAGTAGTCAGTGTTAACAACAATATACTTTAAGTCCAGTCGTTTATAATTGACTGGGTGAATCTGTTATTGCGTATACTGATGAAAGGTATCTGTGGGAATGGTATAGTTTATAAAATTTCCATTATTGGATCTAAAATTTCCATTATTACATATACATTTACACCTTGAAGATTATAATTAAGATGATTCATTGTTTTTCTTGTACTAGAAAATTGTATAGTTTATAAATGTTATGAGTGCAAAAAGAACGTCATGTAACACAAATTTACACATAATGTCTTCTAACACCCATAACATTTAAAACTATAAGCACATATAGAAATATCCTTGAGACTATAAGTTACTCCAATGCACCTTACCAACTTTATAGAATCCTCTCTTCAACCCATAGTTCTCCACCAACCAATGTGGGACAAACATTTATAAGTTGCTCATTACAACTTCATGTACCAATTTGACATAAACAAATTGCTTCCACACAAACTAAAGTTGACCCATGAATACTTTAGAAACCATTTTGATGATAATTAGATCCATTGTACTCAACCAATCAACTTTACGACAAGTCTCAGAACCATCTAAACTAGGCTTACACAACTTTGGGAGTGTTTGGTTATGGGTTTTAGAGGGTAATGAATGATCACAGTAAGTCGGTAACGATTACCTGTGCAGTAGTATGATCCATTTTCAAAAACTTGTACAACCCCAAAAAGTCGATAAGTTATTTACATGACCTAGTTAAAATTTTGAATTTAACATCAAAGAAGACAATGTATCAACAATATGCGTATGCTTAGAAGAGAAACTATCTAATTTTCAAAAACTTGTTACAAAAACTCAAAATGTGGAGTATGTATGGGTTGTAAATTGTCATCAACGAAGCTGATAAATCTTGTACTTACACACATACAAGACGATGAGTTAACAACATAGTTAAGTACAGCCGGACCCTAAAAACTAAAAAGTTGGGAACTTGAACCAATTGATGATTACGGATGGGGTAACCAATAATATAGATTATGTATATTACTAGCTACCAATGTCATAATCAACAACATAGCACTTATGTCTAACTGCCTAAAGCATTTGCACCATTGTATATTACCTATTAAAAGTTCTTCTCTTTGACCGATGTGGGATTTAAATATAAAACAAGTTTTCATAGAATTAACATGGCAAAAGTTCAACACAAGAACTCTGTTGACCCAATCAAGTATTATTATGTTTTGATAATACATTGCACTCTTTTTTCTTGACGCTATGAGAAAATAGATACTAAACTCGAAAACTGCTATTTAGTTACATGGAGTAATATAGTGATAAAAAAAAAGTTATGCACATCTGAAATAATATTCGATACCATTTACAATTATGAACTACATTAATTTGAGCATTAGACATATTCAAGCTCCCTCAAGATTCAAGAGTGCCGGTTTCTATATAGTGTCTATAAAATTAAATTTTCAAATGTATTACATTTTGTTGTCCGAGTAAAGGTTTTCACAAGTGTATGTATCAAAGTTAAGATTGCATGGTAACATGAAGTAAGACAATGTCACCAAGATTGATTAGCTAACTTTTGAGAGCTAACAAATGTACCATGATCAATAAAACAAGACAACTATAACTATGCTCGTTTGCTTCATATGTGAAGCATCAACTATAACTACCTTATTTTGTCTTAGGCCGACTTAACAGCTTAAACCAGATCAATAAAACAAGACAATGTATCAACAATTTGCCTACATCTAGAAGAGAAACTATCTAATTATCAAAAACTTCTTACAAAAAAACAAATTGTATGAGTTGTAAATCGTCATCAACGAAGCCGATAAATCTTATACTTACACTCACATAAGATGATGAGTTAACATCATAGCTAAATACATTAAGAAGAGAACGTACCAAATTTTGTACTTAAATGGGTCAACAACATAGCTAAATGCATTAACAAGAGAAACTCCCGGATCCTAAAAATTAAAAAGTTGATAACATGTACCAATTTATGATTCCATATGAGGCTACAGTAATATATTATTCATTTTACTAGAAACCAATGTTAGAATCAACAACATAGCACTCACATCAACCTGTTTGAGTCATATGCACCATGGTATCTAAGCAATTAAAAGCTATTCTCTTAGACCGATGTGGGATTTAAATATAAAACAAGTTTTCATAGAATTAACATGGCAAAAGTTCTACAAAAGAACTTTCTTGCCCCAATCAACTATTATTATGTTTCGATAATACATTCCACTCTTTTTTCTTGACGCTATGAGAAAATTGATACTAAACTCAAAAACTGCTATTTAGTGACATGGAGTAATATAGTCATAACAAACTGTGCATATCCGAAATAATATTCGATATCATTTACACTTAGCGTTATGCAAATTCAAGCCGCTTCAATAGTGTCAGTTTCTATATGTATGATGTTCAAGATAAGTTATAAGGATTTTGGCATCTCTTCTTTTGAATATGGTCTTCAAAATGTATGCATTTTGCTGTACGAATAAATGTTTTCACAAATGTGTATTAAAGTTATGATAGTATGTTACCATGAAGTACGACGATATAAACATTGATTAATATTGATTATCTAAAACTTGGAACTAACAAAGGTACCATGAAACCATATGGAATTCTACTAGGTAATTTCACTACACTTGTTCGCTTCATACTTGAAGCATCAACGATCACTAATTCTGAACTATCTTCATCTCTAGCATAACTCATTATATACCCTCGCCATCTTCCTTCTTGCCGTTTCTACAGGAATAAACCATAGTGCACCTTCAAACCGCTCGTTCTCGTAGTAAAACTTGGCGACGTGTCTTGTCACCAAGTCAACCTTGACCAAGCCACTGCTTTTTGGCCAAGCTTAGCTATTACTAAATAAACATAACATGTCTTACATCCATGTAGTATTTTTATTTACGGTACTCGCATTCAAATTCATCCCCGATACTATTACACGCCGGGTCAACTTGCCCGTTGTCATGTTCAACCGGATTTGGTCATTTTCGTCTTCATTTTCATTAAAGATGGCGTCGGCCCTATAATTACAAAAATAGGTTGTGATAGTTACACAAATATTCATTCCGCTAATTTTAACTAAGAGTCTTTTAGTTAGCTTATGACTTTAAAAAAGTTGCTCACGGATATAAACTGTGAACCAAGACCTTCTTATACTAATTTGACACTTAGACCAGACCAGAAATAATCTCGTAAGATCAAATATCCATTAGCCCAATAAAATACATTCAAGTGAAGTTGAAACCTGAATATTATAGGATAAATAGGCCCAAGCCCGGTTTGTGGGTATAAAGATATATTTACGGGGAATTATGTAGTCTAACATGGTATCGGAGCGGGTCTGATCCTCAGACATAGGTGACTACGTTGAGCCGCCTCCCCTATACCACCACGTCAAACCCTAGCCGCCACCCTCCAACCATTAAAAAAAATGCTATCTCCGCTTTGCTTTTGTTGTTGTTGCTGTTAGAAGATTGCTACCACTTGTTGTAAGCCGTCTCGTACAAAGTGGCAAAACATGAGATAGCTTGTATTGAAAATCAACAGGTTTTATTTCTTTCGCGTTTGATACTTTTGGTTTCCTCGCACCGGAGGCAGTGGAGTTTCTCAATAAAGTCCAACGAGTTATGCATATTATAGTTATGACTCCTAGATCCACATATATACTTTTCAAAAGACTTAGTTTTGCAATTCAAAAATTGTTAGCGGCGCTGCTTGTTTCCCATTTGCTTTCCATCTCTATGTTATTCCAAAATTTGAATTAAAATAAAAAAATGTGAATGATTGCACACTCCTTACCTAGTAGGTAAGATATTATCGCCGTTATTCCACAACACTCGCTACAAATGTACATTAGTATGATCATTTTCAAAGACTTGTACAACCCAAAAAGTCGAGAAGTTACATGACATAGTAAATATATTTAGAATTTAAACATCAAATATATCAACAATATGATAAGGTTACAACATAGCTAAATACATCAAGAGAAGAAACTCCAATCTCGAAAAGCCTTGCATCAATCATAGCTAAATACATCAAGAGAAGAAACTCCAATCTCGAAAAGCCTTGCATCAATTATTTTATTTGAGTAAAGCCAAAGCCTTTAGGCTTTAGCGACTAGCCTGAAACTCTCGTATATTGAAAAGCAAAAAAGTTGAGAACTTGTACCAATTACGCACCGTCAACGTGTATGCTGATGATATACATTTTGTATATACCAGCATACAACATGACAATTCATTAGCATAGCACTCATATCAAATTGGTTGCATCATATGCACCATCCTATATAATCCATTAAAAGTTCTTCTCTTTCACCGATGTGGGATTTAAACACAAAAACAAGTTTTCAGAAAATAAGAACTTTGTTACCCCAATCAAGTATTATTTATGTTTCGTTAATACATTCCAATCTTTTCTGTTGACGCTATGAGAAAATTTATGTGAAACTCAAAATCGGTTATTTAGTGACATAAACATGGAGTAGTATCGTGATAAAAAAGTTATGCACAACCGAAATAATATCCCATATCATTTACAATTCTGAACTACAATAATTTGAGCGTTAGACATATTCAAGCTGCCTCAAGAGCAGGTCATGGTTTTATGGCCGCGGGTTTCTTAGCGTCATACAAATTCAAGCCGCCTCAATAGTCAGTTTTTATATGTATGATGTTCAAGGTGTATGCATTTTGCTGTACGAATAAATGTTTTCACAAGTATATGTATCAAAGTTAAGATTGTATGGTACCATGAAGTAAGACAACATAAACATATATCAATATTGATTAGCTAAATCTTGAGAACTAACAAAGGTGCCATGAAAACCATATGGAACTCTACTAGGTAATTTCACTACACTTGTTTGCTTCATACTTAAAGAATCAACTACAACTAATTCCGAACTATCTTTATCTTCATCTCTAACGTAACTCATTATATACCCTTCATCTTCCTTCTCGCCGTTTCCTACAGGAACAAAACATGGTTCACCTCCAAACCGCTCATTCCCATAGTAAAACTTTGTGACATGTCCTGTTACCAAGTCTTTCCTTTCCCCCGTTCTATTTTCTCACCAATCATCAATTTTTATGATTTCTACTCATCCAGGGAATCCGTGCTTTATGCAAATATCAAAAAAAGGATTTATGAGCATACTCGACCGCTTTATCCGAGGGAATCATAGATCCAGAAACTGCTTTGTGTCGGTACCAGTTTAAACCGAAGGAAACTCAGCTCAGTGTACTGAAACATGAAACAAGTCGCTCTTAGTTCATACAAAAACCGAAGCCGACCAAACCGACTTGACTAACACCCTTACTACAGTGAGAATTAATTCAGAAAAACTAGTGTTTAGATTTACTTTTAATATAGGCACTTGCCTGTGGGAACAACTTATGTTTCTAAAATATCATCAACACTGATTATGCTCAACAATAATTAAAGAGGAACAAATACAACACCGAATTAAACACTACGTAAGTTCATTTACTTTAAATTTTAAAATGTATCGGGCATGAAATTAACGTCTTGTAAGTGAAGTCAATAAAGTAAATAAACAAATCGACAATATAAACATACCTTAACCCGTCGCGTGATGATAAATAAATAAATTAATTACATCATTATTGATAAATCGGATGCGTGAATTACTTCCAAGACCACCTATTTCAACAATGAATTATGATGAGAAGTCTTGATGGGTCTGGATCTAGTGGAGAACGGATGGTGACCATCATACTTAGCAGGTTGTGTTTGTGTAGTGAGTTATTTTTGACTATGTTCTTCTACTATATATATTTAGTGTGTTGTTCTCTGATCTAATTTGATTACTTCATATACATGGTTAACCCTAGTAATAAATGGTGATGTACTTTTTGTGGAGTGACAGGGTGGCGATCCGTGTGAAATGTGTTGTGATGAAATTTGGGCCATTGGATTTGTGTTTGTTTGGTGGTGTGTGGAGTGGACAAGCTGGCGATCCGTGTGAGGTTATAGTGATATACTTTTTGAGTAAAGATCATTTGAGGACCAAACTTTTTTTACATACCAAGGGACTAATCTCCACCCTCCATCTTCCCTCCATCTTTATTTGATCTAATGGATGAGATTAATCCCAACAATTTAAAAAACCCACTTTCATCATTTTTTTTCAAATATTAATATCTTTCAAACCGTTAATCGTTAAGCGAAAAAAATATACCGTTACGACGAGCATTTAATTATCTTTCTATAGATAGGCTAATTGATATATTTTCGACAAATTTTTTTTTTTTTTTTTTTTTCACGTTTTTTTTTCGTGGCCGAAAAAATCATATATGATATTACATATAATATCATATATGATATTACATATCATATATGATATTATATGTAAAATCATATATGATATTGCATATCATATATGATATGCAATATCATATATGATTTTACATATAATATCATATATGATATTATATATGATATTATATGTAATATCATATATGATATTACATATCATATATGATATGCAATATCATATATGATTTTTTTTTTGGCCAGGAAAAAAAAAACGTGAAAAAAATGATTTTTTTTTTCTTTTCGAAAGTATATCAAAGTGCCCGTCTATAGAAAGATAATTAAATGCCCGTCGCGATGGTGTAATTATTTTTGCTTAACGATTAACGGTATAAGAGATATTTAAATTATAAAAAATGGGTGAAATAATAAAATCCTTTTAATCTCAACCATTGATTTCCTTTTTAGATGGATGGTGGGGATGAGTCCCTTGGTATGTGAGGAATTTTTTGTTTGTTGAATAACTCGACTCATACCTTTTTGTGTTTCTTTATTGGTCTCATTGGGAGATATATTTACAGTAGTATTTAATTTAATAGCAGGGTCCCTTAAGATTATTTTGGCTTATAATGTTTTACTTGTCTATATTTAGTCTGAATTTCAAAGGGATTTCTCCTGTTACCTTATTTCACCAAACTTGATATTTTGATTCTCGGATAGTAGGAGATATTGTGTCTTCTGATCCCTAAACATTTCTGGATCCGCCAAGCTGTAGCATCGACAATATATATATATATATATATATATATATATATATATATATATATATATATATATATATATATATATATATATATATATATATATAGGGGAGCTTTATTTTCAGAACCCTGTTAAGTGCGAGAACTGCGAGAACTCTAATTTTGCATTAGAAAATATGCATATTCAAATAAATCATGTATGTTTTCTTACATAACCTTAATACATACACCTGCGTAACATACATGTTCATATAAAACCATTTTGCATTGATATGTTGCACTTAACGGGGTTTTATATGAACATGTATGTTACACAGGTATGTATATTAACGTGTATGTAGGAAATGATACATGTTTTATATGAACATGTATGTTTTCTAATGCAAAATTGAAGTTCTCGCAGTTCTCGCACTTAACAGGGTTCTGAAAATAAAGATACACTATATATATATATATATATATATATATATATATATATATATATATATATATATATATATATATATATATATATATATATATATATATATATATGGGGGACTTTCTTACGAGAACCATTTTATCTGCGAGAACTGAGAGAACCACCAAAAACATGCATGCACGCCTTTTAAAATAAAATAAAAAATACATGCAAATAATCAATAATCGTAAGCATCACCTATGTTCTTCAATATCATTATGACTCATCATCTTTTTTCACAAAAACCTTATCCACGGCCACAATATTGTCGTTGCACGTCTTATAAGAACATACATGCACACCTTCAAAGAAAAATTTTGTATTTTCAATTTCATATCAAAATCTTTAGAACAACTGTGTTTTTCTTAAAACATATGTGTTGTTTTTAAAACATATGTGCAAAAATACAATTATTGAAGACGTGCATGTATGTTTTTTGTAGTTCTCTCAGTTCTCGCAGTTAAAATGGTTCTCATTTGAAAGTTACACTATATATATATATATATATATATATATACCCTTTTTGATACACACTAAGGCCAGAAACAAAATTAATCCAGTAAGATCTAATATCCATTATCCCAATCAAATACATTCAAGTAAAGTTGACCCACGATTACCTTAGGAACCATTTTGATGCTAATTAGACCCGTTGTAGTCAACATAATGACTTTACGACAAGTCTAAGAACCATCTAAACTAGGATTACACAATGTTGAACAAATGCAACTAATATAGCAGTTTGGTTATGGGTTTTGGAGGGTAAAGAATGATCATGGTAACCATTACTGTTGTTGATTGATTGCTTCATGATCCATATTCAAAAACATGTACAACCCAAAAAGTCGGGAAGTTACATGACATAGTAAATATTTTTAGTTAATATCAAAGACAATGTATCAACAATATGTGTACAGCTTGTATGATTTGTAAATTATCATCTTCGCAACCGATAAGTCATGTACTATCACACATGATACAAGATGCTGGGTTAACAACATCGCTATATATATTATGAAGAGGACTCACGCACCTTAAGAAACAAAAAAATTGATAACTTGTAACATGTTAGAACCAACAGCATAGCACTTATATCAAACTACTTGAACCATATGCATCATGGTATATTAGCTATTCAAAGTTTTTCTTTTCGACTGATGTGGGAATTATACAAAAAACAAGTTTTCAAAAATAAATATGACAAAAGTCTACACAGGAACTTTGTTACCCCGATCAACGTATTATTTATGTTTTGTTAAATTATTGCACCTTTTTTGTAGACACTTTGAGAAAATTGATAGGAAACTCAAAACCAGCTATTTAGTGATAATAAACATGGAGTAGTATGGTGATATAAAAATTATGCATATCCGAAATAGTATTCGATGTCATTTATACTTATAAACTACACTAATTTGAGCAATAGACATATCTAAGCTGCCTCAAGAGTGTCGGTTTCTATATGTTTCGTTACTTTAATTTCTTCACTAGATACATATGTATGATGTTCAAGGTAAAGTTATAAGGGTTTTGGCATCTCTTCTTTTGTATGCATTATGCTATCTGAGTAAATGTTTTCACAAGTATATGTATCAAAGTTAAGACAATAAAAACATATATCATTAGGTAATTTTACTAACAAAGGTACCATGAAAACCATATGGAACTCTACTAGGTAATTTTACTACGCTTGTTTGCTTGATACTTAAAGCATCAATTTTACTACAAATTGGATACCCAAACCAAAAAATAGGTCCTGATAGTTACACAAATATTCATTTCAGTAAATTTAACTAAGAGTGATGACTTAAAAAAGTTGCTCAAGAGACCTTCATATACCAATTTGACATAACCAAATTGCTCCCACTTTGTGCCTATACCCTTTGTTACACACAAACTAAGACCAGAAACAAAATTAATCTCGTAAGATCAAATATCCATTCAAGTAGAGTTGACCCATGAATACCTTAGAAACCATTTTGATGATAATTTGACCCAGTGTAGTCAACTAAATGACTTTACGACAACTCTAAGAACCATCTATAGGCTTACACAACGTTGAAAAATGCAACTCATTTAGCATTTTTGTACAAAGGACCGATCCTAATAGAAACTTTGGGAGACTTTGGTTATGCGTTTTAGGGGTAAAGAATGGTCATGCCATTACCGCTGGTTTGTATGTTACTCACTACAAATGTACAATAGTATGACCCGTTATCCAAAAACTTGTACTACCCAAAAAGTCAAAAAGTTACATGAAACAATAAATATTTTGTTATTTAACATCTAACAAGACAATGGATCAACAATATGCGTATGTGCAGAAGAGAAACTATCTATCTAAAAAAACTTCTTACAAAAACACAAATGTGGAGCTTGTATGAGACGTAAGTTGTCATCAACGAAACCGATAAATCTCGTAGTAACACAAATACAAAATGGTGGGTACATTTAAAAAGTTCGGATAAAAAAAATCTACATTTAAAAAGAGAAATTCTTGCATCTAACAAAACAAAAAAATCGATAACTTGTACCAATTAATGGTTTCCGATTGAAATCAAGTAATATAGATTTTGTATTGCTTGAAACCAACATGTGAACAAACAACATAGAACTTATATCAAACTGGTTGAGTCATATGCATCATGGTATATTAGCTATTAATAGCTCTTCTTTTTTACCGATGTGGGATTTAAACATAAAACAACTTTTCAAAAAATAAACATAGCAAAAGTCTACTGTCTACACAAGAACTTGGTTACCCCAATCAATATATTATTTATGTTTCGTTAAATAATTGCATTTTTTTTTTTTTTTTTTTTTTTTTTTTTTTTTTTTTTTGACGCTATGAGAAAATTGATGTGAAACTCGAAAACGACTATTTAGTGACCATAAATATGGAGCAGTATAGTGATACAAAGTTATGCATATCCGAAATAGTATTCAATATCATTTAAACTCGTGAACTACACTAATTTGAGTGTCATACATATTCAGGCTGCCTTCAAGAGTGTCAGCTGCTATATGTTTTGTTACTTTTTATTCTTCACTAGATACATATGTAAGATGTTCAAGGTAAGTTATAAGGGTTTCGGCATCTCTTCTTTTGAATTTGTTCTTCAAAATGTTTGCATTTTGTTGTCCGAGTAACAAAGGTACCATGAAAACCGTATGGAACTCTACTAATGACAAACCTGAACATGAGCAAATAGTAAGCTTCCTACTTTGTGGATATAATCAAACTGAGACCAGAAACCTGACATTTAAGTGATGTTGACCAATATTAATATCCTAGAAACCCATATCATAGCCATTTTGAGGATAAGTTGACCCATTGTAGTCAACCAAATGACTTTGTAACAAGTCCAAAAATCATCTGAGCATCGCTTACACAGCATTTCGACAATTGTAACTTATTACAGTTTTGAGCAATGGACCAATTAGGACAAGTGTTAAAAATCCCTCACTTTTGATACGAATACAAAAGTCATTTGAAAAACTAGCCTTAACGAGTAGCCGATTTCTCATCCTCCTTATCAATACGTTAGGTCCATCGGTGCTGATAGAGAAGCCTGAAACAACCGACCATGGGGTAATAGCATCGGGAGCTAAGTCTTGGGCTAAGCTTATTTGATATGAAGTTCCCCTTGGAATTATTGACCACACAACTAGGGACCCGCCGTGATTGTTACCTCTTGGACTACAACTGAATCATTAACATGTGCGGGATCCCATACCTGTTACACATCCATCATCAGATTTAAAATAAACGACGACATGGGAGGGGACGGGTATCATAAGGTAAATAATAATTACCAACAAAATATATATCATGTTACGGTGGTCATTGCCAGTTGGATAACTAGTCAAAAGCAAAATAAGATGTGCAATTCCAAAAGACCCATATAACTAAAGGTTGATCCTGGATTTGTAAAATAAACGAAAGTGATAGCTTGTTACGAAGGTCAGCGCCAGTTGGATAACAAGTCGCTCTTAGTTCATACAAAAACCGAACCCTACAAAACCAACCCGACTAACAACCTACTACAGTAAAAAATAATTCTGAAAATCTAGTGTTTGAATTTACTTATAAGGGAAACAACTTATTTTTCTAAAATATCATCAACGCTGATTATGCTCAACAATAATTAAAGAGGAACAAATACAACACCAAAATAAACACTACATAAGTTTATTCATTTAAATTTTAAAATGTATCGGGCATGAAATTAACTTCTTGTAAGTGAAGTCACTCAAGTAAATAAACAAATCGACAATATAAACGTACCTTAACTCGTCGCGTGATGATTAGTAAATAAACTTAATTCCAACAGCAAGACAAAATCTGCTGCATGAATTACTTCCAAGACCACCTATTTCAACAATGAATCATGATGAAAGGTATTGATGGGTTTGGATCTGGCGGATGACGGATGGTGACCATCATATTTAGTAGGTTGTGTTTCTGTAGTGAGTTATTTTTTTATTGTGTTCTTTTACTATTTATATTTAATGTGTTGTTCTCTGATCTAATGAGATACATTGTTGGCAAGTACATATATGGTTAACCCTAGTAACGTGATGTACTTTTTGTGGAGACGTGGAGTGACACGGTGGCGATCCGTGTGAAATGAGTTGTGATGAAATGTGGACCGTTGGATTTGTGTTTGTTTGGTGGTGTGTGGAGTGGACAAGCTGGCTATCCATGGGAGCGTATAGTGATATACTTTTTGTGTTTCTTTATTGGTCTCAGTGGGAGATATATTTAGTATTTAATTTAATAGCAGGGCCTCTTATAAGATCTTTTTTGGCTTGTAATGTTTTGATTATCTATATTTAGTCTGAATTTCAGAGGCATTTTCTCCTGCTACCTTATTTCGCCAAACTTGATATTTTGATTCTAGGATAGTAGGAGATATTGTGTCTTCTGATCCCTAATTTCTGGATCCTCCCCGGCTGTAGCATCGACGTTATACATATATATTTTTATTTTATTTTTTTGACACACAAACTAATACCAGAAACAAAACTATTCTAGTATTAAGATCTAATATCGATTATCCCAATCAAATACATTCAAAGAGTTGACCCATGAATACCTTAGGAACCATTTTGATGATAATTTGACCCATTGTAGTCAACTAAATGACTTTACGACAAGCCCAAGAACTATCCAAACCAGGCTTACACAACGTTGGACAAATGTAACTCATATAGCAGTTTCGAACAATGGACCAACTGGAACAAAAACTTTGGGAGTGCTCGGTTATGGGTTTTAGAGGGTAAAGAATGGTCACGGTAACGATTAGCGCTAGTTTTGAACAAAGAACCAACAGTTGTTTATTAGCTAAATTTAAGTTAGTTTTTCAAAACATTGGTTTTTTATCAGCTAATTCATGCTAAATAACCACTGCTTTCCATTAAGAGGGTGTCCCTTTAAGCTTATTTGTACGCGGCCTCGTTGGGTTAATCTCGGGACCGTTCTGACCCGTGTCCCTTTAAGCTTATTAGTACGCGGCCTCATCAGGTTAATCTCGGGACCGTTTTGGACCCTTTTCTCGCTAGGCCATTTGGTAGTGATTCCTAATAAGCCTAACCCCCCCCCCCCCCCACCCCCGCGCGGAAATTACTGTTTAATTATGAGCTTCTTTTAGTATTTAATTGGCTTGTTAGGATTCTACATTACTGCTTAAACATGTAAACGGACTATGTTTCCTCTATTTAGGTTAACTAGAGCGGCCTAGTCTTTTGACTCATATGTATGCGGTCTAACCAGGTTATCCCGTGACTGTTTCCAACATTCCCCTGACCAATCCCGAAATGTGTGCATAGTGAGGTTTATTAGTTAAGGCATTATTAGTCAGTGGTCACTGGTTGGTCTATGGCATACATGTTAACAGCAATATAGTATTATTCCATTGGTTTAGAATTGGTTGGGTGAAGTCTTTTATAAACACCTTTATTTTGTTTCACATTATCAGATGAACTTTGTATAAGCGACTGCTACGAGCTCAAATGAAGAAGTCAAATAGTCAACGAGTGGCACGTGCAGTTCACATGGGAAAGTCATAACAGACTTTCCCGCCAAAACTCATTTGTATAATAACCAACATTTACTTCACATTTCATTATGGAATTTCAGTTGTAAAAACATTTCTCTCTATCTTGTAATTGTTCTCAGAACACTACATCTTCTAATAACAAATCCCTTTTGATAATTCTCGATTCACATTCAGTTCTGTGTTTCTTGGTTATCAAATTGTTCTTATTCGAATTAGTTACTAGTTCCTATAAGTACTCATATCAGCGACCAATCTGTTAATGCACATATTGCTATAACAAGAATATATATGTTTATCATAAGCTAACTGATAAGAGGTATCTGCGGGAATACGTTAATGCATAAATTAAATCAATGTTACTTGAGTATTGGATCTAAAATTTCCATTATTACGTATACATAAACTAGTCTACTCATGGAGCCTTGAAGATTAAGACGATATTTTGGTTCTCTTGTACGGATACTTAATAGTTAACAAGACAATGTATCAACAATATGATGAGTTAACAACATAGCTAAATACATCAAGAGGAGAAAATCTCAGATCTTAAAAAGCCTTGCATCAAGTCTTTAGAAAGGCAAAAAAGTTGAGAACTTGTACCAATTAATGATCTTTGTACTTACCAGCATGCAACATGATGATTCAATAACATAGCACTCATCTCAAACCGGTTGCTTCATATGCTCGATGGTATGTAAGCTATTAAAATCTCTTCTCTTAGACCAATGTGGGATTTAAACATAAAACAAGTTTTCAGAAAATAAACTTTGTTACCCCAATCAAGTATTATTTATGTTTCGTTAATACATTCCACTCTTTTCTGTTGACGCTATGAGAAGATTGATGCAAAAATCAAAAATGGCTATTTAGTGACAATAAACATGGAGTAGTATATATAGTGATAGAAAAGTTATGCACATCCGAAATAATATTCGATATTATTTACACTTCTGAACTACACTAATTATTTGGCAGTAATAATTACTTGATGAAATGCGATCAAGATCTTCTAAAAGCAATTTTGGGTAATTTTTGAGAAGGTGCTGAAGTATTCTAGCAGGATGTTTCTAAACAAGAATGAGAGAAAGTAGCTAGTTTAGGAAATTACATGATTTATATTGATAGTTCAACATGTCTATCATTAAAGCCAAAACACGAGAAATGAAGAACAAGATCTACTCTCCACTACTGCATTCCAAGAACAGGAAGATAGTGTTCTATTCACTCGAAACATGCATGCATGAGACATTCAATGGCGAACACTGCAAGGATTTTGTTGGAACTATATATCATCGATTTCCCTTATGTGTTGATTGAGCCAAGTTTGTTCTATATTGCTTTTTACAAGTTAGGACACTGTTCATTTTTCTTATCATATTGAATTGCTTAGAACTTTACTGGTTTAAGTAGTTCTAAGACTAAAGGAAAATACTTTTAAAATCTAGTTTATCAATTTTAGGAGTAATTAGTAATCAAACAATGCTATGATGTGTAATATAGGACAACATGATGCTGTTTTCAATCATGTGATGTTAATAAGTTCATATATGTTGGACTCTCTGCTAAAATAGATAAACGATAGCGTGATAACTATTTAGGCTATTGGGGAAAGTCTAGTCTTTTTTTCTCTAATGTACGTGGGCTAACCGGTATTTCCATGGTTGTTTTCAGACTATCCCTAGCCATTCAAACCCTGGTCTCTTCTGTTATGACCTATGATCGAGACTTTTGGGACGCCTTACGTATATCTTTTTTAATACATCTAGTCAATATGACGGAATATCTTGTCATACGAGTTATTATTTCATACCATGTAGTTATGAGACTTACTAAACTTCACAATCTAACTTTCAAACAAAATTTCAATATCTTGTTTATGTAGATCACATAATATTAGAAACTCAGTCCCCTTCATCATGTCAATGAAACAAAAAATGAATTCTTTAAAAGGGCCAAATAAAAAATTAAATGTGATATGAAAAAAGTTAATTGAATGCATTTAAAAGAAGTCTATGAGTATGAAGTGTAGATGGAAGTCTTTAAACCTTCTCTAGGGTTTTTTCAAATATACTTTAGGAGAAAAAAAAGTTCAAATTTGAAACATCCAGAATTGAATTAATGCAATGTTTGGTTGTTGTACATGAGCTCCTAATTTAAGTGTCTATTAAAGATACAATGGTTGGTTGTGTTGTGTATATTGATGACATCTTCTTACCCTTTTCATGAACGAGTAGTTGGCCATAAATTCGTTAAGCTATCAATTGAGATGAAAGATTCAGACTTTTGTGTGTATTGGTTCACGTATGCAGCAGGTCTCTTTACTTTCTCTAGGCATTCCTGAGATATTGTGATGCTCAACTTAAATATTGATTTGTATAACGTTGAATTTTAATTAAGGTGGTAGATATTACAAACATATTATCATAAAATCTTGTCTTCTTGTGTGCGTTCTTTTTATTTTTCCCATCAAAAGTATATATTGATCCATTGATTGGGATTCATTTTTGTAAGTTAAATTAGAAAAAATAAAGAAGTATAGAGATAGAAGTGAAGTTGAAAGCGTATGTAAAAATGTTGAGTTAGAAGGTATTTATAAAAAAATTAAAAGGGTAAAAATTTGAATAAAGAACGGATGTAATTGAGTGCGGTTTATGACTAAGTAGGTGAAAAAAACTCAACGAATGTATACAAGTCTAATTTATTTCACAAGTACCACACATTTACATTTTGAAAAAAGTTTACTCTTATTTGACATATATGACTAAATCATTATTACTCTGAAACTCTATGCATTCTTCTTTATTATACAACTACTTTTTGACCAAATCATTTAATACACTTTCTCACCTATTTAATTTTTCTTTCTTCTCTAAAAATGTTCTTTCTCCTCTACAAACTTCCAGCTTACCCCATGAACGGAATACAATACACAGCCTTCGGTAAAACAGAATACACCATGAAAATCTTTTATCAAGCACCTTTTATATTCTCAAACAAATTGAAAAAAGGGATAATGCCAAGAAAAACGGGAAAACGTGAAGCTCGATACTGTGCTTGCGCCATTCTATCGCATTTTCCGAGATGATTTGGGCTGTTCGTGATGGCTTGTCCCCATTGTTCAACACTTCATGCGCCGTCGCCTCATCCCCATCGTTCAACACCTTGATTTCTAAAGACTACATCATACCTGAGAACAAATCCTGAAACCTATCCCTATCCCCCGAAGTCTTCAAACACTAAATACAATGAATCGCCGCAAACAACGCTGCTATCCTAACATCTGCACTACCTACATTATCTAGACGCCTAAAAAAAACACCATGTAAATATGTTATGTGTGTCCATAGAATGTCCCCTGCCAATCGTGCACAAATGATTAACGTAGACTCCTGTAACCAAAACTCCTCACTCTCCACACGATCAAACATAATAGGCATAAATTCTGGCCAACCATATCATCCGCAAGCTCCGAAATAGTATCACCCAAAACCCTAATTATTGACTTATCATGTTCATTCAATACGCAATTCAGTAAACGAGATTTTACGACTAATTGAGTAAACAATTCTGACAATGAGTTCCGAAATGGCAGCTCGTTGAATAAGTTTCGTAGCACAATTGAGTAAACGTGCCATGCCATCAATTCTGCTACGAAACTTATTCAATGAGCTGCTGTTTCGGAACTCATTGGCCGAATTGTTTGCTGAATTAGTCATAAAAGCTCGTTTACTAAAAGGTGTAGTGAATGAAGAGAATAAGCCCATAATTAACATATTGGGTAATACTATTTCAATGCTTGCGGCTGATAACGGTTGGCCCGAACTTATGCTTTTTATTTTAGATTGTGTTGACAGTGAGGATTTTTGGTTACAGGAGTCTGCGTTACTTGTTTTTGTACGATTTGGAATGGGACATTCTATGGCCACACATAAAGCGTTTACACGGTGTTTTTATAATGTGTCTAGGGAATGTAGGTAGTGCGGATGTTAGGATAACAGCGTTAATTACAGTGATTAATTGTATTATGTGTTTGAAGAGTTGGAGTGATAAGGATAGGATTTGTTGCCAGATATGATGGAGTCTTTAGAAATCAAGGTGTTGAACGATGGGGACGAGGTGACGGCGCAGGAGGTGTTGAACGATGGGGATGAGGCGTTGAATTTGTTGATTGAGTTGGCTAAGACGGAGCCGAGGTTTTTCAAGGGGCACTTGGTGGTGGTGGTTGAGGGTATGTTGCGGATTGCCGAGGCCGAGAGTTTACAGGAGCGGACAAGGCATTTGGCGATTGCCGATATATAAAAATGTTTTTAACTATGGGTTGTCCTACAATTTTTGTTGTTTTTTTATTTACAATGAATTGCAATAGGATTTAAGTGGGAATGATCATATTAAGATGTATTAATTTGCCGATATATTTGGTGTTTTGTAAGTGTGGATGGTTTTCGTGTTACATACAAGTTAAAATGTTATAAATGTGAATGAGTTATGTATATACCATATGGAATTATTATTTTTTTTTCCTGCAATACAAGTGGTGAAACATATCAGTAAAACAAAGCAAAACATGCTGATTTAAAGACCAATCTGTAGTAAGAATCTTACACTCATGATCTTGACCTTACAATCAACATGTGGTAATAAACTAAAATTGGAACTTAAAGGGGTTGCGTTCTAATAACTATAAACCTCGAACCTGTAACAATGAAGACAGAACTCGGACAGCCTTTAATTCATTGATTAAAGAAAGCTGTCAATTCCAACCACAAACCCGAACATGAGCAAATAGCTTCCTAATTCAGGCATATTAGTCGATTTTGACATAAATTGCAAACTAAGACTAGAAACACAGATACTTACATTAACCTCACAAGATTGAATATCCATCAACCCAATCAAATACATTCAAGTGAAGTTGACCCATGAATATCCTAGAAAACCATATCATAACCATTTTGAGGATAATTTGACCCTTGTAGTCAACCAAATGGCACATATGACTTTACCACAAGTCCAAGAACCATCTAAGCTTGGCTTACACAGCGTTTGGACAAATGTAACTCATATAGCAGTTCTGAACCATGGACCAATTGAAATAGAAACTTTGAGAGTGCTTTGTTATGGGTTTTAGAGCTTAAAGAATGGTCATTGTAATAATTACCGATGGTTTTTATGTTACTCACTACAAATGTACAATAGTATGATCCATTATCCAAATTGTGTACAACCCAAAAAGTCGAGAAGTTACATGTTTTGAAGTTTAACATTAAACAAGACTATGTATTCAACGATATGCGTTTGTTCAGAAGAAAAACTATCTATCTGCAAAAACTTCTTACAAAACCTCGAAATATGGAACTTGTATGAGTTGTAAATTGTCATCAACAAAGCTGATAAATCTTGTACTTACCCACATATATACAAGATGATGAGTTATAACAGCATAGCCAAACACATTAAGAAGAAAACCTCTCGGATCTTAAAAAACTAAAAAGGTTGAAAACTTGCACCAATTTTTGGTGTCTCAACTTATACGGATTTTGGAGGTTGAGTTCAAAATCTTTAATAATGGAACTGGGTTTATAGCTGGGCTCCAAACCTACTACAAAGGTATTAACAAGTCTAGAACAATATGTTATATGTCAATATTATACTAGAGTTTATTTACGAGTAAGTGTTCTTACAAACGTATATATCAAAGTTAAGAATGTATACTACTATGAAACAAGAGAATGTAAACATATATCAAGATTGATTAGCTAAATCTTGGAAACTAACAATGCCACAATGGTACCTTGAAAACCATATCTCACCCTGCTAGGTAATTTCACTACACTCGTTTGTTTGCTTCCGACCTATCTCTTACATCGAGTATGAATTCTTAAATCAACTATCAATGACTGTTTTAGGTAGGTGCAGTTATTGTTCATAATTTGAGTCGTTATTCTATTAAAACTAGTACGTTTTCTTCCTTCTTAGTAAACAAAGACATTACTTGCTCTTTGGGTTCATGCGGTTCTTTATTCTCGCTATATACATGTTCATCATTTCGTTAGTCAGCAGTCTATGGCATGTTAACAGCAATATAGTATTAGTCCATTGGTTTAGAATTTGGCTGGGGGAAGTCTTTATCAACACCTTTATTTTGTTTCACATTATCAGATGAACTTTGTATAAGCGACGAATATATTAATGCATATATTGGTATAACAAGAATACATAGGTTTATCATAAGCTAATACTGATGAGAGGTATCCAAATTGCTTGCGTCTTAAATACTCATTCCAATAAATGTAACTAAAGAGTGTTTTAAGTAAGCTTGTGTCTTAAAAAAATGTTGCTCAAGAGACCTTCATATACCAAATTGACGTAACCAAATTGCTTCAAACAAAGACCAGAAACAAAACTAATCTCGTAAGATCAAATATCCATTAGCCCACTCAAATACATTCAAGTAAAGTTGACCCATGAATACCTTAGAAACCATTTTGATGATAATTTGACCCAAGAATTATCTAAACTAGGCTTACACTTGGACAAATGTTACTCATATAGCAGTTTTGAACCATGGACCGATTGGAATAGAAACTTTGGGAGTGTCTCGTTGTAGGTTTTAGACGGTAATGAATGATCACGGTAACGATTACCGTTGGTTTGTATGTTACTCACAACAAATGTACAGTAGTATGATCCATTTCCAAAAACTTGTACAACCCAAAAAGTCCATAAGTTTCATGACATAGTAAATATTTTAAATTTAACATCAAACAAGACAAATGTATCAACAATATGCGTATGCTTAGAAGAGAAACTATCTAATTTTCAAAAACTTGTTACAAAAACTCAAAATGTGGAGCAAGTATGGGTTGCAAAATTGTCATCAACCAAGCTAGGGCTGAGCAAACGACCCGAACAGAAACGACCAAAGGAATGACCGAGACCGGACCGGACCGATCACATTCGGTCCGGTCCTCGGTCTTGGCTTTTTGGCTAACTCGGTCTTTGGTCCTGTCGGTCCGGTACGGACCACAAACCGATTATTTGGCCTTGGACCGCACCGACCGAGACCGGACTGGACCACATTCGATATGGTCCTCGGACTTGGCTTTTTGGCTAATTCGGTCCTCGGCTCCGGACCCTAAAAACTAAAAAGTTAAGATCTTGTAACAATTGATGATTCTAGATAAGGTAGCTATAATATATAGATTATGTATATTACTAGCTACCAATGTGAGAATCAACAACATAGCATTTATGTCAAACTGCCTGAAGCATTCGCACCATGGTAACCTATTAAAAGTTCTTCTCTTTGACCAATGTGGGATTTAAATATAAAACAAGTTTTCACCGAATAAAATGGCAAAAGTTCTACACAAACTCTGTTGCCCCAATCAAGTATTATTATGTTTCGATAATACATTGCACTCTTTTTTCTTGACTCTGAGAAAATTGTTACTAAACTCAAAAACTGCTATTTAGTGACATGGAAATTCAATAATATTCGATATCATTTACACTTAGCGTTATGCAAATTCAAGCCTCTTCAATAGTGTCAGTTTCTATATGTAAGATGTTCAAGATAATTTATAAGGATTTTGGCATATCTTCTTTTGAGTATGTTCTTCAAAATGTATGCATTTTGCTGTACGAATAAATGTTTTCACAAATGTGTATTAAAGTTAAGATTGTATGTTACCATGAAGTAAGACAATATAAACATTGCTCAATATTGATTAGCTAAAACTTGGAACTAACAAAGGTACCATGAAACCATATGAAACTCTACTAGGTAATTTCACTACACTCGTTCGCTTCAGACTTGAAGCATCAACGATCACTAATTCTGATATACCCTCCATCTTCCTTCTTGCCGTTTCTACAGGAACAAACCATAGTTCACCTCCAAACCACTCATTCTCATAGTAAAACTTGGCGACGTGTCTTGTCACCAAGTCAACCTTGACCATGCCACTGCATTTTGGCCAAGCTTAGCTATTACTAAATAAACATAACATGTCTTACTTCCAAGTAGTTTTTTATTTATGGTACTCGCATTCAAATTTATCCCCTTATACTAATTTGACATAACCAAATTGTTTCCACTTTGTGCATTTACTTCCTTTTTATTTGCATATTACCTTTTTTGACACCCAGAAATAATCTCGTAAGATCAAATATCGATTAGCCCAATAAAAGACATTCAAGTGAAGTTGAACCATGAATATCATAGGATAAATAGGCCTAAGCCCGGTTTGTGGGTTTAGGGTATCTAGGATTTTACCATTATAAATAATGGTTAATAATAAAGATATATTTACGGGGAATTATGTAGTATAACATGGTATCAGAGCGGGTCTGATCCTCAGACATAGGTGACTACGTTGAGATGCCTTCCCTAAACCACCACGTCACACCCTAGCCGCCACCCTCCAACCATTAAAAAAAATGTTATCTCCGCTTTGCTTTTGCTATTGCTGCTGTTAGAAGATTGCTACCGCTTGCTTGCTATCGGGTTTTACAGTAGGACATGCTGCTTTGAAAGCCGCCTCGTACAAAGTGGCAAAACACGAAAAAACGTGTATTGAAAATCAACATTTTTATTTCTTTCGCATTTGATACTTTTGGTTTCCTCGCACCGGAGGCAGTGGAGTTTCTCAATAGAGTCTAACGAGTTATTTATATTATAGTTATGACTCCTAGATCCACATATATACTTTTCAAAAGACTTAGTTTTGCAATTCAAAAATTGTTAGCGGCGCAGCTTGTTGCCCATTTGCTTTCCATCTCTATGTAAATCCAAAATTTGAATTAAAAAAAATGTGAATGATTGCACACTCCTTACCTAGTAGGTAAGATATTATCGCACTTATTCCACAACACTCGCTACAAATGTACATTAGTATGATCATTTTCAAAGACTTGTACAACCCAAAAAGTCGAGAAGTTACATGACATAGTAAATATATTTAGAATTTAACATCAAATATATCAACAATATGATAAGGTTACAACATAGCTAAATACATGAGGAGAAACTCTCCAATCTCGAAAAGCCTTGCATCAAGTCTTTTATTTGAGTAAAGCCAAAGCCTTTAGCGTAGGGATAAGCATGGTTCTGGAACCGGTGGATCCGAGAACTGATTTTTCTGAAAAGTGGGAACCGAGAACCGAACCGAATTTAGTTTTTGGTTCTGGTTCTGGTTCCGGTTCCGGTTCCAGTTCTTTTGGATCTACCCGTATAGGAACCGCTTTTCTATTAAGCTAATAAAAAATACAAAAAATTAACTTTTTAAGAACTTGCAACAATTTACATTTAAGCAAATAACAATTAACAACTAAACCATAAACTCGAATAATCAATCATTCTATAGTTACTTTCACTTGTACACATTTTTAACAAAACAATTATGCATAACAATTCGAAAAAAAAAAAAAAAAACTTAAAACTTTGTTCATATCGGTTAGGCAAAGTACTAATAAAACTAAAAGTGCTACATGATGATCATATGGCTACGTGATGATGATAGATAATAAACAATGTATTAAAAGTGCTAGCAAATTTTAGCATGATGAACATGTAAAAGCTAATCGAATGGAAATAAAAATAGAATATAAACTTACTTCCATTGTTTTGATAATGATGAATGATCTTCGAATGTTATTAGGTTTAGATTAATTATTCATTTGTGGATATTTCAGTGAATTAAATATTAGGGTTTAGAGTGTTTGGCTTGATTAATAGTTTTTTATTATTTTTTTTATACGTAGGATTTGACTAATATTTTGATAAGAAGTAAAAAAATTACATATTTTTATAATTATTGGATCTTTGGTTCCGGAACCGAGAACTGGTGGAACCGATCCAAGAACCGAAAAATCTCAAAATCAAGAACTGGAACTGGAACCATTGGTTCTGGTTCCGGTTCAGTTCTTCATGGTTCCGGTCCGGTTCTTGCCCGAAATTCTCATATATTGAAAAGCAAAAAAGTTGAGAACTTGTACCAATTAAGAAACATCATTGTGGATGCTGATGATATACAGTTTGTGTATACAAACATACAACATGACAATTCAATAACATAGCACTCATATCAACCCGGTTGCATCATATGCACCATCCTATATAATCCATTAAACGTTCTTCTCTTTCACCGATGTGGGATTTAAACACAAAAACAAGTTTTCAGAAAATAAGAACTTTGTTACCCCAATCAAGTATTATTTATGTTTCGTTAATACATTCCACTCTTTTCTGTTGACGCTATGAGAAAATTGATGCGAAACTCAAAATCGGTTATTTAGTGACATAAACATGGAGTAGTATCGTGATAAAAAAGTTATGCACAGCCGAAATAATATCCCATATCATTTACAATTCTGAACTACAATAATTTGAGCGTTAGATATATTCAAGCTGCCTCAAGAGCAGGTCATGGTTTTATGGCTGCGGGTTTCTCAGCACCGCCGACTTCCCCTGACTGTATGGTGGTTATATTTTCAGCAACTGATGGATTACGTGTTTCGATCCATAATGTAGCTCGGGAACAATTGTGGCATACACTTCGTCTTGGTGTTGATTGGCATGTATGAGACATTCAATGGCGAGCAATTCAAGGATTCTGTTGGAACTACATGTCAACTCTTCCCTTATGAGTGGATTGAGTCAAGTTGCAGTTCATTTTAACAAGTGATGTAGTTAGACAACTTAAACACATAGAAGATGTTAACAACATAGTTAAATACATGAAGGAGAGAAACTCCAGACCCTAAAAACTAAAAAGTTGAGAACTTGTACCAATTTATGATTATGAAAGGGATCCCTAATAATATAGATTATGTATATTACTAGAAACCAATGTCAGAATCAACAACATAGCACTTGTGTCAAACTGCCTGAAGCATTCGCACCATGGTATATTACTACCTATTAAAAGTTCTTCTTTTTGACCGATGTGGGATATAAACATAAAACAACTTTTTATAGAATAAACATGGCAAAAGTTCTACACAAGAACTCTGTTGCCCGAATCAAGTATTATTATGTTTCAATAATACATTGCACTCTTTTTTTCTTGACGATATGAGAAAATTGATACTAAACTTGAAAACTGCTATTTAGTGACATGGAGTAATATAGTGATATAAAAAGTTATGCACATCTGAAATAATATTCGATACCATTTACAATTATGAACTACATTAATTTGAGCATCAGACATATTCATGCTCCCTCAAGAGTGCCGGTTTCTATATAGTGTCTATAAAATTAAAATTTCAAATGTATACATTTTGTTGTCCGAGTAAAGGTTTTCACAAGTGTATGTATCAAAGTTATGGGTAACTTGAAGTAAGACAATGTCACCAAGATTGATTAGCTAACTCTTGAGAGCTAACTAAGTTATTTTGTCTTAGGCCGACTTAACAGCTTAAACCAGATCAATAAAACAAGACAATGTATCAACAATTTTCCTACATCTAGAAGAGAAACTATCTAATTATCAAAAACTTTTTACAAAAACACAAATTGTATGAGTTGTAAATCGTCATCAAAGAAGCCGATAAATCTTATACTTACACTCATATAAGATGATGAGTTAACATCATAGCTAAATACATTAAGAAGAGAACCTACCAAATTTTGTACTTAAATGGGTTAACAACATAGCTAAATGCATTAACAAGAGAAACTTCCGGATCCTAAAAATTAAAAAGTTGATAACTTGTACCAATTTATGACTTCTACACGAGACTCTAGTAATATTTTATTTATTTTACTAGAAACCAATGTTAGAATCAACAACTTAGCACTAATATCAAAATGTTTGAATTATATGCACCATGGTATCTAAGCAATTAAAAGCTTTACCCTTAGACCGATGTGGGATTTAAATATAAAACAACTTTTTATAGAATAAACATGGCAAAAGTTCTACAAAAGAACTTTCTTGCCCCAATCAAGTATTATTATGTTTCGATAATACATTGCACTCTTTTTTCTTGACGCTATGAGAAAATTGATACTAAACTCAAAAACTGCTATTTAGTGACACGGATTAATATAGTGATAACAAACTGTGCATATCCGAAATAATATTTGATATCATTTACACTTAGCGTTATGCAAATTCAAGCCTCTTCAATAGTGTCAGTTTCTATATGTATGATGTTCAAGATAAGTTATAAGGATTTTTGCATCTCTTCTTTTGAATATGTTCTTCAAAATGTATCCATTTTGCTGTACGAATAAATGTTTTCACAAATGTATGTATTAAAGTTAAGATTGTATGGTACCATGAAGTAAGACAATATAAGCACATATCAATATTGATTAGCTAAATCCTGAGAACTAACAAAGGTACCATGAAAACCATATGGAACTCTACTAGGTAATTTCACTACACTTGTTTGCTTCATACTTAAAGCATCAACTATAACTAAATCCGACCTATCTCTATCTTCGTCTCTAACATAACTCAATATATACCCTTCATCTTCCTTCTCGCCGTTTCCTACGGGAACAAAACACGGTTCACCTCCAAACCGTTTGTTCCCATAGTAAAACTTGGTGACATGTCCCGTCACCAAGTCAACCTTGGCCATACCACTGCATTTTGGCCAGGGTTCAGCTATCGCCAAGTACACATAGCGTGTCTTACGTCCAAGTAGTTTTTTATTTATTGTTCCCCCATCCAAATTTATCCTTGACACAATAACACGTCGTGTCGACTTGCCTGTTGTCATGTTCAACCGAATTTCGGTTAGTTCACTCCCAAGAGGTGGGTCGTTTTCGTCTTCACTTTCGTTAAAGATTGCATCGGGTGGAGTCATGCATGACCCTATTACTACAATAATATTATCACCATTTATATCATCGTCTTCCCATGCATTCCATAAATGGAAACAAAAACAATCTGGTACGTCGATTGATAGAAACCGATTCGAGATGGTTATTCTCCTTCTAAACTATAACTAAACTAAGAACTAACTCTTGAACTAATTCATTCTTTTTCTTCTCCATTTCATTCAATAACAGACTACAATATTTATAATGCCAGAAATAAAACTACCAACTAGTTAGTGGCTAACATGGGTATCCACTACATTTTTCTTAGGCTTAAAACAAGGACATGAAAATAATGATTTAATGAGTTCCTAAAACAATGCATGTAACAACTCATGCATGCAAATAACTACTTCAATACTAAACGTGTGTATGCATAAATGATGGAGACGGTGGTTGTTCTTCTTTGGACTTGGTCAGTGTCATGCACGTATCAATACTCCGCGCCTAAAAACGAGTCTTGTCCTCAAGACTCATGGTTTTGTCCCTCATGTCATGGTTTCCAAGGTGGTTTCGGTTCGGTTTGGAGAAAAACAAACTTTGGTGGACATTGGCGATCGAGATGAAATGTCTCCATACCATGAAATTTGGCTAACTTGTCCTTAACGAGCGTGGCAAGGCCATATTTCGGATGAAGGATGGCTGAATGAAAGATGGTTTTATCATGTTGGAATGTTGGTGTTTTGTAAGCTCGGTAAGTACACAGTTGTGTGGCAATTTCGTTTACAAGTTTGGGATTCTTGTTGGCATTTGGAGGTGGTAACTGGGAAGAGGGATCTTGCGTGGTGACATCGGTGTCAATCTCAGTGATGGTGGTGGTGATGTTCACGGAAGTACTAGTGTTTTGGGTGACAACGTCTTTCGAAATGATTTCGAGTACGGCAGTGGACGAGCAAAAGGCGTGAACCGCCGTAGCTAGTTGATCCACTAGATCAGCCACTTTTTCTAAGACATCTCGTGAGTAACGTGGTGGAGGCGGCGAGTAAGTCGATGAAAGCACCATTGATAGAAACCGATTCGAGATGGTTATTCTCCTTCTAAACTATAACTAAACTAAGAACTAACTCTTGAACTAATTCATTCTTTTTCTTCTCCATTTCATTCAATAACAGACTACAATATTTATAATGCCAGAAATAAAACTACCAACTAGTTAGTGGCTAACATGGGTATCCACTACATTTTTCTTAGGCTTAAAACAAGGACATGAAAATAATGATTTAATGAGTTCCTAAAACAATGCATGTAACAACTCATGCATGCAAATAACTACTTCAATACTAAACGTGTGTATGCATAAATGATGGAGACGGTGGTTGTTCTTCTTTGGACTTGGTCAGTGTCATGCACGTATCACCGATCCACTGGATACTTGACCCGTCTATAGCGGATTTGGATAAAACACCATATCTTGACACCTTATTTTGGTCAAGTACCACAGGTGACTTGCCCCATACCATTTCGGATAACTTGAACACCACTTGGTGATCAGGAATGATCACGTGACTTTGCGTGATCGCAAAGTCATGTATCATTGTTGGTTGGTCTAGTGAAATAGACACCTCACGTGACTTGTGACCATTTTTCTCAAACCTAAAGAATTTAAGGTAGGGATTCTTGACAACATCGTAACTCAACGAAAAAAGTTCACCAGTGACAGGGTCCACTTTCGGATGCGCAATTAACGGACATTTAACTTGTCCATCATAATCAAAACGTCCACGTGTCACAAGATCACCATCACTTTCTATCCTAACACTATAAGGTAAATCATCCTCGGGCATCGCTAACAAACGTCCATTAAAATAAACCAAGCCGGCATTAGCCACGCCTATCCCATGAGACGTGTCTAACAAGCCGGCTAAACCTCTAGCGTAAAACAACGCTAGACGTGCCAAGCCAAGGTGGCCATGCAGCTCACCTATCGGCTTTGGAAAACAAGCTCGGCCCAATAACACTTCCTGCTCTAGCCGGTTTGTTATAATAAACCGGCTAGAGTAGCTAGTTGTATTATTCGGGCCTAGCTTAACGGCATGTATCATTCCATCACCATCAAAAAAATGGTGACCACCTTTTGGCTTAAAATAAGGGTTGGCGCCATTTCTTAAGTAGACCCCACTTAACTCGACCGGTATTTCACCAACTACTTCAAGCCCATGCTGAACCGGACACTCATGAACCGGTGCGAAATTTCCCACAAGTAGAACCGCCGGGTCAACCGGTTTAGGTAACTTACGTTTTTTTTCTACCTCCATTAATGATAGTTCGAACATGTCTAGAGCTGAAGCTGCTAGCTTTTGAAGTGGGTTAAGTAAAGGTGGACTAACAGTGGTTAACTCTGGTAACTTTTTTATGTCTAGTAACTTTGATGGTGGTGATGATATATTTGTGTAACGTTTTATTTGTATTGTGCTTGTAATACATGGTGGTCTTTTAACGTGTGATATTGGTTTTACGGGAAAGTTTGCTAAGATGCAAAATGATGCCTCCATGACAGCGGTGTAATACTGATGAATAATGATGTAACGATCTATAACGACAGTAGAATATTGATAGCGTTGTAACGTTGATGTAACGGATAATTGTGATGCAACGCTAATATAATGATAATAATAGATTAACAGTGATGCAACGCTGAGATGTTACACTAATATACCAAGAGTTATGATGGTTAAGGAGATGAGTGAAAGTGTACAAATGTAATGTGTTACTTGTGAAGTATATATAGGGTGTAAAGTTTATGGTAAAAATGAAAAAGTGAGTCCACGTGTTAGCTTCTAAGGTGGTCCACCTAGCAAGACTAGTATGTCGAACTACCATATCAACTAATTAGGTAATGTTAAAACGGTATATGGATCGAGTGATCGACCTGACAAAATTCATACCATACCATCAGAGATGTAAACTCATCAAATTGTTGTTATTAGAAGTTGATGCGAGCGACATAATATGCATGACACGATTACGAACTTGATAAAAGTCCGCAATATTAGAGACGGTCTTAGGGTGAAAATACTAGGTTTTTACCTTTCATGGTAAAAATGAAACAATAAGCTCACGTGATAGCTTCTAAGGTGGTCCAGCTAGCAAGACTAAAGACATGTGGAATATATACTAGGTTTTTACTTTTCATGGTACTAGAAAGAAAGAGCTCATACCTTCGTGGAGATAAATCCTTGTTGGGTCCGATGAATATAACGGTCGGTCCAAGAAATATATAAAAAATTCGAATCTTGTAAATTTGGATTTGTTGTTATTCTTTAACAAGAAATATGTTGAATATATGTTACTTTGAATTATAGGCAGTGTTCGCTAAGTTTTGATCAAATGAGAAAAAATTTAAAATGAGAAGGGTGAGAAAAATAATAACCATACATTTTAGATGTATCTACTATCTACAATAGTAGATCCATCTACAATACTAGACGTATCTTCTTTTAATTATCATTTTTATTTGGAATGTATGGCTAAAAATTCTTATCATTCTTTTTATTTTAGTTTTTCTTTTCACCGGATACCTTTCATCGGTTTGCTTTATCAAAGTTTGTAGTAAGATTTTGTACTAATCTCAACTAGAAAATATTTTGTGTATATGATCACTTTAAGGAACCCTAAACACGACTCTCTCTCTCTAGCGATTTTTCCCTACCCTCCTATTCTTAATCGATCATTCACAAATCTGTCTATCACTTGCGTTTTCTTGCGTGATTCTGATTTAGTTATTGATTGACATCATTGTTAATTGTTTCTCTATTGGATTCGTGCTTGGATTCACAAGTTCTAGCAGGTTTTGTTAATCGTCTTTTTAGGGTTTGGGTAATCGACTTTTGGTTTTAAAACCGACCTTGGTATAAGCTTTGATTTGTTTAGTGTCGGTTTATCTATCCTATAAGTGTCGGATCTGCTTTGATTCATCTCTTATTTGGATCGATTATCATGGGGGCAGGTTAGTATCATCGGTGCTTAATTCTAAACCCTAAGCGATTAGGGTTTTTCCTTCACTCTGTTTGCTTGCATGCTGGTTGGTCGTGAATTACTGTTCGTGGGTTTTGAGAGAGGATGAATAAGGGTTTCTTGATTTCAAAGGGTGCAACCGATGCCCCTAATAAAGACCTGACTAGTTTGGCCGATCAAACTACGACAGGTGGTTCTCAAAAGGCCACTACTAGTTTTGGTGAGTTGAGTTCAACCTCAATGATGAGCCCTAGTAGTGTTAGTTTGAACGTGGATGTGTCACCTGATTGTTCTATGGATGATATTCTGAAAGTGGAGCCGATTCCACTTACGAAAGATACATCACATGGTGACGACTTGGATCCGGTTACTAGTGCTGAAACTGTGAAGCACTTGTTATCTAATGCGCATAATAATTTTGATGAAGCCATGAATAATATTCAATGTGAGATTGTTGCTAATATGGCTTCCTCTTCTGATTTGCACAGTTCGAGTGGTATTGGGCAAACTTCTAATTCGACAGCTGCTGGTCTTGGTGCTTCTAAGGATGCTATTACTAGTGGTACTGGAGTGAAGTCGGTTTCTTATGCGGGTGCTACTTCTAATGAACCTCTGAAACACGTGTCTAATTTTCGGAGGTTGGAATGTAGCAAAAAGAAGGATAACGTTGACCTTTCAGTTCCATTGAAAGTAGTGGAAGAGGTAAACACGAGGTTTGAGAATACTCTCTATGGTTATTTCCTTGGCCAACGCCTTGCTTTTCCTGTTGTTGATTACTATGTCCGCAATGCATGGGCTAAGTTTGGTGTGCAAAAGGTAATGATGAATGCAAAGGGGTTCTTCTTCTTTAAATTCAATTCGAAGAAAGGTGTTGATGATGTGCTTGAAAACGGTCATTGGTTGATCAGAAATGTTCCTATTATTCTTAAACCATGGACTTTGAACACTAACCTTCTTAAAGAGGATTTGACTAATATCCCTGTTTGGGTTAAATTCCATGATGTTCCCCTAGCAATGTTTTCTGATGATGGCCTCAGTCTTCTAGCCACATTGATTGGTACGCCCAAAAGGTTAGATGCTTTTACAAGCAATATGTGCAAGGAATCGTGGGGCCGTAGTAGTTTTGCTAGATGCATGATAGAAGTGAAGTCGGATGAGGTGCTGCGGGACAGCCTCACTGTTGAGATACCGTTACTTGACGGTTCGGGTTCGACTATTGAGAAGATAAGGGTTGAATACGAGTGGCAACCACCTCGTTGTGACAAGTGTAAGATCTTTGGTCATACTCTGACTGACTGCCCTAAGGTTGTTATTCCTCCTGTTCAGCCTACTAAGCCTGTTAATGATAGTTTCAAGACTGTCAATAACAGGAAGAAAGGAAAACAAGCTGGTTCTACAATTCCGGGTAAAGGAGGGTTTACTAAACCTGTTGTGGGTAAGAAGTTTCAGTATCAACCCAAACAGACTCCTCCTGAACCCAAGAATGTTGGTGGTAATAAGAAGAAGACTCCTGATGTGGCTAGTTCTAGTGGTACAACGATCTCTACATCTAACCAGTTTGATGCTCTTAATATGGATGATACGGATACGTTTGGTATTCCTACTGATGACACCAACTTGGATGTGGATGCTGGCTGTACAATGGAAGTTAATGAGGATGCGTCGGTTAAAACTGGTACTACATCACAAGAACCCCTTGTGAGTGATTTAATGGGAACTAAGGAAGGTGGTTCTACTCCTATAGTTGAGAAAATTAGTAAGCTGGAAAAGCTACTTATCGATGGGAAAGCTACCCTTTTGGATGATAAAGGTGTTCCTATTCCGTCTGCATCTGCTAATAGGAGGGCTAACCCATTCTCTAAGGTGGGTGATATTGTGGTTACTGATAGTGATGAGGAGGAAGTTCTTAACACGTTCGACGAATCAGCAAATCTTTTTGGTGGAGGTCATGAGCGTGAAGATGAGTTGGATGACTATGATGATTACTCGAAGCAAATTTATGATCTTCCTGGGGAATTGGATGCTCTTAACGCCATTTATGGCTTTAATCTCCAAGGTCGTAGGAAATAGGTTTTATTTGTGTCCGAGTTCTTAAATGGTTTGTTTTCTTGTCTAGAAAATAGGAAGTATCTTGTTATGTAAGCATTTCGCCTATGTAACGGGCTGAGATATGAGAATCACTCATATCCGTTGTACTTAAATGTTTTTTGGAGTAATATATTTACCGGGTCGTTGACCTTTTACCCAAAAAAAAAAACAATGGTTTTCTAACTTGTGCCATGGTGGCACTAGTTTATGCATTAAATGAACATATTTACTGGTTTAAATAATTTTATTTCTATATAAAATTGTAATAAGTTTAGGAAACGATTAATATCAACTAGCATGTAAATATAGTAACTTCGGTTTGTTGAATGATTAAAAACTTGTGCAACTATATATAACACAAGTTAGAAAATCCCAACAAACAAAGATCTTGTGAAAATCTTTGACGGCATAAAGGATTAGATTGGATATAGAGACAATGACTACTAATACAACCAATTGTTTTCACAAAAGATTGCACAAATCATGTTTGGAAGCTGCTTAGCAACCTGAAATTCACCAACTAATTATAAAACTATTAAATCATATCATAATTAATCAAATCATGTTTGGAAGCTTTTGTTTCATGCTGAATGATTGTCTTTAATAATGGAAGGATATATATGGCATGTGATACAACATATGGGCTAAGGTGGTAAATGACAAATGGCATTGTAACTCATAACCTCATGCACATGCAAATATGCAATATACATCACCGGGAAGTGGTAAAATCTTACGATCTTCTTGTTTTTGCTGGACAAAAGTCGACAAGTGTCCCAAAAAGAGGACGTGTTGCTTCAGGGCGTTACGACCCATGTGTAATCTAAATCAGCAATGTTGTTTGTCTGCATAAAGATAGTAACGCGAGTATCCTGTTAGTTTAAGTTGTTGTTGTCGTTATTGATGAGGAACGTACTTGTTTCGGGCCTACCATGAAGATGATTCACAGTTTTGTTCCCCACATATCGGCTTCATCTCTAAACCTCCACTTGTACAGTCTTGCCAAAAACTTGGCTTAATTTCACACATTTCAATATAAGTTCTTACAGTCTCACATCTTAAATAGTACGAGTATACTTTTACACTTATTGAGTTATTTGAATTATGAGTCGCGTTACTTATATGATAACAAAAGGATTTAGATAATAAGAATAAGCTTAGCCCCAATCGACATACCACTTATGAAATACTTTTGATGCATGCTTTTAATACAGGACAATAGGACATGACTTCTTTAGCAGACTCGACGAATTTGTGCATCTTCACGAAGAGCTGATTAGACAGGTAATGCACACCACTTGCATATGGAAATCTGGAAATAAAATTTGCTTTGACTTAAAAACCCCTCGAAAGAATACTTTAGTCGAACAGATCAAGATGATTTCCCACTCTTGAACTCTTGAGTCCTTCATATGAATAGTGAAACAAGTCCTGATAGGCTAGATTGGATTAACGATCCAAACATGGCTAGCTAGTACAAAACTGTTGTAACATTTGATTGCTAGAGCGTGTTTATTAATGACTTGTAAATTGTTGTTAAAAGAAAATACATGTTCAAACTTATGCATGCATGTATAAATCCATTGGAACGAAAAATTAAATACATGTACAGGACATGACTTAAAAAAAAGGTTATAATGTTCAATTCTAACAATTTCAAACCTATACATATATCACATATATAAAGTATAAACAAGCCATCAAGGTATATAAGTAAAAAGGTTAATTACTTTACTCTTTAGTGCTTAACTTGCTATTAGTATCTATAAATTACTCAAAGTTATATGTTTTTCTACTCAAGTGCTTGTAACTTAGATGACTAGTGTTTGTAATATAGTTGAGTAATCCTTTCATCTTATGTTTGGCCGTATTATGTTTTTCTAGTTTCACGTTAACTTTTATAAAATCTTCCGTAGATGTTTTTTGGATTCATAAGTGATCTTATTATTCCAAGTTTAAATAGTTTCAACAAATTTCTTTTTAAACATGTGTCTTACTTTTCTTTTTCAATTCCATGTCACTACGTCAGCAAAAAAAGTGATGGAGAAAGATCATGTTTTCTGTTCGGCCCCAAAAACCGGATAAGTAATTGTTAGAGTTATTGGATCACAGTAATCTAAGAGTCGTGTAAAATCTTTCAGATCGAAGTATTTCGATTGTTCTATCGAAATCTTTAATCGGATAAAACCCATATTTTTTAAACGAGAATGTGTATTTTGTTGTTATGAAAACCGAACCAGAAAACAGAATGATCATATGACCAAAAAATGAATACGGTAGTAGCTGCCGCCCCTGGAACCCCGCTACCGCCCCCGGACCCTCGTGATTTGGGGCGATAATCATAATAACGTCATACAAGTATGCACTCCGCACAAACTCCGATTTGTTGAACATTTATCATGATTACACATTGGTCAACTAAGTCAATCCATTACATTTAAATCATATTGATGACGCAAAATCCCCAACAATCCTCCCCCATTTAAGTGTAATCTTGATTAACTTAAAACAAACTAATAACAAACAACAAACTGATGCATAAATGAAATATCGCGACGATTGAATTTCACATTAGTACATTAGCATTCCAAATATTCGAATATCAGAGTGTCACTAAAGGATTGAACTCTTTCTATTCATAGTGAATACATGAATATAATATACACAACAGTTTACACATTCACATGTTCTACTTGACACTATGTTTTACTAGCTTGTGTCCTATCCTTCAATAAGCATATCAAAGCCAAGTCCCAAGCTTCTTGAAGCAGCTAAACTTCATGCTTATATAGGTGGTTTTTTATTCTTGCACCTGCACATGCAATTTGTCAAAAAACCATTAAGAAATATAATTTCAACCTCCTTTATCTTGCAGTACTGAACATATACCATGGGATGATGTAATTATGTGTTCCAATCCAAAGATATCAAGCTTTCCTCATTAAATTCAGCATTTAACATTACGTTAGATGAGAATTGGGTATCTTGATACAAGGATTTAATTAGATGGACTTTAAACCCATCCCAATAGCCGCCTTGTATTATGCATGATGGAATCAATCTCACTTTGAATTGCTTCTTTCAAAAAGGCAACATCCATAGAGGCCATTGCTTCACTCAAGGTCCTTGGATCCTCCTCAATAATGAAACAATATTCACGTTGAGATAAAGTCTTATCTCTTGTTCCTTCAACTAAATAAAGTTGAAAATCAGACCCAAAAGACTTAGATTTTCTTGTTCTAGTGCTTTTCCTAGGAACAGATGAACCAGGTACATCATCAGTACCTTCAACCTCATCTTCAACTATTTTACTTGAAGATGGATGAAGCATATCTATTGGTCTAGGTATAGACGTGAACCGCTCTTCATCAAATATCGCGTCTCTTGACTCTATTGTAAAGTTCACCGACACATAATCATTAGGTTCTATAACATAAAACCTATAACACTTGGAATGCTCAGCATACGCAATGAAGATGCAATCTATACATTTTTCACCCAGATTTTTCATTTTAGATTCAGTTAGCCTTACCACCGCTCTACAGCCCTAAACCCTTAAATAAGTCAAATTTGGTACCTTCTTGGTCCAAATTTCATAAGGCGTTTGTTTACTGTTTTTATTTGGAGTTCTATTCAAAATATAACATGCTGTCAACATAGCCTCACCCCAAAATCCTTCACTGAGTTCAGAAGAGGATAACATAGAATTCACCATTTTCTTTAAAGTCCTATTCTTCCTTTCATCCACCCCATTTTGTTCTGGTGTGTAAGGAGCCGTGGTTTGATGTATTATACTAGTTGATTGGAAATAAACTGGATCATAATATTCCCCACCTCTATCAGTATGCAATACTTTTATCAAATCTTGTTTTTGAAGTTCCACTTCTTTTTTATAAATTTTAAATTTATCAAGAGCTTCATGTTTAGCATGCAATAGATAGACATAAAAATATCTAGAAGCATCATCAATAAAAGTAATAACATACTTATTATGTCCTAGTGAAGGATTGGCATGAAAATCACACAAATCACTATGTATGAGATCTAATACTCTTCTTTCCCTATTAACACCCTTAAAAGGTTGTCTAGTGATCTTTGTTTTTTGGGTAAAAGGTCAAACGACCCGGTAAATATATTACTCCAAAAAATGTTTAAGTACAACGGATATGGGTGAATCCCATATCTCAGCCCGTTACATAGGCAAAAGCTTACATAACAAGATACTTCCTATTTTCAAAACAAGAAAACAAACCATTACTCACATGATGGTATTGACTCTGAAAAACGATAAACTACTTCCTACGACCTTGGAGATTAAGACCATAAATGGCATTAAGAGCATCCAATTCCCCTGGAAGATCATAAATTTGCTTCGAATAATCATCATAGTCATACTCATCTTCACGCTCATGACCACCACCAAAAAGATTTGCTGATTCATCGAACGTGTTAAGAACCTCCTCCTCTTCACTATCCGAAACCACAACCTCGCCCACCTTAGAAAATGGGTTAGCACTCTTAGTGGCAGAGGTAGACGGAATAGGATGACCAGCATCATCCACAAGAGTAGCTTTCCCATCGATCAGCAGCTTTTCAAGCTTACTAATTTTCTCAACAATAGGAGTAGAACCAACTTCCATTGTTCCCATAGAATCACTCACAAGCGGTTCTTGCATATCACTCACAAGAGGGACTTGTGAAGTAGTACCAGTCGTAACCGACTCATCCTTATTAACTTCCATTGTACTGCCAGCATCCACATCCCTGTTAGTAACAACCTTAGGAATACCAAAACCATCTGTATCATCCATATTAAGAGCATCAAACTGATTAGAAGTAGTGATCTTGGTTCCACTCGTACTAGCCACATCAAAAGCCTTCTTCTTACTGACATTAGCTTTCTTTGATTCAGGAAGAGTCTTTTTGGGCTGATATTCAAAATGCTTACCCACCACAGGTTTGGCAAAACCTCCTCGACCCGAATTCGAAGCAACTTGCTTTCCCTTCTGCTTATTGTTAACAGGCTGGAAACCATCACTTGCATTCATAGTAGGTTGAGCATTCGGTATGACAACCTTAGGGCACTCAACCAAAGTATGTCCAAATACCTTACATTTATCACAGCGAGGCGGTTTCCACTCATATTCTACTCGGATCTTTTCAATAGTCGAACCCGTACCATCAAGTAGAGGAATCTCAACAGTGAGACTGTCCTTTAGTACCTCATCCGACTTTACTTCAATCATACACCTAGCAAAGCTACTCCGGCCCCAAGACTCCTTGCACATTTGACTAGTAAAGGCATCTAATCTTTTAGGCGTCCCAATCACTGTAGCAAGAAGGCTAAGCCCGTCATCAGAGAACATAGCTAAAGGAACATCATGGAATTTAACCCACACCGGAATGTTAGTCAAATCCTCTTTAAGCAAGTTGGTGTTCAATGTCCATGGTTTAAGTATAACAGGGACATTACGAATCAACCAAGGACCATTATCAAGGACATCATCGACACCTTTCTTCGAAGTAAACTTGAAGAAAAAGAAACCCTTAGCATTCATCATAACCTTTTGTAAACCATACTTAGCCCACGCATTGCGAACATAATAATCAACAACAGGAAAAGCAAGGCGTTGACCAAGGAAGTATCCGTAGAGAGTATTCTCGAACCTCATGTTAACCTCTTGCACTACCTTCATTGGGACTGATAAATCAACATCAGCCTTCTTCTTGCTACATTCCAACCTACGAAAGTTTGAAACATGTTTCTGAGGTTCATTAGAAGTAGCACCCGCGTAAGAAACCAAATTCAATCCCGTACCATTAGTAGTATCATCCTTGTGAGAATTAGGACCAGAAGTAAAAGGAGGAGTACTAGTAATATTAACTTCATTAGCTCCAATCTCACTTTGGATTTTATTCATGGCATCCTCAAAATTCTGATGCGCATTATCAATCAAGTGTTTCACAGATTCAACACAAGTAACCCGCTCCAAGTCATCACCAAGTGATGTATCTTTCGTAAGTGGAATCGGCTCCACTTTCTGAGTACCATCCATAGAACAATCAGGAGCATCTTCAACATTCAATCTTACACTACTAGGGTTCATCGTTGAGGGTGTACTCAACTCACCAAAACTAGTAGTGGCCGATTGAATATTTCCAAGTGAAACCGGCTCCACCAGGTCATGTATGCTCCCAACCAAGTTAGTTTCAATCATACCAGATACAGGACTAGGGTTAGGCATAGCATCCCCACTTACATCATTCCCACTTACATCATTCCCAGAATCATCACCACTAGTTTGATCGGCCAAACTAGTAGCATACCCCGCCTCTCTAGTGTCCTTACGAGCACTATTCTTGTTAAAAAACCCTCTTTCCATCCCTCTTAACCCTCAACCTGTCGAACCAAACACCCCTACCAAGAACAATACAGTCCAGCCAAACGCATGCACACAAGAAGAGCAAGTCGACCAAAAACCCTAACTTATGAAAAGTTAGGGTTTAACCATAAACGCGAAGCTCCTAACCAGCACCCATCATGAACACACCAATATGAAAGAAATCAGATCAATGAAGCATTCATACCAGATACAGGACTAGGGTTAGGCATAGCAGTCTAGTGATCTTTGTTAACATACAAGTCTTACAACTTTCATGTGTCATGTCAAAAGCAGGTATTAAACTCATTTTAGACATATCCTTCATTCTCTTGTAATGAACATGTCCTAGTCTAGCATGCCATAATTCAGATTTACTTAAACTATTGCTATTACTAGAAGTAATCATACAAGCAGAAGCATTAAACAAAGGATAATTCAAATTTAATCTAATCATTCCATTACATACATAACCAAATCCAACAAATGAACCATGTCTTGACAAGATATACTTGTCACTTTCCAACACTAGTTTGTAGCCACACATATTCAACACAATTTCAGAAAACAGATTCTTTCGAATCCCAGGTACATACAATACATTATCTAAACATAAAGTTTTTCCAGAAGTGAAAGTCAATAAAACACGCCCTATTCCTTTGATTGGTTCAGTTGCAACGATTCCCATCTTTACAAATGTTCCATCTTCAATCGATTTACAGATTTGAAACCAACGAAGATCCTTGCAAACATGACTTGTTGCACCCGAATCAACCAACCAAGCAACGTCATCATCCTGAACATAAAATGCATCATAAATAACAGAAACATAATGTAAAACATTATCTAAATTCTGCATAAAATCAGAATTATAACCTTGTTGCTTTTCAGGATCCTTAGACCCACTTGCACCAGTGCCTTTATTATCCTTACGAGAGCAACAATCCTTCTTCATATGACCAGGCTTGTTACATTTCCAACAAGTAACAGTATCCTTCTTGTTGGCAAATTTATCATCACCACTTTTGAAATTTCTTTTATTCTCATTGTTGTTTGAATTTTTGGCTCCATCTCCTTCAACCAAGTTAACAAAAGATGATCCAATTTGGTTCTTTCCTTTAGGATTATTATCAAGTTTCTGATTTCTTAATCCTTCCTCAATTCGTAGATGACTACCAAGTTGAACAAAATTAAAATCTTCCTTTTTATGTTTCAAACCATGTTTGAATTCTTTCCAGGAAGGGGGCAGTTTATCAATGACAACTGCAACCGAGATGGCTTCATCCATCATTAAATTGTGTTGGGTAATCTGTCCCATAATCCTTAACATCTCATGAAATTGTTCCATGACAGGCCTGGTATCAATCATTTTGTAATTCATAAAATTACTCACAAAATACTTCATTGCAGAAGCATCTTCTACCATGTATTTGTATTCTAGGGACTCCCATAGTGCTTTTGCAGATTCAGCGTTTTGATAGATATCAAAGAGGGAATCAGACATACCATTTAGAATGTGACCACGGCATATGTAGTCGTCGTTCTCCCACTTCATCCTCTTCCAAGTCTGTTCCAAAGTTTCATTGTTGTTCCGTTCGGGAGTGGGTGTACTCAGAACATACACAACTTTCAGGGTGGTAAGAAGAAAGTGCATCTTCTTTTGCCAGCGACAGAAATCCTGCCCTTCAAACTTTGCCAACTTATCAAACTTGCTAGTCATATCCTTCACATATTCTCCATTCGTCATGGTCACAGATTACTTCGATCTTTGTTAAAGTTATTGGATCACAGTAATCTGAGAGTCGTGTAAACACTTTCGGATCGAAGTATTTCGATGGTTCTATTGAAATCTTTAATCGGATAAAATTCAGATTTTTGAAACGAGAATGTGTATTTTGTTGTTATGAAAACCGAACCAGAAAACAGATTGATCATATGACCAAAAACTGAATACGGTGCCATAGCAGTTAATTAACTACCGAATCAGCTCGACCCCAGCCAGGGGCGCTGCCCCTTGGACCCTGCCAGGGGCTGCCGCCCCTTAGACCCTGCTACCAGGGGCTGCCGCCCCTGGAACCCTCTACCGGGGGCGCTGCCCCCGGATTCCCGTGATTCGGGGCGATAATCATAATAACGTCATACAAGTGTGCACTCCGCACAAACCCCTACTTGTTGAACATTTATCATGATTACACATTGGTTAACTAAGTCAATCCATTACATTTAAATCATATTGATGACTCAAAATCACCAACAGTACTTACAACCCGGCCCGGAGAAATTAATCAAAAAAACACGGATAAAAAGCGATTGGTATAATAAACTGGGGTCCATCACAAATACCACCATTTGAATAAGCTTAGCTTTTCCAGCTCTCTTGTTGGAAACAAGGAGTGGTAACCCGCCGCATAGCGGCGGGGTCATTTGCTAGATTGTTAGTTGTAAATGAGACAGTTATATAAGTCTTGGTATTTATATTTGGAATGCCGTTACATGGCACAAAATTGCAGGTTTTTACATACGTGGCCTTAGAAAACTGAAGCAAAGGCTACCTGGTTTTCGGCTAGTGCTACGGACGTCAACACATAACCAAAAAGTCAGTAATGTTTGGAAGAAAGCTAATAAAACTACTATGTAAACCTAATATGAACATACATTGAAACTAAAGAACGATATTTCCTAAACAAAATACACACAAAAACAGCAACACGCATTAACAATATGCCTAAATCCAGCAGTGAAAAAATAAATGGAAAAGCTAACTACCAAAATAACATACAAAATAAGGGGGGCAAATGAAAGAAAGACACAACTACGGAAGCAAAATCATGTGCGGCCCCAAAAGAAAGGAATCAAACTCAGATCTGGAATACCTACGCTGAAAGTCGGTTGATAGCTTTTGGAAGAAGATGGTAACTATGAGAATACAGAACGAAGAAGTTGTAGCCAACAAAAATGACTACCGCTGGCATTTTGGTTATGTGACTGGGCTATTTAGAATCTGATAATGGGCTTAAATTTTATTATTATTTTAATGACTTTGGGATCTGGTCTATTGAGAGATGTTCTATAGAGAGAATGCTTTTCATTCAATACATATTTTTGATGATAATAAACGATTATCAGCGCGTATATGAGCGATAATGTATAATAGGGTTAATTTATGTGCATTTTTTTATGTATATATAGATTCGGAGTTAGTGAGCATGCAAAAGGTTAGTGGTTTAAATTGTAATTAAGTATCTATAATACTATAAGATTGAGTCCCTTAATTTAATGTGGAGTATTCATGATATTCAAGATTGAGTCCCTTGATTTAATGTGATCAAGGTGAATATGAAGTGTTCATACGAATATAAACCATCACGGAGTTATAGTTATGTCTCTTTAGCTTCCATAAGTTACAACTTAGAAACAAACAACAGAATGCCAATATAAAAGGAGCTTCAATGTAGATAAGCGTACGTAGCTTTTAGGTTTTATCATCTTCCTTCTTTTTCTTTAAGCTTTCAGCATTTGCAATATATTAATAGTACTTGGTAAGCAAGCTACTTTGTCCATAATAATTTACAATTTTAAAGGTATATATTATAAAGTCAATCCAAGTAAAATCACATGCTTGCTTATGTATTTTTGTGTTTTGATTGATGTGTGCAGGGAATGACTTCAAGTTCCAAATACAACAATATGAAAGGTTAGTTAGTTGACATGCAGATTAATCCAAAAAAGGTTGTTTCGGTTACATTTATTAGACAATTAGTTAACAATAATTAACGAGGTGTTTAAATTTGCAGGTGAAATACAAAAGTATGAAAGGTTAGTTAGCTTACATGAAGATTAATCCGGAAAAGGTTGTTTCGGTTGCACTTATTAGTTAACAATAATCAACAAGGTGTTAAATTTGCCGGTGTGAAAAAATTTAAAAAGACCAACTTGAAAACAAAACACAAATCTAAAAGGTTTTTATTTTTAATTTGGTTAATTCTTACATATTACTATATGTGTTTCTTGCAAGCAAAGAAAAGCAAAAAGACGACAGTGGCGGCTCGCCGCCGACGACGGCAGAGGAGCAGCGAGGTAGTAGTGGACCAGATCATCAAGGTAGAATCAAGAAGAAAGGTAGCATGGTTCTTTTTTTCCGGAGTAAGATAAGAGGAAACCATCTCTTAGCCATAGATGATTACTTTAATGAGCAGATTGTTAGTATACATCGCTTTGATGCCAATTCAGTTGCCAAAGAGGAAAGAAATTGAAACCCAAGATCTTTAGTTTGTATCGCTATGCAACCACGTGAGCTTGCTGTTATAAATGGTCCAATAACAATACAATACTCATAGTCCTAATGTAGCTACAGATAAAATTTATTTTAGTGTCATGATTTTGCTTTGTATGTTGGAGAAAAGAGAAGATCGAGCATGTCACTCAGGAATATGTTAAAAAAATAATCATGTTTTGTACTTCTACAATGGTGTGTTAGCTTTAAGTTTAGAATTTTTGTTTATTAATGTATATTTCTCAAAATGTATTACAAATAACATGGTTTATGAGGTGTTTATGAGGTTTATGCATTAGAATGACATTGTAGGTGAATTGCAATGCATGGACCCATTTTGTATTATTTATATTCTGATCTGTATATTTGCAAGTCTGAAATACTTGCACAAAATGCTAACGCCGAGTACCTTAGTCGATACGATCTTTGTGGACAAACTAATCGTGAAACATTTAACTTTAATATGTGACGTACCTTTTTTTCTACTTTTTTTTTTTTTTTTTTTTTTTTTGTTTTTTGTTTTTGTTTTTTTTTTTTTTTTTTTTTTTTGTATTGTTTCCCTTTCTTGCATTTGCAGCCCAAATATGTCGAAGGTGATGCCATCTCTCACCCTTTCATCCTTATATTGTAAGCTTCTTTTTATATTTATGTTTCCACAGCGGCAACTATGAGACGTAACTTGCTTTTGCTTTGTTCTTATTGTTGTGGTACTAGCTAAAGAGAATCTTGGTGCTCAAATGAGTTTGAGACGGCTGAGTTGTAGAAGTTAAAGAGCAATATATACTCTTATATATGAGATTGTCGACACCCTATATACACAGTGGATAGTTGAACAAGTTTCACAAAAGTATGAACACTTGAAATATGACATGATAGAGCAATATATACTCTGCTACTGAATATATAAGATGTATCAAACTACTTTTTTCCCTACATATAAACTTTTAAGTTATTACATTGTGTGTATTATTACGGGTAAAGTTCAAATTTAAATGGTAATCATTGGAAAATGTTATGAACTTTACTTTGAAAAATAAATGTTCATGGAAAAAAAGTAGTCGCAAAACAAAGTAATAAGTATCTAAGTTGGATGTATTTTTGAACTATTATTTCTCATTTCATTTTTTTAATGAATGCAAATAAATCAAGTATGTTAGTCCAATATATTGATGAGAATGGTAACTGATTTCTTCGAGTAAAGACTTAAGGCCCAATGCAAGTAAGAACACGAAAGTAATTATAATTAAACTAAAAGTTGAGTTTTAAACATAAGCAAAAGTTCAAACTTTTATCGAACGACAAAACCGGTGCATTTAATGTGAAGTATATACAACATCGAGATGGAAGTGCAAGGCTTGTCGGAATTGATCACATGATATTTAGTAATTAATATAGAATTAAAAGTCGGTTATGGATTGAGATGAAGTTGAAAAGGTTGCAAGAATAATTGATAATTTAACCTAATGCAATATATATAGATATATGTATTATGTTAATGCATTTTCATATACAAGTAATTTATGTGTGTTTATGAGTTTTTCATAATAGCAAAATACGACATATTAAAAATATCACATTGAGTAATGAATAGAAAGGAAAAAATACATAATTTTGACTTAAAGCCGTTTGTAAATTATAATATCAAATAAAAAAGTTGAGTTTTAAATATAAGCAAAAGTTCAAACTTTTATCGAAAAACAAAACCAGTGCATTCAATGTGAAGTATATACAACATCGAGATGGAAGTGCAAGGCTTGCCGAAATTGATCACATGATATTTAGTAATTAGTATATAATTAAAAGTCGGTTATAGATTGAGATGAAGTTGAAAAGGTTGCAAGAGTAATTGATGATTTAACCTAATGCAATATATATAGATATATGTATTATGTTAATACATTTTCATATACAAGTAATTTTTGTGTGTTTTCTATTGATGTAGCTCATATGTGCGAATTGATTCAAAAAAATGTGCACAAGCATGTATGTAAAGCAACATTTAAATGGTTAAATGATACTTTTTAGTGTGATTAGTTTATTTAAGCATGCAACTTGAATAATGAATATAAAAGAAAAAGTACATAATTTTTGTTCGAACCCATTTGTAAATTAAAAAAATTAATTTTAAGACATAATAGTGGAGTCCAAAGGTTTTAGGAATTATTAATAGTGTTTTAATTAATATTCATTTGATTAGTTATTTAAAATTGAGTTTATTGATAAAATTTATTAATATTAGTTAGACTTCAATGTTAATTTTCAATGAAATTAGTTGTACAATAAAATGAGATGAGGCTAAAAAGGTTTATAACAATTTTTATACAGTTTTTTTAATTTTTATACAAGAAAGTTAAAACATTTAATACAACATACTAAACAATACTTAAGTATACATTCGCCAATATACAGAAATAATACATGATTAACAATTAGATTCTCAGCCCGTGCGTAGCACGGGTTCTGCATGCCTCGTTTAGATATAAGTATTTTATAAATTGTATTAACTTTTATAAGTAGTGGAATTTAGTCTAAAATCATTACTCATCTTTTAAGTTTTTTTCTTTTTTTTTTTTTTTTTTTTTTTTTTTTTTTTTTTTTTTAATCAAATTTGTTTTCACTTTATATATAGGGCTGATGGTCTTAACATGTATCAAACTTGTCTTATTTTTCTTTTGTTTGTAACAAACTTCTTTTTTCCTAAAAATTTCAAATACTTTCTTAATTTTGCTATTACGTGACATGATCTAATCAAGAGTTAATAACATAAATTTACATAAAGCGTCCATGTGGCTCTAAACAATTACACCATTCGTCCTTGAGTCAATTACATAAAGGTCCTTGTGGCTCTAATAATTTACACATGTTGTACTTTCAAGAGTTAATTACATATATAAATTGTCCTTGTTGCTCTAAAAAATCACACCATTCATCCTTGAGTTAAAAGGTGTCTTTGAAAAACTTTTATTCAACTCTTTTGTGAAATCAATCAACACAAATATGAACTTTACACTACACTAACTAATATAAGTATAAGATATAGAGAGATGAGTTGGAAAGATCAAACCGAGACAAAGAGATTTATAGTGGTTCGGTCATGAAGCTCTTATTTGCCCTACTCTACTCCCCGAGTACCCAACTCGAGAGTTCTAAGCACTATGTCAACAAACTCCCTTCAAGCGGATAAAACCATACAATGTTGCTTACGTTATTTTCTGACACTAAGCTAAATGTCGAGTACTAATCTTAGCTATTACCAATCTGCCACAATCCACTCGATCCTTACTTCTCAACCGCTCTACACGATCCTTACACAATCTACTCTTTGATCCACTTGATCAAACACAATACCACACAAGCTACAAGAGATCCCCAAGATCACAATGATCAACACACGATAGCTAAAACAAGATTACAACACTTGATGTATATCAAGATACAATCAAGTAAACAACAAGTAATGCAAGTGTACTGCACAAAGACTCTAACACTTTGTATCTTCTAGATACTTTGTGTTCTTCTCTTGACTAGTAGAGGAATGTAGGTGATCTTTGGTTTGATGAAAGAATCACTCTTTGAAACAAAAATAAACTAACTAAATGATCAAGAAAGGTTTAGGTGATAAGAGGATTTATCACAGAAAGTTGTGTGTGTAAAAGATACCTAAAATCTGTGGAATTGATGAGTATTTATAGGCAGTGAAAAAAATAGCCGTTTGGAGGGGACGGTACCATTAAATTTAGTGGTACCGTGGTACCATGCTAGACAAAAATGCTCCTCTTTTTGTTTTTAGTGTTGAAAGTTTATTTGGGGAAGTTTTGAGCTGATTTATGGGGGAAAATTAGCTGTTATGAATTTTGAACTTATTTTCCCATTAAAATATTTCTTTATATTTCAAAAATAATCTGTATGGTGTATTTTTGAAAAGAAAGTTTTGTAACATTAAAAATGTAAGGTTTAAAACATAAAATCAATTCTTTGATCATTTGTCAAGTTATAAGTTTGTTTGTTCTTACCTAGAGTGATTTATGTAGAGACGGGATATTTCGACTAAAAACTTGTTTCCGTTAATTTTTACGTAAAGTGTTTTCACATTTTGTTATCATCAAAACGTAGAGATATCGAATGATAGAAATAACGTTTTTAGACATTATTTGCATCAACACATTATTTCGAAGTTCAAGTGGTCATTCAAGTCATTTGGATAATAAAAGCTATACAACCAAATCACCAAATTTCAATCTACTTGAGAACATTGTATCAAAGGCGTTAACATTGGTTTAGCCATGTCATATTCTATTCCTTTAAAAGTTCCATCCAAGAAGTATACAATTGTTTAAGTTTTTCCCATGTTGAGCAAAATTACCTTAAAGAGCATCTTAAACTTTTCTAGGAAATTTATAATATGCTGCCACTGATCTTTCAAGGGTATGCATGCATTAATCCTCCATTGCTATACAATGATACTTTCCGCAGTATCTAATATCATATACTCTAATGAGGTTTTCTTGTTCGTTGGACAAACGTTGATACATGATCGAAAAAAATAACTAGATGGAGCTCTTATTACGCGTTACACAACAACAAGAACATCACCTAGTTTTTGCTGTTGTAAAACACGTAGTTGTGAAGAGAGCTCCATCTAGCTATTTTCTTTGATCATGTATCGACAGTTGTCCAACGAACAAGACAACCTCATTAATTTGTATGATACTGGATACGATGAACATAACCAAAATTTCCGTCGAAATAGCTTTGTCTTTCCTTTCCCCCAATTCTATTTTCTCACCAATCAACAATTTTTATGATTTCTACTCATCCAAGGAATCCATACCTTATGCAAATATCAAGAAAAGGATTTACGAACGTACTCGGCTGCTTTATGAGAGAGGAATTGTAGATCCGGAAACTACTTTGTGTCGGTATCTGTTTAAGTTTAAACAGAAGGAGATTCTGGCCAGTGTGCTGAAACATGAAACAAGCCGCTCTTAGTTCATACAAAAACCGAACCCTACCAAACCGACGTGACTAACACCCTTACTACAGTGAGAATTAATTCAGAAAACTAGTGTTTAGATTTACTTTAATATAGGCACTTGCTTGTGGGAACAACTTATTTTTCTAAAATATCATCAACACTTATTATGCTCAACAATAATTAAAAAGGAACAAATACAACAACGAAATAAACACTGCCTAAGTTTATTCATTTTGAATTTTAAAATGTATTGGGCATGAAATTAACACCTTGTAACTAAAGTCACTTAAGTAAACAAACAAATCAACAATATAAATGTACCTTGACCCGTTGTGTGATAAGTAAATTTACTTAATTCCAACAGTGTGACAAAATCTGCTGCATGAATTACTTCCAAGAGCACCTATTTCAACAATGAATCATGATAAAAAGTCCTTGATGGGTTTGGATCCGGATCTGGATTTGGTGGAGGACAGATGGTGACCATCATACTTAGTAGGTTGTGTTTGTGTAGTGAGTTATTTTGAAAGCATTCTTCTACTCTTTATTTTGAATGTGTTGTTCTCTAATCTAAACTGATTGCTTCCAGAAATCATGCTAAGAGATATATGGTTGGCAAGTATATATGGTTAACCCTAGTAACAAATGGTGATGTACTTTTTGGAGTGACAGGGTGGCGATCCATGTGAAATAAGTTGTGATGAAATGTGGGTTGTTGGATTTGTGTTTGTTTGGTGATGTGTGGATTAGACAAGCTGGCTATCCGTGGGAGGGTATAGTGATACACTTTTTGTGTTTCTTTATTGGTCTCACTGGGAGATATATTTAGTATTTAATTTAGGGTCCGTTTGGTTTGCTTATAGGAATCACAATGGATATTGGTATGATAATATTGTGGTATAGGAATGAGCTTGATAGTTCAAAATATGTTGTTTGGTTTATATATTTGGGTTTGAATATTACGTAGTATTTGATAAATATAAAGAAAAAGAGTGGGGTGAGTGAAATTAGTGGTGAAATAAGCCCCACAGGAATGGTTTTACAAAATCCACCAAGTTCAAGTGGTATGGATCTATGGGTTTCTATATGTAGGTCCCACATGAATGGATTGGCAAAACCCTCAACCAAATAAATGTAAATGATATCAAACTCATACATTCATTCCCACACCCCTATACCAAACGGACCCTCAATAACAGGGCCTCTTTTTCTCCTCCCTGGCCTCACAACCTTTCCACACTTTGTGCAACAACCTGTATATATATCAGTATATATTAGCAAGAGTCAGATGCACATTTGACAGTACCAAACACCCTTTTACTCCAAGAAATTATACTCTTGGCATACACAGTACCAAACACCCTTTTCCAAAACCACACAATAATTAGCGAGCACATGATCTTAGATCCACCATCCACACGTCCCATCTTAATATATATATGCTCGATCTTCGCACAATCCATTCATAGGACCTCAACTAAATTTCTTTAAAAATTTTAATATGTGATTCGACCTTTTTCCCAAACACCCTATCCCGTTGTCCAAACAACCGCTTGCCATATTTCAATATTTTTTGATGACATCCTCCCGCCACCATTATAATTAAGCATATCATATGCTGTGAACACATTCACATTGCCTAGTTTCCACCACCCAAACACCAACAACCATACCTTCATCACCTCACTACACAGCACAATCCCGTGGTCTATAAATTCACAAGCATTATCGCACACAGGGCACAGCACCGAATTCAAATCAATGCCCTTTCTATCTAATTCCACCCTTACCGGTAACCTGCCTCGCACCGTTCTCCACGCAAAAATGTTGATCTTTTTTGGAATGAGTTTGTTCCATACCGTCTCAAAAAGTTTATTAAATAAACATGGCAAAAGTTCTACACAAGAACTTTGTTACCCCAATCAAGTATTAATTATTTATGTTTCGTTAATCCAGTGCACACTTTTTTGACGCTATGAAAAAATCAATGCAAAACTCAAAAACGGCAATAGTGACAATAAGCACAGACCAGTATAGTAATAAAAAAATTTATGCATATCTGAAATAATCTTCGATATAATACACTTCTGAACTACACTAATTTAAGCGTTATACATATTCAAGCAGCCTCAAGAGTCTCAGCTTCTATATGTTTCGTTACTTTTATTCTATATATGTATGATTTTAGGTTCGGTTTCGTCCAGCTTTTTAACACATTTTGGTTTCGGTTTCCGTTCGGGTTTGACCCGAAGCTTAGCCCTAATAGTCAGGGACATACAGGACCAAAGAGCCAAGAAACCGACTCAGCTCGAAATTTTTCATCATTTATGTTTTGTTCCTCACAAACAAGTGAAACAACCATTAAGTCAACTTAGTAATTAGACATTTGATATCTTTATACAATGTCTCCTTTTCAAGAACAACTGCACACAAGAAAAACCGCAGTAGTGCACACAAGAAAAATACTACAGCACCCAAAATTAAAGAACTGCACACAAGAAAAATATGGCAAGAATATACATTCCAAGTCAACTTAGTAATTAGCCATTGGTAAGTACCAGTAGCAAACTCAAAAGAATTCCATAGCAAAGTGCAACTAAACAACTATTACCAATTTACCACAGTGGCAATTACAAAGCATAAGTTCAAAAAAATTCCGAGACATTTAAACAACTACAGTAGCAACAAACTTTCATTCCAATCTTGCTGCAACATTTTTCCCTTTTCCGTGAGTTTGTTCTCCCTTTTGTTGATCTAAGCCCTCTTGGATTTCTCTAAAAAAATAATAATAATAATAATAATAATAAAAAAAAAAAAAAAAAAAAAAAAAAACATGACAACAGACAAATCAATAATCACTATAGAAAACTATATTAATTTATGTATACATTTTGTGGAAATTTTATGTAAGAGTTTACCTTAGCAAGCTCATCATCTTTCATCAAATCTTCTAATGTATTCATATTGATGTTTCTACTTGATGTACAAATTCAATCTTGTTTGCACACCAAAGGCTCTATAATGGTTGGCGCTAAAGAATTCCTATATGGTCCAAAATGCAACCACTCGCACTAAAGGCGGATTCGGAAGCAACAGTGGATACTTGGATTGACAAGATATCTAAAATAAAGTTTATAACAAATAATAAGTTAATGCAACTAATGACAAATTTGTTTAACTAAGTTCAACAATGACAAATATAGTAGCAACAGGTTAATGACAATCTTTTTAAATAAGTGAATCCATGACACAAGTTCAGTAGCAACACGGACAAAAAATTGCAAAAAGCACAGGTCCAAAAAATTGTTAACGTAATATATAAGTAAAAAATGGTAATTTATTACCTTTCACCATCCTTGATACGAATGAAAATCTTGGACTATTTAACTTCCACCAATTAAGTATGTCGAAGTCTTCGACATCCTCTAGCTCAAGATGCGGTTCTTTAAGATAATTGGTCAACTCGTCTTCACTCTGCTCAACTTATTTCCAACTTTATCTTTAAAAGCATTTAAGAAAGCATTACCACAACGACGACTTGTTGTAGTACTTTGACTTGACGTTGATTTCGGTATGTCACTTGATATGTTCGTGCCATATTTTTCTTTGTACATGGCAAACAACACTCTCATATCTTTCTCAACCTTCTTAACCAATTTGTCACATAATTCTTCTTCGGTTAAAAATTGAATTGGTGTTTCCTCACTTTCTTCATCGACCTCGGGTATACAACCATTTTCTATCATATGTCTAAACCCATAGCTAATTATTTCCGACTTCATTATCGGATCTAAGATAACGGCAAAGTACATATAATAGTTGATTTTCTTATAATCACCCCAATATTTGTCATACTTTGGTCTCATTTTAGAAATCATTTCAGTTAAAGAAGCATTTTCTTGCCACTCGTGAGGATGCTTATCAATATCAACTATCTCTCCAAACCACAAATGAGCTACAGGACTTGATACATTTCACACAAGTTCCATTGTTTCCTTAAACTTTTCCAAAAATGCAACAGAGTTCAACGTGTTATGCATAGTAATGTTGTAACACCTAGATCCACAAATGTCATTTTTAAGAGAATTAGTTTTGCAATTCAAAAAGAGCTAGCGGCGCAGCTTGTTGCTCGCTTGCCTTCCACCACTATGTAAATTCAATTCAGTATTATATATATACTTAATTTTTAATATTAATTAAATAAAAACGCAACCAACTTCTTACAAACTTCAAAATCCGCTTAGGTGTTTCCTCAAGGTCTCAATCAAAACAACAGTTCTTAAAATCATAATCAAAAAATGTATCTTTTAACTCAATAGCGGTTTTTAACATATCATAATTCAGAAATCAAAAACTTATTTGAAGTACAAGCTTTTTCAACACTTTCTTTATAGTTAGAAACTCTTTGGCTCGAATGTTTTATGTATTTCAGGGCCAAAAATTAACAAGAGTAACTCCAGGATCCTAAAAATTAAAAAGTTGATAAATACATTAACAAGAGAAACTCCCATATCATTTTTTTTTTTTTTTTTTTTTTTGAATATATATTGTTAATGTATATAACAATGGATAAGTATAGAATTTAGAATTTATATAGTGGTAAAAAGTTGATAACTTGTACCAGTTTATAAATCTAAATAAGGTATCTATTATATATTATTTATATTACTAGAAACCAATGTTAGAATCAACAACATATATCAAACTGTTTGAAACATATGCACCATGGTATATTACCTATTAAAAGTTCTTCTCTTTGACCGATACGGGATATAAACATAAAACAAGTTTTGTTAAATAAACATGGCAAAAGTTCTACACAAGAACTTTGTTACCCCAATCAAGTATTAATTATTTATGTTTCGTTAATCCAGTGCACACTTTTTTGACGCTATGAAAAAATAATGCAAAACTCAAAAACGGCAATAGTGACAACAAGCACGGACCAGTATAGTAATAAAAAAATTTATGCATATCTGAAATAATCTTCGATATAATACACTTCTGAACTACACTAATTTAAGCGTTATACATATTCAAGCAGCCACAAGAGTGTCAGCTTCTATATGTTTCGTTACTTTTTATTCTTCGCTAGATATATATGTATGATTTTAGGTTCGGTTTCGGTTTCGGTTTCGTCCAGCTTTTTAACACATTTCGGTTTCGGTTTCCTTTCGGGTTTGACCCGATGCTTAGCCTTAATAGTCGTCATGATTTCTTTCTATATGTAACGAACAATTTTTTTTTTTTTTTTTTTTTTTTTTTCAACGTACTAAACTTGATTTTTTTTTTTTGTATTTTTTGTTTATTTTATGACCATTTTGCCTCTTTTTTTATTAACTCGAGAGGGGCAAAATGATCATAAAGTACATAAAAAATAACAAAAAATCAAGTTTACTACATAAAATAGCAAAAAAGTTTGTTCGATACATTTAGAAGAAAATCATGACAACTATGATACATTATCGTGTAATTAGCCCTTAAATTTAGTGAATGAACATTTGTGTAACTATCAGGACCTATTTTTTGGTTTGGGTCTCCAATTTGTAGTCTTCAAACTTATTTATACTACATTATAAAGGATTTGACACTTCTTAAAAAAAGAAGTCTTAAAAATTTAAGACAAAAAACATTACTATAAAGAGAAAATTAATGTAAAATTTAAAAATTTAAGGGTCCGCTTGGTTCAAAGTGGGGAAAGAGAAAAGGAAAAGAAAAGGGAAATGAATGCAGAGGAATGAGTGAGGTGGGTAATCAATACCTTACCCCCCCCCTCCCCCCCCCCCCCCCAATTTACTCTATAATGGTTGATTACCCGGTACAGGGTAATCAATCATTTACCCCTCACTAACCAAACACAAGAAATGAGGGAGGTGGGCCCTTAATGAATACCTTACCCATTCCCCCCAATTTACTCTATAATGGTTGATTACCCGGTACAGGGTAATCAATCATTTACCCCTCACTAACCAAACACAAGAAATGAGGGAGGTGGGCCCTTAATGAATACCTTACCCATTCCCCCCGCCCCCCCCCCCCCCTAACCCCCACCAAGCACCCCCTAAGTCTCATTTAAACCATATAGTAACCCCCTCCAATAATGATATATTTAATAGAATCGTTTATAAGAAAAGCTCACTAAACTTATAACCACAAATTTAATGCTAAAATTTTAAAAATAAAAGTGTTTGGGACATACTAAAAAAGGAATGTTTAAAATGAAAAATAATTGTTCGCCACAAAAATAGTCACCGGATACGCTTCTAATTGTAGTTATAGGGTCATGCATGACTCCACCCAACGCCATCTTTAACGAAAATGGAGAGAAAAAAAAAAGACCCTTTTAGGAGTGAACTAACTAACCGAAATTCGGTTGAACATGACAATGGGCAAGTTGACATGGCTTGTTATCGTATCGGGGATGAATTTGGATGCAGGCACCATAAATAAAATACTACTTGGACATGAGACACGTTATGTTTATTTAGCAATAGTTGAACCTTGGCCAAAATACAGAGGTATTGACTTGGTGACACGACATGTGACCAAGTTTTACTATGGGAACAATTGGTTTGGAGGTGAGCCGTGTTTTGTTCCTGCAAGGAACGGCGAAAAGGAAGATGAAAGGATATATATTGAGTTATGTTAGAGATGAAGATAGAGAGATAGGTCGGAATTAGTTATAGTTGATGCCTTAAGTATGAAACAAACGATTGTAGTGAAATTACCTAGTAGATGTTCCATATGGTTTTCATGGTACCTTTGTTAGTTCTCAAGATTTAGCTAATCAATATTGATATGTGTTTATGTTGTCTTACTTCATGGTACCATACAATCTTAACTTTGATACATGTACTTGTGAAAACATTTACTCGGATTAGGGGTGTAATCGAGTCGAGCTGAGCTCGAGCTTAACAGAGCTTGAGCTTGGCTTGAAATTTATAAGTTAGGCTTGAGCTTGGCTTGATAACTTGACGAGCTTTAATCATCCAGGCTTGTGCTTGGCTTGAAAATTCGATTAAAGCTTGAGCTTGGCTTGAAAAGCTTGAACGCATATAAAAACATTATATCTAATAGCCAAACTCATCAATAAATATATGTATAAAATAAAACAAACTTAAACCATAATAGCCAAACTCACTAGTGTTTTACACAAATGATAACACTATAACAGCCGACAGTCAAAGAAGTGTCTAGAATACATAAGGTAGCCCAAGAAGTGTGAAGAATACATAAGGTTGGATATAAAAAGTTTGGATTAATTAGGTTTAAATGACCTTCTAGAATACATCATTTACAAAATAAGTCGTTATAATCATGTTAATACTCAAATTATCCCTAGTTAGTTATATAAATTTATAATGGAAATATATTTATTTTAAAACTCGAAAAAGCTTGATAGGAGCTCGAGCCGAGCTATCAAAAGCTTGAGCTTGACTTATTATATGTTTCGAGCAGGGCCGGATTTGGGCCTGTGCAGAGTGGGCAACTGCACAGGGACCAACATCCTTGAGGGGCCTCATATTTCTGTCAACATGTATAAAATGAATTGCAGCCCATTGAAAGCCCAAAATTAATTAAAATCAGATTTCCTTCTTTCTATTATGCTAAGCAGGAAGCCACCAACATGACAATCATTTTTCACCAAATAATTTCCTTTTCTAATTTAAAATGATTTCATGAATTGATACACTTATCTCAGCAAAAAATACAACCTTTGTCCTCCATCTTTAAATATTCAATTTTTAAAATAAAAATGGCAACTTAAACTAGATACAGCTGTATATACATATTTGTAAAAATTTTGGAAAGTTGGTGTGTTTTCTACAAATAATTTCAGAGTATTCAAGGGGCCTAATTAGTAGTAACTGCACGGGGCCACTTAAAATCACGGGCCGGCCCTGGTTTCGAGCTATTTTTTGGGATTGAGCTTGGGCTTGAGCTTGATAAAAGCTTGACTCGATCAAGTCAAGCTCGAGCTCGAGCTCGAGTTGCTTGATAAAAGCTTGACTTGATTGCAGCCCTAACTCGGATAACAGCTGACACTCTTGAGGCAGCTTGAATATATATAACGCTCAAATTAGTGTAGTCCAGAAGTGTATATTATATCGAAGATTATTTCGGATATGCGTAAATTTTTTTTATCTCTATACTGGTCCATGCTTATTGTCACTAAATTGCCGTTTTTGAGTTTTTGCATCGATTTTTTCATAGCTTAAAAAAAGTGTGCAGTGGATTAACGAAACATAAATAATTAATACTTGATTGTTGGGGTAACAAATTACAATCGAATCAATTGATCAAGCATGTTAATCATTTGAAGTAGTTGTTTATTTTAGTAAATTAAAGAGATATCAATGGTGTGTTTGAGACATGAGTCTAGTGGGACTCATATTCCCTAGAAAGTGGCCAACTATATATATGTCATTTAAGGAAACATGATATAGCACAAACATATGGGCAATAAGTGAAAGTCATCAGATGACCATATAAAAAGTCAGTCGGTACCTAAAAGTGATGCACAAGATCAGTGTCACCTAGTGCTGAGTATCGCAGACCCAAAACCGAACGACACCGAGAGGAGAGTCTAAAACCAACCGAACCGAAGGACTAGTGGTCGGGATTTTTTCCTTGGTCCGGTTCGATCCGGTCCGGACAGGTCTTACGTAAAACCCGACAATTATACCTTCTTGGCCGGACCAACCAAAGGACCGGACCGAACCAAACACATTCGGTCCGTCCCTCGGTCTAAGGTTTTAGGCTAGTTCGGTCTTGGTCCGGTCCGGTTTTGGACCGTTGATCACCCCTTTGATGATCTAAAACGGGCCAGTGTTGCGCGCTGATTTAAACCTTTGATGAAGAGGCAATATGTCTTGATTGAGAGCATATATGCACATCAAAAGATATAACTTAAACCGTACTAAATTTGTTCCATTAGTTAAATCTTAAATCAAACGTTGCATGTACAAAACTAAATTAACAGAATAAATCTAAGCATGGGTTTCTTTAGTATTCGTTCCAGAATCACACGTCTATAAAGCTTAAACTCAGCCAAAAGCCTACTGCACAATCATCTTTGTTAAGAAACAATTTACATTATATATTTTCCTTTCTCCACCGGGGCATTGGTTCAGGTGGGGCTTTCATTCTAGAGTCAATTGACTGGGATTCGAATCCCATCCCTGTCACTTTGCTCTCAGATACGTACTCGCTTCCACAAAAACCTATGGGCTCACCGAGAGACTTTTTGGATAAGAGCTCAAGAGTTCGAGTGTCTCGGCTCACTCTAGTTGGTGCCCCACTAATTAAGCCAGGAGAGTTGCCCCGGAGGTACTCCTTGTGGGATGTACAATGGTTGGTGCCAAAAGGCACCCGGGATCAAGGTGTCCCCGCCAATCTACAACTTTTTTTGTGAATCATATTTTCCTTTCGTGAACATAGATTGGCAGCAGTAGTATTTCAAGGATGGTTAAGATCTCAATTATGATCGATCTTAAAATTTTATGATATCATATAGTAAAAACGATTAGGAACTTATGTAGGATCTTAGAAATCTTAAGATCTTACGAGATCCTGATCTTAAGGATATTAAGATAAACCGATCCGATCTTAAATTTCTCGAACCGCAAACTAAAAAACTACAAAGTTATTGATCATCTTTTATATAATTAAAAAAACAATATGTTAATCTTCTTAAACAATCCATATTCATAGTTTAGGACAACATTTACATGAAACATTCATATAACTTAGTATTTATAATATATAATAATTTGTAGATTTAAATAATGTTACAAAGACTATTACGAAAATGACATTATATTACAATCTTAGAACTCGTTCCAATCTTACGATCTTGATCTTACAAAAACAAAAACAATCCGAGTAGAATTCCGATCTTCAAAACCTTAATTTTAAGACCTACAAGCTAACAAGCGTAACAAAACATGAATGGCTAACATTTTGGACCCTTTGTGTTTATTACTTCGTTTTATAAGACAATATAGTTGATACAAAGTCAGGTCATAACCAAAATGCTCGGCTCTTATGAAATTGATAGCACATGACATGTTAGATTAGAACACAACATTTCTTAAATGAAGACTCGAGAACTTTAAGCCATGTATCGACTAAATACAATGTTACAATTTAATGTATTTGTTTTTGGAATTAAATTCCATCATTTTCATATTCTGTCTCTAAATTTTAATGACACAAGGTTGGCAACGGTCGTCGCGTTGCCGGTGTGCCTGTTTATTTTCTCAATAGTTTTTTGAATTCAAGAGGCATTCATCTACAACATGGCTTACCTGGTATCTGATGAGGCGAAAAATGATCCGTTTTTAGGGGGTCATTTAAGCCCGAATCCGAATTTATTTGATCAAATATTGCCCTAAATCGTTCCTTTTGTGATTTTAGGTACTTTGGGAGAGAAATCTGGAACAGGAAGCAATTCGGACGTTTTTGGAGCATAAAAGTGAAGAAAACGCCAAAGTCTTAATTTTCCATGCTGGGAACAGTAGGTGACGGAGTCAAGAGCAAAACCTTGACGGCGTCAAGAGCAAATTTTATGAATTTCCATGACTACCCAGAACAGATTTGACGGCGTCACGTAGGAAGGGCGTCAAGAGTAAAAGAGTCATGACGGCCTGGAAGTGTATAAGTCTTGACGGCGTCAGAAGTAGATCTAGGCAGTCCGAGGATTGTTTTGGCGGCGAGGTGACGGCGTCACAAGTTTATTCTTGACGCCGTCAAACCTATTTTTCTATATATAGTTTTCTAATTTTTCACATTTAAAAGAGAGAAGTTTTGGGAGAAACCCTAAGTACGATTTTGGTGTAACTTTACAGGTTTTTCAAGGGTTCCAACCCCTTGATACCTTGCATGATTAATCAAGATAAGTGTTCTTCTAATTCAATCAATATGTCTATGTGTTGGTTGTCTATATCATGTTCTTGTCTTAATTCTATCATGCTAGGCTAGATCTCTTTTGTGTTTGCTTAGATCTAATGAAACCTAGATATTGATTATGTGTTGATTACTTGTTTATTCTTGTCTTGGATGAATGATTTATATGTTAGGCTTAAGAAAACTGGCAGATCTCCAATTGGTAACATGCTTGAACGTCTTAAGAAACATGAACCAACGCGCACTAGGTCTTTATTGGCTGTATTTAATGCATGAGCCACTGTTTACAATCCCTATAGTTGTGTTGGGCATGGTGTAGGAGGAGATAAGAGCTCATAGAATTGGGGAGTTATGTGTGCCACCCCATGAATGATATTAAGGAATACGATCCGTCATCCATGCAATTATAACAAGTAATTAACGTGTAAAAGATATTTAGGGAGTAGTGAAATCTAAGTAAACACATTTTCTCCAATTACTGCTCACAACTTTAGTATAAATTAGTTTACTTTCATTTTTAGTATTTTATTTTGATTACATCTTAGTATTGGGTTAGTTGAATAGCAACTAATTCCGCCCACTCTTCCAAAACCCGAGATTTTTACTTGCTTTCCATAAAATATAAAAACACAAAAATAATCATCCCTCACCTTTAGAACTAGTATTTAGGCTTTCTAATCCTAGCGACACTATTCCTAAGCTGAACGATCAATCCCCCGGTACTTGTCACTATACTATACTACAACGATCAGGTACACTGCCTGGTGGGGGTTGTAAGCTTCTCAGGATCCCTTGAGAGGTAAAGCCTGTTGTGATTCCCACGCATCAAGTTTTTGGCGCCGTTGCCGGGGAATAGTTATTGTCTAGGTTAGAATTTCTTTTTATTAGGTCTACTTGCTAGATTCCTTTCTAGTAAGATTTTATTTTTATTTTTAGGATTTTCTTTAGTCTATCTTATTTCTTTGTGCCTTTGTTCGTAACCCTTTACCATCCGACATCATGGAAGGTGGTAACATCTTTGAACGCGTCATCCCACCACAACAAAACCTACCACTAGAACCCCTTAGGCCCCGAACCTTAGGAGAGTATTCCCGACCTAGCCACCAAGGCTACCGAAACACCATTGAGCTCACCGGAGCCAATGTGACCCCTTTGCGATCTGACACCATCCGGTTGGTGCAAAGCGGATGTGCATTCCATGGACTTCCTTCCGAAGATCCAAACCAACATCTTAAGGACTTCCTCAAAATCGTAGATTCTATAGACCTAGATGTTGCAACTAGAGAGACTACCCGTTTACGCCTATTCCAATTCTCTCTACGGGATCAAGCTAGTCAATGGCTTGAGCGTTTACCCGCGGGATCCATCACCACATGGGATGATCTCACCACTCGTTTCCTTGCTCAATTTTTCCCACCAGGGAGAACTACTAAGCTTAGAAATGACATCTTGATGTTCCAACAACGTCAAAATGAAACCTTTTATGAAGCATGGATTCGATATAAAGACCTACTCCGAAAAGTCCCTCATCATGGCATCGAACCATGGCTCCAGATCCAAATCTTTTACGATAAGGTTGACTATCAAACAAGGAGAGCCATTGATTACGCAGCCAAGGGTAGGTTAAATAGACGTAGCGTTGACGAATGCTGGAAAGTTCTTGAGGGGTTGGCACAATACGAAGAGGAAGGATGGGAGGACCCGATGCTCCCAAGCAAGGTAAAACTTGACTATGCATGTGCCACCCAAGAACAGTTAGGAAGCATCGAGAAGCAGGTAAAAGAATTAATGAGTATTGAGAAACTTGCTGCTGAACCCGTGTGGAATCATAATCCACGTAGGAATACGGTTATCAACCAGAATTTTCCTGAACGCTCACGACAAGAGGAATTCGAAGGGATAATGGTAACCTTCATGAATAATCAGGAAAAACAAATCCAGCACCTAGAGGCACGCATGGAAAGCACTCATAAAGCTTTTATGAATTTCGCAGACCAATTCATATCAAGGGTCAAAGAAAAGATCAAAGAAAATTCCGTGCCTAAAAAAATTGAAAAAGTCTTCGAGGTGTCAACCCCTTTGGTGTTTGACCAAGAGGATAGCGGGAAATTTTCCCCAAGTGCTTTACCATTAACTACCCCCCGTTTTCATGAGCACCCCCATACAGAGAAAAGTTCGCAAATCCATAACATTTTTGTTGGATGTGTGCGAACTACATTCCCGAACTCATCCAAAAAACGTTTTTTGGTTTTAAACCTGGTGTAAAGAGGTCGCACCTCAAAAACACCACTGATTTGAAACCCTCTATGGAACAACATCTCTCTTTTCACACCAATGACCCGTGCACAGGGTTCGACCTTGCCAAAACATCATCCAACCCCTTCTACAACCTCACCTCTTTCTGTGACAGTAATGAGACGTTCGACCCTGGTGGACCTTGTTAACGAAATGGCTACTCATGGGTTTTACTAATGTTTAGCTATTCACGTGAAGTGCAGGGACTAAACATGAACTACTCCAATTCTCACCTTACACGGGCATCTGACGGCGTCAGATTTAACTCTTGACGCCGTCAGCTCGATGGATCAGCAATATTAACCCAAAACCAATCACTTTCAACCCATACCCCACAAATCTCACCCAAGGTTCTGCTGCTACTCCGATTCTCCACCATCCAATTCGACGTCTTCCGCATCCAATCTTCACTTGGTAAGTAAGTTTTCTTCATCCTTTTTCGATCAATTGTCCTTAGGACCCATCAATTCGGAAAACCCCTTTCGCCTGAAACCCCACTCGTGACCCATTATTAACAAATCGTAATGCCATCCATTTGGTGATTTGTAACATGGGGGTTACCCGTTGATTATGTTATCTCACTCGAATTATGCATTAGATTAGGGAAAGCCACTCATGCCACGGATTCTTTGACCCCCCACCCATGTTTTCTGATTAAAGGAGCGTTTGGGTAATGGGTTAAGAGTTTGAAAATTGATTTTTCCCTCGCATTTGCATGGTTCGGATTCTGATCCATCTGACGGCGTCAGGATTACTCTTGACGGCGTCAGATGTGTCTGACTGCATAAAGTTCATCAAAATTCTCGTTCTAATCGTTTCCGTTCACTCCACCTTTTTCCAGGAAAATGAGCAAAAGATCTCGTCAACATAAGGGCAGTTCCTCTAGATCTCAAAGGGTCAATTATGGAGAATTAGTCCATAGTTGGAGCGAGTTTGACAATGTTGGTGCTAACACCAAGTATGCGGAGTTGTGTAACCACCATATTGATGCTGGGGCTGTGGTTGACTGGGATTTTTTAAGGGCCAATGGGTTGGAGGCTGTGTTTTTAGAGAGGATCCACACAGATGGGTTTGCGGGTCCGCAGTGGGAGAGGTTGTTTAGGATTAGAGAGACAGTGTATAGTGAGTTAGTAAGGGAGTTCTTTGCGACCTTCCGCTTTGATCAGGCTGAGGTTAGGACAGATATGGGGGCACCACTGTGTATTTTAGGCTAGGGGGAGAGTTGCGGTCATGTTCAGTGGCTGGGTTTGGTTGGAGGATTGGGTTGTATACTAGTGAGGAGGTTGATGGGACTTTTATGCAGAGGTTGTTACATGGAGAGACTCAGAGGAGTGGGATGAGATGTATTACTTTTTGGCCGACCATAGGGAACGGGGTTTACACCTCGACTACCGGGGCAGCATCCATCAGGGACCCCGTAGCTAGGCTAGTCCACAGGTGCATCACATACAGCCTGTCAGGACGTCATGGCACCACTCACCGTGTCACTGCTTCAGACCTGTTCTACTTGTACACCATCTTTTCTGCGGATGTCTACTGCAACATCCCATTTTGGGTGGCCAGTTATTTGAGGACCAGTGTGGGTGAGAGGGATATTGACAAGGTGTATGGGGGGATGTTCGTGACCCGGCTGGCTCGTTCCTATGGTTTTCTTACTCCTCAGATCATAGGGTACTTGAGCGACTGCGGGAACTGTAGGGTAGTGAGGGCTAAATCCCTCAGGCAGATGAGCATTGTGATGCCTGAAAGGAATGGGACATATACTTGGTATGAGGAAGGGGGGCCAGATATTCAGGAGGATGCTGATGATGAGGTAGACCCCCAGCAGCACCAGTTCAGGGGTATGAGGAGGGGACGGCTGACTACTACCGACACATGAGTCGGGGAGACTGGCAGGCACACCAAGGTGCCTGGATGGGTCAGATGGATGCATGGCAAGCCACCACTGACCAGCACTTTGATTGGATGTACGATCATACCATCCGCCAGATGCAGCACCTCTCCACCCGAGATCAGCTTGAGCCTCACCTGCAGATTGACCCTTTCCCAGGCCGAGAGACTGACTACCCTCCCTACGGGTACACCGGACACCTCCCTCCTGGCTATGACTACCGCTTTGGTCCTCCTCCCCAGTGACTCCTCTTGATCTCCGTTGTCTTTGAACTATTTATTGATGGTTGTGTAATTTGAAACATTTGGTACTGTAATAGCTTAGGATGCGGCCTTTGTTGGCCTTGAACAATTTACTTGCATGTTTACGTTTGTTTTGAAATAATTAATGGTGCTCATGGTGACATTATTCATTTCGTGTGTTCTTATTTGTTTGATTGTTATTTGCTTCCGTATGCATGCTTTATTTTTATTGTTGGTAGATCATGTTTCTAAACTAAAATGTGGAAATACTTTACTTAGTTGTTTTGGCCTAGTCTTAACTCCACCTAGAAATATTTTTGCAAAAGATAAGTGTAAGGGGAAACCCCAAACATGTTTTTAAGAAACAAACCGATCATGATTCTCCACAATATTAAATGAACATGATTCTCCATAATGAAGTTTTGCAGGATTTTCCAGGAAGTAGGACCAAGTTTTTCCAGAAATTTTCCGAAAACTTAACATAAGAATTTCTGCAGGTCCATTCTGACGGCGTCAGGGGTTTACTCTTGACGGCGTCAGGAGTTAAAATCTGGAAATTTTACTGGTTTTGTTTTTCTAACGGAGTCTTATGGTTTTTGTGAATTATTAAGTTTTATAATCTCCAAGAGATCTGCAAACTTCATTCCACAAGCATTATATCTTATCTTGTTTTCTAGGATTTAGAAACTTATATAGGATGCCGCCGATTTTACGCGAGGTTGTCTTGTCTATTTTGTCAGGTTTTACAGGTTATGTATGACAAGAAGATGATTTATATTCTGGAAGGGAAGCTTTGATTGTTCATTTTCTTGGAGGAAAATTTAACCTGGCCATCCTATTATCCATACCGAGCGAATCAGGTGAGTATTTGATTTCATTCTCTTTACTTTTTCACTTTTACATTCTTTACTTGAACATTGGGGACAATGTTCATCTTAAGTGTAAGGGGAGGGTAAAAAGATGATACCTTACATATGCACTTTCGCTTGAGTTTGTTTTGTTTAATGGTAGATGTGTAATAAAACTATGAGAAATACTTGTTAGTGCAATTTTAGCGCCAAATTTAAAATTTTTTACAACATTTAGGAGTGAAACTTTAGCCATAGCAAGTGTCTCATGGATAGGAGATTGTATGACTAGCACATAACCGTATATTCAGAAAAATTTTCCACCCAAATATGTGAGGTTCGACTTTAGATTTGATAGGAAAAGCATTTACTATTAGTGCTTATGAGTGTACCGGTAGCATTTAGATTCTAGAACTTGCGTTAGTGATGCATCCCGAGACCGCTAGTGAGACTACATTCGTGTGGTAGGATTTACTACATGATAAGAGGCATTAGGATCACCCTTGTGCTAAACCCGTATCATAATTACTTGACCATTTAAGTCATATTACTTGGCTAGTTAAGCCAACTAATTTTTCCCACACCCTTAGCGTTGTACTCATTTTTAGTACACGAAACCCCTAGTACACCCTTCCGAGCTTATCTTTTCGTTTCTAACTTTAAGCATTTTACTTAAAGGAAGAATTTGTTACACCCCACTTAAATGTACAACCAAATCGCCTTAGCCTTCCGTGTATGCGCTCATTTTTAGTGCATTATTGTTATTTTTTAAACCCTAAGTTAACTTTCTAATTGATTACATGGTTGCTAAGTCGAGTCATATCCTTGTACATATTGTTTTGGGACGATCGGGACTCATGGGTAAAGTACTTATTTTATGGAGTAATGGGGAAGAACATCATATATTACCCCCATATGTACGTAATCTTAAAAGTGCTCCAAGTGTTTTGATTTTCTTAATTCGAGTCGTTAGATTAGTTAATTGTAAAGTATGTAAAAATTCAAGTGTAAGGGAGATGTTCATTCCCTATGATGTATTATTTTGGATGGTAGGGTAAGAGTGTATGCAAAAAAAAAAAAAAAAAAAAAAAAAAAAAAAAAAAAAAAAAAAAACGGACTACCATCCCTTTTCATTCTATGTTTATTTTATGTTTTTGTTATTTTTCATTTATTAGCTTAAGTCGAGTCTAGTCTTGGCTTAGCAACGCCATATTGTACATGTAATTGACTAAGATTGTTAACTCGCCACCAGTAAAACTTCCTTTATCCAACAAAATCGTGTATTTCATATCCCTACACCTAACGTTACAACCCTTTAAAATACCTCTTTGATAGTTTATCCTAGGTGCTTATGCCATGTGGTGGAGGTTTGATCCTTTCCCAAGCCTATGGTAATCTATTTTGCTATGACAGGTAGTGAGAGATATCTTCCGTTTTCATATTGTAATTTACACTTTATTACACCCGAGAGATGTGAGTATCTAAACACTATTTGTGAGGTGCTTGTGTATGACCTCCGTGCTTGTCTATTGGTCTTTAGTGGAATGATTATTTGTTGTAATTACTTTTATATTAGTGTTAAATGACCCCTACCTTGTATTTTGATTAGAATAAATGCGCATTTGCTTGAGGACAAGCAAATCTCAAGTGTAAGGGTATATGATGAGGCGAAAAATGATCCGTTTTTAGGGGGTCATTTAAGCCCGAATCCAAATTTATTTGATCAAATATTGCCCTAAATCATTCTTTTTGTGATTTTAGGTACTTTGGGAGAGAAATCTGGAAAAGGAAGCAATTCGGACGTTTTTGGAGCATAAAAGTGAAGAAAACGCCAAAGTCTTAGTTTTCCATGCTGGGAACAGTAGGTGACGGCGTCAAGAGCAAAACCTTGACGGCGTCAAGAGCAAATTTTATGAATTTCCATGACTACCCAGAACAGATTTGACGGCGTCACGTTGGAAGGGCGTCAAGAGTAAAAGAGTCATGACGGCCTGGAAGTGTATAAGTCTTGACGGCGTCAGAAGTAGATCTAGGCAGTCCGAGGATTGTTTTGGCGGCGAGGTGACGGCGTCACAAGTTTATTCTTGACGCCGTCAAACCTATTTTTCTATATATAGTTTTCTAATTTTTCACATTTAAAAGAGAGAAGTTTTGGGAGAAACCCTAAGTACGATTTTGGTGTAACTTTACAGGTTTTTCAAGGGTTCCAACCCCTTGATACCTTGCATGATTAATCAAGATAAGTGTTCTTCTAATTCAATCAATATGTCTATGTGTTGGTTGTCTATATCATGTTCTTGTCTTAATTCTATCATGCTAGGCTAGATCTCTTTTGTGTTTGCTTAGATCTAATGAAACCTAGATATTGATTATGTGTTGATTACTTGTTTATTCTTGTCTTGGATGAATGATTTATATGTTAGGCTTAAGAAAACTGGCAGATCTCCAATTGGTAACATGCTTGAACGTCTTAAGAAACATGAACCAACGCGCACTAGGTCTTTATTGGCTGTATTTAATGCATGAGCCACTGTTTACAATCCCTATAGTTGTGCTGGGCATGGTGTAGGAGGAGATAAGAGCTCATAGAATTGGGGAGTTATGTGTGCCACCACATGAATGATATTAAGGAATACGATCCGTCATCCATGCAATTATAACAAGTAATTAACGTGTAAAAGATATTTAGGGAGTAGTGAAATCTAAGTAAACACATTTTCTCCAATTACTGCTCACAACTTTAGTATAAATTAGTTTACTTTCATTTTTAGTATTTTATTTTGATTACATCTTAGTATTGGGTTAGTTGAATAGCAACTAATTCCGCCCACTCTTCCAAAACCCGAGATTTTTACTTGTTTTCCATAAAATATAAAAACACAAAAATAATCATCCCTCACCTTTAGAACTAGTATTTAGGCTTTCTAATCCTAGCGACACTATTCCTAAGCTGAACGATCAATCCCCCGGTACTTGTCACTATACTATACTACAACGATCAGGTACACTGCCTGGTGGGGGTTGTAAGCTTCTCAGGATCCCTTGAGAGGTAAAGCCTGTTGCGATTCCCACGCATCAGTACCATACTTTGTAGCTTTCGCATTCCGACGCGAAGCAGCACATACATTCTGCAGTGGATCTACTGGACCTGCAAAAAATGAGTAAAGCTAAAAGTTTTGGCAAAACAAATAACGATGTGAAATACATCTGCAATAATTGTAAATCATAAGAAAAGGGATACGATGATATTAAAGTGAGACACACTTATTTTCGTTTCTTGATCTACCACTAACTTTATCACTACATCTTTTAACATTAAAGGATAACCTATCAATATACTTTCAAAGGATAACCTTACCTTGAAAGTCTTCAAAACCGGAACGCGTCACAGGTTCACTTATGTCCCAAATTATGAAGAGTTGGATTCCTGTTATAAAATATGTAAAATTTATTTCATAAAGTTGAATGTAGATACAACAATCTGAACCTGTAAATAAAATTAAAAAAAAAAACAAAAAACAAAAAAACAAAAAAAAACATTAGTGAATTAACTTAACCCATTTTCGCACATTACACGGCCTGTCCATTTATGCATATGTTCATTGATTCAATAAAAAGCATTATGTTGTCAAATATTCTAATAAGTATGCAATGTATTAAAAAAGGTTTTATCGAATGGGCTATAATGTACTCTTTATTTTTTTGTCCAAAGTTTGAGTGTATTTTCAGCTACCGGTTGGATTTTGCTTAACAGAAGAATGTTTTTCTACTTAAAATTAAGGACATAAGCAATCCAAAGTCTGAATGAAGGAGGTATAATGTCTAAGTATTTGGATTACCTGAAAGTGCGGCCATATCTTTCTTGAATACGTCGTCACTGTCTCATCGTACCGAAAAAGAATGCGCCAATGACAGTTCAAATTAAACTCAAATTCTTAAGCATATGATTAGTCCACAAAATCACTACCAATTAAATACAATATTACATGAGATAATGTCCAAGTTAAAATTAAACTTGAGCTCATGACTAACCTCTAAAAAGTGAGCTTATTGGTTTTATGAAACTCAAATAAGCTTATAAGCTGGCTAAGCAAGCTACATAATACAAATTTGGCTTGGAACTATACATTGATAACTAAATGGTTTCTGGATATCGACAATTACCTGGGCCAAAGTTGTTACCAACCGTAGGCTGCAACCACAGCAACGGCAAACACCCGCCATAAGACACGGGGCTGTAAACATGATTGGTTATAATTACAGGAGTGTGGGTAAGTCTTAGCTGGCCGAGTCAGTCCTACTTAAGGTTGAATACTACTTTTAATCCCGGTCCAAAACTCAGCGCATAGTCGTAACTAAACAAAGTATCAATGGATTCAAGTTAAATATTGTTACCAAGCTGAACCACCGTGAGACTTGCAGCCTGAGGTCTAGGAGTTTCCCCTTATCGCAACCTTCCTCACTTATATATGTCTTTGAGCATACTTCCTACTGTTGCTTTTCTTCCATATATGTTAGGACAAAGTGCGTGAGCAACAATAAACTGCAGCAGCAGTGGCCAACTTTAGCAAAGTGCAACAACAATTAGCATATCCACATACCTGGCTGTGTGAGGTCAAGTTTAGCAGAGTCCAATAAGAAGCTGTGCGACTTCTGGTTAAAAAAATATTCTGGTTTCTTCCTCTCGTTTAGCAATGACCGGCAACATTCCTGAAACATATTAATTATCTGTATCAGGTTTTCAAGAGAAGCACGGGCAGAAATACAGATGGTAGAATCAATCGTAAAGCATACTTTGCACACGGTTACTACGACTCCTATTATTGAAACGTTAAACAATCATTTCACTATACATCATTTTCAAAATATTTCACTATACAACATCGTCATTTGTACAAATCCTATTAATAAGACGCTCCATCTAACTTGGTAAACCCCATCTGGGCCTGCCTGTTTTGACCGATACTAAATGTTTATTAGCCTTGTCTCACTACTTCCTGCCTTGTTTATGTATTCATGGCATTCTGGCATGTACCTGACTTCTTGGCAGTTAGAGTTCCACTTCCTTTAGTTCTCTTGAATTCTTTTGTACCGACGGTTCAATCAGGCTAGATTTCTTTAATATGGGCCATTCTTTTAGTCCAACAACTTGCATGACCACATCAGGAGACTTGAATCCTATATGCCGACACATAAAAACTTCAAGTTTGCACAATTACAAATTTTCAAATTCAATCATCTTTTATACAAATGTACACTTAATATGGATAATCAAAAAGTAGGCACCAATTAAGTAAAAACCTAATTAAAAAATAATAACAGCTCAGCTTAATTCACTCACAGATTAAACATCTCCCAAACACCCCACCCTCAGAACCCTTATTTGTTTAATACGGACCTCAACATCTTGTTATCACAGTTGACCTAAATAATCACATAATACTAAATGATTTACAGGAAAAAAAAATGCAATTAACAAAACCGCCAAACTATGACAAACCCTAATTTAAAAATTAACTTTTTATAATTAGCTGTAAAATTGTTAAAGTTGAAAGAAATTAATAAGAGTTAATTCCGTACAAAGATATTGGTACCTTATTTTTGTTGTTGTCGATTTTATACTGATAATCACCGTTTACTTTCAACTTCACCATACACTGTTTGCCCCTCATCATCGTCAGCCATCGCACCACCACATAAGTAAACGACCGTCACATCACTTGCGGATGAGCTGAAGATTCTGGATTATTGTTGCAGGTGTGTGTGTGTGGCTGAAGATGAAGATAAGGAGATTTCTATGTATGGGCATCAACGGGCCACATCATCGGGCCAGAACATTGGGCTAAATAACTCGGGCCAGATTTTGGCGGGAAAACGGGACGCCAAAACGGCGTCGTACGTCTTTGGATTTAATATAATCTTTAATGTGATTTTGTAGGCCTTTCTTCCATTTCCAATATACGTACGTGTATGGAATCTCTGACTGATAAGGGATAAATAATAAATATTCAATGTACCTTTATATATGCATGCAAAAAATTTGTTACTGGTGTATAAGATGTGTTTTATTATTTAGAAAATGACGTATGCGAATGCACTCAGGTGCTAAGTGCACTTGGTAGTTATAATCGTATTATTTACCGTCACGTTAGCTTTTACCCAATAATATACATATAATACAAAACTAAAATTATACACTCCTCAATGATGTTCTTAAAAAAAAAAAAAAAAAAAAAAAAAAATACACTTTTACACTCAAAAAAGGGAAAGCGAAAAAAACCGTATAACTTTTGCTATGCAACTGACGGTGACCCTATAACTTGTGGATAGTGGTGCAGCTATAACATGGATGGCATGTTATAAACGCTATTTTTGCCTATAACGAGGTTATACTTTGTTGCACCTTGCACTTTTAGAGGTAAATAAGGGGAGCAAGTGCATGTTTATGAAAAGGTGTTGGAAAATAAACGTAATCTTTATAATTTTGCTCTTGCTACACACTTTGTTACACATGGTAAGAATCGTGTAAAAACTAAAAAGTTGTGGAATACGTAAAAAAGAACCGTCTTGTTGAATGGAAGTAGAACACGAGCATAACTTTAGATCGAAGCCGTATATGAAAATATCCCAATGTGTACAGTTATACACAACATAATATATCTGATGTCACGAAATTTACTTTAAACAAAAATTTTAACAAATATTTGTTAAAAATGAAGTTAAATTGATAGAACACTAAGGTTTTTTCTTTCGTTTAATATGCAAATATGTTGGCAAACTTTTTAAAAATGCACCTGATGCAACAAACTTTCATTTTGTTCATTTAGTTTGTTGAACTTAAGGAATATAACATTTTGGGGCCAGTAAACTTATAAAAATACCCGTAAACATTACTGAACTTATAAAAACACGACATTTATGTTACTATGAAAAATAATGAGTTCAGTATCAGCAACCCTCAAACTATGAAAATTAATACTCTTTATAAATTATAAGTTCAGTAACTGACGAAAATGAAAGTTCGTTATGTAGGCGCATTTTTTCGAAATGTTTAGTGACATATTTGCATATTAACCTTCTAGACAAACTTGTTTTCAACATCTTAAAACGTTTATTCATCGATATTTTTTTTGAACGGCAAAATTTATTAGAAAGTAAGGAAGAAGCAAGAAACTTCTCCTTGCCAAAGAGAACAATTACAAAGGATTAGAAACCTAATCATTCCAAGACATATGCATCTTAGAAGCTCGGGCCTTTAACCAATTATATGACGTTAAGGCAATCAAATAAAAAATGTCACTTCTTCTAGTCGGATTGTTGTTGAACACCACCGAGTTCCGGAAACGCCAAAGGATCCAAATAGAAGCAATAACAATCACCTCGAACTTTATCTTCGTCTCACTTGATCTTGAGGAATCAACCAAACCGTCATATCACTCTTGTATACTATCCTCAACTAAAATCGTTACGTCACACCGTCTTGATATTTTTCTCCAAACTTGATTAGCCACTTCACAACCCCGAAAACAATGTATGCTTGTTTCAACACCGGCATTGCAAATTGGGCAATTCAAAGTGCATATCTCGCATCCTCATTTAGATAAGCTGAATCAAAGTGGAAGTCTATCCAAACAAAGTCTCCAAATGAGGATATTAGCTCATCTAGGCACAAATTTACTGCAGCGTGTTGCGGTTAACGCATGAATCATATTATTGTCATCAATAAATTTCCTTGTAGTACCAACCGAGAACACTCCCTCTGCATCCAAATTCGGCGCAAATGAGTCCGGATAATCTTGCAATTGTTGACCACTAATTAATGCCATTAAATCGTGGAATTGTTGTTCACCAAGAGTTTATTCATCAATATGAGTATATGACTGGACGTTTAGAAAATTTTGTTCAACAAGAGTTTTACCCTTTTGTTGCTGATCAAAACGACGACTCATTTCATGTTTTATACTGCCCAAGCTGGACACATATGTTTTCTAACTATTATATATTTATATTCGAAAACATTAGAAAATTAAGGAATAATTCATACACCCGCTCACCTAGTCTACACCTATATAATGTTTTAAAACTTGGCCGGGTGCCGGCCGATTTATCCGGACAAATCGAAAACCCCTTTGGTTGTTGGAAACCGATTTTGGTGAAAAGACCGGTCTAACCAACGGTTAATTAAACTAGTTGTATTGTATGCACAAATTCAGGAAATCAGTTAAAACCAGTTTTTAAAACATTATGCCAAAGTTGATAAATAGTTTAACTAGATTTGTTTGTTAATGGACAAAAAAACTGGACTATACTAAGAATTTTTTGCAAGGTTTTGAAACCCGGGTCGACCCGGCCGGGTTAACCGGTTCGACCGGTTCCGGCCGAAAAAACAGGTCAAAACAACCCGGGTTTCTAAAACCAGGTTAACTGGTTTGACCCGCCGGGTTTTGAGTGACCCGGGTCAACCCGGTTCTCGAAACACAGCCGTGTTTCAGTTTTTCAAAATATTTTAATAAAAACCCGGGTTGACCCGGTGGTCGACCCGGTTGAACCGTCGGTCGAACCGGTTGACCCGGTCAAAAAAAATAATAATAAAAATTGAAAAGCGGGTTGACCCGGCGGTCCAACCGGTCGAACCAGTTGACCCGGTGCCCGATGACTCGACCGGGTCGATTTCAAACCCAGTTTTCAAAACATTGATTTTTTGATCGGAGACTATACTAAGCATTGGCAAGTGTTTTTTAGTTTCATTTTTCTTATAATATTATTAAAGAGGTATTGAATGAAAATCATTTCCAACAAGACAACTAGAAAAGGGCCTCTGATTCAAATGTTGGTATTTGTGAAGGACCACAGTTTATACCCACGGCTATTTATCCGGGTTTTTTTGTTTAATTCCCCCGGGCCGTGTTGTGAGTACGTATCCGGTTTTTGAGCCACACAGAAAAAGAGTTGATTGACAAATTTTTATTTTTATTTGCACACTTCAATGTACAATCTGCAGAAACAATATATAATAATATACAACTGCTTATTGCACATGTTGAAATGTACAAATAAAAAATGAGAATGTGCAAATCACCTTCCCAACATAAAACATTATCTTTTTTGTCACTTTGTTTGCTGACAAGGAATTGAAAAACAAAAACAAGACACATGTTTAAAAAGAAATTTGTTTTTTTAAGTAAGTCGTTAGAGTGCAAAGTACAGTTGGGCACGTATAATTATAATTTTTATAATCGTCGCTACGTCTTTTATCATATAACAGTCCTGTAACACAAAACAAAAAATCTCTATCCTTAATAACATTCCTATAACATACCTTAAATAAAACCTCACTCACTCACATTTAAAAAAAAAAAAATGATAGCCGTTAGGATGGCAGCTATGACCCTATAACACGAGGATGCCGATGCAACTATAAGTATAGCGACACCATATACGCTCAACATGATCTTATAACATGTTATAGGTGCACCGCACTGTGCACTTTTAAGATTTAGTGAAACTATTTAAACTTCGAAAAGTAAGATTGTAACACCCCAACCCGATAAGGGTAGAAGTACAACACTATGGTGACATATCAAAGCAAACACAAGCATACATCTTAAGTAATACAAAGGAATCTCAAAGGTTACAAGGAAACTGAAGTACAAAATTACAATAAGAACAACAATAAATACTAAGCCTGATACTGAACATCTCTTTGTCATCTCTTAATCCAGAAAAGCTATCAATGTATAGTTTTCTAAGTCCAAGGTACTCTCCGCCCATAACTCAGCTTCCTACTAAAACCTGCCGCAAGAAAAGAAATGCGGCTGAGCTTAAAAAGCCCAGTGAACAAATATATATAAAAGGAAACCAAGGATAACGAACGAACAAAGGTATAATGTAAGGTGCATTGGGGAAAGCATAAGGTATAATCAAAGGATAACAAAGGCATGAGATAATCAATAGCAAATCATAGTGTAAGATAAGGTAAATCAGTAATCAACCAAAGTGTAAGGTCAGTCATCAAATCTCGAGCCCGAACAAATCACATCACATATCACATCATAGTAACCATGGAGTAGCTAACTCCCAAAATGTGAAGACACGGATTGCACCCATGCACATTCACCGAACATATAATAATCATAATCATAATCATGTAAAATCCATCGAACACAAAGCGAACCTAGGATTGCAATCCATACGCCCCCCGAACAAATCATAATAGTCATAATAATCATAAAGCACGCATATCATATAAGTGGGGACGGTGTGAGAAATCACTCACCCACACGTGAGTCATGCCACTGGTGCATCAATAACATGGCCATGTTACCTTCATGGCTAGGAAACGAACTTGGCTCGGGTATCAAACTGATGGGTTCAAATTGCATATCATATCAAAGTCAAATGTCTAAGTCATCAAAGAGTCATAATCAAAGTCCAAATATCAAAGGTTCATATAAAAGGTTCGTAGCAAAGGCCAAATAGAGCATAAGTCAAAGATAGCCATACTAAGAAGGCTCAGATCAAAGGTATCATAATCAACAAGGCAAAGTACGAATACTGAGAAACCCTAAGAGATAAGGTCAAAATATTTGTACCTTAAACCGCAAATGAAACCATATCAGAAACATACGGATCAAGAGTTACTCATTCTTCAGCGAATCTACACGAATTAATGATCATCTTATTACTTAATGCTCATTTAAAAAAAAAAAAAATCAGATTACTCATTTTAGGTTTCTTTCCATTTTTAGTAGGTTTTCATATTTAGTAAGTTTCCCGAAATAGTAATTTTATACTTTAAGTTTATAAATGACAATTCAATCAACTTAAATTTTAATAATAACAAACATAATAGTTTAGGGTTTAATATACCAACTTATAATAGTTTAAGGTTAAATTTTCAGTATATCAATGTTTAGGGTCCACTATGTAAATTATGAAATTATATGACCATTTCTTAGTTTAAGCTTATTCGTGAAATTCATAAAAACACTAATGCAAAATCCTTTGTTTATTATACCGAATCGTAACCTTTATCTTTTTATTTTCTTCTTGTTAATTCGAATCAAAATCAAACCAAGCATGCATGCATGCATCTTCTTTATTCCTGTGTGTTCACGTAAAAAAAATCTCATTTTATTTTAAGGAGAACATTACTGATATTTATATATGCAATAGTCTTTTAAGTATGGTTTCGTTCCACACAGATTTATACTAAGACCCGATATCGTTATCAAATCACTCGTGAACCAAGCATGCGATAACAAGCACAAGATAATCTTTATACGAAACGATAGATCGAAACTAAAACCATGACGCAAATGCGAGGCCAAAACAACGTGACAACCATGTTGTTAGCGAGTTCAAAATAAAAGTGGTGCGAGGGGTTTTCAAAATGAGCAGCAATTAAACATAACTCAGCCCTCTTAATAGTAACAAGTTTTCATCAGGTTTTGTCGAGTCAAAATCTTCCAAGATAGTCGATTATATAAGTTTTAGATTCGTTAATATATGAGGTCTTATATTTGATTAAAACTCATGCAACACCAGTCAACTAAGAAGACAAGGAAAAACACATGCTCGACAATTCTTTTATCAAAACGAATCACATAACAAGCTGCTAAACATAATAGTCGCCCCACATATCCACATACAGGAATGATTTTAAAGTCGAGCATGCATGACCTATTTTCGTTATTTTATGAGCTAGTCGCATGATTTTATGTGTAATATGTCATTTGATTTACACATGTTTGTTTACAATCGATTATATGTGATTTTGTGAGATTGGTTTAAAACCTTTTCATGCAGCCGATTATACTACAAAAGACAGGTTCGAATCACAAAACAAAAAGAAAAGATTTATTGAACAGGGATTTGATACCATACCCCTTGTAGTCACGACAAGAAGAAGAAAACAAGATCGAATACCAAACTTCCAAGCCGAACCAAACAGCCCTCGAAACAAATACCCACGACAGAACCTTTTAGACCCACGTACGAATCACAACCCACGACTAAAAGACCAACGAGCCAAACCTTTTGAATCAGCAACCCACGTATTAAAAAAATCCTCACAACAGACCACGAATAATCCTCCCTTTGGCACTCCTTGCTCGACAAAAGAAAATGGAGAAGAAAACTTCAGCCGACCTTGGTGATTAGGAGCATTTTAGTGTTTTGGAAGACTTTTGTTAAATGGAATACAAAAATGGGTGAATGGTTCGGTATATATGAAAACTGATTTAGGGGATTTTCTAAATGGAAGTTGCCTGATTTTATGGGATTCGATGATTCGATGGTCAAAACGTTTGATAGGGCGAATAAAAAAAAATATTCGCTCAATATAAGGTTTTAAAGGAGGAAACAATATAAATCATGGATGTCGTTATCTTTCAAGTTCTTGTACACTTGTACCAATTAGAAAATAAATTTTGCCAGAACTTTCAAACATGTACCAGATTTTTAATTGTGTTTGATTCGTTGTGTCACTACTACAAAAATGGATATAGAGCCCCCTCAATAGAGCCCGGTTTGTGTGAAAAACGGGCTCTAAAAGAAATCCTTGTTATAAAAAATGATATAGAGCCATGTTGTCTTTTATAAAACCGGGCTCTATGTCTAAAAATATTAAAGCCGTGTTTCCTTCTTCAAAACCGGGCTCTATTCCTCTTAAAAAGCCATGTTCTTTCTTACAAAACCGGGCTCTATTTAAAAAACCATTAGAGCCCTTATTCCTTTTACAAAACCGGGCATTATCACATGCTGTTTTTGGTACTTCAAAAAATGAAACGAAAATACTTGAAACTTTTTGGGCGCCTTACTTCCCTCCCCAATTTTCATTACTTTCACAAACCCTAATCTTTTACCCCCTCTTCACTTTCACAACCCCAAAACCCTCTAACCCTTTGTGCCACTTAATTACAAAATAAGTACCATAGAGCTTCTTAGCGTTGACCCATAGGAGCTTCATTTCCTTGTAATTTTATTTCAATAATTTATTTATTATATATATACAGATCTGTTGTGGTTTTGTTATAATTGAGTATTATTTTGTGAATAGTTGAATTGAAGAAGCAGGTCTCTTGTTCTATGGGTTTGACCAATAAAACTAACAATCATGTTGCCTTCAAGGTATTCATTTTTTTTGACTTTTCATTTTATTACTTTTACAGAACTGGATAAAGTAGTTGATTTTATAGAATTTTTAGTTGTAATTTGAAATTAAGGATTTGAAGGTAATTACTGAAAAGTTACTTTTTTGTGTTTAAAATGGTGTTTGGTTTTAGCAGAGATTATCTAATTATTTCGCATATAATAGCGTTTGGCAGACCATTTGAACTACAAGATGTTAGTGACAAAAGGCACTTTTGAAAATTAAGGTTGAGACTTCCTTTTTTTCTTTCCAAAATGCAATATCAAACAGGTCACTAAATAATTAGAGGTACAATTATTTGTTTTAAGCATATATCATATTAGTTGTGTTGTCTATGTGTGTACTAAAAAATGGACTTAGATCGACTTGGTCATTCGAATGAAGTCTTTGTGCAATTAGTCATCCTGTTCTTCTAAATGCAATTCTAATTAAAAAGGTTCCATGGCTTTTCTCCGGGAAAGGTTACTCCTTTTGTGTCTTGTTACCTTTAGTAGTTTGCTTTTATCAGTTTTGTCTAGAGGGATGTCTACCGTTGAGCGATTAACAGACCGTTTCCCTCATATTCCTTTCACCAAAGGAATGTATATGTGTGTGTGCATATATATATGTTTTTTTTTCTTGTTTCTTAACTTGCATATGTCCGTTAAGTTGTAAACTATACACTTAAACTACTATTTCTCTCAAGAAGGTTTTGGGGCTTTTTTTTATTACAGGAGGAGGTTATGTATTGGCTAATGGGCTGAGTCGACTGATTGAGCCGAGTTGTCTGATGGGGCTGACTTGTTTGATGAGGAGGAAGCAATACTCCTACCAAGTAAAACACAAGGATCTTGTGGAGCAGGTGAAGAAAATGTTCACAAAAGTGTCTGCCAATCCGTTGACCACATCATAGATAGTTGAAAAGGAGCCAACAATGTTCACAGGTTCAGAGGTTTGCATTATAGATTTTTATTTTTGAGGTGGCAATTTTGACCCATTTGCTTATGAATGGGTCAATTTGGGTTAGGTATTGTCTCTGACAGAGTGACAGGTCAAACACGTAAAGCATAAGTTAATTTAAAAGGAAACAGTTCATGGAAAGAACATGTCACTGGTTGAAAGTGGCCAATATATTTATCGCATAAAGCCTTGAGTTGACAGGTACACTGAGCACACCAAGTAATGGGAACCACTATTCTCATCATTCAAGTATGGCATCTTCAGATGAGGTATGTTCTATTCAGTGGTAAATTATATCTTATTCTGCTAAAAGTAGTTAATAATGGGTTGTGATGGGTCATCTAGTGATGTTGTGGGTCATAACAGATTCTAATAGGTTGCAATGCGGTTAATGGGTCATATTGGTGTTCTAACTTGAATGTCAAAACATAATGATAATACTCTATTTTGACAGTTGCCATTGTGACATGATTATCTTTAATAGGTATGTCTGATAATATAATGATCAGTTCCAATAGCTAAGCTTCAAGTGTCATGATAAAGTATCAGTAGCTAAGCTTCTATGCTCATCATTCGAGTATGGCATCTTCAAATGAGGTATGTTCATTTCAATCCCTAATTATTCGTAATTGGCACAGTCGAAGCTATGTCACAAAGGTTATTTTCTTACTTTATGTTCAACTTACAGAGTTGGATATCATTCTTCGGTTTAAAAGTTGTCTTATATTTCTGTTGGCAGGTTGGTCTTATGATTTTAGATGAGATTCACCTACTTGGAACCGATCGTGGGCCTATACTTGAGGTACTCGATGGAAAGGAGATCACATTCAAACGTGTACTATTAAATAATTACCAAGAGGCTTTTGAAGGTGCAGACAAATTAAGGGCAGAAATAAGGCAAATGACTTCCCCTGAACAAGAATCTGAACGTAGAGATAAAGAAAGGAAGATTAAACTCCATACTCTTGGAAACATCCGTTTGATTGGTGAGTTGTTGAAGCAGAAAATGGTCCCAGAAAAGAGCGTTCATCACATTGTTCAGGTTTGTCTCTCACACTACTAAGTTTGAACAATTGTTCTTTTCTCCAAAAAAAGGTAGGTGATCGTTAACATTTTGTTATGGCTGGGTCCACAGGAGCTGTTGGGAGCCGACGGTAAAGTTTTTCCAGAGGAAGAAAATGTGGAGGCGATTTGCCATTTCTTTAACTCCATTGGGAAACAACTCGATGAGGGGCCAAAGGAGAGATGTTTTCAAATGTGGAGGCGATTTGCGATTTGCCATTACTTAAGTATTGGGTTCCTGCAACTCACATCAATATCCTGGTAGCCTTTCGCTGTTTTCTTTAATCTGTAGAAATGAAGAACTAGGCGTCGCAAGAGGATTCAGGCTGGTTGTGTATGGGTCACAACGGTAATGCTAGTTGACCTGGTATTCTTTTTATCCAAATTCTTTTAGTAACATGTATTGTGTCATATTCTTAGAAAAGTTTTAGTACGGAGTATTAAATTAATGCCACATGCTTTTAAATTTTTTAAAGATGACTTCGAAGGTTAAAAGTGAACTTTGAATGGCTCTTGTTTAGTTCAACACATTTTCAATTTAACATTATATTACTTTTACTCCTTCTGACCCATTGTCATCTCTAATGCAGTCGGGTCTGTTTACAGGGCTTGTGGGTTAGGATCATTTGTGGGAGTGGAGTTCAGGCATTTCTGCTTATAACGCGTACAAACTGGGAACGCCAAGTAAGGTATTACAGTAGGTTCTTATCTTTTTCAGCTTCCTCGAAATGATATTCTTTTTATAATTCTCATGTATACTTCTATGTATGTAGGCAAAAAAGGCGATGAATAGGGTGTATGCTACCAGCATTCCAACCACTATGGTCTCATTCTTAAAGGAGAGATGTTTTAGAACTGGTTTATTTACGTCAACCATAAATAACTTTCTTAAAGGCGTTAATTGGTATTCTTATTTATTTTGTCTTCTACTAATCAATAAGTCATACTTTATATCATTATTAATGTTGTTGTTTATTGTTAGGTCACTGGATGGTTCGTGTTTTTTGACGAGTTCTGATGATAAGACTCTCAGTGTATTTACATTGTAAGTATTATCAGTAACTTTTTTGTGTTTAAGGGGGGTTGTTTGGGTGAGCCTATTACTGCTTACCAACCATTATAAGCGAATAAACTTCAGCTGTAAATTTGGTGCTCCTTTAGGCGTTCAACTACCTTGTAGTTTGTACTCGGATTGAGTTTTGCTCGAGCCAGAAAGTTTTGCTCGAGGGGACACATTTTGATAAATTTTTGAAACTACACTACAAATTATATAGCGCGCCTCAACTTTGCCTTGCTTTAGAACATCGTATTTAGTATTTATGTTAGTTTGTTGAGATCTAGGACTAACAAAGGCTGGTGAGTTGAGTTGGGGTTTTATAAGTGCGGATTTATATAGAAAACAAGATGGGAGACTTTGCACTAAGTGTCGATATGCTTTCATTGTTTGGGTTGGATATATACTTGCTTTAACGATATCCCAATTATTTCTTTTGGTCTATTTTGGTGTCCTGTATGACTGAAATCGTTTTTTATACCTTTTCACATACCAGATTATGAAAACTGTACAGATCAAAAAACTTGTTCTTCAGATGGTATTGAAGGTTAGTTTCTATTTCACATCTTGTCTTAGATAGGAGATTAGTGAATCATTGGTAACTTAGTTTCCTGTCATACTTCTGATTTGTAGATTCGTTTCCTGCAAGCCTTGCTATAACCGAGGGGGAAGCCATATATGATTACTGCTGGTACCCTTACATGTCTGCTGCAGCCCTCCTTCATTTGAACTTCGCAGGTGGTTGATGTGGTGTTTTGCCGGTTACTATTGTGTTTTAAAGTGTGTACTAGGATGGGCAAATGTGTTGTTAAGTCAGATTGTAGATTTTTCAAATGTGTTGTTTGCAAGATTAGTTGCAAGATAAATCTCAATGTATGAACTGAAAGTAAGTTTTAATCTCAATGACTCTTCTTGATTTGAATATACATTGTTCACGTTGCCAAAATAATTGATTGAATGGCTGCAGTAGCAGCATAACAAGATTTTTTTTTTTATTATTTTTTTCCACATAGAGCCATGTTTGGTGATAGAAAACAGGGCTCTATAACGAGTAATAGAGCCCGTTTTCCTAACCGGGCTTTATTTGCTTCTCCAATAGAGTCCCCCCCCCCCCCCCCTTTGAGCCCTCATGCAAAACCGGGCACTATGACCATTTTCAACAGGGCTCTATGGCCTTTTTTGTAGTAGTGTGTTTTGGTGTGTGAAAACAACAATTTATCAAAATATCAACAAACGTGAAGTTTGATTTGTCGTGAGACAAATAAACGTGAAGTGATACGAGTAAACCGTTTAGGAAAACGATTACCTCGCAAAACTCGTGAAAGTGATATTCAAATTGTGAGACCGGGAAGTGATTTCCCGGGTCGTACCCCAACGAGGTGTGAATGAAAAGCTTCGAATGAGATTTGGATTAAAATCTTGTATGATTGGAAAAGTTATTTGGTTTTGTGTTACGTTAAATTAACGAAATTGAAATTAACGAACGAAAGTAGAAACAAATTAACCTAAGGCAACTCACTAACTAGAAAAACCTAAAACACTACGGGAAAACATAATTAGGTATTAGGAATCCTAAAAACGTAAACTAAAACGCGAACGTTATATTAAAAAATTACGTGAGAGCGCAAATTAAAACGTGAATTTTAAGTTACGAAGGTCCCACGGGTTCACGAATAATTTTCTAACGTACTAAATGACAAAAGAAATTTTTGAGAAAAAGAAAATAAATTTTTCGACTAAAATTCTAATTAATATGAATTAAAAATTAATTTAATGAAATAAAGTAAAAATAAATACTAAAATAACTTAAATAAATTTGAAACTTTTTTGCAAAATCTAAAAAACTAAATTGGTTTTAAGGAAAATCATAAACTTGAGATAAGCATTCAAAATAAGCCAGAAAAAGCAGTTTATAAGCTGTTTAGCTTATTTGGATGAAAATACCACTAATACTTAAAAGCTAAATTGTGTAATGTTTTAAAGAAAGAAGACCCAAGGGCAACCGGTTGAGTGTGTTGGTTGTGGGCTGTGAGACCAGGGTTCGACCCCTGGTTTTGCACCTTTTTATATTTTATTTTCTTTTCTTTTTTTGTGTGCTTTTACCCCTTTTTTTTTGCAAGTCAAAGCTTAGACACAACTCAACTTTCCCATTTTATTTGAACTCAGATTCAACAAACTCGTACAACTCACATTCATAACCAAATATTTCCAAAATCAAAAAAAAGGGTCTCACTTAGAATTGGTTCACAGCCTTTTCAAGACTAGTTAAAGAGTAGTACAAGAGCAACAATAACTACAAGGAGCGGTGTAACAACGACAATTATAACCACAATTTTAACAACAAGGAGATCATTCAAACAGTCAAACCAAATCCAATTAACAAGAATACTAAGAACAAACACTAAGGACCACAGCAATAAATTTGCAGCAGCAGTGGTCAAATAAGCTAAAAGACGGCTTAATAAGCAGTCCGAATTAGTAGCTAAGTCTAAACTAAAGGTAGTTATAAACACTATACCTACTGGGCTACCGAAAACAACAAAAATCCAACCGGTCACAACAAGATTTGAGTCATTTATGAGCACTGGAACTTTGCTCAAAACGGAGAAACAGGGCGACTTTTATCCAAACAGCCCACTTCGGACTCAAATTTAAGTGGCCAAACGGGCTCCAAATTGAGAATTTCTTTTTGGTAAAGATTCACTAACTATAGTAGGTTACAAAGCAGTAGAAATTTTGAGATTTCAAAAAGTAATTATCCTTGTGCGTCACATTAAAAACTGTCCAATTTCCAGTATGCAAACTTACTAGATATCACAACAACAAACTTAAGGTGAGCTTTTGACTTAACTGGTGGTACTTGAGCTAAAAAAACTTGCATGTACTGTCTAAACAATCTATGTCGATTTCAACAACAATTCCAAAAGCAATTTGTAACACCCCCAAAATTCGGGTCCAGCGGAAGCATATATGCATTAGGGTGCTACGAAATTGGTATCATAACATAAGTACAAAGAACGGTTTTTATTTCATTTATAGAGAATAAAATACATTAACAAAAGTGTTAAGTTTACATTTTATAAATGAAGTGCGGAAATAGGCCCATAAAGAAGTTAAAGCGGTCCCAAATGTATATCAGAGTCGCCTATGACCAATGCCCCTTGCCAAGCGCCTTCAAATAGTGAGCTAACGCCTTAAACCTGAAAATACACGCTAAAACGGTCAGCTTATGCTGGTAAGTCCATAGAGTTTTAGTTAAAAATGGTATAGTTGAACCAAAGGGTTTTCGAGTTCAAATCATCATTTTCAACGAGTCAACCTTAACGTAGGCTTCATAGCTTAAAATCACCATTGCAAATCAAATAACCACAATCAACTCAAATCAAACCACTCGAATCATAATCAATCACATAGATACTACACTCATATAGAGTCGCATAAAGTTATCCTGTTACGCTGGCTAAGTCAAACAACAAAAGAATTCCCTATAGTGCACACTATAGCCCAAAACCAAATCAAATCAATCTGTATGCGTAAGAATACGACATACCCAACATTCGTAAGAATACGACATGTTCTTGCATTCGTAAGAATACGACATGCGATGCATTCGTAAGAATACGACATGCTCAACTTACCTAGTTCTAGACTAGGCCTCGTTACATAGCTTACCTAGTTCTTGACTAGGCCTCGCTCCATAAACCAGTTCAATTTGCATTCGCAAGGATGCGACATGCCCTTAGCCAGCTCATGTAACAGGTTCGTAAACCACAATCACAAATCTCATATCACATAATAAACAAGTAATCACATAACGCATTCAAATAACCGAATCAAATATATCAACCAAACAGTCAAATCTTGGGTAAACAAAGTCACGTATCCAAATAAGCGAACTTGAGTTTAGTTGAAAACGAGCATGTATTCTCCCCCAAAAATAGTTTAAGAAAACCGTTAAAAAGTAGGGGCTATGAACTCACCTGGGCTACAACAATGCAAAGATCACAATTGACACAACTGGCATCGAACAAATTACAACGGCATCAAAGAGACGATACATCGATACGGAAAACGGCGAAGCCTTCTATATGCAAGACTTATTCTAACACGCGATCCACAGCGATGAACCAAAACTTCCATAAGTTATCTACTTCCAAGTAATACCCAAATCTTCTATCTCCAAATCTCTTATTATCCATTTATTTGTGTTTGTGTTTGGTATCATGGTGTGTGTAGTGAGAACACGACATATAATCAAGTGAACTCACACCAAAGACTAAACAAGCGAAGTCGACAAGAATCGAGACAAGACTCAAGAGTACTCACGCCAAGAGATGAGTAACATACGACTTCCACAAAAACGAGACAAAACTCCATACGAAACATCCGGGTCAAAGCTACGAAATCCATCCAAAGCAATCATACTTAAATGGCTACTAAGTCAACCTTATGGTCAAAGTCAATCTCGAGTAACCAAAAGTTTAACAAGTGAAATGGTACGAATTATTGAATACTTATCGTATTTACCAATACGATAATTTCAACAATTCCTACGATACACTTGTTAATCTAAAGTTACTCATACCTAATAAAGAGATATGGTAAGTCGTAGGATGGGTCACCCATTAATATTGTCTCCCGACACGTTTGTCGACCCTAATTGACTTTAGTACCCCAATTAGTCCGTTAACCGTGCCGGATGATAATATTAATGTTAACCAATCCGTAACTCGGCAAGTACTAACTCGAACCTTAATAACTCCTAAAGGGTAAGTCTTGATAAACGTGCCCTCGAAACGTTAAATAACTCATCCGTATTAAGTTCAACACCGCTTCATTTATTATTTCCATAAAATATTAAATAACGTTCTTTTTGTTATTTAATGTTTCCTTTTAACTTTAGAAATATTAATTACGTTTCAACGTCACTTAATATTTCTTAGTAAGAAAACATTATGCAACATATTAATCGTTATTTAATAATTATTGGTAACTTATAAATATTAAGTAACGGTGTTTAATCGTTAGTTAATATTTAAAGTTACCAATATAAACATATAAATGTGCCATTTAATCGTTCAAGTATAATTTATATTTTTCTCGAGTTATTTCACGTTTCGAGTTTACATTTATCCCGGGTCAAAAGTCAACAACATAAGTCTAATAGCAATATTATGTCCATATCCGCAATACAATCACAACTTCAACAATTAACAGCCGACTACGGCTCGTTACTATTCCTACTCCCCGTCACTATATTATCTTATTACCAATTTTAACCACCACAACTTCAACTCTAACGGTCGAGACCTACGACACGTTTCTAATCTTAACCTCCGTCATTCTATTGCACCGTAACTAAATCAATATCCATGACCATTACACTTTCACCACAAGTGTACAACTTAACACAAATCAATAACCAATATATATGCCGAGACTCACTAACAATTGACAAGAACAACAACAAGATCGACAACAACGAGAGTAGTCAACAACCATATCACCAGGAACAAAAATAACCACAGCAACATAAAAACACGAAGACAAGCAGCAGTCTCAAATACTCCGAATCCAAATCCAACTCTTTACTCTCGGCTGTACACCACCAATACCCAAATCCATAATCCGAACCAAAACCAGGACTGAACACAACAATACTCGACACCACAAAACCAAATCCGAATCCCACCAAGTCCAACACCAAATCAAACCTCAAGCCTTAACTAATTCTAATCTATGCCTACTTCCAAAACTGAACAATGGACAAGAACAACAATGAAGCAGCCAAGACCGTGGGTCTACCACCCACGGTATCACCCCAACGACCAAACACAACACAAATACACAACCAATGATACCAAACAATCCATTATTCTCGTGATTTCATTTTCATTATTTCGTTATTAGTGAAAACCCTCAAAACCCGTGGGTTGTGGATCAGCTCGAGGTACAAAACACCTCAAAGATGAAGAGATAAACCCACCTAGCTATTCGGTTAACAAGAAACACGGACAAGATGAGAAGTGGGTGGTGATTCGAGGATTAAACTTAACTGAAAACAATGTTATTATGGGTTATACAGCGCGTGTATAGGCTCAAAAGAAAGGGGAAGAAAAGTTATGAGTGATGGTGGTGGAGGTGAGATAAGACGCGCGTAGGTGGAGTGGTGGTGACCAGATCTTCTCGTCGTAATAGTGAAGGTAGGGAGAGGGTGTTTGTCAGCTGAATAAGAAGAGGGGAGAGGGAAGGATAATGCCCTAAAATGAGTATAAGTAGCCTTTATATAGTGGGTGATTTGGTTTAATAATTCCCTATGACCATTTTGTAATTATTCGAAAGTTAAGGGGCGGCGGGGTAAGTGATCTCCAGGGACCATTAGTGTAATTATGATATTTCTCACGATAAGAGGTTCGGGGCTCGTTTAGGCGAGTAAACGAGGGATTTAAAGTTCGAGAATAATGCCAATACTCTTAGAATAATCTTTCTGGTAGAAATGAATATAAACACGTCTAGTTTCTCGAAAATGATTACAATCTCAAAATAATGTATCGTTTCTCACGAATAGAATAAGACGGGAAAAATTTTGCGGGTTGTCACACAATTAAATAAATCAAAACCTCTAATTGCTACAGCTTACAAAGTAAATTACGGCTAAACTACCAAACTGTGTTGCTTAACATAAATTAAACCAAATCACACTCTCATAGGCAGGATTCGACAAATATGAGAAATAACTAACAATAGACACCAATTATCAAATTAAGTGATAAGAACCTACTTGTCTTCCAAGCCAAGATGAGTTCTGAGAACTAGGAACCGAGAACCACTTAACTGCCCCCATGGGCTCTAAACCATTCCCAAAGCTATTCTGCCACCATACTGCTTCTTCAATCATCAACCTTTTTTCGTAATTTTAGGTTGTTTTTTTTTTTTTTTTTTTTTTTTTTTTTTTTTTTTTTTTTTTTTCCTTTTCTTTTGATTTCACACTCTCTTTTTTTTTGGAAGTTTACCAAAAGCTAATTTAAGGCAAAGTAAGCATGACTGATGTAAAATATAAGACACTTGAGAATAAAAGTACTAAATTTGATTTAACTTAAGAAAATTTTCATTAACTGGAAACAAAGGAGTACATTCAAAAACTACAATTAAAAACAGAAAAGATAGAAAGTAAAGTGATGCCTCATAAGGGCTTACAAGGATCCTATTTATACTAAAATAGTGGTAGGTACCAACTAAGCTTCTCTTTGTGTCTTCATCTTCAAACAGCCAACTTCTACCCTTGTGCTTTCTTCAATGATTCTCAGCCTTTGGATTAAAGCTTCATTTGTCTTAGCCTTCTGATCCCATCTTTGGCGCCCAAATGGTGTTGTGGATTGCCAACATGTCACTGTGAGATAGGTTAAGGGTGTTAGGTATAGTTTGGAAGGGATTTAGTGGGATTGGGGAATGGGTTTGAGGACAAGGGGAGGAAAGTGATGGTAAGGATGGTGATGGCTGTGTTGGCTGGATGTAGTCACGAGGTGGGTTTAATGGAGGAAGTGGTGGAGTTTTTTTTTTTTATTCAGTTTGATTGAATGGGAAGGAGGGTGTACGTATTATAAGGTTAGGGTTTGGTGAAGTTATTATACGTACAAGAAAAGGGGTTGGGCTTGCGTTGGGCCATGGGAGGGAAGGATAAGGATGGGCTGGTAAGTAGTGGATTGGGATTTGCTTAGGTTTTGGCTAATGATAACGGTCCGTTTGTTTTATTAGCTTGAAACCACAAGGACCAATTTTGCCGAAAACTGAAAATCCAAGGACTGAAAGTGTAATTCCCTCAAAATACTCATAAGGATGATTTTTTGCCAAGTACCAATAACACAAGGACCTTGAATGAATATTTCCCAAATTTGAATTCCCGGGGGTATTTTCTGCCAAGTTTCAAACTAGAGGGACCAAACTTGTAATATTTCTAAAACTTTTTCCCCAAAGACCATTTCTGATAATATTTGACTTTTAAAGACTTGAGTTGACTTTTCTTTAAAGATGATTGACCAGGGACTAGTTTTATAAAATTTTGAAAGTCGGGGGACTGAAACTGCCAAATATGTAACTTTTGTTCGATTTTCGTTTGTTTTCACTCGTTTTTCATCAGAAACATATAAAATACGATCTTTGGGATTTTGTTCGCATTTTGGTGCGTTTTTGAGTATTTTTTATCGTTTTGCAGCTCAGATTTGACTAAAAATGATGAGTATTTACACACTCATCAGTGTTCAAATTCGATTTAACGTAAGTTTTATATATTTCGTCTAACGTTTATTCGCTCGATTATTCATAATTTAGATATTTAGGTTATATTCGGAATGAATTGTTTTAAATAATTAAACGTCTATTCAATGTTCGAGATTGAAGGTTATTTTGGGTATTTTACGTGTTCAGAATTTTTGGGTCTTACAACTCTTCCCTTGTTAAAAGAAAATTTTCGTCCTCGAAAATTGAAGCGAAACGAAACGGAAACATAACGAACAATAAGCAGAAACGCATGTGATTGACTTGTTTCTCATGACTGTATCTTGGTGATCAAAATAGCTTCAGCTTCCCTAGAAAAGACATACCATACTGAATTCAAATCAAAAGAATAGTATACCAAACGTAACAGATGATAATCGTATCCCCTTAGAAGAGGTACAAGGTCTACGTAGAATTTGACGGATATATCATCCATGGAATTGATTAGGCGAATCAGATGAAAACATATCGAATCGCAGAAAATATGAGGGTGATAAATACGCTTAACTCTTCAGATTCTCACATAGTCTCGTCTTCAATATTACCTTTCAAAGGTATTCTCATAAGCAAACAGATCTTGTTCCTCAAAATCCAAAATCTTATATCTTAACTCATAGAAGTTCATAATGAAACAGATTCAACGAATGTAAAGCCTACATATAGCAAAACATAGGTGTACTCCTTCATAGTAACAGATCGAATCCATACTGTCAAAAGACAGATTGTTGGATCACATCAATGGCAGAAAGCTCTACAACAGAACCTAAGATCCTTATCAGAAGCACATAGGCCAACAAAACGCATGCCGAGTATCCAAACGTATCAAGTCGTATAACGATGAAGGCAGATTAAACGCATAGGTAGAATGAACCTAAAGTCTTACTAAATGAAGATAATCTCGAACAGATATCAGAAATTCTAAGGCTTCTAAGGCACTCCTCGAAATATCCTATGATCAAAATAAGTGCACGTTATATGATGTAAGTATTATCACGTTGGCCAGACGTAATAATACTAGCATCATATAAATATGCCCTCATGATGATCATACTTTATCTCAAGTCGTGAACTAAACATCTTATCTTAACCACCTAACAGTCCTTCTACCTCCTAGGGTAGGTCCGAATCAAAACATCATCCATGGAATGAAATCAGAGAAATATGAAGTACAAATAACGTAATGGAATCCAGTAAGCATCAAACGAAACAAGGCGTCAGATCTTCCAAAATCCGTCAAAATTCTCATACCAAAACCATCTTCCAAACGTGCGCAGAAAGAACACAGAACGGAATTGCTAACAGTGAACTTAAATCATTCAAAGGATCTTCTCATCGGTAACGGAAACTTAAGTGGGTTAAGCATAAATGAAATAGGTAATAATTTCATCCTTCACAAAATTACTCATCCAAAACACAAATGTTTGCTTCAAAATTCGTCCATTCAAATACACAATCCAACATTTCTTCCAAATCCGAGTAGTCTATCTGCGCTTGTCCATCTGATCATACGGTGAAAAGGAATTATAAACTTGAGTCTGGTCCCTCAAGCCTTCGGCACCTCTTCTTGAAATTGTGGTGTAGTAACGTGAATCTCTGGCATGATCACTATGCACCCTTACATCCGTAATTCTGCATCTGCTATCAATTCATCTTAGTACAACTAAAATGAATAGAGAAGCAAGATTATGTGTCTTTGACAGGTCCTCTAGCACAGCTCCAGGTTATGACTTGAATAGTGTGTCTCCTCCGGTCTAGTTGTCTTGATGCCCAAACTGAAACCTCTACGTGCTGCATGTGGTATAATCGAGTCCCTGCTCAGTTTCTCTCTTCTTTTCACATGCTTCTACTACTCTTCCACCAGGTTTCCAAGTCCAATAACGGTATTCCATCTTGCTCCTTCCTGTGGGAAACTCTGTCTTCACAGGATACATGGTAGTGTTGTCTACTACGACCTCGGAATGCCAATCAGATTTTTTTCTTCCAGAACAAGGGTCACTTTAATACGAAACAATCTCTATGTTCCTCTTTCGTCTCTGAACATAACACAATGTCATACTATGAAAATTTGTCCAGATACTCGCGAAAGATATGATTTCATCAGATGCGTAAATATATTTGACATATTATCCAATACAATTGGCATCATCAAGGTTCATAATGATTATAACGAGTACATGAGGTAGCTTCAATTATCATTTAGGGAAAACATTTACATCCACTTCACATCACCTTCCCTCTTCTTCACAAACAAAACTGAAATACTTCACGGAGGTTACTCTTGATTATTTAACCCCCTTCTTAGAAGTTCTTGTGGTTGCTTCTTCAGTCCTTCAAACCTAAAATGATGTAATCAGACACTGAGTTTCAAAGGTAGACCAAATCAATTATTAATATGCGGAAAGGGATAATGATTATGGATAGTGATATGGTTAAGTTCACGATATAGTCGATACACCGTTACATACTTCTCTCTCTCATAAACCAACCGGATCATCCCAAGAGAAAAACCAGGGTGAGCAACATCATATTCCGTCAGCTCATTCAATCTCTCAACTTCTATGGCTTAATGGTTTCGTCAACTGAAATTAGCTCAATGCCAACTCTACTTCCCAAGCAGGAGGGAGCACCAAAAAGTTCATCAGAGAACACCGGGAAATTTTTGTACAACAAAATACTTCCAATGCCAGGACCTTTCAAAGGTGAACACTTGTTAGGAAAACTTGTCAATCAAGTGAGGTCGGAGTCTGAACTTCCATAGTAGCATCAATCTTAGCAGATTTATATGGTTGGGAAACATCATAACAAAAGTAGGGTGAAAAAGATTGCTGAAGATCACATATCATATACGGTAGTCTATGGTAGCTTATAAAGAGCCATCCAACCATGACCAAAAGGTTTCAAAATCAGATATATCAAAGTAAATGGATTCATAGAATGAATACAGTCGTCAAACCGGATAGTTCATATATCAAAGTCCAGTACATGGTTCATCAAGAGTGTTGGGATCGATTAGCGAATAGTTTAAGATGTTGGAATCTTGTTTAGCTCCTTAGCACAAGTGATAGGTAGAGTGTGTATTATCGGTAATACAAACATCGTATGGTCGTACAAAGTGAGATATATGGAATATCAGTTGTCAGCATCATCATGCTAAGTTAACAAATCCATACTGAGATAATATTAACATCATATCCTTCCAAAGGAACTGATTGGCAGGCAAAGTTCATCATTCTAAGGGAGGGAACAAATCTTCCTATATCCGTTGGTTGAATAACCTTCGGAATGCTCGGAAAGGTATCAAACTGTGTATCACACAAATCGGAAATGGAGATCAAAATCCGAAAGTGGAACTTAAATGGTGTAAGGTATCCATTTAATTCCCGAGTTATTCCAAGCTTACTTGGTTACTAAACTTAGGTTGCAAAACTTTCTAGCTTCTGAAACAAACATTCTTATAAGGCAGAGTTATAGGCAGAGCCACGAATCAGGGTGATGCGAAAGCAATGCTACTTACATAGATGCCCTAGTCTACCCATTCCTCACCGGTTATAACTTAAGTTCTTATGGGGAGATCCTAAAGCAAATTCTCAAAGGTTGTCTTATGGGCGCCTACAGTGGGAACTTAAGGGTCCAAACTTCACAAGTCAAGGTTTAATGTACTACAAGTCGCAACCTGTCTCTGATACCATAATTGTAACACCCCAACCCGATAAGGGTAGAAGTACTACATTATGGTGACATATCAAAGCAAACACAAGCATACATCTTAAGTAATACAAAGGAATCTCAAAGGTTACAAGGAAACTGAAGTACAAAATTACAATGAGAACAACAATAAATACTAAGCCTGATACCGAACATCACTTTGTCATCTCTAAATCCAGAAAAGCTATCAATGTATAGTCTTCTAAGTCCAAGGTACTCTCCGCCCATAACCCAGCTTCCTACTAAAACCTGCCGCAGGAAAAGAAATGCGGCTGAGCTTAAAAAGCCAGTGAACAGATATATATAAAAGGAAACCAAGGATAACGAACGAACAAAGGTATAACGTAAGATGCATTGGGGAAAGCATAAGGTATAATCAAAGGATAACAAAGGCATGAGATAATCAGTAGCAAATCATAGTGTAAGATAAGGTAAATCAGTAATCAACCAAAGTGTAAGGTCAGTCATCAAATCCCGAGCCCGAACAAATCACATCACATATCACATCATAGTAACCATGGAGTAGCTAACTCCCAAAATGTGAAGACACGGATTGCACCCATGCACATTCACCGAACATATAATAATCATAATCATAATCATGTCAAATCCATCGAACACAAAGCGAACCTAGGATTGCAATCCATACGCCCCCCGAACAAATCATAATAGTCATAATAATCATAAAGCGCGCATATCATATAAGTGGGGACGGTGTGAGAAATCACTCACCCACACGTGAGTCATGCTACTGGTGCATCAATAACATGGCCATGTTACCTTCATGGCTAGGAAACGAACTTGGCTCGGGTATCAAACTGAAGGGTTCAAATTGCATATCATATCAATGTCAAATGTCTAAGTCATCAAAGAGTCATAATCAAAGTCCAAATATCAAAGGTTCATATCAAAGGTTCGTAGCAAAGGTCAAATAGAGCATAAGTCAAAGATAGCCATACTAAGAAGGCTCAGATCAAAGGTATCATAATCAATAAGGCAAAGTACGAATCATGAGAAACCTTAAGAGATAAGGTCAGAATATCTGTACCTTAAACCGCAAAATGAAACCATATCAGAAACATACAGATCGAGAGTTACTCATTCTTCAGCGAATCTACACGAATTAATGATCGTCTTATTACTTAATGCTCATTTAAAAAAAAAAAAAAATCAGATTACTCATTTTAGGTTTCTTTCCATTTTTAGAGCATGGGGTATGGGTGAGCCATCGCTCGCGCCGTCACTACCAGCTCAAAAAAAACCGACGGCGCACCGTACCGGTGGTGGCGCCGTCGGTGCTCGCGCCGCAACCACGGCTCAGCGCCATCGACCTTTCTTTTTTTTTTTTTTTTTCGTGATGTGTTTGGGTTTGTTTGTGTTCGTGTTTGTATGTTGTGTTTGTATGCTTTGTTTATGTTTGTGTTTTTGCTTCTTATTTTTTTTTGGTGTTTGCAGGCGCAGGGAAGAAGAGAAGAAGAAGGTAGGAAAAAGAAAGTAGGTTTTTATTTTTTGGTGTTTGGGCTGGGCTTTGGGCTTTAAACTTTTTTCTTTAAAATCTGGTTTGTGTGTTTGGCTTTAAATTTTTGTTGTTTGTAAAAAAATATAAAAGTGTGTTTAAGATTGGTTAATGTGGGCTTTTATATCTATGTTCATGTATTAGGTTATTATTTTTATGCATTTTTTTTATGTAATGTGTGTTTTTTTAATGTAATGCGTGTTTTTTTTAATTATTAAATTTTATTTTAGTTAATATTGTGTGTTTTATTTTATGTAAAAAAAAAAATGGCTGACGGCACCAGAAATTCTGGTGCCAACGGATACCCCTGAAATGTGGTGCCGTGGGATTTCTGGTGCCATGGAGCTTTTTGCTGACGTGGCAGCAAAAAAATCCCACGGCACCAACGGTACCTAATGCTCTTAGTAGGTTTCCATATTTAGTAAGTTTCCCGAAATAGTAATTTTATACTTTAAGTTTATAAATGACAATTCAATCAACTTAAATTTTAATAATAACAAACATAGTAGTTTAGGGTTTAATATACCAACTTATAATAGTTTAAGGTTAAATTTTCAATATATCAATGTTTAGGGTCCACTATGTAGATTATGAAATTATATGACCATTTCTTAGTTTAAGCTTATTCGTGAAATTCATAAAAACACTCATGCAAAATCCTTTGTTTATTATACCGAATCGTAACCTTTTATATCTTTTTATTTTCTTCTTGTTAATTCGAATCAAAATCAAACCAAGCATGCATGCATCTTCTTTATTCCTATGTGTTAACGTAAAAAAAATCTAATTTTATTTTAAGGAGAACTACTGATATTTATATATGCAATAGTCTTTTACGTATGGTTTCGTTCCACACAGATTTATACTAAGACCCGATATCGTTATCAAATCACTAGTGAACCAAGCATGCGATAACAATCACAAGATAATCTTTATACGAAACGATAGATCGAAACTAAAACCATGACGCAAATGCGAGGCCAAAACAACGTGACAACCATGTTGTTAGCGAGTTCAAAATAAAAGTGGTGCGAGGGGTTTTCAAAATGAGCAGCAATTAAACATAACTCAGCCCTCTTAATAGTAACAAGTTTTCATCAGGTTTTGTCGAGTCAAAATCTTCCAAGATAGTCGATTATATAAGTTTTAGATTCGTTAATATATGAGGTCTTATATTTGATTAAAACTCATGCAACACCAGTCAACTATGAAGACAAGGAAAAACACATGCTCGACAATTCTTTTATCAAAACGAATCACATAACAAGCTGCTAAACATAATAGTCGCCCCACATATCCGCATACAGGAATGATTTTAAAGTCGAGCATGCATGACCTATTTTCGTTATTTTATGAGCTAGTCGCATGATTTTATGTGTAATATGTCATTTGATTTACACATGTTTGTTTACAATCGATTATATGTGATTTTGTGAGATTGGTTTAAAACCTTTTCATGCAGCCGATTATACTACAAAAGACAGGTTCGAATCACAAAACAAAAAGAAAAGATTTATTGAACAGGGATTTGATACCATACCCCTTGTAGTCACGACAAGAAGAAGAAAACAAGATCGAATACCAAACTTCCAAGCCGAACCAAACAGCCCTCGAAACAAATACCCACGACAGAACCTTTTAGACCCACGTACGAATCACAACCCACGACTAAAAGACCAACGAGCCAAACCTTTTGAATCAGCAACCCACGTATTAAAAAAATCCTCACAACAGACCGCGAATAATCCTCCCTTTGGCACTCCTTGCTCGACAAAAGAAAATGGAGAAGAAAACTTCAGCCGACCTTGGTGATTAGGAGCATTTTAGTGTTTTGGAAGACTTTTGTTAAATGGAATACAAAAATGGGTGAATGGTTCGGTATATATGAAAACTGATTTAGGGGATTTTCTAAATGGAAGTTGCCTGATTTTATGGGATTCGATGATTCGATGGTCAAAACGTTTGATAGGGTGAATAAAAAAAAATATTCGCTCAATATAAGGTTTTAAAGGAGGAAACAATATAAATCATGGATGTCGTTATCTTTCAAGTTCTTGTACACTTGTACCAATTAGAAAATAAATTTTGCCAGAACTTTCAAACATGTACCAGATTTTTAATTGTGTTCAAATTCGATTTAACGTAAGTTTTATATTTCGTCTAACGTTTATTCGCTCGATTATTCATAATTTAGATATTTAGGTTATATTCGGAATGAATTGTTTTAAATAATTAAACATCTATTCAATGTTCGAGATTGAAGGTTATTTTGGGTATTTTACATGTTCTGAATTTTTGGGTCTTACAAAGATTATTTGTAAATCCAATAATGTCAACGAAAGATTTTTATTAAAGCTAACGAGAAACTAGAAAAAATAAAATACCTCCAAACAAAAGATGAAAACTCATCTAAGTTATAAGCACTTGAGTAGAAAAAGATATAACTTTGAGTAATTTATAGATACTAAGTTAACGTAACCTTTACTTATATACCTTGATGGCTTGTTTATATATATATATATGTGATATACAGTAAAACACCTCTATAAATTAATAGTGCTGGGACCAACATGTTTTATTAATTTAGCGAAATATTATTATATCAATAAATTAATAATTTATTAATTTAAAGCGGTTTTACGTATGACTTTTAAATTTTCTAGTTTAATATATTAGTTACAATGTAGAACAGTTAGAGATGAAAAATAAATTACAAAAATACGTTCCAATTAAAATTTTATGAATTCACATTCACAAATTAATTAAATTTGTCAAGTTCATTGTTTTTGAATAAGTAAAAAGTTAGTTTCTTTTGCACAAATTCAAATTACGTATGACCTTAATTGAATTAACTGAATTTGTGCAAGTTTTAATTACGTATTGCCTTTATATATATATGGAATTTTTTAGTAATTATTAATTTTTTAGTTTTGTTTGGACCAACATATATACACTAGGGTTTCAAAAAAATTATTATTTTATTATTTTGTTGATTGGGTTCCAAATTTGTACTGGGACTTGACAAATTATTAATTTTATCGACGTTACTAATTTATCTATTATTAACTTATAGAGATTTTACTGTTGGTATATGTTTGAAATTGTTAGAATTGTATATTATAAAGTTTTTTAAAGTCATGTCATGTCCTGTACATATATTTTTTTCGTTCCATGGATTTATACATGGGTTATTAGACAAATATGTTACTAAATTTTGCCAAAATGTTCACTTAAGTTACTAAAGTTTTTTTCTTTACAAAGAGGTTACTCAAGTTAACGGGTTTATTATCTGGTTTACTTAACATTTAAAAATTTGACATTCTTGTTACTACGAGGGTGGGCAACCGGATGACATGCCGGTAACCTTGTCCACGTCAGTACCATAGTTTAAAATATTACAAGGAAATTACTATAGTTTACGGGTTTATTAAATAGGTTACCGAACCTTAATAAAAGTTGCCATTCGTTTTTTTTTAATATTTTTTTATTTTTACGTTTTTCTCCTTCGTACGTCTTTGTATATTTTCGTACGTTTCTATCCGTTTATATACGTTTTTCTCTCTTGTCGTAGTTTCATTACATTATTTTACGTATTTGTCTATTTTTGTACGTTTTTGTATACTTTCGTCCATCTTTTTACATATCTATCTATTGTTATACGTTTTTCTCCAGATTCGTACACTTTTGTCTATTTTTGTACGTTTTCATCTCTTTTCGTATATTTTCATATGTTTTTTACGTTTTCATAGGTTTCATAATTTTTTTATTACATTTGTGTGCGCATTTATATGCTTGTGTACGTTTCATACATCTTTTTACGTTTTCATACTAGTTTTACTTTTTTCTACACCTTTTTATTTTTTAAACGTTTGTATGTTTTATACTTACGTATGTTTTATATGTTTTTATAGTTTTATCCGCTTTTATACGTTTGTATGTTTTTCGCTTTTTTATACGCTCAAAGACAAAAATGTAAGAAAATTCATAAATTGTATATAACATGCGAAAACGTATAATAACGTCCAAACAATTGTCCTTTTTTTAATTTTTTATTTTTTAATTTTTTATTATTTTTATTATTATTTTTTTTGTTTTATTTTATTTTTATTTTTATTTTTATTTTATTTATTTTATTTTATTTTTTATATTTTTTTTAATTTTTTTTATTATTTTATTATTTTAATATTTTATTATTTTTTATTTTATTATTATTTTATTATTTTTTTGTTTTATTTTATTTTAATTTTTTTATATATTTTTTAAAATTTTTAAATTTTATATTTTATTTATTTATGTATTTATTTATTTATTTTTTAATTTAATTATTTATTTTTTAATTTAAAATAAATAAATAAAAACCTGTAATGGAAGGTTAAAACATTTAGAGTAACTTGTATAACCGGTGACCAAATTTGAGTAACCTTTTTGTCACGAAAAAAACTTTGGTAACTTAGGTGAATATTTTGGCAAACTTTAGTAACATCTTTGTCTATTTTCCCATTTATACATGCATTATAAGTTTGAACGTGCGTATAATATCTTTTAACAACAATATACAAGTCGTAAGACAGGAGGTAATAATACCTCTTTAGATGCGTCTTAGTGCCATGTGCATGGCACCCATTAATCGCGTCTTAGTTGTTACACTCGGCATGGATTGGAGGACGCGCCGTAACATGCAAAAATGGAGAACACGGTCATTCGGACGATCGCGTTGTGAGAGTGTTGTTGTGTATGTGTGTGATTTTTTAGTTTTTGTGAAGTGCATTTGCATTTAAGTGGGGTATGTCTTTGTGGTAAAGTTGGTTGACTCGTTACAGTAACTTGGTGGTGAAATTGGTTGTTAACTGAGAAAATGACGTGACACTTAAGTAGGGTGAGCAAAACCAACCGACGACCGAAAATCGCCACAAACCGAACGAAACCGACCCCGACCGACACAAACCGAGCTATACTCGGGTCGGGATTTTCAGGAAGTCGGGACTCGGGATAAACAGACAAATCACAAAGAAAACCACACAAGTCGGGACTCGGGATATACTCGGGTCGGGATTCGGTTAGGGATTTCCAGATTGTCGGTTTCGGGATGGGTCGGGCTCGAATCAGGAGAGGTCGGTTTCGGCCTGATACTCACCCCTACGCTTAGGTGACGGTGATGAATTTGGTTGTTAGTAATCTCGCTAGCACTATCACTCACAGGTTTAAACAGTTTTATACTAGCATTTTTTGTATTCAAAATCAACCTTACGTCTGTATCCAATCCCTGTCTTCCACGACATATGGAACTAACCATTTTTGTATAATTTATCCAATCAAGCCTATCGGGACTTGCTTTCCTATTCATATGAAGGACGCGACACAAGAGTTAGAAAATAACTTGCATCTCTGATCAACTAAAGTATCCTTCTTATATATGAGGTTTCTAAAAAGTAAATAATATTCGTACATCTCCATATGGAAGTGGTGTTGATTCATGTCCTGTGTTAAACGCATGCATCGATCAAAAGTATTTTATATGTAACCCGCGGCAAACAATACAAGAGTGTTGGTAGGTCTATCCGATCAGAATAGCAAATTTAATGACTCGGTAGCACTTGTGGTTCGTTACAATTAAAATCGTGATTAATTAAAAGTATGATTTGCATTGTAAGAACTTATACTAAATTGCATATAGAAATGCATGCAATTATTCAATTAAGCCATGTTTTGGCAAAACTACAGGTGGGAGGTTTGTTTAGCTATGAAGCAGGATAAGAGGATGGTTATGCGGGGAACAAAAGCGCATGTGAATCATCTTCATGGCAGGTCCGAAACAGGTATGTTTTCTCGTCAATGACGACAAATGCAACAACTTAACTATAGCAGGTTACGTACTATCTTATGCAGAAAGCAACATCGCTGATTTAGATTTAACACGTGGGTCGTAATGCCCTGAAACACGTCCGTTTTTTGAGACACTTGTCGACTTTTGTCTAGCAAAAACAAAAAGATCGTAAGATCTTATACTTGGGTACCAGGTCCCGGTGATGTATTGCATGTGCATGAGGTTATGAGTTACAATGGCATTGGTCACTTACCACCTTAGCCCATATGGTTATCACATGGCATTTTCACGTCCCTTGCTCTTTTTCCTTCTGTTATCTGACCTTTCATTACACGTCAAAAACAATCCAAAGCCAATCATTCAGTATGAAACCAAAGCTATTTGACTTTATATACGAATGGGATTAGATTACATAAAAAGACTATTTAATTTGTACAAGAATGTTTTTAGACTACCCACAATAACAACCCTCATCAACCCTCAATTTTTCTGCCACATCAGCTTTCTCTCTCAAATGACCTACAAACGACCTTTTAAGCTTAGTAAGAAGACCTACACTACAAAAAACATACCCCACAAAAATGCATTTTAATTAATTAAATACACACGTAAAACAAACATTCAACCGAGTGTGCTAATCGGTTGAGTTCTCGACCCTCAACGACCTTGAGTTCCACAACAAGGATGACCCTCACTAACCTTGACAACCCATTCGGTTGTCACCTGCGGGTAGCCTTAGATACTTATACATCATCAAAGTATGTATTGTATCATACTTGTCACTTTCGTACTTGTGTATATCATTGTTCGAATACAATTATTTTGTGTGCATCTTTTCAAATTTTGATTATTCTATGTATCGATTGATGTATTTTTTGAGAATTGAATCATGTATTTTTGGAAATCGAATCAACTATTTTTAGAAATCAATACAGAGAATAATGAAAATTTGCAAAGATGTGCCCGAAATAATCGGATTCAAACAATGGTACACACAACTACAAACAGTGACAAGTATGATACATTTTTATAAACAATTAGCCCAAGTATCTATAACCCCGAAAATGACCCTATAGTACGTACTGAAATATATATATATATATATATATATATATATATATATATATATATATATATATATATTCTTAAAAAAGGTTTAATTTATTGGGAAATAAAATCTGGACACATTGAATTACACTATTACCTTATGCATAGACGTGTCCTATTTTTTACACTACTAGACTATGCCAATGGAATGCAATGAAATGAAATTTAAATGTGTTATTCTTAATATACAAAACTATCCTCTTCTTACTTATAAAAAATACTAAATATCACAGCTGTCAAACTAAAGCTCAAAGTAAATAAAGATAGACTATGCCAATGGTACTGGAGTGAAGTCGGTTTCTTACGCGGGTGCTACTTCTAATGAACCTCAGAAACACGAGTCTAATTTTCGGAGGTTGGAATGTAGCAAAAAGAATGATGATGTTGACCTTTCAGTTCCATTGAAAGTAGTGGAAGAGGTAAACACGAGGTTTGAGAATACTCTCTACGGTTATTTCCTTGGCCAACGCCTTGCTTTTCCTGTTGTTGATTACTATGTTCGCAATGCATGGGCTAAGTTTAGTGTGCAAAAGGTAATGATGAATGCAAAGGGGTTCTTCTTCTTTAAGTTCAATTCGAAGAAAGGTGTTGATGATGTGCTTGAAAACGGTCTTTGGTTGATCAGAAATGTTCCTATTATTCTTAAACCATGGACTTTGAACACTAATCTACTTAAATAGGATTTGACTAACATCCCGGTGTGGGTTAAATTCCATGATGTCCCCCTTGCAATGTTTTCTGATGATGGCCTCAGTCTTCTTGCCACACTGATTGGCAAGCCCAAAAGGTTAGATGCATTTACAAGCCAAATGTGCAAGGAATCGTGGGGTCGTAGTAGTTTTGCTAGATGCATGATAGAAGTGAAGTCGGATGAGGTCCTTCGGGACAGCCTCACTGTTGAGATACCATTACTTGATGGTTCGGGTTCGACTATTGAGAAGATACGGGTTGAATATGAGTGGCAACCACCTCGTTGTGACAAGTGTAAGATATTTGGTCATACTCTGACTGACTGTCCTAAAGTTGTTATACCTCCTGTTCAGCCTACTAGGCCTGTTAATGATAGTTTCAAGACTGTCAATAACAGGAAGAAAGGAAAACAAGGTGGTCCTATAATTCCGGGTAAAGGAGGGTTTACTAAACCTGTTGTGGGTAAGCAGTTTCAGTATCAACCCAAAAAGACTCTTCCTGAACCTAAGAATGTTGGTAGCGCTAAGAAGAAGACTTCTGATGTGGCTAGTTCTAGTGGAACAACGATTTCTACATCTAACCAATTTGATGCTCTTAATATGGATGATACGGATGCGTTTGGTATTCCTACTTATGACACCAATAAGGATGTGGATGCTGGATGTACAATGGAAGTTAATGAGGATGAGTCGGTTAAGACTGGTACTACATCACAAGAACCGCTTGTGAGTGATTCAATGGGAACTAAGGTAGTTGGTTCTACTCCTATAGCTGAGAAAATTAGTAAGCTTGAAAAGCTACTTATCGATGGGAAAGCTACTCTTGTGGATGATGAAGGTCATTCTATTCCGTCTACATCTGTCACTAAGAGCATCTACAATGCAAAAAGTCTTTAAAGACTTTTTGCATTTAATGCATTTAATGTTTCTTATGTTTAATGCAAAAGACTTTGAGTTTGCCAAGTCTCTCTACGAAGCTTTTCAAAAAGCTTTCACTACAATGCCAAAAAACCCTTTCAAAAGACTTTTGGTAATAGTAAAAAGCTATTGATGGTTTGTGCATTGTGGATGCTCTAAGAGGGCTAACCCATTTTCTAAGGTGGGTGAGGTTGTGGTTTCTGATAGTGAGGAGGATGAGGTTCTTAAACCGTTCAACGAATCAGCAAATCTTTTTGGTAGTGGTCATGAGCGTGAAGATGAGTTTGATGACTATGATGATTACTCGAAGCAAATTTATGATCTTTCAGTGAATTTGGATGCTCTTAATGCCATTTATGGCTTTAATCTCCAAGGTCGTAAGAAGTAGTTTATATTTTTGTCAGAGTCTTTCAATATCATGTGGTAGTGGTTTTGTTTTCTTGTCTAGAAAATAGGAATTATCTTGTTATGTAAGCTTCTCGCCTATGTAACGGGCTGAGATATGGGATTCACCCATATCCGTTGTACTTAAACGCTTTTTTGGAGTAATATATTTACCGAGTCGTTGACCTTTTACCCAAAAAAAAAAAATACAATATACTCTTTTTTCGTTAGTGACAGAATAATATCATATAATGACAACTTAATGTTATTTCTTTTACATATTATTATTCAATTATTAATTGTTAGGTGTTATAGAAAGAAAAACAACAAATAGACTAAAGAGAATGTAAATGATATGCCTGTATATAAAATTTATAATGGCTCATTGATCTTACTAGTGATTAAGGTATTTTAAGTTTTCATCATATATGAAAAAAGTTCATTTTCTTTATTGCTATCATAATAACCACTAAATAATTAATACGCTCACTATAACTCGAACATCCTTCACCCAGTCACCACCTTCGCCGCCACCCTCCACTTATAACCACCACAGATCCGCTGCCCTCCACGTCCTTTCACCAATGTCACAAATCTCTGGCTATCACCACCGAAGACCTAATCGAAAGCATCATAGGTCTTAATAACTAATGATTCACTCGAAGCCACCCCAGATCCGGCCATAATCATTATTGTGTCGTCTTCTCTTACTTCGGCGATGAAAATTCTGCTTGAGAAACATGTTGGAGAAAAAAAATATAATGAAGAAAACAATATACCTGTTGGAGAAAAATATATTATACATTTAGCTTTATAATTAGTATTTCGTAAATTGTTATTTTGATCCTTAATCTTATATAATATGCTTTATCGTTTGTATTGTTTAATTAAATTTTAAAATTGTCTTAGTGACATCTTTAAAGAAAAAAAAAAAAAAAAAAAAAATCTTTATTGCATGTAAATATGTAATTAATATAATAAAAACTTACATAAAACTAAGAATAATACAGAGCATATGAAAATGGTACAAAATCCTTTATAAAGCAAATCTCTTCGAGCTAAAATTCTAAATAACTAGGGGTGGAAATGAGCCGAGCCGCTCGTGAAAAGCTCGGGATCGGATCGGTAAAAAGCTCGAACGAGCCGAGCCTAAACGAGCTCGAGCCCGAGCTCGAGCCTAAATTAGAGCTCATTTGATAAACGAGCTCGAGCTCGAGCTTTATATATAAAGCTCGTTCAGGCTCGCGAGCCTAAACGAGCTTTAGTATATTAAATAAAAGATACTCAGTCACCAATAATAAATTCAAATAAATAGTCCAGCCCATATACTATTTGTTTGATACTTGGCCCATGTCATAACCCTAATTAAGAGGAGCTATATATAACAACCCTAATATATTCAACCACCTAATTCCACGCCTCTAAATAACCAAAAAAAACGCAGTCATTCAAAGTTTCAAACCCACAACCATGCTTCTCATCTCATTTAACCAAACAATCTGATATAAACAAACCCCTTTGCCTACTTTCTGATACAATCTGAACACTATCAAACAAACCACAATGCTTCAGTTTATACTTCAAGATCTTCTATAGATCTAAGGTAGGGTATTGCATGTTTTTGTTTTTGAGTTTGTTTGAACGAAATAAAGAATGAATTAAACAGCCTTGTTTTTGTTTGTTCTTTAATATTTAGATAACAAAGGAAGGAGCTATGCTCTTCATAGATCGATGATGGGTTTAGTTCTAACATTCAAGATCTATAAAGATCTGTAAATATGTAGAACAAACTGAGATCCTTTCAAGTCATTTCTGTTTGGTTCGAGGCTTGTTTGTGTCTTTAATTTATTTGTGGTTGTTGTTTGGAGATTGGATTTGGTGTTGTTTGATTTCGGTTATGTAGCCTTTAACCCTGTTCTTTAATTGTTTCATTTTTTCTCCGAATTGGTATAATAAAAGATTAAAAGCAATCAATTACAACGAAGAGGTTGTTTCAGTAGCGTAATCCTAACCACATCTTTGCCTCCTTGGAAAATCATCCTAAAAACGTATTGAAATAAAATGGTTTTTCATCAATAGCAACAAGTTTTAATGTTTTACTTTACGAAATTTGGTTAAGTAAACTGAAAGATAACATGTTGATTTATTAAAAAATTAAGTCACATTGTTTAGATTCAAATATGTATACCAACGAGCTCATTAACGAGCTCTATATAAACGAGCTTGAACACGTTAGCCAAGCAGTTTCTAATATGCACATCCTAAACGAGCCGAGCCCGAGCCGAGCTCGAGCCTTATATATCATACCACGAGCCGAGCTCGAGCTCAAATCTTAAGGCTCGAAACGAGCCGAGCTCGAGCTCGAGCTTTCTAAAATATAAACGAGCCGAGCTCGAGCTCTGCCAGGCTCGGGCTCGGCTCGGCTCGTTTCCACCCCTATAAATAACTTTCAACATGCTTTTTATCAAGGGAGTTGATACTCCCATCATATTTTTTTTATGCAAATATTACAATTGTGCATTGCAGTGTTGTACGATACAACACTGCAATACACAGTTGTAGTGCAAGCATTAAAAAATGTGATAAAAGTATCAACTCCCTTTGATTAAACAATCACAATAAATCTAAATCTTTTATGCATCGGATCCAACAAGGATTTATCTCCACGAAGGTTTGAGCTCTTTCTAGTACCATGAAAAGTAAAAACCTAGTGTGTATATTCCACGTGTCCCTAGTCTTGCTAGGTGGACCATCTTCGAAGCTATCACGTGGGCTATTTTTTCACTTTTACCATAAACTTCACACCCTATACATACTTCACAAGTACTCCGTAACACATTTCATTTGTACACTTTCACTGATCACCTCCTTAACCATTGTCAACTTCTTGTTATCATGGAGGCATCATTACACCTAGCAAACTATCCCACAAAACCAATATCACACGTTAAAAGACCACCATATATTACATGCACAATACAAATACAACGTTACACACGTATATCATCACCACCATCAAAGTTACTAGACACAAAAATGTTACCAGAGTTAACCACAGTTAGTCCACCGTTACTTAACCCACTTCAAAAGCTAGCAGCCTCAGCTCTTGACATGTTCGAACAGTCACTTATGGAGCTAGAAAAAAAACATAAGCTACCTAAACTGGTTGACCCGGCTGTTCAGCTTCTGAGGAATTTCGCACCGGTTCAAGAGTGTCCGGTTCAACATGGGCTAGAAGTAGTTGGTGAAATACCTGTCGAGTTAAGTGGGGTCTACTTAAGAAATGGTGCCAACCCTTATTTTAAGCCAAAAGGTGGCCATCATTTTTTTGATGGTGATGGAATGATACATGCCGTAAAGTTAGGCCCGAGTAATACAACTAGCTACTCTAGCCGGTTTACTAGAACAAACCGGCTAGAGCAGGAAGTATTATTGGGTCGAGCTTGTTTTCCTAAGCCAATAGGTGAGTTGCATGGCCATCTTGGCTTAGCCCGACTAGCATTGTTTTACGCTAGAGGTTTAGCCGGCTTGTTAGACACGTCTCATGGGATAGGCGTGGCTAATGCCGGCTTGGTTTATTTTAATGGACGTTTGTTAGCAATGTCCGAGGATGATTTACCTTATTGTGTCCGGATAAAAAGTGATGGTGATCTTGTGACACGTGGACGGTTTGATTATGATGGACAAGTTAAATGTCCGTTAATTGCGCATCCTAAAGTGGACCCTGTCACAGGTGAACTTTTTTCGTTGAGTTACGATGTTGTGAAAAGACCTTACCTTAAATTCTTTAGTTTTGAGAAAAATGGTCACAAGTCACGTGAGGTGTCTATTTCACTAGACCAACCAACAATGATACATGACTTTGCGATAACGCAAAGTCACGTGATCATTCCTGACCACCAAGTGGTGTTCAAGTTATCCGAAATGGTGCGGGGCAAGTCACCCGTGGTACTTGACCCGAATAAGGTGTCAAGATATGGCGTTTTATCCAAATCCGCTATAGACGGGTCAAGTATCCTATGGATCGACGTACCAGATTGTTTTTGTTTCCATTTATGGAATGCATGGGAAGAAGATGATATAAATGGTGACAAAATTATTGTAGTAATTGGTTCATGCATGACTCCACCCGATGCTATCTTTAACGAAAATGAAGACGAAAACGAACTCCCTCTTAGGAGTGAACTAACCGAAATTCGGTTGAACACGTCAACAGGGAAGTCGACACGGCATAGTATTGTGTCAGGGATGAATTTAGATGCGGGGACAATAAATAAAAAATTACTTGGACGTAAGACACGTTATGTGTACTTAGCAATAGCTGAACCTTGGCCAAAATGCAGTGGTATGGCCAAGGTTGACTTGGTAACAGGACATGTCACCAAGTTTTACTATGGAAACGAACGATTTGGAGGTGAACCGTGTTTTGTTCCTATAGGAAACGGCGGGAAGGAAGATGAAGGGTATATATTGTGTTATGTTAGAGATGAAGATAGAGACAAGTCGGAATTAGTTATAGTTGATGCTTTAAGTATGAAGCAAACGAGTGTGGTGAAATTACCTAGTAGAGTTCCATATGGTTTTCATGGTACTTTTGTTAGTTCTCTAGATTTAGCTAATCAATATTGATATATGTTTATATTGTCTTACTTCATGTTACCATGCAATCTTAACTTTGATACAGGTCTTAGTTCACATTTTATATCGTCTCTTGAGCAACTTCTTTCAAGTCATAAGCTTACTTAAACACTCTTAGTTAATTTAGGGCTAATTGCCTCTAAATGTATCATATTTGTTAGGGCTGAGCAAAACCGAACAAGAACCGAACCGAACCCACTCGACCGAACCGAGCGAACCGAACTGAACCGACCGACATTCGACTCGGTTCTCGGTTTATAGTTTTACTTAATTTAGGTTTCAGGTCGGGTAGGAATGAAAATCGACAAACCCGAGTTAGGCATTATGCGGTTTGTATATGGGTTTGACCCGACAAACCACATACACATATACGAGATGATGAGTTAACAACATATCTAAATACATTAACAAGAGAAAACTCACGGATCCTAAAAATTAAAAAGTACGTTGATAAATACATTGACAAGAGAATTTCCCTTATCAACATTAACAAGAGAATTTCCCGGATCCTAAAAATTAAAAAGTTGATAGCTTGTACCAATTTATGACTCTAAATAAGATTTCCATAATATATTATTTATATTACTAGAAACCAATGTTAGAATCAACAACACAGCACTCACATCAAACTGTTGAATCATATGCACCATGGTATATTACCTATTAAAAGTTCTTCTCTTTGAACTATGTGGGATATAAACATAAAACATGTTTCATAAAATAAACATGGCAAAAGTTCTACACAAGAACTTTAAAGTTGTTTTGGCATCTTCATCTTGTTTTGGGTGAAAATGGTTACTTCGATACCGTCTATAACCCGATCACATGCACTATAAGAAAAAAGACATTTAGTGATAGAGGTTCTAATGACACAAGAAAGTGTCACTAAATCTTACCTTTTAATGACACCTTTTTATAAGTGTAGGCAAAGGCCTAAAATTTTAAAATTAATGACTTTTTTTACAAAGAAAACTTGTCAAAAACTATTTACGCTCGCTTTTTTTTTCACCATAAATAGACTTTTACCGACTATATTTCTACCTACACTTTTCTAAGTAAGTGAGAAGCGTACAAAATTTTTAGTAACAATTCTTTTATACTTTTGGTGACACTTTTTTACTTAGTAACACTTTTTTTATATGTCAATAGATGACGATTTTTTGTAGTGGTGTTTTCACAAATATGGTAAATTGGATAAGTACACATGCTTCATTTGAAACAAAAGTAACTCTTAAAAGTTATGAACCGAACCCGCACACATGAGATACACTATGTTAAAAGAGGTGGAAGAAATCGCAAGGTGCATCGTTGTTGTCTTAAACATCTATTTCCTATCTTTATTTTTGTTTTAGCTATTGGTTTAGTCATTATTTCCAAGTACATGCAGGTGGTCATTCAAGTCATGTGGACAATAAAAGCTATACAACCAATTCACCAAATTTCAATCTGACTTAAGAACATTGTATCAATGGCATTAACAGTGGTTTAGCCATGTCATATTTTATTTCTTTAAAATCTCCATCCAAGAAATGTACAATTGCTTTAAGCCTTGAGCTGGTTTCTTAGCTAGCCTATGTTTATTACGCCAATTTCCTACGTATAGCTGAGGCAAATGCATTCATCTTGAAACTGTTTGTCTATTGGTAAGAGGAGGTTGCAAGTAAAGTCCTGATATACTAATATACTGTCTAGCACTTAAAACTTTATATGAATTAGTTGATGTGAGAAATGAAAATCCAAAAGTAGCTAGATCCAAGCATACATCAACTCAAGTCGAGCTTATATATAAGCTTGACAATAACTCGAGTCGAGTCTATATAAGATCGAGGCCCGATAAAGCTCGGTTCAGACGAGCTCGAATCAAATTGTTGAAAATAACTCTAAACCTGAACACATAAGTTACAGGGACTGATATTGTCAACTTTGTATTTCAGATATTGAGTAGAACACAAGTGTAGCTGAGTTTAGAGTTTTGGTCAAAGATGGAGGACTAAAGTTGACAAGCTGCTGAAGTTATTTGGTCAAGGCTATATAAGCTCGCTTTTCTGCTAGGGTTCGTTCATTATCTCTTGCCGTTTTCTCTCAAAGATATACACAGTATTTGTTCTCTCATTGTAATCAACCAAAATTTGATATTTGGTGTTATTGAGTGTTTGTGAGGTGTTGTAATAGTACTATTGATAATTAGTCAATAGCCTATCACCTGAATAGCAGTGGATAGGGTTCTGAGTTGTGTTTCAGTTCTTGAAGTTGGTATCGTGATTGATTGAGATCAGTTGCTTATTGATCTTGTGGTTTTTGGTTGATTAATAAATTGTTCTTGAATTGAGATTCAAGAAGTTGTTTTCTGGTTAAACTGTGTTTTTCTACATGGTATCAGAGCAAGGCTACTCATCTTGCTCTTGTTAAAACGTTTTTGGAAAATTAGGGTTTTAAAAATTTGGGGGTTTTTCAAAATTGTTTTGATTAAACCTAATTAACTGTGGTTAATTAGTGATTCTTTGTGTTAATTGATCAATTAAAAAAGAGATTTTCAAAACGCCTAATTTTTGAGAAAATTAGGGTTTGGATAACTTTGGGGGTTTTTGATCTCTGGCTTCAATCGGTGGTTGGTTTCTGGATTCTTGATCTGGTTGTTGGATATTGGTGAATCTTGGTGATTCTGGGCTGATTTAGATCGTATGGGTTATAATTCTTGACTAAGTGAATCAAGAATTATAACTTGGGTTGATTGTTCCGCTGCAAGTTGTTTTTCTGCGTGCACTGTAACACCTCTCACGCTCTCTTCTTTAATTCTGTCTTTACTTTCTTGTTTAGTGACGGGGAGTAGGATTTGGGTTGCTGAAGTTGAGATTATTGTGGTTTGTGTTTACTGTACTTACTTGATTCTTGTGTTTGTTTGTGTGTTAAGCCCTTGACCTACCACTTTGAGTGGCAAGGAAGCCTGGGAACTACCTTCTCTTCCCTTTCTTGTGTGTTTGTTTTGGCTCTTATCTTTTTTTACTATGTCTGTGCATAATTCTACACCTCCTAATTCTGTGCATAATTCTGATGATGAGGATGATGAAGTTCAAGTTACTTTGATTAGTAAGCTTGACCTAAGTCATCCATTACACTTACATCCTAATGATTCAGCCACTCTTACTGTTGTGTCTATAAAATTAAAAGGAACAGAAAATTATAATGTGTGGTCTTGTGCTATGTTGTTGGCCTTAGAGGGAAAAAATAAAACTGGATTTATTGATGGATCTTGTAGAAGATCTAATGTGGATGAAGTTTTAGGAAGACAATGGGATAGGGTGAATGTTGTAGTCTTGGGGTGGATTTTAAACTCTATTTCAGAAGGATTGTTTTTGGGGTCAAATTTTTTCAAAGAGAGCTTCTGAAGTTTGGACTGAATTAAAAGAGACTTTTGATAGAGTTGATGGTTCTGTTACATTTAATTTGCACCATAAAATCAATTCTATGTCTCAAAATGGTAGTTCTATTGCTGAATACTTTAATAAACTGAGTACATTGTGGAAACAATTTGATGCTTTGATTAAATTGCCTAGGTGTACTTGTCATGCTTCTGATGACTTTAAGAAACATAACCAGTTAATGAAACTTATGCAGTTTTTAATGGGTTTGGATGAGTCTTATATGCAAATTAGGTCTAATATTCTGTCTAGAGATCCTCTTCCTGATGTTAAAGGGCCTTTTGCCATTATTTCTAGTGAGGAGTCTCACAGATCTGTGGTCTCTGGTTCAGTTGCTGGTACCTCTCAGAGGTCTCAGTCAACTGTTTTCAACTCCAGTGTGCCCAATAAAGGTAGTTATCAAAGGCCCCCAACCTCTGCTAATTCCTCAAGACCTAATAACAATGCTAGATCTAATGATAATAGGAGGAACACTGGTGGACCTACTTTTGTTTGTGAGCATTGTGGTTTTAATGGTCATACTGCTGATAGATGCTTTAAACTCATTGGGTATCCTGCTGATTTTGGAAAAAATAAGAGGAATAATAATAGTAATAATCAGGGTGCTCAAAATTTTAATAGAAGGTTTATTAATAATAACAATTCTGTTGGTTCTAGTTCCACTTCTACCTTTTCTGATGAACAGATTTCCAAATTGATCTCTTTGATTAAAGAAAATACTTATAGTGTTGATGGAAATGGGAAAGGAATAAATGCCAATATGGCAGGTATTGTTTTAAACAATAGTAAATTCTTTAACCAGAATTTTCAAAGATTTTTTTGTAATAACAGTAAATTTAGATCTGCACTTGTTGCATCTGGGCTTATTGTTGATTCTGGTGCCAATAAGCATCTTACATATACTGATAAGTTCTTGGTTAATGTCATTGACATTTCCAAACTTGGAATCAAAGTTTCACACCTTAATGGTACTGAAGCTTTGATTACCAAGGTTGGAAATATGGTTTTAACCAAAAATTTAACTCTATATGATGTGTTGGTTGTTCCAGAATACTGTGTTAGCTTAATGTCTGTTCATAAAGTGGCTAGAGACAGCAAATTTGTTATTGCTTTTGATGAGTCTAAATGCTATGTCTTACCTCAGGATTTGAGGGGAATGAGTGTTCTAGGGATTGGTAGACAAAAGGATGGTCTGTATTACTTTGATGGAAATCAAGGTATTGGTTTAGGATTTGAAAATTCTAAGACTTTTTGTAATTTGACCAAAGAAACTTGGCACTATAGACTTGGTCATCCTTCTGATCAAGTCTTGTCAGTACTGAAAGGTGAAATCAATTTTGAAGATAAAACTTTAATTGAACCTTGTGATATTTGTCAAAAGGCTAAACAAACTAGAGAATCTTTTCCTTTAAGTGAACATAAAACCAAAGGTCTTGGTGAACTTGTTCATCTAGATCTTTGGGGACCTTATAAAGTTAAAAGTAAAGATGGTTTTAGATTCTTTTTAACTATTGTTGATGATTTCACCAGGGCTGTTTGGGTATACTTACTTAAAAGTAAGCATGAGGTGTTTGATAATATTAAGGTTTTTTATAACTTGATTAAAACACAGTTTGAAAAATGTGTTAAGATTTTTAGAAGTGACAATGGTACTGAATTTGTTAATAATCAGTTTAATAAATTTTGTGAAGAAAAAGGAATCATCCATCAGACATCTTGTGCTTATACTCCCCAACAAAATGGGGTTGTAGAACGGAAACATAGGCATCTCTTAAATGTTGCTAGATCCCTTATGTTTCAGGGGGGATTGCCTTTGTATTTGTGGTCTGAATGTGTTCTAACTGCCACTTATTTGATTAACAGATTGCCCTCTTCAGTGCTGAATGGAATGTCTCCCTTTAATCTTGTTTTTAATAGTAAACCTGAACTGAGTCATTTAAGAACTTTTGGTTGTCTTTGCTTTGCTACCATTCTTACCAGTAGTGATAAGTTTAGTAGTAGGGCTGAAAAGTGTGTTTTAGTTGGGTATTCCAACTTTCAAAAAGGTTATAAACTTTATAGTCTTGAGAGGAAACAGTTTATATTTTCTAGAGATGTAAGATTTTTTGAAAATGTTTTTCCTTTCAAGATCAAAAACTCTTCTGCTGCTCCTGACCCTCTCAGTCAGGGTTTGAATCATGTTAACTTCTTTGATGAAGTAGCTTGTGATAATCCTGGCACACCCAATGATGACATTACTCATGATGATCATCATGAGAGTGAGGGCAGATACTCCTTGCATCTTGGCAGCCCAACAATTGACCATGAACAGAGTGTTTTGGGGCACTCTGATGGTTCCAATGAGGTTACCAGTGCAAGTGAGATGGCTGCAACTCCTCTTGATGTGAGCAGTTCTGAGGGTGTAAATAGTCCCTTACCTGAACAATCAGCAGATCTGTCTTTTAATAATGATCAGCCATCTTTAAGAAGGTCTGATAGAACATCTGTATTTCCAAACAAGTATAATGAGTTTGTTGTTGACTCAAAAGTCAAATTTGGTCTTGAAAAATTTGTTACTTATGCAAAACTTAAAAATGATACTTTATGTTTTGTCATTGAGTTAAATAAAAGTTTTGAACCAAAAAATTATTGGGAGGCTTGTATGTATCAGCACTGGAAAGATGCTATGAATAGTGAAATGGGGGCTTTATATAGAAATGATACATTTGAAATTGTTGAGTTGCCTGTTGGAAGAAAAGCTATAGGTTGTAAGTGGGTCTTTAAAATCAAATATAAATCTAATGGTGAGGTTGATAGATACAAGGCTAGACTAGTTGCTAAGGGCTATAATCAAAAAGAAGGTGTAGACTTTGATGAAACTTTTTCACCAGTTGTCAAAATAGTTACTGTCAGATGCCTTATCAATCTTGCTGTTCAGCAAAATTGGCCTATTTTTCAACTTGATATTAACAATGCTTTCTTATATGGAGATCTTGATGAGACTGTTTATATGACTCTTCCTGATGGGTATTTTAATAGTAATGATAAAAGAGTTTGCAGACTTAAAAAGTCTTTATATGGTTTGAAACAGGCACCTAGACAATGGAATGCTAAGTTGACTAGTGCTTTAATTGAAAATAACTTTGTGCAAAGCAAAAGTGAGTATTCTTTATTTGTTAAAAATGATTCTGGTAACTTTGTGGCATTACTTGTCTATGTTGATGATATCATTATTACTGGTAATAACTTGGATGAAATTGAAAAGTTTAAAGAGTTTCTTAAGTCTAAATTCCAGATTAAAGATCTGGGAAAACTTAAGTATTTCTTAGGTATTGAAGTTATTGAAACAGATAAAGGGCTTTGCTTGACACAAAGAAAATATTGTTTAGATCTCTTATCTGAGTTTGGTTTATTGGCTTGTAAGCCATCTGCTTTTCCATTAGAACAAAGTTTAACTATATCTAATGAACCAAGTTTATCTGATCCTGTTCTAGATAATATAACTGAATACCAAAAGTTGGTTGGTAAATTAATTTACCTAACTCACACCAGGCCTGATATTTCTTATGCTGTACATTGCTTAAGTCAGTTTATGCATAAGCCTCTTAAGTCTCATTTGAAAATTGCTCTTAAGGTTTTAAGGTATCTTAAAAGCTCCCCTGGTAAAGGCATACACATTGTTAGGGATTCTAATGAGTCTTTAGAAGCTTATGTTAATGCAAATTGGGCTAAGTGTGTGGTGACTAGAAGATCTGTTACAGGATTTTGTATTTTCTTAAATGGTTCACTTGTATCTTGGAAAAGCAAGAAACAGAATACCCTTTCTAAGTCTAGTGCAGAGGCTGAATACAGAGCCATGGCCTCTGCTACTTCAGAAATTGTTTGGGTCCTAAAAATTTTAAAGGACCTAAACTGGGAACATTTTTTGCCTGTGAATTTGTTTTGTGATAGTCAGGCTGCAATTAAGATTGCAGCAAACCCTGTTTTTCATGAAAGAACAAAACATTTAGAAATTGATTTACACTTTGTAAGAGAAAAAATTTTGGCAGGTGTTATTAAAACAATAAAAGTTCAATCAGCTGATGTGTTTACAAAAGGTTTAGATAAACTTCAACATGAAAAATTGGTTTCTAAACTTGGAATGTATGATGTGTTCCAGGTTTGAGTTAAGGGAGGATGTTGAAAATAACTCTAAACCTGAACACATAAGTTACAGGGACTGATATTGTCAACTTTGTATTTCAGATATTGAGTAGAACACAAGTGTAGCTGAGTTTAGAGTTTTGGTCAAAGATGGAGGACTAAAGTTGACAAGCTGCTGAAGTTATTTGGTCAAGGCTATATAAGCTCGCTTTTCTGCTAGGGTTCGTTCATTATCTCTTGCCGTTTTCTCTCAAAGATATACACAGTATTTGTTCTCTCATTGTAATCAACCAAAATTTGATATTTGGTGTTATTGAGTGTTTGTGAGGTGTTGTAATAGTACTATTGATAATTAGTCAATAGCCTATCACCTGAATAGCAGTGGATAGGGTTCTGAGTTGTGTTTCAGTTCTTGAAGTTGGTATCGTGATTGATTGAGATCAGTTGCTTATTGATCTTGTGGTTTTTGGTTGATTAATAAATTGTTCTTGAATTGAGATTCAAGAAGTTGTTTTCTGGTTAAACTATGTTTTTCTACACAAATTAATCGACAAAACTCAAAAATGCCCTGTTCTTTTGAAACCCAGTCGGGTCAACCGTTTTTTAGCAACCACCCGGGTCGACCTGGATAAACAGTTCCAACCAGCCGGGTTTGTCATTTTTAGCCTAATTTTACAATTTTTCATACCAGAATAAATGAAGATAATTTTAAGGTTTTTTTTTTTATTATTATTGTTTGAAATAATTATATGTACAGTAGTATTTGTTTTGATAGATAGTTTTTGTAATGTTTAGACTTTAGAGTATGAATCCTCAAGACAAAGCACCAAGTGTATGTGAGAGTGAAGTTAGATAAAGCCTGGGAGCATGTAACGCAACATATCGAACAAAACAAAGCATGGGAGCATGTAACGCAACATATCGAACAAAACGGGAAGGAAAATGTTCATTTGTAACTTTTGCCGTAAAATAATACGTGGCAGTGGCATAAATAGAGTTAAGAAACATCTTGCTGACCGAAAGGGGGAGGTAACACAATGCACGCTAGTGGATCCGGATTTTAGATTTACGCTCCAATATTCCAAGGTACTTTGAAAGAAATTGACCATAAGCCTAAAGAGAAGGTTAGTAATGTCATCTCGGATGATGACATTGATGAAGAACAAGAGGTAACCCCTAAAAAATAAAGGTATAAACAAATCCTCTCAACCCGACCCACTATTAAGAAAGCTTGTGGTTATACATATGAATGCTTGAATTTCTCCTTATTTTCAACATGCGGTAGATAAAATATAGCCGGTATTGGTTTTAATTACAAACCACTGTACCTAATTATTAGTTTTTGTGTTAATTAATTCGTATAGAAGCCATTGGGTTGCACGATTATGAGTGATGGGTGGACAAGCTAACTTGTTTATGTATTGAGACGGATGAAACTATTTTGCAGATCGAATTTGATATTTGTATATTGTTTTCATCGAATAAAATCATGATGATTGTACTTTTAGTTCAATTCTATGTAAAGAGTTATGTATAATTTGAGACAGTCAAAACCCCGAATGATTCTCTAAAAAATCAGATTCATTAATTCACTAATGATATGAAATGTAGTATTAATGCCATCCTTTCGGGTCAAAGTGTGTATACTCTGCTAAACTTTTTTGGTATCTTTAAAATATAAAACTGCAATAGTCATTGTACTAAATTAGAACTCATAATCTTATGTAGTTACAGCCTAAAAGTCCAATGGGTGAAATACATCAAAATCGTCTGCTCAGTAAAAGCTAATGAGGTGGATTTATAGAAACGGACTAAAAATTCAAGGGTCGGTTGGGAATGACCCGTTGGTTTCAAAAGTTATAAAATCATTAATTCATTATTGGAAACAACATAAGTTACTCTTGGAGTCTCGGTTGTGCTTAGAAGCTCTCCACCCCTTCCTCATCAAAAGAAAACACTGCCACTTTAATTACTTGTTGTTGCCATCCTTTAGTTCGTCAGCGTTATCTTCTTCGTGTAAGTTTAAGTTCATGTATGATATATTTAAATTTATTTGGTGTTATATATATAACTTTGTATTGGTTTTGTTTAACATTTCAAATGCCTTTTTTATGTGTTTATCGTGTATGGGCAACCACAAACCATGAACATATTACACCAAGATCTTTTGATGTGAAAGTATAAATGTATAATATATCGTTTTGAGAACTTTTTACAACTCCTTAGGCCCTTACTGAAGTTGCATGATATAAAGCTACATTTCTTTTTTTAGACTTTGTTATTTTGTTGACAAGAAATAGTAAACCAGTGTGGGACTGTTGAGGTCCTACGGATCTTGGATCAATCATGGATGAATATATTGAAAGAGTATGAGTATGCACAATCTGATGTGTGCAGGGACTCGTTTAACACAACAGAGGGTGGGTTTGTTTAATGTAAAACACACTTTATTATTATTAACCACACTATAAAACATTACATGTACATACATATTTATACTAAACAAATGGTTGTGAATCAACCATTGTGACTATTCGAATGGTTGTAACCCAACCAATGTGACTGTTCGTGAATTCTGTAACTAACTATAATAACTACCATTAACTAACTTAACCGCTATTCGGTTATTAACTTTCTAACTAACATGTTTGGTCCTTCGTTTTTCAAGACTTATGATTCTTGATTAATTTCGATTCCAACATTCACTCCCCTAATCAAGACATCGTAATCTTCACTCTGTTCTTGTTCATCGTTGATTGCAGCCTTGTTCCTTTTTCCTTGTCTTCTCATCTACATTCTGATCGCCTTTACTGTTCCGGTCTTTCATGTTTAGTTGTTGCCTTTCTTTGTTCCATGGATGATCTTCTTGATCATCGTCCTTGTACATATCTTTTTTGGTGCTTCCAAGTTCTTCAAAACTTATCTTTGCGCATCAACCTGTGGTCCATGAATGTCTGCAGCACCTCTGCCATCCGCCACAACTGGTTTTCCTTGCACCCTCTTTGCCTCATAGTAACTTCACCATTCCTATATACACCTTTTCACCGTGTCTTCTTCTTGCCATCTGCATAAGACATCTTTCTTTTGGAACTTCTCTTCTTTCAACATTCTTCTTTCTTTTCTGCCCAAAACTGTAACGTTTCCATGATCATCTTCATGCTTTGTTTTCGGGTCTTCTTCTTCTTCAAAGGCAATATCTTTCTTGACTGCAATGATCGATCCATTGTAACCATGCGCTCTGGTACCATGTTGAGGTCCTACGGATCTTGGATCAATCATGGATGAATATATTGAAAGAGTATGAGTATGCACAATGTGATGTGTGCAGGGACTCGTTTAACACAACAGAGGGTGGGTTTGTTTAATGTAAAACACACTTTATTATTATTAACCACACTATGAAACATTACATGTACATACATATTTATACTAAACGAATGGTTGCGAGTCAACCATTGTGACTATTCGAATGGTTGTAACCCAACCAATGTGACTGTTCATGAATTCTGTAACTAACTATAATAACTACCATTAACTAACTTAACCGCTATTCGGTTATTAACTTTCTAACTAACATGTTTGGTCCTTCGTCTTTCAAGACTTATGATTCTTGATTAATTTCGATTCCAACAGGGACCAGATGGAAGCTAAGAGAGTAGACAAGTGCAACAAGGTACAACAGTGAATGAGAAACTATAACAGAAGAGGTCATTAGAGCCATCAATTTGGCAATGCCTACTCTCGTTGAACATATTATAGAAATGACTCATAAAGTAATAGAAGACTGAGATGTGCTTAGAAAGAGGAAAAACAAGCTATGGAAAACACTACTTGTTGATGCATAATCTGGCGCGGACTGATTCAACGACTCTCCTTGGGCCGTTAGTCGTCTTCTCGAGTCCTGAGTAGACCTGTCAACAAAGAGAACCCGTTAGGAGTGGACCCGAGGCCGTAGCCCCGGGATCCACCTCCGACGGTCAAGTTAGTATAGATGCGCGGAGCATATATGAGAATTAGGTTTAGGATAACCTGTTTGGTCGTCTTGTGATTGGAACCCCAGCCCTATATTTATAGGACATGGAATTAGGGTTTAGGGGTAGAGTGGGCCGCTGTCTGCCGGGCCTGGCCCATGTAGGGTCCAGTCCGGACCATACGTCCACAAGCCCCCCAAGTTTAGTATGACATAGTGCGTGCTATGTTATGCTAAACTTAAGTTCTGTTCATGGCCGCGTAGGTCCAATCAACTATAACGATATGGCCCATGTGTGCGCATGGGACGGACCATACTGCGCAGCCCACATGCGATAGTGCGCACTGGGATTGCGATTGTGATTGTCTCACAATGGTGAAGGTGGATTCCGTATGCTGCATCCTGGGTAAGGGCGTACCTTTTGTACCAGTAGCGATGCAACATGGTGCGACAGAAGACGTGCTTCTGTGGCAGAAGTGCGCGTTGTGCGCGACAAGGATGTGCGCAGTGCGCAACAAAGGTGCGCGTTGTACGCGACAGAGATGCGCGTTGTGCGCGCTGTGTGCGAACATTACATTCGTCTTTACAACCGACAAAGGACGTCTCCCATGCGGCAAGATAGTGCGAATATTTAAATTCGTCTTTGTACCGGGCTTGCAATACCTCTTACGTACGATCTGCTTCCAAATATGCCTGCGTGACTTGTACAGAAACAATGGTAGGATATACCCTGGTAGCCCCCCAAGTTTGATGGTGCTACTCGTATAGGAGCATTAAACTTAGTTATTCACATCCTGAAAAACACTTAATGCAAATATTAAAAGTATATGCCGCGAATCGCAGCATATAAAACTTAATGAAGTAAAAGATTAGCGCGTAGCAAAAATATAGCACATAGCATATATAATTAATAAATAAGAGAAGTAGCAGTGCGAATTACACCTATCGTGAGGTTTTACAAACTATATAAAAGAAATAGCATGTAGCTAACAATAAAAACAATGCGCGCACGGCGATTAATTGATCTTTTTATTTTTTATTATTATAAAAACAATGGCGCGGATGGTCGTACCATGACCGCGACTAATAGTTTCTGTTGCACGCACAGACGCAGATAGATTTATCGTGTTCGCATAGACTAACGTTTTGTGGATAATCGCAGTTGACCACGGCTTTCGTCCAGTGCCTGTACGTGACAGTGACAGTGCGCTCATAGCGATTGACTAGCATCGTGGTGCCTGTACATGACAGTGCGCGCATGGCGCCAATCTGCGAAGATTTTCGTACGCATGGCCTAACGCGGGTAGATTTATCGTGACTGCGTTGTTCGCGGCTAAAAGATAAAATAGGTCCGATCGTGCGGATATAGCGCGTGGCTATAGGTAAAATCGTGTTTACCAAATTAAAAGATTTATGTAAAATCTTCTTAACATTTAAAAGATACCAAATCTTGTCGATTTAAAAGATATACACAAAATATTAGGATATCTTCTTAAGTTTTAGAAAATATTGGTAATATGTTATTACCAATTTAACATATGAAAGTTACGTATATTTACGTATTAATAGATACGTGAGCAACATATTGCAAATTGAATTTAAGCAAAGGATTTTCAGTACGAGGTTAAGATTGATACCTTATCTTAATTCCACCATACGCACCAAACAATAATTCCTTTATTCATATAATCATGCGCACCGACCCACGAATAAAGAATTAGTAAAGATTTTAAATCGAATATACCATGGGCAAAACGACAATCGGATTTTCCGAATCTTTTTTGTGCCGATAAGTTTTCGGTGATGTAAGAACACGAAACTTGTCGTAGTCATGTCCCACGGATGGCGCCACTTGTTGATGCATAATCTGGCGCGGACTGATTCAACGACTCTCCTTGGGCCGTTAGTCGTCTTCTCGAGTCCTGAGTAGACCTGTCAACAAAGAGAACCCGTTAGGAGTGGACCCGAGGCCGTAGCCCCGGGATCCACCTCCGACGGTCAAGTTAGTATAGATGCGCGGAGCATATATGAGAATTAGGTTTAGGATAACCTGTTTGGTCGTCTTGTGAATGGAACCCCAGCCCTATATTTATAGGACATGGAATTAGGGTTTAGGGGTAGAGTGGGCCGCTGTCTGCCAGGCCTGGCCCATGTAGGGTCCAGTCCGGACCATACGTCCACACTACTCCTGAGGACGGAGCTGTGGTTGAGACTTGAGAAAGTAGACTTTTCTGATTGCATGCCGGAGTTTAATGAACTATGTGATCCTATAGTGTCGATATGGAGTATTCATGAAATGGAGAACATGTTTAAAGCTATTAAGTGTGCTGACGAGGACAAGGTAGTGTATGCCATTTCTAAGTTGAGATCCGAAGCTCTATCAGCTTGGTAGGACATAGTGAAGATTACAAGTGAGACTGCGGCGTGGAGTCAATTTAAAGACATGTTCAAAGATAAGTATTGTCCTATAAGGATGGTGACGCAGTTAGAGGAAGAGTTGTTGACATTCAAACAAGGAAATCAAACTATGCAAGAGTATACTTGAAACTGATTGTCTAATGGTAAGAGGAGCTTGCAAGTAAAGACCTGATATACTATCTAATCTACTGTCTAGCACTTAAACATTATGAGTTGGTTGATGTGAGATATAAAAAGCCAAAAGTAGCTACATCCAAGCAAACATCAACTCTACAATAATGCCAAATACACCACTATATGAAAGATAATAAAAGTTATCATTGTGAACATTAATACAAACAATATCAGATGCAACACAAGGAAAAATAAATAAATAAAGCCCAATGCGACTTCAAAAGCAAACACAATTAATCTCCTTCTCAAACTAAACCAATCCAACCAATCTTCTCAATATCCTCTTAAAATCAACCACCAAAAACAAAAATAAACCTAGCAAAATAACCTAAATGACCAATAAATCCAAACACTAAGATTGGACATATACTATTTGGCTATTTGCTTTAAACAAAATACTACAAATATAATCTAAGACCTAGAGCCTATTCAACCTTTTTGAGGAAATCTATAGTATGCTGCCACTGATCTTTTAATGGTATGCATGCAATTCTCCATTGCTATATAATGGTACTTCCCGTCGAATCCATTATGATACACTCTAATGAGGTTGTCTTGTTCGTTTGACAAACTCATTAGAGTGTATGATGCTGGATACGGCGGAAAGTATTATCATATAGCAATGGAAAAATGCATGCATACCCTTGAAAGATTGAAGATCCGGATTCTTTGGAACATGCACCAAAAAGGCTGATCCGGAAACTACTTTGTTATCCGTATCAGCTTTTAAACCGGAAGATTCTGCCGTTGTGTGCGATCAGCACTCTTTAAGACCAAATAACATAAATAAATTAGTGCAACACATTAATTAAAAGACTGTGAATCAAGCAACAAACCATCACATAACATCAATTGAGTATTGATCCTTTATTTATTTCATAGGGATTCTAGACTATGAGTATGAGTATAAAACATTGTTTAGCCCAAAAAAATTTATTATTGCTCATATTCGGTTTAACCCGAATCCGACCCTGAAAAGATCCGAACCCGACTAACCCCAAATCTTAATAGGGTCGGGTTCGAGTTTGTGTTTTTAAACGGGTACAGAGGGGTTTCCAAATCAATAAACCACGATCATGTTAAGAGCATGAACAAGTGAAGCAAACAGTGTCTTTTCAGAAAATTAAGAACATGAACAAATCAACAAAAGAAAATACAGAAAAAGAAATTGCTTCTAGTGGTCATTCTATGGCGAATTACAGTCAAAATATAATCCAAAAGACCAAGCCAAAGCTGCAAATTTAAACCGATAAGTGCGCAGTAACAATCATATAGCTAACTTAATGTCACAGATGCTAAACAGACACACAATATAAAATGAAGAAAACCCCACTTCACTGTGCCTATAAATCTGTAGTTACCCTAAAAAATATGCAATGCCGAGACCCCATTAAAGCAACAATATCTGGAATTCTGGATGTCCTTATAATCTATATATGCAGGTAATGGTGATTTGTGGTTGTATAGTCAGTTCATCGATATAACAAGATCTTATCAGTATAAACCTTTTATCGTTTCGATTGAAATTGTGACTAGTCGATGTAAAAGGCAAGCATCTGCATCAATCACACCGGACTGATTTAGGTGTGAAATGGTCCAAAACCGGACCGAATAGAGACCCATCCTAAACCGAAATTTTTAAATAACAAAATACTAGAACTGAGGGCTCCTTTTCCATACCATTTAAACATGTTTGGTCTAAAACCAGGCTTAACTAGTGATTCACGTTTAACTTCTTGCATAGACAGTTTCATTTCTTTCAGGTACTAAAAATAAATTCTTACAAAAAATAAATTCTCAATTTCATTTCTCAGTCAAAGACAGCAACATGTGCTTATATTTTACAAAATTCTATACTAGGAAAAAGTCATTTGTCTTGAGCAGTAAAGCATTTTCTAAATTTCTATCACTTTTCCTAGTTCATGCTTTGAATAGCTTTGTTAGAATTTCTTTAGTTAATCATTTATACAATGAGTCCTTGAGCAAACATATATAAACAAACAAGTAACCTCCTCAATTAATTTTCTTTCACAAGCTCTTTTAAGAAATGATAACATTGTTGCGGCTCCAAACACCACCCCATCCTGGATTATGTAATCATGAACCTGGTTTGCACCTATTTCAGCAACTTCCATATGTTCCACCCATGTTACAATGATAACATGTTGCCATTCATCACCTTTTGGAGACAATGATAACATGTTGCGGTTCCAAATAAACTTCTCAGACCACCTATTTCAATAATAAATCATGATGAAAAGTGTTTGATAGGTCTAGATCTGGTGCAGGATGGATGGGTACCATCATGCTTGGTATGTTGTGTTTGGGTAGTGAATGAGTTTAAGGCCTTTTGTTTACTAGTAGAGCTTTATGTGTGTGTAGTGTGATGGTGTGTTCTTGTTCTTCTATATATTGTGAATGTGCTCTTCTTCAATCCTTGTGCATGCGTCTCATTGGTTAAGCTAATGTGTGGATATGATTGTTTGATGGTTGAGATTATTTTGGTAGATGGTTGGAAATGTGTTTGTTGGTTGAGTGTACTCATGATCTTTATGGATGGCAAATCTAACTATCTTATAATGCATAAAAGACTACTATAATTAGAATACTTAAAATTAAGTCTTACAAGTTTAGAAAGTACAAGTAATTCAAACACAGTTAGACAATTAATACCTTAAATGAAATATAATTAGACATTTACAAGTTTAGAAGCTTAAAGTACACACTACTTTGTTTTTGCCATTAAAATTTAAAATTAATGACTTAAAATTGATCATTATGTATATTAAATACAATTACTCCTTAAATAGTCAATAAATACAATTAATACACTTATTAAAACACCCCTTACATAAGTAATACAAATTATCAAGCATATTGTACAACCAACTTAAACATAATTCCTACATTAAATGTCACTGATACAAATAATAAAGCATATTATATAAATTTTTAAGCCCGAACGGGCAATGGGCCAAATGGGCTCGAGCCCGAACGGGCAAGGGTCAAACGGGCTCGAGCCCGAACGGACACGAGCTAAACGAAATTTTTGATATCCGTAAATTTATTGTCAAAAAGAACATAATAAACTAAAATATGTTCACATATTGTACAAACCAAGCAAACTACTAAACAAAAACATAAAATAAATAATAAATAAAATAATACAAACAAAGCAAAATTTCATCAAACTTTTGCCATAAAAAACTAATAAGTAAAGCTATTGCCAAAAAACATATAAATAAAATAAATTATTAATCGACAAAATTGAAGTACAGGGTGCCCGCAGCTGAATCGCGCGAGGACCTTGCTAGTATTTTTAAATGCATGAGGGCAAAATTCAGATTTGCCAACATGGCAAACATCTTATCGTTGATCTAGTTTAGGTACTACAACATTTAGTGAGTGTTGGGTGAGAAGATAATAAATGTTTTTTATGAGTGTTGTTAAGAACAATAAGAGTACATTTGGTGGGAAGAAAATGCTACTATGTTACCATTTCTGTTGAAATGATCTAGATGAAAGTATCGAGAGTTTTATAAACATGCAAAGAAAAATATTGAAGGGTTGAAGCTTGAATTTTAGCTTCACATTTATAGTCATTTTAAGCCCAACGTTTACATTTTGATAATCTCACTAAACACAATAAAATTTAGAAGTGAAATTTTACAAGTGTACCAAAAAAAAAAAAAAAAAAAAAAAAAAAAAAAAAAAAAGGTAAGAACTAAAATTTATTTCTAAGCTAAGTTAATCCTATTCAGTAACTAGCTTATAAACACATGCTTAACCGGTTTGCGTTAAAGAATTTAAAATCATCTTATTGCACTAGAGGTTGAAGACTTTCACATCACCCTAGCTACTTGTGATTCACTCCAAAACTATTGATCTTGATCACTGACATTAACTATGAAGTGGTGACTTTTAATTTGAACTAGAGTTTATAGAAACAAAGTGATGGAGACAAGCATTTTACGGTTTGAGCATTTGGATATATAGTTGAGTGCATTCAATTTTTATCAAATAGTAGTTGAGTTGCATTCAAAAATAAACGGATGAAGGAAATTATGATACTACCATCAAACTAAACTTTACAATATCTTGGATGCTTTTGCATCAATAAAGAGAATTGGTTACGTACATTTCATGGTATATTATGTTGGCTAATGAGTTAGCCTCATGGATTTAATGTTAATTAGTTGTTTAACCCTCATGAGCAAGAAAGCCAAGAATCACTCAAGTTGTATTACATTCTACTAATTAGTATGGAACCACTTCTTGAAAATTAAAGACAATCTTGAAAATGCATCTTGACTCGTTGAGGCAGTATAAGCGAGTAAGAAACATTAATGAAAACAAGTTTCTACTACTGATTGGTAGTTCAAATTATGACATTGCATTTATTGATTGGTATTTCATACCATCGACTATCTTAGGTTGGGTGTAATGTTCACGCGACCATTACTTCTTCAGCGCCACATCAACTTTTTAGCACGCCACCTTACCATCACACTTTTAGAGGTGTGGTGGTAAGTACTTAATCAAACACATTAAAATAACCCACTTTATATAAACATACAGGCAATCACAAAAAAATAAATAAATAAATAAAATTTTTATGCTTTGTTGGGTGGTGCCTGACCAAACCCATTTAAGGGTCTTCGTGCACCATCTTTTAGGGGTGTCATGGTGCTTCGCGCGCCATCTGCTCTCTTCATGGGCAAAACGTACTACCATGATGGGTGGACTTACAATAAGTTGAAAGCTAGCAAAATCAAAATGAGCCATAAATTCTATACGTTGGTAGGTTTGATTAGGTAGTTCATACCATTGACTATGTTACAATGTATTTATTTTACACATTTCAATTTTAAAGACACATTGGTAGGTATATGCCATAAGTTATTGAATTTGTTATCACGCTCAAACCTTTACAAAAAACCTCAAACAATAAAAGAAGACAAAAAAATAATAAATAAATAAATAAAATTGACTAGCGAAACCTTTGACAACTGGATATCTATCCACTACTCCCAACTTTACGTTGCTAGAACTTGTTTTAAACTACAACATTTTTCATTCAATGTACTTCATTGAAATATCGCTAACAAAACCACGGTCACACTTCTAAGATTAACCCAAAAAAGTGTTGAAAAATATGGTCAAAAATATTGAATGACAATTGATGGTCATAAAATACACTAATGGAAATTAACTTGAGTAGTTAATTCATGGTCAAATGTAACCACAAAATTTATTGCGTGTTCATGAGCCATTAGTGCGAGTCATTTTTCGACCGTTATTTTCTTAATATCCATTCCCTATAAATGAAAGCTATACTCTCATTCCCAAAACACCAAAAAATATAGAACTCATACATTCCTCCTCTCCTTTATATTATCATATGGGTTTCTTGTGTATCCATTTCGTAATAGAGGGAACGCACATTTTGATTCGCCTAGATAACTCGTTTGTTCTAACGGGGTTATCTGTTGTTGTTGTATCCTGGGAGATAGACGTCAATAATTTCTCAAGCACCGTGAAGAGGACGAATCTATCTTAAGGAAAGTGTGAGTATCACATGCCTAAACATTTTCCTTGTTCGTGTTTTTGAGTCTCAACAATTAAATGTAAGGTATCGTTTTCTATACTTTATGCTTGTCACTTTATTATTCATTTGTCTCTAATACCAATACCATATACCTATAACAAAAAGATCGTTATCGTCTATAACTATTGGCATGTTCACAAGTTTATTAAACATTCTGGGTAATTATTTGGTTTACAAAATTTGCTTGGAAGAAATGTGATCATCGAAGTAATGGCTAGAAGCAACGGAATTACTTTTTGAGTTTTAGTGATTTTTAAATGTGTCTTTAAAATTGAATTACGTAAAACAAAGGTTTGTTTATTGCTCTCGAAACCTTGTACTTGTTACGTATACCTAAACTCACATTTACACCTCTCGATGCACCCTTGCATACATACGTGCAACGGCACACAAAAAATGCACACTTGCGCCAAATCATTATATGCACCAAATGCAAAATGACAATAATCAATATAAAAGAATGTGTGGATCAAGCACACATATAAACCGTTTTGATCCATCATTTAAACAGAAATGTTGCATTTTTGTTACAAAGTTTTATCTTTTGTACTAAATATGTATTGTGAAATCATCATCTTTCGCGTTGCAACTAAGAATTCACGCATTAAATACAACGAACATCAAGTTAATAATAACTACATGTTTAATCGGACATTCAAGCTAGTATAATTTGACTTAGCCGGTTTTCCTACTCCTAACGTAAAAATCAACTAATTAAAAAAAGAGACGACATACAATAATCAATAACTAGGTTTCATGAATTCCTAAGTAGATACTAGTAGATATAGCTTAGCATGGTAATGAAAAGAGAAGCAATTATAGTAATAAAACAATAACACAAAGACATGATTGAATGATTAATTAAAGAACTTATCTTTCACTAAACATGAAGACATAAATAGCCAAAAGGCCTACAAAACTGTAGAATATCATTCAAGGGTTTTGCTCCAAAGTTACACTCAAAGTTCCACCATTATAATGAAAATAAAGCGAAAATGTATATAGGATTACATTTGTGACGGCATCACTTGTTAATTGTGACGCCTTCAGCTCGTCGTCATTAGGGTTTTGAATCTTGCACCGACTTATTGTGACGACGTCAAGTTGTAGTTTTTGACGTCGTCGCCCTTCATGATATTGGTCAGGACGCCATCAGCTCGAGGCCGTCTCCATCGCTTGAGCCATCACTTGTAATTTCTGAAACTTCAACATCTTTGATTTCTTCAAGTGACGGCGTCACTTAGTGCTTGTCGTTTTCTTTGACTTTTTCCCAATGTTGTCGGTTTCTTCGTATTTTCATCTAATTGAGTCTAAAACATACCATTTTCCAGCATTTGCTTCCTAAGTACCTAAAACTCAAATAGAAACGATTAGGGCAATAAATGATTAAATATGTATCGATTTAGAGGCTAAATGACCCCTTAAAACGTATAAAGTTACACCTCATCAAATATCCCTATACTTGGGACTTGTCCTCAAGAAAATATGCTTTTATGCTAATCAATTTAAAAGTTCATGGGCATTTAGCATTTGGTTAAAGATAATTTACAACATAATTCATTCTACAATAGTTATAACAAGCACGGAAATTATATATTAGCACCTCACATAAAGTGTTTGGATTCTCTCATCTCTCGGGTGTATATTTAATATAACATTATGGAAATGGACAAATAAACACTCTCTACCATTTATAGCACATAAATTACCATGGGCTTAATAAAAGATCAAACCCCCACTGCTTTGGTGTAAACACCTAGGATAAACTATCAAAGAGGACTTTACAAAGGTTGAAACATTAGGTATAAGGGTAACGAAAAATACAATTTTGGGGATATGGGGAATTTTACCGGTGGCAATTTAATCATCCAAGTCAATTTACATGTACAAAGTAGCGTTGCTATGCCAAGACTCGATAGACAAACTCTAACTCTTTCATTGCTTTTCTTGGCACTTTTTTTACTTAAATATAAGTAGGATGGTTGTCCGGGTTTCTTTTCTTTTTTCTTTTCTCTTTTTTTTTTATTTATTTATTTTTTTTTTATCATACACTTTTGCCCTGCCATCTTTTAATCTGCTGAAAATAAATAACATAAATAACTCAGGATTTATAACTACATTCTTACAATTGTATTTCTACATAAATAAAATCTAAGTAATGATCCGAATTGCACGGAAAAAATAATTTGACTTCCTTCCCCATTACACCATAAAAAATACTACCATAAGTCTCAATCTTCCCAAAAATATATTTACAAGATATGACTCGACTTGGCAATCATGTAAACAACTAGATAATTCACTAAGGGTTTAACATAAATATTGTAAAAATAATTCACTAAAAATGAGTGCATACAAGGAAGGCTAAAGCGATGTTGGTGTAAAATTTAGTGGGGTGTAAACAATGTTCTTCATTAATATTTAGGAATCCGTCGAAATATCACGAGAACCGTGAAAAAATAGGCTTAGAGGGGCGAGTACATAGCAAGGGTGTGGAGTAATTACTTGACCAATGTAGTCAACGTAATTATAATACACAGGTTAAAAACAAGGATTATCCTAATGCCTCTTATCATTTAGTAACTCATAACCACACGAATGTGATCTCACTAGCGATCTTGGAATGCATCACTAAAGCAAGTTTTAGAATTTATATACTACCGGCGCACTCATAAGCATTAAAAATGAATGTTTTATCCTATATCTAAAGGCGAACCTCACATTTTTTTGTTGGAATTTTTGAGTTGTATGTTTTTGTGCTAGCTATATAACTTCTATCCATGAAACGCTTTATTAATACTAAAGTTTCATTTGTAAATATCATAGAATTTTTAAATTTTGTGCCAAAATTACTTTTACAAGTATTTTTTTGGTTTTTTCACAATTACTAAATAATAAAACAAATAGCAAATGCATGACTAGTTTCTAAGGTGTCCTTTTTTACCCTCCCTATGTTTAAATTAAACATTGTTCCCAATGTTCTTAAAAGTACTAAAATTGATAAAGGAAAAAATAAAAGAGATGAAAGAAACTAGCAATCCCTTGATTAGCTCGCGGTATGCATGGAAAATGGAAATACGGTCAAATCTTCCCCAAGAATATAAAATTGTCCAATGATATGTTTCTTGTCCAATATAACCTATAAATCTTAAGAAAATGAACATGAAACCTTGCATAAAATCGTCAATAAACACTGTATATAATAAAACTAAACTAGAAAGCAAATAAGATATAATACTTGCAAAATAAATATTTACACGAATCTTGAAATTTAAAAATTCTTTGAAATTTTCAAAATTTGGGTTTTAACATAAAAACAAAAATCTGGAAAAATTTATTCCTACAACACCTGACACCATCACTTCGTAATGGTGATGCCTTCACCCTGATAGGTTGTTTCGTTTTGTTTTCTGGAAAATTCTAACTTTTAAAACCTGTAAATTTTCTCTAAAACATTTATTGTGACTTGATACAAGTGTTTGAGTCTAACAAATATGCAAACAAGAAAGAAAATATTCTAAGTATAAATTGTAAATTTCTCATATTCGAATTTCGTCCTTTAAAACTAAATAAGAATTTTCCTACACTTATCTTTTAGTAAAATACCTTTATATGAAATTAAGACGAAGTTAAAAATAAAATAAAGCATTTACACAAATTATTTGAAACATAAAAATTAAACAATTAAAATAAAGTGTTGATATAAATAATGCGTAAAAACCGTTATTAATATTTTTCGATATCCCTATGTTTTGACGATCACAAAATCTAAAATCATTAAACGTAAATTCATTACGTAAATAAGTATTTAGTGACAAAATATCATTATATCCCACTAATTCACTTAAGGTATGAATAAACAAGTGTCTAATATATTTTATGATAAAAGGAAGGCTTATTTACTAATTACAAATTATATAAAATGGTATAAATATTTTATATTTAAGAAAAACACTTTTGGTAATTAAAGGAAAATGTTTATTTCATAATAAATATATAAATTCAAATTTTTAACCAAATTCAGTTAAATTTTCACCAAAAAAACTTTCCCTAGAAAAAGACAAAGAATCAGGCCGTTTCATATTTTCGGCCCCCTTAATTATAAGGGGGCCGGCACACAATTAAGGGGGCCAGCATACGCTCCTGTGTCAGATTTCTTTGCCTATAAATACTGGTTCAAATCTGAATTTTTTCATCACCTTTTGCACTAAAACTTTCTGTTCTAATTCTCTCAAATCATCTTCCTAAAACCTTTGATTATAAACATATTAGTTTTTGTTTTCAAGTGATTCTATCCATCCTCATTCAAAGTGCAAGAGAATAATACTCCTTTCATCTCAAACCAATAAGTATTGAAGATTAGTTGTGTAGCTTGTATTTATTGTATAGTTGTGTAGTGATTGTAATTGATAGATCTAGGTGGGTTAGTAGTTGTGAATAGAAGTAGTGAAGAAATAGTTGTGGTGTGAAGAAGAAGTAGTGAAGGTGTGAGAAGTAATGTAGTAGTTATGTTGTGTACAAGTTGTGAAGAAGGCGTGTAGTGGTGTGAGATTGGTTCTAGCTACTATTAGGACTCGACATTTAGCTTAGTGTCGTTAATTGGTGTAAGCGAAAGTCGTGTAAGGTTTCCCCGCCAAAAAGGGAGTTTGTTGACATAGTGAAGAAAACTCTCGAGTAGGTGACTTGAGGAGTGGAGTAGGGCAAAGAGGTGCTTCGTAGCCGAACCACTATAAATATCGTGTGTTGTGGTTTGATCTCTCTATCTCTATCTTTTCATCACTTTCATATTTACATTATCATTATTTAGTTAGTTAGATTAATTATTGTTTGAGTTGTGCAAGTGTTGAAATTCACATAAATAAGAATCGAAGTTTTTATCAAACAAAGTTTTTAAAATATAAATTGACGTAAAACTATTCAACCCCCCCCCCCCTTCTAGTTTTCCACAATTGGCATCAGAGCTACGTTAAACAAGATTTTTAAAATTAACTGTATTTTAAAACCTGAAAAGATCTATGGAATCTGAAAAATATTTAGAAGGACAATCTATACAAAGACCACAACTATTTGAAAGTGATGGTTTTCTTTATTGGAAAAATCGATTCGAAACTTATGTGAAATCAAAAGATCTAGATCTTTGGCATGTTATTACTAATGGTGATTTTCCTCCTATACAAAATAATCCCGAAACCAAAAGGGATGAAATTGTACCTTTTGAAAAAGAAAACGATGATTTGAAATAGAAACTTGCTAAAAATAATAAGGCTAAAATGGTTATTTATAATGCGTTACCACGCAAAGAATATGAAAGAATTTTTATGTGTAAAACCGCAAAAGATATTTGGTACTCTTTACTAATCACTCACCAAGGTAATAGTCAATTCAAAGATAATAAAATAGATCTTCTTGTAAAACGATATGAACAATTTACGATTTCGGAAGAGGAATCAATTGATAATACTTTTGCTAGATTTAACACTATCATCACAAGTTTAAAAGCACTTGATAAGAATTTTTCTAGCAAGAATTTTGTAAGGAAATTTCTTAGGGCTCTCCATCCGAAGTGGCGTGCTAAAGTGCCGGATATTGAGGAGTCAAAGAATCTATCAACTCTACAACTTGACGAGCTAATTGGAAACTTGAAAGTGTATGCGGTGATAATAAAGAAAGATTCTGAAATGGTCAAAGGAAAAAGGGAGCAAACCAAGTCTATCGCATTGAAAGCAAAAAAGGACTCTAGTGACGAAGAATGCTCAACCTCCGAAAGTGAAGATGAAGAGTATGCCATGGCCGTAAGAGACTTCAAGAAATTCTTCAAAATACGAGGAAGATACGTTAGACAACCGTTTGATGAAAGAAAAACATTCCAAAGAAACAAGGACGACAAGCCTAGCAATAATGAAAGAAAGTGCTTCAAGTGCGGAGATCCAAATCATTTTATTGGAGAATGTCCGAAATTATCAATAAGTGAAAACCACAAAGCCTTTGTAGGAGGAGCATGGAGTGATAGTGACAACGATGAAAAAGACACAACAAAAGAAGAAAAGTGTCTCATGGCAAGATCTTCCGATGAGGTACGTCCCGAAACCGAATACTATAGTGATGATAAATTATTGTTAGATGAAAAAGATTTAGATAGCGAATATAGTAGACTATGCAAACTAGGACAAAAAGTCATAGCTAAAAATAAACTACTAAAACACACTAATAAAAGCTAGTGAACTAAAACCTTTAGAGTTAAAACCAAAGTATATACTTTTGAAAGATAGATTAGTACCTATTGCAAGTGATGAAAAAATTAAAAGCTTTCATAAATCTTCCTTAAAACCCGAAGTAGAACCCCCTAAGCCAAAAATAAGATCTAAAACTCCACCACCTAGAAAATCAAATAGTCCTCATCCTAGGTCTAAAACTCCTCAACCTAGAGTAACTTTCACAATAATCATCAAATGTGGAACTTCAATCCTTGGGGAATGATTCCACCATATATGCACCCAAGTCAAATGCATAACGTCTTTGGACCAAACAACTTTGGTCAAATGAGACAATGGGGACCAACAAGATGAATTCGTCATACCTTGGCAAGATTGGTTTTCTATCCGCTTTCACATGGTCATGAAATCTGTTGAAGACTTTGAAGATTTGCGTGTTGAAGACAAAAAGGTACACGTCTCTTTTAAATTTCCATGTCGAGATTGCATGCTTAGTCTAGTATCTAGTTCATCGTTGTTATAGCTTATTTCGTAATCACTCTTAGCTAATTTTCTTGTTTATATATATACACATATTTTTTTCTTATTGCATATACATACTTATACATATTACTATTAGACATACTATATGCCTTTATAACCTAGAAAACTCATTAGTTGATTTTCTAGAACTAGAAATTATTCGTTTACGAACCTTTTCTTTTCCCCTCTTTTGGCCTTCTTGAACTTTAAACGTTCAAACATACTCATGTTGATATAGAGAAATGAGTTGAAGAACCTATGGATGAAACAAACTCCTGTCACCTTTTGCATCCGTCTCCCTCTCCTTTTTCTCGTCTTATAAACCCATACTCTATATATATATATATATATATATATATATATATATATATATATATATATATATATATATATATATATATATATATATATATATATATATGTACATACATATATACCTTCCACATTTTTCATTGTCGACTTGACGGCTTGATTAATTTTATCCAAAATTATCAAGGAAATTTTAGTTGACGAAATGTCAAATAAAAATGTCACGTAATTCTCTTTGTGCGAACATTCTCCAACGTATTTTTGATTAAAAATAAATATAAAATATATATATATACTTACTTATTTTTATTTTCAGAATCAAAACCGTGAAAAACCCAAAATTTAACTGGGCGGCCCCCTTAATCATTAAGGGGACCGGCAGTGTTAATATGGGCGGCCCACTTAATGTTTAAAGGGGCCAGCCATCTGACAAATTCCATACGATTTTCTCCCTTATTCTACTTACCAAACACTTCATTTTTTTTCCCCACTCATTCCCTGCTGCTGCTACTCGAACCAAAAAACCAAAACCACTCAAAATCCATCCTCATATCAAGGTTAATTAACAAAGGGCAAACACTTATAACACGATTAGCATTACGTATTGTAAGTCTTTCATAATTCATTTCATCTAATTTCATCACATTTGGTCATACTCATGATTTTGCATTTTATTTCAATTTCTTCAATTTTAATTTTTCTTGTAATTAAGTCTAGGATTCTAATAACTAAATGCTTCTCTTAGGATTAGAAGGTATAATTAACACTAGAAACTAATAATTACATACCCTCTTATAAAAAAAAATTAAAAAAGTTCATACACTCATTTTCAAATTTTGCTTATACATTGTTGAATAATGCTACAAAAACTTGTTAAAACATATCACATTATGGTTTTATAACTTATTAATCACAAAAACAAATTTTTCGGTGAAGTAAAAATATTTTTTGTTTGATAAGAAGGTGTTTGGATCATGTCCGAATAATGTCAAAAATCATCCAATATAATCTCTATAATACATCGTCATGAATATAAGTATAAAACTAGTATTTTAGAGTTGTCAAGATATATAATTTATATATATATATATATATATATATATATATATATATATATATATATATATATATATATATATATATATATATATATATATATATATATATATATATATATATATATATATTGACATTTTGGTAGTAAATTTTCTAGATAAGGAAGCTTTTGGTTTAACTAGAAAAATAGTATTTTTGAGTCAAATTATAAACCATTCTTTTTGAAACAAATCATTTGCATAAGAAACTTGTTGGAAATAGCTAGTTATACAATCTAATGTAAATCTAGCAAATTTTCATGATATATTAAGATGTTTGAAGGGGCGTTTGGATTATCCCACAACAACTTGATAAACATCGTAAAATATATCTAACACAAGTTAAAAATAAAATAAGGAACAAGGTAAACTATTTCTTAAGTTAAAGGTCTTTAGAGTCGAAGTACGTTTACGTTTCACACATGTCATAAAAATATAAGCATCATATTTTAACGTTAACTTTATTTTAATTTTATTTTTGTTATTATTGTGTTTAGGTGAAAATGCCCAAAGTTATCACCGAAGATATTTCCTTAACCAAAAACTACATTCCCAAAGTTTCTCAACTTCCCACCACCTCTCCTTCCATTGCTCATTTCTATCGTCAAATTGAAGATAGAAATATTCATGAAGGTTGTATCGTACATCCCACTTACTATCAATCCGATTTCATCGATCGTATGTTCACAAATATCCGTTTTGAATGTCTCTTCCAAATAAATGAACCCATTATTCCTCGCTTCATTCTCGACTTCTATAGCCAAGTCAAGGTTCAAACCGATGATTTTGGTTCCATTCTCATCTCATTCATGATCCAACATGAATTCATTACTCTAACTCTTGCACAATGCGGTCAAATCCTCCAAATTCCTTTCACCGGTCAATCCGTTTTCACAAACGAATGGGATCTTGGTGCTCTTCAATATTCTCGTCCAACTTTTGGTCCTTATTTCTCCGAAATTCCTTCTCCACTCGAAATTCGTCAAATGCTCGGTTTAACCCGTGAAACCCCCACTCGAAAAATCAAATCCAAAAATGTCGATATCACCGAAAACCAAATCCTACTCAAAGAATTAAGCCCCGACATGAAGCGTTGGGAAGAACTCATTCGTGAGAATGTGTTTGGTACCGGAGGCCACCGTGACCATCTCCCGGCTAGCCTCGCTCATATGTTGTATTGTATTGTTGCCGAACAACATTACAATTTAGCTTACTTCTTCATCAAGCGCATTGAAGGTGTAAGAGATACTCCTAAAGCCAATCTTCCATATGGAATGTTCCTCACTCGTCTCTATCGTCATGTTATCCAACACTATCCCGATCTTGATGGTAGCATCTATGAGTCCATCTATCCGACCTTACGTCCTCTCGTTCTTAAACAAACCCGTAAACCTCGTAGTGATAAGGGTAAATCTCGTCGTCATAGTTTCCATGGCTCATCATCTCGTCAAGAGAATGATGATGAGGATGAATTCATTCATCGTGCTCCCTCTCCCAATACATTTCTTGAAGGCTTGGAAGAACTTGAAGAAGACGATTACCAAGTGCCATCTCCTTCCTCTCAAACTAACCAAGTGCTATTTGAGCGAAAAACTGATTTGCTCAATCAAAATCGAAGGATACGCGAGCAGATGCGAGGAGGCTTCAAATCTAATGCCAAAATGATTGGAGGATTGTTCAAGAAGAAGAAGTGATGGGGTCTTTTTATTTACTTTGGATGATCATGTTTGTTGAACTATTAGTTTGTTACTTTTGTTGAATAATTGTTTCTTGTGTGCTATATTTCCGATATATATTCGGAAATTAATATTTGTTGCCATGATTTTAGATACATCTAAACTATGTTATTAGTTAACTTATTGTTATTAGTTGCTCTACATGTATGCATGTTTTTATACTTGCTTTTAATCTATGCTTGCATGATTTGTGTATGATTATATATATATATATATATATATATATATATATATATATATATATATACTAGCTTATAGACCCGCGGAATCACAGGGTTTTAAAAGAAATAATGCATCAAGAAATTAAATGTATGAATAAAGACAACGAACGTAAACAGGTTGAACGATTTTTTGAAATAAATAATAAATAGTAAGTCACTGATACTATAAACTAATATGCTTGTAACTATTAATGTAATAAACGCCCATACATCGTGGCCTCCAATTTTGACGGTCTTGAAAAACAAATGTATGTAGTGAGCGTTAATTAAGTGATAAGCAAATGTCCATTCCATGAGCACCCAATAAGTATTAAAGAATGTGCAAGTAAAAGAAATTTAAATTCAAAAAATGACATAAAACATGTCATATGTGTATTAAAAAAAATGTTCTATGACATTATCGTTATTAGAACGTGTGAGGTATCGTTTTATCGAGTGATATGCATCTTGTGTGGAAACCTTGAACCTTAAATATGAATTAAGAGTTAGCATACTAACATTGACATGCAAAGAATTTAATTACCGAGTTTTGTGTTGTTATTTTCATGTCTTCTCAAGACTAAACAATATAATACGTTCATGAGAATATGCATGGGCATAATGATTGAATGCTGGTTTTTCTTTAAATGTTTAGTGTCATTTGAAATTTCAAAATAAAAGAATGTAATGTTTCAAAGGTGAGCAAAGTTATTAATTCAAGATAAGTTGATCCATACATAGATACTCATGTAAGTTCTTTTCACCTTTATTCTTCACATAATATAATACACAGATCAATTACACCATAATTAGTTAATTATGCTTGCGTTGCTACGTCGCCGTTTATTGCAATAACCGTGTCCCACAAAACATTACGAAACCCGTTAATTGAGCCATGAACAATATTTAGTTGACAATATGTTAAAAACTTTTTTTAGGCAAAGACTCGTCCAGATCAACTGTGTCTTTGGCATAAAACTGAGCATAACAGGCCTAAATCCGAAGATGTATTTCGCTACACAGATGGCAACCAATAGTCTCACATCTTTGATCTTTTGCTTCAGCAATATCTATGCTTGAGCAAAAACATCAATCATAAGCTTTGTTGTAGGTATTAGCAGATCTGATATTTTTTTTACTTTGGATATACACTTGCAGCTTGCTGCAAAAAGACAAAATAAACATATAAAGGTATGATAAGGAAATAAAAATAGTTGAGCATTACTTCAGACAATATGATTGTACATAGGGGTGTCATAAAACCGACCCGAACCTGACCCGACCCGAACCCGACCGGGTTCGGGTCAACTCGGATCGGGTCAACTCGGGTCAAAAATCATATTCGGGTCAATCGGGTCAACCCGAATTGACCCGAGTTCTAAACAAGGTCGTGTTCGGGTATGTTTTTTTAGCCTTGACCCGACCCGAACCAGAGTTTACCCGACCCGAGTTGACTCGAACCCGAATTGACCCGACCCGAGTTGACCCGAGTTCTAAATAGGGTCGGGTTCGGGTATATTTTTGGAGGCTTGACCCGAGTTGACCCGAACCCGACCGGGTCAACCCGAATGACAGCCCTAATTGTACATCATCACATGGAGTGTATTAGAATATAGGAACATCCTATTTAACAATATTATGCCCACCACAAATACTCCTCAACACCATCATAAACTATTTCTTATGAAGGACTATTATCACAAAGTTCTTTAGAACATGTTCAATAAAATCGAGTAATGATTTTACTTTCAAACCAATGCATTATATTGGATTAAACAAAAGCTACAAATTCAGAACAGAGCAAATTCATCTTAGAAACTACTTTTACATAATGCACACAATAAAATGAAATTGCCCCATAGTTTTAAAGGTATACCATCACATACCTGTTGAGACAATTCAAACCATTTTTACATAAATATGGATCAATTTGGGTTAAATTTTTAGTGATTACCTCCATTTGTTCAAATACACAAAAACTTTTAAACTTATCTATCCATAAGTTAGATCCACTGGGTATGACACATTAAATGGTTCTAAATTTAGAACCATGTCTATTCAAATGATCTCCTAAATTAATTTATTGACCCAAAAAAATATATTGCTGCTAAAAAGTTTAGTTCCTGGTTAATACCTTATAAAACTATTTAGTGGGTCAGCATGACCTATTCTAAAGTTACCCATTTTGAAAGTACCTAACCAACAACAAAGTCACATCCTATAGTATGTATTCGCTAATCACATAAGCAAACAGTACATCTAGTCATCTTAAAACAAACTTGATACTTACATCAGTCCACTTTTCAATTATATGTGGTATAGATCTTTTTGTAGTTGATGCAACTTTTGCTGCTATGCCATGCATCATCTGAACCAAATTATTAAAGAACATCTAATAAGTGTCTTTACATAAGATCCTTATCACTGCTTAAGATGCCTTCTGCTTTCAACCGGTCTTCCAAGCATATGATCATTTCATCCTCTTCCGCATCATCTGATCATAGAAACATGCCAAGCACACGGTTAAGTAAAGCATAACATATATTGCCTACAAAAAGAAGATATTAGAAAAGTAAAAAGCATGTAAACCACATGTAAGACAAATAACGTTAACAATAATTCAAACTACAAACATCATTTGCACAAAAGAAACTATTGTACCTTTAGTTGAAGAGATGGTTCTACTATCGGTGTCCGCAACATTAAAAGTACTCGGAACTGGAAACAACGCACCTTCAGTATATTCAACGTTCAAGGCGTTGACTGTTGAAAGTAGAAGTTTGTTAATAAATTACATATTGGAGAACCAATAGCAACATAGGGTTGTGTGCCAGTGAGAAGCTGAATTTTAACATTAACGCTATGTTGTCAAAAGTCTGACAAAAAAAAAAAAAAAAAACATAGACATATATTCTCATCTGGCTGACCCATGAAATTAAACAAAACAATACATTTTAGGAGGATTTTGTAAAAGCTGTCATATATTCAAATGATCAATTTATATAAATAAACAAACAACCTGATTTGGGTTGTAGAGATGTGCCTTCGATAATATTTCACTGGGTAGCAAGCCGACTTCTTTTTGCTACCATCTAATCCCTAGAAAACAACATATCACTCAACAACAACGGATTAAAGTAAATATTTACCATCATCGAACATCAAAGTTTAAATACATGAAAGTACATATCGCTCACCAAGAACGGTTGAAATAGACCAGGAATCCTAAACCACAATCTACAAAGGAAAAAAAAATTAATCCATATGAACAATGATGCGTGGGAATCGCACCTTGCTTTACCTCTCGAGGGATCTCGAGAAGCTTTCAACCCCCACCAGGCAGTGTACCTGAACGTTGTAGTATAGTATAGTGACAAGTACCGGGGGATTGATCGTTCAGCTTAGGAATAGTGTCGCTAGGATTAGAAAACCTAATTAATAGTTCTAGAGGTGAAAGATGATTATTTTTGTATTTTTGTATTATATGAAAGCAAGTAAAATCTCGGGTTTTGGAAGAGTGGGCGGAATTAGTTGCTAATCAACTAACCCAAAACTAACTAAGATGCAATCAAAATAAAATAATAAAAATGAAAATAAACTAATTATACTAAAGTTGTGAGCAGTGGTTGGAGAGATTGTGTTTACTTAGACTTCATTACTCCCTAGATATCTTTTACACGTTAATTACTTGTTACACTTGTATGGATGACGGATTGTATTCCTTAATACCATTCGTGGGGTGGCATACATAACTCCCCAACTCTATGAGCTCTTATCTCCTCCTACACCATGACCCAGCACAACTATAGGGATTGTAAACAGTGGCTCATGCATTAAATACAACCAATAATGACCTAGTACGCCTCGGTTCATGTTTCTTAAGACGTTCAAGCATGTTACCAATTGGAGATCTGCCAGTTTTCTTAAGCCTAACATATAATATCATTCATCCAAAACAAGAATAGACAAGTAATCAACACATAATCAACATCTAGGTTTCATTAGATCTAAGCAAACACAAAAGAGATCTAGCCTAGCATAGTAGAATTGAGACAAGAATAAGATATAAACAACCAACACATAGACATATTGATTGAATTGAAAGTACACTTATCTCAATTACAATGCAAGGTCTCAAGGGTTTGGAACCCTTGAAAAACCTGTAAAAGAGGCACCAAAATCGTCTTTAGGGTTTCACCAAAACTTCTCTCTTTTAATGAAAAAAACTAGAAAACTATATATAGGAAAAGTAGGCTGACGGCGTCAAGAGTTGCATGTGACGCCGTCACCTCGCCGCCATATACTTCCTCGGACGGCCTTGATCCACTCATGACGGCCTATGTGACGCCGTCATCACCCACGGTATTTTATTCTTGCTACTTTGACGCCGTCATGAAGCCTTCTGACGCCGTCACCACCTTCGGTGTTTAATTCTTCATGTCTGACGCCGTCAAGATGGTAGTCTTGACGCCATCACCTTGTATCTTCAGCATGGAAATTTGGTACTTAGCCGTTTTCTTCACTTTTATGCTCCAAAAACGTCCAAAATGGCTTCTTTTCCAGAATTCACTCTCCAAACACCTAAAATCACAAAAGGAACGATTTAGGGCAATATTTGATCAAATAAAGTCGGATTCGGGCTTAAATGACCCCCTAAAAACGGATCATTTTTCGCCTTATCATATACCCTTACACTTGAGATTTGCTTGTCCTCAAGCAAATGCGCTTTTATTCTACTCAAAAGACAAGTTAGGGGTCATTTAACACTAATATAAAAGTAATTACAACAAATAATCGTTCCACTAAAGACCAATAGACAAGCACGGAGGTCATACACAAGCACCTCACAAATAGTGTTTAGATACTCACATCTCTCGGGTGTAATAAAGTAATATAACATTATGGAAATGGAAGATATCTCTCACTACCTGTCATAGCAAAATAGATTACCATAGGCTTGGGAAAGGATCAAACCTCCACCACATGACGTAAGCACCTAGGATAAACTATCAAAGAGGTCTTTTAAAGGGTTATAACGTTAGGTGTAGGGATATGAATTACACGGTTTTGTTGGATAAAGGAAATTTTACTGGTGGCGAGTTAACAATCTTGGTTAATTACATGTACAATATGGCGTTGCTAAGCCAAGACTAGACTCGATTTAAGCTATCAAATAAAAAATAACAAAAACATAAAATGAACATAGAATAAAAACGGGATGGTAGTCCGTATGTTTTTTTTCCTCTTTTTCTTGATTTTTTTTCGATTTTTTTTTTTTTTTTTTCATACACTCTTACCCTACCATCCAAAATAATACATCATAGGGGTTTGAGCATTCCCCTTACACTTGAATCTTTACATACTTTACATTAAACTATTCTAATGACTCGAATTAAGAAAATCAAAACACTTGGAGCACTTTTAAGATTAACGTACATATGGGGGTAATATATGTTGTTCTTCCCCATTACTCCATAAGATAAGTACTTACCCATGAGTCCCAATCGTCCCAAAACAATATGTACAAGGATATGACTCGACTTAGCAACCATGTAATCAATTAGAAAGTTAACTTAGGGTTTAACAAATAACAATAATGCACTAAAAATGAGCGCATACACGGAAGGCTAAGGCGATTTGGGTGTACATTTAAGTGGGGTGTAACAAATTCTTCCTTTAAGTAAAATGCTTAAAGTTAGAAACGAAAAGATAGGCTCGGAGGGGTGTACTAGGGGTATCGTGTACTAAAAATGAGTACAACGCAAAGGATGTGGGAAAAATTAGTTGACTTAACTAGCCAAGTAATATGACTTAAATGGTCAAGTAATTATAATACGGGTTTAACACAAGGGTGATCCTAATGCCTCTTATCATGTAGTAAATCCTACTACACGAATGTAGTCTCACTAGCGGTCTCGGGATGCATCACTAACGCAAGTTCTAGAATCTAAATGCTACCGGTACGCTCATAAGCACTATTAGTAAATGCTTTTCCTATCAAATCTAAAGGCGAACCTCACATTTTTGGGTGGAAAATTTTTCTGAATATACGGTTATGTGCTAGTCATACAACCTCCTATCCATGAGACGCTTGCTATGGCTAAAGTTTCACTCCTAAATGTTGTAAAAAATTTTAAATTTGGCGCTAAAATTACACTAACAAGTATTTCTCATAGTTTTATTACACATTTACTATCAAACAAAACAAACTCAAGCGAAAGTGCATATGTAAGGTATCATCTTTTTACCCTCCCCTTACACTTAAGATGAACATTGTCCCCAATGTTCAAGTAAAGAATGTAAAAGTTAAGAGGTAAAGAGAATGAAATCAAATACTCCCCTGATTCGCTCGGTATGGATTATAGGTTGGCCAGGTTAAATCTTCCTCCAAGAAAATGAACAATTAAAGCTTCCCTTCCAGAATATAAATCATCTTCTTGTCATACATAACCTGTAAATCCTGACAACAATAGACAAGGCAACCTCGCGTAAAATCGGCGGCATCCTATATAAGTTACTAAATCTTAGAAAACAAAGTAAGATATAATGCTTGTGGAATGAAGTTTGCAGATTTCCTGGAGATTATAAAACTTAATAATTCACAAAAACCATAAGACTCCGTTAGAAAAACAAAAACGGTAAAATTTCCAGATTTTTGACTCCTGACGCCGTCAAGAGCAATACCCTGACGCCGTCAGAATGGACCTGCAGAAATTCTTATGTTAAGTTTCCGGAAAATTTCTGGAAAAACTTTGTCCTACTTCCTGGAAAATCCTGCAAAACTTCATTATGACTCAATACAAGCATTTGACTCTAACAAATACGAATATACATGTCCATTTATTATTGTTGAGAATCATGATCGGGTTGTTTCTTAAAAACATATTTGGGGTTTTCCCTTACACTTATCTTTTGCAAAAATACCTTTAGGTTGAAGTTAAGACTAGGCCAAACAACATAATAAAGTATTTCCACATTTTAGTTGAGAAACATGATTAACCAACAATAAAAATAAAATATGCATACGAAAATAAATAACAATCAAACAAATAAAATCACACAAAACATGGGTTGCCTCCCAAGAAGCGCTTTTCTTTATTTACGAGTCTTGTAGCTAGACTCAAAGTCATGGGTTACTACGTAATTCGGGTGAGTTCCTCGTTGAGGATATCTTTGGGATCAAACTTGGGTTTCAACTTTCTATCGGTCTCCTTAGTACGATATGACCTTTAAAACTTTTCTCCATCCGGATCATACAAGGTCATTCTAATATGCCATGACCCGTCACCCTCTTTGGGTGGCTTGTCCCACCTCCACTCACACTTATCTCCCTCTCTTTTCCATTTATTCCTTTCTATGTTGATGGGCATTACGCTTAATAACTCAATCATCTTCCTAAAGACTATGGGGTCCTCAAAGGGGTCTAGCTCCTCATCTCTAGCTATGAGTTGTTCTACCGAATGTGTCTTTTCAACAAAGTCCTTCTCTAGATAGAATGGGCATTGAGGTCCTATAAAGTTCCTTTCTATCCAAGGTCCATATCTAGATGGTCTCCTATTCATCTCTACCCAATGCGGTGTTGGTTCCTCATCACAATCATAACTATGCTTCTTAACATCATACACCGACCAAGTATCGCCTTCACCTACCGTTATCTTTGATTCCTTGCAATCTATCATGGCACTAGCGGTTGCTAAGAATCCTCTTCCTACCAATAATGGGCATGTAGTGTCACTAACCATGTCTAGGACGTGAAAATCCGCTAATATAGTTAATTTTCCTACGTGAACAACTACATCCTTAATTATTCCAACCGGGTGTGCAATACTCCCATCCGCTAGACCTATCAATACCTCCGTTTCCTCTAACTTTCCTAGCTTAAGAGTGGTGAATAAGGATAAGGGAATCAAGTTGAGGCTTGACCCTAAATTGGCTAATGTGTCGAAAGCTTCGGATCTTCCTATCTTACAAGGCAAAACAAATATACCCGGGTCATCAAGCTTTTTAGGTAACTTGTTTTGAACGAAGGCGGTCCCATTTTTGCCTAGCTTACACTTCTCATATTTTTCTAGGAGGGCGCTATAGTAGGGAGCACGCGCTAAGACATCAATGACGGGGCTTTCAAGGTGAAGTTCTTTGAATTCATCGTCAAGGTATTGCGTAAGAGGTGTTTCAACAATGCTTTTGACCGGCTCTATAGTGGGGGTTTTAGTTGATTGGTCCTTTTGGGGAACTTGATTTTGTTTGAAACACGTGCTCGTTGATTTGACCGAATAATATTGTGGACACGAAGCGGGTGACGAAACGGATGATATGGAATTAACGGTTAGTTTCGGATTCTTAATCGTGTCACTTGGGAGTGCTCCCATTTCTCGGTCATTGAGAACTTTCAACAATGTGTCAATTCGAGTGGTCATCTCGCTTTGCTTTTGTTTGAAATCGGCTTCAAACTTGGATATGCGAGCTTCTTGAGATGCCATGAACTTTGACATCAATCCTTCAAGATTGTTGGTACTACCATAGTTGTTAGAAGGATTGTTGTTGAAGGTACGGTTGGATGGTGGACCGTTTGATTGGTAACGATTAGGCGGATTGGAAGAATTGGGTTGATTTTGTTTCCACCTAAGGTTTGGGTGATTGTATGAATCACCGTATGTGTTTGGCTCGGGCTTGAAAGTGTACCACTTATCTCCCGCTTCGTCGGTACGCGTGGATGCGTAGTCCGCAAAAGCTGTTCCGGGGAGTTCCATACAATCACGAGTGTCATGGGGACCACTACATAATTCGCATGAAGAAGTGATTTTGTTCACTTGGCTTGAAGGCTTCGGAGCTTCGTAAGATTTCATGAGAAACTTGACTTGGTCCTCAAGTTCCATGATCCTACGGTCGGGAGTGCTTGAATTGTTCGAAAGCAAAGATATTGCCTTGACCATTTTGTTCAAATCACGGGGATCATTCCAACTTTCATTGTCATAGAGAGCAAGATCTTCTATGAGTTCCCATGATTGTTCCGCACTAAGATCACGTAGCTTACCACCGGCCGATTGGTCAATGGTTCGCCTCGTGGAGATGTCGATATGGTCATAGAAGATTTGGACTTGGAGCCAAAGATCTATGCCATGATGAGGGACTTTTTGGAGTAAGTCCTTGAAACGAGTCCATGCTTCATAAAGAGATTCATTTTGACGTTGTTGGAACATCAAGATGTCATTCCTAAGCTTAGTAGTTCTCCCCGGTGGGAAAAATTGAGCAAGGAAACGAGTGGTGAGATCATCCCATGTGGTGATGGATCCCGCGGGTAAACGCTCAAGCCATTGACTAGCTTGATCCCGTAGAGAGAATTGGAATAGACGTAAACGGGTAGTCTCTCTAGTTTCAACACCTAGGTCTATGGAATCTACGATTTTGAGGAAGTCCTTAAGATGTTGGTTTGGATCTTCGGAACGAAGTCCATGGAATGCACATCCGCTTTGCACCAACCGGATGGTGTCGGATCGCAAGGGGGTCACATTGTCTCCGGTGAGCTCAATGGTGTTTCGGTAGCCTTGGTGGCTAGGTCGGGAATACTCTCCTAAGGTTCGGGGCCTAAGGGGTTCTAATGGTGGGTTTTGTTGTGGTGGGATGATGGGTTCAAAGATGTTACCACCTTCCATGATGTCGGATGGTAAAGAGTAACGAACAAAGGCACGAAGAAATAAGATAGACTAAAGAAGACCTAAAAATAAAAATAAAAATCTTACTAGAAAGGAATCTAGCAAGTAGACCTAATAAAAAGAAATCCTAACCTAGACAATAACTATTCCCCGGGCTGCGGCGCCAAAAACTTGATGCGTGGGAATCACACCTTGCTTTACCTCACGAGGGATCTCGAGAAGCTTACAACCCCCACCAGGCAGTGTACCTGATCGTTGTAGTATAGTATAGTGACAAGTACCGGGGGATTGATCGTTCAGCTTAGGAATAGTGTCGCTAGGATTAGAAAACCTAATTAATAGTTCTAGAGGTGAAAGATGATTATTTTTGTATTTTTGTATTATATGAAAGCAAGTAAAATCTCGGGTTTTGGAAGAGTGGGCGGAATTAGTTGCTAATCAACTAACCCAAAACTAAGATGCAATCAAAATAAAATAATAAAAATGAAAATAAACTAATTATACTAAAGTTGTGAGCAGTGGTTGGAGAGATTGTGTTTACTTAGACTTCATTACTCCCTAGATATCTTTTACACGTTAATTACTTGTTACACTTGTATGGATGACGGATTGTATTCCTTAATACCATTCGTGGGGTGGCATACATAACTCCCCAACTCTATGAGCTCTTATATCCTCCTACACCATGACCCAGCACAACTATAGTTATTGTAAACAGTGGCTCATGCATTAAATACAACCAATAAAGACCTAGTACGCCTCGGTTCATGTTTCTTAAGACGTTCAAGCATGTTACCAATTGGAGATCTGCCAGTTTTCTTAAGCCTAACATATAATATCATTCATCCAAAACAAGAATAGACAAGTAATCAACACATAATCAACATCTAGGTTTCATTAGATCTAAGCAAACACAAAAGAGATCTAGCCTAGCATAGTAGAATTGAGACAAGAACAAGATATAAACAACCAACACATAGACATATTGATTGAATTGAAAGTACACTTATCTCAATTACAATGCAAAGTCTCAAGGGTTTGGAACCCTTGAAAAACCTGTAAAAGAGGCACCAAAATCGTCTTTAGGGTTTCACCAAAACTTCTCTCTTTTAATGAAAAAAACTAGAAAACTATATATAGGAAAAGTAGGCTGACGGCGTCAAGAGTTGCATGTGACGCCGTCACCTCGCCGCCATATACTTCCTCGGACGGCCTTGATCCACTCATGACGGCCTATGTGACGCCGTCATCACCCACGGTATTTTATTCTTGCTACTTTGACGCCGTCATGAAGCCTTCTGACGCCGTCACCACCTTCGGTGTTTAATTCTTCATGTCTGACGCCGTCAAGATGGTAGTCTTGACGCCGTCACCTTGTATCTTCAGCATAGAAATTTGGTACTTAGCCGTTTTCTTCACTTTTATGCTCCAAAAACGTCCAAAATGGCTTCTTTTCCAGAATTCACTCTCCAAACACCTAAAATCACAAAAGGAACGATTTAGGGCAATATTTGATCAAATAAAGTCGGATTCGGGCTTAAATGACCCCCTAAAAATGGATCATTTTTTGCCTTATCAAACAACATGATTAGTCGAAAGAAATACTACTCCAAACAATCCCAAATATCCAATTAAAGAAGAGCTATATTATTTACGTTTTAAATACAAAAACATGTGTTTATGTTCCTTTTAGTCTTTGTTTTGGCTGTCCTTCACTTACATTGATATATAACAATTATTTTGCTTCACCAATATAACTTTCCAGCCAACAGCACCAGTTGGTCGAATTGAGCCCAAAAGTAATGAACCTGTGAGAAATGAGTGACAATCAGCCATATGTATCACAAATTGTAAAGTATATAGAGAAATGCATAAATGTTATAAGCAGTTTCTTATTTTATTTTGTATTTTTGCACTTGCACATTAATTAGTTTTTGAACAAACTTAATAATTTAGACGAACAATTTTCAGATAAGCCAGTAGTGCAATATTTAAAGCAAATCCCCATGGACATCCTCTCTATCTCATCATTTTATATCGCAAAAGTTAAACAAATAATTTTACAAGAGCGATACCAGATACCAATTTTAGTAGTTGCACATATCATGATCCAACCCATATCATATCAGCAACACCACTACCCACTAAATGACAATACTTAACACCTGTGTCCCAATATCAAACCATCTAGCGCTAATTTGGTCCTATTTTAATCCTACTCCTTTGAACCAACTCATATTTTCACAAAGGTACTATATCCATGCGTCCCAAAATGTTACCTTAGTGTTTCTCGGATTAGAGAATTGCTGAAGCATGAAAGCGTTAGGTATTTGTTTGAAAATAGAAGTAAATAAATAAAATCTTTACGTTCTACTCTGTTCCTTATGTGATAGCACAAATAATAATACATTCATTTATTTGACAAAACCCCAAAGTACCTTTTGTTAGTGAAGCCGCTTACAATGAAAAACATGTTTCGCAAGTGGTCCAGTTGTGGCATAAGCTACATGCGAGAATTCTTGTTTCTGGATGCAAAAAACAAATATAGCTGAAAGAATGATACAAATAAGAAATGGAGGATAACTCACTTAGAAAACTAACGTTATGCAAGATTGATTTAATTCTTACCAATACTCCTATCAAGCATAAGTTGAATCTTCAGGTTGCTCTTATTCTTCCTTCTTTAACACAAAGCCTAAACCATTCCATAAGTTTGAATATTTTGGTGGAAATCACAAACATTTTGTATCACTTGCTTCGCATGATGGTAGGCCTAATCTTAATTCTCCTTGGACCCATTCCACCAAAAATAATACTAAATGAATTGCTTCTGGATGGCCTGCAATTCATACCAAGTGTCAGTATTAAGTTTCGTCAATTAATAGTTATAATATAATGAATCAAATTTCCGGAATTGTAAGAATGAATACCAGATGCACCGATTTCCTTGACCTCGCATGAAAAAGCACAATCATTACACATCCCTGCAAGAATGTAAAATACAATATGACATCACTTGCCCTGCTAAAAGAACGAATATTTTAATATTTATAAATACTATCAAATAGCAGAATAAGTTACCATTGCAGTCTTGCAGTGCTTCAGCAAAATGTTTGAAGAAAGCACTTCAAAGACACGCTTTTTTTTTTTTTTTTTTTTTTTTTTACTGCACTTGGGAGATAATGAGATATAGCATAAGTTTTAATGCATCTATTACAAATTCTTTTCCTTTGTAGTTGTTAAGATACAAAAGTGAGTTTCAAGAAATATTCGATTTCCATTTTCTTGCGATTCGAAAACTTCTCTTCGGCACACAGATGAGTTAAATGATTAACCGTAGCCACATTATTAAAAACCTAATTGAAGGAGCAATCGATTAGTAAACAACCTCAATATTAACAATATCAAGTTAAAAATAAAATAATTAAGAAAAGCCCATGTGGAGGTACGGTATGATTCATTTAGAGGAATTACAATACAATATATTTAAACACATCTATACAACTTACAAAAACAAAAATTTTGCTATAAAATAAAGGGTTTAACAGATTTCATATCATTTCATCAAACGTCTTGCCCTCATTAAAACACATACAAATTCCGGCACAAACATGTATCACAGAAAAAATGACACCAGTCTTTAGATCTACTATATCTAACCACACTTGTATTCATAAATCACAGATTATGAAAAGTAATTCATCAATGTGATTTCCCCCAATTTCTTTTTTATAGGGTTTTGCAACAATACAATTAAATAAAACATAATCAAGGAAAATGTATTATAACTGAATCAAAACTAAATAAACTTGGAATTATAAGCTACTAACCAATTGTTCGTCATAGAATGAATTGAATTGATAACTGGTGTTTTAAATCGGCTTTGTGGTATAGAATGAAACTATTGTGGTTTGGTGTTTTGAACAGGCGGTTTCAACCATATGTGTTGAAACTGCTTTTTGATTCCAAATCCGACAATAGCAAAAGATGGGATTGATTGATTGAATGATAGAGAGAAGATTTGTAGGAAGAATTGATTGACTGTGTCCACATTGAATGCGAAGGAGAAACTGTCGATTTGAATGTGAAATCGTATAGAAGAAGTTTTAGAGCGCTGAAGAAGTTTTAATGCCTTTGAATAGTTTACAAAAATAAGCTAAAGAGGAGCGGTATAAAAATGAATGCATTGAAAAGTTGTACAAACAAAGATAAATAAGGAATGACACATCGGCCCATTTAATTTTATTAGCTTCACTGGGTGGTACAAAAGTGCATTATATTAGAATACATAGATATATATATATATATATATATATATATATATATATATATATATATATATATATGCTTCTCTAATAGACCAAAACTAAAATAAAATGTTTCAATAGAGCTTGCTGCAAACACAAAACTAAAATAAACTACTTTTAGAAAAATTTTGAAATTTGGTCGTCAGGAAATTTACCAGATGGGCGGCCCCCATAATTCACACGGGCGGCCCTTTAATTTTAAGGGGGCCAGCCATGAATTAAGGGGACCGGCCACCTGGAACAGTTTTTTCACTGTTTTCTTTTGCAAGTTGTGACTTCTTTTGCTAGTCCCAGCTACCATTTCCCTTAAAAACTAAACTGATTTTGGAATCTAACAATGAAATTTCAAATTAATACCATTTCTAAACATGATTTCATGCTATATAACCCTTTACACCTTCATCCACACTCTATTATCATCATCAACCTCTACGAATTCATCATGTCATCACCAAAAACCGCCACCTCCAACAAAGCTAAGAAACAAAAACTTGTTATCATCCCACCAAAACAACTCTTTATTGATCTCACAAATGAAGACAATACCACTCCATCACCACCACCTCAATGCTCATCTCCTAGTGCTCCAATGCACCATCCAAAACACCATCAACACATGGAACCTCCACCTCTTCCATACCATCATCATCATCCATCAATGACTGCATCAACACTCACCTATCACCTCCACCAAGAGTACCACCACCACCACCTATTGAAAATGCATCTTCAGACATCACTCTTTCACTATCACCCATCACACCTTTTGATGCACATTTTTCACCATCACCACAACCAACCAAACTACAACCCCATCCCATGGAGCTTACTTGAAGCCCATGGTGATACTTGCCTTTGTTGCATCCATAACCGTACCATCATCTTTGGCTTGAGAGATGAATTACATTACATGTTTTCATACATTGAAAGCTTGTTTCCTCAACCTCCACCACTAACTTCAACCACACCTCCACCTCCATCAAACACTCCTCCATCAACTCCATCATCTCCACCTACAACATTGCTCCTCCCAAATTAAGCATGACTCATGGTTGGAAAATAAATTTGTTTAAACCATTTTGATGACAAGCTCTAGGAAAAACATTTCTATTAGAGTTTTGGTTGAATGTAAGCCCTTGAGGCTTTAGTTTATTAGTTGTATTGTTCACGCATCTTGGATGTATGATGTTTGTATTTTTATCTATTTTATGAAGTGTTTTCTTCCATGCTTATATTGCTTGTTTTATTCATATATATAATTGTTGCATGCATATATATTGTATGTTCTAAATATTTTTGCAAGCATTTCATATCTCGACTTGTCTTGTAACCTTTAAACGATGGGGAGTACTCATCAAGGGGGAGCTCATCCAACTTCGGGACAACCTTTTTGATGTTTACAAAAAGGGGGAGAAGTGATATAAACTCACTAAATACTTGCATATATATAATAATTTTTGATTTAACGAGTTTACATTTTATAATCATCAAAAATGGGGAAATTGTTGATATAAATAATGCGTAAAAACGTTATTAATATTTTTCGATATCCCTTTGTTTTGGCGATCACAAAATCTAAAATCATTAAACGTAAAATCATTACGTAAATAAGTATTTAGTGACAAAATATCATTATATCCAACTAATTCACTTAAGGTATCAATAAACAAGTGTCTAATACATTTTATGATCAAAAGAAGACTTATTTACTAATTACAAATTATATAAAATGGTATAAACATTTTATATATTTAAGAAAAACACTTTTGGTAATAAAAGGAAAATATTTATTTCATAACAAATATATGAATTCAAATTTTTAACCAAATTCAATTAAATTTTCACCAAATAAACTTTCCTCGGAAAAAGAGAAAGAATCTGGCCGTTTCATATGGGCGGCCCCCTTAATTATAAAGGGCAGCCCCCTTAATTTTAAGGGATTCGGCACACAATTAAAGGGGCCGGCATACGCTCCTGTGTCAGATTTCTTTGCCTATAAATACTGGTTCAAATCTGAATTTTTTCATCACCTTTTGCACTAAAACTTTCTGTTCTAATTCTCTCAAATCATCTTCCTAAAACCTTTAATCATAAACATATTAGTTCTTGTTTTCAAGTGATTCTATCCATCCTCATTCAAAGTGCAAGAGAAGAAGACTCCTTTCATCTCAAACCAAGAAGTATTGAAGATTAGTTGTGTGGCTTGTATTTATTGTATAGTTATGTGGTGATTGTAATTGATAGATCTAGGTGGGTTAGTAGTTGTGAATAGAAGTAGTGAAGAAATAGTTGTGGTGTGAAGAAGAAGTAGTGAATGTGTGAGAAGTAGTGTAGTAATTGTGTTGTGTACAAGTTGTGAAGAAGGCGTGTAGTGGTGTGAGATTGGTTCTAGCTACTATTAGGACTCGACATTTAGCTTAGTGTCGTTAATTGGTGTAAGCGAAAGTCGTGTAAGGTTTCTCCGCTAAAAAGGGAGTTTGTTGACATAGTGAAGAAAACTCTCGAGTAGGTGACTCGAGGAGTGGAATAGGGCGAAGAGGTGCTTCGTAGCCGAACCATTATAAATATCGTGTGTTGTGGTTTGATCTCTCTATCTCTATCTTTTTATTACTTTCATATTTACATTATCATTATTTAGTTAGTTAGATTAAATTGTTTGAGTTGTGCAAGTGTTGAAATTCACATAAATAAGAATCGAAGTTTTTATCAAACAAAGTTTTTAAAATATAAATTGACGTAAAACTATTCACCCCCCCCCCCCCCCCCTTCTAGTTTTTCACATAAAGCATATATGTTGGGAATTAAATAATCAGAAGAATCAGCATAAAGTTTAAGGAAATACATCAAGTATGTTTCTGCTGATAAAGCACAAAGCAAGTTTCCACTGATGGATTCTGCTGAAGAACGTTTTCTACTGATAGTGTTTCTGCTGATGGATTCTGCTGATGCTACTATAACTCATATAACAGCTGTGTAGATAAGTACAACTTATTCTACTGACTCATATACAAGATAATATCTTTGTTGTAGTCATCAAATTGAACACTCCAAGTGAGTTGTAATCCTAGATACATGTTGTATCTTAATGACTGACATGATAAGTCATCAACTAGCTAGAATGAAGATTAGTCATAAGCTAGTATTTAAGATGAGTCATATAGTTTGTAAAAGATCTTTCCTTGGACTATAAAAGGAAGATCTTAGATATGACTTATATATGCTTGTGATAAAAGTGTGATAGATATAGACATATACATAGAGAAAAACATTAGAACAAAACACAAGATTCAAGGTCTTTGTAACCCTAGTGATAGTGAAGATCACTCGTATTATTCTGAATAATATTGAATCGTTTGGTGAAATACTTTCATTGTTCTTTGTTCAATAAACACAAGCGTCACAGTTCCATTTCCAATAAGCATTCTAAGTGTGGTTAAGTAGATTCCGCATACTTAATCATATTCATTCAAAGTATCATATTTACACATTACAAAGGTCCAACACCTCATAGTGTGTGATCAAATCAAGTGATCCTCTCAGTTGGTATCAGAGAGGTTTACCTCAAATAAGATTGTCAAAGATATGAAAATGATCAAACATGCATTGCTTGTCTTAAAGGCAAACAACATAAAGCCACTTGTAAGCCCAAAATTTTTAACTCTATCAATCAATCATTGTTTATGCTGCATATGGACTTATTTGGTCCTACAAATGTTAGAAGTTTGTTGCATAAGAGATATTGTCTAGTTATTACTGATGACTTTAGTAGATATACATGGGTATTCTTTTTAGGTACTAAGGATGAGACTTCTAGCATCCTTAAGACCTTCATTACAGAGATAGAAAACCTAGTAAGCAAAAGAGTAAAAGTCATTAGATGTGATAATGGGACAGAATTTAAAAATAGAGTTATGGATGATTTCTGCAAAGAAAAAGGTATTAAAAGAGAATTTAGTGTTGCAAGAACTCCACAACAGAATGGAGTTGCTGAAAGGAAAAATAGAACACTAATAGAAGCTGCTAGAACTATGTTAGCTGACTCTAAGTTGCCTATAACTTTTTGGGCAGAAGCAGTCAACACTGCTTGCTATGTTCAAAATAGAGTTTTAGTTGTAAAACCTCACAATAAGACATCATATGAACTTTTTAGAGGTAGAACTCCTGAGATAGGATTTCTTAGACCTTTTGGATGTCATGTGACAATTCTTAATACCTTAGACCATCTTGGAAAGTTTGATGGAAAAGCAGATGAAGGATTCTTAGTTGGATATTCTATCAATAGTAAAGCATTCATAGTACACAACATGAGAACTAGAAGAGTAGAGGAAAATCTACATGTGATGTTTTTGGAAAATAAAACCAATGTAGAAGGTCAAGGTTCCAAATGGCTATTTGATCTTGAAACTCTATCCAAATCAATGAATTATGTGCCTTTTGTTGCAGAATCTAATGAATTTTCAGGTTCACAAACTGCTGATGCAACAAATGGAGAAGGATTAGAGAATGAGGCAAATCAAGATTATGTGATAATGCCAATATGGACAAATACAAGTGTGGATTCAACTTCAATAAATGGTGAATCTTCTTCTGGAAATTCTAAAGAAGATGTTGAAGATGAATACAAGGAAGAAAGAGCTAAGGAACAAGAGTTTCAAGTCAGAAGTAACACTGCTGTTTCTGCTGATAAGCAAATCGTTCCCACTGATGAGCAAAATGTTTCTGCTGATGAACCATCAGAAGAAACACAAGCAAATCTCTCAGACAATGAGGTGGATTTCAATAACCTTCCACCTGATTATCAAGTTCTTTCTACTCCACTCTCAAGGATTCACAAAGTCCACTCCCTGGACAATGTAATTGGAGATGTACAATCAGGAGTGAAGACAAGACAACAATTGATGTCTTCAGATCAACAAGGGCTTCTTGATGCCCTTTATGCTTCAAAACAGCATGAGTTTTCAAACTCTTGCTTATTTGTATGTTTTCTCTCACAAGATGAACCAAAGAATATTCATAAAGCCCTAGAGAATTCAAGCTGGTTGGAGGCTATGCAAGAGGAGCTTCTTCAGTTTAAGATTCAAAAGGTATGGGTGCTAGTTGATTTACCAAGTGGTGTAAGGGTAATTGGCACTAGATGGGTTTTTAGGAATAAAAGGGATAAAAGGGGCATAGTGATAAGAAATAAAGCTAGATTAGTAGCTCAAGGGTACACACAAGAAGAAGGGATAGACTATGAAGAATTTTTTGCTCCAGTAGCAAGGATTGAAGCCATTAGACTCTTTTTGGCTTATGCTTCATTTATGGGATTCACAGTTTATCAAATGGATGTTAAGAGTGCTTTCTTATATGGTACTATTGAAGAGGAGGTGTATGTCTCACAACCTCCTGGTAATGTTGATCCTGACCATCCAGATAAAGTGTACAAGGTTGTTAAAGCTCTATATGGCCTACATCAGGCACCAAGAGCTTGGTATGAAACACTGGCTTCCTACTTAATTTCAAATGGATTTCAAAAAGGCAAGATAGATTAGACACTTTTCACCAAGAAGCATAAGAAGGATCTTTTGCTAGTTCAAGTGTATGTGGATGATATCATCTTTGGATCTACAAGGAAGGAGATGTGTTTGGAGTTTGAGAAGCTTATGCACAATAAGTTTCAGAGATTCTTTTTTAGTCAAGACAAATATGTTGCAGAGATTCTTAGTCAAGACAAATATGTTGCAAGACAAATATGTTGCAAGACAAATATGTTAAACAATCAAGAGAAGGAATCTTTATTAGGCAAGACAAATATGTTGCAAGACAAATATGTTAAGCAATCAAGAGAAGGAATCTTTATTAGTCAAGACAAATATGTTGCAGAGATTCTTAGAAAGTTTCAATTTGCTGATTCCAAAACAACAAGCACACCAATTGATCCCGAGAAGCCACTTCTTAAAGATGTAGAAGGAACTAATGTGGATGTACACACACACAGATCTGTGATAGGTTCTTTGATGTATCTTACATCATCAAGACCTGATATCATGTTCTCTGTTTGTGCTTGTGCAAGATATCAAGTAACTCCTAAGGTTTCTCATTTAACAGCAGTCAAGAGAATTTTTGGATATCTCAAGGGTCAACCTAGGTTGGGTCTGTGGTATTCTAAGGAGTCATCTTTTGACTTGGTAGCATACTCAGATAGTGATTATGCTAGTGCTAGCTTGGACAGAAAGTCAACAACAGGAGGATGTCAATTCCTTGGGTGTAGACTTATCTCATGGCAGTGTAAGAAGCAGACAATGGTAGCTACTTCAACAACTGAAGCTGAATATGTAGCTGCTACAAATTGTTGTGGTCAAGTTCTATGGCTTCAAAACCAACTTCTTGATTATGGGTACAATTTCTTACATACCATTATTCATATTGATAATAGTAGTACAATTTGCATTATTAAAAATCCAGTGCAACATTCTAAAACAAAACACATTGAAATTAGACATCATTTTATTAGAGATTGCAATGAAAAGAGGTTAATTCAAGTAATGAAAATTGCTTCAGAACAAAATTTTGCAGATCTTCTTACAAAAGCTTTTGATGTTGGAAGATTTCAGTACTTGGTAGCAGGTATTGGAATGCTTAATCTTTAAAAATTTTCAATATAATGTGTTCTGTGTATAGATTTTGTTAATGCATCTAACTTTGTCATCTAAAACTACTATTACCAATTTAAAGTTATTCATACAGTTAGTTCTTTGATTATTCTAATTCAAGACAAGTACTTTGTACTTTGTTCTTTTGGTTTTAGACTAACAGTTTCAGGTATGAATGTTTGAGCTGAAAGGCTATTTCAAGTGAAATCTGCTGATCAAAGCTGCTGATCATTGCTGCTGAAAGCTGATCATTGCTGCTGATATAATAGGTTCATGATAGAAAGAGTTTGGGATTTCAAAACTCCTTAAAACTTCTTTCTTGGAACCTGATTATGATGTTTCACATTGAATTGATGATTTAGTTGATCAGTTAATAACTGATACAACTCACTTTCTATCATTATATACTCTCAAGTATAATGTGACTAATCTACGGATATCTGATAGAAAGAACAGCGAGCAACAGTGAATCTAACACTTGTGTTAGAGGTAACAAATGCCACGAGCTGGAAACCCTGTAAAGAAAGCCTTTTGAATAGGTTTATCTGTACACAGGCAGTTATTTATAACTGAAAACATTGGTTCTCACACAACCAGAGGTTGCTTTTAACCGAAATTTTGATTAAGTGTTAGTTACCACACTTAATCCCTTCAAAATGGTTGTAAGCAGTATGATTTTTCATCATAAAATCATATACATACTGCTAAGGCAAAAGTTTCTTAAAAGGATTTTCAAAAGATGACTTTAAAAACCATCAACAGATGGACCATGAGTCAAAAACGTCCATTGAATCACCTCTCATAGGAGTTAACACGCCTAGAAGTGATGAGGGCAGAATCTTAAACTCTTAAGGAATTGATGGCTTCATGTACAAATTGTCTGAAAACACGGAAATTGCTAGATCAGATAATATGATTGTGAGAGATCTTCCAAACAGGGGAGGAAATTGCTCAGGAGAGAAATAAATCTCAGGGGAGGTTACAAAAGCCCTTTAAAGGAAGATTAACCAAAGAAAAAGAAGGAAAAGATAAGAGCATACAAGATGATGACATGGTTTCTACTGATAAAGAACAAGAACAAAGCTGATAGGAGAAAGTTCTATCTAGATCAAAAGATGAAAGGTTTCAAGTTCAATTCACTACGTTTGTTCATCACTTCCAAAGACATACTGAAAGATAATTTCTACTTCATGGAACAAGCATCCAAGATACACAGCATCATTGACTCTTAAAATTCTTCAAGTTGAATATTGCACCATCTTTTAGTCCTAGAATGGAGCAAAGAACAGAAAGCTGATGAGTTACAGAGAAAGACATTCAATCACTCAAAAGAGAAGAAAGTTCAGATCACAGTCTGACAATGAAGTGTTTGAAAGATCTTCACAAAGTCCTCATTTAATTCAGAAAAACATGTTTGAATGTAATTCACATGTTTAGGGGAGGATTGTTGGGAACTAAATAATCAGAAGAATCAGCATAAAGGTTTAAGGAAATACATCAAGTATGTTTCTGCTGATAAAGCACAAAGCAAGTTTCCACTGATGGATTCTGCTGAAGAACGTTTTCTACTGATAGTGTTTCTGCTGATCGATTCTGCTGATGCTACTATGACTCATATAACAGCCGTGTAGATAAGTACAACTTATTCTACTGACTCATATACAAGATAACATCTTTGTTGTAGTCATCAAATTGAACACTCCAAGTGAATTGTAATCATAGATACATGTTGTATCTTAATGACTGACATGATAAGTCATCAACTAGCTAGAATGAAGATTAGTCATAAGCTAGTATTTAAGATGAGTCATATAGTTTGTAAAAGATCTTTCCTTGGACTATAAAAGGAAGATCCTAGATATGACTTATATATGCATGTGATAAAAGTGTGATAGATATAGACATATACATAGAGAAAAACATTAGAACAAAACACAAGATTCAAGGTCTTTGTAACCCTAGTGATAGTGAAGATCACTCGTATTATTCTGAATAATATTGAATCGTTTGGTGAAATACTTTCATTGTTCTTTGTTCAATAAACACAAGCGTCACAGTTCCATTTCCAATAAACATTCTAAGTGTGGTTAAGGAGATTCCGCATACTTAATCATATTCATTCAAAGTATCATATTTACACATTACAAAGGTCCAACACCTCATAGTGTGTTATCAAATCAAGTGATCCTCTCAATATATGACACAAGCAAATTAGAATAAATACATCAAACAATTAAAACATGGGTTGTCTCCCACGAAGTGTTTCTTATTTTTATTTACCAGTCTTGTAGTTAGAATCAAAGTTATGCCCTAGGCCACCTTCTTCTTGCTCACATAAGCATCCGTGAGCATCCTAACCACCTCCTTATCAACCTTATACTTTGGACCTAGTGACAGACAACTCATATGTAGATACTTCTTTTCTCAAATATGTAGTTTGAACCTTTTTTTCTATCCTCCGCGCTAGTAACCTCGAACGTACTTATGTTATCTTTTTCTAGATTAGATACAAGGCGAAATTCTTCCATCCTATGAGGCATCTTATATCTAATTTCATCAATTCCATCCGAAAAGTAAACCGTTCCTTTTAACCAATTATAGATTAATTTGGATTCTTCAATAAACAGTTTTCGTAACACAACGTGAGATAAGTAACTATCTATAACTCCTCCTACATCCTCTAAAATCATAATGTCAACCAAGTAAATGAAGTTCCCATTGAGAACATGTAAACCCTTGACTCTCCCAATAAAATTGCAAATCCGTTTGGGTTTTCTTGTTCATGATGTAACCATAGTAGATTGAAGACATCGCATTGATGGGCGATCCTAAGTCAATATAAGCTCGATTTATGTATTTGTATCCAACCACACAAGGAATCTTAATACTCCAAAGGTTACCTCTTTTAACCGTAGGGTCGATTCTTATCAAAGAAGGATCACTACTACAAAAAACGTTAAAAATATCGGTTGAAAACCCTCAAAAAGAACGGTTATGAACCACTCTATGTAAGGGTGATCTATTTGAGCGGAACACAAGTAGATCGGTTGAGAACTGATCTAACTAATACAACAAATAGATCAATTGCTACTTAAGAACCGATCTATTAAATTAATTTTCAAATTAAAAAAAATAAAAAAAAATATATTGAAACCCATAATTTTTTTCCAAATTTCTATTCAATCACACAAAATACACTAATATTCCAATATATATGTGTTCAACAAAATAATCATCTTACAATACGACACCAAATGGCTTCAAGAAAAACAACATATAATATACGAACAAAGAACATAATGACACCAAATGGCTGCTATATGTAACCAAATATTTCTCGCCAGGTGAGAGATCAATGAGTTTAACCTACAATAAACAGCCGAATTTTAAGATTGCGTACAGAAGAGATGACAAAAAAACACACAAATAAGTCATCGAGAAAGAAGAAAAGCATGACCATACACAACCTGTGGATGAGCATAGCACATCACGCGGTTGAATGTAGAAGCATCACCCCAAACAGCAGCTCCCTGTCGATGAACGGTGGCTAAGTAGGTTAAACTATAACTGTATATAGCTTGGTCAAAGAAGTAATTTTAATACGTAAATAAAGTTGCTATACTATATAACTGTATATAGCTTATTCAAACCAATTACTGGAGATTAAAGATGAGATATAACCAAGAGGTGTAGACGATGCCTTGGCCTTTCCAAACACTTACAATGCGCTTTAAAAACACAAAATATACTTTCTTCCTTGAAACTCGAATCTTCTGAGAATCCCAAATTGAAGATACAATGTAAAAAGTTAAAAACTAAATAATCAATTTCATAATAAATCGAACCTAATAATCAATTTAAACCTAAAGAAAAGTAAAGCTGGAAACGACCTTTAATGGGGATTGGTGATTAAACTCGACTTTTGAAGATTAGATATGAGTCGATCACAGCTACTTCGAGTTCATGACACAATTGAGATCAAACAATGTTTACATATGTGGTGGATTTGGTCCGGAATCGTGAAGGAGAAGCACAAATTATAAGGTTTAATGGCTCTGTAGTCACGAGTGCACAAAACAAAGAGTGGGGCGGCAGGAATTAGAGGGGAAAAGTGTTAGGGTTTTGATTTTGGGGGAAAGAGGGGCGGGGAAAGGAATTAGAGGGGAGAAGTGAGGGTTTTGATTTTCAGTAGTAGATGTGCTTTTTGTGTGAAAGCGGGGTAATGAAAATATTGAAAAGATAAAAGACCGCTTTTCATAAATAGATTGGTGGTTTTGTACGTAACCTATCTTTTTAAGTGAAAACACAAATACATCGGGCTTTATACTAAAAGATGATCTATTTATCTTAATAAGAACGGCTTTTTATAAAACTGATCTTTTTGAAGTGATCTCAATAATCTTTTGTGTAGTAGTGGATGAGGGTTGTCATTATGTTCCAATGAAAGGCTATTTCCTCTTTAGGAGGGTATAAATTAAAATGTTCGTTATCTAACTCTTCCTCTTCACTCTCCTCTTTTATTTCAATATCCGTCATCCCTCCTACCTTAAGTTCATCATCTGCATCATCACTTGTAAGAGTAGTGACTTCCGATGCATTAATTGCATTTTCAAGCTCAAAATCAATTAATCTATTTAGCTCTCAAAGCTTGCTAATTTCCTAAACAATTTGGTCACGCAACGAGATTGTTGTATTTGGTAAAGTGGGTTGAGATAATGGATGTGTGGGTAAGTTTCGTGGATTCGTGTCTTCCATAATGGCAAACGGAAAAGTTAATGAAAAGTTTTACGAACAAAAAGAACAAAGAAAAGATGGACTAAAAGAAAGCTACAAAATAAAATAAGAATCTCACTTGATAGAAATCTAGTGAGTATACCTAAACGATATAAAAATCGAAACCTAGACTATTCTACAGCAGTGGTGCCAAAAACTTGATGCGGATAATTGTAAACACACTAAGAGAGATTAAGGATTTTTGGCTCACAATACTTCCCACTAAGAGAAAAGTAAACACCATCTAAGTGACTTTATGGCAATTCTACGACCATCTAAACTAGGCTTACACAACGTTGAAAAAATGTAAGTCATATAGCAGCTTTGAACTATGGACTGATTGGAATAGAAACTTTGGGAGTGTTTCGTTGTAGGTTTTAGAGGTTAAAGAATGATCATGGTCACGAGTACTGCTGGTTTGTATGTTACTCACTACAAATGTACAGTAGTATGATCCATTTTCAAAAACTTGTACAACCCAAAAAGTCGAGAAGTTACATGACCTAGTAAATATTTTAAATTTATCCAACTAGACAGTGTATCAACAATATGCGTAAAGAAACTATCTATCTTCAAAAACTTCTTCCGAAAACACGAAATGTAGAGCATGTATGAGTTGTAAATTGTCATCAATGAAACCAATAAATCTTGTACTAACATACATACAAGATGATGGGTTAACAACATCGTCAAGTACATTAAGAAGAGAATCTCTCGGATCTTAAAGAAAAAAAATTAATAATTGAAAACTCGTATCAATTTATAGCTCTTAACGTTGACTACTATCAGTTGTGCTCTTGGAAGAGAAAATTGTAAAAACACAACCCTAAAAACCCTCTCCCCTTTGGCGATTTTTCTGAAAACCGATTCCCTAAAACTCCTAATCGTTTCTCAATATTTCTTCCTTAATTCTTGACTGCTTTCATTAATTTGGTTTAGGGTTCCATTCCTTGATCCAATTCGTGAAGCATAACAGGTTCTGGTGGGATATTGTGAATCGTTGTTTCTAGGGTTTTCATAAATCATTTTTTTTGGGTTTGTTTATCGTTATATCTTCCTTGAATCGACCATATTGTTAATTGTTACATCAGGTTCTGGTCGATTTACTTTATTATATCACATGGTTGTGATTTTCAGCATGGGTCCTGGTTGATTTATTGGGCGTATTTGCTTAAAACCCTAACTTTTTAGTTAGGGTTTAATTCCTCCTGTACGATCTTATGTGCATGCTGCTGGGTGGTTATAATCGTTTGATTGTTCGAATTATTAGTGGTAATTGTTCGTGGGTTTGGAGAGAGTGGTATGGAGAAGGGTTTTCTGATCTCTAAAAGTGCTTCTAAGGGTTCGAAGGCTGTTGGGAGTTCTGGATCTTATGCTACTTTGGCCGATCAAAGGAGTAACATTGATGAAGATCTGACTAGTTTGGCCGATCAAACTACGACAGGTGGTTCTCAAGCTGATGGTGCGACGAAATCGACCCTTGAGCCGGTTTCACTTGGTAATATTCAAAAGGACACTACTAGCTTTGGTGAGTTGAGTACACCCTCAATGATGAACCCTAGTAGTGTTAGTTTGAATGTGGATGATGCATCTGATTGTTCTATGAATGGTTCTAAGAAAGTGGAGCCGATTCCACTTACGAATGATACATCACATGGTGACAACTTGGAGCGGATTACAAGTACTGATAATGTGCAGCACTTGATTGATATTGCACATCAGAATTTTGATGATGCCATGAATAAAATTCAAATTGAGATTGGAGCTAATGAAGTTAATCCTCCTTCGCTTGGATCTAATGTGAGTATGAATAAGAGTGTAACTTCTGGCCCTAATGCTCAAAAGGTTGATACTACTAATGGTACGGGAGTGAAGTTGGTTTCTTATGCGGGTGCTACTTCTAATGAACCTCTGAAACATGTTTCAAACTTTCGTAGGTTGGAATGTAGCAAGAAGAAGGATGATGTTGACCTTTCTGTTCCAATGAAAGTAGTGGAAGAGGTTAACACGCGGTTTGAGAATACTCTCTATGGTTACTTTCTTGGCCAACGCCTTGCTTTTCCGGTTGTTGATTACTATGTCCGCAATGCATGGGCTAAGTTTGGTGATCAAAAGGTAATGATGAATGCTAAGGGGTTCTTCTTCTTTAAATTCAACTCGAAGAAAGGTGTTGATGATGTGCTTGAAAACGGTCCTTGGTTGATCAGAAATGTTCCTATTAGTCTTAAACCATGGACATTGAACACAAACCTACTTAAAGAGGATTTGACTAACATCCCGGTGTGGGTTAAATTCCATGATGTTCCCCTTGCTATGTTTTCTGATGATGGCCTCAGTCTTCTTGCCACACTGATTAGCACGCCCAAAAGGTTAGATGCTTTTACAAGCCAAATGTGCAAGGAATCGTGGGGCCGTAGTAGTTTTGCTAGATGCATGATTGAAGTGAGATCGGATGAGATGCTTCGGGACAACCTCACTGTTGAGATACCATTACTTGATGGTTCGGGTTCCACTATTGAGAAGATACGGGTTGAATACGAGTGGCAACCACCTCGTTGTGATAAGTGTAAGATATTTGGTCATACTCTGACTGATTGTCCTACAGTTGTTATTCCTCATGTTCAGTCTACTAAGCCTGTTAATGATAGTTTCAAGACTGTCAATCACAAGAAGAAAGGAAAGCAAGGTGGTCCTTCAATTCCGGGTCAAGGGGGGTTTACTAAACCTGTTGTGGGTAAGCAGTTTCAATATCAACCCAAAAAGGCTCCTCCTGAACCTAAGAAGACGAATAAGAATGCTGGTAGCACTAAGAAGACGACTTCTGATGTGGCTAGTTCTAGTGGTACAAAGATTTTTACATCTAACCAATTTGATGCTCTTAATATGGATGATACGGATGCGTTTGGTATTCCTACTGCTGACACCAACATGGATGTGGATTCTGGCCGTACAATGGAAGTTAATGAGGATGAGTCGGTTAAGACTGGTACTATATCACAAGAACCGATTGTGAGTAATTCAATGGAAACTATGGAAGTTGGTTCTACTCCAATAGTAGAGAAGATTAGTAAGCTTGAAAAGCTACTTATTGATGGAAAAGCTACCCTTGTGGATGATGAAGGTCATCCTATTCTGTCTGCCTCTGTCACTAAGAGGGCTAACCCATTTTCCAAGGTGGGTGATGTTGTGGTTACTGATAGTGATGAGGAAGAGGTTCTTAACACGTTCGACGAATCTGCTAATCTGTTTGGTGGAGGTCATGAGCGTGAAGATGAGTTTGATGACTATGATGACTACTCGAAGCAAATTTATGATCTTCCAGGGGAATTGGATGCTCTTAATGCCATTTATGGCTTTAATCTCCAAGGTCGTAGGAAGTAGTTTATATTTTTGTCCGAGTTTGTCAATATTATGTGGTAGTTGGTTTGTTTTCTTGTCTAGAAAATAGGAAGTATCTTGTTATGTAAGCTTTTCGCCTATGTAACGGGCTGAGATATGGGATTCACTCATATCCGTTGTACTTAAATGTTTTTTGGAGTAATATATTTACCGGGTCGTTGACCTTTTACCCAAAAAAAAAATATATATATATATATATCAGTTGTGCTCTTACTAGAAACCAAGATATTAGAACCAACAACGTAGCACTTAAATCAAACTACATTAAGCATATGCACCATGGTATATTCCAATTAATAGTTCTTCTTTTTTACCGACATGGGATTTAAACATAAAACAAGTTTTCAAAAAAATAAACATAGAAAAAGTATTCAGTCTACACAAGAACTTTGTTACCCCAGTCAACGTACATATTATTTTTGTTTCGTTAAATCACTGGCTCACTGCACTTTTTTTATTGACGCTACGAGAAGATTGATGCGAAACTCAAAAATGGCTATTTAGTGACAATAAACATGGAGCAGTATAGTGATAAAAATTATGCATATCCCAAATGATATTCGATATCATTTACACTTCTGAACTACACTAATTTGAACGTTGTACATATTCTAGCCACCTCAAGAGTGTCGGTTTCTATATGTTTCAGTCAGTGACGGAGCCAGAAAAAGTAATCAAGGGGGGCATCAGTTTAAAAAATCTGGGTTAGATAGCTTGTCGATAAATGTCTTTTTTTACTTAATTTAAACCAAGTCGGGTCGAATCGGGTTTTATTTGAACTATGTATAATATAAATTTTAATTGGCAATTTAAAGTGGTTTATCTTTGAAAACATTCACTCACTTTGTTAATTGTATTCATACATCCGGTACCGATAGTTCATGTAGAAATAAAAATTAAACATGTGTTAAATTATACAATTTTTTAAATAATATCTACAAAGCAATATAATTATTATTATAATCACTAACTCACAATGTATAAGAAATTAAAAATCAAGATATCTAACTCGACATCTAGATGAATTATTATAATTACAAAATCATAGTTTCCATTAGTTTTTGGTAAGGACCGAGTGAAAACTTTCTTTTATTTACTATGGAGTATATATTTTATAAAGGGCCCAGTTTTCAATAAAAAAAGAATAAATGGTCTAGTTTGTTCAAATCAATATGTTATTAATAAATTCTTTAATAATCACTCTAATAGTTTCTCAAAAGCCCCAATCTCACTCTACCTATCTTTCACATCCGCCATTTTTACTGAGCAAAAGATAAAACGGATGAAGACGTTTCAGACCACCAGTTTCATCCCGATCAGAGTCAATAACTGCAGAGGGCACTCGGATTTTTATGCCGAGAACATTTAAGCTTTTTTCTTCTGTTTTGATTTTTTTTTTCTTATATAATTTGTGTGTCGGCAGGAGCTTCGTTGAGGGCATCGCCCCCCACTAGTTATCACATGGCTCCGCCCCTGGTTTGAGTACTTTTTATTCTTCGATAGATACATATAGTATGATGTTCAAGGTAAGTTATAAGAGTAAATGGAGTGGTAAATTACGTTAAAAAATAACACCGCGGCACGTCAGCGTCACATCATCTCAGCACCAAATAAAATAACACAAAAAACACCAGAAAATTATAACATCAAATAACATCACTTTTTACAAATTTACAAATTCCACCCTTAACAATTTCATTCATTAAATATTCAAACACTATATTATTAAATATATATCCCGCTCATATTTGAATTTGAATATTAAATATATATCCCGCTTATATTTGAATTTGAATTTTAAATATTTATCCAGCTTCTATTGTTTTAAACGGCTATTGGCTTTTTATTTATTTATTTTTTTTAATGATTTTTGTTTGTGAATAACATAAGTATAATAGCTGTATTTATAAGGGTTTAAAAAAAATTAATTTTGAAAAACATAACTGTTGTATTCAAACGGTAATTTTATTTTATTTTATTTATTTTTATTTTATTTTTTTTTTATCCTTGCCTTCCAAACCAACGGCTATATTAGGGGGTGTTTGTAATTTTTTTTTATTCAACACGTTACAACGCCTGTTGATGGGCTAACGTGCGTTAAAACGCCGGGAGAAACGCATGAAACTGGAAACCATGTTAACGCCATAACGCGCGTTGAAAACTTACCACCTCGGAATAACGCCGGTGAGGCGTTATGATACCCTTTACTCTAAGGGGGTGTCAACCATGTCACACCATAATTCAACATAATGCAAAATTAACTAATAAAATATAGTTAACACATTTCATGATTCACCATACCTCACTTTTATTTTTTAGTGGCAATCATGATGCAAAAAGAAAACTCATTATATATATATGTATTTTTTTTTTCATAATTATATTAAACAATTTAATAAAAATAATAAATTTCATTAATAATTCAAAGAAAATTACATAATACTTAAGAAAAAAACATAATTATATCTAAAAATTGCAAGGCTATCCATATTTCGTCGCGTACTCACGCTTTTTGGCAAGAGTAATCTCTCGCATAGCCGGATCAGCTATGTGATCGTGCGGGTTGTTGTAGAATTTCATCGCTCGTAAAAAAGCATTTTCTTCAACACCACGTAGTTATGCCGCCATCAACTTTTCGGCCAACTCATCCTTTGCACTTTTTTTCTCCACCGCCTCCTCCATTAGTTGTGATTTCTTTGCCGCATAAGTTTCAAAGGTCGCAGCAATACTATTCTTTGTCGAGGACTCGCTATCGGTCTTTTTGCCCCTTTTTTTCCGTGTAGGAGTTGTGTAGTCATTCACATCCAGAAGAATAGTCTCAACATTGTTATTGCTAGATTCCAACGACTTTCTTCATTTCTCGGAATTAGACGAAGATGTTTGACCCACACTTGGTTGTTCCAACCATTTGTCTGCTTTCCTAACAATATCTCATGCTTCAATATGACTAAAAGTCTTGTCTTTTGTTTTCTTTTTATAATCGGCCATGGCATTTTTCATCACGTCAAGATCGTCACAACTACTATCACGAACACGGTTCTACAATTATAAAAGTAACAAGTATAAATTAATACAACTATATCAAATACAAACTATAAAAAAGTATAGAGTTTAAAAATATACCGATTGGATGAATAGCTCGTTAAAAGTATTCATTTCGGCATTCATATTTTTCCACTTTGTGTTCAAGCTATGATGTGTTCGATTAGTATTTCATACGGTTATCTTGAAATGCTCTAGAATTCTTTTCCAAAAGCTTTCAAACTTTTGTTAATTCCCGACTTTTGGGCTTATCGAGATATGAGCCCATGCTTTTGCCAAAGCGACCTCTTCTTCCGTCGACCAAGGTTCTTTTTTCGCTTTAGTCGATTTCTTATTTCTTCAACTTCTTCAACATCATCATCATTTTCTTCTCCACCTAATAAATAATGTAACAATTAAATATACCGATCAAAAAAAAGAAAAAAAAAATAAAACTATAACGATTATAAAAAAAATGTTTAACGATTTATAAAATATATATATATAACGCTTATAAAAAATAAAATTCGATTATAAAAATAAAAATGTTTAACGATTTATAATATATATATATATATATATATATATATATATATATAACGATGATTAAAAAAATAAATACAAATATAAAAAAATTACGATTATAAAATGATTTAAAAAAATAAATAAATTACCGATTATATTTGGAAATTGAGTTTCTGGAACATAATCAATTTCATCATCCTCGTTATCGTAAAGCGGTAGTTCACATTCTACACTTGGTTCACGTCTTGATGGACCGTCACGGAAGTCGTTGAACGGGTCGAATTCACTTGTCATTGCTATATTATAATGGATTGGATTCATCGGTGGAGGTTGGTGATAATATTGGCGTTGTTGTGATGGTGGATTCACCGTTTGTGGTTGGGAATAGTAGAGTTGAAGTGGAGGTTGGGGATAGTAGGGTTGAGGAGGAAGTTGCGGACGAGTTGGTTGTGATTGAACTTGCGGACGATTTGGTTGTGATTGAATGGGTTGTGATCGAGAGCCCCGTCCACGACCTTTGGATGATTTTGAACCACGTTTTGATTTTTGTTGATCCATTCTTTTTATATGAAAGAAATAGTTGCAAGTGTGAAGCAGTGGAATAAGTATTTTAAAATTAATGTGTGAATAAATTAACAAATTAACGTGATATTTAAAGGGAAAAAAATTTTTGGAAAAATGCCTCAAACGGCAAATTCATTTAATATGCAACGTTCGAATTTTTTGAGGAAAAAGCCATGCCGATTCGGTATGGATTGCCAATGACATTGCCGCATTTGTGATACCGAGTGAGTGGTTTTCGTTGATGCCGAACGGCATGGCAAACCGCATGGGTTGCCAGTGCCCTAAGGGTTTTGGCATCTTTTCTATTGAATTTGTTCTTCAAAATGTAAGCATTTTGCTATCAGAGTAAATGTTTTCACTGGTATGGTAACATGATGTAAGACAATATAAACACATATCTCAACATTGATTAGCTAAATCTTGAGAGCTTACAAAGGTACCATGAAACCCATATGGAACTCGACTAGGTAATTTCACTACGCTCGTTTGTTTCATACTTAAAGCATCAACTATAACTAATTCCGACCTATCTTTATCTTCGTCTCTAACATAACTCAATATGTACCCTTCATCTTCTTTCTCGCCGTTTCCTATAGGAACAAAACACGGTTCACCTCCAAAATGTTCGTTCCCATAGTAGAACTTTGAGACATGTCTTGTCGCCAAGTCAACCTTGGCTATACCACTACATTTTGGCCAAGGTTCAGCTATGGCTAAGTACACATAACGTGTTTTACGTCCAAATGTTTTTTTATTTATTGTTCCCGCATCCAAATTCATCCCCGACACAACAACTCGCCGCGTCGACTTAAATGTTGTCATGTTCAAACGTATTTCAGTTAGTTCACTCCTAAGAGGGTTGTTTTCGTCTTCATTTTCTTTAAAGATAGCGTCAGGTGGAGTCATGCATGACCCAATTACTACAATAATTTTATTACCATTTATATCATTTTCTTCCCATGCATTCCATAAGTGGAAACAAAAACAATTTGGTACGTCAATCCATTGGATACTTGACCCGTCTATAGCGGATTTGGATAAAACACCATATCTTGACACCTTATTCGAGTCAAGTACTACGGGTGACTTGCCCCGTACCATTTCGGATAACTTGAACACCACTCGGTGATCAGGAATGATCACGTGACTTTGCGTGATGGCAAAGTCATGTATCATTGTTGGTTGGTCTAGTGAAATAGGCACCTCACGTGACTTGTGACCATTTTTCTCAAAACTAAAGAATTTAAGGTAAGGTCTTTTCACAACATCGTAACTCAACGAAAAGAGTTCACCTGTGACAGGGTCCACTTTAGGATGCGCAATTAACGGACATTTAACTTGTCCATCATAATCAAAACGTCCACGTGTCACAAGATCACCATCACTTTCTATCCTAACACTATAAGGTAAATCATCCTCGGACATCGCTAACAAACGTCCATTAAAATAAACCAAGCCGGCATTAGCCACGCCTATCCCATGAGACGTGTCTAACAAGCCGGCTAAACCTCTAGCGTAAAACAATGCTAATCGGGCTAAGCCAAGGTGGCCATGCAGCTCACCTATTAGCTTTGGAAAACAAGCTCGGCCCAATAATACTTCCTGCTCTAGCCGGTTTGTTCTAGTAAACCGGCTAGCGTAGCTAGCTGTATTATTCGGGCCTAACTTAACGGCATGTATCATTCCATCACCATCAAAAAAATGATGGCGACCTTTTGGCTTATAATAAGGGTTGGCGCCATTTCTTAAGTATACCCCACTTAACTCGACCGGTATTTCACCAACTACTTCTAGCCCATGCTGAACAGGACACTCTTGAACCGGTGCGAAATTTCCCACAAGCTGAACCGCCGGGTCAGCCGGTTTAGGTAGCTTATGGTTTTTTTCTAGCTCCATAAGTGACCGTTCGAACATGTCAAGAGCTGAAGCTGCTAGCTTTTGAAGTGGGTTAAGTAACGGTGGAGTAACGGTCGGTAACTCCGGTAACTTTTTGGTGTCTAGTAACTTTGATGGTGGCGGTAATATTTTCGTGTAACGTTTTATTTTAATTGTGCGTGTAATAGATGGTGGTCTTTTAACGTGTGATATTGGTTTTGTGGGATAGTTGGCTAGGCATAAAGAAGCTTCCATGATGGTTGTATAATACGATGTAACGCTAATATAACAATAGTAGAAGATTGAAAGCGGTGTAACGAGAGCTATGCAGTGGCTAAGGAGGTGAGTGAAAGTGTACGATTGAAAGATAGTACTTGTGAAGTATATATAAAGGGGTAATGTTATTAAAAAGACCTTGTGTGACAATAAGGAGGTGAGTGCAGTGGCTACGGACACGTGGAACATATACTAGGTTTTGGACACGTGGAACATATTATAGGTTTTGGACACGTGGAACATATACTAGGTTTTTAGGAGATACTTTTCACGAGTACATAAAAAGCCTACAAATTAAAGAAGCAAGTACGAAACTATTACTGAGAGTGAGTTTGAGGATTAAACATCAAACTGCTAGCGTGTCAAAGGTTTTAGTTAATAAACGCTTGTAAGTTTGTTGGGTTTAGCGAGAGCTGACCATGAATTTATAAATTTTTTTAGGGGTTTTGAACAAAATTAAATGGTAAGAGTTCTTTCAATAAAAAGTGTTATATATAAAATATTATTGTTTATAACATATAATGCAATTAGTTATTTAAATGTTCTAACATATTACTCATTTAAATACTTTCTTCTTAGCGAAAAATATGTGTACGCATGGATATAATTATTAACGGGAAAAAATTTGTTTCCATTAAAAATTTTGAATCCCTGAACGGTCGCTCACCTTGCATACCCTCAAAGACGGCGCTGCGGTTTAGCTCATTTAGTTGCTATGACTAGGTTAATTTGTTTTCTATGTAATGTCATCTAATATTACATGTTTTTTGAATCTGATTAATATTTTGTTCATTTTCTCAGTGATTTTTACACGTATCAGAGCTATAAAAAAATGTTTTTGATATTCCTGCGGACTGTAAGGTGTTTGATGTTTGAATAAATATATGGGCTTCCATGCATGTTTGAGTTAACCGATCCTGGTTGCCCATGTAACTCTTTAGTTCGGTTCCTCGTTTGCATTGGTCTTGGTTTTTTCTTATTTAATGAGGACATAATAAAGAATGATGGATATTGATTGGTGCATTGAGATAATGTGACGGTTGGTGGTAATGTGATTAATATGAAGAATTCTTTTATCATTTGACTACTATTTGCTTTTGATCGAATCTTTTATATAATATAGAAACTGACTTTTGATCAAATCGAGAGATTCGATTAACCAATGAGAGAGCTTCATTTTGAAATCGAGTCATCTCATTGGTTAATTGGTTTTTCAATCGAGAGAATATCGCTACGTTAAAAGGGTTTTTTGAGAAGCCTCCCCAAACGTAGACGTGTCGAAAACGCAAATAAAAAAACCTTTGAGAACCGGGTGTGTTTTCTGAAACTTTGGTGTCGCGGAGTCTCTGACGGTATGAGAGGCACGTTCTAAAAGGTTTTAAAAACGATGATTATCCTCTCCGATATCTTTTTTATATTTGAATTACACGTTATCTTTTGGGCCACGGTTACGAAACCCTAATCCTGAGCCTATATATACTCGCTCAAAGTGGGTGCTCCTCGTTCATCGGTCTTCTAATCTTTTTGCACTCGTTTTCTTATTTCAAGCAAAACCATGTTCATGATTTCTGTTTCTGATGCTGCTGGCATATCTGCTTAGCGCAAACATTTGAGTTATATTTGGTATTGATTATTAGCCCATGTATAAGTTTTGTTCTGTTTTCACAGAGTTTATTATCAAGGTTTTAGATCCAGAAAATGATCCTAAATTATGTTTAGGATTTATGCTACAAGATTTGAGGTAATAAGCTAATAATAATTTTATTTAAAATATTATTATGTCATTTTTTTGTTGTTGATTTATATAGATATGTCACAATCCCACACACATATTTGTGTGACATTGCTTTTATTATGGTAGAACATGGTACATGTTGTTATAAGTCATTAAGATGATTAATTAATATATCATTCAATTATATATTACTTTCAGATTAGATGATTGAACTTTAATAAAATTATGATTTACATGCAGTTGGTGTTATATTGGATTCGTATTCTGATATTAAAACAAGCTTGATCACCAACTGAGAAATTCAACGTAACCAGATGTATAAAAAAAAATTAAAAATATTTTTTCTAAATATACTTACATGATATATCATATTATTCTTAATAGGTTATATTTTTTCCTTTTTCACAGCTTGCAGGATGGTGGTGATAATGAATTTGAGATTCTCAAAATGTCTAATGATTTATATAAAATTAGGGTTAAGAATGCCAAAATGGAGTACAAAAAAAAGATATTGTAATGTTTCTAATGAGGAAGTGGCTATCGGGGGAAAAAACATTTAGTTTTTGAATTTTGTAGTCGCGTGGAGATGTTTGTATATTTTCCACAAAAGTATGAATTGAATGAATTTAATGTTTACATTTGTATGATTTGTGTTTAAATGATTTTGATGTATACAACTTTTTTTAGGGTATGTTATAAAATCCTATATTTTATGTTTTTGTTTCATTATTCAATGTTCCTGATTATTTTATGATATTATATGTTTCGGTTTCATTATTTAATGTTTCTGATTATTAAATGTTATTATATTTTTCTGATTCATCACTCAACAATTCTTTTGATTTCTTATTCGGTGATTCGGATGTATATAATAATTTTCTTAAGAGCCTAATATCTCGAAACTTACATTTTAGTCAATATGTATGGATGTCCTTATTTACAAAACTAATTTTACCATTTAATGTTTACATTATACATTTCATCTGATTGTGTCTATCTCTCATGTAAATAATTGATTTATGACGATGTTTCTGATTCGTGACTGATTTGGGAAGAAACATTTGATTGTGTAGTATCTCTCATGTGTATAACTGATTTATGAAGATGTTTCTGATTCCTAAGTTTTTTGTGAAGACGTTGTTTGATGTTTTATTTTTTTCAATAGTTTTACAGGAATATACGTAGTTGATGTGTGGGATTGCACCCTCACAAAAGGTTTTACCTCTCAAGGGATCTTGAGAAGCTTACAACCCCCACCAGGCAGTGTACCTGATCGTTGTAGTATAATATAGTGACAAGTACCGGGGGATTGATCGTTCAGCTCAGGAATAGTGTCGCTAGGATTAGAAAGTCTCCTAAACTAAGTCTAGAGGTGAGGGATGATTCTTTTTGTATTTTTATATTTTTTATGAAAGCAAGTAAAATATCGGTTTTGAAGGAGTAGGCAGAATTAGTTGCTAGCCAACTAATCCAATTAATCTAAAGATGCAATCAAAATAAAATAAAAGAAATGAAAACAAAGCTAATATACTAAAGTGGTGGTGACAATAATGAGGAAAGCTGTGTTTACTTAGATTTCATTACTCCCTAGATATCTTTTACAGGTTAATTACTTGTTACAATTGCATGGATGACGGGTCATATTCCTTAATACTAGTCGTAGGGCCGTGTACAATATTCCCTAACTCTATATGATCCTACTTCACTCCTATGTCGAGCCGTTAGAAGCTCCTAACATGGGATCATTAGAATTCTCATACGCATTAAATACAACCAAATATCGTAGTACACCTCTGATCATGTTTCTTAAGACGTTCAAGCAAGTTACCAATAAAAGTCTGCCAGTTTTCTTAAGCCTAACATCGAATACAATCATCCATAACAATTATAAACAAACAATCAACCCATAATCAACATATAGGTTTCACTACATCTAAGCAAACACAAAGAAATCTAGCCTAGCATGTTAAATAGAAGATAAGCATAAGATATAATCAAACAACACATAGACATATTGAATGATTTAAAAGAGTACTTATCTTTAATTGAACATGAAAGATTCAAAGGGTTGAAACCCTTGAAAAAGCTGAAAAATTCGACCTAAGGTTTTTCCCTCAAAGTTGCACACTAATGAATGAAATTTTGAAAACTATATATAGATTTTACAGGGTGACGGCGTCATGTATTAAGTTGTGACGCCGTCAACTCGCTGCCATAATGAAATCGTATTGCTTTGTAACTCTTGACGCCGTCATGTGGAGAGCCTTGACGCCGTCAGGTACTGTTCCAGCAAGGAAAATTGAGACTTTGGAGTTTTCTTCACTTTTATGCTCCAAAAACGTCTAAAATGCTTCATTTTCCAGATTTCTCTCCAAAAGTACCTAAAATGACAAAAGGAACGATTTACGGCAATATTTGATCAAATAATCACGAATCCGGGCTTAAATGACCCCTTAAAAGTGGTTCATTTTTCGCCTCATCAAATACCCTTACACTTGAGATTTGCTTGTCCTCAAGCAAATGCACTTTTATTCTAATCAAAATACAAGTTAGGGGACATTTAACACTAATATAAAAGTAATTATAACAAATAATCGTTTCACTAAAAACCAAAGACAAGCATGGAGGTCATACACTAGCACCTCACAAATAGTGTTTAGATACTCTCATCTCTCGGGTGTAATAAAGTATATATCACAATAAGGAAATGGAAAACATCTCTCACTACCTGTCATAGGAAAATAGATTACCATAGGCTTGAGAAAGGATCAAACTTCCACTGTTGAACCTTAGACCTTGAAAGATCTTTGAGCACTCGTAGATCGTTAGTTATGTTAATGTAATCACTAACACACTAAAAGAAAATCTCTGAAACTTGTATTCTAAAGCAGAAACAAACACAAGTATAAACAACTGAATACTAAGAATACTTGATCCTCTATGGATCTTTTAATAATACTAAAAGTGTTTTCTAAAAACGTGTACACAATACATAATCGTGTGTTCCTTTTATACACAAGGAACCCTAAATCGTTTCACAAGAAACGTATCTTCTAAAAACTTTAAAAGATATGCATTATTACTTCCTAAATAAACTCACGCATATCTAACTATATTACTTAATATACGGAATATCTATTTCCGCAGAAACTAATAATGCTGAAACTAGTCTTCAGCAGATACACTGCTTCAGCAGAACCAGCTCTTCAGCAGTAACCGTCAGCAGAATTCTCAATTAGCAGAATTCCCAACATCCACCACTTGACGTAAGCACCTAGGATAAACTATCAAAGAGGTCTTTTAAAGGGTTATAACGTTAGGTGTTGGGATATAGAAAAACACGATTTTGTTGGATAAAGGCAATATTTACTGGTGGCGAGTTAATCATCTTGGTTAATTACAAGTACAATATGGCGTTGCTAAGCCAAGACTCGACTCGACTTAAGCTAATGAATCAAAAATAACAAAAACAAAAATAAACATAGAATGAAAACAGGATGGTAGTCCGTATGTTTTTTCTCTTTTTCTATTTCTATTTTTTTTTCTTTTTCTTAATTTTTTCGATTTTTTTTTTTTTTTTTTTTTTTTTTTTTTTTTTTTTTTTTGCATACACTCTTACCCTACCATCCGAAATAATACATCATAGGGAATGTACATTCCCCTTACACTTGATTTTTTACATACTTTACAATGAACTAATCTAATGACTCGAATCAAGATAATCAAAACACTTTGAGTACTTTTAAGATTAACGCACATATGGGGGTAATAATGATGTTCTTCCCTATTACTCCATAACACAAGTACTTTACCCATGAGTCTCAATCGTCCCAAAACAATATGTACAAAATATGACTCGACTTAGCAATCATGTAATCAATTAGATAATTAACTAAGGGTTTAAACATGTAACAATAATGCACTAAAGATGAGTGCATACACGGAAGGCTAAGGCGATTTGGTTGTACATTTGGGGTGGGTTGTAACAAATTCTTCCTTTAAGTAAAATGCTTAAACTTAGAAACGAAAAGATAGGCTCGGAGGGGTGTACTAGGGGTTTCGTGTACTAAAAATGAGTACAACGCTAAGGTGTGGGAAAATTAGTTGACTTTACTAGCCAAGTAATATGACTTAAATGGTCAAGTAATTATGATACGGGTTTAACACAAGGGTGATCCTAATGCCTCTTATCATGTAGTAAATCCTACTACACGAATGTAGTCTCACTAGCGGTCTCGGGATGCATCACTAACGCAAGTTCTAGAATCTAAATGCTACCGGTACACTAATAAGCACTAATAATGAATGCTTTTCCTATCAAATCTGAAGGCGAACCTTACATATTTGGGTGGAAAATTTTTCTGAATGGTACGGTTTTGTGCTAGTCATACAACTTCTATCCATGAGACGCTTGCTAAGGCTAAAGTTTCACTCCTAAATGTTGTAAAAAAAATTAAATTTGGCGCTAAAATTACACTAACAAGTATTTCTCTTAGTTTTATTACACACCTACCATCAAACAAACAAACTCAAGTGCAATTGTATCCTATAAGGCATCATCATTTACCCTCCCCTTACACTTAGGATGAACATTGTCCCCAATGTTCAATTAAAGGATGTAAAAGAAAAATAGGTAAAAGAATGAAAACAAATACTCCCCTAATTCGTTCGGTGTGGATAGTATATCAACAAGGTTAGATCTTCCTCCAAGAAAATGAACATTCAAAGCTTCCCTTGAAAAAAAATCATCTTCTTGTCATATACAATCAGTTAAACCTGAGAAAACAATCAAGGCAACCTCGCGTAAAATCGGCGGCAATCCATATATACTAACCAATCCTAGAAAACAATGTAAGATATAATGCTTGTGGAATGAATGTTTGCAGATTTCCTGGAGTTTATAAAACTAAAGAATTAACAAAAACTTTAAGACTCCGTTAGAAAAACAAAACTCGCAAAATTTTCAGAATTTTACACATGACACCGTCAGAAGTGACCTGCCGAAATCTTTACGTTAAGTTTTCGGAAAATTTCTGGAAAAACTTATGTCCTACTTCCTGGAAAATCCTGAAAAACATCATTATGACTCGATACAAGCATTTGACTTTAACAAATACTAATATACATGTTCATTTAATATTGTGGAGAATCATGATCAATTTCGTTCTTATAAACAAATTTGGGGTTTCCCCTTACACTTAGCTTTTGCAAAATACCTTTATATGAAGTTAAGACGAAGTTAAACAACAAAATAAAGCATTTTCACAATTTTAGTTTGAAACATGATCTACCAACAATAAAAATAAAGCATGCATACGGAAGCAAATAACAATCAAACAAATAAAAAAAACACAAAACATGGGTTGCCTCCCAAAAAGCGCTTTTCTTTATTTACGAGTCTTGTAGCTAGACTCAAGGTCATGGGCTATTAAGTGACCTCATCATTGGTCTCATTTTCTAGGTCATCTCCAATCTTAGTTTTGTATTCCGGACCTAGTTGCAAACATTCCTTGTAGAAACCAAGTATTCTATTCATGACATAATCTACTCCTCTACGTCTATCCTCATCATTCCTATAATAAACCGCTTGCTTGTGTTCCTTTTCTGTGTTTGATAGAAGGCGGTGTTGTTCAATCTTATAGGGCATTTGGTAAGCAATCTCATCATTCTCTTCCTTGAATCTAACTATCCCTAGGGACGGGTCATAACTCATCTTAGAGGCCTCAACAAACGGTTTTCCAAACACTACTTGACTTAGACAACCATCTATTACCGGACGAATATCCTCCACAATCACAAAGTCGGTAACATAAGTGAAGTTTCCTACAAAGACATGTAATCCTTTCACTCTTCCTACAAAGTTGCTCATCCAATTCGTGTTGGGCATCATCCTATATCTAAGTTGCCTCTTCATTACCCAATTATAATAGGTCCTAGTCATGATGTTTATAGGAGACCTAAGATCGATATAAGCTTTCCACACATGCATATGCCCAATGTTGCATGGTATGTTGATGTTAGAGGGATCACCTACTTTAATAAGGGGTGAACCAAGTATGCATGGAGTCTCGGGATCATCGAATAAATCCTTGTGATATTACCGTTCTTCCTTGGTGGGTAACTTATCAAAGTATTCTTCTACGTTTTCTACTTCTTCTAACTTTTCTTCCTTAATATCCTCAACTCCTTTAATCTCATCCCTAGTCCCGGTTTCTATTCCAACTTCATCCTTGTCACTTTCTTCTATATTCTTATCTATTGGCTTTATGGTGACAACGTTGACAAAGTGGACTTGTTTGGATGATGAAGGTTCCTTAATTTGGATTCCGCTATTAGTGTCCCTAGTGTCCTTCCTAGGTGTAGTTAGCACTTGGTGGTTGAGGGCTTTCAACAAGTTGTCAATCTTATTGGTCATCTCCGTTTGATGTTGATTGAATTCGGTTTCAAACTTAGCTATGCGAGCTTCTTGAGATGCCATAAACTTGAACATCAATCCTTCAAGATTATTGTTACTACCATAGTTATTAGAAGGATTGTTGTTGAAAGTACGGTTAGAGGGTGGACCATTTGGTTGGTAACGATTAGGTGGATTGGAAGAATTGTTTTGGGGCATATTTTGGTTTTGTTTCCACCTAAGGTTCGGGTGATTTTTCCAAGAAGGGTTGTAGGAATCACCGTAAGGATTTGGCTCGGGTTTGAAAGTGTACCACTTATCTCCCATTTTGTCGGTACGCGAGGATGCGCAATCCGCAAAAGCTTGTCCGGGGAGTTCCACGCAATCACGAGTGTCATGGGGACCACTACATAATTCGCATGAAGAAGTGATTTTGTTCACTTGGCTTGAAGGCTTGGGAGCTTCATAAGATTTCATGAGAAACTTGACTTGGTCCTCAAGTTCCATGATCCTACAGTCGGGAGTGCTAGAATTGTTCGAAGGCAAAGATATTGCCTTGACCATTTTGTTCAAATCACGGTGATCATTCCAACTTTTCATTGTCATAGAGAGCAAGATCTTCTATGAGTTCCCATGATTCTTCCGCACTTAGATCACGTAGCTTGCCACCGGCCGATTGGTCAATGGTTCGCCTTGTGGAGAGATCGATATGGTCATAGAAGATTTAGACTTGGAGCCAAAGATCTATGCCATGATGAGGGACTTTTTGGAGTAAGTCCTTGAAACGAGTCCATGCTTCATATAGAGTTTCACCTTGACGTTGTTGGAACATCAAGATATCATTCCTAAGCTTGGTAGTTCTCCCCGGTGGGAAAAATTGAGCAAGGAAACGAGTGGTGAGATCATCCCATGAGGTGATGGATCCCGCGGGTAAACGTTCAAGCCATTGACTAGCTTGATCACGTAGAGAGAATTGAAATAGGCGTAATCGAGTCGACTCTCTAGTTACAACATCAAGGTCTATGGAATCTACGATTTTAAGGAAATCCTTGAGATGTTGGTTAGGATCTTCGGAACAAAGTCCATGGAATGCACATCCGCTTTGCACAAACCGGATGGTGTCGGATCGCAAGGGGGACACATTGGCTCCTTGAGTGAGCTCAATAGTGTTTCGATAGCCTTGGTGGCTAGGTCTGGAGTACTCTCCTAAAGTTCGGGGCCTAGGAGGTTGGTTTGCTAGTGGTGGGTTTTGTGGGTGGTTTTGTTGTGGTGGGTTGATGGGTTCAAAGATGTTACCACCTTCCATGATGTCGGATGGTAAAGGTTACGAACAAAGACACGAAGAAATGAGATAGACTAAAGAATACCTAGAAAATAAAAATAAAATCTTACTAGAAAGGAATCTAGCAAGTATACCTAATAAAAAGAAATCCTAACCTAGACAATAACTATTCCCCGGCAACGGCGCCAAAAACTTGATGCGTGAGATTGCACCCTCACAAAAGGTTTTACCTCTCAATGGATCTTGAGAAGCTTACAACCCCCACCAGGCAGTGTACCTGATCGTTGTAGTATAGTATAGTGACAAGTACCGGGGGATTGATCGTTCAGCTCAGGAATAGTATCGCTAGGATTAGAAAGTCTCCTAAACTAAGTCTAGAGGTGAGGGATAATTCTTTTTGTATTTTTATATTTTTTATGAAAGCAAGTAAAATATCGGTTTTGAAGGAGTGGGCGGAATTAGTTGCTAGCCAACTAATCCAATTAATCTAAAGATACAATCAAAATAAAATAAAAGAAATGAAAACAAAGCTAATATACTAAAGTGGTGGTGACAATAATGAGGAAAGCTGTGTTTACTTAGATTTCATTACTCCCTAGATATCTTTTACAGGTTAATTACTTGTTACAATTGCATGGATGATGGGTCATATTCTTTAATACTAGTCGTAGGGCCGTGTACAATATTCCCTAACTCTATAGGATCCTACTTCACTCCTATGTCGAGCCGTTAGAAGCTCCTAACATGGGATCATTAGAATTCTCCTACGCATTAAATACAACCAAATATCGTAGTACATCTCCTATCATGTTTCTTAAGACGTTCAGGCAAGTTACCAATGGAATTCTGCCAGTTTTCTTAAGCCTAACATTGAATACAATAATCCGTAACAATTATAAACAAACAATCAACCCATAATCAACATCTAGGTTTCATGACATCTAAGCAAACACAAAGAAATCTAGCTTAGCATGTTAAATAGAAGATAAGTGTAAGATATAATCAAACAACACATAGACATATTGAATGATTTAAAAGAGTACTTATCTTTAATTGAACATGAAAGATTCAAAGGGTTGAAACCCTTGAAAAAGCTGGAAAATTCGACCTAGGGTTTTTCCCTCAAAGTTGCACACTAATGAATGAAATTTGGAAAACTATATATAGATTTTACAGGGTGACGGCGTCATGTATTAAGTTGTGACGTCGTCAACTCGCCACCATAATGAAATCGTATTGCCTAGATCCATTTGTGACACCGTCATGTAGGATTTTCTTCTGGGCCGTCACTAATACTTGGTCCTTGACGGCCTTGGGTGACGCCGTCATCTCCTATGCACAAAAACTCTCTGGATCGTCACGTGTATTTTCCACATCCACCTCTTTTGTAACTCTTGACGCCATCATGTGGAGAGCCTTGACGCCGTCAGGTACTGTTCCAGCAAGGAAAATTGAGACTTTGCCGTTTTCTTCACTTTTATGCTCCAAAAACGTCCAAAATGTTTTCTTTTCTAGATTTCTCTCCAAAAATACCTAAAATGACAAAAGGAACAATTTAGGGCAATATTTGATCAAATAATCATGAATCCGGGCTTAAATGACCCGTTAAAAGTGGTTCATTTTTTGCCTCATCAGTAGTATTTATTATTTAACACTTATAGGTTATACTTAACCGACTTTACCATTTAGGGGAAAAGATATTATAAAAGGACTTTTCAGATTTCAAAACACAATAAATTAAATAAGTTTTAATTCAAAACTCAAAAACGAAAGCATGTGTAATTATGTTTATTGCACAATGTGCTCTAAATTTCCAGGTTTAATTGACGTCAACCACAATCATTGGCCAAACAAGTAAGTTGTAATCTATATTTTTTTTATTAAGTATATCATATACGATGTCCTTGATGTATTTTTTAAAATATAGTGTTCATGTCGGTCTTGCATCAAGAATGTTAAATGTTTGCATTAATTATGGCGGAAGGATTATAACTGATGGGATCCACATTTTTTATTGGGGTGGTGATGAAGTAAAGTTACCATCAATAGAAGTAAAGTACATAAATTTGAGTTTTATTGAAGATTGGATTTCAACAAACCTCAATGAATACAACATACTTGAGAAGTTGTATTATAGAGTTCCTGTCAAGCAAGCCGTGTATTCGGTAGATGGTGGTCTTATGCCTATTGAAAAAGAAATTGATCTTCAGGTTGTGATAAGTACTGAAAACAATGAGCATGAGATCGATCTGTACGTAAGTTATAGTTTTTATGGTCCAGTTTTTTACAGTCCATATATACTTGGTTCGATGGGGAATGGATGCGTGATTTGGGTCCATGGCATGCGCATATTCCAATGATAGAAGATGAGGAGTCGTCTTATGTTGAGAATATTGATGGCGACAATGATTCAGAATCGGGTGGAATGAGTTCTGAACATGATGTTGATAATAATCAACAAATGTTGAATTTTGACTGCAATATTGTTGGAGACAGCTCATCAGAAGAAGAAAATGATCACATTGAACAAAAATTTTCTAATGATAATTGGTATCTTGAAAGATATGGTATATAGTAAGAATATGTTATTGGAAAAATGTTTAGATTAAACGTGGTTTAGTAGTTTCTTATGTCAACGTGTTTTTTTAATGATAAATTATTTATATGTTTATGTTTTTGACGATTAATTTATCATTTAAGAGTGTGTTGGGATATGATGTGAAAGGTTTTTTCTCTTTTTTTTTTTTCCTTTTGTTGTTTATTGGTTTGTATATTAGAATAGTGCCTTATTTATTGGTTTGAATGCATCAAAAACATATTCATATTATAATTATTGGATATTTAAATTATATGATTTTTATACATTCGCCATATATGTATAAGAAACATAGTTATTTTATATTATTTACTTATATTTTAGATGTTCTACAAATTCAAAGGGTGAAAAACATGCATAAATTAATTTAAAAACTTTGATTTGCTACTAACAAAATGCAAAATTTTAAAAATTTGGTTATTAAAGTTTAATGGATGATTTTCACAAAAATATTGATCATCTAATATCAATGAAGGGGATTAATATTTTATTCTATATTTATTTTACGTAGTAAAAATATTTTGATTTTAATGTCCATTATTAATGGTTTAATTGAATATGACAATATTAATGTCCATTATTGATCCTTTAATTGAATATGATTTGATATAGTTTCTTAATTTGTTATTAAGTATTAATTTAAATCTCGTGAAGTTAGGGATAAATTTGTTATTCTTTTAAAAACGATCGTTTTATTCGGTAGTTTTTAAAATATATTTGCCTTGTGAGAGAGATATTTTTTAAATCGTATGAGAATGTCTGACTCAAACCCTAATTCAAAAAAAAACAGCTAATACCAATGAACTTTCATTAAACGAAAGTCTTGGAAACAAAAATCTACAAACCGAGATTCATTCTGATGTAAACAAAGACCATTCTGGTAACAATTATTTTTAATAATTAAGTGTATGTTACAATAAAAATTTACGTTTATTTTATTTCAATGTTTTTTACAGGCGATGACAATTTTGAGACGATGTTTGATTGGTTAAGTATGGATGCAAAGTATTAAGTGTTCGTGATAACAAGAAATTGTCATCTAAATTGGACCATGAATTAATATTAGTTAATCAGATGCGTGCTTCCGGTCATGACATTGACGACGATTATATGGTCAATCTGGAAATTTCAGAACTCTTAAATTGAAGCCCAAACAATCAACTTATGACATTGTTATATGTTTGTTTTAATAAAGTTTAGTTACTTATATTTTACATATGATGTTTATATGGTCAATCTGGAAATTTCAGAACTCTTAAATTGAAGCCCAAACAATCAACTTATGACATTGTTATGTTTGTTTTAATAAAGTTTAGTTACTTATATTTTACATATGACGTTTGTTCTTTATTAATGCTTTACCACATATTATTTATACTATTATATTTATCCCAAGTGGACGAGTGTTGTCTCGTGAGAGTTTACAGTAAATATACCTACAAAATTCATTTAGTTACTAATACAAGGTTATGGTACAAAAGTTTAATGTTTTGAAAAATAAATGTCAGGAATATGTTACGGCGTAACCTCATTTCTGAGTTACGCCGTAGCTACCTTGAGCCATATTGGTGAAAGGAGGATGTTACAGCGTAATGATAGATTCCAGCGACGCCGTAATGAGCAGTCCGAAGGCCACAATCCCAGCAATAATTTGGCCCTCATAATCCTCCGTGCTCCAATTCCTGCAAAATATAAGACAAAAATACCAAACCAACAAAGCAAGAAAAGGGAAAAGGATAATGCGGGGTATCTACCGTAAGAGCAATTTTGTTTATTATCAAGTCTATAAGTTAGACTCACTCTCACGGGTCATCACGTGGGTGGGCGACGAACTTGCCCAAACTCGTCCATTTCCTTCATCAAATTTTCTCGTATACAGGCTACATTCGTGGAAGTTCGTAGGAATTCCTTTTTATCACGACTTATAACCTTAGTGAACTTCTCATCTAGCCCAATCGAATACCTAGTGATCTCGAATGTTTCAGCATGAATAGGCGGTGGCTTCTTGTATGGAATCCCAAGTAGTTTAGGCCTACGTTGCTCGTAGGCTTCATCATCCATGTCCGTAAATACATCGTATCCTTGTAAATAAAGGTATTCTACAATTCCTTCAAGGTCATAATCATCGGACTCCGTACTCTTATACCAATTGTCAACAAGTTGTCTTTAATTAGGTCAAGAATTTTCCGATCCCTATCCTCGTTTGGACTTATCATATAATCTTCCGCTTCATCATTATGCACTTCTTCGCATTCCTATTCATCTACACTCTTCATGTAGTCTTTCCATATTTTTATCTTAGTCAAGGAGTCTACTCTACCATACCTTATCTTTACCCAATCGTCAAATCTAATCTATCGGCCCAAGGTAGCTCGATCCTTTTATCGTCAGTGGTGGATTTCCAATGATGTGACATATTCCTCACTCTCACTTTACTCCTCCCACCATCACACTCATCACCGTAAGAGTTACTAGACGCCCAAAATGATTCCCCGTCATCATTATGAATTCTAATCTTCCCGCACCAATGTTCATTGCCAATTTCATCCCGTCCTTTGCCACTCACGTTGTGATCTACATTATCCATATCTCTCCTGAGCCCCTTAGTGTCATCATTGGCGAATGAGTCGTCATCATCGATGCGATTTACTTCTTTCCAAATTTCCATATATTTTCTTATCCCTGTCAACCTTACCATAGACGATTTGTATCCATTCATCGAAAGCTATCATCCCATTCAACTTTAAATTCCTTCTAAATTGATCGAGAGTAGAAGCCTATAGATGTTTATTACTCCGTAACATCTCATCATTGCCTCCCCCGTCACAAAGTTTCTTATTAGGGTCGCATGATGGCCATAGATCATAAGATCTCCTATTATCAACCGGAATGGCAAGACACCAAGGGTACCTTGTTTCAAGGCTAATTGAAACTTTAGAAGGGTTCTTATGTTGTCAATTCTCAGTTTGGGGCCTACTAGTTACAATCTTGAGCTCTTCGTTCATTCATGTTACATCTTTCTTTGTGACGAGGACAATTTTTCCTCTAGATCAGTGTTACGCCATAACTTAGTATGGGCGTTACGGCATAACTCAACATTGTCTTGCAATGCTATCTTGGTTAAAGTGTCTAAAGGTTCGTCTTTAATGGGTATAGCTACGCAAACCTTAGCTTTCTCAATCACCATCTGTTCTTGAACATCTCTCGCCAACAATTTGATTTTTGCTTCGAGGTTCTTGATAGTTTCATCATAGGCTCTTAGGTAAGCTTCAGTACCTTCTAGAAAACTCTTAAGCTAGTGTTCCCGTTCAGTTTCCCTTTTTGCAGATTCTTCGAGGAACTTGTTGATAGATTCCTCAAGAGTGGAGCTCATTTCCTCATAAGAAGGTCGTTTATTAAATCGGGAATTGAATCCTTGCGTTCCCATACGATACCCGTTACCACCATTTCCCTGAAAAGGTCTTCCATCTCCATATTTAACTTCTTCCACTTTTTTTTCTTCCTCATTCATCGGGCAATCCTTCGTAAGGTGAGCTCCTTCACAGATTTCACATCCAACTTGGATAGCATGCATGCTTTCTTTGAGTTTCTTCATTTCCCTGCCAAGGTTCTCAAGTTTAGTGGTTAGAGCGTTCATACCTTCCAAACTTTCACTAGTACTTCTGGTGCTTCCTCCATCGTGCCACTTCTGAGAGTGGTCAGCCATGTCTTGAATCACATCAAGGGTTTAAGCAGGTGTCATTCCCGGGATAGGTCTTTGGGAATCGATCATTTGCCTTGTTGCGATATTGATGCCCTTGTAAAATATGTTTACCTTTTGTTGATTATTCAAGTCATGTGTCGGGCACCTGTATAAGAGATCATTGTACCTATCCCATGCTTTGTACAATGTCTCATCACCATCTTGTCTAAAGTTGTGAATCTCCTCCAATTGTTTTGTCTTCTTAGAAGGAGGGCAAAATCGTTGAATAAAATTTTTCTTCAATAGATTCCAAGTGTTGATGGTTCCAGATGGCAACTGATCAACCCATCTTCGTGCGGCTCCAGTGAGTATCATAGGGAACACTCAGAGCATGACCGGATAATGAGAAACACCTGGAATATTGAAGAGGCTGGTGATATAAAGCACATTTTCTACATGCTCATAAGCATCTTCGGTTTTTATCCCATCAAAGGGTTTCTCTCGTAATTCTCTCATAAACTGAGGCTTGATCTCAAACTGAACATCCGCACCAATCATTGGCCTTACAAACCCTGTCCTTGCTCATCCCTAGTCATAGCAAGGTATTCTTCCAGAGTCAAGGTGTCGATATATATTGATTACTTCCATTTTGCTTGAAACTTGAACAAATTATAAGAAAACAAAAAAAAACTTAAAAACTTAAATAAAATTCCAATTATAGCACCTTGGCAACGGCGCCAAAAAACTTGACGCAGGTTTTACTGACCAGGTCTTAATATTTATAAAGTCTCGATTACCTAAGGTCTACCTATTTGCACTAACGGACAGAGAATCCGGTCGCGCGTAGACTAGTATTCGGTAAAACCGAGGTCGTCCCAAGAGCTATGTGGTTTGGATTTTATCTGAGTCTACGTGTCACTATTTTAAACTGATTGAATATTGAAGTGATTAATTAAACGAAATAACTGAAAAGTAAATAAAACATAAATGAAATGAGAGTTGTGAGCAATAAGAGAGAAGTGTGCTAGCCTAATTACTCATCCTATATTGTTTATGGTTATGCTTCCTATTAAACTAATCTCATGCTTCAGGTGGGGTGGACATATATCACTAGGTTCATATGGTCAAGTTCCCTAGCCTATCCCCCACCAAATCCTGCCAGGAACCACATGCACTACCCCATGCTAGTAAGCCGACGTACGACAGACGGGTTTGAGTCATTAAGTGCCACTATATGCTAGACCTATTTTGTATGGTAAATTGTCACTATCATAGACCATACTTTAACTACTTAAGTTTATCCAACCCGAACAGTGGTCCTATGGTCAATTTGCACACAAGGTCTGTGGTTAGTTGTCATCCCAACCATATCCTCGCAACTCAACTACGCCGAGGTCCTATGGTCAATTCTCCTAGCATACCAAGTATGACCTGGTTGGGAAAAACTACCGCAACTAAAGGTTCTTAAGATAAACTAAGCATGCACACACGTAAAAGCATTAAGAAAAGTACATAAACATAATTAAAACGATATAAGAATCACAACTAGGCTAGCACCAGAGGTGCTTAGCCGATCATATTAAATGTAACACTCGAATAAATGTTTACAAATGTCATGAATTTGAAATGTAAATGAAATGATGAAATGCTAAATTTTATGGTGTTATAGGTGTGATTTCTCCCTTGAAAATGCTTCGTATGCTGTTGTAGAAAGGCCTTTGAGAAGTCCCCAACGATCTCTGACTTTGTGTGTGAGAAAGTTGTATGACAAATTCAGAAATTAGGGTTGTATTTATAGGTCCGATCATAGCTACGACGTAGCTCAAAAGAGTGTTACGCCATAGCTAGTGTAATCCTGTAAGATCTTATCCAAAAGCAATGAGTTACGGCGTAGTTGATGTTTGTGTTACGCCATAACTCCAATATTAGGGTTTCATCTACGGCGTAGTCTCCGTGTGTTGTTACGTCATAGTTTGATTCTTGGATCTAGGATTACCTTCAAAGTCATTGTTACGTCGTCTTTATTATGTTATGGCGTAACCACCAATTCGAGATATACTTGAGAGACTTGATATTGTTACGGTGTAACTCAGGATTTGGTTACGCCGTAACTCTTGATCCGCGTTGACTTTGGTCTTCAAGTTTGAATTTCCTGTTACGGCGTAATAGAGAATGAATGTTACGCCGTAGCTTCTTCCAGCATACTATAATTGTATATCTTTTGCGTGTTGATTCCAATTTCCTTGTCTCTTTAGCTCCTATGCTCATTCATGACCTAGATGTAAAGAAATCAAAGTATATATCCATAAAATAAGTAGAATAAATGAGCATAATAGGAGGAAATTGACACTTAAATATCAGGATTATTTGACGTCATCAGTGCCAAATTCCATAACTCTATGAATGTATAAGTCTCCTTTAGAAAATCCTAGATCTACAAGTGACAAAAGTCATCTCCTTAGGGTCTCCTACTATCTACAAGCCGCAATTCACGCAATAAATACAACAAAAATAAACCACTAGTGCACTCTAGGGTGTGAAGGCATTAAGTTGGATGTTCAAGCTAACACATGTAAGATTATAGCCAGTTTTCCTACTCCTAACACAAACAACCAATTAAACAAGAGACGAAAATCAATAATTAATAACTATATTTCATTAAATCTAAGCAAACATTAATAGATCTAGCCTAGCATGTTAAAGTGGAGAAAAAAAAATATAAAATCAAACAATACATAGATATATTGAATGATTAACGATGAATTACTTAACTTCAATGGAACATGGATAAAGTGGTTGTAAAAAGCCTTACAAAGTATCAGAAAATCGTCTAAGGTTTAACCTCTCCAAAGCTTTACCCGAATAATGGAAAACATATGAAAATATATATATAGGTTTACAAGTGTGGCGGCATCACGTTATAGGTTGTGACGCCGTCATTAGGGTTTCTTCTGTTGTTAAGTCACCATTATGATGGTGTTGCCTTGGATCTCTGACGCCATCATGATGTCTGACGTGGTCTCTCTATAAAAAAATTTGAGCCGTGTCATGTAAAATCAACTTTGAATCTTGGTCTTCAAATACAAGTGACAGCGTCGCGTGTAATGTGTGACGCCGCCAAGAGCCCATTCTTGACAGATTCGTGACTTGGTAATTTTTCTTCGTCCAAAATAGCCATAAATGCACCAGTTTTCATATTTTGCGTCCCAAGTACCCAAAATGCGAAAAGAATCGATTTAAGGAAATATTTGATCAAATACATATGAGTTTAGGGACTAAATGACCCCTTAAAAAGGTATGTTTTAAATCTTTATCAAATATCCCTACACTTGGGATTTGCTTGTCTTTAAGTAAATGTGCTTTTATCCTAATCAATCTACAAGTTATGGGTTATTCAGCATTGGTTCAAAAGTAATTACAATATATATTCGTTCCACAATAGTCATAATAAGCACGTAAATCATATACTAGCACCTCACATAAAGTGTTTGAATTCTCACATCTCTCAGGTGTATAAGTTATATAACATGTATGGAAATGGGAAAATAAAACACTCTCTACCTTAGCACATAGATTACCATAAGCTTTAGAACGGATCAAACCTCCATCACTTTGGCATAAGCACCTAAGATAAACTATCAAAGAGGGCTTTTGAAGTGTTGTAATGTTAGGTATAAAGGTATGACAAACATGGTTTTTTGGATATAGGGATTCTTACTGGTGACAAGTCAGTCATCTGAGTCAATCACATGTAAAACTATCTTATAAGTCGTTTCGTTGGTAAAAGGAACCAAAAGAGTATAGGGAGACAGGTTTTGCTTCACTTTTGAAGAATGTAACTTTTTTTTGTAGTAAACATGATATTGAGATGGTGAATATGGGTGACTTTCATTCAAGAGGTCGAATGGATAGAATTATAAATCAACGTTATTTCGAGGTTGATATATTCAACACTGTTATCGATATGTAAATTCAAGAGTTTGGAGATCGTTTTAGTGAGGGAAGCACCGATTTACTTGATTGTATGGCGGTGTTGAGTCCACATGATTCATTTTCAGAATTTAGTGTATCAAAGTTACTGAAACTTATTGAGATGTATCCACGTGATTTTACTTATAAGGAAAGGTTAAGTTTTCCTATGAAAGTAGGAGTCTATTATGAGATTATGTGTAATGATAAAGAATTTGCTAACTTGGATAGTATACCAAACTTGCTAAGAAGATGGTGGATAAGAAAAAGCATACATCTTATCATTTGGTTTATCGGTTGTTGAAGTTGGCTTTAGTATTACCTGTTGCTACCGATACGGTTGAAAGATTTTTTTTTTTTTTTTTTTTTTTTTTTTTTTTTTTTTTTTTTAACGAAGCTCATTAAAATTGATTTGCGTAATCGGATGGGTAATGTTTATTTTAACAACGCTTTAACTTGTGCTATAGAGAAATAATAACTTATTAATGTTAAAAATGAGGGTGTACGTAAGCGTTTTTTCGCTATGGGAGATCGTAGAATCACTAATTAGAAGGTAATATAATCATTTATTTATCGTTTTAATGAAATATTTATTTTAACTCACTTTTGAACTCTATTATATTATGGTTCAAAAAAATTTGTACCAGTTATATTTATTCCTAGCTCCGTCCTTCTGTACAAATTACTTATGAAGTATATAAGAGAGCATCGGCATAACATGACACAGTTACGAACTTGATAAAAGTTTACAATAATAGAGACGGTAAATTTCGGTTATAGTTAATACACCATCAAAAAACACATTGGGATCATTAAGAAATATAATTTAACTGATTTTAATATCCATCTGAGTACGTATTTTTGGGACAAATTGGGATGTTATTCATACTTTGATGCTGAATGGTGTACAAATCGTCCATTTTCCTAAGGGACAAGTTATTCGTACTCTAAAAAAGCAAACGGTATCCCTCCATGTTTTTTTTTTTTTTTTTTTTTTTTTTTTTTAACATTTTTTATAATTTTATATATATTAAAACCTATAAATCTGAAAGTACCGAACAGAAAATATAATGTTTAATAAGTCAAAAGCTTAAAACTGACAAAAAATACGGATAAAAAATTGATAAAAAAACCCTATGTTGTACTGTAAACAGAGAGAGAGAGACGAGAGAGTGGGAGGACAAAACATCACATAAGAGGTACCCTTTTTCTAATCTAAGGCTTCTCACATTAGACCGTGTATAATCGGTCGAGGTTGACTCACAACCGATTTGGAAATCGGTCATGGCCACTGTGATGCTTATTTGTGAAATCGGTCACCGGCCTAAATTTTGCACAATCGGTTGGTCAAGCGACCCATATTGAAACACACAAAGTCACATTAATTCCAATTTAATACATGTTACCGTTTGAAAGATTAATGCTATTCACAAAAAACCAAAACATTCGACCGTTTGTGTTTAAAAAAAATCAAAATATTTACCACTTTTCATCTCATATAAATACCCACATCAAAACCACTTTCAAATACACAATTTCAAACAACATTCAATCAAATTCTCATCAATATTCACAATGTCAAATAAAAACACTCCACAATAAAAAAACTGACGATCCCGACTACCCCAAAATGCACCGAATTTGAATTACTCTCCGCAAAACACATTTGAATTAACCAGCATAACACCACCACAACAACGGGGTATTCGCTTTCGTCCACAATCTTTTCAATATCCATCACAACTACCGCAACCCAATAAAAGTGAAAACTTGTTTTCCCTTAATCGTCCATTTGTCCCACCGAAACCTGTTAATACGGATTATCACCAAGAACCAAGTGGGTCGTCTTATCTTCCTAACATGGATTTCGTGCATTGTTCCCAACCGTATCAAGATTATTCTCCGATTTGGTCTACTAATCTTGATATGAATTTGGATGATTGGGGAGACTATCTGACTCAAGAATACTCGACCCAAGACTACCCGAGTCAAGATGCTTTAATGGGGCAAGGTTCGGGTCACGGTTCCATGCCCGTTGATGACGATGACGATGTCGAAGAGACATCACCCGTCAAGCCAAAGAAGCCTTCGCGGGGTGCTACAAAGGCGAAGGACAAAGGCAAAGAACCCGAACCGAACAAAAGGGTCGAACCATGGTCAAAGGCAGAAGAGGTTGCGCTTTGTAGAGCTTTCATCTTTACTTCAGAAATGACAAAAAAGGAAACGCTATGAACAGGTAAAAATTTGGGGAGTTGGTGACAGGGTGCTTTAAAAAAGAAACTGGTTCAGACCAGACATACAACTCGATCATGTCCAAATGGAATACTAAAATTCGTGGTCTAGTTGCGAATTATTGTGCTATTATGGATAATGTCAAGTATACGCATGGAAGTGGTGAAAATGATGCAGACGATAAAGACAAAGCTCTTATGAAATATCGTGTGCGTTACGGTCATGATTTCAATTTGTTGGAGTGTTGGGAAATATTGAGGAGTCATGATGCTTGGAAGAAGGAGATACCTATTTTCCAATCGGGCAGTCGGAAGAAATCAAAGGGTTCAACAACTACGTTGGGGTCAACACAAGGTCCCCTAAATTTTCAAGACTTGGATGATAATGATGATACGGAAGATGATACTGGAGAATCACGACCACAAGGTCGTAACGCAGCCAGGAAGAAATCATCCTCCTCCTCTCGTGATCCACCACATTCATGGACAAGTTCGCTAGCATCGAACTTTTGGAGGTTGAAGCCGTCAAAACCATCAAAATCGGAGCAAAATAAGAGCGTGAAGAGTCGTGAAAAGCATTCAAGGAAAAAGAGCTAGCGATGAAAAGAGAAAAAATGGAACAAGAGCTAGCGATCAAAAGAGAGAAAATGCAACTTCAACGAAAGCAAGTGGAAATCCAACATAACCAAAAGGAAATCATGGACATCACAAAACGGGAGCAAGATTTGATTTTCTACAATTCGGTCATCGACCCAAATTTACCCGAACGACACCGAAATGAACTTTTGCACATTAAGGCAAGAATCAAGGAACGCTACAAGTTAGATTACTAGTTTTTAATAAGTGTTGTCATGTTTAAGTTCTAGTAGTTTAAGTTTTTAATTTAATATTTGTAATGTTTTAATTTCATATCGTTTTTATTTTATGTTTATGTACCGTTTACGTTTTTATTAATAAATTTAAGTTTGTATTAAAAATGTTTTTTTCTTTTTCTTTAATATGGGTCACCACTATGGCACTTGAGTGAATATGGGTTGTTTGAGAGAGAAAGTTGACATGTAATGGAAGATCAAATAAAAGAAGTGATTTGCACACTTCACAAGTTGATTGTCACACTCTAATTTAATATGTATTGTCTTATACCCTTACATCACTTGAACTCCTCCTCACCCCTCTAAGGGTATAAACGGCAATACCCACTAAATTGAAGTGTGATAATTAACTTGTGGTGTGCGCAAATCATCTCCCATCAAATATTGGTGGGAAAAAAGAGGGACGTTAATATGCCTTGTGATCACAGGGCTAAAGTGGTAAATGACCAATGCCATTGTAACTCATAACCTCATACACATGCAATGTACATCATACCACTAGGACGTATAAGATCATTACGATCTTTTTATTTTGGGCCTACCATGAAGATGATTCACAGTTTTGTTCCCCGGCCCGCATAACCATCGTCCTATCTGTAGTTTTTGCCAAAAAGTCAAAAACAAGGTTAATTTCATACATTTCTATACGCACTTTAATATAAGTTCTTACAAATGCTACTTTTAATTGCAACGAGCCACAAGTGCTATCGAGACATTAAATTTGCTATTCTGATCGGATGGATCAACCTACCGACGCTCTTGTATTATTAATTACTCGCATGTTAATAAAAGGGTGTAGATAGTTATGTTAGTCGCGACTTATAAAATACTTTTGATGCATGCCTTTAATATTGGACATGACTTCTTGGGCAGTCGATGAATTTGTGCTTGAACCTTCGCGAAGAGCTGCTTTGACATGGTAATCATATCCACATCATTTCTTGGATCATAGATATACGAATAGAATTTGCTTTGACTTAGAAACCTCGTAAGTAAGGATACTTTAGCCGAAGAGATCAAGATACATTCCAACTCTTGTGTCACGTCCTTCATATGAATAAGAAAGCAAGTCCCGATAGGCTTGATCGATTAAAACTGTTTTAACCTGTGATTGCTGAAGCCAGTGTTTATGAATTGGAAAATAACCGTAATGTATGAAATTTTGCTCTTACTATACTACACTTAGAGCATGCCCATTCGTAACGTGGAGCTCCACGTTAAGGCACGTTAACGTGCATTAAGGCACGTTAGCCGCTACATCCACCTGCGTTAAACCCACGTTAACGTGGGGCGTTATGTGGCTAACTCCACGTTAAGGTACCAAATGTGTAAAAAAAAAAAAAAAAAAAAAAAAAAAAAAAAAAAAAAAAAATCATTCAGCCCCCTCCCCACAATCCAACAACGGCTAGTTTTTTTTAAAAATTTACAGTTTGCCCCCCCCCCCCCCCCCCCTAACGTTAACTAACGTAAAAAAACGGCTAGTTAGCCTAAAAAAAAAACATTTTTCAAAACCTTTTTTCAACCAATATAAATACCCATTTACCCTACTTCTTTTTCCCACACTTTCACTACTCACTATCTTCTATCTACAACTTCTAATATCAAAAAAAAAAAAAAAATGTCTCAAGGCAACAACAACAATCCTAACTCGTTTACGAACCTCCTCGGTGGGTGGGGGAACCCATATGCGGGTTCATCATTCAATCCGAATCCGAATCCGAATTCGGACAATCCAAACCTATTCGGTATGTCGAGTCAGCAAGTTTACGAACAACACGAAGCTTTAAGATTTTGGCAAGAATCCCAACAACAAAACACCTTAAACACAAATTTTTAAAATCTCCAATTCACTCAACCATCCCAACAATCCCAAACGGAAACTAACGAAGTTTCCGAAACACCTACGTCGCCTCAAAAAAAACAAAAACACGTGTTAAACGAAAGTCCAAAAAATCGAAAGAACCAGTCGATGATGATGACGAGGTCGAACTAGTCGTTACACGTTGGCAAGCAAATGAAGAAAAATTACTTGCAACGTGTTGGGTTGCTGCAAGTGAGGATGAGCAAGTCGGTCGGTCCCAATCCAAAGATACATTTTGGCAGCGGGTTATAAATGAGTTCAATAAGCATAGTTATCATAGACGCGGGAAAGATATGATACAATCGAAGTGGAGAACGTTGAACCGCGATTGCACAAAGTTCAACGCGATTTACAAACGTGCCGACCGCGATCAAAAAAGTGGGGAAAATGCCATGGATATACTCACACGGGCCAAGGAAATGTATCGAAACGAGAACAAAAACGCGCCGTTTCATAATGAGGAGTCTTGGAGTGTTTTGCGTAGTCATAAGAAATGGGACGCACCGGACACGGTTGATTTAACCGGTGATGTCCCGAGCCAAGCAAACGAGGCGTTGTTTGGTAATGATGCACAACCACGCCCGATGGGGAAAAAGAGGGCTACGAAGAAACAAAAGTCCGAGACAACGACAAGCACGGGGGGAGCGAGTACCGGTGGCTTTGTTTCGTCGGCCCAATTCGGGGAAGCTTTGCGCGAGGAATATTGGGCTAAACGTGAAGATGCGGTCTTGGCTTACAAAGCAACCGCTGAAAACCAATACGCAGCAATACGCTCGAGGGACTTTGAGTTTTTGTTGCTCGACACTACCGGCAAAGATCCTTATTACGTGACGCTGGTGAATATGGAAAAGGATCGTATCATTAAAAAATACGGGTTGCCAAAGCGTACGGAATGAATAAATGTGTTGTGGTTTAATTTTTTTTTTATGTCTTTCTATTTAATTTCGTAATGTATTGTTTTTTTTTTCTTTTCTTTTGTAAGTAATATATTCAAGAATTAATGTTATGTTTTAAAAAAAATGAAGTATTAGTTTTAGTTTAGGGTTAAAATTGAAAATATTTAAAAAATTGAGTTAAAGTGAGTTAAGGTTGAGTTATGAATGGGGTTTTTTTTGTGAGTTAAAGTTAAAGTGGTAAAGCTAATGTGGCGCTGACGTGACGCTGAGTTATAACTTAACTCTAGTTACGGATGTGGATGCTCTTAAAAAGTTACCCAACAGCTCAAGCTGCTGGAAGACTTGTCATTTTTGCGCACATTTCAAGGACTTAAATTTCAAACTATAGACTCTAATTGGACCTTTTGGAAAGCCAAGACATAGACCTAACTCTAGAAACCTGAATTTTGAAAAGTGCTTGAAAAATGAAGGAGTTATAACCTCGCTAAGTTGGGTAAAATATTTGAACAAAACTTATAAATAAGCACAGCAGATATAAATGTTTTTATGTGTATCTAAAACACATTTTCACTAACAAAATTGGCCAAGAAACGAGTGAGTTACACCCGTTTGAAGTCGTTATTTAATTCCTAACAACAACTATATAAAGGAGTTTTTGGAATAAAAAATGCGTTTTACTTATTTTTCTTAAACGATTTAACTTGCGAATCTTTATGAAACTTCATTACAAGTTTATATGGGTGATAAAACTTTATAAAACTCATATGCATATAGTACATGTCATATCATTACTAAGGCGTCTTATTTATTTTGGTCGCAGTTAGGATTTGTGATTCGTTGAACTTGCGTAATATTTTCCCGTCTTACCACTTGTTGATGTGAGTTTCATAGCCCCGCTTTTACTTATTCAATACTCGTTTTGAACTACTTTGGGGTGAGAATATATTGCTTGTTTTACTTATGGACACAACTACTTAAACATTTACGCATTGCCTAAGTTACAAATATTGCCATTAAAAGTACCCACAATTATGAACCATTAATTACTTGGTAGGCGCAAGTGTTGTGAATAGATCTATTAGGCTTAAACTCCCCCGTCCGGGTGTTGGTAGCTCTCACTTGACCAAATGTACTGGTTAAACAGACACATTTCATTTTATGTCGTACAGCTGTTTGGCAAGACTCGTGTTTTGGGCGGATAAACAAACTAACTCTTAAGGCTTCGGTGTCATGAGCTTAGTGCAACAGTAATACTTTTCATAATCTCGTACATGTTACAATAGTTGCAGAAATCTTGTGGTCCATTTTTCAACATACTTGAACCTATGAACTCACCAATTTTATGTTGACATTTTATCATGTATTTCTTAGGTCCATAATTTGCATTTTTGGCTAGCATCATGGAGTTCATACTAGAGTCACCCGTTGGCGGTCGTATTACATTGAAGATTTACTACATTAACTAATATCATTTAATTGTATTAAAATATATCTTTATTTTGATGTAAAACTTTGGAAATGTCTTGTTAGAAAACCTTATTTATTTAAATGAATCAAGCGATGTTTTAAATGACTCATGTAGAAGTCGTTATTTATATCTTGTGTTCTTTGTGCTATGACGTCATACCCCGGTTACCTTCCGCTGCGATATTTTGGGGTGTAACAACACTAGTAGATCGTTCTCTAATGTCGTGAGTCTCATAAGTCTAAGAGTTGCATTCATAATGCAATATTCACCCGCTGCTTACCTTTTGAATCTACTAATTACTAGTAGTTAGACTATTGTGATGAGTGAAAGCTCATGTAGGATCTTAGCCTTTTATAAAATTAATTGGGTAGTTAATTTTTTTAAAAGGGATTTATTACTGAAAATACTAAATTCTAAACTTTGTGTATTCTGTTAATTGTTAGCAATGTCGACTATAAACGAAAGTTTGTTCTTTTCTTGAAGAAGACAAACTGAGTCTCATTTCCTTATAAGAAAGTTAAAGAATCATTCCTATCTTTTCTCCTTGATTGAGAAAGCTATAGTAGAAATGATTGAATTATCCTGATCATAATTGAACTCATACACGAACTTACTCATGAAATCGTTTTGTCTTGTATAAGTCAGACGGTTAAGTAAGGTTGAGAATCTTATTCTTTCAAATAGGCTTCACTACCCCTATTCGGTTTTGAAGTCTTTGAAACAGATAAGACATTTAGATAACTAGAGAACACGTTTCTATAACTACCAAAGTAACAACATCTTGATATCATCAAGACATATTATGAGTTTTAATTAGAAAATGGAATATCACCGCACAAGTGGTAAAGGAAATGACTAGCATGATTTACCTAGTTGTTTGCTTCAATCCAATAAACGCACTACACCCTTGTGGCTAGGTAGGCCAATTAAGGAGAAAATTTCACTTTCAAGTTAATGAATAACATAGATGGATAGTCTATCATTTACATAGTATATCTTCATACACTCTTTTCAAAACCTAAGTACATTGATACTAGTGGGTTTTCAAAGAGAGTAGGAAAGTAAATAAATCGCTATTTACTCTTCACCGGTGATGTAACACTTACAATGTTGTCAAATCCGGTGGGAGTTTTGCGTTTTATTACTAGAAAAGACATTCGTGTAATGTTGTCTAATTCAGTGTGAGCTACAAGCTTTATTACCTTGTAATTAGTAACCCATATTATTTCTAGTTAACCTAGAGATGATTACATTACTTTCCAAAATATGAACAACTATAGTTTTAAGGATCATTGCATCTTATTTTATAAGATAACCTGTCGCTTTCATGATGTTTCTTCTTGAAGTGTTATCTATAGAATAGTCATGCACGATTCCTAATTAAACGATATGGTTCTATACCCAATTGTAATGCTAATATATGTGACACTATCATATGGTTTATACAAACAAACGTACATTATGTTGATTTTCTACATACATGATGTTGTGTCAATAGGGTTGTAGCACCTACTCCCGGCACCACTTTTATTACCGTAAATCTCGGAGACAACTTTACCATCAAAGGTCATCATCTTCAAATGAATAAAGATAACAAATTTGATGGGAGAGTTTGAACCAATCGACATAAACATATCGCCGATTTCTTGAAATTTATGGAAAGTTTCATTATGCTACCACCCATGCCGACGCCATATGCCTTAAACTATTTCCCTTGTTTCTCACCGGAGAGGCAAATATTTGGTATAACGAACTTAGTGCTGGAGTAATCACCACTTGAGATCAAATGAGAGAAGCTTCGTAGGATGTTTCTTTTCACCCGCCATGTTTGATCGCCTCCTTGGTGAACTTCATAGTTTTACCCAAAAGGAAGGAGAAACTCTTGCTAAAGCTTGGCTTCGCATGAAAAATATGCTCCGCAGTTGTTAGGGACATGGTTTGTCTCATGGAAATATCAGTTAAATCTTTTACCATGGTCTTGATGACACTACTCAAGGAATCCTTGACGCCGAAGGAATCTTCCTCTACAAGACACCTAACGAAGCTTGTAGTGTACTGACCGAGTAAACTTGAAGCTTGATTGGTCTAAGGATGCCAAAAACAAACCTCAACTAAAAACTGTGGCCTTCGCCGAAGGAACGAACGAAAATTCCAAAATGATGGAAATGATAAAAGATCTTACTTCCAAAATCAATTCCAAATTCAAGAGTATCGATCCAAGCGAAATCAAGGAGATGCGCAATGGTTACAATACTTATGGAGGAAACCACCCATTATCAGGAATGTGACGGTAAACCCATGGGAGGACCAGAAGCGGAAGCTAATTACGTATACGGAAGAGGTTATCGAGGAAACTACAACCCTACCGTGCAACATGAGACAACAATTGTCAACAACCTCGTGATCACAACCATCAATCATCACAAACACCCGAAAACAAACATGAAGAATTTGATTTTGTAAAAAAAAAAAAAAAAAAAAAAAAAAAAAAAAAACCCCAATGTTGAACAAGGTCAAAAGAATCACCAAGCTACTATTAAAGATCTCGAGACAAAATTCAGTCGACTTTCCGACCAATAGGCTGCCAGACCGTCTGGTACGCTACCCAACAATACCCAAGAATATCCTAAACCTACATCATCATAATCAAATGATAGAGTTTATCATCCGCCTCAAGCTAGAAATTAGCATGAAAATGTTGCATTCACACGGAGTGGCAAGTCATATGATCCACCACCAAACCCGAACAAAAAATCAACCATTATCTATGACAACAATGATGATGAAGCAGGGAGGAGAAACCAAAGAAAGATGACCCAATCCCATCCACCTAGTCAAATCTGATCCACCACCAATCACAGCGTACATGCCAAGAATTACATATTCGCAACGTTTGAGGAAGAAAAAAATGGAAGAACAAGAATTCCACACATTGATATGATGTTTTGTGTGTAAGTTTTGTTTATTTGTTGTTTATTATTCATTGTGACTCGTATGGATTGCAAATTGATTTCGAACATTAAATGGGACTAACAACTATTGAAATATGATTTAAACTAATGTCCTGCATAGTTTTAAACGCATTAGGTTAGATTTACACTTTAATTTACTCCCGCAAAAAACATGCAAGTATGGTAGTTTAATGAACTTTAATACTCCCTCCGTCTCAAAATAATTGTCAGGAGACAAGAATCACTAAGTTTAATAAAAGTGGGACCAGTTTAATTTTTAACCACTCAAAAAGAATATTATTTTACTTTATTCTCTAGTTTTTACTTAAAAGGGAAAGTGGACAATTAATTTGAGACATTCCTAAAAGGAAATATGGACAATTATTTTGAGACGGAGGTAGTACATAATTAGAGTTCTTACACATTTTATTAATGGTCCAATCATGAATTAAAACTATTTTTTTGCATCGTTTTAAATGCATTGGGTTAGGTTTACACCGTAAGTTGCTCCCGTGAAGAACAAGTAAGTACAATGGTTTTTTACCATGATAGCCTAGGGTTTGAATAGCCATTAATCTTTTCCTGTGATAAGATGTACTTTGCACGTTCTTATTAATGATTGAAATACTTGAATTTTTATAATAATTAAGGGTGTCAATCTAGGATTTGGCTATTCCTTAATTTTTTTTCCCGCGATACAATGTGCAACTACTCTGATTTTGTGTTCTCCTCCTTGGATCCTGTTCTTTTGTTAATATATCCTAGCCTTTCAAAAAGAAAAAAAGAAAAAAAAAATGCACTTACTCTGGTTTTGTAAAATGGGGTAAGGATCCGGTGATAAGAAAACTTAAAATGAGAAGGATGAGAAATGATTATAACTACACATTTGACATGCATCGACTTGATTTAAATGCATCTCTATTCATTTAGATGCATCCTAATTAGTTTCAAAAGTGATTTTGAAGTGAAAACAATGCAAAGTAGTACTAACACCAAATTTGGTTCACAGATGACGAAAAATGTACAGGATTCATCTAACTTGAGATGAAATGCATCTAATATATGTATATACATATAATTTTTTGCTACAAAATATATTATGTGCAGCTAAAAGATTAGGGATGCATATAATTGAAGTCGATGCATAATGTGTGGTTATAGTTATTTCTCATCATTTTCATTTTAAGTTTTCTTCTCATTTGATCCTAAGTCGTGTAAAATGTTTAAAAGTTAATTGTAACGCGTGATTATTTATCGGTGGTTTTTGGGTTAATTCCCCCGGGTCTGGTTGTGAGTACGTATCCGGCCCCAACAGAGAACATGATTTTTTTTGTCACTTTTTGCTGATGTGGAATTTTAAAAGTATAACAAGACAAATAATTTGAAAGATACTAGTTATAATATCCGTCCACAGTGCGTTTTACATATTTTTTATTTCTATTTAATTAAAACTTATTTGTAATTTTATTTTACTTTATAATTCGTTCTTCATTGAAGCACTCCTTTTGTTTTGGATATGTTTATGTATTTTATTAGGAAAATCACATAAAATGGAGTACTAAACTTACTCATTTTTCTAATTGTGTGTAACATTTTTATTATTATTATTATTATTAAGTTATCAAACTTTTGAACTTCAACTTTTGTTTGTATTTACGTATGTAAAATAATCATTGTACCTTTATTATTTTATAGCCACTTTATTGAAAGAAAAGGGTAAAATGGTAATTTTATATGCGTAAATACATATAAAAGTCGAAATCAAAAAGTTTATGTACATAAAAACAAAAAAATAAATAAATAATAATAATAATAATAATAAATTGGTTACACACAACTAAAAAATGAGTAAGTTTACTACATTTTTAGATGTTTTTCTCTAATAAAATACAAAAACATATTCAAAACAAAAGGAGTTCTACATCGAAGAACGAATAAAGTAAAATTAAATTAGAAATAAATTTTAAATAGAAATAAAAACATGTAAGAAACAATGTATGCAATCTCATTCAAAATATTTGTCTTGTTTTACTTATAAAATTCCACATTACCCAAAAAAGTGACAAATATCATGTTTTCTGATGGGGCCCAAAAACTCAATACGTACTCGGTACTCACAAGTCACAACTAGACCCCAGATGGCAGATACACTCGATACACTCGCAACCTGGGGAAATTAACCCAAAAACCCCAGATAAATAACGTGGGTATAATCTGGGTCCCTCACAAAATACCGCCATTTGAATAAGAGATAATTTTCTGTATTATCTTGTTGGAAATGATTTCCATTCAATATATTTGTTTAATGATCTTAGGGGTTTTTTAAGTTGTGCCTTACGGGTATAAGTTAAGCATACCAAAAGTACATTAAAAGTACACAGGAACCCACATAAAAGTACACCTGTCTGTACTTTTATGTGGATCCGTGTGTACTTTTTTGTGGGTCATTATGTATTTTTGTGTGCTTAACTTGTGCCCATAAGACACAAGTTAAAGAAACTCATGATAATATAAGAAAAATGAAACTAATAAAACACCTGCCAATTGTCAGTATAGTCAAGTTTTTATTTTTTTGCTATCGACATGCACATCTAGTTAAGCTATTTATCTACTTTGGCATAATCTTTTAAAAATTGGTTTTTTAAAAACCTACTGTTTAATTCGTGGTTTGCTATTCAACTAGTTTAATTAACCACTCTCAAGTCTTTTCACCAACACCGGTTTCCGGCAACCAAAGGGGTTCTCAGTTTGTCCGGGTAAATCGGTCGGCACCCGGCCATGTTTTAAAACACTATAATTTAGCAATGTGTTTCAGTATTCTTCTTAGGCATAAAATTAGGTTAATGAGATAGTCATGTCAATGCTCTCTTAAGTATAATGTAGTAAGAGCAAAATTATAAAGATTACATTTATTTTCCAACACCTTTTCATAAACAGTGGCTTAAGTTCTCGAGTCTTCATTTAAGAGATGTTGTGTTCGAATCTAACATGTGCTATCAATTTATAAGAGTCGCGCGCATTTTGGTTATGACCGGACACAAAGTAACTTCAGTTACTTTGTATCAACTAGCTAGATTGCCTTACAAAATGAAGTAATAAACACAAAGGGTCCAAAATGTTAATCGTTCATGTTTTGTTACGCTTGTAGGTCATGAAATACTAGTGCTGCCAATCTATCTTCACAAAAGGAAAATATGATACTATCTTTTTTTTTTGGTAACCATGGTTTCTAACCTTTTGGCCGAGTAATCCACGGTGTTTGAACCACCACCACACAGAATATGTATATTAACGATTAATATTTAATCAAATAATAACAAGTAAACGCAGTGGAAGACACGATCAAGTATATATAGCATACCAATAGGTACTTGTACTCATTTCAAAATCATTCTCGTGGTACCCAAAGCTGCTAATTAAAGCCAGTGTTGTTCGTTTAATACCATGTGCACATGACATGAAAGTATTTGAACTAAAGCCCAATGTCAAGTTTTTTATGGAACTAATATATGGATTCTAGTAGCATAATGGAACTAATATACGATTCTCTCAGAATTAATCATGGTGCCTCCTCCTTCTCGCCATGTGGCTTGTTCATAGGCTTCAGTTGCTCAAATTCATGTTAATCGTTAATATGAAAGGATCGACTACGAAACTGATACGACCCGGTTAGGGGTTGTATCGGGATAAGGCATCACTTCTAACGTGTGTGAGCTCGTTAAGAAAATAAAGAGACGAACTAGAGATTTGTTTATCTTAAACTTTTATTGATTGATTTATAACATTATGACACCTTAAATACTAGTTATGAGATAACTCTAACAAACATAAGACTTATCCTAACATGACTCAAGACATACCCTAAACAATGACTCCAACACTTATTCTAATAAACATAATAATAAACTACGATAGTTATCCAACACGCCATGCCGGGATAGCCGTCCCTCATCAACCACGGGTGTATCACTCCCCAGTCATTCAAAATCACCTTGCCCTCAAGGTGTTGTCTAAAATAAATCTTAATTCCTTGTTCTTCTTTGAATTTTAGCCTCCATTCCCATAGCAACATCCATGTTTTCAAAAGTTACCAATAATAGCAATGTCCTTGATATGCTGGTCTGTATCCACTTTAAAATAACAACCAAATTCTCATCAATATCAAAAACACCATCTATCGCGCTTCTAACCTCATCAACACCAGTATATTCATCAACATCTAAGGACCCTTTAATCATACGTGAAGCAAATTCACTTTTTAATGATGGAATAATATCTGATTTCTTTTCAATTATATGCTCTATCTCCTTCCCTTCAATTGCCTCAAAACGAGCCTCGACTATATGGGCTAAGGAAAAGGCTTCTCCTAAAGTTGTAGGCCTTGCCCTCAATAGTTCAATTTGTAATGTCAGTTTAAGTCCGGAGATGTAAAATGATGTAAGTAAAGATTCAAAGATTCTTGTTACCCGATTTGCAAGTACCACAAACTCACTCTCATATTCGGCCACCGTACCCATTTGCGAGAGCTTAAAGAGTGCCTATTCCACGTCCCGGTCGCTGCCGCCGGATGCCATGAATAATACTCAAGGGTTTAATAACTCGAAAAAAAATTCTTGACGAATAGTACCCGCGATAAACAGTACCGGATGAATAGTGCCGGTGAACAGTACCCTGATGAACAGTGCTCAATGAAAAGTAATTTTTTTTTTTTTTTTTTTTTTTTTTTTTAATATTGGAACTCTAATCGTAAGCCCTATCAACGAAAGCTCTCAATGAAAGCTCCAATTGATGCGACCCTGTTAGGGGTTGTATTGAGATATGATACGACCGTGTTGGTGCTCTCAATGAAAGCACCAATTGATACGACCCGGCTAGGGGTTGTATCGGGATAAGACACAACTTTTAGCGTGTGCGAGCTACTTAAGAAAATAAAGAGACGAACTAGAGATTTGTTTATCTGAAACTTTTATTGATTGATTCATAACATTATGACACCTTAAATATTAATTATGAGATAACTCTAACAAACATAAGACTTATCCTAACATGACTCAAGACATATCATAAACAATGACTCCAACACTTATCCTAATAAATATAATAATAAACTACGATAGTTATCCAACACGCTATGCTGGGATAGACGTCCCTCATCAACCACGGGCGTATCAGAAACAATTTAAAGAAAATGAATCAAGAAAACATAAGTTCATTCTTTGTGAAATATGATATCACCCATATATATATATTTAGCTCTTGATATTATATGATCGATTTTCTTCAAAGAAAATACGAACATCAGATTACATTAAATTAGGATTGACTTTTTGTAAAAGCTAGCAAGAGTTTGTTTTATTATGTGACCGGTTTGCATAAAAGTTATCATCTAATTAACAAACGTGAAGTGCGTTTAGTTGTATAGATACAAACCTACACCTACAAGAGGTGAAGGTGGTCGCGGTTTCTCCAATATCTCCTTAACTCTTTTTATGGTCTCATCTAAAGCAATAAGGAGTGAATCCAGTAACTCTACACATATGTATCCACCCGCGGCTGGCTGGCAATGTCATCAACCGACTTTCGTAATAGAAGTGTAACAACCGAACCACCCATATTAGTAGCGATGGTGTGGCCATTGGGACTGATGACAAACCCTAAAAACAAACCCTAAAACCAGCATATATATTAGTAGCGGTTTCTCCAATGTCTCCTCAACTCTTTTTCTTGGAACAGTGGACCACTCTAGTAATGATCCAGCCCTATTCATGGTCACCTCTTGAGTTAATATTTTGTCCTCATCAACGACTTACACATCCATCGTTAGATGTAAATTAAACAAAAACATAGGTAAGAGACAAAGGGATGGGTGTCATCAAATTAATAAAAAAAATTACCTTTGAAATAGATATGTTATTCCTGGGATTTTCGCGAGTTGGGTAACACATAAATGGTTGTAACATTCTCAATCCCCCAAGATAATCTCAATGTCCAAACAATTAAGATAGTAAACACCTTATAGCTTTTTCATGCATTTCTTGGTATAAACATGTATAATAGTACCTCATGACTAATATTCGTGTTGCCTAAAATTTCAAGCACCGGAGATTGTGTTACGACGAAGGTCATCACCGCATATATAGCCACCACTTCATGATTGTCAGAGTCCCCATAAAGAGTACAAACACCATCAAAATACGACAAGATGCACAAATTCTCGTCTTCATTATGACCAATCTGGTCAAATAATTCCTTCACCATCCTATTCCTCAAGTGCACCAGATAATGATCGTCACTTCTATTCCTAACAAGTACCCTTCAAGGCTGTGTCCTATTCTGAGATGATGAAAGGGTTATCTGTGGTTTGATACATACTACTCAGTATATAAGAAAATGATATGGTGATAAATTGGTTAGGTTATATGGGTTTTGAGGTTTAGAATAGATGGCCATAAGCATTAAGAAGATGCCCACTTCATGGGTTATGTTCATGTTCTCTAGGTTTAAGGAAATGTAGTCTTATGTTGTTTTGTTTCCTATTCTGTGATGCTCTGGCTTTTTTCAGATTCATTCTCTCTAAGCAGTCATGTTGAAAGTCATGAAACTTGAGGTTTTTTAGTTCTATATTTGATGTTTGTCACTGTATTCTATTTTTAGGTGGCGGTGGCGGTAAATGGCTACTTCAGTGAGCATGGCGAGGTTAATCCGGTTAATGAACATGATGATGATGATGATGATGATGATGATGATGATGATGATGATGAACATGTTGAAGCTCATGAGGAACACGTTGAAGCTCATCAAGAACGATGTGGTGGTTGTAAACATCGCACGAAGTTTTACAATCCTCCTAGGCGGTGTATCTAATCGTTGTAGTTAGTATAGGTAAGACTCGAGGGATTGATCGTTCTCTAGGGGAATAGTGTCGTTAAGTCAAAATGTATGCCGAGATAAGTCTACAGGTGAGGGATGATTCTTTTTGTATTTTTATGTTCTATGAAAAGCAAATTAAAATCTCGGGGTTTGGAAGAGTGGGCGGTTTAGCTACTAATTAACTAAACCAAAACTACTAAATAAACTAAATTAAACTAATATGCGAGAAAAGTAAATTGGTAACTTCTTATGATAGAAAAAGTGTGTTCACTTAGATATCCTTACTCCCTAGTTATCTCCTACTGATTTGTCGAATTGTCACGTCCATGTTTACTTGAAGCGTTAATTCCTTAATATTAGTCATGGGGAGGTGCCAAAGTCCCCAACTCTATAAACATTAGTCTCCCCTAAATCCCTTAAGGTCTATTAAGTTTTCTAGGATATACAAGCCGCAATTCACGCAATGAATACAACGAGAAAAACCAATAGTGCATTCTATGCTTGCGTTCAGTAAGACGTTCAAGCTAACACATATAAGAAAATAGCCATTTTTCCCACTCCTAACTAGGGGTGTCATAAATCCTGACCCGACCCGGACACGAACCCGACTAAGGATAATCGGGTCGGGTTACTTAGGTCCAAAATCTAACTCGGGTCAATCGGGTCAACCCGATTACTAAGTAGGGTCGGGTATCGGGTTCAAAATACTTGCCTATTCGGGTTCGAATAAACTCGACTAACCCGAGGATTTTTTTTCTTCTTCTTCTGTGGTGTGCGTGGCCCAAAATCTAACTCTTAGTATTTCGGGTACCGAGTAATTTTTGCATGGGCCAAAATCTAACTCTTGCCATTGTAAATTTCGTTTCACATTTAACCCTTTGTCAAATTTAGTCTGCATTCACTAGCGAAAAAACAAGAAGGCTGGATTTGATAAGTCGAAATTGAACTAGCACCATGTGTCGTATTTAACCACAGTTAAAAAAATAGAATAATTATAAATGCAAGTAATTCAGACAAAGTGAACTAGCACCGTGTTATTAATTTAAGAAAACTAACAAATTCTTCTAAACAACAATGAGCAAATCTTAGTGCATCTTCACAGACCAAGAAACAAAATCTCATAAACCATTAACTAAACAATCTTATAAGAACAAGCAATTGGTACACTGATGTAGCTTTACCAACCCATGAGTGTTCTTCTAACTTTATTGATGGTATCTTGTTTCGCTTGTTTGTTGGTTAGTGGAACTCCTTGATTTTCAACTAACAAGAATCTGTACACTTCCCACTCATGATCTAATGTTGAATGTCTTAGAATCTGTACTAACAAACAAATGCAACAAAAAAATTAAGTGATTTATACATGTACCTTTTACTTGTTTAAGATTTTATCTACTAAATTTAAGAAATTAAAGTTTGGGATTATATAAATGGCACAAACCAGAACCCGACTTGACCCGACCCGATTTGACCCGAACCCGACTAACCCGAGTTCAAATAGGGTCGGGTTCGGGTATATATTTTTTAGCCTTGACCCGACTTCGACCCGTCCCGAATGACCCGAACCCGACCAACCCGACCCGATTGACAACCCCTACTCCTAACGCGAGACAATCAATTAAACAATAGATGACAAATCAATATTCAATAACTAGGTTTCATTAGATCTAAGCAAACACTAATTAACTTAAGCTAGAACGTTAAAGTGAAGAAAAGAGAAACAAGTAATCAAATAACATATAGACATATTGAATGATTAAAAGGATAACTTATCTTCAATGAAAATGAGCTTTGGGGGTTGTAAACCCTTACAGGAGAAAATCGTTCCTTAAGTGATACTTCAAGATGTTACACAAATTATGAAAAACATACGAAAATATATACACTTTTACACTTGTGATGGCGTCACTTTATAAGTTGTGACACCGTCAGCTCGCCATCATTAGAGTTTTGTCTTGTGCAAGTCGCCGTTATGACGGTGTCACTTATGATCTCTGACGCCGTCATGTGATGCCTAATGCCGTCCCTTTGCAAATGTTCTAGGCCGTCTCTTCTTAACTTTGTATGTGACTTTGGACTTCAAATTGCACTTGTCACCATCAAGTTGTAGAGTCTTCAAAATTCACTGAGGCGTCTCTTGTCAATTTTGTACCAAAAATCCAACTTCAGTTGCAAGTAACGACGTCACTTGGTAGAATGTGATGCCGTCAGAATCCCTTATCTGACAAAATTTGTGACTTGGTCGTTTTCTTCTCTTTTCTTGTTGTTTTAAGTCCAAAGCATGCCGATTTCCAGATTTCTCGTCCAAAGTAGCTAAAATGCAAAAAGAAATAATTTAGGGCAATATTTGATCATATTCACACAATTCTAGGACTAAATGACCCCTTAAAAAGGTACCAAATAAATCCTTATAAAAGAACATGAAACTGGTCAAGAACATGGTGAACAAGAAGCGATCGACGTCATCGTTGAAGATCTGCCTGTTGAGGATGGGCAGTGAGGCATTGATGATGATTAGTTACCTATTCTTGTTCCGGCTCCTCGCGCCCATGCAGGGAGGATAAGACGTTTCATCCAAAGGTTCTTTTGTTGCGGGCCATGTACATAAGCATTGATGCATTTATGGCGATTCTTGGCAAGCCTTTTTGTTAGAATAAAAATAAACACCATAAATGCAAAGTTTTTATGATTAAAAGTAAACACTTTGCATTTATGGTGTTTACTTTTATTCTAACAAAAAGGCTAGAATCACCATAAATGCACCAATGCTAAGTACATGGCCCGTAGCAAAAAAAACCTTTGTATGAAACATCTCATCCTTCCAGCACGGGGGCGAAGGGCATGAATAGGAATGAGTAACTCATAATCATCTGCGCTTCATTGCGCATCCTTAGCAGGAGGATCTTCAACGATAACCTCGATCGCTTTATGTTCATCATGTTCTTGACGAGCTTCACGTTGTTCTTGATCAGCTTCAACCTTGTGCCAAACCACCTGCCAACATCTATGGCACCACAACCACACCAATGCTTGGCTGCTACATTCTGGCACCAAAGGTAGCAGCCCATGCGGTGGGCAAAAAGTGAACCTTCTTTTATTTTTATTTTTTTATTGTATTTGTATTTTATGCCTTAAAATGTTTTTTGATGTGCCATGAAAATGTTTTTGATGAAGATTGATGAGGAGGAATAAGCTTTAAAATGGAATGGATGAGTTTGTTGTAGTAGGGAGGAAGAAGACTTATAAGGAGGAAGAAGATGAAAGTTTTGGTAAATGTCATTCAATGTGCCTGTGATACGTGTATTTATAGGAAAAAAATATATGGAAAATATATATTTTTTGTTGTACATGTATAGTTATACAGATAAATGCCATTCAATGCTCTTAGTTGTACACAAGGATGTAATAAATTGTCAATTGAATAGAATAAACGATGTAATGAAATAAATGATGTGATGTAATGTAATGATTCATTACCGTTATTAATCATGTTTGGTTGGTATAATAGAACAGAATGGAATCGATAAGAAAAATACTTAATTTAATGTAGTTAGTTAATATTGGACTTTTATGTAATTTTAATTCTTTTACAAGATGGAATGAAAAAAAGGAGGCACCCATAACGAATGAAAATGATGGAATAAATCATTTCTTGTAATGAGTCATTACATTGTAAAATTGTAAACAAACAAAATATTTTCAGTCCATCGTAATAATCCTTTTCATTCCCACTTTGATTACAACATACCAAACACTATGTAATATTATTAAATATGTAGTACTCCCTCCGTCCCATAATAATTGTCCAGTTTGACTTTTCTTGATCTTTGTTGTTCAACTTTGACCTTAAATATTTTTATTTTTGTCATATGATATTTGATAAAAATTATATCAATGAAAATATAGTAAAAATCCAATCCATTCATATATTTTGCATCAAATATTATATAACAGATATAAAAAGTATTTAAGGTCAAAGTTGAATAAGTTAGACCGTAAAAAGTCAAACTGGACAATTATTATGGGACGGAGGTAGTATTATTCAACGATCAAGAAAAAATAAACATTGGATATTTGGTTTATTGTATTAAACAGTATTCTAAAAGGCGCGCCTTGGCGTTACGAAATGGACATTGGAGTTGGTTCTAGGCGCAGCTTGAAGTAAGGCGTGAAAAGACGTAGAAAGGCGTGCTTTTGCTTATGGCGTCGCGAGTTTTTCTAATTAAACTCCGATAATTTTTTTTTCTTCTGGAAAATGAATAATATTACATACAAGGATAGTTTCTTAACCTTATTCATTATGTACAACGATTTTTGTAAACTCGATATATATGAAATATGGTATAAATATATAAATATTTTCATATTTTGTGTTGCCTTATACCACGCTTTTAGAAACGCAAAAATTTCTCTTTGGACGCAAAATATTGAGGCTTCGACATGCTGTCACGCCATGCCTCGTGCTATTTATAACCTTGGTATAAAATCCCTACTTTTTCAATATTTTACCCTTTAATAATTTTATAAATACCCTTTAAATTTATCAGTTTTTTTAACACACACTTCTGCATACACATCCCAATAATACTTCTCTTTAAACTTCAAAAAAATACTATGGATCCCAACAACTATGATCATTGCGATATTTATTTTCAAGACAACCCGAAACGGTATATGCGAGATTTTGAAGTTTATCAACAATTTTTAGCTTTGTGTAATCCAGAAGTCGAGAGTTCGGGTTCGGGTCATAATACTAGGACACATATACCACGTACGTGAACGAGAAGAGGCGGAACAACGGCTATTGGACCTAGAACACGCGACTATTATCAAGGTGGAAAAAAAACAAATTATGGCCTTATATTTTTCCTGCAACTAGTTTTACTTTTATTTTTACGTCTAATTTTTATGTTACGTATTTTTTCATTTAATGTACCTTTTTTTATTTCATGTCTTTTTTCTATTTATCTAATGTGTTTTTTATTAATGAAATTAAATTTTGTTATATACAGTATTTTATCTAAAAAATAATAATAATTAAAAAAAAAAAAAAAAAAAAAAAAAAAAAAGAAGTCCAACGGCACCACAAAAACTGGTGTTATGCAATGGAGGGAGTTTTGATGCCATAGCAAAAGTGGTGTCTTGAAAAAAGAGTGCTAAGGTGACACCACATATGGCACCAAACGATACCTAGCACTCTAACAACAGAAATGGTATAAACAAAAGCAAAAGCAATACAAAAAAATGCAAATATAAAAGCAAAAGTAAATATGGAAGTGGTAGTTGTGTACTCATGTAATATGAGAAACTAGAAAGTTGTGGGGATTAACTTAGAGTGTTCAGTGTGGGCTTATTCGTGCCTCACCACGGTGACATGGCATTCTCGCCATGGCTTGCCACCATACCGGCCAACTTCGTTGTGCCTCACCACAAACCAGCTTGTCACGCAGAAGACGAAGCAAAACACTAACAAGGGATCCGTGTGTGGAGCCCAAGTTTAAAATTAAACGGTAATATTACCGTTTCCTTTAAAAAATAAAAAGTAATAAAATAATAATAATAATAATAATAATAATAATTTATCTCACTTTTTTTAAACAATTTAAATACCATACCATAACACACTATTTTTCACACACTTCTAAACCAAAAAATACAACTACTCTTTATATCTCAACATAATAATAATAATAATAATAATAATAATAATAATAATAATAATAATAATAATAATAATAATAATAATAATAATAAATGTCTCAAAGTCTAAACGAGGACAGGTATTATACGAATCTTCTCACATCAAACCAACAACAATATGAGAGTTCTTCAAACCCGTCAACCCCATCGTCACAAAACTCTAACTCTTCCTCGCCACAAATTCCTTCATATGGTACGCAATTGACACCCGAGGCAATTTTCCAAAATCAACAATAAGCGTTCCAAGGATACGTAAATTTCCACCAACAACGATTTCCGGCACCATAATAATTTAAGCCACAGCCATCACAACCACCATCACAGTTTCTCCAATCTCAACCACAACAACACTTTGAATCACAACCATCATATTCATAATTCAAAGTACCACAAGCCTATGAACCGGCCAAATCTCGAGGAAAAAAAGTTGCAAAAAAGTCATGAATTTGGACGCGGAAGATGAAGATGACATGGAGGAACTGACGCGTTTGTATATTCTTTGGACAAAGGAAGAAGAAAAGTTGCTAGCGGAAATTTGGATAGAAGTTTCGCAAGACAAAGATATCGGAAGACTGTTCCGATGAGTTCTTTTGAAACCAGATCATGGACATGTTCAACAGTCAGTCTGACCATGACCAGTGACGGAGCTAGGATTTTTCACTCGGGTGGGCCGAATAAAATATATGAAAATTAAATGTATAAATTTTAGAAAACCTAATCTAAACTAAAAGTTTTTGCAATATCTTTCTCAACATCAATTAGTATTACCAAATTGAAGATCATTAGTTCGTCACCCATTCTAAAGTTCAATACTCACAAGCAAGTAAAAATAATGAAAAGAATCAAATGGTTAAGTAACTTTTGTTTAGTCATTGACCATGGAACTTTTGTAATTTTACTACTTACACTTCTAAGTGTTTATTTGTATGGGTCAAATCTTTTGTATTTGGGTGGGCTAAAATTTATTTAGTGAGTTTAATACATTATATCAAAAGATAATACATACATTTTATTGGTATCTAACATGTGTTTTGGGTGGGCGATGACATACCCAATGTCATACTTGGCTACGTCCCTGACCGTGACAATCGTACCAAAAATATGCTCACTGATAAATGGACAAGGCTTAACATTGATTGTCAAAAATTCGACGCTATTTACAAATATTTGCAGCATAGAAGCAGGGAAAATGACAGTGATCATCTCGAGAATGCAAAGACTAATTTTGACCAACGCTTTACTGGGTGAAGCTTCATATATGTTCACGTGTAGGAGGTTTGAGAAAATACCCCAAATGGGATGTGGAGGACCCGATTGACATTTCATGTCTCGAGGATATATTCGGCCCTCACAAAAGACCTCGTCCCGACGGCGCAAAAAAAGTTCGAGCTTCAAAGAAAGCCAAGTCAATGGAGACGTTGAGCGTCGGGGGGAGTCAGACGAGTACTTTCTCGGGACTTTTAACAGAAAAAATATTCGCGCAAAATCGAAGTTCAAATGGTCGTGCATAGGGGTGTCATAAATCCCGACCAGACCCGGACTCGAACCTCCTCGTGCATGAGGCGAGGAGGCAGAAAGAAATGGATTACTTGGAGATGGAAGAGTTGAATTTTCTCATGCTTGATCCCGACCAGACTACACCGGCCAAAGCCGCTTTAATTCGCATAAAACAAGAAGAAATCATGAAGAAACGTCAGCGCGAAGAGCCAAATGCTTAAGTTTTGTATTATTATTATGTGTTTCATGTTTTTAATATGTGTTGTATGTTTGTTTTTTGTATCGTTATTTTAAGTTTCGTATGTTTTTAATATGTTATATTGTATTTTTTATTTTAATGAATGAATTTTATGTTATTTGAAAATTTGAATAAAAATAAATAAAATAGAAAGCGGTGGTACCAAAATGAGTAAGTTGTAATAAAGGGGGTTGTTCAAAAGGGTTTGTTATGATGATGTGGCACCTCGTGAGACTCAAATGAATAGATTTTAAAACTCACCATACCTAAAGCTCTTATAAACAAAACCTTAAGAGTACACAGTATGTTAACTTGGTAAGTGAGTGAAAGGTTAACGCAAGGTGCGTTAAACCCAAGTTACCACACTGACACGTCGCGTTAAAGTTTTACGTTAGAGGCTGCATTAGCAGCTTAACGCTACGTTAAGGGCTGAACGGAAAAAATCATTTTACCCCTACCAACAACTATTGATGCGTGGGAATTGCACCAGGCTTTACCTCTCGAGGGATCTCGAGAAGCTTACAACCCCCACCAGGCAGTTTACCTGATCGTTGTAGTATAGTATAGTGACAAGTACCGGGGGATTGATAGTTCAACTCAGGAATAGTGTCGCTAGGATTAGAAAGCCTAAAAACTAGGTCTAGAGGTGAGGGATGATTCTTTTTGTATTTTTATATTTTTATAAAAGCAAGTAAAAATCTCGGGTTTTAGAGGAGTGGGCGGAATTAGTTGCTAAACAACTAACCCAATAACTAAGATGCAATCAAAATAAAAAAACAAAAATGAAAATAAAGCTAATTAAACTAGTGGTGTGAACAATAAATGGGAAGATTGTGTTTACTTAGATTTCATTACTCCCTAGATATCTTTTACAGGTTGATAGTTTTTTACAGATGCGTGGATGACGGGTTATATTCCTTAATACCAATCGTGGGGTGGCGTACGTACTTCCCCAACTCTATAAGCTCCTACTAAGCTCCTATGTCGAGCCTGCAAGATGCTCCTAACATGGGATCACTAGAATTCGCTCATGCATTAAATACAACCATAAAAACCTAGTACAAATTGGTTCATGTTTCTTAAGACGTTCAAGCAAGTTACACTATGGAAGTCTGCCAGTTTTTTTAAGCCTAACATCAAAATCATTCATCCGTAACAACTATAAACAAGCAATCAACCCATAATCAACATCTAGGTTTCATTACATCTAAGCAAACACACAAGAGATATAACCTAGCATGTTAAAATCAAGACAAGCGTAAGATATACTCAAACAACACATAAACAAATTGAATAAACTGAAAGGATACTTATCTTAATTGAACATGAAAAGTTTCAAGGGGTGGAAACCCTTGAAAATACTGTTAAAATCGTGCTAGGGTTTATTCAAGTCGTCCCTAAAATTGTCCTCTCTTTATGAAAGAAAATTACAAAACTATATATAGATTTTCCAAGGTGACGGCGTCAAGAAGAAAATTCTGACGCCGTCAACCCACCGCCCATAATAAAATCGGATTGCCTAGATCTAGATCTGACGCCGTCAAGAGTAGTTTTCCTCTGGGCCGTCACGTGTTAAGGGATCATGACGGCCTAGCGTGACGCCGTCATGCCCTAGTGTAAAATCTTTCTGGACCGTCATGGACCCCATCCTCTTCACCTCTTGTTTTTGCTCTTGACGCCGTCATTAAGAAATTGGTGACGCCGTCAGGTACTGTTCTCAGCAAGGAAAATTAAAACTTTGCCGTTTTCTTCACTTTTACGCTCCAAAAACATCCAAAATACTTCCTTTTCCAGAATTCACTCAAAAAGTACCTAAAATCACAAAAGGAACGATTTAGGGCATTATTTGATCAAATAAATTCAAATTCCGGCTTAAATGACCCCCTAAAAATGAATCATTTTTTGCCTCATCAACTATGACCGTTGGATTAAAAAAAAAAAACAAAAAAAAAAACTTTGACCCTCCAACGTTTATAAACAAATAGATTATATATATATATATATATATATATATATATATATATATATATATATATATATATATATAAAACTGTGATGCACCTTTGGGCCGACTTTTTTTGTTCTTTTTTTTTCAGGCCAAAAATTTTCCCGCCAAAATTTTATAACTGTGATGCACCTTTTTATTTTTGTGCATCACAGTTATAAAAATTAGATATATCTGTGATGCACCAAAATTTATAACCGAGATGCACCCAACGATGGTTACTTAATATGCTCCTATAACATTTCAATAACTTAGTGTACTATGCTCTTTAAGGGGCATTAGTTGTATAAGCAGGAACGGAGCCATGGTAGTGCCGCATCTCTTTGTTATAGCGGGCTTTGTCATTGGGATAACGCCAGTGCATATTAACCATCGTGAATTGATGAAAAGTAAAACAAAATGACTCTGAAACAGGTTAGTTGATTTCATTGTATATTAACCATGTGATTAGTTAAATAAGCGTATTGAATCAGTTGAAAAATCTCTCTTAGACACAAAAGTTAAGGATTCTAATTCAAAACTTTTCTGGAATAACTTAATAACATATGGATTTGATGCACCATTTTATTTTGGTGCATCACACTTAAAAATAGTTAGTTATAATTATGATGCACAAATTTTTATAACTAAAATGCACAAAAAAAAAATGTGCATCATAGTTATAAATTTCTGGCGGGAATTTTTTATTGCCTAAAAAAAAATTTGAAGGGAAATTTTTTTCTTTGGGGCTGGGGGTGGTATGTTTCAAAACTAACCCCTAATGTTTGAGATGTTTCAAATTCGACCCTATAACTTTTTTTCTCACTTTTTCATCACTATAAATAACCGATTAACACACAAATTTTTTTAACGCTTCTACAACTCAAACTCAAAGTTATATACTTCCTCCTTAAAAATAAAAAAAATAATAAAAAAATAAATAATAAAAAAAAAAAAAAAAAAAAAAAAAAAAAAAAAAAACTTTTTCATTAACAAGGGATCTGAATCAAAGTGACGAAGCACCTAAGTACTCGTCAGATGTAGATGACGAAACTAACTTTGAGTTTATGATGGCCGTGTACGAATATCAGCAACAGTTGGAACAAGCAACAGCTCAACCTCGCTTGTCCCGCAACCCGATCTATCGTGAACGTGCGATTGCCAAAGAACGGTTGTTGAACGAATATTTCAATAAAGGTTGTAAGTATCCACACCGGAATTTTCGAAGAAGATTTCGTATGAGCTGGAAACTATTTCTAAAAATAGTCAAAGGTATTGAATCTTATACTTTCGATCCTCTTCCAAGTCATTATGCATTTTTTAAGCAAGTACCTGATTGTACGGGTCAAACGAGTATAAGTGTTCTTATGAAATGTACATCTGCCATATGTCAATTGGCATACGGCATCGCACCCGATGCGTTTGATGAATATTTACAAATGGGTGAGCATACTTTACGTGATTGTCTTGATAATTTTAACAAGTGCGTTATTGATTTGTTTATGCCAGAGTATTTAAGAAAACCAACATGGGCTGACACTCAAAGTATTTATGAAAGACATGAGGCGTGGCATGGTTTTTCGAGAATGCTTGGTAGCATTGATTGCATGCATTAGGAGTAAAAAAAATTGTCCGGTGGGTTGGAAAGGGCAATATGGTAGGGGTGATAAAAAATACCCAACAATAATGATTGAAGATGTTGCTTCGCAAGATTTATGGATTTGGCATGCATTTTTCAGGGTGACGGGGGTGAATAACGATATTAATGTTTTTGATAACTCTCCGTTATTCGACGACATTCTAGATGACACTGCCCCTATAGCACCTTATATGGTAAATGGAACCATGTATGAAAAGGGATATTACTTAGCTGACGAAATTTACCCACAGTGTGCAACTTTCGTCAAATCATTCTCGGCAACAATGGACGATAAACATGGTTATTTTAAAGGGAAACAAGAAAGAGCACGAAAGGATATCGAACGTGATTTTGGTATGCTTCAATGACGTTGGGGTATACTACAATAACCGTCACGTCAAATCGAAGTTGTCAAGATACGTAAAATCATGTATTCTTGCATTATTTTGCATAACATGATTTTTAAAGATCAAAAGTTTACACTACGTGAGTAAGACGAAATGTGGGTGGATTTGTCACCACGTATGAGGCAAGAAAGGTGGGTCGAAAGATGTGATACACAACGTCGAAAGGCAAAAGAAATACGCGACAGAGAAACGCATACGCGACTCCAACTAGACCTCAGGGAACATATTTGGCAGAAACATCTTCAACGACGACAACAACAACATCAAGAAGATTCTGAAGACGATGAATAAGTATTTATAATTCGTATATTTTTAAATTTCGTATGTTTCGTATTTTTTTCTTTAGTAACTTTTTTATTTTTTTAAATTCGTATTGTAGTGTTTAAGATTTAATGTTATGTGGTTTATTAAATAAAGTATTAGTTTTAGTTTAATGGTTGAATTTGAAAATAGCTGAGTTAAGGATGAGTTATGATAAGTGATGTTTTTTTTTTAGTTAAGGTTATAAAAATTAAAGCTGATTTGGTACTCACGTGACACTGAATGAAACTTTAACTCTGAGTTACCACACCCTCTGCTCTAATAGCCAACTGTCATAAATAAATGTTGGGACACGTGGCAATATATTATTGTCAGTTAACAAGCATGGTAGGTGAAAATCAGATAATGTTAGCTGGGAAAAAGGATGAAAAGTTTTAAGTAGGATGAGCACGGTACCGGTCTCGTACCGATCTCGTACCGAATTAGTGGTGCCGATTTTTTCCCGAGCATAAATTAGTGGTACCGGTACCGTACCGAACAGGATTCGGATACCAGTACCGGGAAATCGGGATTTTGCCGTTTTTTCGGGAATTTCCCGATTTGGTACCGGTCCCGTACCGAATTAGTGGTCCCGATTTTTTTTTACCTTATTTTGTAGTCCCGGTACCGTACTGTATATCGGAATCGGTACCGTTTCGGTACGGTACAGGTACGGTTCCGATTTGATTCCGGAATTCGGGTCGAAATGCTAATCCCTAGTTTTAAGTGTTCATTGAAGTACCTGTGCTTGAGATTTTATTTTATTTTTTATTTTATTTTATTTGACCAAACTTGTGCTTGAGATTCAAACTAATGTTTTGAAAACGTTAATACTTGTACCATACTGGTGCAAAAACAATGTTATGTAGGTTTTGGATTATGGCCCAAAAATGAACATTCTTTACATTGGCAGATTTTATAATGTAAGTTTATTTTATATATAAACACTAGTCTCGTTGAGATATCAAGCATATTTATATTTCATTCTCAGTTCCGTTAAAATTGTGGGTTCATTTCTATACAGTTTTACTAGAATTTGCAAATAAAATAGATGGATCATCTCATTATCAGTTTTTCGTTTATGCTACATTATTAATTGAGATTATCTCATGTTCAAATGTATATAAGTTATTTTGTGATTGAGCAACATAATATATCATATTCTTTCGATCATGAGAAAATGTCATCCCGTGTACTTCATAGCAAGTCTACGGTTCTCTTTTTTCATAAAACTTGTCACTCGTATTCATAGTTTATATTTCATTTTGGTATTCATGCATCTAGCATTTTTATTCTTCTTTAGGATTATTTTTTGTGCGTGTTTGTGCAGTTTTGCATGACATAATCGTGTAAAAAGTAGATCACATTATTAGCTAATTCAATGTCACTAAAGTAGTACTTTAACCAAAACAATGGAATACCTTCTTAACATATCTTTTCGGTAACGAAATAAAGCAAATCATGTTGCTAGTACAGATAAAAAGAACCCACATTATACAAACATACATCACACAACCAAAAAAAGTGTGTTTCGTTAGGTGGTACTCGACCAAGCCCATATAAGGGTCTTCGTGCGCTAGCTTTTAGGGGTGTTATGGTGCTTCACGTGCCATGCGGTCTCTTCACGCGCAAAACATACCACCATTATGGGTGGTCTTACAAAAAGGTGAAAGCTGGCAAAATCAAAGTAAGCCATAAATTCTATACGTTGGTAGGTTTGATTCGGTAGTTCATACCATTGACTATGTTACAATGTATTTGTTTTACACATTTCAATTTTAAAGACACGCATTGGTAGGTATATTTGGTAGGTATATGCCATAAATTAGTGAATTTGCGTTGATACAAACTTTCCGTTGCTAGAACTTTTCTTAAACTAATACAACTATTTTTATTCAATGTACGTAATTGGAATATCGCTAGTAAAACCACGATTACACTTCTAAGATTAACCCAAAAAAGATCATCATCGTCTATAAGTATTCGCATGGTCACAAGTTTATTAATCATTCCGGTTAATTATTTGGTTTACAAAATTTGCTTGGAAGAAATGAGATTATCGAAGTAATGGCTAGAAGCAACGAAATTACTTTTCGAGTTTTTAGTGATTTGTACTTGTGACGTATACCTAAACTCGCATTTACACTTCTCGATGCACCCTTGCATACACATGTGCAACGGCACACACAAAATGCACACTTACGCCAAATCATTATGTTATGCACCAAATGCAAAACGACATCAATATAAAAGAATGTGTGTGGATCAAGTACACATATAAAACGTTTTGATCCATCATTTAAACAGAAATGTTGCCTTTTTGTTACATTACAAAGTTTTATCTTTTGTACTAAATATGTATTGTGAAATCATATAACGGACAATTGTTTCAACGCATTGACTATAGAGTACGTGTCTAGTTTTCAAAATACCAATTGTGAAAGTATTTGCTGGATCACTCACAAGCTAGATGAATATTAATTGTTAGCTAGATGTTCATACTTCATAGTCTAAAATACAATGAGATCATGATTGTAATAAGCTAGGTAATGATCACTTGACCAGTTATATAAAGGACCATAGCCAAACTTGGTGGTACCTTGTCCACACAAGTTTGATTTGTGAAGTGTGATGCTTTTGTTGTAAATATATGAGGAGTTTGAAACATCTACTAGAGGCAATGTGTCTTGATGTTTAAAAGTTAAAAAGTACAAGTTAAAATGATTTTGTCTTCCATTACATATAATGTCGTAAAACATTAACAATTTCATGAAATTGCTTTCTATATATACACTTTAGAGCATTCTTTTGTTGCAAAAACACTAATAACTCCAAATGAATATTTATATTTTGATAATATGATGTGAAGGTCAATGATCAGCTTGTCGACTTTTACGGTGTGTTCTCCAGTATCTTCATAAAAGAAGAGAAGAGATGATACAATCACTTCTTTTCTCTTCTTCGCAAAATTGGGCGGAACATTTCTTCCCCAAAAAATACTAGATCTTCCTCCCATCTTCTTTCTGGATCTTTTCTTTTCCTCCCACTTAAAAACTCAAGAACACAACATCATTATTAGTTCTTCCCAGATCTTTTCTTTTCCTTTAAGAGTAAATTACACCATTCGTCCTTGTGGTTTGCGTTGACCGCAGCCGTTCGTCCTTTGACCAAAAAAACTGCACCGTTAATCCTTAACGGGCATACATTAGGCGCCATTAGTCCCTCCATCACTAACGCTCGTTAAGTGTTGTTACATTTTAAGTCCCATGAGGGTATACTGACCACAAGGACGAACGGTGCAATTTTTTTTTCTTTTTTTTTTCTTTTATTTTTAATATCTTAGTAAGTTCCGTTTTCGTCCGTTTTTTTTGTTTTCGTCTGTTTTTTTACGTTTTCATCCGTTTTTTTTACGTTTTCGACTGTTTTTTTTTTACGTTTTCCTCTGTTTTTTTACGTTTTCGTGTGTTTTTTTATGTTTTCGTCCGCTTTTTTACGTTTTCGTCTGTTTTTTTACTTTTTCGTCCGTTTTTTTTCGTTTTCGTCTGTTTTTTTACGTTTTTCTCTGTTTTTTTACGTTTTCGTCCATTTTTTTTCGCTTTCGTCAGTTTTTTTTACGTTTTTCTTCCGTTTTTTTTTTACGTTTTCCTCTGTTTTTTTACGTTTTCGTCTGTTTTTTTACGTTTTCGTCCGTTTTTTTTACGTTTTTCTCTGTTTTTTTACGTTTTCGTCCGTTTTTTTTTCGTTTTCGTCCGTTCTTTTTCGTTTTCGTCTGTTTTTTTTACGTTTTCCTCTGTTTTTTTACGTTTTCGTCCCATTTTTTACGTTTTCATCCATTTTTTTCGCTTTCGTCTGTTTTTCTACGTTTTTTTTATTTTTTTTTGGTAACATGGGTTTCCGACTCGACATTGCGAGCCGACTAATCCCACGGCGACTACCCTTTTGTTTTTTTACGTTTTCGTCTGTTTTTTTACGTTTTCCTCTGTTTTCTTTACGTTTTCGTCCCTTTTTTTACGTTCTCATCCATTTTTTTCGTTTTCGTCCGTTTTTTCGTTTTCGTCTGTTTTTTTATGTTTTCGTCCATTTTTTTACGTTTTCGTCCATTTTTTTTCGTTTCGTATGTTTTTTTTACGTTTTCGTCTATTTTTTTACGTTTTTCTCTGTTTTTTTTTACGTTTTCGTCCGTTTTTTTTTCGTTTTCGTCCGTTTTTGTCTGTTTTTTTTACGTTTTCCTCTGTTTTATTTACGTTTTCGTCCCTTTTTTTACGTTTTCATCCATTTTTTTTGTTTTCGTCCGGTTTTTCGTTTTTATCTGTTTTTTTACGTTTTTTTACGTTTTCGTCCATTTTTTTTCGTTTCGTATGTATTTTTACGTTTTCGTCTATATTTTTACGTTTTCATTTGTTTTTTTATGTTTTCGTCCATAAAAAAAATGTGATAAGTAAAAAAAACAGACGAAAACAAAAAAAACGGATAAAAACGTAAATAAAACAGAGGAAAACGTAAAAAAAAAACGGACGAAAACGTAAAAAAACAGAGGAAAACGTAAAAAAAACGGACAAAAACGTAAAAAAAAAATAGACGACAACGTAAAAAACATACGAAACGAAAAAAAATAGACGAAAACGTAAAAAAATGGACGAAAACGTAAAAAAAACAGACGAAAACGAAAAAAACGGACGAAAACGAAAAAAAATGGATGAAAACGTAAAAAAAAAGGGACGAAAACGTAAATAAAACAGAGGAAAACGTAAAAAAAAACAGACGAAAACGTAAAAAACAGACGAAAGCGAAAAAATGGATGAAAAAGTAAAAAAACAGAGGAAAACGTAAGAAAACAGACGAAAACGAAAAAAAAACGGACGAAAACGTATAAAAACGGACGAAAACTTAAAAAAAACAGAGGAAAACGTAAAAAAAACGGACGAAAACGTAAAAAAAGAGACGAAAACGTAAAAAAACAGATGAAAACGTAAAAAAACAAAGGAAAACGTAAAAAAAAACGGAGGAAAACGTAAAAAAACAGACGAAAGCGAAAAAAATAGACGAAAACGTAAAAAAATGGACAAAAACGTAAAAAAACAGAGAAAAACGTAAAAAAACAGACGAAAACGAAAAAACGGACGAAAACGTAAAAAAAACGGATGAAAACGTAAAAAAACAGAAGAAAACGTAAAAAAGCGGACGAAAACGTAAAAAAACAGACGAAAACGAAAAAAAAACGGATGAAAACGTAAAAAAACAGACGAAAACAAAAAAAACGGACGAAAACGGAACTTACTAACATATTAAAAATAAAAGGAAAAAAAAGAAAAAAAATTGCACTGTTCGTCCTTGTGGTCAGTATACCCTCATGGGACTTAAAATGTAACAACACTTAACGAGCATTAGTGATGGAGGGACTAATGGCGCCTAACGTATGCCCGTTAAGGATTAACGGTGCAGTTTTTTTGGTCATAGGACGAACGGCTGCAGTCAACGCAAACCACAAGGACGAATGGTGTAATTTACTCTTCCTCTAATTTTGAACTCAAGACAACACTGTTAACACATCCTCATTATCATAAGGTTATGTAACCCGAGAAAAGTTCAATGTAGATCTAACATTCTTTAAAGATCCAATTAATCAATCATAACCATTTATTTTTTGCATCAAAAAAATAATAAAATTTCACCCTTTTTAAAAAAATATCTCGCAAATAATTAATCGTTAAGCAAAACAAATTCTACCATCGCAACGAGAATTAAATCATCTTTCTATAGACGGCCGCTTTGATATACTTTCGACGAACTTTTTATTTTTATTTTTTTAGTAACGTCTGGAAAAATCACATGTGATTTTTATCACAAACCACGTGTGATTTCATAAATCACACATGTGCAATCGAGACTTTGATAATCTCTACTAACCGAAAGTGAATTTGCGTGGGCCGGGAGTGATAACAGAAAGGAAGATAACAAGAAGGAGAATAACAAACTACAAGATGAGGGGTGTATAAAAAAGATTACTGGTATTATTAAATTATTTGTTTAGTAATGATTTGGTTAAATTTGATAGATTATGTTTTTCATTTATGATGTGCTTTGGCAGGGAGTGATAAGCACGTTGGCAAGAAGCATGAAGACAAGGATAATAAAACGAAGAAGAATGATACACCGAGAAGAAACAAGACCATGAGAAGAAGAAGAACAAGACCATGACAACAAGTTCGTGTGATGAAAAGCGAATAAACTTCCGAGACCACCTATTTCAATAACAAATCATGATGAAAATTCCTTGATGGGTCTGGATTGGTGGAGGATGGATGGGTACCATCATACTTGGTATGTTTACAAGTTGAGCTTTATGTGTGTGTAGTGTGATGGTTAAGGTTGTAAACGAACTGAACGTTCAGCGAACATTTCATGAACGTTCAGCGAACATTTCATGAACTGTTCGGTAAAAAGTTCGTTTATGTTCGTTCATTTATTAAATGAACGAACATGAACAATCTTTTACGTTCGTTTAGTTAAATAAACGAACATGAACAAAAGTCTCGTCCGTTCATTTATGTTCATGAATGTCCGATTGTACGTTCGTTTATGTTTATTTATCTATTTTTGTTCATATATCATATCTTTTAATTTTATAATTTTAAAAATTGGTTTGTTTAAACAAAACAACACTTATAAAACAATATATTGTGAAGAATTCAATAAAGTTTATGTTGGTTTGTCTATTTTCATCTATGTTCGATCGTTTATGTTCGTTTAGTGTCTTAATGAACGAACATAAACAACTAATTTTCTTAATAAACGAACATGAATAAGAAAATTTGTTCGTTTAAGCGTCCGTGTCTGTTTATTTGTCCGGTTAAAATTAAATGAACGAATATGAACAGGGCTCCGTTCGTGTTCGTCCGGTTCGTTTACAACCCTAGTGATGGTGTATTCGGGCATGGATACACTTACCCACTGGGTAGTTTACCCGGATGATTTGGCATTGAGTCATTGGAAGATAAAGAATAATATTCTACTATTCCCTCTAACAAAACATTAATTGTGTTTTATTTGTGTTTTTATTTCTAGTGGGTAGATTACCCAGTGGGTAGGTTAAATTTTCTCCGTTGAGTGTACACTCATGATCTTTATGGATGGTAAAACTTTTGAAATGCATGAGGGCAAAATTTTGGATTTCCAACATGGCAAACATTTAATGAGTATTAGGTGAGAAAATAATAAATATGTTTAATGAGTGTTGTTGAGAACAATTAGTGTACGTTTTGTGAGAAGAAAATGTAACTATGTTACCATTTCTATTGAAATGATCTAGAATAAAGGGATAAGAGTTTTATAAACATGCAAAGAAAAATATTGAAGGCTTGAAGCTTCAATTTTTGAAGCTTCAATTTTAGCTTCACAACTTCACATTTATAGTCATTTTAAGCCCAACGTTTACATTTTGATAAGCTCATTAAAAACAATAAATTTTTGAAGTGAGATTTTACCAGTGTACTAAAACAAAAACAAAACAAGTAAGAACTAAAATTTATTTCTAAGCTAAGTTAATCCTATTTAGTAACTAGCGTATAAACACATGCACACGTTAAAGAATTTAAAATCATCTTATTGCTCTAGTGGTTGAAGACTTTCACATCATCCTAGCCACTTGTGATTCAGTCAAAAACTATTGATCTTGATCACTGACATTAACTATGGCGTGGTGACTTTTAAACAAGAGTTTATAGAAACAATGGATGAGTTTACTGAGAGGAATAAAGAGCTTGCAACATATGAGGCCGGAGTCGAAGAATTGATGAAGTTTCAACGGATGCATGTCTCAACTCTTTTTGTAAATTCAAGATGTTTTGTCAAACAAACATATTATTGAATTTTGCTATCTACCTCAATTTAATAATGTTGCTGCAATTTTTGAAATATAGCAAAATCAAAGTAAGCCTTAAATTCTTGATACTTTGGTAGGTTTGGTATGGTTAGAACATAAATTGTTTGAAATTTGTTATCATGCTCCCAACAAAAAGCTCAAAAAAAAGAAGAAAAAAACCCTACTAGTGAAACCTCCACAAACCCGATACCCAAGAGCTGACCCCAACTTTGCGTCGCTAGAACAAATACAACTTGTTTTATTCAATTTACGAGTTGTTGAAATATCGGTAATAAAACACAGCCGGTCACACTTCTAAAAATTAACCATAAAAAATCATCATTACGACATCACCTATCGTGAAAAATAGTATTTGGGTGATGAGTAAATATATTTTTTGAATAATGTAACAATTCTGGATAATTTGGTTTACAAGGTTTGCTTATTCCCAGGTATGAGATAATCGAAGGTTTGTGTAAAACAAAGGTTTATACCTAAACACTTTTCAATTCCTTAGTGATTTGTAAATGTTTCTTCAGAATTGAAATGTGTAAAACAAAGGTTTGTGTATTGCTGTCAAAACTTTGTACTTGTGACATATACCTAAACACGCATTTTAGACCCCTCGATGCACCCATTGCATGCCCACGTAAGACGACATGTGCACACAGACACACACACAAAATGCACACTTGCGCCACATTATGTTATGCGCCAAATGCAAAAACTACATCAAAATAAAGAATGTGCAGTGTGTGGATGAGGCACAAATGTTTTGATCCATCATTTAAACAAAAATGTTGCATTTTTTTCACAAAGTTGTGTATGTCGAAAGCTAACAATCTTTTGTACAAAATATGTGAAAGTCAATGATCAGCTTCGATTTTTAACACATCCTCATTTTCATAACGTTACATTATGGTTAGATACTTTTCAACCAAAGAACGATCATAGCAACTTTAATTTTTTCGTAACCTGCAAAAAATTCAAAACTTTAAAACTTCAAAGCCTTGAGGTGGTTTCTTAGCTAGCCTATGGCTGTGTTTGGCAACAAGTATTTTGGAGCATTTATGAGTGATAAGCGACAAGCGGTATGTATTTGCTTGTTTGGGAACACCTCAACAAGCGTTTGAAACATAGCCAACTGCTCCAATCTTAAATGCTTCTTGAAGATGCGGCAAGCGACAAGAGACAAGCTGTAAGCATTTGTTTATTTTTACATTTTATAATTTAGTTACACCTACACTACCAAACACGTTTTTAAACAAATAGCTACTGCTTAATACTATCGCTCACTGCCACTGCCACTGCCACGTGTCGCCAAACATAGCCTATATTTATTACGCCAATTTCCTACGTTTAGCCGAGGCAAATGCATTCATCTTGAAACTGTTCGTCAATTGGTACGAAGAGGTTGCAAGTAAAGACCTAACTATTCACTAAAACACGTTTGACCCGGTCAAATCCGTTCAAAACCGGTCAAAACCCGTTAAAACCGGTTAAACCCGTTCAAAACCAGTTAAACACGTTGAAAACCTGTTAAACCCGTCAATAACCGGTTAAACACGTTTAAACCGGTTAAACCTGTTCAAAACCCGTCAATAACCGGTTAAACCAGTTCAAAACCCCGTCAATAACCGGTTAAACCTATTCAAAACCTGTCAATAACCGGTTAAACACGTTTAAAACCGGTTAAACCCGTTCAAAACCGTTAAAACCCGGACAAACCCGTTCAAAACCGGAATAATGGAAATCCGAGCTCGTTTCAAGACCGGTTTGTCCAGTTTTTAGAGATCGTGTGTTGCTTTTGTGTTTTTTTGCAAATGTATGTTTGTGTTTGACGTTGACAACAAAATAAAGAGAAGAAGAAGTATAAATGTGTGTTTCAAAAAAAGTTATGAAAGATGAAGTTAAAGTACATTAGGTTTTGAGGTGGGATAAAGACAAAATAAATAAAGAAAATGTGTGATCATAATAGTACTGTACTGTGTTATGTGTAAAGAAATAGTAAAAGAGTAAAAGTATATCTCTTTTTGTTAATATGTACATTCTCAGTTTGAAAATATTACTCCAGCATCGTGTATATTTCGTATATTCGGTTCTTTAAATAGGCCAAACCGGGAACCGAAAGCGTAACTGGTTTGACGACGGTTCGGTTCTGAAAACATTGGTTTTAAAGTATGCATGTCGAAAGTAGCTATAGTTGGTGCATGTGCAATGTTTAACACTTTCCCTTAAGAGATTCTTAGATCCTTAAACATCACTACATTGTCAAAGGTTTAGTTAAACGTCATCTTATCTTTAGGAGATAGTGTTATTTGAACCATGAGTAAAAGGGGTTCAAATCTCAAATCTAGTGACCTTAATGAAGACAAAAACGTGTGAAACTAACATTTCACAATCGGAGCCTACCCAAGAGAAGACACCTATATGTCACATTCAAATTAAAGTTGTTTTCGAGTCAATGCTAGACTACATGCATGAGCATATGCTATATTATGAATAACCACATATTAATTGTACACGTTTTGGTAAATGTAACAATGAAACATATATAAGCATGAATCGAATTTAAGCTTATTTTGCATTAACAATGTATTCAGGTTAATGTTTTAGGATTCCGGTTTGAAAAATGAAAACTAGTTATAAAGTATAAAAGTATTACTTGTGGTCATAATCGTAGTTGAGAGTTGAGACATCTTTGTGCCAATACTTAGAGCAATGGGTATTATAACGTGGGAAGTGGTGTTATGGTGACATGGTAGATTTTGAGCTCGTGTCATGATACCATGGTTGCGGTGTTATGGCATGCGTTATAATGCACATTAGTATACTAACGTGGGAGGAAACGCTCGTTGAGCCTAAGTTATCATACCTCACCCTGTGTTGATCCTATGTTATGCCCAAGTTACTATAAAAATTATATTTTTTTTTAAGTGGGTCCCAAAATGGGTGTTTTTTTAGTGTTAATATTGAAATGTTAAAGTTGATATAGCGCTGACGTGGCGGGATTTTTTTCCCATAACTTAAGTTATGGTAGCTAATGCTCTTAATGTTCAGTAATATTATAAAAATAAGAAATTAATATTATTTTGGTAACATTATTTTTATTACTGGAGACAATAAAACAATGGAAGTAAATCACGAAGATTACAATTGGCCCGAACCTTTACAAGAAGGAAAAGAAATCTCAATTGCTTCACAAGCACAAGATAAGAGATGGAGACCTAAAGATGAGATATCAAAGCTATTTGTTGGCTCACTCCATCGTTGTTTCCCTGAATTTGAAGAAGACAGCACCAAAAAGGATTTTTTTTTTTTTTTTTTTTTTTTTTTTTTTTTCTAGCTGCATGCGTTTTTACTTATTTAGGGTCCGCTTGGTTCAAAGTGAGAAAAGGGAAAGGGAAAAGGAAAGGAATGCAAAGGAATGAGTGGGGTGGGTAATCAATACCTTACCCCCCCCCCCAATTTACTCTATAATGGTTGATTACCCACTACCGGGTAATCAATCCCATTACCCACACTAACCAAGCACCAAAACTCTATAATGGTGAGCCCTATTGAATATCTTACCTTTTCCCCACCCCTCTTAACCCCTCTACCAAGCACCCCCTTATTCTTTATTGGGTTAATTATGTGAAAACGTATTATACTTGCCAAGAAAATCACTTCTGCGTAGCGAATTAAAAAAAAAAAAAAAAAAAAAAAAAAAAAAAAAAAAAAAAAAACTTCTTTTGTATACTAATGCTGACACTTTTGTTTTTATTTAGGTATTATGACACTTTTACCCTTCTAAATTACATAAATGGTCCCTGGCAGTTTACGAAAATTGCATCCACCGTCCCTAAACTAAATTACATAAATGGTCCCTGTCGTTGGGAGAAAATTGCATCCACCATCCTTATTTTTTTTTCGAAATTTCCTTTCAAATTTTATTTTTTCGAAATACTTTTTTATTTTGAATTTTTTTTTCAATTTTTTTGAAATAATTTTTTCGGGAAAAAAAATAATTTCTGAAAAACAATATTTTCGAAAAAAAAATGTTTTCGTCACATTTTCAAAAAATTTTGGAAAAAAATTAATTTCGAAAAAATATTTTCGTGACATTTGAAAAAATATTTGGAAAAAAAATTATTTTCGAAAAAAAAGAATTTTCGAAAATAAAAAATTTCGTGATATTTTTAAAAATATTTGGACAAAAAAAATTATTTCAAAAAAAATATTTTTGAAAAAAAAATAATTTCGAAAAAAAATGTTTTCGTCACATTTTTAAAAAAAATTGGAAAAAAATTATTTTCGAAAAAATATTTTCGTGACATTTTAAAAAATATTTGGAAAAAAAATTACTTTCGAAAAAAAAAGAATTTTCGAAAATAAAAAATTTCCTGATATTTTTTAAAATATTTGGACAAAAAAATTATTTCGAAAAAAAATATTTTTGAAAAAAAAATTCAAAAAAAATTTATTTTCGTGAAATGTAACGGCAGGGACCATTTACGTAATTTAGCATAGGGACGATGGATGCAATTTTCAAAAATTCAAGGGTAAAATGGTCATCACAATTTTATTTTTTGTCTTTGTTACTCACATGAAGACAAAAGTGTCAACATTAGTGTACAAAAGAAGATTTTTTTTAGTTCGCTACGTAAAAGTGATTTTTTTGGCAAGTATATTACGTTTTCACAGAATTAACCCTTCTTTATTCGGTATGTTACATATAACTCTTACTATGGAAAGATGACAGCCAAGATGTCTTGATAATATGGCCTAAATTAAGAAATTCTTGGTCATCCACGTATTAGACGACAAAGAGGTGTTGTGAAGGCCATCAAGACAAATCTTCCGTGTTGGTGTGATGAAAAATAAATGAATTCCGAGATCACCTATTTCAATAATAAATCATGATGAATAGTGCTTGATAGGTCTGGATGGATCTGGTGGAGGACGGATGGGTACCATCATACTTGGTATGTTGTGTTTAGGTAGTGAATGAGTTTAAGACCTTTGTTTACTAGTAGAACTTTATATGTGTGTAGTGTGATGGTGTGTTCTTGTTATGCTATATATTGTGAATGTGCTCTTCTTCAATCCGTGTGCATGCTTCTCATTGGCTAAGCTAATGTGTGGGTATGATTATTTGATGGTATGAGATAGATGATTGAGATTATTTTGGTAGAAATGTGTTTGTTGGTTGAGTGTACTCATGGATCTCTATGGACGGTAAATTTTCTGAAATGCATGAGAGCAAAATTCGGATCGCCAACATGGCAAACATCTGATCGTTGATCTAGTTTAGGTACTAGAACATTTAGTGAGTGTTGGGTGAGAAGATAATAAATACTTTTGATGTGTGTTGTTGAGAACAATAAATGTAACGTTTGGTGAGAAGAAAATGTTACTATGTTACCTTTGTGTTGAAATGATCTAGATGCAAGTGACGAGAGTTTTATATATAAACATGCAAAGAAAAATATTGAAGGCTTGAAGCTTGAATTTTAGCTTCACAACTTCACATTTATAGTCATTTTAAGCCCAACGTTTACATTTTGATAAGCTCACTAAACACAATAAATTTATAAGTGGAATTTTACCAGTGTACTAAAACAAAAACAAAAAAAGTAAGAGCTAAAATTTATTTCTAAGCTAAGTTATTAATCCTATTCAATAACTAGCTTATAAACACATGCTTACTCCGGTTATGAGATGCGTTAAAGAATTTAAAATCATGTTATTGCTCTAGTGGTTGAAGACTTTCATATCATCTTAGCTACGTGTGATTTCAGTAAAAAACTATTCATCTTGGTCACTAACTACGAAGTGGTGACTTTGAATTTGAACAAAAGTTTATTGAAACCAAGTGATGGGGACAAGCATTTTAGGGTTTGAGTATTTGAATTACATGTAGTAGTTGAGTGCATTCAAGTTTTATCAAATAGTAGTTGAGTTGCATTAACTAGAAAGAGAATTGGTTACGTACATTTCGTGGTATATTATGTTGGCTAATGAGTTAGCCTCACGGGTTTAATGTTAACTAGTGTTAGCTTAGTAAGTGTTATTGGCAAGGAAGAGTTGTTTAACCCTCATGAGCAAGAATCACTCAAGTTGTATTATCATCTACCAAGTATGGAACCACTTCATGAAAGTCAAAGACAATCTTGAAAATGCTCGCATCTTGACTCGTTGAGGTGGTATAAGCGAGTAAGAAACAAAAGTGAAAATATAACTGCAAATGGTGAGTGAGATTTGACAAAGTCTCGCTAATCCAATTCTTTCTCTTGGTCATATATGATAAGATACTTACTCGTATCTTAACTGGTAAGTGAGAACTTTTCAAAGCACAAGAAATAGCTAAAACTATTACTGTATTTTGAAAAAAGGAAAATGTTAGTACAATGTTGGATATCTCATTATCAGTTTTTGGCTTATGCATGCCATGTGCACATAACATGATAATATTTGAGCTAAAGCCAATGTCAAGTTTTTGATGGAACTAATATATAGATTCTAGTAGCATAATAGGAACTAATACATAGATTCTAGTGGCATAATGAAACTAATGACTTCTCTCAGAATTAATTTAATCATGGTGCCTCATCCTTCTCGGCATGTGGCTTGTTCATAGGCTTCAGTTGCTCAAATTCCTGTTAATCGTTAATTTGAAAGGATCGATTAGCAAACAATTTGAAGAAAATGAACAACAAAACATAAGTCGATTATTTGCTAAATACGATATCACCCAATTATATTCAGCTCTTGATAACCAATTATATCATCAATTTTCTTCAAAGAAAATGCCAGCACATCAGCTTACATTAATTTATGATTGACATTTTATACAAACTAGTAAGAGTGTTTTATTATGTGACCGGACGTGAAGTGTATTTGTTGTATAGTACATACCTGTAGGATGTGAAAGTGGTCGTGGTTTCTCCAACGCCTCCTTGACTCTTTTCACGGTCTCCTCCAAAGCAGCGAAAGGGAGTGAATCCATGAACTCTATGGGTTCATCAACATCACCGATGAAATCGCGTGATGAAACGTAAATAGTAGCGGTGGTGTGACGTTGATGAGAAATCACGTGATGAAACGTAAATAAATTTCCGAGAACGCCTATTACAACAATAAATCATGATGAAAATGGGTCTGGATATGGTGGAGGACGGATGGTGACCATCATATTTGGTATGTTTTTTTTGTTTAGTGAGTTGCTTTGTAAAATGGCAGCGGAGGCTGTGAAGTGTGAATAAGAAGATAGTGACAAGAAAGAGATAGTAAACCCTAGTAAATGAAAGAAGAAGTGTTCAATATAATTTGTCTAATATGGGCTTTAAGTAGGCTATTAATTCTAGCCCAGTAACAAATAATGATACCTGTCATTCTATCAATGTCCAAAGGAAGTGTTATCAAGGAGTTGTTCCAACAATATGTGATTATATATGAACTACTTGTCAGTATGTGTGATGTCATTTGGTTCTTTAAAGCGAGACTAGTCGAACCACATAGAACCGAAACCGGTAAGACAGCCGGTTCAATGTCTGGTTCGGTTTTAAAAACATTGGTCGAAAATAGTTGTAGCTGTGTTGGATTATGTAAAAGCCGGAGTTTATGAGATTTAGAGACGGAGATATAGTTTTTACTTTTTTTGAGATGTTTGTTAAAGGGGTTAAGATCTTTTAAAGTTGGTTTCAACATGAGGATAAGTTAAATGGTAAATGTTTTTATTTTAACTAAAACAAAAGGCTCACTTCTAACAATGGTAGAAAATTACCACAATCCTTACTCCTTGGAAGTCCGGAGGTCCTTTTCTATCTTTTGTACAACCGGAAGTAACCTCTCCAGTCTCTACCTTTGGTAAGGGTAGTGTTGTCTACATCTCAACCTCCCCCATACACCGTGGAAGACGGTATTGAGACCCATAACCCGTGAAATACGGTATTAAGAGTTACTTTACTTTAAAAGGCTCACTTCTATTTTTCCCTCTCACAATACACACAACATGGTATATCATGTTGATAAGAAATTAAGAGGATCCTTGTTCTTGTTATAGTGGTGTAGCTGAAAATTATACGACTAAAATGATATTAAGGAACAATATATACATAATAAGTATATAAATTAAAGCTAAAGGTACTTGTGAAAAAGCTCCTCGTAAGAAGCTTCTTTTCAAAAACTTGTGAAAATAAAAAGCTTTTATGTCAAACAAAGCTTTTTTTTTTTTTTTTAAGAACGGCTTGTTAGTTGTTAATGGTTCTGGTAGCAGTGACATCCAATTGGGCAGTATGTTGACCCTGAACTCCGTCAAAAATATCCAATTTAATGTTAACTAGTGTTAACTTAGAAAGTGTTATCGGCAAGGAAGAGTTGTTTAACCCTCATGAGTTATGAGCAAGAATCACTCAAAGTTGTATTACATTCTACCAAGTCTTCATGAAAGTCAAAGACAACCTTGAAAATGCATCTTGACTCGTTGAGGCGATATAAGCGAGTAAGAAACAAAAGTGAAAATATAACTGCAAATGGTGAGTGAGATTCGACAAAGCCTCACTAATCCAATTCTTGCTCATGGTTATATATGGCAAGATACTTACTCGTATCTTAATTGGTGAGAACTTTTCAAAGCACAAGAAATAGCACGATAAACTAATGTTTTTAAAAAAGGAAGAAAAAAAATGCAATGCTAGCAGGGAAAAAGGATGAAAATTATAAGTGTTCACTGAAGCACTTGTGCTTGAGATTCAAAGTAATGTTTTGAAAACGTTAATACTTACTATCAAACCAAGTTAAAGTGCTAAAAAATTGTTACATTGTTTTGTGATTATGGCCCAAACATTCAAATATTCCTTTAGGACACATAAAAATGAACATTCTTTATAAAATAAGCCCATATTAAGAGGCCCAATGATCATTCTTCACATTGTCAAATTTATATGATGAGTTTATATTTAAAAGGGAATTGCATAATATCTAATGAAACTTGTATATTTACCTATTTCTTTAAAATACAAGTTTTTAATACATAATGTAAACCAAATTAAAACACTAGTCGCGTTGGGATATCAAGCATATTTAAAATTTTATTTTCAGTTCCGTTAAAATTGTGGATTCATTTTAAGACAGTTTTACTAGAATGAGCAAATAAAATAGTTGGATCATGTCATTATTGGTTTTTCGTATATGCGTGTATTTAGGATGATTGAGATTATCTCATGTTCAAACTTCAAACGAATATAAGTAATGTTGTGATTGAGCAACATAATATATCATATTCATCGATCATTAGAAAATGTCATCCATGTACCTCGTAGCAAGTCTACGGTACTTCTTTTTTCAAAAAATAAAAAATAAAAAAAAATAATAATAAATGTCACTCGTATTTATAGTTTATATTTCATTTTAGTATTTGATACGCTTGGTCTCGAGCCCAAGGCTCATTTAGCTATTAGGGTTTTACTTTGTCTTATAAATACTCTTTCTAATATTTTAGTTTATCATTCAATCAAATTTTAAGATCAATAATTCTCTAGTTCTTCTCTTCTATTTCTTAAGGAGCTCGCACACGCTAAAAGTGGTGCCTTATCCCGATACAACCCCTAACAGGGTCGTATCAATTTTTTTTTTGAAAGGTGAATTTCAACTTAGAATCGACCACCTTCGCGGACAGCGAAGGCCCCATCGCCACCCCGCCAGACTATGTTGTCTGAACCGGGTCCACGCTGATCTCAGGTGGTAACGGGTTTCCCCCGGAAACCGTACTGCCTCCACACAAGTTTACCTTGCTGGAGAAACAGCCGGATGAAAACCGGGCTATGCTCAAGATTCGAACCCCCGCAACGAGTGGCTCAAGGGTTCAAATCCATCATTGCAATATATCTCCGGAACAATATGGTCTACAAGTGGACCACAAGTGAGGACTTCCCGGGTGGTCACCCACCCGGTACTACTCCCACTTGTGGCTCGCTTAACAAGTTAAGCCCCACCCACTAGACCACAAGTCCTTTGATGGGTCGTATCAATTGGTGCTTTTATTGAGAGGGTTTACAATTAGGGTTCAAAAAAAAAAAAAAAAAAAAAAAAAAGTACTGTTCATTGGCACTATTCACCCGAAGTACTGTTCATCGATTGATATTCACGGTACTGTTCATCAACCACTGTTCATCGCGGGTACTATTCATCAGGGATTTTTTTTTTTTTTTTTTTTTTTGAGTTATTAATCGCTTAAGTATTATTCATGGCATCCGGCGGCAGCAATCGGGACGTAGAATACGCACTCTCTAAGCTCTTGCAAATGGGTACGGTGGCTGAATATCAGAGTGAGTTTGTGGTACTTGCAAATCAAGTAACATGGATCTCTGAATCTTTACTTACATCGTTTTATATCTCCGGACTTAAACTGAAGTTACAAATAGAACTGTTGAAGGCAAGGCCTACAACTTTAGAAGAAGTCTTTTCCTTACCCCATATAGTCGAGGCTCGTTTTGAGGCAATTGAAGAGAAGGAGAAAGAGCATATAATTGAAAAGAAATCAGATATCATTCTATCATTACCTGCTTCACCTGAGATTAAAAGGTCTTTAGATGCTGATGAATATATTGGTGTTGATGTGGTTAATAACGCGATAGATGGTGTTTTCGATATTGGTGAGAGTAATGAAGTTCATAGCAAGTTTGAAGAATTTTCAGAAAATAAGAAAAGTAAGGAAGAGATTATTGTGGGTGGTCGTGAATTTGATGGTCGTTTGGATGAAATAAATTTGGTTTTAATCAAGGAGTTTGTGATTAAGATGTTAGAGGGTAGAGATGTTTCCGACGAGAGTTTGGTTGTTTGTTTGAAGTGGAATTATTGATCTTAAAACTTGATTGAATGATAAACTAAAATATTAGAAAGAGTATTTATAAGATAAAGTAAAACCCTAATAGCTAAATGAGCCTTGGGCTCGAGCCCAAGCGTATGAGTATTCATGCATCTAGCATTTTTATTCTTCTTTAGGATTATTTTTTGTGCGTGAGTTTTGCTTGACATAATCGTGTACAAAGTACAGTAGATCACAGTATTAGCTAATTCAATGTCACTAAAGTAGTACTTTAACCAAAACAATGGAGTACCTTCTTAATGCATCTTTTCGCTAACGAAATAAAGCAAATCATGTTATTTTGGGGTGTTTATCAAATTTTATATGATTAACTTATGAGTTTATCAAGAGATTGATAAATACATAAGCTCAAATGTTTAAATTTAAACCCCCAAAAAAGTAAGTTTGTAAGCTTATCTATATTTTAATAAACTTACAAGCTTATTAAATAAATTTAGACAAACATCTTCTCAATTTTCCTCATCCAAATTTTATTTCCACATAGTTAACATGCCTTACACGTTATGATAATATAATGGCACGTCTCTTTCATTCCTATTACACCACACATTCAAAATTCCGTCTACCAAAAAATAATTCTATCAAAATAATTTCTTGTTTTTTCATATCATAAAAATCAAGTAAATTACATAAATCTTCTATCTATTTTGCTTGAAACTACGTAATTGTGCACTCAGCGTGTGATTGTCAGTAATCGTCAAGTGATACAGTGATTCGTGACTAAAATGCGAAAGGTTTCGGTATGAATTAATCTTTAGTGCAAATAATTTTGAAACGGTGGTAATAAATCTTTTGAAAAGTAAAGATTTTGGCTATGTTTGGCGAGGGCTTAAATGGGCTTATTCGGGTTTGGGCTTTTAAAATAAATCGGCTAATAAAATAAGTCTCGTTTATCATGGAGCTTATAGAAAGACTTATAAAATAAGTCGGCTAAAATTTTTAGCCATTGGGCTAAAAACTTTAGCCCGAGGCTTTTAAATAATAAATTACTTATTTATCAACAAAAATATTTAACATATACAAAAACTCATTTAATTATCTCCTTTTTTAGTAATTTTGCAATAATAAGCCTCAGCTCCAGCTAATTTGCCAAAACAAATTTACAAAAATACAAATTTTAATTTCGGCTTATAATATAGGTCTTAGCCCCAGCTCCAGCTTCAACTCAGCCCATTTCGTCAAACATACCCTTTATCTAATTTTAGTTTGTGTGTATTTGTGTGTATGTAAGCTCAAATTCTATAAATTGAAAAGTTCAAAGGAGCAAAAAGTATACTAATTCGATAAACCTATGTAGTATGAGCCCTTTACATCCTTGATAAACCTTTTTTAGTTAAAAGTTGTTAGATGTAAAAAATATTACAACTCTATTTATTTATTTTCCTTTTGTGGTTTCAAATGAAAACAAAAATACGAATTAGACCATGCCGGAATTAATCTAGAATATTCCTAAATAAAATTATCGGCACGCACTTTTAGACCACCACGTCACCAACCTCTTCTTCGTCTTCTAAACAGCGCGTGTTTACAAACTCCACCATTTTTTATTTTTTTTTATTCACATGTAAACTTTTTTTATTTTTTTATTTTTTTTAAAGAGATTCACAAGTAAACTCAACACATGATAGTTAAGTAGACTTCGTCGACGCCGATGGAGCTAGAAAACTATGATTAAGGATGCAAATTTTGATAACTTATTATATAAACTAATTTGTTAAGGGGCAAATTAAAAATAGCAAAATATCTTAAAAAAATTATATTACAATTTTAATTTATGGGGTACGTGCCCACCTTGCCTCCTCTTGTCGCCGCCTTTGCTTATGAACATGGAAAAATGAACCAGGGAGTGTTTTGCGGTGTGACGAGAATCTCATCAAATTTTGTTTAATGATGTTAATTTTTGTCTCATAAAATTTTGTTTCATAAAATTTTGAATTTTCAATTCTGCATATGGTCTTAATGGATTGTGTTTCTAATTATTGTTTAATTAGTACGCTAAAAGTGAAAATTGAACTTAGTTTTCTCTAAATTCAATTATTTTAGTTGAAAATCGTATTTCCTTATTAAGTTGTGCACCCGATCACTTTTAGCTCTTGTTCTGTCACTCCTTGTGAATCATAAGCATCTTTTTAATAATTTATGATGATCCTTTATTAACGATTCCAAAATAGTATGTAAGGTGTCTAAAGTCTTAAACAAACAATAACATATCTAGAGAATATGACAATATGACATGCGTATTTGTTGTTGCAGTTGTTCAAGACTTTTACTCTATTTACTCATCTAATTCGTTTAATAACATGATTTTTGTTACATTAATTTTTATTTTACAAAATTTATAAATCCATTCATATATTATAGTTGAAAATCGTAGTTGGTACTATGGACGGACCCACATGTATGTTGTGTATGGCACGAGTTACAATCGATTTTAGGTCACGAAATGCAAAAAAAATTTCAAAACAGCCATTTTTGTGGTATGTGCAAAAAAAAAAAAAAAAAAAAATGCTACTTTCGTTTCTTACAGTTTAACTTTGGTTAGCTAAACATTTCTTTTATGAAATACTCTCTTAAAAATCCTAGGTCCGTCCTGGTTGTTACCATATAAAATGAAAATGTGTCATGGTTAGAAGGGGCAATATTTGAACTTATCGTGTGAGGATTATTCCTAAACGTAACATTTTACCTTTAAAATTTTGTTTTAAGTGTAATAAAAGCAATTAGAAACGGAATTTTCATTTTTAACAATGTTATGTTTTTGCTTTTTTGTATGGTCAATGTTGGTAGTCTAGGGGTCAATATTGATGTACCGCGAAGGAAGTAAAATATATCGTGAATATATATAATGTTCTCTACAGTTTGAAATAATTAATTAGTTATAGGTTAGCTAATACTGCTTAAATAAAGTTTATGCCTCCATGAGTCCATGTTTTTAATTACACTACTTTAAATTATTGAGATAGGATTAGTTGGGAGCTAAAATACAAAAGAATGTTAGGTTCGAAAAGCAAACCTTACAGATTTTTTTTTTTTATTTTTCTTATGTAATGTGGAAAAAAACTATGAACTCACATGTAAAACAAAAAGAGTGTTGGTGACTTTTATTGACTCACTTCTTAGTTATTACCACTTCGAAAAAGTTATATTGTTTTACAAAAAGAGAACAATCATAAATTGGACTCTAGTATGAACTCGATACGGCCCTTGTGGAAGAACTACATCTCAGTCGATGCTTAATTGTGTTTTGCGAATCATGAAAGTTAGAATAAAGTCAAAACCAATTATAGCTCTAAATCTTTATATTTTAGATGCATGAATTGCTACCATATAGGCATATACTGCTTCGTTGGATTTTAGGTAATGTTTGGCTTGTATTAGAAAGTAATAATTTTAAAGTTTTGCTATTTATTAGTCTTAATTCTTAAAGGTTATGTTAAAAAAATTAAAGCATGCAACGTGAGGTACAAACAATTTATGCATATTAAAATTTCTTAAACATAAGCCTAAAGGCTATATTTAACATTTTCCTAAACATTGTAAGTTTTAGGGCCCGCTTGGTTTAAAGTGTGGAAAGGAAAAGGGAAAAAGAAAGACAAAAAGAATGTGTGATGTAAGTAATCAATCCCTTATCCCTTAATTTATTCTATAATGGTTGATTACCTAATACGGGGTAATCAATCCCTTTGCACTCCCCTACCAAGCACCATCTAACGAATAAGATAGGCCCTTTTGAATACCTTACACATTCCTCAACCCCTTAACCCCCAACCAAGCACCCCCTTAGTTTAAGGTGAATAGGAATGGATCCATTAAGGAAAAAAAAAAAAAAAAAAAAAAAAAAAAAGTTTTCAACAATTCCTTTTAAATAAAGAAAGAGAATTTCATATGAGGTGCATCTGAAATGTGCGACTGTGATTATTTCTCATAATTCTCATTTTACTTTATTTCGTATTTGATCGTTATTCTAAGTTGATTTCATATTTCCTCAATATACATAAACATCATAATCTATTATTTTATCAAGCATGCATCACATTGATTTAAAACCAAAAATCATATCTTGAAAATGACATCTTCGTGAAATAGAGAAAGCCGTGCACATTATGTATCATCCATTTGTAAGTTGGGAAAATATGATATTTGAGTTATATTAGATAAATATGAAATTATCCTTTTACTTTGTCTTTTTAATCTCATGATTGGAATGTAATTTACACAATCTAATTTTGATTATGACATTTAAAAATGTGTATTAAACAGTTGTATTATGAATATAAACTATTTTAACTATTTGTACATTGAGAGTCTTAATCAAATTTATAAGTAACCAGTAGCCCAAAATAGTTGTTTACTTTACTATTTTAACTAATTAAAAGAAGTTTTAGTAAAAAACAACATTTTAATTAATGAATAGATTGAAGAAAAGTCAAAAAGACAAATAAGATAATAAAGGTTGCAAAAATCGTGAATCGGTAGTGAGGCGGTCGACTATCTTGTAGCTATTAATCGGTTTAGGCGGGATTAATCAGTGATTAATCGAATTGACATTTTTTGCAAATTGGGTATTTTTCGCAAGTTTTGTGTATTTCCGGCTAGTTTTAGGTATATCCGGCAAGATTTTTCTAAAAACACAACATGTAATAGATTTAAACAGTTACTATAAGTGATCAAAATAAGTTTACGGTCAGTTTTGCGTACTTTCGACAAGATTTGCTTATTTCCAGCAAGTTTGACCACCATTGACCACTGTTGATCGTCGATGATCATGGTTGACCTTTTTGTTTGACCCAGTTACATAAATCGACAAGGTTGGTGGCATTGTAGCGCCTAAGCGGCGATTAATTGGCCTTGTAGGCCTTTTTTTTGCAACACTGAATTAATTGATCTCGAGAGGAGTTGATATGCATATATGTGCATATCACAATTATGCGTATGTGGTGTTATATTATGTGCGATTTTGTGGTGTGCACATCACTTTTGGTGATGTGCATGACACATTTTATTTCCAATTAAAAAAAAAAAAAAAAAAAAAAAAAAAAAAACTAGTGAAAAGAAAGATAAAGATAAAACAGTACGTAATCGTATAATCAGCAATGAGATAGTAGATAAAAGATAAATACACACGCCACACCGCCTGATTACGCCATAAACCGATAAGAATCACACATCCCTATGCATACACATACTTACCAATAATAATACTCCAATATTCAACCATTTATAAAATATCTTCTCCTCTCTTTCTTATATATAAAACCAAGAAGAAGATCATCATTTCAAATACGTAATAGTTTTCTTTCTTTCATCATCTACTACTGCTAAATCAACTATTTTATAAAAAATAAAAAATGGACCGAGCGATTGAGAGGCAACGTGTTCTGTTAGAGCATCTCCGTCCGTCATCAACTTCATCTTCTTTAGAAAACATCGACTCTTCCATCTCCGTAAGTTATCTAGTTTTGATTTTTTTATAAGATTTAGTTTTGATCCTGATTTTATGATATTTTTATAAATTTTTCTGTTTAGAGGTGATCTTTTTATAAATCAGTAATACCCACTTCATTTTATTAATCAATATTTCATTTTTTTTTTATAAATTTTTAATACCCATTTCATTCTTATAAATATTTTTTAAGCCCACTTTATTTTTTTGATCAAGATTTAATTTTTACTAATCTTTTTTTATAAATTTTTAATACCCACTTCATTTTATTAATCAATATTTCATTTTTATTCTTCTTTTTTTTTTTTTTTTTTTTTTTTTTTTTTTTTTTTTAATTTGCAATACCCACTTCATTTTTATAAATCTTTTTAAAAACCCACTTTATTTTTTTGATCAAGTTTTTATTTTTACCATTTTTTTTTAATTTAAGATTTTTTTGCAATACCCACTTCATTTTACTAATCAAGATTTCATTTTTTTTTAATCTTTTTTAATACCCACTTTTTTTTTTTTTTTAATATATAAATTTGCAATACCCATTTCATTTTACTAATATTTTTTTGGGGGGTGTTTGTTTAAGCTTATTTGTAGGCTTATGAGCTAATATTTGATTTCGGTTTATATTTCATAAGCCTAGATTTTCCGGCTTATTTTTTTTTAAGTTTATTATCATATAATAAACTTATATTAAGTCCCAAAATAAGCCAGGAAATCTGGCCTTATATGAAATATAAACCGAAATCAGATATAAGCTAATAAGCCCACAAATAAGCTTAAACAATACCCATTTCATTTTACTCATCAAGTTTTGACTTTTACTAATCTTTTTTAGGGTGTTTGTTTAGGCTTATTTGTGGGCTTACAAGCTTATTTGATTTAGGTTTCTGTTTCACAAGCCTCGATTTTCCGGCTTATTTCGAGAGTTACAGGCTTATATAAGCTCATAAGTATAAGGCGGAAAATTGGGGCTGATGAAATATATGCCAAAATCAAATAAGCTCATAAGCCCGTATATACGAAATGTTACAGTGGGGCCTATATATGTTGAAATTATTAAAAAAACTGTTTTTCGGTTTGTGGCGTATTTAGATCAAAGATTGGTAATATTGGAGATGTAGGATAGAAAAAGTTAGGTGAGAAATCAAAGTACAATACTAGGAGAATATTTGTGGAAAAGTGGGACATGTCGAATTAATTCTCCTTTGTTCGTACTTTTGACTGTTTCCGTATTCGCCTCTTCGATTACTAATTGTAGATGTAGATGTTTAGAGCGTTAGATTCGTGGTTTTGAGATGGACCTATAGGTTTGAAAAGTGTTTAAAGTTATGGGAATGTTTAGGTTCTCACTTCTCACCATGTGTTGGATGAAAGTACAATTCGACTGGACGGAACAAATACATAGATTCATTATGCACATGTAATGTAGCTACTACCAAACTTTTAGGGTGGAAAAGAGGAAATTTTGAATTATTGCTTGTTCGTACTTTTGACTATTTCCGTGTTTGTTTTGAGGTTAGGAATTGCTGATGTTTTGTGTGTTAGATTCGTGGTTTGGAATTGGGATTGTTGCTTATTTTTTGTGTTACCGTGGGACCTAAATATCGAAAATTATGGGATTACTTTACGTTATTGCCATGTGTTAGATGAAAGTACAATGTCACAGTACAGAACGAATAGTAATAGATTCATTTTGCACATGTAGGTCTTAAAAGTCTTCGATTTTGTTGGATTATAGAACTGATAAAAGACACTATTAATATATGCATCATGGTATGTTTGTTCTTTCTCGATATAGTTGATTGATGTTTTTTTACTTTGGAACCAGGCATCAGTCTGCGCAGCTGGTGATAGTTCTGCTTACCAAAGGAGTACTGTTTTCGGGGATGATGTAGTAATTGTAGCGTAAGTACTTGTTAGACATTCACCTGCAGCAACCAAATTTACTCTGTACTTCCTATGGATCACTTAATACCGAGTTGAACTAATTGTTCTCTTCAAATTTTGTCATTTATGCAGTGCTTATCGAACCCCTCTTTGTAAATCAAAGAGAGGTGGGCTCAAGGACACCTATCCTGATGACATACTTGCACCAGTTTTGAAGGTCGTTTAGCAGCTCGTATTTCAGCTTCATGGTTTTGTTTTTATGAAGAAGTTGTTCTAAGTGTTACGTTTTTTTCTTTGTACTTCATCAGGCAGTGATAGAGAAAACAAATCTTAATCCGGCTGAAGTTGGAGATATCGTTGTTGGATCTGTCTTGGGAGCGGGTTCCCAAAGAGCAAGTGAATGCAGAATGGCTGCTTTCTACGCTGGCTTTCCTGGTATGTCCAAGACTCGAGAGAGTGCATTACCTGATTACCTAGATCTAAGAAGATTCTCTAATGTGTGATTTCTCTGTTCCTCAGAAACTGTTCCAGTTAGGACCGTCAACAGACAATGTTCCTCGGGTCTTCAAGCAGTTGCTGATGTAGCTGCAGCTATTAAAGCTGGATTTTATGATATTGGGATTGGTGCTGGTTTGGAATCCATGACTGCCAATCCGATGGCTTGGGACGGATCTGTTAACCCAAGGGTATACTCTTATCTCCGACTCACCTGTGAATATATACTCACATATCTCTGTATGTGAATCTGTAGTCTGTTATATGCTTATATTTTGCTTGTGATTAAAAGGTGAAGACAATGGCACAAGCTCAAGATTGTCTTCTTCCAATGGGGATTACGTCAGAAAATGTTTCACAGCGCTTTGGCGTGACGAGGAAGGAACAAGATCAGGCTGCGGTGAGTTGAATAGAACAATATAGAAAGGTTGTTGTGTCGTTCAAGTGTAGTCTTTTTAATGGTTATTGCGTTGCATAGGTTGATTCCCACAGGAAGGCTGCTGCTGCAACTGCTTCTGGTAAATTTAAGGACGAGATCATTCCCGTCAAGACCAAGGTATAAATGGCTTTTTCTCTTTTTCCATATCTTATTATAATACGTTTTGCTTCATTCTGATATAAAGTTTTATTTGGAGAAAAGATCGTTGACCCAAAAACCGGAGACGAAAAGCCTGTTACAATCTCTGCTGATGATGGCATCCGTCCAGGAACTACTTTGGCAGATCTTGCGAAACTCAAGCCAGTATTTAAGAAAGACGGGTCGACCACTGCTGGTACATAACGAAGCTCTCTTCATTAGCCACAAGTGGTATTTCTTGGCACGTGATCTGACTGTTTTGTTGTTATCATAACAGGAACTTCCAGCCAGGTGAGTGACGGTGCTGGAGCTGTCCTCCTGATGAAGAGAAGTACCGCTCTGCAGAAGGGATTACCAATCCTTGGTGTATTCAGGTATTTGCAGCTTCATTAGATTTGTTCTCTTTAAGTGCTTGCATGCCGTTATGTCAATACAGTTCACAACTAGAGCAGCACTTGTGAATTAAATGGGTGAACTTATTCTGGTCTTGGACTTGAAACGTTTAATTCAATTGCAGGACCTTTGCTGCTGTTGGTGTTCCACCCGCAATTATGGGTATTGGCCCTGCTGTTGCAATTCCGGCTGCAGTCAAGGCTGCCGGTCTTGAAGTGAATGATATCGATCTTTTTGAGATCAATGAGGTGATTATAAGATGCAATTTCCCTTTTTTTGTATTTTGCTATCAAGATAGAGGTTGGAGATTAACGTTTTGTTTGGTTTAACTCGGCAGGCATTTGCGTCACAATTTTTGTATTGCCAAAAGAAGCTTGAACTTGACCCACAAAAGATCAATGTGAACGGAGGTGCAATGGCTATTGGACATCCTTTGGGTGCCACAGGTAATTAAGAGAACACACATATACAGTTTCGTGTTTGAGCGTGTTGGTTGATACTTTTGTAACAGCATAATCTGTTCCTTGAAATTTGCAAAAAGAACTGACCTTCAGTAAAATTACGGACCAAATTTTCTAAGTTACCTACTTACCTCGATGTATATCTAATTTGTCGACTTTTGACAGGGGCACGTTGTGTTGCGACTCTACTGCACGAGATGAAGCGTCGTGGCAGAGACTGCCGATTTGGCGTCGTGTCAATGTGTATTGGTAAGTGTCTTTCTCTATATGTCATTCTCTGTATGTCTCATTCTCTCTTGCCTGTACCTCTTTTTCATGTGTGACGTGAATGCTAAGCAACGTGTGCAATGCAGGTACGGGAATGGGAGCAGCTGCTGTTTTTGAGAGAGGCGATGCTTGTGATGATCTAAGCTACGCTAAAGCTATATAGATGATCTAATCTCCCGTCCGTTGTTAGTTACATGTGTCTGGTATTTTACAGGAAAAAAAGAACATTATTAAAGTGGGATTTTTACAAGAATAATGTGGCTGTAACAGGTTACTTGTTCGTATTGTTTTCATTCTGTATTTGTTCAAAACTTTGAACCGGTATATTTCTTTGTTGGAAATTGATCGTGTTTATCATAGTTTCAAATGTTACCTAATTGCCGGTCGACTGTTGTAGACAAGTCAAGAAAGATGCCTTGTGTCTTGTTTCGTCCATTTACTTTCTTTGTTTACTGTTTATGAGGTATTGATGTTTTAATAAAATGTACGAGCATTGTACCAAGAACAAAAGTGTGAGGCAGGCGCAAAAATCGGACATATCATCAATACTCCTTATTCCTAACAAATCAATACTCCGTACTTGCAAGCAACTTAATCATTCTCCTTTTCACGCACAAAAATGGACCGAGCAATCAAGAGACAACGAGTTCTCCTTGAACATCTTCTCTATCCCGATGATATACTTGCACCTGTTTTGAAGGTATGGTTCTGTTTTTGTTAAAGGAGTCCTGAAGTTTTATATCTTTTTCGGTAATAGAGAAAACAGATATCAACCCAGCTGAAGTTGGAGATATCGTTGATGGATCAGTCTGGTGTATGGTTCTGTTTTTGTTAAAGGAGTCCTGAAGTTTTATATCTTTTTCGGTAATAGAGAAAACAGATATCAACCCGGCTGAAGTTGGAGATATCGTTGATGGATCAGTCTGGTGAAGCTTTAGTGCTGTTGGATCCTACGTTTTCAATGTGACTCGATTGTTGGTAAACTGTATGGTGTGTCCCCTTCTGATTGTTTTGCACAAATTGATGAGATCTCATTCTCCAATTCGTTTTGCATCCCACATCGAGCTTTGAAAGAAAGTTGCAAGGAAAGATGTTATTATAAATAGGGAGGGAAAGGTGGTATTTTTTTGCAGGGAAGTTCAAAGTTTGAAAAACCAAGCTTCTTATGCGTGCTCTTGTTATAATTTCATAATTGAGGCATACATGAGAAAATTGGTTATTTAAAATTTTAGCTAACCAACAATTTAATACGAAAAACTTGTGGTTCTATGATCATTGAGCTGTGCTCGTTAAGTTTTAAAGTTATCGATGTTGTTGGTTTAGGTTTTGAGGTTATCGATGGCAAAGATATATCCTATGTAGAATTCACAATTGGACTTACAAGGTTACAATCATAATTCACAACCATTGAAAATGTTGGTAAATGTAAAAACTATGATTTTGTTCAAAAAAAAGGGAGACGCATTCGGTAAGAAGAACTACAATGCCATTTACTAATCATAGCAAACAGCCCGAGTGATACACCCCAAAAGTAAAAACTTACACCCACGCATTGTTGGAAAATTTAGTGCACTTGTGGGATTAGTTCACACCTGGTTATGGGCTTGGAGGTACGGAGTGTACACCCATCAGGTCCCTGAATACCCTGACTCTGATAGTGGTTAAGTGTTATTCAGCGTCTGATGAAGTTCAGTGAGTTCCCTCTTTCAGGGAGTGATATTCTGGACTGAATGGTATTCATCAGGATGATGAGTTCAGCTAAGGCTGAAAGATCTCATCAGGGAGTTGATGTCCTCAGGGACTAGCTCATCAGTGAGTATAACGAACTCATTGGACTGAATTCAAACTTAGTTGTAACTGTTTTGACCTATTCAATTGGCAGTTATAACTGTATTAATGACCACGTTTAATTGGTCATGTAACCACTAATACCTATTATTATGGAGGCAAATTAAGTGGGATTAATGGGCCGTTAATCACTCTTAATTCCATTGACTAGGATTGAGTAATCTTGCCTATATATAGGAAGATCAAATCATGCATGAGAGATACACAGAAAACACACAACACTTAAAACACGAAGGGTTATTGATTTGTGCCTAAATCACTAACAACATTTGGTCTTATCCCAAGTAGATATTCGTGATACCCAGGCATTAGGGTCGAATAGTTTACTTTGGAAAGTGATAACACGATTCCAAGTGATATCCGGTAACCTTAATTGGTACGTAGCTAGGTCTTTGATTATCTCTACCCTGATCTGGGCGAATAACCACCAACAATCAAAGTAAACTATTTTGTGATAATCAATGGCTGCTGCTATGAGGCATATGGCTGCTAACTTTTCCAAATTGGATAAGTTTGAAGGTGTTGATTTCAGAAGATGGCAAAAGAAGATGCACTTCTTGCTTTCAAGCATGAATGTGGTGTATGTACTTAGCACTGCCATTCCTGAGGATCATGGGGATGATGCTACTGTGGAACAAATAAGGAAAAGAAGCAAATGGGAGAATGATGACTATGTATGCAGAGGTTTGATTCTCAATGGTATGTCTGATTCTCTCTTTGACATTTATCAGAACGTTGAATCTTCCAAAGAACTTTGGGATTCCTTGGATGCCAAATATATGGCTGAGGATGCTTCAAGTAAGAAGTTTCTTGTAAGTAATTTCACAAATTACAAAATGACTGATTCAAGACCAGTCATGGAACAATACAATGAACTTCTTGGAATACTTGGAAGGTTTACACAACATAAAATGAACATGGATGAGGCTATTTCAGTCTCTTGTATAATTGACAAACTCCCTCCTTCTTGGAAAGATTTCAAGCATGCCTTGAAACATAAGAAGGAAGAACTGACACTTGTTCAGTTGGGTAGTCATTTGCGTATTGAGGATTCCCTCAGGGCGCAGGATAATGACAAGCCAAAGAGTAGCAATGCTACTGGTGCACATGTTGTCAATATGGTGGAACATAACAATTCCACCAGGTACAATGACAACAAAGGCAAAAGTAAACATCAGGACAACACAAGGGCTGATCCTAACAAGAAGGCAACACCTACTTGTTGGAAATGTGGCAAATCTGGTCACATTAAAAGGGATTGCAAAGGTGTTAAGGTTGGTGGTAAAACCAATGGTTCAGGCACTAGTGGTTCAGGGAGTGGTGGTTCTGCCAACTCACTGAAAGGTCAGAATATGTTTAATGAATCTCTTCAGGTTTATTATGTTACATATGTATCTGAATCTAACTATGTGCAGGATGATGATGTTGCGTGGTGGGTTGACTCTGTAGCAACTGTTCATGTGTGCAAAGATAGAAGATGGTTCAAGACTTACGAGTCACTGAATGATGGTTCTATTCTTCACATGGGAAATGAGTCAACAGCCTTGGTGCATGGTCGTGGTTGTGTAGATCTTAGTTTTAGTTCTGGAAAGATTGTAACTTTGTTTAATGTTATTCATGTTCCTGATATAAGGAAGAACTTGGTTTCAAGTAGTGTTTTGAATAATCATGGATATAAACAAGTTATTGAATCTGATAAATTTATTTTGTCCAAACATGGTGTGTTTATTGGTTTTGGCTATTTGTGTGATCAAATGTTCAGGCTGAATATTGTCACTGACATTGTTAATTCAGCCTTTATGTTAACCTCTAAACTGAATGACTCTACCCTGTGGCATGCTAGACTTGGCCATGTACATTTTAAAAGGATGCAAGATATGTCTAAGGATGGGTTAATCCCAGCATTTGACATGGACACTGAAAAGTGTAAAACTTGCATGTTGACCAAAATTACTAAGAAACCCTTTCAGGGTGTAAAACGTGAGACTGAGCTCTTGGAGCTAATACACAGTGACCTGTGTGATTTACATGCCACTCCCTATTTGGGGAACAAGAAGTACTTTGTGACATTTATTGATGATGCTTCTAGGTTTTGCTATGTCTATCTATTACATACCAAGGATGAAGCATTAGATAAATTCAAGGTATTTAAAACAGAAGTCGAGTTGCAACTTGGGTCCCTGATCAAAAGATTCAGGACTGATAGGGGAGGTGAGTACATGGATACTCAGTACTTTCAGTCTGTTGGTATAATCCATGAAACGACTGCTCCCTATACTCCTCAACAAAATGGTATCTCTGAAAGAAAGAACAGGGTACTGAAGGAGATGGTTAATTCCATGTTGTCCTATTCAGGACTGAGTCAAGGGTTCTGGGGTGAAGCTATGTTAACAGCTTGCTATTTATTAAATAGGGTTCCCAATAAAAGGAACAAAGTCACCCCTTATGAATTATGGACTAAAAAGAAACCCAACCTGAATTATCTCAGGGTTTGGGGTTGTAGGGCAGTTGTAAGACTCCCTGATCCAAAGTTAAAAACTTTGGGTGAAAGAGGCATTGAATGCATCTTTGTTGGATATGCTGAGCATTCCAAGGCTTATAGGTTCTATGTTATTGAACCTAATGAATATGTTTCAATTAACTCAATAATTGAATCAAGGGATGCACTATTTGATGAGAATAGATTCTCATCAGTCCCTAGACCAAGTCAGAGGATTCCAAATGGAACTGATGACATTGGTGTATCAGAGGTCCCTGATGATTTATCATCTCAGGCCCCTGATGAGGTTGTGGTTCAACAACCTGAACTTGAGCTCAGGAAGAGCAAAAGGGTCAGGACTCCAAAGTCATTTGGACCTGAGTTTCAATTATACTTGATTGAAGGCTCAAGGAGTGAGGTCTCTGACCAATACTCCTATTGCTTCATTGTTGAGGATGATCCCAAAACATTTGAAGAAGCAATGAAGTCCCAGGATGTTGCTTTCTGGAAAGAAGCAATAAATGATGAGATTGACTCCATCATGGGCAACAACACTTGGGTGTTGGTTGATCTACCACCAGGTTGCAAACCTCTTGGTTGCAAATGGATTTTCAAAAGGAAAATGAAGGTAGATGGAACTATTGAAAAGTTCAAGGCTAGATTAGTCATTCAGGGCTTTAAACAAAAGTCAGGGATAGACTACTTTGATACTTATGCCCCTGTGGCACGTATCAGTACCATCAGGCTGCTGATTGCTTTGGCATCAATTCACAATCTGATTATTCATCAGATGGATGTGAAGACAGCTTTCTTGAATGGTGAATTGGATGAGGAGGTTTATATGAACCAACCTCAGGGCTTCATCATGCCTGGCAATGAAAACAAGGTGTGCAAACTAATTAAGTCTTTATATTATTATTATTATTATTATTATTTTTTCTATTTTTTTTTTATAAATTTGCAATACCCACTTCATTTATATAACCAAGTTTTCATTTTTATAAATCTTTTTTTTTTTTTTTTTTTTTTTTTGGCAATACCCACTTTTTTTTTTAATCATCAAGTTTTCTATTTTATTAATCTTTTTTAGGGGGTGTTTGTTTAAGCAGGGCTTATGCTTTTACATTTGATTTCGTCTTATATAAGCTCATAATAAGCTGGAAAATTCGGAATTGAAATAAGCTCGTAAGCCCGTATATAAGCTCAAACAAACACCCCTACTAGATGTTACAGTGGGACATATATGTGTTGAAATTATTTAAAAAAACTGATTTTTGGTTTGTGGCGTAGTAGAGTATGTGCATAGGGATGATAATTTAGATTAATGATTGATAATTAGGGAAATATGAAAGTACAATAGGACGAGGAGAATATTTGTTTGTTCTATGATGATCAAGGTTTAGAAAAAGCTAGTTTTTTAAGGTGGAAAAGAGGGGATGTTTGTTCGTACTTTTGACTCTTTCCGTATTGATGTTTTGCGTGTTAGATCCGTGGTTTGGAATTGGGATTGTTGTTTATTTTTGGGTTATGTTTGAAAACATATATATGGTGTTACTGTGGGACCTAAATCTCGAAGCTTTACGTTATTGCCATGTGTTAGATAAAAGTACAATGTGACAGTACATAACGAATAGAAATAGGTTCATTATGCACATGTAGGTATTAAAAGTCTTCGATTTTGTAAAAGAGACTATTAACGTATGCATCATGGTATGTTTATTCTTTCTCGATTTAGTCTGATGTTTTCTTGCTTTGAAACCAGGCATCGGTCTGCGCAGCTGGTGATAGTTCTGCTTACCAAAGGAGTATTGTTTTCGGGGATGATGTTGTTATTGTAGCGTAAGTACTTGTTAGACATTCACCTGCAGCAACCATATTTACTCTGTACTTCCTATGGATCACTTAATACCGAGTTGAACTAATTGTTCTCTTCAATTTTTGTCGTTTATGCAGTGCTTATCGAACCCCTCTTTGTAAATCAAAGAGAGGTGGGCTCAAGGACACCTATCCTGATGACATACTTGCACCAGTTTTGAAGGTACGTTTAGCAGCTCGTATTTCAGCTTCATGGTTTTGTTTTGGGAAGTAGTTGGTCTAAGTGTTACGTTTTTTTCTTTGTACTTCATCAGGCAGTGATAGAGAAAACAAATCTTAATCCAGCTGAAGTTGGAGATATCGTTGTTGGATCTGTCTTGGGAGCGGGTTCCCAAAGAGCAAGTGAATGCAGAATGGCTGCTTTCTACGCCGGCTTTCCTGGTATGTCCAAGACTCGAGAGAGTGCATTACCTGATTACCTAGATCTAAGACGATTCTCTAATGTGTGATTTTTTCTGTTCCTCAGAAACTGTTCCAGTTAGGACCGTCAACAGACAATGTTCCTCGGGTCTTCAAGCAGTTGCTGATGTAGCTGCAGCTATTAAAGCTGGATTTTATGATATTGGGATTGGTGCTGGTTTGGAATCCATGACTGCCAACCCGATGGCTTGGGACGGATCGGTTAACCCAAGGGTATACTCTTATCTCCGACTCACCTGTGGATATATACTCACATATCTCTGTATGTGAATCCGTAGTCTGTTATATGCTTATATTTTGCTTGTGATTAACAGGTGAAGACAATGGCACAAGCTCAAGATTGTCTTCTTCCAATGGGGATTACGTCAGAAAATGTTTCACAGCGCTTTGGTGTGACGAGGAAGGAACAAGATCAGGCTGCGGTGAGTTGAATAGAACAATATAGAAAGGTTGTTGTGTCGTTCAAGTGTAGTCTTTTTAACGGTTATTGCGTTGCATAGGTTGATTCCCACAGGAAGGCTGCTGCTGCAACTGCTTCTGGTAAATTTAAGAACGAGATCATTCCCGTCAAGACCAAGGTATAAATGGCTTCTTTTTCTTTCCATATCTTATTATAATATGTTTTGCTTCCTTCTGATATAAATTTTTATTTGGAGAAAAGATCGTTGACCCAAAAACCGGAGACGAAAAGCCTGTTACAATCTCTGCTGATGATGGCATCCGTCCAGGAACTACTTTGGCAGATCTTGCGAAACTTAAGCCAGTATTTAAGAAAGACGGGTCAACCACTGCTGGTACATAACGAAGCTCTCTTCATTAGCCACAAGTGGTATTTCTTGGCACGTGATCTTACTGTTTTGTTGTTATCATAACAGGAACTTCCAGCCAGGTGAGTGACGGTGCTGGAGCTGTCCTCCTGATGAAGAGAAGTACCGCTCTGCAGAAGGGATTACCAATTCTTGGTGTATTCAGGTATTTGCAGCTTCGTTAAATTTGTTCTCTTTAAGTGCTTGCATGCCGTTATGTCAATACAGTTCACAAATAGAACAACACTTGTGAATTAAATGGGTGAACTTATTCTGGTCTTGGACTTGAAATGTTTAAATTAATTGCAGGACCTTTGCTGCTGTTGGTGTTCCACCCGCGATTATGGGTATTGGCCCTGCTGTTGCAATTCCAGCTGCAGTCAAGGCTGCCGGTCTTGAACTGAATGACATCGATCTTTTTGAGATCAATGAGGTGATAATGAGATGCTAATTTCTGCCATATTCTTGTATTTTTCTGTCAAGATAGAGAGTGGAGATTAACGTTTAGTTTGGTTTAACCCGGCAGGCATTTGCATCACAATTTTTGTATTGCCAAAAGAAGCTTGAACTTGACCCAGAAAAGATCAATGTGAACGGAGGTGCAATGGCTATCGGACATCCTTTGGGTGCCACAGGTAATTAAGAGAACACACGTATACAGTTTCGTGTTTGAGCGTGTTGGTTGATACTTTTGTAACAGCATAATCTGTTCCTTGAAATTTGCAAAAAGAACTGACCTTTTGTAAAAGCACAGACCAAATTTTCTAAGTTACCTTGATCTATATCTAATTTGTCGACTTTTGACAGGGGCTCGTTGTGTTGCGACTCTACTGCACGAGATGAAGCGTCGTGGCAGAGACTGCCGATTTGGCGTTGTGTCAATGTGTATTGGTAAGTGTCAATTCTCTATACGTCATTCTCTCTTGCATGTACCTCTTTTTTCATGTGTGACGTGAATGCTAAGCAACGTGTGCAATGCAGGTACTGGAATGGGAGCAGCTGCTGTTTTTGAGAGAGGCGACGCTTGTGATGATCTAAGCTACGCTAAAGCTAAATAGATGATCTAATCTCCCGTCCGTTGTTAGTTACATGTGTCTGGTATTTTACAGGAAAAAAAAGAACATTATTAAAGTGGGATTTTTACAAGAATAATGTGGCTGTAACAAGTTACTTGTTCGTATTGTTTTCATTCTGTATTTGTTCAAAACTTTGAACCGGTATATTTCTTGCTTGTTGGAAATTGATCTTGTGTTTACCATAGTTTCAAATGCTACCTGATTGTCGGTCGACTGTAGTAGACTAGTGAAGAAAGATGCCTTGTGTCTTGTTTCGCATATTTACTGTTTATGAGTTATCGATGTTTTAATAAAACGTATGAGCATTGTACCAAGAACAAAACTGTGAGGCAGGCGCGCCAAATTGGACATATCATCCATGAGTCGGTTCGTTAGGTTGTCGGTCTTTCTACATTTCTTAACAAAAGTAAACTCATTTTGTAATGGTTATCGACTTCCAATAGCACTACCAAATGACACATAACGACTAGTTCTTCTCTAGCAATTTAAATATTGACGATACACGCTAAGTATACCAAGATCATCACACACTTCTAACAAATCAATACTACGTACTTACAAGCAACTTAATCATTCTCATTTTCACACACCAAAATGGACCGAGCAATCAAGAGACAACGAGTTTTCCTTGAACATCTTCTCTATCCCGATGATATACTTACACCTGTTTTGAAGGTATGGTTCTGTTTTTGTTAAAGGAGTCCTGAAGTTTTATATCTTTTTCGGTAATAGAGAAAACAGATATCAATCCGGCTGAAGTTGGAGATATCGTCGATGGATCAGTCTGGTGAAGCTTTAGTCCTGTTGGATCCTACGTTTTCAATGTGACTCGATTGTTGGTAAACTGTATGGGGTCGCCTTCCGATTGTTTTGCACAAGATAAATGTAACACCCCGTGCCCGCTTACTTTGAAAACTTTGACTTTTTACGCGAAAACACTTGAACTAAAACTGACCTGCTGTTACTCTTTCATAAACTGACAAAAATCAGTACACAATCAGACCTTGGGGCTATTTTTAGATGAAAATAGACTCAATCACCTTCGAAACGATAGGTGGCACGACCCGTGACGACTTACAGATTAAAAGATATGAAATTTTGAAAACTACCAAAAATCTGCACAGTCTGCCCGGAAAATCTGGACAGCTTGTTGTCCCGAAATCACTTTCGAAATCCCCGGCCTGAAACCAGACCTCCCGAACTCGAAACTCAACCTAACTTTCCAGATTTATTTGGTATATGAATGGGCTCATTTTCATGCAAAAACATTTATCTTACGATACCCCGAAGGGGTACTTTACGACGGGTTATGCAAATAACCCGTTTTGACCCATTTCGCAACAAACCACTTATATCACTTTCGTTTTACACCAAACTTTCCAGTAATCAATCATTTAACATATCAAACATGTTCCAATAACACTTGACCCATTTACTACTCAAAATGGGTATGTTTACACTTAAACCAAACACTCCTTTAACTTCCACTAATAACCCATAAAACATACTTTGACACATCAATTGACTACTAAATCATTACCACATCTTTGACATACATTTTACAACACGTAGAAAGACTCTCGGGGGTACAACATGACATTTGAGCTCGGTATCCTACCTAGCTCTACTATCTTACCCAAGTCCTTCTACATCGCATATACAACTTAATCCTTATCTAAGCCATCCATGACAACATGGCAACCTACAAAACGGTTAGACAACTAAACCGTAAGCTCAAGGCTTAGTAAGTAAAACGATCATAATACAACATTATAACTCAATCACACATTAAGCATCATAATCTACTCATCCCATCACAATATAAACATAACACATACCTTGGCCACTTCAAGCCTTATCATTACATCTCAACCTTTCCTACACACTTACACTAGTCCAACTAAACTCTTAATCTTCTTTTGCTAGTTATGCCAAACTAGCCTTACCTCTACTTCTTCCTCACATAATCATTCAAACACTATCAATCATCTCATCATAAGTCATAACAATCATATAACACATAATGTAAGAAATCATTATAACATCAAATCATAACCGGTTTACTTACCTTAGCTTTCAAAGCTAAGTTAACAATAATAATACCACCATCATTATCATCATTACTAGTCATCATCATCCTTCATCATTATCAACAAGACCTAATAACACAACATATCATGATCAAGGGTTATTAAACCCATCTAAACTTACCCAACATTATCTCTATATCATCATATGATCATATGATGAAAACCCACTTAACCCATTAACCTTTTACCACAATAATCATTATAAACTCAAGATTAGAGTTACTTACTTGTGGGGATCATAACAAGGAAGGACTATGGACAATAAATCTTCATCATCTTCTTAAGCCATCATCTCACTTTTCCCTCTCTTTCTCTCTTGCCGACACACCTTATAGAAGTCCAGAGAATTCTCTAGACATTTGATAGTTGGAAGTTTGCCTAAATGGCAACTTTAGTCCCTTAGGTCCTGTAACCATTCATCCTTAGTACTAGAACAAGTTGGTTCTAGTGCTAGTTTGAGGTTTTGGCAAGAATAGTCCCTTACAGACTAGAACAAGTTGGTTCTAGTACTAGAACAAGTTGGTTCTAGTACCAGTTTGGGATTCTGTCAACTTAGGTCCCTCAAGTTCTTATCCCTCTTACTTATGACACATAATACTTCTAAAACCACATTATGAAATACTATAACTATCGGGTTTGACCACATCACGACATTTGTTGACTAACCAACCACGTAAGGCTCTTAGTCCATTACATCTAGGGTGGGGTCCAAGTACCCGGGAAACGGGTCTAACAATAAAATTGAATTGGGTTTGACAATCCCACATCGAGCTTTGAAGGAAAGTAGCAAGAAAAAAAGTTATTATAAATAGGGAGGGAAAGGTAGTATTTAAGGTAGGAAAGTTCAAAGTTTGAAAAACCAATTTTTCAGTGTTTGCTCTTGTTATAATTTCATAATTGAGGCATACATGAGAAAATTGGTTATTTAAAATTTTAGCTAACCAACAATTTAATAAGAAAAACATGTGGTTCTATGTAGGGGTGAGCATTTCCTACCGACTAACCGGCCCGATTCTGACCATCCTGACGGCCCGATTCCGATCCCGACTAGTAAACGGGTCGGGAGTCGGTTTGGTTTTCCGGTGAACTCGGGATTCGGGCTTGTCGGTATCGGGTCGGGTCGGGACGGGGTGAAAACCGGAAAACAACAAAGAAAACCGACAAATTCGACTGATCCCGACCGTCCCGATACAGAACCGACTGGTTTCGGATCGGGAGTCGGTTTGGTTTTCCGGCAATCTCGGGAATCGGGCTTGTCGGTATCGGGTCGGGACCGGCCCGATGCTCACCCCTAGTTCTATGATCATTGAGCTGTGCTCGTTAAGCTTTAAGGTTATAATTAAAATAAGAATGGTAAGAAGTAATCCTATTTTTATTATTCTTCTTATTTGATTATATATATATATATATATATATATATATATATATATATATATATATATATATATATATATATATATATATATATATATATATATATATATATAGGGTAGGGATCCAATAAGAAGATTAATTATAATAAGAAGGGTAAGAAGTAATTCTAGCCACACATTTTTATATGGATGAGAAAATTTGAATGAAGATGCATCCATTTTTGTAGGTGCATCTAAAATGTGTGGTTGTGGTTACTTCTTATCCTACATATTTTAATTATTCTTCCTATTTGAACCTAACTCTCTCTCTCTCTCTCTCTCTCTCTCTCTCTCTATATATATATATATATATATATATATATATATATATATATATATATATATATATATATATATATATATATATATATATATATATATAGTTTGAAATACTCCGTATTTGGTAGTTCTAGGGCACTATCAAAGATATAACATCCAATGTAGAATTCAAAATTGGACTTACAAGGTTGCAATCATAATTCACAACCATTGCACAAATGCACAATGATCTTCTCCTGAGAAGAAAATTGAAAATGTTGGTAAAATGTAAAAACTATGATTTTGTTCAAAAAAGGGAGACACATTCGGTAAGCAGAACTACAATGCCATTTACTAATCACAGTAAATAGCCCGAGTGATACACCCCAAAAGTAAAAACTTACAACCTCATTATAATTCCCAAACTCACAATATAGTTCAACTGCGCCATGTCACCAAGGTCCATGGCTCTTTTAACAAGCAGAACTCCCACAAACCGAATGATGAAAACAAGAGGGGCACGAGGATCTCCTTTCTTAATGAAGGATGATGGTAGCACGCCGTCTTCTTCAGTTCCAAACAACATGAGCCCGACCGTGTCAACAATAGCTAAATTAAATTATTGTGATTACCTTTTTCTGGCTTCAGTGGATATGACTTCTAAGTAGCTAGTAACAATAATGTTTTATAATGTTGCAAATAACCAAAAAATATTAAAAATCAAACAATCCAAAGACCATAGAAAGTAAAACTAATGCAAGCTAGCATAAAAAAAAGGTCAGTGTTTAAATCTAAACTTGTAAAAAGATAAAATTCAAATGGGTTCACCATCCCACATCGAATTTTGAAGGAAAGTAGCAAGAAAAGATGTTATTATAAATAGGGAGGGAAAGGTAGGAATTAAGATAAAGAAGTTAAAAGTTTGAAAAACCAATTTTTCTATTTGTGTCCTAGTTATTGCATAGTATTTCATAACTTGGTCTCTTATGGGAAGATTGGTTATTAAAATTTTTAGCAAACCAACAATTTTATAAGAAAAACTTGTAGTTCTATGCTCCTAGAAATATTAGGTGGTTTAGTTTTTGCGATTTCTCTGATATCAGAAGATACATTATTAGTGAAGCAGAACTACAATGCCATTTACTAATTGCAATGAAAATAGGCCAGGTTCCCAATAATTCTTTGTTTCGCCTTGACTCGCTTCTAGCACTCATCTGTTAACACATCCTTTTGGAGCCGACTGGACATTCTTGATGTACTGGGACAAAAAAGTCACTGGTGCACATAAACAATAATAAAAACCGATCATTGATGCATTAAGTCATGATGAGGCGAAAAATGATCCGTTTTTAGGGGGTCATTTAAGCCCGAATCCGAATTTATTTGATCAAATATTGCCCTAAATCGTTCCTTTTGTGATTTTAGGTGTTTGGAGAGTGAATTTTGGAAAAGAAGCCATTTTGGACGTTTTTGGAGCATAAAAGTGAAGAAAACGGCAAAGTACCAAATTTCCATGCTGAAGATACAAGGTGACGGCGTCAAGACCACCATCTTGACGGCGTCAGACATGAGGAATTAAACACCGTAGGTGGTGACGGCGTCAGAAGGCATCATGACGGCGTCAAAGTGGCAAGAATAAAATACCGTGGGTGGTGACGGCGTCACATAGGCCGTCATAAGTGGATCAAGGCCGTCCGAGGAAGTATATGGCGGCGAGGTGACGGCGTCACAAGTAACTCTTGACGCCGTCAGCCTGTTTTTCCTATATATAGTTTTCTAGTTTTTTCATTAAAAAGGAGAGAAGTTTTGGTGAAACCCTAAAGACGATTTTGGTGCCTCTTTTACAGGTTTTTCAAGGGTTCCAAACCCTTGAGACCTTGCATTGTAATTGAGATAAGTGTACTTTCAATTCAATCAATATGTCTATGTGTTGGTTGTTTATATCTTGTTCTTGTCTCAATTCCATTATGCTAGGCTAGATCTCTTTTGTGTTTGCTTAGATCTAATGAAACCTAGATGTTGATTATGTGTTGATTACTTGTCTATTCTTGTTTTGGATGAATGATATTATATGTTAGGCTTAAGAAAACTGGCAGATCTCCAAATGGTAACATGCTTGAACGTCTTAAGAAACATGAACCGAGGCGTACTAGGTCTTTATTGGTTGTATTTAATGCATGAGCCACTGTTTACAATCCCTATAGTTGTGCTGGGTCATGGTGTAGGAGGAGATAAGAGCTCATAGAGTTGGGGAGTTATGTATGCCACCCCACGAATGGTATTAAGGAATACAATCCGTCATCCATACAAGTGTAACAAGTAATTAACGTGTAAAAGATATCTAGGGAGTAGTGAAGTCTAAGTAAACACAATTTCTCCAATTACTGCTCACAACTTTAGTATAATTAGTTTATTTTCATTTTTATTATTTTATTTTGATTGCATCTTAGTTTTGGGTTAGTTGATTAGCAACTAATTCCGCCCACTCCTTCAAAACCCGAGATTTTACTTGCTTTCATAAAAATATAAAAATACAAAAATAATCATCTTTCACCTCTAGAACTATTAATTAGGTTTTCTAACCCTAGTGACACTATTCCTAAGCTGAACGATCAATCCCCCGGTACTTGTCACTATACTATACTACAACGATCAGGTACACTGCCTGGTGGGGGTTGTAAGCTTCTCGAGATCCCTCGAGAGGTAAAGCAAGGTGCGATTCCCACGCATCAAGTCACCTTTAAATTGTGAGGCTCTCTCCATGGCTCGACTAGAAATTGTGATGTACTCGAAAGGGGAAACCTGTGCTTCGGGGCAAATGAGTCCATCGACATATCCATAGAGAACCACCTGAAAATCGTCCATCGGTTAACAATGCAACTTCCTGCAAAATATAACAAAATTCTTAGCTCATAAATAACCAATTTTACCTGATTAAACAGCCCTTAAGAACACAACATGTTGAACGCATTAAAAATGTTTTCTGGGTCGTTTTGAACCAGATACTAAAATGAATAGCTTAAGGATGAAACCCACAAATTGCAGACTTATGCTAAAATGGTGTAGACCAATAAAATGTTATACAGTAGTTCTTTGGGATGCTAAAAAGAGGTTGTAAATGTGTTTATAGGACTAACAGTTTACCTTGCCAAGACCAGCGCCCATTATTGCACTTGTCGGTGTCAACATTTCAGGCATACCAGGTCCACCTTTAAGACCTTCTCCTCTGTTAACAACTACCTTCCCTTGAAAACATGATTTCAAGAATAAGTTAACTAATAAGCTTTTTGTTGCAAACTCACTACTTTTATGTAAATTAAGACTCATTAAAATCTGCAAATCTGGAATGTTGTAAGACTGACTATCGAAATGCAAAAAAGGAGGTAGAAGTTATTGCACTTGCACTTTTTGTTCAAAAAACGGAGGTATTTTCTTTTATGCAGCACTACAGTTTAATGTACCTTAAAGCTCACCGGGTCTTCAGAAATGGCTACAATCACGGATTCCTCCTCTTCAAATACAAATGCAGGACCTGAACAGCGTTTTTCAGATCATAACTCATCAGAGCAACTAAAACTTACCCAACAAAAGCCTTAAATGTGAAAAAACGAGAGGATTTCCCAGATAAGTATAACCCTTCTTCCTGTGATCTTTGCAACAGAACCATCGGGTGCAAGATTTCCGTATAATATTTAAATGTGACCCGTTTCCTTTATGGGGTTTGTTGGCTATATCAGAGACAATGTATACTGACTTCCATCCATGATATACTAATATACGATTTTACCTATTTCACAGAAACGGTGCCAGTTAGGGTCGTCAATAGACAGTATTCCTCAGGTCTTCAGGCAGTTGTTGATGTGGCTGCAGCTATTAATGCTGGATTTTATGACATTGGAGAGTTATTTTATGCTTTCATTTTCTTATTGTTAAGCTTCACATAAGAGTCTCGGAATATCAACCTACGCTTACTTTCTGAACTGGTTTAATTGTATATTATAAGGTATTGGTGCTGGTTTAGAATCTATTGCCGCGAATTTTAGATCTCGGCACTCTTGGGACGGTCCTGTTAACGCAAGAGTATGCTCTTTCTTTAGTCTACTATTTGGGTGTAATCAAGTGTTAGTCAAAAGGACTTCAGGGTATGCAAAAACTGTATGGTAGAGACCCTTGGGCGTATTTTTTTGAGGACTCCCTGCGTATATTGGGTACAAATAAAAAGATGAATGGTGTATTTTTACTCTGTAGTCATTTATGTAAATAAACAAATACTAGTAGTAATTTTTAAATACTTGAGCTTGACTGTTTGATAAAAAGAAAAAAAAATTATACGATGCATGCCAATATGCCATGGGAAAATGTTGATGCGCTGACGTGCTGGATGGTTTAGGAACCCACCCAAGCAAAATCGTTAAGAAGCAAATTGAATAATTCACATGGTAGTAAAGGTAAGGCTAAAGTGGCTTGGTCTGTACTTTGCTGCTCAAAAGAAGAAGGTGGTCTTGGATTGAAAAGGTTAGATCAATGGAATGAGGTGCTTCTTGTCAAACACATTTGGAAACTAATGACTAATTCAGACAGTCTTTGGGTCAAATGGGTTAACAGGGTGAAACTTAAGGGAGGGGGGGGGGGTGTTTTTGGGATGTGAAAGCTGAAAATCAAGATAGTGGAACATGGAAAGCTTTGTTGGATTTGAGAGTGAAAGTCAGGCATTTTATTACTCATGTTCTTGGCAATGGCAAAAATACACTGTAGAGATTCCTATGACCCAGCATCTCACCAAGTCCAACATATAAGACCAACTGAGGTTCCATTCTAAAACCAATTGGTGATAGAAGGAGTAGCCCACCAAGCTTATATGTTAAGCTTGAGATTATATTTCTACCGATGTGGGATTGGGTTTGTACACCCAACATACTCTAATGTGGTATGATTTCTGGCACAGTTTTGGTCCTTTATCAAATAGAATTTCTAACAAAAGTATATATGATGCAAGATTAAAATGTGATGTGTCTGTGGATGATATGATTTCCTTTTCTTAACCATGTTCAAGTGCCTACTTTGTGGATTAATGTTGACCGAGTATTTAGTGGAACGTGCATGAGAAATGGTCACACGACGGTTTCCTTGATGCTTTGGTGGTGGACCGATTTTATAGTATTATAGTTGTTTCTTTTGAGAATAAATAGTAGCTGCAGAAAGTAGTTTACACAGTATTCCAACTTCTTATTTTGCATGTAATCTCATTTCCTTTTAATATTCAATACAAGCTTTGGTTGTAAATCATTACAGTAGTGTTTCTTCACTCTTTTGCTATCACGATTTCATCATTAAAGCCTTCTTTAATCTAACACTTGGCATCAGAGCTAAGTTGTTTATAGTTTATGACCAAAATCATTCGATCCTCAAACATGTCTATCGTATCAAACACCTCAAACCCTCCCAAAGAAAACCCAGTTACCTTTCAGTGTCCCGTTCTCACTTCTACAAACTATACAACATGGGCCATTAAGATGGAAGCCATAATGGATGCCCAAGGGTTATGGGAATCCATTGAGCCTGCAGCTGGTGTGGCTGCGGATGAGAAGAAAAGTAAAATGGCTCGTGCATTCATCTTCCAAGCAATACCGGAAGATATTCTTATGCAGGTAGCAAAGAAGAAAACAGCCCGTGAAGTGTGGGAGTCGCTGAAAACCCGGTTCGTTGGTGCCGATCGGGTTCAGAAGACCAGGTTACACACATTGAAGAGTGAGTTCGAGGCGCTCCGAATGAAGGACGGTGAGTCCATTGACGAGTATGCGGGGAAGTTATCCGCGATGATCTCGAAGTATAATAGTGTCGGCGCGACATTGAACGACGAAGAATTGCTTCAAAAACTTTTTGATGCGGCGACAGAAAAATATATCCACCTTATTGCTTCTATGGAGCAGTATTCGGATGTGGAAGAGATGCCATTCGAGGAAGCAATAGGTCGATTAAAAGCATACGAAGACAGGTTAAGGCTTCCACAAGGAGGGTCGACAGGGGAAAATTCATTGCTGTTTACAAAAGCAGAGGGCCAGACAATGAGTAAACAGAATAGCAAGGCAACTAGTGGTCGTGGTAGAGGCTGGAATGGTGATAGAGGCGGTAGAGGTAGCACACGAGGGGGTCGTGGGTCAGGCCGAGGTCGGGGTGATCGATATGGCAAGAAACCGTCTCAAGAAGGTGAACACTCGAATCGAAAGCCACGTGACAAAAGTCACATCAAGTGCTTCGAGTGTCAAGAATATGGGCACTTCGCATCTGAATGCACAAATAAGAAGAAACCGGAACAAGAAGTGCACTTGATGCGGGAAATGGAAGATCAACACACTCTCCTGTTATGTGTTAAAGGGGAGGACATACCATCAATGGTAATGTTGAATGAGGACAAAGTGTTTCCTAAACTCCATGAAAGTCGGAATGGGAGCAATCAAGACATGTGGTACCTCGATAACGGGGCAAGTAATCACATGACTGGGGATAGAAATTTGTTTGCAGAATTGAACGAAGGCATCACGGGCTGGGTTTGGTTCGGTGATGGCTCTGCGGTTGAAATTAAAGGAAAAGGTACACTCTTGTTCCAATGCAAAAACGGTGACCAGTTAACCGTCTCAGATGTGTATTTTATCCCTGCTTTAACTAGCAATATTCTTAGCCTCGGTCAGTTAACTGAAGTGGGTTATGATGTCTGGTTGCATAATGAATATCTAAGAGTTTATAATGAACAAGGAACGCTTGTGTTAAAGGTGCAACGATCAGCAAACAGGTTGTATAAAATGGCATTAAAGGCTGCAAAACCAGCTTGCTTAGCAGCTTCTTTAGTTGATGACGCATGGACTTGGCATGCACGCTTGGGACATGCAAACTTCTACGCATTGGAAATGATGGGAAAGAAAAGGATGGTGATCGGAATACCGTGTGTGTCACACCCAAAACAACTGTGCAACGGGTGTGTTATAGCAAAACAAACAAGGCAAAGCTTTCCAAATGACGCTCAGTGGAGAGCTTCCAAGCCGTTGAAACTCTTGCATGCCGATCTCTGCGGGCCGATAACACCACAATCAATGGGAGGTAATAGATACTTTTTATTGATTGTCGATGATTGGTGTAGATATATGTGGGTTTATCTACTCAGGTCAAAAGATGAAGCCTTAGCAAAGTTCAAGATCTTCAAAGCTCAAGTTGAGAAGGAAACCAAGCATAAGGTGAAGGTAATAAGGACAGATCGAGGGGGCGAGTTTAACTCTCAAGCCTTTGTAAAGTTTTGTCAAGAAGAAGGAATTCAAAGGCAAACCACGGCACCATATACTTCGCAACAAAATGGTGTTGTGGAGCGGAGAAACAGAACGGTAGTCGAAATGACACGATCGTTGTTGAAGAGCATGAACCTACAAGATACATTGTGGGTGGAAGCAGTTCGCCATGCTGTCTATTTGTGCAATAGACTTCCCACGAAGGCTGTGCGAGACATGACTCCATACGAAGGATGGAAGAAAAGAAAACCAAACCTGCAATATTTAAAAATATTCAGTTGTTTGGCGTTTGTAAAAAAGGTGGGAGGCCATCTCACTAAGCTGGAAGATAGGAGCATACCTATGGTTCATTTAGGTATGGAACCAGGGAGCAAAGCCTACAGGTTGTACAATCCAAAAAATAAAAGGAGTGTGGTGGCACGTGATGTCTCATTTGATGAAGCAAAGTCATGGGCTTGGGAAACTATACATGGAACTATGTCAGAAAGCACATGCATGGTACAACCCATATTCATGGGTAACACTGAAAATCCCAAGGATACTAGTGTGGATCAAGGGGAGGGACCACACACACCATTAACCTCACATTGTAATAATGTTTCTCCTTCCATCTTAAATTCGACAGGTACTAAATATACAGAAGGGTCAGGCAGTCCAAATCAAAGCTTCTCAAGCTCCTCAGGCAGTGGACCAGTCAATGAAGCAGTACCTTTCGACACTTATGATGACACTCCTGTACGGGGAACTCGCCTTATACAAGAAATATACCAACGGGCACCCGCGATGACAGAAGAAGAGGTGAAAGATCTGTATCAACAACAAGGTTTGCTGTTGTTAAATGAAGAACCAGCTTCGTTTCTTGAGGCAACAAAGGAGACCCATTGGAAGAAAGCCATGTGCGCAGAGATAGATTCAATAGAGAAGAACCGGACGTGGACTTTAACTCGATTACCTCTCAATCAAAAGGTGATAGGGTTAAAGTGGGTGTTTAAGTTGAAAAAGGACGCATCGGGTACGGTCACGAAACACAAGGCACGTCTTGTAGCCAAAGGTTGCGTACAACAGAAGGGTGTAGATTTCGAAGATGCCTTTGCTTCGGTGGCCAGGATGGAATCAATACGGTTGTTGTTAGCTTTGGCGGCAAAAGAAAACTGGATCGTACATCATTTAGATGTCAAGTCAGCTTTTTTAAATGGTGAGCTTAAGGAGGAGGTTTATATAACTCAACCTCCCTGTTTTGAAGTGAAAGGAAAAGAGGAGATGGTCAATAGGTTGCACAAAGCTCTCTACGGGTTGCGACAGGCACCTCGCTCATGGAATGCAAAACTCGACAAAGTATTAAACGAACTTGGGTTCAGAAAATGTGCTCAAGAACAAGTCGTGTACAAGTTGCAAAGTAAGAGCACAATCTTAATTGTTGGTGTGTACGTTGATGATATGATTGTGACGGGGTCGAGTGAGAAACATATTCAAGACTTCAAGGTTAGTATGAATTCAATTTTCGACATGAGTGACCTGGGAAAGTTGAATTACTATCTTGGGATCGAGGTTAAACAAGAGGAAGACACTATTGTTATAAAGCAAGAAAATCATGCAAGAAACAGGTATGTCTAAATGTAATCCAGCAAAGTGGCATATGGATCCAAAATTGCAGCTAACTAAAGATGAAGGTGGCAAGGAAGTTGATCCAACCAAATACAGACGTGTAATCGGAAGCCTTCGCTACCTGATTAACACTCGTCCCGATCTTAGTTACTCGGTTGGGGTAGTGAGTAAATTCATGCAGTCACCTAAAGAGAGTCACTACGCAGCTGTAAAGAAGATTTTACAATATCTCAAGGGTACAACCGGGTATGGTTTGAAGTATCGAAAGGGTGGAAATGGGAAAATTTGCGGGTATAGTGACAGTAGCCACGCTTCGGATATTGAGGACAGAAGAGGAACGACCGGTATGGTGTTCTACTATTCACAAAATCCGGTCACATGGACATCTCAAAAACAGCAAACGGTTGCTCTAAGTTCATGTGAGGCTGAATTTATGGTTGCAACGGCGGCGGCGTGTTAAGCATTGTGGCTAAGAAACATGGTTAGTTTCTTAACAGGAGAAGAAACTCAAAGGGTGCAGCTTCTAGTTGACAATCAATCAGCTATAGCATTGATGAAAAATCCCGTGTTTATTGGGCGAAGCAAGCACATCGACACTAAGTTCCATTTCATACGGGAGTGTGTGGAGCGGGATCAAATTTATGTTGAGCATGTTAGTGGCGATTTGCAGAAGGCGGATATCTTGACCAAGGCTCTACCTCGAGTTAAGTTCACTGAGATGAGAAGATTGATCGGGACTTAAGAGGTCAACATCAAAGAGGAGAATGTGGATTAATGTTGACCGAGTATTTAGTGGAACGTGAATGAGAAATGGTCACACAACGGTTTCCTTGATGCTTGGGTGGTGGACCGATTTTATAGTATTCTAGTTGTTTCTTTTGAGAATAAATAGTAGCTGCATAAAGTAGTTTACACAGTATTCTAACTTCTTATTTTGCATGTAATCTCATTTCCTTTTAATATTCAATACAAGCTTTGGTTGTAAAGCATTAAAGTAGTGTTTCTTCACTCTTTTGCTATCACGATTTCATCATTAAAGCCTTATTTGATCTAACATACTTTAGATATTGCCAAAAATGATGCAGTCAAATGGAGAGACAAAAATGGAAAGATGGTTAATTTTTCTACAAATGAAGTTTGGAGAGACTTTAAGGAGGATCTTCCGGTTGTGAAATGGTGGAAAGCTATATGGTTCTCACAGTGTAATCCTAGATGGGCTTTTACTCTATGGATGGCTGTTAGAAGAAAGCTACTCACCCAAGATAGAATGTTGAAATGGACAAATGATAATCTGCTATGCTCATTATGCAAGAAAACACATGATTCACATAATCATTTGTTTTTCCAGTGTGATTTTTCAATTGAAGTTTGGAAAGGGCTTAAACAGAATATCAAGATCTCTCTTATTCCTGATAGCTGGGAGCAAATTCTTGTTATGATGGAAGATATGGACGTCTTAAATTCTATCTGGAGTATGGTAAACATATTTATTCTGGCTGCTTCTGTTTATCATATCTGGAAAGAAAGGAATGAAAGACTTTTCTCACAAAATCACAAGAGCTATGATATAATGTTGCGGAACATAAAGGAGCAAGTAAGGTGTCAACTTATGAGTTTGAAGGTGAGGAAAACTGTGAATAGTGAAGGTAGCAGAAGTATGGAACATTAAATTTCAATATTGATTCTCTTCTTATGGTATATCTGCTGCTAGCATTTTCGGTGAATGTGAAGGCTAGTATGCTGCTGCAAGGGTGTTTGGATAAGAGTTTTACCCAAACTGTTAATGAGTATTTTGACTTTGGCTGTTTCAAAAGTCAAAATAATATATCAAACCATAACAATGGGATGTTACTAGTACCATGGAGTTCATTTGGTGTGACTGTACTTGCTTGAACCTCAAAGTTTCTAACCATGTTTGGCCTTGGGAGGAAACTGGTTGGCTTTGACTGTTCAAGTAAGAGGTCTAATTCATTTGAATGTACCATAATGTAGGGCACCCATTGTGAAGGGTATATGGTTTTGGGGGACAATGTATGATGAGAGGAATAGCAAGGAGTGAAGGATGAACCTGCTTGGTCCTTTCAATACATTGTCATAGGAGGAATGGTTGGCCTCATTGAGGGTGAGTGTTCCCAAGTAACTGAAGCCCTTCTTTGAGAGGGAAATGTAGGTTACTTTGGCAGAGCCCCTCCATGGATGGGTAAGGGTTCCTAGTGATGCCATTTTTCATTTCCACTTAAGCTACTGTGGTGGCAGGTTAAGTGGTTACGTGGAATGAAGAATTGAAATGTAGCTAGATAGTAGGTGCAAAACAAAATGTGAATTAAGTGGTTGGTAATGGATACAAGTGAAGAATTATGATGACTGAGATGATGTTCCTCTGTTTTGGTTATGTAGCATAGAATAGAGATGTCAAACATAATTTGTTAGTCTTGTCTGATTTCGGATATGAAAGATAGAATAGTATATGGTTATTTCTTTAGTATCTGATATGGGCTTTTCCATTATCACTATGTTATCTTCACGATGTAAAGTGTTTTGATATTAATATAATTCACATTTGCACAAAATAATAATAATAATAATTCACATGCATTAATTTTCTAATCAAACATCCAAGCCTTTGACCGATTCAGTAATGGGCTCTCTGAGTTGATCCATTAAGAAGCAATCAAACACCCCGTAGACTTGTCCAGTTTTTCGCGCCAAGATATTTCTCCACACCTTGAGTCACAACTAATACAGTAACTTAAATTATTCATTTATTCCAAGAGTTCATAAGAGTCCCCTTGCTTTTGCATCAAATGTTACTATGTTAGATTGGTGTTCGAAAATGGTCTTTATAGACTCCAGTTGACTTCTATATAACGAACTTATTGACCGGTGATGACAGTGCTGATTTTTATGGTTGGTCGAGTTTTTGTTTTTCATTTTGCAAATAGTATTCGGCCAATTTTGCGAAACCACATGAACCAGTAGTAATTTATTGTAAAGATAATTATCATATTGGTTTTAGACATACAAAAACAGATTACATTGGAAAAACATATGACACATTCTTATAGAGCAACGTTCACATTTACATATAAAGTAAACAAGAGTACAATGACGAGAAAGAAGAACATGTAACTATAAATGAACTAGAAATTAACGCAAAATTCAACATACTTAACTGAATGCTTATGGTAGACACTTCTTAAAGGAGCATAACTTCTCTTCTGGTGCAAGACAATAACGTGGGAAGTTAAATGTAAACATGGCTAATGCATGAAGTGGTGGACTAGTACCACTTGTTATTTAATTTCCTAAAAAGATGCATGAGAAACTAATTTATCAATGTGTGCATGAAGAGTGAAATATGTGATTTATCCCTTGACTTGGTCTTCAACATCAATCACGTATCAACGGCCCTCGAAATCACATAAGCTTTATTCTGCAGTTCATATTGAAGCGTTAAAACAAATACTAAAGGAAACCAATATAGTGAAGCAAATCCTAGTAAACTTACCAGAACAGATACGCTCTTTAAGTAGAGGCAACGTTAAAATGATCACGCCATTTGCCAATGAAAGGTAAGTCAGCAGGATCCAAGCCAGCTGGAAGTTCCCGGTCTTGAAGGTTTTCGATTATCTTCATAGTCTCACCAAGGAGTTGGATTGTAGCATTGACACTGGACTCCCTTTTCTCTATCACACTTTCATGACATTTTGTAACTATGACTTGGGGTAAGTTGGTGAGACAAGCAGCCAGTATAGCAGCAATCATTGATGATAATTCCCTGAATAACTCCTCTTGGGTAAGCTCATTAATGTTGGTGTGGTCGGAAAGGATTGATTTGGTGATTCGATACATTGAATTTGCGCAAATAGAGCAGATGTAATTATCATCATTTGCGCTTCTAGTATCTATAAATTGCACTTTAGTGACCATCTTTTTAGCTTCATCGTTGAACCATTCCAGAATCACTTTTGTGTTCACTTCAGGATCATGTTTTTTCAGATTGTTTCCTAGCCATTTATTGGAGACTTCAACTTCCATCCACAACACTTTAGCTGCCTTTCGAGTGCTTACATACTTATCGGTAGCATTGAGACTTTCTTCCACAAGTGTGACATATATAAGACCTTCACTCACACTCTTTACCAACCTATCAACTCTTTCATTCTGTATTTCAGGTAGAGAAACGGCGATGGCAGTCAGGGTTACCAACGGTAAGCTCCAACAATCCAGATAATTCAGATAATATTCTGCAAATAAAGGTAGAACATGAGGGCTGTCATACTTTCCAACTGCTTCAAAACCTGTATATTCTCTTAGAAGATTGAAAAGATTGCTGGGTTGTTGTTTTTCAGCCTTTTCGATCAAGCGGTTTGCAGATTTTGAAATGCTTTTTAATGTGCTCTCCGTAAGCTCCATATCGTCTTGCAGTTGCAACACATATGGCTTAAGATTGTCAAAGCTCGCTTGTTGTTGTTCATGATTTTGTCCCGTGACAACACTTGAGGCACTAAACATGGGTTTAAACCACTTCCAACACTGATCAATACAAAACGCAGGACATATCCCAAAGAAAATCGGGACCAGCGCTGTTATCTTACATGCTACCACAACTGCCTTCTGAAGTCCTATACAAATGATAAGAAATATGTCTTTGATCTTGTGGATGAAAATCTTGGTTTTGCGACTACTGACTGAGATTGGTATTCTACTCTGTTTCCAATCATACAGCTTCTGAGTCCAGTAGCCCTCTACTTTAAATACCTTAATATGGTTCCAGATCCATTTGATGGACAACTTAAAGTTCAAGGCTGCATAACATCTACAAAGTGGTGCAATTGTTCCTACTAGACTTCCGATACACTGTATTATGAGAATTACTGGAGTTGACCCTTTATAATCCGATTCGTAGTATCTTAGATTTGATGTTACTATCAATGCAACTAAAATAAATACATGTCCGACAGTGCTAGCAACACATATTACCCCAGAAGCAGAGGTAGCTGCAGAGCAAGCTGTGATGAACTGAGGGCTGCCTGTTCCTGCCATGATCCAATGGTTTTTCACATGCTGCTTTAGCTTCTCAACAGTTAACTTTCCTGGTTGTTGTAACTCTAGGTCCTTCAAAGAAGCTTCATGACCTGCTTGGTATTTCAATTCTATTATTTGTTTGGACTTTAGAATCGCTAAACCTGAGCATGTCTGTATTATCAGCAAGAGGAATAGCAAAGCCACATAAACATATGCATATTCCTTATCAATAGGAAAGGTATATTCAGGATCTCCAACCACATCCGTTTTTAATTGAATGCAAACATTCACAATCAAGGTGATTACCAGAATATCCAAAGCTATGATGTTTGTTAGAAGTTCCTTGCTATTCATGGTTGCTAAAGAAGGCAATAAATTCGCCATCATGGTGCTCATAAAGGCCATGCTTCCGAGCTTTGCCCACTGGTCTGTAAAACTTCGCATTGGATTACTTAAATCCACAGGTAGCTTCATGGCAACAGCTATCACAGTGAGAGAAACAGCATTCAGAGTGAAGTATTTACAAGGGAACCATGGTTTTCTGTTTCTTAAACCATGTGTTAAATCAGCTACCATTAATAGGATGCAAAAGAGAGATGCTACCAGAGGCGGAGCCAGTAGGGTGGCAGGCCGGTGCTCAGCCACCCCCAACCGGCCCAACCAGCCTAAGTTTTAGCTACGTTTCTTGCAAACTTTTTATAAAAATCTTCAACCTATCCCATATCTAAACACACACTCAGCATCATTAAGCTCTTTACACCATACTTGTTTGCTGCAATCTCTGCTTTAAGCCACCTTTTTGCTCGTCTTCTTCTTTTCTCAACTTGTGGAGTAAGTTTTTCAGTCGTTTCAAATATATATGGAAAGTTTTACACAATTTTGAAAAATATTTGGGGGTTTGATTGTTTGAACATGTCTTCAAATCATTAATTTGTTTGAAAGGGTAAAAGATAGGATGCAAATTTTGGATGAGGAAGAAGATCAAAAATATTAAATATAAAATATTTGTTGTGGGTGTAATAGACTAATAGTACTTTCGTGCTCTATTGTCAGCTTGCATTGGACAAGGGGAAAGCCTTTATTACTTGTTTGATTCTAATATTTTAGTTTAGTTTTCTGTGTTTTCTTTATTTCTTTGAGTAATGATATAAAATTAAGGAAAGATCGAGAACATGTTAATTTGATATTGTATCATGTTACAAGTAGTGTTTTGTTGATGCTTTAAGATAACAATAACTTAAATTTCATCACTGCCCACCAAAATTCTTTACAATTGGATGAAACAAAAAGTTTGACATTTATTTTAGAAAAGATTATACAAATTATATACGGTGTTAACGTATGTACCCTCCGGATACATGCCGTACAAGAGAAAACCCTCCGGATCCGTATCAAGTAAAGCGTACTTAGATATGCCCAGACTACACGGACTAATATCCGATGGGTTGCAAGTATCCGCACAATCTCACCCGTCCGGATACCACTAGCCCTTCGGATAAGCCAACAAGTACTTAGACCAAAGTACAAACAAGTACACCAAAGTATATGGTAATGGAGTCTAAACTAGCGAACATTATGGGCTAAGTACGAGCCAGCCTGGCGCTTCATGTAGAGAGTCTATAAATAGAGGGGAAATCTTCATTTAAGGTTAACTAATTCTCCCCCACTCTCTAGTTTTATTTATACTTTCTCTCACTAAGAACGTATACTTACTCTCACGCCGGAGGTTGGTCCTGGGATACATTCCCGGGGCGAGTCTAACGGACGTATTTGTTTTGCAGATATCCGAAGCAATGCACTATAAGCTAAGATCACATTGAATCCGTAGGACCTATTCTAGTCCGAAGGATTCATCTTGCTTGTTCGAAGTAGAAGCAAACTTTTACCTCAACAAATTGGCGCCATCCGTGGGACCCGTCATTCACTCTACCGAAGCTAATAAATGACAGGTCCTTCCCCAACCACACCCGAAGGATCCGGAAGTCGTCCGGATAACAATACCAATCCTGTAAACCTTGAACAAATCCAAAGTCACTTTGCTACTCTAAAATCTCTCATCCAACAATACAATGTCTCGGGAGAAACACCGATTGACCCCATCCAACTCGACTTTGAGGTTGCCGGATCTCATGATGTCGAAGCCCAAAAAGCCGAAGAAGAAAGGACGGACGACTTATCCAAGCCTTTCAAGGCAGCGTCCAAGAGTCCGTTTACCCGGAGGATCATCGATTTCTCCGGACCAAAGGGTTCAAAGTATCTGATGCCTTCTCACTTAAAGTTGTACAACGGATCTACAGATCCTGATGATCATATCACCAGATTTGAAGGGGCGGCCAATCAAGGTGCATGGCCCATGCCCATTTGGTGCATGATGTTTCAGCAGACCCTGGACGACGCTGCTAGGGCATGGTTTGATCGTCTTCCGCGAGGTAGTATTGACAATTGGGATGAATTGAGTGAACAGTTTGTTCAGAGGTTCGCCCTTCGTAGAAAATGTATCAGGGATCCGATGGAAATTACCAAGATCATCCGTAGAGCCAACGAAGCCCTCCCGGAATTTAAGGAACGATGGACGGATGAGGCCAGCCGCATTTCAGGAGTACCAGAGCTGATGCAGATATCCTCTTTTATTGATGGTTGTAAAAGTCCGGAACTAGCGAAGAGATTCTCCGAGAAGGTTCCCCAGAGCATAACCGAAATGATGATACGAGTTGATGACTTCGTCCGTTCCGAAAGAGTGTATCGGCTAACGGAAGTACCGAAGGGAGAAAGGATGGATAATTCTCGTAGAGATTATCAACCTAATCCGTACGGCCGAAATGACCATAACACACAACGGTCCTCCTTTAGAGGAAACCACAGGAAAGATGTCCAAGACTTCAAACCAAGACGAAATGAAAATTTCGCACCATACATGCCCAGACGAAACGACAATAACACCTATCGGACAGACTACCGGAGAGATCATCGGCGTGACGATGGAAATAGAAGAGATACCAGACCATTAGACTTGAACATGCTCACAAAGGCCCCAAAAGAGATCCTATCAACGGAGCACCAGCTCAGGTTACCGGCACCACCGCCACTAAGAGGAAGACCGTCGAGAGAAAACATGGATAAATACTGTGATTATCATGGAGAGAAAGGCCATCTCACCAACGACTGTCACAATCTAAAAGAACAACTCAAGATAGCCCTGGATACCGGCAAGCTTGACCACCTGATCAGAGACGTCCGGCAAAGAGACAGAGCACCGCCCAGAAATAACCAGCAAAACAACCAAGGTCGAATCATCAATATGGTCCGATACCAAGAAAGGAATCCGAAGCGAAAGACAATAGATCAGGAAGAAAAATGGATGAGAGCCCCCATAAGCTTTCCTCCGATCCTTCCGGGGGACGCTTCCGATGAGCCACTTATAGTGGAAGCAGAGATTGAGGGATATACTGTACGGAGAGTATATGTCGACCAAGGTGCATCAGTAGAAGTAATGTATGAACACTGCTTCCTAAATCTGAACCCTTCCATCCGGTCACGTCTATCTAAGACAAACACACCGCTAGTGGGATTCTCAGGAGAAAGCATAAACCCGTTGGGGAAAATTGAACTAGAAGTATGCTTCGGAAATGAAGGGCTATACCGCCGAACTATCATGAAGTTCGCGGTAGTTAGATCTCCCTCTCCGTATAATGTGATACTTGGTCGATCCGGAATCAAAAAGTTAAGAGCTATCCCGTCAACTATACACTCCATGATGAAATTCCCGACGCCGAGAGGCATCGCCACTCTAGTAACCCGATCGGTCATCATCTCAGAGTGCAGAAAGCTCGAAGAAAAATTCTTAATGGAAAAGGAAACTCAAACAGCGATTTCCTCGGAAACACCCATTGAAGAAACTGCTGGAACCGAAGATGTGCTGGTCCATCCGGCTTATCCGGAACAACTAGTGACAATAGGAAGGAATTTCTCAAGAGAAGGGCGAAGACAATTAATAACTTTACTCAAAAATAACCAAGACATTTTTGCATGGGAACCCTCGGATATGACTGGCGTTCCCCGATGGGCAGCTGAACATAAACTCAACGTAAACGTCCAAGATAAACCGGTAGCTCAGAAAAAAAGATTCTTCTCGGAAGAAAAGAACCAGGCCATAAATCAAGACGTAGAAGAATGGCTAAAGGCCGGAATAATCAGACCTGTGCGATATCCGACCTGGATCTCTAATCCGGTATTAGTAAAGAAGCCGGACGGTACCTGGAGAATGTGCATTGATTTCAAGAACCTGAACTCATCGTGCCGCAAGGACTACTATCCGTTGCCCGAAATAGACTGGAAGATCGAGTCGGTAATAGGATTCCGATACAAATGTTTCTTGGACGCTTACAAAGGATATCATCAAGTACAAATGGCAAAGGAAGATGAAGAGAAGACGGCCTTCTATACAGATCGGGGAACATACTGTTATGTAAAAATGCCGTTTGGTTTAAAGAATGCCGGGGCAACCTATCAGAAATTGGTAGACTCCGCCTTCCGGAAGCAAATAGGCCGGAACTTGGAAGTGTATGTAGACGATATGGTGATAAAGAGCCAAACGGAAAGAGAGCTATTGGCCGATATCGCTGAAACGTTCGACAATCTCCGGAAAATAAACATGAAGCTAAACCCTAAAAAATGCTCTTTCGGAGTGGAAGAAGGAAAGTTCCTCGGATATATGATAACGTCCGAAGGAATTAGGGCCAACCCCAGGAAAGCCAGAGCAATCGCCGATATGCAATCACCAAAATCACTAAAGGAAATGCAAAGCTTAAGTGGCAAACTCGCGGCACTCAATCGTTTCTTATCAAAATCGGCCGAAAGGTCCCTCCCTTTCTTTGAAACTTCAAAAAACATCACCAAGGAAAACAAGGAAAAATATCAATGGACGGAAGCAGCTGAAAAAGCCTTCCAAGATATGAAGAAAATGATTCTGGAGCTTCCCTGCTTAACGACTCCGAAACCCCAAGAAGATTTGTATCTGTATCTGTCAGCCGCAGCAGAGGCAATAAGTGGAGTATTGATGGTCGAAAGAGAAGGGCGACAGATCCCAATTCATTATGTAAGTCGAACCTTACACGAAGCCGAAAAGAGATATGCCCCAGTCGAAAAGTTAGCTCTAACCCTCCTGCACTTATCAAGAAGATTGCGGCGATATTTCGAAGCCCACCCCATCAAGGTCATAACGGATCATCCCATCAAGCAAGTGCTCAACCGGGCAGAATCATCCGGACGATTAGCCAAATACACAGTAGAATTGGGGGCTTACAACATCACCTACATGCCCAGAAATGCTGTCAAAGGACAAGTGCTTGCTGACTTCATTAATGAAATACCCATCGGAACAGCCTCCTCGGATCCGAAGAGTAGAAGCAAAGAGATATGCAACGTTTCTCAACCAGAAGAGTGGATCCTATATACTGATGGGGCCTCCAGCAGGAAAGGTGCCGGAGCAGGATTAGTGTTAATCAGTCCGGAAAACGAAGAATACACATATGCTCTCCGTTTAAATTTCGAAACTACCAATAACGGAGCAGAATACGAGGCACTCTTGGCCGGATTGAGAATTGCAAAGGAGATGCATATAGAGGCATTGAACGTACGAGTGGACTCTAACTTAGTGGCAAGCCAGATCAATGGAGATTTTACTGCATACAAGGAGAGCATGGCGAAATACCTCGCGAAAGCCAAAGAATACATCACTTATTTCAAGCGCTTCAAAATAAAGAATATCCCAAGAACTCAGAACCAAAAAGCAGATGTGCTTAGCAAGCTAGCATCCGTTGCATTTAACCACTTGACGAAAGAAGTCCTGGTAGAAGTATTGGAGAAGCCGTTCACCGAAGAAGAAACAGTCAACGCAATAGTGGAAGAAGAGGAAGAAAATTGGATGTCCCCCATATTCCGATGTTTAAACGAAGGTATATGGCCGGAAGATCAGAATGAAGCTCGGAACCTCCGTATGAAAATAAGCCACTACACACTAATTGACAACGTGCTATTCAAAAAATCTTATCTCGGACCAATGCTACGATGTGTCGGACCTCTCCAAGCCAATTACATAATCCGAGAGGTGCACGAAGGAGCCTGTGGCATGCACTCCGGTCCCCGGACGGTCGTAGCTAAACTCATGCGGCAAGGCTACTATTGGCCAACCATGCACCGAGACGCTAGGGAAGTCATCCGAAAATGCGATGCTTGTCAAATACATGCTCCGGTCCCCAAGCTGCCAAAAACGGTATTAACCTCCGTCATGGCACCATGGCCCTTCTTCCAATGGGCAATGGACATTCTGGGGCCTTTGCCCGAAGCCCCAGGAAAAGTTAAATATGTTATTGTGGCAGTAGACTATTTCACAAAATGGATGGAAGCAAAACCGTTGGTCAAGACAACCGGAAAAGAGGTCAAAAAGTTTGTATGGGACAACATCGTCTGCAGGTTCGGACTACCCAAGATAATTGTCACGGACAATGGAAGCAACTTTGTGGGAGATCCGTTCAAAAGCTGGTGCGAGAGGTTAAATATCACACAAATCAACACGGCCGTGGCTCATCCTCAAGCCAACGGATTGGTCGAAAGAGCCAACAAAAGCCTAATGAAGGGATTTAAGTCCCGGCTAGGAAGAGAAAGAGCAGGATGGGTAGACGAATTGCCAAACATACTATGGGCTTTCCGGACCACTCTGAAAACTAGCAACGGAGAAACCCCTTTCAGTCTAACTTATGGAAGTGAGGCAGTCATTCCGGCAGAAATTGGTATGCCTACCTTCCGGACTATGATGGCAAACCTTGAAAACAATGACGATGAGCTAAATCTAAATTTAAACTTACTAGAAGAACGGAGGGAAATGGCAGCCATAAGAGAAGCAAAATACAAAAAGAAGGTAGAGCAATATTACAACCGGAGGGTTAGACCCGAAGCCTTCAAAGTGGGAGATTTCGTGTACCGAAAAAACGAAGCGAGCAGAGTGGAAGATCAGGGAAAGCTGGGACCTAATTGGGAAGGCCCATATCGGATAACGGAGGCCTATCAGCACGGTACATACAAGCTCCAAACCATGGACGACGTGGAAGTACCCCGAACGTGGCATGCAATTAACTTGAAGAAATGCTTTATGTAACCTATTATGCACTTTGATTTTTCAGGACCTATTGTAAGGCATGAGCCATTTTTACATCAATAAAAAGTCCGATGCATTTTCACCATATAAAGTTATTTTCCGTAAAGCACAGGTTGTCCAATGAATAAAACCCCAAGTGGGTATTAATAAGGCCAAGAGCCGAAGGGTACAAGTTACCCCGTCAAAGAAAACCCCAAGTGGGTATTAATAAGGCCAAGAGCCGAAGGGTACAGATTACCCCGTCAAAGAAAACCCCAAGTGGGTATTAATAAGGCCAAGAGCCGAAGGGTACAGGTTACCCCGTCAAAGAAAACCCCAAGTGGGTATTACTAAGGCCAAGAGCCGAAGGGTACATGTTATCCCGTCAAAGAAAACCCCAAGTGGGTATTACTAAGGCCAAGAGCCGAAGGGTACAGGTTACCCCGTCAAGTAAAGATAAGAGGAATAAGCCATGGTCTAGATCCGTAAGGCGTATGTTGTCCGGCAAAACGGAACCCCACGAGTACATAATTAAAAAGCCAAGTTACATAAATTGCATATTACTCAGAAACACACATGTAAGTTAAAAACAATACGGATAACAAAAAAGTGATATATTCATATGATCCAAATTCGGTTACATCAAATATTCCGAAATAACGGAATAACAAAAATTGAATTTTAACCCTATTCTATTACATCAGTTGGTAAGCTTCACAGGGAATCCGAGATACCTAAATCCATAGTCAAAATGGAGGTATCCGGACTCCAACATACATCAAACACATGAGCAGCTTCAGGCGAAGACTGAGGCATTCTGAGTGCCGGAGGGATTCTCGATGTGAGATTCAACCTCCGGACCCTCAGTAGTTGACTCTTCGGCTGGGGCAGGATCAGGAACCAAGGCATTTAGCTCATCAAATTTCCGGAAGATAGTTTCCCGGATCTTCTGAATGTAAGGATAATCCTGAGACAAAGCCTTGTCGTACAACGGGCCATATTTGGCCCCGGCCTCCATATCCATTCCCTCGACCTCCCCTAACAACTTAGCCGCTTTCTCCGGCTCCTCAAACAAACCTGCCCCATCGATTAGCCCCGAAAGATAAAACAAGTTGAAGGGCTCTGCCAAGGCTGATCGGAACTCATGACTCCCGAGAAAACGGTGGATAGCTTCCGGGATAAATTCATTCACAATACGGTTCCTATCCACCTCGGCATTACCAGCGGTCACAGCAAGATCAACCTTCTCCTGACAAAGCTCGCTGTAAGCCTTTTCCTCATCCTTCAGCTTCTGCTGGGCCTCGGCCAACTGCCCCTCCAACGACCTGATCTTCTCAGCCTGCTCACCGGACACTCTTCTCCACTCATTCTTTTCCAACTCAAGATCACCAACCCTCCCCTCCAAACCTGCATTCTCTGCACGAAGCTTCCTCAACCCCTCCGGATTCACCTCGGCACACTCCTTGTGTTCATCCTTCAATTTCTGAAACTCTCCGGACATTTGCTGGAACATCTTCCAGTTGTCATCCAAGGTTTTATCACAGATCTTGTGGGTCTCAGACAATTTTTGATGCTCCTTCAAGAGGGACTCAAAACGGAAAATAACATCCGCTTGAACCGTAGTACATTTACCCAGCATCAACCAGGACCTTCGGATAGCTTCCTCATCACTCTGATCATCCAAATACTTCTCCTCCCTAGGAGTCGCCAAATTGATCATCATATCCCTACAGACATTCGCATTATTCATGCGATGCCCCCTCCTCACCGACCAAGCAGGAACAAAAACATCTTCATCATCACCATCCCCCTCTATATCAACCTCTGTATCCTCCTCAGCAGCAGTTTCCTTCCCCGGACGTCGGGAGGCAGCCTCCGAACCCCCTGACAACAAAGTTTATATTAACAGACGATAAAAATGCCGGAAGGAAAGACAACTAAAAATATATAAGCAAAAAAGTAAGTCATAACATACCGGCACCTGATCCTCTGGATTGACCCTTCAAAATTTGATCCGGATGTAATGAACGGATAGGATCCGGCCTCTCCAGAGACTCTCCTGTATCCAAGTCAATAACTGTATCACCAGCAGCAATCTTACTTCTCTTTTGAAGGCGGGAAGAAACACTCCCCGCTCCGGTTCTTTTCAACGGAGGCTTCTTTGAACCCGCCTTCCCGGCCTGCTCCTTCTTTCTATCCTTAGCAGCAACCACCTTATCATCAACAACCTCCACACCCTTCAGCTCCTCCGTTTTTTCCGGTACTTGAGTATTGGAGGCCAACGGCGGAGTAACGTGCACTTCACGAACATGCCCTTCCGGAAACGGGGCACCTTGGACAATCTGTGCAGTCTTTCGGATGGAAGGCTTCTTCAGATAACTCGACATGGTTATACCTGCGAACAAGCAAAACTCAGCGTTAAAAAATAAAAAAGCCGAACAATATAAAAACACACATTATAACAAAGGCTATACCCCTCCCCTGCTCATCCCTGAATGCCGGACGATAACCCGGAAACTCCCAATGATCCGATAGACCCAGGGCATACAAGAACGCTTGCGGAATTTGACAAGGTTCAATGATCGTCTCAGAAAGCCTTTCGGCATGAGTGACATCATACTCGCTTGCCTTCGGAAACGGATCCGACACGTCTGAATCCGAATGTCTCCATGGCATGGCAAACGGAATGGCTCACCTATCGATCAAGAAAAAATTGTACTTCCAACCCTTCAGACAAGAAGGAAATTCCCCAAAACAAACCTTCCTATTCCTATGAATACGTTTCTCGAAAGAAAACCAATCACCCTGCTTACTAAGCTTATAGAAAACACGGAATAGAGGAGCGGTAGGAGGAATATGCATGCTACGGCAATACACCTCAAAAAGGGTAGCACGGTGCATACCCAACGGAACCAGCTGAGAAATATGAACTTTGAAATATCTAATGACCTCTAAGAGAAAGGTAGAAAAAGGGACAACGAGACCACCCTCAAAAAAGTACTCCGCATATAAACCAATGGCATCCTCCGGAAGTCGGTTCATCGTCATACCCGACGGAGGTATCCTCGGATGTAAATTCTCCGGTATTCCGAACGCGTTCACTACTGCGATCACATCAGAATCGTCCATCGCAGACATTCTTAAATGCATATCTTTCTTCACATGAGAACCGTCCGGATTAGACACATCTTCGTACTCAAACGATGTTGTGGATTCCGACATAATGGACGAAGAGGAGAGGAGAATAAGCCAAACAACAAAAAAACTAAACGGGCTGAAACGTACCTCAAAGACGATGCGAATAAATCGTTCGGAATACGGAGAAGATGAGATGAGTCAGAGATGTGTGTGTGAAATAAAATTACGGTGCAGTAAATAAAAGAAATGGGACTATTTATAGGCAGTCAAAATGGGCGGGAAAGGGACACGTCACCCGTAGGGCTAACGTGTCAACCATCCACACCGTGTCTCTCAGAAGGTGCATACGTGTTCCAATCCAAACGACGCGGTAAAAAACGACGGCGCACCTTAAACGACACCTTAATTACTTTTGGCATTTTGCGTGACTAGCAAAAAGACAAAGCCATGACCTACCCTCCGGAAAATCGCAAAAAATAAACTTAGTATCACACCATTGGCATAACCAATACTATGATACTGGGGGGACATGTTAACGTATGTACCCTCCGGATACATGCCGTACAAGAGAAAACCCTCCGGATCCGTATCAAGTAAAGCGTACTTAGATATGCCCAGACTACACGGACTAATATCCGATGGGTTGCAAGTATCCGCACAATCTCACCCGTCCGGATACCACTAGCCCTTCGGATAAGCCAACAAGTACTTAGACCAAAGTACAAACAAGTACACCAAAGTATATGGTAATGGAGTCTAAACTAGCGAACATTATGGGCTAAGTACGAGCCAGCCTGGCGCTTCATGTAGAGAGTCTATAAATAGAGGGGAAATCTTCATTTAAGGTTAACTAATTCTCCCCCACTCTCTAGTTTTATTTATACTTTCTCTCACTAAGAACGTATACTTACTCTCACGCCGGAGGTTGGTCCTGGGATACATTCCCGGGGCGAGTCTAACGGACGTATTTGTTTTGCAGATATCCGAAGCAATGCACTATAAGCTAAGATCACATTGAATCCGTAGGACCTATTCTAGTCCGAAGGATTCATCTTGCTTGTTCGAAGTAGAAGCAAACTTTTACCTCAACATACGGCATCAAAGGGCATGTGTTCTAATGATACCCTTTGTTATGTGATAAGCTCCCCAACCAAATTTTTTTTATCGGATGAAACAAAAAGTTGACATTTATTTTAGAAAAGATTATACAAATTATTTAAGGCATCAAAGCACTATTGTCCCAATAGTACACCTTGTTGTGTGAGAAGCTCCTCAACCAAATTGTTACTGAGAGATAGTTGCCGTTTAAAAAAAAAAAAAAAAAAATTTACGGCCCCCCTTAACACAAATTCCTGGCTCCGCCCCTGGATGCTACCGCGATATAGATACCAATCCATGGCATTGGTTTACTGTATTTATCTTGTCGCCATGACTCATGCCATAAGCAATCTCGAAAACCACTCGGAATACCCACAACAGTGTCAAATTTACAAATGTGGTCTGTCCAGTTGTAATACTTGTCATGGTCCCAATCAGTTTGGCTCATTATGGGGAACTAAAATGGTGATTTGTGAGAATGTAAATAGGAGCAGGAAGATGGTGTAGATTATGATGATAGCAGGATTTGTATTCAGAAAGACTTAAAATGGGTGGTAATAATGCCAATGAGATAACAAAATCAAGTTCTGTATGAGTGATGAAATCATGAAATGAAATTTCCAGAAACTTTCCAACAAAATTCTGTCAGGAAGACTTTGTGTGTGACTAAAACAACACCACTAATTATTATTATTATTATTATTTTTATTTTTGGGAAACAAATCATTACAAGCAGTCTCGAATGCAATTATTGACTGCGTGCATGCTACTCCGTAACTTATTAGACTATGTTTATTGATGGGTTTCCAACCCAATCTCCAATCTATATAGTACATAAATATTGTTTGTTTAATAAAATCATACAACCCAACCATCCAACCAGTTCGTAGGGTGACCCAAAGTCACAACCTCCAATCTGCCACATGGCATCAAATGAATGGCTATTTGTTTTCCTTTTCTTTTTTCCTTTTAATATTTATTATTTATAAAAGAATAGATTGGTTGTATGTATTGGTTGAGTTGGGTTGTTGATAAATGGTAAAAAAATATAGATTGGTTGTATGTATTGGTTGTGTAGGTGGAGGAAAAAGAAAATAATATTTTATTAAAAGATTGGGTTGTGATGGGTTGTTGATAAAGATAGTCTTAGTATGAGCTCCCGTGACTTTGAAATTTGAACACAATTTTAGTTACTATGCTATTTGCAATAGTGATAATTATTTAAAAATAAATCTAATTTGACACATTAATAATAATTACAACTCTATCAAGTATAAGAGTGCTAATAACACTTATTGGTATGTCAAATTAGTGCGTCATCTCATCATTTTTTCAATAACACAACAATAACTAAAATACTAAATATACCCTACTCACTAATACTACTACTAATAATAATAATAATAATAATAATAATAATAATAAAATAAATATAAAAAATGGCGTTAAGTTAGTAGAACGGCTATGGACGAATGGCACGCAAGGGGGGTATAATATGACATGTTATTAGTGAGTCATTGGTACCCAAACACACGAATAACACATTGCACCTTGCTCTCTAAGCTAATGGCTTACGTAAAATATACAAGTCATTTTGGCATGTCATTTTGTGAAAAAGTTTTTTCATTAATGTGGATATTCTATAGGTTCTCATAAGCACCGAACTATTTTAATATTTTACCCAAATATATGATCACATTATTTTACCCAAGTCTTTAGTACCATCCGCGAAATCGCATTATTTTTCTGGGTCAACAACAAGGAATGGTAAAATTGTGTTAAGGGGTATTATTGTCCAACCATATTTACATTATATATGTGTGTAGTAAAAGCTATGCAGAAACCTTGACAGGGCTGTTCGAGAATAGTAAATGAAAGTAGAATTAATTAATTGGCCTAGAATGGAAGGTATACAATTCAACAAACATCAAGAAACACGTGCTCCAAAGAGAAGAAGATATAATATTTTCAGTTAACATCAAACTTGAACAAGTTATATCGTAAGTTACATTTGAATTTTAGGTCATATGTGATTTAGAGGTTCTTAATTTTTTACTTTTTTTGAAAAACCCCACCCATGTGTTATGATATAATTGAAAAATAAAGTTTTCATTAATGAAATAAAAAATATATATTCAATTTAGATAATTTAAAAGTGTAATTAGCTATTTTTATATAAAAGGAAAGTGTATGCAATTCAACTAGAATCATGACTCGTGGATATGGGCGGGCTAGTTTCTTTTATTTATTTTAAAAACTAAACAGCATAAATATAATTGTGATATAGTTTAACTAGTATAGAAAATAATAGGTATATTATATATTTATACAAGTCTATGAAACAATATACAAATATGCAATGCATCAATACACAGTTTTGTCTCCATAAACAAAACATTTATGAAAGCCAATTTTGACGTTGAACATTATACAAGTCTATGAAACAATTTAGCCTGGTGCTGCAGCTTCTTTTACCTTTTTTTGCTATACACCTCCGTCACAAATGATCTTGTATACCCCCCCCCCCCCCCCCCCCCCCCCCCCCAATTCAAATATGGAGAACGGATATTGAAACAAACATGGATTGGTGAATAGGCTGTCAAATTTGGAATAAGCTAGAAAAAGGACAAAGAAGATGCAGTAGAGGCTGCTGCTGTAGCAGTGATCATTTCCCCTATACACAATTTCTTCTCCTTTATGAAAGCCAATTTTGATGTTGACATGAACGGAACTTAGAAGGGACCGAGGGGGGCTGCGCCTCCCCCAAAATTTTTGACTCTATGTACATTTTATACCTTTCTATATATCGTTTTAGTCATTTTTAATACAAAAATTTCTGCGTAGTTTGCTCCCCTAAAATAAATATTTTTCAAATTGGCCCCCTACCAACAGTGTTCAAGTTCCGTCCCTGCATGTTGAACCTTACAGAATAACCAAGTGGTACCATAACTCAAATGTAAAAACAAATAATACTATGCCTTGAAATAGGGGTGTCAACATAGGTCAAAGTAGTTTTCATGTATAGATTTTTGCGCTCATTTTTCTTAAGTTGTAAAAATAACTCTTTCTATAAAAATTATCATAACTCTATATGGAGGTTATGTCACAATAAAATCATGAAGAAAGAATTCACTAAAGAAAGCTCTGTGGAGATATTATATATATGTGACTTTTGGACCGAATGGATACAAACCAAGTATGTAAGCACCACTAATTTCTCCCATGTCATTTTGTAAAACAATACCATGGGACAAAAGAGTGTTCAAACATAAAAGATGGAAAGGACTGTGTACTATTACACCTTTTTATAAGACATGTGCCGAAAATCACCCAAAAGAGACTTTAGGTATACGACTGATAAATTTTTTGAAAGTAATAATATGAAATAATATACATATTAAATGATATTACATAATGATACTATTAAAATTAGGCAACATGATAATCCAACTTGATCCTTGACATTAGTACCACTCTGGCAACCACCCGTTTGTTTTCTTTTCTTCCTTTTTAACGTGTAGAAAAATTTCAAGAGAGACCCTTGATGGTGTGCTCTAATAATTCTATGAATATCAGGCTGCCCACAACAAGGCGACCCAATCCTTCTATTTTTCCATGTCACGTCAGCTTTCTCTCTCCAATGACCTGCAGGCGATTGGGTGCCCCAGTAAGGGCGACGGTATAAAACATTTAAGATACTAAATGTTTGGATCAAAAAGCAAAGTAAATGTGCAATACTAGTCGGTCGAGATCACGACCGTTTTCTTCTTTTGTCCTCCATCATTTCGGTCGCGACCTCTCTTCCACAAAAGGGCCGATCGACTTCGACCCACACGACCGAGTCGGTCATGTCCTCTTCTGTGGGCAGCCTCATTACGAACAGAATTTCAAAATAGTTAAAGAATAAATAATCCACACCAACTGTTTAAGTATAACAACCACATGCAATGATACGTGCTTGTGTTTCAGGAATATTTGAATCAATCCCTTTGAACATGCCAAAGTTAGTTTATAGCCACTGATTCTCAGAAAAATTAATTCCTTAACTGTAGGTTTTTAAAAATGTTTCAAAGCATTTTCAATCTTGTTTGTAAATAGGTTTGGTGTTTTTTTTAGAGACCGGATATGGCTGGCCACTTTTTTTGCTCATACAATGTGGAGTTGACATGGACTTTACATGTGACGGCGTTAATTGCTCCATGTCATCAATCATCATGTCTAAAGTGGGGTATATCCGTATATATACGCTTTAACATATGTTTAAGATAAGTGGTCACATGTTACCGATACTTATATACATACTAGACGAGCGAGTACCCGTGCATTGTAACGGACTTTATAGTGACAGATATTTTTAATGATAAAACAAATTTTATGAGTTATAAATGAAAAATAATAAAAGTTAGAGGTTTGGGAGATTAAACATAATGTTTTGAAACCCGGTTCGACCTGGGTTTGGTTGAAAAACGGTTCAATAAAAACCAAGTCATCCCAATGTGTTTGCTCAAAAAAACGGGTCAAATTAAACTAGGTCAACCCGCCGGTTTGAAGCGTTCCGGGTCAACCCGGTTTTCGATGTTTATTAATAGTTTCTTTTTGAAGTGTTGCCATAGTAGAGAATCAAAGAGTTTTTTAGTTGACTATAGTACTTTTAAAATTTATTTAACAAAACATAGTACTTTGAAATTTATTTAACAAAACGTTGTATTTTTACAAACGTATGTTCCTAATAAACGTCAGGTTTCTTTTGTTTGCTCTCGCTTATGAAATTGAAAAGTAACCTTACGATAACGTTAAAAAATTAATTGAACACATCGTGTTTTAATTAGTTTTACACTTCTACATATTGTTTGTGAAAGTTATACAAAAAATATTGGGCAAATTCACTCTACATAGTACTTTTAAATTTTATTTAACAAAACATAGTAGTTTAAATTTTATTTAATAAAACATAGTACTTTTACAAAAGCATGGTTTTTTTATGTCCATTCACAATAGCCACTCCTTCTCCTCCATGAAGTTTTCAACCATTTGCCAATGGAACATCAGTAGTATAAGTATAATTGTATAAATATCAAATCATTTTCAACTTTATAAGAAGAAACGTCCCTTAAGACATCTTCTTCCCATTTTATTAGTCGTTTACTAATTTTTAACGTTCGCAAGTTATATTTTTTATTGTGTTTTTAACTTTTATGATTTATCCAATTTTTACGAAGTAATTTTATTCAACAAACGTTGTTCATCAAGAAGATAGACATGTCTTTTCATGTTCTTCACCATGTTTGAGAGACGAACTTGTGGTCGCCTTTGTCGAGCTATTGTCAGATAAAAGATATGGTGTGTGGATGCCTATAAAGTATAAACAGATGCACTGGTTAGGGGTGTACATGGGTCGGGTAATAAACCGTATAAACAGAAAACCGAACCGAACCGAACCGTAAAAAAAACTGAACCGAACATATAACCGAACCGAACTTGTTAAAACCGAACCGAACTGAATTAAAAATTCGGTTTTCGGTTTGGATATGGGTTTGACTATCTGAACCGAAAACCGAATTTATATATATATATATATATATATATATATATATAGGGGAGCTTTATTTTCAGAACCCTGTTAAGTGCGGGAACTGCGAGAACCCACTTTCTACCCTTAGATTAACCTGATCAATGGATGAGAATGTTCCATGGCATTTCTGTAAATAAATTGAAAGTGATTTCCTGGAACATTTATGAAAAGGACATAAATGGTATTTAACTTTGATACATGCTTAATAACTGTATGCTTGAAATCCGGTATTATTTCTTCTATTTTTCAGGGATAATGATCATGTCCATTAAAATCAAATAAAACATCAAAAAATCATATCTTATTTACCAAAAAACACACACGATCACACACATTATAACCTAAAACCCCAAATCAATTGCAGCGGCGATCACAAACATTATCACCTAAAAAACACACACGATCACAAAAATTAATCCAATTTTTGGTAAACAAACTACAAAGAGGTGCAATGAAAGGTATTATCGTAATTTTTTTAATTTGTGCTTTTATTATCGTGATCACAAACATTATCACCTAAAAAGCACACATGATCACACAAATTAATCCAATTTTTGTGAACAAATATGTTTTGAATGTTTTATGATTATGGATTTTAAATAAGATTACACTTTAAAACAGGTATGTAAGCTTGTTTGTTTGGTCACAAATATGTTAGGTGGGTCAATAACATAGTTGTTTGACTATGTTCGTAGAATAAGGTTATACTTTGAAACATGTATGTAAGCTTGTTTGTTTGGCCACAAATATGTTAGATGGGTCAATAACATAGTTGTTTCACTAAAAACAGATAATGAATTATATGTAAATACGGGTGTGTTTGTACCACTACTACACAAACTGATTTTTCCCACGAAAAATTTCCCACGGAAACGAAACTGTGTGAAATTTCACACGGGATACCAACAAATTACACACCAAATTGTTGACCAAATTTTGGTGGGAAATATGTCGTAAATTTCCCACGGATTTACCACTCTTTACACACTGAATTGTTGACCAAGTTTTTGTGTGAAATCCGTCGCAAATTTCTCACAGATTTGCGACCATATTCACACTATTTGTGTTTATTAGACTTTCGTGGGAAATTTGTGGCACATTTCACACATATTAGCCACGGCCAAAAGTATGTGGCGAATTTTAGCTCCATTACTCACGGATTTCACACGGTTTTTTTTATAAAGTAACTATTTAACTGGTCTGTGGGAAATACATGTGTAATTTCCCACATATTACCTACCAATTTAATAAATCCGTGGGAAATACGTGTGTAAATACCCACAGATTTCCCACAGAAAATATCGTTTTTATACTTTGTCTACTTACACATTCTCATATTACTTAATATATCTTCATATGTGTTTGTTAATTAATTTCACTATTTATGTTAATATCACAAGTGTATGTGTAGGTCTAGGAATAATCTTTTTGTGTAACAAACCATTATATGTGTGTGCATATCTACACATATATGTTCCGTATACTTGTTTATGACCTTCATTATATCTATAGATGTTTTGTATCTAGGTATATCGATGTATATATGCGTGAACGTGTAACTATATCAAAAAAGTAAAAGAAATCGATTATTTCCATGGGAAATATGTGTGTACTTTCCCATAGATTACCTACCAATTTAATAAATCCGTGGGAAATACGTGTGTAAATATCCACAGATTTCCCACAGAAACTATCGTTTTTATATTTTGTCTACTTACACATTATCACATTACTTAATATGTCTTCATATGTGTTTTTAGTTTCATATTATATGTGTTTGTTAATTAATATAACTATTTTTGTTAGTAACACAAGTGTATGTGTAAGTTTAGGAATAATCTTTTTATGTAACAAACCATTATATGTGTATGCATATCTACACATATATGTTCCGTATGCTTGTTTATGACCTTCATTGTATCTATAGATGTTTTGTATCTAGGTATATCGATGTGTATATGCGTGAACGTGTAACTATATCAAAAAAGTAAAAGAAAATGATTATGTCCGTGGGAAATATGTGTGTACTTTCCCACAGATTACCTACCAATTTAATAAATCCGTGGGAAATACGTGTGTAAATACCCACAGATTTCCCACAGAAACTATCGTTTTTATATTTTGTGTACTTACACATTCTCACATTACTTAATATGTCTTTATATGTGTTTTTAGTTTCATATTATATGTGTTTGTTAATTAATATAACTATTTATATCAATATCACAAGTGTATGTGTAGGTTTAGGAATAATCTTTTTGTGTAACAAACCATTATATGTGTGTGCATATCTAGACATATATGTTCCGTATGCTTGTTTATGACCTTCATTGTATCTATAGATGTCTTGTATCTAGGTATATCGATGTGTATATGCGTGAACGTGTAACTATATCAAAAAAGTAAAAGAAAACGTTTATGTCCGTGGGAAATATGTGTGTAGTTTCCCACAGATTACCTACCAATTTAATAAATCCGTGAGAAATACGTGTGTAAATACCCACAGGTTTCCCACAGAAACTATCGTTTTTATATTTTATCTACTTACACATTCTCACATTACTTAGTATGTCTTCATATGTGTTTTTAGTTTCATATTATATGTGTTTGTTAATTAATATAACTATTTATATCAATATCACAAGTGTATGTGTAGGTTTAGGAATAATCTTTTTGTGTAACAAACCATTATATGTGTGTGCATATCTAGACATATATGTTCCGTATGCTTGTTTATGACCTTCATTGTATCTATAGATGTTTTGTATCTAGGTATATCGATGTGTATATGCGTGAACGTGTAACTATATCAAAAAAGTAAAAGAAAACGATTGTGTCCATGGGAAATATGTGTGTAGTTTCCCACAGATTACCTACCAATTTAATAAATCCGTGGGAAATACGTGTGTAAATACCCACATGTTTCCTACAGAAACTATCGTTTTTATATTTTGTCTACTTACAAATTCTCACATTACTTAATATGTCTTCATATGTGTTTTTAGTTTCATATTATATGTATTTGTTAATTAATATAACTATTTATATCAGTATCACAAGTGTATATGTAGAGACATGCTACATGTACGTTATGACATCCCACATAAAATTAAATTTGACTTAATGAATTCATAACTTTTACTAGAGACATGCTACATGTACGTTATGAGTATAAATAAATATGATAAAAAGTCATTTGCTACTAGGGATGTCAAGGTGGCCGACCCGACCCGAACCCGATTAAGCCTATTCGGGTCGGGTTACTCTAATTAGCCTCTACCCGAATTGACCCGACCCGAGTTGACTTGAACCCGACTAACACCTCTACTTGCTACTAGGGGTGTCAGTAGGGTCGGGTTGACCCGACCCGAACCCGATAAGGTTTATCTGGTCAGGTTAAATCAGGTTAAAAAACTTTGTTGGGTTATAGTTATCGGGTCGGGTTGAGGTTGAATTATTTTTGTTATCAGGTTATCGGGTCAACCCGTTTAGACCCGAAATATATATATATTTTAAATTATTTCCCTAAATTTGTACTACCTCCGTCCCATAATTATAATCAATTGTTGACTTTTTAAGTCTTCATTTTGCAACTTTGACCTTATATATTTTTATTTGTGTTATATAATACTTGATAAAAATTGTACTAATGAAAAATACATTTAACCCATTTCATATATTTTGCATCAAATAATATATAAAACAAATTAAAATATTTATGGTTAAAGTTGAAAACTAAAGAATTTAAAAGTAAACAGTGGACTATAATTATGAGACGGAGGGAGTATAAGCCGAATGACTTTTTACAATTATACAGATCTTGCTTTATTAAAATAAACAAGTAAGGCGGCGGCCGGCCGCGCTGCGGCCTAGCGAGGTTAATTGAAACCGACTAATGAGATTGGAAATGGGGACAACGACACAACCTGAATAGACAACCAATTCAAAAATACATAAGAAAAGATGCTCCAACAAACAATTTTATAACAAAACCTACATTTGCTAAAAATTATACGATCACACATTTTATATTCCCTATAGGCCATATATCAATACATGTCTCTTCTCTCTCATCCTTGTGTAACAAAACTGGAAATGAGGATTTGACAGATAACAAAACATGATACATTAGCACAACATAAAATGGCAATGCGTATAACACAAATACCTATTTCAAAACAGCGAAAAAAATACACCAAACACCCTGGTTAACTTCAAACAGTGAAGATGAATGAAGCTTTTGGAACTCGCCATACCTATCGAAGGATTTTTTTTAATTATTTTTTTTGGACTGGACAACAGGGCAGCTGGATCATTTGAGGCAGATCAAAATAGCCCAAGAATTTTGGCGAGGAAAGCACCAAGCAAATTCTGTTTTCTTATTCCTAAGTTTAGTGCTCACTTGCTGTCGTTCCAAGGGCTATTTGATACTCACTTGAGTGCTGCAGCAAGAGATGTATGCCACTGAATTTGGTGTCGCAACAATGCACATGCCATTAAGAAGTTGTTGATCTTTCAATTACGCGCTAAGCACCAACTTCAGATATGCTAGCTCTCCCTCCTCTTTCTGGTCCACGTACTCCTCTAACGACAGTTAACCATAGGGAAATTGTAAGGTTGCTTTCGCCTGGATCATAAAGAATATGTCTTACACATATATTTCACAATAGGTCAAGGTTAGTGTCATAAATCCGGGCGAACAAATACTGACCAAATCAACAACAGATGGAAGTTGAGAAGTCAAGTTGAGCTTGCAACCATGAGCCACATCAGCAAGTATCACCACCTCTGCTACCTTTTCTGAAAAATAGCATAAAATTCAGTGAGCCAAGAATATCCTATCATGATCAGCGAATACATGTAATTGCAATTAGAAGAAAGAGAGTAGATAGCAGTAGTGAAGCCAATAGTCGAACCAAATTTCTTGTTTTCCTGGTGTCTGATTCTTTTATTCAGAATCATGTTGTTTTTTCCAGATAGCATGAATACAACCTTATTTGAACAACAATATATAATCATCCATGTACCTTAAAAGGAGCGAAAGCATGAAGTATACAAATGATGGTGAAAAAGTGATAGGGTGAACAATGACAATCAATGAACGGTAAATTTCACCTACCCCAGCCTGATTTCAACACCGAATTCACATCTCTCCATCATACAATGGGCTTATTTTTCACTGAATTAAGATCCAATAAAAAAAGTATAAGAAATAAGATAATACATTAAAAGTTAAACTAAAAGCTGGAATTTTTTAGGGATAGAATAAGCAGTTTGTATAAGAAATTTTATACCCTGTGCAATAATGCAATAACCAAATTACGAAACGGGTCATATAGATAAAAGTTATTAACGAATATAACATGTATTTTATAAAATCACCTAAGCAACTTGTCCATTATCCATCAGCGCGATCTGTCTGCAACCTCTTGATCAATATATGGTTTAAAAATAGAGAAATAAAAAAAGAAATATACCAACCGATCCAAGAATCGGCCAAATCCTGAACACAACACCTACTTGCCATCATAACAACAGTGAAGATGCAATCTGTATCAAATACGAACATAAAGGAATTATCATTAGTCCTAAAACTTGCACGATTCAAGATCCTACTTTGACTTAAAGATCCAAACTTTCTAGACCCAACTTTAATAATTGAATTATACAACTGTAAATAAACAAATTACAACAGAAAAACCTATGATATTGGGGACGTAAAAATGAATGTTTTTTTATGTACATAAAAGCATCATGATTTGAGTTATCAGGCCTAAAAAGTATATCGGATTCTAACAGTCACATGCACGTAATTGCTGTTTCAGTTTGTTAAATTCATGGCATTATACCAACAGCTGTTGGGGTATCACTATCCATGTGTATATAAGGTGCCCAAGAATGAAGTTATTATGGGATGATGTCACTGAGGACTATTATATATATTATGTGTATAACCTGTTTTGTTATAGACGTTCGTTCCTGTTGCAACTCTGGCTAACCAACGTATCCATTGTTTAAACTTTTTTTCGCTGCAGTAGCTATGCTCTGCAATATGTATATAACAGAAATAATTGACATATTCAAAAACGTATCTGAAAACCAAAAACATAAAGAACGGCCTACTCACATGTAGATATATTGTAGTGATTCTTACCAATATCATAAGCAACCAAAGGACCTGCCAACGTAGAAGCTTCCCGTGTAAACTACTACAACCCTGTCATTTTCCTTAATTGATACCTGTGACAACAACCGCCGCCGTATCAGTATCAGTTGAAGCGACAGGTATATGTTTTCATAATTCTACACTTTAATTCATGACTGAAAATGGTAAATAATGGACACACCACCGACTTATTTAGTTCAAGAACCCGCAAATTAATCGACACGAAATTTTGACTTCACAACACAATTTCAAGAACTGGCATATACATTTTTTTTTATAAAAAAACTAAAGACGAACCTCACAAATAGTAGCCGAATGGCTAGCCTCTCTTGCTTAATCCTTCTCATAATTTCTTAGGCACTCATCCCATTTGAGTTGTAACACATTCTCAATATGTATAAGGTATAACAACTATTAAGCCTGGAAAAAAATAAGAATGAATTTTGTATAAAGAATTCAGTACCTTTTTTGTGTTTCTGGATTTCTTTTACCAAACTGATTCCCCATCTTCTGTGTGCAGGCAACATGATAGACAGAAGGAAGAGATATTAGATGGCTGTACGATGAACGTGTGGCCTGATTGACCATACAAATTATTAAAACTTGAGGCTTCAACAACTATTACGGCAACTGAACCAAATTCATTAACCCGGATGTCTACAATGCTCGAGAATGGTCAGTATATATTTACCCATAACAATAACAACATTATTATGTAACGCCTTTCTAAGAGGCTTGCCACACCAATAAGACCACTTTAAGTTCAAAAGCGTTGCGATACATACCTGTAAGAGGACGTGACTGGCTGGTCGATGGAGCAGCAGGTGCCGAGTGCAGACAAAGTAAACGGAAGTTGAATGAACTGTGCACGCGCATGTGTCGAAGCCGTTTGCCAAGGAATTGATGCACGTTCCTCTTCAATCATCATTGGAGCCGATATGTTTTGGTACGGACTTTTCCGAGAAATGGGTGTGGACACCGGAGAACCTGCGTTCCAACAACCATGTTGATAGTACCCCCGGTCTCACGAATGCACAAAAAAGGTTCTGGAACCACATGGTACAACAAACTGCAAACCCAAAACATAACAAACATGCTACAGATGTTAACAACACCCACCCACAACAAAGCGCATCTAAGAAAATGTATTAACACAAAATTACCTGTGGACACTGGTATCTCATCCAACTTCCTTTTCCCATACCCGCTGACCAACGCGCGGACGAAGATTGCCGATGACGACTGACAGGCATCATTTGCAGTGGATCAGGTTCGTCAATCATTATACCATTTGACGATTCTTTGCACAAACAATTCCCAAAGACACTCATATATCACAATCACATAAACATAAACACAAACACAAACACATAAAACTCCCTAATTACAAATGCTAATGACTACCAACATCGTCATATCATTTTAGCACGAACTGTTATACTAAAATTATTATGATTGCCATTCTTAACTAAAGAAGCAATCAAACTAATGGCTTCAACTTAAACGTTTCATTCTCTAAATTTGACAAATCCTAAACCCCAACACAGCACATAACTTATCGCTTCAAAAGTCTAACAATACTTAATCTAAAACACATATAAAAAAAACATAGAAAATAAAAATAAAAAGAAAGAAACATGTTTTTCTTGGAAGAAAGAAGTTTGTTTTCACTGATCCTACGGCTACCGTTTTCAATAGTAGTACTTGCTCCTTCTTTCCATTTATCAGGTACTATCACTTTCGACAATTTCTTCTCACCTGTTTCAATTTAATTCCCAAAAGCCATTTATTAAGAAACCCTAAAAGTTAATTTCGGACAATTTAGACAAAGGATTGCGTACCTTATTTTTGTGTTTCTCGATTTTCTAATATTCCCATCTACTTCATCCGGCTGTGGTCTGGTGCCGGGTTTGTGTAGATCGTGTTCATATGTGTAGAAGGTTCAGGGGTTCATTGAAGATGGTGTCCATTGAAGATGGTGTTCATTGAAGATGTGGATAAGTGATGGTTGATGTGTGAACCGGTGATTACGTGGGTGTGTGGGGAAAACTCTGGAAGAATGTATGAGGCGGTAGGTTATTATGGAGAGTTTTTGGACTTGATGTGCAGCGAAGCTGGGCTAGAGAAGGGGCGGGCTTGGGCTGCAGGAGGCCTGGTGGTTTTGGCGGGAAATCAGCCAAGCAAAACGACGTCGCCTCCCTTGTGGTTTAATATATATTGGCGGGCTTGGGCTGCAGGAGGCCTGGTGGTTTTGGCGGGAAATCAGCCAAGCAAAACGACGTCGCCTCCCTTGTGGTTTAATATATATTATAATATAATGAGATTTTAGTTGTAGCAACATTGTGGGAAATAATTATAGGTAAATGAGCTCATTATGAACCATACATCTCTTATCCTCTTATCTGCTAAAACAAAACTTCACTCACCCCACCACATGACCACACCATTAACCTCTAAAATCTTAAGATATTGACAAAGAAAAACAAAAACTAAATGACGGTTAAATAGATGGTTGTTCACTTATTTGTCTGAGATTGTTCACTTAAAGGTAATCAGTTTCACTATTTTAATTCGTTTGTTATATCTCTTTTTATTAAACATGCAATTTGCATTTTCATTTAATCAATTTATGTTAAAATTAATATCTTTTGTGATTATACATTTATAATTTATGTGGTTATTGGCGACGGAGTGTTTGGGATTGCTTGTGTCAAACTGCTTATTTTTTAGAGGTGTTTGGGACTGTCACTGCATTTGCTTTTTGAAATACGCAAAGGCTAACAAATTGTAATGCCAAAGATAGTGTTTGGAATCAACTGGCTTTCGCGCTAATGAAATGCAATAATCATATAGTCAGTCGTTTGATTGTTTTTTCCAAATAATGACATACTGATATATGTACATGTATTTATGCAAAACTGATATAATTTTTTGTATTATACGTATGTATTTAAATGTGTGTTTCAAGTTTGAATTGGGTAAGAAAGAAATTTGAGATAGTTTATTCAATTTTAGGGATAAAATTTACTTGTGTATTCAAGTTGCTCATGGTTAAAGCTAAGAAGTTGTTGTGTACTACAATTTTTGTGTATTCAAGTTGCTCATGGTAACTCTCGAAGTATTATTATATGATATAATGAAATTACTTATGTGCATTTATAAATCTTAACAGTTTTACCAAATCTTAAAATTTCCGGTTTTACCCGTTTTCCATTACTAATATATTATGTTGATTCTATGTAACATGATGACTATTCAAAGATTATCTCAGAAAAGCATGCAGAGAATGAAGAGAATGTCGAGATTGATGAGAATGGGTCCAAGTCCCCACCAGATGATTTTGATGCTTGGAAGGGCGTTGCTACATCAAATGGAGGTCACGTGCTTGGTGCTGGATCGACGAACGATCCAGCTTTTGTGCTAACAGGTATACCAGGATCCGGGAGTGTCTATGGCGCACACAAATGCTCACCTTATGAGGTTTGTCTATTTTCGCTATTCTCACCTCCTCTTAATACTAGTATGTGAAATTTTCATGGGACATTTGGTTTTTCAAGTCCATTACAGCCTACAAGCTATTGGTTAATTTAGTACTATTGGTATTTCTTTTGTTTCACGCACTGTGGCTATTTTGAATGGTTTATTTTTACTTGTTACAAGTTAATGTGATATGTGACTGTTGTGTTTTGGCGGCAAAGTGCCTTAGGTAATGCAAATATGCAATAGAAGACATAGGGTGTTTAGATAATATTGGCAGCCTACATCAGAGGGTTTTTGGGTAAAGTTTGGTTTTTTCTTAGTTGTTTAATATGGTTTGATTTGGATGGGTGTTTGATAAGTTTTCTAAAACAAAGATGTTAACTAGTTGGGTTTTTCTTAGTTTTTTAATATATGATCTTTCCATGGACTACCCCAGGCGTGTACATAGGCATAGGACAGAAACACAATGCATTAGTCAATATCCACAGCACAAATCCAACCCAAGAATTCAGTCCCACTCACGCAGAGCCAAACATAGGCACAACAAAGACATAAAAATATCTAGAAAAGGTCGGACACACCCACTAACCGATGTAGATGCCTCATGACCCGCTGCAACCCAAGTTAAACTTAAACTAGTATAGAAATCACTTTATATCCACTGCTATACTCATTAATATCCCACCTGTTAATAGAACCAAACATAGTTGCTGCATAAATAGAACCAAACACACCTGTTAATATGCCAAAATAGAACCAAACACATCTGATGCAAAAAAATTGCACAGTTACTGTAGCATGTAGCAGTTCCAGTAGCAGTTCCTAATATGACTGATGTGATTATATTTGCATATTCCGAGGATCTAATAGCCATTGGCTTTTCTTATATCATGTGATTTCCAGGTTTCTTTTTGTTATTCTAATGGAGTAGTGTGTGATCGTTTGTATGAGCTAAGCTTTTAGTCCTTATGCCATTGGTTTCTTTTTTCCTTTCTTGGCATTTAGGTTCTTGGTTTTTTTCTCATATTGTTGTTATTCTAATTGAGTTATGTATAATTGGATGTAACAGGAGATACGGATTCTGAAAAAGCAAAATGAGGATTTGAAGACAAAGATGGAAGATGAGAGGGCAGCTGCAGAGGCTCAAAGAGCAGTGGACATACAGGCTTGGCATAAAACACTCAATGATAGGTTGGAGTCTTTTGCTCAAAATTATGTTCCCCGAACTGCTGAATCGGATCCTGGTCCTAGCTAGTCAAATTTGGCATTAGGATTTAGTTTTTGTGTTAGAACTATTGGGTTGTAGTATCTCGGAAACAATTTCAATGTTGTGTTGTCCGATAATTGCTAACCTATGTCTTTTGGATTACGGATTTATGTCCATTGGCGACACACTTATGCATTTTGGGTAATGGATTTGTTTATTTCGGTGATCTATTAATGGTTTTTATTGTTTTAAATATTAGTTTTTTGTATTTACAGGTTCGGAAAATCTAATATAATAATACCACGGAATTTAGCCACATGTTTCCCACGGATTAATCACAAAATTCCCACATAATTTTTTGGGGAAAATTTATTTTTCTGTGGGAAATCTGTGATAAAACTATCATAAATTGTAGTGTGAAAATCGTTGAAAAACTGTGGCAAAAAAACCACGGATATGTGTGGAAAATGGCTACTAGAAACCGTGGGAAATTTCGTGAGAAATCTGTGGGAGAAATTGTAGTGTGAAAATTGTTGGAAATCTGTGGCAAAAAAACACGGATATGTGTGGAAAATGGCTACTAGAAACTGTGAGAAATTTCGTAAGAAACCTGTGGGAAAATTATAGTGTGAAAATTGTTGGAAATCAGTGGCAAAAATACCACGGATATATGTGAAAAATGGCTACTAAAATCTGTGGAAAATTTGTGAGAAATCTGTGGGAAATTAAACCCACGGATTATCCACCGTAATATTTGTGGGAAAATAGTCAACGCTCGTGGGAATTCTCGTGGGAAAATATTTACCCACGGGGTTTTTACACAGGGAATGAATCCGTGTGAAATCTGTGGATAAAGGCCGTTTCACACTGATTTTCCCACGGATTTTGTAGTGGGTAAAACCAGTTTTTGTAGTAGTGTACAACTTGAGGTTTTTTATGTAATGATAGTTAATAAATAGTAATTGTCCTTTTTTTCATTGTGATTTAGTAGTTTGTTTATGAAATACTACTTATTGAAACGTTAATGATTGCAACACCAGAATTTTGGGAGCTTCATGAGAGAAAGAAAGCATGAGAAAACAGCTCAAATATTGAAGACATTTGTTACTCGTGGGGATTTTCATTGGCAAACTGATGGTAGGCCAAATGATTGTGGCATATTCGTTATGCGCCACATGGAGCATTACATGGGGTACAATATAGAAAGTTGGGATTGTGCAATAGAGGATGATAGTAGGAAAGCAAACAAACCAGTTGGCAAAATTAAGAAAGAAGTATGATGTGCGACTATTGCTTGCAGAGTGCAACATTCATTTGGATAAAATTATGGCAGACATGTCCGATATGCAAGCTACGAAAGCTGTTGTGAAGACTAGAAAAGTCCTGCTTAGAAGCACTTGAATGGAAAGATATGCATGAACAATTTTAATGCACATATTTTATGACTTGTTTATTGGTTTATCTTATTAGAAATAGTTCTGAACAACAGGTTATTAGGAATGGTCTTTTGAGTTTGCTTTTATGGGTATTTTGTTTTCTTTCAGAATTAATAGTTTGTGGAAACTGATCTGAACTTCTTGGTACATTTCTAAGAACTACAATGCTTATGTTTGAATAATTTGGTTATGCAGAAAGTCAGATAATGAAATGTGGTTTTTGGAAAGTAGTTATTCATGGTTCTTTAAATTGTTTATATTAATGCATGTATGTTTAAGTTATAAAGGTAAACTTTCATGGTTCTTTAAAGGGAAACATGTATGTTATAATGTGAAACATGTATGTTATAAAGTAAAACTTTCATGGTTCTTTAAGTGAAACTTTGGATGGTGCTTAAAAAGCTAACAAATGAAAACATATACATTTGAGAACATGAAGTTAATTAAAATGTATGTTTAAAAAAATGATTGATTAAAACATGAAGTTTATTAACATAAATGCTTAAAACATGTATGTTTTACAAACATGTATGTCCAAAAAACACACATGTTTTTAATTTTATGTGTTTTGGCAAATAGTTTATTATAAGAAAATACATGTTTCAAAGTATAACCTTGTTCTACGAAAATATCTGTTTTCTTGAAAATGTTTGCTGAATAACCTGTTAGACTGTTAGACCTTCTTTAATGTTAAACAACTATATCCTTAGAACACATGTTCGCATGAACAAATATGTATTTGAACTTGTCTATAAAGTAAACATACATGTTCTCAAATACATACCCAGTTGCAAATATAATGCAATTAGCTTAGTAGTAGTTGAACAAGTCTTTTCTGATAACAACCATGTCCTCATGAATAAATATGCATTTATTCATTATTATTACACGTGTAATAATAAAAAATAAAAACCATCAACTACAAAAGTAGTGCGTACATAACGAATACACCAATAAATCCAACAATTAAAAAGGGATGATGCATAAACAAAATTGTTAAATAACTTAAATAAAGTTGCATTTATTTTGATTATTGGACCGCATCTTACTCGTCATCTGAATGATCATGTTCATCGTCTTCCTCATCTTCCTCAATGTTTTCTTCTTCATAAAGATCCTCATCTTCATCGTCTTCCTCAATGTTTTCATCTTCAGCAACTTTTTCTTGCACGTCGGCTTTTCAAATCCTCGTTTATTGTGGCCTAATTGTCCACAATTAGTACACGCACATTGTTTATTAAATATACACCATGTAATATATAAACATGCATGTTCATGGGAATATTCATACTTACAAATGGTTATCTGATGTGCAATGATTCAAATGAACAATTTAATAACATATGATTACCTTAGTTTTTGAAACGATGGGATGATTCATTTTAATGATTCAAATGAACGATTTAATAACATATAATTGTCGTCTTGATCATGATAGTGTTTGACTGATGACTTTGTAAATACGTACACATTATATTAACATAACTTCAATAACAGTGTAACTTTCAAATGAGAACCATTTTAACTGCAAGAACTGCGAAAACCACTTTTGTACTGTCAATAAAGGAGAGTGTGCAACAATTTAATGCAAGATGGCATTTTTGTGATTAATTGAGACCTTATTTCATGGAACATTAATGAGAAAGGGTAAAAAGGTCAAAATTCATTCCCTTCTTTCTCTCTCTCACTCACGCTTCCATCCAAAAATAAGTCCCACTAAGTAATATCCACATATCAAAATCATAATTAGGTAAAACCAATTCCTGCATCTCAAACACAACCGCCGTCATCACCTCCTCCTCTCACAAAGCCTAACCGCCCCTAGCACAAGTCGACACCTCCTCCATCCACAATCACCCCACTAAAGTTTCGATCCCCAAAAAAGTGATCCACAAAAAAATGAAACAAAAGTTTCGGGGTTCGTCTTCTCGGATTCATTGTGTCCGTTTCGTGGTGTATCCGGATATTCGATTTATGATCTGGTCTTCGAAACAACAAAAATCAAATAAGGTTATTATTTTATTTATTTAATTTGTGTTTATAGTTTTGTTTATTATTATTATTATTATTATATGATTCTATATTCTATATTATTAAAAAGTTCAGGTTCAATGTACCAAAACCTTTATATATGTTTTGGGTGTTTAGGAGACTGATGATACTAATTTGTTTAGCAGACTGAGCATTACCTTGAAATGCTGTAAGTTTTTTTTATTTATGATCTGTTTTTGGATTAAATATATATAAAATGATTTTATTTATATTTTTTTAAATTTAGGTTTGATCTAAACCAATATGGTTTTCGATTTGATTATACTTTTGATCTGCAAAATATAATTTCGCTTTGGATCTGTAATGAAATTGTTTACAGAATTAATGAAACAAAAGGAGGGTTTCATCGTGGTATTGGTGGTGGTTTGATCGTGCTAGGACGTGGGTAACTTCTGGTTCGACAAAGGGGTGGTTGTTCGTGGGTTTATAGGCGGTTCGAGGTTGGTTTTTGGCTTGTGTTCGAGGTTGGTTTATAGGCGGTTCGAGGTTAGTTTCGAGTTTGGTTAAGGAGAAGCATGCATGATATCATAACTATATATTCTTAAAACATGTATCTTCAAAACATACATGTTCAAAACATATATGTTTTAATTAGTGGGATCTAACTAATGAAAACCATATATGTTTGAGAACATAATTTTTTAAACACGTATGTTGTCTTTATGATTAGTATAGGTTAAAAAAACATGTATGTTTTGTGTTTATGATTACATATGTGTTTTGTGTTGGGATTAGTATAGGTTAAAAAAACATGTATGTTTTGTGTTTATAATTACATGTGTTTTGTGTTGGGATTAGTATAGGTTAAAAAAAACATATATGTTTTGTGTTTGGATTATATGTTTACGTATAAAATATATATGTTTTGTGTTTTCGATTATAAAACATATATGTTTTGTGTTTAACTATTTATGATTAAAAAACATGTTTATATCATTTGTTTAAAAAACATATATGCTAGTTGTTGTGATTAATTTTCGTTTCTTATTTATTTGTGGTTTAATTATTTTCATGCATAGTTGTTTCAGATTGATTGATGAAGATGATGATATCATTCAAGACCGGGAAGTGGAAAAACACTATTATACATGAAGATAATTTGCGATCTTTGGAGATATATGATTATTTCATTGTTTTTTGTACCTGTAATAAAGCGAAATGTAACATTTAAGTATATCAATCTTGTTTTTCTTTTTATAATGATTTATGTTCTTAATTTGTGTTTATAAAAGCATTGGTAGGTTGATAAAAAAAATGTTAACAAAAGAAAACATGTATGCACCTTGACTATTTGGGAAAAAAACAAGGATGCATTTTGACTAATTGAAAACATGTATGCACCTTTACTATTTTGACTAAAAAAAACATGTATGCACATTTGTATAAAAAAACAAAAAAAAACATGTATGCACAATGGCTATTTGAAAAAATGTTAGAACTCAAAAAAAAAAAAAATAAAAAAAAAAAATAAAAACGAAAAATCCGAATTTTTAGATATATAAAAAACGGAAATTATAAAAGAAATAAAAAATAATATGAAAATGTCTTTTACTATTATACCCTTTTGAATTTAATAAAAATAACAAAATGCTATGAAGCATTAAGTGATGTACATTATGTATTATTAGTTGTAAAAAGGTGGTTTTCGCAGTTCTTGCAGTTAAAATGGTTCTCGTAAAAAAGGGATAACATAACTTCAACATATAGTTTTGCAATTCAGTTAATAATTATAAATTGAAGAAAAAAAAACGAAACCATTATTGCCGTCTTGATCATGATGCGCATTCTCCATAATCAGATCTTGTTCAGATAATAAAAGTGTTTGATCATTTAGTTCTCTTGCACAACAATGTCATCTTCCGTATGCGAATCCTGAAACCATGTTTGTTTTTTTTGTGTTCGAATGAAAGAATAATTTTGGATTAGGGTTTGATTATCATTCGTGAATTTTAGAGAAAAAAAATCCGGAAAATCAAATTGTAAAATAAGAAACCTTATATTTGGCATGATTATAGGAAATTTTTGAATTATCAGTTAAAGAGTGTGTGAATGTTAATTACCCTTAATGCCCCTACAAATTCATTACATTAAATTAAAAAGAAAACAATTTACTAAATTGTGATTGGTCAATTAGAGTTCTCGCAGTTTCCGCACTTAACAGGGTTCTGAAAATAAAGATACACTATATATATATATATATATATATATATATATATATATATATATATATATATATATATATATATATATATATATATATATATTTTATATATAAAAAATATCCATTAAAATTTTATACTAATATAAAAAACATTTTTTTATGCTTGAAATAATTTTTTTTGCCAAAAATATATATAATTAAATTAAAAAAAATATATAAATAGTGTAATTCAAGTATAAATTTTGGTTTTCGGTTTTGACCCATAACCGAACCGAACTTTGGTTCGGTTATAGATATTTTCGGTTCGGTTTGGTTTTCGGTTATGACTAAATTTTTTTTTTTAACCGAACAACCCGATTAACCGAGAACCGAACCGATGAACACCCCTAGCACTGGTTGAGAAAATGAAATAAAGCAAAGAGAATATGAATGAAACAAACTTCAGTGACCCATTAATATCAAATTGTAATACAATAATTAAATCGGGAAAACAAGGAAAGTAGAGGACCAGTAGAGTGAATTTGCCCAATATTTTTTGTATAACTTTCACAAACATTATGTAGAAGTGTAAAGCTAATTAAAACACGATGTGTTCAATTAATTTTTTAACGTTATCTTAAGGTTACTTTTCAATTTCATAAGCGAGAGCAAACAAAAGAAACCTGACGTTTATTAGGAACATACGTTTGTAAAAATACAATGTTTTGTTAAATAAATTTCAAAGTACTATGTTTTGTTAAATAAATTTTAAAAGTACTATAGTCAACTAAAAAACTCGAGAATCAAAACATTCCATTAATATAAAGTTTCCATGATGTGATGTTTTAATTTTCTTTTTACATAATATAAATTTTTCAATATTTAAATGAGAGATAAAAGTGAAATGTAATTAATAATATTATTAGAACACCCCAATACTTAAAAGTACAGTGATTTATTCATATTTTACAACCAATTAAAAGCATATTTACCAAATTAAATACAACCAATTAAAATACCACTTACTAAAAGGTACTATAAAATTTTCATAATAAAATACCAATTAAAAGCATATCTACCAAATTAAATACAACCAATTAAAATACCACTTACTAAAAAGTACTATAAAATTTTCATAATTTACAATTTAAACAAGCTAGAACATAATCCATAAAAAATAATTAAACACACTAATTTAATGTTATTTTAAAACATCCTAAAATGAAAATAACATGTTATTATCCAGATCATACAAATTAATAAAATACACAAACCTTCATACAACCTAACAAGTTGATGGTACATATAGTTTTGAAAATCAGACGAGACCAACCTTCAACCGGGAACCGGTGTCACCACTGGTTCGGCTAACTAATAAAAGCCATCCGAAAACGAACCAGAGAGGACCCGTTATTATACACATTATACAAATTAATAAAACACACAAAGTTTCACACAAACTAACAAGTTGATGATATATATAGTTTTGAAATCGGAAGGGGCCAACAGGTTCAACTGGGAACCGGTGTCGCCACCGGTTCAACTAACCAATAAAAGCCATCCGAAAACGAACCAGAGAGGACCCCTTGTAAAAGATACAAACTGTGAAACAGGCCTCATCAAGATCTATTTATCTGATTAATCGTCAAAGTGTACCCGAAGGAAAAACTTAAAAGTGAAAAGTTGAAATTAAAAAAGGAAATGTTGCAAACATATATTTCAAAAGGAAACTATTAATACAAATCGAAAACCGGGTTGACTCGGGATGTTTCAAACCCGGCGGGTTGACCTGGTTTAATTTGACCCGTTTTCGACCCAACCCGGTAAGTTCACCCGGTTTAAATCGACGCGTTTTTCGATCAGAACAGTTCAACCGGTTGAACCACCCTGGTCGAACCGGATTTCAAAACATTATGTTTAATCCCCAAATCTTTAAACTTTTATTATTTTCGTTTATAAACTATAAACTTATTTTATCAATAAACCATCTGTCGCTATAAAATCCCGTTGCTATGCACGAGTACTCGTCTAGTATGTAGTATAGATTGGTGCTAATGGGTGGAGATGGCAAAGAGTGTTGTTAACAAAATATGCTTTCCTTAATAAAATTGATGTGCCCGTTTTAAATTCCAATCCTAGTGTCTTTGCGTTAATAATGATGACAAAGAAGGAAAATTTTGATACGTCTGGGCCCGAGCCCATGGCTTATTTAGATCTTTAACTTCAGTTGATATGGACTTCTAAGTAGCTAGTAACTTAAAAAATATTAAAAATCGAACAATCCAAAGATCATTGAAAGTAAAAAGATAAAATTGAATTGGGTTGACAATCCAACATCCAGCTTTGAAGGAAAGTAGAAAGAAAAAAGTTATTATAAATAGGGAGGGAAAGGTGGTACTTTTTTGTAGGGAAGTTCAAAGTTTGAAGAAACAATTCTTACGTGTTTGTCTTTGTTATAATTACAAAATTGAGGCATACATGTGAAAATTGTTTATTTAAAATTTTAGCTAACCGCCGCCCGCCTGCTGCCAGGGCGAATCTAAGTGAACAATTTTATTAGAAAACTTGTTGTTCTATGATCATTGAGATGAGCTCGTTAAGCTTTAAGGTTATCGATGTTGTTGGTTTAGGTTTAAGTCTCATCAAAAAATATATATATGAGATATAGTGTGAAGTACTCCGTATTTGGTAGTTCTAGGGCACTGTCAAAGATACATCCAATGTAGAATTCAAAATTGGACTTACAAGGGAGACACATTAATAACTACTAGTATGATTTTGTTCAAAAAAGGGAGACACATTCGGTAAGCAGAACTACAATGCCATTTACTAATCACACAGAACAGCCCGAGTGACCCCAAAAGTAAAAACTTACAACCACGCATCGGTTACACATCCTTGGCAACAATCTAGTTAGTTTTTTTTTGTATCTTCTGTAGCAACTAATTTAGCTTTTTATAACAATATATAATGCTTATATTTATTCACACATGTTTTTATGTTGAGAAACTTTGAGATCGAATTTGAAACGTTTTGGTTACAAAGTTTCTTGATGACGGAAACAACCCAAAAGAACATTTACAGCTAGTGTGCTTTTTAGCTATTCATTATAATTCCCAAACTCACAAATATAGTTCAACAACGTCATGTCACCAAGGTCCATGGCTCCTTTAACAAGCAGAACTCCCACAACCGAATGATGAATGATGAGGCGAAAAATGAACCACTTTTAGGGGGTCATTTAAGCCCGGAATTGAATTTATGTAATCAAATATTGCCCTAAATCGTTCCTTTTGTGATTTTAGATACTTTGGGAGTGAAATCTGGAAAAGGAAGCAATTCGGACGTTTTTGGAGCATAAAAGTGAAGAAAACGCCAAAGACTTAATTTTCCATGCTGGGAACAGTGTTTGACGGCGTCAAGAGGAAAGAGATGACGGCGTCAAGAGGAAATTCCATGACGACCCAGAAGAAACATGAAGGCGTCACAAGTAGAGAGTCAAGAGTTAAATGCGTGACGGCCTGCATAAGGTGAACACATGACGGCGTCAGACCCAGATCTAGGCAGTCCGAGGAACTATTTGGCGGCGAGATGACGGCGTCACACATTTGTTCTTGACGCCGTCACCTTCCAAAATCTATATATAGTTTTCTAATTTTCATTCATAAAAAAAGAGAGAAGTTTGGAGAAACCCTAAGGCCGAACCTTATATGAATTTTACAACTTTTTCAAGGGTTTTCAGCCCTTGAACCCTTACATGTGTAATTGAGATAAATATTCTCTTAATTCAATCAATATGTCTATGTGTTGGTTGTCTGTATCTTATGCTTGTCTTAATTCCACCATGTTAGGCTAGATCTATCTTGTGTTTGCTTAGATCTAATGAAACCTAGATGTTAATTATGTGTTGATTACTTGTTTATGGTTGTATTAGATGAATGATTTCAATGTTAGGCTTAAGAAAACTGGCAGATCTCCAATTGGTAACATGCTTGAACGTCTTAGGAAACATGAACCGATGTGTACTAGGTTTTATTGGTTGTATTTAATGCATGAATAAATTCTAATGATCCCATGTTAGGAGCTTCTTAGCCGGCTCGACATAGGAGTGAAGTAGGCACTCATAGGATTGGGGAGTTAAGTACGCCACTCCATGAATGGTATTAAGGAATACAATCCGTCATCCACGCAACTATAACAAGTAATTAACGTGTAAAAGATATCTAGGGAGTAGTGAAATCTAAGTAAACACATTTCTCCCACTTATTGCTCACAACCTTAGTATTGGGTTAGTTGACTAGCAACTAATTCCGCCCTTATCCTTAAAACCCGAGATTTTTACTTGTTTTTCTAAAAAATATAAAAATACAAAAAGAATCATCCCTCATCTCTAGACTTAATCTTTAGGTTTTCTAATCCTAGCGACACTATTCCTAGCTGAACGATCAATCCCCCGGTACTTGTCATTATACTATACTACATCGATCAGGTACACTGCCTGGTGGGGGTTGTAAGCTTCTCAAGATCCCTTGAGAGGTAAAGCCTGGTGCAATCCCTACGCATCAATGAAAACAAGAGGGGCGCGGGGATCTCATTTTCCAATGAAGGATGATGGCAGCACACCGTCATCTGCAGTTCCAAACTACATGAGCCCGACCGTGTCAGCAATAGCTAAAGCAATACTAACTCGTACACAAATAATGTAGTAAATTACTATGATTACCTTTTTCTTCAGTTGATATGACTTCTAAAAAAATATTAAAAATCAAACAATCCAAAGACCATAGAAAGTAAAACTAATGCAAGCTAGAAAAAAAAGGTCAGTGTTTAATCTAAACATGTAAAAAGATAGAATTGGGTTGACCATCCCACATTGAGCTTTGAATGAAAGTAGCAACAAAAATTTTATTATAAATAGGGAGGGAAACGTAGCATTCAAGGTAGGGAAGTTCAAAGTTTCAAAAACCCATATTTCTCTTTTTGACCGAGTTATTACGTAGTATTTCATAACTCGGTATCATGGGAAAATTGGTAATTGAAATTTTTAGCAAACTAACAATTTTATAAGAAAAACTTGTAGTTCTATGCCCCTTGAAATATTAGGTGGTTTAGTTTTTGCGAGTTCTCTAATAAGGGTGAGCAAAATTAACCGAATCTCAACAATCATGAAAAACCGACCGAAACCAATCGTCCTGAATCCTGAACGGACCATACTTGGGTTGGTATTTGGTTTTGATTTTTCAGACATTTGGTTTTTGGGTCGGGTCGGGACGGGACAAAAACTGAAAAAACAAACCAGTATTGGGACAAACCGACCGAACCTGTCTTTGGGTTTTTCGCTGTACTCGGGTTCGGGATGAATCGGGACGGGTTGGGATTCGGCCCGATGCTCAACCCTATTCTCTAATATCAGAAGATAATTGAAATTGTTGGTAAAGCGTAAAAACAATGATTTTGTCTAAATAAGGTAGATACATTAGTTAAGCAGAACTACAATGCCATTTACTAATAGGTATGAAAAACTCGAGTGATAGGCCAGGGTTCCAATAATTCTTTGTTTCTTTCTTCGTCTTGACTTGCTTTTAGCACTCATCGGTTACACATCCTTTTGGAGCCAACCGGACGTTCTTGATGTACTGGAACAACAAAGTCATTGGTGTACATAAACAATCTATACTACTATATAAAGCATTTAAGTTGTGGGCTCCATCAAAAATTAAGATAAAGAGCTCCAATCATAGAGTTACATGTGTCTCGTATCAACTAAAAAATCACTTTTATTTTCAAATTAAAATATCTGTTTATCTATTTATTATTTTTATGATCTAATTTTATCATATTTTCTAAAATTTTGTGCTTTTTAAGTTAACATCCATTTTGATATACTTTTATAAATTTTTAGATTTTACATTTTTAGTGAGTTTATTTTATTTTAATTCAAATTTTTTACAACTTTAACATTTATTTCAATTAATACAATCTTGATTCGTCAAAATCATATACTTGGGTAGGGGGGGGGGGGGTTGTCGGGTAAGAGATTGCGAATATCTTTCTATATGGGGAATAATGATGTCACGGGAAAGCTACGTGAAACCCAAGCAAACACATACAGCAAACACATATACATTCGGAGTGTTGTGAAATGAATTCAATAAGCGGGTAGGGAATTTCGGGGAGAGTTGAGCTAGCAATTCATTTACTATATTATTAATATAACTATATTTATCGCCGCCGCTATGCGCGGGTATCCGACTAGTAATAAAAACTGATCATAAATATTATCAGTTTTTTGGATTGGAAAATATGTAAATTTGTTATTGTAAGCCAAAGATGACATTTAGTTTTTAGAACATGCATTTCTCTTCGTATTGATGTCTAGTGTGATTATATCGCCGTTTTGGACTAGACCAATTAGACCACCTTCCTGCATTCCCATTAACGTTTCATGAAAAGGGCTCAACTGAACAGCTTCACCAAGGCTCATTAACTTATGCAACTCCATTATTTATCATGATATTGTGTAAAATCGAACAAACTATCATTTTGTGAATGTGTCATGAAAGTCACTCTCTTTAGGTTTTACCACAGATCTTGCAGCTTAAATGATCTATTTGCCCCTGATGTTACTCTCCCTTAGTTGCTATTACTGAATTGTAGTTAAGAAATCTTTATTAAATTACATGCTGATTCACAAGGGAGTAGAACACGGAAGGGTGAAACCTGAGCTTCGGGGAAAATGTGTCCAACGGAATCTTCCACAGTACAGTTAAATAAACCTTAAAGCTCAAGGGGTCTTCAGAAATGGTTGCAATCATGGATTCCTCATCCTCAAATACAAATGCATGTTGGTTAATATGTGTTAACAAGTTCCCAGATTAGGATTAAGATAATCAACAAGGTACCGGATATTCACTTGAAATCGTGGTATCACTTTCCAATAGAAACTATTCGACCCTATGCCTGGGTTACACGAATATCTCTATGGGATAAGACCAAGTGAAGTTCTTGTTTTAGGCACAAATCAAGAACAGAAAACGTATTCAAGTGTTTAGGGTTTGTGTTGATCATAGTATCCATGCAAAATGTTATGACCTCTATTTATAATAGAGAATACTCAAACCCTAGCCCATGGAATTATGTACAATTAACGGCCCATTAATTATATCATAATACTTTCCATAATAGTAGGAATCAGTGGTTTTCAGTGGAAACAATATCACTAGCAGTGGTAATGTTTACACTAGCAGTGGAAACAATAACACTAGCAGTGGTAATGTTTACACATCAATGGAAACAATAACACTAGCAGCAGAATCCACTGTCAGTAGAATCACACTATCAGCAGAAACAGATTCATGCTATCAGCAGAATCAATACATAACCACTATTGAGTCAGGGGATTCAGTGACCAAATGGGTGTACACTCCGTACCTCCAAACCCATTACCAGGTGTGAATTAATCCCTCAAGTGCACTAAATTTTCCAACAATCCTCCACAAATTTAGTTCACTTCCTTTGCATGAAAAATTAAACACAAAACAAAACATATGCATAAATGAAAATATCTTGAAGATTGAATTCTCATCTTAGTACATTACGCGTTCAAATATTCGAGAATCAGGGTGTTCTAAGAATTGAACCCTTCAAGCCATTTGAATACCTGAAGATAAAATACACATACATTTTCAAACACTTAAATAAGCCTGACACTGTACAAGCCATGTGTCCATATCCAATTCATAAATGTTGTAAAAGCTAAAAGTCCAAAGCTTCCTGAAGCGGCAAAACTTCAACATTTACATCGGTGGTTCCTCTTTATTCATGCTCATGCTTAGCACTTTTTCAAAGAAAATTAACCATTGAGAAGTTAAGACTTCATCCTCCTTTTCTAGCAGGTTCTGAGCACAAACCTTGGGATGTTTGTAAAACATGTGCTCTAGTCCACTAAATGTTCAACTTTCCACATTGAACTCAGCTACCAAGTTTCCTCATGAGGGAGTTGGGTGTCTTTGCATTCAGTGACTAAGTTGGAATTAAACTCATCCCTTTAACAGACTTCAAAACCAAGTTTCTAGCCAAACCCTTCATCAAGTGATCAGCTAAGTTTTGTTGAGATTTAACAAACTCTATAGATATCACCCCATTCCTGATAAGTTCACGAATCAGGCTATGCCTGACACCTAAGTGTCTAGACTTCCCATTGTACATCTGGCTATAAGCCTTTGCCAATGTAGCAGCACTATCACAATGGATAGAAATAGGTGCTATAGGTTTAGGCCACAATCGAATCTCAAGAAGAAAGTTTTTCAACCATTCAGCTTCTTTGCCAGCAGCTGCTAAAGCCACAAATTCAGATTCCATGGTTGAACTGGTAATGCAGGTTTGTTTCTTAGATGCCCAAGAAATTGCACCTCCACCAATTAGGAATACCCAGCCACTAGTAGACGAATTGTCTTCAGTGTTACTGATCCAACTTGCATCAGTGTATCCTTCTAATACTGAAGGATAACCAGTATATGAGAGACTATAATCCATAGTTATCTTCAAATACTTAAAGACCCTCTGAATTGCTTGCCAGTGATGAGTACTAGGATTACTAGTATACCTGCTCAGTTTACCCATAGCAAAAGCAATATCAGGTCTTGTACAAGCCATGGCATACATCAAGCAGCCAATCACCCTAGAATACTCAAGTTGAGATACAGCTTTGCCAGTATTAGGCATTAGCTTCTCACTTGTATCCATGGGAGTACTCACTGGAGTACAATCAAAGTAATTAAATTTCCTTAACACCTTCTCAATGTAATGAGACTGAGAGATAGAAATTTTGTTACTTTCATGTTTAATCCTAATACCAAGGATAACATTAGCCTCCCCCATATCCTTCATGGAAACTTTGATGACAAAAATTCCTTTGTAAGGTCAACTTGATTTTTGTCAGTGCCAAAAATCAACATGTCATCAACATATAGACAAATGATGACTCCTTTACCAGATTCATCAAATTTGCTATATACACATTTGTCAGCCTGATTAAGTAAATAACGACTAGACAAAACCACTTCATCAAACTTTTGATGCCATTGCTTAGGTGCCTGTTTTAGTCCATAAAGAGACTTAATCAGTTTACACACCTTGTTTTCATTGCCAGGCATGATGAAGCCCTGAGGTTGGTTCATATAAACTTCCTCATCTAAGTCACCATTTAAGAAAGCTGTCTTCACATCCATCTAATGAATAATCAGATTGTAAATTGATGCCAAAGCAATCAGCAATCTTATGGTACTGATACGAGCCCTGAATAACTAGACTTGAATAACTAGACTTGCCTTGAACTTTTCAACAGTTCTATCTACCTTCATTTTCTTTTTGAAAATCCATTTGCTACCTAGAGGTTTGCAACCAGGTGGTAGATCAGTCAACACATAAGTGTTGTTGCCCATGATGGAGTCCATCTCATCATTAATTGCTTCTTTCCAGAAAGCAACATCCTGGGACTTCATTGCTTCTTCAAACGTTTTGGGATCATCCTCAACAATGAAGCAATAGGAGTATTGATCAGAGACCTCACTCCTTGTACCTTCAATTAAGTATAATTGAAACTCAGGTCCAAATGACTTTGGAGTCCTGACCCTATTACTCCTTCTGAGCTCAGGTTCAGGTTGTTGTTCCACAACCTCATCAGGGACCTGAGATGATAATTCATCAGGGACCTCTGATACACCAATGTCATCAGTTCCATTTGGAATCCTTTGACTTGGTCTAGGGACTGATGAGAATCTATTCTCATCAAATAGTGCATCCCTTGATTCAATTATTGAGTTAATTGAAACAGATTCATTAGGTTCAATAACATAGAACCTATAAGCCTTGGAATGCTCAGCATATCCAACAAAGATGCATTCAATGCCTCTTTCACCCAAAGTTTTTTGCTTTGGATCAGGGAGTCTTACAACAGCCCTACAACCCCAAACCCTGAGATAATTCAGGTTTGGTTTCTTTTTAGTCCAGAGTTCATAAGGTGTAACCTTGTTCCTTTTATTAGGAACCCTATTTAGTAAATAGCAAGTCGTTAACATAGCTTCACCCCAGAACCCTTGACTCAGCCCTGAATAGGACAACATGGAATTAACCATCTCCTTCAGCACCCTGTTTTTCCTTTCAGAAATACCATTTTGCCGAGGAGTATAAGGGGCAGTCGTTTCATGGATTATACCAACAGACTGAAAATACAGAGTATCCATGTACTCACATCCCCTATCAGTCCTAAATCTTTTGATTAGAGACCCTTGTTGTAATTCAACTTCAGTTTTAAATACTTTAAATTTATCTAATGCTTCATTCTTAGTATGTAACAAATAAACATAACAAAACCTAGAAGCATCATCAATAAAAGTCACAAAGTATTTTTTATTCCCCAAAGAGGGAGTAGCATGTAAATCACATAGATCACTATGAATCAGCTCCAAAACTTTAGTTTCATGTTTTACACTTTGAAATGGTTTCTTAGTTATTTTGGTCATCATGCAAGTTTTACACTTTTTAGTGTTCATATCAAAGGCTGGAATTAACCCATCCTTAGGTCTTGAACCAACTTCTATCTTTACACACATGAATTGTTGCACCAGAGTCAACCCACCAAGCAACATCATCATCCTGCACAAAATATATTTCAAATATATATGTAACATAATAAATCTCAAAAGACTTATTAAATATATTCTGACCTTTCAGAGAATTGGTGTTACCATTCCCTCCACTTGTGCCTGATCTATTGGTTTTATTGCCAATCTTAACACCTTTACAATCCTTCTGAAGTGTCCAGTTTTACCACACTTCCAACAAGTCACTTTGGGTTTCTTGTTAATATCATATTTGGTGTTATCTTGATGCTTACGCTTGCCCTTGTTGTCATTGTTCCTGGAGGAGTTGTTATGCTCCACCATATTGATAACTGATAGACCAGTAGCATTGCTACTCTTTGGCTTGTCAATATCTTGTGCTTTGAGTGAATCCTCAATGCGCAAGTGACTGCCCAACTCAACAAGATTTAATTCCTCCTTCTTATGTTTCAGCATATGCTTAAAATCTTTCCATGAAGGAGGTAATTTATCAATGATACAAGAGACTGAAATAGCCTCATCCATGTTCATCTTGTGTTGTGTGAATCGACCAAGTATACTAAGAAGTTCATTGTATTGTTCCATAACAGGTCTAGAATCAACCATTTTGTAATTGTTAAAATTACTTACAAGGAACTTCTTACTTGATGCATCCTCAGCCATATATTTGGCTTCCAAGGAATCCCATAGTTCTTGAGAAGTTTCAACATTCTGATAAATATCAAAAAGAGAATCAGACATACCATTGAGAATTAAACCTCTGCAAACATAATCATCATTCTCCCATTTGCTTCCTGCCCTCATCTGATCCATAGTAGCATCATCTCCATAATCTTCAGGAATCTCAGTTGTAGAACATAAACCGCATTCATACTTGACAACAAGAAGTGCATCTTCTTTTGCCATCTTCTGATATCAACACCTTCAAACTTTTCCAACTTGGAAAAGTTAGCAGCCATTTGTCTCATAGTAGTAGCCATTGATTATCACTAATAGTTTCTATTGATTTTTGGTTAATATGTGTTAACAAGTTCCCAGATTAGGGTTAAGATAACCAATAAGGTACCGGATATTCACTTGAAATCGTGGTATCACTTTCCAATAGAAACTATTCGACCCTATGCCTGGGTTACACGAATATCTCTATGGGATAAGACCAAGTGAAGTTCTTGTTTTAGGCACAAATCAAGAACAGAAAACGTATTCAAGTGTTTAGGGTTTGTGTTGATCATAGTATCCATGCAGAATGTTATGACCTCTATTTATAATAGAAAATACTCAAACCCTAGCCCATGGAATTATATATAATTAACGGCCCATTAATGATGAGGCGAAAAATGATCCATTTTTAGGGGGTCATTTAAGCCCGGAATTGAATTTATTTGATCAAATATTGCCCTAAATCGTTCCTTTTGTGATTTTAGGTACTTTTGGAGTGAATTCTGGAAAAGGAAGCATTTTGGACGTTTTTGGAACATAAAAGTGAAGAAAACGACAAAGTCCTAATTTTCCTTGCTTGGAACAGTACCTGACGGCGTCACAAGGTTCTACGTGACGGCGTCAAGAGTAAAACAAGAGGTGAAGTGGATAGAGTCCGTGACGATCTAGAGAGTTTTTACACTAGGGGCATGACGGCGTCACCATAGGCCGTCATGGTCCCATTACATGTGACGGCCCAGAGAAAATTTGCACTTGACGGCGTCAGATCTGGATCTAGGCAATCCGATATTTCTATGGGCGGCGAGTTGACGGCGTCAGACATTTCTTCTTGACGCCGTCACGATAGAAAATCTATATATAGTTTTGTAATTTTCATTCATGAAGTGAGGACAATTAGAGGGATAACTTGTAGAAACCCTAGCACAATTTTTATTGTTCTTTCAAGGGTTTTTACCCTTTGAAACCTTTCATGTTCAATTAAGATAAGTATCTTTTCAATTCATTCAATATGTCTATGTGTTGTTTGAATATATCTTACGCCTGTCTTGATTTTAACATGCTAGGCTAGATCTCTTGTGTGTTTGCTTAGATGTAGTGAAACCTAGATGTTGATTATGGGTTGATTGCTTGTTTATAGTTGTTACGGATGAATGATTTCGATGTTAGACTTAAGAAAACTGGCAGACTTCCATAGGGTAACATGCTTGAACGTCTTAAGAAACATGAACCAATGCGTACTAGGTTTTTACGGTTGTATTTAATGCATGAGCGAATTCTAATGATCCCATGTTAGGAGCTTCTTGCAGGCTCGACATTGGAGTGAAGTAGGAGCTTATAGAGTTGGGGAAGTACGTACGCCACCCCACAAATGGTATTATGGAATATAACCCGTCATCCACGCAATTGTAACAAACTATCAACCTGTAAAAGATATCTAGGGAGTAATGAAATCTAAGTAAACACAATTTTCTCATTTATTGTTCACACCACTAGTTTAATTAGTTTTATTTACATTTTTGTTATTTTATTTTGATTGCATCTTAGTTATTGGGTTAGTTGACTAGCAACTAATTCCGCCCACTCTTCCAAAAACCCGAGATTTTAATTGCTTTTATAAAAATATTAAAATACAAAAAGAATCATCCCTCACCTCTAGACCTAGTTTTTAGGCTTTCTAATCCTAGCGACACTATTCCTGAGTTGAACGATCAATCCCCCGGTACTTGTCACTATGCTATACTACAACGATCAGGTGCACTGCCTGGTGGGGGTTGTAAGCTTCTCGAGATCCCTCGAGAGGTAAAGCCTGGTGCAATTCTCACGCATCAAGTTTTTGGCGCCGCAGCCCGGGGAATAGTTATTGTCTAGGTTAGGATTTCTTTTTATTAGGTCTACTTGCTAGATTCCTTTCTAGTAATATTTTATTTTTATTTTTAGGTTCTCTTTAGTCTATCTATTTCTTCGTGCCTCTGTTAGTAAATTAATTCATTGACTATTCCGTTGACCATTATGGAAAACACGAATCCACCCCTTTCCCCTAGAGAAGTGGCTTTGTTACGTGAACAAATTGAGAATGAGATTAGGGAACTTTGGGAGCTTAATAGGTTGATTAATGTTGAGCTCGACCATGCATTTAGTGACCTAGCGACCACCTTGTTTTCAAATAAGGACCTAGGAACTAAAGATTTTGAGGATGTTGTTGAGGAACTTGAGGAAGGGGAGATTGATCCAAAGCTAGATGACTATTTTAATCTATACCCCACTAAGGAGGAGATTGCGTACTATAATAATCTTATCGATAATCCTCGACCTCCTTTCACTAGAATTGAACCTAAGATAAAGAGAGGCGATCCTAAGAATGCTAAGATACCGTGTATGATTGGGTATAAACACATTGACAATGCTTACATTGATTTTAAATCCCCAATCAACATTGTGTCCTCAAGTGTCTATAATGATATTGTGAAAACAAGACTTGGACCTAGAAGAGATCCCAAATACCCCGGTGGAGTTTGTAACTTTGTCAGGAGAATTAAAGGTCTACATGTCTTTGTCGGGAACTTTACTTATATCACTGACTTTATGGTTGTTGAAGACCTAGCTAGTGTTATTCATTGTCGCTTATCCCATGTTGTGTTTGGTAAACCATTTATTGAAGAGTCCAAGTTAGAATATGATGTGATAGAAGGGACAATCCGATTTGTTAGTAACACCGATAGGATCACTTATAGGATGCCTAATAGAACGAAAGAATTTCGTTTTGTGCCTCGATTTGACATGGATAACATTGGTGCTTTCGAGGACATCAATGAAGAGGATAAGAAAAAGGGCATGGGCTATGTATGGGAGAAGAAGAGCCTTTTCTACAAAGATTGCTTGACTCTAGGCCCGAAGTATAAAGTCGATTAGGAATTTGCCAATAGGATTATAGGAGCAATTGAGAAAAAGGTGGTTGGTCTCTATAAAGAACATTTACAATCAGAGAATGAGACCAACGATGAGGTCACGTAATTGCCCATGACCTTGAGTCTAGCTACAAGACTCGTAAATAAAGAAAAGCGCTTCTTGGGAGGCAACCCATGCTTTGTGTGATTTTTATTTGTTTGATTGTTATTTGTTTTCGTATGCATGCTTTATTTTTATTGTTGGTAGATCATGTTTCAAAAATAAAATGGTGAAAATACTTTATTTTGTCGTTTGACTTCGTCGTAACTTCATACAAAGGTATTTCGCAAAAGATAAGTGTAAGGGGAAACCCCAAATATGTTTTTTAAGAAACAAAATTGATCATGATTCTCCACAATATTAAATGGACATGTATATTCGTATTTGTTAGAGTCAAATGCTTGTATCGAGTCATAATGATGTTTTGCAGGATTTTCCAGGAAATAGGACATAAGTTTTTCCAAAAAATTTTCGGAAACTTAACGTAAAGATTTCTGCAGGTCACTTCTGACGGCGTCATGTGTAAAATTCTGGAAATTTTGCTAGTTTTGTTTTTCTAACGGAGTCTTAAAGTTTTTGTTAATTCTTTAGTTTTATAAACTCCAGGAAATCTGCAAACATTCATTCCACAAGCATTATATCTTACAATGTTTTTTAGGATTTGTTAGTATATATAGATTGCCGCCGATTTTACGCGAGGTTGCCTTGTTTGTTTTCTCAGGTTTAACAGGTTATGTATGACAAGAAGATGATTTATTTTTCTGGAAGGGAAGCTTTGATTGTTCATTTTCTTGGAGGAAGATCTAACCTTGTTACCACACTATCCACACCGAACGAATCAGGGGAGTATTTGATTTCATTCTTTTACCTGTTTTACTTTTACATTCTTTAATTGAACATTGGGGACAATGTTCATCCTAAGTGTAAGGGGAGGGTAAATGATGATATCTTATAGGATACAATTGCACTTGAGTTTGTTTGTTTGATGGTAGGTGTGTAATAAAACTAAGAGAAATACTTGTTAGTGTAATTTTAGCGCCAAATTTAAATTTTTTTACAACATTTAGGAGTGAAGCTTTAGCCTTAGCAAGCGTCTCATGGTTAGGAGTCGTATGACTAACACAAAACCGTACTATTCAGAAAAATTTTCCACCCAAATATGTGAGGTTCGCCTTTAGATTTGATAGGAAAAGCATTTATTGTTTGTGCTTATGAGTGTACCGGTAGCATTTAGATTCTAGAACTTGCGTTAGTGATGCATCCCGAGACCGCTAGTGAGACCACATTCGTGTAGTAGGATTTACTACATGATAAGAGGCATTAGGATCACCCTTGTGTTTAAACCTGTATCATAATTACTTGACCATTTAAGTCATATTACTTGGCTAGTAAAGTCAACTAATTTTTCCCACACCGTTAGCGTTGTACTCATTTTTAGTACACGAAACCCCTAGTACACCCCTCCGAGTCTATCTTTTCGTTTCTAACTTTAAGCATCTTACTTAAAGGAAGAATTTGTTACAACCCACTTAAATGTACACCAAAATAGCCTTAGCCTTCCGTGTATGCACTCATCTTTAGTGCATTATTGTTATTTGTTTAAACCCTTATTTAATTATCTAATTGATTACATGGTTGCTAAGTCGAGTCATATCCTTGTACATATTGTTTTGGGACGATTGGGACTCATGGGTAAAGTACTAATGTTATGGAGTAATGGGGAAGAACATCATATTATTACCCCCATATGTACGTTAATCTTAAAAGTACTCCAAGTGTTTTGATTATCTTGATTCGAGTTATTAGATTAGTTTATTGTAAAGTATATAAAAATTCAAGTGTAAGGGGAATGTTCATTCCCTATGATGTATTATTTTGGATGGTAGGGTAAGAGTGTATGAAAAAAAATATAAAAAAAATAGAAAAAGAAAAGAGAAAAAAAAAACATGCGGACTACCATCCCGTTTTATTCTATGTTTATTTTATGTTTTTGTTATTTTTGATTTATTAGCTTAAGTCGAGTCTAGTCTTGGCTTAGCAATGCCATATTGTACATGTAATTAACCAAGATGATTAACTCGCCACCAGTAAAGATTGCCTTTATCCAACAAAACCGTGTATTCCTAGGTGCTTACGCCAAGTGGTGGAGGTTTGATCCTTTCCCAAGCCTATGGTAATCTATTTTGCTATGACAGGTAGTGAGAGATGTTTTCCATTTTCATATTGTGATATATACTTTATTACATCCGAGAGATGTGATCTAAACACTATTTGTGAGGTGCTAGTGTATGACCTCCGTGCTTGTCTTTGGTCTTTAGTGGAATGATTATTTGTTGTAATTACTTATATATTAGTGTTAAATGACCCCTAACTTGTATTTTGATTAGAATAAAAGCACATTTGCTTGAGGACAAGCAAATCTCAAGCGTAAGGGTATATGATGAGGCGAAAAATGATCCGTTTTTAGGGGGTCATTTAAGCCCGAAATTGAATTTATTTGATCAAATATTGCCCTAAATCGTTCCTTTTGTGATTTTAGGTACTTTTGGAGTGAATTCTGGAAAAAGAAGCATTTTGGACGTTTTTGGAGCATAAAAGTGAAGAAAACGGCAAAGTCCTAATTTTCCTTGCTGGGAACAGTACCTGACGGCGTCACAAGGTTCTACATGACGGCGTCAAGAGTAAAACAAGAGGTGAAGTGGATAGAGTCCGTGACGATCCAGAGAGTTTTTACACTAGGGGCATGACCGCGTCACCATAGGCCGTCATGGTCCCATTACATGTGACGGCCCAAAGAAAATTTGCCCTTGACGGCGTCAGATCTGGATCTAGGCAATCCGATATTACTATGGGCGGCGAGTTGACGACGTCAGACATTTCTTCTTGACGCCGTCACGATGGAAAATCTATATATAGTTTTGTAATTTTCATTCATGAAGGGAGGACAATTAGAGGGATAACTTGGAGAAACCCTATGTGTTGTTTGAATATATCTTACGCTTGTCTTGATTTTAACATGCTAGGCTACATCTCTTGTGTGTTTGCGTAGATGTAGTAAAACCTAGATGTTGATTATGGGTTGATTGCTTGTTTATAGTTGTTACGGATGAATGATTTCGATGTTAGACTTAAGAAAACTGGCAGACTTCCATAGGGTAACACGCTTGAATGTCTTAAGAAATATGAACCAATGCGCACTAGGTTTTTACGGTTGTATTTAATGCATGAGTGAATTCTAATGATCCCATGTTAGGAGCTTCTTGCAGGCTCGACATGGGAGTGAAGTAGGAGCTTATAGAGTTGGGGAAGTACGTACGCCACCCCACAAATGGTATTAAGGAATATAACCCGTCATCCACGTAATTGTAACAAACTATCAACCTGTAAAAGATATCTAGGGAGTAATGAAATCTAAGTAAACACAATTTTCCCATTTATTGTTCACACCACTAGTTTAATTTGTTTTATTTACATTTTTGTTATTTTATTTTGATAGCATATTAGTTATTGGGTTAGTTGACTAGCAACTAATTCCGCCCACTCTTCCAAAAACCCGAGATTTTAATTGCTTTTATAAAAATATAAAAATACAAAAAGAATCATCCCTCACCTCTAGACCTAGTTTTTAGGCTTTCTAATCCTAGCGACACTATTCCTGAATTGAACGATCAATCCCCCGGTACTTGTCACTATACTATACTACAACGATCAGGTACAGTGCCTGGTGAGGGTTGTAAGCTTCTCGAGATCCCTCGAGAGGTAAAGCCTAGTGCAATTCCCACGCATCAATTAATTATATCATAATACTTTCCATAATAGTAGGAATCAGTGGTTATCAGTGGAAACAATATCACTAGCAGTGGTAATGTTTACACTATCAGTGGAAACAATAACACTCGCAGTGGCAATGTTTACACATCAGTGGAAACAATAACACTAGCAGTAGAATCCACTGTTAGCAGAATCACACTATCAGCAAAAACAGATTCATGCTATCAGCAGAATCAATACATAACCACTATTGAGTCAGGGGATTCAGTGACCAAATGGGTGTACACTCCGTACCTCCAAACCCATTACCAGGTGTGAATTAATCAGAGCAACTAAATTTTCCAACAATGCAGGACCTTAACAACGTTTTTGAGATCATAACTCATCAGAGCAACTAAATATTACCCAACCAAAGCCCGAAATGAGAAAAAACAAGAGGATTTACTAGAAAAGAATAACCCTTCTTTTCCTGTGATCTTCTCAACAGAACCATTGGGTGCAAGATTTCCGTATAGTATCTGAATGTGACCCATTTCCTTTACGGGGTTTGTTGGCTATATCCGAGACTCACTTTTCCTAAACAACATCTAAACGAGATGCGTTTTTACAAGAACCTAAATCACCACAATATGAACAAAACCCGGCTATATCCGGCCTAGACCCGTATTCCGGCGAAGACCCGGCTATATCAATGTTCAAAATTTATTTTTAGGTTAACCGAGCTGGTTAAAAGATTTTTAAGTTGAACAATCTTTTGAATGTTATTGATGAACAAGATATTGTTTTCTTTACTTTAAACGAGAATCTAAAAATTTATGTCATCTTTTCAACTTTCTTCCGTTTTCAGTTAGTTTTATCGGACTTATAACGTGTTAAACCATTGTAGGACTTTTTCCACTGTTGCTATTCCACTCGATAATTGGTTAATCCATTATCAAACCCAAAAATTATATGTAGACTTTGAGTGAAGTGTCACCTAAGACATGTGCCCACTGCCCACTTCCCAATTCTCTAACAAGCGGATCGGCCAATGAGTACAGTACCCCCTCCAAACCAGCAACATCCACCAAGCAAGTTTGATAGACCATGAGCTTTTTTGTTTTATGAAAAAGTCGAAAACCATTAGGGAGTATTAAAGAATAAAGAGTTCTTTCCACTATACTGGAAAATCGGTATTAAAAAGAAGGTATACATGGATCTTTAGGTAAAAAAGTCTTAAAAAAGCCGTTCAACTTAAAACAGAACATACAACCTAATAGATGAAAACATAAGCAAATATTATATTAAGTACGAATACAGAAGTATGCACATTTAAACATAGATATATTATTAATCACGTTTTATTCCTTGACTGGAGGTGGCTTTCTGAACTTGGTAGCTTGTTCAAACCCATAAGCAATCTCTATCAATGTTGGTTCTGAACCCTTTAAACCTCCAAAAGTAATACCATACGGACCCCCATATTTATCATACCCAGCCGGAACATTGATGCCGGGATAGCCGCCGATAGCAAGAACCGTGGAACCATCTGAATATGGTGTCACTAATGCATCCAATTTGCTTTCTCTCATCAACTTCTCAAACCCATACTTTGATGCTTTTGCCAAATTCTTTAGTGCTTCCTTCTCTAACACACCTATACCGTTAGTCATTTCGGCTGCCAAAAAAGTATCTTGTGGATATTCTTTGATCTTTTCCTGTAAATTATAAGACAATTGTTTTATGTCTCTGCAAGGGATGTTTAAAGTTTCTAAAGATGTCTTCTTTACTTACCAATTTTGCATATTTATTGTTGAAGGCTATTACATCTGCTAAAGATCTCACTGGCGAAGCAACTAAGTCCTTAAGATAGGCATTAAGAGCTATCTTGAATTCTGCAGACATTGCTATAACTTCACCATTGAACAATGAATAGACATAGTTGATGTTGGTGATTTCCATATTTTCTATCAGTATAGCACCGCTCTGCCTTGTAAAATCAAAAATTCCGGTTTAAGAATGTTACAAATGGTTAACTTAGTATGGAAAAATGCTTCTCAAAGTTATTCAAGGTTTCAGTGTCATTGTTAAATCCGAAGCCGGGATAAGTTCTCATTAATCCTAACCTCTTTCCTTTTAGTCCACCGGCTCTTAGATGTTTCAAATAACCATCCTTTGGAATATATTTTGAACCTTTTTTGGTTGCCACTTCATCAAATTTATCAAAACCCACAATGGCATTAAGAAGATACACAGCATCTATTACAGTCCTACACATTGGTCTAAATTCACCAAAATTTCAGAGAAGGATAGCAAAGTTCTTAAGGAGTATAAAAGTTAAAACGGTTAATTTTAGATTTACCCAACCGTGTCTTGTCTAGGGGTAATGGGTGTTGGAATTATTATATCATGACCTTCATATAAATAAACCAAGTTCATCAAAGTGAGCATAGCAGAAGCAATTATAACAAGATCAAATAACATGTAATTAATTTATCAATAATTAAATAGTAAACGTACCGTTATGATTCTAGCCCGAACAAGAATCAATGCAATCTTCCGGAACCAAGAACCCTAATTAGGGTTTATGTGGATTACAAGAATTACCCCTTACCTCTTTTGTAATTCAATCCAAGAATCAAACAATAGTGTGTTTGATTCACGTTCTTGTACACACGTACTAATTCAAGAAAAAGTTTATGCAAGTAATAAACACAAAATCTTTTTGGATCTATGAAAATTGAAAACCCTTAGGGTTTTGTTTGATGGATCGACCAAGAAAAGAAAGAGGAGAGAAAACACCAAGATGTGTGTGTACAAGTTATGAGAAAAACATGCATCTTGGGTTTGCTTATATACTATACAAAACTTGGAGCTCAAGGCACAAAGGAGGTGGGTTGCCCCCCTTTTCCGATCGGTTTGGAGCCCCCAAGGGGTTTCCGGAATCTTCTCTTGTTTCCATGTTTTGTCTAGTATTACTTTCCTAATCTTCGTTTAATAGATAATTAGTCATTAATCATTAAATACTAATTACTATTATTTATTTTGTGTTTAATAATTAATTATAACATTTTATAAATAATTATTACTTTTCCTCTTCATACGTATTGTGTGCAATCCCGTGATCTCAAGTTCGATCCTAACACACGACTATTATTATTTTGTCTATAAAACCAACAGCTCCCACTTAGACATATCATAATAGTGTGATCACATCGGTTAGCGTCTTGCAACACGCCGATGCCTCTAGTACAACTTGAGTAAGGCTCCTGGAAAACCTTTTAATGATTTCTCATTATTATTATCCCTTTGTTTCTAATACCATGTTAAATAAGGATATGGATCTAGGTCATTCCTTAATTAACCATTCTGTTTCTCGTTGTTAGAAATTGACAAGATTACCAAATCTTTTGAACCTTTCAAGAAAGACCTTGGGCGTGGCCACGCAAACACCTTGACAACCCTACGAGGGCCCCAGCAGTATTAAACTTCAAAAAATTAATTTGAAGGAACAAATTCTTTATTGATTACAAGCAAAACACACAAACTTTGTAACACTTCCGAAAACAACCCTTATGACTACCAGTTACGTATAGCGTTAAGTTGTTCCACAAAACTGTACTACATTCATGACCGTTATCTTGTATCTCAAGTCTAAGGATAACCTCTTATGATTTACTTAATGACAAGATCCATAAAGTAACATCATATAGTTGGGATAAGTCCTATATTCAGTATCATCGAATATCGTCTGAAATGGCATGTCTACGCATCAATATACTTTAAGTATATTATACCAACTTCAGATTTGTCTTAATTTAATAATATTCCCATATTATTAACTGACAACGGACAATTTAGAATAACTCTTATTCATGGATTTAAACATGCAAAAATAGGACAACAATAATTAATAATAGAAATAAACATACCAACATACTTTATTTCATTAAAATAATAATTGTTTACAATATCCTTTATCCAAATACTAATCACAGTTATGCATGAAACTACTAGCTAATTTAAGACCAATTCCATTGGATAATTCATTAAGCTTCTCTTTCGCCAAAGCCTTAGTGAATGGATCAGCTAAGTTATCATCTGTGTGAACTTGCAGCAGATTTATTTCACCTTCGTTAACCTTTTCACGAACAAAGTGATACTTCCGTAGAAAATGTCTGGTGCCTCTCATGACTCCAGGTTCATTGGAAAATATCATTGCAGCAGAATTGTCACAATACATATTAATAGGTAATTCAATTGAAGGCATAACACCAAGCCCTGAAACGAATTTCCTAATCCAAACAGCCTCCATAGCAGCTTCTGAAGCAGCAATGTATTCAGCTTCTGTTGCAGACATCGCAATTGTACTCTGCTTCTTGCTCCTCTAGTCTACAGCTCCTCCATTAATAACAAAGACATAACCCGTCTGAGACTTCGAATCATCTTTATTACTTTGAAAGGATGCATCGCAGAAACCTGTAACACAAAGTTCTGCAGCTGGATTTCCACCATATACCAAAAACATATCTTTTGTATTCCTTAAATACTTAAGAATATGCTTAACAGCAATCCAATGTTTTTCACCTGGATTCTGTTGAAATTGACTGGTAATATTTTGAGCAAACGCCACAGCTGGCCTTGTGCACTTAACCGCATACATAATAGATCGTACAGCCGAAGCATAAGGAACTTTACTCATGCGAGCCACCTCAGCAGGTGTTGAAGCACAAAATTCATTACATAAGCCATGTTTTACTTCCATCGGCAAATATCCTTTCTTGGAATTTTGCATATTGAATCTTTTCAATATTTTGTCAATGTAAGCACTTTGACTTAATCCAATTAACCGCCTTGATCTATCTCTATAGATTTTGATTCCCAGAATGTATGCAGCTTCTCCTAAATCTTTCATAGAAAAGCACTTTCCAAGATATGCCTTAACCTTTTGCAAACTTGGAATGTCTTTTCCCATGATCAATATGTCATCAACATAAAGAATTAGGAAAATTACATTATCACTCCCACTAGCTTTGTGATACACACATGGCTCATCAAGATTTTGAGTGAATCCAAACTTTTTGATCTCAGCATCAAATCTCTTGTTCCATTGTCGTGATGCTTGCTTTAATCCATAAATGGATCTTTTAAGCTTGCATACACGATTTGGAAACTCAGGATTTTCAAACCCTTCTGGTTGTGCCATATAGATGTCTTCATCTAAATGACCATTTAAGAAAGCGGTTTTCACATCCATTTGCCAAATCTCATAGTCATAGTACGCTGCTATAGCTATGAGAATTCTTATAGCTCTTATGTCTGCTACAGGAGAAAACGTCTCCTCGTAATCAATTCCAAAAGTTTGGGTAAAACCTTTAGCAACTAGACGAGCCTTATAAATGTGTGCATATCCATCCATGTCAGTCTTAATTTTGTAGAGCCACTTACTCCCAACTACCTTAGCACCAGGAGGTAAGTCAACTTCTTCCAAGACTTCATTGTCATGCATGGATTGTATTTCCCCATCCATAGCAGCTTTCCACTTAGCCTTTTCAGGATTATTAATGGCAGCTCTATAACTAGTAGGTTCATTAAGATCCCCTAGTGTATGCTCATCGACCTCTACATTAAGACATAGACGGTCAGGAGCTTTCACAGATCTTGAAGATCTACGAATGGGAACTACTTCAACTTCCGGTGGAGGACCCAGACTTTCCGGTTCTATAGGAAGTGTGCTAGTGTTTTCTGAAGGTAATGCATTATCTAGATCATCTTCTAGATCATATACTCTCCCACTGATTTCTTGAATTACTAAATCACTTTCAAGAAAATCACCATACCTAGCAACAAACACTTTGTTCTCAGGTGGGTAGTAAAAATAGTAACCCATTGTTTCCTTTGGGTATCCTATAAAAATGCATTTTACAGATCTTTGTTGGAGTTTGTCTTGTGAGTCACGTTTAACATACACCTCACAACACCAGACCTTTAAATAAGACAAGTTCGGAGCTTTTCCAGTCCATATCTCATATGGTGTCTTATCAACCTTCTTGGTGGGAACCATATTCAAAATACGAACAGCTGATTCAAGAGCATAATCCCAAAAAGACAAAGGAAGATTAGTAAGATTATACTTTGATCGAACCATGTCCAACAATGTACGATTCCTTCTCTCAGATACACCATTTTGTTGTGGAGTATATGGAGATGTGAGATTCTGGACAATTCCATTCTCTGTTAAGAAATCTTTAAAATCTTGACTAAGGTATTCACCACCTCGATCAGAACGAAGAGCTTTAATCTTCTTTCCCAATTGCAATTCTACTTCTGCTTTGAAAACTTTAAATGTTTCAAACACCTCATGTTTATGCTTAAGTAAATAAACATAACCATAACAGCTGAAATCATCTGTAAAAGTTAAGAAGTAAACAACACCTCTCCTTGACACATGTCTAAGTGGTCCACATACATCCGTATGTATCAAACCAAGTAGATCTGAAGCTCTTTCCATATTATTATGAAAAGGTTTCTTCGTCATCTTCCCAGAAATATAAGACTCACACTTATCAAATGATTCATCATTGATATTATTCAAAAGCCCTTCACGTTGCAGCTTTTGCATGCGAGTCTTGCCTATATGGGCAAGTCTACAGTGCCAAAGGTAAGACGAATTCAAGTCATACTTCATTCTCTTACTTATGCTGTACATCGAATTATTATTATTGTTGGAAGTCACACAATTATTCATATCAATTTCAAACACACCATTCACAGCAACAGCATTAAAATAAAATACACCATTTAAAGAAACAGAAATTTTATTGCCATCAATAGTATGAGAAAAACCAAGATCCAACAAACATGAAAAGGAAACAACACCTCTAATTATAGAAGGTGCATAATGACAATTGTTTAAACAAAGTACTAAACCCGAAGGTAAAACTAAATCAAACATTCCTATGGCTTCAACTGCTGCTTGTGCTCCATTTCCCACATGTAGAAATTGCTCCCCATAAGCTAGTCTCCTTTCCTCTCTAAACCCCTGTAGTGTATTACAAATATTAATACCACATCCAGTATCATATACCCAGGAATTTAATTTATGAGATAAAGTAAATAATTCAATGACAAATAAGTTACCTGAAGTGCTGGAGCCCATGTGCCCAGTCTTCTTATCCTTATTGTTTCGCAAGTCATCGAGATAAAGAGGACAATTCCTCTTCCAGTGACCCATCACCTTGCAGTAATGGCATCCTTGATCCTTCTTTGGATTATTCTTCACAGGAGGGTTCTTCTTAGGTTGAGGTGGTTGATAAGCCATAACCTGCTTATTCTTATCAGCCTTCTTCTTTCCTTTACCCTTCTTCTTGTTCGCATTTGGCTTGTTAATTCTACCCCCTTGTATAGCAAGAACTTGGGGCGTAGGAGCCTTTGGTGTTAACCCTTTCTCATAATCAATGAGCAGTGCGTGCAATTCACTTACTGTCTTCCCCACGCAATGCATATTGAAGTTCCTCACAAAACCACTAAAATCCTTGTTAAAGGATCTATTGATTAAGTTCACAGCCATATCATTGTCATAGGGTTTCTTAAGTGTTTGTAGTTGATCCATGAAACTTTTCATCTTCAACACATGAGCACTCACAGGTTCACCATCACCCTGCTTACAACCATGTAGAGCCTCCATCAAATCGTAAATCTCTACATTTGATGGTTTCTCATATAGTTTCTTGAGTTCATCAATCATGTTCATAGGGAAATACTCTTCAAACTGCCTTTGAAGAGGTGTGGACATCGCCCCTAACATCATTGCAACCACATCAATATGTTCCTTACAATCAAGATTCCATTTGGCCTTAGCAGCATCAGTAGCTGCCTCGCCAACAGGTTCATCAGGACAAGGCGTTTTCAAGATTTCAAGTTGACCAGTCACTCGCAGGACAATCCTAAGTGAACAATACCAATCATTGAAATTCTCCGAGCCAGTCAATTTTTCTCGTTCAAAATAAGTTTTGAACACAGAACGAAAGTTGGTGTTATCAATTTGAGCCATTTCTACAGATAAAGAAAGTTCAAAACATTAGTATTTTTTATAATACAATTTTTCAAGAAAATTAAAATACCCAAGGAAATCATATCCATAGAATAATCTTGAAAACTAGGATCCTCCATAAATATAGTTTCATCACATCAGTTGATCTGCTAGTAATGAAAGTATAATATGAGGTAACTTCTCGTACAAGTAATTGGCATAACATTTGTCCAATTCCTAGATATATGGGATTTACAATCACAAAACATTTGTATTGTAAGCATGTTTAGTCCCCATCTTAATGCCTTGAGTCCAAGATCTCACTTACTACTCAATTTAAGTCTTCTAACTTAAAAACTACAAACTCACAAATCCATCACATCAGTTGATCTGCTAGCAATGGATTCATGAAATTTACCTCTCCATTGCAATCTCGCCAAGTTCTCACATGACGTAAATTACAACTTCAAGTGTTCTTAATTAGATGGCATTCGACTTAGTTTTATAAGGGTATTAATATTTTGATGTGATCAAAATAATGTATGAAGAAGCATGCATACAACTTCATAACATTGGTTTTACAAAACATTTTTATTACCAATTTGCTAAGAATAAAATAACAAAGTTTTGATTGAGGTATCGGGTTCACCAATTAAAGAATTACCATCAATTATCGTCCACTATATCGTACTTTTGAATAAGCCCGAAAGCTTAGTGTTTCGGATAATCATTGTGGAATTGTGGATAATTCACCCTTAAGATGACAGTGTACATGTAATGGTTGTTCGGTAAGTCTAATTTACACGCAAACGAGCGTTAAGACAGAATGTTGTCTCTCTAAGGCCAAAATTTAATGCGTTGCCATCCTTATACCCATCTTATAGTGTGTAAACTTCGGTCGAGCCTATTTAACAATTACGTACAAAAACATTAATCAACCAATCATTTGAGATTTATTCTTAAAAACCAAAACAATTTCGCCATTATTTAGTCCGTATTATTTTTCTATTAAAAAATTACCCTTTTCGTTTATAAACATGTCTAACACAATTAATAAACAAAAACAAGTAATGTACAATAAAAAATAAAACAACTAAATAAACAAATATACATAATCATAACAATTAAATATGTATAAAACATGTAGCCACATGCAAATCTTATTCAATAGTCCTATTAATAATCAAATCTAGGTGTATAACGTATTAATTCAATTAAGGCTTTCTTCTTATAGGAAAAAGAGCCACATACATCGATAAATCGATTGCGTAAGCCAAAATTAAATAAATACCACATAGCACATAATTGATTACTTAATATTGGAGTCTTCCCCAATTCGACATCTATTAATAAATTTACATGTATCGATATAACTTAACTATTAATTCGTATAAACAATTTAAACCATTTAAATTATAACACAATATAAAAATCCATGCAAATATGCACTTTTTCATGGATTTAGCTTAACAATTAATATATTGCACCAAGATCGTTTACTAAAACGCATAACAATTACATGACATCTTAGGGTTTCTAATCATATTAAAAAAAAATTAAAAACCATAAACCCTAAAACCCTATTAAGGTCAATCGACCCATAAATATTTTAGGGTTAGGAATCTAACAAATAAACCCTAAAAACATGTAACTAAACGAATCAAGATCCAATTTTTATGCATTTCGATAATTAATTACACATTATAACGGCTCTAGATGCCACTGTTGGAATTATTATATCATGACCTTCATATAAATAAACCAAGTACATCAAAGTGAGCATAGCGGAAGCAATTATAACAAGATCAAATAACATGTAATTAATTAATCAATAATTAAATAGTAAACGTACCGTTATGATTCTAGCCCGAACAAGAATCAATGCAATCTTCCGGAACCAAGAACCCTAATTAGGGTTTATGTGGATTACAAGAATTACCCCTTACCTCTTTTGTAATTCAATCCAAGAATCAAACAATAGTGTGTTTGATTCACGTTCTTGTACACACGTACTAATTCAAGAAAAAGTTTATGCAAGTAATAAACACAAAATCTTTTTGGATCTATGAAAATCGAAAACGCTTAGGGTTTTGTTTGATGGATCGACCAAGAAAAGAAAGAGGAGAGAAAACACCAAGATGTGTGTGTACAAGTTATGAGAAAAACATGCATCTTGGGTTTGCTTATATACTATACAAAACTTGGAGCTCAAGGCACAACGGAGGTGGGTTGCCCCCCTTTGCCGATCGGTTTGGAGCCCCCAAGGGGTTTCCGGAACCTTCTCTTGTTTCCATGTTTTGTCTAGTATTACTTTCCTAATCTTCGTTTAATAGATAATTAGTCATTAATCATTAAATACTAATTACTATTATTTATTTTGTGTTTAATAATTAATTATAACATTTTATAAATAATTATTACTTTTCCTCTTCATACGTATTGTGTGCAATCCCGTGATCTCAAGTTCGATCCTAACACACGACTATTATTATTTTGTCTATAAAACCAATAATGGGAACGACTCCTGATCGGCTTGTGAGACCTACACGGGTTTGATCCCGACAATTGAGTTGGCACTTGAAGGACATAGGAAAACATCAGAACTTAAGAAATGTCCATGCTTTGTAAAAGACTTAGAGGGCTTACAACTGCTTGTTTAGTTAGCTTATTTAGCAAGCATCTTAGCTTTTTTGGGATAAGGTGGTGTTTGGCTTAGCTTATTGTATTTTTGATATAATAAAATAAGCCAATAAGCATCTAAGAAATCTTATCGAATAACCCCCTCAAACAGCCACTGTTTTAACCAAACACTTTTATAGCCTATAACTCTTTTGAGCTAAATAAACCATTTGATAGAAGCCAAGATGAATGCGCCAATTCAAAAATGTTTATTTACCAATTAAGTTTAGAAGCTAAATAGCATAATCCCTCCCTAAATTGTGAATGTGCAAAAAAAAAAAAAAAAAAAAAAAAAAAAAAAAAACAATGTAAAAGACTTAGAGGGCTTACAACTGCTTGTTTAGTACGTTCTAGCATTCCAACCACTAGGTGCTGATGAGCTTCTAAAATAAGCCCATTCACTCAAGCTTGCTTTCCCAAGTATAATCGCCCCTGATTCTCTCAACTTCTTCACCACACCAGCATCTCAAGGCACCACCGACTTAAGAAGAGCGTAAGATCCCGCAGTCGTGTTAAGCTTGTCTTTGGTTGCAATGTTATCCTATAACAAAACAGGGATACCATGCATCCCAAAGGATGACTTTGGAGAATTAGCCGCCTTTCGCTCTTGATCAGCTTTCTCAGCTTGAAGAATTGCATCAGGGTTCACTTCGATAACCGCTTTATAGATTGGATTAAGTTTTTCTATCTCCTTGATGTAAAATTCAACTAAACCCTTGGATGTAAGTTTGTTTTGGTTAAAAGCTGTTCTTATCTCATCAATAGTAGCCTCTCTTATCGTAAACTCAGAGCTCTGAATAGCGCTCTGAAACATGACAGCTAGTAGAAAACCCATGATTATTAGTACTTTATTGAAGAAAACAAATTGAAGTTCAACCCCACGAAACAATATTCAACATTGAATCCAAAAGCATATATTGACTATGACACGTCTTACTGTCACATTATCTAGGCACATAGAAACCAAATATTGCATAACATAAACCTAAGACACTTGACAGCAATCCGAGATGACAGCCTGCTTTGACATATCTCTGCCGCTTAATCCCGACTTCTTGATGGCCTTCACGACATCCATTCCATCAACAAAACCTGACCAAACAAAACACGTTTACCAAGGAGTGATTCAGTGGATCAAACAAACCAATATCTTTCGCTGGAGTTGAATAGAAGAACTCAACCATCATAAATGACATTAGACCAACTTGCTGTTTTTAGCTTACTAGTTATAATACCCATGCACGCACGGGTTTTTTTTTAAAACTTTTAATTAGGTATTATTATAAATTGAATACAAACAAATTGACATGTTCTAAACTCTTTTACTTACTGGACAAAAAATTGGAACTCTTATGTATATATGTATTTTATTTATTTATTGTTTTAATATAATGATTTTGGAACCAATACCACAATAGTCTCTCCAGCCAAATGAGAGCCTAGATGATTTCGAGGAATCTCAAAAACAGTCCTTCACGTATAAAGGGACGGAACCAGGACACAATTTGACCAGGTGCATTTACAAAAAATTATACAAAATTAGGAACACAACTTTTTGGGACAAGGTGCATTTACGAAAAATCAAGGTTTTTTACAAAAAAATAACACTATGCCGCAAAATTCCATGGGTGTCCGGGGACTCCCCGGGACCCACCCTGGTTCCTGCACGTATACATATCCTTGGGTCTTTCCCAACAGTTATGATCTGAAATGTAGAGCAATGGTCTCTCGTGGTTTTTTGTGTTGGCCCAAAGATTGGAAAGGGCATAAAAATTTGACTGGGTGAGCAAGGCTTTTTTTGATCGACATCGATCATAAGTCTTAATAATGTGCTACTGCTAACTTGGAAAAGGTGATTCTAAAAGTCACTAGGTAAGCACCATGCTCCTTAATCCATATTGTATGGGTTTTCAATTAATCATAATATTTACAACTCATATTGTATCCACTGCTTTGAACAAAGCTATTAATGAGTATCATAACAGAGAAGTTAGTGTTTAAGACTCCACTCGCTCGGTTATCAAAACAGAATTTGAACATATAATTCAAGAAAACAAACTGAGCCATGACAGCTATCATCGATTCTAAAATATACTATAAGAAAGGAATTGTAGCATTAACACTATAACACTAAGCAGATAAATCATACCTAAAACAGAAAGCAGAATCACACATTAGCAAAGGATGCAATGTACTCAAAGTAGCTATTAAGATAGCTCCGTGACCCTGAATTTCCTGAATTAACGAGTGTGCGGAGAGTCTTTGATACGATCTTGTATTGTACAACCTATTCAGATAAATTCATCACTATAAAAGAATCCGCTTCCCTTTCTCCCAAAACAATACAACGAACATCTGATATGATACTCCAGCTTTTGGGTAATGGCACCGTAATGTCATCAAGATTAACAATGTACTTCACCAACCATTCAGAACACCCATTCCTCATCTCATAAATATACAATTCTTTTGAATCATAATTACCCCTACAAAGTAGAAGCAAACAACCACGAGACTCGACCAACTTGCATTCATGATAATCCGTCCCATCAGAGGTTAAAAGGGTTTCTAAGGGTGTCAAAACCGGACACTCATTTAATATGTCTAACTTGAAATGCAAATTCGATCTATGATTTACCCAATGAATGGCATCATTTGTTGGTAATTATTAGTAAACGGGTTCCCAGATTAGGGTTAAGATAATCAATAAAGGTACCGGATATTCACTTGAAATCATGGTATCACTTTCAAATAGAAACTATTCGACCCTATGCCTGGGTTACACGAATATCTCTATGGGATAAGACCAAGTGATGTTCTTGTTTTAGGCACAAACCAAGAACCACATGCGTATTCAAGTGTTTAGGGTTTTGTATTTTTGTATATATATCCATGCAGATGTGTTATGACCTCTATTTATAATAGAGAATACTCAAACCCTAGCCCATGGAATTATGTATAATTAACGGCCCATTAATTATATCATAATACTTTCCATAATAGTAGGAATCAGTGGTTAAAACCGAGTAGCAGAATTACTGATGCTATCAGCAGATTCACACTAGCAGCAGCAGAATCAGCTAGCAGCAGGATCAGCTGTCAGCAGAATCCTATCAGCAGGATCAGCTAGCAGCAGAATCCTAGCAGCAGAATCAGATTAGTAGAATCAGATTCATACTATCACAACCACTATTGAGTCAGGGGATTCAGTGACCAAATGGGTGTACACTCCGTACCTCCAAACCCATTACCATGTGTGAATTAATCCCTCAAGTGCACTAAATTTTCTAACAATCCTCCCCAAATTTAGTTCACTTCCTTTGCATGAAAAATTAAACACAAAACAAAACAAGTGCATAAATGAAAATATCCTGAGGATTGAATTTCCATATTAGTACATATACTTTCAAATATTCGAGAATCAGGGTGTTCTAAGAATTGAACCCTTCAACCCATTTGAATACCTGATGATAAATACACATAAGTTTTCAAACACTAAAATACTCCTGACACTATAAAAGCCATGTGTCCATATCCAATTCATAAATGTTGTAAAAGCTAAAAATCCAAAGCTTCCTGAAGCGGCAAAACTTTAACATTCACATAGGTGGTTCATCTTTAATTCATGCTCCTGCTTAGCACTTTTTCAAAGAAAATTAACCATTAAGAAGTGAAGACTTCATCCTCCTTTCAGCAGGTAACAAGCACAACCTTGGGATGTTTTTGATACATGTGCTTCAGTCTACTAAATGATCAGCTTTCCACATTGAACTCAGCTTCCAAGTTTCCTTAGAAGGGAGTTGGGTATCCTTGCATTCAGAGACTAAGTTGGACTTAAACCCATCCCTTTAGCAGTCTTCAAAACCAAGTCTCTAGCCAAACCCTTCGTCAAGTGATCAGCTAAGTTTTGTTGAGATTTAACAACCACTATAGATACCACCCCATTCATGATAAGCTCACGAATCATGCTATGCCTAACACCTAAGTGTCTAGACTTCCCATTGTACATCTGGCTATAAGCCTTTGCCAATGTAGTGGCACTATCACAACGGATAGAAATAGGTGCTATAGGTTTAGACCACAATGGAATCTCAAGAAGCAAGTTTTTCAACCATTCAGCTTCTTTGCCAGCAGCAGCTAAAGCCACAAATTCAGATTCCATGGTTGAACTGGTAATGCAAGTTTGTTTCTTGGATGCCCAAGAAATTGCACCTCCTCCAAGTAGGAATACCCAGCCACTAGTAGACGAATTGTCTTCAGTGTTACTGATCCAACTTGCATCAGTATATCCTTCTAATACTGAAGGATAACCAGTATATGAGAGACTATAATCCATAGTTCTCTTCAAATACTTAAAGACCCTCTGAATTGCTTGCCAATGATGAGCACTAGGATTACTAGTATACCTGCTCAGTTTACCCACAGCAAAAGCAATATCAGGTCTTGTACAAGTCATGGCATACATCAAGCAGCCAATCACCCTAGAATACTCAAGTTGAGATACAGCTTTGCCAGTATTAGGCATTAGCTTCTCACTTGTATCCATAGGAGTACTCACTGGAGTACAATCAAAGTAATTAAATTTCTTTAACACCTTCTCAATGTAATGAGACTGAGATATAGAAATTTTGTTACTTTCATGTTTAATCCTTATGCCAAGGATAACATCTGCCTCCCCCATATCCTTCATGGAGAACTTTGATGACAAAAATTCTTTTGTAAGATCAACTTGATTTTGGTCAGTGCCAAAGATCAACATGTCATCAACATATAGACAAATGATGACTCCTTTACCAGATTCATCAAATTTGCTATATACACATTTGCAGCTTTATTAAGTAAAGAACCACTAGACAAAACCACTTCATCAAACTTTTGATGCCATTGCTTAGGTGCCTGTTTTAGTCCATAAAGAGACTTAATCAATTTACACACCTTGTTTTCATTGCCAGGCATGATGAAGCCCTGAGGTTGGTTCATGTAAACCTCCTCATCTAAATCACCATTCAAGAAAGCTGTCTTCACATCCATCTGATGAATAATCAGATTGTGAATTGATGCCAAAGCAATTAGCAATCTTATGGTACTGATACGTGCCACTGGAGAATAAGTATCAAAGTAGTCTATTCCTGACTTTTGTTTAAAGCCTTGAATAACTAATCTTGCCTTGAACTTTTCAACAGTTCCATCTACCTTCATTTTCTTTTTGAAAATCCATTTGCTACCTAGAGGTTTGCAACCAGGTGGTAGATCAGTCAACACATAAGTGTTATTGCCCATGATAGAGTCCATCTCATCATTAATTGCTTCTTTCCAGAAAGCAACATCTTGGGACTTCATTGCTTCTTCAAATGTTTTGGGATCATCCTCCACAATGAAGCAATAGGAGTATTGGTCAGAGACCTCATTCCTTGTACCTTCAATTAAGTATAATTGAAACTCAGGTCCAAATGATTTTAGAGTCCTCACCCTATTGCTCCTTCTGAGCTCAGGTTCAGGTTGTTGTTCCACAACCTCAGCAGGAACCTCATCAGCAGGAACCTCTGAAACACCATTGTCATTGGTTCCATTTGGAATCCTTTGACTTGGTCTAGGGATAGATGAGAATCTGTTCTCATCAAATAGTGCATCCATTGATTCAATTATTGAGTTAATTAAAACAGACTCATTAGGTTCTATAACATAAAACCTATATGCCTTGGAATGCTCAGCATATCCAACAAAGATGCATTCAATGCCTCTTTCACCCAAAGTTTTCTGCTTTGGATCAGGGAGTCTTACAACAACCCTACAACCCCATATCCTAAGATAATTAAGGTTAGGTTTCTTTTTAGTCCAAAGTTCATAAGGGGTAACTTTGTTCCTTTTGTTGGGAACCCTATTTAAAATATAGCAAGCTATTAACATAGCTTCACCCCAGAACCCTTGACTCAGCCCTGAATAGGACAACATGGAATTAACCATCTCCTTCAGCACCCTGTTTTTCCTTTCAGAAATACCATTTTGCTGAGGAGTATAAGGGGCAGTCGTTTCATGGATTATACCAACAGACTGAAAATACAGAGTATTCATGTACTCACCTCCCCTATCAGTCCTTAATCTTTTGATCAGGGAACTTTGTTGCAATTCAACTTTAGTTTTAAATACTTTAAATTTATCTAATGCTTCATCTTTAGAATGTAATAAATAAACATGACAAAACCTAGAAGCATCATCAATAAAAGTCACAAAGTATTTCTTATTCCCCAAAGAGGGAGTAGCATGTAAATCACAAAGGTCACTGTGAATTAACTCCAAAACTTTAGTTTCACGTTTTACTCCTTGAAAAGGTTTCTTAGTTATCTTGTTCAACATACAAGTTTTACACTTTTCAGTGTTCATATCAAAAGCTGGTATTAACCCATCCTTGGACATATCTTGCATTCTTTTAAAATGTACATGGCCAAGTCTAGCATGCCATAGGTTTGAATCATAAAGTTTAGATGTAGATATAAAAGCAGAATCAATACTATCATGAACAATATTAAGTCTGAACATTTGATTACACAAATAACCAAAACCAATAAACACACCATTTTTAGACAAAACAAACTTATCAGATTCAATAACTTGTTTATAACCACAATTATTCAAAACACTACTAGAAACCAAATTCTTTCTAATATCAGGAACATGTAAAACATTAAACAAAGAAACAATCTTTCTAGAACTAAACTTCAAATCAACACATCCTTTTCCATGCACCAGGGCAGTTGACTCGTTTCCCATATGAAGAATAGAACCATCATTCATTTACTTATAGGTCTTGAACCAGCTTTTATCTTTACACACATGAATTGTTGCTCCAGCGTCAACCCACCACGCAACATCATCATCCTGCACAAAGTAAATGTCAGATATATATATGTAACATAATAAATCTTAAAAGACTTATTAAACACATTCTGACCTTTCAGATAATTGGTGTTACCATTCCCTCCACCTGTGCCTGATCCATTGGATTTGTTTCCAACTTTACCACCCTTGCAATCTTTCTTGAAGTGTCCAGGTTTCCCACACTTCCAACAAGTCACCTTAGGTTTCTTGTTAAGATCAGATTTGGTTTTATCTTGATGCTTACGCTTGCCCTTGTTGTCATTGTACTTGGTGGAGTTGTTATGCTCCACCATATTGACAACTAATGGACCAGTAGCCGTGCTACTCTTTGGCTTATCAATGTCTTGAGCTTTGAGTGAATCCTCAATGCGCAACTGACTGCCCAACTCAACAAGAGTTAACTCCTCCTTCTTATGCTTAAGCATATGCTTGAAATCTTTCTAAGAAGGAGGCAGTTTATCGATGATACAAGAGACTGAAATAGCCTCATCCATGTTCATCTTGTGTTGTGTGAATCAACCAAGTATACTAAGAAGTTCATTGTATTGTTCCATGACAGGTCTAGAATCAACCATTTTGTAATTGTTAAAATTACTTACAAGGAACTTCTTACTTGATGCATACTCAGCCATATACTTGGCTTCCAAGGAATCCCATAGTTCTTGAGAAGTTTCAACATTCTGATAAATATCAAATAGAGAATCAGACATACCATTGAGAATTAAACCTCTGCAAACATAATCATCATTCTCCCATTTGCTTCTTGCCCTCATCTGATCTATAGTAGCATCATCTCCAAAATCTTCTGGAATCTCAGTTGTGAGAACATAAACCACATTCATACTTGACAACAAGAAGTGCATCTTCTTTTGCCATCTTCTGAAATCAACACCTTCAAACTTTTCCAACTTGGAAAAGTTAGCAGCCATTTGTCTCATAGCAGCAGCCATTGATTATCACTAATAGTTTCTATTGATTGTTGGTAATTATTAGTAAACGGGTTCCCAGATTAGGGTTAAGATAATCAATAAAGGTACCGGATATTCACTTGAAATCGTGGTATCACTTTCCAATAGAAACTATTCGACCCTATGCCTGGGTTACACGAATATCTCTATGGGATAAGACCAAGTGATGTTCTTGTTTTAGGCACAAACCAAGAACCACATGCGTATTCAAGTGTTTAGGGTTTTGTATTTTTGTATATATATCCATGCAGATGTGTTATGACCTCTATTTATAATAGAGAATACTCAAACCCTAGCCCATGGAATTATGTGTAATTAACGGCCCATTAATTATATCATAATACTTTCCATAATAGTAGGAATCAGTGGTTAAAACCGAGTAGCAGAATTACTGATGCTATCAGCAGATTCACACTAGCAGCAGAATCAGCTAGCAGCAGGATCAGTTGTCAGCAGAATCCTATCAGCAGGATCAGCTAGCAGTAGAATCCTAGCAGCAGAATCAGATCAGCAGAATCAGATTCATACTATCACAACCACTATTGAGTCAGGGGATTCAGTGACCAAATGGGTGTACACTCCGTACCTCTAAACCCATTACCAAGTGTGAATTAATCCCTCAAGTGCACTAAATTTTCTAACATCATTCCAATATACACCATCTTGAAAACATATAAAACTTTCGAAGCTTAACCAATCCCCACAACCACTCCAAACGCCCGTCTCCAAAGAGTAAATATATATTCGAACCCCATAACCAACCACATCCCAGTTTACTTCACCATAAATAACTTTGTAATGAGGTGATTTAGTAAGATCAAACGCCATTCTCGCACCAAAAACATACACTTAATAGACGGATTGTGTACGAATAATTTCTTACAGGATCTCGAATGACATAAAAGCAAACCATTGCACGACTGCAAAATCTCAAGATTACCACCAAAAGCAAAATGTGAAGCACTTGGAATGCGGATATCTAACGGCACAAAGTCATGATTATCTCTACAATCATTGGGTAGCATGGAGTAAAACTTGAGAAAGAGACCACAAGGTGGGTCGAGTTTTCGGGTGAGGCGAAGAGTGAAATCTGGGGATTTAATAAGAGAAAGCCATTGTTTGGATACAGATTTAAATAAAACAAGTGAGAGTATTGGTAACCTGAGTAGGATTTCGATCAAAAGGTCTTCGTTAGAGATGACTGAGTGTACGGGATCCGGATGCTTTTTCCATAGCCTGCCATCACTGGACGAATTTCCAGCAGTTTTTTCCATGGAAAAGATATACAGTAATTCGAAACCCTAATGCTGCCAGTAAGTTTATATTAAGAAATGGTAAAAAGAGGGTAGTGTTGTTGTTGTAAAAAGAAGCTAGTGTGTAGCCATGCAGTGAAAATAATTGAATATTCACCTAATATATGACCGCGTGAATCTATGAAATATTATCCAAAAAGAGTAATACGATTTTTTTTTGCCCGGATTCATTTGAAAAAATTGAAGTTTTCTACAAAAATTAACACTATACTAATTCTGCCTCTAGTAGTATAAGGAAAGCGAATATAAATACGGATATTAATTAACTCCAGCATTCCTTATATATAGTTAAACAAATGCTTATATATTTCTTATGAATGACGATTCGTCATTCATAAATGATTCATTTATCATCAAAATGATTTATCGTATCTATACTACATATAAAGGAAAAATGGTCAATCTTGAAAAGTGGAAATCTTGAAAAATCTTATTAAAGGAAATTATGAAATATAATTAATACTCTTATTAAAACACTCCACTACTTAAAAGTACAATAATTTATTCACATTGTACAACCAATTAAAAACACATCTACCAAATTAAATACAACCAATTAATACAAATCACAAACCGGGTTGACCCGGGACGCTTCAAACCAGACGGGTTGACCAGTTTAATTTGACCCGTTTTCGACCCAACCTAGCAAGTTGACCCGGTTTAAATCAAACAATTTTTCGACCAGAACGGTTCACCCGGTTGAACCACCCGGGTCGAACGGGTTTCAAGACATTATGTTTAATTCCTAAATATTCAAACTTTTATTATTTTTTATTTATAACCTATAAACTTTTTTTGATGAATAAACTATTTGTCGAATAAACTATTTGTCGCTATAAAGAATGTATGGTCAAATCTTGAAAAGTGATATCTTGAAAGTTAAAGGTGAGAGAAAAGCATAGTATAATTAATACTCTTATTAAAACACCCCATAACTTTAAAGTACAATAATTTATTCACATTGTACAACCAATTAAAAGTATATATATCAAATTAAAAACAACCAATTAAAACACCCCTTACTAAAAAGTACAATAAAATTTTCAAAATATACAATTTAAACAAGCTACAACATAATCTAAATATAAAATAATTAACACACTAACTAATATTATTTTACACATTATACAAATTAATAAAACACACAAAGCTTCATACAAGCTAACAAGTTGATGGTACTTATAGTTTTGAAAACTGGACCGGACCAACGGGTTCAACCGGGAACCGGTGTCGCTACCGGTTCGTCTAACTGATAAAAGTCATACGAAAACATATATTTCAAAATGAAACTATTAATACACATCGAAAACCGGGTTGACCGGCGACGCTTCAAACCCGGCGGGTTGACCCGTTTTTGACCCAACCCGTCGGATTCACTCGATTTAAATCGACCCATTTTTTGTCCAGAACGGGTCGAACCGGGTTTCAAAACATTATGTTTAATCTCTAAATCTTCAAACTTTTATTATTTTTCGTTTATAACCCATAAACTTTTTTTTATCACAAACGATCTGTCGCTATAAAATCCCGTTGCTATGCACGGGTACTCGTCTAGTTGGCGTAATTGATCATCATTTTTATTTTAATTAACTCCAATATTCCTTATATAAATAGTTAAACAAATGCCCAGTAGGCAGAGATTAGCAAACCTCATGTTTTATTATATACTAAAATAAAGGTATAACTTGTTTATAGTAATTTTACTATAATAAGTGTTTTAAACAATACGTGGTATAATTAGAATAAACTCAATAATAAAAGTAATTAATTAGTGAGTTATGTGTATTTATCTTCTAAACAATTAGAGGATAAAAGGAAGAAAAATTAGTGGAAGATTATTTTTAGATATGTTTATATATAGTTGAATATTATTTTTGGATAGTTAAATGTCTTTTTTAGGTAAGTGTGGTGTATATATTGTATTTGGGTTAATGGGTTGGTGACTTGGCGGGTTTATATATCTTACAAAAACTAACATGAATCGAAATTCAGACTACATTACTTAGAATTCTACATTAATAGCATTAAAAGCACCTTACACTCAATATTACAATCATTTAAAGATAATGTACAACCCTCAATCTACATTAATAGCATTAAAAACACACCTACACCCAATATTACAACCATTTAAACACAATGTACAACCCTCCATCTTAACCTAGACATGAACCTGTGAGCAAGACTCGACTTAATAAAACTCGACTCGATACACAAGGCTGTGAGCTCAAGCTCACGGCATCCCTTGTTTTCGCGACTCAATAACAACGACAACAAAAAACAGAAATAAAATGATACCAAACAATTATTTAGTTTCATATTTATTAGTTTTAATCTTTATTTACTTAAAAACTCTTGAAAATTCATGTACTTATCCCCCACTATCCCTAGAACGACAAAAAGGGTGGTGGGTTTTTCTACCTTCGACCGCCGGTATCAACAAAACGAGGGAGAGATGGTTTTGGTGATGAACTTGAGCTGTGGTGGTGTTAATCGTGGTGTTGGGAGGTGTTTCTTGGCGTGTGATGTACGTCAAAATGATGGGGAGGTTGTAAGGAGTGTGGTGGTGAGTTTAAGTGGCCGGCGGTGGTGTTTGTTTGGCCTGAAAAACGATTGGAGAAGAAGAATAAATAGGGTGCGGCTGGTTTGAGAGAGAAAGGGTGTCAACCCTAAGTGAGTGTATAATGAGGTTTATATAGGAAAGTGTTTTGGACCTTGTGTGAGCACTATTGCACCCTTAGGGACTAAGATTGTAAATATATGCTAGGGTGGGAAGTGTAGTTTACCAAATCTTTTAGTATTTCGTTCTCGAGGCAAATTTAGGTGTCGGAATGACTTCCCGTGATATTTTTATTAATTCCATCGAAAAAATTTAATTCAGGGTACCCGCCGCTACAACGCGCGGGTACCCTCCTAGTATTTTTAATAAATGAAATTGAATATGAAACTTTTATAATCTAATAATTGATCTGTAAGTTTAAACGGGTTAAGAATCTTGACTAGAACTTAACCCTGTTATTACATTGGTTAGTCATGTCGATACATTTACAAACTAAACTTGTTTAGCCTCAACTCTAAATCATTTGATTTTTTTTTTTCTTCAGTTTTGGGTCTTTTTATTTATTTTTTATTTTTTATTTCTTTTGTGTGTAAAAAGTTGTCACTCTTTGAATCGATGATGATTAGATTGATTATGTATGAGTTTTATTGATATAAAAGAGATGACGGTAGCAACAACATACAACACACAAGCTTTTTACATTATCTATTAATTCATAAGCAATTTCTATTAGTTGTCTCTGAACCCTTTAAACTTCCAAAAGTAATACAATAAGGACCACCATTTTTATCATACCCGGCCGGAACATTGGTTCCGGGATATCCCCCATTACCCAATAGCAAGAAACAATTAGCATACGGTGTTATTAGTGTGTGGCGTGACCTTTATTAACCAATTTTGCAATTTTTTAATTGAATGCTTTTATGATTGCAAAAGATCTCACTGGGAACCCACTAGCTCCTCAAGATAGGCATTAAGAGCTATCTTGAATTATGCCGGCGTTGCTATATCCTCACCAATAAACCATGAATTAGCGATATTAGTAGTTGATGTTTGGTATTGTGAGAGAAGTAGATATTGAAACAAAACAAGGAATGATATAATTATAAATGCTTTACCTTAATATTGAGGTTTCTCAAACTTATTCAAGCTTTCAATGTCATTATTAAATGCGAAGTCAGGATAAAGCCTCATTAATCCTAACCTCTTTCCTCCAAGTTCATCGCATTTTAGGTATTTTAAATGAATACCTTTTGGAATGTGTTTTATAAGCTTTTCTACTTCATTGTATATATCAAAACCCACAATGGCGTCAAGGATATACACAACAATAGTTATTGTCCTTCACATTGGTCTAAATTCACCAATATAGGCTAAGCAAAGTTAAATGGTATGCATTGATGAAGATTAAGCTAAATGGGTCAGATTATACAACTCTTTTGCGTAATTACCCCTACAAATAAGAAGCAAACAACCACGAGTCTCAACCAACTTGCATTCATAATAACCCGTCCCATCAAAGGTTAAAGGGGTTTTTAAGATTGTCAAAACCGGACACTCATTTAATATATCTAACTTAAAATGCAAATTCGATCCTCTTTCCCTCTTTACCCAATGAATGGCATCATTCCAATATACCCCATCTTGAAAACGCAAAAATATTTTGAAGTGAAACTGATCCACACAAACGCTCCAAACGCCCGTTTCCGAATTGTAAATATATATAATGGAACCCAAACATCAAGAACATCACATATTTGTTGACCATAAATAACTTTGTAATGAGATGATTTAGTGTTTGTGATGTACATAATATCTTTTGCTTGTTTACAGTAGTAAATTACTATGATTACCTTTTTCTTGAGTGGATATGACTTCTAAGTAGCTAGTAGGAGTATCTACATTGTCAATGTTTACCATCCCTCATCGAGCTTTGAAGGAAAGTATCCTGAAAAGATGTTATTATAAATATGGAGGGAAAGGTAGTATTTAAGTTAAGGAAGTTTAAAGTTTGAAAAACCAATGGTTACATTACAGACCGAGTTATAATTTCATAACTCATATCTCATGTGACCGTTGATTATTTAAATTTTTAGCAAACGAACAATTTTACAAGAAAAACTTGTAGTTCTATGATTCTTGAAATATTAGGCGGTTTAGTTTTTGTGAGTTCTAGGACAATTTTAAAGATGCATCCAATGTAGAATTCAAGATGGACATACAAGGATACAGTCATAATTCATAACCATTGTACAATGATATTCGATTTCAAATGAAAGTTGAAACTATTTGGTAAAAAGTAGAAACAATGATTTGTAAAAAAATAAAAAATTAAAAAATTTAAAAAAAGGAGAGCAAAACTAATGCCATTTACTAATCGTACTGAAGCTCGAGTAATAGGTCTGAACCCAAATATCTCTTCTTATACATAAAGTGTGAGTTTAGGACCCAACCTAAAACACCTTTGAATACAGATATCAAAACACTTTCGCACCCCGATATCTAACTTAAACTTCATTTAAACTCCCCAAAAGTCAAAACATACAAACAACTCATCAATTTAAGATTTCCATTTTACATTTTTTTTTTCAAATTTCTTATTTTTAAGATGATTTGTCTTAGGTCTAAACGATTTGACCTTTTCCTTTTTGTTATATTTGTTGTTATTTTGATACTTGTTTGCAAATGAAACATTTGTAGAAAAAATAGGTACTTTCAAGATCTATATGTTAGCGACATTTTGATATACCCAAACACTATCATGCTGTAATACATTTCACTATTATTGAGTCTCATCAAAACCAAATTTTAATAAGTGATAAAATTCGTCTTTGTTGAATATTTTTACTTGTGTATTATTGAAAAGGTGGATCTGGTGAAATATATACGTGGGTAACTTTCTCATATCAAATCATGTGTACGTCTTTCCGAACCTAGTCTTTTGGTAATTTGGCTAAAATAATTTGTAAATATCAATTCTAAAAATTTGTTAGAATTTGGTGTGATGTCAAGGCATCCTAAAATACTGAAAATGAGGTATTGATGTTTCTGTTGCGGCAGCATTTTAAGTAGCTAGTAACTTATGTTTTATAATGTCATCAATAACTTAGAGATATTAAAAGGTTAATTAATCAAAAGATCTTAGAAAGGAAAACTAATTCAAAAAAAATTGTTTTATTCGAACGCTTATGTTTTACTGTATAATGTTACAAATAACTTATAAAATTCAATTGGGTTGACAATCCCACATCGAGCTTTGAAGGAAAGTAGCAAGAAACGCTGTTATTATAAATAGGGAGGGAAACTTTGTCTTTAAAGTAGGGAAGTTTAAAGTTTGAAAAACCAGGGGCATGTGTCTCTGAGTTCTAATTTAGTAACTTGGGGATGATATGTGACAACTGGTTATTTGAATTTTTTACAAACCTAACAATTTTATAAGAAAAACTTTTGTGTTCTATGATCCTTGAGCTGTACTTGTTAAGCTTTAAGGTTATTGCAGTAGTTGGTTTGGTTCAAGTTTTATCTAAAAATATAGATGAGATAAGGATGTAGATCCCCTAAAGTAAGTTTATACTAACATGATACGACATGTTTTCAAATAACGTGAGTGAACTAAAGTAAGTTCATACCGACATGTTTTCAAATAACGTGAGTGAACTAAAGTAAGTTCATACCAACATGATACGTCACGTTTTCAAATAACATGAGTGAACTAAAGTAAGTTTATACCAACATGATACGTTCAAATATGTGCTCCTAATGAAAATCAATAGTCCGAAACAAGCCAAAAGAACATTTACAGCTAGTGTGTTTTTTAGCTATTCATTATAATTCACAAATTGACATGTAGTTTTAAGTGATAATTTTGACACCACATGAAAATGATCATTAGGTGACAGATCATTAAATATGTTTATAGTGCTTGTTCGTTATGAAAGTCTAACATTTGTGCTGAAATAACTATGTGTGACTTACTGATTCTATGTTTGCACCAAAAAAAACTTACTGATTCTATATACTGGTAGATGGGTTCGTATTACTCGGATGGCAACTTGATCACAAAAGAGGAAAGACATGCAAGTTCGCGAAACAAAGAGACTTGGCATATGCATACTAAGACTACTTTATAAATTTAGAAATTTATCTCCTGTCTTCTGCTTACTTGTGATTCTAATGTGCAGGGGTGGCTCAAGGGTATAAAGCAATCGCTTTAGGCCCCCGAATTTTTTAGTCCCCCGATTTTCTAAAGCACCATCATGTATAAAGTCGTCACATATATTCTTGAGCGTCGCCTGTAGGGCCTCAACATTTTTAGGCCCCCCTAATTTACTAAAATACCTTAAATAATTTAGGATTTGTGGCCACATCTACCTTTATCTTTGTTCTTTAGACCTAAAACCTATTAGATACTAAGTCCATGATTTTAGTTTTATAAAAACGACCGAGATCGTCTTTTAGGGCAATGGAAAACAATGGATTAAACTCATTTTAGTAAATTTTAGGCCTCCATTTACTAAATACATAATACAAGTTAGGATTTGAGGCCATATCTATTTTTATCGTTACTCTTTAGGCTTACGGACTATCAAACACTAAGTCCATCATTTTAGTTTTTTAAAACGAACCAATATCATCTTTTAAGGTAATGGAAGAAAATGAACTAAGTTTATTTTTGTAATCCAGTTCATAAAGATTGAAGTAATAGATAGGGTTGTAAATAATTAAACTAAAGCTTAACGATCTGTTTGTGAACTTTTCACAAGATAATATGTTTTTTTTGCTCGTTTGATCATGTATTTTTTTGTACTTTTTGTTTAGTTTGTTAATAAATGAAAACGAAGAAACTTTTTTCTTATACAATGAACACAACATTAATATTCCTTTCGCTTAATTGTTTTAAATGTTCATGTAGGGTTTGTTTGATTAAATTTTCACGAACAAACACATACAAGCGCACTCATGTTGCTCTAATTTTGTCATCATTGCCATACTTCTAGTCTAAAAGCTCCGTCCTGCTTCTAGATCACTGAAACAGCGCCATTTGGTTTCTCTATTTGTTATTTTTGTCTTTCAATCATCAACTGATTCTTACTTTACTAAGCGTTCTTGGTTTTCTAGATAGACGTTATATGCATTCAGACAATTTTACTAAAAACATAGCAAATAATCGAAAGGCCCCGTTTTTAAACTTTGCTTTAGGCCTCGATAAAGATTGAGCCACCCCTCCTAATGTGGCATCCTTCAGTTGTGCAAAAGCACGTCAACATCAGCTCACAATTCTCTAATGAACATTCGTGGATCCCCGCTGCTGGTGGAACTGGTTAGATTCTAAATTGACTAATGCCTATACGTACTCCTCAACCTCTAATGGATCATCATTGGCAGTTGGGAGCCACATCGTTTTCTAAGTCAACTTTTAATCAAAAACACGTACAGCAGCAACTTCACCTTCTTAAAATACCAACTATGCCAATGTCACCAAGGTCCATGGCTCCTTTAACAAGCAGAACTCCCACAAACCGAATGATGAAAACAAGAGAGGCACGGGTGTCTCCTTTTTCATCGAAGGATGATGGCTGCCTGCCGTCTTCTTCAGTTCCATACCACACGGGCCCACCCGTGTCAGCAGTAGCTAAAGCAATACTAACAACTAGTAGTATTGCCAAGGATAGGGTCACCTCGAGCACTCTAGGTAGCAAGTCATCTAAAAGAAGGTTTTGGTTCCCTTTTACACCAAACAAGTGAAAGAAGCCGTTGGAGATTCTGCCATATCATGTGTGTGCTCAACTGGGTTGAGCATCCCTCATCGTACTTTGAAGGAAAGTAGCATGAAAAGATATTATAAATAGGGAGGGAAAGATGTTATAAGGTAGGGAAGTTCAACTTTTGAAAATCATTTGGAGCATAGCTCGCATTATAATTTTGTAATTTGGGCTTTTTTGTGCCAATTGGTTATTTGAATTTTTTACAAACCAACAATTTTATATGAAATACTTGTTTTAGGTTTAAATTTTATATGAAATACTTGTTTTGAATAATCATTCATTGCACGTGCACTTTTTGTTCAAAATCGGAGGTATTTTCTTTTATGCACCAGTACATTTAAATGTACCTTAAAGCTCATGGGGTCTTCAGAAATGGCTGCAATCATGGACTCCTCCCCCTCAAATACAAGTGCAGGACCTGAACAATGTTTTCGAGATCATAAGTCATCAGAGCAACTAAAATTCACCCAACAATAGCCCGAAATGTGAAAAAACAAGAGGTCTTATTATTTGCTGACAAAGAGTGAGATAGATGCACATTAGATGAATTTTTAACAAACTTGAAGCGTATAACGAAGAGAAGACTAAGAATCACCTGCCCTTCAGACAAATAAGGGAAAAGTTTTGCGTTTTCTGCCAAAGTCTTCCCCGTAACTGAATATGACCAAGAAAATACGTCATTAACGTACGACAATATAGTCAAACCAACTTTGTTAGAAAGTCAAACTTTGACCGCAAAGAAAAAGATAGGTTTTTTTGAATATTTAGAGCAAAATATAAGGTTTCACAACGAGCGATTTTGGACAAACATGTTACTTTTTCTTATGGTTACCTGTAATACAGTCTCCATATAAATACCTGAGCGATTTTGGACAAACGTGTTACTTTTTCTTATGCTGATTTGGTGTCGTGTCATTGTGCATTGGTAGGCGTCCTTTCAATTATCTATTTTTCTCTCATTTGTTTTTCCATGTGCTTGTTTTCTCACAGGTGACGACAATGCTAAGCAACTTGTGCAATCAGGGCACAGGAATGGGAGCAGCTGCAGTTTTTGAGAGAGGCATCTCTTGTGATGATCTATGCTATGCTAAATAGATCATCTAATCTTCCGTCCATTGTTAGTTACATATGTTGCCCATTTGCCGTTTCTTTCACACAAATAATATAGAAAATGAGGCTACTGTATTGTCTTTTAAAGTCAAAGGTAAGCAGCTATTCTTATCTATGTATAGAACCATGTAAATATTGCCCGCATCTCTAAAACATAGCGAGCGCTAGTGGTCATCTCTAGAGCTTTTATTGTCTGTGCTCAACTGGGTTGAGCATCCCACATGGTTCTTTGAAGGAAAGTAGCATGAAAGGATGTTATTATAAATAGGGAGGGAAAGATGTTGCAAGGTAGGGAAGTTCAAAGTTTGAAAAACCATATGGAGCATAAAAGGTCACATTATAATTTTGTAATTTGGGCTTTTATGTCCCAATTGGTTATTTGAATTTTTTACAAACCAACAATTTTATAAGAAATACTTGTTTTAAGTTTAAGTTTAAGTTTTATCTAAAAATACATGAGATAAAACTAGACGAGTACCCGTGCATAGCAACGGGATTTATAACGGCAAATAGGGTTGACAATTTTTGTCCGACACGAAACCCGACATGAAACCGACACGCAAATTAACAGGTTCGTGTTAAGTCTATAATAACGTTCGGGTCAGGTTTGGGTCGACCCAACTAACCTCTTTATTAAATAGGTTAGGTTCAAGTTGAAAATAAATTAAGCGGGTCGACCCGTCAACCTGTTTAAGATTTTTTTACATAAAGTAAAAACTATTTATATTTTATTATATAGGTTACATGGGTTAAACGGCGACCCGCAAACCCGTTTAACCTATTTAACTCATGTATGTGCGTAATTTTGTATATAAAACGTGTTAAATGGGTCAACCCGAAACCCGTTTAACATATTCAACCTGTGTAACCTATTTAACCGGCTAACCCAAGTATATATACGGGTTAAATCAGACAGGTTCGGGTTATGTGTAAACAGGTTAGGGTTGACATAGTTGACCTGATAATTTAAATGGTTCAGGTTCGGGTTGGGATTCTAGACCCGCTAACCTGTTAACCCGAACCCGACCCGAATTGCCACTCCTAGCGGCAGATAATTGTAGTGATATTTTGATTACACAAGTGGGAATTAAACATAATGTTTTGAAACCCGGTTCGACCCGGGTGGTTCAACCGGGTGAACCGTTCCGGTCGAAAAATTGGTCGATTTAAACCGGGTCAACTTGCTAGGTTGGGTCGAAAACGGGTCAAATTAAACCGGTTCAACCCGTCGACTTTGAAGCGTCCCGGGTCAACCCGGTTTGTGATTTGTATTAATTAGTTGTATTTAATTTGGTATATATGTTTTTAATTGGTTGTACAATGTGAATAAATCATTGTACTTTTAAGTAATGGGGTGTTTTAATAAGAGTATTAATTACATTTCATAATTTTCTTTAATAAGATTTTTCAAGATTTCCACTTTTCAAGATTGACCATTTTTTCAAGATTGACTATTTTTCCTTTATATGTAGTATAGATAATGTAAAATAATGGGTTTTTGAATTTTTTTTTTTTTTTTTTTTTTTTTTTTTTTTTTTTTAGAAGTGAACCATCTTTTTGTTTATGTTCAAATACCCAAGAAATATAATGTAAAAGATTAGTTGTTTTAATTTTAGTTGTTGAAATTTGAAAAGTTTTCTTAGTTTAATTTTATGGCTTTTAGAACGGACTCTTTCCCTTACTAGTTAGTTATAATAACTGAAAGCTGATTTCTATTTTCAATAGAGAAATTTAAGAAAATATTCATTTTAAACACATTTTATTTTTTATGCATTTCTAAGAAAACTTTTCTAAAATGACTAATTTTTTTGGGAAATCATGGTTTCTTACCTTTTGGCCGACTAATCTATACGGTTTTAAACCACTGCCACACAGACTCAAACCAGATAAAGCCTTCTCTTTTCAGAAGGTTGATGTGACCACTTAAAGGTTGTTTGCACCTAGCAGGAATTGAACTTATACCAAACTCCTCAATTTTAAATCTCCTTTTAACGGTTTGCTCATTTTTTGAATTTGTTATTTTTAAGTCGAGTTTTCTTAGATCTAAACAATTTTTTTCGTTTCCTTTTTGCTAAAATCGTTGATATTTTGATACGGAGTATTAGTTTGTTAAAATATTCCTATTTTACTAGAAAAAATTGGTTTCTTGTAAATGAATACATTTGTAAAAAAAACGTTTATTTTTTCAGATCTATAAGTTTGTGACACCCAAACAAGCACATCATATTGTAACATACTTCACTATTATGGAGTCATTGTAACAAATTTTAGTAGCTGATAAAATTTTATAAGAAAAACTAGTAGTTTTAGGATCATTAAGCTGAACTTGTTAAGCTTGAAGGTTGCTTTTTTACAAAGGCAACCAAATATATAACCAAAAAACGAAGTACAAAACAAGTCCAAACTTGCTTGAAGAAGCCGGGGCCTGGAAATAACAACTCACGAAGGGGACGAACAACAAAAGAAGAAAAAACAAAGTAGACCTCATAGCAAATATAGCCACTAACTAAAGATGATACCAATGCAAACAACTAACACACACAATAACGATAAGTCACAAAACCAAATCAAAATACCCGAGCTCCAAAAGGTATCGAAGAATGGCAGGCGTTCCTCCAATCTACCCCAATGTCACCAAGGTCCATGGCTCCTTTAACAAGCAGAACTCCCACAAACCAAATGATGAAAACAAGAGGGGCACGGGTGTCTCCTTTTTCAATAAAGGATGATGGAAGCCCGTTCCAAACTACATGAGCCCGACCGTGCTAGCAATAGCTAAAGCAAGACTAACAACTAGTAGTATTCCCAAGCATAGGTTCACACCGAGCACTCCAGGTAGCAAGTCATTTAAAAGAAGGTTTTGGTTCCCTTTTACACCAAACAACAAGTGAAAGAAGCCGTCAGCGTTTATCAGGGATACAAGCATGTTCGTATTATATTAATTTCAGGTTGTCTGCATATTTTCAAATTTTAAAATACGATATTTCTTTACATGTTGGAAATTCAACAACTTATGTATCACAGTTTCAAAAGGCCCATGTCTCATGCAGCGATCCAACGTTTTTAATGTGACTCGATTGTTGGTAAACTGTATGGCCACTCCTTCTCATGCTGCAATTTGCTTTGTTTATGTTTTATAATGTTACAAATAACTTAAAAAATGTTAAAAAAAAACAAAAAACAAACAACCCAAACATCATAGATAGTAAACTAATGCAAGCTAGCCAAAAAAAAAAAAAAAAAGGTCAGTGTTTACCATCCCACATCGAGCTTTGAAGGAAAGTAGCAAGAGAGCTGTTAGTATAAATAAGGAGGGAAAGGTAGCATTTAAGGTAGGCTTTTTGAAAGTTTAAAAACCAAATAATGTCAAAAAGGTGAAAGTTATAATTTCTTAACTTTCGCTTTTATGCCACTATTGGTTATTTAAATTTTTTATAAACCTCCAATTATATGAGAAAAACTTGTTTTATAATCTTTGAGCTGTATTTGTTTAGCTCTAAATTGTTGATGTTGTTGGTTATGTTTAATTTTTATCAACAAATATATATGAGATATAGATAAAGATCTTTCTAAAGTTTTATGTTTTAATGTGAGAGTGAACTAAAAGAGTGGGTTTTTGATTTTTATAACAGTGGACCATTTTTTGTTTATCTTTATTCTCATTAGTCAACTTGATAAGTCATATTCTAATAAACTTTAGAGGATCTATATCCATGAAATATAATGTGCGATATTAAGTGGTTTAGATTTTGTGAGTTCTCGGACAATGTTAAACATACAACCAATGTAGAATTCAAAATGGACTTACAAGGTTAAAGTCATAATTCGTAACCATTGCGCAATGATCTTCTTTGACATTAAAAAAAAATTGGAACCGTTGGTAAAAACTAAAAACAGATTTTGTTCAAAAAAAGGTAGACACATCAGTTAAGCAAAACTACAATGCCATTTACTAATCACAATAAACAACCCGAGTGATACTCGCCAACCCAAAAGTAAAAACTTACAACCAACTCATCGATTTAAGATTTTCATTTTTCATTTTGCTATTTTTTTTTTCTTTTTTTTTTCATATTTCTTACTATAAAGTCGATTTGTCTTAGATCTAAACGTTTTGACCTTTATCATTTTTGTTATATTTGTTCTTATTTTCGTATTAGTTTGCAAATAAAATAGGTACTTTTAAGATCTATACGTTAGCGACATTTTGATACACCAAAACACTATCATACTGTAATATATTTTACTATTATTGAGTCTCTCATCATAACCAAATGTTAATAAGTGATAAACTTGGTGTTTGTTGAATATTTTTACTTGTGTTTCGAAAAGGAGGATCCGGTGAAATATATACGTGGGTAACTTTCTCATATCAAATCACGTGTATGTCTTTCCGAAGCTAGTCTTTTGGTACTTTGACTAAAATATTTTGTAAATATTAGTTCTAAAATTTGTTAGAATCTGGGGCTGCAACTTCTTCGACTTGTACGGCTTCTTCATTAATTGGTTGTGTCTCGAGTACCATGTCAACATAGTGGAAATCTTCATCATCATCAGTATCATCACGAATGGGTAACGGAGCACTTTCCCGTTCACGCCTTTTTTGTTGGGTATAGCGCGGCTCAAACGGCTCGAATTAAGTAGGCAATTGCGGGAGGGGTTGTTGGGTGTAGTAAAATGGTGGAGATTGATGTTAGTACATTTGGGGGCGGTAAACGGATTGAGGTTCGTTCAATTGGGGGCGAACGGGTTGTGATTGAACTCGGCCACGAATTGAGCCCCTCGATACTCGATTGGTTTTTTGGCGCATTTTTTTTAGCCTCCATATTTTTTTATTGAGGTTCGATTGGTTTTTTGGATTGTGTATTCCCATTCACCCAAAATGTCCAATATATATTTTTGATGCCAACGGTCAAAAAGTACCCCCCTAACGTTCGAAAATTTGGCTCTTCCCGTGTGTGAAATTTTCACCCACAATGGATCACTCGATGCATCACGCAGGACCGGCGGCGGTGTTCCCGTGCGTGATGCATCCCTTCCCGTGCCATCACTCACCCATTGCCAACCCCCTTTGACCATAGAAAGTAAAACTAATGGAAGCTAGCATAAAAAGGTCAGTATTTAATCTAAGCATGTAAAAAGATAAAATTCAATTGTGTTGGCTATCCCACATTGAGCTTCGAAGAAAAGTAGCAAAAGAAAATTTATTATAAATAGAGAGGGAAAGGTAGTATTTAGGTTAGGGAAGTTTAAAGTTTGAAAAACCATTTGTCTGTTTTTGGCCTAGGTTATAATTTCTTAACCTGGGCTAATATGGGACAATTGGTTATTTGAATTTTTTACAAACCCAACTATTTTATAAAAAAAGCTTCCGGGTTTTATGATCCTTTAGCTGTACTTGTTAAGAGCTTTATGTTTCGTCAATCACATGAATATCACTTATTAGTTAATACTGCTTTGAAGGACATTTGTATCATATACTTTTTCTCATTTTGATTGTATATGTTGTGCCCACTGAACTCCACTTTGCAAAACAAATAAGGGTGGTCTCAAGGACACCCATCGATGATATACTTGCGCCTGTTTTGAAGGTATGATTTTCGAAATCTGTCTTAGGGACATGGTTCCGTTTTGTTGAAGAATCTGTTACAGTTTATATTGTTTTCTTGTACTTAATTAGACGCTAATAGAGAAAACAAATATCAACCCGTCTGAAGTTGGAGATACCGTTGATGGATCAGTCTTGGGATCAGGCTCCCAAAGAGCTAGTGAATGCAGGATGGCTGCTTTCTATGCAGGCTTTCCTGGTATATCCAAAATTCAAGAGATTGCATTTCTCGACAATGCATACCGACTTCCATCCATGATATACTAATATACGATTTTACCTATTTCTCATAAACGGTGCTGGTTAGAGTTGTCAACTGACAGTGTTCCTTGGGTCTTCAGGCAGTTGCTGGTGTAGCTGCAGCTATTAAAGCCGGATTTTATGACATGCGTGAAATCTTTTCTTTTGCTTTGCACTTATGCTTTACAAAGAAATGTACAAAAACCGGCATCCTGCGCTTTCTGAACCAGTTCAATTCTCTGTTATTAGGTATTAGATCTTGGCACGCTTGGGAAGGATCTGTTAACCCCAGAGTATGATCTTTCTTTTTACCTTTGGAGATATACATATATATCTCTACATGTGTATATAGTCTATTATATGTTTTTTATATTCTAAAGGCACACCAGGGTAGGTACTTACTTTTTTGGATGTAGTCGGGGATTGAAATCTTCCTATACTAGGTGAAGAAAATGGCACAAGCTCAAGATTGTATTCTTTCAATGGGCATTACATCAGAAACTGTTGCACATTGCTTTGGCGTGACATGGCAGGAACAAGATTAGGTTGGAGTGAGTTTAACTGAATTATCGATACAGTGTGTTGTTTCTTTCATATAAAATGGAGTTTGTATAGTATAGGTTGACTGCTGCAACTACTTCTGGAAAGTTTAAGGACGAGATCATTCCAGTCAAAACTAAGGTAAAGATAGTCATTTTATATTCTGAATTATGATCTAAATGTTCATCTCGTGAAGATCGTTGACCCTAAAACCGAAGATGAAACACCTGTTACAATCTCTGTTGATGAAGGGGACCCGTCCCGGAACAAATTTGGCAGATCTTCCAAAACTGATTCCAGTATTTAAGAAAAATTGGGTCAACCACTGCTAGTCATTAGCTAGTTAGTAGTAAATTTTCGCTTGTGGTCTTTACTTTATATTTCTTGCCTTTGAGCATACGAACTTCAAGCCAGGTGAGTGATGGCGCTGGTGCCGTCTTCCACATGAAGAGAAGACTCGCTTTGAAGAACGGAATACCAATTCTTGGTGTATTCAGGTATTTATGAAGCTTCTTCACATATGTGTGTTTTTACGTGCTTGTGTGTCCTTATGTCGATGAAGTACACCGTGAGAACAAACTTTTAAATGTTATATGTGAACAATAGAGATAAACAAATATTGTTTTTTCCTTTAATCGAAAATCTGAAAATTTATATCGTCTGTTCAACTTTCTTCCTTTATCAGTTTGATTTATCGGACTTAAAACGGGTTAAACCACTGTGGGACTTTTGCTGATGTTGGTGTTCCACCCGCGATTATGGGAATTGGCCCAGCTGTCTCAATTCCAACTGCAGTCAAGGCTACTGGTCTTGAAGTGAACGATATTGACCTTTTTGAGATCAATGAGGTGATAATTAGCTATGTTCTTATGCAGTTTCGTATGTATCATAACCTCTTACATTAGTATTTGACCTTGAAACAGTTTGTTTAGTTGTGTATTGGAAATTGATCAAACTATGTACGTCTATCATACGAAACACTGTCTCTTGCTGCTGGATCCTACATTTTCAATGCAACTCAAATTACTGGTAAACTGTATGGTCTCTCCTACTGATTGTTTTGCACAAATTGATGAGATCGATCTCATGCTACAATTTACTTTGCTTGTTTACAGTAGTAAATTAATGTGATTACCTTTTTCTTCAGTGGATAAGACTCCTAAGTAGCTAGTATCTTACGTTTTATAATGTTACAAATAACTTAGAGATATTTAAAAAGACAATAGAAAGTAAAACTAATGCAACCTAACATCAAAAAAAAATGTCAGTTGTAATCTAAAAAGATAAAGTTCAATTGGGTTGACTATCCCACATCGAGCTATGAAGGAAAGTAGCAAGGAAAGATGTTATTATAAATAGGGAGGGAAAGGTTGTATTTAAATTAGGGAAGTTCAAAGTTTAAAAGACCAATGCATCAAATAAAAGCTCAAGCTATAATTTCTTAACTTGGGCTTATATGTGATCATTGGTTATTAATTTTTTTTACAAACCCAACAATTTTATATGAAAAACTTGTTGTCTTATGATCCTTGAGCTGTACTTGTTAAGCTTTGAGGTTATTGATGTAGCATATGACTTTACATGCTAAAATAACTGTTAAAAAGGCAAACATAAAGGACACCTAGACTTGCACCTTTTATAAGTAGAGTTTGTTTTTTACTTGTTTGAATATGATTAACTTATGTTGACTGACTGTTTCGAAAATTGATTGTCCTGTGTGGAAAAATTTAATCTTATTTCGCTGGTTATGACTTACAAAGTTGTAAACATTGGCTTTGGGTGCTTTCCGATGTGATTTAGGTTGTAAAGCAGATACATTAGTGAAGCAGAAGCAGAACCAATGTTTTGAAACCCGGGTTTGGGATCGACCCGGCCGAGTTACCGGGTCACCGGGTCAACCCGGTTAAACCCGGTTTTACGCACATTTCCAAAAATCGATTTTACGCACAAATATGAGTGAATAAACACCATAAGAAAGTCATATCAAACAAAAATAGCACCTTAATAATGACAAATAAATAAAAAAGAGTCAAAATTTAAATTTAAAAAAAAAAAAAAAAAAATAGAGAAAATCCAAACCCGGCCGGGTTTCAAAACCCGGGTCAACCCGGGTCACTCAAAACCCGGCGGGTCACACCGGTTGACCCGGTTTTAGAAACCCGGGTCAAAACAACCCGTTTTTTGACCGGGTTCCGGTCCGACCGGTTCGACCGGCCGGGTCGACCCGGGTTTCAAAACGTTGAGCAGAACTACAATGCCATTTACTAATCACAGTGAAAACTCGAGCCCCGATCCCAATAGTTTTCTGTTTCTTTCTTGTTCTTGACTTGCTTTTAGCACTCATTATGTTACACATCCTTTTGAAGCCGACCGGACGTTTTTGATGTACCGGAACCAAAAAAGAATTTCATTAGTGCGTAGGAAAAAATAACAAAAACAGACCATTGATGCATCAAGTCACCTTATAAATTGTGAGGATGTCTCCTTCGCTCGAGTACATCACATTTCGTTATTTTGGTGTTAATATAACATTTTCCCAGATTATCGTAAATATTATCAGTTATTTGGATTTGAAAACATGTAAATTTGTTATTGTAAGCCAAAGATGACATTTCATTTGTACAAGAAGGACACCTCTTTCAGCCTCGTACGAAGGTGATGTCCATGCCTTCCATCGCTCATTCAGCTCTTTATCTGTTAGTTGAACTGCCATTCTCATCTTGCTGATGTCTATTGTGATTATATCGCCGTTTTGGTCCTTTTGGACTAGACCACTTGGTCCACCATCCTGCATTCCATTAACATTTCATGAGAAGGGCTCAACCGAACAGCAGGGCCGTCCCATGAATTTATGAAATTTTTGATGGCCCTGGACGAAATTAAATAATGAGGCCTTTCGGTAAGGAATGCTATATAAAAGTGTCACAATTTATAAAATATAATGCAATTAGTTAGCTAAACTTTCTAACATATTACTCATTTAAGATACTTTCTCATCTAAATACTTTTCTCTTTGTGAAAAATATGAGTACACATGCATATAATTATTAACGGGACAAATTTTGAGTCCCTTAAAAATTTTGGGGCCCTGTGCGATCGCTCACCTTGCACACCCTCAAAGCCAGCCCTGCCGAACAGGTTCACCAAGGCTCATTAACTTATGCAACTCCATTATTTATCATGACATTATGCAAAATCGAACAAACTATCATTTTGTGAATGTGTCATGAAAGTCACTGTCTAGCTTTTACCACAGATCTTGCTGCTAAAATGACTTATTTACCCCTGATGTTACTCTCCCTAATTTGCCATTACTGAATTGTAGTTAAGAAAACTTTATTAAACTACATGCTGATTCACAAGGGAGTAGAACACGAAAGGGCGAAACCTGTGCATCGGGGCAAATGTGTCCAACGACATATCTGTCCGAACCACCTGAATATCTTCCATCGGTTAACAAAGCAACTTCCTGCAAAATATAACATATATTTAACAAGTAACCAATTTACTTGATTAAACAGCCCTTAAGAACACAACATGTTGAACGCATTTAAAATGTTTTCTGGGTCGTTTTGAACCGGATACTAAAATGAATAGCTTAAGAATGGAACCCTCAAAATGCAGAATGATGCTAAAATGGTGTAGAGCTATAGAAGCCCGAAATGTGAAAAGCCGAGAGGATTTACGAGAGAAGTATAACCCTTCTTTTACTGCGATTTTTGCAACAGAACCATTGGGGTGCAAGATTTCCGTTATTCGGAATAATATCTGAAGGTGTCCCGTTTCCTTTGTGGGGTTTGTAGGCTATATCCGAGACTCATTTTTCCCAAACAGCATCTAAACGAGATGTGTTTTTCCAAGAACGTAAGTCACCACAATACGAACAAAACCCGGCTATATCCGGCCAATTACCGGCTAGACTGGCTAGTTATCGTACAACATTGTTCAAAGTCAACTCATTATTGATGGTTTTTTTTTTTTTTTTTTTTTTTTTATTATTTTTTTTTTTGCCAAAATTAAGGTGTCCAAAATATTCGAAACCGTAAAACTGAACTGAAAAATCAGTTAATGAAATTGATTTTTAGGTTAACCGAGCCGGTTAAAAGATTTTTAAGTTGAACAATCTTTTTAATGTTATTGGTGAACCATAGAGATAAACAAGATATTGTTTTCTTTCCTTTAAACGAAAATCTGACAATTTATGTCGTCTGTTCAACTTTCTTCCTTCAGTTTGTTTTAACGGACTTAAAACGGGTAGGACTTTTGCTGATGTTGGTGTTCCACCCGCGATTATGGGATTCGACCCTTCTGTCGCAATTCCAACTGCAGTCAAGGCTGCTGGTCTTGAAGTGAAAGATATTGACCTTTTTGAGATCAATGAGTTGATAATCAGCTATGCATGGCAATGTTACGACCCCAAGGTCTTTGAATGTAGTTTTTAAAAGATTAAGTTTCGGTATTCAAAAAGGGCTAGCGGCGCAGCTTGTTGCCCGCTTGCCTGTCGTTTCAGTGTAAAACTTTTCTTTTTAAATCTGTTATTGACTTACTTTTATTTTTTTTTTAAATGAATAATAACATGTCAGATACCTTATCATTGCAAATGTTCTTTTCAATCTTTTGGCTCTTGTTGAATTTTTAGAGATATCTGAATCATGATACTTATGACATGAGCCCGTTGTATTACTCTACTACATGTGATGAAGCGTCATGTGGTGTCGTTTCGATGTGTGTGCTTGCTTTTGCATGTATGACGTGAACGCCAAGCAACTTGTGCAATGTAAGTACAGGAATGGGAGCAGCTAGTGTTTTTGAGAGAGGCGATTCTTGTGATGATCTATCCTATTCTAGATAGACCATCTAATCTTCCACCTTTTGTTAGTTACGTATGTGTTTCTGGATTTTTACTACTACACGGTGGTTGTAGCAAGTTACATGTTCGCATAATTTCATTTTAAGGTGTCTGTATTTGTTTGAACTTGAAACAGTTTGTTTTTTTGCATGTTGGAAAATGATCAACATATGTACGTCTATCGTACGAAACACTGTCTCGTGCTGCTGGATCCTACGTTTTGAACATGACTCGAATTGTTGGAAAACTGTAATTCACAAACTGATACGTTCAAATATGTGCTCCTAATGAAAATCAATAGTCCGAAACAAGCCAAAAGAACATTTACAGCTAGTGCGTTTTTTAGCTATTCATTATAATTCACAAACTGACATGTAGTTTTAAGTGATAATTTTGACACCACATGAAAATGATCATTAGGTGACAGATCATTAAATATTTTTTATAGAGCTTGTTCTTTTTGAAAGTCTAACATTTGTGCTGAAATATCTCTGTGTGACTTACTGATTCTATGTTTGCACCAAAAAAAACTTACTGATTCTATCTACTGGGAGTTGGGTTCATATTAACTCGGATTGCAACTTGATCACAAATGAGGAAATACCCGCAAGGTCGCCGAAGAAAGAGACTTGGCATATGCATACTAAGACTACTTTATAAATTTATAAAGTTATCTCCCGTCTTCTGCTATTCTATTGTTGCATCCTTCAGTTGCGCAAAAGCACGTCAACATCAGCTAACAATTCTCTAATAAACATTCGTGGATCCCCGCTGCTGGTGGAACTGGTTAGATTGTAAACCGACTAACGCCTATACGTACTCCTCAACCTCTGATGGATCATCATTGGCAGTTGGGAGCCACACCTTCTTCTAAGTCAAATCTTAATCACAAACACGTACAGCAGCAACTTCACCATCTTAAAATACCAACTACACCGGTGTCACCAAGGTCCATGGCTCCTTTAACAAGCAGAACTCCCACAAACCTAATGATGAAAACCGTTTTCTTCAGTTCCATACCACATGGGCCCGACCGTATCAGCAATAGCTAAAGCAATACTAACAACTAGTAGTATTCCCAAGGATAGGGTCACCTCGAGCACTCTAGGTAGCAAGTCATCTAAAAGAAGGTTTTGGTTCCCTTTTACACCAAACAAGTGAAAGAAGCCGTCGGAGATTCTGCCATATCAATGTGTGTGCTCAACTGGGTTGAACATCCCACATCGTTCTTTGAAGGAAAGTCGCATGAAAAGATGTCATTATAAATAGGGATGGAAAGATTTTATATGGTAGGGAAGTTCAAAGTTTGAAAAACCAATTGGAGCTTTGAACGCTCGCATTTTAATTTGTAATTTGGGCTTTTATGTTCCAATTGGTTATTTGAATTTGTTACAAACCAACAATTTTATAAGAAATACTTGTTTTAGGTTTATGTTTAAGTTTTATCTAAAAATACATGAGATATTGGTAAATATCTTCTAAAGTTCATACTGACGTTATTCGACATGTTTTCAAACAACGTGAGGGGGGTGAACTAAAATAGTGGGTTTTTGTATTTTTTTTTTATAGAAGTGAACCATCCTTTTGTTTATCTTTATACTCAGTGGGCAACACTATTATTTATGCTCAAATATTAGGTATTTTATTTTATGCTTTTTAGAACGGACTAACTTTTCTAAATCTGAGATCCCTAACTAGTTATTTATAATAACTGAAAGTTGATTTCTATTTTCAATAGAGAAATTTAAGAAAATTTCATTTAAACACATTTTCTTCTTTATGGGTTTCTTAGAAAACTTTTCTAAAAAGACTCATTTTTTTGGGAAACCATGGTTTCTGCCTTTTGGCAGACTAATCTACGGGGTTTGAACCTACAGACATATAGACTTAAACCATATAAAGCCCTCTCTTTTTAGGAGGTTGTTGTGGCCACTTAGCAGCTAGCAGGAATTGAACTTACACCAAACTCCTCAATTTTAAATCTCCTTTTACACGGTTTGCTAATTTTTTGAATTTGTTATTTTTAAGTCGAGTTTTCTAAGATCTAAACGATTTTTTTCTTTTCCTTTTTGCTAAAATCGTTGATATTTTGATACGGAGTAGTAGTCTGTTAAAATATTCCTATTTTACTAGTGAAATATGTTACAATATGATGTGCTTGTTTGGGTGTCTCAAACTTATAGACCTGAAAAAATAAACGTTTTTTACAAATGTATTCATTTACAAGAAACCAATGCAAACAACTAACACACACTATAACAGTAAGTCACAAAACCAAATCAATCTCATATATACATTGTAACATCACAGAAGCAGGAGCAAAAACCATCAACATCCGCCCCAACACGAACAAAAATTATCTTATATTCCGGGATCAAAAAGCTTGGGACAGACCTGTTAACCCAAAAGTATGCTCTTTCTTCTATACCATGGATAGGTACTTACTTTTTGGATGTAATTGGGGATTGACGTCTTCCTATACCAAATGAAGACAATGGCACAAGCTCAAGATTGTAGTCTTCCGATGGGCATTACGTCAAAAAATGTTGCACATCGCTTTGGCGTGACTAAGGCAGGAACAAGACCTGCAGTGAGTTTAACTGAACTTTTCTAGAAAGTGTGTTGTTTCTTTCATATATAAAGGAGTTTATATCGCATAGGTTGATTCCCATAGAAAGGTTGCTGGACGCGATCATTCGAGTCAAAAGTAAGGTAAAGATAGTCGTTCTTATTCTGAATTCTGATCTAAATGTTCATCTCAAGAAGATCGTTGACCCTAAAACAGGAGACTAAGCACCTGTTACAATCTCTGTTGATGAAGTACATAGTCAGAACAAAATTTAAATGTTATAGGTGATAAGGTGAACAATAGAGATAACCAAATATTGTTTTTATTTATATTTATATTTTTTTATTTATTTATTTATTTTTCTTTCTTTAAACGAGAACCTGAAAGTTTCATATGTATCATAACCTCTTACATTAGTTTTTGAATAACTCCCCTTCTATAGTTTATGGAAATAATATGTCGATACCTTATCATAGCAACGTTCTTTTCAATCTTTTGGCTCTTGTTAAAGTTTTAAAGATATCTGAATCATGATACTTACGACAGGACTACAGGAGCCCACTGTGTTGCTACTCTACTGCATGAGATGAAGCGTCGTGTGGTGTTGTTTCGATGTGTGTGCTTGTTTTTGCAAGTGTGACGCGAATGCTAAGCAACTTGTGCAATGCAGGTACGTACGGGAATGTGAGCAACTGCTATTTTTGAGAGAGGCGATTCTTGTGATGATCTTCGGTGGATATGACTTCTAAGTAGCTAGTAGCTTATAAAATTGAATTGGGCTGACCATCCCACATCGAGCTTTGAAGGAAAGTAGCAAAGAAAGATGTTATTATAAATAGGGAGGGAAAGGTGGTATTTAAGGTAGGGAAGTTTAAAGCTTGAAAAACCCTTTTTGCTTTCAACCCGAGTTATAATTTCTTAACTCGGGCTCATATGCGACAATGGGTTATTTAAGTTTTTTACAAACCAACAATTTTATAAGAAAAACTTGTGGTCCTATGATCCTTGAGCTATAAAAGGACACCTAGACACACACCTTTTATAAGTACTTAACAAAGTTGAGATTATATTTTAACAAGGTAATGGAGAATTCAAAATGGAGTTGCAAAGTTACAATCGTTACTCATAACCATTGCACAATGATCTCTGATATCAAAAGAAAATTGGAACTTTTGGTAACAAGTCACCTTTAAATTGGTGAAGTAGAACTACAATGCCATTTAATAATCGCAGTGAAAAATTCGAACCCGGATCCCAATAGTTTTCTGTTTCTCTCTTGTTCTTAACTTGCTTCGAGCACTCATATGTTACACATCCTTTTGAAGCTGACCGGACGTTCTTGATGCACGGGAACAAAAAAAATCATTGGTGCAACAGACCATTGATGCAAAGTCACCTTTAAATTGTGAGGCTGTCTACATGGCTTGAGTCCATCAGATTTTGTTACTTTGGTGTTCATATAACATTTTCCCCGGATTATCAAAAATATTATCCGTTTTTTGGAATTGAAAATTGGTGAATTTGTTACTGTAAGCCGAAGATGACATTTACTTTGTAGAACGAAGGGGATATACCTTGTAAAGGACACCTCTTTCAGCCTTGTACACAGGAGGGGTCCATGACTTTCGTCGCTCGTTTAGCTCTTCATCTATTAGCTAAACGTTCATTCCCGTTAGCTAATCCGCTATTGTCATTATATCACCGTTTAGGACTAGACCAATTGGACCATCTTCCTGCATTCCCGTTAATGTTTCATGAAAAGGGTTCAACCTACACCTACAGCTCCTTAAACTAATGCATGTTTTGGAAATTCTTGATATTTTTTCGGCTAATCATGAACAGTTTCTTGATATTCGTTTTGGAAATGTGTCATGAAAGTCACTGTCATTAGCTTTTGTAGCTAATCTTGCATCTAAATTACCGATTTGACATTACTAATGTTACATCCGCTAATTGTCATTTCTGAAAGGGGATTGAACAGTTTATTAAACTAGATGTGAGAACCACCTGAAAATTGTCCATCAGTTAACAATGCAACTTCCTGCAAAATATGACAAAATTCTTAGCTTATAAATAACCAATTTACCTGATTAAACAACCTTAAGAACACAACATGTTGGTAAACTGTATGGTGTCTTCTTCTGATTGTTTGCCACAAATTGATGAGATCAATCTCATGCTGCAATTTGCTTTTGCTTGTTTACAGTAGTAAATTACTGTGATACCTTTTTCTTCATTGGATATGACTTCTAAGTAGCTAGGAGCTTATGTTTTATAATGTTACAAATAACTAAAAAAATATTAAAAGTCAAACAACCCAAAGACCATAGAAAGTATAACTAATGCAAGCTAGCATAAAAAAAGGTCAGTGTTTAATCCAAAAATCAATTTGGTTGACAATCCCACATCGATATTTGAAGGTAAGTATACAAGCTAGGGAATTTCAAAGTTTGAAAAAACTTGTGGTTCTATTATCCTAGATCACAAGCTAGCATTAAAAAAAAAAGTCAAAGTTTGAAAAATCAATTGTCGAAAGACAAGCTTATATTTCGTCACCCATGTTTTTTCATTGAGCAACTTTGAGCTCGAATTTGGAATGTTTTTGGTTAAAAGGTTTCTTGATGGTGGAAACAAATTAAACTATGTGGTCCTAATGAAAGTCAACAATCTGAAACAACCCAAAAGAACATTTACAGCTAGTGTGATTTTTAGCTATTCATTATAGTTTTAAGTGATAATTTTGATACCACACGAAAATGATCATTAGGTGACAGATCATTAAATATGTTTATAGTGCTTGTTCGTTATGGAAGTCAAACATTTGTGCTGAAATATCTATGTGCGACTTACTGATTCGATGTAGCTAGTGGGAGTTGGGTGCATATTACTCGGACGGCAACTTGATCACAAAAGAGAAAAGACATGCAAGGTCGCCGAAGAAAAGAGATAAGGCCACCCCGAGCACTCTAGGTAGCAAGTCATCTAAAAGAAGGTTTTGGTTCCCTTTTACACCAGACAACAACAATGAAAGAAGTCGCCAGGGTTTATCCGGGATATGAGCATGGATTCTGCCATATCATGTGTGTGCTCAACTTTGCGGTGGCTGGAGCAAATTACTTGTTTGTACTAGTATTAATATTCATTTCAGGTTACCTGTATATTTTCAAATATTAAAATAGTATATTTCTTTACAAGTTGGAAATTCATCAACTTATGTATCACAGTTTCAAAAGCCCGGCCTGTGTCTCGTGCAGCTTTATTGCTGCTCGATCTTACGTTTTCATTGTGACTCGATTCTTTACTTGTTTACAGTAGTAAATTAATGTGGTTACCTTAGTGGATATGACTTCTAAGTAGCTAGTAACAATCATGAATTGACCATCTTACATAACAAAACAAAAGTCGGTGTTTAATCTAAGCATGTAAAAAGATAAAATTAAAATGGGATGAGCATCCCACATCGAGCTTTGAAGGAAAGATGTTATTATAAATAAGGAGGGAAATGTTGTATTTTAGGTAGGGAAGTTCTTTGAAAAACTAGTTGTGACTTATGAAGAGTGATTTATTATTATAATAACTCAGTACTCATATGTGACAACTGGTTATTTAAATTTTTTATAAACCAGCAATTTTATTAAAAAAAAAAAAAAAAAAAAAGAAAAAGAAAAAAAAGCTTGTTTTATGATTCTGACTCTTGAGCTGTAGTTGGTAAGCTGTAGGGTTACTGACGTTGTTCGTTTAGGTTTATGTTTTATATAATAGATACGGAGTATATTGTAAAACATGTTAATAAAAGAGTTTTTCTTACTTGTGCCATGGTGGCACAAAGCTTATAAATGTTTAATAAAGACATATGTTTCTTTAAATGACTTAATTTCCTTATAAAATATGTTTAACCTTCATATTTTTGGAGACACTTTTTTGAGGTTTTGTTAATGTATTGCATTCTCTTTACTTTTAAAGCATTTTAAGAAGTGAAAACCGGATTCTCTGTAAGGTATTATTAAAAAAAAAAAAAAAAAAAAAAAAAAAAAAAAAAAAAAAAACCTTAGTTGTTGGACCCGTAGAATCACGGGTATCTTAAAATGATAAATCAACAAACAATAAAGAACGTAACATGTAACATTGTTTTTTGAAGGGGAAAAAAAAAAAAAAGAAAGTAATGAGGACATGAAACTGTAAATAACTTTGTATGTAACTGTTAACAAAATAAATGCGCATCTCATGTTCTCTGGTCGTTATTTGTTTTTAAATGTAAATCAACGCAACCAACATTTATAATTTGAAAAGTCCGTGTACATTGCATGAACACCTAAATACGTGAAAAACAAAAATTAAACGTCTAAATTGTTGTTGATAATATTATATACAACTGAATACAATCTATAAAATATGGGAAAATTTTCAAAACACCTAAAATCGAATTTGTGTCAAGTACTAAGTCAGTTTTTTTTTTTTTTTTTTTTTTTTTTTTTTTTTTTTTTTTAAATTCCAATTTTGGTCATGTGCTACTGTATGACTCCATTCATAATTGGACATGTGGCATGACAAAAGGTATCATTCTAATCATTTAGTGACACACTTGTCACATTTTGAAGGGGAACGCGCATTTACCTTTCTCGACCAGCAGCTGTGCGACTATGTGACCCATTCAAAATGTGACAAGTGTGTCACCAAATGATTATAATGGTACTTTTTGTCATGCCACGTGTCACATTTTTAGTGGAGTCGCGCAGTAGCACATGTCGCACATGACCAAAATTGAAATTTGCAGTATTCATGACTTAATAGTGGACACATATTCAATTTTGGGTGTAGTTTTGGAATTTTATTTTTTATTGTTTTGTTCTATATGATCCTTTTTCCTTATTGTATGTATTGTATTTTTAAATTTCATAAATTATGTGTATCGACCTTTTTGCTCATACTTGTTAATAGGAGGGTTGAAAAATGAGAAATGTGAGATTGTCACAAAATACACGTAATAACGAAATTTAAAAGTATAATGTATACAAGAAAAATGTAAAACGACTAAACGACAAAGCAAAAAGTGACAAGTTGATTACGTATTCGTGCCTTTTGCCTTTTATTATTTCAGTACATGCTTAAGTTTTTCACTTTATTGTTCCCTTTCAATATTGTTTGGTATTGTACTCTTTCAAGTGTCCAAGGAGCCAACTAGCTTTACTAGCACAATACACCGTCAGAGAGTAATATTTATATACATGTTAAAGACGAACTAGAAATTAAATGCCTTTTCGGATATAAATCACGTGACAATCATGTTGTGTACTATGATAAAGTTAAATGATTTGGTAGTAACTAGTTATGTTTGGTGATTATTTATTTAAAATAGCATATAATAAGTTAACAAACTTTAAATCACGTGATATATATTTAACAATCCAAAGACCACAAAAAGTAAAACTAATGCAAGCTAGCATAAAAAAAAGTCGGTGTTTACCATCCCACATCGAGCTATGAAGGGAAGTAGCAAGAAAAGATGTTAGTATAAATACGAAGGGAAATGTTGTATTTTAAGCAGGGAAGTTCAAAGTTTGAAAACCCATTTGTCCTCAATAAGTTCAAGTTATAATTATAATTTCTTAACTTGGGCTAATTTGTGACAATTGGTTATTTAAATTTTTTACAAACCAACAATTTTATAAGAAAAACTTGTGGTCCTATGATCCTTGAGCTATACTTGTTAAGCTTTGAGGTTATTGATGTTGCAAATAACTTTACATACTACTAAACTGTAAAAAAATACAAACATAAATGGACACCCCTAGGCTAATTACACCGATTACTAGCTAGCTAGAAGGTGGCCGACCACCAGATTAGCACTTAGTGGCTTTTGCAAGATTGGTTACGAGTACTTAATAACAAACTTGAGATTACATTTAAACCTGTGAATGGATTAGCCAAACTTTCTTTTTCTAATTAATAGCACAAATGTTTATATTTAGCTTTCTATTCCAATATAATGCTTATATTTAATTACCCAAGTTTTTACGTCGAGCAACTTTGAGCTCTAAAATGAAATGCTTTTGGTTAAAATGTTTCTTGATGGCGGAAACAAATTAAACTATATTGGTCCTAATGAAAGTCAACAATCTGAAACAACCCAAAAGAACATTTACAGCTAGTGCATTTTTAGCTATTCATTATAATTCCCAAACTCATAATATCGTTCAACTACGCGAGTGTCACCAAGGTCCATGGCTCCTTTAACAAGCAGAACTCCCACAAAACCGAATGATGAAAACAAGAGGGGCACATGTGTCTCCTTTTTCATTGAAGGATGATGGCAGCCCGCCGTCTTCTTCAGTTCCAAACCACAAGGGCCCACCGTGTCAGCAGCAGCTAAAGCAATACTAACAACTAGTAGTATTGCCAAGGATAGGGTCACCTCGAGTACTCCAGGTAGCAAGTCATCTGAAAGAAGGTTTTGGTTCCCTTTTACACCAAACAAGTGAAAGAATTCGTCGGAGATTCTGCCATATCATGTGTGTGCTCAAGTGGGTTGAGCATCCCACATCGTTCTTTGAAGGAAAGTAGCATGAAAGGATGTTATTATAAATAGGGAGGGAAAGATATTGTAAGTTAGGGAAGTTCAAAGTTTGAAAAACCAATTGGAATTTTGATTCCGGCATTATAATTTTGTAATTTAGGCTTTTATGTTCCAATTGGTTATTTGAATTTTTTACAAACCAACAATTTTATAATAAATACGGAGTACTTGTTTTAGGTTTAAGTTTAAATTTTATCTAAAAGTACATGAGATGTTGATAAATATCTTCTAAAGTTCGTACCTACATTATACGACATGTTTTCAAACAACGTGAGGGGTGAACTATAATAGTGGTTTTTTAATTTTTTATTTTTTTTTTTAATTTTTTTTAAGTGAACCATCTTTTTGTTTATCTTTATACTCTCAACATTATGATTTATGTTCAAATAAATTTAAAAAGATCTCTATCCATGAAATATAATATAAAATATTAGATATGTTATTTTTAGTTGTGGAAAACTTTCTTAGTTTTATTTTACGCTTTAGAACGGACTAACTTTTTTTTAGAAAACCGGATAATTCTAAATTTAAGTTCCCTAACTAGTTAATTATAATAACTGAAAGTTGATTTCTATTTTCAATTGAGAAATTTAAGAAAATATTCATTTTAAACAAATTTTCTTCTCTATGCATTTCTTAGAAAACTTTTCTAAAAGGGCTCTCATTCTCCCATAACTAATCAAACAAACATTGACAAATGATCTTTATACAAAAAGTGTAACTTACACCCAACTCCTCAATTTTAAATCTCCTTTTTACACGGTTTGATCATTTTTTGAATTTGTTATTTTTAAGTCGAGTTTTCTTAAATCTAAATGATTTTTTACCTTTTCGTTTTTTTGTTAAACTTGTTGATATTTTGATACGGAGTATTAGTTTGTTAATACATTCCTATTTTACTAGAAAAAAATTGGTTTCTTGTAAATGAATACATTTGTAATAAAACGTTTTTTTTTTTTTTTTTTTTTTTTTTTTTTTTTTTTTTTTCTTCTCTATAAGTTTGTGACACCCAAACAAGCACTTATTGCTTCAACTTTTTAAACATCATATATCTATTGTTCATAATGGCTGTGAATTATTATACCCTATTGTCTTCCTTTTATATAGGTGTTAGGTATTATTATTATTATTATTATTATTATTATTATTATTATTATTATTATTATTATTATTATTATTAGCATGGTTCGCCCGGAGCCAGCACAGGTGAATAGGATGGCAACGGTTGGAAAAAAAAAAAAAAAAAAAAAAAAAAAAAAAAAAGGTACCGAACGTAAATGGATGGGTAACCTGTCAAATTTTGCCCACAGGTGGGTTGTGGGTGAAAATTTTTACCCATCGATGGGTGTCAGCGCGGGTTGTTTGTAATACCCAACTCTCTAAAAAACATAATAGGTAATTGTAAGGTTGTTTGTAAATTGTTGAGGAAGTAGGATGTTAAGAGTAATCACGGTCCAAAACCGGACCGGACCGGCCAAGATCAGACCGGACCGAAGACCGAGTTTGGGAAAAACCATTGACCCAGACCGGACCGAATGTGGTCGGTCTGGTCCGGTCCGGCCCAAATAGGCTAAATATCCGGTTTGTAATCCGGACCGGACCGGACTGGACCGGATCGATCCGGACAGAGATCGAAATAAGGAAAAACCTCGGACCGTTGATCCTTCGGTCGGTCCGGTAGGTTTTGTCGGTCCGTCCAGTCTAAACGGTCCGATTGCTCACCCTTAGTTAAGAGGCAAGTGACTAGAATTTTGTGCTTTATTAACAAAATTTTAAACTATTGTACTTTATCTCTTGAAATGAACCAACATGACTACGATTTTTTTTAATGATGTTTAATTTGCTAGTTTGAGACATATGTTTAAGTATTTTGTGAACTTGGTGTTTGGCAAATTGATGTGGTGTCTTATTACATAGTTTCATAATTAGTTTCCATATCACGACTTTCTGCTTTTGTTGCATTCACTAACCCATGGATTTACTCATGGGCAACACATCCTCGCGGGCATAGGCATGGGTAGAAAATTGTACCCATTGGCGGGTGACGGGCGGGTGGTGGGCTAGGAAAAAACAACCAGTGCGGGTGACGGGGTTAGAGGTACCCGTGCCTATTACCCACGGATGCCATCCCTCTATGACTACGAGGAGATTAATTTTCTCACCGTTGGATTAATTTTATAGAAAAATTGTATTTTCTTATAAAGTTACCACAGCACAAACATCGACACCTCATTTTTAGTATTCCAAGATTCCTCGACATAACCCAATCCTAACAGATTTTAGAACTGATATTTAAGAAGAAAGTTACTCACGTATTACGTATACATTTCACCGATCAACTTTTTTGACACAATAAAAATTTTCAACAAACACCAATTTTACAAAGACTCAATAATAGTGAAATATGTTACAATATGAAAGTGGGTGCTTGTTTGGGTGTCACAAACTTATAGATATAAAAAAAATAAACGTTTTTTTTTTACAAATGTATTCGTTTACAAGAAACCAATTTTTTTTATAGTAAAATAGGAATGTATTAACAAACTAATACTCCTTATCAAAATATCAACAAATTTAACAAAAAACGAAAAGGTAAAAAATAGTTTAGATCTAAGAAAACTCGACTTAAAAATAACAAATCCAAAAAATGAGCAAACCGTGTAAAAGGATATCTAAAATTGAGGAGTTACTGTACAAAACAACTTCGGGTTATAACTGGTTTACGAAACACATCATGTATTTGTGATATAGTTTCGAGTCTTTCAAAAACATTTGTTTATTTTTAGTTGTGTAAATAATTTTTTAGATTACCAAAACCATTACTTCTAAAATACAAACATAGAACACCTTACTGGTATCATATTTTACCACATACTATAGATTGATTTATAAATAAAGTATGGTACTATTAGACCAGATATAATGGTGTATGTCCACGACCGTGGTAGTGCAACCACCACGCGCGAAGGCCACTTCGACCACCTGGAATTACGCGCGGTCCTCCCACTTTTGGCACCCGCTTGGCCGAAACTTTTTTTGTTTGTGTGTGTGAAGTATATTGTGTGGTATGTATATAAGTGGGTTAAGTTTATGTATTTAGAGTGATTGTCACCATTATGGTTGTTTGGTGGTTGGAATGAATATGGTCTAAAAATGTTAAATAATTGTATCATACGTTTAGAAGTACAGAGATTTATCGACTTATGTCTATCTTTCAAAAGCATTGGTGGAGCCACCTAAAGCCATAGCCGTGACCATAACATTACGCAATGATTTGGGAGTAATTATGTCTTTTGGTTTCAGGTCCATTCTTAGTGTCAACCAATCAATGTCACTGTAAAAATTAGATGACTAGTCACGTTTCGAGTTTTTATAATGTGTGACATTTTGAGGTTATAAAAGCTTTTTTAATATTATTTGAAAGTTATATCTTTGGAAACTACCACTATACGAACAAGACCCGGCTATATCTTAGATCCGGCCAAGACCCGGTTATATGTTTTACAATGTTACAAATAACTTAGAGATATAGAAGGATACCCACGCAATGCGGCGGCGGGTACCCAGTGCATAATTTTATGGCGAGCAAATGTTTTTCATTTATACTCTTTTTCTAACGGTAACTTTACGAATTACGAATGAATAACAACTTTTAATTATAATAACTATAAACAATAACAATGCAAACTATTTCATATCCAAATAAAAGTTGTCATTTTATTGCTATAATCTGAGAAGCAAAGCATATTTATTTATACTGTAGGTAACCGAACACCAAGAAGAGAGTAGATTATCTAATTTTGTGTGTTTTTTTTTTCATCGGTGCTCGGAAAAAGAAGAAAGAGTGTTTTCGTATTGGTATTTGAGTTTTTAGGTTGGCTTATATACCATTGAGGTTTGGGCTGCTACAAGCCGACACTTAATGGACTGTAAAAATGTTTGACTGTATTAATGGAATGTATAAATATTTGAAGGCTGTTACAAAGTGTATGAAGGGATATTACTTTTTATTTATGAAAATTGTAATGGAAGCTATATGGTGAATAACATTAACTAATGACTTATTAATTTTCTATTAAAGAAATGTTTTTAGTCTTAAAAATTTTAAGACTTATTTATTTAGAAAGTCCTAAACACTTTATAAAGTAGTATAGATTAAAAATCAAACAATTAAAAGGCCAATATAAAGTAAAACTAATGGAAGCTAGCATAATAAAGGTCAAGCATGTAAAAAGATAAAATTCAAATGGGTTGACCACATCCCACATCGAGCTTTAAAGGAAAGTAGCAAAGAAATATGTTATTATAAATAGGGAGGGAAAGGTAGTATTTAAGGTAAGGAAGTTCAAAGTTTGAAAAACCACCTGTGAAGTATTAGCCCGAGTTATAATTTCTTAACTTGGGCTAATATGGACAATTGGTTATTTAAATTTTTTACAAACCAACAATTTTATAAGAAAAGCTTTTTGGTTTTATGATCCTTTAGTTGTACTTATTAAGAGCTCTATGTTTCGTCAATCACATGAATAGCACTTATTACTGCTTTGAAGGAAATTTGTATCATATACTTTTTCCCATATTGATTGTTTATGTTGTGCCCACCGAACTCCACTTTGCAAAACAAATAATGGTGGTCTCAAGGACACCTATCTCGATGATATACTTGCGCCAGTTTTGAACGTATGATTTTCGAAATCTGTTTTAGTGACATGGTTCCGTTTTGTTGAAGAATCTTTTACTGTTTTATATCGTTTTCTTGTTCTTAATTAGACACTAATATAGAAAACAAATATCAACCCGTCTGAAGTTGGAGATACCGTTGCTGGATCAGTCTTGGGATCAGGCTCCCAAAGAGCAAGTGTATGCAGGATGGCTGCTTTCTATGCTGGCTTTCCTGGTATGTCCAAAAGTCTAGATGTTGCATTTCTCGACAATGTATACCGACTTCTATCCATGATCTACTAATGCACGTTTGCCTTTTTCTCAGAAACGGTGCCAGTTAAAGTTGTCTACAGCTATTAAAGCTGAAATTTATGATATTGGTGAGCTTTTCTGTTTTTTCTTTCTTCAAGTAATAGGTGCTTACCTGTCCTTATGTTAATGCAGTACATAGGCGTAACAAACTTTAAATGTTATAGAAATACCTGAAAAATAAAGTCGTCTGTTCAACATTTTCCTTTTTCAGTTTATATTATCGGACTTATAACGTGTTAAACCATTGTCGGACTTTTTCCGCTGTTGGTGTTCCAACCGCGATTATGGAAATTGGCCCTTCTGTCGCAATTCCAAATGCAGTCAAGGCTGCTGGTCTTGAAGTGAAAGATGTTGACCTTTATGAGATCAATGAGGTGATAATTAGCTAAGTTCTTAACTTCTTATGGCTTGCTGTCAAGGTACAGGTTGGAGAATAACGATGTTTTGTTTGATTCATTCTGTCAGATATTTGCTTCGCAAATTATATTTTGCCAAAACAAGCTTGAGATCGATCCACAAAAGATCAATGTCAATGGAGGTGCAATTGCCATTGGACATCCTTTGGGTGCCACATGCACTTATGCAGTTTCGTATGTATCATAACCTCTTACATTATTATTTGAAAAACTGTCCTACTCTATTGCACGAGATGAAGCGGTGTGGCAGAGACAGCCGATTTTGATACATTAAAAAACGATTAAAAGAAATATTAGTTTGCAAATGAAACATTTAAAAAGAAATAGGTACTTTAAGATCTATATGTTTGCCACATTCTTGTGATGACCGATCTATCATGTGCTAAATAGACCATCTAATCTTCCACCCTTTGTTAGTTACGTATGTGTTTCTGGATTTTTACTTGTATACAGTATCTGTAGCAAGTTACTTGTTCGCATTATTTCATTTTTAAGGTGTATGTATTTGTTTGAACACGAAACAGTTTGATTATTTGCGTGTTGGAAATTGATCAACATATGTACGTCTGTTATTGAGTCTCTCATCATAACCAAATTTTAATAAGTGATAAAATTGGTGTTTGTTGAATATTTTAACTTGTGAGTCGAAAAGGTGGATCCGGTGAAATATATAAGTGGGTAACTTTCTCATATCAAATAACTTGTAGGTCTTACCCGGAGCTAGTCTTTTGGTAACTTGGCAAAAAATAATTTGTAAATATCAATTCTAAAAATTTGTTAGAATTTGGGGTGATGTCAAGAAATCCTGAAATACTGAAAATGAGGTATTGATGTAATCATTGGTTATTTAAAATTAAGGAAAAAAAATCGGTGTTTAATCTAAATATGTAAAAAGATAAAAGTCAATTGGGTTGACCATCCCATATCGAGCTTTGAAGGAAAGTTAAGGAAAGATGTTATTATAAATAGGGAAGGAAAAGGTAGTATTTAAATTAGGAAGTTCAAAGTTTGAATAACCAATTATTTCTTTGAGCTCAGTTATAATTTCATAACTTGGCTTACGTAATCATTGGTTATTTAAAATTTTAGCAAACCTAACAATCTTAGAAGTAAAACTTGTGGCTCTATTATCCTTGAGTTGTACTTGGTAAGCTTTAAGGTTATTGATGTTGTTGGTGTAGGCTAAGGGTGTGTTTCTTTTTTTCTTTAGCTAAGGATTCATATGGGTCTTACCTCTATATAAGGCTCTTAATTGGAAGGACATGATAAATTAAGCCTTGTGTATATAGACCATTTAAGGGATTTTTATGGGCCCCATCTAAAAAGTAATAATATTAAATGATATCCCTTAGCTAAGGGAAAAAAAGAAACACCCCCTAAGTTTTTATCTAGAAATATATGAGATATAATGTGAAATATTAGGTGGTTAAGGTTATGTGTGATCTAGGACACTGGTAGCGATACATCAAATGGAGAATTCAAAATGGACTTACAAGGTTACAGTCATAATTCACAACCATTGCACAAATGCACAGTGATCTCCTCAAAAGAAAATTGAAAATGTTGGTAAAATGTAAAAATGATGATTTTGTTTAAAAAAAAAAAGGAGGCACATTCGGTAAGCAGAACTACAATGCTATTTACTAGTCGCACTAAACAGCCTGATCAGTAATTGGTTTGAACCCAAATATTCTTATAATAAAAACATAAATAACAAGACTTGAACCCAAATATCTAAATAAGCTTACATAAAGTGAGTTAAGGACCCACACTGAAACACATTTGAATCCAGATGTCTAAGTGGACATACAAATAGAGTTTAGAACTCGGCTCAAAACACTTTTGAATCCAAAATATATACGTTGGTAACTTTCTCTTATTAAATCACGTATACGTTATCTGATTGTAAACATTTGTTAGAATTTTTGTTCTGTCGGGGAATCCTGAAATACTGAAAATGAGGTATTGATGTTTGTGTTGCGGCAACAATTTTAAGAAGGTACAATTTTTATACATAACACCTACATAGATATATGATGTTTAAAAAGTTACTGCATGAGTTATAAATTTAACAATTTATCTCTCGTCTTCTGCTTACTTCTCATTCTCGTTTCATCCTTCAGTTACGCAAAAGCACGTCAACATCAGCTCACAACTCTCTAATGAGCATTCGTGGATCCCCGCTGCTGGTGGAACTGGTTGGATTGGAAACCGCCTAATGCTCATACTCCCCAACCTCTAAAGGATCATCATTGGCAGTTGAGAAACACGCCGTCTTCTAAGTCAACTCTTAATCACAAACTGATACGGGTACTACATGCACTAAACCAAACCAGCTTACTCTCCATTCAGTTCCAAGTTTGAATAATAAAGAGACCAAGTCTTTAGGAAGACTTCTCCAGTATCTCCAGTTATTTCTCATGCACGTTTAGATATAGTAGTCTCATGCATAAGGAAGTGGAGCACCTGCTATAGGGCTTCTTCAACTCACGTTCCCATTTTCTTCCTTTATTTTAGGACATGCATATGTAATCTATTTCCTATTTAAAGTGTTGTTTTGTTTTCGTGGAATGGAAGAGAAAAATTGCAGTAAGTCTTATATTGTCTTAGTTAGTCCGTAGTTATATTTTAAAAGGAGAATAACCATCTCGAATCGGTTTCTATCAATTGGTGCTTTCATTCTCGATCTCACCATGCCTCCCCGTAAAGACACATCAAATGACGATCCACCCACTAGTTTCCAAGATCAATTATCCGCTCTAAACGCAAAAGTTGATCAATTATCCACTCTAAACGCAAAAGTTGATGCCCTTGTCCATAGCATGACGGCCCTTCTCCAAAAACCCGAACCCTCTAATACACAACACAACAACCACCAACTAAACACCAACACCACCACTCATGGCCTGCAAATCCGCCCTCCTAAAATCACTCTCCCCACCTTTGACGGCTCGAACCCACTTGATTGGCTTTTTCAAGCCGAGCAATACTTTGTTTTCTACAACATTGCCAACCATCAACGCCTTCCCATTGTCGCATTTCACTTGTCCGGGGATGCACTAAGTTGGTACAAATACCTTGTTCAAAATCGCCTACTTACAACATGGGAAAATTTCACCCGCGATCTTGAAACCCGGTTTGGCCCTTCTAGTTACGACAACCATGAAGCTACACTTTTTAAGCTTTGTCAAACATCCACTGTTACGGTGTACCAAACAGAATTTGAACGCGTAAGTAATTGTGTTGTGGGACTCTCCGCAAATGCTTTACTTAATTGTTTCATCTCTGGTCTCCGTTGTAACAATTCGCATTTTCAGGTTAATTACTATTCCCGGAAAATTTCACTATTCACTTTTACTATTCATTTTTTCCCGAAAATTTTTCCCGAAACTTGATTTTTAGGCTTACGGTTTGATGTCTAAAAGACATTTAATACCAACCGAAACTAGACTGAGCCCAGTCTAGACATTATAAGTCATTTTAAATCAATATTATCCTATTAGAAAAGTAACATTTTACTTTTCTCAATTTTACGCAATATTCGTACATTTTACGTATTACGCGTTTTAGACCCGTATTTCCAGTTTTGGCAGGGTTTTACCACCCAAATGGAACCTACCACTCATTTTATATTTTATTATGGAACATATGGACATGTTTAACAATACTTTCAAGTTCCATAATTTTACGACACCCGGTTTTACGTTTTGAGACGTAACAACTTACGGTTGGCATTTCCCGGAGTCAAAACTCATCCAATACTTGGATAATATCATCCAAGACCAACTCATCCCTTCCTATCCACTCCAAACCGACTTAGAGGGGGGGGGGGGGGGGGGAGTCACCCCTTGGGTGGCTTGATCTCCTTCCTTGTGCCTTAGATTGCATACAAGTGTTAAACTTGGTGATCAAGTGTTGACAAGTCAACATAACTAACCTCCTTATTTCCTTATAAGATCAAGACTCATTCTCTTCCTTTCTCTCTCAATACCAACGACCCAACATCATAAAAACACCCCATTTGATCATTGATCTTGCTTATTCAATCCATCACAAGTTCAAGGCATAGTTCCTAGTTGATCCTTAACACCTTTCAACCATAAAATCACCATAAAACACCACAAAAACTCATCAAATTTCCAAGTGTTCTTAGTGAAGATTTTTACTAAGGCTTGTTTTTGTGATAGATTAGTGTTTATCAAGGGATTATAAGATAGGGTTTTTGATATGGAAGCTTGGCTATGGTTGGAAAATATTTGAAAGATTAAGTAGTAATTCTTGGTTTTGATCTTGGTTCTAGTTAGTTTCTTCACAAGTTGTAAGCAAACTCTAATACACTTCCTTGCTTAAATATCATATTCATGCTATTTACATATCATTCATGCTATATATTGTCTTGTTATCATGTCCATGATGTATAAAAGTGAGCAAAACAAGTTATTGTTATTGATTGTTAAAACAAGTTATTAAAACAAGTAAACTAGTGATTTTCTTGGTAAGACCTGATCAAAATGGTAAAAATATGATATTGGATTATTACATATTGTAGTAGAGGACCTAACAAGGAAACCGTAGCAATTTGAACCACCTAAAACGAGTATACGAGTCAAAAGTTATGGCGATTTGAAGTTACCAAAACTTTCCGGCAAAACTGCCAAAACTTTCTGTTACAGAAACTTTAAACACGCAAAAAGAGGCATTTCTGGTCCGTTTCATAAAAAAGTTAAAACACGAAAGTTGTCCGGAATCACGTTTTCGTTCAGAAACAAAGAAGCTCGAGCCTTGAAAACGCTTTCTGAGTGAGATATTTCTCAGTTTCTTAACAGCTATTTACATATATACAAGTCACTATATTATGGTTATACTTTAAAAGGAACAAGAGGTCTTATGACCTATAAACAAGACCACCACCATGGCTAGAGCCAAGGTTGTGTCTCATGACCTTGGAACAAGGACCAAAGGTCATGGCTAGGCCATGACGAAACGACCATACAAGCTTACTTAGGCGAAAACATGAAACAAGGAATTGGCGATAAACTTGAACAAACAATTTGGATCTATTTCACCTAAAAGGAACCATGAGATATTACAAAGAGAAAATGGTCATTCAAGACTTATGAAACTACCCCTAATAACAATCTTCATGTACTAATAAACTTTCCTAAGTTTATTCAAATATCGGACATGTAATTTTTCGGATCAAAACTGATATCTATATATTTTATCAACTACTACAATAGTAGGGAGCCTCATGTGAGGAGTTCATTATGTAAGCCGTCGAGTTGAGTTGTGGATTTACGAGTTAAAGTGTCCTGGCTCCTCGAACGCTTACTAACATGACTTCTGAATTATGTCGGCCCGAACGGTAGTAAACGATATACCAAAACATACATGTTTCATGAATCTTTTCTTTCAAAGACTTACATTATACATCATACCACATCATGGACTAAATGCAAGATATATATATAGGCACTACTTCATGTTCTTTACTCCGATCCTAAGTCGCAACATTCGATTATAGGTTGCTCGTAGAAACCTTCACGATTCAACCATTACATTCATTACTTGCTATCTTACTTAAGGTGAGTTCATAGCCCCACTTTCTATTGTTTAACTATTTTACAAACCCTTGGGGGGAATACATGCTATTATTTTTCTACTCGAACACAATGCTTTCTACTGTATGCGATTCGACTATGATTTATTATCACTAAGTAACATCCTTGCCAAACCAAGATCCCTTATTATGAACCATTTAATCACTTGCGAGGGTTACTTGCGAGTGAGCGCGAATATTGTGAATAGGCCTATTGGGATTGACGAATCCCATTTGTTTTGACGAAGTTCAAACAAATGCATTAATATTTGAGACATTAGGTATGACGGCAAAGTACCTACCGGGATAAATCTGCCGATCGATATTGGTACACGTTAACGTTTTGGTGTCATAAGCTTAGTGAATTAATAACCTTTCCGGGCATATAACAACGTAGCCCATCTTTGTTTTCTAACTATGAGTGTGAGTCTATAGCTCTCACTACGATTATTGTGTTCAAACGATTTAACTACAAACACTACGATTATTGTGTTCAAACAATTTAACTACAAACACTACAATTATTGTGTTCAACGATTTAACTACCAACACATTGTGTTCAAACATTAAACAAACTCTATGAATATCACTCAACCTTTGTGTTGACCTCTCAAGCATGTATTTCAGGTTCATGACGATCAAGGATGGCACGGAAGCGCACGGATACTTAAGAGGGCTATAAATTTTATTATCATTCAAAAACACATTTATTATGCATTGTAAACATGGAACCATTTGGGACCTCATTTTGTAAATCTCTGATATTTATACAATTTGAATGATAAATCTTTTAAAACGACTCAATTGGAGTTCGTTTTCTATTATTGTGACTATTGTGCCGTCGAGTAACACCCAGTTTGAATTCCGCTGCAACCATGAATTGGGGGTGTTACATCCGTCACGACATCCAACAGGAACTAACAATCCTACGCCCACAAACTATCACCCAAGCAATCGGTTTGGCCAAGCTTATTGAAGACAAACTTCACGATCAAACCTTCGATCGTCCAAACCCCATTGCATCTTCCACTACTGCAACACAACTTTTGCCAACGTCCAAAACATTGTTAGACAATCCTCTCCATCAGACTCCATCACTACCAATAAAAAAATTAACTCCTGCTGATATGCAAAAAAGACGTGCTGAAGGCTTGTGTTACAACTGCCCTGAAAAGTACCACCCAGGTCACAAATGTAACCCGCCTAAATTTCTCCTTCTTCAGTCGGACCATGAGCACAAGCCTACCACAATAGACCCCCCGTGGGGCATATCCACTGTTGAGTACTACGACAATGCCGGACCTTGAGGACAAGGTCCATTTTAAAGATGGGGGTATTGATACGGGTACTACATGCACTAAACCAAACCAGCTTACTCTCCATTCAGTTCCAAGTTTGAATAATAAAGAGACCAAGTCTTTAGGAAGACTTCTCCAGTATCTCCAGTTATTTCTCATGCACGTTTAGATATAGTAGTCTCATGCATAAGGAAGTGGAGCACCTGCTATAGGGCTTCTTCAACTCACGTTCCCATTTTCTTCCTTTATTTTAGGACATGCATATGTAATCTATTTCCTATTTAAAGTGTTGTTTTGTTTTCGTGGAATGGAAGAGAAAAATTGCAGTAAGTCTTATATTGTCTTAGTTAGTCCGTAGTTATATTTTAGAAGGAGAATAACCATCTCGAATCGGTTTCTATCACAAACACAACCATAAGCAACTTCACCGTCTTAAAATACCAACTATGCCAGTGTCACCAAGGTCCATGGCTCCATTAACAAGAAGAACTCCCACAAACCGAACGATGAAAACAAGAGGGGCACATGTGTCTCCATACCACATGGGCCCGACCGTATCAGCAGTAGCTAAAGCAATACTAACAACTAGTAGTATTCCCAAGGATAGGGTCACCTCGAGCACTCTAGGTAGCAAGTCATCTAAAAAAAGGTTTTTGTTCCCTTTTACACCAAACAAGTGAAAGAAGCCGTCGGAGATTCTGCCATATCATGTGTGTGCTCAACTGGGTTGGGCATCCCACATCGTACTTTGAAGGAAAGTAGCATGAAAAGATATTATAAATAGGGAGGGAAAGATGTTATAAGGTAGGGAAGTTCAACTTTTGAAAATCATTTGGAGCATAGCTCGCATTATAATTTTGTAATTTGGGCTTTTTTGTGCCAATTTGTTATTTGAATTTTTTACAAACCAACAATTTTATAAGAAATACTTCTTTTAGGTTTATGATTAAGTTTTATCTAAAAACAAATGAGATATTGGTAAATATCTTCTAAAGTTCATACCGACATTATATGACATGTTTTCAAACAATGTGAGGGGGTGAACTAAAATAGTGGGTTTTTGAATTTTTTTTTTATAGAAGTGAACCATCTTTTTGTTTATGTTCAAATACCCATGAAATATAATGTAAAATATTACTCCGTAGTTGTTTTAATTTTAGTTGTTGAAATTTGAAAAGTTTTCTTAGTTTAATTTTATGCTTTTTAGAACGGACGTGCGTTTAGTTAAGGGAAAACACCCTTATTTTTCACAAAATGTTTTGTGAAAAACACGGAAAATAGATATCGCGTTCAAATAAGTGTTTTCCAACAAAATATTTTGCGAAACACAAAATCCCCTGTTTTCTAACTTAACAAGGAAAATTACAAAACCAATTTTAGTTGTTTTCCTTTGTGGCCCCCAACCATCCCTCCGTTGTTCAAAATAGAAAATACAAACATCAACTAAACGCGTTTTCTATATTTTTAAGTGTTTTGTAGAGATAAATTTCCCTTCTAAATTTTTAAAAAACTAGAAATAAAAAAACAAGAGAATTTTTTTTCCAACTAAACGTACCCTAAGTTCCCTAACTAGTTAGTTATAATAACTGAAAGTTGATTTCTATTTTCAATAGGGAAATTTAAGAAAATATTCATTTTAAACACATTTTCTTCTCTATGTGTTTCTTAGAAAACTTTTCTAAAAATGCTCATTTTTTTTGGGAAACCATGGTTTCTTACCTTTTTGCCGACTAATCTATGGATTTTGAACCCACTGCCACACAGACTTAAACCAGATAAAGCCCTCTCTTTTTAGGAGGTTTGTTGGACCATAATGTTATAGAAGCAAAAGTTAGAGTAGTTTAGTGTAATTTTATGTATGTATTCTGTAAGTTTGTATAAACCGACCCATTGTATTGGGCTGCGTCACAAGAAAGATACGGTTATATAGTGTAGGGTTGCAACGTTTAGTTAGGTTATAACGGTTAGAAGGAAACAACATGTCTCTTGTGAATGCAACGTTTCAGTAAGTATATATATGTTTGTAAACAGAATGTAACCCACACGTTTATAATATATCAATTTTAAGGGTTCATCCCAAATCATTCTTTGTTTCTTATTATTGATTCTTGTTTGGTATACATATGATGTTATTATGATCAAATTCGATCCTCGATATGGATAAGAAAGGACCTGTCAACAGTGGTATTAGAGCTTCGAGGGAATCAAACAACATTCAAATCATGTTTTACAATCAAGATTAAACCTGTTTTTTTGAGGAAAAAGAACAGCGGGTTAAGGAGAAAAAGATGGCGTTTGAAGAGAAAGAAAGAAGGGAAAACGGTTACCCCAACCGGGGGTTAACCAAGAAGAAGAAGAAGAACACGGTTTTGTGTTCTTGTTGGTACGAAAGAAAGATAAACCAGTGGGTTTTCTGGTGACCATCAATCAAGAGAAGAACCGCAACATCGATTGCAGAAGTAAGAAAAAAGGGGTCTATCATTTGTGTTATTTCTCTGTGTCGACAACCACCAGAGAAAAAAAAGGGCTCTTTGGGCTTCTTTGGGCAAGATCATGAAAGAAATTTTTGTGGGAACGACATATGTTTGAAGACCGACACAACAGGAAGAAATACTTTTTTGTTGGAAGCGACATTTGAAGACCGACACAAAAGAAAGAGAGATTGAAAGATCGCTTGTGGTTCACAAAGTAAGAAAGTAAGAAAGAAACGCGTAAGTAAGCACGCGAATAAGCGTAAGTAAGCACGCTTATAAGAACGAAGGCGTAAGTAAGCACACTTGTTTAAAGAACGCGTAAGTAAGCACGCGAGTAACAAAGTAAACGTAAGTAAGCACGTTTACAAGAAAGAAAGCGTAAGTAAGCACGCTTGAACGAAAAAGATACGTAAGTAAGCACGTACAAGAAAGAAAGAAAGAAAGAAAGGAAGAAAGAAGGCAAGAAAGGCGAAAGCACGTCAAAGAATGCAAGCAAGAAAGCATGGCGAATGAAGTCAAGTAAAGAAGCCTCAATTTGCGTCTATAAAATTAGGGGGGTGAATGTTGGACCATAATGTTATAGAAGCAAAAGTTAGAGTAGTTTAGTGTAATTTTATGTATGTATTCTGTAAATTTGTATAAACCGACCCATTGTATTGGGCTGCGTCACAAGAAAGATACGGTTATATAGTGTAGGGTTACAACATTTCGTTAGGTTATAACGGTTAGAAGGAAACAACATGTCTCTTGTGAATGCAACGTTTCATTAAGTATATATATGTTTGAGTCTGTAAACAGAATGTAACCCACACATTTATAATATATCAATTTTAAGGGTTCATCCCAAATCATTCTTTGTTTCTTATTATTGATTCTTGTTTGGTATACATATGATGTTGTTATGATCAAATTCGATCCTGGATATGGATAAGAAAGGACCTGTCAACAAGGTTGGTGTGGCCACTTCAATGTTATGCGCAACTAGCAGGAATTGAACTTACACCAAACTCCTCAATTTTAAATCTCCTTTTACACGGTTTGCTCATTTTTTGAATTTGTTATTTTTAAGTCGAGTTTTCTTAGATCTAAACGATTTTATTTCTTTTCCTTTTTGCTAAAATCGTTGATATTTTGACACGGAGTAGTAGTTTGTTAAAATATTCCTATTTTACTAGTGAAATATGTTACAATATGATGTGCTTGTTTGGGTGTCTCAAACTTATAGACCTGAAAAAATAAACGTTTTTTACAAATGTATTCATTTACAAGAATCCAATGCAAACAACTAACACACACACTATAACAATACGTCACAAAACCAAATCAATCTCATATATACATTGTAACATCACAGAAGCAGGAGCAAAAACCATCCACATCCGCCCCAACGCGAACACAAATTATCTTATACTCCGACATTTAACGGGATCAAAAAGCTTGGGACAGACCTGTTAACCCAAAATTATGCTCTTTCTTCTTTACCATGGATAGGTACTTACTTTTTGGATGTAATCGGGGATTGACATCTTCCTATACCAAATGAAGACAATGGCACAAGCTCAAGATTGTAGTCTTCCAATGGGCATTACGTCAAAAAATGTTGCACATCGCTTTGGCGTGACTAAGGCAGGAACAAGACCTGCAGTGAGTTTAACTGAACTTTTCTAGAAAGTGTGTTGTTTCTTTCGTATATAAAGGAGTTTATATCGCATAGGTTGATTCCCGTTGGAAGGTTGCTGGACGGGATCATTCGAGTCAAAAGTAAAGTAAAGATAGTCGTTCTTATATTCTGAATTCTGATCTAAATGTTCATCTCGAGAAGATTGTTGACCCTAAAACAGGAGACTAAACACCTGTACAATCTCTGTTGATAAAGTACACTGTCAGAACAAAATTTAAATGTTATAAGTGAACAATAGAGATAACCAAATATTGTTTTTTTTCTTTAAACGAGAACCTGAAAGTTTCATATGTATCATAACCTCTTACATTAGTATTTGAATAACTCCCCTTCTATAGTTTATGGAAATAATATGTCGATACCTTATCATTGCAATCGTTCTTTTCAATATTTTGGCTCTTGCTAAAGTTTTAAAGATATCTGAATCATGATACTTACGACAGGACTACAGGAGCCCACTGTGTTGCTACTCTACTGCATGAGATGAAGCGTCGTGTGGTGTTGTTTCGATGTGTGTGCTTGTTTTTGCAAGTGTGACGCGAATGCTAAGCAACTTGTGCAATGCAGGTACGGGAATGGGAGCAACTGCTATTTTTGAGAGAGGCTATTCTTGTGATGATCTTCGGTGGATATGACTTCTAAGTAGCTAGTAGCTTATAAAATTGAATTGGGTTGACCATCCCACATCAAGCTTTGAAGGAAAGTAGCAAAGAAAGATGTTATTATAAATAGGGAGGGAAAGGTGGTATTTAAACTCGGGCTCATATGCGACAATCGGTTATTTAAATTTTTTACAAACCAACAATTTTATAAGAAAAACTTGTTGTCCTATGATCCTTGAGCTATAAAAGGACACCTAGACACACACTTTTATAAGTACTTAACAAACTTTAGATTATATTTTAACCAGGTAATGGAGAATTCAAAATGGAGTTGCAAAGTTACAATCGTTACTCATAACCATTGCACAATGATCTCTGATATCAAAAGAAAATTGGAACTTTTGGTAACAAGTCACCTTTAAATTGGTGAAGTAGAACTACAATGCCATTTACAGTGAAAAACTCGAACCCGGATCCCAATAGTTTTCTGTTTCTCTCTTCTTCTTAACTTGCTTCGAGCACTCATATGTTACACATCCTTTTGAAGCCGACTGGACGTTCTTGATGTACTGGAACAAAAAAATCATTGGTGCAACAGACCATTGATGCATCAAGTCACCTTTAAATTGTGAGGCTGTCTACATGGCTTGAGTCCATCAGATTTTGTTACTTTGGTGTTCATATAACATTTTCCCCGGATTATCATAAATATTATCCGTTTTTTGGAATTGAAAATTGGTGAATTTGTTACTGTAAGCCGAAGATGACATTTACTTTGTAGAACGAAGGGAATATACCTTGTAAAGGACACCTCTTTCAGCCTTGTACAGAGGAGGGGTCCATGACTTTTGTCGCTCGTTTAGCTCTTCATTTGTTAGCTAAACGTCCATTCCCGTTAGCTAATCCGCTATTGTCATTATATCGCCGTTTAGGACTAGACCAATTGGAACATCTTCCTGCATTCCCGTTAATGTTTCATGAAAAGGGTTCATCCTACACTTACAAGTCATTAAACTAATGCAAGTTTTGGAAAATCTTGATATTATTTCGGCTAATCATGAACAGTTTCTTGATATTCGTTTTGGAAATGTGTCATGAAAGTCACTGTCATTAGCTTTTGTTGCTAATCTTGCATCTAAATTACCAATTTGACATTACATCCGCTGATTGTCATTTCTGAAAGGTGATCAAACCTGTGCTTCGGGGCAAATATGTCTGACAACATATCCGTGAGAACCACCTGAAAATCGTCTATATCGGTTAGCAATGCAACTTCCTGTAAAATATAACAAAGGTTTAGCTCTCAAATAACCAATTTACCTGATTAAACAGCTCTTAAGAACATAACAAGTTGGCAAACTGTATGGTGTCTCCTTTGGATAGTTTGTACAAATTGATGAGAGTAGTAAATTTAATCTAAACATGTACTGTAAAAGATAAAATTCAATTGGGTTGACTAAATCCCACATCGAGCTTTGAAGGAAAGTTGCAAGGAAATATGTTATTATAAATAGGGAGGGAAAGGTAGTATTCATGGTAGGGAAGTTCAAAGTTTTAAAAAATCAAATAGTGTTTTGAGCGTGAGTTGTAATTTTGTAACTTGTGCTCATATGCATCTATTGGTTTATTATAATTTTTTACAATCCCAACAATTTTATAAGAAAAACTTTTAGTTCTATGATTCTTGAAATACTAGGTGGTACTTTTTATGAGTTCTAGAACAATGTTAAAAGATATATCCAATGTAGAATTCAAAATGGGCTTACAAGGATGCAGTCATAACATTCATAACCATTGTACAATGATCTTCCATTTCAAAAGAAAATTGAAAGTGTTGGTAAAAAGTAGAAACAATGATTTTGTTAAAAAAAAGGCAAGCAAAACTAATGCCATTTACTAATCGTCGTGAAAAGCTCGATTAGTAAAGTGTCCGACAATATATCCGTGAGATTGTGAGAACCACCTGAAAATCGTCCATCGGTTAACAAAGTTTTCAGTTTATATTATCAGACTTATAATGTGTTAAACCGTTGTAGGACTTTTTCCGCTGTTGGGTGTTCCACTCGCGATTATGGGAATTGGCCCTTCTGTCGCAATTCCAAATGCAGTCAAGGCTGTTGGTCTTGAAGTGAAAGATATTGACCTTTTTGAGATCAATGAGGTGATAATTAGCTAAGTTCGATCTTAACTTCTTATGGCTTGCTGTCAAGGTAGAGGTTGGAGAATAACGATGTTTTGTTTGATTCATTCGATCTGTCAGATATTTGCTTCGCAAATTATATTTTGCCAAAACAAGCTTGAGATCGATCCAAAAAAGATCAATGTCAATGGAGGTGCAATGGCCATTGGACATCCTTTGGGTGCCACAGGTAACTCCTAGAACTGCACTTATGCAGTTTCGTATGTATCATAACCTCTTACATTATTATTTAAAAATTGTCCTACTCTATTGCACGAGATGAAGCGTTGTGGCAGAGACTGCCGATTTGGTGTCGTTTCGATGTGTGTGATTGTTTTAGCACATGTGACATGAATGCAAAGCAACTTTTGCAATGCAGGTACGGGAATGGGAGCAACTGTTGTTTTTGTGAGAGGCGATTCTTGTGATGACCGATCTATCCTGTGCTAAATAGACCATCTAATCTTCCACCCTTAGTTAGTTACTTAGGTGTTTCTGGATTTTGATCAACATATGTATACGTCTATCATACGAAACAATGTCTGTGAAGCTTTAGTGCTGCTGGATCCTACGTTTTAAATGTGACTCGATGTTTCGATTGTTGGTAAACTGTATGGTCTCTCCTTCAGATTGTTTTGCCCAAATTGATGAGATCTCCTTCTGATTGTTGGTAAATTACTGTGATTACCTTTTTCTTCATTGGATATGACTTCTAAGTAGCTAGTAGCTTATGTTTTATAATGTTACAAATAACTTAGAGATATTAAAAATTGAACAATCCAAAGACCATAGAAAGTAAAGCTAATTGCAAGCTAGCATAAAAAAAGTCAATGTTTACCATCCCACATCGAGCTTTGAAGGAAAGTAGCAAGAGAGCTATTGGTATAAATAGGGAGGGAACGGTAGCATTTAAATTAGGTTTTTTAGAAGTTTAAAAAACCAACTGTGTCAAAAAGGTGGAAGTTATAATTTCTTAACTTTCGCTTTTATGCCACCATTGGTTATTTAAATTTTTTATAAACCTCCAATTTTATGAGAAAAACTTGTTTTATAATCTTTGAGCTGTATTTGTTTAGCTCTAAATTGTTGATGTTGTTGGTTAGGTTTAATTTTTATCTACAAATATATATGAGACTAATAATAACTTTACGCATTGTAGTCTAAAGAAATCCTTTTTGAATAATTGTTTTCTTTAATTCCATGGTTTGTAGCGGTGGAAACGTGCAGTTTCCTCACGTAATTTGGTAGCGTCGATCTATGTATTAAGAGTATTTTTGTTATCGTATTGTTTTAACTTGCAGTATCAAATTAAAATTTTAATAATAGGACAAATGTTGCACCTTGTAGTCGAGTATTCACACACAAGGACGGTAGTGACAAAATTTTTGACGAACATCGACACTATCATAAAATGCATGCCCATGAAAAAAAGAGATTGTGGTTTAAACTTTCAAAGTCTTTTTAAATAACTTGCAACTTTCAACTCGTAATAGTTGTGATTCTTCACTCTACCTTTTAACTTAAAGCCTCATTATTACTCTATTTGTTATTAGTTGATAAAACAAAATTGTAACTTAAAGCCTCATTATTACTGTATTTTTTATTAGTTGATAACACAAAATTGTAACTTAAAGCCTCATTATTACTGTATTTGTTATTAGTTGGTAACACAAAATTGGCACATGGTAAGGTGGTTTATTTTTCAAACTATAGTTCGGTATTAATAAAGTTTGCAATATGAATGAAACGGGTAGTGTTCTATTATGGTATGTGTTAGTGTTGTGCAAATTCTTTTACTTTTATAATATCTTTACAAATATTGTTTAAAGCGCTAGGTACAGTGTGGAGCCATGAGCTCATGCCGTGAAAAAAGGGCGGTCACCTTAGCATTTTTTCTTATAAAACCAGAATCTATCACTAGCACTAAACACCCTTCCTTAATATAAAGTGGTGTCATAGGACACCAATGGACCTTACCGTATTTATTTATTTATATAAAACAATACATTAAACTAAAATTAATATTTCTTTAATAAAAAAAATTAAATACATAAGATTAAAAAATAATAATAAAAAAATACATATATTCACTTGACCATTTTTTCAAAACCCACAAAAACAATACTCGTTGGCTCGTTGCCTTGTTGGTATTAGTTTGGGGGGGGGGGGGTTGCATATATATCCTTCCGAAAATGCATAATTGCATATATATCCAAAGCATGCATAAAAACCATTGTATTATGTGCATTAAAAACTTGTACAAATGATATATATGCAATTATTCATTTTGAGAGGGATATATATGCAATTCTGCCTTAGTTTGGCCCAAATTAAATTTTACAAAACCCACAAAGATAAACCTAGATATAAAAGATTCTCTCTAGTTTCTTCCCAGACAAAACACACGCCTCTGCTTTTTTTCAATCTCAGCCACCATTTCCACTTTCTTTCCACCATTTCTAGTTACTTATGAAAACAAATCTTTTACAAACCGTCGAGAATCTTTTTACAAAAAAAAAAAAAAAAAAAAAAAAAAAATCCCACCGCTTGGACCAACCGAGAGATAGTGGTGATGGTTGCGATGGACAACCGAAGAAACCCAAATAACCGACAAAGAAACCCAAACAAACGACGATCTTGGTCTTAAACCACCAAAACTTTATCTCAGGTCTTAATAGATCTAAAAAGATCCGTGCATATCCGGTTAAAGTACCTCACAACACAAACCAAAAACACCACCAAAAGCACAAAAACGCCACCGAAACCACATAAGCACCTACGAAAACACCCTAACTCAAACACCACGGATTATCAAATTATCCGGCGGTGTTGGTGGCGGATCTGATGGTGGTGGCGTTTTGTGGCATATGGTATATGATTTTCTGAAAATTGAAAAGAATTGTACGAGAATAAAAAATTATGTGTTTATCAATTCCAGAAAATCTTTCATAGGAGTCCAATTGATTGTATTTGTACATTGTGCGTAGCTACTTGTACGCATTGTTGATAGGGAATTCAATATGGATGGTTGTACATTATGTTTAAATTATTGTAATATTGGGTATAGGGATGTTTTTAATGCTATTAATGTATAATTCTAAGGATTTTGGTCTGAATTTTGATTCATGTTTGTTTTTGTTGTACACAATGATTTGCTTGTTGTAATTACAAAAATTCCTTGCTTTAAAATGTTGTAAACCTTGCATCTTTTTTTGTACATCTTAATTTTTTTGAAGAGAGAGTCATTTCTCTATTATAATTAGTATAGATATTGATAAAGATCTTTCTAAAGTTTTATGTTTTAATGTGAGAGTGAACTAAAAGTTTTATGTTTTAATGTGGGAAAATTATACAGATAGGTAACGAACTTTGAAAAAATTTTAATGTTAGGTTATGAACTTTCTAAAATATTAATATAACATACGAAACTTGTTGTAACCGTTAAAGTTATGCAATATATCCTATTAACACATGTGGGTCCCACATGTGGCCCCAGATAATCATAAATAACTTAACCGTGGCTGCATTTTGATCGTACAAAGCTAGACAATGATCAACTCCAAAAAGAAATTCATCCTTTGATGTGAATCCAAATGGATCTATTTTACCACTGAACTGTGAGAAAATATGTTGTTGAACCCATGATTCAGCCACCCCATACTCATTCATCACCCAAACTTCTAAGTCACCATTTCCAACGCACGACATCACACAAACTTTTCCAGCCATATTACCCAAAACAAATGTGCGATAATTTCCATTATTATCTTGTATTCGACGTGGAAGTGATATCTCACCAAAAGTCTCAACAACCAAATCAAAAGTCACTATTAATTGTTCGTTCTTCTCCTCCCCAATATCACAAAGCCAATGAACATGACCATCATGACCGTCAATACAAACTTCATTTTCATTCTGAATATTTGTAATATGGGACAGAAACCTTGAAGTGATTACTTTCCAACAACCCTTTATCATACTAAACACCTCCACTTCTTGCATCACATAGTCAAACAAATAGTCAAACAACACTCAATTTAAACCCACAACCGATCTCCGGTATACTTCCCCAAATAAACATGGAATCTCCAGTATACAAACCTAGCAGGTGGTGACGATTGTATGTAGGGGTGGCGTTGATGCGGTGGCACCGGGGCTTTAGTAATGGCGGTGGTTATGTGAGGTTTAATTGAAACTTTGGTGAAAGAGATAAATAAAAGAGATAGAAGGATTTTTTTTTCCCTTCTTACTGATTATATATGATTTTATACACTAGTTGGAAAGGATGTAGGTGATGGTTGGTTTCTTGATTTTAAAGAAGATGATTCTAGGTGATTACGAGTTGGTGAATGGGGTGAAAATGGGTACTGATAAAAAAAATATAATAAAGAGATGACGTGGTATAATGGTAACCGGTTGCACTGGTTACAAGTTGCAAAAACAGCACATATTGCATAACATTGACGGTTTCAACAAGTTTTGTTGGTTATATTAATATTTTTAAAAGTTCATTACCTAACATTAAAAATTGTTCAAAGTTCGTTACCTATCTGTGTAATTTTCCCTTTTAATGTGAGAGTGAACTAAAAGAGTGGGTTTTCTATTTTTATAACAGTGGACCATCTTTTTGTTTATCTTTATTCGCATTTGTCAACTTGATGAGTCATATTCAAATAAACATTAGAGGATCTATATCCATGAAATATAACGTGAGATATTAAGTGGTTTAGATTTTGTGAGTTCTCATCTTTATTCGCATTAGTCAACTTGATGAGTCATATTCAAATAAACTTTAGAGGATCATCCATGAAATATAATGTGAGATATTAAGTGGTTTAGATTTTGTGAGTTCTCGGACAATGTTAAATACACAACCAATGTAGAATTAAAAATGGACTTACAAGGTTAGAGTCATAATTCGTAACCATTGTGCAATGATCTTCTTTGACATTAAAAGAAAATTGGAACCGTTGGTAAAAAGTAAAAACAAAGATTTTGTTCAAAAAAGGTCGACACATCAGTTAACCAAAACTACAATGCCATTTACTAATCGCAATAAACAACCCGAGTGATACACACCACCCCCAAATTTTAATAAGTGATAAAATTGGTGTTTGTTGTATATTTTTACTTGTGTGTCAAAAAGGTGGATCCGGTGAAATATATACGTGGATAACTTTCTCATATCAAATCACGTGTACGTCTTTCCGAAGCTAGTCTTTTGGTAATTTGGCTAAAATAATTTGTAAATATCAGTTCTAAAAATTTGTTAGATTCTGGGGTGATGTCAAGGAATCCTGAAATACTGAAAATGAGTATTGATGTTTGTGTTGCGGCAACGTTTTAAGTAGCTAGTAACAATTATGTTTTATAATGTTACAAATAACTTAGAGTAGGGCAGAGCATCGGCCCTGGACTAGATCGGACCGACCAAAACCGAATTAGCCAAAAAGCCGAGACCGAGTACAGGACCAAATTTGGTAAATCCGGTCCGGTCCGGTCCATTCCGTCGGTTGGCCCGGTCCAACAAGGCAAAATAGTCGGTTTGTGGTCCGGACCGGACCGACTAAGACCGAGACCGAATTAGCCCAAAAGCCGGGACCGAGAACCGGACCGAATGTGGTCGGTCCGGTCTCGGTCGATCCGTCGGTTAGTCCGGTCTGTTCGGGCGGTTTGCTCAACCGATTACCATTTTCTTTGGTGGATATGACTTCTAAGTAGCTAGTAGCTTATGTTTTACTGTATAATGTTACAAATAACTTTAAAAAATATTTAAAAATCTAAACATGTAAAAAGTGGTTAGAGAAAATTCAATTGGGTTGACAATCCACATCGAGCTTTGAAGGAAAGTAGCAAGAAAAGCTGTTATTATAAATAGGGAGGGAAACTTTGTATTTAAAGTAGGGAAGTTTAATAACTTGGGGATGAAATGTGACAATTGGTTATTTGAATTTTTTACAAACCAACAATTTTATAAGAAAAACTTGTGTGTTGTATGATCCTTGAGCTGTACTTGTTAAGCTTTAAGGTTATTGAAGTACTTTGGTTTGGTTCAAGTTTTATCTAAAAATATAGATGAGATACGGATGTAGATCCCCTAAAGTAAGTTTATACTAACATGACACTGTCATGTTTTCAAATAACGTAAGAGTGTACTGAAGTAAGTTTATACCAACATGATACCGTCACTTTTCAAATAACATGAGAGTAAACTAAAGTAAGTTTATACAACATATGTTTTCAAATAACATGAGTAAACTAAAGTAAGTTTATACAACATATGTTTTCAAATAACATGAGTAAACTAAAGTAAGTTTATACAACATATGTTTTCAAATAACATGAGTAAACTAAAGTAAGTTTATACAACATGATATGTCATGTTTTCAACTAACATGATACATTCAAATATGTGCTCCTAATGAAAATCAACAGTCCGAAACAAGCCAAAAGAACATTTACAGCTAGTGCATTTTTTAGCTATTCATTATAATTCACAAACTGACATGTAGTTTTAAGTGATAATTTTGACACCACATGAAAATGATCATTAGGTGACAGATCATTAAATATGTTTGTAGTGCTTGTTCGTTATGCAAGTCTAACATTTGTGCTGGAATATCTATGTGTGACTTACTGATTCGATGTAGTGGGAGTTGGGTGCATATTACTCGGATGGCAACTTGATCACAAAAGAGGAAAGAGACGCAGGGTCGCTGAAGAAAGTGACTTGGCATATGCATATTCAGACAAGAGACATATACTAAAACTACTTTATAAATTTAACAATTTATCTAATGAACATTCATGGATCCCCGCTGCTGGTGGAACTGGTTAGATTGTAAACCTCCTAACGCTCATAGTCCTCAACCTTTAAAGGATCATCAATGGCAGTTGGGAGCCACACCGTCTTCTAAGCCAACTCTTCATTACAAACACGTACAGCAGCAACTTCACCGTCTTAAAAGACCAACTACGCTGGTGTCACCAAGGTCCATGGCTCCTTTAAGAAGCAGAACTCCCACAAACCGAATGATGAAAACAGAACTCCTACGCCGGTGTCTCCTTTTTTATCGAAGGATGATGGCAGCCTGCCGTTTTCTTCAGTTCCAAACTACATGAGCCCGACCGTGTCAGCAATAGCTAAAGCAAGACTAACAACTAGTAGTATTCCCAAGGATAGGGTCACCCGGAGCACTCCAGGTAGCAACAAACGAAAGAAGCCGTAGCAAATTACTTGTTTTATCAGGGATATGAGCATGGATTCTTTCATATCATGATTGTGCTCAGCTTTGCGGTTGCTGTAGCAAATTACTTGTTTTATAATGTTATATTACAACTAACTTAGAGATATCAACTAAAGACCATAGAAAGAAAGTGTAAAACTAATGCAAGCTAGCATTAAAAAAAAAAAAAAAAAAAAGAAAAAAAAAGGTCAGTGTTACCATCCCATATCGAGCTGTGAAGGAAAGTAGCAAGAAAAGATATTATAAATGGGGAGGGAAACGTAGTATTTAAAGTAGGGTAGTTCAATGTTTGAAAAACCAACTGTTGCATTTGAGCTTGAGTAAAAATTTCAACTTGGGCTCATATGTGACCTTCGGTTATTTAAATTTTTTGCAAACCAACAATTTTATAAGAAAAACTTTTGTTGTACTTGTTAAAATACATACATAAAAAGACACCTAGACACACACCTTTTATAAGTCGAGTTTGTTTTTTTACTTGTTTGAATATGATCTGCTTATGTCGATTCACAGTTTCGAAAATAATGTTGATTGTCCTCCGTGGAAAAATTTAATCTCTTTTGCTGGTTATGAGTTACAGGGTTGTAATCATTTGCTTTGGGTTCTTTCCGATGTGATTTAGAGTTAATCAGACAAATTATTCGAGAAAATCATAATCTGCACCCCAACTAGTTACCCGCCAAGGCTGATTAGTCCAATTACTAGCTAGAAGGTGGCCGACCACCAGATTAGCGCTTAGTGGTCTTTGCAAGAATGGTTACAAGTACTTAATAACGAACTTGAGATTACATTTTAACGTCTGAATGGACTAACTAAACTTTCTTTTTCTAATTAATAGCAATGTAGAATTCAATATGGAGTTGCAAAGTTACAATCATCATTCATAACCATTGCACAATGATCGCATCTGATATAAAAAAAAAATAAAAAAAAAAAATGGAACTTTTGGTAACAAGTGAAAACAATGATTTTGTTCAAATACGGAAGATACATTAGTGAAGCAGAACTACAATGCCATTTAATAATCGCAGTGACAAACTCGAGCGCAGATCCCAATAGTTTTATGTTTCTTTCTTGTTTTGACTTGCTTTTAGCACTCACCTGTTACACATCCTTTTGAAGGTGACTGGACATTCTTGATGTACAGGAACCAAAAAAGAAAATCATTAGCATAAGTCATTGCACAATGATCTCTCTGATATCAGTTTTTTGGAATTGAAAATATGTAAATTTGTTATTGTAATCCAAATATGACATTTACTTTGTAGAACCAAAGGGATATACCTTGTAAAGGACACCTCTTTCAGCCTTGTACGCAGGAGGGTCCATGAATTTTGTCGCTCATTTAGCTCTTCATCTGTTAGCTAAACGTGCATTCTCTTCTTGCTGATGTCTATTGTCATAACTTATGTATCACAGTTTCAAAAGCCATGTGTCTCGTGTAGCTTTATTGATGCTCGATCCTACGTTTTCAATGTGACTCGATTGTTGGTAAGTCTCTCCTTTGGAGTTTGGATTGTTTTGCACAAATTGATGAGATCTCATGCTGCAATTTGATTTGCTAGTTTACAGTACTAAATTACTGTGATTACCTTTTTCTTCATTGGATATGACTTCTAAGTAGCTAGGAGCTTATGTTTTATAATGTTACAAATAACTTAAAAATATTAAAAATCAAACAATCAAAAGACCATAGAAAGTAAAACTAATGCAAGCTAGCATAAAAAAAAGTCCGTCTTCAATCTAAAGTGTGGTTAGATAAAATTAAATTGGGTTGACCATCCCACATCGAGTTATAAATTCATAACTTGGTCTCATATGTGTGAGTGTTGGTTATCTAAAATTTGAGCAAACCAACAATTTTATAAGAAAATTTATGATCTTTGAAGTAATAGGTAGTTTAGTTTTTGTGGGTACTAGACAGGGCCGTCTTTGAGGGTGTGCAAGGTGAGCGACCGCTCAGGGCCCTAAATTTTTTAGGGGCCCCAAAATTTAACCCGTTAACAATTATATGCATGTATGCACGTATTTTTCACGAAGAAAAAAGTATTTAGATAAGAAAATATTTTAAATGAGTAATATGTTAAAATGTTTAGATAACTAATTACATTATATCTTATAAACGGTCACACTTTATATATAACATTCCTTATCGAAATGCCCCATTATTTAATTTCGTCCAGGGCCCTCAAAATTTTTATAAATTCATGGGACGGCCCTGGTACTAGGACAATGTTAAAGATATATCTAATGTAGAATTCAAAATGGACTTACAAGGTTACAATCATAATTCACAACCATTGCACAAATGCACAATAATTTTCTCAGATATCAGAAGAAAATTGAAATTGTTAGTAAAAAATAAAACAATGATTTTGTTCAAAAAGGGAGACACATACGGTAAGCAGAACTACAATGCATTTACTAATCGTAGTAAACAGCCCGAGTAATAGGACCGAACCCAATTATCTCTTTTTAAAATGAAAACGTACATTTTACATTTGTCAGTTATAGTCTTTGCTCGATTTTGTTTAGTTCTGCCAAACATATTAATATATATATAGATACAAGTCGCTACTTGCATTCTAATTAACTCTCATATGTTATTTATAAAGTTGATTTTGCTATTTAATCGTAGGAATGTTAGAGGTGTAAAGCGTTTCATTAGTAATGATTCTCACAAAATATCTATATGTGGTTTGCTTTGTAAATAAGTCTAAGATTAGTAATTGGTTTGAAAGAAGATGTAGAAGTTGGTTTATTTAGAAAGATCATAATAGAGTTTCAAAATCAACGCTCTTCCCATTGATTTGTCGAACCCAAATAATATTATTGGTTTTGTCGATTCTACGGTAAAAGAGATGTGATTTTCTCTATTCAGGTTCTTCGGAGGGCGAGCCTTTTTGCCCATCCCTGACCACACCCAAGTGTGTAGCGAGATTTGAACCCTTAAACTATTCTTTGAAAGCTAAGGACCTTACCACTAGACCATTTGATGATGGTTTAGTTGCTTTCATTGTATTAATTAGCCGATCTCTAATCATGCAATTTAAGAAGTCTTAAAAATAAATAAATAAATAAATAAAAATAAAAGAAAAGCCTTTCACTTACATTTCTCTTCATAAAGTACGTTAACTTTCATATTTTTGGAATTTTTTAAGGGTCTGTTAATGGTGATATGTATGGCATTTTTTTTTTATTATTTTTAAGCATTTTAAGAATTGAAAATTGGATTCTATGCAGGGTATTATAAAGAACTGGCTTATGGACCCATGAAATCATGGGTATCTCAAAACGATATATTAATAAAGAGGTAATGTGTTGATACATTAACAAACAATAAAGAACATATAACTGGTAACATTGTTTTTTGAAGAAAAAAAAAAGTAATGAGGATATGAAACCGTAAAGAACTTGGTATGTAAATGTGCATGTCTCATGTTCTCTGGTTGTTATATGTTCTTAAAATGCAAAGAAATGCAACCAACATTTATAACTTGAATAATCCATGTATATTGCATGAACACCTAAATACGTGAAAAACAAAAGTTAAATGTCTAAGTTGTTGATAACATTATATACAAACTGAATATAGTATATAAACATGTCATGTAGATATTTGTACTTACCGGTTACAATTGACGAGCTTTTCAAAAATATTTTGTTATATAAAATAAGACTAGCAGGGTACCCGCGCAATGCGGTGGCGGATACTATTTGACTAAATATTACTACACTCGGCCTTATTGTTAATGTTTTAGATGTGTGTGAGAGAGATATGAAATGATTTGTGTGTATTTATATAGTGAATGCGGTTATATGTTTTTAATAACCATTATTGATAATAATAATTTTAGCGGTTACACGTTTTTAATAATAGGTTGTAAATGATTTGAAAACTGTATTTAATTTATTGGAAACGTCTGCAATTGAATTTTAATAATGAGATGTATGGAATTTTAAGTCTTCCTTTTATAGTAACTGTGTAGGCTTAATTTTTAAAAGACTACCATTTTAGAAATGACTTAAATGCATTATAATGTAGTTAAGATAAAGCTTAATTATTTCACTATAGGTAAAAAGCTAAAAAAAAAAAAAAAAAAAAATGCAAATAACTTAGCTTTTTGGCTTTGTTGTGTATCATCTTTTTTTCCTTATTGTATGCATTGTATTTTTGAATTCCGTAAATTTTGTGTATCTTATGATCATTTTACCCATACCTGTTAGTAGGAGTGTTAAAAAATAAGAAATGTAATATTGTCACAAAATACACGTAACAATGAAATTTAAAAGTATAATATATACAAGAAAAATATGAAACCTCTACACGACAAAGCAAAAAGTAAGAGGTTGGTTAATTTTTTTACCATTTGCACTTCATGATACAGCATGTTTATCTTTTGTTTGAGTACATTTTTTTTTTTCACTTTATTGTGCACTTTTCAATCTTGTTTTGTATTGTACTATTTCAAGTGTTCAAGGAGCCAACCAGTGGCGTAGCCAGAATTTTACTTATGGGTAGACTGAGACGTAGTACAAAACAATAATAGTCGTTAATTTGTGTCTTTCGCTATACTTAAAAGCTAAATCTCACTAGTGATTATTTTTTACATTTAATGAGCATACTAATATACGCTATTGCAATTTTTATTGGGTGAATCATGGCCCACCAAAGCTTCCATGTAGCTACGCCTCTTGAGCCAACTAGCTTACTAGCACAATAATACACCGTCAGAGATAATACTTATATACTTGTTGTTAAAGACGAACAAGAAATGCCTTTTCGGATATAAATCACGTGACAATATTTGATTGTTAAATGAATTTTTTTGCGGTGCTAATATAATTTTAAGTGATGTGTTAATAAAATGTGTAAACCCCGTTGTTATAATCTTAATATAGATCATTACTTATAATGGTAAAAACTCTAGATACCCTAAACCCACAGATTGAGTTTGGGCCTATTTATCCGCTAATACATTAGGCTCGAGGCTTATTAGGCTCAAGCTCGTCGTGAGCATAAGTCTGAGCCTAATGAACCTAGCATAATGTATCATCTAACATATTCCCCAACCGGAAGGCTCCAAAAATAGCTAACAATGTACGTTCATTCATTCATCTAACACGTCATTTATATGATGACATATTAACAACCTCTTAACCTAAGTCTAAGTGGAAGTCAATCCATGAGCAAAACAAGCTTTATTTGTGTTTGCTATAATGTCATGCTTGCCAACTAGACGCAAATGAGACATGTCACATGTAACTATGTAAGTTCTATCAAATATCAATTTGAAAAACGGATAAACGGAAAAGAACACTTGTACATGCTATCCGGAAAGTAAAGGCTTTTACGGTTTTATGTAAGCAACCTAACAAGTATTTTCATGATCGATTTTCAAATTTTAATAGTCATGAAAAACGTTCATCTAGTAAAGTTTGAACCCGGATCTTTTCTAAAATGTTTGAACCACCTTAACACTAGTGTGAAATGATTTGTAAGTCACAAATGTTATAACTTATAGTGGTTTCAAAGCCATTAATTTACTTAATTACATCCTTTAGTATCTTGATTCACAATATTAAACATGCCTTTTGTTTTGTTTTGTTTTGTCTTGTGTTGATTCGAATTAATGAAGCGTCGGTCGGGTCGATTCACATATGGACCTCCTGTAGCCACCTCAACAACTCATTAAATTAAAATAATTAATTATTATGTAGTATTTAATATTTAATGCAGGAAATATGGAAATTTTGACCAATCAATACATCATATTAAGCAACTTCACCGTCTTAAAATACCAACTAAGCCCATGTCACCGAGATCCATATGGCTCCTTTAACAAGAGGGGCACATGTGTCTCCTATTTCAATGAAGGATGATGGCAGCCCGCCGTCTTCTTCAGTTCCAAACTACATGCATGAGCCCGACCGTGTCAGCAATAGCTAAAGCAAGACTAACAACTAATAGTATTCCCAAGGATAGGTTCAAACCGAGCACTCCAGGTAGCAAGTGATCATCTAAAAGAAGGTTTTGGTTCCCTTTTACACCAAACAACAAGTGAAAGAAGCCATCAGCGTTTATCAGGTATATAAGCATGGATTCTGCCATATCATGTGTGTGCTCAACTTTGCGGTGGTTGTAACAAATTACTTGTTCGTATTATATTCATTTCAGGTTGTCTGTATATTATCAAATTTTAAAATACTATAATTCTTTACCTGTTGGAAATTCATCAACATATGTATCACAGTTTCAAAAGTCCCGTGTCTCGTGCAGCGATCCTACGTTTTTAATTTGACTCGATTATTGGTAAAGTGCATGGTCACTCCTGATTGCTTTCCTCAAATTGATGAGATCACATGCTGCAATTTGCTTTGCCTATGTTTTATAATGTTAAAAATACCTTAAAATTTTAAAAGAATCAAACAACCCAAACACCATAGAAAGTAAAACTAATGCAAGCTAGCCAAAATAAATAAATAAATAAATTAAAAAAAAAAAAAAAAAAAAAAAAAAAAGTCAGTGTTCACCATCCCACATCGAGTTTTGAAGGAAAGTAGCAAGAAAAAATGTTATGATAAATAGGGAGGGAAAGGTTGTATTCTAGGTAGGGAAGTTCAAAATTTGAAAATCTTTTGGTTCTTTGATCCTTGAAATATTGGGCGTTACTTTTGTCAGTTGTAGGACAATGTTAAAGATGCACCCAATGTAGAATTCAAAATGAGCTTACAAGAATTCAAACATAATTCATAACCATTGTACAATGATTTTGTTGAAAAAAAACAGGCAAGCAAAACTACAATGCCATTTACTAATCGTAGTTAAGAGCTCGAGTAATAGGTCTAAACCCAAATATCTTTTCTTATAATAAAAACATAGATACTGAACTCAAGGCATTTGGCTGTTGGTAAAAATGGCGAGACTTGAATCCAAATATCTAAATGAGCTTATACATAAAGTGTGAGTTTAGGAACCAAATCGAAACACATTTGAATCCCGATATCTAAGTGGACATATAAATAGAGTTTAGAATGTAGTCACATGGAATGGGGGTTGCTCCGGTACGGGATCGCGGTTCGGTATTTCTCAAAATCCGGTACGACGGGGGTTGGCTCATTCCGGTTCGTTTCAGTTTGATTGTGATGAGATCTCATGTTGCAATTCGCTTTGCTTGTTTACAGTCGTAAATTACTATGATTACCTTTTTCTTCCGTGGATATGACTTCTAAGTAGCTAGTAGCTTATGTTTTATAAATTATAATGTTACAAATAATTTAAAGATAATAAAAATCAAACAATCAAAAGACCAATAGAAAGTAAAACTAATGGAAGCTAGCATTGAAATAAATAGATAAATAAATAATAATAATCAGTGTTTAATCTAACCATGTAAAAAAGATAAATGTCAATTGGGTTGACATCCCACATCGAACTTTGAAGGAAAATAGCAAAAAATATGTTATTATAAATAGGGATGTTCAAAGTTTGAAAAACCCACGGTAGAATAGTTGCGTGAGCAATATTTTTTGAACTTGGGCTTCTATGCTACCATTGGTTATTTAAGTCAATTTTATATGAAAAACTTGTGGGTTCTAGGACGCTGTTAAAGATACAACGAATGTTGAATTCAAAAGTTATACCTTTGGAAACAACCACTATACAACAAGACCCATGTCTCGTGCAGTTTTATTAGTCCAATTACTAGCTAGAAGGAGGCTGACCGTCAAGGCTGATTAGTCCAATTACTATCATAATCTGCACCCCAACTAGTTACCCGCCAAGGCTGATTAGTCCAATTACTAGCTAGAAGGTGGCCGAACGCCAGATTAGCGCTTAGTGGCCTTTGCAAGAATGGTTACAAGTACTTAATAATGAACTTGAGATTACATTTTAACCTGTGAATGAACTAACCAAACTTTCTTTTTCTAATTAATAGCAATGTAGAATTCAATATGGAGTTGCAAAGTTACAATCATCATTCATAACCATTGCACAATGATCTCCTCTGATATCAAAAGAAAAATGGAACTTTTGGTAACAAGTGAAAACAATGATTTTGTTCAAATACGGAAGATACATTAGTGAAAGCAGAACTACAATGCTATTTAATAATCGCAGTGAAAAACTCGAGCCCAGATCCCAATAGTTTTCTGTTTCTTTCTTGTTTTGACTTGCTTTTAGCACCCACCTGTTACACATCCTTTTGAAGGTGACTGGACATTCTCGATGTACAGGAACCAAAAAAGAAAATCATTAGCGTAAGCCATTGCACAATGATCTCCTCTGATATCAGTTTTTTTGGAATTGAAAATATGTAAATTTGTTATTGTAAGCCAAAGATGACATTTAATTTGTGGAACGAAAGGGATATACCTTGTAAAGGACACCTCTTTCAGCCTTGTACGGAGGAGGGTCCATGACTTTTGTCGCTCGTTTAGCTCTTCATCTGTTAACTAAACGTCCATTCTCTTCTTGCTGATGTCTATTGTCATTATATCACCGTTTAGGACTAGACCAATTGGACCACCTTCCTGCATTCCCATTAACGTTTCATGAAAAGGGTTCAACCTACATTTACAGCTCCTTAAAGTAATGCAAGTTTACTATAAACACTTCCTTGATATTCTTTCGGCTAATCATGAACAGTTTCTTGATATTCGTTTTGGAAATGTGTCAACAAAGTCACTTTCATTAGCTTTTGTTGCTAATCTTGCATCTAAATTACCAATTTGACATTACTAATGTTAAATCCGCTAATTGTCATTTCTGAAAGGAGATTGAACATTTTATTAAACTAGATTTGAGAACCACCTGAAAATTGTCCATCGGTTAACAATGCAACTTCCTGCAAAATATGACAAAATTCTTAGCTCACAAGTAACCAATTTAACTGATTAAACAGCCTTAAGAACACAACATGTTGGTAAACTGTATGGTCTCTCTCTCCTATTGGATTGTTTTGCACGAATTGATGAGATCTCAGGCTGCAATTTGCTTTGCTTGTTTACAGAAGTAAATTAATGTGATTACCCTTTTCTTCGGTGGATATGACTTCTAAGTAGCTAGTAACAATAATGTTTTATAATGTTACAAATAACTTAAAAAATATTAAAAATCAAACAACCAAAAGACCATAGAAAGTAAAACTAATGCTAGTTAGCTGCTAGCTTTAAAAAAAAATAAAAAATAAGAAATAATAAAAAATAAAAAATCAGTGTTTACCATCCCACATCGAGCTTTGAAGGGAAGTAGCAAGAAAAGATGTCATTATAAATAGGGAGGGAAAGGTTGTATTCAAGGTAGGAAGGTTCAAAGTTTGAAAAACCCACTTTGTTATATCAGAGCGAGTTATAATTTTATAACTCGATCTCATACAAGACAAGTGGTTTATTTAAATTTTTTACAAACCAACAATTTTATAAAAAGTTTTTTTGGTTCTATGGTAAATATTAACAACTTATGTGTGGTGAAGTTACATTCATAAATCATGACCATTGCACAATGATCTTTTACAGAATCAAAATAAAATTGGAATTAAACATTATGATTCTGTTCATAGAAGGCAGATACATTCAGTAAACAGTACTACAATGCCGTTTACAAATCGAGTAATCGCAGTGACAAACTCGAGTAATAGGCCCGAATCCCATTAATTTTTGTAGGACGCATCTGTTACACATCCTGGGCAGCAATCTAGTAAGTATTTTTGTATTATTATGTATCAACTCATTTAGCTTTTTATACCAATAGAATGCTTATATTTAGTCACCTATATTTTTACGTTGAGCAACTAATGAAAGACAATGGTCTGAAATTAACAACCCTAAAGAACATTTACAGCAACTGTGATGAGGCGAAAAATGATCCGTTTTTAGGGGGTCATTTAAGCCCCAATCCGACTTTATTTGATCAAATATTGCCCTAAATCGTTCCTTTTGTGATTTTAGGTGTTTGGAGAGTGAATTCTGGAAAAGAGGCTATTTTGAACGTTTTTGGAGCATAAAGTGAAGAAAACGACAAAGTACCAAAAATCCAAGCTGGAATTACAAGGTGACGGCGTCAAGGGATTGCTCTTGACGGCGTCAGACAAGATGAATATTTTACCGTAGCTGGTGACGGCGTCAGATGGAGAGATGACGGCGTCAAAGTGGCCAAGATTAATTTACCGTAGGTGGTGACGGCGTCACATAGGCCGTCACAAGTGGATCTAGGGCGTCCGAGGAAGTTTAAGGCGGCGAGGTGACGGCGTCAGACTCAACTCTTGACGCCGTCAGAACAACTTTCCTATATATAGTTTTCTAGTTTTTTCATTAAAAGAGAAGAAGTTTTGGTGAAACCCTAAAGACGATTTTGGTGCCTCTTTTACAGGTTTTTCAAGGGTTCCAAACCCTTGAGACCTTGCATTGTAATTGAGATAAGTATACTCTTAATTCAATCAATATGTCTATGTGTTGGTTGTTTATCTTTTGTTCTTATCTTAATTCTACTATGCTAGGCTAGATTTTCTTTGTGTTTGCTTAGATCTAATGAAACCTAGATGTTGATTATGTGTTGATTACTTGTCTATTCTTGTTCTTGGATGAATGATATTATATGTTAGGCTTAAGAAAACTGGCAGATCTCCAATGGTAACATGCTTGAACGTCTTAAGAAACATGAACCGAGGCGTACTAGGTCTTTATTGGTTGTATTTAATGCATGAGCCACTGTTTACAATCCCTATAGTTGTGCTGGGTCATGGTGTAGGAGGAGATAAGAGCTCATAGAGTTGGGGAGTTATGTATGCCACCCCACGAATGATATTAAGGAATACAATCCGTCATCCATACAAGTATAACAAGTAATTAACATGTAAAAGATATCTAGGGAGTAATGAAGTCTAAGTAAACACAATTTCTCCAATTACTGCTCACAACTTTAGTATAATTAGTTTATTTTCATTTTTAGTATTTTATTTTGATTGCATCTTAGTTTTGGGTTAGTTGATTAGCAACTAATTCCGCCCACTCCTTCAAAACCCGAGATTTTACTTGCTTTCATAAAAATATAAAAACACAAAAATAATCATCCCTCACCTTTAGAACTATTAATTAGGTTTTCTAATCCTAGCGACACTATTCCTAAGCTGAACGATCAATCCCCCGGTACTTGTCACTATACTATACTACAACGATCAGGTACACTGCCTGGTGGGGGTTGTAAGCCTCGCGAGATCCCTCGAGAGGTAAAGCAAGGTGCGATTCCCACGCATCAAGTTTTTGGCGCCGCAGCCCGGGGAATAGTTATTGTCTAGGTTAGGATTTCTTTTTATTAGGTCTACTTGCTAGATTCCTTTCTAGTAAGATTTTATTTTATATTTTTAGGTTTTCTTTAGTCTATCTTATTTCTTCGTGCCTTTGTTCGTAACTCTTTACAATCCAACATCATGGAAGGTGGTAACATCTTTGAACCCATCATCCCACCACAACAAAACCCACCACTAGAACCCCTTAGGCCCCGAACCTTAGGAGAGTATTCCCGACCTAGCCACCAAGGCTACCGAAACACCATTGAGCTCACCGGAGCCAATGTGACCCCCTTGCGATCCGACACCATCCGGTTGGTGCAAAGCGGATGTGCATTCCATGGACTTCGTTCCGAAGATCCAAACCAACACCTTAAGGACTTCCTCAAAATCGTAGATTCCATAGACCTAGGTGTTGAAACTAGAGAGACTACCCGTTTACGCCTATTCCAATTCTCTCTACGGGATCAAGCTAGTCAATGGCTTGAGCGTTTACCCGCAGGATCCATCACCACATGGGATGATCTCACCACTCGTTTCCTTGCTCAATTTTTCCCACCGGGGAGAACCACTAAGCTTAGGAATGACATTTTGATGTTCCAACAACGTCAAAATGAATCTCTTTATGAAGCATGGACTCGTTTCAAGGACTTACTCCAAAAAGTCCCTCATCATGGCATAGATCTTTGGCTCCAAGTCCAAATTTTCTATGACCATATCGACAACCCCACGAGGCGAACCATTGACCAATCGGCCGGTGGTAAGCTACGTGATCTTAGTGCGGAACAATCATGGGAACTCATAGAAGATCTTGCTCTCTATGACAACGAAAGTTGGAATGATCCCCGTGATCTGAACAAAACGGTCAAGGCAATATCTTTGCCTTCGAACAATTCAAGCACTTCCGACCGTAGGATCATGGAACTTGAGGACCAAGTCAAGTTTCTCATGAAATCTTACGAAGCTCCGATGCATTCAAGCCAAGTGAACAAAATCACTTCATGCAAATTATGTAGTGGTCCCCATGACACTCGTGATTGTATGGAACTCCCCGGAACAGCTTTTGCGGACTACGCATCCACGCGTACCGACGAAGCGGGAGATAAGTGGTACACTTTCAAGCCCGAGCCAAACACATACGGTGATTCATATAACCCCTCATGGAAAAATCACCCAAACCTTAGGTGGAAACAAAATCAACCCAATTCTTCCAACCCACCTAATCGTTACCAATCAAACGGTCCACCATCCAACCGTACCTTCAACAACAATCCTTCTAACAACTATGGTAGTACCAACAATCTTGAAGGATTGATGTCGAAATTTATGGCATCTCAAGAAGCCCGCATAGTTAGGTTCGAAAACGAATTCAACCAACAACAAACGGAAATGACCAACAAAATTGACAACTTGTTGAAAGCCCTCAACAAGCAAACATTAGCCACACCTAGGAAGGACACTAAAGACACCAATAGTGGAATTCAAGCTAAGGACCCCTCATCATCCAAACATGTCCACTTTGTCAATGTTGTCACCATTAAGCCAATAGATAGAGAGATAGAGGAAAGTGACAAGGATGAAGCTAAGGTAGAAGCCCATAGTGAGGATGAGAGTAGAGGAGTTGAGGTTAAAAAGGATGAGAAATTGGAGGAGATAGAACCTATGGAAAATTATTTTGATAAGTTGCCAACCGAGGAGGAACGGGAATACCATAAGGATTTATTCGATAGTCCCGAGAAAACATATATCTTTGGCAACCCCCTGATCAAAATGGGAGACCCCTCCAACATTAACATTCCATGTAATATAGGGCACATGCATATATGGAAAGCTTACATCGACCTTAGATCACCCGTAAACATCATGACTAGGACTTATTATAATTGGGTGATGAAGAAGCAACTCAATTTTAGGTTGATGCCCGGTAAGAATCTGATAAGTAATTTTGCGGGGAGAGTGAAGGGATTGCATGTCATCATAGGGAATCTCACCTATGAGATTGATTTTATGATAGTGGAAGACACTCGTCCGGTAATTGATGCTGACCTAAGCCAAGTAATATTCGGGAAACCCTTTGTTGAGGCCACTAGGATGAGTTATGATCCGATTTTAGGGACAGTTAGATTCAAGAAAGATAATGATGAGGTCACTTATCAAATGCCCTACAAGATCGAACAATACCGCCTTCTCTCTAATTTCGAAAAGGAACAGAAGCAAGCAGCTTATTATAGGAATGAGGAGGATAGACGTAGGGGAGTAGAGTATGTTAGAAATAGGATGCTAGGTTTCTACAAAGAATGCTTGCAACTAGGTCCAGAATACAAAACCGGTTTAGAAGATGACCTAGATAGTGGAACCAATGATGGAATCACGTTGTAACCCACGACTTTGAGTCTAGCTACAAGACTCGTAAATAAAGAAAAGCTCTTCTTGGGAGGCAACCCATGTTTTGTTTGATTTTAATTGTTTGATTGTTATTTGCTTCCGTATGCATGTTTTATTTTTATTGTTGGTTGATCATGTTTCTCAATTAGAATGTGGAAATACTTTATTATGTTGTTTAGCCTAGTCTTAACTTCAACCTAAAGGTATTTTTGCAAAAGATAAGTGTAAGGGGAAACCCCAAATATGTTTTTAAGAAACAAACCGATCATGATTCTCCACAATATTTAATGAACATGTATATTCGTAATTGTTAGAGTCAAATGCTTGTATTGAGTCATAATGAAGTTTTGCAGGATTTTCCAGGAAGTAGGACAAGATTTTTCCAGAAATTTTCCGGAAACTTAACATAAAGATTTCTGCAGGTCCATTCTGACGGCGTCAGGCAATTGCTCTTGACGGCGTCAGGAGTAAAAAAATCTGGAAATTTTACCAGTTTTGTTTTTCTAACGGAGTCTTATGGTTTTTGTGATTTATTAAGTTTTATAATCTCCAGGAAATCTGCAAACTTCATTCCACAAGCATTATATCTTACTTTGTTTTCTAGGATTTAGTAACTTATATAGGATGCCGCCGATTTTACGCGAGGTTGCCTTGTCTACTTTTGTCAGGATCTACAGGTTATTTAAGACAAGAAGATGATTTATATTCTGGATGGGAAGCTTTGATTGTTCATTTTCTTGGAGGAAGATTTAACCTGGTCAACCTAAAATCCATACCGAGCGAATCAGGGGAGTATTTGATTTCATTCTCTTTACTTTTTCACTTTTACATTTTTTATTTGAACACTGGGGACAATGTTCATCCTAAGTGTAAGGGGAGGGTAAAAAGATGATACCTTACATATGCACTTTCGCTTGAGTTTGTTTTGTTTGATAGTAGATGAGTAATAAAACTACGAGAAATACTTGTTAGTGTAATTTTAGCGCCAAATTTAAATTTTTTTACAACATTTAGGAGTGAAACTTTAGCCATAGCAAGCATCTCATGGATAGGAGGTTGTATGACTAGCACATAACCGTATATTCAGAAAAATTTTCCACCCAAAAATGTGAGGTTCGCCTTTAGATTTGATAGGAAAAGCATTTATTATTAGTGCTTATGAGTGTACCGGTAGCATTTAGATTCTAGAACTTGCGTTAGTGATGCATCCCGAGACCGCTAGTGAGACTACATTCGTGTGGTAGGATTTACTACATGATAAGAGGCATTAGGATCACCTTTGTGTTAAACCCGTATCATAATTACTTGACCATTTAAGTCATATTACTTGGCTAGTTAAGTCAACTAATTTTTCCCACACCCTTAGCGTTGTACTCATTTTTAGTACACGATACGCCTAGAACACCCCTCCGAGCCTATCTTTTCGTTTCTAACTTTAAGCATTTTACTTAAAGGAAGAATTTGTTACACCCCACTTAAATGTACACCCAAATCGCCTTAGCCTTCCGTGTATGCGCTCATTTTTAGTGCATTATTGTTATTTGTTAAACCCTAAGTTAACTTTCTAATTGATTACATGGTTGCTAAGTCGAGTCATATCCTTGTACATATTGTTTTGGGACGATTGGGACTCATGGGTAAGTACTTATTTTATGGAGTAATGGGGAAGAACATCATATTATTACCCCCATATATACGTTAATTTTAAAAGTGCTCCAAGTGTTTTGATTTTCTTAATTCGAGTAATTAGAATAGTTAAATGTAAAGTATGTAAAGATTCAAGTGTAAGGGGATTGCTCATACCCCTATGATGTATTATTTTGGATGGTAGGGTAAGAGTGTATGCAAAAAAAAAAAAAAAAAAAAAAAAAGAAAAAAAAAAGAAAAAAAAAAAATCGAAAAAAATCAAGAAAAAGAAAAAAAAAAAAAAAAAAAAAAAAAAAAAAAAAAAAAAGAACAACATACGGGCTACCATCCCGTTTTTATTCTATGTTCATTTTATGTTTTTGTTATTTTTCATTTATTAGCTTAAGTCGAGTCTAGTCTTGGCTTAGCAACGCCATCTTGTACATGTAATTAACTAAGATTGTTAACTCGCCACCAGTAAAATTTTCTTTATCCAACAAAACCGTGTAATTCATATCCCTACACCTAACGTTATAACCCTTTAAAAGACCTCTTTGATAGTTTATCCTAGGTGCTTACGCCATGTGGTGGAGGTTTGATCCTTTCCCAAGCCTATGGTAATCTATTTTGCTATGACAGGTAGTGAGAGATATCTTCCATTTCCATAATGTTATATTACTTTATTACACCCGAGAGATGTGAGTATCTAAACACTATTTGTGAGGTGCTTGTATATGACTTCCGTGCTTGTCTATTGGTCTTTAGTGGAACGATTATTTGTTGTAATTACTTTTATATTAGTGTTAAATGACCCCTAACTTGTCTTTTGAGTAGAATAAAAGCTCATTTGCTTGAGGACAAGCAAATCTCAAGTGTAAGGGTATATGATGAGGCGAAAAATGATCCGTTTTTAGGGGGTCATTTAAGCCCGAATCCGACTTTATTTGATCAAATATTGCCCTAAATCGTTCCTTTTGTGATTTTAGGTGTTTGGAGAGTGAATTCTGGAAAAGAGGCTATTTTGGACGTTTTTGGAGCATAAAGTGAAGAAAACGACAAAGTACCAAAAATCCAAGCTGGAATTACAAGGTGACGGCGTCAAGGGATTGCTCTTGACGGCGTCAGACAAGATGAATATTTTACCGTAGCTGGTGACGGCGTTAGATGGAGAGATGACGGCGTCAAAGTGGCCAAGATTAATTTACCGTAGGTGGTGACGGCGTCACATAGGCCGTCACAAGTGGATCTAGGGCGTCCGAGGAAGTTTAAGGCGGCGAGGTGACGGCGTCAGACTCAACTCTTGACGCCGTCAGAACAACTTTCCTATATATAGTTTTCTAGTTTTTTCATTAAAAGAGAAGAAGTTTTGGTGAAACCCTAAAGACGATTTTGGTGCCTCTTTTACAGGTTTTTCAAGGGTTCCAAACCCTTGAGACCTTGCATTGTAATTGAGATAAGTATACTCTTAATTCAATCAATATGTCTATGTGTTGGTTGTTTATCTTTTGTTCTTATCTTAATTCTACTATGCTAGGCTAGATTTTCTTTGTGTTTGCTTAGATCTAATGAAACCTAGATGTTGATTATGTGTTGATTACTTGTCTATTCTTGTTCTTGGATGAATGATATTATATGTTAGGCTTAAGAAAACTGGCAGATCTCCAATGGTAACATGCTTGAACGTCTTAAGAAACATGAACCGAGGCGTACTAGGTCTTTATTGGTTGTATTTAATGCATGAGCCACTGTTTACAATCCCTATAGTTGTGCTGGGTCATGGTGTAGGAGGAGATAAGAGCTCATAGAGTTGGGGAGTTATGTATGCCACCCCACGAATGATATTAAGGAATACAATCCGTCATCCATACAAGTATAACAAGTAATTAACATGTAAAAGATATCTAGGGAGTAATGAAGTCTAAGTAAACACAATTTCTCCAATTACTGCTCACAACTTTAGTATAATTAGTTTATTTTCATTTTTAGTATTTTATTTTGATTGCATCTTAGTTTTGGTTTAGTTGATTAGCAACTAATTCCGCCCACTCCTTCAAAACCCGAGATTTTACTTGCTTTCATAAAAATATAAAAACACAAAAATAATCATCCCTCACCTTTAGAACTATTAATTAGGTTTTCTAATCCTAGCGACACTATTCCTAAGCTGAACGATCAATCCCCCGGTACTTGTCACTATACTATACTACAACGATCAGGTACACTGCCTGGTGGGGGTTGTAAGCCTCGCGAGATCCCTCGAGAGGTAAAGCAAGGTGCGATTCCCACGCATCAAACTGCGATTTTTAGCTATTCATTATAATTCCCAAACTCACAATATAGTTTAAGTGATAATTTTGACAACACACGAAAATGATCATTAGGTGACAGATCATTAAATATGTTTGTAGTGCTTGTTCGTTATGCAAGTCTAACATTTGTGCTGAAATATCTATGTGTGACTTCCTGATTCGATGTGGTGGGATTTGGGTGCATATTACTCGGATGGCAACTTGATCACAAAAGAGGAAAGAGACGCAGGGTCGCTGAAGAAAGTGAGTTGGCATATGCATATTCAGACCAGATACCTATACTAAAACTACTTTATAAATTTAACAATTTATCTCCCGTATTCTTCTTACTTATGATCCTAATGTGGCGCATTCTTTAGTTACGCAAAAACACGTCAACATCAGCTCACAAGTCTCTAATGATCATTCGTGGATCCCGCTGCTGGAGGAATGGGATAGATTGTAAACTGCCTAATGCTCATACTCCTCAACCTCTAAAGGATCATATCATTGGCAGTTGGGAGCCACACCGTCTTCTAAGCCAACTCTTAATTACAAACACGTACAGCAGCAACTTCACTGTCTTAAAAGACCAACTACGCCGGTGTCACCAAGGTCTATGGCTCCTTTAAGAAGCAGAACTCCCACAAACCGAATAATGAAAACAAGAGGGGCACATGTGTCTCCTTTTTCATCGAAGGATGATGGTAGCCCGCCGTCTTCTTCAGTTCAAACTACATGAGCCCGACCGTGTCAGCAATAGCTAAAGCAAGACCAACAACTAGTAATAGGCCGGGATTCCAATAATTCTTAGTTTCTTTCTTCGTCTTGACTTGCTTCCAGTACTTATCTGTTACAAATCCTTTTGAACCGACTGGACGTTCTTAATGTATACTGGAACAAAAAAGTCATTGGTGCACAGAAAAAATAATAAAAACCGATCATTGGTGCATCAACCCACCTTTAAAATGCGAGGCTATCTACATGAGTCGAGTCCATCACATTTTGTTACTTTGGTGTTTATATATAACATTTTTCCCGGATTTTCATAAATATTATCAGTTTTTTGGATCTGAAAATATGTAAATTTGTTATTGTAAGCCAAAGATGACATTTAGTTTCTAGAACAAATTAAAGGAAATATACCTTGTAAAGGAAACCTCTTTCAGCCTTGTACACAGGCGGGGTCCATGCCTTTCGTCGCTCATTTAGCTCTTCATCTGTTAGCTGAACTTCCATTCTCTTCTTGCTGATGTCTATTGTGATTATATCGCCGTTTTGAACTAGACCAAATGGACCACCTTCCTGCATTTCCAGTAACGTTTCATGAAAAGGGTTCAACCTACACGTACAGCTCCTTAAACTTATGCAAGTTTACTATGAACAGTTTCTTGATATTTGTTTTGGAAATGTGTCATGAAAGTCACTGTCATTAGTTTTTGTAGCTAATCTTGGAGTTAAAATTACCAATTTGACATTCCGGAAGTTATCTCCTTTGTTCAAACCTTGTGTACATTTTCCACTAGGTTTAAGAGCTGAAAGAAACGGAACTTCATCGCTGACCTTTTGGAAATCGTCAAGAGTCAAGCTTAAACCAACTGACCTGCATAGTTTCTAACTTTACGTTACCATATAAGATGCATACTTTAGTTCAATTTGGGTTAACTGAACCCAATTTGACAACACAGCGCTACCCAAACTGTGAAGTCATATTAGCCAAAATCGATGGATGTCACGGATCCAAGTTATATAGACCTGGTGTGCTATTTACCTTGCTATGGCAATCAAATGTAATACGGCATTGGTGGAGCCACCTAAAGCCATAACAGTAACTATAGCATTACGCAATGATTTGGGAGTGATTATGTCTTTCGGTTTCAGTCCATTCTTAATAATTCAAAATATACTTTCCAGCTAAACGGCACTCATCCAACTTCACTGGATCTTCAGCAGGTATTGATGAGCTTAAAAAGATCAGATGATCAATGGAAATAGAACAGTTAGAAATTACAAAATTGCCCCTGAAGTTCGTTACCTGTAAGGAATAGACATATATTCTCATTGCCTCGATGGCAGACGCCATGGTATTTGCAGTATACATTCCACCACGAGCCCTGCTCCCGGGCATGAATTCTTTAGTACATTTCTTCTTTCTTCTTCATTTATAGAACCGCTAACTTATATATTATCCATAAACCTATAACAATAAATAGCAATAATATACTGTTAAAGCTCTTCAACGAAAAAAAAACCATCTTTGGTACATTGTTTAGTGACATTAACCATACCTGAAATGCTGATACTATGTCATGATTATAATATTACAACAGCCATTTGATTTATTTCATTGCCGTTTCTTTCACAGAATAAAGAAAATGTGGCTACAATGGTCCCGTTTCTGATCTCATAAGGATAAGGGTCACCCCGAGCACTCGACGTAGCAAGTCGTCTATAAGAAGGTTTTGGTTCGCTTTTACAGCAAACAACAACATGTGAAAGAAGCCGCCACGGTTTATGGGGGATATGAGCATGGATTCTGCCATATCATGTGTGAGCTCAACTTTGCGGTGGTTAAAGATACAACCAACGCAAGCTAGCATTAAAAAAAAAAAAAAAAAAAAAAAAAAAAAAAAAAAGAAAAAAAAAAAGTCAGTGTTTATTCTAAACATGTAAAAAGATAAAATTGAATTGGGTTGACCATCCCACATCGAGCTTTGAAGGAAAGTAGCAATTAACGATGTTGTTATAAATATGGAGGGAAAGGTAGCATTTAAGTTAGGGGAGTTCAAAGTGTGAAAAACCCAATTTCTTAGTGAGCTTGGCTTATATATTCTTAACTCGGGCTTATTTGGGAAATTGGTTATTTAAATTTTTTGCAAACCAACAATTTCATAAGACAAATTTGTGGTAGGGTTGAGCATCGGGCCGAATACCGACCCGACCCGACCTAGCCCGAAACCGAAAAGTGTGAAAACACTAGCCCGAAACCGAACCGAATGGGACACGGCTCGGTTCGGTTTTTCTCAGTTTAAATCGGGTCGGTTTCGGTTTTAAGCACCAAGAACCGAATTTCTTGCAGCTGAGAGATGTAACATTAGTACAAAATAGGGCTGAGCAAAACCGACCGTAACCGAAAAATCCCGAAAAACCGACCGAAACCGAGTGTCCCGATACCGAATTAGTGATAGTCGGGTCGGTAGTCGGTTATAATAATTAGTGAAAGTCGGTTTCGGGTCGGGTCGGTAGAAAACTGACATTATCTTGACATAAGCCCGACATCCCGATTCCCTTTTGACCAACCTTTATCTCATTTCCCAACCCTGTCACACACTTACATTATCTCTCACCTAATAGATCTCAACCAAAAAATAAAAAATTAACTCTTCTCATCAAGAACATCTCATCTCTTCATCTAATCTCAATCATCAATCATCACAAACAACAAGTTAATCCGTGTAGATTGTGAACCCAACGTATGAAGACAAGGCTACCCTTTCAATTTGCATACCAAGGTCCATGGCTCCATTAACAAGCAGAACTCCCACAAACCGAATGATGAAAACAAGAGGGACACGGGTGTCTCCTTTTTCAATGATGGATGATGGCAGCCCGCCACCTTCTTCGGTTCCAAACCACATGAACCCGACCGTGTCAGCAGTAGCTAAAGCAATACTAACAACAAGTAGTATTCCCAAGGATAGGGTCACCTCGAGCACTCTAGGTAGCAAGTCATCTAAAAGAAGGTTTTGGTTCCCTTTTACACCAAACAAGTGAAAGAAGCCGTCGGAGATTCTGCCATATCATGTGTATGCTCAACTGGGTTGAGCATCCCACATCGTTCTTTGAAGGAAAGTAGCATGAAAAGATATTATAAATAGGTAGGGAAAGATGTTATATAAGGTAGAGAAGTTCAAAGTTTGAAAAACCCCATTAGGGTTTAATAGCTCGCATTATAATTTTGTAATTTGGGCTTTTATGCCCAATTGGTTATTTGAATTTTTTACAAACCAACAATTTTATAAGAAATACTTGTTTTAGGTTTAAGTTTTTTAAGTTTTATGTAAAAAAAACATGAGATATATTGGTAAATATCTTCTAAATTTCATTTATAAGACATGTTTTCAAACAACGTGAGGGGGGTGAATTAAAATAGTGGGTTTTTGAATTTTTTTATAGAAGTGAACCATCTTTTTGTTTATGTTCAAATACCCATGAAACATAATGTAAAATATTAGTTGTTATAATTTGAAAAGTTTTCTTAGTTTAATTTTATGCTTTTTAGAACGGACTCTAAGTTCCTTAACTAGTTAGTTATAACTAGCAGGGTACCCGCGCGTTGTAGCGGCGGGTGTTCTGAAATAAATTTTTTTGATGAATAATGTATTTTAATTTATTATGTTCTTTTTGACAATAAATTTATAGATATCAAAAATTTCATATAGCTCGTGCCCGTTCGTGCTCGAACCTGTTGGGCCGTGCCTGTTCGGGCTCGAGCCCATTTGGTCCGCGCCCGTTCGGGATCAAACCCATTTGGCCCGTTGCCCGTTCGGGCTTGAATATTTGTAGAATGTGTTTTATTATTTGTAGTAGTGAAATTTAATGCAGGAATTGTGATTAATTTTGTTGTACAATATGCTTGATAATTTGTATTTCTTATGTAAGGGGTGTTTTAATAACTGTTTTAATTGTATTTATTGACCAATTAAATAATTGACTACATTAAATAGAATTAATGTGGTGTTTTGTTGTACACTATGCTTCTTATTTTGTACGTCTGAAAATTATGTGCATTAAAGTGTTGTACACTATGTTTCTTTTCTTTTAAGTAGTAGTCATTATAGTCATTAATAACACTAACCACTTTAATAGCATTAATGTTGTAAGTCTGAAAATTACATCGTGCTTATTTTGTTGTACACTATGCTTATTTTGTTGTAAACCTGAAAATTGGTTGCAACTATTGTACATTGTGCTTAGATGGTTGTAATTTTTGGTGAAGGGGTGTTTTCAATAGCATTAATGTTGTTTGATAGAATTTTGGTCTTAAAATGATATGACGCTTTATATTGTTGTACAATATGCTTACTTTGTTGTAATTCTGAAAATTGGGTGCATTAAAGTGTTGTAAAACATGCTTAATTTCTTGTAAGTCTTAAAATTTTGGAGAAAAGAGTCATTCATGCTTTATATATATAGTATAGATAACTGATAGTTGATTTCTATTTTCAATAGTGAAATTTAAGAAAACTTTTCTAAAATTGCTCTCATTTTTTTGGGAAACCATGGTTTCTTACCTTTTGGCCTACTAATCTATAGGGTTTGAAACCACTGCCACACAGACTAAAACCAGATAAAACCTTCTCTTATCGGAAGGTTGATGTGACTACTTAAAGGTTGTTTGCACCTAGCAGGAATTGAACTTACACCAAACTCCTTAATTTTAAATCTCCTTTTAGACGGTTTGCTCATTTTTTGAATTTGTTATTTTTAAGTCGACTTTTCTTAGATCTAAACAATTTTTTTCTTTTCCTTTTTGCTAAAATCGTTGATATTTTGATATGGAGTATTAGTTTGTTAAGATATTCCTATTTTACTAGAAAAAATTGGTTTCTTGTAAATGAATATATTTGTAAAAAACGTTTATTTTTTCAGATCTATAAGTTTGTGACACCCAAACAAGCACATCATATTGTAACATATTTCACTATTATGGAGTCATTGTAACAAATTTTAATAACTGACAAAATTTTATAAGAAAAACTAGTAGTTTTATGATCATTAAGCTGAACTTTTTAAGCTTGAAGGTTGCTTTTTTACAAAGGCAACCAAATATATAACCAAAGAACGAAGTACAAAACATGAGAACCCTGCATCTCTAAGGTCCAAACTTGCTTGAAGAAGCCGGGGCCTGGAAATAACAACTCACGAAGGGGACGAACAACGAAAGAAGAAAAAACAAATTAGACCTCATAATATAGCCACTAACTAAGATGATTCCAATGCAAACAACACACACTATAACAATAAGTCACAAAACCAAATCAATCTCATATATACATTGTAACATCACACAAGCAGGAGCAAAAACCATCAACATCCGCCCCAACACGAACAAAAATTATCTTATATTCCGACATTTAACGGCTGCAATCATGGACTCCTCCCCCTCAAATACAAGTGCAGGACCTGAACAACGTTTTCGAGATCATAATTCACCTCAGATACACGCACCTCAGATGAATTTTTAACAAACTTGAAGCGCATAACTGAAAAGAAAACTAATAATCACCTGCCCATCAGACAAAGAACGGAAAATTTTTGCATTTTCTGCCAAAAGTCTTCCCCTTAGCTGAATATGACCAAGAAAATACGTCATTAACCTACCAAAAAAGAGTCAAACCAACTTTGTTAGATAGTCAAACTTTGACCGCAATGAAAAAGATAGGTTTTTATGAATATTTTGAGCAAAATATAACGAGCGATTTTGGACAAACATGTTAATTTTTGTTATGCTTACCTGTAATACAGTCTCCATCTAAATACCCGAGCTCCAAAAGGTATCGAAGAATGGCAGGCGTTCCTCCAATCTACGCCAATGTCACCAAGGTCCATGGCTCCTTTAACAAGCAGAACTCCCATAAACCGAATGATGAAAACAAGAGGGGCACAGGTGTCTCCTATTTCAATGAAGGATGATGGCAGCCCGCCATCTTCTTCAGTTCCAAACTTCATGAGCCCGAACATGCTAGCAATAGCTAAAGCAAGACTAACAACTAATAGTGTTACCAAGCATAGGTTCACACCGAGCACTCCAGGTAGCAAGTCATCTAAAAGAAGGTTTTGGTTCCTTTTTACACCAAGCAACAAGTGAAAGAAGCCGTCAGCGTTTATCAGGGATACAAGCATGTTCGTATTATATTCATTTCAGGTTGTACGTCTGTATATTTTCAAATTTTAAAATACTATATTTCTTTACATGATGGAAATGCATCAACTTATGTATCATAGTTTCAAAAGGCCCATGTCTCGTGCAGCGATCCAACGTTTTTAATGTGACTCGATTGTTGGTAAATTGTATGGCCACTCCTTCTCATGCTGCAATTTGCTTTGCTTATGTTTTATAATGTTACAAATAACTTAAAAAATGTTAAAAAAACAAACAACCCAAACATCATAGATAGTATACTAATGCAAGCTAGCCAAAAAAAAAAAAAAAAAGTCAGTGTTTACCATCCCACATCGAGCTTTGAAGGAAAGTAGCAAGAAAAGATTTTATTATAAATAGGGAGGGAAAGGTTTTATTCTAGCTATGGAAGTTCAGAGTTTGAAAAACTCAAGTGGTGGTATGATCCTGAGTTATAATTCTATAACTCTGGGTCATATGTGCCAATTGGTTTATTTAAATTTTTTACAAACCCAACAATTTTATAAGAAAATCTTGTGGTTCTATGATCCTTGAAAATGGACAATGTTAAAGTTACATCCAATGTAGAATTCAAAATGGACTTCGAAGGATACAATCATAATTATAACCATTGTACAATGATCTTCGAATTCAAAAGAAAATTGAAACTGTTGGTACCAAGTAACAACATTGATTTTGTTAAAAAAAAAAAAAAAAAAAAAAAAAAAAAAAAAGGCAGGCATGCAAAACTAATACAGTACCATTTACTCGTAGTGAAAAGCTCGAGTAAAATAGGTCTAAACCCAAATATATTTTCTTAAAACAAAAACATAAATACTAAACTCAATGCATTTGGCTATTCAGAAATAGCGAGACTTGAATCCAAATATCTAAATGGGCTTATACATAAAGTGCAAGTTCGGGACCAACCCAAAACATCTTTGAATCAAGATATCTAAATGAACATCGACAAATAGAGTTTAGACCCAGCTCAAAACACTTTTGAATCCTAATATCAAACTTAACATTGACAGGTGGGCTAGCTGATCCACAATCCAGAGTCATTTTCGTGAGGTTGGCATGTCAATCTCTCGAGGTTAGTGGTCGGAAGCACAAATGGTGCATTTGTTTGTAAAAGTCAATATCGCGTTGTGCCATATTGCCTGAACTTCACTGTATACTTTTCCAGTTAAAACACTTTACCCAAATAAAGTTCCCTGCCTAATTATGCTCCTCAAAAGTCCAAACTTACAAGCAACTAATCAATTTAAGATTGCCATTTTACATTTTGCTCTTTTATTCAAATTTCTTATTATTAGGTTGATTTGTCTTAGATCTAACGATTTTGACATTTTCCTTTTTGTTATATTTGTAGTTACTTTTACATTAGTTTGCAAATGAAACATTTAAAAAATAGGTCCTTTAAAGATATATAAGTTTGCGACATTTTGATACACCCAATCACAATCATGATCATGGGCGGATCTATGAAGGGACAAAGGAGGGTGGTGGCCCCCCTAAACTTTTGATCACTATTGTACAATTACTTGTTTTTCATGTGTATGTTTTTAAAATTTAGTCTTCCCATAAAAGACTTTGAATTCTTTTGGCCCTCCCACAAAAACCTTTCAAGCTCCGCCATTGATCATGATGTAATATATTTCACTATTATTGAGTCCCTCATCGTAACCAAATTTCAATAAGTGATAAAATTGGTGTTTGTTGAATATTTTTACCGGATGTCAAAAAGGTGGATCCGGTGAAATATATACGTGGGTAACTTTCTTATATAAAGTCACGTGTACTTCATTCCGAAGCTAGTCTTTTGGTAATTTGTAAATGTCAATACTAAAAATCTGTTAGAATTTGGTATGATGTCAAGGAATCCTGAAATACTGAAAATGAGGTATTGATGTTTGTGTTGCGGCAGCATTTTAAGTAGCTAGTAACATACGTTTTATGATGTTACAAATAACTTAGAGATATTAAAAATCAATCAATCAAAAGATCTTAGAAAGGAAAACTAATGCAAGCTTGCATTAAAAAAAAAGTAGGTGTTTTTATTTGAACATGTAAAAAGATAAAGTTGAATTGGGTTGACCATCCCACATCGAACTTAGAAGGAAAGTAGCAAGAAAAGATATTATTTTAAATAGGAAGGGAAAGGTAACACTTAAGGTTGGGAAGTTAAATGTTTGAAAAACCAATGGAGACGAATTCCTTTAGTTAAAATTTTCTTAACTTGGGCTTATTCGTTACTATTGGTTATTTAAATTTTTGACAAACCAACAATTTTATAAGAAAAACTTGTGGGTTCTATGATCTTTGAGTTGTACTTATCAAGCTTTAAGGTTATTGTTGTTGTTGGTTTAGGTTTTAGTTTTATTTAAAATCATATATGGGATATAATGTGAGTTATAAGACACTACTCCGTATTAAAGATACATTCAATGTAGAATTCAAAATAGACTTAAAAGGTTACAATCATACTTTGCAACCATTGCACAAATGCACAATGATCTTCTCTCATATTAGAATAAAATTGAAATTGTTGGTAGAAAGTAAAAACAAATGATTTTGTTCAAAAAAAGGAGACACATTCCGTAAGCAAAACTACAATACCATTTACTAATTGCGGTGGAAAACTCGAGTAATAGGCCGGGATTCCAGTAATTCTTTGTTTCTTTCTTCGTCTTGACTTGCTTCGATCTAGCACTCATCCGTTACACATCCTTTTGAAGTCGACCGGACGTTCTTGATGTACTCGAACCAAAAAAAGATAATCATTAGTGAGCAGAAAAAATAACAAAAACAGACAAAAAAAGATAATCATCAGTATAAGAAGGCGATAGCAATTATTCGCATTTCTTTTGTATTTGTTTTAATTCTGAAAGAGTTTATTTCTTTGCTTAGAAATTGATTTGTTTTTAAGACTGTTGGTTGTTCTGCCAGTTCAATCTTCGTTGCCATTTGATTTGCTTTTTTGCCGTTTCTTTCACATAGCTAATACAGAAGATGAGGCTACTAAGCCAAAAGTAAGCAGCTAGTGCTTTTTCTTTTCTAGATATAAAACCATGTCAATATTGTCCGCATCTTTACAATTTAGCGTGCTAGTGGTCATCTCTAGAGCATTTATGGACTTGACTTCTATGTAGCTAACAACACCAGTGAATCACATTCACACCTGTGAATGGATCATCCAAACATTCTTTTTCCAATTTATAGCAGTTTAGAATTCGTACAATCGATGGCCATTCCACAATGATCCCGTTTCTGATCTCATAACTATTGATAGGGTTACCCTGAGCACTCCAAGTAGCAACTCATCTAAAAGAAGGTTTTGGCTCCCTTTTACAGCAAACAACAACAGGTGAAAGAATCTGCCAGGGTTTATCGGGGATATGAGCATGGATTCTGCCATATCATGTTACAATTTGCTTTGTTTATTTACAGTAGTAAATTACTGTGATTACCTTTTTCTTCGGTAGCTTATGTTTTATAATGTTACAAATAATTTAAAGATATTAAAAATCAATCAATCAAAAGACCATAGAAAGTAAAACTAATGCAAGTGCATTTATTAAAAAAAAAAGAAAAAAGAAAAAAAAAAGGTGACTGTTTAATCTAAATATGTAAAAAAGATAAATGTCAATTGGGTTGACCATCCCACATCGAACTTTGAAGGAAAATAGCAAGAAAGATGTTATTATAAATAGGGAGGAAGAGGTAGTATTTAAGGTAGGGGTGTTCAAAGTTTGAAAAACCAATGATATTATAGTTGCCCGAGCAATATTTTTTGAACTTGGGCTTCTATGTTACCATTGGTTATTTAAATTTTTTGCAAACCAACAATTTTATATGAAAAACTTGTCGGTTCTAGGACACTGTTAAAGATACAACGAATGTTGAATTCAAAAGTTATATCTTTGGAAACAACCACTATACAACAAGACCCGGTTAGATCCGGTCAAGACCCGGTTATATGTGTAATATCTAACTTAGAGAGGGTAGTTGATGAAGGGATCCACCAAGGAACATGTGAAAGTATGAAGGACTAGTTGTGTATTTCTTAATAGTATAGGGACTTAGTATGACAAGTTGTAAAGTTGTAACTGTATATCTTTGTAATTCTGTTACATTTCATTCATTCAATCAATAACACAATATCATTTTCCTCTCAATTCATCTCTTACTTCAGAACTTCTCATGGTATCAGAGCTTCATTAATGGAGTTTGGTATGTGTTAATTCACATACCTTTTCATAGCCAAATATCGACCAAAATAGACTAATTATGCTAACAAATGCCAAAGAATTGTGTGTTTTATGTTTGTGAACGTGCAGGTACGGATATATCGTAAAAAGACGAAGAACAAGCAAAAACCCGGCAATAACGAGCATAAGAGTAGAAAGAGTCAGAAAGTCAAGCTGGAAATCATTTTGAGCTTATAAAGTCCTCAGAGATTGATTTATGTGCAAAAATGATCCTTGTGAAAAGTTTGAAGAAAGTACAAGATTGGTCCCTATACTTTTCAAAGTTTACATAATCAGTCCCTCATCGAAATTTATGAAGAAAAGTCAAACTCAACCCTTGGATAATCATTATTATCATAATTTGCCCTTGGAAGGTATTTTTGGATCAATGGCAGAAAAAGTCCTCAAAATTTCATAAATCACATAATTGGTCCTTGGTTTTATTTGTTACAAAATCTGAATAGCCCAATCCATTAAAATACCAAAGTTAAATCCAATCCAATAACCAAAAGCCCAAATACCTATCCCACTACCCAAGCCCAAGTCAAAGGGTCAAAGTTAATACACCGGGTCAAATGGTCAACGCAAAAGGTTAAATAAATAAAAAATACTTACCCCGCCCTTTTATTAATCCCCAAATCCCATTTACCCAGTCCCCATGAACCCTAACCCTTCCAATCAAATTATTACCGTAATTAAGGGCAAGGTAGTCAAATCAATCAAGTTTCTAGAAGATTTTGTGATGTCAGGAGTGTGTCAGAAGCAAAGAAGCACACGGGGGGGGGGGGGGGGGCTACGTGGCAAGCTGCTATTGGATTGGACGCGTCATTGGGTACGATCCAAGGGTTATTATCAAGAGGTAAAGGATTAGATGGTGATCAAGGGCTCTCAGAGGATCAAAACAAGCACAGGTCACACGGATTGCCAGCTTGGCAATCCGAGACCCCAACTCTCACTCCTCTCCTATAAATAGAGGTTAATTGTAGCCATTTTAGAGGGTAGAATATTAGTAGCGAAGCTCTGGCAAAATGGTTTTAGATTGTAATTAGAATAGTGGTTGTAATGAAATTTTATCAGTTTTAATAAAATTTAGTTTTATTCAAATTCATTTTAGCTTATTGTTCATTGAATTCAGTTAATTAGCTTTCATATATCTTATATTCAGCTTAATCTCAGTACTTTCAGAAGTTTCATTTAGCTTAATCCATTCTATCATTTCAATTCAGTCATTATTTTCAAGTAAAAAAATTATAAAAAAAATCAGAAAAATAAAAAAAATAAAAAAATGTTTTCAATTTGTTAAGTAAGCTTTCAAATTAGTTTAAATAAGTTTTTACACATTCAGTTTAAGTTTTGTAACATCATATAAATCTGTTTTCATTCAAAAGCTTTAATTCTCAAAATCAGTCAACTATAGTCAAAGGTGAATTGATCCTGTGTTCCTGTGGTGTATTTTGGATAAGTTGGACAGAAAGGGAAGGTCCTGCCTATCCTAGAGATAGGCAAGCTCAGTGAGTCCCCATCTTTTCATGCTGAGGGGGAGTGTTTTGATATAATCCTATTTTAATTTTCTCATTTTGTAGTTACTGTGATAGAATTCAAATAGATTAGGTTACTGTTGCATTGATTTGATATATTGATTAGCTGATTTGAATATATTTCTGAGATTGATTGATCATAGATATAGGTTGTTTACTTGATTCTTAGTGTGCATCTCTTTAATAAGTGACCGATTTGGTAATATTTGTGATTTGTCATCTCTGTTGGATTTAGAGCTTTTCATTGGTAATCTGTGATTCATACAGTGTTTTTGTAGTTGTTAGATCTTGTGGTGTAAATCATAGAGTGGTAGCATTTCAGTCACTATATTAGGGGTGTTTGGATCTGTCTATAATTGAGAGCTGATGTTGTTGGATTCCTGTCATTTGAGCACACTTAGAATGAGCTAATGCAGTAGTAGTGGTATAACTCATCAAATAAGTAAGGTAGTTTTGTAATAGTCAAAGTTAAGTAAATTGCATCTATATAGTTAGTTAGAGTAATAATCAGTTAGTGTAATTTAGCTAAAAGTTGGAATATAAATAGAGTAAGCTTAAACTAATGTAATTGTAGCTTAATACATCTAATTAGTATTAGAATTTAGCTGTTAAAACTCATATTGGTCAAAGTAATTTTGAAATCAAAAAGTCAAAATGTTTTGGTATTCAGTTTTTGGACAAAACTTTTAGTGCATATCTAGAGTTCATTTCCTACTAAAAATACTTGTGGTTTGTTAATTTTAGAAGTTTTTCAGTTAGTTAAGCAATTTAAAAAGGAAAAAGTCAGTTTAGAATATTTTTGCTTAATGAAAAGTTGAATTGAAGTTGACTGTTTGGACTAAAATTACTCTGTGCATCAGTATTTGGTCAGTTTTCTAAGAATCATTTTGAGTAGTTAATTGGAGTTGAGTTACTTTCTTTTGGTGGAATTTAGAACTCAGTTGTTCAGTCTATCTTTTGCCCCCATAAGATTGTAGATAAGAGCTTATCTTGATAGCTTGTTGCACCTGTTGATTAGCTTGTTTGAGACAGGGTCTGTTTGATTAATAGGCCTGCAGTATTGATAGTTTGTGCATGTATCTGAGTTTAGTGGTATTTCTGAGTCATATTTGAGTAGTTTAAGTGTTTTTGATAAGTCATATTGTTTCTGTATCTGTCTATGCTTACTCTGCTTAATCAGTGAGCTTATTGCTTGAGCTTATTGCTTCTATTCTGAGTTGTTGTTGCTTTCTGTGACTAAACTTGTTCATTCTTGCATATCTGAGCATATTTTATCATAATAAGCCTGTGTTCAAGGTTTCATTCAGATTTGTTCACAAGTGCTTAATAATAAGCACTTGTGAATAAGCAGTTGGTCCAAATAAGCACTTAATCAACTTCTTTTCTCTTCAAAATTTTTCTCCAAGTTCTTTTTATTATTTTTGATTTTCTGGAATTTTTCCAGATTTTTCCAAGTTGATTTAGTATTTTTCTTAATTTTCTTTTGATTTTAATCATTTTTAAATAGTTTTTAATAAACAAAAATACATAAAAATTCAGAAAAAACTGTGAAAATTACAAAAATATTTTAGGAAATTCTTATATAATATTTTAGATTTTTCAGAATTAAATTTTCATTTTTCCACTTTATTTTTCTATTTTCTTTCATTTTTAATTCATTTAAAATTACAAAAATCAAAATAAATTCATAGAAAATAATAGAAAAGTCAAAAAAATAATTTTCTTTTTCTGGAAATTCAATTTAATAGTTTAAGATTTTTAGAAAATTATTTCACATTTGTAGGATCATTTTTCGTTAAAAGTTTCATTTTAATAAACGCGTTTGCATTTCCGTTTTTACGATTTAAATTTTGGTGCATATCTAGCATGTACTTTTTGCATATTTCATCATTGTTTGTTGATAATTGAATTACTTGATAACTATTTTCTCTTTTACCACTTTTCAATTCACGTTTTTCACGAATCAATATTCTTGATTCCATTCACCTTCACTCGGATTCGACTCGGGTGATCCGTATTTCACGCGGATCATTTCGATACTATACTACTATACTATAATAAGATTGATTTTCACACAATCAGAGTTCTAACTAATTTCTACCCGTTTTCTAACGGTTTTCTGTTACAAGTTGTACTAGTGTGTGGACTAGTTGTGTTTCTACTCTGTTTTCTTTGTTACATTTCCACACAAGTTCTTGATTGTTAACAATGGCATCATCCAATCCACCTTTACACGATCTCACACAACCTGCAATCTTTCAAAATCCACTCTATCATCATCCTTCTGATGGTCCAACATCATTAACTATTCAAGAAACACTCATTGGGGCACAAAATTACAGAGCATGGAAAAGAGTTATTCAAATTGGATTGTCTACCAAAAGAACTGTGTTAAGATCAACTACTGATCCTAATCTTGCTGAGTTGTGGGATACATGTAATAATATGGTGATTTGTTGGATAATGGGTTCTGTGAGTGAGTCTATTGCAAAATCCGTAATGTTTGTTGGTACTGCAAGTGAAATTTGGAGTCAGTTAGAAAGAAGGTTTTCTTTGAGTGATGGTTCAAGAAAGTATAAGTTGAATAAAGATACGTATGCAATTGCTCAGAATGGTGGATCTGTTGGAGAGTATTACACCAAAATGAAATGTGTTTGGGAAGAGTTGGATAATCTGAATGTGTTACCAGTGATCAATAATGTTACTCCTGAAGTGTCATTGTTCTTGGCTACTCTGAATAAGCAAAGAAAGGAGCAAAGATTGTTTCAATTTCTTAATGGTTTGGATGAATGTTACAATCATCAAAGAAGTCAAATATTGATGATTGTTCCATTGCCTAATGTGGAATCTGCTTGTTCTTTAGTTCAACAAGAAGAGTCACAAAGAATGTTATTTGGATCTTCAAGTATTGAATCAACTGCCTTGTTTAGTAAAGGAAATGTTAAAGATGGAGTTAAAGATGGTAAGTGTGGTATTTGTGCATTCAAGTGGCATCCTCCTGTAAGGTGTTGGGAAAAATTTGGTTATCCTTCTTGGCATCCAAAGAGCAAACCATCTCAGTCAAAGCAAAACAAGCCTGGTCAAGGTCAAGGAAGGAATCAGTTTGTTACTAGGACTGATGCTCATGTTGAGAGTGGGAATATCAGTTTTACTCCTCAACAATTTGAACAATTGCTCAAAAGTGTTCAACAGATGACTAGTTTTAACAATGCTGGGGAGGAGATTGACCATCAATATGTGGCAGGTATTGCTTGTCTTAGTAGTCAATTAGATTTGTTGGCAATATTGGAAAATTGGATCTATGACTCTGGTGCATCTGAGCATATGACACCAGAGCATGATGATATTATTGATCCTTATTTGCTTCAAATCAAACCACAAATAAGACTGCCAAATGGTGAAACATCTGTTATATCTCATGTGGGTAAGGTTAAACTCAATAATGGGATAATTTTGAAAGATGTGTTAGTTGTACCATCCTTCAAATTCAGTCTATTATCTGTACCAAAACTCAAAGAAGATAATCAATGTGTGGTCTATTTTTACCCTAAGTTCTGTGTTGTTCATGACTTGACAACTGGTATGTGTTAATTCACATACCATTTTATGGCCAAATACCGACCCAAATTGACTAAATGTGCTAACAATTGCCAAAGAAATGTGTGTTTTATGTTTGTGAATATGTAGGCACGGATTTATCACAAAAAGACGAATAATCAAGCAAAAATCAGAAAAACAGGCACGAGAGTGGGAGATGGTCAAAAAGTCAAAGCTGGGATCAGAAAGTCAACACAAGTCCTTCATGAATTCAAGTTTGGCAGAATTAATACTTGGAAGTTACTTTGCAATAATGGCATTTTCAGTCCTTGAAGTATTGGCAAATCACACAATTGGTCCTTGGATTATATTTTCACAAAATCTGAAAATTATACACAATATTTGGTCCAAGTTTGTAAATCCAATTCAAAAGCCAAAAGCCCAATTTTTAGTCTATATTACCCAAGCCCACATCAAATTATCAAAACCTGAGCCCAAGTAAAAAAACCCAACGGTCAAAACCAAACAAGCTACGGGTCAAAAAGGTCAAACATGGTTAAATAAATAAATTAACCCGCCCCCTTTCTCCCCATTATACCCAGAAATTACTATTCCCATTAGAACCCAAACTCCCAATTCAAATAATTACCACAATTAAGGGCAAGGTTATCAAATCAAGAGGGCTTCTAAAAGATTTAGTGATGTCAGAGCGTGTCAGAGCCGAAGAAACACAAATTCATCCAAGTGGCAGTATCTCATTGGTTCCACCACGTCACAAGATCTAATCCAAGGGATGTTATTAGAAGGCAAATGATTGGGAGTGATCGAAAGGCTCAGGATTGCTAAGAAGAAGCACGCCACACGGATTGCCAAGCTGGCAATCCGTGGATACTCATCCTCATTGTTAGCATAAATAGAGGTGTTAGGATAGAGTTTTAGGTATGGAGTTTTGAGTAGCAAAACTCTGCCAATTTATTTCCAGAATTATTGTTTACTTTAAATTCAAATTGTAATTTCCTTTTTATTAATACAAATCAGTTTCTTTTCTTTTCATTACTGCTTATTGTGTTCATTTAGCTATTAAATAGTTTTTACTACTGTTGCATTAGTTTAAATCATTTCATAATTCTCAATTTTCAAATCAGTTCTGTTTCTTTATAATAGTTTTAAGAAAGTCAGAAAAAAAATACAAAAAGAAAGTATTCAAATCAGATTTAATTTTGAAATAAGCTTTCATTTAAGCTGTTTTAGAATAGATTAAACTTAATTTTAGCTTTTAACTTTGAGAAACCTTCCAATTCAGTTTCAATTGTTAATTAGAATTGAGGTCAAACAAAGTCAACTGTTTTGACTACTTGGAGATCTGAGGTGATTTTGACAGGCCAATACAGAATTGGAAAAGTTGAGCCTGTCTAGATATAGGCAAGCATAGTGAGACTCCTCTATTTTGAGCTGAGGAGTGAATTTAAGTAAGATTTGTTTTTATATTTCTGTTTCTTAATAGTATAGATTTATCAATCTGTGATTCTGTGTTGATTGTTGTTCATTAGTTGTTTACATTAATATTTCAGCTTCTTTTAGTGTTCATTTAGCTTAGTTAATGTTTTAGTTTGGTGATTTGTAGTTGTAATTGTAATTGTAATTTTAGCATTGTACTGTTTGATTAAGGGAGTATTTGTGAATCTGAGTATCTGAGTTTTCTATAGTACTTGTTGTTGGAACTTGTTAAACTGTGCTCTACTGGAGTTGCGAGATGAGATTTGATCATCATAAATGAGTATGGAAGATTTGAGTAGTGTTTTGTAGAATTAAGTGACAGATTAAGGGGTGTTTGGATTTGTAGATTTCTGTGTTGTAGAGTAGTAGAGTAGTTGTTTTATTGGCACACTTAGGCTGATTCAACATTATAATAGAGATAAAAGAAAACTAAACGGTTAGTTAATATTAGAATAGTCAAAGTTAAACTTTAGATTTCATCAACTTTTAGTATAAATAGAAATTGTTAGTGTAATTGAAGAGATAGTTGCAATCTAGTTTGAAGTAGCTTATATTAGTTTTAATTTAGCTTAATTCAACATTTAGGAGTATAATTGCTTGATAGAAATTGATAAAAGTCAATTAGAGTTAGATATTAGATAGTCATCTGTTTCTATAGCTTCAGTCCTACAGGGTGCTGATCTCGAGTAAAATTAGAGCATCAATTGAATGTTATAGAGAGGGCTTTTAGGATTTTTAGATTATCAGTAGTTCAAACTTGCTTTTGCCCCCTTAGTTTCATAGTTCAGAGCTTTTTAGAGTAGCTCATTTGTATCTGCAAGTTTGTTGATTGGAACATGTATGCTGAATGAACATAGGCCTGCTATCACTAATTTAGCTTGTTACTTTAGCTTGATTGATATTTTTGAGTTCATCTGAGTGTTTAGAATTAATTTCTAGTGTTTCTAGTGGCTTCTGTGATCCTAGCTTATTCTGCAATTAAGTTGCTTATTGAATAGCTTTTAATTGACTGCTTATTGTTGGAATCTTTGGTTTTTGTGTAATAATTGCATCATTTCTGAACTCATTTGAATTTTATAGAGTGAATTGCTTCTGTGTTTCAAATTTTAGTTAGTTTTGTGGCAAGTGCTTATAAATAAGCACTTGCCATAAGTTGTTTGTGTCTAAACAAACACTTCTGCTTATCTTTTTCATTCCAAAATTTTTCTACAAGCTTTCCATATTATTTTAGATTTTCTGTAAATTTTTCATATTTTTCTGAATTGATTTGATATTTTTCTTAACTTTTCTTCATTATTAATCATTTTTAAATCAATTTTAATAATCAAAAATCCATAAAAATTCAGAAAAAACTTTTAAAAATACAAAAATATTTTAAATAATTCTTTTATAATATTTTAGATTTTTCAGATTAGATTTTATAATTTTCCCATTATTTTTCACATTTTCTTTTATTTTTAACTACTTTTTAATTCAATAAATAGAAAATAAATAAAAAGCCAAAAAAAATATTTTTCTTTTTCTTAAAATTCTTTTTATTAGTTTAAGATTTTTATAAAATTGTTTCACATTTGTAGGATCATTTTTTGTATAAAAGTCGCGTTTTATTTCGTACGTTACATTTAAAAATCGCGTTTGCATTTCCATTTTTACATTTTAAACTTTTGTGCGTATATAGCTTGTATCTTGTGCATAATTCACTATTTCTTTTCACATTTTGAATTTCACAATCACTTTTCACTATTCACTTTTCACTACACGATTCCCAATTTGATTATTCGAAATTCCATTCGAACCTTCATTGGGAGATCGACCCGGGAAATACTTACCTAAGTATTTCTTCGGAAAATAAATATATACTATAATTGAGCACACATCAACAACCAAGAAGGTGACAGGATTGGGTAAGAAGAAATCTGGGCTATATCATCTTGTTAATGTTCCTTCAGATAAGGTTGATAGTGTTTTAAGAAATCTTGTGCAGTCTTCTATGCAAATGTTCTCTTTGTCTGCATTAAGTACTTTTGATTCTAACAATAAGCAAACAGTGTCATCATATGGTTTTTGGCATCATAGGTTGGGTCATGTATCTGATTCTAAGCTGAAACATATGAATGATTTGCCTGATTTTGTGTCAAAGTCTTGCAATGATATCTGTTTGTCTTGTTCTATGGCTAAATTTACTAAACTTCCATATACAAAAAGTGATTCCCATAGCAGTAGTGTATTTGAATTGATTCATATTGACGTATGGGGTCCTTATAAAGTACCAACACATGGGAAGTTTAGATATTTTTTGACAGTGGTTGAAGATTGTAGTAGAATAACTTGGTTATATTTGCTAGAACAAAAGTCTGTTTCATTTCAAGCTTTGAAGCCATTTTTGAAGATGGTTTCTACTCAGTATGGAAAACAAGTTAAGATTGTGAGGTCTGATAATGCTTTGGAGTTTGTGAAAGGTCAGTGTGGTCCTTATTTGTTAAGCCATGGCATAATCCATCAGGCATCTTGTGTAGATAGACCACAGCAAAATGGCAGGGTTGAAAGAAAACACAGGCATGTTCTAGATACTACAAGAGCTCTTAGATTTCATTGAAAACTTCCTCTTAAGTTTTGGGGTGATTGTGTTGCTACAGCTACTTACTTGATAAATAGATTACCATCTTCTGTTCTTGATAATATGACACCTTATGAAGTTTTACTTGGTAAGAAACCTGCTTATGATCATCTAAAAGTGTTTGGGTGTTTTGCTGTGGTGAGTAATCCTTCAAGAGTTGCTGATAAGTTTGATCCAAGAGGTGTACCTTGTGTGTTTTTGGGCTATCCAGCAAGTCAAAAGGGATACAAGTTTTATAATCTTCTAACTCACAGTGAATTTGTGTCAAGAGATGCTGTATTTTATGAGCATATCTTTCCCTATGCTGCAAAAAGTATACAACAGTTTTTGAATCCTCTTCCAACTTCATTGCCTTGTCAATTTGAAACTTCAAGTAAGTTCTATGATGATTTTGATAGCTTTCAAGTTCCTGATGTTCTGAATGAAACAACACCTGAACCAGTTCAAGTTTCTAGTAGTGTCACTCATGAGAATGATAACTCACAGTCAACTACTTCTAGTGTGCCTCCTCAATCACAAGTTCCTACTAGAAAGTCTACTAGAACCACTACTGTGCCATCAAAGTTGAAAGATTTTGTCTTGTCTCATATTCCAAAGGCTAATCAGGTTTCCCAAACACCCCTTATACCTGATTTTCAAGATTTTATTTTTGCTTTGTTAGCTCAAAAGGATCCAGTGAATTTCAAACAAGCTATTGTGAATCCATAGTGGTGTAAAGCTATGGATGTTGGGATAAAAGCCCTGGATGATAATGATACTTGGGAGATGAGTGAGTTGCCTGAGGGAAAGACTGCTATTGGAGTTCATTAGATTTTCAAAACAAAGCTTAAATCTATGGTACAGAAGATAGAAAAAAGGCTAGACTGGTGGTTCAAGGTAATAGACAAAAATATGATGTGGACTATCAAGAAACTTTTGCACCAATGGCAAAAATGGTGATTGTGAGATCACTTTTGGCAGTTGCAGCCTTGAAAGGATGGTTCACTTGTCAGACGGATGTATCAAATGCATTTCTTCATGGTGATTTGCTTGAAGAGGTGTACATGAAAGTTCCATTGGGATATGCAGGCAAAGGTAAATCTGTGAGTGCTGATGTTACTTTTGGTTCTAATGTTGTATGCAAGCTAAAAAAATCATTGTATGGCCTCAAACAGGCACCTAGACAATGGTTTTCAAAATTGTCAAGTGCATTATTGGAGTTTGGTTACACACAGTCTAAAACAGACTATTCTTTATTCACAAAGAAGAATGTGACTACTTTCACTGCAGTTTTAGTATATGTTGATGATCTTTTGATAACAGGCAATGATGAGTCTCAAATATGTGCTCTAAAGTCTCAACTCAGTTCTGTGTTTCATATGACAGATTTGGGAGATTTGAGTTATTTTTTGGGCTTAGAGGTGTGTAGATCTGATCAAGGTATTTTCATTTCACAACATAAGTATACAAGGGAGCTACTGAAGGAAGGAGGAGTTACTAATAATAAGCCTTACAAATTGCCCATAGATCCTAATCTAAAACTTCAAGTAGATGTTGGAACACCATTGACTGACCCTGAAGTATATAGGAAGTTCATTGGCAAATTGATTTATCTCACTGTCACTAGACCAGACATATGTTATTCTGTGCAGTTGCTAAGTCAGTTTATGCAATCTCCTACCTCAGTACATATGCAGGCAGTTAAACATTTGTTGAGATATCTCTTGTCCTCTCCTAGTCAAGGTATTCTTCTTGCTAATGACTCTGCTGTTCAATTGAAAGCCTATTGTGATTCTAATTGGGCTAGTTGCCCAATGACTAGAAGGTCAACTACAGGGTATTGTGTTCTTTTGGGTGATTCACTAATATCTTGGAAGTCTAAGAAACAAGCTGTTGTGTCTAGATCTTCAGCAGAGGCTGAATATAGAGTAATGGCATTAACTTGTTGTGAGGTAATTAACTTGGCTTGTTAGTTTGCTCAAAGATCTTGGTATAAAGGACTTGGAACCTGTAGATTTGTATTGTGACAATCAAGCAGCCTTGTACATTGCTGCAAATCCAGTGTTTCATGCCAGAACATAGCACATTGAGGTGGATTGTCACTATGTCAGAGATCAATTGAAAGCTGGAAACATCAAACCTTCTTATGTCAATACTAAGTCACAGCTAGCATATGTGTTCACTAAAGTAGTAACTGTTGATCAACATCATAAACTGTTGTCCAAGTTGGGAGTTTCTACACCTGTCAACTCACAACTTGAGGAGGAGTGTGAAAGTATGAAGGACTAGTTGTGTATTTCTTAATAGTATAGGGACTTAGTGTGACAAGTTGTAAAGTTGTAACTGTATATCTTTGTAATTCTGTTACATTTCATTCATTCAATCAATAACACAATATCATTTTCCTCTCAATTCATCTCTTACTTCAGAACTTCTCAGAACAAATTTGGCAGATCTTGCAAAACTGAAGCTAGTATTTAAGAAAGACGGGTTAACCACTGCTGGTACATAACAACAAAGCTTTTGTAAGTTTTGTAGGAAATAGTATTTTTTTAGCGCGGTTTCTTGCCTTTGAAACGCATGAACTTCAAGCCAGGTGAGTGATGGTGCTGGTGCTGTCCTCATGATGAAAAGAAGCACGCTTTTTTTGCACTTTGTTCGTATTTATATATTTTTACGCGCTTGTGTGTCCTTATGTCGATGAAGTACATAGGCGCAACCACGCAACTAACTTTAAATGTTACAGAAGAACCAGAAAGATAAAGTCGTCTGTTCAACATCAGACTACTGTAGGACTTTTGCTGTTGTTGGCTTTCCACCCGCGATTATGGAAATTGGCCCTTTCGTCGCAATTCCAACTGAAGTCAAAGAACTGCAGGAACTTCAAGCCAGGTGGTTCACGGTGTTGGAGCTGTCCTCCTGATGAAGAGAAGTACCACTCTGCAGAAGGGGTTACCAATTCTTGGTGTATTCAGGTATTTTTGCTCTTATGTCGATGAAGTTATAGAAGAACCAGAAAGATAAAGTCATCTGTTCAACATTTTCCTTATTCAGTTTTATCTGACATAGAACGTGTTATACTGCTGTAGAATTTTTGCTGCTATTGGTGTTCCACCCTCGATTATGGAAATTGGCCCTTCTGACGCAATTCCAACTGCAGTCAAGGCTGCTGGTCTTGAAGTAAAAGATATTGACCTTTTTGAGATCAACGAGGTGATAATTAGCTATGTTCTTATGAATGTATAATTCAAATTTCACCACCTATTTAAACACCCCAAAAGTCCAAAACTTACGACCAACTCTTCAATTTTAGATCTCCTTTTACACGTTTTGCTTATGTTCTGCCATATCATGTGTACGCTTAACATTGCGGGAATATGAGCATGGATTCTGCCATATCATGTGTGGGCTCAACTTTGTGATGGTTGTAGCAAATTACTTGTTCATATTATATTCACTTCAGGTTGTACGTCTGTATATTTTGAAAACTTAAAATAGTATATCTCTTTACATGTTAGATATTCGTCAACTTACGTATCACAGTTTCAAAAGCCCTGTGTCTCATGCAGTTTTATTGCTACTCGATCCTATGTTTCAATGTGACTCGATTGCTGGTAAACTGTATGGTGTCGCCTTCTGATTGTTTCACAAATTGATGAGATCTCATGTTGCAATTTGCTTAGCATGTTTACAGTAGTAAATTAGTGTGATTACCTTTTTCTTCAGTGGATATTGTTAAAAGTTACGTATAAATATTAATAAGTAAATTACTAGTATCGAACCCGAGACCTTGGGATTGCACACATTACAAACGAGAATTAAATATTAATAAATATTAATTGTTATGTATATTTATTAATAACACAAGTATAAGGACTAATGATCGTTAGTGATTAAATGTATGGACTAACTATCGTTAAATAATAAGGAAAGGGACTAGATTGTAATTTAGGAGACAAGAAGGATCCGGAATCCCCTTGTGGGATGGATGGCCGGTCGACCCAACCCATTTGGGTCGATCCATGCCTTTTGCTTGTTCCCCAAGAATTACATATAGTATATAAACAAATCAAGGGGTCATTCATTCACACCATTTGTGCACACACAATACCCAAAGTTTGGTTTTTCTCCCTTGTTCCTTCCTTGGCCGATCGAACCTTTAACCCTAAGGGTTTGGATCAAAAATTTTATAACAAAATTATTCTTGTGTTTAATCTTGCAATTACTTTAATTCGGTATTAGTTTGTGTGTACAAGAACGAGGTAATTACTCACTATAGTAATTATCAAGAGATCGATAAACAAAAACGGTAAGAGGTTTATCATTGATCTAATTTACACAAGATTCAAGGTTTATTGAAGTGCATCGGGTACGTTACTATTTATGTTTTAGTTAATCTTTATATGTGTTATACTTGATCCTAGCTTCCGCATAATGTGTTATATTGATTGTCAAACTCTAACAGTGGCATCACGAGCCATGTATAACATGTAATTGATTACTAAAACGTAATAAAAATCGAATCTTTAATTGTTTTAGATACATGTTTTTGATCTAGGGTTTTTCTTTAAAAATTTTTTTAATAAAATTTAAACCCTAACCCTAATTTTGGGGGGGGGGGGGTCGATTTCCACATAAAACCCTAATTAGGGTTTGTGGTTTAACTTGATTAATTTGTAATCACTAGAAACCCTAGGTCTTTAACCGGTTATTTGAACGTACTTGTGACCTATGTGCTAATTGTTAGGTTTAATCCATGACAAAACATGCATGTTAGTCATGGATCTTGTTGTTTTGAATAATTTGTCACATGTTTTAGATAGATCTAAAATTGGGAAAGACTCCAATACATATATATTAAAATCAATTTATATGCTATGTGGTGTGTATATTAGCTATGGCCTACGCAATTGATTAGTCAATGTATGTGACTCTCCTCCATTAAGAGGAGAAGGCCTTAGTTGATTACATGCATGATTATACCTAGACTTGATTTTATTAGGATCTTTTCTAATAAGGATTGCATGTGGCTATTTGTTTCATTTTAATTATTATTAGTTGTTATGTTTTTCTATAAATTACTTGTCTTTTTATTGTTTCTTAATTGTTGGACTAGTTGTAAGCAATAAAAAGGGTGATTTTCATAAAAGAAAATAATATGGACTAATAATGGTGAAACCCTAAGTGATAAAGATTGAATCTTACGGAGTCTTAGATGCCAACAACGGTTCACTTTGCACGGTAATTTGCTCCAAGGCGAGACTAGTAAGATTCATACTTTATTACATGATTTTGAGATTGAATCCATAAACTTTTGCTTGATTGATGTTTTGTACAAATATGCGTTTAAAATTAACTCTTTTAAGACTTGATTCATAACCGTGATATGAAGGCTTAGAAAAGAGCCTTAGAGTCTGCCTTGGTTATCACAATCTTGAATATGTCTTAAACGAATTACTTTTAAAACCATAATTGTAGAAAGTCATCTTAGGGTTTATTAAACCTCAAGTAAAACTTTGTGTGTTAATTTCACGAATTGGTAATAAAAGTTTTTTTTTGAAAACTTATGCTATAAAGATGAGTGCATGCATCTTTATACATATTTTGATTTCACACATCAAAATTGAATACCCTTATAATTTAAGTTACATGCCATCTATCTATAAGGAACACTTGGAATTTTAATTTAGTAAACGTGAGACCTAGGCTAAATTACTATAACAAGGTAAAATTCTTTTAACGCGTGAGACCATAATTGTAATTTTATAGTTTCTAAGGTAGACGACGTAATTAAGTTGTGCGTGAGACCTAGAACTTAAGGCATGAGATGGGATGAAACATGCTTACAAGGCAAATTGATGAATCAATTTGATGTAAATCCCATAATGATCTAGGAATTGGAAATCTTGTTTGCCACTTATTGTTTGACAGATTACTATCTTTTGTACTTTCATCACTAGCATATCAATTGATGTGGTGGAACTATGTAAAGTTAGATCCTAGATTTTCAAGAAAATTTTGGTGGTTATATGAATATAGCTATGGGTATTTTATTTTCTTGAAGATATTAGTTATCGAAAATACTAATGTTTGAACTTTTATCTGTAGATATGGCTCAACCCGATAACCCAACTATGATTTCTGCTTTCAAGAGTCATCTCGAAAGGGAAAACTTGACTGGAAAGAATTTCAATGATTGGCACCGTTCGCTCAGAATTGTCTTGAGGGCGTCCGGTAAGACCGATTACTTGACCGAGGAATGCCCCGTTGAGCCTGCTGCTACTAAACCAGAAGCAGTTAAGGTGGCATAGAGGGTGGAGCATGCTAAGTTTAATGAGTTTGCTTGTTTAATGCTCAATAGCACGAGTGCTCAGTTACAAAAGAAGTTTGAGTACTACTTTCCTAAAGACATGCTTGATGAACTTCAAAAGTCTTATGCAAAGTCTCCTGCAGTTGAATTGTATGATGAACTTGACAAGCTACACAACTGCAAGCATGGTGATGGTAAACCAGTTTCTGATTATGTAAACAAGATGAAAGAATCTTTTGATCAACTTCACAGAATTGGATTTGGTTACGCCGATAATGTGCAAGTGCACTTGATCAACAGGTCCCTTGACAAGGACTTTGCTGGTTTTGTGCAGAATTTCAACATGCACTGCTCGGGGAAGACAGTCTCAGAATTACTCGCATTGCTTGTTGATTATGAGAAGGGTCTACCAGCCAAGGTCAAGGCTCCTACCCCACAAGTGTTGGCGATTCATGGGGGGAGAATCCAGAAGAAATCGCATGTGAACAACGGCAAGGGAAAGGTGATAAAGGCAAGCAGGTCATGGCCTATCAACCTCAACCCAAGATGAAGCAACATCAGCCTAAGCAGAACAAGGTGAATCCGCCAAACAAGAAGGATCAGGCTTGTCACCATTGTCATGAAAAGGGACATTGGAAGCACAATGTCCCTCTCTACATTCATGACTTGCGACTCAAGAAGCAGGGGAATGATGCTGGTAACCCCAGCTCATCAGGTGCGTTCTTTATGATTGAATTATTCACTCACTCCTAAATTGAATTCATGGGTATATGATACGGGATGTGACATTCATATTTGCAATACCTTGCAGGGGTTCAGAGTTGAGAGAAAGCTGGCCTATGGACAACAATTCTTGCACGTTGGTAACGGAGCGCATGCAGGAGTTGAAGCTATAGGAGTTTTTGATTTAGTGTTGCCTTCGAGCCTAGTACCATCTTTAAATAATTGTCATTATGCACCGTCAATTGTTCGAGGTGTAATTTCATTTTCATGTTTGTTGAACCTTGGTTTTAAGCATACTATTTCTAGCAATGGAATTTCAGTTTCTTTAAATGATGTTTTTTATTTTAATGCTATTACTGTGAATGGTGTCTTTGAAATTGATATGAATGATAATGATAATGCTTTTGTTAAAAATAATTCAATGTATAGCATCAACAATAAGAGAATCAAGAAAGGTCTGGATTCGTCTTGTCTTTGGCATTGTCGACTTGCTCTGCAACATGATGAGCTTTTAGAAAAGATCAATGATGAATCATTTGATAAGTGCGAATCTTGCATTGCTGGGAAGATGACTAAGAAACCCTTTAAAAATAGGATTGAAAGGGCTAATGATCTACTTGGTCTTATTCACACAGATGTGTGTGGACCACTTAGACATGTGTCAAGGAGAGGTGCTAGCTACTTCTTAACATTTACGGATGATTACAGCCGTTATGGTTATGTTTATTTACTTAAACATAAGCATGAGGTGTTTGAAACATTCAAAGTGTTTAAAGCAGAAGTAGAGTTGCAACTTGGAAAGAAGATTAAAGCTCTTTGATCCAATAGAGGTGGTGAATACATGAGTCAGGAGTTCATAGATTACTTAGCAAAGGAGGGAATTGTCCAGCACCTTACTTCTCCATATACTCCACAACAAAATGGTGTATCTGAGAGAAGGAATCGTACATTGCAAGACATGATACGATCTATGTTTAATCTAACAACTCTTCCTTACTCGTTTTGGGATTATGCCTTAGAATCTGTGGTTCGCATTCTTAATATGGTTCCAACAAAGAAGGTTGATAAGACTCCATATGAGTTATGGACTGGAAAAGCTCCTAACTTGTCTTATCTAAAGGTCTGGGGTTGTGAGGCGTATGTTAAACGTGACTCAGCAGACAAACTCCAACAAAGATCTGTGAAGTGCATCTTCGTAGGATACCCTAAGGAAACTATGGGTGACTACTTTTATTACCCAACTGAAAACAAAGTTTTTGTTGTAAGGTATGGAGACTTCTTAGAAAAGGAGCTCATATCTCAAGAATTCAGTGGGAGAGTATATGATCTGAAAGACGATCATGAAGATGTAGCACCTTCTGAAAACACTAGCCAACTTCCTGAAGAACCTGAAAGTTTAGGTCCTCCACCAGAAGTTGAAGTGATTCCCATTCGTAGGTCAACAAGACCTGTGAAGGCTCCTACACGTCTATGTCTTAACATGGAGTGTGATGACAACTTGATAGGGGATCTTGATGAACCTACAAGTTATAAAGCTGCCATAAATAGTCCTGAGAAGGAAAAATGGCAGGGAGCTATGAATGGGGAAATGCAATCCATGAAAGACAATGAAGTCTGGGAAGAAGTAGACCTACCTCCGGGTGCCAAGTTAGTTGGGAGTAAATGGCTCTACAAGAAAAAGACTGACATGGATGGCATTGTACACACCTATAAGGCCCGTTTGGTAGCTAAAGGCTATACTCAAAATTTTGGTGTTGACTGTGAGGAGACCTTTTCTCTTGTAGCTGACATTAGGGCTATTAGGATTCTTATAGCCATAGCCGCTTACTATGACTATGAGATTTGGCAAATGGATGTCTAAACCGCCTTCTTAAATGGTCGCCTAGATGAAGACATCTATATGGCGCAGCTTGAGGGGTTTGTGAATCCAGAATTCCCAAATCGTGTATGCAAGCTTAAAAGATCCATTTATGGATTGAAGCAAGCATCACGGCAATGGAATAAGAGATTTGATAGTGAAATTAAGAAGTATGGATTCACTCAAAATCTTGATGAGCCATGTGTATATCACAAAGCTAGTGGGAGTAATGTAATTTTCCTTATATTATATGTCGATGACATATTGATCATGGGAAACGATATTCCAAGTTTGCAAAAGGTTAAGGCATATCTTGGAAGTTGTTTTTCTATGAAAGATTTAGGGGAAGCTGCATTTATTCTAGGAATCAAGATATATAGAGATAGATCTCAGCGATTAATTGGATTAAGCCAAAGCGCTTACATTGATAAAATATTGAAGAGATTCAATATGCAAAATTCCAAGAAATGATATTTGCCAATGCAAGAGCAACATGGCTTGAGCGAGAAAGTTTGTGCTTCAACACTTGAAGAGGTGCAACGCATGAAGAGAGTCCCTTATGCTTCGGCTGTGGGATCTATTATGTATGCGGTGAAAAGCACAAGGCCTGATGTGGCGTTTGCTCAGAATTTAACCAATCGATATCAGCAGAATCCAGGTGAAAAACACTGGACTGCTGTTAAGAATATTCTTAAGTACCTTAGGGCTACTAAGGAGATGTTCTTAGTTTATGGGGGTACTCCATCTGCAGAACTTGATGTTACAGGTTACTGCGATGCTTCTTGGAAAGGTGATAAAGATGCTGCGAAGTCTCAGACTGGTTATGTTTTTGTCATTAATTGAGGAGCTGTGGATTGGAGGAGCAGAAAGCAGAGTGTACTAGCGATGTCTGCTACAGAAAGTGAGTATATAGCTGCTTCAGAAGCTGCAATGGAAGCTGTTTGGATTAGGAAGTTCGTTTCAGGGCAAGGGGTTATGCCTTCGATTCAACGACCTATGAAAATGTATTGTGACAACTCAGCCGCAACTACATTTGCCAATGAACCTGGAATCATGAAAGGCACCAGACGTTTCCCGATTAAGCACCACTATGTTAGAGAACAAGTTGAGATAGGTGAAATCGAAATGCTCAAAGTTCACGCAGATGAAAACTTAGCCGATCAATTTACAAAGCCTTTACCTGGCACCAAGCTTTACAAGCATGCTGAAGGAATAGGACATAAATTAGCTGAAAGTTTCATGCCCATTTGTGATTAGTATTTGGATAGGGGATGTAATGTATAATTATTATTTTAATGAAATAAAGTATTGTTTATGTTTATTTATTCATTGTCTTAATAATATATCCTATATTTGCATGTTTAAGATCCATGAATAAGTTATTATTCTAAATTGTCCGTTGTCGATTAATGATATGGGAATATCATTAAACTAAGACAATTTTTGAGTATTGGTTAAGGATATACTTGAAAGTATATTGATGCGTAGTCATACCAATTTCACATGATATTCAATGAATTGAGTATTGTTCTTATCCCAACTATATGATTTTATATTTAATGTGAGAATCATATTTAAAGTTATCCTCAGACTTGAGATACCAGATAAGTGTCATGGATGTAGTGCATTTTTGTGAGACAATCTACCGCTTACCGTAATTGAAAGTCATAAGGGTTGTTTTCAGAAGTTTTGCGAAGTTCATGGGTTATTCTTGTAGTCAAGAGAGATTTTGTTCCTTCTGATTTGTTCAGAAGTTTAATACTGCTGGGCCCCTCGTAGGGTTGACAAAATGTTTGCGTGGCCAGGCCCAAAGTCTATCTGGAATACGTTAAGATGTTTTGGTAATTTTGTTCAATCATAAAGAGACGAGAAACATAATTTAATAAAGAACCTCACATCTTTATTAATGTAGTATTAGAAGCGAAAGGATAATAATAATGATGAATCATTAAAGGTTTTCTAGGAAACCTAGCTCGAGTCGAACTGGGGGCATTGGAGTGTTACAAGACGCCAACCAATGTCATTTTACTATTAATAGATATACGAGTGGGAGCTGTTAAAAGTTACGTATAAATATTAATAAGTAAATGACTAGTATCGAACCCGAGACCTCGGGATTGCACACATTACAAACGAGAATTAAAGATTAATAAATATTAATTGTTATGTATATTTATTAATAACACAAGTATAAGGACTAATGATCGTTAGTGATTAAATGTATGGACTAATTATCATTAAATAATAAGGAAATGGACTAGAATATAATTTAGGAGACAAGAAGGATCCGGAATCCCCTTGTGGGATGGATGGCCGGTCGACCCAACCCATATGGGTCGATCCATGCCTTTTGCTTGTTTCCCAAGAATTACATATAGTATATAAACAAATCAAGGGGTCATTCTGTTATGACCAAGAAACACGTTCTGGAGGTCGCGGTTGATCAAAATACATCATTGTTTTAGAGAGAGAAAGTAGAGAGAGAAAGGTGGAGAAAAGGGTTTATATTAACAAAGAATAAATGAAACAACACACACACTTTCCCACACCCCTCATGGAGAGTCATGAGGGGTATTTATAGGCTCATTACATCACATGTTTGCCTATATTACAATAATAGTCTCTAAAGTACTATTTGTATGATATCTAGTCCATTTCTTTATGTGTGACATTATCTTTTATAAAATAGAAAGGCTAACAATCTCCCTCCAAGATATCATCACACATGAATGGATACAATGAGACCTATAAACATGTAAATCACAACAATAGTAAACGATGTTGACGTTGTTGAAGCGTAGAGTCTCTGTAGTCTAGATACTGAGGCAGACTTGAAGTTCTCTCTTCCGACGATCTCGGTGTATGATCTTTGATGGCAAAGGTCTTTGTAGCTCTGAACTTCAACTGTAATGGTCTAGTTAGGTTATTACTCCCTCCTAACTAGTGAGCCTTTATTCTTTTTCTTATGCTCCCTCCTGAACTGACAACTCTCTTCTCATCTCGCAGCGGATAAGGTAGATACTAATGAGTTTGCACCATGGTTGTCGTTCTGGGAGCATCATAGCATAACTCACATAGTATTGTACACAAGGTTGGTAATACGCTCTGATGTACACAACATTAGTACTTCTTCGGTTCTAGTGTAAGCATAATTCCCTCGATCAACCAACGTACTAGAGATGAAACACTACTTCTTTTGGCATGTTCTTCTCCCTCCTGATGGTTGCGATGTATCAAAATCATCATACTATTGTGTGTACATGCCAAAATTACCCGTACTTTACACTTCTGGTGCAATATAGATAGACCATGAAAGCATAAGTTTTGAGAATATTTTGATAGGATATGACTCTCTTTATTCTACAATCTCTTCTCTTCTCTTCAACCTTTAAGCGACCTCTTCAAATTCCAACTAGCTAGTAAATGACCACTGTATGGAGAGAACCCAATATAACCAATTTTTGAATGAAGTAAACATCTCATAGATATGTGACATAATCTTGTACGAAGGTGTGACTAAGAACCTATACTGAGCACTACAACGTAACTCCTTTAAGCATAGGTAGATCCATATACTCAAACCCACAAACAGTATATGAAATCTCTGCCTCTTGAACTATCCACAACTTCGTGCGACACTGAGTACTACAATGTAACTCCTTAAAGTGATAGTTATAACCCGTGAGTACTACAATGTAACTCCTTACATCAGGTATAACTAGATAATCCAAGTCTTAATCACTATCTCTACCAGTGTTTGCCCAAACAAGTATCTCCGAAAGTCATGCATCCATCCACCCCTAGACTTTGAGATAAATAAGTACACATGCCCGTGAAATGAACTTTAAACCCAAATAAGCAATATCGTACAAAAACTCCGTAGTCACAAAAATCCGATACTAGCCGTTGTCATTTGATTGTGATTCTTGATCAGGATCGTTTAAGCAAAACGTGGTGTGTTTTGGTGAAGCTTGAAATTCTATTTCGGGTGTTTCGTAGTGATTTCGTATTTTCCCTCCAAAAATAAAATTGGAAAATTTTTTCGGCCATAATATGGGAATCACTATGAAATGCAATTCTAAGATTACCAGAAAAATTTGAGTTTTGGAAATTTTTACGCAAAATTTCACCGAAAAAATTTGAATTTTGGTCTAAAAATTTGAATTTCGGGTCAAAATTTTCAACGTTATACCAAACTTTGAATTTCGCGTAAAAATTGAACGTTTAGTCTCCTCTCAAAAATAAATTTTACTCAAATTTTCCCGCCAAAAAGCTTGTAACTCGATAAAGCTTGTAACTCGATAAAGCTCCTAACTCAGTAACCTTTGTAACTCGGTAAAGTTCCTAACTCGGTAACCACTTCCCAAACTCGATAGCTTCATCTAACTCGATAACCATTCCCTAACTCGGTAACCTTCAAACTCGATAAGTTCATCCTAACTCGGTAACCTAGAGAAATTTTGGCATAGTTCCGTTTAGGTAAGCCCAATGGATATCCTTACTCGATAAACGATAACGTAGAAAGGCTAACTCGCCAAAAATTAAGCTAACTCGATAAAGAGTTAACTCAATAAACACCAATCCTAACTCGATAGAAATGATGCAAACTCGATAAGCACAATGTCTAACTCGATAAACACATGTCTAACTCGATAGAACACATGTCAAACTCGATAAAAAAAAAACAAGCTAACTCGATAACCAGCTTCCAAACTCGATAATCATCAACCTAACCCGGTAAACCTCGGATGAACAGTAACGAGATCCAATTTTTTCACCCAAAAACACGATTTTTCACCACAAAACACCACGATTCGCCCCCGGTTAGCTCTGATACCACTTGTTATGACCAAGAAACACGTTCTGGAGGTCGCGGTTGATCAAAATACATCATTGTTTTAGAGAGAGAAAGTAGAGAGAGAAAGGTGGAGAAAAGGGTTTATATTAACAAAGAATAAATGAAACAACACACACACTTTCCCACACCCCGCATGGAGAGTCATGAGGGGTATTTATAGGCTCATTACATCACATGTTTGCCTATATTACATTAATAGTCCCTAAAGTACTATTTGTATGATATCTAGTCCATTTCTTTATGTGTGACATTATCTTTTATAAAATAGCAAGGCTAACACATTCATTCACACCTTTTGTGCACACACAATACCCTAAGTTTGGTTTTTCTCCCTTGTTCCTTCCTTGGCCGATCGAACCTTTAACCCTAAGGGTTTGGATCGAAAATTTTATAACAAAATTATTCTTGTGTTTAATCTTGCAATTACTTTAATTCGGTATTAGTTTGTGTGTACAAGAACGAGGTAATTACTCACTATAGTAATTATCAAGAGATCGATAAACAAAAACGGTAAGGGGTTTATCATTGATCTAATTTACACAAGATTCAAAGTTTATTGAAGTGTATCGGGTACGTTACTATTTATGTTTTAGTTAATCTTTATATGTGTTATACTTGATCCTAGCTTCCGCATAATGTGTTATATTGATTGTCAAACTCTAACAGATATGACTTCTAAGTAGCTAGTAGCTTATGAATTATATTGTTACAAATTGGAGATATTAAAAATCAATCAATCAAAAGACAATAGAAAGTAAAACTAATGCAAGCTAGCATTAAAAAAATACTAATAATAAAAAAAAAAAAAAAAAAAAAGTCAGTGTTTAATCTAAAACTCAATTCGGTTGACAATCCCACATCGATATTTGAAGGTAAGTTGCAAGAAAAGATGTTATTATAAATAGGGAGGGAAAGGTACCAATAGTCATATGTGCATGTGTTATAAATCCCAACAATTTTATAACAAAAACTTGTGGTTCTATTATCCTAGACCTGTAATAGTTTTTTATGGGTAAAGGGGTTTACCCCGGTAAAATGCATATAAACACAAATAACGGTTCAGTACAATGGAATGTGGCAGAGTACCAAACGAGGCTCGTTTATGAATTTTCTCGATGGTAGCTAGAATAACCCATACGCGGGTTCTTCCTCTAATCCAAATGAGGGTTCGGCAACACCAGGCGACCGCAGAAAATCAAGCCGCACAACAAAGGTTGAAGGAGCTAGAATTTTTTATGCTCGACACTACCGTCAAAGATCCACATTGGGTGGCATTCGTTAATGCGGAAAAGGATCGAATCGCCTTGAAACTTGGGTTGCCTCCTCGTCAATTATGAATAATTATCTCGTACTTTTTTTTATGTGATGTTGTGTTTTATTTATCTCGTACTTTTTTTTAATTAGCGTTTTTTTTTTTTTTTTTTTTTTTTTTTTTTTTTTTAAATTCGTAATGTAATGTTGTGTTTTAATTAATGTTTTAAATAAATGAAGTGTTTGTTAAAATTTGGGGTTGAAATTAAAAATAATTAGGGTGGAAGTGAGTTAAGGTGAGTTAAATGTAAGTTATGTTACCGGGGTGGAAAGGAAAGAGTTAAGGTTAAAAGGTAAAAGCTGATGTGACGCTGACGTGGCAGTGTGTTAACTTTTAACCCTGATTTATCTTACCAAGTGTTCTTACTTGTTTGAATATGTTAAACTTACGTCGATTGACAGTTTCGAAAACAATGTTGGTTGTCCCGTGGAAAAATCTATTCTTTTTTTGCTGGTTATGACTTAGAGGGTTGTAATCATTGGCTTTGGGTACTTTCCGATGTGATTTAGAGTTAATCAGCCAATTTTATCTAAAATAACTTTATATATTTAACAATTTATCTCCCGTCTTCTGCTTACTTCTGATTATAATGTTGCATCCTTCATTTACGCAAAAGCACGTTATCATCAGCTCACAATTCTCTAGCGAACATTCGTAGATCCTGCGGCTGGTGGAACAGGTTAGATTGTAAACTGACTAACGCCTATACGTACTTTTGAACCTCTAAAGGATCGTCACTGGCAGTTGGGAGCCACACCGTCTTCTAAGCCAACTCTTAATTACAAACACGTACAGCAGCAACTTCACTGTCTTAAAAGACCAACTACGCCAGTGTCACCAAGGTCCATGGCTCCTTTAACAAGCAGAAATCCCACAAACCGAATGGTGAAAACAAGAAGGGCACGGGTGTCTCCTTTATCATCGAAGGATGATGGCAGCCCGCCGTCTTCTTCAGTTCTAAACCACACGGGCCCACCGTATCAGCAGTAGCTAAAGCAATACTAACAACTAGTAGTATTCCCAAGTTCTAAGTTTAAAAAACCAATTGGTGTTTAAAAGCTTGCATTATAATTTCGTAATTTGAGCTTTTATATGCCAATTGGGTTATTTGAATTTTTTACAAACCTAACAATTTTATAAGAAATACTTGTTTTTAGGTTTAAGTTTAAGTTTTATCTAAAAATAGATATGAGATATGGGTAAAGATCTTCTAAACTTCGTACCGACATTATACATGTTTTCAAACAACGTGAGGGTGAACTAAAATAGTGGGTTTTTTTTTTTTTTTTTTTTTTTTTTTTTTTTTTTTTTTTTTTTTTAGAAGTGAACCATCTTTTTGTTTATCTTTACTCGGGCAACATTACTAGTCATGTTCAAATACTTTAGAAGATCTCTAACCATGAAATATAATGTGAAATATTAGGTGTTTTATTTTTAGTTGTTGAAAAGTTATTTTAGTTTTATTTTATGCTTTTTAGAACGGACTAAAAGTTGATTTCTATTTTCAATAGAGAAATTTAAGAAATATTCTTTTTAAACACATTTTCTTCTCTATGCGTTTCTTAGAAAACTTTTCTAAAAAGGCTCTCATCTTTTTGGGAAACTATGGTTTCTTACCTTTTAGCCACTAATCTACAGGGTTTGAATCCAGTGCCACACAGACTCAAACCAGATAAAGCCCTTTGTTTTTAGGAGGTTGGTATGACCACTAAAGCCCTCTCTTTTGAGGAGGTTGATATGACGACTTCAAGGTTGTTTGCGCCTAGCACGAATTGAACTTACACTAAACTCCTCAATTTTAAATCTCCTTTTACACGGTTTGCTCATTTTTTGAAGTTGTTATTTTTATGTCGAGTTTTCTTAGATCTAAACGATTTTTTTACCTTTCCTTTTTGCTAAATTTGTTGATATTTTGATACGGATTAGTAGTTTGCTAAAATATTCCTATTTTACTAGAAAATTTTAGTTTCTTGTAAATGAATACATTTCTATAAAAAACGTTAATTTTTTTAGATCTAGAAGTTTGTGATACCCAAACAAGCACCCACTATCATATTGTAACATATTTCATTATTATTGAGTCATTGTAACAAATTTTAGTAAGTGATAAAATTGGTGCTTGTTGAATATTTTTACTGTGTCAAAAAAGTTGATCCGGTGAAATGCATACGTAATCTCTGAGTAAATTTCTTCTTCTAAAAATCAGATGTACGCATCACAGGCCATGGACGAAGCTTATTAAGGGCAAGAAGGGGTTGTGGCCCTCCCAAATCTAGAACCACTAAGCCTTATTTTTTACTTTTGTAAATTATTTCTAAAAAGTTAGTGTAAATGTAAAATAATTACATTCAAAATCTCGGCGGGGTCAAAATCTCGCCCTAGAGGAAATCGCCTTTTTTATAATAATAATTATAAAAAAGGCGATTTCCTCTAGGGCGATTTCCGATCAAAATCTCGGCGGGGTCAAACGCCATTTACATTCAATCATAAACTCATCACAATAATCAAATTCCATTACCCTTTCACATCAATATCCGTTGAACAAGGCTCGGTTTCTTCTTGTGCTATCATCCTTTTTTTAATTAATTGTTCCTCAATTCTTTGCCGAGATCCAATCGCTGTATAAAGATCTGTAATTATTGATTCTTTGATTATTAATTGATTTTAATCAAAATGGATTGTTTTTACATGTTTTTATCCGGCTCGACGATCCCTCGGAAAGAAGCGATTAGTTATTAAAGGTTGTGATGGCTCGGTGATTCCTCTCTTTGGTATTTCGTTTTGTTTTCTGATTGGTTGTTTTCAAGATCTCCCTTCAATCCTAGTGTTCAATTTTTGAATTATGGGTGCAAATGATTGGCAAGAGGTTACGCGAAAGAAACGTGGGCATAGATCCTATGAAGATGACGTTGATAGGATTTCTGTTTCGGTGTATGTTTCTAATCTCCCTGAGGTTTTTTTGGCCAAGGATTTGTTTCATGCTTGCAGTAAGTACGGTCATGTTATCGATTCTTACATACCACTTAAGAGGTCTAAGGAAGGGAAGAGATTTGGATTTGTCAAATTCATCAATGTTTTTAGTGTTGACAGATTGGTGAACAACTAAAATACGGTTTGGGTTGGTCGTAATAAATTCCAGGCTAACCTGGCACGTTTTGGTAGGCTTCCTGTGAATGGTAAGGCTTCTTTGAATGTCACGGGTAGTGGTGATCTACGGAAAGTTAGATTTTCAGGGGTTAACATTGCTACTTGGCCAGTGAATGAGTGTAAAAATCCATTACCTCAGTCATTTAGCTCGGTGCTAAAAGATAATCCCAATTCAGTAAACCATAGTCTTCTATCTTCCATAGTTCTGGATGATGACTGCATCGCGAATTGTAACCTTGATAATCATGTTTTGGGGGAAGTTAAAAGTTTTGCTTTTATACCAAATCTGCTTGTTCTTTTATCGCAAGAGGGTTTCAATAACATCAGCGTGGAGTATATGGGGGGACTGTGGGTGATGATCGACTTGAAATCGTTGCATTCTAAACAAAAGTTTATGCAACATGTTGGTGTAGCATCTTGGTTTCGTCAACTTCGTAATGCCCAAATGGATTTTGTTTCAAAGGAGCGTGTCGTTTGGGTAGATGTTGAAGGGGTTCCACCCCGTGGATGGACGAGGGCTACGTTTAACAGAATCGGGTCTATTTGGGGTCAAGCTCTTGATCTTGAAGAAAGTAATGAACATTTGTTTGCACGAAAGCGATTATGTATCCTAACTAATCAGGAGGATATTATTCTTGATAAGTTTAAGATCATTATTCGTGGCAAAGTTTTTATAATCAGGGCTAAAGAATTGTCCACATGGGCTCCGGTGTTTAAAGATGTTAAGGAGGTCGAGTCTAGTGTGGATGATGAGCATGATAATGGCAACAGTGGGTTCAAAGAAGACGTTTTTTCTAATGCTAATTTGAATGAAAACAGTGACTTAGAGGCGGTTTCGGAGACATATTTTGGTGATAATGAGGATGTTTTGAAGAATGCTTTTCCATGTAATGAAAAGGTGTCGTCCCCTGATCCTTTCAATATTTACGACCTGCTTAAAAAAGATGATGGAAGACAGAAGGAGGTTGAGTCACCTAGTTTGTCACATCCTCCTGGTTTTACTCAAACCAATGCTCACTGTCATGTGGAAGCACAAGCAGGGTCCGGTGTTCATTGTCATGCGGCTGCACAAGAAGGGTCTGGTGGTATTTCAAACTCTAAGAAGTGTCATGTGGCTGCACAAGAAAGGTCTGGTGATAACTTAAACTCTAAGGTGTTTGAAGAGGGAGATCATAGTTCTTCCAATCACTGTAACACTAATATGAATTTGAAAAAAGGTGGCTCTATTCTAGATGCTTTAGACGATATGATCAAAATTGGTAATATTATGGGCTACGATATGAATGGATGTGTAAATGATATGGAAAAAATTATTCGTTCTAAAGGAGAGAATGAAGTGTTCCAATTAATTGTTTATCTTTAAACATCCAAGGCCTCGGGTCCAAGGTCAAAAAAGATTAGACTAAGGAGTTAGTTATTAAGCATAGGATTAATTTTCTATCTTTACAGGAAACAAAAATGGATACGGTTACTGATATGGATGTTAAATATCTTTGGGGTAACTCTTTTTTCGAGTTCAAGATCAGTGAAGCGAACGGCAATTCTGGTGGTATTTTATGTATTTGGGATTCTAACACGTTTTTGAAAGAACATCACATTGTTTCTGATAATTTTGTTGCGTTGTATGGTACGTGGATTCCTAGTAATTCTAAAGTGCTCATTATCTCCATCCATGCTCCTCAAGCTAGTGCGCGGAAAAGACAACTTTGGCATTATATCTCGTCTTTGATATCTAGGTTTCATGGTGAATGTATTCTTATGGGGGATTTTAATGAAGTTAGGAGAGAGGAAGAACGTTTGGGGTCGATTTTTAATCCTCATGGAGCTGCTGTTTTTAATGACTTCATTTCAACTGCAGGTTTACATGAGATTCAACTTGAGGGATATTCGTTTACTTGGTCCCATCCCTCGGCAAATAAAATGAGTAAACTTGATCGGTTTCTAGTGTCTGAAGGGCTTCTGATTTTGTTCCCCAATTTGTCGGCTGTATGTTTAGATAGGCATTTATCCGATCATCGTCCCATTCTGCTTCGTGAAGTTCGTGTTGACTATGGGCCTACTCCCTTTCGATTTTATCAGTCTTGGACCAAGATAAGTGGTTTTGTCCCAATGGTGACTCAGGCTTGGGATTCTTTTGATTTAAAAGATACAAATGACATGATCCGGTTTAATAAAAAGCTGCAAGCTTTGAAGAAGGTTATTCGGGGTTGGGTGGCTGATGTTAAGAATCTTCAGTCGAAGCAAAGGAATCTTATTGCAGATAGGTTACACGCTATTGATGTGCAGCTTGATCAAGGAGGCGTTAATGATGACATTCTTCTTGATAGGATGAGGCTTGTTCAACAACTTCAGGAGATTAAATCCTTAGATTCTAGTGATCATCTTCAAAAGGCTAAAATTCAATGGGCTATCGAAGGAGACGAAAATTCCAAGTTTTTTCATGGAGTCATTAATCGTAGACACTCCTCTTTGACTGTCAAAGGTGTTATGGTGGAAGGCACTTGGATTGATGATCCTAGTCTTGTAAAAAATGAGTTTCGCTCTGATTTCACCAACAGATTTCAATCTCCTAGTAGAAATAGAGGTATGATTAATTTCTCTTTTCCAAATCGTCTTAATTATGAACAAGCTGATTTGCTAGAGTTGCCGATTACTACTACGGAGATCCGTAATGCAGTTTGGTCTTGTGGAGAGAACAAATCTCCTGGACCTGATGGATTCACTTTTGATTTTTTCAGAAAATTTTGGGATGTTATTGGGAAAGATTTCAGTTTTGCTGTCATGTGGTTTTTTGATCATTGTTCCTTTGCGAAAGGATGTAACTCCTCTTTCATTGCTCTCATTCCGAAATGTGTGGACCCAAAGGCTGTGAATGATTACCATCCTATTAGTTTGATTGGCAGTCTTTACAAGGTTGTCACGAAAATTTTAGCTACTAGATTGTCTTCGGTGTTGTGTAATTTTATTTCGGAGGTTCAGTCGGCTTTTCTTCCAAACAGGCAAATTCTGGATGGGCCGTTCATTATAAATGAATTGTTATCTTGGTGTAATTCTAAGAAGAAACATGCTATGATGTTTAAAGTGGATTTCGCCAAAGCTTATGACTCTGTGAGATGGGATTTCTTGGACGATGTTCTCCGCTCTTTTGGCTTTGGTTGTAAGTGGAGATCGTGGATTAATGGAAGCTTAGTTTCAGGGAAAGCTTCTGTCTTGGTGAATGGTAGCCCGACGTCGGAATTCCAATTTTATTGTGGTTTAAAACAAGGTGATCCCTTGGCTCCGTACCTGTTTTTACTTGTCATGGAATCCCTGCATTATTCTTTTCTTAGAGTGGTCGAAGCGGGTTCTTTTAAGGGCATTATTATTAATGGGTCTACTAGTATCTCTCATCTTTTTTACGCAGACGATGCGGTGTTTATTGGTGAATGGTCTAGAGAAAATGTATTTCGTGTCATGCATTCTCTTCACTGCTTTTCCTTGGTTTCTGGGCTGAAGATAAACATACACAAGAGTAACTTACTAGGTATCGGTATTTCTAACGATATGGTAGCTTTTGTAGCTTTTGATCTTGGCTGCTCTACTATGTCAACTCCTTTCAAATATCTTGGGGTCATGGTTGGGGATTACATGACTAAAGTGAGTGCTTGGGACGACGTTATCAGAAAGATTAAATCCCGTTTGTCAAATTGGAAGATTAAAACTTTGTCTATAGGTGGCCGGCTCACGCTTCTTAAATCTGTTCTAGGTGCCACTCCAATCTACTGGATGTCGTTGTTCAAAGTTCCAAAGACTGTTCTTGCTCTTATGGAAACTCTTCGCAGAGATTTTTTTAATGGGGTTCAGGATAACGAGAAGAAAATTTCGTGGGTTAACTGGCCTAAAGTTCTTTCGGCTAAGAAATATGGGGGATTGGGTGTGTCGAGTTTTTTTGCTCTAAATCGCGCACTGTTATTTAAATGGATCTGGAGGTTTATCTCAAATGATAAGTCGCTTTAGTATCGTGCCATGCTTGCTATTCATGGTCCGAATATCCAGGTTTGTTCTTCTGTTCCTCGTTCTATTTGGTGTTCTATTATTAAGGAGATTCAGAATATTAAGGACCACGGAGTAGACTTGATATCTTTTTGCAAAAAAAGAGTTGGAAATGGTATGCATACGAAATTTTGGCACGCTGTTTGGATTGGGGATCAGAAACTTTTTTGTGTCTTTCCCCGGCTTTTTGCTCTGGATGAGGATAAAGATTGTACTGTCGCGTCTAAAGTCCAGGGTTCTATTGATTTATCTTTTCGTCAGGCTATTAGGGGAGGTGTCGAATCTCTCCAGTTTGTGCAGCTTAGAGAGATGCTGGAAACTGTCACTCTCTCTGGTATGGAGGATCTTTGGAGTTGGTCTTTAAACGGTTCAGGTTTGTATCGTGTTCGTGATGTGAGAAATTACTTAGATGATTTTTTCTTGCCTAAAGATGCTAGAGGTACCAGATGGGTCAAGTCCATTCCTATCAAAATAAAAAATTTTGCTTGGAGAGTATCTCTTGACAGGCTTCCTTCTCGGGTTAACCTGATTCGTAGAGGAATCCATGTCCCGTCTTCCGTTTGTCCTATCTGTTCTTTTGAAGATGAAGACATTTCTCACCTCCTGTTCAGATGCTTTATGGCTTCTGATATTCATCGTATGATTTGTCGTTGGTGGGATCTTCCTTGGTCTCATCTTGGGTCTTATACGGATTGGTTATCTTGGTTTACAGGCATTAGGTTGGGATCTAATATCAAATCCATTCTGGAGGGTGTGTTTTATATTTCGTGGTGGTATATTTGGTCATACAGGAACAAGCTGCTGTTTGCCTCAACCAAGCCTAGGGAAGATGTAATCTTTGATGATATTACTTCTAGTTCTTTTTCTTGGTGTAATGCTAGAAGTAGATTTAATTTTACATGGGATCGTTGGCTCCAACATCCTAAATTTCTTTCCTTGTAATTGTCTAGCGCCTTGCTAGTTCTTAATAAAAGTTGCCGTTCAAAAAAAAAAAAATGTAAAATAATTATAGGTTTGGCCCCTTCAAAATTATTACGACTACATTTTGACCCCTCCAATAATATACCCCTCCAATAATATTGCTCAAGCTTCGTCCCTCGAACTAATCTTTTCGTACTTTGGCTAAATATTTTGTACATATCACTTCTAAAATTTGTTAGCTTTTGGTAATGTGGAGGAATCCTAAAATACTGAAAATGAGGTATCGATGTTTGTGTTGTCCAACATTATAAGAAAATACAATTTTCTTGTAAAACTAATCCAACGGTGAGAAAACTATTCCCCTTGTGGCTACGGAGGTTCACTTGTGCCGGCTCCGGCTATCCAAAATGGTAGTCGCACTAAGATTATCGGTTTCCAATGACGGGTCAAAACCCAGATAAAAAAAATAAAATAAAAATAATGTTATTATACTAACACCTACATAAAGAGGAGAACAATAGGTTAAAATTCACAACCATTATGCACAATAGATATATGATGTTTAGAAAGTTCTTGCAAGAAGTTAAAAAACAAGTTCGGGTTATAACTGGTATAATAAACACTTTTGTATTTATGTGAAAGATCCGAGTCTTTCCAATGAAACATTTGTTTATTTTTAGATGTGTAAATAATTTTTTAGACTACCAAAACCATTGTTACTTCTAAAATACAAACATAGAATACCTTACTTGTATCATATTGTACTACATACTATAGAATGCTTTATAGATAAAGTATGGTACTATTAGACCACCACCCGCTAGGGCCACTACGGCCACCTGGAATTATGCGGGGTCCTCCATATTTTAACACCGTTTGGCCATTTTTTTTTTAGTTTGTGTGTGTGTTATGTTTGTTTATAAGTGGCTTATGTTTATGTATTTAGAGTGATTGTCACCGCTACAGTTGTTTGGTTGTTGGTTTGGTGAAAATAGTGAATGCTGAGTGGTGGTGGTGGATATGGTGACAATTACATCTAGTCTTAATTAAAATGTTAAATAATTGTATCATACGTTTAAAAGTACATAAATTAATCAACTTATGTCTATTACAGTTTCAAAAACATTGTGGTCGAATTTAGGCCTTTTTCAGTAGACATGACTTGTAAGTTCTTAAAAATTGTGAAATTTAGAATCCAAAATTGATTTGCAAGGTTACAATCATAGTTCACGACCATTGCACAATGATCTTCTCCAATATCAAAAGAAAATTGGAACTGTTGCTAGAAAGTAAACATAATGATTTTGTTCAAATAAGGCCATTTACTAATTGCAGTGAAAAACTCGAGTAGTAGGCCGGGATTCCAATAATTCTTTGTTTCTTTCTTCCTCTTGACTTGCTTCTAGCTTATTTAGCTTTTTATACCTATACAATCCTTATATTTAGTGACCCATGTTTTTACGTTGAGCACAAATTTGAAATGTTTTTAGTTAAAAGGTTTCTTGATGGCGGAAACAAATTAAACTATGTGCTCCTAATGAAAGTTATCGGTCTGAAACAACCCAAAAGAACATTTACAGCTATTTTAGCTAATCAGTATAATTCCCAAACTCACAATATAGTTTTAAGTGGTAATTTTGAAACCACACAAAAATGATCATTAGGTGATAGATCACTAAATATGTTTATAGTGCTTCGTTATGGAAGTCTAACATTTGTGCTAAAATGTCTATGTGTGACTTTGATCACAAAAGAGGAAAGAGAAGCAAGGTCGCCGAAGAAAGAGACTTGACATATGCATATTCAGACAAGATACATATACTAAAACTACTTTATAAATTTAACAATTTATCTCCTGTCTTCTGCTTACTTCTGATTCTAATGTTACATCTTTCAGTTAAGCAAAACCACGTCAGCAATCAGCATCAGGTCACAATTCTATAATGAACATTTGTGGACGGTGGACCCCACTGCCGGTAGAACTGGCAAGATTGTAAACCGCCTAACGCTCATACTCCTCAACCTCTAAAGGATCATCATTGGCAGTTGGGAGCCACAGCGTCTACTAAGTCAACTCCTAATCACAAACACAACCATAAGCAACTTCACCGTCTTAAATACCAACTACGCCAATGTCACCAAGGTCCATGGCTCATTTAACAAGCAGAACTCCAAGAAACCGAATGATGAAAACAAGAGGGGCACGGATGTCTCCTTTATCATCGAAGGATGATGGCAGCCCGCCGTCTTCTTCAGTTCCCAACCACATGGGCCCGACCGTGTCAGCAGTAGCTAAAGCAATACTAACAACTAGTAGTATTCCCAAGGATTGGGTCACCTCGAGCACTCTAGGTAGCAAGTCATCTAAAAGAAGGTTTTGGTTCCCTTTTACACCAAACAACAAGTGAAAGAAGCCGTCAGCGTTTATCAGGGATATAAGCATGGATTCTGCCATATCATGTGTATGCTCAATTTTGCAGTGGTTGTAGCAAATTACTTGTTCGTATAATATTCATTTCAGGTTGTCTGTATATTTTCAAATTTTAAAATACTATATTTCTTTACATGTTGGAAATTCATCAACTTATGTATCAAAAGGCCCGTGTCTCGTGCAACAATCCTACATTTTTAATTTGACTCGATTGTTGGTAAACTGTATGGTCTCTCCTTCTGATTGTTTTGCTCAAATTGATGAGATCTCATGCTGCAATTTGCTTTGCTTATGTTTTATAATGTTACAAATAACTTAAAAAATGGTTATAATTGCCACAATTAACCGACCAACTATAGTTTTAGCCATATTTTGTTTAGAGATGGGAATAAGCCAAGAAACAATGTCACTCCATTTCGGAGAAATACCAGTCATGCTAGCCTCCTCCATCACCAAGTTCCATACTTGCAACGAAAACTTTGTGTGGCAAGAACGCAATAATTGAATCCATGGGAAGGGTACTAGGAATCCTGATGCTGTTGCTCGAGTTATTCTTGACATGGTCTGGCTCAAATTGGCTTCTATTAATTTCAAGAAGAACGTTTGTGTGGAGAAGATGAAGAGAACTTGGAAGATTGCAAATGTTCATGTCGACATAGGTAAAGACCACTAAGTCTGATTCGACTGAAACAAGAACAAACAACTGGAACGAAACAGAAACTTGCACCGAGTATAAACTAGAATAAGCTCTCTAATTAATCAGAAAAATACACGCTCAAAAACTGATATCGAAGTACACCATCACAAACCACAGCTCGGTTTGTTTATATAGGAGATTAGAATAAGCTTTCCTAATCCTATAACAATTCTAATAAAGCTAGACAGTCCTTATCTTAAAGCTAAAAACAAGGAGTCCTAATTAGATTAAAATTGTGATTGACCCATGTGCTTGGTGTCTATCCATCTGATCATTAGCTCAACCAGAACATTAGTCCAACATTCACCCCCTAATTTCTGACTCGAGATAGGGAGGTCTTCAACTCCGAGTAGCTCTTGCATCCCCTTGAACTTAATCCTTGCGAGAGCTTTCGTCAGAATATCCGCACGCTGCAAATCACCTCTTACAAACTCAACTTGTACTTGGCCTCTCTCAACACACTCTCGGATAAAATGATAACGTGTGTTTATATGCTTGCTTCTCCCGTGAAAGACTGGATTTTTCATAAGTGCAATAGCCGATTTGTTGTCAACAAATAAGACCACCACTCTTTCTTCCATTCCGGTTATTTCACTAAACAATCCACGTAACCATATCCCTTGACACGCGGCTGAAGTTGCAGCCATGAACTCGGCTTCACAAGACAAAAGAGCCACCGTGTTTTGCTTTTGTGAGCACCAAGTGATAGGTGATTTCCCTAGATAAAATACGTGCCCAGTTGTGCTTCGACCATCATCTTGGTCCATAGCATAACTACTATCACTAAACCCCACTAACTCCTTGGTTTTCTCTTGGTTATATCGCACTCCAAAATTCAAACTACCTTGGATATACCGTAGTATTTGTTTCACAGCTGCCATATGTGATTCTTTTGGTTCTTGCATGTAACGACTAACCAAACCAACCGAATAAGATAAATCAAGTCGTGTGTGTAGTAAATACCTTAGACAACCAACTCGTCGTCTATACAGAGTTGCATCAACTGGTTTTCCTTCCTTGTCCATGCTTAACTTCATTCCAGGTTCTAATGGACATTAAGTAGGATTCGCTTCATGCATTCCAGCATCTTTTAAGATCTTCTTTGCATAGCCTACTTGACTTATTGAGATACTTGAATCCTCTTGCTTTACTTCAATGCCAAGATAATAGCTCAATTTTCCCAAATCACTCATATCGAACCTTTCTTGCATTTGTTTCTTGAATTCACCAATTTCGCCAAGCTTCGAACCGGTTACTAAGAGATCATCTACATAGACCGCAATAATCAAGATTGACTTGTTTGTCTTCTTCACATACACCGCTTGTTCGTGTTGGCATCGCTTGAAAGACATTTACTTGAGTTCTCTATCAAGTTTTGTATTCCACGCCCTTGGGGCTTGTTTAAGTCCATAAAGCGCCTTTTTCAACTTGTAGATTTTCCTTTCTTCTCCTTTCTTCACGAACCCCTCCGGTTGTGTAACAAACACTTGCTCTTTTAGTTCTCCATGTAAAAAAGCTGACTTTACAACCAGATGATGTAGCTCCCATGCTTCTTTTGCGGCCAATGAGATCAATAAACGCACCGTTTCAATCCGTGCTACGGGCGCAAATACCTCGTCATAGTCAATTCCTTCTTTTTGAGCATAACCCTTTGCTACTAAACGAGCTTTAAACTTATTAATTGAACCATCCGGATTTCTCTTAATTTTGAACACCCACTTTAGTCCAATGGGATTGACATTAACCGGAGCTTCAACTAATTCCCATGAATCATTCTTCTCGATAGACTCAATCTCTTGGTCCATAGCAAACATCCACTTGCTTGAAACTTTTGCTTCTTGGAACGTTCTTGGTTCATCATCTTCAATCAAAAGCAGATTTTGATCTTCATTAACAATTGAGGTCCTTGAACTAGACCCCATAATAAAGTCATTAAATCTAGTTGGCTTAGTTGAAACCCTCGAAGAACGACTCACAACTGATTGAGTTTCTGTCACAGGAACAGGATCAGGGTCATTACCCGCCGGTTGATTATCATCAGCATCATGCTGATTTTCAGCCTCTTGATCTTCAGCCTCTACTTCATCGGTCACACCTGGGTTAACAAATCCACAACCCGTATCAATAGAACCGTGCCATTCTATGACAAACATACCTAGGTTTAGCTCGTGTGTTTCGCTTCCAGCAACATACTTCCAGCCAAGTTCCTCATTAAACTCTGCATCACGACATACCACTATCTTCTTTAGTCTTGGATTGAACAATCGAAAACCTTTTGTACCTGGCTCGTTTCCGATATAAATGAGTCGTGTTGACCTGTCGTCTAACTTATGTAAATATGGCCTTGTTCCCGTTGCATAAGCCACACATCCAAATACCCTCAAACCCTCCAAGTTAGGCTTTTTTCCTTTGAAAGCCTCGTATGGAGTTTGATTAACTAGAGCTCGAGTTGAAACTCTATTAATCAAAAATGTTGCGTGTCTAACTCCTTCAGCCCACATATAGTTTGGTACGTCTCGTGCTTTCAAGATGCTTCTAGTCATTCCCATAAGAGTACGGTGTCGCCTTTCCACGACTCCATTTTGTTGCGGTGTGTAGGGAGCGGTTAGATGTCTTGTTATACCCTCGTTTTCACAAAAGTTGGTAAATTCTTTTGAAGTGAATTCACCTCCTCTATCGGTCCTTAGGGTTATAATCTTCTTTCCCGACTTCTTCTCAACCAAAGCTTTGAACTTTTTGAAGTATTCAAATGCCTCTCCTTTTTCCTTCAAGGTAAAAGTCCACATAAACCGTGAGAAGTCATCAATAAGAACAAATATGTACCTGTTTCCTGCTATGGATGGTGGAGAGATTGGTCCACATAGGTCGGCATGAATGAGTTGAAGAGAATGTGTTGCCTTAAATTTTGCTGCTTTAGGAAATGCCTTATTGGTTTGTTTTCCTACCAAGCAAGATTCACACAACTTGTTCTCTTGATGAATTATTGGCAAATTTTCAACCATGCCCTTCCTTGCCATTAATTCCATCGTCTCAAAATTAATGTGACCCATCCTAGCATGCCATAACCAAGCATCATCTTCCATCTTTGCTTTGAGACACACCGGACATCCAACTTGGAGCTTTATTTTGTAAAGTCTATTACTTGTTCTAGGATCCTTCATCAGAAGCTTGCCATCTGAGTCACGCATAGTAAGAAGATTACCTTTCATACGAATGTCACATCCACCTTCGGTAGCTTGCCCAAGACTAATTATGTTGCTTTTTAGCTCGGGTAGGTAATAGACTCCAGTGATCAACCGTTGCTCACCCATTTTCCCTTCAATGATTATCGAACCCTTCCCTTTTATCTCGATGTAGGAGTTATCACCAAACTTCACTCTGCCGGAGATATTCTCATTCAACTCTGAAAAATATTCTCGGATCCCCGTCATGTGATTACTTGCTCCATTATCCAAATACCAAGTGTCTTCCTCGTTTGGCTTAGTATTCAATTGGTTTGGGATAATCTTTTCTTCATTCAAGAAAACTACTTCTTGAACGCTTTTCATCATAAAAAGTGTCGGGTCATCATCATCTTCCGATTTCAAAAGGTTTGCTTCATGCTTTTTCTTTTATTCACGGCGTTCGGGGCAATTAGAAGCAAAGTGACCATATTCATCACATCTGAAGCATTGAATCTTTGAAAGGTCTCGGCTTTTGTTCTTATTTTGATCCGTATTGCTCCCGGAGTTGTTTTGGTTTCCTCGGTTGTGGTTATTAGCTTGACCACTACCACGAGATTTGTTTTGAGAGGAAAAGTTTTGACCTTTTCCGTTGCCACCAGAGAAGTTCCTTCCTCGACCTTTCTCAGCCTTGTTCTTATCATATCTTTCAGCCCTTCCGAACATCAACTTGCCTTGATCTTCAGAAGTGGTGTCAACACCCTTCATCCTTCCTTCAAAAGCTTTCAACCTTCCAATAGCTTCTTGAAAAGACATAGTATTCAAGTCAGCAAATTGTTCTATTGAGGCAACAATTGCAACAAACTTATCCGGAACGGATGCAAGCAGCTTCTTAACTAGTTTCTTGTCTTCATAAACTGTTCCCAAGCTGTTGACTTCAGTTACAATTTTGCCCATCCTAGCCGCGAAGTCATCGACTGATTCGTTGACTTTCATCTTTAAGGATTCGAATTCCGTCTCCAAGGTTTGCAACCTTGCTTCACGAACCCGATCAACACCCACATACCTGGTCTTTAAAGCTTCCCAGATTTCTTTGGCTGTGTTGAATTGTGAAACTTGAAAAACAAGTTCTTCTGGAATCTCCTGGAAAAGTAACGCCACCGCCATGTGATCTTGCTTATCAACGACTTGTGTTCCTTCCTTTGGTTCCAGTGCATCGAGTATTCCATGGACTCGGAATACCGCTTTAACTCTTATTGCCCATATGTTATAGTTTGTGCTTGTTAACATTGGACATTGAAGAGCCGTTTTAGAATGTTCGACAGGAGGTGGTTGACTTGATTCGCCTTGCACCATCCTTCTTGTACGCCTTTTGTAAGTTACAGGTGTCGATTGTTCTTCTTCCAGCCCTAGGTTCTAGGGGTGATTGATTTACTTCCTGCCCAAGTAAACCAAGTCGAATTGTTCCTGCTTAGTAACCTAGGTCGACTTCTTGCTTAGTAAACCTAGGTCGACTTCCAGCTTTTATAAGCCTTGATCGATTACCACCTTGATAACCCTTAGTCGATTACCACCTTGATAACCCTAGTCGATTACCACCTTGATAACCTAGCTCTCGATACCAAATAAAGACCACTAAGTCTGATTCGGCATAAACAAGAACAAACAACTGGAACGAAACAGAAACTTGCACCGAGTATAAACTAGAATAAGCTCTCTAATTAATCAGAAAAATACACGCTCAAAAACTGATATCGAAGTACACCATCACAAACCACAGCTCGGTTTGTTTATATAGGAGATTAGAATAAGCTTTCCTAATCCTATAACAATTCTAATAAAGCTAGACAGTCCTTATCTTAAAGCTAAAAACAAGGAGTCCTAATTAGATTAAAATTGTGATTGACCCATGTGCTTGGTGTCTATCCATCTGATCATTAGCTCGACCAGAACATTAGTCCAACAATAGGCTAGTTTGTTTGTCATAGAGGCCGGACGTGTTTCATTGTGTATCTCTAGTTTAGCCTCGATTCTTGTTTGTTTGGCTGTTATGTTTTGAGGTTGTTCAAAACATAATGTTCTTGGTTAGGGTGGCTTATTAGCATCCTCTTTGTACCAAACGTATTTTTATTTTAATATATTCATCGGGTATTAACCTTTTACCCAAAAAAATATTAAAAAAAAAAAAAAAAAAAAAAAAAAAAATCCAATGTTTACCATCCCACATTGAGCTTTGAAGGAAAGTAGCAAGAAAAGATATTATAAATATGGAGGGAAAGGTTGTATTTTGTGTAGGGAAGTTCAAAGTTTGAAAACCCAATGGGTGATGTGATTTTGAGTTATAATTCTATAACTCGGGGTCATATGTGCCAATTGGTTTATTTAAATTTTTTACAAACCCAACAATTTTATAAGAAAATCTTGTGGTTCTATGATCCTTGAAAATGGACAATGTTAAAGTTACATCCAATGTAGAATTCAAAATGGACTTCGAAGGTTACAACCATAATTCATAACCTATGTACAATGATCTTTGAATTCAAAAGAAAATTGAAACTGTTGACAAAGTAAAAACATTGATTTTGGTAAAAAAAAATAATAAAAAAAAGGCAGGCAAGCAAAACTAATACAGTACCATTTACTAATCGTAGTGAAAAGCTCGAGTAAAATAGGTCTAAACCCAAATATATTTTCTTAAAATAAAAACATAAATACTGAACTCAAGGCATTTGGCTATTGGTAAATAGTGAGACTTGAATCCAAATATCTAAATGGGCTTATCATTAAAGTGCAAGTTTAGGACCAACCCAAAACATCTTTGAATCCAGATATCTAAATGAACATCGACAAATACAGCTTAGAACTCGACTCAAAACACTTTTAAATCCGGATATCTAACTTAACATTGGCATATGGGCTAGCTGATCCACAATCCAGTCTAATAAAACTTAACATTTTCGTGAGGTTGGCATGTCAATCTCTCGAGGTTAGTGGTCGGAAGCACAAATGGTGCGTTTGTTTGTAAAAGTCAATATCGCATTGGGCCATATTGCCTGAACTTCATTGTATACTTTTCCAAAGTTAAAACACTTTACCCAAATAAAATTCCCTGCCTAATTATGCACCTCAAAAGTCAAAACTTACAAGCAACTCGTCAATTTAAGATTTCCATTTTACATTTTGCTCTTTTTTTCCAATTTCTTATTATTAAGTCGAGTTGTCTTAGATCTAAGCGATTTTGACCTTTTCCTTTTTGTTATACTTGTTGCTACTTTTATATTAGTTTGCAAATGAAACATTTTAAAAAAAAAAATAGGTCCTTTAAAGATATATAAGTTTGCGACATTTTGATTCACCCAAACACTATCACGCTATAATATATTTCACTATTATCGAGTCTCTCGTCATAACCAAATTTTAATGAGTGATAAAATTGGTGTTTGTTGGATATTTTTACGTGTGTGTCGAAAAGGTGGATCCGGTGAAATATATACGTGGGTAGCTTTCTCATGTCAGATCACGTGTACGTCATTCCGAAGCTAGACTTTTGGTAATTTGGCTAAAATAATTTGTAAATATCAATTCTAAAAATTTGTTAGAATTTGGTCTGATGTCAAGGCATCCTGAAATACTGAAAATGAGGTATTGATGCAATCATTGGTTATTAAAAATAAGTAAATAAGTAAATAAATAATGTCAATGTTTAATCTAAACATGTAAAAAGATAAAAGTCAATTGGGTTGACCATCCCACGTCGAGCTTTGAAGGAAAGTTGCAAGGAAAGATGTTATTATAAATAGGGAAGGAAAGTTAGTATTTAAAGTAGGGAAGTTCTAAGTTTGAAAACCTTATGATTTCATTGAGCTTAGTTATAATTTCATAACTTGGCTTATGTAATCATTGGTTAATTAAAATTTTTGCAAACCTAACAAATTTATAAGTAAAACTTGTGGCTCTATTATCCTTGAGTTGTACTTGGTAAGCTTTAAGGTTATTGATGTTGTTGGTGTAGGTTTAAGTTTTGATCTAGAAATATATGAGATATAGTGTGAAATTGGTTAAGGTTATGTGTGATCTAGGACACTGTTAACGATACATCAAATGGAGAATTCAAAATGGACTTACAAGATGTCATCAAATGTGTACCCTAATTGCTATAATAAGTTTACTATACAATTTACCAAAATTGTCCATTTTCTGATAACTATTGCACAAATGCACAATGATCTTCTCCTCAAAAGAAAATTGAAAATGTTGGTAAAATGTAAAAATAATGATTTTGTTAAGGAAAAAAAAGGCGCATTCCGGTAAGCAGAACTACAATGCCATTTACTAGTCACACTAAACAGCCAGAGTAATAGGTTCGAACCCAGATATCTCTCCTTATAATAAAAACATAAATACTGAACTTTAGGCATTCGGCTATTGGTAAATAACGAGACTGGAACCCGAATATCTAAATGAGCTTATACATAAAGTGTGAGTTTAGGACTCAACCCAAAACACCTTTGAATTGAAAACACTTTTGAATTCATAAATCTAACTTAACAACGACAAATGGGCTAGCTGATCAATTTAAGATTTCCATTTTGCTCTTTTATGGGAATTTCTTATTTTTAAGTCGATTTGTCTTAGATCTAAACGATTTTGACCTTTTCCTTTTTGTTATTTTGATATTAGTTTGCAAATGAATCATTTGTAAAAAAAATAGGCATCTTTAAGATCGATAAGTTTGCGACATTTTGATACACCCAAACATTATTATGTTGTAATATATTTCACTATTATTGAGTCTCTCATCAAAACCAAATTTTAATAAGTTATAAAATTGGTGTTCATTGAATATTTTTACTTGTGTGTCAAAAAGGTGGATCCGATGAAATATATACGTGGGTAACTTTCTCATATCAAATCATGTGAACGTCTTACCGGAGCTAGTCTTTTGGTACTATGAGTTCGAAAACTTTAAAGTTTAAAGTTTGTTAGAATTTGGGTGATGTCAAGGAATCCTGAAATACTGAAAATGAGGTATTGGTGTTTGTGTTGCAGCTGCATTTTAAGTTGCTAGTAACTTATGTTTTATAATATATGTTACAAATAACTTAGATATATTAAAAATCAATCAATCAAAAGATCATAGAAAGTAAAACTAATGCAAGCTAACAGAAAAAATAAGTCAGTGTTTAATCTAAACATGTAAAAAGATAAAATTGAATTGGTTGACCATCCCACATCGAGCTATGAAGGAAAGTAGAAAGAAAAGTTGCTATTATAAATAGGGAGGGAAATGTTGTATTTTAAGTACGGAAGTTCAAAGTTTGAAAAACCATTTCGCCCATCTTTGCCCGTGCTATAATCTCTTAACTTGGGCTAAGATGTGGCAATTGGTTATTTAAATTTTTTACAAACCAACAATTTTATAAGAAAAACTTGTGGTCCTATGATCCTTGTGCTATATTTGTTAAAATTTGAGGTTATTGATGTAGCAAATCACTTTACATACTAAACTGTTAAAAATACAAACATAAAAGGACATCTAGACACACCTTGTATAAGTAGAGTTTGATTGTTTACTTGTTTGAATATGATCAACTTATGTCGATTGACAGTTTTGAAAATAATGCTCGTTGTCCTGTAGAAAAATTTATTCTTTTTAACTGGTTATGACTTGCACGGTTGCAAACATTGGCTTTAGGTGCTTTCCGATGTGATTTAGAGTTAATCTGCCAAATTATTCTAGAAAATCCTAATATGTGCCCCAACTGGTACCCACCTAGGCTAATTACTCATTACTAGCTAGAAGGTGGCCGACAGCCAGATTAGCGCTTACTGGTTTTAGCAAGATTGGTTACGAGTACTCAATAACAAACTTGAGATTACATTTAAACTTGTGAATGGATTAACCAAACTTTCTTTTTCTAATTAATAGCAATGTAAAATTCAGAATGGAGTTGCCAAGTTACAATCATTATTCATAATCATTGCACAATGATCTCCTCTGATATCAAAAGACAATTGGAACTTTTAGTAACAAGTAAAAACAGTGATTTTGTTCAAATAAAGCAGATATGTTAGTAAAGCTGAACTGCAATACCATTTACTAATCGCAGAGAAAAACTCGAGCCCAGATCCCAATAGTTTTCTGTTTCTTTCTTGTTCTTGACTTGCTTTTAGCACTCATCTGTTACACATCCTTTTGAAGCCGACTGGACGTTCTTGATGTACAGGAACCAAAAAAGAAAATCAAAAGTGCGCAGAAAAAATAACAAAAACAGACCACTGATGCATCAAGTCACCTTTAAATTGTGAGGCTGTCTTCTTGGCTCGAGTCCATCACATTTTGTTACTTTGGTGTTGATAACATTTTCCCCAGATTATCATGAATATTATCCGTTATTTGGAATTGAAATTGGGTGAATTTGTTATTGCAAGCCAAAGATGACATTTAATTTGTAGAATGAAGGGGATATACCTTGTAAAGGATATACCTCTTTCAGCCTTGTACACAGTAGGGGTTCATGACTTTCGTCGCTCGTTTAGCCCTTCATCTGTTAGTTGAATGCCCATTCTCTTCTGGCTGATGTCTATTGTCATTATATCGCCGTTTTGGACGAGACCAATTGGACCACCTTCCTGGCTTCCTGCGTTCCCGTTAACGTTTCATGAAAAGGGTTCAACATACACTTACATCTCCTTAAACTAATGCAAGTTGTGGAAATTCTTGATATTCTTTCGGCTAATCATGAACAGTTTCTTCATATTCGTTTGGGAAATGTGTCATGAAAGTCACTGTCATTAGCTTTTGTAGCAAATCTTGCATCTAAATTACCAATTTGACATGACTAATCTTACATCCGCGGATTGTCATTTCTGAAAGGTGATTGTACAGTTTATTAAACTAGATTCAGATTCAAGAGGGAGTAGAACACGAAAAAGATCAAACCTGTGCCTCGGGCCAAATGTGTCCGACAACATATCCGTGAGAACCACCTGAAAATCGTCCATCGGTTAACAATGCAACTTCCTGCAAAATATAACAATTTTTTAGATCATAAATAACCAATTTAGCAGATTAAACACCCCTTACGAACACAACATGTTGGTAAACTCCAAGGTGTCTCCTTTGGATTGTTTCGCACAAATTGATGAGATCTCATGCTGCAATTTACTTTGCTTGTTCACAGTAGTAAATTACTGTTATTACCTTTTTCTTCATTGGATATGACTTCTAAGTAGCTAGGAGCTTATGTTTTATAATGTTACAAATAACTTTAAAAATTATTTTAAATCAACCAATCCAAAGACCATAGAAAGTAAAACTAATGCAAGCTAGCATTAAAAAAAAAAAAAAAAAAAAAAAAAAAAAAAAAAAAAAAAACAGTGTTCAATCTAAACATGTAAAAAGATAAAATTGAATTGGGTTGACCATATCCCACATCGAGCTTTGAAGGAAAGTAGCAAGGAAGATATTATTATAAATAGGGATGGAAAGGTAGTACTTAAGGTAGGGAAGTTTAAATTTTAAAAAACTAATAGTCAATAATTGACTGAGTTATATTTTCATAACTCAGTCTCATATGTGACTATTGGTTATTTAAAATTTTAGCAAACCAACAATTTTATAAGAAAACTTGTAGTTTTATGATCATTTAAATATTACAGTAGGTAGTTTAGTTTTTGTGAGTACTAGGACAATGTTAAAGATTATCCAGTGTAGAATTCAAAATGTACTTACAAGGTGGCAATCATAATTCACAACCATTGCACAAATGCTTATATTTAGCTTTTTATACCAATATAATGCTTATATTTAGTCACCCATGTTTCTACGTTGAGCAACTTTCGAGCTCGAATTTGAAATGTTTTTGGTTAAAAGGTTTCTTGATGGCGGAAACAAACTATTTCTTGATGGCGGAAACAAACTATGTGCTCCTAATGAACGTCAACGGTCTGAAATTAACAACCGAAAATAACATTTACAGCTAGTGCGATTTTTAGCTATTCATTATAATTCCCAACTCGCAATATAGTTTTAAGTGATAATTTTGACACCACACAAAAATGATCATTAGGTGACAGATAATTAAATATGTTTATAGTGCTTGTTCGTTACGGAAGTCAAACATTTGTGCCGAAATATCTATGTGCATACCGATTCGATGTAGCTAGTGGGAGTTGGGTGCATATTACTCGGACGGCAACTTGATCACAAAAGAGAAAAGAGACGCAAGGTCGCCGAAGAAAAGAGATAAGGTCACCCCGAGCACTCTAGGTTGCAAGTCATCTAAGCTAAAAGAAGGTTTTGGTTCCCTTTTACACCAGACAACAACAATGAAAGAAGTCGTTTGGGTTTATTGGGGATATGAGCATGGATTCTGCCATATCATGTGTGTGCTCAACTTTGCGGTGGCTGTAGCAAATTACTTGTTTGTACTAGTATTAATATTCATTTCAGGTTACCTGTATATTTTCAAATTTTAAAATAGTATATTTCTTTACAAGTTGGAAATTCAACTTATGTATCACAGTTTCAAAAGCCCGGCCTGTGTCTCGTGCAGCTTTATTGCTGCTCAATCTTACGTTTTCATTGTGACTCAATTCTTTGCTTGTTTACAGTAGTAAATTTATGTGGTTACCTTAGTGGATATGACTTCTAAGTAGCTAGTAACAATCATGAATTGACCATCCCACATAACAAAACAAAAGTCACTGTTTAGGTAGGGAAGTTCAAAGTTTGAAAAACTAGTTGTGACTTATGAAGAGTGATTTATTATTATAATAACTCAGTACTCATATGTGACAACTGGTTATTTAAATATTTTACTAACCAGCAATTTTATTAAAAAAAAATAAATAAATAAACACCTTGTTTTATGGTCCTGACTCTTGAGCTGTACTTGTTAAGTTGTAGGGTTATTGATGTTGTTCATTTAGGTTTATGTTTTATATAATAGATGTATTGTCAAACATGTTAATAAAAGAGTTTTTCTTACTTGTGCACGCTTATAAATGTTTAATAAAGACACATGTTTCTTTAAATGACTTAATTTCCTTATAAAATATGAGTTATGTTGGTAGACATCATAAATTCAGAATTTTTTTAATATCAAGAAACATGAAAATATGATAATTTGAGTTTATTTAATTTCTTTTAACCTCTATCAACGTGACACAAGTTAGAAATTTCTTAAAATGAATAGATAGAAGTCACTTATAAAGATGACTTTTTTATTTAATCATAGGAATTTTAGAGGTGCAAAGCGTTTCATTTGTAATGATTCTCACAAAATATTTATACGCGGTTTGCCTTGTAAACAAGTCTAAGGGCCTGTTTGTTTAATTTTTTCATTAAGTCGTGTTAATTAACAGATGATTTAATGTAGACAACATCAGGTTTATTACTTAATGTTTTCAATTATCTTTCTTTATTAAGTCACAAACAAACAGTTTCATATGACTTAATTAATTCAGTTTTTTTCATATTAAGTCAATTAAGTTGAAATCAAACACCCTCTAAGATTAGTAATTGGTTTGAAAGAAGATGTACATGTAGAAAATGTTACGAAAGAAAGCAAGTCAACTAGTTGATTTTTGGCCGAAGTTTAGGTGCTTTATTTAGAAAGATCATAATAGAGTTTCAAAATCAACCCTCTTGCCATTGATTTTTCGAACCCTGATATTATAGGTTTTCTCGACTTTCATTTTATTATTTAGCCGATCTCTAGTTATATACTTTAAAAAGTTTTCAATTATGGAGAAAAAAATAGCTTTCATTTACATTTCTCTTCATAAAATATATTTAACTTTCATATTTTTGGAGACACTTTTTTGTAGGTTTTGTTAATGTTGATATATATTGCATTCTCTTTACTTTTAAAGCATTTTAAGAAGTGAAAACCAGAATCTCTGTAAGGTATTAAAAAAACAAAAAAATGAAAAAATAATAATAAATTAGCTTATGGACCCGTAGAATAACGGGTATCTCAAAACGATATATTTATAAAGAGGTTATGTGTGTTGATAAATCAACAAACTGTAAGAAATGTGACATGATTATGTCATGATCTTTTAACATCTCATAATGATTTGTTGGTTACCAATACTTTAATGTGTAATCAATCAAATTCAATATTGTGATGAATACTCTTAATGGTTCATTATATCTTTACCGTTATACTTGTTAGCATTGATGGACATGCTAACCTAAATGCCGTATATAAACTAGTCATTTCCCTACCCTAAAATACACACAAGTAGAATTATTAGCTATCCATCAAGCTCTCTACACTCAAGTGGGTCAAGGGAGAGAAACTAGTTTATGCTTAAGGTGTTCCCGATATCATGTCAACATCCGCTTCCGCTTCGGGTATGTTTTACTTGTTCATGTTAATTATGTGGTTATTATCGTATTCTAAGATCATTGTGGCATAATAGTTTAATGTATTCATCATGTATACTTGATGCTAATGTTTACACATATGAATGCTTACATGTGGTATCAGAGACAGGTTATTGAATTGATAATAATCCCGATTTTAATTGATCGAGAATTTTGAACCGTTTGAAATTTGTTCTATGATAAAAACAATTTATTTTGGTTCCTATATTGGTTGTACGTTATATTATATATGTAGTGAACTGCATGTTTTTAATTGGTTTATGCATGTAAAATGAAATTTTAGATTTGTCTTTCATGGTGAGGAGATAAATTATAAATTATAAACATGGAGCCTTAAATTATAGAATATGTTTTCACTACGAACTTAAGTTACCAGAAGACATGTTTAGTCATTGTGTTTATCATTGATGTCATACTTTTATCTCTATCGCTTCCGCTCAATTAACGATGATTGCATTTTAACAGAAAGTAGTTATAAATTTGTTAAAACTTAAAAGTTTTCAACATGTATATGATATATAGTTCCCTTGTAAATTGTTTTCGAAAACAATTTGAATTGCATGATTATTGGACTTTGAATGAATGTGCCTATTGCGAGTATAAACTTCCCTTTGAAGTGCATAGCTAATTAGAAATGAGTATCTTTAAGAATATATATATCACCTCTTATGGCTCATGGCAATAATGTTAATGATATTAAAATGGTCATGTAATTGCATATTTGACGTATGTCATTGTTATGTTTTGTGTTGTGATGTGTTTATGATTGATTGCTAATTATGCTATTAATTGACATATTAAAGAAGATAGATGTATAAAATTTAAAATATGTATTGCTTGTAAAATTCCTATATTTTAAATCTTCATTGATTACCTTTAAAGCTATTTATTTATTATACGAAATTAAGTGAGATTAATTTGTTAATCATCAAAGTGATCAAGTTGATTTCAAATTTGTAGTCATATACTTTATGTTGTTTTATAAAATGTTATTACATAGTTATTATTAGTTGATAGAAATTATGAATTTTTCCCAAAGGAAAAAATTATTCTTCTATAACTAATAAACTTAAAGATGAAAATTAGTATACTTTGTCATATGTATATAGTTATCCAAAGATATGTATATATCTGACGAAGTCTATTTTATTTTCTTGTAAAGTTTTATTGCATTCTAATAACAATTTAAAGCTATTTATATATTATATGACATTAAATGAGATTAATTTGTTAGTCACCAAAGTGGCCAAGTTAATTTCAAATTTGTAGTCATATAATTAATGTTGTCTTAAAGAATGCTATTATGAATTTTTTGTTAGTTGATAGAAATTATGAATTTTACCCAAAGGAAAAATTATTTTTCTATAACTAATAATCTTAAAGATGCAAAATAATACACTTTTGTCATATGTATATAGTTATCCAAAGATGCTTATATATTTGACGAAGTCTATTTATTTTCTTGTAAAGTCTCATTGCATTCTAATAATGATGAGGATATATTGTTGTGTTTACCCAAAGGAAACCAATAATATATATTTCATTAAGCATTTGCATTTTCCGCAATTAACCTTCACAAGCTTCTTCCGTTACCTTGTTTACCGGTGTGAATTTCTCCGAATGAAGCGAACAAGTCAATTTCCATTTAGGTGCTTTGGATATTGACTTGGTGTTACCGGAGGATAGGCCTACTGATCTTACTGATGCTAGTACAAAGGCTCCAAAATCACACCATAAGGCATGGACAAGGTCTAATAGACTATGCTTGAACTTTATGCGGATGACAATTGCCAAAAACATTAAGTCTTCTCTTCATGGCATTGAGAATCAAAATGCTAAATATTTTCTTAAGCTTGTGGAAGAGAAGTTTCATTTTTTTGCTGATAAAGCACTATCAAGGACACTTATGGCTGAACTCACCACCATGAAATTTGATGGTTCAAAAGTATGCAGCAACATGTCCTTTGATGACTCTTTCTTGGTGCAATTCATTATGAATTCACTTCCTTCTGAATATGGACCGTTTCACATCAATTATAACACATTAAAGGATAAGTGGAATATTGATGAACTGTCCAGTAAGCTTATTCAAGAGAAAGCAAGACTAAAGAAGCAAAGAGTTCACTCTGTTAACCTGGTGAATCAAGGAGTTGACAAGAAGCTCAAACCAAAAGCCAAGAACCTTAAGAAGAAACAAAATGCTACAACCCCAAAGGTTGCTAATGGTGAAAAAAAAAAGGAACAAAGGGACAACAAATGCAATTTTTGTAGGAAAGAGGTACATTTCCAAAAGGATTGTCCTAAATGTAAGGCTTGGTTCGAAAAGAAAGGTATACATTATGTTTTTGTATGCTTTGAATCAAACTTGTCTGAAGTTCCTTCTAATACTTGGTTTGATTCTGGTGCTACTACTCATGTTTCCAACATTATGTAGGGATTCCTTACAATCCAAACCACAAGCCCAACTAATAACTTTCTCTTTATGGGGAACCGAATGAAGGCTTCCATTGAAGGCGTAGGGACTTACAGATTGAAGTTAGATACCGGGTTTCACTTGGATCTAATGAATACTCTCTATGTACCTTCAATTTCTAGAAATTTATTTTCTGTTCTGAGACTTGATGTTTGTGGGTATACTTTTGGTGGTGGAAACGTCACTTTAATTTATATAATAATAAATCCTTTATTGGTTATGGTATTCTGATTGATAATTTATATAAATTGAAACTTGATGATGTTTTTTTTTTATGAATCTCTGTTTACTGTTGATCATAATGTTGGAATGAAACGTAGTATCGTTGATGAAAATTCTGCTTTCTTGTGGCATAAACGTTTGGGTCATATATCCAAAAGAAAGATTACAAAGATTGGTGAAGAACGAGATTCTACTGAATCTAGACTTCACTAATTTTGGCTTATGTGTGGAATGCATTAAGGGTAAGCAAACCAAACATAGCAAGAAAGGTGCCACAAGAAGCAGTAATATCCTTGAAATTATACACACCGATATTTGTAGACCATTTGATACTCTTTCCTTCACTGGAGAAAAATATTTTATCACCTTTATAGATGATTTTTCATGTTATGGATATGTCTATTTGCTGCATGAAAAATCTCAATCTATAAATGCCCTTGAGGTATTTATAAACGAGGTTGAGAGGCAACTTGATAGAAAAGTGAAAATCATAAGATTTGATAGAGGTGGTGAATATTATGGAAAATATGATGAATCTGGACAGTGTCCTGGTCCCTTTGCAAAGCTCCTCTAAAGTCGCGGCATATGTGCTCAATATACTATGCCAGGCATGCTACAACAAAATGGCATGGCAGAAAGGCGAAACAGAACATTAATGGAGATGGTTAGGAGCATGATAAGTAAATCCTCTTTACCCAAAAGTTTTTGGATGTATGCACTTAGAACCGCAGTGTATCTGTTAAATAGGGTTCCTAGTAAGTGAGTTTCAAAAACTCCTTTTGAGTTATGGACTGGAAGGAAACCTAGTCTGAGACACCTGCATATTTGGGGTTGTCCAGCAGAGGCGTGGGTTTATAATCCACAAGAAAAGAAATTGGATTCTCAAACCGTTAGCGGTTACTTTATTGGTTACCCAGAGAAGTCCAAAGGGTATAGGTTTTATTTTCCAAACCACAGTTCTAGAATTGTTGAAACAGGCAATGCCAAATTTCTGGAAAATGGTGAAGTTAGTGGGAGTGTTGAAAATCAAGCCGTGGATATTAATGAAATAAGGGATGATGATCCATCACCCATGAATGTTCATAAATCTATAATTGCACCTAATGTTGTTCCTGTATTTCAAAACCAAGAACAACATTTGAATAATGAACAAGCACCCCATGAAGAAACTAACTTATCAACTCAAACAAGTGAACCTGTTGGAGTAGCATTAAACAAACCTGCAAGGGTTAGAAAGTCAGCTATTCCTTATGATTATGTAGTTTACTTGCAAGAGACAGATTTTGATATTGGCATTGATAATGATCCTGTAGCTTTTTCACAAGCCATAGAAAGTGATAAGTCTGAAATGTGGATTAATGCTATGAAAGAAGAGTTAAAATCAATGGCTCAAAATAAAGTCTGGGATCTCATAAACTTTCCAGAAGATTTTAAACTAGTTGACTGTAAATGGATCTTTAAGACCAAACGCGACTCTAAAGGCAATGTTGAAAGATATAAAGCTAGACTTGTAGCCAAAGGTTATACTCAGAAAGACGGCATTGATTACAACGAGACTTTTTCACCCGTCTCAAAGAATGACTCATTGAGAATAATATTGGCATTAGCAACTCATTTTGACTTAGAGGTACATCAAATGGATGTGAAAATTGTCTTTCTGAATGGAAATCTTAAAGAGAAAGTTTATATGAAACAACCTGAAGGGTTTTTCATTTAAGGGTAAAGAATAGATGGTGTGTAAATTGAAGAAATCAATATATGGACTTAAACAAGCTTCTAGACAATGGTATATTAAATTTAATGATACCATTAAATCTTTCGGTTTTGAAGAAATCATCGTTGATCGATGTATATACCGCAAGATCGGTGGGAGCAAGTTTATATTTTTAGTTCTATATGTTGATGATATTTTATTTGCGACTAATGACTTTTGTTTATCGCAAACATCATAGAAGAAAAATTTGTAGCTTGTTATGAGGCTACTATTCATGCATTATGGTTGCGGAACTTTATTTCAGGGCTTGGGGTTGTCGACACTATAAGCAAGCCGCTGAAATTTTATTGTGATAATACCGCAACAGTTTTCTTCTCTAAGAACGATAAGTACTCTAAAGGTTCAAAACAAATGGACATAAAATTTCTTATCGTGAAAGAGGAAATTCAAAAACAAAGAGTGCATCTAGAACACATTAGTACATATCTCATTAATTGCTAATCCTCTAACCAAGGTTTTACCACCAAAGACATTTACGCAACATGTTCCGAGGATGGCTCTTGGTTGTATAGATAACTAATTATGATGTTCTAAACACTCTTGAGCTCAATAAAATGTTTCTGATTTTATTTCTTATTCATTATGTTATTATGCATGCATTTGTGTTTGAATAAGAAATTTATATGTATTATCATAACAGGTATGTGGACTGTATGTTGTTTATATATACTTATGAATCTAACATGATGAGCTCATAGTGTTGTGATATATGGAAGGGAGTATACGAGTATACTGTGTATGACCGCCATAATCCTCACTATGTAGTTTGTTGTGTCAAGATACTTATGAAGTTAACGGTTAATAAGATTTAATTTGCTAGCCTTATGTTATACCATTAAGAAATATCATGTCAAGTGGGAGAATGTAAGAAATGTGACATGATTATGTCATGATCTTTTAACATCTCATAATGATTTGTTGGTTACCAATACTTTAATGTGTAATCAATCAAATTCAATATTGTGATGAATACTCTTAATGGTTCATTATATCTTTACCGTTATACTTGTTAGCATTGATGGACATGCTAACCTAAATGCCGTATATAAACTAGTCCTTTCCCTACCCTAAAATACACACAAGTAGAATTATTAGCTATCCATCAAGCTCTCTACACTCAAGTGGGTCAAGGGAGAGAAACTAGTTTATGCTTAAGGTGTTCCCGATATCATGTCAACATCCGCTTCCGCTTCGGGTATGTTTTACTTGTTCATGTTAATTATGTGGTTATTATCGTATTCTAAGATCATTGTGGCATAATAGTTTAATGTATTCATCATGTATACTTGATGCTAATGTTTACACATATGAATGCTTACACAAACAATAAAGAACGTAACTGGTAATATTGTTTTTTGCATGAAAAAAATAAGTAATAAGGAAATAAAACTGTAAACAACTTGATGTGTAACTGTTAACAAAATAAATGTGCATGTCTCATGTTTTCTAGTTGTTATATGTTCTTAAAATGTAAAGAAATGCAACCAACATTTATAACTTAGACATTTAACTTTTGTTATAAATGTTTTCTAGTTGTTATATGTTCTTATAATGTTTTCTAGTATTATTTAGTTCGTATACTTACAAATAAAAAATAAATATAAAATTTTGTAAAAGCCCCAAAGATGCAATAAGTTTAATAAATTAAAGCACAAAAGCCCATGAAATGGGTTTTTTAATAGAACAAGTTTATTTATCATCTTAACAATTTACAAAATTCAAAATTGAACCAACACCGCAAAGATGAATCAGGTTCGTAAGTCGTAACATATATCTTTCATTTGTTTATTATGTGTTTTAAAGTTTTTATGTTTTGATTGGCTGTATGAAATCTTGACTAATTTGTTGGTTCCGTATAGTTTATCATCATCAATAAGAGCTTAGGACCATAAGAATAAGTGAATAGCTATGCAATTTCAATTAAGAAAAATAGGGATAACAAGTTTAAGTGATAGTCAACAGTATATTAGAATATGAATAGTACCCCAATTGTGTTGTCATGGGGCATTTTTATTGTTGTCGTATTTACAATATATATGAAAAGTAATGCTTAAATGAAGTTGGTTTTAGTCTTGCCTGTTGCTACCACTACGGTTGAAAGATGTTTTTATAAAATGAAGCTCATAAAAACTGATTTGCGTAGTCGGATGAGTGATGGTTATTTTAGCCGTGCTTTAACTTGTGCTATAGAGAAAGAAGAACTTATTAATATTAAAAATGAGGGTGCACGTAAATGTTTTTTTTGCTATGGGAGATCGTAGAATCACTAATTAGAATGTAATATGTTCATTTATTTATCGTTTGAATGAAATCTTCGTTTTAATCCACTTTTTAACTCTATTATATTACGGTTAAAAAATTTTGTGCACCCGGTCGTATTTCTTTCTGGCTCCGTCCCTGTATGTGGGGTTGGGTCTATTAGGGTTTCACTATGTATTGCGTATATATATTATCACCTACGGGGTTTTAATGTTCTAACATGGTATCGGAGCGGGTCTGATCCTCAGACTTAGGTGGCTATGTTGAGCCGCCTCCACCCTAAGCCACCCCGTCAAACGCTAATAAAAAAAACAAAGCAATCGGAAAGATACATCATTCATTCGCAACAAGAATTCCCAGCCAACATTCATATTCAATGTATATTAATTATTGTTCTTGGGGATTGTGCAAGGACAATAAACAAAGGAAGGCTAAGAGTTATTTTTGTTCCTCATGTCCAAACCACAACTGGGAACGAAAGTTATGAAGCTGCTCGTGGTTGAGGGTTCGATTAATCCGATCCGATCCAATCTACGTTTTTTTTTCTTTCTTAAATTTAAACTAGTATCATTAAAAAAACAAAAAAGGTTATAGTTGTTTTAATTTTGTTTGTTAGTCGATTGTTCGTACGGCTTTGTTACCAGTCGACTAAAGTTGACCGTTGGTATCAGTCCCTAAAGTCGACCGTTGGTACGGTGTTGTTACCAGTCGACTTAGCCGACCGTTGGTACCAGTCGACTAAAGTCGACCGTTGGTACGGTTTTGTTATGAGTCGACTATAGTTATGTTTTTAGTATGTTGATTTTTTCTTTTCTTTTCTAGTTTATTACTCCGGTCCGAGCTTTCGCGATTTCGCCGTTCGGACTGCGAGGGAGTATCAGATGATAAATAAGGCCCAAGCCCGGTATGTGGGGTTGGGTCCATTAGGGTTTCACTATGTATTTCCTATATATATCGTATCAATAAAACGTATCACCTACGGGGTTTTAATGTTCTAACAAAAACATGTCATGTAGACATTTGTACTTAACGGTTAAAATTGATGTGTGTTTCAAAAATATTTTGTTGTATAGAATAAGATAAAGCTTAATTATTTTAGTATAGGGCAAAAGATACAAAAATGTAACCACAAAGGGGTGACTCAGCAGTAAGAATATCAGCCTTTCAAAAAGGATGTCAAGGGTTCAAATCCAACGGTGAGAAAATTAATCCCCTTGTAGCCACTGAGGTTATCTTCGCTGACTCTGGGCTATCCAAAATGGTAGTCGTCGTGGAATTAGTCGGCTAGCAATGCCCGTCAATCCATCTGATCCCGTCTCTTCTGTTGATTCAACATTCTGTTGGGTTTGCTAGGGTGGGATCTCTGATCGGGTATGTCTCTTTTCTAGGGTTTCCTTTGCATCATCCTCATCGTACCATATTCTAGGGTTTCGTTTTTGAAACCCTTTTTCAGTTCTGTTGTTGTCTTGGGTTGTTGCTTCTTCAAACACTGTTGGTAGGGCTTCATTTGCTGTTGGTAGGGCTTCGTTTGAGGGTTCGTTTGCTGTTGTGGTTGGTTATTCATACTGTTTTAGGGTTTCTGTTTGAGACCCGAGTTGCAGCAGTCGTTATAATTGTTTGTGGGGTTTGTTTGTTTCTTCAAACCTGGTGTGGGGGTTGGTGTTTCGACCAACGTGAACAGGTTGTTGCTGCATACTCACTGCTACAGTACTTCGACCTGTTGCTGCATTACAGTATTGTGAACCACTGCTACAGTACTTCGAATTGTTGCTGCATTGCATTTTGCTACAGTACTTCGAATTCTTTTCTGCTACAGTATTGGTAAGGGTTTTGTGTTGTGTTTGGTTTTGTAGTTTACTTTGCATTCACATTTGGTGTCTAGTTGGTTCTTCCGTTTAGCATTTCTGGTAGTGTATGCGAGTATTTTCCTATGCCTATTGTGAGATTTCACTGCCCCTTCGCGGGTCTTAGTGGGTGTGGTGATGGGGGTAGAAATGGACTTACTAAGAATTATTTGATTACGCATCTTCGTGATCGACACTTTAGTGGTGAGGCGCAAACTATCACTAGACATTCTCTTGTGTCGGATTTGGTCATTTTTGAAAGGGCGGAGGTTACTCTTAAGCGTATGGGATTGTGGTTGTGTGGTGGTTGTTTCAAAACGCATACTTTTCGGGCTAAGTGTCGACATGGTGGGGGGTCTGATTTTGTGTCACCTCCTGATTGTGGTGATGGTGTGGTTCGGTTTGTGTTGCACGATCTCACCAAACCTCATGCCCCTTCTCATGTTGCTCCTGTTGAGGATTTGGTTTCTGATGAGTTTGGTGGTTTTGATTTACATCTCCTTGATACTCTACTTTCTAAGGGGTTGCGTACTGTCAAATCCATTCCTCCTAAATGTTGTTTGGGGTTTTCTCGGGTTTTGAAAGGAGTCCTTGATAAGGTGGTTTGTTCGCCTGATGACATTTCTTGTTGGGTTGGTTTGTTAGTCTTGCCTCTTTGTTTGCTCAAAACCTTTTGCCCGAGGAGTAATCAAGAGTGTAGGTCTGTTACTAAACGTCAGCGACAGGAAGAGTATATTGTTAATTCTATTTCATCTTTGGGCACACCTGGTGGTAGTTTACAAGTTGTGCGTGAGGTTTTAGCCGAACCCCCCCCCCCCCTTTGTGGTCTAATATTGATGAGGAAAACCTGTACTTAGGTGACCGTAATATCAAGCAGTGTAAGAGGAAGATTTGTGATGGCCATTATACTGCTGCTGTTAGAGTTCTTTCTTCTTCGGGTATTGCGGTTATGATGATACTACTCTCGCAGATCTAAAAGCTAAGCACCCTTTTCAATCTGCCCCCCTTTTACCAGATATACCTATTGATCATCATCACCTTTTGGCATCTCCTGCTATGGTTCTTGATATGATTAAGAGTTTCCCTCGTGGTACTTCTTGTGGAAGGGATGGTTTGCGTGCTCAACACCTTTTGGATTGTTTAAACGGTGCTGTTGTTGCCATCTCTGATGAGTTAGTCGCTTTTATCACCCAGGTGGTGAACCTTTTTCTTGAGGGTAAATGCCCAAGGGAGTTGGGAGAGTATGTTGCTAGTGCTCCTCTCACGCCTTAAACCAGGAGGGGGGATCCGTCCTATCGCTGTTGGGACTGTTTCGAGGTGTTTAGTCTCCAAGGTTTGTGCTTCTATGATTGGCCATTCTTTGGATGGTTTGCAATTTGGTGTGGGTATTTCGGGAGGTGGGGAGGCAATCCTTCATGCTGTGACGGTTGATTGAAGACCGTGGGGGTGCTGTGGGTTTATCTATGTTGTTGGTGGACTTTAAAAACGCTTTCAATATGGTGGATCGTGCGGTTATGTTACGAGAAGTTCGCCGTCGTGTTCCGGCTATTTCGCGTTGGGTGGAATTCTGTTACTCCAATCCTGCTAGATTATATTATGGTGAGCATAATTTATGGTCGCACCAAGGGGTGCAACAAGGTGATCCGCTTGGGCCTCTTCTTTTTGCTTTAGTGTTACATCCCTTGGCATGTAAGATTCGAGACTCCTTCACTCTTTCTCTTCAAGCTTGGTATCTTGATGATGGTACTATTATTGGAGATACTTTGGTTGTGGGGAAGGTTTTGGAGTTGATTATGATGGATGGACCTAGTTGTGGTTTACACCTCAATGTTGATAAAACTGAGGTCTTTTGACCGAAGGAAGACCCAAGGAGCAGGTATGTTGGTGTTTTTCCCCCTATTATTTCTCGACCTTCGCATGGTGTTAAATTATTAGGGGGCCCCGCCAGTGTGGATTTTGAGTTTAGTAGTAAGCTTGTTATGAAAAGGGTTGCTAAAACTATTGAGCTTATGAATGTTGTTGCTAAGCTTAATGATCCTCAGTGTGAGTTGTTGTTACTGCGTGCATGTGCCGGTATTTCCAAGTTGTATTTTTCTATGCGACATGTCCTCCTCGGGTCTTTGAGAGTGCTCAGGTTTCTTTTGATGCATCACTTCGCTCTTCTTTGGAACGTATTGTCACTGCTTCTGGACCTGGGTTTGGTGACTGGCAATGGAGACTCGCCACCCTACCTTTTGCTCTCGGGGGACTTGGTGTGTATTCTGCAGGTGATGTCTTGAACTATGCCTTCCTTGCTTCTAGACTTCAATCTGCCAGCTTACAGACTAAGCTTCTTCGTAGTTCTGGTATTGTGTCTACTGGTCCCTCTTTTGATGATGCATTGTGTACTTTTAATGTGAATATGGATATTGACCTTATGAGTAACCCTAGTGAGATCGCTGCCCCTAAACTTATGAAGAAATTGGCAGATATACATTTCGCACGTGTTGCCCAAACGGTTGAATCCACTTTCCATTTATCCTCTAGACAGATGGCTTTATGGAACTCATTAAAAGAGGATTATACGTCAGATTGGCTTAGGGTGGCACCGATATCCGGATTGGGACAGACTATGAATGCCAGGACTTACAGATGTGTTTTGTGTTACCGGTTGGGTGTTCCTCTTTTTACAGTCCAGATGCCATGTTCAACTTGTTCTAAGGTTTTTCCTGGAGATATTTTTGGAGATCATGATGTATCGTGCGCAGGCTTAGTTGGTATTAAACATCCGCACAATGTTGTGCGTGATGTTCTTGTTGATATATGTTCTCGGTCTGGAGTTTCAGTTCGTAAGGAGGTGGATATTGGGCTTCGTGGAGAGAGGGACAAAACCTTACGTCCGGCCGATATGTTACTTTACTCTTGGGATGGTGGCCTTGATGTTTGTGTTGATCTTACAGGATCGTCACCTTTGACGCGTTCGTGTATGGTTGATTTTATGCTCAGTCGGGCGGTTATTGAAGCCGCACAACGCAAACGTGTCAAGTATGCAGCTAAATGCGCTGATATCGGATATGGGTTCCTCCCCTTTTCATTCTCTTCTTTTGGAGAACTTGAAAAGGATGCAGTGACCTTATTAAAGCGCATTAGACGATTCTCTATGACTCAAGACATTGGAGCACGTGCTGCTCCACATATTTTTAGTAGGATTGGTTTTGCTGTAGCTAGAGGTGTGGGGGCTCAGTTGGTATCTCGGCTCCCCACTAATTTCTTGTAAAATCCTATTTGTTTTTCAATAAAGTGATAATAATAATAATAATAATAATAATAATAATAATAATAATAATAATAATAAATAAAATGCTAATAACTTGGCCTGTTTGCTTTGTTGTGTATCATCTTTTTTCCTTATTGTATGCATTATATTTTTGAATTTCATAAATTATATGTATCTTATGACTATTTTGCTCACACCTCTTTATAGGAGTGTTGAAAAATGAGAAACGTAATGTTGCCACAAAATACACATAACAACGAAATTTAAAAGTATAATGTATACAAGAAAAATGTAAAACAACTACTAGTACATGACAAAGCAAAAAGTGATAAGTTGATTACATTTCCGTGCCTTCTGCCTTTTATTATTTCAGTACATGTTTGAGTTTTTCACTTTATTGTTCCCTTTTCAATTTTGTTTTGTATTGTACTCTAACGGGGGTTTCTCCACTTGTGGGATTGGGGAATCATGTTTTTACAGCAGGTCAGGCTGCTTTGAAAGCCGCTTCATGCAAAGTAACCAAACACGAGAAAGCGTGCCTTGATAACCAACACGCATTTATACCTTTTGCATTTGATACTTTTGGTTTCCTTGCATCGGAGGCTGTGGAGCTGCTCAAAAGAGTCCAACGGGTTATGCATGGCAATGTTACGACCCCAAGGTCTTTGAATGTAGTTTTTAAAAGATTAAGTTTCGCTATTCAAAAAGGGCTAGCGGCGCAACTTGTTGCCCGCTTGCCTGTCGCTTCAGTGTAAAACTTTTCTTTATTATATATCTTATAATATTTGTACTCTTTCAAGTGTCCAAGGAGCCAACTAGCTTACTAGCACAACACACATTGTCAGAGATAATATTTATATACATGTTGTTAAAGACGAACTAGAAATGCCTTTTCGGATATAAATCGCGTGACAATCATGTTGTGTATAATTTACTATGATAAAGTTAGATGATGTGGTAGTAAGTAGTTATGGTTGGTGCTTATTTATTTAAACTAGCATATAAATCACGTGACATTCATGTTGTGTATAATTTTGATAAAGTTAAATGATTTGGTAGTAACTAGTTATGTTTGGTGATTATTTAAACTTAGCATATAACAATTTAACAAACTTTAAATCACGTGATATAAAGTTACTTATGTGTTTCTGGATTTTCACTAGCATACGGTGTCTGTTGCAAGTTACTTGTTCGCATTATTTCATTTTTAAGGTGTATGCTATTTCTTTGAACTTGAAACAGTTTGTTTAGTTGCGTGTTGGAAATTAATCAACATATGTATGTCTATCATACGAAACACTGTCTCGTGAAACTGTATGGCCTCTCATTCTGATTGTTTTGCCCAAATTGATGAGATCTCCTTCTGATTGTTGGTAAATTACTGTGATTACCTTTTCTTCAGTGGATATGACTTCTAAGTAGCTAGGAGCTTATGTTTTATAATGCTACAAATAACTTAGAGATATTAAAAATCGAACAATCCAAAGATCATAGAAAGTAAAGCTAATGCAAGCTAGCATTAAAAAAGTCAGTGTTTACCATCCCATATCGAGCTTTGAAAGAAAGTAGCAAGGGAGCTATTAGTATAAATATGGAGGGAAAGGTAGCATTTAAGGTAGGCTTTTTAAAAGTTTAAAAAACCAATGTTGTGAGGAAGGTGAAAGTTATAATATCTTACCTTTCGCTTTTATGCCACCATTGGTTATTTAAATTTTTTATAAACCTCCAATTTTATGAGAAAAACTTGTTTTATAATCTTTGAGCTGTATTTGTTTAGCTCTAAATTGTTGATGTTGTTGGTTATGTTTAATTTTTATCTACAAATATATATGAGATATAGATAAAGATCTTCTAAAGTTTTATGTTTTAATGTGAGAGTGAACTTAAAGAGTGGGTTTTTTATTTTTATAAATGTGGACCATTTTTTGTTTATCTTTATTCTCATTAGTCAACTTGATGAGTCATATTCTAATAAACTTTAGAGGATCCATATCCATAAAATATAATGTGAGATATTAAGTGGTTTAGATTTTGTGAGTTCCGAGACAATGTTAAACATACAACCAATGTAGAATTCAAAATGGACTTACAAGGTTAGAGTCATAATTCATAACCATTGCGCATTGATCATCTTTGACAATAAAAGAAAATTGGAACCGTTGGTAAAAACTAAAAACAAATATTTTGTTCAAAAAAGGTAGACACATCTGTTAAGCAAAACTACAATGCCATTTACTAATCGCAATAAACAACCCGAGTGATACACGCCACTCCAAAAGTAAAAACTTACAACCAAATCATCGATTTAAGATTTCCATTTTATATTTTGCTTTTTTATTCGAATTTCTTATTATTAAGTCGATTTGTCTTAGATCTAAACATTTTGACCTTTTCCTTTTTGTTATATTTGTTCTTACTTTCATATTAGTTTGTAAATGAAACATTTAAAAAGAAATTGGTACTTTTAAGATCTATACATTAGCGACATTTTGATACACCAAAACACTATCATACTGTAATATATTTTACTATTATTGAGTCTCTCATCATAACCAAATTTTAATAAGTGATAAAATTCGTGTTTGTTGGATATTTTTACTTGTGTGTCGAAAAGGTGAATCTGGTAAAATATATACGTAGGTAACTTTCTCATATCAAATCACGTGTACGTCTTTCCGAAGCTAGTCTTTTGGTACTTTGACTAAAATATTTTGTAAATATTAGTTCTAAAATTTGTTAGAATCTCGGCTGCAACTTCTTTTACTTCTTCGACTTGAACGGCTTCTTCATTAATTGGTTGTGTCTCAGGTACCATGTCAACATGGTCGAAATCTTCATCATCATCAGTATCATCACGAATGGGTAACGGAGTACTTTCCCGTTCACGCCTTTTTTGTTGGGTATAGCGCGGCTCAATCAGCTCGAATTGAGTAGGCAATTGCGAGAGGGGTTGTTGGGTGTAGTAAAATGGTGGAGATTTGATGTTCGTACATTTGGGGGCGGTAAACGGATTGAGGTTCGTTCAATTGGGGGCGAACGGGTTGTGATTGAACTCGGCCACGAATTGAGCCCCTCGATACTCGATTGGTTTTTTGGCGCATTTTTTTTAGCCTCCATATTGTTTAATTGAGATTCGATTGGTTTTTTGGATTGTGTATTCCCATTCACCCAAAATGTCCAATATATATTTGAAGAAAAAAGATACGTTTGATGCCAACGGTCAAAAAGTACCCCCCTAACGTTCGAAATTTTGGCTCTTCCCATGCGTAAAACTTTCACCCACATCGCAGTGAAAAACTCGAGTAATAGGCCCTAATCCCAACAATTTTTGTAGGACGCATCTGTTACACATCCTGGGCAACAATTGTGTGTGCTCAACTTTGCGGTGGTCGTAACAAATTACTTGTTTGTATTATATTCATTTCAGGTTGTCTGTATATTTTCAAATTTTAAAATACTATATTTCTTTACATGTTTGAAATTCATCAACTTATGTTTTATAGTTTCAAAAGGCCCGTGTCTAGTACAGCAATGCAGCATTTTTAATGTGACATGATTGTTGGTAAACTGTATGGCCACTCCTTCTGAATGTATTGCTCAAATTGATGAGATCTCATGCTGCAATTTGCTTTGCCTATGTTTTATAATGTTAAAAATAACTTAAAATTTTTAAAGAATCAAACAACCCAAACACCATAGAAAGTAAAACTAATGCAAGCTAGCCAAAATAAATAAATAAATTAAAAAAAAAAAAAAAAAAAAAAAAAAAAAAAAAAAAAAGTCAGTGTTCACCATCCCACATCGAGTTTTGAAGGAAAGTAGCAAGAAAAAATGTTATGATAAATAGGGAGGGAAAGGTTGTATTCTAGGTAGGGAAGTTCAAAGTTTGAAAAACCTAATTGGAACTTATTTGCGCCAGTTATAATTTTATAACTCGGGCTCATATGTGCCAATTGGTTTAGTTAAATTTTTTACGAACCCAACAATTTTATAAGAAAATCTTTTGGTTCTTTGATCCTTGAAATATTGGGCGTTACTTTTGTCAGTTGTAGGACAATGTTAAAGATGCACCCAATGTAGAATTCAGAATGAGCTTACAAGAATTCAAACATAATTCATAACCATTGTACAATGATTTTGTTGAAAAAAAACAGGCAAGCAAAACTACAATGCCATTTACTAATCGTAGTTAAGAGCTCGAGTAATAGGTCTAAACCCAAATATCTTTTCTTATAATAAAAACATAGATACTGAACTCAAGGCATTTGGCTGTTGGTAAAAATGGCGAGACTTGAATCCAAATATCTAAATGAGCTTATACATAAAGTGTGAGTTTAGGAACCAAATCGAAACACATTTGAATCCAGATATCTAAGTGGACATATAAATAGAGTTTAGAATGTAGTCACATGGAATTGGGGTTGCTCCGTTACGGGATCGCGGTTCGGTATTTCTCAAAATCCGGTACGACGGGGGTAGGCTCATTCCGGTTCGCTTTGGTTTGATTGTGATGAGATCTCATGTTGCAATTCGCTTTGCTTGTTTACAGTCGTAAATTACTGTGATTACCTTTTTCTTCCGCGGATATGACTTCTAAGTAGCTAGTAGCTTATGTTTTATAAGTTATAATGTTACAAATAATTTAAAGATATTAAAAATCAAACAATGAAATGACCAATAGAAAGTAAAACTAATCGAAGCTACATAGTAGCATAATATAATAATAATAATAATAATAATAATAATAATAATAATAATAATAATAATAACCGGTATCTCTCCATTTGCTGGTACTGGTGTGACTTCATGGGCTCCCGGGGTAGCCTTGCATAATGCTGTGGAGAAGAAAAAGAGAAAGTATGCGTCCAAATGTGAGGATAATGGATACAAGTTTGTACCTTTTGCTTTTTCTACTTTCGGGGAGTTTGACACGGAGGCTTTGGAGATACTTTCCCGTATTAAGTCTATTGCTAGTAGCCACTCAAATAATGCTAAGAGTGGTATTTTTATTTTTCATAGAATAAGTTTTTGTATACAGAAAGGGGTGGGAGCCCAACTTGTGTCTAGACTCTCATCTAACTTTATATAAATTTTCTATGAATCAATAATAAATTAAAAATAATAATAATAATAATAATAATAATAATAATAATAATAATAATAATAATAATAATAATAATAATAATAAAGCGCATTAGACGATTCTCTATGACCCAAGACATTGGAGCACGTGCTGCTCCACATATTTTTAGTATGATTGGTTTTGCTGTAGCTAGAGGTGTGGGGGCTCAGTTAGTATCTCGGCTCCCCACTAATTTCTTGTAAAATCCTATTTGTTTCTCAATAAAGTGATGTTATAATAATAATAATAATAATAATAATAATAATAATAATAATAATAAAAAAAAAAAAAAAAAAAAAAAAAAAAAAAAGTTCAGTGTTTAATCTAACTAAGATAAATGTCAATTCGGTTGACCATCCCACATCGTGCTTTTAAGGAAAATAGCAAGAAAGATGTTATTATAAATAGGGAGGAAGAGGTAGTGTTTAAGGTAGGGGTGTTCAAAGTTTGAAAAACCAATGATATTATAGTAGCCCGAGTAATATTTTTTGAACTTGGGCTTCTATGTTACCATTGGTTATTTAAGTTTTCTGCAAACCAATGATTTTATATGAAAAACTTGTGGGTTCTAGGACGCTGTTAAAGATAAAACGAATGTTGAATTCGAAAGTTATACCTTTGGAAACCACCACTATACAACAAGACCCATGTCTCGTGTAGTTTTATTGCTGCTCGATCCTATGTTTCAATGTGACTCGATTGTTGGTAAACTCTTATGGTGTCTCCTTCTGATTGTTTCACAAATTGATGAGATCTCATGTTGCAATTTGCTTAGCATGTTTACAGTAGTAAATTAGTGTGATTAATTACCTTTTTCTTCGGTGGATATGACTTGTAAGTAGCTAGTAGCTTTTGATTTATAATGTTACAAATTGGAGATATTAAAAATAAATCAATCAAAAGACCATAGAAAGTAAAACTAATGCAAGCTAGCATAAAAAAAAGTCAGTGTTTAATCTAAAAATCAATTCGGTTGACAATCCCACATCGATATTTGAAGGTAAGTTGCAAGAAGAGATATTATTATAAATAGGGAGGGAAAGGTTGTATTTTAGGTAGGGAAGTTCAAAGTTTGAAAAATCAATTGTCATATGGGCATGTGTTATAATTCTATATAACACCTGCTCTCATTCGCGCAATGTATGCAGATAGTATATAATGATCCAAGAGGAAATGGTGATGTTGTCTGTTACTACTTATTACTATGATATTGATACATGAGGTTGAGAAGTAATTCAAGATGATGAATGACTATATTGTAGAAACTCGTTGAATGGCACAAATGTAAATATTGATTGTTGTGAAATACGTATCGCAGCTGGCTACAAATTGATTTAGAAAATGCTGAAGTTGATGTGTCAAATGGAGAAAAACAGAGAGTGACTGTTGTATCTATGGAAACACTATCTCCATCTATGGCATTGCAATTGAGTGAGTTTATATACTCTATTTGTGCATCTTTGGATTTGTAAGCTTTGACCCATAAGTAGTTGGATTAATCGCTAAATTTTTTATAATAGGAGAAGGAAACCCATGGTTGGTCCCTACTGAGGATCAAATATATGATTTGGTTTGTAATAAATCTAAAAGTGCCTCAAAATGCCTTATAGGAACGCGATAAGCAGATAGTTCGTGTTAACTACTTCAGGTACTGAATGTTTAGGCTGGGTTGAGTTTAAATGAATCAATATCATACCCTCTAGTAGTTCGTGTGGACTTTAGAGTCTGAAATAAACTTCTCTTTACTTATGCATCAGTAACTGCTATTGGTTGTTAGTCTTCACTATCTGTTAACTACTTCATACTGTTAAAGTACGTGAATTGCTGATTTGTGTTGTATGATCTAATTCCTATGGCTGTTAACTACTTCATATTGTTAGTCTTCACTACCTGTTAACTACTTCATATGTGTCTCAGGATTCTTCTACGATACATTCTTAATGCAAATCTTGAAGTTTGCTAAATCTGTCAGGACTAGGTGACTGTCTTGAACCACAACAGCTGATCCTGTTGCCTCTTGTGGTTTGAAGGACTGTCAAGGTTCTGTTCTGCGTGGTCCCTTAGAAACTGTTACAAATGACGTTGTGAAAGTTTTCATAGAGGTGGTATCTACCCATTTACTTGTTATGGGTTGGTTTGTGTTGTGATTTGTCCCAAATAGGTTGAAACTATATGATTCTACTGTTAATGTATCTATTTATATAATTTTTTTTTCAGATATGTCGTGTTGAAGATATACTGATTGAAGGCGTTATACAATGGTTTGTTGTGCATTTTCATAGGGCGAGGACTGTTACTGTTCCCTTATGGGTAGAGTCAGCACATCTAGGATGGGTATGTATGCTAACAGACTGCAATTTCTCCTTTTGTAGTAAAATGATGGTAAACAGAGGATGGAGTTTGTGAACAGGTTGCACGGGAGGTTTATCTCTTGATGAGGACCAGTTTTCTGTGAGGTTTATCTATGTGAGTACCGCTTCACTGTTTAAAGATATGTCCTAAATCTTTTAGGTTTGGCTGAATTTTATGTACATCTGTACAAGATAATGAGTCGACTAATACATGGTTATGCATCAACAGTATGGCGTAAGAGGTTTCTCTCTTGATGAGGCAAGTTTTCTGTATTTGGGTATGTCTTCAAATCCCTTGGCTTTCACTATATATAGTTAAACATATAGATGACCATTTTGACCCATTTTCTTTCTAATGAGTCAATGAGGGGTTAAAAGAAACATGTCAAATGATTCAAACAGTTGAAAGTTTCCCAAAGTGTAGATTGAAAAGGTCTATTATTAATGAAATGGCATTTATTTTACAACAAAAGGTAGTTTCTTGTGTTATGTCAGGTCTTGTGTGAGGTTGAACTGCCTTGTCAACTTGGTAGTGGAGGTGGGTATGCTTCAACTGCTGGCGGCGGTGTTCCAGGTGTGTGCTAGTTTTTCACTCACATTGTTTTTACTTTATATTTTAATTTGCTTTTGTATACTCCACAATGTTATGTGTAGTGATTAGTTCGCTGGAGCATCAAGTCTTATGTTGATGGATTACTTGATGCTAATGGAGAAATGGCTATGGGCATCTGATTGGATATAGGATGTTTAATGATGTAAAACAATTGTTCTCTATAATCTTGCATAGAAGCTGGGTTTAAAGTTGAAGTTGTATCAGATTATAAATGTGTTTCCGGCAATAAATTTATTAGTTTCATTATATTGTTGAGTTTGTAATTGTCCAGATTTGAGTATGATAATTGAAATAAAGCAAAATGTAACTGCATCCTATTTAAAATGGTTTTAGGGACTTTTGCTGACTAAAAATTGGCTATAACTATCTGTCATTTCAGTGATTTTTAGAAAACTGGGTGTACCCTTTAGTGACTAAAAAGGTTGAGTAACTGAAGATTTTGCACTTTTCCTCACTAAAAGTTTAGTAACAAAATACTTTTAGTGATCCCTTTATTACTTATTTTTTTCTTTTTAGTGGGAGTTGAAAAAATGGCTTTTAGTGACTGTTTTTTTATCTTTTGCTCACACTTGCATTAGTGAGCAAATGTCATTTATTTTGTAGTGATGATATTGTGTAAAATCGAACAAACTATCATTTAGTGAATGTGTCATGAAAGTCACTGTCTTTAGGTTTTACCACAGATCTTGCAGCTTAAATGCCTATTTACCCCTGATGTTGCTTTCCCTAAGTTGCCATTACTGAATTGTAGTTAAGAAATCTTTATTAAACTACATGCTGATTCACAAGGGAGTAGAACATGAAAGGGCGAAACCTGTGCTTCGGGGAAAATGTGTCCAACGACATATCCATGTGAACCACCTGAAAATATTCCATCGGTTAACAAAGCAACTTCTATCATTTTGTGAATGTGTCAAGACCAGCTCCCATTATTGCACTTGTCGGTGTCAACATTTCAGGCATAGCAGGTCCACTTTTAGGACCTTCTCCTCTGATAACAACTACCTTCCCCTGAAAACATGACTTCAAGAATAAGTTAACTGATAAGCTTTTTGTTGCAAACTCACTAATTTAATGTAAATTAAAGCTCATTAAAATTTGCAAATCTGAATGATGTAAGACGGACTATCGAAATGCAAAAAAAGGAGGTAGAAGTTATGGCACTTGCACTTTTTGTTCAAAATCGGAGGTATTTTCTTTTATGCACCAGTACAGTTAAATGGACTCCTCCCCCACAAATACGAGTGCAGGACCTGAACAACATTTTCGAGATCATAACTCATCAGAGCAACTAAATTTCACCCAACGAAAGCCGAAATGTGAAAAAACGAGAGGATTTAACTGAGAAGAATAATCCTTCTTTTCCTGTGATCTTTGCAACAGAACCATTGGATGCAATGATCCCCGGGGAATCAAAGACAAGAGTGACATTTATGGAAATAACTGTCAATACCTTATCACTGCAATAGTTCTTTTTAATATTTTGGCTCTTGTTATTGTTGTAAAGATATCTGAATCATGGTACTTATGACAGGAGCCCGTTGTGTTGCTAGTCTACTGCACGAGATGAAGCGTAGTGGCAGAGACAACCGATTTGGTGTCGTTTCGATGTGTGTGTTTGTTTTTGCACGTGTGACGTGAATGCAAAGAACTTGTGCAATGCAGGTACGGGAATGGGAGCAGCTGCTGTTTTTGAGAGAGGTGATTCTTGTGATGACCGATCTATCCTGTGCTAAATAGACCATCTAATCTTCCACCCTTTGTTAGTTACGTATGTGTTTCTGGATTTTTACTACTACACGGTGGTTGTAGCAAGTTACATGTTCGCATTATTTCATTTTAAGGTGTCTGTATTTGTTTGAACATGAAACAATTTGTTTATTTGTGTGTTGGAATTTGATCAACATATACACGTCTATCATACGAAACACCATCTCGTGCTGCTGGATCCTACGTTTTCAATGTGACTTGAATTGTTGGAAAACTGTATGGTGTCTCCTTTGGATTGTTTGGCGCAAATTGATGAGATCTCATGCTGCAATTCGCTTTGCTTATTTACAGTCGTAAATTACTGTGATTACCATTTTCTTCGGTGGATATGACTTCTAAGTAGCTAGTAGCTTATGTTTTACTGTATAATGTTACAAATAACTTATAAAATTCAATTGGGTTGACAATCCCATATCGAGCTTTGAAGGAAAGTAGCAAGAAAAGCTGTTATTATAAATAGTGAGGGAAACTTTGTATTTAAAGTAGGGAAGTTTAAAGTTTGAAAAATCAGTAGGGCATTTCTCTCTTAGTTATAATTTAGTAACTTGGGGATGATATGTGACAACTGGTTATTTGAATATTTTACAAACCAACAATTTTATAAGAAAAACTTGAGTGTTCTATGATCCTTGAGTTATACTTGTTAAGCTTTGAGGTTATTGATGTAGCTAATAACTATACATACTAAACTGTTAAAAACATAAAAGGACACCTAGATACACACCTTTTATAAGCAGAGTTGTTTTTTTTTTTTTTTTTGAATATGATCAACTTATGTCTATTAACAGTTTCGTAAATAATGTTGGTTGTTCTGTGGATTTTTTTATTCTCTCTCTCGCTAGTTATGACTTACAGGGTTGTAAACATTGGCTTTTGGTGTTTTGCGATGTGATTTAGAGTTATTCAGCCATATTATTCTAGAAAATCCTAACACGTGCCCCAACTAGTACCCACCTAGGCTAATTACTCCGATTACTAGCTAGAAAGAATAACCAATTCTTGGAGTATTCAGGTACTATTGCAGTTTCTGCATATTTATTTAGTTTAGGTGCTTACGTGTCCTTATGTTAATGCAGTACATAGGCGTAACAAACTTTAAATGTCATAGAAATACCTGGAAAATAAAGTCGTCTGTTCAATATTTTCATTTTTCAGTTTATATTATCGGACTTATAACGTGTTAAACCATTGTAGGACTTTTTCCGCTGTTGGGTGTTCCACTCGCGATTATGGGAATTGGCCCTTCTGTCGCAATTCCAAATGCAGTCAAGGCTGCTGGTCTTGAAGTGAAAGATATTGGCCTTTTTGAGATCAATGAGGTGATAATTAGCTATGTTCTTAACTTCTTATGGCTTGCTGTCAAGGTAGAGGTTGGAGAATAACGATGTTTTGTTTGACTCATTCTGTCAGATATTTGATTCGCAAATTATATTTTGCCAAAACAAGCTTGAAATCGATCCACAAAAGATCAATGTCAAGAGGTGCAATGGCCATTGGACATCTTTTAGGTGCTACAGGTAACTCCTAGAACTGCACTTATGCAGTTTCGTATGTATCATAACCTCTTACATTATTATTTAAAAAACTGTCCTACTCTATTGCACGAGATGAAGCATTGTGGCAGAGACTGCCGATTTGGTGTCGTTTCGATGTGTGTGATTGTTTTAGCACATGTGACATGAGTGCAAAGCAACTTTTGCAATGCAGGTACGGGAATGGGAGCAACTGTTGTTTTTGTGAGAGGCGATTCTTGTGATGACCGATCTATCCTGTGCTAAATAGACCATCTAATCTTCCACCCTTAGTTAGTTACTTATGTGTTTCTGGATTTTGATCAACATATGTATACGTCAATCATACGAAACAATGTCTGTGAAGCTTTAGTGCTGCTGGATCCTACGTTTTAAATGTGACTCGATGTTTCGATTGTTGGTAAACTGTATGGTCTCTCCTTCAGATTGTTTTGCCCAAATTGATGAGATCTCCTTCTGATTGTTGGTAAATTACTGTGATTACCTTTTTCTTCATTGGATATGACTTCTAAGTAGCTAGTAGCTTATGTTTTATAATGTTACAAATAACTTAGAGATATTAAAAATCGAACAATCCAAAGACCATAGAAAGTAAAGCTAATGCAAGCTAGCATAAAAAAAAGTCACTGTTTACCATCCCACATCGAGCTTTGAAGGAAAGTAACAAGAGAGCTATTAGTATAAATTGGGAGGGAAAGGTAGTATTTAAGGTAGGCTTTTTAAAAGTTTAAAAAGCCAATGTTGTCAGGAAGGTGAAAGCTATAATTTCTTAACTTTTGCTTTTATGCCCCCATTGGTTATTTAAATTTTTTATAAACCTCCAATTTTATGAGAAAAGCTTGTTTTATAATCTTTGAGCTGTACTTGTTTAGCTCTAAATTGTTGATGTTGTTGGTTATGTTTAATATTTATCTACAAATATATATGAGATATGGATAAAGATCTTTCTAATGTTTTATGTTTTGAACTAAAAGAGTGGGTTTTTGATTTTTATAAAAGTAGACCATCTTTTTATTTATCTTTATTCTCATTTGTCAACTTGATGAGTCATATTAATATTCTAATAAACTTTAGAGGATCTATGTCCATGAAATAAAATGTGAGGTATTAAGTGGTTTAGATTTTGTGAGTTCTGTGACAATGTTAAATATACAACCAATGTAGAATTCAAAATGGATTTACAAGGTTAAAGTCATAATTCGTAACCATTGCCCAATGATCTTTTTTGACATTAAAAAAAAATTGGAACCGTTGGTAAAAACTAAAAATAGATTTTGTTCAAAAAAGGTAGACATATCAGTTAAGCAAAACTACAATGCCATTTACTAATCACAATAAACAACCCGAGTGATACTCGCCACCCCAAAAGTAAAAACTTACAACCAACTCATCGATTTAAGATTTTCATTTTTCATTTTGCTATATTTTTTTTCATATTTCTTACTATAAAGTCGATTTGTCTTAGATCTAAACGTTTTGACCTTTATCATTTTTGTTATATTTGTTTTTATTTTTGTATTAGTTTGCAAATAAAATAGGTACTTTTAAAATCTATACGTTAGCGACATTTTGATACACCAAAACACTATCATACTGGAATATATTTTACTATTATTGAGTCTCTCATCATAACCAAATTTTAATAAGTGATAAAATTCGTGTTTGTTGGATATTTTTACTTGTGTTTTGAAAAGGTGGATCTGGTAAAATATATACGTGGGTAACTTTCTCATATCAAATCACGTGTACGTCTTTCCGAAGCTAGTCTTTTGGTACTTTGACTAAAACATTTTGTAAATATTAGTTCTAAAATTTGTTAGAATCTGGGGTGATGTCAAGGAATCATTAAATACTGAAAATTTGTTAGAATCTCGGCTGCAACTTCTTCGACTTATTCGACTTGTACGGCTTCTTCATTAATTGCTTGTGTCTCGGGTACCATGTCAACTTGTGTTGGGAATTCTGTGAAGTCAGGATTCTGCTGCTATTTCTGCTGAAAAGATTCTGCTGAAGGTTTCGTTTCTGCTGAAGTAGTATATCTGCTGAAGACTAGTTTCAGCTTTATTAGTTTCTGCGGATTTAGTAATTCCGTATTTTATGTAATATAGTTTGGATATGCATGAGTTTATTTAGGAAGTGATAATGCATATCTATTAGAAGTTTTAGAATATACGTTTCTTGTGAAACGGTTTAGGGTTCCTTGTGTATAAAAGGAACACACGTTTATGTATTGAACAACTTTTTAGTGAGTTATTATTAATATAAAAGATCCATAGAGGATTAAGATTTCTTAGTTAAAAGCTTGTGTTTTATTTCCGCTTTAGAAATACAAGTTGCAGAGATTGTCTATTAGTGTGTTGTTGATTACAATAACATTGCTAACGATTCTAGAGTGCTCAATAAGATCTATCAAGGTCTTTAAGTTCAACAAGTGGTATCAGAGCCTCGAGAGAGTCTCTGCCATACTAAGAAACACAAACTTTACACACATCCAAACAAATCCACAATCATGCCTGGTTCAGATGATGATGCTGACACAACCCAGAACATTAACACCACTTCTCTTCAACAGCTTAACCTCTCAAACAGCAATGCTAAGTTTCCATACTTGAAGAATGCTGATGAGTATCATCTGTGGTCCATGAAGATGCAGAACTGGATCACAAATATTGATTGGAATCTGTGGGAGATTGTTAAGAAAGGGAATAGTCTGAAGAAGCATATTACAGATGCTGATGGAGTTGTTACTATTGTGGGACCCAAAACTGCTGAAGAGATTCTGGCTGTTCAGAGGGAGAGTAAAGTTAGAACAATCTTGTTACAAGCTATTCCTGATGACCATATGGGTGACTTCCATTTTATGGAAGATGCCAAGGATATTTGGATGGCTATAAAAGCAAGATTTGGTGGGAATGAGGAATCAAGAAGATTGCAGAAGTCCTTATTGAAGCAAAAGTTTCAGGAGTTTCAGATAACTGAAGAAGAAGGTATTCATAAAGGCTATGACAGGTTTCATCGCATATTGAGTCAACTTAATCAGTTGAAGGCCAGACCTGACAATGAAGACTGCAATTCTAAATTCCTGAGATCTCTGCCACCATCTTGGCTACAAGTTTGTATTTCTATGAAGACCAAAGGAGGGTTGGATTTAATGTCGTTTGATGACCTCTACAATAGGCTTAAATCACTTGAGCCTGATGTGAGAAGTCCAATACGACCATCCACTCATTCTGCATTTGTTGGTGCTTCTACTAAACCTGGGCATCAAACTTCAAGTTCATACTCTTCTGGAGCATCTTCTCAATCATATAATCAAACTGCTCCTAGATCAAAAGCAAGTAATGTGATGGAGGATATTATTCATTCATTTGTGGCTGAATATGAGCCTCAGCAGTTTATTGCTTATGAAGACTTTGAACAAGTAGATCCATTGGAAATGGAGGAGATGCATTTGAAATGGGAACTTGCAATGATATCTATGAATATCAGAAGGTTTGAAGCCAAGTCTGGAAGAAAGTTTGCTTTTAATGGAAAAGAAGCAGCAAGGTTTGATAGAAGGAAGGTTAAATGTTACACATGTGGTCAAGTGGGACATTTTTCAAGAGAATGCAAAGACAGAAAGGCTGGAGATGAAGTTAGATATGGTTCCTATCCATTGGAAGCAGGAAATAACAAGACTGTACCTTCAAAGGCAATGGTGACTCTGGATCACCAAATTGATTGGGCTGATCATGAACCTGCTGGAGAGGAAGCTTCTACATCTTCACAAGTGAATCTGCTGGCATTCACACCTTCAGAAGACAAGAAGGAGCAAGTCTCCTTGATGGGAATCTCTCAGGTAACCAATTGTGTGTTTGGATGTAGTGTGAGATACAATGAGCTTAAACAAGAATTTGATGAATTGAAACCAAAATACAATGAGTGTTATGTAGAAGTAGAGTCTTCTAAAATGGCTTTAAAAACACTAGAAAAACAAAAAGTATGGTTTCAAAAGAATCAAATTAAATATGATGAAAAAGTAAGAGTTTTAGAAAGTGATTTAGAGATTGCTAAGATAGATTTACAAAGAACTCAAAAGGAGAAGTCTAAATTAGAAAAAGAAAAACTAGAGTTACAGGCTAAGTTAGATAAAGAGATAGCTGGTCGAATGAAATGGCAGGAAGGGGCATCTAATTTAAGTAAATTGATTGATGGTCGCCAATCTGTTAGGTCTAGAAAGGCATTAGGATTTGAGAAATATATAGACCCTGAAGAATTAACCTATCCTGATATGTCTAGTGTTTTTGACCCTGAACCAGCCTTAGCTTATCAAACACCTGTTAAATATGTTAAGGAAGGGGGAATGAATGCTGTGCCTGGACCTATAAGAGGGGAACACATGCCTATAGACTTGACCAAACCTTCTGACTTTGATGGATCACATCACTTATATGGAAAAAAGTCAACTGACTTTCCAGACCCTACTGTGAAATCTAATGACTTTGTCTCTTGTTGTAACAGTGACAAGTCTTCTGATGAAGGGTCTACCTCATTTGCTAGCTGTGATTCAAGTGAGAAGTCAGACCTGCCCAAGACCATACCAAAGACCACTCCCAAGACTACACCAAAGACAACACCCAAGACTCCCCACAAGCCTTCTAGAGTTGCTGCTGATCACAAGACAGTTTCTACTGAAGACTTGTTTTTCAATTCTTTGCATAATAATACTTTTGGCTTTGTTAAAAACAATTCTGTTTGTCATGATGATTTGAATACTTTTTCATGTTATGGAAATTCTTTTGGTTTGAATAAATCTTCTAAAAAGAAGAAGTGTTTTGTGTGTGGAAGTAAATATCATTTGATTAAGGATTGTACATATCATGAGCAAAGAATGGGTGCAGGTGTTAGTCAAAGAAAATCTAGGCAATTGTGGAAGAATGTTCACGACATACCATCTTTTGTTCCACATCAGCAGAAACCTAATTCTGCTGAAACTCATTTTTCCTGGAGAAAAACCAGTACTAGACCATATGTCAGACCTACTAGTTCTTTCTTTTATAATGATTATTGGCCTAATCACTTTGACTCATTGAATAATGGTGGTGGGAAATGGAATACTGCTGTGAAGCCCTCAGCAGGTTGTTCTTGGCCTAAGAAGGGACCTAATATGCAATACAGGCCCAAGAACAATGGTGGATCTAAAACATCTACATGGCCTGTTACTAATGATCCACAAGGCAGGCTCAAGTCAGCAATGACTTGAGTCTCCAATGTGTACTAATTCTGTATATTTTGTTGTTATTGTAGGAACATCCTTTAAAAAGTACTGAAGTTGGAATTGTAGATAGTGGTTGTTCCAGAAGTATGTCTGGAAACAAGGATAAGATGCATGACTTTGAACCAATTGAAGGAGGGGGCACTGTAACCTTTGGAGGTGGAGATGGCAAGATTACAGGGAAAGGAACCATCAGGACACCCTTGTTAGACTTTGAAAATGTTTACTATGTGAAGGAACTGGAGAATTTTAATCTTATCTCAGTATCACAAATTTGTGACACCAAACATAAGGTTTACTTCTCTGAAGATGAGTGTCTTGTACTCTCCAAGGACTTCAAACTCCCAGAAGACACCACAGTATTGCTGAGAGTTCCTAGGACCTTCAATTTGTACACATTCAATCTGAATGAAGTACAGCCTGAAGGTGATCTAACATGTTTGGTAGCCAAAGCTTCCCTGGATGAATCTAACAAATGGCATAGAAGAATGGCACATGTAAATTACAAGACCATAAACAAGTTATCTAAACTTGGTCTTGTTAAGGGCCTCCCTTCTAAACTCTTCACCAATGAACACAATTGTATTGCTTGTAACAAGGGTAAACAACACAGAGCCTCTTACAAAACAGTTCAAGCAGTGAGCAACATTTCAGAACCTCTTCAGTTGCTACACATGGATCTCTTTGGTCCAACCCCCATTAGAAGTCTTGATCACAAGTACTTCTGCCTAGTTATTACTGATGATTATAGCAGGTTTTGCTGGGTGTTCTTTCTCAAGACTAAGGATGAAACAACTCCAATCCTGAAAGAATTCATTACCTTAGTTGAGAATCAGCTGAATAAAAAGGTTAAAGGAATTAGGTGTGACAATGGTACAGAATTCAAAAATGTGGTCTTCATAGAATTCTGTAAGTCTAAAGGGATTAGAAGGGACTATAGTACTCCAAGGACTCCACAACAAAATGGAGTTGCTGAAAGAAAAAATAGAACCCTCATTGAGGCTGCTAGATCAATGCTTGCAGACTCTAAACTCCCCACTATGTTCTGGACTGAAGCAGTCAGCACTGCATGCCATGTCTTGAACAGGGTATCCATCACTAGACTACATGTCAAGACACCTTATGAACTTCTCACTGGAAAAGTTCCACACGTTCATTACCTTAAGCCTTTTGGATGCAAGGTGACTATTCTGAATACTGCTGATATTCTAGGTAAATTTGATGGGAAGGCTGATGAGGGATATATAGTTGGGTATTCAGCTCATAGCAAGGCCTACAGAGTATATAATCTGAATGCTAAAAAGATTGAAGAGACCCTTAATCTGAGGTTTCTTGAAGATCAGCCTAATATTCAGGGACAAGGCCACTCTTGGTATTTTGACCTAGATTATTTGACTGACTATTTGGGTTATACTAGGCATGCTTCTAATCCTGATGCAGGTGTCAAAGATCCAAGTTCTAACCCTGCAGGTTCCATGGATGATGACTCAGACTGTGAGTCTGAGCCAGACGAGAATACTATTGTTGTACCATCTTTTCCATCTAACCATTTTGTAGGTAATCACTCTACTGCTGAACAAGATGATGAATCACATTATGCAGAAGATCTTGCAAGATTGAAGAAGCAGGAACATGCTGCTACTCAGGAAGCTCAGAAACTCAATAACAAGGTTACACAAGAAACTGAGGCTCTCCTACATCAATCAGCACAAGCAGTCAGTGGCAACAAGGATTCTGCTGAAGGCACACCTGTTTCCACTGATGATGTTCCAGATGCTGATTCTGCTGCTATTCAATCTCCCATATCTACTGAAGTCTCTGCAGACTTTGCTAAACCCTTTACCAGATTTCCAAGTCCCTCTGATCTTGGAAATCACCAACCAAAGCCTGGCTTGTTTAACTCAGCCTCATATGATACTGAGTTTGAGCCAACTATCACCAACATTGATGCCAACATTGATGTTCCACCCCATACTACCAAAAGGATTCACAATGCTCATCCTTTATCAAAGATTATTGGTGATCCTAATGACCCTGTTCGAACAAGAAGCACAGTCACAAATACCAAATATGGAGAAGTTGCTTTTATCTCTTATGTTTACAATCAAAAGAGGAACAATCACACAGACTTCAAACATTGTTTATTTGCATGCTTTCTTTCTCAAATTGAACCAACTAGTGTTCCTCAAGCACTGGCTGATTCAAGTTGGCTTGAGGCTATGCAAGAAGAGATGCTGCAATTCAAGAATCAGCAGGTTTGGATTCTAGTTCCTCTTCCTGATGGGAAATATGCCATTGGGACTAAATGGATTTTGAAGAATAAAAGAGATGCCAGGGGTATTGTGGTGAAGAACAAAGCAAGACTAGTGGCTCAAGGTTTTCGACAAGAGGAAGGTATTGACTATGATGAGGTCTTTGCACCTGTGGCCAGAGTTGAAGCTATTCGAATAGTTTTGGCCTATGCCTCTTATATGGGCTTTATGGTTTATCAGATGGATGTTAAAGGTGCTTTCTTGTATGGAGAGATTGAAGAGGAGGTTTATGTGACTCAACCCAAAGGATTTGAAGACCCTGATCATCCTGAGTATGTGTACAAGGTTGTGAAAGCTCTCTATGGCCTTCATCAAGCTCCCAGAGCTTGGTATGCTAGACTCTCCACATTTCTGCTGAAGAATGGCTACAGAAGAGGTACCATTGACAAGACTTTATTCCTGAAGAAAGATTCTAGGGATATTATCCTTGTGCAGGTGTATGTGGATGACATTATCTTTGGTTCTACCAAAGAAGCCTGGTGTAGAGAGTTTGAGGATTTAATGAAGGGAGAATTCCAGATGAGTGCCATGGGAGAACTCACTTTCTTTCTGGGGTTACAAGTTCAGCAGAAACCTGATGGGATCTTCATACATCAGGAGAAATATGTCAGAGATATGTTGTCCAAGTTTGCCATGGAAAATGTCAGGACTGCCACTACTCCATATGAGGCTCCCAAAACTAAGACCAATCTTACTCCTGATCTCCCTGTGAATGTCCATTTGTACAGATCTATGATTGGTTCTTTGATGTACTTGACTGCCTCAAGGCCTGACATTACATTTGCTGTGAGTGCATGTTCCAGACACCAAGTCACTCCACTTACTTCTCATATGAATGCTGTCAAGAAGATTTTTAAATATCTGAAAGGCCAACCAAACTTAGGTCTTTGGTATCCCAAAGAGTCTCCATTTCAGCTAGCAGCTTACAGTGATAGTGACTATGCTGGGGCCAATCTGGATAGAAGATCCACCACTGGAGGTTGTCAATTTCTTGGAAGAAGGCTGATTTCTTGGCAATGCAAGAAACAGACAATAGTTGCTACCTCTACTACTGAAGCAGAGTATGTTGCTGCTGCCAATTGTTGTGGTTAGGTTCTATGGATTCAGAATCAATTACTGGATTATGGGTATAACTTCATGAATACTACCATTTTCATTGACAATCAAAGTACCATATGCATTGTTAAAAATCCAGTTTTTCATAATAGAACCAAACATATTGAAATCAGACATCATTTTATAAGAGATGCTTATGAGAAACATTTGGTTAAAGTGGTCAAAATTCACACAGATGAAAATGTGGCAGATTTATTAACCAAGGCATTTGATGGACCAAGGTTTCAATATTTGGTGGTCCATATTGGCATGTTAAACCCTTAACTGCAAAGTTTAAGGGGAGGCATAAGCCTCAGGAGAGGCATATGCCTCAGGGGAGGATGATGACTGTAAACTTTGATTTATTTGTATATGTTGTATACTTTCTGAGTTTTAACAAGTTTTTAACACTAACCCTCAAATAGTTGTGCAAGTTGTTTTGTGTATTTGCTTGTTTGGTGTATTTGCAGATGTTATGAGAATGAAAGTTCCAAGATTAATGTCACCAAAAGCTAAAGTCAAAGAATGTGGTCAATATGCTGAATGTGGTTTCTACTGATTCATGGAATAATGCTGAAGGTCTGATACATTGAATGAACTCAAGAGAGGATCTTTTCATTCATTCATAGAAACAAGTTACAACTTACATTCGAGATTACAAATGAGTTACAATGACCATTCCTAAACTATTAGCTAACTCAGTACTACTAGCTTCTATCAATTATTACAAAATACTTGAGGCTATGACAAGTACAATGAAGAAGCTGAAGATGAAAATGAAAAAAGAAGAGAAGGAAGAATGAGAAGATGCTCATGAATTAAGGTCAAGAAAATACTCAAGAACCTTGATCCATGGTTACATTCCTCAGTCACCTACTTCTCCTTCTCCTTTCCCTTACGTATGATCTCAGACCTCTTGATCTGTCCAATATGTTCTTGGTGTGGAAGACCAGGTCCTGGTGCAGGAACATCCAACACCACATTTTGTGATGTTGAAAGAGATGGATCCCTAGTATTTGATCTTGGTAGGGATCTCTCAGGAGTGGAAGGAGGAAGAAAGGGTGGATCTTCAGGTTCTTCCTCTGAAGTGTCTTCATCAGAGGTATAGATGAAGGGAGAGACAAGCTCTCTTTCAGCAGGATTGGGTGCATTGCTTGTTTCACCTTTCAAGTGAGCATTCCATTGTCTCTCTTGTGCAGCACATCGATCCTCAAATGCTCGTGTAAAGTCAGAACCTTCAAGTCCCCGAGGATATGGTGGTATATCCTCTTCTGATGATGAAGAAGAGGAATTTGAATCTGAGTTTTCTGGATGTGAAGACATGGTTTGAATGGTGAATTGGGTCTAATTGGAATTAGGGTTTGAATGATAATTAGGGAAAGTTGATGAATGAGATGTGAGATTTGGGGTGATTAAATAAGCTATTTTGAGGAGTTACGAAATTAAATGCGAGTTGGGTGGCACAGTTAAAATCAAGATATTGACCAAAGATATTTTTACTTTTGGTTGATTCTGCAGATAGTTGACTGTTCTTCAGCAGGTTTGACTTTCATTACTGCTGAAGGGTTAATTTTAAAATTAGAAGTTTTGTCAGACTTGGTCAATAAGTTGTTCCGATAATTTTGACCACGATTGGGGAACTTCCAAATTTAACTCACTCTGCATATCTTTTCAAATCACAAATTATTCGCTTATCACTTCACATAAACCCATTATTCTTTGGTGTAATTCATAACCATCTCACACACATTCAGTCAAATGGCTCAACTTGGATTGAAGGGTGACCATAACAAATATGCTATTCTAACAACAAAGAAGGGTCATGAAGAATTCGATTTGATGGTGGAGTTTTTACAAAGGTCGAAGATTCATTATGCTTTGACTTATTGTCCTAATTTGGTGTGTGAATCTCTGGTGAAGCAATTTTGGGCATCTGCTACTAAGAGAACTGCTACAGAGATTGTAGCTGAAATTGATGGCGTAGAATATGTGGTGACAGAAGGGTTGATAAGGACAAAGCTTCAGTTGGATGATGAAGATGGTGTGTATCATTCCAACACTGCAGAGATTCTTGCTGGGTTAAGAGAAGCTGGATATCAAAGTACTGATACATCAAAGTGGCACAAGAATCAATTTTGTCCGAAGTGGAGGTATTTGGTGCATCTGCTGCTTCAATGTTTGAGCAACAAGTGTGGTGGATGGAACCAGTTCTCTCTGCAATTGGGTTGTGGTATTGTCTGTCTATCTAAGGGTGAAACTTATAATTTTTCTAAGTTTATTTTTGATAATATGCTAGAAAACATAGATAAAGAACAACATAAGTTTTTAATGTACCCTAGATTCTTACAGATTATATTAGACATAACCACTGAGGATACAACTCATATACCCATTAAAAGTCTAGGTTCTAAGTTGTTTGCCTCAATAAAAACTAATTATACTGGGGATCATTACCCTGTATTGGAAGCTATGTTGCCTCAAGGGAATGCCAATGAAGTTGAGGATGATAATGCTGGTAATGTGACTGCTTCTAATGCTGCTGATGATGGTAATCCATCATCTTCAGGTGTTGCTGCTGATGGTAATCCGTCAGTGGTAATGGAAGAGTTACCAGCTACAACTGCTGAACCTTTACCTGATTCTACTGACTTGCCACCACCTACCCCTGTACACATGTCACCTAGCCCTACCATCTCACCAGTTCAGGATGCTCCAACTGAGCAATTTCATGAGTTTGAAGTTGATCTACAGACTTTTGAACCTGAACTAAATAGACTACCTTCACCTAGTTCTTTGGGAGAGCAAATTAATGTAGGTTCTCCTAATGTTGTACATGAGTCTGTTTCTCCTACAGGGTTCAATGAAGCTCCTCATACCACTGAGCAATCAAGTGATAGAGCAGAGGACCCTATTACTCTCACATTTGTATATGAATCTCTTAACAGGTATATGAAAATGACTGAAGATCTCCAGAAAGAACTTGCTGAGACCAAGACTACTCTTGGTAATGAGATTCAAAGTCTGAAAAGAAAAGTCAAAGATTTGGAGACACAGCTGGGTCAGCAGAATCAAAGCAAAGATGGATTGGATTCTACTGAAGAGGCAAAGGAGGCAAATTTGGATTCTCTTGAGATTCTAGCTGAAGTTGCTAGACAGTCTCATGTTCTTCCTCCTAAAGCTGCTACAGCATCTCAATCTAAACCAATCATACTAGTTCAAAGAAGAAGTACAAGACAGTATTTGGCAAAACAAGTTGCTGAAGCTTCAAAAGTATCTGGTAATGATAATGATGTGCTGATGACTGAAGCTGAGGATATACTTCAGGAGAAACAATCATTCAGCAAGGTTACTGCTGATCAATCTGCTGACAAAGGAAATGCATCAGGGGAAACATTTTTTGTAGCTGGGAAAGAATACATGAATTCTCCTATTCATCATTCATCTGAGAACATAGAGATTTCTACTGATAAAGAGGTTCAAGATGCACATGATGAACCTATGGCAGATGTGGATATGTCTAATGATCATATTGCTGAAGCTAATGTTTCTCATGATGGTTTGGATGAGCTTGTAACTGATGAAGATAGAGCTGGTCAAGGTAAAGTATTGCAAGAATGGGAAAATTATATGAAGAGTGCAAATCTTGCTAAGGAAGTACAAGCTAAGTTTGATGCAGAATTAGATTCAGAGACTGAAAGATATGTGTCTACTTTACCCATTGCAAGACAAAGGGAATTGGATGCAGCAGTTCTAGAGTTTGATGAGTCAGACTGGCAGTCTATTGGAAAACAGATGCTTGCTAATACTACTGTAACTGCTGATCTTTTTGGAAAGAAAGTGGAGGAACAAGATTTTGAATCTGAGATTGTGAAAATGTTAAAGATGAGGAAGAAGGCAGCTGATGAATTAAAGGCTAAAGCAAAAAGGGAAAAACCCATGACTCAAGCACAGCAAACAGAGTATATGAGAACATATGTAAAAAATCAGAGCAGCTCAGTATATAATACTGCTTGGTCTAAGAAATATGTATGGGGACTTCCTTTCAACAACCTAGTTGAGATTTATAATAGAATCAAATCTAGGAATGCTAAAGCTGGAATGGATGCTTCAAAGAAAATTCCACTTCTTAATGTTGATGAGGATTCTTCTAAGAATGTTCATATAGCTGCTGCACAAGTATCTTTACCTGCTACTTCTACTGGTGTTGATGTTTCTATGGATAAAGGTAAAGCCAAAGTAACAACATCAGATGCTCCAACTAGGAAGAGAACTAGGAGACAATTAGAGCTGGAAAGATTAGGTGAGGAGACTGCTAGAAAGTTGACTGAAGATCAAGAAGCTGAACAAAGGGCTACACTTGCTAGATTTCATGATCTGAAGACAAGAGAAGTTGAAATTCAAGCTGCTAGGAACAAACAAATCAGGAAAGCTATGGATGAACAATATGCCTCTGCTGCACTTGAATCTTCTGAAGATTCTGCTGATGACCAAATGGATACTCCATCAGTGGATACTGAAGGTGCAGAAGGTACTTCTGCTGATGCAGCAGTTCATGATGCTATTTATGTTCCTGGTAGAAGAGGAAAGAGAATGGCTAGAGTAGGATCATTACATAGTCTAATTAATGTAAATGATTCAGATGCTACATTTATAAGGGAAGGATCATCTGATGATTGGCCAGAAGGAACTAGAGTGGTTCTAGTAAGTTGGGAGTTAAGTCCAGATGGTCAACTCAATATCATTCATAGATTGGATAAGTCATCCATATCTTTTGTTTTCCTTCAGCAGATTCTTCATCTTGTAAGTTATCAGGATTTGGTCACTCTACATGAGTTGGTTACTAAGTTTTATGCCACTCATACTCCTGAAGGTTATGGATTGTATTTGTTGGGTGATCTTCAAGTATTGTTTGATTCTTCTACTCCTACTGGTGCAAGTTATGATATATGGAAGAATAATCAGAAATGGAAAGTTCAGAGTTGGAAGTTCTATCCTATGTCTTATGTACATTTGCTGGAAACTACCACTGGTCTGAGGATTATCATGGATATTATTCATAAATATCCTCTGAAGGTATCTTTGATGGAGAAAATGTTGCAACAGAAGTTGGAAATTCCTCCTGATCCAGCTGGTAATACAAGATTGTTTGCTGAATCTTTGGTGAAGGTTTTCAAACAAAGGATTAAGACTTCCAGAGCAGCAGTTGAGTAGGGATCTTATGTTGTATATTTTTTTATTTTAGTTAAAAAAAAAAAAAAAAAAAAAAAAAAAAAAAAAAAAAAACTAACATATTGTTATATAGTTTTTGTTTGCAGGTTTGGTTATCAACTTACCTGATGTTGACTATTCCATCATAAAGTTGGCTAGTCCAAAGGGTACAGCTTTGGTAAAGACACATCAAATCTGTTGATAGCTGTAATGGTTTGCTCAAAACCATAGGGTTGTCAACTCACCAATGCTTTGTTGCTGAGTAGTTGAAATGGTTGTCAATTGACCATGGATTTTTCCATTTATGGATTCTGAATAATTGGCTAGCCCACATGTATATGGCTTGTGGTAAAGGCAGTGGAAAACCATATTTGGTAATCAATTAACCAAGTTGATTTTCATCAAGATAATTGGCTAGTCCTGAGCAAACGGCTACAGGTAAAGACATCTCAAATCCGTTTATAGCTGATGATTTGCTAAAAATCATGTGGTTATCAGTGTACCTTTGAACACTTGGCTACTCCAGTAGTGATGGCTATTGGTAAAGAGACATCAAATCCATTATTTTCAATGATTCACCTCTCACAGGAGTTAACACACCTGGAAGTGATGAGAATAGTATGAAACTCATTTGTTTTGATGTACCTTAAGTCATTTGTTGCTGCAAAGAATGGAGCTTTCAAGAATATGCTGATCATAGAGATTTTACTAAAGATGATTCTTTGCTGGTGCTCTTACAATCCTCTTGGTATGTTATTTGGAAGATCTATCAAGAATCTTGAACTTAACTAGGTCAAATTCAAGATTAGGGGAGGATTGTTGGGAATTCTGTGAAGTCAGGATTCTGCTGCTATTTCTGCTGAAAAGATTCTGCTGAAGGTTTCGTTTCTGCTGAAGTAGTATATCTGCTGAAGACTAGTTTCAGCTTTATTAGTTTCTGCGGATTTAGTAATTCCGTATTTTATGTAATATAGTTTGGATATGCATGAGTTTATTTAGGAAGTGATAATGCATATCTATTAGAAGTTTTAGAATATACGTTTCTTGTGAAACGGTTTAGGGTTCCTTGTGTATAAAAGGAACACACGTTTATGTATTGAACAACTTTTTAGTGAGTTATTATTAATATAAAAGATCCATAGAGGATTAAGATTTCTTAGTTAAAAGCTTGTGTTTTATTTCCGCTTTAGAAATACAAGTTGCAGAGATTGTCTATTAGTGTGTTGTTGATTACAATAACATTGCTAACGATTCTAGAGTGCTCAATAAGATCTATCAAGGTCTTTAAGTTCAACAACTTGGTCGAAATCTTCATCATCATCAGTATCATAACGAATGGGTAACGGAGCACTTTCCCGTTTACGCCTTTTTTGTTGGTTATAGCGCGGCTCAAACGGCTCGAATTGAGTAGGCAATTGCGGGAGGGGTTGTTGGGTGTAGTAAAATGGTGGAGATTTGATGTTCGTATATTTGGGGGCGGTAAACGGATTGAGGTTCGTTCAATTGGGGGCGAACGGGTTGTGATTGAACTCGGCCACGAATTGAGCCCCTCAATACTCGATTGGTTTTTTGGCGCATTTTTTTTAGCCTCCATATTTTTTGATTGAGGTTCGATTGGTTTTTTGGATTGTGTATTCCCATTCACCCAAAATGTCCAATATATATTTGAAGAAAAAAGATACGTTTGATGCCAACGGTCAAAAAGTACCCCCCCCCCCCCCCTAACGTTCGAAATTTTGGCTCTTCCCATGCGTAAAACTTTCACCCACAATGGATCACTCGATGCATCTCGCAGGACCGGCGGCGGTGTTCCCGTGCGTGATGCATCCCTTCCCGTGCCATCACTCACCCATTGCCAACCCCCTTTGACCATAGAAAGTAAAACTAATGGAAGCTAGCATAAAAAGGTCAGTATTTAATCTAAGCATGTAAAAAGATAAAATTCAATTGTGTTGGCTATCCCACATTGAGCTTTGAAGAAAAGTAGCAAAAGAAAATTTATTATAAATAGAGAGGGAAAGGTAGTATTTAGGTTAGGGAAGTTCAAAGTTTGAAAAACCACTTATCTTTTGTAGTCTTAGGATATAATTTCTTAACCTGGGCTAATATGGGACAATTGGTTATTTGAAATTTTTTACAAACCCAACTATTTTATAAAAAAAAGCTTTTGGGTTTTATGATCCTGTACTTGTTAAGAGCTTTATGTTTCGTCAATCACATGAATAACACTTATTACTGCTTTGAAGTTTGAAGGACCCTTATATCTCATGTACTTTTTCTTATTTTTATTGTTTATGCTGTTCCCACCGAACTCCACTTTGCAAAACAATGAGGGGTGGGCTCAAGGACCCCTATCCTGATGATAAATTTACACCAGTTTTGAAGGTAAGATTTTCGAAATCTGTTAATTTCATGGTTCTGTGCTTGTTAAAGGATTCCTGAAGTTTTATATCTTTCTGGTATACCTAATCAGGTCATAATAGAGAAAACAAATATCAACTCGTTTGAAGTTGGAGATATCGTTGTTGGATCAGTCTTGGGATCAGGCTCCCAAAGAGCAAGTGAACGCAGGATGAAGCTTTCCTGGTATGTCCAAAAGTCAAGAGATTGCATTTCTCGACAATGTATGCTGACTTCTCTCCATCATCTACTTATATACTATTTTACCTATTTCTCAGAAACGGTGCCGGTGAGAGTTGTCAACAGACAGTGTTCCTCTGGTCTTTGAGCAGTTGCTGATGTGGCTGCGGCTATTAAAGCTGGATTTTATGACATTGGTGAGTTATTTTATGTTTTCATTTTCTCATTGTTAAGCGTCACTTAAGAGTCTCATAAAGAGTATCAACCTCGGCTTACTTTCTGAACTGTTTTACTTGTATATTATAAGGTATTGGTGCTGGTTCAGAATCTATTACCGCGAGTTTTAAATCTTGGCACTCTTGGGACGGACCTGTTAACCCAAGAGTATGCTCTTTCTTCTTTACCTTTGGATATAGGCACTCCAAGGTAGGTTCTTACTTTTTGGATGTAATCGGAGATTGATATGTTCCTATAACAGGCGATGACAATGGTACAAGCTCAAAATTGTCTTCTTCCGATGGGCATTACGTCAGAAACTGATGCACATTTCTTTGGCGTGACTCAAGCCAACATTTCTTTGGAGTGATGGTGCTGGTGCTGTCCTTATGAAAAGAAGTCTCTCTTTGAAGAAGGGAATACCAATTCTTGGTCTATTCAGGTATTTATGAAGCTTCTTCACATATGTGTGTTTTTACGTGCTTGTGTGTCCTTATGTCGATGAAGTACACAGTGAGAACAAACTTTTAAATGTTATATGTGAACAATAGAGATAAACAAATATTGTTTTTTCCTTTAATCGAAAATCTGAAAATTTATATCGTCTGTTCAACTTTCTTCCTTTATCAGTTTGATTTATCGGACTTAAAACGGGTTAAACCACTGTGGGACTTTTGCTGATGTAGGTGTTCCACCCGCGATTATGGGAATCAGCCCTTCTGTCGCAATTCCAACTGCAGTCAAGGCTACTGGTATTGAAGTTAAAGATATTGACCTTTGTGAGATCAATGAGGTGATAATTAGCTATGTTCTTATGCAGTTTTGTATGTATCATAACCTCTTACATTAGTAATTGACCTTGAAATAGTTTGTTTAGTTGCGTGTTGGAAATTGATCAAAGTATGTACGTCTATCATACGAAACACTGTCTCGTGCTGCTGGATCCTACATTTTCAATGCAACAGGAATTGCTGGTAAACTGTATGGTCTCTCCTTCTGATTGTTTTGCTCAAATTGATGAGATCTCATGCTGCAATTTGCTTTGCTTGTTTACAGTAGTAAATTAATGTGATTACCTTTTTCTTCAGTGGATATGACTCCTAAGTAGCTAGTAGCTAGCTTATGTTTTATAATGTTACAAATAACTTAAAAATATTAAAAATTAAACAACCCAATCACCATAGAAAGTAAACTAATGCATTAAAAAAAGTTAGTGTTTAATCTAAATATGTATAAAGATAAAGTTCAACTGGGTTAACTATCCCACATCGAGCTTTGAAGGAAAGTAGCAAGGAAAGATGTTATTATTAGAGCTGGCATAACAGGTGCACACGACACGAACACGACACGAACACGATAAGGTTAAAAAACTAATGGTCCGATAAAAGCCCGAGCTATAATTTCTTAACTTGGGCTTATATGTGATCATTGGTTATTAAATTTTTTTACAAACCCAACAATTTTTTATGAAAAACTTGTTGTCTTATGATCCTTGAGCCGTACTTGTTAAGCTTTGAGGTTATTGATGTAGCAAATGACTTTAAATGCTAAAACGTTAACTATTAAAAAGGCAAACATAAAGGACACCTAGACTTGCACCTTTTATAAGTAGAGTTTGTTTTTTACTTGTTTGAATATGATCAACTTATGTTGACTGACTGTTTCGAAAACATTTTGATACACCCAAACACTTTCATGCTGTAATATATTTCACTATTATTAAGGGGGTGACAACCATGACTAAGCATACTTTTATCATAATTGTAATTAGCCACTAATATTCAACCAACTCATATCATGTCTAACCATGCCTAAATCCATAATTTTAGTGGCAATGTGATGCCTAACCATGCATATATATATATATATATATATATATATATATATATATATATATATATATATATATATATATATATATATATATATATATATATATATATATATATATATATATATATATATATATATATATATATATATATATTTAATTATATTTAACAATTTAATTTAAAACATCAAATTCCATTTAATTTAAAAAAAAAGTTACATGATAGATATGAAAAAAAAAACAAAACAATTTCTAAAAATTGCAAGGCCATCCATATTTGGCCGCGACTTCACGTTTTTTTGTAATCATAATGTCGCGCATTGTTGGGTCTAGTATTGTATCATGGGGGTCGTTGAAGAACTTCATTGCTCGAAAAAAATTCTTTTCTTGAACCCCTTCTAGTTGTGCCGCCATTAACTTTTCTGTCAACTCTTCCTTCGCACGTTTCTTCTCAACATTCTCATCCATTATTTGTGACTTCTTTGCCGCATAATCTGCTAACGATTCAATACTCTTCTTTGTCGACTCATTTTCGGCCTTTTTCCCTTTTTTCTTCCGGGTAGGAGTTGTGTCGTCATTTAGATCCGGAATAATAGTCTCAACATTGTCATTGCTAGATTCCAACGACTTTCTTCGTTTCTCCGTATTAGACGAAGATGTTTGACTAACGGTTGGTTGTTCCAACCATTTGTCCGATTTCCTAACTACCTCCCACGCCTCAATATGACTAAAATTCTTGCCTTTGGTTTTCTTTTTATAATCGGCCAATGCATTTCTCATCAAGTTAAGATCGTCACACCCACTATCACGACATCGGTTCTACAATAATAAAAAATATAATTTAAATTTACACTAATAATTAAAATAAACAAGTATAAATGTAAACAAATAATAAATATAAATAAAAAAATTATACAAAGTATATAATTTAAAACTTACTTGTTGGATGTATAGGCCGTTAAAAGTATTCAATTCGGTATTCATATTTTTCCATTTTGTGTTCAACCCATGGAATGTTCGTAAAGTATCTGGCACATTTTGCTTGAAGTGCTCTAGAATTCTTCCCCAAAAGCTATCAGACTTTTGTTGATTCCCGACCTTTGAGCATGTTGAGACATGAACCCAAGCTTTTGCCAAAAATACTTCTTCGTCGGTCGTCCAACTTTTTTTACCACTTTACCCGGAATTTTTATTTCTTGAACGTCATCATCATTTTTTTCTTCAACTAAAACAAATATATATATATATATATATATATATATATATATATATATATATATATATATATATATATATATATATATATATAACGATTTGAAAAAAAAATACTACAACGATTAGAATATATATATATATATATATATATATATATATATATATATATATATATATATATATATATATATATATATATATATATATATATATATATATATATACATACATATATATATATATATATATATATATATATATATATATATATATACATATATATATATACATATATATATATACATATATATATACATATATATATATATATATATATATATATATATATATATATATATATGGGTTAAAATAAAAAGGATCTTATAATAAAAAGTGTAGGAAGGATTGTGAGGGCGACATGTGTCACCCCTATGCCACATCATATGACACATGTCACCACCCCCCCCACCCCCCCACCCCCCCCCCCCCCACCCCGCAAAAAAAAAAAAAAAATTCCCGCCAAAAAAAAATTTTTTTTGGGCAAATTTTTTTTTTTTTTCCCGCCAAAAATTTTTAGTGCATCACAGTTATAAAGTTACTGCATCACAATTATAAAAGTTACTGCATCACAGTTTTAAATTTTAGTGCATTAAGGTTATAAGTTACTGCAACATAGCTGATGCACTAAACTATTAACTATGATGCAGTAACTTATAATAAAGATGCACCAAAACTTAAAAAAGAATCGTATTTTAATTGTGATGCAGTTACATACATATATGATGCATAAAACTTATGATAATTCAGTTTCTTTATAACCATGATGCAGTAACTTTATAACCATGATGCAGTAACATTAAAACCATGAATGCAGTAACCGTGATGCAGTAAAATCATAATTGTGATGCAGTAAACGTGATGCAGTAACTTTATAACCGTGATGCAGTAACTTTATAACTGTGATGCACTAAAAAATTTTGGCGGGAAAAAAAAAATTTTTTTGCCCCAAAAAAAAATTTTTTTTTGGCGGGAAAAATTTTTTTTCGGGTGGGGGGGGGGGGGGGTGGGTGGGGGTGGGGTGACACGTGTCATATGATGTGTCATATGATGTGGCAAGGGGGTGACACATGTCACTCCCACAATCCTTCCTACACTTTTTATTATAAGGCCCTTTTTAGAATAACCTCACCATATATATATATATATATATATATATATATATATATATATATATATATATATATATATATATATATATATATATATATATATAGGGTGAGGTTATTTTCAGAACCAAATAAATTGCGAGAACTGCGAGAACCAACATCAACCAATCAGATTTCTTGGATTTTTATTTTTATTTTTTAATTCAAAAGGGTATAATAGTAAAAAAAAACTATTTTCAAAATTTGTTTGTTTATAAAATCCTGTTTTTTTAAAATTCCCTTAATTTTCGGAACTTAACTTTTTTTTTTGGCATGATTATTTAAAAAAATTTCAGGTGCATATGTGTTTTTTAGAAAAATGTAAATTTACATGTGTTAATAGTGTAACATTGTTATATATACTTCAAACTTGTTTTGCTTATAAAGATAATTGCACATATGTTTTTATTGTGTACAATTTTGTAAAATTCAATATTTTAAATCTATGAACATAAATATCCTTCCAAGATTAAACATCATATAAATTCAAATACAAATGATATAAAAAAAATAATAAAAAAAAAACACTCTACAATTTATTGATTATACATGTGTGTACTAATAATATTTAACACAATTGGATTCATCACTTGTGTCTTTACATCATTATTATGATCAACTTTTCTTTAGAAAGTATGTACTTGGTGAAGACACATATGCACTCTTTATATTGGTGATGACCCATCTTTATTAGACATGTCCAATACCTGAAATTACAAGCAACTGTTAGTTTTTTTTAATAAACAACTAGCAAACACATATGCACAAAATAAACATATATACATAATTTAAAACATATATTACCCCATCTTTGGTTTATATGAACCTTAAAACACATATGCACATTTATTAACTTTTAACCAACCATAAAACACATATGCAAACCCAACCTTAAAACACATATGCAAATAATTCAATTGATTGTATATCAACCACAAAACACAAGTGCACCCTCAAATTAGAACTAGCAAACACGTATGCACAAAATAAAAACATATATGCACTTTCAATACATTCAACTAAAAAAAATTAATAATAATAAAAAATAAATAAAAAAAACACATATGCAGAAAGACATGGCGCAACCTAGAAAAGGTTTACCAACATTGCCCAAAGACGAACATCTTTCCCAACTCTCTCTATTCGAGACCATATAAGAACACTCGGTACGACTGCTTGGCTTTTCCTGATAACACCCTTCACTAAATATGTGAGTTCAAACTATCTAACTAGAAAAAGACAACAACATAAGCTTAAGTTTTCACTTTAGAAGGAAAGTACTTTCGTATAATGAAAAGATGATCTTAAGGCAACTGGAAAACAAAGGTACTAGTGTCACCTATTTATGTTATAATATGATTTTTAATACTTGAAATTACCTGTTGTAATTTTGAAATGTAAATCCTAACAATTTCAAAGGAAGCAAACAAGCCTACACACATAAATCTTTAATAATATACTCCGTAAAAAATTCAAAGTCCCGTACTTGAAATAATTTTTACATAGGCAACATTCTAATTTCAACTAAACAAATACTAGTATGTCATATCCATAATATTAATCTTTTGCGGATTCAAGATCATGAAAACGTAGAACCCATGAAAAAAACAAAAAATAGCAACGTACATATACTGATCTTGAATGGTCTTCACATAGAAATCATGTGAGAGATAGACTAAAGAAAGTGTACATGATCGATCTCGATTTACAAGAACCAAACATTCAAAAGGTAAGAAAAACTTAATAAAATTTACCTTTGTCCATAGCATTTTTAAAGCATTCATGGGCCTGTAGCAATCATCTTGTTCGAAGAAAATGACAGCAAGGTTTTTCTTAAAGGTGTACACATGTATTTTTATCGCTATCGAATCTTCAACATCTGTGAAAATCCTAACAACACTTTCTATTAAAAAAATAAAATAACCAGAATAATTAATCCGAGTATGAAAATCCTAACAACACTTTTTTATTAAAAAGAAGACGCACCAGATCTTGCCAATAATGGTACTGATCGGTTAATCTTCACTCCTCCAAGCATCATAAAAATCAAAATCGAATCAAACCATGGAGAGGATCATGGTGGCTGTACATACGTACCAATTAATTTTTAATTAGGTTTAGGTTTAGAGGGGAGAGGTAGGCAGTTTTTAGGTAGAGAGATAGGGAATTCCAGATCTTGAAAAGAATGAAAATAGGATTTAAACGATTTTGGGAGTGGGATGCTAATTTTCTGGAAGATTTAAATTCCCATTTTACCCCTAAATTAAAATTTTCATCCAAATTAAACTACATATATTTTCAAAAATGCCATTTTGCATTATTATGTTGTACACTATGTAATATTAGTAGTATAAAGGTGGTTCTCGCAGTTCTCGCAATTTATTTGGTTCTCAAAATAACCTCACACTATATATATATATATATATATATATATATATATATATATATATATATATATATATATATATATATAACGAATTTTACCAAAAAAAATATCACGAATTTAAAAAAAATATATATAACGATTCAAATAATATGTAAATAACGTATTACAAAAAAAAAATATACCGAATTTAAAAAAATATATAACGATTGGACTTGGAAATTGGGTTTCGGGAATAACTTCATCTTCATCATCGTATAACGGTAATTCTCTTTCGACAATTTGTTCCCGTCTTGGTGGACCGTCTCGAAAGTCATTAAAAGGGTTGAACTCGCTTGTCATTGCTATATTATAGTGACTTGGATTCAATGGTGGAGGTGCCGGATAGTAGACTTGTGGTGGAGGTTGAGGATAGTAAGGTTGTGGTGGAGGTCGGGGATAGTATGCTTCTTGACCATGTGGTGGAGGCCGGACGGGATGTTGTCGAGAACCTCGACCACGACCATGAGTTCGACCTTTTGATGTTGAACCTTGTTGGGATTTACTTGGATCCATGATCTTGATTTTTAAAGTGAATTGGTGATTGTGAATATGTGATTTGAAGAAGAGATGGTAAAATGTGATTGTGAATAAGTGAATTGTGATTTTTAAAGGGGGTAATTTTTTTTTTTTTTTGAAAATGTCACAAAATTCAAACGGTAAAATCCCTATTTAATTCCAACGGTACAAAAATTGAATGCGAAATGGTTTTGCCGATCGGTAATGTATACCGATTCACATGCCGAATCTTGCATGCCGAGTTTGTGGTTTCGTTTTGCCGAGCCACACCGAAGCCCTCCCCGAATACGTTGCCACCCCCTAAGTCTCTCATCATAACCAAAATTTAATAAATGATAAAATTGGTGTTTGTTGTATATTTTTACTCGTGTATTGAAAAGGTGGATCCGGTGAAATATATACGTAGGTAACTTTCTCATATCAAGTCACGTGTACATCTTTCCGAAGCTAGTCTTTTGGTACTTTGGCTAAAATAATTTGCAAATATCAATTCTATAAATTTTTTTGAATTTGGGGTTATGTTAAGGAATCCTAAAATACTGAAAATGAGGTATTGATGTTTGTGTTGCGGCAGCATTTTAAGTAGCTAGTAACATACGTTTTATGATGTTACAAATAACTTAGGGCCCGTTTGGTTTGTAGATGGGTTTAGGATTTGAATTTGGATTTTGATTTAGATTTGAATTTGGATTTGGATTTTGATTTGGTATAGGTATTGAATTAAATGAGGAGAGAGAAAAATAAATGACTGATATATTATTTTATAAATAAAATAAAGATTATTTTAATTCTTTTTTGTAATTAAAAAATAAAAAATAATAACATGTGTGGTTAGAGCAAGCTAAAGACAAAACATGTCAGGGGAACGCATCAAAAGCCACCTATGTGCAGTGGAATGCATCTATCATTCAAATGATGTGTCAGAAAAAAGAAAATTTATATTTGAATTTCCTTTCATTCTAAGGACCCGCATACCCCTATACCAAACGGGTACTTAGAGATATTAAAAATCAATCAATCAAAAGATCTTAGAAAGGAAAACTAACGCAAGCTTGCATAAAAAAAAAAAAAAAAAAAAAAAAAAAAAAAAAAAAGTTAGTGTTTTTATTTGAACATGTAAAAAGATAAAGTTGAATTGGGTTGACCATCCCACATCGAACTTAGAAGGAAAGTAGCAAGAAATGACATTATTATAAATAGAAAGGGAAAGGTAGCACTTAAGGTAAGGGAAGTTAAATGTTTGAAAAACCAATAGCAATTAAATGCCCTAGTTATAAATTTCTGAACTTGGGTGTATTCGTTGCTATTGGTTATTTAAATTTTTGACAAACCAACAATTTTATAAGAATTGTTAAGAGCTTTAAATTTTCATATCCTTTTCCTCAAAGAACGGTGGGCCCCAGGACACGATGATATACATTGGTGATATATTCTACTTTGGCTTCACAAAGAAATGTACAAAAACCAACATCCTGCGCTTACTTTCTGAACCAGTTCAGTTGTCTGTTATTTTAGATCTTGGCACAGATCTGTTAACCCAAGAGTCTTGGCACATATACCTCTACATGTGTATATAGTCTATTATATGTTTTTTGTATGTTAAAGGCACTCCAGGGTTGGTACTTACTTTTTGGATATAATTGGGGACTGAAATCTTCCTATACCACAATGGCAGCTCAAGATTGTCTTCTTCGAAGGGGCATTACATCAGAAACTATTGCATATCACTTTGGCGAGACAAGGCAGGAACAAGACCAGGCTGCAGTGAGTATAACTGAACTTTTTTAGAAAGTGCATTGTTTGTTTCATATTTAATGGTGTTTATATTGCATATGTTGATTCCCATAGGAAGGCTGCGGCTGCAACTGCTTTTGGAAAGTTCAAGGACGAGATCATTCCAGTCAAAACTAAGGTAAAGATAGTCGTTTTGTATTCTGAATTGTTATCTAAATGTTCATCTCGAGAAGATCGTTGACCCTAAAACCGGAGACGAAACACCTGCTACAATCTCTGTTGATGAAGGGACCCGTCCTGGAACAAATTTGGCAGAAATTGCAAAACTGAACCAGTATTTAAGAAAGACGGGTCAAGTATTGCTGGTACATGGCAACAAAGCTTTTGTAAGTTTTGTAGGAGATAGTATTTTTTTGGCCCAGTTTCTTGCCTTTGAACCGCAGGAAGTTCAAGCCACGTGAGTGATGGTGAGTTTGAGCTATCATAGACACTAATGTAAAATGTAGGTGTTTATACATAGATATATGTAAATAAGAAGCCAAGTTAGAGCTAATACTGCGAAGTTTCGCAAATCGGTCAGTGCCTATTGTGTGAATATAATGAGCTGAGCTCGAGGTGTTATATAGCCTTATGTAGAACGTGGGTGTATGTAAGTATGTAATGAGCTGAGTTTTTTTTGGTGCAAAGGATGAATTTATATTAATACCAACACAACTTGTACATCAAAATAACATAGAGATATTAAAAAAAAGTCAGTGTTTAATCTAAACATGTAAAAAAGATGTAAATGACAATTGGGTTGACATCCCACATCGAGTTTTGAAGGAAAGTAGCAAGAAAGATATTATTTTAAATAGGGAGGGAAATGTAGCTTTTAAGGTAGGGAGGTTCAAAGTTTGAAAAACCAATGCTCATAATAAGCTTGAGTTATAATTTCTTAACTCGGGCTGATATGTGACCATTGGTTATTTAAATTTTTTACAAACCAACAATTTTATAAAGAAAAACTTATGGTCCTATGATCCTTGAGCTTTACTTGTTAAGCTTTAAGGTCATTGATATTGCAAATAACATCTCAAACTGCTAAAGTGTTTTTACTTCAAAAATACAAACATAAAAGGACACCTAGACATACACCTTTTATAAGTAGAGCTTGTTTTTTTACTTATTTGAATATATGATCAGCTTATGGCGATTGACAGTTTCGAAAATAATGTTGATTGTCCTCTGGAAAATTTAATCTTTTTTTGCTGGTTATGGCTTACAGGGTTGTAAGCATTGGCTTTGGGTGCTTTCCGATGTGATTTAGAGTTAATCAGCCAAATTATTTGAGAAAATCCTAATATGTGCCTCAACCAAATTATGTATTTGTTCAAACTTTGAACCGGTTATTTCTTGCTTGTCAGAAATTGATCTTGTGTTTGTCATAGTTTCAAATGTTACCTAATTGAAGGTCAACTGTATGTAGACCAGACAAGAAAGTTGCCTTGTGATGTCTTGTTTGGTCTCTTGTTTCGCATAAATGTCGAGATTTCAAGTGCTGTTTTGTTTACCATTTATTTCACACTAGTGAAGCATTAGAAAGTGATTCTTTTGCTGGTTATTCTCTTCTAAGCTATTACCATAAGCTTTTTGACAAATTAAGATGCATCGATCATGAATAGAGAAGTAAAGCTCATGAATTTAGAAGATGTTGGGTCATTAAGGTACTAGAACTTAACCTTGAATTGGTAGCAGCGTTTTAATACAACATATGAGCATTGTACCAAGAACAAAACTGTGAGGCAGGTGCACCAAATTGAACATATCATCCATGAGCTGGTTCGTTAGGTTGTTGATTTTTCTTCATTTCTTAAATGATTTTTGGGATGAATAACGATCAGATCACACAATTACGTGATTTTTTAAACGAGAAACCTGCAAATTTATGTCGTCTTTTCAACTTTCTCCCTTTTCAGTTTGTTTTAACGGACTTAATTAGGACTTTTTCCGCAGTTGGTGTTCCAAGCACGATTATGGGAATTGGCCCTTCTGTCACAATTCCAAATGCAGTCAAGGCTTCTGGTGTTGAAGTGAAAGACGTTGACCTTTTTGAGATCAATGAGGTGATAATTAGCTATGTTCTTAACTTCTTGTGGCTTGCTGTCAAGGTAGAGGTTGGAGGTAACGATGTTTTGTTTGATTCATTCTGTCAGATATTTGCTTTGCAAATTATATTTTTCCAAAACAAGCTTGAGATCGATCCACAAAAGATCAATGTCAATGGAGGTGCAATGGCCATTGGACATCCTTTTGGTGCCACAGGTAACTCCTAGAAAATGCACTTATGCAGTTTCGTATGTATCATAACCTCTTACATTATTATTTGAAAAACTGTCCTACTCCATTGCACGAGATGAAGTGTTGTGGCAGAGACAGCCGATTTGGTGTCGTTTCGATGTGTGTGATTGTTTTTGCATGTGGGACGTGAATGCAATGCAACTTTTGCAATGCAGGTACGGGAATGGGAGCAGCTCTTGTTTTTGAGAGAGCCGATTCTTGTGCTGGTCGATCTATCCCGTGCTAAGTAGACCATCTAATCCTCCACCCTATGTTAGTTACGTATGTGTTTCTGGATTTTTACAAGTATACGGTGTCTGTAGCAAGTTACTTGTTCGCATTATTTCATTTTTAAGGTGTATGAATTTATTTGAACTTGAAACAGTTTGTTTATTTGCGTGTTGGAATTTGATCAACATATGTATACGTCTATTATACGAAACAATGTCTTTGAAGCTTTAGTGCTGCTGGATCCTACGTTTTAAATGTGACTCGATGTTTCGATTGTTGGTAAACTGTATGGTCTCTCCTTCAGATTGTTTTGCCCAAATTGATGAGATCTCCTTCTGATTGTTGGTAAATTACTGTGATTACCTTTTTCTTCATTGGATATGACTTCTAAGTAGCTAGTATCTTATGTTTTATAATGTTACAAATAACTTAGAGATATTAAAAATAGAACAATCCAAAGACCATAGAAAGTAAAACTAATGCAAGCTAGCATAATAATAATAATAATAAAAAAAAAAAAAAAAAAAAAAAAAAAAAAAAAAAAGTCAGTGTTTACCATCCCACATCGAGCTTTGAAGGAAAGTAGCAAGAGAGCTGTTAGTATAAATAAGGAGGGAAAGGTAGTATTTAAGGTAGGCAAGTTAAAAGTTTGAAAAACCAATTTTGTGGTAATGGCCAAAGTTAGTAATTTCTTAACTTTGGCTTTTATGACACCATTGGTTATTTAAATTTTTTATAAACCCCCAATTTTATGAGAAAAACTTGTTTTATAATCTTTTAGCTGTATTTGTTTAGCTCTAAATTGTTGATGTTGTTGGTAAGGTTTAATTTTTATCTACAAACTAGTTATAAAGCCCGTGCACGTGCGGGTTTTATTTATTGTGTATTTTTAAGATTTTATTTCTAATTTATTTATATCATTTTTTTTTTTTTTGTGATTTTTTAATCCGAACACCTTATAATTATTATGATTATTTTGAAGTTTCAAATTGTATACTCCGTATTTATTTATGTATATATACACAACAACTTATAATACAATCCTTCAAATGAGCATTAATTGAATAAAGTTTTCCTTCTAGCTTTTCAATTTCCTATAATAGTAATGAGATGCATGGTTTACGAAATACATAGCACCTCTTGGTTTATAAAAGCCCAAACGACCCTAATCTAGTAGCCACCTTGTTTAGTTCTCGTTACTTGTAACATAGACTAATATAAACAACATATGCTCAAAATGTATACTGATTACGGTATAGAATTGACTTATACAATTATAAAGAGAATTGTAAAAAACATATTTCAATACTTTGTTTGTTGAGTTGTTCTAAAAAGTCAAATTTATGAACTCTTCACGACCTAGAGTTGAACACGTAATCTCATATTGGCTTGAATATTTGAGTTACTCCAACTACCAATTTAAGCGAGACATGCGCTCAATCATTTAGATCAAGCAGGAGAACATGTAGAATCGTCGAAATGTTGCAATTTCTAAATCCTCCGCAAATACGCATCTACCTTCGGATGTGCATAAGTAAATACAGTAATTACTTGACGCTTAACACCAATCCCAGACACTCCATAGTAACTTAGTTATCCGGATTAAATATGTAAATTGTAATATTCAAAGGGACCGATACAATATAAGTTAGAGCATGATACCATCTTTAACCAGTACTTCTAACCAGTCCTAGAAGTACTGGTAAATAATCTTCAAGGGCTTGCAGAAGATCACCTAAAGTTGAGCCTCCAGAAAACGAAAAAAACATCCAGTAAATATAATGTTATTACATTTAACAACAATATATATTAAAGTCATTTTTTATAGCAACCATGTTGGGTAGCACTTCTTCTCCGTGTTCTTGTGATAGTTGGAGCTTCTTGTCCTGCCATTACCACTATACGTGTCCTAACCAGGTACAAATACTGCTACTTCACCAATGTTTCCTGGTCTTCTTCTCCCACCTGTATCCTTTGGGGTTGATACAAAGCATCCCATATTATAGTATTTGGTCTTTTATATATCTTCCAGCCCAATGTTAATATAAATGATGCTCCTCACCAAGTTATGGATTCTATAAACAGCACAATCGAAAAATAAATTGATGAAAGAGAAATTTGTACATGGGGATGCTTACATATTCTATTTGTGATATACTATCAAATTTATTTCTCTCTGCACATAACCAAACTTAATCAGGGCCGCAACCAATAAATAAATGAAAGGATAATTACCAAAATAGATCGTTGACTTTTTGACTAGTCACTTTGTAGACTTTCAAATTTCACTTTCCAAAATTAGATCAGGGGAACTAAAAAAATGAGCAACTCAATATAAACGCGACACGTGTCCAAAAAGATTCTAGAATATTCCAAAAAGATTCTAGATTTTGTACTATAGATTCCAAAAAGATTCTAGATTCTGTACTATATTAATAAAATATTTAACACGTGTCGCACATATATGAAGGTTGCTCAGTCGCCAAGTTGCCCTGATCCGCCGGAGGAAAGTGATTTAAAAACATCTATTCAAGGAATGTGCTTTGGGCGACTGATCTATTTTGGTAATTATCCCATAAATGAAATCCAGTTGAAAAGATATGGTTTTAGTTCACCTAGAAAAAATAAAATTTATTACCAGTAAAATGGGTCACAGAGTGGCAACTGGAAAACCAAACAATATTCGCTTCTGGTTTGCATCATCGACTAATGATGGCAAGCTCACATAAACCCCCCTTGTAATAAAAACATTTTAGCTCTTTAATTCTACGATAGACTGATGTTTATTTCAAGAATGTGGTCATGGGTTTGTCTGAACTTAGCATTGATCCTAAGTCTAATGTGCAACGACGTATCTGAAGCTAGACACACCACAATTGTAGGAATGGTCTACTGTGATCCTTGCTTCCATCAAGATTTCCCCAAGCAAACTCTTTTCATCTCAGGTAGGCTTGTGAAGTGTGAAATTGCATTGTAACTATCTATTATGTTTAGCATGTAGTAGTTTAATAACAACACAAATATATGTAGTTATATTTTTTGCAAACAGTTAAAGCAAAATTTTTTCCAAAAAGCCTAGTGAAATCCTAATTTAACCATTCAGATACTATTTTTCTAACCTTTAACAACAAAAATTCAAGTATATATCAAGAAAACCGAAAACACTGAAGTCCAATAATAGTATCTTAACAAACATTAGGTAAAACGTTAAGCCCTCAAAGGTGTCAGTTCTTCAAATCCATATTGTAAGAAGAAATTTAAGTTATATATTCTGTAATTTCATGCCTCTATCAAAACACTCTGGTTGTTTACGTACCAACAAACTAAACTGAAATTCACCTAGTATGTCGTACCCAGCTGTCAAGACAGTTATGTCGTTTTCGCTATTATAGTCAGAAAATATAGATGGGTCATCTTATGTGTTACCAATCACAACGGCAAAGAGTATAACCAACAATTAACCGTAATTAAATTAAACAATTAATAACCTAAAATCTCAAACAAATTCAAATTAATAAATTATAAACTTATCTTCAATTTCTGGTGCATCAGTAAATGTACCGAAATCTGAAGCATCGGATTGTTGTTGTTATTAGGTTTTAGATGGATCAATCAAGGATTGTTGCTGTACCATCGAATTGATGGATCAATCAAGGATTGTTGATGTAGTATCGGATTGTTGTAGCATCGGATTGTTGTTGTGATTGTTGTGTTCTTGTGATTGTTGTAGCATCAGAGAGGAACCCGATGAGGGAAGTGTGATTGTTGTGATTGTTGTTGTTATGGATCAAAAGTCAAAGTGATACGAGTTTTGAAAATTTGATTACATTTTCTCGGTTTTATCAATATGATTACACAATTTTTCTCTAAAAAGTACATACACATTGTTAATTCATTTTAGTAAAAGATTCATGTCGTAAATATTCACAAGTCAAACTATTTAAAATTTGTAAAGCACGTATTAGCTCACATTGTCTCAAACATTCATAACATTCTTGATATATAGGTACTCACATATCGTTAGCCAAAAGGCATGTTAATGTCTTTGCTACTTGTAATATATTGTACCCACAACGACATAATTTAACCCGACCCAATGACCGGTTGACTTATTGAGCAGTTTAGTTTTCGTCTCAACTACAAAATGAACCACCTTAGGTTTCATCCTAGGTCCGCCACTGGGTACCTGTGAAATTGGAACTCATAATGTTACCACTTGTCACTAACTTCAATCTTTGTAACTCAAATTTTGATGTATTTTTAAGAAACAAAAAGAGGTTACAATAAATATAAAAAGCTAAGAACTTGTACAAATTCAGATTTGACTTTGATGTATTTTTAAGAAACAAAAAGAGGTTACAATAAATATAAAAAGTTAAGAACTTGTACAAATTCAGATTTGACAAAGGACCAGGACGTTCAATTTTCACTTTATATGTGAACGTCATTAATCATTGTCTAACCTAAACATAATACCACTCTAAACACATTAGATACATATATGCGGTTGTATATAGGCAAAGAACATTTCATTTCTTTAAACTATGTGGGATGGTTGAATGGTCTTATAAAAAAAATTACTCCGTAATTTGTTTCGTGAAGCTTTAGTATCCTTTGTGTGTTCATTACACACAATTTATCTCTTGAAGAATTGATCCATCCATGCTTGTATATAAAATGGAGCTTAAATAAAGATAAGAAAGAAAAAAAAAAGGATTTCATTAAGTAACAGGTTGTGAGTATAAAACTTGTATTGACCAAACACTTATAAAAAACGTTACATGTATGTTCTTATAAAGAAAAGTTTTTTCAACTGATCCAACCCTGGTTGTTGCGATTATATGTGTAGTTCGTGTTGAAAAGAATCTATTCATTTTTCCGTCTTTAAAGAAGTGGATATCTGGTGTGTACAACTGAGCTTTGCATCATGGAGGTTGACCACAATGTTGCTTCTTGTGAAATTCGAACTCGTAATGTTACCACTTATCACTAACTAGGATATATCGTATTGTGACTTATCTTTCTTACCTTTTACCGGTAACTAGGATATAAGTATATAACTACATCCTATAACTTTTGAAAAGTAATTACTATCTAGATACGTAAAATTATGTACTTTAATCTTTATAAATCAAATTTTGGTGTACTTATTAAGAAACAAAAAGAGTGGCAATAAATATAAAAGGTAAAGAACTTGTACAAATTCAGGTATGACAATGAAGTGTGACGTTTGGTTTTCACTCTACCTTTGTAAATCAAAATTTGGTTTACTTTTTAAGAAACAAAAAGAGTTGCATAAATATATAAAGTGAAGAACTTGTACAAAATTTGGTGTACTTTTTAAAAAACAAAAAGAGTTACAATAAATATAAAAAGCTAAGAACTTGTACAAATTTAGGTATGAAAATGACCTACAGCGTTCAACTTTCACTTTATATATGAACGTTGCTAATCATTGTCTAACCTAAACATAATACCATTCTAAACACATTATGTCAATATATGCCGTAGTATATAAGCAAAGAACATTTCATTTCTTCAACCTATGTGAGATGGTCGGATGGTCTTATAGAAAAAATTAATAAAGTACCTTAATATTGTTCCGTAAAACTTTAGTGTCATTTGTGCGTTCATTACGCACCATTTCTCTTTTAGAGAATTGAAGGTAATCGGTTAATTGATGTAAAGTACAGTTTTTAAGTCAAGCAATTGGACTAGGAGATCCTCTACCTAGTATAATGTTATCATAGATTATGTGGGTGTGAATCGATTTGGCTTGTGTTTATATCTCATACGGTCACTACATATAACATCCCTAATCATCTCTATCGAGATCTTTTAAGAGTATGTAGTTTTTTTCTGGGGCTCGTCTTTTAGTTTCACTCTTGTTTTTTGTAACCATTTTGTTATGGCAACAAAAGATTATAACATCAACACAACAAAACCAAAGTTGAATATATAATATGTCATTCAGATAAATGTTTGAATAGATTTGTACAAGTATTTAACATTGAAACAAACCAAATTAAGATTCTATAGTAAATGAATAACCAAAACTTGACAAACGACTGTAACAATTTGGTGCCGGATTGAAACTATAGTTGACCAGGATTATTGCTTCATTTTTTTAACTTTAAAATGGGTAGACGAATAAGATTTTTGTTATTCAGTTACCAGATGAAGGCGAGTATTTGACTCAAATATACGCAGCTTAATCTGAGTATCACCATAAACGTTTCCGACCCCTTTTTATTGCCCGTCTATGTATCTAGTGAGATTTAAATACATTTTGTGAAGACATAATGCGTCGAGTAAATTGCAAGAATCGTCCCTGTGGTTTGCCCAAATTGCAGATTTCGTCCCTGAGTTTTCGAAAGTGCAGGCGGCCTCCCTGTGAGAAGTTTTTGGTTCCGTTTTGGTCCCTGGCCATGGACTAAACTTGCAACTTTGAGCAAACCACATGGACTAAACTTGCAATTCTGAGCAAACCACAAGGACCAAAACAGAACCAAAAACTCCCCACAGGGAAGCCGCCTGCACTTTCGAAAACTCAGGGACGAAATTTGCAATTTGAGCAAACCACAGGGACAATTCTTGCAATTTACTCCGTCTCACCAAACAGTAAATATTTCTTAAAGTGGCAAAGATAGTCTCAATAGTTTAGTGTTTCGCAAAAATGGCCCTTGTGTTTTATATGCTTTGCAAAAATAGTCCCAAGTTTAGTTTTTAACAGAAAATATCCATGTTTTATTTATTTTGCAACAGTCCCTAAAAACTGCAAAAGAGTTCCCTGGTGTTAACTTGCGATTACGAAAATAGTCCCCGGTTATCATACCGCATATATATGAACCATGCCACGTGTTAGAATAACATGGTAAACCTGTTTGATCATCGCTAGTACCAAGGTTCCGAACAAACAAAGTTATCTTTCATAAAAAGTAGGCATGACAACCGATTACAAGATTTAGCAAGAGTACTTGTGTTTATCGTCAAGCTCTAGCACATTAACATATCTATCAGAGTTTTAAAAAAATGGCATGGAGTGGGAAATTAGTCGTCGATGGGCACAAATTATCTTTAGCTCATGAGTCCTATATTTTGCAGAAATATCTACAAAGTGAAAAACGTTGCAACCCTAGCATTAATTTGTCGTAATTATTTCAAACTTATTACACAACGTTACAACTATTGATTAGAACTTGCAAGTTCACATACGGGCCTAGTTAAGCCCAAATACTGAATTCTTGGTCCATTACTCACTAGGTCCGGCCCATTTGAAAATACATGTCAGTTTTAGGCCCAAACAGGTAAACATGCAAAAATTATAAAATGGAACTTAGAAAAATTAAGGGAAAAAAAAGGGATTTCATTAACAGGTTGGAAGTATAAAACTTGTATAAACCAAACACTAATAAAAAATGTTACATCTAGGTAGACAAATGACTCGAATTAGAAGTGGATATCTGGTGTGTACACATTGTGCTTCAAAGATAATACGTAGGAAGTATGCACAGGTTGACTCGATTTAGAAATGTCCACCGGTTTTAAGAAAACCTGAAAAATGTTTTGCAAAGTTCATTTTTTCGGAATCAACATTCATGAGCTTTGCGTCATGAATGTTGACCACAATGTTGCTACCTGTGAAATTGTAACTCGTAATGTTACCACTTGTCGCTAACTAAGATATATCATATTGTGAGTTATCTTTCTTACCATTTGCCACTAACTAGGATAGAAGTATATAACTACATCCTATAATTTTGAAAAGTAATTTACTATATACGTAGCAAAATTATGTACTCTAATATTTGGTAAATCAAATTTTGGTGTACAAATTATGTACTCTAATCTTTGTAAATCAAATTTTGGTGTACTTTTTAAGAAACAAAACCAAGTTAATATAAAAAATTAAGAACTTGTAGAAATTCAGGAATGGCACCGATCAAGGAAGTTCGGTTTTCACGAACATCATTAATCATTGTCTATCCTAAACATAATACCATTCTCAACACATTATATCTATATACGTTGTAGTATATAACCAAAGAACATTTCATTTCTTGAACCTATGTGGGATAGTTGAATTTATAGAAAAAATTAATAAAGTACCTAAATGTTGTTTCGTGAAACTTTAGTATCATTTGTGTGTTCATTACACACAATTTATCTTTCGAAGAATTGAAGGTAATCGGTTAATTAATGTAAAGTTCGGTTAATTGATGTATCTAGATACGCAAAATTATGTACTCTAATCTTTGTAAACCAATTTTGGAGTACTTTTTAAGAAACGAAAAGAAGTTACAATAAATATAAAAAGTTAAGAACTTGTACAAATTTCGGTAATCAATGGAAAATCACGTTCAGTTTTCACTTTACATATGAACGTCATTAATCATTGTCTAACCTAAACATAATACTATTCTAAACACATTACATTCATATATGCCGTAGTATATAAGCAAAGAACATTTCATTTCTTCAACCTATGTGGGATGGTTGAACGATCTTATAGAAAAAATTGATAAAGTACCTTAATATTGTTTCGTGAAACTTTAGTATCATTTATGTGTTCATTACACCATTTATCTTTTGAAGAATTGAAGGTAATTGATGTAAAGTATAGTTTTAAGTGAAGCAATTGGACGAGGAGATCCTCTACCGAGTATAATGTGATCAAAGATTACGTGTGTGAATCGATTTGGCTTGTGTTTATATCTCATACGGGTCGATGCGTACAGCATCCCTAATCATCTCTATCCAGGTCTTTTAGTTTCACTCTTGTTTTTTGGAACCATTTTGTTATGGCAATCAATAGATTAAAACATTAATAAAATGCAACCAAAGTTGAATATATAATATGCATATGTTTTTCGTGTGAAAAATTGTGTAACAACCATTCAGATAAATATTTGAATAGCTTTGTGCAAGCAGGGACGGAGCCAGGAATTAGAAACAAGGGGGGGTCGAAATTTTTTTCTCAAAAGTTAGGGGGTCATTTGCCTATATTTGTGTCATATGCTTAAGTTTTATAAGGTAAAATGACAAATATAATGGATGCGTGTTTTTCTTGTGATAATGGATGCGTGGGTGACAAATGACAATAATGGTTACTCCGGTTTTCACCAAAAATTTACACTTTAGGCCTAAAATATCTAAAAACAACAATGAAGTCCATATGTATTTTTGCCCAATTTTAATGTTTAGGCATAAAAACGTTTTTTTTGCCAAATATAGAAAGATATTAGATTTTTAAATATTAAAAGCCTTTTTAAAAATTAAAAATTGTAAAAAATATTACCAAAATAAGTATGATTTGATTAAAAAGTCCCCACTAGGGGTTTTATTTTATTAGGAAATATATATGAGATATGGATAAAGAATTAAAGATCTTTTTAAAGTTTTATGTTTTAATGTGAGAGTGAACTAAAAGAGTGGGTTTTTGATTTTTATAACAGGGGACCATCTTTTTGTTTATCTTTATTCTCATTAGTCAACTTGATAAGTGAGATATTAGGTGGTTTAATGAAATATAATGTGAGATATTAGGTGGTTTAGATTTTGTGAGTTCTCGGACAATGTTAGATATACAACCAATGTAGAATTCAAAATGGATTTACAAGGTTAAAGTCATAAGTCGTAACCATTGCACAATGATCTTCTTTGACATTAAAAGAAAATTGGAAACGTTGGTAAAAACTAAAAACAAATATTTTGTTCAAAAAAGGTAGGCACATCAGTTAAGCAAACCTACAATGCCATTTACTAATCACAATAAACAACCCGAGTGATACACTCCACCCCAAAAGTAAAAACTTACAACCAACTCATCGATTTAAGATTTTCATTTTTCATTTTGCTATTTTTTTTTTCATATTTCTTACTATAAAGTCGATTTGTCTTAGATCTAAACGTTTTGACCTTTATCATTTTTGTTATATTTGTTCTTATTTTCGTATTAGTTTGCAAATAAAATAGGTACTTTTAAGATCTATACGTTAGCGACATTTTGATACACCAAAACACTATCATGCTGTAATATATTTCACTATTATTAAGTCTCTAATCATAACCAAAATTTAATAAGTGATAAAATTGGTGTTTGTTGTATATTTTTACTTGTGTATCGGAAAGGTGGATCCGGTGAAATATTTACGTTGATAACTTTCTCATATCAAATCATGTGTACGTTTTTCCGAAGCTAGTCTTTTGGTACTTTGGATAAATATTTTGTAAATATCAGTTCTAAAAATTTGCTAGAATTTGGGTGATGTCAAGGAATCCTGAAAATGTGGTATTGATGTTTGTGTTGCGGCAGCATTTTAAGTAGCTAGTAACTTATGTTTTATAATGTCACAAATAACTTAGAGATATTAAAAAGTTAATCAATCAAAAGATCTTAGAAAGGAAAACTAATGCAAGCTTGCATAAAAAAAAGTCAGTGTTTTATTTGAACATGTAAAAAGATAAGGTTGAATTGGGTTGACCATCCCACATCGAGCTTTGAAGGGAAATAGCAAGAAAAGATGTTATTATAAATAGGGAGGGAAAGGTAGCACTTTTATGGTAGGGAAGTTAAATATTTTAAAAACCATTCTCGGTGTTATTACGTAGTATTTCATAACTCGGTCTCATATAGGAAGATTTGTTATTGAAATATTTGACAAACCAACAATTTTATAAGAAAATATTGTAGTTCTATACACCCCTTGAAATATTAGGTGGTTTAGTTTTTGTGAGTTCTCTGAAATCAGAAGAAAATTGCTTACGTGTCCTTATGTTGATGCAGTACCAATTCTTGGTGTATTCAAATATTGCTTTTTTCTTTAAGCGAGAACCTGAAAATTTTTGTCGTCTGTTCAACTTTCTTCCTTTATCAGTTTGTTTTATTGGACTTAAAACGGGTTAAACCACTGTAGGACTTTTGCTGCTGTTGGTGTCCCAATTATGAGATGTGCATTTCTGCTATGTTCTTATGTCTTGCTGTCAAAGTAGAGGTTGGACGATAACAAAGTTTTTGTTTCGCTCATTCTATAAGGCATTTGTATCACAATTCATATATTGCCAAAGGAAGCTTGAAATCGATCCACAAATGATCAATGTCAATGGAGGTCCAATGGTCATTGGACATCCTTTGAGTGCCACAGGTACCTACAAGATCATAAGCACATACCCAGCTTTTTGTATAAATAAGTAGTGTTGCTGATGGGCTTTATGACAGGAGCACGGTGTCTTGCTACTTTACTGCACGAGATGAAGAGCCGTGGCAGAGGCTGCCGACTCGGTGTTGTGGCGATGTGCATCAGTGAGGCTTTTATTACAAACATAAAATGGATCTGGTTCACTATTCTCTTTAAGTTTGTTTTGTCATGTGTGTCGTGACTTCCAAGCAACTTGTGCAATGCAGGCACGGGAATGGGTGCAGCTGCTGTTTTTGAGAGAGGCGACTAATCTTCCATCCGTTATTAGTTACACATGTTGCCAGTTGATTTGTTTCGTTGCCTGTATTGTCTGTTTAAAGTCAAAGGTTAGCAGCTATATTAAACCATGTAAATATTGTCCGCATCTCTAAAACTTAGCGTGCTAGTGGTTATCTCTAGAGCTTTTATGGACATGACTTCTATGTAGCTAACAACATCTGTGAGTCACACTCACACCTGTAAATGGATCATCCAAACGTTCTTTTTCCACTTCGTTGCAGTTTAGAATTCGTACAATCAATGGCCATTGCAAAATGGTCCTGTTTCTGATCTCATAAGGATAGGGTCACCCCCGAGCACTCCAGGTAGCAAGTCATCTAAAAGAAGGTTTTGGTTCCCTTTTAGAGCAAACAACAACATGTGAAAGAAGCCGCCGGGGTTTATCGGGGATATGAGAATGGATTCTGCCATGTCGTGTTGCAATTTGCTTTGTTTGTTTACAGTAGTAAATTACTGTGATTACCTTTTTCTTCCGTGGATATGACCTCTAAGTAGCTAGCTAGCTTATGTTTTATAAATTATAATGTTACAAATAATTTAAAGATATTAAAAATCAAACAATCAAAAGACCAATAGCAAGTAAAACTAATGGAAGCTAGCATTTAAAAAAAATAAATAAATAAATAAAAAATTAGTGTTTCGTCTAACCATGTTGAAAGGATAAACGTCAATTTGGTTGATCATCCCACATCGAACTTTGATGGAAAATAGCAGGAAAGATGTTATTATAAATAGGTAGGAAGAGGTGGTATTTAAGGTAGGGATGTTCAAAGTTTGAAAAACCCTAGTTAGTATGGTAGCCTGGGCAATATTTTTTGAACTTGGGCTTCTATGTTACCTTTGGTTATTTAAGTTTACGGCAAACCAACAATTTTATATGAAAAACTTGTGGCTTTTAGGACGCTGTTAAAGATATAACAAATGTTGAATTCGAAAGTTATACCTTTGGAAACCACCACTATACAACAAGACCCATGTCTCGTGTAGTTTTATTGCTGCTCGATCCTATGTTTCAATGTGACTCGATTGTTGGTAAACTCTTATGGTGTCTCCTGATTGTTTCACAAATTGATGAGATCTCATGTTCCAATTTGCTTAGCATGTTTATGGTAGTAAATTAGTGTGATTACCTTTTTCTTAGCAGCTTATGAATTATAATGTTACAAATAACTTGGAGATATTAAAAATCAATCAATCAAAAGACAATAGAAGTAAAACTAATGCAAGCTAGCATACAAAAAAGTCAGTGTTTAATCTAAAAATCAATTCGGTTGACAATCCCACATCGATATTTGAAGGTAAGTTGCAAGAAGAGATGTTATTATAAATAAGGAGGAAAAGGTTGTACTCTAGGTAGGGAAGTTCAAAGTTTGAAAAATCAATTGTCATATGGGCATGTGTTAAAATTCTATATAACACCTGCTCTCATATTGATAACTGATTTATTTAAATTTTTTACAATCCCAACAATTTTATGACAAAAACTTTTGGTTCTACTATTATCCTGGAGCTAGGGATGGCAAAAAAACCTGAACCCGACGGGGAAACCCGAAACCTGAACTTTTTTGGGGCGGGGCGGAGCGGGCTTATCGGGTTTTGGAGCGGGTTTCGGGGCCTTAATGGGGATTCTTATCGGGTTTGGGGCGGGGACGGGTCACACCATCCCCGCCCCGCCCCGCCCCGAAATATATTTATACATATACATATATGCATATACATAAAATATTGTGTTAGTATTTACGTACTAAACATTTATTTCTCTAACTTTTGTTAGTTTTCATCTTTGTAATATTTCAAATTGTGATGAAAGAAACTTGTTTTATATCATAATATTCTAAAAAAGTTGTGAATTATTCCAATGATTAATTTGTTATTAATGCGTTATTGTTAATAGTGTAATAATAAAAGTAAACAAGGAACGAAACAAGTATGATGGAGCATGGTGTTCAAAAAAGACAACCCGATAAAACCCCAATGGGGAACGGGGCGGGTTTGGGGGAGTATATTGCCCCAACGGGGCGCCCCGATAAGATCCCCAATGGGGATTGGGGCGGGTTTGGGGATGAGTTTTGTTATCGGGTTTGGGGATGGGGAGAGCCGCCCCGCCCCAAACCCGCCCCATTGCCATTCCTACCTGGAGCTGTACTTGTTAAGCTTCAAGGTTGTTGATGTACCAAATAACTTTACATAAAATACTAAACCGTAAAAAATACAAACTTAAAAGGACACCTAGACGCACACCTTTTAAAACTAGAGTTTGTTTTTTTTACTTGTTTGAATTTGTTAAACTTATGTCGATTGACAGTTTCGAAAACAATGTTGGTTGTCCTGCGGAAAAGTCTATTCTTTTTTTGCTGGTTATGACTTAGAGGGTTGTACTTTCCGATGTGATTTAGAGTTAATCAGCCAAATTATTCGAGAAAATCATAATCAGCACCCCAACTAGTTACCCGCCAAGGCTGATTAGTCCAATTACTAGCTAGAAGGTGGCCGAACGCCAGATTAGCGCTTAGTGGTCTTTGCAAGAATGGTTACAAGTACTTAATAACGAACTTGAGATTACATTTAACATGTGAATGGACTAACCAAACTTTCTTTTTCTAATTAATAGCAATGTAGAATTCAATATGGAGTTGCAAAGTTACAATCATCATTCATAACCATTGCACAATGATCTCCTCTAATATCAAAAGAAAAACGGAACTTTTGGTAACAAGTGAAAACAATGATTTTGTTCAAATACGGAAGATAAATTAGTGAAGCAGAACTACAATGCCATTTAATAATCGCAGTGAAAAACTCGAGCCCAGATCCCAATAGTTTTCTGTTTCTTTCTTGTTTTGAAGGTGACTGGACATTCTTGATGTACAGGAACCAAAAAAGAAAATCATTAGCATAAGTCATTGCACAATGATCTCCTCTGATATCAGTTTTTTGGAATTGAAAATATGTAAATTTGTTATTGTGAGCCAAATATGACATTTAATTTGTAGAACGAAAGGGATATACCTTGTAAAGGACACCTCTTTCAGCCTTGTACGCAGGAGGGTCCATGAATTTCGTCGCTCATTTAGCTCTTCATCTGTTAGCTAAACGTCCATTCTCTTCTTGCTGATGTCTATTGCCATAGCTTATGTATCACAGTTTCAAATGCCATGTGTCTCGTGTAGCTTTATTGATGCTCGATCCTACGTTTTCAATGTGACTCGATTGTTTGTAAGTCTTTCCTTTGGAGTTTGGATTGTTTTGCACAAATTGATGAGATCTCATGCTGCAATTTGATTTGCTTGTTTACAGTACTAAATTACTGTGATTACCTTTTCTTCATTCGATATGACTTCTAAGTAGATAGGAGCTTATGTTTTATAATGTTACAAATAACTTAAAAATATTAAAAATCAAACAATCAAAAGGCCATAGAAAGTAAAACTAATGCAAGCTAGCATAAAAAAAAAGTCAGTCTTCAATCTAAACATGTAAAGTGTGGTTAGATAAAATTAAATTGGGTTGACCATCCCACATCGAGCTTTGAAGGAAAGTAGCATGGAAGATATTATTATAAATAGGGAGGGAAAGGTAGTACTTAAGGTAGGAAAGTTCAAATTTTAAAAAACTTAGGAGTTGTTTGATAAAAAAAATATGATTTAGCGCTGAATGAATCAAAGCTGCTGAATGATTTCCAGATGCTGAGTGAATCTAATTCTGAATAAAAATGATTGTTTGATATTTGTTCTGAATGAGCAATATGAGTTGCCTGAAATTACCAATTTATCTTTCTGTCTGATTTTGTATTGAACAACTCATACCGTTTGATAAAAAAATTATTAACTCAAATAAAATAAAAATATAATATAAAGAAAGTAATATTGGAATAAAAAATGTAAATAGTCTTATCGAAAGATCATAAAACAATATAAATTGCGAACTAATCTAGGTTGAAGCATTTAAAAATAACACATTAGCAATCTGATTACGGAGATTAGTCATATATTCATTGCCTTGGGGACCCCATTGCATGTCATATATTCCGATCGTTATTGAGAGAGCATAATACGTTGTTTTTTTGTTACTTTTTACTAAAACAATACAATTGTCGAAACATTTTAAGTAACTGCATCAAACTGATGAGTATTATGTTTAGCGTCGTTTGGGTGATTATAATTGAGCTTATAACTATTATAATGGTAATCGAAATATTTCATTTCATTTTAAAGATGAACCAAAACAAATAGAGATTTTATATACCGGCATCAATGAATGAGTATAATTTGTAGCGTTGTTGTGGGCGTTTAACGCAATACCAAAAAATAACAATCGTATAAAAGTCCAAATACAACCTTTTGGATTTGTTAGAAATGCAATCTGAAAAAAGAGTTGTTAAATAAAAATCACTAAACTAATGTTTTTGCCTTTAAATAAAATAATGGTAACCATAAGATTAAATAGAATCATCATAGGTGTAGAAAGAATATAAATGAGACACGTGGAGAAAGGTTGTGGGGGCAAAATTGCAACTGCTTAATGATTTTGCAAACCCAATACGTAGAATCGGTCACCACCAAATTGTATCATTCAAAGGCAAAACAAAATTTATCAAACACACTAATTGCTGACCGAATTTGTACTCAGCACTGAATCAAGCCATTAAGTGCCAATCAAACACACCCTTATAGTTTCACTTTGTACTTAGTTATAATTTCATAAATAACTCGGTATCATATGTGACTATTGGTTATTTAAAATTTTAGTAAACCAACAATTTTATAAGAAAACTTGTAGTTCTGTGATCTTTTAAATATTAAGGTAGTTTAGATTTTGTGACTACTAGGACAATGTTAAAGATTATCCAAGGTAGAATTCAAAATGGACTTACAGGGTTACAATCATAATTCACAACCATTGCATAAATGCACAATAATTTTCTTCGATATCAGAAGAAAATTGAAATTGTTAGTAAAAAAAATAAAAAAACGATTTTGTTCAAAAAAGGGAGACACATTCCGTAAGCAGAACTACAATGCCATTTACAAATCGCAGTAAACAACCCGAGTAATAGGTCCGAACCCAAATATCTCTTAAAATGAGAACATATACATAGTATTACATTTGTCAGTTATAGTCTTTGCTTGATTCTGTTTGGTTCTGTCAAACATATTAATATTAATAGATAGAAGTCGCTACTTGCATGCTAATGAATTCTCATATGATATTTACAAAGTTGATTTTTTTTTTTTTTTTTCGCGGGTAATCCCGACCCGAGTCTCGACAAGGCTGAAAACCCAAACCGAGTCCCGACCCGAGTTAAGGTCGGTTTGTGTCGGTCTGTGTCGTTCGGAGTCGGGCGTCGGTCGAAATTGCTTAGCCCTACTTTAGGTATATATGAAATTAATTATAAAGTAGAGTGATATATAATATTAATATTTTTTATTTAATCATAGGAATGTCAGAGGTGTAAAGCGTTTCATTTGTAATGATTCTCACAAAATATCTAGGGTAACTTGCAAAAATGGTCCTTCACGTTTCACAAAATTGCAAAAACGGGAACGAGACAAAAAGTAACGCAAAAAAGCCACCCACGTTCCACATTTTCGCAAAATCGCCACTGAGAGCCCTTTTCCGTTAATTTTCCCGTTAAGTGCCATGTCATCGAGGGCATTATCGTCATTTCATTGCTACTGTTGATTAAAGGACTAAATTTGCAATTTGAGTTTGATATTTTATTTCACTTCACCACCACCACCACTCTCTACCACCGCCGCCACCCTCTATCGCCACCACCACCCCTACCACCTTTCAATTTTGACGTTGCTGCAGGCGAGGATTTGTATACTGCTTAAGCACAAATTTAAAGTAACTTCGGTTGTTTTTTTTTTTTTTTTTTTTTTTTTTTTTTTCAAAACATAAGATTAAACAACCATATTATTCCTCGTACTGCTCTTCCTCATCTTCATCTTCATACAACTCCTCATCCACGGTTGCATCCTGATACTGGTGATACTCTGCCACCAAATCATTCATATTACTCTCAGCTTCAGTAAACTCCATCTCGTCCATTCCCTCACCAGTGTACCAATGCAAAAATGCCTTTCTCCTGAACATAGCTGTGAACTGCTCACTCACTCTCCTAAACATTTCTTGGATCGAAGTTGAGTTTCCAATAAATGTGGAAGCCATTTTCAGTCCAGTTGGTGGGATGTCACAAACACTTGATTTCACATTTTTCGGGATCCACTCAACAAAGTAAGACGAGTTCTTGTTTTGAACGTTCATCATTTGCTCATCTACTTCCTTGGTGCTCATCTTACCTCGGAACATGGCTGAGGATGTGAGGTATCTGCCATGGCGTGGGTCTGCTGCACACATCATGTTTTTGGAGTCCCACATTTGCTGAGTCAGCTCTGGGACACTAAGAGAGATGTATTGCTGCGAGCCACGGGAAGTGAGGGGTGCGAAACCAACCATGAAGAAATGGAGAAGATCAGTTTCATCAGCCACAGCAGCCCAAACTTGGTGCTCGACTTTAGTTGCTTCTTCATGATTGCTGCATGCATTGAGAAGATCAGCCTGCACCTGAAAAGTTCGGCTTTTAGGGACAATCTTGCCATTTTGTGCCTATAAATTTGGACACAAAGCCAGAAATTCTGCGCAAATTTTCTCTCCCGAGTCTTCCATCTGAAAATATCTTGACACAGCCGAGACAAATTCCTCCCAAGCAAGCCATAAGTAAGGCAAGCTCTAGCAGTTTTAGCTGCAAGATCTGCTTGATAATTACTAGAAATTAAGCACATTTGTGGGAAGTCTATTGATCAATGTAATTGGAGACTACTTGGACAGCTGGACAGAAAGTTTTCTCCATTTCCATATGAGAAAACCAAAATTGGTGGAAAATGATTATGGTTTCATTAATTGAAAATGGGTACAAATGAAGGTTTATATACAAGCTATAAAGTCAAAGTCAAACTAATGCTATGCTACAATTTACAAAGATATTACAGACTAAGTAATTATTAAACTGTTACAAACAACATCTATTACATCACATTACAATCTCTCAAAGCCTTTAGATGTAGCTGTAACTTGTGAGACTCTTGAGACTTGGACACAATCTTAAAGTTATTGACTTTATGCTCCGTTTCCTCTGTTCCATCACTTGTGTTGTCATTAACTTATGCTTGAGCTGAAGCTGTAGTTCTTGATGATCTCATGTTTTTTAGTGTCATCATTAGCTTCTATCTTTCGCCTTCGACTTCAGCAAACTGAAGGCTTAACTGAGAGTAACGAGCATGCATTTCTTTTAGCTCACTCTCGACATTCACGTATTTCCCTTTTATTTCCAACTTAACTCCTCAAAATTTTGTATCGTTACTCATCTCCTCAAAATATTTCCCGAGCAAACGCTTTTCTTGAATAAACTTCACATTATCAAGATATTCACACGACAACTCAATAGGTTGATTAAAACCATGCTCACCCCCGTATGACAAATCTACCACTTTTTTCCTTTTGTTGAATAAACTATACATTATCAAGATATTCCCGAGCAAATGCTTTTTACAAGTGATAGTCTAAGAAGCATAACAGCAAACAGTTAGTGTGCAATGCTCAAAATAAAACCTATGAATACATTCATACAATACAACAACAGATATTAACTCATATTATAAGCTAGAGCAATAGCATAAAAGTAGCGGTACCCAATATATTTCGAGAAATTACAGTGGTTAATCTTGGTGAATATAACGTCTCACGGTTTTGGACTTATCAAGAAACAATCTTTTCGGTCAAATACCAAGTCAGCTCGGACGACAGCTCGTTATACTTGATCTTTCTGAAAATAAGCTCAATGGAATAATCCCAAGTCAGCTGGATAACAGTGCATTCGATACAAGTTTCTTGAACAATCCTGGTCTTTGTTCAAATAATCCGTCAATGGGACTTAGTTCTTGTAATTCCGGATCCAAATCAGAACGGTCTAGCAAGATTTCAGCTAAATTTGTGGCAATCATTGCAAGTGTAGCAGTGATAATGTTTCTCCTAGCGGTACTAATGACTGGATATGTCGTTGTTCTTTACAGGAGAAGAAAGTATGAATTGGAATTGAAATGGAAATAAGAAAAGGACATGAAATGACGATACTACCCTCAACTACGTGGCACTTAACGATGAAACTAACAGAAAAGGCCTCTCAGTGGCGATTTTGCGAAAATGTGGAACGTTGGTGTCTTTTTTGCGCTACTTTTTGTCTCGATCCCGTTTTTGCAATTTCGTGGAACGTTAAAGACCATTTTTGCAATTTACCCAAATATCTATATGCGCTTTGGTTTGTATATAAGTCTAAGATTAGTAATGGGTTTGAAAGAATGTACAAAGACAAAATGTTAAGAAGAAAGCAAGTAAACTAGTTGATTTTTGGCCGAACTTTAGGTGCTTTATTTAGAAAGATCATAATAGAGTTTCAAAATCAACCCTCTTGCCATTGATTTTTCGAACCCTAATATTATAGGTTTTCTCGACTTTCATTGTATTATTTAGCCGATCTCTAGTTATATACTTTAAAAAGTTTTTAATTATGGAGAAAAAAATAGCTTTCATTTACATTTCTCTTCATAAAATATGTTTAACTTTAATATTTTTGGAGACACTTTTTTGTAGGTTTTGTTAAGGTTGATATGTATTGCATTCTCTTTACTTTTAAAGCATTTTAAGAAGTGAAAACCAGAATCTCTGTAAGGTATTAAAAAAACAAAAAAATAATAAAAATAATAATAAATTAGCTTATGGACCCGTAGAATAACGGGTATCTCAAAACGATATATTTATAAAGAGGTTATGTGTGTTGATAAATCAACAAACAATAAAGAACGTAACTGGTAATATTGTTTTTTGCATGAAAAAATAAGTAATAAGGAAATAAAATTGTAAACAACTTGATGTGTAACTGTTAACAAAATAAATGTGCATGTCTCATGTTTTCTAGTTGTTATATGTTCTTAAAATGTAAAGAAATGCAACCAACATTTATAACTTGAATAGTCCATGTATATTGCATAAACACCTAAATACGTGAAAAACAAAAGTTAAATGTCCAAGTTGTCGATAACATTACATACAAACTAAATAAAGTATATAAAACATGTCATGTAGACATTTGTACTTAACGGTTAAAATTGACGAGTGTTTCAAAAATATTTTGTTGTATAGAATAAGACAAAGCTTAATTATTTTACTATAGGGCAAAAGATACAAAAATGTAACCACGAAGGGGTGACTCAGCAGTAAGAATATCAGCCTTTCAAAAAGGATGTCAATGGTTCAAATCCAACGTTGAGAAAATTAATCCCTTTGTAGTCACTGAGGTTATCTCCGCTGACTACGGGCTATCCAAAATGATAGTCGTCGTGGAATTAGTCGGCTAGCAATGTCGAGTCGAAAACCCATGTTTACAAAAAAGAATAATAATAATAATAATAATAATAATAATAATAATAATAATAATAATAATAATAATAATAATAAATTGCTAATAACTTGGCCTGTTTGCTTTGATGTGTATCATCTTTTTTCCTTATTGTATGCATTATATTTTTGAATTTCATAAATTATATATATCTTATGACTATTTTGCTCACACCTCTTTATAGGAGTGTTGAAAAATGAGAAATGTAATGTTGCCACAAAATACACATAACAACAAAATTTAAAAGTATAATGTATACAAGAAAAATGTAAAACAACTACACGATAAAACAAAAAGTGACAAATTAATTATATTTTCGTGCCTTTTGCCTTTTATTATTTCAGTACATGTTTGAGTTCTTCACTTTATTGTTCCCTTTTCAATTTTGTTTTGTATTGTACTCTTTCAAGTGTCCAAAGCAGTGTTGTAAATATCGGTCTTGGCGGCCGATATATCAGTGATATATCGCTTATCGGCGGTCGACCGATACGATATTTCACTTATCGGTCAAATTTATCAGTTTGGTCAAAATCGGTCAAATATCGGTCGAAATCGGTTATATCGGTCATATCGGTCAAATATTGGTCAAATTTATCGGTCATATCGGTCAAATATCAGTCATATCGGTCAAATTTATTGGTTCAGGTTCTTTCCAGTCAATCAGTCATATATTGGAGTTTAATTAGAGCACTTTGGTAGTATACCAGGTTCTCTCTTATAAGTTACAAATATAATTTATGTTTTGTTTTGTGTTACATATGTTGCATTTCAAAAATATACATAAATTTTTTTAAAATTTATGGTCTTCGATATATCACTGATATATCGCCGCCATATCAGTCTTGGCGCTTGGCGGTTGTCGACCGCCGAGATACCGCCGAGCGATATTTACATCACTGGTCCAAAGAGCCAACTAGCTTACTAGCACAATACACCGTCAGAGATAATATTTATATACATATCGTTAAAGACGAACTAGATAGAAATGCCTTTTCGGATATAAATCACGTGACAATTATGTTGTGTATAATTTACTATGATAAAGTTAGATGTTCGGTAGTAAGTAGTTATTTGCAAAGTTGAATTGTCTATCATAGTTTGATTGTTAAGCGAATTTATTTGAGGAGCTAAAAATAAAATTGTTTGATGATATATTATGCTAGGTTTATTAGGCTGGGCCCGTTTGTAGGCATAAGTCCGAGCCTAATACATAATATATTATCTAACATAAATCACTTCCTACGGTAGAGAAAAAAAGTTTAAAATTTGTGTTTAGAAGATTATCACTATCACGACGATGGAATAAAAAACTGGTTTTAAGAACCCTTGACAACACTTGATTTGTATAGAAAAAAACAAAAAGACAAAGGCTTCAAAAATAATGAATAGTGTACCTTCATTTATTCAGACCATCCATAATGGATGGTCATGACATTCGGTCGACAAACAAAAAGAACGCGTCTACCCCACTACACCCTCCCTCACTCGATGCGTCCAACAAGCTATTTTGCAAGAACTCGGTTGAAAATAAGATCGAGTTGTGTGAGGTATATGTATGTGTGGTGTTTTCATTAAATAATTAAGTTGGATATGTTTTTGGTGGTTTAATCGGTCTCTTTATTACATTAAGTTTGTCATAAAGTTGTTGTAAAAAGAGAAATTTGACACCAGTGATGTTCTCGATGCTGTTGTGGTCATCATTACGAGTAGCCTCGTCAACACGTCATTTATATTATGATATATTAACAACCTCATTAGCTTAACTCTAAGTGGAAGTCAATCCATGAGCAAAAGAAGCCTTATTTGTGTTCGCTATAATGTCATGCTTGCCACCCTATCAAAGTACAAGCGAATGTGACATGTCACATGCAAGTACAATCAAATATCAATTTGAAAAACGGGTAAATGGAAAAGAATACTTGTACATACTATCCGGAAAGTAAAGACTTTTATGGTTTGATGTAATTAAGCAACCTAACAAATATTTTTATGATCGTTTTTGAAATTTTAATAGTCATCCAAAAATGCTCATCTAGTAACACTAATGTGAAATGATTTGTAATTCACAAATGTCATAAATTATAACGGTTCAATACCATTTATTTACTTAATTATATCATTTAATATCTTGATGCACAATTTTAAACATACTACTAAGATCTTTCACAATGGTGAAGCTTTTGAATAGATTTATAATATGTCAAATCACTAATTTATAGAACTTTTGATACTATAAACCTATTACCACTATGTATAAACCTTTTACAATCTATAATACTATAAGATTCAGTCTCTAAATTTAATGTTGAGTTATGATGATAGAGTTGTTAGAGTTAGAAACAAGTTGGAGTCGTTTAGTAGTTGCGTAGAGTACAAGATAGCTAATGCTCGGAATTCAATGCAGCCTCATAATAACTATACAATCATGAAAGGAGATGAAGTGCAAGGGTTGCCGGAATTGATCACATGACATTTAGTATAGAATTAAAAGTCAGTTAGATAGAGTACAAGATAGCTAATGCTCGGAATTCAATGCAGCCTCATAATAACTATACAATCATGAAAGGAGATGAAGTGCAAGGGTTGCCGGAATTGATCACATGACATTTAGTATAGAATTAAAAGTCAGTTAGATGAAGTGCAAGGGTTGCCCGAATTGATCACATGACATTTAGTATAGAATTAAAAGTCAGTTAGATGAAGTGCAAGGGTTGCGAAAGGTTGCAAAAATAATTAATGATTTAACCTAATTCATGCCTATATAAACCGGCAAAAATCACATTTAGTATGTACATTTGAAGATGATTCACACATCTTTTAGATCTTTGATTGTTGGTAGCGGTATGTAAATTATCTTTTGCAACATTTTGTAGATGATTCAAACATCTTTTAGATCTTTGTAATTAACTTGGTCTTCTTTTTTTTCTTAATTTAGTTATCATATGCAGGTACCATGAAAATCACACAAGATCATGCATGCTCAGATAAATGGAACCAAAGATTGAGATACCATCTATCTTCTTTGTTTCTTACATATTTAGGTGATTGTTATAGATAAGCATATATATAGATATATGTATTATGTTAATGCATTTTCATATACAAGTAATTTATGTGCGTTTTCTATTGATGTAGCTCACATGTGCGAATTGATTCAAGAAAATGTGCACGAGCATGTATGTAAAACAACATTTAAATGGTTAAATGATACTTTTTAGCTTGATTAGTTTATGTAAGTAGTTCCTTTCGAATGCTTTTTGAGAAATATTAGAATGAATTTATCGTGTGCAATTGAATTATTATTGAAAAGAAGAAGGGTCGCGCATCGCAAAGTGTTTTCTTTTTCTATATGTAGAATCATTAGTGAGAAACTAATATTTACGCCAATTAAATGAGTTTGCTATAATAGCAAAATACGACATATTAAAAATATCACATTGAGTAATTAATAGAAAGGAAAAAAATACATAATTTTGACTTAAATCCGTTTGTAAATTGTAATATCAAATAAAAAAGTTGAGTTTTAAACATAAGCAAAAGTTCAAACTTTTATCGAAAAACAAAACCGGTGCATTTAATGTGAAGTATATACAACATCGAGATGGAAGTGCAAGGCTTGCTGAAATTTATCACATGATATTTAGTAATTAGTATACAATTAAAATTCGGTTATGGATCGAGATGAAGTTGAAAAGGTTGCAAGAATAATTGATGATTTAACCTAATGTAATATATATAGATATATGTATTATGTTAATGCATTTTCATATACAAGTAATTTATGTGTATTTTCTATTGATGTAGCTCACATGTGCGAATTGATTAAAGAAAATATGCACGAGCATGTATGTAAAGCAACATTTAAATGGTTAAATGATACTTTTTAGCATGATTAGTTTACGTAAGCATGCAACTTGAATAATGAATATAAAAGAAAAAGTATATAATTTTTGCTCAAACCCATTTGTAAATAAAAAAAAAAAATATGTTTAAGATATGATAGTGGAGTCCAAAGGTTTTAGGAATTATTAATAATGTGTTAATTAATATTCATTTAGTTAGCTATTTAGAATCGAGTTTATTAATAAGATTTATTAATATTAGTTAGACTTTATAATGTTAATTTTCAATAAAATTAGTTGTACATTAAAATGAGATGAAGCTAAAAATGTTTGTAACGATTTTTATACAGTTTATGTGTCATTATTATATATACATTATTACACAAACTTTAACTTACAAAATTAATAAAGAAAATATTTAACGCACATTAAACTATAACAAATTAGATAAACCCTGTGTGCTTCATATTATCATGCAAAAACCATCTAATAAACAAGTATTGTAGGGCTAAGTAAATAAGTAATAGACCAAAAGAAACAAAACCATTTTTTTATCATGCAAATAAGTAATAGGCCAAAAGAAACAAAGCCATCACAACTTAATAACCAAAAGCCCATATATAGAATACAACACCACAAAACCAAAACAACATCAAACACCTTTCAATTTTTATACAAGAAAGTTAAAACATTTCATATGATATACTAAACCATAATTAAGTATACACTCGCCAATATACAGAAAGAATACACGATTAACAATTAGATTATTAGCCCATGCGTAGCACGGGTTCTGCATGTCTCGTTATATCAAATGTTCAATCATAACACACATGCATTAAATTATGAAGAGGTCTAGGATCTTGGACCTCTTCATGCCACATAGATATAAACCACAAACTCACTATGGTTAAAACAAAAGATAAACTTTTTCATAGTTTTTAGACCTTGCATAAAGTTTTGGAAATAACACGTTAATGTGTTTATGAGCTCTTGTCATGCACATAATTTTTATCTAATCGGTAGAATAGTGTATACCTTATCATTTTAATCGTTCTTTTCAAGATTTTGGCTCCTGTTAATGCTGTGATTTGTGAAGACAGGAGCCCGATGCGTTGCTACTCTACTGTGTGAGATGAAGCGCCGTGGCAAAGACTGCCGATTTGGTGTTGCATCGATGGGCATTGGTAGGCATTCTTTTATTTATCTAATTTTCTCTTGTTTAATCTTCTATGAGCTTGTTTTCTCATGGGTGACGTGAATGCTAAGCAACTTGTGCAATGCAGGCACAAGAATGGGAGCAGCAGTTGTGTTTGATAGAGGCGACTCTTGTGATTATCTATCCTATGTATGCTAAATAGATCATCTAATCTTTCATCCAATGTTAGTTACATATGTTGCCATTTGATTTGTTTCGTTGTCGTTTCATTCACACAAATAATACAAAAAATGAGGCTACTGTATTGCACAATGATCTCCTCTGATATCAAAAGAAAATTGGAACTTTAGGTAAGAAGTAAAAACAATGATTTTGTTCAAATAAGGCAGATACATTAGTGAAGCAGAACTACAATGCCATTTTACTAATTGCACTCAAAAACTCAAGCCCGGATCCCAATAGTTTTCTGTTTCATTTGTTACACATCCTTTTGAAGCGACTGGACGTTCTTGATGTACAGGAACAAATAAAGAAAATCAAAGGTGCGTAAAAAAAATAATAAAAACAGACTATTGATGCATTAAGTCACCTTTAGATTGTGAGGCTGTCTCCTTGACTCGAGTCGATAACATTTGTTACTTTGGTGTTCATATAACATTTTCCCCGGATTATCATAAATATTATCCGTGTTTTGGAATTGAAAATTGGTGAATTTGTTATTGCCAGCGGAAGCTGACATTTAATTTGTAGAACGAAGGGGATATACTGTTGAAAAAATAATCTTATTCAGCTTATTAAGTTCAGGGACTAATATTGTCTATTTTGTAAGTTTCAGTTATAATGGTTTGAACCTTTTTAGCTAGCTTTGGAAAGGAGTTAAAGTTGAAGGACTAAAGCTGGCAAGTGGACAAAGATGGTTTTGTAGACTATATAAGCTGGGAAGTTCTACCTCCTCATCATAACCCTAATTTGATATCTTCAGCCGATTTACTCACAATCACAAGCTCTCTTTCATTCTGTTTTCTATTGGTAGTTTGTTATCTTTTGTAATAGAACTATTATCAAGATTGATAATAGGTCCACACCTGAGTAGCAGTGGTGGATGTGGTTTAGTTCATTTGATTAAGTGTTGATAACTGATTGAGATCAGTTGGTATATTGTTCTGGGTTTGTGATTGGTTTAATAAAGAATCTTGGTTTAGATCCAAGATTGCAGCAGTTTGGTTTATAAATTTGTTCATATACCTTGTAAAGGACACCTCTTTTAGCCAAAGCAACTTCTATCATTTTGTGAATGTGTCAAGACCAGCTCCCATTATTGCACTTTTCGGTGTCAACATTTCAGGCATGCCATGTCCACTTTTAGGACCTTCTCCTCTGATAACAACTACCTTCCCCTGAAAACATGACTTCAAGAATAAGTTAACTAATAAGCTTTTTGTTACAAACTCACTAATTTAATGTAAATTAAAGCTCATTAAAATTTGCAAATCTGAATGATGTAAGACCGACTATCGAAATGCAAAAAAAAGAGGTAGAAGTTATGGCACTTGCACTTTTTGTTCAAAATCGGAGGTATTTTCTTTTATGCACCAGTACAGTTAAATGGACTCCTCCCCCACAAATACGAGTGCAGGACCTGAACAACATTTTCGAGATCATAACTCATCAGAGCAACTAAAGTTCACCCAACGAAAGCCGAAATGTGAAAAAAACGAGAGGATTTACCAGAAAAGAATAATCCTTCTTTTCCTGTGATCTTTGCAACAGAACCATTGGATGCAATGATCCCCGGGGAATCAAAGACAAGAGTGACATTTATGGAAATAACTGTCAATACCGTATCACTGCAATAGTTCTTTTAATATTTTGGCTCTTGTTAATGTTGTAAAGATATCTGAGTCATGGTACTTATGACACGAGCCTGTTGTGTTGCTACTATACTGCACGAGATGAAGTGCAGTGGCAGAGGAGACAGCCGATTTGGTGTCGTTTCGATGTGTGTACTTGTTTTTGCACGTGTGACGTGAATGCAAAGCAACTTTTGCAATGCAGGTACGGGAATGGGAGCTTCTGTTGTTTTTGAGAGAGGCGATTCTTGTGATGATCGATCTATCCTGTGCTAAATAGACCATCTAATCTTCCACCCTTTGTTAGTTACTTATGTGTTTCTGGATTTTTTCTAGTATACGGTGTCTGTAGCAAGTTACTTGTTCGCATTATTTCATTTTTAAGGTGTATGCTATTTCTTTGAACTTGAAACAGTTTGTTTAGTTGCGTGTTGGAAATTGATCAACATATGTATGTCTATCATACGAAACACTGTCTGGTGAAGCTTTAGTGATGCTGGATCTTACATTTTCAATGTGAGTCGAATGTAGGTAAACTGTATGGCCTCTCATTCTGATTGTTTTGCCCAAATTGATGAGATCTCCTTCTGATTGTTGGTAAATTACTGTGATTACCTTTTTCTTCAGTGGATATGACTTCTAAGTAGCTAGTAGCTTATGTTTTATAATGTTACAAATAACTTAGAGATATTAAAAATCGAACAATCCAAAGACCATAGAAAGTAAAGCTAATGCAAGCTAGCATAAAAAAAGTCGGTGTTTACCATCCCACATCGAGCTTTGAAGGAAAGTAACAAGAGAGCTATTAGTATAAATAGGGAGGGAAAGGTAGCATTTAAGGTAGGCTTTTTAAAAGTTTAAAAAACCAATGTTGTAAGGAAGGTGAAAGCTATAATTTCTTAACTTTCGCTTTTATGCAACCATTGGTTATTTGAATTTTTTATAAACCTCCAATTTTATGAGAAAAACTTGTTTTATAATCTTTGAGCTGTATTTGTTTAGCTCTAAATTGTTGATGTTGTTGGTTATGTTTAATTTTTATCTACAAATATATATGAGATATGGATAAAGATCTTCTAAAGTTTTATGTTTTAATGTGAGAGTGAACTTAAAGAGTGGGTTTTTTATTTTTATAAATGTGGACCATTTTTTGTTTATCTTTATTCTCATTAGTCAACTTGATGAGTCATATTCTAATAAACTTTAGAGGATCCATATCCATAAAATATAATGTGAGATATTAAGTGGTTTAGATTTTGTGAGTTCCGAGACAATGTTAAACATACAACCAATGTAGAATTCAAAATGGACTTACAAGGTTAGAGTCATAATTCATAACCATTGCGCATTGATCTTCTTTGACAATAAAAGAAAATTGGAACCGTTGGTAAAAACTAAAAACAAATATTTTGTTCAAAAAAGGTAGACACATCTGTTAAGCAAAACTACAATGCCATTTACTAATCGCAATAAACAACCCGAGTGATACTCGCCAACCCAAAAGTAAAAACTTACAACCAACTCATCGATTTAAGATTTTCATTTTTCATTTTGCTATTTTTTTTTTCATATTTCTTACTATAAAGTCGATTTGTCTTAGATCTAAACGTTTTGACCTTTATCATTTTTGTTATATTTGTTCTTATTTTCGTATTAGTTTGCAAATAAAATAGGTACTTTTAAGATCTATACGTTAGCGACATTTTGATACACCAAAACACTATCATACTGTAATATATTTTACTATTATTGAGTCTCTCATCATAACCAAATGTTAATAAGTGATAAACTTGGTGTTTGTTGAATATTTTTACTTGTGTTTCGAAAAGGAGGATCCGGTGAAATATATACGTGGGTAACTTTCTCATATCAAATCACGTGTATGTCTTTCCGAAGCTAGTCTTTTGGTACTTTGACTAAAATATTTTGTAAATATTAGTTCTAAAATTTGTTAGAATCTGGGGCTGCAACTTCTTCGACTTGTACGGCTTCTTCATTAATTGGTTGTGTCTCGAGTACCATGTCAACATAGTGGAAATCTTCATCATCATCAGTATCATCACGAATGGGTAACGGAGCACTTTCCCGTTCACGCCTTTTTTGTTGGGTATAGCGCGGCTCAAACGGCTCGAATTAAGTAGGCAATTGCAGGAGGGGTTGTTGGGTGTAGTAAAATTGTGGAGATTTGATGTTCGTACATTTGGGGGCAGTAAACGGATTGAGGTTCGTTCAATTGGGGGCGAACGGGTTGTGATTGAACTCGGCCAAGAATTGAGCCCCTCGATACTCGATTGTTTTTGGCGCATTTTTTTTAGCCTCCATATTTTTTGATTGAGGTTCGATTGGTTTTTTGGATTGTGTATTCCCATTCACCCAAAATGTCCAATATATATTTGAAGAAAAAAGATACGTTTGATGCCAACGGTCAAAAAGTACCCCCCCCCCCCCCTAACGTTCGAAAATTTGGCTCTTCCCATGCGTAAAACTTTCACCCACAATGGATCACTCGATGCATCACGCAGGACCGGCGGCGGTGTTCCCATGCATGATGCATCCCTTTCCGTGCCATCACTCACCCATTGCCAACCCCCTTTAACCATAGAAAGTAAAACTAATGGAAGCTAGCATAAAAAGGTCAGTATTTAATCTAAGCATGTAAAAAGATAAAATTCAATTGTGTTGGCTATCCCACATTGAGCTTTGAAGAAAAGTAGCAAAAGAAAAGTTATTATAAATAGAGAGGGAAAGGTAGTATTTAGGTTAGGGAAGTTCAAAGTTTGAAAAACCACCTGTCTTTTGTTGGCCTAGGTTATAATTTCTTAACCTGTGCTAATATGGGACAATGGGTTATTTAAATTTTTTACAAACCCAACAATTTTTTAAGAAAAACTTTTGGGTGGTATGATCATTTAGCTGTACTTGTTAAGAGTTTTATGCTTCCTCAATCACGTGAATACCACTTATTAGTTATTTCTGCTTTGAAGGACCTTTGTATCTCATATTCTTTTCCTCATATTGATTGTTTATGTAGTGCCCACCGAACTCCACTTTGCAAAACAAAGAAGAGTGGGCGCAAGGACACCTATCTCGATGATATACTTGCGCCAGTTTTGAAGGTATGATTTTCGAAATCTGTTTTAGGGACATGGTTCCGTTTTGTTGAAGTATCTGTCACAGTTTTATATTGTTTTCTTGTACTTAATTAGACGCTAAATAGACAAAACAAATATCAACCGTTTGAAGCTGGAGATATCGGTGATGGATCAGTCTTGGGACCTGGCTCCCAAAGAGCAAGTGAATGCAGGATGGCTGCTTTCTATCTAGGCTTTCCTCGTATGTCCAAAATTCAAAAGATTGCGTTTCTCGACAATGTATACCGACTTCCATCCATGATCTACTTATATACGATTTTACCTATTTCTCACAAACGGTGCCGGTGAGAGTTGTCAGGTCTTCGAGCAGTTGCTGATGTGGCTGCGGTTATTAAAGCTGGATTTTATGACATTGGTGAGTTATTTTATGTTTTCATTTTCTCATTGTTAAGCGTCACTTAAGAGCCTCGTAAAGAGTATCAACCTCGGCTTACTTTCTGAACTGTTTTACTTGTATATTATAAGGTATTGGTGCTGGTTTAGAATCTATTACCGCGAGTTTTAAATCTTGGCACTCTTGGGACGGACCTGTTAACCCAAGAGTATGCTCTTTCTTCTTTACCTTTGGATATAGTCTACTATTTTAAAGGCACTCCAAGGTAGGTTCTTACTTTTTGGATGTAATCGGAGATTGATATCTTCCTATAACAGGCGAAGACAATGGTACAAGCTCAAAATTGTCTTCTTCCGATGGGCATTACGTCAGAAACTGATGCACATTTCTTTGGTGTGACTCAAGCCAACATTTCTTTGGAGTGATGGTGCTGGTGCTGTCCTTATGAAAAGAAGTCTCGCTTTGAAGAAGGGAATACCAATTCTTGGTCTATTCAGGTATTTATGAAGCTTCTTCACATATGTGTGTTTTTACGTGCTTGTGTGTCCTTATGTCGATGAAGTACACAGTCAGAACAAACTTTTAAATGTTATAGGTGAACAATAGAGACAAACAAAATATTGTTTTCTTTCCTTTAAACGAGAATCTAAAAATTTATGTCGTCTGTTCAAATTTCTTCTGTTTTCAGTTAGTTTTATTGGACTTATAACATGTAATGTTAAACCATTGTAGGACTTTTTCCACTGTTGCTGTTCCACTCGAGATTATGGGAATCAGCCCTTCTGTCGCAATTCCAACTGCAGTCAAGGCTACTGGTCTTGAAGTTAAAGATATTGACCTTTGTGAGATCAATGAGGTGATAATTAGCTATGTTCTTTTGCAGTTTCGTATGTATCATAACCTCTTACATTAGTAATTGACCTTGAAATGGTTTGTTTAGTTGCGTGTTTGAAATTGATCAAAGTATGTACGTCTATCATACGAAACACTGTCTCTTTGCTTTGCTTCAATGCAACTGGAATTGCTGTAAACTGTATGGTCTCTTCTTCTGATTGTTTTGCTCAAATTGATGAGATATCATGCTGCAATTTCCTTTGCTTGTTTACAGTAGTAAATTAATGTGATTACCTTATTCTTCAGTGGATAAGACTCTTCAGTGGATAATCAGCCAAATTATTCAATAAAATCCTAATATGCGCCCCAACTAGTAGTCTAGTACCCAGCTAGAAGGTGGCCGACCGCCAGATTAGCACTTAGTGGTTTTTGAAAGATTGGTTACGAGTACTTAATAACAAACTTGTGATTACAATTAAACATGTGAATGGATTAACCAAACTTTCTTTTTCTAATTAATACTAGCAATGTAGATTTCAAAATGGAGTTGCCAAGTTACAATCGTTATTCATAACCATTGCACAATGATCTCTTCTGATATCAAAAGACAATTGGAACTTTTAGTAACAAGTAAAAACAATGATTTTGTTCAAATAAAGCAGATACATTAGTGAAGCAGAACTACAATGCCATTTTACTAATTGCAGTGAAAAACTCGAGCCCGGATCCCAATAGTTTTCTGTTTCTTTCTTGTTCTTGACTTGCTTTTAGCACTCATCTGTTACACATCTTTTTGAAGCGACTGGACGAGTGGACGTTCTTGATGTACAGGAACCAATAAAGATAATCAAAGGTGTGCAGAAAAAAATAACAAAAACAGACTATTGATGCATCAAGTCATCTTTAAATTGTGAGGCTGTCTCCTTGACTCGAGTCCATCACATTTGTTACTTTGGTGTTCATATAACATTCTCCCCTGATTATCATAAATATTATCCGTGTTTTTGGAATTGAAAATTGGTGAATTTGTTATTGCCAGCGGAAGATGAAATTTAATTTGTAGAACGAAGGGGATATACCTTGTAAAGGACACCTCTTTCAGCCTTGTATGCAGGAGGGGTCCATGACTTTTGTCACTCGTTTAGCTCTTCATCTGTTAGCTAAACGTCCATTCTCTTCTTGCTGATGTCTATTGTCATTATATCGCCGTTTAGGACTAGACCAATTGGACCACCTTCCTACATTCCCATTAACGTTTCATGAAAAGGGTTCAACCTATACTTACAGCTCCTTAAACTAATGCAAGTTTTGGAAATTCTTGATATTCTTTCGGCTAATCATGAACATTTTCTTGATATTCATTTTGGAAATGGGTCATGAAAGTCACTGTCATTAGCTTTTGTAGCTAATCTTGCATCTAAATTACCAATTTGACATTACATCCGCTGATTGTCATTTCTGAAAGGTGATCAAACCTGTGCTTTGGGGCAAATGTGTCCGACAACATATCCATGAGAACCACCCGAAAATCATCTATATCGGTTAGCAATGCAACTTCCTGTAAAATATAACAAAGGTTTAGCTCACAAATAACCAATTTACCTGATTAAACAGCTCTTAAGAACATAACAAGTTGGCAAACTGTATGGTGTCTCCTTTGGATAGTTTGTACAAATTGATGAGAGTAGTAAATTTAATCTAAACATGTACTGTAAAAGATAAAATTCAATTGGGTTGACTATATCCCACATCGAGCTTTGAAGGAAAGTTGCAAGGAAATATGTTATTATAAATAGGGAGGGAAAGGTAGTAATCATGGTAGGGAAGTTCAAAGTTTTAAAAAATCTTTAGTGTTTTGAGTGGGAGTTATAATTTTGTAAGAAAAACTTTTAGTTCTATGATTCTTGAAAGAGTTGTGATATTTAGACCTAAAAATGAGACCTACTAATAGACCTAAACTATTCATTTTTTGACAAGTGTAATACACATTTTCTCTTTCATCATTTCCCACCAATCAATTTTTCAAATCCACCAATCACATCTTTAGGTCTAATTTTAGGTCTAAGATTTAGGCATACAAATCATTTTTCTTCTTGAAAGAGTTGTGATATTTAGACCTAAAAATGAGACCTACTAATAGACCTAAACTATTCATTTTAGAGTAGTAAATTACTATGATCCCAAATTGATGAGAGTAGTAAATTTGTTTTGCATGTTTAGAGTAGTAAATTACTATGATCCCACATCGAGCTTTGAAGGAAAGTTGCAAGGAAAGATGTTATTATAAATAGGGAGGGAAAGGTGGTATTCATGATAGGGAAGTTCAAAGTTTTAAAAAATCAAATAGTGTTTTGAGTGTGAGTTATAATTTTGTAACTTGCGCTCATATGCATCTATTGGTTTATTTTAATTTTTTACTATCCCAACAATTTTATAAGAAAAACTTTTAGTTCTATGATTCTTGAAATACTAGGTGGTACTTTTTATGAGTTCTAGAACAATGTTAAAAATATATCCAATGTAGAATTCAAAATGGGCTTACAAGGAAACAATCATAATTCATAACCGTTGTACAATGATCTTCAATTTCAAAAGAAAATTGAAAGTGTTGGTAAAAAGTAGAAACAATGATTTTGTTAAAAAAGGCAAGCAAAACTAATGCCATTTACTAATCATCGTGAAAAGCTCGATTAGTAAAGTGTCCGACAATATATCCGTGAGAACCACCTGAAAATCGTCCATCGGTTAACAAACTTTTAGCTCACAAGAAACCAATTTACCTGATTAAACAGTCCTTAAGAACACAACATGTTGGTAAACTGTACGTATGGTGTCTCCTTTGGATTGTTTTGCACAAATTGAGGAGATCTCATGCTGCAATTTGTTTTGCTTGTGGATATGAGTATATGACTTCTAAGGTCAAAGTATCTAGTAGCTTATGTTTTATAATGTTACAAATAACTTAAAAAGATATTTTAAATCAAACAATTCAAAGACAAAAGGAAAGTAAAAGTAATGCAAGCTAGCATGAGAAAGTCAGTTTTCAATTTAAACATGTGAAGTGTGGTTAGATAAAATTAAATTGGATTGACCATATCCCACATCGAGCTTTGAAGGAAAGTAGCAAGAAAGATATTATTATAAATAGGGAGGGAAAGATAGTACTTAAGGTAGGCAAGTTCAAATTTTGAAAAACTAACGGTAACATTTTGATTGAGTTATAATTCTATAACTCGGTCTCATATGTGACTGTTGGTTATTTAAAATTTTAGCAAACCAACAATTTTATAAGAAAAACTTGTAGTTCTATGATCTTTTAAATATTGGGTAGTTTATGTTAGTTTTAACGGATAATAAATTAATATATCATGACCGGACTCGAACACGAGACTTCGGGATTGCACACTTTACGTATGAGTTTCAATTAATTAATAATTATTGTTTTAGTGACGAATAATTATTAAATTCACGAAATGAGCACTTAACGGTACCTAACGACCGTTAGACGAAAGATGAAGGACTAGATTTGAAATTGAATGGAAGAAAGCTATGGATTGGGCTTCTAAAGCCTTGGTTTGGCCGATCCATGCCTTCTAGGGCTTGTGATTGTGTCTTTTGCTCCAAGCTATGAGAATAGTATAAATACATGCCTTCATGTATTCACTTTCTCATCCCTTGATTCATTTGCAATCTAATTCTTTTCCTTCTCTCTTATTGAGCCTAGAAATCGAACTACACCCTTATAGGGTTCCTACTAGATTTCCTAAGCTCAAATCCATTCTAGTTTAGTTGATCAACTACACCCTTCTAGGGTTCCTATGCGATCTTCTAATTATTGTGTTTGGATTGCTTGTGAATTAAGAACCAAGCTTTTCTTATTGAAACGCTACTAATACATGTGTTTGATGAGGCGAAAAATGAATCACTTTTAGGGGGTCATTTAAGCCCGGAATTGAATAAATTTGATCAAATATTGCCCTAAATCGTTCCTTTTGTGATTTTAGGTACTTTGGGAGAGAAATCTGGAAAAGGAAGCAATTCGGACGTTTTTGGAGCATAAAAGTGAAGAAAACGCCAAAGTCTTAATTTTTCTTGCTGGGAACAGTAGGTGACGGCGTCAAGAAGGAATTTTTGACGGCGTCAAGAGTAATTTCCATGACGATCCAGTACAGATTTGACGGCGTCACGAAGTAGGGCGTCAAGAGTAAAATTCATGACGGCCTGGAAATGCATAACACATGACGGCGTCAAAAGTAGATCAAGGCAGTCCGAGAAGTATTTTGGCGGCGAGATGACGGCGTCACAAGATTTTTCTTGACGCCGTCAGACCCTATTTCCTATATATAGTTTTCTAATTTTCACATTAAAGGAGGAGAAGTTTTGGAGAAACCCTAAGTACGAACTTGGTGCGAATTTTACAGGTTTTTCAAGGGTTCTAAGCCCTCGATACCTTTCATGTGTAATTGAGATAAGTATTCTTTTAATTCAATCAATATGTCTATGTGTTGCTTGTCTATATCTTGTTCTTGTCTTAATTCCATCATGCTAGGCTAGATCTATCTTGTGTTTGCTTGGATCTAACGAAACCTAGATGTTAATTATGTGTTGATTACTTGTTTATATTTGTATTGGATGAATGAATTCGATGTTAGGCTTAAGAAAACTGGCAGATCTCCAAATGGTAACATGCTTGAACGTCTTAGGAAACATGAACTGACGTGCACTAGGTTTTATTGGTTGTATTTAATGCATGAGCCACTGTTTACAATCCCTATGGTTGTGCTGGGCATGGCATAGGAGGAGATAAGAGCTCATAGGATTGGGGAGTTAAGTGCGCCACCCCATGAATGATATTAAGGAATACAATCCGTCATCCACGCAACTATAACACGTAATTAACGTGTAAAAGACATCTAGGGAGTAGTGAAATCTAAGTAAACACAACTTCTCCACTTATTGTTCACAACCTTAGTTAATTTAGTTTATTTTCATTTCTAGTATTTTATTTTGATTGCATCTTTAGTATTGGGTTAGTTGACTAGCAACTAATTCCGCCCAAATCTTTCAAACCCGAGACTTTAACTTGCTTTTCTAAAAAATATAAAAATACAAAAAGAATCATCCCTCACCTTTAGAACTAGTATTTAGGTTTTCTAATCCTAGCGACACTATTCCTAGCTGAACGATCAATCCCCCGGTACTTGTCACTATACTATACTACAACGATCAGGTACACTGCCTGGTGGGGGTTGTAAGCTTCTCAAGATCCCTTGAGAGGTAAAGCCTGGTGCGATTCCCACGTATCAAGTTTTTGGCGCCATTGCCGGGGAATAGTTATTGTCTAGGTTAGAATATCTTTTTATTAGGTCTACTTGCTAGATTCCTTTCTAGTAAGATTTTATTTTTATTTTTAGGTTTTCTTTAGTCTATCTTATTTCTTTGTGTCTTTGTTCATAACTCTTCACCACCCGACATCATGGACGATGGGAACATCTTTGAACCCGTCATCCCACCACAACAAAACCCACCACTAGAACCTCTTAGGCCCCGAACCTTAGGAGAGTATTCCCGACCTAGCCACCAAGGCTACCGAAACACCATTGAGCTCACCGGAGCCAATGTGACTCCCTTGCGATCCGACACCATCCGGTTGGTGCAAAGCGGATGTGCATTCCATGGACTTCGTTCCGAAGATCCAAATCAACACCTTAAGGACTTCCTAAAAATCGTAGACTCCATAGACCTAGGTGTTGAAACTAGAGAGACAACCCGATTACGCCTATTCCAATTCTCTCTACGGGATCAAGCTAGTCAATGGCTTGAGCGTTTACCCGCGGGATCCATCACCACATGGGATGATCTCACCACTCGTTTCCTTGCTCAATTTTTCCCACCGGGGAGAACTACTAAGCTTAGAAATGACATCTTGATGTTCCAACAACGTCAAAATGAATCTCTTTATGAAGCATGGACTCGTTTCAAGGACTTACTCCAAAAAGTCCCTCATCATGGCATAGATCTTTGGCTCCAAGTCCAAATTTTTTATGACCATATCGATCTCTCCACGAGGCGAGCCATTGACCAATCGGCCGGTGGTAAGCTACGTGATCTAAGTGCGGAACAATCATGGGAACTCATAGAAGATCTTGCTCTCTATGACAACGAAAGTTGGAATGATCCCCGTGATTTGAACAAAACGGTCAAGGCAATATCTTTGCCTTCGAACAATTCTAGCACTCCCGACCGTAGGATCATGGAACTTGAGGACCAAGTCAAGTTTCTCATGAAATCTTACGAAGCTCCTAAACCTTCAAGCCAAGTGAACAAAATCACTTCTTCATGACCTAGCCGAAATTGATCCAGATGAGGTTGAGTTGTTGCTCAACAGATCTTGGTGCATCAAATGAAATTGATGCACCTTGCACAATTTGTTGTTGTTGTTACTCAACATAAGCAGCTTTAACATTTTTCTCAAAACTCCAACAGATCTTGTTGGATTTTTGGGCCTGTATCTGATTCACATAACCCCACAATGTCTCAACAACGGCAGTGTCTTTGCGATATTCATCATACAAAAATTGGTCGATCACAAATTTTATGTCATCAGAGATGTCTTTGCACTATGTGTATCGTGTTCTCAGTGTTTACAATCCCCACATCGAGCTTTGAAGGAAAGTAGCAAGAAAAATATTATTATAAATAGGGAGGGAAAGGTAATTAAGGTAGGGAAGTTCAAGGCTTTAAAAGCCCTTTTTTATCATTGCAAGTCTCGGTTATAATTTCATAACCGAGACTTGTACATTAAAAAATGGTTATTTAAACTTTTATCAAACCAACAATTTTATAACAAAAATTTGTGTATAACAGTTTCAAAATCCCTGTGTCTCGTGCATATTTTTTGCTGTTTGATCCTAAATGTTTTGCACAAATTGATGCGATCTCATGCTGCAATTCACGTTGCTTGTTTACGGTAGTAAATTACTGTGATTATCTTTTTCTTCAGTGGATATGACTTCTAAGTAACTAGTAGCTTATGTTCTATTATGTTATAGATAACTTAGAGATATTAAAATCAATCAATCTAAAGACCATAGATAGTAAAACTACTGCAAGCTAGCATAAAAAAATAAATAAAATTAAATTGGGTTGACCATCCCACATTGAGCTTTGAAGGAAAGTAGCAAGAAAGATATTATAAATAGAAAACCAATCTTGATGTGTAAGCTTCACTTATAATTTCATAACTGAGCCTATACGTAAAGATACGCTATTTAGATTTTTTACAAACCAACAATGTTATAAGAAAAACTTGTGGGTTCTATTATCCTTGAGCTGTACTTGTTAAGCTTTAAGGTTATTGATGTTGCACATAACTTCACATGCTACTAAACTGTTAAAAATACAAACATAAAAGGACACCTTGACACACACCTTTTATAAGTAGAGTTTGTTTTTTTACTTGTTTGAATATGATTAACTTATCTCGATTTACAGTTTCGAAAATAATGTTGGTTGTCCTGTGGAAAAAATAATTTATTATTTTTTCGCTGGTTATGACTTACAGGCTTGTAAACATCGGATTTAGGTGCTTCCGGATGTGATTTAGAGTTAATCAGCCAAATTATTCGAGAAAATCCTAATATGCACCCCAACTAGTACCTACCTAGGGTGATTACTCCAATTGTTAGCTAAGGTGGCCAACCGCCAGGTTAGCGCTTAGTGGTCTTTGCAAGAATGGTTACAAGTACTTAATAACGAACTTGAGATTACATTTTAACCTGTGAATGGACTAACCAAACTTTCTTTTTCTAATTAATAGCAAGGTAGAATTCAATATGGAGTTGCAAAGTTACAATCATCATTCCTAACCATTGCACAATGATCTCCTCTGATATCAAAAGAAAAATCGAACTTTTTTGTAACAAGTTAAAACAATGATTTTGTTCAAATAAGGAAGATACATTAGTGAAGCAGAACTACAATGCCATTTACTAATCGCAGTGAAAAACTCGAGCCCATATCCCAATAGTTTTTTTTTGTTTCTTTCTTGTTTTGACTTGCTTTTAGCACTCACCTGTTACACATCCTTTTGAAGGCGACTGGACATTCTTGATGTACAGGAACCAAAAAAGAAAATCATTAGTGTAAGCCTTTGCACAATGATCTCCTCTGATATCAGTTTTTTGGAATTGAAAATATGTAAATTTGTTATTGTAAGCCAAAGATGAAATTTAATTTGTAGAACGAAAGGGATATACCTTGTAAAGGACACCTCTTTTAGCCTTGTATGCAGGGGGCAATATAATGACAATATACCTTGTAAATTTGTTATTCCATGCCTTTCGTCGCTCATTTAGCTCTTCATCTGTTAGCTGAACTTCCATTCTCTTCTTGCTGGTGTCTATTGTCATTATATTGCCGTTTAGGACTAGACCAATTGGACCACCTTTGTGCATTCCCATTAACGTTTCATGAAAAGGGTTTAAACTACACTTACAGCTCCTTAAACTAATGCACATTTACTATAAACACTTCCTTTATATTCTTTTGGCTAATCATGAACAGTTTCTTGATACTCATTTTTGAAATGTGTCATGAAAGTCACTGTCATTAGCTTTTGTAGCTAATCTTGCATCTAAATTACCAATTTGACATTACTAATGTTACATCCGCTAATTGTCATTTCTGAAAGGTGATTGAACATTTTATTAAACTAGATGCAGATTCAAGAGGGAGTAGAAAACGAAAAAGATCAAACCTGTGCTTCGAGGAAAATGTGTCCGACAACATATCCGTGAGAACCACCTGAAAATCGTCCATCGGTTAACAAAGTTTTAGCTCACAAGTAACCAATTTACCAGATTAAACAGCCCTTAAGAACACATGTTGCTAAATTGTATGGTGTCTCCTTTGGATTGTTTTGCACAAATTGATGAGACCTCATGCTGCAATTTGTTTTACTGTGATTACCTTTTTCTTAGTAGCAAGAAAAGACCATCCCACATCGAGCTTTGAAGGAAAGTAGCAAGAAAAGATTTTAGTAGAAATAAAGAGTGAAAGGTTGTATTCAAGGTAGGGAGGTTCAAAGTTTGAAAAACCCACCTTGTTCCTTATGATCTTGACTTATAATTTTATAACTCGGGCTCATACAGGACAAGTGGTTTATTTAAATTTTTTACAAACCAACAATTTTATAAAAAAAAAATTATGGTTCTATGACACTTGTATTGTATGTTTAGAAGTAGAGAAATATTAACAACTTATGTCTATCTTTCAAAAACACTGTGTTGAAGTTACAATCATAAATCATGACCATTGTACAATGATCTTTTCCAATATCAAAAGAAAATTGGAATTGTATAACGTAATTATTTTGTTCATGGAAGGCAATTACATTAAGTAAACAGTAATACAATGCCATTTACTCATCGCAGTGAAAAACTCGAGTAATAGGCCCTAATCCCAACAATTTTTGTAGGACGCATCTGTTACACATCCTGGGCAACAATCTAGTAAGTATTTTTGTATCTTCCGTATCAACTTATTTAGCTTTTTATACCAATATAATGCTTATATTTAGCACCCATGTTTTTACGTTGAGCAACTTTAAGCTCAAATTTGAAATGTTTTTGGTTAAAAGGTTTCTTGATGGCGGAAACAAACTATGGGCTCCTAATGAAAGTCAACAGTCTGAAACAACCCAAAAGAATAGTTACAGCTAGTGTGTGTAAGATAATGATAAAACCCGTAGGTATAACTTTATTAATGAGCACTATATATAATAGTGAAACCCTATAATACCCAAAACCCACAAACCGGGCTTGGGCCTAATTATCGACTAATTAGGGTTTCACTATTATATATAGTGCTCATTAATAAAGTTATACCTACGGGTTTTATCATTATCTTACAGTGTGTTCTTTAGCTATTCATTATGATTCACAAACTCACAATATAGTTTTAAGTGATAATTTTGAAACCACACGAAAATGATCATTAGGTGACAGATCACTAAATATGTTTATAGTTGTTGTTCGTTATGGAAGTCTAACATTTTTGCTGAAATATCTATGTGCATACTGATTCGATGTAGCTAGTGGGAGTTGGGTGCATATTACTCGGACGGCAACTTGATCACAAAAAAGAAAAGAGACGCAAGGTCGCTGAAGAAAATAGATAGGGTCACCCTGAGCACTCTAGGTTGCAAGTCATCTAAGCTAAAAGAAGGTTTTGGTTCCCGTTTAAACAAGACAACAACAATGAAAGAAGTCGCGAGGGTTTATCAGGGATACGAGCATATATGGATTCTGCCATATCATGTGTGTGCTCAACTTTGCGTTGGCTGTAGCAAATTACTTGTTTGTATTAATATTCATTTCAGGTTGTCTGTATATTTTCAAATATTAAAATAATATATTTCTTTACAAGCTGGAAATTCATCAATTTATGTATCACAGTTTCGAAAGCCCTGTGTCTCGTGCAGCATTATTGCTGTTGGATCCTACATTTTCAATGTGACTCGATTGTGATGAGATCTCATGTTGCAATTTGCTTTGCTTGTTTACAGTAGTAAATTACTGTGATTACCTTTTTCTTCCGTGGATATGACTTCTAAGTAGCTAGTAGCTTATGTTTTATAAATTATAATGTTACAAATAATTTAAAGATATTAAAAATCAAACAATCAAAAGACCAATAGAAAGTAAAACTAATGGAAGCTAGCATTAAAAAAATAATAATAATAAAAAAAAAATAAAAAAAAAAATAAAAAAAAAATTAGTGTTTAATCTAACCATGTAAAAAGGATAAAAGTCAATTGGGTTGATCATCCCACATCGAACTTTGAAGGAAAATAGCAAGAAAGATGTTATTATAAATAGGGAGGAAGAGGTAGTGTTTAAGGTAGGGTGTTCAAAGTTTGAAAAACCAATATATTATAGTAGCCCGAGCAATATTTTTTGAACTTGGGTTTCTATGTTACCATTGGTTATTTAAATTTTTTGCAAACCAACAATTTTATATGAAAAACTTGTGGGTTCTAGGAAGCTGTTAAATATACAACGAATGTTGAATTCGAAACTTATACCTTTGGAAACCACCGCTATACAACAAGACCCATGTCTCGTGCAGTTTTATTGCTGCTCGATCCTATGTTTCAATGTGACTCGATTGTTGGTAAACTCTATGGTGTCTCCTGATTGTTTCAACAAGACCCATGTCTCGTACCTGGTTCTAACTGGGACTTAGCCAGAATAGCAGAGTCGTACCTGGTTCTAACTTGGTCTTGGCCAGAATAGCCGAGTCTTACCTGGTTCTAACTGGGTCTTGGCCAGAATAGCCGAGTCTTACGTAGATCTAACTAAGTCTTGGCCAAAATAGCCGTGTCTTACCTGGTTCTAACTGGGTCTTGCGCAGAATAGCCGAGTCTTACCCAGAATAGCCGAGTCTTACCCGGTTCTAACTGGGTCTTGGCCAGAATAGTCGAGTCTTACTTGGTTTTAACTAGGTCTTGGCCAGAATAGCCGAGTCTTACCTGGTTCTAACTGGGTCTTGGCCAGAATAGCTGAGTCTTACACGGTTCTAACTGGGTCTTAGCCAGAATAGCCGAGTCTTACCTGGTTCTAACTGGGTCTTGGCAAGAAGAGCCGAGTCTTACATGGTTCTAACTGGGTCTTGCCAGAATAGCCGAGTCTTACCTGGTTCTAACTGGGTCTTGGCTAGAATAGCCGAGTCTTACATGGTTCTAACTGATTCTTGGCCAAAATCGCTGAGTATCACGTGGTTTTAACTAGGTCTTGGCCAGAATAGCCGAGTCTTACCTGATTCTAACCAGGTCTTGGCCAGAGTAGCCTAGTCTTACCGAGTCTTACCTGGTTTTAACTGGGCCTTGGCCAGAATAGTCGAGTCGTTCCTGGTTCTAACTGGATCTTGGCCAGAATAGCCGAGTCTTACCTGGTTCTAACTGGGTCTTGGCCAGAATAGCCGAGTCTTACATGGATCTAACTGGGTCTTGGCCAGAATAGCCGAGTCTTACCTGGTTCTAACTGGGTATTGGCCAGAATAGCCGAGTCTTACCTGGTTCTAACTAGGTCTTGGCCAGAATAGGCGAGTCTTACCTGGATCTAACTAGGTCTTGGCTAGAATAGCCGAGTCTTACCTGGTTCTAACTGGGTCTTGGCCAGAATAGCCGAGTCTTACATTGTTCTAACTGGGTATTGGCTAGAATAACCGAGTCTTACCTGGTTCTAACTGGGTCTTGGCCAGAATAGCCGAGTCTTACTTGGTTCTAACTGGGTCTTGGTCAGAATAGCCGAGTCTTACTTAGTTCTAACTGGGTCTTGGCAAGAATAGCCGAGTCTTACCCGGTTATAACTTATATTAACATCTAATCTTGTGGTTCTGTTCTTGGGGTAAGATGTGACAATTGGTTTTTTAAACTTTTTACAAACCAACAATTTTATTAGAAAAACTTGTGGTTCTATGTTTCTTGAGGTGTTCTTGTTATGCTTTAAGGTTATTGATGTTGCAAATAACTATACATACTACTAAACTATTAAAAAATACAAACATTAAAGGACACCTCGACTCACACATTTTATAAGTAGAGTTTGTTTTTTTACTTGTTTGAATATGATCCACTTATGACCACATACAGGGTTGTAAACATTGGCTTTGGGTGCTTTACGATGTGATTTAGAGTTAATTAGCCAAATTATTTGAGAAAATCCTAATATGTGCCTCAACTAGTACCCACCTAGGCTAATTACTCCGATTAATAGCTAGAAGGTGGCCGACCGCCAGATTAGCACTTTGTAGTCTTTGCAAGAATGGTTACAAGTACTTAATAACAAACTGGAGACATATTTTAACCTGTGAATGGATTAACGACAACTTTCTTTTTCTATACTATGTAGAATTCAAAATGGAGTTGCCAAGTAACAATCATTATTCGTAACCATTGCACAATGATCTCTTCTGATATCAAAAGAAAATTGGAACTTTTGGTAACAAGTAAAAACAATGATTTTGTTCAAATAAAGCGGATATATTAGTAAAGTAGAACTACAATGCTGTTTACTAATCGCAGTGAAAAACTCGAGCCCGGATCCCACTAGTTTTCTGTTTCTTTCTTGTTCATGGCTTGCCTTTAGCATTCATGTGTTACACACCTTTTGAAGCTGATTGGACGTTCTTGATGTACTGGAACACGAAAAGGGTGAAACCTGTGCTTCAGGGCAAATGTGTCCAATGACATATCCGTGTGACCGTGTGAACCACCTGAAAATCTTCCATCAGTTGACAATGCAACTTCCTGCAAAATATAACAAATTTTTAGCTCATTTATAAATACATTTAACTCATAAAACAATAAGAAAATATCCATGTTGGAAAAGAAAACCATAATTTTAACCCGTTTTGAATCAGACTCTGAATACGTGTGGCTTAAGGATGGGGCCACAAAGTACAGATTGATGACAAAATGGTGTAGGCCAATAGAACGTTAGATTTGTTTGAGTGGCTCAAAACTGGTTGAAAGTGCTAATAGGAATAACAAATTACCTTGCCAAGAACGGTGCCCATTATTGCACTTTTCGGTGTCAACATTTCAGGCATACCAGGTCCACCTTTAGGACCTTCTCCTCTGATAACAATTACCTTCCCCTGAAAACCTAATTTCATGACTAATAAGCTTTTTTGTTGCAAACTCACTATTTTCTGTAGATTAAAGCTCATTAACATTTGCAAATTTGAATGATGTAAAACAAACTATCGAAATGCAATAAAAGGAGATAGAAGTTATTGCGCTCGCACTTTTTGTTCAAAATAGAAGGTATTTTCTTTTATGAACTAGTACAGTTAAATGTACCTTAAAGCTCACGGGGTCTTCACAAATGGCTGCAATCATGGATGCCCAACCCTCAAATACGAGTGCAGGACCTAAACAACGTTTTTCGAGATCATAACTCATCATAGGAACTAAGATTCAAACAACAAAAGCCCGAAATGTGAAAAAACGAACTAGTTATCATAACTCAAATATGGTGAAGACCCGGCTATATCCGGCCAAGACCCGGCTAGTTATCCTACAACATCGTTCAAAGTCAAAATATTCCAAACTGTAAAACCGAACTGAAAATTCAGTTAATGAAATTGATTTTTAGGTTAACCAAGCCGGTTAAAAGTTTTTAAGTTGAACAATCTTTTGAATGTTATTGGTGAACCATAGAGATAAACAGGATATCGTTTTCTTTCCTTAAACAAAAATCTGACAATTTATGTTGTCTCTTCAACTTTCTTCCTTCAGTTTGTTTTAACGGACTTAAAATGGGTAGGACTTTTGCTGATGTTGGTGTTCCACCCGCGATCATGGGATTCGGCCCTTATGTCGCAATTCCAACTGCAGTCAAGGCTGCTGGTCTTGAAGCACTGGCAAATGATTTAAAGGGCAGGAAGGGGTGGTGCCCCCCCCCCCCCCCCCCCAAAAAAAAAATTTGGGTTATAGTTAGCTAATTTTATGGATACTAGTTAGATACCCGCGCACAGCGGCGACGATAAATATAGTTATATTATAATATAGTAAATGAATTGGTTGCCAACTTTTTCCGCAATTTCCTACCCGCTTAATGAATTCATTTCACGACACTCCAAATGTACATGTTAGTTGTATATATTTGCTTGGGTTTCCCGTTGCTTTTCCGTGACTTTATTATTCTCGCATATAGAAAGACCATCGCAATCTCTTACCCGTCAGACAATCTTCCCAAAATTATATAATTTTATCGAATTAAGATTGTATTGATTGAAATAAAAGTTAAAGTTGTAAAATTTGAATTAATAAAAATAAACCTACTAAAAATGTAAAAACTAGAAACTCATAAAAATATATCAAAATGAATGTTGAATTAAAGAGCACAAAATTGTAGAAAATATGGTGAAATTAGATAATAAAAAAAATAAATAGATAAAAATATATTTCAATTTGAAAATAAAAGTGATTTTTTAGTTAAGAAGTGACACATGTAACTACATGATTGAAGTTCCTTATCTTAATTTTTGATGAAACCCACAACTTAAATGCTTTATATATTAGTATAGATAAGGGTTTAAGTATCAAATTTAATGTTTTGGCCTCCTAAAATTGTAGTAATAAGCTAGACGTGAGTAATAACAAGTCAATAATTAAAAAAAAAAAAAAAAAAAAAAAAAAAAATGAACTTAGCAAAGATGTAACCACTTCCTCTTCATATTTGATTTTTTTCCCTCCTAATAGAAACTAGTTTCATTTATAATAATTTGAGTAAACATGAATGTATTAAGCTTTCAAGAGTTCAAAGAATAGTTGTCAGTGGCACTTTTGTGTGATCAGTAATAATTGTTACTAGTTTTTATGTTTATTTCTTATCTGTGTTATCTATATACAAGCAGGGTACCCGCGCGTTGCAGCGGTGGGTACCCTGTGATTAAAGTTTAGACGCCAAGAAAATAACACTGGCGAACTCATTAACCAGAGAAAAACATGATCCCAATCCGACCTAATTCACCAATTTTTACCGATTCTGAAGGGTCGTCCTCCATTTCGTTTTTGAACGGCTTTTATTGGCTAGCCGAACCAATGACGACTTCGAGTTCCGGTTGAACTCGTTGGTCCAGTCCGGTTGAGCCTGTTGGTTTGGTCCGGTTGAACCCGTTGGTCCAGTCCGGTTTTCAAAATCCTATGTACCATTAACTTAGTAGCATGTAAATTGTATAAAGCTTTGTATATTTTATTTGTTTGTACAATGTATATTATAACATGTATTTTTTATTATAGGGGTGCTATAAAAATAATATTAAGTAGTGCTTAATGTTTTATTCTTAATTTTAAGTTTTTCTTATATGTGTGTTTAATTGATTTGTACCAAGTGTTTTATATATTGTATGTCTTAATTTTAAGACTTTTGATATTTAATGTGTTTAATGTTAGGAAATTAAGTTTAAGAGATATTTAATGTTAAAAAATTGTGTTTAATTTACTTGTACATATTGCTTTGTTAGTTGTATTACTTAATTTTAATAATGCCATTAGTGTGTTTAAATTACCATTTTAAGTTTAATGTCATTAGTGTGTTTAAATTAGTTGTACATGTAGCATTGATGATTGTAATGCTTAATTTTAAGTATTTCTATATTTAGTAGGCCTAAATGCTTTATAAGATATTAGATTATAGCTCTAAGGATGTATAGTCTTTTATAGTATATTGTTACTTCTCGTAAATTTTTGCCCCCCCCCCCCCCCCAAATAAGACGGTCAAGCTCCGCCACTGTCTTGAAGTGAAAGATATTGACCTTTTTGAGATCAATGAGGTGATAATCAGCTATGTTCTTATGCAATTTCAAATGAATAATAACCTCGTACATTAGCATTTGAACAACATTCCTATAATTTATGGAAATAACATGTCAGATACCTTATTATTGCAATCGTTCTTTTCAATCTTTTGGCTCTTGTTGAAATTTTAGAGATATCTGCATCATGATACTTATGACATGAGCCCGTTGTATTACTCTACTGCATGTGATGAAGCGTCATGTGGTGTCGTTTCGATGCGTGTGCTTGCTTTTGCACGTATGATGTGAATGCAAAGCAACTTGTGCAATGGAGGTACGGGAATGGGAGCAGCTGCTTTTGTTAGTTACGTTTGAGTTTCTGGATTTTTACTACTACACGGTGGTTGTAGCAAGTTACTTGTTCGCATTATTTCATTTTAAGGTGTCTGTATTTGTTTGAACTTGAAACACTTGTTTATTTGCGTGTTGGAAATTGATCAACATATGTACGTCTATCATACGAAACATTGTCTCGTGCTGCTGGATCCTACATTTTGAATGTGACTCGAATTGTTGGAAAACTGTATGGTGTCTCCTTCGGATTGTTTGGCACAAATTGATGAGATCTCATGCTGCAATTCGCTTTGCTTGTTTATGTTGGTTTTATAGACAAAATAATAATAGTCGTGTGTTAGGATCGAACTTGAGATCACGGGATTGCACACAATATGTATGAAGAGGAAATGTAATAATTATTTATAAAATGTTATAATTAATTATTAAACACAAAACAAATAAATAATAATTAGTGTTATTGATTAATGACTAATTAATTAAACGAAGATTAGGAAACTAATTACTAGACAATACATGGAAACAAGAGAAGGTTCCGGAACACCCCTATGGGCTCCAAACCGATCGGCAAAGGGGGTTTACCCACCTCCTTTGTGCCTTGAGCTCCAAGTAATGTGTAGTATATAAGCAAACCCAAGATGTAGGTTTTTCTCATAACTTGTACACACACATCTTGGTGTTTTCTTCTCCTTGTCTTTTCCTTGGTCGATCCAAAACCGAACACCCCTAAGGGTTTCGTTTTTCTTGTGTCCAAAATTGGTTTTGTGTTTATTACTTGCATAAACTTTTCCTTGAATTAGTACGTGTGTACAAGAACGTGAATCAAACACACTATTGTTTGATTCTTGGATTGAATTACAAAAAGGTAAGGGGTAATTCATATAATCCTTATAAACCCTAATTAGGGTTCATTGGTTCCGGAAGATTGCATTGATTCTTGTTCGGGCTAGAATCACTACGGTATGTTTACTATTTAAATTAATGATTAATTAATTACATGTTATTCGATCTATTATAATTGCTTCCGCTCATGCTCACTTTGATGTACTTGGTTTATTTATATGAATGTCATGATGTAATAATTCCAACAGTGGCATCTAGAGCCGGTATAGTGTGTAATTAATTATCGCAACGCATAAAAATTGGATTTTGATTCGTATAGTTACATGTTTTTTTTTAGGGTTTATGTTTTAACCCTAACCCTAATTTTGGGTCGAATGACCTAAAGGGTTTTTTAGGGTTTTGCTTTTATTTTCTTATTAAAATCTAATTAGAAACCCTAAGATGTCATGTAATTGTTATGCGTTTTAGTAAACGATCTTGGTGCAATGTGTTAATTGTTAAGCTAAATCCATGAAAAGTGCATGTTTGCATTGATTTTTATTGTGTTATAATTTAAATTGTTTAAATTGCTTATATATATATTAATGGTTAAGTTATATTAATACATGTAAATTTTAATAGATGTCGAATTGGGGAAGACTCCAATATTAAGTAATCAATTATATGCTATGTGGTATTTATTTAATTTTGGCTTACGCAATCGATTTATCGATGTATGTGGCTCTTTTTCTAAGAAAAAGAAAGCCCTAGTTGAATTAATACGTTATACGCCTAGATTTGATTATTAATAGGACTTTTGAATAATATTTGCATGTGGCTACATGTTTTATACATATTTAATTGTTATGATTATGTATATGTGTTTATTTAGTTGTTTTATTTTTTTTATTGTATAATTACTTGTTTTGTTTATTTATTGTGTTAGACATGTTTATATAAACGAAAAGGGTAATTTTTTGAATAGAAAAAATAATACGGACTAAATAATGGCGAAATTGTTTTGGTTTTTAAGAATTAAAATTTCAAAGGATTGGTTGATTGATGTTTTTGTACGTAATGGTTAAATAGGCTCGACCGAAGTTTACACACTACAAGATGGGTATAAGGATGGCAACGCATTAAATTGTGGCCTTAGATAGACAACATTCATGTCTTAACGCTCGTTTGTGTGTAAATTAGACTTACCGAACAACCATTACATGTACATTGTCATCTTAAGGGTGAATAATCCACAATTCCACAATGATTATCCGAAACACTAAGCCTTCGGGCTTAAGCAAAAGTACGATATAGTGGACGATAATTGATGGTTATTCTTTAATTGGTGAACCCGATACCTCAATCAAAACTTTGTTATTTTACTCTTAGCTAATTGGTAATAAAAATGTTTTGTAAAACCAATGTTATGAAGTTGTATGCATGCTTCTTCATACATTATTTTGATCACATCAAAATATTAATACCCTTATAAAATTAAGTTGAATGCCATCTAATTAAGAACACTTGAAGTTGTAAATTACGTTAAGTGAGACTTGGCGAGATTGCAATGGAGAGGTAAATTTCATAAATTCATTGCTAGCAGATCAACTGATGTAATGGATTTGTGAGTTTACAGTTTTTAAGTTAGACGACTTAAATTGAGTAGGAAGTGAGACTTGGACTCAAGGCATTAAGATGGGGACTAAACATGCTTACAATACAAATGTTTTGTGATTGTAAATCCCATAAATCTAGGAATTGGACAAATGTTATGCCAATTACTTGTACGACAAGTTACCTCATATTATACTTTCATTACTAGCAGATCAACTGAATGTGATGAAACTATGTTTATGGAGGATCCTAGTTTTCAAGATTATTCTATTGATTTATTTTCCTTAGGTATTTTAATTTTCTTGAAAAATTGTATTATCAAAAATACTAATGTTTTGAACTTTCTTTATCTGTAGAAATGGCTCAAACTGATAACACCAACTTACGTTCTGTGTTCAAAACTTATTTTGAACGAGAAAAATTGACTGGCTCGGAAAATTTCAATGATTGGTACCGTTCACTAAGGATTGTCCTGCGAGTGACTGGTCAACTTGAAATCTTGAAAACGCCTTGTCCTGCTGAACCTGAAGGCGTGGCAGCAACTGATGCTGCTAAGGCCAAATGGAATCTTGATTGCAAGGAACATATTGATGTGGCCGCAATGATGTTAGGGGCGATGTGCACACCTCTTCAAAGGCAGTTTGAGGAGTATTTCCCCATGAACATGATTGATGAACTCAAGAAACTCTATGAGAAACCATCAAATGTAGAGATTTACGATTTGATGGAGGCTCTACATGGTTGTAAGCAGGGTGCTGGTGAACCTGTGAGTGCTCATGTGTTGAAAATGAAGAGTTACATGGATCAACTACAAACACTTGGGAAACCCTATGACAATGATATGGCTGTGAACTTAATCAATAGATCCCTTGATAAGGAATTTAGTGGTTTTGTGAGGAACTTCAATATGCATTGCGTGGGGAAGACTGTAAGTGAATTGCACGCACTGCTCATTGATTATGAGAAAGGTACACCACAAAAGGCTCCTACGCCCCAAGTACTAGCAATACAAGGGGGTAGAATTAACAAGCCAAATGCAAACAAGAAGAAGGGTAAAGGAAAGAAGAAGGATGATAAGAATAAGCAGGTTATGGCTTATCAACCACCTCAACCTAAGAAGAACCCTCCTATCAAGAATAATCCAAAGAAGGATCAAGGATGCCATTACTGCAAGGTGATGGGCCATTGGAAGAGGAATTGTCCTCTTTATATCGATGACTTACGAAACAATAAGGTTAAGAAGACTGGGCACATGGGCGCCAGCACTTCAGGTAACTTATTTGTCATTGAATTATTTACTTTATCTCATGTAATAGATTCCGGGGTATATGATACTGGATGTGGTATTAATATTTGTAATACACTGCATGGATTTAGAGAGGAAAGGAGACTAGCTTATGGGGAGCAATTTCTGCATGTGGGAAATGGAGCACAAGCAGCAGTTGAAGCCATAGGAATGTTTGATTTAGTTTTACCTTCGGGTTTAGTACTTTGTTTAAACAATTGTCATTATGCACCCTCTATAATTAGAGGTGTTGTTTCCTTTTTCATGTTTGTTGGATCTTGGTTTTTCTCATACTATTGATGGCAATAAAATTTCTGTTTCTTTAAATGGTGTATTTTATTTTAATGTTGTTGCTGTGAATGGTGTGTTTGAAATTGATATGAATAATGGTGTGACTTCCAACAATAATAATAATTCGATGTACAGCATAAGTAAGAGAATGAAGTATGACTTGAATTTGTCTTATCTTTGGCACTGTAGACTTGCCCATATAGGCAAGACTCGCATGCAAAAGCTACAATGTGAAGGGCTTTTGAATAATATCAATGATGAGTCATTTGATAAATGCGAATCTTGTATTTCTGGGAAGATGATGAAGAAACCTTTTCATAACAATATGGAAAGAGCTTCAGATCTACTTGGTTTAATACACACGGATGTATGTGGACCACTTAGACATGTGTCAAGGAGAGGTGCTGTCTACTTCTTAACTTTTACGGATGATTTCAGCCGTTATGGTTATGTTTATTTACTTAAACATAAACATGAAGTGTTTGAAACATTTAAAGTTTTCAAAGCAGAAGTAGAATTGCAATTGGGAAAGAAGATTAAAGCTCTTCGTTCTGATCGAGGTGGTGAATACCTTAGTCAAGATTTTAAAGATTTCTTAACTGAGAATGGAATTGTCCAGAATCTCACATCTCCATATACTCCACAACAAAATGGTGTATCTGAGAGAAGGAATCGTACATTGTTGGACATGGTTCGATCAATGTATAATCTTACTAACCTTCCTTTGTCTTTTTGGGATTATGCTCTTGAATCAGCTGTTCGTATTTTGAATATGGTTCCCACCAAGAAGGTTGATAAGACACCATATGAGATATGGACTGGAAAAGCTCCGAACTTGTCTTATTTAAAGGTCTGGGGTTGTGAGGCGTATGTTAAACGTGACTCACAAGATAAACTCCAACAAAGATCTGTAAAATGCATTTTTGTAGGATACCCTAAGGAAACTATGGGTTACTACTTTTACTACCTACCTGAGAACAAAGTGTTTGTTGCAAGATATGGTGATTTTCTTGAAAGTGAATTTGTGGTTCAAGAAATCAGTGGGAGAGTATATGATTTAGAAGATGATCTAAATAATGCATTACCTTCAGAAAACACTAGCACACTTCCTATAGAACCGGAAAGTCTGGGTCCTCCACCGGAAGTTGAAGTAATTCCCATTTGCAGATCTTCAAGATCTGTGAAAGCTCCTGACCGTCTATGTCTTAATGTAGAGGTCGATCAGCATACACTAGGGGATCTTAATGAACCTACTAGTTATAGAGCTGCCATTAATAGTCCTCAAAAAGCTAAATGGAAAGCTGCTATGGATGGGGAAATACAATCCATGCATGACAATGAAGTCTGGGAAGAAGTTGACTTACCTCCTGGTGCCAAGGTAGTTGGGAGTAAGTGGCTTTACAAAATCAAGACTGATATGGATGGATATGCACACATTTATAAGGCTCGTCTAGTTGCTAAAGGTTTTACTCAAACTTTTGGAATTGATTACGAGGAGACATTTTCTCCTGTAGCAGGCATAAGAGCTATAAGAATTCTCATAGCTATAGCAGCGTACTATGACTATGAGATTTGGCAAATGGATGTGAAAACCGATTTCTTAAATGGTCATCTAGATGAAGACATCTATATGGCACAACCAGAAGGGTTTGAAAATCCAGATTTCCCAAATCGTGTTTGCAAGCTTAAGAGATCTATTTATGGATTAAAGCAAGCATCACGACAATGGAACAAGAGGTTTGATGCTGAAATTAAAAAGTTTGGATTCACTCAAAATCTTGATGAGCCATGTATGTATCACAAAGCTAGTGGGAGTGATAATGTAACTTTCCTAATTCTATATGTTGATGACATATTGATCATGGGAAAAGACATTCCAAGTTTGCAAGATGTAAAGGCATATCTTGGAAAGTGCTTTTCTATGAAAGATTTAGGAGAAGCTGCATACATTCTGGGAATCAAAATCTATAGAGATAGATCAAGGCGGTTAATTGGATTAAATCAAAGTGCTTACATTGACAAAATATTGAAGAGATTCAATATGAAAAATTCCAAGAAAGGATATTTGCCGATGGAAGTAAAACATGGCTTATGTAATGAGTTTTGTGCTTCAACACCTGAAGAGGTGGCTCGCAAGAGTAAAGTTCCTTATGCTTCGGCTGTAGGATCTATTATGTATGCGGTTAAGTGCACAAGGCCAGATGTGGCGTTTGCTCAAAATATTACCAGTCAATTTCAACAGAATCCAGGTGAAAAACATTGGATTGCTGTTAAACATATTCTTAAGTATTTGAGGAATACAAAGGATATGTTTTTGGTATATGGTGGAAATCCATCTGCAGAACTTTGTGTTACAGGTTTCTGTGATGCATCCTTTCAAAGTAATAAAGATGATTCGAAGTCTCAGACGGGTTATGTCTTTGTTATCAATGGAGGAGCTGTAGACTAGAGGAGCAAGAAGCAGAGTACAATTGCGATGTCTGCAACAGAAGCTGAATACATTGCTGCTTCGGAAGCTGCTATGGAGGCTGTTTGGATTAGGAAATTCGTTTCTGGGCTTGGTGTTATGCCTTCAATTGAATTACCTATTAATATGTATTGTGACAATTCTGCTGCAATCATATTTGCCAATGAACCTGGAGTCATGAGAGGCACCAGACATTTTCTACAGAAGTATCACTTTGTTCGTGAAAAGGTTGACGAAGGTGAAATAAATCTGTTGAAGGTTCACACAGATGATAACTTAGCTGATCCATTCACTAAGGCTTTAGCGAAAGAGAAGCTTAATGAATTAGCCAATGGAATTGGACTTAAATTAGCTAGTAGTTTCATGCATAACTGTGATTAGTATTTGGATAAAGGATATTGTAAACAATTATTATTTTAATGAAATAAAGTATGTTGGTATGTTTATTTCTATTTGTTAATTATTGTTGTCCTATTTTTGCATGTTTAAATCCATGAATAAGAGTTATTCTAAATTGTCCGTTGTCAGTTAATAATATGAGAATATTATTAAATTAAGACAAATCTGAAGTTGATATAATATACTTAAGTATATTGATGCGTAGACATGTCATTTCAGACGATATTCGATGATACTGAATATAGGACTTATCCCAACTATATGATGTTACTTTATGGATCTTGTCATTAAGTAAATCATAAGAAGTTATCCTTAGACTTGAGATATAAGATAACGGTCATGAATGTAGTACATTTTTGTGGAACAACTTAACGCTATATGTAACTGGTAGTCATAAGGGTTGTTTTCGGAAGTGTTACAAAGTTTGTGTGTTTTGCTTGTAATCAATAAAGAATTTGTTCCTTCAAATTAATTTTTGGAGTTTAATACTGCTGAGCCCCTCGTAGGGTTGTCAAGGTGTTTGCGTGGCCACGCCCAAGGTCTTTTATGAAAGGTTCAAAAGATTTGGTAATCTTGTCAATTTCTAAAAACGAGAAACAGAATGGTTAATTAAGGAATGACCTAGATCCATATCCTTATTAACGTAGTATTAGAAACAAAGGGATAATAATAATGAGAAATCATTAAAAGGTTTTCCAGGAGCCTTACACAAGTTGTACTAGAGGCATCGATGTGTTGCAAGACGCTAACCGATGTGATCACACTATTATGATATGTCTAAGTGGGAGCTGTTGGTTTTATAGACAAAATAATAATAGTCGTGTGTTAGGATCGAACTTGAGATCACGGGATTGCACACAATATGTATGAAGAGGAAATGTAAAAATTATTTATAAAATGTTATAATTAATTATTAAACACAAAAAAAATAAATAATAATTAGTATTATTGATTAATGACTAATTAATTAAACGAAGATTAGGAAACTAATTACTAGACAATACATGGAAACAAGAGAAGGTTCCGGAACACCCCTATGGGCTCCAAACCGATCGGCAAAGGGGGTTTACCCACCTCCTTTGTGCCTTGAGCTCCAAGTAATGTGTAGTATATAAGCAAACCCAAGATTTAGGTTTTTCTCATAACTTGTACACACACATCTTGGTGTTTTCTTCTCCTTGTCTTTTCCTTGGTCGATCCAAAACCGAACACCCCTAAGGGTTTCGTTTTTCCTGTGTCCAAAATTGGTTTTGTGTTTATTACTTGCATAAACTTTTCCTTGAATTAGTACGTGTGTACAAGAACGTGAATCAAACACACTATTGTTTGATTCTTGGATTGAATTACAAAAAGGTAAGGGGTAATTCATATAATCCTTATAAACCCTAATTAGGGTTCATTGGTTCCGGAAGATTGCATTGATTCTTGTTCGGGCTAGAATCACTACGGTATGTTTACTATTTAAATTAATGATTAATTAATTACATGTTATTCGATCTATTATAATTGCTTCCGCTCATGCTCACTTTGATGTACTTGGTTTATTTATATGAATGTCATGATGTAATAATTCCAACAGTTTACAGTCATAAATTACTGTGATTACCATTTTCTTCGATGGATATGACTTCTAAGTAGCTAGTAGCTTATGTTTTACTGTATAATGTTACAAATAACTTAAAAAAATATTTAAAAATCTAAACATGTAAAACGTGGTTAGAGAAAATTCAATTGGGTTGACAATCCCACATCGAACTTTGAAGGAAAGTAGCAAGAAAAGCTGTTTATAGTAGCAACAATTTTGTAAGAAAAACTTGTGTGTTGTATGATCCTTGAGCTGTACTTGTTAATGATATTAGTTGTAATCAGAGAGAGAGAGTGATGAATGGAAAAGTGATTTGTTATTTCATAATGAGTTGTTACAAATGAGAAATGAAATGAATACAAGTATTTATACTAAAGCTACACTTTGACTTTTGCTACTTTGACTTTTAACTAACTAAACTAACTACATTGTATTACATATACACATAGCATTCATCTTGTTCCTTTGTTGCTTGGACATGGACTGATATAGCTTGTTTGGTTCAGAGGCTCTTGATACTGAGTTGATGAATGAGCTGTTACCCCTCCCACAAGTTGGCAATGTGTATGGATCACATATGCCAAACTTGGACAAGCAATGATAATGAGGTGCTTTTGATAGGCCTTTAGTCAAAATATCTGCCAATTGATTCTTTGTTGAAATGAAGGAAAGAGTAATTTGACCCTGTTTGATCTTTTCTCTGACAAAATGACAGTCTAGTTCAATGTGTTTAGTCCTGGCATGTTGTACTGGATTTGAGGCTAAGGCTATTGTTGATGCATTGTCACAGTAAACAGTGGTGGGGTCTGAAATAAGAACACCAAGATCTTTAAGTAGATATCTTATCCATGATAACTCACATGTGACATCTGCTAGGGCCCTATACTCTGCTTCAGTTGAGCTTCTTGAAACCACATGTTGTTTCTTAGATTGCCAAGAGAGTAGACATGAACCCAGAAATACACAATACCCTGAAATAGATCTTCTTGAAAAACTACAATTAGCCCAGTCACTGTCACAATAGGCTCTAAGTTGAAGACTGGTCTTGGATGGAAATAGAAGTCCTTGGCCTGGAAATCCCTTTAAGTACCTGAGAACTTTGATTAATGCTTTTAGATGAGGGGTTCTTGGTGACTGGGTGAATTGACTTAATGTCTGAGCTGCATATGAAATGTCAGGTCTTGTTATGGTGAGATATAGCAGCTTTCCTACCAAGGTTCTGTATTGAATGGGATCATCAAGTGGTTCACCATCTTCATGATTCAACTTTGTCAGTGGATTAAAAGGAATTGAAGAAGGTTTCACATCTAGTAGCCCTGCACTTTGGATGAGTTCCAAAGTGTATTTCCTCTGGGTCATCATTAGACCTGTAGAATTTCTGAGTACCTTAATACCTAGATAATAATTGAGAGTTCCCAAGTCTTTGATGCTGAATTCTTGATGTAATTGACCTTTGATATGTTGGATGAGTGAAGCATTGTTGCCAGTTAATAAGATATCATCCACATAGATCAGAAGACAAAGAAAATTGTGATCTTTCTTGAAGGTGAATAGAGAAGTATCTGCACAGCTCTGAATGAAGCCCAAACTTTGAAGGAAAGAGGTGAGTTTGATAAACCATTGTCTGTTGGCCTGCTTCAATCCATAAAGTGACTTATGTAGTTTGCAAACACTGCTCTTAGAATGAGAGCCAGGGTAGCCTGGAGGAAGCTTCATGTAGATTTCTTCAGTTAAATCTCCATGGAGAAAGGCATTATTTATATCCAATTGTGCAATAGGCCACTGGTTGTGAGTAGCAACAGCTAACAATGCTCTCACAGTAACCATATTTGCTACTGGAGCAAAGGTCTCATGAAAGTCCACACCTTCTTTCTGAGTAAACCCTTTGGCTACTAACCTAGCTTTAAACTTTTCTATTGTGCCATCTGCCCTACATTTGATTCTAAAAACCCATTTACAGTCTATGGGTATTTTGCCATCTGGGAGCTCAACAATGGTCCAAGTATCATTTCTTTCTAGGGCAGCTAGTTCTAAATTCATTGCACCTACCCACTTTGGATTCTTAGCAGCTTGAGTATAAGACTTAGGTTCAATGATTTGGTTGATTGTATTTATTAAATGTCTTGTGGTTGATGTGTGTATGTTGTTATAATTAATGAAGTTGGTGTAGTGATGTTTAGATGATTTGGGAAGGTTAAGGTGATAATCTTGCAGCTTGGTTGGAAGTTTAGAAGGAGGTGGCTGATCTGTAATGGTGTCCTGTTCTGTGGAGTTGTTTGGAGGAGTTGATGGTTGAGCTGTGGAAGAATCAGAAGAAGAAGGTACAGAGGTGTGTTGAGTTATTGATGTAGGTGTGACAGTTGGTGTTGTGGTTTGAGGTGTTGTTGATGTGGGTGAATTGAAGTGAGGTGGGTTGAAGTGATTAGGTGTGGTTTGTTGTAGTGATGTTGTGTGAGGTTTTGTGTGAAATGGAAATATATCTTCATGGAACGTAACATGTCTGCTTATGAAAAGTTTGTGGGTTTCAAGGTTGTACAAGATGTAACCTTTTTGTGTGGGTGGATATCCAATGAAAATAGATGGGATTGCTCTGGCTTCAAACTTATCAGGTAAGTGTTGGTGTGCAAAAGCTTTGCAGCCAATAATTCTCAGGTGATCAAGAGGTGGGGGTGTTCCATATAAGCACTCAAAAGGACTTTTGTTGTTTATGGGTTTGGAAGGAAGTCTGTTAATAAGATATGTGGCAGTTAGAATGCAATGACCCCAAAAATGAATTGGAAAATTTGCTTGAAATCTGAGGGCTCTGGCTACTTCCAATAATTGTCTGTGTTTACGTTCCACCCTAGCATTTTGTTGTGGTGTGTGAGGACAAGATGTCTGGTGAACTATTCCATGGAAATCAAAGAAAGTGGACAGAGATGTATTTAGAAATTCAGAACCATTGTCACTTCTCACTTTCTTAATTGTTTTGTGAAATTGATTGTGTACATAGGAATGAAATGTTTTTATTTGTGATGGTGCATGATCTTTGCTAGGTAATAAATAGGTCCAAGTGGCCCTTGAGAAATCATCCACAACTATTAGAAAATACTTGCATTTATTGATAGTAGAGTGTTTGTATGGTCCCCAGATGTCCATATGTACAAGTTCAAATGGTTGAGTTGCAAGAGATGTACTTTGTGAAAAAGGAAGTGAATGCTGTTTAGCTAAAGGACATACAATGCAATTTGAAAGATCATTTGTACAAGAAATTGAAATGGTTTTGATGTTTTTGAGAGTAGTAGATGAGGGGTGGCCCAGTCTTGAATGCCATAGTGTAGAGTTGTCATTCCTGCTTGATGAAAGGATGGTAGACTTTGGTGTGGAGTTGTGGTCAGGGTAGATGATGTAGAGTCCCTCACAAAGGTTGCCATGTGCAATCCTCTTGTTGAGACCCTGGAAATAGCAAGATAGGGATGTGAAAATGGCTGTCACAGACATTTTCTTAGTTAACTTACTAACAGATAGTAGGTTATAAGCAAATGTAGGTATGTAGAACACATCAGTGAGGGTGATATCTTTGTTGATCTTAACTTTTCCACAGATTCTAACCTCCACAGTTTGTCCATTGGGTAAAGTTATGTGAATTGGTGGATTGCAAAAATATGTATCATGCATTGTGGTTAAAGTAATGCTAATTCTATCAGTGGCTCCAGTGTCTATTACCAAAGCTGCCTTAAATCTAGTCATGACAGATGCAACAAATTTAAACTTTCTAATAGTGTGGGAGTTGATAATACCAGTTGGAGGATCCTTTTGGCACTGCTGCATCAGCATCATTACTTGGTTCAGCTGGTTCTGGAGTTGATCAATCTTCACAAACACTGCTTCATTTCCATTTCCTCCACTGCTAGATTCCCCATGGTTTAAACCTGGTTGTTCTGCATCTTGATATTGAATAGAATTGACAGTCTTTGACCCCTTATTATCATACACATTCCTAACCACAGGTGGTTTGTATTTGCCATGTAGGGGGTGGCCAAGTGGATAACCTTTCAACCTATAACACTCATCACTGGTGTGTCCCTCCTTGGAGCAATGTGTACAATATACCCCTGCCTTGAAAGTACTTCTTCTACCAGCTGCTGGTCTATTCCCAGATTGTGCACTTGTTCCACTTTGAGTGTTGTAGTTTCTATAAATGTTCCTATTTGCCTGTGATGAGTGTGCTGAGAATGCAGTGGATCCTAAAGGTTTGGGTAAAATTCCTTCTCTTTGTTTTTCTTCTTGTCTTATCATGCTATAGGCCTTAGCAACTGTGGGAAGTGGTTGTAAAAGTAGGATTTGCCCCCTTAAGTTGGAGTAACATTCATCTAGACCCATGAGAAATTGAATTAATCTCTTCCTCTGTTCTCTATCACCAGTATGTCTACCATTCTCACAGTTACAAACACAATTGCACAGATAAGGAGCTTCTAAAGCATCATGTTCATCCCATAACCCTTTTAGCTTATGATAATAGACCTCAATGGTGCAATTCTATTGTTTCAATTGTGCTATGTCTTGTGCTAACTGATAAATTCTATGACCATCTAACTGAGCATAATGTTCATTCAATTCATTCCACAAACCATAAGCAGTGTTCACAAAATTCAAGTTATTACTTATCTGATCTGAAATGGTGTTAAGTATCCAGGAGATGATCATATCATTGGTTCTTTCCCACATAACTTTCTCTTCTGATTCACCATGAGGCTCCATGAATTCACCAGTAACAAACTTCAGCTTGTTATTTGCATTCAATGCTATTATCATACTCCTTTTCCAAGAACTGTAGTTATCTGATCCAGTTAGCTTCTTTGAAATCAAAACTAAGCCTGGATGATCATTGGGATAAAGATAGAGTGGGTGATTAGGTGATGTGAAGTCAACTGAAGTAGTGGTTTGTGGTGTATCCATTTTCTTGATTAATTTGTGATGATTTTTATGAATTTGGATAATATGATGGTCGGATTCGTGATCTTGATCAAAATTGATGGATTTTGATGGTTGATTTAATGAAATTGGTAACAATTATGATGGTTTGTGGTGGCCGGAAGTTGTTACAGGTCACCGGAGTTTGTTATATGTGGTGGAGTTTGTTATGAACCACCGGTGATGGTGGTTGGCTCTGATACCATGATATTAGTTGTAATCAGAGAGAGAGTGATGAAAGGAAAAGTGATTTGTTATTTCATAATGAGTTGTTACAAATGAGAAATGAAATGAATACAAGTATTTATACTAAAGCTACACTTTGACTTTTGCTACTTTGACTTTTAACTAAGTAAACTAACTACACTGTATTTACATATACACATAGCATTCATCTTGTTCCTTTGTTGCTTGGACATGGACTGATATAGCTTGTTTGGTTCAGAGGCTCTTGATACTGAGTTGATGAATGAGCTGTTAGTTAAGCTTTAAGGTTATTGAGGTTGTTGGTTTGGGTTCAAGTTTTATCTAAAAATATAGATGAGATATGGATGTAGATCCCCTAAAGTAAGTTTATACTAACATGATATGACATGTTTTCAAATAACGTACGTGAGAGTGAACTAAAGTAAGTTTATACCAACATGATACGTCATGTTTTCAAATAACATGAGAGTAAACGAAAGTAAGTTTATACCAACATGATACGTCATGTTTAAAGTAAGTTAATACCAACATGATACGTTCAAATATGTGCTCCTAATGAAACTCAACAGTCCGAAACAAGCCAAAAGAACATTTACAGCTAGTGCGTTTTTTAGCTATTCATTATGATTCCCAAACTCACAATATAGTTTTAATTGGTAATTTTGACACCACATGAAAATGATGATTAGGTAACATATCATTAAATATGTTTGTAGTGCTTGTTCGTTATGGAAGTCTAACATTTGTGCTGGAATATCTATGTGTGACTTACTGATTCGATTATTGGTAAAGTGTATGGTCACTCCTGATTGCTTTCCTCAAATTGATGAGATCTCATGCTGCAATTTGCTTTGCCTATGTTTTATAATGTTAAAAATAACTTAAAATTTTTAAAGAATCAAACAACCCAAACACCATAGAAAGTCAAACTAATGCAAGCTAGCCAAAATAAATAAATAAATAAATTAAAAAAAAAAAAAAAAAAAAGTCCGTGTTCACCATCCCACATCGTGTTTTGAAGGAAAGTAGCAAGAAAAAATGTTATGATAAATAGGGAGGGAAAGGTTGTATTCTAGGTAGGGAAGTTCAAAGTTTGAAAAACCAAATTGGAACTTATGTGCGCCAGTTATAATATTATAACTCGGGCTCATATGTGCCAATTGGTTTAGTTAAATTTTTTACGAACCCAACAATTTTATAAGAAAATCTTTTGGTTCTTTGATCCTTGAAATATTGGGCATTACTTTTGTCAGTTGTAGGACAATGTTAAAGTTGCACCCAATGAAGAATTCAAAATGAGCTTACAAGAATTCAAACATACGTAGTAATTCATAACCATTGTACAATGATTTTGTTGAAAAAAAACAGGCCAGCAAAACAACAATGCCATTTACTAATCGTAGTTAAAAGCTCGAGTAATAGGTCTAAACCCAAATATCTTTTCTTATAATAAAAACATAAATACTGAACTCAAGTCATTTGGCTGTTGGTAAAAATGGCGAGACTTGAATCCAAATATCTAAATGAGCTTATACATAAAGTGTGAGTTTAGGAACCAAATCGAAACACATTTGAATCCAGATATCTAAGTGGACATATAAATAGAGTTTAGAATGTAGTCACATGGAATGGGGGTTGCTCTGGTACGGGATCGCGGTTCGGTATTTCTCAGAATCCGGTACGGCGTGGGTACGCTCATTCCGGTTCGTTTCGGTTTGATTGTGATGAGATCTCATGTTGCAATTCGCTTTGCTTGTTTACAGTCGTAAATTACTGTGATTACCTTTTTCTTCCGTGGATATGACTTCTAAATAGCTAGTAGCTTATGTTTTATAAATTATAATGTTACAAATAATTTAAAGATATTAAAAATCAAACAATGAAATGACCAATAGAAAGTAAAACTAATGAAGCTACGTAGTAGCATTTAGGAAAAAAAAATAAAAATAAAATAATAATATCCGGCCAAATGGGCTCGAGCCCGAACGGACACGAGCTAAACGAAATTTTTGATATCCGTAAATTTATTGTTAAAAAGAACATAATAAACTAAAATATGTTCACATATTGTACAAACCAAACAAACTACTAAACAAAAACATAAAATAAATAATAAGTAAAATAATACAAACAAATCTAAATTTCATCAAACTTTTGCCATAAAAAACTAATCAGTAAAGGTATTGCCAAAAAACGTACAAATAAAATAAATTATTAATCGAAAAATTAAATTATAGGGTGCCCGCATCTGCATCACGCGAGACCCTGCTAGTATGTTCTTAAAATGTAAAGAAAGGCAACCAACATTTATAACTTGAATAGTCTGTGTATTGCATGAACACCTAAATACGTGAAAAACAAAAGTTTAAATGTCTAAGTTATATAAAACATGTCATGTGAATATTTGTACTTCCTGGTTAAAATCGACGAGTGTTTCAAAAATATTTTGTTGTATAGAATACGAAAAAGCTTAATTATTTTATGAGGTAACTACATTTTTGGTCCTTGTGGTTTACCGGGTGTAACAATTTTGGTCATATAGTTTGAAAATTAACGGATCAAGTCCAGAATCCGATGACCCATAACACTTTTGGTCCATTTTTCGTATCACCGTTTGTCAAACTTAGTTTGACCGTTAAAATAAAAGCTATTTTGGTCATTCCACTCAACCACTCACTCACCTGTATTTTCTTTATAGTTGAAGTACTTACCCACCCTATACCCTTTTTTCTTTTGTATTGTTCTTTCCAAACATACAAAAAAAACTAAAGGGTAAATTGCAAAAATGGCCACTAACGTATTACGAAATTGCAAAAATGGGACCTAGTCATAAAGGCGTGCAAAATTGCCACTAACGTTTCGTAAAAGTGCAAAATAGCCATTTTCACTAACTTTCGTTAGTTTTATCGTTAAGTGGCATGCAAAATGACTAATATACCCTCTTCTTCTTCCCTACTTACAGAGACATAATTTGCAATTTACCCCATTCTTTTTTTCTTGATTGGAAGCCACCACAGCCACTAACACAGCCACCAACACCGCCACCCTCCACCACCACCACACTCTACCGCCACCACCACCCTCTACCTGGTTCTAATTGGGTCTTGGCCAGAATAGCCGAGTCTTACCTGGTTCTAACTGGGTCTTGGCCAGAATAGCCGAGTCTTACCTGGTTCTAACTAGGTTTTGGCCAGAATAGCCGAGTCTCACCTGGTGGTTCTAATTGGGTCTTGGCCAGAATAGCCGAGTCGTACGTGGTTCTAACTGGGTCTTGGCCAGAATAGTCGAGTCGTACCTGGTTATAACTGGCCTTCTTGGCCAGAATAGCCGAGTCGTACCTGGTTATAACTGGGTCTTGGCCAGAATAGCCGAGTCGTACCTGGTTCTAACTGGGTCTTGGCCAGAATAGCCGAGTCTTACGTAGATCTAACTAAGTCTTGGCCAAAATAGTCGTGTCTTACCTGGTTCTAACTGGGTCTTGCCCAGAATAGCTGAGTCTTACCCAGAATAGTCGAGTATTACCCAGAATAGCCGAGTCGTACCTGGTTCTAACTGGGTCTTGGCCAGAATAGCCGAGTCTTACGTAGATCTAACTAAGTCTTGGCCAAAATAGTCGTGTCTTACCTGGTTCTAACTGGGTCTTGCCCAGAATAGCTGAGTCTTACCCAGAATAGCCGAGTCTTACCCAGAATAGCCGAGTCTTACCTGGTTCTAACTGGGTCTTGGCCAGAATAGCCGAGTCTTACTTGGTTTTAACTGGGTCTTGGCCAGAATAGCCGAGTCTTACCTAGTTCTAACTGGGTCTTGGCCAGAATAGCTGAGTCTTACATGGTTCTAACTAGGTCTTAGCCAGAATAGCCAAGTCTTACCTGGTTCTAACTGGGTCTTGGCAAGAAGAGCCGAGTCTTACATGGTTCTAACTGGGTCTTGGCCAGAATAGCCGAGTCTTACCTGGTTCTAACTAGGTCTTGGCTAGAATAGCCGAGTCTTACATGGTTCTAACTGGGTCTTGGCCAAAATCGCTGAGTATCACGTGGTTTTAACTAGGTCTTGGCCAGAATAGCCGAGTCTTACCTGATTCTAACCAGGTCTTGGCCAGAGTAGCCTAGTCTTACCGAGTCTTACCTGGTACTAACTGGGCCTTGGCCAGAATAGTCGAGTCGTTCCTGGTTCTAACTGGATCTTGGCCAGAATAGCCGAGTCTTACCTGGTTCTAACTGGGTCTTGGCCAGAATAGCCGAGTCTTACATGAATCTAACTGGGTCTTGGCCAGAATAGCTGAGTCTTACCTGGTTCTAACCGGGTCTTGGCCAGAATAGCCGAGTCTCACCTGGTTCTAACTAGGTCTTGGCCAGAATAGCCGAGTCGTACGTGGTTCTAACTGGGACTTGGCCAGAATAGTCGAGTTGTACCTGGTTCTAACTGGGTGTTAGCCAGAATAGTAGAGTCGTACCTGGCTCTAACTGGGTCTTGGCCAGAATAGCCGAGTCTTACCTGGTTCTAACTGGGTCTTGGCCAGAATAGCCGAGTCTTACGTAGATCTTACTAAGTCTTGGCCAAAATAGTCGTGTCTTACCTGGTTCTAACTGGGTCTTGCCGAGAATAGCTGAGTCTTACCCAGAATAGCCGAGTCTTACCCAGAATAGCCGAGTCTTACCTGGTTCTAACTGGGTCTTGGCCAGAATAGTCGAGTCTTACTTGGTTTTAACTGGGTCTTGGCCAGAATAGCCGAGTCTTACCTGGTTCTAACTGGGTCTTGGCCAGAATAGCTGAGTCTTACATGGTTCTAACTGGGTCTTAGCCAGAATAGCCGAGTCTTACCTGGTTCTAACTGGGTCTTGGCAAGAAGAGCCGAGTCTTACATGGTTCTAACTGGGTCTTGCCAGAATAGCCGAGTCTTACCTGGTTCTAACTGGGTCTTGGCTAGAATAGCCGAGTCTTACATGGTTCTAACTGAGTCTTGGCCAAATCGCTGAGTATCACGTGGTTTTAACTAGGTCTTGGCCAGAATAGCCGAGTCTTACCTGATTCTAGCCAGGTCTTGGCCAGAGTAGCCTAGTTTTACCGAGTCTTACCTGGTTCTAACTGGGCCTTGGCCAGAATAGTCGAGTCGTTCCTGGTTCTAACTGGATCTTGGCCAGAATAGCCGAGTCTTACCTGGTTCTAACTGGGGCTTGGCCAGAATAGCCGAGTCTTACATGGATCTAACTGGGTCTTGGCCAGAATAGCCGAGTCTTACCTGGTTCTAACTGGGTCTTGGCCAGAATAGCCGAGTCTTACCTGGTTCTAACTAGGTCTTGGCCAGAATAGGCGAGTCTTACCTGGATCTAACTAGGTCTTGGCTTGAATAGCCGAGTCTTACCTGGTTCTAACTGGGTCTTGGCCAGAATAGCCGAGTCTTACATTGTTCTAACTAGGTCTTGGCTAGAATAACCGAGTCTTACCTGGTTCTAACTGGGTCTTGGCCAGAATAGCCGAGTCTTACTTGGTTCTAACTGGGTCTTGGTCAGAATAGCCGAGTCTTACTTAGTTCTAACTGGGTCTTGGCAAGAATAGCCGAGTCTTACCCGGTTATAACTTATATTAACATCTAATCTTGTAGTTCTGTTCTTGGGGTAAGATGTGACAATTGGTTTTTTAAACTTTTTACAAACAAACAATTTTATTAGAAAAACTTGTGGTTCTATGTTTCTTGAGTTGTTCTTGTTATGCTTTAAGGTTATTGATGTTGCAAATAACTATACATACTACTAAACTATTAAAAAATACAAACATTAAAGGACACCTCGACTCACACATTTTATAAGTAGAGTTTGTTTTTTTACTTGTTTGAATATGATCCACTTATGACCACATACAGGGTTGTATACATTGGCTTTGGGTGCTTTACGATGTGATTTAGAGTTAATTAGCCAAATTATTTGAGAAAATCCTAATATGTGCCTCAACTAGTACCCACCTAGGCTAATTACTCCGATTAATAGCTAGAAGGTGGCCGACCGCCAGATTAGCACTTTGTAGTCTTTGCAAGAATTGTTACAAGTACTTAATAACAAACTGGAGACACATTTTAACCTGTGAATGGATTAACCACAACTTTCTTTTTCTATGCTATGTAGAATTCAAAATGGAGTTGCCAAGTAACAATCATTATTCGTAACCATTGCACAATGATCTCTTCTGATATCAAAAGAAAATTGGAACTTTTGGTAACAAGTAAAAACAATGATTTTGTTCAAATAAAGCGGATATATTAGTAAAGTAGAACTACAATGCCGTTTACTAATCGCAGTGAAAAACTCGAGCCCGGATCCCACTAGTTTTCTGTTTCTTTCTTGTTCTTGACTTGCCTTTAGCATTCATCTGTTACACACCTTTTGAAGCTGACTGGACGTTCTTGATGTACTGGAACACGAAAAGGGTGAAACCTGTGCTTCAGGGCAAATGTGTCCAATGACATATCCGTGTGACCGTGTGAACCACCTGAAAATCTTCCATCAGTTGACAATGCAACTTCCTGCAAAATATAACAAATTTTTAGCTCATTTATAAATACATTTAACTCATAAAACAATAAGAAAATATCCATGTTGGAAAAGAAAACCATAATTTTAACCTGTTTTGAATCAGACTCTGAATACGTGTGGCTTAAGGATGGGGCCACAAAGTGCAGATTGATGACAAAATGGTGTAGGCCAATAGAACGTTAGATTTGTTTGAGTGGCTCAAAACTGGTTGAAAGTGCTAATAGGACTAACAAATTACCTTGCCAAGAACGGTGCCCATTATTGCACTTTTCGGTGTCAACATTTCAGGCATACCAGGTCCACCTTTAGGACCTTCTCCTCTGATAACAATTACCTTCCCCTGAAAACCTAATTTCATGACTAATAAGCTTTTTTGTTGCAAACTCACTATTTTTCTGTAGATTAAAGCTCATTAACATTTGCAAATTTGAATGATGTAAAACAAACTATCGAAATGCAATAAAAGGAGATAGAAGTTATTGAGCTCGCACTTTTTGTTCAAAATCGGAGGTATTTTCTTTTATGAACCAGTACAGTTAAATGTACCTTAAAGCTCACGGGGTCTTCACAAATGGCTGCAATCATGGATGCCCAACCCTCAAATACGAGTGCAGGACCTAAACAACGTTTTTCGAGATCATAACTCATCATAGGAACTAAGATTCAAACAACAAAAGCCTGAAATGTGAAAAAACGAACTAGTTATCATAACTCAAATACGGTGAAGACCCGGCTATATCCAGCCAAGACCCGACTAGTTATCCTACAACATCGTTCAAAGTCAAAATATTCCAAACTGTAAAACCGAACTGAAAATTCAGTTAATGAAATTGATTTTTAGGTTAACCAAGCCGGTTAAAAGTTTTTAAGTTGAACAATCTTTTGAATGTTATTGGTGAACCATAGAGATAAACAAGATATTGTTTTCTTTCCTTTAAACAAAAATCTGACAATTTATGTCGTCTCTTCAACTTTCTTCCTTCAGTTTGTTTTAACGGACTTAAAATGGGTAGGACTTTTGCTGATGTTGGTGTTCCACCCGCGATCATGGGATTCGGCCCTTATGTCGCAATTCCAACTGCAGTCAAGGCTGCTGGTCTTGAAGCACTGGCAAATGATTTAAAGGGCAGGAAGGGGTGGTGCCCCCCCCCCCCCCTAAAATTTGGGTTATAGTTAGCTAATTTTATGGATACTAGTTAGATACCCGCGCACAGCGGCGACGATAAATATAGTTATATTATAATATAGTAAATGAATTGGTTGCCAACTTTTTCCGCAATTCCCTATCCGCTTAATGAATTCATTTCACGACACTCCAAATGTACATGTTAGTTGTATATATTTGCTTGGGTTTCCTGTTGCTTTTCCGTGACATTATTATTCTCGCATATAGAAAGACCATCGCAATCTCTTACCCGTCAGACAATCTTCCCAAAATTATATAATTTTGTCGAATTAAGATTGTATTGATTGAAATAAAAGTTAAAGTTGTAAAATTTGAATTAATAAAAATAAACCCACTAAAAATGTAAAAACTAGAAACTCATAAAAATATATCAAAATGGATGTTGAATTAAAGAGCACAAAATTGTAGAAAATATGGTGAAATTAGATAATAAAAAAAATAAATAGATAAAAAGATATTTCAATTTGAAAATAAAAGTGATTTTTTAGTTAAGAAGTGACACATGTCACTACATGATTGAAGTTCCTTATCTTAATTTTTGATGAAACCCACAACTTAAATGCTTTATATAGTAGTATAGATAAGGGTTTAAGTATCAAATTTAATGTTTTGGCCTCCTAAAATTGTAGTAATAAGCTAGACGTGAGTAATAACAAGTCAATAATTAAAAAAAAAAAAAAAAAAAAAAAAAAAGGAACTTAGCAAAGATGTAACCACTTCCTCTTCATATTTGATTTTTTTCCCTCCTAATAGAAACTAGTTTCATTTATAATAATTTGAGTAAACATGAATGTATTAAGCTTTCAAGAGTTCAAAGAATAGTTGTCAGTGGCACTTTTGTGTGATCAGTAATAATTGTTACTAGTTTTTATGTTTATTTCTTATCTGTGTTATCTATATACAAGCAGGGTACCCGCGCGTTGTAGCGGCGGGTACCCTGTGATTAAAGTTTAGACGCCAAGAAAATAACAATGGCGAACTCATTAACCGGAGAAAAACATGATCCCAATCCGACCTAATTCACCAATTTTTACCGATTCCGAAGGGTCGTCCTCCATTTCGTTTTTGAACGGCTTTTATTGGCTAGCCGAACCAATGGCGACTTCGAGTTCCGGTTGAACTCGTTGGTCCAGTCCGGTTGAGCCTGTTGGTCTGGTCCGGTTGAACCCGTTGGTCCAGTCCGGTTTTCAAAATCCTATATACCATTAACTTAGTAGCATGTAAATTGTATAAAGCTTTGTATATTTTATTTGTTTGTACAATGTATATTATAACATGTATTTTTTATTATAGGGGTGCTATAAAAATAATATTAAGTAGTGCTTAATGTTTTATTCTTAATTTTAAGTTTTTCTTATATGTGTGTTTAATTGATTTGTACCAAGTGTTTTATATATTGTATGTCTTAATTTTAAGACTTTTGATATTTAATGTGTTTAATGTTAGGAAATTAAGTTTAAGAGATATTTAATGTTTCAAAATTGTGTTTAATTTACTTGTACATATTGCTTTGTTAGTTGTATTACTTAATTTTAATAATGCCATTAGTGTGTTTAAATTACCATTTTAAGTTTAATGTCATTAGTGTGTTTAAATTAGTTGTACATGTAGCATTGATGATTGTAATGCTTAATTTTAAGTATTTCTATATTTAGTAGGCCTAAATGCTTTATAAGATATTAGATTATAACTCTAAGGATGTATAGTCTTTTATAGTATATTGTTACTTCTCGTAAATTTTTGCCCCCCCCCCCCCCCCCAAATAAGACGGTCAAGCTCCGCCACTGTCTTGAAGTGAAAGATATTGACCTTTTTGAGATCAATGAGGTGATAATCAGCTATGTTCTTATGCAATTTCAAATGAATAATAACCTCGTACATTAGCATTTGAACAACTTTCCTATAATTTATGGAAATAACATGTCAGATACCTTATTATTGCAATCGTTCTTTTCAATCTTTTGGCTCTTGTTGAAATTTTAGAGATATCTGCATCATGATACTTATGACATGAGCCCGTTGTATTACTCTACTGCATGTGATGAAGCGTCATGTGGTGTCGTTTCGATGCGTGTGCTTGCTTTTGCACGTATGATGTGAATGCAAAGCAACTTGTGCAATATAGGTACGGGAATGGGAGCAGCTGCTTTTGTTAGTTACCTATGTGTTTCTGGATTTTTACTACTACACGGTGATTGTAGCAAGTTACATGTTCGATTATTTCATGTTAAGGTGTCTGTATTTTTTTGAACATGAAACAGTTTGTTTATTTGTGTGTTGGAATTTGATCAACATATGTACGTCTATCATACGAAACACTGTCTCGTGCTGCTAGATCCTACATTTTGAATGTGACTTGAATTGTTGGAAAACTGCATGGTGTCTCCTTTGGATTGTTTGGCGCAAATTGATGAGATCTCATGCTGCAAATCGCTTTGCTTGTTTACAGTCGTAAATTACTGTGATTACCATTTTCTTCGGTGGGTATGACTTCTAAGCAGCTAGTAGCTTATGTTTTATAATGTTACAAATAACTTTAAAAAATACTAAAAATCAAACAATCCCAAGACCATAGAAAGTAAAACTACTGCAAACTACCATAAAGAAAAATTAATCTAAACATTTAAAACGTGGTTAGATAAAATTCAATTCGGTTGACCATCCCACATCGAGCTTTGAAAGAAAGTAGCAAGAAAAGATGTTATTATAAATAGGTAGGGAAGTTTAAAGTTTGAAAAACCTTTTGTCCCTTTTTTTTCCCTTAGGAGGGTGGCAGTGGACAGTGGCATCACCAACGGCATGCCCATGCCGGCGGTGAACACAGCCGCCACATCGCGGCATGCCTAGCGGCATTGGTCCAACGGCAAACATTGCCTCCGCGGTTTGGTGTTTTCAAAAGAAAATGTATCCGTTGGGGAGTTTAATTTTTGAACGTTGGAGCATGATTTTGGGAAGAAGGAAAGAGTACAATCGCTAGAAGTCCATAGTGAGAAACTTGCTGTTGCGTTTGGACTTATCAATACAGAGGCATAATTCCAATTAGTTATGATTGTCCATAGTGAGAAACTTGACGATAGTCTTACCAATTAGTTATGAACTTGGACATAATTCCAACAGTCTCCCACTTGGACAATTCATCAACTATAATTGGTCTAAGCCTATTCCAATCAACTAAGCAGAGAGTGCCATCCAATGCAACTGCCGAACTCTGAATCATATCTTAGAGTCAGCCCTTAGATAAGCGATCAACTATTCCTTTGTTCTACTAATATCGTATGAACCTGTGACATGGAGTTTAATCAATCTCCAGGTTCAACATTATGTTTCTCAATTTCCGATTATTTGACTATATGAGACTACTGAATTGAACACATCAATTTAGTCCCGGCTAGGCCTAGCACATTTAAGTCAACATTTAATCATCGAGGGGCCCACTGATATCGCTTTCCCTTTTAGGCGAAAGGAACAAATAAACTTTGAATACATAGAACTAGTCAACTTATCATGTCATACCTAGCATACCCTTTATAACTGGCATTTACGCACAGCGTTTGAATAAACTAAAGTATAACAGACTTGAAAACTAGATACTTGATGTATCTCCATTTTAAGAATAGAGGATATTATCATCTTAGAATTACTCGTGATCTCAATCCATGAAGTAATCTCTCTAAGTACGGGTTTGTCCTATACTTAATTCCCATTAAGTATTCATGAGTGTTGCAGCATTCTCTATGCTATGTCTAATCTTTATAGGCAATCTACTAACACTCCATGACAGTCTTAAATCAAAACTTACTTCCAGTAGTTTGAACGACTGAGGAGGTTTGAGTAAACTAAGTACTCAGGAAGTGGATTCTAAACATGCAAAAATGAAACACAATGATAAACAATAGTAAATGGTAGCACACTTGCAAATAAACAAATCTCCATTATTTAATCACCAAATCTATTACGATTCCAATCATTGTTTATAATGTTTCAAACTCAAACTAACAACTAAAACTTTATTTTATCTTTCAATCCTATGCTCCATGCATGTTCATCGTGTTTGGACTTAGCCAATGCCTTTGTGAATGGATCAGCTAGATTATCCTCTGATCGTATGTCTTTCACAATCACGTGTCCTTCTTCTACCTTTCTTCAAACAAAATGGTATTTCCTTTCAATGTGTTTTGACTTTCCGTGATCCTTGGGTTCTTTAGTCAAGGCGACTGCACTCTCATTATCACAGAATATTTCAATAGGGTCTTGTACAGTTGGAACAACTCCAAGATCTCCAATGAAATTCTTCATCCAAATAGCTTCCTTTGAAGCCTCACAAGCTGCAATATACTCAGACTCGCATGTGGAGTCTACCACTGTATCTTGCTTTGAACTTTTCCACGTCACTGCTCCCCCATTTAGCAAAAATACCCAACCAGACTGTGAACGACTATCATCTTTATCTGTTTGGAAACTTGCATCACTATAACCAGTCACTCTGAGTTCTTCTTCTCCACCATAGACTAAGAACCTATCTTTAGTATTTCTTAAATACTTAAGAATGTTCTTTACTGCTGTCCAATGACCTTCACCAGGGTTCTGCTGATGTCGACTCACCATGCTCAAAGCAAAGGAGACATCAGGCCTTGTACACGTCATGGCATACATGATCGATCCTACAGCCGAAGCATATGGGACTCGACTCATTTTGTCCAGTTCTTCATTAGTTTTCGGACATAGTTCCTTACTAATTTTTATGCCATGATGTAAGGGTAGATTCCCTTTCTTAGAATTCTCCATTTTGAATCTTTTCAAAATTTTATCTAAGTACGTGTCCTGGCTAAGTCCTATAAGACGTTTTGACCTATCTCTGTAAATCTTTATACCGAGAATATATGTTGCATCTCCCAAATCTTTCATAGCGAAACATTTCCCCAACCAATCTTTTACACTTTGTAACGTTGGGATATCGTTTCCTATGAGTAGTATATCATCTACATATAATACCAGGAAGACTACAACACTCCCACTGACCTTGACATATATACATGATTCATCTTCACTTCTAGAAAATCCAAACTGTGTGACTTTCTCATGGAAGCAGAGATTCCAGCTACGAGATGCCTGTTTAAGTCCATAAATGGCCTTTTGAAGCTTGCACACTCTTTTAGGATACTTTGCATTTTCAAAACCTTCTGGTTGTGCCATAAACACATCCTCTGTTAGTTTTCCGTTAAGGAAAGCGGTCTTGACATCCATCTGCCATATTTCATAGTCATGAAACGCAGCTATGGCAAGCATTATCCTAATTGACTTTATTTTAGCTACCGGTGAGAAGGTTTCCTCATAATCAATCCCATGGGATTGAGTATAACCTTTCGCTACCAACCTAGCTTTATAAGTGTGTACTTTTCCATCCATGTCTGTCTTCTTTTTGAAGATCCACTTACATCCCACTATCTTAAGACCGAGTGTAGTGTCAACCAAATTCCAAACTTGGTTGTCATACATAGATTGAATCTCGCTTTTCATAGCTTCCTTCCACTTAGCAGCCTCAGGGCTTGCCATCGCTTCCTTGTAGTTAGCAGGCTCATTCAAATCAATTAGTGTACTATCACTAATCTTGTCCTCTTCAATATGGAAACCATAATAGAATTGAGGATCCTGAGAAGGCTTGCTTACTCTACTACTTGTTCTGCGAATGGGTATGGATATATCATCAGGTTCAACAGGTGTCACCACCTCTTGTTGAATGTTAGTGTTTACTATAGGTTCTTCATCGGCAGAATCTTGAATTTCTTCAAGGTCTATTTTACTCCCACTGTCCTCTTTGGATATCATTTCTCTCTCGAGGAACGTTCCTCTTCGAGCTACAAACACCACATTATCCTTGGGTCTGTAAAACAAATATCCAAATGACTCTTTAGGATAACCGACGAAAAGACACTTTTCAGATATGGCTTCTAGTTTGTTCTGAGCTTCTCGTCTAACGAAAACCTTACAACCCCAGATTTTGATGTGCCCAAGGGAAGGACGTTTTCCCTTCCACATCTCAAAAGGTGTCTTCGAAACCTTCTTAGTGGGTACAAGATTTAAGATATGGGCTGCTGTTTCTAATGCGTAACCCCAGAAGCTTATTGGAAGTGTTGCTCGACACATCATAGATCGAACCATGTCTAACAGGGTTCTATTTCTCCTCTCCGCAACTCCATTTAGTTGTGGTGTTCTAGGAGGAGTTAACTGTGAAACTATACCACAGTTTTTAAGATGATCGAAAAATTCGATACTAAGGTATTCTCCTCCCCTATCGGATCGGAGTACCTTTATCTTTCTGCCCAGTTGGTTCTCTACTTCATTTTGATACCTTTTGAATACTTCAAAAGTATCCGACTTATGTTTAATCAGATAAACATATCCATATCTACTGAAATCATCAGTAAATGTAACGTAGTAGCGGTTTCCATCTTTTGTGGTTGATCGGAATGGTCTACACACATCCGTGTGTACTAAGTCCAATAATCCTTCACCTCTTTCACATGTTCCTATGAATGGTGATTTAGTCATCTTTCCCAATAAGCAAGACTCGCATACATCATCCGATTTGAAGTCGAATGATTCCAACACTCCATCCTTTTGGAGTTGGGCGATGCGTTTCTTGTTTATGTGCCCAAGACGAGAATGCCACAATTTTGATTTATCAATCTCATTAGATGAACCAACATTTAAAATCACATTGCTATTATCACTAATACATTCAACAGTTTCATATATGCCTTTGCAAGGAGAAGCTTTAAATATAAAACAACCATTTGAATAAACCAAAATATCTCCATTCTCATTGTCAAATGAAAATTGATAACCATCCTTAAACAAAACATGAAATGAAATAATGTTTCTTGTCATTTCTGACGAATAACAACAATTATTTAAATTTATCCTAACTCCAGACTTTAGCATGAGCTCGTACTTTCCAATCTTCGTCACAGGTGTGATTTTCCTGTTCCCCATGACTAAGTTGAGCTCTCCATGCTTCAACTTCTTACTTTCCTTTAGACCCTGCAATACAGTGCAAATGTGAGTACCACACCCTGTATCCAAGACCCACGAATCAGAAGTTGTAGTATTGTGGAGTTCGATCATAAACATACCTGAGTGACTACCCTTTTCGACCTTTCCGTCTTTGAGGTCCTTCAGATATTTTGGGCAGCTACGCTTTCAGTGTCCCTTTGTGTTGCAGTAGAAGCACACTGCTTCCTTTGGATCACTTGTCGGTGCAATATCAGATTCAGCCTTTCTCTTAGACCCATAATCGGACTTTCCTTTTGTGGTCTTTCCTTTCCAGTTGGAATGAGAAGTCTTTCTTTTCTTTGCATTATGACCAACAGTCAACACAGGAGCCGCTGAAGTAGAGGGCATATCAATCTTCTTGATCCCTTGCTCAGCGGTTTGCAACAAGCTATGGAGTTCCATTATTGAGGTCTCTTTCCCGTTCATTTGATACGAGAGCACAAACTGATTGTAATCAGCTGGCAAACCAGATAGGATTATGTTGATAGAAAGCTCAGTATCGAATACCATGTTCAGAGATCCCAATCTGTCAAAGTACCCTTTCATCTCTAAGACAAAAGCACAAATAGAGGCTCCAGGTTTTGGTTTGCAAGCCATGAGGGATTTAACAACATCAAGGCGTTCTTTGCTTGCCTTTGCCTGAAACATTTCTTTGAGTTGTTGGTTCATCTCATAAGCCCAAGTGTTCTCAAAAGTCTTTTGCAGTTCAGGGCTCATGGACGATGCCATGATGCATGAGACTTTGTTTGCATCATCATAGTGCTTTCGGTGAGCTTCAATCTCTTCTTGGGTTGAATCATCATCAATTTTGGGAATTTGCTCATCGAGAACATACTCTTTGTTCTCGTACCTTAGGGTGAACCTAAGGTTTCGCATCCAGTCCATATAGTTAGGACCGGTGAGTCTTTCCCTCCCAAGAACTGAGAGTAATGAGAAGTTTGGGTTATGTGAGGGATTGGGAACGGGAGGATTGACACCATTTTCAGTAGACATCTATAAGATAAAATAATTTTAGTTTAGAATGAATATTCCTTAATCAATTACCCAAATTTATATTAAGGCTAGGATCCATATTTTAGATTCGTTTTATGAAGAGGGTTGCCGTAATCATATCACGAAATTATTTTAGGTAGACAATGTCTTTGTCAATTTCATTCTCTATGAAATTCCTAGTTCCTTTGAGATTCATTGATTCTGATCAATGGCATGTTAATCTCGTATATGCTTATCTACAATTCATGACTGGGATGCCGAGGATCATGAATAAGACAGTGAATTTAACCATGCAAAACCCGCGTGGTACCCGGCTCGAGACAGCCCGAGAATCGCGAGACCCACATCACCTTTCACTTATGTTCTCTTATTAATGTGCCGGTAAACCACACACGCTCCATTAATAGCCCATATGATAGATGTGCGGTTTTCATGGGTTAGCATACTATTCACATTTTCTATATATCTAAAACGGGAATTTTGTTTTAGTAGTTTCAAATAATATAACAATTATAATATATATAAGGTTTCTTTTAAACATTTTAAACTTTTGTTCTATTTTAAACATTTTAAACTTTAAGGTTCAAAATGAAACATTTTAAACTTTAGGGTTCTATTTTAAACATTTTAAACTTTAGGGTTCTATTTTAAACATTTTAAAATATAAGGTTAAAAACGAAACATTTTAAAATATAAGGTTCAAAATGTAAATTCATATTAACATTCAATGATCATAAGACAATAATATAATATACAATTATTATTTACACTTATCATATGTTAACAATTTACTTTTTAAGTGCTAATAGAATTAGGCTAAAGCTCTGATGCCACTGATGGGTTTTCTATTCCCAACTAGATTAATACGCAGCGGAAAAAATAATAATCTAGGGCAAGAAGGGAACTAAACCCTAAAGGATCTAAACCTAATTAACTAAAAGCAACTTAAAAGAAATAAATAAATAAGTAATTAAAAAGAAAGAAGAAAATTACTAACCTTTGAGAAAATCGAATTTCTCACACGGACCACCTTGGTCGAACTTGGAGGCGAGTACCCAAACGAGAGTACCTCTAATAGCTCACACCCACGAACCAAAAAGAAACTATTCTTTCGAACTCCTAAGGTCCCGATAAACGAAAGACTCTTATAAGGAGTAGGAATAAGAATGAGATGATTGATTTTAATAACTTAGGCATGCTCCTCTATATATAAGGAAAGGATTAGTCATGGGTTTACCCAGTTGGGCGATGTGGGACAAACCCCCAAAACTATCCATGACCTTGTTACCACGTAACACTTAACGTGGTTATGCCGTAACTTATTCTTTGAATCATTTTCTCTTTTACGGTTCATCGAGGGCGACCCAAAAAGGACTCTACTTTTGACGATAGTCTTACCAATTAGTTATGAACTTGGACATAATTCCAACATATTGGTGATAACAAAGTTAGCTTTATAAGCGATTAGAACCTCTAAATGAGCTGTTAAAAATTCACCACTATATAGATGTAGATGATTCGACTAGTTAACTAGCAAGCTGATGAGGGGTGCTATCTTTTTTACGGTTCTGAAACACCAACAAACAGATATGACTGGTTTATACAAAAAAAAAAAAAAAAAAAAAAAAAAAAAAAAAAAAAAAAAAAAAAAAGTTGGGAGGTATGAAAAAGGCATGGTTGCCACTAAAAAAGGGTTGAGAGGTATGAAAAAAGTATGAATGAGGTGAAATGAGGTGGAATGATATTATTGGTGGATTTGGGAGGTATGAGTGATTTCGGAAGCATGACTGCCACCATTCTTAGTTATAATTTATTAACTTGGGGATGAAATGTGACAATTGATTATTTGAATTTTTTACAATCCAACAATTTTATAAGAAAAACTTGAGTGTTCTATAATCCTTGATCTGTACTTGTTAAGCTTTAAGGTTATTGAGGTAGTTGGTTTTGGTTCATGTTTTATCTAAAAATATAGATGAGATACGGATGTAGATCCCCTAAAGTATGTTTATACTAACATGACACTGTCATGTTTTCAAATAACGTGAGAGTGTACTAAAGTAAGTTCATACCAACATGATACGTCACGTTTTCAAATAACATGAGTGAACTAAAGTAAGTTTATACCAACATGATATGTCATGTTTTCAAATAACATGAGATGTTTTCAAATAACATGAGAGTAAACTAAAGTAAGTTTATACCAACATGATACGTCATGTTTAAAGTAAGTTAATACCAACATGATACGTTCAAATATGTGCTCCTAATGAAAATCAATAGTCCGAAACAAGCCAAAAGAACATTTACAGGTAGTGCGTTTTTTAGCTATTCATTATAATTCACAAACTGACATGTAGTTTTAAGTGATAATTTTGACACCACATGAAAATGATCATTAGGTGACAGATCATTAAATATGTTTGTAGTGCTTGTTCGTTATGCAAGTCTAACATTTGTGCTGATATCTATGTGTGACTTACTGATTCGATGTAGTGGGAGTAGGGTGCAGATTACTCGGATGGCACCTTTGATCACAAAAGAGGAACGAGACGCAAGGTCGCTGAAGAAAGTGACTTGGCATATGCATATTCAGATTCTTCTTACTTATGATCCTAATGTGGCCCATTCTATAGTTACGCAAAAGCACGTCAACATCAGCTCACAATTCTCTAATGAACATTCGTGGATCCTCGCTGCTGGTGGAACTGGTTGAACTGTAAACCGCCTAATGCTCATACTCCTCAACCTCTAAAGGATCATCATTGGCAGTTGGGAGCCACACTGTCTTCTAAGTCAACTCTTAATCACAAACGCAGCCATAAGCAACTTCACTGTCTTAAAATACCAACTACGCCAATGTCACCAAGGTCCATGACTCCTTTAACAAGCAGAACTCCTACAAAACGAATGATGAAAACAAGAGGGGCACGGGTCTCTCCTTCTTCAATGAAGGATGATGGCAGCCCGCCGTCTTTTTCTGTTCCAAACTACATGAGATCGACCGTGTCAGCAATAGCTAAATCAAGACTAACAACTAGTAGTATTCCTGGGTCACCCTGAACACTCCAGGTAGCAAGTTATCGGGGATTCTTCCATATCATGTGTGTGCTCAACTTTGCGGTTGCTGTAGCAAATCACTTGTATTAAAATGCTACAACTAACTTAGAGATATTAAAAGTCAATCAACTAAAGACCACAAAAAGTAAAAATGTAAAACCAATGCAAGCTAACATAAAAAAAGAAAAAACAGTGTTTAATCTTTTATATAATAAAACAAAACCCCGGAATTTTCCATTTCAAAAATATCAATTCATACCTTATTTAGTAATAATTGTATTTAAAAAAAAATATATATTTTCTTATTAGGTAACATTTTATATTTATCCATAACACAAGTAGAAGATAAATACAAAAAATATAGATAAGATACAATTAACACAAGTAGAAGATAAATACAAAAAATATAGATAAGATACAATTAATAATAGGATTAATTTTTTTAAATAATTATCTTTAATAATAAAAAATTATAATTAAACATCATAAATCAAACAAAACAAAGATTAAATTATTTGTTTTTTAATAAATAATAATATATGATTAAAAAAATTTTAAAAAACTCGCGCGTGCGCGGGCATTATAACTAGTCTAAGGATATAAAAAGATAAAAGTCAATTGGTTTGAACATCCCACATTGTGCTTTGAAGAAAAGTTGCAAGAAAATATATTATTATAAATAGGGAGGGAAAGGTAACATTTAATCAAGGGAAGTTCAAAGTTTGAAAAACCATTTGTATAATTTTTGGGGTAAGTTATAATTTCTTAACTTGGCCTGATATGTGACAATTGGTTATTTAAATTTTTTACAAACCCAACAATTTTTTAAGTAAGACTTGTTTAAAGTTATTCAATTTGTTGTTATAGACATAAAGTTTTATCTATAAATACATATGAGATATGGGTAAAAATCCTTTAAAGTTTACTAGCAGGGTACCCGCGCGTTGCGGCGGCGGGTACCATGTAAATAAAATTTTATGCGAGTAATGTATCTGATTATATGTTTTTCGTGACGATCGATGATAATATTGTGGAGGCCGGCTGAACCGGACAAAACCACCAAAAATCGGGAAACATTTGGGAAAGTGGTTCGTTGTACCATCCAGTTTTAAAAACCATGTATACAAGATAAAAAGAAAGTTATATTAATTGTATGAAGGTTTTTTTTTTATGTTTGAATAGCTTGTACAATAAGCATATTAACATGTAGCTTTTATGTAGAGGGTGCTTTTTTTTTACAACATTAAATAGGGGTTAAAAAGTCAAATGGTTGAACATTTATTGTATTAGATAGTTGTACTAATAGTTTAGCTAATTGTATTTACTTAAAAATCTATTTTTGGTAATCTTATAAATTTAATATTAAAAAAGGTGTAAGATGTATTATAAGTTGTATAGATATCGACATAACACGTCATGTTTTCAAATACGTGAGAGTGAACCATTTTTTTATTTATCTTTATTTCAATCGGCCACAAGTAAGGTTTAAATGACCTTTAAAAGATATCTATCCATGAAATTTAAAGATATCTAATGTGAAATATTAAGGGTGCGCTTAGTTGAAGAAAAAAATATCTTGTTTTCTATTTCTAGTTTTTCTCCACAAAACACTTGAAAATATAGAAAACGCGTTTAGTTGTTGTTTGTATTTTCTATTTTGAAGAAAAGGAGGTAGGGTTGTGGGTTATAAAGGAAAACAAGGTAAACAATATAATTTGTTATGTAATTTTCCTTGTTAAGTTAGAAAATAGGGGATTTTGTGTTTTGCAAAACAATTTATTGAAAAATACTTATTTGAACGCGATCTTTTATTTTTATTTATTTATTTATTAATTTATTTATTTTGGAAAACAAAGTGTTTCCCCAACTAAACGCACCATAAGTGTTTTATTTCTAGTTGTTGAAAAGTGTTGTTAGTTTTATTTTCTACTCTTTAGAACGAACTAACTTGTTTGTAGAAAACTTTTAGAAAACCGGAGAATTCCGAATCCAAGTTCCCTAACTCTAGTTATAATAACTGAAAGTTGATTTCTATTTTCAATGGAGAAATTTAAGAAAATATTCATTTTAAACACATTTTCTTCTCTATGCTTTTCTTAGAAAACTTTTCTAAAAGGGGTCTCATTCTCCCATCTTAAATCTCCTTTTACACGGTTTGTTCATTTTTGAATTTGTTATTTTTAAGTAGTTTTTTTTTTTTTTTTTTTTTTTTTTTTTTTAAAGCTAGTAGCTTATGTTTTATAATGTTACAGATAACTTGAAAAGTATTAAAAATCAAACAATCCCACATCGTGTTTTGAAAGAAAGATGTTATTATAAATAGGGAAGGAAAGGTGGTGCTTAATGTAGGAAAGTTAAATTTTTGAAAAACTAATCAACATTTGTAGGTTGACGTTGTAATTCCATAACTGGGGCCTATAAGTGGATTGATTATTTAAAATTTTAGCTAACCAACAATTTTATATGAAAAACTTGTTCTTCCATGATCCTTGAGCTGTACATGTTAAGCTTTAAGGTTGTTGATGTTGTTGGCTTAATTAGGTTTTGTGTGTTCTAAGATTGTTAAGAGATACATCCAATGGTTTATATCAAAAGTTTGAGCTTAAAACCCGTTTAAAACACCTTTGAATCCTATTTTCACTACCTATTTAAACACCCCAAAAGTCCAAAACTTACAACTTACGACCAACTCCTCAAATTTAGATATCCTTTTACACGGTTTGCTCATTTTCATTTTAAGCTGTTTATATTTGTTTGAACTTGAAACAATTTGTTTATTTGCGTGTTGGAAGTTGATCAACATATGTATGTCTATTATATGAAACACTGTCCGGTGAAGCTTTAAAATGAAACACTGTCTAGTGACTCGATTGTTGGTAAATTGTATGGTTTCTCCTTCTTATTGTTTTGCACAAATTGATGAGATCTCATTACTGTGATTATCAAACAATCCGAATACCATAGAAAGTAAAATTAATGCAAGCGTATAAAAAAATTCAGTGTTTACTATCCCACATCGAGCTTTGAAGGAAAGTAGCAAGAAAAGATGTTATTATAAATATGGAGGGAAAGGTAGTGTTTATGTTAGGTAAGTTCAAAGTTTGAAAAACTCGATTTCACAGATAAACCCGATTTATAATTTCTTAACTCGGGCTCATATGTGAAATTGGTTATTTAAATTTTTTGCAAACCAACAATTTCATAAGACAAACTTGTGGTTCTATGATTCTTGAGCTGTACTAAAGGTTATTTATGTTTTGTCGCTTTAGGTTTAAGTTTATCTACATATACTGTGAAATGTTATGTTGTTTACACTTTGTGAGTTCTAGGACAATCTTAAAGATACAACCAACGTACAAATCAAAATGGACTTACAATGATAATCGATGTCAAAATAAAAATGGAACTGCTTGGTAAAAAGTAAAAACAAACATTTTGTTAAAAAAAAAGCATACACATTAGTTAAGCAAAACTACAGTGTCATTTACTAATTGCAATAAGCAGCCCGAGTGATACACCCCAAAAGTAAAAACTTATAACTCACTCATAAATTGAAGTTACAAAACAACTTCGGGTTATAACTGGTTTCCATAACACCTCATGTATTTATAAGAAAGACCCGAGTCTTTCAAATGAAACATTTGTTTATTTTTAGATGTGTAAGTAGTTTTTGAGACTACCAAAACCATTTTTACTTCTAAAATACAAACATAGAACACCTTACCTGTATCATGTTGTACTACTAATATAGAATGATTTATAGATAGAGTATGGTACTATTAGACCGGCCGTAATGGTGTACGTCCACAACTGTGGTAGTGCAACCACCACGCGCGAAGGTTACTACGGCCACCTGGAATTACGCATGGTCCTCTCACTTTTGGGCTTTGGCACCCGTTGGCCAAATCTTTAATTTGTTTGTTTGTGTGTGTGAAATATATTTTGTGTTTTTTTTGTATATAAATTATGTTTTAAAATACCAAGTACACCAATGTTACCAAGGCCCTTGGCTCCTTTAACAATTGGAACTCCCAAAAACTGAATGACGAAAACGTACAAGAGGGGAACGGGTGTCTCCTTTTTCAATGAAGGATGATGGCAGCCCACCATCTTTTTGAGTTCCAAAAACATGAGCCCGACCATGCCAGTAATAGCTAAAGCAAGACTAACAACTGGAGTAGTAGTATTCCCAAGGATAGGGTCACCATCATGAGCACTTGATCTAGGTAGCAAGTCATCTAGCTAAAGAAGGTTTTGGTTCCCTTTTACACCAAACAACAAATGTAAGAAGTCGTCAGCGTTTATCGAGGATATAAGCATGGATTTTGCCTTATCATGTGTGTGCTCAACTTTGCGGTAGCTATAGCAAATTACTTGTTTGTATTATATTCATTTCAGGTTGTCTGTATATTTTCAAATTTTAAAATGCTATATTTCTTTACATGTTGGAAATTCATCAACTTTTGTATCACAATTTCAAATGCCATGCGTCTCATGCAGCTTTATCGCTGCTCGATCCTACATTTTCAATGTGACTCGATTCTTTGCTTGTTTACAGTAGTAAATTAGTGTGATTACCTTTTTCTTTAGTGGATATGACTTCTAAGTAGCTAGTAGCTTATGTTCTATATCATTACAAATAACTTAGAGATATTAAAAATCAATCAATCAAAGACAATAAAATTAGTCTTTAATCTAGACATGTTGGGTTGAACATCCCACATCGAGATTTGAAGGAAAGTAGCAAGGAAGATATTATTATAAATACGGAGGGAAAGGTAGTATTTAGGGTAGGGAAGTTCAAAGTTTGAGAAATCAATCACTTATAGTTTTATAACTCGGGCTCATATGTGACAATTGGTTATTCAAATTTTTTACAAACCAACAATTTTATAAGAAAAACTTGTATTATGGTTCTTGAGCTCTACTTGTTAAGCAGTAAGGTTATTGATGTTGTTGGTTTAGGTTTAAGTTTAATGTCAAACATGTTAATATAATGAACATGTAATGATTCTCACAAAATATCTACTATGCGGTTTGCGTTTCATTTATTTAAAAAGATCATAATTGAGTTCCAAAAATCAACCTTCTTGCCATTGATTTGTGGGAACCACAATATTATGAGGTTTTATCGACTTTGATTATATTATTGAGCCGATCTCTAGTTATATACTTTAAAATTCTATAATAATGAAGAAAAAAAATACAGTAACATTTTTCACTTAACGCTAGTCATACTCCTCAACCTCTCTATAGGGTCATCATTGGCAATTGGGAGCCACACCGTCTTCTAAGTCAAATCTTAATCACAAACACAGCCATAAGCAACGCCGATGTCACCAATGTCCAAGGCTCCTTTAACAAGCAGAACTCCCACAAACAAACCGAATGATGAAAACAAGAGGGGCACAGGTGTCTCCTTTTTCAATAAAGGATGATGGCAGCCCGCCGTCTTCTTCGGTTCCAAACTACATGAGCCCTCCCGTGTCAGCAATAGCTAAAGCAAGACTAACAACTAGTAGTATTCCCAAGGATAGGTTCACCCGGAGCACTCCAGGTAGCAAGTCATCTAAAAGAAGGTTTTGGTTCCCTTTTACACCAACAACAACAAATGAAAGAAGCAGTAGCAAATTACTTGTTTTATCGGGGATATGAGCACGGATTCTGTCATATCATGTGCTTGCTCAGCTTTGCGGTTGCTGTAGCAAATTACTTGTTTTATAATGTTATATTACAACTAACTTAGAGATATCAACTAAAGACCATAGAAATAAAGTGTAAAACTAATGCATGCAAAAAAAAAAAAAAAAGGTCAGTGTTACCATCCCACATCGAGCTGTGAAGGAAAGTAGCAAGAAAAGATGTTATTATAAATGGGGAGGGAAACGTAGTATTTAAATTAGGGTAGTTCAAAGTTTGAAAAACCAAAGCTCATATTTGTGCCTGAGTAAAATTTCAACTTGGGCTCATATGTGACCTTCGGTTATTTAAATTTTTTGCAAACCAACAATTTTATAAGTAAAACTTTTGCTGTACGCCTGTACTTGTTAAAATACAAACATAAAAAGACACTCAGACACACCTTTTATAGGTAGAGTTTGTTTTTTTACTTGTTTGAATATGATCTGCTTATGTCGATTAACAGTTTTGAAAATAATAGTTGATTCACCCCAACTAGTTACCAGCCAAGGCTGATTAGTCCAATTACTAGCTAGAAGGTGGCCGACCGCCAGATTAGTGCTTAGTGGTCTTTGCAAGAATGGTTACAAGTACTTAATAACAAACTTGAGATTACATTTTAACCTGCGAATGGATTAACGAAACTTTCTTTTTCTAATTAATAGCAATGTAGAATTCAATATGGAGTTGCAAAGTCACAATCATCATTCATAACCATTGCACAATGATCTCCTCTGATATCAAAAGAAAAATGGAACTCTTGGTAACAAGTGAAAACAATGATTTTGTTCAAATACGGAAGATACATTAGTGAAAGCAGAACTACAATGCCATTTAATAATCGCAGTGAAAAAACTCGAGCCCAGATCCCAATAGTTTTCTGTTTCTTTCTTGTTTTGAAGGTGACTGGACATTCTTGATGTACAGGAACCAAAAAAGAAAATCATTAGCATAAGTCATTGCACAATGATCTCCTCTAATATCAGTTTTTTGGAATTGAAAATATGTAAATTTGTTATTGTAAGCCAAATATGACATTTAATTTGTAGAACGAAAGGGATATACCTTGTAAAGGACACCTCTTTCAGCCTTGTATGCAGGAGGGTCCATGAATTTCGTCGCTCATTTAACTCTTCATCCATTAGCTAAACGTCCATTCTATTCTTTCTGATGTCGATTGTCATAGCTTATGTATCACAGTTTCAAAAGCCCTGTGTCTCGTGTAGCTTTATTGATGCTCGATCCTACGTTTTCAATGTGACTCGATTGTTGGTTAGTCTCTCCTTTGGAGTTTGGATTGTTTTGCACAAGTAGATGAGATCTCATGCTGCAATTTGATTTGCTGGTTTACAGAAAATACTGTGATTACCTTTTTCTTTAGTGGATATGACTTTTAAGTAGCTTGGAGCTTATGTTTTATAATGTTTAAAATAAATTAAAATATATTTTAAATCAAACAATCCAAAGACCATAGAAAGTAAAACTAATGCAAGCAGCATAAAAAAAAGTCAGCCTTCAACCTAAACATGTAAAAATGCGGTTAGATAACATTGAATTGGGTTGACCATCCCACATCGAGCTTTGAAGAAAAGTAGCATGGAAGATATTATTATAAATAGGGAGGGAAAGGGAGTTCTTAAGTTAGGCAAGTTCAAATTTTGAAAAACTAATTGCACCAAATGGGACTGAGTTATAATTTCATAACTCGGTCTCATATGTGACAGTTGGTTATTTGAAATTTTAACAAACCAACAATTTTATAAGAAAATCTTGTAGTTCTATGATCTTTTAAATATACGGTAGTATAGTTCTTTTATGTACTAGGACAATATATGTTAAATATTATCCAAGGTAGAATTCAAAATGGACTCAAAATGGACTTACAAGGTTACACTCATAATTCACAACCATATATTGCACAAATGCACAATAATTTTCTCCGGTATCATAAAAAATTGAAATTGTTAGTAAAAAATAAAACCCTGATTTTGTTAAAAAAAAAAAAAAAAGGAGACACATTACGTAAGTAGAACTATATTGCCATTTACTAATCGCAGTGAAAAGCTCGAGTAACAGGTCTTAATCCCAATTATTCGGTTTCATTATTAATCTTGACTTGTTTGTAGCATTCATTTGTTATACATCGTTTTGAAGCCCAACCGAATGTCCTTGATGTACTGTAATTTTTTTTATTTTTTTATTTTTTTTAATGGAAGGAAATGGGAGGTCCATTTATTTAATATTATTTGTTTTGTAAGTGAGGTCAATTTCTCCGTTGTTTGGTCTATCCCCATATGAGTAGTATAAAGGAGACTCTCCCCACCCATACCCATTAATAGCCATGGGTCCCACATGAGCCCCACGCATCATTTAGCTAACAGAAAAAATAAACACCCCAAGATCATTATTGCGCACAAACAATAATGAATACAATCTTAAGTTTTGTTTAGTTGTGGAAAAGTTCTCGTATTTTTATTTTTCTATTTTTTTGTACGGACTATCTTTTTTTAGAAAACTTTTTGAAAATTGGAGAATTCTGAATCCAGTTCGAAAATATTCATTTTAAACACATTATCTTCTCTATGTGTTTCTTAGAAAACTTCTCTAAATGGGCTTTCATTCTCCCGCAACTAATCAAACAAACATTGACAAATGTGTTTATACAAAAAGAGTGAGTTTAAAACCCGGTTCAAAACACCTTTGAATCCAAATATCTAACTCACATTGACAAATGGGCTTGTATAAGCCTAATTTCACCACCTATTTGGAGTATTAGTTTGTCAAAATATTCTTATTTTACTAAAAAAAAAAGTTTCATGCAAATGAAAACATCTGTAAAGAAAAAAAACCATTTATTTTTTTAGCTCTATAACTTTAACATATTTGTGTTGCGGCAGCAATTTTAAGAAAGTACAATTTTTATAACTCTTAATCACAGACACAACCATACGCAACTTCATCGTCTTAAAATACCAACTACGCGAGCGTCACCAAGGTCCATGGCTCCTTTAACAAGCAGAACTCCCACAAACCGAATGATGAAAACAAGAGGGATACTTTTTCAATGATGGATGATGGCAGCCCACCGTCTTCTCCAGTTCCAAACTACATGAGCCTGACCGTGTCAGCATTAGCTAAAGCAAGACCAATAACTAGTTATAGGCCGGGATTCCAATAATTTTTTGTTTCTTTCTTCGTCGTGACTTGCTTCTTATCTGTTATAAATCCTTTTGAACCGACTGGACGTTGTACCGGAACAAAGAAGTCATTGGTGCACAGAAACAATAATAAAAACCGATCATTGGTGCATCAAGCCACCTTTAAAATGCGAGGCTATCTCCATGACTCTAGTCCATCGCATTTTGTTACTTTGGTGTGTACATAACGTTTTTCCCGGATTTTCATAAACATTGTCAGTTTTTTGGATCTGAAAATAAGTAAATTTGTTATTGTAAGCCAAAGATGACATTTAATCTGTAGAACGAAAGGGATATACCTTGTAAAGGACACCTCTTTCAGCCTTCTACGCAGGTGGGGTCCATAACTTTCGTCGCTCGTTCAGCTCTTCATCTGTTAGCTGAACGTCCATTCTCTTCTTGCTGATGTCTATTGTGATTTTATCGCTGTTTTGGATGACCAAATGGACCACCTTCCTGCATTCCCGTTAACGTTTCATGAAAATAATGCAAGCTAACATAAAATAAAATAAAAAGTCATTGTTAAATCTAAGGGAGGTGATACGTAACCATGTAAGAAGATAAATTAAATTGCGTTGACAATCCTACATCGAGCTTTGAAGGAAAGTGGCAAGAAAAGATGTTATTATAAATATGGAGGGAAAGGTAGTAATTAAGGTATGGAAGTTTAAAGTTTGAAAAACCTATGATACCATCGAAACCTAAGTTATAATTTATTATTTATTTATTTTTTATTTATTTTTATTTTAACTTGGGTCAATATGTGAGATCATTGGTGATACAACTCGTTAAGGTTGTATCGGGATAGGGCACCACTTCAAGCGGGCGCGAGCTCCTTAAGAATTATGGTTAGGAAAAGAGACTTGTTTTTGTATTGAAGCGATAATGATTCTCATTATAATAGTTCGGTACTTATAGCCTTACAATGATGACAATTAACCTAATAATGATAACGGGCTTAGCCCACGACTTACATAACATAACAATTAAGATAAATAAAGATAACGTAGCCCATGACATAATCTTGGGTCGTAACATTCTCCTCTCCTTCAAAGTCACATTGTCCTCAAGGTGTTGCTTCAAAAATCTCGCCTCATGTAACCCCAGGATCCCAAACTTTTACTTGTAGTTTAGTCCCTTGTAGATCACATGTTTTGAGTTGTGAATTTGCCTCTTGCAGATCATACCCACCGCGCAAAGTATGCCTACACAAATGTTGGCACATCGGTGTGACAATGAGTTCACATATTCTTTCATAGCATAAAACTTCATTACTTTGATTGAAAATCAACCAAACTGGACTCGTAGCGGGATACTTTGATTCACAAATGCATATTTTAGTCACAAATGCATATTTTAACGCTACATCAGGTAGCTTACGTTTCTGTCCAACATCATCTATCTTATTCACCCGGCCATGAGGCTCCAACTTGTTTCCTCCATCTTCTTTTGTTGCTACGAGAGGAATTTGTTGACGTTGGCTATTACTTTCTTCCATACTCTTTTCTGCTGCAATTGTTTTGATTGGTACTTGGAGATCAATTACTTTATGATCAATTGGTTGTCACACCCCAAAAATGGCGCAGCGGAATGTCATTTAATGGATGTGACTTTAAGAACAAGAACACATGGTGTCATAATAGAGAAATACTAATTGCATAACATCACAACACAAGTCAAAGTTACAACGATCCCAACATACGGGTAATTAGATGTCTTGTTACATAAGTTCACAAAGGACAAGTCTTAAGGGGACATTTCCAAATGCACAACTCCTCGGGAATACAACCCGGTAGAGTCTTGTCTTATGTCTACTAAGCCAGGCCAATACTCAACCTTCTAATGGAACTTCATTCTTAACACCTGAAAATGGATACTCGAAAACGTCAACATAAAGTTGGTGAGCTCGTAGGTTTAAGAGTTAAACCACGAAGCTGTGAATAATAGCATCGGACATTAGCGCAAATGATTACCAATTACAAGCACGTTAACAAATCAGAAATAGTATCACGCCAACTGAACCTATAGTGTACATCATACGCATAACAAATATCACGTGGGGAGCTACCCCGATAGATCTATCAACATGTGGGCTCTCAATAGAGAGTTAACAGTTGCGCAGTCATGTATTCACAGAACAAACATGTCACAGCATATAATCGCATCATCACACATATATGTCCAAAATCATGTAAAATAGTAATTCACAGCTGAAAAACATTTGTAAAGCATTGAGTACCATTTCCACCCCAAGGCAAAACATGTTAAAAAGTGGGGCTACGATGAACAGTAAACTTTTTTTTTTTTTTTTTTTTAATTGGAACCCTAATCGTAAGCCCTCTCAACGAGAGCTCTCAATGAAAGCACCAATTGATACGACCCGTTAAAGTTGTATCGGGATAGGGCACCACTTCAAGCGGGCGCGAGCTCCTTAAGAATTATGGTTAGGAAAAGAGACTTGTTTTTGTATTGAAACGATGATGATTCTCATTATAATAGTTCGGTACTTATAGCCTTACAATGATGACAATTAACCTAATAATGATAATGGGCTTAGCCCACGACAAACATAACATAACAATTAAGATAAATAAAGATAACGTAGCCCATGACATAATCTTGGGTCGTAACAATTGGTTATTTAAATATTTACAATCCCAAAAATTTCATAAGAAAAACTTGTGGGTTCTATGTAGAGTTTGTACTTGTTCAGCTTTAAGGTTATTGATGTTGCAAATAACTTTTCATTAGGGGTGTGCACGGTTCGGTTTTTGGCCGAAACCGAACCGAAATATTCGGTTTTTATAAAACCCAAAACCGAAACCATTCGGTTTTTGGCGGTTCGTTTTTTTATGGTTTATTATCAGTTTCGGTTTCTAACCATTACCATTTGGGCATAGCCAATTTATACCAATAAGCTTGTTTTTCTTAGATTTTATTTTTATACTTTTTTGTCAATCTAAGCCTAATTATGTTTATCTTATATTTCTACAAAATAAATATGAATTTATAAATTTGAATTATTTAGTTATTAATTTATATTATGTTAATTATATATTATTATATAATAAAACTGATTTGGTTCGGTTTTTATGGTTTGGTTTTTGGACATTTGCATATTTGCATGTATCTTTCTCCAAAGAAGTTATCAGTTGTAAAAAATAATAGCCTCGTTTTTGCGAATAGTTGTATTGATTTATAATCCCACATAGGTCGTTGAGAGAAAATTTTAATTCTTTATATATTTGTTGTATATGGAAAGTTGTAATTTGGGATTAGCAGTATGTTGTTTGACTTAGCCGTAGAGATGAAAACATGTTTCTTCATCTGTGTTGGTTAATGTTAAAGAACGTAGTATAAATTCTCATATTTTTTTAGAAACTTTTTTATATGATGTGATACTTTTTGTAGTCCAAAAACTAATATAAATTCCGATATTTTTCTGTAGAAACTTTTTTAAATGGTGTTATACTTTTAAGTAATGCGTTGTATATTCAAAACTACAAATAATAAAATTATTATGTTTTGTAGTATTTGTAAACTAGGGGAGTAAAAGGGAATAACTGCCAAAGAAAACTTCATGGTCCAGAATCATGACCTTTTACATTCTCAAATGACAGTTACGTAGGCGTTTCTAATTTGGACTTGTTCATTTCTTGGACGTCCAAAGTTTCTTTTTTTGAGTAACGTTTTATTCATCTATGTTAAAAAAAAAAAAAAAAAAAAAAAAAAAAAAAAAAAAAAAAAAAAAAAGTTACATATCCATGCATTATGCCTTATCCGAAGTCCGAACATATCTCATACTCAGATTATAATTTCTCACTAATTATTATGAACATCACTAATGTCTAATTATACTCAGATTATAATTTCTTCTCTATTAATGGTGTACACAAATTGGGAAGAAAAATAAAACAGCGTTGCTTGCTAATTTGGAAACAAGAAAAAAGTTTGCACAACTCCAAAGACTAGGCGAGTACCCGTGCATAGCAACGGAAATTCCTAGCGGCAGATAATTAACGATTTATGATATTGTGGTGAGTGTTTTGTGTAGCGTTCAAAATAGAACGTGAACCGATCAAAATGTAATTGCAAACGTTTGTACCATACGATAACTAATGTCTAGAAAAAAATTCTTAGCATCTATCAAATGGACTTGGTGGGTGGTACATGGGATGATTGGAATCAAGGCTATTAAGATCGAGATCCTACTATGGATCTTTTTTTCTTTGCAAGATCGAAATCGTAAGATCGGATCGAAATAGGAAGATCCTACTTAAATGTCTAAAAATCTTATTTTTCTAGTAATTCGTATTCAAAGATGATTGTATAACAAATTAGAGAAGAAAAAAGAGTTCCGAAAGTTATATAGTAATATGAGAATACGACGCATAATGCTCTAAAATACAAAAATAACTAATCTGTAATTAAAGTCGCTGAATCTTTTGATCAAAAGATCTAAATATTTTGCTCTAATTAACAGTAATCAACGCTTGCTATATTGTTTTAATTTAACAAAATTCATTCATTTATTGTTTATTAGTTAGTTAAATTAAGGGAAGTAGGATCGAATCGGATCGAGATCTTACGATCCTATGGTAAGATCGAGATCATACTTAAGATCCTATGCTTTTTAAGATCCTACAAAGGATCGACTCATTTTTTCTTAATGTGATCATAAGATCGGAAAATCTTAAGAGCTAGATCGAGATCTTAACAATGCAAGATGACCCTACCTGGTCCTTTCAGTGTACCACAAAAGGGGCATGTAGTTTCTCCTTCAAGGTGAGTGTTTCTATGGCCTTGAAGCCTTTTGTAAAGAGGGAAATGTAAAGGTCCTTGAAAAGCCCTTGATCAGGAATGGTTGGTGCCTAGTGAAGCGATACATCTTCTCCTACCTTGGCTGTTGTGGATGATGGTTGAATGGCCTTGGTGGGGGGATGATATGGAAATGTAGCTAGATGGTTAAGAGTGCATTATCAAAGGTGAATTTAGTTGGGAATGTGTGTGATGGGCAGAGTGTTGTCTGTTTCCAGTTTGTTTAGTTGACTGAATTCAGTTGTATCAGATATCTTAGTTTATCAGATATCTGTAACAGTGTGTTGTCTTTGTTTTGTATTCTGATTTGGGTCTGTCAAATTAGTTATGTTTATTATGTTTATGTTGTCTTTGTTATGTTTATGTTTATAATGTTTAATTCACCTTATTCAGTTTATTCTATCGGACTTATAACGTGTTTATCACTGTAGGACTTTTGATGCTGTTGGCGTTCCACCCGCGATTATGGAAATTGGCCCTTCCGTTGCAATTCCAAATGTAGTCAAGGATGCTGGTCATGAAGTGAACGATATTGACCTTTTTGAGATCAATGAGTTGATAATTAGCTATGTTCTTATGGCTTGCTGTCATGGTAGAGGTTGGAAAATAACGAAGTTTTTTTTTCATTCATTCTTTCAGACATTTGCTTCGCAAATTATGTTTTGCCAAAAGAAGCTTGAGATCGATCCACAAAAGATCAATGTCAATGGAGGTGCAATGGCCATTGGACATCTTTTGGGTGCTACAGGTAACTTCTAGAACATGCACTTATGCAGTTTCGTATGTATCATAATTCATAACCTCTTTATATTAGTATTTGAAAAACTGTCCTCTAGTTTATGGAAACAACATGTCGATACCTTATCATTGCAATTGTTCTTTTCAATATTTTGGCTCTTGTTAATGTTGTAAAGATATCTGAATCATGATATTAGACAAGCGACCGTTGTGTTGCTACTCTACTGCACGAGATGAAGCGTCATGGTAGATACTTCCGATTTTGTGTTGTTTTCATGTGTGTGCTTGTTTTTGCACATGTGACGTGCATGCTAAGCAACTTGTACAATGCAGGCACAGGTGATTCTTGTGATGACCTATCATTCTATCCTATGCTAAATAGACCATCTAATCTTCCACCCATTGTAGCAAGTTACTTGTTCGCATTATTTCATTTTAAAGCGTTTGTCTTTGTTTGAACTTGAAACAATTTGTTTATTTGCGTGTTGGAATTTGATCAACATATGTATGTCTATCATACGAAACACTGTCTCGTGCTGTTGGATCCTACATTTTCAATGCAACTCGAATTGTTGGTAAATTATTGTGATTACCTATTCTTCAGTGAATACGACTTCTAAGTAGCTAGTAGCTTATGTTTATAACGAGACATGCAGAACCCGTGCTACGCACGGGCTAATAATCTAATTGTGAATCGTGTATTCTTTCTGTATATTGGTGAGTGTATACTTAATTATGGTTTAGTATATCATATGAAATGTTTTAACTTTCTTGTATAAAAATTGAAAGGTGTTTGATGTTGTTTTGGTTTTGTGGTGTTGTATTCTATATATGGGTTTTTGGTTATTAAGTTGTGATGGTTTTGTTTCTTTTGGCCTATTACTTATTTGCATGATAAAAAAATGGTTTTGTTTCTTTTGGTCTATTACTTATTTACTTAACCCTACAATACTTGTCTATTAGATGGTTTTTGCATGATAATATGAAGCACACGGGGTTTATCTAATTTGTTATACTTTAATGTGCGTTAAATATTTTCTTTATTAATTTTGTAAGTTAAAGTTTGTGTAATAATGTATATATAATAATGACACATAAACTGTATAAAAATCGTTACAAACCTTTTTAGCTTCATCTCATTTTAATGTACAACTAATTTTATTGAAAATTAACATTATAAAGTCTAACTAATATTATTAAATATTATCAATAAACTCGATTCTAAATAGCTAACTAAATGAATATTAATTAACACATTATTAATAATTCCTAAAACCTTTGGACTCCACTATCATATCTTAAACATAATTTTTTTTAATTTACAAATGGGTTTGAGCAAAAATTATATATTTTTTCTTTTATATTCATTATTCAAGTTGCATGCTTACGTAAACTAATCATGCTAAAAAGTATCATTTAACCATTTAAATGTTGCTTTACATACATGCTCGTGCACATTTTCTTTAATCAATTCGCACATGTGAGCTACATCAATAGAAAATACACATAAATTTCTTGTATATGAAAATGCATTAACATAATACATATATCTATATATATTACATTAGGTTAAATCATCAATTATTCTTGCAACCTTTTCAACTTCATCTCGATCCATAACCGAATTTTAATTGTATACTAATTATTAAATATCATGTGATAAATTTCAGCAAACCTTGCACTTCCATCTCGATGTTGTATATACTTCACATTAAATGCACCGGTTTTGTTTTTCGATAAAAGTTTGAACTTTTGCTTATGTTTAAAACTCAACTTTTTTATTTGATATTACAATTTACAAACGGATTTAAGTCAAAATTATGTACTCCGTATTTTTTTCCTTTCTATTAATTACTCAATGTGATATTTTTAATATGTCATATTTTGATATTATGGCAAACTCATTTAATTGGCGTAAATATTAGTTTCTCACTAATGATTCTACATATAGAAAAAGAAAACACTTTGCGATGCGCGACCCTTCTTCTTTTCAATAATAATTCAATTGCACACGATAAATTCATTCTAATATTTCTCAAAAAGCATTTGAAAGGAACTACTTACATAAACTAATCAAGCTAAAAAGTATCATTTAACCATTTAAATGTTGCTTTACATACATGCTAGTGCACATTTTCTTGAATCAATTCGCACATGTGAGCTACATCAATAGAAAACGCACATAAATTACTTGTATATGAAAATGCATTAACATAATACATATATCTATATATATGCTTATCTATAACAATCACCTAAATATGTAAGAAACAAAGAAGATAGTTGGTATCTCAATCGTTGGTTCCATTTATCTGAGCATGCATGATCTTGTGTGATTTTCATGGTACCTGCATATGATAACTAAATTAAGAAAAAAAAAAGACCAAGTTAATTACAAAGATCTAAAAGATGTTTGAATCATCTACAAAATGTTGCAAAAGATAATTTACATACCGCTACCAACAATCAAAGATCTAAAAGATGTGTGAATCATCTTCAAATGTACATACTAAATGTGATTTTTGCCGGTTTATATAGGCATGAATTAGGTTAAATCATTAATTATTCTTGCAACCTTTCGCAACCCTTGCACTTCATCTAACCGACTTTTAATTCTATACTAAATGTCATGTGATCAATTCGGGCAACCCTTGCACTTCATCTAACTGACTTTTAATTCTATACTAAATGTCATGTGATCAATTCCGGCAACCCTTGCACTTCATCTCCTTTCATGATTGTATAGTTATTATGATGCTGCATTGAATTCCGAGCATTAGCTATCTTGTACACTACGCAACTACAAAATGACTCCAACTTGTTTCTAACTCTAACAACTCTATCACCATAACTTCACATTAAATTTAGGGACTGAATCTTATAGTATTATAGATGTTACAAATAACATAAAAAGAATATCAAAAATCAATCAATCAAAAGATCATAGAAAGTAAAACTAATGCAAGCAAATCATGTAAAAAGATAAAATTCAATTGGGTTGAACATCCCACATCGTGCTTTGAAGGAAAGTTGCAAAGAAAGATGTTATTATAAATAGGGAGGGAAAGGTAGTATTCAAAGTAGGGAAGTTCAAACTTTGAAAAAATCTATAGTTGTTTTGAGTGTGTGCTATAACTTTATAACTCACGCTCATATCATCAATAGGTTTATTTAAGTTTTTTACAAACCCAACAATATTGTAAGAAAATCTTTTGATCCTTGAAATATTGGGTGTTACTTGTTTTTTACAAACCCAACAATATTGTAAGAAAATCTTTTGATCCTTGAAATATTGGGTGTTACTTTTGTCAGTTGTGGGACAATGTTAAAGATGCATCCAATGTAGAATTCAAAATGGGCTTACAATTCAAACATAATTCATGACCATTGTACAATGATCTTCGTTTTCAATTGAAACTGTTGGTAAAAAGTAAAAACAATGATTTTGTTTAAAAAAAAATAGGCAAGCAAAACTACAATGCCATTTACTAATCGTAGTTAAAAGCTTGAGTAATAGGTCTAAACCCAAATATCTTTTCTTATAATAAAAACATAAATACTGAACTCAAGTCATTTGGCTGTTGGTAAAAATGGCGAGACTTGAATCCAAATATCTAAATGAGCTTATACATAAAGTGTGAGTTTAGGAACCAAATCGAAACACATTTGAATCCAGATATCTAAGTGGACATATAAATCAAGTTTATAATGTAGTCACATGGAATGGGGGTTGCTCCGTTACGGGATCGCGGTTCGGTATTTCTCAAAATCCGGTACGACGGGGGTAGGCTCATTCCGGTTCGCTTTGGTTTGATTGTGATGAGATCTCATGTAGCAATTCGCTTTGCTTGTTTACGGTCGTAAATTACTGTGATTACCTTTTTCTTCCGTGGATATGACTTCTAAGTAGCTAGTAGCTTATGTTTTATAAATTATAATGTTACAAATAATTTAAAGATATTAAAAATCAAACAATCAAAAGACCAACAGCAAGTAAAACTAAGGGTAAATTGTAAAAATGGTCCTTAACGTTCCACGAATTTGCAAAAACGGGACCGAGATAAAAAGTAGCGCAAAAAAGACAACAACGTTCCACATTTTTGCAAAATCGCCACTGAGAGGCCTTTTCCGTTAACTTCCGTTAGTTTTCCTCTTTAAGTGCAGTGAAATAACTAATATACCCTCGTCTTCTTCCTCATTTGAATTTCTTTTTAATTTATATTTAACTTTAAAAAGAAATGAAGAACATCAAGAGCAAAAACCCAGCATTCAAATCAAAACCCAGATCCAACAATATAAAATCAAGAACAAAAACCCACACATTCAAATCAAAACCCATTAGATCACCAATGGTTCGTAAAGGCTTGAGCAGTCAACACTGCACTTAAAGATAGACCAATTATAATCTGGTTCATGACTCACAATTGATTGCTTGGTGATAGTGGTAGTCATTTTATAGTGGGCAGTTCATCCTAGAGATGCGGGGAGTCTTTTGACCTGCCACTACCCTTTTGTCTTGTTCATTTACTATGACTACTTTTAGCTTAATTTGGTGATTTTGTGGTTATGTCGGTAAAGTGAGTTTTGCACATGGTCAGATGTGCTAACAATATGACGTCGAAGTTCGTTTCTATCTATGCAAACTTCCCCTTATGGCCTTATTGCTGATGTTTAACACAAATACTTGTTCACTTTAAATCTATGTAGTAGTCCTTTATCTCTACATTCTCTCATGAGTTCGATATATACATTCTTTAATTGTAGTCCTGTGATCTTGTAACTATAAGAAACGGTTGTAATACTAGCCCGATAATTATGGCAATAACACTAATGACCATGACCTTGAGTGTAGAAAGAGCCAGCACATAACCAATCAATACCGTTGGAGGAACACACAAAAGAATCGACCCAACAGTTCCAACAGGTATCTTATAAGGCCTCGATGCAGCTGGATGCTTCATTCTTAACCTTACAAAAGCTATAAACTCCAAAATCATCCCAAAACAGTATAAAAAGTTTTCAGCAGCCACAATCTCTTGAAAACTTAGCCATGAAAGCAAAAGGACACCGGAAGCTGAGAATAAGATCCCAATCGCAGGAGTCCCGTGACGAGACCTTTTAGCAAAAAACTCAGGAATCATACCTCTTTCCGCCATACCAAGAAGCTGAAACAAGTCGCTACTCATTTCAGTCACAAACATTCCCATGTTTGACATGGCTGCACCAGCTTGGATCCACCATCTTAACCAAACACCACCGATGATTTTAGCTACATCTGAGAAATACCCATCGGTCCAATCTTCACGTTTAAGGGGTATAGCACCAGTGCTCGTTAAAAGAGGGAAAAAGTAGCCCGAAACAACTAAGATCAAAGCATAGAACAAAGCTTTTGGGAGTGTTTTCTTCGGGTTATCAATAATTAAGGTTCGAAAAGAGTGTGTTCAAGTATAAATTCCAATCTACAACATGTAAATCAACCACTAACCATCTCGCAGGCTCTATCTTTGGTAATAGAAGACTATTGGAAACAAATTAAAAAAATGTTGTCAATTTGTTTTATACGAAGTAGATAATAATTGACTAATAAGTACTTTTAGCCTTTGGATTTTCATAAAGGGTGTTAATGGGAACTGATCACAACCATCCCTGTGGGATTGACTTGTTATTCACCAGTTGCATCCTCAAATCGAGATTGTACTACAGATATATTTTGGTGATCTAATGGGTTTTGATTTGAATGTGTGGGTTTTTTTCTTGATTTTATATTGTTGGATCTGGGTTTTAATTTGAATGCTGGGTTTTTGCTCTTGATGTTCTTCATTTCTTTTTAAAGTTAAATATAAATTAAAAAGAAATTCAAATGGGGAAGAAGATGAGGGTATATTAGTCATTTCACTGCACTTAAAGAGGAAAACTAACGGAAGTTAACGGAAAAGGCCTCTCAGTGGCGATTTTGCAAAAATGTGGAACGTTGGTGTCTTTTTTGCGCTACTTTTTGTCTCGGTCCCGTTTTTGCAAATTCGTGGAACGTTAAGTACCATTTTTGCAATTTACCCTAAAACTAATGGAAGCTAAAAAATAAAAATAAAAATAAAAATAAAAAAAATAATAAAAAAAAATCAGTGTTTAATCTAACCATTTAAAAAAGATAAATGTCAATTGGGTTGACCATATCCCACATCGAACTTTGAAGGAAAATAGCAAGAAATATGTTATTATAAATAGGGAGGAAGAGGTGGTATTTAAGGTAGGGATGTTCAAAGTTTGAAAAACCCTAGTTAGTATGGTAGCCTGGGCAATATTTTTTGAACTTGGGCTTCTATGTTACCTTTGGTTATTTAAGTTTACGGCAAACCAACAATTTTATATGAAAAACTTACGGGTTCTAGGACGCTGTTAAAGATAAAACGAATGTTGAATTCGAAAGTTATATCTTTGGAAACCACCACTATACAACAAGACCCATGTCTTTATTGCTACTCGATCCTATGTTTCAATGTGACTATTCGAATGTTGGTAAACTCTATGGTGTCTCCTGATTGTTTCACAAATTGATGAGATCTCATGTTCCAATTTGCTTGGCATGTTTACAGTAGTAAATTAGTGTGATTACCTTTTTCTTCAGTGGATATGACATCTAAGTAGCTAGTAGCTTATGAATTACAAAGTTACAAATTGGAGATATTAAAAAAAGACCATAGAAGGTAAAACTAATGCAAGCTAGCATTAAAAAAAATCAGTGTTTAATCTAAAAATCAATTCGGTTGACAATCCCACATCGAACTTTGAAGGAAAGTTGCAACAAAAGATGTTATTATAAATAGGGATGGAAAGGTAGTAATTAAGGTAGGGAAGTTCAAAGTTTGAAAAATCAATTCTCATTTGAGCATGCATTATTTAAATTTTTTACAATCCCAACAATTTTATAACAAAAACTTGTGGTTCTATCATCCTAGAGCTGTACTTGTTAAGTTTCGAGGTTGTTGATGTACCTAATAACTTAACATAATACTAAACCGTAAAAAATGCGAACTTAAAAGGACACCTAGACACACACCTTTTAAAACTAGAGTTTGTTTTTTTTACATGTTTGAATATGATAAACTTATGTCGATTGACAGTTTCGAAAATAATGTTGGTTGTCGAGTGGAAAATTTTATTCTTTTTTCGCTAGTTTTGACTTACATGGTTGCAAACATTGGCTTTGGGTGCTTTCTGATGTGATTCAGAGTTAATTAGCCAAATTATTCGAGAAAATCATAATCTGCACCCCAACTAGTTAACCGCCAAGGCTGATTAGTCCAATTACTAGCTAGAAGGTGGCCGAACGCCAGATTAGCGCGTAGTGGTCTTTGCAAGAATGGTTACAAGTACTTAATAACGAACTTGAGATTACATTTTAACCTGTGAATGAACTAACCAAACTTTCTTTTTCTAATTAATAGCAATGTAGAATTCAATATGGACAATCATCATTCATAACCATTGCACAATGATCTCCTCTGATATCAAAAGAAAAATGGAACTTTTGGTAACAAGTGAAAACAATGATTTTGTTCAAATACGGAAGATAAATTAGTGAAGCAGAACTACAATGCCATTTAATAATCGCAGTGAAAAACTCGAGCCCAGATCCCAATAATTTTCTGTTTCTTTCTTGTTTTGACTTGCTTTTAGCACTCACCTGTTACACATCCTTTTGAAGGTGACTGGACATTCTCTTCTTGCGGATGTCTATTGTCATTATATCGCTGTTTAGGACTAGACCAATTGGACCACCTTCCTGCATTCCCATTAACGTTTCATGAAAAGGGTTCAACCTACACTTACAGCTCCTTAAACTAATGCACGTTTACTATAAACACTTCCTTTATATTCTTTTGGCTAATCATGAACAATTTCTTGATATTCGTTTTGGAAATGTGTCATGAAAGTCACTGTCATTAGCTTTTGTAGCTAATCTTGCATCTAAATTACCAATTTGACATTACTAATGTTACATCCGCTAATTGTCATTTCTGAAAGGAGATTGAACATTTTATTAAACTAGATTTGAGAACCACCTGAAAATTGTCCATCGGTTAACAATGCAACTTCGTGCAAAATATGACAAAATTCTTAGCTTATAAATAACCAATTTACCTGAATAAACAGCCTTAACAACACAACATGTTGGTAAACTGTATGGTCTCTCCTTTTGGATTGTTTTGCACAAATTGATGAGATCTCAGGTTGCAATTTGCTTTGCTTGTTTACAGAAGTAAATTACTGTGATTACCTTTTTCTTCGGTGGATATGACTTCTAAGTAGCTAGGAGCTTATGTTTTATAATGTTACAAATAACTTAAAAAATATTAAAAATCAAACAATCAAAAGACCATAGAAAGTAAAACTAATGCTAGTTAGCTGCTAGCTTTAAAAATTAAAATTAAAAAATTTTAAGAAAAAAAAAATTCAGTGTTTACCATTCCACATCGAGCTTTGAAGGGAAGTAGCAAGAAAAGATGTCATTATAAATAGGGAGGGAAAGGTTATATTCAAGGTACGGAGGTTCAAAGTTTGAAAAACCCACTTTGTTGTATCTGAGCGAGTTATAATTTTATAACTCGGTCTCATACATGACAAGTGGTTTATTTAAATTTTCTACAAACCAGCAATTTTATAAAAAGATTTTTTGGTTCTATGGTAAATATTAACAACTAATTATGTCTATCTTTCAAAAACATTGTGGTGAAGTTACAATCATAAATCATGACCATTGCACAATGATCTTTTACAATATCAAAAGAAAATTGGAATTAAACATAATGATTCTGTTCATAGAAGGCAGATACATTCAGTAAACAGTACTACAATGCCATTTACTAATCAAGTAATCGTATTTTTGTATCAAAAGAAAATAGGCTCGAATCCCACTAATTTTTGTAGGACGCATGCATCTGTTACACATCCTGGGCAGCAATCTAGCAAGTATTTTTGTATTATTATGTGTCAACTCATTTAGCTTTTTATACCAAATATAATGCTTATATAGTCAACCATATTTTTACGTTGAGCAACTAATGAAAGACAACGGTCAAATCTGAACTTAACCTTGTCGCTCTTCTTTCTTTCCTCGCGAGCAGGAAGCACACCAGCAGCGTGCGTTGTGTGATTCTACTGTGTTTTTTTGCACTTGACTGGGTGGACAGCTGACCGGAAGAGAACTTAGATTCGCCCGGCCAGCAGGCGGGCGGCGTGCTTATCTTGTGTGACAACACTACAGAGCGAGTGGCTCTTCTAGGCGAGCAGCTGTGTGACAATACTACAGAGAAAGCGGCGCTTTCGTGTAACATGCTATGGTCTCAACGCACCGCGCCTGCTCACGCTTTGCTGACCTATCGCGTGGTAAAGAGAAGAAAGTACGAAAGAATAGTAAACGGAGCACACCGCAGAAAGATTCTAAATATGAGAAATCCCCCTTTTTTTCGATAAGAAGGAAATGAAGAACTGGAACGAAACGAAATAAGGCCTTTCTAGCTCTAGTTTCGGATGAGCTTCTCCCAATTATGTCTGGACGTAATAGAATAGGTCGGCTTGCTCTGACCAAGACTCCGCTTTTTGCTCCGTCCGTGGAGCGTATGAATTTCCTGGAATGTAGATAGACCAAAAGAGGGAATGAAGGGATAGGAATAGGAATTATAGTACCATTAGAAGAAGGGGCACCTGTGGGAACATCTCTACTGACGAACCATTTCAATAGTACGGGTGCTGCCGTGCCACGAGGCACGACAATGGAAGTAATGAAAAAGAAAAAGTTATGTAGTTGCACCATCTGTTCTATCCGTTCGAGTTTTGCTTCTATAGAGAAGATGAGACGCTCAAAATGAAAGTGTTCGCAACGCATACCGAAAGGGTACCAATGAAGCCGACCATTAATGACTAGTTCGAAGACCAAGAGCGGTCTGATCCAAAAATAAAGCGTGACCTTTAAGGTAGGGGTAATCCGAACTTGAGGCGGAATCCCTCATCGGTAAAAGTGGGAGTAGAATTCACGGCAGATTTCTGAATTTCTAGCGATTCTTAGCTATTCATTATAATTCCCAAACTCACAATATAGTTTTAAGTGATAATTTTGACACCACACGAAAATGATCATTAGGTGCAGGTCATTAAATATGTTTATAGCGCTTGTTCGTTATGGAAGTCCAACATCTGAGCTGAAATATCTATGTGACTTACTGATTCGATGTAGTGGGAGTTGGGTGCATATTACTCAGATGGCAACTTGATCACAAAAGAGGAAAGAGACGCAAGGTTGCCGAAGAAAGAGACTTGGCATATGCATATTCAGACCAGATACATATACTGTCTTCTGTCTTCTGCTTACTTCTGATTCTAATGTTACATCTTTCAGTTACGTAAAAGCACGTCGACATCAGCTCACAATTCTCTAATGAACATTTGTGGACGGTGGATCCCGCTGCCGGTGGAACTGGTAAGATTGTAAACCGCCTAACGCTCATAGTCCTTTGTTAGAGTTTGACAATCAAATAACACATATTGCGGAAGCTAGGATCAAGTATAACACATAAATATTAACTAAAACATAAATAGTAAACGTACCCGATGCACTTCAAATCAACCTTAATTCTTGGACAATTAGATCAATGATAAACCCCTTACCGTTTTGTTTATCGATCTCTTGATAATTACTAAAGTAAGTAATTACCTCGTTCTTGTACACACAAACTACCAACGAATAAAGGTTTGTTGCAAGTAAACAAATCACTTAATTTTGGACTAAACCAAAATCGAACCAATCCCTTAGGAGGGGGGTTGAACCGATCGGCCTAGGGAAAACAAAGAGAGAAAACAAGTTTTTAGGGTTAGAGTGTGTGCACAAAAGATTGTGAAAGACTTACCCTAAGCCTTGTATATATACTAGGTGATTTCTTGGTGACCAAGCAAACATGGATTGGGCTTGACCCATCCTTGTTCGACCGGCCATAGAACCCACAAGGGGTTTCTAGAACCTCCTTGACACCCAAGTTACACTCTAGTCCTTGTCTTTCTTATTTAACGATAGTTAGTCCATACGGTTAACAACTAACGACCGTTTAGTCCATTAAGTGTTATAAATATATATATACCATACATTTAATATATATATATATATATATATTTATTTACATTATTCTTGTTTGTAAAGTGTGCAATCCCGAGGTCTCGGGTTCGATCCTAGACATTTACTCATTAATGTTTATACGTAACATTTAACATCCTTAACCTCTAAAGGATCATCATTGGCAGTTGAGAGCCACACTGTCTTCTAACTCAACTCTTAATCACAGACACAACCATAAGCTACTTCACCGTCTAAAAATACCAACTACGCCAATGTCACCAAGGTCCATGCATGGCTCCTTTAACAAGCAGAACTCCCACAAACCGAATGATGAAAACAAGAGGGGCACGGGTGTCTCCTATTTCAATGAAGGATGATGGCAGCCCGCCATCTTCTTCAGTTCCAAACTACATGCATGAGCCCGACCGTGCCAGCAATAGCTAAAGCAAGACTAACAACTAATAGTGTTCCCAAGCATAGGTTCACACCGAGCACTCCAGGTAGCAAGTCATCTAAAAGAAGATTTTGGTTCCCTTTTACACCAAACAGCAAGTGAAAGAAGCCGTCAGCGTTTATCAGGGATATAAGCATGGATTCTGCCTTATCATGTGTGTGCTCAACTTTGCGGTGGTTGTAGCAAATTACTTGTTCGTATTATATTCATTTCAGGCTGTCTGCATATTTTCAAATTTTAAAATACTATATTTCTTTACATGTTGGAAATTCATCAACATATGTATCACAGTTTCAAAAGGCCCGTGTCTCGTGCAGCGATCCAACGTTTTTAATGTGACTAGATTGTTGGTAAATTGTATGGCCACTCCTTCTCATGCTGCAATTTGCTTTGCTTATGTTTTATAATGTTACAAATAACTTAAAAAATGTTAAAAAAAAACAAAGAACCCAAACATCATAGATAGTAAACTAATGCAAGCTAGCCAAAAAAAAAAAAAAAAAAGTCAGTGTTTACCATCCCACATCGAGCTTTGAAGGAAAGTAGCAAGAAAAGATGTTATGATAAATATGGAGGGAAAGGTTGTATTCAGGTAGGGAAGTTCAAAGTTTGAAAACCCAGTTGGTACTATGATTTTGAGTTATAATTTTATAACTCGGGTTCATATGTGCCAATTGGTTTATTTAAATTTTTTACAAACCAAACAATTTTATAAGAAAATCTTTTGGTTCTTTGATCCTTGAAATATTGGGTGTTACTTTTGTCAGTTGTAGGACGATGTTAAAGATATATCCCATGTAGAATTCAAAATGGGCTTACAAGTATATACAATCATAATCCATAACCATTGTACAATAATCTTCGATTTCAAAAGAAAGTTGAAACTGTTGGTAAAAAGTAGAAACACTTTTGAATCCAGATATCTAAATGAACATTGACAAATAGAGTTTCTAACCTGGCTGAAAACACTTTTGAATTCGGGTATCTAACTTAACACTCACAAATGGGCCAGCGAATCCATAATCCACAGTCTAATAAAACTTATCATTTTCGTGAGGTTTGCATGTCAATCTCTCAAGGTTAGTGGTCGGAAGTACAAATAGTTCGTTTGTTTGTAAAAGTCAATTCGTGCTTTGCCATATTGCCTAACTTCATTGATTAAGAAATATACTTTTTCCAGGGTAAAAACACTTTACCCAAAAAAAAATATTCCCTACCTATTTAAACACCTCAAAAGTCAAAACTTACAAGCAACTCATGAATTTAAGATTCCCATTTTACATTTTGCTCCTTTTTCGAACTTCTTATTATTAAGTCAATTTGTCTTAGATGTAAAGGATTTTGACCTTTTCCTTTTTTGTTATATTTGTTGTAAAAAAAAAAAAAAAAAAAAAAAAAATAGGTATTTTTAAGATCTATAAGTTTGCGACATTTTGATACACCCAAACACTATCATGATGTAATATATTTCACTATTATTGAGTCTCTCATCGTAACCAAATTTTAATAAGTGATAAAATTGGTTTTTGTTGAATATTTTACTTGTGTATTGAAAAGGTGGATCCGGTGAAATATATACGTGGGTAACTTTCTCATATCACATCACGTGTACGTCTTTCCGAAGCTAGTCTTTTGATACTTTGGCTAAATATTTTGTAAATATCAGCTCTAAAAATTTGCTAGAATTTGGGTGCTGTCAAGGAATCCTGAAAATGAGGTATTGATGTTTGTGTTGCGGCAGCATTTTAAGTAGCTAGTAACTTATGTTTTATAATGTCACAAATAACTTAGAGATACTAAAAGTTAATCAATCAAAAGATCATAGAAACTAAAACTAATGCAAGCTAACAGAAAAAATAAGTCGGTGTTTAATCTAAACATGTAAAAGATAAAATTGAATTGGGCTGACCATCCCACATCGAACCTCGAAGAAAAGTAGCAAGAAAAGAGATTATTATAAATAGGAAGGGAAATGTAGTAATTTAGTTGAGGAAGTTAAAAGTTTGAAAAACCAATCTTTTCTTTGTTTGACTGAGTTATAATTTCATAACTCGGTCTCATATGGAAAGATTGGTTGTTGAAATTTTTAGCAAACCAACAATTTTATAAGAAAAACTAGTAGTTCTATTATCCTTGAAATATTAGGTGGTTTAGTTTTTGCGAGTTCTAGAAGAATGTTAAAGATACAACCAGTGTAGAATTTAAATGAATTTAAGGTTACAATCTTAATTCATAACCATTACACAAATGCACAATGATTTTGTTTAAATAAGGCAGATACATTAGTGAAGGAGAACTACAATGCCATTAACTAATCGCAATGAAAAACTTTGAGTGATAGGCCAGGGTTCCAATAATTCTTTGTTTCTTTCTTCGTCTTGACTTGCTTCTAGCACTCATCTGTTACACATCCTTTTGGAGCCGACCGGACATTCTTGATGTACTTAACAAAAAAGTCACTGGTGCACACAAACAATAATAAAAACTGATCATTGATGCATCAAGCCACCTTTAAATTGTGAGGCTCTCTCCATGGCTCGAGTACATCACAATTTGTTACTTCCCATATTTTCATAAATATTATCAGTTTTTTTGGATTTGAAAATACGTAAATTTGTTATTGTAAGCCAAAGAAGACATTTAGTTTCTAGAACATGCATTCTCTTCGTGCTGATATCTATTGTGATTATATCGCTGTTTCGGACTAGCCCAATTGGACCACCTTCCTGCGTTCTCATTAAAGTTTCATGAAAAGGGCTCAACCAAACAGCTTCACCAAGGCTCATTAACTTATGCAGCTCCATTATTTATCATGATATTGTGTAAAATCGAACAAACTATCATTTTGTGAATGTGTCATGAAAGTCAGTGTCTTTAGGTTTTACCAAAGATCTTGCAGCTAAAATGACCTATTTGCCCCTGATGTTACTCTCCCTAATTTGCCACTACTGATCATTGTAGTTAATAAAACTTTATTAAACTACATGCTGATTCACAAGGGAGTAGAACACGTGAAGGGTGAAACCTGTGCTTTGGGGAAAATGTGTCCAACGACATATCCGTGTGAACCACCTGAAAATTTTCCATCGGTTAACAAAGCAACTTCTATCATTTTGTGAATGTGTTAAGACCAGCTCCCATTATTGCACTTGTCGGTGTCAACATTTCAGGCATACCAGGTCCACTTTTAGGACCTTTTCCTCTGATAACTGTTGGAAAAGATGGTCAAAATGTTTGAATGATAATTGATAATGTCATTATGTATACTAATGTGAATTGAAATCAAAATTAATTATTGGTTTATTTTGATTCATGAGACATTAGTGAATGTCATTATGTATACTAATGTGGATTGAAATCAAAATTAATTTGTGGTTTATTTTGATTCATGAGACATTAGTGAATATCATTATGTATACTAATGTGAATTGAAATCAAAATTAATTTGTGATTTATTTTGATTCATGAGACATAAGTGAAATTAATTGTGTGAATTAATTGTGACCATTTTTGCTCCCTATAAGTTGAGAGTTATCCTCTCATTCTCATTACACCAAGAAATACACTACTCCTCTCCTTTTTGTTATCAATTATATTTTTTGTATATCCGGTTTGTAATAGAGGGAAGGCACGATTTTGGTTCGCCTTGATAACCCGTTTGTGCTAACGGAGTTATCCGTTGTTGTTGTATCCTGGGAGATAGACGTTCACGATTCTCAAGCACCGTGGAGAGGACGAATCTGTCTTAAGATTGTTGTATATATAAGGTGTATTGCTATTAGAGACAAATAAACAATGACATGGAAACATAAAAGTATAAGTGAATTGGAATGACATGTTATAAGTGTAGGACTTACACATATAACTTATGGGATCCTCCTAAAACATGTGTGGTTTAAGGTGGTAAGAATGTTAGTAGATGAAGCTATGAGTAATCAGAATGATGCATTTTCTGTAATACGCTTGATTCCTTGGTCTATAGCATGCTAGATTTGGAATCTGTTAATTATGATACGGAAAATAATTATCATAAGACATTCAAAAAGTGTGCATACACTAGTATGAAACTTGTGAGGTGACAAATTACTAATGATCTTGATGTCATATCCATGTGAGAAAAATCTTATAAAAAGATTAATATATTGAAAGGGAGAACCTTTCTACAAAATTCTTGAGATAAATTCCATGTGGGGGATTCCAGCCTAGCTAGAGTTCAAAAGGACTTCAACAAACATGAAGTTCTTGCCTATTTGGAATACTCAAGAATTACTTGGAGAAAGATATACTTAAAGAGTTGAACGAAACTCGAATTTGTACAGACATATTATGTTGATACGACAACTACTCTCGGTATGAGTTATCCCTATAGACAATGTGAAGTCATAGAATAACATTGTGGATCCGCTTGCGAAATGCTAAATGTGAGAGTTAGTTATAAAGTCGTGAATAGGAATGAGACTAAAGCCCTTGAAAAGTTTATATGAAGGAAAACCTAACCCAGCTGACTGGAGATCTCAAGATCTGGGTTCAATAGGACAACCTACTTGTATAAACTGAGGTCACTGTGGGGGAGTAATAAACTCCACATTTATTTAAGGGAGTTGGTAAACTTCCTAGTCCATTCCTATAACAGTGACAATATGAGGTTAAGCATATGGCTTTTAATGATTAATCGAGAATCACCTATATGAGAGAGAAGTGGGGTCGCTTCTAAGGGAATTGTGGGGGAGCAATTCTTAACAGCTCTCACAGAACCAGGCTAATGTTCATGACCATAACGAACATAACTATGAGAACCAAAAAGTGTCAAGGAGATATTTGTGTGAATATATATTGTCGTCTCCATAAACAGCAGACAGTTCAAAGACATCGAGTTCTACTGCTAGGAGTCTAAGTATATTTCACAAGGGAAGGTTCAAAGGGTAACACCTACCTATCCTTTGCAAATATCAACTGCAAAACTCTATTACAATGTCGAGTCATTGAAATTTGTTTCCTTCTATCAATTTCATTCATGTGGGGGATTGTTGGAAAAGATGGTCAAAATGTTTGAATGATAATTGATAATGTCATTATGTATACTAATGTGAATTGAAATCAAAATTAATTATTGGTTTATTTTGATTCATGAGACATTAGTGAATGTCATTATGTATACTAATGTGAATTGAAATCAAAATTAATTTGTGGTTTATTTTGATTCATGAGACATTAGTGAATATCATTATGTATACTAATGTGAATTGAAATCAAAATTAATTTGTGATTTATTTTGATTCATGAGACATTAGTGAAATTAATTGTGTGAATTAATTGTGACCATTTTGGCTCCCTGTAAGTTGAGAGTTATCCTCTCATTCTCATTACACCAAGAAATACACTACTCCTCTCCTTTTTGTTATCAATTATATTTCTTGTATATCCGGTTTGTAATAGAGGGAAGGCACGATTTTGGTTCGCCTTGATAACCCGTTTGTGCTAACGGAGTTATATGTTGTTGTTGTATCCTGGGAGATAGACGTTCACGATTCTCAAGCACCGTGGTGAGGATGAATCTGTCTTAAGGAAAGTGTGAACATCACACGCCTCAACATTTTACTTGTTTGTGTTTTTTGAGTCTCCACATCCAAAAAATTTACGGTATCGTTTCTTTATACTTTTATGTTTCCATGTCATTGTTTATTTGTCTCTAATAACAATACACCTTATATATAAAACAATAACAACTACCTTCCCCTAAAAACATGACTTCAAGGATAAGTTAACTAATAAGCTTTTTGTTGCAAACTCACTAATTTAATGTAAATTAAAGCTCATTAAAATTTGCAAATCTGAATGATGTAAGACGGACTATCGAAATGCAAAAAAAGGAGGTAGAAGTTATGGCACTTGCACTTTTTGTTCAAAATCGGAGGTATTTTCTTTTATGCACCAGTACAATTAAATGGACTCCTCCCCCACAAATACGAGTGCAGGACCTGAACAACATCTTGGAGATCATAACTCATCAGAGCAACTAAATTTCACCCAACGAAAGCCGAAATGTGAAAAAACGCGAGGATTTACTAGAGAAGAATAATCCTTCTTTTCCTGTGATCTTTGCAACAGAACCATTGGATGCAATGATCCCCGGGGAATCAAAGACAAGAGTGACATTTATGGAAATAACTGTCAATACCGTATCACTGCAATAGTTCTTTTAATATTTTGGCTCTTGTTAATGTTGTAAAGATATCTGAATCATGGTACTTATGACAGGAGCCTGTTGTGTTGCTACTATACTGCACGAGATGAAGTGCAGTGGCAGAGGAGACAGCCGATTTGGTGTCGTTTCGATGTGTGTACTTGTTTTTGCATGTGTGACGTGAATGCAAAGCAACTTTTGCAATGCAGGTACGGGAATGGGAGCTTCTGTTGTTTTTGAGAGAGGCGATTCTTGTGATGATCAATCTATCCTGTGCTAAATAGACCATCTAATCTTCCACCCTTTGTTAGTTACTTATGTGTTTCTTGATTTTTACTAGTATTCGGTGTCTGTAGCAAGTTACTTGTTCGCATTATTTCATTTTAAGGTGTATGTATTTGTTTGAACTAGAAACAGTTTGTTTATTTGCGTGTTGGAAATTGATCAACATATGTACGTCTATCATACGAAACACTGTCTCGTGCTGCTGGATCCTACATTTTGAATGTGACTCGAATTGTTGGAAAACTGTATGGTGTCTCCTTTGGATTGTTTTGCGCAAATTGATGAGATCTCATGCTGCAATTCGCTTTGCTTGTTTACGTAAATTACTGTGATTACCATTTTCTTCGGTGGATATGACTTCTAAGTAGCTAGTAGCTTATGTTTTACTGTATAATGTTACAAATAACTTAAAAAATAATAAAAATCTAAACATGTAAAAAGTGGTTTAGATAAAATTCAATTGGGTTGACAATCCCACATCGAGCTTTGAAGAAAATTAGCAAGAAAAGATGTTATTATAAATAGGGAGGGAAAGGTAGGAATTCAGAAAAGGAAGTTCAAAGTTTGAAAAATCAATCAGCATATACAAATGTGGGTTATAATTTTGTAAGTTGCGCTTGTATGTGCTAATTGGTTATTTGATTTTTTTACAAACCTAACAATTTTATAAGAAATATATGTTTTAGGTTATTGTAATTGTTGTTTTAGGTTAAGTTTTATCTAAAAATACATATGAGATATGGGCAAAGATAAGTTTATACAGGCATAATACGTGATATCATGTTTTCAAATAACGTGAGAGTATCATATTTCAACATATTTTCAAATAACGTGAGAGATATCATATTTTCACATATTTTCAAATAACGTGAGAGAACTAAAATAGTGGGTGGTTTTTTTTTTTTTTCAGAAAATTTTTTTAATGGCCCTTTATTTACGAAATTGAACGTTACGCATAGAATTTTCGAAAAGTAATTTTTAAATATTATCCGTTAGATTGATTAGTATATTACTTTTTAACCATACATGTGCATGCCAACAAGTGTTGGGCGAGTCTTGAGCCTGGGCGAGGGTTGGGCGAAGTGTTGGGCTAGTCTTGAGGTTGGGCGAGGGCTATACGTTCTATCAAGGGTTGGGCGAGCAAGGCTGGGCGATGAGTGCTGGTCGATTGTGTTAAACGCTGGGCGAGCAAGTGAGTGTTGGGCGAGTGGTTCAAGACTTCAAGTTAAACCTAGGCGAGCAAGTTAAACGTTGAGCGAAATGGCGAAATTCTGGGCGAATGAAAAGCTCTTGGGGGGCGAGTGAAAAGGCTTGGAGTAATTTTTAATGAGATGGAACCAGAACTTTTAGATGGCAATGTAGGCAATATAACCTCGAGATAATTGAACACATGTCATTATCTTTTAATGTTGCCAACTTCGAACAACATAACTCTCAACATGCATATATAAATATTACATAAATATAATTTGTTTAATCTTAATTTAAAGAAATGGTACAATATTCTTGATATAAAGAACTAGTATACGGTGTCGGTAGCAAGTTGCTTGTTCGCACTATTTCATTTTTAAGGTGTCTGTATTTGGTTGAACTTGAAACAGTTTGTTTATTTGCGTGTTGGAATTTGATCAACATATGTATACGTCTATCATACGAAATAGTGTCTCGTGAAGCTTTAGTGCTGCTGGATCGTAGGTTTTAAATTGTTGGTAAACTGTATGGTCTCTCCTTCAGATTGTGTTGATACAAAAGTTGGGCGTTCCTGATTATTGGCTCTTGCTCTCGTACCAATTCGCTTCTTAGTACTTGTTACCTGCGCACTAAGAAAATAAACAACACCGTTAGGCTTATCGAGGGATTGTCTCCCCCGATTAGACTCCGGCGTGAGAGTAAGTAATCGATTTAAGGTTCTCGTAGAGAGTTAGGGTTTGTATATCGTACCTTTGAATGAGAATATATCATTCCTTATATAGGGGCTGAAACCGCGTAGGTTTCTTGCTCCTTAATCTTCGCACTCGTGGTGCTTATCGGGGTAAGGATATCTATTCCATGAATAGGTGATCCTTATCGCATACCCGGTTAAGTTTGGTTGGGCTTTGTGAGCCCAAGCCGTGTTTATTGTGGCCCGTTATTCGTTATGATATTCCACTCGTGGTGGATTTGGGCCAAGTAGTGTTTATCATTTGGGCTTGTGGCCCATATATAGACTATACGTCATCATGTCCCCCCAGTCTAGTGTGCGCGGCTCGTAGCCGCGGATACTAGACTAATATTATCAGCGGTAAGCGTGGCGGGAGAACAAGGGAATATTACCTCCCATTTTTAAGTGCAATGCACCTAGCCATGTGTATTTCAAATGGATACCTCGAAAATTGGGGGTAGTGTCCACGTGGCCCTCGTAAATCGGGAAAAAGTGCATGTACCGGTTCAGTTCCAGCCATACGTTTTTGTGAGTGGATTCCACGTGGAGATAAACTAGGGTTTTTACTCCCTATATAAGAGTCACCGCCCCATTTTTTACGATCACATAGTAAAACACACACTCACCACTATTCACTTTTCTTGAAAGCTTTTTGCAAAGAAAATACTGCATTTTCGTAGGTAATTTGTGTGCGTTTCACTTCGTAATTTAATGAAGATGTTTGCCCAGTTAGAGGACTTTCGCTCTGCGATGACCATTGAGGATGTTACTCAATTTACGTCCGACTATTTCGTGCCTCTGGATGTCCATCCCGAGGCTCCAGATGTGGACGCGTGTATAGCTGATTTCCCCGAAGGGAAAATAGGGCTATACACAAAATTCTTTGAGTACGCGAATTACCGCGTACCCATATCTATCTTTCTGAGCGCTTTGCTCAACCATTATCGCCTTCACATCTCTCAGCTGCACTGTATAGGTGTGGCTAAGGTGTCGAATTTTGAAGTAAACTGTCATTTACTTGCGATAGAACTGACCGTGGCCTTGTTCCGCTCCTTTTACCACACGACGTGGTCAAATGGTTGGGTTTCTTTTGCGAAGCGCCAGGGGGCGCTTCAGTGTTATACTGAGAAAGTAGATGCCCTAAAGAATTAGAGGGAGTACTTTTTCTGGGTTGATGATGTAGTCTTTCCCTCTCCCTATGAGTTTTATACTCAGGATACATTGCCAAGGGATGGGCGCCCCGCACCCGTTTCCTACAGGCTGACTGATGCGCAGATTCTGGATGCCAACCGACTGTCCATTAACCCCTATCCGGAGGAGTTTTTAGTGCACATGGGGTTGAGCCGCTCTTATTTCAGTGTTGCGGATGAGGTGCCCACTTTCTTAAGTGAGGATGGCCGGGGTGGGTGTTCATCCCTTCTACTTCAAGCTTTGTAAGTCTCTTTTTGCGTATGCGCGCTTTTAATAACTAATCCTTTTTTTTTCTTGCTTTATTGATGTGTGCAGAGATGGATCTGTTTGCCATTGTTAAGCTGGACAAGTCGAAACAGGTAACTATAGGGGTGCGCCCTCTGAGGGAAGGTGAGCAGCACCTACCGGAGGCGACTGAGGGTCGCTTGACCGTGCTGCCGGAGATAGTCCCTGAGAACACGCCGCCGCTCCAAGTGACGCCTGTTCAGAGCGTGGCGCCCGATGCGGAGGTGGCACCTAATGTGGAGGTGGCGCCCAATGTGGAGGTGGCGCACGAGGAGGCGCACTCGGGGTCGTCTGACAGCATAAGGATCCTCAAGCCTGAGGAGGTGCTGAAGGAGGAAGTTGCGCAGAATGTCAAGCGCAAGGGAGAGGCTGGGGGCAGTGGCACCAGGAAGAGACGTTGTCACGTTATTGGGGATGCGGAGTCTACCGCGGAAGAAACATCTACTTCTGGTGGCTCAGTTGAAAGAGAAGTATGCCGGGGAGAGCAGTGCTCTTGCCCAGAAGGATGGGGAGTTAGCGAGGCTCCGTGCGTAGTTGGCTGATGCGCAGGTGGAGTTGGAGGCCTCGCGGGTGTATGCTGAGAAGATCACCCACGAGAAGCTGTCCGCCATGGCTGAGGTGGTGAAGGCGCGTGGAGAGCTGCACCATTATAAGTCTGACTTGACCTTCGCCGTGCGCTTCTTGGAGGAGAAGAAGGTGGAGCACTACGCTAGCATCACCAAGTTTAAGGAGGATATGTTGAAGATCCTCCAGGCGCAGGAGGACAAGCTACGTGGTCTTAGCATTGAGTATGACGAGGAATTATATCCTCATTTGATGTCGACCATTGCTGAGCGCAGGTATTCTTTTTTGTTTTATTCTTCTTCATAATAACTTTATCGCCATGCTTTTTACTTACACAAATTATCTTTGTGAATGTAGGTGGTTGATTAGCCATGGGCTGCGCCTGGCAGCTATGGGCACGCTAGAGTCCCAAGAGGTGGTGGACGCCTTTGGGAAGGTGGTGCACTGTGCGATGGCACGTGGGAGATCGCAGGCTATGGAGGATCTCCATGAGGCCCAGCTGCTGAAGAAGGACTTGGCGGAGGTCCCTGGGTACAGCGCTACTGCTTTTGATGAGTTGATGCAGGCAATGACGGGTTTGAAGGTCCTCGAGCTGCCGCACATTGGGAGACTGGAGCGCGATCAAGACGACCCCATAGATGTACTTATGGCGGGGTTGACATTGCAGCGCCATCTTGGAGAGAATGGGGAAGGGGAATCAGATTACTATCTGAAGCCTGATGTGTCGCAGCTGCAGATTCCTGTGTTTGCGCAGCCTCGCAACATCCTCAAACCCTTTGCTCTTGAGAGGGAGATTCCCTTGAAAGAGGTTCTGGAGTGTCATGAGCAGAGGGCTGCTCAGAAGAAGGGCATCAAGGGTAAAGCAGTGATGTGCGGCATTGGTGCTGCGCACATCCCCATATCTGATGGTGTGCCCGTGAGTGTTCCCACGGTATCTCCCAATGATGCATTGCTTCTCAGAAAGCTTCAGGAAGCGGGGAGTTCTTCTGCTCCGCCAGATAGCCCTGAGCATCGTCATAGCGTGTAGGATTTTTGTATATTTATGTATCTTTCCTTGTAATTTTTATGAAGAAATGTGGAATAAGATATCTTTTTGCTTAAGTTCGTGACTTAAATATACTTGCATCGTTTGCCAACTTATTTAACCAAGTGTTTTGAAGAATTATACTTGCATTGTTTGCGAAGGTTTGACCAAGTGTCTTGGCTCGTTAAGTGCGTGACTTTAAAAAAAATTATACTTGCATTGTTTGCGAAGTTTTATTATTTGACCAAGTGTCTTGGCTCGTTATGTTGCTAAGCTTGTACAGTGTACTTAGTATGTGCGCATCCGTCGTGGGGTGCGCACGCGAAACTTACCTCGACGTCTCAAGAGTAAGGCGCTTAGCAAGGATACGTGATCCAATGTTGATGGGTTTGCAACCCTCTTACTCAACGAGTAAATTAGTAGGTTAACTCATCCTTTATGCCTTCGTGGGTCTTTAAGTGGTGCATGCACGCCATGTAGGCAATAAAAATGTAAGATAACAATATTGACATATATTATTATGTATGCAATAAAGTAAAATACGCTATGGAGTTAGCTAAAAACCATAACATTTTATTGATACTTGCAAGTTTTTAAAGAAAATGAAAAATACAATTCCTAGGAAAGAAAAAACAAACACTTATTGGGCATCACGTAGGATGCGAGGGTGTCTGTGTAAGGGCCGTAGCCTAGAAGTAACATCTTTTAAGATTTCAGATGTTCCAGGTGCGCGCTAGGTCGTGACCTTCCATATCGCGCAGTCTGTATGCGCCGTTGCCGAGCGCGTCTGTGACCTCGTAAGGTCCTTCCCATTTAGGTTCGAGCTTGCCTGTGTCTTCTGCGTGGCTCGCATCGTTGGCGCGGTAAACAAAGTCTCCTGGTCTGAATGAAGTGTGTTTGACCTTTGCATCATAATACTTCTTCATTTTTGCCTTAGCCTTTGCTTCGCGTATAGCTGCGCGTTCACGTCTTTCTTCCAGTACGTCTAAGTCTATGCGTCGTTCCTCGTCGTTTGTTGTGACGTTGACCTTTGCTGTACGTATAGTTGGCATTCCTATCTCAGCTGGTATGACGGCTTCTGTTCCATAGACTAGGGAAAATGGCGTGTCGCCAGTACTGGTTTTGACTGTTGTGCGATGCGCCCATAAGACATGCGAGAGCTCATCTACCCACCTTCCTTTGTGTCTGTCAAGGCGCGCTTTTATTCCTTCACCTAGACTGCGGTTTGCGCGCTCAACTAGGCCATTGGTTTGCGGGTGTTTTACTGAAGCAAAGTGTTGTGTGATGTTCAATTGTGCGCACCAATCTTTGAATGGGTGATCACAGAATTGTTTTCCGTTGTCTGATACGATCGCACCCGGTAGTCCGAAGCGACAGACAATGTTGTCCCAGACAAAGCGTTTGACCTGGTTTCCTGTGATGTTCACCACTGCCTTTGCTTCGATCCACTTCGTAAAGTAGTCGATGGCTACGATGAGGAACTTTACTCCTCCAGCTGCTACAGGGAAAGGTCCTGCGATGTCAATACCCCATTTGTAAAATGGCCATGGTGAGGTAATTGGTGTTAGCTCTTGTTGTGGTCGGCGCGGAATTGGCCTATGTACTTGGCAATTGTTGCATTTTCTTATCAGATCGCGTGCGTCGCGATGCATTGTTGGCCAATAGTACCCTGACCTTAGAGCGCTTGCCACCACAGATCGCGGCCCTGAGTGCATACTACATGATCCAGCGTGAATTTCTAGGAGTACGTAGTCTGCTTGAAGAGGTCCAACACATCTGAGCCATGGCTGTAAGAAAGAGCGTCAATAGAGTACGTTGTCTCATAGTTCAAATCGTTGCGCTGTGCGCAGTATTCTTCGAGCGTCCTTATGATCTTGGGGTAGGATTCCCTTGCTAATGAATTCAATGATAGGTGTCATCCATGTAGGATCTTGTTCTTCTATCACTGTGGATATCTCCATTTCCAAGATTGACTTGTTTTTTAGGGTTTCTACCAATACCTGTTTTGAGAGGTGTGCGAAGCTTGTGGATGCGATCTTGCTGAGTGCGTCCGCCTTCCTGTTATCTCCTCTAGGCACCTGTTTTATTGTGAACCTATCAAAGTTTTTGATCAAGGATTTTGTCTTTTCCAGGTATTGGATCATGTGTTCATCCTTGGCTTCATATTCACCTAGCACGTGGTTAGCGACTAGGCGCGAATCTACGTTTGCTTCTAGGTTGCGTACACCCATTTGGATTGCGATGCGTAGTCCGGCTAGTAGGGCTTCGTATTCTGCCTCATTGTTTGTGGCTGTGAATTCAAAGCGTAGCGCATAGGTGAATTCTATACCTTCTGGATTTGTAAGAATAAGGCCTGCGCCTGATCCATCTACACATGAAGACCCATCTGTGAACAGAATCCAGGGTTCCTGTAGATCTGTTTTAGTTGCAGATGTCGGGCTGTCGCTGTCTGGCTTCTCCACAATAAAATCGGCTAAGATTTGTCCTTTGATTGCAGTGCGCGGTCTGTATGAGATGTTATACTCACTTAGGAGTACACTCCACTTTTGTAAGCGTCCTGATGCGTCAGGCTTAGAGATAAGTTGTTTGATTGGCTGATCAGTGATTACAGCTATTGGGTGCGCTTGAAAGTATCTGCGCAGCCTTTTGGCTGCGAATACTAGAGCTAAGACCAGCTTTTCCATAGCGCTGTAGTTAGTCTCTGTTTTCTTTAGGGCTTTGCTTACAAAGTATATGGGTGTCTGGACGGAATTCCTATCTGTCAATAGTACCGCGCTGACTGCTCCGTGGGTTGCCGATAAGTACATGATTAGTTCTTCCCCTGGTCGCGGTGCGACAAGTTTGGGAAGAGAGGCCAGATGGTTTTTAAGTTGTTGGAAAGCTTCCTCCGCTTCTTTAGTCCAGCGAAAGTCTCCCTTTTTAGTACACTTCGTGAGTGTTTTAAAGAGAGGAAGAGATTTGTCTGCTGACTTAGATAAGAAACGGTTTAGCCCTGCTAGCTTTCCATTCAATGACCGGACTTCTTTAAGTGTGCGCGGTGAGGGGAGATCAATAACAGCCTTTGTCTTTTCTGGGCAAGGCTTGATTCCATCGGGTTCTATCAAGTATCCAAGGAACATGCCCTCGGTTGCGCCAAAGGTGCATTTCTTGGGATTTAACTTCATATTTATTCGCCCCAATGTTCTGAATGTTTCCTCGATGTCGCGCACCAACTCGTCCTCTGTGTGGCTTTTGATGACAAGGTCGTCAACGTAGACTTCCAAGTTGCGGCCTACTTGTTTTTCGAAAGCTGTGTCCACCAGTCGTTGGTACGTCGCGCCTGCGTTCTTCAGGCCAAAAGGCATTTTTGTGTAGCAGTATACTCCTTGACTAGTGTGGAAAGCTGTTTTTTCCTCATCTTCAACTGCCATCTGGATTTGATGATACCCTTTATATGCATCTAGGAAGCATTTGAAAGGGTATCCGCACAGGGATTCGACCTTCCAGTCTATCTCTGGCAGTGGATAACAGTCCTGTGGACATGCTTTGTTGAGGTCCGTGAAGTCCACGCACATCCTCCAACTGCCATCGCTCTTTTTTACCATAACTGGGTTAGAAAGCCAGTCGTGGTAGTATACTTCGCGCATGATGCCTGCGTCTACGAGCTTATGTACTTCTTCCAGAATAGCCTTTGCACGATCTGGGGCCTGGCCGCGTTTCTTTTGTCGTATTGGAGGATATCCTTGTCGGATTTGCAGCTTATGCTCTGTGATAGAGCGCGGTACTCCCGTCATATGTTTGGGTTCCCATGCGAAGATGTCTAGGTTCTTTTGCAAGAGTGCGCATACAGCTGCTTTACCTTTGTCAGATAAAGATCCCCCAATCGAAACTTGTTGTTCCGGGTAATCTGGATGAATAGCGACTTTTAGATTTGGCGTTTTTTCTGTGCGCTGTTCTGGAATAGTCTCTACTTCAGTTGTTACCGCGATGCATTCTCTTGGTGGTATTGTTGTGTTATAGAGAGTGACAACTCCTCCTTCCACTGGAAACTTAAGCATTCCGTGAGCTGTGGATGGTACAGCGCGCATGGATGATATTCCTGGTCTCCCAATGATACCATTGTATGGTGAAAGGGATTTTATTACCATAAAGTTTATCCATGTTGCGGTTGAGTGTTGTTCATCTCCTACGACCACCAACAAGCGTAACTGCCCCATGGGCCAGATCTTTTCTCCTGTGAATCCTGTTAATGACGTTGTTGCTGGTATCAATTGACTTTGGATCTCAGGTCGCAGTCTTTTGAAACAGTGATCGTACAGGATATCTGCGGATGCTCCTCCATCAATGTACATGCGGTGGATATCATGTCCTCCTGTATGTATCTCAATAGTTAGAGGCTCCACGACTGCGTTGTCCGCAACTATAGTAGGGAAAGATATCTCTTTTTCTCGAGAGAATTTTTGGCTGACTTCTTGCTTTATCTTGCGTTGCCATGATTGTATCATGTATATAGTATCAACTTTTTCCTTGGGGGGTTCTTTCTTACCCCCGTTTCTCTGTTTATCTTTTCCCTCTTTGATGTTCTTTACGAGGTGGTCCATCATGCCTTCTCTCACTAGCTTTTCAATTAGTTGTTTTAGTTGGACGCACTCGTTAGTTGTATGGCCTTTTTGTCCATGGTACTCGCAGTATCCGCTCCCTATGCGCTTTTCCTCTGCAGTGCGCATTGGTGGTGGTTTTGGGAAGTTCGCACCTTCTGTTACAAATATTTCCCTCGGAGTTTTTGTAAGAGGGGTATATTTATCATTGTCTCTTCCACTGCGGTAATTCCTGCTGCGGTTGTTATTCTGATCATTGGATTGTCTCCGCGGCTGCTCTTGCTGCCTATAGTTTGAATAACCCTTTTTGCTATCCGCAGCAGCTGCTTCTCTTTGTATAAAGGATCTAGTGCGCTTTGTTAGCTCATCAAAAGTCTGTGGAACTTTGTCGTTCAGCATCCGGATGAGTTCTGGATTATTGATCCCATTCATGAACCCTGAAATTTTTAGGATTTCAGGACATGTTTTGACTTGTATGCACTCATCCTTGAAACGTTCCATAAAAGCGCTGGTTGATTCCCCTTGACGCTGTTTCACTCTTGCTAGCTCCACAGGGTTTTTAGCGCACTTCTTTCGCTGGGTGAAGTTGAGGCGGAATGCTTTCCGTAATTCCTCAAATCCACCGATGCTCCTACGTGGGAGTTTGCTAAACCATGTGCGCGCGTTTCCTACTAACGTGGAATTAAACATGTGGCACCACACAGGCTGTGGCCAGTTTTCGATAGTGGCGGCTGATTCGAAAATTTTTGGGTGATCATCTGGATCACCTGTTCCATCATATGTTTTCACGTTAGTGGGCATGCGTCTGCGTTTGCGGTCTGAGTAATCGCTGATGCGCCGTGTAAACGCATCAATTTTCTGGCGACGCCATGGGAGAGACATATCTTCATTCTCTTCCTCGCGACGTCTTCCTCTTGACTTCCAGTGTCCTGTTTCTTTATCCTCATTTTCCGAGGAGTCACTGGAAGAAGGGTAGTCTCTTTTTCGGCGCTTGCGCCTGCTTCTTTCAGAAGAAGAGCTTGAGGGATCTCTGCTTGGGGATCTTCTTCTCCCCAATCTATCTTGAATCCTCCTACTCCCAGGTTTGGAAGATCCTTGGCTTGGCGAATGTTGAGGCCCTAATCGATCTTGTACTCCCCGACTGCCAAGTCTGGAGTGAACATTAGTGCGCCTCTCGCTGTCTTCTGAGTATTGTGAATCAGATGTCGTACGCAACCTATCATGGATAGTGGTACGTTCTGCGCGTCTTCCTCATGGGTGGCGCAGTGGTGATGGTTCGCGTTCAGGACCAAAGTTGAGTCGAGCTTGTAGGCTCGTACTTGCCCTTCTTCTTGCTTCTTCCTGCATGAGGGCGGTTAGGGTTTCAGAATTTTGGGATACAAAGTTTCCCAAAGTTAGATCGGGTGCGTCCTCAGTTGTTGCAAGAATTTCTGCCTCAGTATTAGGCACCCTATCTCGGTTAGGCGCGCCTGGCGGCGCAGTGTTGTTCACTGCGAGTACAGTTTGATGAGGAGTGGTGAAGAAGGTGCGCTGGAGTTCCTCAACGTTTGGGACCACTGGGGTGACTTGGGTAGTCCTTATAGGTAGTTCTACCGCTGGAAGAGGTTGGGTTGTCCCTGCCTCTTGGTGACCAGGTGCACTGGTTGTCCCAGCCACTTGTCTGGAGGTCGGATCTTGTTGATTCTTCCTCTGATGGTCACGTTTTTCTGACTGCGGAGTCCGCTGGCTTGAATTCTTATGCTTTGTCATTCTAGTTCTTAGTAGGGTCCCACGGATGGCGCCACTTGTTGATACAAAAGTTGGGCGTTCCTGGTTATTGGCTCTTGCTCTCGTACCAATTCGCTTCTTAGTACTTGTTACCTGCGCACTAAGAAAATAAACAACACCGTTAGGCTTATCGAGGGATTGTCTCCCCCGATTAGACTCCGGCGTGAGAGTAAGTAATCGATTTAAGGTTCTCGTAGAGAGTTAGGGTTTGTATATCGTACCTTTGAATGAGAATATATCATTCTTTATATAGGGGCATAAACCGCGTAGGTTTCTTGCTCCTTAATCTTCGCACTCGTGGTGCTTATCGGGGTAAGGATATCTATTCCATGAATAGGTGATCCTTATCGCATACCCGGTTAAGTTTGGTTGGGCTTTGTGAGCCCAAGCCGTGTTTATTGTGGCCCGTTATTTGTTATGATATTCCACTCGTGGTGGATTTGGGCCAAGTAATGTTTATCATTTAGGCTTGTGGCCCATATATAGACTATACGTCATCAGATTATTTTGCCCAAATTGATGAGATCTCCTTCTGATTGTTGGTAAATTACTGTGATTACCTTTTTCTTCATTGGATATGACTTCTAAGTAGCTAGTAGCTTATGTTTTATAACGTTACAAATAACTTAGAGATATTAAAAATTGAACAATCCAAAGACCATAGAAAGTAAAGCTAATGCAAGCTAGCATAAAAAAAGTCAGTGTTTACCATCCCACATTGAGTTTTGAAGGAAAGTAGCAAGAGAGCTATTAGTATAAATAGGGATGGAAAGGTAGCATCTAAGGTAGGCTTTTTAAAAGTTTAAAAAACCAATGTTGTGATGAAGGTGGAAGTTATAATTTCTTAACTTTCGCTTTTATGGTACCATTGGTTATTTAAATTTTTTATAAATCTCCAATTTTATGAGAAAAACTTGTTTTATAATCTTTGAGCTTTATTTGTTTAGCTCTAAATTGTTGGTGTTGTTGGTTAGGTTTAATTTTTATCTACAAAGGGATATGGATAAAGATCTTTCTAAAGTTTTATGTTTTAATGCGAGTGAACTAAAAGAGTGAGTTTTTTATTTTTATAAATGTGGAGCATTTTTTGTTTATCTTTATTCTCATTAGTCAACTTGATGAGTCATATTCAAATAAACTTTAGAGATACATGAAATATAATGTGAGATATTAGGTGGTTTAGATTTTGTGAGTTCTAGGACGATGCTAAATATACATACAATGTAGAATTTCAAAATGGTCTTACAAGGATACAAACATCCAATGTAGAATTTCAAAATGGTCTCACAAGGATACAAACATAATTCATAAGTTCATAACCATTGTACAATGATCTTCGATTTCAGTTGAAATTGTTAGTAAAAGTAAGAACAACGATTTTGTTAAAAAAGTAAAAAATAATAATAATAAAAGCAATCAAGCAAAACCACCATTCCATTTACTCATCGTAGTATAAAGCTCAATTAATGATAGTTAACGTCTTACTTTATATTATAAGTTTTTTAACAATTAAAAGACTTTATGTTTGTTGCTTTTCCAAGAATACATTAACAGTTAACATGAAGTAGTCTTTATTCTTATCTTGACATATGTTCTAAACAGGGTAATCATATATGCAAACAAACAACACGACACAAATTTATTTATGTGAACAATATGATTGTGTAATAGATATTAGCATTACAAGTAGAGACTGACGATTTGGTGTCGTTTCGATGTGTGTGATTGTTTTTGCATGTGTGACGTGAATACTAAGCAACTTGTGCAATGCATGTACGGGAATGGGAGCAGCTGTTGTTTTTAAGAGAGGCGATTCTTGTGATGATCGATCTATCCTGTGCTAAATAGACCATCTAATCTTCCACCCTTTACTAGTTACGTATGTGTTTATGGGTTTTTACTACTATACGGTGGTTGTAGCAAGTTACATGTTCGCATTATTTCATATTAAGGTTTTTGTATTTGTTTGAACTTGAAACCCGTTTATTTTGAGTGTTGGAATTTGATCAACATATGCACGGCTATCATACGAAACACTGTCTCTTGCTGCTGGATCCTACATTTTGAATGTGACTCAAAATGTTGGAAAACTGTATGGTGTCTCCCTTTGGATTGTTTTGCGGAAATTGATGAGATCTCATGCTGCAATATGCTTTACTTGTTTACGGTAGTAAATTATATGACTTCCAAGATAAATGTCAATTAGGTTGACCATCCCACATCGAGCTTTGAAGAAAAGTAACAAGAAAAGATGTTAATATAAATAGAGAGGGAAAGGTGGCACACAAAGTAGGGAAGTTCAAAGTTTGAAAACCCAACATGTGCATATAGGATTGAGTTATAATTCCATAGCTCAGCCTCATATGTAAATGTTGGTTATTTGAATTTTTTACAAACCAACAATCTTATAAGAAATACTTGTTTTATGTTTAAGGTTAAGTTTTATCTAAAGTTCATACAGACATACAAAATGTTTTCAAACAACGTGAGGGGGTGAGCTAGAATAGTGGGTTTTTGAATTTTTTTTAGAAGTGAACTATCTTTTTGTTTACCTTTATACTCATTGGGCAACATTATTATTTATGTTCAAATAAACTTTAAAAGATCTTTATCCATGAAATATAATGTAAAATATAAGGTGTTTTATTTTTAATTGTTGAAAAGTTTTCTTAGTTTTATTTTATGTTTTTTTTATAACGGACTCTAAGTTCCCTAACTAAAACTGAAAGTTGATTTCTATTTTCAATGGAGAAATTTAAGAAAATATTCATTTTAAACACATTTTCTTCTTTATGCGTTTCTTAGAAAACTTTTCTAAAAAGGCTCTCATTTTTTTGGGAAACCATGGTTTCTTACCTTTTGGCCGACTAATCTAGTGGGTTTGAACCCACTGCCACACAGACTCAAACCAGATAAAGACACCTCTTTTCAGGATATTGATGTGACCACTTCAAAGTTGTTTGCACCTAGTTGAAATTGAACTTACACCAAACTCCTCAATTTTAAATCTCCTTTTACACGGTTTGCTCATTTTTTGAATTTGTTATTTTTAAGTCGAGTTTTCTTAGATCTAAACGATTTTTTTTCTTTTCTTTTTTGCGAAAATCGTTGATATTTTGATGCGGAGTATTAGTTTGTTAAAATATTCTTATTTTACTAGAAAAAAAAATTGGTTTCTTGTAAATGAATACATTTGTAAAAAACGTTTAGGGTGCGTTTAGTTGGAGAGAAATTCTTCATTTTTCCAAGAAATTTTTCATAAGAAAATGAAAAAACTGAAAACACGTTTAGTCGCACTTTTTTCCAACAATTTTCAAAATAATTGAAATTCTCATTTTCTAAAATTTAAATAAGAAATTGAAAAGCCCATTCTACCATTCTCACTTTTTTCTTTTTCAATTTTCTTCCCAACTCCAAAAAAAACACATACACCATTCTACCCCTAATCTCTCGTGTCATCCTTCACCGCCGACCGTCGCCGCCACCGCCCGCCGTCGCCGCCACCGTCGCAATTTGAGGTAATCTTCTTATTATTTTTAAAAAAGAAAAATATAACTCCAACTAAACGCGTTTTCAGAATTATCAACTCTTCTTTAGAGAATAAAAACCATCCCCTTCTCAAGGAATTTAGAGATGAAAAAATTGAGAAATTTTTCACCAACTAAACGGCCCCTTATTTTTTCAGATCTATAAGTTTGTGACACCCAAACAAGCACATCATATTGTAACATATTCCACTACTATGGAGTCATTGTAACAAATTTTAATAACTGATAAAATTTTACAAGAAAAACTAGTAGTTTTAGGATCATTAAGCTGAACTTGTTAAGCTTGAAGGTTGCTTTTTTACAAAGGCAACCAAATATATAACCAAAGAACGAAGTACAAAACAAGTCCAAACTTGCTTGAAGAAGCCGGGGCCTGGAAATAACAACTCACGAAGGGGACGAACAACAAAAGAAGAAAAAACAAAGTAGACCTCATAGCAAATATAGCCACTAACTAAAGATGATACCAATGCAAACAACTAACACACACAATAACGATAAGTCACAAAACCAAATCAAAATACCCGAGCTCCAAAAGGTATCGAAGAATGGCAGGCGTTCCTCCAATCTACCCCAATGTCACCAAGGTCCATGGCTCCTTTAACAAGCAGAACTCCCACAAACCGAATGATGAAAACAAGAGGGGCACGGGTGTCTCCTATTTCAATGAAGGATGATGGCAGCCCGCCATCTTCTTCAGTTCCAAACTGCATGAGCCTGACCGTGCCAACAATAGCTAAACAAGACTAACAAGTAACAACTAATAGTGTTCCCAAGCATAGGTTCACACCGAGTACTCCAGGTAGCAAGTCATCTAAAAGAAGATTTTGGTTCCCTTTTACACCAAACAGCATGTGAAAGAAGCCGTCAGCGTTTATCAGGGATATAAGCATGGATTCTGCCTTATCATGTGTGTGCTCAACTTTGCGGTGGTTGTAGCAAATTACTTGTTCGTATTATATTCATTTCAGGTTGTCTGTATATTATCAAATTTTAAAATACGATATTTCTTTACATGTTGGAAATTCATCAACGTATAGTATCACAGTTTCAAAAGTCCCGTGTCTCGTGCAGCGATCCTACGTTTTTAATTTGACTCGATTATTGGTAAACTGTATGGTCACTCCTGATTGCTTTCCTCAAATTGATTAGATCTCATGCTGCAATTTGCTTTGCTTATGTTTTATAATGTTAAAAATAACTTAAAAATTTTAAAGAATCAAACAACCCAAACACCATAGAAAGTAAAACTAATGCAAGCTAGCCAAAATAAATAAATAAATAAATTAAAAAAAAAAAAAAAGTCACTGTTCACCATCCCACATTGAGCTTTGAAGGAAAGTAGCAAGAAAAAATGTTATGATAAATAGGGAGGGAAAGGTTGTATTCTAGGTAGGGAAGTTCAAAGTTTGAAAAACCAAATTGGAACTTATGTGCGCCAGTTATAATTTTATAACTCGGGCTCATATGTGCCAATTGGTTTAGTTAAATTTTTTACGAACCCAACAATTTTATAAGAAAATTCTTTGATCCTTGAAATATTGGGTGTTACTTTGTCAGTTGTGGGACAATGTTAAAGATGCATCCAATGTAGAATTCAAAATGGGCTTACAAGAATTCAAACATAAGTCATGACCATTGTACAATGATCTTCGTTTTCAATTGAAACTGTTGGTAAAAAGTAAAAACAATGATTTTGTTGAAAAAAAAACAGGCAAGCAAAACTACAATGCCATTTACTAATCGTAGTTAAAAGCTCTAGTAATAGGTCTAAACCCAAATATCTTTTCTTATAATAAAAACATAGATACTGAACTCAAGGCATTTGGCTGTTGGTAAAAATGGCGAGACTTGAATCCAAATATCTAAATGAGCTTATACATAAAGTGTGAGTTTAGGAACCAAATTGAAACACATTTGAATCCTGATATCTAAGTGGACATATAAATCAAGTTTAGAATGTAGTCACATGGAATGGGGGTTGCTCCGGTACGGGATCGCGGTTCGGTATTTCTCAAAATCCGGTACGACGGGGGTAGGCTCATTCCGGTTCGCTTTGGTTCGATTGTGATGAGATCTCATGTTGCAATTCGCTTTGCTTGTTTACAGAATTACACTCGTAAATTACTGTGATTACCTTCTTCTTCCGTGGATATGACTTCTAAGTAGCTAGTAGCTTATGTTTAATAAATTATAATGTTACAAATAATTTAAAGATATTAAAAATCAAACAATCAAAAGACCAATAGAAAGTAAAACTAATGGAAGCTAGCATTAAAATAAATAAATAAATAATAATAATCAGTGTTTAATCTAACCATGTAAAAAAGATAAATGTCAATTGGGTTGACATCCCACATCGAACTTTGAAGGAAAATAGCAAGAAATATGTTATTATAAATAGGGATGGTCAAAGTTTGAAAAACCCACGGTAGAATAGTTGCGTGAGCAATATTTTTTGAACTTGGGCTTCTATGCTACCATTGGCTATTTAAGTCAACTAGGTGAGTACCCGTGCATAGCAACGGAGGTTCCTAGCGGCAGACAATTAACGATATGCGATATTGTGGTAAATATTTCATATAACGTTCAAAATAAAACGTAAAAAGATCAAAATGTAATCACAAATGTTTGTACCATGCAATAATTCAACAAGATCAAGCAAAAATTCGTAATATGTGTCAGAATATATAAAAACATTTAGTGAAGTGAAAAATAAAACATTACATCAATTATGAGATAATGACTAACAATGCACGTTACTTGCCACATAAAACTTTTTGATACACGACATTTGTAATGCACTTTTATAACAATGCAACTACACCTTGATTTAGGGGATCCTCGCGACTTGGTTCCTGCAAAAATATTTGATTCCTTAGAAGGAGGATACAATTCCAAAATGACATGCTGAGAATCCCTTACTCAATAAGAGTATATTTGAAACAATTTGTTGTCAAAATGTTAAATAAGAATGACATAACATTTGTTACCTGATTCAAATATATACTCAGCTATTGAACCAAACTATTTTGAAAAAACTTGAGGTTATGGATCATGAAGCATTAATTGAAATCTTTAAACAAAAATAATAGAGACTAATTGTTAATAACTTGTTTGTGTAAAACAAACAAAAACTAATTGTTAATAATAATTTGGCTTATGATCATTTGGTCTCAAAAGTCAATTTTCAAAAAATGGTCTCACACTTTGTCACCTGTTTGGGTGCTTCCATCTTCTGATGTCAAAAAAGATGTCATATCGCATTCTTTTTGCTGCAAGGGATTAGGTTATCCATGATAAAATGTTAGTTCCAAAAATGATTCAAAGAAAAGTATTGTGTCGTGTGTTATAGTATGATTCGTATGTCCAAATTAATTAAGGAGGCAAAGTGTTATTGAGCCATTTGCATAAAGAAGACCATTAGGTGTTCCCTATTTTTTTGGCAAATGATAATATTACAACATCTAAGATAAGAAAAACCTTACCCAATAGTGGGAATTATTATCGTAGGTATTTGCTAGTTAAGGTGTATTTCTCCGATACTATAATTCATACGCAGACCTATAAGAGCCGGAAGCTCTTCTACACTGTTGGCAAATCTTCTATTCATATTCATGTCATTCAACATTTCATCTTCATGATACTTTGACCTTTACAAAGTTAATTACAACTAAAGATGTATTCAGCTCTGCTTCCCCAAAAAGCTTATAGCTTTCGATAGTATACATGTGTACAATAACAATAACTGAAATTTACCAACATATAGTTAGCAAAAATGATTATGCTTCTCCTAAAATCAAATGAGCTGATGACTCTATAAAGTTAATGTTAAAGAACATCTAAAATACTTAATGTTAAAGAACATCCAAAATACTTTTTGTTTGACATTTCATCCACAAAACATAAAAAGCTTCTAAGAGTTGGAGACTATATGTACCAATATTTCCATCCAACAAACACCAATGAAATCAAAATAGCTGGAAAAGGTCTACACCTCATTAATGGATTTAAGAATAAGTGAAGTGTTCATCCTTTTTAAAATATCTTTTGCATTACTAAAAGGATTAGAGACACTTATTTTAAAACATATTTGATCTATGACCAATTGACCGTAATAAGTGACAAAATTAAATCATTAAGAGTTAAATAAATCAATGGTTGTAGTACACCAATACGTTTTTAAATGATTTTCATTAAACATTAAACCAACACCTTGCAATTCTTTTTGTTAATGCTTTATTAATCAAGCAAAAACACAAATAAAAATATGAAAATAATCAAATCTTGAGGACTAATAAAATCTTAAAAAATAATGGGAATCAACTGTTGGCCGATCTATTTTTTTATTTTTTTTTTCAGACTAACAATATAAATGCTTTTAGAAAATAAGATGGAATTTATCAACTCATTGGCACAAAACGCTAACCTCCGATCAAGATTAAGATCTCCATCATTACTTTCAATATTCATCTCTATCGATCTTCATCCGCAGCAAAAATCTGGCATGTTATATCCACATATCAAGTGAAAACTATAAACATAACTTAATAACTAATGGAAAAACCTATAGCCAAAACACAAGCTGAGAATTTGTTTTATTGGAACATAAGATCAAACAGATGGTGGGCATGTAAACTTAACCCTAAAGCCTTAAACTTCCCAGATATTTCAACAAAACTTACTCGGCAAATTCATGTCAATCTAAGAAATAAAAATTCGAAAAAAAGCATGAGGGTTTATGAAAAAACCAAAAAGACTTGAAGATGAAATCACTTGTAGGAAGATGAAGAAACGTCAAAACGAAGATGATTAAATTTAAATAAGACAAATGATATACAACTTAATGGTTAAATTGACAAGAAAAAATAAATAACTGAGAATTATGAATACCATATGAAGAAGAAGCATACCCATGGAGATTCAAATGATCTTTAGTTTCGAAGAGAGTATATTGATTTAGGAAAAAGTTGAATTCAAAAGTAGCTTGTAGGAAAAGTAGAGTTTCTTACATTAAATGTGATTCTTACACCAATGCAGGAATTCCAAGGGCAATATGGGGATTGACCGAAAATTCAGTTTTTCACATTTTCACTTCGACCATTTCTCTATTATAAGTAGTTAAGATTTTATATGAAAAACTTGTGGGTTCTAGGACGCTGTTAAAGATACAACGAATGTGAATTCAAAAGTTATACCTTTGGAAACAACCACTATACAACAAGACCCATGTCTCGTGCAGTTTTATTAGTCCAATTACTAGCTAGAAGGAGGCTGACTGTCAAGGCTGATTAGTCCAATTACTATCACAATCTGCACCCCAACTAGTTACCCGCCAAGGCTGATTAGTCCAATTACTAGCTAGAAGGTTGCCAACCGCCAGATTAGCGCTTAGTGGTCTTTGCAAGAATGGTTACAAGTACTTAATAACGAACTTGAGATTACATTTTAAGCTGTGAATGGACTAACCAAACTTTCTTTTTCTAATTAATAGCAATGTAGAATTCAATATGGAGTTGCAAAGTCACAATCATCATTCATAACCATTGCACAATGATCTCCTCTGATATCAAAAGAAAAATGGAACTTTTGGTAACAAGTGAAAACAATGATTTTGTTCAAATACGGAAGATACATTAGTGAAAGCAGAACTACAATGCTATTTAATAATCGCAGTGAAAAACTCGAGCCCAGATCCCAATAGTTTTCTGTTTCTTTCTTGTTTTGACCTTTTCCTTTTTGTTATACTTGTTGTGACTTTTATATTAGTTTGCAAATGAAACATTTAAAAAAAATATGTCCTTTCAAGATCTATAAGTTTGCAACATTTTGATACACCCAAACACTATCTATCATGTTGTAGAATACTTCACCATTATTGAGTCCCTCATCATAACCAACTTTTAATAAGTGATAAAATTGGTGTTTATTGAATATTTTTATTTGTCTGTCGAAAAGGTGGATCCGATGAAATACGTACGTGGGTGACTTTCTTATATCAAGTCACGGGTACGTCTTTCCGAAGCTAGTCTTTTGGTAATTTGGCTAAAATAATTTGTAAAAATCAATTCTAAAAAAATGTTAGAATTTGGTGTGATGTCAAGGAATCCTAAAATACTGAAAATGAGGTATTGATGTTTGTGTTGCGGCAGCATTTTAAGTAGATAGTAACTTATGTTTTATAATATATGTTACAAATAACTTAGAGATATTTAAAATCAGTTAATCAAAAGACCATAGAAAGTAAAACTACAAGCTAGCATTAAAGAAAGTCGGTGTTTAATCTAAACATGTATCTGTTCAAAAAAAATCTAAACATGTAAAAAGATAAAATTCAATTTTGTTGGCTATCCCACATCGAGCTTTGAAGAAAAGTAGCAAAAGAAAAGTTAGTATAAATAGAGAGGCAAATGTATTATAAGGTAGGGAAATTCAAAGTTTGAAAGACCTATCTGCCCATTTTTGCCCGCGCTATAATTTCTTAACTTGGGCTAAGATGTGACAATTGGTTATTTAAAATTTTTACAAACCAACAATTTTATAAGAAAAACTAATGGTCCTATGATCTTTGAGCTGTACTTGTTAAGCTTTGAGTAAAAAAAAAAAAAAAAAAACAAACAAACAAACATAAAAGGACACCTAGACTCACACCTTTTATAAGTAGAGTTTGTTTTTTTGTTTGTTTGAATATGATCAATGACCACTTACAGGGTTGTAAACATTGGCTTTGGGTGCTTTACGATGTGATTTAGAGTTAATCAGCCAAATTATCCAAGAAAATCCTAATATGCGCCCCAACTAGTTACCCGCCTAGGCTGATTAGTCCGATTACTAGCTAGAAGGTGGTCGACCGCCAGATTAGCGCTTAGTGGTCTTTGCAAGAAAGTTTACAAGTACTTAATAACTAACTTGAGATTACATTTTAACCCCTGAATGGACTAACCAAACTTTCCTTTTCTAATTAATAACAATGTTGAATTCAATATGGAGTTGGAAAGTTACAATCATCATTCATAACCATTGCACAATGATGTCCTATGATATCAAAAGAAAAACGGAACTTTTGGTAACAAGTGAAAACAATGATTTTGTTCAAATACAGAAGATACATTAGTGAAGCAGAACTAGAATGCCATTTAATAATCGCAGTGAAAAACTCGAGCCCAGATCCCAATAGTTTTCTGTTTCTTTCTTGTTTTGACTTGCTTTTAGCACTCACCTGTTACACATCCTTTTGAAGGTGACTGGACATTCTCGATGTACAGGCAGGGACGGAGCCAGGAATTTAGCTTGAGGGGGGCCGTAAAAACTTTTTTCAATAACACACAATTCACGAATTTTGTTACTGAATGCTTCAACTCGACTGATTTTAAATGCATATACAACTACAAGTGCCGGTCTGGAGTTTTTTGATGCCCTGGACGTAAAAAATGCCTCTACTAAATGATGTAAACAAACAACACATGTTTACTTACAATACTTGCATAGTCGGATATCAGCTTAAGTAGTAGATTGTCCGCACGACCCGAAGACTTCAAAGAAAGGAGAACAATGGTGACAGGTCGTGGTTCACAATTTTAGTGATTATGACGCGAAAATTTTCATATTAAATATACATAGCACCATCGAAGCATTTACATAACCTTTCTTTTAAATGCAAAAATTGCCCATGTGCTATTATTTAGTTATAAAAACCGAACATAAATTAGACGGTGTCAAAGTTATATTAAATTTTAAAATTGGAAAAGAGAATAGAACTATCCAATAAAATATCATAATGACATGTTAATCGTTTATATTGCTCAAACTAGTTAATATCAGTCAAGTTCTTCTTCACTAACTAACTTTTAACTTGTATACCTTTTTTGTTTTCATGTATAAATATTTTGATATTAAAATGTTTGATGGGCTTCTTATGTATAATGGGCTTGCAAGAAGTCAGGTTTACAAGTAAAATAGGTCAACTACACTACTAGTCTACTACATTTTTATTACGCCGTTTTTTTATTTCTCTCTTCCCTCTCTGTTTCTGCTTCTTCATCGTCATTCATCTTCACCTCCATGGATTTTTTTTCCCTTCTTTTTTCTTTGGGTCTTTCTATAGGGCATTGGCAGGGGCTAGATTGAAGACTTATATAAAGTGTGGACAGGAAACCAAGCTACATGCTAGGCTAGTTGGGCCGGTTGGGGGTGGCCGAGCGCCCCCCCCCCCCCCCCCCCCCCCCCCACCCACTGGCTCCGCCTCTGTGTACAGGAACCAAAAAAGAAAATCATTAGTGTAAGCCATTGCACAATGATCTCCTCTGATATCAGTTTTTTTGGAATTGAAAATATGTAAATTTGTTATTGTAAGCCAAAGATGACATTTAATTTGTGGAACGAAAGGGATATACCTTGTAAAGGACACCTCTTTCAGCCTTGTACGCAGGAGGGTCCATGACTTTTGTCGCTCGTTTAGCTCTTCATCTGTTAACTAAACGTCCATTCTCTTCTTGCTGATGTCTATTGTCATTATATCACCGTTTAGGACTAGACCAATTGGACCACCTTCCTGCATTCCCATTAACGTTTCACGAAAAGGGTTCAACCTACAGTTACAGCTCTTTAAACTAATGCAAGTTTACTATAAACACTTCCTTGATATTCTTTCGGCTAATCATGAACAGTTACTTGATATTTGTTTTGTAAATGTGTCATGAAAGTCACTGTCATTAGCTTTTGTAGCTAATCTTGCAGCTAAAATTACCAATTTGACATTACTAATGTTACATCCGCTAATTGTCATTTCTGAAAGATGATTGAACATTTTATTAAACTAAATGCAGATTCAAGAAAGAGTAGAACACGAAAAAGATCAAACCTGTGCTTCGGGGCAAATGTATCCGACAACATACCCGTGAGAACCACCTGAAAATCGTCCATCGGTTAACAAAGTTTTAGCTCACAAGTAACCAATTTACCTGGTTAAATAGCCTTTAAGAACACAACATGTTGGTAAACTGTATGGTGTCTCCTTTGGATTGTTTTGCACAAATTGATGAGATTTCATGCTGCAATTTACTATGCTTGTTCACAGTAGTAAATTACTGTTATTACCTTTTTCTTCGGTGGATATGACTTCTAAGTTCTAAGTAGCTAGGAGGTTATGATTTATAATGTTACAAATAACTTAAAATATATTAAAAATCAAACAATCAAAAGACCATAGAAAGTAAAACTAATGCAAGCTACCATAAAAAAAAGTTAGTCTTCAATCTAAACATGTAAAGTATGGTTAGATAAAATTGAATTGGGTTGACCATCCCACATCGAGCTTTGAAGGAAAGTAGTAAGGAAGATATTATTATAAATAGGGAGGGAAAGGTTGTACCCAAATTAGGCAAGTTCTAATTTTAAAAAACTAGTAGGCATATCTTGACTGAGATATAATTTCATAACTCGGTCTCATATGTGACTATTGGCTATTTAAAATTTTAGCAAACCAACAATTTTATAAGAAAAACTTTGTAGTTTTATCATACTATATTATAATGGAGGAAGGTCTACTATTAATAGAAATACATAAAATTAATGCTACTTATAGAAATTTTCCTCATATTTAATTCTACAATACAATTAATACTAACATTAATACAATAAATAAATTATTATATACATTAAATACAATTAATTAACTGGTCAATAAATACAATTAATGCACTTATTAAAACACCACTTACATAAGTAATACAAATTATGAAAGCATATTGTAAAACTAACTTAAACACAATTCACGCATTAAATGTCATTAATACAAATAATAAAGCATATTATACAAATATTCAAGCCCGAACGGGCAATGAGCCAAATGGGCTCGAGCCCCAACGGGCATAGGTCAAACGGGCTTGAGCCCGAACGGACACGAGCTAATGAGCTCGAGCCCGAACGAACACGAGCTAAACGAAATTTTTGATATCCGTAAATTTATTGTCAAAAAGAATATAATAAACTAAAATATATTCACATATTATACAAACCAAACAAACTACTAAACAAAAAATAAAATAAAATAATACAAACTAAGCAAAATTTCATCAAACTTTTGCTTTAAAAAACTAATCAGCAAAACTATTGCCAAAAAACGTACAAATAAAATAAATTATTAGCCGAAAAAATTAAATTCCAGGGTGCCCGTAGCTGAATCGCGCGGGGACCCTGCTAGTGATCTTTTAAATATAAGGTAGTTTAGTTTTTGGGAGTACTAGGACAATGTTAACGACTATCCAATGGAGAATTCAAAATGGACTTACAAGGTTACAATCATAACTTACAACCATTGCACAAATACTTATATTTAGTTACCCATGTTTTTATGTTCAGCAACTTTGAGCACGAAAATGAAATGTTTTTGGTTAAAAGGTTTCTTGATGGCGGAAACAAATTAAACTATGTGGTCCTAATGAAAGTCAACTATCTGAAACAACCCAAAAGAACATTTACATGTAGTGCGGTTTTTAACTGTTCATTATAACTCCCAAACTAACAATATAGTTTTAAGTGATAATTTTGACACCAGACGAAAATGAGCATTACGTGACAGATCATTAATTATGTTTGTAGTGCTTGTTCGTTATGCAAGTCTAACATTTGTGCTGAAATATCTATGTGTGACTTACTGATTCGATGTGGGGGAGTTGGGTGCATATTACTCGGATGCCCACTTGATCACAAAAGAGGACACAGACGCAAGGTCGCTGAAGAAAGTGACTTGGCATATGCATATTCAGACCAGATTCTTCTTACTTATGATCCTAATGTGGCCCATTCTTTAGTTACGCAAAAGCACGTCAACATCAGCTCACAATTCTCTAATGAACACTTGTGGATCCTCGCTGCTGGTGGAACTGGTTGAATTGTGAACCACCTAACGTTCATAGTCCTCAACCTCTAAAGGATCATCATTGGCAGTTGGGAGCCACACTGTCTTCTGAGTCAACTCTTAATCACAAACACAGCCATAAGCAACTTCACCGTCTTAAAATACCAACTCCGCCAATGTCACCAAGGTCCATGACTCCTTTAACAAGCAGAACTCCTACAAAACGAATGATGAAAACAAGAGGGGCACGGGTCTCTCCTTCAATGAAGGATGATGGCAGCCCGCCGTCTTCTTCTGTTCCAAACTACATGAGCCCGACCGTGTCAGCAATAGCTAAATCAAGACAAACAACTAGTAGATTCGCAAGGATAGGGTCACCCCGAACACTCCAGGTAGCAAGTTATCGGAGATTCTGCCATATCATGTGTGTGCTCAACTTTGCGGTTGCTGTAGCAAATTACTTGTTTTAAAATGCTACAACTAAAGACCACACAAAGTAAAAGTGTAAAACCAATGCAAGCTAACATAAAAAAACTAAAAATCAGTGTTTAATCTAAGGGTGAGCACAAAAACTGAAAACCAAATCGAAGCCGAAAAAACCGAAAAAGCCGCCCCATTTGACAAACCGATGGTGGTGGTCAGTGACGGAACCAGGGGTGTCCCGGGACACCCATCGATTTTTGTAGCTTAGTGTTAATTTTGTTAAAAGACATCGATTTTTTTTTAATGCACCCGGTCCCTAAAACTTGTGTTTGCAGTATTGTTTAGTTTATTTTAAGTGCACCTAGTCGTTTTATGTCCTGGTTCCGTCCCTGGTGGTGGTTTTGAATTTTATAGAAACCGAATGTTTGGGGCGGTTTTTGGTTTCATAAGAAAAACCGAACCGAAAAAACCGCCCCGCCCCACCTTTATATATGTTTTTATATAATTTTATTTATATAAGGAATTTGCAATTTAATTTTAAAGATTTGAGTATACAACTTTATCTTTGAAAAAAATAGTATTGTTTATTATCTATACATTCAAATTTTTTATATTTATAGATGTTATATTTTTGTTTTCGAACAGTAGTGTTCTTTGAATGTTTTTGTAACGAAAAGTGTAAAGCGGAAAAGACCAGCATTTTATATTTTAGAAAATGTTTGGTTGTTTTGTACATTTTTTTAAAGCTTTGGATTGACGGATATTATGCAATTGTTGATATTTGTTTAAATATTTTTGCTTGAAACTTGGAATCGTAAACTTTATATAAGATTAAAACTTGCTTGTTTTCAAGTAAGAAAAAACTGAACAGAACCGATTCAATGTCAAAAACCGAAAAACTGAAACCGAAACCAAACGGTTTGTAGTTTTCAAAAATCGAAATATACGGTTCGATTTCTGATTTTACCATAAAACCGCCTCACCCCGCCCCATGCTCACCCCTAGTTTAATCTAAGCATATAAAAAGATAAAATTCAAATGGGTTGAGCATCCCACATCGTGCTTTGAAGAAAAGTTGCAAGAAAAGATATTATTATAAATTGGGAAGGAAAGGTAAAATTTAAGCAAGGGAAGTTCAAAGTTTGAAAAACCATTTGTACCATTTTCGGGTAAGTTATCATTTTTAACTTGGCCTGATATGTGACAATTGGTTATTTAAATTTTTTACAAACCCAACAATTTTTTAAGAATGACTTGTTTAAAGTTATTCAATTACGTGATGTTTTCAAATACGTGAGAGTGAACCATTTTTTTATTTATCTTTATTTCATTCGGCAACAGGTAAGGTTTAAATGACCCTTAAAAGATATCTATCCATGAAATTCAAAAGATCTCTATCCAAAGAAATATCATGAAATTTTAAAGATCTCTATCCAAAGAAATATAATGTGAAATATTAGGTGTTTTATTTCTAGTTGTTGAAAAGTGGTGTTAGTTTTATTTTCTACTTCTTAGAACGAACCTTTTATATATATATATATATATATATATATATATATATATATATATATATATATATATATATATATGTATATATATATATATATATATATATATATATATATATATATATATATTATTTTTAGAAAACTTTTAGTGTGAAAGGTGTGGTTGGGGTTTTTTCCTTCGTCATGTCAGCTCCACGTCACCATTTAACACTTCTATTCTTTTTCCTTCTCATTTCCTTTAACACTTCCATTCTTATTTAATTATTTGCAAGCAAGGATGTTATTTATTATGCTTTTTGCAACTAGAGTTTGAAATTAATTCAACTGCTCTTATTTGTAATGCTTGCTAAAGAAGCATTTCAAGCAAATGCTCAAGCGTTTGATTTATTATGCATTGTGTAACTTACCATGCTTTGTATTCCTTACCATTCTTTGTATTCCTTACCATTGAATTCAATAATCTGAGCTTCGATCACCTTGTACCGTACATGATTGTTTTGCACATTAACACTTGCACATTAAATTAGTGTACTGAATCTTTTAGTATTATAGATGCCCAATATAATGACCTGTGTAAACACGGGATTAAAAGCTAGTTTAACAATTACAAAAAAAAAATAGTATCACAAATAGTACATAAAGCACATCACCTGGACCTAACTGATGAACAATTTAACATCATTATACAATAGTTTCGAAGATGTTTTAGGCGACAAATTCAAGTGCCCTTATTCAAAAACTGGTTTGTATACTTGTCGTAACCATAGGCTTACATATTTTAGGAAAAAAAAAATATGAGGAGGTAGGTTAAAAAGTCTCCTATATTATATAAATAAAATAAAATAGATAGATGAGAGAAAACTACTGTAGTTTATTTAAGGGATAATTGGTAAAATAGCCCAGTTGCCCTGGGTGTAGGCATATTTAGCACTTTTTTGAAAAATTCCCGTTTTAGCCCAGGTTGCCCTGGGCAACTAGTGCATAGCCAACTACAGAGTGCCACGCCGGGGCAACTTTTTTGTATTTTGGGCAACTTGAGGACACTTGTCATCTTTCGGTTGGCTATACGAAAGTTGCCCAGGGCAAACTGAGATAAACGGGAATTTTTTAAAAAAGGGCTAAATATGCCTAGACCGTAGGGCAACGGGCCATTTTAATAATTTTCCCTTTATCTAAACATTCAAATTTAATTCTAATAAATTGGATTGGGGATGAGACCCGGAAAATACTATTTTGCATAATAATTTATGTATTTAATCTGAAAATTTTAAGTTAGTTGATATATAGAGGTCATCGGTCATATATCCAAAAGTTGTTAAGAGTACTTCCTTAATTCTCATGACATGTCTCTAGATTCAAAATTAATATTTGAGAGATTCAAAAGTAGTTTTATGTTGAACACTTTCGATAATATTCATGGTCGTTCTCAACTCAAAACTATATTAGGATGTTAATTTGTTTATACTCTTTTTACTGCTATTATTAGTTACAAACCACATTTATTAGAATGGCTAACATTATTTGAGAGAGAGAAGAAAAAAAAAAAAAAAAAAAAAAAAAAAAAAAAAAAAAAAACACTAACACAAAATTAGATTTATTTAATGCAACAACATGTTTTGGAATCCTTGCACTTTCCGTCGCCAAAATATAACTGGCACGACACCTTGCATAATATATCCTTGCACGGTTGGGCGACTTGGAAACAGGATTGATGATTGTTTTCCGAATTGGTGTTCGACATCAATCTTAGTATGGTCGGGTTGGACATTAAGAGCTCAATGGGTTGAGGTCTTAAAGCCAAAGTAGATACTTGGATTGATGTAACTAGAACCATTATGAGCCAAACTTTAACCATTTAAGCTAATCTCATCTTTTCACCCTTTTGTTTCTCTTAATTTAAGTATGTTTGCCAGTGGTCAAATGATCTATATATAGGGGGTGTTGTATGCATCGTGTATTTGAGCAATAATGTATGTGCAAGATTATATAAATGCAACATATATTGATAATAAAGACTATTTTATTAGCATAATCCAATTATGCATTGAATGCTAAATACAAAATACAAAATTTCGAATCACAAATTCCAACAATAACTATATTATGTTTTATCAGCGTTGCAAAAAAAGGTTTACAAGGCCGATTAATCGCCGCCAAGGCACTATAGGGCCGCCAACCTTGCCGATTTATGTAATTGGGTCAAATAAATAGGTCAGCCGTGGTTAACGACGATCAACGGCGGTCAATGATGGTTAAACTTGCCGGAAACCTACAAATCTTGCCGGAAGTAACCAAAACTAACCGTAAACTTATTTTAATCAATTATAGTAAATGTTTAAATCTATTACAAGTTGTTTTTTTAGAAAAAATCTTGCCGGAAATACATAAAACTCCCCAGAAATACACAAAACTTGACGGAAATACCCAAATTTTGCCAAAAATGTCAATCCGATTAATCACCGATTAATCCCACCTACACCGATTACAAGCTACAAGGTGGTCGACCGCTAGACTACCGATTCACGATTTTTGCAAAATTGGGTTATTATTATTATTATTATTATTATTATTATTATTATTATTATTATTATTATTATTATTATTATTATTATTATTATTATTATTATTTTGGTAGCTATGATATCCGACCTTTTGGCCGACTAATCCATGGGATTTGAACCCACCGCCATAGAGACTCAAACCTGGCAATATCCGGCCAAAACCCGGTTAGACCCGGATATTCCGGGTAAGATCCGACCATATCCGATTAGACCCGGAAATATCAGGCCAAGACCCGGCTATATCCGGTCAGACCCGGAATATCTGCTCAAGAGATTGCATTTCTCGACAATGTATACCGACTTCTCTCCATGATCTACTTATATACGATTTTACCTATTTCTCGGATACGGTGCCGGTTAGAGTTGTCAACAGACAGTGTTCCTCTGGTCTTCGAGCAGTTGCTGATGTCGCTGCAGCTATTAAAGCTGGATTTTATGACATTGGTGAGTTATTTTAGAGTAAATTGAATAAATCGTCCCTGAAATTTGGCCAGATTGCATGTTTTGTCCCAACTATTACGAAAGTGCAAACATCGTCCTTGTGGGAAACCTTTGAGCAAATTTTTATCCCTGGTTGGGACGAAAATTGCATAATTCGAAAGTGCCAAATTGCATGTTTCGCCCCAATCAGGGACGAAAATGTACCCAAAGGTTTCCCGTAGGGACGATTTCTACACTTTCGAAATGGTTGGGACGAAACATGCAATCTGGACAAAATTTATGAACGATTTATGCAATTAACTCGTTATTTTATGTTTTCATTTTCTCATTGTTAAGCGACGCTTAAGAGTCTCATAAAGAGTATCAACCTTAACTTACTTTCTAAACTGGTTTACTTGTATATTATAAGGTATTGGTGCTGGTTTAGAATCTATTACCGCGAGTTTTAGATCACTGGCAGTTGGAACCACACCGTCTTCTAAGTCTACTCTTAATGACAAGCACAAACATAATCAACTTCACGTCTTAAAATACCAACTACGCCAATGTCACCAAGGTCCATGGCTCCTTTAACAAGCAGAACTCCCACAAACCGAATGGTGGAAAAAAACGGGAAAATTGTCCAAATATACATTCAACTTGCCACCTTTTACTATTTTATGCACTGAACTTTTTTTTCCTATTATATACACAAATTTTACTAATCATCCTTATTGTATCAATAAAACGCCTTTTTGATGACTAATCATCCTTATTGTATCAACTTGCCACGTCATCAAAAAGGCGTTTTATTGATACAATAAGGATGATTAGTAAAGTTTGTGTATATAATAGGGAAAAAAAAGTTCAGTGCATACAATAGTAAAAGGTGGCAAGTTGAATGTATATTTGGACAATTTTCCCAAAACAAAAAGGGTTTGGGTGTCTCCTTTTTCATCGAAGGATGCTGGCAGCCCGCCGTCTTCTTCAGTTCCAAACTACATGATCCCGACCGTGTCAGCAATAGCTAAAGCAACACTAACAACTATTAGTACTCCGGCCAAGGATACGGCAACCTCGAGCACTCTAGGTAGCAAGATATCTAAAAGAAGGTTTTGGTTCCCTATTACACCAAACAACAAAAAATGAAAGAAGTCGTCATGGTTTATCGGGGATATGAGCAAGGATTATGCGATATCATGTGTGTGCTCAACTTTACTGTAGATGTAGCAAATTGCTTGTTGGATTTTCTTTACAAGTTGGATTTTCAAATTTTAATATATTATATTTCTATAGATGTTGGATTTCATAAACTTTTGTCTCGTGCAGCTTTATTGCTGTTGGATCCTACATTTTCAATGTGACTCGGTTTTGGTAAACTGTATGGTCTCTCCATATGATTGTTTTGCTTGTTTACAGTAGTAAATTAGTGTGATTACCTTTAACTTAAGTGGATATGACTTCTAAGTAGCTAGTAACTTACGGTATATTAAAAATCAAGCAATTCAAAGCTAACATGAAAAGGTCAGTGTTTAATCTAAACATGTAAAAGATAAAATTCAATTGGGTTGACCATCCCACATCGAGTTTTGAAGGAAAGTTGCAATGAAAGATGTTATTATAAATAGGGAAGGAAACGTAGTATTTAAGGAAGGGGTGTTCAAAGTTTGAAAAACCTTTGTCTTGTAATTAGTCAGGTGATCCTTTGAGAAGAAAACTTAAAATGAGAAGGATGAGAAATAATTATAACTACATATTTGAGATGCATCGACTTGAATTAGATGCATCCCTAGTCTTTTAGATGCACCATAATATATTTTATAGCAAAAAATTAGATGCATATACATATATTAGATGCGTTTCATCAAGTTAGACGAATCCTATACATTTTTCGTCCTCTGCGGGTCAAATTTGTTGTTAGTACTACTTTGCATCGTTTTCACTTCAAAATCACTTTTGAAACTAATTGTGATGCATCTAAATGAATAGAGATGCATCTAAACCAAGTCGATGCATCTCAAATGTGTTGTTATAATTATTTCTCATCCTTCTCATTTTAAGTTTTCTTCTCACTGGATCCATACCCTTAGTCGGGTTATATAGTTTTGTAACTCGATTTAATATGCGACAAATGGTTATTTAAAGTTTTTACAAACCATCAATTTTATAAGAAAATTTGTTGTTCTATGATCTTTGAGCTGTACTTGTTTAGCTCTAAGATTGTTGATCTTGGTGGTTTAAGTTATCTGAGTTCTAGGACACCGTTAAAGATACAACATTAAAAATGGACTTATAAGGTTAATTGTAATTCATAACCATTGCGCAATGAAAAGTGAAAGCAAAGATTTTGTTCAAAAAAGTCACATGAGTAAACAGCCCGAGTGATACACCCCAAAAGTATAAAACTAAAAACTTACAACCAACTGGATCAATTTAAGATTTCCATATTAAATTTTGCACTTTTTTCCAAATTTTTTAAGTTGATTTGTCTTTGATTTAAACGATTTGACCTTTTTCTTTTTGTTATATTTGTTGTTATGTTGATATTAGTTTGCAAATGAAACATTTGTAAAAAAAAATAGGTACTTTTAAGATCTATACATTAGCGACACTTTGATAAGTGATAAAATTAGTTAGAATTTTGGGGTGATGTCAAGGAATCCTGAAATACTAAAAATGAGTATTGATGTTTGTGTTGTGGCAACGTTTTAAGTAGCTTGTAACAATTATGTTTTATAATGTTACAAATAACTTAGAGTAGGGCTGAGCATCGGTCCCGGACCGGATCGGACCGACCAAGACCTAGACCGACTTAACCCAAAAGCCGAGACCAAAGACCGGACCAAATGTGGTCGGTCCGGTCCGTCGGTCGGCCCGGTCCAACAAGGCAAAATAGTCGGTTTGTGGTCCGGACCGGACCAACCAAGACCAAGACCGAATTAGCCCAAAAGCCGGGACCGAGAACCGGACCGAATGTGGTCGGTCCGGTCGATCGATTTGCTCAGCCCTAACTTAGAGATATTAAAAATCAATCAATCAAAAGACCATAGAAAGTAAAACTAATGGAAAAAGATAAAATTCAATTGGGTTTATCATCCCACATCGAGCTTAGAAAGAAAGTAGCAAAGAAATATGTAATTGTAAATAGGGAGGGAAACGTAGTATTTAAGGTAGGGAAGTTCAAAGTTTGAAAAACCACTTGTGGCAGATTCGGCCGAGATATAATTTCTTGGTCTAATATGTGACAATTGGTTATTTAAATTTTTTACAAACCTAACTATTTTATAAGAAAAACTTTTGGTTCTATGAACCTTTAGCTGTACTTGTTAAGAGCTTTATCATTTGTCAATCACATGAATAACACTTATTACTGCTTTAAAGGACCTTTGTATCTCATATCCTTTTCCTCATTTTGATTGATTATGCAGTGCCTACTGAACTCCATTTTGCAAAACAAAGTGGGGTGGGCTCAAGGACACCTTTCACAATGATATACTTGCGCCAGATTTGAAGGTATGATTTTCAAAATCTGTTTTAGGGACATGGTTCCGTTTGTTGAAAATCTGTTACAGTTTTATATGGTTTTCCTGTGAGGCTCTCTCCATGGCTCGAGTACGTAACCATTTGTTACTTCCCGGATTTTCATAAATATTATCAGTTTTTTTGGATTTGAAAATACGTAAATTTGTTATTGTAAGCCAAAGATGACATTTAGTTTCTAGAACATGCATTCTCTTCGTGCTGATGTCTATTGTGATTATATCGCCGTTTTGGACTATACCAATTGGACCACCTTCCTGCATTCCCATTAACGTTTCATGAAAAGGGCTCATTAACTTATGCAACTCCATTATTTATCATGATATTATGTAAAATCGAACAAATTATCATTTTGTGAATGTGTCAAGAAAGTCAGTGTCTTTAGGTTTTACCACAGATCTTGCAGCTTAAATGACCTATTTACCCCTGATGTTACTCTCCCTAAGTTGCCATTACTGAATTGTATTTAAGAAATCTTTATTAAACTACATGCTGATTCACAAGGGAGTAGAACACGTAAAGGGTGAAACCTGTGCTTCAGGGCAAACATGTCTAATGTCATATCCGTGAGAACCACACGCAAATCATCCATCGGTTAACAAACTCACTATTTGTATGTAAATTAGTTTTTTGTTGCAAACTCACCTATTTTTCTGTAAATTAAGGCTCATTAAAAAAAAGTTATTGCACTTGCACTTTTTGTTCAAAATCGGAGGTATTTTCTTTTATGCACCAGTACAGTTAAATGTACCTTAAAGCTCACGGGGTCTTCAGAAATGGCTGTAATCATGGACTCCTCCCCCTCAAATACAAGTGCAGGACCTGAACAATGTTTTCGAGATCATAACTCATCAGAGCAAATAAAATTCACCCAACAATAGCCCGAAATGTGAAAAAACAAGAGGTCTTGCTGACAAAGAGTGAGATACATGCACATTAGATAAATTTTTAACAAACTTTAAGCGTATAACTGAAGAGAAGACTAAGAATCACCTGCCCTTCAGACAAATAAGGGAAAAGTTATACGTTTTCTGCCAAAGTCTTCCCCGTAACTGAATATGACCAAGAAAATACGTCATTAACGTAACAAAAAAGTGTCAAACCAACTTTGTTAGAAAGTAAAACTTTGACCGCAAAGAAAAAGATAGGTTTTTGTGAATATTTAGAGCAAAATATAAGTTTTTACAACGAGCGATTGTGGACAAACTTGTTACTTTTCTTATGCTGACTTGCTGTCGTGTCATTGTGCATTGGTAGGCGTCCTTTCAATTATCTATTTTTCTCTCAATTGTTTTTCCGTGTGCTTGTTTTCTCACAGGACGTGAATGCTAAGCAACTTGTGCAATCCGGGCACAGGAATGGGAGCAGCTGCAGTTTTTGAGAGAGGCATCTATTGTGATGATCTATGCTATGCTAAATAGATCATCTAATCTTCCGTCCATTGTTAGTTACATATGTTGCCATTTGCCGTTTCTTTCACACAAATAATATAGAAAATGAGGCTACTGTATTGTCTGTTTAAAGTCAAAGGTAAGCAGCTATTCTTATCTAGGTATAGAACCATGTAAATATTGTCCGCGTCTCTAAAACTTAGCGAGCTAGTGGTCATCTCTAGAGCTTTTATTGACATGAATTCTATGTAGCTAACACCACCAAACGTTCTTTTTCCAATTTATGGCAGTTTAGAATTCATACAATCAATGGCCATTGCACAATGATCCCGTTTCTGATCTCATAAATATTGATAGGATCACCCTGAGCACTCCGGGTAGCAAGTTATCTAAAATAAGGTTTTGGTTCCCTTTTACATCAAACAACTAAATGAAAGAAGCCATCAGGGTTTATCGGGGATATGAGCATGGATTCTGCCATATCATGTGTGTGCTCAACCTTGCTGTGGCTGTAGGAAATTACTTGTTTTATAATGTTACAACTAACTTGGAGATATCAAAAACCAATCAACTAAAGACCATATAGAAAGTAAAAGTGTAAAAAAACATTAAAAAAAAAAAAAAAAAAAAAAAAAAAAAAAAAAAAAAAAAGTATTTGTTTAATCTGAACATGTAAAAGATAAAATTCAATTGGGTTGACCATATCCCACATCGAGCTTTGAAGGAAAGTAGCAAGGAAGATATTATTATAAATAGGGAGGGAAACTTTATATTTGTAGTAGGGAAGTTTAAAGTTTGAAAAACCAGGTGGGCATATTCCTCTTAGTTATAATTTAACTGAGGGGGTGATATGTGACAACTGGTTATTTGAATTTTTTACAAACCAATAATTTTATAAGAAAAACTCTTGTGTTCTATGATCCTTGACCTGTACTTGTTAAGCTTTAAGGTTATTGAAGTAGTTGGTTTTGGTCCATGTTTTATCTATAAATATATATGAGATACGGATGTAGATCCCCTAAAGTATGACGTGAGAGTTAACTAACGTAAGTTAATACTAACATAATACGTCATGTTTTCAAATAACGTGAGAGTGAACTAAAGTAAGTTATACCAACATGATATGTCATGTTTTCAAATAACGTGAGAGTGAACTAAAATAGTGGGTCTTTGATTTTCATAAACGTGGACCATCATTTATCGCACAACATCATTCAAAGTCAACTTATTATTGATGGTTTTTTTTTGGGGCAAAATTAAGGTGTTCAAAATATTCTAAGCCGTAAAATCGAACCGAAAAAACAGTTTAAGAAATTGATTTTTAGGTCAACCGGATTGGCCCAGTTGTCGCAATTCCAGCTGCAGTCAAGGGTGCTGGCCTTGAAGTGAATGATATTGATCTTTTCGAGGTCAATGAGGTGATTATGAGATGTGCATTTCTGCTATGTTCATAGGATTTGCTGTGGTAGAGGTTAGATAACGAATTTTATTCTGGCAGGCATTTGCATCACAATTCATATATTGCCAAAAGAAGCTTGAAATCAATCCACAAAAGATCAATGGCAATGGTGGTGCATTGGCCATATTGGATATCCTTTGGTTGCCACAGGTAACTTCACGTATGCAGTTTTGTGTATTAACCTCTTACATATCGTTTGAGAAATAAAAAAAATCTACCTTGCATAAATTATAGAAATAACATGCTAATGTGTTTATGAGCTCTTGTCATGCACAAAATTTATATCTAATCGGTAGAATAGTAACTTTACCTTCCACCCGTATACCATATCATTTTAATCGTTCTTTTCAAGATTTTGGCTCCTATTAATGCTGTGATTTGTGAAGATATCTAAATCATGAGACTTATGACAGGAGCCTGACGTGTTAAAGATGAAATTTAATTTGTAGAACGAAAGAGATATACCTTGTAAAGGACACCTCTTTCAGCCTTGTACGCAAAAGGGGTCCATGACTTTCGTCGCTCATTTAGCTCTTCATCTGTTAGCTAAACGTCCATTCTCTTCTTTCTGATGTCTATTGTCATTATATCGCCGTTTAGGACTAGACCAATTGGAGCACCTTCCTGCATTCCCATTAACGTTTCATGAAAAGGGTTCAACCTACATTTACAGCTCCTTAAACTAATGCAAGTTTACTATAAACACTTCCTTGATATTCTTTCGGCTAATCATGAACAGTTTCTTGATATTTGTTTTGGAAATGTGTCATAAAAGTCAATGTCATTAGCTTTTGTAGCTAATCTTGCAGCTAAATTACCAATTTGACATTACTAATGTTACATCCGCTAATTGTCATTTCTGAAAGGTGATTGTACATTTTATTATACTAGATGCAGATTCAAGTGGGAGTAGAGCACGAAAAAGATCAAACCTGTGCTTCAGGGCAAATGTGTCCGACAACATATCCGTGAGAACCACCTGAAAATCATCCATTTGTTAACAAACTTTTAGCTCACAAGTAACCAATTTACCTGATTAAACTGCCCTTAAGAACACAACATGTTGGTAAACAGTATGGTGTCTCCTTCTGATTGTTTTGTACAAATTGATGAGATCGATCTCATGCTGCAATTTTATAAGAAAATCTTTTGGTTCTTTGATCCTTGAAATATTGGGTGTTAATTTTGTCTGTTGTAGTACATGTTAAAGATACGTCCATTGTAGAAATCAAAATGGGCTTACCAGAATACAAACATAATTCATAACCGTTGTACAATGATCTTTGTTTTCAATTGAAACTGTTGGTATGAGCTTGATTTTTGTTTTATAACAAGGAAACCGGCACCCGCCGCGTTGCGGCGGGGCTTCTCGTTAAATGTTGTGTCAAGGTACATTTATATTTATCGTATGACGTCCTTTTTGGAATGAATGTTGTGTCGGGCACCAGTGTACTGCAGCGGGGCTAATTTGTTGCTAATTTCAACTTATTTTTATAAAAGCGCACGTATGTAAAAAGTATATTAATACTTTTTTTGAACAGCATTACAAAAGTATATTAATCCTAAATTTAGTATTAATAACCAAATTTATTAATACCAAATTTGGTCTGTTTATAATGCAGAGGCGTTTATAGTGGTATAAATCGGTAAGTATTTTTTATATATTTGGTAAATAAACTTTGCTATATAAACAAAAGAACTCTCTCTCTCTCTCTCTCTCTCTCTCTCTATATATATATATATATATATATATATATATATATATATATATATATATATATATATATATATATATATAGTTGTACGTCTTCAGCCTTTATAGTTTAAAAAAAATTATGATAATTTTTAAAGTAGTTTAATAGGTTAAGGGTGCATTTTGAAAGTTCTTTTATTTAAAAGCTATATAAAAATGAACGTACGTCAAAAGCATATCAATATTGGACTTGCTTTCTTTGTTATCGAGAAGCCTTTTTGGCAGTATTTTTTTATTCAAGAAACCGCTAGATATCTATTAGATATTAGGCAAATAAAGTTTGATATATCAAAAAGTTGTAAATATTAAGAAGTTAAGGGTGTATTAAATAAGTTTTTTTTTTTTTTTTTTTTTTTTTTTTTTTTTTTTTTTTTAAACCGGCATATAACACTGTTTGCCTTAACTACCTTTTGGGCCAAATCTTTTATATAATAAAACAAAACCCTTATTGGTAATTTTCCATTTCAAAAAAATGTATTCATACTTTATTTAGTAATAATTTTATTAAAAAAAAGATTATTTTCTTAATAGATAATATTTTATATTTATCCATAACACAAGTAAAAGATAAATACAAAAAATATAGATAAGGTGCAATTAATAATAGGATTAAAATTTTAAAATAATTATCTTTAATAATCTTTATATAATACAACAAAACCCCTAGTAAGGACTTTCGTATTTAAAAAAAAAAGATTATTTCTTTATTAAGTAATATTTTAATTAATTATTATTTTTTAATTTATAAATTTCTAAATTCGTTTTGTTGAAGTAGAAGATAAATACAAAAAATATAGATAATATGCAAAATTTTTAAATGATTATCTTTAATAATAAAAAACTATAATTTTAAAAAATATAATTATCTATTTTAAAAACTATAATTATAAATCAAACAAAACAAAGATTAAATTATTTATTTTTTAATAAATAAAAATATGTTATTCAAAAAACTTTTAAAAAAAACCCGCGCGTGCGCGGGCATTATAACTAGTATAAAACTATAATTAAACATCATAAATCAAACAAAACAAAGATTAAATTATTTGTTTTTTAATAAATAAAAATATATGATTCAAAATATTTAAAAAAACTCGCACGTGCGCGGGCATTATAACTAGTGTACTAAAACAAACAGGCCAACGATGAAGCCGAAAATAAAATAATATTTTAATTGATTTTGCAATATTGTATTGGTAATTGTCGGCATGTCTCTCCTCCTATAGTATACTATAGAGAATATATGTTACAAATAACTTAGAGAAAAGTTATTATAAAAAAAGTCAGTGATTAATCTACACATGTTAAAAGATAAAATTCAATTGTTTTGGCTATCCCACATCAAGCTTTGAAGAAAAGCAGCAAAAGAAAAGTTATTATAAAGAGAGAGGGAAATGTAGTATAAGGTAGGGGAGTTCAAAGTTTGAAAAACGTTTTTGGCTATTTTTTCCCGCGCTATAATTTCTTAACTTGGGCTAAGATGTGACAATTGGTTATTTAAATTTTTTACAAACCAACAATTTTATAAGAAAAACTTGTGGTCCTATGATCTTTGAGCTGTACTTGTTAAGCTTTGAGTAAAAAAAAAAAAATACGAACATAAAAGGACACCTTGACTCACACCTTTTATAAGTAGAGTTTGTTTTTTTACTTGTTTGAATATGATCAATGACCACTTACAGGGTTGTAAACATTGGCTTTGGGTGCTTTACGATGTGATTTAGAGTTAATTAGCCAAATTATTATAAGAAAATCCTAATATGTGCCCTAAGTAGTACTCACCTAGGCTAATTACTCCGATTACTATCTAGAAGGTGGCTGACCGCTGAGTGGCTTTTGCATGATTGGTTATGAGTACTTAATAACAAACTTGAGATTCAATTTAAACCTGTGAATGGATTAGCCGAACTTTCTTTTTCTAATTAATAGCAATGTAGAATTCAATATGGAGTTGCAAAGTTACAATCATCATTCATACCCATTGCACAATGATCTCCTCTGATATCAAAAGAAAAATGGAACTTTTGGTAACAAGTCAAAACAATGTTTTTGTTCAAATACAGAAGATAAATTAGTTAAGCAGAACTACAATGCCATTTAATAATCGCAGTGAAAAACTCGAGCCCAGATCCCAATAGTTTTCTGTTTCTTTCTTGTTTTGACTTGCTTTTAGCACTCACCTGTTACACATCCTTTTGACGGTGACTGGACATTCTCTTCTTGCGGATGTCTATTGTCATTATATCGCCGTTTAGGACTAGACCAATTGGAGCACCTTCCTACACTCCCATTAACGTTTCATGAAAAGGGTTCAACCTACAGTTACAGCTCCTTAAACTAATGCACGTTTACTATTAACACTTCCTTTATATTCTTTTGGCTAATCATGAACAGTTTCTTGATACTCGTTTTTGAAATGTGTCATGAAAGTCACTGTCATTAGCTTTTGTAGCTAATCTTGCATCTAAATTACCAATTTGACATTACTAATGTTACATCCACTAATTGTCATTTCTGAAAGGTGATTGAACAGTTTATTAAACTAGATGCATATTCAAGAGGGAGTAGAACACAAAAAACATCAAACCTGTGCTTCGGGGCAAATGTGTCCGACAACATATCCGTGAAGACCACCTGAAACTCGTCCATCGGTTAACAATGCAACTTCCTGCAAAATATAACAAAGTTTTAGCTCATAAATAACCAATTTACCTGATTAAACAGCCCTTAAGAACACAACATGTTTGTAAACTCTATGGTGTCTCTTTTGGATTGTTTTGCAAAAATTGATGCGATCTCATGCTGCAATTTACTATGCTTGTTCACAGTAGTAAATTACTATTATTACCTTTTTCTTCATTGGATATGACTTCTAAGTAGCTTATGTTTTATAATGTTACAAATAACTTAGAGATATTAAAAATAGAACAATCCAAAGACCATAGAAAGTAAAACTAATGCAAGCTAGCATTAAAAAAAAAAAAAAAAAAAAAAAAAAAAAAAAAAAAAAAAGCTCACTCTTCAATCTGAAAAACATGTAAAATGAGGTTAGATATTCAATTGGGTTGACCCATATCCCACATCGAGCTTTGAAAGAAAGTAGCAAGGAAGATATTATTATAAATAGGGAGGGAAAGGAAATACTTAAGTAGGCAAGTTCAAATTTTGAAAAACTAACACTTACATTCTAGATCGAGTTATAAATTCATAACTTGGTCTCATATGTGAGTGTTGGTTATTTCAAATTTTAGCAAACCAACAATTTTATAAGAAAACTTATGATCTTTGAAATAATAGGTAGTTTAGTTTTTGTGGGTACTAGGACAATGTTAAAGACGATCCAATGTAGAATTCAAAATGGACTTACAAGGTTACAATCATAATTCACAACCATTGCATAAATGCACAATAATTTTCTTCGATATCAGAAGAAAATTGAAATTGTTAGTAAAAAAAATAAAACAACGATTTTGTTCAAAAAAGGGAGACACATTCCGTAAGCAAAACTACAATGCCATTTACAAATCGCAGTAAACAACCCGAGTAATAGGTCCGAACCCAAATATCTCTTAAAATGAGAACATATACATAGTATTACATTTGTCAGTTATAGTCTTTGCTTGATTCTGTTTAGTTCATTCAAACATATTAATATATATAGATAGAAGTCGCTACTTGCATGCTAATGAACTCTCATATGATATTTATAAAATTGATTTTGCTATTTAATCGTAGGAATGTTAGAGGTGTAAAGCGTTTCATTTGTAATGATTCTCACAAAATATCTATATGCGGTTTGGTTTGTATATAAGTCTAAGATTAGTAATGGGTTTGAAAGAATGTACAAAGAGAAAATGTTAAGAAGAAAGCAAGTCAACTAGTTGATTTTTGGCCGAACTTTAGGTGCTTTATTTAGAAAGATCATAATAGAGTTTCAAAATCAACCCTCTTGCCATTGATTTTTCGAACCCTAATATTATAGGTTTTCTCGACTTTCATTGTATTATTTAGCCGATCTCTAGTTATACACTTTAAAAAGTTTTTAATCATGGAGAAAAAAATAGCTTTCATTTACATTTCTCTTCATAAAATATGTTTAACTTTCATATTTTTGGAGACACTTTTTTTATGTTTTGTTAACGTTGATATGTATTGCATTCTCTTTACTTTTAAAGCATTTTAAGAAGTGAAAACTGGATTCTCTGCAAGGTATTACAAATAAATAAATAAATATATAAATCAGCTTATGGACCCGTAGAATCACGGGTATGTCAAAACGATATATTTATAAAGAGGTTATGTGTGTTGATAAATCAACAAACAATAAAGAACGTAACTGGTAACATTGTTTTTTGAAAGAAAAAAAAAATAATAAGCAATAAGGAAATAAAACTGTGAACAACTTGGTATGTAACTGTTAACAAAATAAAATGTGCATGTCTCATGTTCTGTGGTTGTTATATGTTCTTAAAATGTAAATCAATGCAACCAACATTTATAACTTGAATAGTCCATGTATATTGCAAGAACACCTAAATACGTGAAAAAGAAAAGTTAAATGTCTAAGTTGTCGATAACATTATATACAAACTGAATAAAGTACATAAAACATGTCATGTAGATATTTGTACTTACTGGTTAAACCTGATGAGCGTTTCAAAAATATTTTGTTGTATAGAACATGATAAATACTTACTGGTTAAAACTGATGAGCGTTTCAAAAATATTTTGTTGTATAGAACATGATAAAGCTTAATTATTTTACTATAGGTCAAAAGATACAAAAATGCAAATAACTTTGCTTTTTTGCTTTGTTGTGTATCATCTTTTTTTCCTTATTGTATGCACTATATTTTTGAATGTCATAAATTATATGTATCTTATGACCATTTTGCTCACACATGTTAATAGGAGTGTTGAAAATGAGAAATGTATGATTGTCACAAAATACGTGTAATAACGAAATTTAAAAGTATAATGTATACAAGAAAAATGTAAAACGACTACACGACAAAACAAAAAGTGACAAGTTGATTACATTTTTGTGTTTTTTGCCTTTTATTAATTATTTCAGTACATGTTTGAGTTTTTCACTTTATTGTTCCCTTTCAATCTTGTTTTGTGTACTCTTTCAAGTGTCCAAGGAGCCAACTAGCTTACTAGCAATATAAGAATTTAACAACCAATTTAAGTTATACATGTCGTTAAAGACGAACTAGAAATGCCTTTCCGGATATAAATCACGTGAAATCATGTTGTGTATAATTTACTATGATAAAGTTAGTTGATTCGGTAGTAAGTAGTTATGTTTGGTGATTATTTATTTAAACTAGCATATAAGAAATTAACAAACTTTAAATCACGTGATATATATTTATTTGCAAAGTTGAAGTGTCTATCATAAACGAATTTTATTTGGGGAGCTAAAAATGAAGTGGTGTGTTAAAAATAAAGGGATAATTGTTTCTAAACGCATGTAAAACTGCATATAAAAATGTGTGCAAAACGCGTATAAAATCATGTATAAAAAACGTGTGTAAATCGTGGAGGTGGTGGGTGGTGGTGGCGGCGGCAGTGGTGTTGGCAGCAACGGCGATGGTGGTGGTGTTAGCGGCCGTGGCGGCAGGGCCGGATTTGGCTATGGGCCTTAAGGGTGACGGCCCAAGGGCAGCCCAAGAGAGGGGTCATCATTTTACTAGTCCTTATTTGCCTATACTAGTCTCATTCAGGCCCATTTTTGTTATAAGCCCAATTACCCACTTTAGTTTTAGTAACTCATTTAACAGTTAATAACAATAACGTAATGTTGACTGATACAAATTAATAAGGACGTAACGTAGGGCATCACGCATCACGGCATCAGTTATTCCTCATAATTACAATATCACATTCAACTATTCAAGGTTTTCTTTTATTCTCTTCAAGTCTTCATCAAACGGATCAGGCCATCAAAGTTTCTAACGAAAAAAAAAAATAATAAGAGTCGAATTCGAAATAATCAAGGCATCAAAACGAACCAAGCGATCATCTTTTTTTTCTCTTCGACAATTATGATCAGGTGATATTGATCCGTACTTAATTACTTATTACTCTTGCTTTAGTAGATAAATTTACACTCGAGATTATCATGTTGCGTCGTTCACAACTGTCGGGTGCCCAAAATAGAAATGAAAAAAAAAATCAACAAGAATCTGAGCGACCTCTACATGGTTCTATGGATAGGTTTGTAATCAAAACGAAAAAGAATAATAATAGTGTTGCACAAAATAATGACAAGGTTAACGTAAATATAGATAATGAAAATCCCATAAACAATGAAAACCTATAAAATGATGAGGTTAACACCAATGATGATAAAGAAAATCCTATAAACAATGATAACCTAGAAAATGATGAGGTTAACGCAAACGATGATAATGAAAATGTAGACGATGATGATGTTAATGTTAGCGAAGATAATGAAAATCCTATTGAAGAAAATAACGAAAGTCCTCAAAATTGTTATGTTGATAGAGTTAATCACAATATTTTTGATGTAAGAGTTTGAGATAGTTTAGATTCAAACTTAAAAGAGTTACTTGTAAGCAAAGGAGTCGTTAGAGAAACTAATATAAATTATCCAAAAGATAAATTTGGTAGACACTTCTCTAGTGAACATTATGCGCGTAAGTTATGAAATGGCGATTCTTATGATAGAAAATGGTTGATTTACTCGAAAGAGATTGATAAAGTATTTTATTTTTGTTGTTTTATTTAAAAATGCTAGATCTAGAAGTCAATTAGCAAGTGAAGGAATAAATGATTGGAAACATCTTAGCAATACTTTAAAGTCCCATGAAAATAGTTCTGAGCATATGATTAATTTGAGAACTATGTCTGAGTTGCGGGTGAGGTTAAGTACAAATCAAACAATTGATAAAGAGTTGCAAGAACTTATAAAAAAAGATACCATTCATTGGAAGGACTGGCCCTGTGTATCCGAAATTTCAAGACCAGCCTGTGTTTACAAGGGGCATATTTCACTCGGTTCGCCCAGGGCATCCGAAATTTCAGGACCGGCCCTGCGTGGCGGTGGTGGCGGTTGGTGGTGGTGGCAATGGGTGGTGGTGGCAGTGGTGGGTGGTGGTGGCGGCGATGGTGGTGGTGTTAGCGGCCTTGGCGGTGGGTGGTGGTGGTAATTTGTGGTGGTGGCAGTGGTGGGTGGTGGTGGCTGCGATGGTGATGGTGGTGGTGGGTTGTGGTGGCGGTGGTGGGTGGTGGTGGTGATGGCAGTGGTGGTGGTGGCGATGGGTGGTGGCGGCGATGGGTGGTGGTGGCGACGGCGGCGGCGGTAGGTGGTGTGTGTGGGTGGAGGTGGATGTGGTGGGTGGCGATGGTGGAGGTGGGTGGTGGCGATGGTAAATGGACTAATGTTGCCTTTGTTAAAGGACTAACATTGCAAATGATCGTTGGTAAATGGACTAACGTTGCCTTTGTTAAACGGCCGTTAGCAATTTTTTAGAGAAAAGGACGAAACTCGCAATTTGGGTCTAACCACAAGGACAATTTATGTAATTTACTCTAACGAAAAACCTTAATCACCTTAGCATTCACTGAATAGAACGGATTAGTAACTTGGTTACACAAAAAAAAAAAAAAAAAAAAAAAAAAAGGTTGGCTACACGACAAAGTAAAAGGTGACAAGTTCGATACATTTAGAAATAATTACTCCAAAAATTAAATTTGGTGATGTGTAGTTAATAATAGTGTTCTACAAATTGTTTGATGATACATTATGTTAGATTTATTAGGCTCGAGCCTGTATATGGGCGTAAGTCGGAGCCTAATACATAATATATTATCTAACATAAATCACTTCCTATGGTAGAGAAACAAGTTTAAAATTTGTGTTTAGAAGATTATAATTATCACGACGATGGAATACCAAATCAAAAACTGGTTTTAAGAACCCTTAACAACACTTGATTCGAATGTATAAAAAAAAGAAGCACAATCACCGACCCAAAGGCTTAAAAAATAGCGAACAATGTACTTTCGTTTATTCAAACCATCCGTAATGGATGATCATGACATTCGGTCGGCTAACAAAAAGAACGCGTTTACCCCACTACACCCTCCCCCACTCGACGCGTCAAACAAGCTATTTTGCATGAACTCAGTTGAAATTAAGATCGAGTCTTGTGAGGTATATGTGTGTGTGGTACTTTCACTAAATAATTAAGTGGGATATATTTTTGATGATGTCATCAGTCTCCTTATTAAAATAAGTTTGTCATGAAGTTGTTGTAGAGAAAGAAATCCGATATGCCAGTGATGCCCTCGATACTATTGTGGTCAGCATTACGAGTAGCCTCATCAACAAATCATATATATTATGATATATTAACAACCTCATTAGCTTAACTCTAAGTGGAAGTCAATCCATGAGCAAAAGAAGGTTTATTTGTGTTCGCTATAATGTCATGCTTGCCACCCTATTAAAGTACACGCGACTGAGACATGTCACATGCAAGTACTATCAAATATCAGTTTGAAAAACGGGTAAACGGAAAAGAATACGTGTACATGCTATCCGTCGGTCGGGTCGGTTCACCTCAACAACTCATTAAATTAAAATAATTAATTATTAGGTAACTTCACGTATGCAGTTTCATGAATTAACCTTTTAAGAAATAAAATAAACCGACCTTGCATAAAGTTATGGAAATAACACGTTAATGTGTTTATGAGCTCGTCATGCACGAAATTTATATCTAATCTGTAGAATAGTAACTTCACCTTCCACCCGTATACCTTAGCATTTTAATCCTTCTTTTCAAGATTTTGGCTCCTGTTAATGGAGCCCGATGTGTTGCTACTCTACTGTATGAGATGAAGCGTCGTGGCAAAGACTGCCGATTTGGTGTCGCGTCGATGTGCATTGGTAGGCATTCTTTTATTTATCTAATTTTCTTTCGTTTAATGTTTCTATGCGCTTGTTTTCTCACGGATGACGACGTGAATGCTAAGCAACTTGTGCAATGCAGGCACAAGAATGGGAGCAGTCAGCAGCTGTTGTGTTTGATAGAGGCGACTCTTGTGATGGTCTATCCTATGTATGCTAAATAGATCATCTAATCTTTCATCCAATGTTAGTTACATATGTTGCCATTTGATTTGTTTCGTTGCGGTTTCTTTCACACAAATAATACAGAAAATGAGGCTACTGGCCTACTGTATTGTCTGTTCTAAGCCAAAGGTAAGCTTGTTCTTTTCTAGGTATAAAACCATGTAAATATTGTCCGCATCACTAAAACTTAGCGTGCTCGTGGTTATCTCTAGAGCTTTTATGGACATGACTTCTATGTAGCTAACAAAACCTATGAATGGATCATCCAGAAACCTGTTTTTCAATTTATAGCAGTTTAGGATTTGTACAATCAATGGCCATTGTACAATGGTCCCGTTTCTGATCCATAAGGATAAGGGTCACCCCGAGCACTCCAGGTAGCAAGTCATCTATAAGAAGGTTTTGGTTCCCTTTTACAACACACAACAACATGTGAAAGAAGCCGCCACGGTTTATGGGGAATATGAGCATGGATTCCACCATATCATGTGTGAGCTCAACTTTGCGGTGGCTGTAGCAAATTACTTGTTTTATAATGTTACATCAATCAACTAAACATGTAAAAAGATAAAATTGAATTGGGTTGACCATCCCACATCGATCTTTGAAGGAAAGTAGCAATTAAAGATGATGTTATAAATATGGAGGGAAAGGTAGCATTTAAGTTAGGGGAGTTCAAAGTTTGAAAAACCAAATTTCTTTAGTGAGTCTGGCTTATATATTCTTAACTCGGGCTTATTTGGGAAGTTGGTTATTTAAATTTTTTGCAGACCAACAATTTCATTAGACAAATTTGTGGTATACACTTTGTGAGTTCTAGGACAATCTTAAAGATACAACCAACGTAGAAATCAAAATGGACTTACAAGGTTACAGCCATAATTCATAACCATTGCCCAATGATCTTCGATTATAGAGAAGTATGGTACTAATAGACCGGGTGTAATGGTGTACGTCAACAACCGTGGTAGTGCAACCACCACACGCGAAGGCCACTACGACCACCTGGAATTACGCGTGGTCCTCCACTTTTGTCACTCGTTTGGCCAAAACTTTTTTTGTTTGTGTGTGTGAAGTATATTGTTTTTTATGTTTGTATATAAGTGGGTCATGTTTATGTATTTAGAGTGATTGTCACCATTACGGTTGTTTGGTTGTTGGAATGAATACGGTCTAAAAATGTTAAATAATTGTATCATACGTTTAGTCATTTAGAAGTACAGAGATTTATCGACTTATGTCTATCTTTCAGAAACATTGCAGTGAAATTTAGGCCTTTTTCAGTAGAGATGATGTAAGTTCTTAATAATAGTGAAAATTAGAATCCAAAATGGACTTGCAAAATTACAATCATAATTCATGACCATTGCACAATGATGTTCTCCAATATCAAAAGAAAAATGGAACTGTTGTTCCCCGAGTAATAGGCCGGGATTCGAATAATTATTTGTTTTTTTTTCTTCGTCTTGACTTGCTTCTAGCAGACACCTGTTACACATGCTTGGCAACAATCTAGTTAGTTTTCTTGTATCTTCTGAATCAACTTATTTAGCTTTTTATGCCAATATAATGCTTATATTTAGTCACCCATGTTTTTGCGTTGAGCAACATTGAGCTCGAATTTGAAATGTTTTTGGTTAAAAGGTTTCTTGATGGCGGAAACAAACTATGTGCTCCTAATGAAAGTCAACGGTCTGAAATTAACAACCCAAAAGAACATTTACAGCTAGTGTGATTTTTAGCTATTCATTATAATTCCCAAACTGACAATATAGTTTTAAGTGATAATTTTGACACCACACGAAAATGATCATTAGGTGACGGAAAAGAACACTTGTACATGCTATCCGGAAAGTAAAGACTTTTATGGTTTGATATGTACAGTGACGGAGCTAGGATATTATTTTCGGGTGGGCCGAAAAAAGATATACATCAATAAGTATAAAGTACGAAAGGCTAAAATAAAATTGAAATCCGTAAAATTTATGTTAGATTTTGTTCATGAATAATTTTTAACCCAACCGATAAACCATATATATATATATATATATATATATATATATATATATATATATATATATATATATATATATATATGCTACTTTATAAAGCATTTGGGACATGCTATTAATAGAAGGCTTAAAAATTCAGATTCAACAAATTGCTTATAAAGGAAAGATTTGCCTTTTGCTAGGAATTCAATACATACACATGAATATAAGTTATATTCCATCGAAAATTAACAGCCTATTTAATTGATTTGTAACGGCCCATTTAATCTATCATTATGACTGTGATTTTTTTTTAAAAAAGTCTAGACTTTAATTACCTTTTTAATGTACATTATAATTATAAGTTAATTATAACCGCTATAAATCATTACAATCAATAATGATAATTAAAAATGTGTAACCGCATTCACCATATAAATCCACACAAATTATTTCGTATCTCTCACAAACAATTCCATATTACCTCACATCTCTCCCCATCTTACGAGATTCAAATGAGAAATGAAAAGACTCAAAAGATCTCAGTGTGTTCTTTGTCCTTCAAGATTAAATGATATTTATAGATCAACCAAACACTCATCACCGATATTTACAACAAATACCTACCCGAGACCCTCATAAGGATCTTGAAGCGAATAAGAAGATATATGGATGGCGTGATAATATTCTTGTGTTTACTTAAGGTGTTTTGTTGTTCGTTTACTGATACAAGGGAATAATATCTTGTGTTTGTTGTTCGAGACTATGAAGAAACATAAAGATTCAGTGTCGCGGGTTGTGTTTGTGAGATGTTTTTGTTTTGGAGAAATAAGGTTCGAGAGAATGGAACTGCGTTTTTCTTACAAGGAAGGATATGTTGAATGTGTTATCTTTTGTGTAGGATAGATAGATATAAAGGTAGGTGGAGTGTGTGACTGCAAATGGAGAAGGAGGATGTGGTAGGCGTGTTGTTTGTGTGTGTTATTAGGGTTGTGTGCTTAAGTTTAGGGGAGTTTATATAAGCTAATTTTTATGGCTGTTATTGGAATGGTATTGGACTACACCGATTTTTATTGGACATGGGCTCTTACTCAAAATTTCTTTGTCATTAAAAAAATAATAACTTTGATGCTAAGGTCCAGCTTTTGTTAGTAGTATTATACGGTTGTGAGTTTTTTCTTACAATCAAGTTTGACATATTAAAGATATATCAATGTCTTATGTTTTTATTGCAGATTGAAAATGTTTATGAATTTAAGAGGTTTCTCGATAGCCTTATGATGATGTGGTAGTTGTACCACACAAAGATGCTCAGCTACACTTGGTGATACTAATTATCCTTTCACTTCTATTTCATTCTGCAAATATTTTTCAAATAAAAATATCGCAACTAATGATACATATTAATAGTTGGCATATTTGTGTTTATGAAATTTACATTTAATTTTGTAGTGACGTCTATCTTGAATTTATGTTTCAAATATGCTATTTATGCTACTCTCCTTAATTCGGACCTTATGTTTACTTGGATATGAAATAGTTTGCATTGCTATTGTTTATAGTTATTTTAATTCAAAGTTGTCATTCATTCAAGTTATTGTTGAAAAAACTTATAAAGGAAAAACATTTGCTCGCCACAAAAATAAGTCACGGATTACCCGCCGCCGCATTGCGCGGGTACCCTGCTAGTATATATATATAAAGTGAGTCAAGAGAGTGAGGGTTTCGCTACTGTTGTTTTATTGGTTATGGAGAAAGTGGGTGTTCAGTCGGTTGATGTTATTGAAGAATCGTTAGCTACTGTTGATTTGTCAAAGGTGACTATGAGGAAACATAAGAAGTCTAAGGATGTTACAGGTGTCATAGATCCTTCTACATTTGATTCGTTTGCTGGAAAAGCTGGTGCTGCTACATCAGCTAAGAGTAACCATGATTTCATTGAAGATCTATTTGGTGTCTCACTTAAAACACCTAAGGATATTGATGACTTCACTAAAGACTTGGATAATGGTCAATATCCAAAGTGGGCTGAATTGGATCGTGATGTTCGTGTCAAGACTACGAATGCTATTGATGGTTTGTGGAAGTCTTTTATGGATGTTGTGAATGATAAATCTAATAGCTCTCCATCTGCTGCTCCTGTATGTGAAGGTGTAAACATATCTATTCCTCGCAAAGTGGTTGAAAAGGTTAGTTCTCGACTTGAACATACTTTATATGGCTATTTTATGGGTAAAAGGATGGCGTATCCAGTTGTTGAATACTTTGCTAAGACTAACTGGGCAAAACATGGGCTGAAAAAGATTATGATGAATTCCGAAGGCTTCTTCTTTTTCAAGTTTGATACTTTGGTTGGGTTAGAAGCTGTGTTGGAAGGAGGTCCTTGGATGATACGTAATTCTCCAATCATTCTTAAGAAATGGTATGTGGACACTAGATTGCGTAAGGAAGAATTGACCAGCATTCCGGTTTGGGTTAAATTGCATGATGTTCCTCTTCAAGTCTTTGAAGAGGAGGGTATCAATTTGATTGCTTCTTTTATTGGTAAACCTGTTTTGTTTGACTCTTACACAACCTCTATGTGCAAGGATTCGTGGGGTAGAAGTAGTTTTGCTAGATGTCTTATTGAGGTTAATTCTGGTGTTGATCTTGTGGAGGTGGTTACCATTGGATTTCCTTCTCTTGTTGGGGAGGATTTTACCAAAGAGACTATCCGTGTTGAATATGAATGGAGGCCTCCCAGATGTGACATATGCAAAATCTTTGGTCATGCTCATGATCACTGTCCAAAAAAGGCGGTGAGTACTCCTGTTGTGTCTACATCACATGTTGTTCCTCCCACTGTGGTGTCGAATAATGATGGTTTCCATAAGGTGGTTAGGAAGAAGAAGAAGAGTAAAGCCAAGTCTACTAATGCCAATCAGTTTGTAGGTCCCTCGGGTCCACAGACTGTCAGTTATCAGCCGAAGGGGACAGCTAGGGTACCTATTAAGGAAGCCAATACTATGGGTAATGCATCTAAATCAATGTCTATGTTGAAGACTACTGGCTCAACTTCTAAGGAAGGTATTTTTACTACATCTAATCCGTATGTTGCATTGGTGAACGAGGAAGATGATATTGAACACCATGTTGCACATGTGAGTGAAGGATCAGCTCATCCAATTACTAATGAAAGTCCATCTTTCACAGTAGCTGTGGGTTAGCTTGTTTTTTCTTTCTTTCTTATGGCTATGTGTTTATGGCATGTCATGAGCACTAGTTGTTTGTTTTTTGTCCAAGCCTTTTTAGCTGTCTACCTTGTTATGTAAGCTTTATCGCCTATGTAACAGGCTGAGATATGGGATTTCACCCATATCCTTTGTACTTAAACGTTTTTGGTTTTAATATATTTACCAGGGTGCAGGATTACTCCCCTTTACCCTATAAAGTATGTCATTGTGTGCGAAAGAGAGCTCAATACATGATTTTTGATCATATAATCGAAATATTAGTAAAGAAAATTTTATTAAACCATGTATAAGAAACATTTCAGGCCCTAATAAATTTAAGAGAAACAATGAGGTGGCCAAGGCCATGTAAATATCATCAAATTTACTACTATTTTGAAACAAAATACTAGCGCAAGTAATACATTTTGCAAAATATTAGGGTGGGCCTTGGCCAACCCAACCACCAATGTTGCTCCGTCACTGGATATGTAATTAAGCAACCTAACAAATATTTTTATGATCGTTTTTGAAATTTTAATAGTCTTCCAAAAACGCTCATCTAGTAAAGTTTGCCTTAACACTAATGTTAAATGATTTGTAATTCACAAATGTCATAAATTATAACGGTTTCAAAACCATTGATTTACTTAATTATATCATTTAATATCTTGATGCACAATTTTAAACATACTACTTAAAACATACCTTTTGTTTTGTATTGTATTGACAGGAATATAAATAGGTATAAATTATAGTATATATATATACGGGTTTTCCATTTCATCTTGTCTACTGTGGTGGCAGGTTGAGTGGAATGATGAAATGGTGTGGTGGAAATGTAGCTAGATGGTTGTGCATAATAAAGGTGAATTGGTGCAAGAATTTGAGTTTGTTGTATACTCTGTTTAGACGGAGAAGGTTGGATAACTGAAGAGTATAGTTTCATTTTGTTTTGCTAGTATGGTTTTTTGTATTTCATAGATTCTGGGTATGTCCAAATCTATACTATTCTTATGATGTAAATCTTTTTGAGAAGTTAATATAATTCACCTTTGCACAAAAAAAAAATATATACGGGTTTGATTCGAATTAATGAAACGTCGGTCGGGTCGGTTCACATATGGACCTCCTGTAACCACCTCAACAACTCATTAAATTAAAATAATTAATTATTAGTATATTTAATATTTAGTGCAGGAAATATGGAAATTTTGACCAATCAATTCATCATATTAAGAAAGGCAAATTTCATCTTTCTTTTTCACATGCAGCCATGCATGCAGGTAACTTCACGTATGCAGTTTCATGTATTAATCTCCTTTTAAGAAATAAAGGAAACCGACCTTGCATAAAGTTATGGAAATAACACGTTAATGTGTTTATGAGCTCTTGCCATGCACGAAATTTATATCTAATCGATCTGTAGAATAGTAACTTCACCTTTCACCCGTGTACCTTATCATTTTAATCGTTCTTTTCAAGATTTTGGCTCCTGTTAATGTTGTGATTTGTCAAGACAGGAGCCCGATGTGTTGCTACTCTACTGTATGGGATGAAGGGTCGTGGCAAAGACTGCCGATTTGGTGTCGCGTCGATGTGCATTGGTAGGCGTTCTTTTATTTGTCTAATTTTCTTTCGTTTAATCTTCTATGTGCTTGTTTTCTCATGGGTGACGTGAATGCTAAGCAACTTGTGCAATGCAGGAACAAGAATGGGAGCAGCAGTTGTGTTTGATAGAGGCGACTCTTGTGATGATCTATCCTATATGTATGCTAAATAGATCATCTAATCTTTCATCCAATGTTAGTTACATATGTTTCTGTTTGATTTGTTTCGTTGCCGCTTCTTTCACACAGTACACAAAATGAGCCTAGTGTATTATCCATTCTAAGCCAAAGGTAAACTAGTGCTTGTTATTTTCTTGGTATAAAACCATGTAAATATTGTCCGCATCTCTAAAACTTAGCGCAGTGCTTGGTTTTTACACTAGTGGTTATCTCTAGAGCTTTTATGGACATGACTTCTATGTAGCTAACAAAACATGTGAATGGATCATCCAAAGGCTCTTTTTCCAATTTATATCAGCTTAGAATTCTTACAATCAATTGCTATTGCACAATGGTCCCGTTTCTGATCTCATAAGGATAGGGTCACCCCGAGCACTCTAGGTAGCAAGTCATCTAAAAGAAGGTTTTGGTTCCCTTTTACGCCAGACAACAACATGTGAAAGAAGCCGTCAGGGTTTATCAGGGATATGAGCATGGATTCTGCCATATCATGTGTGAGCTCAACTTTGCGGTGGCTGTAGCAAATACTTGTTTTATAATGTTACATCAATCAACTAAACATGTAAAAAGATAAAATTCAATTGGGTTGACAATCCCACATCGAGCTTTGAAGGAAAGTAGCAATTAAAGATGTTGTTATAAATATGGAGGGAAAGGTAGCATTTATGTTAGGGGAGTTCAAAGTTTGAAAAACCCAAATTTTCCAACGTGTCTAGGTTATATATTCTTAACTCGGGCTCGTTTGGGAAATTGGTTATTTAAATTTTTTGCATACCAACAATTTCATAAGACAAATTTGTGGTGGTTTAAATACACTTTGTAAGTTTCTAGGACAATAATCTTAAAGATACAACCAACGTAGAAATCAAAATGGACTTGCAAGGTTACAGCCATAATTCATAGCCATTGCGCAATGATCTTCGATTATAGAAAAGTATGTTACTAATAGACCGGGCGTAATGGTGTACGTCCACAACCATGGTAGTGCAACCACCACACGCGAAGGCCACTACGACCACCTGGAATTACGCACGTGGTCCTCCACTTTTGTCACTCGTTTGGCCAAAACTTTTTTTGTTTGTGTGTGTGAAGTATATTGTGTTTTATGTTTGTATATAAGTGGGTCATGTTTATGTATTTAGAGTGATTGTCACCATTACGGTTGTCTGGTGGTTGGAATGAATACGGTCTAAAAATGTTAAATAACTGTATCATACGTTTAGAAGTACAGAGATTTATTGACTTATGTCTATCTTTCAAAAACATTGTGGTGAAAATTAGAATCCAAAATGGACTTGCAAAATTACAATCATAATTCATGACCATTGCACAATGATCTTCTCCAATATCAAAAGAAAAATGGAATTGTTGTTAAAAGGTAAACAACAGTGTAAAACTCGAGTAATAGGCCATTTACTAATCACAGTGTAAAACTCGAGTAATAGGCCGGGATTCCAATAATTATTTGTTTTTTTTTCTTCGTCTTGACTTGCTTCTAGCAGACATCTGTTACACATGCTTGGCAACAATCTAGTTAGTTTTCTTGTATCTTCTGAATCAACTTATTTAGCTTTTTATGCCAATATAATGCTTATATTTAGTCACCCATGTTTTTGCGTTGAGCAACATTGAGCTCGAATTTGAAATGTTTTTGGTTAAAATGTTTCTTGATGGCGGAAACAAACTATGTGCTCCTAATGAAAGTCAACGGTCTGAAATTAACATGAAAATGATGATTAGGTAACATATCATTAAATATGTTTGTAGTGCTTGTTCGTTATGGAAGTCTAACATTTGTGCTGGAATATCTATGTGTGACTTACTGATTCGATGTAGTGGGAGTTGGGTGCATATTACTCAGATGGCAACTTGATCACAAAAGAGGAAAGAGACGCAAGGTCGTCAAAGAAAGAGACTTGGAACTGGTTACTTTTGATTCTAATGTTGCATCCTTCAGTTACACAAAAGCACGTTAACATCAGCTCACAATTATCTAATGAACATTCGTGGTTACCCGCTGCTGATGGAACTGGTTAGATTGTAAACCAACTAACGCCTATACATACTCCTCAACCTCTAAAGGATCATCACTGGCAGTTGGGAGCCACACCGTCTTCTAAGTCAACTCTTACGCACAAATGCGTACAACCACAAGCAACTTCACCATCTTAAAAGACCAACTACGCCGGTGTCACCAAGGTCCATGGCTCCTTTAACAAGCAGAACTCCCACAAACCGAATGATGAAAACAAGAGAGGCACGGGTGTCTCCTTTTTCATCGAAGGATGATGGCAGCCCGCCGTCTTCTTCAGTTCCATACCACATGGGCCCGACCGTGTCAGCAGTTGCTAAAGCAATACTAACAACTAGTAGTATTGCCAAGGATAGGGTCACCTCGAGCACTCTAGGTAGCAAGTCATCTAAAAGAAGGTTTTGGTTCCCCTTTACACCAAACAAGTGAAAGAAGCCGTCGGAGATTCTGCCATATCATGTGTGTGCTCAACTGGGTTGCGCATCCCACATCGTTCTTTGAAGGAAAGTAGCATGAAAAGATGTTATTATAAATAGGGAAGGAAAGATGTTATAAGGTAGGGAAGTTCAAAGTTTGAAAAACCAAGTGGAGTTTAGATGCCCGCATTATAATTTTGTAATTTGGGCTTCTATGTGCCAATTGGTTATTTGATTTTTTTACAAACCAACAATTTTATAAGAAATACTTGTTTTAGGTTTAAGTTTAAGTTTTATCTAAAAATACATGAGATATTCTTACTGACATTATACCACATGTTTTCAAACAACGTGAGGGGGTGAACTTAAATAGTGGGTTTTTGATTTTTTTTTTAAGTGAACCATCTTTTTCTTTAACTTTATACTCATTGGGCAACATTATTATTTATGTTAAATCAACTATAGAAGATCTCTATCGATGAAATATAATGTAAAATATTAGGTGTTTTATTTTTAGTTGTTGAAAGTTTTCTTAGTTTTATTTTATGCTTTTTAGAACGGACTAACCTTTTTTTAGAAAGCTGGAAAATTCTAAATCTAACTTCCCTAACTAGTTAGTTAAAATAACTGAAAGTTGAATTCTATTTTCAATAGAGAAATTTAAGAAAATATTCATTTTAAACACATTTTATTTTTTATGCGTTTCTTAGAAAACTTTTCTAAAAAGACTCATTTTTTTGGGAAACCATGGTTTTTTACCTTTTGGCAGACTAATCTACGTGGTTTGAAGCAACTAACACTTAGCGGCTAACATGAATTGAACTTACACCAAACTCCTCAATTTTAAATCTCCTTTTTCACGGTTTGCTCATTTTTTGAATTTGTTATTTTTAAGTCGAGTTTTCTTACTTCTGTTGGAAAATTTAGTGCACTTGTGGGATTTGTTCACACATGGTAATGGGCTTGGAGGTACGGAGTGTACACCCATCAGGTCCCTGAACACCCTGACTCTAATAGTGGTTGTGTAGGATTCTGCTGCTAGTATTGGTTCCACTAATAGTGGATCCTGCTGCTATCGTCAGAATCCTGCTGATAGCAATTCTGCTGCTAACAGTATGACTCTGCTGCTGAGTAGTGATTCTGCTGCTAGTGATAAGTGGATTCTGCTGATGGTTATGTAACTGATTTGACCTATTCAAATGGCAGTTACATCTACACTTATGACCTCGTTTAACTGGTCAAGTAACCACTATTTTAGGCTATAATGGGGATAATTATGTGGAGATTAATGGGCCGATTAATTCTCATAATTCCATTTGACCAGCCATGAGTATCTTCCTATAAATAGGAAATCATATTATGCATGTGGATATACACAGAAAACAGATAACACATATACACGAAGGGTTATTGATTTGTGCCTAAATCACTAACAACATTTGGTCTTATCCCAAGTAGATATTCGTGATACCCAGGCATTAGGGTCGAATAGTTTACTTTGGAAAGTGATAACACGATTCCAAGTGATATCCGGTAACCGTAATTGGTACGTAGCTAGGTCTTTGATTATCTCTACCCTGATCTGGGCTCATAACCACCAACAATCAAAGTAAACTATTTTGTGATAATCAATGGCTGCTGCTATGAGGCATATGGCTGCTAACTTTTCCAAATTGGAAAAGTTTGAAGGTGTTGATTTCAGAAGATGGCAGAAGAAGATGCACTTCTTGCTTTCAAGCATGAATGTGGTGTATGTTCTTAGCACTGCCATTCCTGAAGATCATGGGGATGATGCTACTGTGGAACAGATAAGGAAAAGAAGCAAATGGGAGAATGATGACTATGTATGCAGAGGTTTAATCCTAAATGGTATGTCTGATTCTCTCTTTGACATTTATCATAATGTTGAATCTTCCAAAGAACTTTGGGATTCCTTGGATGCCAAATATATGGCTGAGGATGCTTCAAGTAAGAAGTTTCTTGTAAGTAATTTCACAAATTACAAAATGACTGATTCAAGACCAGTCATAGAACAATACAATGAACTTCTTGGAATACTTGGAAGGTTTACACAACATAAAATGAACATGGATGAGGCTATTTCAGTCTCTTGTATCATTGACAAACTCCCTCCTTCTTGGAAAGATTTCAAGCATGCCTTGAAACATAAGAAGGAAGAACTGACACTTGTTCAGTTGGGTAGTCATTTGCGTATTGAGGATTCCCTCAGGGCGCAGGATAATGACAAGCCAAAGAGTAGCAATGCTACTGGTGCACATGTTGTCAATATGGTGGAACATAACAATACCATCAGGTACAATGACAACAAAGGCAAACGTAAACATCAGGACAACACAAGGGCTGATCCTAACAAGAAGGCAACACCTACTTGTTGGAAATGTGGCAAATCTGGTCACATTAAAAGGGATTGCAAAGGTGTTAAGGTTGGTGGTAAAACCAATGGTTCAGGCACTAGTGGTTCAGGGAGTGGTGGTTCTGCCAACTCACTGAAAGGTCAGAATATGTTTAATGAATCTCTTCAGGTTTATTATGTTAGATATGTATCTGAATCTAACTATGTGCAGGATGATGATGTTGCGTGGTGGGTTGACTCTGGAGCAACTGTTCATGTGTGCAAAGATAGATGCTGTGACAACCGGCAGTTTAGGGAGCTATTTTAAAAACCCGCATTACAATTTAAGTTCGTTTATAATTTTTATTTGAAATTTTCATTTCACAACGAACTTGTAAGACCTATATTATGGATATTTTAAATTAATGACGTTATGGAATTCGTGAATTATGTTCATAATTCATTGTTGATTTAATGTTCGGTGATGTATATTTGAATTCTCGCTTGGTACTACGTTGACTTTGGCACTAGGATTACCTAACAAAAGTTTATGATTCGTCTTAACGAGTCTGACTATATTTTTAATTATTTACGAGATGTTCTCGAGTGATATTGAAGTTTAAAAATGAGTTCGGGTTCGGGCCACATGTTTTTACAATTACCCGCGTTACCCGCTCCACCGTGATAATATTATCATTTTTACTATTATTATTATTAACAAACAAAAAAAAAAAAAAAAAAGAAAAAAAAAAAAAAAAAAAAAAAAGATAAAGGGTCCTTTGGTCCGGTTCTTCACCACAACACACAAACCCACCCTCACTTTTTATTCATTCTCTCTCTCTCAAACTCATCTTCATCCCTCATCCTAAACCCTAGCCGCCGACCACACAAATCCGGCCACCACCGCCGCACTTCCGACCACCCAACAAAACAAATACCACCATTTTATTCCTTTATTCACCCTCTTTCATTTGGTGTATCATACTCACCCTAGAACCACCGTTAACACCATCAAATTTGTAACAATCCGTTCGAATTTTTTAGTACCTTTACTAGATCCGTGCGTTTGGAGGTCCAAGAAGGTGAGAAGGAGCTATTTTTGGGTTTTGGGTGCCACGAATTGGCATTAATCCGTGGCTACACGGATTATTTTGTTGAGAATCGAATCGATTGATATGGGAAATGATGTTTTAAAGATAAAAACTAAGTTTGGTATCCGGGTTTTCATGGTTTTGGTTGTGGTTGACTCGGAACCGAGAGCTAGGCTCTCGGCTTATTTTGGTTCGAGCCTTGAGAGGCTTTGGTTCCTTGGTGATGATTGTTGTTTGGTTGTTGTCGAGGGTGGTGTACCCTTCGAACCGAGCTAACCGAGACCATGAGGTCTCGGGGTTTCCTTTGTTGCTCGTATGATCATGCCGAGACCCGTATGGGGGTTCTCGATTGGTTGTGGTTCAAGCCTTGGGCTCGTGGAAATTATTGTGGTTCGACCCTTGTGGGTCGCGGCTTAGCCGCGTATTATTTTGTTGCCGATTTGACCATTGGGTCGAATGGGTTATATGGTTACCTTGTTTTGCTCTTGTGAGCTATATGATGCTTATGTGTTGGCTCGAGTCCTAGTGACTTGCGGTTTGGAGCCGAGACTCAAGTGAGTCGAGGGCTCGGGTTGGCTTGGTAAACCGACCCAAACATTAACCTTGTTAATGTTATTTCTTGAAATATTTGTGAACATAATTTTTGGCATTGTTGTGGTATTTCATTTTCGGCCGAATACTTTTGGTTGGGTCGAGACCGTGTTTGGTCTCGACATTGGATATTGTTATCGGTAATTGTGGAGTTGTTGTCGATTGGTGAGAGTTATTGGGGACCGATTGTGAGACGGTCGTTAGATTGACGGAGATAGGTTAGTCGGGTGCCGTAGTCGGACCCTCATGTTGTAGCCCGTGGATTGAGTTTGTGATTGGACGGAGATTGGTTATTTTATGACTTTTGCTTATTATTGGACTTGGACAATGAGCCGAGAGTCATGACTCGGACATATGACCATTTCGTATAACTCAATATCTATTAAAATTGAAACGAGAATAATAAAACTCGTAATAATAATTATTGATAATATGAACGTTTATATGAAAGTATATACGTGAATAACGTATATATAACTATATAAACGCGTATATTAATAATAATACTGATCACGAGTCGTATTATAAATAATACGATTAGATATATATTAGGCTACGAAAGTGGCGTAATATTATTAAACGTATTACTATTATAAAAATTGTGTTATAAAACGGGAAACTCCCGACAATTATGAAACGTTTAATAAAATGTCATTTCAAGATATATAACGGATAAACTTATTGAGTTAGGCGAAATTGTTGTCACTCGGGTCCAGGTAAGTTATCTTCTGTGACGTTCGTGTTGTCACGGATATATGACGACTAATATAGACGTTTTCTATAATTAAATAACCACTTAACCGTAAGGTTGAGCCGGGTTATTTGGCTATATGAAATGAATATATTAGTGGGCATCGTATCCTACGACGCCCATAGGTCGTAGTATATGTAAAGTGTAATAGATTGCGAGTGTATATATCGGGAAATCTGGCCAATTTGACGATATATATGAGGAATTTATTAAACTATGATATATACTATATAGAATTTATGTGCTATGTGCTTTAGGTTGGGTGTAATCTTGGAACGGTATATTACGTAAATAAATATGAGGATTATCAAGTCGACGGATTTGGTAAACTTTGGCGATTTATTTAAATGATATATTGGGCTAATATTAGATCTATAGTTTATTTACCTTTCTATATGTGATCTCTCTTTGGTTTGTTTTGAGTCGACCCACCACCCGTATGGATACCAAACGCAAATACACCAAACTAATACGAAATGGATTTTCGGAAATAAAACGGATTCTCGTCCGGGTTTGGGAATATTATATATTTGAGGAAATGATTTCTGAAAGAGTTAATATTGTTAGGTCGTGCCAAGTCCGTAGTTGCTGTTTTGTGAGTTATCATACGTCTTATTTCTACCGACTTCTACTTGATATTTTCTGGACTTGAGGTGAGTCATAGCCCCACTTTTACTCTTGAACTTTGTTTTCAATACTTGGGGTGAGAAACGTGCAAATGCTTTATGTGGACTATTATCGCTTTTTGATTTCAAAACTTGTTATGCTTATAGAACTAGGTAGAGCGAGGCCTAGACTAGATCTAGGTAAGCTATTGATTCGGTTATTGAGCGAGGCCTAGTCCCCGAACTAGGTAAGCTAATGATTTGGTTGTTGAGCGAGGCCTAGTCCCCGAACTAGGTAAGCTATTGGATTGATTATAGAGCGAGGCCTAGACTTGAGCTAGGTAAGCTATTGATTGGATTGATTTGAGCTATAGCGTGCACCTATAGGGATGATTTGATTTGGTTGGATTATTTTGGTTGGATGTTTGAGCCCTAGTCTAGCTAGCAAGCGTTTTGCGTATATGTCCACTATATCGAATTAAGAATCTAAACCTATGATCTCACCAGCGAAAGCTGACTTTTAGCACGCTTTCTCAGGAAACTAAGTGATGCTCTGCGGATGCTTGGGATTGGAGGCTTGGCATTTGGCACCGGTTATGGATCTATATTTCTAAAACTCTGATAACTATTGTGGACCTATATTATTTCTTTTGGGCCTGACTTTGGATGTTTTTGGGATAATGTAAACTTTAAAACCCCGCGTGGTTGTATTTTAGCTTGTTTACTTTATCTCGTTCTTTTATGTCTTGTGTTTGGATACCAATCCCCGTAGCACCCCGAAAGCTTGTTGAGTCTTCCGCTGTACCAAATTTTGGGGGTGTTACAGATTGGTATCAGAGCCAGGTTATAGAGAACTAGGTAAATAAACGCCTAAACTATAACCGTATTTTTATAGAAAATGATCCTTGACCATCGCCCGCCAGCCCGCCAAGCCGAAGCATCATTGTTTATTATTGAGGTATTATGAGATATTTTAGATGATTAGAGATTTGGGATTTCTTGAAATGATTGAGGATTTGAGGTTTATTGATTTGGTGATATGATGCGTTCTTGAGAAATTATATGCGTTTTGAGGAATTATATGGTTTAATTGTTTTGAGAATGGTTTTAGTAATGCGGTATTTAAATCTTTCTTGATTTTATACGATTTGGAATTATATGATGATTTTGGACATGGTATTTTGAGTTCGCGGTTTAGTTGTTTTTGAAACACTTACACCTACCCTACGCCGTTGTCACAGACTATGGCCTCCCATATGCCTGATGTCGTTGAGGATATTCTTACTACACCGGTATTGCCAGCACGGTTCACCATGGCCCCTGATGATCCTTACCAGGTTGCCATGCATTCAGCTACTATGACACTGACAGGTTCTACTTCAGCGCCATCTGCTGCATCTACGCAGGGACCCTCATCTTCTCTAGGGCTCCCTGGTACATCGAGGCAGCTTACTCTTCATCAGGCTTTGGCTCGTGTGGCTCCACGTTTTGCCCACCGAGCTACGGCACGCATGTCGGTACGCCCTACTTCACCACCTTTACAGATTGATGCTCATTCTCTTCTGTCTGAGGCGCCACCCACATCATTGCGTCGTCGTCCTAGATCACCTACCCCTTCACCACATGGTTCACCTAGTAGGAGACGACGATTGATGATGTACTCTTCCGATGAGGAGGAGGAGGAGTACGAGGGTGAGGATGAGGCTGATGACCCTGAGCGGGAGGATGACCCTCAGGAGGTTGAGCAGGGTGATGATGATGACCTTGAGGAGGAGGATGACCCTCAGGAGGATGAGATGCCTGATGATGATGATGTGTTAGTACCACCAGCTCAGGCTGAGGAGCCTGATTCACCTGTACATCCGATTGAGCCTGACTCACCTGATCATCCGTTTTTGTTTGAGTTGCCACATGGTAGTCCCGCTGAGTCGGATGCACCTTCTGAGATTTCTGCTGAGCATGCAGAGTTGGGTGAGATTGGCAGGTTATGGGCTCGGATTACTGAGCTTAGTGAGAGAGTTGCACGTGTATCTGATCGACTTGAGAGGGTTATTGGAGAGTTCATAGCGGATCTGAGAGTGGATATGACTGTGGTTGTGGGCAGGACTACTGAGATGAGGAGAGTTTTGATGGAGGTTCATGAGCATATCGATAGTTTACAGCGAGGTTTTGTTACAGCTCAAGAGGCCGGCCGCAAGCTATGGCAAAGGAATGCCGAGCTGGAGAAGGAGGTGGCTGACCTCAAGAGAGACCGAGACACCCATAGCGTTGAGCTAGGATCGTTATGGAGGGATCTTGATGGCTTGAGGCAGGAGTTGAGTAGACTCCGCCAGCAGCGTGGCTAGTTGATTGGTTTATGTTGTCTTGTTGCTTTCTTAACCGAGGAGTGTTCGGTTAGAAAAGCTAGTTATCCTATTTTTGATGTATTGCCCGTTGATTACTCGTCTTGTTGGAACGATTATTATCTTTGTGTTTTCGGTAGTTGGAATGATGTTGGATCTTTATTGTATGTTCGATGGTTATTATGATATGGTATTATGTGGTTTTTGGATATTATGGAAATTGAGTTCCTATTCGCCTTATTGATGCTTTACGGTGTATTGTTGATTTTCTTTCCATGACTTGGCTTCGTTGATAAATTCTTGTTGAGCATATGATAAGTCTTATCGAAGACTCACGAACTTGTATGATGTTTCAGATCAATGGCCCCACGAAGAAACCCTGTTAGAGCTACCAGAACTGGACCCGCAACGGCTACCCCTAGTCATCGAGGACGCCGTCCAGCTCGAAATGTTGAGACCCCTACTCCTGATAACCTGGACACCACTAACCGCAACAACAGGAATCAGAACGTTGATGTTCAAGGAGACAATGATCATGTTCCACTTAATGCACCTACTGTGGATCAAGCAATGATCAACCAACTCGTGGAGCAAAGAGTTGCTGAACTACTAGCTGAGTCAAATCATTCCAACAATTCTGCTGGAACTTTTCCACCTGTTCGTGCTAATGGATGCCAATACAAGGAGTTTAAGATTTGTGGACCAATTGAGTTTGGTGGAACGGAAGGAGTGGTTTACTTGGTTAGGTGGATTGAGAAGACTGAGTCTGTGTTCAATTTCAGTGGTTGTGCGGAGAATGCGAAGGTAAAGTTTGCTTCTTTTACCTTCAAAGATGAAGCCTTAACTTGGTGGAACAATTACCGTAACTCGGTTGGGAGTGATGCGGCTTATGCTATGACTTGGGAGCAATTTAAGTCTTTGCTGATTCAGACTTACTGCCCAAGGAATGAGATTAAGAAATTGGAGATTGAGTTCTGGAACCACAAGGTGAAAGGTACCGATATGGCAACTTACAATCGCCGTTATCGAGAGTTGGCCTTACTCTGTCCCGACATGGTTAGGACTGAGACCCAAAAGATTGAGAGGTATACCGATGGATTGCCGGTAGCTACCAGGAACGATGTGATATCTGCTAAGCCTGCAAACATACATGAGGCTATTACTATTGCTCAACAATTGATGGACTCTTTGGCATTGGAAGAAGCTGAGAAAGATAAGAATGGAAAGAGAAAGAGGGACGATCACTCTAAGGGTAACGATCGTCGAAACAAGCGACAACTAACTACTAGAGCTTATGCCATGGGAGATAGAGACAAGAAGAACTACAATGGAGATGCACCCAAATGTAACCGATGTTACAAGCATCATTCTGGTCGATGTACTGTAATGTGCAAGAATTGCTCTAAGATGGGACACCTAGCTAAGGATTGTAGAGCTCGACCACTTGCTATGGTTCAAGCTACTCCTGAAACTATGAGCAAAGCGAATGTTACTTGCTATGGATGTGGAAAGAAAGGACATTATCGGAATGAATGTAGGGAATCGTTGAACCGAGGAAATCAAGGATCGGGTGGTAATGGGTACAATAATGGAAACCGTGGACGACAAGATAATGGGGACCAACGTGTGGAAGCTGGAGTTGCTCATGGGAGAGTGTATGCACTCGGAAACGAGAGAGGAGAAGATCCGAACGTCGTTACTGGTACGTTCCTTCTCAATAATCGTTATGCTTCCATACTATTTGATACTGGTGCCGATAAGAGTTTTGTGTCCACTAAGTTTGCACCCTTACTTGAGAAACCCCCGATGGCCTTAGGAATTGGGTATGATGTAGAGTTAGCTAATGGAAACATAGAAAGGATTATGACTATCATTCATGGATGCACGTTAAACTTTCTGAACCGTCCGTTCAACATAGATCTTCTACCCGTCACATTAGGAAGTTTTGATGTCATTATCAGCATGGATTGGTTGTCAAGGTATCGTGCTCATATAATCTGCGATGAGAAGATCGTGCGTGTGCCTTATGGCAAGGAGATTCTGAATATATTAGGAGACCGAAAGGATTCTAGGAGCCCATCCCGATTAGCAGTTATATCTTGCACAAAGTTACCAAAGCTAATGGAGAAAGGGAATTACCTTTTCTTGGCCCAAATTTCTGAGAAGGAGAAGAAGGAAAGGTGCATTAGAGATGTACCTATAGTTCGTGATTTTTCGGATGTGTTTCCCGATGATTTGTCAGGAATTCCGCCTACTAGACAAGTGGAATTTCAGATTGAGTTGATACCTGGTGCTGCACCTGTAGCACGAGCGCCTTATCGTCTTGCACCTACTGAACTAGAAGAGTTGTCGAAACAATTAGCAGAGTTAGCCGAGAAGGGATTCATAAGACCAAGTTCTTCACCTTGGGGAGCCCCGGTCTTATTTGTGAAGAAGAAGGATGGATCGTTCCGAATGTGTATTGATTATCGGGAGTTGAACAAGTTAACGGTGAAGAATAGATACCCGTTACCGAGGATCGACGATTTGTTCGATCAACTTCAAGGATCGAGTGTGTATTCGAAGATCGATTTGAGATCGGGATATCATCAGCTTCGAGTACGCGAGGAGGATATTCCGAAAACGGCTTTCAGAACCCGTTACGGGCATTACGAGTTTCAGGTGATGCCGTTTGGGTTGACTAACGCACCGGTGGTATTCATGGACCTCATGAATCGGGTGTGTAAGCCGTACTTAGATAAGTTCGTGATTGTGTTTATCGATGACATTCTGATTTATTCAAAGAGTAAGAAAGAACATGAGGAGCATCTAAGACTTATCTTAGAATTGCTCAGGAAGGAGAAACTGCATGCCAAGTTTTCGAAATGCGAATTTTGGATTCCGACGGTACAATTTCTAGGTCACGTAATTGATAGACAAGGAGTTCATGTGGATCCTGCTAAGATTGAAGCGATTAAAGATTGGGCTGCACCTACGACCCCAACGGAAGTGCGTCAGTTCTTGGGATTAGCCGGTTATTACCGAAGATTCATTGAGGGGTTTTCGAAGATAGCAAAACCGTTGACCAAATTGACTCAAAAGAGTGTTAAGTATGAATGGGGAGATAAGGAAGAGGCCGGAAGCCTTTCAGTTACTTAAGGAGATGTTGTGTAGTGCTCCTATTTTGGCGTTACCCGAAGGTGATGAGGATTTCGTCGTCTATTGTGACGCTTCACATAAAGGTTTAGGAGCTGTGTTAATGCAACGATAAAAAGTGATAGCTTATGCTTCCCGACAGCTCAAGAAGCATGAGAAGAACTACACCACCCATGATTTGGAGTTAGGTGCTGTGGTTTTTGCTTTGAGGATATGGAGACATTACTTGTATGGAACCAAGTGTGTAGTGTTTACTGATCACAAAAGTCTGCAACACATTCTGAACCAAAAAGAGCTTAACATGAGGCAGCGACGTTGGATCGAGTTGCTAAGCGATTATGATTGTGAAATTCGCTACCACCCTGGTAAAGCAAACGTTGTTGCTGATGCTCTTAGTCGAAAGGAAAGAGTACCACCATTACGAGTTAGGTCATTAGGAATGACTATCGTATCGCCATTACCGTCTCAAATATTAGAAGCTCAAACGAAAGCATTGAAAGCAGAAAATAGACCTGCTGAGAATATATTTGGGATGGCAGAAAATGAGAAAGGATTTGTTAAGCGTTCTGATGGAGTGTTATGTTTTAGAGAACGAAGTTGGGTACCATTGTATGGAGGAATTCAAGAATTGATTATGCATGAGTCGCATAAGTCGAGATACTCCATTCATCCTGGGTCGGACAAAATGTACCAGGATTTGAAGAAATTATATTGGTGGCCAAATATGAAGGCAGATATAGCATTGTATGTTAGTAAGTGCTTGACCTACTCTAAGGTTAAAGCCGAGCACCAAAGACCGTCAGGATTGTTGACGCAGCCAGAACTCCCGGTTTGGAAGTGGGAGCGGATTACGATGGACTTTATTACCAAATTACCGAGGACAGCTAGCGGATGTGACGCTATCTGGGTAATTGTGGATCGTCTGACAAAGTCTGCTCATTTCTTAGCTATTAGTGAAGATGATAGTGTGGATAAGCTTGCGAGGTTATATGTGAAGGAAATTATTTCGCGTCATGGAGTCCCGATATCTATTATTTCGGATCGTGATAGTCGTTTTACGTCAGCTTTGTGGCGATCACTTCAAACGGCTTTGGGGACGAGGCTTGATATGAGTACTGCATATCATCCCCAAACCGATGGTCAAAGTGAGAGGACCATTCAGACGTTAGAGGATATGATTCGTGCATGCATCATAGACTTTGGTAAAGGTTGGGAGAAGTATTTACCCCTTGCGGAGTTTTCCTATAATAATAGCTACCACACAAGTCTTAAGGCTGCACCATTCGAAGCTTTGTATGGCAGGAAATGTCGTTCGCCTATTGGTTGGGCAGAAGTTGGAGATAGTCAACTTACAGGCCCTGAGCTTATTTTGGAAACTACAGAGAAAGTGGCTCAGATTCGTGATCGGTTGCAAGCGGCCAGAGATAGGCAGAAGAGCTACGCCGATCGGAGACGTAAACCTTTAGAGTTCCAGGTTGGAGACAAAGTAATGCTGAAAGTCTCGCCTTGGAAAGGTGTGATACGTTTCGGGAGACGTGGTAAACTCAACCCACGCTACATTGGACCATTCTTGATCTTAGAAAGGATTGGGCCCGTGGCTTATAGGTTGGAATTACCATCCGAACTGAGCAAAGTTCACGATGTGTTTCACGTGAGTAATTTGAAGAAATGTCTTTCCGATGAGATGCCCGTCATTCCAATGAGGGACATTCGTGTTGATGAGAAACTGAATTTCGTGGAAGAACCGATTGAGATTTTAGATCGTGAAGTTAAACGACTCAAGAGGAGTCGCATTCCGCTCATCAAGGTTCGTTGGAATTCCCGACATGGACCAGAGTTTACGTGGGAACGTGAGGACGAGTTCAGGAAGGGATATCCGAAGCTTTTCACTTCGTAGATGAGTTTTTCCGAGTGAAACCCGGGACGGGTTTCCTTCTGAGACGGGGAGGATGTGACAACCGGCAGTTTAGGGAGCTATTTTAAAAACCGCATTACAATTTAAGTTCGTTTATAATTTTTATTTGAAATTTTCATTTCACAACGAACTTGTAAGACCTATTTTATGGATATTTTAAATTAATGACGTTATGGAATTCGTGAATTATGTTCATAATTTATTGTTGATTTAATGTTCGGTGATGTATATTTGAATTCTCGTTTGGTACTACGTTGACTTTGGCACTAGGATTACCTAACAAAAGTTTATGATTCGTCTTAACGAGTCTGACTATATTTTTAATTATTTACGAGATGTTCTCGAGTGATATTGAAGTTTAAAAATGAGTTCGGGTTCGGGCCACATGTTTTTACAATTACCCGCGTTACCCGCTCCACCGTGATAATATTATCATTTTTACTATTATTATTATTAACAAAAAAAAAAAAAAAAAAAAAAAAAAAAAAAAAAAGAGATAAAGGGTCCTTTGGTCCGGTTCTTCACCACAACACACAAACCCACCCTCACTTTTTATTCATTCTCTCTCTCTCAAACTCATCTTCATCCCTCATCCTAAACCCTAGCCGCCGACCACACAAATCCGGCCACCACCGCCGCACTTCCGACCACCCAACAAAACAAATACCACCATTTTATTCCTTTCTTCACCCTCTTTCATTTGGTGTATCATACTCACCCTAGAACCACCGTTAACACCATCAAATTTGTAACAATCCGTTCGAATTTTTTAGTACCTTTACTAGATCCGTGCGTTTGGAGGTCCAAGAAGGTGAGAAGGAGCTATTTTTGGGTTTTGGGTGCTACGAATTGGCATTAATCCGTGGCTACACGGATTATTTTGTTGAGAATCGAATCGATTGATATGGGAAATGATGTTTTAAAGATAAAAACTAAGTTTGGTATCCGGGTTTTCATGGTTTTGGTTGTGGTTGACTCGGAACCGAGAGCTAGGCTCTCGGCTTATTTTGGTTCGAGCCTTGAGAGGCTTTGGTTCCTTGGTGATGATTGTTGTTTGGTTGTTGTCGAGGGTGGTGTACCCTTCGAACCGAGCTAACCGAGACCATGAGGTCTCGGGGTTTCCTTTGTTGCTCGTATGATCATGCCGAGACCCGTATGGGGGTTCTCGATTGGTTGTGGTTCGAGCCTTGGGCTCGTGGAAATTATTGTGGTTCGACCCTTGTGGGTCGCGGCTTAGCCGCGTATTATTTTGTTGCCGATTTGACCATTGGGTCGAATGGGTTATATGGTTACCTTGTTTTGCTCTTGTGAGCTATATGATGCTTATGTGTTGGCTCGAGTCCTAGTGACTTGCGGTTTGGAGCCGAGACTCAAGTGAGTCGAGGGCTCGGGTTGGCTTGGTAAACCGACCCAAACATTAACCTTGTTAATGTTATTTCTTGAAATATTTGTGAACATAATTTTTGGCATTGTTGTGGTATTTCATTTTCGGCCGAATACTTTTGGTTGGGTCGAGACCGTGTTTGGTCTCGACATTGGATATTGTTATCGGTAATTGTGGAGTTGTTGTCGATTGGTGAGAGTTATTGGGGACCGATTGTGAGACGGTCGTTAGATTGACGGAGATAGGTTAGTCGGGTGCCGTAGTCGGACCCTCATGTTGTAGCCCGTGGAATGAGTTTGTGATTGGACGGAGATTGGTTATTTTATGACTTTTGCTTATTATTGGACTTGGACAATGAGCCGAGAGTCATGACTCGGACATATGACCATTTCGTATAACTCAATATCTATTAAAATTGAAACGAGAATAATAAAACTCGTAATAATAATTATTGATAATATGAACGTTTATATGAAAGTATATACGTGAATAACGTATATATAACTATATAAACGCGTATATTAATAATAATAATGATCACGAGTCGTATTATAAATAATACGATTAGATATATATTAGGCTACGAAAGTGGCGTAATATTATTAAACGTATTACTATTATAAAAATTGTGTTATAAAACGGGAAACTCCCGACAATTATGAAACGTTTAATAAAATGTCATTTCAAGATATATAACGGATAAACTTATTGAGTTAGGCGAAATTGTTGTCACTCGGGTCCAGGTAAGTTATCTTCTGTGACGTTCGTGTTGTCACGGATATATGACGACTAATATAGACGTTTTCTATAATTAAATAACCACTTAACCGTAAGGTTGAGCCAGGTTATTTGGCTATATGAAATGAATATATTAGTGGGCATCGTATCCTACGACGCCCATAGGTCGTAGTATATGTAAAGTGTAATAGATTGCGAGTGTATATATCGGGAAATCTGGCCAATTTGACGATATATATGAGGAATTTATTAAACTATGATATATACTATATAGAATTTATGTGCTATGTGCTTTAGGTTGGGTGTAATCTTGGAACGGTATATTACGTAAATAAATATGAGGATTATCAAGTCGACGGATTTGGTAAACTTTGGCGATTTATTTAAATGATATATTGGGCTAATATTAGATCTATAGTTTATTTACCTTTCTATATGTGATCTCTCTTTGGTTTGTTTTGAGTCGACCCACCACCCGTATGGATACCAAACGCAAATACACCAAACTAATACGAAATGGATTTTCGGAAATAAAACGGATTCTCGTCCGGGTTTGGGAATATTATATATTTGAGGAAATGATTTCTGAAAGAGTTAATATTGTTAGGTCGTGCCAAGTCCGTAGTTGCTGTTTTGTGAGTTATCATACGTCTTATTTCTACCGACTTCTACTTGATATTTTCTGGACTTGAGGTGAGTCATAGCCCCACTTTTACTCTTGAACTTTGTTTTCAATACTTGGGGTGAGAAACGTGCAAATGCTTTATGTGGACTATTATCGCTTTTTGATTTCAAAACTTGTTATGCTTATAGAACTAGGTAGAGCGAGGCCTAGACTAGATCTAGGTAAGCTATTGATTCGGTTATTGAGCGAGGCCTAGTCCCCGAACTAGGTAAGCTATTGATTTGGTTGTTGAGCGAGGCCTAGTCCCCGAACTAGGTAAGCTATTGGATTGATTATAGAGCGAGGCCTAGACTTGAGCTAGGTAAGCTATTGATTGGATTGATTTGAGCTATAGCGTGCACCTATAGGGATGATTTGATTTGGTTGGATTATTTTGGTTGGATGTTTGAGCCCTAGTCTAGCTAGCAAGCGTTTTGCGTATATGTCCACTATATCGAATTAAGAATCTAAACCTATGATCTCACCAGCGAAAGCTGACTTTTAGCACGCTTTCTCAGGAAACTAAGTGATGCTCTGCGGATGCTTGGGATTGGAGGCTTGGCATTTGGCACCGGTTATGGATCTATATTTCTAAAACTCTGATAACTATTGTGGACCTATATTATTTCTTTTGGGCCTAACTTTGGATGTTTTTGGGATAATGTAAACTTTAAAACCCCGCGTGGTTGTATTTTATCTTGTTTACTTTATCTCGTTCTTTTATGTCTTGTGTTTGGATACCAATCCCCGTAGCACCCCGAAAGCTTGTTGAGTCTTCCGCTGTACCAAATTTTGGGGGTGTTACAGATGCTGGTTCAAGACTTATGAGTCACTGAATGATGGATCTATTCTTCACATGGGAAATGAGTCAACAGCCTTGGTGCATGGTCGTGGTTGTGTAGATCTTAGTTTTAGTTCTGAAAAGATTGTAACTTTGTTTAATGTTATTCATGTTCCTGATATAAGGAAGAACTTGGTTTCAAGTAGTGTTTTGAATAATCATGGATATAAAAAAGTTATTGAATCTGATAAATTTATTTTGTCCAAACATGGTGTGTTTATTGGTTTTGGCTATTTGTGTGATCAAATGTTCAGGCTGAATATTGTCACTGACATTGTTACATCAGCCTTTATGTCAACCTCTAAATTGAATAACTCTACCCTGTGGCATGCTAGACTTGGCCATGTACATTTTAAAAGGATGCAAGATATGTCTAAGGATGGGTTAATCCCAGCATTTGACATGGACATTGAAAAGTGTAAAACTTGCATGTTGACCAAAATTACTTAGAAACCTTTTCAGGGTGTAAAACGTGAGACTGAGCTCTTGGAGCTTATACACAGTGACCTGTGTGATTTGCATGCCACTCCCTCTTTGGGGAACAAGAAGTACTTTGTGACATTTATTGATGATGCTTCTAGGTTTTGTTATGTCTATCTATTACATACCAAGGATGAAGCATTAGATAAATTCAAGGTATTTAAAACAGAAGTTGAATTACAACTTGGGTCCCTGATCAAAAGATTCAGGACTGATAGGGGAGGTGAGTACATGGATACTCAGTACTTTCAGTCTGTTGGTATAATCCATGAAACGACTGCTCCCTATACTCCTCAACAAAATGGTATCTCTGAAAGAAAGAACAGGGTACTGAAGGAGATGGTTAATTCCATGTTGTCCTATTCAGGACTGAGTCAAGGGTTCTGGGGTGAAGCTATGTTAACAGCTTGCTATTTATTAAATAGGGTTCCCAATAAAAGGAACAAAGTCACCCCTTATGAACTATGGAATAAAAAGAAACCCAACCTGAATTATCTCAGGGTTTGGGGCTGTAGGGCTGTTGTAAGACTCCCTGATCCAAAATTAAAAACTTTGGGTGAAAGAGGCATTGATTGCATCTTTGTTGGATATGCTGAGTATTCCAAGGCATACAGGTTCTATGTTATTGAACCTAATGAATATGTTTCAATTAATTCAATAATTGAATCAAGGGATGCACTATTTGATGAGAATAGATTCTCATCAGTCCCTAGACCAAGTCACAGGATTCCAAATGGAACTGATGACAATGGTGTATCAGAGGTCCCTGATGATTTATCATCTCAGGCCCTTGATGAGGTTGTGGTTCAACAACCTGAACCTGAGCTCAGGAAGAGCAAAAGGGTCAGGACTCCAAAGTCATTTGGACCTGAGTTTCAATTATACTTAATTGAAGGTACAAGGAATGAGGTCTCTGACCAATACTCCTATTGCTTCATTGTTGAGGATGATCCCAAAACTTTTGAAGAAGCAATGAAGTCCCAGGATGTTGCTTTCTGGAAAGAAGCAATAAATGATGAAATTGAATCCATCATGGGGAACAACACTTGGGTGTTGGTTGATCTACCACCAGGTTGCAAACCTCTTGGTTGCAAATGGATTTTCAAAAGGAAAATGAAGGTAGATGGAACTATTGAAAAGTTCAAGGCTAGACTAGTCATTCAGGGCTTTAAACAAAAGTCAGGGATAGACTACTTTGATACTTATGCCCCTGTGGCACGTATCAGTACCATAAGACTGCTGATTGCTTTAGCATCAATTCACAATCTGATTATTCATCAGATGGATGTGAAGACAGCTTTCTTGAATGGTGAATTGGATGAGGAGGTTTATATGAACCAACCTCAAGGCTTCATCTTGCCTGGCAATGAAAACAAGGTGTGTAAACTGATTAAGTCCTTATATGGACTCAAACAGGCACCTAAGCAATGGCATCAAAAATTTTATGAAGTGGTTTTGTCTAATGGTTATGTTCTTAACCAGGCTGACAAATGTGTATATAGCAAATTTGATGAATCTGGTAAAGGAGTCATTATTTGTCTATATGTTGATGACATGTTGATCTTTGGTACTGACCAAAATCAGGTTGACCTGACAAAGGAATTTTTGTCATCAAAATTCTCCATGAAGGACATGGGGGAGGCTGATGTTATCCTTGGTATAAGGATCAAACATGAAAGCAATGGTATATCAATTTCTCAGTCTCATTACATAGAGAAGGTACTGAAGAAATTTAATTGCTTTGATTGTACTCCAGTGAGTACTCCCATGGATACCACTGAGAAGCTTATGCTGAACAATGGCAAAGCTGTATCTCAACTTGAGTATTCCAGGGTGATTGGCTGCCTGATGTATGCCATGACTTGTACAAGGCCTGACATTGCTTTTGCTGTGGGTAAACTGAGCAGGTATACTAGTAATCCTAGTGCTCAGCACTGGCAAGCAATTCAGAGGGTACTGAAGTATTTGAAGAGAACTATGGATTATAGTCTCTCATATACTGGTTATCCTTCAGTGTTGGAAGGTTACACTGATGCAAGTTGGATCAGTAACACTGAAGACAATTCGTCTACCAGTGGCTGGGTATTCCTACTTGGTGGAGGTGCAATTTCTTGGGCAACCAAGAAACAAACTTGTATCACCAGTTCAACAATGGAATCTGAATTTGTGGCTTCAGCAGCTGCTGGTAAAGAAGCTGAATGGTTGAGAAACTTGCTTCTTGAGATTCCATTGTGGCCTAAACCTATAGCACCTATTTCTATCCGGTGTGATAGTGCTGCTACATTGGCAAAGGCTTATAGCCAGATGTACAATGGGAAGTCTAGACACTTAGGTATCAGGCATAGCATGATTCGTGAACTAATCATGAATGGGGTGATTTCTATAGAGTTTGTTAGATCTCAACAGAACTTAGCTGATCACTTGACGAAGGGTCTTGCTAGAGACTTGGTTATAAAGTCTGCTAAAGGGATGGGTTTAAAGTCCAACTTGGTTACTGAATGCTAGGACACCCAACTCCCTCCTGAGGAAACTTGGGAGCTGAGTTCAATGTGGAAAGCTGAACATTCAGTGTACTGAAGCACATGTTTTACATACATCCCAAGGTTTGTGCTTGGAACCTGCTGATAAGGAGGATGAAGTCACTACTTCTTAATGGTTAATTTTCTTTGAAAAAGTGCTTGGCAGGAGCATGAATAAAGAGGAACCACCTATGTGAATGTTGAAGTTTTGCCGCTTCAGGAAGCTATAGACTTTTAGCTTTTACAACATTTATGAATTGGATATGGACACATGGCTTGTATAGTGTCAGGAGTGTTTAAGTGTTGGAAAACTTGTGTGTATTTTATCTTCAGGTATTCAAATGGGTTGAAGGGTTCAATTCTTAGAACACCCTGATTCTCGAATATTTGAACGTGTAATTTACTAATATGGAAATTCAATCCTCAGGATATTTTCGTTTATGCACTTGTTTTGTATAATGGTTATTTTTCATGCAAGGGAAGTGAACTAAATTTGGGGAGGATTGTTGGAAAATTTAGTGCACTTGTGGGATTTGTTCACACCTGGTAATGGGCTTGGAGGTACGGAGTGTACACCCATCAGGTCCCTGAACACCCTGACTCTAATAGTGGTTGTGTAGGATTCTGCTGCTAGTATTGGTTCCACTGATAGTGGATCCTGCTGCTATCGTCAGGATCCTGCTGATAACAATTCTGCTGCTAACAGTATGACTCTGCTGCTGAGCAGTGATTCTGCTGCTAGTGATAAGTGGATTCTGCTGATGGTTATGTAACTGATTTGACCTATTCAAATGGCAGTTACATCTACACTTATGACCTCGTTTAACTGGTCAAGTAACCACTATTTTAGGCTATAATGGGGATAATTATGTGGAGATTAATGGGCCGATTAATTCTCATAATTCCATTTGACCAGCCATGAGTATCTTCCTATAAATAGGAAATCATATTATGCTTGTGGATATACACAGAAAACAGATAACACATATACACGAAGGGTTATTGATTTGTGCCTAAATCACTAACAACATTTTGTCTTATCCCAAGTAGATATTCGTGATACCCAGGCATTAGGGTCGAATAGTTTACTTTGGAAAGTGATAACACGATTCCAAGTGATATCCGGTAACCTTAATTGATACGTAGCTAAGTCTTTGATTATCTCTACCCTGATCTGGGCTCATAACCACCAACAACTTCTAAACGGTTTTATTTCTTTTCCCTTTTGCTAAAATTGTTGATATTTTGATATGGAGTATTAGTTTGATAAAATATTCCTATTTTACTGGAAAAAATTGGTATCTTGTAAATGAATACATTTGTAAAAAACGACTGTTTTTTCAGATCTATAAGTTTGTGACACCCAAACAAGCACATCATATTGTATCATATTCCACTACTATGGAGTCATTGTAACAAATTTTAATAACTGATAAAATTTTACAAGAAAAACTAGTAGTTTTATGATCATTAAGCTGAACTTGTTAAGCTTGAAGGTTGCTTTTTTACAAAGGCAACCAAATATATAACCAAAGAACGAAGTACAAAACAAGTCCAAACTTCCTTGAAGAAGCCTGGGCCTGGAAATAACAACTCACGAAGGGGACGAACAACAAAAGAAGAAAAAACAAAGTAGACCTCATAGCAAATATTGCCACTGACTAAAGATGATACCAATGCAAACAACTAACACACACAATAACGATAAGTCACAAAACCAAATCAAAATACCCGAGCTCCAAAAGGTATTGAAGAATGGCAGGCGTTCCTCCAATCTACCCCAATGTCACCAAGGTCCATGGCTCCTTTAACAATCAGAACTCCCACAAACCGAATGATGAAAACAAGAGGGGCACGGGTGTCTCCTATTTCAATGAAGGATGATGGCAGCCCGCCATCTTCTTCAGTTCCAAACTACATGCATGACCCCGACCGTGCCAGCAATAGCTAAAGCAAGACTAACAACTAATAGTGTTCCCAAGCATAGGTTCGCACCGAGCACTCCAGGTAGCAAGTCATCTAAAAGAAGATTTTGGTTCCCTTTTACACCAAACAACAAGTGAAAGAAGCCGTCAGAGTTTATCAGGGATATAACTATATAAGCATGGATATGATTCTGCCTTATCATGTGTGTGCTCAACTTTGCAGTGGTTGTAACAAATTACTTGTTCGTATTATACTCATTTCAGGTTGTCTGTATATTATCAAATTTTAAAATACTATATTTCTTTACATGTTGGAAATTCATCAACTTATGTATCAAAAGGCCCGTGTCTCGTGTAGCAATCCTACATTTTTAATTTGACTCGATTGTTGGTACACTGTATGGTCTCTTCTTCTGATTGTTTTGCTCAAATTGATGAGATCTCATGCTGCAATTTGCTTTGCTTATGTTTTATAATGTTAAAAATAACTTAAAAATTTTAAAGAATCAAACAACCCAAACACCATAGAAAATAAATAAATAAATAAATAAATAAATTAAAAAAAAAAAAAAAAAAAAAAAAAAAAAAAAAGTAAGTGTTCACCATCCCACATCGAGCTTTGAAGGAAAGTAGCAAGAAAAAATGTTGTGATAAATAGGGAGGGAAAGGTTGTATTCTAGGTAGGGAAGTTCAAAGTTTGAAAAACCAAATTGGAACTTATGTGCGCCAGTTATAATTTTATAACTCGGGCTCATATGTGCCAATTGGTTTAGTTAAATTTTTTACGAACCTAACAATTTTATAAGAAAATGTTTTGGTTCTTTGATCCTTGAAATATTGGGCGTTACTTTTGTCAGTTGTAGGACAGTGTTAAAGATGCACCCAATGTAGAATTCAAAATGAGCTTACAAGAATTCAAACATAATTCATAACCATTGTACAATGATTGTGTTGAAAAAAAACAGGCAAGCAAAACTACAATGCCATTTACTAATCGTAGTTAAAAGCTCGAGTAATAGGTCTAAACCCAAATATCTTTTCTTAAAATAAAAACATAAATACTGAACTCAAGGCATTTGGCTGTTGGTAAAATTGGCGAGACTTGAATCCAAATTGGCTGTTGGTAAAATTGGCGAGACTTCAATCCAGATATCTAAGTGGACATATAAATAGAGTTTAGAATGTAGTCACATGGAATGGGGGTTGATCTATTACGGGATCGCGGTTCGGTATTTCTCAAAATCCGGTACGACGAGGGTAGGCTCATTTTGGTTCGCTTTGGTTCGATTGTGATGAGATCTCATGTTGCAATTCGCTTTGCTTGTTTACATTAGTAAATTACTGTGATTACCTTTTTCTTCCGTGGATATGATTTCTAAGTAGCTAGTAGCTTATGTTTAATAAATTATAATGTTACAAATAATTTAAAGAAATTAAAAATCAAACAATGAAATGACCAATAGAAAGTAAAACTAATGAAGGTACGTAGTTTAATCTAACCAAGATAAATGTCAATTGGGATGAACATCCCACATCTAGCTTTTAAGGAAAATAGCAAGAAAGATGTTATTATAAATAGGGAGGAAGAGGTAGTATTTAAAGTAGGGGTGTTCAAAGTTTGAAAAACCAATGATAGTATAGTTGCGTGAGCAATAACTTTTTTAACTTGCGCATTTATGTTATCATTGGTTATTTAAATTTTTTGCAAACCAATAATTTTATATGAAAAACTTGTGGGTTTTATATGAAAAACTTGTGGGTTCTAGGACACTGTTAAAGATACAACGAATGTTGAATTCGAAAGTTATATATTCGGAAACAACCACTATACAACAAGACCCGGTTAGATCCGGTCAAGACCCGGTTATATGTGTAATATCAACTTAGAGAGGGTTGTTGATGAAGGGATCTGCCCAGGAACAAATTTGGCAGATCTTGCAAAACTGAAGCCAGTATTTAAGAAAGACGGGTTAATGACTGCTGGTACATAATAACAAAGTTTTTGTAATTTTTGTAGGAAATAGTATTTTTTTTTAGCACGGTTTCTTGCCTTTGAAACGCAGGAACTTCAACCCAGGTGAGTGATGGTGCTGGTGTTGTCCTCATGATGAAAAGAAGCACGTTTTTTTTACACTTTCTTCGTATTTATGTATTTTTACGTGCTTGTGTGTCCTTATGTCGATGAAGTACATAGGCGCAAGCGCGCAACAAACTTTAAATGTTATAGAAGAACCAGAAAGATAAAGTCGTCTATTCGACATTTTCCTTATTCAGTTTGTTTTATCGGACTTATAACGTGTAATACTACTGTAGGATTTTTGCTGCTATTGGTGTTCCACCCTCCATTATGGAAATTGGCCCTTCTGACGCAATTCCAACTGCAGCCAAGGCTGCTGATCTTTAAGTAAAAGATATTGACCTTTTTGAGATCAATGAGGTGATAATTAGCTATGTTCTTATGCATGTATTATCCAAATTTCACCACCCATTTAAACACCTCAAAAGTCCAAAACTTACGACCAACTCCTCAATTTTAGATCTCCTTTTATACGTTTTGCTTATTTTCTGCCATATCATGTGTGCGCTCAACTTTGCGGGATTATGAGCATGGATTCTGCCATATCATGTGTGTGCTCAACTTTGCGGGGATACCGAGTAGTAGTTGTGAACCAAATAATCTCGCTCCATTGCTTCTTAAAACTCGAAGGACCAAACTAGTTAGTGAAAAACTTTGTAACCGAAAGTTAGTTACAAAAGTTAGTTATAGAAAAGTAGTTATTAGTTAAACCGGTTGGAACTATAACCGAAAGGACACAATGGTTGGGTCATACCGATTCAAACCTTATATATACATATGTATTACATTCGTTAATGGTTAATGACATTTAGATTTTACTTATTCATTTACTTTGCAACTTATTATTTCGATCTAAAGAAAAGTGGGACAACAATTGGCATCAAGAGCAAGGATTATACATCAAAATACAAAACGATTTCTGCATAACGAAATCAAAACACAAATCAGAGAGAAGCCAAAGAAAGACGCAGGAGAAGAGGAAGAACAATTCGTTACTCCTCTTTGAGCGAGAAAAGAGATAACTTGTTTTCTTTAAATCTTCCAAAGGAAACACGTTTTTGAATAAGGAAACGCGTAGAAAAGATAGTGCACGATCTGTTTTACGTAGAGGTTGCAAACGCATAGCACCAAGCGTATTGGTGTCGAGGAAGATAGAGAAGACTTTGTGTATAAAACAGGAACTAGTTCGAAGAGAAGAAACACAAAGCAAGGGCGTTGTTGGTTGAAAGAAAAAGCGTATACGTAGTATTATTGGTTATTTGGAAGAAGAGTGTGGAATTTGTGTCGATATTAACACAAGAGAACAACAACAACGAGAGGCGCAAGAAACTGTATAACCAAAGTTTTGGTTGTTTCGTTGCAGCAAGGATCAAACGAAGAGACAGATTTGATTCAGATTTACCAAGGTGTGGTAACAAATAGAAGTGTGTAAGAAACTTAGAGATTTCAAGAAACGAGATCAAGTTGAACACAAGAAGAAGATAACAACGTGTAGTGTGGTATTATTTTGTTTGTGTCGAATTTTCTGAAACAACATTCGACAACAACAAAAAAAAGAAGAGGGACTCGTTTTTTTAAAAAAAACAACAGTAACAACAATTCGACAAGAAGAAGAAAAGGGAACTTTGGTGTTTGTTTACTGGTTCGAATCAGAAGCAAAGATCTGTGCAAAAGTGGTATAAAGAGGCAATCCGAGAGGTTTGCTTGGAAGAAGTTTTTGAAGTCGATTGGAAAGCATATAACGAGGCAGAAATAAACAAAAGAAGCGAAGGAAATTACCAACGTTGGTGAACGAATTTTACTAACGAGACAAAGGGGATACATCTCATATTCAATACGATAACGAGGTCACAAGTTCTAATTTTCTGGATTTCAATTCATTAGAATAGTATAGATTTTGTTAGTTTATACTATTCGGAATCCCGAGAACTACTATTGATCCCGTAATTACTAGGAATTCCCGAAAACTATATATATTCCCATATTAGAGAAGATACCATATTAGAAAATTCCCGCGAATAATAGAAAGTGAAGATCATTAATACTTTCAAGAGGGGCGATGATACAAACGCAACAACTACATTAAAACCCTTAACACCTATAGCACAATACCAATGCCCTAAGTTGAAAAACACAAATTACACGGTATGGGCTATAGAAATAAAGGTTATATTAGAAGCACATGGTTTGTGGGAGACAATAGAACCTAAAGAGAACACAGAATTAGATGTTAAGAAAGACAAGGCAACAACAGCCTTGTTATATCAAGCGTTGACCGAGGATGTAATTTTACAAGTAGCAAGTTGTAAAACGGCAAGGGAATTATGGGATTCATTAAGAAGGAGACACGTTGGCGAAGAGAAAGTGCAACAAGCACGACTACAATCTTTAATGATAGGATTTAATGCCCTTCAGATGAAGGATGATGAGACAGTGGATGCATTTGCAGACAAGTTAAATGGTTATGTCACGAAGGCAACAGAACTAGGGAAAACAATAGATGAATCACTCATAGTTAGAAAACTATTAGATTCCACACCAGATAGATTCATTCAGATAGTAGCATCCATAGAACAAACTAGTGATCTAGACAACATTACCCTAGATGAGATCACTGGAAAACTCAAAGCATTTGAGGAAAGAATAAAACTCCGGAAGGGAGATCAAGTTGAAAGCCAGGATAATTTATTATTCACACATGGTGAACACTCAGGTAGAGGAAAGCAATTTAATAAGCGTGGAAGTAGATCAAACTATTCACGAAGAAACTGGAGAAATAACAAACACAGAAATAACTCACAAGAAGGAAACTCCAATTATAAGGAAAACCCTAATAAGAATACAAATAAAAAGGATGTGAGTAAGTTAAGATGTTACAGATGTAACAAACTTGGACACTTCATGAGAAAGTGTAGAGTAAAATTGACAGACCAAGAAAATCAAACCTTATCTTAGAAGATGAAGAACCATCACTATTAATGACTATGCACGAAACCAAACACGAGGAAGTATTGTTGAATGAAGGCCAAATTCAACCAGGAAAATATGCTTCAAAGGACGAAAGCATATGGTATTTAGATAACGGTGCAAGTAATCATATGACGGGAACCAAGAGTCATTTTAGAGATATGGATGAAAACATAACAGGACGAGTAAGTTTTGGAGATGGATCATACGTACAGATAAAGGGAAAAGGCTCTATATTGATAGGTTGCAAAAATCAAGAAAAAAAGGTCGTATCGGATGTATATTACATACCAAACCTTAAGAGCAACATACTAAGTCTAGGACAACTTACAGAAATAGGTTGTAAAGTTATAATGGAGGGAAATAGATTGACTTTGTATGATAAGAGCAGGAAGTTGTTGATGAAAGTTGAAAGATCCAAGAACAGACTTTACAGTATTAGATTACGGATAGACACACCTATATGTCTCTTAGCAAATATAGATAACCAAGCATGGTTATGGCATGCTAGATTAGGTCATCTAAACTTTGAAAATATTAACAAGATGACTAGAAAAGGTTTAGTAGATGGAATACCTAGAATAAATCATGCAGGATAGATTTGTGATGCATGTTTATTAGGAAAACACAGTAGAACACCATTTCCAAACCAAACTAAATTCAGATCAAAGAAACCATTGGACTTAATATATGGAGATCTCTGTGGTCCTATTAGTCCAGCAACACACTCAGGCAAGAAACTCATATTCTTGTTAGTAGACGATTGTACATGTTTCATGTGGGTTTACTTTCTACAATCAAAGGATCAAGTATTTAGTATATTCAAGGAATTTAAGCAGAAAATAGAAATGGAGTTAAGAATGAAAGTGAGGATGCTAAGAACAGATAGAGGAGGCGAATTTACATCAAATGAATTCACCAAATATTGTAAAGATAATGGAATAGCAAGACAGTTGACAGCACGATATTCACCACAACAGAATGGAGTAGTGGAGAGAAGGAATAGAACAGTGTTATCAACTACGAGAAGTATGATGAAAGCCATGAAGTTACCATTAACTTTTTGGGCGGAAGCAGTAAAACATGCTATTTACATACTAAATAGGGTACCTACAAGAGCCCTGATAGATAAAACTCCATATGAGGCACTCTACAATAGAAAACCAAATTTAGAGAACCTAAGGATATTTGGATGCACAGCTTATGCAAAAATAACAATACCTCATTTAAAGAAGCTGGATGATAGAAGCATACCAATGATTTATTTAGGAGTAGTGGAAGGATCAAAAGCATGTAGGTTATATGATCCAATAAGGAAAAAGAAACATGTTAGTAGGGATGTAAAGTTTATGGAAACAAAGCCGTGGAATTGGGAGAAGAATGAAGAGGATACAAGTACACAAGACACATTTTGGACTAGTTTTGTGGTAGACGAAGTTGACAATACAACTCCTATAACTGTCAACATAGTAGATGATGAGTATATGTATCCAACACCGGATCCGTTACCAGATCCAACATCAAAACCAAACTCACCAATTACACCACCAACATTCCATTATGACCCTAACTCAGCAGAAGAAGAGGCTACTATTAGTTCATTAGAAACCTCAGACGAAAGATATGATCATACACCAGTACGAGGATTGAAAGGTTTAGCAGAAATTTACGAAAATGCAAGTGTAGTGGAAACACCAAGTTTATTTTTCACAGAAGAAGACCCTCGTAACTATAAGGAAGCATCAGTAGATAAGAAATGGATTGAGGCTATGGAAATTGAAATAGATTCAATAAATAAGAATAAGACATGGATTCTTACTACATTGCCAGAAAATCAAAAGGCAATTGGACTCAAATGGGTTTTTAAAACCAAGAGGGATGCACAAGGAAAGATCATTAGATACAAGGCACGGTTAGTAGCAAAAGGATATGTACAAGAACAAGGAATAGACTTTGATGAAGTATTTGCCCCAGTGGATAGGATAGAAATAGTACGGTTGATATTAGCTTTAGCAGCATATCATGGTTGGCGAGTTCATCACTTGGATGTAAAATCAGCATTTTTACATGGAGATTTAAAGGAAGAAGTCTATTTTACACAACCTGAAGGATTTGTACAACCAGAAAATTCAGGAAAAGTATACAAGCTTCTTAAAGCTTTATATGGCTTAAGACAAGCACCGAGAGCTTGGAATCTGAAGCTTGATCAAACATTAAAGTCATTAGAATTCAAGAAATGTAATCTCGAGCAAGCAGTATATACAAAGAGAAACAAGAATTCTACAATTATAGTCGGAGTTTATGTAGATGATTTGATAATAACGGGCACTCCAAAGAAGGAAGTAGAATTATTCAAATCCCAAATGGAAGAAAAGTTTGAAATGAGCGACTTAGGTTTGTTAGCTTATTACCTTGGGATAGAAGTTACACAGACAGGAGGAGAGATTACAATCAAGCAAACAGGTTATATTAACAAGATCTTGAAGGAAACGAATATGGATGATAGTAATGATACGAAGATACCAATGGACCCCGGTACTAAGTTGGTCAAGGCGGAAGATGGTAACTCAGTTGACGCAACTTATTACAGAAGCTTAATTGGAAGTCTCAGGTACTTACTGCATACAAGACCAGATCTTAGTTATTCAGTCGGACTACTCAGCAGATGGATGCAAGACCCAAAGGAACATCACCTGAAGGCAGTAAAGCAAGTAATCCGATATATCAAAGGAACAAAGGAGCATGGCATAATTTACAAGAAAGAAGGCGGATGCAAGATTACATGTTACAGCGACAGTAGTTATGGAATCAACACTGATCAAGGAAAAGGAACTACTGGCATAGTATTTTATTTTGGAGAGTCACCCATTACTTGGAGTACTCAGAAACAACCGACAGTGGCGCTATCATCATGTGAATCAGAATTTATGGCGGCTACTGCAGCAGCATGTCAAGCCTTATGGTTAAAAAGATTACTTAGTGAATTAACTGGAAATGAAGAAAAGAAGATTACATTGAAGGTAGATAACGTTTCAGCAATTGCACTAGTCAAGAACCCAGTTTTTCATGGAAGAAGTAAACACATCGACATTCCATATCATTTCATTCGAGAACGCGTAGAGAATGGACACATCAATATAGAACATGTCAGCGGAGAACTACAAAGAGCAGATATACTAACAAAGGCTCTACCAAGATTGAAGTTCATGACAATGCGATAAATGCTCGGAGTTCAAGATTTAACAAGAAGCAATGATCAAGATTAAGGAGGAGAATGTGAACCAAATAATCTCGCTCCATTGCTTCTTAAAACTCGAAGGACCAAACTAGTTAGTGAAAAACTTTGTAACCGAAAGTTAGTTACAATAGTTAGTTATAGAAAAGTAGTTATTAGTTAAACCGGTTGGAACTATAACCGAAAGGACACAATGGTTGAGTCATACCGATTCAAACCTTATATATACATATGTATTACATTCGTTAATGGTTAATGACATTTAGATTTTACTTATTCATTTACTTTGCAACTTATTATTTCGATCTAAAGAAAAGTGGGACAACAGTAGTTTGTTAAAATATTCCTATTTTCCTAGAAAAAATTGGTTTCTTGTAAATGAATACATTTGTAAAAAACGTTTATTTTTTCAGATCTATAAGTTTGTGACACTGACACCCAAACAAGCACATCATATTGTAACATATTTCACTATCATGGAGTCATTGTAACAAATTTTAATAACTGATAAAATTTTATCAGAAAACTAGTTGTTTTATGATCATTAAGCTGAACTTGTTAAGGTTGAAGGTTGCTTTTTTACAAAGGCAACCAAATATATAACCAAAGAATGAAGTACAAAACAAGTCCAAACTTGCTTGAAGAAGCCTGGGCCTGGAAATAACAACTCAAGAAGGGGACGAACAACAAAAGAAGAAAAAACAAAGTAGACCTCATAGAAAATATAGCCACTAACTAAAGATGATACCAATGCAAACAACTAACACACACTATAACAATAGTCAGAAAACCAAATCAATCTCATATATACATTGTAACATCACATAAGCAGGAGCAAAAACCATCCACATCCTCCCAAACACGAACAAAAATTATCTTATATTCCGACATTTAATGGCTGCAATCATGAACTCCTCCCCCCTCAAATACAAGTTGTCACACCCCCAATTTACCTGACTTGCAGCGGAATGGAATGCCGGGGGGTGTAACTGTCATAGCACCATAACAAGGAAATATTGAACGACCTAAAGTGTCGTTTGGAAAATACATATCGTTTGATTTATTTAAAAGCATCCTGTGCTACAAAACATAGGTCCCCAAAGGTTGAAACGTTTACAGAAAACAAGTTCAGGAAATGTCAAACGATAATTTACACAAGTGCATGAAAAATCCAAAATGTAGTGCGTCATCCCTGGCACACCCTAATGTGACTCCATGCATGTAATATGATGATGCCTTAGTTACCTGAAAATACATTGCGAAAACGGTCAACACGAATGTTGGTGAATAATCATAGGTTTATGAAATGTAATGTTTGTACGGCCACCACAAGTATAAATGCATGACAAAAGTCACGTAAAATAGTACAATAGACCTTAAGCTCATGACACCGAAGCTATGACTGATGAAACTATGCCCCTCCTGAATGTTCTGCCAAAACACTCAAATGTAAAAGACATGACATGCATCCGCTTACGGTTGGTAAATACTACCACGGAAGGAGGCGTCACCCTCAATAGATCTATCCACTCACTCTCGCTTACCGGCAAATTAACGGTTCATGATGATAAAGGGGACTTATCACATGGCAGACAAGCTACTTAAGCTATGTACATAGGTTTTGATACTTGGGCTCGTACTAAAATGGTGCAATGTATTCTCCCCCGTGGGATTTGAAAACAATATAAAATGTATACGGGGCTATGAAAACTCACCTCAACTGATGATACTGTGATGATACGAAATGAACAACAATGAACTGTTAACTGCCGCAACCTAATATGAATGATGAACGATCTCATTTAGATCACCAAATGATGTTATGAATGTCCATGCTCATGATCCTATACCACTCTACTCTTTGGAAAAACACTTGTGTTATCAAAAATATATAATCCAAGAATTTGGAAAAATATTGCTATTAGAAAATAAAATAAGCTAGTTGCAATATATATACTTATATATATATCGTATGTTTCCATGTTAGTGTTGAAATCCTCGGGTTGTAATCCTTGAAATAACGCCTTGAAATGATGAAAATATACTCGTAATAACTAATACTTCATTAGTTATAAAATTTGGTACTTGGTATTATTTCTAGCTTCTAAAGTTACTACGTAGTTTTAGTGTCAATTTTACTAAAAGCTGTCAAAATAAAATGGGTTTTGCCGATATTCAAACGTGAATATCTTTGTCGTTATAAGTCCGTTTTACTTGTTCTTTATATCCACGGTTACGTCTTAGTATGTAGTAATATATTTTGGAAAGCTCGGCGCCTCCGGGTTACGTCTAAAGTCTCTTTTTGTCCGACGAAAAACGTCCAACAGCAACTATTTTTCAGAAAAATACTTTTCGTCAACAAACTTGCAAAAATCATAACTTCTTCGTTATAAACTCTTTTTAATCCGTTCTTTCGCCTACGGATTCGTTTTTGAAAGTATTTTCTAAAAATTTTGCCAAAGTTTCCTTGGTGTTTACTGATTTTCCAGAAATTAACAAAATGGGACAGCATGTTTATAAACTTGTTAGAAATCTATTTCCAAGGTTCAAAACTAGTTCCAACCTCAACCAAAACTCTTGCAAACTTCACAAAACTAATCTAATCCTACCATACACCTTCTTAGGGTGCCATGGGTTCCTAATGACTAGAAATCAAGTTAATTTAACAAGGGAACACCTAAATCACAATCTAGGGTTTGTATGTTTCAAAAGTCTTCAAAAATAAAGTGGTATAACTAGTATGAGCATGAAATTAAGCATGATTACCATGAGATATAAGTGTTAATTAGAAGAAAACTTGAAAATAAATTTGTATACTCACTTTGAATTATGAGGTGATTGAATGATTAGAAACCTTGGATTTCTTGTGTGTTTGATGCAATATTCTTGATTAGACTAACAAAATGAACAACTTTGGTGCTTTAACTTTTCAAAAACCTTCACTTGATCTTGATATGGTGGTGAGGTCGTGGATATGGTGAAAGGAGATGAGGTTTTGCTTTTTGATTCTAAAAATGTTAAGTGTTTAGGTATTTGTGGTTTTTGTAAATAACTAGCAACTTATAATGTATAATAATCATACATCAATGCACAAGGTTAATGAACTTTGTATAAAATTGCCTAGGAGAGGACTTATGGGGCTGATTTCAAAGAGAAAAAGGGGGTAGGGGTACTTGTGATTTAATTAGAAATCTTATGTAGTTTAGGTGTTAGTTTGTGTTATTTGTTAAAATCGGGTAACGGGTTTAATAGAAATAAATGTTCACAAAGTTAACCGGGATAAAATAAAGTCATAATAATGATAAAAATATGTTGGGTACAATTACTGAGTGATCGGGTGATTATTGTTTAGTTTTCACGAAAACCGTCATTATATTCATAAGCTTACGTTATAAATAAAATAAATTTCCAAAATACTGGGTAACTGAATATTATAACTTTTATGATGTTAAAATGGATATAAAAATATGTCGGGACCATTGTGGGAATATTTAGATATATTCTTCGTGTATAAACCGGGTGTTAACGTTTACTATAAATACTTATACGTAAAAACGTTAAATGTATCAAATATATAAATTTGAAAATCCTGAGAGTGGTATAACATGAAAATGATGTTATAATGATATGCAGACTATCTCCAGTCCGTATGCAGTGTCCTTAGCACTAATGAAATGAATTCGCACCTAAACCAATCCGGTTACGCGAATTTGAATACCCGTAAACTAAATTTACGATGAAATGAGTAATGCAAGTGAATAGTGAAAACTTTTCCGGAAATGAATAGTGTTCAGTGAATAGTAAATTTCCCAAAAGTTTCTCAGAATATCATATTGACCTCGAAAATGATGAATAGTAAAACGATGAATAGTGTTTTGATAAATAGTGAGTTATGAATAGTAAAAAGTCAAAGTTTGGGAAAATGACCTGAAATGGTAAATGACCTGAAATGGTGAGTTGTGACATCCGCCCACCCAAATAGGAATTCAGTCCCTGAATTCAGCTAGTGTTGGTCTCGGTAATAGGTTTGGTGAAAAGGTGTGGATACTTGCGTTGCATTTGGTCCTCTCGTTCCCAAGTAAACTCGGGTCCTCTTCGAGAATTCCAGCGAACCTTAACGATCAGAATTCTACTCTGCTTTAACTGTTTGACCTCTCGGTCCATGATTTCAATTGGTTCCTCCACAAAGTTAAGCTTGTCATCTAGCTGAATCTCTTCTAATGGTATAACTGAAGACTCATCTGAAAGGCATTTCTTGAGGTTTGAGACATGAAATGTATTATGTACGTTGCTGAGTTCTGATGGTAGTTCAAGCTTGTAAGCTACTGGACCAATCCTTTCCAGTATCTTAAATGGACCAATGTATCTCGGTTTCAACTTCCCACACTTTCCAAATCGTATCACGCCTTTCCAGGGTGAGACCTTTAACATGACCTTGTCTCCAACCTGGAATTCCAATGGTTTGCGTCTAACATCTGCGTAACTCTTCTGTCGACTTCTAGCTGTTTCAAGCCTATCTCGAATCTGTATTATCTTTTCTGTTGTTTCCCTAACCATCTCTGGACCTGTGCATTGTACCTCTCCAACTTCGGCCCAACAAACTGGTGAACGACACTTACGACCATAAAGTGCCTCAAATGGTGCTGCTTTAATACTTGATTGGTAACTGTTGTTATAAGAGAACTCAATTAATGGCAAATGGTTAGCCCAACCATTCCCAAAGTCAATCACACACGCCCTCAGCATGTCCTCCAGTGTCTGAATAGTTCTCTCACTCTGACCATCAGTCTGTGGATGGTAAGCAGTGCTCATGTCTAACTTGGATCCAAAGGAATCTTGTAATGACCTCCAAAAGTTTGATGTAAAGCGACTATCCCTGTCTGAAATGATAGAAACTGGTGCCCCATACCTCGAGACTATTTCCTTGACATAAAGTCTGGCAAGCTGTTCCATGGAATAAGTCTCTCTAATGGGTATGAAATGTGCTGATTTAGTAAGACGATCAACAATTACCCAAATAGCATCGAAACGTCCTGACGTCTTGGGTAGTTTAGTAACAAAGTCCATTGTAATACGTTCCCACTTCCATTGTGGAATTTCTGGTTGTTGGAGTAATCCTGACGGTTTCTGGTACTCGGCTTTCACTTTAGCACAAGTAAGACATTTGCTGACGTACGTAGCTATTTCTGCTTTCATGTTCGGCCACCAATACAGCTTTTTGAGATCCTGATACATCTTGTCGGAACCTGGGTGAATAGAGTACTTTGACTTATGTGATTTATGCATAATCAAATCTCGTACTCCACCATAGAGTGGTATCCAATTTCGATCCTTGAAGCATAACACTCCATCTGCTCTCTTAACGAAACCATTCTTGTTTTCTGGCATACCATAAAGTTTCTCCTGTGGTCGATTTTCCTCCTTGAGAGCCTCAATCTGAGCTTCTAAAATTTTTGATGGTAATGGTGAAATAATAGTCATTCCTAATGACCTAACCCTCAAAGGTTTGAGTCGTTCTTTTCTGCTAAGTGCATCTGCTACGACATTTGCTTTTCCTGGGTGATATCGGATCTCACAATCGTAATCACTCAACAATTCTAGCCAACGACATTGTCTCATGTTAAGTTCCTTCTGATCAAGTATATGCTGTAAGCTCTTGTGGTCGGTAAAAATTACACATTCAGTACCATAAAGGTAGTGTCTCTAAATCTTGAGTGCAAGCACCCAACTCTAAGTCGTGTGTAGTGTAATTCTTCTCATGTGTCTTAAGCTGTCTAGATGCATAAGCTATCACCTTCTCGTTTTGCATTAGCACAGCTCCAAGTCCTTTATGCGAAGCATCGCAATATACCACAAAGTTCTCAATACCTTCTGGTAGTGACAAAATCGGTGCACTACAAAGCTTCTGCTTCAATAACTGAAATGCAGATTCTTGTTTCTCTCCCCACTCGTACTTCTGATTCTTTTGTGTCAGCTTAGTCAGCGACTTCGCTATCTTAGAAAACCCTTCGATAAACCTTCTTTAATATCCTGCAAGTCCTAAGAATTGACGAATTTCTGTAGGAGACTTGGGCGTAGCCCAATCCTTTACTGCCTCAATCTTTGCTGGATCGACTTGTAATCCTTGGCTATCAATGACATGGCCAAGAAATTGAACTCTTTGTATCCAAAAGTCACACTTTGAAAATTTGGGATACAATTGCTCCTTCTTGAGTAGTTCCAATATTGTTCTGAGGTGTGCTTCATGCTCTTCCTTAGTCTTGGAATAAATCAAGATATCGTCAATGAACACAATCACATACTTATCAAGATATGGTTTGCATACTCTGTTCATGAGATCCATGAATACCGCAGGTGCATTCGTTAATCCAAAAGGCATCACTTGAAACTCATAATGACCATAACGTGTTCTGAATGCCGTCTTCGGGATATCTTCTTCCCGAACTCTCAGTTGATGGTAACCTGATCTTAAATCAATCTTAGAATAAAAACAGGAACCTTGTAGCTGATCAAACAAGTCATCAATCCTAGGTAGTGGATAACGATTCTTCACCGTTAACTTGTTCAGCTCACGATAGTCTATGCACATTCTGAAAGATCCATCCTTCTTCTTCACAAACAAAACCGGTGCTCGCCAAGGCGAGGAACTCGGTCTAATGAATCCTTTGTCTAAAAGCTCTTGTAACTGGTTAGACAATTCTTGCATCTCAGAAGGTGCAAGTCTATATGGTGCTCGTGCAATTGGTGCAGCTCCTGGCACCAACTCAATCTGAAACTCAACCTGACGTGTAGGTGGCAGTCCTGGTAATTCTTCCGGAAAAACTTCTGGAAATTCCTTAACAATTGGCACATCTTCAAGTCGTTTCTCATCTGACTTCTTTTCCGTTATATGTGCCAAGAATGCATAACAACCCTTCTTTATGTACTTCTCGGTTTTAATGCATGATATGATACTGAGTCTAGTTCCACTTCGCTCCCCGCGAACAACCAAAGTTTCACCTCCATAAGAAAGATGAACAACTTTCTCATCACAAATGATCCTTGCACGATGTCGAGACAACCAATCCATACCGATAACGATGTCAAAACTTCCAAGTTCTACGGGCATAAGGTCTATATTGAATGGGTGATTTAGGAAATTGATGGTGCAACCACGGATAACGGTGTTTGTGTTAACTAAAGACCCATCGGCTAATTCAACAATGTAGGGAATGTCTAAGGTAGTTGGTTCTATGTTAAGTAAAGGTGCAAATGTAATAGAAACAAAACTTCTATCCGCTCCAGAATCAAATAAAATGGATGCATAACGATTATTAACGAGGAACGTACCCGTAACAACATTCGGGTCCTCACGGGCATCTTCTCCTCCCATAACATAAGCCCTTCCTCGAGCTACTTCGCCCTGATTTCCAGCTCTTTGATCATTCTTCTTTGGGCAATTGTTCTGGAAATGACCCAACTCTCCACAACCATAACATGCTCCTGGTTGGTTCTGATTAATTATTCCTCGTGGAGTTCTGCAGTCCCTAGTCCAATGACCGACTTTTCCACAGTTCTGACAAGCTCTAGGACAATTCCCAGGGTTATGATGAGTTCGACATTTGTTACACTTGGGTAGTTTTCTAATATATCCTTTTCCTTCTGTTGGTCCTGCAGCATAGACCTTTGCCACTTCCTGCCTCTTAGGTGCTGGTTGGTTAGCATTTCCACCTTGGTTATTATCAAACCTCCTCTTGTTGTTATTGTTGTTATTGTTTTGGTTATTGGGGTAGTTGCGGTTTCGGTTATTGTTATAGTTGTTGTTGTTTCGAGTGTTGTTGTAGTTGGTGTTGTTCGAACGGTTATTGTTGTTGTTTGCAGCAGACTTTCCTTTTAACACTTGGACCATAAGTTTCTGAGTTATACGAATGGCCTCTTCCATTGATTGTGGGTCGAAAGACATCACATCCCCTCGGATGCTTTCGGGTAATCCCCCAGTAAAGTTCTCCATCTTTTTCTCAGTGTCCGGAACCATAGTTGGACATAATGTAGCCAACTCCTGAAACTTCCTGATATAAGTCTCAATGTCATCTCCTTTAGTTACTAACTGGTAGAATTCTGTTTCCAACTTTTGCACCTCAGTACGAGGGCAAAACTTCTTAGTCATTAGCTTTTTGAATTCAGCCCAAGTGAGTTTGTAGGCATTCTCCATACCAATAGGCTGAGCATACGAATTCCACCAAGACATGGCTTCATCCAGCAGCATACCTGTAGCAAACTATACCTTGTTAACCTCCTGACAACCACACATGAGAAAAACGTTCTCAGTCTTCTCAAACCAGCGGATCAAAGCAACCGCTCCCTCAGTGCCCTTATACTTGACAGGATCACTAATCTTAAAATCCTTCCAAGTACATTCACGCCTAGTAGTGGGTTGAACCACTTCAGTAGTAGGTGGAACCTCAGCAGTCCTAGCAGCAACTTCAGCTCTCTCAGTCTCCAGAGCTTCTGCTATACTATCCCTGACCAACTTGCGGATAGCTGCTTGTGTCATAGCGGGTGTTTCTGATGTAGCCTTTGCTTTCTTTGGCGCCATACTTCTGATAAATAATAATTGACAACAACCATGAGAAAACTATAATAGAAATAGTCATCGCACAAAAATATACGCCCACAACATGTATATATACAACCACAACGAGTATAAATACAACCACGGCATGTACGAGTACAACCACAACCTATAATAATACAACCACGACACGTATAGATACAACCACAACAAGTATAAATACATTAACCATAAAGAGCAACCATGAAACATCATAAATATAATCACAACACATGAATATAATACATGAAAATTTCAGTCGACGTAGGCCGATATATATATATATATATATATATATATATATATATATATATATATATATATATATATATATATATATATATATATATATATATATATATATATATATATATATATAGCACAACATTTCCAACATAGTAGAGTCGCACTTGATATATTTGTTTGTACAACAACAAAAAGACTACAAGTTCTTGAACTACGTCCCACACCTCGGGACTAGGAAATAGTAAAAGCTAATACAATACTAGTCTATGTCTATGCTCCTCCAGGTGCTCTAGATGGTCCAGGCTCTCCCCTCAGACGGCGAATCTCACGATCCATCGCAACCACGATCTCCTCTAGATGCTGAACTCGTAACTGAGAAGAAGCATCCCTGCGCTCCATCACTGTCAACCTCTCATGTGCTACAGCCAACTGGTGTGTCAGCTCTCCCTGAGCCTCCTGTATAGTCTGAGCTCTATCCCGAATCCCGGGTAGCTCACCTCTAAGCTGGTCAATCAGCTCCTGATGTCCCAACTGTCGTGCCTCAAGCCCATGATATGACACATCGATACTAACTCTACCTAAAAGTAAACCCTCGATCTGCTCCTCAGCCGCCTCTAGTCGAGGAGTGATATCCTCATCAACCCTATAGTCCAAACTATCAATCTGATCCTGATGAGCCCCTAGCTGACCCTCTAATGTAACATCTGCCGGCTCCCTAACAACAGTAGGCTCACTAGCAACTGTAGACTCCCTAGCAACAGTAGGCTCCCTAGCAGCTGCTGCTCTCGAACACTCCCCTACATGGTATACCGGCGGTGGTTCTGACTCTGACTCTGTAGTAGGTGAATCTGGTGCAGTAAACCAAGCACGCTTCCTAGGTGGCAATAGTGAAGTAGATATGCATGCAGTAGCAGGTATGGCTGGTGGTGGTGTAGGTAACATAGGAATAGCAGGTACCTTAAAGGTAGATGTAGCAGGGCGAACACTCTTCCTAGCAACTCGAATGATCTTACTACTAGGAAACATAAGTCTAGGTTCTGATGGAACAGTGGTAGCAGGGGATGATGTGTCAGTGGGTGCACGGGTACTCTCGGGTGGTGCAATAGGGGAAACATGAGAAGTAGGAGCCGTCTCATCCTCCTCAAAAGGCTCTGTTTCCTCACCTGATGCCGAGAGTGGCAACACAGGTACAAGAGGAATAGGTGGTGGTGAACGGGCAGTGGAAGACATAGAGCCTTCAACATCGGAGTCTGTGATGGTGTACAGTATGACAACATTTGGGTTTGCAGACATGGTTCTGTGATAATCAAGGTGAAATAAAATAAATAATTCGTATAATGAAATCACCTAAAACAATGAACATGCACTTATGATTAAATGATGAGATGCTATGATAATATGGTTATAGTCTAGGGATCGTATACATCATAAACCCTATCATGATGCATCCTAGTTCGCTATAACCTTGGCTCTGGTACCAATCTGTCACACCCCCAATTTACCTGACTTGCAGCGGAATGGAATGCCTGGGGGTGTAACTGTCATAGCACCATAACAAGGAAATATTGAACGACCTAAAGTGTCGTTTGGAAAATACATATCGTTTGATTTATTTAAAAGCATCCTGTGCTACAAAACATAGGTCCCCAAAGGTTGAAACGTTTACAGAAAACAAGTTCAGGAAATGTCAAACGGTAATTTACACAAGTGCATGAAAAATCCAAAATGTAGTGCGTCATCCCTGGCACACCCTAATGTGACTCCATGCATGTAATATGATGATGACTTAGTTACCTGAAAATACATTGCGAAAACGGTCAACACGAATGTTGGTGAATAATCATAGGTTTATGAAATGTAATGTTTGTACGGCCACCACAAGTATAAATGCATGACAAAAGTCACGTAAAATAGTACAATAGACCTTAAGCTCATGACACCGAAGCTATGACTGATGAAACTATGCCCCTCCTGAATGTTCTGCCAAAACACTCAAATGTAAAAGACATGACATGCATCCGCTTACGGTTGGTAAATACTACCACGGATGGAGGCGTCACCCTCAATAGATCTATCCACTCACTCTCGCTTACCGGCAAATTAACGGTTCATGATGATAAAGGGGACTTATCACATGGCAGACAAGCTACTTAAGCTATGTACATAGGTTTTGATACTTGGGCTCGTACTAAAATGGTGCAATGTATTCTCCCCCGTGGGATTTGAAAACAATATAAAATGTATACGGGGCTATGAAAACTCACCTCAACTGATGATACTGTGATGATACGAAATGAACAACAATGAACTGTTAACTGCCGCAACCTAATATGAATGATGAACGATCTCATTTAGATCACCAAATGATGTTATGAATGTCCATGCTCATGATCCTATACCACTCTACTCTTTGGAAAAACACTTGTGTTATCAAAAATATATAATCCAAGAATTTGGAAAAATATTGCTATTAGAAAATAAAATAAGCTAGTTGCAATATATATACTTATATATATATCGTATGTTTCCATGTTAGTGTTGAAATCCTCGGGTTGTAATCCTTGAAATAACGCCTTGAAATGATGAAAATATACTCGTAATAACTAATACTTCATTAGTTATAAAATTTGGTACTTGGTATTATTTCTAGCTTCTAAAGTTACTACGTAGTTTTAGTGTCAATTTTACTAAAAGCTGTCAAAATAAAATGGGTTTTGCCGATATTCAAACGTGAATATCTTTGTCGTTATAAGTCCGTTTTACTTGTTCTTTATATCCACGGTTACGTCTTAGTATGTAGTAATATATTTTGGAAAGCTCGGCGCCTCCGGGTTACGTCTAAAGTCTCTTTTTGTCCGACGAAAAACGTCCAACAGCAACTATTTTTCAGAAAAATACTTTTCGTCAACAAACTTGCAAAAATCATAACTTCTTCGTTATAAACTCTTTTTAATCCGTTCTTTCGCCTACGGATTCGTTTTTGAAAGTATTTTCTAAAAATTTTGCCAAAGTTTCCTTGGTGTTTACTGATTTTCCAGAAATTAACAAAATGGGACAGCATGTTTATAAACTTGTTAGAAATCTATTTCCAAGGTTCAAAACTAGTTCCAACCTCAACCAAAACTCTTGCAAACTTCACAAAACTAATCTAATCCTACCATACACCTTCTTAGGGTGCCATGGGTTCCTAATGACTAGAAATCAAGTTAATTTAACAAGGGAACACCTAAATCACAATCTAGGGTTTGTATGTTTCAAAAGTCTTCAAAAATAAAGTGGTATAACTAGTATGAGCATGAAATTAAGCATGATTACCATGAGATATAAGTGTTAATTAGAAGAAAACTTGAAAATAAATTTGTATACTCACTTTGAATTATGAGGTGATTGAATGATTAGAAACCTTGGATTTCTTGTGTGTTTGATGCAATATTCTTGATTAGACTAACAAAATGAACAACTTTGGTGCTTTAACTTTTCAAAAACCTTCACTTGATCTTGATATGGTGGTGAGGTCGTGGATATGGTGAAAGGAGATGAGGTTTTGCTTTTTGATTCTAAAAATGTTAAGTGTTTAGGTATTTGTGGTTTTTGTAAATAACTAGCAACTTATAATGTATAATAATCATACATCAATGCACAAGGTTAATGAACTTTGTATAAAATTGCCTAGGAGAGGACTTATGGGGCTGATTTCAAAGAGAAAAAGGGGGTAGGGGTACTTGTGATTTAATTAGAAATCTTATGTAGTTTAGGTGTTAGTTTGTGTTATTTGTTAAAATCGGGTAACGGGTTTAATAGAAATAAATGTTCACAAAGTTAACCGGGATAAAATAAAGTCATAATAATGATAAAAATATGTTGGGTACAATTACTGAGTGATCGGGTGATTATTGTTTAGTTTTCACGAAAACCGTCGTTATATTCATAAGCTTACGTTATAAATAAAATAAATTTCCAAAATACTGGGTAACTGAATATTATAACTTTTATGATGTTAAAATGGATATAAAAATATGTCGGGACCATTGTGGGAATATTTAGATATATTCTTCGTGTATAAACCGGGTGTTAACGTTTACTATAAATACTTATACGTAAAAACGTTAAATGTATCAAATATATAAATTTGAAAATCCTGAGAGTGGTATAACATGAAAATGCTGTTATGATGATATGCAGACTAACTCCAGTTCGTATGCAGTGTCCTTAGCACTAATGAAATAAATTCGCACCTAAACCAATCCGGTTACGCGAATTTGAATACCCGTAAACTAAATTTACGATGAAATGAGTAATGCAAGTGAATAGTGAAAACTTTTCCGGAAATGAATAGTGTTCAGTGAATAGTAAATTTCCCAAAAGTTTCTCAGAATATCATATTGACCTCGAAAATGATGAATAGTAAAACGATGAATAGTGTTTTGATGAATAGTGATTTATGAATAGTAAAAAGTCGAAGTTTGGGAAAATGACCTGAAATGGTAAATGACCTGAAATGGTGAGTTGTGACACAAGTGCAGGACCTGAACAACGTTTTCGAGATCATAACTCATCAGAGCAACTAAAATTCACCCAACAATAGCCCGAAATGTGTGAGATACCTGCCCATCAGACAAATACGTCATTAACCTACCAAAAAAGAGTCAAACCAACTATGTTAGATAGTCAAACTTTGACCGCAATGAAAAAGATAGGTTTTATGAATATTTAGAGCAAAATATAACGAGTGATTTTGGACAAACATGTTAATTTTTGTTATGCTTACCTGTAATACAGTCTCCATCTAAATACCTGAGCTCCAAAAGGTATCGAAGAATGGCAGGCGTTCCTCCAATCTACCCAATGTCACCAAGGTCCATGGCTCCTTTAACGAGCAGAACTCCCACAAACTGAATGATGAAAAAAAGAGGGGCACGGGCGTCTCCCATTTCAATGAAGGATGATGGCAGCCTGCCATCTTCTTCAGTTCCAAACTACATCACCCCGAACGTGCCAGGCTGCCAGCAATAGCTAAAGCAAGACTAACAACAAATAGTGTTCCCAAGGATAGGTTCACACCGAGCAGTCCAGGTAGCAAGTCATCTAAAAGAAGGTTTTGGTTCCCTTTTACACCAAACAACAAGTGAAAGAAGCCATCAGTGTTTATTCATTTCAGGCTGTCTGCGTATTTTCAAATTTTAAAATACTATATTTCTTTACATGTTGGAAATTCATCAACTTATATGTATCACAGTTTCAAAAGGCCCATGTCTCGTGCAGCGATCCAACGTTTTTAATGTGACTCAATTGTTGGTAAACTGTATGGCCACTCCTTCTCATGCTGCAATTTGCTTTGCTTATGTTTTATAATGTTACAAATAACTTAAAAAATATTAAAAAAACAAACAACCCAGACACCATAGATAGTAAACTAATGCAAGCTAGCCAAAAGAAAAAGTCAGTGTTTACCATCCCACATCGAGCTATGAAGGAAAGTAGCAAGAAAAGATGTTATTATAAATAGGGAGGAAAGGTTGTATTCTAGCTAGGGAAGTTCAGAGTTTGAAAAACCCAAGTGGTTGAATCATCCTGAGTTATAATTTTATAACTCGGGGTCATATGTGCCAATTGGTTTATTTAAATTTTTTACATACCCAACAATTTTATAAGAAAATCTTGTGGTTCTATGATCCTTGAAAATGGACAATGTTAGGGTGGTGGCATCGTACTCGGTGTGGAGTCAGCATGAGTCGGAAAATCCATTGCCAGTTCCTCGGCAAGCCAAAATCGGCAATGTAATCGGTGAGATATACCGATTCGGTGAGAACATTTGAAGGGAAAAAATGACCGTTGCATGCTTTAATTATTAGGCATGCTTAGGCATGACATTGCCACTAAAAAACCAACTTTAGGCATGTTTAGGCAAAAAATGTGTTGCATGCTTTTTATTGGTCAATTAAAATTAAACTCCATAAACCTTTAGGCAACGTTGCCACCCCCTTAAAGTTACATCCAATGTAGAATTCAAAATGGACTTACAAGGTTACAATCATAATTCATAACCTTTGTACAATGATCTTCGAATTCAAAAGAAAATTGAAACTGTTGACAAAGTAAAAAACATTGATTTTGTTAAAAAAAAAATAATAATTAAAAAAAAAAAAAAAAAAAAGTAAGGCAAGCAAAAAAAAATCGTAGTGAAAAGCTCGAGTAATAAAATAGGTCTAAACCCAAGTATATTTTCTTAAAATAAAAACATAAATACTGAACTCAAGGCATTTGGCTATTGGTAAATAACGAGACTTGAATCCAAATATCTAAATGGGCTTATTCATAAAGTGCAAGTTTAACCAACCCAAAACGTCTTTTTTTTTTAACGGTTGGTTAGTTGTTAGATGTTAGTTGTTGGCTCGAGTTAGTGTCGCATCCTCGAGTAGAGATACCAACCGCGAGCCTATCCTTAAGGATAACCCCACTCCTATTCCCGATTCGCCTGATATCATTAGAGCTTGTGGTTCCCAAGTGAAGACTTCCCGGTCGGTCACCCAAATCGGTACTACTCTCACTTGGGCTCGCTTAACTACTTTGAATCAAGATATCTAAATGAACATCGACAAATAAAGTTTAGAACCCGGCTCAAAACACTTTTGAATCCGGATATCTAACTTAACATTGATAGGTGGGCTAGATGATCCACAATCCACAGTCTAATAAAACTTATCATTTTCGTGAGGTTGGCATGTCAATCTCTCGAGGTTGGTGGTCGGAAGCACAAATAGTGCGTTTGTTTGTAAAAGTCAATTCGTGCTTTGCCATATTGCCTAACTTCATTGATTGAGTAATATACTATTCCAGGGTAAAAACACTTTACCAAAAAAATAAAATAAATAAATAAATAAATAAATAAATATCCCTGCCTATTTAAACACCTCAAAAGTCAGCAACTCATGAATTTAAGATTCCCATTTTACCTTTTGCTCTTTTTTTAAATTTCTTATTATTAGGTTAATTTGTTTTAGATATAAACGTTTTTGACCTTTTCCTTTTTGTTATATTTGTTGTTACTTTTATATTAGTTTGCAAATGAAACATTTTAAAAAAGTTGGTCCTTTCAAGATCTATAAGTTGGCAACATTTTGATACACCAAACACTACCATGTTGTAACATATTTCACTATTATTGAGTCCCTCATCGTAACCAAATTTCAATAAGTGATAAAATTGGTGTTTGTTGAACACTTTTACTTGATGTCAAAAAGGTGGATCCGATGAAATATATACGTGGGTGACTTTCTCATATCAAATCACGTGTGCGTCTTTCCGAAGCTAGTCTTTTGGTATTTGGCTAAAATAATTTGTAAAAATCAATTCTATAAATTTGTTAGAATTTGGGGTGATGTCACGGATTCCTGAAATACTGAAAATGAGGTATTGATGTTTGTGTTGCGGCAGCATTTTAAGTAGCTAGTAACTTATGTTTTATGATGTTACAAATAACTTAGAGATATTAAAAAGTTAATCAATCAAAAGATCTTAGAAAGGAAAACTAATGCAAGCTTGCATAAAAAAAAGTCAATGTTTTATTTGAACATGTAAAAAGATAAGGTTGAATTGGGTTGACCATCCCACATAGAGCTTTGAAGGGAAATAGCAAGAAAAGATGTTATTATAAATAGGGAGGGAAAGGTAGCACTTTTAAGGTAGGGAAGTTAAATGTTTTAAAAACCATTCTCCTTTTTGAGGCAGTGTTATTACGTAGTATTTCATAACTCGGTCTCATATAGGAAGATTGGTTATTGAAATATTTGACAAACCAACAATTTTATAAGAAAACATTGTAGTTCTATACACCCCTTGAAATATTAGGTGGTTTAGTTTTTGTGAGTTCTCTGAAATCAGAAGAAAATTGAAATTGTTGGCAAAAACTTCAAGCCATGAAGACGGGATTACCAATTCTTGGTTTAACGTGTTCAGGTATTTCTACCTTTCTTCATATTTATGTCTTTTTACGTGCTTACGTGTCCTTATGTTGATGCAGTACCAATTCTTGGTGTATTCAAATATTGTTTTTTTCTTGGGCAAATAATAAAAAAAGGTAATATACTTGCCACAATTTCATCGAATGGGTAGTGAACTATTTTTTTTTTTTTTTTATTTTGAGGGTAATTTTCTTTCAAAATCATTAGCTTTAGGGTATTTTGTAAAAATTTTGGACAATTTTGCCCCTCATAGCTTATACAAAATTTTTTTTCCTGAAGGGCAAAATTGTCCAAAAATTTTGTAAAATACCCTAAAGATGATGCATTTGAAAGAAAATTACCCTCAAAATGAAAAAAAATAGTTCACTACCCATTCGATGAATTTGTGGCAAGTATATTACCTTTTAATATCATTTGCCCTTTTTTCTTTAAGCGAGAACCTGAAAATTTTTGTCGTCTGTTCAACTTTCTTCCTTTATCAGTTTGTTTTATTGGACTTAAAATGGGTTAAACCACTGTAGGACTTTTGCTGCTGTTGGTGTTCCACCCGCAATTATGGGAATTGGCTAGCTGTCCCAATTCCAGCTGCAGTCAAGGCTGCTGGCCTTTAAGTGAATGATACTGATCTTTTCGAGATCAATGAGGTGATTATGAGATGTGCATTTCTGCAATGTTCTTATGTCTTGCTGTCAAAGTAGAGGTTGGACGATAACAAAGTGTTTGTTTCGCTCATTCTATAAGGCATTTGTATCACAATTCATATATTTCCAAAGGAAGCTTGAAATCGATCCACAAATGATCAATGTCAATGGAGGTCCAATGGTCATTGGACATCCTTTCAGTGCCACAGGTACCTACAAGATCATAAGCACATACCCAGCTTTTTGTATAAATAAGTAGTGTTGCTGATGGGCTTTATGACTTGCTACTTTACTGCACGAGATGAAGAGCCGTGGCAGAGGCTGCCGACTCGGTGTTGTGGTGATGTGCATCAGTGAGGCTTTTATTACAAACATAAAATGGATCTGGTTCACTATTCTCTTTAAGTTTGTTTTGTCATGTGTGTCGTGACTTCCAAGCAACTTGTGCAATGCAGGCACGGGAATGGGTGCAGCTGCTGTTTTTTAGAGAGGCGACTAATCTTCCATCCGTTATTAGTTACACAGGTTGCCATTTGATTTGTTTCGTTGCCTGTATTGTCTGTTTAAAGTCAAAGGTAAGCAGCTATATTAAACTGATGACGTATAGCCTATATTTGGGCCACAAGCCCAAATGATAGACATTACTTACACCTAAGCCCACTACGAATGGGCTATCATGACAAATGATATGGATCGCAGTGTTAACGCTTTGGGCTCATGAAGCCCAACGGCCCAATCTAACCCACCGGGTATGCGATAAGGATTATCTATTCAAGGAATAGATATCCTTACCTCGGATAAGCACCACGCGTGCGAAGAGTAAGGAGCAAGAAACACGGTTTCTTAGCCCCTATATATAGAATCATACGATTCTCATTCAAGGTACGATTGACACAATCCCTAACTCTTCAACTAAACTATAAATCGATTACTTACTCTCACGCCGGAGTCTAATCGGGGGAGACAATCCCTCGATAAGCCTAACGGTGTTGTTTATTTTCTTAGTGCGCAGGTAACGAAGCACTAAGAAACTAATTGATATAAGAGCAAAAGCCCAATAACTAGGTACGCCCAACTTTTGTATCAACAAGTGGCGCCATCCGTGGGACCCTACTAAAGACAAGAATGACGAAAAACAAGAATTCGAGCCAGCGGACTCCGCAGTCGGAAAAACGTGACCATCAGAGGAAGAATCAACAAGATTCGACCTCCAGACAAGTCGCTGGGACAACCAGCACACCTGGTCACCACGAGGCAGGGACAACCCAACCTCCCCCAGCGGTAGAATTACCCAGGATTACTTTAGAGGTCCCCAGCGTTGAGGAACTCCAACGCACCCTCTTCACTACTCCTCATCAAGCCATACCCGCAGTGAACAACACTGTGCCTCCAGGCGCGCCTGACAGAAACAGGGAACCAAACACTGAGGCAGAAATTCTTACAACTACTGAGGACGCACCTAATCTAACTTTGGGAAACTTTGTATCCCAAAATTACGAAACCCTAACCGCCCTCATGCAAGAAGAAGCTACAAGAAGAGCAGGTGCGGACCTACAAACCCGACTTAATTTTGGTCCCGAACGCGAATCATCACCACCACGTCACCCAAGAGGAAGACGTGCAGAACGCACCACTGTCCATGATAGGTTAGGTGCGGTACCTGACTCACAAAATTATGGAAACAGCGGTAGGCGCACCAATGTCCATTCCAGACTTGGCAGTCGGGGAATACACGATCGATTAGGGCCTCAACACTCGCCAAGCCAAGGATCTTCCAAACCTGAAAGTAGGCGGATACAAGATAGATTGGGGAGAAGGAGATCCCCAAGCAGAGATCCCTCAGGCTCTTCTTCTGAAAGAAGTCGGCACAAGCGCCGAAAACGAGACTACTCTTCTTCCGGCGATTCCTCGGACAACGAGGACAAAGAAACAGGACATTGGAAGTCAAGAGGAAGACGTCGCGAGGAGGAGAATGAAGATATATCCCTCCCATGGCGACGCCAGAAAATTGATGCGTTTACGCGTCGCATCAGCGATTATTCAGATCGCAAACGCAGGCGCATGCCCGCTAATGTGAAAACATACGATGGAACAGGCGATCCAGACGATCACCTAAAAATTTTTGAATCAGCCGCAACCATCGAAAATTGGCCACAGCCTGTCTGGTGCCACATGTTTAATTCCACGTTAGTGGGAAATGCGCGCACATGGTTTAGCAAACTCCCACGCAGGAGCATTGGTGGATTCGAGGAACTGCGGAAAGCATTCCGTCACAACTTCACCCAGCGAAAGAAGTGCGCTAAAAACCCTGTGGAGCTAGCAAGAGTGAAACAGCGCCAAGGGGAGTCAACCAGCGCTTTTTTGGAGCGCTTCAAAGATGAGTGTATCCAAGTTAAAGCATGTCCTGAAATCCTAAAAATTTCAGGGTTCATGAATGGGATCAATAACCCAGAACTCATCCGTAAACTGAACGACAAAGTTCCACAAACCTTTGATGATTTAACTAAGCGCACTAGATCCTTTATACAAGGAGAATCAGCTGCTGCGGATAGCAAAAAAGGTTATTCAAACTATAGGCAACAAGAACAGCCGCGGAAACAATCCAACGATCAGAATAACAACCGCAGCAGGAATTATCGCAGTGGAAGAGACAACGACAAGTATACTCCTCTCACTAAGACTCCGAGAGAAATATTTGTGACAGAGGGTGCGAACTTCCCAAAACCACCACCAATGCGTACTTCAGAAGAAAAGCGCCAAGGTGGTGGATACTGCGAATACCACGGCCAAAAAGGCCATACCACTAACGAGTGTGTCCAACTAAAACAACTAATTGAAAAATTAGTCAGAGAAGGCAGGATGGACCACCTCGTAAAAAATATCAAGGAAGGAAAAGATAAACAGAGAAACGGGGGCAAGAAAGAACCCCCAAAGGAAAAAGCTAACACTATATACATGATACAATCATGGCAGCGCAGGATAAAGCAAAAAGTCAGCCAACAATTCTCTCCAGAAAAAGAGATATCCTTCCCTACCATAGCTGCGGACAACGCAGTTGTGGAGCCTCTAACCATTGAAATACATACAGGGGGACACGACATCCACCGCATGTATATTGATGGAGGAGCATCCGCAGACATCCTGTATGATCACTGTTTCAAAAGATTGCGACCTGAACTTCGAAGTCAACTGATACCAGCTATGACATCATTGACAGGATTTACAGAAGAAAAAATCTGGCCCATGGGGCAGCTACGCTTGCTGGTGGTCGTAGGTGATGAACAACACTCAACCGCAGTATGTAAATATTGTCCGCATCTTTAAAACTTAGCGTGCTAGTGGTTATCTCTAGAACTTTTATGGACATGACTTCTATGTAGCTAACAACATCTGTGAGTCACACTCACACCTGTAAATGGATCATCCAAACGTTCTTTTTCCACTTCGTTGCAGTTTAGAATTCGTACAATCAATGGCCATTGCAAAATGGTCCCGTTTCTGATCTCATAAGGATAGGGTCACCCCCGAGCACTCCAGGTAGCAAGTCATCTAAAAGAAGGTTTTGGTTCCCTTTTAGAGCAAACAACAACATGTGAAAGAAGCCGCCGGGGTTTATCGGGGATATGAGAATGGATTCTGCCATGTCGTGTTGCAATTTGCTTTGTTTGTTTACAGTAGTAAATTACTGTGATTACCTTTTTCTTCCGTGGATATGACCTCTAAGTAGCTAGTAGCTTATGTTTAATAAATTATAATGTTACAAATAATTTAAAGATATTAAAAATCAAACAATCAAAAGACCAATAGAAAGTAAAACTAATGGAAGCTACCAAAAAAAAAAAAAAAAAAAAAAAAAAAAAAAAAAAAAAAAAAAAAAAAGTCTGTTTAATCTAATAGCAATAAATGTCAATTGGGCTGACCATCCCACATCGAATTTTGAAGGAAAATAGCAAGAAATATGTTATTATAAATAGGGAGGAAGAGGTAGTATTAAATAATGGGTGTTCAAAGTTTGAAAAACCCTTGGGGGCGTTTGGTACGACTGAATCGTGGAGAATGGAATTGCAGAAAAGAATGGAATGACATAGAAAGGGAATAGCTGAAGAAAAGGTGTTTGAATTCTAACGTATGGCACTGAAAGAGAATCAGACATAAAAATGTGTTATGCTTTTGATTCACTTGTTTCGTACGACCACAAAATTATCTTGTATCGGAATTAAAATGCAAATACTATCATATATTAGCATGTATACTTCTCGACTACCAATTTCAATATTTTACTATATAAATAAAGAGTAGTGATTGGCATGCCTAATTTTATGCCTAATAAATATCACCATACACTTGTCAAGATCAATGATAAGTTTGAGGAGATAGAAATTATGGAATACATGTGTCAAATAATGAATGGATTAGGCACAAAAGTAGTCACATGAGTTAGGCATCTAAATCATTTCCTATAAATATATTTCACATTTGTTTTTGTGATTTAAAAAAATTTACATAATAAACAGTTTTGATTAATACATGAGTGCACTTTTAAGAATCAAGTTTTTTATGATCCTTTGTTCCCAAAAGACAAATGGTCGAACACATGGTCAACAGAAAATTGTAATTGGTAAAATTAAACAATGTTTTAAAATTTATCCTTGACGTAGAGGAAATAAAATATTCAATAAGAAATATGTATTTTGTTGAATTGAAGCTATGATCTAAAAACAAATATTGATGATGATTATCTGGAAAAAATTAGAATCCCCAAAAGAGACGTGAGAGGAAGATGCAAATAGATTTCAAGTGTTTTTTCCTAAACTTGGCAGCATGTGCTACGCACATGACCGGCTACTTTTATATCACATGTTACATATCTTATTTTTATTGAGAATCAAGGAGAATGAGGTTAGTTTATTTATGTCAATTCTCACGTTTCCCCATCTTTTTTAAAGAATGTAAAAGCTGGAAAGGGAATCACGTATTCATTCTGTGTTTCCATTCTCAAATACATACAAACAAGTGAATACCCTTCCATTTCCTTTCCCACCATTTCATTCACTCCTACCAAACATCCCCTTGGTAGAATAGTTCCTGAGTAATATTTTTTGAACTTGGGCTTCTATGTTACCATTGGTTATTTAAGTTTTTTGCAAACCAAACAATTTTATATGAAAAACTTGTGGGTTCTAGGACGCTGTTAAATATACAACGAATGTTGAATTTGAAAGTTATACCTTTGGAAACCACCACTATACAACAAGACCCATGTCTCGTGTAGTTTTATTGCTGCTCGATCCTATGTTTTAATGTGACTCGATTGTTGGTAAACTGTATGGTGTCTCCTTCTGATTGTTTCACAAATTGATGAGATCTCATGTTGCAATTTGCTTAGCATGTTTACAGTAGTAAATTAGTGTGATTAATTACCTTTTTCTTCAGTGGATATGACTTGTAAGTAGCTAGTAGCTTATGATTTATAATGTTACAAATTGGAGATATTAAAAATAAATCAATCAAAAGACCATAGAAAGTAAAACTAATGCAAGCTAGCATAAAAACAGTTAGTGTTTAATCTAAAAATCAATTCGGTTGACAATCCCACATCGATATTTGAAGGAAAGTTGCAAGGAAAGATGTTATTATAAACAGGGAGGGAAAGGTGGCATTCAAGGTAGGGAAGTTCAAAGTTTGAAAAATCAATTGTCATATGGGCATGTTTTATAATTCTATATAAAACCTCCTCATAGATAACTGATTTATTTAAATTTTTTACAATCCTAACAATTTTATAACAAAAACTTTTGGTTCTACTATTATCATAGAGCTGTACTTGTTAAGCTTCGAGGTTGTTGATGTACCAAATAACTTTACATAAAATACTAAACTGTAAAAAATACAAACTTAAAAGGACACCTTGACGCACACCTTTTAAAACTAGAGTTTGTTTTTTTTACTTGTTTGAATATGTTAAACTTATGTCGATTGACAGTTTCGAAAACAATGTTGGTTGTCCTGTGGAAAAATGTATTCTTTTTTTGCTGGTTATGACTTAGAGGGTTGTACTTTCCAATGTGATTTAGAGTTAATCAGCCAAATTATTCGAGAAAATCATAATCTGCACCCCAACTAGTTAACCGCCAAGGCTGATTAGTCCAATTACTAGCTAGAAGGTGGCCGACCGCCAGATTAGCACTTAGTGGTTTTTGAAAGATTGGTACGAGTACTTAATAACAAACTTGAGATCACATTTAAACCTGTGAATGGATTAACCAAACTTTCTTTTTCTAATTAATAGCAATGTAGAATTCAATATGGAGTTGCAAAATTACAATCATCATTCATAACCATTGCACAATGATATCCTCTCATATCAAAAGAAAAATGGAACTTTTGGTAACAAGTCAAAACAATGTTTTTGTTCAAATACGGAAGATGCATTAGTGAAGCAGAACTACAATGCCATTTACTAATCGCAGTGAAAAACTCGAGCCCGGATCCCAATAGTTTTCTGTTTCTTTCTTGTTCTTGATGTACAGGAACCAAAAAAGAAAATCATTAGCACGCAAAAAAAAAATAAAAATAAAAATGGACCATTGATGCATCATGTCACCTTGTCTTTGTCTCCTTGGCTCGAATCTGTCACATTTGTTACTTTGGTGTTCATATAACATTTTCCCCGGATTATCATAAATATTATCGGTGTTTTGTAATTGAAAATTGGTGAATTTGTTATTGCCAGCGGAAGATGAAATTTAATTTGTAGAACGAAGGGGATATACCTTGTAAAGGACACCTCTTTCAGCCTTGTATGCAGGAGGGGTCCATGACTTTTGTCTCTCGTTTAGCTCATCATCTGTTAGTTGAACGTCCATTATCTTCTTGCTGATGTCTATTGTTGTTATATCGTTGTTTTGGACTAGACCAATTAATTGGACCACCTTCCAGCATTCCCATTAACATTTCATGAAAAGGGTTCAACCTACACTTACAGCTCCTTAAACTAATGCAAGTTTTGGAAATTCTTGATATTCTTTTGGCTAATCATGAATATTTTCTTGATATTCTTTTTGGAAATGGGTCATGAAATTCACTGTCATTAGCTTTTGTAGCTAATCTTGCATCTAAATTACCAATTTGACATTACATCCGCTGATTGTCATTTCTGAAAGGTGGTTAAACCTGTGCTTCGGGGCAAATGTGTCTGACAACATATCCGTGAGAACCACCTGAAAATCGTCTATATCGGTTAGCAATGCAATTTCCTGTAAAATATAACAAAGGTTTAGCTCACAAATAACCAATTTACCTGATTAAACAGCTCTTAAGAACATAACAAGTTGGCAAACTGTATGGTGTCTCCTTTGGATAGTTTGCACAAATTGATGAGAGTAGTAAATTTGTTTTGCATGTTTAGAGTAGTAAATTACTATGATCCCACATCGAGCTTTGAAGGAAAGTTGCAAGGAAAGATGTTATTATAAATAGGGAGGGAAAGGTGGTATTCATGATAGGGAAGTTCAAAGTTTTAAAAAATCAAATAGTGTTTTGAGTGTGAGTTATAATTTTGTAACTTGCGCTCATATGCATCTATTGGTTTATTTTAATTTTTTACTATCCCAACAATTTTATAAGAAAAACTTTTAGTTCTATGATTCTTGAAATACTAGGTGGTACTTTTTATGAGTTCTAGAACAATGTTAAAGATATATCCAATGTAGAATTCAAAATGGGCTTACAAGGAAGCAGTCATAATTCATAACCGTTGTACAATGATCTTCAATTTCAAAAGAAAATTGAAAGTGTTGGTAAAAAGTAGAAACAATGATTTTGTTAAAATACTAATAATAATAATAATAATAAAGCAGGCAAGCAAAACTAATGCCATTTACTAATCGTAGTGAAAAGCTCGATTAGTAAAGTGTCCGACAATATATCCGTGAGATTGTGAGAACCACCTGAAAATCGTCCATCGGTTAACAAAGTTTTCAGTTTATATTATCAGACTTATAATGTGTTAAACCGTTGTAGGACTTTTTCCGCTGTTGGGTGTTCCACTCGCGATTATGGGAATTGGCCCTTCTGTCGCAATTCCAAATGCAGTCAAGGCTGTTGGTCTTGAAGTGAAAGATATTGACCTTTTTGAGATCAATGAGGTGATAATTAGCTAAGTTCGATCTTAACTTCTTATGGCTTGCTGTCAAGGTAGAGGTTGGAGAATAACGATGTTTTGTTTGATTCATTCGATCTGTCAGATATTTGCTTCGCAAATTATATTTTGCCAAAACAAGCTTGAGATCGATCCAAAAAAGATCAATGTCAATGGAGGTGCAATGGCCATTGGACATCCTTTGGGTGCCACAGGTAACTCCTAGAACTGCACTTATGCAGTTTCGTATGTATCATAACCTCTTACATTATTATTTAAAAACTGTCCTACTCTATTGCACGAGATGAAGCGTTGTGGCAGAGACTGCCGATTTGGTGTCGTTTCGATGTGTGTGATTGTTTTAGCACATGTGACATGAATGCAAAGCAACTTTTGCAATGCAGGTACGGGAATGGGAGCAACTGTTGTTTTTGTGAGAGGCGATTCTTGTGATGACCGATCTATCCTGTGCTAAATAGACCATCTAATCTTCCACCCTTAGTTAGTTACTTAGGTGTTTCTGGATTTTGATCAACATATGTATACGTCTATCATACGAAACAATGTCTGTGAAGCTTTAGTGCTGCTGGATCCTACGTTTTAAATGTGACTCGATGTTTCGATTGTTGGTAAACTGTATGGTCTCTCCTTCAGATTGTTTTGCCCAAATTGATGAGATCTCCTTCTGATTGTTGGTAAATTACTGTGATTACCTTTTTCTTCATTGGATATGACTTCTAAGTAGCTAGTAGCTTATGTTTTATAATGTTACAAATAACTTAGAGATATTAAAAATCGAACAATCCAAAGACCATAGAAAGTAAAGCTAATTGCAAGCTAGCATAAAAAAAGTCAATGTTTACCATCCCACATCGAGCTTTGAAGGAAAGTAGCAAGAGAGCTATTGGTATAAATAGGGAGGGAACGGTAGCATTTAAATTAGGTTTTTTAGAAGTTTAAAAAACCAACTGTGTCAAAAAGGTGGAAGTTATAATTTCTTAACTTTCGCTTTTATGCCACCATTGGTTATTTAATTTTTTTTATAAACCTCCAATTTTATGAGAAAAACTTGTTTTATAATCTTTGAGCTGTATTTGTTTAGCTCTAAATTGTTGATGTTGTTGGTTAGGTTTAATTTTTATCTACAAATATATATGAGACTAATAATAACTTTACGCATTGTAGTCTAAAGAAATCCTTTTTGAATAATTGTTTTCTTTAATTCCATGGTTTATAGCGGTGGAAACGTGCAGTTTCCTCACATAATTTGGTAGCGTCGATCTATGTATTAAGAGTATTTTTGTTATCGTATTGTTTTAACTTGCAGTATCAAATTAAATTTTTAATAATAGGACAAATGTTGCACCTTGTAGTCGAGTATTCACACACAAGGACGGTAGTGACAAAAATTTTGACGAACATCGACACTATCATAAAATGCATGCCCATGAAAAAAAGAGATTGTGGTTTAAACTTTCAAAGTCTTTTTAAATAACTTGCAACTTTCAACTCGTAATAGTTGTGATTCTTCACTCTACCTTTTAACTTAAAGCCTCATTATTACTCTATTTGTTATTAGTTGATAAAACAAAATTGTAACTTAAAGCCTCATTATTACTGTATTTTTTATTAGTTGATAACACAAGATTGTAACTTAAAGCCTCATTATTACTGTATTTGTTATTAGTTGGTAACACAAAATTGGCACATGGTAAGGTGGTTTATTTTTCAAACTATAGTTCGGTATTAATAAAGTTTGCAATATGAATGAAACGGGTAGTGTTCTATTATGGTATGTGTTTGTGTTGTGCAAATTCTTTTACTTTTATAATATCTTTACAAATATTGTTTAAAGCGCTAGGTACAGTGTGGAGCCATGAGCTCATGCCGTGAAAAAAGGGCGGTCACCTTAGCATTTTTTCTTATAAAACCAGAATCTATCACTAGCACTAAACACCCTTCCTTAATATAAAGTGGTGTCATAGGACACCAATGGACCTTACCGTATTTATTTATTTATATAAAACAATACATTAAACTAAAATTAATATTTCTTTAATAAAAAAAAATTAAATACATAAGATTAAAAAATAATAATAAAAAAATACATATATTCACTTGGACCATTTTTTCAAAACCCACAAAAACAATACTCGTTGGCTCGTTGCCTTGTTGGTATTAGTTTGGGGGGGGGGGGGGGGGGATTTGCATATATATCCTTCCGAAAATGCATAATTGCATATATATCCAAAGCATGCATAAAAACCATTGTATTATGTGCATTAAAAACTTGTACAAATGATATATATGCAATTATTCATTTTGAGAGGGATATATATGCAATTCTGCCTTAGTTTGGCCCAAATTAAATTTTACAAAACCACAAAGATAAACCTAGATATAAAAGATTCTTTCTAGTTTCTTCCCAGACAAAACACACGCCTCTGCTTTTTTTCAATCTCAGCCACCATTTCCACTTTCTTTCCACCATTTCTAGTTACTTATGAAAACAAATCTTTTACAAACCGTCGAGAATCTTTTTACAAAAAAAAAAAAAAAAAAAAAAAAAAAAAAAAAAATCCCACCGCGTGGACCAACCGAGAGATAGTGGTGATGGTTGCGATGGACAACCGAAGAAACCCAAATAACCGACAAAGAAACCCAAACAAACGACGATCTTGGTCTTAAACCACCAAAACTTTATCTCAGGTCTTAATAGATCTAAAAAGATCCGTGCATATCCGGTTAAAGTACCTCACAACACAAACCAAAAACACCACCAAAAGCACAAAAACGCCACCGAAACCACATAAGCACCTACGAAAACACCCAAACTCAAACACCACGGATTATCAAATTATCCGGCGGTGTTGGTGGCGGATCTGATGGTGGTGGCGTTTTGTGGCATATGGTATATGATTTTCTGAAAATTGAAAAGAATTGTACGAGAATAAAAAATTATGTGTTTATCAATTCCAGAAAATCTTTCATAGGAGTCCAATTGATTGTATTTGTACATTGTGCGTAGCTACTTGTACGCATTGTTGATAGGGAATTCAATATGGATGGTTGTACATTATGTTTAAATTATTGTAATATTGGGTATAGGGATGTTTTTAATGCTATTAATGTATAATTCTAAGGATTTTGGTTTGAATTTTGATTCATGTTTATTTTTGTTGTACACAATGATTTGCTTGTTGTAATTATAAAAATTCCTTGCTTTAAAATGTTGTAAACCTTGCATCTTTTTTTGTACATCTTAATTTTTTTGAAGAGAGAGTCATTTCTCTATTATAATTAGTATAGATATTGATAAAGATCTTTCTAAAGTTTTATGTTTTAATGTGAGAGTGAACTAAAAGTTTTATGTTTTAATGTGGGAAAATTATATAGATAGGTAACGAACTTTGAAAAAATTTTAATGTTAGGTTATGAACTTTCTAAAATATTAATATAACATACGAAACTTGTTGTAACCGTTAAAGTTATGCAATATATCCTACTAACACATGTGGGTCCCACATGTGGCCCCAGATAATCATAAATAACTTAACCGTGGCTGCATTTTGATCGTACAAAGCTAGACAATGATCAACTCCAAAAAAAAATTCATCCTTTGATGTGAATCCAAATGGATCTATTTTACCACTGAACTGTGAGAAAATATGTTGTTGAACCCATGATTCAGCCACCCCATACTCATTCATCACCCAAACTTCTAAGTCACCATTTCCAACGCACGACATCACACAAACTTTTCCAGCCATATTACCCAAAACAAATGTGCGATAATTTCCATTATTATCTTGTATTCGACGTGGAAGTGATATCTCACCAAAAGTCTCAACAACCAAATCAAAAGTCACTATTAATTGTTCGTTCTTCTCCTCCCCAATATCACAAAGCCAATGAACACGGCCATCATGACCATCAATACAAACTTCATTTTCATTATGAATATTTGTAATATGGGACATAAACCTTGAAGTGATTACTTTCCAACAACCCTTTATCATACTAAACACCTCCGCTTCTTGCATCACATAGTCAAACAAATAGTCAAACAACACTCAATTTAAACCCACAACCGATCTTCGGTATACTTCCCCAAATAAACATGGAATCTCCAGTATACAAACCTAGCAGGTGGTGACGATTGTATGTAGGGGTGGCGTTGATGCGGTGGCACCGGGGCTTTAGTAATGGCGGTGGTTATGTGAGGTTTAATTGAAACTTTGGTGAAAGAGATAAATAAAAGAGATAGAAGGATTTTTTTTTTTTTCCCTTCTTACTGATTATATATGATTTTATACACTAGTTGGAAAGGATGTAGGTGATGGTTGGTTTCTTGATTTTAAAGAAGATGATTCTAGGTGATTACGAGTTGGTGAATGGGGTGAAAATGAGTACTGATAAAAAAAATATAATAAAGAGATGACGTGGTATAATGGTAACCGGTTGCACTGGTTACAAGTTGCAAAAATAGCACATATTGCATAACATTGACGGTTTCAACAAGTTTTGTTGGTTATATTAATATTTTTAAAAGTTCATTACCTAACATTAGAAATTGTTCAAAGTTCGTTACCTATCTGTGTAATTTTCCCTTTTAATGTGAGAGTGAACTAAAAGAGTGGGTTTTTTATTTTTATAACAGTGGACCATCTTTTTGTTTATCTTTATTCGCATTTGTCAACTTGATGAGTCATATTCAAATAAACATTAGAGGATCTATATCCATGAAATATAACGTGAGATATTAAGTGGTTTAGATTTTGTGAGTTCTCATCTTTATTCGCATTAGTCAACTTGATGAGTCATATTCAAATAAACTTTAGAGGATCATCCATGAAATATAATGTGAGATATTAAGTGGTTTAGATTTTGTGAGTTCTCGGACAATGTTAAATACACAACCAATGTAGAATTAAAAATGGACTTACAAGGTTAGAGTCATAATTCGTAACCATTGTGCAATGATCTTCTTTGACATTAAAAGAAAATTGGAACCGTTGGTAAAAAGTAAAAACAAAGATTTTGTTCAAAAAAGGTCGACACATCAGTTAAACAAAACTACAATGCCATTTACTAATCGCAATAAACAACCCGAGTGATACACACCACCCCCAAATTTTAATAAGTGATAAAATTGGTGTTTGTTGTATATTTTTACTTGTGTGTCAAAAAGGTGGATCCGGTGAAATATATACGTGGATAACTTTCTCATATCAAATCACGTGTACGTCTTTCCGAAGCTAGTCTTTTGGTAATTTGGCTAAAATAATTTGTAAATATCAGTTCTAAAAATTTGTTAGATTCTGGGGTGATGTCAAGGAATCCTGAAATACTGAAAATGAGTATTGATGTTTGTGTTGCGGCAACGTTTTAAGTAGCTAGTAACAATTATGTTTTATAATGTTACAAATAACTTAGAGTAGGGCAGAGCATCGGCCCTGGACTAGATCGGACCGACCAAAACCGAATTAGCCCAAAAGCCGAGACCGAGTACAGGACCAAATTTGGTAAATCCGGTCCGGTCCGGTCCATTCCGTCGGTCGGCCCGGTCCAACAAGGCAAAATAGTCGGTTTGTGGTCCGGACAGGACCGACTAAGACCGAGACCGAATTAGCCCAAAAGCCGGGACCGAGAACCGGACCGAATGTGGTCGGTCCGGTCTCGGTCGATCCGTCGGTTAGTCCGGTCTGTTCGGGCGGTTTGCTCAACCGATTACCATTTTCTTTGGTGGATATGACTTCTAAGTAGCTAGTAGCTTATGTTTTACTGTATAATGTTACAAATAACTTTAAAAAATATTTAAAAATCTAAACATGTAAAAAGTGGTTAGAGAAAATTCAATTGGGTTGACAATCCACATCGAGCTTTGAAGGAAAGTAGCAAGAAAAGCTGTTATTATAAATAGGGAGGGAAACTTTGTATTTAAAGTAGGGAAGTTTAATAACTTGGGGATGAAATGTGACAATTGGTTATTTGAATTTTTTACAAACCAACAATTTTATAAGAAAAACTTGTGTGTTGTATGATCCTTGAGCTGTACTTGTTAAGCTTTAAGGTTATTGAAGTACTTTGGTTTGGTTCAAGTTTTATCTAAAAATATAGATGAGATACGGATGTAGATCCCCTAAAGTAAGTTTATACTAACATGACACTGTCATGTTTTCAAATAACGTAAGAGTGTACTAAAGTAAGTTTATACCAACATGATACCCAGGGACGGAGACAGTGGGGGAGCCAGGGGGTGTTTGGCCCCCTCCAACACGCCCAATCGCTTTGATATTTACTTTATAAAATTTAAAAATATGACGCAACTATAGGCAAATGACCCCCCTAACCTTTAGTTAAATTACTTTGTTAGCTTGAGAAAAAAATTTCGACCCCCCTATTCATAATTCCTGGCTCCGTCACTGATGATACCGTCACTTTTCAAATAACATGAGAGTAAACTAAAGTAAGTTTATACAACATATGTTTTCAAATAACATGAGAGTAAACTAAAGTAAGTTTATACAACATATGTTTTCAAATAACATGAGTAAACTAAAGTAAGTTTATACAACATATGTTTTCAAATAACATGAGTAAACTAAAGTAAGTTTATACAACATGATATGTCATGTTTTCAACTAACATGATACATTCAAATATGTGCTCCTAATGAAAATCAACAGTCCGAAACAACCCAAAAGAACATTTACAGCTAGTGCGTTTTTTAGCTATTCATTATAATTCACAAACTGACATGTAGTTTTAAGTGATAATTTTGACACCACATGAAAATGATCATTAGGTGACAGATCATTAAATATGTTTGTAGTGCTTGTTCGTTATGCAAGTCTAACATTTGTGCTGGAATATCTATGTGTGACTTACTGATTCGATGTAGTGGGAGTTGGGTGCATATTACTCGGATGGCAACTTGATCACAAAAGAGGAAAGAGACGCAGGGTTGCTGAAGAAAGTGACTTGGCATATGCATATTCAGACAAGAGACATATACTAAAACTACTTTATAAATTTAACAATTTATCTAATGAACATTCATGGATCCCCGCTGCTGGTGGAACTGGTTAGATTGTAAACCTCCTAACGCTCATAGTCCTCAACCTTTAAAGGATCATCAGTGGCAGTTGGGAGCCACACCGTCTTCTAAGCCAACTCTTCATTACAAACACGTACAGCAGCAACTTCACCGTCTTAAAAGACCAACTACGCTGGTGTCACCAAGGTCCATGGCTCCTTTAACAAGCAGAATTCCCACAAACCGAATGATGAAAACAAGAGGGGCACGGATGTCTCCTTTTTCAATGAAAGATGATGGCAGCCTCCGTCTTCTTCAGTTCCAAACAACACGAGCCCGACCGTGTCAGCAATAGCTAAAGTAAATTAATGTAATTACCTTTTTCTGGCTTCAGTGAATATGACTTCTAAGTTCTAAGTAGCTAGGAGCGTATGTTTTATAATGTTACAATCCAAAGACCATAGAAAGTAAAACTAATGCAAGCTAGCATAAAAAAAAGGTTGTTTTAATCTAAACATGCAGTAAAAAGATAGAATTGGGTTGACCATCCCACATCGAGCTTTGAAGGAAAGTAGCAACAAAATTTTTATTATAAATAGGGAGGAAAAGGTAGTATTCAAAGTAGGGAAGTTCAAAGTTTCAAAAACCAATTCTTATGGTGTGACTGAGTTAGTAAATAGTATTTCATAACTCGGTCTCATATGGGAGAATTGGTTATTGAAATTTTTAGCAAACCAACAATTTTATAAGAAAAACTTGTAGTTCTATGCCCCCCCTTGAAATATTAGGTGGTTTAGCTTTAAGGCAAATACATTAGTGAAGCAGAACTATAATATAATGCCATTTACTAATCGCAATGAAAAACTCGAGTGATAGGCCAGGGTTCCAATAATTCTGTTTCTTTCTTCGTCTTGACTTGCTTCTAGCACTCATCTGTTACACATCTTTTTGGAGCCGACTGGACGTTCTTTATGTACTGGAACAAAAAAGTCACTGGTGTACAGAAACAGTAATAAAAACCGATCATTGATGCACCAGGTCACCTTTAAATTGTGAGGCTCTCTCCATGGCTCGAGACTCGAGTACATCGGATTTTGTTACTTCCCGGATTTTCATAAATATTATCAGTTTCTAGTTTCTAGAACATCACATTTTGTTGTTGTAAGCCAAAGATGACATTTAGTTTCTAGAACATCCGTTCTCTTCGTGCTGGTGTCTATTGTGATTATATCGCCGTTTTGGACTAGACCGATTGGACCACCTTCCTGCATTCCATTAACATTTCATGAGAAGGGCTCAACCGAACAGGTTCACCAAGGCTCATTAACTTATGCAACTCCATCATTTATCATGATATTGTGTAAAATCGAACAAACTATCATTTTGTGAATGTGTCATGAAAGTCACTGTCTTTAGCTTTTCCCACATATTTTGCAGCTAAAATGACCAATTTGCCCCTGATGTTACTCTCCCTAAGTTGCCATTACTGAATTGTAGTTAAGAAATCTTTATTAAACTACATGCTGATTCACTAGGGAGTAGAACACAAAATGGTGAAACCTGTGCTTCGGGGAAAATGTGTCCAATGACATATCCGTGTGAACCACCTGAAAATCGTCCATCGGTTAACAAAGCAACTTCCTGCAAAATATAACAAGTGTTTAGCTCATTCTAATTTACCTTATTAGACAGCGCTTAAGAACCCAACATGCTGAACTCATTAAAAATGTTTTATGGGTCCTTTTGAACCAGATACTAAAATATGAATAGCTTAAGGATGGAACCTACAAAATGCAACTGATGCTATAAAATGGTGTAGACCAATAGAATGTTAAAAAGGTGTTTATCAGACTAACAGTTTACCTTGCAAAGCCAGCGCCCATTATTGCACTTGCCGGTGTCAACATTTCAGGCATACCAGGTCCACTTTTAGGATCTTCTCCTCTGATAACAACTACCTTTCCCTGAAAACATGATTTCAAGAATAAGTTAACTATTTTAATGTAAATTAAAGCTCATTAAAATTTGCAAACCTGAATGATGTAAGACGGACTATCGAAATGCAAAAAAAGGAGGTAAAAGTTATTGCACTTTTTTTTTAAAATCGGATGTATTTTCTTTCATGCACCAGTACAGTTAAATGGATTCCTCCCCCTCAAATACAAGTGCAGGACCTGAACAACATTTTCGATATCATAATTCATCAGAGCAACTAAATTTCACCCAACGAAAGCCCGAAATGTGAAAAAACGAGAGGATTTACCTGAGAAGAATAATTGAATAACCCTTCTTTTCATGTGATCTTTGCAACAGAACCATTGGGTGCAAGATTTCCGTATCGTATCTGAATTTGACCCGTTTCCTTTATGGGGTTTGTTGGCTCTATCCGAGACTCATTTTTCCCAAACAACATCTAAACAAGATGCGTTTTTACAAGAACCTAAATCACCACAATGTGAACAAAACCCGGCTATATCCGGCCAAGACCCGGCTATATACGGTTAGACCCGGAAATATCCGGCCTAGACCCGGATTCCGGCGAAGACCCGGCTATATCAATGTTCAAATTTTATTTTTAGGTTAACCGAACTGGTTAAAAGATTTTTAAGTTGAACAATCTTTTGAATGTTATTGATGAACCATAGAGATAAACAAGATATTGTTTTCTTTCCTTTAAACGAGAATCTAAAAATTTATGTCGTCTGTTCAACTTTCTTCCGTTTTCAGTTAGTTTTATCGGACTTATAACGTGTTAAACCATTGTAGGACTTTTTCCACTGTTGCTATTCCACTCGATAATTGGTTAATCCATTATCAAACCCAAATATTATATGTAGGCTTTGAGTGAAGTGTCACCTAAGACATGTGGCCACTGCCCACTTCCCACTTCTCTAACAAGCGGATCGGCCAATGAGTACAGTACCCCCTCCAAACTAGCAAGCGTGATAGACCATGAGCTTTTTGGTTTTATGAAAAAGTCGAAAACCATTAGGGAGTATTAAAGAATAAAGAGTTCTTTCCACTATACTGGAAAATCGGTATTAAAACGAAGGTATACATGGATCTTTAGGTAAAAAACTCTTAAAAAAGCCATTCAACTTAAAAAATAACATACAACCTAAAGCGCATTTTATAGATAAAAACATAAGCAAATATTATATTAAGTGCGAATACAGAAGTATGCACATTTAAACATAAGCAATCTCTATCATACCCAGCCGGAACATTGATGCCGAGATAGCCGGCGATAGCAAGAACCGTGGAACCATCTGAATATGGTGTCACTAATGCATCCAATTTGCTTTCTCTAATCAACTTCTCAAACCCATACTTTGATGCTTTTGTCAAATTATTTAGTGCTTCCTTCTCTAACACACCTATACCGTTAGTCATTTCAGCTGCCAAAAAAATATCTTGTGGATATTCTTTGATCTTTTCCTGTAAATTATAAGATAATTGTTTTATGTCTCTACAAGAGATGTTTAAAGTTTCTAAAGATGTCTTCTTACTTACCAATTTTGCATATTTATTGTTGAAGGCTATTATATCTGCTAAAGATCTCACTGGCGAAGCCACTAAGTCCTTAAGATAGGCATTAAGAGCTATCTTGAATTCTGCAGACATTGCTATACCTTCACCATTGAAAAATGAATAGATATAGTTGATGTTGGTGATTTCCAGATTTTCTATCAGTATAGCACCGCTCTGCCTTGTAAAATCAAAAATTCCAGTTTAAGAATGTTACAAAATTAGATAATGAAACTAAAGAGCGAAAGACGTTACAAATGGTTACCTTAGTATGGAAAAATGCTTCTCAAAGTTATTCAAGGTTTCAGTGTCATTGTTAAATCCGAAGCCGGGATAAGTTCTCATTAATCCTAACCTCTTTCCTTTTAGTCCACCGGGTCTTAGATGTTTCAAATAACCATCCTTTGGAATATATTTTGAACCTTTTTTGGTTGCCACTTCATCAAATTTATCAAAACCCACGATGGCATTAAGAAGATAAACAGCTTCTGTTCCAGTCCTTTATTGAAGAAAACAAATTGAAGTTCAACCCCACGAAACAATATTCAACATTGAATCCAAAAGCATATATTGACTATGACACATCTTCCTGTCACATTATGTAAGTACATAGAAACCAAATATTGCATAACATAAACCTAAGACACTTGACAGCAATCCGAGATGACAGCATGCTTTGACGTATCTCTGCCGCTTAATCCCGACTTCTTGATGGCCTTCACGACATCCATTCCATCAACAACCTAACCAAACAAAACATGTTTACCAAGGAGTGATTCAGTGGATCAAACAAACCAATATCTTTCGCTGGAGTTGAATAGAAGAACTCAACCATCATAAATGACATTAGACCAACTTGTTGTTTTTAGCTTACTAGTTATAATACCCATGCACGCATGGGTTTTTTTCTAAAACTTTTAATTAGGTATTATTATAAATTGAATACAAACAAATTGACATGTTCTAAACTCTTTTACTTACTGGACAAAAAATAGGAACTCTTATGTATATATGTATTTTATTTATTTATTGTTTTAATATAATGCTTTTGGAACCAATACCACAGTAGTCTCCCCAGCCAAATGAGACCCTAGATGATTTCGAGGAATCTCAAAAACAGTCCTTCACGTATATAGGGACGGAACTAGGACCCAATTTGACCAGGTGCATTTACAAAAAATTATACAAAATGAGGAACACAACTTTTTGGGACAAGGTGCATTTACGAAAAATCAAGGTTTTTTACAAAAAAATAACACTATGCCGCAAAATTCCATGGGTGTCCGGGGACTCCCCGGGATCCACCCTGGTTTCTGCACGTATACATATCCTTGGGTCTTTCCTAACAGTTATGATCTGAAATATAGAGCAATGGTCTCTCGTGGTTTTTTGTGTTGGCCCAAAGATTGGAAAGGGCATAAAAAATTTGACTGGGTGAGCAAGGCGTTTTTTGATCGACATCGATCATAAGTCTTAATAATGTGCTACTGCTAACTTGGAAAAGGTGATTCTAAAAGTCACTAGGTAAGCACAATGCTCCTTAATCCATATACTAATATAGACATTAATAGCCAATATGGGTTTTCAATTAATCATAATAGTTACAACTCATATTGTATCGAAATCTTTGAACAAAGCTATTAATGAGTATCATAACAGAGAAGTTAGTGTTTAAGACTCCACTCGCTCGGTTATTAAAACAGAATTTGAGCATATAAATCAAGAAAACAAACTGAGCCATGACAGCTATCATCGATTCTAAAATATACTATAAGAAAGGAATTGTAGCATTAACACTATAACTAAGCAGATAAATCATACCTAAAACAGAAAGCAGAATCACACATTAGCAAAGGATGCAATGTACTCAAAGCAGCTATTAAGATAGCTCCGTGACCCTGAATTTCCTGAATTAACGAATGTGCGGAGAGTCTTTGACACGATCTTGTATTGTACAACCATTTCAGATAAATTCATCACTATAATAGAATCCGCTTCCCTTTCTCCCAAAAGAATACAACGAACATCTGATATGATACTCCAGCTTTTGGGTAATGGCACCGTAATGTCATCAAGATTAACAATGTACTTCACCAACCATTCAGAACACCCATTCCTCATCTCATAAATATACAATTCTTTTGAATCATAATTACCCCTACAAAGTAGAAGCAAACAACCACGAGACTCGACCAACTTGCATTCATGATAAACCGTCCCATCAGAGGTTAAAAGGGTTTCTAAGGGTGTCAAAACCGGACACTCATTTAATATGTCTAACTTGAAATGCAAATTCGACCTATGATTTACCCAATGAATGGCATCATTCCAATATACTCCATCATGAAAACACATAAAACTTTCGAAGCTTAACCAATCCCCACAAACACCCCAACAATTTTATAAGAAAAACTTGTGGTCCTATGATCCTTGAGCTTTACTTGTTAAGCTTTAAGGTCATTGATATTGCAAATAACATCTCATACTCCTAAACTGTTTTTACTTCAAAAATACAAACATAAAAGGACACCTAGACACACACCTTTTATAAGTAGAGCTTGCTTTTTTACTTGTTTGAATATGATCAACTTATGTCGATTGACAGTTTCGAAAATAATGTTGGTTGTCCTGTGGAAAAAACAATTTATTCTTTTTTCCCTGGTTATGATTTATAGGCTTGTAAACATCGGCTTTAGGTGCTTCCGGATGTGATTTAGAGTTAATCAGCCAAATTATTCGAGAAAATCCTAATATGCACCCAACTAGTACCTACCTAGGCTGATTACTATTAGCTAGAAGGTGGCCAACCGCCAGATTAGCGCTTAGTGGTTTTTGCTAGATTGGTTACAAGTACTTAATAACAAAGTTTGAGATTACATTTAAACCTGTTTATGGATTAACCAAACTTTCTTTTTCTACTAATTAATAGCAATGATCACCTCTGATATTAAAAAGAAACTTGGAACTTTTTGGTAACAAGTAAAAACAATGCCAGTTACTAATCGCATTGAAAAACTCGAGTAATAGGCCGGGATTCCAATAATTCTTTGTTTCTTTCTTCGTCTTGACTTGCTTCCAGCACTCATCTGTTACACATCCTTTTGAAGCTGACTAGACGTTCTCGATGTACTGAAACCAAAAAAGAAAATCATTAGTGCGCAGAAAAATAACAAAAACAGATCATTGATGCGTCAAGTCACCTTTAAATTGTCGGGCTGTCTCCTTGGCTCGAGTCCATCACATTTGTTATTTTGGTGTTCATATAACATTTTCCCCAGATTATCATAAATATTATCGTTTTATTGGAATTGAAAACTGGTGAATTTGTTATTGCAAGCTAAAGATGACATTTAATTTGTAGAACGAAGGGGATATACCTTGTAAAGGACACCTCGTAAAAAAAAAGATAAAATTCAATTGGGTTGAGCATCCCACATCGTGCTTTGAAGAAAAGTAGCAAGAAAATATGTTATTATAAATAGGGAGGGAAAGGTAGCATTTAAGCTAGGGAAGTTCAAAGTTTGAAAAACCTAATATCTTCAGTGAGTCTGGCTTATATATTCTTAACTTGGGCTCATTTGGGAAATTGGTTATTTAAATTTTTTCCAAACCTAACAATTTCATGAGACAAATTTATGGTCTACACTTTGTGAGTTCTAGGACAATCTTAAAGATACAACTAATAGACCGGGCGTAATGGTGTACGTCCACAAACATGGTAGTGCAACCACCACACGCGAAGGCCACTATGACCACCTGGAATTACGCGTGGTCCTCCACTTTTGTCACTCGTTTGGCCAAAACTTTTTTTGTTTGTGTATGTGAAGTATATTGTGTTTTATGTTTGCATATAAGTGGGTCATGTTTATGTATTTAGAGTGATTGTCACCATTACGATTGTTTGGTGGTTGGAATAAATACGGTCTAAAAATGTTAAATAATTGTATCATACGTTTAGAATTACAGAGATTTATTGACTATGTCTATCTTTCAAAAACATTGTGGTGAAATTCAGGCCTTTTTCAGTAGACATGACATAAGTTCTTAATAATAGTGAAATTTAGAATCCAAAATGGACTTGCAAAATTACAATCATAATTCATGACCATTGCACAATGATGTTCTCCAAAATCAAAAGAAAAATGGAACTGTTGATAAAAGGTAAACAAGTGTAAAACTCGAGTAATAGGACGGGATTCCAATAATTATTTGTTTTTTTTCTTCGTCTTGACTTGCTTCTAGGAGACATCTGTTACACATGCTTGGCAACAATCTAGTTAGTTTTCTTGTATTTTCTGAATCAACTTATTTAGCTTTTTATACCAATATAATGCTTATATTTAGTCACCCATGGTTTTACGTTGAGCAACATTGAGCTGGAATTTGAAATGTTTTTTGTTAAAAGGTTTCTTGATGGCGGAAACAAACTATGGGCTCCTAATGAAAGTCAACAGTCTGAAACAACCCAAAAGAATATTTACAGCTAGTGTGTTATTTAGCTATTCATTATAATTCCCAAACTCACGATATAGTTTGAGTGATAATTTTGACACCACACGAAAATGATCATTAGGTGACAGATCATTAAATATGTTTATAGTGCTTGTTCGTTATGGAAGTCAAACATTTGTGCTGAAATATCTATGTGCATACTGATTCGATGTAGCTAGTGGGAGTTGGGTGCATATTACTCGGACGGCAACTTGATCACAAAAAAGAAAAGAGACGCAAGGTCGCTGAAGAAAATAGATAGGGTCACCCTGAGCACTCTAGGTTGCAAGTCATCTAAGCTAAAAGAAGGTTTTGGTTCCCTTTTACACCAGACAACAACAATGAAAGAAGTCGCGAGGGTTTATCGGGGATACAAGCATATATGGATTCTGCCATATCATGTGTGTGCTCAACTATTTCTTTACAAGTTGGAAATTCATCAACTTATGTATAACAGTTTCGAAAGCCCTGTGTCTCATGCAGCATTATTGCTGTTGGATCCTACATTTTCAATGTGACTCGATTGTGATGAGATCTCATGTTGCAATTTGCTTTGCTTGTTTACAGTAGTAAATTACTGTGATTACCTTTTTCTTCCGTGGATATGACTTCTAACTAGCTAGTAGCTTATGTTTTATAAATTATAATGTTACAAATAATTTAAAGATATTAAAAATCAAACAATCAAAAGACCAATAGAAAGTAAAACTAATGGAAGCTAGCATAAAACTAATGGAAGCACGCAAAGTCATGTCCTTTCAATTAATGTTCTGTGTTCTTGTTTTTCTCACGGGTGACATGAATGCTAAGAAACTTGTGCAATGCAGGCACAAGAATGGATGCAGCTGCTGTTTTAAAGAGAGGTGACTAGCTCATGTGATGATCTATGCTATGCTATATAGATCATCTAATCTTCTATCATTATTAGTTACATATGTGTTTCTAGAAATTTACAGAAAAATTATGATAAAAGTGGGATTTTTACCAGTATAAGAAGGCGATAGCAGGTTACCAGTTTGTATTATTCGCATTTCTTCTGTATTTGTTTTACTTCTGAAAGAGTTTGTTTCTTTGCTTAATAGAAATTGATTTGTTTTTAAGACTATGTTGGTTGTTCTGCCAGTTGAAGCTTCGTTGCCATTTGATTGGCTTTTTTTGCCATTTCTTTCACATAGTTAATACAGAAGATGAGGCTACTATATTATCCATTCTAAGCCAAAGTAAGCAGCTAGTGCTTGTTCTTTTCTAGATATAAAACCATGTTAATATTGTCCGCATCTTTAAAAAAACTTAGCGTGCTAGTGGTCATCTCTAGAGCTTTTATGGACATGACTTCTATGTAGCTAACAACACCTATGAATGGATCATCCAAACGTTCTTTTTCCAATTTATGGCAGTTTAGAATTCGTACAATCAATGGCCGTTGCACAATGGTCCCGTTTCTGATCTCATAAGGATAGGGTCACCCCGAGCAATCCAGGTAGCAAGTCATCCATAAGAAGGTTTTGGTTCCCTTTTAAACCAAACAACAAGTGAAAGAAACCGTCAGGGCTTAACGGGGATATGAGCCTGGATTTTGCCATATCATGTTTGTGCTCAACTTTGTGGTGGCTGTAGTAAATTACTGTGATTACGTTCTTCTTGAGTGGATATGACTTCTAAGTATAGTAGCTTATGTTTTAAAATGTTATAAATAACTTAAAAAGTATTAAAAATCAAACAATTCAAAGACCATAGAAAGTAAAACTAATGTAAGGTAGCATAAAAAAAAGTCATTGTTTACAATCCCACATCGAGCTTTGAAGGAAAGTAGCCGGAAAATATGTTATTATAAATAGGGAGGGAAATGTTGTATTTTAGGTAGGGAAGTTCAAAGTTTGAAAAACCATTTTTCATAGACTGACCTTAGTTATAATTTCTTAACTCGGGCTAATCTGTGACAATTGGTTATTTAAATTTTTTACAAACCAACAATTTTATAAGAAAAACTTGTGGTCCTATGATCCTTGAGCTATACTTTCGTAAGCTTTAAAGTTATTGATATTGCAAATAACTTTACATACTACTAAACTAAACTGTAAAAAATACAAATGTAAATGGACACTTACTAGCTATAAGGTGGCCGACCGCCAAGATTAGTTATGAGTACTTAATAACAAACTTGAGATTAAAATTAAACCTGAATGGATTAACCAAACTTTCTTTTTTTAATTAATAGCTATGTAGAATTCAAAATGGAGTTGCCAAGTAATAATCATTATTTGTAACCATTGCACAATGCCATTTGATAATCGCAGTGAAAAACTCGAGCCCCGATCCCAATAGTTTTATGTTTCTTTCTTGTTCTTGAGTTGCCTTTAGCACTCATCTGTTACACATCCTTTTGAAGCCGACGGACGTTCTTGATGTACAGGAACCAAAAAAGAAAATCATTAGTGCGTAGAAAAAATAACAAAAACAGACCATTGATGCATCAAGTCACCTTTAAATTGTGAGGTTGTCTCCTTAGCTCAAGTCCATCACATTTGTTACTTTGGTGTTCATATAACATGTTCCCCGGATTATCATAAATATTATCCGTTTTTTGGAACTGAAAATTGGTGATTTGTTATTGTAAGCCAAAGATGACATTCAATTTGTAGACCGAAGGGGATATACCTTGTAAAGGACACCTCTTTCAGCCTTGTACACAGGTGGGGTCCATGACTTTCGTTGCTCGTTTAGCTCTTCATCTGCTAGCTGAACGTCCATTCTTTTCTTGCTGATGTGTATTGCCATTATATCGCCGTTTAGGACTAGACTAATTGGACCACCTTCCTGCATTCCCATTAACGTTTCATGTAAAGGGTTCAACCTACATTTACAGCTCCTTAAACTAATGCAAGTTTACTATAAACACTTCCTTGATATTCTTTCGGCTAATCATGAACAGTTTCTTGATATTCGTTTTGGAAATGTGTCAACAAAGTCACTTTCATTAGCTTTTGTTGCTAATCTTGCATCTAAATTACCAATTTGACATTACTAATGTTAAATCCGCTAATTGTCATTTCTGTAAGGAGATTGAACATTTTATTAAACTAGATTTGAGAACCACCTGAAAATTGTCCATCGGTTAACAATGCAACTTCCTGCAAAATATGACAAAATTCTTAGCTCACAAGTAACCAATTTACCTGATTAAACAGCCTTAAGAACACAACATGTTGGTAAACTGTATGGTCTCTCTCCTATTGGATTGTTTTGCACGAATTGATGAGATCTCAGGCTGCAATTTGCTTTGCTTGTTTACAGAAGTAAATTAATGTGATTACCCTTTTCTTCGGTGGATATGACTTCTAAGTAGCTAGTAACAATAATGTTTTATAATGTTACAAATAACTTAAAAAATATTAAAAATCAAACAACCAAAAGACCATAGAAAGTAAAACTAATGCTAGTTAGCTGCTAGCTTTAAAAAATAAAATAAAAAATAAGAAATAATAAAAAATAAAAAATCAGTGTTTACCATCCCACATCGAGCTTTGAAGGGAAGTAGCAAGAAAAGATGTCATTATAAATAGGGAGGGAAAGGTTGTATTCAAGGTAGGGAGGTTCAAAGTTTGAAAAACCCACTTTGTTATATCAGAGCGAGTTATAATTTTATAACTTGGTCTGATACATGACAAGTGGTTTATTTAAATTTTTTACAAACCATCAATTTTATAAAAAGTTTTTAGGGTTCTATGGTAAATATTAACAACTTATGTCTATCTTCCAAAAACATAGTGGTGAAGTTACAATCATAAATCATGACCATTGCACAATGATCTTCTACAATATCAAAAGAAAATTGGAATTAAACATAATGATTCTATTCATAGAAGGCAGATACATTAAGTAAACAATACTACAATGCCCTTTACTAATTGAGTAATTGCAGTAAAAAACTCGAGTAATAGGCCCGAATCCCAATAATTTTTGTAGGACGCATCTGTTACACATCCTGGGCAGCAATCTAGTAAGTATTTTTGTATTATTATGTATCAACTCATTTAGCTTTTTATACCAATAGAATGCTTATATTTAGTCACCCATATTTTTACGTTGAGCAACTAATGAAAGACAATGGTCTGAAATTAACAACCCAAAAGAACATTTACAGCAACTGCGATTTTTAGCTATTCAATATAATTCCCAAACTCACAATATAGTTTTAAGTGATAATTTTGACACCACACGAAAATGATCATTAGGTGCAGGTCATTAAATATGTTTATAGCGCTTGTTCGTTATGGAAGTCCAACATCTGTGCTGAAATATCTATGTGACTTACTGATTCGATGTAGTGGGAGTTGCGTGCATATTAGTCGGATGGCAACTTGATCACAAAAGAGGAAAGAGACGCAAGGTTGCCGAAGAAAGAGACTTGGCATATGCATATTCAGACCAGATACATATACTGTCTTCTGTCTCCTGCTTCTGATTCTAATGTTACATCTTTCAGTTACGCAAAAGCACGTCAACATCAGCTCACAATTCTCTAATGAACATTTGTGGACGGTGGATCCCGCTGCCAGTGGAACTGGTAAGATTGTAAACCGCCTAAGGCCCACATCGCTCTTTGAAGGAAAGTAGTATGAAAAGATGTTAATATAAATAGGGAGGGAAAGATGTTGTAACTTGTAAGGTAGGGAAGTTCAAAGTTTGAAAAACCATTTGGAGCATAAAAGCTCGCATTATAATTTTGTAATTTGGGCTTTTATGTGCGAATTGGTTATTTGAATTTTTTACAAACCAACAATTTTATAGGATATACTTGTTTTAGGTTTAAGTTTAAGTCTTATCTAAAAATAAACTAGTTATAAGTCCCGTGCACGCACGGGGTTTACACATAAATCAAATTTATTTTAAAATTTTAGTTTACTATATAGACATATAAGAATTTACCCGTAAAATTTGTGATATAATTACAACTAATAAATATGCATAAGTCTTTCATTATGTATTAATATCTATTAATATTTTGTAAAAAATTTTATTGGATGAAAGCTTTAAGTTTGTTCAGCTGACATAGATGTTGAGGTTGAGGTTGATGTTGTTGTTTAACTATTCATATCATGTTGTACAAAATATGCGAGTTTAGTAACACATAGTGAGCGTTGATGAAGTTAAAATATACCCCTTAAAGTTTTTTAAAAATGTTTTTTCCAGATATCCGTATATAAACTTTAAATAATAATTACATGAGTCATTGTTATAAGTACAATCGCATATATTTATTTTCATATCACGGTAACTCGTGCTTAGCATTTGATATTTATATTACCGTTAATAATAATTTAGCCGTATTTAATATTTAAACCCGTGTACGCATAGATTAAACTTTTAAATAAGATAACATGAGTTTTGACGTATATAGTAAAAGAAATAAAGTTTAAACTAACATTTATTTTAAAAATATTTAAAGTATATTAAAACTAATTCGTATATTAACAAAATTTTGTATTTTAATTGATAAATAAAGTCTCAAATTAATACTAATACTTATGTAATTGTAAATAAATTCATATTATAAAGTACAGGGGAATAAAGTGTAAGGGGTTATTTGTTTATTATTTAAAGTAAGTTAATACCAACATGATACGTTCAAATATGTGCTCCTAATGAAACTCAACAGTCCGAAACAAGCCAAAAGAACATTTACAGCTAGTGCGTTTTTTAGCTATTCATTATGATTCCCAAACTCACAATATAGTTTTAATTGATAATTTTGACACCACATGAAAATGATGATTAGGTAACATATCATTAAATATGTTTGTAGTGCTTGTTCGTTATGGAAGTCTAACATTTGTGCTGGAATATCTATGTGTGACTTACTGATTCGATGTAGTGGGAGTTGGGTGCATATTACTCGGATGGCAACTTGATCACAAAAGAGGAAAGAGACGCAAGGTCGTCGAAGAAAGAGACTTGGAACTGGTTACTTTTGATTCTAATGTTGCATCCTTCAGTTACACAAAAGCACGTTAACATCAGCTCACAATTATCTAATGAACATTCGTGGTTACCCGCTGCTGGTGGAACTGGTTAGATTGTAAACCAACTAACGCCTATACATACTCCTCAACCTCTAAAGGATCATCACTGGCAGTTGGGAGCCACACCGTCTTCTAAGTCAACTCTTAAGCACAAATGCGTACAACCACAAGCAATACGCCAGTGTCTCCAAGGTCCATGGCTCCTTTAACGAGCAGAACTTCCACAAACCGAATGATGAAAACAAGAGGGGCACATGTGTCTCCATACCACATGGGCCCGACCGTATCAGCAGTAGCTAAAGCCACTGACGGAGCCAGTAGGGGGGCTGGAGGGTGCTTGGCCCCCCCTAACCGTCTCAATTGCCTTAGATATATGTGAGAGGAACCACCTTGGATTAGTTTCATTTAAATTTAAAAGCAAAGAAGGAAAAAATATTTAAAAATTCCGGCCATAATGACGGAGAACCCCAAAAAAAAAAAAAAAAAAAAAAAAAGTCGAGCCCCCCTTAACACAAATTCCTGGCTTCGTCCCTGGCTAAAGCAATACTAACAACTAGTAGTATTCCCATGGATAGGGTCACCTCGAGCACTCCAGGTAGCAAGTCATCTAGGAGATGGTTTTGGTTCCCTTTTACACCAAACAAGTGAAAGAAGCCGTCGGAGATTTTGCCATATCATGTGTGTGCTCAACTGGGTTGAGCATCCCACATCGTTCTTTGAAGGAAAGTAGCATGAAAAGATGTTATTATAAATAGAGAGGGAAAGATGTTGTAAGGTAGGGAAGTTCAAAGTTTGAAAAACCATATGGAGCATAAAAGGTCGCATTATAACTTTTGTAATTTGGGCTTTTATGTCCCAATTGGTTATTTGAATTTTTTACAAATCAACAATTTTATAAGAAATACTTGTTTTAAGTTTAAGTTTAAGTTTAAGTTTTATCTAAAAATACATGAGATAAAATAATGTAAAATAATGGGTTTTTGATTTTTTTTTTTTTTTTTTTTTTTTTTTTTTTTTTTTTTTTAAAGAAGTGAACCATCTTTTTGTTTATGTTCAAACACCCAAGAAATATAATGTAAAATATTAGTTGTTTTAATTTTAGTTGTTGAAATTTGAAAAGTTTTCTTAGTTTAATTTTATGGCTTTTAGAACGGACTCTTTCCCTTACTAGTTAGTTATAATAACTGAAAGCTGATTTCTATTTTCAATAGAGAAATTTAAGAAAATATTCATTTTAAACACATTTTCTTTTTTATGCATTTCTAAGAAAACTTTTCTAAAATGACTCATTTTTTTGGGAAATCATGGTTTTTTATCTTTTGGCCGACTAATCTATACGGTTTTAAACCACTGCCACACAGACTCAAACTAGATAAAGCATTCTCTTTTCAGAAGGTTGATGTGACCACTTAAAGGTTGTTTGCACCTAGCAGGAATTAAACTTATACCAAACTCCTCAATTTTAAATCTCCTTTTAACGGTTTGCTCATTTTTTGAATTCGTTATTTTTAAGTCGAGTTTTCTTAGATCTAAACGATTTTTTTCGTTTCCTTTTTGCTAAAATCGTTGATATTTTGATCCGGAGTATTAGTTTGTTAAAATATTCCTATTTTACTAGAAAAAATTGGTTTCTTGTAAATGAATGCATTTGTAAAAAAACGTTTATTTTTTCAGATCTATAAGTTTGTGACACCCAAACAAGCACATCATATTGTAACATACTTCACTATTATGGAGTCATTGTAACAAATTTTAGTAGCTGATAAAATTTTATAAGAAAAACTAGTAGTTTTAGGATCATTAAGCTGAACTTGTTAAGCTTGAAGGTTGCTTTTTTACAAAGGCAACCAAATATATAACCAAAGAACGAAGTACAAAACAAGTCCAAACTTGCTTGAAGAAGCCGGGGCCTGGAAATAACAACTCACGAAGGGGACGAACAACAAAAGAAGAAAAAACAAAGTAGACCTCATAGCAAATATAGCCACTAACTAAAGATGATACCAATGCAAACAACTAACACACACAATAACGATAAGTCACAAAACCAAATCAAAATACCCGAGCTCCAAAAGGTATCGAAGAATGGCAGGCGTTCCTCCAATCTACGCCAATGTCACCAAGGTCCATGGCTCCTTTAACAAGAGGGGCACGGGTGTCTCCTATTTCAATGAAGGATGATGGCAGCCCGCCGTCTTCTTCAGTTACAAACTACATGAGCCCGACCGTGCCAGCAATAGCTAAAGCAAGACTAACAACTAATAGTGTTCCCAAGGATAGGTTCACACCGAGCACTCCAAGTAGCAAGTCATCTAAAAGAAGGTTTTGGTTCCCTTTTACACCAAAAAACAAGTGAAAGAAGCCATCAGTGTTTATCAGGGATATAAGCATGTATTATGTGATATCATGTGTGTGTTGTTGGTTGTTATGTGTTTAAGTGTTCCCAGATTAGGGTAAAGATAATCAATGAGTACCGGATATTCACTTGAAATCGTGTTATCACTTTCCAATAGAAACTATTCGACCCTATGCCTGGGTTACACGAATATCTCTATGGGATAAGACCAAGTTATGTTCTTTTTTTAGGCACAAATCAAGAACACAAAACGTATTCAAGTGTTTAGGGTTTGTGTCGATAATCGTATCCTTGCAGAATGTTATGACCTCTATTTATAATAGAGAATACTCAAACCCTAACCCATGGAATTATGGATAATTAATGGCCCATTAATTATATCATAATATTTTCCACAATAGTAGGAATCAGTGGTTAAAAACGAGCAGCAGAATAAACTGATGCCATCAGCAGAATCATTCTAGCTGCAGAATCTACTAGCAGAATCCACCATCAGCAGAATCAGATCAGCAGAAACAGATTCTACTAGCAGAAACAGATTCTACTAGTAACCACTATTGAGTCAGGGAATTCAGTGACCAAATGAGTGTACACTCCGTACCTCCAAACCCATTACCAGGTGTGAATTAATCCCTCAAGTGCACTAAATTTTCCAACAATCCTCCCCAAATTTAGTTCACTTCCTTTGCATGAAAAATTAAACACAAAACAAAATATATGCATAAATGAAAATATCTTGAAGATTGAATTCTCATCTTAGTACATTACACATTCAAATATTCGAGAATCAGGGTGTTCTAAGAATTGAACCCTTCAACCCATTTGAATACCTGAAGATAAAATACACATACATTTTCAAACACTTAAATAAACCTGACACTATACAAGCCATGTGTCCATATCCAATTCATAAATGTTGTAAAAGCTAAAAGTCCAAAGCTTCCTGAAGCGGCAAAACTTCAACATTTACATTGGTGGTTCCTCTTTATTCATGCTCCTGCTTAGCACTTTTTCAAAAAAAATTAACCATTAAGAAGTTATGACTTCATCCTCCTTTCCAGCAGGTTCTAAGCATAAACCTTGGGATGTTTGTAAAACATGTGCTCCAGTCCACTAAATGTTCAGCTTTCCACATTGAACTCAGCTCCCAAGTTTCCTTAGGAGGGAGTTGGGTATCTTAATATTTAGTGACTAAATTGGACTTCAAACCCATCCCTTGAGTAGACTTTAAAACCAATTCTCTAGCCAAACCCTTCGTCAAGTGATCAGCTAAGTTTCGTTGAGATCTAACAAACTCTATAAATATCACCCCATTCATGATAAGTTCACGAATCATGCTATGCCTGACACCTAAGTGTCTAGACTTCCCATTGTACATCTGGCTATAAGCCTTTGCCAATGTAGCAGCACTATCACAACGGATAGAAATAGGTGTTATAGGTTTAGGCCACAATGGAATCTCAAGAAGCAAGTTTTTCAACCATTCAGCTTCTTTGCCAGCAGCTGTTAAAGCCACAAATTCATATTCCATGGTTGAACTGGTAATGCAAGTTTGTTTCTTGGATGCCCAAGAAATTGCACCTCCACCAAGTACGAATACCCAGCCACTGGTAGACGAATTGTCTTCAGTGTTACTGATCCAACTTGCATCAGTGTATCCTTCTAATACAGAAGGATAACCAGTATATGAGAGACTATAATCCATAGTTCTCTTTATAGGTGATGTATGAATATAAAATATATAAGAATCAAATAAAACGCAGCGGAACAACATCACCCACACGGATCTCATATAGCCATATGATCAATCAAATAATAAACAACAACATGTTATACCTTTGTAGCGTGATCGGTAGAATCATATGGAGACCATCACCAACACCATGAACCACCTATGAAACCAAGTGACCAAAATAGATCACCTCTATGATGGAAACACACTACACGTCATAGATCACCACCCGATGCTAGTCTTGACCCCGTAACACGTGATCTAGCCTTGAACTACACTAGAATAAGGTTAGATGAGATCAAAAACACCAAACCCTCATATGGTTGAGTTTAATTTCGTGGCTTTTGAGGAGGGGAAGGAGGAGAGACTTTTGGTAAGTGGTTATTATAATTGATAACCTTAATTGACCAATTCAATATGAGGTTATAACAAAAATGTTACACTTAACCCCTTGCTCTTTTTTCCTCTTGTTTCCCACCATGTCCGGCCATATGGGGGCCTTAAATGGGCTTGCCCATTTGTTGGTCCAATCAAATAAACTAAGTACTAGCTTAGTTATTAGTAGCCCGTTATTGATCCCGAGTTACGTAGTCGTTTATATATTGTAAATACGATAAATACAATCTATAAAATGGTGTCTCTGTGTATAAGTGTGTGACCCCATAGGCTCACATATGTCTAGCCATATAATTATTTATTATGACACGAGCATACTCCAACAGCTCCCACTTGCGACATCATAATAATCAAGTAATTATACAAGCAAAGGTTAGCGTCTAGCAACACGCCAATGCCCCTAGAAATATGTGAGGGTAGTTTCTTAAACTTCTCATTTAAATGGTTTTAATGCCATCTTTCCTTTTGTTACAGATACTATGTTGAACACTAGACATGGATCAAAGTCATTCCATTTGTTCAACTATTCTGTTTCTCGATCTAGATATTGAACAAGATTACCAAGTGAATTAAGATTCATCTTAATCTCATTTGGGTACGGCCATACAAACATCTATTCAATTCATCGAGGGGCCCAATAGTATCTAACTCCATGACATGTGGAGGAACAAATCCTATTTTGACTGCACGTGTCATTCATGTGTTTCAAATCACTCCTGAAAATGGTTTTTATAACTACCTTATTCAGGACAGCGTTTAACCATATCAAAGAATAAAATTCCGCACATGCAAGACCTACTTTCATCTCAAGTCTAAGGATAAGAGACATAACCATTTACGAGATTCACTATTGACGCTGATCCATGCAGTGAATACTCGAAGGTTGGGTCAGTCCAATGTTCATCACAATGAACAACATATGAGTTTGGCAAATAAATCACCAACACGCTCACATTTGCCTTAATTTGATGATACTCCCGTATCGTCAACCGGCAATGGACAATTTTAGAATAAATAAATTATTCATGGATTAAACATGCAAATATAGAACACAGTAGTATAAATGAAGACGATAATACCCGGTATATCAATTCATTTTATAATACGACTGCTTATAGTTCCATTATCCAAATACTAAAAACAGATATGCACAAGACTACATATAGATCGGAATCTGATGTTTCCACCATGATCAATTTTGTTGTACAAGACAACAAGTAGTCATCTGAGTAAACTTTGAGAATACTTGTTTCAAAATTCAAAAATGTTTTGAATGATGATTGTCCTTTTGTATGTGTGCAATCAAGTACAATATGAGTATTGCAACAATACATTCCATAGTGTGTTTGAAGCTAGCAAAACACCAACTTTAGACAGTCATAATAACAGTTTTCCAAACTGTAAAGTATTCTTATTCTTTTAATGTATAATGCATCAATGCTCTCAATCGAGCACATCTAGTTAGAGGTGTCATCATTCATGATGTCATCCTACTACGACTAGGGTTGAGCATCATCTCAGTTATATAAGCATCAATGAATGAAAGTATAACAAAGCTTCTTGAATATCCGTAAACATTTTGAACAAATCTTTGGTCCTTTGCAGGTCCATTAGGTTGTTCGTTTAACAATTATCTAACGACTTTCACTTAGATATTTGTTGTTATCAACTCATCTTGCATTCATGCAAATGATATAAATAATCGAATACATAATATGACTTACATAATGAATCCTTTAGTCAAACTTAAGATTTCCATTCATGCATTCAATCTCATCATGTAAGATTGATCATTGAGACTCCCCTCAATGACATGTCATATTGTGTTTAGATTATTAACCGCTTATATTTATTCTAATAAACACATGCAACAAGGTTTTATGTTTTATTTCCTAAATTCCTTAATTGAAACTTCATTCCAGGCTAAGGATCAAAGTCTAGCTTAGATGGAATATTGTTTCTTATATGTTAACAACATATGAGATTTAAGAAAATAAATTCATTTATCCTACTTGCACTCTGAGTTCTCGGGAGTAATCTTATTTAATCAAAATCAAATTAATGATTAAATTAAGATCTCTGCTCCTAGATGCATGATCTAATCCACATATGGATTCTTATGTCTTGTATACATAATAAAGATTATACAGATTCATAAACCCTTTTGATTACTCATCGTCCTCGCAAAAGTAATCAAAAAGTGTTTTGAAATCCCATTGTCATATTTCATTTACATGAAAACAGGTATGACAATTAATCATCTTTATACATTTAATGTTTGTAGGTATGAAGATTTAATCATAATCAATTTCTTGAGTATGAGTAAACTCTTTCTACTACGCATGCATTAAATATGTGTACAAGTTTGTCCTTATGAGTCTTCTAGTTCAAGAAACTCATTTTAAACCTCACAGTCTAACTGATTTGGTAAGAGATCAATCAATCTCCATGAGTGATTATCTTTCAAGGACTGCATCTTATCATTCATAGTTTTGAGCTATTCTTCAGATTCAAGATCTGATAATGCATCTCTTTAGTTAGTAGGTTCACTATGATCCTCCAACTTATGTCCCTTAACATTGATATAAAAAATATATCATTCAGGTGTTAGGGGTATCATTGCGGATTTATGAATGAGAGATATCAATCTATGGTTTAACATATGCATGTTCAACCTTAGTATGACATTAGCAAGTGTACTCAGAAGGTTGTGTATTTAGCTCTTGAATAACTTCAAGATCTAAAGGTGCTCCCACTTGCTTTTGTAAGTGGAGACTAATCTCCAAGTACTCAGCATCTTGATAACAATAAATTGTTTTCAAGTGGGACATCCAAAATACACTGTTAGTTCTTGACTCTAGTTTGTTAATTATTTACTCTTAGGTATTTAACAAATTCAGAACTTCAATCAAGACATAATGGGATTCATCCCATTCCATAATACAATGGTGTCCTAAATTCCTTCTGGGTTGGAACCATATTGGGTGTACGCATGGCACATCCAATTTTCTAACCTTGATTGCTTTTGAGGTAAAAGAGTTTAAGTCATCAAAAATCAAACAATATCCATGATGGACATACCATAAAGTTGTGGTATTCCACGTGGATAGATGTTGTGAGACTATCACACAACTCATTAGATGAACTTATACTCTTTGGCTTACGTATCTGCCAACCAAGTCATACCAGATGGCATCAATAGTATTTTTAGCCTACTGCATACTTTATATTTAAAGTCTTTGAGCAAGTCAATGACTTCATGCGTATGTTTTAACTAGAAACATAAACATTAAATATTTTATTATACGTCGTAAGTGTACATGTCTTTAACAAGAAGACATAACAAATTGACGTCTTTACTTTACGTTATAAGTCTTTCAACAATTAACGGAATTGATGTTTATGTCTTTACAAGAGACCTAAACATATTCAACTAAAGTAATTATGAGTGCCGACAATTGGCCTCAATAGTCATTTCAAGTTAATTACATACTTCATGATTATGAATTTACAAAAAGACATAATCATATTTACTAAACAATTCAGCAAATATGTTGAAGTAGCTTTTCATGTTATCTTGACATTTTTTCTAATTAGGGCAATATATATTTTATGTGTATAAGTCCTAATAGAACCTTATTTTTCTTACCTTTCAGTCAAGAAAAACCATTAGTCATATTGTTATATGTTGTACCTTGCATACAATTAAGATTTCTCCCACTTGTGCACGACACAACATTATGCAAGCAAATATGACAATGTAACAGATAACTTATGATTTTAGTCAAAATCAAAATATAGATGTATAGAACTTTATCGCTTTTATAAAGAATCATGCATAACAATTTTATTGATAACATTTCAGGAAGCAACATCAGGAACGCGACAAGTTATCTAATAAATTCATGCAATGGTTCTCATAAAAACTATGATGCTTCATATGTGGAAAGTAATGTATTATTTCAAGACAATCTAGAAATAAGATGGGCAACTTGTAAGTTAATAGAGCTTACAACTCCCACTGGATTAGAGAACATTACATGTGTTTCGTCACCAGTAATACAATCACGTAGCTCCCACTGGATTAGACAACATTATAAGTGTTACATCACCAGTGGAGAGTGAGAGACGATTGGATACTTTCCTACTTTCTTTGAATATCTACACATTATTGCTAATGTGAGTCACTATGACTAGTAAACATGTACTTAGGTATTTAAGGAAGTGCATCAAGTTCTAACATATAGATGATGGGCTAGCCATCATTTTAAACTTGAAAATAGGCATGCAGTTCCTCCATGTTTATTGGGTAAAGACACATTGCTAGGTAATCATGCTAGTAATTGCCTTTACCATTTTGCGGTTTATTGATATTTCCTTTTTCTAATTATTTAAACTCATTTCAGTTTGGTAGCTATAAAAAACATGTTCTCTAGTTATCCAAATATCTTATTTCTTCAAGGTTTCAAAACCGGAACAAGGGTTATAAAACGAACTTGATGGAATAAGATGTGCAACCATACTTAACCATTTTGACTTTTTATAAGACATCACGATTTCTAGAGTATGTGTGCTTTGAGTTTGATTAGAATTAGGACAATTCAAATATTCCTATTATGGCTTTTCCTCATAAGGAAAAGGATAGGAACAAGTCTCTTTCTTACAAGGAAAGGAATACTTAGTTTGATCATTTTAACAAGAAAAGAACAATCTTTTGTTTACGATTTGTGTTGCATTAATTCATTAATTGAATTCTCAAGGTTCATATTTAGTATTTTCGATAATTATCCTTTTATAAATTAATTACCCCATGTTTACAATTTAAAACAATTAATTTACGTAAAAGGCTAAGATCCACATTGTGCTTCTACTATCACAGCTAGCAATAGTAGATTCAATTGGTAGGCGACGATCACCAATTGCATTACAAGTGCAACTCTTAGATCCTTATGGGACTCATGGCATCTAGTGTCAAACAACTAGTGTCATGTAGGCATGTTTAGTCCCATCTTTGCCTCGGGTCAAGGTCTCACCTCTTAACTCGATTAAGTTATCCAATTTGAGAACGTGCGAGAATATATCTAGGTCTCACGCATAGAGAATAGTCACCTTGGGTTACAATTCAACCTAGGTCCCACGCATAGGCAAAAGGTAATTGCAAGTGTTCTCAATATTGGACGGCATGACTTAAATTTTGACGGGTAAAAGTTTTGATGTGGATCAAAAGGTGTACGAAAGAAGCATGCATTCATCCTTCGTAGCACAAGTTAAAAACTTTTCTTAACTTAAGTCTAATCATTGTTTTAATTTATGTGTGTCAAGTTGTCCATTTTCATGACTAATATTAATCCTACATGGATAATAAAGTTTGGACAATACATAAATAAAATAACATACATAACAAGTTTAGGTGTTATTTTAAAAAACAATGATTTTAAGTTTCAAAAACTTAGTAAAACTAAATCATAAGACTTAGTTTTTAAAATGGTTTGTGTTTCGTTATAAGTTTATAGAAAACTATTTGCAATTTACATATGATCACAAGATATATAAAAAGCAAAACAAACACACAACCACAATATGCAAAGCCTCAACCGATGAAAAAAACCTATTCTTGGTCTCGTGAGCCATCACGACAACCAAGAGTCAACTAGGGACAAACCACACAACCACACGGAGGACTCCCACTTGCTCCAAGACAATCAAGAGCAAGTTGGAAGCCCATGATGCACATGAAAAGAAGTTTCTGTCCTTCCAGAATTTCTGTGTTAGAGGGCCCAAAAGTCCATGAAGGAGGCTTCTCCGGACCTAGCTCAAAACTAGAAAGTTGTAGGCCCATGTCTTGGGTACCTGCAAAAAACATTTCAGCCAAAAAAACCTTACCAATCACCGGGAAACTCCGTTTTACCAACTGGTGTTCCAGCAGTCAGCCAGTCATTATTCGGCAAAAACGTCTTTAACTCTTTCGCCATTCACCACCAAGCCACGATTACATTATATTGAAATTAAAATACAATTAATCTACTTTTAATCTACTGTAAAAGTGCCCAAACAATGGCTACAACCAAAAGAATATAATAACATAAATGCCGAAACAATGGCAAAAACCCCAAAACACGAAATTAAACAACAACCACAACCATCCAATGCACAAGTGGTCTAGGTTTTCATCGGCTTTGCAGATAAACATAATAATACCATAATATTATGAATGAAACATGGTGTTGGCTAACTCCATGGACAAACATGCATGTATTTGCCATGGAAAACAAAATAATAACAAAAATTAAATTGTTAGCCAACGAAAACGAAGAAATTAATTGACAAGAATTAAAACCCCGTTAGGTACATGTTTCCTATGACTTAAGGGTCAAAACCCACTGATATTAGGACCTTCCAAATACCATTTAACCACAGAAAATATGGCCTTAGGGGCTGAATTAAAACCGTTTCAAAAACCGATAAAAAACACGCGTTTTAGGCCATTTTTCACGTACCCGACAATTAACCAATTAGCGTATGCATAACAAATGGCCATGGGACCAAAAAGTGCAGATCATAAGACCCCTAAAGGGTCGTCTTATGAGAAAAAAAATTGGAGCCCTAGGGCTGTTTTAACCATGACTTCAAAAATCATCAAAAAAACACCCGTTTTAGCCATTTTTATGCATACCCGATAATCATATGGCACATATGATGGCTCGTGATACCACTATAGGTGATGTATGAGTATAAAATATATAAGAATCAAATAAAACGCAGCAGAACAACATCACCCACACGGATCTCATATAGCCATATGATCAATCAAATAATAAACAACAACATGTTATACCTTTGTAGCGTGATCGGTAGAATCATATGGAGACCATCACCAACACCATGAACCACCTATGAAACCAAGTGACCAAAATAGATCACCTCTATGATGGAAACACACTACACGTCATAGATCACCACCCGATGCTAGTCTTGACCCCGTAACACGCGATCTAGCCTTGAACTACACTAGAATAAGGTTAGATGAGATCAAAAACACCAAACCCTCATATGGTTGAGTTTAATTTCGTGGCTTTTGAGGAGGGGAAGGAGGAGAGACTTTTGGTAAGTGGTTATTATAATTGATAACCTTAATTGACCAATTCAATAGGAGGTTATAACAAAAATGTTACACTTAACCCCTTGCTCTTTTTTCCTCTTGTTTCCCACCATGTCCGGCCATATGGGGGCCTTAAATGGGCTTGCCCATTTGTTGGTCCAATCAAATAAACTAAGTACTAGCTTAGTTATTAGTAGCCCGTTATTGATCCCGAGTTACGTAGTCGTTTATATATTGTAAATACGATAAATACAATCTATAAAATGGTGTCTCTGTGTATAAGTGTGTGACCCCATAGGCTCACATATGTCTAGCCATATAATTATTTATTATGACACGAGCATACTCCAACACTCTTCAAATACTTAAAAACCCTCTGAATTGCTTGCCAGTGATGAGCACTAGGATTACTAGTATACCTGCTCAGTTTACCCACAGCAAAAGCAATGTCAGGTCTTGTACAAGTCATGGCATACATCAAGCAGCCAATCACCCTAGAATACTCAAGTTGAGATACAGCTTTGCCAGTATTAGTCATTAACTTCTCACTTGTATCCATAGGAGTACTCACTGGAGTACAATCAAAGTAATTAAATTTCCTTAACACCTTCTCAATGTAATGAGACCGAGATATAGAAAATTTGTTACTTTCATGTTTAATCCTAATACCAAGGATAACATGAGCCTCCCCCATATCTTTCATGGAGAACTTTGATGACAAAAATGCCTTTGTAAGGTCAACTTGATTTTGGTCAGTTCCAAAGATCAACATGTCATCAACATATAGACAAATAATGACTCCTTTACCAGATTCATCAAATTTGCTATATACACATTTGTCAGACTGATTAAGTAAATAACCATTAGACAAAACCACTTCATCAAACTTTTGATGCCATTGCTTAGGTGCCTGTTTTAGTCCATAAAGAGACTTAATCAGTTTACACACCTTATTTTCATTTCCAGGCATGATGAAGCCCTGAGGTTGGTTCATATAAACTTCCTCATCTAAGTCACCATTCAAGAAAGCTGTCTTCACATCCATTTGATGAATAATCAAATTGTGAATTGATGCCAAAGCAATCAGCAATCTTATAGTACTGATACCAGCCACAGGAGCATAAGTATCAAAATAGTCTATTCTTGACTTTTGTCTAAAGCCCTGAATAATGTAACAATTCGCAATTTCAGGTTAATTTCTATTTTCGGAAATTTTTACTATTCATGTTACTATTCATTTCTTTCTGAAATTTTCCCGAAAGTTGATTTTTATTTCATATTCTCGAGTGATAAATCATTTCCATGGCAAATTAAATGTTTGACACTCGTCAGATCATTTTCGTGAAAGTTATTAAGGGATTACACAGAATTACCCGTTTTAGGGCAAAACGTCAATCAGAAATTCTACGCACAACGAAATTTGATCCCGTCAGGTGACCCCACATCAGAAAAATGTTTAACACATTCATGATTTATTTAAGAATAAATCATGACTGAGAAAAATCATGGCCCAAATAAACTTCGGCCGTGAAAAACTGGAATTTTCAGTTTTACGCGTTTTTACTCAGCCGTAACTCTAGCCTTTACCTGCACCGCATTTCTAAGATGATTTGAGCTTTCAACTTATTTAAATAAGTCAACATATTTTTCCCTCCTCCATTGACTAAAAATCATTCTTTGATTTTATAAGTCATCGCGTGATTTTTAGGCTTCCGGTTTGATGTCTAAAAGACATTTAACACCAACCGACACCAGACTGAGCCCAGTCTAGACATTATAAATCATTTTAAATCATTTTTAGCATATTAGAAAAGTAACATTTTACTTCTCTCAGTTTTACGCAACATTCGTACATTTTACGTATTACGCGTTTTAGACCCGTGTTTCCAGCTTTTAGCAGGTTTTACCACCCAAATGGAACTTATCACCCATTTTATATTTTATTATGGGACTTATGAACATTTCTAACAATACTTTAAAGTTTCATAATTTTACGACACCCGGTTTTACGTTTTGAGGCCTAATCATTTACGGTTGGCATTTCCCGGAGTCAAAAATGCACATGATATCTAGATATTTTCATCCAACACACACCTCACCCCCCCTTATCCCATTTGAACCGCCAATGGGGGGGTAGTCACACCCTTGGTGGCTTGATCTCATGGCTAGTTGTCTTGAGATGTTTACATGTGGATTTCTTAGCAAAATATCTCAAGTATGTAACCTCCTCATTAGGGTATAAATACCCCTCTCCCTCTCTTCCCTTGGCCGGCCATCAAACACACCACAATACCCTCTCCTTAGCTTATTTCTTTCTAATTTGTTGCAAGGTTCAAGTGAAGTTCAAGTATAGAAACCCTAGATAGCTTATTTCTTACCAAAAATCTTCCAAACCCTAACATACTTGGTGTTTTCTCTTGAGTTTAAATCTACTCAATACACCTCAACCTTTATCATCTATCTTTCAAGAATACTAAGAGTAGAAAGGTTGCTTGAAGTGAAAAGGGTTGAAGCTTGTCAATCAAAGTCCATTTCCTTACTAGTTACTCCTTTCTTTCATTAGAAAGCCTAAAGTTGTAAGCCTAAACCTAACATGCTTCTTGTTATCTATCATGTTCATCTCATTTATATGTAATTCTTGCTATATTATGTGTTGTAATTATGTCCATGATGAATCATGATGAGTAAAAGATGTTGTTGTAATGACTTATTGAAACAAATTACTAAAACAAGCAAACTAGTGAATATCTTTGTATAACCTGATCAAAATGGTAAAAATTTTATATTGGATTATTACATATTACAGTAGAGGACTTAACAAGAAAACCATAGCAATTTGAACCACCTAAAAAGAGTAAACGAGTCAAAAGTTATGGCGATTTGAAGTTACCAAAGATTTCCGGCAAAACTGCCTAAATGTTTCTGTGATTTCTGTGACAGAACTTAAAACACGCAAAAAGAGGCCTTTCTGGTCCGATTCATGAAAAAGTTAAAACACGAAAGTTGTCCGGAATCATGTTTTCATTCAGGCATAAAGAGGCTCAAGCCTTGAAAACGCCTTCTGAGTGATATATTTCTCAGTTTTCTTAACAGCTATTTACATATTTTAAGTTACTAAGTTATTGTCATACTTTCAAAGGAATAAAAGGTATTATGACCTATAACCAAGACCACCACCATGGCTAGAACCAAGGTAGTGTCTCATGACCATGGAACAAGGACCAAAGGTCATGGCTAGGCCATGACGAAATGACCAAACCAACTTACAAAGGCGTAAACATGAAACAATGAAATTGGCGATATATGGAACAAGTAATTTGTATCTACTTCACCTAAAAGGAAATCATGAGATTTTACCAAGACAAATGGTCACAAAAGACTTATAAAACTACCCCTAATAACAATCTTCATGTACTATAAACTTTCCTAAGTTTATACAAATATCGGACATGTAACTTTTTCGGATCAAAACTTATATCTATATACTTTATCAACTACTACAATAGTAGGGAGCTTCATGTGAGGAGTTCATTATGTAAGCCGTCGAGATGAGTTGTGGATTTATGAGTTAAAGTGTCCTGGCTCCTCGAACGCTTACTAACATGACTTCTGAAATATGTTAGCCCGAACGGTAGTAAACGATATACCAAAACATACATGTTCATAAAACTTTCTTACAAAGACTTACAAATATACATCATACATCATCATGGAATAAATGCAAGACATATATATAGGCACTCCGTTATATTCTTTACACAAATCCTAAGTCGCAACATTCTATTCTAGGTTGCTCGTAGAAACTTACACGATCCGATCATCACCTTCATTATTTGCTATCATACTTGAGGTGAGTTCATAGCCCCGCTTACATTACTTTAATGTTTTACAAACCCTTGGGGGAAATACATGCTACTTTTAAACCGAACACAATGCTTTGAAACTGTATGCTGCCTGATTGTTTTATTATTACTAAGTACCTACCTTGCCAATCCTAGGCCCCATCATGAACCATTTAATCACTAGTATTAGTGAGCGCGAGTATTGTGAATAGGCCTATTGGGATTGACGAATCCCATTTGTTTGAGCAGTTAGTTCAAACGAATGCACTATATTTGAAACATTAAGTATGACGGCAAAGTACTTACCGGGGCAACATAACCGCCGATTGATATTGGTACCCGTTAACGTATTGGTTGCATGAGCTTAGTACATAATAATAACTGTTTTGTTTTCTAACATGAGTATGAGTCTAATTAACTCATTACTACCAACATATTGTGTTCAACCGTTAAACAAACTCTATGAATTTCACTCAACCTTTGTGTTGACCTCTTAAGCATGTATTTCAGGTCCATGATAATCAAGAATGGAGCGGGAAGGGCACGTACCGAAGGAAGAAGGCTATAAACTATATTGTCATTCTATAAAAACATCATAGACTTTATATTGATGTGTTTTGAAACAATGCAACATTTTGGGACCTCACTATGTAAACTTTGATATATTTGAATAATATGAATGACAACTCTTTTTATTACGATTCGTTTAGAGATCGTTTTCTATTATTATGACTGTTGTGCCGTCGAGTAACACCCAAGTTGAATTCCGCTGCATCATGAATTGGGGGTGTTACAGATTGGTACCAGAGCCATGGTTATAGAGAAACGGGTCTAAGTGAGACCTAAACTATAACTACAATAACAAGCAAAAACATTTTTATAGCCTTCCGCTCTTCGTGCCTTCCATCCTCCAGAAGATTATGGACTTATTACACATGTTATGCTACATGAACATATTTGTATATTGTCATATGCACATTTTCCTTAGTTGAGCATTTTCCATAAACATTTGATTATTTTTGACATCATAATACTAATTGTAGACATCATGTCCGCACCTCCATCTCCCGATCATCTTCATGCTATGCCTGAGTATTTACCAATTCTTCCCGGACCCGATGATCCTTATTTTGAACCAATTAATTACGACGACGAGGAAGAACCTTACGAGGATCTAGATGTAGATTCGGACGAAGATCCTGAAATGGATATGGACATAAACATCGATGATTACGAAGAGGATCATGAAATGAATGTTGACATCGAAGGCATCGATGACATTGAGGAAGCGGAGGAACTATTAGTAGTGCCACATCTATCACCATTGACATCTCCACCTCCGGTTTCACCAATTTCATCCGAATCTAACCGTACCACTCCAGCTCAAGTTCCGAATTCTACTCACCAAACCGGTGGAACATCTACATTTACACATATGTTCGCAAACTCAGCTCAATACGAAATCTACTCTTTGAAACAAGCTCTCAACCTAACCCAACTCAAAGTTAAATGCATGGCAACTCAAATGCACGAATGTATGTCCAAGGTAAATTCTGCTAGAATGGATGCCATGAATGCTCGAGACGACCTATATTGGTTTAAGCTTGACATGAGCTACGTGAAGAATGACTCGACTCATGTTGGGGAAGTAGTCTTAAATCCTCTAACCGGCCTGGATAACGTCAAGGATAGACTCACTTTGGTTGAGAAAGCCCAAGAACAGGATGCGGTTCAAATTCATAAACTACTTAACCGCCTAAATACCGCCGAAATCCGGTTAGATGTTGCAAACTTTGATAGGTATCAACTTAGGAATGATTTGTGTGGAATGCAAACTCAAATGAGTTCCATACAACAAAGGCTATACCGAAAGGATGTCAAAGAATACCGTCCGAACGAAAGTGTAGATGTGTTAGCAACACGCGGAAATAGTAATCCAACCGGACAACAACAACCTCCCAACCGACGTTAGACTAGTGTTATATTACTAGTTAGCTTTTGTACGACGTTGTAATTACTAACTGAAAGTATCAGTTAGTAAGTTTTGAATGAACTTGTAATAAGTTCGATTTTGTAATCAACGTTATATAAATAAAACTCTTGTTTTATATACTATCATGTGTTATGCTTTTAAATTTCAACATTATTATCCTATCATCCTTATCAAATTGTGCTCATTTCACAACTCTCTAATTACAACGTATCTTTTGAACAATAGAACCATGGCGCCGAAGAAAAAGACCCCACCACCAACGATGACGCAAGCCGCCATCCGCAAACTGGTAAAGGATAGTGTCAATGCAGCACTTGTTGCAGAACGTGCAGCCGTAGCTGCAGCAGCTGCAGCAGCTGCCGATGCCGACCCAGCTGCTGGTGCTGCTGATGCTGCAGCAGCCGCCGATGCTGCAGCAGCTGCTGATGCTGCAGCAGCTGCTGATGCTGCAGCAGCTGATGAAGCCGCCATTGCTGCAGAGGCTGCAAGAATTGCCAGTCTTAACCTTGGAGGACCTACCCCTCCGGTGACCAATGTTACTACAGTACCAAGGGGTTGCTCGTTCATTTCCTACCTGAAATGTGAACCCCTCAAATTCAAGGGTACTGAAGGGGCTGTGGGTTTGACCCGTTGGTTCGAAAAGGCGGAATCGGTGTTCATTGTTAGTAAATGTATCGAGGGGGATAAAGTTCAGTATGCCACAAGTACTCTGTTGAATGAGGCCTTGTCCTGGTGGAACTCAATTGCTCAACCCATGGGCATTGAGAATGCCTACAAAATTACTTGGGCCAATTTGAAACAAATGATGGTCAAGGAATACTGTCCACGTAGTGAGATACAAAAGTTGGAAGTTGAGTTCTGGGATCTTACGGTTAAGGGTCATGATATCATGACCTACAACCGTAGATTCCAGGAACTGAGGATACTTTGTCCAGCAATGGTTTCCCCAAAGGAAAAATTGTTGGAAAGGTATATTTGGGGTCTACCATCAAGCATACAAGGGAATGTGACTTCGGCAAATCCCAAAGAACTTGATGAGGCTATGCGGATGTCCCGTAGTCTCATGGATCAAGTGGTACGTATGTCGGAAACCCGCAAGCAAAACAACCTCAACACCAACCTCAACACCAACAACACCAACAACAGCAATGTCAACAATCCCAACAACTCCAACTACCGTAACAACAACAACAACAAGAACAACAATAACAAACGACCATATGATGGTAACCGTGGTAACAACAACAACAACAACAACCAAACCCGAAACAACAACCACCACAATCAACAGAACAAGAGACAGGAAGCCGCGACGGCTTATGTTGCTACTCCAGCTGGTGGTAGGTACGTGGGTAATCAACCACAATGTACCAAGTGCAATTACCATCACGAAGGTCCTTGCCCGGCCAAATGTCACAAGTGCCAAAAGCCCGGACATCTTGCCAAGGATTGCAGAGGCAAGGGTATAGCTACTGGGGCTAACACACAGCCCATAGTCACATGTTTCGGGTGTGGTGAAAGGGGACACTACAAGAACAACTGTCCTCAGAACCAAGGACCCCAAGGCGGAGGTGCTCGTGGTAGGGCCTACGTCATGGGAAAAGAAGAACCACACCAGGACCCGAACGTGGTTACCGGTACGTTCTTACTCAATAATATTCCTGTTAAAGTATTATTCGATTCTGGTGCTGATATGAGCTTTATATCTACTAGAATTGCGCCTTTACTTGATATTCCATCAATTACTTTAACCACTAGTTATAATGTTGAGCTAGCTACCGGTGACTTAGTAAATACCAATACCATAATCCCAAACTGTACCCTTAATCTCTTAGACCACCCCTTTAACATCAATCTTATGCCAATCGAACTCGGAAGTTTCGATGTTGTTATTGGCATGGATTGGTTGTCTAAACATCAAGCTAACATTATTTGTGGTGAAAGAGTTGTGCACATTCCATGTGACAATGAAACTTTGATCATTCGTGGTGATCAAAGTGGAACTCGAATAAACATCATCTCATGTATTAAAACCATGAAGTACATTGAGAAGGGATGTTATGCTTTCTTAGCCCACGTAACAGAAAAGAAAACCGATGAAAAACGTCTCGAAGATGTTCCTATTGCCCGCGATTTTCCTGAAGTCTTTCCAGAAGACTTACCCGGACTACCACCAAATCGTCAAATAGAGTTCAGAATTGATTTAATACCAGGAGCGGCGCCAGTTGCCCGCGCACCATACCGGCTAGCACCTTCAGAGATGCAAGAGCTAGCAAATCAATTACAAGAACTTGCGGACAAGGGATTTATTCGACCCAGTTCCTCACCTTGGGGAGCTCCAGTTTTATTCGTGAAAAAGAAAGACGGGTCATTACGCATGTGTATTGACTATCGTGAACTAAACAAATTAACCATAAAGAACCGATACCCACTACCAAGAATTGATGATTTATTCGATCAATTACAAGGTTCAACCTATTACTCAAAAATCGACCTACGTTCAGGTTACCACCAAGTTAGAGTTCGTGATGAAGACATTCCAAAAACAGCCTTTAGGACACGATATGGTCACCACTAATTCCAAGTGATGCCATTTGGATTAACAAATGCACCGGCAGTATTCATGGATCTCATGAATCGGGTATGTAAACCATATTTGGACAAATTCGTGATCGTATTCATAGACGACATTCTCATTTATTCCAAAAACGAAGTAGAACACAAAGAACACCTGAGAACAATTTTAGGACTACTCAAGGAAGAGAAATTGTATGCAAAGTTTTCCAAATGCGAATTTTGGATTCAATCCGTACAATTCCTTGGGCATGTGATTGACAAAACCGGTTTACATGTCGATCCCGCTAAAATTGAAGCTATCAAAAACTGGCCAACACCTACCACACCTAAAGAAATTCGGCAATTTCTGGGTTTAGCCGGGTATTACCGAAGGTTTATTGAAGGATTTTCCTCAATAGCAAAATCTTTGACTAAGCTAACTCAGAAAGACAAGAAATACGTGTGGGATGAAAACGAAGAAAAAGCTTTCCAAACCCTCAAACAGAAACTTTGTAGTGCTCCTATCCTAGCATTGCCCGATGGGATAGAAGATTTTGTAGTCTATTGTGATGCATCGCACCAAGGGTTAGGTGCCGTATTGATGCAACGCGATAAGGTCATGGCTTATGCATCAAGACAACTCAAGGTTCATGAGGAAAATTACACCACTCATGACTTAGAGTTAGGAGCTGTGGTCTTTGCACTAAAAATCTGGAGACACTATCTATACGGTACTAGATGTACTGTGTACACCGATCATAAAAGTCTACAACACATTTTGGACCAAAAAGAACTAAACATGCGACAACGTCGTTGGTTGGAATTACTTAGTGATTATGACTGCGACATTCGTTATCACCCAGGAAAAGCAAACGTAGTAGCCGACGCACTAAGCCGAAAGGAACGGGTTAAACCATTACGAGTCCGAGCCTTAGTTTTAACCATAAATTCCAACTTTCCTACCCAAATCCTTCACGCTCAAGCTGAGGCGGTGAAACAAGAAGACATCCAAAAGGAGAGGTTGGATGGCATGATACAAAAGAAATTCGAAACCCGTTCAGATGGAACTCTATGCTTCCAAGGTCGAAGTTGGTTACCACTTTATGGTGGCCTACGAGACTTGATCATGCATGAATCACATAAGTCTAAATACTCCATACATCCAGGATCTGATAAAATGTATCATGATCTTAAGTTACTCTATTGGTGGCCGAACATGAAAGCCGACATTGCAACTTATGTTAGCAAGTGTCTTACCTGCTCCAAAGTAAAAGCTGAACACCAAAAACCATCCGGTCCATTGCAACAACCAGAAATTCCTACCTGGAAATGGGAAAGAATTACTATGGACTTCATTACCAAGCTCCCAAAAACATCAAGCGGTTATGACTCCATTTGGGTCATAGTTGATCGCCTTACAAAATCCGCACACTTTATACCAATCAAAGAGACTTACAAAATGGAACAACTAACCCGACTGTACGTCAAAGAAATAGTCTCAAGACATGGTGCACCGATATCCATCATATCCGACAGAGATGGTAGATTTACTTCCAATTTCTGGCAGTCACTCCAAGGCGCCTTTGGAACAAATCTAGACATGAGTACAGCGTACCACCCTCAGACCGATGGTCAGAGTGAATGAACCATTCAAACACTTGAAGACATGCTTCGAGCTTGTATAATAGACTTTGGAAAAGGATGGGATACTCATCTACCATTAGTCGAATTTTCCTACAACAACAGCTATCATACAAGTATTCAAGCAGCTCCATTTGAAGCACTTTATGGTCGAAAGTGTCGTTCACCTGCTTGTTGGGCTGAAGTGGGAGAAGTTCAACTCACTGGACCAGAACTCATCCGTGAAACAACGGATAAGATTGTACAAATCAAAAATCGGTTACAAGCCGCAAGAGATCGACAGAAAAGTTATGCCGACACACGACGCAGACCCCTAGAATTCCAAGTCGGAGATAGGGTTATGCTAAAGGTATCGCCTTGGAAGGGCTTGATACGATTCGGTAAACGAGGAAAACTAAACCCAAGATACATCGGACCATTCAAAATCCTAGCCAGGGTTGGCCCTGTGGCGTACAGACTTGAGCTTCCATCAGAACTCGGTAGTGTACACCCCACTTTCCATGTATCTAACCTAAAGAAATGTTTATCGGATGAATCACTTGTGATTCCACTCGATGAAATTCAACTCAATGACGATCTTCAATTTGTTGAGGAACCCGTAGAAATCATGGACCGAGAGGTCAAACAACTTAAACAAAGCCGTATACCAATTATCAAAGTTCGTTGGAACTCACGACGTGGTCCTGAGTACACATGGGAACGAGAGGACCAGATACGAAAGAAATACCCACACCTTTTTACCAACGAAGCTTCTACCTCCAACGCTAATTGATCTCCGGGACGGAGCTCTCATATGGGGTGGAGACTGTAACAATTCGCAATTTCAGGTTAATTTCTATTTTCGGAAATTTTTACTATTCATGTTACTATTCATTTCTTTCTGAAATTTTCCCGAAAGTTGATTTTTATTTCATATTCTCGAGTGATAAATCATTTCCATGGCAAATTAAATGTTTGACACTCGTCAGATCATTTTCGTGAAAGTTATTAAGGGATTACACAGAATTACCCGTTTTAGGGCAAAACGTCAATCAGAAATTCTACGCACAACGAAATTTGATCCCGTCAGGTGACCCCACATCAGAAAAATGTTTAACACATTCATGATTTATTTAAGAATAAATCATGACTGAGAAAAATCATGGCCCAAATAAACTTCGGCCGTGAAAAACTGGAATTTTCAGTTTTACGCGTTTTTACTCAGCCGTAACCCTAGCCTTTACCTGCACCGCATTTCTAAGATGATTTGAGCTTTCAACTTATTTAAATAAGTCAACATATTTTTCCCTCCTCCATTGACTAAAAATCATTCTTTGATTTTATAAGTCATCGCGTGATTTTTAGGCTTCCGGTTTGATGTCTAAAAGACATTTAACACCAACCGACACCAGACTGAGCCCAGTCTAGACATTATAAATAATTTTAAATCATTTTTAGCATATTAGAAAAGTAACATTTTACTTCTCTCAGTTTTACGCAACATTCGTACATTTTACGTATTACGCGTTTTAGACCCGTGTTTCCAGCTTTTAGCAGGTTTTACCACCCAAATGGAACTTATCACCCATTTTATATTTTATTATGGGACTTATGAACATTTCTAACAATACTTTAAAGTTTCATAATTTTACGACACCCGGTTTTACGTTTTGAGGCCTAATCATTTACGGTTGGCATTTCCCGGAGTCAAAAATGCACATGATATCTAGATATTTTCATCCAACACACACCTCACCCCCCCCTTATCCCATTTGAACCGCCAATGGGGGGGGTAGTCACACCCTTGGTGGCTTGATCTCATGGCTAGTTGTCTTGAGATGTTTACATGTGGATTTCTTAGCAAAATATCTCAAGTATGTAACCTCCTCATTAGGGTATAAATACCCCTCTCCCTCTCTTCCCTTGGCCGGCCATCAAACACACCACAATACCCTCTCCTTAGCTTATTTCTTTCTAATTTGTTGCAAGGTTCAAGTGAAGTTCAAGTATAGAAACCCTAGATAGCTTATTTCTTACCAAAAATCTTCCAAACCCTAACATACTTGGTGTTTTCTCTTGAGTTTAAATCTACTCAATACACCTCAACCTTTATCATCTATCTTTCAAGAATACTAAGAGTAGAAAGGTTGCTTGAAGTGAAAAGGGTTGAAGCTTGTCAATCAAAGTCCATTTCCTTACTAGTTACTCCTTTCTTTCATTAGAAAGCCTAAAGTTGTAAGCCTAAACCTAACATGCTTCTTGTTATCTATCATGTTCATCTCATTTATATGTAATTCTTGCTATATTATGTGTTGTAATTATGTCCATGATGAATCATGATGAGTAAAAGATGTTGTTGTAATGACTTATTGAAACAAATTACTAAAACAAGCAAACTAGTGAATATCTTGGTATAACCTGATCAAAATGGTAAAAATTTTATATTGGATTATTACATATTACAGTAGAGGACTTAACAAGAAAACCATAGCAATTTGAACCACCTAAAAAGAGTAAACGAGTCAAAAGTTATGGCGATTTGAAGTTACCAAAGATTTCCGGCAAAACTGCCTAAATGTTTCTGTGATTTCTGTGACAGAACTTAAAACACGCAAAAAGAGGCCTTTCTGGTCCGATTCATGAAAAAGTTAAAACACGAAAGTTGTCCGGAATCATGTTTTCATTCAGGCACAAAGAGGCTCAAGCCTTGAAAACGCCTTCTGAGTGAGATATTTCTCAGTTTTCTTAACAGCTATTTACATATTTTAAGTTACTAAGTTATTGTCATACTTTCAAAGGAATAAAAGGTATTATGACCTATAACCAAGACCACCACCATGGCTAGAACCAAGGTAGTGTCTCATGACCATGGAACAAGGACCAAAGGTCATGGCTAGGCCATGACGAAATGACCAAACCAACTTACAAAGGCGTAAACATGAAACAATGAAATTGGCGATATATGGAACAAGTAATTTGTATCTACTTCACCTAAAAGGAAATCATGAGATTTTACCAAGACAAATGGTCACACAAGACTTATAAAACTACCCCTAATAACAATCTTCATGTACTATAAACTTTCCTAAGTTTATACAAATATCGGACATGTAACTTTTTCGGATCAAAACTTATATCTATATACTTTATCAACTACTACAATAGTAGGGAGCTTCATGTGAGGAGTTCATTATGTAAGCCGTCGAGATGAGTTGTGGATTTACGAGTTAAAGTGTCCTGGCTCCTCGAACGCTTACTAACATGACTTCTGAAATATGTTAGCCCGAACGGTAGTAAACGATATACCAAAACATACATGTTCATAAAACTTTCTTACAAAGACTTACAAATATACATCATACATCATCATGGAATAAATGCAAGACATATATATAGGCACTCCGTTATATTCTTTACACAAATCCTAAGTCGCAACATTCTATTCTAGGTTGCTCGTAGAAACTTACACGATCCGATCATCACCTTCATTATTTGCTATCATACTTGAGGTGAGTTCATAGCCCCGCTTACATTACTTTAATGTTTTACAAACCCTTGGGGGAAATACATGCTACTTTTAAACCGAACACAATGCTTTGAAACTGTATGCTGCCTGATTGTTTTATTATTACTAAGTACCTACCTTGCCAATCCTAGGCCCCATCATGAACCATTTAATCACTAGTATTAGTGAGCGCGAGTATTGTGAATAGGCCTATTGGGATTGACGAATCCCATTTGTTTGAGCAGTTAGTTCAAACGAATGCACTATATTTGAAACATTAAGTATGACGGCAAAGTACTTATCGGGGCAACATAACCGCCGATTGATATTGGTACCCGTTAACGTATTGGTTGCATGAGCTTAGTACATAATAATAACTGTTTTGTTTTCTAACATGAGTATGAGTCTAATTAACTCATTACTACCAACATATTGTGTTCAACCGTTAAACAAACTCTATGAATTTCACTCAACCTTTGTGTTGACCTCTTAAGCATGTATTTCAGGTCCATGATAATCAAGAATGGAGCGGGAAGGGCACGTACCGAAGGAAGAAGGCTATAAACTATATTGTCATTCTATAAAAACATCATAGACTTTATATTGATGTGTTTTGAAACAATGCAACATTTTGGGACCTCACTATGTAAACTTTGATATATTTGAATAATATGAATGACAACTCTTTTTATTACGATTCGTTTAGAGATCGTTTTCTATTATTATGACTGTTGTGCCGTCGAGTAACACCCAAGTTGAATTCCGCTGCATCATGAATTGGGGGTGTTACAAATAACTAGTCTTGCCTTGAACTTTTCAACAGTTCCATCTACCTTTATTTTTTTTTTTGAAAATCCATTTGCTACCTAGAGGTTTGCAACCAGGTGGTAGATCAGTCAACACATAAGTGTTATTGCCCATGATGGAGTCCATTTCATCATTAATTGCTTCTTTCCAGAAAGCAACATCCCGGGACTTCATTGCTTCTTCAAATGTTTTGGGATCATCCTCAACAATGAAGCAATAGGAGTATTGATCAGAGACCTCACTCCTTGTACCTTCAATTAAGTATAATTGAAACTCAAGTCCAAATGACTTTGGAGTTCTCACCCTACTGCTCCTTCTGAGCTCAGTTCAGGTTGTTGTTCCACAACCTCATTAGAGACCTGAGATGATAATTCAACAGGGACCTCTGACACCAATGTCATCAGTTCCATTTAGAATTCTTTGACTTGGTCTAGGGACTGATGAGAATCTATTCTCATCAAATAGTGCATCCCTTGATTCAATTATTGAGTTAATTGAAACAGATTCATTAGGTTCAATAACATAGAACCTATATGCCTTGGAATGCTCAGCATATCCAACAAAGATGCATTCAATGCCTCTTTCACCCAAAGTTTTCTGCTTTGGATCAGGGAGTCTTACAACAGCCCTACAACCCCAAACCCTGAGATAATTCAGGTTGGGTTTCTTTTTAGTCCAGAGTTCATAAGGGGTAACCTTATTCCTTTTATTGGGAACCCTATTTAGTAAATAGCAAGCTGTTAACATAGCTTCACCCCCATAATCCTTGACTCAGCCCTGAATAGGACAACATGGAATTAACCATCTCCTTTAGCACCCTGTTTTTCCTTTCAGAAATACCATTTTGCTGAGGAGTATAAGGGGCAGTCGTTTCATGGATTATACCAACAGACTGAAAATACAGAGTATCCATGTACTCACCTCCCCTATCAGTCCTAAATCTTTTGAATAGAGACCCTTGTTGCAATTCAACTTCAGTTTTAAATACTTTAAATTTATCTAATGCTTCATCCTTACTATGTAATAAATAAACATAACAAAACCTAGAAGCATCATCAATAAAAGTCACAAAGTATTTCTTGTTCCCCAAAGAGGGAGTAGCATGAAGATCACATAGGTCACTATGAATCAGCTCAAAAACTTTAGTTTCACATTTTACACTTTGAAATGGTTTCTTAGTAATTTTGGTCATCATGCAAGTTTTACACTTTTCAGTGTCCATATCAAAGGCTGGAATTAACCGATCCTTAGACATATCTCGCATTCTTTTAAAGTGTACATGGCCAAGTCTTGCATGCCATAAGGTTGAATCATTAAGTTTAGAGGTTGAAATAAAAGCATAATTAACATTATCATGAACAATATTAAGTCTAAAAATTTGATTACACAAATAACCAAAATCAATAAACACACCATGTTTAGATAAAATAAACTTATTAGATTCAATCACCTGTTTATAACCACAATTATTCAAAACACTACTAGAAACCAAGTTTTTCTAATATCAGGAACATGTAAAACATTAAATAAAGAAACAATCTTTCCAGAACTAAACTTCAAATCAACACATCCTTTTCCATGCACCAGGGCAGTTGACTCGTTTCCCATATAAAGAATAGAACAATCATTCATTGACTCATAAGTCTTGAACCAGCTTCTATCTTTACACACATGAATTGTTGCACCAGAGTCAACCCACCAAGCAACATCATCATCCTGCACAAAATAAATTTCAGATATATATGTAACATAATAAATCTCAAATGACTTATTAAATATATTCTGACCTTTCAGAGAATTGGTGTTCCCACTCCCTCCACTTGTGCCTGATCCATTGGTTTTATTACCAATCTTAACACCTTTACAATCCTTCCTGAAGTGTCCAGTTTTACCACACTTCCAACAAGTCACTTTGGGTTTCTTGTTAATATTAGATTTGGTGTTATCTTGATGCTTACGCTTGCCCTTGTTGTCATTGTACCTGGAGGAGTTGTTATGCTCCACCATATTGACAACTGATGGACCAGTAGCATTGCTACTCTTTGGCTTGTCAATATCTTGTGCTTTGAGTGAATCCTCAATACGCAAGTGACTGCCCAACTCAACAAGAGTTAATTCCTCCTTCTTATGTTTCAGCATATGCTTAAAATCTTTCCAAGAAGGAGGCAATTTATCAATGATACAAGAGACTGAAATAGCCTCATCCATGTTCATCTTGTGTTGTGTGAATCGACCAAGTATACTAAGAAGTTCATTGTATTGTTCCATGACAGGTCTAGAATCAACCATTTTGTAATTGTTAAAATTACTTACAAGGAACTTCTTACTTGATGCATCCTCAGCCATATACTTGGCTTCCAAGGAATCCCATAGTTCTTGAGAAGTTTCAACATTCTGATAAATATCAAATAAAGAATCAGACATACCATTAAGAGTTAGACCCCTGCATATGTAGTCCTCATTCTCCCATTTGCTTCTTGCCCTCATTTGATCCATAGTAGCATCATCTCCATAATCTTCAGGAATCTCAATTGTTAGAACATAAACCACATTCATACTTGACAACAAGAAGTGCATCTTCTTTTGCCATCTTCTGAAATCAACACCTTCAAACTTTTCCAACTTGGAAAAGTTAGCAGCCATTTGTCTCATAGCAGCAGCCATTGATTATCACTAATAGTTTCTATTGATTGTTGGTTGTTATATGTTTAAGTGTTCCCAGATTAGGATAAAGATAATCAATGAGTACCGGATATTCACTTGAAATCGTGTTATCACTTTCCAATAGAAACTATTCGACCCTATGCCTGGGTTACACGAATATCTCTATGGGATAAGACCAAGTGATGTTCTTGTTTTAGGCACAAATCAAGAACAGAAAACGTATTCAAGTGTTTAGGGTTTGTGTTGATAATCGTATCCATGCAGAATATTATGACCTCTATTTATAATAGAGAATACTCAAACCCTAACCCATGGAGTTATGGATAATTAACGGCCCATTAATTATATCATAATATTTTCCATAATAGTAGGAATCAGTGGTTAAAAACAAGCAGCAGAATAAACTGATGCCATCAGCAGAATCATTCTAGCTGCAGAATCTACTAGCAGAATCCACCATCAGCAGAATCAGATCAGCAGAAACAGATTCTACTAGCAGAAACAGATTCTACTAGTAACCACTATTGAGTCAGGAAATTCAGTGACCAAATGAGTGTACACTTCGTACCTCCAAACCCATTACCAGGTGTGAATTAATCCCTCAAGTGCACTAAATTTTCCAACATGTGCTCAACTTTGCGGTGGTTGTAGCAAATTACTTGTTAGTATTATATTCATTTCAGGCTGTCTGTATATTTCCAAATTTTAAAATACTATATTTCTTTACATGTTGGAAATTCATCAACATATGTATCACAGTTTCAAAAGGCCCGTGTCTCGTGCAGCGATCCAACGTTTTTAATGTGACTAGATTGTTGGTGAATTGTATGGCCACTCCGTCTCGTGCTGCAATTTGCTTTGCTTATGTTTTATAATGTTACAAATAACTTAAAAAATGTTAAAAAAAAACAAACAACCCAAACATCATAGATAGTAAACTAATGCAAGCTAGCCAAAAAATGAAAATCAGTGTTTACCATCCCACATCGAGCTTTGAAGGGAAGTAGCAAGAAATGATGTTATGATAAATATGGAGGGAATGGTTGTATTCATGTAGGGAAGTTCAAATTTAGAAAAACCCAGTTGGTACTATGATTTTGAGTTATAATTTTATAACTCGAGCTCATATGTGCCAATTAGTTTATTTAAATTTTTTACAAACCCAACAATTTTATAAGAAAATCTTTTGGTTCTTTGATCCTTGAAATATTGGGTGTTACTTTTGTCAGTTGTAGGACAATGTTAAAGATACATCCCATGTAAACGGCCGTTAGTATAAATGACTAACGGTGCAAATGTTTATTGCAAATGGTCGTTAGCTAACGGAAAAAACTAACGACAGTTAGTCAGAGGGACCAAACCCATTACGGGTATAAACCACGGGGAGAGGATCCGAGAAAAAATCTTTCAAGGGACCAAATCTGTTAAACCTGTTAAACCACAGGGTCGATTTATGAAATTTACTCTATGTTTTATAATGTTACAAATAACTTAAAAATATTAAAATCAAACAATCCAAACACCATAGAAAAGTAAAAAGACAAAAGTGAATTGGGTTGAGCATCCCACATCGAGCTTTGAAGGAAAGTAGCAATAATTTTTTTTATTATAAATAGAGAGGTAAAGGTAACATTTGAAGCAGGGAAGTTCAAATTTTGAAAAACCAACTTTTACATTTTGGGATCGAGTTATATTTTCATAACTTGGTCTCACATGTGACTGTTGGTTATTTAAAACTTTTAAATACCAACAATTTTATAAGAAAATTTTAGCTATACTTGTTAGCATCAAGGTTATCCACCTTGTTGGTTTAGGTTTAAGTTAATCTAAAAATATAGATATAAAGTGAAATATTAGGTGGTTTAGCTTATGTGAGTTCTAGAACAATGTTAAAGATACAACCAATGAATGCAAAATGGACTTACAATGTTTAGTTGTGGAAAAGTATTTTAGTTTTATTTTTCTATTTTTTTAGAACGGACTAACTTTTTCTTAGAAAACTTTTTGAAAACCGGAGAATTCTAAATCCATGTTCCCTAACTCTAGTTATAATAACTAAAAACTGAGTTCTATTTTCAATAGAGAAATTTCAAAAAATATTCATTTTAAACACATTTTCTTCTCTATCCGTTTCTTAGAAAACTTCTTTAAAAGGGCTCTCAGTCTCCCGCAACTAATCAAACAAACATTGACAAATGGGCTTATACAAAAAGCGTGAGTTTAAAACCTGGTTCAAATCACCTTTTAATCGAGATATCTAACTCACATTGACAAATGGGCTTGTATAACCCTAATTTCACCACCTATTTGGAGTATTAGTTTTATCAAGGTATTGCTATTTTCCAAAAAAAAAAAAAAAAAAAAAGTTCCTGCATATGAAAACATTTGTAAATAAAACGTTTACTTTTGTCAAATCTATAAGTTTGTGACACCACACAAGCACCCACTATCCTAAAAAATGTGTGAATTGGCGGGAACACCTTGATCTCGAGTGCCTTTTGGTACCAGCCATTGTCCACCACTAGAGTGAGCGCAAGATGGGACTTGAACCCATGACCTTTTATACTCAAAATATCTCCAGTGGGCCCACGGGTTTTTCGAAGGTGGGTACCCACTATCATAGTGTAATATATTTCACTATTATTGTGTCTCTCATCAATCATCATAACCAATTTTTAATAAGTGATAAGGGGAGTGGCAACCTTGCGGCGAATTCACATCGGCAAGCCTTGCCGAGCGGCAAGCTCGGCTGCCGGTCTCACGGCAAGCCCCGATCGGCACCTCAAGCGGCAACTTGTACCGAATCGGTATGGTGAAGCCCAAGAAAAAACTATCCGTTGGCATTTAATGGTTATAGCCGTTGAAGGCTTTTCTCTCTTCTTCCTTACCATTTGACTACGACCAGACTACTTCACCGGAAAACTTCACCGGAATCGCATGATGATTTGTAGGGCTTTGTGGCAACCTTGCGGTTTGGAGGGCTCGGCACGGTTTGTGATGAAGATGGGTGGTGACGGTGGCCGGAGGGTGGCCGATGGTGAAGCAGGTGTTGAAGCAGGTGAAGATGGGTGGTGGCGGCTTTGTGTTGAAGAAGGTGAGATTGGGTTTATTTGTTTTGTTTGGTTTGTGTTTGGTTTGTGTTAACCATAACTTTTAGAAAAAGCAAAAATACATTTGGTTACTTTTTGACTTATGTAAAGTAAACAAAGTTGCAGCAGTAAAAAAATGAAGTAATATGTTTGTCATCCAACATGTTTATTGGCCAGATTTGATACAAAAATAAATATTACGTGGCCTTAATGTAAATGGTTATCTAGTAGGGTGGTCTGCTTATATGTTGTCTGTTAAATTCATTGAAAAAGGATATGAAGCTATGTTATAAAAAAATAAAAAAATAAAAAAGAAAAAAAAATTGGGTACTAAGATTGCCACTAAAAAATGATATTGAGGTATGTTGAGGCATGAAATGTGTTGACATAATATTATTGGTTGTTTTTACAAAAGCTTGAGGCAAAGTGAGGCAAGGTTGCCACCCCCTAAAACTGGTGTTTGTTGAATTTTTTTACTTGCGAGTCAAAAAGGTGGATCCGGTGAAATATATGCGGCAAAAAGAAGTGTCGCTGTGAAGAACGGAATACCAAATCTTTGTGTATTCAGGTACTTATGAAGCTTCTTCATACATACATACATACATATATATATATATATATATATATATATATATATATATATATATATATATATATATATATATATATATATATATATATATATGTATATATATACATACTAGATGAATACCCGTGCATAACAACGGGATTTTATAACGACAGATCGTTTAGTGATAAAAGAAAGTTTATTGGTTATAAATGAAAAATAATAAAAGTTAGGGGTGGCAAATCTTGCCCAATTTGTAATTTTTGGGCGATTTTTGACACTTTTTTAAAAGTTTGGGGCGTTTTTTGATCCCTTGCATTTATTTGATTGGCTCTTACAGGAAAAAGATAAAAACAGATATTATTAGATGGGCTTTCGAATCACACAATTCAACTTTCAAGCAATTACTCTCATTTTTTTAATTAGTTGCATTTTTATTTCTCAAATTTGCAGTCAGTTTTTTTTTTTTTTTTTTCCTAAGAAAAAATAATTAAATATAGTTAAGACTTAGATGCTTGAAATTTTTTTACAAGATGAATTAAAAGGGTTTTTAGGACTGTTCCGAATGTTTTTAATAGTTGAATTATAATTTGCTCGTTTTAGCCCGTGCCCATTTGGCCCGATTTATAATTTGTCCGTTTAGCTCTTGCCCGTTTTAACCCGTGCCATTTTAGCCCGTGCCCGCCCGTTTTGCCACCTCTAATAAAAGTTTGAAGATTTAGGGATTAAACATATGACATGAGTTTAAGTATCAAAGTCAATAACTCAACACATTTAGTAACTGATTTTCCCGCCCAAATTGATATGAAAATCAATTACTAAATGTGTTGACTTATTGACTTTGTTGACTTATTGACTTTGATACTTAAGCTCATGTCAACATAATGTTTTGAAACCCGGTTGAACCGTTCCGGTCGAAAAACGGGCCGATTTAAACCGAGTCATGCTTTTAATAACTGAACCCGTCGTGTCCAGTTTTCAAAACTATATGTTTTTCCCAGTTGAACCCGTTGGTCCGGTCCAGTTTTCAAAACTATATGCAACATCAACTTGTTAGCTTGTATAAAGTTTTGTGTGTTTTATTAATTTGTATAATGTGTATAATAACATATACTTTTCATTTTAGGGTGTTTTAAAAATAACATTAATTAGTGTGTTTAATCATTTTATATTTTATATTATATTGTAGCTTGTTTAAATTGTATATTGTGAAAATTTTATTGTATTTTTTTAGTAAGGGGAGTTTTAATTGATTGTTTTTAATTTAATATAGATGCTTTTAATTGGTTGTACCATATGAATAAATTATTGTAATTTTAAGTTATGGGGTGTTTTAATAAAAACATTAATTACATAATTCATTTTCTCTCACCCTTGACTTTCAAGATTTCACTTTCAAGAGCATTAATTAGAAGGAAAAAAATAAGGATTGACTGAAAATTCAGTTTTTCACTTTTTCCCTTTGACTAAATCTACATTATAAGTAGTTAAGATATATATATATATATATATATATATATATATATATATATATATATATATATATATATATATATATTATGTTCATGTGGTGAACATTTTAAAATGAAAAACAATAGGCACCAATAGAGAGATGCCAAATGTACAATATTTATTATTTTTAAAACAAAATTCTTAAATAAATTAAAAGGGTATATACGGTATTTGAACAAATGGGTTTTGATTTATAATGCCATTTCATCAAATACTATTATAACAGCCCCATCCGATTCTCATTTCCTCTCATTAGAAAATTCATCCCACCTCTCTCTCCGGAAATTCCGGCCAACGCCGTAACCCGACTCTACTACGTTGGTTATAACCACCGGAAAACCAGCTATCGTCGTATGATAAATCTAATCTTTTTTAAGAGATCTTAATTTTTTTCATTAAGTTGTGGTATCGGTTTTTTATTACGATCCGTTTCCGGAACATTAACTGATTAACCGTAGTTAACCTTGTCGGAACCTGGGTTTGAACCACAAAATGGATTATAACTGATTATTTAGTCGTGTGATGAATCAGATCTTGTTTTTTGATTTTATTATTATTATTATTATTATTATTATTATTATTATTATTTTATTATTATTATTTTTTTTTGATTTCTTGTATTTTTCTAAACCTTAGAAACCCGTGATCTTTTTGTTCTTCTTTTCAATTTCGAATCTGTTGTAATTCGAACTTATTGGTTGTTGTTTATTATTGTGGACTGTTGAAATGAGTTGTTGTGGTTGTTGGTATTATCCAATTTAACATTTACCATGACTTTTCGGAACAGTAACCCCTCAAAATTGCTATTTCCACACCTTTTGGTACATACCATTGACTATCTAATACTTCCCAAAATTGCTCCCCCCCCCCCAAACTTTTTTTGATGCAACTACAGTTGCTTTGTGTGCGTGTGTACAGGAAACCAACACTGAATTGCTATCCCTCACCCTCTTTCTTCCACTCTCTCACATATAACAAAACGCCTCCTTCCAACTGTTCTCGCATACTGTGAAAGCTAAAAACACACACACGCACACACTGGATCTATTGTTCACTCCCAAAAAAAGTTAACGATCCACGGATCGACACCATAAACAAGGTATTTTTTTTTGTTTAAATTTGGGGTTTTTGTTGCATTTGTGATATGTTACGGTTTTTTTTTTTTTTTTTTTTTTTTTTTTTTTTTTTTTTTTTTTTAATTTTTGGGTTTTTTGTTATTTTTTAGTTTTTTTAACCTAATCAGGGAGTGAATATTAAGCATAGGTTAAATTAGGGTTTCGCTATAATTTTCGAATGCTTCGTGTTGAATATGTTGTTGGGGGTTTTTAAATTTAGATTATGGGTGGTGTTTTTGGAGGTTAGGGTTACGGATTTCTGTTAGAAATTAGGTTTAGTAGTATAGTGAGGTCAACCGAGCATCGGTTAGTGAATTTGTTATGAGTGGGTTTGGGAATTACCTCCGTTTGTCGTATTTGATGGCTTATAGGCTTATTTGGAAAGCTGACTCTTTCGAGCTTATCACATCATCATCTTCAGCTTATTGACCCACTCCAATAAAAGAGTGGCCTTATTGACTTTCTCAAAATCAAAATAAGCCCATGAGCTTGATAAATAAGGTAAAAGTATCATTCTTTATTTTTATGCAGCGGCTATAAGTGGATGAGGGTAAAATTATGGTTATGTTTTAATTTAGGTTCTTTGTTTAGTCCATTTTTAGTTCTTAAAACAATCCTACATGCCACATGTCATCTATAATTATTAGCTGATAGCCGGTTATTTTAGTTAAATGACGATGTTAGTCTACTATGGTTGAAGGTAATTTAAGCACTACAATTTGTATTTTTCAGGTGAAGACGATGCGGTTATATGCAGCAACTGATGTTATCGATGCACCAAATGAACCGGTGTTGAAACACAAGTAAGGTTCTCTTTTTCTTAACTTGATTTTCTTTTATGCTATAACTTATTAACCCTAAATTTATTTTGTTGCTATAGCTTAATTGCATGTACATGGGTTAAGTTGCGTACGGTGGTTTCGTTGGTTTGTTGCTGATGAAGGAGTAGCGTGTGTTTAGTGGTTTAGATTTCATAGAAGAGTGTGTGAGAGTAAGTTATCTATTTGACATAAATTTATACTACATCCACTATTTTAGAACGGGTCATTTGGGTAATTCCTATCTAAACAGCCAAACACTCAGAACTACTTAGTAACGAAGCTAATTTTCTAGATCATTTGCTTTTTTCATTCTTCCTGGAGGCTTAGGGTTTGCTATCTTTGATAAGGTTACTTTTTTTTTCTTCGACTGCTTATTTCTTCGTTGCATTATTGCATTTCCCAATTTGTTTGTGCTGCTTGGTTGATCTATTATTAGTATGGAGCATTAAATTGCAAGATCTTTGCTTTGTTGTTATGCTCCTTAATTTCTGTATTTATTGATTTGTTCAATTTAATGTGCTCCTTGATTTCTCTGTTTATTGATTTGTTCAATTTAATGTGATTTCTCTGTTTGTTTAACATGATTAGTAACAAAATCCATTTAATTTTTGTTTCAGTGAATGACGGTGTGCTTATGCTTATAGTGCCCTTTAGTGCGCTTTGTTAAGTCATACAAGTGTGGTAATAAGTGCTCATTCTGAGCCGTGGTATAAGTTGCGAAGGGTGCATACCCTTTTATCTGGACACGTGCTTCCAAATCCGAGGCATCGTTTGTTTTTGAAAGTTTCGTAATGAAGCTTTGATGCCTTTGGGTTACTTCAGTAAAGGTGATTTGGTAAGTGCTGTTTGCCAAACCCTGTATGTTGGCATGGCAACCACATGGTTGCAGCCATGTCGGGTTTTTGGGTACCGTTTCCATGGTGACGCGAAAATAATGGTAACGCTAATTGTAAGGGCGTGTGATGAATATCACCAACATTGATTAAAGCTGTGATCATACCATTTTGACGGCTCTTCCTCATTTGTATGCTATTGATGTCGCTTTGTCTTGCTAAGTGTAGCTTGCTGAAGCCCATATCTTGGCAGGGTAACCATATGGTTGCAGCCGTGTTGGGTTTCGGGTACCACTTCTGTTGTGTCTTAAACAAACTGTTGGTGATATTGGATATAAGAGGCGATGATGAATTTAAACGGGTTTGATTAAAGCCGTGAATCCCCGTGTCTTGGCGTGGCAAACTATCAAGTTTGCTGCCAATCCGGATGTATCCGCTTTTTGAAATTACTAACCATTATGAGCCTCATATAGTGTACTCAAAATGAATGGCAGATTTCTGATTATATGGGCTGCTATGTGACTGTTCGTATCTTGGCGAGGCGACCTATTATGGTCGCTGCTTTAGGTAATACTATCGATTTTGAAAACAGGCAAAACGTGAGTTCGGTACTGGTATGAAATAGCAGCAGTAAAGAGGTAAATGGGTCATTTTTAGCAAATGTTTGGGTGGCTTTAGTAGGATTTTCAGTGATTTTTGGAACTTCCACAAAACAGTAGCAACAAAGTAGTATCCCAATTGTTTTTTAACAGGTTTTGGGTAGTATAAATGGGTGTTCAGGAGCTGCTGTAACCATTTATTAAAACCTCTTCGTTACTGGTATGTAACTTTTTTATTCGATCTTAGTTGTGTTATACGTCTTTAGACACTTTTTAGTTGTTCCCTCAATTGCTATTACGTAGGTTTTTTATTTTATTTTATTTATTATTATTTCTTTTCATGTTTGCCTATCTGTTGCTGTATTCGTTAGTTGGTTTTCACTCATGTTTCATTACTGACATGTTGTGCTTTTTAATGTGTCACTTTTTAGCTAACACCTCTTTTGGATTCTTTTAAGTTGTTTGCTTTATAAGTATAAAAAACAAAAGATAACCTGTACCTAGGCTTGATACTGTGTGTTTTAAAAAGAACGACTAACCTTACCATTGTTCTTTTTTACCTGGCGGTAACAAATCCAAGTATCTTACCTAACGGTAAAGACTAGAAATATTAACCAACTTAAATACCAACAGTTCCACAGGGGCTGGATTACAAGGCCTATTTCTGCATCAAGCCTAAGACATCTAGCTTCTATTTACTAGCTCATGGGTCCTATCTGAAAATTGAATAGTATATGAGAAGTCATAATACTCCATCTTAGATAGTCCATAACTGTCTTATCATTAGTAAAAACGCCGGCTTTTATTGTGAGCTCACACGATTACTGAATATTGATTATTTAGAATCCTTTTATATTAACTTTTCATGCTTTCTGTAATTCTGTTCTATTTATTATTGCACTTCTAATTATTTTTTTCCTTTCCCAGCTTGAAATAAAACACAACCCGCCGTGTCTATAGTTATAAGTAAATAGGTCAAAATTGCCACCTTCAATACAAACATGTATGACTATCCTTTATTTTTCTCTTGCAGGAGATTGGAAACTTGAGTTTTGACAAAGATGACCATTACTTGTAGAAATTGTAGCTGCTGCTTGCAGGTGGCCAATCTTTCTTACATACAAATCCAGTGAAACATGGCTTTTTGAGATCCATTATCTCAACTTGATACGCTCATAAGCCACAATGTTTAATTCTCACATTCCAAGTTCTTTGTTAATTCTAAAATATTTTAGTTTTAATTGTTGAATGCTTCATAATGTAGTGTTCTTTCCATTATGCAGGTCGAGACCTCTTGGGAATGAAGTTATCGAGTCTGACTTGGATACCGCAAATTCACACGTTGCAGCTACGGAAGGAAAGACAATAAAATATCTCTTGACGCTGCAAAATAATGTTGCTCTCAATCAGGTACGTGTTCATTTTCACTCGAAACAATGAAACAATAAATTGGTACCTACCTGTAGGGTGTTTGGGATTGCTTATTTAACTGTAACGACATAGGCAGTTTCAGTGTTTTAATAGAACCACTTATTTTCTAATTTCACTCTAACATAAGGTTGATGAAATTAGATGATTTCAGAGTAGATAAGCACCTTAAAATAAGAAATTCCAAATACCCCCTAGATTTTTAATAATATAAACTAGCCATTGAGTCAAAATACAGGTTTAGTAATGTAAATTCATATCGATGATTCCAAATTAGAAGTAAGAGTAGTCAGCTAATGCACTTCAACATGAGCATCCGACCACACCCTAAATCACATCATATCAATAGCCAGAACATATAAAACATATAAGTGGATCCCAAGGTGCTCAAGGATTAAAAGAGGGATATATGTTAGTCCCCACCTCAGGTGTCTTTTTATTCTTAGTTACTGATCCATCATCTGAGATGCCCATCTTTACCAAATAGGGAACCAAATACTTATCTCCATCTACGCCAAGTTGACCATCTATAAGATTACGACAGAGATGAAAGCGCCTGCTGATGTTTTTTCAGAAGCTGCTGTTGTGAGTTATGATTTTGTGCAGGTGAGGAGTCAAGGTTATTCAAAGGTATTATAAGTTTGCTTTTGTATGTGCATTCTCCTAGATTTATGCTGTTTTCATATTTTTTCGGCATCTGAAATGGGCTGTTAATAAGCTAAATTGCAACTGAGAATGTTGTATATTGATATATTCTTCTATGTTACAGGAGTTAGTGAAATTTAGAATGTGTTGGTTTAGAGGGTTGGTTCAAGATCATGGTTTAGGGGGAATGCCTCAGGGAGCATGGTTCAGGACGTGACTTCAGCGGGTTTCTGCATTGAATTCAGTAGGTCTTTGTGATTGCAATGGTTTCTCGATGGAGGCAGTCCAATTCTCAGGTGGCTACAAGAGATGTATATTATTTTACATGCCAATAGTAGTTATTAATGTTTTTTCTGTTTAAAATGACTAACGTGACCCTTCTTATTATGTGTCTTTACAGGAGCAGGGTTTCGAGCATCAGCTGGTAAGGCTGGGTGGTGTTTGGGATTGATTAAAGACTCATCATCATCCAATATGGAAGTTGGATCAGAAATCTACCACTAGAGAAAGGAGGTATTCCAGTTTCCCATATGCACTTATGTGACGAGGTAAAATTACAATGAGACTGTCTTTTGAATTTACCAGGTTAAATGCTTAACAATACTTTCTTATAATCTTTTGTAGATCAGCAGTGAGGTAAAGATCCGTGGAATTGGCGGATTGGTACTGGAAACTTCAGCTATGTATTCAAAATCTTGAAACAAATTGACGTGTGCTAATGCAACTCAAGGTACCACCTTAACTTTTAAATTACCAAAACTTGGTGACCTATATACATTTGATGCAAAATTCAATAACCATTTCTACTTTTTTGCTACTCTTGACAGCAATAACTGCACATGTTACTGGTAAATCAAGTTGTAGAAATAAGAAAAGAACTATGAAGCAAACTCAACAAAGTGCCATTACATGAAATGAGGATGGTGGACGTAGAGTGTGACATCATCGTGAGAAACACAATTTGCACGGCAATTTAGAGCATACACTTAGTCCTGCTGGTGAAAAGTTAAACTATGATGTGAATCAAGGTAAATCTATAAATTTGGTTTACGATTAAGCTACTTTTTGAATTGACAAACATTTATTACCTGATATTTGAGGTCCAGTTATTTAAATACAGAATTGAAATACCTTTTTCCACTCTTTTTGCTGAAAACAGCAGGAACCATTTTACCTATAAAATATGATCAGGGCAAGCTACCTAAGCTTGCAGCCATGGTGGATCTATCCTTGGTCTTCGAATGGCTGTCATGAGTTTGGGTTTGAAAATGTTATAAATTGATTGTGCAGGTCCGTGTTTACAAGGATACATGATGGAGGAAGACTTTGGTCTAATTTCTATTTTAGATAATAACCTTTTATAAGCCTCATCATACAATAAAAAGCTGAAATGCGGGGCTAACATAGGTCAGTTTTGGGAATGAAATGGGTGTGGGATTCAAGGCTGAAATTAAGGCCAAAATGAGTGTGTTTGGGGTGCAACTAATAGTTAGTAAGGTACATTTAAATCAAATTGAAAAACGATTTTCTTTTGCTAATAGTTTTCGAGACAGTTGCATGAAGACCCCTCTAAGAAAGGTTTTTTTAATGATGATATGCACTTCTTTTTTCTGTTCTAATCGGCTATAAAAAATGTTCTTCCAAACAGAACCTTTTAGTTAGACATTAGGTAAATTACAACTATTACTAACGAGAATATTTTAACATGGTTAAGGAACGTCAACTGTCTTTAATTTTAATTTTTGTTCGAATCTTTTCCAGCAGTTACACATGGAATAATGCCTAAGTGATGAATGGGGACTACATTGTATTGGAGCTGTATCTTATAAGAGGAGCAAGTGAATACATTGTATTGGAGCTGTATCTTATAATCTATTGACTTTGGTTGTTTTGTAATATTGCTGCACTTCGATAAATATTCATAACATATAAGTAAAAGGTTTGTTGATGCAACTTAAACTTAACTGCTTCTTTACCAACATTCATAACATATAAGTAAAAGGTTTGTTGATGCAACTTAAACTTAACTGCTTCTTTACCAACACTTTACAAACACACCATAAATTACTTCTTAGCAAAACAGCCCGCCGCGAAGCGCGGGTTATCCACCTAGTTTGCTTTAAAAAGGATGGGATTGTTGGGTTGTTGTCTGATGCTGTTAAAGATGTAGGTGGTGTTTTTAGAATTTTTAATGGGGGTTACATCATCCTAACAAGAAAAGAAAAAAAGCATACTCCGTATGATGCAAGTTCATGGTGTTGCACATGTTTTTCTATAGGAATTGTCTTTTTTCAGAATTAAAGATCTGCTTTTTTGTTAGAAAAAGAGTTAGAAAGCTTGAACTAAAGAAAAAATAAATAAAAGGTCTACTTTTTTGTTAGAAAAAGAGTTAGAAGGCTTGAACTAAAAACGTATTATGAAATTAAGTGCGTCACTAATAATGTGTATAATGTGTCATAAAAATTAATGTGTCTTCACAAATGTATCATAAAATTTAATGTGTCATTATATATGTATCAAAAAAATTAGTGTGATTAAATATAGTATGTCACCACAAATGTACTAAAAGTTTGTAGTATGTCATTATAAATGTGTCAAAAAAATATGTGTGTCATTAAATATATATAAAAAAACTTAACATGCCACTAGAAATGTGTCAATGCATTACAAAACGAAGTGTGTCAAAAACATAGTGGGTCATTAGAATTGTATAATGAAATTATGTGTCACTACAAATGTGTCAAAAATATTAGTGTGTCACTTTAATTGTATTAACTAAAAATGTGTCATAAAAATTTGTGTCTCATTACGAATGTATCACAAAATTTAGTGTCTCACTACATATGTGCAAAAAATTTACCGTGTCACTATATAAGTATCAAGAAACTTAGTGTGCCACTAAAAATATATCAAAGTAATTGGTGTGCCGCTATGTATGTATCAAAAAATTTAGTGTGTTATAAATAAACGTTTTAAAATTTTTAATTGGTTTGAGGGAAGATCGTGTTTCACTATAGTGTTTCATATAAATTGGTTCGGTCAATTTAAGAACTCGAGTATCACCTCATTATTATACGAATATAATATATAATTGTGTATCGGTAAATTTGAAAATAAGACAAAGATGGAAAAAGCCAAAAAGGTAAAAAAAAATTGCATGAAATAAATAATTAAATATTTTAAGTGTGTACACCACAATAACGCCAACCTATCTATACTACTTTATAGTCTCTCATATACTGGTTATCCTTCAGTGTTGGAAGGTTACACTGATGCAAGTTGGATCAGTAACACTGAAGACAATTCGTCTACCAGTGGCTGGGTATTCCTACTTGGCGGAGGTGCAATTTCTTGGGCATCCAAGAAGCAAACTTGTATCACCAGTTCAACAATGGAATCTGAATTTGTGGCTCTAGCAGCTGCTGGTAAAGAAGCTGAATGGTTGAGAAACTTGCTTCTTGAGATTCCATTGTGGCCTAAACCTATAGCACCTATTTCTATCCGGTGTGATAGTGCTGCTACATTGGCAAAGGCTTATAGCCAGATGTACAATGGGAAGTCTAGACACTTAGGTGTCAGGCATAGCATGATTCGTGAGCTTATCATGAATGGGGTGATTTCTATAGAGTTTGTTAGATCTCAACAGAATTTAGCTGATCACTTGACGAAGGGTTTGGCTAGAGACTTGGTTATAAAGTCTGCTAAAGGGATGGGTTTAAAGTCCAACTTGGTTACTGAATGCTAGGACACCCAACTCCCTCCTGAGGAAACTTGGGAGCTGAGTTCAATGTGGAAAGCTGAACGTTCAGTGTACTGAAGCACATGTTTTACATACATCCCAAGGTTTGTGCTTGGAACCTGCTGATAAGGAGGATGAAGTCACTACTTCTTAATGGTTAATTTTCTTTGAAAAAGTGCTTGGCAGGAGCATGAATAAAGAGGAACCACCTATGTAAATGTTGAAGTTTTGCCGCTTCAGGAAGCTATGGACTTTTAGCTTTTACAATATTTATGAATTGGATATGGACACATGGCTTGTATAGTGTCAGGAGTGTTTAAGTGTTGGAAAACTTGTGTGTATTTTATCTTCAGGTATTCAAATGGGTTGAAGGGTTCAATTCTTAGAACACCCTGATTCTCGAATATTTGAACGTGTAATTTACTAAGATGGAAATTCAATCCTCAGGATATTTTCGTTTATGCACTTGTTTTGTATAATGGTTATTTTTCATGCAAAGGTAGTGAACTAAATTTGGGGAGGGTTGTTGGAAAATTTAGTGCACTTGTGGGATTTGTTCACACCTGGTAATGGGTTTGGAGGTACGGAGTGTACACCCATCAGGTCCCTGAACACCCTGACTCTAATAGTGGTTGTGTAGGATTCTGCTGCTAGTATTGGTTTCCACTGATAGTGGATCCTGCTGCTATCGTCAGGATCCTGCTGATAGCAATTCTGCTGCTAGTAGTATGACTCTGCTGCTGAGCAGACAATCTGCTGCTAGTGATAAGTGGATTCTGCTGAAGGTTATGTAACTGATTTGACCTATTCAAATAGCAGTTACATCTACACTTATGACCTCGTTTAACTGGTCAAGTAACCACTATTTTAGGCTATAATGGGGATAATTATGTGGAGATTAATGGGCCGATTAATTCTCATAATTCCATTTGACTAGCCATGAGTATCTTCCTATAAATAGGAAATCATATTATGCATGAAGAGGGACACAGAAAACACACAACACTTAAACACGAAGGGTTATTGATTTGTGCCTAAATCACTAACAACATTTGGTCTTATCCCAAGTAGATATTCGAGATACCCAGGCATTAGGGTCGAATAGTTTACTTTGGAAAGTGATAACACGATTCCAAGTGATATCCGGTAACCTTAATTGGTACGTAGCTAGGTCTTTGATTATCTTAACCCTGTTCTGGGCGAATAACCCCCAACATCTTTTACTGTGATTTTTACAACATTGTTCAAAGTCAACTCATTATTGATGTTTTTTTTTTTTTTTTTTTTTTTTTTTTTTTTTTTTTTTTGCCAAAATTAAGGTGTCCAAAATATTCAAAACCGTAAAACCAAACTGAAAAATCAGTTAATGAAATTGATTTTTAGGTTAACCGAGCCGGTTAAAAGATTTTTAGGTTCAACAATCTTTTGAATGTTATTGGTGAACCTTAGAGATAATCAAAATTTTGTTTTCTTTCCTTTAAACGAGAATCTAAAAATTTATGTCGTCTGTTCAACTTTCTTCCGTTTTCAGTTTGTTTTATCGGACTTAAAATGGGTAGGACTTTTGCTGATGTTGGTGTTCCACCCGCGATTACATTAGTATTTGAAAACTGTCCTATAATTTATGGAAATAACATGTCAGATACCTTATCATTGCGATCGTTCTTTTCAATCTTTTGGCTCTTGTTAAAGTTTTAAAGATATCTGAATCATGATACTTATGACAGGAGCCCATTGTGTTGCTACTCTACTGCATGAGATGAAGCGTCGTGTGGTGTCGTTTCAATATATGTGTACTTGTTTTTGCACGTGTGACACGAATGCTAAGCAAATTGTGCAATGCAAGGCTGCTGTTTTTGAGAGAGGCGATTCTTGTGATGATCTATCGTATTCTAAATAGACCATCTAATCTTCCACCTTTTGTTAGTTACGTATGTGTTTCTGGATTTTAACTAGTATACGGTGGTGTAGCAAGTTACTTGTTTGCATTATTTCATTTTATGGTGTCTGTATTTGTTTGAATTTGAACAATTTGTTTCTTTGCGTGTTGGAAATTGATCAACATATGTACGTCTATCAAACGAAACATTGTCTCGCGCTGCTGGATCCTATGTTTTCAATGTGACTCGATTGTTGGTAAACTGTATGGTCTCTCCTACTGATTGTTTTGCACAAATTGATGAGATCGATCTCATTCTGCAATATGCTTTGCTTGTGTACAGAAGTAAATTACTGTTATTACCTTTTTCTTCAGTTGATATGACATCTAAGTAGCTTATATATGTGATATAATGTTACAAATAACTTTAAAAAAGGTCAGTGTTTAATCTAATTATCTAAACATGTAAAACGTGACCATCCCACATCGAGCTTTGAAGGAAAGTAGAAAGAAAGATTTTATTATAAAGAGGGAGGGAAAGGTAGTATTTGAAGTAGGGAATAACCCTGAGCATCGGGCCGGAACCGATCCCGTCCCGACCCGTCCCGACAAGCCCGATCCCGATTGTGGCCGGAATCTCAAACCGACTCCCGATCCCGATTGTGTTCGGTTAGTCGGTATCGGAATCGGTCGGTATCGGTTAGTCGGTATCGGGCCGGATTAGCTTGTTGTTGATCGGAATCATCCCGTCCCGTCCCGACCCGACTCCCGAGTTCGCCGGAATAGCAAACCGACTCCCGACCCGTTTGCTAGTCGGGATCGGAATCGGGCCGTCGGGTGGTCGGAATCGGGCCGGTAATCGGGGGTCGGTCGGTAATGCTCACCCTTAGTAGGGAAGTTCAAAGTTTAAAAAACCATTGACGCATATAGATTCTGAGCTATAATTTCTTAACTTGGGCTCATATGTGTTCATTGGTTATTTAAATTTTTTACAAACCTAACAATTTTATAAGAAAAACTTGTGGTACTATGATCCTTGAGCTATACTTGTTAAGCTTTGAGGTTATTCATGTTAGCTAATAACTATATATACTAAACTGTTACAAATACAAACATAAAAGGACACCTAGATACACACCTTTTTTTTTCTCTCTCTCTCTCTCGCTGGTTATGACTTACAGGGTTGTAAACATTGGCTTTTGGTGTTTTGCGATGTGATTTAGAGTTATTCAGCCATACTATTCTAGAAAATCCTAATATGTGCCCCAACTAGTACCCACCTAGGCTAATTACTCCGATTACTAGCTAGAAGGTGGCCGACCTCCAGTCTAGGGACCTGGCTCCCAAAGAGCAAGTGAATTCAATAGATTGAATTTGTCGACAATATATACCGGCTTCCATCCATGGTATACTAATATATGATTTCACTTGTTTCTCATAAACGGTGCAGGTTAGAGTTGTCAACAAACAGTGTTCCTCTGGTCTTCAGGCAGTTGCTGATGTAGCTGCAGCTATTTATACTTCACAAAGAAATTTACAAAAACCGACATCCTGTGCTAAGTTTCTGAACCAGTTCAGCTGTCTGTTATCAGGTATTGGTGCTGGTTTGAAATCTATAACCGCCAATTTTAGAGGTTGGCATGCTTGGACTGATCTACAACAACAACAACAACATACCCAATCCCGCAAGAGCGGGGTATGGGGGAGGTAGAAGTGTAGACAGATCCTACCCCTACCCCAGGCAAAGCCTAGGAGTAGAGAGACTGCTTCCAGGGAGACCTCCGGCACGTGCACATGTGTGAGTGATCTTGGACTGATCTGTTTACCAAAAAGTATGCTCGTTCTTTCATTAAAGGAAGTACTTACTTTTTGGGTGTAATCGGGGATTGACATCTTCCTATAGCAGGTGAAGACTATGGTACAAGCTCATGATTGTCTTCTTCAAAGGGGCGTTACGTCAAAAACTGTTGTATCAGGAACAAGACCAGGCTGCAGTGAGTTTCATTGAACTTTCGAGACAGTGTGTTGTTTCTTATATTTTGTAGGTTGATTCCCATAGGAAGCCTGCGGCTGCAACTGCAACTGCTTCTAGAAAGTTCAAGGACGAGATCATTTCAGTCAAAACTAAGGTAAAGATAGTCGTTTTATATTCTGAATTCTGATCTTACATCTCAAGAATATCGTTGGCCCTAAAAGCGGAGACGAAACACCTGTTACAATCTTTGCTGATGATGGGATCCATCCCGGAACAAATTTGGAAGATCTTGCAAAACTGAAGCAAGTATTTAAGAAAGATGGGTCAACCACTGCTGGTACATATCAAAGGTTTTGTCATTAGCGAGTTAGTAGTATATTTGAGCATGTGGGTCTTTACTTTATATTTCTTGCCTCTGAACCGCAGAACTTCAAGCCAGGTGAGTGATGGTGCTGTCCTCCTGCTGAAAAGAAGTCTCGCTTTGCAGAAAGAATAACCAATTCTTGGTGTATTCAGGTACTATTGCAGTTTCTGTATATTTATTTAGTTTTAGGTGCTTACCTGTCCTTATGTTAATGAAATACCTGAAAAATAAAGTCGTCTGTTCAACATTTTCCTTTTTCAGTTTATATTAACGGAGGTGCTAACCATTGTAGGACTTTTTCCGCTGTTGGTGTTCCAATCGCGATTATGGGAATTGGCCCTTCTGTCGCAATTACAAATGCAGTCAAGGGTTCTGGTCTTGAAGTGAAAGATGTTGACCTTTATGAGATCAATGAGGTGATAATTAGCTATGTTGTTAACTTCTTATGGCTTGCTGTCAAGGTAGAGGTTGGAGAATAACGATGTTTTGTTTGATTCATTCTGTCAGATATTTGCGTCGCAAATTATATTTTGCCAAAAGAAGCTTGAGATCGATCCACAAAAGATCAATGTCAAGAGGTGCAATGGCCATTGGACATCCTTTGAGTGCCAGGGGTAACTCCTAGAACATGCACTTATGCAGTTTTGTAACAGTTCATGAGAAGGGCTCAACCGAACCGGTTCACCAAGGCTCATTAACTTATTCAACTCCATTATTTATCATGACATTATGTAAAACCGAACAAACTATCATTTTGTGAATGTGTCATGAAAGTCACTGTCTTTAGCTTCTATCTGAGATCTTGCAGCTAAAATGACCTATTTGCCCCTGATGTTACTCTCCCTAATTTGCCATTACTGAATTGTAGTTAAGAAAACTTTACGTTGTGCAACTTTGAGCTCGAATTTGCAATGTTTTTTTGGTTAAAAGGTTTCTTGATGGCGGAACAACCCAAAAGAATATTTACAGCTAGTGTGGTTTTTAGCTATTCATTAAATATGTTTATAGTGCTTGTTCATTTAATAAGCAGAATTCCCACAAACCAAATGATGAAAACAAGAGGGCACGGGTGTCTCCTTTTTCAGTAAAGGATGATGGCAGCCGCCATTTTTTTTTCAGTTCCAAACTACATGAGCCCGACCGTGTCAGCAATAGCTAAAGCAAGACTAACAACTAGTAAAATATGAGTATTCAAAATCAAACAATCCAAAGACCATACAAAGTAAAACTAATGCAAGCTAGCAAAAAAAAAAGTCATTGTTTACCATCCCACATCGAGCTTAGAAAGAAAGTAGCAAGAAAGATATTATTATAAATAGGGAGGGAAAGGTAGTATTCTGGGTAGGGGAGTTCAAAATTTGGAAAACTCGAATTTACACTGCAGACCGAGTTATAATTTCTTAACTTGGGCTCATAGGTGAATTCGGTTATTTAAATTTTTTGCAAACCAACAATTCTATAAGAAAAACTTCTGTGTTCTGTGATCCTAGACACAACCCTTTTATAAGTAGAGTTTGTTGTTTTACTTGTTTGAATATGACGTCGATTGAAGTTTCGAAAATAATATTGATTGTCCTCTGGAAAATTTAATCTTTTTTTGCTGGTTATAACTTACAAGGTTGCAAACATTGGCTTTGGGTGTTTTCCGATGTGATTTAGAGTTAATCAGCCAAATTATTCGAGAAAAATCCTAATATGTGCCCCAACTATTACCCAACTAGGCTAATTACTCCGATTACTAGCTAGAAGGTGACCGACCGCCAGATTGGCACTTAGTGGTTTTTGCAAGATTGGTTACGAGTACTTAATAACAAACTTGAGATCACATTTAAACCTGTGAATGGATTAACCAAACTTTCTTTTTCTAATTAATAGCAATGTAGAATTCAATATGGAGTTGCAAAATTACAATCATCATTCATAACCATTGCACAATGATATCCTCTGATATCAAAAGAAAAATGGAACTTTTGGTAACAAGTGAAAACAATGATTTTGTTCAAATACGGAAGATAAATTAGTGAAGCAGAACTACAATGCCATTTAATAATCGCAGTGAAAAACTCGAGCCCAGATCCCACTAGTTTTCTGTTTCTTTCTTGTTTTGACTTGCCTTTAGCACTCACCTGTTACACATCCTTTTGAAGGTGACTGGACATTCTCTTCTTGCGGATGTCTATTGTCATTATATCGCCGTTTAGGACTAGACCAATTGGAGCACCTTCCTGCATTCCCATTAACGTTTCATGAAAAGGGTTCAACCTACAGTTACAGCTCCTTAAACTAATGCATGTTTACTATTAACACTTCCTTTATATTCTTTCGGCTAATCATGAACAGTTTCTTGATATTCGCTTTGGAAATGTGTCAAGAAAGTCATTGTCGTTAGCTTTTGTAGCTAATCTTGCATCTAAATTACCAATTTGACATTACTAATGTTACATCCGCTAATTTTCATTTCTGAAAGGTGATTGAACAGTTTATTAAACTAGATGCATATTCAAGAGGGAGTAGAACATGAAAAACATCAAACCTGTGCTTCGGGGCAAATGTGTCAGACAACATATCCGTGAGAACCACCTGAAACTCGTCCATCGGTTAACAATGTAACTTCCTGCAAAATATAACAAAGTTTTAGCACATAAATAACCAATTTACCTGATTAAACAGCCCTTAAGAACACAACATATTTGTGAACTGTATGGTGTCTCTTTTGGATATGTTTTCTAAGTAGCTAGGAGCTTATGTTTTATAATGTTACATATAAGATATAACTTGGAGTAAAAAATATTTTAAATCAAACAATCCAAAGACCATAGAGAGTTAAACTAATGCAAGCTACTAAACGTACATGTAAAGTGTGGTTAGATAAAATTGAATTGGGTTGACCTTATCCCACATCGAGCTTTGAAGGAAAGTAGCAAGAAAGATATTATTATAAATAGGGAGGGAAAGGTTGTATTTAAGGTAGGGAAGTGCAAATTTTGAAAAACTAACCGTCGTATCTTTAACCGAGTTATAATTTCATAACTCGGTCTCATATGTGACTGTGGGTTATTTAAAATTTTAGCAAACCAACAATTTTATATGAAAAACTTTGTAGTTCTATGATCTTTTAATTATTACTACGTAGGTAGTTTAGTTTCTGTGAGTACTAGGACAACGTTAAATATTATCCAAGGTAGAATTCAAAATGGACTTACAAGGTTAATTACAAACTTACAATCATAATTCACAACCATTGCACAAATGCACAATAATTTTCTCCGGTATCATAAAAAAATTGAAATTGTTAGTAAAAAATAAAACAATGATTTCGTTCAAAAAAAGGGAGACACATTTGGTAAGTAGAACTACAATGCCATTTACTAATCGCAGTGAAAAGCTCGAGTAACAGGTCTTAATCCCAATTATTCGGTTTCATTATTAATCTTGACTTGTTTCTAGCACTCATTTGTTACACATCGTTTTGAAGCCCAACCGAATGTTCTTGATGTACTGGAACCAATAAAGTCATTATTGCACACAAACAATAATGAAGTACATAGGCACAACCGCGCAACAAATTTTAAATGTTATAGAAGAATCAGAAAGATAAAGTCGTCTGTTCTAACATTTTCCTTATTCAGTTTGTTTTATCGGACTTATAGCGTGTTATACTACTGTAGGATTTTTGCTGCTATTGGTGTTCCACCCTCGATTGTGGAAATTGGCCCTTCTGACGCAATTCCAACTGCAGCCAAGGCTGCTGATCTTGAAGTAAAAGATATTGACCTTTTTGAGATCAATGAGGTGATAATTAGCTATGTTCTTATGCATGTATTATCCAAATTTCACCACCTATTTAAACACCTCAAAAGTCCAAAACTTACGACCAACTCCTCAATTTTAGATCTCCTTTTATACGTTTTGCTTATTTTCTGCCATATCATGTGTGCGCTCAACTTTGCGGGAATATGAGCATGGATTCTGCCATATCATGTGTGTGCTCAACTTATTCGTATTTTATTCATTTCAGGTTGTTTGTATATTTTCAAAACATAAAATAGTATATCTCTTTACATGTTGGAAATTCATCAAGTTTCAAAAGCCCTGTGTCTCGTGCAGTTTTATTGCTGCTCGATCCTACATTTCAATGTGACTCGATTGTTGGTAAACTGTATGGTGTGCCTTGTGATTGTTTCACAAATTGATGAGATCTCATGTTGCAATTTGCTTAGCATGTTTACAGTAGTAAATTAGTGTGATTACATTTTTCTTCAGTGGATATGACTTCTAAGTAGCTAGTAGCTTAGGAATTATAATGTTACAAATTGGAGATATTAAAAATCAATCAATCAAAAGACAATACAAAGTAAAACTAATGCAAGCTAGCATTAAAATAATAATAATAATAATAAAAAATAAAATAAAAAAGTCAGTGTTTAATCTAAAAATCAATTCGGTTGACAATCCCACATCGATATTTGAAGGTAAGTTGCAAGAAGAGATGTTATTATAAATAGGGAGGGAAAGGTACCAATAGTCATATGTGCATGTGTTATAAATCCCAACAATTTTATAACAAAAACTTGTGGTTCTATTATCCTAGACCTGTAATTGTTAAGCATTGAGGTTGTTGATGTACCAAATAACTTTACATAATACTAAACCGTAAAAAATACAAACATAAAAGGACACCTAGACACACACCTTTTAAAACTAGAGTTTGTTTTTTGAGTAAACTACACAATTCGTCCTTATGGTATGCGTTGACCGACAAGTTAACTTCTTGCCGTGTGTTAAGTTGGAACGTTGGCTAAAAAAAAAAAAGAAAAAGAAAAAAGAAATTACACTAAGCCCCCAAAACCAACGGTAATGTGACCGTTTATTTCAAAAAAAAAATCAAATTAGACCCTATGTTTATAACCGTTTACAAACGGCTATATTTAAAAAAAAAATAAAAAAATAAAAAACTTTTCCAAACCCTTTTTATTACAGCTATAAATACCAATTCACCCACACAATATTTTTTCACGCTTTAACTTCTCTTTTCATCTATAATACACTTCTACTATCTAAAAAAAATAATGTCGGGTGGCAACAATAAAGGAGGCTCGTTTATGAATCTTCTCGATGGTAGCTGGAATAACCCATACGCGGGTTCTTCCTCTAATCCAAACGAGGGTTCGACAACACCAGGCCACCGCAGAAAATCAAGCCGCACAACAAAGGTTGAAGGAGCTAGAATTTTTGATGCTCGACACTATCGGTAAAGATCCACATTGGGTGGCGTTCGTTAATGCGGAAAAGGATCGAATCGTCTTGAAACTTAGGTTGCCTCCTCGTCAATTATGAATAATTATCTCGTACTTTTTTTATGTGATGTTGTGTTTTATTTATCTCGTATTTTTTTTTAATTAGCGGTTTTTTTTTTTTTTTTTTTTTTTAAATTTCGTAATGTAATGTTGTGTTTTAATTAATGTTTTAAATAAATGAAGTGTTTGTTAAAATTTAGGGTTGAAATTGTAAATAATTAGGATGGAAGTAAGTTAAGGTGAGTTAAATATAAGTTATGTTACCGGGGTGGAAAGTCAAGAGTTAAGGTTAAAAGGTAAAAGTTGATGTGGCGCTGACGTGACAGTGTGTTAACTTTTAACCCTGTGTTATCTTACCAAGTGCTCTTACTTGTTTGAATATGTTAAACTTATGTCGATTGACAGTTTTGAAAACAATGTTTGTTGTCCGGTGGAAAAATCTATTCTTTTTTTGCTGGTTATGACTTAGAGGGTTGCAATCATTGGCTTTGGGTACTTTCCGATATGATTTAGAGTTAATCAGCCAATTTATCTAAAATAACTTTATAAATTTAACAATTTATCTCCCTTCTTCTGCTTACTTCTGATTATAATGTTGCATCCTTCATTTACACAAAAGTACGTTAACATCAGCTCACAATTCTCTAGTGAACATTCGTAGATCCCGCAGCTGGTGGAACAGGTTAGATTGTAAACCGACTAACGCCTATACGTACATTTGAACCTCTAAAGGATCGTCACTGGCAGTTGGAAGCCACACCGTCTTCTAAGCCAACTCTTAATTACAAACACGTACAGCAGCAACTTCACTGTCTTAAAAGACCAACTACGCCACTGTCACCAAGGTCCATGGATCCTTTAACAAGCGGAACTCCCACAAACCGAATGGTGAAAACAAGAAGGGCACGGGTGTCTCCTTTATCATCGAAGGATGATGGCAGCCCGCCGTCTTCTTCAGTTCTAAACCACATGGGCCCACCGTATCAGCAGTAGCTAAAGCAATACTAACAACTAGTAGTATTCCCAAGGATAGGGTCACCTCGAGCACTCTAGGTAGCAAGTCATCTAAAAGAAGGTTTTGGTTCCCTTTTACACCAAACAAGTGAAAGAAGCCGTCGGAGATTTTGCCATATCATGTGTGTGCTCAACTGGGTTGAGCATCCCACATCGTTCTTTGAAGGAAAGTAGCATGAAAACATGTTATTATAAATAGGGAAGGAAAGATGTTATAAGGTAGGGAAGTTCAAAGTTTGAAAAACCAAGTGGAGTTTAGATGCCCGCATTATAATTTTGTAATTTGGGCTTCTATGTTCCAATTGGTTATTTGAATTTTTTACAAACCAACAATTTTATAAGAAATACTTGTTTTAGGTTTAAGTTTAAGTTTTATCTAAAAATACATGAGATATTCTTACCGACATTATACCACATGTTTTCAAACAACGTGAGGGGGTGAACTTAAATAGTGGGTTTTTGATTTTTTTTTTTTTTAAGTGAACCATCTTTTTCTTTAACTTTATACTCATTGGGCAACATTATTATTTATGTTAAATCAACTATAGAAGATCTCTATCGATGAAATATAATGTAAAATATTAGGTGTTTTATTTTTAGTTGTTGAAAGTTTTCTTAGTTTTATTTTATGCTTTTTAGAATGGACTAACCTTTTTTTAGAAATCTGGATAATAACTGAAAGTTGAATTCTATTTTCAATAGAGAAATTTAAGAAAATATTCATTTTAAACACATTTTATTTTTTATGCGTTTCTTAGAAAACTTTTCTAAAAAGACTCATTTTAATTGTGCTTGTTTTTGCAAGTGTGACGCAAATGCTAAGCAACTTGTGCAATGCAGGTACGGGAATGGGAGCAACTGCTATTTTTGAGAGAGGCGATTCTTGTGATGATCTTCGGTGGATATGACTTCTAAGTAGCTAGTAGCTTATAAAATTGAATTGGGTTGACCATCCCACATCAAGCTTTGAAGGAAAGTAGCAAAGAAAGATGTTATTATAAATAGGGAGGGAAATGTGGTATTTAAACTCGGGCTCATATGCGACAATGGGTTATTTAAATTTTTTACAAACCAACAATTTTATAAGAAAAACTTGTTGTCCTATGATCCTTGAGCTATAAAAGGACACCTAGACACACACTTTTATAAGTACTAAACAAACTTTAGATTATATTTTTACCAGGTAATGGAGAATTCAAAATGGAGTTGCAAAGTTACAATCGTTACTCATAACCATTGCACAATGATCTCTGATATCAAAAGAAAATTGTAACTTTTGGTAACAAGTCACCTTTAAATTGGTGAAGTAGAACTACAATGCCATTTACTAATCGCAGTGAAAAACTTGAACCCGGATCCCAATAGTTTTCTGTTTCTCTCTTGTTCTTAACTTGCTTCGAGCACTCATATGTTACACATCCTTTTGAAGCCGGTTAGCCGACTGGACATTCTTGATGCATCAAATCACCTTTAAATTGTGAGGCTGTCTACATGGCTTGAGTCCATCAGATTTTGTTACTTTTGTGTTCATATAACATTTTCCCCGGATTATCATAAATATTATCCGTTTTTTGGAATTGAAAATTGGTGAATTTGTTACTGTAAGCCGAAGATGACATTTACTTTGTAGAATGAAGGGGATATACCTTGTAAAGGACACCTCTTTCAGCCTTGTATGCAGGAGGGGTCCATGACTTTTGTCACTCGTTTAGCTCATCATCTGTTAGCTGAACGTCCATTATCTTCTTGCTGATGTCTATTGTTGTTATATCGTTGTTTTGGACTAGACCAATTAATTGGACCACCTTCCTGCATTCCCATTAACATTTCATGAAAAGGGTTCAACCTACACTTACAGCTCCTTAAACTAATGCAAGTTTTGGAAATTCTTGATATTCTTTCGGCTAATCATGAATATTTTCTTGATATTCTTTTTGGAAATGGGTCATGAAAGTCACTGTCATTAGCTTTTGTAGCTAATCTTGCATCTAAATTACCAATTTGACATTACATCCGTTGATTGTCATTTCTGAAAGGTGATCAAACCTGTGCTTCGGGGCAAATGTGTCTGACAACATATCCGTGAGAACCACCTGAAAATCGTCTATATCGGTTAGCAATGCAACTTCCTGTAAAATATAACAAAGGTTTAGCTCACAAATAACCAATTTACCAGATTAAACAGCCCTTAAGAACATAACAAGTTGGCAAAGTGTATGGTGTCTCCTTTGGATAGTTTGCACAAATTGATGAGAGTAGTAAATTTGTTTTGCTTGTTTAGAGTAGTAAATTACTATGATCACCTTTTTCTTCATTGGAAAAGTCAGTATTTAATCTAAACATGTACTGTAAAAGATAAAAATTCAATTGGGTTGACTATATCCCACATCGAGCTTTGAAGGAAAGTTGCAAGGAAATATGTTATTATAAATAGGGAGGGAAAGGTCGTAATCATGGTAGGGAAGTTCAAAGTTTTAAAAAATCTTTAGAGTTTGAGTGTGAGTTATAATTTTGTAACTTGCGCTCATATGCATCTATTGGTTTATTTTAATTTTTTACAATCCCAACAATTTTATAAGAAAAACTTTTATTTCTATGATTCTTGAGGTACTAGGTGGTACTTTTTATGAGTTCTAGAACAATGTTAAAAATATATCCAATGTAGAATTCAAAATGGGCTTACAAGGAATCAGTCATAATTCATAACCGTTGTACAATGATCTTCAATTTCAAAAGAAAATTGAAAGTGTTGGTAAAAAGTAGAAACAATGATTTTGTTAAAAAAAGGCAAGCAAAACTAATGCCATTTACTAATCGTCGTGAAAAGCTCGATTAGTAAAGTGTCCGACAATATATCCGTGAGAACCATCTGAAAATCGTCCATCGGTTAACAAACTTTTAGCTCACAAGAAACCAATTTACCTGATTAAACAGTCCTTAAGAACACAACATGTTTGTAAACTTACGTATGGTGTCTCCTTTGGATTGTTTTGCACAAATTGAGGAGATCTCATGCTGCAATTTGTTTTGCTTGTGGATATGAGTATATGACTTCTAAGGTCAAAGTATCTAGTAGCTTATGTTTTATAATGTTACAAATAACTTAAAAAAATATTTTAAATCAAACAATTCAAAGACAAAAGAAAAGTAAAACTAATGCAAGCTAGCATGAGAAAAAGTCAGTTTTCAATTTAAACATGTGAAGTGTGGTTAGATAAAATTAAATAGGGTTGACCATATCCCACATCGAGCTTTGAAGGAAAGTAGCAAGAAATATATTATTATAAATAGGGAGGGAACGGTAGTACTTAAGGTAGGCAAGTTCAAATTTTGAAAAACTAACACTTACATTCTTGATCGAGTTATAAATTCATAACTTGGTCTCATATGTGAGTGTTGGTTATTTAAAATTTTAGCAAACCAACAATTTTATAAGAAAACTTATGATCTTTGAAATAATAGGTAGTTTAGTTTTTGTGGGTACTAGGTCATTGTTAAAGATATATCTAATGTATAATTCAAAATGGACTTACAAGGTTACAATCATAATTCACAACCATTGCACAAATGCACAATAATTTTCTCGCGATATCAGAAGAAAATTGAAATTGTTAGTAAAACATAAAACAATGATTTTTGTTCAAAAAAGGGAGATACATTGGTAAGCGAAACTGCAATGCCATTTACTAATCGTAGTAAACAGCCCGAGCAATAGGTCTGAACCCAAATAACTCTTCTAAAAATGAAAACATATTAGATAGAAGTTGCTGCATTCTAATGAACTCTCATATGATATTTATAAAGTTGATTTTGCTATTTAATCGTAGGAATGTTACTATGTTAGAGGTGTAAACCGTTTCATTTGTAATGATTTTCACAAAATATCTATATGCGGTTTGCTTTGTAAATAAGTCTAAGATTAGTAATATGGGTTTGAAAGAAGATGTACAAAGAGAAAATGTTAAGAAAGAAAGCAAGTCAACTAGTTGATTTTCGGAATAATATATAGGTTTTGTCGACTCTACGGTAAAGAGATGTGGTTTTCTCTATTTAGGTTATTCGGAGGGCGAGCTTTGTTGACTTAGATATACGCATGTTCACTGGATTAATTTCGAGGCCGTTTCTGGCCATTCCCTGACCACACCAAATGTACACACCTTAGCGAGATTTGAACCTTTAAACTATTCTTTGAAAGCTAAGGACCTCACCACTAGACCGTTTGATGATGGTTTTGTCTGCTTTCATTGTATTAATTAGCTGATCTCTAATCATGCAATTTAAGAAGTCATTAATAATAGAAAAAAGAAATTAAAAAAAAAAAAAAAAAAAAACTTTCGCTTACAATTCTCTTCATAAAGTACGTTAACTTTCATATTTTTGGAATTTTTTTAGGGTTTGTTAATGGTGATATGTATGGCATTTTCTTTACTTTTTAAGCATTTTAAGAATTGAAAATCCGATTCTATGCAGGGTATTGTAAAGAACTAGCTTATGAACCCGTGAAATCACGGGTATCTCAAAACGATATATTTATAAAGAGGTTATGTGTTGATACATTAGCAAACAATAAAGAACGTAACTGGTAACATTGTTTTTTGAAGGGAAAAAAAAGAAAAGAAATGAGGACATGAAACTGTAAACAACTTGATATGTAACTATTAACAGAATAAATGTGCATGTCTCATGTTCTCTAGTTGTTATATGTTCTTAAAATGTAAAGAAATGCAACCAACACTTATAACTTGAATAGTCCTTGACTCCTTGTATATTGCATGAACACCTAAACGCGTGAATAAAGTTGATAACATTATATAAGTTGTTGATAACATTATATACAAACTGGTTAAAATTGACGAGTGTTTCAAAAATATTTTGTTGTATAGAATATGATAAAGCTTAATTATTTTACTATAGGGCAAAAGATATAAAAATGCAAATAACTTTTTGCTTTGTTGTGTATCATCTTTTTTTCCTTATTATATGCACTGTATTTTTGAATTCCGTAAATTGTATGTATTTTATGATTATTTTGCTCAAACATGTTAATAGGAGTGTTAAAAAATGAGAAATATAAGATTGTCACAAAATACACATAATAATGAAATTTTAAAGTATAATGTATATTGTATACAAGAAAAATGTAAAACGACTACACTACAAAGCAAAAAGTAAGAGGTTGGTTAATTTTTTTGCCATTTGCACTTCATTATACAGCATGTTTATCTTTTGTTTCAGTAGTCAGTACATGTTTTTTTTTACTCTTTCAAGTGTCCAAGGAGCCAACTGGCTTACTAGCACAATACACCGTCACAGATAATTAATATTTATATACATGTCGTTAAAGACGAACTAGAAATGCCTTTTCGGATATAAATCACGTGACAATCATCTTGTGTATAATTTACTACTATGATAAAGTTAAACGATTCAGTAGTAAGTTGTTATGTTTGGTGATTAATTATTTAAAATAGCATATGAGAATTTAACAAACTTTAAATCACGTGATATATTTATTTGCAAAGTTGAAGTGTCTATCATAGTTTGATTGTTAAGCGAATTTATTTGGGGAGCTAAAAATGAAGTGATGTGTTAAAAATAAAATTGTTTGATGATATATTATGCTAGGTTTATTAGGCTGAGGCCCGTTTGTAGGCATAAGTCCGAGCTTAATACATAATCTTTTATATAATAAAACAAAACTTTTATTGAGAATTTTTTATTTAAAAAAAATTAATACATACTTTATTTAGTAATAATTTTATTTATAAAAAGATTATTTTTCTTATTAGGTAATATTTCATATTTATCTATAACACAAGTAGAAGATAAATACAAAAAATATAGATAAGATGCAATTAATAATAGGATTAAAATTTTTAAATAATTATCTTTAATAATAAAAAACTATAATTAAATATCATAAATCAAACAAAACAAAGATTAAATTATTTGTTTTTTAATAAATAAAAATATATGATTCAAAAAATTTAAAAAAACCCGCGCGTGCGCGGGCATTGTAACTAGTATATTATCTAACATAAATCACTTCCTACGGTAGAGAAAAAAAGTTTAAAATTTGTGTTTAGAAGATTATCACTATCACGACAATGGAATACAAAATCAAAAACTGGTTTTAAGAACCCTTGACAACACTTGATTTGTATTAAAAAAAAAAAAAAAAAAAAAGCTTCAAAAACAGTGAACAGTGTACCTTCATTTATTCAGACCATCCGTAATGGATGGTCATGACATTCGGTTGACCATCAAAAAGAACGCGTCTGCCCCACTACACCCTCCCTCACTCGATGCGTCCAACAAGCTATTTTGCAAGAACTCGGTTGAAACTAAGATCGAGTTGTGTGAGGTATATGTATGTGTGGTATTTTCTTTAAATAATTAAGTTGGATATGTTTTTGGTGGTGTAATCGGTCTCCTTATTACATTAAGTTTGTCATAAAGTTGTTGTAGAAAGAGAAATTTGACACCAGTGATACCTTCGATGCTACTGTGGTCAGCATTACGAGTAGCCTCATCAACACGTCATTTATATTATGATATATTAACGGCCTCATTAGCTTAACTCTAAGTGGAAGTCAATCCATGTGCGAAAGAAGCCTTTTTTGTGTTCGCTTTGCCACCCTATCAAAGTACAAGCGACTGCGACATGTTACATGCAAGTACAACCAAATATCAATTTGAAAAACGGGTAAATGGAAAAGAACACTTGTACATGCTATCCGGAAAGCAAAGACTTTTATGGTTTGATGTAAGCAACCTAACAAGTATTTTCATGATCGTTTTCGCAATTTTTATAGTCATCCAAAAACGCTCATCTAGTAAAGTTTGAAACCGGATCTTTTCTAAAACGTTTGAGCCACCTTAACACTAGTGTGAAATGATTTGTAATTGACAAATGTTATAAATTATAACGGTTACAAAACCATTGATTTACTTAATTATATCATTTAATATCTTGATGCACTACTTAAAACATAGGTTTTGTTTTGTATTGACAGGAATATAAATAGGTATAAATTATTATATATATACGGGTTTGATTCGAATTAATGAAGCGTCAGTCGGGTCGGTTCACATATGGACCTCCTGTAGCCACCTCAACAACTCATTAAATTAAAATAATTAATTATTAGGTAGTATTTAATATTTAATGCAGGAAATATGGAAAATTTGACCAATCAATACATCATATTAAGAAAGGCAAGTTTCATCTTTCCCCTTTCACATGCACCTCTTTCTTTTCACATGCAGGTAACTTCACGTATGCAGTTTCATGTATTAACCTTTTAAGAAATAAAAGAAACCGACCTTGCATATATGAAGTTTAGGATTTGTACAATCAATGGCCATTGTACAATGGTCCCGTTTCTGATCTCATAAGGATAAGGGTCACCCCGAGCACTCCAGGTAGCAAGTCGTCTATAAGAGGTTTTGGTTCCCTTTTACAGCAAACAACAACATGTGAAAGAAGCCGCCATGGTTTATGGTGGATATGAGCATGGATTCTGCCATATCATGTGTGAGCTCAACTTTGCGGTGGCTGTAGCAAATTACTAGTACTTGTTTTATAATGTTACATCAATCAACTAAATACCATAGAAAGTAAAATTGTAAAACCAATGCAAGCTAGCATTAAAAGTTGGTGTTTAATCTAAACATGTAAAAAGATAAAATTCAATTGGGTTGACCATCCCACATCGAGCTTTGAAGGAAAGTAGCAATTAAAGATGTTGTTATAAATATGAAGGGAAAGGTAGAATATAAGTTAGGGGAGTTCAAAGTTTGAAAAACCCAAATTCTCCAACGTGTCTAGGTTATATATTCTTAACTCGGGCTCGTTTGGGAAATTGGTTATTTAAGTTTTTTGCAAACCAACAATTTCATAAGACAAATTTGTGGTATAAACTTTGTGAGTTCTAGGACAATCTTAAAGGTACAACCAACGTAGAAATCAAAATGGACTTGCAAGATTACAGCCATAATTCATAACCATTGCGCAATGATCTTCGATTATAGAAAAAGTATGGTACTAATAGACCGGGCGTAATGGTGTTCGTCCACAATCGTGGTAGTGCAACCACCATGCGCGAAGGCCACTACGACCACCTGGAATTACGTGTGGTCCTCCACTTTTGTCACTCGTTTGGCCGGCCAGAACTTTTTTTGTTTGTGTGTGTGAAGTATATTGTGTTTTATGTTTGTATAAAAGTAGGTTATGCTTATGTATTTAGAGTGATTGTCACCATTAGGGTTGTTTGTTGGTTGGAATAAATATGGTCTAAAATGTTAAATAATTGTATCATACGTTTAGATGTACAGAGATTTATCGAATTATGTATATCTTTCAAAAACATTGTGGTGAAATTTAGGCCTTTTTGGTAGACCTGACTTATAAGTACTTAATAATTGTGAAAGTTAGAATCCAAAATGGACTTGCAAAGTTACAAACATACTTCATGACCATTGCACAATTATCTTTTCCAATATCAAAAGAAAATTGGAGCTGTTGGTAAAAACTCGATAAGGCAATTTACTAATCGCAGTGAAAAACTCGAGTAATAGGCCGGGATTCCAATAATTCTTTATTTCTTTCTTTGTCTTGACTTGCGACTAGCACGTATCTGTTACACATCATTGGCAACAATCTAGTAAGTATTTTTGTATCAACTTATTTAGCTTTATATATCAATATAATGCTTATATTTTTGTTTCTACGTTCAGCAACTTTGAGTTCAGATTTGAAATGTTTTTTGGTTCAAAGGTTTCTTGATGGCTAAAATAATTCCATAACTCGGACTCATACGTGATAAGTGGTTTATTTAAATTTTTTACAAACCAACAATTTTATAAAAAAAATTTGTGGTTCTATGACACTTGTATCATATGCTTATAAGCAGAGAAATATTAACAACTTATGTCTATCTTTCAAAAACTTTGTGGTGAAGTTACAATCATAAATCTTGACCATTGCACAATGATCTTTTCCAATATCAAAAGAAAATTGGAACTGTCGAACGCAATTATTTTGTTCATGGAAGGCAGATACATTAAGTAAACAGTACTACAATGCCATTTACTCATCGCAGTGAAAACTCGAGTAATAGGCCCTAATCCCAACAATTTTTGTAGGACGCATCTGTTACACATCCTGGGCAACAATCTGTTAAATGTTACGTATAAACATTAATGAGTAAATGTCTAGGATCGAACCCGAGACCTCGGGATTGCACACTTTACAAACAAGAATAATGTAAAATAAATATATATATATATTAAATGTATTGAATATATATATTTATAACACTTAATGGACTAAACGGTCGTTAGTTATTAACCGTATGGACTAACTATCGTTAAATAAGAAAGATAAGGACTAGAGTGTAATTTGGGAATCAAGAAGGATCTAGAATCCCCTATGGGGGTGCTAGGCCGGTCGAACAAGGGGGGGAAGGCCCAACCCATGTTTGCTTGATCACCAAGTAATCCTCTAGTATAAATACAAGGCCTTGGGGTTAGACTTAACAATCTTTTGTGCACACACTCTAACCCTAATTTCTTGTTTTCTTTCTTCTTGTGGCCGATCGGATCCCCCCTCCTCAAAGGGTTCTTGGTTCGATTTTCCATAAGCAAAATCATTAAGTATTTTGTTTACTTGCAACAAACCTTTATTCGTTGGTAGTTTGTGTGTACAAGAACGAGGTAATTACTTACTTTAGTAATTATCAAGAGATCGATAAACAAAACGGTAAGGGGTTTATCATTGATCTAATTGTCCAAGAATTAAGGTTGATTTGAAGTGCGTCGGGTACGTTTACTATTTATGTTTTAGTTAATATTTATGTGTTATACTTGATCCTAGCTTCCGCAATATGTGTTATTTGATTGTCAAACTCTAACAGTGGCATCACGAGCCATGTATAACATGTAACTGATTACTAAAACGTAATAAAAACCGGATCTTTAATTGTTTTAGATACATGTTTTTTTTGATCTAGGGGTTTTCCTATTTTTTTCTAAAAATTTCGAAACCCTAACCCTAATTTTGGGGGGGGGGGGTCGATTTTTCCATGAAACCCTAATTAGGGTTTTGTGGTTTTCTAAGATTATGTGTAATCATTAGAAACCCTAGGTCATTAACCGGTTAATTGAACGTATCTTGTGACCTAATTGCTAATTGTTAGGTTTTAATCCGTGACTTACATGCATGTTAGTCATGGATCTTGTTTTTCACATGTTTATTATAGATCTTAAATTGGGGAAGACTCCAATATATATTAAAATCAATTTTAGATGCTATGTGGTGTGTTATTAGCTTTGGCCTACGCAATTGATTCGTCAATGTATGTGACTCACCTCCATTAAGAGGGGAAGGCCTTAGTTGATTACATGCATTATTATACCTAGAATTGATTTTATTAGGATCTTTTCTAATACGGATTGCATGTGGCTAATTGTTTCACTTATTTATTATTGGTTGTTTGATTTTCTTTGTTACTTGTTTTATTGTTTTTTAGTTGGACTTGATGTAAGCAATAAAAGGGTTGTTTTCATAAAGAAAATTAATACGGACTAATAATTGTGAAACCCTAAAGTGATAAAGTAAGAATCTTGCAAAGGTCTTATGACAATCGTGGTCCGATTCGCACGGTAATCAGCTCCCAGTCGAGACTAGCAAAATTCAAACTTTATTACTATTTTGAGATTGAATCCATAAACTTTTGCTTGAATGATGTTTTGTGCAAATATGCTTTTAAAATTAAGTCTTTTAAGATGATATTCATAACCGTGATTTGAAGGCTTAGAAAAGAGCCTTAGAGTCTGCCTTGGTTATCACAATCTTGAATATATCTTAAACGAATTACTTTTAAAATCATATATTGTAGAAAGTCATCTTAGGGTTTTGGCATAAACCTCAAGTAAAACTTTGTGTATTAATTTCACGAATTGGATATAAAAAGGTTTTATGAAAATTTATGCTATAAAGATGAGTGCATGCATCTTTGTACATAATTTTGATTGACATATCAAAAATTAATACCCTTAATAATTTAAGTTACGTGCCATCTACCTATAAGAAACACTTGGAATTTTAATTTAGTAAACGTGAGACCTAGGCTAAATTACTTTAACAAGGTAAAATTCTTTTAACGCGTGAGACCATAATTGTAATTTTACAGTTTCTAAGGTAGACGACTTAATTAAGTTGTGCGTGAGACCTAGAACTTAAGGCATGAGATGGGATGAAACATGCTTACAAGGCAAATTGATGAATCAATTTGTAGTAAATCCCATAATGATCTAGGAATTGGAAATCTTGTTTGCCAATTATTGTTCGACAAATTACTATCTTTTGTACTTTTACCACTAGCAGATCAACTGATGTGGTGAAACTATGTAAAGTTAGATCCTAGATTTTCAAGAAAATTAGTTGGTTATATGAATATAGCCTTGGGTATTTTATTTTTCTTGAAGATATTGATTATCGAAAATACTAATATTTGAACTTTATCTGTAGATATGGCTCAACCCGATAACCAAACTGTGATTTCTGCTTTCAAGAGTCATCTTGAGAGAGAAAAACTGACTGGAAAGAATTTCAATGACTGGTACCGTTCGCTCAGAATTGTCTTGAGGGCGTCTGGTAAGATTGATTATGTGACCGAGGAATGCCCTGCTGAACCTGCTGTTACTGCTACACCAGAAGCAAAGGCAGAATGGAAGGTGACTAATGCTAAGTATAATGAGGTTGCTTGTTTAATGCTCACTAGCATGAGTGCTCAATTACAAAAGAAGTATGAGTACTCGTCTCCTAAGAATATGCTTGATAACCTCAGGCAATCTTATGAGAAGGCACCTGCAGTTGAATTGTATGATGAACTTGACAAGCTACACAACTGCAAGCATGGTGATGGTAAACCAGTAGCCGATTATGTGGATGAGATGAAAGATTCTTTTGATCAACTTCACAGAATTGGTTTTGGTTACCCCGAGAATGTGCAAGTGCACTTGATCAACAGATCCCTCAACAAGGATTTTGCTGGTTTTGTGCAGAACTTCAACATGCATTGCTCGGGGAAGACAGTCTCAGAATTACTCGCATTGCTTGTTGATTATGAGAAAAGTCTACCAGCCAAGGTCAAGGCTCCTACCCCACAAGTGTTGGCAATTCATGGGGGGAGAATCCAGAAGAAATCGCATGTGAACAAAGGCAAAGGTAAAGGTGATAAAGGCAAGCAGGTCATGGCCTATCAACCTCAACCCAAGATGAAGCAACATCAGCCTAAGCAGAACAAGGTGAATCCGCAAAACAAGAAGGATCAGGCTTGTCACCATTGTCATGAAAAGGGTCATTGGAAGCGCAATTGCCCTCTCTACATTCATGACTTGCGACTCAAGAAGCAGGGGAATGATGCTGGTAATCCCAGCACATCAGGTGCATTCTTTATGATTGAATTATTCACTCTTACTCCTAAATTGAATTCATGGGTATATGATACGGGATGTGGCATTCATATTTGCAATACCTTGCAGGGGTTTAGAGTTGAGAGAAAGCTGGCCTATGGACAACAATTCTTGCACGTTGGTAACGGAGCGCATGCAGGAGTTGAAGCTATAGGAGTTTTTAATTTAGTGTTGCCTTCGGGCTTAGTACTATCTTTAAATAATTGTCATTATGCACCGTCAATTGTTAGAGGTGTAATTTCATTTTCATGTTTGTTAAACCTTGGTTTTGAGCATACTATTTCAAGCAATGGAATTTCAGTTTCTTTAAATAATGTTTTTTATTTTAATGCTATTGCTGTGAATGGTGTATTTGAAATTGATATGAATGATAATGATAATGCTTTTGTTAAAAATAATTCAATGTATAGCATCAACAATAAGAGAATCAAGAAAGGTCTGGATTCGTCTTATCTTTGGCATTGTCGACTTGCTCACATTGGCAAAGATCGCATGAAAAAGATGCAACATGATGGGCTTTTAAATAAGATCAATGATGAATTATTTGATAAATGCGAATCTTGCATTGCTGGGAAGATGACTAAGAAACCCTTTAAAAATAGGATTGAAAGGGCGAATGATCTACTTGGTCTTATTCACACAGATGTGTGTGGACCACTTAGACATGTGTCAATGAGGGGTGCTAGCTACTTCTTAACATTTACGGATGATTACAGCCGTTATGGTTATGTTTATTTACTTAAACATAAACATGAGGTATTTGAAACATTCAAAGTGTTTAAAGCAGAAGTAGAGTTGCAACTAGGAAAGAAGATTAAAGCTCTTCGATCCGATAGAGGTGGTGAATACCTGAGTCAGGAGTTCATAGATTATCTAGCAAAGGAGGGAATTGTCCAGCACCTTACTTCTCCATATAATCCATAACAAAATGGTGTATCTGAGAGAAGGAATCGTACATTGCAAGACATGATACGGTCTATGTATAATCTAACAACTCTTCCTTTCTCGTTTTGGGATTATGCCTTAGAATCTGCGGTTCGCATTCTAAATATGGTTCCAACAAAGAAGGTTGATAAGACACCATATGAGGTATGGACTGGAAAAGCTCCTAACCTGTCTTATCTTAAGGTCTGGGGTTGTGAGGCGTATGTTAAACGTGACTCAGCAGACAAACTCCAACAAAGATCTGTGAAGTGCATCTTCGTAGGATACCCTAAGGAAACTATGGGATACTACTTTTATTACCCACCTGAAAACAAAGTATTTGTTGCAAGGTATGGAGACTTCCTTGAAAGGGAGCTCATATCTCAAGAATTCAGTGGGAGAATATATGATCTGGAAGACGGTCAAGAAGATGTAGAACCTTCTGAAAACACTAACCAACTTCCGGTAGAACCTGAAAGTTTAGGGCCTCCACCTGAAGTTGAAGTGATTCCCATTCGTAGGTCAACAAGACCAGTAAAAGCTCCTACTCGTCTATGTCTTAATGTAGAGAGTGATGAGAATATACTGGGTGATCTTGATGAGCCTACAAGTTATAAAGCTGCCATGAATGGACCTGAAAAGGCCAAATGGAAAGAAGCTATGGATGGGGAAATGCAATCCATGGAAGACAATGATGTCTGGGAAGAAGTAGACCTACCTCCGGGTGCCAAACTAGTTGGGAGTAAATGGCTCTACAAGAAAAAGACAGACATGGATGGCGTTGTACACACCTATAAGGCCCGTTGTGTAGCTAAAGGCTATACACAAACTTTTGGTGTTGACTATGAGGAGACCTTTTCTCCTGTAGCTGACATAAGGGCAATTAGGATTCTTATAGCCATAGCCGCTTACTATGACTATAAGATTTGGCAAATGGATGTAAAAACCGCCTTCTTAAATGGTCGCCTAGATGAAGACATCTATATGGCGCAGCCTGAGGGGTATGTAAATCCAGAATTCCCAAATCGTGTATGCAAGCTTAAAAGATCCATTTATGGATTAAAGCAAGCATCACGACAATGGAATAAGAGATTTGATGGTGAAATTAAAAAGTATGGATTCACTCAAAATCTTGATGAGCCATGTGTATATCACAAAGTTAGTGGGAGTAATGTAATTTTCCTTATATTATATGTTGATGACATATTGATCATGGGAAACGACATTCCAAGTTTGCAAAAGGTTAAGGCATATCTTGGAAAGTGTTTTTCTATGAAAGATTTAGGGGAAGCTGCATTTATTCTGGGAATCAAGATATATAGAGATAGATCTCAGCGATTAATTGGATTAAGCCAAAGTGCTTACATTGATAAAATACTAAAGAGATTTAGTATGCAAAATTCCAAGAAAGGATATTTGCCGATGCAAGAGCAACATGGCTTGAGCAACAAGGTTTGTGCTTCAACACCTGCAGAGGTGCAACGCATGAAAAGAGTCCCTTATGCTTCGGCTGTGGGATCTATAATGTATGCGGTGAAAAGTACAAGACCTGATGTAGCGTTTGCTCAGAATTTAACCAGTCGATATCAGCAAAATCCAGGTGTAGCTCACTGGACTGCTGTTAAGAATATTCTTAAGTACCTTAGGGCTACTAAAGAGATGTTCTTGGTTTATGGGGGAAATCCATCAACAGAACTTGATGTTACAGGTTACTGCGATGCTTCTTGGAAAGGTGATAAGGATGATACGAAGTCTCAGACGGGTTATGTCTTTGTCATTAATGGAGGAGCAGTGGATTGGAGGAGCAGAAAGCAGAGTGTACTAGCGATGTCTGCTACAGAAAGTGAGTATATAGCTGCTTCAGAAGCTGCAATGGAAGCTGTTTGGATTAGGAAGTTTGTTTCAGGGCTTGGAGTCATGCCTTCGATTCAAAGACCTCTTAAAATGTATTGTGACAATACAGCTGAAATTACATTTGCCAATGAGCCTGGAATCATGAAAGGCACCAGACATTTCCCGATTAAGCATCACTATGTTCGAGAACAAGTCAAAATAGGTGAAATCGAAATGCTCAAAGTTCACACAGATGATAACTTGGCAGATCAATTAACAAAGCCTCTACCTGGCACTAAGCTTTACAAGCATGCTGAAGGTGTAGGACTTAGATTAGCTGAAAGTTTCATGCCCATTTGTGATTAGTGTTTGGATAAAAGATGTAATGTACAATTATTATTTTAATGAAATAAAATATGTTTTATGTTTATTTATCATTGTCTTAATAATATATCCTATATTTGCATGTTTAAGATCCATGAATAATTTATTATTCTAAATGTCCATTGTCGATTATTGATATGGGAATATCATTAAACTAAGACAAATTTGAGTATTGGTTTAGGATATACTTGAAAGTATATTGATGCGTAGTCATACCAATTTCACATGATATTCGATGAATTGAATATTGGACTTATCCCAATAATATGATTTAATATTTAATGTGAGAATCATATTTAAAGTTATCCTCAGACTTGAGATACCAGATAAGTGTCATGGATGTAGTGCATTTTTGTGAAGCAATCTACCGCTCACCGTAACAGGGAGTTATAAGGGTTGTTTTCAGAAGTGTTGCAAAGTTCATGGGTTATTCTTGTAGTCAAGAAAGAATTTATTCCTTCTGATTTGTTTAGAAGTTTAATACTGCTGGGCCCCTCGTAGGGTTGACAAAATGTTTGCATGGCCATGCCCAAAGTCTATCTGGAATACGTTCAGATGTTTTGGTAATTTTGTTCAATCATAAAGAAACGAGAAACAGAATTTTAATAAAGAAACTCACATCTTTATTAATGTGGTATTAGTAATGAAAGGATAATTATAATGATGAATCATTAAAGGTTTTTCCAGGAAACCTAGCTCGGATTGAACTAGGGGCATTGGAGTGTTGCAAGACGCTAACCAATGTCATTTTACTATTAATGGATATACGAGTGGGAGCTGTTAAATGTTACGTATAAACATTAATGAGTAAATGTCTAGGATCGAACCCGAGACCTCGGGATTGCACACTTTACAAACAAGAATAATGTAAAATAAATATATATATATATTAAATGTATTGAATATATATATTTATAACACTTAATGGACTAAACGGTCGTTAGTTATTAACCGTATGGACTAACTATCGTTAAATAAGAAAGATAAGGACTAGAGTGTAATTTGGGAATCAAGAAGGATCTAGAATCCACTATGGAGGTGCTAGGCCGGTCGAACAAGGGGGGGAAGGCCCAACCCATGTTTGCTTGATCACCAAGTAATCCTCTAGTATAAATACAAGGCCTTGGGGTTAGACTTAACAATCTTTTGTGCACACACTCTAACCCTAATTTCTTGTTTTCTTTCTTCTTGTGGCCGATCGGATCCCCCCTCCTCAAAGGGTTCTTGGTTCGATTTTCCATAAGCAAAATCATTAAGTATTTTGTTTACTTGCAACAAACCTTTATTCGTTGGTAGTTTGTGTGTACAAGAACGAGGTAATTACTTACTTTAGTAATTATCAAGAGATCGATAAACAAAACGGTAAGGGGTTTATCATTGATCTAATTGTCCAAGAATTAAGGTTGATTTGAAGTGCATCGGGTACGTTTACTATTTATGTTTTAGTTAATATTTATGTGTTATACTTGATCCTAGCTTCCGCAATATGTGTTATTTGATTGTCAAACTCTAACACAATCTAGTAAGTATTTTTGTATCTTCCGTATCAACTTATTTAGCTTTTTATACCAATATAATGCTTATATTTAGCACCCATGTTTTTACGTTGAGCAACTTTGAGCTCAAATTTGAAATGTTTTTGGTTAAAAGGTTTCTTGATGGCGGAAACAAACTATGGGCTCCTAATGAAAGTCAACAGTCTGAAACAACCCAAAAGAATAGTTACAGCTAGTGTGTGTAAGATAATGATAAAACCCGTAGGTATAACTTTATTAATGAGTGGATAATTAGGCCCAAGCCCGGTTTGTGGGTTTTGGGTATTAGGGTTTCACTATTATATATAGTGCTCATTAATAAAGTTATACCTACGGGTTTTATCATTATCTTACAGTGTGTTCTTTAGCTATTCATTATGATTCACAAACTCACAATATAGTTTTAAGTGATAATTTTGAAACCACACGAAAATGATCATTAGGTGACAGATCACTAAATATGTTTATAGTTCTTGTTCGTTATGGAAGTCTAACATTTTTGCTGAAATATCTATGTGCATACTGATTCGATGTAGCTAGTGGGAGTTGGGTGCATATTACTCGGACGGCAACTTGATCACAAAAAAGAAAAGAGACGCAAGGTCGCTGAAGAAAATAGATAGGGTCACCCTGAGCACTCTAGGTTGCAAGTCATCTAAGCTAAAAGAAGGTTTTGGTTCCCGTTTAAACAAGACAACAACAATGAAAGAAGTCGCGAGGGTTTATCAGGGATACGAGCATATATGGATTCTGCCATATCATGTGTGTGCTCAACTTTGCGTTGGCTGTAGCAAATTACTTGTTTGTATTAATATTCATTTCAGGTTGTCTGTACATTTTCAAATATTAAAATAGTATATTTCTTTACAAGTTGGAAATTCATCAACTTATGTATAACAGTTTCGAAAGCCCTGTGTCTCGTGCAGCATTATTGCTGTTGGATCCTACATTTTCAACGTGACTCGATTGTGATGAGATCTCATGTTGCAATTTGCTTTGCTTGTTTACAGTAGTAAATTACTGTGATTACCTTTTTCTTCCGTGGATATGACTTCTAAGTAGCTAGTAGCTTATGTTTTATAAATTATAATGTTACAAATAATTTAAAGATATTAAAAATCAAACAATCAAAAGACCAATAGAAAGTAAAACTAATGGAAGCTAGCATTTAAAAAAAAAAAAAAAAAAAAAAAAATAGTGTTTAATCTAACCATGTAAAAAGGATACAAGTCAATTGGGTTGATCATCCCACATCGAACTTTGAAGGAAAATAGCAAGAAAGATGTTATTATAAATAGGGAGGAAGAGGTAGTGTTTAAGGTAGGGTGTTCAAAGTTTGAAAAACCAATATATTATAGTAGCCCGAGCAATATTTTTTGAACTTGGGCTTCTATGTTACCATTGGTTATTTAAATTTTTTGCAAACCAACAATTTTATATGAAAAACTTGTGGGTTCTAGGAAGCTGTTAAATATACAACGAATGTTGAATTCGAAAGTTATACCTTTGGAAACCACCACTATACAACAAGACCCATGTCTCGTGCAGTTTTATTGTTGCTCGATCCTATGTTTCACTGTGACTCGATTGTTGGTAAACTCTTTGGTGTCTCCTGATTGTTTCAACAAGACCCATGTCTCGTACCTGGTTCTAACTGGGTCTTAGCCAGAATCGCAGAGTCGTACCTGGTTCTAACTTGGTCTTGGCCAGAATAGCCGAGTCTTACCTGGTTCTAACTGGGTCTTGGCCAGAATAGCCGAGTATTACGTAGATCTAACTAAGTCTTGGCCAAAATAGCCGTGTCTTACCTGGTTCTAACCGGGTCTTGCCCAGAATAGCCGAGTCTTACCCAGAATAGCCGAGTCTTACCTGGTTCTAACTGGGTCTTGGCCAGAATAGTCGAGTCTTACTTGGTTTTAACTGGGTCTTGGCCAGAATAGCCGAGTCTTACCTGGTTCTAACTGGGTCTTGGCCAGAATAGCTGAGTCTTACATGGTTCTAACTGGGTCTTAGCCAGAATAGCCGAGTCTTACCTGGTTCTAACTGGGTCTTGGCAAGAATAGCCGAGTCTTACATGGTTCTAACTGGGTCTTGCCAGAATAGCCGAGTCTTACCTGGTTCTAACTGGGTCTTGGCTAGAATAGCCGAGTCTTACATGGTTCTAACTGATTCTTGGCCAAAATCGCTGAGTATCACGTGGTTTTAACTAGGTCTTGGCCAAAATAGCCGAGTCTTACCTGATTCTAACCAGGTCTTGGCCAGAGTAGCCTAGTCTTACCGAGTCTTACCTGGTTCTAACTGGGCCTTGGCCAGAATAGTCGAGTCGCTCCTGGTTCTAACTGGATCTTGGCCAGAATAGCCGAGTCTTACCTGGTTCTAACTGGGTCTTGGCCAGAATAGCCGAGTCTTACATGGATCTAACTGGGTCTTGGCCAGAATAGCCGAGTCTTACCTGGTTCTAACTGGGTCTTAGCCAGAATAGCCGAGGCTTACCTGGTTCTAACTAGGTCTTGGCCAGAATAGGCGAGTCTTACCTGGATCTAACTAGGTCTTGGCTAGAATAGCCGAGTCTTACCTGGTTCTAACTGGGTCTTGGCCAGAATAGCCTAGTCTTACATTGTTCTAACTGGGTCTTGGCTAGAATAACCGAGTCTTACCTGGTTCTAACTGGGTCTTGGCCAGAATAGCCGAGTCTTACTTGGTTCTAACTGGGTCTTGGTCAGAATAGCCGAGTCTTACTTAGTTCTAACTGGATCTTGGCAAGAATAGCCAAGTCTTACCCGGTTATAACTTATATTAACATCTAATATTGTGGTTCTGTTCTTGGGGTAAGATGTGACAATTGGTTTTTTAAACTTTTTACAAACCAACAATTTTATTAGAAAAACTTGTGGTTCTATGTTTCTTGAGCTGTTCTTGTTATGCTTTAAGGTTATTGATGTTGCAAATAACTATACATACTACTAAACTATTAAAAAATACAAACATTAAAGGACACCTCGACTCACACATTTTATAAGTAGAGTTTGTTTTTTTACTTGTTTGAATATGATCCACTTATGACCACATACAGGGTTGTAAACATTGGCTTTGGGTGCTTTACGATGTGATTTAGAGTTAATTAGCCAAATTATTTGAGAAAATCCTAATATGTGCCTCAACTAGTACCCACCTAGGCTAATTACTCCGATTAATAGCTAGAAGGTGGCCGACCGCGAGATTAGCACTTTGTAGTCTTTGCAAGAATGGTTACAAGTACTTAATAACAAACTGGAGACACATTTTAACCTGTGAATGGATTAACCACAACTTTCTTTTTCTATACTATGTAGAATTCAAAATGGAGTTGCCAAGTAACAATCATTATTCGTAACCATTGCACAATGATCTCTTCTGATATCAAAAGAAAATTGGAACTTTTGGTAACAAGTAAAAACAATGATTTTGTTCAAATAAAGCGGATATATTAGTAAAGTAGAACTACAATGCCGTTTACTAATCGCAGTGAAAAACTCGAGCCCGGATCCCACTAGTTTTCTGTTTCTTTCTTGTTCATGGCTTGCCTTTAGCATTCATGTGTTACACACCTTTTGAAGCTGACTGGACGTTCTTGATGTACTGGAACACGAAAAGGGTGAAACCTGTGCTTCAGGGCAAATGTGTCCAATGACATATCCGTGTGACCGTGTGAACCACCTGAAAATCTTCCATCAGTTGACAATGCAACTTCCTGCAAAATATAATAAATTTTTAGCTCATTTATAAATACATTTAACTCATAAAACAATAAAAAAATATCCATGTTGGAAAAGAAAACCATAATTTTAACCCGTTTTGAATCAGACTCTCTGAATACGTGTGGCTTAAGGATGGGGCCACAAAGTGCAGATTGATGACAAAATGGTGTAGGCCAATAGAACGTTAGATTTGTTTGAGTGGCTCAAAACTGGTTGAAAGTGCTAATAGGACTAACAAATTACCTTGCCAAGAACGGTGCCCATTATTGCACTTTTCGGTGTCAACATTTCAGGCATACCAGGTCCACCTTTAGGACCTTCTCCTCTGATAACAATTACCTTCCCCTGAAAACCTAATTTCATGACTAATAAGCTTTTTTGTTGCAAACTCACTATTTTTCTGTAGATTAAAGCTCATTAACATTTGCAAATTTGAATGATGTAAAACAAACTATCGAAATGCAATAAAAGGAGATAGAAGTTATTGCGCTCGCACTTTTTGTTCAAAATCGAAGGTATTTTCTTTTATGAACTAGTACAGTTAAATGTACCTTAAAGCTCATGGGGTCTTCACAAATGGCTGCAATCATGGATGCCCAACCCTCAAATACGAGTGCAGGACCTAAACAACGTTTTTCGAGATCATAACTCATCATAGGAACTAAGATTCAAACAACAAAAGCCCGAAATGTGAAAAAACGAACTAGTTATCATAACTCAAATATGGTGAAGACCCGGCTATATCCGGCCAAGACCCGGCTAGTTATCCTACAACATCGTTCAAAGTCAAAATATTCCAAACTGTAAAACCGAACTGAAAATTCAGTTAATGAAATTGATTTTTAGGTTAACCAAGCCGGTTAAGAGTTTTTAAGTTGAACAATCTTTTGAATGTTATTGGTGAACCATAGAGATAAACAAGATATTGTTTTCTTTCCTTTAAACAAAAATCTGACAATTTATGTCGTCTCTTCAACTTTCTTCCTTCAGTTTGTTTTAACGGACTTAAAATGGGTAGGACTTTTGCTGATGTTGGTGTTCCACCCGTGATCATGGGATTCGGCCCTTATGTCGCAATTCCAACTGCAGTCAAGGCTGCTGGTCTTGAAGCACTAGCAAATGATTTAAAGGGCAGGAAGGGGTGGTGCCCCCCCCCCCCCCCTAAAATTTGGGTTATAGTTAGCTAATTTTATGGATACTAGTTAGATACCCGCGCACAGCGGCGACGATAAATATAGTTATATTATAATATAGTAAATGAATTGGTTGCCAACTTTTTCCGCAATTCTCTACCCGCTTAATGAATTCATTTCACGACACTCCAAATGTACATGTTAGTTGTATATATTTGCTTGGGTTTCCCGTTGCTTTTCCGTGACATTATTATTCTCGCATATAGAAAGACCATCGCAATCTCTTACCCGTCAGACAATCTTCCCAAAATTATATAATTTTGTCGAATTAAGATTGTATTGATTGAAATAAAAGTTAAAGTTGTAAAATTTGAATTAATAAAAATAAACCCACTAAAAATGTAAAAACTAAAAACTCATAAAAATATATCAAAATAGATGTTGAATTAAAGAGCACAAAATTGTAGAAAATATGGTGAAATTAGATAATAAAAAAAATAAATAGACAAAAAAATATTTCAATTTAAAAATAAAAGTGATTTTTTATTTAAGAAGTGACACATGTCACTACATGATTGAAGTTCCTTATCTTAATTTTTGATGAAACCCATAACTTAAATGCTTTATATAGTAGTATAGATAAGGGTTTAAGTATCAAATTTAATGTTTTGGCCTCCTAAAATTGTAGTAATAAGCTAGACGTGAGTAATAACAAGTCAATATATAAAAAAAAAAAAAAAAAAAAAGAAAAAAAAAGGAAGGAACTTAGCAAAGATGTAACCACTTCCTCTTCATATTTGATTTTTTTCCCTCCTAATAGAAACTAGTTTCATTTATAATAATTTGAGTAAACATGAATGTATTAAGCTTTCAAGAGTTCAAAGAATAGTTGTCAGTGGCACTTTTGTGTGATTAGTAATAATTGTTACTAGTTTTTATGTTTATTTCTTATCTGTGTTATCTATATACTAGCAGGGTACCCGCGCGTTGCAGCGGCGGGTACCCTGTGATTAAAGTTTAGACGCCAAGAAAATAACACTGGCGAACTCATTAACCAGAGAAAAACATGATCCCAATCCGACCTAATTCACCAATTTTTACCGATTCTGAAGGGTCGTCCTCCATTTCGTTTTTGAACGGCTTTTATTGGCTAGCCGAACCAATGGCGACTTCGAGTTCCGGTTGAACTCGTTGGTCCAGTCCGGTTGAGCCTGTTGGTCTGGTCCGGTTGAACCCGTTGGTCCAGTCCGGTTTTCAAAATCCTATGTACCATTAACTTAGTAGCATGTAAATTGTATAAAGCTTTGTATATTTTATTTGTTTGTACAATGTATATTATAACATGTATTTTTTATTATAGGGGTGCTATAAAAATAATATTAAGTAGTGCTTAATGATTTATTCTTAATTTTAAGTTTTTCTTATATGTGTGTTTAATTGATTTGTACCAAGTGTTTTATATATTGTATGTCTTAATTTTAAGACTTTTGATATTTAATGTGTTTAATGTTAGGAAATTAAGTTTAAGAGATATTTAATGTTTCAAAATTGTGTTTAATTTACTTGTACATATTGCTTTGTTAGTTGTATTACTTAATTTTAATAATGCCATTAGTGTGTTTAAATTACCATTTTAAGTTTAATGTCATTAGTGTGTTTAAATTAGTTGTACATGTAGCATTGATGATTGTAATGCTTAATTTTAAGTATTTCTATATTTAGTAGGCCTAAATGCTTTATAAGATATTAGATTATAGCTCTAAGGATGTATAGTCTTTTATAGTATATTGTTACTTCTCGTAAATTTTTGCCCCCCCCCCCCCCCCCCCCCCCCAAATAAGACGGTCAAGCTCCGCCACTGTCTTGAAGTGAAAGATATTGACCTTTTTGAGATCAATGAGGTGATAATCAGCTATGTTCTTATGCAATTACAAATGAATAATAACCTCGTACATTAGCATTTGAACAACATTCCTATAATTTATGGAAATAACATGTCAGATACCTTATTATTGCAATCGTTCTTTTCAATCTTTTGGCTCTTGTTGAAATTTTAGAGATATCTGCATCATGATACTTATGACATGAGCCCGTTGTATTACTCTACTGCATGTGATGAAGCGTCATGTGGTGTCGTTTCGATGCGTGTGCTTGCTTTTGCACGTATGATGTGAATGCAAAGCAACTTGTGCAATGGAGGTACGGGAATGGGAGCAGCTGCTTTTGTTAGTTACGTTTGAGTTTCTGGATTTTTACTACTACACGGTGGTTGTAGCAAGTTACTTGTTCGCATTATTTCATTTTAAGGTGTCTGTATTTGTTTGAACTTGAAACACTTGTTTATTTGCGTGTTGGAAATTGATCAACATATGTACGTCTATCATACGAATCATTGTCTCGTGCTGCTGGATCCTACATTTTGAATGTGACTCGAATTGTTGGAAAACTGTATGGTGTCTCCTTTGGATTGTTTGGCACAAATTGATGAGATCTCATGCTGCAATTCGCTTTGCTTGTTTACAGTCATAAATTACTGTGATTACCATTTTCTTCGGTGGATATGACTTCTAAGTAGCTAGTAGCTTATGTTTTACTGTATAATGTTACAAATAACTTAAAAAAATATTTAAAAATCTAAACATGTAAAACGTGGTTAGAGAAAATTCAATTGGGTTGACAATCACACATCGAACTTTGAAGGAAAGTAGCAAGAAAAGCTGTTTATAGTAGCAACAATTTTGTAAGAAAAACTTGTGTGTTGTATGATCCTTGAGCTGTACTTGTTAATGATATTAGTTGTAATCAGAGAGAGAGAGTGATGAATGGAAAAGTGATTTGTTATTTCATAATGAGTTGTTACAAATGAGAAATGAAATGAATACAAGTATTTATACTAAAGCTACACTTTGACATTTGCTACTTTGACTTTTAACTAACTAAACTAACTTCACTGTATTACATATACACATAGCATTCATCTTGTTCCTTTGTTGCTTGGACATGGACTGATATAGCTTGTTTGGTTCGGAGGCTTTTGATACTGAGTTGATGAATGAGCTGTTACCCCTCCCACAAGTTGGCAATGTGTATGGATCACATATGCCAAACTTGGACAAGCAATGATAATGAGGTGCTTTTGATAGGCCTTTAGTCAAAATATCTGCCAATTGATTCTTTGTTGAAATGAAGGAAAGAGTAATTTGACCATGTTTGATCTTTTCTCTGACAAAATGACAGTCTAGTTCAATGTGTTTAGTCCTGGCATGTTGTACTGGATTTGAGGCTAAGGCTATTGCTGATGCATTGTCACAGTAAACAGTGGTGGGGTCTGAAATAAGAACACCAAGATCTTTAAGTAGATATCTTATCCATGATAACTCACATGTGACATCTGCTAGGGCCCTATACTCTGCTTCAGTTGAGCTTCTTGAAACCACATGTTGTTTCTTAGATTGCCAAGAGAGTAGACATGAACCCAGAAATACACAATACCCTGAAACAGATCTTCTTGAAAAACTACAATTAGCCCAGTCACTGTCACAATAGGCTCTAAGTTGAAGACTGGTCTTGGATGGAAATAGAAGTCCTTGGCCTGGAAATCCCTTTAAGTACCTGAGAACTTTGATTAATGCTTTTAGATGAGGGGTTCTTGGTGACTGGGTTAATTGACTTAATGTCTGAGCTGCATATGAAATGTCAGGTCTTGTTATGGTGAGATATAGCAGCTTTCCTACCAAGGTTCTGTATTGAATGGGATCATCAAGTGGTTCACCATCTTCATGATTCAACTTTGTCAGTGGATTAAAAGGAATTGAAGAAGGTTTCACATCTAGTAGCCCTGCACTTTGGATGAGTTCCAAAGTGTATTTCCTCTGGGTCATCATTAGACCTGTAGAATTTCTGAGTACCTCAATACCTAGATAATAATTGAGAGTTCCCAAGTCTTTGATGCTGAATTCTTGATGTAATTGACCTTTGATATGTTGGATGAGTGAAGCATTGTTGCCAGTTAATAAGATATCATCCACATAGATCAGAAGACAAAGAAAATTGTGATCTTTCTTGAAGGTGAATAGAGAAGTATCTGCACAGCTCTGAATGAAGCCCAAACTTTGAAGGAAAGAGGTGAGTTTGATAAACCATTGTCTGTTGGCCTGCTTCAATCCATAAAGTGACTTATGTAGTTTGCAAACACTGCTCTTAGAATGAGAGCCAGGGTAGCCTGGAGGAAGCTTCATGTAGATTTCTTCAGTTAAATCTCCATGGAGAAAGGCATTATTTATATCCAATTGTGCAATAGGCCACTGGTTGTGAGTAGCAACAGCTAACAATGCTCTCACAGTCACCATATTTGCTACTGGAGTAAAGGTCTCATGAAAGTCCACACCTTCTTTCTGAGTAAACCCTTTGGCTACTAACCTAGCTTTAAACTTTTCTATTGTGCCATCTGCCCTACATTTGATTCTAAAAACCCATTTACAGCTCAACAATGGTCCAAGTATCATTTCTTTCTCGGGCAGCTAGTTCTAAATTCATTGCACCTACCCACTTTGGATTCTTAGCAGCTTGAGTATAAGACTTAGGTTCAATGATTTGGTTGATTGTATTTATTAAATGTCTTGTGGTTGATGTGTGTATGTTGTTATAATTAATGAAGTTTGTGTAGTGATGTTTAGATGATTTGGGAAGGTTGAGGTGATAATCTTGCAGCTTGGTTGGAAGTTTAGAAGGAGGTGGCTGATCTGTAATGGTGTCCTGTTCTGTGGAGTTGTTTGGAGGAGTTGACGGTTGAGCTGTGGAAGAATCAGAAGAAGAAGGTACAGAGGTGTGTTGAGTTATTGATGTAGGTGTGACAGTTGGTGTTGTGGTTTGAGTTGTTGTTGATGTGGGTGAATTTAAGTGAGGTGGGTTGAAGTGATTAGGTGTGGTTTGTTGTGGTGATGTTGTGCGAGGTTTTGTGTGAAATGGAAATATATCTTCATGGAACGTAACATGTCTGCTTATGAAAAGTTTGTGGGTTTCAAGGTTGTACAAGATGTAACCTTTTTGTGTGGGTGGATATCCAATGAAAACAGATGGGATTGCTCTGGCTTCAAACTTATCAGGTAAGTGTTGGTGTGCAAAAGCTTTGCAGCCAATAATTCTCAGGTGATCAAGAGGTGGGGGTGTTCCATATAAGCACTCAAAAGGACTTTTGTTGTTTATGGGTTTGGAAGGAAGTCTGTTAATAAGATATGTGGCAGTTAGAATGCAATGACCCCAAAAATGAATTGGAAAATTTGCTTGAAATCTGAGGGCTCTGGCTACTTCCAATAATTGTCTGTGTTTACGTTCCACCCTAGCATTTTGTTGTGGTGTGTGAGGACAAGATGTCTGGTGAACTATTCCATGGAAATCAAAGAAAGTGGACAGAGATGTATTTAGAAATTCAGAACCATTGTCACTTCTCACTTTCTTAATTGTTTTGTGAAATTGATTGTGTACATAGGAATGAAATGTTTTTATTTGTGATGGTGCATGATCTTTGCTAGGTAATAAATAGGTCCAAGTGGCCCTTGAGAAATCATCCACAACTGTTAGAAAATACTTGCATTTATTGATAGTAGAGTGTTTGTATGGTCCCCAGATGTCCATATGTACAAGTTCAAATGGTTGAGTTGCATGAGATGTACTTTGTGAAAAAGGAAGTGAATGCTGTTTAGCTAAAGGACATACAATGCAATTTGAAAGATCATTTGTACAAGAAATTGAAATGGTTTTGATGTTTTTGAGAGTAGTAGATGAGGGGTGGCCCAGTCTTGAATAACATAGTGTAGAGTTGTCATTCCTGCTTGATGAAAGGATGGTAGACTTTGGTGTGGAGCTGTGGTCAGGGTAGATGATGTAGAGTCCCTCACAAAGGTTGCCATGTGCAATCCTCTTGTTGAGACCCTGGAAATAGCAAGATAGGGATGTGAAAATGGCTGTCACAGACATTTGCTTAGTTAACTTACTAACAGATAGTAGGTTATAAGCAAATGTAGGTATGTAGAACACATCAGTGAGGGTGATATCTTTGTTGATCTTAACTTTTCCACAGATTCTAACCTCCACAGTTTGTCCATTGGGTAAAGTTATGTGAATTGGTGGATTGCAAAAATATGTATCATGCATTGTGGTTAAAGTAATGCTAATGCTATCAGTGGCTCCAGTGTCTATTACCAAAGCTGCCTTAAATCTAGTCATGACAGATGCAACAAATTTAAACTTTCTAATAGTGTGGGAGTTGATAATACCAGTTGGAGGATCCTTTTGGCACTGTTGCATCAGCATCATTACTTGGTTCAGCTGGTTCTGGAGTTGATCAATCTTTACAAACACTGCTTCATTTCCATTTCCTCCACTGCTAGATTCCCCATGGTTTAAACCTGGTTGTTCTGCATCTTGATATTGAATAGAATTGACAGTCTTTGACCCCTTATTATCATACACATTCCTAACCACAGGTGGTTTGTATTTGCCATGTAGGGGGTGGCCAAGTGGATAACCTTTCAACCTATAACACTCATCACTGGTGTGTCCCTCCTTGGAGCAATGTGTACAATATACCCCTGCCTTGAAAGTACTTCTTCTACCAGCTGCTGGTCTATTCCCAGATTGTGCACTTGTTCCACTTTGAGTGTTGTAGTTTCTATAAATGTTCCTATTTGCCTGTGATGAGTGTGCTGAGAATGCAGTGGATCCTAAAGGTTTGGGTAAAATTCCTTCTCTTTGTTTTTCTTCTTGTCTTATCATGCTATAGGCCTTAGCAACTGTGGGAAGTGGTTGTAAAAGTAGGATTTGCCCCCTTAAGTTGGAGTAACATTCATCTAGACCCATGAGAAATTGAATTAATCTCTTCCTCTATTCTCTATCACCAGTATGTCTACCATTCTCACAGTTACAAACACAATTGCACAGATAAGGAGCTTCTAAAGCATCATGTTCATCCCATAACCCTTTTAGCTTATGATAATAGACCTCAATGGTGCAATTTTGTTGTTTCAATTGTGCTATGTCTTGTGCTAACTGATAAATTCTATGACCATCTAACTGAGCATAATGTTCATTCAATTCATTCCACAAACCATAAGCAGTGTTCACAAAATTCAAGTTATTACTTATCTGATCTGAAATGGTGTTAAGTATCCAGGAGATGATCATATCATTGGTTCTTTCCCACATAACTTTCTCTTCTGATTCACCATGAGGCTCCATGAATTCACCAGTAACAAACTTCAGCTTGTTATTTGCATTCAATGCTATCATCATACTCCTTTTCCAAGAACTGTAGTTATCTGATCCAGTTAGCTTCTTTGAAATCAAAACTAAGCCTGGATGATCATTGGGATGAAGATAGAGTGGGTGATTAGGTGATGTGAAGTCAACTGAAGTAGTGGTTTGTGGTGTATCCATTTTCTTGATTAATTTGTGATGATTTTTATGAATTTGGATAATATGATGGTCGGATTCGTGATCTTGATCAAAATTGATGGATTTTGATGGTTGATTTAATGAAATTGGTAACAATTATGATGGTTTGTGGTGGCCGGAAGTTGTTACAGGTCACCGGAGTTTGTTATATGTGGTGGAGTTTGTTATGAACCACCGGTGATGGTGGTTGGCTCTGATACCATGATATTAGTTGTAATCAGAGAGAGAGAGAGTGATGAAAGGAAAAGTGATTTGTTATTTCATAATGAGTTGTTACAAATGAGAAATGAAATGAATACAAGTATTTATACTAAAGCTACACTTTGACTTTTGCTACTTTGACTTTTAACTAAGTAAACTAACTACACTGTATTACATATACACATAGCATTCATCTTGTTCCTTTGTTGCTTGGACATGGACTGATATAGCTTGTTTGGTTCAGAGGCTCTTGATACTGAGTTGATGAATGAGCTGTTAGTTAAGCTTTAAGGTTATTGAGGTTGTTGGTTTGGGTTCAAGTTTTATCTAAAAATATAGATGAGATATGGATGTAGATCCCCTAAAGTAAGTTTATACTAACATGATATGACATGTTTTCAAATAACGTACGTGAGAGTGAACTAAAGTAAGTTTATACCAACATGATACGTCATGTTTTCAAATAACATGAGAGTAAACGAAAGTAAGTTTATACCAACATGATACGTCATGTTTAAAGTAAGTTAATACCAACATGATACGTTCAAATATGTGCTCCTAATGAAACTCAACAGTCCGAAACAAGCCAAAAGAACATTTACAACTAGTGCGTTTTTTAGCTATTCATTATGATTCCCAAACTCACAATATAGTTTTAATTGATAATTTTGACACCACATGAAAATGATGATTAGGTAACATATCATTAAATATGTTTGTAGTGCTTGTTCGTTATGGAAGTCTAACATTTGTGCTGGAATATCTATGTGTGACTTACTGATTCGATTATTGGTAAAGTGTATGGTCACTCCTGATTGCTTTCCTCAAATTGATGAGATCTCATGCTGCAATTTGCTTTGCCTATGTTTTATAATGTTAAAAATAACTTAAAATTTTTAAAGAATCAAACAACCCAAACACCATAGAAAGTAAAACTAATGCAAGCTAGCCAAAATAAATAAATAAATTAAAAAAAAAAAAAAAAAAAAAAAAAAAAAAGGTCAGTGTTCACCATCCCACATCGTGTTTTGAAGGAAAGTAACAAGAAAAAATGTTATGATAAATAGGGAGGGAAAGGTTGTATTCTAGGTAGAGAAGTTCAAAGTTTGAAAAACCAAATTGGAACTTATGTGCGCCAGTTATAATATTATAACTCGGGCTCATATGTGCCAATTGGTTTAGTTAAATTTTTTACGAACCCAACAATTTTATAAGAAAATCTTTTGGTTCTTTGAACCTTGAAATATTGGGCGTTACTTTTGTCAGTTGTAGGACAATGTTAAAGTTGCACCCAATGAAGAATTCAAAATGAGCTTACAAGAATTCAAACATACGTAGTAATTCATAACCATTGTACAATGATTTTGTTGAAAAAAAACAGGCCAGCAAAACAACAATGCCATTTACTAATCGTAGTTAAAAGCTCGAGTAATAGGTCTAAACCCAAATATCTTTTCTTATAATAAAAACATAAATACTGAACTCAAGTCATTTGGCTGTTGGTAAAAATGGCGAGACTTGAATCCAAATATCTAAATGAGCTTATACATAAAGTGTGAGTTTAGGAACCAAATCGAAACACATTTGAATCCAGATATCTAAGTGGACATATAAATAGAGTTTAGAATGTAGTCACATGGAATGGGGGTTGCTCTGGTACGGGATCGCGGTTCGGTATTTCTCAGAATCCGGTACGACGTGGGTACGCTCATTCCGGTTCATTTCGGTTTGATTGTGATGAGATCTCATGTTGCAATTCGCTTTGCTTGTTTACAGTCGTAAATTACTGTGATTACCTTTTTCTTCCGTGGATATGACTTCTAAGTAGCTAGTAGCTTATGTTTTATAAATTATAATGTTACAAATAATTTAAAGATATTAAAAATCAAACAATGAAATGACCAATAGAAAGTAAAACTAATGAAGCTACGTAGTAGCATTTAGGAAAAAAAAATAATAATATCCGGCCAAATGGGCTCGAGCCCGAACGGACACGAGCTAAACGAAATTTTTGATATCCGTAAATTTATTGTTAAAAAGAACATAATAAACTAAAATATGTTCACATATTGTACAAACCAAACAAACTACTAAACAAAAACATAAAATAAATAATAAGTAAAATAATACAAACAAATCTAAATTTCATCAAACTTTTGCCATAAAAAACTAATCAGTAAAGGTATTGCCAAAAAACGTACAAATAAAATAAATTATTAATCGAAAAATTAAATTATAGGGTGCCCGCAGCTGCATCACGCGAGACCCTGCTAGTATGTTCTTAAAATGTAAAGAAAGGCAACCAACATTTATAACTTGAATAGTCTGTATATTGCATGAACACCTAAATACGTGAAAAACAAAAGTTTAAATGTCTAAGTTATATAAAACATGTCATGTGAATATTTGTACTTCCTGGTTAAAATCGACGAGTGTTTCAAAAATAATTTGTTGTATAGAATACGAAAAAGCTTAATTATTTTATGAGGTAACTACATTTTTGGTCCTTGTGGTTTACCGGGTGTAACAATTTTGGTCATATAGTTTGAAAAGTAACGGATCAAGTCCAGAATCCGATGACCCATAACACTTTTGGTCCATTTTTCGTATCACCGTTTGTCAAACTTAGTTTGACCGTTAAAATAAAAGCTATTTTGGTCATTCCACTCAACCACTCACTCACCTGTATTTTCTTTATAGTTGAAGTACTTACCCACCCTATACCCTTTTTTCTTTTGTATTGTTCTTTCCAAACATACAAAAAAAACTAAAGGGTAAATTGCAAAAATGGCCACTAACTTATTACGAAATTGCAAAAATGGGACCTAGTCATAAAGGCGTGCAAAATTGCCACTAACGTTTCGTAAAAGTGCAAAATAGCCATTTTCACTAACTTTCGTTAGTTTTATCGTTAAGTGGCATGCAAAATGACTAATATACCCACTTCTTCTTCCCCACTTACAGAGACATAATTTGCAATTTACCCCATTCTTTTTTTCTTGATTGGAAGCCACCACAGCCACTAACACAGCCACCAACACCGCCACACTCCACCACCACCACCCTCTAACGCCACCACCACCCTCTCCCTGGTTCTAATTGGGTCTTGGCCAGAATAGCCGAGTCTTACCTGGTTCTAACTAGGTCTTGGCCAGAATAGCCGAGTCTTACCTGATTCTAACTGGGTTTTGGCCAGAATAGCCGAGTCTCACCTGGTTCTAATTGGGTCTTGGCCAGAATAGCCGAGTCGTACGTGGTTCTAACTGGGTCTTGGCCAGAATAGTCGAGTCGTACCTGGTTATAACTGGCCTTCTTGGCCAGAATAGCCGAGTCGTACCTGGTTCTAACTGGGTCTTGGCCAGAATAGCCGAGTCGTACCTGGTTCTAACTGGGTCTTGGCCAGAATAGCCGAGTCTTACGTAGATCTAACTAAGTCTTGGCCAAAATAGCCGTGTCTTACCTGGTTCTAACTGGGTCTTGCCCAGAATAGCTGAGTCTTACCCAGAATAGTCGAGTATTACCCAGAATAGCCGAGTCGTACCTGGTTCTAACTGGGTCTTGGCCAGAATAGCCGAGTCTTACGTAGATCTAACTAAGTCTTGGCCAAAATAGTCGTGTCTTACCTGGTTCTAACTGGGTCTTGCCCAGAATAGCTGAGTCTTACCCAGAATAGCCGAGTCTTACCCAGAATAGCCGAGTCTTACCTGGTTCTAACTGGGTCTTGGCCAGAATAGCCGAGTCTTACTTGGTTTTAACTGGGTCTTGGCCAGAATAGCCGAGTCTTACCTGGTTCTAACTGGGTCTTGGCAAGAAGAGCCGAGTCTTACATGGTTCTAACTGGGTCTTGGCGAGAATAGCCGAGTCTTACCTGGTTCTAACTGGGTTTTGGCTAGAATAGCCGAGTCTTACATGGTTCTAACTGGGTCTTGGCCAAAATCGCTGAGTATCACGTGGTTTTAACTAGGTCTTGGCCAGAATAGCCGAGTCTTACCTGATTCTAACCAGGTCTTGGCCAGAGTAGCCTAGTCTTACCGAGTCTTACCTGGTTCTAACTGGGCCTTGGCCAGAATAGTCGAGTCGTTCCTGGTTCTAACTGGATCTTGGCCAGAATAGCCGAGTCTTACCTGGTTCTAACTAGGTCTTGGCCAGAATAGCCGAGTCTTACATGGATCTAACTGGGTCTTGGCCAGAATAGCCGAGTCTTACCTGGTTCTAACCGGGTCTTGGCCAGAATAGCCGAGTCTCACCTGGTTCTAACTGGGTCTTGGCCAGAATAGCCGAGTCGTACGTGGTTCTAACTGGGACTTGGCCAGAATAGTTGAGTCGTACCTGGTTCTAACTGGGTCTTAGCCAGAATAGTAGAGTCGTACCTGGCTCTAACTGGGTCTTGGCCAGAATAGCCGAGTCTTACCTGGTTCTAACTGGGTCTTGGCCAGAATAGCCGAGTCTTACGTAGATCTAACTAAGTCTTGGCCAAAATAGCCGTGTCTTACCTGGTTCTAACTGGGTCTTGCCCAGAATAGCTGAGTCTTACCCAAAATAGCCGAGTCTTACCCAGAATAGCCGAGTCTTACCTGGTTCTAACTGGGTCTTGGCCAGAATAGTCGAGTCTTACTTGGTTTTAACTGGGTCTTGGCCAGAATAGCCGAGTCTTACCTGGTTCTAACTGGGTCTTGGCCAGAATAGCTGAGTCTTACATGGTTCTAACTGAGTCTTGGCCAAATCGCTGAGTATCACGTGGTTTTAACTAGGTCTTGGCCAGAATAGCCGAGTCTTACCTGATTCTAACCAGGTCTTGGCCAGAGTAGCCTAGTTTTACCGAGTCTTACCTGGTTCTAACTGGGCCTTGGCCAGAATAGTCGAGTCGTTCCTGGTTCTAACTGGATCTTGGCCAGAATAGCCGAGTCTTACCTGGTTCTAACTGGGTCTTGGCCAGAATAGCCGAGTCTTACATGGATCTAACTGGGTCTTGGCCAGAATAGCCGAGTCTTACCTGGTTTTAACTGGGTCTTGGCCAGAATAGCCGAGTCTCACCTGGTTCTAACTAGGTCTTGGCCAGAATAGGCGAGTCTTACCTGGATCTAACTAGGTCTTGGCTAGAATAGCCGAGTCTTACCTGGTTCTAACTGGGTCTTGGCCAGAATAGCCGAGTCTTACATTGTTCTAACTGGGTCTTGGCTAGAATAACCGAGTCTTACCTGGTTCTAACTGGGTCTTGGCCAGAATAGCCGAGTCTTACTTGGTTCTAACTGGGTCTTGGTCAGAATAGCCGAGTCTTACTTAGTTCTAACTGGGTCTTGGCAAGAATAGCCGAGTCTTACTCGGTTATAACTTATATTAACATCTAATCTTGTGGTTCTGTTCTTGGGGTAAGATGTGACAATTGGTTTTTTAAACTTTTTACAAACCAACAATTTTATTAGAAAAACTTGTGGTTCTATGTTTCTTGAGTTGTTCTTGTTATGCTTTAAGGTTATTGTTGTTGCAAATAACTATACATACTACTAAACTATTAAAAAATACAAACATTAAAGGACACCTCGACTCACACATTTTATAAGTAGAGTTTGTTTTTTTACTTGTTTGAATATGATCCACTTATGACCACATACAGGGTTGTAAACATTGGCTTTGGGTGCTTTACGATGTGATTTAGAGTTAATTAGCCAAATTATTTGAGAAAATCCTAATATGTGCCTCAACTAGTACCCACCTAGGCTAATTACTCCGATTAATAGCTAGAAGGTGGCCGACCGCCAGATTAGCACTTTGTAGTCTTTGCAAGAATTGTTACAAGTACTTAATAACAAACTGGAGACACATTTTAACCTGTGAATGGATTAACCACAACTTTCTTTTTCTATACTATGTAGAATTCAAAATGGAGTTGCCAAGTAACAATCATTATTCGTAACCATTGCACAATGATCTCTTCTGATATCAAAAGAAAATTGGAACTTTTGGTAACAAGTAAAAACAATGATTTTGTTCAAATAAAGCGGATATATTAGTAAAGTAGAACTACAATGCCGTTTACTAATCGCAGTGAAAAACTCGAGCCCGGATCCCACTAGTTTTCTGTTTCTTTCTTGTTCTTGGCTTGCCTTTAGCATTCATCTGTTACACACCTTTTGAAGCTGACTGGACGTTCTTGATGTACTGGAACACGAAAAGGGTGAAACCTGTGCTTCAGGGCAAATGTGTCCAATGACATATCCGTGTGACCGTGTGAACCACCTGAAAATCTTCCATCAGTTGACAATGCAACTTCCTGCAAAATATAACAAATTTTTAGCTCATTTATAAATACATTTAACTCATAAAACAATAAGAAAATATCCATGTTGGAAAAGAAAACCATAATTTTAACCCGTTTTGAATCAGACTCTGAATACGTGTGGCTTAAGGATGGGGCCACAAAGTGCAGATTGATGACAAAATGTTGTAGGCCAATAGAACGTTAGATTTGTTTGAGTGGCTCAAAACTGGTTGAAAGTGCTAATAGGACTAACAAATTACCTTGCAAAGAACGGTGCCCATTATTGCACTTTTCGGTGTCAACATTTCAGGCATACCAGGTCCACCTTTAGGACCTTCTCCTCTGATAACAATTACCTTCCCCTGAAAACCTAATTTCATGACTAATAAGCTTTTTTGTTGCAAACTCACTATTTTTCTGTAGATTAAAGCTCATTAACATTTGCAAATTTGAATGATGTAAAATCGAAATGCAATAAAAGGAGATAGAAGTTATTTCGCACTTTTTGTTCAAAATCGGAGGTATTTTCTTTTATGAACCAGTACAGTTAAATGTACCTTAAAGCTCACGGGGTCTTCACAAATGGCTGCAATCATGGATGCCCAACCCTCAAATACGAGTGCAGGACCTAAACAACGTTTTTCGATATCATAACTCATCATAGGAACTAAGATTCAAACAACAAAAGCCCGAAATGTGAAAAAACGAACTAGTTATCATAACTCAAATACGGTGAAGACCCGGCTATATCCGGCCAAGACCTGACTAGTTATCCTACAACATCGTTCAAAGTCAAAATATTCCAAACTGTAAAACCGAACTGAAAATTCAATTAATGAAATTGATTTTTAGGTTAACCAAGCCGGTTAAAAGTTTTTAAGTTGAACAATCTTTTGAATGTTATTGGTGAACCATAGAGATAAACAAGATATTGTTTTCTTTCCTTTAAACAAAAATCTGACAATTTATGTCGTCTCTTCAACTTTCTTCCTTCAGTTTGTTTTAACGGACTTAAAATGGGTAAGACTTTTGCTGATGTTGGTGTTCCACCCGCGATCATGGGATTCGGCCCTTATGTCGCAATTCCAACTGCAGTCAAGGCTGCTGGTCTTGAAGCACTGACAAATGATTTAAAGGGCAGGAAGGGGTGGTGCCCCCCCCCCCCCCCCTAAAATTTGGATTATAGTTAGCTAATTTTATGGATACTAGTTAGATACCCGCGCACAGCGGCGACGATAAATATAGTTATATTATAATATAGTAAATGAATTGGTTGCCAACTTTTTCCGCAATTCCCTACCCGCTTAATGAATTCATTTCACGACACTCCAAATGTACATGTTAGTTGTATATATTTGCTTGGGTTTCCCGTTGCTTTTCCGTGACATTATTATTCTCGCATATAGAAAGACCATCGCAATCTCTTACCCGTCAGACAATCTTCCCAAAATTATATAATTTTGTCGAATTAAGATTGTATTGATTGAAATAAAAGTTAAAGTTGTAAAATTTGAATTAATAAAAATAAACCCACTAAAAATGTAAAAACTAGAAACTCATAAAAATATATCAAAATGGATGTTGAATTAAAGAGCACAAAATTGTAGAAAATATGGTGAAATTAGATAATAAAAAAAATAAATAGATAAAAAGATATTTCAATTTGAAAATAAAAGTGATTTTTTAGTTAAGAAGTGACACATGTCACTACATGATTGAAGTTTCTTATCTTAATTTTTGATGAAACCCACAACTTAAATAGTTTATATAGTAGTATAGATAAGGGTTTAAGTATCAAATTTAATGTTTTGGCCTCCTAAAATTGTAGTAATAAGCTAGACGTGAGTAATAACAAGTCAATAATTAAAAAAAAAAAAAAAAAAAAAAAAAAAAAAAAAAGGAACTTAGCAAAGATGTAACCACTTCCTCTTCATATTTGATTTTTTTCCCTCCTAATAAAAACTAGTTTCATTTATAATAATTTGAGTAAACATGAATGTATTAAGCTTTCAAGAGTTCAAAGAATAGTTGTCAGTGGCACTTGTGTGTGATCAGTAATAATTGTTACTAGTTTTTATGTTTATTTCTTATCTGTGTTATCTATATACAAGCAGGGTACCCGCGCGTTGCAGCGGCGGGTACCCTGTGATTAAAGTTTAGACGCCAAGAAAATAACAATGGCGAACTCATTAACCGGAGAAAAACATGATCCCAATCCGACCTAATTCACCAATTTTTACCGATTCCAAAGGGTCGTCCTCCATTTCGTTTTTGAACGGCTTTTATTGGCTAGCCGAACCAATGGCGACTTCGAGTTCCGGTTGAACTCGTTGGTCCAGTCCGGTTGAGCCTGTTGGTCTGGTCCGGTTGAACCCGTTGGTCCAGTCCGGTTTTCAAAATCCTATGTACCATTAACTTAGTAGCATGTAAATTGTATAAAGCTTTGTATATTTTATTTGTTTGTACAATGTATATTATAACATGTATTTTTTATTATAGGGGTGCTATAAAAATAATATTAAGTAGTGCTTAATGTTTTATTCTTAATTTTAAGTTTTTCTTATATGTGTGTTTAATTGATTTGTACAAAGTGTTTTATATATTGTATGTCTTAATTTTAAGACTTTTGATATTTAATGTGTTTAATGTTAGGAAATTAAGTTTAAGAGATATTTAATGTTTCAAAATTGTGTTTAATTTACTTGTACATATTGCTTTGTTAGTTGTATTACTTAATTTTAATAATGACATTAGTGTGTTTAAATTACCATTTTAAGTTTAATGTCATTAGTGTGTTTAAATTAGTTGTACATGTAGCATTGATGATTGTAATGCTTAATTTTAAGTATTTCTATATTTAGTAGGCCTAAATGCTTTATAAGATATTAGATTATAGCTCTAAGGATGTATAGTCTTTTATAGTATATTGTTACTTCTCGTAAATTTTTGGCCCCCCCAAATAAGACGGTCAAGCTCCGCCACTGTCTTGAAGTGAAAGATATTGACCTTTTTGAGATCAATGAGGTGATAATCATTTATGTTCTTATGCAATTTCAAATGAATAATAACCTCGTACATTAGCATTTGAACAACTTTCCTATAATTTATGGAAATAACATGTCAGATACCTTATTATTGCAATCGTTCTTTTCAATCTTTTGGCTCTTGTTGAAATTTTAGAGATATCTGCATCATGATACTTATGACATGAGCCCGTTGTATTACTCTACTGCATGTGATGAAGCGTCATGTGGTGTCGTTTCGATGCGTGTGCTTGCTTTTGCACGTATGATGTGAATGCAAAGCAACTTGTGCAATGGAGGTACGGGAATGGGAGCAGCTGCTTTTGTTAGTTACCTATGTGTTTCTGGATTTTTACTACTACACGGTGATTGTAGCAAGTTACATGTTCGATTATTTCATGTTAAGGTGTCTGTATTTGTTTGAACTTGAAACAGTTGATTATTTGCGTGTTGGAAATTGATCAATATATGTACGTCTATCATACGAAACACTGTCTCGTGCTGTTGGATCCTACGTTTTGAATGTGATTCGAATTGTTGGAAAACTGTATGGTGTCTCATTTGGATTGTTTGGCGCAAATTGATGAGATCTCATGCTGCAATTCGCTTTGCTTGTTTACAGTCGTAAATTACTGTGATTACCATTTTCTTCGATGGATATGACTTCTAAGTAGCTAGTAGCTTATGTTTTACTGTATAATGTTACAATTAACTTAAAAAATATTTTAAAATCTAAACATGTAAAACGTGGTTAGAGAAAATTCAATTGGGTTGACAATCCCACATCGAGCTTTGAAGGAAAGTAGCAAGAAAAGCTGTTATTATAAATAGTGAGGGAAACTTTGTATTTATAGTAGGGAAGTTTAAAGTTTGAAAAATCAGTAGGGCATTTCTCCCTTAGTTATAATTTAGTAACTTGGGGATGTTATGTGACAACTGGTTATTTGAATTTTTTACAAACCAACAATTTTGTAAGAAAAACTTGTGTGTTATATGATCCTTGAGCTGTACTTGTTAAGGTTTAAGGTTATTGAGGTAGTTGGTTTGGGTTCAAGTTTAACTAAAAATATAGATGAGATATGGATATAGATCGCCTAAAGTAAGTTTATACTTACATGATACGACAAGTTTTCAAATAACATGAGAGTGAACTAAAGTAAGTTTATACCAACATGATACGTCATGTTTAAAGTAAGTTAATACCAACATGATACGTTCAAATATGTGCTCCTAATGAAAATCAATAGTCCGAAACAAGCCAAAAGAACATTTACAGCTAGTGCGTTTTTTAGCCATTCATTATAATTCACAAACTCACATGTAGTTTTAAGTGATAATTTTGACACCACACGAAAATGATCATTAGGTGACAGATCATTAAATATGTTTACAGTGCTTGTTCGTTATGGAAGTCTAACATTTGTGCTGAAATATCTATGTGTGACTTACTGATTCTATGTTTGCACCAAAAAAAACTTAATGATTCTATATACTGGTAGATGGGTTCGTATTACTCGGATGGAAACTTAATCTCAAATGAGGAAAGACATGCAAGGTCGCCGAAGAAAGAGACTTGGCATATGCATACTAAGACTACTTTATAAATTTAGAAAGTCATCTCCCGTCTTCTGCTTAATTCTGATTCTAATGTTGCATCCTTCAGTTGCGCAAAAGCACGTCAACATCAGCTCACAATTCTCTAATGAACATTCGTGGATACCCGCTGCTGGTGGAACTGGTTAGATTCTAAACCGACTAACGCCTATGCGGACTCAACCTCTAATGGATCATCATTGGCAGTTGGGAGCCACACCGTCTTCTAAGTCAACTTCTAAGAGGGACACAGGTGTCTCCTTTTTTCATCGAAGGATGATCGCAGCCCGCTGTCTTCTTCAGTTCCAAACTACATGAGCCCGACCGTGTCAGCAATAGCTAAAGCAGACTAACAACTAGTAGATTCCCAAGGATAGCGTCACCCCGAACACTCTAGGTAGCAAGTCATCTAAAAGAAGCCGTTGGAGATTCTGGCATATCATGTGTGTGCTCAACTGGGTTGAGCATCCCATATCGTTCTTTGAAGGAAAGTAGCAAGAAAAGATGTTATTATAAATAGGGAGGGAAAGGTAGGAATTCAGAAAAGGAAGTTCAAAGTTTGAAAAATCAATCAGCATATACAAATGTGGGTTATAATTACAAACCAACAATTTTATAAGAAATATATGTTTTAGGTTATTGTAGTTGTTTTAGGTTTAAGTTTTATCAAAAAATACATATGAGATATGGGCAAAGATAAGTTTATACAGGCATAATACGTGATATCATGTTTTCAAATAACGTGAGAGATCATATTTTCACATATTTTCAAATAACGTGAGAGAACTAAAATAGTGGGGTTTTTTTTTTGAGAAATTTTTTTTAATGGCCCTTTTATTTACGAAATTGAACGTTACACATAGAATTTTCGAAAAGTAACTTTTAAATATTATCCGTTAGATTGATTAGTATATTACTTTTTAACCATACATGTGTATGCCAACAAGTGTTGGGCGAATCTTGAGCCTGGGCGAGGGTTGGGCGAAGTGTTGGGCTAGTCTTGACTCTTGAGGTTGGGTGAGGGCTATACATTCTATCAAGGGTTGGGCGATGAGTGCTAGTCAAGTGTGTTAAACGCTGGGCGAGCAAGTGAGTGTTGGGCGAGTGGTTCAAGTTAAACTTGGGTGAGCAAGTTAAACGTTGAGCGAAATGGCGAAATTCTGGGCGAATGAAAAGGTCTGGAGGGCAAGTGAAAAGGCTTGGAGTAATTTTTAATGAGATGGAACCAGAACTTTTAGATGGCAATGTAGGCAATATAACCTCGAGATAATTGAACACATGTCATTATCTTTTAATGTTGCCAACTTCGAACAACATAACTCTCAACATGCATATATAAATATTACATAAATATAATTTGCTTAATCTTAATTTAAAGAAATGGTACAATTCTCTTGATATAAAGAACTAGTATACGGTGTCGGTAGCAAGTTGCTTGTTCGCATTATTTCATTTTTAAGATGTATGTATTTCAGTATTTTTTTGAACTTGAAACAGTTTGTTTATTTGCGTGTTGGAATTTGATCAACATATATCATACGAAACACTTTCTTGTGAAGCTTTAGTGCTGCTGGATCCTACGTTTTAAATGTGACTTGATGTCTCGATTGTTGGTAAACTGTATGGTCTCTCCTTCAGATTGTTTTGCCCAAATTGATGAGATCTTCTTCTGATTGTTGGTAAATTACTGTGATTACCTTTTTCTTCATTGGATATGACTTCTAAGTAGCTAGTAGCTTATGTTTTATAACGTTACAAATAACTTAGAGATATTAAAAATTGAACAATCCAAAGACCATAGAAAGTAAAGCTAATGCAAGCTAGCATTAAAAAAGTCAGTGTTTACCATCCCATATCGAGCTTTGAAAGAAAGTAGCAAGGGAGCTATTAGTATAAATATGGAGGGAAAGGTAGCATTTAAGGTAGGCTTTTTAAAAGTTTAAAAAACCAATGTTGTGAGGAAGGTGAAAGTTATAATTTCTTACCTTTCGCTTTTATGCCACCATTGGTTATTTAAATTTTTTATAAACCTCCAATTTTATGAGAAAAACTTGTTTTATAATCTTTGAGCTGTATTTGTTTAGCTCTAAATTGTTGATGTTGTTGGTTATGTTTAATTTTTATCTACAAATATATATGAGATATGGATAAAGATCTTCTAAAGTTTTATGTTTTAATGTGAGAGTGAACTTAAAGAGTGGGTTTTTTATTTTTATAAATGTGGACCATTTTTTGTTTATCTTTATTCTCATTAGTCAACTTGATGAGTCATATTCTAATAAACTTTAGAGGATCCATATCCATAAAATATAATGTGAGATATTAAGTGGTTTAGATTTTGTGAGTTCCGAGACAATGTTAAACATACAACCAATGTAGAATTCAAAATGGACTTACAAGGTTAGAGTCATAATTCATAACCATTGCGCATTGATCTTCTTTGACAATAAAAGAAAATTGGAACCGTTGGTAAAAACTAAAAACAAATATTTTGTTCAAAAAAGGTAGACACATCTGTTAAGCAAAACTACAATGCCATTTACTAATCGCAATAAACAACCCGAGTGATACACGCCACTCCAAAAGTAAAAACTTACAACCAAATCATCGATTTAAGATTTCCATTTTATATTTTGCTTTTTTATTCGAATTTCTTATTATTAAGTCGATTTGTCTTAGATCTAAACATTTTGACCTTTTCCTTTTTATTATATTTGTTCTTACTTTCATATTAGTTTGTAAATGAAACATTTAAAAAGAAATTGGTACTTTTAAGATCTATACATTAGCGACATTTTGATACACCAAAACACTATCATACTGTAATATATTTTACTATTATTGAGTCTCTCATCATAACCAAATTTTAATAAGTGATAAAATTCGTGTTTGTTGGATATTTTTACTTGTGTGTCGAAAAGGTGAATCTGGAAAAATATATACGTAGGTAACTTTCTCATATCAAATCACGTGTACGTCTTTCCGAAGCTAGTCTTTTGGTACTTTGACTAAAATATTTTGTAAATATTAGTTCTAAAATTTGTTAGAATCTGGGGTGATGTCAAGGAATCATGAAATACTGAAAATTTGTTAGAATCTCGGCTGCAACTTCTTTTACTTCTTCGACTTGTACGGCTTCTTCATTAATTGGTTGTGTCTCGGGTACCATGTCAACATGGTCGAAATCTTCATCATCATCAGTATCATCACGAATGGGTAACGGAGTACTTTCCCGTTCACGCCTTTTTTGTTGGGTATAGCGCGGCTCAATCAGCTCGAATTGAGTAGGCAATTGCGGGAGGGGTTGTTGGGTGTAGTAAAATGGTGGAGATTTGATGTTCGTACATTTGGGGGCGGTAAACGGATTGAGGTTCGTTCAATTGGGGGCGAACGGGTTGTGATTGAACTCGGCCACGAATTGAGCCCCTCGATACTCGATTGGTTTTTTGGCGCATTTTTTTTAGCCTCCATATTGTTTAATTGAGATTCGATTGGTTTTTTGGATTGTGTATTCCCATTCACCCAAAATGTCCAATATATATTTGAAGAAAAAAGATACGTTTGATGCCAACGGTCAAAAAGTACCCCCCCCCTAACGTTCGAAATTTTGGCTCTTCCCATGCGTAAAACTTTCACCCACATCGCAGTGAAAAACTCGAGTAATAGGCCCTAATCCCAACAATTTTTGTAGGACGCATCTGTTACACATCCTGGGCAACAATTGTGTGTGCTCAACTTTGCGGTGGTCGTAACAAATTACTTGTTTGTATTATACTAACTAGTTATAATGCCTGTGCACGCACAGGGTTTTTTCTAATTTTTTTAATAATGTATTTTTATTTATTAAAAAAATAGTTTAATTTTTGTTTTTTGTATTAATTATGGTTACCTTGTTACCGTTGTTAGTTCAGATATTATAACACTTTAGAGTTTTTTCTAGACAATTAAGAACACTAATATAAAAAAGTTTTTTTGTTTTTATCCTTCCTTTTTTCACTATATGTTATGTTGGTCAAATGTATGCTTGAAGCTGGAATACCACTTTCAATGACAGATTCGATCGAATACATACCGGTACTAACCACAAATTTAAACCAATCCTCTTTAACCATACAAAAAAAATTACACTTTATACCCATTTTTGACATTTGATATATTACTTTTACTTCAAAAACATGTACTTCTTTTTCATAACACGAAATATATAATAGATTTTGTCCTAACTTTAACAATGTTAGAGTAGTTTCATTAACATCGAAGTACATCGAGTCACGTCCAGCAAGGGGTCCGAGAGCAGATTTAATCTCATCATTGACCTGCACACTACCATGAGGCCATCAATTAGTAAACCAATTATATATTAGAAGATTTTCAACATCAAGTGTGCACTGAATTGCTATCATATTCTACAGCTTATAGCCTTGGAGCCGGAATGCAACTTAGGAGGCTCCTACTCTAAATTCAGCTTACTTGGCTACTACATTTAACACATATGTACTTCTGCAAAGTCTCTCTCAATGCCAATTCTCAATTCTTGAAGAGGTTAGAGGTGTGTGATTGTGATGTGTTTTATGTGTTCATACATTTTGTTGAAACTAAATTAGGATATACATATAGTACTTTAGTAGTATTAAAATAGCTTTGTTAAGAATAAAATGTAGAATTAGCTCCTCCTTACTAAATACAATAACCTAAAGAAATCGTAAGTTAAGAGTAAATATAACGAACCTTAAGATGTAATTTCTCACACCCTTGAGTAAGTTCATCTAATATATTTACAGCACTCGCAACCTGACATAAAGTAAAAGTTAAAGATATTAGTATTAGCCAAAGAGCATCATCGATCTTTAACATGTACTCCTATATAGAAAGGTAGCCTACTCATTTATTATCCCAAGTTGCTAAGATCTCTCGAAGGTATATATACAGAGATGGTGGAAATTTCCGACTTACCGAGATGGCGGTGTAACAGGCACGAACATCTACTTGACTACTTCACCACCATCATGCATATTGAATATTTTTTTTAACACATTTGGTACATTGTTATTTTAAAATTCAAAGGAAACAAAAGTTGTGGCAAGTCAACACAACTCAACCCTGCCCATTTTATACCTGCTTTGACCCGCCCGTTTTGCAGCCAATAACTAAAAGCTAAAGTTTTGATCCATATTCCCCAACTATTAAAGAAATATGATTTGGATTCAAACCCGTCTCATTTTGTTACTAAAATCCTACAACTTCACACAACTGCACCAAAATCTCAAGCTATCGAGAGGAAAAATAGGATAATGAGTTAAGTATGTCGCCATAAGCTTCATGATGAGTACTTGTAACATGCATTCTGCAGGCCCATAATTTAATGTGAAGCTAATACTTAGTTTATTCTTTAAAGCTATAAATTACGCAAAAACTAATAAGGTCCAGCACACCAGACTATTTGCCTTTTGTAAAATTAAACTGAGGCCATTTTAGACTCTTCAATGCATAACTGTTGTCGCATATATGTGTCTTAGTCTACCCTAAGTTTCTTTGTAGACTTCAGGTCACACTTTATGAAGCGCTATAAAGATCATAATATAGTAAAACTTTTGTTTCCACACAATGTCACCCACTTAGAAAATGTGCGGAAAGCTCTGGTTTTCTACTTCCCATCTATAGTGTAAAGGGTTGATGTTTCTTAATAGCAACCGAGTTTCAACTTGAGCACTTAAGTTCCTTTTAGAGATTACACGACGTTAATAATAGTATACAGTCTTAACTACCATTACGAATAAAAAAAACAAAAACTCCATATCAAAACCCATATAGGCCATATCAACGCATTTACAATATGCGCAGCGCAAACCACATCAGTATATGTATCCAGTAATACAATTTGCATGTCAAATCTTCACAAAGCATAAGAACTCACTTGTGTCAGATTGTTGACTTGAATATTGAACTTTTGGGTAAAAACAAATGATTAGAGAAACTGAGAAACTTAGTTTGGGGTTTTAACTATAACTTACCATTATATAGCCACTCAGACTTGTTACATGCATCAATTTTTCGCATTATAACTTACCGTTGGGTCCAATAACAAGTTTTAAATGAGAACCCGGCTTGCATACCAGGTGATTAAATGTCACAAAGTTGCGTAACTCAATCTCCACTATATTCCCAGGTAAACAATCACCCGCTCCCTTAATGTTGTTTTTTTTTTTTTTTTTTTTTTTTTTTTTTTTTTTTTTTTTTTAAATTTTAAAGGGAACCGAGAACCCAATATATGTTCAAATCATGTAAGCGTATTTAAGTAGTTTCTTAAATATTTTCCCCTTTAGCACCTCTGCCTCACGGGTTTGCTCTTGGTACAAACCCATACAATGTATCAAAACGCGTCCCACAAGTGAAGGTCAAGTTCATAATCTAAATACCCAAGTTCTCCTCGGTTCATGGGCAATGTGGGACACAGAATATTCGAGAACATATCCCATAATACAGAAGTTAATCTCGACTATAAAAAAGAATACAAAGTAAACTATTATCGGTCATCCAGTCATCCTATACTCAGCTGCATCATCCATAAAACTCAAAATGACCCTTTACAAAAATTTCTAAAAACATACAACCCTCATCTTAAAATGCCTTAAGAAAGTACAAATTCTAGATTGTGCTAAACAAATACAAAAGGATTTAAGTATAATACCTAGCATTCAAGTACTTGTTCCTACAGCTCTATACTCAAGATGTTCACATATAATAAGTATATATCTCTCATAGCTAACAACAATTGCTATAATAGATTCTAATAGAAAGAAAAATGAATCAAGGTTTACCTTTCGAGCAGCAGATGTTGGTGGCCTAAACAACATTAAACCACCGTCGACATATAGTTGATTACGGAATAAGATTGCTGCCTGGTTGCCAGATATCTGCACATGATATGGTTTTTAGTTCGTATATGATGTTAAAGTAAGGACCAAAAAGTTTGTTGCAATATAAAAATTACCCTGGGATGAACGAAGAAGTAATTATTGCCTATTAACTCAAGACCAAGTTCAAACAATTTCCCTTCTGTAATCCTCTGTCTCTCATCTGCCAACTCTTTCTTGCCGATAGAATTAAATAGCTTGGTGACATCCTCAATTGGCATTGACAGCAATTGCATGAAGATGATGGAGCTCAGTCAATCTTTCAGAATACTTGTCTTCAGGCTACACGAAGCACAACTGTGCCATCCTAAAGTTACTCTCATGAAAGAGCTGCAAGAAAGAAAAAAAAAAACATATATCATTACAGGGATCTCTAAAAATACCATGAAGATTCTATGAGATCGTAATGGATCAGACCTTACGACTCTTGATCTCCGCTCATATTTTCTACTTGGAACTTTCATAAGCTACGTGCAATAAATTCAACTATATAATAAAAGAAATTTATTAGATGAAATATCCATCTCGTCACGGAAAGTCATAATAAGAAAAACTGAAATTTTGGGCTTATGAGTTTTTCAAAAGTTCAATAAGCTAAAAATCGGCCAAATAAACTTACACAAACACCCCCTAAGTATCAGCCTATTTGGTAGTCAATGAAATCCAATAAAGCTTTTTTATAAGCTTCTCCAAACACCCCCACAAGAGGCATATAAAAAAAAAAATACCAATATCACAATTGGTGCAAAGCATGATTTAAATTTTTTTTATTATAAGATCACCATTTAAAGCATCTTCTCATCTCATAGTTAAATTAATAAAAAAATTTACCAACGGGCTTGTTGTTAATCTAATGCGTGTGTGCATGTTTCTTCGCCTTTATTTTATTTTTTTACTACTAAGTGTCACACACATGCCATAACTCTAAAGATATGCTTGATAGATTTACCTTTTTATGATACTAAATGCAACATAATCAGTTTCGATCTTCACGTTCAGTCTCTTATATTAGATAGGTAGCTATTACCAATACCGACCATCCACAACTCTGCAACCTTTGCGTAACGCCGTAACCGCCAATCCTACTGAACCATCAATTTGACCAAGACTATTACTATTATTAAATAAACTACCCATTGTACTTAAAAACCCCCTTACAGTAGGTGGTGTTGAACTACTTCAAGAGCATTTCAATATTTGGCCTACTTCCTCAAGAACCTTGGTCCAAGCTTGACTATTTTTGCTTCGTCCTTTATCCAAGATCTGCGCAACAATGATTACCATTAATAAAATATGGGCAATTTTTTATTGGTCAGTAACTGTTGTCCAAGATACACATTTGATTATATTGACGTTACACAAATGCAAATTTCAACATTTTAGGACATGCCAAAGACGAATATATTATCACATTTAGACAACCAACATATTATCACATAAAACAAAACATCAAATTATCACTTAACCTCTTCACCCAAGCAACAATTTCTAAGCCCTAATCGAATGTACAAACTTATAATCACCATCCCTAATTGAATACTTGGACTAAACTTAATTATCTATTGCTTTAGAAACAATCAAATCAGTTGAGGAACAATAGCAAAATCTGAAACATTAAATCATTAGAAAAAATAACCATAACTCGAATGAGTATTTACTAAAAATTAAAACTTAAAAAAATTACAGTGTGCCCATTTAAGACAAACAGTCGGAACCCAAAAATCGTACCGAATTGGCGAATTATTTGATGGATTGATGTTTCCCCGGAAGATTCCTCACCAAAAGCACCAACTACTATTTACATGGTCCTAAAAGAAGTACATGTTAGAATCATATGATAGATCAATGATACACATTATATAATTATATCAATGATACATGAATTATAGGCAAGACTAAACTATTATAAATACAAAAATACATGTGAACGACACATCACTTCTTAACTCTAGCACATTTTTTTTTATTTGACTCGACTTTATATCATATTGCTAAATGTATTAAACCAAACAAAACACATAACTATGCGACTCACTATAAGAAATTCATCTAAAACGCTATTGTCATTCTCCATATCTTTATAAAGCAATTATCAACTATCTCGATACCAAAGGCTATAAAAGGGCTTTTTTATTAACCCAATAAGCATGGAATGGAAAAAAAATTATGAACATTATAACATCCATATAGCCATATCTTTTATTAAACTACATACCTGTATTAACAAAATTATAAAGACAAACCTCAAGTTCGAATGAGCTATAGCTACAACGATCGAATTAACTGCAAAAGACAAAGACAAAAACAAAAACAAAGCGGATATACAAATCGAATTCAGATTTATCAATTAACATTAAAAATATAGCAAATCGAATTATGGGTTTTATTAATTTGATCCAATATATCAGTAAAGAAAAATAGTACCATGATTATTGAACACACAACTGTTTGAAAAGATGGATGCAATGACTTCAAGATTTGAATAGGGTTTTGTGTTATGAAGGAAATTGGTCGTTTGCAAGTTTGATTAGTGGGTTGTTTTTGTGTTGTTATGATTTTTTTTTTTTTTTTTTTTTTTTTTTTTTTTTTTTTTTTTTTTTTTTTAGTTTTGTATTGTTATGTGAGTTAGGAAGAAGCTGTGTTCCGCTTTTTTTAATTTTACACTTCGCACCCAAATCTATTAAGTATTAAATTTCAAGTACTTGTGTATATTTCGTTTTTTTCCAACATATAATATGTATAGACGAAATTTTAATTTTTTTTGCCAAATGCGGAAATATTTATACTTTTTTAATTCAAAATTTTGTATTTATAAAATAAATAAAAAATCAATTATTTCCTAATAAGGGATGATTTGATTTTTTTGAATTGCAAAAGTCCTCACTATAGGTTTTATTTTATTAGAAAAAAGATTTCAGGTTGTCTGTATATTTTCAAATTTTAAAATACTATATTTCTTTACATGTTTGAAATTCATCAACTTATGTTTTATAGTTTCAAAAGGCCCGTGTCTAGTACAGCAATGCAGCATTTTTAATGTGACATGATTGTTGGTAAACTGTATGGCCACTCCTTCTGAATGTATTGCTCAAATTGATGAGATCTCATGCTGCAATTTGCTTTGCCTATGTTTTATAATGTTAAAAATAACTTAAAATTTTTAAAGAATCAAACAACCCAAACACCATAGAAAGTAAAACTAATGCAAGCTAGCCAAAATAAATAAATAAATTAAAAAAAAAAAAAAGTCAGTGTTCACCATCCCACATCGAGTTTTGAAGGAAAGTAGCAAGAAAAAATGTTATGATAAATAGGGAGGGAAAGGTTGTATTCTAGGTAGGGAAGTTCAAAGTTTGAAAAACCAAATTGGAACTTATGTGCGCCACTTATAATTTTATAACTCGGGCTCATATGTGCCAATTGGTTTAGTTAAATTTTTTACGAACCCAACAATTTTATAAGAAAATCTTTTGGTTCTTTGATCCTTGAAATATTGGGCGTTACTTTTGTTAGATGTAGGACAAATGTTAAAGATGCACCCAATGTAGAATTCAAAATGAGCTTACAAGAATTCAAACATAATTCATAACCATTGTACAATGATTTTGTTGAAAAAAAACATGCAAGCAAAACTACAATGCCATTTACTAATTGTAGTTAAAAGCTCGAGTAATAGGTCTAAACCCAAATATCTTTTCTTATAATAAAAACATAAATACTGAACTCAAGTCATTTGGCTGTTGGTAAAAATGGCGAGACTTGAATCCAAATATCTAAATGAGCTTATACATAAAGTGTGAGTTTAGGAACCAAATCGAAACACATTTGAATCCAGATATCTAAGTGGACATATAAATAGAGTTTAGAATGTAGTCACATGGAATGGGGGTTGCTCCGGTACGGGATCGCGGTTCGGTATTTCTCAAAATCCGGTACGACGGGGGTAGGCTCATTCCGGTTCGTTTCGGTTTGATTGTGATGAGATCTCATGTTGCAATTCGCTTTGCTTGTTTACAGTCGTAAATTACTGTGATTACCTTTTTCTTCCGTGGATATGACTTCTAAGTAGCTAGTAGCTTATGTTTTATAAATTATAATGTTACAAATAATTTAAAGATATTAAAAATCAAACAATGAAATGACCAATAGAAAGTAAAACTAATGAAGCTACGTAGTAGCATTTAGAGAGAGAGAGAGAGAAAAAAAAAAAAAAAAAAAAAAAAAAAAAAAAAAAAAAAAAAAATCCGTAATGGGCCAAATGGGCTCGAGCCCGAACGGACACGAGCTAAACGAAATTTTTGATATCCGTAAATTTATTGTTAAAAAAAACATAATAAACTAAAATATGTTCACATATTGTACAAACCAAACAAACTACTAAACAAAAACATAAAATAAATAATAAATAAAATAATACAAACAAATCAAAATTTCATCAAACTTTTGCCATAAAAAACTAATCAGTAAAGCTATTGCCAAAAAACGTACAAATAAAATAAATGATTAATTGAAAAAATTAAATTACAGGGTGCCCGCAGTTGCATCGCGCGGGACCCTGCTAGTATGTTCTTAAAATGTAAAGAAAGGCAACCAACATTTATAACTTGAATAGTCTGTATATTGCATGAACACCTAAATACGTGAAAAACAATAGTTTAAATGTGTAAGTTGTTGATATAGAATACGAAAAAGCTTAATTATTTTATGAGGTAACTACATTTTTGGTCCTGTGGTTTACCGGGTGTAACAATTTTGGTCATATAGTTTGAAAAGTAACGGATCATGTCCAGAATCCGATGACCCATAACACTTTTGCTCCATTTTTCGTATCACCGTTAGTCAAACTTAGTTTGACCGTTAAAATAAAATCTATTTTGGTCATTCCACTCAACCACTCACTCACCTGTATTTTCTTTATAGTTGAAGTACTTACCCACCCTATACCCTGTTTTCTTTTGTATTGTTCTTTCCAAACTCACAAAAAAAACTAAAGGGTAAATTGCAAAAATGGTCACTAACGTATCACGAAATTGCAAAAATGGGACCTAGTCATAAAGGCGTGCAAAATTGCCACTAACGTTTCGTAAAAGTGCAAAATAGCCATTTTCACTAACTTTCGTTAGTTTTCTCGTTAAGTGGCATGCAAAATGACTAATATACCCTCTTCTTCTTCCCCACTATCAGAGACATAATTTGAAATTTACCCCATTCTTTTTTTCTTGATTGGAAGCCACCACAGCCACTAACACAGCCACCAACACCACCACCCTCTACCACCACCCTCCACCACCACCACACTCTACCGCCACCACCACCCTCTGCCTGGTTCTGATTGGGTCTTGGCCAGAATAGCCGAGTCTTACCTGGTTCTAACTGGGTCTTGGCCAGAATAGCCGAGTCTCACCTGGTTCTAACTGGGTCTTGGCCAGAATAGCCGAGTCTCTCCTGGTTGTAACTGGGTCTTGGCCAGAATAGCCGAGTCGTACGTGGTTTTAACTGGGTCTTGGCCAGAATAATCGAGTCGTACCTGGTTCTAACTGGGTCTTGGCCAGAATAGCCGAGTCGTACCTGGTTCTAACTGGGTCTTGGCCAGAATAGTCGAGTCTTACGTGGATCTAACTATGTCTTGGCCAAAATAGTCGTGTCTTACCTGGTTCTAACTGGGTCTTGGCCAGAATAGCTGAGTCTTACCCAGAATAGCCGAGTCTTACCTGGTTCTAACTGTGTCTTGGCCAGAATAGCCGAGTCTTACTTGGTTTTAACTGGGTCTTGGCCAAAATAGCCGAGTCTTACCTGGTTCTAACTGGGTCTTGACCAGAATAGCCGAGTCTTACATGGTTCTAACTGGGTCTTAGCCAGAATAGCCGAGTCTTACCTGGTTCTAACTGGGTCTTGGCCAGAAGAGCCGAGTCTTACATGGTTCTAACTGGGTCTTGGCCAAAATAGCCGAGTCTTACATGGTTCTAACTGGGTCTTGGCCGGAATAACTTAGTCTTACCTGGTTCTAACTGGGTCTTGTCTAGAATAGCCGAGTCTTACATGGTTCTAACTGGGTCTTGGCCAGAATCGTTGAGTATCACGTGGTTTTAACTAGGTCTTGGCCAGAATAGCCGAGTCTTACCTGATTCTAACCGGGTCTTGGCCAGAGTAGCCTAGTCTTACCGAGTCTTACCTGGTTCTAACTTGGCCTTGGCCAGAATAGTCGAGTCGTTCCTGGTTTTAACTGGGTCTTGGCCAAAATAGCCGAGTCTTACCTGGTTCTAACTGGGTCTTGGCCAGAATAGCTGAGTCTTACATGGATCTAACTGGGTCTTGACCAGAATAGCCGAGTCTTACCTGGTTCTAACTGGGTCTTGGCCAGAATAGCCGATTCTTACCTGGTTCTAACTAGGTCTTGGCCAGAATAGCCGAGTCTTACCTGTTTCTCACTAGGTCTTGGCCAGAATAGCCGAGTCTTACCTGGTTCTAACTGGGTCTTGGCCAGAATAGCCGAGTCTTACATTGTTCTAACTGGGTCTTGGCCAGAATAACCGAGTCTTACGTAGTTCTAACTGGGTCTTGGCTAGAATAGCCGAGTCTTACCTGGTTCTAACTGGGTCTTGGCCAAAATAGCCGAGTATTACCTGGTTCTAACTGGGTCTTGGCCAGAATAGCCGAGTCTTACCTGGTTCTAACTTATATTAACATCTAATCTTGTGGTTCTGTTCTTGGGGTAAGATGTGACAATTGGTTTTTTAAACTTTTTACAAACCAACAATTTTATTAGAAAAACTTGTGGTTCTATGTTTCTTGAGCTGTTCTTGTTATGCTTTAAGGTTATTGATGTTGCAAATAACTATACATACTACTAAACTATTAAAATATACAAACATTAAAGGACACCTCGACTCACACATTTTATAAGTAGAGTTTGTTTTTTTACTTGTTTGAATATGATCCACTTATGACCATATACAGGGTTGTAAACATTGGCTTTGGGTGCTTTACGATGTGATTTAGAGTTAATTAGCCAAATTATTTGAGAAAATCCTAATATGTGCCTCAACTAGTACCCACCTAGGCTAATTACTCCGATTAATAGCTAGAAGGTAGCCGACCGCCAGATTAGCACTTAGTGGTCTTTGTAAGAATGGTTACAAGTAATAACAAACTAGAGATACATTTTAACCTGTGAATGGATTAACCATAACTTTCTTTTTCTATACTATGTAGAATTCAAAATGGAGTTGCCAAGTAACAATCATTATTCGTAACCATTGCTCAATGATTGTCACAAAACCAAAATACCTGTATGGCAGCGGAATGGAATACCTGGGGGTGACTTTCATAGCATCACACTTACAGTTATATTAAACGACCTAAAGTGTCATTTGAAAAATACGTCGTTTGATCATTAAAAGCATTCAGAGTTTACAAAACATAGGTCCTAAAAGATGTTGCCAATTTAGATAAAATAAGTTCAACAAGATCAAACGTTTCATAAGTGCAGAAAAATATGGTGAGACACGTCGACTCCGCGACTCCATGAAGGTCTAAATGTATGCAGCATGAATGATGCGTGGGAATCGCAACATGCTTTACCTCTCGAGGGATCTCGAGAAGCTTACAACCCCCACCAGGCAGTGTACCTGATCGTTGTAGTATAGTATAGTGACAAGTACCGGGGGATTGATCGTTCAGCTTAGGAATAGTGTCGCTAGGATTAGAAAGCCTAAATACTAGTTCTAAAGGTGAGGGATGATTATTTTTGGGTTTTTATATTTTTTAGAAAGCAATTAAAAATCTCGGGTTTGAAGGATTTGGGCGGAATTAGTTGCTAATCAACTAACCCAATATTAAAGATGCAAATAAAATACTAGAAATGAAAATAAACTAAATTATACTAAAGTTGTGAGCAATAAGTGGAGAAAATGTGTTTACTTAGATTTCACTACTCCCTAGACATCTTTTACACGTTAATTACTTGTTATAAATGCATGGATGACGGATCGTATTCCTTAATACCATTCATGGGTGGCACACTTAACTCCCCAATTCTATGAGCTCTTATCTCCTCCTACACCATGCCCAGCACAACTATAGGGATTGTAAACAGTGGCTCATGCATTAAATACAACCAATAAAGACCTAGTGCGCGTCGGTTCATGTTTCTTAAGACGTTCAAGCATGTTACCAATTGGATATCTGCCAGTTTTCTTAAGCCTAACATATAAATCATTCATCCAAAACAAGTATAAACAAGTAATCAACACATAATTAACATCTAGGTTTCATTAGATCTAAGCAAACACAAGATAGATCTAGCCTAGCATGATGGAATTAAGACAAGAACAAGATATAGACAACCAACACATAGACATATTGGTTGAATTGAAAGAACACTTATCTCAATTACACATGTAAGGTATCAAGGGCTTGGAACCTTTGAAAAACCTGTAAAATTCGTACCAAGTTCGTACTTAGGGTTTCTCCAAAACTTCTCTCTCTTTAATGTGAAAAATTAGAAAACTATATATAGGAAAAGAGGTCTGACGGCGTCAAGACAAAGCTTGTGACACCGTCACCTCGCCGCCAAAACTATTCTCGGACTGCCTTGATCTACATTTGACGCCGTCAAGACTTAATTATTTCCAGGCCGTCATGACTTTTACTCTTGACGCCCTACCTTCGTGACGCCGTCAAATCTGTACTGGGTCGTCATGGAATTTTGCCCTTGACGCCGTCAGGAAGTTACTCTTGACGCCGTCACCTACTGTTCCCAGCATGGAAAATTAAGACTTTGGCGTTTTCTTCACTTTTATGCTCCAAAAATGTCCGAATTGCTTCCTTTTCCAGATTTCACACCCAAAGTACCTAAAATCACAAAAGGAACGATTTAGGGCAATATTTGATCAAATAAAGTTGAATTCGGGCTTAAATGACCCCCTAAAAACGGATCATTTTTCGCCTCATCATATACCCTTACACTTGAGATTTGCTTGTCCTCAAGCAAATGCGCTTTTATTCTACTCAAAAGACAAGTTAGGGGTCATTTAACACTAATATAAAAGTAATTACAACAAATAATCGTTCCACTAAAGACCAATAGACAAGCACGGAGGTCATACACAAGGACCTCACAAATAGTGTTTAGATACTCACATCTCTAGGGTGTAATAAAGTGTAAATTACAATATGGAAATGAAAGATATCTCTCACTACCTGTCATAGCAAAATAGATTACCATAGGCTTGGGAAAGGATCAAACCTCCACCACATGGCGTAAGCACCTAGGATAAACTATCAAAGAGGTCTTTTAAAAGGTTGTAACGTTAGGTGTAGGGATATGAAATACACGGTTTTGTTGGATAAAGGAAGTTTTACTGGTGGCGAGTTAACAATCTTGGTTAATTACATGTACAATATGGCGTTGCTAAGCCAAGACTAGACTCGACTTATGCTAATAAATGAAAAATAACAAAAACATAAAATAAACATAGAATGAAATGGGATGGTAGTCCGTATGTTTTTTCTCTTTTTCTTTTTCTATTCTTTTTCTTTTCTTTTTCTTGTTTTTTCGATTTTTTTTTTTTTTTTTTTTTTTTTTTTTTTTTTTTTTTTGCGTACACTCTTACCCTACCATCCAAAATAATACATCGTAGGGAATGAACATTTCCCTTACACTTGAATCTTTACATACTTTACAATTAACTAATCTAGTGACTCGAATTAAGAAAATTAAAACACTTGGAGCACTTTTAAGATTAACGTACATATGGGGGTAATAAGTGATGTTCTTCCCCATTACTTCATAAAATAAGTACTTACTGTTGACATAAATAATGCCTTAAAAACATTATTAAGTTTTTATCAATATCTCTATGTTTTGATCATTACAAAATATAACCTCAAAGAACTAAAACTTATGACATAAACAAGTATTTGGTGATTAATATTTCTCTTTACATCCAAATCACTTAAGGTATGAATAAACAAAGTGTTTAGTGCAATGTATGATCAAAGGGGTATTTAATTAACTAATACAAAGTTTATTTAATTATATAATCTTATTATATATTTTTGAAAAACACTTTTGGTAATAAGGAAAAATGTTTTAATCATACTAAATATATGATTTCAAATATTTAACCAAAATCAGTTAGTTTTTTCACCAAATAAACTTTCCCCACTAAAAGACAAAGTTTCTGGCCGTTACAGTTGGGCGGCCCCCTTAATTATAAGGGGCGGCCCCCTTAATTTTAAGGGGGCCGGCCATGCTTTAAGGGGACCGGCCACGCTCCTCTGTCAGAAACTTTTGCCTATAAATACCACCTTAAACCTGGATTTTTTCCCCACCTTTTGCACTTCAGAACTTTCTGTTCTAGATCTCCATTTCCAATCTATAAATCCTTTGATCATACATTCTTAAATCTTTGTTTCAAAGTGATCCATACATAATCCATTCAAGTGCAAGAGAAGAATACTTCTATCCCTCAAGACAAGAAGTATTACAACTAGTTGTGATCTCCACATCTAAGTTGTTTGTGCATCATCATTGATCATTATTTCTTAGTGTGATTAGTTGTGAATATTTGTTAGAGAATAGTTGTGTAGATAGTAGAAGTTGATTAGTAGTGAAGTAGGATAGTTGTGAAGATTGGTGTGTAGAAGAAGGTGTGTAGAAGATTGGTGTGTAAAAGCTAGGTGTGAAGAATATTGGTGTGAAGATTGGTGTGAAGATTGGTGTGTAGATTGGTGTGTAGATTGGTGTGTAGATTGGTGTGTATATTGGTGTGTACGGTTTTCTCCGCCATAAGGGAACTTGTTGATATAGTGAAGAAAACTCTCGAGTTAGGTGCTCGGGGAGTGGAGTAGGGCAAGGAAGGTGCCTTGTAGCCGAACCACTATAAATCGCTTGTCTCTCGGTTTGATCTTTCCATCTTTTACTTATTTCATTACTTACATTATTATTGCTTCATAGTATATATACTTAGTGTTGTTCATATTGTGTACAACTAGATTTCATATACCATCGAATCTATATTTTATAAATCAACGAAAACTTTTAAACAATTTGTTTTATAACAATTAAAACGACGTAAAACTATTCAACCCCCCCTTCTAGTTTTCCACAATTGGTATCAAGAGCCACGTCTAGCAAGAATTTTAAAATATATTGTATTTTAAAACTTGTAACGATCTATGGAATCTTTAAAATATTTAGAAGGGCAATCTATGCAAAGACCACCACTATTTGAAAGTGATGGATTTTTATATTGGAAAAATAGATTCGAAACGTATGTGAAATCAAAAGATCTTGATCTTTGGCATATTATTACCTTTGGTGATTTTCCCCCTATTCAATATAATGTTGAAACCAAAATGGATGAAATTGTAGCTTTTGAAAAACAAAATGATGATTTGAAAAAGAAACTAGCAAAAAATAATGAGGCTAAAATGGTTATTTATAATGCGTTACCACGCAAAGAATATGAAAGAATTTTTATGTGTAAAACCGCAAAAGAAATTTGGGATTCTTTACTAATCACTCACCAAGGTAATAGTCAAGTCAAAGAAAATAAAATAGATCTTCTTGTACAACAATATGAACAATTTACGATTCCGGAAGAGGAATCAATTGATAATGCTTTTGCTAAGTTTAACACTATCATCACAAGTTTAAAAGCACTTGATGAGACATTTTCTAGTAAAAATTGTGTTAGGAAATTTCTTAGGGCATTGCATCCAAAATGGCGAGCTAAGGTCACGGCAATTGAAGAATCTAAGAACTTGATGACGTTATCACTAGATGAACTAATTGGCAACTTGAAGGTTCATGAAGAAATCATAAGAAGAGATTCGGAAACGGTCAAGGTCAAGAAAGAACAAATCAAATCCATTGCTCTAAAAGCCAAAAAGGAATCTAGTGATGATGATGATTCAAGTGACGAAAGTGAAGACGAAGAATATGCAATGGTCGTAAGAGAATTCAAGAAATTCTTCAAGAGACGAGGAAGATTCACTAGGTCATCACATGACGATAGAAAATCATTCCAAAGAAATAGAAGTGATAATTACGTGAAAAGAAAGTGCTTTAGATGTGGAAGTCCAAATCATCTCGTTGGAGAATGTTTAAAGCCGCCGGGTTATGAAAATCAAAGCGCATTTGTTAGTGGAACATGGAGTGATAGTGATAAAGAAGAAGTGGAAAAACCAAAAGAAGAAAAGTGTTTTGTGGCAAATGCAACCGACGAAATATGCCTTGGAATTGACTTGGAACCTAACGAATGGATCAAGGATAGTGGATGTTCGAGGCACATGACGGGGAATCGCAAGCTATTCTCTACATACAAGGCATACAATGGAGGTAACGTTATTTTCGGTAGTGACTTGCGTGGAAAAATTATTGGCAAAGGTACGATTTCTCAAGACTCACTTACTATTGAAAATGTTGAACATGTTAATAATTTAACATATAACTTACTTAGTGTAGGCCAAATATGCGATAATAAATGTAAAGTTATCTTTTCTGAAGAAGATAGCGAAATAGTTAAGAATGGAAAAATTATAGGTAGAGGTATTAGGAAAGGAGGCGTATATGTTATGAAACTAGGAAACAAACCTGAAGATAGGATATGCCTAACGACCCTAGACGAAAATTCCACTTTGTGGCATAGGAGATTAGGACATGCTAACATGCAACAAATACAATCTTTGGCCTCTAAGGAATTAGTTAGAAACTTGCCTAATCTAAAATATGACAAACATTTTTGTGATGCATGTAAAGTTGGAAAACAAGCTCATGCTAGCCACAAAGCTAAGAATATAGTATCCACTACTAGGTGCCTAGAATTATTACATATGGATCTTTTTGGTCCATCCGCTGTGCGGAGCTATGGAGGAAACACGTATACTTTAGTAATAGTAGATGACTACTCACGATACACGTGGACTAGGTTTTTAAGTGACAAAACCCAAGCATTTGAAAAATTCGAAATATTTAGCAAAATGATTCAAAATAAGTTAGGATGCTCAATAGTTGCCATTAGGACGGACCATGGAAGGGAATTTGATAACGAAGTACAATTCGGAAAATATTGTGAGTTAAATGGAATATCTCATAATTTCTCCGCTCCTCGTACTCCTCAATCAAATGGGGTAGTAGAAAGAAAAAAATAGGTCACTACAAGAAATGAGTAGAACTATGTTAAATGAACAATCCATTCCACAAAAATTTTGGTGTCACGCCGTAGATACATCGACTTATATTCTAAATAGGGTATCAATTAGAAGAATTCTAGGAAAAACTCCTTATGAGTTATTAAGAAATAGAAAACCTAACTTAAGCTACTTTAGGGTATTTGGAAGTAAATGCTATATTTTAAACACTAAGGACTACCTCACTAAGTTTGATCCAAAATCATATGAAGGAATATTTTTAGGATACTCACAAAATAGTAAAGCATATATAATACTTAACAAACACTCCATGAAGGTAGAGGAATCACTAAATGTAACATTTGATGAAACACCACCACCTCCTAAAACGCTACCTTTAGAAGATGATAATTTAGTCGAAGAAGAAGCTATTGAGGTTAGTAAAATAAAACCCATAGGAAATGACAATGAAAAAACTCACTTAGAAAATAACGAAATCGTTAACATTAAAGAATCTAGATCACATCCTTTAGATAATATAATAGGACATCTTAACCAAAGAACCCTTAGGTCACAAGCCCAAGATAAAAACAACTTCTTTTGTTTCCTCTCAGCAATAGAACCTAAGAATATTAGTGAGGCTTTAAAGGATGAAAGTTGGATTATAGCTATGCAAGAAGAATTAAATCAATTTAAGGAAAATGATGTTTGGGAACTAGTCCCAAATCCAAAGGATATGACCATCATAGGAACCAAATGGGTATATAGAAATAAGTTAGACGAGAATGGAATAGTTACTAGGAATAAAGCTAGGTTAGTTGCCCAAGGTTATAATCAACAAGAAGGAATTGATTATGATGAAACTTATGCCCCCGTAGCTAGACTAGAATCAATTAGGATATTACTTGCCTATGCTTGCGCCCTAGATTTTAAGTTATTCCAAATGGATGTGAAAAGTGCATTCCTTAACGGTTTTATCAATGAGGAGGTATATGTGGCACAACCTCCAGGATTCATTGACTTCGCAAAACCTGATTATGTTTATAAGTTAAAGAAAGCTTTGTATGGACTCAAACAAGCTCCCAAAGCTTGGTATGATCGATTAAAAGCTTTTCTTATTAAACATGATTATTCCATGGGAATGGTAGATAACACTCTTTTCACTAAAAGGAAAGACCCTAATCTCATCATTGTTCAAATATATGTTGATGACATTATATTTGGATCGACTTGTCAAGACATGTGTGATGAATTTGCCAAAATCATGCATGATGAGTTTGAGATGAGTATGATGGGTGAACTTAACTTCTTCCTAGGATTACAAATAAAACAATTAGAAGATGGAATATTCTTTAACCAATCTAAGTACATTAAGGAAATGCTTAAGAAATTTGGCCTAGAAGACTCAAAACCCATAAAAACACCCATGTCTACGGAGGTAAAGCTCACAAAAGACGATGAAGGAGAGTCCGTAGATAACTCCAAGTATAGAGGAATGATAGGTAGTTTACTATACTTGACGGCAAGTAGACCCGATATCATGTTTAGTGTCTGCCTTTGTGCCCGTTTTCAAGAGGATCCCAAAACCTCTCACCTAGAAGCGGTTAAGCGTATCTTCCGATACATTAAAGGCACTATACACTTAGGATTATGGTATCCTAAGGAATCCGGCATAGAAACCATTGTCTATGCGGATTCGGATCATGCGGGAGACTACGTAGATAGAAAGAGCACTAGCGGTATTTGCACGTTTATGGGATGTTGTCTAACGTCTTGGTTTTCGAAGAAGCAAACCGCTCTTGCTATTTCTACCACCGAAGCCGAATATGTAAGCGCCGGAAAGGCATGTCAACAAGCACTATGGATGAAACAAGCTCTCATAGACTATGGCATTAGGTTAGAAAATGTCCCCATTATGTGCGATAACAAAGGTGCGATAGATTTAAGTAAAAATCCGGTGCAACACTCTAGGACTAAACACATAGAAATACGTCACCATTTTCTTAGGGATAATGTACAAAAAGGAAATATATCTATAGAAAAGGTTGCATCGGAAGATAACATTGCGGATATATTCACAAAACCCCTTAAGCGTGAATTATTCAACCACTTGCGTTTAGGATTAGGAATGATGGAACAAGTTGACTAAATTATATTGAAATATTTCATATTAATATTTGCATGAAATTTATTTTTCTTCCATTTCATCTTTTCTGAGTCTAGGAATCTATTTCGCACAAAACTAAAGATTGGGAAAATTTATTTTCGTTGCATAAACTTTTTTTTAACTCAATCAATTTTCTCTAAAAATTATTCTCACAATCTAGGAACCTCATGAAAACCATTTTCCTTGCATTGTTGACTAATTCTAAAAACATTATATTTCAAAATCATGCATAAACTCTCACATAAATTGTCAAGGTATATAATCTAATATATGTCTTTGACATTCATGATCGAGTAAAAATTGAATCAAGGAGATCATTTGGATTGTTTCTTAGGATCGTTATTTCTTTTTGCTTCTAGGTGTCGAAACAATCACAACTCCACATTTGTTGCATATAGACACTCACTAGGACAAATTCACTAGTAATGGTGTCATCTTGATCCATCATTAGTCTTTCACTCACTAATTGCCCTTGCCTTTAATTCAAGATAGGTGTCTTAGGAAGCTTAAGTGTGCTTGCATTTACTTACCTCCTATTGCTTATTATGTGTTGATTATTTGCTCTAGTGCCTATGTGTTCTTTTGCATGATATCTAATGTTAGATTAGATGCTATATTGCCTAAAGGAATTGAACTTGCTTGAATCCAAGTCCAAAAACACAACCTTTCTGCAAATTTTCTGCCAAAAACCCAATTCTGGCAATCTGGAAATCACCAGATGGGCGGCCCCCTTAATTATGTAAGGCGGCCCCCTTAATTTTAAGGGGACCGCCCCCTAATTAAGGGGACCGGCCATCTGATGGTCGGGTTTACAGAATCTTTTCTGCTTTTTAGCCCACTTCAACCTACATTTCCCATTTTTCACCAACACATTTTGTCCTAATCCTCCAAACAAACTTTATCCATCCTTAAACACACAAATCTTACACTATAAATATCCCCAATCCTCAAAGCTCTTCATTCATCCCATCATGAACTCTCCAAACAAACCAAAATCAAAAGCCTCAAGGCTAGCAAGGATGACGGAAAAACCCGTTTGGCGACGAAAAAGTCCTCGAAACAAATCCATCATCACAAATGTAGTTGGAAATCATTCCTCACCACCAACCTCTTATTTCCCAAACTTTGCATCAAACCAACAAAGGCATTCATTTGATCCACTTTACAAACCATACAACATTGGCCAAACATCTTCCTTCAAGCCAAACTACACCTATCAACCTCCAACAACTTATAATGATCCATGCAAGTTTGATGAACCATCAAACTACTCAAACCCAACTCATCCATACCAAACCTATGATCCCCTCCACATTGCCACGGAAAAACAAAAGTTCCGTGATGAAATAAATCAAATCCATGATCTTAGTGATCTCCTTGCTATGCATCTTGCACAACGCAACAAAGGGCTACCTCCATCATCACCCTATGCAAATTGCCTTCCCCACTCTCTTAACTTGGATCAAGTTACAAATCACACTCAATTTTGCCCTTGTTGCATATTCCTTCAAAAACAAATCCTCTACTTGAGTGAAGATATCTCTTGGATTGAATATCTTCTCACTCGTAATCATCCAATACCACCCTTAACACGATACAACATCGTGAGATCCACTTCTTCCGCTCCATGCAACACCCCATATCCACCTCAATCAAACATCTAAGCTCCATGCTTTTGTTTTCCTTCAAGCAAATAAAACAAATCAACCATGGGTTGAAAGCAAGTCCAAGTGCTCTCTTAGGCAATATAGGACTATATCTTTTATTTTGTTTTATTGTAATCAATATGCTACAAGCATATTGAATGTTGTTATGCTAGTTATTTCTATCATGCTTGAATGAATCTATTTTTATTTGCATAATTGTTGTTTTTGCATATATATGTGTGTTGTTCTCTTCAAAATATTTTTGTAGCCAAGATTCCAATTGCTCGTTCCCTTTGTGCTCTCAAACGAGGGGGAGCATACATCAAGGGGGAGCTCTCTACCCGTTTAAACTTCTTTCACGAAGATTATTCGGCTTAACCTTTTTGATTTTACAAAAAGGGGGAGAAGAGAAATGGTAAACTCTATAATACTTGTTTAATAACAAGTTTTAAATCTTTTGAGTTTAAGGTTTTGTAATAATCAAAAAGGGGGAGATTGTTGACATAAATAATGCCTTAAAAACATTATTAAGTTTTTATCAATATCTCTATGTTTAGATCATTACAAAATATAACCTCAAAGAACTAAAACTTATGACATAAACAAGTATTTGGTGATTAATATTTCTCTTTACATCCAAATCACTTAAGGTATGAATAAACAAAGTGTTTAGTGCAATGTATGATCAAAGGGGTATTTAATTAACTAATACAAAGTTTATTTAATTATATAATCTTATTATATATTTTTGAAAAACACTTTTGGTAATAAGGAAAAATGTTTTAATCATACTAAATATATGATTTCAAATATTTAACCAAAATCAGTCAGTTTTTTCACCAAATAAACTTTCCCCACTAAAAGACAAAGTTTCTGGCCGTTACAGTTGGGCGGCCCCCTTAATTATAAGGGGTGGCCCCCTTAATTTTAAGGGGGCCGGCCATGCTTTAAGGGGACCGGCCACGCTCCTCTGTCAGAAACTTTTGCCTATAAATACCACCTTAAACCTGGATTTTTTCCCCACCTTTTGCACTTCAGAACTTTCTGTTCTAGATCTCCATTTCCAATCTATAAATCCTTTGATCATACATTCTTAAATCTTTGTTTCAAAGTGATCCATACATAATCCATTCAAGTGCAAGAGAAGAATACTTCTATCCCTCAAGACAAGAAGTATTACAACTAGTTGTGATCTCCACATCTAAGTTGTTTGTGCATCATCATTGATCATTATTTCTTAGTGTGATTAGTTGTGAATATTTGTTAGAGAATAGTTGTGTAGATAGTAGAAGTTGATTAGTAGTGAAGTAGGATAGTTGTGAAGATTGGTGTGTAGAAGAAGGTGTGTAGAAGATTGGTGTGTAAAAGCTAGGTGTGAAGAATATTGGTGTGAAGATTGGTGTGAAGATTGGTGTGTAGATTGGTGTGTAGATTGGTGTGTATATTGGTGTGTATATTGGTGTGTACGGTTTTCTCCGCCATAAGGGAGCTTGTTGATATAGTGAAGAAAACTCTCGAGTTAGGTGCTCGGGGAGTGGAGTAGGGCAAGTAAGGTGCCTTGTAGCCGAACCACTATAAATCGCTTGTCTCTCGGTTTGATCTTTCCATCTTTTACTTATTTCATTACTTACATTATTATTGCTTCATAGTATATATACTTAGTGTTGTTCATATTGTGTACAACTAGATTTCATATACCATCGAATCTATATTTTATAAATCAACGAAAACTTTTAAACAATTTGTTTTATAACAATTAAAACGACGTAAAACTATTCAACCCCCCCTTCTAGTTTTCCACACTTACCCATGAGTCCCATGAGTCCCAAAACAATATGTACAAGGATATGAATCGACTTAGCAACCATGTAATCAGTTAGAAAGTTAACTTAGGGTTTAACAAATAACAATAATGCACTAAAAATGAGCGCATACACGGAAGGCTAAGGCGATTTGGTTGTACATTTAAGTGGGGTGTAACAAATTCTTCCTTTAAGTAAAATGCTTAAAGTTAGAAACGAAAAGATAGGCTCGGAGGGGTGTACTAGGGGTTTCGTGTACTAAAAATGAGTACAACGCTAAGGGTGTGGGAAAAATTAGTTGACTTAACTAGCCAAGTAATATGACTTAAATGGTCAAGTAATTATGATACGGGTTTAACACAAGGGTGATCCTAATGCCTCTTATCATGTAGTAAATCCTACTACACGAATGTAGTCTCACTAGCGGTCTCGGGATGCATCACTAACGCAAGTTCTAGAATCTAAATGCTACCGGTACACTCATAAGCACTAATAATGAATGCTTTTGCTATCAAATCTAAAGGCGAACCTCACATATTTGGGTGGACAATTTTTCTGAATATACGGTTATGTGCTAGTCATACAATCTCCTATCCATGAGACGCTTGCTATGGCTAAAGTTTCACTCCTAAATGTTGTAAAAAAATTTAAATTTGGCGCTAAAATTGCACTAACAAGTATTTCTCATAGTTTTATTACACATCTACCTTTAAACAAAACAAACTCAAGCGAAAGTGCATATGTAAGGTATCATCTTTTTACCCTCCCCTTACACTTAAGATGAACATTGTCCCCAATGTTCAAGTAAAGAATGTAAAAGTGAAATAGTAAAGAGAATGAAATCAAATACTCCCCTGATTCGCTCAGTATGGATAATAAGGTGGCCAGGTTAAATCTTCCTCCAAGAAAATGGACAATCAAAGCTTCCCTTCCAGAATATAAATCATCTTCTTGTCATACATAACCTGTAAAACCTGACAAAATAGACAAGACAACCTCGCGTAAAATCGGCGGCATCCTATATAAGCTACTAAATCCTAGAAAACAAGGTAAGATATAATGCTTGTGGAATGAAGTTTGCAGATTTCCTGGAGATTATAAAACTTAATAATTCACAAAAACCATAAGACTCCGTTAGAAAAACAAAACCGGTAAAATTTCCAGATTTTTACACTTGACGCCATCAAGAGTAAACCCCGGACGCCATCAGAAGTGACCTGCAGAAATTCTTATGTTAAGTTTCCGGAAAATTTCTGGAAAAACTTGGTCCTACTTCCTGGAAAATCCTGCAAAACTTCATTATGACTCAATACAAGCATTTGACTCTAACAAATACGAATATACATGTTCACTTAATATTGTGGAGAATCATGATCGGTTTGTTTCTTAAAAACATATTTGGGGTTTCCCCTTACACTTATCTTTTGCAAAAATACTTTTAGGTGGAGTTAAGACTAGGCCAAAACAACAAAGTAAAGTATTTCCACTATTTAGTTTAGAAACATGATCTACCAACAATAAAAATAAAGCATGCATACGGAAGCAAATAACAAACAAACAAATAAACAAACAATCAAACAAACAAAATGAATAACGTCACCATGAGCACCACTAATTATTTCCAATAAACGTAAACATGAAAGTAAATTGTTCAAGGCCAACAAAGGCCGCATCCTAAGCTATTACAGTACCAAATGTTTCAAAATACACAATCATTAATAAATAGTTCAAAGACAACAGAAATCAAGAGGAATCACTGGGGAGGAGGACCAAAGCGGTAGTCATAGCCAGGAGGGAGGTGTCCGGTGTACCCGTAGGGAGGGTAGTCAGTCTCACGGCCGGGGAATGGGTCAATCTGCAGGTGAGGCTCAAGCTGATCTCGGGTGGAGAGGTACTGCATCTGGCGGATGGTGTGATCATACATCCAGTCAAAGCGTTGGTCAGTGGTGGTCCGCCATGCGTCCACCTGACCCATCCAGGCACCCTGGTGTGCCTGCCAGTCTCCCCGACCCATATGTCCGTAGTAGTCAGTTGTCCCCTCCTCATAGCCCTGGAACTGATGCTGCTGGGGATCTACCTCATTATCAGCATCCTCCTCAACATCAGGCCCCCTGCCTCATACCAGTTATAGGTCCCATTCCTCTCTAGCATCACAATGCTCATCTGCCTGAGGGATTTAGCCCTCACTACCCTACATGCCCCACAGTCGCTCAAGTACCCCATGATCGGAGTAGTAAGAAGATCATAGGAACGAGCCAACCGGGTCACGAACATCCCCCATACACCTTATCGATATCCCTCTCACCCACACTGGTCTTCAAATAACTAGCTACCCAAAATGGGATGTTGCAGTAAACATCCGCTGAAAAGATCGTGTACAGGTAGAAAAGATCTGAAGCAGTGACACGGTGAGTGGTGCCATGACGTCCTGACAGGCTGTATGTGATGCACCTGTGGACCAATCTAACTATGGGGTCCCTGATGGATGCAGCCCCAGTAGTCGAGGTGTAGACCCCACCCCAATGGTCGGCCAAAAAGTGATACACCTCATCTCACTCCTCTGAGTCTCCCCATGTAACAACCTCTGCATAAGAGTCCCATCAACCTCCTCCCTAGTATACAACCCAATCCTCCAACCAAACTCAGTGACCGAACATGACCTCACCTCCCCTCCTAGCCTAAAATAGATAGTGGTGCCCCCCATATCCGTCCTAGCCTCAGCCTGATCAAAACGGAAAGTCGCAAAGAACTCCCTCACCAACTCACTATACACCGTCTCCCTAATCCTAAACAACCTCTCCCACTGAGGACCCGCAAACCCATCAGTGTGGATCCTCTCCAAAAACGCAACCTCCAACCCCTGAGCCCTAAGAAACTCCCAATCAACCACAGCCCCAGCATCAATATGGTGGTTACAGAGTTCCGCATACTTGGTGGTGGCTCCAACAGTGTCAAACTCGCTCCAACCATGGACCAATTCTCCATAATTGACTCTTTGAGACCTAGAGGAACTGCCCCGATGTTGACGAGATCTTTTGCTCATTTTCTTGTAAAAAGGTAGAGTGAACGGAAATGATTAGAACGAGAAGTCTAATGAATTTCATGCTGTCAGACACATTTGACGCCGTCAAGAGTAATCCTGACGCCGTCAGATTGATCAGAATCCGAATCATGCAATTGCGAGGGAAAAATCAATTTTCAAACTCTTAACCCATTACCCAAACGCTCCTTTAATCAGAAAACATGGGTGGGGGGTCAAAGAATCCATGGCGTGAGTGGATTTCCCTAATCTAACGCATGATTCGAGTGGGATAACATAATCAACGGGTAGCCCCATGTTTACAAATCACCAAATGGATGGCATTACGATTTGTTAATAATGGTTCAAAAATGGGGTTTTGGGCGAAAGGAGTTTTCCAAATTGATGGATCCTAAGGACAATTGATCGAAAAAGAATGAAGAAAAATCACTTACCAAGTGAAGATTGGATGCGGAAGACGTCGAATTGAAGGGTGGAGAATCGGAGTAGCAGCAGCACTTTGGGTGAGATTTGTGGGGTATGGGTTGAAAGTGATTGGTTTTGGGTTAATATTGCTGATCCATCGAGCTGACGGCGTCAAGAGTTAAATCTGACGCCGTCAGATGCCCGTGTGAGGTGAAAAATGAAGTAATTCCATGTTTAGTCCCTGCACTTTGCCTGAATAGCTAAACATTAGTAAAACTCATGAGTAGCTATTCCGTTAACGAGGTCCGCCAGGGTCGAACGTCTCATTACTGTCACGGAAAGAGGTAAGGTTGTAGAAGGGGTTGGGTGACGTTTTGGCTAAGTTGAAGTTTGTGCACGGGTCATTGGTGTGAAAAAAAAGATGTTGTTCCATAGAGGGTTTCAAATCAGTGGTGTTTTTGAGGTGCGACCTCTTTACACCGGGTTTAAAACCAAAAGAACGTCTTTTGGATAAGTTCGGGAATGTGATTCGCAAACATCCAACGAAAATGTTATGGAATTGCGAACTCTTCTCTGCATGGAGGTGCTCATGAGAACGGGGGGTAGTTAATGGTGAAGCACTTGGGGAAAATTTCCCGCTATCCTCTTGGTCAAACACCAAAGGGGTTGAAACCTCGAAGATTTTTTTAATTTTTTTAGGTACGGAATTTTCTTTGATCTTTTCTTTGACCCTTGATATGAATTGGTCTGCGAAATTCATAAAAGCTTTATGAGTGCTTTCCATGCGTGCTTCTAGGTGTTGGATTTGTTTTTCCTGATTATCCATGAAGGTTACCATTATCCCTTCGAATTCCTCTTGTCGTGAACGTTCAGGAAAATTGTAGTCGATAACCGTATTCCTAAGTAGATTCGGATTCCATATGGGTTCAGCAACAAGCTTCTCGATACTCATTAATTCTTTTACCTGCTTCTCGATGCTTCCTAACAATTGTTCTTGGGTGGCATATGCGTAGTCAAGTTTTCCCTTGCTTGGGAACATCGGGTCCTCCCATTCGTCCTCTTCGTATTGTGCCAACCCCTCAAGAACTTTCCAGCACTCGTCAATGCTAAGTCTATTTAGCCTGCCCTTGGCTGCGTAATCAATGGCTCTCCTTGTTTGATAGTCAACTTTATCGTAAAAGATTTGGATCTGGAGCCATGGTTCGATGCCATGATGAGGGACTTTTCGGAGCAGGTCTTTATATCGAATTCATGCTTCATAAAAGGTTTCATTTTAACGTTGTTGGAACATCAAGATGTCATTTTTGAGCTTAGTAGTTCTCCTCGGTGGGAAAAATTGAGCAAGGAAACGAGTGGTGAGATCATCCCATGTGGTGATGGATCCCGCGGGTAAACGCTCAAGCCATTGACTAGCTTGATCCCGTAGAGAGAATTGGAATAGGCGTAATCGGGTTGTCTCTCTAGTTTCAACATCTAGGTCTATGGAATCTACGATTTTGAGGAAGTCCTTAAGATGTTGGTTTGGATCTTCGGAACGAAGTCCATGGAATGCACATCCGCTTTGCACCAACCGGATGGTGTCGGATCGCAAGGGGGTCACATTGGCTCCGGTGAGCTCAATGGTGTTTCGGTAGCCTTGATGGCTAGGTCGGGAATACTCTCCTAAGGTTCGGGGCCTAAGGGGTTCTAATGGTGGGTTTTGTTGTGGTGGGATGACGGGTTCAAAGATGTTCCCGTTGTCCATGATGTCGGGTGGTTACGAACAAAGGCACAAAGAAATAAGATAGACTAAAGAAACCTAAAAATAAAAATAAAATCTTACTAGAAAGGAATCTAGCAAGTAGACCTAATAAAAAGAAATTCTAACCTAGACAATAACTATTCCCCGGCAACGGCGCTAAAAACTTGATGCGTGGGAATCGCAACAGGCTTTACCTCTCGAGGGATCTCGAGAAGCTTACAACCCCCACCAGGCAATGTACCTGATCGTTGTAGTATAGTATAGTGACAAGTACCGGGGGATTGATCGTTCAGCTTAGGAATAGTGTCGCTAGGATTAGAAAGCCTAAATACTAGTTCTAAAGGTGAGGGATGATTATTTTTGTGTTTTTATATTTTTTAGAAAGCAATTAAAAATCTCGGGTTTGAAGGATTTGGGCAGAATTAGTTGCTAATCAACTAACCCAATATTAAATATGCAAATAAAATACTAGAAATGAAAATAAACTAAATTATACTAAAGTTGTGAGCAATAAGTGGAGAAAATGTGTTTACTTAGATTTCACTACTCCCTAGACATCTTTTACATGTTAATTACTTGTTATAAATGCATGGATGACGGATCGTATTCCTTAATACCATTCATGGGGTGGCACACTTAACTCCCCAATTCTATGAGCTCTTATCTCCTCCTACACCATGCCCAGCACAACTATAGGGATTGTAAACAGTGGCTCATGCATTAAATACAACCAATAAAGACCTAGTGCGCGTCGGTTCATGTTTCTTAAGACGTTCAAGCATGTTACCAATTGGAGATCTGCCAGTTTTCTTAAGCCTAACATATAAATCATTCATCCGAAACAAGTATAAACAAGTAATCAACACATAATTAACATCTAGGTTTCATTAGATCTAAGCAAACACAAGATAGATCTAGCCTAGCATGATGGAATTAAGACAAGAACAAGATATAGACAACCAACACATAGACATATTGGTTGAATTGAAAGAACACTTATCTCAATTACACATGTAAGGTATCAAGGGCTTGGAACCCTTGAAAAACCTGTAAAATTCGTACCAAGTTCGTACTTAGGGTTTCTCCAAAACTTCTCTCTCTTTAATGTGAAAAATTAGAAAACTATATATAGGAAAAGAGGTCTGACGGCGTCAAGACAAAGCTTGTGACGCCGTCACCTCGCCGCCAAAACTATTCTCGGACTGCCTTGATCTACATTTGACACCGTCAAGACTTAATTATTTCCATGCCGTCATGACTTTTACTCTTGACGCCCTACCTTCGTGACGCCGTCAAATCTGTACTGGGTCATCATGGAATTTTGCTCTTGACGCCGTCAGGAAGTTACTCTTGACGCCGTCACCTACTGTTCCTAGCTTGGAAAATTAAGACTTTGGCGTTTTCTTCACTTTTATGCTCCAAAAACGTCCGAATTGCTTCCTTTTCCAGATTTCACTCCCAAAGTACCTAAAATCACAAAAGGAACGATTTAGGGCAATATTTGATCAAATAAAGTTGAATTCGGGCTTAAATGACCCCCTAAAAACAGATCATTTTTCGCCTCATCAATGAACTACCTTAATAACCTAATACATCGCTAAAACGATCAACATAAAGTTGGTGAATTCCATAGAGTTATAAGTTAAAATGTATGTACAATTGCCATAAGTAGAAAGTAAGGTGACTTGATGTCAAAATGAAGTTACATTGGCTCTTAAGCTCATGACCCCGAAACTAGACATAATCAGAATTTCGCCTCAAATGAGTGGTTACCAGCCACTCTAATAATGTTAAACATGAAATGCATTCGCAATTCCGTTGGAGCAACCCAAACACGAATGGAGGAGTCACCCTCAATAGATCTATTCACTCACTCCCGCTTAAAGGCAAATTAACGGTCCATGATAATATAAATGGTACTTAATGTGGTATGATAGCAACTTAAGCAATGTATGAAAATTTAGCTACTTTGGCATGTACAAAAATAAGTGGTGCAATGTATTCTCCCCCGTGGGATTTGAAATCAAAATATTGAATTGAAAACGGGGCTATGAAAACTCACCTGATATGATGGTAATGATCTGGTTTAGATCACGAAATGATGTAATGAATATACATGCACATGATACCTATACCACTCATAAGTTAAAAATACTTGTTATTGTCAAAGTAATATGTTTTTCCATAACTTGGGAAAAATAAGTCTAACTAGACTTATAATACTAGTCGTAATATATATATATATATATATATATATATATATATATATATATATATATATATATATATATATATATATATATATATATATATATATGTTAGTGTTGAATTCCTTGCTTTGAAAACCTTGAAATAACGTTTAATAGTCGTATAAATAAGCTTGTAAACATAAGTACTTCGATGGTTAAGAATTTGGCACTTTGGTAGTATTTCAAGAAAATCTAGGATTTAGTACGTAGAAGTATTATTATTTCTATTAGTGACAAAATGGTCTCGCAAAACTAGTTGCGAAATAGTCAATATTAAGAGTTAGGAATGAAACTCAGTAGTTTTAGGAAGATTTTCACCTTATCTAAAAAGTCATAGAAGTGATGTTTGTCCAAACGAGTCTCGATCATAAAGAGAAATAGCCGCGAAGTGAGTTGTTTAGGCTGTTTTGGCAGATTCTGGGCAATTTTCGGAAAAGTTTAGAAGACCATAAGTTATTCGTTATAAATCCTTTTGACAAACGGTTGGATGTTTTGAAAACTAGGCTAGGTGAACTAAATCTTCCAGAAATGGGTTTATCAATGAGATAAATGGCACTCAACTTGATGTATCACCAATGTAGTTTTTCTATACTTATAAGTATTTTGTTAATAAAAGCTGTCAAAAATAAATAGAGTTTCGTCGGGTTTCAAACGTGTATATCTTGGTCGTTATAAGATTGTTTTCTACGTTCTTTATATCCCCGAAATCGTATTAACCTATACTAATATATTTTTGATAGCTCGGGTCCTCTAGGTTACGTTTAACGCCTCTATTTGTCCGTCGAAATTCGTCCAACAGCACGTTATATTTTCAGAAAATAGTTTTCGTCGTTAAACTTGCAAAAATCATATCTCCTTCGTTATAAGCTCGTTTTAATCCGTTCTTTCGCCTACGGCTTCGTTTTGGAAAGTATTTTCTAAATCTTTAGCCCAAAGTTACCTGGAAACCCCTGAGTTTTCTAGATTTTTCATTTTAGGACAGTAGGTTTCTATACTTGTTTAAAAATCAATTATAGAGTTCCAAACTAGTTTCTAATCCACCCAAATCACTTCCAATCACCACAAATCTAGTCTATTTCTACCATGCACCTTCTCAAGGTGTCATGGGTTCTTAAACATCATCAACCAACTAGATCTAACAAGGGTTTCCATTTCTAGAGTTTATAATATATATATATATATATATATATATATATATATATATATATATATATATATATATATATATATATATATATATATATATATATATATATATATATATATATATATATGACTGGTACAACTAGCATATGCATGTAGATCTTGTATGGAAATCATATAATCATGAAAATAACTTGAAGAAATTATGAAAAAGAGTTTTACAACTTACTTTGAAAGATTAGTGAGCTTTGGAGATGAAAACTTATAAAACCTTGAGTTTTTATTTCAAAACCCTTAACAAATGAGCTAGAATATATCTTGATCTTGGAAAAATGATAGATTATGCTTGTTTCTTGACCATGGCCGATCACCCAAGGAAGAAGGAAGAGAGGAAAAATAGATCTTGCTAGTTTATTTAGTGAAAATGAAGTATACAATTTGGTTTTGAACACTTAAAAGATATTTACTGGTTTAGGGCATATTTGTAATTAAGTGGTGAATGTGAAGACATGGATAGGAGGGGGGCGGCACATGGAAATTAAGGAAGAGTATTGGGGAAGCTTGGGATAATTTAGTTGTTTTGTGTATCCGTTAGGCGTTATCGGGTACCGAGTTAACTAAAAATAAATCGTGACGAGTTGAAATAAAATATGACGAAGTTAATCGGGACATAATAAGGTCATAAAAGTTGTGAAAATATGTTGGGTACAAGTATTAGGTGTTTGGATGATTATTATTTAGTTTCCACGAAAACCGTCGTAATTATGTTAAACTTACGTTATAAATTAAATAAATTTCCAAAATACCAGGTAAATGAATTTTATAATCTTTGTGATGTTGTAAGGGGTTTAAAAATATATCGGGACCATTGTGGGAATTTTCAGATATGTTAGTTATATTTATTAATCGCGTGTTAACGTTTATTTAAAAATAAATATACGTAAAACGTTAAATATACCAAAAATAGTTATTTGAATATTCTACGAGTGGTATAGTATGCAAATGTTATTATGATGATATGTAGACTATTTCTAGTCCGTATGAAATGTCCCTATTGATAATGAATGAATTCGCACCTGAACCGATTCGGTTACGCGACTTTAAATACCCGTAAACTAAATTTACGATAAAATGAGCAAAGCATGTGAATAGTGTTTTCCCTCCGGAAATGAATAGTGTCAAATGAATAGTAAAATTTTGCAATACTTCTCAGAATCTCAAACTGACTCTGAAAATGATGAATAGTAAAATGATGAATAGTAATCGGTGAATAGTAACTGATGAATAGTAAAATTGTCGAAGTTTGAGAAATGACCTGAAATTACGAGTTGTGACAATGATCTCTTCTGATATCAAAAGAAAATTGGAACTTTTGGTAACAAGTAAAAACAATGATTTTGTTCAAATAAAGCGGATATATTAGTAAAGTAGAACTACAATGCCGTTTACTAATCGCAGTGAAAAACTCGAGCCCGGATCCCACTAGTTTTCAGTTTCTTTCTTGTTCTTGACTTGCCTTTAGCACTCATCTGTTACACACCTTTTGAAACTGATTTGACGTTCTTGATGTACTGGAATACGTAAAGGGTGAAACCTGTGCTTCAGGGCAAATGTGTCCAATGACATATCCGTGTGACCGTGTGAACCACCTAAAAATCTTCCATCGGTTGACAATGCAACTTCCTGCAAAATATAAAAAATTTTTAGCTCATTTATATATACATTTAACTCATAAAACAATAAGAAAATATCCATGTTGGAAAAGAAAACCTTAATTTTAACCCGTTTTGAATCAGACTCTGAATACGTATGGCTTAAGGATGGGGCCACAAAGTGCAGATTGATGACAAAATGGTGTAGGCCAATAGAACGTTAGATTTGTTTGAGTGGCTCAAAACTGGTTGAAAGTGCTAATAGGACTAACAAATTACCTTGCCAAGAACGGTGCCCATTATTGCACTTGTCGGTGTCAACATTTCAGGCATACCAGGTCCACCTTTAGGACCTTCTCCTCTGATAACAACTACCTTCCCCTGAAAACCTAATTTCATGACTAATAAGCTTTTTTGTTGCAAACTCACTATTTTTCTGTAGATTAAAGCTCATTAACATTTGCAAATTTGAATGATGTAAGACAAACTATCGAAATGCAATAAAAGGAGATAGAAGTTATTGCGCTCGCACTTTTTGTTCAAAATCATAGGTATTTTCTTTTATGAACCAGTACAGTTAAATGTACCTTAAAGATTACGGGGTCTTCACAAATGGCTGCAATCATGGATGCCCAACCCTCAAATACAAGTGCAGGACCTAAACAACGTTTTCGAGATCATAACTCATCATAGGAACTAAGATTCAAACAACAAAAGCCCGAAATGTGAAAAAACGAACGAGTTATCATAACTCAAATACGGTGAAGACCCGGCTATATCTTAATTTTTGATGGAACCCACAACTTAAATGCTTTATATAGTAGTATGGATAAGGGTTTAAGTATCAAATTTAATGTTTTAGCCTCCTAAAATTGTGGTAATAAGCTAGACGTGAGTAATAAAAAGTCAATATTAAAAAAAAAAAAAAAAAAAAAAAAAAAAAAAAAAAAAAAAGAACTTAGCAAAGATGTAACCACTTCCTCTTCATATTTGATTTTTTTTCCTCCTAATAGAAACTAGTTTCATTTATAATAATTTGAGTAGACATGAATGTATTAAGCTTTCAAGAGTTCAAAGAATATTTGTCAGCTGGCACTTTTGTGTGATCAGTAATAATTGTTACTAGTTTTTATGTTTATTTCTTATCTTTGTTATCTATATACTAGTAGGGTACCCGCGCGTTGCAGCGGCGGGTACCCTGTGATTAAAGTTTAGACGCCAAGAAAATAACAATGGCGAACTCATTAACTGGAGAAAAACATGATCCCAATCCGACCCAATTCACCAATTTTTACCGATTCCTAAGGGTCGTCCTCCATTTCATTTTTGAACGGCTTTTATTGGCTAGCCGAACCAATGGCGACTTCGAGTTTCGGTTGAACTCGTTGGTCCGGTCCGGTTGAGCCTATTGGTCTGGTCCGGTTGAACCCGTTGGTCCGGTCCGGTTTTCAAAATCATATGTACCATTAACTTAGTAGCATGTAAATTGTATAAAGCTTTGTATATTTTATTTGTTTGTACAATGTATATTATAACATGTATTTTTTATTATAGGGGTGTTATAAAAATAATATTAAGTAGCGTTTAATGTTTTATTCTTAATTTTATGTTTTTTTTATATGTGTGTTTAATTGATTTGTACCAAGTGTTTTATATATTGTATGTCTTAATTTTAAGACTTTTGATATTTAATGTGTTTAATGTTAGGAAATTAAGTTTAAGAGATATTTAATGTTTCATAATTGTGTTTAATTTACTTGTACATATTGCTTTGTTAGTTGTATTACTTAATTTTAAGATATTTAATGCCATTAGTGTGTTTAAATTACCATTTTAAGTTTAATGTCATTAGTGTGTTTAAATTAGTTGTACATGTAGCATTGATGATTGTAATGCTTAATTTTAAGTATTTCTATATTTAGTAGGTCTAAATGCTTTATAAGATATTAGATTAGATTATAGCTCTAAGGATGTATAGTCTTTTATAGTATATTGTTACTTCTCGTAAATTTTTGACCCCCCCAAATAAGACGGTCAAGCTCCGCCACTGTCTTGAAGTGAAAGATATTGACCTTTTTGAGATCAATGAGGTGATAATCAGCTATGTTCTTATGCAATTTCAAATGAATAATAACCTCGTACATTAGCATTTGAACAACTTTCCTATAATTTATGGAAATAACATGTCAGATACCTTATCATTGCAATCGTTCTTTTCAATCTTTTGGCTCTTGTTGAATTTTTAGAGATATCTGCATCATGATACTTATGACATGAGCCCGTTGTATTACTCTACTGCATGTGATGAAGCGTCATGTGGTGTCGTTTCGATGCGTGTGCTTGCTTTTGCACGTATGATGTGAATGCAAAGCAACTTGTGCAATGTAAGTACGGGAATGGGAGCAGCTACTGTTTTTGAGAGAGGTGATTCTTGTGATGATCTATCCTACACGGTGGTTGTAGCAAGTTACATGTTCGCATTATTTCATTTTAAGGTGTCTGTATTTGTATGAACTTGAAACAGTTTGTTTATTTGTGTGTTGGAAATTGATCAACATATGCACGTCTATCATACGAAACACTGTCTCGGGCTGCTGGATCCTACATTTTGAATGTGACTCGAATTGTTGGAAAACAAGAGGGATACTTTTTCATCGAAGGATGATGGCAGCCCGCCATCTTCTTCAGTTCCAAACCACATGGGCCCGACCGTGTCAGCAGTAGCTTAAGCAATACTAACAACTAGTAGTATTCCCAAGGATAGGGTCACCTCGAGCACTCCAGGTAGCAAGTCATCTAAAAGAAGGTTTTGGTTCCCTTTTACACCAAACAAGTGAAAGAAGCCGTCGGAGATTTTGCCATATCATGTGTGTGCTCAACTGGGTTGAGAATCCCACATCGTTCTTTGAAGGAAAGTGGTATGAAAAGATGTTATTATAAATAGGGAGGGAAAGGTGTTGTAAGGTAGGGAAGTTCAAAGTTTGAAAAACCAATCGGGGTTTAAATGCTCGCATTATAATTTTGTAATTCGGGCTTTTATGCGCCGATTCGTTATTTGAATTTTTTACAAACCAACAATTTTATAAGAAATACTTGTTTTAGGTTTAAGTTTAAGTTTTATCTAAAAATACATGAGATATTCTTACCGACATTATACCACATGTTTTCAAACAACGTGAGGGGGTGAACTTAAATAGTGGGTTTTTGATTTTTTTTTTTAAAGAAGTGAACCATCATTTTCTTTATCTTTATACTCATTGGGCAACATTATTATTTATGTTAAATAAACTTTAGAAGATCTCTATCGATGAAATATAATGTAAAATATTAGGTGTTTTATTTTTAGTTGTTGAAAGTTTTCTTAGTTTTATTTTATGCTTTTTAGAATGGACTAACCTTTTTTTAGAAAGCTGGATAATTCTAAATCTAACTTCCCTAACTAGTTAGTTATAATAACTGAAAGTTGAATTCTATTTTCAATAGAGAAATTTAAGAAAATATTCATTTTAAACACATTTTAGTTTTTATGCGTTTCTTAGAAAACTTTTCTAAAAAGACTCATTTTAACTTGTGCTTGTTTTTGCAAGTGTGACGCGAATGCTAAGCAACTTGTGCAATGCAGGTACGGGAATGGGAGCAACTGCTATTTTTGAGAGAGGCGATTCTTGTGATGATCTTCGGTGGATATGACTTCTAAGTAGCTAGTAGCTTATAAAATTGAATTGGGTTGACCATCCCACATCAAGCTTTGAAGGAAAGTAACAAAGAAAGATATTATTATAAATAGGGAGGGAAAGGTGGTATTTAAACTTGGGCTCATATGCGACAATGGGTTATTTAAATTTTTTACAAACCAACAATTTTATAAGAAAAACTTGTTGTCCTATGATCCTTGAGCTATAAAAGGACACCTAGACACACACTTTTATAAGTACTAAACAAACTTTAGATTATATTTTTACCAGGTAATGGAGAATTCAAAATGGAGTTGCAAAGTTACAATCGTTACTCATAACCATTGCACAATGATCTCTGATATCAAAAGAAAATTGTAACTTTTGGTAACAAGTCACCTTTAAATTGGTGAAGTAGAACTACAATGCCATTTACTAATCGCAGTGAAAAACTTGAACCCGGATCCTTTTGAAGCCGGTTAGCCGACTGGACATTCTTGATGCATCAAATCACCTTTAAATTGTGAGGCTGTCTACATGGCTTGAGTCCATCAGATTTTGTTACTTTTGTGTTCATATAACATTTTCCCCGGATTATCATAAATATTATCCGTTTTTTGGAATTGAAAATTGGTGAATTTGTTACTGTAAGCCGAAGATGACATTTACTTTGTAGAATGAAGGGGATATACCTTGTAAAGGACACCTCTTTCAGCCTTGTATGCAGGAGGGGTCCATGACTTTTGTCACTCGTTTAGCTCATCATCTGTTAGCTGAACGTCCATTATCTTCTTGCTGATGTCTATTGTTGTGATATCGTTGTTTTGGACTAGACCAATTAATTGGACCACCTTCCTGCATTCCCATTAACATTTCATGAAAAGGGTTCAACCTACACTTACAGCTCCTTAAACTAATGCAAGTTTTGGAAATTCTTGATATTCTTTCGGCTAATCATGAATATTTTCTTGATATTCTTTTTGGAAATGGGTCATGAAAGTCACTGTCATTAGCTTTTGTAGCTAATCTTGCATCTAAATTACCAATTTGACATTACATCCGCTGATTGTCATTTCTGAAAGGTGATCAAACCTGTGCTTCGGGGCAAATGTGACCGACAACATATCTATGAGAACCACCTGAAAATCGTCTATATCGGTTAGCAATGTAACTTCCTTCAAAATATAACAAAGGTTTAGCTCACAAATAACTAATTTACCAGATTAAACAACCCTTAAGAACATAACAAGTTGGCAAACTGTATGGTGTCTCCTTTGGATAGTTTGCACAAATTGATGAGAGTAGTAAATTTGTTTTGCATGTTTAGAGTAGTAAATTACTGGGTTGACTATATCAATTGGGTTGACTATATCCCACATCGAGCTTTGAAGGAAAGTTGCAAGGAAATATGTTATTATAAATAGGGAGGGAAAGGTAGTATTCATGATAGGGAAGTTCAAAGTTTAAAAAAATCAAATGATGCTGTGATCATGAGTTATAATTTTGTAACTTGCGCTCATATGCATCAATTGGTTTATTTTAATTTTTTACAATCCCAACAATTTGATAAGTAAAACTTTGTAGTTCTATGATCTTTTAAATATTAGGTAGTTTAGTTTTGTTAGTACTAGGACAATGTTAAAGATACATCCAATGTAGAATTCAAAATGGGCTTACAAGGATACAGTCATAATTCATAACCGTTGTACAATGATCTTCGATTTCAAAAGAAAATTGAAAGTGTTGGTACAAAGTAAAAACATTGATTTTGTTAAAAAAGTATGAAACCAAAACTACAATGCCATTTACGAACCCATGGTGTTTGGTTAGTGGTAAATATCGAGACTTAAACCCAAATATCTAAATGGGCTTATACATGAAGTGTGAGTCTAGGACCCAACTCAAAACACATTTGAATCCAGATACCAAAATGAACATCGACAAATAGAGTTTATAACCCGGCTCAAAACACTTTTGAATCGGGATATATCTAACTTAACACTGACAAATGGGCTAGCTTATCCACAATCCACAGTCTAATAAACTTAACATTTTTGTGAGGTTGGCATGTCAATCTCTCAAGGTTAGTGGTCGGAAGCACAGTAGTGCATTTGTTTGTAAAAGTCAATTCGTGCTTTGCCATATTGCCTAACTTCATTGATTGGGTAATATACTTTTCTAGGGTAAAATTACTTTACCAAAAACAATTCACCTACCTATTTAAACAACTCAAAAGTCTAACTTACAAAGTTACAAGCAACTCATCAATTTAAGATTTTCATTATACATTTTGCTCTTCTTTCGAATTTCTTATTATTAAGTCAAAAAAATAGGTCCTTTCAAGATCAATAAGTTTGCGACATTTTGATACACCCAAACACTATCATGCTGTAATGTATTTCACTATTATTGAGTCTCTCATCATAACCAAATTTTAATAAGTGATAAAATTGGTGTTTGTTGAATATTTTTACTTGTGTGTCGAAAAGGTGGATTCGGTATAATATATAAGTGGGTAACTTTCTCATATCAAATTATGTGAATGGCTTACCTGAGCTAGTCTTTTGGTACTTCGACTAAAATACTTTGTAAATATAAGTGGGTGATGTCAAGGAATCTTGAAATACTGAAAATGAGGTATTGATGTTTATGTTGTGGCAGCATTTTAAGTAGCTAGTAGCTTATGTTTAATAATGTTACAAATAACATTTTATGTAGCTAGTAACTTATGTTTTATAATGTCACAAATAACTTAGAGATATTAAAAAGTTAATCAATCAAAAGATCTTAGAAAGGAAAACTAATGCAAGCTTGCATAAAAAAAAAAGTCTGTTTTATTTGAACATGTAAAAGATAAAATTGAATTGGGTTGACCATCCCACATCAAACTTTGAAGGAAAGTAGCAAGAAAAGACATTATTATAAATATGAAGGGAAAGGTGGCACTTTTAAGGTAGGGAAGTTAAATGTTTGAAAAACAATCTTCTTTGTGACACTGAGCTATAATTTCATAACTCGGTCTCAATGGAAAGATTGGTTGTTGAAATTTTTAGCAAACCTAACAATGTTATAAGAAAAACTTGTAGTTGTATGATCCTTGAAATATTAGGTGGTTTAGTTTTTGCGAGTTCTAGGACAATGTTAAAGATACAACCAGTGTAGAATTCAAAATGGACTTACAAGGTTACATTCATAATTCATAACCAGCAGAACTACAACGCCATTTACTAATCGCAGTGAAAAACTCGAGTAATAGGTCGTGATTCCAATAATTCTTTGTTACTTTCTTTGTCTTGACTTGCTTCTAGCACTCATCTGTTACACATTCTTTTGAAGCCGACTGGACGTTCTTGATGCTGTAAGGTGCACAGAAACAATAATAAAAAAACTGATCATTGATGCATCAAGCCACCTTTATATTGCGAGGCTATCTCCATTTGAGTCCATCACATTTTGTTACTTTGGTTTTTATATAACATTTTTCATGATTATAGTAGTTGAATTTATTGTCTTTGAAACCAGGCATCAATCCGTACAGCTGGTGATAGTGCTGCTTACCGAAGGACATCTGTTTTTGACGATGATGTAGTAATGGTAAAGTAAGTACTTGTTAGACCTTTATGGATTTCTAGATTGACCCTGTATTCTCAACTAAGTGAAAAGCGCTTATACCTGCTTTAAAGGACCTTTTTACCGTATATACATTTTCTCATTTTGATTGTTTATGCTGTTTCTGTTAGCCCATATTATGTTATGTACATTTGTAGTGGGCTCAACTGCTCAAGCCCGATTCTAGAACTTACTATGTATCTATATTTATCTGAACATTGTATTGAAGGAAATCAATGAAGATCGTTCTAGTAGTAACGTGGGGTTGCCAATGTTGTTGCCGAAACTTGTTGGTTACGGAATTTACTTCGTGAGCTACACACACCTTTATCTTCTGCCACACTTGTCTATTGTGATAACGTTAGTGCAGTCTACTTATCAAGTAATCCGGTTCAGCATCAGCACACGAAACACATTGAGGTTGATATTCATTTTGTTCGAGACCTAGTAGCTACGGGTCAAGTTCGGGCTTTACATGTTCCTTCACGTTATCAATATGCAGACATCTTTACGAAAGGATTGCCATCTGCTCTGTTTGAAGAATTTCGCACCAGTCTTAGCGTCCGTTGTCCCCCCGCTCCGACTGCGGGGGAGTGTTAGCCCATATTATGTTATGTACATTTGTAGCGGGCTCAAGCCCGATTCTAGAACTTACTATGTATCTATATTTATTTGTACATTGTATTGAAGGAAATCAATGAAGATCATTCTCAGTTACTAACAGTTTCCACCGAACTCCACTTTGCAAAACAAAGAAGGGTGGGCTCAAGGACACCTATCCCGATGATATACCTGCGCCAGTTTTGAAGGAATGATTTTCAAAATCTGTTTTAGGGGCGTGTTTCCGTTTTGTGGAAGAATCTGTTAAAGTTTTATATCATTTGATTGCACTTAATTAGACACTAATAGAGAAAATAAATATTAACCCGTTTGAAGTTGGAGATACCGTTAATGGATCAGTCTAGGGACCTTGCTCCCAAAGAGCAAGTGAATGCAGGATAGCTGCTTTCTATGCAGGCTTTCCTGGTATGTCCAAAATTCAAGAGATTGCATTTCTCGACAATGTATACCGACTTCCATCCATGATATACTGGTATACGACTTTACCTGTTTCTCTGTAATGGTACCAGTTAGACTTGTCAATAGACAGTGTTCCTCATGTCTTCAGGCAGTTGCTCGGGAGCTGCAGCTATTTGCTGGATTTTATGACATTGGTGAGATATTCTACTTTTGCTTCACAAAGAAATGTACAAAAACCAACATCCTGCGCTTACTTTCTGAACCAGTTCAATTGTCTGTTATTAGGGATTGATGCTGGTTTGGAATCTATAACTGCCAATTTTAGATCTTGGCACGCTTGGGGCGGATCTGTTAACCCAAGAGTCTTGGCACATATACCTCTACATGTGTATATAGTCTATTATATGGTTTTTATATTTTAAAGGCACTCCAGGATAGGTACTTACTTTTTGGATATCACTTTGGCGTGACAAGGCAGCTCAAAATTGTCTTCTTCAAAGGGGCATTACATCAGAAACTGTTGCATATCCTTTGGCGTGACAAGGCAGGAACAAGACCAGGCTGCAGTGAGTATAACTGAACTTTTCTAGAAAGTGCTTTGTTTCTTTCGTATTTAGTGGTCTTTATATTGCATATGTTGATTCCCATAGCTGCGGCTGCAACTGCTTTTGGAAAGTTCAAGGAAGAGATCATTCCAGTCAAAACCAAGGTAAAGATAGTCGTTTTAGGTTCTGAATTCTGATCTAAATGTTCATATCGAGAAGATCGTTGACCCTAAAACCGGAGACGAAACACCTGCTACAATCTCTGTTGATGAAGGGCCCATCCCGGAACAAATTTGGCAGAAATTGCAAAACTTAAGCTAGTATTTAAGAAAGACGGGTCAAGTATTGCTGGTACATGGCAACAAAGCTTTTGTAAGTTTTGTAGGAGATAGTATTTTTTAGCACGGTTTCTTGCCTTTGAACCGTAGGAACTTCAAGTCAGGTGAGTGATGGTGAGTTTGAGCTATCACAGACACTAGTGTAAAATGCAGCTATGTATATATAGATATATGTAAATAAGAAGCCGAGTTCGAGCTAATACCTCGAAGTTTAGCAAATTAGTCAGTGCCTTTTGTATGAACGAGATTTTTCCGAGCTTAAAATGAGCTTGAAGTATGTAATGAGCTGAGCTCGAGGTGTTATATAGCCTTATGTAGAACGTGGGTGTATGTAAATATGTAATGAGCTGAGTTGGACCTAATACTAAGTTTAACAAACAGGGTAAATTACTGTGATTACCTTTTCTTTAGTGGATATGACTTCTAAGTAGCTAGTAGCTTATGTTTTATAATGTTACAAATAACTTAAAAAATATTAAAAATCAAACAACCCAAACACCATAGAAATTAGAAAGTAAAACTAATGCTAGCTAGCATTAAAAATAAATAAAAAATAAAAAATAAAATAGGTCGGTGTTTAATCTAAATATGTAAAAAAGATAAATGTCAATTGGGTTGACAATCCCATATCGAGCTTCGAAGGAAAGTAGCAAGAAAGATTTTATTATAAAGAGGGAGGGAATGGAAGCCCTTAAGGTAGGGAAGTTCAAAGTTTGAAAAACCTACGGTTATGATAAGCTTGAGTTATAATTTCTTAACTTGGGCTGATATGTGACCATTGGTTATTTAAATTTTTTACAAACCAACAATTTTATATGAAAAACTTGTGGTTCTATGATCCTTGAGCTGTACTTGTTAATCTTTGAGGACAATTGATGTTGCAAATAACTTTATATACTAAACTGTAAAAAAATACAAACATAAAAGGACACCTAGACTCACACCTTTTATAAGTAGAGTTTGTTTTTTTACTTGTTTGAATATGATCAACTTATGACGACTTACAGGGTTGTAAACATTGGCTTTGGGTGCTTTACGATGTGATTTAGAGTTAATCAGCCAAATTATTCGAGAAAATCATAATCTGCACCCCAACTAGTTACCCGCCAAGACTGATTAGTCCAATTACAAGCTAGAAGGTGGCCGACCGCCAGATTAGCGCTTAGTGGTCTTTGCAAGAATGGTTACAAGTACTTAATAACAAACTTGAGATTACATTTTAACCTGTGAATGGATTAACCAAACTTTCTTTTTATAATTAATAGCAATGTAGAATTCAATATGGAGTTGCAAAGTCACAATCATCATTCATAACCATTGCACAATGATCTCCTCTGATATCAAAAGAAAAATGGAACTTTTGGTAACAAGTGAAAACAATGATTTTGTTCAAATACAGAAGATACATTAGTGAAGCAGAACTACAATGCCATTTAATAATCGCAGTGAGAAACTCGAGCCCAGATCCCAATAGTTTACTGTTTCTTTCTTGTTTTGACTTGCTTTTAGCACTCATCTGTTACACATCCTTTTGAAGGTGACTGGACATTCTCGATGTACAGGAACCAAAAAAGAAAATCATTAGCGTAAGCCATTGCACAATGATCTCCTCTGATATCAGTTTTTTTGGAATTGAAAATATGTAAATTTGTTATTGTAAGCCAAAGATGCCATTTAATTTGTAGAACGAAGGGATATACCTTGTAAAGGACCCCTCTTTCAGCCTTGTACGCAGGAGGGTCCATGAATTTCGTCGCTCGTTTAGCTCTTCATCTGTTAGCTAAATGTCCATTCTCTTCTTGCTGATGTCTATTGTCATTATATCGCCGTTTAGGACTAGACCAATTGGACCACCTTCCTGCATTCCCATTAACGTTTCACGAAAAGGGTTCAACCTACATTTACAGCTCCTTAAACTAATGCAAGTTTACTATAAACACTTCCTTGATATTCTTTCGGCTAATCATGAACAGTTGCTTGATATTTGTTTTGGAAATGTGTCATGAAAGTCACTGTCATTAGCTTTTGTAGCTAATCTTGCAGCTAAAATTACCAATTTGCCATTACTAATGTTACATCCGCTAATTTTCATTTCTGAAAGGTGATTGAACAGTTTATTAAACTAGATGCATATTCAAGAGGGAGTAGAACATGAAAAACATCAAACCTGTGCTTCGGGGCAAATGTGTCAGACAACATATCCGTGAGAACCACCTGAAACTCGTCCATCGGTTAACAATGTAACTTCCTGCAAAATATAACAAAGTTTTAGCACATAAATAACCAATTTACCTGATTAAACAGCCCTTAAGAACACAACATATTTGTGAACTGTATGGTGTCTCTTTTGGATATGTTTTCTAAGTAGCTAGGAGCTTATGTTTTATAATGTTACATATAAGATATAACTTGGAGTAAAAAATATTTTAAATCAAACAATCCAAAGACCATAGAGAGTTAAACTAATGCAAGCTACTAAACGTACATGTAAAGTGTGGTTAGATAAAATTGAATTGGGTTGACCTTATCCCACATCGAGGTTTGAAGGAAAGTAGCAAGAAAGATATTATTATAAATAGGGAGGGAAAGGTAGTATTTAAGGTAGGGAAGTGCAAATTTTGAAAAACTAACAGTCGTATCTTTAACTGAGTTATAATTTCATAACTCGGTCTCATATGTGACTGTGGGTTATTTAAAATTTTAGCAAACCAACAATTTTATATGAAAAACTTTGTAGTTCTATGATCTTTTAAATATTACTACGTAGGTAGTTTAGTTTCTGTGAGTACTAGGACAATGTTAAATATTATCCAAGGTAGAATTCAAAATGGACTTACAAGGTTAATTACAAACTTACAATCATAATTCACAACCATTGCACAATAATTTTCTCCGGTATCATAAAAAAATTGAAATTGTTAGTAAAAAATAAAACAATGATTTCGTTCAAAAAAAGGGAGACACATTTGGTAAGTAGAACTACAATGCCATTTACTAATCGCAGTGAAAAGCTCGAGTAACAGGTCTTAATCCCAATTATTCGGTTTCATTATTAATCTTGACTTGTTTCTAGCACTCATTTGTTACACATCGTTTTGAAGCCCAACCGAATGTTCTTGATGTACTGGAACCAATAAAGTCATTATTGCACACAAACAATAATGAAGTACATAGGCACAACCGCGCAACAAATTTTAAATGTTATAGAAGAATCAGAAAGATAAAGTCGTCTGTTCTAACATTTTCCTTATTCAGTTTGTTTTATCGGACTTATAACGTGTTATACTACTGTAGGATTTTTGCTGCTATTGGTGTTCCACCCTCGATTGTGGAAATTGGCCCTTCTGACGCAATTCCAACTGCAGCCAAGGCTGCTGATCTTGAAGTAAAAGATATTGACCTTTTTGAGATCAATGAGGTGATAATTAGCTATGTTCTTATGCATGTATTATCCAAATTTCACCACCTATTTAAACACCTCAAAAGTCCAAAACTTACGACCAACTCCTCAATTTTAGATCTCCTTTTATACGTTTTGCTTATTTTCTGCCATATCATGTGTGCGCTCAACTTTGCGGGAATATGAGCATGGATTCTGCCATATCATGTGTGTGCTCAACTTATTCGTATTTTATTCATTTCAGGTTGTTTGTATATTTTCAAAACATAAAATAGTATATCTCTTTACATGTTGGAAATTCATCAAGTTTCAAAAGCCCTGTGTCTCGTGCAGTTTTATTGCTGCTCGATCCTACATTTCAATGTGACTCGATTGTTGGTAAACTGTATGGTGTGCCTTCTGATTGTTTCACAAATTGATGAGATCTCATGTTGCAATTTGCTTAGCATGTTTACAGTAGTAAATTAGTGTGATTACATTTTTCTTCAGTGGATATGACTTGTAAGTAGCTAGTAGCTTAGGAATTATAATGTTACAAATTGGAGATATTAAAAATCAATCAATCAAAAGACAATACAAAGTAAAACTAATGCAAGCTAGCATTAAAATAATAATAATAATAATAAAAAATAAAATAAAAAAGTCAGTGTTTAATCTAAAAATCAATTCGGTTGACAATCCCACATCGATATTTGAAGGTAAGTTGCAAGAAGAGATGTTATTATAAATAGGGAGGGAAAGGTACCAATAGTCATATACTCATATGTGCATGTGTTATAAATCCCAACAATTTTATAACAAAAACTTGTGGTTCTATTATCCTAGACCTGTAATTGTTAAGCATTGAGGTTGTTGATGTACCAAATAACTTTACATAATACTAAACCGTAAAAAATACAAACATAAAAGGACACCTAGACACACACCTTTTAAAACTAGAGTTTGTTTTTTGAGTAAACTACACAATTCGTCCTTATGGTATGCGTTGACCGACAAGTTAACTTCTTGCCGTGCGTTAAGTTGGAACGTTGGCTAAACAAAAAAGAAAAAGAAAAAAGAAATTACACTAAGCCCCCAAAACCAACGGTAATGTGACCGTTTATTTCAAAAAAAAAAAAAATTCAAATTAGACCCCTATGTTTATAACCGTTTACAAACGGCTATATTTAAAAAAAATAAAAAAATAAAAAACTTTTCCAAACCCTTTTTATTACAGCTTTAAATACCAATTCACCCACACAATATTTTTTCACGCTTTAACTTCTCTTTTCATCTATAATACACTTCTACTATCTAAAAAAAATAATGTCGGGTGGCAACAATAAACGAGGCTCGTTTATGAATCTTCTCGATGGTAGCTGGAATAACCCATACGCGGGTTCTTCCTCTAATCCAAACGAGGGTTCGACAACACCAGGCCACCGCAGAAAATCAAGCCGCACAACAAAGGTTGAAGGAGCTAGAATTTTTGATGCTCGACACTATCGGCAAAGATCCACATTGGGTGGCGTTCGTTAATGCGGAAAAGGATCGAATCGTCTTGAAACTTAGGCCCCGTTTGGTTCGTTGTAATCGGACGTAATTTGATGTAATTGTAATTTGATTATATTACGTAGTGTGTTTGGTTTGCATAATGGATGTAATTGTAATTCAAATTACATTACGTAGGCAGTTTGGTTTGCAATGTAATTATAATTCAATCTTTCCAATTACATCAATGGAGGGAATTCAGATTACATAGCAAGTTGGGTGGAAAGTTTTGAATTACGTTGTAATTGAGTATTTTATAATTCAAAGCATCAGTATTAATAAAATATTATTAATATTATTATTAAAAAATATTTATTATTATTATTATTATTAAAAATTATTATTATTATTATTATTATTATTATTATTATTATTATTATTATTATTATTATTATTATTATTATTATTATTACTAATATTATTATTATTACTAATATTATTATTATATTACTTTTATTATTAATAATATTTTATTTTTATTAATAATATTTTTATTATTATATTATTTATTATTTAATAAATAATAATATTATTAAATTATTTATTATTTAATAAATAATAATAATATTATTTTATTATTATTAACATTTTATTAATAATATTAATATTTTATATTATTTATTATTAAAAAATATTGGTTATTATTATTATTATTATTATTATTATTATTATTATTATTATTATAAAATTATATTATTATTATTATTGTTATATTAATATTATTATTATATTACTTTTATTATTAATAATATTTTATTATTATTAATCTTAATATTATTATATTATTTAATAAATAATAATATTATTAAATTATTTATTATTTAATAAATAATAGTATTATTATTTTATTATTATTAATATTTTATTAATATATTAATATTTTATTGTTATTGTTATTATTATTATTATTATTATTATTATTATTATTATTATTATTATTATTATTATTATTATTATTATTATTATTATTTTCTGAATAAACATTACGTTGCGAGTCAACCAAACAGAATGACAAATTTCATCAATTACAATTCCAATAGATTACAATTACAACACATTCCAATTCTTTTAATTACAATTCATTCAAATTACAATTCCTTCCAAAGATTACAATTCCTTTAAAAACATTCTGTGAACCAAACGCACCCTTAGGTTGCCTCCTCGTCAATTATGAATAACTATCTCGTACTTTTTTTATGTGATGTTGTGTTTTATTTATCTCGTATTTTTTTTTAATTAGCGTTTTTTTTTTTTTTTTTTTTTTTTTTAATTTCGTAATGTAATGTTTTGTTTTAATTAATGTTTTAAATAAATGAAGTGTTTGTTAAAATTTAGGGTTGAAATTGTAAATAATTAGGGTGGAAGTAAGTTAAGGTGAGTTAAATGTAAGTTATGTTACCGGGGTGGAAAGTCAAGAGTTAAGGTTAAAAGGTAAAAGTTGATGTGGCGCTGACGTGACAGTGTGTTAACTTTTAACCCTGTGTTATCTTACCAAGTGCTCTTACTTGTTTGAATATGTTAAATTTATGTCGATTGACAGTTTTGAAAACAATGTTTGTTGTCCGGTGGAAAAATCTATTCTTTTTTTGCTGGTTATGACTTAGAGGGTTGCAATCATTGGCTTTGGGTACTTTCCGATGTGATTTAGAGTTAATCAGCCAATTTATCTAAAATAACTTTATAAATTTAACAATTTATCTCCCTTCTTCTGCTTACTTCTGATTATAATGTTGCATCCTTCATTTACTCAAAAGTACGTTAACATCAGCTCACAATTCTCTAGTGAACATTCGTAGATCCCGCGGCTGGTGGAACAGGTTAGATTGTAAACCGACTAACGCCTATACGTACTTTTGAACCTCTAAAGGATCGTCACTGGCAGTTGGAAGCCACACCGTCTTCTAAGCCAACTCTTAATTACAAACACGTACAGCAGCAACTTCACTATCTTAAAAGACCCACAAACCGAATGGTGAAAACAAGAAGGGCACGGGTGTCTCCTTTATCATCGAAGGATGATGGCAGCCCGCCGTCTTCTTCAGTTCTAAACCACATGGGCCCACCGTATCAGCAGTAGCTAAAGCAATACTAACAACTAGTAGTATTCCCAAGGATAGGGTCACCTCGAGCACTCTAGGTAGCAAGTCATCTAAAAGAAGGTTTTGGTTCCCTTTTACACCAAACAAGTGAAAGAAGCCGTCGGAGATTTTGCCATATCATGTGTGTGCTCAACTGGGTTGAGCATCCCACATCGTTCTTTGAAGGAAAGTAGCATGAAAAGATGCTATTATAAATAGGGAAGGAAAGATGTTATAAGGTAGGGAAGTTCAAAGTTTGAAAAACCAAGTGGAGTTTAGATGCCCGAATTATAATTTTGTAATTTGGGCTTCTATGTGCCAATTGGTTATTTGAATTTTTTACAAACCAACAATTTTATAAGAAATACTTGTTTTAGGTTTAAGTTTAAGTTTTATCTAAAAATACATGAGATATTCTTACCGACATTATACCACATGTTTTCAAACAACGTGAGGGGGTGAACTTAAATAGTGGGGTTTTTTTTTTTTTTTAAGTGAACCATCTTTTTCTTTAACTTTATACTCATTGGGCAACATTATTATTTATGTTAAATCAACTATAGAAGATCTCTATCGATGAAATATAATGTAAAATATTAGGTGTTTTATTATTAGTTGTTGAAAGTTTTCTTAGTTTTATTTTATGCTTTTTAGAACGGACTAACCTTTTTTTAGAAAGCTGGAAAATTCTAAATCTAACTTCCCTAACTAGTTAGTTAAAATAACTGAAAGTTGAATTCTATTTTCAATAGAGAAATTTAAGAAAATATTCATTTTAAACACATTTTATTTTTTATGCGTTTCTTAGAAAACTTTTCTAAAAAGACTCATTTTTTTGGGAAACCATGGTTTTTTACCTTTTGGCAGACTAATCTACGTGGTTTGAAGCAACTGACACTTAGCGGCTAGCATGAATTGAACTTACACCAAACTCCTCAATTTTAAATCTCCTTTTTCACGGTTTGCTCATTTTTTGAATTTGTTATTTTTAAGTCGAGTTTTCTTACTTCTGTTGGAAAATTTAGTGCACTTGTGGGATTTGTTCACACCTGGTAATGGGCTTGGAGGTACGGAGTGTACACCCATCAGGTCCCTGAACACCCTGACTCTAATAGTGGTTGTGTAGGATTCTGCTGCTAGTATTGGTTCCACTGATAGTGGATCCTGCTGCTATCGTCAGGATCCTGCTGATAGCAATTCTGCTGCTAACAGTATAACTCTGCTGCTGAGCAGTGATTCTGCTGCTAGTGATAAGTGGATTCTGCTGATGGTTATGTAACTGATTTGACCTATTCAAATGGCAGTTACATCTACACTTATGACCCTGTTTAACTGGTCAAGTAACCACTATTTTAGGCTATAATGGGGATAATTATGTGGAGATTAATGGGCCGATTAATTCTCATAATTCCATTTGACCAGCCATGAGTATCTTCCTATAAATAGGAAATCATATTATGCATGTGGATATACACAGAAAACAGATAACACATATACACGAAGGGTTATTGATTTGTGCCTAAATCACTAACAACATTTGGTCTTATCCCAAGTAGATATTCGTGATACCCAGGCATTAGGGTCGAATAGTTTACTTTGGAAAGTGATAACACGATTCCAAGTGATATCCGGTAACCTTAATTGGTACGTAGCTAGGTCTTTGATTATCTCTACCCTGATCTGGGCTCATAACCACCAACAATCAAAGTAAACTATTTTGTGATAATCAATGGCTGCTGCTATGAGGCATATGGCTGCTAACTTTTCCAAATTGGAAAAGTTTGAAGGTGTTGATTTCAGAAGATGGCAGAAGAAGATGCACTTCTTGCTTTCAAGCATGAATGTGGTGTATGTTCTTAGCACTGCCATTCCTGAAGATCATGGGGATGATGCTACTGTGGAACAGATAAGGAAAAGAAGCAAATGGGAGAATGATGACTATGTATGCAGAGGTTTAATCCTAAATGGTATGTCTGATTCTCTCTTTGACATTTATAAGAATGTTGAATCTTCCAAAGAACTTTGGGATTCCTTGGATGCCAAATATATGGCTGAGGATGCTTCAAGTAAGAAGTTTCTTGTAAGTAATTTCACAAATTACAAAATGACTGATTCAAGACCAGTCATGGAACAATACAATGAACTTCTTGGAATACTTGGAAGGTTTACACAACATAAAATGAACATGGATGAGGCTATTTCAGTCTCTTGTATCATTGACAAACTCCCTCCTTCTTGGAAAGATTTCAAGCATGCCTTGAAACATAAGAAGGAAGAACTGACACTTGTTCAGTTGGGTAGTCATTTGCGTATTGAGGATTCCCTCAGGGCGCAGGATACCAGGTCCACCTTTAGGACCTTCTCCTCTGATAACAACTACCTTCCCCTGAAAACCTAATTTCATGACTAATAAGCTTTTTTGTTGCAAACTCACTATTTTTCTGTAGATTAAAGCTCATTAACATTTGCAAATTTGAATGATGTAAGACAAACTATCGAAATGCAATAAAAGGAGATAGAAGTTATTGCGCTCGCACTTTTTGTTCAAAATCATAGGTATTTTCTTTTATGAACCAGTACAGTTAAATGTACCTTAAAGATTACGGGGTCTTCACAAATGGCTGCAATCATGGATGCCCAACCCTCAAATACAAGTGCAGGACCTAAACAACGTTTTCGAGATCATAACTCATCATAGGAACTAAGATTCAAACAACAAAAGCCCGAAATGTGAAAAAACGAACTAGTTATCATAACTCAAATACGGTGAAGACCTGGCTATATCTTAATTTTTGATGGAACCCACAACTTAAATGCTTTATATAGTAGTATGGATAAGGGTTTAAGTATCAAATTTAATGTTTTAGCCTCCTAAAATTGTGGTAATAAGCTAGACGTGAGTAATAAAAAGTCAATATTAAAAAAAAAAAAAAAAAAAAAAAAAAAAAAAAAAAAAGAACTTAGCAAAGATGTAACCACTTCCTCTTCATATTTGATTTTTTTTCCTCCTAATAGAAACTAGTTTCATTTATAATAATTTGAGTAGACATGAATGTATTAAGCTTTCAAGAGTTCAAAGAATATTTGTCAGCTGGCACTTTTGTGTGATCAGTAATAATTGTTACTAGTTTTTATGTTTATTTCTTATCTTTGTTATCTATATACTAGTAGGGTACCCGCGCGTTGCAGCGGCGGGTACCCTGTGATTAAAGTTTAGACGCCAAGAAAATAACAATGGCGAACTCATTAACTGGAGAAAAACATGATCCCAATCCGACCCAATTCACCAATTTTTACCGATTCCTAAGGGTCGTCCTCCATTTCATTTTTGAACGGCTTTTATTGGCTAGCCGAACCAATGGCGACTTCGAGTTTCGGTTGAACTCGTTGGTCCGGTCCGGTTGAGCCTATTGGTCTGGTCCGGTTGAACCCGTTGGTCCGGTCCGGTTTTCAAAATCATATGTACCATTAACTTAGTAGCATGTAAATTGTATAAAGCTTTGTATATTTTATTTGTTTGTACAATGTATATTATAACATGTATTTTTTATTATAGGGGTGTTATAAAAATAATATTAAGTAGCGTTTAATGTTTTATTCTTAATTTTATGTTTTTTTTATATGTGTGTTTAATTGATTTGTACCAAGTGTTTTATATATTGTATGTCTTAATTTTAAGACTTTTGATATTTAATGTGTTTAATGTTAGGAAATTAAGTTTAAGAGATATTTAATGTTTCATAATTGTGTTTAATTTACTTGTACATATTGCTTTGTTAGTTGTATTACTTAATTTTAAGATATTTAATGCCATTAGTGTGTTTAAATTACCATTTTAAGTTTAATGTCATTAGTGTGTTTAAATTAGTTGTACATGTAGCATTGATGATTGTAATGCTTAATTTTAAGTATTTCTATATTTAGTAGGTCTAAATGCTTTATAAGATATTAGATTAGATTATAGCTCTAAGGATGTATAGTCTTTTATAGTATATTGTTACTTCTCGTAAATTTTTGACCCCCCCAAATAAGACGGTCAAGCTCCGCCACTGTCTTGAAGTGAAAGATATTGACCTTTTTGAGATCAATGAGGTGATAATCAGCTATGTTCTTATGCAATTTCAAATGAATAATAACCTCGTACATTAGCATTTGAACAACTTTCCTATAATTTATGGAAATAACATGTCAGATACCTTATCATTGCAATCGTTCTTTTCAATCTTTTGGCTCTTGTTGAATTTTTAGAGATATCTGCATCATGATACTTATGACATGAGCCCGTTGTATTACTCTACTGCATGTGATGAAGCGTCATGTGGTGTCGTTTCGATGCGTGTGCTTGCTTTTGCACGTATGATGTGAATGCAAAGCAACTTGTGCAATGTAAGTACGGGAATGGGAGCAGCTACTGTTTTTGAGAGAGGTGATTCTTGTGATGATCTATCCTACACGGTGGTTGTAGCAAGTTACATGTTCGCATTATTTCATTTTAAGGTGTCTGTATTTGTATGAACTTGAAACAGTTTGTTTATTTGTGTGTTGGAAATTGATCAACATATGCACGTCTATCATACGAAACACTGTCTCGGGCTGCTGGATCCTACATTTTGAATGTGACTCGAATTGTTGGAAAACAAGAGGGATACTTTTTCATCGAAGGATGATGGCAGCCCGCCATCTTCTTCAGTTCCAAACCACATGGGCCCGACCGTGTCAGCAGTAGCTTAAGCAATACTAACAACTAGTAGTATTCCCAAGGATAGGGTCACCTCGAGCACTCCAGGTAGCAAGTCATCTAAAAGAAGGTTTTGGTTCCCTTTTACACCAAACAAGTGAAAGAAGCCGTCGGAGATTTTGCCATATCATGTGTGTGCTCAACTGGGTTGAGAATCCCACATCGTTCTTTGAAGGAAAGTGGTATGAAAAGATGTTATTATAAATAGGGAGGGAAAGGTGTTGTAAGGTAGGGAAGTTCAAAGTTTGAAAAACCAATCGGGGTTTAAATGCTCGCATTATAATTTTGTAATTCGGGCTTTTATGCGCCGATTCGTTATTTGAATTTTTTACAAACCAACAATTTTATAAGAAATACTTGTTTTAGGTTTAAGTTTAAGTTTTATCTAAAAATACATGAGATATTCTTACCGACATTATACCACATGTTTTCAAACAACGTGAGGGGGTGAACTTAAATAGTGGGTTTTTGATTTTTTTTTTTAAAGAAGTGAACCATCATTTTCTTTATCTTTATACTCATTGGGCAACATTATTATTTATGTTAAATAAACTTTAGAAGATCTCTATCGATGAAATATAATGTAAAATATTAGGTGTTTTATTTTTAGTTGTTGAAAGTTTTCTTAGTTTTATTTTATGCTTTTTAGAATGGACTAACCTTTTTTTAGAAAGCTGGATAATTCTAAATCTAACTTCCCTAACTAGTTAGTTATAATAACTGAAAGTTGAATTCTATTTTCAATAGAGAAATTTAAGAAAATATTCATTTTAAACACATTTTAGTTTTTATGCGTTTCTTAGAAAACTTTTCTAAAAAGACTCATTTTAACTTGTGCTTGTTTTTGCAAGTGTGACGCGAATGCTAAGCAACTTGTGCAATGCAGGTACGGGAATGGGAGCAACTGCTATTTTTGAGAGAGGCGATTCTTGTGATGATCTTCGGTGGATATGACTTCTAAGTAGCTAGTAGCTTATAAAATTGAATTGGGTTGACCATCCCACATCAAGCTTTGAAGGAAAGTAACAAAGAAAGATATTATTATAAATAGGGAGGGAAAGGTGGTATTTAAACTTGGGCTCATATGCGACAATGGGTTATTTAAATTTTTTACAAACCAACAATTTTATAAGAAAAACTTGTTGTCCTATGATCCTTGAGCTATAAAAGGACACCTAGACACACACTTTTATAAGTACTAAACAAACTTTAGATTATATTTTTACCAGGTAATGGAGAATTCAAAATGGAGTTGCAAAGTTACAATCGTTACTCATAACCATTGCACAATGATCTCTGATATCAAAAGAAAATTGTAACTTTTGGTAACAAGTCACCTTTAAATTGGTGAAGTAGAACTACAATGCCATTTACTAATCGCAGTGAAAAACTTGAACCCGGATCCTTTTGAAGCCGGTTAGCCGACTGGACATTCTTGATGCATCAAATCACCTTTAAATTGTGAGGCTGTCTACATGGCTTGAGTCCATCAGATTTTGTTACTTTTGTGTTCATATAACATTTTCCCCGGATTATCATAAATATTATCCGTTTTTTGGAATTGAAAATTGGTGAATTTGTTACTGTAAGCCGAAGATGACATTTACTTTGTAGAATGAAGGGGATATACCTTGTAAAGGACACCTCTTTCAGCCTTGTATGCAGGAGGGGTCCATGACTTTTGTCACTCGTTTAGCTCATCATCTGTTAGCTGAACGTCCATTATCTTCTTGCTGATGTCTATTGTTGTGATATCGTTGTTTTGGACTAGACCAATTAATTGGACCACCTTCCTGCATTCCCATTAACATTTCATGAAAAGGGTTCAACCTACACTTACAGCTCCTTAAACTAATGCAAGTTTTGGAAATTCTTGATATTCTTTCGGCTAATCATGAATATTTTCTTGATATTCTTTTTGGAAATGGGTCATGAAAGTCACTGTCATTAGCTTTTGTAGCTAATCTTGCATCTAAATTACCAATTTGACATTACATCCGCTGATTGTCATTTCTGAAAGGTGATCAAACCTGTGCTTCGGGGCAAATGTGACCGACAACATATCTATGAGAACCACCTGAAAATCGTCTATATCGGTTAGCAATGTAACTTCCTTCAAAATATAACAAAGGTTTAGCTCACAAATAACTAATTTACCAGATTAAACAACCCTTAAGAACATAACAAGTTGGCAAACTGTATGGTGTCTCCTTTGGATAGTTTGCACAAATTGATGAGAGTAGTAAATTTGTTTTGCATGTTTAGAGTAGTAAATTACTGGGTTGACTATATCAATTGGGTTGACTATATCCCACATCGAGCTTTGAAGGAAAGTTGCAAGGAAATATGTTATTATAAATAGGGAGGGAAAGGTAGTATTCATGATAGGGAAGTTCAAAGTTTAAAAAAATCAAATGATGCTGTGATCATGAGTTATAATTTTGTAACTTGCGCTCATATGCATCAATTGGTTTATTTTAATTTTTTACAATCCCAACAATTTGATAAGTAAAACTTTGTAGTTCTATGATCTTTTAAATATTAGGTAGTTTAGTTTTGTTAGTACTAGGACAATGTTAAAGATACATCCAATGTAGAATTCAAAATGGGCTTACAAGGATACAGTCATAATTCATAACCGTTGTACAATGATCTTCGATTTCAAAAGAAAATTGAAAGTGTTGGTACAAAGTAAAAACATTGATTTTGTTAAAAAAGTATGAAACCAAAACTACAATGCCATTTACGAACCCATGGTGTTTGGTTAGTGGTAAATATCGAGACTTAAACCCAAATATCTAAATGGGCTTATACATGAAGTGTGAGTCTAGGACCCAACTCAAAACACATTTGAATCCAGATACCAAAATGAACATCGACAAATAGAGTTTATAACCCGGCTCAAAACACTTTTGAATCGGGATATATCTAACTTAACACTGACAAATGGGCTAGCTTATCCACAATCCACAGTCTAATAAACTTAACATTTTTGTGAGGTTGGCATGTCAATCTCTCAAGGTTAGTGGTCGGAAGCACAGTAGTGCATTTGTTTGTAAAAGTCAATTCGTGCTTTGCCATATTGCCTAACTTCATTGATTGGGTAATATACTTTTCTAGGGTAAAATTACTTTACCAAAAACAATTCACCTACCTATTTAAACAACTCAAAAGTCTAACTTACAAAGTTACAAGCAACTCATCAATTTAAGATTTTCATTATACATTTTGCTCTTCTTTCGAATTTCTTATTATTAAGTCAAAAAAATAGGTCCTTTCAAGATCAATAAGTTTGCGACATTTTGATACACCCAAACACTATCATGCTGTAATGTATTTCACTATTATTGAGTCTCTCATCATAACCAAATTTTAATAAGTGATAAAATTGGTGTTTGTTGAATATTTTTACTTGTGTGTCGAAAAGGTGGATTCGGTATAATATATAAGTGGGTAACTTTCTCATATCAAATTATGTGAATGGCTTACCTGAGCTAGTCTTTTGGTACTTCGACTAAAATACTTTGTAAATATAAGTGGGTGATGTCAAGGAATCTTGAAATACTGAAAATGAGGTATTGATGTTTATGTTGTGGCAGCATTTTAAGTAGCTAGTAGCTTATGTTTAATAATGTTACAAATAACATTTTATGTAGCTAGTAACTTATGTTTTATAATGTCACAAATAACTTAGAGATATTAAAAAGTTAATCAATCAAAAGATCTTAGAAAGGAAAACTAATGCAAGCTTGCATAAAAAAAAAAGTCTGTTTTATTTGAACATGTAAAAGATAAAATTGAATTGGGTTGACCATCCCACATCAAACTTTGAAGGAAAGTAGCAAGAAAAGACATTATTATAAATATGAAGGGAAAGGTGGCACTTTTAAGGTAGGGAAGTTAAATGTTTGAAAAACAATCTTCTTTGTGACACTGAGCTATAATTTCATAACTCGGTCTCAATGGAAAGATTGGTTGTTGAAATTTTTAGCAAACCTAACAATGTTATAAGAAAAACTTGTAGTTGTATGATCCTTGAAATATTAGGTGGTTTAGTTTTTGCGAGTTCTAGGACAATGTTAAAGATACAACCAGTGTAGAATTCAAAATGGACTTACAAGGTTACATTCATAATTCATAACCAGCAGAACTACAACGCCATTTACTAATCGCAGTGAAAAACTCGAGTAATAGGTCGTGATTCCAATAATTCTTTGTTACTTTCTTTGTCTTGACTTGCTTCTAGCACTCATCTGTTACACATTCTTTTGAAGCCGACTGGACGTTCTTGATGCTGTAAGGTGCACAGAAACAATAATAAAAAAACTGATCATTGATGCATCAAGCCACCTTTATATTGCGAGGCTATCTCCATTTGAGTCCATCACATTTTGTTACTTTGGTTTTTATATAACATTTTTCATGATTATAGTAGTTGAATTTATTGTCTTTGAAACCAGGCATCAATCCGTACAGCTGGTGATAGTGCTGCTTACCGAAGGACATCTGTTTTTGACGATGATGTAGTAATGGTAAAGTAAGTACTTGTTAGACCTTTATGGATTTCTAGATTGACCCTGTATTCTCAACTAAGTGAAAAGCGCTTATACCTGCTTTAAAGGACCTTTTTACCGTATATACATTTTCTCATTTTGATTGTTTATGCTGTTTCTGTTAGCCCATATTATGTTATGTACATTTGTAGTGGGCTCAACTGCTCAAGCCCGATTCTAGAACTTACTATGTATCTATATTTATCTGAACATTGTATTGAAGGAAATCAATGAAGATCGTTCTAGTAGTAACGTGGGGTTGCCAATGTTGTTGCCGAAACTTGTTGGTTACGGAATTTACTTCGTGAGCTACACACACCTTTATCTTCTGCCACACTTGTCTATTGTGATAACGTTAGTGCAGTCTACTTATCAAGTAATCCGGTTCAGCATCAGCACACGAAACACATTGAGGTTGATATTCATTTTGTTCGAGACCTAGTAGCTACGGGTCAAGTTCGGGCTTTACATGTTCCTTCACGTTATCAATATGCAGACATCTTTACGAAAGGATTGCCATCTGCTCTGTTTGAAGAATTTCGCACCAGTCTTAGCGTCCGTTGTCCCCCCGCTCCGACTGCGGGGGAGTGTTAGCCCATATTATGTTATGTACATTTGTAGCGGGCTCAAGCCCGATTCTAGAACTTACTATGTATCTATATTTATTTGTACATTGTATTGAAGGAAATCAATGAAGATCATTCTCAGTTACTAACAGTTTCCACCGAACTCCACTTTGCAAAACAAAGAAGGGTGGGCTCAAGGACACCTATCCCGATGATATACCTGCGCCAGTTTTGAAGGAATGATTTTCAAAATCTGTTTTAGGGGCGTGTTTCCGTTTTGTGGAAGAATCTGTTAAAGTTTTATATCATTTGATTGCACTTAATTAGACACTAATAGAGAAAATAAATATTAACCCGTTTGAAGTTGGAGATACCGTTAATGGATCAGTCTAGGGACCTTGCTCCCAAAGAGCAAGTGAATGCAGGATAGCTGCTTTCTATGCAGGCTTTCCTGGTATGTCCAAAATTCAAGAGATTGCATTTCTCGACAATGTATACCGACTTCCATCCATGATATACTGGTATACGACTTTACCTGTTTCTCTGTAATGGTACCAGTTAGACTTGTCAATAGACAGTGTTCCTCATGTCTTCAGGCAGTTGCTCGGGAGCTGCAGCTATTTGCTGGATTTTATGACATTGGTGAGATATTCTACTTTTGCTTCACAAAGAAATGTACAAAAACCAACATCCTGCGCTTACTTTCTGAACCAGTTCAATTGTCTGTTATTAGGGATTGATGCTGGTTTGGAATCTATAACTGCCAATTTTAGATCTTGGCACGCTTGGGGCGGATCTGTTAACCCAAGAGTCTTGGCACATATACCTCTACATGTGTATATAGTCTATTATATGGTTTTTATATTTTAAAGGCACTCCAGGATAGGTACTTACTTTTTGGATATCACTTTGGCGTGACAAGGCAGCTCAAAATTGTCTTCTTCAAAGGGGCATTACATCAGAAACTGTTGCATATCCTTTGGCGTGACAAGGCAGGAACAAGACCAGGCTGCAGTGAGTATAACTGAACTTTTCTAGAAAGTGCTTTGTTTCTTTCGTATTTAGTGGTCTTTATATTGCATATGTTGATTCCCATAGCTGCGGCTGCAACTGCTTTTGGAAAGTTCAAGGAAGAGATCATTCCAGTCAAAACCAAGGTAAAGATAGTCGTTTTAGGTTCTGAATTCTGATCTAAATGTTCATATCGAGAAGATCGTTGACCCTAAAACCGGAGACGAAACACCTGCTACAATCTCTGTTGATGAAGGGCCCATCCCGGAACAAATTTGGCAGAAATTGCAAAACTTAAGCTAGTATTTAAGAAAGACGGGTCAAGTATTGCTGGTACATGGCAACAAAGCTTTTGTAAGTTTTGTAGGAGATAGTATTTTTTAGCACGGTTTCTTGCCTTTGAACCGTAGGAACTTCAAGTCAGGTGAGTGATGGTGAGTTTGAGCTATCACAGACACTAGTGTAAAATGCAGCTATGTATATATAGATATATGTAAATAAGAAGCCGAGTTCGAGCTAATACCTCGAAGTTTAGCAAATTAGTCAGTGCCTTTTGTATGAACGAGATTTTTCCGAGCTTAAAATGAGCTTGAAGTATGTAATGAGCTGAGCTCGAGGTGTTATATAGCCTTATGTAGAACGTGGGTGTATGTAAATATGTAATGAGCTGAGTTGGACCTAATACTAAGTTTAACAAACAGGGTAAATTACTGTGATTACCTTTTCTTTAGTGGATATGACTTCTAAGTAGCTAGTAGCTTATGTTTTATAATGTTACAAATAACTTAAAAAATATTAAAAATCAAACAACCCAAACACCATAGAAATTAGAAAGTAAAACTAATGCTAGCTAGCATTAAAAATAAATAAAAAATAAAAATAAAAAATAAAAAATAAAATAGGTCGGTGTTTAATCTAAATATGTAAAAAAGATAAATGTCAATTGGGTTGACAATCCCATATCGAGCTTCGAAGGAAAGTAGCAAGAAAGATTTTATTATAAAGAGGGAGGGAATGGAAGCCCTTAAGGTAGGGAAGTTCAAAGTTTGAAAAACCTACGGTTATGATAAGCTTGAGTTATAATTTCTTAACTTGGGCTGATATGTGACCATTGGTTATTTAAATTTTTTACAAACCAACAATTTTATATGAAAAACTTGTGGTTCTATGATCCTTGAGCTGTACTTGTTAATCTTTGAGGACAATTGATGTTGCAAATAACTTTATATACTAAACTGTAAAAAAATACAAACATAAAAGGACACCTAGACTCACACCTTTTATAAGTAGAGTTTGTTTTTTTACTTGTTTGAATATGATCAACTTATGACGACTTACAGGGTTGTAAACATTGGCTTTGGGTGCTTTACGATGTGATTTAGAGTTAATCAGCCAAATTATTCGAGAAAATCATAATCTGCACCCCAACTAGTTACCCGCCAAGACTGATTAGTCCAATTACAAGCTAGAAGGTGGCCGACCGCCAGATTAGCGCTTAGTGGTCTTTGCAAGAATGGTTACAAGTACTTAATAACAAACTTGAGATTACATTTTAACCTGTGAATGGATTAACCAAACTTTCTTTTTATAATTAATAGCAATGTAGAATTCAATATGGAGTTGCAAAGTCACAATCATCATTCATAACCATTGCACAATGATCTCCTCTGATATCAAAAGAAAAATGGAACTTTTGGTAACAAGTGAAAACAATGATTTTGTTCAAATACAGAAGATACATTAGTGAAGCAGAACTACAATGCCATTTAATAATCGCAGTGAGAAACTCGAGCCCAGATCCCAATAGTTTACTGTTTCTTTCTTGTTTTGACTTGCTTTTAGCACTCATCTGTTACACATCCTTTTGAAGGTGACTGGACATTCTCGATGTACAGGAACCAAAAAAGAAAATCATTAGCGTAAGCCATTGCACAATGATCTCCTCTGATATCAGTTTTTTTGGAATTGAAAATATGTAAATTTGTTATTGTAAGCCAAAGATGCCATTTAATTTGTAGAACGAAGGGATATACCTTGTAAAGGACCCCTCTTTCAGCCTTGTACGCAGGAGGGTCCATGAATTTCGTCGCTCGTTTAGCTCTTCATCTGTTAGCTAAATGTCCATTCTCTTCTTGCTGATGTCTATTGTCATTATATCGCCGTTTAGGACTAGACCAATTGGACCACCTTCCTGCATTCCCATTAACGTTTCACGAAAAGGGTTCAACCTACATTTACAGCTCCTTAAACTAATGCAAGTTTACTATAAACACTTCCTTGATATTCTTTCGGCTAATCATGAACAGTTGCTTGATATTTGTTTTGGAAATGTGTCATGAAAGTCACTGTCATTAGCTTTTGTAGCTAATCTTGCAGCTAAAATTACCAATTTGCCATTACTAATGTTACATCCGCTAATTTTCATTTCTGAAAGGTGATTGAACAGTTTATTAAACTAGATGCATATTCAAGAGGGAGTAGAACATGAAAAACATCAAACCTGTGCTTCGGGGCAAATGTGTCAGACAACATATCCGTGAGAACCACCTGAAACTCGTCCATCGGTTAACAATGTAACTTCCTGCAAAATATAACAAAGTTTTAGCACATAAATAACCAATTTACCTGATTAAACAGCCCTTAAGAACACAACATATTTGTGAACTGTATGGTGTCTCTTTTGGATATGTTTTCTAAGTAGCTAGGAGCTTATGTTTTATAATGTTACATATAAGATATAACTTGGAGTAAAAAATATTTTAAATCAAACAATCCAAAGACCATAGAGAGTTAAACTAATGCAAGCTACTAAACGTACATGTAAAGTGTGGTTAGATAAAATTGAATTGGGTTGACCTTATCCCACATCGAGGTTTGAAGGAAAGTAGCAAGAAAGATATTATTATAAATAGGGAGGGAAAGGTAGTATTTAAGGTAGGGAAGTGCAAATTTTGAAAAACTAACAGTCGTATCTTTAACTGAGTTATAATTTCATAACTCGGTCTCATATGTGACTGTGGGTTATTTAAAATTTTAGCAAACCAACAATTTTATATGAAAAACTTTGTAGTTCTATGATCTTTTAAATATTACTACGTAGGTAGTTTAGTTTCTGTGAGTACTAGGACAATGTTAAATATTATCCAAGGTAGAATTCAAAATGGACTTACAAGGTTAATTACAAACTTACAATCATAATTCACAACCATTGCACAATAATTTTCTCCGGTATCATAAAAAAATTGAAATTGTTAGTAAAAAATAAAACAATGATTTCGTTCAAAAAAAGGGAGACACATTTGGTAAGTAGAACTACAATGCCATTTACTAATCGCAGTGAAAAGCTCGAGTAACAGGTCTTAATCCCAATTATTCGGTTTCATTATTAATCTTGACTTGTTTCTAGCACTCATTTGTTACACATCGTTTTGAAGCCCAACCGAATGTTCTTGATGTACTGGAACCAATAAAGTCATTATTGCACACAAACAATAATGAAGTACATAGGCACAACCGCGCAACAAATTTTAAATGTTATAGAAGAATCAGAAAGATAAAGTCGTCTGTTCTAACATTTTCCTTATTCAGTTTGTTTTATCGGACTTATAACGTGTTATACTACTGTAGGATTTTTGCTGCTATTGGTGTTCCACCCTCGATTGTGGAAATTGGCCCTTCTGACGCAATTCCAACTGCAGCCAAGGCTGCTGATCTTGAAGTAAAAGATATTGACCTTTTTGAGATCAATGAGGTGATAATTAGCTATGTTCTTATGCATGTATTATCCAAATTTCACCACCTATTTAAACACCTCAAAAGTCCAAAACTTACGACCAACTCCTCAATTTTAGATCTCCTTTTATACGTTTTGCTTATTTTCTGCCATATCATGTGTGCGCTCAACTTTGCGGGAATATGAGCATGGATTCTGCCATATCATGTGTGTGCTCAACTTATTCGTATTTTATTCATTTCAGGTTGTTTGTATATTTTCAAAACATAAAATAGTATATCTCTTTACATGTTGGAAATTCATCAAGTTTCAAAAGCCCTGTGTCTCGTGCAGTTTTATTGCTGCTCGATCCTACATTTCAATGTGACTCGATTGTTGGTAAACTGTATGGTGTGCCTTCTGATTGTTTCACAAATTGATGAGATCTCATGTTGCAATTTGCTTAGCATGTTTACAGTAGTAAATTAGTGTGATTACATTTTTCTTCAGTGGATATGACTTGTAAGTAGCTAGTAGCTTAGGAATTATAATGTTACAAATTGGAGATATTAAAAATCAATCAATCAAAAGACAATACAAAGTAAAACTAATGCAAGCTAGCATTAAAATAATAATAATAATAATAATAAATAAAATAAAAAAGTCAGTGTTTAATCTAAAAATCAATTCGGTTGACAATCCCACATCGATATTTGAAGGTAAGTTGCAAGAAGAGATGTTATTATAAATAGGGAGGGAAAGGTACCAATAGTCATATACTCATATGTGCATGTGTTATAAATCCCAACAATTTTATAACAAAAACTTGTGGTTCTATTATCCTAGACCTGTAATTGTTAAGCATTGAGGTTGTTGATGTACCAAATAACTTTACATAATACTAAACCGTAAAAAATACAAACATAAAAGGACACCTAGACACACACCTTTTAAAACTAGAGTTTGTTTTTTGAGTAAACTACACAATTCGTCCTTATGGTATGCGTTGACCGACAAGTTAACTTCTTGCCGTGCGTTAAGTTGGAACGTTGGCTAAACAAAAAAGAAAAAGAAAAAAGAAATTACACTAAGCCCCCAAAACCAACGGTAATGTGACCGTTTATTTCAAAAAAAAAAAAATTCAAATTAGACCCCTATGTTTATAACCGTTTACAAACGGCTATATTTAAAAAAAATAAAAAAATAAAAAACTTTTCCAAACCCTTTTTATTACAGCTTTAAATACCAATTCACCCACACAATATTTTTTCACGCTTTAACTTCTCTTTTCATCTATAATACACTTCTACTATCTAAAAAAAATAATGTCGGGTGGCAACAATAAACGAGGCTCGTTTATGAATCTTCTCGATGGTAGCTGGAATAACCCATACGCGGGTTCTTCCTCTAATCCAAACGAGGGTTCGACAACACCAGGCCACCGCAGAAAATCAAGCCGCACAACAAAGGTTGAAGGAGCTAGAATTTTTGATGCTCGACACTATCGGCAAAGATCCACATTGGGTGGCGTTCGTTAATGCGGAAAAGGATCGAATCGTCTTGAAACTTAGGCCCCGTTTGGTTCGTTGTAATCGGACGTAATTTGATGTAATTGTAATTTGATTATATTACGTAGTGTGTTTGGTTTGCATAATGGATGTAATTGTAATTCAAATTACATTACGTAGGCAGTTTGGTTTGCAATGTAATTATAATTCAATCTTTCCAATTACATCAATGGAGGGAATTCAGATTACATAGCAAGTTGGGTGGAAAGTTTTGAATTACGTTGTAATTGAGTATTTTATAATTCAAAGCATCAGTATTAATAAAATATTATTAATATTATTATTAAAAAATATTTATTATTATTATTATTATTATTAAAAATTATTATTATTATTATTATTATTATTATTATTATTATTATTATTATTATTATTATTATTATTATTATTATTATTACTAATATTATTATTATTACTAATATTATTATTATATTACTTTTATTATTAATAATATTTTATTTTTATTAATAATATTTTTATTATTATATTATTTATTATTTAATAAATAATAATATTATTAAATTATTTATTATTTAATAAATAATAATAATATTATTTTATTATTATTAACATTTTATTAATAATATTAATATTTTATATTATTTATTATTAAAAAATATTGGTTATTATTATTATTATTATTATTATTATTATTATTATTATAAAATTATATTATTATTATTATTGTTATATTAATATTATTATTATATTACTTTTATTATTAATAATATTTTATTATTATTAATCTTAATATTATTATATTATTTAATAAATAATAATATTATTAAATTATTTATTATTTAATAAATAATAGTATTATTATTTTATTATTATTAATATTTTATTAATATATTAATATTTTATTGTTATTGTTATTATTATTATTATTATTATTATTATTATTATTATTATTATTATTATTATTATTATTATTATTATTATTATTATTATTTTCTGAATAAACATTACGTTGCGAGTCAACCAAACAGAATGACAAATTTCATCAATTACAATTCCAATAGATTACAATTACAACACATTCCAATTCTTTTAATTACAATTCATTCAAATTACAATTCCTTCCAAAGATTACAATTCCTTTAAAAACATTCTGTGAACCAAACGCACCCTTAGGTTGCCTCCTCGTCAATTATGAATAACTATCTCGTACTTTTTTTATGTGATGTTGTGTTTTATTTATCTCGTATTTTTTTTTAATTAGCGTTTTTTTTTTTTTTTTTTTTTTTTTTTTAATTTCGTAATGTAATGTTGTGTTTTAATTAATGTTTTAAATAAATGAAGTGTTTGTTAAAATTTAGGGTTGAAATTGTAAATAATTAGGGTGGAAGTAAGTTAAGGTGAGTTAAATGTAAGTTATGTTACCGGGGTGGAAAGTCAAGAGTTAAGGTTAAAAGGTAAAAGTTGATGTGGCGCTGACGTGACAGTGTGTTAACTTTTAACCCTGTGTTATCTTACCAAGTGCTCTTACTTGTTTGAATATGTTAAATTTATGTCGATTGACAGTTTTGAAAACAATGTTTGTTGTCCGGTGGAAAAATCTATTCTTTTTTTGCTGGTTATGACTTAGAGGGTTGCAATCATTGGCTTTGGGTACTTTCCGATGTGATTTAGAGTTAATCAGCCAATTTATCTAAAATAACTTTATAAATTTAACAATTTATCTCCCTTCTTCTGCTTACTTCTGATTATAATGTTGCATCCTTCATTTACTCAAAAGTACGTTAACATCAGCTCACAATTCTCTAGTGAACATTCGTAGATCCCGCGGCTGGTGGAACAGGTTAGATTGTAAACCGACTAACGCCTATACGTACTTTTGAACCTCTAAAGGATCGTCACTGGCAGTTGGAAGCCACACCGTCTTCTAAGCCAACTCTTAATTACAAACACGTACAGCAGCAACTTCACTATCTTAAAAGACCCACAAACCGAATGGTGAAAACAAGAAGGGCACGGGTGTCTCCTTTATCATCGAAGGATGATGGCAGCCCGCCGTCTTCTTCAGTTCTAAACCACATGGGCCCACCGTATCAGCAGTAGCTAAAGCAATACTAACAACTAGTAGTATTCCCAAGGATAGGGTCACCTCGAGCACTCTAGGTAGCAAGTCATCTAAAAGAAGGTTTTGGTTCCCTTTTACACCAAACAAGTGAAAGAAGCCGTCGGAGATTTTGCCATATCATGTGTGTGCTCAACTGGGTTGAGCATCCCACATCGTTCTTTGAAGGAAAGTAGCATGAAAAGATGCTATTATAAATAGGGAAGGAAAGATGTTATAAGGTAGGGAAGTTCAAAGTTTGAAAAACCAAGTGGAGTTTAGATGCCCGAATTATAATTTTGTAATTTGGGCTTCTATGTGCCAATTGGTTATTTGAATTTTTTACAAACCAACAATTTTATAAGAAATACTTGTTTTAGGTTTAAGTTTAAGTTTTATCTAAAAATACATGAGATATTCTTACCGACATTATACCACATGTTTTCAAACAACGTGAGGGGGTGAACTTAAATAGTGGGGTTTTTTTTTTTTTTAAGTGAACCATCTTTTTCTTTAACTTTATACTCATTGGGCAACATTATTATTTATGTTAAATCAACTATAGAAGATCTCTATCGATGAAATATAATGTAAAATATTAGGTGTTTTATTATTAGTTGTTGAAAGTTTTCTTAGTTTTATTTTATGCTTTTTAGAACGGACTAACCTTTTTTTAGAAAGCTGGAAAATTCTAAATCTAACTTCCCTAACTAGTTAGTTAAAATAACTGAAAGTTGAATTCTATTTTCAATAGAGAAATTTAAGAAAATATTCATTTTAAACACATTTTATTTTTTATGCGTTTCTTAGAAAACTTTTCTAAAAAGACTCATTTTTTTGGGAAACCATGGTTTTTTACCTTTTGGCAGACTAATCTACGTGGTTTGAAGCAACTGACACTTAGCGGCTAGCATGAATTGAACTTACACCAAACTCCTCAATTTTAAATCTCCTTTTTCACGGTTTGCTCATTTTTTGAATTTGTTATTTTTAAGTCGAGTTTTCTTACTTCTGTTGGAAAATTTAGTGCACTTGTGGGATTTGTTCACACCTGGTAATGGGCTTGGAGGTACGGAGTGTACACCCATCAGGTCCCTGAACACCCTGACTCTAATAGTGGTTGTGTAGGATTCTGCTGCTAGTATTGGTTCCACTGATAGTGGATCCTGCTGCTATCGTCAGGATCCTACTGATAGCAATTCTGCTGCTAACAGTATAACTCTGCTGCTGAGCAGTGATTCTGCTGCTAGTGATAAGTGGATTCTGCTGATGGTTATGTAACTGATTTGACCTATTCAAATGGCAGTTACATCTACACTTATGACCCCGTTTAACTGGTCAAGTAACCACTATTTTAGGCTATAATGGGGATAATTATGTGGAGATTAATGGGCCGATTAATTCTCATAATTCCATTTGACCAGCCATGAGTATCTTCCTATAAATAGGAAATCATATTATGCATGTGGATATACACAGAAAACAGATAACACATATACACGAAGGGTTATTGATTTGTGCCTAAATCACTAACAACATTTGGTCTTATCCCAAGTAGATATTCGTGATACCCAGGCATTAGGGTCGAATAGTTTACTTTGGAAAGTGATAACACGATTCCAAGTGATATCCGGTAACCTTAATTGGTACGTAGCTAGGTCTTTGATTATCTCTACCCTGATCTGGGCTCATAACCACCAACAATCAAAGTAAACTATTTTGTGATAATCAATGGCTGCTGCTATGAGGCATATGGCTGCTAACTTTTCCAAATTGGAAAAGTTTGAAGGTGTTGATTTCAGAAGATGGCAGAAGAAGATGCACTTCTTGCTTTCAAGCATGAATGTGGTGTATGTTCTTAGCACTGCCATTCCTGAAGATCATGGGGATGATGCTACTGTGGAACAGATAAGGAAAAGAAGCAAATGGGAGAATGATGACTATGTATGCAGAGGTTTAATCCTAAATGGTATGTCTGATTCTCTCTTTGACATTTATAAGAATGTTGAATCTTCCAAAGAACTTTGGGATTCCTTGGATGCCAAATATATGGCTGAGGATGCTTCAAGTAAGAAGTTTCTTGTAAGTAATTTCACAAATTACAAAATGACTGATTCAAGACCAGTCATGGAACAATACAATGAACTTCTTGGAATACTTGGAAGGTTTACACAACATAAAATGAACATGGATGAGGCTATTTCAGTCTCTTGTATCATTGACAAACTCCCTCCTTCTTGGAAAGATTTCAAGCATGCCTTGAAACATAAGAAGGAAGAACTGACACTTGTTCAGTTGGGTAGTCATTTGCGTATTGAGGATTCCCTCAGGGCGCAGGATAATGACAAGCCAAAGAGTAGCAATGCTACTGGTGCACATGTTGTCAATATGGTGGAACATAACAATACCACCAGGTACAATGACAACAAAGGCAAACGTAAACATCAGGACAACACAAGGGCTGATCCTAACAAGAAGGCAACACCTACTTGTTGGAAATGTGGCAAATCTGGTCACATTAAAAGGGATTGCAAAGGTGTTAAGGTTGGTGGTAAAACCAATGGTTCAGGCACTAGTGGTTCAGGGAGTGGTGGTTCTGCCAACTCACTGAAAGGTCAGAATATGTTTAATGAATCTCTTCAGGTTTATTATGTTACATATGTATCTGAATCTAACTATGTGCAGGATGATGATGTTGCATGGTGGGTTGACTCTGGAGCAACTGTTCATGTGTACAAAGATAGATGCTGGTTCAAGACTTATGAGTCACTGAATGATGGATCTATTCTTCACATGGGAAATGAGTCAACAGCCTTGGTGCATGGTCGTGGTTGTGTAGATCTTAGTTTTAGTTATGAAAAAATTGTAACTTTGTTTAATGTTATTCATGTTCCTGATATAAGGAAGAACTTGGTTTCAAGTAGTGTTTCGAATAATCATGGATATAAACAAGTTATTGAATCTGATAAATTTATTTTGTCCAAACATGGTGTGTTTATTGGTTTTGGCTATTTGTGTGATCAAATGTTCAAGTTGAATATTGTCACTGACATTGTTAATTCAGCCTTTATGTCAACCTCTAAATTGAATGACTCAACCCTGTGGCATGCTAGACTTGGCCATGTACATTTTAAAAGGATGCAAGATATGTATAAGGATGGGTTAATCCCAGCATTTGACATGGACACTGAAAAGTGTAAAACTTGCATGTTGACCAAAATTACTAAGAAACCTTTTCAGGGTGTAAAACGTGAGACTGAGCTCTTGGAGCTTATACACAGTGACCTGTGTGATTTGCATGCCACTCCCTCTTTGGGGAACAAGAAGTACTTTGTGACATTTATTGATGATGCTTCTAGGTTTTGTTATGTCTATCTATTACATACCAAGGATGAAGCATTAGATAAATTCAAGGTATTTAAAACAGAAGTTGAATTACAACTTGGGTCCCTGATCAAAAGATTCAGGACTGATAGAGGAGGTGAGTACATGGATACTCAGTACTTTCAGTCTGTTGGTATAATCCATGAAACGACTGCTCCCTATACTCCTCAACAAAATGGTATCTCTGAAAGAAAGAACAGGGTACTGAAGGAGATGGTTAATTCCATGTTGTCCTATTCAGGACTGAGTCAAGGGTTCTGGGGTGAAGCTATGTTAACAGCTTGCTATTTATTAAATAGGGTTCCCAATAAAAGGAACAAAGTCACCCCTTATGAACTATGGAATAAAAAGAAACCCAACCTGAATTATCTCAGGGTTTGGGGCTGTAGGGCTGTTGTAAGACTCCCTGATCCAAAATTAAAAACTTTGGGTGAAAGAGGCATTGATTGCATCTTTGTTGGATATGCTGAGCATTCCAAGGCATACAGGTTCTATGTTATTGAACCTAATGAATATGTTTCAATTAATTCAATAATTGAATCAAGGGATGCACTATTTGATGAGAATAGATTCTCATCAGTCCCTAGACCAAGTCACAGGATTCCAAATGGAACTGATGACAATGGTGTATCAGAGGTCCCTGATGATTTATCATCTCAGGCCCTTGATGAGGTTGTGGTTCAACAACCTGAACCTGAGCTCAAGAAGAGCAAAAGGGTCAGGACTCCAAAGTCATTTGGACCTGAGTTTCAATTATACTTAATTGAAGGTACAAGAAATGAGGTCTCTGACCAATACTCCTATTGCTTCATTGTTGAGGATGATCCCAAAACTTTTGAAGAAGCAATGAAGTCCCAGGATGTTGCTTTCTGGAAAGAAGCAATAAATGATGAAATTGAATCCATCATGGGGAACAACACTTGGGTGTTGGTTGATCTACCACCAGGTTGAAAACCTCTTGGTTGCAAATGGATTTTCAAAAGGAAAATGAAGGTAGATGGAATTATTGAAAAGTTCAAGGCTAGACTAGTCATTCAGGGCTTTAAACAAAAGTCAGGGATAGACTACTTTGATACTTATGCCCCTGTGGCACGTATTAGTACCATAAGACTGCTGATTGCTTTAGCATCAATTCACAATATGATTATTCATCAGATGGATGTGAAGACAGCTTTCTTGAATGGTGAATTGGATGAGGAGGTTTATATGAACCAACCTCAAGGCTTCATCTTGCCTGGCAATGAAAACAAGGTGTGTAAACTGATTAAGTCCTTATATGGACTCAAACAGGCACCTAAGCAATGGCATCAAAAATTTTATGAAGTGGTTTTGTCTAATGGTTATGTTCTTAACCAGGCTGACAAATGTGTATATAGCAAATTTGATGAATCTGGTAAAGGAGTCATTATTTGTCTATATGTTGATGACATGTTGATCTTTGGTACTGACCAAAATCAGGTTGACCTGACAAAGGAATTTTTGTCATCAAAATTCTCCATGAAGGACATGGGGGAGGCTGATGTTATCCTTGGTATAAGGATCAAACATGAAAGCAATGGTATATCAATTTCTCAGTCTCATTACATAGATAAGGTACTGAAGAAATTTAATTGCTTTGATTGTACTCCAGTGAGTACTCCCATGGATACCACTGAGAAGCTTATGCTGAACAATGGCAAAGCTATATCTCAACTTGAGTATTCCAGGGTGATTGGCTGCCTGATGTATGCCATGACTTGTACAAGGCCTGACATTGCTTTTGCTGTGGGTAAACTGAGCAGGTATACTAGTAATCCTAGTGCTCAGCACTGGCAAGCAATTCAGAGGGTACTGAAGTATTTGAAGAGAACTATGGATTATAGTCTCTCATATACTGGTTATCCTTCAGTGTTGGAAGGTTACACTGATGCAAGTTGGATCAGTAACACTGAAGACAATTCGTCTACCAGTGGCTGGGTATTCCTACTTGGTGGAGGTGCAATTTCTTGGGCATCCAAGAAACAAACTTGTATCACCAGTTCAACAATGGAATATGAATTTGTGGCTTTAGCAGCTGCTGGTAAAGAAGCTGAATGGTTGAGAAACTTGCTTCTTGAGATTCTATTGTGGCCTAAACCTATAGCACCTATTTCTATCCGGTGTGATAGTGCTGCTACATTGGCAAAGGCTTATAGCCAGATGTACAATGGGAAGTCTAGACACTTAGGTGTCAGGCATAGCATGATTCGTGAACTAATCATGAATGGGGTGATTTCTATAGAGTTTGTTAGATCTTAACAGAACTTAGCTGATCACTTGACGAAGGGTCTTGCTAGAGACTTGGTTATAAAGTCTGCTAAAGGGATGGGTTTAAAGTCCAACTTGGTTACTGAATGCTAGGACACCCAACTCCCTCCTGAGGAAACTTGGGAGCTGAGTTCAATGTGGAAAGCTGAACATTCAGTGTACTGAAGCACATGTTTTACATACATCACAAGGTTTGTGCTTGGAACCTGCTGATAAGGAGGATGAAGTCACTACTTCTTAATGGTTAATTTTCTTTGAAAAAGTGCTTGGCAGGAGCATGAATAAAGAGGAACCACCTATGTGAATGTTGAAGTTTTGCCGCTTCAGGAAGCTATGGACTTTTAGCTTTTACAACATTTATGAATTGGATATGGATACATGGCTTGTATAGTGTCAGGAGTGTTTAAGTGTTGGAAAACTTGTGTGTATTTTATCTTCAGGTATTCAAATGGGTTGAAGGGTTCAATTCTTAGAACACCCTGATTCTCGAATATTTGAACGTGTAATTTACTAATATGGAAATTCAATCCTCAGGATATTTTCGTTTATGCACTTGTTTTGTATAATGGTTATTTTTCATGCAAGGGAAGTGAACTAAATTTGGGGAGGATTGTTGGAAAATTTAATGCACTTGTGGGATTTGTTCACACCTGGTAATGGGCTTGGAGGTACGGAGTGTACACCCATCAGGTCCCTGAACACCCTGACTCTAATAGTGGTTGTGTAGGATTCTGCTGCTAGTATTGGTTCCACTGATAGTGGATCCTGCTGCTATCGTCAGGATCCTGCTGATAGCAATTCTGCTGCTAACAGTATGACTCTGCTGCTGAGCAGTGATTCTGCTGCTAGTGATAAGTGGATTCTGCTGATGGTTATGTAACTGATTTGACCTATTCAAATGGCAGTTACATCTACACTTATGACCTCGTTTAACTGGTCAAGTAATCACTATTTTAGGCTATAATGGGGATAATTATGTGGAGATTAATGGGCCGATTAATTCTCATAATTCCATTTGACCAGCCATGAGTATCTTCCTATAAATAGGAAATCATATTATGCATGTGGATATACACAGAAAACAGATAACACATATACACGAAGGGTTATTGATTTGTGCCTAAATCACTAACAATATTTGGTCTTATCCCAAGTAGATATTCGTGATACCCAGGCATTAGGGTCGAATAGTTTATTTTGGAAAGTGATAACACGATTCCAAGTGATATCCGGTAACCTTAATTGGTACGTAGCTAGGTCTTTGATTATCTCTACCCTGATCTGGGCTCATAACCACCAACAACTTCTAAACGGTTTTATTTCTTTTTCCTTTTGCTAAAATCGTTGATATTTTGATATGGAGTATTAGTTTGATAAAATATTCCTATTTTACTGGAAAAAATTGGTATCTTGTAAATGAATACATTTGTAAAAAACGACTGTTTTTTCAGATCTATAAGTTTGTGACACCCAAACAAGCACATCATATTGTATCATATTCCACTACTATGGAGTCATTGTAACAAATTTTAATAACTGATAAAATTTTACAAGAAAAACTAGTAGTTTTATGATCATTAAGCTGAACTTGTTAAGCTTGAAGGTTGCTTTTTTACAAAGGCAACTAAATATATAACCAAAGAACCAAGTACAAAACAAGAGAACCCTGCACCTCTAAGGTCCAAACTTGTTTGAAGAAGCCGGGGCCTGGAAATAACAACTCATGAAGCGGACGAACAACAAAAGAAGGAAAAACAAATTAGACCCCGTAACATCACAGAAGCAGGAGCAAAAATCATCAACATCCGCCCCAACGTGAACAAAAATTATCTTATATTCCGACATTTAACGGCTGCAATCATGGACTCCTCCCCCTCAAATACAAGTGCAGGACCTGAACAACGTTTTCGAGATCATAATTCACCTCAGATACACGCACCTCAGATGAATTTTTAACAAACTTGAAGCGCATAACTGAAAAGAAAACTAATAATCACCTGCCCATCAGACAAAGAACGGAAAATTTTTGCATTTTCTGCCAAAGTCTTCCCCTTAGCTGAATATGACCAAGAAAATACGTCATTAACCTACCAAAAAAGAGTCAAACCAACTTTGTTAGATAGTCAAACTTTGACCGCAATGAAAAAGATAGGTTTTTATGAATATTTTGAGCAAAATATAACGAGCGATTTTGGACAAACATGTTAATTTTTGTTATGCTTACCTGTAATACAGTCTCCATCTAAATACCCGAGCTCCAAAAGGTATCGAAGAATGGCAGGCGTTCCTCCAATCTACGCCAATGTCACCAAGGTCCATGGCTCCTTTAACAAGCAGAACTCCCATAAACCGAATGATGAAAACAAGAGGGGCACAGGTGTCTCCTATTTCAATGAAGGATGATGGCAGCCCGCCATCTTCTTCAGTTCCAAACTTCATGAGCCCGAACATGCTAGCAATAGCTAAAGCAAGACTAACAACTAATAGTGTTACCAAACATAGGTTCACACCGAGCACTCCAGGTAGCAAGTCATCTAAAAGAAGGTTTTGGTTCCTTTTTACACCAAGCAACAAGTGAAAGAAGCCGTCAGCGTTTATCAGGGATACAAGCATGTTCGTATTATATTCATTTCAGGTTGTACGTCTGTATATTTTCAAATTTTAAAATACTATATTTCTTTACATGATGGAAATGCATCAACTTATGTATCATAGTTTCAAAAGGCCCATGTCTCGTGCAGCGATCCAACGTTTTTAATGTGACTCGATTGTTGGTAAATTGTATGGCCACTCCTTCTCATGCTGCAATTTGCTTTGCTTATGTTTTATAATGTTACAAATAACTTAAAAAATGTTAAAAAAACAAACAACCCAAACATCATAGATAGTATACTAATGCAAGCTAGCAAAAAAAAAAAAAAAAAAAAGTCAGTGTTTACCATCCCACATCGAGCTTTGAAGGAAAGTAGCAAGAAAAGATTTTATTATAAATAGGGAGGGAAAGGTTTTATTCTAGCTAGGGAAGTTCAGAGTTTGAAAAACCCAAGTGGTGGTATGATCCTGAGTTATAATTCTATAACTCGGGGTCATATGTGCCAATTGGTTTATTTAAATTTTTTACAAACCCAACAATTTTATAAGAAAATCTTGTGGTTCTATGATCCTTGAAAATGGACAATGTTAAAGTTACATCCAATGTAGAATTCAAAATGGACTTCCAAGGATACAATCATAATTATAACCATTGTACAATGATCTTCGAATTCAAAAGAAAATTGAAACTGTTGGTACCAAGTAACAACATTGATTTTGTTAAAAAAAAAAAAAAAAAGAAAAGAAAAGGCAGGCATGCAAAACTAATACAGTACCATTTACTCGTAGTGAAACGCTCGAGTAAAATAGGTCTAAACCCAAATATATTTTCTTAAAATAAAAACATAAATACTAAACTCAATGCATTTGGCTATTCGGAAATAGCGAGACTTGAATCCAAATATCTAAATGGGCTTATACATAAAGTGCAAGTTTGGGACCAACCCAAAACATCTTTGAATCAAGATATCTAAATGAACATCGACAAATAGAGTTTAGACCCAGCTCAAAACACTTTTGAATCCTAATATCAAACTTAACATTGACAGGTGGGCTAGCTGATCCACAATCCAGAGTCATTTTCGTGAGGTTGGCATGTCAATCTCTCGAGGTTAGTGGTCGGAAGCACAAATGGTGCATTTGTTTGTAAAAGTCAATATCGCGTTGTGCCATATTGCCTGAACTTCACTGTATACTTTTCCAGTTAAAACACTTTACCCAAATAAAATTCCCTGCCTAATTATTCACCTCAAAAGTCCAAACTTACAAGCAACTAATCAATTTAAGATTGCCATTTTACATTTTGCTCTTTTATTCGAATTTCTTATTATTAGGTTGATTTGTCTTAGATCTAACGATTTTGACATTTTCCTTTTTGTTATATTTGTAGTTACTTTTACATTAGTTTGCAAATGAGTCATTTAAAAAATAGGTCCTTTAAAGATATATAAGTTTGCGACATTTTGATACACCCAATCACAATCATGATCATGGGCGGATCTATGAAGGGACAAAGGAGGGTGGTGGCCCCCCTAAACTTTTGATCACTATTGTACAATTACTTGTTTTTCATGTGTATGTTTTTAAAATTTAGTCTTCCCATAAAAGACTTTGAATTCTTTTGGCCCTCCCACAAAAACCTTTCAAGCTCCGCCATTGATCATGATGTAATATATTTCACTATTATTGAGTCCCTCATCGTAACCAAATTTCAATAAGTGATAAAATTGGTGTTTGTTGAATATTTTTACTGGATGTCAAAAAGGTGGATCCGGTGAAATATATACGTGGGAACCTTTCTTATATAAAGTCACGTGTACTTCATTCCGAAGCTAGTCTTTTGGTAATTTGTAAATGTCAATACTAAAAATCTGTTAGAATTTGGTATGATGTCAAGGAATCCTGAAATACTGAAAATGAGGTATTGATGTTTGTGTTGCGGCAGCATTTTAAGTAGCTAGTAACATACGTTTTATGATGTTACAAATAACTTAGAGATATTAAAAATCAATCAATCAAAAGATCTTAGAAAGGAAAACTAATGCAAGCTTGCATTAAAAAAAAAGTAGGTGTTTTTATTTGAACATGTAAAAAGATAAAGTTGAATTGGGTTGACCATCCCACATCGAACTTAGAAGGAAAGTAGCAAGAAAAGATATTATTTTAAATAGGAAGGGAAAGGTAGCACTTAAGGTAGGGAAGTTAAATGTTTGAAAAACCAATGGAGACGAATTCCTTTAGTTAAAATTTTCTTAACTTGGGCTTATTCGTTACTATTGGTTATTTAAATTTTTGACAAACCAACAATTTTATAAGAAAAACTTGTGTTCTATGATCTTTGAGTTGTACTTATCAAGCTTTAAGGTTATTGTTGTTGTTGGTTTAGGTTTTAGTTTTATTTAAAATCATATATGGGATATAATGTGAGTTATAAGACACTACTCCGTATTAAAGATACATTCAATGTAGAATTCAAAATAGACTTAAAAGGTTACAATCATACTTTGCAACCATTGCACAAATGCACAATGATCTTCTCTCATATTAGAATAAAATTGAAATTGTTGGTAGAAAGTAAAAACAAATGATTTTGTTCAAAAAAGGGAGACACATTCCGTAAGCAAAACTACAATACCATTTACTAATTGCGGTGGAAAACTCGAGTAATAGGCCGGGATTCCAGAAATTCTTTGTTTCTTTCTTCATCTTGACTTGCTTCGATCTAGCACTCATCTGTTACACATCCTTTTGAAGCCGACTGGACGTTCTTGATGTACTCGAACCAAAAAAAGATAATCATTAGTGAGCAGAAAAAATAACAAAAACAGACAAAAAAAGATAATCATCAGTATAAGAAGGCGATAGCAATTATTCGCATTTCTTTTGTATTTGTTTTAATTCTGAAAGAGTTTATTTCTTTGCTTAGAAATTGATTTGTTTTTAAGACTGTTGGTTGTTCTGCCAGTTCAATCTTCGTTGCCATTTGATTTGCTTTTTTGCCGTTTCTTTCACATAGCTAATAGAGAAGATGAGGCTACTATATTATCCATTCTAAGCCAAAAGTAAGCAGCTAGTGCTTTTTCTTTTCTAGATATAAAACCATGTCAATATTGTCCGCATCTTTACAATTTAGCGTGCTAGTGGTCATCTCTAGAGCATTTATGGACTTGACTTCTATGTAGCTAACAACACCAGTGAATCACATTCACACCTGTGAATGGATCATCCAAACATTCTTTTTCCAATTTATAGCAGTTTAGAATTCGTACAATCGATGGCCATTCCACAATGATCCCGTTTCTGATCTCATAACTATTGATAGGGTCACCCTGAGCACTCCAAGTAGCAACTCATCTAAAAGAAGGTTTTGGCTCCCTTTTACAGCAAACAACATGTGAAAGAATCTGCCCGGGTTTATCGGGGATATGAGCATGGATTCTGCCATATCATGTTACAATTTGCTTTGTTTATTTACAGTAGTAAATTACTGTGATTACCTTTTTCTTCGGTAGCTTATGTTTTATAATGTTACAAATAATTTAAAGATATTAAAAATCAATCAATCAAAAGACCATAGAAAGTAAAACTAATGCAAGTGCATTTATTAAAAAAAAAAAAAAAAAAAGGTGACTGTTTAATCTAAATATGTAAAAAAGATAAATGTCAATTGGGTTGACCATCCCACATCGAACTTTGAAGGAAAATAGCAAGAAAGATGTTATTATAAATAGGGAGGAAGAGGTAGTATTTAAGTTAGGGGTGTTCAAAGTTTGAAAAACCAATGATATTATAGTAGCCCGAGCAATATTTTTTGAACTTGGGCTTCTATGTTACCATTGGTTATTTAAATTTTTTGCAAACCAACAATTTTATATGAAAAACTTGTGGGTTCTTGGACAACTGTTAAAGATACAACGAATGTTGAATTCGAAAGTTATATCTTTGGAAACCACCACTATACAACAAGACCCGGTTAGATCCGGTTATAAAGTCGTCTATTCAACATTTTCCATATTCAAGGTTATAAAGTCGTCTATTCAACATTTTCCATATTCAATTTATTTTATCGGACTTATAACGTGTTATACTACTGTAGGACTTTTGCTGCTGTTGCTGTTCCACTTGAGATTACGGGAATCAACCCTTCTGTCGCAAATCCAACTGAAGTCAAGGATGCTGGTCTTGAAGTAAAAGATATTGACCTTTTTGAGATCAATGAGGTGATAATTAGCTATGTTCTTATGCATGTATAATCCAAATTTCACCACCCATTTAAACACCCCAAAAGTCCAAAACTTATGACCAACTCCTCAATTTAAGATCTCCTTTTACACGTTTTGCTTATTTTCTGCCATATCATGTGTGCGCTGAACATTGTGTGAATATGAGCATGGATTCTGCCATATTATCTGTGTGCTCAACTTTGTGGTGGTTGTAGCAAATTACTTGTTCGTATTATATTCATTTCAGTTGTACGTCGGTATATTTTGAAAACTTAAAATAGTATATCTCTTTACATGTTAGATATTCATTAACTTATGTATCACAGTTTCAAAAGCCCTGTGTCTCGTGCAGTTTTATTGCTGCTCGATCCTATGTTTCAATGTGACTCGATTGTTGGTAAACTCTTATGGTGTCTCCTGATTGTTTCACAAATTGATGAGATCTCATGTTCCAATTTGCTTAGCATGTTTATGGTAGTAAATTAGTTTGATTACCTTTTTCTTAGCAGCTTATGAATTACGTAGTATAATGTTACAAATAACTTGGAGATATTAAAAATCAATCAATCAAAAGAGAATAGAAAGTAAAACTAATGCAAGCTAGCATAAAAAAAAAGTCAGTGTTTAATCTAAAAATCAATTCGGTTGACAATCCCACATCGATATTTGAAGGTAAGTTGCAAGAAGTGATGATTATAAATAGGGAGGGAAAGGTTGTATTTTTGGTAGGGAAGTTCAAAGTTTGAAAAATCAATTGTCGTATGTGCTTGTGTTATAATTCTATAATACTAGCTTGTATTGATAATTGATTTATTTAAATTTTTTACAATCCCAACAATTTTATAACAAAAAGTTGTGGTTCTATTATCTTACAGCTGTACTTGTTAAGCTTTGAGGTTTTTGATGTACCAAATAAATTTACATAATACTAAACCTAGACACACACCTTTAAAAACTATGTGTTTGTTTTTTTTACTTGTTTGAATATGTTAAACTTATGTCGATTGACAGTTTCGAAAACAATGTTGGTTGTCCTGTGGAAAAATCTATTCTTTTTTTGCTAGTTATGACTTGCAGGGTTGTAATCATTGGCTTTGGGTACTTTCCGATGTGATTTAGAGTTAATCAGCCAAATTATTCGAGAAAATCATAATCTGCACCCCAACTAGTTACTCGCCAAGGCTGATTAGTCCAATTACTAGCTAGAAGGTGGCCGACCGCCAGATTAGCGCTTAGTGGTCTTTGCAAGAATGGTTACAAGTACTTAATAACGAACTTGAGATTACATTTTAACCTGTGAATGGACTAACCAAACTTTCTTTTTTCTAATTAATAGCAATGTAGAATTCAATATGGAGTTGACAAGTAACAATCATTATTCATAAATCATAACCATTGCACAATGATCTCCTCTGATATCAAAAGAAAAATGGAACTTTTGGTAACAAGTGAAAACAATGATTTTGTTCAAATAAAGCATATACATTAGTGAAGCAGAACTTTTAGCACTCACCTGTTACACATCCTTTTGAAGGTGACTGGACATTCTCGATGTACAGGAACCAAAAAAGAAAATCATTAGCGTAAGCCATTGCACAATGATCTCCTCTGATATCAGTTTTTTTGGAATTGAAAATATCTAAATTGTTATTGTAAGCCAAAGATGACATTTAATTTGTGGAACGAAAAGGATATACCTTGTAAAGGACACCTCTTTCAGCCTTGTACGCAGGAGGGTAACGTCCATTCTCTTCTTGCTGATGTCTATTGTCATTATATCACTGTTTAGGACTAGACCAATTGGACCACCTTCCTGCATTCCCATTAACGTTTCATGAAAAGGGTTCAACCCACACTTACAGCACCTTAAACTAATGCACGTTTACTATAAACACTTCCTTTATATTCTTTCGGCTAACCATGAATAGTTTCTTGATATTCGTTTGGTAAATGTGTCATGAAAGTCACTGTCATTAGCTTTTGTAGCTAATCTTGCATCTAAATTACCGATTTGCCATTACTAATGTTACATCCGCTAATTGTCATTTTTGAAAGGTGATTGAACAGTTTATTAAACTAGATGCAGATTCAAGAGGGAGTAGAACACAAAAAACATCGCTTCGGGGCAAATTTGTCCGACAACATATCCGTGAGAACCACGTGAAACTCGTCCATCGGTTAACAATGCAACTTCCTGCAAAATATAACAAAGTTTTAGCTCATAAATAACCAATTTACCTGATTAAACAGCCCTTAAGAACACAATATGTTTGTAAACTGTATGGTGTCTCTTTTGGATTGTTTTGCAAAAATTGATGCGATCTCATGCTGCAATTTACTTTGCATGTTCACAGTAGTAAATTACTATTATTACCTTTTTCTTCATTGGATATGACTTCTAAGTAGCTTATATTTTATAATGTTACAAATTACATAAAAATATTTTAAATCAAAACAATCAAAAGACCATAGAAAGTAAAACTAATGCAAGCTAGCATTTAAAAAAAAAAAAAAAAAAAAAAAAAAAAAAGTTCACTCTTCAATCTGAAAAACATGTAAAATGAGGATAGATATTCAATTGGGTTGACCATATCCCACATCGAGCTTTGAAGGAAAGTAGCAAGGAAGATATTATTATAAATAGGGAGGGAAAGGAAATACTTAAGTAGGCAAGTTCAAATTTTGAAAAACTAACACTTACATTCTTGATCGAGTTATAAATTCATAACTTGGTTTCATATGTGAGTCATGTTGGTTATTTAAAATTTTAGCAAACCAACAATTTTATAAGAAAACTTATGATCTTTGAAATAATTAGTAGTTTAGTTTTTGTGGGTACTAGGACAATGTTAAAGATATATCTAATGTAGAATTCAAAATGGACTTACAAGGTTACAATCATAATTCACAACCATTGCACAAATGCACAATAATTTTCTCGCGATATCAGAAGAAAATTGTAATTGTTAGTAAAAAAATAAAACAATGATTTTTGTTCAAAAAAGGGAGATACATTGGTAAGCGAAACTGCAATGCCATTTACTAATCGTAGTAAACAGCCCGAGTAATAGGTCCGAACCCAAATATCTCTTCTTAAAATGAAAACATATATTACATTTGTGAGTTATAGTCTTTGCTTGATTCGGTTTAGTTCTGCCAAACATGTTAATATATATAGATAGAAGTCGCTACTTGCATGCTAATGAACTCTCATATGATATTTACAAAGTTGATTTTTTTTTTTTTTTTTTTTTTTTTTTTTAATAGTTGGAATGTTAGAGGTGCAAAGCGTTTCATTTGTAATGATTCTCACAAAATATCTATATGCGGTTTTGTTTGTAAATAAGTCTAAGGGTGCGTTTGGTATGCTTTGATCAATCACAATCGGTATGACTATGAGTATAAAGTGGGTCCCTCCGGTATGATAGTTCCATTGGAGGCAAAAGGGTAAGGTATGGAGTATGCTATATATATTACTATCATAGAAATTTTTTAGATTTGAAGTGGTAAAACAAACATCTTGTATCGGAATGAAAGTGGGTCCCTCATTCCGATTGTTATTGATCAAAGCATACCAAACGCACCCTAAGATTGGTAATGGGTTTGAAAGAAGATGTACAAAGAGAAAATGGTAAGAAAGAAAGCAAGTCAACTAGTTGATTTTTGGCCGAACTTTAGGTGCTTTATTTAGAAATATCATAATAGAGTTTCAAAATCAACGCTCTTCCCATTGATTTGTCGAACCCAAATAATATATAGGTTTTGTCGACTCTACGGTAAAGGGATGTGGTTTTCTCTATTCAGGTTATTCGGAGGGCGAGTCTTTTTTACTTAGATGTATGCGACTTCACTGGGTTAATTCTAAGACCATTTCCAACCCTTTCCTGAACACCCTCAAATGTACATACCTTAGCGAGATTTGAACCTTTAAACTACTGTTTGAAAGCTAAGGACCTTACTACTAGACTGTTTGATGATGGGTTTGTCCGCTTTCATTGTATTAATTAGCCGATCTCTAATCATGCAATTTATGAAGTGTTAAAAAAAAAAAAAAAAAAAAAAAAAAAAAACTCTTACATTTCTCTTCATAAAGTACGTTAACTTTCATGTTTTTAGATTTTTTTTAGGGTTTGTTAATGGTGATATGTATGGCATCTTCTTTACTTTTTAAGCATTTTAAATCAGATTCTTTGCAGGGTATTATAAAAAAACTAGTTTATGGACCCGTGAAATCACGGGTATCCCAAAACGATATATTTATAAAGAGGTTATGTGTTGATACATTAACAAACAATAAAGAACGTAACTGGTAACATTGTTTTTTGAAGAAAAAAAAAAGTAATGAGGACATGAAAATGTAAACAACTTGGTATGTAAATGTTAACAGAATAAATGTGCATATATCATGGTCTCTAGTTGTTATATGTTCTTAAAATGTAAAGTGCAACCAAAATTAATACTCGATAAATTAATAACCTCGATAAAATTAATAATTTGTCTAGTCCCAACTTGGGATCAGTACAAATCTAGACCTCAATCTATAAAATAATAAGATAATAATTTTTTTGAAACTAGTGCATATATATTTGTCCCAACGAAACTATAAATTCATAATTACTAGAAAAATTTCATATATGTATAAAGGCATACGTAATTGGAACTTGTACAAATTAAATTAGTTCTATTAAGGTCATAAGAATTGGAACTTATCCTAGCGAAACTAACTTTTTACTTATTCAAAAACAATAAACTTGACAAGTTCAATTTATTTTTGAATGTAAATTTATAAAATGTTAATTAAAACTTATTTTTCTAATTTATTTTTCATCTCTAACTAGTATATATTGTAACTAGTATATTAAATTTCAAAATTTAAAGACTATACATAAAACCTTTTAAAATTAATTAATTATTAATTTATCGATATAATAATATCTCGTTAAATTAATAAAATATCTCGGTCTCGACATCATTAATTTATAATGTATGTGGAAAACAAAAGTTAAATGTCTAAGTTGTTGATAACATTATATACAAACTGAATAAAGTATATAAAACATGTCACGTAGATACTTGTACATACCAGTTAAAATTGACGACTTTTTCAAAAATATTTTGTTGTATAGAATAAGATAAAGCTTAATTATTCTAGTATAGGGCAAAAGATACAAAAATGTAACCGGGTGACCCAACGGTAAGAATACCAGCCTTTCAAAAAGGAGGTCAAGAGTTCAAATCCAACGGGGAGAAAATTAATCCCCTTGTAGCTACTGAGGTTACCTGCGCCGACTCCGGGCTATCCAAAAGGTTAATCGCCGTGGAATTAGTCAGCTAGCAATGTCGAGTCGGAAACCCATATTTAAAAAAAAATGCAAATAACTTGGCTTGTTTGCTTTGTTGTGTATCATCTTTTTTCCCTTATTGTATGTTAGGGCTGAGCAAATGACCCGAAAGGACCGGACCGATTGAGACCGGATCGGACCGGACCGAACTGACCACATTCGGTCTGGTCCTCGGTCTTGGCCTTTTGGCTAATTCGGTCCTCGGTCCGGTCCTGGACCGATGCTCACCCTATTGTATGCATTATATTTTTGAATTCCATAAATTATATATATCTTATGAGTATTTTGCTCACACCTCTTTATAGGAGTGTTGAAAAATGAGAAATGTAATGTTGCCACAAAATACACGTAACAATGAAATTTAAAAGTATAATGTATACAAGAAAAATGTAAAACAACTACATAACAAAGCAAAAAGTGATAAGTTTTCCCTTGTGGCCACGGAGGTTCACATGCGCCGACTCCGGGATATCCAAAAAGGGTAGTCGCCGCGAGATTAGTCGGCTCGCACTGTTGAGTCGGAAACCAATGTTTAACATAAAAAAAAAGTGATAAATTGATTACATTTTCGTGCCTTCTGCCTTTTATTATTTCAGTACATGTTTGAGTTTTTCACTTTATTGTTCCCTTTTCAATTTTGTTTTGTATTGTACTCTTTCAAGTGTCCAAGGAGCCAACTAGCTTACTAGCACAACACACATCGTCAGAGATAATATTTATATACATGTCGTTAAAGACGAACTAGATAGAAATGCCTATTCGGATATAAATCACGTGACAATCATGTTGTGTATAATTTACTACTATGATAAAGTTAAATGATTCGGTAGCGAGTAGTTATGTTTGGTGATTATTTATTTAAACTAGCATATAAGAATTTAACAAACTTTAAATCACGTGATATATATTATTTGCAAACTTGAAGTGTCTAGCATATTTTGATTGTTAAGCGAATTTATTTGGGGAGCTAAAACTGAAGTGATGTGTTAAAAAATAAAATTGTTTGATGATATATTATGCTAGGTTTATTAGGCTGGGCCCGTTTGTAGGCATAAGTCCGAGCCTAATACATAATATATTATCTAACATAAATCACTTCCTACAGTACAGAAAAAAGTTTAAAATTTGTGTTTAGAAGATTATCACTATCACGACGATGGAATACAAAATCAAAAATTGGTTTTAAGAACCCTTGACAACACTTGATTTGTATAGGAGAAAAAAAAAAAAAAAAAAAAAAAAAAAAAAAAAAAAAAAAACACGAAGGCTTCAAAAATAGTGAACAGTGTACCTTCATTTATTCAGACCATCCGTACTGGATGGTCAAGACATTCGGTCGACCAACAAAAAGAACGTGTCTACCCCACTACACCCTCTCTCACTCGATGCGTCCAACAAGCTATTTTGCAAGAACTCGGTTGAAAATAAGATCGAGTTGTGTGAGGTATATGTGTGTGTGGTGTTTTCATTAAATAATTAAGTGGGATATGTTTTTGGTGGTATCATCGATTTCCTTATTGCATTAAGTAATTTGTCATAAAATTGTTGTAAAAGAGAGAAATCTGATATGCCAGTGATGCCTCGATATTGTTGTGGTGAGCATTACGAGTAGCCTCATCAACACATCATTTATATTATGATATATTAACAACATCATTAGCTTAACTCAGTGGAAATCATCTATGAGCAAAAGAAGGTTTTATTTGTGTTTGCTATAATGTCATGCTTACCACCCTATTAAAGTACACGCGAATGCGACATGTCACATGCAAGTACTATCAAATATCAATTTGAAAAAATGGGTAAGCAACCTAACAATATTTTCATGATCGTTTTCGAAATTTTAATAGTCATCAAAAAACACTCATCTAGTAAAGTTTGCCTTAATACTAGTGTGAAATGATTTGTAATTCACAAATGTTATAAATTATAACGGTTTCAAAACCATTTATTTACTTAATTATATCATTTATTGAGGTGAGTTATTTAAGGGGGGAGGGAGTGGTCCAAAGTTTACCAAACTTTGCCAAATTGTCACATCATCATCTACCAATCACAACCTTCCAACTCAAACTTTACCAAAGTTTACCAAACTTTACCAAAATGGTGGCGGCGGTCACCAAAGTTTACCAAATCCACATTTTCCACATCATATTTTTTTAATACATATAATCCAACAAAAAATATATAAAATTAAAACATAACATTTTATTAATAACAAAAAAAAAAAAACATTACACAATACTTAAAAAAAAAAACTACATAAAATTAAAACTACATAAAATTAAAACAAACCATTACATAATACTTAAAAAAAAGCACTAATCGTCATTGAGGTATGGCAAGTCTTGAGCGGCCACGTACTCCGTGAGATCATACCGAAGACGATGATGGACGTCTTCGTCTAGTAACTCGCCTAGGACATTATTATCAAACACTGGCTGTACCGGCTCATCCATTATATGAACCGATGAGATTGCTCGCCCGTCGCCTTTTATGATCATATTATGCAAAATAATGCAAGCGTGAACAATTTTCCCTATTTTTTCTTTGGTCATAGGCCGGAGAGGTCGACTGAGAATTTTCCATTTTCCTTTGAGAACACCAAAGGCTCGCTCGACATCCTTTCTTGACCCCTCTTGTAACTTCTTGAACTTCTTTTCCTTTGGGTCGGTCGGATACGGGTAAGCTTTAACTAACGTTGACCACTTAGGATAAATTCCATCCGTAAGATAGTATCCACGTTTATAAAAGCGTTCACCAATATAAAATGAGCTATTCGCCGCCGTTCCATTTCGCTCGTTAAGATACAAATCAGACTGATTCAACACGTTGATGTCGTTGTTCGACCCCGGTGGACCAAAAAAAGCATGCCAAATCCATAAATCTTGTGAACTCGTAACCTCAAGCATAATAGTCGGAACACCATGGTCACCTCTCGTGTATTGCCCTCTCAAATGTCTTGGACAATTTAACCATTCAACGTGCGTACAATCGATGCTACCAAGCATCCCGGGTATGTGATGTCGAGCCTCATGAGCCTGGAAAATGCATGCTATGTCGTGTGCCGTCGGCCTACGTAGATACTCTCGACCGTACAACTGAATGATGGCGTCACAAAAATGACCAAGAGTGTCACGTGACGTTCTTGCCGCCATACACAAATACTCGTCATACTCGTCAGGGGGATTGCCGGTTGCGAGTTGCTTAACGGCCGAAACACATTTTTGTATGGCCGTGAAACTTTTTTTCCCCCGCGCATCATAACCTTCTTGAAAATACGGGTATCTCTCTTCAATGTCGGATACTATTTGTAAGAACATGTTTTTATTCATTCGGAATTTTTTCCGAAAATAATCCTCGTCATACTTTGGTTCCTCAACGAACCAGTCATTAAGAAGAGTTTCAAGACCAACGTCCCGATGACGATCTACAGATTGACGGGGATGAAAACTAGAGCTCGCCGTGTCTTGAAGATGTTCAACGACGGATAACATAAATTGAAGCGAGGTACCATGAGTTTCGTCGGACGAAGTCGGGAAAACGTATTCGGATCCGGATGAGGAATCGGAAGACATTTTTTGGTAAAAGGGTGTTTTAGATTTTTGGGGAAGAAAATTATATGTGAAATGGTATGTATATATACTTAAAAAAAAATAAGGGATTTTTTTTTTTTTTTTTATTTGCAATAATGGCCAACGGCCAATTTTTAAAAAATATGACCGTTCGAATGGATGAAACAATCGGCAAAAGTCACCGATTGGGTCCTTGCCCGAATCTTGCCGAAGGTCCGGCGGCGGTGTTACCGATTTTTGCCGAGCTTCACCGAGACTTTGCCGATCCCACTCCCTCCACTCTAAGAGACTAAGTTTGTGTTACATACTGAGGGACAAATCCCACCATCCATCTAGTTTGATCTAATGGTGGGGATTAACCTAAGATTTAATAGGGCAACCTAAGTTCACATTTTTTTTCTTGTCCTTTTGTCTATCTTATTTATTCATTTTTTTTTGTTTTTTTTCTTAACTCCACGTTTTTTTTCTTCAATTCACATTTTTTTATTTTTATTTATTTATTTATTTTTTTCGTGTTTTCGTTTTTCATACATATCCGTCGGTTTTTTTTCCGTTTTCTTCAGTTTTCATACATTTTCGGTCGTTTTCATACGTTTTCGTCTGTTTTCATATATATTCGTCCGATTTCATATGTTTTATACCGTTTTCATACATTTTTGTCCATTTTTATACGTTTTCGCTTATTTTCTTACGTTTTCATCTGTTTTCGTCCTTTTTCGTTCGTTTTCATACGTTTTCGCCCGTTTTCATACGTTTTCGTCCGTTTTCATACGTTTTCATCTGTTTTCGTCCGTCTTCATATGTTTTTGATGAGGCGAAAAATGAACCACTTTTAGAGGGTCATTTAAGCCCGGAATTGAATTTATTTGATCAAATATTGCCCTAAATCGTTCTTTTTGTGATTTTAGGTACTTTGGGAGTGAAATCTGGAAAAGGAAGCAATTCGGACGTTTTTGTAGCATAAAAGTGAAGAAAACGCCAAAGACTTAATTTTCCAAGCTGGGAACAGTGTTTGACGGCGTCAAGAAGGAATTCCTGACGGCGTCAAGAGTAAAAACCATGACGACCCAGTACAAACCTGAAGGCGTCACAAGTAGAGAGTCAAGAGTTAATTGTGTGATGGCCTGCAAAAGTGGACTACATGACGGCGTCACAAGTTTGTTCTTGACGCCGTCAGCCTCTAATATCTATATATAGTTTTCTAATTTTCATTAATAAAAGAGGAACAAGTTTGGAGAAACCCTAAGGCCGAACCATATACGAATTTTACAGGTTTTTCAAGGGTTTTCAGCCCTTGAACCCTTACATGTGCTATTGAGATAAGTATTCTTTTAATTCAATCAATATGTCTATGTGTTGGTTGTCTATATCTTGTGATTGTCTTGATTCCACCATGTTAGGCTAGATCTATCTTGTGTTTGCTTAGATCTAATGAAACCTAGATGTTAATTATGTGTTTATTACTCGTTTATGGTTGTATTGGATGAATGATTTCAATGTTAGGCTTAAGAAAACTGGCAGATCTCCAATTGGTAACATGCTTGAACGTCTTAGGAAATATGAACCGATGTGTACTAGGTTTTATTGGTTGTATTTAATGCATGAGTAAATTCTAATGATCCCATGTTAGGAGCTTCTTAGCCGGCTCGACATAGGAGTGAAGTAGGCACTCATAGGATTGGGGAGTTAAGTATGCCACCCCATGAATGGTATTAAGGAATACAATCCGTCATCCACGCAACTATAACAAGTAATTAACGTGTAAAAGATATCTAGGGAGTAGTGAAATCTAAGTAAACACATTTCTCCAACTTATTGCTCACAACCTTAGTATAATTAGTTTTAATTTCATTTTTAGTATTTTATTTTGATTGCATCTTAGTATTGGGTTAGTTGACTAGCAACTAATTCCGCCCAAATTCTTAAAACCCGAGATTTTAATTTGCTTTCTTAAAAATATAAAAATACAAAAAGAATCATCCCTCATCTCTAGATCTAGTATTTAGGTTTTCTAATCCTAGCGACACTATTCCTAGCTGAACGATCAATCCCCCGGTACTTGTCATTATACTATACTACATCGATCAGGTACACTGCCTGGTGGGGGTTGTAAGCTTCTCAAGATCCCTTGAGAGGTAAAGCTTGGTGCAATCCCTATGCACATAAGTTTTCTTACGTTTTCATATGTTTTCATCCATTTTCGTCCGTTTTCATAGGTTTTCATCCGTTTTTATATATTTTTGTTCGTTTTCAGACGTTTTTGTCTGTTTTCCTACATATTCGTCAGTTTTCTTACGTTTTCGTCCATTTTCTTACGTTTTCATCTGTCTTTAAATGTTTTCGGCCATTTTCAGATATTTTCATATGTTTTTGAATATCACAAGTGATATTCTGAACATCAAAAATGATATTCTGAACATCACAAGTGATATTATGAACATCACAAGTGATTTTAAACTAATGTTTTGTAACATGAAAATCACAAGTGATATTCTGAATATCACAAGTGAAAGTCTGAATATCACAAGTGATTTTCAACAAATGTTTTGTACCATGAAAATCACAAGCGATATTCTGAATATCACAAGTGATATTCTGAATATAAAAAGTGATATTCTGAATATCACAAGTGATATTATGAACATCACAAGTGATTTTAAACTAATGTTATATAACATGAAAATCACAAGTGATATTCTGAATATCACTTGTGATATTCTGAAAATCACAAGTGATATTTTGAATATCACAAGTGATAGTCTGAATATCACAAGTGATATTTAACAAATGTTTTGTAACATGAAAATCACAAGCAATATTCTGAATATCACAAGTGATATTCTGAATATCACAAGTTATTTCACGTTTTTTTTACTTTTTTACGTTTTTGTCTGTTTTCATACATCTTCGTCCGTTTTTGTTCGTTTTTATGCGTTTCAGAATATCATAATTGATATTCGTAATATCACAAGTGATATTCTATGATATTCTAAATATCACTTGTGTTATTAAGAATATCAATTGTGATATTTAGAAACGTATGAAAATGGACGAAAACGTAAGAAAATGAACGAATACGTATGAAAGCGTAAAAACACGATTAAAATGGACAAAAATGAAAGAAAACAGACGAAAACGAATGAAAACGGACAAAAACATATAAAAACTGCCGAAAACATATGAAAACGGACGAAAACGTCTAAAAATGGACAAAAATATATAAAACGGACGTAAACGTATGAAAACAGACAAAAACGTCTGAAAATAGACGAATACATAAAAAAGACGAAAACGTACGAAAACGAAACCTTAAAAAACAGACGAAAACTTATGAAAACGGACAAAAACGTCTGAAAACGGACGAAAACGTGTATAAACGTATGAAAACGGACAAAAACGGATGAAAACGTATAAAACGGACGAAAACATAAGAAAGTGAAAAAAACGTGAATTAAAATAAAAAACGTGAATTTAAAAAAAAATACACATGAATTTAAAAAAAAACGTGATTTTTTTAAAAAAACAGAAAAAAAAGTGAATTAAAAAAATGTGTGAAAAAAAACGTTTATAGAAAAGAAAAGACAAAGAAAGAAAGAAAGAAAATAATAATAAAAAAGCCCACCGTAAATAGTAAAGACGAGTGTAAGGTCACACTTTATGTAAACACAAGTATAAGAATGATAGAAATAAGATGAGAAGGAGAGATGGTTGATTATATGAAAGGAGAGAATAAGAAAAGCAAGAGTTTGATTAAGATAGTGAAATAACCAACAAGTTTACAAATGACCTAAGGCATCTATTTATAGGGAAGAAGCTAGGGCAACACTCCCTCTCCTTCCATTCATCCTTAACGTGGGCTTTGAGGCCCATGGGTTTCATTCCTTAAGCCTAGCAAACTTAATACATTTAGTAAATGAAAGTGAATAATAGTTAAGCAACCTAACATTATTACAAATGACCGAGACTTGATAAAATAGTAAAACTCAGGTTCCAACAATCTCCCCCTAAGGATCGGTCATCAAGGTTGCTTGACGTCTTCGTCTTAATCTGTGACTTTCATAGCTTTAGACGTCTTAGAAATCGTTCATCGTTCTTTGTTCTTTGTTGTTGTGATAGTGATCAAGTTATGAAGTTATCTGCCAAGCGTCACTTCTGCGTCTGTGGTGGTTGTCGGCCATTCCAACATGCTCATACACCTTTGAATTGAGACTTTTACATGCACGTTGTTCCCTTTCTTTCACATAGCTCTTTAGTCTTTAACCTTTGTAGATTCTTCCTTTTTGGCGTAGAATCTATCTTTGAACTTTGTGTTGCATAGATCTTTGAGGGAGCTTATGTTGACTTCAAGATGTATGTATGAGCATGCGGAATCAGTCTCCATGGAGATGATATGTCCCTGCAGTTAAAACAGTTAGCAATAAAACATCCGGTACTTACAGATAAGGAGTTAGAGCTCGTCAACAGCATAGTGTGAAGACTCCTTCTAATCCTTATCCAGGCCGTTCCCATATCAGATACTCCCGAAGGAGCTTACGAGACCTACTAGGTAGCTCAATGACTGGGTGAGTCGCTGGGGATCACTCCACGACTGTAGACCGATAAGAAACCACCGCAAACACTAAGCGTAACTCACGAGGAGTTACCGAAGTGACCTGTCAAGGCTGTTAGATGTTGACCCTGACAGGAGTTTCCGTTCAATCATTGAGAAATACTTACGTAATTCTCTCATAAACGTTCTCGGCAGATTGCTAAGATCTGCGAAGGACTCGATAATTTACATCTGGTGTCCATTGATGTAGAACACCAAATGTAGAAGTACTAAGTGTTCCTAAGAGATCTTTTGATGAATCTCATGGCTCTAGACTCAATAAGTGCACACTTAGGTTTCCTAAGCGGAGACTAGGGAGGAGTCTCCAGTTTCTAAATTATACTGGTTCCCTGTGAGAATGAAACAAGTTCTTTTAAGAGAACTTGAGTGGCTAGAAGGTTAAGTGCAGTGCGTCACTGGGTCCATGACGGCTTTATCTTCAATACCGGCATTGCCTTAGCAACAACCAGTAGCATATGAATTGAACCCGGTTTCTGCCCTAAGGTTGAATCATATGGAGGGCTATTTCTTTTCACCATTTTCTTTACTTTTCTTTTTAATTCTTCAACCCCTTCTTTCTCCTTTCATTCTTTTCTCCTTTTTTTTTCATATCATACCTAAGGACTTCTAGTTCTAACTATTGGTGATGTCCTTGGGTAGATCCCTCCGGCTTAGGCGGATCATAGGACGGTTATTTCCTAACCTCAGTCACCTTATAACTCCATGACTATCCTACAACTGCCTTTGAAACCTTTGAAAAATCTCTCAAAGTGTTTGTGTTTATCAAACAGTTTGTTTAACACTTTGAAAGTTTTGTGTTTTCTTATGAAGGGCTCCCCCTGCACATGTGCTCATAAGTATTTAATAAATTTGCACATGCGGGAGGAGCAAGCACTTTTGAATTGATCCACTTTTAGTGAACAAGACCGATTCGAGACACGCTTACATCACTAGTTAGACTAGCTTGAAGTTATTACCCGGCCTGGTCGAGTCCACAAAAAGTTTCTCGAGACGGTACATATCTACTAAGACAAATCCTTTTCGAGACACGCTTACGTGGCTAGTTAAGGAGGTCAATTGTCAGTTTTTAGATGACAACTAGCTCTAGTAACTAACTTGATGTTATTACCCGTCGAGGAAAAGTCTTTTCGAATTTACTAACTTTTATGTTTCGTCAATTCCTGGGTGAATCTGAGTCTAGCTCGCATGATATTCAATCTTTAAGCAACTTTGAACTTCCATATTTTAATCACTTTTCTTTTCTCCCCCTCAAAAATAGCATTTAAGATGTTGTTTTTGAGAAACATTTGATTAAAATATGCTTTTTGAGTCTTATGGGGAGAATCCAACAAGAACTTTTGTGTTTCAAACGATGATTTTGGCACAAGTGCTCCCCCTCAACAAGTGAATACTTATTGAGGTGAAATACCTGTCTTTTGAGCAGATTTTTGAAAAATCAGAAAAGGTTTGATTAATTCTACTCAAAAGTAAGAAGCCTTCGCTCCTTATGTTAGGATTGAGGCACTGAAGCGTACCACAGGGTCCTTTCTATACAAGAATGGGTTGTACACTGTTATGTGTGCACAAGCCATTAAAACATGATTTTGACAAAGCATTTTGATTTCGAATACTCCCCCTCAAAACGAGCATGTGTTTTGACATTTTTAAACTTTGGAGCGAATTGGGGAGTAAAGGTTTTGAAAAATCTTGAGCAAAATTTTGAAAAATTTTGAATAAATTTTGCTCAAGATTAAGAAGTTTTTAGATAAGCATTGCATGAAAACTTCTTCTTGTTTTTAAGGATAAGTGCGCGTTTCGTTTTAAAGAATGGTTTAGCAAGGCACTTTCCTTTCTTTGAAACCTGAGTTGTACACTGAAATGTGTGCACAAGTCGTTGTTTTAATACAAAATTAGTTTTCTTTTAACAAAATACTCCCCCTCAAATAATGAAATTTATTCGAGAGATAGTCTTCTTGAGCAGAATATTGAATCGTATTTAAAAAATACTTTATGAAAATTTGTGAGATGATTCTGCTCAAGGTTTTAGAAAACACAATCAAGTATTGTACAACAAAGAATGCTTGAAAATCATATTAGACAACAACCTTGAGAACTAACAACCTTTGTTTACCAAAAAATTTGAAATCCATTTGTAGGTTGTGTCAATCAAAAAAAATGTTGAATTTCAACGAGGATTGAAAAATCTTTGTTTCATTTTGATAAAACACTCGTCGAATCAATGGAAATTTAAAACTCTTTTTCTTTTGAAAAGTTGTTTGAGACCCGGAGTCTCTCTTTTGAGTTTTAAAATCTGAAGAAGAAGATTTCCATCTAAAGATGAACCTCAAGGGTTCTTTTTTGAAGATTTGTTTTTGTGATGAATGGAAAACTTCCGGTATTTGGGATGCCCAAATCAGAGTCATTCTTTATTGTAGCCAAAGCATTCCAGATGAAAGGTTTTAGAACAACTTTGCTTTGGTCTTCACACTTGCTTTACCGGTGTAAAACAATAGTGTGGAGTTTGGAAAAATTTGTTTCTCACCATTTTGAATCCATTTACCAGTTTAGCCTTTAAACACATTTAACCCTTTGACCTCAAAATATGTTCCATAAGAAACATTTTGTCGAATGTTGAAATTTTGACTTTCAATGGGATGACATGTACTCGCACACAGAGAAAATGCATTAGGCACAAACAAGTATACAGATGAATCAAGAAACTCATTCTAAATCTACCAAAATACTCAGAATTCTCAAATAAACACACAAGATCACAGATTAATTTATTCTATCACTCGAGATTTTCCAATTATTGTCATGGTTTGGGGTCATGAATTGAGACTTTGCACGCATGTTAGCATCAAAATGCAAGAATATTGTACAAACAAACGCCCTAGTAGTAGCAGCAAAGACATCGACATCTCAAACCCTAAATCACTTGATTTCAAACCTATGTTGTATCTAATCGTGCAAACACACCAATCGAGCATTCTTTAGTATTCTCTAAAGCTATATAAACTAGTTAATTAGACTAAACACATAAAAAATGAAAGCCCTGATTGATAACCATAGTTTCTAATTATGCCTTTTTGACCGTTGAAAACACTTGAAACATTTAGGGAATGATTAGACAACAACTATAAAGAAATTTGAAACTCACAATTGTGGATAAAATCGAAGAAAAAATCGTTAGTCTGATTTGTTGAGGTTTTAATCATGGGTGCAACTTTTGAGAACATATGTGAAAACATTGATTAGAGCCTGTTTTATTTTCCATGCAAGGTCCTTTTACCTAAGTTTAAGACTTTTGTGACCTTTACTAATTAAAGGTTAATTACTTTACCATTTGAAGTCCAAACAAGGTTAACTTGGAATCATTGCAGAAAGAATTTCCTTTCTCCCCCTCGAATTAGCATATATTTTGTGAAACCTTTTTGTACAATTTAATTCGAGAGATCATAGAAGTTTTTGAAAAAAATGAGTTTTAATCCGAATGATGAAGAAACATTTTATCCTTGAAGAATAAAAGTTAGGTGTGCAAACTTCATGATTTTGTGAAACATTTTCTCCCCCTCAAAACATGTTCCATTTTGACAGTGTAAAGCAAAATTTGTTTTAATGGAGGAACATAGTTTTGAAGATTAGAAGTTTGTACAAGAGAAAGAAGATTCTTTTTGTAGATTTTGTATTTTCTTAATGATAAAATATTTACAAAAAGAATTTGATGTTTGACTCTTTTAGGTTTTAAGAAAATTTTGCAAATCATCTGGAGTCAAACACCGCATACCAATATGGTGAACTAAATTAACAAACCTTGAAGGAGGTAATGCCTTTGTAAACAAGTCCGCCAACTGGTATTTAGTACCCACAAACTCTAATTCAATTATACCCTTATCGACATGCTCTGAGATGAAATGGTAGCGGAAAGCACTTTGTTGGGCTTTGGAATGATGAATGGTGTTGCAAGAGATTGCAAAAGCCCACTTTGAGTCGCAGTACATTGAGATCTAGTCAAATACATGGCCGTAGTTCGTGAGCTAAGTTCTCATCCGAATAACTTGAGCACAGACAGCAGACATGGCTACATACTAAGCTTTTGTTGATGACAGTGATTTACAATCCTGCTTCATTGACTGTATCCCTTTGTAACTAAAGAAGATTTGTTGCGAATCAATGTGCCTTCTGTGTCCAGCATGTATTCCAAATCTATTTAAGTCCAGTGATGTGTCGAAGGGTGATGTTGGTAGAACGTATGCATATCAGACGGATCCTAATTGTGAGAACACGACTCCATTATATCAGGAACAGTTGGAGTCGGTGCAAATGGATTGAAGAAAGTATTTCCATCATAATCTGCAAGTTGTGGTACTGATTGTTGTAATGGATCTTCAGCTGATTGTCTGGAGTTGGAAGCAGTTTGTCCTACTGTTGTTGGAGATGCAATTGGATGACCGTCTTAATCAACAGTTGTTGTTGTTTATTGAGGTGTGTCAGGTACTTGATTATGATCAAGGTGTGCAGCGGAAATTGGTGAGACCTCAGAAGGACGGTTTTCAATCGTATCATCGAACAATGGAACAAACAAGGTTTCCAATTCTTTGCGAGAGAGTAACAATGGTTCAGCCGAAGAATCCGGAAAGTTTAGACGGTTGGATGCGGGTCCTAAGCTGTTGTGCTCAGAAGCCATAGCTGAAGTGCTTTAAACGGTTGATTACGGGTCCTAAGCTGTTGTGCTCAGAAGCCATAGCTGAAGTGCTTTAAACGGTTGATTACGGGTCCTAAGCTGTTGTGCTCAGAAGCCATACCATTAAGCTCGGGTCCGAAACTGATTTGTTCCGAAGCCATCCCTGTTGAATCTGCACAGAAAGAAAGAAGAGACAAGAAGACAGAGAACAAGGATCCCCAAGAGTAACTGGGTTCCAGATGTTAGAAGCATAAAGATGTAGTGTCAATTATCTTCTTGACACTCGAACACACAATACCGATGGTTTTCATTCTAGTCTCAGAGGTAGAAGTTGTGGAGATCACATTAGTTTTGGTGCAAATGTCTAAAATCTTTCCTGTAGGAATCCACCTAAGACCAATTGATTTGAAAATTCTACCCGTGGGTACCCACATAGTGTTAGATCTAGGAGATGTTTTCCTTTTAGATGCAGTTGAATGAAATGTGGGAGCATCACTTCTTAGAGAAAACCTACGTCCTATGTTGATCCACTTCTTAGGTTTCTGACTTATGACTTTTGGTTCAACGGGTTTGTTTGTCTTAGTCAATTGAGCCTTTTCAAGTGAATTTCCTTTTTGAAGATATTTTAAAGCACAAACAACATGATTATTTACGCAACTACTCTTAGATGCTAGCCAATTCCTATTAGTTTGTTGAGAACTCCTAGGTTTTGGTGTGCTACTACTAGCAGTATTTTGCACTACAGTGGAAGGCATCACACGAGGTTTTGAACCTAGAATTCCATCCTTTTGAAGAAGCGCCTTTTTTCTAGCCTTTTCTAGATCATAGTTCTTGCACATGTCATATTTTCCATAAGAATCTTTACTTTTAATGCTTGTTTTAGACACTGTGGTAGAACTAATCCTAGATGAGCCAGGTATAATCACTTGCTGAGATTTAGCAGACACAGATGCATTTACCTTAGGCCAAGAATGTGGAGTGACTGGTTTTGTCAAATTGTATTTCTCAACAACTTGGGAGGCAAACCGAGGTTTTGAAAATTTAGATCGTTCAGATTTAAATGCAGTAGGTTGTCTAACCACTGCTTGTATTCTGATTGTTTGAGAAGGCGGTTTCCCCAAGATTGATGGTTTTGCAAAATTAGTGTCCACACTCTGGCCAGTCAGTCTTCTTAATTTGTTTTGTAATGCAGCATGTGCAAACACCTTTTCTTGAATTTGACCTTTTAAAAGCTCATTTTCTTTAACTAATGTATCCACACGTTTTCTTTGTTCATTCAAAAATTGACCATTGTTGCCCGAATTTATAGATTCGTTTTGCATTTGTAGTTCAAGTGAGATGCAATGTGCCTCTAGTTTTGAAAAATCTTTATGACACTGGGCAATGGTCTTTTTGAGAAGAAGGTTTTCAGACTCAAGAGTTTGGTATGACGTTTCAGTAATTGGATTATCAGGTAGGGACACAGACTCAGAACGTTTACATTGAACAGCATTCTGGTCAACCTCTCCTTCATTACTGAAGTTAGGTTGCTCAGATTGTTGTTTCTCATTAGCAGGCATAATGTGATCAACAGTAGATTGTACCTCATCCATGTGCTCTTTGTCAAAGTAGGGTTCTGTGTCATAGATGGGTATGACATCTTCCTCATCCATCTGTTCTTTGTCAAAGTTGGGCTCTGAGTCGTAGAAGGGTATGATCTCTGCGCAGTCTGCATCTGTATCATTCCCCAATCTGCTGTTGTCATCCTGCACTTCTGATTTTGTCCCATTGTAATCCATGAAAACCAAATTAGTTTCCAACACATCAACCATATTAGATTGCTCTTCTTGAATCTGCAACTTCTGTTCATTCATTCTTTGGACATAATTTCTTTTGTGAAGAATTGCCTTCTCAATCGAATCCAAATCTCGTATCAATATGTCTTTGAAAGTTTCATCCTCGATTCGGGATTTGATGAACTGCTGAAACTGTTCCTTGATCACTCTGAAGGTGGCGTTGGATTCATTCTCGTGAACTTCTTCTGATGCAAGCTGCTTTTCAAGTTGATTCACGTTTTCGAACATCATGTTCGTGAAAATGTCAAAGTCTTCTCCAAGGAGTGATGGAAATGGCCGTTTGAATCCATACTCGAAACGAGTTCGTGCTAAGTCTTTGTTTGAGAGGACCTTAAGGTGTGACTTAAGTGATCTACACTGTTCCATGCATCTCTTCACTAAATATGTCTCTAACTCATGCATCAGCGACCTTGATTGATACATTTTCTCTCCGATTAATCTCACAATTGGATCATCAGAATCATGCTCTGGGCATGTATTATTCATGTGAGATTCCTGCATGTTTGCCATTAACATCACATCTGTTGTATCGGTTTCCAAATCTGCTGTATTGGATTTCAAATCTGCATATTCATCATCAGATGGAATATCTCCCATGACACTTTGCAAAACCTCATTGAGATAACTCCCTTCAACTTCCATTTGACTAAGTGTGGCATTGTATTCAACATTATCGTCAAAGACTGGAGTTGAATCATAATCCTGAGCTTCCTCATCTGCAATATTTTCTGTATATGCCAAGAATGCCATGCTTGGTTCGATAAGATCTTCTTCATCATCAGTATCTTTCATTGTGTTTAAGCATTCAGAAGTTGAAGTTATATCGCCATTGCCTTTCTTGTAAGATACTTGACTAATCTTCACTAGATTTTGCAGAAGAGATTGCACATTATTATGTAGTGTTGCAGGATGGTATTGTGGAATGAAGAAAGGCTCAGGTGTATTCGGAGGATTGAAGAAGAGACCATTTGGAGTGTAAATTAAGGATCCATGGTCAACAGTTGGAGCAGGGAGAATGGTCTTCAGAGGATTCATGCTTAAACAGGATTCAATATTTTGCATCATTCTGATGTGATGAAGTTCTTCTGTACGATGCATAGCTTCAAGATATTTCCACATTTCATAAGCACTGGCTTGAAAGTCCATATACATGTAAATTGAGTTGGGAAGTGCCACTGTTATGAACCATACAGCCTGTTGGTCAGCATCGTACTGAGCAAGTTCAGTTGCATTCAAATCTTCATCAGTTTGTATTCTGATAATCCCAGTTGAGTCAGCAAGAAATATCATTTTGTATGGACCATCTTGAATGGATTTAAGCATGAGATCTGCAGCAGGACGATCTGTGAGCCATTGTAAAAATCTCCGTTTCCAAACAGTATATGTTCCTGGTAGTAACATTGGAGGCCTTGTTTCATCGCCAAAGAGCAGAACATGGCGAATGAGGGAGCTGTGACTATGTTGTAGATGATACTGTTGCTGATGAGAATATTGGTGAGGAACGTAGTTGGAAGAATGTCCTATTGCTGACGACTGTTGCTGATGAGAATATTCATGAGAAAGGTAGTTGGAAGAATGTGATTGAGACATTGTTGATGACATTACTCTCCCCCTTGATTGTTGCGACTTAATCGAAATAATCAAAGAAAATGTCACACTCAAGGTCGAAATAGTGAAATCAGATTTTCCCTCCAAAATTAATTTGAAAACTTTTCTGTTCCAAAATTTTGAAAATCACTATAAAATGCCATTCAAATGTCACAGGAAAAATTTGAGTTTAAAAAATTTTGCCGCCAAATTTCACCGAAAAAATTTGAATTTTGGCCTAAAAATTTGAATTTTGGGCCAAAATTTTCACTGTTAAACCAAAATTTGAATTTCGCGTAAAAATTAAACGTTTAATCTCCTGTAAAAATTAAATTTTACTCAAATTTTCCCGCCAAAAAACTCTTTTTTTTTTTTTTTTTTTTTTTTTTTTTTTTTGGTAAATTTAAGAAGATAGTAAGGAGAGATTTTAGAAAGAAAATTTTAGAAAGATACTTGTGTAATTATGGATCTTGTAGAAAGTGTAGATTTAATCAATTATCGAGAAACGTAGCCCAACTTTAAATGAGATTTCGAAAATAAGTTTTCGAAAAAACTTGGCAGATTATCGAGAACTTGGCAGATTATCGAGAACCTTGGCAGCTTATCGAGAACTTGGCAGATTATCGAGAACTTGCAGATTATCGAGAACTTGGCATATTATCGAGAACTTGGCAGATTATCGAGAAATTAGATTTCGATACTTAATGAGGTTTATCGAAAAATAAGATTTCGATAACCAAATAACTTTCTCGATAATTTTCGAATATTTCGAAACTTAGTTTTCGAAATTATACAATTTCGAAAACTTTCCCAAAAGTCGAAGTACTTAACTTTCTTATACAAGAAAGAAAATACCGAGTCCACACAAACGAAGACGAGGTAGTGCACTTTGAGAAGATCTCGAAATAGGCAAGTAAGTTCTCGATAACTTTGTAGTAGTTGTTTTACAAAGAAAGCAATCCTAAAACTCGTTTTTATTTCAAGATTCTTGTACTTTTAAGTATGAAATGATGAGATCTTTAAGAAAGTTGAAAACTTTATTAACTTTTCAAAAATGAAAAAGATTTAGATAAATAGTACAAATCTCCAAATCGAATTTTTTGATAAAAGTTTGGAACTTTTTGGTTTGTTTTGATTTTTAACACAAGTTTGTAAGCAAAGATGTGATAAAAACCAAAAAACAAACAAGAAAGTACAAAAAATTTTACTAAAATTCGATTTAAAAAACAAGTTTAAGATCAAAATCAATGAAAAAACAATAACTACACCTTCTTCCGGCGAATGATACCACTTGTAAGGTCACACTTTATGTAAACACAAGTATAAGAATGATAGAAATAAGATGAGAAGGAGAGATGGTTGATTATATGAAAGGAGAGAATAAGAAAAGCAAGAGTTTGATTAAGATAGTGAAATAACCAACAAGTTTACAAATGACCTAAGGCATCTATTTATAGGGAAGGAGCTAGGGCAACACTCCCTCTCCTTCCATTCATCCTTAACGTGGGCTTTGAGGCCCATGGGTTTCATTCCTTAAGCCTAGCAAACTTAATACATTTAGTAAATGAAAGTGAATAATAGTTAAGCAACCTAACATTATTACAAATGACCAAGACTTGATAAAATAGTAAAACTCAGGTTCCAACAACGAGACCAAGAAAAAGGGAAGAAAAAAAGAAAGAAAAAAAAAGCGTCAATAGAAAAAATAATAATAATAATAAATAAAAAAATAATAAATAAAAGTTCACGTGAATAGGAAAAAAGAAAGACAAAAAAAGAAAAAAGGTGAAAATAAGTGAATAAAATAAAAAAAAACATGTATTTAAGTTACCATATTAAATCTTAGGTTAATCTCCATTATTAGAGACTGTAACAAAAACTTAGTCAAATTTTCTCATCATTTATTATCTTGATTCACAATATTAATTAAAACATACGTTTTGTTATGTATTGACAGGAATATAAATAGGTATAAAGTTTGATTCGAATTAATGAAGCGTCGGTCGGGTCGGGTCACCTATGGACCTCCTGTAGCCACCTCAACACATTAAATTAAAATAATTAATTATTACCTTCCAAAAAAAATAATTAATTATTAGTAGTATTTAATATTTAATGCAGGAAATATGGAAATTTTGACCAATCAATACATCATTTTAAGAAAGGCAAGTTTCATCTTTCCCATTTCACATGCACCTCTTTCTCTTCACATGTTTGTAACACCCCTCGTCTTTGTTTACATTCTCATATACTATAAAACAACTTTTCATACATTTCACCTTTGACAACATACAAAAAAAGAATCCTTTTGGTAACCATTGTTCTGACTTTTTGGCTGACTAATTCACGAAATTTAAATTCACCATCAGATAGACTCAAACGAGTAAAGTCCTCCTTTTTTAGGTGATTGGCGTGGCTACTTCAGGGTTATTTGGAACTAGCTGGAATTAAACTTGAGACATCACATATATTAGAATGATAGCCACAAGTCTTTTTGTCATTAGGCCAGTAGTAAAAAATAAAAATAAAAATAATCCCTGTTAAATTTTACTGTCAATGTTAAACATTTCATCTTATGCAAATATGATAACTGATTTCTAAACCCGCTCGTGCTAAAATTCTATGTCATATATGATAAACGCTAACTTGTTACTAAGCATGCAACTAATATGCAAGTTTATAAGTGTTTAATAGGCAGGGTCGGACCGAAAGGGGTTTCCGAAATGCTATGGATTTTTTTTGTGTAATGCACAATTATGTTAAATATATTGATTTTCTTTGAAATGCACCTGGTCACAACATCTTGTGTTACGATTCTTCATTAGTTTATAAAATACACCCCATGACTTTAGTTTTGAGTCCTCCGCTCTTAATAGGTGTTAGCTCACAATTTTTATTTTATTTATTTATTTATTTTTTATTATTTTTTTTATGCTTCAAGTAGTATTTTCTTATCTAAAATATCTAGTTAAGGTTTATGTGTTTTGTTTAATCACTTGTCAAATTTCTATCTAATAAACCAAACATCTTCGGTTACCACAAATGTATGCAACGTATGAGCTTTGATCACCTTATATAATTTCAACATTAGCATGCTAATCCTATAAGAATAGACTAGGTGATATAAAAGTCAAATAAATCAAGCTACATATAAACTACTTTTATATGGACAATGGTTTTTCAAGTACTACGTAATTAAGATTAATAAAGCTTCTTACATGCATGCCTATCATATGGCCCCAGCCCCCATTGATGTTATTACTTACACGGTTACACAAAAATCAACATGATTGATGTGAGATGTTCTCTAATAAGAGACCTACTTATAATATGCACATACAAACACACGTATAATCTTACATCACAAGTCACAACTTAAAACCAATGTAATAAATAGCGTGAGGTGTGGCTTGACGGCATGATCAAGCCTCATGCATTATCGGTCAAGACAAAGCTTTTGCGTTTATAAGGCGTGGTATAAGGCGGCACAAAATATAAAATATTTATATCACATTTCATATAAATCGAGTTTAGAAAAAGACATGGCATATAGCTGCATAAGGCGTGACGTGACGGCATGACCAAGCTTAACGCCTTTTCGAGACCTTTGCGGAACCTTTACGCGCCTTTTAGAACCATGCTTAAAACAACATATTAACAAGTTAAGAAAGTCACATGCCTAGTTAGCTTATAACTTAGCGTTACTTATATTGTGTGAAAATACTTCAAACCAATATATTATTGGTTTAAGTAAGTGTTTGTTTAACCTTATATGTGAGCTTATGAACTTATTTGATTTCAGCTTATATTTATTAAGCCTTGATTTTCTGAATTTTTATTTTTATTATTATTATTATTATTATTATTATTATTATTATTATTATTATTATTATTATTTTTATTTTTTAAAGATTTTAAGGCAAGACATATCTGATAAAGTCATGGTTATAATCAGTGTTGCAAAAATCGGCCTAGGCGGCCGATTAATCACTAGGCCGGGATTAACCACCTCGATTTTCACTAATCGGCCTTATTAATCGATTTGGTCAAATACCAATCAACATACCGATTAATCAGATAAAAATCAGGCATAAGTCGGCTAAATCGGGAAAAAAAATCAGCTAGATAGGCCAAATCAGGCATATAGTTTCAAATTTTATGATTTTACATATAAAAAATTCCATCCAATTAATCCTTGGCTAACCGATTAACGGTTAAGCAGTACCCGACCGCCCAGCTACCGCTTAACAATTTTTGCAACCTTAGTTATAATAAAACTAATGGTTCAACTATGCAAATAACATAACTTGAGTAACAAAAATATAAATTCATCAATTCCATAACATACATACATAATAACTCCCCCAATAAATACCATTCTTCCATTTAAACACTCTTTCCTTTCTCTCTCCCACCATCCCCTCCCCATTTCCCATTTCATCTTCTTCTTCTTATCTCACACCTCCAAATTTTTTATAAAAAAAAAATTTATAAATTTTTTTATACCCTTCTTCTTCATTATTCCAAAAACACACTCACTGTGTGTTTTCTACTTTTCTTGACCCCTTATAAAACCTTGGCTTTTATTTATTTATTTATTTATATTATATTATATTTTTACCTTCAAGATTCTTATAAAAAGTAAAACCCTTTAAAGATTTTTATAAAAAAATATATTTTTTAATAAAACCCCATCTTCCCACATGCATATTTTGGGGTTTGTCTGATCTGGATTGGATCATAGTATTATATTATACTAAGCCCATATTAATCTTGTACCATTGTTCTTCATTTAGTACTAATTAAGGTTAGATTTTGTTTTTTTATGCTTACCCTTTTCATTTCTTGGTGTTAATTTCACTGTTTCATAGTTTAATGTAGTTTTTAGTAATTAATGTTGATGTTTTATGTTAGTTGTAATGATAAAGATTCATACTTTTTTAATATTTTGATGTTAATTTCACTGTTTAGTTATTTAATTTAGTTTTTGTTAGCTAATGTTAATGATGATTATAATGATAAAGATTTGTGCTTTTTTTTTTTTTTTTTTTTTTTTAAATTTTATGCATACCCTTTTAATATTTTGATGTTAATTTTACTGTTTAGTAGTTAATGTTGATGTTAATGATGGTTAGAATGATAAAGATTCATACCCTTTTGAGATTTTGATGTTAATTTCACTGTTTAGTTGTTTAATTTAGTTTTTGTTAGCTAATGTTAATGTTAATGATAAAGATTTGTGCTACTTTTAGGTTTTTTGTGCATACCCTTTTAATATTTTGATGTTACTTTTACTGTTTAGTAGTTAATGTCGATTTTTTTTGGTAGTTATAATGATAAAGATTTGTGCTTTTTATAGTTTTATAGGTTAGATTTTGTTTTTTATGCGTACCCTTTTGATTTTTGATGTTAATTCCACTGTTTAATTGTTTAATTTAGTTTTTATTAGTTAATGTAATGTTTTATGACATGTTAATGCTAGTTATAATGATAAAGATTTGTGCTATTTTTAGGTTTTTTGTGCATACCCTTTTAATATTTTGATGTTACTTTTACTGTTTAGTAGTTAATGTTGATTTTTTTTTAATGGTAGTTATAATGATAAAAGTTGGTGATTTTTAAATTTTATAGGTTTTTATGTGTACCCTTTTCATTTCTTGATGTAAATTTCACTGTTTGATAGTTTAATATTTTTTTTATTAGTTAATAGTGCTTTTATAGTTTTATTATAGGTTAGATTTTGTTTTTTATGCGCACCCTTTTGATATTTTGATGTTAATTCCACTGTTTGATAGTTTATTTTAGTTTTTATAAGTTAATGTTTTATGATAGTTATAATGATAAAGATTTGTGCTTTTATAATTTAATAGGTTAGACTTTGGTTTTTGAGGAATGCTACATCCACTCACAAATACCACACAAATCACCCACACGCTGAGGTGTCACCCATTGATTGATAGAAATTATTACAATTTCTCTCTCTTCTCTCTCATACCACCAATTAGTGGATGACACATCAGCGTGTGGGTAATTTTTGTGGAATTTGTGAGTGGATGTAGCAATCCTCTTGGTTTTTAAGCATACCCTTTTGATATTTTGATGTTAATTTCACTGTTTGATAGTTTAATTTAGTTTTTATTAGTTGACGTTGATGTTTTATGATATGCTAGTGATATTATATTTATAATAATAAAGATTTAGGCTTTATTGGTTTTATAGGCTTTTTGTGCATACCCTTTTGATATTTTGATGTTAATTTCACTGTTTGATAGTTTATTTACGTATTTTTTTATTAGTTAACTTTGATGTTTTTATGATATATTAATGATAGTAGAGATTTGTGCTTTTTTTAGTCATATATGTTTTTATGCATATCGTTTTGATATTTTGATGTTAATGATAAAGATTTGTGCTTTTATAATTTTTGCAGGTGGTTGTTCACGGGTATGGGTCGAATTTGTGTTAATTTTGATGGGTGATTAGGGAATTAGTGTTTAGTGATTCGGGTTTGGATAAAGTTTTAGATCGTGAATTAGGTTTCGTTTGGTTGGTTAGTTATGGCTGCAGTAGACGTTGCTAAGTATTCACATAGTCCTACGCATAAAGCTGTTGTAACGAAAGACTATACCGGTTTAAAGAAAATTATCGCGGGTTTGCCTCGGCTTTGTGATCCTTCCGAGATTCATAATGAAACGATATCTTTAGCTGAGGAAGCTAAAGCTGATGCGATTTCGGCCGTCATTGACCGTCGTGATGTACCTAACCGAGATACGCCATTACATTTGGCTGTTAAGCTTGCTGATGTCACTGCAACTGAAATGCTTATGCTTGCGGGTGCTGATTGGAGTTTGCAAAATGAGCATGGGTGGAGTGCACTTCAAGAAGCGATATGTAATAGGGAAGAAGTTATTGCTAGGATTATAGTTAGACATTATCAGCCGATAGCTTGGGGGAAATGGTGTAGGAGGTTGCCTCGTTTAGTAGGGACTATGAGACGTATGCGGGACTTTTATATGGAAATTACTTTTCAGTTTGAAAGTTCGGTTATTCCGTTTATTTCAAGAATTGCTCCGTCTGATACGTATAAGATATGGAAACGAGGTGCGAATTTGAGGGCGGATATGACTTTAGCGGGGTTTGATGGGTTTAGAATTCAAAGGGCTGATCAAACTGTTTTATTCCTAGGTGACGGTTCTGAAGATGGGCGGGTCCCACCGGGATCTTTGTTAATGATATCACACAAAAACAAAGAAGTGATGAATGCGTTAGATGGTGCTGGTGCACCTGCAACCGACGCAGAAGTGCAACAGGAAGTTCAAGCGATGTCCCAGACTAATATTTTCAGACCTGGGATTGACGTGACAGAAGCGGTTCTTTTACCGCAGATGACCTGGCGACGACAGGAGAAAACCGAGACTGTTGGCGGGTGGAAGTGTAAAGTATACGATATGCACAATGTGGTTGTGAGTATCAAGTCCAGACGGGTACCAGGTGCTATGTCAGACGATGAATTTTTTTCATCTTGTAATGAAAACGAAACAGAAAGTGAAGAGCTTAACGATATTCTAACGGATGAAGAACGGAAACAGCTCGAAGCTGCATTGAAGTTAGATCCAGATGCCGGTCCCGAAAATGGTGACGCGATTATCGGACATCGACATAGTTGTTATGAGCAAAGTGACATCTCGATTGAGGATGTACCCAGTTTCCGAAATGACCGAAACGGTGAGATCAAGCATGATAAAGACAAGAAAGGTTGGTTTGAAGGGTGGAGGAAACGAGATAATAAGCATGAAAGACCCCGAAAGGGTGCGGGTGCGGGTGCACCAGTCCCACCGGTCCCACCTAGAGGTTCATTATGTATAGATGAAAAGGTTAGTGATTTACTCGGGGACTCACCATCTACGAGTCAAAGTCAGATTCAACCAGGAAGGCGTTCTATGGAGATCACTGTGAAAGAAACCGAGAACAGGAGAGCGAAAGATTCAACTGCAAATAGGCGAAAAGATGGGAGCCGTGAGAATGAATATAAGAAAGGTTTAAGGCCTATTCTTTGGCTTGCACCTAATTTTCCATTGCGTACCGAGGAACTCTTGCCTTTGCTTGATATATTGGCAAATAAAGTGAAGGCCATACGAAGATTGAGGGATTTGCTTACCACAAAACTTCCAATGGGGACGTTTCCTGTCAAGGTACTCTTACATTTTTCACTACTATTCGTTATGTAAGCTGTTTATTTGAGATTGTAGTTGACATATTCATTTTGAGGTGTCGTAAGTATGTACTGTCCTGCATTCATTTTGGTATGTCGTGATATTGGTCTATTTGCATATAATTGGTGCCGAGAAACATTGTTTACTAACTCACAAAAGAAAAGATTGCACACATTTACAGAATTCGAATGTAAAAGCATTTGTGTACTAATTCATTGTTTGGTAATAATATGGTCTCAGGTTGCTATTCCCGTGGTTCCCACCATACGGGTGCTGGTCACTTTTACAAAGTTTGAAGAGCTACAACCGGTGGATGAATTTACAACCCCGCCTTCAAGTCCCACAGGAGGTGATCACGATAGCCCGTCAATGACAAATAACCCATCCACATCATCATCTTGGTTTCAGTGGATTAAAACGCCATATCACCGTGCTAACTCAACCGGTGCTTCAAGCAGTAGGATAGAAACCACTCTAGACCCGTTTGCAATTCCTGCTGACTACACTTGGATCAGTGCCGAAGCAAAGAAGAAGAAGATGCAAGAGAAGAACAAATCAAAGAAAGGAAGAAGTCAAAGTAAAAACGAGTAGTCAATGATTGAATTTGAACCCGCAAACAAGTCGGTAAAATTGTTTTATTGAAATCATTACTAGTTTTCGCACTAGTTTAAGAACGAAATTTGGAGCCACTTTGTTAGGATTGAGACTCCAGTAAATCATTGTGGGGGGTATAAAAAGTTGAAATTGTGATTCTTGAATTCCATTGTTTGACTTTGTGGTCAATGCTTGCGCTTTCACTATTTTAGACTAATTTAATCTATCGTTATACATTTCACTACTCAGATAAGAACATATATCGTCAATCAAGCTTACACACATTAGGAGTTTAGAGCAGAATCTGCTTTGACTTGAAAAAGTCGAGAGCCCTAGTTAGAGAATTGCACATACACACGAATTCCGTACACCCGTTAGCTCTCCATCATCCGACACACTATCAATTAATCAAAGGTCAAAACTTTAGTACGAATCATGATGAACGCCAAAATCTCGAAACCAAAACATATAAAGATAGTTGTTACTTGTTTTAAGGTTTACCTTGGCTCGAATTCTTGAATATGAGCGATATCCTTGCCATGATCATCCGGCCAAGTAACTTTTCTTATTCCTGTACTAATTTGATTAGCCTCTTCATGTAGTAATGTTTTCTTGAGATTACTCTTTATTGGTATTCCTGTCTGATTATTTCCGTTCATCTTTCTCCTGGACTCGCTGCTTATACCATTGATCATCACATGACGACGATGATAATCTTTGGTCTTGTTATTTGATCTGTTGCTGCTGCTTTCGTCGTTTGCTTTTTCTTTTCTGGAGCTTGACGGTGCATAGCAGGAGCAGACCAGAGATGTGCATCGATTATGTGCTGATGCCGCCAGGGTACGGAATATTGAGCTTAGTATACAACCCTTTTGCCCCTCCTGCCCCTTGTCCGAAGAAGTTTTAGGTATTTTTGGAAAATTTAGACCAAGGAAACTAGAGCGTCTGAGCGTGTGTTTTGTTAAGATTTGAAATGACCAGTCGTCCGAAATTGGCTATAGATAGTGGAACAAGATTTTTGGTAGGGAACAATGCAATCATATTTTCTTCCACCAAAATGTGCTTTTACCTCTGGCTCATAAGTGGAGAGGTGTGGCATTGTGCTTTTATCATTGCTTTTATACAAAATTGGTTTTTCGTACTTGTTCTAGCGGTAAAGAGACCGAGATTTTCTTTACTATGATGATACTGCGATTGTGTGCCAAAATTGGTTTTTCATCTATATTCAACTCCTTTCATAGTCTGTTTGCTTGCGCACACACATTTGCCGGGGTCTTTCTGGAAGCAGTACTTTACTCTCGGGTAGGCTGTGTGACCGTTTACATCTCACCTCCCTCATACCTCGCTCCAACAAGATTAGGTATTGTCGTTGTTGTATCTAAATAAAATGTTTGGTCTTGGTCTGTAATTCTGTAAAGGGCAAATTACCTGAAAATGTATTTAATTTGCCACTTTTTACCATTGTATGTAGCTATTTTTTTTCCTATTGTGTGATTAAACTTTCGAATTTGGTACATTGTGTGTATTTTGTGACCATTTTACCCTTACATTTTCAAAATTTCAAAGGGTAAAATGGTCATTTTATAAGGCTAAAAAGTCACAAAATACACACAATGTATCAAATTCGAAAGTTTAGTCACACAATAAGGAAAAAAAAAAAGATGATTACATACAATGGTAAAAAGTGACAAGTTAAATACATTTTCAAGTAATTTGTCCTCGACTAAAAGTTCTCATTTTTGCTAATCATTTTATCAGATGCATATAGAAGATATACAGGAAATATGTTTTAGTACAAGGGGTAAAAACTTAAAAGGCAAGATGCGCATGTGATAGTAAATTTAAAGTACACAAGATTCAATGATCATCATGCTGCACAATCATATCATCATGTGTCCATATGTCCTCTATAATCTTGACAAACAAAAAGATGCTTTTCTGAATATTATTTGTAATAAAAAATGCTTTAAATTACTATTACTAATATATACATTTCCCGTCCCCTTTGATGAATAGTAACCCGGGGTACTATTCTTTCTACAATAACGGGCCTTGGGCCTTTTTTTTTGGTTCGGGTGGGCATGCGTACTAAGTCCAGCCCGTTTCATTTGTGGCCCCCTTTTTTTGAGATTACTCGGACCCGGGTGGGCATGCATACCTTAATATTGAAACATCCCGCCACAACGTGCGGGTTTAAAACCTCGTTTTGAGTAAAGGGTGTGTGAGAAAATGCTTAAAAGATCAGTACTAACATATGACAATTAACTGTCTATAAAACTTACATTACAGCTACAACAAAAGTTCAAAATTTCACTGCTTACAAAAGTTCGATAGCTTCTAGAACTTAGCCGGGTCGTCTGGAGGACTAATAATAATCCAAAGCAACGAGACCGTTATGGACAAAAGACCTACCCAAACGTAAATGATCGTCGTCACTTTTCCTTTTCTACCCATTAGCCCTTTCATAAACGGATACATATGAGCCAACACCCAAAAGCTAAAAAACGCTCCACCGACTAGCTTATTCCACTGCGGTATCACACTAAAAAGAGTCCTTGCAGTCCCCATTATAAGCGCCACAATGTTGGTGATACAAATAGTAAGCGGCATTATAAAGAGACTCGTCCATTTGACCACATAAAGATCAGCATATATGTCATCTTCGTCTTCAGCTGCTGATTTGGAAGTTAAAGTGAACGAGATCTCAATGCCAGCAATCACCTTTAACAGCCCTTGAATCACAGCTGCAAGATGAGCACTCGACCCACCAATAGCCCAAAACTGCTCGTTTCTCCACCATTCTTCGAGGGCTATACCCGACCACTTAACTTCAAGGAGAGAGATTAAACATAATGTGATTGTCATGAGCAATAGGTACGTTAGAAACGTTGCATCTATGTTTGGGACAATGAATTGTCCTGTGAACATGCACATTGCTGGTAGGAATAAGTATAAAACGAGGAATATTGATGTGAACGGGTATATACCAACGTTTAGATAAGCTATGCGTTGTAGGAATTTGAGACGTGAAGTTGCTAGAAAAGCGTTGTTTTTTGAGAAGAAGATTTCGACTGAACCAGTGGCCCAACGGAGGACTTGGCCTAAGCGGTCTGTTAAGTTTATTGGTGCTGTGCCACGAAATGCATCTCGTTTTGTTATGCAGTATATTGATCGCCAGCCACGATTGTGCATTCTGTAACCTGTTACTACATCTTCTGTTACTGACCCGTAGATCCATCCTATCCTTTCTCCCCATTCGGTATTTTCTTCATACCAGCAGGATATAACAGCAATAGCCTCGGCTACAGTGGGTGCATCCAGTGGAGGACGTGGCTCAAGTAGTGCACCCGGAGGTCGGCCATTCTTGACAGACACGTGATCAGCAAGTGGCCGCCCTTGATACTCAGCCACTGCAATAGAGTCGACAAACAAGTTTGAGCTACCAAACTTTTTCGGGAGGCTTAAATCAGGATGGTCTTCATTTAAGACCGAGTTTTCTATATCACTATCTTGAGCACGCACCGCCTGCAATGAGTCACTTGGAGAAAGTGTGGCTGCAGGTTTCTTGTTCTGCCCAACAAATCCGCTATACTCAAACGCTCGAGGTGGGCTAAATCCATAGAGTGCATATCGTCTAAACATGCAACCCGTTCCTACATACACCGGACCTTGTAGACCATCCAAGGCTCTCATATTCCCTGATCATGTAAAGAAACATGCTTTAAAAGCAAAACTAAAAAAAAGAAAACATTCAAAATTTGTATTTTTCACAAACACTAAAAAGGAACAAATACCACACCATCGAAAAAGACTGTGTTATGGTTGGCATATCTATCAGACGGATCGATGCCTTCAAATCTTTGCGGAAACTGTATGTAGCAAACACGATCACCACCACGGTCCATCATGAAGCACATACCTTCCCTTAGAGCCATGTTGTAATTTATATAATGGTCACAATCTAAGTTAAGAATGAAAGGTCCATTGGAGAGTATAGCCGATGCTCTAACCAACGCGTTCATGGCTCCTGCCTTCTTCTCATGGTCATAACCAGGACGTTTCTCACGTGATACATACACAAACATTGGAATTCTAATATCCACATCCGTGAAATCTAGTTTTCCTTCATCTTCAATCCCCATTACTGGATCATTTTCTGGCATCTTGCTCATTATCTGTATAATTCCGGCATGATCACCCTTTTTGTGATCGGTTGTTGGGTCCAACCATGTACCCGGCCAATGTGTACCATCCGCCATCCAAGTTGCCTTGGGGACCGGACCAGACTCCGAAGATGCTGAACTATCACTCTTCTTTTTCTCCTTCATTTCTTCCCTATTGTTGTACTTTTCACTACGTTTTTTTATCACATCCGGAAGACCATTGATCCTGACTTTAAACTCGTCATACTCTCTCTTGATCCAACGATGGTCCTTCACGAAATCAGGCTTTTTCTTGTTCTTGGTTGGGTCTGTTTTCTGAGTGAAATAGCTATCGGGGTTCCTTGGCTCAATGTTGTGTTTGCGACAAAAGGGCACCCAAAGCTGCATTTTAAGTACCCGTCAGACAAAGCATAAGTAAAGTACACAAAATTACCACGTCTACTTACTATAAACTGTTAACCGATCTTGTTTCACTTACATGAGAAAAGTTTACTGCCTCAGCCATAGCCTCGAATGTCAAGATGGCGCCACCATCATCAGAAATATAGAGAGCCACCTTCTCAATAGGATATTCAACCGCAAGGATAGACAAAATGGTGTTAGCAGTAACTAAAGGCGGTTCCTTATCAGGGTCAGCCGTAGATATAAACACATCTACTCCCGGGAGATCAGATCGGCCAGTTGGATTTGCACGAGACTTACTCTCAAACTTATCTTTAAGAGCCACCAAATCCGTTGCTCGGTTTATAGGATTTAGCTTTGGTAGCTGATCTAGTAACCATGAAAACGCAAACCAAATCTCACATGCAATTGATATGCTCCATAACCACATTGCATCATAATTCGGGTTCTGTAATCGCCATGATAGAAAGAAGAACTGCGTTACTAATCTAATACCAACAAGTACCCTGTCCACAAAATAAACATGTTTGTATCTGTGTTCATTACAAAAACCGACCAATCTATCCTAAATAAGAGACACGTACATTGAGAACTGCACCTGTATGGGCTAAGGACGCTAGCCGGAACTTGAGTCTTGCGTGTAAGAGGTTTCCAAGGCTTGTCCATGAAGTCCGCAAATTTGGCTCCACTTTTAGGATCAATCTTATCGTCATCTTGCCAACAAGCGTTTCCAATACCATATCTACCTTTGCTCTCAAACAACCAACGTTGGTGATCAAAGTCTGTAGATTGGTTTTTTACTAGCATAGATTTATTATTTGCTGACAGTAACGCTATTTGGCGGTCTGATTCATCATCGCTCACAGAATGTCCGCTTGAGGTTCTACGTGTAACCTTTTTCACCCCTTTAGGCGAACGTGACGGACTAGGGGACATCATGGCTGCAAATGCAAATGCATATGCTTCTTTTTTTCTGTTTTTTTCTCCTATCTATTTACAAAACATGTTTTATTGGCCTAGTTTCGGGTAATCCTATGAAGAAAAAGTTTTAGCAATATCGGAAAACATGTCGAAAAGGAAAGAAAAGAAAGATCATTTGACTAAACATATGATTACAGCCATTGCTGACTCCTTATTTCATGCCATAGATTTCTCATTGTCCTAACTCCTAACAATAATTATAAACGTTGCAATTTTAGCATTAATTTTGTATTTATTTTAAACTTGTTACACTAACGTTACAACTTACAACCTTGATTAGAACTTGCAAGTGCACATACAGGCCTAGTTAAGCCCAAAGACTGAATTCTTGGTCCAATACTCACTAGGTCCGGCCCATTTGAAAATACATGTTAGTTTTAGGCCCAAACAAGTAATGAAGTGAACATGCATATTATAAAATGGAACTTACATAAGATTTAGGGAAAAAAAAAAAAAAAAAGGATTTCATTAAGTAAAAGGTTAGGAGTATAAAACTTGTACCGACCAAACACTAATAGACCAGCTTGAAATTATTACTCGTCCTGGACAAATCTTTTCGAGTATTGACATAATTTTCTCGTCAATTCGTTAAATCTGAGTCGAGCTCTTTCGAGATTCCGTACTGATTCTGGTGTGTACACACTACATATTATGCTTCAAAGATAATACGTAGGAAGTACGCACAGGTTGACTCGATTTAGGGTAGGCTTATATGGGGCTTATGAACTTAAATTTCAAAAATAAGCTCCAACCTAAAAATAAGTCTCGTTTGGCGTATAGGCTTATAGGGAGACTTTTGAAATTATAAACCCCAACCAGAAAATAAGCCCTAGCCCCGAAAATGAGGCTAAAATTTTTAGACGAGGCTTCTAATATGTTAAATTACTTAATTGCCCACAAAAATATCTAATACATACATATGTTAATTTAATTGTATGTTTTTTAATTATTTTTTTTAGTAATTTTACAATAATAGCTCCAACTTAAACTAATTTCTCAAACAAGTTTATGAAAATAAAATTCTAGTTTCGACTAATAATATAAGCCCCAGCCCCAGCCCAGCCTAGCCCATTTTGCTAAACATACTTTTAGAAGAACGCTCACCGGTTTTAAGAAAACCTGACAATTGTTTTGCAAGTTCCCTTTTTCGAAATCAATTGAGCTTTGCGTCATGAAGGTTGACCACAATGTTGCTACCTGTGAAATTGGAGAATGTTACCACTAGTCGATAAATCTTATTGTGAGTTATCTTTCTTACCATTCACCACTAACTAGGATATAAATATATAACTACATCATATAATTTTGAAAAGTAATTACTATCTAGATACGCAAAATTACGTACTCTAATCTTTGTAACTCAAATTTTGGTGTACTTTTACGAAACAAAAAAAAAAATTACAATAAATATAAAAAGTTAAGAACTTGTACAAATTTAGGTTTTCCAATGGCAAAGACGTTCAGTTTTCACATGTAACTTTACATGTGAACGTCATTGGCCATTGTCTAACCTAAACATAATACCACTCTGAACACATTATATCCATATATGCCGTAGTATATAAGCGAAGAACATTTCATTTCTTCGACCTATGTGGGATGGTTGAATGGTCTTATAGAAAAAATTAATAAAGTACTTAAATGTTGTTTCGTGAAACTTTAGTATCATTTGTATGTTCATTACACACCATTTGTCTTTAGAATTGAAGGTAATCGGTTAATTGATGTAAAGTATGGTTTTTAAGTGAAGCAATTGGACGAGGAGATCCCCTACCGAGTATAATGCTATAACTGATTATGTTCATGTGACTCGATTTGGCTTGTGTTTATATCTCATATGGGTTGAAACATTAACAAAATACAACCAAAGTTGAATATATAATATGCATATGTTTTTCGTGTGAAAATTGTGCAACAACCATTCAGATAAATGTTTGAATAGCTTTATAGCTAGCTTTGTGCAAGTATTTAACATTGAAATAAACCAAACTAAAATTCTAAAAGGAAGTCAATGAAATACCAAAAATTGACAAACGACGGTAACAATTTGGTGTCGGATTGAAACTATAGTTGACAAGGATTATTTCTTCATTTTTTAACTTTATAACCGGTAGACAAATGAGCTTTTTCTTATTCAGTTATCAAATGAGGGCGAGTATTTGACTCAAATATACACGGCTTAATCTGAGTATCACCGTAAATGTTTCTGATCGTTTTTCTTACCCGTCTATGTATCTAGTGAGATTTATACCCTATACCTTTTGTGAAGACATAATGCGTCTCACCAAACAGTAAATATCTTAAAAGTGGTGAAAATAGTCTCAGCAGTTTAGTGTTTAGCAAAAATGGCCCCTGTATTTTATATGCTTTGCAACATTAGTCCTTAAAAAAGCAAAAAAGTTTCTTGAAAATTCCTGAAAACAGCAAAAAATGTCTCCTACGTTTAGTTTTTAACAAAAATTATCCATGTGTCTTATTTATTTTGCAACAGTCCCTAAAAACTGCAAAAAAGATCCTTAGCGTTAACATTCGATTACAAAAATAGTCCCTCGTTATCATACCGCGTACCGCATACGAACCATACCACGTGTTAGAATAACATGGTAAACCTGTTTGAATTCTTGGTCCAGTACTCACTAGGTCCGGCCCCTTTGAAAATACATGTTAACTTTAGGCCCAAACAAGTAAACATGCATATTGTAGAATGGAACTTAGATAAGATAAGAAAAATGGATTTCAGTAAGTAACATGTATAAAACTTGTATCGATCAAACACTAATAAAAAAATGTTACATCTAGGTACACAGACGACTCGATTTAGAAGTTGATATCTAGCGTGTACACATTGTGCTTCAAAGATAATGCGTAGGAAGTACGCATAGGTTGACTCGATTTAGAAGAATGTTCACCAGTTTAAAGAAAACATGACAATTGTTTTGCAAAGTTCCCTTTTTCGGAATCAACTGAGCTTTGTGTCATGAAGGTTGACCACAATGTTTGCTACCTGTGAAATTGGAACTCATAATGTTACCACTTGTCACTAACTAGGATATATCATATTGTGCGTTATCTTTCTTACCATTCGATCCTTCACCACTAACTAGGATACAAGTATTTAAATACGAGGAATGCTATACTCACAAAAACACATCCAAAAAAAGATGTCAGTGAGTGATTGGCTTAATCAGAGAAAATAGAGAGAAATTATAGCGAAATACACTAATCACTCACTGACACCTCATTTTGGGATGTTTTCGTGATATTTTTATGTGAGTGCATCATTCCTCTATAACTACATTGTATAACTTTAAAAAGTAATTATCATCTAGATATGCAAAATTATGTACTCTAAATTTTGTAAATCAAATTTTGGTGTACTTTTTAAGAAGCAAAAAAGTTAAGAACTTGTACAAATTTAGGTCCGACACAATTGATGATATTCCATAAACATTATATATGAATGTCATTAATCATTGTCCAACCTAAATATAATACCATTCTAAAGACATTATATCCATATACGTCGTAGTATATAAGCAAAGAACAATTCATTTCTTCAACCTATGTGGGATGGTTGAATCAGGGACGGATCAAGGAATTAAGAATAAGGGGGCCAAAAAAAATTTCTCATGCTACCAAAGTAATTTAACTAAAACTTCAAACAATATGTTCTAATGATCACGTACGTTAGGTTACAAACTTAAAATTTTGATAAGAAAACACATCGATAACTAATAAAAAAGTATTAGATGAAAACATTGTGCATGAAACGGTGTCAAGCTTCACTTAATTCTTTTGACATCTAAAGGTTAGGAGGGTCATTTGCTTATAGTTGAGTCATAGGTTTAAATTTTATAAGATAAATAGCAAAGCGATTGGGCGTGTTGGAGGGGGCCGAGCACCCCGTGGCTCCCCCACTGTCTCCGTCTCTGGGTTGAATAGTCTTATAGAAAAAATTAATAAAGTATCTAAATGTTGTTTCATGAAACTTTGTGTGTTCATTAAACACCATTTATCTTTTGAAGAATTGAAGGTAATCGGATAATTGATGTAAAGTTCGGTTTTTAAGTGAAGCAATTGGACGATGAGATCCCCTACCGAGTATAATGCTATAACTGATTACGTGCATGTGACTCGATTTGGCTTGTGTTTATATCTCATACGGGTTGAAACATTAACAAAATACAACCAAAGTTGAATAATTGTGTAACAACCATTCAGATAAATGTTTGGTTTTTAACATTGAAGGAAACCAAAGTATAATTCTAAAATGAAGTCAATGAAATACCAAAACTTGACAAACGACAGTAACAATTTGGTGCCGGATTGAAACTATAGTTGACCAGGATTATTGCTTCATTTTTTACCTTTAAAATGGGTAGACGGATCAGCTTTTCTTATTCAGTTACCAGATGAGGGCGAGTATTTGACTCAAATATACGCGGCTTAATCTGAGTATCACCGTAAATGTTTCGACCCATTTTCTTACCCGTCTATGTATAATGTATCTAGTGAGATTTAAACTCTATGCCTTTTGTGAAGACATAATGCGTCTCACCAAACAGTAAATATTTCGTAAAAGTGGCAAAAATAGTCTTTGCAGTTTAGTGTTTAGCAAAAATGGCCCTTTGCGTTTTATTTTCTTTGCAAAAATAGTCCTTAAAAAGCAAAAAAGTTTCTGAGAATTCCTGGAAACAGCAAGAATCGTCCCCACGTTTAGGTTTTAACAGAAATCATCCATGTGTTTTATTTATTTTGCAACAGTCCCTAAAAACTGCAAAAAAGGTCCTTGGCGTTAACATGCAATTACGAAAACAGTTCCTTGTTATCATACCGCATACGAACCATACCATGTGTTAGAAATAACATGGTAAACCTGTTTGATCATCTAGCTAGTACCAAGGTTCCGAACAAACAAAGTATCTTTCACAATAAGTAGGCATGACAACCGATTACAAGATTTAACAAGAGTACTTGTGTTTATTGTCAAGCTCTAGCACATTAACATATCTATCAGAGTTTACCAAAAAAATGGCACAGAGTGGGAAATTAGTCGTCGATGAACACAAATTATCTTTAGCTCATGATTTGAGATGGATTGGACGAAATGACAACAGAAATATGTTTAGCTTCTTTTTTCTGTTTTTTCTCCTATCGACCTATCTATTAACAAAACATGTTTTATTGGCCCAGTGTCGGATCATCCTATGAATAAAAAGTATAAGCAATTTCGGAAAACATGTCGAAAAGGAAGAAAAGAGGAATATCATTTGACTAACATATGTTTACAGCCATTGCTGACTCCTTATTTCATGCCATAGATTTCTCATTGTCCTAAAATTAAAAACGTTGCAACCTTAGCATTAATTTGTAATTATTTCAAACTTATTACACAAACGTTACAACTACTGATTAGAACTTGCAAGTGCTACAGGCCTAGTTAATCCCAAAGTCTGAATTTTCGGTCCATTACTCACTAGATCCGGCCCATTTGAAAATACATGTCAGTTTTAGGCCCAAACAAGTAAACATGCTTACATGCATATTATATAAAGGGTTAATTGCGTGAGAATATATAAAACTTACCATTTTTTTTTTTAGTTTCCTGTAGTAGACTTTTTATTACACTATTAAATCACAAAATTTTTGAATTCGTTCTTTTATGTATATTTTGCTCGTGGAAACTGACCATTTTACTCCTCGGTATAAATAGATATAATATTGATACCGATGGGTAAAACGGTCATAGGATATACGGAAATGAACAAATTCAAAAATCTTGTGTTTTATTAGAGTCTACTACACTAAACTATAAAAAATGATAAGTTAAATACATTCCTAGGCAATTAACATTAACCTTGTTATAAAATGAAACTTAGACAAGATAAGAAAAAAGGATTTCATTAACAGGTTGGAAGTATAAAACTTGTATCGACCAAACACTAATAAAAAACTTTACATGCATCATATAATCACATGCATATTCCTGTTGAAAAGAATCTATTCATTTAGCCAAGTCTTTAAAGAAGTGGATATCTGGTGTGTACACATTGTGCTTCAAAGATGGACGGTTTTCCTGAAAATTGTTTGCAAAGTTCCCTTTTTGGGGATCAAGTGAGCTTTGCGTCATGAAGGTTGACCACAATGTTGCTACCTGTGAAATTGGAACTCATAATGTTACCACTTGTCGCTAACTAGGATATATAATATTGTGACCACCAACAAGGATATAAGTATATATAACTACATCATATATCGTATAACTTTGAAAAGTACTCCGTAATTACTATCTAGATATGCAAAATTATGTACTCTAATTTTTGTAAATAAAGTTTTGGTGTACTTATTAAGAAACAAAAAGAAGTTAATATAAAAAGTTAAGAACTTGTACAAATTTAGGTCCGACAACCTTTAATAGCGTTCACATTATATATGGACGTCATTAATCATTGCCAAACCTAAGCATAATACCATTCTAAACACATTATATCGATATATGCCGTAGTATATAAGCAAAGAACATTTCATTTCTTCAACCTATGTGGGATGGTTGAACGATCTTATAGAAAAAAAAATAATAATAAAGTACTTAAATGTTGTTTCGTGAAACTTTAGTATCATTTGTATGTTCATTACACACCATTTATCTTTTGAAGAATTGAAGGTAATCGGTTAATTGATGTAAAGTTCGGTTTTTAAGTGAAGCAATTGGACGATGAGATCCCCTACCGAGTATAATGCTATAACTGATTACGTGCATGTGACTCGATTTGGCTTGGCTTGTGTTTATATCTCATACGGGTTGAAACATTAACCAAATACAACCAAAGTTGTGTATATAATATGCATATGTTTTATGTGTGAAAAATTGTGAACAAACCATTCAGATAAATGTTTGAATAGCTTTGTGCAAGTATTGTTTATTTTTTTTAACTTTATAACGGGTAGACGAATGAGCTATTTCTTATTCATTTATAAGATGAGGGCGAGTATTTGACTCAAATATATGTGGCTTAATCGGAGTATCACCGTAAACATTTCCGACCCCTTTTTCTTACCCGTCTATGTATCTAGTGAAATTTAAACCCTATACCTTTTGTGGAGACATAATGCGTCTCACCAAACAGTACATATTTCTTAAAAGTGGCAAAAATAGTCTCAGGAGTTTAGTGTTTAGCAAAAATGGCCCCTGTGTTTTATATGCTTTGCAAAAATAGCCCTTAAAAAAGCAAAAAAGTTTCTGAAAATTCCTGGAAACAGTAAAATGGTCCCCTACTCCCAGTGTTCTAAAAGGCGCGCCAAGGCGCCGTCAAGGCGTCGTCAAGGCGCGAGGCGTGGCCTCGACGCCACGAAATGGACCAAGGCGTGAGGTCTAGGCGTCGTGTCAAAAGGCGTGGAATAAGGCGTGAAAAGGCGTGCCTTTTGGTAAGGCGTGGCGCCATTTTTAGAAGCATTTAGGGGATTTATGGATTTGGGCTTGAATTTCAAGTATTTGGGTTATTTCTTTCTTAGGCCTCGTAATTTCAAAACTTAATTCCTACTTGGGCATCGTATTTGGGCCTAGCTATTTGGGATTTAGGCTTTAGTATTTGAAATTCCTCTTATAAAATGATATAAAATTATAAATACATTAATTTATAAATATTTTGTTGCCGCCTTAAGCACGCCTTAAGAAACGCTAAGGCTTCGCAAAGGCGCGTAAGGCTTGAGGCGTGACTTTGCCGCCACGCCACGCCTCACGCCTTTTAGAACATTGCCTACTCCCCTACGTTTTAGTTTTTAACAGAAATTAATTTGTATTTATTTTAAAATTGTTACTAGGGGTGTTCATCGGTTCGGTTATCGGTTTATTCGGTTCGGGTTGTTCGGTTAAAAATTTTTTTTGGGTCATATCCGAAAACCGAACCGAACCGAAAATATCTATAACCGAACCGAACCGAGAACCGAACCGAAGTTCGGTTCGGTTATGGGTCAAAACCGAAAACCGAATTTTTTACTTAAATTACACTATTTGTATTTTTTTTTTAATTTAATTATATATATTTTTGGGAAAAAAAATATTTCAAGCATAAAAAGGTGTTTTTCTATATTAGTATAAAATTTTAATGGATATTTTTTATATTTAAAATAATATAAATATATAAAAAATATATTTATTTATATAAATTCGGTTTTCGGTTCAGATAGCTAAACCCATATCCAAACCGAAAACCGAATTTTTAATTCGGTTCGGTTCGGTTTTAACAAGTTCGGTTCGGTTATATGTTGGGAGTATAAAACTTGTATCGACCAAACACTAATAAAAAAACGTTACATCTAGGTACACAGACGACTCGATTTAGAAGTAGATATATATATCTGGTGTGTACACATTGTGCTTCAAAGATAATACGTAGGAAGTATGCACAAGTTGACTCGATTTAAAAGAATGTTCACCTGTTTTAAGAAAACCTAACAATTCATTTGCATTCGAATCAACTGAGCTTTGCGTCATGAAGGTTGACCACGATGTTGCTACCTGTGAAATTGGAACTCATAATGTTACCACTTGTCACTAACTAGGATATATCGTATTGTGCGTTATATTTCTTACCATTCGGTCATTCACCAATCACCACTAACTAGGATACAAGTATATAACTACATCGTATAACTTTGAAAAGTAATTACTATCTAGATACGCAAAATTATGTTCTCTAATCTTTGTAAATCAAAATTTGGTGTACTTTTTAAGAAACTAAAAGAAGTTGCAATAAATATAAAAAGTTTAGAACTTGTACAAATTTAGGTATTCAAGAAACAACGTTCACTTTTTTTCACTTTTTATATGAACTTCATTGATCATTGTCTAACCTAAACATAATACCACTCTGAACACATTATTTCTATATACGCTGTAGTATATAAGCAAATAACATTTCATTTCTTCAATCTATGTGGGATGTAAGGTTGAATGGGTCGGGTCTTATAGACAAAATTATTAATGTACCTAAATGTTGTTTCCTGAAACTTTAGTATCATTTGTGTGCTCATTACACTCCATTTATCTTTTGAAGACTTGAAGGTAATCGGTTAATTGAAGTAAAATACGGTTTTTAAGTGAAGCAATTGGACGAGGAGATCCTCTATCGAGTATAATGTTATTACAGATTACGTGGGTGTGAATCGATTTGGCTTGTGTTTATATCTCGTACGGTTCAACGCACAACATCCCTAATCATCTCTATCGAGATCTTTTGCGAGTGTGTAGTTTTTTTCTCGGGCTCTTGTCGTTTAGCTTCACACTTGTTTTTTGGAACCATTTTGTTATAGCAATCAAGAGATTAAAACATTAACAAAATACAACCAAAGTTGAATATATAATATGCATATGTTTTAAGTGTGAAAAATTGTGTAACAACCATTTAGATAAATGTTTGAATAGATTTGTGCAAGTATTTAACATTGAAACAAACCAAATTGAAATTCTATAGTAAATGAATAACCAAAACTTGACAAACGACAGTAACAATTTGGCGTCGGACTGAAACTATAGTTGGTGATGATTATTGCTTCATTTTTTAACTTTAACACGGGTAAACGAATGGGATTTTTGTTATTCAGCATAAGAGGGCGAGTATTTGACTCAAATGTACGTGGTTAACCGGAGTATCACCGTTAACATTTCCGACCCTTTTTCTACCCCGTCAAATATGTACCTAGTGAGATTTGAACCCTATAAGAAATCATGAAGACATAATGTGTCTTACCCGTTAGGCACATTTGTTGGTCGTTTCATTTCTAACTTTCGGCATCAATAGTTTTGAGCCTCAAGACTTCAATTTTAAATGACTGATAAAAATGTTAAGATATCTTTGAGAACAGTTACTCTTGAACTGAAAAAAAAAAAAAATTAAACCAATCTGAATATTTGTCACTAAAATGAAACCGACTAAAAGTGTTTTCAAGTAAACAAACTCTCTTACACTAACCCGGTTTTTCGTCAAACAATTACAGAAGAAGGATGCTTTAACAATAGGTTGTAATTTTCTGGTTTTAGGTTGATTTTCAAACTCAACAAAGGAATCCAACTTTGCAACGAATTGACACGAACTAAACCGTTCTAAACTTTATGGTCGAAAACTGCAGCTCTGAGAGCAAAAGTTTCTATGCATTGACAGTAAATGAAACATGACTGTACAAGACTACAAGAGTCGAAGCATCTGCAGCTTCCTGAGATTTCAAACTTTGTCATCATACTACATTCGAACGAAACCACGTGTTAGAATAACATGGTAACCTGTTTGATCTTCTAGCTAGTACCAAGGTTCCAAATAAACAATGTATCTTTCACAATAAGTAGGAATGACAACCGGTTACAAGATTTACCAAGAGTGCTTGAATTAATCGTCAAGCTCTAGCATATTAACATATCTATCAGAGTTTACAAAATAAATGGCATGGAGTGGGAAATTAGTCGTCAATGGGCACAAACTATCTTTAGCTCATGATTTGAGAGGGACTGGCCGAAATGAGGACAGTTACTAATGAGTCCCATAATTTGCAGAAATATCTACACAGTGAAAGCATTTCAATAGAAATAACGAGATAAATCCAACAATGGCATCATAAAGAAGCGTCAGAACCAAGAGAGTGCAACATCTTGATCTTTTTTAGATGTTCTGTTATTTTGACCAGAATAGCACTCAAAGATGAACACCAGAACATCCAAATAAAGACGTTGCACTCCTCCAAATCATTGGAAGAGTATATCTCTTAGTTCATGTTGAAACTATCATTGACTTTATCTCAAGGCATTCATGTCGAATCGCTTTCATGGTGCAAGATTGTAATGCAAAGAATAGTGGTCTTTAGTATCGAGACTCATTTCATCAAATCCCATATCTCTATCAGCTAGAAACATTCATTATGCGCATTCAGGACTAATTCTCAGGAATGTGCCAGAATCAAGGTAATCTGGTAACATAATTTGCAATGTTTCTTAAACAGAACTTAACACATCTAAAAACGTTTACACAAACTGTCAAATAAAAACATAGAGTGCAGAGAATGAATTGCCTCTCATTTGAACTTTGAATACACAGATAGAAAGAAGCAACACTAGATTCCTACATAAAGAAACATACTACCAAGTTTGTTACCGAAAGGAAACCCGTCACCAAGTTTAGTTTGTTGACATAAACAACCTGATTTTCAGTTACTGATACTGTTATTCATTGAAACAAGGAACACATATCGACTGGTAAGCAGACATTAAATCCTGCATTCAAAGAGGAAAAACCGTAGCCCCGTTACTAATGTGTTTCATTTATTCTGAACTCATTTATATGCAAAGGGAATAAGATTGCAAGATATGGTTAATTACGTTATCTATGGGAAAGAAAATTCTAGTTCAAAGAGCAAAAATTACCTTATCTCCAAGCCCTGATGGGCGTATCAGGTGAAACCAAACTCTCCACAACGAGGCACGATTCAAGGCATTCATCCATGTTCTGAACCTCTGAAGACGAACTCTTTTTAGAATCATACACAACCAATTTCGACCCAAACTGCAACAACACTTTCCCATCATGTGTCATAACCAAAGGAACCGAAAACTGATCCCTCCCAGGATCAGTCAAATACGGAATAGAAACCAGCTTCGTCCAAGACTCTTTCACTCCATATTCCTTCATCACCCACACATCCGCACGATTCCCCCGATAATTACAAAGCACACACAACCCCTCTCCCAAAACCCCCAAACTCAAATCCTTATCACCTTCATCATACACCGGCTGCAAAACCTCACCGTAACTCTCCTTCCCCAAATCAAACGAAACTATCCTCCACGTATACGACGACCCAAAATCCTCACTCGCAGCCCAATGAACCGCCCCACCACAAAACTTCCCCGAATCATCCAACGGAATCCCGTGAGGAAAACCCCCAACCTTCTTCCAACTCCCACTCTTCAACGAAAAAACCTTCACTTTCACATCATACCTCCCGCCGGTCTTAAAAACACACGATATCCCCACAACTTTATAATCCTCACTCCCCTCATCATACCCAAACCCATACAAAACATACGACCCCGCCTTCGCCTTAAACCCACAATACGGCAACGTATTCGACCTCCTAGTACTCGGGTTCCATATAAACAAACTATCCTCCTCAATAGCTATACACAACAACCCATTACAGCTCCCCACTATCCAAACCGATTTACGCGGGTGTTTCAACGGGTAATCCATCTCTAACAACCCAACATTCTTACAATCATTCTCAACATGAAACAACACATCATATAACTCACATCTTTTAATATTAATCCTAGGAACAGTGCTTATAACTAGCTTATGATGTTCATAGTTAATGTTGGTACTAGATAAAGTAAAATGGGATTTGATAAAATTTTGGTCGGAGATTAAAGAGTACCATTCTTTGCAAACAGACTTACATCGTAATAAGGATTCGACAGGGAGTCTAGACAGGATCTCGACAATGATTTCTTGTAAAAGTGTTGGAAGGGATGTTTCGGATGATGTTTTGATTCTTTTCTTACTAGGTTGTTGTTGGGGTTCTTGTTCTTGGGTTTTGTCGTTTAGTGTTGTCATGTTTTGGATTTGGTTTGTTAGGGTTGGTGTGTGATTGATTTGATTTGATTTGGGGGAAGATGGTTTGGTGGGTGTGTTTGTTATTGTGGGATTTTACATTATATATCCCTCATGTCTCATCCTTTGTTAGATCAATGGGGTTTTTTTTTTTTTTTGAACAGATATTTCATTTCACTCCTTACAAATGGAGGTAATTTGAACACAACAAGTTACAACGAACATAATGGGCAAATTCGAAATTGACTTGCCAAACAAAATACACGAGGTAACAAGTTAAGCCAAAACAAGACATACACCATAATGGTTGTGACAGACTACAGCAACACCATACAAGGGTGAGGGAAATCACCAAGGTGAGCTTTTGATAGACACAACCATATAAAGGTGTAGCTTGACAAAACTACATAAAACATACAAAGAAGATAAAACTAAGCATCCTAAAAGGAGCCAAACCTAAACCTAACAGATCTAAATACAAAACCCAAGGCAATATCAAGCCATCGATGACGTACCACCACCGGAAGCAACTGATATGAGCAGAACAGCGGTGGCGGCAGCGAACGGCGGCGGCTGGGAGATGACAGATCTGTGGGTAAGGACTTTTATTTAAGAGAGGGGAGAGTACAAAACGGATGTCCGGGTGGCCGGCTGAACCGACCGCCGAATTTATTGTAGAGAGATGGTAGGTTGGACTGTTGTAGCGCTGGAAATTATAGAGAGAAGGTGGAGAGATTAGTTTTAGAGAGAGAGAGAGAGATCAAGGGTTAATATACAAATTATTAAACTTTTTTAAAGACAAAAATAAACCGTTGTTCCTTAAACATTTTACGAAACATCACAAGGCACCTTAATTTTTTTTTTTTTTTTTTTTCGCCAGGCGTCCAAACAGTGAGATTTTGAGGCTGAATGCGTCCTTCAACCATAATTTACTGTTTTGTTTTGTTTTTAGTGAAGGGCATAACGATCATTTCATATATTTGAATTATTAATCATATAAATCTCCTCCTCTACTCTTCTTCTTCCACTTTTAATGATAAACATATAAGTAACCCCAAACATCCTCTCAGGTGAATAAGTAGGTGGACTGTGGACATAGGATACTTGAACTAATTTTTCCACGTAATAGCTCTTGTTTAACACAGCTATTTGATTATTATACATGTAAAGGAGTTGAAATTAAGTATAGCTGGACTGGATATTTAGAATGTACCTAAAGGATAAGTGATATCCTTGATAAACTTACACAAATAGAATGAAGCCTTGCTGATATCCACTATCTATATGACATCTTTAGCAACTTACTGCCTCAATTATTCTTATGTGTTGCATTTACAACTGGATACCATGTGACCGTGATTGAATTTTCATTAAAAAGCACATGAACATAAGCCATCAGCAACCATATCAAAAATATGAACTATTTTCATTAAAAAGCACATGAACACTGAAGCTACTGAATCAATGTTTTCAAGGTAGATTTGAATAAAGTCTAAGTCATTCATCAAGGATCAAATCTTGATAATAAGCAATAACTTATTGACACACTATCAATCTACACAGACAGCTTAAGACGACGTCTCCTAAGTACAATAATCATGTGGAATGCTTGTGAATCTAAATTGCAGTCTAATGACATGATAATGCAATGTAAAAGAAAATACGAGACATCGATCTCAGCTTTTGTTTGACCAGCTGTCGAAAAATGGGATTTGGCATATAAGAAAGAAGAATCGGTTTTCTTGCAAAGGAACATCAATTATTTCCATCCAGCTTAGTTACAATGATTAAACAAACAAAAAATCTAACTACTAGTGTGTTACTTCAATCAAAAAAGAAACTAGTTCTTCTTTGTCGCTTATATGTCCATCATTCAATAAATGCACCCTTCCTCTCACCCATTAGTCTATGACCATTGCCCATTCAATGTCGTCGGATCCACCCTTCCAGCACTTGAATATAAGGTTTTAACCATTACCTTCAAACAATATGCACTACCCTATCTCGACCTCCTACTATGAGCGTATCTTGCATAATTTGCAGGTGAGGGTCAACTGATCTAGTATACATAATGGGATTAAAAGAAAGACCTATTCCTAAAGCTAGTGTTCCACCTATAGCCTCCCAATAAATGATGTGGAAAGAATAGAACTAGGTCCAAAATCTTACCAAGAACTAAATATTTGACCCTATGACTGTAAGATATTTGATAGGTCGCTGCTCATGGTCTCGTAACATCTGGAACCTTGTTTTTAAATGGTGGGGTTTCTCTCTTCTTGGGGATCTCGATTACAAATGTGTTTGCAACTTTGTTAATCGTTTGAGCACCGAGAAAAAAAAGGATGTTCTCACCATTTCATCTTCAATGCTTTGAAGCAGTCATTTTCACCTCTGTATGGCATATTTGGAGAAGCAGAAATTCTAAGGTTTTGCACTTAAAAGAGTCCAATGGTTGTGATATCTTCAAGAATGTTCAAAGCTTATTATTTTGTTGGGTGTGTAATAGGTGTAAGAACTTTAGATTAGATTGGGATCTATGGGTGAAAAACCCAATTCTAGCTATCTCTTCAAACATGTAATGTTATTTGTTTCTTTCTAGCATCTTGCAAGATTTTTGTGTTCTAATAAACATCCGCCGTTCAAAAATATATATATATATATATATATATATATATATATATATATATATATATATATATATATATATATATATATATATATAGTTCCTACTTCTTAGTCATCAGAAACTACACATGAAATTATACAAGAAGTTTGAAATATACAAAAACTACACATGAATAAACATAAATTACTAACATACATGTTTGTGCTAGACCATACCCTCTATAAAGACACTAAAGCTCTATACTTTGGGTTATGGCATAAGAACAACAGTTTGAAAAATACTTATTTATAATATTAGTAAGCTAATTGAAATTCCAAAAAGACTTTTTTTAGACACTTTCCCCGCATATGAATTTACACAACTTAGCTTACTAGAAGCTTATATAGAAGTAAATACATGCAAAGAAGTTGGAAAAAAAAGGCGTTTGAAAACATCAACAAACCTACATTTGATGGTATCCTTCCTTTCCTACTTAAACTCAACATCTTGTAGCTACTTTACTTCAGAGCTCGATGTGGGATAATCAAAACACAATTGTTCCTCATGGCTTATTCGATTTTGGTAAAAGTTGTCACAATAAAGGGGCCAACATTTCTCTTTATTGGATTTCAAACTAAGCTTATGAATAAAAAACGAGACAGAGATAGCGTTTATTCGAAACAAAAAAAAGGATAAATAATTATGGACAGTTCCTCATTTTTTATATACGACATTGCTAACAAAAGCGATTAGTTGATTCAACCGAGACTCGATACCGAGGTCAAATAGTTGGGTGATTTAGTAAAAGGGTTAATATATAAATATGTTATTACACTTTCTAAAAAAGTTTGCTTAAGTTAACTTTCATTTTGTTCATTTATGTTACTGAATTTATAAAACATGACATTACCGAACTTATAAAAGGTATTTATAAACAGTACTGAACTTGCAAAAACACGACGTTTATATTACTTAACAAAGCAAAAAATATACGATTAAGTCACTCCTACCAACACTAAAAAATGCTTTCTAAAAGTTCAATAACCTAAGTGAACTAATGGTGTGCTTAGTTCAAAATGAAGACCGGTAATGAGAAAGGGAAAAAGAATATTAATGTAATGAGCATTCTTTAGTATTTCTTATATCTTTATTGTTGCTCGGTACATTCTGTTAACTTCTATATACATATCATATTACAATTATTGGTGTATATAAGCATCTTATAGGGTATGTTTGGCGAAAGTAATTGTTGCTGGAACTGGTGCTGGTGCTGGAGATGATGCAGGTGCTGGAGATTATAAAAAGAGATTATTTTTATAAGCTACATGAAGTAACTTTTTGTTTTAATAGATTATGAAAGATTATTTTTTTTTTTTTAAATCTCTTATAAGTTATGTCTGCCAAACAAAAATTAATTTTTAAGTAGCTTATTTTTTGAAAAAATAAGCACAATCTCCCAACAATCTTTTGCGCCAAACATAGCCATAGTAACACAAATGCGATTATGTTATCATGAACCCATATAATGCTTCTGTTAAAACCTCAACAAATTGGATTCGAAATTACATTTACAGTAGAAAACATTGGCTGAAAAATATTTTTAAGGAATTTGACATACATAGAAGATAACTAAAAGAGTAAATTGCATAAATCATCCTTAAAGTTTGGCCAAATTGCATGTTTCGTCTCAGATGTTACGAAAGTGCAAGAATCGTCCCTGTGGGGAAATCTTTTGTGCAAGTATCGTCCTCACAGGACGATACTTGCACCAAAAGTTTCTCCAAAAACGACAATACTTGCATCAAAGGTTTCTCCAGAGGGACGATCCTTGCACTTTTGTAACAACAGGGACGAAACATGCAATTTGACCAAACTTTAAGGACGATTTATGAAAAATCAAAATTGAAGAAATCTTAAAAGAGACAACTTGAAAAAATCATATCGAAGATTAAATGCAATAAAAAAAGAAATAATAAAAAAAAAAAAAAAAAAAAATGAAGCGTGGTAAGTGTAGCAGTTGGGAAGAAAAGCTAAGAAACTGGGCTATACAAGTTGATTACCCCCGAAACTATGGGTAATGGAGTATCATCCACTATTGAGGAATGATTAATTGAATTATAGTTAATCAAGCATCATTTTTCATTCTCTTTTCTATTACCCACACCTTATAACCCTCAACCAAGCATCCTTAAATAAAAGTTCAGTAACTTAGGCGGTTTTTTTTTAAAAGCTTAGTACGTAGTAATATATTTGTATATAGTATCGTTTGCTGATTTTTTATTATTTTTTTTTATTTTTTATTTTATTTTTTTTTTTCAATATCTTAGACAACATGTACGATAGTTCCTACTTCTTAGTCATCAGTTACAAAACTACACATGAAATATTACATGTTTGAAAAAATAGAAAAGGGGTAAAGCTAAGGATACGCAACATATTTCTACAAATAAACACAAGTACGCAACGTACTTAGTAAAGTGTCAAACGTACGCAACATATTTTCAAAAAATCGTCGATCTACGCAATATGACCTGCTGGCAGCAGGTTACCAGGTTACCTAACTTTAAAAGTTACACCTTTGATCCCTAAACTGTCTCATATCTCGCGTACATGATCCTATTTTAGTCTTATTTACCAGCGTTACACCGTTAGTCCCCAAACGTTACACCGTTAGTCCCCAAACGTTACACCGTTAGTCCTATTTAGTTACACCGTTAGTCCCAAAATATATATATATATATATATATATATATATATATATATATATATATATATATATATATATATATATATATATATATATATATAAATTCCAGATTATTTAAAAAAAATCAAGATTTAAAAAACATATATAAAAAAAATTCCAGATTATTAAAAAAGAAAAATCAAGATTTAAAAAACATATATATAAAAAAAATTCCAGATTATTAAAAAAAAAAATTAAAAAAATCTAGAATAAGTGTTTTTTTTCAGATTTAAATTTATTCAATTTTTTTTTTTTTTTTTTTTTTTTTTTAATAATCTGGAATTTTTTTTATATATATGTTTTTTAAATCTTGATTTTTTTTAATAATCTGGAATTTTTTTTATATATATGTTTTTTAAATCTTGAATTTTTTTTAAATAATATGGAATTTTTATATATATATATATATTTTTGGGGACTAACGGTGTAACGCTGGTAAATAGGACTAAATAGGACTAACGGTGTAACGTTTGGGGACTAACGGTGTAACGCTGGTAAATAGGACTAAAATAGGATCATGTACGCGAGATATGAGACAGTTTAGGGATCAAAGGTGTAACTTTTAAAGTTAGGTAACCTGTTAACCTGCTGCCAGCAGGTCATATTGCGTAGATCGACGATTTTTTGAAAATATGTTGCGTACGTTTGACACTTTACTAAATACGTTGTGTACTTGTGTTTATTTGTAGAAATATGTTGCGTATTCTTAGCTTTACCCCAATAGAAAAACTACACATAAATAAACAAAAGTCACTAATATACAAAAGTTAATAAGTTTGTGCTAGATCATACCCTCTATGAAACCACTAAAGCTCTAAAATTGTGCGAAAGTTGCAATAAGCTTGTTCATGATTGACTTCATAGCAAACCTTTCCATGTTCATATAAGTTCCATGCATCATTAAGCCTATATGTCATTAAGTGTGTTTTGTAATTCCGCACTTAGCTTTTGCGGGATCGTGAGCTTGAACAAAGATTGTACTTGCCTTAGTTGAAAAAGATACGTTATTGATGGACGTCAACTCTAGTAGCATTAAGATTGTTACGATAAAACATTCCTTGAACACCATAACATACGTTTTGAATTTTCTGAGTAACATTATGTGTCTTAAAAGCTTAAGAATTTGCTATAAGTGCTCGTTTCACACGGTGGTCTTGACATGGTCAAACGATCTGTAGCACCTTCACCTACAATATGTTGATTCGACTCTGCTTTAGTTATAGGGTATATCCTACATTAGCCGACTTCATCTTAAAGCTTTTGTTATGGGCAAAAACTTATTTAATTATTTAATATATTAGTAAGCTAATTGAAATTCAAAAAAACCCTTTATTAAAAAGAGTTCTAGCATGTGAATTTACATTCACTAAGCTTAACATAAGCTCACGTAGAAATATCAACATGCTAAAAACTCGTTAAGAAAGGCCATTTGATCAACTAGACGAGTACCCGCGCATAGCAACGAAATTTTATAGCGACAGATATTTTATTATGTAAGAAATGCTCAAAATTTTCAAATTATTCATTAACATATTGCTTTAATTTTTTATTTTTATTTTATTTTATTTATTTTTTTGTTTTTTTTCCTTCTAAATCTCAACATATAATCATCTCTCACATACTAAATTATTAAGGGATAATTACCAAAATGGATCAGTCGCCAAAAGCACTTTCCTTGAATAGATGTTTTTAAATCACTTTCCTCTAGCGGATCAGGGCAACTTGGCGACTGAGCAACTCAACAAGGGTGTGACACGTGTCCTATTATTTTATATTATAATACATGTATGTGTAAGGTATAATGTATAGGGCAACTCGTACTTTTTGGGCAACTTGTATAGGGCAACTTTTTGTGCTTTAATTTAATTTTATACAATCTTATCACCTAATCCTCATTAATCACATACCCACCTCATTTATTTACACACACTCTTTTACTTATTTACACATATACAATCCACAACCCTCATTTATTTACACCACCAATCCTCCCACTCTCTTCTTGTCAAAACTTCCAACCACCACCGAACCTGACAACCACCGTAGCTGAGGAAAACAGTTAAAGAAGTCAACAACAAAAGTATTAACATGTTACTACTAATCAAGTGTTAGATGTTATTTTTCATAGATTTGTACATATTAATTGTAGATCTGAGCTGTATTTTATTTCAATATTTGAAAATAGTGTTTTTTTTACAGCCGCCTCTTCGCAGCAACTGGCTTGTTTCCGGAAAGTTGCCGTTGCCGGTACTGTATCGGTGAATGTTGATAAAGTAATGTTTATTCTTTTGTTTTCAGATAGATGTGTTATTCTTTAGATCCACATGAGCTTACGATTTTTTTTTTTTTTTTTTTTTTTTTTTTTTTTTTTTTTTTTTTAATTAAAGATAAGAGACGGCCACCATGAAGGATAATCGGACTTGGCTACAGCTGTGGCGGCAGAAGCGGAGTAAAGTTTTTTCAGATAAGATTACATTTTCATGAGTAAATTAACACCTTTGATTGAGTAATATGGTTAGACATATGTGTTAATTAAGTACCAAAAGAAACATAATACTTATATGGACACATGTTTTAATTATGGACCCTAAAATTACATATGACTTGCATATAATTTGAGATATGTGGTAACACATATGCTTTTAACACAATGTGGCAATAGTTTGAGTTTATATTTGTTAAAGGTTATATTTAAGAAGGTAAAGTTGCAGTTTGATGTACTTGTGGATTCTATGAAAGTGTTTGAATTTGAAGTTGAATGTATCAAGGTATGTAATAGGTCCTCGAATTACTTGATGGCTGAATGCTTTGATATGGAATTTACATATCATCTAAAATCATCCATCTACCAAGTAATTCGGCCATACATAGCTTGTTACATTGAATTTCATCTGTAGAACCTCAATTATAAAGATACGTCTTTCCTGCGTTTTTGATGGTGTTCGAGAGTTAATTTGAACACCGTCCCTAGTATCATTTGTGTGGTTGATGTTGATCACAAGTTAGTGCCTTTTTTGTAGCCGTATCTTTATGGACGGTGTTCAAAAAAACTCTCGAACATCAACAACAACGCTGTAAAGATGTATCTTTATCATTGAGGGGTGTTGATTGCGATAATGATATAGTGTGTATTGTTCATGACAGGCCACACTCCTTCATTATCCCATTCAACACGAGTCCTAATACTCACTTTTATCTAGAATCTACAATTGTAGCATACTTTATGTAATCTTAGTTAGCTTAATAGCCCAACGTTGTTGTGTTATGCGTGTTGCTTTATTAACTAAAATATTTTTACTTTAAAGTCCATCACGTTATTCATTTTTTAATATTGACAAACGATGTTACAACATATTTAGCCATTCTTAGTGTCCACAACAGTTCCTTTTGTTATTTCATCAATCTAGCAATTTGCTTGGTGCAAGCTTTTGCTCAAAGAGTGATGAAAAAGCAAAAGGGAGTGGTGGGGGCACTCAGAAGGGTTAAGTATGTTGATTTTAGCCTATTTCAGTTGCACAAAGTAAGCTGTAATAGACATGTAACATCGTGTGTCAATATTGAGAAATGAACAACGTGATGCAGTTTGGTAAACTACATAATTACTTGTGTTGTGTTTGTTTCTATTGCATTCTTGACATAAAGTTTGTTTGGTTGTTTCCTTCTTTCCCTAGGCTTTGAAACCGTTAATAAAACTGGTAACAAGAAATGACGAGGCCGTCTGTACGTGGTACCAAACCGCCAGACAGTACCCCAAGAGGATTGCGAAGCCGTTTATTGATAATCAATCCGGAAACCATATCCCTTCCTACACCTCCTGAATTTGACGATCCTTTGGAACTACGACAATGGGTGCCATTTCTAGAGGTATGCAAAAGTTTAACTATGTTTTCCCCCTCAATTTTGGTTATCTACTACCTGTGATATTTACATAAGTTAGATGCGTTAGTCGAGTAGAAACGTTGAAACATAAGTAAGTTAGGTTATGATGAGGCGAAAAATGAACCACTTTTAGGGGGTCATTTAAGCCCGGAATTGAATTTATTTGATCAAATATTGCCCTAAATCGTTCCTTTTGTGATTTTAGGTACTTTGGGAGTGAAATCTGGAAAAGGAAGCAATTCGGACGTTTTTGGAGCATAAAAGTGAAGAAAATGCCAAAGTCTTAATTTTCCTTGCTGGGAACAGTAGGTGACGGCGTCAAGAAGAAATTTCTGACGGCGTCAAGAGTAATTTCCATGACGACCCAGTACAGAATTGACGGCGTCAAGAGTAAAATTCATGACGGCCTGGAAAGGCATAACACATGACGGCATCAAAAAGTAGATCATGGCAGTCCGAGAAGTATTTTGGCGGCGAGGTGACGGCGTCACAAAATTTGTCTTGACGCCGTCCGACCCTATTTCCTATATATAGTTTTCTAATTTTCACACTAAAAGGAGAGAAGTTTTGGAGAAACCCTAAGTACGAACTTGGTACGAATTTTACAGGTTTTTCAAGGGTTTGAAACCCTTGATACCTTTCATGTGTAATTGAGATAAGTATTCTTTTAATTCAATCAATATGTCTATGTGTTGGTTGTCTATATCTTGTTCTTGTCTTAATTCCATCATGCTAGGCTAGATCTATCTTGTGTTTGCTTGGATCTAATGAAACCTAGATGTTAATTATGTGTTGATTACTTGTTTGTAGTTGTTTTGGATGAATGAATTCGATGTTAGGCTTAAGAAAACTGGCAGATCTCCAATTGGTAACATGCTTGAACGTCTTAGGAAACATGAACTGATGTGCACTAGGTTTTATTGGTTGTATTTAATGCATGAGCCACTGTTTACAATCCCTATGGTTGTGCTGGGCATGGCATATGAGGAGATAAGAGCTCATAGGATTGGGGAGTTAAGTGCGCCACCCCATGAATGGTATTAAGGAATACAATCCGTCATCCACGCAACTATAACAAGTAATTAATGTGTAAAAGATGTCTAGGGAGTAGTGAAATCTAAGTAAACACATTTTCTCCACTTATTGCTCACAACTTTAGTATAATTTAGTTTATTTTCATTTCTAGTATTTTATTTTGATTGCATCTTTAGTATTGGGTTAGTTGACTAGCAACTAATTCCGCCTAAATCCTTCACACCCGAGATTTTTACTTGCTTTCTAAAAAAATATAAAAATACAAAAATAATCATCCCTCACCTTTAGAACTAGTATTTAGGTTTTCTAATCCTAGCGACACTATTCCTAGCTGAACGATCAATCCCCCGGTACTTGTCACTATACTATACTACAACGATCAGGTACACTGCCTGGTGGGGGTTGTAAGCTTCTCAAGATCCCTTGAGAGGTAAAGCCTGGTGCGATTCCCACGTATCAGGTTATACAGCGATTACATAACTATTAAATTCAATAGGTTCAAACAACCTTAGGGATTACATTTTTCGAAATCTTAATGACTACAGCAATCTTAGTTTTCAGGAGATGAGTCTAATCCTAAATGGGCCGACTCGTAGTCAAATTCTTCAATATCTTCTTGTTCAATCTCCTCATCACCATCCTCTGGTTGGGCATCTTCAAACAAATTCATCCGTGGCATATTGGCCAGTTGGTTCGCATGATCTTCTGCGAGTCGTTTTTTTCTTTGTTTCTTTGCTGCTGCTTCCTTTTGTTCTCGCCCCATGTTTAACTCAAACTCGTTTTCCCACTGGATGTATGTTTCGTCAGAATCCCATACATAGTCATCTGACTTGGGGCTCTTTTTTTTTTCTTCAACAATACGTGTTACATATAAATAAACCAAATTAATTTGTAGTAAGCATAAATAAGTTTCTATTAGATTATTACAAAAAAATAAAAATCTAACATACATTTATTTTTCTCATCCTTTGATACACTTTTTTCGTCAACCAATTGCTTTCTGCAAAAGATTAACAAAATTAGGACACATAATATACAAGTAATTAATTTTTTAAAACAAAAAGAAAAATAAAACTACATACTTTGGGGGTTTCTCTGTCTGCAACTCAATATTTGCATCACTTGCTGGTCTTTTTTTTTATGATGAAACTGTTTTGGATGAAGACATTCTTGGTTATGTTTTAGATTAGGATTCACAAACAGTATTTGGTTTTACTAGTGTTTAAGATTGGATGATGTAAATTGGGTGAATAGAACCCTGCCTATATAGATGAATAAGAGGGCAAACCAAGAGGCACCATTTGAATTAACTATACTTTATTTATTGGAAGTTCAATGTAATAAATAGTTGAATTTAGTTTAATGTTAAAAGGTGCAATTAACTGTTAAAAATAACTGCACTAATATAATTGTAATACATAGTGTAACCATTATGTAACCAAAACAAATATAATATGTTTAACTTTTATTTGTAGTAGCAATTTAGTTGGCGCAACCTTTTGTTCAAAGAGTGTTGAAAAAACAATAGGAATTGTTCGGGGGACGCATAAGGGTTGTTCATTTTAGCCTATTACATTTGTACAAACTATGCTGCAATAGACATTTAACATTGTTTTGAGGATCGAAGCAATGAGACCATCATTCACTAACCATACTCAATTAATATAGAATGATAAGAAGGAAAGAGAGGATGTCGTAGAAGTGTCTTTGGTGCAAATACAATTTTTTGCCATATCCTCTTTTTCCTTCTTATCATCCCATATTGATTGAGTCTACCCAAGAATTCTGAGTTCCCAAAATATATTATAAGATACGACATTCATTAGTTTATTAGGTACTTATTTAGGATCTTTTATTTTATACATTGAACTTGTGTATGTCATGGGGTTTTTTTTTTAACTAAAATGTTATGTGCAAGGGTTTATTTTGTTATATGTAAAACTTTTGTTATTTTCAATGGTGAATTGATAGTTTTGCATGGGGAAGATGAACTTCCTGCGTCGGTTACTACAGTAGTTATGTCATCCCCTATTTATATTCCTGGTTTAGTTACTAAATAATATTTCTAACCTAACTTATCATATCAGCCACCCTACTCTGTCATTCATTATCCATGGCTTCTACTTCTTCCAACAACATCAATGAAATCAAAGCAGCATCTGGGTCTTATAATTTGGCAACATCATTCAAGTTCTATTTCAACAATGAAATTACTGAAGAGAAGGGTTGTTTGAAAAGATACTTGGATGAGCGTAACCAACTCGAAAAGAAAGTAGAGGACCATCAGGTTACACTCAATGAGACTCATCATCTGCGTTCATTCAACCAAAAAGCAGTTCAAATTCTTCGTTGTCTAGTTGAAACACAGGAAAGGGAGCGTAAAAGGATTCTTTTGTTGACTGCTCTAATCAATGATATCAGTGACGGGATTCATGAGAAGGAGCGCCAAGCTAAGCTTATGGAGGTTCATGAACAACTCTCCTCTGATGAAGATTAGAGTATCACCATAATTGTTGTCTTTTGGGGTTATATTTTCGTACTTGTTTTTGTTTCTTTATGTTGAATGCTTGATTATCAAATGGATGTAAGCCTCAAATTGTAATGACTTTGAATTATAATGAAAATTAAGTTTTTGTTTTTTCCTTTTTCAATTGTTGATGCAAATGGGACTCTCATCCATTTGTTGTGGTTGTTTAGTATGGACATGATTTGTCATGGCATATTAATTCTCTATTTGTTCCATATCATATACTTTTTTCTACTGGATCTCCACTACACATAAATTCATTCAATATTGAATACTTGAATCATAGTCATATTTAAACAACAGGTTATATACTTCAATCATATTCATATTTAAATATGTGCATTCGAATGGATAAAAGTAAATGAATGTCTAAATGGGTGATTGGCAGTTGGCACACAGGCCATTGTGTTATGCTGTTTTCAAAATTTGCTTTTGGCGGTCCTTGTCCCCCTTTTTCCCGCCTATCCTCTTGGGAACCATTGAACCACTACTTCCCCAGTGGACCATAACGACAATGTGGTGGAGGTGCGGCGAAATGTGGTTTTAGATCAGCACAAAGATGTGGAGGAAAGTGGTAATGGTATCGAGCAGAGGGATCCTTTAAATTTGGAAAAATGGATTAGTGATCTTGAAATTATCTATCAACAACTCAAAGAAAGGAAGGAAAGGAGGCAAAGGGATGAAAGCATGGAATACAGCTCTGGTTCGAACAGTTTTGGTGTTTGAATGTTTGTATTTTTCTAGTATCTCATGCTTATGGTGTTTCAATGCTTTTAGTATGGAAATAAATAGGTTATGTATGGAATGTTTCTTACTTTTGATCAATATTAATTAAAATTAGTATGTTTAAATAATTATTTACGCTTGATTGTGAATGTTTAATTTGGATGAGAGTTTGAATCTTTGCAAATTGGTTATGTTGGACAACAACATTGAGTTGTATCAGACAAGTTGTATAGTGTTTTTCACATTTTGGATGTCTTATTTTGTTATACATTCTGTTTCTTTGGCCATGTCCTAAATTGTTTTATACACTTTCTACAAATTAGTTGGAGATTAATATAAATTTACCTGATGAAAAAAAAATGATGATCAAATAACAACATAACAGGGTAAACCAATCTACAACCATGTTTCAAGGTTTCATCTTTTGAACATTATCAAGATGGAAAAAGGAAACCCACCACAAAACAATCTAATACTTATGTTTCACATATATCTTCGGAAGTTGCCTTGTATTGTTGATTGTGGCATTTTGTGGAGCTAGAAATTGCATTCTGCTAGTACCTTCCACTTGTGACTGTGGTACCTTAATTGTATTGCTACCACTTGGTTTAGCACCTTGTGGTTGTTCCTCACCGTATACTTCCCGTCTTAGGTCTTCTAGATCTTTAGGTGGCAATTGCATATTTGGTTCAGCATTTGGTCCATATCGCTCATAAATCTCAGGAAATATGACCTCTCTTAGTACCTTGTTGGACTATTCCCTATCGTCAGGGTTTATCTTCTTAAGTCTTTTACGACTAGACATATTCTTCAGGCAGTGATGCAAAAATGCTGAAGAAATTTACTACAATGGGGAGTAAAAAGATATGAGGTGAGGAATGAGATGTGACAATCAGGAAGAAGATGAGGAAAAAAGAAAAACCCTATGCCCACTCTTAAATAGAAAAACCCAAAGCACAAACTTAGTCACATGGAAACACTGCAGCATATTTCACACAGTTGTAAGTAAACCCAAACCACAAAGTCAGTCATATTCAATAAGGATTGAGTTTTGAAAATAAACCCAAACCACACAATATTTTCAATTGAATAGTCATATTCGGCATGACTTTAATAGTCAAACTAGGTATGACTTTAATAGTGGTATTAGTCACATTTTGCACCCAAAAATATGTTTACTTTGATATTGTATTCTAGTATGTAAGTGGGTTATTAGTAACGGTATAAACCGTTTACAAGTTACCATATAACGTTTACAAGGGTTAGTAATTTAGTTTTTGGTTTACGTTGACTTTAATAGTCAAAAGTGGTTTTTCCAAACACTGCACTATAGAACTTTACTGCATATACATGCTAATGTAAATGGAGAAACATAAAGCATCTAAAAAGAAGAATATAATTTCATTGATGAAAAGTAGAGGTCTTTGGGTTTATGTTTCTATTGGGCCAAGTTGCATAAACATTGAAAAAGTTGGCCATAGTTTATAAAAGTTGCCCAATCAAAATTTTGCCAATTTGTACCTGACACTTGTCATAAGTATACACAATGTGGTCAGAAGTACAAGTTGCCCGACAATACTGTGGGATTTTGTCAGTAAGTGGTAAAATTAAAAGTCAAACTACAAAACTCAAAGTTACTTAACGCTAGATTAAATCTACAAGTAAACCATCATTCAATTGAACTATACATAATGAAACCCATAAAAGCAAACCAACATTAACAAAAGAAAATACCAAGAAATACAAATGTAACATACTAGTGTTTATAATTTTTGTAAGGTTCACATTGTTATAAAAATTTGTTTTGCAAGTTATGAAATACAAATGTAACATAATAGTGATTGGGTTCAGTTTCACATTAATTATAACTAGTAAATATTGATTTGATTGACATGAATTAGACCAAAAAAGTCTGCCTGGGAAGACAACCACTATGTAACAATTTATTGCGGGTTTAATTTCTGCAATGATTACGTTTACCACTTGTTTACTACTAGTAATTTTTTGTATTTTATATAATGGGAGTTGCTCATTCTATGGTTTCATGCCTTTCTTATAGGTGTTATACACAACACAAAACCTAGCTTGTTTTACCATAACCAGAGAATCATCAAAAAATGGCTGAAAAACCTAATCTGAAAGAACTTCAAGAGATGAGTGGTTCAGATGAACTACATAAATGTATAAAGTTCCTGTTCTCTCAAGAAATTCCGATGAATGAAACGATGCCCATGTGGCTTGGTGAGCGACGCGATGAGCTCCATATCAGCATTGAAAAGCGTTCAACGAGAATGAATAAGGTTTTTGACCTTAACTTCGATGAAGAAGAAGCTGCTGATGATACCTATGAATCCCTTCGTGAGGTTCAAGTGATGGAGGTCCGTTTGCTCGAGTCCTTTGCGGCCATTCTGAAAGAAGTTCGTGCTCTTATATCCAAGAAGGAGCATGCCATTGCCACCTTGAATAAGTATGATTAGGACTAAAGGTTAATTGTTGTTTAGGTTCTTTTGTGTTTGTCAGTCGTGTAGGTACTTTGGTTTGGTTTGGTGGTCTTTTATTTTGATGGTTTAATGGAACTGCTCTGCAATTACCCAGTTAAATAATGAATGGTATTTATGTTTGAATGTAACATTCTTGTTTAATTTGTTGAGGTATTTATGTGTGACACAAAACCATGTTAACAAATCATAGTGGTTGTCAAACCCATACGAACTATAAACATTATCAGCACAATCACACACAATGCTTAAAGATTTTATGATCCAGATAGCTTGTATATAGTTACTTACAGATGTTTTAAGAGATGCGTATAGCAGCTTACTTGTGTAAGTCCTCGTTAAAACAAAATTTGACAATAAAAGTCAACTCTTTGTTGCATAATACATGAACAACTCTGTTTTTGGGTTAAAACAGCCTAATACACATATTAATGGACCTTGTTATTTGGATCACACCTCAACTATTACTGGTAAAAATTAAACAACAAAAACATTTAAACAAATAACATAATAACTAATTATGCATTAATACCGTTGTGAAAATACATCCATTTCAGACCTGATAGAAGGACTAAACACCATCATACATCAACAAAACTACCTAAACACGTACCATAAACAAAATACATCATAACCCAGTACCAAACTTGCTTTCCATTATTTTTATAACCAAAATACCACCACAAAAGACGATTTACCTTGAAAAAGATGGTTGTTCACAACTGGGCCAAACAGTAAGAAAGTTAATATTTAAACTGCATTAACTTCTTCATGATCCTTGACTTATCACCAGCACGGCGAAGACTTGCCTGTCGCCTTTTAATCAAGCACTCAATTTCTTCCAAATCCTCCTGCTGCGATACCTTAAGACGGACCAAGGGTTCTTTCAGCACAGCATAGTTCCCAAACTTTTCAAGCTCCAGGAAGATAGCGTGCCTGTGCTTAACACGTACTTCTATTTCCTCGATCATCCTCCCATAATCTTTCTCATCACCCCTATTGGCGTCTCTCTCCCTAGCAAAAATACTATGGAGGACCATATCAATACGCCTACAACCAATGTCATTTGCGATTTGATCGTAAATTGGTATGATAGACGCCATGTATTTGGAAATGTGGTTGCGTATCCAAGAAGAGTGTTGTAGAAGAATATTTTTGGAAATGAAGTACATCAAGCATTCTTAAATACGCAATAAACTAAAAAGTTGACCAAAAAATAGTGTAGGAACCAAATTGGAACAATATTTAGTTAAGTTACAGTTCCCAATGCAAAAAAAATGTTGAAATTGATCAGAGTTGCCCAAAACCTATAAAAGTTGCCCAAGCATACCCTTGCCCAATAACTGCATGACACTTGGCATAACTATACAAAAGTAACTCACAAGTACAAGTTGGCCATGGGTAGTTTAGGATTTTTTTCGTTTATCTTGACTTTAATAGTCAAACGATGAAACTTTATACATGGGTTTCATTTGTTGGTCTTGAGAATGTTCAAAAGATGAAACTTTATACATGCTACTGATTTAAGTAAGTCATGTTCTTCAAATGAGGTGGAAATCAAGTGTATTTGAACATGTTCTTTGTTAACTATCATGGCCACATTTCTGATATACCCAACAAAGTATGCAAACATTGTACATTTACCAATGATCATATATATCATATAAGACATTACTAATTATCAATACTAATGACAAATATTGCAAATATAGGACATTATAATTAAAGATACACAATATATTGTCTCAAAACATCAACAACTACAATTAAAAATACATAACAAATTTTGTCCCCAAACTTTTCTGACCAGCTGGAAGGCCTAGAACGCAATTCGTTATTCTTGGTGGTCTTGGAGATGAAACCTTAGACATGCGTCTCTTCTTCAGTTGAACATGGCCTTTTGCATCATAACTCTCATCAGAAGAACTTGAATCATCAATTGAGTCAAGACTTGATGGAATATTTTTAGAACGGGAACCTTTTTTTTTAGAAAAAGAACTTATTGGAATTTTCTTTGCCCATGTTTTAGGAGGTCTTTTGTTCACCAAAGAAGCTGAAGGTTTTTTTAGTGTATCCTCATAAAACTCAAGGCTGGTGTCAGAATCAGAATCAATAACTATTACCTCATTTTGTTTAGGTGGTTCCTGTGCCTCCTTGGGCCTTCCAAAAATAGCATCAAGTTTTGCTATAGCCTTTGCCTCCATTGCCAATTTTTCCTCTTTGACCTCCTTCAGACTACCATACATTACTTCAAGCTTTGACACCCTCTTGCCAAGTGATTCAAGCTTTGATACCCTCTTGCCAAGCGCTTCAACATGTGCACAAATATGAAGTGTCGACAATTAATAAACACATACAATTAAACTAAAAATAATCATAAAAAGAAAGAAAGGTATACACTAACCATTAGCAACATCACGTCGATTGTTCTCCCTTTGGCACAGGTCTTCTTGAATCACCTCAGCCATTTCCTCGTCATCATACCATTTAGTGCCATATTTTCTCAAGACATAGTCAACCATAGCATCGTTAACCACCATCTTACTAAAATCATTATTTTTTCAACAAGAAGCTGCCATTGAATGACTTTACTTGAAAATAATGGTTTATTGTTGTGACGAATTAGGATGAGGGTGTGTGTTTCTTTGTTGAGTAAATAGTTATTAGTTTAATAAGTTATAAGTGATAAGGGATAAGTGATAAATGAAGTTTTGGAATACCATGTAATAAATGTCTGTATAACCTACGTTCCATTGGCATTATCAAAATGTAGTAGTATACAACGTTCAACGCAAAAGTATTAAGACGTGTGTCTTTTCCAATGAAACCGTTCAGTTTCCTAAAGCAATGGTTATAAATTGGAACATTTGTAAGCAACAAAATCATTCAAAGAAACTTAAAGGTATACAATATCAAAAATGGCATCAACCTCAAAAATTAATGTGTAAGAGAAACAAGAAAAGGTAGGAGCAATGCAACAATAAAAAACAGAGGAGTTTGAAGAAAAAGCTTTCATACTTGAAAAAGAAGAAGCTGAAGAAGAAGAAATAGAGGAAGAGGGAACATTTGAAGAAGCGGTGGATTGGTATATGAAAGAAAAGTTTAAATTTCTGGAAAAAAATTTGAAACAATTTGAAAAAAGAGAAAAAGCTGCAAAAGAAAAACCAACCAAGTGTAAATACACTTGGAAGAATATGTTGGCAAACAGAAAAAGCAAAAACATGCCCGATCAGAAAGAAGAAGACTCATCAGATGATGAGTATTTGGATTATGACAACCTACATTTGTCATTTGATCCCGAAAAATGTCAAAAGTTTCATTGTTAATTGTTTAATGTAATGTTTATTTTATTTTCAATGAAATCTTTATTTTTGTGTTCTTTTTTATCGAATTTGAATTCAAATGTTTATGTTCTGTTTCATTAAATTTGTCAAACTAGAAAGTAAGTAACAATGAACTTCAAAGTTCAATCAACAACATTTCTAGGTGGGACAAAGGCAATCAAAGAAAAATGTGTTGACTTTAATAGTCAAATTTTGTTATTCCAATTGCATTTTGACTTTCAAAAGTCAACCTGCTGATTACATGCTTCTGTTTGTTAAAAAAAAGCATCCTATTGAAACAACACTGATGAATTGAAACTAGATAATCATTCATTGTTTATTATTGTAAAAATGTTTTGTTCATAAACATTAAAAAATTACAAATTGTTTATGTATGCTTTTGCATATTACATCCTACAACAGCCTAGTTTCATTAAAGATAAGACTGGAGGAAGCAACAACCTTAGAGCGACAGAGTGGAGGCGAGAGAAACATTCAGCAGAGACGGCAATGGCGAATGGTGGTGCACTCAGGTGGTATTCAGATACGGTGGTGGTGGTGGAGAGGTCAGGTGGTATTCAAATATGCTTGCTGCTGGTGGTGGTGATGGTTGAAGAAGCTATGAGAATCAAATATGCTTGCTGGTGGTGGTGGTGATGGTTGAAGAAGCTATGAGATTGATGGGGTATATAGTATATATATAGTGTGCTTTGAAGTGTTTAGGAATATATTAATTTGCTTTGTGATACTTAAATCATTAAAGCTAAATGATCAACTTAATCTTTGTACCGTATGATTGTTAAAAGTGGTGAAAGTACAAAAAAAAAGAAGTTGCCTAATACAAGTCGCCCAATATATAGGTAGTTGCTCATGAAAAAACCTTAAAATACCTTACACAACACTTACACATACCTTACAAAGACATTCTAATTTTTGTACTTTAATAATTAAATATTGGACACGTGTCAAACTCTTATTCAGTTGCTCAATTTTTTAGTTGCCCGATCTAATTTTGGGAAGTGAAATTTCATAGTCTAAAAAGTGACTAGTCAAAAAGTCAATGATCCGTTTTAGTAATTATCCCAATTATTAATAGGTTAACTAAATAGGTTGAGCAATCTTAACCTATTGGTTAAATAAGTCATCTTTAAGCTTTTTCTCAAATGCATTAACTCATCATTAACCTATTTTCACCCTTTTCTTGATCTCTCATAAGAGATGATTAGACCAATTCATATTTGCTATGTTTTTATAATTGCATTAGTTTTATTTTTCTATGGTCTTTGTTTTTGTTTTAGTAATCATTATGTGAACGGGTACATTTCAAAACATGAGTTTCCTTTTAAGTCAATAGCTCATATTTACGAGCTAAGGATATCTAAACATCTTGGCAAAGCTAATATTATATCTATATACTAAGCAGTGGGCTAACAACCCCAAATGCTACAGGACCACTCCATGAACAGTGTAAAGTACTCACAACAAATAGTGTTAGGAATAGTAATTAATGGCCGTTAACTACTTAACGGCCGTTTACCATTTTCCTAAAAAAAATCCGTACATATTTGGTCCTTCATCTCAGAGGTTCATTGCAAATTTAGTCCTTAGATAATTTACGTAATTGATCCTTCATGTTATACATAGATTACAAAGTACGTCCTTAAGTACTAATGGTCATTAATTACTTAACGGTCGCTAATTACTTAATGGTCATTAACTAACGACCGTTATCTCTTTCACATTAAAAAAAACACTTGGTCCTTCATTAGAGGTTCGTTGCAATTTTAGTTCTCACATAATTTACATAGTTGGTCCTTCATGTTATACATCTGTTGCAAAGTCAATCCTTTGTCACTAACGTGCGGCCAAATCAATTGTGGATTTTTTTCACTAACTTACGTACAAAAAAAAAAAAAAAAAAAAAAAAAAAAAAAAAAAAAAGGGAAAAAAGAAAGATGCAACATGCTTATATAGGTGAACCACTTAATAAAAACAATAATACTAACCGAACTAAAACAATCTTTGATTTCGTTACTACAATAACTTTTTTGGCTGAACTCATACAATCTTATAAACATGTTTCACACGAGCCTTTACAATCAAATGGTATTATGCATATTTCACAACCAAAAAAACAAATGATATCATCGTATTCTCTTAAAGCAAACATTCCTTAAAACAAAAAAAATTCACTTTTTTCGCACAACATCCTGCGGCAACGCGCGGGCTCACGACCTTGTTCTTACTGAATGTTGTTCATTTAGCTCGATAATAATAAAAAGCAGCTTAGGCGATCCAAACCCGACAATGTACAAAGTGCTTATTGAATAAAGTGAATAAACTAGACAAATAATCAATCCCAATAACCCTCAAACGAATATAGGGAATAACAACTTCCTTTGGTTTCATTTTTTATAGACGACATTGCTAACAAAAGTGATTAGTTGATTCAACCGAGACTCGATACTGAGTTCAAATAGTTGGGTGATTTAGTAAACACAAGCTTATACAGGCTATGTATGTATTTATACTTGCATTAGTTTTATATAGTATGGTTTGTTGATTTGCTTCTTTCAATATCTTAGACAACATCTTAAAGAATAAGTTACTAATATAAGTAGATAGTTCCTACTTCTTAGTCATCAGATACAAATACAAAACTGCACATGAAATTATACAAGAAGTTTGAAACATACAAAAACTACACACGAATAAACATAAATTACTAATATACAAAAGGCAATATGTGCTAGATCGTACCCTCTATAAAGCCACTAAAGCTCTAAACTTTGGGTTATGGCATAAGAACAACAGTTTGAAAAATATTTATTTATAATATTAGTAAGCTAATTGAAATTCCAAAAAGACTTTTGTTAGACACTTTCCCCGCATATGAATTTACATTACTAAGCTTAATATAAGCTTACATAGAAATAGATATTAAGCTTACATAGAAGTAGATAAATGCGAGCAAATGAATACCAAAAGGCATTGGAAAACATCAACAAGCCTACATTTGATGGTATCTTCCCTTCCTATTTAAACTCAACACCATGTAGCTACTTTACTTCAAAGCTCGATGTGGATAACCAAAACCCAATTGTTCCTCATGGCTTATTCGATTTTGGTCTAAATAGGCCAACATTTTTCTTTATTGGGTTTTAAACTAAACTTAGAAAGCTTGGTGCAATTGGGTATTATAGGTGTGTTATCCACCACCACCTCAACATTTACCAACACCACTACAACATAAACATCATCCTAATAAAATTCCTACAACACATCGCCAAAAATACCCCACTCACACAAAAACGGAAATGGTAGTGATGGTGTTGGCTAAGAACCTATACATGGAAATGCTGTGTAGTGGTGGCGTCGATATAGCACAAAAATGCTATAACAAGGGTGTATAACGGATTGCACCGCTCACTCTTATGGGTAAAAACAAGATAGAGATAGATTATTTTGAAACAAAAGTAAAATTCTAAATAATTATGGACAATGAGTCATTCAATTATCATTTTGCTTTCATTTCTATTAACACCAACTAAAATTTTTAGGATAACAAATATACATGAACTAACTACTTGGACAAAATCACACGTGCAAGAGAATTTAGATATTGTTTTTCAAGATACATGAGGATGAGAAGGCATTTTCGATTTGGGATATGAGTCAAGATGGATTTATGAACATTTTTGTTATTTTAAAAATTTTCAATCATGACTAAGGTAAATGGTACTAAATTGATTTAATGATCTCAAATTATATTCTCAAAACAAAACCCATGAAGAAGAGATTCAAGGAATGAATCCACAATAGTACTAAACAAAGCAGCTCCTAACCAAGTGCAAACTTATAGTCCTAATATGAGGCTATCGTAGCTTGCTTATTATGTAAAGGGCCTTGCGTTATAAATTTTTGCTAAAACATTTTAGTGTGTATAGCTAAGTCAAATAGACAAGTACTCAGATAAACTTTTTTACATAAACCTTTGACACTATAACCAGGTTCAATCAAGAGGGACGAAAAACTGCAAAGCCAGTTTAAAGGGACATTAACATGAAACTTATTCATAATATTAGTAAGCTATTTGAGATTCGAAAAAGCCCACTTTAAGTGACCATGCCAGCAACTTTACATAAGTGGAAATAGATACATGCTGGATAGACAAGAAAAGGAGGGCAATTGAAAATTTCAACTAGCCTACATTTGTTGGTATCCTTCCCTTCTTATTTAAACTCAACATCTTCTAGCTACTTTACTTCACAGCTCGATGTGGGATAACCAAAACCCAATTGTTCCTCATGGCTGATTCGATTTTGGTCTAAATGGGCCAACATTTTTCTTTATCAGGTTTCAAACTTAACGTATGAATAAAACGAGACAGTGATAGAGAATTTATTTATTTATTTTCTATTTTTTTTAAAGGATAAATAATTATGGACAGTTAACTAAAATTGTGTAGGATAACAAATATACATGAACTAATTACTAGTGTTTAGTTTCACCATCAAGTAAGAAGAGTTTTCGGATACTTTAAAAAAAAGTTCTACTAAAATGTTCTGGGCTGTAAGAAGCCTTTCTGCCCAGTTTGATTTTTGTTGGTTAAACTTTTGTAAACTCGTTACTCAAACAAAGAGTAAACTGTAAACATTATCTAATGCTTAACATTCTTGAAGGATGGTTTTTGTAAAACTTTTGGCCAAATTTTCTGCAAACATCATCTCTAAAAATATTTGAAAAATGTCGATATTTGTTAGACATTTGACATTATAGAGATTATGTTTGGCAATATATTCTGACCAAGATAATTAATGTAAATATGAACAAACCAAATAGATGATTTTTTGTAGTTTACTCTTTAATAAATACTAAAAATATGTTTTCCATTGTTTGAGAATTTAGTATGATATTGAATATTGGACATATGGCATGAAGGATTTAATATGGACTAATATGGACATATGGCGCAATTGTGCAAATAGAGCAATTGTCCATAATTCAACAAAAAGTGTAGATTGGCGGGAACACCCTTATCCCGGGTGCCTTTTGATAGTGGACACATTCTAAAGTATCCTATGTGAATACTAGAGTAAATACCTTATTAAGAATATGATGTGATAATTAATTGTTTTGGAGTGCATATATTTGGTTTACGCGCACTTTATTATACTTACCGCAGGTGCTTTTTATTACGAAACAGAGCAAACAAACCCATTAGCACTTGGCAATCCAAACAATCTCAAGTTCAGTTTTCTTTTGAGATGAGTAATAAGCTATAATAAGCAATCCAAACACCCTAGATGTAAACTATAACCAAGTTCACTTTATTATACTTACCCCAGGTGCCTTTGAGAACCCCCTTTGGTCCACCCCGAGACCATCCATATCGACACTATAATAGGTCAATCAAGAGTTGAAACACTGTAAAGAGACTTTAAAGGGACATTATCACATTAACATGAAACTTATTCATAATATTAGTAAGCCAATTGAGATTAGAAAAAAACCTCTTTTACTGACCATACTGTTCCCAGTTAGTTGAGAGGGAAAGTATACTCACATATTATATGTTCCATGCAACACGATGAATGAGTGTAGTGGTTGTTTATTTATTGCCAATATGATAGAAAGAACAATTTTTTCAACTTATGAAATTACGTTGCAGGATTTGTCTACTGTTTAAAATGCGATTTTCACCTAATTGTGGACTGTCCCTCTGCTTGCTACATTTTGGTCTTATAGAATGTGATGGTCATTATTTAAAGTCGAATATTACGAATGTAATTCTTGCCAAATGAACTTCATGCTGAATTTGAGTTATCTATGTCGGTCAAAGTGTAGTCAGCATAATATCATCAATAAAATCATATTTTTTAGTAAACTTGTTTTGTATTTCATAAGGAAAAAAGTAAACAAGAAATAGCATTAATAAAAAAAAAGTCCATTTTGACAACCCTTGGTCGATTACGTCCACCAATTCAGTAGAAGTTGGAAAATCAGTTCTGATAGATCCGAAAACTCACAAAAGCAAAACAAAACTGTGCTTAAATTCAGTTGTGGATCTATATTCCTCTAATGTTCATAAGTAGCCCAAAAATTGTTCTTCACATATTGGCTTCATAAGCATAGGACTTTCTCCATTTTCTGTATTCACAAACTAACTCCTCTTAAGTTGTCATATTTGCTTTTAAGTTGTTTTTTCTTCTTTTGTTATTTCGGAAGGAGGCATAAAGAAGTCAATATTTAATCCCCAAACATTAAAATGAACCTCCTCGATATTCCACTTCTCTTCAAACTCCCTCTTATGATTCGATGATTGTTCCCCGTATCTAAAAATCGTCATAGTAGTTTTCCCACTATGTGCAATATTGACACCCTCTACATACCTATAATCCTCGATCACTGATTCTGTACTAGTTTCCCAAAATATTCCGTCCCCATTTTCACCATTCACAGTGAGCAATCTGGAGTCCTCAAACTTGACTAAAAGCCCTGATCGTTGGCTAAAGTAACCCCAAATTGTATGATGTATGATCTCATATTTTGGATTCGCTTGTGCCTCAAGATCCGATTGACTCGTGTCAAGCTTCAGTATAAAACATTCCTCTTCGTTTATTATCTTTTCGCCTATGCATACTGCTTGAAGAAACAAATCTCCTGTGGATCTTGGGTCCAAGCCCTGCAAAAACATAGGTCAACAAATCATTTTCTTCACATAGGTGGCTGATTCAACCTTCAAGCAAGTAGATTAGTACTAGTTACACTTTAGTTGTTCTAATATATGCGCCTTGACTATAGTTATATTTCACTTGCATCCCACTATATAGACAATATAATCGTTTAGTACACACGAGATTATCAAAATTGTCCTGATATCGGCTCACTCACTCACATCATTTGTTGCCCAACTTTGATTGCCATTTTTTATACATCTTAAAATTTTTCATGACCATTCTGTTGGAATTAGATTGTAATTTAATAGTGTAACCAGTTACCTGAAGAAACCGACGAAGAGGACGAGGAGGACCTTTGGTCATAGGTATTAGTTGATTTGAAGATTGTCTCCAAGAAATCTTGCCATTGCTTCCTGAGATAACTTTGCAACCCGAAACTAGTAACTCTAAGCTCCATAAATTCGGATGCTTTTGCCAAAGAACAAATCCTCCCGTTTCCTCCTTGTTCCGTGCCTTTACACTTTCATCTCCTTGATGAAATCTGATGCACTGATCTTTACTTGCCCAATTGCACATAAATTTTGTACCAAATTCAAAGCCTGTAGTCCTCCAATTGCCGCCATGTATTGTTGCACTATATATTTTGCTGTAGATGCTTCCTTCAAAACACATGCAACAACATTACACCATTAACTGTTAATGCGAAGAATTAACGGGGGATATTGTAAACGTGTTTAAGATTGCTTACAATAGAGGAATTGCGGAAAGAGCTAGCGCTGCAAGTTTCTGGATGAATCTGAAGGGGAAGAAGAGGAGACCCGACCATGTAAAGCAAAAAATTAAGTTCATTGTAACGGCTAGCTATGACTGGAGATGACCATTTTTCTAACGTTTGAGCTTTCATCCATGTAGCCATGTTTTGCCATCGAAGAGCGACACTGCTTCCCATGCTCGTAAACATCTCTTCTGGTATAGGTACGTCAAGAACTGTCTCCAATGCATCTTCTCTATCCAAATTCGGACAAAGTACCCTCATTTGTATTATTTGCTTATTGTTGTTTTTATTTTGTTGGGTTTATGCAATTCTGATGTTTTTTTCACTGATTTTCAATATTCTTTGAGGGTGTTACTCTAGTTTGTGATGGTGAGGGAATAGAGGGTTAAATCACATTTGTTCATGGTCCGGCCTTAACTTTAGGGTATGTGTGGCTATTATCTTAGTTTTGAGTTTTTTGTGGACAAATATAGATACATGCTGGAAGGTCAAAAGAAGGAGGGCAATTGAAAATTTCAACTAGCCTAAATTTGTTGGTATACTTCCCTTCATATTTAAACTCAACATCTTCTAGCTACTTTTCTTCATAGCTCAATGTGGGATGACTAAACTCCAACAGATTTTACTCAACTTGTTAATTTAGATGTCTTAAATTTGCCCAATATATTACACATGTTTAGATTAAGACCAATTCTCATATGTTATGCTTTTCTAATTACATTAGTTTCTTTTTAAGTCAATAATCATTAAGTCAACGGGAACAATTCAAAACATAAGTTTCTTTTTAAGTCAATAATCCATATTCATGACTTATGGGTATCTAAACATCTTAGCAAAGCTAACATCGTTACTGAATATTGTTTGTTTAACTCGAAAATAATCAAAAGCAGCCTAGGTGATCCAAACACGACAACGTACAAAGTGCTTATTGAATAAAGTGAATAAGCTAGAAAAACAATCAATCCCAAGCACCCTCGAACGAATAAGGGGAATGATAACTTGCTTTGATTTCATTTTTATGATAGACAACTTTGTTGATTTGTTTTTCTCAGTATATTAGACATAAGTTACTACTCCATAGTCATCAGATACAAAACTACGCACGAAATATTACAGTTTGTAATATACAAAAATACAACAGATGAATAAACATAAATTACTACTACAAAAGGAAATATGTTTGTGCTAGAGCATACCCTCTGACGACTAAACTAGGACCAAATATGACTGATGTGCTAGATCATACCCTCTATAAAGCCACTGAAATGAACATAAAAATTAACTTAATTATATGTAATTTTTTATTTAACAAAGTCCAAATTTCTTTTTAAATTCTTATTAAACATTGCTAAGTGGGCATTGTTTAGCAAAATCCTTTATAATATTAGTAAAGCTAATTGAAATTCCAAAAAGATTTTTCTTAGACACTTTCCTCGCATATGAATTTACATTACTAAGCTTAATATAAGCTTACATGCGGAGAAATGAATCCAAAAAGGCATTCGAAAACATCAACAAGCCTACATTTGATGGTATCCTTCCTTTCCTATTTAAACTCAACATCTTGTAGTTACTTTACATCACAGATCGATGTGGGATAACAAAAACCCAATTGTTCCTCATGGCTTATTCGATTTTGGTAAAATATGTTACAATAAATGGGGCAACATTTTTCTTTATTGGGTTTCAAACTAAACTTTTGAATAAAAATAAGAGAGAGATAGAGATTATTTTGAAACCCAAAAAAAAAAGATAAGTCAATAGTTCATATTTATGAGTTAAGGATATCTAAACATCTTAGCAAAGCTAATATTCTTACTGAATGTTTTTCATTTAGCTCGATAATAATAAGAAGCAGCTTAGGTGATCCAAACCCGACAATGTACAAAGTGCTTATTGAATAAAGTGAATAAGCTAGAAAAATAATCAATCCCAAGCACCCTCAAACGAATACAGGGAATCACTGTTGGAATATGTGAATCATAAGAATAATATAAACACATAAACATCATCAAGCACGCAGCGGAAATAGATCAAATACATGTAATTGAAATTAACCGAATATAAAAGAAATATGCGTACCTTTGTGATTTCTAGCAAGAACAAGAAGTCAATTGAACAAGAACTTTATAAACCCTAATTAGGGTTTATGGTGGATCGACTATGATGTAGTTGAATAGGCAATCACATGTTAGCAAAAGTATGCCAACACTTCGTTCTCGAACACACGTACTATTAGCGTTTCAATAAAAAAACTAGGTTCTTAATTCACGACCAAGTACTACTAGTTAAGCCTTAGTTGATCCAATGGGATCGTCTATAGCTCAAGAAAGAGAGGAGAGAAAGAGATTTGGCTTGCAAGTGAACCAAGGGATGAATGAATGAATACATGGGGTCATGCATTTATACTAATCCAATCTTGGAGCTCAAGAAAACAATCCTAATCCCTTAGGGATTAGGTTCGGCCGAAACATAGCCCAAGAGGGCATTCTAGATCTTTCTTGGCTATGGTTTCACTATTAGTTCTTTATCTTTCGTCTAACGGTCATTAGGTACCGTTAAGTGTGTATTTCGCGAATTTAATAATTATTCGTAACTAAATAATTATTAATTAATTGAAACTCATACGTAAAGTGTGCAATCCCGAAGTCTCGAGTTCGAGTCTGGACATATTCATTAATTTTTATCCGTTACTTCTAACAGCGCCTACTCTGATATACATTAATGTAATAATGACATCAGTTAGTATAGCATAACACGCCAATGTCCCCAGAACGATCACGAGTATGGTTTCCTGGGAAAAACCACCTTTGATGATTCATCATAATACTTATCCTTTTGATTATAATAATATGTTAATATGGATATGGATCGAAGTCATTCCATAATTAACTATTGTTTCTCGTTATTTATGATCAAGCAAGATTACCAATTCATCTGAACGTATTCCAGATAGACCTTGGGAATGGCCATGCAAACATCTTGTTAATCCTACGAGTCGCCAAACAGTATTAAACTTCAAAACAAATTTGAATGAACCAAAATCCTGTATTGACTACAAGCATAACCTATGAACTTCGCATCACCTCTGAAAGTAATCCTTAGAACTACCAGTTATGGATAGCGTTAGACTATCTCATAGAAAATGAGCTACATCCACAGTAGTTACCTGATATCTCAAGTTTGAGGATAAATATTCACGATTTACTATAATGACAACATCCATAAGTATAATCAATGATACTCCCATATCATTAATTAACAATGGACTATTTAGAATAACTTAAGTTATTCATGGACTAAACATGCAAATATAGGATACAATATTTATAAATGGAAATAAACATAATAAAATACTTCATTTCATTAAATAATTATTGCTTACAATATCCTTTATCCAAATACCAACCACAGATTTACATGAAACTACTAGCTAAACGAAGTCCAATGCCATTAGCATGTTAAGTAGGCTTTTCCTTAGATAAAGCCTTCGTAAATGGATCAGCTAGATTGTTATCTAGATTGTTATCTGTGTGAATTTTGAGTAAATTGACTTCACCTATATCGACTTGTTCTTGAACATAGTGATATCTTTTAGGAAAATGTCTGGTGCGTTTCATAACTCCAGGTTCATTGGCGAATGTAACTGCGGCTGAATTGTCACAATACATATTAATAGGTAATTCAATTGACGGAAAAATACCAAGCCCCGAGATGAATTTCCTAATCCAAACAGCTTCCATCGCAGCTTCCGATGCAACAATATACTCAGCTTCTGTAACAGATATAGCAATTGTAGTCTGCTTCTTGCTCTTCCAGTCAACTGCTCCTCCATTAATAACAAAGAACCCGTCTGAGACTTCGTATCATCTTTATCAGTTTCAAAGGACGCATCACAGTAACCTGCAAGATCAAGTTTTGTATCTGGATTTCCCCATACACTAGAAACATATCTATGGTATTCCTCACATACTTAAGAATGCTTTTAACAGCGTGCTAGTGCTTTCCACATGGATTCTGTTGCTAACGACTGGTCATATTTTGTGCAAACGCCACATCAGGTCTTGTGCATCTTACTGCATACATGATAGATCCTACTGCTGAAGCATATGGAACTTTCTTCATGAGTGCAACCTCTTCAGGTGTTGAGGCACATAGTTTGCTACTTAAGCCATGTTCTACTTGCATTGGCAAATATCATTTCTTGGAATTTTGCATATTAAATCTCTTCAATACTTTATCAATGTAAGCACTTTGACTTAATCCAATCAACCGCTTTGATCTATCTCTGTAGATTTTGATTCCAAGGATGTATGCTGCTTTTCCTAAATCCTTTCATAGAAAAATATTTACTAAGATAGGATTTAACTTCCTTTAAACTTGGTATGTGATTTCCTAAGATTAATATGTCATCGACATATAGGATAAGGAAAGTAACATTACTCCTACTAGCTTTCTAGTATACACATGGCTCATCAAGATATTGAGTAAATCCAAAACTTTTGCTTTCTGCATCAAATCTTTTATTCCATTGACGTGATACTTGCTTCAATCCATAAATGGATCTTTGAAGTTTGCATACACGGTTTGGAAATTCTGGATTCACAAACCCCTCAGGTTGCGCCATATAGATATCTTCATCTAGGCGACCATTTAAGAAGGCGGTTTTGACATCCATTTGCCATATCTCATAGTCATAGTAGGCAGCTATAGCTAAGAGAATCCTAATAGCTCTAATGTCAGCTACAGGAGAAAAGGTCTCCTCGTAGTCAACACCAAATGTTTGAGTATAGCCTTTAGCTACCAAACAAGCCTTATAGGTGTGTACAATGCCATCCATGTCTATTTTCTTCTTGTAGAGCCATTTACTTCCAACTACCTTGGCATTTGGAGGAAGGTCTACTTCTATCTAGACTTTGTTGTCTCTCATGGATTGCATTTCCCTATTCATAGCACTCTGCCATTTTTCCTTTTCAGGACCATTCATGGCAGCCTTATAACTAGTAGGTTCATTAAGATTCCGTAGTATAGTTTCCTCACATTCTACGTTAATACATAGACGTTCAGGTGCTTTCACAGGTCTTGAAGATCTGCGAATGGGTACCACTTCAACTTCAGGTGGAGGACCTAAACTTTCAGGTTCCACGGGAAGTGAGCTAGTGTTTTCAGAAGGTGATTTATCTTCATCTTCTAGATCATAAACTCTCCCACTGAATTCTTGAGATATGAGGTTCTTTTCAAAGAAATATCCATACCTAGCAACAATGACTTTATTCTCCGGTGGAAAGTAAAAGTAGTAACCCATCGTTTCCTTTGGGTATCCTACGAAGATACACTTAACAGATCTCTGTTGGAGTTTATCTGGTGAATCACGTTTAACAAATGCGTCACAACCCCAAACCTTTAAGTAAGAAAAGTTGGGAGCTTTTCCTGTCCATAATTCATAGGGAGTCTTATCAACTTTCTTAGTTGGAACCATATTCAATATGGGAATTGCAGTTTCAAGGGCATAATCCCAAAAGGATAAGGGTAGAGTTGTAAGATTAAACAATGATCGTACCATGTCGAGCATAGTACGATTTCTCCTTTCAGATACACCATTTTGCTGTGGAGTATAAGGAGCTGTGAGATGCTGGACTATACCACACTCAGCTAAAAAATCTTTAAAGATGTAAAACATTATTTCTGGGACGACCCCTACTTGTTCAAAATCTGTGCGGATCAAGTCATCCGGCGGTGTGTATATGGTCAAGAAGCCGCTGAAATCTTAAAGGCTTGCCATGCTGGTCCCACGGGGGGCCACCACAATCCAAATTACACCGCCAAAAAGGTGTTTGACTCCGGTTTCTTTTGGCCCACGATTTACAAGGATGCCCATGAATTGGTCAAATCCTGTGACGCTTGTCAACGTCACGGGAATATTTCACAAAAGAATGAAATGCCACAAAATGCAATCCAAGTTTGTGAAATATTTGACGTTTGGGGCATCGACTTTATGGGGCCGTTTCCATCTTCTCACGGAAACAAGTATATACTCGTGGCAGTTGACTATTTGTCAAAATGGGTCGAAGCAAAAGCTTTACCCACAAATAATGCCCGAGTAGTTGTGAAATTTTTGAAAGCTCTCTTTGCTCGATTTGGAACTCCACGTGCTATAATTAGTGATCGTGGTACGCATTTTTGCAATGACAAATTTGATAAAGTCATGCAAAAGTATGGTGTAACTCACCGTCTTTCTACTGCGTACCACCCTCAAACAAGTGGACAAGTAGAAGTTTCCAATCGAGGCATAAAGAGAATATTGGAAAGAACAGTTGGGGAAAATCGTGCATCATGGTCGGATAAATTAGATGATGCACTTTGGGCTTTCCGTACGGCGTATAAAACACCCATTGGGTGTACGCCTTATAAACTTGTGTACGGGAAAGCGTGCCATCTTCCGATCGAGCTTGAGCATAAAGCCTATTGGGCTCTCAAGCATGCAAATTTTGACCTCAAAACTGCGGGTGATCATAGGAAAGTTCAACTGAATGAATTAAATGAACTTCGGGATCAAGCTTATGAGAACTCTTTGATCTATAAGGAAAAGACAAAGAAGATTCATGACTCAAAAATCAAAAACCGCGTTTTCAACGTTGGTGATCGAGTCCTTCTTTTCAACTCTAGACTCAAGATCTTCTCGGGAAAGCTCAAAACCCGATGGACTGGTCCATTCACTATCGTTAAGGTTTATCCTTATGGCACCGTCGAGTTATCACAAAATGACGGCCCTAACTTCAAAGTGAATGGACATCGTCTAAAGCACTACTTTGGAGAGGACATACCATCCATGGTTGTCCCGGATCTCCAAACTTTCTCCAAGGACAATTAAATTTGGGGATCGAGTCAAGCTAGCGACTCGGTGAACAAAAATTAGCAACATATATCAGTTTTCACCCGTATTTCTGACTTCTTTCTACTTTCTACCACCCTAGTGTGGGGGAATGGCCAACCCCCTGCTATTTGAAAAATGTATATATGTATATAAGTTCAAAAAAAAAAAAAAAAAAAAAAAAAAAAGTGTGATTGTATGTACAGATAAATAAAGTGAAAAATACAAAACAAAAATTCCACAGTTAGCTTCGAATATTATCTTTTTACGTTCATAGTTTCGGCATAATAGCCGGGACTGTGAATATTGAGGACAATATTCATTTCTAAGTGTGGGGGGGAAATTCTAGCGAATTTTATCGCAAAATACTTTTAAGTACCCCCATTTTGGCCCAAATTTTTCAAAAATTTTTCACTTTATTTCAAAATTTTTGTGGTAATCAGTCCGCCTTGTCTAAACGACAAAAGGGATTGGCTAGTCCAGGAGCAAACGGCTCTTGGTAAAGACAACTCAAATCCGTTTACGGCTTGCAATTTGCCCAAAATTGTACGGTTCCTCAACTCCCCAAAAACAAATGAGTTGGTTAGCCCGCAAGATTATGGCTTGTGGTAAAGGCCGTGGAAAAACCATAATTGGTAATCAGCTCACCAAGATGTTGACTATTCCATCAAGAGTTGGCTAGTCCAGGAGCAAACGGCCCCTGGTAAAGACTAATCAAATCCGTTGACAGCTGGTGGTTTGCTCAAAATCACACGGTTATCAGGTGTGCCACAGTTCTTACACCTGGCTACTCCAGAAGTGATGGCTTTTGGTAAAGAGTTTCAAATCCATCAAGTTTTTCTCAAAATATTGCTAGGGACTAGCAATAGCTTAGTGTGGGGGATTGATGAGTGCTCAAACACTCATCATTTTTATCGTATCTAGACTGCCAAAACATCCAAAAACACCCAAAAACGCATCAAAATACACAATTTATCCCAAAAGTGTGTTTTATATGTTTTAGATGTAAAATGTTTAAAAAATGATGAAAAACGAACAAAGTTTGCACAATTGGCAGTTTCAGTCCCTCAAGTTTCAAAATTTGGCAAAACTAGTCCTTGGAAGTTTAAAATGAAAGAAAAGTCAACCCAAGGCAAAGAAAAGTCAAAAATTATCAAAATAAGTCCTTGGGTGATAAAGTTTGAGAAAATTACACTTTAACCCCTCAAAATCCAAAATTGACATAAATGGTCCCTGGAATTTCAGAAAATGGCAGAATTGGTCCCTGGTGGGATAATTTTGAAAGAAAAAAATCATTTTTATCCTTGGAAAGTCAAAATGTGCTAAAAATGGTCCTTGGGTAAAATATTTGTGGAAATTACATGTTTGGTCCCCGAAGTTTGGCAACTTGTCGCATTTGGTCCTCGGGAATTTTAAAAGTGGAAAATATTGTTTATGGTCCTTGGGTTATTACACTATGGCATAATTGGACCCTTGAGTTAAGTTTGGAAAAATGTCATAATCAGCCCTCAAAGTTAGCCAATTTACAAAATTGGTCCTTGATTTAATGCAAACACCAAACGGACCCTTCTTGTTATTTACTACTTAACCTAAACCAAACCCAAAACCAAAACTGATCCAACCTTATAACTCCCTTGGCCCATTCCACCTTTTCAGCCCACCACTAAAAAAACAAATACCCCGTTTCAAATAATACTTCTCCACCGCTGACCCGTTGACTCCATCTCCTCCACCTCACCTCCCCACTTACAGCTACAAACCAAAAACCCATCATCACCCCTAAACCTGCTAACCTTCTGCACACTCAACCCCCCTCTCCTTCCTACACTCCAAACAAACACAAACAAACAAACCCACCTCCCTGGCTTCAATTATTCAAAGAAAACGTCAAGGAGTTTTTCGCGCCAAAATCTAAATGGAAGGAGGTGATCATCTTATCTTAATCCAAAGGTCAGGATTGAAGTGGGAAGTGCTACAGGGGGCTCAGAAACCCTAAATTGCATATATAAAAAGAGAGAGAAGCAGGGGAAGTGGAAGTTAGTTAATTTTTAGTTTAATTTTATGTCGTAATCATGAATCCTCCATTTTAAGTTGTAAAACTTTAGCTTAGATAATTGTAATTTGTTCTTCCAGTGTATTGTGAACCAATTGTTATTTAAATTCCAAGTTGCTTTTATATAATTCACTTTTAGCATTTTCAAGTTAAATTTTCCATTTAAATTAGAAATGATAATGGTTGATGCTTAGTGTTTGTTTAAGCTCATGTAAGTCTATTTATGAGTTTCTGAAAGCTTTGAAAGAATATAAATCAGTCTAATTCCTTAAACAGAAAATCTCAAAAAAAATACAATAAATCAAAATAAAAATAAAAAAAAAATTCAGAAAGAAAGAAGGGAATGAAGAAGAAGATGGTGCAGAGCCTCAAATGGGTATATTAGTGCTCTGTGGAGAGCTATAGGTTGTTCTTTGGTCCTGGTTCACTCAGTTCTTAGCTTTGGACTTTTGTAAGAACACATTTCCTCATTTCTTTTTGCATAATCTGTGTCACATGCTCATAGTTGTTATTTGTTGTGTAAAATTGCTTATTTATGTTAATTATAGCTCTGTAAGGCCTAAGTTGTTAGTTGAAAGGTTTAGTTTGGTTAATGGCTTTGAAAATCTTTGAAATCTGCTCAAAAAGGGGTGTTTGGATTAGCATAGTATGCTGAGATTTTGTTGTCACTTGATTGTTGATTTGCTATGAACAAGTTACCACAGTCCTAAGTAGGCCATTTAAAGCCCAAAATCCAAGTTTCATTAAGCTATGGTCAAAATCAACCATCACACACTCCCACAGTTAACTGTTGGGAGCTTGTGATCCAAAACCCATTTATTTTCATGCACAAGTAGGTAATTTAGCCCTAGGCAATCCTATTATAGCTTAATATAAGTTTATTAACCAGTAATCATCCACCAAACTTCATAAAAGTCAAGAGTTCAAGTTTTTTTATAAAAGTCAAATTGTGACTTCATCAGATTTTCACCAAAATGGTAGTAATTGTTTAGATTTTAGTAGTGAGATCTAGACCTTAAGCTTTTGAGGTTTTGTAGTCTACAAGCTCATCTCTAAAGTCCCAGCTTCAGTTTATTTTTGTGATTTTATTTGAGGGCCCCACAGCCCCTTGAAGTAGGCTGCAGGGCAACACTTCTGTTCTGTCTCAGCAGACACACCACCACCACCACCACTTGGTGGTGGTTTTCCAGCCAACCCAGTGGGTCCCAAGCCCCCACCTTGCACCTCTCAACCCCCTCCTACCTAGGAGTGAATATTGACCCTTTTACTGACCCCTAGGCTAGTGGACCCCACCTAATTTGGCCCCCAATCTTTGTCCCAAAAACTGCATCAGTTGGTAATAAGCAAAGTGCTTATTTGAGATTTTTGGCTTATTCTGGCAACCTTATTGCTTGAAACTTTCTTATCATTGTTCATTAAACTCAGAGAAACCATAAGTTTTCATTGTGGACCCCACATTTTCCCATTTGAGCTAAAAAGCCTCCACAGTCAACAAAAGTCAACTGTAGGAGTATTAAGCACTTCAAGTGCTTATTTCTTGGGTTTCAATCAAAGTGTTTTTATTAAAAGTTGGTATTTTTAGTTTATAATCAGTTTAGGAAAAGAAAAAAACCAAAAAACCAACTTTAAAATTAGTGATAGCTTCTATTTAATAGGATTTATCAATTTATTTTTCTTTTTAATTTATTTCTAAGTAATATATCATTTTTATATTTTTAGAAATTCTATTTTAGGTTAAAATAATTTTATAAATTTTTTCAGATTTTTATTTTGTCTTTTAGTGGTTTTTCTAATTAATTTTAGTTTAATTTAGTTTTAATTAATATTAATCAATTAAATAGCATAATTAGATTTTATATAGTATAACCTAGTTTTTATAATTTTTCTAGCTTTTATTTCAGTTAAAACATTTTTGCAAATTTTTCTAGAATTTTTACTGTTCATTTTCTATTTTTTATAATATAATTAGTTTAATTAGAAATTAATAAGTAATTAGATTAATAATTAGTTAATTAGCTTAAAAATACATAAAATTAACTTTTTATAATTTTTTAGGATTCCTGTAATAGTTAATTAGATTTGTAAAATTTTTCTTAATTTTCTAAGTCTTTTTAGTATTTTTAATAACTCTAATTAGTTTAATTAGTATTAAATAGATAATTAGTAATTAATTAATAATAAATAATTAAATAGTGTAAAAATAATTTTTATTTTTCTTAAAATTTTCTTTAATTATTAGGATTGTAAAAATATTAATTTTACACTTTTAACCCTTCCCGTCCATCAGTTGTACTTTTTGTTTTGTTCGTCTGTATACGTTTTTTAATTAAAACGTACGTTTTTAGGTTTTAGCTCAAATCTTTGTAATCTAAATTCCCGTAATCACTCACGTAGCTTTCCTAAGCTATTTTTGTTAATAATTTCCAAATAATTCTAATCATACCCCTTTTCTGTGAATAATTACCCGATCACGAATACGCTAAAGTTACAATTCACACTTCAACGGGACTTAACGACCTGGTGATACCTTATATTACCCGGAGCATTGACCTAGACTATTTGACTTTGTTGACCATTACTTGGTCAATATAAGTTGACGGTTTAGCATCAATCAACCACCTCTATCGGATCGAAGAGCCTTAATCTTCTTACCGAGTTGCAATTCTACTTCACTTTTGAAAACCTTGAATGGGTTAAAGACTTCGTGTTTATGTTTAAGTAAATAAACATAACCATAACGACTATAATCATCCGTGAAGGTTATGAAGTAGCTAGCACCGCTTTTTGACACATGTCTAAGTGGACCACATACATCAGTGTGTATTAATCTAAGTAGATCTGTAGCCCTTTCCATTTGATCTGAAAAAGGTTTCCTTGTTATCTTTCCAGATATGCAGGATTCACATTTATCAAATGATTCATCATTAATCTTTTGCAAAAGCCCATCATGTTGCAGCTTTTCCATGCGATCCTTGCCTATATGAGCAAGACGACAATGCCAAAGATAAGACGAATCTAAGTTAGACTTGATTCTCTTATTGCTAATGCTATACATAGAATTATTTCTATTAGACATAGAATTTTTCATATCAATTTCAAACACACCATTTATTGGAATTGCATTAAAGTAAAAAACATTATTTAAAGAAACAAATTCCATTATTAATAAATGTGTGAACAAAACCATTATCCAATAATAAAGAAACTGAAACAACACCCCTAACAATAGAAGGTGCATAATGACAATTATTCAATACTAGTATCAAACCCGAAGGTAAAACTAAATCGAAAGTCCCTATGGCTTCAACTGCTGCACGTATGTCATTCCCTACGTACAAGTATCTTTCTCCATAGGCCAGCTTCCTTGCTCCTCTAAGTCCCTGCGACGTATTACAAATGTGAGTACCACATCCTGTATCATATATCCAGGAATTATTCTTACGAGGAAAAGAAAAAAATTCAATCATAAACTTACATGAAGTGCTTGCGATGTTACTAGGCATTTTACTCTTGTTCAGGCGCAACTCCTCAAGTAACAATGGACAGTTCCGCTTCCAATGTACAGGAGTGTTGCAATAGTGACAAGAAGCCAGATCCTTGTTGGGAGTTTCCTTCTTCTTAGGAGGAGGATTTTGCTTCTTAGGCTTCTGTTGGTGAGTGGCAACTTGTTTGCCTTTTCCATTATCAGTGCCTTTACCCTTGTTGTTTGCATGTTGCGGTTTGTTGGGTTTATTCTTCTTGTGATCCTACCACTTTGTATCACCATTACAGTGGGTGTAGGTGCCTTTTTAGACAGACCTTTTTCAAAGTCAATAAGCATTGCATGAACTTCACTAATTGTCTTCCCCTTGCAATGCATATTATAGTTGCGTACAAACTCACTATACAAATCCTGATTAAGGGATCGCAAGATGAGACCAATACATACGCTTTCTTGATATCCGCAACCGAGTCGCTCCAATTGGTCCATATATCGTTTCATCTCCAATACATGGCACTCACGGATTTTCCTACTTCCTGCTTACAACTGTGCAGAAATTCTATTAAGTCATATAATTCTGAAGCAGGTGGTTTCTCAAACATTTGTCTGAGTTCATTGATCATGTCCATGGTTCCATAGTGCTCAAATTGTTTTTGCAATTGAGTGTCCATCCCAGCTAACATGAGACAAGCCACATCATTGTGCTTCTCATATGCATTGTTGTATGCATCCTTTTGAGCTTGTGATGCATTTGCAGCAGATTTAGTAGGAAGAGGTTCACCAAGATAATCATATCTTTTGGCCATCCTTAAGGTAATTCTTAAGGATCGATACCAATCATTAAAATTTTCACCACTCAACTTGTCTCGATCAATCATTTGCTTGAACGCAGAACTCATGTTGCTCATATTAATGTTTTCGGGTGTAGCCATTTCTACAGAAAAAATTCAAAAAGTAGTACTTTCGATAATAAATTTCAAGAAAATTAAATACCCTTGGTTCATAAACATATAACCATTTAATTTTACATTGAAAACTAGGATCCAAATTGACATAGGTCATCACATCAGTTGATCTGCTAGTGATGACGGTATTCAATAAGGTACGAGTCGAGCCTCAATTGCAATTCCTAGAAATGATGAGATTTACTTATTTGCCAACCGCAGTTGCAATGTAAGCATGTTTTATCCCCATCTTATGCCTTGAGTGATCAGAACCCGCTATCAACTCAATTAAGTTAACCAACTTAAGAAACAACAAACTTACATAATTCCACCACACCAGTTGATCTGCTAGTGATGAAATCAAGTAATTTTCCCTTCCATTGCAATCTAGCCAGGTTACGCCCTGACGTAAACCACAACTTTAGGTGTTTCCGTTTCATTGGATGACATATAACTTAAATTTTAAGGGTAGTAAATTTGATATGCGTAATCAAAATATATGTACAAAGATGTCATGCATTCATCTTGTATCATATGTTTCATGTAAAAAACTTTTACTTATTAATTTCTTTACGAGCTTAAATATCCAAAGTTTTAATTGAGGCGTTGAAAAACTTACAACTTTGCCTTAAGTGCTTCGTAGTTATCATGGTTGTTGGGTAAAACTAAATTTTGATGCACAGGCGAGCGTTAAGACAGAATGGAGTCTCTTTAAGGCCACAATTTAATGCGAAGCCACCTTATACCCACTTTATAGTTTGTCAAAATTAGCTTCACCTTCCAACCACTTAATACAGTCGCGATCAATCAATTAAAAGTTCAAGATTTTTTCAAGCTCAAAACAAGATTTCACCATTATTAAGTCCGTTTAATATTTTATTTATAAAATTACCTTTTTGCTTATATCATGTCACATAACATATAAAAACAAATAGTAATTAAATAAAATAAACAAACAACATAAATAATGGATATGCAAAATAAATCAATTAAAACACACAATTTATTAATTTCACGATTTTCATAGGGTCTTCCCTAATTTCATAATAATTAATTTTTAGTAATCTTTATAGCCATAATATTTACCAAAAAACATATTAATTATAATAAACCGCATAATAAAAGCATGAAATCTACATAATACGTAACCATTACTACAAAATCTCCATAATCCACGACAACACATGCATGGTTTGTCATGGATGCCCAGCCCACATTGCACATATTATAATCATATAATCATGTCAAGGAACGCATAACCAAAATGGCATATCACCAATATCCATCAAGTACACATAAAGATTACATGCAAGCTAGGGTTTCTACAAGTTTATAACAAAATTCAAAACCCTAATTTTCTTTTCAAAATAAATATTAAGTCGACATATAAAAAAAATTCTAGGGTTTCTACAAATTTTAAAAAAACATAAGAACACCAAGCATGTAATAATCATAACGATTCAATTTTATGTATTTCGGTAATTAATTACAACGTATTAACGGCTCTTGATGCCACTGTTGGAATATGTGAATCATAACAATAATATAAACAGATAAACATCATCAAGCACGCAGCGGAAATAGATCAAATACATGTAATTGAAATTAACCGAATATAAAAGAAATATGCGTACCTTTGTGATTTCTAGCAGGAACAAGAAATCAATTGAACAAGAACTTTATAAACCCTAATTAGGGTTTATGGTGGATCGACTAAGGTGTAGTCGAATAAGGCAATCATACGTTAGCAAAAGTATGCCAACACTTCGTTCTCGAACACACGTACTATTAAAGTTTCAATAAGAAAATCTAGGTTTTTATTCACGAGCAAGCAGTACTAGTTAAGCCTTAGTTGATCCAATGGGATCGTCTATAGCTCAAGAAAGAGAGGAGAGAAAGAGATTTGGCTTGCAAGTGAACCAAGGGATGAATGAATGAATACATAGGGTCATGTATTTATACTAATCCAATCTTAGAGCTGAAGAAAACAATCCTAATCCTTTAGGGATTGGGTTCGGCCGAAACATAGCCCAATAGGGCATTCTAGATCTTTCTTGGCTATTGTTTCACTCTTAGTCCTTTATCTTTCGTCTAACGGTTGTTAGGTACCGTTAAGTGTGTATTTCGCGAATTTAATGATTATTCGTAACTAAAACAATAATTATTAATTAATTGAAATTCATACGTAAAATGTGCAATCCCGAAGTCTCGAGTTCGAGTCCGAACATATTCATTAATTTTTATCCGTTACTTCTAACAATAACAACTTGCTTAGAATTCATTTTTATAGACGACATTGCTAACAAAAGCGATTAGTTGATTCAACTGAGACTCGATACCGAGTTCAAATAGTTGGGTGATTTAGTAAGGGGTTAATATATAAATATGTTATTACAATTTCTAAAAAAGTTCGCTTAAGTTGATGAACTTTCATTTTGTTCATTTATGTTACTGAATTTATAAAATATGACATTTCAAGTTACTGAACTTATAAAAAGCACTGAACTTGTAAAAACACGACATTTATATTACGTAACAAAGCAAAAAATATACGATTAAGTCACTCCTACCAATACTAAAAAATGTTTTCTAAAAGTTTAATAACTTAAGCGGTTTTTTTTTTGAAAAGCTTAGTAATATATTTGTATATTAACCCGTAAGTAAACACTAGCTTAGATGTACGTATTTATACTTGCATTAGTTTTATATAGTACGGTTTGCTGATTTGTTTTTTGTTTTTTTATTTTCAATATCTTAGACAACATGTACGATAGTTCCTACTTATTAGTCGTCAGTTACAAAACTACACATGAAATATTACATGTTTGAAATATAGAAAAACTACACATGAATGAACATAAGTCACTAATATACAAAAGCTAATAAGTTTGTGCTAGATCATACCCTCTATAAAACCTCTATAAACCCACTAAAGCTCTAAAATTGTGCGATAAGCTTGTTCATGATTTACTTCATTGCAAACCTTTCATGTTCATGTAAGTTCCATGCATCATTAAGCCTATATATTGTCATTTAGTGTGTTTTGTAATTCCGAACTTAGCTTTTGCGGGATTCTGAGCTTGAACAAAGATTGTACTTGCCTTAGTTGAAAAAGATACATTATTTATGGACGTCAACTCTAGTAGCATTAAGATTGTTACGATAAAACGTTCCTTGAACACCATAACATACGTTTTGAATTTTCTTAGTAACATTATGTGTCTTAAAAGCATAAGAATTTGCCATAAGTGCTAATTTCACACGGTGGTCTTGATTGGCATGGTCGCGTGTAGCACCTTCACCCACAATATGCTGATTTGACTCTGCTTTAGTTATAGGGTATATCCTACTTTAGTTGATTTAATCATAAAGCATTTGTTATAGGGTAAGAATATCAGTTTGATAATTAAAAAAAAAAAAGAAAAAAAAAAGAAACAACAACAACAACAACAACTTATTTATAATATTTGTAAGCTAATTGAAATTCAAAAAACTCCTTTCTTCAGAACCGTTCTAGCATATAAATTTACACTCACTAAGCTTAATACTAATGTAGAAATATCAACATGCTAAGAACTCACTAAGAAAGGGCTCTTGAGAATATCAAGTAGCCTACATTTGATGGTATCCTTCCCTTCCTATTTAAACTCAACATCTTGGAGCTACTTTACTTCATATCTCGATGTGGGATAACCAAAACCCAATTGTTCCTCATGACTTATTCGATTTTGGCCTAAATAGGCCAACAATTTTCTTTATTGCGTTTTAAACTAAACATAGAAAGCTATGTGCAATTGGGTATTATAGGTGTGTTATCCACCAGACCACCACCACCTCAACATTTACCATAGAACACCACTACATCATAAACATCATCCCAATAAAATTCCTACAACACATCACCAAAAATACCCCACTCACAAAAAAAGGGAGATGGTAGTGATGGTGTTGGCTAAGAACCTATAACATAGAAAGGATGTGCAGTGGTGGCGCCGATATACCACAAAAAATGCTATAACAAGGGTGTATAACAGATTGCACCGCTCACTCTTATGAGTAAAAACAAGATAGAGATAGATTATCTATACTACCTTATAATGTATTTAAGAAATCTATATTTAGAAGTCTTAAAATGTTTAAGACCAAAAACATTTATTTAATAGGAAAGATGCATGTACACCACTTTAATGTACATAATTTTCAGACTTACAAGACAAGAAACATAATGTACACCACTTTAATGCACATATTAAAAAAAACCACATTAATGATATTTGATGTAGTCAATTATTTAATTGATCAATAAATACAATTAATACAATTATTAAAACACCACTTATATCACAAATACAAATTATCAAGCATATTGTACAACCAAATTAAACACAATTCCTACATTAAATGTCACTAATATAAATAATAAAGCACATTATACAAATATTCAGGCCCGAACGGGCAACGGGCCTAATGGGCTTGAGCCCGAATGGGTGCAGGCCAAACAGGCTCGAACCCGAACGAGCACGGCCTAAACGAAATTCTTGATATCCGTAAATCTATTGTCAAAAAAACATAATAAACTAAAATACATGATTCACTGGAAAATTTAATTTCAGGGTACCCGCCGCTGCAACGCGCGGGTACCCTGCTAGTTTTGAAACAAAAGAAAATTTCTAAATAATTATAGACAGTGAGTCATTCAAGTATCATTTTGCTTTCATTTCTATTAGCACCAACTAAAATTTTGTAGGACAACAAATATACATGAACTAACTACTTAGGACAGAACTACACATGCAAGAGATTTTAGACATTGTTGTTTGAGATACATGAGGATGAGAAGGCATTTTCGATTTGGGATATGAATCAAGATGGATTTACGTAGATGCAGGTATATGCCAAGAAGCTAAAAAACAAAAAGGCTTTGAAAACATCAGCTAGCCTTCATTTGGTTGTAACCTTCCTTTCCTATTTAAATTCAACATCTTGTAGCTACTTTTACTTCACAGCTCGATGTGGGATAACCAAAACCCAATTGCTCCTCACGGCTTATTCGATTTTAGACACAATAAATGGGCCAAGTGGCCAACATTTTTCTTTATCAGATTTCTAACTTAACTTATGAATAAAAACGAGACAAAGATAGAGATTATTTTCTAAAACAAAAGGAGAAATAATTATGGACAGTTAACTAAAATTGTGTAGGATATATAACAAATATACGTGAACTAATTACTTGGGAAAAATCACACGTGCAAGACATTTAGACATTGTTGTTTAAGATCCACAAGGATGAGAAGGCATTTTTGATTTTGGATATGAGTCATGATGGATTTATGAACATTTTTGCTATTTTACAAATTTTCAATCATAACCAAAGTAAATGGTACTATAGTGATTTGATGATCTCCAATTATATTTTCGAAACAAGAACTATAAAAAAAAGATTCAAGGAATGAGTCCACATTAGTTGGATTACCGTAACTCTTTTCCAATCTTACGTTAGCATATGTGTGGACTATCAATAACATGACAAACTATTCGAGCTTATACTTTTTCTTGGTGTAGAAACATTGTTGTTTACATCTCTCATGTACGTAGTCGTGAAGGGCGATGATGCCAAGAAAAGAAATTTCTCCAAGTTACAAATATCATATACATATGGTTTTGTAAAAGATGTGCTATGTGAAACATTATTCTAGCTATAAGGCATTTGCCACAAAAACAGAAAACAAGATACAAATGAGAGAGAGTTGAGTCGATGTCTATTACTACTTTACTAGTATTTAGTTTCACCATCAAGAAGAGTTAATTGGGCTACTTTATAAATTTTAAGGGCTTAATAGTAAATGGGCTACAAAAGAAGTTCTACTAAAACGTTTTGGGCTGTAAGAAGCCTTTCTGGCCCAGTTTGATTTTTGTTGCTTAAACTTTTGTAAAATCGTTACTCAAATAAAGAGTAAACTGGAAACATTATCTAACGCATAACATTCTTGAAGGATGGTTTTTGCAAAACTTTTGGCCAAATTTTATGCAAACATCATCTCTAAAAATACTTGAAAAATGTTAAGACATTTGACATTATAGAGATGATGTTTGGCAATATATTCTGACCAAGATAATTGATGTCAATATGAACAAACAAATAGATTATTTTTGTAGTTTACTCTTAAATAAACACTAAAAATATGTTTTCTATTGTTTGAGAATTCAGTATGATATCGAAAATGTTGGCTCTATTTGCACATGAAGGGTTTAATATGGACTAATATGGATATATGGCGCAATTATGCAAATAGTGCAATGGATGATTTCTTTAGCATTAAATTAGGTTTTTTATTATTATTAATTTTTTAATGGCCCATGTTTTCCATAATTCCACAAAAGGTGCAGATTGGCGGGAACACCCTTATCCCGGATGCCTTTTGGTAGTCGACACATTCTAAAGTATCCTATGTGAATACTGTAGTAAAGACCTTATTAAGAATAAGATGTGCTAATAAATTGTTTAGGAGTGCATATATTTGGCTTACGCGCACTTTATTATACTTACCCCAGGTGCTTTTTATTAGTACATAATTCATTAAAAGGAAACAGAGCAAACAAAGCCATAAGCACTTGGCAATCCAAACAATCTCAAGTTCAATTTTCTTTTGAGAAGACTAATAAGCTAATAAGCAATCCAAACACCCTAGATGTAAACATGTTGAAAAATCCAGTGTGGGGTTTCATTTGAATCAACCAAGACTCGATACCCAGTTCAAATAGTTGGCTGATTTAGTAAACACTAGCTTATACAGGCTATGTATGTATTTATACTTGCACTAATTTTATTTAATATGGTTTGATGATTTGTTTCTTTCAATATCTTAGACAACATCTTGAAATAAATCGATAGTTCCTACTTCTTAGTCATGAGATACAAAACTACACATGATATTATACAAGTTTGAAATATACAAAAACTACACATGAATAAACATAAATTACTAATTTACAAAAGGCAATTGTGCTCGATCATACCCTCTATACAACAACAACAATTTGAAAGATATTTATTTATAATATTAGTAAGCTAATTGAAATTCCAAAAAGACTTTTCTTAGACACTTTCCTCGCATATGAATTTACTTTAATATAAGCTTACTAGAAGCTTATATTAAAGTAGATACATGCTGGAAAGTGGGAAAAGAAAAGGCATTTGAAAACATCATTAAGCCTACATTTGATGTTATCCTTCCTTTCTTACTTAAACTCAACATCTTGTAGCTACTTTACTTCATATCTCCATGTGGGATAACCAAAACCCAATTGTTCCTTATGGGTTATTCGATTTTGGTCTAAATGGGCCAACATTTTTCTTTATTGGGTTTTAAACTAAACTTAGAATGCTAGGTGCAATTGGGTATTATAGATGTGTTATCCACCACCACCTCAACATTTACCATATAACACCACTACAACATAAACATCATTCCAATAAAATTCCTACAGCACATCACCAAAAATACCCCACTCACACAAAAAACGGAAATGGTAGTGATGGTGTTGGCGAAGAACTTATAACATGGAAAGGGGGTGCAGTGGTGGCGCCGCTATAGCAAAAAAAAAAAAAAAAAAAAAAAAAAATGCTCTAACGAGGGTGTATAACGGATTGCACCGCTCACTCTTATGACTAAAAACAAGATAGAGATAGATTATTTCAAAACAAAATAAAATTTCTAATTAATTATGGATAGTGAGTCATTCAAGTATCATTTTGCTTTCATTTATATTAACGCCAACTAAAATTTTGTAGGATAACAAATATACATGAACTAACTACTTGGACAAAAATCACACGGGCAAGAGATTTTAGACATTGTTGTTTGAGATACATGAGGATGAGAAGGCATTTTCGATTTGGGATATGAGTCAAGATGGATTTACGAACATTTTTGTTATCGTTAAAATTTTCAATCATAACTAAGGTATATGGTACTAAATTGATTTGATGATCTCAAATTATAATTTTAAAACAAGAACCATGAAGCAGAGATTCAAGGAATGAATCCACAATAGTAGCTGGATGAGCGATGAGCAAAACTTTCCCATCTTTTATTACTAAACGAAGCAGCTCCTAACGAAAGCGCTAAATTATAGTCCTAACGAGGCTATCGTAGCTTGCTTATTATGTAAAGGGCTTTGAGTTATATAACTTTTTGCTGAAACATTTTAGCGTGTATAGCTAATTCAGATAGACAAATACTTACATAAAATTTTTAAGCATAACTTTTTTACATAAACCTTTGAGAACCCCCTGCGGTCCACCCTGAGACCATCCATATCGACACAATAACCAGGTCAATCAAGAGGGACGAAACACTGTAAAGCCACTTTAAAGGGACATTAACATGAAACTTATTCATAATATTAGTAAGCCAATTGAGATTGGAAAAAGACCGCTTTTAAAGACCACATCAGCATATTATTTTACATGAGTAGAAATAGAAATATGCTGAAAGGTCAAAAGAAAGAGGGCAATTGAAAACTTCAACTAGCCTACATTTGCTGGCATCCTTCCCTTCATATTTAAACTCAACATCTTCTAGCTACTTTTCTTCATAGCTCGATGTGGGATGACCAAAAACCAATTGATTTTACACAACTGATTAATGTATAAGTTTTAAATTTACCCAACATATTACGCATGTTTAGAATCAGGCCAGTTCTCATAAAGCCACTGAAGCTCTAAACTTTGTGCAAAAGTTGCAAGAAGCTTGTTCACGTTTGACTTCATGGTAAACTCTTCCATGTTCATGTGTTGTTCGTGTAAGTTCCAAGCATCATTAAGCCTATATATGATTATCAAGTGCGTTTTGTAATTCCGCGCTTAGCTTAGCCGGATCCTGAGCTTGAACAGAGATTGTACTCCCCTTAGTTGATAACAATTTACATTTTCGATGGACGTCATTGATAAAATATTACTTGAACTGTTGAACAACATAACACACGTTCTGAGTTTGCTCATTTCACATGGTGGTCTTAACAATCTGTAGCACCTTCCCCCGATTCTGCTTCAGTTACAAGTGTTTATCATACTTTAGTTAACTTAATCTTAAAGCTACTATTATCGCATAAGAACAATAGTTAAAAAACAAAACTTGTTTATATAATATCAGTAAAGCTAATTGCAATTCCAAAAAGACTTCTTTAGAGGCTCTTTCGGCATATGAATTTACATTACGTAGATGCATGTATATCAAGAAGCTAAGAAAAAGGCTTTGAAAACATCAACTAGCCTATGTTTGATTGTAACCTTCCTTTCCTATTTAAATTCAACATCTTGTAGCTACTTTACTTCACAGCTCGATGTGTGATAACCAAAACCCAATTGTACCTCACGGCTTATTTGATTTTAGACACAATAAATGGGCCAAGTGGCCAACATTTTTCTTTATCAGATTTCTAACTTAACTTATGAATAAAAACGATACAGAGATAGAGATTATTTTTTTAAAAACAAAAAGGATAAAATAATTATGCAATTATTTTTTCTTTTATATTCGTTGTAGTTTATGTTCAATTATTAGTTATAAGTGTGGCCTGTCACACTTATATTGTAAGTTATAGGTATGGTGTTTCATTCCTATAGGTGAGTCTGTAAGTGTCCTAAGGGACTGAGATGAGGGAAGTCACTCTCATCCTTTGTACTTCAACGTTTTTTGGTGTAATGAATTTTGCCGGGGTGAATACAAAAAAAATAAAATATAACAAGTATACATGAACTAATTACTTGGAAAAAATCACACGTGCAAGACATTTAGACACTGTTGTTTAAGATCCACAAGGATGAGAAGACATTTTTGGATATGAGTCAAGATGGATTTACGAACATTTTTGTTATTTTACAAATTTTCAATCATAACCAAGGTAAATGGTACTATACTCATTTGATGATCACCAATTATATTTTCGAAACAAGAACTATAAAGAAAAGATTCAAGGAATGAGTCCACATTAGTTGGATTACCGTAACTCTTTTCCAATCTTACGTTAGCAACTTAGCATATGTGTGGACTATCAATAACATGACAGACTATTCGAGCTTATACTTTTTCTTGGTGTAGAAACATTGCTGTTTACATCTCTTATGTTCGTAGTCGTGAAGGGTGATGATGCCAAGAAAAGACATTTCTCCAAGTTACATATATGTATGATTTTGTAAAAGATGCGCTATGTGAAACATTATTCTAGCAATAAAGCATTTGCCAAAAAACAGAAAACAAAAAATAAATGAGATAGAGTTGAGTCGATGTTATAGTGGTATTTAGTTTCACCATCAACTATCAAGTAAGAAGAGTAAATTGGGCTAACTAAGAAAATATTAAGGGCTTAATACTACATATGTTCTGGGCTGTAAGAAGCCTTTCTGGCCCAGTTTGGTTTTTGTTGCTTTATATCTAACGGTTCACATTCTTGAAGGATGGTTTTCGCAAAACTTTTGGACAAATTTTCCGCAAATATCATCTCAAAAAATACCTAAAAAATGACGATATTTTGTTAGACCATTGATATTATAGAGATGATTTTTGCAGTTTACTCCTAATAAATACTAAAAATGTGTTTTCTACTGTTTGAGAATTTAGTATGATATTGAGTGTGTCTTATTGTAATAAGTGACTTAAATAAGATTTTGTGACATGAAGGGTTTAATATGGTGCAATTGTGCAAATAGAGCAATGGATGATTTCTTTAGCATTAAATTAGCTTATTTTTTTAACGGCCCTTTCCATAATCCAAGTCGTAATGTTTGTGGTAGTGGACAGTTGGACACATTATGAAGTATCTTATATGTGAAGACCTTATTAAGAATAAGATGTAATAATAAATTGTTTAGGAGTGCATATTTTTGGTTCATGCTCACTTTATTATATTTTATTAGTACATACTCCGTAGTTCATTAGAAGGAAACCGAGCAAACAAAGCCATAAGCACCTTGGCAATCCAAAAAATCTCAAGTTCGGTTTTCCTTTGAAAAGAGTAATAAGCTAATAAGCAATCCAAACACCCATGTTGAAAAATCAAGTGTGGAGTTTCATTTGAATCACTCTAATAGACTACTAATTATCCCATGAACCTGTAGTGCCTAAATATAGTGCTAAGTGTGTAATCTATGAACCATAACTAACTCGCATGAGCCATGATTTATGAACCTATCTACGAACAGAAACACAATCACAATATTGTGTTTAACAGATCAATTGAAAATGACTACAGAACACTTTGACAAAGAAACAATTCGAATCAAATTTGAGAATCAACAATGTAATCTGCTATACAAGAACTAAAACTAATGCCTGAAATCTTATATATTTTTTTGACTTCTATTCTTCACACTCTAATAACCTTAGAGAAATAGTAGAGTTGGTTATCAAATAAGAGAGCTCTCTTAAAACATGGGGCAGCAGGCCATCTTTGAAATCGCAAGTGACAACTTTGTCACATCTAAACAAGAGATGCTTCATGCAAACAGTGAAACCAAATAAAATTTCAAACATAAATCAAGAATGCCTGAAAGAATGACTTAGAATAGAAGTAAATGCAAACAGTGTAACAAGAACCTTACAATATTATACTATTTGATGCTTAAACCTTACAAAGGAGTGCCTTGTAGGGCGATTCTAAATTTGGCAGTAATTTCCAAAACAATGAAATACAAATTTAAATGGCAGTTACTGCAAAATACCAGCTAAGATATCAGGTGAAGTGCATCATAAACGTGATCGAATAAACAAGCCCATAAGTGTAACCACATCTTCTGTTATGGCTTCCAAATAAGAGTGGTTTCACTAATTTGGCCTGTTCCCACTCATCCAAGACCTTACACGCGAACTCCTTAATCTGTTTCATATACCGGGGGCATAGGGTGAAACCATACTCTCAACAAGAGTACATGCAAGAGACAAATAATCAAAGTTCTGAATCTCGTCGATATATGTGAATGAAACATTCTTGGAATCATAGACAATCAAATTCGTACCAAATCGTGACAGCATTTTCCCATCATTTGAAACACACAAAGGCATCCAAAATGTTTGCCTCCTAAGATCAGGTAGATACGTAATAGAAACCAATTTAGCCCAAGAATCTTTCACTCCATACACCTCCATCACCCATATGTCCATACGATCTGAAAAATATTCGCAAAGCACACACAATCGTTCTCCCAATACATCCAATATTAACTCGTTATAACCTCTATCATATACAGGTTCCAACACTTCACCAAAAGTCTCTTTACCTAAATCAAAAGCAACTATCATCTGCGACCCATCATTTGGATTTCTAGCCACCCAGTGAGGAGCTCCATTTGAATATGCAAAATTCCGTCCAGGATTTAGGATAGAGAACTCACCAAAATTCTTCCAAATTCCAGTTTTTAATGAGTATATCTTCACTTTGTTCTTGCGAGATATTCCAACAAGTTTATAATCATCGGTAGACTGATCATACCCAAAACCATAAGACACCTGATACCGATCTTTAAAACCACGATATAACCTACGCCATATTCTAGTACTAGGATTGAATAAAGTGAATAAGCTAGAAAATTAATCAATCCCAAGCACCCTCAAACGAATATGAGGAATAACAAACTTGCTTTAATTTCATTTTTTATAGACGACATTGCTATCAAAAGCGATTAGTTGATTCAACCAAGACTCGATACCCGGTTGAAATAGTTGGGTGATTTAGTAAACACTAGCTTATACAGGCTATGTATGTATTTATACTCTCACTACTATGGTTTGTTGATTTGTTTCTTTCAATATCGTAGACAACAGCTTAAAGGACAAGTTACTAATATAAGTCAATTGTTCCTACTTCTTAATCATCAGATACAAAACTGCACATGAAATTATACAATAAGAAATGTTGATTCATTTGATTATTGGCATAAGAACAACGGTTTTAGAAATACTTATTTATAATATTAGTAAAGCTAATTGAAATTCCAAAAAGACTTTTCTTAGACGCTTTCCCCGCATATGAATTTACATTACTAAGCTTAATATAAGCTTGCATGCGGAGAAATAAATCCAAAAAAGGCATTTGAAAACATCAACAAGCCTACATTTGATGGTATCCTTTCCTTCATATTTAAACTGAACATCTTGTAGCTACTTTACTTCACAGCTCGATGTGGGATGGCTAAACCCCAACTGATTATTGCTTCATTTTCTAACTTTAAAACGGGTAAACGAATGAGTTTAGAATAAGTTTTGTTTGTTACCCAAGTTTATAGACGCCACTGCTATCTTAAGCGATTAGCTGATTCAACCTAGACTTTATACCCGGTTCAAATAGTTGGGTGATTTAGTAAACACTAGCTTATACTTGCACTACTATGGTTTGTTGATTTGTCTCATTCAATATCTTTGATAACATTTTAAAGGACAAGTTACTAATATAAGTCAATAGTTCGTATTTCTTAGTCATCAAATACAAAACTACACATGAAATTATACAATAAGAAATGTTGCTTCATTTGATTATAGGCATAAGAACAACAGTTTGAAAAATACTGATTTATAATATTAGTAAAGCTAATTGAAATTCCAAAAAGACTTTTCTTAGATACTTTCCCCACATATGAATTTATGTTACATGTGGAAAAAGGACTCTTAAAAAGGCATTTGAAAACATCAACAAGCCTACATTTGATGGCATCCTTCTTTTCCTATTTAAACTCAACATCTTGTAGTTACTTTACTTCAAAGCTCGATGTGGGATAACAAAAACCCAATTGCTCCTCATGGCTTATTCGATTTTGCGGGATCCTGAGCTTGAACAAAGATTGTACTTGCCTTAGTTGAAAAAGATACTACGTTATTGATGGACGTCAACTCTAGTAGCATTAAGATTGTTACGATAAAACATTCCTTGACACCATAACATACGTTTTGAATTTTTTGAGTAACATTATGTGTCTTAAAAGCTTAAGAATTTGCTATAAGTGTTCATTTCACACGGTGGTGTTGACATGGTCACACAATTTGTAGCACCTTCACCCACAATATGTTGATTCGACTCTGCTTTAGTTATAGGGTATATCCTACTTTAACTGACTTAATCATAAAGCTTTTGTTATGGGGGTAAGAATAACAGTTTAGAAATAAATAAATAAATAAATAAATAACTTATTTATAATATTAGTAAGCAAATTGAAATTCAAAAAACCCCTTTCTTCAAAATCACTCTAGCATATGAATTTACACTCACTAAGCTTAATATAAGCTAACGTAGAAATATCAACATGCTACGAACTCACTAAGAAAGGGTACTTGAGAACATCAAGTAGCCTACATTTGATGGTATCCTACTATCCTTCCCTTCCTATTTAAACTCCACAACTTCTAGCTACTTTCTTCATAGCTCGATGTGGGATAACCAAAACCCAATTGTTCCTCATGGCTTATTCGATTTTGGTCTAAATAGGCCAACATTTTTCTTTGTTGGGTTTTAAACTAAACATAGAAAGCTGTGCAGTGGTGGCGCTGCTATAGCACAAAAAATGCTATAGAGGGTGTATAACATATTGCATCGCTCACTCTTATGAGTAAAAACAAGATAGAGATAGATTATTTTGAAACAAAAGAAAATTTCTAAATAATTATGGGCAGTGAGTCATTCAATTATCATTTTGCTTTCATTTCTATTAACACCAACAAAAATTTTGTAGGATAACAAATATACATGAACTAACTACTTGGACAAAATCACACCTGCAAGAGAATTTAGATATTGTTGTTCGAGATACATGAGGATGAGAAGGCATTTTCGATTTGGGATATGAGTCAAGATGGATTTACGAACATTTTTGTTATTGTAAAAATTTTCAATCATGACTAAGGTGAATGGTACTAAATTGATTTAATGATCTCAAATTATATTTTGAAAACAAAACCCATGAAGAAGAGATTCAAGGAATGAATCAACAGTAGTACTAAACAAAGCAGCTCCTAACGAAAGTGCAAACTTATAGTCCTAATATGAGGCTATTGTAGCTTGCTTATTATGTAAAGGGCCTTACGTTATAACTTTTTGCTAAAACATTTTAGCGTGTATAGCTAATTCAAATAGATAGTACTTAGATAAACCTTTTTACATAAACCTTTGAGAACCCCCTTCGTTCCACCCCGAGACAATCCATATCTCTACACTATAACCAGGTCAATCAAAATAGTTGAAACACTGTAAAGACACTTTAAAGGGACATTAACATGAAACTTATTCATAATATTAGTAAGCTAATTGAGATTCGTAAAAGCCCACTTTTATTGAACCAACCAGCATATGATTTTACATCAGTAGAAATAGATACATGCTGGTGGTTCTAAAACAGAGGGCAAATGAAAACTTCAACTGGCCTACTTTTGTTGGCATCCTTCCCTTCATATTTAAACTCAACATCATGTAGCTACTTTTCTTCAAAGCTCGATGTGGGAATGGGATGACTAAATACCAACAGATTTTTTACACAATTTGTTGATGTATATTAGTTTTAGTTTTTTGGGTCTTTGGTTTTTTTCTCAATTATCTTCAAGTCAATAAGTACATTCTAAAGCATAAGTTACTACGAAATAGTATAAGTCGATACTTCCTACAAAGTACACATAAAATATCACAAGAAGTTTGAAATATACAATAAACTAAACATGAGTAAACATAAGTTGCTAATATACAAAAGGCAATACATTGGTGCTAGATCATATCCTCTATAAAGCCACTCAAGCTCTAAACTTTGTGCAAAAGTTGCAAGCAGCTTGTTCACGATTGACTTCGTAGCAAACTCTTCCATGTTTATGTGTTTTTCGTGTAAGTTCCAAGCATCATTAAGCCTATATATGTTCATCAAGTGCGTTTTGTAACTATGGGCTTAGGCGCTTAGCTTAGCTGGATCTTGAACTTGAACAAAGATTGTACTCGCCTTAGTTGAAAAAGATTTACGTTATTAATGGACGTCAACTCTACTAGCATTAAGTTTGTTGACTGACATCATGTTTCTTAAAAGCTTAAGAATTTGTTGTAAATCGCCCGCGATATGTTTATTCAGTTTAGGCGTTTTTCATCACACTTTACTTGACTTAGTCTTTAAATATGAGATGCTCATTGAGATTCCAAAAGACCCTTTCCTAATTTTAGCATAAAAATTCATATTACTGAGCTAAGTATAAGCTCATACAGAACATGCTAAAATCTGAATAAGAAAGGGCGTTTGAAATCATCAACAAGCCTGCATTGGTTTTGTTTTTACTTAACATTAAGTGAACGGGGACATTTCAAAAACATTAGTTTCTTTTTAAGTCAATAGTTCATAGTTATGTGTTATGGGTATCTAAACATCTTTTTTTTTTTTTTTTTTTTTGGTAAAAGGTTTTACCCCGGTAAATATATTCAACATCTTTTTTTTTGGTAAAAGGTTTTACCCCGGTAAATATATTCACACACAAAAAAAAAACGTTAAGTACAAAGGAATATGGCTGAGTACCATATTAACCTAAACGCACTACATATGCGTATCAACTACATGGATTGACAAGCCAATAACCATGCTAATCGTAAGTGCTTATAACAAAAGAGCATAAACACCCAAAACTATGACTCAAATGCATGCAACCCCATGCATGCATTCCCAGGAGTTGCCCAACAACCATCGAACAATATAACCCAATGATATTATCCTGCTCCATCCAATTCAGTAGCATTTTTGATCTTCCAAATCTCCAATATCTTTGCAACTTTAGGAGACTTCTTGAAACGAATGGAGATAAGCTTTAAACGAACATTAGCAATGATAGCATCACGAAGTTGTTCAACTGTTCGAGATGTTTAGATACATTGGTATCTAAACATCTTAGCAAAAGCTAATATCGTTATTGAATATTGTTCATTTAGCTAGAAAAACAATCAATCCCAAGCACCCTCGAACGAATAAGGGCAATGATAACTTGATTTGATTTGATTTTTTTTTTGATAGACAACTTTGTTATCAAAAGCGATAAGCTAATTCAACCAAGACTTGATGCCCAGTTCTACTTCTTTAGATCAACCAAGCCGAATAGCCTTGATAGCTGGGTGATATAGTAAACACTAGCTTATATAGGCTACGTATGTATAAACATAAATTACTAATGTACAAAAGGCAATAGGTGCTGGATCATACCCTCTATAAAGTACACTTTGACTTTACAAACAGGTCAAAAAACAACAGCTGATGTTGACACGGGGTTCACAAGGCTCAGGTTCTCAAGTGGTTCATAAATGCTTTACAAAAGGTTTCGAGGGGTTGCAGGGTTCATAATGTTTTACAAAAGGTTAATGAGGGATTGCAGTGGGTTTGTAAATGGTGTATGAGGTTCATGAGGGATTGCAGGGGTTTGTAAATAGTGCAGAGGTTCATGATGTATAGAATGGTGATGTTGGTACGTATCTTTCTATAGTTGATGATGGTTCAATACTTTGACAGTTTATCAGTATAATCGAAAAAATGTTAATCATCAAAATTATAAGTTACATGGTACTTGCCGCCACGCAACTCGGGGTACCCGGATAGTGTCTATAGAGTTATGTTTTCCACTCTGTAATATGTGTATACATTTTTTTAATCAATTTAATGGTTATTTTTTTATGATGAGAGAACTAAATCTATCATATGAAAACTTAAAATCGAAATGAACATTTTAAAAGCCCGATACCGCCAAACCAGTGGGAACGACGTGGATTACTGAACACTCAAGAACCAAAGAGGCTTTAAGCCTAGTTATTAACGTGTGGTATTCAATACATTTTTACTTTTATTAAAAAAAAAAAAAAAAAAAAAAAAAAAAAAAGCTAATAACATATCATTTTCCTCTAAAAATGAATGTTCGTTTTTCTATTTTGGGTTGTCTAAAAATAAATGTTCACTTAACAATCAAAGTACAAATTTAGTGAAGAAAGAAAAATTGATTAACATCAGTTGTAGTTAGCAACAAACTATAAATATAACTTTTGTTCGGTAAAATTGAAAAGGTACTATTATTGCGAGAATATAAATTTAAGTAATTCAAAATTTATTGATCTTAATTAAAATTTAATTTTATTAAAAGAACATGGTAACAAGCTTGACTATATAATACATATTACTCTCTCCGTCTCATATTAATTATCCAGTTTGATTTTTTATAGTATTTCTTCTTTAACTTTAACTTTAAATATTTTTGTTTGTGCTATATAATATTTGATGCAAAATATATAAACGGATTGTGTTTTAAATGTAGTTTCATTGATATAATTTTCATCAAATATTATATAACACAAATAAAAATATTTAAGGTTAAAGTAAAAGAAGAAAGAATATAAAAAGTTAAACTGGACAATTAACATATGACGAAGGTAGCGGTAAAGACGTAAACGGGACAAAGTACACTAGACTTTCACAAACAGGTTACAAAACAACAGTTAAAGTTGACACGGGGTTGAAAGGCTCAGGTTCTCAAGTGGTTTACAAACGGTTTACAAGAGATTCACGAGGGGTTGACGGGATTCATAAATGGTTCACGAGGGGTTGCAGGGGTTTATAAAGATTTGCAAGATTTTGTAGCCAAAGTTTATGGCTATTAATTATTCTTTTTTCAAATCAACGTGGAACTTTAAATTTTGTTGATCTATGGATTGGTGTTGTTGGTTCGTGTAAACTAAGTACATATCTTTCTTTAGGCTGATGATGGTTTAATACTTTGATGGTTTTTGGTTTAACACTTCTCGTAACGATTTAATACTTAGTGGTAGAGATGATAAAAAATATTTTTGTGTTACGGGAACAAAATGCTTCTCAAAACAGAACTTTTAAATACGTTTCCAAACGGTTAAACAAACAATCAGCCAAAAAGGTAAAAGTAAAGGGGATAGTACTACTCGAAAAACAAGTAAAATCATAGATGCCGAAGGCAACCCCAAGCAAGCTCCTTGAAGATCCAAAGAGCTAGAGATCGATTCCTGCATCCAGAGACATAACAACAATTCATTATACAGTACAAAGAAAAGCCAGACATTAAACTTTCTTGTAAAATACACACATAAGTACAAACATGGCTCCAAAGAGCATATGTATGAGGCGTAGAAAATTAATTTCCCCTCTACTTTAAGGATACAAGACATAATATATGCGCAAAGTGGTGTATAGTAAACAGTTGTTTCTGTAAAACAGATGTAGACTATATATGGTTAATGATAACAAAATAGAAAGTGAAACCAAGTCAGAATATCAATGTTTACCTTAGTTTACATTGTTATCGTTGAAAGGAGATCCGGTGAAACTAAACTCTCAACAAAAGTATGCGTAAAAGAACCCATAACATCTAAGTTTGGAATATGTGAAACTGAATTATTCTTGGAATCATACTGAAGCAATGTATTCCCGAGCTTTAACAAAATTTTCCCATCACTTGAAATACACAAAGGCACCGAAAGATGTATACCATGACCAGTAAAATACGGGACGGAAACCAATTTAGTCCAAGAATCCTTCACTCCATAAACTTTCATTACCCATACATCTGCGCGATCTTTGGGATAATTACATAGCACACACAACGATTCTCTCAAAACCCCCAAGTTCAACGTAATCATCATAATCCGGTCGCAAAACTTCACCAAAAGTCTCATTTTCTAAATCAAAGGAAACTATTTTCCACCACCCAAATTTTTTTATACCAGCCCAATGAAGAGTTCCATTCAAATACCTACCAATAGAATGCATTGAATATATATCATTAGGAAAATTATCACAATTCTTCCAAGTTCCAAATTTTAACGAATATATCTTCACTAATTTTGAATAATTTATTACGACCACTTTGTAATCATCTGTAGACTCATCATACCCAAAACCATACAGAAGACAAAAACCACGCTTCTTTCGAAAACCATGGTATGGTACCTTGCTTGATCTTCCAGTTCCAGGGTTCCACATAAACATATTATTATTATAGCTTATTAGTAACAACCCATTGCAGGAACCGCAGATCCAATTAGATTCACGAGGGTGTTTGAATAGACTATTCTCAACAACAGTAATAGGTTTATCAAACATCACATCATAAAGACGACAACTAGAAAAATCATAACTGGAAATTAGTCGATGATGTATATAGTGAGGGTTGCATGTTGATAAAGTCAGATGAGACTTAATGAAATATGGGTCGGATATTAAAGAGTGCCATAGTTTGCAAACTGACTTAAGCCGTAAGAGAGATCCAACACGAAGCTTTAGCAGAATTTCGACAATGATCTCATTCGGAACCGAGGGACATGTTTCACATGAATGCGACCTTTTGGGTTTCGTTGTTTGTTCTTGTCCTTCGTCATTGACTGCCATCGCGACCTAGCTAGGTTTCTTCTGTGTTTGCTTTTGTTGGTTATTCGTGGGCTGGTTTATACAATTCTCATGTAGATTTTCAATTTAGGCCCTTCATGTTTTATATCATTATTAAAACTTTAATATCACGAAAAAGTATTACAATTTTACACTATATGAGTTTTTTTAACGATGGATTTTATTATTAAACTACTAGCAAGAATGCAAGACGTTAGACGAAATTGTTAAAAATCAGTTTTCGCGGATATTAGATCTTTGATCCATTCAATCCAATTCGTACGTAAATTCCTACATAATATGATTTTGGTTCACATAAACATAACATGTCATAATAGGCTCAGTAACTAAGACTGACTTGCTTGTAACTTTTCTGCTAAACTAACAATGAACGATTGCTTTGTATATTTGTAACGCCTTACAATAAAAATATATATAAAAATCGCTTACCTTGTATAGGTGTTTGGAATCCAATAGCCCTCTATGGATTTGAGAAGTCTTCCAATAATAGATATGGTATCATGTGTGCATTTGACAACAGAAGGAGCTAATGATTAACTCCCGACCGCCTTGTATTGGAAACTACGGAGTACTTGTTTCGGCGCATAACTTGATATGCTCGGCCAGTCGGCCTGCTTAGTTTTCTAGATTAAGCTTCTTCTATATATGCTCAAAACTCACCACAGCATACACACCCCTTGGATTTAAATAAGTTTTTATACTCCAAAAGTTATTGTTGCTAATGATGAGTGTCTCAGACCATCTTTATTGTTGGTTACACTTAATAGCATTTCTAAGCATATTTTGTTTACAAAAGTTATAGTCTCTTGATTTCTAAATTGAATTATTTAATGGAGTCATCTTGGTGAATGGTGATACTGTAAACCAACAAATTTTTCCATATACTGAGATAGATATGCATAATAACACACTAGTTAGATACCCGTGCATAGCTGCGGCGAAAAAAATATAGTTAAAATAAAAATATAAAGAATGAATTGCGAATTCAACTCTCCCATAATTCCATACCCGCTTAGTGAATTCGTTAGACAACACTCCGAAAGTATATGTGTTTGTTTGGGTTTCTCGTAACTTTCATGTGACATTATAATTCTCGCATAAGACCCTCACAATTTTTTACCCATCAAACACTCCCGCAAAAGTTATAATTTTGATGAATCAAGTTTGTATTGATTCAAATAAAGGTTAAAGTTGTAAAAATATCAAAATAACCCATTAAAAATGTAAAAACTAAAAACTCATAAAAATTAAAAATATATAAAAATAGATGTTGAATTAAAGAGCACAAACTTTTAGAAAATATGATGAAATTAGATCATTAAAAAAATAAATAGATCAAATGATATTTCAATTTGAAAACAAAAGTGATTTTTTATTTGATAAGTGACACATGTCACTCCATAATTAGAGCTACTTATCTTAATTTTTTTTAAAACCCACAACTTAAATGCTTTATATAGTACTATAGATAATTTGAAAACCAAGTTTCTCAAAACAAAACTAATTAAATACGTCCCAAAAACAGGTAAACAAACATTCCAACCATAAATATTAATACGAAGAGGAGGTTTATTATAATTGGTTTAAAAACACCATCAAAAATTCTCTCTCCCCTAGGAGAAATCCGGCCGCCATCTGATATTCAATTTCTGGTCATAAACCATCCTCCACATGACGTCCTCTCTACCCTTTAATCATTATTGGTTCTTGGGTATGCAATACGTGGGTAGGGGATGTGTTCTTACTAAGTTTCAGATGGCGGCTGGGCATAACTTTTTATATACGGATTTCTTCTTGTTCATAACCCTTACTACTCTCAATCGTTTTCATCATGTATTGTATGGTGAATCGTTTCCTTAGGGTTTTGAATCGTTATGTTGGTTTCTAATCGCACCCTTATCGATTGTTCATATATTAGGGTCGATTTGTTATTATGGGCGATCGTGACTTTACCTAACTGACGGTTTATGATCGTTAGGGTTAGGGTTTTTTCAAGAACGATACCCTAGTTTTAGGGTTTCGTATTTTTTGTTTGATTAGTCCTTGATGTTGTTTTGGTTTGAGGCGCGTTCAAATATATACCATATGTTATGAAAGTTGGATTTTTTAATCCATTCGTTACTGTAAGTCGATCTGGTGACCGTGATTGTTTTTGCTGGTTTGTCGTGGTATCGTGTAAGTGGGTTGAGAGAGGGATGGTGTTGTTGCGTGAGTTCCGTCGTGGTTTGTTATGGGGCATGATGGGACGATTGTTATGGGATGTTAGGGTTTGTGTAATCCCTATTTTACATTATGATGGATCCTTGCTAAAGTGTTTGTTGGTTCTATTCTGTTGATGCTTTGGATCGTATCATGTTCTGTGCTTGGTAAGTTAGGGTATCGTTATACCCTATGGATATGCTTATTGAGACATGGTTATTGGACGTACATGTATATATGCTGTTGGGTCATGATATCTTCGTGCATGGCAGATTCCATTGTTTCATATGATGTATGTTGACCACATGGCTCTTGATCCTGCTGCTTGTTTTCTTTATGGGTTTGTCGATTGTGTTGCTGTGGTCGTGTTGGTTAGGGTTTTCTTAAACCTTTGTTTGTCGACGTGTGTGCTGATTGGTTTTCCTTATGTCGACTTGGGGATTGGTTTGGGTAATCCTATGTTCGTTCATTTCGATCCTTACGCTACTATGCTATTGGATTCTGATGATGATAGTGCTAGTGTTTATGGGTCGTTATTGAGTGCATGGCAGATTTGTGGTACGTTTGCTGTTGCTGTTCGTTATTGGAAGTTAAGTTTTATTCGTTTCTTATTCAAAAAACGTTTGTGATCTTTGTTGTAGTTGGGGTTATTGTATTTAATGGGTATTCGGTTCTGCATCTAAACACACACCTTTGGAGCGAGGTTATGCTTGCTGCTCTATCCGTGGTTTTAGAGTCCCCCACCAACCGTTGTGTGGAATTTGTGAACTGATTCATATTTCATGGCTACAAGATCCTGTGTTGAGGTGAGGGATATCACCCTCATCCTATGTACTTCAACGGTTCGTGCTGCTGGATGGATGTGGGATGTTCGCATCTCAAGTTTTGTCTTGTTATTATACCTAGTTTGATACTTTGTAATTAGCTAGGTTTGGTTTGTGTTTATGGCCTGTCATAAACACTTGTTTATCAAGCGCCTGTGCTTGAGGTTAATGTGGTACTTCAGCCACATTCCATTGTACTTAAACGTTTTTTGGATAATATATTTACCGGTTCGTTGACATTTTACCCAAAAAAAAAAAAAAAAAAAAAAAAAAAAAAGGAGGTTTATTACTCAAAACAGAACTAAAAACATAGATGCTGAACATGATCAGCTACTCCTTGAAGGTCATCCACGAGGCAAATAGATTCCTGTATCCAATAACATGTCTCTAAACCATTCAAAAAAAATACAAAATAAAAAGATATATAGCACCAATTTGCTGAGTAAAAAAAAGTTGGACAATGAAATTTATTGCGGAAATAATCCTTGACATAACAATAAAAAACCACAATCTTCATATCTGTATTGTTTTTATTGACATTTTTATTTGCCAGCTTGTCAATACACAACGAGGTCCATGCACAGCATATATATACCAACACATTATAAGCTTGTATCAAATTAACATACATGACCTGATGACCAGTGATGAGAACTGATAGGACCTCAATAACAGACGTTTTAACAAGCATGAAGCACATTTTACGAGTTATGTGTATACCGCATAAAATTTTCACTTTAGGGTGTGGTTGGCGTAGGGCTTATGGGGCTTAAATTTTAAAAATATGCCCAGCCAAAAAATAAGCATTGTTGGGTATAGAGGCTTATAGAGGGGCTTTTGAAATTATAAGCCCCAGCCTAAAACATGAGGCTAAAATTTTTATAAGCCTCAATAAAAAAAAGCCTCTTTATACCAAATTACTTAATTACCTACAAAAATATAATTTAATTATGTCATTTTTAGTAATTTTACAATAATAAGCTCTAACTTAAACTAATTTGCCAAAAAAGTTTATAAATATAAAAATTCTAGTTTTAGCTTATAATATAAGCCCCAGCCCTAGCCCCAGCCCTAGCCCTGACCCTCACCCTCACCCTCAACCCATTTTGCCAAACATACCCTAAATGGAAAATGCACTACGTAAAATTCCTCACTAAATGGAAGATGCACGACATATACAATGCTTTAGGATGTACAATATATGGTATTACAACTAAACATAAAACACAAGCAGGTGATAAGATCGATGCTTACCTTAGATCACATTATCATTCTTGTACCTAGGCCATCCGAACATCAGGTGAGACTAAACTCTCAACAAAGGGATATACTGTATGATTCTTAACAAAATTCTCAATCTCTAAAAATGAACTATTCTTGGAATCATACTTAACCAACTTATTTCCGAGTTTCAACAATAGTACTCTTCCATCATTTGAAATACACAAAGGCATCGAATATTGATGTCTACCTGGATCAGCTAAATACGGGACGGAGACCAATTTAGTCCAAGAATCCTTCACTCCATAAACTTTCATTACCCATACATCTGCGCGATCTGTAGGATAACTACATAGCACACACAGCCATTCTCCCAAAACCCCCAATGTCAAACCACCATTACCACCTTCATCGTACTCCGGTACAGGTGGCGAAACTTCAGCACAAGTCTCTTTTTCTAAATCGAAGGAAACTATCCTCCACGACAACGAATATTTTCTACCAACCCAATAAAGAGTTCCATTCAAGTATGTACCATAAATTTGCATTGGATTGATACCTTTAGGAAAATTATCACAATTTTTCCAATCTCCAAATTTTAACGAATATATCTTCACTAAATTTGAACTTATCACGACAACTTTGTAATCATTTGTAGTCTCATCAAACCCAAAACCATACAGCATATACCCAGACATCGTTTTCAAACAATCATCTGGTACCCTGCTTGATCTTCCGGTAACAGGGTTCCACATAAACATATTACTATTATTATAGCATATGAGTAACAATCCATTGCAGGAACCGCGGATCCAACTAAATCCACAAGGGTCTTTGAATGGATGAATCTCCACAACAGTAATAGGTTTATCAAACATCACATCATAAAGACGACAACTATAAAAATCATAATTGGAAATTAGTCGATGATGTATATAGTGAGGGTTGCATGTTGATAAACTCAGATGAGACTTAATGAAGTATGGGTCTGATATTAAAGAGTGCCATAATTTGCAAACAGACTTAAACCGTAAGAGAGATCCAACACGAAGCTTTAGCAGAATTTCGACAATGATCTCATTCGGAACCGGGGGACATGTTTCACATGAATGCGACCTTTTGGGTTTCGTTGGTTGTTCTTGTCCTTCGTCTTTGACTGCCATCGAGACCTAGCTAGGTTTCTTCTGTGTTTGCTTTTGTGGGTTATTCGTGGGCCGGTTTATGTAAAATTCTCATGTAGACTTTCAATTTAGGCCCTTAATGTTTTATATCATTATTAAAACTTTAATATGAAAAGATATTACAATTTTACACTATATGATTTTTTTTAACGATGGATTTTATTATAAAACAACTAGCAAGAATGCAAGACGTTAGACGAAATTGTTACAGTAAAAATCAGTTTTCGCGGATATTAGATATTTGATCCATTCAATCCAATTCGTACGTAAATTCCTACATAATATGATTTTGTTTCACATAAACATAACATGTCATAATAGGCTCAGTAACGAAGACCGACTTGCTTGTAACTTTTCTACTTAACTAACAATGAACGATTGCTTTGTATATTTGTAACGCCTTACAAAAAATATATATATAAAAATCGCTTTCCTTGTATAGGTGTTTGGAATGCAATAGCCGTATATGGATTTGAGAAGTCTTCCAATAGATATAGTATCATGTATGTATTTGACAACCGAAGGAGCTAATGATTAACTCCCAACCGCCTTGTATTGAAAACTATGGAGTACTTGTTTCGGCATATAACTTGATATGCTCGGCCAGTCGGCCTGCTTAGTTTTCTACGTTAAGCTTCTTCTATATATGCTCAAAACTCACCACAGCATACACACCCCTTGGATTTAAACAAGTTTCTATAATCCAACACCTATCATCTACTTTAATGGAACCGGCCACGTACTGGAGAGTCACTTTGCTAATGCTGACTGTCTCAGACCATCGCATCTTTATTGTTGGTAACACTTGAATAGCATTTCTAAGCATATTTTGTTTACAAAAGTTACAGTCTCTTGATTTCTAAATTGAATTATTTAATGGAGTCATCTTGGTGAATGGTGACACTGTAAACCAACAAACTTTTCCATATACTGAGATAGATGTATACTAACACATAATTTGAAAGCCAAGTTTCTCAAAACAAAACTAATTAAATACGCCCCAAAAACGGTAAACGAACATTCCATCCATAAATATTAATATGAAGATGATGTTTAATTATTACTCAAAACAGAACTAAAAACATAGATGCTAAACATGAGCTATTCTTTGAAAGTCATCCACGAGGCGATAGATTCCTGTCTCTAGAAACATAGCACCAAACCGTTAAAAAAGTAAAAAACTAAAAAGATATATAGCACCAATTTGCTGCGCAAAGAAAAGTTGGACAATGAAATTTATGTTGAAGTTTCTAAGATTGTTTGTTTTAAAATAGTATTATATTTACAAGATATTTTGTAATCTTAGTCATGAAGGATACTTCACTTGTAAGGAACCTTAATTACTAAGGAACCTTCGACATTAAGTATCCTTACCTCTTAAGGATATTAGATATTTAGTATCCTTAGCTAAGAAGTATTCTTACTTGTGAAGAATACTTAAATATCTAGTAGTCTTAGCTATTAAGTAATTGCTTACTAAGAATACTTAGAAGCAAAGTAAAGTCTATGTATTAAGTCTTGTATGCCTATAAATACAAGCAAATGTAGTGCTAGTAATATATCACTCTAGCCTTTCAATTTTCATTTTCACTTATCAATTCTATTTTCAATTCTGTGAACATATATCAGCAACTTGCTATCAATAAAAGTACAGAATCTATCAAACATTTACAGTGGTATCAGAGCTTCTTTTCTTAAGGGGCTGCTATTACTTGAGTGAAACACCTTCGAGATTCCAACCAAAATTCAGCCTAGACATGGCAACTAGTGCATCTACTGCTCCTGCAATTCCAATATTTTCTGGAGTGCATTATCACATTTGGGCAGTAAAAATGAAGACATATTTGAAATCTCAAGGTTTATGGAAGGTTGTAGAGACTGATGAAAGTCCTCCGGCACTCGGAGACAACGCAACAGTTGCTCAGTTAAGAACTTTCGAGACTGAGTCGCTAAAGAAGGACAAGGCACTAACCTGTTTGCATTCAGGTATCGCCAATCAAATTTTCACCTCCATAATGGACTTGGAGACACCAAAAGCTGTGTGGGATAAACTCCAAGAAACCTTTGAAGGTACTGATAGAGTAAAAGCTGTAAGATTATTAACTCTCAAAAGAGAGTTTGAATTATTAAGAATGAAAGACGAAGAGCTAGTGAAAGATTACTCATCAAGGATGATGGACGTGGTTAATCAAATGAGACTTCATGGAAAAGTTGTGAAAGACCAGAAAGTAGTGGAGAAGATGATGATTAGCGTTCCTTCAAAGTTTAAAGCAAAAATTTCTGCTATAGAAGAGTCATGTGACCTCAATACGCTTACTGTTTCTGAACTAACTAGTAAACTCCAAGCACAAGAGCAAAGAGTCTCTATTAGATCAGATGAGAAAGTTGAAGGTGCTTTTCAAGCATCTTCTAGAAGTAACAAAGGCTCTACCTCACAAAACTATTCTTCAACATCCATGAAAGGTATTTTTCCTCCATGTAATATTTGTCAAAACAAGAACCATCAAGAAGTTGATTGTTGGTTCAAAGATAAACCAAACCTCAAGTGCAATTTTTGCAACAAATTTGGGCATGTCGAGAAGTATTGTAGAGCAAAGAAAGCTCACAACAACACACAAGGATTTCCGCAAGAAAATGTTTCCGAGGAGGAGCAGGTTGATCATAAGTATTTGTTCATGGCGTCGCATCTTGATAAACATCCGGACAGTCTTACTTGGCTTATGGATAGTGGATGCACAAGTCATATGACTCCGGAAGGATCTTTCTTTATTAGTCTCGACACCAAAGACAACCCAAGAGTGAAGCTAGGAGATGGACGTTATACTCAAGCAAAAGAAAGGTACCAAATATATTTCTAGAGTTCTATATGTGCCTGAACTTGAACGAAGTATGTTAAGCGTGCCACAAATGATAAAAAACGGCTATGGTGTTAATTTTAAGAAAGACTCGAGGTGCGTTATCACTGATTCTCGCGACTCTAAAATAGCTATCCTTGATATGGTAAATGATAGCAAATGCTAGTGTTTTTAGTGTTACTGAAGATGATAGTATGAAGATGAATACTACTAAATTGGTGAGAGATATGCCTGCCATTAGTGAAGTTGAAACTCCCGAATTTGATATCAAAGATACAAATGACACTAATGTGTTAAGAACAAGACCGCTTATTGATGTTTACGAGTCTTGTAACTCGGTTATTGAACCTAAGATCTACATGGATGCCTCCAAACATTTTGAATGGATTGGTGCAATGAAAGCCGAACTTGAGGAGGAGATTTATGTAAAACAACCTCAAGGTTTTAAAGTAGGACAAGATGAAAAGTTTATCAACCCTATAAGGCACTCTATAGTCCTAAGCAAGCACCAAAGGCGTGGTTTGCTAAGATTGATTCTCATTATCTGAATCATAAATTGAGGAGGAGTTCAACAGAAAATCCAGTGCAACATGGAAAATCAAAGCATATCAATTTCAAGTATCATGCCATTCGAGAAGCTGAGAAGAATGAAGAAGTCAAGCTCAAATATTGCACATCTAAAACTGAACTCGCAAATATGCTTACAAAGTCAATTATCGGCTAAATTACTTCAAGGCTTAGCCTATGACATCCAACAACAATCTTAAGGAGGAGTGTTAAAGTTTCTAAGATTGTTTGTTTTAAAATAGTATTATGGTTATGATGAGGCGAAAAATGAACCGTTTTTAGGGGGTCATTTAAGCCGGAATTGGAATTTATTTGATCAAATATTACCCTAAATCGTTCCTTTTGTGATTTTAGGTACTTTGGGAGTGAATTCTGGAAAAGGAAGCATTTTGGACGTTTTTGGAGCATAAAAGTGAAGAAAACGACAAAGTCTTAATTTTCCTTGCTGGGAACAGTACCTGACGGCGTCAAGAAGAATTTTATGACGGCGTCAGGAGCAAAATGGATGACGACCCGAAAACGTAACGGCGTCAGAAGTAGGGCGTCAAGAGTAATTTTGGTGACGACCTGGAGCAGAAATACACATGACGACGTCAGATCCAGATCTAGGCAGTCCGAGAATTTTATTGGCGGCGAGATGACGGCGTCAGAATTTTACTCTTGAAGCCGTCACCTCACAAAATATATATATATATATATATATATATATATATATATATATATATATATATATATATATATATATATATATATATATATATATATATATATATATATATATATATATATATATATATATATATATATAAACTTTTCTATTTTTCATTCATAAGGGAGGAACTTATGTGGAGAATTCTAGGGCCGAACCTAATAAACCCTAGGTCATTTGTAACAGTATATTTTCAAGGGCTTTCACCCTTTGAAACCCTTCATGTTCAATTGAGATAAGTTTTCTTTCAATTTATTCAATATGTCTACGTGTTGTTTGAATATATCTTATGCTTGTCTTGATTTTAACATGCTAGGCTAGATCTTTTGTGTGTTTGCTTAGATGTAATGAAACCTAGATGTTGATTATAGGTTGATTGCTTGTTTATAGTTGTAATGGATGAATGATTTTCATGTTAGGCTTAAGAAAACTGGCAGATCTTCATTGTGTAACGTGCTTGAACGTCTTAAGAAACATGAACCGATGTGTACTAGGTTTTTATGGTTGTATTTAATACATGAGCGAATTCTAGTGATCCCATGTTAAGAGCTTCTTAGTCGGCTCGACATAGGAGTGAAGTAGGAGCTTATAGAATTGGGGAAGTAAGTACGCCACCCCATGAATGGTATTAAGGAATATAACCCGTCATCCACACAACTGTAACAAGTAATTAACCTGTAAAAGATATCTAGGGAGTAGTGAAATCTAAGTAAACACAATTCTCCCATATATTGCTCACACCACTAGTTTAATTTAGTTTATTTTCATTTTTATTATTTTATTTTGATTGCATCTTTATTTATTAGGTTAGTTGACTAGCAACTAATTCCGCCCATCCTTCCAATACCCGAGATTTTACATGCTTTTATAAAAATATAAAAATACAAAAAGGATCATCCCTCACCTCTAGACCTAGTTTTTAGGTTTTCTAATCCTAGCGACACTATTCCTGAGTTGAACGATCAATCCTCCGGTACTTGTCACTATACTATACTCATCACTGGTCATCAGGTCATGTATGTTATAGTGACACGTAACTTGTATCAAAATAACATACATGACCTGATGACCAGTGATGAGAACTGATAGGACCTCGATAACAGACGCTTTAACATGCATGAAGCACATTATACGAGTTACGTGTATATCACATAAATTTTTCACTTTAGGGTGTGTTTGGCGTAGGGCTTATGGGGCTTAAATTTTAAAAATAATGTAACACTCCTAAAATTTGGTACAGCGGAAGACTCGACAAGCTTTCGGGGTATTACGGGGGATTAGTATCCATTCCAAGTCATGAAAGAACGAGATAAAGTAAACATAAGAAAAACACAACCAAACGGGGTTTTAAAGTTTACATTTATCCCAAAATTATCCAAAGTAAGGCCCAAAAGAAATGAACGTAGGTCCACAATAACATATCAGAGTTTTAGAAAATAGATCCTTAAACCAGGTGCCAAAGCCAAGCCTCCAATCCAAGCATCCAAGGGCATCACTTAATTACGTGAGAAAATGCGCTAAATTAAGCTTTTCCTGGTGAGATCATAGGTTTAAATTCATAACTAAATCAAGTGGACATATACGCAAAACGCTTGCTAGCAAGACTAGGCCTCAATCATCCAACCAAAACGAACCAACCAAATCTAACCAACCCTATAGGTGCACACTATAGCTCAAATCAATAGCTTACCTAGTTCATGACTAGGCCTTGCTCCATAACCAATCTAATAGCTTACCTAGTTCGTGACTAGGCCTCGCTCAACAACCAATCAATAGCTTACCTAGTTCGGGACTAGGCCTCGCTCTATAACCAAATCAATAGCTTACCTAGTTTGGGACTAGGCCTCGCTCTATAACCTACCTAGTTCTATAAGCATAGCCAGTTTTAAAATAAACAAAGCGATAATAGTCCACATAAAACATTTGCACGTTTCTCACCCCAAGTATTGAAAACAAAGTTCAAGAGTAAAAGTGGGGCTATGACTCACCTCAAGTCCAGCAATCAGCAAAAAAAATCGATAGATGTAAGATGTAAAGCAACTCAAATAACGACAACTACAGACTCGGCACCTCCTTACAATATAAACGCGTTCAGAATCATTTCCTCAAAATCAAATATTCCCAATCCCGAACGTATTTTTTTTTTTTACTTTCCAAAAATCCATTTCTCGTATTATTCTCATATTAGTTTGGAGTTTGGTATCCATACGGGTCGAGGGTCAACACAACTCACAACAAGAAGCCACAACGAAAAAGAACAAAATAAACACTCTATAGGTCTAATATTAGCCCAATATATTATTTAAATAAATCATCGAAGCTTATCAAATCCGTCGATTTGGTAATACCCATATTTATTTACGTAATATATCACTCTAAGATTATACCCAAACCTAAATCACATAGCACGAAGATTAATACATGGTAAGTATCAAAGTTTAATAAATTCCCTATATATATCGTCAAGCTTACCAAATTCGTCAATTTGGCAAACTCCCCGAGATATTTAGTAATTCATTATTCCCGTACACGTACCACAACCTATGGGTGTCGTAGGATACAATGCCCATTAATATACTCATTTTATATAACTAAATAGATCCTATTTAACCCGTCGATTAAATAAGTTACGTAGTTATAGAAAATGGATGTATTAATCGTCACATATCCATGACAAACACAAAAGTCACAATATAATAATATAGCCCACTTGGACTCAAACGACCACGACCCCGTATAACTCAATAGTTTCCCCGTTTATTTAAAAGTATATTTTATTTAATATAATTATTCAACATTATAGATTTCGTCGTTATTTATAGTTGTTTAATTATAATAACGCTCCCGACATTTATTACACTACTTTCATAGTATAATATATATCATCGCGTTACTATAATATTACTCGTGATCGTTTTATTTTTAATATAGGCATTTATATATTTATATATACGTTTTTCACCTCTATATACTTATATAAACGGTTATATTACCAATAATATTATTACAAGTTTTATTATTAGCGTTTGATTATAAATAATTATCGAGTTATATGAGATGGTCACATGTCCGAGTCATCACTCTCGGCTCATTGTCCAAGTCCAAATAATATAACCAAGTCAAGATCAAGTAATCCAACTCCATCAAATCAATACCCATAACACGTGCTACAACAATAGTCACAATATACGGTTCCCATTCATCCATATCATCGTCAACACTTCACCAAAAATGATCATACACCCAATAATGATATACGGCCGAAATAATGAATACCAAAATACAACAACATTAAAAACAACAAGAAGAAAGACATCGACAAACATGAGTTCCGGGTCGATTTACCAAGTCAACCCGAGTCAAACAAAATACCACAAAACTGTGGGTCCCACCCGAGACTTCTAATGTCTCGGCTTGCTCAATGGAGCTCGAATCCAACACCAAACCGACCCTTTGGGTCGTCGGCTATAAACCAACAAACCAAACGGACCATGGTGGTCACGCTAGGCTCACCCGAGCCAAAAATACCAAAACCAATCGGGCCCTTAAGGTCACCGCAAGCTCTAACGAGTCCAAACCATCAATCATACGACCCCTTGAGGTCGCGGCATGCTCTCGTGAGCAATAAGTGAAGACACCGAGACCCCGAGACCTCGAGGGCCTCGGCTAAGCTCAACCGAGCCTAAAACTCGCCCCAAATCGATACCAATCATCACAATCCGAGCATAAATTGGTCCAGGGTCGGATACCAAACCAATTTTTATATCGAAAAACCTTCTCATAATTGTTACCCAATCGGATTTTGACCAAGAATCAAGAAACAAAAAGGGTTTGACTTTTCGAAGAGTCAAACTTTCATGAAAATCACATATCTCACCTTCAATCCTTCGAAACTTTTAAAGAAAATGGTGTTTGGGGTTGATGCACGGCGGCGGTAACGAACCAAGGTGGTGGTCGAGGTGATTACTAGCGCGTGTAGTAGCAAAAATGATAGGGGAGATGGTAGGGATTGATTTGGTGGTGGCGGTGGTGTGGTTGCCGGAGGTGGCAGGCTGCGGCGGTAAGAGAGGAGAAGAGAGTATATTTGTGAGGTGGGGAAGAAGAGAAATGAGAGGGGGAGGATAGGGTTAGGGTTTTTAATACCGAAAATTTCAAAAGGGCCCCTCAAGTTTATTCTTTTTCATTTTAGATATGATAATTAAGTTATTTAGTGTAGTTATTAATCGGTCCTTCCCGAAACTCGAATACTCCTTCACAAAAAATATTAAATGTCGCCACAAACATTCGCACACGGCGCTCATAGTTCTAAATACGCTTTTCCCAAATATTTTTAAAATATATATGTTTACTTTAAATAAAACGCAACCGATTCCCATAATATATAATTTGTTAGGTTTTTCTTAGTGCCGGAGTCAACATAGTGCCTAATACACATCTCAACAATAAATCACCACAGATATTCCAAACCAAATCAAAAACTAAAATTTTCAAATTCCATAAATACCACTAAATTAAAAATCACGGTTCAACATTTACAAAATCAACACGAATAAACCTTTCAAATATTCCAAAATTTATTAAATTTAAAGTAATGCGGGTTTATAAATTGTTTCCCTAAATTGCAAGTTGTCACAAATAAGCCCTAGCCAAAAAATAAGCCTCGTTGGGCGTAGAGCCTTATACAGGGGCTTTTGAAATTATAAGCCCCAGCCTCAAAAATGAGGCTAAAGTTTTTATGAGCCTCAATAAAAAAAGCCTCGTTGGTACCAAATTACTTAATTACCCATAAAAATATCTAATATATACATATGTTAATTTAATTAATGTCATTTTGAGTAATTTTACAATAATAAGCTCCAACTTAAACTAATTTGCCAAACAACTTTATAAAAATAAAAATTCTAGTTTCGGCTTATAATATAAGCCCGAGCCCGAGCCTCAACCCAAGTCCCCAGGCCGTTTTGCCAAACATACCCTAAATGGAAGATGCACGACATAAAATTTCTCACTAAATGGAATATGCACGATATATACAGTGCTTTAGGAAGTACAATATATGGTATTACAACTAAACGTAAAGCACAAGCAGGTGAGAAGATCGATGCTTACCTTATATCACATTATCATTCTTGTACATAGGCCATCCGAACATCAGGTGAGACTAAACTCTCAAGAAAGGTGTACACTGATGTGTTATTCTTAACTAAATTCTCAATCTCTAAAAATGAATTAATCTTGGAATCATACTTAACCAACTTATTCCCGAGTTTCAACAATAGTACTCTTCCATTATTTGAAATACACAAAGGCACCGAATATTGATATCTACCTGGATCAGTTAAATACGGGACGGAGACCAATTTAGTCCAAGAATCCTTCACTCCGTAAACTTTCATTACCCATACATCTGCGCGATCTGTAGGATAATTACATAGCACACACAGCCATTCTCCCAAAACCCCCAAAGTCAAACCACCGTTACCACCTTCATCATACTCTGGTACAGGTGGCGAAACTTCACCATAAGTCTCTTTTTCTAAATCAAAGGAAACTATCCTCCACAACAACGAATATTTTCTACCAACCCAATAAATTCGAGTAGGTACCATAAATTTGCATTGAATTGATACCTGTAGGAAAATTATCACAATTTTTCCAATCTCCAAATTTTAACGAATATATCTTCACTAAATTTGAATCACTTATCACGACAACTTTGTAATCATCTGTAGTCTCATCATACCCAAAACCATACAGCATATACCTACCAGACATCATTTTCAAACAATCGTCTGGTACCTTGCTTGATCTTCTGGGAACAGGGTTCCACATAAATATATTACTACTATTATAGCATATGAGTAACAATCCATTTCAGGAACCGCGGATCCAACTAAATCCACGAGGGTCTTTGAATGGATGAATCTCCATAATAGTAATAGATTTATCAAACATCACATCATAAAGACGACAACTATAAAAATCTTTGTCGGAAATTAGTCGATGATGTAAATAGTGAGGGTTGCATAATGAAATACTGATCAGATATCAAAGAGTGCCATAATTTGCAAACAGACTTAAACCGTAAGAGAGATCCAACATGAAGCTTTAGCAGAATTTCGACAATGATCTCACTCGGAACTGAAGGACATGTTTCACATAAATGCGACGTTTCGAGTTTTGTTGGTTGTTCTTGTCGATCGTCTTTGACTGCCATCGTGAGCTAGCTAGGTTTCTTCTGTGTTTGCTTTTGTGGAGCATTTGTGTTTTAAGCATGGTTGTCAGGATCCCGATCCAGATCTTAGGATCTTACGATTTTACTATATTGCAAAGCAAAAACGATCCGGATCTTATGTAGGATCTTTGAAAGCTTAAGATCGTATAGGAACCCGATCCTAACCATTGGATCTTAGGATCTAATCCAATCCAATCTTACTTTTCTCAAACTAGCAAACTAAAAATTACAAATTTATGAATTGTGTTTTGTAAAATTGAAAAAACAACATTTTATAATCTTCTTATACATTTCATAACCATAATTTAGGACAACATTTCTATGAAACATTTATATAATTTTGTGTTTATGTATATAATAATTTATAAATTTGTATAATATTACAAAGGATACTTAAAAAATGCATTATGGTAGGATCTTAAGATCCCGATCCGATCTTACGATCTCGATCTTGCAAAGACAAAATCGATCCTAAATAGGATCCCGATCTTGAAAACGTTCGTTTTAAGTATAATTCTCATATAGATTTACAATTTAGGCCCTTCATGTTTTATATAATTATTAAAACTTAGATATCACGAAACAATTTACAATTCAGGCTACTGTGTTTTTCAGGCTACTGTGTTTTTCAGGCTACTGTGTTTTTCTGGTTGATAATTTATTATCTTGGTAATCTAAGCATCAGCACACCCTCTCCCGTTCCAGTGCCGAAGCAGAAAATCGAGCTGTTGCGAATGTTGTGGCGGAGACTGCATGGCTTCGTAATCTTCTTCGTGAGTTACATTCTCCGTTATCGTCTACCACCCTTGTCTACTGTGACAATGTCAGTGTTATTTACATATCTGCCAATCCTGTTCAACATTAGCGGCCGATTGACATACTTTTCATCCGTGACATGGCTACCACTGGACAGGTTTGAGTTCTACATGTCCCATCACGTTACCAGTTTGTCGATATTTTCACCAAGGGACTTCCCTCTGCTTTGTTTGAAGAATTTCGAGCCGGTTTAAGCGTCCGGCCTCTTCTAGCTCTAACTGCGGGGAAGTATTAGTCGACATATACTGTATATTATTAGTTGATGTAATTTGCTTAAGGCCCTCTTGTGTAGTTTAGGCCTAAGCCCATTATTAGCTCTCTAGAATTCTCCTTTGAAAAGTTATATACGGATTTCATGTGTTAATGCAAATCATGGGGAAATCATAACCTTCTACAAATCAAGCTCAAAGACATTAACAGTTTTATGTGCATAGTGAGGGTTGCATCTTGATAAGCTAATATATGATTTAATAAAATAAGGATCCGATATTGTGGTACGCCATAATTTGCAGATAGACTTATACCTTAAAAGTGATTTCATCGGAAGCCTATTGAGAATCTCAACAATGATCTCATTCGGATGTGTAAAAACTGAAAGAGTGTCTTCAGCAGATGATTTGGTTTTCTTGGTTGATGTAGTTCCTCTTCTCTCATGGTTGGCCACCTAGGGATTTTTAGGTTTTACTTTTCAAATTTGCATTTATATATGTTTCTAAGTAGATCTACAGTTCATAACCTTCATTTTTTGCTGATTACTAAATTGATGTACCAAGGGCTAATTCGTTATCTTGCAAGGGCTAATTCGTAATCTTGCAAGGGCTTTTGTTTAATAACAAGGGTTTTGCTAATGACAGCCCTAAGGGCTGTGGTTAATATGATCATTTTTACTACAATTATTTGTAAGAAACTAATTCAACCAATGAGAATGAAGCGTTTGTTGTATATCCAGATTTTTAGGGATTTTATCCACTTTTATCGGAAATGTCATCCAATAAAAATTACTCATTAGTTTATATGTAATAAAATCAAGCTATTAACAACAACCCTTAGGTCTGCCATTAGCAAAACCCTAATAATAAAAGGTCAAATGATGATCTGTTTTTTTTTTTTTTTTTTTTTTTTTTTTTTTTTTTTTTTTCTCTTTTTTTTAAAGGATTAATATATTTGTAAATCATCAGAAAAAGTATCACGATCCTGCACATCATCATTTAGGTGGCGTTTATTTTTTGCCGAACGACCCTTTAAGTAAGAGAAGTGGATCCACCAAATTATATCTTGTTTTATTTACACATTTTCCCCTTAAATCGTGTGAATATATATATATATATATATATATATATATATATATATATATATATATATATACACACACACACACTAGACGAGTACCCGTGCATAGCAACGGGATTTTATAGCGGCATTTAATTATAATGATATTTTGGTTTGTGTAACGTTTTGTGTAACCAAAATATCACTATAACTATCTGCCGCTATAAAATTCCGTTTCTATGTACGGCTACTCATCTAGTATTTAAAAGTTTATTTTTATATATGTGTGTATTCATTCTTAAGTTGACAAAACAATTTTGCATTTTTACAAGGTTTTGAAACCCGGGTCGACCCGGTCGGGTTAACCGGTTCGACCGGTTCCGGCCGAAAAAACGGGTCAAAACAACCTGGGTTTTGAGTGACCCGGGTCAACCCGGTTCTCGAAACCCGGCCGGGTTTCATTTTTTCAAAAAAAATTAATAAAAACTCGGGTTGACCCGGTGGTCGAACCGGTTGACCCGACGGTCGAACCGGTTGACCCGGTGCCCGGTGACTCGACCAGGTCGATTTCGAACCCGGTTTTCAGAACATTGCATTTTTATGTTTTCGTTTATTAATTATTTATTTAACTTTTCATGTTTTTAAGTTGACAAAAAAAATTGAATGTGCAATGTAAGTTTCCATGTTTTCATTTAAGTTTTGATTAAATTTTAAATGAGAGGTATTAAGGTGTGTTAAATGCATTAATTAAGGGTAATTTAGGCAAAATATTAATTTAAGTTTTTAACTTTTCACTTCTTGACTTTTTGATCATTTACTCTTTATAAATAGTATATATATATATATATATATATATATATATATATATACATACTAGACGAATACCCGTGCATAGCAACGGGATTTTATAACGACAGATTGTTTAGTGATAAAAGAAAGTTTATGGGTTATAAATGAAAAATAATAAAAGTTAGGGGTGGCAAATCTTGCCCAATTTGTAATTTTTGGGCGATTTTTGACACTTTTTTAAAAGTTTTGGGCGTTTTTTGCCCCCTTGCATTTATTTGATGGGCTCTTACAGGCAAAAGATAAAAACAGATATTATTAGATGGGCTTTCGAATCACACAATTCAACTTTCAAGCAATTAGTTACTCTCATTTTTTTAATTAGTTGCATTTTTATTTATTTGTCCCAGCATATTTTCTCAAATGTGCAGTCAGATTATTTTATTTTTATTTTATTTCTGAGAAAAAATAATTAAATATAGTTAAGACTTAGATGCTTGAATTTTTTTTACAAGATGAATTAAAGGGGTTTTTAGGACTGTTCCGAATGTTTTTAATAGTTGAATTATAATTTGCTCGTTTTAGCCCGTGCCCGTTTGGCCCGATTTATAATTTGTCCGTTTAGCCCGTGCCCATTTTAACCCGTGCCATTTTAGCCCGTGCCCGCCCGTTTTGCCACCTCTAATAAAAGTTTGAAGATTTAGGGATTAAACATATGACATGAGCTTAAGTATCAAAGTCAATAACTCAACACATTTAGTAACTGATTTTCCCGCCCAAATTGATATGAAAATCAGTTACTAAATGTGTTGACTTATTGACTTTGTTGACTTATTGACTTTGATACTTAAGCTAATGTCAACATAATGTTTTGAAACCCGGTTGAACCGTTTCGGTCGAAAAATGGGTCGATTTAAACCGAGTCATGCTTTTAATAACTGAACCCGTCGTGTCCAGTTTTCAAAACTATATGTTTTTCCCAGTTGAACGAGTTGGTCCGGTCCAGTTTTCAAAACTATATGTAACATCAACTTGTTAGCTTGTATAAAGTTTTGTGTGTTTTATTAATTTGTATAATGTGTATAATAACATATATTTTTCATTTTAGGGTGTTTTAAAAATAACATTAATTAGTGTGTTTAATTATTTTATATTTTATATTATGTTGTAGCTTGTTTAAATTGTATATTGTGAAAATTTTATTGTACTTTTTTAGTAAGGTGTGTTTTAATTGATTGTTTTTAATTTAATATAGATGCTTTTAATTGGTTGTACCATATGAATAAATTATTGTAATTTTAAGTTATGGGGTGTTTTAATAAAAGCATTAATTACACAATTCATTTTCTCTCACCCTTGACTTTCAAGAGCATTAATTAGAAGGACAAAATGGGGATTGACTGAAAATTCAGTTTTCCACTTTTCTCCTTTGACTAAATCTACATTATATATATATATATATATATATATATATATATATATATATAGAGAGAGAGAGAGAGAGAGAGAGAGAGAAATTTTTTCACTCCTCCCCAACTAGACCAAACATGGCTTAGACTAGGGCTGAGCAAACGGACCGGCCGGACCGGACCGACCGACAAAACCGACCGGACCGAGACCGACCGGACCGGACCGACCACATTCGGTCCGGTCCTCGGTCTAAGCTTTTTGCCAAATTCGGTCTCGGTCCGGTCGGTCCGGTCCGGTCCGGTCCGGACCGACCAAAAACCCGAAAAAACTTGCCTAATTGGACCGGACCGACCGAAGACCGACCGGACCGAGACCGGACCGAGACCGGACCGACCATATTCGGTCCGGTCTCGGTCTATGGTTTTCCGGTTCTCGGTCTTCGGTCCGGTCCGGTCTTGGCCGGTCCGGTCCGGTTTCCGACCGATGATCACCCCTAGCTTAGACTCATATAAACAAACCTTGTCACAAGTAGTTTTTTATGGCCAAAATATGATTTTATTTTATTTTTATCTTATTTTTAATTGAACATAAACTATACACATTAAAAAGTTCTAAAAGTAGAACCAATTGCAAACACATTGCTACTAAACCTACTTAAGAATAACAAGTACTATTGTACACAGGCCACAGCAGAGTCACTTTGCTTAACCAATATTGTTGGTAACATGTGAATAATATGTCTAAGCATTGATCTTCAAATGTTATCATATCATCTCGGCGACACAGTAAAACCAACAAATGTATCCATAAACTGACTATGTAGATTTATATATTAACATAATTTGCGTACCCTGCTTCTCAAAACAGAACTAGCTAAATATGTCTACAAATGGCTAAAAAAAGTGAAGAGTATGTAATTCTTCTCCAAACAGAACTAGAAAATAAAAACATATATAGATGCTGGAGCAAACGCAAGCAGCTCCTGGAAGGTCCAAAAAGCGATAGATTCCTGCATCCAAAAACATAGCACCAATTTGTTAAGCAAAGAAACTGATCGATTTCACTTAAACATAGAGTAACAATTAATTTTGATAAAATTTTGTCATTAAAAGTTTTAGTTATATATGGTGATTGAAATAAGGTGTTCAAGAATATGATTTCCCTTAGATAAGTTAGGAAGTACAGTGATAAAATACCCTCTATTCAGGCGATGCAAGACATAATATATATGCAAAGAGGTACAAAAAAAACAGTGACGCCAAATAATACGGAGTATAACAAACGTAGACAATAACTATGTAAAAAGTGAAACCATGTCAAAAGATAAAACTTTACCTTAGTTTACATGTAACACCCCAACCCGAGAAGGGCTAAAGTGCAACATCATGGAGTCAATTCAGAACACAAGTGAAACGGAGATACAGTACTAATCCAAAACTTACGAGATAACAAAAGAAAATTAATAAGTATACAAGGTACAAAAGGGCAACAATAATCTAAGCCCAACATAGATGCTTCTAATCGTCTCTAAGTCCAGCAAGTATCTAACAGGGTGAAGTCTTCTAAGCCCAAAAGCAAAACCTTCGTCCATAACTCAGCTTCCTACTAAACCTGCCGCAGGAAAAGAAATGCGGCTGAGCTTACAAAGCTCAGTGAACAGATATCAAACGAATAACAATACAATACAAAAGAGATATGATAAGCAAAGGAATACGAAGATAGTTTACATATGGTGTCAATGGATAATCAAATGTTGTCAAAGGTTAAGTGTATGATGTAAAATGTAATGTATGTGGAATTCAGTATTTCCCAGGCCCAATCAATCAATCAATACAATACAATAGTAGCCCAATGTGGAGTAGCTAGCTCCCAATATGTGAGGGGTTGCAATGCACGCACACCCAGTCACCAATCAATGTAGCAATAATCAATGTAGTCAATACAATAGTCACAATCAATCAATCAAATCTAGGATGCATCCATACGCCCCTGCAGGCCAATAATAATCATAAGCGTAGCAGTAGTCGATAACAATATCAGGGACGGTGTGGTACATCTCTCCAACCACACTAGAGTACATAACATTGGTGCATCAATGCTATGGTTGTGGCTACTCCACAACAAGTAATACCTGGGTAAATACTGAAGGGTCATGTAGTCAAGGTTCAATATCAAGGTATAGGTGCCAAGTCAAAATCAAAGGTTCAACGTCAAAGGTTCAATATCAAAGGTTCAATATCAAAGGTTCAATATCAAAGGTTCAATATCAATGGTTCAATATCCAAGGTCAATGTCAAATGATCAATCAAAGATGCAATATCAATGGGTCAAAATGGAGAGGTCAAAGCCAAAATTCCCAATCCATAAGGTTCACTATTCCAAGTTCCAAAGTCCCAAAGTTCATAAATCAAAGGGTCATAATGAGAGTTTAAAACAAAAGTTCAACTTAGCAGGTTCCCATCACTTGTTTAAAAAGGTTCGTAGTACAATCCCATTAAAAAGGTTTATAACAAGGTTCATTTAGAAAATATCTTCCAAAAGATGACATTTATAAAAGTGATCTTTAATAAAGGTTTTCATAAGATATTCTTCAAAAGTGGTCTTTATGAATTTATATAATCACATAGATAAGTGGTCTTAAATCATATTAAAAGTGCCGTTATAAAATAGTTTCTCCTTTAAATGTTTCCATGTCATAATTAAGAAAAGAATTTTTTTCACCTCCCGTTATATTATCCCAAAGAATATCCAAGGTCTCACAAAGGTTCAAAGGTTAATGTCACAAAAGGTTATCGAACGGATCATAAGAGTTCAAATGAATAACAATAGGATCACAATTACAGGTGAAACACACCAATCATAGAGCCAAGTACGAAGAACGATAACCAAGATCAAACGGAAGTTATAACACGATAATCAAGTCAACGACAAAGTCAAGAGAGAAAAAGTCTGCACTCTTACTGAAAGAGTACGGAATATCTGTACCTTCGCCGAATCAAACAAAACCAAGATCAAGAAAAAGGAGAAAAGTCACTCCCGCTTCACCGGACCTAGAAGAAAGTGGATAACGAATTACAAAGCGTTCAAATTCATTAAGTTACCTCTTTAAGTAGTTTAACCATTTTAAGTAACGTTCTATTTTAGGCAGGTTTCCCAAATTAGTAAATTCTTATATTTAATAAGTTTCCCGAAATAGTAATTTAATTCTTTAAGGTTATAATAGACAATTAATAATATTCAAGGTTAAATGACCAATATAATAGTTTAGGGTTAAATATGTCAATTTAATAAGTTTAGGGTCAAAATTGTAAATTATCAAAATTAAATATTAAAAGTCAAATAAATTATTTTAAACTTTATTTTAATAAATTAATATTAAGATAATAATTTTGAACTCCGTCATTATAATTTTATGTAATTTATTAATGTACCCGCGATCTTAATATTTATGCCACGACGACCAAAGATTTTTATTATTTCGAAAATAAACAAGTCCATGACATATTCTTGTTAAAAAAAAAAACAATACCGAGACAACCAATTTTTATTGTTGTTTAAGTAATCCGCGACACACACCCTTTTATGGCTTAAAATGAGCCGAACCAAACATGTATCAATCCCTTTATTCATTTGAAACACAACATTTATTTCCGAAAGCCTTATCATTTAGTTATTTCTGATTCGAAACCGACATAAAATTAAACAGCCATGCATGCACTCACCATCTTTTAGTCTTGTTTTAGTTGTATGCTTATGAACGGGTTTCGATTCGACTCAAGATTAATACATGCACAACCCCATCTTTTATTATATTTGTATATCCAAATTTCATCACATATTAGAGATCGTGTAAGGTGTTTTAACTGGCCAAGCAAAGTCATATATTTCAATAGATTTTGCATGGTTCCTAACAGTAATTAAGATTGACATATAAGTATTGTTAATCTATGATTTTATGTGACAGGAAGGCAACGAAAACACATGTTATAGATCGAGTATAAATTGAAGCCAACAGCAAGGAACCAACAAGACCAAACAGAAACAATTGTGCAAGATTAAGTGTCGATTTCATGTGTCACCAATTTGTTATTTTATGATGTTCGTATGATAGTAACATTAGGTCGACATATATGAGTTATAATTTCATGCTGCGAATTAACAGGTCCTTTGCAAATAGGTAAATATTTCATGTGTTATACGCATACATGTATATCTATAGATTACTCTTATTATTAGAAAAGATTTAATTCATATGTCATGAATGTACGTATTGTTACCTTAATCGTATAATATGATGGATCAAGACAAGAGACAAGGGCCAAAACTGCAACTCTTTTTCGGAAAGGACACAGGACCACACCAAACATATTCTTTTTCTGCACTTCTTTAATCAGAGCAAAAGATGAATGAAAACAAAATAGTGGCTGCCGTTTGTTTTGTTTTTTTTTTTTTTTTTTTTTTTTTTTTTTTTTTGTTTTTTTTAGGTTAGAGTGTTTAGGGTTTGTTTGAAGTTGTGATACGGTATAAATGGGGATCACAAGAAAACATGTAATGGGATTGAGCAGAATCAAGATTGCCGTGATATAGGGTGTGATATAATCATTCCATACTTAGCTAATTTGGGCTTGGGCTTTGTTTGAGATTTCATGTTCCAAGTAAAAGAAATTCGGCCCATTTTATAACTTAGTTAAACGTTTATATGCATTTTATGTATATCGGTTTGTAGTTTTTAGTTGTCATAAGTTTTATAGGTTTGTTATATTGCAAATGTTCAAATTTTATCATATAAATACTTAGGTTATACGTTTGAGATTTAATGGGTGTTATAATTCTTCTCCTCTAAAAAGAAAATTTCGTCCGCGAAATTGAAGTCACCAAAGTCAAACAAAAACGTAGCAATTCACAAAATACCGTCGCAAATATCCTTACACTCGGGGAGGTTCTTCCAAAGGATCTTAACAACAACATAGTTTCTCATGACTCAATCAAGACAAGGTGAGTACAGATTACTCAGAAGGAGGCAATTTGGTTTAATCTGGTCACAAAAGCCAATGCAACATATAGCGGATAGTAGGTGAATATTCTCGAAATGTGATATGAACAAAATTTCAAATCGAATAACTATTATCAAACAGTAGAGAGTTATACCAGGAGCATAAGATTTTTAACAGAGGCCAACATAATGCAACTCGAGAATCCAAGCTTACCCAGATATCTAATGAACGAAACTGAGTAAACCAATAGATAGAATGAACCTAAGGTCTCCTTAATCGCAGATATTCGACAAAACGGAGGTGCACCAACTACGAACAGAAAAAGGTGTAGTTTAACTCGCACAAATTCAGACTTTGATAATGTCAGCAACTGAATGATCTTGTTTCCCAATACTTGATCTTAATGATTCAAAGATGGTTTTTTTTTTTTTTTTTTTTTTTTTTTTTTTTTTTTTTTTTTTTGGGTCACCCAGGGAAGGCACATCACACAAAATTCTAATCAAAAGAATCACATACCGAACGTAACAGATGACAAATGTATCCCTGTAAAAGACATACAAAGGAAGATGTAGGATTGGGTGGCTACTCCATTCGCGGACAAGGAATTTAACTAATCAGATGAGAATGTATCGAATGATAGTATGATGAAGGTGACATATATAAGTCTAACTCTTTAGATTCACAAATAGTTTCGTCTTCAAAATAACCTTCCAAAGGTATTTTTGTAAACCGACAGATCTTGATTCCCAAAATCCAAAACTTCATCTTCATAGAAAAATATCGATGTAGCTCTTCATAGAAACAGATCAAATCCATATAGGCAGAAAATTGGTCGATTGATAACATCAAAGGCAAAAAGCTCTTTAGCAGAACTTAGGATTTCTCAAGACATAGAAGTCAAACAATCGCGTGACGCGTAACCAAACATACCAAAACGTACGGCGATAAGGTTGATCAAACGTACAGATCAAAAGAATCCTAAAGTCTCACTATTCGCAGATCGTCGCAAACGAAAACAGAAATCTAGGTCTCCACTAAGGCACTTCTCGAGACATCATATGAACACAACAAGTGCACGTTATATGATGTAAGTATTATCACGTTGGCCAGGCGTCATAATACTAGCATCATATAAATATGCCCTCATGATGGTCATACTTTGTCTCAATTAGTGAAACAAATCTACAATTCCACCTATCAGTCCAACTAACTCCTGGGTTAGTCTTACTCAAAGATCAATAACAAAACGATGTCAAACAAAACAAACGAAGCTCGAAAAAAACGTAACAAAATCAATCAATCATCATCAGAAATAAACTTGTCGCTAAGGCATCAATTCCTCCATCACAAGGTTCGTTTCAAGAATTCGTCTCTTCAAAATCTTCTTATGTCCAAGTAGTCAGTCTTCGTCCATTTTCCAGTTTAAGGGTGAGACAACATCATTATCTTGAGTTGGTTCCTCAAGCCTTCTGCAGTTTTTCTTGGAATGTGACTGAGCAATGTAAATCTCTGGTACGGTCTTCAATCTCCTCATCATCCAGTCTGCTTCCACTCTTAATTCATCTTAGTACAACCAAGATGAATAGGGAAGTGGGACTGTATGTTCTTCATCAGCTCCAGGTTCGCCGTCTTGACCAGGTTTCTGCGTTCTGCTTGTCCACTCTTCCATCTTGCGGGGTATGTCATCAACTCTCCAGGATAGTTACCGTTGTTCGTCCTCTTCAGGTTCTATCCAGCTCCATTCTCCGGTGGAAAACTTGGTGGTTCAACAAGAATCATATCCGAAATTTCAAGGTGCCAAAATAATTCACACGATAATGTTCAATCCTTGGTGGACAAAATAAGTGCAAGGGAACTTCATAACCGCAAAAGTAACGTACGAGTCTCCAGGGCAATAATGATAGCAAAAGTCGAATGATCAGACATCATGGTAGAGGATTTTGAAAATAATTTAAAACACTAAAGGTGAGACACAGCAGAACAATCGTCAGCACCTCGAATTCTTAAGCAATCAAACTCATATCAGGATCAATCTGAAGTTGACTTTCCAAAGAAAGGCAGATTAACACAGCAGATTTTATCGTTCCAAATGAAAAGAAACATTCTCATACTCGTGGTTAAACACCACCTGACTTCTCCAAGATGAAAAAGATGAGTAAAACAAAATCAAATAACGTCAGAAAACTTCTAGAGGATTTACCAAACGCAAGATACGAACATAGAGAGCATCAAGCACGTCATCGCAATGTAGATTCTCAGAATGCCCAAAGTGATGTCAGAAGGATTAACAAATAGATCAGAGATCAAAGATAAAATCAATATAGCATTATGCATTACCATGCAATCTTAAATACCTTCAAACTGACTAGTGGTAAACTCAGATGGTGCAAAGATTTCAAATTTCAAAAAGGATGATTCCAAAAGGCATAGCTAAACGTAAGGCACGAATCAGAGTAATGCAGAAGCAAAGATACATAAGCAAAACCTTAAGGTCTACCCATTCCTTACTGGTCAAAACTGAAGTTCATATAGGGGATTCCTAAAGTAAGTTCTCAAAGCGGTTTCCTATGTTCCTACAGTGGAAGCCTAATGGTCCAAAACTCACAGGTCATAGCCTAAGCTCTACGGATGTTGCATCCGCCGATCCAAACCTGGCTCTGATACCATAATTGTAACACCCCAACCCGAGAAGGGCTAAAGTGCAACATCATGGAGTCAATTCAGAACACAAGTGAAACGGAGATACAGTACTAATCCAAAACTTACAAGATAACAAAAGAAAATTAATAAGTATACAAGGTACAAAAGGGCAACAATAATCTAAGCCCAACATAGATGCTTCTAATCGTCTCTAAGTCCAGCAAGTATCTAACAGGGTGAAGTCTTCTAAGCCCAAAAGCAAAACCTTCGTCCATAACTCAGCTTCCTACTAAACCTGCCGCAGGAAAAGAAATGCGGCTGAGCTTACAAAGCTCAGTGAACAGATATCAAACGAATAACAATACAATACAAAAGAGATATGATAAGCAAAGGAATACGAAGATAGTTTACATATGGTGTCAATGGATAATCAAATGTTGTCAAAGGTTAAGTGTATGATGTAAGATGTAATGTATGTGGAATTCAGTATTTTCCAGGCCCAATCAATCAATCAATACAATACAATAGTAGCCCAATGTGGAGTAGCTAGCTCCCAATATGTGAGGGGTTGCAATGCACGCACACCCAGTCACCAATCAATGTAGCAATAATCAATGTAGTCAATACAATAGTCACAATCAATCAATCAAATCTAGGATGCATCCATACGCCCCTGCAGGCCAATAATAATCATAAGCGTAGCAGTAGTCGATAACAATATCAGGGACGGTGTGGTACATCTCTCCAACCACACTAGAGTACATAACATTGGTGCATCAATGCTATGGTTGTGGCTACTCCACAACAAGTAATACCTGGGTAAATACTGAAGGGTCATGTAGTCAAGGTTCAATATCAAGGTATAGGTGCCAAGTCAAAATCAAAGGTTCAACGTCAAAGGTTCAATATCAAAGGTTCAATATCAACAGTTCAATATCAAAGGTTCAATATCAATGGTTCAATATCCAAGGTCAATGTCAAATGATCAATCAAAGATGCAATATCAATGGGTCAAAATGGAGAGGTCAAAGCCAAAATTCCCAATCCATAAGGTTCACTATTCCAAGTTCCAAAGTCCCAAAGTTCATAAATCAAAGGGTCATAATGAGAGTTTAAAACAAAAGTTCAACTTAGCAGGTTCCCATCACTTGTTTAAAAAGGTTCGTAGTACAATCCCATTAAAAAGGTTTATAACAAGGTTCATTTAGAAAATATCTTCCAAAAGATGACATTTATAAAAGTGATCTTTAATAAAGGTTTTCATAAGATATTCTTCAAAAGTGGTCTTTATGAATTTATATAATCACATAGATAAGTGGTCTTAAATCATATTAAAAGTGCCGTTATAAAATAGTTTCTCCTTTAAATGTTTCCATGTCATAATTAAGAAAAGAATTTTTTTCACCTCCCGTTATATTATCCCAAAGAATATCCAAGGTCTCACAAAGGTTCAAAGGTTAATGTCACAAAAGGTTATCGAACGGATCATAAGAGTTCAAATGAATAACAATAGGATCACAATTACAGGTGAAACACACCAATCATAGAGCCAAGTACGAAGAACGATAACCAAGATCAAACGGAAGTTATAACACGATAATCAAGTCAACGACAAAGTCAAGAGAGAAAAAGTCTGCACTCTTACTGAAAGAGTACGGAATATCTGTACCTTCGCCGAATCAAACAAAACCAAGATCAAGAAAAAGGAGAAAAGTCACTCCCGCTTCACCGGACCTAGAAGAAAGTGGATAACGAATTACAAAGCGTTCAAATTCATTAAGTTACCTCTTTAAGTAGTTTAACCATTTTAAGTAACGTTCTATTTTAGGCAGGTTTCCCAAATTAGTAAATTCTTATATTTAATAAGTTTCCCGAAATAGTAATTTAATTCTTTAAGGTTATAATAGACAATTAATAATATTCAAGGTTAAATGACCAATATAATAGTTTAGGGTTAAATATGTCAATTTAATAAGTTTAGGGTCAAAATTGTAAATTATCAAAATTAAATATTAAAAGTCAAATAAATTATTTTAAACTTTATTTTAATAAATTAATATTAAGATAATAATTTTGAACCCCGTCATTATAATTTTATGTAATTTATTAATGTACCCGCGATCTTAATATTTATGCCACGACGACCAAAGATTTTTATTATTTCGAAAATAAACAAGTCCATGACATATTCTTGTTAAAAAAAAAACAATACCGAGACAACCAATTTTTATTGTTGTTTAAGTAATCCGCGACACACACCCTTTTATGGCTTAAAATGAGCCGAACCAAACATGTATCAATCCCTTTATTCATTTGAAACACAACATTTATTTCCGAAAGCCTTATCATTTAGTTATTTCTGATTCGAAACCGACATAAAATTAAACAGCCATGCATGCACTCACCATCTTTTAGTCTTGTTTTAGTTGTATGCTTATGAACGGGTTTCGATTCGACTCAAGATTAATACATGCACAACCCCATCTTTTATTATATTTGTATATCCAAATTTCATCACATATTAGAGATCGTGTAAGGTGTTTTAACTGGCCAAGCAAAGTCATATATTTCAATAGATTTTGCATGGTTCCTAACAGTAATTAAGATTGACATATAAGTATTGTTAATCTATGATTTTATGTGACAGGAAGGCAACGAAAACACATGTTATAGATCGAGTATAAATTGAAGCCAACAGCAAGGAACCAACAAGACCAAACAGAAACAATTGTGCAAGATTAAGTGTCGATTTCATGTGTCACCAATTTGTTATTTTATGATGTTCGTATGATAGTAACATTAGGTCGACATATATGAGTTATAATTTCATGCTGCGAATTAACAGGTCCTTTGCAAATAGGTAAATATTTCATGTGTTATACGCATACATGTATATCTATAGATTACTCTTATTATTAGAAAAGATTAAATTCATATGTCATGAATGAACGTATTGTTACCTTAATCGTATAATATGATGGATCAAGACAAGAGACAAGGGCCAAAACTGCAACTCTTTTTCGGAAAGGACACAGGACCACACCAAACATATTCTTTTTCTGCACTTCTTTAATCAGAGCAAAAGATGAATGAAAACAAAATAGTGGCTGCCGTTTGTTTGTTTTTTTTTTTTTTTTTTTGTTTTTTTTAGGTTAGAGTGTTTAGGGTTTGTTTGAAGTTGTGATACGGTATAAATGGGGATCACAAGAAAACATGTAATGGGATTGAGCAGAATCAAGATTGCCGTGATATAGGGTGTGATATAATCATTCCATACTTAGCTAATTTGGGCTTGGGCTTTGTTTGAGATTTCATGTTCCAAGTAAAAGAAATTCGGCCCATTTTATAACTTAGTTAAACGTTTATATGCATTTTATGTATATAGGTTTGTAGTTTTTAGTTGTCATAAGTTTTATAGGTTTGTTATATTGCAAATGTTCAAATTTTATCATATAAATACTTAGGTTATACGTTTGAGATTTAATGGGTGTTATATTACATTATCATCTTTATGTTCAAGGGCATGTGGTGAGACTAAACTCTCAACAAAGGTATATGCTCCAAGACAACCATCAAACTTTTGAATATCTGAAACTGAGCTATTCTTGGAATCATACATAACCCATTTTGAACCTAGTCTCAACAAAACTTTTCCGTCATTTGAAATATACAGAGGCGTCGAATACCGAGACTGAAATAGTGTAGAAAAACTAAGTTTAACCAATTAGATTTATAAACCAAATGTTTTACAAACTCACGCTGTTCTCAAACAGGAGGTACACAACTTGATCTCAATCAAGAATATCAAACTAAAGGTACAAAGATATGAAAATGATAATATTGTGGTGGTTGTCAAAAGAGAGAGGAGAGCAATATATATATGGCATCAGCAGAAAGGATATCCAAGAAGAGGACAACAAAACAGCTCTATCACCAGAAGAACACAACAACCCATGCTTCAGTGTGTGAGGGTGAGAAGCCCTAGATAAGCAACCATCTTTCCATCTTAGCACAAAGCCCCCTTCAACTTTTCTTTATTAACTTTAGACCACCAAACTACCAAAGCAACAAACCTGAAATATAAACAATGCAACATTAGCCCCTCAACTTTTATCCAGGCCAAAATATATTTCAACATCCCCCCTTAATTTTGGCCTGGAAAACGTCAATCAAACCCAGTTTTGAAACCATTTTGAAATGTTGAGATTTATCAAGACCCTTTGTAAAGATATCTGCTGTTTGATCAGCAGTATGGATTTTGGCTGTTTCAATAACACCTGTTAAGATTTTTTCTCTAACAAAATAGAGATCAATCTCCAAATGTTTAGTCCTCTCATGGAAGACTGGGTTAGCAGCAATCTTAATTGCAGCTTGACTGTCACAAAAAACTTTTACCGGCATAAAATGTTCCCAGTTAAGATCCCTAAGAATCTTAAGGATCCAAACAATCTCAGAAGTCACAGAAGCTAAAGCTCTATATTCAGCTTCTGCAGAAGACTTTGAGAGGGTGTTTTGTTTTTTGCTTTTCCACGAAATCATAGAACCATTGAGACTAACACAGAATCCAGTGACAGATTTTCTTGTAACCACACACTTAGCCCAATCTGCATCTACAAATGCATTCAAAGAATTCCCAGAATTCTTAGTTATATGCACACCCATACCTGGAGATCCTTTTAAATACCTCAACACCTTTAAAGCAATTTTTAAGTGAGACTTTAAAGGGGAATGCATAAATTGGCTCAGGCAGTGTACAGCATAGGATATATCAGGCCTAGTATGAGTTAGATAAATCAGTTTACCAATAAGTTTTTGATACTCAGTGATATTATCAAGTAATGGATCTATGTCAGTAGGTTCAGAAGTGATATACACACTTTGTTCAAGAGGAACAGCAGAAGGTTTGCAAGCCAGAAGACCAAATTCAGACAGTAAGTCAAGGCAGTATTTTCTTTGAGATAAACATACTCCATTTTTGGTTTCAATTACTTCAATGCCCAGAAAGTATTTAAGTTTGCCTAAGTCTTTTATCTGGAATTTGGTCTTAAGATATATTTTAACATCATCAATAGCATCAAGACTGTTTCCAGTGATGATGATATCATCAACATACACAAGCAAGGCAATAAACACACCAGTATCATTTTTGGTAAACAGTGAATAATCACTTTTACTTTGCACAAAACCATTTTCAAGAAGAGTGCTAGAGAGTTTGGCATTCCACTGTCTAGGAGCCTGTTTTAAACCATACAAAGACTTTTTAAGTCTGCACACTCTCTTATCATTTTCATCAAAGTAACCTGGAGGAAGCTTCATGTAGACAGTTTCCTCAAGGTCACCATATAAAAAGGCATTGTTAACATCTAATTGAAAAATGGGCCAAGATTGTTGAACAGCCAGGTTAACAACACATCTAATAGTAACAATTTTGACCACAGGAGAAAAAGTTTCATCAAAATCAACTCCTTCCTTTTGACTAAATCCCTGGACAACAAGTCTAGCCTTAAATCTATCAATTTCTCCACTAGACTTGAATTTAATCTTATAAACCCATTTAGATCCAATAGTCATTCTATCACAAGGCAATTCAACAATCTCAAAAGTTTCATTTTCATATAAAGCATTCATTTCTGTATTCATTGCCTCTTTCCAATGCTGAGTTTTGCTAGCTTCCAGAAAACTTTTAGGTTCTGAAAGTTTGTTTAACTTGGTTGTAAAACAAAAGTTTTTAGAGTTAAGATTGGCATAGCTAACAAACTTTTCAAGACCATATCTAACTTTGGAATCAACCACAAATTCATTATACTTATTTGGAAAAACAGAAGATCTTTCAGATCTTCTAACAGGTTGATTTTGCAAATTTGTTTGAGAGTCTGTGATTGGACTATTTTGAAATGTACCCTCAGAATGTGCATTTTCATTCTCAAGAGTTGCAGACACCTCATTTTCAAAGGCAGAACCATTGGAACCCTGAGGATGCCCCAACTCATCCTCAAAAGGGTCAATTGTTGGACTGCCATTAAGAAAAGAATTCTTGCTAACACTAGGAGAATTTGCATGTTTGTTTCCATCATTAGATGGTTTGTCATTTTTATTTTTCTCATCATAGGGCATGTCAAGATCCTCATACACCACTTTATCAAAAAAGTTTGTATGATCCAGATCTTGACAAGTCTCAATCATAGAATTTATCTTAAAAGGGAACACATTTTCAAAGAAATCAACATCTCTTGAGTACAAAAATTGTTTTCTTTCAAGACTGAAAAGCTTATATCCCTTTTTAAAGGAAGCATAGCCAACCAGAACACATTTTTCAGATCTGCTACTGAACTTATCATGATTGTTAAGCACAATAGCAAAACATAGACAACCAAAAGCTCTCAAGTGATTTAAGGAGCATTTTCTGTTAAAAATCATGTTATAAGGAGATTTCCCATTTAGAACTGAAGAAGGCAACCTGTTAATAAGGTAACAAGCAGTAAGAATACATTCAGACCATAAATTCAAAGGAATTCCCCCTTGAAACAGAAGGGATCTGGCAACATTAAGCAGATGCCTATGTTTCCTTTCCACAATCCCATTCTGTTGGGGAGTATAAGCACAAGAAGTCTGATGTATTATGCCATTAGTAATACAAAACTCATTGAACTTATCATTCACAAATTCAGTACCATTATCACTTCTAAAAATTTTCACAGTCCTTTTAAATTGATTTTTGATCAAATTAAAAAAGGCATAAACACAATCAAGCACTTCAGTTTTGGCCTTAATCAAGTACACCCAAACAGCCCTGGTGTAATCATCAACAATGGTCAAAAAATACTTGTATCCTTCTTTACTAGTAACCCTATAGGGTCCCCACAGATCAAGATGGACAAGGTCAGCAAGCATAGAAGTTTTATGCTCACTCAAAGGAAAGGGCTCTCTGGTTTGTTTAGCCTTTTGACAAATTTCACAAACTTCCATATTATTTTTGTTATCAAACTTAAGATCTTTGTTTAAAACTTTTAAGACATGGTCAGAAGGGTGACCAAGCCTGCAATGCCACAAGTGTTTAGACAGACCAGAGAAAAAACAAGGTTGGTCTCTAGAAGGCAAAGTACCTTCAGTTTTGTCAAAAAAGTATAATCCATCAGACTGTCTACCAGTCCCCAGAAGTTTCACATCCCTCAAACCCTGAGATAACTCATAACATTTAGATTCATCAAAGGCCACAACAAATTTGCTGTCTCTAGCAATCTTATGAACAGACATGAGACTCACACAATATTCTGGAACAACAAGCACATCATATAGAGTTAAGTTGTTGGTTAGGACCATATTTCCAACCTTTGTAATTAAAGCCTCTGTTCCATTAGGATGAGAGACTTTAATTCCAAGTTTGGAAATATTGACAACATTAACCAAGAACTTATCAGTGTATGTTAAGTGTTGATTTGCCCCGGAATCAACTATAATACCAGCAGCAATGAGAGCATTTCTGGCCTTACTGTTGTTGCAAAAAAATCTTTGAAAATTTTGGTTAAAAAATTTGCTGTTGTTAAAAACTATACCTGCCATGTTGGCATGAACACCTTTGCCTTTTCCATCATCACTGACAGAGGTGTCTTTGATAAGAGACAAAAGTTTAGAAATCTGATCTTCTGAAAGATTTGAAAGAGAGCTGGATCCAACAGAGTTGTTGTTATTAATAAATCTTTTGTTAAAATTTTGAGTGCCCTGGTTAGATGAATTTCTCGTATTGTTGTTTCTTTTTTTCCAATTGGCAGGGTACCCAATAACTTTAAAACATCTATCCACAGTATACCCATTAAAGCCACAATGCTCACAGACAAGAGTAGAACTTCCAGCAGCTCTATTATTACTATTATTATTGTTTCTGGAGGCATTGTTGGGTCTGAAGGAGTTCCCAGAGGTTTGGGGCCTCTGTAAACTCCCTCTATTGGCCACATTGGAATGAAAAACAGAGGACTGAGATCTTTGAGAGACTCCAGTCCTTGATGAACCAGAAACAACAGCTCTGTGAGACTCCTCACTAGAGATAATGGCAAACGCCCCTTTAACATCAGGCAATGGGTCTCTAGACAAAATGTTGCTTCTAATTTGCATATAAGAGTCATCAAGACCCATCAAGAATTGCATTAACTTCATTAACTGATTGTGTTTCTTAAAATCATCAGCAGCATGACAAGTACATCTAGGCAATTTAACAAGAGCATCAAATTGTTTCCACAAGGTACTTAGCTTGTTAAAGTATTCAGCAATGGATGTGCCATTTTGAGACAAAGAATTGATTTTATGATGCAAGTTGAAAGTGACAGATCCATCAACTCTGTCAAAAGTTTCTTTTAATTCAGTCCAAACATCAGAAGTCTTTTTTGAAAAAATTTGCCCAAGAAACAATTCCTCAGATATAGAGTTTAAGATCCAACCCAAAACAATAGCATTAACTCTGTCCCATTGTCTGCCTAACACAGTATCAGTATTAGACCTTCTACAAGAACCATCTATAAAACCAATTTTATTTTTTCCTTCAAGGGCTAAAAGCATAGCACAAAACCACACATTATAGTTTTCAGTACCTTTTAGTTTTATAGATATAACAGTTAATGTGGCAGAGTCATTAGGATGCAAGTGTAGAGGGTGACTGATATCAAGTTTACTAATAAGAGTAACAGGTGAAGCATCATCTTCCTCTGCATCAGAGGCCTGAACAGAGGGAGGTGGAGTAGTATTATGCAAAGACATAATGAAACAAGTAAGTACTGAACAAAGCTAAACACATAAAGAGGAAGGGAAGAAAGAAGTTCCCAGGCTTCCTTGCCACTAAAGTGGTAGGTCAAGGGCTTTATCTACTAAACAAAGATAAGACAAGCACAAGATCAATACCAATACCACCAATCATAATAATCACCACTTCAGCAACCCAAATCCTACTCCCCGTCAATCTAAAAGAAAAAAAAATGCACGAAAAGTAAAGGTGTGAGAGGTGTTACAGTGTACGCAAGGCAGAGCAGCAGCGGAACTAAACCTACTACACCCTAGATTCACTTAGTCTAGGGATATAGCAGATGTGTACAGTAAACCCAGATCCACCAACCAAGATCCACCAAACCCTAATTTTTGAGATTAGGGCAAATCACCAAAACCACTTGCAATAGAAGTAAAAATCACCAAAACAATCGATTAAGGTACTTAATCGATCTCAGGAACCTTTAAATCGTAAAAACCCCGAATTTCCCAACCCCTAATTTTTCAAAAAGGTTTTTTGAGAGCAACCTGTCTCTGATACCATGTAGAAAAACTAAGTTTAACCAATTAGATTAATAAACCAAATGTTTTACAAACTCACACTGTTCTCAAACAGGAGGTACACAACTTGATCTCAATCATGAATATCAAACTAAAGGTACAAAGATATGAAAATGATAATATTGTGGTGGTTGTCAAAAGAGAGAGGAGAGCAATATATATATGGCATCAGCAGAAAGGATATCCAAGAAGAGGACAACAAAACGGCTCTATCACCAGAAGAACACAACAACCCATGCTTCAGTGTGTGAGGGTGAGAAGCCCCAGATAAGCAACCATCTTTCCATCTTAGCACAAAGCCCCCTTCAACTTTTCTTTATTAACTTTAGACCACCAAACTACCAAAGCAACAAACCTGAAATATAAACAATGCAACATTAGCCCCTCAACTTTTATCCAGGCCAAAATATATTTCAACAAACAAAAAAGTAATAGTCATATGCGGGATGGAAACCAATCTAGTCCAAGAATCTTTCACCCCATAAACTTTCATCACCCATACATCCGCATGCTTGCCCAGATAATCACGAAGCACGCACAACCATTCTCCTAGAACCCCCAAAGAAAAACCCCGAATAGTATCTAGCGATGTCAAATATTTACTATCATCATATACAGGTTGCAATATTTCATTAAAAGTCTCCTTGGCTAAGTCAAGAGAATCAACAGTCCACAAAAGAGATGGCCCATACTGTTTAGTAATACCCCAATGAATTGCGCCATTTAAAAACATTCCGAATGCTCCTTTTGAACGACGCGGACTACAAGGAAATTTGCCAACTTTCCTCCAAAATCCAGATTTCAACGAGTATATCTTCACTTCAGTTTCATACATGTCGTTATAATATACTTTTACAACTTTGTAATCATTACTAGACTCATCGTACCCAATGCCATACATCACAGACCAACCATCGTCCCACACTTTAAGATTACCACAGTACGGCAACAAGTTTGATTTTCTAGTACTAGGGTTCCAGATATACAAACTGTGGTGATCAATAGCTACGCATAGCAGTCCATTGCAAGAACCAACTATCAATTCGGGATCAAGCTCTGAGACATTAGAGCTACATGGACGTTTGAATGGATGATCAAGCTCTAAGACATTAACCGATTTATGATCACACATCACTTCATAAAGACCACAACTTAAAAGATTAATATTCGACGAACTAATGGTGAGAATTAGTTGATGATGTGAAGGGTGAGGGTTGGATGCTGATAAGCTTAGATGAGACTTAATTAAATCAGCTTAGATGAGACTTAATTAAATAAGAATCGGATATTAAAGAACACCATAATTTGCAAACAGACTTATACCTTAACAGTAATTTAACAGGAAGCCTACAAAGAATATTGACAATGATCTCATCCGGAATCGTAGGAACCGAACAAGTTTTATCTGATGTTTTGATTTTCTTAGGTGGTTGTTTGAATTGTTTCTGTTCGTCTATGAGTGCCATTGAAGTTTTGGCTCTTAAGTCGCAACCTTAGCTTGATTTGATATATATTTACCATGTAAATTTACAATTTTCATCCTTTATGTTCCGTTGATTGATATATATGTAGATAAAAACTTTGAATACTTCCAGTCAAAGCCAATTACACACATCCTGGTTTCGCACTAAATGACCGATATAATTAACCATAACATAAGATAAATGTAAATTAACAGAACTTGCATATCATGTTTAAAGCAACAGAAATAAGACATTCCAAACACAATTAAAAGAATGCATCAATAAACATAGAAGCCTATAGGATGTTTCACTTCTCGAGAAAGTAGTAAAAACATAGATACTGAAGAAAACACGAGCAGCTCCCAGAGGTCGATAAATGGAAAGCCACAGATTTCTGCATCCAAAAATATACCAGAAATATCTGAATAAGTAGTTGCTGAATAATAAATGTAGACAAGATTTGGTTGATTACAACTAAATTGAAACTGAAACCAAGTAAAATCAATGTTTACCTTAATTTACGTTAACATTATTGTGGTATCAAAGGGCATCCGGTGACACTAAACTCTCAACAAAGGTAAAGGTTGTAGAACAATTAGCAAACACCTGAATTTCTGAATATGAACTATTCTTGGAATCATAGAGACGCAATTTTTCAGAGAATCTGATCAACAAAACTGTACCGTCATTTGAGATACACAAAGGCGTCACAACTTGATGTCTCCTAGTATGATGGATGTATGGGATGGAAACCAATTTAGTCCAACATTTTTTCACTCCATAAGCCTTCATCACCCATACATCTGCCACACCACGTCCATGATACTTACAAAACACACACAAGTGTTCTCCCAAAGCACACAATGTCAAATTTTTATCACCTTCATCATACACAGATTGTGAAGTTTCTGAAAATGTTTCCTTTGCTAAATCAAGAGAAATTATAGTCCAACAACGAGATGATCCATTATCTTTAGCAGCGGCCCAGTGAAGAGATCCATTCGAGAACTTTCCAGGATTGCTGGATGGAGGACACTTACAAGGAAAATCACTGATTCTCTTCCAATTTCCAATTTTTAAGGAGTATATGTTCACCTCCTTATCAAATTCACCACTAGTATTGTAACACCATGATATTTCAACCACTTTGTAATCATTTGTAGACTCATCGTATCCAAAACCATAGGACGCAAACCAACCAACCTGCGTTTTCAAAGGTACTATGTTCGATCTTCCAGTACCAGGGTTCCAGATAAGCAAAGTATTTTGGTTCACATATACGCATAACAATCCATTGCAAGAACCACAGATCAATCTACTATCAGAATCGCCGACCACGTCAGATTTACATATTTGTTTAAATGAATCACTAAGCTCTAACACGTTAATAGATTTACCAAACATAACATCATAAAGACTACAACTCTTAAATTCAGTCCTTGTAATCAGTCGATGATGTGCATAGTGAAGGTCACGTGTTGATAAACTGAGATGAGACTTAATGAAATAAGGATCGGATATTAACGATTGCCATGATTTGCAAACAGACTTACATCGTAACAGCGATCCAACACGAAGCTTCAAGAGGATTTCGACAATGATCTCATTCGGAAGCGGCGTCGAAGCTGAATGAGACATTTTGAGTTTCTTTTGTTGTTGTTTTTCTTCTTCCAGTACCATTAGAGCTTTGGTTCTTGGGTAAGGTTCCACTTAAATGGCTAGTTTACCAGCATGGGCATTAAGGAATAAAATTGCAAATAATTGTGCTCAAAACTATGTCTCAATATATAACTTTATTTATTACATGTATGTATGGTGGTTAAATCTTAACTATATAATCGATTTGAAAAGATTATGTTGCCATACTTATTACAAAGACATACTTAACATTTTGCATCAATAAATATGTGTTGAAATCATTTTTTTTTTTTTAAATTCAAAACTTTATTTCATGAATTAATTTGGATTTACACAGAGTTGGAAGGCAAATGAGTAACAAGCTGCGCCACTAGCCCTTTTTGGATTGCAAAACTAATTCTCTTAAAAACACATTTGTGGATTTAGTTGTTATAATATTACTATAAATAACACGTTCAACTCTGTTGAGAAGCTCCACTACCTAAGGTGCAAGAAAATCAAAAGTATCAAACGCGAAAAGAATAAAAACATGTTGATTTTCAATGCACGTTTTCTCGTGTTTTGCCAATTTGTTTGACGCGGCTTTCAAAGCAGTACCACTGTAAAACCCCGGCTACTCATAACTATTAGTGAATAAATTGACCCAAGCCCGACTTGTGGGTTGGGTCCATTAGGGTTAGAGTTTATATCTTGTACTCTATATATTGTGGTTAGACTACATTGTAACCCGTAGGCAATACTTTATTAATGACCATTATTTATAATGGTGAAACCCTAATATCTTAAACTCACAAATCAGACTTGGACTTATACTTATCCCTTAACAATAACCACGAGAGGAAAACCCCCAGTTGAAATCATGTAATTATAGAAATAATTAGTCTATTTTGGAAACATTGTTAATTAAGGGATCTTTAAACAAAAATCATAGGGTTATTTATATGTAATATTCATTTATTTTCAGTGTAGATTGCCTATGACATGTTCGTTATACGAGTATTATCCTTTGTTTCCTATTATATAAGATATAAATTAAAAATGATTGATATCCGGTCATATATTTAATTATTTTTTGTCAAGCCATGCAAGCTAAGTAAATCCTAGTATAAACTCAGCAGATGATCTCGTATATCTGTTTGAACAAATTTGTAGCAGAAAAATAGGCTACTCTAATTTTGGTTCTCTACTCATATTTGGAAGTGATTTTATAAAAATAAAGTATATAAATAAATAATTGATAATATAATGCAGCGGAAATATGGCTTCGTTTATGTTTTATGGGAATACTCATCCTATATATGAAAATATATATATATATATATATATATATATATATATATATATATATATATATATATATATATATATATATATATATACTCTTTATCTCAAATACTAAGTGATCGTGTTATTATTCTAGTTAATTTGTTAAAATAAAATTGTTAATTTGTAACAAATAAAAGTAATGATTAATCACTTTGCCTTTTTATCTTTAAAACTTTGTATATCATTATTTTTTTATTTAATAAATGTATAGCTAAAATGACACTTTGTTAGAGTATCCACAATGATCAACTTATAAAATTTATGATACTATATACCACTATGCATAAATATTTTACAACTATATTGAGATGTTTAACCATAGCACATATGGATTAAATTATTAAATTATCAAGATGTTTAGTATTTTGTATCTCGTCATGCCATATAGGTATAAACTATAAGCTTGCTATGATTGAAGCAAAAAATAAATCTTCTGATGGGTTTAAACATTTTATTAAGCTTCTCATTATGGATGCTTTTAATAACTTGAATCTACTACATTTATTACAAGTATCATGGATGCTGAAAGTTTTGAATAAAAGTAAAATCGGTGAAAAAAAGAAAAAATTGATAACTAACAAATTGAAAACTAAAATATAATAAAATCCAAAATGAATCATGCACGTAATAAAACAAAGATTGCATGCAAATTTCTTCCATGATTCAAGCAAATCATTTCTATAACAGCACCATCTCAATCTATATAACCACGCACTCCTTCAACCACCATCTTAACGACCTAAGATCTCAAAGAAAACAAGTATCTTATTCGCAATTTGCAAAATGATGAGGAAGAAAACTATTATGATGTTCCCGTGGTTAGGCCATGGTCACATTTCACCTTTCCTAGAACTAGCCAAAAAACTAAGTAGCACAAACCTCTTCAGCATTTACCTTTGCTCAACTCCGGTTAACCTCGATTTGCTCAAGCAAACCTTAAGAAACGAGGGCTTTTCACGCTCATCAATTCATCTCATATACCTTCACCTTCCCGAGTTACCCGACCTTCCATCGCAGCTTCACACCACTAATGGCCTCCCGGACCATCTTGTGCCTACTCTCAAACAAGCGTTTGATATGGCAAAACCTCAGTTTACGGAACTTTTGGAAATTCTAAACCCTGATTTGCTCATTTATGACATAATCCAACCTTGGGCTCCTGAAGTGGCTACCGCCCTTGGGATCCCTTCTGTGGTGTTCATCACCACTAGTATCGCTGCCTCCATGTATCATTTTTACTTGAACACATCCAAAGACAAGGTTTTTCCATTCTCGAAGACTATTTACTATCGAAATTATGAGTATGTGAAGATAGCAAATAACCGCAATGATAAAGAAGAAGATCGTGTCACGGAATGTGTTACTTGTTCATCAAATATAGTTCTTGTTAATTCTTTCAGTAAGATTGAAGGTAAGTATGCTGATTACCTTTCTGTTTTGACTAATAAAAAATTGTGCCAGTTGGTCCGCTTGTAGCTGACCCAATCTATCCTGAGAAACATAACAATGTGATCCAGTGGCTTGATGCGAAAGACCCCAGATCGACTGTTTTTGTTTCTTTTGGGAGTGAGTATTTCCTTTCTAGTGATGATTTGGAAGCCATAGCATACGGGTTAGAGAAGAGCAATGTGAACTTCATTTGGGTTCTAAGGTTTCCTAAAGATCCGAAACGAAAGCTAAAGATTTCAGAAGTTTTGTCATTCGGGTTTCTTGAAAGGGTAGGAGATAGGGGTTTATTGGTGGAAGACTGGGCTCCACAAACAGCAATATTAGCACACGAAAGTATAGCTGGATTTGTGAGTCATTGTGGTTGGAATTCAGTACTGGAAGCTATGAAATTTGGTGTACCGGTAATTGCCATTCCCTTGCATCTTGACCAGCCAATCAATGCTCGGTTAGTGGTGGATATTGGGATTGGGTGGGAGGTGGTGAGGGATGAGAATGGGCAGCTTAGATGCAAGACAGTAGCAGAAATTGTGCAATTAGTTGTGGCGCAGGAGTTTGGCGTGATTATGAGAGGAAATGCCAAAACCTTGAGTGCTCAGTTAAGATTGAAAGAGGATGCGGAGATTAATGATGTGGTGGAGGAGCTACTACAATTATGTGTTTCAATAGATGAAAGGGCTGAAAAGTTTATTGAAAAGTTCAGGACTCAAATGAATATTGAAGAAGAAAAAGAAAGAAGAGCTGAGAATTTCTCATCTGCTAATTTGTCTCTCAACAGGATGCGGAAGATTTAGTTTCGGTTAAAGTTATATTTCTTGTTTTTAGCTTCTGAAACTTATACAGGGTTTTCTTTTGAAAATATATTTTTAACATGATTTTCAAAGAAAAACAAACACATCTTCTAGTTTTGTGAGTATTTCTATCTTTTAAGTTAAAGAGGAGAGGCTGCCCTCCTTTTGTGCAGCCTGCATATCAACTATTAGATATTGATATTGATACTTTGCTCTTAAGTTGATCCGTTATTCTGTGATATCCATTTGATGATCTGAACAGAAAAAGAGAATTTAATTTAATCCTGTTCAACATCTTGCCTTTTAAATGGTGTTGTTAACATCGGTGAGTCATCCTAACCGAAACAGAAACACGTTATATGCTTCCCTTCACTAATATTGTAGTAATTTAGTCTCACAAGAAGCAAGGGAGTATATGCAAAGATCATATTTTTCATAACATGAATATCGTAAAAGATTTTGATATTATTACCATTAATATCTTTAATGTTGTAGTACTTGTACCTATCTTCTTCATGACGTATGTATCATCAAGCACTGTTGATTACGTCAAGATTTTCCTGGAATGGATGAGTGATTCAATAGCAAAGTCCTTTGAGCACACTCGTGATAATGCTTTCTATCTGAAGTCAAAACTCTTTAAATGATGAGATATCTCGATTTATTTGTATTATTTTGAATTTACTTGAATGCTACGTCATCACATTAAGTACTATAATTTGGAATTTATGCAGTTAAATTCAGACATGTTGGAGGTTAACATGTTTAGTATATGTGTCATTACATACTTACGTCTATATTGGTATTGACTGCACTTCTTATTCAGATTGTTCTAGCATGTATGGCCAGTTTAGAAGTGGGATTTCACATGATAAATGTGTAGAATGGGCTGCTGATCCAAGAAATGTTGTTCTTTTTACTGAAAGGAGTCAGGTATGTGCCAGATTGCCCGACCTGTAGTTGATTCATAGACGCTCGTGGAGTCGATTTGGGCATGTGGTTTATTTCTAACTAGCTTGGTCATATAGAATAGTCTAAGTAAAGGGAAACGACCAAACGGGCCAAATAGGTTAAACAGATTTACCCGGTCAAAGCATATATGTGATAAAGAATTATGCTACATTTTTATATTCTATATGTAAAGCATCATAGCTAATTTATGCTTGCAAGCATAATCGAGCAAGCTTTGTGGGTTTGTAGGGTAATGGGTCAAACCAGGTAAATTGTACGGGTTGAAACAGGGGTTGACCCACACCCTTTTTGTCAAAAAGAGCAACAATGATAATCAAATTTCTAATCAAAGCAATCTAACAGCTTGCGTCGATAAAAATACTGTTTGGGCCGTCCCATTTTACATGTTTCCTTTATGCATATAGGGTTAAATTGAAATGTATAATTTACTAATATCTCTCCTAGTGATGAGAAAAGTAGAGGTTGATATATTTACCTCGATATAAATGGCAACCATGAACACAGTTAACATACGACAACACGGTTTTTCAACAAAATTTTAATTTCGTTAAAGAAATACAGGAAGGGTAGTAGCATACATCTAATTAAAGGAAATAAAAACATATGAAGGTAGAACTATTTCATTTGTTAAGCTACGAGAGTTCGATTAAAGCTAAATCGACGTTCTTGGCTTGCAGGTTTCTTCATATGCACCCATAAATGTAAAAGACTTCGGAGAATTCACCCTTTCCTGAAAGAACAAAGATTCAGTGAGTGCGAGTTGCCAATCTAATGTCAATATTGACATACCAGTAAAAGTTTAATAAAAAAAAAAAAAAAACAAATATGGTAAAAACTTTTATATCTACAATATATTTCTTGGTAGTTAAGAAGGGCAAAGACAAAACTCAGGTCAGAGGTTAATGGTTTTAAAAAACGAAAATTTGGTTATCCACATCGTTATATGTTTGTGCATGACATATAGGCACCTTACATTGACTCTTAACTCGATCAATGACCAGTACAAATGATGAGAGTCATTCCAAATTTAACGATGTAGTGCATGTTCTGTTATTAGTATATCAGCAAAGGGAGAACTTATGTTGCATAAGAACCTCTTTAGCCTACTAATCCACATGATGTTAATCATTAGCACTAAAATATTACTCCCACCAATTCACATATCGTCACAAAGTTTCAAACTAGTGTTTCATTTAGCTCAATGCAATCATTACAAAAAGTTAAGATTAATTTATTACCACTGAAATAATTGAGTTCAACGATTTCTGTGTCCATGTGCATTGCATTTACTTTACTTATACTTCGCTTGGTGAACAAGTTATGGCTAATTATAACTAACCGGAAAATGAAAGAGAGTTGGAAGAGCAAAATTTACCTTAATTTTTATCATCATTATTATCGGCAAGGCCTAAAGGCGGAAAAGGTGAAACCAAACTCTCAGCAACAATGCAAGCTCGATGAAGTCCATTAAAGTTGTTAATCACCGTGGATGAACTATCTTTTAAATCATAGACAAGCAATTTCGACCCAAATTTCAACAACACTTTCGCATCATTTGAAATACACAAAGGATCCAAAAATTCATTCCACCAAATATCAATCGGATATGGGACGCAAGCCAACTTAGTCCAAGAATCTTTAACTCAATAAACCTTCATCACCCATACATCCAACACGCAACTTTCACAATAATTACGAATAACACACAACCATTCTCCCAAAACCCCCAAAGTCAATGACTTATAACCTTTACCATCATAATCTGGCTGCAAAACTTCACCATACGTCTCCTTCTCCAAATCAAGAGAAACTATATGCCACGTATACTCATCGCCACTTGACCAATGAAAAGATCCATTTAAAAACTTACCGTCATAAAAAGGATTAACCCGAAAAAAAAAAAAAAAAAAAAAAAAAAAAAAAAAAAAAAAAAAAAAGGTCAAACCCCAAAACACGAAAATCCTGGTGGAAGGTAAATTCAGTTATGTAATTACTCCGTATTAAGTAAGGTGGAGTTGACTTATTTCCTAAAACTTGACTAAAGTTCAGACACCAAAGTCAACTGTATTGCATATACAAATCCGTAGAACAAGCCCAATTAATCAACAAAAAAATAAAAATTTGAACATGTCATAGCACATGGAGACCTTCACAAAATACTCTACACAAATGGTTAATATATTTGCTTCAATTTAGGTGGCAACCATGAAAACAGTTAAATATACAGCAGCATGTTTTTTCAACAAATTATAATGTCATTAACAAATACTCGAAGGGTAGTAACATGTAACTGATGGAAATAAAAGCATACGAGTAGAAGTCTTTCATTTGTTAAAGCTGTTAAGATTGGATTAAAGCTCAACGAGCGTTCTTAGCTTGAATATATCTTCAATTGCATCCATAAATGTAAAAGACTTCGTAGGATTCACCCTTTCCTGAAAGAACAAAGATTTAGTGAGTGTGAGTTGCTAATCTAATGTTCATAACGACATATCATAGACTAGTTAAATACAAGTATATAAATATGGTAAAAACTACTCATTATATCTACAGTAGATCAGAGGTTTAAAGGTTTCGAAAAGGAATTTGGTTATCCATATTGTTTACCTATCAGCACATGACCTATAGACACCTTACATTTACTCTTACTCGATCAATGACTAGTGCAAATCATGATCACATCAAACTTAACGCTGTAGTACATGTTCTGTTATCCGCATATCAGCATATGTGACAACTTCAGTTGCATAACAGCATTTTTAGCCTACTGATCCACATGTTCTTAATCATTAGCATTCACATGTTTCTACCACCAATTCACATTACTTCACAAATTTTCAAACTAGTGTTTCATGTTAGCTCAATGCAATCATTATAAAACGTTAGCACTGAAGTAATTGTTCACTAAATGATTCCGGTGTCCATGTAACATTGCAATTATTTACTCAAATTACAAACAGGTTATGGTTAATTTCAACTAACATGAAAGTGAAACATAGTTAAAAAAGAAAATTTTACCTTAATTTTCGTCACCAATGTTATCACCAAGGCCTAATGGCACAAAAGGCGAAATCAAACTCTCAACAACAATACACACGTCACAAGATACATGGATGTTTTGTATCTCTAAGTATGAGCTATTTGTACAATCATAGACAACCAACTTCGTCCCAAAGCGCAACAGCAATTTTCCGTCATTTGACATGCACAAAGGAGCATGAAACTGAATATACGAAGGAATCGAAAATCGGTCATTCGGATGCGAGATGGAAAGCAATTTAGTCCAAGAATCTTTCACTCCGTAAACCTTCATCACCCATACATTCACCACACGACTTTCATAATAATAACAAAGAACACACAACCATTCTCCCAACACCCCCAAAGTCAATTTCTTACTACCTTTAGTGTATTCGGGCTGCAAAAATTCACCATAAGTCTCCTTCTCCAAATCAAGAGAAACTATATCCCGCAACGAGCCATCATCAGTCGCCCAATGAAGAGCTCCATTTAAAAACTTACCATCATTTTTAGGATAAGCACCAGGAAAACGACCAATTTCCTTCCAACTTCCAGCTTTTAACGAATATATCACAGTACCCCCGTAAGGCCATGTTCGGTCACAACGCCATATTTTAACCACCTTGTAATCATGAATGGTCTCATCATATCCAAAACCATAGGAAACATACCACGAACCGGACCATTGTTTAGAACCAGGAAAAATATTGGTTGTTCTTGTACTTGGGTTGTAAATACACAGAGTATTATCATCCTCAGCTAAAAGGCATACTAATCCATTACAAGACCCAATTATCCTAAAACCTTGAGTTTGTTGAAAAGGATTTTCAAGCAGTAACGCATTATTAACAGATTTATCAAACAACACATCATAAAGAGGACAGCTGCTGAGATTGTTTTTTCTTTCATAAATGTTGCAAATAAGTCTATGATGTGCATAGTTAATGTTGTTGGTACTAGATAAAGTATAATGTGTTGTAATAAAATGTTGGTCGGATATTAAAGAGTACCATTCTTTGCAAACAGACTTACATCGTAACAACGATTTAACTGTAGAAACCTTCAACAGGATTTCGCGGATGATGTCTGGTGGAAACGAATGACTGATGTCGAGTGTCATTAGGGTTGGTTGTTTCAATTTGAAGGAAAAGAACACGTTTTCTTCCTCTTGTATTTGGTTTTTATAAATGCTTTCATATCAACCCTTTAACTTATGTACATCAAATACTTTAGTCTTTGTATAATACTTTTGAATCAGAATTTATATCCCATGCACATCAAATACATTAGGGTTGATTTAATTTTTTAGTTATTAGGATTTTCATGGATGTTTTCTTCCTTTTGTAGCTGTGTCTATGGCAAATAATAAAAAAATGTAACATACTTGCCACAATCTCATCGAATGGGTAGTGAACTATTTTTTTTTTTTTTTGAGGGTAATTTTCTTTCAAAATCATCATCTTTAGGGTATTTTGTAAAAATTTTGGACAGTTTTGCCCCTCATAGCTAATACAACATTTTTTTTCCCGAAGGGCAAAATTGTCCAAAAATTTTGCAAAATACCCTAAAGATGATGAATTTGAAAGAAAATTACCCTCAAAATGAAAAAAAAAAAAATAGTTCACTACCCATTCGATGAATTTGTGGCAAGTATATCACCTTTTAATATCCTATTGGCTTCTAAGTTCTTATAAATGGTTTAATATTACCCCTTTAACTTTTTTACATCAATTACTTTAGTCCCTTCATCAAATTTTTTTTTTTTTTTTTTCTTCTTGATAATGAGTGTTGAATGACCATTAGTTAGGAGTTGAATCTATGACATATTTCTTTAAAGTCTTCATTAACTAGCCATCCATCATTTTACTGCCGTACGGGAGTGATACTATCTCAAAAAAGTGCAACCTTTAATGGAATAATAGAATAACTGTGTTTTTAGCTACACCCTCTTTTTCTCTCTTTCATTTGAGTTGGACTAAAGCTAGTTTATAGACATAATTGCTTTAGTCCTTATGGCATTTAAAGTACGTGACAAATTATACTTGAAACTAAGCTTCCAAGATAGACTAACAAATAAAGTGTATAAAGCTTGTTATTTGAGGTAGCAAAACATATACACAACATTCAAAAGTTGTATGTGAGAAGGTTTGTGAGTTATTTGTGAAAAAGTGTTGTTGTTGGTGGTTGCTTCTAATGTTTAGTAAAAGTTTATCATTACATTCACGCCAGTACTGATAATCATGTTTGCACTAGCAAAAGAGGTGTTAACAAGCCCACAACAATATCCTTTGACAAATCTAGCTCTTTAATTGGCCCGCAATCATGTTAACTAACAAGGCATCAATGTTTAAAGAATGTTGCATACCTTCTCGCAAGGTCATAATTAAGACAGGAGTTCAATTTTTTTATTTTTTTTTTTAAAGGACCAGCATGTATAATCTTGGAGTTTGCTTGACAAGATAATATAAAATTAAATTAGCTATGTAAAGATATAAACATGACAACACATTAACTAGCATAATATAATCATCTTTGGTCGCCAGTGATATTCCTTTACTCACATGCTAATTTGCTATCAACTCTCTCGACTTTTCTTGTGGATTATAGGTAACTCTAGTCGTGAAACGCCCAATGTCTCTTTATTTACCAACCTTAAGTATGATGAATACTAAATATTGATGATGAAAAAGGTTTAAAAAAGTATCTACGTACATTACTTAATAAGTAGTTTAATCGAAGTGATCAAATATATTGACATAAACATAAAGTGAGACATGTTAGCATGTTACTAGAATTATATTTCCTTTTGGCCAACTTTGAAGTGCTTTACGCTAGACAAAACTTGAGCACCGGTTAAGTTTCTCACACCACACACCTTGAGTTACTCGAGATCGATTAAAAGAATACTCAAAATCGACTCGATCCAAAGCGAGTTGAGCTCCAGCTACTTGAGTAGAGTATCCAGTCAAGATCGAGTATTAAAACACTCGGCTTGTAAAGTCAGGAGCCTAACCGAGCTTGTGTATCTTGGAAATGATTTACTGGTCATTAATGTGACTTTGAACTGAAGTATAATGTTTGGGCTGAGTTCACGTGGGAGGTTAAAAAGCCCAATAAGTTTGTCATATTTTGGGCCCCCTTATGGACCTTCGCCAATTAAATGAACAGTTGAACACAGAATATCCTTGATTTTTGCATTCCTTGTTTTGACTTTTTAAAGATAAAATCAGTTAACTTTTGGTTAAAAATAAATAAATAAATAAATAAATAAATAATAATAATAATAATAATAATAATAATAATAATAATAATAATAATAATAATAAATAAATAAATAAATAAAATTAAATAAAATTAAAACAGTTAAAATCAAATAAGTTTCTTCTATGAGGACCTCGATCCGCCATACACTATTTTATTTTGCTAGGACCTTTGTTGCCTCTACAAACCTCCTCTTATAAATTACGAACCCTCATTCAAACTCTTATCTACAACTTTTGAACCTTTATTTCAACCCTACCAATCTTATATAATAACTCTTCCTTTATGTCATCCCGATGCAACTTATATAATTGTGTTGTTACTGATTATTCACGAAATTAGCATAACACATACAACATATTTGCAATTTACTTTTTAACAGTAACGATATGGTAATCTATAATAGTAAAAATAAGGAAATCTACAAATAGAAAAACACAAAAAAGTCAACAACTCGTACAAATTATCATGCATATACTCGTGTGCAATGATTTTTATAATCATCACACCAACGAAATGACATGATAACAATGTCTTAGTCTCAACTTGCATAAAAAACAGTCACCACAATGTATAAGCTAGTCACATTTCTTTTGCTTTACCTATGTGGGATTAAAAGATACATTCTTTTTTGTTTATCAAAACAGAAGAAACCATTTCCAACCTTATTACCATTGCCCGGCATGTTGATCTCTAAATCTATTATTTGTTGCGATCATTGTAAGAATTCTTGTTCATATGAATCTTAATGAAGTAAGTACTCAGAGATAAAAAAACACCACGACATACGCTCTTAATATTGGATTATGACAATATAATAAATAAAGTTAAGAATCAAACTTTTTTTCCTAGCAAAACAACATTACATTGTTACGAGCCATTCAAGTGTCACTTTGCTTAAAGTTGCCGAATAACATAACGATTTCAGTTATTAATTAGACAGAAGTCACAAGTACAAGAGACACAAACATTCTTGTTTAAGATTGATGAGATAAATGGAACAACGAGTTGGACCTTTTAAAACGATCCAAAACAAGCTCAGTCGAAGTCATCAACAGTGCGTAGAGATTGCGAGGGAGAGAATGATGATTGTGTTGGTTTTATAGACAAAATAATAATAGTCGTGTGTTATGATCGAATTTGAGATCACGGGATTGCACACAATACGTATGAAGAGAAAAAGAAATAATTATTTATAAAATGTTATAAGTAATTATTAATAAACACAAAATAAATAATAGTAATTAGTATTTAATGATTAATGACTAATGACCTATTAAACGAAGATTAGGAAAGTAATACTAGGCAAAATTTGGAAACAAGAGAAGGTTCCGGAATCCCCTTGAGGACTCCAAAACCGATCGGCCAAGGGGGATTACCCATCTCCTTTGTGCCTTGAGCTCCAAGTTTTGAATAGTATATAACCAAACCCAAGATGCATGTTTTTCTCATAACTTGTACACACACATCTTGGTGTTTTCTCTCCTCTCCTTTTCGTTGGCCGATCCATCTAAACAATCCCTAAGGGTTTCGATTTTCATAAGATCAAAACAAGGTTTTGTGTTTAATTACTTGTATAAACTTTTTCTTGAATTAGTACGTGTGTACAAGAACGTGAATCAAATACACTATTGTTTGATTCTTGGATTGAATTACAAAAGAGGTAAGGGGTAATTCTTGTAATCCATATAAACCCTAATTAGGGTTCTTGTTCCGGAAGATTGCAATTTAATTCTTGTTCGGGATAGAATCACAAAGGTATGTTTACTATTTAAATATTGATTAATTAATTACATGTTATTTGATCTTGTTATAATTGCTTCCGCTATGCTCACTTTATGTGTTTGGTTTATAATATATGAATGTCATCATATCATAATTCTAACAGTGGCATCTAGAGCCGTTATAATGTGTAATTGATTATCGAAACGCATAAAAATTGGATCTTGATTCGTTTAGTTACATGTTTTTAGGGTTTATTTGTTAGATTCCTAACCCTAAATTTTTTTTTTGGGTCGATTGACCTTAAGGGTTTTTAGGGTTTTGGTTTTTAATTTTTTTATATGATTAGAAACCCTAGAATGTCATGCAATTGTTATGCGTTTTAGTAAACGATCTTAGTGCAATATGTTAATTGTTAAGCTAAATCCATGAAAAAGTGCATATTTGCATGGATTTTTATATTGTGTAATAATTTAAATGGTTTAAATTGTTTACTATTTAAATATTGATTAATTAATTACATGTTATTTGATCTTGTTATAATTACTTCCGCTATGCTCACTTGATGTGTTTGGTTTATAATATATGAATGTCATGATATCATAATTCTAACAGTGGCATCTAGAGCCGTTATAATGTGTAATTGATTATCGAAACGCATAAAAATTGGATCTTGATTCGTTTAGTTACATGTTTTTAGGGTTTATTTGTTAGATTCCTAACCCTAAAATTTTTTTTAGGTCGATTGACCTTAAGGATTTTTAGGGTTTTGGTTTTTAATTTTTTTATATGATTAGAAACCCTAGGATGTCATGTAATTGTTATGCGTTTTAGTAAACGATCTTGGTGCAATATGTTAATTGTTAAGCTAAATCCATGAAAAAGTGCATATTTGCATTGATTTTTATATTGTGTAATAATTTAAATGGTTTAAATTGTTTATATGAATTAATGGTTAAGTTATATCGGAACATGTAAATTTATTAATAGATGTCGAATTGGGGAAGACTCCAATATTAAGTAATCAATTATGTGCTATGTGGTATTTATTTAATTTAGGCTTACGCAATCGATTTATCGATGTATGTGGCTCTTTTTCCAAGAAGAAGAAAGCCCTAATTGAATTAATACGTAATACACCTAGATTTGATTATTAATAGGACTATTGAATAAGATTTGCACGAGGCTACATGTTTTATACATATTTAATTGTTATGGTTATGTATATTTGTTTATTTAGTTGTTTTATTTATTTTTTATTGTACATTACTTGTTTTGTTTATTAATTGTGTTAGACATGTTTATAAACGAAAATGGTAATTTTTGAATAGAAAAATAATACGGACTAAATAATGGCGAAATTGTTTTGGTTTTTAAGAATAAATCTCAAAGGATTGGTTGATTGATGTTTTTGTACGTAATGGTTAAATAGGCTCGACCGAAGTTTACACACTATAAGATGGGTATAAGGATGGCATCGCATTAAATTGTGGCCTTAGAGAGACAACATTCTGTCTTAACGCTCGTTTGTGTGTAAATTAGACTTACCGAACAATCATTACATGTACACTGTCATCTTAAGGGTGAATTAACCACAATTCCACAATGATTATCCGAAACACTAAGCTTTCGGGCTTATGCAAAAGTACGATATAGTGGACGATAATTGATGGTAATTCTTTAATTGGTGAACCCGATACCTCAATCAAAACTTTGTTATTTTATTCTTAGCAAATTGGTAATAAAAATGTTTTGTAAAACCAATGTTATGAAGTTGTATGCATACTTCTTCATACATTATTTTGATCACATCAAAATATTAATACCCTTATAAAATTAAGTCGAATGCCATCTAATTAAGAACACTTGAAGTTGTAATTTACGTCATGTGAGAACTTGGCGAGATTGCAATGGAGAGGTAAATTTCATAAATTCATTGCTAACAGATCAACTGATGTGATGGATTTGTGAGTTTGCAGTTTTTAAGTTAGAAGACTTAAATTGAGTAGTAAGTGAGATCTTGGACTCAAGGCATTAAGATGGGGACTAAACATGCTTACAATACAAATGTTTTGTGATTGTAAATCCCATATATCTAGGAATTGGACAAATGTTATGCCAATTACTTGTACGACAAGTTACCTCATATTATACTTTCATTACTAGCAGATCAACTGATGTGATGAAACTATGGTTATGGAGGATCCAAGTTTTCAAGATTATTCTATGGATATGATTTCCTTGGGTATTTTAATTTTCTTGAAAAATTGTATTATCAAAAATACTAATGTTTTGAACTTTCTTTATCTGTAGAAATGGCTCAAACTGATAACACCAACTTTCGTTATGTGTTCAAAACTTATTTTGAATGAGAAAAATTGACTGGCTCAGAGAATTTCAATGATTGGTATCGTTCACTTAGGATTGTCCTGCGAGTGACTGGTCAACTTGAAATCTTGAAAACGCCTTGTCCTGCTGAACCTGAAGGCGAGGCAGCTACTGAAGCTGCTAAGGCTAAATGGAATCTTGATTGTAAGGAACATATTGATGTGGCTGCAATGATGTTAGGGGCGATGTCCACACCTCTTCAAAGACAGTTTGAAGAGTATTTCCCCATGAACATGATTGATGAACTCAAGAAACTGTATGAGAAACCATCAAATGTAGAGATTTACGATTTGATGGTGAAAGTGCTCATGTGTTGAAGATGAAAAGTTTCATGGATCAACTACAAACACTTAAGAAACCCTATGACAATGATATGACTGTGAACTTAATCAATAGGTCCCTTAACAAGGATTTTAATGGTTTTGTGAGGAACTTCAATATGCATTGCGTGGGGAACACAGTAAGTGAATTGCACGCACTGCTCATTGATTATGAGAAAGGGTTAACACCAAAGGCTCCTACGCCCCAAGTACTTGCTATTCAAGGGGGTAGAATTAACAAGCCAAATGCGAACAAGAAGAAGGGTAAAGGAAAGAAGAAGGCTAATAAGAATAAGCAGGTTATGGCTTATCAACCACCTCAACCTAAGAAGAACCCTCCTGTGAAGAATAATCCAAAGAAGGATCAAGGATGCCATTACTGCAAGGTGATGGGCCACTGGAAGAGGAATTGTCCTCTTTATCTCGATGACTTGCGAAACAATAAGGTTAAGAAGACTGGGCACATGGGAGCCAGCACTTCAGGTAACTTATTTGTCATTGAATTATTTACTTTATCTCATAAATTAAATTCCTGGGTATATGATACTAGATGTGGTATTAATATTTGTAATACACTACAGGGGTTTAGAGAGGAAAGGAGACTAGCTTATGGGGAGCAATTTCTGCATGTGGGAAATGGAGCACAAGCAGCAGTTGAAGCCATAGGAATGTTTAATTTAGTTTTACCTTTGGGTTTAGTACTTGTTTTAAACAATTGTCATTATGCACCTTCTATAATTAGAGGTGTTGTTTCCTTTTCCTGTTTGTTGGATCTTGGTTTTACTCATACTATTGATGGCAATAAAATTTCTGTTTCTTTAAATGGTGTATTTTATTTTAATGTTGTTGCTGTGAATGGTGTGTTTGAAATTGATTTGAATGATTGTATGACCAACAACAATAATAGTAATTCGATGTACAGCATAAGTAAGAGAATGAAGTATGACTTGAATTCGTCTTACCTTTGGCACTGTAGACTTGCCCATATAGGCAAGACTCGCATGCAAAAGCTGCAACGTGAAGGGCTTTTGAATAATATCAATGATGAGTCATTTGATAAGTGTGAGTCTTGTATTTCTGGGAAGACGATGAAGAAACCTTTTCATAATAATATGGAAAGAGCTTCAGATCTACTTGGTTTGATATATACGGATGTATGTGGACCACTTAGACATGTGTCAAGGAGAGGTGCTGTTTACTTCCTAACTTTTACAGATGATTTCAGCCGTTATGGTTATGTTTATTTACTTAAGCATAAACATAAGGTGTTTGAAACATTCAAAGTTTTCAAAGCAGAAGTAGAATTGCAATTGGGAAAGAAGATTAAAGCTCTTCATTCTGATCGAGGTGGTGAATACCTTAGTCAAGATTTTAAAGATTTCTTAACTGAGAATGGAATTGTCCAGAATCTCACATCTCCATATACTCCACAACAAAATGGTGTATCTGAGAGAAAGAATCGTACATTGTTGGACATGGTTCGATCAATGTATAATCTTACTAATCTTTCTTTGTCTTTTTGGGATTATGCTCTTGAATCAGCTGTTCGTATTTTGAATATGGTTCCCACTAAGAAGGTTGATAAGACACCATATGAGATATGGACTGGAAAAGCTCTGAACTTGTCTTATTTGAAGGTTTGGGGTTGTGAGGCGTATGTTAAACGTGACTCACAAGATAAACTCCAACAAAGATTTGTAAAATGCATTTTTGTAGGATACCCAAAGGAAACAATGGGTTACTACTTTTACTACCCACCTGAGAACAAAGTGTTTGTTGCTAGATATGGTGATTTTCTTGAAAGTGATTTTGTAACTCAAGAAATCAGTGGGAGAGTATATGATCTAGAAGATGATCTAAATAATGCATTACCTTCAGAAAACACTAGCACACTTCCTATAGAACCGGAAAGTCTGGGTCCTCCACCAGAAGTTGAAGTAGTTCCCATTCGCAGATCTTCAAGATCTGTGAAAGCTCCTGACCGTCTATGTCTTAATGTAGAGGTCGATGAGAATACACTAGGGGATCTTAATGAACCTACTAGTTATAGAGCTGCCATTAATAGCCCTGAAAAGGTTAAGTGGAAAGCTGCTATGGATGGGGAAATACAATCCATGCATGATAATGAAGTCTGGGAAGAAGTTGACTTACCTCCTGGTGCCAAGGTAGTTGGGAGTAAGTGGCTCTACAAAATTAAGACTGACATGGATGGATATGCACACATTTATAATGCTCATATAGTTGCTAAAGGTTTTACTCAAACTTTTGGAATAGATCACGAGGAGACGTTTTCTCCTGTAGCAGACATAAGAGCTATAAGAATTCTCATAGATATAGCAGCGTACTATGACTATGAGATTTGGCAAATGGATGTGAAAACCGTTTTCTTAAATGGTCATCTAGATGAAGATATCTATATGGCACAACCAGAAGGGTTTGAAAATCCAGAATTTCCAAATCGTGTATGCAAGCTTAAAAGGTCCATTTATGGATTAAAGCAAGCATCACAACAATGGAACAAGAGATTTGATGTTGAGATCAAAAAGTTTGGATTCACTCAAAATCTTGATGAGCCATGTGTGTATCACAAAGCTAGTGGGAGTGATAATGTAATTTTCCTAATTTTATATGTTGATGACATATTGATCATGGGAAAAGACATTCCAAGTTTGCAACAGGTTAAGGCATATCTTGGAAAGTGCTTTTCTATGAAAGATTTAGGAGAAGCTGCATACATTCTGGGAATCAAAATCTACAGAGATAGATCAAGGCGGTTAATTGGATTAAGTCAAAGTGTTTACATTGACAAAATATTGAAAAGATTCAATATGCAAAATTCCAAGAAAGGATATTTGTAGATGGAAGTAAAACATGGCTTATGTAATGAGTTTTGTGCTTCAACACCTGCTGAGGTGGCTCGCATGAGTAAAGTTCCTTATGCTTCGGCTGTAGGATCGATTATGTATGCGGTTAAGTGCACAAGGCCAGATGTGGCGTTTGCTCAAAATATTACCAGTCAATTTCAACAGAATCCAGGTGATAAACATTGGATTGCTGTTAAGCATATTCTTAAGTATTTGAGGAATACAAAAGATATGTTTTTGGTATATGGTGGAGATCCAGCTGCAGAACTTTGTGTTACAGGTTTCTGCGATGCATCCTTTCAAAGTAATAAAGATGATTCGAAGTCTCAGACGGGTTATGTCTTTGTTATTAATGGAGGAGCTGTAGACTGGAGGAGCAAGAAGCAGAGTAAAATTGCGATGTCTGCAACAGAAGCTGAATACATTGCTGCTTCAGAAGCTGCTATGGAGGCTGTTTGGATTAGGAAATTCGTTTCAGGGCTTGGTGTTATGCCTTCAATTGAATTACCTATTAATATGTATTGTGACAATTCTGCTGCAATCATATTTGCTAATGAACCTGGAGTCATGAGAGGCACCAAACATTTTCTACGGAAGTATCACTTTGTTCGTGAAAAGGTTAACGAAGGTGAAATAAATCTGCTGAAAGTTCACACAGATGATAACTTAGCTGATCCGTTCACTAAGGCTTTGGCGAAAGAGAAGCTTAATGAATTATCCAATGGACTTGGACTTAAATTAGCTAGTAGTTTCATGCATAACTGTGATTAGTATTTGGATAAAGGATATTGTAAACAATTATTATTTTAATGAAATAAAGTATGTTGGTATGTTTATTTCTATTGTTAATTATTGTTGTCCTATTTTTGCATGTTTAAATCCATGAATAAGAGTTATTCTAAATTGTCCGTTGTCAGTTAATAATATGGGAATATTATTGAATTAAGACAAATCTGAAGTTGGTATAATATACTTAAAGTATATTGATGCGTAGACATGCCATTTCAGACGATATTCGATGATACTGAATATATAGGACTTATCCCAGCTATATGATGTTACTTTATGGATCTTGTCATTAAGTAAATCATAAGAAGTTATCCTTAGACTTGAGATACAAGATAACGGTCATGAATGTAGTACATTTTTGTGGAACAACTTAACGCTATACGTAACTGGTAGTCAAAATGGTTGTTTTCGGAAATGTTACAAAGTTTGTGTGTTTTGCTTGTAATCAATAAAGAATTTGTTCCTTCAAATTAATTTTACTGCTGGGCCCCTCGTAGGGTTGTCAAGGTGTTTGCGTGGCCACGCCCAAGGTCTTTCCTGAAAAGTTCAGAAGATTTGGTAATCTTGTCAATTTCTAACAACGAGAAACAGAATGATTAATTAAGGAATGACCTAGATCCATATCCTTATTTAACATTGTATTAGAAACAAAGGGATAATAATAATGAGAAATCATTAAAAGGTTTTCCAGGAGCCTTACTCAAGTTGTACTAGAGGCATCGGCGTGTTGCAAGACGCTAAGCGATGTGATCACACTATTATGATATGTCTAAGTGGGAGCTGTTGGTTTTATAGACAAAATAATAATAGTCGTGTGTTAGGATCGAACTTGAGATCACAGGATTGCACACAATACGTATGAAGAGAAAAAAAAATAATTATTTATAAAATGTTATAATTTATTATTAATAAACACAAAATAAATAATAGTAATTAGTATTTAATGATTAATGACTAATGACCTATTAAACGAAGATTAGGAAAGTAATACTAGGCAAAATTTGGAAACAAGAGAAGGTTCCGGAATCCCCTTGAGGGCTCCAAAACTGATCGGCCAAGGGGGATTACCCACCTCCTTTGTGCCTTGAGCTCCAAGTTTTGAATAGTATATAAGTAAACCCAAGATGCATGTTTTTCTCATAACTTGTACACACACATCTTGGTGTTTTCTCTCCTCTCCTTTTCTTTGGTCGATCCATCTAAACAAACCCTAAGGGTTTCGATTTTCATAAGATCAAAACAAGGTTTTGTGTTTAATTACTTGCATAAACTTTTTCTTGAATTAGTACGTGTGTACAAGAACGTGAATTAAACACACTATTGTTTGATTCTTGGATTGAATTACAAAAGAGGTAAGGGGTAATTCTTGTAATCCATATAAACCCTAATTAGGGTTCTTGTTCCGGAAGATTGCAATTTGATCCTTGTTCAGGCTAGAATCACAAAGGTATGTTTACTATTTAAATATTGATTAATTAATTACATGTTATTTGATCTTGTTATAATTGCTTTCGCTATGCTCACTTTATGTGTTTGGTTTACAATATATGAATGTCATGATATCATAATTCTAACAGATTGAAGGTGAGGAGAGCAATGGAGGGGGAGGTTACGAATGAAAAGTTTTGAAAAATGCGTGTGTGTGGTTGTTTTTACGGTTTTTGTTATTATAAGTTTATGATCATCTTGCATAAAATTAAGAGTAAGTTGCAAAATCCGGCCATGTGGTTTAGCTAAAAAACGAACGCGGTCTTAATGTTTGTGTTATCATGTTTACAACTTTAGTAATGATGCACGAATATGAAAATTTTGCCATTGTTTTAAATGTTTGGAATGTAACTCATTTGGTAAATCTACATATTATGTCTCGACTTGGTAACTAAGGTATGACAATGAATTAGTTTGACAATTTAACTCATTCTGTATGATATAGTTTTTGGACCAACTACATGTGTTTTTTGTGTTCTATTAAACCTCCTCAAGTGGTTTATTCTTTAGTTCATATTGAACTACATGTGTTTTTTGTGTAATATTAAACCTCCTCAAGTGGTTTATTCTTTTTTTTTTTTGACAGGTAAACTTCCAACTTAGGTTTTACCACCCCCGAGACAGGGGCCCTAACCGCCACTTTGCCCAGACTATGTTGTCTTAACCGGGTCCACGCTGGCGCAAAGTGAGGCTCAGACGGTGTCGCGAGGAAACCGTACCGCCTCCACACAAGTTTCCTTGCTGAAGTAACGGCCGGATGAAAACCCCGACGTTGCTCAGGTTCGAACCCCCAGCGACTAGGTCTAAGGGATTCTTACCATCATCGCAAATATCAACAGCGCATGTGGCCCGCTCCCATGTGAGAACTTCCCGGTTGGTCACCCAACCGGGCTGCTCCCACAGGAAACTCCTTAACCACATACCACCTTACCACTAGACCACATGGCTGTTGATAAGTGGTTTATTCTTTAGTTCATATTTGGTAAATCTACATACTAGAAAAATAGTATGAAATTCCAAGATATTGATATGGTTTAAAAATATTACTTATGTGAAATAATTGGATGTTCCTTTAAGAATTTTAGATTATAATAGGGATGGCAAAAAAAACCCAAACCTAACGGGGAAACTCAAAACCCGAACTAATTGAGACGGGGCGGGGCATGCTAATCGAGTTACAAGGGTGGTTTGGGAAATAAACGGGGATTTTAATCGGGTTTGGGGCGGAGAGCGGGAAATCCTCGACTCGCCCCGCCCAACCCCACCCAATTTATATACATATATACAAATATATCTGTACATATATATTATTTTGTTAGTATTTTGCGTAATAAAAAAATATTACTATAATATTGTAAGCTTTTTTATATTTGTAAGAATGTTGCGATTATAGAAATTCGTTTAGTGTTATATTTTTAAGTTTTAATTTTTGGCAGTATAATTTATCATTATTTATGTATAACATTATCATTGAAAACATAATAAGACTTGTTTGTAATTGATTATTAATAGGTTCATTATTGCTAACGGTCTAAAAATAACAATAAATGTGAAATAATGCGGCTTTGGTCGAGAATTGCACCCAAATAGACATCCCAATAAGATCCCCTATTAATACGGGGCGGGTTTGAGGTACCATCACGCCCCACTGGAGCGCCCCGATTAGATCCCCGATGGGGATCGGGACGGGTTTGGAGAGAACTTTGGTTTGGGGATGGGGATGGCCGCCCCGCCCCAAACCTGCCCCGTTGCCATCCCGAAATATGATAGGATATAAGTGATAGATTGTTGTGTGATATAAACCATCATATATAATAAGGAAAGGTTTATTGGTTAGATGGGTTTCAATGGATCTCCCTAAGTTTGCTTCTATTCAGGATTGGTTTACTTGGTTAGATGCCGCCCATATGTCGAAACGTTCTGGGACTATTTTTGAAGGGGTTTCTTCTATCATGATGTGGTTCATTTGGGTTTTTCGTAACGCTTCGATCTTCTCGGCAAGTACACCTAAAAAGGCAAATATTTGGGATTTAATCGTCCATCAATTGTTCTTGTGGATTTCATCTAGAAATTGTATGTATAGATTTATATGGGTAGATTGGTTAAGGAACTCTATTGATATTCCTCCTATGTAATTCTTGGTTTGCTAGCTTTTGCTAGCTTATTTTTTTATATAATGCAGCCGTTCAAAAAAAATAAGGAAAGGTCGCTATAAAATATGTACAATGAGCTTTTGAAAAGTTGTTTCACGCTCTAAAATAAAGCAATCTACGTATACAAATAAAAAATAACAATGAGCTTTTTAAAAGTTGTTTCACGCTCTAAAATAAAGCAATCTACGTATACAAATTAAAAATACTGTACCAAAAAGTTAACAACTAATACAAATTTGTTGGTGGGGAACACTCTATGATTGTGTTCTCAATCACAATCACACATGTGCCTTGCCAATAATAGAGTATTGATACCAACTTGGGTAAGGAACACTCACCTCAATATATAAAGTAGCAACATTTTTTTTGCTTGACCCATGTGGGATGAAAACATACCTTTTTCTTTTGTTTATAGAAAAGTAGCAGTCATGTCTAGCTAGCCTTATTAGTTATTACCATTATCGGGACACATGGCTCCTATTAAGTCCAAATTTATTATGGTTGCGATCATTGAAACAAAGACCAAGCATAGTTAAATTTATGTTGAAACAAAGACCAAGCATAGTTAAATTTATGTTGAAACAAAGACCAAGTATAGTTAAATTGATGTTGAAACAAAATGGTAAAAAACAATCTGATGGTAAAAATTACTAGCTTTAGAGCTGTATCGAAAGAAGACTCGGAAGTTAATATGTTTACTTTAAAAACAATTTCCTTCTAAGAAAGTTTTCAAGAACTATCATAACAAACGGGAAATAATAGATAATTCGAAGTTAATATGGTCTATCTGCTAATTCGAAGTTAGAAGTGACAACAACTGTGTCACATCCAAACGAGATATATATGGTTGATTAGAAGAACAAAGTTCATCATAATTCTGATGGTTTTATCAACTAGGCCTGAACGAGTGACTTAGAATGAAAGTACATGCTGGACACTGCATATCAAAGTTCTAAATCTTTGCGATGAATGTTACCGTAAGTTTCTGTAAGTACAAACGACTATCAATCACAATCTGTAGTCCGATCACTGGTCGTGTGAACCATGTAAATTACTTTTGTGCAAATAGGCGATATGTGTTTGTTTGGATTTGATTTTGTGATAGAGAATGCACATTTTTTTAAATGCTAATATAACTTAAGAAACTGATCATAGACAAAACTTCTTGACGAATGTGAATGAAACATTCTTGGAATCATAGACAACCAAAATCAACCCAAATCACGCCAGCACTTTTTCAAGAAGGCCATATGCGCATACCACAACGACATCTTGAAGCCATGAGTTTCAGCCCTTCACTACAAGAAAAAAGGGCTATAGTGATGACAGGAAAATCGTCACTAAAGGTGGAAAAATCGTCACTAAATCGGATTAGTCACGAAAATCAAGGTCGTCACTTGTCGTCACTATAGCTCCGTCACTAAGTTAATAGTGACGAAACTGATATTTGACACTAAATTAGTGACGAATTAAAGTCGTCACTTATGGGTGTTTGACAACCCATTTCGTCACTTAATTTCATCACTACAGTGGCTAAAGTCGTCACTATTTGTTGGAATTAGTGACGAAAGAAAGGCGTCATTTATTGGGTGAACTAAACGTCCAATAGTGACGAAATACTTTGTCACTTTCCAAAATCCTATATCTCGATAATGCGCTACCTACAATTGTAAATATGGGCATTTATAGATGCAAAAAGACATTTGTTTATCCAATAATAAGAAATTACTCGATCCATACTAATGCCAAAACATAACAATTATGTCCAACAATTATTGATTTGTAGCATATATGTTTCCAACAAGAAAGGTATAAAGAGATATTGGTTCCGTAAGACAATCCTCAAGTGATAAACTATTTCTACAACTATATCATGTATTTAAACTTCTACACGTACGGATATTATCCTTCAATTACACATCATCTCATGCGTCAACATAATCTTCATAATCTTCAGACTCATCAAAATCCTCGGTCTCCTCAATCCCCTGCATAAAACATAACTTTCAGAATCCAGTGAAATGTGATTGAAACATGCATCTAATTCAAGGCTGCAAATTGTACAATTTTCGACTAAATTCAACTATTAGTGACCTTGACCAATCTAAAACAGGACAACATTATTATTTGACTATTACTATTTGTATGCAAGTCGTCAACCCAACCTAACCCATAGATCCCTCTTTTGATCCATTACCCATCCTGTATTCCTGCTGTCAATTTTGGAAAGTCGGTCAATCGGTCATGGCTGCATTTCTAGTGTCATGTTTTACTTATGAAAATCTTTTGTGATTTCTCAGTCTAACAGTAGCCTTGTAGTGTTTGTTATATAATGTATCTGCTATCTCATTACAGAAAGCAGTACATATAAGAGAAAAAAATGTTATGTTGACTTCTTGCATAGATTCAGTTATGATCTACTATCTTGCAGAATGCTATTGGTCGATAACTTGAATGTTTAATAATATCATGTCTTAAACTTGTACATTTTGATTCTGCAAAAGCCTGTGAGAATGAAGCTTTGGTGAATGAATAACACATATTTTGGCCTGTTGATGTGGAGCCTATTAATGACCTAGGGGGCTCATCATGGAAGTGCGCAGCAAACAAGTTCAACTCAGACTATAAAAGTTCCCACCTTTGACTCTGTGAGGTGAAACAGAAACTGAAGTCATTATATTAATGACCTAGGGGGCTCATCATGGAAGTGCGCAGCAAACAAGGTCGATAACTTACAGTAGTCATCAAACCTCTAGCCAGATTAATTATGTGTTCGCAGGGATACAATGTGAAATAGAAACTGAAGTCATTATATGAGAATTATGTAACAGGACAACACGGGCTATTACCATCTATGACTCAAACTATCGAGCAAGTGTAGTCATCCAACCACTAATTTCAGTAAGAGCCAACCTACAAGGCACAAATGGAGTTGTGTACAACACAAAGAAATTGCATCACAAGTTTTAAGTTTGAGCAGAACTCTTTGAGGCATTTTGGGACAGAATTATTGCTAGTCAGTGTTTCCAAAACGTGGAACTAACGGCTGTTCTAATATATACTGTTACAGAATGTGCACCTGATGATTTGTCTCTATCTGTGGAATCAGAAGTGCACTGAAATTACCCATACAGGTCTATAGAACTTAGGCACCTTTTAAGTCTATATATACTGTTACAGAATGTCAAATTTTCATTACACATCATCTCATGCGTAACAACGACCATGAGCACCTTTCAAGTCTATATATTGGTTACCGAACTTAGATTTATAGAACTTAGCCACCTTTCAAGTCTATATATTGGTTACCGAACTTAGATTAAGACCATGAGCATAACAGTTAATTTGTTATCTTATTGAAAGCTCTAAATCTCTAATCTTGCACCTTCTTACTAAACAGACTCTCCCACAACTCGACCAGATCCTCTCTAGCTCCCTCCGTATTCTAGTTTTGTTTTCCCACTTTTTTACAATACGGGATATTTTGGTATGTTTCCTAATCACTGTCTTCCTAATCAAATAGGCTAATATAATTGAAGCAACTAGTTCAGATCTCCTAAGCTGCTCATTCTCAATAACCTGTCAATGCTTTACTCGATTTAAAACTTTAGCAAATACTATATTTCCCATTTGATACATTTTCTTTTTCCACCCTCTTCGTTCTTCTGAATACTTACGCTTCTTTTTGTTAACAAAGGAATGCGGGCCACCAATGGAACAATGGATATCATGCAAAACTTCATCTCCAGATTTAGGTGCAATCGGTTCCCGATCATCCACTGACCCGTCAAAATTCTTTTTATCCTTTCGCCATCTATGTGACAATGGTAGAAATCTTCGATGTCCCATGTAACATACTTTTCTACCGCATTTCAAATATTGAGAAGAAGTTTCATCCATACACGTTGGACAAGCTGTGTAACCCTTAACAGTCCAACCAGAAAGCATACCATACGCTGGAAAATCATTTATAGTCCACAACAGGGCCGCACGTAGTGTAAAATACTCTTTTCTTAGTGCGTCATAAGCGTCGACACCGGCCCACAAATCCTTAAGTTCATCGATTAGAGGTTCCAGGTAAACATCAATATTAAGTCCAGGTGATTGAGGACCTGGAATCAACATCGACATGAACATGTATGGGTCTTTCATACATTTCCACGGAGGCAAGTTATATGGGACAATAAAGACAGGCCATATGCTATGTGAACTACTTAGGTTACCAAATGGATTGAATCCATCTGTTGCCAAACCTAAGCGTATATTTCGTGGATCACTAGCGAATGGAGGATCAATTTTGTCAAGGTGTTTCCAAGCCTCGGTGTCTGCAGGATGTCTAACTATGTTATCATCATGAACGCGTTTCTCCTTATGCCACCTCATATCAGACGCAACTTGCTTATCAATAAACAACCTTTGAAGCCTAGGTATGAGTGGAAAATATCTAACAACCTTTTGTGGTACCTTTTTCTCAAATCGAGGTGCCTTACACCGGTTGTTTGGACAGTGGGTGTGATATGCATACTTATTTCTATAAAGAATGCAATCATTAACGCACGCATGTATTTTCTCTCCTCCGAACCCTAAATCACGCACATATTTTTTTGCTTCATAAAAGTTCTTCGGAACTGAGGATGGAGTTGGCAAAGCTTTTCTAAATAAATCAAGCACCGCATCAAATGATTTCACCGACCAACCACTAGTTGTTTTCAAATGTAAAATGGTAACAACGAAAGAAAACTTTGAAAAATTTTCACATCCTTCATAAAGCTCTTCATGTGATTCATCTAACAATTTCCGAAGAGTTTTTAAATTTTTGTCAACAGGACTTGAAGAGTTGCTTCTAGTCTGCCAATCATCACCCCAAGTACTTTGTCCTATGTTATCCAACATCTCATCAAGGTCATCATCGCTCATATAATCGGTAGCTCCATTACTTTCATCAAATGACACCTCATCACCACCACCCTCATCACCACCACCGTCATCATCTGAGTCCTCTCCATGATAATTCCACGTTTTGTAACCTCTAGAAATTCCATTTTGCATCAAATGTGTATATACAATGTATTTATTTTTATTACGAAAATTGTTACAGCTTTTGCAGGGGCATGGAATAGCCGATGACTTATCTATATCACGGTATGCAAAATCTAGAAACTCTATCACACCAGACTCATATCTTGGATCATTTATCCTATCGCGTATGTTCATCCAAGACTTATCCATTTTTTTATGGTAAAATCAATAAACCTGGAGAAATAAATACACAACCGATCTTTCAAAATTCACTTTTAGCTTTTAAATTGTTACAATCATAATCTCGGACACGATCTCAGTTCAACATCCTAAAGACACTAGTTAACCAATGTGTTTGCACTAGTGCATTTGAATATAACAGTAACCTACATTTTGTTACCGCCTAATTTTGCTATAATCAATATAAACAGATATAATTCCACTATTACTAACTTTTAACCGCAATTCGCTTACCAGTAACTATTACTAACAACTAATTTCATATTACCTACAATTCTTTTACCGCCTAATTTTGCTAGAAATTTTATCGAACAGTTGGCATGCAATCAAATAATTTCATCAAATTAACTCATAATCAATAATTTCATCAAATAATGAAACACTTACAGCAATCAAATAATAAACGTGAGCTTATGAACACTTACAGCAATCAAATAATGAACGTGAGCTTATGAACAACCGTGAGCTTATGAACAGATAGCAATCTGATATGAACAGCTTAAGAACCGTGAGCTTATGAACCGTGACCTCTGGATGAACCGTGAGCTTATGAACAACTGTGAGCTTAACAACCGTGAGCTTATGAACAGCAACACTTACAGCTTAACAACCGTGAGCTTAATAACAGTTGGGGATATGAACGAATTGATGTTGTGGTGAAAAGCTTAACGAATTGATGTTGTATTGAATTTGAAACTATGTGAATTTGCCCCAAATCTGACTTTATTCGGTAAAGTTATTTCGGGTCGGGTTTTTATTCGGGTTTTAGATCCAAATCTTTTATCTGAATTGATGTTGTGGTGAAAAGCTTAACGAATTGATGTTCAAATCTTTTATTTGAACCGTGAGCCAAAGTAAAGTTTTTTTATGTGACTTTTTTGTAGGCAAAATCTTTTATTGAAGTAAACTTTTTTAAAAACTTGACCTTTTTTTTTTTTTTTTTTTTTTTTTTTTTTTTCTTTTACTGTTTATCAAATACTTAGACTTTTTTTTTTTTTTTATTGATTTGATTGTGATAAATGTATTGATTAATAAGATTACACTAAGAAAATTATTGAATTAATTGCAATAGTCAAGTTAGTGACAAAACTTTTTCGTGACTAGGTGAGTGACGAAAATTTCGTGACTATATATGCAAGTGACGATAAATAGTGACGACAATTATATATCGTCACTAATTAGTGACGAAATATATAAGTCGTCATTAAATTCTCGTCACTATAGGCCTTGTTTTTTGTAGTGCTTGCGGGTTGTCTTTTTGATAGATGGCATGATTGATATGTGTTCATTTGAAAACCATGTAGTGTTTTTCAAATACGAGTAGTAAACAATTATATTCACATCCCTAATCCCACATCGCCCCATGGAGAAATAGTGACCAGGTAGAGGTTGCTATAAAATGGGTGGCCAAATAATGTAGTTTCTTTTTCTTTTTACAACTGCTAGTTAAAATATTTTATGATTTTTTTTTATTTTTTATTTTTTTTTTCACAAATGTATCAATTATATTTATTGAATTAAAAAATTGATGCATTTTTGGAAAAAAAAAAAGATTTCTTAGGATGTTTTAATCTGTATCTAACAATGAGAAATTGATAAATTTTTGGAAAAAAAGTTTCTTAGAATTAAAAAATTGATGCATTTGTGTACATTATGAAGTATTGACTTCATGTTGAAAGCTTTTCCAAATAGCGTAAATTGAACCAATAAAAGATCATAAGTTTTAATTAACTCACTTTTTATATAAAGTGACAAAAATTAACACAATTGTCTACATTGTATAAGGTAGATAATCTCTTTTAGTCCATGTTGTTTAATCGAAACACAAGTAATACATTGTGTCGATGTCGGCCTTCTAAGAATCTACATCAACCCCATTGTTATCTAACGAAACAAACATATACATTTGTCGATCTCTAACTACATTTATACAATGTTTTTAGTTTGTGTCCTAATGAATACATATCTTTTTGTAACGATTTATGTGCAATAACTAATACGATATCTTTGAAAACTGGTTTCTATATACATCACTCAATCAGTGAATCATCTTTGTACATCTTTGTAACGATCTGGACAACATTAATATTGATAAACATGTCTGCATCGTATCTAAGAAAATGTAACTTGGAAGAGAGACTCATTGCTACTAATTACACGATTAGGGGCAGATTGGGTGTCATGTTACCCTTTTTAGTATTATTACGGCTATGTTTGGCAAAAGTAGCTGTGAGCAGTAGCAGTAGCAGTGAGCTGTGAGCAGTAGCCAAAAAAGCTCACAGCTTCATAAAGAAGCATTGAGAAAATGAGCTTTCCTAAAAAATAGCAAAGCCCACAGCTCTTATGTCAAACGAACACTAAATATCAAAAAGCTCATTGTTTACCGCTCATTGCCCAAAAAAGCTCCAAAAAGCTTTGTGCCAAACATAGCCTACATGTTAAACACTCATATGAGCAAAGTTGAGATAACAACGAGTCGCGTTTTCGAGCTGTTACAAGGCCCGTGCATCCCATTTCATTTCAACAAATGGTACCAAAATACACGCACAACATCATATGACCACAAAATTCTCGTTATACCTTTCTCAACACGATAGTGTATTTTTGTCGTTTAGCGATTTACCATTTGCAATATATCTTATTCTCTAAAGGTGGAGTGTAGGTTTTTTTTTTTTTTTTTTTTTTTTTTTTTTTTTTTTTTTTTTTAAATTATTATTATTTTGTAATGAAAAATGGATAACTAGGAATTGTCCATTTGATCTTTTATTTTTTTATTTTTATCTATTTATTTATTTATTTGATTCTATTGAACTCACCCCAAGTAAAATCAAACGCTCAACGAGAATACATGCTTGAGACTAAATATCAAAGTTATGAATCTTCTCGACGAATGTGACTGAAACATTCTTGGAATCATAGACAACCAAATTCAACCCAAATTGTGGTGGTAAGTAATGTTGGTGGGTGGTGCTGGGTGGCGGTAGTGGCAGTGGGGTGGCGGTGGTGAGTGGTGGTGGTGGGTGGGTGGTGGCAGTGGGTGGTGCATGGTGGTGGTGATCGGTGATGGTGGTGGTAAGTAATGTTGGTGGGTGGCGGTGGTAGGTGGTGGTGGCAGTGGTGGGTAGTGGTTATGTATTTTGGACTAACTCAGGTTAAGTATTGAGGACCAAAAAATTGGACTAAAAGTGTTACATCGGGCAAACCGCAAGGAATAAAAATGTAATTAACTCTAAACAAATACAACACTTAACATTTTTTTTTTTTTTTTTTTTTTTTTTTTTTTTTTTTAACATTAATGATACATATAATAAGAAATATTAAAAGAATGATACATACAATAAAAAAGATTATAGACTTTAATACATACACGCAATAAGAAAATTGAAAGTTGAGTTCACAACATAAGAAAAAGTGTCAAGTTATATACATTTCTAGACAATTATCCCAATTATTTACTAGTGTTGCTAATTATAAAGGCTTTAAAACCTTGCCGATCATCATTTTGGTATGAACATAAATCATGTGCTGTTTTAAAGCCTTTATAATTTTGAGCGATACCAACGCTATTGGTATCAAATGTAACGGGTTTATGTCTTTGTCCCTAATGTCATTTGAAGTTCCACCCCAAATGAATTTTCCAGAAAATATTGGTTTTCGATGTAGTATTTTACTCTTCGAAATGCGTTTATTTAGTCGTCTTGGATGCTACGTAAGATAACACTGTCTTTTCCGCAAAGATCTTTTAGTGATGAGTTGGAAATCCGGAATAGTTCCCTTTTCCTCGTCATGTGTGTCACCGTGAACCCATATATAAACAAATCCCCCATTGTTCGATCATCCCAAACAAGCATTTTAAAACCCAAACCCACATTTAATACCAAATCGTGTGATACAATAATCTAAAACAAAGAATCACAAAATAGATGAATAACTTGTTTGATAACATAAAACACCTTAAAGTTGTTTCACTCAATTGCTATCATAGCGAAGCCAAAAAATGGACAAAAAGTAGAATGTTATTTTGTTCACATCCCACATCGCCTCATGGCCAAATAGACACATGTAGAGATTGCTATAAAATAAGAGACCAAACAATCAACATGCATATGCTTTCATTTCTATTGTTTAGATTTGTTTTGCAATGCTAGTTAAAACTTTTTTGGAATGTTTGTATTTTGAGCTGTGTTAATTTTCATTAAATAAAAAAATTAATATAGTTGAATAAGCAAACATTTTAGAATTTTTTAAACGGTATTTAATAATAACGAAAAAGTTTAATACACACTGTTAGATAAATGTGCATCTAAAAGTAGGGTTAAAATTCGGTTAAACTTTCAATGTTTCTATTAATTAGTAGCGTTGGAACGTTAATCTTGTTTTTACTGTTTGTTGTTAAACAAGTCATTATTTTGACTGCTAAATGCTAATCGCTTTGAAATGCTTCAAAATATTTGCGCCGTCCATATCGTAATATATGCTGATGTCGTAAAAGTTAGCTTCATTTAGAATAGATAGAATAGAGGGCATATATGGTAGCTACATACATCAGTCAATCATGCATATAAGCAGGTTGTTATGAAACTTTGAAAACTACGTATTACAATTTCGAATATTCATTCAATGAGCCATCCTTGTACCTTTTATTATTCTTGAGTGCATTGAGTGATACTTGTTTATCTTTATAAGAAACAGTATAAACTATGTTGAACGACTATAGGTAATCAATATTCACAAACAAATAAACATAAAAAATTGTTATATATATATATGATTAAATGAGAAAATTAAAACAACAAATAAGTCTTTGTAGGGTTCATAACAAATAAACATAAGAAAAATGTTGAATAGTCAACTAAATAAGAAAAACAAGTGTTCAATTCAAGAACCAACATAAGTTATAAGTTTTTGTTGAGCAAGTACTACACACCTATTCACCTTGGTAAGCCACTTGTGAGATTTATAAAATTTCACTAGTTTTATATTCAATCTATATGGGACAAAGTTATTACAGTAGAATAAAGGAAAATGATTGGGGGCCTAAATATGTGACTAATTTTATGTCTAAAAAGATGTGGAAGTGTTTTATCGGTTTGTGACGAAGTGGGTCCGTTTATTTCCACCAATAGAATGATGTCACACAAGATTAGACATATAATTAGGCACGCGAATTAAGCATCCCAATCAATGCTCGGTTGTCGGTGAAGATCCTTTACTCACTTGCTAATTTGCAATCATTTCTTTTGACTTTTCTCGTGGAAGATGTGTAACTTTAATCATGAAAGGCCCAATGTCTCTTTATTTACCTACATAAATTTATGATAAATACTGAATATTGACGATGAAAAAGGTTTAAAAAAGGATCCACGTACATTCCTAGCTTCATACGTACGTAGTAGATTAATAGGAGTGATCATATGTACTGGTATAATTAATAAATAAAATTTCTCGTAGCACACACGATGAGCAAAATTTGGTACTAAAACATAAAAATAAGTGTAATTTTAAAGGTGTGATATAGGGGACAAGTTGGTAGTTTAAGTATGGATGTAAAGGACACGAAATTCCTAGCGAACTACGGGAGATTTGATGACCAATTACTCGAAATCGACTTGATTCAAAGTGAGTCAAGCTCAAGATACACTAATAGAGTTTTGAGTCTTAATATACTTGGCTCTTAAGCTCGCTTACGCAACCAAGCTTGTGTATGACGTTGGAATGTGACCTAAGAATCGGTTTTTTGCTTTTTGAGACAAAAAATATATGTTGGAGGCATTTAACATGCACTTCAAACTTCCAAGTATCTTGAATTCTTGATTATCGTTCGGGCTGAATTCATGTATGATGTTAAGAAGCTTAATAGGCTGATCATTTTCTAGGCCGTGCCTTGTAGGCCTTCCCAATCACAAAGCACGAATAAAAACACCCTTTGGTGCCTAGTATACTGTATACATCGTGTTTTTACTTCATGAAACATGTATGCATATAAAAATTAAAAAAAAAAAAAAAAAAAAAAAATACTGATATATTATTTGACTAAGAAGAAGAAAGAAAAAACCAAATTAATAATATATCATACAAATAAACTCTGTAGCGTTTATTCTAATTCCTTTAACTTTACCAAGCACACGGGAGAATTATCTATACTCCTTTATAAATCATTTAGGACATTCTAAATGTGAAAGTCTTAAAATTCTTAAGACCAAAAATATTTCTTATTAAAGAAAGCCATAAAAACTTAAATGTAATTTACTTGTTCAAAACTTATAACCTGTCATATTAATGAAATAAATGTAATTTTTAATGAGAAAAAAAATGTCACCATATTAATACTTGTAACCGTTAAAAGTTAGTTATTATCAATAATGATTATTAAAAACGTGTAATCGCATCTACCATATAAACCTACAACCATTTCATATATCTCTCTCACACGTCTATTTGGAGATCAAATAGTTTGAATTGTTATGTGTTATAGTTATTTTAATTAAAAATTATCATTCTTTCGTAAAGTTATCGTTAGAAATAATGTATAAATGAACAACATTTATTCGTCACAAAATTTAATCACATTGTACCTGTCGCCGCATTGCGCGGGTATCCTTCTAGTTTGAAACAAGTATGCGTAAAGAAACCAATATAAAAAAAATGGTTAATATTTAATGTGATACATAAAAGACAAATTGAGAATAAACATAACAAATACGGAGTAATTTTTATTACATCTTTCTCAAAGTCTTAAATTTGTTCATCACAGATTAGAGATATAAAGACTTAATCACTTTTACTTTCTATCTATGTGGGACAAAGTATATGACATCTAATCATATTATAACCTGAAACATAAATTCACAATTAGATAGATAACATGTTAGATAGCATAGAACACCTTTAAATTCTTTCACTCACTTACTATCAATTTCATCAAACATATTTCATCAAATGATTCAGGACAACGATATTGCTAAACAACAATGTATATTATATTCAACAAATGTTGTTTCTATAGCCTTCAGTTCCTAGTTTATATTAGGGATACTTGATAAATCACTTTTAAAAAGTTAAAAGAGTAAATATTGATTTATCAAGTATCCCTTTTAACTTTTTCCTTGTGGGTGCAGTTAAAAAAAAGAGCCGAGAAGCTGGGACATCACAAAATGAGAGACAAGAAGATCATGGAAAAAAGGAAAGAGAAGACTCAGCTTGTGTGTCGTCAAAGTTCTATATGGATTGATAAGACTAAATCGTAGTTAATAGTTCTTTATGAGTTCATCTTAACGACTCATGTTTTCTTGTTAAAGCCATTTTGTTTCTCATATGATGCTGAACAGACACACTTGTAATGTTAGCCATCATAAAAAACGTGATTGTGATTATTTGAACCGGATGTGATTTGTACAAACAGAAAATCACTTGCACTAGTCCTTGATATGTGTTGGTGTATCATTTTTTGTTGATAATAGTGCTATGTGGTGTAGTAGATAATTTGACGGTGTGCGAACTGAATCAGCTAAAATAATACCTTCAAGCACTAGAAGCTCATTTTCATTCCCTTGATAAGATGATTAGGAACCAAAAAATGGCTTGATTTTGAGTTGAATGAAGAAAAAAGGACCTTTATTTGATGCTGAAAATGACCATAAATGTTCCCACTGTCACATTTCAATTAAGCAAAAAGAATAAAATTTCTTTCAACAAAACAACATTTACATTCTTACGAGTCATTTAGGTGTAATTTTGGCTTCATTTCTAATAACACCAACTAATAAAGTTGTCGAATAACGAAATACATTCACTAACTAGTTAGACCAAAATCGCACGTGCAAAAGATCTCAAAGGTTTTAATTAACTCACTTCGTATATAAAGTGACGAAAAATAACACAATTGTCTACATTGTATAAGCTAGATAATATCTTTTAGTCAATGTTGTTTAATCGAAACACAAATAATACATTGGGTTGATGTCGGCCTTCTAAAAGTCTACATCAACCCCATTGTTATCTAACAAAAGAAACATATACATTTCATCGATCTCTAACTGCATTTATACAATATTTTTAGTTTGTGTCCTACGAATACACATCTTTTTATAATGATTTATGTGCAATAACTAATACGATATCTTTGTACATTTTTTTTTAAAATATGATGATGAAAAACATAATGTTTTAATCCTTTTCTAAAACATTGAAAGCTATGTATAACGATTTGGAACAAAATTAATATTGATAAACATGTCTGCATCCTATATAAGAAAATGTAACTTGAAAGAAAGACTTGTCGCTACTAAGTACACGATTAGGGGCAAATTGGGTGTCATGTTACCTTATTTGTATTACATGTTAAATGCTCGAAAGAAGAAAGTTGAGATAATAACGAGTCGCGTTTTCGAGCTGTTACAAGGCCCGCGCATCTCATTTCATTACAACAAATGGTACGTAAATGAAACAAACACTCAACGAGAGTACATATATGCTGGAGACCAAATATCAAAGTTCTGATTGACGGGTAAAGGTGCAATGGGTCGCAACGGTATAAACACAAATGCGGAAGCTAAACCTTCGTTTGACAATACCTACCCAAACCCGTATGAACCTATGAGGAAGTAAACAAATAAGGCACACTAACCACAACTATAAACAGCCCCTAACAATATAAAATCAGCCCAATCAGCAGGTAGTAAAGTAAACAAACACACAACAAGATTACCAAAGCTTTTAGCGTGGAAAACCCCAAACCGGGTAAAAACGACGGGACACCTAGTGCCGCTTAAAATCCACTATCAACCAAGATAAGTACACAAAGTCTTCTCTAGATAACACTAGAGATATACAACAAACATCATAATCTTGGAATTAAACATCAAGATATATGGCAACAATCAAAGAACAAGAAAGGAAGAATATCACCAAATCTGATGCAAACTGCCTGGGCAAGAAACAATACTTCCAGGCTTCAAAATCAGAATCCCAACGGTCAAAGTCTTCCTTTATATGTAAGGAAGCTCCGGTTCGAAAATCGTGACGATCCAACGGTTCAAACTCCAGAGATCGACGAAACACTGCTGCTGGGTTTTTGGGTGATAAACACTCCGAAATTTCTTCTTTCTTTTCTTCTTTTTCTCTCACTTCACTCTTGTTTGATACTCTTCCAATTACTGAACATATGAAGTAATATTGGGGACTAAGATGGACCCCAAGATGGGCCTTAAAGAGTTGGGCGCTTAACCTCATGGGCTAAGAAAATACCCAACAAATCTCCCCCTTTTCTGCCTATGAGGAAGAGTTCGCCATCCCGGCGATCGAGCAACAAACCTTGAGCTTCTCCCTTGCTAACGGCTTGGTCAACATATCGGAACCATTATCATCGGTATGAACTTTATCAAGTTCAAATAAACCATCTTCAATAGCATCTCTAATCCAATGATACCTCACATCAATATGTTTTGTTCGCTTATGAAACATAGAATTCTTCGCAAGGTGAATAGAACTTTGATTATCACAAAGAACCACGTAGCGCTGTTGCTTGAAGCCAAGCTCCTGCAGAAACCTTTTCAACCACAATAATTCTTTGCACGCTTCTGTTGCTGCCACATACTCAGCCTCTGTTGTAGACAAAGCCACACACTTTTGCAACCTAGATTGCCATGAAACAGCTCCCCCTGCAAAGGTCATCAAATATCCAGAAGTGGATTTCATGTTGTCCTTATTTCCCGCCATATCTGAGTCTGTGTAACCAACAAGCACGGGCTTCCCATTTCCAAATGTGATACCCAATTTGGAAGTACCTCGCAGATATCTAAATATCCATTTAACAGCTTCCCAATGCTTCTTACCAGGATTTGACAGGAACCGACTGACAACACCAACTACATGAGCTAAATCTGGCCTTGTACACACCATAGCATACATCAAGCTACCAACCGCTGAGGCATATGGAACTCTATCCATCTTTTCAATGTTCTTCTTGGAAGAAGGGCAATCTTTTTCAGTTAGCTTAAAGTTGGGAGTAAGAGGGGAACTCACCACTTTAGCTTTATTCATGTTGAACCTGCATAACACCTTTTCAATGTATTACTCTTGTGATATATGCAACTTCTTAGCACCCCTATCACGGAAAATCCGAATGCCAAGGATCTGTTTTGATGGCCCCAAGTCTTTCATAGCAAAAGACTTGCTCAAATCTCGCTTCAGTTAGGCAATTCTTCCAACGTTCTTGCCAACAATCAGCATATCATCAACATATAGCAATAAGATGATGAAGTCATCATCACCAAACTTCTGAAAGAAAACACAGTGATCTGAAGAGGTCTTTCGGTAGCCTTGCTTCCCTATAACCGACTCAAACTTCTTGTACCACTGTCTCGGTGCTTGCTTCAACCCATACAAACTTTTCCGAAGTCTACACACGTAGTCTTCCTTCCCCTTAACCTGAAAACCTTCAGGCTGCTCCATGTAGATTTCTTTATCCAGATCACCATGAAGGAAAGCTGTCTTGACATCCATTTGCTCCACCTCAAGATCGAGGCTAGCCGCCAAACCAAGAACAACTCGAATAGATCCCATCTTCACGACTGGAGAGAAAATCTCATCAAAATCAATACCTCTTTTCTGACTGAAACCTTTTACCACCAATCTGGCCTTGTATCTCGGTCTAGAAGTATACTCATCAGTCTTCAATTTGAAAACCCATTTGTTCTTCAAAGCTCTCTTGCCCTTAGGTAACTCTACCAGCTCAAAGGTATTGTTTTTATGCAAGGAATTCATCTCATCTTGCGTGGCTTCAGACCATTCTTTTTTGTGTTCATCTTCCATAGCTTCTTCATAAGACTCCGGCTCTCCCCCATCAGTGAGTAAAACATACTCATGTGTAGAATAGCTTGTGGAAGGATGATGATCTCTAGTGGACCGTCTAACCGGAACGAATGGTGGCATAGGTACTGGTAACTCAGGATGAACATCTTCATCTAGGTATGGTTGCTCTTGAGCATCAACATCATCAACACCATGTTCTTCATCATTCTGAATATCATCTCCAAACTGTGCATCAAAATGTCTTGGAGGAACCGGATCTAAATCAATAGGATCATCATTATGTTGAGGAACTGTCTCCTTCTCAGCCTTCTCAACATCTTTCAAAATTTGGTCTTCGTCAAACTCTACATCTCGGCTACGAATGAGTTTCTTTTGAACTGGATCATACAACCTGTACCCAAGTTCATCTTGACCATACCCAAGGAATACACATGGCTTAGACTTCACATCAAGCTTTGATCTTTCATCTTTGGGAATATGCACAGATGCCTTGCATCCAAAGACTCGTAAATGATGGTATGAAACATCTTTGCCGCTCCAAACCCTGTCAGGAACATTGATGCGTGGGAATCGCAACAGGCTTTACCTCTCGAGGGATCTCGAGAAGCTTACAACCCCCACCAGGCAGTGTACCTGATCGTTGTAGTATAGTATAGTGACAAGTACCGGGGGATTGATCGTTCAGCTTAGGAATAGTGTCGCTAGGATTAGAAAGCCTAATTACTAGTTCTAAAGGTAAGGGATGATTATTTTTGTATTTTTATATTTTTATGAAAGCAAGTAAAAATCTCGGGTTTTGAAAGAGTGGGCGGAATTAGTTGCTATTCAAGTAACCCAAAACTAAGATGCAATCAAAATAAAATACTAAAAAATGAAATTAAACTAATTTATACTAAGGTTGTGAGCAGTAATTGGAGAAAATGTGTTTACTTAGACTTCACTACTCCCTAGATATCTTTTACACGTTAATTACTTGTTATAATTGTATGGATGACGGATTGTATTCCTTAATACCATTCATGGGGTGGCATACATAACTCCCCAATTCTATGAGCTCTTATCTCCTCCTACACCATGACCCAGCACAACTATAGGGATTGTAAACAGTGGCTCATGCATTAAATACAACCAATAAAGACCTAGTACGCCTCGGTTCATGTTTCTTAAGACGTTCAAGCATGTTACCATTTGGAGATCTGCCAGTTTTCTTAAGCCTAACATATAAAATTATTCATCCAAGACAAGAATAAACAAGTAATCAACACATAATCAATATCTAGGTTTCATTAGATCTAAGCAAACACAAAAGAGATCTAGCCTAGCATAATGGAATTGAGACAAGAACAAGATATAGACAACCAACACATAGACATATTGATTGAATTAGAAGAACACTTATCTCAATTACAATGCAAGGTATCAAGGGTTTGGAACCCTTGAAAAACCTGTAAAAGTTGCACCAAATTCGTCTTTAGGGTTTCTCCAAAACTTCTCTCTCTTTTAATGTAAAAACTAGACAACTATATATAGGAAAACAGGGGTGACGGCGTCAAGAGCAATGGTGTGACGCCGTCATCTCGCCGCCAAATACTTCCCCGGACGGCCTTGATCTACTTTTGACGGCCTATGCGACGCCGTCATCAACCACGGTATTTTATTCTTGGGACTCTGACGCCGTCAAGAGCAACTCTTGACGCCTTCATGCACTGTTCCCAGCATAGAAATTTGAGACTTTGCCGTTTTCTTCACTTTTATGCTCCAAAAACGTCCAAAATGGCTTCTTTTCCAGAATTCACTCTCCAAGTACCTAAAATCACAAAAGGAACGATTTAGGGCAATATTTGATCAAATAAAGTCGGATTCGGGCTTAAATGACCCCCTAAAAACGGATCATTTTTCGCCTCATCAAACATCAAAGCGCAAAGGAACACAAGGGGTTAGATTAATAACATGTACCGCCGTATTCAAAGCTTCACCCCAAAAAGAAGCAGGCAACCCTGCATGTGAAAGTAAGCATCTAACTCTCTCAACCAAAGTTCTATTCATCCGCTCTGCTAAGCCATTCAACTGCGGTGTCTTCGGTGGAGTCTTTTGATGCTGAATTCCATGCTCTCTACAATAAGCATCAAAGGGGCCAATGTATTCACCTCCATTGTCGCTTCGAATACAATTAAGTTTCTTCTCTGTCTGCCTCTCAACTAAAGCATGAAACTGCTTAAACACATCCAATACTTGATCTTTAGTCTTCAAGGTATACACCCAAACCTTTCTTGAGTGATTATCAATGAAAGTGACAAAATACGAACACCCACCAAGTGTCTTAGTCTTCATGGGACCACAAACATCGGAATGTACCAGATCAAGTATGTTCTCAATTCTGAAAGGAGACCGACTCTTAAAAGCAAGTCTAGTTTGTTTCCTGCCAAACAGTGAGAACATTTCTTCAAGTTGATATCATGCACACCGGTTAACACATTCTTCTTAGAAAGAATAGACATCCCCTTTTCACTCATGTGACCAAGTCTCTTGTGCCATAACTCGGTCATCATCATTGTCTATAGCATTGACAATGCTCATGGAGATCTTCGGATGTGTCATATATAACTTGGATTCCCTTTTCCCTCTTGCAACAATCAAGGATCCGAGAGTCACTTTCCACAAGCCATTACCAGAACTGTTGTGGTAACCATCTTCGTCAAGAAGACCTGTTGAGATAATATTGAGTCTTATATCTGGGACATGTTTCACATTATGTAAAACCAATTCCATCCCTCTGTCAAACTTCAAACAAATATCTCCAATACCAGCAATCCTAGATAGCCCAGTATTACCCATCCTAACAACACCGAAATCACCTGGTGTGTAAGATGAAAAATATTCTTTTCGTGTTGCAACATGACACGTAGCACCACTGTCAAGAATCCAACTCGAATCATCATGAGCAAGGTTAACCATATCATAATCAGAACAAACAAAGAACTCATCTGTGGTGGTATTTACTTCAGTACTTTCATCACCATCATCATCTTTCTTGTGCTTGTTCTTTTGGTTGTTGTAGTTTTTCTCCTTATTCTCCTTTTCAAACTGTGTGCAAAACTTCATCGTGTGCCCCTTTTTGTGACAATGGTAGCATTCAACATCAGCAAATTTTCCTTTGCTGGAACTACTGCGATGATTACCTCTGTTACTCGGACCTCTACTTTGACTTCTCCCCCGCCTTTCAGTGACCAAGACGTCTGACTATGAAGAAGAACCCTATGACTTTCTTCTCATTTCTTCATTCAGAATACTGCCTTTAGCCAATTCCATGGTAATAACACCATCTGGTGCAGAGTTGGACAAAGATGTCCTAAAAGTCTCCCAAGTATCCGGTAAAGTACCAAGAAGCCACAAGCCTTGAATCTCATCTTCAAACTTGATACCCATACCTGCAAGCTGATTTATAATACCCTGAAAAACATTTAAGTGATCAGTAATAGGAGACCCATCAGTATACTTTAATCCTATCATTTGCTTGATTAAGAACAACTTGTTATTTCCAATTTTTCGAGCATATAACTGTTCAAGTTTGTTCCAAAAAGTACGAGCATGTGTCTCCTCACAAATATGGTTCAAAACATTATCATCAACCCACTGCCTAATATACCCGCAAACCTGTCTATGCAAAATAGTCCATTCTGCATCTGTTTTGTTCTCAGGTTTCTCAGCACTAAAAACAGACAAGTAGTAATCTTTAACATAAAGGAGATCTTCCATCTTTCCTTTCCAAACATGATAATTAGAACCATTCAAACTAACCATCCTACTTGTATTAGCTTCCATCATTCAAACAGGTTAAGTCCCCAAACCAAGAACCAAGCTCTGATGCCAATTTGACGGGTAAAGGTGCAATGGGTCACAACGGTATAAACACAAATGCGGAAGCTAAACCTTCGTTTGACAACACCTACCCGAACCCGTATGAACCTATGAGGAAGTAAACAAATAAGGCACACTAACCACAACTATAAACAGCCCCTAACAATATAAAATCAGCCCAATCAGCAGGTAGTAAAGTAAACAAACGCACAACAAGAATACCAAAGCTTTTAGCGTGGAAAACCCCAAACCGGGTAAAAACCACGGGACACCTAGTGCCGCTTAAAATCCACTATCAACCAAGAGAGAAGCTAGGATTTGAGTGAAGAGTGCTTAGGAGCTCTTAGTGGACTTCACTGTTGATAGCTTCCCATGGATTAGAGTTGGACTTAAGAGTTCTCCTTTTAGACTTAGTTTGTATCTTAGTTTAGATGTTGTTACGTTCAGACTTAATATTTCATTATTTTCCTTAGAATACCTTTATAACCTTTGTAACCATTGTATTATTAAAGTCTTTCTCTTGCTTATGTTCTGATTTGACTCCATAATGTTACACTTTAGCCCTTTTCGGGTTGGGGTGTTACAACAATAGGAAATCGTAACCATTACTAACTACTCAAATTCATCATTCACAAAAGTTGATTCTACACATGATGATTTTATATGCAACTGTCAACGTGTGTGGGGATTTATTTTATTTTTCACAGTGTACCCGCGGGGGTTTATCGTGCTAATTTTGATTGCCTCCCTCTATGAACCATGTGGGCATTTAAAATCTTTAAGTTGGAAAATATATTGTTCAAAGCGGACACTGACGTTAGTTTACGTGCACCACATTGCAATATATACCCCATGACACGTCATTGTAAGAAGAAATATTTCAATCTTTTTTAAAAACCGGCATTCTTAGGCCAAGATATTTCAAATGTACTTAAAATGCAAAATGAGCAAAAAGAAATGAAAAATGCACCCACTTAAACGATGCACGCAAGGTGTTCGATGAAATGCCGCAACGAAATTACTTTACTTGGAACTCCATGATTGAAGGGTATGTGAGATCGAGTAACCAGGAAGCGACGTTGCGCATTTTTAGTGCAATGTCGGAGAAAAATAGCTTTTCTTGGAATGTGATTATATCCGGGTTTCTTAAGGCGGGAAAGTTGAATATGGCTAGGAAGTTTTTTGATGAGATGGCGGTGAAAGATGGGGTGGCTTGGAATTCAATGATTCATGGGTATGCTGGAAATGGGCTGTCTTTGGAAGCGATTAGTTTGTTTAAGGATATGAAGTCGGGTTGTTATGGACCGTGTGATGTTGATGTGTTTGTTTTGGCTTCGGTTTTTGGTGCTTGTACTGATATATTGGCGCTTAACATGGGAAAGATGATTCATGCTGGGATAATTGTTGAAGGGGTGAAGTTTGATCCGGTGTTGGGAAGTTCAATTGTTAACATGTATGGGAAATGTGGTGATTTGGATAGTGCGAGCTTAGTGTTGCGTACTCTTCCGTACCCAGATGATTTTTCTTTAACGTCATTGATATCTGCATACTGTAATAGTGGTCGAGTTGCTGATGCAAAAAGAGTTTTTTGTATGAAAAATGACCCATGTGTGGCTTTATGGAATTCATTGATTGCGGGTTACATTGTTAATAATATGGCAATGGAAGCACTTCTACTCTTCGGTGAAATGAGGAAACGTGGTACTCGGGAAGATACCTCTACTATTGCTACTGTTTTGAGTGCCTGTGATTGTTTAGGTGTTCTTGATTATGGAATGCAAATGCACGCACATGCTTGTAAATTTGGAGTGACTCACGACCTTATAGTCGCGTCTGTGCTTGTGGATATTTACGCTAAGTGCGGAAGGCCTAATAGTGCTTGTGAGTTATTTAGTGAGCTAAACACATATGACACAATTTTGTTGAATTCAATGATTACAGTTTACTGTAATTGTGGGAGATGTGAAGAAGCTAAACGAGTTTTTCAGAGTATACCTTCTAAAAGCTTAATATCATGGAACTCAATGATATCAGGACTAGTTCAAAATGGTTACCCAACTGAAGCACTTGCATATTTTAGCGAATTGAATAAAACAGGCTTTAAAATTGACCAATTTAGCCTTTCCAGTGCGATAAGCGCGTGTGGTACCATTTCTTCACTTGAACTTGGTGAACAATTATTTGCATGAGCTCTGGTTATTGGTCTTCAATCTGAAAATTTCGTATCTACCTCACTTGTTGACATCTTTTGCAAATGCGGGTTAATTGAAAATGGCCGAAAAGTGTTTGACCAAATGGTGCAATCTGATGTAGCATCATGGAATTCCATGTTAATGGGTTATGCGACAAATGGGTATGGCCCTGAAGCATTAAATTTATTTGACGATATGATAAAAGTAGGTGTCACACCTACAGATATTAGTTTTACTGCAGTTCTATCTGCGTGTGATCACTGTGGCTTATTTGAAGAGGGGTTAAAATGGTTCAATGCAATGAAACAAGAGTATTTTATTGAACCACGGATCGAACATTACTCGTGCATGATAGATCTTTTTACACGGTTTGGTCGTCTTGAGGAAGCCATAAATTTGCTGACGGATATGCCATTTGATGCTGATGCAAGCATGTGGTCATCAATTTTAAGAGGATGTTCAGCTCACGAAGACACAGTTTTGGGTAAGAAAGTCGCAGAGAAAATCACAATGATTGACCCAAAGAATCCGGATGCATACGTGCAACTAGCAAGCATATTTGCTACTTCTGGGGAGTGGGGCAGATCAGAGCAGCTTAGAAACTTAATGACTACCAAAAGAATACAAAAAGTTCCTGGTACAAGTTGGGTTGATCGTTAAGGAAACCCGATTTATTATGTTTATTGTGGTATTATATTGACATTCTTTGCAGAAATGTTTCTATATCCTGCCACTTTGTACTACTGGAACATTAATTTCTAGTGAAATTTATCTCATCACAGCAGGTCCAGCTTATCAATTTACTAATATAGTGTTTCACATCCAGTTCATAGGCAGATGCGAGTCCTAATAATACTCGGGCTTTAGTTTTTACAGGTCAAGCAGCTTAAAATCAGGTCAAGTGAGGTCGAAATAGCATTTTGAATTATCCTACCGGCCACAGTCAATCAAAGAAACATCAACCTTTACCCTTTTAAGTGATGGTTAATCAATGTGGACATGAGTTTCATCATCGCTTAATAGTACACAAGTATGTTATTCGAGCATACCAGACAAGAACAAAAAAGGTTGAAAGACATTAAGCAAGCTTTAAGAGATGTTTCAACTTTGAAAATAGACGAATACCAGCTCTGGTGATGATAAAGAAACAATATGGACAGTAGCATAGTCCACAATGACGATCATTTGAGATTCTTCTCCAAGGAGGCGAGTGTGGGACCGGAGATTTGGATCTTGTCTATGGTGGACATTATTGTTATGGTGGATCTAATGATAAATGTGTTTAAAAAATTTGTATTCCTGATTGGATACGAGAACAACTGGCTCGTATATAAAGCTTAAATGGAAGCCATATTGTTGTTGATCAGTGTGTAGCAATCACCTTCCATGATTAATTTGTGCACCAACTCTTTAAAATCCGATTGTCTATGTTGGATGTTGGATTATAGTTTTAGTAAAAGGTAATATATCATTCTTTCCTGGCAAATTCAAGAATATATTGAAATGCTTACATAAAATCTAAGTCAAGGTCCACAGAGTCAAGGCCTTCTGTATTAAGCTTGAGCTTCTGTTTTGTTTGTTGCTCCTTTCCCCAATTTTATCACTCATCATGTACACAATTCATCAAAGTCACATCTTTGTTTATTCACGCAGCAATTACAGTTGGTAAATGGTGTAAATTGAGCGGGTCAGGTAGCGGGTCATAAACATGTTTGGGTCAAAATGGGTCATGTTGTGTATTGGCTCGCCAACATTTCAAAAATTGTGGTTTCATATCACAAATTCACAGTACCTGATATTAGTTAGCCTCATAAAATTATTAAACGGGAGTTCCATAAAAATATCAAACAGCATATAACCTAGTTTTTAATCCAAACTAACATTAATTTCGGAAGTATGATTTAAAATAAGTTTTATCTCATAAAAAATACTCAGAATTGGTGACAACTTAATGGATAGACACATCGGCACTTGTAACCATATAAGGCTTACATCTTTTAAGGCCTAGTGATAATTGGTTCCTAGAAACACTGTGCTTTCACATTTGGTTCCTTGAGTATGCAATAAATTTCACTTTGTGTCCATAAAGGGTTAATGGGAGATTTCAGAGATGAAAGAGAACGTATGTTGCCCGGGTAACAGCTCATAGTATTTCATTAGAAGTGGAACCAGGAATTTTGGTTTTTGGGGATCACATACATAGTAGAAAAACTTTATGAAGAAATCAGCCGAGCTGTACAGAGTAGTAATAATCTTGAGTCGCGGCGGGGAAAAGGATGAAGAATTGGCTGCTGGAATCTGAGGCTGTGGTGGTGCACATGTAGCAGATTCCATATCTTGAACATGATAAGCACTTCCCCCACTTTTCAGCACTGCTACATGAAATATTCAGATACCTGGCATATATCAACTTTTTCAAACCAGCGTTTGCCTTGACAAATAGCAACAATGTAATCTTTGCACTGGAGGAACAGCTAGTATAAATATTCATTTGTCGAGGTTCTGGTCTCAGCAACCACACAAAATAAAATAAGGTCAAATATTAGCATAGTACTTGATGTGCAGGAATTCCTTGATCCGAATCAGGGAGATTGTGAATGTGAGGCGTCTTGAGACCAATATGGTGGACTTCAAAATCATCCTGAAAACAAGTTTTTTGTCAGTGCAATAGAGACACATAAACATATTAGCATGTCCCAGACCAGGCCATAAGAATTGTATAAACGATTCCTTATGATAATGGAATTAATGCTATTACATTAACAATCTAAATCTAAGAATAACGCAATCGAGAATGTTGTATGTATATAATTGACTTTTGGCTTTTACTTCAGCTTCAACATGAAATCGTGTACAATTTGACCAAAGGTTTGCTCAAAAGTCTAAGGGCCCGTTTGGTTTATGGGGGAGGAGTGGGATTTGAGAAATAATTACAATAAACTTATGTTTAGTTGACACTTTAGTAGTTGGATTTAACTATATTGATTTGAAATAGTACAAAATGTTAGACGTGGCAATTTGTGAAAAAAAAAAAAAAAAAAAAAAAAAAAAAAAAAAAACAACTAATTTGTAAAAGATTTAAGCACATTTAACCTGTTTTTGTTTTAAATGGGCATATATCGCCCATTTAAAAGTTAAATTAGCACAAACTGGCACATATTTTCTCTTAATTAAATAACATTATAATTGTTTTAAAGAAAAACTTATAAATATAATATATTTAATTTTTAAATATAAATGAGGTGTTACGTTTGAGGAATTTATTTCGTCGTTTTTGGTCTTTTCTAAAGCTATTCGTACAACATGCGCTCGTTTGGCCCGTGTCCGTTTAGCCCGTGCCCGTTTAGCCCGTAGCTCGTTTGAACCGTGGCCCGTGCCTGCCCGTTTTGCCACCTCTACAAAATGTGAATCACGCCGAGGGTCCATTTGGTTTGCAAAATGGTTTGGAATATGATTTGAATTTGGATTTGCATTCGGAATTGGTGTAGATTTGGAAATAGTAAGAATTAAAAATAATTATTAACAAAATAGTTTATAAATAAAATTTTAGTTATATGAAAATAATTTATAATTAAATAATATAAATGGGTGGTATAACATGTGTAAATAATATGACAAAAGTTTGTCCATGGATTCAAAGGAAAGACACCACTTCAAAGGTGTAAGGATTTTGAGGATCAAAAGATACCTCCGCACACTTATTTTATACTAAACAAATGCTTTTTTTTATTGTGAATCTATCCCTACAATATAACATCCTCAAAACAAACACTTATAGAAGGATGCATTTGGTATGTGGGTTTATGAGGGTATGGGTTGAAAGATGTGCAATATCCTTTGTTTGATAGGTCTCCACTAGTTTGGGTTGAAACTTTACAGTAACCCCTCATGCAAGAGTTTTGAGAAAACCCACCCTAATAGGCGAGGATGAAAAAGGATGAAAATATAAAAGTGATAGGCCTTGTGTCACTAGTTTTGATCATTCGTTTTTTTTTTTTTTTTTTTTTTTTTTATTATTATTATTTTTTTATTTTTGTTTACTTGTTTCTTACTACATATAAAAAGTGGGTATTTTATTTTTATTTTAGAATAATAATAGTTTACTATTATCATAGTACTTACTCCCAACTTTTAAAACAAAAACTTTTCTTTATACTCTTTTCAAAATCCTAAGCTAATTTTTAAACCAAATCGAAATCCAAACCCACAAACGAACCAGACAGACCTTAAATTAAAATCCAAATTCAAATCCTAAAACCATTTATAAACCAAACCGTCCTAAAGTTTAACTAGGGTCCGTTTGGTTTATAGATGGGTTTAGGGTTAGGATTTGGATTAAAATTTAAATTTAGATTAAGATTTGAATTTGAATTTGATATATGAGAGAGAAAATAATATATTTAATTAATAATAATTAATTTATAAAGAAATAAATGAATTTTAATTTAAAACTATACATTTATAAGTAAAAAAAAAAAAAAAATGATAGAAGAGGACAAAAAAAAAAGTAGGTCTTATAAATTTCAAAAACCTACCGAACACCTTTACTTTTACACATCCTCAATTTTATGGGATCACTCCCAAATCATAATCCTCAAAGTTCAATCACACAACTAATTAATGTCTTGTCAATTAAAAACCCATGCCAAAATACTCAACCAGGCCCTAAATTGAGTGAAACTTGGAATCTTTCATCAACAAGCCCACTACCAAATGAAAATATAATTTAATAAAACACAACAACATGTCCAGAAGTGGATTGCAACATACGAGTGTTTGTGCTTGCGCATTCGGCTATATTACATGTTGCAAATATAAGGGAATTTTTTTGTTAGTCTACCGTAGCTTACATTTTCACTATGGCAGCTCTGCATCACGTCTTCTTGCCGGTACATTTGACTTCTCCATTTACACAAATAATCCTCCACCATAATATTCCAGTTTTTAAAACGTTATACTTTTTTGTTTAAGGGAGTGTTTTATTTGAACTCATCCAATGTTGCAAAAATCGGCCTAGACGGCCTTGTAATCGGCGATTACAAAGTACATAGCCTTCCACCCTGTTGATTTTTACAAGGTAATCAGCCTTGTAATCGGCAATTGTAATCGGCCTTGTAATTGGCTATTACACGCTACAGGGTGGTCAACCGCATCACTACCTACTCACGATTTTTGCAACATTGATTACTCATCTTACGTACTATGTTATTAAGCACTTTGTGGGGTGGGGGGAATTATTATTATTATTATTATTATTATTATTATTATTATACCTTCCACTAGTGAAGTGAGGGTTGACTTTCTTGATATCTTCGCAACTCACACATTGCATGTTTTCATCCTTCCTTTTCCCAAAGGAATTTATGTTTGGTCTTTTTCAACTCGACTTAATTAAAATCCATTGTTGTCATCGTATTTTTGGACGGCATGCAGAATCTTCATCACGCATTTTCTCGAATATGCTTTATCATGCAACCATATAATACTGTATCATTTCGAAATATACTGGGAATGTACCATATCTCTTCAATGATATTCTTGGGTTTGTACGAACCAATAGATGGAGCTAGACTAGAGGCATGCATATAAGCTTTATTTTCACAGGTTTTGTGGTTAGAATTATTGGACGTAAGAAAATAGAATATATTGAAAGATTGCTGGTGTGACAATGGAAGAAAATAGTAGTAGTAATTCTTTAATGATGGGTCGTGTGATCTTGGCATTTGATGCGACGAAAGAAAGAAATGATGAACACGAATTTAAGAAAGTTATCGATGAAATTATATCACGAGGTGACATACTTAAGAGGGGAGATACCATTGTTGTCTTTGGTGTTTTGCATAAGATCGCACATCCCTGTAAGTGTTTCTACTCTTATATAATGTATTTTATTCTTATTAATTGAATGCATTGAATGTTATAGAATCTTGAAGTTCACTAGTTAAAAGTACCTTGTGGTTGGTTTGGGGGTATGGGTCTGTTAGTGTTTGGGTATTGGTTTTAGTATTTGATACCGATAAAATTAGCTAGGAACTATCCATACCCAACTCAAGGGCTGGGTTTAGAAATAAACATATACCTAGAGTGACTTCAAATTGCAATGTAAAGCTACATTTATTTATGTTTAAGAATTTCAAGTAAAAAAATTGGATAGGACTTTGTAGTTGTCTCTATAAATGCGTAAATTGTATGATACAAAGTTGGATTCCACCGTGAGAGTTGTATACTAGTATTTTGAAATGTTCAATGAATTCACACACCGTTTCATTAAAGAGGCTTGAAGTTTGAATCTAGTGGTTGTAGGAACTCGGTTGTTACCATGATAGTCTTAAAATACATTTCCAATTAACCACGATGATCATTAAGATTATCTAATTTTACTAGGAGTTGGTATTAACCAATTTTAGATTGTAATATCATATCTTAGTTGTCATATTAAGCATGCAAGCTTTTTCAATAAGTTACATAGACAGAAACTGATGAGTGCATTACTTACTCCGCACAGTAATCACCTCAAAATAATATGTCTCCAGTTCTATACTTCTCTTTGTATGTTTCCATATATTCTTTTCTGGAAAGGAAAATGCTCAAACACACTTGTCTCTGTTTGGACTTGTGCCGGCCCGCAACCTTTTGGTTGGTGAGACACCTCTCATACTGATCGGTCAAAGGCATGTTAGTGTTAATATAATGTTTTATGTTTTGCATTTCTGATTATTCAGTTCATTTTTCTTGCTCAGTTGGATACCGAATGAAGATAGAGAAAGTGAACATCCGAGCCATGGAAAAAGAAATTAAGTTAAAACTTAATATGTATGCCGAAATGCTAAAAGAAAGTGCTGAAGATTGCAAAGAAGAAGGGGTAATAAATAGTGTTCATAATTTGCAAAAGCACAATATTGTGAACTATTGTTATTCTCTTCAAGCTTTTAACGAAACATGAGTGTTTTATTACTATGATAATTGACATCTTTTATCTGCTCCATTGTGGTTTAGGTTGACATAGAAGTCAAGATTACTTGCGGAACTCCTATTAAGAAGATTATCCAACAAGAGGCTTCAGCTTGTAATGCAGCATGGGTAGTCCTTGACAGGTATAGCACTAGATTATGATACCAGGTCATGTGCTTCATAAAATGGAGTTATCTATTCTTAAAAATTATGGAAATTATTGCATTGTATCATCTTGTTAAGTTAGAGATGGATGTTAGCATATCATAATAATTTTTTGCTTTTTTTAGTTCTATGCGTTTCTTGTTACCCATCAAACTAATGAGGTTTCTATTGCTGATTATTAGCTCTAAGTAGCCTGATATTCTCTCTCTCTAATCAAATTAGTTCCTTTATTAGTCAGTATCTCCATAAGCCGTTGACCACAAAGGCTTTAACGGTGTATATGCTTTTTAAAAGTTATGTACAACATAGACACATTTATGAAAAAAATAATAATAATAAAAAAAATAATAATAATAAATTAAAAAAAAAAAAAAAAAAAACAAAAAACAAACAAACAAACTTACTTTTATAAGGAAAGCAAAAGTGAGCATCATGGTTCAAAATAGAAGTATATTGTTCCATGTAACAAAGATGCTTTAACAAATTTATATAAATCAGTAAAAACTGAAGTGAAATAACATTAACTTTTGCTAATGGCATCTTTAGTTCAATAATGTAATCACAAGTATATTTTATGCTTTATCAGGGACTTAAATTTTATGAATAATGTACCCAGTTCGGTATACTGCTCGACAGGTATCTGAAAAAGGATGTGAAGTTTTTTCAAGGTCAAATCCATTGCAACCTTGCAGTAGTTTTAGATGACTTGAAAACGCAGCCAGTACCAACCGAGCCCACAACCGACATAGATAACACAGAAGTCAAAGTCATTCTTTACAGGTCAAAGCATATTCAGCTGTCAGCTCTACAGCATAATGTAAATGTTGACCAGCCAAATAATCCCACCGAAAATGTTGATTCATCAAAGCAAGACGTATCAGGTCAAGAGTTTTTATATATGTAAATGGAATTATAGATCAGTTTAAAGGCCACAATTTATACCTATTTATGAATTTGTCAATTCAGATTACCTTTCATATCTAACGGATCAAAAAATTATTACCAAAAAAGGAAAAGAGTAAAAGTCGCACAGAGTGTACCTCTAATGCATAACTCCTATAAAAAAATGAATATAGGCTCTAACTAATACATCATCTGAAATGAAAAAATTCAATAGGAAATTTTGAATCACATTCTAGTATTTTACTATTGCAAACTTACTATCTTCATGAAGTGGGCTTTTTATGAATAAGGATACAGTGAGTAGAATCAGCAAATCATTCAAGTGGATTATATTATCATTTCTTTTCTTATGTCAGCTAATGCTGTATCTGTAATGTTTTATCATCTCCAGTCACTCGGCGGAAGACATCCTATAGAACACCTGTTCTGTGCAATGCTTGTGGAATGACAACACAGTTGTATATCAAAGAGTCCATGAAAATTAGTTACTCACAAATCCATCTCGCCACTAATTATTTTTCAGAAGCGAACCTGCTAGGTGAAGGAGGCTATGGTCTAGTTTACAAGGGTCAGCTCAGTGATGGGCAGATAATTGCTGCCAAAGTGTGGAAACAAGCAAGCACACAAGGGTTTGAGGAATTTCATTCTGAAATTTATGTTTTGAGTTTTGCACGGCACCGAAATATTGTGATGCTGTTGGGTTATTGCTGCATGGAAAATGTCAACATATTGGTTTATGAATATATTTGCAATAGATCACTTGAGTGGCATCTATTCGGTAAGCAACTATCTGGTCGTTCTCTTATGGCTAATAGCATTAAAAGGTTTAAGGTTATAAACTGTCGTCAAATATGCATTTAAGGTAACAAACTTTTTTTTAGTTAGAAAAGTCTTACATTTGCGCCGGTTAAACACATGACGTGGTAGCTAATGTGTCGTAAACTTTGACCAAATTTGACTTTTTCCATAATGTGACATCCGGAAATCAGCTGGTTACCTTATTGTCCCACTAAATGACTCCATTTTCTTTGCTTTCCTCTCTTGCTTATCTTTTTCTTGTGTAATTGAAAGATGAAGCAGCAAACGTTCTTGAATGGAGGCAGAGACGTGCAATTGCAATAGGAACTGCAAAAGGATTGCGTTTTCTTCACGAAGAGTGTCGCAGCAGTCCTATCATTCACCGCGATCTTCGACCAAGCAATATATTGCTCACTCATGACTTTGTGGCAATGGTAATTTAAACTCTAATGTTTAATGTGTTTTCCTTTGATTTGCTCCCTTTTAATTTTCATTAGTTATTTGGTTTTTAGTTTTGGGGGTGTATGGAAAAAAGTTAAATTATTATTCATTTACTACTTAATTCTTCCATTGTGTTACATCATGTGTACGGGATAAAGTAAAGCCATTATTTTTGGTACATAAATTTTTATGATGCACCAAAACATGTTATGTGGTCATCTCTTTGTATATTTTTCTGTTGCCATTTTCCCATTCCCACCCCTGTCTAGAAGTCTTGGTAATAGATTAATGCTTCTCTTGTATGCTTGATGTACCAAATGTTGATAGATGATCGAATCCCCGCACATAAGAGATCTACCAATTAACTCTAATGGAACCAAAGCTGACGACATACTGAGCTTTGGCTTACTAATATTGTCTGATACCGAACACCTGAGATATGTTTCTTTTAGTGACATCTGGTCATGTCTAAACAATGATTTACAGATGTAGTTAAAGATTAGAAATTTTCCGTTATGTGATTACTTGGTTATCTGTTGTATGTGCCTTAGTTCTCGAAGTATAGTTAAAATTGAAAAAAAAAAAAAAAAAAAAAAAATGGACAAGATGCTTATGTATTTCGACAAATGTGCATAAGGAAAGAATTAGACCATTTTTTAAAATTTAGATACTTTAAAGATATAGAAGCCAGATGGGATGGGCATATTATAAAACGGTTGCCTTGGAAAACAGTACCAAGTACGCAAGTATTGTAGCTCATATTCCCCTTCCTAGATAGCAATCTACATTTAGTTCATCTTTCACCATTTGCTTGAAATGTTCAAGATTAACTTCAATGATAAGTATATATGTTTATGTAAAATTGTATATGCGTTGATGTATGTTATGTTTGTTTGCACAGTTAGGTGACTTTGGCCTTGCAAAGTGGAAGACAAACGGTTCCCCTATCCAGACGAGAATACTTGGTACAATGGGGTAAGAAATGTAGTATATTTTTACTGTACATAATGTAATATGATCTTCATATTATGTTTACCTGCTTGCATAGTAAGGGGTTACTACTGATTTTAGAAAGTATGAAGGATTAACGTGTTCATATTTTTCAGCTATCTAGCACCTGAATATGCAGAGAATGGTATGGTTTCGGTAAAAACAGATGTTTATGCATATGGTATTATTCTCATCCAACTAATATCAGGTCGGAATGTTGTTAGTCCAAATATTGAAGATCACCATCAATCTCTCAGACAGTGGGTATGTCTTGTGGGATCTTTATCATCACAGCTAAAATTTTATGTCTTGACGTCTTGTCTTACTTAGCATCATACATGTATATCATTTACCCTCGGGTAGGGGTGGTGTGACGGTCTACATCCTCCCTTCCCCATACCCTATTGTTGTTGTTGATTATTAAGATATAATCTTTAGATAGAACGCACAATACTCGTATAACATAATGGTTTCTAGTATTTTCTTGTTAGATCTTACAAGCTCAGATCATATAAATTCTGTCACTCTAATATGTCTCTAAAACTTTTTTTATATATGTATTTATTTATTTCTTGTAATACAGGCGGAACCGTTGGTTGAGAGCCTTGCTTTGCATGATCTAATCGATCGTCGTCTTAATGATGCATATGACCCCTATGAACTGTACCAAATGGCCAAAACAGCTTACTTATGTGTGAAACTTGATCCTGATAAACGTCCATCCATGGGAGAGGTAAAATACCTATGACAAAATATATCCTATGAAGCTTGTAGTCAAGCTTATAGTTTATAGTGGAGGTGCAAAAATGGGCGAGCGGATAGATTGGGTAACCGGTCAAGTGGGTAAAAAAGAAAATATTCTGATATGTGCCAAAAGACTTCGTACAAGCATTTAGAACTTTTAATAGATAACTGGTGTCAATATTTTCACAAAATCAAGAATCGTTTCAATAATTATCTATTTCTTTTCGAAAATTATTCTTTAAAGGTTTTATGAAGTAAAATTACACTTTGGCTGACTTTCTAACCATTTGACCCGTTTCCGCTTTTGCTAGTTTTTCTAATTTGCCAGTTTGACTTATTAGAGATAATACATAACCCTGCTGAACTTGTTATTTTAGTAAGTGCGTTGGAATTGCCACATCTGGTTTCTTGTATATTACCTTATCTAAGATGATAATTGCAGGTTGTGCAACTTCTTGAAGGGGAGACCGACCATTTTAAAACTTTGATAGATCAATTTATCCCACATTTTCACCCCTGATGGATTACCAACACAAATTGAAGTGTCCTTGAAGTAGTGTCGAGAAATTGAAGGAATGTAACTATTGGCCCACTACGATTGCTTCAGGTTTTTTGGTCCTCATCCTCTCACTCATTTGAAGTTATATCAACTGGAAAGACAATCTTGCGAACAATGAAAAAATGATTAGATATTATACAGAACTGTCCAATCTTTTGTTGGAAAAGAATGAGATTAAAGTTATTCATATTATATGTTGGTGGCGTTGTTACTATATATATGAAAGTGTTTGTATATCTGGTACCATTTATTTCCATTCTCTCTGCTTCTACTTATAGACGTCTATCAAGAATTTCACTTGTAACTTGAATCATGTCACCAAGACGCCTTTAGCATATCAAGGTTCCCCGTCAAACAGAGGCTGTGGACTGTTATGGAAAAAAAAAATGAATAACTAACTTGTAGAGTAGGGTGAAAGAAAAAAAAAAAAAAAAAAAAAAAAAAAAAAAAAAAAAAAAAAACATAACTTGAAGGTCAATATTACATCATATGCTGAATATTGTATGGTTAAAACACTTGAATTAAGTCAATAGATCAGTTAAGTGCAATAAATTCTTCTCTTGCAGCCTTTTGCAAGTTCCTCACAGAGGCAATGTCACAAATTTACAAATTTAGTTGTAAAGTTCTTTGTGCACCTTACAAATTTAGTGATGTACCATGTCCTTATGGTGGAAGATTGATGTCGATTAATCGGTCATTGGAAGTCTACCATTGTACTACTTTTCAGTGTTCTGTGTGCCATGAGTGAGTAATTAATTAGAGTATTAGGAGAGATTTCTTCTAGGGTGGGGTGGGTGAGTGTAAAGAAGTGTCATGGGTTAAAGGGGATACATTCTTTCTTCTTATGGGACGGGTGGGTTAGATATTGAGTCTTTGATGGATGGATTGGTGAGTGGATGTTGTGTGATAGATTTCCTAGGCTATAAGCCTATAACAAATACATAGTAGAAAAGAGACAAAGGTGGCGGAAAGAGGTGTTTGGAGTAATGGGATATGGTCATTCGGATGTGAGTTCTGAAAGTGATTTCTACTCCTGTGAAAACAAAAGACTGATAGCTAAAGCAAGATACTGCATCCATCTATGGAAGGACAAAGATAAAAATTATTTCCCAAATGGGGTGTTTGGATGCAAATTCTGGAAATGATTTATACTAGTCAAAACAACTGTCAAGGAACAAGAGGGCTCGAGCCTGAACGTCAGCCAGTGCACCACCACTCTAACCCATCAGCAGTAAGGCATTCTGTCATTACCATAATTTTACATTGAAAATCTTGACAACTGAAGTAACTGAAAATTAAGCTACATATTACATACACTAATTAAAAGATACAATAGCTTTTAAAATTACAACTCCTGAAAGTTACAATAACCTACAAAACACTGAATGAAAATAGTTACAAATCATATTTTTCTTTAATCTCTTCACAACGCTTTCTCCAAACTTCTTTAGCAAAATCGGCCATTTTTTCAGGATCCATAAACAAGATTGCAATCTCTTTATTCTTCAACTTGTTCGCCTCAATTTTTAGCTTTTCTTCCTCAACTCTTATCTTTTTTTCTTTCAAACCATAGTGGCGGTCTATTGACTTTTTATACTCTTCAACATGTTTTTCAAGAATCTCATCAGCTCGGTTTTTTGAAGTTGAGGATGTAGGAGTACATTTTCCATTTTGTGATTCTTTAGCTATAATTGCCCCCATAGGATGGATTGCATGTTCGTTATCGTCCACGTTGATACAAGGTTGTGAATCATATGACAATCTAGCAGGCTTTCCTTTTCGACCTCCAATCTCTACATTTGTACTAATAGGACAGATTACGTCTTCATTATCATCCACGTTGATAAGACTTTGGGAATCATATGATCTTGTAGTATATTCTTTCCGTACTTCCTTGGATATATTTTTACCAATAGGACGGACTGCATCTTCATTATCGACCAAGGTTCTGAGACCTTATGATGACCTACAACCAAGGTTCCGTGACCTTGCGATGACCTACGACCAAGGTTCCGTGACCTTGCGATGAACTACGACCAAGGTTCCGTAAACGATTGAAATATTGCTTCTTACAATGACGTGTCATGGGGTATATATTTTAAGTACATTTGAATTAAACTATCTTTAAGTGGGTGCATCGTTTAAGTGGGTGCATTTCAATCAGGGATTGTGTTTTATGTGTTTTAAAAGCAAAATGAGCAAAAACAAATGAAAAATGATCAAAGTTTGCAATATTGGTAGTTTCAGTCCCTCAAGTTTCAAAACTTGTCAAAAATAGTCCCTATGCATTTATTTTGAAAGAAAAGTCAACCCAAGTCCTTCAAAAATCAAAAGTTATCAAAAATGGACTTTGGGTGAAAAGTTTTGAAAATCTACATGTTTGGTCCCTGGAGTTTGAAAATTTACAAAAATAGTCCCTGGGTATTAAAAATTAGAAAAATATCAAATATTACCCTTGGATTATTGAACTTTGCATGTATGGTCCTTGTGATACACTTTGGGACATTGGCAACTTGGGTCCCTCATTTTCAGAAAATTACAAAATTAATCCTTCTGATTTTTACACATTACATACCAAACGGACCCTTGATGTTATTTACCCAAATCCTAATCCAAAACACAAAACAGGCCCACCCTTATCTCTCCCCAGGCCCAAACATCACCCCTGGCCCATCTCCCCAACACCAGCCCACCACCACAACAATAATACTCCCCCGTCCGTTTTAAATAATCCCACCCAAAGTCAAACCTTGACTTTCTCAACCTCCCCCCTCCAACTTGTTAACCTGCTCCCCCCTCCTCCACCTCAGCAAACCATCCCCTGCCCCTTGACTATCAACAAGGTTCCAAGAAGTCTTAATTGCCTCACCCTTTCCCTCACTCAACCCTTCCTGCCAACATAAGAAAAATGGCGCCAAATTGGTATTAAAAGGTCAGGATTGAAAGGAAGTGATCCAAGGGCTCAAAACTTGATGGGATTTAATTGAGAAGCATGTGGGAACCCTAGGAGGCTACTACAAAAAGGAAAGAGAAGGGCAGAACAAGAGAGTAGTTTTTTTAGCTTATTGTAATTTTAGATTTTATGTAAAAATTTAATTTTCAAGTTTTAATTTAGCTTGTCAGTTGTATTCTAAGCTTCATCAGTGTAATTCTCAAATTTTAGTTAATGAAATCTAAGTTTTATGTTTGAATTCAACTTTTTCATATTTTAGTAAAATTTTTATGTTTGTCTCAAATAGTGTTAAAATTTGCTCCTACAGTTCCATAAGCTCACATTTAGTCTTAGTAAAGTTTTTATAAGTTATTTTGAGCACCAAACATGTTTCTAGTTCAATTTTCAAGAAAATAAGAAAAATCAGTAAAATATAAATAAAAATAAAAATAAAATCAGAAAAAGGAAGAAGAAGAAGAAGAAGATTGGAGAATGCCAGATGATGGAAAATTTGGTTTAGTGTCTCAGGGGAGACTTTAGGAAAGGTTTTGGTTCATAATTCTTGGTTTGGAGTTCACATGATCCCTTTGTAAGCATAATCTCAATTTTATGTAACTTACTGTAGCACCTCTTAATTATTGCATATCTCTGTGTTTTTAGTGTTATTTGGTGTATGTTAGTTAAGATATTGCTTTAAATTACAAGTTTGTTCAATAAGATTTATGTTTGCTCATTATTGTTATTTAACTGCCATCAATAGTTTTTTTTTTTTTATTCATGAGTTCTTGTTGTTATTATAAGCATTTATGTGCTCATTTCATCTCAGTATACCATGTTATAACCCTAGGATTCAGTATCATGGCATGAAACAGTGTGAAGCCTTGAAAATTACAAATTTGGTTTTGTAAAGGGGTGTTTGGCTTAAGCTTGTTACCTGTGTTCAAGTTGTTACTTGTTGTAATTTTTGGTTCACTTCAGTCACTTAGGTCATTATTAGATTAAAACATGCATAAATTTAGTAGTCATTTAGGTAAAAAGTCAAAAACCTAGTTCTTGGCCTCTAATCTGCCAACTGTTAGGAATTTAGGGTGATAAATCATAATATTAGGTAGAAAACTTGTTCAACTAGTCTAGTTTAGTTTCATTTTAGCATAATACAACTAATTCAGTAAGCTAGGAAGCATTGAATCTCATATTAGTCAACTTAGGCATAAATCTCAAAAAAGTCAAATTTGCATTGTGCAGAAAAACCCATTTCTTGCATGAATTTTATGGATTTTTGTGTTTGGTTTTAGATATTGAAACTTTCACATGTTGTAGTACCCCAGCTCATCTTCATTGTCCCACCTTCATTTAATTTTTGGGATTTTTTCTGAGATACCCACACCCCTCCAAACTCACTTGTAGGAGAAGAGCCCTGTGTACAGCAGACCTTCAGCCATCACCACCACTTTGGTGGTTGTTCCTGACCACCTCAGTGGGTCCCACTAGCCCACTTTGGGTCCTTTGAACCCCCAAGCTGGCCCCCAGTCCATAGCAATTAGTTTTGACCCCTTAACACCCTGTGGACCCCACTTGTTTCACCCCTAAACCTTGTCCCATTTCTGTCTCAGTCCTCCAATAAGCAAGTGCTTATTGTGGCTTATTTGCTTATCCTGTGAACCCCATTTACTTTTTTCAGCTTAAACTTATCCAACAAACTCAGTTGAACCTGAATTAACCATTGTGGACCGCACATAAGCTCATTTGAGCTTAATCTCTTGTTGGTCAAAGAAAGTCAACTGATTAGGCTAATAAGCACTCAAGTGCTTATTTTCTGAGTTTCATAAAAAGTGTTTTTGTAAAAGTTGTTAGTTTTTAGTGTTAAAGTAGTTTGGAAAAAGAAAAAACACAAAAAACCAAATTTAATTATAGTGATAGCTTCTATTTAATAGAAATTATCTTTTTAATTTTCTTTTTAGCTTATTTATAAGCACTCTAGCATTTTTATATTTTTATTAATTTTCTTTTATATTAAAGTAATTTTACAAAATTTTCCAGATTTTTCCTTTTGTCATTTAGTGGTTTTTAGAATTAATATTAGTTTAATTAATTATTAATTAATAATTAAGAATTAAATAGCATAATTAGATTTTATTAAGTAAAACCTAGTTTTTATAATTTTTCTAGCTTTTATATAAGTTAAAACATTTTTAGGAATTTTTCTAGAATTTCTACTGTTTATTTTCTATTTTTTAGAATATAATTAGTTTAATTAGTAATTAATTAATAATTAGAATAATAATTAGTAAATTAGTTTAAAAATACATAAAATCAACTTTTTATAATTTTTTAGATTCCTGTGATGGTTAATTAGATTTATAAAAATCTTCTTAATTATCTAAGTCTTTTTAGTAATTTTTAATAATTTAAATCATTATAATTAGTTAATAAATAAGTAATTAGTAATTAATTAATAATAAATAATTAAATAGTGTAAAAATAATTTTTCTTTTTCTAAAAATTTTCTTTGTTCATTAGGATTGTAAAAATAATAATTTCACACTCGTACCCTTATTAGTTCATCAGTTGTACTTTCTTTCACGTACGTCAGTATACGTTTTTTTATTAAAACGTACGTTTTTAGGTTTTAGATCAATTCTTCTTAATCTTAATTCCCGTAATCAATCACATAGCTTTCCTAAGATATTTCAATTCATAATTTTCAAATAATTCTCATTACAACCCTTTTCTGTGAATAATCACCCGATCACAAGCACGCTAAAGCACAATCCACACCTCGTCGGGACATAACGACCTGGTGCTACCCTTTATTACCCGGAAGCATTGGTCTAGGTAGTTTGACTATATTGACCACATCTGTGGTTGACTTTAGTTGACTGCTTCAGAGCCAATCATTCACGTTTGGGAGATTCTGAGACACTACCCTAAATGGGATGCCGAGGAGCCGATTGACATTACATGTCTCAAGGATATATTCGGCCCTGACAAGCGACCTTGTCCCGAAAGTGACGGCGACAGAAAGAGTCGAGCTGCAAAGAAACAAAAGTCGACTTCGACGTCGAGTGCGGCGAGCTCTGGTGGGAGTCAAACGAGTAGTTTTCCGGCACAATTATCCTCAAAATACACGAAAAAGCCGATAGTGACATAGCCTTGAACGAGGCGAGGAGGAAGAAGGAAGTAAACTCGTTAGAGATGAAGGAGATGAAGTTTATCCTGCTAAATCCCGGCATGGCGGATGACCCGGCAAAGGCCGCTATCATCCGAAAGAGACAAGCAAAAAAAATAAAGAAATTTCAAAATGCCGATGACGATGACGATTCCGAGTAAAATGTTTGTGTGGTGTTTTATTAATATGTTTTGTAATTTTTATTTTTGTATCATTTTATTTTCGCATTGTATTTTTTTCCGTAACATTACTTTTAGTTATGTGTAATTTAATGTGTTGTAATGTAATTTTATTTTTAATGAAACGAATTTAGTTTATTGAATAATTTGAATAAAAAAAATTGTAAGTAATGGGACCCAAATGAGTAAGTTGTAGTTAGTTGTGAATGGGGTGGGGGAGGGGGGGGGGGGTTGTAAATGGAGGTTTGTTAAGATGATGTAGCACCCCATGGAGCTCGAATGAGGAGGTTGAGCTCCTCACCACAAGTGATGTTCTTAGAGGGCATATATGTTAGCAACATACATCCGTCAATCTTGCATATAACCTGTTATGAAACTTTGAAAACTCTATTACAATTTTGAATATTCATTCAATGAGCCATCCTTGTACCTTTATTATTCTCAAGTGCATTGAGTGATGGACAATGATGAAACCAGGACCAAATATGACCGGGTGCATAAATTTTATGGAACCATAATATAGAAACATATTTTGAAGGACCGAGTGCATTTAAGATGCATTTATGAAAAATTGATTTTTATTTCAAAGACTAACACTATATCGAAAAAATCCGTAGGGGTCTCGAGCACCCGCGGGAACCCCTAGTTCCGTCGCTGGTGAGGCATATTTATCTTTATAAGAAGCATCATAAACTATGTTGAAGTGTTGAACGATTAAACATAATCAATATGCGTACTCAAATAAACATAGAAAATTGTTGTCTGTATAATTAAAAGAGTAAATTAAAACAAGAGATCAATTAAGAAGAAACAACAAATATATCTTTGTAGTGTCCATAACAAATAAACATGAGAAAAATGTTAAATAGTCAACTAAATAAGAAAAACAAGTGTTCAAGAACCAACATAAAATTATGATGAATACTAAATATTGACGTTAAAAAGGTTTATGAAAGGATCCACGTACATGCTTTGCTTCATACGTATAAACAATAATTAAATTTCACATAGCACACACAATGAGAGAAATTTTAAACTAGAAAATAAAAAATAAGTGGAATTTTAAAGGTGTAAAATAGGGGACAAGTTGGTAGTTTAAGTGGGGATGTAAAGGACATGAAATACCTTGCGTACTACAGGAGATTTGATTGAAAAAAAAAACTCAAAATCGACTTGATTCAAAGCGAATTGAGCTCAAGCTACTCGAGTAGAGTTTTGAGTATTAAAATATTTGGCTCATAAGCTCGCGTGCGTACCCAAGCTTGTGTATGCCGTTGGAATGTGACCTAAGAATCGGTTTTTTGCTTTTTGAGACAAGATATATGTTGGAGGAATTTAACGTGCAATTCAAACTTCCAAGTATCTTGAATTCTTGATTATTGTTTGGGCTAAATTCATGTATGAAGTTAAGAAGCTTAATAGGTTGATCATTTTCTAGGCCCTCCCTTGTAGGCCTTCCCAATCAAATGAGCACATTGGTAAGAGTGACCCGTCGCAAAGCACGAATAAAATCATTCTTTTGGTGCCTAGTATACAGTGGCGGCGATTAGGGTGTGCAAGTGGTGCAACCGCACCGGGCACCCCATTTTAAGGGCCCCAAATTTTTAGTATATATATTAATATTTATAGTTTTATACATAAATGTTTTGAATTTTTAGTGCTTTCTTTAAATATTATCAAAGTTGAATCGGACAAAAAAAAAAAAAAAAAAAAAAAAAAAAAAAAAAAAAACTCTTTATTTTCTGTAATAATTAACTTTTTGTGATTTATGGGGACCCATTTGTGATTTCGCACCGGGCCACCCAAATCAATTGGACGGCCCTGCTAGTATACATCGTGTTTTTACTTCATGAAACATGTATGCATATAAAAATTAAAATAATAATAATAATAATAAAAAATACTGATATATTATAATATATTCTAAAAAGCATTGGGAACTGGGGCCCACAACAGGGTCATTAAGGAGTGGTTAAAAACCTAATTCAGCCTCTTATTGGTTCTGTGGGACAAGTGGCAAAAAACTATTTGTTGGAGGAGTTAATAACATGGTTTAGCTACAGTACCCATGAATAGTAAAACAGTGCAATACAGTGACAAACAGTAAATTACACACAAACAAAACTGGGAAAAAAAAATAAACAACAAAGTATATAAATAAGATTAAAAAAATAACAGCAAAATATGCAAATAATTAAAACAAAACCCGAAATAAAAAGTTTAATAACAACAGCAGATTCCGATGACGCCAAATCAGATTCCGGCGAGCCAGTAGTGAGAGCTCCATCTGTTTACAACCGAAATAAAAGGTTTTACACAAGTTTTATACATAAAAATCGGTTTTATAAAAATATAAAAATTAGGGTTTTGATTTTAAAAAGAAATAAAAGGTTAGAGGGTGCGTGCATTACCGAAAACGAGAAATAAGGTGGCGGGGAAGAAGCGGCGAGTAGTGGTGGTGTCGAGGTGGCAGCGGTGTAGGGTTGACCGAGTACCAAACAAGCTCCAATCGAGCTCAAAAGCTCCAGAAATAATAAGTATCGCTTGATCTACGCTTTTGGAAGTTTTGGGAGTTGGCCGGAAAATTTTTCCGGCAACGGTGATCGTGGCAGTCGGCTGAGGTCCGGCAAGTGGAGGGGAGAGAGAGAGAGAGGTGTGTATGTAAAAGAGTTATAAGTGAGGTGAGAGAAAGAAAAGTGGTTTATATTGAAGGGGAGGGGCCAAAGGTGGACAAAGGATAAAGTAGAGGGGGTGTGCCATAACTGTGGGGGAGGGGGTGACGTTGCCAAGTGGGGGAAACCTTTGGGAGACGCGTTTGACGTACCAAACGGACTCGAAAAATTACGAAACTTGCGCCATTATTTCCGAAATGATTTTTCTAATAGAAACGAGTATAAATATGCAAGACTTTTACGAAATCAATTTATTTAGTAAATCGTTATGTTTCGTGTTTTATAGGTTTTGCCGATAATTTTTTTTATACCAACCCATTCCCGACCACTTTCAATTTTTCTTCGTCGCTGCGCTACCACTCGATCTCTCACTACAAAAGGTGGTCTCAATGGCATGCTTTCAAAATCAAACCGCCTACTCTTTTAAAACGCTAAAGGCTCGAACAAAATACTAATAGCGCAAAAACATACATTTGTCATTTTACTAAAAAAAAAAAAAAAAAAAAAAAAAAAAAAAAAAAAAAAAAAAACAACTCTCGAACATATACATTAACTAAAGGAAAACAAATAACATGCCTCAAACACTCATATAACAAAATTAATATCGACCAAGACATTCTCGCAGCAACGCGCGGGGTTACATGCTCGTTATTTGACTAGATAAGAAGAAGAAAGAAAAAACCAAATTAACAATATATGATACAAATAAACTCTGTAGCATTTATTCTAATTCCTTTAACTTTACCAAGCACACGGGAGAATTATTTGAAACAAGTGCGTAAAGAAACCAATATAAAAAAAAATGGTTAATATTTAATGTGATAGAAAAAAGACAAATTGAGAATAAACATAACATATAATTTTTATTACGTCTTTCTCAAAGTTTTTAATTTGTTCATCACAGTTTAGAGATATAAAGACTTAATCACTTTTGCTTTCTATGTATGTGGGACAAAGTACTGAAATATATGACATCTAATCATATTATAACCTGAAACATAAATTCACAATTAGATAGATAACATGTTAGATAGCATAGAACACCTTTAAATTCTTTCACTCACTTACTATCAATTTCATCAAACATTTTTACATATAATATCTACAGTAATCAGCTATATACATTGTTATATTTTCTTTGCTTTAACAGTGACATATGCTAACCTTAAAAAATGTATTATACATAATACATTTAGAAAGCATATCGCTTTAGCTTCAATCATACATGTTCATTGTTTTTTAGAAACTTAGAATACTATGTATAACGATTCAGGACAACAATATTGTTAAACAACAATGTATATTAGATTCAACAAATGTTGTTTCTATAGCCTTCAGTTCCTAGTTTATATGGGGGATACTTGATAAATCACTTTTAAAAAGTTAAAAGAGTAAATATTGATTTATCAAGTATCCCTTTTAACTTTTTCCTTGTGGGTGCAGTTAAAAAAAGGGTTAATGGCATGTAATAGCTACGTACTTTTTCACTTGTGCCATTATCAGATACCAACCCAAAATATTACAAAAATACCCATCCAACTGCATACTTTATGTGTTGATATCAACAAATTCACCTTTTTTACCTAGAAAATTAAATGCACGTGATATTTGTATATTCCACCTCATTTTTTTTTTTTTTTTTTTTTAATTCCACCTAAGCTTTCTAACACATATTATAATGTGTTCTTCCCCAAATTGAAACACCACAACCCTAACACTTCAAACCCCAAATTAAAACACATACCCAACCCAAATTGCACCAAATTAAAACATGTCTACTTCTTCTTCTTCTTCAAATCAATACTATGGTCAATTTCCCAGGTTATGTAACTGCAAAAATCCATTACCATTGGTTCTTCGAAAATCAACAACTTTGAACCACCCTGCAAGACGATTTCTTTGTTGTCCTAATCCAAGTGTAAGTGGTTTTTTGTTAACATTTGATATTCGTTTGTGTTTAATTTCCCAGCTTACGATCCCATACAACAAAAACACAAAATTTAATTGATCTAATGCATTAATAACTTAATTGAAATACTTACTTTTAAAAAGCCCTATGAAATTTAACAGATTTGGAGATCAATTTTATGTTTAGAAAATTAGGGTTCATGAGTGGATTTCACAACTATGTGCGTTTTGTGTGTGTAGTTGTGTGTTTAATGATAGTCAAACATACAAGTCAAAGTTATAATACCGTTTCAAAGTAAAAATAAAAAAACAAAAAAATCCACGTATTGTCTATTACCGGTGTAGTCGGTTGCCTGTTAAGCCACGTAGGAAAACGTATGATAATGGTAATTTTTTTTAAAGTTTGATGGGTATTCTTATAATATTTTGGGTTGGTATCTGATAATGGCACATGTGGAAAAGTACGTAGCTATTACATGCCATTAACCCTTAAAAAAAAGAGTCGAGAAGCTGGGACATCACAAAATGAGAGACAACAAGATCATGGAAAAAAGGAAAGAGAAGACTCAGCTTGTGTGTCGTCAAAATTCTATATGGATTGATAAGACTAAATCGTAGTTAATAGTTCTTTATGAGTTCATCTTAATGACTCATGTTTTTCTTGTTAATGCCTTTTTGTTAATCATATCATGCTAAACACACACACTTGTAATGTTAGCCATCATAAAAAACATGATTGTGATTATTTGAAGTGGACGTGATTTGTACAAACAGAAAATCACTTGGTAGACTACATGACTAGATGTCCTTGATATGTGTTGGTGTATCATTTTTTGTTGATAATAGTGCTATGTGGTGTAGGAGATAATTTGACGGTGTGCGAACTGAATCAGCTAAAATAATACCTTCAAGCACTAGGAGCTCATTTTCATTGCCTTGATAAGATGATTAGGAACCAAAAAAATGGCTTAATTTTGAGTTGAATGAAGAAAAAAAAAAAAAGACCTTTATTTGATGCTGAAAATGACCATAAATGATTAAAGGACCAACTTTTTTAGTTTAGTGGGCTTTCAACTTATATACAAAAAGAGACACAGAGATACGTTACTACGAAAACCAATAAATCACTTTTCAATTAAGCAAAAAGAATAAAATTTCTTTCAACAAAACAACATTACATTCTTACGAGTCATTTAGGTGTAATTTTGGCTTCATTTCTAATAACATCAACTAATAAAGTTGTCGAATAACGAAATATATTCACTAACTAGTTAGACAAAAATCGCACGTGCAAGAGATATAGACATTGTTGTTAGATATTGATGAGAATGAGAATCCATGCATATTCGATATTTTGGTGGCCAACTTAGACAGTTGAGTTAAGCACATTTTTGTCCTTCTACAAATTTTCAATCTTTAGATAAGTTAAATGACTAAGCTGATACTTTTTTTGTAACATACGCTTCTTTAACTTTTCTAATATATATAATGTGATTCAGTGTACACCATGCTTCATAAATTATAGGAAGACAACCATACGATCGACTTGTTTTAATATACAGTAGTTTATTTAGTTTACGATATATTGCACACCCTTATTTTGGTGCATACCAATAGACAAATCTCAGTCATCCATCTATTTTGATCTAAAGGTAAGGATTAACCTAAGATTTAACATGTAAACCTAAGTCTATGTTTTTTCCCTCTTTTTCTTTGTCTTTTTCTTTTTCTTATTATTCTCTTTTTTTTTTTTTTTTTTTTTTTTTTTTTTTCTTTTCTTTTCTTTCCTTTTTTTTGTCTATCTTTTTCTATTTAACGTTTTCTTTTTTTCATTTTTTTGTAATGACCTTTTTTTTCACTTTTTTTTTTTTTTTTTTTTTTTCTAATTCATTTTTTTTAATAATTCACTTTTTTTTCACTTTTTTTTTCTTCCTTTTTTTAATTTTCATACGTTTTCGCCTGTTTTTTTACGTATTCGCCCATTTCATCCGTTTTCATACGTTTTTATCTGTTTTCATACGTTTTCTTCTGTTTTCTTACGTTTTTGCCCGTTTTCGCCCATTTTCATACGTTTTTGCCCGTTTTCTTACGTTTTCATACGTTTTTGTCTGTTTTCATACGTTTTCGTTCATTTTCTTACATATTCGCCCGTTCTTGTCTGTTTTCTTATGTTTTCATACGTTTTCGTCCATTTTCATTCGTTTTAATATGTTTTCATCCATTTTCTTTCATTTTCGTCCATTTTTCATACGTTTTCATCCATTTTCTGACGTGCTTTTACGCTTTCATACGTTTTTGTCCGTTTTCATACATATTCGTCCGTTTTCATGCGTTTTTATCCGTTTTCTTACACTTTCGTCCGTTTTCATCCGTTTTTGTCCATTTTCTTACGTTTTCGTTCATTTTCATACGTTTTCGTCCGTTTTCTTTTGTTTTCATCTATTTTTCATACATTTTTGTCCTTTTTCATATGTATTTTACGCTTTCATACTCTTTTTCATTCATTTTCATCCGTTTTTAAATACTTTTGGCCGTTTTCAGACATTTTGCATACGTTTTAGAATATCATAAGAAATATTCTGTGATTTTTTTAATATCACATGTGATATTCTTTGATTTTCTAATATCACAAGTGATATTCTGAGTACCACGAATATCACACGTGATTTTCTGAATATCACAAGTGATTTTCAACTAATGTTTTGTAACATGAAAATCACAAGTGATATTCAGAAAACCACAAGTGATAGATATTTAGAAAATCACAAGTGATATTCTGAATATCACAAGTGATATTCAGAAAATCACGAGTGATACTCTGAATATCAATTGTGATATTCAAAAACATAAGAAGTGGATTGAAACATAAGAAAATCACAAGTGATATCTGTCCATTTTCTTACATTTTCATACATTTTCGTCCGTTTTCGTTCGTTTTAATACACTTTCATCCATTTTTATCGTTTTCATCTATTTTTCATACGTTTTCGTCCGTTTTCAGACGTGCATTTACGTTTTCATACATTTTTGTCCGCTTTCATACATATTCGTCCATTTTCGGACTGTTTCATCCGTTTTCTTACGCTTTCATCCGTTTTCTTGCGTTTTCATCCGTTTTCTTACACTTTCATTTGTTTTCTTACGTTTTCATTCATTTTCATACGTTTTCGTCCATTTTCATCAGTTTTCTTCCATTTTTCATACATTTTCGTCCTTTTTAATATGTGTTTTTACGCTTTCATACGTTTTCATCCGTTTCATTCATTTTCGTCTGTTTTTAAATGCTTTCAGACATTTTCATACATTTTTGAATATCATAAGAGATATTCTATGAAATTCATAATATCACAAGTGATATTCCGAATATCACAAGTGAATTTTTGAATATCACATGTGATATTCTTTGATTTTTTGAATATCACAAATAATGTTCTGAGTACCACAAATGATATTCTGAATATCATAAGTGATATTATGTGATATTCAGAATATCAATATCACAAGTGATATTCTGAATATCACAAGTTATTTTCAACTAATGTTTTGTGACATGAAAATCACAAGTGATAGTGATATTCAGAATATCATAAGTGATACTCTGAATATCAATTGTGATATTCAAAAACGTAAGAAAATTGATGAAAACATAAGAAAATCACAAGTGATATTCGTCCGTTTTCTTACGTTTTCGCCCATTTTCGTCCATTTTCATATGTTTCATCTGATTTCGTTCATTTTCGTTCTTCTTCATACGTTTTAGACCGTTTTCATCCGTTTTCCTTTATTTTTATCAATTTTCATATGTTTTTGTCCATTTTCATGCGTGCTTTTACGCTTTCATACGTTTTTGTCCGTTTTCATACGTATTCGTCCATTTTTTTATGTAAACCATCAATACGGCATAAAAATATGTCCAATGAGCTTTTGAAGACTAGTTTCACGCTTTACAATACGGCAATCTACATTAAAGAAAAACACAAAAAAATTAATAATTAATACAAATTTATTGGCAAATCAAAGGGTGCTTGTAATCACAATCACACAATCATCCCTATAACTTGACAATAACAATGTAGTGATACCAACTTAGACAAAGAACACTCATCTAAATATATAAAGTAGCAACATTTCTTTTGCTTGACCTATGTGGGATGATGTTTGAAAAAGTTAAAGTAATTAAACAAACTTACCGAATATGCGACACTCAAATTAAAAATCCCAAACACTCCTCCGCACACAATTGCAACACTCCTCCGTCAGCCACCACAACAACCACCATAGTACCTTACACTCCTCCGCACACAAGGTGAAAGAAAATAAGATCTTGGAAGAGCTTTTTGTTAGTTATATTATGTTGAATGAGACTCAGTCATCAAAAATGTGATTCAGTGATTCTTTGAATAGATGTTGATTTATCATTTGTTGTTGATATACTCCTATGTACAACACATCTAGAAGCACACCTTGTCAAGTGCTAAGAGTTCATTTTAATTGCCTTAATTTGAGTTAAATGAAGAAAAACCAGACATAAAATTGATGCTCAAGTGACCACAAATGATTTTTGTTTAGCAAATGACCACAAATGATTAAATCACCTACATTTATATAGACATCATTAATGGATTGGTCTCCAACATTTTGCCCATACACTGAAAATACAGACCAAGTAGAGTTAAATTGATGTCAAAACAAAATGGCAAAATCCAATTCTTGATGGTATATATTACCAGATTTAGAGTTGTTTTAAAAGAAGACTGAGAAGTTGATATGTTTACTAAAGGGAAATAATATACTAGTAGTTAGTTATCAAAAAAGGGAGCTCTCTTAAGTTATTGGTTCATCTGGAAGTGAAAACAACTTTGTCACATTCTAAATGAGAGATGGTTGATTAGAAGAACAAAGTTCACCATAATTTCCATGATTTTATCAACGAGGCCTGAATGAGTAACTTAGAATGAAAGTACATGCTAGAGACCACTTACCACAATTCCAAAACTTCTCGACGAATGTGAATGAAACATTCTTGGAATCACAGACAACAAAAAATCAACCCAAATCGCGTCAGCATTTTCCCATCATTTGATATACACAAAGGCGTTCAAAAATAATGCCTCCCAAGTCCCAAGATCAGTTTGATATGGAATGGACACCAGTTTAGTCCAATAATCATTCAGTTTGGGGGCAAGTAACATGTAAAGGTACCTAGAACCTGGGCCATTGTTTCCAGAAAGAACGTGGACCCCGGCAAGTCAGTCACCTCTCCATAATGCTCAAAAAGTTCGGGACAATAATGATCCCAATATTTCTATGATATTTTGTTTACCTTTCGAATGCATTCCAAGCTCTCGGGACATGAGAAACTATCGTTAGTTTTATGAACATAAATTAATAGTCGTGTGTTAGGATCGAACTTGAGATCACGGGATTGCACACTTTACGTATGAAAAGTAAATGAATAATAATTATATATAAATGTTATATTAATTATTAAAACATAAACACTTAACGATCGTTAACATTTAACGGAAAAGGCTAACGACCGTTAGACGAATAAAAGGAAAGGGACTATAGATGAAAATTGGAATGTCAAGAAGGCTCTAGAACCCCTTGTGGGTTGCTTGGGCCGATCGGCCATAGGGATCCCACATCCCTTGGTGTAGCTTTTGTTCCAAGTTTTCTATCCTATATAAACACACAAGGATTCATGGTTTTCTCATATAACTTGAACACATAATCTTGTGTATGGCTGAGCAAAACCGCCCGCATCCAGATTCCCCGCCCGATCCCGACCAACCCGCCTGCCCGATTCCGATCCCGACTAGTAAACGGGTCGGGAGTCAGTTTGCATTTCAGGAGAACTCAGGAGTCGGGTCGGGACGGGATGAAAACGGAAAAACAACAAAGAAAACCGACAAATGAGACCGATCCTGACCGATCCCGACTGTCCCAATACCGAACCGATTGGTTTCGGGTCGGGATTCGGTTTACATTTCCCGCGAACTCGGGATTCGGGCCTCGTCGGGACGGGTCGGGTTTAGGCCCGATGCACACCCCTAATCTTGTGTGTGTTTTCTCTCCTCTTCTCCTTGTAAGGATTCGACACCCCATTAAAGTTTAAGGGTGTCGAAACTTTGTGATTCTCAAAGTGTTTGTGTTTGTTTTACTTGCATAAACGTTTACTTAAAGTACTACGTGTGTACAAGACCGTGATACAAACACATCATTGTTTGATTATTGGATTTAATTTTTTGAATCCACATAAACCCTAATTAGGGTTCTTGAGTTGAAGATTTGCATCATTTGATTATTGTTCGGGCTAGAATCACTACGGTATGTTTACTATTTATATTTGATTAATTAATTACATATTATATGATCTTGTTATAATTGCTTCCGCTATGCTTACTTGATGTGTTTGGTTTATTTATATGCATGTTATGATATTATAATTCCAATAACTATGTCGTCAAGAAGGCCATACGCTCATACCACAATGACATCTTAAATCCGTGAATCTCACCCCTTATGGGTTGTCTTTTTGTTAGATGAGATGGCATGGTTGATAATAGGTCTGAGCATCAGGCCGGATCCCGACCCGACCCGTCCTGATTAATCCTAATCCCGAAAGTCAACTAAATCGTAAACTGAATACCGACCCTAAAGTAGTCGGTTTTTTGGCTCGTCCCGACCCGTCCTGAACTAGTTGGTTTTTGCTTCTATTTTGTAGGTTTTTGGCCCATCCCGACCCGTCCCAAATCCCGAAAATGCTAAAAATCCATCTCGACTTCCAACCCAAGAAGCTATAATTCAGTTTCGGGACTATTGGTTTATGTCAGGATCAGATCGATTGTCGGGACTCAGGCGGTTTTGCTCACCCCTAGTTGATAACTACTTGATATGTGCAATTGAAAACAAAGTTTTTTTTTAAAGAGTAAAAAACAGTTATGTTGATATCCCACATCGCCTCATGGCGAAATAGTCAAAGGTAGGGGTTTCTATAAAATGAGAGACCAAATAGTGGCAAACATAAGATCTTATACATTTTTATAATTTCTTTTTGTTTTACAAGCCAGTTAAAATATTTTACGAATTTTTTTTGTCCAGCGCATCAATTTTATTTATTAAGTGAAAAATTGATGCTTTTTGCAAAAAAAAAATTCTTATAATTTTTAAATATGCGTCTAAAAATTAAAAAAAAAGAAAAAAAAGAAAAAAAAAAAAAAAGCAACTATATGAGGGATGCTTGACAAATCACTTTTAATCACTTTTAAGTCCAAATTTATTATTACAATAAATAATAAATTTATTATTGTTGCGATCATTGTTGTAACTATGAGATTATTACAATAAATAATCAGTAGTTTATATGAGGGATGCTTGACAAATCACTTTTAATTTGTTAAAGAGTAAAATTTACTTTCTATTAGAACAACATTGCATTGGTACGAGTATTTCAAATGTCTTATTGCTTTTCATTTATATTAACACCAACTAAAAAAAATTAGATAACAAAACACATTCAGTTATAAAATAGACAGAAATCATAGGTTCAAGCTAGACATATAAACATTGTTGATGCACCAACAATTTTGTCGCGCATGCATTCAGTTATTAGACATTTTTATATTGTTATGATTGAAGGTGAGGAGAGTAGGAAACGAAAGCCTTGCGAAAAAAGCGAGAGCAGTGGAGAGGGAGGTGGCGAATGAGAATTTTTGAAAATTGCTTGTTTGTCGTGGTTTTTTTTTGTTTTTATAGTTTTGATTAATTTTATGTTTGTTCATTTATGTTAGCAATGTGGTCAATAAAATAAGTTGTTTCATTAAAAAATTAGGTTTGAATCACTAGTACAAAAGTTGAGTTCGGTTCATGGTTGAGTTTCTGAAACTGAAGAGAGACTGAACCGATACTTAGTTGGTTCTTTGTTACTTAGTTTCCATTGTTATGTTCTCAGTCCATGTGTGAAAAAAACAGGTTCTTTGTTGGTCCGGTTGAAAACGGACTTTTTCATTTATTTGAATGATACAAAGTCGTTTTAGCAAGAAGTTAGTCTTAAGTCACTATTCCAAAAGCTCCAGTCTCGACCATGGTTACCGGCACTATAAGGTCTTGCTCTCAGTTCATATATGGACTGTTGAACAATGCACACACGTAGTGCTTGCATAAACTAGAATAGGGTCTAGGGTGTTGCTTCAGTATGATACTATGATTGATGCAGATACTTGCATTTTACAACCGCGAGTCATGATCTCCTGCATAGATTATAAGGACTTCTGTATACCATTGCTTTAATATCGGGTCTTGGAGATGCATCTTTTTGAGGATGATTTTAGGCACATAAAAGTGGAATTTTCTTTATGTGGTGTCTATTCTTTTTGCTGCGGCATTAAGTTAGCTATAGGATTCCTAATGTTTATTGGTTTCAAGAGCTTTCACTTGTTCCTTTGCGTGAAATTTTTACTGTAAATCACCATAGCATGACCATTGTAAGCAATTTATTTTTCTGTATTTTGTTTCGTTAATTTATCATGCTCTTAAATCACCTGCACCCGTTTAGAACCTTCCAAGTACTAAGGTGATTAAGAAACAAAAATACTGTGTTGATTTGAGATAAGTGAAGAAAAACAAGACCTAAATTTGAAGTTTAGTGTCACGCTTTTAATAATAATAATAAAGGCAAATCTACAAATAAAAAGACCAAAACCAAAAAAAAAAAAAAAAAAAGGTTATAGCTTATACTATAATATTGTTCAAGATGCATGATAGGTTCGTGGTCACAAACGCACCTACACCTTGACAATAAAAGTGTACTCATACCAACTTGATTAAGGGACACCCACCTCAATATATAAACTAGTAACATTTTTTTTTTTGGTTGACCAATGTGGGATGAAAGCATATATTTTCTTTTGTTTATAAAAAAAGTAGCCGCCATTCATCTTTAACCTTGTTAGTTGTTACCATTGCCGGACACATGGATACTTCTAAGTCTAAATTTAATATTGTTGCGACCATTGTTGCAACTATGGTTTATATGAGCCTTAATGAAGTAAGTACTTTAGATAAAAGAATGGCATGCATAAACACGCTCTTGCATCACATAGATCGGTCACATTTAATCCTATAAATATTTTCTCAAACCCAATATAAGATTATAGTATTCTCCCCGTCTCAAAATTATAGTTCATGTTTCCTTTTTAGGAGGTTCCAATTTAATTGTCCACTACTAAATATAGATAAGAAAGTTTGATCGAATTTACCATATTATTATCCTTACTTCAAATTATTATTACAAACTTTAAAGAAGACATTAATTAATTGACTAAGGGTAAAACTATCATTTTGTCAAAAGTAAAAGAGAGAAATCAATAATAATTATGTTTATTTTAAACTGTGTGTTTTTTTTATGGGTGATAATAATTTTTTGACGGAGGGAGTAAATACATAGTAGTTTATATGAGGGATACTGCTTGATTAATCACATTCAAAAAGTTAAAGAGTAAAATTTGTACTATTAGAACAACGTTGCATATATTGTTACGAGTTATTCAAGTGTCAAGAAAGGTGTCAAATAACAAAACACGTTCAGTTATTATTTAGACATAAATCATACGTGCAAGAATATAAACATTATTGATAATACACAAACAAGTTTGTCACATGTGCATTCAGTTATTAGACAATATTGTTATTATTAGAGAGAAATCACACGTGCAAGAGTACGTTATAGACAGTGTTGTTGTTTGAGATGCCGTTTTCGAATTTGGTCATGAGACATTTTTGTCACTTTACAAATATCAATACATAACATGCCCTTTATATTTGTTGATTTTATGAAATAGTCTGATCTTCGTCTCTCCGAGTTTATAAACAAAAAGAGACATAGATGGGGATTATTTTCAACCAAAAAAGAAAAGGAGAAAAGGTTCTATAAACTAAAGGGTGTTTCTTTTTTTAGTTACGGGAAAGGAATATTATAACCCACTAATTTAATAGTATTTCTTTACTTAGGCTATGTTTCTTTTTTTTTTTTGTTAGTGGAGGGAACATGAGACCCATTTATTTAATATTATTACTTTTCTTGTTTGGCCCCACTAATTTCACTATCTCATCTATATTTGGAGAGTCTGACAATCAGATGCTGTAATAGACTGCGGGACCCATTTGTCCCTTAACTTACAAAAAAATAAACAACCTCTTACTGTATATCCACAAAGCTTAAATTATAGTGTCCTCCCATTTAAAAGGCTCATATAGACGTGGGACTTACATGAACCCTTACCTAAAGAAAAAAATAAACACACCCTAAATGTACGTTACTATGAAAACCAGTAAATCACATTTCAATTAAGCACAAAGAATAAAGGGAGAATTGCATATATACCCACTAAAACTCAAAAACTTGCATATTTTCCCAAAATACAAGTTTTCAATGCATGATGTACAATGCAAGTTAAGCATGTTTTGGGTATATATGCAAATATGCAAGTTTTAGTGGGTATATATGCAATTGCCCCAAGAATAAAATTTCTTTCAACAAAACAACATTACATTCTTACGAGTCATTTAGGTGTAATTTTGGCTTCGTTTCTAATAACACCAACTAATAAAGTTGTCAAATATCGAAATACATTCACTAACTAGTTAGACAAAAATCGCAAGTGCAAGAGATATAGACATTGTTGTTAGATATTGATGTGAATGAGAATCCATATTCGATATTTTGGTGGCCAACTTAGACAGTTGAGTTAAGAACATTTTTTGTCCTTTTTTTTTTTTTTTTTTTTTTTTTTTTTTTTTTGAACGGGAATTGTGGCTACATGGCCTCTAGCCCAGAAGGCGTAGCGAGCCCACACTATCGGTCCAGCCCAGAAGGCAATGACAACCTTCCTTTTACACACACGGAAGAAAACCCTTATCGCCCTAGACAAGACTCGAACTGACCTTGCCTAGGAGGGTAAAACCTCCATACCGCTAGACAGTTGAGTTAAGAACATTTTTGTCCTTCTACAAATATTCAATCTTTAGATAAGGTAAATGACTAAATGCAACTAAGCTGATACTTGGATGATCCGAAATTATGTTTTGTAACATAGGCTTGTTTAACTTTTCTACAGTAATATATATAATGTGATACAGTGTACACCATGCTTCAATAAATTATAGGAAGACAACCATATGATCGACCTATTTTAATATACAGTAATTGATTTAGTTTACGATATAATGACACCTTACAGCATATATAATTCGTTACTCTTATTACACAACATACTTGTACACTATTTAGATATTCAGGGACGTACGATAACTAGAACTAACTACAATATGCACGTTTAATTAGCAGTTTTTTCATCTTGCGTAAATTGTCCACATTTGTGATTCATTTGGGGTTTAGGTTGTTCCACAAAAAGGTGTGAATTGGCGGGAACACCCTGACCCTATGTGCCTTTTGACACCAGCCATTGTCCACCCCATAACGAATAGCTCCGACAACTCTCCTGACCCAATAAGGTACCAACTAAAGTGAGCACGAGCCGAGACTCGAACCTGTGACCTTTTATCCCCAAAATCTCTCAAGTTGACCCATGCGTTTTTTGGAGGCGATTAGGGGTGTTCATCGGTTCAGTTATCGTATTATTCGGTTTATTTGGTTCGGTTAATTCTTTTCTGGGTTAAACCGAAAGTCGAACCGAATTCAAATTTGATTCAACCGAACCGAATAACCGAAAACCGAACCAAACAACCCGAATTAGATTATTTTAATTATTATTTTTATTTAGTTATATATATTTTTAGCACAATTTTTTTTAAGCTTAAATAATATTATATTTATACTAAGAAAGAGTTTTAGTGATTTTTTTTTTCATATAAATACATAGAAAAAAATATTTTTATATGAATTCGGTTTTCGGTTTTCATTGCCAAAACCATATCCAAACCGATAACCAAATATTTAGTTTGGTTCAGTTCGGTTTTGACCAATTCGCTTTCGATTTTCGGTTACCGTTGATATTACCCGAGAAGCTATTACGGTCATCCACAAGAAGCTAAGTACTTCTATCAAGGTCACCTAAGAAGAAGGTAAGAACGCGACGGACCCATTGACCACATTGTCAATGATCGAGAGTGGCTAGCTGTCACGGCATTTTTAGAAAACCAAATTCAAATGGGGGCACCCAAGCTGTATAGAGGACCGGAACTAGTAGATATGTCTCCCATGCCCTGAAAAATGAGTTTACTTTCGGTTAAATTGGACATGAGTAAACTTTAAAGGTAAATACGAACTGGACACGAGGACCAGAACTAATTCAATTTTCTCTTGCTACATGATGACTCATTTTATGCTTAGTTGTATTGATATGATTTCATTCAATGCAATGTACCTAAACTATATGAACATAATTCTAAATCAAGCTAAATATTAATGCATTCTGGTATAGAAAAATAAATAAATATTTTTGTGAAAAAGCTGGATGTTCCTTTAAGAATTTTAGACTATAATATGACAGGATATAGCTGATAGATGTTGTTTGATGTAAACCATTAAATTAAATATAGTGAGGAAGAGTCGCTATAAAATCTGGCCAATGATAGTTTCACACTTCAAAATATGGCGATCTACAAAAAAAATTAAGAGAAATCTAGAAATAAAAAAAACACAAAAAAAGTTAACGAACTTATACAATTTATTGTCAATTGGCTGGTAAATAGGTTGTGCTCGCAACCCTCATGCATACCTTTGACAATAAGAGTGTACTAATAGCAACTTGCACAAGGAATACTCACCTCAATATATAAACTAGCAACATTTCTTTTGCTTGATCTATGTGGGATGAAAGCAATACTTTTAGTGACGACAAGGAATACTCACCTTTCACAAGTCATTACCACCTCACAAAAAATAGCTCCGACAACTCTCCTGACCCAATACGGTACCAACTAGAGTGAGCACGAGCCAAGACTTGAACCCGTGACCTTTTATCCACAAAATCTCTCCAGTTGATCCATGGGTTTTTTGGGGGGAGTAGGGGTGTTCATCGGCTCGTTTATCGGTTTATTCTGTTTATTCGGTTCGGTTAGTTTGGTTAATTTTTTTCTGGATTAAATCAAAAATCAAACCGAACCGAATTCAAAGTTGATTCAACCGAACTCCTATAACTGAAAACCGAACCGAATAAACTGCATTACATAATTTTAATTATTTTTTCATTTAATTATATACATTTTTAGCCCAATTTTTTTAAGCTTAAAAAATATTATATTTATATATACTAAGATAGAGTTTTAGTGATTTTTTATTTTTTATTTTTTTTTTCATATAAATACATAGAAAATGTTTATTTATATGAATTCGGTTTTCGGTTTCCATTGCCAAAACTATATCTATACCAATAACCAAATATTTAGTTCGGTTCGGTTCGAATTTGACCAGCTCAATTTGGTTATGAATTCTGTTCAGTTGTTTTCAGTTCTGATCGGTTAGGTTTCGGTGTTTGGTACATATTGTGGATATTACCCGATCAGTAACACCCATAGAGGTGCGTACCAATTACCAACTGAGCCAAAGCACATTTGAGGTTTACGTTGTTTTAATAGATGTTTTCCTATTATTACGTGTTATATATATAAGTATTTACAAATTAGTATTATCGTGAGTTGTGTGTTCATATTAAAATAAAAAGTTGGTTATGGGTAAATAAAGGATAAAAAAAAAGTTATTACGGGATTTGTATGTGTGTGCATGACTGTGTTACGTGCTATGTATATGTTTGTATTAATGAAACTGATAAGCTAAACTCTAAGTTACACTGATTCTATAAATTTGAAACTATTCCACAAGTTCAACCAACATGCACGTTTAAGGATTATGCATGCAAGTGTTTTTTTCAATATCAACAACTTTACCATTTTTTTCTTCAACGGTAACCACACAGTTTTTCCAGTTACGATTTCTTTTTATTAGGTTTAGACGGTCAAAACATTATGATGCATATATTTTGCTTATTTAAAAACCTATTCATTCTTTTCCTTTCTGTCATTCGGATGCAAATTGTATCACTACACAATTTTTACGAAAGTAACATATACAATGTATTTGCAAATTTACTTTTCTAATAGTAAAAATAAGTCAATTTACAAATAAAATAAATACAAAAAAGTTAATAACTTATACAAATTATTGTGAAGGTATAGCACCAGGATTATAACAACATCACAATCCATAGTATACATTCACATTAACAATGTATTGATATGAACTTGGTAATGAACACTCACCTCAATATATAAACTAGCAATATTTCTATAGCTTGACCTATGTGGGGTGAAAGGATATACTACCTCCGTCCCATAAAAACTGTCCAGTTTGACTTTTCAAAGTCAAACTGACTCAACTTTGACCTTATTTATTTTTGTGAGTATTATATAATACTTTATGAAAAATATATGAATGGATTGAGTTTTAAGTGTGTTTTTCATTGGTAAAATTTTTGATCAAGTATTATATAACACATAAAAAATATTTATGGTCAAAGTTGAACAAGTTTGACTCTGAAAAGTCAAGCTGGACAGTTTTTATAGGACGGAGGGAGTAATTTTTTTAGCTTCACCTCAACATTTCTTTTGGACATACGGATACTACTAAGTCCAAATTTATTATTGTTGCGACCATTGTTGCAACTATAGCTCATATGAGCCTTAATGAAGTAAGTACCCGAGATAAAAAAAATGTCATGACTTACACGCGCTCTTGCATCAGATGAGATCGGTCACATTCAAATATTCAATCCTATAATATTCTCTCAAACCACAATTCAAGATTATAGTAAATACATGGTAGTTTATATGAGGGATACTTGATAAATCACTTTCAAAAAGTTTTAGAGTAAAATTATTTCCTATTAGAATCAAGACTCTTGTTGTTGAAGCCTCTTTGAATCAGTTCTGAACTGCAAGCACAAGTACGTGTGCAAGCATATGATCTTGCAAACAGGCTGGCATCTGATTTCTTTCGGCAAAACTTAAGGTAGCCTGAATGGTATCTCTCTATTAACAGAACAACCCTCTGATTAAATTAAACTTAAACTCACAAAACAATACTTATTAGATTTCATATATGTATGTACCAATGTTCGTACAAATTTTCTAGTTTTGTTGGTTCCAAGGACAACAAAATTGGTCATATTTCCTATCAAATATGAAGTCATTCCAAGATTGAAAAGCATATAACATATGACGAATATCAATTCTATTTCAAGCATGCAAATCACCATATCCCACAGTAGTAAGAGCTGTTATTGAGCTGTACATGGATGTTACATAGCAGATCCACAAACTCTCGTGTTCAAAGTCTTCATTACCATACCTTATCCAAGTCTTGCCTAGATAATGAGCAGCAAGATTATAGTATAAGCACCCAACACTATGTACCGCAAAAATTGTAACCTGTACAGATAAAACGGATAACATTAGACTAATCACAACACTCGTACCGCAATTTGTATTGTCCAAAGGTAACTTGCGTGAGCTTATTTGATACCAAAATTACAGACTTAGTATCCTGTATGCATAGCTTCCTTATGAATGCGATATTACTATTAAAGTGACTAGATGATAACACCCAGAATAAAACTACTTAAAGCAATAAGCTTAGCGCATCGAACCCAAAAGTAGTTAAAGTTCCTATCATTCTCCAATCTGTTACACAAGAAGATTGAAACATAAAGCAAAGATGATATTAACTACATTATTCAAGACTATAGCTCTTCAAGTGAAACGACATACCTGGCAAACAAGAAGCTAACTCTGCGCAGCCGCCAGAGCCTAAGCAGTTAGATAAGCATAGGTTTGAAAAGCACCACTGAATATCTTCTGAATGAGTTCAGATGGAATAGTGGAAATGACATCAAACGCCAACCAAGTGCTTGCACTCCAAACAATCTTCTTTCGGTCATCCACGAGAAGCTAAGTACTTCTATCAAGGTCAGCTAAGAAGAAGGTAAGAATGAATTCAACTGCAACGGACCCATTGACCACATTGTCAATGACCGAGAGTGACTGTCGAGGGCGTTTTTAGAAAACCAAATTCAAAATGGGTCACCCAAGCTGTATAGAGGACCGGAACTAGTAGATATGTCTCCCATGCCCTGAAAAATGAGTTTGCTTTCGGTTAAATTGGACATGAGTAAACTTTAAAGGTAAATACGAACTGGACACGAGGACCAGAACTAGTTCAATTTTCTCTTGCTACATGATGACTCATTTTATGCTTAGTTGTACTGATATGATTTCATTCAATGCAATGTACCTAAACTATATGTACATAATTCTAAATCAAACTAAATATTTATGCATTCTGATATAGAAAAAGAAATAAATATTTCTGTGAAAAAGTTAGATGTTCCTTTAAGAATTTTAGACTATAATATGATAGGATATAACTGATAGATGTTGTTTGATGTAAACCATGAAGAGTCGTTATAAAATCTGTCCAATGAGCTTGTGAAGACTAGTTTCACACTTTAAAATAAGGCAATCTACAAGTAAAAAAATAAGAGAAATCTACAAATAAAAAAACACAAAAAAGTTAACTAACTTATACAATTCACTGTCAAAGGTTTTTGCAAAGGAGTTGTGCTCACAACTCTCACGCATACCTATGACAATAATAGTGTACTAATAGCAACTTGGAAAAGGAACACTCACCTCAATATATAAACTAGCAACATTTCTTTTGCTTGATCTATGTGGGATGAAAGCAATACTTTTAGTGACGACAAGGAATACTCACCTTTCACCAGTCATTGTCCACCTCACAAAGAATAGCTCCGATAACTCTCCTGACCCAATACGGTACCAACTAGAGTGAGCACGAGCCGAGACTTGAACCCGTGACCTTTTATCCACAAAATCTCTCCAGTTGATCCATGAACTTTTTGGGGGGAGTAGGGGTGTTCATCGGCTCTTTATCGGTTTATTCCGTTTATTCGGTTCGGTTAGTTTGGTTAATTTTTTTTTGGATTAAATCGAAAATCAAACCGAACCGAATTCAAATTTGATTAAACCGAACTCCTATAACCGAAAAACGAACCGAATAAACTGAATTACATAATTTTAATTATTTTTTCATTTAATTATATGCATTTTTAGCACAATTTTTTTTAAGCTTAAAAAATATTATTTATATATACTAAGAGAGAGTTTTAGTGATTTTTTATTTTTTATTTTTTTTTCATATAAATACATAGAAAATGTATATTTATATGAATTCGGTTTTCGGTTTCCATTGCCAAAACTATATCTATACCAATAACCGAATATTTAGTTCGGTTCGATTCGAATTTGACCAGTTCAATTTGGTTATGAATTATGTTCAGTTGTTTTCGGTTCTGGTCGGTTAGGTTTCGGTTTTTGGTACATATTGTGGATATTACCCGATCAGTAACACCCATAGAGGTGCGTACCAATTACCAACTGAGCCAAAGCACATTTGAGGTTTAGGTTGTTTTAATATATGTTTTCCTATTATTACGTGTTATATAAGTGTCTTAGTAGCTTGCTTGTGAGCATCATTACCGGAAAAAAGTAGCCTACTTGAGAAAGAAGGGGCGGGCACTCTTGTCTTTCAACCCCACTATACTATTCATAGTTGTGGGGCACTGTGTACTTACTGCCTCTACGATAACCTCCCTTTGTTTTCAAATTAGCTAGTATTATCGTGAGTTGTGTGTTCATATTAAAATAAAAAGTTGGTTATGGGTAAACAAAGGATAAAAAAAAGTTATTACGGGATTTGTATGTGTGTGCATGACTGTGTTACGTGCTATGTATATGTTTGTATTAATGAAACTAATAAGCTAAACTCTAAGTTACACTGATTCTATAAATTTGAAACTATTCCACAAGTTCAACCAACATGCATGTTTAAGGATTATGCATGCAAGTGTTTTTTTCAATATCAACAACTTTACCGTTTTTTTCTTCAACGGTAACCACACAGTTTTTCCAGTTACGATTTCTTTTGATTTGGTTTAGACGGTCAAAACATTATGATGCATATATTTTGCTTATTTAAAAACCTATTCATTCTTTTCCTTTCTGTCATTCGGATGCAAATTGTATCATTACACAATTTTTACGAAAGTAACATATACAATGTATTTGCAAATTTACTTTTCTAATAGTAAAAATAAGTCAATTTACAAATAAAATAAATAAAAAAAGTTAATAACTTATACAAATTATTGTGAAGGTATACACCGGATTATAACAACATCACAATCCAAAGTATACATTCACAATAACAATGTATTGATATGAACTTGGTAATGAACACTCACCTCAATATATAAACTAGCAATATTTCTATAGCTTGACCTATGTGGGGTGAAAGGATACATTTTTCTTTAGCTTCACCTCAACATTTGTTTTGGACATATGGATACTTCTAAGTCCAAATTTATTATTGATGCGACCATTGTTGCAACTATAGCTCATATGAGCCTTAATTAAGTAAGTACTTGAGATAAAAGAATGTCATGACTTACACGCGCTCTTGCATCGGATAAGATCGGTTACATTCAAATATTCAATCCTATAATATTTTCTCAAACCACAATTCAAGATTAAAGTAAATACATGGTAGTTTATATGAGGGATACTTGATAAATCACTTTCAAAAAGTTAAAGAGTAAAATTTTTTTCCTATTAGAACAACATTGCATTGTTACGAGTGTCAAGAAAGTTGTCAAATAACGAAACACATTCAGTTATTAATTAGAAATAAATCATACGTGCAAGAGTATAAGCAATGTTGATACATGAACAATTTTGTCACACATGCTTCCAGTTATTAGACATTGTTATTGTTAGAGAGAAATCACTCGTGCAAGAGTTATCGACATTGTTATTTTAGATAATGAGACGAAAAGCTGTTTTCGAATTTGGTAATGAGACATTTTTGTCACTTTACAAATGTTATTTAAGAAAATGAGATATGCTTTTGGAATGGAATCAAGACTCTTGTTACTGAAGCCTCTCTGACTCAGTTCTGAACTGCAAGCACAAGTGTGCAAGCATATGATCTTGCAAACGGGCCGGCAACTGATTTCTTTGGGCAAAACTTGAGGCATCTTGAATGGTATCTCTCTATTAACAAAACAACCCTTTGAGTAAACTTAAACTCGCAAAACAATACTTATAAAGATTTTAAGTCATATATGTATCACCTACAAATTGTCTAGTTTTGCTGGTTCCATGGACAACCAAATTGGTCATATTTCCTATCACATATGGAAGTCATTCCAGGATTGAAAAGCATGTAGCATATGACGAATATCATTTCCCTTCTATTTCGAGCATGCAAATCACCAAATCCCGCATTAGTAAGAGTCATAATTGACCAATACATGGATGTTACATAAGAGATCTCCCGTGTTCAAAGTCTTCATTACCATACCCTATCCAAGTCTTGCCTAGATAATGAGCATCAAGATTATAGTAGAAGCACCCAACACGATGTACAATAAAAATTGTAACCTGTACAGATAAAACGGATAACACTAGACTAATCACAACACTCATATCGCAATTTGTATTGTCCAAAAGTAACTTACATGAGCTTATTTGATACCAAAATTACAGACTTATGAATAGTTTCCTGTATGCATAGTTTCCTTATGAATGAGATATTACTATTAATGTGACTACATGATAACACCCAGAATAAAACTATTTAAAGCAATAAGCTTAGCTCATCGAACCCAAAAGATGATATTAACTACATTATCCAAGACTATAGCTCATCAAGTGAAAACGACATACCTGGCAAACAAGAAGCTAACTCTGCGCAACCGCCAGAGCCTAAGAAGTTAGATAAGCATAGGTTTGAAAAGCACCACTGAATATCTTCTGAATGAGTTCAGATGGAATAGTGGAAATGACATCAAACACCAACCAAGTGCTTGCACTCCAAGCAATCTTCTCTCGGCCATCCACGAGAAGCTAAGTATTTCTATCAAGGTCAGCTAAGAAGAAGGTAAGAACGAATACAACCACAACGGACCCATTGACCACATGGTCAATGATCGAGAGTGACTGTCGAGGGCGTTTTTAGAAAACCAAATTCAATATGGGTCACCCAAGCTGTATAGAGGACCGGAACTACTAGATATGTCTCCCATGCCCTGAAAAATGAGTTTACTTTCGGTTAAATTGGACATGAGTAAACTTTAAAGGTAAATACGAACTGGACACGAGGACCAGAACTAATTCAATTTTCTCTTGCTACATGATGACTCATTTTATGCTTAGTTGTACTGATATGATTTCATTCAATGCAATGTACCTAAACTATATGTACATAATTCTAAATCAAAATAAATATTTCTGTGAAAAAGTTGGATGTTCCTTTAAGAATTTTAGACTATAATATGATAGGATATAACTGATAGATGTTGTTTGATGTAAACCATGAAGAGTCGTTATAAAATCTGTCCAATGAGCTTGTGAAGACTAGTTTCACACTTTAAAATAAGGCAACCTACAAGTAAAAAAATAAGAGAAATCTACAAATAAAAAAACACAAAAAAGTTAACTAACTTATACAATTCATTGTCAAAGGTTTTGAAAAAGAGTTGTGCTCACAACTCTCATGCATACCTATGACAATAAGAGTGTACTAATAGCAACTTGTAAAAGGAACACTCACCTCAATATATAAACTAGCAACATTTCTTTTGCTTAATCTATGTGGGATGAAAGCAATACTTTTTCTTTTGTTCAATTTAACTTTCTGATAAGGCGACTTGAAAGTTTCAAAAGACACCCGAGATTCAAAACTTACTGTATATGGTGTAAAGAACTGTCAAAAATGTTCAATAAGATATCAAAATGCATAACTCTGATAGTGTTGCAGTAAATGGGTCAAGTTGATTTACATAGACCTTCAAACAAGATTATCCACGTTAGGATTCAGTGTTTGAAGATTCTTTACACTCTTCATTATAAAAAAACTCCTTTTATTTACAAAAAAGTTAAAATAAATGCCAATCTCCAGGTCTTTAATGGCAGCCTTTACTTGATTTCACAATTTTGCCTCAACAGTCACAAAAGGTAAAAAATCTGACAAAATATGAGATTAAGAAGGAGGTGTCAAGAGTTGAAGGGGAGGAAAGGGAGGTGGCACAGGAGGAGTTTCGAAATTGCTTGTATATGGTGATTTTTTGTTTTTAACTTCCATTTAGGACAAACTATTAGATGATTTATTGCTGTTAGAAATGTGGTCAATTATATAAGCTGATGAGTTGAGATCCATGAAGAACCCATACATGTCATAGAACCTATCAACCAATCATAGCCACTCATTTATAATTTCCACCTTTTTTTTCAAAACAACATATCTTGCAAACGGTAAATCTTCAAGCTACAAAAAAAATACCATCGCGACGAGAATTAAATGATCTTTCTATAGATATGCATTGTTATATACTTTCGACAAAGTTTTTTTTCGCCCAGAAAGAATCATATATGATTCGTAAAAATCATATATGATTCGTAAAAAATCATATATGATTCGATTCTTCGAATCATATATGATTCTTACGAATCATATATGATTTTTCTGGACGAAAAAAAAGTTCGTCGAAAGTATATAACAATGCATATCTATAGAAAGATAATTTAATTTTCGTCGCAATGGTATTTTTTTTGTAGCTTGACGAATTACGGTTTGCGAAATATTTAAGTTTTAAAAAAAGGGTGAAAGTTTAATTTTTTATTTTGATAAAAAAAATGAGTGACTAAGATTGCTTGATGAGTTCTATGGTAAAAGTTAGATCTATAAAGAACTTTTGGCATAAGCTGATTAGGTAAGAAATTGGGATTAGATCACTAGTACAAAAGTTGAGTTCGGTTCATGGTCGATGTTTCTAGAAGTGAAGAGAGACTAAACCGATACGATAGTGTTGGTTCTTGATTATGCAGTGTCCCTGTCATGTTCTCAGTCCATGTATGAAAAACCAGATTCTTTGTTGGTCCGGTTGAAAAATAGACTATTTTCGTTTATTTTAATTATACAAAGTCATTTAGGCAAGAAGTTAGTCTTAAGTCACTATTCTAAAAGTTTTAGTTTTAACCAGGGTCACCGGCACTATAAGGTCTTGTTCTCAGCTCCAATTTTTTTTTTAATTTATGATCCAGTTTCTGTCCCAAACAGGCCCGTATTTGGACTGTTTAACATTGCACACCTCTTTGCATATTTTTTTTTGCACCTTTTGAAAGTTTGTAATATGCTGGGTTATATTACACACAAATTAAGTACTAAACTTTGCGTTTTTTACTATTTATTTGTAGGCATATATTACAAATCTATATCATTAAAATAAACCATCTAAATTTTGTGAACCAAAAATATTTAAGAGTTACAAGCATTTTAATTTACTTCTTATTTTCATTAAAGCGAAATATATGAAATTATAATTAAAAATCAAGATTTCATATCAAATTTTCACGTATAAAGTTAGTAAACCTCTAAAGAAGAGGTCGACCAACAGTTAACGTATAAAGTTAGTAAACCTCCTTCTAAAGAAGAGGTCGACCAACAGTTAACGTATAAAGTTAGTAAACCTCTTAAGAGGAGGTCGACCAACAGTTACCTGAAAGCATGACACTAGACCCAAATACAAAGAAGAGGTAGAGTATGTGATATATAAGGGATAACCATTTCTCTTCTTTTATCTATGTGGGAATGAAAGTTACATTACAACAAATGGTGTAATTATAATTTTACACACAGATTGGGGCAAATTTAGATGGTTATATGTGTGTTAAAATTTAGAGTACACGGTATGAGGACACTCTGGAGTCATGCTTGTGTATTAGTCTTACCATTACTATGTGCTCACTAAAGAATGAAGGAGTCTCTTACTTTTGGCGGTATGTAAAGGATATAAGATTTGTGTTAACGTGTGACGGGTTCAAGTGCTTATGTGGACGTAAAGCGAAGTGATGGTTGGACGACATTGTATAGGGCAGCAGTAAAAGGTGACCGTCTGGATGGTGAAATGGTTTGTTTCAGTTGGGAGCGGACCCTTCAATCTTGGCTGATAAAAGGGACTGCTCTGCTACTGATCTTGCCCGTGATGAAGGACTTGTAAGTAGATTACAAACAAGTATTACTATTGAGACTGAAATAGACTTAAATCACCCCTACTGATCTTGCCCGTGGGTGAATATATCTATATTTATGTTGTCGGCTAAATTATGAAGTCGTTTCTTTCATATCAAATGTAAATCACCCTTCTCCTAAAATTTGTTATACTAAAAGATTGGCATAACAATAAAAACTACTGATTAATCTACCCAAAACACTCATGATACTAAGCGATTATGATAAACCCTTTCTAACCATTAAGCGTGTTTATGTAGAGGGATTTGAGTTATATAATTTTTTGGTTAATTTACAAACATGAGCTAGCTAAAACATTTTAGCGTGTTTTGCTAATGCAAATAGGCAAATAGTTATATAACTTTTAAAGCACTATAAAAATATTATGAAATTCAAACATATCGTTATGGTTTATAAATATTTATGTGAAATAGGTGGATGTTCTTTTAAGAATTTTTGACTATAATATGATAGGATATAAGTGATAGATTGTTATTTGATGTAAACCATATCGATGCGGTTTATAAATAAGTGGCTATAAAAATCTGTCCAATGAACATTTAAAGCATAGTTTCACTCTTTAAAATAAAGCAATCTACAAATAACAAACACAAAAAAGTTAATTGCTCATACAAATTTATTGCCATAGACTGACAATAATAATGTATTAATAGCAACTTGTGTAAGGAAGAGTCACCTCAATATATAAATTAGCAAAATTTCTTTTGTTTGACCTATGTGGGATGAAAGCATACCTCTTTTTTTTGCTTATAAAAAAGTACATCTTTAGCTCCCCTTATTAGTTATTACCATTGCCAGGCACATGGCTCCTTTTCAAGTCCAAATTTATTATTGTTGCGATCATTGTTGCAACTATGAGATTATTACAATAAATAATCAGTAGTTTATATGAGGGATGCTTTACAAATCACTTTTAATTAGTTAAAGAGTAAAATTTATTTCATATTAGAACATCATTGCATTGGTACGAGTATTTCAAATGTATTTTTGCTTTTCATTTAGTTAACACCAACTAAAAAAATTTAGATAACGAAACACATTTAGTTATAAAATAGACAGAAATCATAGGTGCAAGCTTGACATATAAACATTGTTGATGCACAAACAATTTTGTCGCGCATGCATTTGCGCATTCAGTTATTAGACATTTTTACATTGTTATGATTGAAGGTGAGGAGAGGAGGAAATAAAAGCCTTGCGAAAAAAGCAAGAGCAGTGGAGCGGGAGGTGGCGAATGAGGATTTTTGAAAATTGCTTGTTTGTCATGGTTGTTTTTTTTTTTTTTTTTTTTTTTTTTTTTTTTTTTTTTTTTTAGTTTTGATTAATTTTATGTTTGTTCATTGATGTTAGCGATGTGGTCAATGAAATAAGCTATTTAGGTAAAAAAAAAAAAAAAAAAAAAAAAGGTTTGAATCACTTGTACAAAAGTTGAGTTCGGCTCATGGTTGAGTTTCTGGAACTGAAGAGAGACTGAACCGATACTTAGTTGGTTCTTGGTTATTTAGTGTCCAGTGTTATGTTCTCGGTCCATGTGTGAAAAAAACAGGTTCTTTGTTGGTCCGGTTGAAAACTGGACTTTTTCATTTATTTGAATGATACAAAGTCGTTTTGGCAAGAAGTTAGTCTTAAGTCACTATTCCAAAAGCTCCGGTCTTGACCATGGTCACTGGCACTACAAGGTCTTCCTCTCAGTTCATATATGAACAGTTGAACAATGCACACTCATAGTGCTTGCATAAACTAGAATAGGGTCTAGGTTGTTGCTTCGGTATGATACTATGATTGAGGCAGATACTTGCATTTTACAACCGCGAGTCATGATCTCCTACATAGATTATAAGGACTTCTATATACCATTGCTTTAATATCGGGTGTTGGAGATGCATATTTATGAGGATGATTTTAGGCACATAAAAGTGGAATTTTCTTTATGTGGATATGGTGGTGTCTATTCTTTTTTCTGCGGCATTAAGTTAGCTATAGGATTCCTAATGTTTATTGGTTTCAACAGCTTTCACTTGTTTCTTCGGGTGAAATTTTGACTATAAATCACCATAGCATGAGCACTGTAAGCAATTTATTTTTCAGTGTTATCTTTCGTTAATTTGTCATGCTCTTAAATCACCCGCACTCGTTTAGAACCTGTCAAGTGGTAAGCGTTTGTTGTTGATATTGTGGTAATAAGCTATATGAACTAATAGCAAGCATACATTTTCAAGCAATAAAAGCTCATTTCAATTTCTATACTAAGGTGATTAAGAATTTAAGAACCAAAATTATTGTGTTGATTTGAGATAAGTGAAGAAAACCAGACCTAATTTGAAGAGTCTCTAAAACTAAAGGGAAACGTACTCGCTCTCCTTCGCCTTCATCATCATCATCACCAATGAGCGAAGATGATGGTCTTCCCAATTCTAGACTTGCCCCTATTGATTACAAGCTTCAACACAACAAGCTTCAACACAACGTTACAAGTCTTGGTAGCTTTGCATAGTGTAAACTCTTATAGTTTATACATCATTTGTTTGTATATTTTCGATAGTGATTAGTTAGTATTTTAGTCCTTAAAATACATAGAGTGCCGGGAGTGGTTGTACCCGTTGAAAAGAACTCGACATCTAGCTTAGTGTCAGGAATGTTGTATAGGCTATGTTAGGAGTGGTTGTGCCTTTGTAAAAGAACCCGGTATTTAGTGTAACAATTCGCAATTTCAGGTTAACCTTTATTCCCGAAAATTTCACTATTCACAATTTACTATTCACTTTTTACTATTCACTTTTCACTATTCATCTCAGAAAATTTTATTTCATATTCTCGTAAGTTAAACTATTTTAACGATAATCCGAGAGTTTGACGCTCGTCGGATCATTTCTGCAAAAATCACAAAGCCGTGTCCGAGATTTACTTTTAGGTTTAAACGTCCTTCCAGCATCCCGATATATTCATAAAACATAATAAACAATAGAAATATGATTTTCTATCATTTTATGACAATTCCAAAAGTTTTGGAGTTTTACGTTTTCCAGTTCAGCGTTTTACGCGAATTACGCGTTTTAGACCCGTGTTTCCAGTTTTTAGCAGGGTTTTAGCACCCGATAGAACCTACCACTCATTTTATATTTTATTATGGACTATATGGACATGTTTAACAATACTTTCAAATTCCATAATTTTACGACACCCGATTTTACGTTTTGAGGCTTAATCATTTACGATTGGCATTTCCCGGAGTCAAAACTCATCCAATACTTGGATAATATCATCCAAGACCAACTCATCCCTTCCTATCCACTCCAAACCGCCTCTAGGGGGAGGGGGGATTCACACTATGTGGCTCAATCTTATGCAAGAGACCTTAAGATTAGTACATGTGTAGAACTTGGCCTCCAAGGGTTGACAAGTCAACATAAGTAACCTCCTTAAGACCCTATAAAAGCCCCCCCCCCCATCCCCCTTGTTTGCCGTCCATCACCAACACCAAAACCACTTCACACTTAGCTTATTTCCTTCAAAGTTCTAGCAAGGATCAAGTGCTTCTTCAAGTAGAAACCCTAGTTTGATCATAAGTTACCAAAACACTTCGAAACCCTAATATACTTGGTGATTTCTCTTGAGTTTAAATCCACTCAATTCACCTCAACTTTCATTACATCTCTTTCAAGAATACCAAGGGTAGGAAGATTGCATGAAGTGAAAAAGGGTTGAAGCAAGTCTATCAAAGTCCATTTCCTTACTTGTAACTTCCTTTCATCTTTGAAAGCCAAAAGTTGTAAGCCTAAACCTAACATGCTTCTTGTTTATTAATCATGTTCATATCATTTACATGTTATTATTGCTATATTATGTCTTGTATTAATGTCCATGATGTATAAAAATAACTAAAACATGTTGTTGTAATTGATTGTTAAGATAAGTTACTAAAACAAGCAAACTAGTGAATTTCTTAGTAAGACCTGATCAAAATGGTAAAAATATGATATTGGATTATTAAATATTATAGTAGAGGACCTAACAAGGAAACCGTAGCAATTTGAACCACCTAAAAAGAGTATACGAGTCAAAAGTTATGGCGATTTGAAGTTACCAAAGATTTCCGGCAAAACTGCCTAAAAAGCTTCTGTGACAGAACCTAAAACACGCAAAAAGAGGCCTTTCTGGTCCGATTCATGAAAAAGTTAAAACACGAAAGTTGTCCGGAATCACGTTTTCGTTCAGGAACAAAGAGACTCGAGCCTTGAAAACGCTTTCTGAGTGAGATATTTCTCAGTTTCTTAACAGCTATTTACATATATACAAGTCACTATATTATGGTTATACTTTAAAAGGATCAAGAGGTCTTATGACCTATAATCAAGACCACCAATATGGCTAGAGCCAAGGTTGTGTCTCATGACCTTGGAACAAGGACCAAAGGTCATGGCTAGGCCATGACGAAATGACCATACCAACTTACATAGGCGTAAACATGAAACAATGAATTAGGCGATAACTTGAACAAGCAATTTGGATCTACTTCACTTAAAAAGGAACCATGAGATATTACAAGGAAAAATGGTCATACAAGACTTATGAAACTTCCCCTAATAACAATCTTCATGTACTAATAAACTTTCCTAAGTTTATTCAAATATCGGACATGTGACTTTTCGGATCGAAACTTATATCTATATATTTTATCAACTACTACAATAGTAGGGAGCCTCATGTGAGGAGTTCATTATGTAAGCCGTCGAGATGAGTTGTGGATTTACGAATTAAAGTGTCCTGGCTCCTCGAACACTTACTAACATGACTTCTGAATTATGTCGGCCCGAACGGTAGTAAACGATATATAAAACATACATGTTTCATGAATCTTTTCTTTCAAAGACTTACAATATACATCATACCACATCTTGGACTAAATGCAAGATATATATATATATATATATATATATATATATATATATATATATATAGGCACTCATTCATATTCTTTACTCCGATCCTAAGTCGCAACATTCTATTATAGGTTGCTCGTAGAAACCTACACGATCCAACCATCACCTTCATTACTTGCTATCTTACTTAAGGTGAGTTCGTTGCCCCACTTTCTATTGTTTAACTATTTTACAAACCCATGGGGGGAATACATGCTATTATTTTTCTACTCGAACACAATGCTTTCTACTGTATGCTATCCGACTATGTTTTATTGTCACTAAGTAACGATTGTCATGTTCGAAGTCCCTATATCATGAACCATTAGTCACTACCTATAGTGAGCGCGAATATTGTGAATAGATCTATTGGGATTGACGGATCCCATTTGTGTTGAACAACGATGAGTTCACACAAATGCACTATATTTGAGATTTAGCGGTATAATGGCAAAAGTACCTTGATAGGGCTTCTATAATGCCAATTTTGTTGGTTCGATGTTAATGTTTTGGTTGCATGAGCTTAGTGAAATAAATAACGATTTTGTTTTCTAACTATGAGTGTGAGTCTATAGCTCACACTACGACATATTGTGTTCAAACGATTTAACTAAACTCTACGAATTCCACTCAACCTTTGTGTTGACCTCTCAAGCATGTATTTCAGGTTCATGACGATCAAGGATGGTACGGAAGGGCACGGATACTCAAGAGGGCTATAAATTTTATTATCATTCAAAACTCATTTAATGTAAATTGTAAACATGGAACCATCTGGGACCTCATTTTGTAATCTCTGATATTTATATAATTTGAATGATAAATCTTTTAAAACGACTCAATTGGAGTTCGTTTTCTATTATTGTGACTATTGTGCCGTCAAGTAACACCGAGTTCGAATTCCGCTGCATCCATGAATTGGGGGTGTTACAGATTGGTACCAGAGCCATGGTTATAGAGAAACGGGTCTAATTGAGACCTAAACTATAACTACAATTACAAGCAAAAATATTTTATAGCCTTCCGCTCTTCGTGCCTTCCATCCTCCAGACGATTATGGACTTATTATGCATGTTATGCTACATAAACATATTAGTATATTGCTATATATATGCTTTCCATATTTTGAGCACTCCCCATAAACGATAGAATTATTTTAACATAGTAATTCTTCTCATAGAAATCATGTGCGTACCCACTTCTCCCGATTATGTGCCCACTCTACCTAATAACTTCCAAGTCTTACCACCCTCACCCGAGTTCGGATTTGACTTCGTAAATGCCTTCGCTTCTGATGACGAAGAAGAACCTTTCGAAGATTCAACCGACGAAGAAGAGGATGAACCAATGCCAAATATTTTTGCATCGAATACTTCTAATTATTTTGAACAAAATTGGGTTGAGGCAGACTCCGAGGAGGATAATGAATACGAATATGTACTAGAGTCATTACCACCACCACTATCACTTCCCTTTGATATCCCTACATGTGATGATTTGGATCACTCATTATGGATCGTATCTCGACCACCATTGATCCAACAAGAAAGTCAACATGAAAACTACAGCTTCTCAAACTTCATCGACTCGTACCTCTATGACACACTAAACCAAGAAGTTGCCGATCAATCAGAGCTGCTCGGACCTTCTAATCCACAATAGACTAGTGTGATGATACTAGTTAACTTTTGTACTACTAAACTAATTAGACTCAGTTAGTAAATATTACGAAATCTATGTAATAACTAGCGATAGTAAAAACGTTGTAATTACTAAACTGAAAGTATCAGTTAGTAAATTTTGAAGAAGCTTGTAATAGGTTTCGATTTTGTAAATCAACCAACGTTGTACGAATAAAACTCTTGTTTTATATACTATCATGTGTTATGCTTTTAAGTTTCAAACATTATTATCCTATCATTCTTATCAAAAATTGTGCTCATCTCACAACTCTCTAATTACAATGTATCTTTTGAACAATAGAATCATGGCGCCAAAGAAAAAGACACCACCAACAATGACGCAAGCTGCCATCCGCAAACTGGTAAAGGACAGTGTCAATGCAGCACTTGTCATGGAACGAGCAGCCGTAGCTGCAGCAGCTGCAGCAGCTGCCGAAGCCGCCACAGCTGCTGGTGCTGCTGATGATGCAACAGCTGCTGATGCTGCAGCAGCCGCGGAAGCCGCCATTGCTGCGGAAGCTGCTATAGCTGCAGAGACTGCCAGAATTGCCAGTCTTAACCTTGGAGGACCAAACTCTACTACCCCTCCGGTGATCAATATTGCTACAGTACCAAAGGGTTGCTCGTTCATTTCCTACTTGAAATGTGAACCCATCAAATTCAAGGGTACTGAAGGAGCTGTAGGTCTAACCCGCTGGTTTGAATAGGCGGAGTCGGTGTTCTTGGTTAGTAAATGTACCGAGGGGGATAAAGTTCAGTATGCCACGAGTACTCTGTTGAATGAGGCGTTGTCCTGGTGGAACTCAATTGCTCAACCCATGGGCATTGAGAATGCCTACAAAATTACTTGGGCTAATTTGAAACAAATGATGATCAAGGAATACTGTCCTCGCAGTGAAATACAGAAGTTGGAGGTTGAATTCTGGGATCATACGGTTAGGGGAAATGATATCATAACCTACAATCGTCGATTCCAAGAATTGAGGATACTTTGTCCAACAATGGTTTCCACAAAGGAAAAATTGTTGGAAAGGTATATCTGGGGACTTCCATCAAGCATACAAGGGCATGTAACTTCGGCAAATCCAAAGGAACTTGATGAAGCTATGCGGATGTCCCGCAACCTCATGGACCAAGTGGTACGAATGACAGAAACCCGAAAGCAAAACAACCTCAACACCAGCAACAACACCAACAACGCCAGCAATACCAATAACCCCAACAATTCCAACTACAGTAACAACAATAACAATAGGAACAACAACAACAAGCGACCATGGGATGGTAACCATGGAAGTAACAACAACAACCAAACTCAAAACAACAACCAGCAAAACAAAAGACAAGAGACCGCAAAGGCTTATGTGGCTGCACCAACTAGAGGCGCAGGATATACCGGGAATGCTCCACTATGCAATAAGTGTAACTTCCATCACTCAGGTCCTTGCCCGGCTAAGTGTCGCAACTGTCAGAACACTAGACACCTTGCCAGAGATTGTAGAGTCAAGGATGTAGCTACCGGTAGCAACACACAACCGATAGTTATATGCTTCGGGTGTGGAGAAAGTAGACATTACAAGAACCAATGTCCCCAAAACCAAGGTCAACAAGTTGAAGACAACCAAGGGTGAGCATATATGATAAGAGGAGAAGGAGCTTATCAGAATCTCAACAACACTGCAGAACAATGAAGTTTAGAACTTAGCAGTCATCGCACTCTGTTGTACTACGTGTATGTCATCCCTAGTAATGGGAGTTTTATGACTTAAGAATATTTATTGTTCAATAAACAACTCTTTGTGATAATTCTCATCTATTGTACTTTCTATCTCCAAACCAATTTGATTGTTTAGCAGACTATTACCATTCTATGAGATTTACTCAGTTATCTTATAAACCATTCAACAAATTTTACTTCAAGCTAATTTGTTATCACTTTATTGTTTCACATCATTTTACTCCAAGATATTCTACCACCATCCTAGAAAAATCACTTCGTTGATACCACCCTATAAATCAATATCATGCCTTCATTTCCAACTTTCATCACAAACCACTAAATCTCAACATACCAAAATGAAGAACACAAACCTTCTTAACCTTCTCACCATCATCATCTTCACAACCCTTAATCCCACAAGCTCACTTTCTGATCTTGATGCACTTTTAAAGCTCAAATCATCCTTAGTTACACCACAAGCAACCTCATCAGCCTTCCAAGATTGAATAGCATACGTGACTAAACCGAACATCACATTATCGGTCCTAAATTATACATAGCCTGATCACCTATGTCTAATTCAGGAGGGATCATGTTATGCTGGGAGCAGTCACCCGTATGTTTTCTTAGAAACAAACTTCTCATAAGTAACCACATCCTACGCCATACACTGAAACGACAAATCAAACTACATCACTCTAATCCTCATAAGTAACCACACCTCTTCATCGACACCACTCCAATGTATAACACACATAGAACTTCGGGACGAAGTTCCCCGTAAGGGGTAGAGACTGTAACAATTCGCAATTTCAGGTTAACCTTTATTCCCGAAAATTTCACTATTCACAATTTACTATTCACTTTTCACTATTCATCTCAGAAAATTTTATTTCATATTCTCGTAAGTTAAACTATTTTAACGATAATCCGAGAGTTTGACGCTCGTCGGATCATTTCTGCAAAAATCACAAAGCCGTGTCCGAGATTTACTTTTAGGTTTAAACGTCCTTCCAGCATCCCGATATATCCATAAAACATAATAAACAATAGAAATATGATTTTCTATCATTTTATGACAATTCCAAAAGTTTTGGAATTTTACGTTTTCCAGTTCAGCGTTTTACGCGAATTACGCGTTTTAGAACCGTGTTTCCAGTTTTTAGCAGGGTTTTAGCACCCGATAGAACCTACCACTCATTTTATATTTTATTATGGACTATATGGACATGTTTAACAATACTTTCAAATTCCATAATTTTACGACACCCGGTTTTACGTTTTGAGGCTTAATCATTTACGATTGGCATTTCCCGGAGTCAAAACTCATCCAATACTTGGATAATATCATCCAAGACCAACTCATCCCTTCCTATCCACTCCAAACCGCCTCTAGGGGGGGATTCACACTATGTGGCTCAATCTTATGCAAGAGACCTTAAGATTAGTACATGTGTAGAACTTGGCCTCCAAGGGTTGACAAGTCAACATAAGTAACCTCCTTAAGACCCTATAAAAGCCCCCCCCCCCCCCCCCCCCCATCCCCCTTGTTTGCCGTCCATCACCAACACCAAAACCACTTCACACTTAGCTTATTTCCTTCAAAGTTCTAGCAAGGATCAAGTGCTTCTTCAAGTAGAAACCCTAGTTTGATCATAAGTTACCAAAACACTTCGAAACCCTAATATACTTGGTGATTTCTCTTGAGTTTAAATCCACTCAATTCACCTCAACTTTCATTACATCTCTTTCAAGAATACCAAGGGTAGGAAGATTGCATGAAGTGAAAAAGGGTTGAAGCAAGTCTATCAAAGTCCATTTCCTTACTTGTAACTTCCTTTCATCTTTGAAAGCCAAAAGTTGTAAGCCTAAACCTAACATGCTTCTTGTTTATTAATCATGTTCATATCATTTACATGTTATTATTGCTATATTATGTCTTGTATTAATGTCCATGATGTATAAAAATGACTAAAACATGTTGTTGTAATTGATTGTTAAGATAAGTTACTAAAACAAGCAAACTAGTGAATTTCTTAGTAAGACCTGATCAAAATGGTAAAAATATGATATTGGATTATTAAATATTGTAGTAGAGGACCTAACAAGGAAACCGTAGCAATTTGAACCACCTAAAAAGAGTATACGAGTCAAAAGTTATGGCGATTTGAAGTTACCAAAGATTTCCGGCAAAACTGCCTAAAAAGCTTCTGTGACAGAACCTAAAACACGCAAAAAGAGGCCTTTCTGGTCCGATTCATGAAAAAGTTAAAACACGAAAGTTGTCCGGAATCACGTTTTCGTTCAGGAATAAAGAGGCTCGAGCCTTGAAAACGCTTTCTGAGTGAGATATTTCTCAGTTTCTTAACAGCTATTTACATATATACAAGTCACTATATTATGGTTATACTTTAAAAGGATCAAGAGGTCTTATGACCTATAATCAAGACCACCACTATGGCTAGAGCCAAGGTTGTGTCTCATGACCTTGGAACAAGGACCAAAGGTCATGGCTAGGCCATGACGAAATGACCATATCAACTTACATAGGCGTAAACATGAAACAATGAATTAGGCGATAACTTGAACAAGCAATTTGGATCTACTTCACTTAAAAAGGAACCATGAGATATTACAAGGAAAAATGGTCATACAAGACTTATGAAACTTCCCCTAATAACAATCTTCATGTACTAATAAACTTTCCTAAGTTTATTCAAATATCGGACATGTGACTTTTCGGATCGAAACTTATATCTATATATTTTATCAACTACTACAATAGTAGGGAGCCTCGTGTGAGGAGTTCATTATGTAAGCCGTCGAGATGAGTTGTGGATTTACGAATTAAAGTGTCATGGCTCCTCGAACACTTACTAACATGACTTCTGAATTATGTCGGCCCGAACGGTAGTAAACGATATATAAAACATACATGTTTCATGAATCTTTTCTTTCAAAGACTTACAATATACATCATACCACATCATGGACTAAATGCAAGATATATATATATATATATATATATATATATATATATATATATATATATATATATATATAGGCACTCATTCATATTCTTTACTCCGATCCTAAGTCGCAACATTCTATTATAGGTTGCTCGTAGAAACCTACACGATCCAACCATCACCTTCATTACTTGCTATCTTACTTAAGGTGAGTTCGTTGCCCCACTTTCTATTGTTTAACTATTTTACAAACCCATGGGGGGAATACATGCTATTATTTTTCTACTCGAACACAATGCTTTCTACTGTATGCTATCCGACTATGTTTTATTGTCACTAAGTAACGATTGCCATGTTCGAAGTCCCTATATCATGAACCATTAGTCACTACCTATAGTGAGCGCGAATATTGTGAATAGATCTATTGGGATTGACGGATCCCATTTGTGTTGAACAACGATGAGTTCACACAAATGCACTATATTTGAGATTTAGCGGTATAATGGCAAAAGTACCTTGATAGGGCTTCTATAATGCCAATTTTGTTGGTTCGATGTTAATGTTTTGGTTGCATGAGCTTAGTGAAATAAATAACGATTTTGTTTTCTAACTATGAGTGTGAGTCTATAGCTCACACTACGACATATTGTGTTCAAACGATTTAACTAAACTCTACGAATTCCACTCAACCTTTGTGTTGACCTCTCAAGCATGTATTTTAGGTTCATGACGATCAAGGATGGTACGGAAGGGCACGGATACTCAAGAGGGCTATAAATTTTATTATCATTCAAAACTCATTTAATGTAAATTGTAAACATGGAACCATCTGGGACCTCATTTTGTAATCTCTGATATTTATATAATTTGAATGATAAATCTTTTCAAACGACTCAATTGGAGTTCGTTTTCTATTATTGTGACTATTGTGCCGTCAAGTAACACCCAGTTCGAATTCCGCTGCATCCATGAATTGGGGGTGTTACATTTAGCTTTGTACTGGATAAAGTGTAAGCGACGATTGTAAGGTTTTCTCTGCCGAGAAAGGAGCTTATTGACTAGTGAAGGATACTCTCGAGTTGGATACTCGGGGCATAGAGTAGGGCAAGGAAAAAAAGTCCTTATAGCCGAACCACGATAAATACTCATGTTGTAGTTTGATCGTTTCTTACTTTACTGTTTAACGTTACTTATTGTTTTTTAGTTTTTATTGTTGATTACACGTAAATTTAACAAAGTAAATCAAGTTAAAAGGCGGTAAACTATTCAACCCCTTCTAGTTTCCCACACATTCTAAGATGCATTATCTATTCATCACATTTGAGAGTTATAAAGACTTCATAACTTTTACTTTCTATCTATGTGGAACAAAGTACTGAAGTATGCAATAACCTGAAACATAAATTCACAGTTAGATAGATAACATGTTTAATAGCATAAAACACCTTTCTTTAGCTGCTCTTTAGCGGTTGATGTTGCTCGGCTAGTGTGACGATGGGTGGGATGCGGTTTGGACGCCTCTTGACTCTAACTCGGATTGGCTATCATGGTTTAAGTCTATTATGATGGGATCCAATATCAAATGCTTGTTAGAAGGCGTGTTTTATGTTTCATGGTGGTGCTTTTGGAACTTCAGAAATCAAGAGCTCTTTACGGTTCACAAGCCTCGGAAAGCGGTGATCTTTGATGATATTGTTGAGCGTTCTTTTTTGTGGTGTTCCGCTAGATGTAATTCTTCCATTAGTTGAGATAGTTGGTGACAAAACCCTTCTTTGATTTCTTTGTAAGTTCGTTCTAGCTTCTTGCTAGCGTTTTTTATATATAAAGTTGCCGTTCAAAAAAAAGCATAAAACACCTTTAAATTCTTTCACTCACTTGCTATCAATTTCATCAAACTATTTTATATATAATTTCTACATTCATCAATTATAAACATTGTTATTTTTGCTTTGCTACAACAGTGACATATGCTAACCTTAAAAAATGTAGTATCGTACATAATACATATAAAAAGCGTATCGTAGCTTGAATCATACATGGTCATTGCTTTATAGAAACCTTGAATACCAAGTATAACGATTCAAAAACAACTAGGGGCTGTTTTAATCCTTCGGATATCGTATTATAGCAAGTGTTTGTACTCATACAAACTTAAATTCAGACTTTTGCGTGTATTAAAGTTTTTAATTTGGATCTATGTGTGTCTTTTGTTCATAAATAATGACCATTTTACCCTTAGTTGTTAATAGGACCTTGAAAGTAATGTAGGGGTAAAATAGTCACAGTAACACAAAAATGTTTGAATCAATGTTGGCATAACACTCAAAAATATGACAAGTTAGTTATATTTTCTTATAATTATCCCTAAAAATAGAAAAAAGTTAACTAACTTATACAAATATATGATAATGCTATGTGGGCTGGGTTGTCATTCCTACAACTTGACCATAACATTGTAATCATACCAACTTAGTTTTATATTAAGACTTTTGTGTGTATAAAAGTTTCAAATTTGGACCTTTATATGTATTTTGTTCATATACAATGACCATTTTACCATTCATTGTTATTGGGGCATTAAAAGTAAAGTTGGGGTAAAATGGTCACAGATACACATAAATGTCCGAATTCAAAACTTTAGTGTTATGATAAGAAAAAGTAAAGTTAGCTACACAACACTCAAAAATATAACAAGTTAGTTATATTTTCATATTATTATCTCTAAAAAACCGAAAAAGTTAACTAACTTATACAAATTTTAAAAAGTTAACTAACTCATACCAACTTAAATACAATTATCCTTAAACAACACTAAAACTTAAAACTTAAAATAAATAGAAAAAGTTATATTTTCATACAATTATCTTTAAAATAATAGAAAAAATAGAAAAAGTTATATTTTCATACAACACTCGAAAATATGACAAGATAGTTAAATTTTCATACAATCATCTTTAAAAAAATAGTAAAAAGTTAACAAAATTCTACAAGTTTATGATAAGAAAAAGTAAAGTTAGCTACACAACACTCAAAAATATAACAAGTTAGTTATATTTTCATATTATTATCTCTAAAAAACCGAAAAAGTTAACTAACTTATACAAATTTTAAAAAGTTAACTAACTCATACCAACTTAAATACAATTATCCTTAAACAACACTAAAACTTAAAATAAATAGAAAAAGTTATATTTTCATACAATTATCTTTAAAATAATAGAAAAAATAGAAAAAGTTATATTTTCATACAACACTCGAAAATATGACAAGATAGTTAAATTTTCATACAATCATCTTTAAAAAAATAGTAAAAAGTTAACAAAATTCTACAAGTTTATAATAAGCTATGCGGGCCGGGTTGTAATAAAACAACGACCCAAACCTATAACTTGACCGTAACATTCTACTCATGCCAACTTATGTAATAAACAATCACCTCAACATATAAACTAGCAACATTTCTTTCGATTGACCTATGTGGGATGAAAGCATACAATTTTCTTTTGTTTTTGAAAAAGAAGTAGCCATCTCTAACTATCCTTATTAGTTATTACCGCCGGAAACATGGCTCCTTTTAAGTCCAAATTTATTATTGTTGCGATCATTTTTGCAACTATATGCAATTATTTTAATAAATAATCAGTAGTTTATATCACGGATGCTTCATAAATTAATTTTTAAAAGTTAAGAAGTAAAATTTATTTCCTATTAGAACAACATTTCATTGTTACTAGTCATTCAAGTGTTCTTCTGCTTTTCATTTATATTATCGTACACCAACTAGAAAGTTGTCAAATAACGTAACGCGTTCGGTTATTAATTAGACAGAAAGCATACGTGCAAGACATATAAACATTGTTGATGCACGGACAATTTTGTCACACATGTATTCGGTTACTTATTAGACATTGTTATATTGTTATGATTGAAGGTGGGAGAGGAGGAAAACTAAAGCCTTGCGAAGAAAGCGAGAGTGGTGGAGAGGGAGGTGGCGAATGAGGAGTTGCAAAAATGCTTGTATGTCGTATTCTTTTTTGGTTATATAGTTTTGATTAGTTTTATGTTTAAATGATTCATTGATATTAGCAATGTGGTCAATGAAATAAGCTGTTTAGTTAACAAATTTGTTAGAAAACTGACTTAAACTTTAGAGGTTACAGTAAAACCTCTATAAATTAATAATGTAGGGACCAGGATATTTTATTAATTTAGCGAGATATTATTATATCGATAAATTAATAATTTATTAATTTAAAGAAGTTTTACGTCTGACCATTAAATTTTCAACTCTAATATACTAGCTAGTTACAATGTATACTCATTAGAGACGAAAAATAAATTTGAAAAACAAGTTCCAATTAATGTTTTATGAATTCACATTCACACTTTACGAAAATAAAATTAACACTTTTTGTTACAGTACGAGAATAAAATTAACACTTTAGTGCAATAAGGAGATTTTAAGATAAACTCAACATGGATTTGAAGTTCAACAAAAAAATAAGTGACTATGGATTCATTTTCTACTGAACAATATTAGGATTTTGAAGTGTATTTCACAAACACACATATATACATATATATAGAATTTCCAGTAATTATTAATTTATAGTTTCGTTGGGACTAATATATATACATTGGGGCTTTAAAAAAAATATTATCTTATTATTTTATCAATTGAGTTCTAAATTTGTACTGGTCCCAAATTGGGACTGAACAAATTATTAATTTTATCGAGGTTATTAATTTATCAAGTATTAATTTAGAGAGGTTTTACTGTATTTGGTAAAATTGGTAATTTGTTTGACTTGTCCACCAAGTTTGTCTAACATTATGAAACTAATATATGACGGTTAGTTTTAGCCTATAAATAGAGATTGATGGCATTAGTTTTCTTTTTACCTTTTGAATAATAGTTTGGTACCGTTTGAATTTAGTTTTGTATTTGGTTTGGTTATTTGAATAAAACCTTCCGCTTAGTTTGTTTGGATTTGTTTTGTTTGTTTCGTTCGTTTGAATTACCAACAAAATTAGATCCCTTTTACAAAAGGTGAGTTCGGTTCATGGTCAAGTTTCTGGAACAGAAGAAGTGAAGAGTGACTGAACCGATACGATAATACTGTTGGTTCTTGGAGATGCATATTTATGATTTCATTCCATGTAATGAAACTAAATATCTATGCATTCTGATATACAAAAAAAAACTAAATATTTTTGTGAAATAGTTGGATGTTCCTTTAAGAATTTTGATAGGATATAACCGATAGATGTTATTTGATGAGAATCCATATTCGATATTTTGGTGGCCAACTTAGACAGTTGAGTTAAGAACATTTTTGTCCTTCTACAAATTTTCAATCTTTAGATAAGGTAAATGACTAATTGCAACTAAGCTGATACTTGGATGATCCGAAACTATGTTTTGTAACATAGGTTTGTTTAACTTTTCTAATATATATAATGTGAATCTGTGTACACCATGTTCAATAAATTATAGGAAGACAACCATATGATCGACTTGTTTTAATATACAATAGTTTATTTAGTTTACGATATAATGACATGTAACAGCATATATAATTTGTTACTCTTATTAAACAACATACTTGTACACTATTTAGATATTCAAGGACGTACGATAACTAGAACTAACTACAATAAGCACGTTTAATTAGCAGTTTTTTCATCTTGCATATATAAATTGTCCCACATTTGTAAAAGCATGTTAGCTTCATTTGGGGTTTAGGTTGTTCAAAAAAAAAAAAAAAAAAAAAAGTGTGAATTGACGTGAACACCCTGAGCTCGGGTGCCTTTTGGCGTCAGCCATTATCCACCTCACAAGAAATAGCTCCGACAACTCTCCTGACCCAATAAGGTACCAACTGGAAGTGAGCATGAGCCGAGTCTTGAAACCGTAACCTTTTATCCACAAAATCTCTCCAGTCGACCTGTGGGTTTTTTGGAGGAGGGTAGGGGTGTTCATCGGTTCGGCTATCGGGTTATTCGGTTCGGTTAGTTTGGTTAAAAAATTTTCCTGGGTTAAACCAAAAATAGAACCGAACCGAATTCAAATTTGATTCAACTTAAACGAATAACCAAACTGAATAACCGAAAACCGAACTTCTATAATCAAAAACCGAACCGAAAAACCCGAATTACATAATTTTAATTATTTTTTTATTTAATTGTACATATTTTTAGCACAAAATTTTTTAAGCTTAAATAATATTATATTTATACTAAAAAATTTTTTAGTGATTTTCTTTTCATATAAATACATAAAAAAATATATTTTTATATAAATTCGGTTTTCGGTTTTCGGTATTCATTGCCAAAACAATATCCAAACCGATAACCGAATAATTAGTTTGGTTCGGTTCGGTTTTGATCAATTCGGTTACTGTGGAATTTACCCGATTCTTAACACCCCTAGAGGTGGGTACCAACAACCAACTGAGCCAAAGCCAATTTGAGGTTTAGGTTGTTTTAATAGATGTTTTCCTATTTTTATGTGCTATATATAGCTTACTTGTGAACATCATAACCTCCCTTTGTTTACAAATTAGCTAGTACTATCCTGAGTTGTGTGTTCATATTATAATAAAAAGTTGGTTATGGGTAAACAAAGGATAAAAAAGGGTTATTACGGGATTTGTATGTGTGTGCATTACTGTGTTACGTGCTATATATGTATATGTTTGTATTAATGAAACTGATGTAAAGCTAAACTCTAAGTTACACTGATTTTATAAATTTGAAACTATTCCACAAGTTCAACCAACATGCATGTTTAAGGATTATGCATGCAAGTGTTTTTTCAATATCAGCAACTTTACCATTTTTTTCTTCAACGGTAACCACACAGTTTTTCCGATTTCTTTTGATTTGGTTTAGACAGTGGAAACATTATGATGCATATATTTTGCTTATTTAAAAACCTATTCATTCTTTTCCTTTCTGTCATTCGGATGCAAATTGTATCATTACACAATTTTTACGAAAGTAACATATACAATGTATTTGCAAATTTACTTTTCTAATAGTAAAAATAAGTCAATTTACAAATAAAATAAATAAAAAAAGTTAATAACTTATACAAATTATTGTGAAGGTATACACCGGATTATAACAACATCACAATCCAAATTATACATTCACAATAACAATGTATTGATATGAACTTGGTAATGAACACTCACCTCAATATATAAACTAGCAATATTTCTTTAGCTTCACCTATGTGGGATGAAAGGATACATTTTTCTTTAGCTTCACCTCAACATTTCTTTTGGACATATGGATACTTCTAAATCCAAATTTATTATTGTTGTGACCATCATTGCAACTATAGCTCATATGAGCCTTAATGGAGTACGTTCTCGAGATAAAAAATGCCATGACTTACACGCACTCTTGCATCGCATGAGATCGGTGACATTCAAATATCCAATCCTATAATATTCTCTCAAACCACAATTCAAGATTATAGTAAATACATGGTAGTTTATATGAGGGATACTTGATAAATCACTTTCAAAAAGTTTTAGAGTAAAATTATTTCCTATCAGAATCAAGACTCTTGTTGCTGAAGCCTCTTTGAATCAGTTCTGAACTGCAAGCACAAGTACGTGTGCAAGCGCATCTAATCTTGCAAACAGGCCGGCAACTGATTTCTTTGGGCAAAACTTGAGGCAGCCTGAATGGTATCTCTCTTTTAACAAAACAACCCTCTGAGTAAATTAAACTTAAACTCACAAAACAATGTTCGTTCAAATTTTCATATATGTATGTACCAATGTTCGTACAAATTTTCTAGTTTTGCTGGTTCCATGGACAACAAAATTGGTCATATTTCCTATCAAATATGAAGTCATTCCAAGATTGAAAAGCATATAGCATATGACGAATATCAATTCTATTTCAAGCATGCAAATCACCATATCCCACAGTAGTAAGAGCTGTTATTGAGCTGTACATGGATGTTACATAGCAGATCCACAAACTCTCGTGTTCAAAGTCTTCATTACCATACCTTATCCAAGTCTTGCATAGATAATGAGCAGCAAGATTATAGTATAAGCACCCAACACGATGTACAGTAAAAATTGTAACCTGTACAGATAAAACGGATAACATTAGACTAATCACAACACTCATACTGCAATTTTTATTGTCCAAAAGTAACTTGCGTGAGCTTATTTGAAACCAAAATTACAGACTTAGTATCCTGTATGCATATTTTCCTTATGAATGCGATATTACTATTAAAATGACTACATGATAACACCCAGAATAAAACTACTTAAAGCAATAAGCTTAGCGCATCGAACCCAAAAGTAGTTAAAGTTCCTATCGTTCTCCAATCTGTTACACAAGAAGATTGAAACATAAAGCAAAGATGATATTAACTACATTATCCAAGACTATAGCTCATCAAGTGAAAACGACATACCTGGCAAACAAGAAGCTAACTCTGTGCAGCCGCCAGAGCCTAAGCAGTTAGATAAGCATACGTTTGAAAAGCACCACTGAATATCTTCTGAATGAGTTCAGATGGAATAATGGAAATGACATCAAATACCTAACCAAGTGCTTGCATTCCTCCACGGCTCCAAGCAATCATCTCTAGGTCATCCACGGGAATGTAAGTACTTCCATCAAGGTAAGAACGATATCAACAAGGAAACCATTGACCACATTGTCAATGATCGAGATTGGCTATTGCGCGGCATTTTTAGAAGCCCAAATTCAAAAGGGGACACCCAATTGGTATAGAGAAGCAGAACTACTAGATATGTCTCCCATGCCCTGGAAAATGAGTTTACTTTTGGTTAAATTGGACATGAGTAAACTTTAAAGGTAAATACGAACTGGACACGAGGACCAGAACTAATTGAATTTTCTCTGGCTACATGATGACTCATTTTAGGCTTAGTTGTATTGATATGATTTCATTCAATGCAATGAATCTAAACTATATGAACATAATTCTAAATGAAACTAAATATTTATGCATTCTGATATAGAAAAAGAAATAAATATTTATGTGAAAAAGTTGGATGTTCCTTTAAAGAATTTTAGACTATAATATGATAGGATATAACTGATAGATGTTGTTTGATGTAAGCCATCAAATATAGTAAGGAAAAGTCGCTATAAAAATCTGTTCAATGAGCTTTTGAAGACTAGTTTCACGTTCTAAAATAAAGTAAATCTATAAATAAATAAAATACAAAAAAGTTAACAACATATATAGCTTTATTCTCAAAGTTTTTGAGAGGTGTGTTCAAGCTATGAACACAACCTGCCAACACTTTGACAATAATAGTGTAATGATACCAACTTGGGAAAGAAACGGTCACCTCAATATATAAACTAGCAACATTTCTTTTGGTTGACCTATGTGGGATGGAAGCATATACCTTTTTCTTTTTGTTTATAAAAAAGTAGCAGTCATCTTTAGCTGCTAGTCTTATTAGTTATTACCATTGTTGGACACATGACTCTTTTTAAGTCCAAATTTATTATTGTTGTGATCATTGTTGCAACTATATGCTATCATTATAATAAATAATCAGAAGTTTATATGAGGGGTGCTTGATAAATCTGTTATAAAAAGTCAATGAGTAATTTTTTTTTCCGATAAGAACAACATTGCATTTGTTACGAGTCGTTCGAGTATTATTTTGCATTTCATTTATATTAACACCAACTAGAAAGCTGTTAAATAATGAAACGCATTAAATTATGCATAAATTACCAAAAGGGGACATTTTCTTGATCAATTTCCCAAAACGGTACAAAACCAACTAGTTTTCCCAATTTGGTCATGTGTTAATGTGCGATCGTGCAATCCCATCATTTGCAGGCCCACCCACTATCTCTTGTACCCCACATGTATATAAACAAGTGTGCGATTTAAAATGTGCTAATATGCAAATTTCGGCCACCCCTTTGTTTATGAAAGATTAGCTACAAATTAAATCGCATATTCCGGTCACCATCAACACCAATCAACACCACCATCACCACCTAATCAACCCCACCATCACCACCACAGATCCCCCATCAAATATGTAACCTTCATATTTTTTTTTTTTACTAAAATCTTACCATCTTCCAAATAGTTTACACACACCACAACAAAAATCCAACACATACACAAATTCACCACTCATATCTTATCCCACAAACAAAAAAACCAGATCCAATTGGGCTACACCTATTGTCCCAGCTACTAATATTCCCGTCGCCACTAATGGGACACCAACAACTTTAAGCAAGGGCAGCCCAGTAAGCTCACCCATTTTATCATTCCAACCACTAATATTCCCGTCACCATCAACATCAAATATAGGGGCAGAAGCTGTCTCAATAAGCCTAACCATTTATAGATCAAACGTACATATGGCGGATCTTTTAGATCGAGGTTTTGGTTTTGATTGGTGTGGGTTTTCATTTTTCTTTGGTAAATCGTTTTTGTAGATGGTGGATCTGTGATGATTATTGATCGAGAGTGAGTTTTTGTGAGTCTTTTTGTGTTTTGGGTTATGTTATGTGTTTTTGTGTGTTTAAGAATGATGGTGAAATAGATTTGGATCTGGGTTTTTTTTCGCACATTAGCACATTTCAAATCGCACATTTGTTTATACACACGTGTGCTACAAGTGATAGTGGGTGGGCCTGCAATGATTGATATAGTCCTCTTTGTCTGGGACACGTGTCAAGAAACTAATGGGATTGCATGATCGCACATTAGCACATGACTAAATTGAGAAAACTAGTTGGTTTTGTACCCTTTTAGGAATTTGATCAAGAAAAAGTCCCCTTTTGGTAATTTACGCTTAAATTATTAATTAGCAGACGCAAATCATACGTGAAAGACATATAAACATTGTTGATGCATGAACAATTTTATCACACTTGCATTCAATTACGTATTAGACATTGTTATATTGTTATGATTGAAGGTGAGAAGGAGGAAAGCTAAAGCCTTACGAAGAAAGCGAAAGCGATGGAGAGGGAAGTGGCGAATGAGGATTTTTGAAAATTGCTTGTTTGTCGTGGCTTTTTTGGTTTTTATAATTTTGATTAGTTTTATGATTATTATTGATGTTAGAAATATGGTCAATGAAATAAGCTGTTTAGGTAACAAATTAGGTTTGAATCACTAGTACGAAAGCTGAGTTCGACTCAGATCGAGTTTATGGAACTGAAGAGAGACTTAACCGATACTAGTACAATGTTGGTTCTTGGTAACTTAGTGTTCATTATCATGTTCTCAGTCCATATGTGAAATAAAAAAACAGTTTCTTTGTTGGTCCTGTTTAAGTCATTTAGGCAAGAAGTTAGTCTTAAGTCACTATATGAAACAAGTTGTTGATCGTGGTATCTTAGTACATGTCATACAAAGAGTAACTTTATTTCGTGCTTTTAGATCAACTCATGTGTCTCAAATATTTGTTTTAGTCAAAATGTGATAACGAATTATGCTACATTTTTATATTCTATATGTAAAGCAACGTAGCTAGTTTACGCTTGAAAGCATAATCGAGCAAGTTTTGTGGATTTGTAGGGTAATGGGTCAAACCAGGTAAATTGCAATGTATAAATGACTACATTTGACCCACACCTTTTTTGTCAAAAAGAGCAACAATGATAATCAAACTTCTAATCAAAGCAATCTAACAGCTTGCGTCGTTAAAAATACTGTTTGGGCCGTCCCGTTTTACAGGTTTCCTTGTTAGCTTAATTTTTTATTTTTTCAAAATTTTCACCTCAGAGATGGACCACAACCCAGATTAACACTTCATACATATAGGGATTAAAATTGCAATGTATAAATTACTAATATTTCTCCTAGTGATGAGAAAAATGAACGTTGTACAGGCAGATAACTGAGTTGATCAGAACTTGGGACCTTAAAAGGCTCCGACATTGGATCCGAAGCTATCTTCAACAATCTCCATGATTACCCGTCTTTCTTTCACAAGTTAAAAAGAAATTAATATGAGAATTAGATAAATCTCTATTTTTAACTTCATATAGTTCCAGAATAATATTGTGATTCAAAATTACCTTTAGCTAACCTCTTTTGAAATCTCTGTTCCAGAATAATAAATCTCTGTAAATCCTCATTTGAAAGAGTACCATCTGTTGCATTTGAGGTATCATCATGCTCCAATTTAGACCCTGCTAACCTCTTTTAAACTCTAGCGGGATCATTTTGATCATCGAAGTCCACAAATTTCCTCTTTTGCCCTATGGCTTTGTCGCTTCAATGAGAATCATGAAGCTATAGTCACATGTAGTACAACCAAATGGATATAGACATAAAAATATTAATGGTGCTAGCCGTAAGGTGAAACCAAAGTCTCGGATAATTTAATCTTATAAAACCATTTCATCATCGTAATGATTGCAACCCATAACAGTTGAGTTGCCTCACTTCATCAGCCAAACTGCATACATACAACCTTCCTAATCACCTAAACCTGAGAATCCAGTTTTGTCAGTCTCACCGACACTTGGTACACTTGGGCTCGATGATCTCGATTAAGACATCACTTGGAAGACCAGAAATTGGTAGCACAGCAATGCAGATGAATTAACCTTTTCAGGATATCAAAATCAATCCCGAATTGGTCAAAGTCAACTATTATAGAACACACATTAGGGGTAAATGTGGTAACCATTAGGGGTGAGCTTTTCAGACCAAGAACCGAACCAACCAACCTTTAGGTTTATGGTTTTGTGATTTTCAGTTTTCGGGTCGGATTAAACCGGGGAAAAAAACCCGAGTGACTCGAATAAGTAAACCACTGGAGCGTCTCAATAAGTCAGGCAAAGCACAAAAGAGAACCGAAATATTGTACTGGAACAAAACGCATGCCCAACAAATCGAAGGCAGTGTTTTTAGATTCAGTTAAAGTCGGTTATGAAACGAACCGACCAAGTATTTTTTTAATCGGTTTTCTGTTTCATATTTTCCAAAAAGCCGGTGGTCTGGTCGGTTTTCGTCGGTTAAGGCCAGTTTTGACCCGAGGCTCAGGCCTAACCATAAGGTGAAACCAAAGTCAACTTTATTGCATTTTTGCTAAAACTTGACTGATCTGAGAATCAAAGCTGAGACACCTTCAATTGGTCAACTCACTGTATTGAGTATACAAATACAACTCCCTAAAACAAGCCCAATTATTCAACCAAAAAGAGTGAGATTTGAACATGTTATCCTACACAAAGAACCTTCACAAAGTCATACAACCATGTTTGACAGTAGAGGTTGATATATTTACCTCAATAAAAATGGCAAGCATGAACACAGTTGATATACGGCAGCACAGTTTTTCAACAAACTTTTGATTTCATTAAAAAATACTGGAAGGGTAATAACATACATCTAATTAAAGGAAATAAAAACATACGAAAGTAGAAGATTTCATTTGTTAAGGTACTAGAGTTCGATTAAAGCTAAATTGATGTTCTTGTTGGCTATCAGATTTCTTCATATGCATCCATAAATGTAAAAGACTTCGGAGAATTCACACTTTCCTGACAGAACAAAGATTCAGTGAGCGCGAGTTGCCAATCTAATGTTCATATCGACATACCATGGAGTAAAAGTTTGATAAAAGGATATAGATATGGTAAAAACTTTTATATCTACAATATATTTCTTGGTAGCAAAGAAGGGCAAAGACAGAACTCAGGCCAGAGGTTAAAGGTTTTAAAAAACGCAAAATTGGTTATCCACAATTCCACATCGTTATATGTTGGTGCATGACATGTAGACACCTTACGTTGACTCTTAATCAATGACAAGTGCAAATGATGAGAGTTATACCAAATTTTGCGATGTAACCCATGTTCTGTTATTAGTATATCAGTAAAGGGAGAACTTGTGTTGCAGAACAACCTCTTTAGCCTACTAATCCACACGATGTTAATCATTAGCACTAAAATATTACTGCCACCAATTCACATATCGTCACAAATTCTGAAACAAGTGTTTCATTTTGCTCAATGCAACAATTACAAAACGTTAAGAATATTGTTGTTACAAAACGTTAAGAATAGTTTATTAGCACTGAAATAATTGATGAGTTCAACGATTTCTGTGTCCATGTGACATTGCATTTACTTTACTTATATGAACAAGTTATGGGTAATTATAACTAACAGGAAAATGAAGCAGAGTTGGAAGAGCAAAATTTACCTTAATTTTCATCTTCATTGTTATCAGCAAGGCCTAAAGGCGGAAAAGGTGAAACCAAACTCTCAACAACAATGCAAGCATCAATACAAGCACATCCATTGTCAATCATTGTGGATGAACTATCTTTTAAATCATAGACAAGCAATTTCGACCCAAATTTCAACAACACTTTCCCATCTGTAGAAAAACATAGCATAAACCACAAAATCTTCTTTTATTATTAAAAAGGCATAACCTGATCTCAAGGGTGTATAACAACATAGCATCAACCTGATCTCAATCAGGTTCATCCACCAATTATACATTCGGAATAAGATTGAAACACCACGAATGACGGGTACTCCAGCTACACTGTCGTACCCCTAATATCTACATTGATATTAGTTCTATTACAAAACAAGAATCTAAAGATAGAAAACTGATAACAGCTTATATAAAAAAGGAAGAATAGCGGTTTTGGTGGTGGTGGTATAACGGCTCTATAAAGAGCCGTTTGGAGAAGGAGACAGTGATTTCACATTGTGGAGAGAGAGAGAGCAGCCATGGATCCATCTCTGACTCTGAGTGAAGTCGAGTATATATGCTTTCTTTCATAACGGCTCTATCAAAATGTCACTAGCAGCCCTTCAACTTTCCATCTACTTCAAACCAAGCTTAAACTTCAATAACCATAAGCTGAAAATAAGAAAGTGATAACATTAGTCCTTGTAATGAATCCAGGCTAAAGATTATATTTTAACATCCCCCCTTAATCTTAGCCTGGAAAAGCACCCAAAAACCCATTTTGAAAGCAGCCTTTTATGCTGACAAACTTCTTAACCATTGGACTGAAAATTCTGCAGTTGTTTTTCATTGTTTCAGAAAGCCAGGAAAACATTTTTTCTTTCAAAATGTAAGATAATAACCATGTTTGAAAAACAGAACACAATATTCTCCAAAACCCTTCTTTTATAACCAAAGGGACTAAATATGAAACCAGCATCCTGCTCTTAAGCAGGTAGTAAAATGAAACACTTCAACCTGTTTTCAAACAGGTAACCAAGAAACAAAGCAGCTTTGGTGTCAAAGAGACTGAACCAATGTACCACGCCGATCTTAAGCAGCCAACAACAATCACAGCTGCATTCTGATATCAATCAGAAAACAACAAATAACCACATACAACCTGATCTCAAGCAGGTGTACAACCAACATCACAACCTCAAATCCGAAACAGTTAATGAGCCAACCATTTTAAATGAGGAAGCAACAAGCAACTGAATCTTTAACCAAAGCCATGCCAAGAAGACACAACCAACAAAGTAGGCAAGGGGTCATCAATCCCCAAGAGCCATAGTGCCACGAACCATGTCCACAAACATGCTGAAAAATCAGCAACCAAACACTTTGAAACGAGCTGAAAAATCAGCAACAAGAGTAACAACAACCTCCTCTCTAGCAGGTTAATACTAGAAACATCTTGAGCCTGATCTCAAGCAGGCAAGAAATATGAAACGCTTAAACCCGATCTCAAGCAGGTAAGCAAAAAAGAAAGGAGAAGACTCCAATCTTTAAAACCGATAATATTAATCAAGTTGTTACTCAGGAGGGACCAAATCTGTTCTCAAACAGATTGATCAATCACTTGATCTTAATCAAAATTATAACAAATGAACCCATAGGATCTGATCTCAATAAGAGAATAAAGACCGATAACATCAAGTGTAAAACACTTTCATGAGCAGATTTAGCTGCAATTTTAATTGCAGCCTTTCTACCAAAGGTTTGACCGGTATAAAGGATCCCAGTCTACAATCTTGTAAAGCAAAAGCTTTAAGACCCAAAACATCCAGATGTTGCAAAGGCCATATTCAGCCTCTGCAGATAACTTTGGACCGAAAAACACCAACTAGTAACAACCAACATCACCATATACCAAGTTCTAATAATTCTGTTTTGAATAGAAATTAATATAACCCAGGTCTCGATAATATCTTTTTCCTGCAAAAAACACCATACGAACAACAATAATCAAGTTTATCACTTTATTGTGTTCAACAAGATATACCATCCAATTTTGTCGCCTCGTAAAATTTACCGGCATCAAAAAATGGGGCACCTCTATTTGCAAGACCCAGGGATAGGGCGTTTATCAATTATACGAAAACACCATTTGATTCAGAAACAGAATTTCCAGAAATAAACCAATTTTACCCATTTCGCATCAGCAAATGTTTCAAGAGAGAGCATGGCACCTGGTAATATGTAACCCTTTCCTTAACCACAAGAGATAACTGTTCTCAAACAGTATCCAGGAACCAATAGCCAAATGCTTGATCTCAATCAAGAACAACAACAGAACAATTTTTTTTTTTTTTTTTTTTTTATTAAACAAAGGAGGATATATCAAAGAGCAATCAAGCATAGGCAAACAAATACAGAAGGCAAGAGCAAGCAACCAGAGCAGACATGCATGGATCTAACAAACAAGGCACAAAGAAGCACTTAAACCAAGAGAAAAAAAAAACCGCAAGGGCAAAAAAGGGATACAAGGGCAAATAACAAAAAAGCAACGTAAGCATAATGGCATGAGAGTAAGAAAGGAACCTAAAGGAGGAAAGGCAAACACCACATGAGCAACAAATTTTTTCTTTCATCGCCTTCACCCAGTGCTGTTCTATTCAAGTCTTCTAAAAAGATTTAGATTCAAGGTTTATATTTAACTTAGTTATAAAAGGAACAAATTTTCAGTTTTAAGTTGAAGAAGTGGCAAAAAATCTATCAGACCTTCTTAATGAAGACTGACCAACATTAAATAACTAATGCCCTCAGAAATGATATTATCCAAAAAGGGCAGAGACAATTTTAATATTGAAAGAAATGACATTTTTCAAGTAATCACAACATCTTTGAAAAAAATAAATTGTTTTCTTTTAAGGCTGTAAGTTTATCAAGATAGTCAAAAAACATTTCTTTGACCTTTTACGAGGATTATTTAGAACAGACGCCAAGCACGCCAAGCAGGCAATAAAAACATAAAGGTTCTTAAGGTTTTAAAAGAAAATACCAGCATAAAGACCAATTATAGATCCCCATTCAGCACTGAGGAAGACAGACTAATCAAAAAAAAAACAAGCAGAGGAAAGCAAACAGACCACAAATAGAGAAACCAGTTTAGAAATAGAAACCATACACACAACCAACCAGAATAAAAGGAGAAAACAGGAAGAAAAAAAGGAAGAATCATAATAAGCAGGACAGATAGCAACAGTCAAACATAAGCACACAGGCATAACAATAAAAAATAGAAAAGAAAAAAAACAACAACCAAGCAAACCAATTAAAGAAGCAGATAAGCAGCACCAATACCATAATTACAAACAAGTTCAACTTCCGATAACCTCAACTCCTATTCACCATCAATCTAAACAAGAAAAAAATTGAAATAAAAGATAGTGAGAGGTGTTACAGTGCACGCATAAACCCAAGAAGCAGCGGAATCAGCAGGAATACCCCCTCTTGAAGGAGATTCTTCTTGTTTCAATCCCCAAGCTAACCATTCTTCATGATACCTCAAAAGCGTCATAATCAATACTGGTTGTTATTCAACAGTTACCGTCACTATCTCATTCATATTATCCAAATCAACATCCTCTGTCATATGCTGGCAAGCCAATTTTTAGTCTGTTCTTCTTCTTTTTTTTATTTGTTCTTCTTCGTACTACAAGAACTTCTTCAAAAAACTTCTTTAACAAGATTGACATAATCATAAACCACCATTTCTTTATCAAGATCAACATGATTATTTTCGATAACCACGTCTTCATCTAACTGTTCCAGTCTTTCCTGAAGACTTCTCCTCACACTCCTAGAACTACCTTTTCTGCTATTCTGCTCATAATCTTCGGACTTTGAGTCTGATACATACATTCCCACTTCTTCATTGTTCAAAATACCTTCAATCACTAGCCACGCTATAATCCGAATCTGACAACGGGTGTTCATCATCTTCACAATCCGGAACCCATCTGAAATCTTGGTCAATCCTTCCAAGCCTGTTTAGCCTTCGGATCAAGACTGGTCTTCACAAGTATTGCCTCACGAGCTGATAGAACCTGCTTCCAGACATATTCACTACCATAACCCTTCCATTTAGACCTTTCAGGCAACGACCCAATCGCAAGATCACACGGATATTTCGCCACTCTTTTCACCCAATCCAACAACGGCGAACAACGTTCTCTTTTCCTCTTTCTACTCAACTCAGTCTCTTCTTCCGTAATACCTACATTCGACTCAACAACCGCATCATCTTTAACATCCACTCCATCAATCGACCCAACGCAACTCTGCAAATCTTTAAGACCAACCGTATCCACAAACTCTTGATAATTTTTCATCTCAGCATCCGAGAAAAAAAACTTGCTCGAATCAAAGATGACAAGCCAATACTCTCACCACCTAAACTTTTATCTTTCACAACTGTCAAAAAATACTCTTCCAACAACCCAAGATACTTCACATAAACAATTTTTAAACTCGCGGAAGAACTCGAATCACACCCGATTTCTTTCACTACCAAAAACCAACTCTGGTTCCTCAACACAACCCATGAACAACCAAAAACCGCAACAACAGACCCATTCACGCCCCAGTCTTGTTACTTAACCTCGTCCACCAAACATCATTCACCATAGATTAAATCCCCCCAAAAAACGAAACCCTAATTTTCTCAAAATTGGGCGTTTTTGAAAAATCTTTTTGAATTAATCAATTAGGGTCAAGAGAAACCAATTGACAATAGTTAATTGAGTTTAATCGAAACAATTTTGAAAAATCCCAAAATCTTTGAAAAACCTAATTTTTTGAAAAAGGGATTTTCAGAGCAACCTGGCTCTGATACCATGTAGAAAAACATAGCACAAACCACAAAATCTTCTTTTATTATTAAAAAGGCATAACCTGATCTCAAGGGTGTATAACAACATAGCATCAACCTGATCTCAATCAGGTTCATCCACCAATTATACATTCGGAATAAGATTGAAACACCACGAATGACGGGTACTCCAGCTACATTGTCGTACCCCTAATATCTACATTGATATTAGTTCTATTACAAAACAAGAATCTAAAGATAGAAAACTGATAACAGCTTATATAAAAAAGGAAGAATAGCGGTTTTTGTGGTGGTGGTATAACGGCTCTATAAAGAGCCGTTTGGAGAAGGAGACAGTGATTTCACATTGTGGAGAGAGAGAGAGAGCAGCCATGGATCCATCTCTGACTCTGAGTGAAGTCGAGTATATATGCTTTCTTTCATAACAGCTCTATCAAAATGTCACTAGCAGCCCTTCAACTTTCCATCTACTTCAAACCAAGCTTAAACTTCAATAACCATAAGCTGAAAATAAGAAAGTGATAACATTAGTCCTTGTAAAGAATCCAGGCTAAAGATTATATTTTAACACCATCATTTGAAATACACAGAGGATCCAAAGTCTTATCCCACCAAATATCAATCTCATAAGGGATGCAAGCTAGCTTAGTCCAAGAATCCTTCACTCCATAAACCTTCATCACCCATACATCCAACACGTAACTTTCACAATGATTACGAAGAATACAAAACCATTCTCCCAAAACCCCCAAACTGAATTTCCTATAACCTTTACCATCATACTCTGGCTGCAAAACTTCACCATACGCCTTTGTCCCCAAATCAAGAGAAACTATAACATGTGGTGAACCCAACCAGCCATCATCAGTCACCCAATGAACAGCTCCCTTTAAAAACTTACCATCATGAAAAGGATTAAACCGAGGAAAACGACTGATTTCCTTCCAACTTCCAGCTTTTAACGAATATATCATAGCACCCCAGTAAGGCGAAGGTTGGTCACAACGCCATAATTTAACCACCTTGTAATCATGAGTTGTCTCATCATACCCAAAACCATAGAAAACCCATGAACCGGCCCCTTGTTCAGAACGAGGCAAACTATTGGTAGCTCTAGTTCTTGGGTTGCAAATAAATAGAGTATTATCATCCTTAACTAAAATGCATACTAATCCGTTACAAGACCCAACGATCCTAACCCTCAGAGGCCAAATTTGCTGCAATGGGTTTTCAAGCTGTATCGCACTATTAAAAGATTTATCAAACAACACATCATAAAGAGGACAGCTGTAGAGATTGATGTATCGTTTATAAGTGTTGTAAATAAGTCTATGATGTTGATAGTTAATGTTGTTGGTACTAGATAAAGTATAATGTGATTGAATAAAATGTTGGTCAGAAATTAAAGAGTACAATTCTTTGCAAACAGACTTACATCGCAACAATGATTTCACAGATTATTTCTGGTGGAAAAAAACGACCGATTTTGAGTGTCATTAGGGTTGATCCAATTCGGGGTAAAAGAACTTATTTTCTTCCTTTTGTATTGATTTTTATAAATGGTTTCATATGACCCCTTTAACTTATGTACATCAAATACTTTAGTCCTTGCAGAATAATTTTGAACCAGAAGTTATATCCCATGCACATCAAATAGACAAATACATTTAGGGTTGATTTTTTAGTTATTACGAGTGGGATTTTCACGGATGATGAGTGTTGAATGACCATTAGGGTTGATTTTTTGAACCAGAAGTTATATCCCCTTTAACTTGTGTCTATTGGCTTCTAAGTTTTTATAAATGGTTAATTAAAATTACCTCTTTAACTTATTTACATCAAATACTTTAGTCCCTTCATCACTTAATAATGAGTGTTGAATGACTATTAGTTAGGAGTTGAAACTATGACATATTTCAACTTTTCCATGTGGAAGATGAGTAACTTTAGTCATGAAAGGCCCAATGTATCTTTAGTTACCAACATAAAATTATGATGAATACTAAATATTGATGATGAAAAGCTTTATGAAAGGATCTACGTACATTCATACTGTAGGGAGTGAGAATCGAACCCTTGACCTCTAGGTTGATAGACAAAAGGTTTTCCAACTGATTCAACCCTGCTTGTTATGAAATAAGTATGGGTAAAGAAACAAATATGTATAAAAAAAAATTGTTAATATTTAATGGGATTAAATAAATAAAGACAGAAAAAAAAAACAAATTAAGAATAAACACAACAAATAACTTTTGTTGTATCATTCAAAAAATTTGTAATTTATTCATTCAAAAAATTTGTAATTTATTGATCACAATTTAGAGTTATAAAGACTCATCACTTTCACTTTCTAGTCATATTATGCAATATCATGATGTTTGATAGCGTGGAACACCTTTAAATTCTTTCAGTCACTTGCTATCAACTTCATCAAACTTTTCTATATATCTTTTCTATCAACTTCATCAAACTTTTGATAGCGTGGGGACTTTTCCATGTCAGAAAAATCAAATCATACTTTATTTAGTAATAATTTTATTATTATCATTAATTTTTTTAACATGTTTAATTAAAAAAAACATTATACTTCCTTATTTTGACAATAAGATTTATAAATTCGTTTTCTATAAAAAATTGCGTACAAAATATATGTGTCAAAAGTGTGAAAGAAAGAAAACTTTAAAAAAGCGGAGTTGATTTACAATAACTTAAGGGTCCAAAACTAAAATTTAAAACAATAAAAACCACCCAATATTCGACCCGTTTCAACCCTATTTTTCTCTCAAACCGTTGTTGCAATGTGAACCCTAAATAAAAAATTGAGCGATTTTAAAAGAAATTGAAGCAAAGATGTTTTAATATGTTGGAGTGATTCAGACGAAATTCTTCATAATTTATTTATGGAAGAACATAAACTCTTTGAATGGTCTAAAGGTATGAATTTTAATACCTAATTTCTTGATTTTGTTTAAAGTTGATATAGGGCTTTTATTCATATTCCAAGAAGGTTTGTAATTTTCCTGTTAATTTTGTTTTAGTTTTAGGGAAAAACTATGGTTTGATTGAAGCTATAATTTGATCAATAATGGTAGAATATTTGTAAAATTTCAGAAACCGGAGCAAGAAGAAATTAAAATTGAAAAATCTGTTATATTTATGGTTATCATTGAATATATTTTTATAATGTTGTTGTTACTATCAGTAGATTGAACAATTTCGAGAGTTACAGAGTGCAATTAGCTCACCATGCCTATATGAAGCATTAGTGGTGCAAAGTTACTGATTTATATTATTTGGTTTTAGGTTGATGTGGTCTTGCTACATAATCTTTAAGTTGCGGGTCAAAACATGCAGTTTCTCATTTCGGGTCAGGTGATTCGCACCAGATTGTGTAAACCCACAAATTTTACTCACTTTCATTAGAATAATTTAATAAAAATTATATTTGTACTAGATCTTATCTTAATGCATTTATATATACAATTAATCGAAGGAGTATAATTTCACTGGTGATCGATAGTTAGGTCATAATCTTCACCCACTCTTGGATGAATTTTTATTCTTTACTTGATGCCTTATCAAATTTATGTTTCTGAACTATTTTAGTGGGGTGTATAGCCCATTTATAGCGAGAATATGTTAAAGGAGAGTACAATGATGCACAGTTTGCTTCACAAATGAGTTGTTTTTCTATCTGCATATGCCGTGGTTGGCAAGTAAACTTACATCTCCATGATCCATCATAGAAAATCATCCATTTAGACCATTATTTTTAATTTCTGCTTTGTATATCCTTTTCAAACCGTTATTTTTCTGTCTCATTTGAAAATAATGAATTTTCTTCGTTGCAGGTTGTGGTAAAGATCATAGATCCATCAAGACATTGTATAAATTTTGTTTTGAATGCATTGATTTGAGAATACATGTTTGTTAAGTTTGGGTAAGCTTATTTTGGGCGCTTATTTGCTTATTGTATATTAATGAAAGTATTAAGCCCTTTTGGATGTTTGGTTAAAGCCAAACGAGTTATGCTTATTTTTGATGTCTCATTAGCTGACAATAGTTTGATGCAACTTGGGCAACCAATATATGTATGCGGAGGTGGGAATTGGGTACAAGTTATTGGCAGAAATTTGTTATGAGTTGAAATAGGTTGGTTTGGAGTGTCTTGATACTCCTTTGCATAAGGTATATTTAAGCTTTCTATTGTCATAACTTTTCCACTGTAAATAAGTGACATGTACCTCATCTCATGTAGTAAGATGCTATTGTTGGATTTGCAATCTTAGCAATGGATTCAACAATTATGAACCAACCTACTCCACATTATGATAGCGTATTGTGAACTTATGATTGTTGATATGTGTTGACATGTAGGGTTGCATAGGACAAAATTGTTCAATTTCTATTGTCATAACTTTTCCACTGTGTAAATTTTTGACCCATCTTAACTTTTTTGATTGTTTTGCATGCTCATAGACCCAAAGTGAAAGTTTATTGGTATACACTATAGTATATACCTGTCAACTAACCTCATTTTGGATCTACAGTCATATATTTTTTTTGTTCGGATTTTCATTATACTACGGAACAATTGCAGATGAGATGTTGGGAGATAACAAAAAGTGGAGCTTCTGTTGGGTCTGAGGGGTAAGCTTCAATAGCACATAACCAACTGGTAAGACAGCCTGTATCTAATATTTGGGTTATAGTTTTCTAATGGTTGTTTACGTACAATTTGATAATTGCTTCTTTCCCACTCCTTATTGGGTTCTTACTAGCCAGTTTTATGTTCAGCTTGCAAGGATGATGGGACAACAGTCTTCTTTGGAGGCCGTGAAAACAAGTGAAAATGTGGCCGACACTGTTTGGTGGCCCACCAGTAACTGTGGCTATGCATGATGCTCCAGTGAAGGAAGTTGCTTGGATTCCAGAGATGAAACCTTTGGTATCAGGATGCTAGAACAAGACTCTAAGGTGTGCAATTAACTGAAACTTCATCGGCTTATTATTTGCTAAAAGCAGTGAATGGTTATAATGATTTGACGACTTCACTCTTAAGTTATTATGTTTCTACATATCAAGGTATTTTATATCAAAGTATCTGTTTAAGATTAAAATGATTTTAACACTTTTTTTGTTTTTAATTTACTTTAACATCAACGTCCAAATAAAATTCATATCAGGTTACATACATGCTACATTCGATATTTATGATTCTAAACAACTTTGAAATTTAGGTTTAGCAAATTGGGTCGTCTCTTAATCTCAATCTGAAAGAGAAGCAAGCAGCAAAGATATTATAAAAACTGGTACATAAGCTTCTAGGGCTAGCATATATAACTTTATCTTGGTGTGGACTCGATGGCTGAAAGTTTGAAGGTATGATACTGTATGGTGGTTCTGATGCATACATTGTTTCCTGTAAGTATCAATGTTGACTTCTTATTATCTTATAATAGTAATTTAAAAATTAGGACTAATTATCCTAAAATGACTCAAAAGTTAGTCGAAGATGCAATATCTGAATACAGTATATGTGTATTTGCCTCCGTCAAAATCACTCTACACTTTCACATTTTTAGTGATTCTTATTTCCCTTGCACAAATTATTGATTGTTTATACCTTGCATATTCGTGTTTTGATTTGAGCATTTAGATATTTATATGTGTGTTTTTCTCTATTTTGTGTATTGAGAAAATTTGCTTCGCGGCATGTAAAGTAAATGTTCAATTACATTTATATAAATGGCCATGACCCCTGAGTAATGATTATCTATCTGCTTAATTTTTGCAATTAGTTTATAAAGCTAAGGTGTCTTATTAGCTATGTTTTGTGTATATTGTATAGGGTTGGAGATTTGCAGGCATGTTTTAAATAATGGAAATGGAAGATCAAAACAATCATGGCCAGATTCCGTTAACACCTATTTGGAGTAAAGGTGAATAAAATATGAACTTTTGGGATTAGATAGTTGTATAAGATCTTATAACAGATTGCTTAGTTTAGAATTTGGATGCGTAAAATGTATAATGTAATAAGGATGGTGTACGTAATATAATACATTTAGAAACTGAACTTCCCAGAGTTAGAATGTTGAATTTTTCTTTGTTGGTAAAAATGAAGTTTGCTACACTGTTATGTTATGTTGAGGATTGCTCGAATGGTGATGTTATTTTAGAGCAGTTATAATTTCCTATTGTTTTATTAATTATTTCAAATTAGCGTATGTCTGCTCACAATAATTAGATTTGTAGTTTAGATAAGCATTCTCAAATGCAATAACTAAATAGACACACCTCTAGCTTATTTTGGGGCCATAATGGCTTATTGCGGTTGCTAAGCACAAAAGCTCATAAAAGAAAACATATCTAAGTTCTTATTTATGTAATAATATTTTTGGAGCTTTTTGAAATAGCTTAAGTTCTACCATAATCTATGTTGTGTTTTCATACATTGGATGAAAAATTACAAGGATGTTTGGGGATTGCTTATTCTAAATCCCTATTTTGTTAATCCAAGTATATAAGTTGTTTTAGAGCTACTGCCAAGCCAGAAATAAAGAGTTACCAGAAAAGGCCAAACGCCCTCTTAATTCTGGATTCCAATGAAATATGATGTTGTCATTTATACAAATAGTATTTTGCATTCGATATGTATTATAATGTTCGTGAGTTTAAGTAGATAGTTTTGTGGTGATTATAGGCTGTTGCTCACTAAATTTTCTTTTGCTAGGACCATCCATGTTCATCCATATGTGATGGTTAAAAGGGTTGGGGCACTTTGTGTAAGTAAAGAGCAACAGTCCGTTTACTTAAATCTGCTAATTTGGTAGATGGGTGGGACTTTGCTATATGTTTTTACTAAATTTTGGGTGCGTTTGGTTCGTAAGTGGGATTGTAATAGGATTAGGATTTGGGAAAGGTTTGAAAGAAAATGAGAATAGATAAAATATGTAGTACTATATATATTTATAAATTAATATTATATTTAAACTATTATTTAAAAAAAGTGAGAAAATATTAGTATTTGTGGCTCATATTGATTTAGACTTGGGGACCAATCACAAAAGTTGTATCATTTAAGTGATACCTACCACTTGAGCTTGGTATCACTTCAATGATTCAATTCTCATTATTTTGAAACAAAAAATGTACCATAGGTTTTGAAATTTCTTTCATTCTAAACCCACTAATACCCTCATGCCAAACGGGCCCTTAGTATGAGACTGATTTTTGAAGATATCATTTATTCATTGTTTCATTGTCACCACTTTGAAAGAGGTAAATGTATTGTTTCTTGATTTGCGTGATGGCGTTGGGTTGAAGTTCCTAAATCAAGGACGAGTAACCATATCACAATATATACCCCACAAATCTATTTTATATGTAGGATATTTGGTGGATATTTTCCCCCCATTATCTATAAAGTAAATCCCATTTTGTCATTTTGTTTCTTCTAGCTACCACAATTCTAATTATGTTCAATGCGTGAAGTACATTGTTAGTAATCTGGGGGGGGGGGGGGGGGGGGGGGTAAAAGAGCCATTGCAAAACCAAACCTCGAAAGTGTTTGAACATATACCATTGAAAAAACGTAACAAAGTTAACTTGGTTTATAAAGTTTTGTGATTAAACTTTTTACAAATATAAATATGACCACATACTATGTCCATAAAAAATAATTAAAATTAAAAATTAAAAACTATAATTAAAAAACAAAATTAAAATATTTATTTTTTAATAAATAAAAATATATTATTAAAAATTTTTGGAAAACCTCGTGCGTGCACGGGCATTATAACTAGTCTTTTATATAATAAAATAAAATCCCTATCAGGAATTTTTCATTTCAAAAAAATCAATTCATACCTTATTTAGTAATAATTTTATTTAAAAAAAAATATTATTTTCTTATTAGGTAATATTTTATATTTATCCATAACACAAGGAGAAGATAAATACAAAAAAATATAGATAAGATGCAATTAATAATAAGATTAGATTTTTAAATAATTATCTTTAATAATAAAAAACTATAATTAAAAATCATAAATCAAAACAAAACAAAGATTAAATCATTTATTTTTTTATAAATAAAAATATATGATTCAAAAAAATTTTAAAAAACCCGCGCGTGTGCGGGCATTATAACTAGTAATTTCTACAGTAATCACTTATTAACAATGTTATATTTAACAAATATTGTGTCTATAGCCTTCGGTTCCTAGCTTTTTATTGTCATCAGTAAAAATTGAGCAAATTAAGAGGTGTTACTTTCTGCTCTTTCTTGTTAATCATGTTTTTAACGAATAATCAGTGGACTGATTTTGAGTCAATCTTTATTTGAACCAGGTTTATGAATTCATATTGATCCGAACTTCCTTCAATTAAACAAAAATATCAAAATGGTATCAGATATGGACCTCCGCCATTCATACACAAGTTCATAGCTTATCAAGGTAAACTCCCTCCCTCCATTTTCATACAAAATGGTTTACACTAACTGAGCAACTGTAAAAGAAGAGTAGTAATTGGCATGCCTAATTGGCATACCTAATTTCATGCCTAACAATTAGATCACAACACTTGGAATAATCAAAGGCTATCATGAGGAGAGAGAAACATGATACTCCACTTGTCATATGTTGAGTGGATTAGGCATAAAATTAGTCATCACATTTAGGTATGCCAATCATTTTCCGTAAAAGAAACCCAAATCACTCTTTTACTTGGACCTTTGTTGCCTCTGCGAACCTCTTTTATGATTTCGAACTCTATCAACAAATTTTGAACCCTCGTTTGAACCTTACCAACCACTTTTCAACCCTCGTTTAAACCACTTTTGAACCTTATCAACTTCAAATATAAACCCTTGTTCTATCTATATCAATCCCTCCATTTTCTTCTCCTAACACAAATATTTTTCAAAATTTATTGATTGGATCATGAGCTGGTTATTTAAGTCTGGTTTTCGGTCGGTATATAAGAACGGTTCAGTTCAAAACTGGGAGTTTAGTTGTAAAAAATTAATTTTGTAACAGAAAGAAATGAAATTGGGCGTTTAGTTTCAGGCCAAACTGGTTTAAATGGTAATGGAACTGATACTAAACAGTCTAGCTCTCAAATTGAATCAAACACATGGGCCATGGACCCCAATTTCACAATAAAAGGGCCAACATTTTTTCTTTAATGGGCTTCAAACTTGCAAAAAAAATACACCAAGTAAGAGAATAAGATAGTTACATACTAACATCCAATCCTATCAACATTTTCTCAAGTATACTATACCTACTCGATATGTAGTTTATAGGACGAATGCTTGATAAATTACTTTTGAAAGAGTACGTAAAGCTTTATTCCTCTTCGAACAACATTAGAGTGTCATTTTGCTTTCATTTCTATCAACACCAACTAGATAGTTGATTGCCGAACAACGAAACAGATTCAGTTATTATTTAGAAAGAAATTACACGTGCAAGATATATATACACATTGTTGTTTGAGATTGATGAGATTAAAAGGCGTTTTTGAATTTGGTTATGAGACGAAAAGTAAATTTTCTACTGGTTGTCTTTTATTTACCAGGATGATGAAAACACATATTATAGTACAATACATGTAACTGTAAGATCATCTTGCATATATTGACCCAAATTTGTAAAAGCACGTTGGCTTCGTCGAGTTCTTGTCTTTGGAAGAGAAATTATCCTGGTTCTTCACAAAGTGATTCATCCGGGGTTTAGGTTGTTCATTGACATCAAAGCCGTTAGTGTTCATTGACACTTGCTTCGGGTTTGTGTTATATAAGGCTGGATGCAGTGCCCATTTCACTCATGTGTGAGAGGTGATGTGACGCCTAAGTGGCCTCACTTGTGAACAAACGATATGATCTAAAAAAAAGCTCAATTGAACCTCTCGAAGCTTAGTGGAACTAAAGAGATACTGAACCGATACTAGAAACGTTCTTGGTTATATTATGTAGCGTCCCATGTAATATTCTCAATCCATGAATAAAAAGGATCGGTTCTTTTATTAGTCCGGTTGAAAACAAAAGTTTATGAAACAAAGCCCGTTTATGCATGCAAGTGTCCTTCCAATATCAACAACTTTACTTGTTTTTCTTCGACAGTAACTACACAATATTTCCGGCTACAATTTCTTTTGATTTGGATTAGACGGTCGAAACAATTGTTTCATTGCACATTATTTACAAAATTAGCACAAACAATATATTTGCAATTTACTTTCGTGTATAGTAAAAATAAGGCAATCTTCAAATAAAAAAATGGAAAATGATTGGAGACCTGAATATATGCTTAATTTTATGCCTAAACTTAGGTGGCATAATCTTGTTGGTTTGTGAAAAAGTGAGCCCCTTGACTGCAACAAACAGAATGATGCTACATAAGTTTAGAGATAAATTTAGACACATATTTAAGTCCCCAAATTACATCTCTAAAAAAATAGAGAAAAATGTTAACAAGTTATTGAAATTTATTGTCTAGAAACACGAAGTTATGACTTTAATAGTATTACAATTCACAATCACCAATAACTAGACAATAACATTGTATTGTTATCAACTTAATAAGGAACAGTACTCCCCCTCGATGTATAAACTAGCAAAATGTTCTTTACTTGACCAACGTGGGATGAAAACATACAATTTTTTTTTTGTTTATAAAAAAGTAACGGCCATCTCTAGCTAGCATTATTAGTTATTATCAATTTATCATGGCCGGACACATGGCTCCTTTTAAGCTCAAAGTATATCATTGTTGCGATCATTGTTGCAACTATGCGATCTTTATAAAAAATAATCACAACACTCATATCGCAATTTGTGTCCACTGGCATGGGCTTATTTGATACCAAGATTACAAACTTAGTGTCCTTTATGCATAGTTTCCTTATGAATGCAATATTACTTTTAAAGTGACTAAATGATAACACCCATAATAAAACTACTAAAAGCAATAAGCTTAGCGCATTGAACATTCGAACCCAAAAGCAGTTAAAGTTCCTATCTTTCTCCAATAAGTTACACAAGAAGATCGAAACATAAAGCAAAGATGAGATTAACTACAGAATCCAAGACTATAGTTCATCATGTGAAAACAACATACCTCGCAAACAAGTGGCTAACTCTGCGCAGCTGCCAGAGCTTAAGCATGTTAGATAAGCATAGCTGAAAAGTACCACTGAATATCTTCCAAATGAGTTCGGATGGAATAATGGAAATGACATCAAATACCTAACCAAGTGCTTGCATACGTCCACGGCTCCAAGCAATCTTCTTTGGGTCATCCACGAAAAGGTAAGTACTTCCATCAAGGTAAGAATGATATCAACAACAAGGGAACCGTTGACCACATTGTCAATGATCGAGAGTGGCTATTGCGGCGTTTTTAGAAGCCCAAATTGAAGAGGGGACACCCAAGTGGTATAGAGGAGCAGAACTACTAGATATGTCTCCCATGCCCTGAAAAATGGGTTTAGTTTCGGTTAAATTGGACATGAGTAATAAACCTTAAAAGTAAATATGAACTGGACATGAGGACCAGAACTACTTGAATTTTCTTTGGCTGCATGATGACTCATTTTATGCTTAGTTGTATTGATATGATTTCATTCAATGCAATGAACCTAAACTATATGAACATAATTCTAAATCAATCTAAATATTTATGCATTCTGATATAGAAAAAGAAATAAATATTTATGTGAAAAAGTTGGATGTTCCTTTAAAGAATTTTAGACTATAATATGATACGATATACTGATAGATGTTGTTTGATGTAAGCCATCAAATATAGTAAGGAAAAGTCGCTATAAAAATCTGTCCAATGAGCTTTTGAAGACTAGTTTCACGTTCTAAAATAAAGTAAATCTATAAATAAATAAAATACAAAAAATTTAACAACATATATAGCTTTATTGTCAATGTTTTTGAGAGGTGTGTTCAAGCTATGAACACAACCTGCCAACACTTTGACAATAATAGTGTAATGATACCAACTTGGGAAAGAAACGGTCACCTCAATATATAAACTAGCAACATTTCTTTTGGTTGACCTATGTGGGATGGAAGCATACCTTTTTCATTTGTTTATAAAAAAAGTAGCAGTCATCTCTAGCTGCTAGTCTTATTACCATTGTTGGACACATGACTCTTTTTAAGTCCAAATTTATTATTGTTGCGATCATTGTTGCAACTATATGCTATCATTATAATAAATAATCAGAAGTTTATATGAGGGGTGCTTGATAAATCTGTTATAAAAAGTCAAAGAATAAAGTTTTTTTTTCTTTTTTTCGAGCAACATTGCATTTGTTACCAGTCGTTCGAGTATTATTTTGCATTTCATTTATATTATTAATTAGCAGACGGAAATCATACGTGCAAGACATATAAACATTGTTGATGCATGAACAATTTTATCACACTTGCATTCATTACTTATTAGACATTGTTATATTGTTATGATTGAAGGTGAGGAGAGGAGGAAAGCTAAAGCCTTGCGAAGAAAGCAAGAGCGGTGGAGAGGGAAGTGGCGAATGACGATTTTTGAAAATTGCTTGTTTGTCGTGGCTTTTTTGGTTTTTATTGTTTTGATTAGTTTAATGATTATTATTGATGTTAGAAATATGGTCAATGAAATAAGTTGTTTAGGCAACAAATTAGGTTTGAATCACTAGTACAAAAGTTGAGTTCGACTCAAATCGAGCTTCTGGAACTGAAGAAAGACTAGAACAATACTAGTACAGTGTTGGTTCTTGGTTGTTTAATGTCCATTATCATGTTCTCAGTCCATATGTGAAATAGAAAACAGTTTCTTTGTTGGTCCAGTTGACAAGTGGACGTTTTCGTTTATTTGAATGATACGAGTCGTTTTGGGGAGAAAGTTAGTCTTAAGTCACTATTCAAAAAGCTCTAGTTTGACCAGGGTCACCGGCTCTATAAGCCAATTAAACAAAAGTACTGCATTCTCGTAAGTGGGAGTCTTGTATTTTCTAATATTCGGTGTAGTTTATTTGTATTTTTTATAGAGCATTAATTGGGATAACTAACTCGTATGTCTAATAATATGATTAAAAATATATGTCAGCATCCTAATGGGTATAGCAGGGGACTCACTTCTTCACAAACCAATAATTTATTATCACATCTATTAGGCATACAATTAGTCACATATTTTAGGCCTCCCAATCATTTTCCTTTTTTTATATTGGGTTGATATATCTCTTTGTCATGACTATAAATTTGATCAATAGTTATTGCATGAGTTTAACACTATGTTCTTAAGAAAGAAATAAGGAGAAAGTGAAAATAAAGTAAATTAAGAGGGAGTAAAGAAATGGAAATGATGTAAAGTTGACTTTCACCCAAAAGTAGAGTGAAAGTTTTTAAGGGTAAATGAATAATTTGAAAACTTAAAAGCCCTAAATATGTCTAGAACGCTTCGTACAACAGCTTTTATTTTAGGAGCTATTAGTTTCAAATAAAAAGCTTGAAGCTCAATAACCAAACATAACTTTTGAACTTGCAAAAGCTTATTTTTTAAAGTAAAAAGCTTCTAGCTCTAAATATCTCTAATAATCTCCTTGCCAAACAGACCCAATAAGCGTGAAAAGTATTACTCTCTACTTATAAATGGGTCAATTCAAAACATGAAATGCATGGTGGAGGGTACATTCAGTTAAATAGTTACATAAAATAATATTCTACATAATGTTAAGTAGAAAGACCTCTAATGACTAAAGACCACAAGTTTAATACTATTCGATCTTTTAGTTTCACCTGCAACTAAGCAAAAATTGCAATGAGACTCATTCGCATATCTTCTTTACTTGCTATTATGCACAACAAGTATGGATATTGTTCATGAAAATGGTAACTCTATAAAGAGACTGTTACTTGCAGCCATCATTTAAAGAAAGAACTTACGAAAAATATTTGCAGCCATCATTGATACTATTAAACAGAGATTGATGAGCTATAGCTCAAACCTTCAAATGTTGTTCATCAAATAGCAACTGCAAGTTTGTTGGAATGTCAAGTTTAATGTTCAACAATGGGTAATAAGAGTGTGATTCTAGATAATTCTTGTGTTAAAATTTAACCGGAATTAAGCAACATGTGGATGTTGCTAATGATATTGCTAAGCAAAGAGATTGTTGCGAAGATGTTTGGGTTATGGTCTATCATTGAGCTCAAAATGGTGACTCATAAAAGATGGGACTAACTAGCCTTAAGGAATCGATGTATAGAATAGTTGTTGATTTTGAATTTGTGGTATGTTTATTTGGTATATACACACAATTCACCTTTTCACCAAAAAATATATGTTTGATTTCACCTGTAGTTCTTAAAGGCTAGTACTGGAGGAGGAACCAAATATGAAACTGTTCTCGGAGACCTTATTTATAATAGTACCGTGATAATCTATTTCTTTAATTTTAAACAAATTCTAATTAAATGTAGGAGCGTAAAGTCCAATCCAGGAAAGGTAAGGTTGTAACCATTAGGGGTGAGCTTTTCTAACCGAGAACCAAACTGAACCAACCAACCTTCGAATCAGGATTCAGGTTTATGGTTTTGTGATTTTCGTTTTTCGGGTCGGATTATGATTTGCTTAGATAAAGTTCGTGACTTTATGTTTGGCAAAAGTAGCTGTGAGCAGTAGCAGTGAGCTGTGAGCAGTAGCCAAAAAAGCTCACAGCTTCATAAAGAAGCATTGGAAAAATGAGCTTTCCTAAAAAATAGCAAAGCCCACAGCTCTCATGCCAAACGAACACTAAAAATCAAAAAGCTCATTGTTCACCGCTCATTGCTCAAAAAAGCTTCAAAAAGCTTTGTGCCAAACATATTTGATTTTGAGTTTTGATCTAAAGTTTTGGAGTTACATGTTCTAACCATTCAACTATAAACTAAAATGGAATTTGATTACTACTTTAAATTTAAATTCTTTTCTAGTTTAAGTTTTTTTTTTTTTTTTTTTTTTTTTTGTTTTTTTTTCCCACTTATGTGTTTATCGAAATATATATAAAGAAAATTAATACTAATAAATAAATAGTTCAGTTTTTTCAACATATGAAATTGCTGATTTTGTGAGTTAATCAGCAACTTACAAGGTGTTTGTAATTGCATAAAATTTTGACATTTAAGTAGTAGAGAATTTATGATAAACTTAATAGTTCGTATATCGTGTTTGGATCTAGGGTGTCAGTAGGGTCGGGTTGACCCGACCCGAACCCGATAAGACTTATCGGGTCGGGTTAAATCGGGTCAAAAAAATTTTGTCGGGTTTAATTGACCCGAACCCAATAACCTGACACTGTTATCGGGTCGGGTTCGGGTTAGAAAATTATTCTTATCGGGTTATCGGGTCAACCCGATAAGACCCGAAAATCAATTAATTTATTAAGTAGTAATTTGTCAAGTGTGATTGCAGTTTCGTAATGCGCTTTTAAGTCATATAATGTGATCTATATGCATGTACATTAATTTATACATCATGTATACGTACATCATCCATAACAATATGTATGTGTCTAGTATATGATCAGTATGTATATGCTAGTTTAGTTTTTCAGTGTTCTCAAAATTAATTTGTAACCATTATCAGGTCGGGTTGCGGGTGACATTAATTATTATGTTGATGATTGAACCCGATAACCCGAATCACCCGACCCGAATACCACCCGAACCCGACAACCAGATTCCTTATCGGGTCGGGTTGCGGGTCACATTAAAAAAACTCAAAACCCGACCCGATCAACCCGATAACCCAACCCGATCAACCCGATAACACCCCTATTTGGATCTACTTTTGCTATAAAAAATGTTATAAAGCTAGAAGAATAAAAAAAAGTCACATTTTTATCTAAATTTAAAATAAACACCACCAAATAATCTAACCAAGTTTTAAGTTTAAGTGAATGGTTTAGTTTCGTTTAACAAAAGTATTATTTTTCCCCTAAATAAATAAAAGAGAGAAGCCAACCAAGTTTGTCTCATTCAAACACTCAAAGTTGCTCATTTACCCCAAAATAAAAAGGTTTGTGTATCCAAACACTTAAAACCGTCTAAGCAAATAAAGTAATAGTAAACATAAGCCATCATTTTTACCTTCCCTTCTACCATCATATAATCCGATATAAAGACGGCACTTGTTGTATTTAACGAATTCCACGAATCCACATTATAATTTGAACGAAACTTCCTTAAATTAAAGAAAAAGATCATATAAGGTTCTTCTATGTGGACCTCCCGCGTTCATAGCTTCTTCTCAAATGAAACCCAATTAACTGTGTTTCTTTGAAAGGGATTTCTGTGTTTGTGTGTGTTCTATGGTATACAATCGAGATTATAAATCGGCTGGAGAGGTGGTTGAATGGTTCCCAAGAGGATAGGCGGGAAAAGAGGGGAAAAGGGACCAAACGCGCCAACACCAAAATGTGAAAAGACTAAAAAACCAGTTGACTGGTCAACAAACGTGGGTATATACCGGCAGTTAGTCAAAACGGGGTGCCAGGGACAAAATGCCGTTCAGCAAGTTCAGGTACCCGTTCGCCACAAAAAAAAAATTAGAGGACCAAACGCGTGAATTTGGACAAGTTCAGGGACAATCTGTGAAATTTACTCTAAAAAAATTAAAGATAAAATTTACAAAGTTATACATACTTCATGGTCGAAACAATATGATGCATTTTGCTTATTTAAGAACATAATGAATCATTTCCATTCTGTCATTCCAATGCAACTTATAATTGCGTCATTACACATTATTTACAAAATTAGCAGCAACAATATATTTGAAATTTACTTTCATAATAGTAAAAATAAGGCAATCATCAAAATTAAAAAAAATACAAAAAAGTTAATAAGTTATACAAATTTATTGAAAGAAATCGAACAATTGTGATTCTAATAGCATCACAACCATCAATTACTTCACAATAACAACGTATTGATCTTAACTTGGACAAGAAACACTCACCTCTATATATAAACTAGCCACATTTCATTTGCTTGACCTATGTGGGATGAAATTTCTTTTTAGAAAAGTAACAGCCAGCTTTAACCTTATTGGTTACTATCATTACCCGGACATAAGGATACTTTTAAGTCCAAATTCTTTATTGTTGCTTGCAACTATGGTTCATATGAGCCTTAATGAAGTAAGAACTCGATACAAAAGAATTCAATTTGATCAAAAAGATGAAAATTGTACGGAGTATGAGATAAAGTTCTTCTATGTGGACCTCCCTCATTCATAGCTTTCTTCTCAAATGAAGGTCAACTCCCTCCCGAGTAAAGTATTTTGTTAGGACCTTTGTTGCCTCTGAGAACCCTTTATAAATTACGAACCCACATTCGAACTCTTATCTACAACTTTTGAACCCTCATCTCAACCCTCTACCAAAAACCTTCACACACAAAATTAAACCCAATCTAACAAAAAATTTATGGACTGATTCATGTACTGTTGATTTGGTAAACGCTACTCCAAAACACAAGTTTTCATTTTCCGGCATCATCAGTGGGGTGGAGCTACTCAACACCTGAACCTCTTCAAACAATCCAAAACAAGTTTTTCAAAGGCGCGGAGCGATTATGCGGTGAAATTGAAGGCGTTGTGATTTTACGACTTCAGTTTTTCTTGTTAAAGCCTTTTTGTCAATCGTATTATGCTGAACAAAAATTGTCATGTTAACCATAAAAAATATGATGTAATGATTATTTGAAGAGACAATAATAAAAGTGTATCAAATTTGTCCTCCCCTTTATTTTATTTTTTTAGGGATAATTCCATATATACCCAAAAGAAACTTCATAATTCCATATTTACCCAAATGACAAGTTTTCAATGCATGAATACAATACTTTTAAAGCATGTGTTGGGAAATATGGAATTATGGTGTTTGTTTTGAGTATATATGGAATTGCCCTATTTTTTTATTATTATTTTTTTTTAAGTTTGTAAACCTTTTTTTTTTCATTCTATTAAAACATATACTTTTAAATTTTGACTTTTATGTGTATTTTATAATTAATATAATTCTTATATTTTTTAACTACCTAATTAAAATTAAAGGGTAAAATGGTCATTGTACATGAACAAAATACGCACAAGGGTCGAAATATGAAAGGTTTTTGTTTTAATAGGAGGAGGGGGAAGAAAACTACACAAAACAAAAAAAAATGACAAATTAAATTACATTTTTTTGTTGTGAACGTTATCTTTACAAACAGAAAATCACTTGGCACATTACATGACTTGATGTTCTTGACATGTGTTGATGCATAGTTATTTTGTAGATATAGTGATATGTGGTGTGGAAAATAACATTTAACGGTGTGCGGATCACCTAGACGAATACCTTTATAAGGCGATTAAGATCCGTAAAATGGGTTAATTTGAGTTAAACGAAGAAAAACCAAAACTGATGCTCAAACGACCACAAATGATTAAGCAAATTGAAACACACACATGGGCCATGTTCTCCACTGTCACAATAAAAGCGAGACACGGATGAAAAGTAAACATATTTTCTTGTTTTTTTCAACGGTAACCACATAATTTTTTACGATTTCTTTTGATTTGGATTAGTCGGTTGAAACATTATGTGTATTTTGCTTATTAAAAAAGTTAACAACTTATACAAATATATCATAAAGAAGAAGACGCTATGTAGTTTTAAAAGCACCACAAAGCTCCTACACCTTTATGATAACAATGTATTGATATCAACTTGTATAAGGAACACTCACCTCGATATATAAACTAGCGATATTTGTTTTGCTTGAACTATGTGGGATGAAAGCATACCTTTTCTTTTGTTTATATAGAAGTTGCGGCCGTCTCTAGCTAGCCTTATTAGTTATTACCATTGTCGGACACATGGCTCCTTTTAATTCCAAATTTATTATTGTTACGATCATTGTTGTAACTATGTGATCATTATAATAAATAATCAGTACGTAGTTTACATGATAGATGCTTGATTAATCACTTTTAGAATGTTAAAGAGTAAAATTTATTTTTGATTAGAACAACATTGCATTGTTAGGAGTCATTCAAGTGTCATTTTGCTTTTCATTTACATTAACACAAACTAGAAAGTTGTCAAATAACAAAACACATACGATTATTAATTTGCAGACACAAATCATACGTGCAAGACATATAAACATTGTTGATGCATGAACAATTTTGTCACACATGCATTCAGTTACTTATTAGACGTTATATTGTTATGATTGAAGTTGAGTAGAGGAGGAAAGCTGAATCCTTGGGGAAAAAATCGAGAGCGGTGAAAATGGAGGTGGCGAATGAGGAGTTGCGAAGAATGCTTGTTTGCCGTTTTTTTTCTTTTTTTCTTTTTTTTTTCTTTTTTTTTTTTTTTTTTGTTAGAAGTCATTAATTCAAGTGTCATTTCTTATTTATATTAAGGGATATAATTCCATATTTATCCAATCTAAACATGAAAATGTTAACACCAACTTGAAAGTTGTCAAATTACGAAGCAAATTTAGTTATTAATTAGACATAATTCATACGTGCAAGACATATAAACATTGCTGACATATACATGAACAATTTTGTCACACATGCATTCAGTTACTTATTAGACATTGTTATTAGAAGCTGCTATCGCATTTATCGTTGGCTTGAATTTCGGGAAAAAGTTGGGGGAGATGAATGTACTTACTTGTGAATGGTGTCTACACCCATTGCTGGTATTGTTTATGAGAAATTTTGTACAAATTAATGAACACAGCAGCAAAGAACCCAACCAACCTCCCCTTGGTTCAATATTATTAAAGACTTAAAGATAGTTTACAAGACAACGTTTAACCAAACGATTACAACTGAGAATATAAGACTAAATAGACAAGGTTTATCACCAATACAAAGACAGACTCTATTACACTTTTCCAAGATGAGAAAAGGAGCTAATATATAAGCAGAAGAAGAGATGACCGTTTAGACTCCACACACACACGCTTCCACATCCGTCTATCTGACTTATTTGGAAGGATATAGAAATAGCATTCCATCTTGACACTTTTAGTACCTGCACAAACAAAAACATACAAACAAAACCTTGTAATAAAACAAGGGGTGAGAAATAGAATGAAGTGTACAGGTTTAACCCCTGTACATATAGAAACCAGGAACCACACATTCCAACACCCTCCCTCAAACTTATATCCTGAACATATCTTTCAGGTTAAGTTTGTCACATAACAACTTGTGCTGCTGCACATACAAGCCCTTGGTAAAGATGTCAGCAATTTGCTGTGTAGTATGAACCTTTATGGTTCTAACAACACCAGTAGCAACCTTTTCTCTAATGAGATGTAAGTCAATTTCAAAGTGCTTAGATTTCTCATGAAACACAGGGTTTGCAGCAAGCTGCAGAGCAGATATATTGTCACAGTACATATCTACTGGTAAGATACCAGTAACACCAAGTTCACTCAGAATATTGCAAATCCAAATGATCTCACAGGTTGCAGAAGCCATGCACCTATATTCAGCCTCAGTAGAGGACCTGGATAGGGTAGCTTGCTTCTTGCTTTTCCAGGAGACCAAAGAGTCTCCCACAAACACACAAAAGCCTGAAACAGACTTTCTGGTTACTGGGCACTTAGCCCAATCTGAATCAGTGTAAACTTTGACCCCAAATTGTCCAGTCTTAGAAAACTGAACACCACAACCAGGAGAACCTTTGAGATATCTCAAAACTCTCAGAGCAATTTTAAGATGTGAAGTAAGTGGAGAGTGCATATATTGACTCAAACATTGCACAGAGTAAGAGATATCTGGCCTTGTATGAGTCAAATAAATTAGCTTTCCAACAAGTTTTTGATAGTTGGATATATTTGAAAGAGGTTTATCTTCATGAGTTTCAATGTGATTCAAAACATAATTTGCAGGCAGAGGACTTGAGACAGGTTTGGCTGCCAGAAGCCCAAACTCATGAAGAAGCTCCAAACAATATTTTCTTTGAGATAAGCAAAGACCAGTTTCATTTCTTAAAACTTCAATTCCCAGAAAGTATTTGAGTAAACCCAAATCTTTGATTTGAAATTTGTTTTTGAGAAAACTTTTAAAGTCATTGATCTCATTGACATCATTTCCTGTCACCACAATATCATCAACATACACCAATAGAGCAACAAAGCTCTTACCAGAACCCTTGGTAAACAAGGAGTAGTCATATTTACTTTGAACAAATCCATGATCAGTAAGAGCAGCTACAAGCTTAGCATTCCATTGTCTTGGAGCTTGCTTGAGCCCATACAATGATTTGTTAAGCTTGCAGACTTTGTTCTTACCACCGTAACCAGGGGGCATGGTCATATAAACATCCTCATGCAAATCACCATATAAGAAGGCATTATTCACATCAAGTTGATACAAAGGCCAATCATTTTGAACAGCAATGTTAATCAAGCATCTAACCGTAGTCATTTTTACAACAGGACTGAAAATCTCATCATAGTCAACCCCTTCCTTTTGACCACACCCTTTAGCAACAACCCTAGCTTTAAACCTTTCGATTTCACCAGAGGCTTTATACTTGATTTTAAAGACCCATTTACTTCCTATAGGTGTTCTACCTAAAGGAAGTTCACATTCAGTCCAAGTATCGTTTTGAAGGAGGGCGGTGTATTCAAGATTCATAGCATCAATCCAATATTTACTAGTGGCAGCCTCGTCAAAAGAACTGGGTTCAACATTTTTATTCAAGGATACAGAGAAACAGTAATTCCCAGAACTTAAGTGAGCATATTTAACAACTTTCTCAAGCCCATGTCTTTTACTACTATTAACAACATAGTCATTGAACCTAGCAGGCATCTTAGAGGTCCTACTAGATCTTCTAACATTAGGTTGCTCAACTCCACTGTTCTCAACTGGGTTCGAAGGGACAGAATCATTTATCCTAGCATCATTTTCAAAACCAACAGGGTTCAAAACATTTTGAAAGTTTGAACCATTGCCCTCAGAGATGCTTTGTTCACCTATAGAAGTTGCAGAACCTTGCTCACCATTAGCAGTTGTAGGGCTGCTAATAGGTTGAGTGGTCCTACCGTCATCATTGGGTGTAGCTCTCTCTTCATCATCGGGTCTTTTAGGAAAATGGTTGTCAAAAACATCAAAGAAATTTAAATTGTTTAACTAAGACTCATGATTTAAGTCAGAAATGGTTTCACTCAAAAACTGAGAATTCATTTTAAACGGAAATATGTTTTCATAGAAATTAACATCTCTTGAGTAGAAAATGGTTTTGTCATCAAGGCTATAAAGTTTGTAGGCTTTCTTTTCAGTAGAGAACCCAATTAAAACACACTTGATAGACCTTGTGGAAAACTTATCATGATTATTTAAAACGGTAGCATAACACAGACAACCAAAATTCCTAATATGTGAGAGCCTAGGTTTAGATCCATAAATAATTTCAAAAGGACATTTTCCATTGAGAACAGAAGAGGGCAACCTGTTGATCAGATAGACAGCAGTTAAGACACATTCAGACCACATATTCAAAGGAATCCCTCCCTGAAACATAAGGCTCCTAGCAACATTTAGGAGATGTCTATGTTTCCTTTCAGCAATCCCATTTTGCTGTGGGGTATAGGCACAAGTGGTCTGATGAATTATTCCATTTTGATCAAAAAATTGATGCATATTGTTATTCACAAATTCAGTCCCATTATCAGATCTAACAACTTTAAGGTTGCAATCAAATTGGTTTTTCATCAGATTATGAAAAGATTTGAACATACTAAAAACTTCATCTTTAGTTTTAATAAGATAAACCCAAACACCCCTGGAATAATCATCAACAATAGTTAAAAAATATTTAAAACCATCTCTAGTGATGACCTTATAGGGTCCCCAGAGATCAAGATGAATGAGATCACCAACAGCAGATGACTTGTGGTCACTTAAGGGAAAGGGTTCCCTTGTTTGTTTGGCCCTGTGACAAATGTCACAAGGAGAAACATGTGAACCAGAGGTCACCTTTAAGTCATCCTGTAACACATCAATAACTTGATCAGCAGGGTGACCAAGTCTGCTGTGCCACATGGATTTAGAAACAAAAGCAGAGACATTACATTTATTACCTATGTTTTCGTACACAGGTTGATCAAACAAGTATAAGCCACCAAATTCACTACCAGTCCCCATGATTTTGTTTTGAGTTAAGTCCTGAATATAACATTTATTCTCATCAAACCCAACAAACATTTTACTGTCTCTAATCAGCTTATGCACAGATAACAGGCTGACACAGTACTCAGGAACCACCAGAACATCACACAGAATAACATTATTAGAAAGATATAAGTTTCCAATGTATTTAATTTTAGCCAAAGTACCATTTGGGTGCCCAACTGTAAGATTAAGATCAGATATATCAATGATTCCAAACATATTTTTAGTGGTAACTGTCATATGCTGATTAGCCCCTGAGTCTATAATCCAACCCACACTTATGTTACATAAAACAGAATTACTGTTAAAGAATCTGTGAAAGTGAATATTGAAAAACACATTTCCATTGAAAAAACTTGGCATACCTGCCATGTTGGCTTGAATGTTGCCAGAGGGCACATCATTAATCAAAGCCATTAACTTCATCATTTGATCATTAGTGAAAGAGAGAGACTGAGTAGAGGAGGAAAGAGAGGAACCATTTTGATGCACTTCGACTGAAGCATTAGCATTGAAACCAGACTTAACACCATTTTTGGTAAAAGGTTTGACATATCCAGGAGGATAACCAATGAGATCAAAACATCATTCGATAGTATGTCCAACTTTTCCACAGTTTTTACAATTCAAGTTCAGATTAGGACCTCTATTAGTACCACTTGTGTTTCCACCAGTGGTACCATTGTTAATAAGTCTTTTGTTATCAAATTTTTTGAAGCCATAATTTCCAGTGTTACTGCCAAGATTTGAAAAATTGGTTTTAGAAACAAAACTAGAAGTCTGAGTTTTTGAGACAGAAGCAGAAGAGGAAGGGATCCCTCTATGAGATTCTTCCCTAGAGACAATAGTAAAAGCATCTTTGACATTAGGCAAAATTTCTCTGGTTAAAAGACTGCTTCTAATAGGTTGATAAACATCATTTAATCCCATAAGAAATTGCATGAGTTTCATAAGATCATTATGTTTGGACACATCTTCTCTAGCAGTACAAGAACACTTAGGCAGTTTAGTTAACATATCAAACTCTCTCCATAGAGAATTAAGCTTATGATAATACTCAGAGACAGATAGATCTCCTTGTTTGAAGTTATGAATTTTCTGCATTAAATTGAACACAACAGACCCATCTAGCTTATCATAAGTTTCTTTCAGTTCAGCCCAAACATCAGCAGCATTATCAGAAATGATTTGTCCCAAATACAAATCCTCAGAAACAGAGTTAAGCAGCCAAGATAAAACAATAGCATTACACCTTTCCCATTGATTAAGAAGAGCAGAACTAGAAGCATATTGATCCTTTTTGCAAGTACCATCTATAAATCCAGTTTTATTCCTAGTATGTATAGCAAGTTTCATAGCAGTGGCCCAAACTCTATAGTTTTCAGTACCAGTTAACTTCACAGAGACAATAGAAGCAGAACTAAAGTCATTATTATTCAGATGTAAAGGGTTGCCTAAGTCAAGACTACTAATCAAGACCTCAGGACTATCACTGACATCATCAGACATAATGAGAGAAAAACAGATAACAAAGAAGACAATAAAGCAATAAGAAACACAACAAAAGACTAAGAAACAACAAGAATAAAAGAGAAACTCGCACCCAAGAGTAACAAATGCTTAGCAGAGTGAACTGGGTGTGACCAGAGCAGGTATCCTTGCCACTCAAAGTGGTAGGTCAAGATGTTAATCACACCGTTTGCACCCACTCAACTAAGACACTGTTATCTTAAGAGAATAAATAAACCTTACAGTGCTTATAACGGATAAGAGAAGCAGCGGAAGAACCAGAACCAATAACCACTCAGATCCCCAACAATTAGGGTTTTTGAAACCCTAATTCACCAATAAACCAACAAGTCACCAATTCGGACCGAGGAGAACTAGAACAAACCACGATACAACGATAGAGAGTGAAGTTAGACAGAAAACAACTAAATATTGAAAAACCCCCAATTTTAAACCAAACCCTAAAAATTATTTTGAAACCCTAAAAAATAATTGACCACTTTCCCAACCTGTAGCTCTGATACCATGTACAAATTAATGAACACAGCAGCAAAGAACCCAACCAACCTCCCCTTGGTTCAATATTATTAAAGACTTAAAGATAGTTTACAAGACAACGTTTAACCAAACGATTACAACTGAGAATATAAGACTAAATAGACAAGGTTTATCACCAATACAAAGACAAACTCTATTACACTTTTCCAAGATGAGAAAATGAGCTAATATATAAGCAGAAGAAGAGATGACCGTTTAGACTCCACACACACACGCTTCCACATCCGTCCATCTGACTTATTTGGAAGGATATAGAAATAGCATTCCATCTTGACACTTTTAGTACCTGCACAAACAAAAACATACAAACAAAACCTTGTAATAAAACAAGGGGTGAGAAATAGAATGAAGTGTACAGATTTAACCCCTGTACATATAGAAACCAGGAACCACACATTCCAACAAATTTACAAAAATAGACAAGTCGCACCAGTTTCTAATCACTTTTTTAGACCACCTTTGACTTTATTCAAAAATAGAGTGTGGCGACCAGGCAACTTGTACACCACCAGCAATAAGCCGCCACTTAGCATGTACTTGGTATACTTGTCGGCTGCATGGGTGGGTTGCCCAGTCGCCCAATCTATTCTTGTATAAACGAAACTGCAGGTCCAAATAGTGAATTATCAAACGGGGCGACAATCTATTTTTGTAATTTTCCCTTTGTATTATGCTTCCTTTGTGAATAGGTGAACTTTGAATTTTTTGGATTTTCGTGCTTTTTTGTTTATTTGAGGGTTGGAGAGTGGAAGGATCCGGTTTGTGAAATGGGTTTGGATCTCATTTGGGATTTTTTTTTTTTTTTTTTTTTTTTTTTTTTTTTTTTTTGAGATTGTGTAATGAAAAAATGAGAGGTTGGTAAGTCTGATGTTTTTATTTATTCTTACATACTTCTTTTATTTTGGAAGGCTTTTATTTTCACATACTAAAATGTATTTATTAATCTTTTTTATATTAGCTACTAGATCAATCGGTGAAATACTATTAATAGACTCATTTCCGTCCATGTGTATAAGTTGTACAAAATGATGATTGCGTAACTCATCCGTTCAGTGTAAATAATTTCTAAATTTCCATTATTTTCGATAGTAGGATTAATAAATAAAAGCCTTTAAAAAATAGATTATTCGAGTAACAGACGTGTTTCTTTACTATATAAAGTGAATGTAGTAAGACTTGTTTGATGAATTTAGTGTAAAACCTCTATAAATTAATACTTGATAAATTAATAACCTCGATAAAATTAATAATTTGTCCAATCCTAATTTGGGACCAGTACAAATTTGGACCCCAATTGATAAAATAATAAGATCATAATTTTTTTAAAACCTCAATGTATATATATTAGTCCCAACAAAACTATAAATTAATAACTACAATATATATGTATATATGTGTGTGAGAGAGATACACTTCAAAATCCTAAAATTGTTTAGTAAAAAATGAAATACATTGTCACTTGTTATTTTTTGTTGAACTTCAAATCTATATTGAGTTTATCTCATAATCTCCTTATTGTTGTAAAGTGTTGATGCGTTGTCTTCTCGTATTGCAACAAAAAGTGTTAATTTTATTTCATAAAGTATGAATATGAATTCATAAAATTTTAATTGAAACTTGTTTTCAAATTATTTTTTCACCTCTAAGGAGTATACATTGTAACTAGTATATTACACTTGAAAATTTAAAGGTCAGATATAAAACCTTTTTAAATTAATAAATTATTAATTTATCGATATAAAAATATCTCGCTAAATTAATAAAATTTCCCGGTCCCAACACTATTAATTTATAGAGGTTTTACTGTACTTGAAATCTGGAAAACTTATAAGCACTAGTTGTTTGGCTTATGAACTTTATCGATATGAGCTTATCTATACTACATATAATGGAAAAATAGTCAAAAGTGAAATGTTGAGTTTTCAACAATGGTCAAATGAGAGAGAAAATGAAATGTAATTAATATTCTTATTAAAACACCCCAATACTTAAAAGTATAATTATTTATACACATTATACAACCAAATTAAAGCATATCTACCAATTAAATACAACCAATTCAAACACAAATCTGGTTGACCCGGGACGCTTCAAACCCGGCGGGTTAACTCGGTTTAATTTGACCCGTTTTCGACCCAACCTAGCAAGTTGACCCGGTTTAAATCGACCCATTTTTCGACTGGAACGGTCTAACTGGTTGAACCACCCGGGTCGAACCGGGTTTCAAAACATTATCCATTACTTAAAAGTACAATGATTTATTCACATTGTACAACCAATTAAAAACATATCTATCAAATTAAATACAACCAATTAAAACACAAACCGGGTTGACCTGGGACGCTTCAAACCCGTTTTTCGACCGATCGGTTCAACCAGTTAAACCACCCGGGTCGAACCGGGTTTCAAAACATTACGTTTAATTCTCAAATCTTCAAACTTTTATTATTTTTCGCTTATAACCTATAAACTTTTTTTTTATCAATAAACTATCTGTCGCTATAAAATCCCGTTGCTATGCACGGGTACTCGTCTAGTCGACTTAAATATGTCATAATTTCATGTTGATGCAGCGTAAGTCGAAAAAAGAAAGCTCGTGACCCTTTCAATTTCAAATAACAAGCAAGGCCGAAAAAATAAAAACGATTTCAAACACCCCTTTGTACGTAATGAAAATGTTAGCACGACATCTTCATCGGTTGACATCTCATCAACGGTAAAAATCGAAATCTTATCAACATTGGGATCTTTCATATGTTTGATATGCAAAATATATCTAACATGAGTATATGATTGTATGTATCGTGATGTGTGAACATTGTTATCTTCTTTTGTTTACTAATTATAAAAAGTTGATGATCGGTCATTCATGCTTTAATCGTGAAGAATTCTGATCTCGAAAAAAGGTGTTTTTGTTGTAAAATATAAAAACGATGGCATATATGGTAGCCAAAATGCCACAAACGAGAACAAATCCACATACATCACTCAATGATACATGTTTATTCCTTTAGAATTTTCAAAAGCTATGTATAACGATGTGAAATATTTATTTGATGAATCATTGTTGTGCTTTATTCACCTAGAAAGCATATTGCTTTAGCTTCAATTGGGCATTTTATTGCTTTTAAAAAATTTTGAAAACTATGTCTGTGCATGTATAACGATTCAGGAACAACAATATTGATAAACAATAATGTATCTGGTGTCTATAAGTAACTTGTAAAACCAACTCTAAAGACTTTATTAGTACTACATATACACTAGACACAACTAGGGGGGCTGTTTTTAGCCTTCAGATATCCTATTATAGCAAGTGTTTAGTACAGTAAAACCTCCGATAAATTAATAACCTTGATAAAATTAATAATTTGTGCAGTCTCAACTTTGGACCAGTACAAATTTGGACCTCAATCGATAAAATAGTAAGATGATAATTTTTTTGAAACCCCAATGTATATATATTGGTACCGACGAAACTATAAATTAATAATTACTAAAATATTTATCAATTTCTTGAATGCTTTAAACCTCGTAACATTCACTAATATACATTAATTAATTTTTCAATATCTTGAATTTATAAAATGTTAAATGGAACTTATTTTTCTAATTTATTTTTTATCTCTGACTAGTATACATTGTAACTAGTACATTAGACTTAAAAATTTAAAGGTCATACGTATAATCTCTTTAAATTAATAAATTATTAATTTATCGATATAATAATATCTTGCTAAATTAATAAAATATTTCGGTCCCAACATCATTAATTTATTGAGGTTTTACTGTATTTTTCAATATTATAGTTAAATACTTGAAAGAGCAAAGCTGAAACAATAAGGAGGTCAATTCCCTTTTTCTTTTTTTTGAAAAGACTAGCATGTATGATCTTAGAGTTTGATTGACAAGATAATATAAAATTAAATTAGCTATGTAAAGATATAAACATGACAACACATTAACTAGCATAATATTATCATCTTTGGTCGTCAGTGATAGTCCTTTACTCACCTGCTAATTTGTTTTCAACTCTCTCGACTTTTCTTGTGGATGATAGGTAACTTTAGTCGTGAAATGCCCATAACATACATACATACATATATAACTTGTACAAGTAACATCAAAACTGTACCGAAATTGTCATCAAAACTCAGTGTAGTCTTGAATAAACTCATCATCAGATTTCCCCTTAATTAGAAACAAAACGTTAACCTAATTTCACAAATTATATAATCAAAGTCAACATTCGTATCAAAGTCAACATTCGTAATTGTTTGTATGTATAAAAAAGTTGGGGGAAATGAATGTACCTACTTGTGAATAGTGTCTACATTCATTGTGTTTGTGTGAATTTTGATTTTTTTTTTATTTAAATATTTTCGCGCTCTTTAATTTATTTGGAGATTTGAAAGTGGAAGGATCGGGTGTGTGAAATGGGTCAATTTTTTGAAGATTCTTTATCACAACTCTTCCTTATAAAAATACTTTTCCGGTTACGATATCTTCCTATTTGGATCAGACGGTCAAATAACTATGATGCATTTTGCTTATTTAACAATTTTTTCAATCTTTTCCTTTATGCCGTTCCCATGTAACTTAAAACACCAAAAAGTAACAACATACACAAATTTATACATGAAGAAAAAGATTGATATCAACTAGGTTAAGGAACAGTCACCTCAATATATAAACTAGCAACATTTCTTTTGCTTTACCCATGTGGGATGAAAGCATACATTTCTCTTTTGTCTATAAAAAATTAGTAGCCATCTCTAATCTTATTAGTTATTACCATTGCCGAACATATGGATCATTTCAAGTCCAAATTTATTATTGTTGCAAGTACGCGATCATTAAGATTATGCTAATGTAGGTTTTGTTTTCGGACTTGGACCTTATACACATTTACCACCTTTAATCAAATCTAACTCGTTGACGAGTCTACATTTCAACTTCATATATCTCTATCAAATGTTTTAGAATAGGCTCACTAAAAAAGTCAAATGTATTGCATATACAAACTCCCTAGAACAATTCCAATTAATCATCCATTATTGTTTAGGCAGGTCAATTATGAAATCGGCTTTTAGAACATTGCATTATTGTTCCAACACATTATTGACTTTAGTATTTATAAAGTAATGTTTTTTCACGAGTTGTCTCATCTTAAAAAAGCGGTTATGTTTATAAAACGAGTCATTTGATCATTTCATTTTGGAAAAAGTAAGTACTGTAACAACACACCTTTAGCCAACTAATCGATAAAAAATCAAATTAGAATGGGAACTTGGGAAGCTCATCGCTAGCCTTAATGGACTGATTTGGCAACCATCCAACCAGGATTGACATACTACTGGTTTCATCAGTTGCTGTCATGGCCGACTCCGTCCCCAGAACACCTTAAATATAAGGAAAGCAAATCATTGACAAATTCCTTAAACATGGTTCTGAGAAGATAGCAAGAGCAAGAGCTATAGAAAATGGTTCAAATCAAAGCCTTGCTGGATTCTTGAATATAGCCACTTGAGCTATATTATAACCAGACAAAATAACACGAGCTATGCTAAAAAATTCACCTTTCTCCCACTCTCTAGCTGATATCTAAAACCAATGTATTCACTTTCCGGATTCTTCATAAACTTCTAACTCATATGGTAGCCCGGTCTCCTTATCTTCATTCACTCATGATGAAAGCTTTTGTTGGAGATATACTTCACGATACATGTTATAGATGTAACACTGAGCATAAGGAAGAACATGGTTCACCAACAAAGCTTAAAATCTATTGTTGACTGGCCCATAATTATTGCTTCTCGAGTAATGACCTGCAGTACGTACATATCAAGAACTGGTTTTATACCTCGTATCATTCTAAATTCTGAAATGTACACTGGAATTGTCCCTATGGGTAGGTAAAACTTAAGGAAATCATCATTAGTGAATAGTATTATCATAAATGGTCTCTAAATACATTGTTTGCCTTTACTTTTGATATCTTAAGTATGTAATTAATTTAGAATTGAAGTTGAAGAGAAAACAACTGTTTTATTGTTAGTTTAGACAATTTAGGACAAAGAAGTGCACATTATTAACTCGATTACAAACCAAAAACCATACCTCTGAAATAGCAGGAATTCCAGTACTTTCATGAGAACAGAAATCTTCGTGTGGTCGGAAGCCCGTCTATTCTGTGTGGTTGGAAGCACCTTCACTTCCTTTCTTCAAGATTTCTTTTCAAATTTTTAACATCCTCATCACTGAAGACCCCAGATTTGAGTCCATCGCTCCAAGTTACAAAAACATCAAAAACCTGTAGACACAAAATAAAGTTTGAGACCATGACAATGTGTTGAACGGTAATGTGGTTAAATAGTTACCTTTTTGGCAGCCTTCAATGAAGTATCTACAGTTGCTAAATGATGTAAGAATGCAAGGTAATCCAGAAGTGGAGAGTTCTCATTTACGCCACATTCATTAACAAAAAATTCGTGGAGGTATGGATATAAATTGCTTAACCTTTTGCTGAATCCACATCTTGGATAGATTATACTATCATGCCAATAGACATCCTGTGGGGATAAAAGCACTCTAGGAACAACTTCACTCAATAAACGACAAGGGGAACAAATATAAACGGTCCAATACGTAAGATGGCCATGTTAGTCTCGTTTGTCTTGCCAGCCAACTTGTTTTACAGTTTTCAACTTTCTCCCAACAAAAAGATTTGTTTTACACATTTTTCTTTCTTTCAAATAGCCTCAAGCCCACAAACAACATAGTAAAAATTGAACATGTCATACCATATGAAGACCATCACAAAATGTAATCAGCAAGGCCTAAAGGTGGAAAAGGTGAAACTAAACTATCAACTACAATGCAAGCATCAATACACTTATTTTCAATCACCGAGAGTGAACTATCTTTTGAATCATAGACAAGCAATTTAACACCAAATTTCAACAACACTTTCCCATCATTTGAAATGCACAAAGGATCCAAAGTTTTCTTATCCCACTCCCACCAAATATTAGTCGGATGTGGGATGGAAGCCAACTTATTCCAAGAATCCTTCACACCATAAACCTTCATCACCCATACATCTACCAAACCACTTTCAGTATAATTACAAAGAACACACAACCATTCTCCCAAAACCCCCAATTCACATGTCATATCACCTTTAACATCATACTCCGGCTGCAAAACTTCACCATAGGTCTCCTTCCCCAAATCAAAAGAAACTATATCCCACAAACGGCCATCACCAGTCGCCCAATGAAGAGCTCCATTTAAAAACTTACCATCATCTAACGAACGAGCACGAGGACAGTGACCAATTTCTTTCCAACTTCCAGGTTTTAACGAATATATCATAGTACCGCTGCAAGACCAAGTTTGGTATAATTTCACAACTTTGTAATCATGAGTCATCTCGTCATACCCAAAACCATAGGAAACACCCGACGAAACTGCCCCAAGTTTAGAAGGAGGCAAAATATTGGTTGTTCTAGTACTTGGGTTGTAAATACACATACTATGTTCCAAACCAATAAGGCATATTAATCCATTACAAGACCCAACTATCCTAATCGGTCGTTGCAACGGGTTATCGCACACTAACTCAATATTAATAGATTTATCAAACATCGCATCAGAAAGTGGACATATTTTGAGATTGTTTCTTTCTCCACCAGTTTTGTAAATAAGTCTATGATGTTGAAAGTTAATGTTGTTGGTACTAAACAAAGTATAATGTGATTTAATGAAATTTTGGTCGGAAATTAAAGAGTACCAGTCTTTACAAACAGACTTACATCGTAACAACGATTCAACCGGAAGCTTGAACAGGATTTCACGGATTATTTCACGTGGAAATGATTCACTGGTCATTTGGTTTTCAGGGTTTGAATTCGGGGGAAAGTAGGTAAGAACCGGATCTTATCTTCATTTTGTACTTGTGTCTACTTTTCTTATGAATAGTTTTATATTATACCCCTTTAGCTTATGAACATCAAATGCTTTAGTCCTTGTAGATTAGGGGTGATAATTTTTGACATTATGTGAAACATTAAAAAAACGAAATGAAAATAAACATGTTATGGTTGTTGTAAATGAGTTGGATCGATTAATCCGTTTAATAAACAAGTAAAGTTTGGGTTGAGAACTTGACATTATCAAACCCTTAACAACTCTAAATCAGAAATGTAATAAAAATATTGTAACACATAACACATAATTATAAAACATAACGTTGTGGTTAGCAAAACTTCTTGATTATCAAAAATATATATTCTTTTAAGGAAAATGATTGAGTGCTCTACATTATGTGTCTAAAGATGTGTTTAAACATGTGTTACATGATCATGATGGTTTGTGGAAAAATAGTTCCTCTAGCTGCATCAAATTGAATGATTTCACACAAGCTTAGGCATGAATTTAGTCATATACCTACCAATTAGGACTCTTCTTTTAAACAAAAAAAAATTATACGATGAATTTTCTTATTAAGAACCTATTCAATCTCTGTTTCAAAAAGAAAATAACTTATTCAATCTCTTTCTTTCTGGTATTAAGTGACTCATTATTCACGAAATTAACCCATAAAACATATTTGTCATTTACTTTTATAATAGCGACAATAAGTTAATACACAAATTAAAAAACACAAAAAGTAACAACTTATACAAATTTTTATTCAAGATAGACAAGTATTGTTTAGTATTATTAATAACATTAAACCCTTACTTATATATCAAGAATAACAATGTGTTTGAATCAACTTTAATAATGAACAACCACCTCAGTATATAAGCTAGCAACATTTCTTTTACTTGACCTATGTGGGATAAAAGCAATACCTTCTTTTTTAGCTTGTCAAAAAGTAGGAGCAATCTCCAACCTTATTACCATTGTTGGACATATGGCATGGATCCTTTCAAGTCCAAATTAATTGTTGTTTACAACTATGGTTCAAAACTTCGTGTCATCACTAACGAAGTAAGTGCTCGAGATAAAAAATATATATCATGACTTACACACACTCTTGCATCGAATTACATCAGTGATCGGTCGCATCTAGTCCTATCATTATGTTCTAAAGTATATATGTCATATACAAGATTGCGGGATCGTCAATTATGACAATGTAATAATGAAAGTTAAGACTTTGGTAATGAGACAATATGAACAGCCGATTTAAGAACATTAATTATTGTCACTTCACAAATGTTCAAATCCTTACTAAGGTAAATGATATCTGAGGTAACATTTTGAAAATTGAGTAACCTTAAACTTTTTTACATTCTAATACTAGCTCTTGCCGAGTAAACTATGGTACATTATCCTCTAATATAATTGTCTTTATTATAATAAGTAAAGAGAATGAGAGAGAATGCCATTTAGGCTGGAAATTGTTAGAATCTCATTAAGTGAAAAATGAAGGTTTACAATGCTACTTATAGTAGCAGAAGTCAAGATACAAAAGTCAACTATTCTAACTACTATGCTATATATATACTACATCTATCTTACAAACTTTACATTACTTCTACATGATCAGAATTATACAACCAGATATCTAACTCATCACATTGTCTCTGTATTCTTGAGTGTATGTTGAGCTTGTTGGACTTTACACAGCTGGACTGTTTGACCACATTGTGGACTTGATGAGATGATGTAGCCATGTGTGCTCCTTTACCCCCCCCCCCCCCCCCCCCCCACAAGCTGGCATTGTGTAAGGATCACTAATGCCAAGCTTGGATAAACAATTGTTGACTTGTGGGTATGAAGGTTGGTAGTATTTGATTATTTCTGACCTTGTCTCTCACAAAGTGATAATCAAGTTCTATATGTTTGGTTCTTGCATGCTGAACTGGATTGGAAGCAAGTGCTATGGTGGAAGAGTTGTCACAAAAGATTTGAACTGGATCAGTAAGTTGAACTTGAAGGTCTTTGAGTAAGCATTGCAACCAAGTGATTTCACAAGTACAGTCAGCTAAAGCTCTGTATTCAGCTTCTGTGGAAGACCTTGATACCACAAATTGTTTCTTGGATGCCCATGAGATCAAGCAAGATCCTAGAAAGATTGCATAGCCTGACACAGATCTTCTAGTTATGGGACAAGCAGCCCAATCACTATCACAGTAGGCAGTGAGTTTGAGAGAATTATCCTTTGGAAAGTGAAGACCTTGTCCTGGACATAATTTGATATACCTCAATACCTTCTGTAGTGTTTGCATGTGAGTTGTTCTAGGTTGATGAGAAAACTGACTTAAGGCTTGAGCTGCAAAAGATAAGTCAGGTCTTGTGATTGTGAGGTAGATTAATTTGCCAACAAGTTTTCTGTAGAGAGATGGATCTTCTAGGAGTTCTCCATCAGTGTTGTTGAGAGGTTTGATGGGATCCAAGGGGATGGCAGATGGTTTGTGATCTAGAACTGCAGCACACTGGAGAAGATCCAGTGCATATTTCTTCTGTGACATGACAAGTCCAGTGGTATTTTGTAAAATCTCAATGCCCAGATAATAATGTAAAGCTCCCAAGTCTTTGATACTAAATTTGTTGTCAAGTTGAAGCTTGATTGAAGTAATGAGTGATCTGTCATTGCCAGTAACAAGGATGTCATCCACATATATCAATAAAGCCAAAAATTGAGAACCTTTTGTATATGTGAATAAGGATGTATCAGCATAACTTTGATGAAATCCCAAAGTGAGAAGAAAAGTAGTCAACTTTGTAAACCATTGTCTGTTGGCTTGTTTCAAACCATAGATGGATTTCTTGAGCTTGCATACTGAGTTAGGTGGGAGAGATTTTGAGTAACCTTGTGGTACTGTCATGTAAACTTCCTCATTGAGGTCTCCATGTAGAAAGGCATTGTGTCACAACTCACCATTTCAGGTCATTTCCCAAACTTTGGAAAAACACTATTCATCAAACACTATTCATCAAAACACTATTCATCAGTTTACTATTCATCATTTTTGGTGTCAGTTTGACATTCCGAGAAGCATTCAGAAATTTTACTATTCATTGAACACTATTCATTGCGGGAAAAGATTTCATCATTCACGTGCATTACACATTTCATCGTAAATTTAGTTTACGGGTATTCAAATTCGCGTAACCGGATTGGTTTAGGTGCGAATTCATTTCATTAGTGTTAAGGACACTGCATACGGACTAGAGACAGTCTGCATATCATCATAACAGCATATTCATGTTATACCACTCTTAGGATTTTCAAATTTATATATTTGATACATTTAACGTTTTTCTTATAATTATTTATAATAAACGTTAACACCCGGTTTATACACGACGAATATATCTAAATATTCCCACAATGGTCCCGACATATTTTTATATCCATTATATCATCATAAAAGTTATTACATTCATTTACCCAGTATTTTGGAATTTTACGTTTTCTAGTTCAGCGTTTTACGCGAATTACGCGTTTTTAACCCGCGTTTCCAGTTTTAACAACGTTCAAGCAACCCGATGGAACTTACCATTCATTTTATATTTTATTATGGAGTATTTTGACAAGTTTAGTCATTCTTTCAAGTTTCATATTTTTACGATGCCCGAATTTACGTTTCGCGGTTTAAAACTTTACGTTTTGCGAATAACGAAACCAAAACCGACTCCGTGAACCAAATAACACCAAGCTTACTACATACTCATCTAATTTCTTTACATGTGCAGCCCCCCCCCCCCCCCCCCCCCCCCCATTGTCTTCCACTTGACTAAATATTTACAATAATGCCATTATGTTAGATATTTCTTACTAAAACACCTTTAACACATTCATATTTTTTTTTCATAATCAAAGTGAGGTTTTCTCTTGTCTTCCTCCCTAGACCACGACCCAACCTCCATCCCTAACCAAAATCCATTATTTTTCTTAGTACAAAGCATCAAAGTTGTTCATTTCATCATCCTAATCAAGAATCATAACACAAAAACACAAGTAATCCAAGGTTTCTACTCATCTCACCACCTATTATTTCAAAGTGAGTATTCAAATTTCTTTTCATGTTTTCATCTAATTAACATATGTATCTTATGGTATTCATGCTTAATTTCATGCACAAACTAGTTATACCACTTTATTTTTGTATACTTTTTGAACATACAAACCCTAGATTGTGATTTAGGTGTTCCCTTGTTAAATTAACTTGATTACTAGTCATTAGGAACCCATGACACCCTAAGAAGGTGTATGGTAGGATTAGTATAGATTTGTGGTGTTTGCAAGAGATTTGGTTGAAGTTGAAACTAGTTTTGAACCTTGGAAATGGTTTTGTAACAACTATATAAACATTCTGTCCCATTTTGGTAAATTCTGGAAAATCAGTAAATACAAAGTAAACTTTGGCAAAATTTTTAGAAAATATTTTCAAAAACGAATCCGTAGGCGAAAGAACAGATTAAAAAGAGTTTATAACGAAGAAGTTATGATTTTTGCAAGTTTATTGACGAAAACTATTTTCCGGAAAAATACATGCTGTTGGACGTTTTTCGTCGGACAAAACGAGACTTTAGACGTAACCCGGAGGAGCCGAGCTTTCCAAAATATATTACTACATACTAAGACGTAACCGTGGATATAAAGAACAAGTAAAACGGACTTATAACGACAAAGATATTCACGTTTCAATATCGGCAAAAACCCTCTATAATTGGCAGCTTTTAGAAATAATAATAACACTACGTACTAAATTCTAGATTTTCTAAAAATATTAACCAAGTACCCAATTTTATAACTAATGAAGTATTAGTTATTACAAGTATATTTTATCACTACGAGGCGTTATTTCAAGGATTTCAACCCGAGGATTTCAACACGAACATTGATACATACGATATATATATAAGTATATATATTGCAACTAGCTTTATTTTTCTAATAGCCATATTTTTCCTAAGTCTTGGAAATGTATATTTTTGATAACAACAAGTATTTTTCAAAGAGTAGAGTGGTATAGGAAACATGTGCATGGACATTCATAACATCATTTCATGATCTAAATTAGATCGTTCATATCATTCATATTAGGTTGCGGCAGCTTACCGTTCATTGTTGTTCATTTCACTTCATCACAGTAACATCAGCTTCAAGTGAGTCATAGCCCCTACTCTTTTAATTGTTTTGCAAACTCTTTGGGGGAGAATACATGCTCGTTTTACTTAAACGCATTACTTGTTTTACATGGTTGATTTCTCAAACATTTTTAGCTTTACCTATATATATGTTTGATCACCTGCATTTCATTGGTATGTTTGATTACCTGTATTTTGTGGGTATGTTGATTACTGCATTTCATGGGATTTGTCATCCTTGTTTATATGACCTCATGGTCACAGATTGTTCCTATATGTTCATTATAATATTGTGGTATTCCCCACTTGGCTGTGAAGTCAAACGTATTGTGGTATTCCCCACTTGGCTGAATGTCAAACGTAATATTGTTGTTTTCCTACTTGACTGATTTATAATATGCTCATTATAATATTGTGGTATTCCCCACTTGGCTGTGATGTCAAACGTAATATTGTGGTATTCCCCACTTGGCTGTGATGTCAAACGTATTGTGGTATTCCCTACTTGGCTGTGATGTCAAACGTAATATTGTGGTACTCCCCACTTGGCTGTGATGTCAAACGTAATATTGCTGTTTCCCTACTTGACTGAATTACGATGCCTTTGCATCAACCTTATTACAGATTTTCCCACTTGACTGATTATCATATGGCCTCATGGACTGAATTATTTATATAGCCGTTTGCTATATTTATCATGGAATTTGGATACAAGTATTACATTTGTTCACGTATACATATTACATTTGGCAGTGGGTCGTAAACACACAGGTTACAAGTCTCTTATGGCGGGACTTGTAACTGAGTGGATTTACGATGCCTTTGCTGGGATACCTTCATACATATGCATTACATTCTTTTTCACAAGACTCTATGAACTCACCAACCATTGTGTTGACACTTTAGCATGTATTTTCAGGTATTAAGCAATGGCACGCTACAAGAGGTTTTGGCAGGGCAGGGCATGGTCATAGAAGACTCTGATTTAATCATTTGGGGACCGTTTTTAACTATTTTGATGACCTACTTTCGCATTACTTTTAACGATATAGATTCAACATTTTGATTTAACTATTTTATTCTAAATGATTCAAGTGCAAACTATTTTTGAACTAGTGTTGTAATACCAATTGAGTTACACCCCAGCTACATGTATGCTTCCGCTGGACCCGATTTTGAGGGTGTGACACATTGTTTATGCCAAGTTGCTCTATGATCCAGTGATTGTGAATAGCAACAGCTAAAAGAGCTCTGACTGAAACCATCTTAGCCACTGGTGCAAAGGTCTCTTTGTAATCTATTCCTTCCTTTTGTGTATAACCTTTGGCAACTAATCTTGCTTTGATCATAGTAAACACATAGTAGTTTATATCAGGGATACTTGATTAATCACATTCAAAAAGTTAAAGAGTAAAATTTGAACTATTAGAACAAGGGAATTGATTTGCACACTCAAATTTTTATTGGGACACTCCTCTGTGTGCATTAGATACTTGTACTAAGTTCACAACGTGCTTTAACTACATGTACAGTTGAGTGTCCCAATCACAAAATTGAGTGTGCAAATCACCTCCCTTAGAACAACGTTGCATATATTGTTACGAGTTATTCAAGTGTCAAGAAAGTTGTCAAATAACAAAACACGTTCAGTTATTATTTAGACATAAATCATACGTGCAAGAATATAAACATTGTTGATAATACACAAACAATTTTGTCACATGTGCATTCAGTTATTAGACATTGTTATTATTAGAGAAATCACACGTGCAAGAGTTATAGACAGTATTGTTGTTTGAGATGCCGTTTTCGAATTTGGTCATGAGACATTTTTGTCACTTTACAAATATCAATACATAACATGCCCTTTATATTTGTTGATTTTATGAAATAGTCTAATCTCCGTCTCTCCGAGTTTATAAACAAAAAGAGACACAGATACGGATTATTTTGAACCAAAAAGGATAAAAGGTTTTATAGACTAAGGGCACTCCTATTCATAACATGGGTTAAGTTTTAATATGGTGCCACGTCAGCATCACATCAGCTTTAACACTTTCACCTTAACTCAAAAAAAAAAAAAAAAAAAAAAAAACATTCATTACTCAACCTTAAATCAACATTTTGGCTCAACTTTTATCTCAAATTATTTAAACAAAATACAAATTAAAACAAATTACATTTTTATTCAAACAAATAACTAAAAATAAAAATTTTATTTACCAAAAAAAAAAAAAAAAAAAAAAAAAAAAAAAAAAAAAAAAAAATTTGTATAAACCCACAAAGACCAAACTGTAAATACACAAAACCTTAAGGACTAAAAAAAAGATATAACCCATCTTCTACACACACACTGAAACCTGCAACACACACTAAAACACACACACAACCCACCAAAAACCATTTAAATCGGAAGAAAAAGAAAATATAAGAAAAAAAATGATTAACGCAGCGTGAATTGCTTCACCCAGCTTGAATCTTTCACGTTAACACGATCCAGCGCAGTGGTAACGTGGGTTTAACGCACGTTAAAGATTGTCCACGTAGGACTTAACTCACCTTGTGCGTGAGCAATGCAAATGCTCCAAGGGTTTTTTTTTTTTTTAGTTAGTTATGGGAAAGAAATAATAGGACCTACTAATTTAATAGTGTTTATTTTTTAAATGAGACCCACTATTTCCCCTACTTAGGGGCTGTTTGATAAAAAAAAATGATTTAGCGCTGAATGAATCAAAGCTACTGAATGATTTCAAGATGCTTAATGAAACTGATTGTGTGTGAAAATAATTGTTTGATAATTATTCTTAGTGAGCAATCTGAGTTACCTTAAATTATCAATTTAACATTGTGTCTAGATTTATACTGAGCAAAATATACAGGTTGAAAAAAAAATAAAATAAATAAAAAAAAAATAAATAAAAATTATTAACTCAAATAGAAATATAATATAAAGAAAACAATGTTAAAATAAGCAATAAAATGTAAATAGTCTTATCTAAAGATTATAAAACAATATTAATTACAAACTAATTTTAAAAAGAACTCATTATCATTTAAAAAATAACTCGTCAATTTGATTATGAAATAACGAGAATTAGTTTACTCTTAAAGAAATGATCAAATGCATATAAACAAATTGACTATTATACACACTCGAATATGACATTTATGTAATTTTTGTGAGGCTAAATCATTTTGCATGTCTTTAATGCTAGCCAATTCAGCCCTTAGTGAAACAATTAACAGAAGAAAAAAAGTTTATCAAACAATCAATCTCACTTATTGATTCATGATAAGGCCCCTTACGAGGTTATCAAACACCCCCTTAGTCTATATCTACAAGGCTTAAATTATAGTGTCCTCTCAATTAAAAGGCTCATGTAGATGTGGAACCACATGAACCCTTATCTAAAGAAAAAAATAAACACACCCTAAATGCCGTTACTACGAAAACCAGTAAATCACATTTCAATTAAGCAAAAAGAATAAAAATTCTTTCAACAAAACGACATTACATTGTTTCGAATCATTTGGGTGTAATTTTGGTTTCATTTCTAATAACACCAACTAATAAAGCTGTCGAATAACGAAATACATTCACTAACTAGTTAGACAAAAATCGCACGTGCAAGAGATATAGGCATTGTTGTTAGAGATTGATGAGGATGAGAATCCATATTCAATCTTTAGATAAGGTAAATGACTAAATGCAACTAAGCTGATACTTGGATGATCCGAAATTATGTTTTGTAACATAGGCTGAATTATAGGAAGACAACCATATGATCGACTTGTTTTAATATACAGTAGTTTATTTAGTTTACGATATAATGACATGTAACAGCATATGAATTCGATAATCTTATTACACAACATTTGTAAAAGCAAGTTGGTTTCATTTCAGTTTTTTCACTTTCTTCGCATGGTGATTCATTTGGGGTTTAGGTTGTTCTACAAAAAGGTGTGAATAGACGGGAACATCCTGACCCTAAGTGCTTTTTGGCACCAGTAATTGTCCATCTCATAAGGAATAGCTCCGACAACTCTCCTGACCTAATAAGGTACCAACTAGAGTGAGCACGAGCCAAGACTTGAACCTGTGACCTTTTATACACAAAATCTCTCGAGTGGACCCACGGGTTTTTTGGGGGAGTAGGGGTGTTCATCAGCTCGTTTATCGGGTTATTCGGTTCGGTTAGTTTGGTTAATTTTTTTTTGCGTTAAACCGAAAATCAAACCGAACCGAATTAGAATTTGATTCAACTGAACTCCTATAACTGAAAACCGAACCGAATAACACAAATTACATAATTTTAATTATTTTTTCATTTAATTATATACATTTTTAGCACAAGTTTTTTTAAGCTTAAATAATATTATATTTATACTAAGAAAGAGTTTTAGTGATTTTTTTCTTCTTCATATAAATACATAGAAAAATGTATATTTATATGAATTAGGTTTTCAGTTTTCATTGCCAAAACTCTATCCAAACCAATAACCGAATATTTAGTTCGGTTCGGTTCAATTTAGACCAATTCAATTCGGTTCAGTTCTTTTCGGTTCTGGTCGGTTCGCTTTTGATTTTCGGTACATATTGTGGATATTACCCGATCCGTAACACCCTAAAGGTGCGTACCAACTACCAACTGAGCCAAAGCACATTTGAGGTTTAGGTTGTTTTAATAGATGTTTTCCTTTAAGTGTGCTAGTAGCTTACTTGTGAATATCATTACCTTCCTTTGTTTACAAATTAGCTAGTATTATCTTGAGTTGTGTGTTCATATTATAATAAAAAGTTGGTTATGGGTAAATAAAGGATTTAAAAAAAAAAAAAAAAAAATTATTACGGGATTTGTATGTGTGTGCATGACTGTGTTACGTGCTATGTATATGTTTGTATTAATGAAACTGATGTAAAGCCAAACTCTAAGTTACATTGATTCTATAAATTTGAAACTATTCCACAAGTTCAACCAACATGCATGTTTAAGGATTATGCATGCAAGTGTTTTTTCAATATCAGCAACTTAATCATTTTTTTCTTCAACGGTAACCACACAGTTTTTGGAGTTACGACTTCTTTTGATTTGGATTAGACGGTCGAAACATTAAGATGCATATATTTTGCTAATTTAAAAACCTATTCATTCTTTTCCTTTCTGTCATTCGGATGTTACTGTATCATTATAAAATTTTTACGAAATTAAAACATACAATGTATTTGCATATTTACTTTTATAATAGTAAAATTAAGTCAATTTACAAATAAAATAAATACAAAAAGGTTAATAACTTTCGCAAATTATTGTCAAAGTATACCATATGGATTATAACAACATCACAATCCAAACTATACATTCACAATAACAATGTATTGATATGCACTTTGTAACGAACACTCACCTCAATATATAAACTAGCAACATTTCTTTAGCTTGATCTATGTGGGATGAAAGCATACATTTTTTAGCTTCACCTCAACATTTCTTTTGGACATATGGATACTTCTAAGTCCAAATTTATTATTGTTGCAACTATAGCTCATATGAGCCTTAATGAAGTACGTTCTCGAGATAAAAAATGTCATGACTTACACGCGCTCTTGCATCGGATGAGATCGGTGACATTCAAATATCCAATCCTATAATATTTTCTCAGACCACAATTCAAGATTATAGTAAATACATGGTAGTTTGGATACTTGATAAATCACTTTCAAAAAGTTTTAGAGTAAAATTATTTCCTATTAGAATCAAGACTCTTGTTGTTGAAGCCTCTTTGAATCAGCTCTGAACTGCAAGCACAAGTACGTGTGCAAGCATATGATCTTGCAAACAGGCCGGCAACTGATTTCTTTGGGTAAAACTTGAGGCAGTCTGAATGGTATCTCTATATTAACAAAACAACCCTCTGGGTAAATTAAACTTAAACTCAAAAAACAATACTTATTAGATTTCATATATGTATGTACCAATGTTCGTACAAATTTTCTAGTTTTGCTGGTTCCATGGACAACAAAATTGGTCATATTTCCTATCAAATATGATGTCATTCCAAGATTGAAAAGCATATAACATATGATGAATATCAATTCTATTTCAAGCATGCAAATCACCATATCCCACAGTAGTAAGAGCTGTTATTGAGCTGTACATGGATGTTACATAGCAGATCCACAAACTCTCGTGTTCAAAGTCTTCATTACCATACCTTATCCAAGTCTTGCCTAGATAATGAGCAGCAAGATTATAGTATAAGCATCCAACACGATGTACAGTAAAAATTGTAACCTGTACAGATAAAACGGATAACATTAGACTAATCACAACACTCGTACCGCAATTTGTATTGTCCAAAAGTAACTTGCGTGAGCTTATTTGATACCAAAATTACAGACTTAGTATCCTGTATGCATAGTTTCCTTATGAATGCGATATTACTATTAAAATGACTACATGATAACACCCGGAATAAAACTACTTAAAGCAATAAGCTTAGCGCATCGAACCCAAAAGTAGTTAAAGTTTCTATCATTCTCCAATCTGTTACACAAAGATTGAAACATAAAGCAAAGATGATATTAACTACATTATCCAAGACTATAGCTCATCAAGTGAAAACGACATACCTGGCAAACAAGAAGCTAACTCTGCGCAGCCGCCAGAGCCTAAGCAGTTAGATAAGCATAGGTTTGAAAAGCACCACTGAATATCTTCTGAATGAGTTCAGATGGAATAGTGGAAATGACATCAAACACCAACCAAGTACTTGCACTCCAAACAATCTTCTTTCCGTCATCCACGAGAAGCTAAGTACTTCTATCAAGGTCAGCTAAGAAGAAGGTAAGAATGAATTCAACTGCAACGGACCCATTGACCACATTGTCAATGACCGAGAGTGACTGTCGAGGGCGTTTTTAGAAAACCAAATTCAATATGGGTCACCCAAGCTGTATAGAGGACCGGAACTACTAGATATGTCTCCCATGCCCTGAAAAATGAGTTTACTTTCGGTTAAATTGGACATGAGTAAACTTTAAAGGTAAATACGAACTGGACACGAGGACCAGAACTAATTCAATTTTCTCTTGCTACATGATGACTCATTTTATGCTTAGTTGTACTGATATGATTTCATTCAATGCAATGTACCTAAACTATATGTACATAATTCTAAATCAAAATAAATATTTCTGTGAAAAAGTTGCATGTTCCTTTAAGAATTTTAGACTATAATATGATAGGATATAACTGATAGATGTTGGTTGATGTAAACCATGAAGAGTCGTTATAAAATCTGTCTAATGAGCTTGTGAAGACTAGTTTCACACTTTAAAATAAGGCAGTCTACAAGTAAAAAAATAAGAGAAATCTACAAATAAAAAAACACAAAAAAGTTAACTAACTTATACAATTCATTGTCAAAGGTTTTTGCAAAGGAGTTGTGCTCACAACTCTCACGCATACCTATGACAATAATAGTGTACTAATAGCAACTTGGAAAAGGAACACTCACCTCAATATATAAACTAGCAACATTTCTTTTGCTTAATCTATGTGGGATGAAAGCAATACCTTTTCTTTTGTTCAATTTAACTTACTGATAAGACGATTTGAAAGTTTCAAAAGACACCCGAGATTCAAAACTTAATGAATATGGTGTAAAGAACTGTCAAAAATGTTGAATAAGTGATCAGAATGCATAACACTGATAGTGTTGCAGTAAATGGGTCAAGTTGGTTTACATAGACCTTCAAACAAGATTATCCACATTAGGATTCGGTGTTTGAAGATTCTTTACACTCTTCATTATAAAAAAACGCCTTTTATTTACAAAAAAGTTAAAATATATGCCAATCTCCAGGTCTTTAATGGCAGCCGTAATTTACTTGATTTCGCAGTTTTGCCTCAACTGTCACAAAAGGTAAACAATCTGACAATATACGAGATTAAGAAGGAGGCTATACAACAATCGAAAATATGACTAGTTAGTTATATTTTCATATAATTAGTTTTAATTTAGACTTTTGTGTGTTAGAGTTTGACAATCAATATAGCACATATTGCGGAAGCTAGGATCAATAATAACACGTATAAAGATAACTAAAACATAAATAAGAACATACCCAATGCACTTCAATAAACCTTGAACTTGTGTAAAATAGATTAATGATAAATCCCTTACCGTTTTGTTTATCAATCTCTTGATAATTACTATAGTGAGTAATTACCTCGTTCTTGTACACACAAACTACCAACGAATAAAGGTTTATGCAAGTAAACGTAAACACAATTTTGGAACACCAAAATCGACCCTAAACCCTTGTGGGTTTGTTGCCGATCGGCCAAGAGAGAAAAAGAGACAAGGGAAAACTTTAGGGTTTGTGTGTGTGCACAAAAGATGATTAGGTTTAACCCTTGGCCTTGTATATATACTAGTTGTAAATCTTGGAGGACAAGCAAAGCATGGGTCGACCCAATTGGGCCTAGGTCGACCGGCCATGCATCCCACAAGGGATTCCGGAACTTTCTTGTATTCCAAATTACACTCTAGTCCTCGTTCTTTCGTTCCTAATAATAGTTAATACTTACGTTTAATAATTAACGATTATTTAGCCCCTCAAGTGTTTATAAATATATATAATCAATACATACATATATATATATATATATATATATATATATATATATATATATATATATATATATATATATATATATATATATATATATATATATATATATATATATTTACTTTATTCTCGTTTGTAATGTGTGCAATCCCGAGGTCTCGGGTTCGATACTAGTATTTACATATTAATATTTATACGTAACTTTTAACAGCTCCCACTCGTATATCTATTAATAGTAAAATGACATTGGTTGGCGTCTTGCAACACTTCAATGCCCCCAGTTCGACCTGAGCTAGGTTTCCTGGAAAAACCTTTAATGATTCATCATTATCCTTTCGCTTCTAATACTACATTAATAAAGATGTGAGATTCTTTACTAAATTCTGTTTCTCGTTTCTTTATGATTGAACAAAATTACCAAAACATCTGAACGTATTCCAGATAGACTTTGGGCGTGGCCACGCAAACATTTTGTTAACCCTACGAGGGGCCCAGCAGTATTAAACTTCTGAACAAATCAGAAGGAACGAATTCTCTCTTGACTACAAGAATAACCCATGAACTTTGCAACAATTCTGAAAACAACCCTTATGACTTCCAATTACGGTAAGCGGTAGATTGTTCCACAAAATGCACTACATCCATGACACTTATCTGGTATCTCAAGTCTGAGGATAACTTTAAATATGATTCTCACAATAAATTTAAATTATATAGTTGGGATAAGTCCAATACTCAATTCATTGAATATCATGTGAAATTGGTATGACTATGCATCAATATACTTTCAAGTATATCCTTAACCAATACTCAAAATTGTCTTAGTTTAATGATATTCCCATATCATTAATCGACAACGGACTATTTAGAATAATAAATTATTCATGGATCTTAAACATGCAAATATAGGATATATTATTAAGACAATGAATAAATAAACATAACCAATACTTTATTTCATTAAAATAATAATTGTACATTACATCCCTTATCCAAATACTAATCACAAATGGGCATGAAACTATCAGCCAATTTAAGTCATATTCCTTCAGCATGCTTGTAAAGCTTGGTGCCAGGTAAAGGCTTTGTAAATTGATCAGCTAAGTTTTCATCTTTGTGAACTTTGAGCATTTCGATTTCACCTATCTCAACTTGTTCTCTGACATAGTGGTGCTTAATCGGGAAATGTCTGGTGCCTTTCACGATTCCAGGTTCATTGGCAAATGTAATTGCAGCTGAGTTGTCACAATACATTTTTATAGGTCGCTGAATCGAAGGCATAACCCCAAGCCCTGAAACAAACTTCCTAATCCAAACAGCTTCCATTGCAGCTTCTGAAGCAGCTATATACTCACTTTCTGTAGCAGACATTGCTAGTACACTCTGCTTTCTGCTCCTCCAATCCACAGCTCCTCCGTTAATGACAAAAACATAACCAGTCTGAGACTTCGTATCATCTTTATCACCTTTCCAAGAAGCATCGCAGTAACCTGTAACATCAAATTCTGCAGATGGAGTACCCCATAAACCAAGAACATCTCTTTAGTAGCCCTAAGGTACTTAAGAATATTCTTAACAGCAGTCCAGTGTTTTTCACCTGGATTCTGCTGATATCGACTGGTTAAATTCTGAGCAAACGCCACATCAGGCCTTGTGCTTTTCACCGCATACATAATAGATCCCACAGCCGAAGCATAAGGGACTCTCTTCATGCGTTGCACCTCTTCAGGTGTTGAAGCACAAACTTTCTCGCTCAAGCCATGTTGCTCTTGCATCGGCAAATATCCTTTCTTGGAATTTTGCATATTGAATCTCTTCAATATTTTATCAATGTAAGCACTTTGGCTTAATCCAATTAATCGCTGAGATCTATCTCTATATATCTTGATTCCTAGAATAAATGCAGCTTTCCCTAAATCTTTCATAGAAAAACAACTTCTAAGATATGCCTTAACCTTTTGCAAACTCAGAATGTCATTTCCCATGATCAATATGTCATCGACATATAATATAAGGAAAATTACATTACTCCCACTAGCTTTGTGATATACACATGGCTCATCAAGATTTTGAGTGAATCCATACTTCTTAATTTCACTATCAAATCTCTTATTCCATTGTCGTGATGCTTGCTTCAATCCATAAATGGATCTTTTAAGCTTGCATACACGATCTGGGAATTTTGGATTCACAAACCCCTCAGGCTGCGCCATATAGATGTCTTCATCTAGGCTACCATTTAAGAAGGCGGTTTTGACATCCATTTGCCAAATCTCATAGTCATAGTAAGCGGCTATGGCTATAAGAATCCTAATTGCCCTTATGTCAGCTACAGGAGAAAAGGTCTCCTCATAGTCAACACCAAAAGTTTGAGTATAGCCTTTAGCTACCAAACGGGCCTTATAGGTGTGTACAATGCCATCCATATCAGTCTTTTTCTTGAAGAGCCATTTACTCCCAACTAGCTTGGCACCCGGAGGTAGGTCTACTTCTTCCCAGACTTCATTGTCTTTCATGGATTGCATTTCCCCATTCATAGCTCCCTGCCATTTTTCCTTTTTAGGACTATTCATAGCAGCTTTATAACTTGTAGGTTCATCTAGTTCCCCTATCAAGTTGTCATCACACTCTATGTTGAGACATAGACGTGTAAGAGCCTTCACAGATCTAGATGACCTGCGAACGGGAACCACTTCAACTTCTGGTGGAGGACCTAAACTTTCAGGTTCTTTAGGAAGTTGGCTAGTGTTTTCAAAAGGTGTTACATCTTCATGATCGTCTTCCAGATCATATACTCTCCCACTGAATTCTTGAGATATGAGCTCCTTTTCAAAGAAGTCTTCATACCTTGCAACAAAAACTTTGTTTTCAGCTGGGTAATAAAAGTAGTAACCCATAGTTTCCTTAGGGTAACCTACGAAGATGCACTTTACAGATCTTTGTTGGAGTTTGTCTGCTGAGTCACGTTTAACATACGCCTGTCAACCCCAGACCTTTAGATAGGACAAGTTAGGAGCTTTTCCAGTCCATAACTCATATGGAGTCTTATCAACCTTCTTTGTTGGAACCATATTTAAAATGCGAACCGCAGATTCCAAGGCATAATCCCAAAACGAGTAAGGAAGAGTTGTTAGATTAAACATAGATCGTATCATGTCTTGCAATGTACGATTCCTTCTTTCAGATACACCATTTTGTTGTGGAGTATATGGAGAAGTAAGGTGCTGGACAATTCCCTCCTTTGCTAAGTAATCTATAAAATCTTGACTCAGGTATTCACCACCTCTATCGGATCGAAGAGCTTTAATCTTCTTTCCTAGTTGCAACTCTACTTCTGCTTTAAACACTTTGAATGTTTCAAATACCTCATGTTTATGTTTAAGTAAATAAACATAACCATAACGGCTGTAATCATCCGTAAATGTTAAGAAATAGCTATCACCTCTCCTTGACACATGTCTAAGTGGCCCACACACATCTGTGTGAATAAGACCAAGTAGATCATTAGCCCTTTCAATCCTATTTTTAAAGGGTTTCCTTGTCATCTTCCCAGCAATGCAAGATTCGCACTTATCAAATGATTCATCATTGATCTTTTCTAAAAGCCCATCATGTTGCAGCTTTTTCATGCGATCTTTGCCAATGTGAGCAAGTCGACAATGCCAAAGATAAGACGAATCCAGACCTTTCTTGATTCTCTTATTGTTGATGCTATACATTGAATTATTTGTAACAAAAGCATTATCATTATTATTCATATCAATTTCAAAGACACCATTCACAGCAATAGCATTAAAATAAAAAACACCATTTAAAGAAACTAAAATTCCATTGCTAGAAATAGTATGCTTAAAACCAAGGTTCAACAAACATGAAAATGAAATTACACCTCTAACAATTGACGGTGCATAATGACAATTATTTAAAGATAGTACTAAGCCCGAAGGCAACACTAAATCATAAACTCCTATAGCTTCAACTCCTGCATGCGCTCCGTTACCAACGTGCAAGAATTGTTGTCCATAGGCCAGCTTTTTCTCAACTCTGAACCCCTGCAAGGTATTGCAAATATGAATGCCACATCCCGTATCATATACCCATGAATTCAATTTAGGAGTAAGAGTGAATAATTCAGACATAAAGAACGCACCTGATGAGCTGGGGTTACCAGCTTCATTCCCCTGCTTCTTGAGTCGCAAGTCATGAATGTAGAGAGGGCAATTGCGCTTCCAATGACCCTTTTCGTGACAATGGTGACATGCCTGATCCTTCTTGTTTGGTGGATTTACCTTTTTCTGCTTAGGCTGATGTTGCTTCATCTTGGGTTCAGGTTGACAGGCCATGACCTGCTTGCCTTTGTTACCTTTCCCTTTGCCTTTGTTCACATGCGATTTCTTCTGGATTCTCCCACCATGAATTGCCAACACTTGCGGGGTAGGAGCCTTGACCTTGGCTGGTAGACTTTTCTCATAATCAACAAGCAGTGCGAGTAATTCTGAGACTGTCTTCCCCGAGCAGTGCATGTTGAAATTCTGCACAAAACCAGCAAAGTCCTTGTTAAGGGCCCTATTGATCAAGTGCACTTGCACATTCTCGGGGTAACCAAATCCAATTATGTGAAGCTGGTCAAAAGATTCCTTCATCTCAGTCACATAATCTTCAACTGGTTTACCATCACCATGCTTGCAGTTGTGTTGCTTGTCAAGTTCATCATACAATTCAACTGCAGGAGGTTTCTCATAAGACTGCTGAAGTACTTCAAGCATATCTTTTGGGAAAAAGTACTTAAACTTCTTTTGTAACTGAGCACTCATGCTAGTGAGCATTAAACAAGCAACCTCATTAAACTTAGCATATTTCTCCCTCCAAGCCGCCTTAACTGCTTCTGATTCAGTAGCAGCAGGCTCAGGTGGGCATTCATCGGTCAAGTAATTCATCTTACCGGTCGACCTCAAGACAATTCTAAGCGAACGGTACCAATCATTGAAATTCTTTCCAGTCAATTTTTCTCTCTCAAGATGACTCTTGAAAGCAGAAATCACAGATGGGGTATCGGGTTGAGCCATATCTACAGATAAAAGTTCAAACATTAGTATTTTCGATAATAAATATCTTCAAGAAAATAAAATACCCATTAGCTATATTCATATAACCACCAAAATTTTCTTGAAAACCTAGGATCTAACTTTACATAGTTCCACCACATCAGTTGAACTGCTAGTGGTGAAAGTACAAAAGATAGTAATCTGTCGAACAATAATTGGCAAACAAGATTTCCAATTCCTAGATCATTATGGGAATTACATCAAATTGATTCATCAATTTGTCTTGTAAGCATATTTCATCCCATCTCATGCCTTAAGTTCTAGGTCTCACGCACAACTTAATTAAGTCGTCTACCTTAGAAACTGTAAAATTACAATTATGGTCTCACGCGTTAAAAGAATTTTACCTTGTTATAGTAATTTAGCCTAGGTCTCACGTTTACTAAATTAAAATTCCAAATGTTCCTTATAGATAGATGGCATGTAACTTAAATTATAAGGGTATTTAATTTTGATATGTAAATCAAAATATGTATAAAGATGCATGCACTCATCTTTATAGCATAAGTTTTCAAAACCTTTTTATTACCAATTCGTGAAATTAATACACAAAGTTTAACTTGAGGTTTAATAAACCCTAAGATGACTTTCTACAATTATGATTTTAAAAGTAATTCGTTTAAGACGTATTCAAGATTGTGATAACCAAGACAGACTCTAAGGCTCTTTTCTAAGCCTTCAAATCACGGTTATGAATATCGTCTTAAAGGACTTAATTTTAAAAGCATATTTGTACAAAACATCAATCAAGCAAAAGTTTATGGATTCAATCTCAAATTATGTAATAAAGATTCAATCTTTATTACTTTAAGGTTTCACCATTATTAGTCTATATTATTTTCTTTTATAAAAAAATCACCCTTTTTATTGCTTACAACAAGTCAAACAATTAAGAAACAATAAAAACAAGTAATTAAAAGAAAGATAAACAACTAACAATAATAACGTGAAACAATTAGCCACATGCAAACCTTGTTAAAAAGATCCTAATAAAATCAATTCTAGGTATAATTATGCATGTATTCACCTAAGGCCTTCTCCTCTTGATGGAGGAGAACCACTTACATTGACGAATCAATTGCGTAGGCCAAAGATAATATACACACCACATAGCATGTTAATTGATTTTAATATATATAATTGGAGTCTTCACCAATTTTAGATCTATTTAAAAACATGTGACAAAAATAAATCAAGCAAGATCAATGACTAATATGCATGTTTCGTCATGGATTAAACCTAACAATTAGCACATAGGTCACAAGTATTTCTACATAACCGGTTAAAGACCTAAGGTTTCTATATGATTACAATTTAATCAAGAAAACCACAAACCCTAATTAGGGTTTTAAGTGGAAATCGACCCCCCCCCCAAAATTAGGGTTAGGGTTTAAATTTTATTAAAAAAAATTTTAAAGAAAACCCTAGAAAAACATGTATCTAAAACAATTAAAGATCCGATTTTTATTACGTTTTAGTAATCAATTACATGTTATACATGGCTCGTGATGCCACTGTTAGAGTTTGACAATCAATATAGCACATATTGCGGAAGCTAGGATCAATAATAACACGTATAAAGATAACTAAAACATAAATAAGAACATACCCGATGCACTTCAATAAACCTTGAACTTGTGTAAAATAAATCAATGATAAACCCCTTACCGTTTTGTTTATCGATCTCTTGATAATTACTATAGTGAGTAATTACCTCGTTCTTGTACACACAAACTACCAACGAATAAAGGTTTATGCAAGTAAACGTAAACACAATTTTGGAACAACCAAAATCGACCCTAAACCCTTGTGGGTTTGTTGTCGATCGGCCAAGAGAGAAAAAGAGATAAGGGAAAACTTTAGGGTTTGTGTGTGTGCACAAAAGATGATTAGGTTTAACCCTTGGCCTTGTATATATACTAGTTGTAAATCTTGGAGGACAAGCAAAGCATGGGTCGACCCAATTGGGCCTAGGTCGACCGGCCATGCATCCCACAAGGGATTCCGGAACTTTCTTGTATTCCAAATTACACTCTAGTCCTCGTTCTTTCGTTCCTAATAATAGTTAATACTTACGTTTAATAATTAACGATTATTTAGTCCCTCAAGTGTTTATAAATATATATAATCGATATATATATATATATATATATATATATATATATATATATATATATATATTTACTTTATTCTCGTTTGTGTAATGTGTGCAATCCCGAGGTATCGGGTTTGATACTAGTCATTTACATATTATTATTTATACGTAACTTTTAACATTGTGTGTATTAAAATTTCCAATTTGGACTTTTGTGTGTCTATAATATTAACCCCACCAGTGAAACCGACCTGAAATATTAAGTTTCGTTTTAGGCAAATATTAATTATCGTTTTCTGTCTTCAAGTATGGTCAGGGGCGGAGGGAGGTGGTGGCTAGCGGGTGCTAGGCCCCCTCCAATAACTCAATGATTGTATTAACATACCATTGTTTAGCCTATAATTTAACGTTTAATATACCACAAGCATCTCTCAACTACCAACTTTTCTATCATGAAAGAAAAAGAAAACAACCGATATGAAATATATCCTATCTGTTGAGGGACCGATTACACGATAAGGTGGTTAAACCTTCGTTCTTTGTGTATGAGATATGTTTGTGTAAATATAATTAAGTATGCGGAATCTACTTAACTACACTTAGAAGATTTATGTTTATTGTTATGGAAATGGAATAGTTAACACCAAACGATTCAATATTATTCAAAAAAATAATACGAGTGATCTTTTGCTTATCACTAGGGTTACAAAGACCTTGAATCTTATGTTTGTTCTTTCTATTGTCTGTATTTGAGAGTTGTGTATGGCATTGTCTCTGTTATTGTCTCTCTTATCTACATATCTAAGATTTTCCTTTTATAGTCCAAGGAAATATCTTTTACAAATTACATGACTCAACAAATAACTAGCTTATGACTAATCACTTATTCTAGCTTAGTCATACAAGATACAACACGTATCTAGGATAAACAACTTACTTGGAGTGTTCAATTTGATGACTAGAACTAAGATATTATCTTTTTATGCAAGTGTTGAATAAGTCGGTCTTATCTACACAGCTGTTTGTTATGAGTCATAGCTGCACAGTCATAGCAGCAGCAGAATCAAGCAGCAGTATTCAGCAGCAAAATCATCAGCAGTATTCAGCAGCAGAATCATCAGCAGCAGAATAAAGCAGCAGCAGAATCAAGCAGTAGTATGATTCAGCAGCAGAATCAAGCAGCAGTAGGATTCAGCAGCAGAATCACCTTCAGTGGAAACTCGCTTTGATTCTTCTGATATTTAATTCCTAACAATCCTCCCCTAAACATGTGAATCACATTCAAACATGTTTTTCTGAATTAAATGAGGACTTTGTGAAGATCTTTCAAACACTTCATTGTCAGATTTGGTTGATCTGAACTTTCTTCTCTTCTGAGTGAATGAACTTATCTTTCTCTGGAACTTATCTGCTTTCTGATCTTTCAACAAGTGATGAACAAACGTAGTGAACTGAAATTGAATCTTTTCAACTTTTTGAGAATGTTCTTGTCATTTTCAACCTCTATGTCATCATCTTGTCTTTTCTTTTGGTTAATCTTCCTTAAACTGGGCTTTGAATTTCCTCCCCTGAGATTCAAATATCATCTTATATTGATATCCTCCCCTTGTTTGAAAGATTTTCTCACAATCATAACATCATCATCTGATTTAGCATTATTCCATGTTTTCAGACAATTTGTACATGAAGCCATCAATTCCTTAAGAGTTTAAGATTCTGTCCTCATCACTTCTAGGTGTGTTAACTCCTATGAGAGGTGATTCAATGGACATTTTTGACTTATGGTCCATCATTTGATGGTTTTTAAAGTCATCTTTTGAAAATCCTTTTAAGAAACTTTTGCCTTAGCAGTATGTATATGATTTTATTATAAAAAATCATACTGCTTACAACCATTTTGAAAGGATTAAGTGTGTAACAGATACTTAATCAAAATTTCGGTTTAAAGCAACCTCTGGTTGTGTGAGAACCAATGTTTTCAGTTATAAATAACCGCCTGTGTATAGATAAACCTATTCAAAAGGCTTTCTTTACAGGGTTTCCAGCTCGTGGCATTTGTTACCTCTAACACAAGTGTTAGATTCACTTTTGCTCACTGTTCTTTCTATCAGATATCCGTAGACTAGTCACATTATACTTGAGAGTATAAAATGATAGAAAGTGAGTTGTATCAGTGATTAACTGATCAACTAATTTATCAATTCAAAGTGAAATATCATAATCAGATTCCAAGAAAGAAGTTTTAAGGATTTTTGAAGTCCCAAACTTTTTCTATCATGAACCTATTATATCAGTGGAAATGATCCGCAGCAATGATCAGCTTTCAGCAGCAATGATCAGCTTTCACTTGAAATAGCCTTTCAGCTCAAACATTCATACCTGAAATTGTTAGTCTAAAACCAAAAGAACAAAGTACAAAGTACTTGTCTTGAATTAGAATAATCATAAAACTAACTGTATGAATAACTTCAAATATTGTTAATAGTAGACTTAGATAACAAAGTTAGATGCATTAACAAAAATCTATATACAAAAACACATTATATTGAAAAATTTAAAGATTAAGCATTCCAATACTTGCTACCAAGTACTGAAATCTACCAACATCAAAAGCTTTGGTAAGAAGATCTGCAAAGTTTTGTTCTGAAGCAATTTTCATTACTTGAATTAACCTTTTCTCATTGCAATCTCTTATAAAATGATGTCTTATTTCAATGTGTTTTGTTTTAGAATGTTGCACTGGATTTTTAATAATGCAAATTGTACTACTATTATCAATATGTATAATGGTATGTAAGAAATTGTACCCATAATCAAGAAGTTGGTTTTGAAGCCATAGAACTTGACCACAGCAACTTGCAGCAGCTACATATTCAGCTTCAGTTGTTGAATTTGCCACAATTGTTTGCTTCTTACACTGCCATGAGATAAGTCTGCATCCAAGGAATTGACATCCTCCGGTTGTTGACTTTCTGTCCAAGCTAGCACCAGCATAGTCACTGTCTGAGAATGCTATCAAATCAAAAGGTGATTCTCTAGAATACCATAAACCCAACCTTGGTTGACCTTTGAGATATCTAAAAATTCTTTTGACTGCTGTTAAATGAGAAACCTTTGGAGTTACTTGAAATCTTGCACAAGCACAAACAGAGAACATGATATCAGGTCTGGATGATGTAAGATACATCAAAGAACCTATCATAGATCTGTATGTATGTACATCCACATTTTCTCCATCTGCATCTTTAAGAAGTGGCTTCTCAGGATCCATTGGTGTGCTTGCTATTTTTGAATCAGCAAATTGAAATTTTCTAAGTATCTCTGCAACATATTTGTCTTGACTAATAAATATGCCTTCAGAAGATTGCTTAACTTGCAGACCCAAAAAGAATGTAAGTTCTCCCATAGAACTCATCTGAAACTTATCTTTCATAAGTTTTTCAAAGTCTAAACACATCTCCTTCCTTGTAGATCCAAAGATAATGTCATCCACATACACCTGTACTAACAGAAGATCTTTCTTGTGTTGTTTGATGAAAAGTGTCTGATCAATCTTTCCTCTTTGAAATCCATTCTCTAATAAATAGGAAGCTAGTGTTGCATACCAAGCTCTTGGTGCCTGATGTAGGCCATATAGAGCTTTAACTACCTTGTACACTTTGTCTGGATGGTCAGGGTCAGGGTCAGTGAAGCCTGGAGGTTGTGTAACATACACCTCGTCTTCAATTGAACCATATAAAAATGCACTCTTGACATCCATTTGGTAAACTGTGAAGTTCATAAATGAAGCATAAGCTAAGAAAAGCCTAATTGCCTCAATTCGAGCTACTGGAGCATAAACCTCATCATAGTCTATCCCTTCTTCTTGTGTGTACCCTTGTGCTACTAATCTAGCCTAATTCTTAATCACTATGCCTCTTTCATCCCTTTTATTTCTAAAAACCCATCTAGTGCCAATTACCCTTACACCATAAGGTAAATCAACCAGCACCAATACCTTTTGAATTTTGAACTGAAGAAGCTCTTCTTGCATAGCCTCTAACCAGCTTGAATTTTCTAGGGCTTTATGAATATTCTTTGGTTCATCTTGTGAGAGAAAACATACAAACAAACAGGAGTTTGAAGACTCATGTTGCTTTGAAGCATAAAGGGCATTAAGAATCCCTTTTTGATCTGAAGACATCAATTGTTGTCTTGTCTTCACACCAGATTGTACATCTCCAATCACATTTTCTAGGGAGTGGACTTTGTGAATTCGTGTTTGTGGAGTGGAAGGAACTTGATAATCAGATGGAATATTGCACAAATCCACCTCATCTTCTGAAAAGTCTGATTTTGTTTCTTCTGAAGGACTATCAGCAGAGACAATTTGCTTATCAGCAGGAATTGTTTGATCATCAGCGGGAACATTTTGCTTATCAGCAGGAACATTTTGCTGTTCTTCTGTTCTTCCTTCTCTGATTTTATCTTCAACATCTTCTTTAGCTTTGCCAGAAGAAGATTCTCCATTGGTTGAAGTTGATTCCACATTGGTATTTGACCATATTGGCATCATCACATAATCTTGATGTGTCTTCTTGTCTAACCTTGCCTCATCTGTTGCTTGTGAACCTGAAAAATCATTAGTTTCTGCAACAACAGGCACATAATTCATTGAATGAGTTAGAGTTTCAAGATCAAATAGCCATTTTGGTCCTTGACCTTCTACATTAGACTTGTTCTCTAAGAACTCTATATGTAGACTCTCTTCTACTCTCTTAGTTCTTATGTTGTATACTCTAAAAGCTTTGCTATTGAGAGAATATCCAACAAAGAAACCTTCATCTGCTTTACCATCAAATTTTCTCAAATGGTCTAAGGTATTCAGAATTGTCACATGACATCCAAAAGGTCTAAGAAATCATATTGCAGGAGTTCTACCTCTAAAAAGCTCATATGATGTCTTATTGTGAGGCTGGACTATTAAAACTCTGTTCTGAACATAACAAGCAGTGTTGACTGCTTCAGCCCAAAAAGTTATAGGCAACTTTGAATCAGCTAACATAGTTCTAGCAGCTTCTATTAGTGTTCTATTCTTTCTTTCAGCTACTCCATTCTGTTGAGGAGTTCTAGCAACACTAAATTCTCTTTTAATACCTTTTTCTTTGCAGAAATCATTCATAACTCTATTTTTAAATTCTGTCCCATTATCACATCTAATGACTTTTACTCTTTTGTTTACTAGGTTTTCTATCTCTGTAATGAAGGTCTTAAGGATGCTAGAAGTCTCATCCTTAGATCCTAAAAAGAATACCCATGTAAATCTACTATAGTCATCAGTAACAACTAGACAAAATCTCTTATGCATTATACTACTTACTGAAACAGGTCCAAATAAGTCCATATGAAGCATAAACAATGATTGACTGATAGAGTTAAAAATCTTGGGCTTATAAGTGACTTTGTGTTGTTTGCCTTTAAGACAAGCAATGCATGTTTGATCATTTTCAAAACGTTTTTGAGGTAAACCTCTTACCAAACCATTCTTAACAATCTTATTTATGGTTTTGAAGTTAATATGACCAAGTCTCCTATGCCATAACATAGATTCATCTAATGTGGCCTTTGCAACAAGACAAGTTAAAGCATCTTTAGAAACAATGTTATTCATATCAACACCGTACATATTGCCCTTCCTAGGAATTTTAAGAAGTACTTGACTTTCATCAGACATCTTAAAATCAGGAGAAAGTACAAGACATTCAGTCTCAGTAAAAAGAACATTATTCTTTCTATCACACATTTGTGAGACACTAAAGAGATTATACTTAAGCTCTTGCACATAAAACACATCTTCAAAATCTAATTTACTGGTTTTGATAGTACCTTTACCAGTAATCTTTCCACCAATTCCTCCTCCAAAGGTAACATATCCACCATCAATTGATTGAAAGTTGGAAAGATAAGACATGTTGCCTGTCATGTGCCTTGAACACCCACTATCTGAATATCCTTGATCTTCATGATCTGTTGGTGAATGTCCCTGCACAAAATAAAAGAATTAGTTTTCTTTGGGGATCCAAGCCAACACTGACTTGGATCTGCCTCTTGCATCAATGAAATGTAATCTCTTGAGGACTGTTGATGCAACATTGGATTTAAGAATCCAACATGCTGAGGCCTTAACAGCATTTGCCCTGTTACCCTTAGCAGCAGTATGCTTAGCAGAAGAAACTGCTAGCTTTGTAGTTGTACCCTTTGGTCTCCAAACTTGTTTTTGGACCACTGCTTTTGTTTGAATGGGCCTTTGAACAATATTAGATGCATGTTTGAAAGTTGTTTTTGCACCTTTAATTGTTGATTTTGGGTAAACAGTCATATATGGTTTTTCAGCAGAAACCATTTTCCTTTCAGTAGGAACAGTTTTTGTGACTGTTTTGGGTTTTGATCTTTTAGAATTAGAGTGAAAATGAGATTTAGGTGTTTGCCTTTTGTAGTTCACTCTATTACTTTCATACCCAGATACCCATTGGTTGCAGAAAGCTGCAAGATGGTCAAAACTACCACAAATGAAACAAGCTTTATTGTGAAAAGCAAAGTCATCACCTAGTTGGTAAGACTTGAGGTTATTCCAATTTCTTTGGTTACCTCTGGGCTTGTTTGTGGTTCTATATTGTTCACAATATCTAACTGGTTGCCTAACATAATTTTCATTGGTTTTAGGCCTATCAGTATTGTGTTTGACTATCTTAGGAACTCTTGTTCTTGCTTTCTTAACCACTTCAGGTTTAGACATAACCTGTTTATTTACAAAGGACACCTTGTCCTGAAAAAGTAATGTTTTACATGAACATTTACTTTCTTTCTTAGGCTCATCAGCTACTATGTTAGAGTTTGGTTGAACTCCATATTGTAACTCAGGTAGCTGAAATTCAGGCAATCCTGAATGTTCTAGGTCGATCCCTGGGGGTTTTGGGATACCTCTATAAGGGGGTGGGGCTGCATTATATCCTAATCCTGACTTAACTTTATTATTCACTTGACTGTCTATTATTTTGTTTACATTTTTAGAAGCATGTTCAAGCTTCTCTTTAGTCAATTGAATGTTTTCTTTCTCAGTCTTAACCCTATCCAATGCTTCTTTTAAAGCCTCAATGATTTGATCTTTAAATTGATTATCATTTTCAAGTAAAGTTTTAGCATCAGTAAAGGTAAGTTCATTCCTTTTATAGTGTAGGATTTGTCTCTCTGCAGATTCTAAACCACTTTTATAATTGAAACAATCTAGATCAGATTTGGCGTATCGAACCTTTTGGTCATCATACTGTTTAATTAAGATTTTTAAGTCTTTAAGAGCAGTACAAGTATTTGAACAGGTTTTATGATCATGTACCTCAGGTGCAGTAAATGCCATAAGAGCCATCTGTGAAGAACCCATTTCTTCATCATCCATGAAGCTCCAATCAAAACCTAATCCATCAATTGCTACCATAGCTTTTGGTTCAGACATCTCCCCTGTATTGGATTTTCTTCCAACATCTCTATTTCTGCTATCTTGCTGTCTTGGCCTTCTACATTCTCTTGAGAAGTATCCCATCTTGTGACAGTTGTAGCGTTCTATCTTTGACTTGTCATAACCAGCAGGATCATTGCTACTGATTGTGATCTTCTTCCCCGTCCTTTGATAGAATTTCTTAGCTCTCATGCTAAGAAGAGAAATTTGCCATTTTAGATCCATTTCCTCCAGATCATCATCATTGATCTCTTGAAGGTCTTCATGAGTTAACATGGATCCATTATGTTTGCTTGTGAAGAAAGCACAACATGTTTTCTCATCCAAAATTGCAAAAGTACTGCTTGATGAACTTGTAGCACTTGCAACATCATGAACTTTTTCATTAGTAACTGGAACTGAATTACTAGGAGATGACATAAATGCCATGTTCCCAGTGCTTGAACTAGTACCTCCAGTTTTCTTCAAATCTTGCTCAACAATCTTAAAGTTGCTATACAGATCCATAAGATCCATGGTGTCAATGTCTAACTTGTTCTTCCAGACAACAACATGCATAGCCCATTCTTCAGGTAAGCTTCTCAGAAATTTTGAGTTTAAATCTTCTTGAGGTATTTTAACTCCAAGAATAGCAAGTTGACTCACAATATTTTGTAGCCTGTTGAACATATGGTCTAAAGATTCATGGTTGGTTGATGTGAAATTTTCAAACTGTTGCTTAAGAAGAGTCTTCTGGGTCTTCTTGGTGGCTTCATTCCCACCATACCTTGCAATAATGGCCTCAAATAGTGACTTTGCATCTTTGAATTTGCTGAAGTTTATAAGTTGATCATTTGGAATGGTCATCATCAGCATGCTTCTGGCCTTTAGGTCATTCTTCTTCTTAATTCTGTCTTCTGCAGTTTGTGGCTTGGTTTGCAGCTTATCAACTTCCTTACCATCAACTGTTGATGTAGTGGTTGTAGGCTTGTAAGAATCTCCATCTTCAATAATTTCCCACAGTGCATAATCTTGCACTTGAAAATATTGTTCTATTCTTAACCTCCACATCTCAAACTCATTCTGTTTGAGCATTGGTAACTTAGCAGTAACATTTGTTTGAATAGACTCAACATCCATTTCTAACTTCTTCTTCTAAAACAAAAATATCAACCTGTAAGCTCTGATACCACTTGTTGAGGGACCGATTACACGATAAGGTGGTTAAACCTTCGTTCTTTGTGTATGAGATATGTTTGTGTAAATATAATTAAGTATGCGGAATCTACTTAACTACACTTAGAAGATTTATGTTTATTGTTATGGAAATGGAATAGTTAACACCAAACGATTCAATATTATTCAAAAAAATAATACGAGTGATCTTTTGCTTATCACTAGGGTTACAAAGACCTTGAATCTTATGTTTGTTCTTTCTATTGTCTGTATTTGAGAGTTGTGTATGGCATTGTCTCTGGTATTGTCTCTCTTATCTACATATCTAAGATTTTCCTTTTATAGTCCAAGGAAATATCTTTTACAAATTACATGACTCAACAAATAACTAGCTTATGACTAATCACTTATTCTAGCTTAGTCATACAAGATACAACACGTATCTAGGATAAACAACTCACTTGGAGTGTTCAATTTGATGACTAGAACTAAGATATTATCTTTTTATGCAAGTGTTGAATAAGTCGGTCTTATCTACATAGCTGTTTGTTATGAGTCATAGCTGCACAGTCATAGCAGCAGCAGAATCAAGCAGCAGTATTCAGCAGCAGAATCATCAGCAGTATTCAGCAGCAGAATCATCAGCAGCAGAATAAAGCAGCAGCAGAATCAAGCAGTAGTATGATTCAGCAGCAGAATCAAGCAGCAGTAGGATTCAGCAGCAGAATCACCTTCAGTGGAAACTCGCTTTGATTCTTCTGATATTTAATTCCTAACACTATCTAAGTGGCCACTGAAGTGAAAATATGAAATGAGACATTTTTGACAATATTTTTTTGTTGTTAATTTAAAAAATTTAAAGGACTTGTCAACAACTAGTTATATCACAAATTTGGAGATTCGAAATTTGCGATGATGGTTTCATATTAGACATAATATTTTATATAAGTTTTTTGTAATTTGGATATCTGAAATTTCAGATTATAGTTTTATGTATCTGAATATCCAGATATCTATAATTTTTGGAAAACTTTTATATAACTTCCAAAACTGTCATTTCATAAAACCCAAATTTTTAGTAAATTATGATCAAGTTTCGGATATCCGAATACGTATATTTTTTGAACACCCAAAACATAAATCAAGAAATCCTAGAAAGTTTCGGCTTTGTTGCTCTCCCCTAGTTATATACTAAAAAGTATAAAAAAAAATAAAAAAAATAAAATAAACATAAAATAAAAATAAAAATGACTTTATTTTGAGTTTAATATACTTTTTATCCACTAAACATGTTAGAAAAAATTAGATTTAGTAATGCATTCGTAAGTTTTTGTGATGGTTTATTTGTATAAACTAAAGTTGGAAACCGTTTTTGAACTTTTATTTTTCGGGTTATATAATGAACTTCGGTCTCCTTAACTACAAATCCTGGCTACGCCCCTGGATGGAGTAACAAATTAGGCACGTGAATTGAAGAACCAAAAAAACATAACTTGGGTTGTCTTTTTTTTTTTTTTTTTTTTTTATTATTATTATTATTATTATTATTTTTTTCGCGCGCGCGAAAAGAAGAAATTTTAAATACTTCACAAAAAGTACAAAGATCCTTCAAATGTAAATGGACAAACCCCATTACATTCTTAACTAAGGATCTTACAAATATGCTAACTTTGTTCAAGCATTCTCTAGTTCAAATGTAAATGGACAAACCCCATTACATCCGTTACAGTTTTGGTGAGGTGTATTTTTTTTTATAGAAGCCAAGAAATTAATTTCATTCTCTATTTGCCTCAAATCAATTTCACTTGTCGAAAAGAATTCGTTTTTTCCAAGACTTAACATCCATATTTTAGGCGTATTTAGCGGTTTTTGTCACCATATGGTTCACATGCTGCATTCAGCTATGAAATATTACACATCTACCATGAATCCTTTACGGGTTTTATCTTTGGGGTTTTCGCTTAGTTCATAGAGTGATTGACTCGTAGTCTCCTTACAGTTAATGTCTTTCGTCACCTTAAGCATTTGTAAGGTTACAGGAATTTTCACATTCTAATTAATAGTTCTCTATTTAAAGAAAGAAGGTAATTTCCTCTATTTAGATGAAAGAGCAAATGAGGATACATAAGTTGAACATGACGAGTAATCCTAATAATGTAGTAGCCGTATTTCTTTCGTTGTTTTTTGGCTGATCATTGCTTTCCTTTCAAGCACCCTCAAAACATATTTCGATTGTGTTGTTCAAACAACTCGGACAATATGGCGTTATCAGATATGCTTCGACCCAAAACCCTCATGGAAAGATACTTAACTTGAGGATATCAAACTGTTGTTGCATTCTTGGATAATGCATAGAAGTATGAAGTTACGTACCACATGGACCGATTGGACTAAAAATTCAATGTTTATCGTAATGTACATTTGAATATAGTTTTATTTTACCAGGGTGGAAGCTCCCTTTTACCCACATTTGTATATGGTTTTGTCTCTAGTTACTTGCTAGAAGCATGAATAAGTTCCGTCATTAAAAAAAATAATAATATTAAAAAAAAAAAAATTGAAGACAATGGCATCTAATGTGTAAGGTTGAATCCAACTACTCTTTCTATATATGTCTACTTATTAACTTGACAAGCAGCATTTAACTCATCACTTCTGCCATGCACATGCTCCCCAAGCCATTCCATACTATTTCGCCGCACATAACTCGTTTTTCATCAAATGATACAACAGTAAATCTGAAATTTTACATAATAAACAATACTATACTAGAAAAATGAATAAAAGGAAGCCAGCTAGCATATGGTTGGTTTGTTGTACTATATATTACCCAAATGAGGATGGAGTCAGGGGCGGAGGGATGTGGTGGCTAGCGGGTGCTAGGCCCCCTCTAATAACCTAATGATTGTATTAACATACCATTGTTTAGCCTATAATTTAACGTTTAATATATCACGAGCATCTCTCAACTACCAACTTTTCTATCATGAAAGAAAAAGAAAACAACCGATATGAAATATATCCTATCTAAGTGGCCACTGAAGCGAAAATATGAAATGAGACATTTTTGATAATATTTTTTTGTTGTTAATTTAAAAAATTTAAAGGACTTGTCAACAACTAGTTATATCACAAATTTGGATATTTGAAATTTGCGATGATGGTTAAATATTAGACATAATATTTTATACTCCCTCCGTCCCTTATTAAATGTCCTGTTTAAATTTTCAAAGTCTTTTTTTCTCAACTTTGACTTTAAATAATTTTATTTGTGTAATATAATATTTGATACAAAATATATGAATGAATTAAGTTTTAAATGTATTTTCATTGCGTATAATTTTTATCAAATACTATATAACACAAGTAAAAATATTCAAAGTCAAAGTTAATAAATAAAGACTTGAAAAGTCAAACATGGACATTTAATAAGGGACGGAGGGAGTATAAGTTTTTTGTAATTTGGATATCCGAAATTTCAGATTATAGTTTTATGTATCTGAATATCCAGATATCTATAATTTTTGGAAAACTTTTATATAACTTCCAAAACTGTCATTTCATAAAACCCAAATTTTTAGTAAATTATGATCAAGTTTTCGGATATCCGAATACGTATATTTTTTGAACACCCAAAACATAAATCAAGAAATCCTAGAAAGTTTCGGCTTTGTTGATCTCCCTTAGTTATATACTAAAAAGTATCAAAAAAAACAAAAAAAAATAAAAAAAATAAAATAAAAATAAAAATGACTTTATTTTGAGTTTAGTATACTTTTTATCCACTAAACATGTTAGAAAAAATTAGATTTAGTAATGCATTTGTAAGTTTTTGTGATGGTTTATTTGTATAAATTAAAGTTGGAAACCGTTTTTGAACTTTTATTTTTCGGGTTATATAATGAACTTCGGCCCCCCTTAACTACAATCCTGGCTCCGCCCCTGAGTATGGTATTGTAGTATTCATTACAATTTTCAGATTAGGGTAAATACTCAAAAGAGCAAGTTGAAACAATAGAGTATGGGTGAAGTTTACCCGCCGCAATGCCTGCTTAAAAACACTCGTTGATAGAAATTGTATGTCATGTCTATATTTCATGAATCAAGTATGTGTAAAGAAAAGAAAAAAAAATGTTTATACTCCATGTGATGCGAGGAAAAAAAAACAAGTTAAGAGCAAGCCCAACAAACAATTTTTTAATACCAACTCATAACCTGTTTAAAATATTAATCACAACCGAGAGTTATAAAGACTTCATCACTTTCACTTTCTATCTATGTGGGACAAAGTACTCAAATATATAATATCAAGTGATATTACGCAATAACCTTGATGACGTATAGTCTATATTTGGGCCACAAGTCCAAATGATAAACATTACTTGGCCCAAACCCACCACGAGTGGGCTATTATAACAAATAACGGCCCATAATAAACATGGCTTGGGCTCACGAAGCCCAAAGCCCAACCAAACGTAACCGGGCACGCGATAAGGATTACTTATTCATGGAATAGATATCCTTACCTCGGATAAGCACCACGCGTGCGAAGAGTAAGGAGCAAGAAACACGGTTTCTTAGCCCCTATATATAGAATCACACGATTCTCATTCAAGGTACGATATACAACCCTAACTCTCTACGAGAATCCTAAATCGATTACTTACTCTTACGCCGGAGTCTAATCGGGGGAGACAATCCCTCGATAAGCCTAACGGTGTTGTTTTATTTTCTTAGTACGCAGGTAACAAGTGCTAAGGATTGAATTGGTACGAGAGTATAAGCCCATAACCAGGTACGCCCAACTTTTGTATCAACAAGTGGCGCCATCCGTGGGACCCTACTAAGAACTAGAATGACGAAACATAAGAATTCGAGCCAGCGGACTCCGCAGTCAGAAAAACGTGACCATCAGAGGAAGAATCAACAAGATCCAACCTCCAGACAAGTCGCTGGGACAACCAGCACACCTGGTCACCACGAGGCAGGAACAACCCCACCTCGCCTAGCAGTAGAACTACCTATAAGAACTACTCAAGTCACACCAGTGGTCCCAAGTGTTGAGGAACTCCAACGCACCCTCTTCACCACTCCTCATCAGGCTACACCCGCAGTGAACAACACTGCGCCGCCAGGCGCGCCTGAACGAAACAGGGCGCCAAACACTGAAGCAGAAATTCTTGCAACGACTGAGGACGCACCTGATCTAACTTTGGGAAACTTTGTATCCCAAAATTATGAAACCCTAACCGCCCTCATGCAAGAAGAAGCAACAAGAAGAGCAAGCGCGGGTTTACAAGCCCGACTCAATTTTGGTCCTCAACGCGAACCATCACCATCGCGTCACCCACGAGGAAGACGTGCAGAACGTACCACTATCCATGATAGATTGGGTACGATATCTGATTCACAATACTCAGGAGACAGCGAGAGGCGCACCAATGTCCACTCCAGACTTGGCAGTCGGGGAATACAAGATCGGTTAGGGCCTCAATATTCGCCAAGCCAAGGATCTTCCAAACCTGGGAGTAGGAGGATTCAAGACAGGTTGGGGAGAAGAAGATCCCCAAGCAGAGATCCCTCAAGCTCTTCTTCTGAAAGAAGCCGGCGCAAGCGCCGAAAAAAAGACTACTCTTCTTCCAGCGACTCCTCGGACAACGAGGATAAAGAAACAGGACACTGGAAGTCAAGAGGAAGACGTCGCGAGGAAGAGGATGAAGATATGTCTCTCCCATGGCGACGCCAGAAAATCGATGCGTTTACACGGCGCATCAGCGATTACTCAGACCGCAAACGCAGGCGCATGCCCGCTAACGTGAAAACATATGATGGAACAGGTGATCCTGACGATCACCTAAAAATTTTCGAATCAGCCGCAACTATCGAAAATTGGCCACAGCCTGTGTGGTGCCACATGTTTAATTCCACGTTAGTAGGAAACGCGCGCACATGGTTTAGCAAACTCCCACGTAGGAGCATCGGTGGATTTGAAGAACTACGGAAAGCATTCCGCCTCAACTTCACCCAGCGAAAGAAGTGCGCTAAAAACCCTGTGGAACTAGCAAGAGTGAAACAGCGTCAAGGGGAATCAACCAACGCTTTTATGGAACGTTTTAAAGATGAGTGCATACAAGTCAAAACATGTCCTGAAATCCTAAAAATTTCAGGGTTCATGAATGGGATCAATAACCCAGAACTCATCCGCAAGCTGAATGACAAAGTTCCACAGACCTTTGACGAATTAACAAAGCATACCAGATCCTTTATACAAGGAGAAGCAGCTGCTGCGGATAGCAAAAAAGGTTATTCAAACTATAGGCAACAAGAACAGCCGAGGAGACAATCCAACGATCAGAATAACAACCGCAGCAGGAATTACCGCAGTGGAAGAGACAACGACAAATATACTCCTCTCACTAAGACTCCGAGAGAAATATTTGTAACGGAAGGTGCGAACTTCCCAAAACCACCACCAATGCGCACTGCAGAAGAAAAGCGCCTAGGTAGTGGATACTGCGAGTACCACGGCCAAAAAGGCCAAACCACTAACGAGTGCGTCCAACTAAAACAGCTAATTGAAAAGCTAGTTAGAGAAGGCAGGATGGACCACCTCGTAAAGAACATCAAAGAAGGAAAAGATAAACAGAGAAACGGGGATAAGAAAGAACCCCCCAAAGGAAAAAGCTGACACTATATACATGATACAATCATGGCAACGCAGGATAAAACAAAAAGTCAGCCAAAAATTCTCTCCAGAAAAAGAGATATCCTTCCCTACTATAGCTGCGGACAACGCAGTCGTGGAGCCTCTAACCATTGAAATACATACAGGAGGACATAACATCCACCGCATGTACATTGATGGAGGAGCATCCGCAGACATCCTGTACGATCACTGTTTCAAAAGACTGCGACCTGAAATCCAAGGTCAGTTGATACCAGCCACAATGTCATTAACAGGATTCACAGGAGAAAAGATTTGGCCCATGGGGCAGTTACGCCTGTTGGTGGTAGTAGGAGATGAACAACACTCAACCGCAACTTGGATAAACTTTATGGTAATAAAGTCTCCTTCACCATATAATGGTATCATTGGAAGACCGGGGATATCATCCATGTGCGCGGTACCATCCACAGCGCACGGAATGCTTAAATTCCCAGTGGAAGGAGGAGTTGTCACTCTCTATAACACAACAGTACCACCAAGAGAATGCATCGCAGTAACAACTGAAGTAGAGACTATTCCAGAATAGCGCACGGAAAAAACGCCAAATTTAAAAGTCGCTATTCACCCAGATTATCCGGAGCAACAAGTTTCAATTGGAGGATCTTTATCTGACAAAGGTAAAGCAGCTGTATGCGCACTCTTGCAAAAGAACCTAGACATCTTTGCATGGGAACCAAAGCATATGACGGGAGTACCGCGCTCTATCACAGAACATAAGCTACAAATCCGACAAGGATACCCTCCAATACGACAAAAGAAGCGCGGCCAGGCCCCAGATCGTGCAAAGGGTATTCTGGAAGAAGTACATAAGCTCGTAGACGCAGGCATCATGCGCGAAGTATACTATCACGACTGGCTTTCTAACCCAGTTATGGTAAAGAAGAGCGATGGCAGTTGGAGGATGTGCGTGGACTTCACGGACCTCAACAAAGCATGTCCGCAGGACTGCTATCCACTGCCAGAGATAGATTGGAAGGTCGAGTCCTTGTGCGGATACCCCTTCAAATGCTTCCTAGATGCATATAAAGGGTATCATCAGATCCAGATGGCAGTGGAAGATGAAGAAAAAACAGCTTTCCACACCAGTCAAGGAGTATACTGCTACACAAAAATGCCTTTTGGCCTGAAGAACGCAGGCGCGACATACCAACGACTGGTGGACACAGCCTTCGAAAAACAAGTAGGCCGCAACTTGGAAGTCTATGTTGACGACCTTGTCATAAAAAGCCATACAGAGGACGAATTGGTGCGCGACATCGAGGAAACATTCCGAACGTTGGGGCGGATCAACATGAAGTTAAATCCAAAAAAGTGCACCTTTGGCGCGACCGAAGGGATGTTCCTTGGATTCCTGATAGAACCCGATGGAATCAAGCCTTGCCCAGAAAAGACAAAGGCCGTTATTGATCTCCCCTCACCGCGCACACTCAAAGAAGTCCAATCACTGAATGGAAAGTTAGCGGGGCTAAACCGTTTCTTATCTAAGTCAGCAGACAAATCTCTTCCCCTCTTTAAAACACTCACGAAGTGTACAAAAAAGGGAGACTTTCGCTGGACTACCGAAGCGGAAGAAGCTTTCCAACAACTCAAAAACCATCTGGCATCTCTTCCCAAACTTGTCGCACCGCGACCAGGGGAAGAACTAATCATGTACTTATCGGCAACCAATGGAGCAGTCAGCGCCGTTCTATTGACAGATAGGAACTCCGTCCAGACACCCATATATTTCGTAAGTAAAGCCCTAAAGAAAACAGAGACTAACTACAGCGCTATGGAGAAGCTGGTCTTGGCTCTAGTGTTCGCAGCCAAAAGGTTGCGCAGATACTTTCAAGCGCATCCAATAGTTGTAATCACTGATCAGCCAATCAAACAAGTTATCTCTAAGCCTGACGCATCAGGACGCTTACAAAAATGGAGTGTACTGTTAAGTGAGTATAACATCTCATACAGACCGCGCACTGCAATCAAAGGACAAGTCCTAGCCGATTTTATCGTGGAGAAGCCAGATAGCGACAGCCCGACATCTGCAGCTAAAACAGATTTACAGGAACCCTGGATTCTGTTCACAGATGGATCTTCATGTGTAGAAGGATCAGGCGCAGGCCTTATTCTTACAAATCCAGAAGGTATGGAATTCACCTATGCGCTACGCTTTGAATTCACAGCCACAAACAATGAGGCAGAATACGAAGCCCTACTAGCTGGACTACGTATTGCAATTCAAATGGGTGTTCGCAACCTAGAAGCAAACGTAGATTCGCGACTGGTCGCTAACCACGTGCTAGGTGAATATGAGGCCAAGGATGAACACATGACCCAATACCTGGAAAAGACAAAATCTTTGATAAAAAACTTTGATAGGTTCACAATAAAACAGGTGCCTAGAGGAGATAACAAGAAGGCGGACGCACTCAGCAAGATCGCATCCACAAGCTTCGCACACCTCTCAAAACAGGTATTGGTGGAAACCCTAAAAAATAAGTCAATCTTGGAGAGGGAGATATCAACGGTGATAGAGGAACAAGATCCTACATGGATGACACCTATCATCGAATTTATTAGCAAGGGAGTCCTACCTCAAGATCATAAAGACGCTTGAAGAATACGCCGCGCAGCGCAATGATTTGAACTACGCGACAATGTACTCTATCGACGGTCTTTTTTACAGCCATGGCTCAGATGTGTTGGACCCCTTCAAGCAGAATACGTTCTCCGCAAAATTCACGCTGGATCATGTAGTATGCACTCAGGGCCACGATCCGTGGTGGCAAGCGCTCTAAGGTCAGGATACTATTGGCCAACAATCCATCGTGATGCACGCGATCTGATAAGAAAATGCAGCAATTGCCAAGTACATAGACCAATTCCGCGCCGACCACAACAAGAGCTAACACCAATTACCTCACCATGGCCATTTTACAAATGGGGTATTGACATCGCAGGACCTTTCCCTGTCACAGCTGGAGGAGTAAAGTTCCTCATCGTGGCCATAGGCTACTTTACAAAGTGGATCGAAGCAAAAGCGGTGGTGAACATCACGGGAAACCAAGTCAAATGCTTTGTTTGGGACAACATTGTCTGTCGCTTTGGACTACCGGGCGCGATCATATCAGACAACGGAAAACAATTCTGTGATAACCCATTCAAAGATTGGTGCGCACAATTGAACATCACACAACACTTTGCTTCAGTCAAACACCCACAAACCAATGGCCTAGTTGAGCGCGCGAATCGCAGTTTAGGCGAAGGAATAAAAGCGCGCCTTGACAGACACAAAGGAAGGTGGGTAGACGAGCTCTCACATGTCCTGTGGGCGCATCGCACAACAATCAAAACCAGTACTGGCGACACGCCATTTTCCCTAGTCTATGGAACAGAAGCCGTCATACCAGCCGAGATAGGGATGCCAACTATACGCACAGCAGAGGTCAACGTCACGACAAATGACGAGGAACGACGCATAGACTTAGACATACTGGAAGAAAGACGCGAACGCGCAGCTATACGCGAAGCAAAGGCTAAGGCAAAAATGAAGAAGTATTATGATGCAAAAGTCAAACACACTTCATTCAGACCAGGAGACTTTGTTTACCGCGCCAACGACGCGAGCCACACAGAAGACACAGGCAAGATCGGACCTAAATGGGAAAGACCTTACGAGGTCACAGACGCGCTCGGCAACGGCGCATACAAACTGCGCGATATGGAAGGTCACGACCTAGCGCGCACTTGGAACATCTGCAATCTCAAAAAATGTTACTTTTAGGCTACGGCCCTTACACAAACACCCTTGCATCCTACGAGGTGCCCAATAAGTGTTTGTCTTTTTTTTCTTTTCTAGGAATTGTATTTTCTATTTTTCAAATAACTTGCAAGTATTAATAAAATGTTATGGTTTCTAGCTAACTCCATAGCGCATTTTTACTTTATTGCATATATGTCAATATTGTTTATCTTATATTTCTGCCTACATGGCGTGCATGCACCACTTAAAGACCCACGAAGGCATAAAGGATAAGTTAACCTACTAATTTACTTGTTAAATAAGAGGGTTGCAAACCCATCAACATTGGATCACGCATCCTTGCTAAGCGCCTTACTCTCGAGACGTCGAGGTAAGTCTCGCGCGCGCACCCCACGACGGATGCGCATATACCAAGTACACCGTACGAACTTAGCAATAAATAACGAGCCAAGACCCTTGGTCAAATAATAAAACTTCGCAAACAATGCAAGTATAATTCTTCAAAGTCACGCATTTAAAAGACTTAGTTAAAAAATCAAACTTAGCAAACAATGCAAGTATATTTAAGTCACGAACTTAAAACAAAAATGTATCTTATTCCACATTTATTAATAAAAATTACAAGGAACGATACATAAATATACAAAAAAGCCTATATACTATGGCGATGCTCAGGACTCTCCTCCGGAGCGGCGGAACTCCCCGCTTCCTTAAGCTTACTCAAAGTTATGGCATCCTGCATAGACACGGTTGGAACGCTTACAGGCACACCATCTGACCTAGGGAGGTGTGCAGCGCCAAAGCCACACATCACGGCCTTGCCCTTCATACCCTTCTTCACAGCAACCCTCTGCTCATGTCGCTCTAGCACCTCTTTCAAGGGAATCTCCCTCTCAATAGCAAAGGGTTTGAGAATATCGCTAGGACGTGCGAACACGGGAACTTGAAGCTGCGAAACATCCGGTTTCAGATAGTAATCTGATTCCTCCTGCGCATTATCCCCAAGATGGCGCTGCAATGTCAACCCTGCCATCAGCACATCTATGGGGTCATCTTGGTCGCGCTCCAGCCTCCCAATGTGCGGCAACTCAAGAACCTTCAACCCCGCCATTGCTTGCAGCAGCTCATCATAAGCTGTAGGGCTGTACCCAGGGACCTCCGCCAAGTCCTTCTCCAGCAGCTTGGCCTCATGAATATCCTCCATGGCCTGCGATCGACCACGCGCAATCGCGCAATGCACTACCTTCCCAAAAGCGTCCACTACCTCTGCGGACTCTAGTGTGCTCAGGGCTGTCAGGCGCAGCCCATGGCTAATCAACCACCTGCATTCACAAAGACAATTTGTGTAAGTAAAAAGCGCAGCGATAAAGTAATTATAAAGACAAGTAAAACAAAAATACCTGCGCTCAGCTATAGTAGACATCAAGTGGGGATACAGCTCCTCGTCATACTCTATACTGAGGGCGCGCAGCTTTTCCTCTTGCAACGCAATCGCCTTCTCGATGCGCCCCTGGAACTCCTGGACGCTGGCATGATGCTCAGCCCTCTTCTCTTCAAGATAGGACACCGACCAGGAAGTTTTAGCCTTTATCTGCTCAAGCTTAGCCCTCGCATACCTAAGGTCGGCTAGCATGCTCACCTTATCCCCAGCGATCTTTTCAGCATACGCCCTTGAGGCCTCTAGCTCCACTTGCGCATTAGCCAACTGCGCACGGAGTGTCACCAACTCTTCCTCCTTTTGGGCAAGAGCACTGCTCTCCCCAACATACTTCCCTTTTAGCTGAGCCACCAGCTCAGCTTGGCGCGCAGTGGTCGCAGCCAGCTTATCCATTAGCTGCTGCGCCTCCCCACCATCAGCAACCTTGGTCTTCCCCTCCCTGTTTTCATTATGTGGAGAGGAAACCTCATCAACGAAGACCCCATCATTCTTCGCAGCATCATCCCTACGTAACAAAAAACAGTTAGTAAATATTACAACAAGTAATATGATAAAACAATAACGGGGAAGGATGATAAAAATGCAGACACTTACAGAAATGGAGAAACATCATCAACCTTCAACCATGCGCCAGAAGTAGATGTCTCTTCCGCATTCGACTCCGCGTCCCTGATGACGTGTCGACGCCTCTTTCTGGTACCACTGCCTCCAGCCTCTCCCTTGCGCTTTACATTCTGCGCAACCTCCTCTCTCAGCACCTCCTCAGGCTTCAGGATCTTAATGCTGTCAGATGATCCCGAGTGCGCCTCCTTGTGCGCCACCCCTACAGTGTGCGCCACCTCCACAGTGGGCGCTACCTCCGCATCAGGCGCAATGCTCTGAACAGGTGTCACTTGAAGCGGTGGTGTGTTCTCAGGAACCGCCTCTGGCAGGGTGGTCAAGCGACCCTCTGTCGCCTCCAGTAGGGGCTGCTCACCTTCCCTCAGAGGGCGCACCCCTATAGTTACCTGCTTTGGCCTGTCCAGCTTCACCACAGCAAATAGATCCATCTCTGCGCACATCAATAAACCAAGAGAGCAAAAAGGATCAGTTATTAAAAGCGCACATACACAAAAGACTTACAAAGCTTGAAGAAGAAGGGATGAACACCCACCCCGGTCATCCTCACTCAGGAAAGTAGGAACCTCATCCGCAGCGCCAAAATAAGCGCGGCTCAACCCCACATGTACCAAAAACTCCTCCGGATAGGGGTTAATGGCCAGTCGATTGGCATCTAGAGTCTGCGCGTCAGCAAGCCTGTAGGAACCGGGTGCGGGGCGCCCATCCCTTGGCAATGTATTCTGAGTATAAAACTCATAGCCAAAGGGAAAAACTACATCGTCAACCCAGAAGAAATATTCCCTCCATTTTTTTAGGGCATCTACTTTCTCAGTGTAACATTGCAGCACCCCCTGGCGCTTCGCAAAAGAAACCCAACAATTCGACCACGTTGTATGGTAAAAGGAGCGGAACAAGTCCACGGTCGGGTCTATCGCAAGTAAACGACAGTTTACTTCAAAATTCGACACCTTAGCCGCACCAATACAGTGCAGCTGAGAGATGTGAAGGCGATAATGATTGAGCAAATCGTGCAAGAAGATAGATATGGGTACACGGTGATTCGCGTACTCAAAAAATTTCGTGTAAAGCCCTATTTTCCCTTCGGGGAAATCAGCTATACACGCGTCCACATCTGGCGCCTCTGGATGGACATCCAAAGGCATGAAGAAGTCAGACGTAAATTGAGTAACATCCTCAATAGACATCGCAGAGCGAAAGTCTTCTAACTGAGCGACCATCTTCATTAATTTACGAATAAAACGCACAAAAATTACTTACGAAAAATGAGTATTTTCATTGCAATAAGCTTTCAAGAAAGATGAATAAGTGAGGAGTGTGTGTTTTACTGTGTGATTGTAAAAAGGGGGCGGTCACTCTTATATAAGGGGTAAAAAAAACCCTAGATTAACTCCACGTGGATCCCACTCACATTAACGTATGGCTGAAACTGAACCGGTACATGCACTTTTTCCCGATTCACGAGGGCCACGTGGACACCACCCCCATTTTTCGAGATATCCATTTGAAATACCTAGGACTAGGTGCATTGCACTTAAAAACGAGCGGTAAAATTTCCTTGATTTCCCGCGACGCTTACCGCTGATAACATTGAGTCTAGTATCCGCGGCTACGGGCCACGCACACTAGACTGAGGGGACATGATGACGTATAGTCTATATTTGGGCCACAAGTCCAAATGATAAACATTACTTGGCCCAAACCCACCACGAGTGGGCTATTATAACAAATAACGGCCCATAATAAACATGGCTTGGGCTCACGAAGCCCAAAGCCCAACCAAACGTAACCGGGCACGCGATAAGGATTACTTATTCATGGAATAGATATCCTTACCTCGGATAAGCACCACGCGTGCGAAGAGTAAGGAGCAAGAAACACGGTTTCTTAGCCCCTATATATAGAATCACACGATTCTCATTCAAGGTACGATATACAACCCTAACTCTCTACGAGAATCCTAAATCGATTACTTACTCTTACGCCGGAGTCTAATCAGGGGAGACAATCCCTCGATAAGCCTAACGGTGTTGTTTTATTTTCTTAGTACGCAGGTAACAAGTGCTAAGGATTGAATTGGTACGAGAGTATAAGCCCATAACCAGGTACGCCCAACTTTTGTATCAACAAACCTGAAACATTAATTCACAAGTAGATAGATAACATGTTTGATAGCATAAAACACCTTTAAATTTTTTCACTCACTTGCTATCAACTTCATTAAGCTTTTCTATATATAATTTCTACAGTAATCACTTATAAACATTGTTATATTTTCTTTGCTTTAATTAACAGTGACATATGCTAACCTTAAAAATTGTATTATACAAATACATTCATAAAGCATATCGCTTTAGCTTTAGTCATTCATGTTCATTGCTTTATAGAAACTTCTAATACTATGTATCACGATTCAGGAACAACATTATTGATAAACAATAATGTATATTGTGTTTACCAAATGTTGTGTCTATAAGTAACTTGTAAAACGCCAACTCTAAAGACTTTATATACACTAGACACAACTAGGGGGCTGCTTTAAGGCTTCAGATATCGTATTATAACAACAAGTGTTCATACATTACATATATCATCATATTAGTTTCTTTGTTCAGTTTGAATAACACCAACAAGGGACTTGTAGTACTTGTTGTGTCGTTCTGTTCCAACTGACCCATGTTCCGAGTCGTGTGGTGTTCAGTTTTGTTGTTTTCCTTTTTTTGTTTCTTTGTTCGATCCAAACACAAACCACTTAGGTATTTGGATTGGATCTTGAACAAGCATTAAACACAAGTTGTTTTGGTAATCGTGAAGCAAGCACTAGCATTCTAACGTATCTGGGTGACGTGTTGTATGAGCATAGAGGTGATAATTTAATCACTAACGGTTTAAAGAATCAAGATTTATACGGTTTATTGTCTTAGTAATTCAATAAACAAAGGTTAGTAATTTATGTGTTCTATTTATGTGTTAATTCATAATATCAAACTAGATCCAATCCGCTGCGTACTTGTAGTTAATTGGTTAACTAGTTTGTAAAATCCCGACAATTATTGCACTTATTAATCAGGCGTAATCACAATCATCCCCTCCCCCAAACCTTTCCCAATTGGCCTTATTCATCGAAACTATATGCCCCGCTTCCCTTACTTTTACCTTCAAATTGCTAGTATTATTAAACACGTATGTACATTGACAGATTTGTTGTCTCCTTGTATGCTGCCTACTTGTTTGTCTCGTGATGTGTTCATCGTCCTTGTGTTCGCTCTATCCCTTGGTCTCCCCTTGGATTCAACCATTTTATTTCTCTACAGAAGTTTGCTCGCTGTTTGCATCACTGAAGGAGTGGTCTCGTGAATTCTCTTCCGACTGGATACAGGTTAACTAGTAATCGACATTTGCGCAACTACATTGGATATGCATATGTACTCTTTATCTCAAAAAAATAATTTTTCATCACCCGTTTGTTTTTAACATCAGATTGCATGCAGCCTATGTCTTCAAATTTGGGATTGAGTTGAGTTTCATATATTCTTTGTAGGTTGTGTTATTTGCAATGACATTCGGTCATTTTGCTTTTAAGTGTGAATCAGGTTGCGTGTTTGGCATGGGCTTATGATGGACGCTGCCTGTACAGCTGTAGCAAGGTATGTATTTAGATTATGTCACAGGCATGCTTCTTGTCATCATGAAAATGAAATAAAGTATAACGTATGAGGTGATGTTTAGGTAGGGGTGTTTCTGTGCTAAGACAAGCATTAGCTAAGGTAGCTTCCTATTAAAACATATGGCATTGTATAAAGGTGGACCAGATAATAATAAACTACCCATCCAAGCAATGATATTCGTTTTACAACCAATATAACACCCCATTTACGTTTTTGGAAGATTTCACATGCACGGGTCTCATATATATACAACAATCATAATAGTTTTACATATAGCCTTAATTTGTGTATTTACTTATATTCTCGAATCATTTTTCTTTGCTTACTTTTTCCTACTTAGAGTCAAATTTGATTTTAGATAGGTGTTTTTTGTTTAATATTTTCTTTCTTTGTTGAATTTGTATCTTTTAATGTCATAGTATTGATTTTTTAAACCAATCCCAATCGTCACCCGTATCATTGCTTCTAATCACATGGTTTTTAGCCCGTTACAAAAAAAAAGTCCAAACAAGCCACAAGGCCCGTTAAGCCCAAAAGAAATAAATAATGTCATTGTCTTGACAAACCCTTTGGGAGGGAGTAGCACTGGCAGAGTAGAGAAGTAGCGCCGCACTTCACATTTTTCTTACATTCGAACCGTCTCACAACACACTCCACATGTCCAACTGCGGAACTCTTTAGGGGTAGAGGAGGGTCCCGCCCCCCCAAAACTTGCGTCAACTAGTGTAAATGTTATAAGTTTTAGAAGCAATTTAGTTGATAATACAAACAAATCTCCGAATCAGCCCCTCCAAAATAAATGTTCAAGTTTCGCCATTGTAAACCGCCCTAGACTAAGTTGGTTTTTTTTTTTGTTTTTTTTTTGTTTTTTTGTTTTTTTTTTTTTTAAATCACATGGCTTTTAGCCCGTTACAAAAAAAAGTCCAAACAAGTCACAAGGCCCATTAAGCCCAAAAGAAAGAAATAAATCTCATTGTCTTGACAAACCCTATAGGGAGGGAGTAGCACTGGCAGAGTAGAGAAAAGTAGCACCGCACTTGACATTTTTCCTACATTCGAACCGCCTCCCAACACACTCCACATCTCCAACCGCGGAACTCTTTAGGGGTAGGGAGGGTCCCGGCCCCCCAAAACTTGCGTCAACTAGTGTAAATGTTATAGGTTTTAGAGGCAATTTAGTTGATAATACAAACAAATCTCCTAATCAGCCCCTCCAAAATAAATGTTCAAGTTTCGCCATTGTAAGCCGCCCTAGACTAAGTTGTTTGTTTTTTTTACATATACCAAGTAACTTTTCACAGAAGTCTTAATCATTGCACCTCTCTTCAATCCATTTTAACTTCCTAACTTTTTTTTTTGGTTGCTTCGCTGGCCACTTTAGTCATATAAGTAAACTTAAGAATTATGTACTTGACCCACTTACTAATTTTTATAGGTTTATTTTTTGCTCATTTAGTTTTTTGCCCTATAAATGAAGTAAAAGTGATAAGGGTTTGAACCTTACACCATTGAATACCATTATGATGATAGTTAGCAAACTCTCCTTCCAACCTTCACGTATGTCCACATTAATATGGTATTCGTTGATCTTTTCTAGCGCGCCTTTGAGTTCATTATATCCGACATCCAAACCGACTATACCATCCAAACCTACTATACCACTACTCGTAGAAGGATGATTCTCATGAAACACAAGGAAATATGAATTGAGGAAAAGTTGACTTGCTTTATCTTTATCGATTTCCTCGGATTCCAACAAGACTCCATTGTCTACCGCTAAAAGGTAAGCGTTGGAGAGTAAGACAATACCTTTTAAACACGCATCCTGTGGAGTGGACGCGAACTTGAGTCTCAAAAGTGGGATTGAAACCAAGGGTTCATATGCTTCAAAAATTGGACACAATTCCAATTTATCTATGAATATATCGTAATCAATATTAATACTAGACGAATCTGAAATACTAGACGAATTCGAAACACTAGTGCTAAAGGGCGAAAAAAACAACTCCGCAATACTAAGACTAGTTAATCAAGATAGAAAAATTTAACTTACTAATGATTATGATGTATTCATAGATAAATTGTGTCAAATTTTTGAAGCATATGAACCCTTGGTTTCAATCCCACTTTCGAGACTCCAATTCACTTCCTCTGCGCAAGATTGGTGTTTAGAACTCTCCAACGCTTACCTTTTAGCGGGACAATGGAGTCTTGCTGGAATTTGGGGAACTTGATAAAGATAAGTTGGCTTTTCTTTGATTTATATTTCATTGGGTTTCATGAGAGTTATCCTTTTATGAGTACTGGTATAGTGGGTTTGGATAGTATAGTGGGTTTGGATGTCGGATGTAATGAACTCAAAGGCGGATAGAAAAAATCATCAATGAATACCTTATTCGGGGAACATGGAGATACATGAAGGGTGGAAAGAGAGTATACAAGCCATAATGGTATTTGAGGGTGTGAGGTTTAAACCCTTGTCGTGAACTTTTACTTTATTTATGAGGCCAAAACTAAATGTGCAAAAACTATACCTATAAAAATTAGTAAGTGGATGAAGTAAATGATTCTTAAGTTTGCTTATATGAACAAGGTGGCCAAAGGGAAAAAAAGAAAAACATAAACGAGTTAAAATGGATTGAAGAAAAGTGCAATGATCAAGACGTGAAAAACCTTGGTATACATAACAAAGAAAAACTTTTGGAATGTTATGTAACTAAGGAAACAGGTTTGGGATTGAGTTTTGGTGGATATGAAAGTTATAATCAACCAACGATTTGTAATCAAGGCGTAAATGTCAATGTTGATTAAACTTGGCTGAATACATTTCATACTGGAGATCACATTGCAAATGTGACACATTATTTTTTAAGATATAGCGATAATATTTATTTTTGCTAGAAATTAAAAACATTAATCCAATGAATTCTTGCAATAATCAAGTGATGTAGAAAAATCTATAATCTTGCCAGAAAATTAGCACCAATGATAATTGTACCAGATAAACCTGGCCTTTGGAACCTGGCCATGTTGTTTTGCATTTGAGATGGTTCGGTCATGTGAAGCTGAGACGACATGGACACAGTTTGTGCAGCAATAGTATTTTCATCGTCGTTGTTGTTACTGTGCTATTACGGGCACCTGGGATTGGGATTTCATTTGACAACCTTTTGTCAGTTGACCCATAAAGATGCAGTTAATCCCCATCCGTACCTGAATTATGTATGAAGCTGAGAAGTTTTAATCCACCATCTAGAGCGACATGTAAAAGAAAAATACACAAACATCAAACTTTAGGCCTACCAAGCAAACACTACATGAATAAACCATGACCCGTATGAATAGAAAGAAAATAATGGATTATCTCTTAATGGTGTCGACAGAGAATGGAAGTCAAAAAACTGGCATCAAGATTTTGCAAAAAGGGGCAAACGGGGATTTTTTAAAGGGAATACTTGCACTGAGTTGCACAAAAATGAATACAACTCAGCATAAGAAAATTATCATGCTAAAAAAGGTTGTGCTCCAGTTATAATGAGCAATTTATTAACTTATGTGTTCATTTTTTTACTCAGAATTGCTGTTTATAAGGCTATATATCCAAGTGTAGGAACCAAAACTGATGTTCGCCCCACCATACTATTCGGACCCCCTTACTCTTTTCCCTTTTTTTATTTTTATAATTTTATTTATATCAAAAAACTGTAAACCTGAAAGTGCCGAACAAAAAATATAATGTTTAATAAGTCAAATAATTAAAACTGTCAAGAAATACGAAACAAAAAATGAAAAAAACTGTGTTATATTGGAAACAAATGGGGACAAACGGAATCTTTGACTAAAACCCCCCATAATGTGACATCATAGGGGGGTCCGAATAACATAACCCTTCTTTATCCCAATAAAAAAACAAAAATGTTGACCAATAAGTTTGGTGACCTTGAAGACGACCTCTTCAAAGTCTCCCACCACCAAACCACCACGGAAGACAACAACAACAATAACATCATCGAAGTATACAAAGAAGATGACGATGACGAGAGTTACGAAATGATGATCGGAGGAGATGATGATGATGAAGCTTATTTTAACGACAAAAGGGGATGTTGGTTTCGTTACGGCGGCGGTGGCAGTGGCAGACGGTTCAATCGCCGTGGAGAAGAGAAGATGGTTGATGCTGGTTTCTTTAACTCATTCGAAGATGGCTTTGATGATAAGGATATTCAAATCTTAATTATCATTTCTAAGGTTTATTTATTTATTTATGTCTAGCAATTTACAAAACAAGGGCTTATTATTACGCTGTTGCTACTCATTTTGATCTACGGATAATGCTTATTAATTTTAGTGTTTTTTTTTAATTATTATTATTTTTTTATTTTTTATTGCTACTCATTTTGATCTATGGATAATGCTTATTAATTTTAGTGTTTTTTTTTAATTATTATTATTTTTTTATTTTTTATGGCTTTGATTTGTGAAATTGGGAAAATGTATTTTTCATTTTTTTGATTTTTTAGAGAAGGATCTTCTAGATGATTCTATGTCTAATATTTTACTATCTATACTATTTTATAAAGGGTTTAGAACTTTCTAAATAAAAAAGTTTTAAAAATTTTAATACCAAAAATATTTCTTTACTAGGAAATTGAAATTGACAAGCCAACCTTTAAAGGTAAATTAAATGTCTTTAATTGTGACAACTTTAATATTGATAAAACACATTGACTTGTCAGTTGTAACAACTCATTTAATCTATCATCATTATGTAGTAAATGTTTTGATGGATTAAGAATTGGACTATCCGAAAATCTGGACCATTAATGGGTTTATCTAAATATACATAGGTTGGTAGTTTTATCCCTAAAAGTTACTTTTGGGTAAAAGGGAGTAATCATGGTAAATATATTAACCAAAATGTTTAAGTACAAAGGATATGAGTGAAATCTCATATCTCAGCACGTTACATAGGCAAAGAGCTTACATAACAAGATACTTCATATTTTCTAAACAAGAAAACAAACCACTACTCAAATGATAACATAAGACATAGCGAAATAAAATTACTTCCTAAGACCTTGAAGCTTGGTGCCATACATGGCATTAAAAGCATCCAAATTCCCAGGAATATTGATGCGTGGGAATCGCAACAGGCTTTACCTCTCGAGGGATCTCGAGAAGCTTACAACCCCCACCAGGCAGTGTACCTGATCGTTGTAGTATAGTATAGTGACAAGTACCGGGGGATTGATCGTTCAGCTTAGGAATAGTGTTGCTAGGATTATAAAGCCTAAATACTAGTTCTAAAGATGAGGGATGATTATTTTTGTGTTTTTATATTTTATGGAAAGTAAGTTAAAATCTCGGGTTGGAAGAGTGGGCGGAATTAGTTGCTATTCAACTAACCCAATACTAAGATGCAACCAAAATAAAATGAAAATAAACTAATTTATACTAAAGTTGTGAGCAGTAATTGGAGAAAATGTGTTTACTTAGATTTCATTACTCCCTAGATATCTTTTACACATTAATTACTTGTTATAATTGCATGGATGACGGATCGTATTCCTTAATACCATTCATGGGGTGGCCCACATAACTCCCCAATTCTATGAGCTCTTATCTCCTCCTACACCATGCCCAACACAACTATAGGGATTGTAAACAGTGGCTCATACATTAAATACAACCAATAAAGACCTAGTGCGCGTTGGTTCATGTTTCTTAAGACGTTCAAGCATGTTACCAATTGGAGATATGCCAGTTTTCTTAAGCCTAACATATAAATCATTCATCCACAACAAGAATAAACAAGTAATCAACACATAATCAATATCTAGGTTTCATTAGATCTAAGTAAACACAAAGGAGATCTAGCCTAGCATGATAGAATTAAGACAAGAACATGATATAGACAACCAACACATAGACATATTGATTGAATTAAAAGAACACTTATCTTGATTAATCATGCAAGGTATCAAGGGGTTGGAACCCTTGAAAAACCTGTAAAGTTACACCAAAATCGTACTTAGGGTTTCTCCCAAAACTTCTCTCTTTAAATGTGAAAAATTAGAAAACTATATATAGAAAAATAGGTTTGACGGCGTCAAGAGTAATCTTGTGACGCCGTCACCTCGCCGCCAAAACTCTCCTCGGACTGCCTAGATCTACTTCTGACGCCGTCAAGAGTTATACACTTCCAGGCCGTCATGACTCTTTTACTCTTGACGCCCTTCCCACGTGACGCCGTCAAAACTCTACTGGGTCGTCATGGAAATTCATGAAATTTGCTCTTGACGCCGTCACCTACTGTTCCCAGCATGGAAAATTAAGACTTTGGCGTTTTCTTCACTTTTATGCTCCAAAAACGTCCGAATTGCTTCCTTTTCCAGATTTCACTCCCAAAGTACCTAAAATCATAAAAGGAACGATTTAGGGCAATATTTGATCAAATAAATTCAGATTCGGGCTTAAATGACCCCCTAAAAACGGATCATTTTTCGCCTCATCATATACCCTTACACTTGAGATTTGCTTGTCCTCAAGCAAATGCGCTTTTATTATACTCAAAAGACAAGTTAGGGGTCATTTAACACTAATATAAAAGTAATTACAACAAATAATCGTTCCACTAAAGACCAATAGACAAGCACGAAGGTCATACACAAGCACCTCACAAATAGTGTTTAGATACTCACATCTCTCGGGTGTAATAAAGTGTAAATTACAATATGGAAACGGAAGATATCTCTCACTACCTGTCATAGCAAAATAGATTACCATAGGCTTGGGAAAGGATCAAGCCTCCACCACATGGCGTAAGCACCTAGGATAAACTATCAAAGAGGTCTTTTAAAGGGTTGTAACGTTAGGTGTAGGGATATGAAATACACGGTTTTGTTGGATAAAGGAAGTTATACTGGTGGCGAGTTAACAATCTTAGTTAATTACATGTACAATATGGCGTTGCTAAGCCAAGACTAGACTCGACTTAAGCTAATAAAAGAAAAATAACGAAAACATAAAATAAACATAGAATGAAACGGGATGGTAGTTCGTATGTTTTTTCTCTTTTTCTCTTTTTTTTTCTTGATTTTTCGTTTTTTTTTTTTTTTTTTTTTTTTTTTTTTTTTTTTTTTTTTTGCATACACTCTTACCCTACCATCCAAAATAATACATCATAGGGAATGAACATTTCCCTTACACTTGAATCTTTACATACTTTACATTTAACTAATATAATGACTCGAATTAAGAAAATCAAAACACTTGGAGTACTTTTAAGATTAACGTACATATGGGGGTAATAAGTGATGTTCTTCCCCATTACTCCATAAAATAAGTACTTACCCATGAGTCTCAATCGTCCCAAAACAATATGTACAAGGATATGACTCGACTTAGCAACCATGTAATCAATTAGAAAGTTAACTTAGGGTTTAACAAATAACAATAATGCACTAAAAATGAGCGCATACACGGAAGGCTAAGGCGATTTGGTTGTACATTTAAGTGGGGTGTAACAAATTCTTCCTTTAAGTAAAATGCTTAAAGTTAGAAACGAAAAGATAGGCTCGGAGGGGTGTACTAGGGGTATCGTGTACTAAAAATGAGTACAACGCTAAGGGTGTGGGAAAAATTAGTTGACTTAACTAGCCAAGTAATATGACTTAAATGGTCAAGTAATTATGATACGGGTTTAACACAAGGGTAATCCTAATGCCTCTTATCATGTAGTAAATCCTACCACACGAATGTAGTCTCACTAGCGGTCTCGGGATGCATCACTAACGCAAGTTCTAGAATCTAAATGCTACCGGTACACTCATAAGCACTAATAATGAATGCTTTTCCTATCAAATCTAAAGGCGAACCTCACATATTTGGGTGGAAAATTTTTCTGAATATACGGTTATGTGCTAGTCATACAATCTCCTATCCATGAGACGCTTGCTATGGCTAAAGTTTCACTCCTAAATGTTGTAAAAAATTTTAAATTTGGCGCTAAAATTGCACTAACAAGTATTTCTCATAGTTTTATTACACATCTACCATCAAACAAAACAAACTCAAGCGAAAGTGCATATGTAAGGTATCATCTTTTTACCCTCCCCTTACACTTAAGATGAACATTGTCCCCAATGTTCAAGTAAAGAATGTAAAAGTGAACAAGTAAAGAGAATGAAATCAAATACTCCCCTGATTCGCTCGGTATGGATAATAAGATGGCCAGGTTAAATCTTCCTCCAAGAAAATGAACAATCAAAGCTTCCCTTCCAGAATATAAATCATCTTCTAGACAAGACAACCTTGCGTAAAATCGGCGGCATCCTATATAAGTTTCTAAATCCTAGAAAACAAGATAAGATATAATGCTTGTGGAATGAAGTTTGCAGATCTCCTGGAGATTATAAAACTTAATAATTCACAAAAACCATAAGACTCCGTTAGAAAAACAAAACCGGTAAAATTTCCAGATTTTTAACTCCTGACGCCGTCAAGAGTAAAACCCTGACGCCGTCAGAATGAACCTGCAGAAATTCTTATGTTAAGTTTCCGGAAAATTTCTGGAAAAAACTTGGTCCTACTTCCTGGAAAATCCTGCAAAACTTCATTATGACTCGATACAAGCATTTGAATCTAACAAATACGAATATACATGCTCATTTATTATTGTGGAGAATCATGATCGGTTTGTTTCCTAAAAACATATTTGGGGTTTCCCCTTATACTTATCTTTTGCAAAAATACTTTTAGGTGGAGTTAAGACTAGGCCAAAACAACAAAGTAAAGTATTTCCACATTTTAGTTTAGAAACATGATCTACCAACAATAAAAATAAAGCATGCATACGGAAGCAAATAACAATCAAACAAATAAAATCACACAAAACATGGGTTGCCTCCCAAGAAGCGCTTTTCTTTATTTACGAGTCTTGTAGCTAGACTCAAGGTTATGGGTTACTACGTGATACGGGTGAGTTCCTCGTTGAGGATATCTTTGGGATCAAACTTAGGTTTCAACTTTCTATCGGTTTCCTTAGTATGGTAGGACCTTTCAAACTTTTCTCCATCCGGATCATACAAAGTCATTCTAATATGCCATGACCCGTCACCTTCTTTAGGTGGCTTGTCCCACCTCCATTTACACTTGTCTCCCTCTCTTTTCCATTTATTCCTCTCTATGTTGATGGGCATTACGCTTAATAACTCAATTATCTTCCTAAAGACTAACGGGTCCTCAAAGGGGTCTAGCTCTTCATCTCTAGCTATGAGTTGTTCTACCGAATGTGTCTTTTCAACGAAATCTTTCTCTAGATAAAATGGGCATTGAGGTCCTATAAAGTTCCTTTCTATCCAAGGTCCATATCTAGACGGTTTCCTATTCATCTCTACCCAATGCGGTGTCGGTTCATCATCACAATCATAACTATGCTTCTTAACATCATACACCGACCAAGTATCGCCTTCACCTACCGTTATCTTGGATTCCTTGCAATCTATCATGGCACTAGCGGTTGCTAAAAATCCTCTTCCTACCAATAATGGGCATGTAGTGTCACTAACCATGTCTAGGACGTGAAAATCCGCTAATATAGTTAACTTTCCTACGTGAACAACTACATCCTTAATCATTCCAACCGGGTGGGCAATACTCCCATCCGCTAGCCCTATCAATACCTCCGTTTCCTCTAACTTTCCTAGCTTAAGAGCGGTGAATAAGGACAAGGGAATCAAGTTGAGGCTTGACCCTAAATCAGCTAGTGTGTCGAAAGCTTCGGATCTTCCTATCTTACAAGGCAAAACAAATATACTCGGATCATCAAGCTTTTTAGGCAACTTGTTTTAAACGAAGGCGGTCCCATTTTTACCTAGCTTACACTTCTCATATTTTTCTAGGAGGGCACTATAGTAGGGAGCACGCGCTAAGACATCAATGACGGGGCGTTCAAGGTGAAGCTCTTTGAATTCATCGTCAAGGTCTTGCGTAAGAGGTGTTTCAACTATGCTTTTGACCGGCTCTATAGTGGGTGTTTTATTTGATTGGTCCTTTTGGGAAACTTGGTTTTGTTTGAAACACGTGCTCGTCGATTTAACCGAGTAGTATTGTGGACACGAAGTGGGTGACGAAACTGAGGATATGGAATTAATGGTTAGTTTCGGATTCTTGACCGTGTCGCTCGGGAGTGCTCCCATTTCTCGCTTTGCTTTTGTTTGAAATCGGCTTCAAACTTAGATATGCGAACTTCTTGAGATGCCATGAACTTTGACATCAATCCTTCAAGATTGTTGGTACTACCATAGTTGTTAGAAGGATTGTTGTTGAAAGTACGGTTGGATGGTGGACCGTTTGGTTGGTAACGATTAGGCAGATTGGAAGAATTGGTTTGATTTTGTTTCCACCTAAGGTTTGGGTGATTTTTCCAAGAGGGGTTGTATGAATCACCGTAAGTGTTTGGCTCGGGCTTGAAAGTATACCACTTATCTCCCGCTTCGTCGGTACGCGTGGATGCGTAGTCCGCAAAAGCTGTTCCGGGGAGTTCCACACAATCACGAGTGTCATGGGGACCACTACATAATTCGCATGAAGAAGTGATTCTGTTCACTTGGCTTGAAGGCTTAGGAGCTTCGTAAGATTTCATGAGAAACTTGACTTGGTCCTCAAGTTCCATGATCCTACGGTCGGGAGTGCTAGAATTGTTCGAAGGCAAAGATATTGCCTTGACCGTTTTGTTCAAATCACGGGGATCATTCCAACTTTCGTTGTCATAGAGAGCAAGATCTTCTATGAGTTCCCATGATTGTTCCGCACTAAGATCACGTAGCTTACCACCGGCCGATTGGTCAATGGCTCGCCTCGTGGAGATGTCGATATGGTCATAAAAAATTTGGACTTGGAGCCAAAGATCTATGCCATGATGAGGGACTTTTTGGAGTAAGTCCTTGAAACGAGTCCATGCTTCATAAAGAGATTCATTTTGACGTTGTTGGAACATCAAGATGTCATTTCTAAGCTTAGTAGTTCTCCCCGGTGGGAAAAATTGAGCAAGGAAACGAGTGGTGAGATCATCCCATGTGGTGATGGATCCCGCGGGTAAACGCTCAAGCCATTGACTAGCTTGATCCCGTAGAGAGAATTGGAATAGGCGTAAACGGGTTGTCTCTCTAGTTGCAACATCTAGGTCTATGGAGTCTACGATTTTGAGAAAGTCCTTAAGATGTTGGTTTGGAACTTCGGAACGAAGTCCATGGAATGCACATCCGCTTTGCACCAACCGGATGGTGTCGGATCGCAAGGGGGTCACATTGGCTCCGGTGAGCTCAATGGTGTTTCAGTAGCCTTGGTGGCTAGGTCGGGAATACTCTCCTAAGGTTCGGGGCCTAAGGGGTTCTAATGGTGGGTTTTGTTGTGGTGGGATGACGGGTTCAAAGATGTTACCACCTTCCATGATGTCGGATGGTAAAGAGTTACGAACAAAAGCACGAAGAAATAAGATAGACTAAAGAAGCCCTAAAAATAAAAACAAAATCTTACTAGAAAGGAATCTAGCAAGTAGACCTAATAAAAAGAAATTCTAACCAGACAATAACTATTCCCCGGGCTGCGGCGCCAAAAACTTGATGCGTGGGAATCGCAACAGGCTTTACCTCTCGAGGGATCTCAAGAAGCTTACAACCCCCACCAGGCAGTGTACCTGATCGTTGTAGTATAGTATAGTGACAAGTACCGGGGGATTGATCGTTCAGCTTAGGAATAGTGTTGCTAGGATTAGAAAGCCTAAATACTAGTTCTAAAGATGAGGGATGATTATTTTTGTGTTTTTATATTTTATGGAAAGCAAGTTAAAATCTCGGGTTGGAAGAGTGGGCGGAATTAGTTGCTATTCAACTAACCCAATACTAAGATGCAACCAAAATAAAATGAAAATAAAATAATTTATACTAAAGTTGTGAGCAATAATTGGAGAAAATGTGTTTACTTAGATTTCATTACTCCCTAGATATCTTTTACACGTTAATTACTTGTTATAATTGCATGGATGACGGATCGTATTCCTTAATACCATTCATGGGGTGGCGCACATAACTCCCCAATTCTATGAGCTCTTATCTCCTCCTACACCATGCCCAGCACAACTATAGGGATTGTAAACAGTGGCTCATGCATTAAATACAACCAATAAAGACCTAGTGCGCGTTGGTTCATGTTTCTTAAGACGTTCAAGCATGTTACCAATTGGAGATCTGCCAGTTTTCTTAAGCCTAACATATAAATCATTCATCCACAACAAGAACAAACAAGTAATCAACACATAATCAATATCTAGGTTTCATTATATCTAAGCAAACACAAAGGAGATCTAGCCTAGCATGATAGAATTAAGACAAGAACATGATATAGACAACCAACACATAGACATATTGATTGAATTAGAAGAACACTTATCTTGATTAATCATGCAAGGTATCAAGGGGTTGGAACCCTTGAAAAACCTGTAAAGTTACACCAAAATCGTACTTAGGGTTTCTCCCAAAACTTCTCTCTTTAAATGTGAAAAATTAGAAAACTATATATAGAAAAATAGGTTTGACGGCGTCAAGAGTAATCTTGTGACGCCGTCACCTAGCCGCCAAAACTCTCCTCGGACTGCCTAGATCTACTTCTGACGCCGTCAAGAGTTATACACTTCCAGGCCGTCATGACTCTTTTACTCTTGACGCCCTTCCCACGTAACGCCGTCAAAACTCTACTGGGTCGTCATGGAAATTCATGAAATTTGCTCTTGACGCCGTCAAGGATTTGCTCTTGACGCCGTCACCTACTGTTCCCAGCATGGAAAATTAAGACTTTGGCGTTTTCTTCACTTTTATGCTCCAAAAACGTCCGAATTGCTTCCTTTTCCAGATTTCACTCCCAAAGTACCTAAAATCACAAAAGGAACGATTTAGGGCAATATTTGATCAAATAAATTCGGATTCGGGCTTAAATGACCCCCTAAAAACGAATCATTTTTTGCCTCATCAAATATCATAAACCTGGTTTGCATAGTCATCGTAGTCAGTCATCATAATCATCTTCAAACTCTTTGTCACCACCGAATAGATTAGCAGACTCATCAAATGGGTTAGCAACCACCTCATCTTCAGAATCAGAAACCACAATCTCTCCCACCTTAGAAAAGGGTTAACTCTTTTAGTAGAAGAGGCGGACGGAGTACATGAATCACTAGTTTTAGGAGCCACAACCGACTCCTTCTCTTTCAAATCGCTCACTAGGGGTTCTTGGGATGCATTCAAGTTTTATTTCTAATGTTTTTAAATGTATTTTAATTATTATGTAATGGTTGAAAAAAAAGTTGGAAAAAAATGTCTCGCCTTGCTATGCTTAAAAGGTCACATGAAAAGCATTTGTTAGCCATAAAATAGTTATCGGGTACCCGCCGCCGCATTGTGCGGGTACCCTTCTAGTTTGCTATAATAGTCCTTTGATTATTTATTTCCAACTCTAATTGCTACATACGCAACACGGGAAATACCTTCACAAATCAGTACCCCTTCACGAATTTAATTAAACTATGTACATATCACAAAAAGAGTTGCAGTCGGATTCCACAAGTTCACTTTACATAAATGTATACTATTAGGGCTCGAGTTTGACTCGTTTAAGTTTTTTGAAGCCCCAATCCAAGCTTGACTTGTTTCGAGCCTTGTGTATTTAGCTAGAGTTCAACTTGATCGTGACATATTTTACTAACTTTTGTACGACTTGGGCTTGACTCGTCTAGATTTTTTTCCTCTTCTTCTTCTGAACAACAATTTATTACACGCCTATCTCACACAATAATCTATACTACTTTTTAAAGTATTTGGGACATGCTATAAATAGAAGACTTAAAAATTCAAATTCAACATCTTACTTATATTAGATAGAAGTGTTTTACAAATGCTAATAAATCAATACTTTGCTTATTAAATCAAAAGTAATAATAGGCATTTAACAAGTAACAGGGCATTACAGGCCATTAAAATATAAAGTTGTAACAACCCAAGTTTCGTAACATCCCATTAAAATATAAAGTTGTAACAGCCAGATCCATTGAATAAAAAGTTATAACCCCACACAAACACATACAAAACTAAAATAAACACATACTCCATGTGCTATATCTCTTTCTTGACCTAACGGAAACTCAAACACACACAAGCACAAAACGCCTGAAAAGCAGCCACGTTCAAGATTCAGACACTCGAACCACTCCGAGCCTGCGGGTTATAAAAACACCTAAAAATTAACACATAGCACATATTTACACATACAAAAAACAAACATTGTAATCTTTTCTCTCTCATATAACAAACCATCTTCTCCAGCACACCATCTGCTCCTCCTCAGCCGCCACCACCTCATCCTCCATCGCCACAATCCGCCGAAACCAATACTTTTGGTGGTTTCAGTTATGTGGTATTGGTGGCAAATTCGGTGGTATTGGTGGTTGATTTGGTAGTTTTGATGGTAGATTTGGTAGTTTTGGTGCTAGATTGGTATTTTCGGTTGGTGTTTAGGCTGGATTCGCAAGCCTAATTTGATTATGGGCAGGGACGGAGCCAAGGCGGTGCCCGCGGGTGCACGTGCACCCCATGGATTTTTTCAATATAGTGTTAATTTTTGAAAAAATTATCGATTTTTCATAAATGTATCTTAAATACACCCGGTGCATTAAAATATGTCTCTAGTATTATTTAGTTTATATACTTACAAATAATAAATAAATATAAAATTTTGTAAAAGCCCAAAGATGAAACAAGTTTAATAAATTAAAGCACAAAAGCCCATGAATTAGGTTTTTTAATGGAACAAGTTAACTCATCATCCTAACAATTTACAAAATCAAAAATTGAACAAACACCACAAAGATGAAATGTTTGTAAGTCGTAACATATATCTTTCATTTGTTTATTATGTCTTTTAAAGTTTTCATGTTTTGATTGGTTGTATGAAATCTTGACTAATTTGTTGGTTCCGTATAGTCTATCATCAATAAGGGCTTAGGGCAATAAGAATAAGTGAATAACTATGCAATTTCTATTAAGACAAATAGGGATAACAAGTTTAAGTGATAGTCAACAATATATTAGAATATGAATAGTACCCGAATTGTGTTGTCATGGGGCATTTTTATTGCTGTCGTATTTACAATATATATGAAAAGTAGTACTTAAATGAAGTTGGTTTTAATCTTGCCTGTTGCTACCGCTACGGTTGAAAGATGTTTTTCTAAAATGAAGCTCATTAAAACTGATTTGCGTAATCAGATGAGTGAAGATTATTTTAACGGCGCTTTAACTTGTGCTATAGAAAAAAGAAGAACTTATTAATATTAAAATTGAGGGTGCACGTAAGTGTTTTTTTGCTATAGGATATCGTAGAATCACTAATTAGAAGGTAATATTTTCATTTATTTATCGTTTTAATGAAATCTTCGTTTTAATACACTTTTTAACTCATTATATTACGGTTAAAAAAAATTTGTACACCCAGTCATATTTCTTTCTGGCTCCGTCCCTAATTATGGGGTATGAAGCTCCTCAAGACTGTTTAAAAAGGAGCTTTAAATAAGACTCAAGCTCGTTTAAGCTTGGATCATATATAACTTTTACAAAGCTAAGGGCATCCACTATGGTAGTTTTATCAAAAGGTCTAAAACCAATATAAAGCTTTATCTTTCATTTTAACCATAGGGATCTTTTGTTTCATGTACATGTGGCATCTCATAATTTAATGCATGTGTTATTATGAATCATTTTAAGAGTTGTAAAAGGTTTATGCATAGTGAACATAGGTTTATAACATCAAAAGATTTATAAATTAATGCTTATGGACCTATACAAAGCTTCACCGTAGATGCTCTAATTCCAAGTAATTTATGAGCGTCTTCAGCTCATTTACACAACTACACCTCCTAGTTATAAGCATGTCAATGCAAATATTACGCTCAAAACTGATACGCTACAAATGTAACAGTACTATCTATCTTTTCTTGAACAAACATAAAATTAAAAACCTTTTCTTAGTTATAAATATTTGATTTGAAAAAATAAAACGTAAGTTTTATTAAAGTTTACGATAGGAATTAAATCACTTTGCTTCACCAATTAAACATTTTTAATTAAATAAAAGGTATATATGAGAGTACAAATTATAAATGAATTTATAGCAAGAAAAACTAATAAGTTAAAGTATATCCTGTCTATAAATATAAAAATTATACGAGTATTAAAACACGTCGATCGTTAGGTTTCTATTCTAAATAAAATTGGCAGGCATAGGGCTCGAACCACTTTTTTCATTCATCTAGCTATGTTGATTAACCAAGATATCCAAAGAATGAAGAAGGGGTTCCTTAATAATCACGAACATTACGTGTATAATCACATGGACGCAAACATCTTTGCCTTCAACAACGATGAAGAAGAAGCAGATGACACCTTTGGATACAACCTACTTGATTTCAATGATCCAAAGATGCTGAGTAGATATACGGATCTTGCTGATTTCAATTTCTTCAACTGCTTCCATGACGACTTTGACGACCAAAATTTCCTCTAGACTACTAGAGCTAGAACAATATATGTGTATGTTTTGTGTTTCGTCGTACTAGGGTTTATGGTTTGATCAGTTTTTGTGTCTCTTTAGAAAAACCTTACTAGTATTATGCTATTGCTATTGCCATTGCTATGCTTGATACTTTGATCGAATGAATATATAATATTACGTTTGCAGCTTTGTGGTTCATATCAGTTCCCTTGTTAGATTCGTGAACTCATATGGGTGAGCATCTATCCATCGTTTACAATTGTTGTTTATGCATTTTTATGCCGTTTTAGTTGCATTGCTTGAGAGATTGTAAGATATTACATCCATGAGCAAATTTGATCAGTTTTTCATTACTAGTTTAGAAAGGCCTTTTCTATATACGTAACACTTCATAAGTTCATATGCCTCTTATGCAAGTATTGTCCGTATAATGTATCCTTTTTAACTTATGTTTATGCATAAACGTACTGCGCTAAACAGTATTACCAACTACCCTCTCGATCGACTTGTTTGTTTTTAAGCATCTTTATCACGTTCAACTATACATATATACATGTTTTACATGGACGTGAGGCTGTTATAAGACTTTCGCGTGTAATAGGATTTTTTGTTTTTTGTTTTTTTTTTTTTTTTTTAACATAACCTTGAGTTTTTCCAACGAGATCGAGATTAGCTATAAGCATATGGCTGGCTTCTCTATGAATATCTGATAGGTGTTCATATCCGATATCGTTACGTCACGAATGGACTACGATGCCTCCAACCTAGTTAGCTAGGTATACATGTTTCAATGTGTTAAAAACTTGAGATGACACAGAAACACTACATGCAATTGTAACTTGTAACAACGAAAAAGCCACATGTATGCACTTTGGGTTCTCTTTATCCGATCATGTTACACATAAAAATCCATGGATAACGGTTTTACTTGATGGGAGATAAATATTGATCATGATCTTCCAAGTCTCTATAATTAACGTAACATGTAAAGCACAATGAGGTGTGAAGTAGAATTTTTCGAATAACAAATTTGTTGTTGGACATTTAACACATACGTATGTCTTGAAACGTGGCATTCTCTCTTGACATTTTAAATAGTATAAAGAAATAGCCATTTGCGTACACATTCATGTGTTTCTGTACTTTCATGTGCTCTCCAATAATTTTATATTGTTTTGTTCTTTCCCAACACAACTTGATCTTGAAGTATTCTACCGCTGCTTTCTTGTCTCAAAGTCATGGAAGATCAAGCTCAAGCTCAAACTCAAATTCAAACCCAGACTCCAGGTAGTCCAAGAAGCCAATGCCTCGAAAGAAATAATGAACCTGTTAGGTCAAGATGGACCCCGAAACCCGAACAAATACTTATACTGGAGTCCATCTTCAATAGTGGAATGGTTAACCCTCCCAAGGAAGAAACCGTCAAGATAAGGAAGTTGCTCGAAAAATTCGGTTCCGTTGGCGATGCTAATGTCTTTTACTGGTTTCAAAACCGTCGTTCTAGGTCTAGAAGGCGTCAGCGTCAAATTCAAGCTAGCCTTATAAGCGCTGGCTCTATAGATCAACAACAACAACAACAACAACAACAACAACAACCAATGATTGCAAGATGTGCTAATAATAGCAGTAGAGGTGGTGTCATTGAGTACCAAGATAGTACACAAGGGTTTGTTATTCAGCAACCTGCTGGTATCCTACCCATGCTACAATCTTCGTCACCTCTAGCTGGATCTTCTTCTTGTTCGTCCCGGCTAAATGGTGTAGACGAGATCTATTCTATTTCCGGTCAAGCTTCGTGTTTCCCAGAAATTGATCACAACACTTCCTTGCCTTCAAGTTTCCTGCATATAGATACCTCAAAAGTTCATTATGAATTTGGTAGGGTTTCTTCAAATTAATAAATTGTGACTGTTAATTAGATAGTGCTATCAGTTTTCTTCTTCAATTTTGACCTTAAATATTTTTGTGCGTGTTATATAATATTTGATGCAAAATATATATTTACGGTCAAAGTTGAACCAGATTGACTTTGAAAATTTAAACTGGACAATAATTTTGGGACGGAGGGAGTATTTGTTTAGTAGGCATTATGAGTTGCTCTCTCCCTATTGGAAAGAGAAACATAAACCCTCTTCAAAATAATTGATTGTTTAACGAAAGGTAAATTCTATACAGGTAGTTTCATGCGTATTTGAATCACTATTAAACTATAGAAAGGAATCAAATCTCAGATATTACATTATTTACATATATTATTTCAGTGAGTTTCATTTAAGATTTATAATTAGTAACAAACCGGAAATAAGTTATGTTGCAAACTAATATTGATTGAAATTATTAAATTTGTTAAACCCAACAATATTCTTCCATTGGCTAATCACCACAAACTACTTTGCTATTTAGAATTAAAAACCTCCCATTGTCCTAATTTAGAATGTATATGAAACAGTTGAAAACTATATATTTCATATTAGCTTGCTGCGCTAACCATGTATATTTTTTCATAAAGAGGAATTGAAGGATACTCTACTGATTCTTTCTTTGTAGCTTCAGGAATGATCACGGTGTTTATCAATGGAGTTCCTACAGAGGTAGAAAGCGGTCCACTTAACATAAAAGCTATGTTCGGTGAAGAGTTGATACTAGTTCACTCGTCTGGAGTGCTAGTGTCTCTAGATGAATATGGAGTTTCATTGCCTGGTTTGCAACATGGTGAAAGCTACTTCTTGGTAAGCAAACTTCAACAATCTGCCTCACAATCGATATCAAGCTTATGCAACTAATGTTCCTATGATGTTGAGTGAAATTTTATGAATTATATATGACTAAGGAAAGCTTGTTTATAATGTTTAGTAAATAAGTATGCTTATTTTGCATACTTAATAATGTTATAAATATAGTTTTGTTACTGCAACTTTTAGTTAAGTGTGTTCCAGAAATCATATACAAATAAAAGTAGTATTTATATTCATTTGTTTAGCACAACGTAACTGATCGGCTAGTTTACAAGCTTTGGGATGAGAAAATTTCGATTAGTGACTAATAATTTTAAGTATATTGACGGATAAATTTTAGTCATTTATTTTATTTAAAAAAAGATTAGTTTTTAACTAAAACGGGTTGCTTCCTTATACATTATCCCTATATTGACAAAAATGTTAGGAGTATGACATATAGTCTGAGTAGGTTAGTTTTGAGATTTGTTAACATGAAAGAACAATATTCGAGTATATTTTGCATTTCGTGATACAAACAAAGTTGGGATTAAACAATTAGGGTTCGTTTGGTAGGAAAGAATGAAATATCAAATGAATGGAATAAACGATGTAATGGAATGAATGATGCTATGTAATGATTCATTGATGTTATTAATCATGTTTGGTTGGTAAGATAAACGTAATGTAATCGATAAAAAAAAGACTAAAATGGTCATTGATTATAGAAAGTTTATTTAATGTGATTAGTTAATGATGAACTTTTTGGTAATTTTCATTCCATTACAAGATGTAATGAAAAAAAAGGAGGGGACCTCTAAGGAATGAAAATGATGTAATGAGTCATTCCTTGCAATGAATCATTACATTGTAAATATGTAAACAAACAAGATTTTTTCATTCTACCATAATAACATTTTCTATTCCTACTTTGATTACAACATACCAAACCCTAATGACGTATTGTATACACAAAGAAATTGTTAACCACAAAATCACCATTGGGTTTCATAACATTTAAAGATTGCTTTTTTAAATGGGCCTAAGCCCTTTATAAAAATTACATCCTAATCCTATTAAGCTTTTTCATTCATCTAGCTGAAAGGACTCGAACCACTTTTTAAATGGTAGGTGATTTATGCCCTCAAATTGTGCGCACTCCCCATAAAATACAATGCATTTAATGCATTATATATATATATATATATATATATAGGCGCGTTATATGCAGTACCAATATTAGATACAGTACTTTACAGTACCAATCTAAACCAATAAGAATTTAGTACTATTAAATATTTTTATTTAATTTAAAAGGGTAAAAAAGTAAAACATATTTTTTCTTTCTTTTTGTATTTTTTAATTAAAAAACGTTTTTCTAAGCTTCTAAATTTTCGGATTCTTTTTTTCCATATTTTTTACAGATGTGTTTTCATCAAGTGCATATGTGTTCTTTAATAAATTGTATAGTTACATATATTTCTTGCATTTAATTATTTCGATGTCAAATTTATTTTGCTTAAAATGGTAATTGCACATATGTTTCTAATGTACATTTTTTTATCTTCGATATTTATGATGAAAAACAAAAACATATACATGTAACTTCTAAAAATTAAATAACAAAAATAGTATACACAAAATTCAATATAAATGTGCATATCATTTAAAAACATGTGTGCACTCTTCACTTTCTCATCCAATCCATTAGAACATATGTGCACGCAGGGCTTTCTCATCAAATTTATTAGAACATATGTGCACGCCTTCCAAAAACATGTATGTTTACGGTGTCCACGTTGCGCTTTCTCGTCAAATTTATTAGAGCATAATGCACGCTTTCCAAAAACATATATGCACGCTACACATTTATTGTAAACACCTGCATATTGACAAAAAATACATGATTATTATAGTTATATCAACTAATTTTTTAAACATAACCAAATAACACATATGCTCCAATAACACAACCAAAACTAAAACATTTAACCATGTACCTATTACACGGAGTAACACAGTTCAACTTATTTTAAATTCACCTAACCCTCTTTATCGTTTTAGAATACGACACACTATCACAATACTTGGATCGCCTTTCAGAAAGACAAATTAAGTAAATGAACAATTACCCAATTAATCAACACAGTGGATACTAGTTGGAAATTTTTTCACAAATAAATTATATAAAAAAAATATTTGGACAAGTATCCATTCCACCCATATACACGTACATGTTGTTTAATTCTAATATACTAATCAAATGAAACTGAGTCTATTTTCTAAAATTGGTTTTTCACATCTAAACAATACACATAAATATGCAAAGCTACCTATTTGCAAACGTTTTCACTTAACCCGATTTATCCCATCACAAATAAAAGGAAAAAAACTTACCTAAGATTTGTGGTTAGGACAGTGATGAACAAAAACACATATTAAAACAAGAACATCAAGAAGAATCGTCAAATCTAGAAGAGGGGACCCAACACAAATCGATCGTCGATAGAAGAAGGTATTGTACGACTTACAAACGACCTCGCCCATCATATTTGCCTCATCCAAATGGATTACGTGATGCTCTTTTAAGTTGTAGAGATTGACGCCATGGTTTTGTTCGGTGTTCTTGTTTTTAACAGCCAACAATTATACATAATAAAATATCGATTTTGGATCTGGATTTTTTTGGATGGAGGCTGTGAAAGTGATGGCTAGGTTTTAGAAATTAGAAGAGAGATAAAAATGAGCAGTTAATTGTGACGGTTTTTAAGGGGTATATGTGAAATCATTTTAATATCATTTTATTTAATTAAAGTGTAATACCAATAATACCCTTTCAGCTTTTTTTTTAATTAAAAATCAAACCCTTGCCTTTTGTTTAATTACAATTTTGGCACTTTTAATCCTAACATTTAATCAAATTTATCAATGGCCTAGATTCATTTTAATGGTACTGTAAAGTATTGTATCTAATATTAGTACTGTATAGAACACAACACACACACACACACACACACACACACACACACACATATATATATATATATATATATATATATATATATATATATATATATATATATATATATATATATATATATATATATATATATATATATATATGAAATTTTTAAATTTTGCAAGGATATGAATGAAATTGCCCCCTTCTTTTTTATACTTTTGCTAAGAGCATAAGTTACCATGGTTCAGTTCAATGATTTATGTGTCCATGTAACAATGCAATTATTTACTCAAATTCCGAACAAGTTATGGTTAATTACAACTAACCCAAAAGTGAAACAAAGTTAAAAGAGACAATTTTACCTTAATTTTCATCACCATTGTTATCACCAAGGCCTAATGGGGCAAATGGCGAAATCAAACTCTCAACCACAATACACGTGCCAGCAAATCCATCCAAGTTTTCTATCTTTGAGTATGAGCTATTTATACAATCACAGACAACCAACTTCGTCCCAATTTGCAACAGCAATTTTTCCGTCATTTGAAATATACAAAGGAGCACGAAATTTAATATCATTCAGATGCAAGATGGAAACCAATTTAGTCCAAGAATCGTTCATGCCATAAACCTTCATCACCCATACATCAAAATGATTTTCACTATAATCACAAAGGACACACAACGATTCTCCCAAAACCCCCAAAGTCAATGTCTTACGACCTTTACCATCATACTCCAGCTGCAAAACTTCACCATACGCCTCCTTCCCCAAATCAAGAGAAACTATATCCTCCGAACCCGACCAGGCATCACCGGTCACCCAATGAAGAGCTCCATTTAAAAACTTACCATCATCAAAAGGATTAACCCGAGGAAAACGGCCGATTTCCTTCCAACTTCCAGCTTTTAACGAATATATCATAGTATCCCAGTAAGGCGGAGAAGTTCGGTCACAACGCCATATTTTAACCACCTTGTAATCATGAGTCATCTCATCATACCTAAAATCATAGAAATTGGGGGAAAATATTCTTTTTATTTGAGTTAACTACATAAATGGTCCCTGTGGTTTGCCGGGTTTTACGGGTTCAGTCCATTTTTTGATTTTGTTACGGGTTCAGTCACTGTGGTTTTGACATGTTACGGATCCATTCCATTTTGCCCAAATCTGTTAGTTTGACCTTGTTTGACCGTTTAAAGTAAGGGTATATTTGTCTTTTTATTTATTTTAACTACATAAATGGTCCCTATGGTTTGCAGGGTTATACATTTTTCATCCGTTTTTATATGTTTTCGTCCGCTTTATATGTTTTATACGTTTTCATCTGTTTTTTATTCGTTTTCTTATGTTTTTATCCGTTTTATATGTTTTCTTACATTTTTTATAAGTTCTCGTCTGTTTTCTTAAATTATTGTACGTTTTTTATATTTTAATCCGTTTTTATACGTTTTCGTTCATTTTTATACGTTTTCACTAGTTTTCGTCCGTTTTAATACGTTTTCATCTGGTTTTCTACGTTTTCGTCCATTTTTAAACGGTTTCTTACGTTTTTATATGTTTTCTTACGTTTCCATAAGTTTTCGTCTATTTTTATACGTTCTCATCTGGTTTTCTACATTTTCTTACGTTTTTATACGTTTTCGTCCATTTTTTATACGTATAAGAACGGACGAAAATGTGTAAGAATTGACAAAAACATGTAAAAACAGCCGAAAACATATGAAAATGTTTGAGAACAGACGAAAATGTATAAAAACGCACGAAAACTTATACAAACGTATAAAACAGACGAAAACGTATAAAAATGGATGAAAACGTATAAAAATGAAAGAAAACGTATACAAACGAATGAAAACTATAAAAACGTAAAAAAAACGTAGAAAACGTATAAAAATGAACAAAAACGTATAAAATTGAACGAAAACTTACGAAAAAACAGAAGAAAACGTATAAAACTGAGATAAAAATGTAAGAAAACATATAAAAACTTAAGAAAACGAACGAAAACGAATAAAAACGAACGAAAACGTCTAAAAACCTAAGAAAACATATAAAACGTATAAACACGGACGAAAACTTATAAAACGGATGAAAATGTACAACTCGACAAACCACAGGGACCATTTATGTAGTTAACTCTAAATTAAAGAAGATGAAAAGGAGGGTATTTTTGTCTTTTTATTCGACTTAAGAGGAAAAACTAATAGATTTGGGCAAAATGGACTGGATCCGTAACATGTCAAAACCACAGTGACTGAACCCGTAACAAAATCAAAAAATGGACTGAACCCGTAAAACCCGGCAAACCACAGGGACCATTTATGTAGTTAACTCTTTTTATTTTATTCTTGTTCAATATTTACATTTACGCCCTTCATGTTTTACATATTGTTAGAATTATGTCTACTATTTTTTAAGAGGGCATAAACTTGACATCGTATGCCTCTTAGCGACAACAACTCTGGCCCATTTATGCAAGATATGGTTAGTTACAACTAACCGAAAAGTGAAACCAAGTTAGAAGAACAGGGTTATCAACAAGATATGATGCAAAACAAAAGTAAGTTAATACCATTCGATACACTTAAAGGTAACAAAAGAGTGTCTTTTCTACATGGTGATTGTAAATTAGCATGTAGTACCAAAACAACAATTTCAAAATGGAGGACAATTCTGCAATATGACAACTAAGATATTGCGAGATTATGGGAAATTCTAGGATATCATGTTATATTACATAACGAACTGATTTACACAGATCTTAATAATAATAAAAACACGAATGAGTAAACAACATGCTAATCACTAAACAGAAAAATATAAGATGGTACCCTACACTAATATGGACTCACATGAAGCAAGGGATTATTAAAAGGTAAGTAAAGAGCATGGCTTAAAAAAGCGGTCTGAGTCGGCGCCTCTAGGCGAAACGGGCATAAAACGATTATGAGCGTCGCCTCATGGGGGTGTTTTGGAACGTACGCCTCATGTACCCGAGGCGGTGTAGAAGCGTACGAGGCGGCGCCTCAGGGCTGAGGGCCTAGGCGCTACCGCCTCGATTAGCAGCAAATCCGCCAAATTAGGCGGTCAAAGCCGGCGAATGCCGGTCAAACTTCAGATCTAAACCAATTAAAGAGAAAATAAGTGGTGGTTGTGTTCAGAATGACGGTCAACGCCAGCAAATGCCGGTCAAACTTCATATCTAGGCCAATTAAAGAGAAAATAAGTGGTGGTTGTGTTTAGAATGACGGTCAACGCCGGCGAATGGACCAGAAAGAGGGTGAAGGGGTGGCTGTGTTATCAATGTATTAAAGTCTAATAAGTGGTGGCTGTGTTAAAAATATATAAACCCTAATTGTACAACCCTAATAATATAGTTGTTTTTTTGCCATTAAAAAGCTTATACAAATATACAATAGGCCCAACAAATAACTTAGTAGACTTTAATAAAAGCTTATACAAGTATTTTTGGCCCATTGATTATGAACTTTATTTGATGTTTAGTATTTTTTTTTTTTATAAGATGTATAATTTATATATATATATTTTTTTATTTCGCCTCGACCTTACGCCTCGGTTCGCCTCGAGGCTTACGCCTCTTGAGGCTAAGGGAAAACACCTCGAGGCTCGTTTCCGTACTTTTAAACTTTGGTAAAGAGGAGATGACTTAATTGTTAAAAGGTGACAGCTTTGGACCATCAAAGGTCAGACATCTTCAATTGGTCAAAGTCAACTGTGTTACATATAAAACTGCCTAGAACAATTCCAATTAATCAACCAAATAGCCTCAACCAGAAAGAGTGATATTTCATATTTCATATTTCATATTTGAACATGTCACGAAGTCATACATGTTTGACAGAAAAACTTGATATACGAACACAGTTAAACATATGACAGCATGGTTTTTCAACAAACTTTTAATTTCATCAAAAAGTACTCGAAGGGTAGTAACATACATCTAAATGATGGAAGTAAATACATACCGAGTAGAATTATTTCATTTGTTAATGCTACTGGAATTAGACTAAAGTTCAACGTGCGACCTTCGCTTGAGATTTCTTCATTTGCATCCATAGATGTTGATTAAGACTCCAGGGAATTCACCCTTTTTTCCTGAAAAAACAAAGAGTTGGTACGTAAGTGCAAGCTGCCAGTCTAATGTTGATATCAACGTTACAAATACTTTATTGATACTAAAATAAGTGTCAATTCAATACAATTCTGTGTCCATGCATAATACTGCAATTACTTTACTTATATTCCACACTTAGTGAACAAGTTAAAGCTACTGATTAGTAACCAGTTTACTATTTTACTTTTCAGTCTTAGTTTGACCAAATGTAGTAATTAAACAACAGTCGTACAAAAAGGAGGAGCCAATGCTTGGTAATTTAGGAAATATAGGAGACGTTATTTTGATTATATTTTATCCGGAAGAAATTGTGTAGATGTAAACGATGTTCACAAAATATGTATCAAGTATGGTTTTTTTTTAGCCAAAAAGTTATCTTCATATCAAGTGGATATCCATATAAGAACCACATCAGCAATAGCAAAGCCAAATGGTAGTAGGTTACCTGTTGATTTAGTATTTGATAGCTCTGAAACACTTGTTTTGCAGATTCTCCAAGACCAAGCAGGTTGTGGCGGCAATCATAGGACTCGAGCTCATCTCTCAACTGCTTGATATTCTGCAAAAAATAATAATAATAATAATAATAATAATAATAATAATAATAATAATAATAATAATAATAATAATAATAATAATAATAACAAATAAATAAATAAATAAATAATATATAAAAAAATATAAAAAAAATAAACACATGTCAACAAGTAGCTAAATTTAAAGGCATCAATCATTTCATTACATTTGCGAAAAATTTGAAAATATTGTCATGGTTGTTACCTGACACCCAGCCTCTAGAGCTAGTTTAAAGAATCCAAGTGATATATGATGCATTGCAGCCTTTTCAGATTCTCCTATTCGAGATAGCCAATATGACTCGGAAGTCATCGTATTGAATTCCTTACTGTTCCCATTTGACGTTGGTTCCCCCCTAAACATTTAAAAATAATAATAATAAATTAACAAATAATAAAAATAAAAATGAACCACTAATTTGGTGCAAATGGATTTAAGTACTGAAATAAGAATCCCGTCCATAAAATGAGAAAGTAATCACAACCTGTTTCTCTATCCAAACACTCCAACTTATGACTATTGATATGCAATCCCAAACACCCTCTGATTTTGCATAAAATAAGGGTTGTTTCTAAAGGACCAAGAGTAGAAGCAGAGCAATGTGCAGAACCTAAAGTCAACAATGCTCTGCAACAACTCATCAAGCCAACACCTTGAAGACAGCTACAAGTTCAAGCTTCTACAATCTAGCTTAGTTTCTTGTAATATTTTCTAGATGCTTCTAGAAGTAGTTAGTTTAACAGTTTTAGTAGCTTAGTCTTTACTTCTTGTATAAATACTACCACTGTACTCTCTTATCATTTCAATGAAACTCATAACATTCTTTTTTATGCAACCCAACATTCCCACATACACTCTAATTTCAGCATGCATATAACTTATAATCACAACTTGTTTCTCTACCCAAAGTCAAACATTATGGCGTATATATACATTTTAGAAGCAATCCCAAACACCCGATAACCAAATAAACTAATAACCAAAATTTGTTCAAACGCCTTTTAGTTTCAGCATACAAAAGCAGCAAAAGCTAACCATCCTCACATCTCTAAGTTGAGCATAAAGCAGACTAAATTACATAGCAACAAATAACTTAGATGCGATCCCGAAGACCCGAACAACCTCCTAAATATAAGCAATTCCAAAGACACTGTAAAATAAGCATAATAAAAATAAAAGGCATTTAGGGGTGGGCCGGGTGGCCAAGCGGTAAAAAGCTTGTGACTATCAACACTAAAACGTGAAAGGTCTCAAGTTCTATTTCTGTAGGTGCAAACAACTCTACAGACGCCAAGAAAACCTTTCTCGAGAAAAAGAGGGCTTTATCTGGTTTGTGTGCATGTGGCGGTGGGTTCAAACCCGGTGGATAAGTCGGGAAAAAGGTCAGTAAGTCATGGATACCAAAAAAAAGGATTATAAAAGCATATAATAAGCACTTCATTTTATATACTAAAAAGATGTTAAACCTTGTGGAAGAAGCCATAGAAGCTGATTTACCCTTTCTACATCCTGTAATAACAACAAAGATTACATTTTATTATTTCAAATAAACAGAAACACATTACAAGAGATGATGATAACGTACAATATATGAACAAATCATAATAAAAAGAGACAAACCTAACAATCGGAACAAACAACATGAGCTAATTATACTAAAAAGACTGTCACTTTGCTAATGATGTTCTAAAATAAGGTTAACGAGTGCGTATATAATGTTTTTGAAAATGTGTGATTGTTTACTTCTATTACTCTTGTGTCCTAAAAGTATATTACATTCATTTTGATTTATCTTTAAAAAAAAACCTTTGACAACATTGTTTTCTTTAAAGCCAAGATCATAATTTACCGAAAGGGGGAAAAGGTGAAACCAAACTCTCAACAACAATGCAAGCTTGACGACATCTATCACAGTTGTCAATTATCGTGGATGAACTATCTTTTGAATCATAGACAAGCAATTTCACCCCAAATACCAACAACACTTTCCCATCATTTGAAATACACAAAGGATTCAAAGTTTGATCCCACCAAACATCAGGATACGGGATGGAAGCCAGCTTAGTCCAAGAATCCTTCACTCCATAAACCTTCATCACCCATACATCCACCACACTACTTTCATCATAATTACAAGCAAGACACAACCATTCTCCCGAAACCCCCAATTCACACGTCTTATCACCTTCAACATCATACTCCGGCTCCAAAACTACACCATAACTCTCCTTCCCCAAATCAAGAGAAACTATATCCCCCGAACCCGAACCGACATCGGATGCCCAATGAAGTGCTCCATTTAAAAACTTACCATCATTAAAAAGATTAGCGCAAGGAAAACGACCTATTTCTTTCCAACTTCCACCTTTTAACGAATATATCATAGTACCCCAATAAGCTTCGTCACAACGCCATATTCTAACCACCTTGTAATCATGAGTTGTCTCATCATACCCAAAACCGTAGAAAACATTCGAACCATCCCCTTGTTCACAACCAGGAAAACTATTGGTAGCTCTAGTACTTGGGTTGTAAATAAACAGAGTATTATCATCCTCAACTAAAATGCATAATAATCCATTACAAGACCCAACTATCATAAAATCTCGAGACCGAGGTTGTTGCTATGGGTTTTCAAGCAGTAACGCATTATTAGCAGATTTATCAAACAACACATCATAAAGAGGACAGCTGTTGAGATCGTTATCTTGTCCATAAGTGTTGTAAATAACTCTATGATGTTCATAGCCAATGTTGTTGGTACTAGACAAAGTATAATGCGAATTAATGAAATTTTGGTCGGATATTAAAGAGTACCATTCTTTGCAAACAGACTTACATCGTAACAAGGATTCGACAGGAAGCTTTAACAGGATTTCACGGATGATGTCTGGCGGAAACGATGCGTTTGACTTTTGTTTAAGTTTGTGTGCCATTTTTTTGTTAGGGTTCTTCTTGGATTTGACTTTGTTGGTTTTGGGGAAGTAAAAGAGTGTTGTTTGGATGTCTTTCTATGTTTACTTTTACACCCTTCATCTTTTGCTCATTCTTAACTATGAATGCTACAATCTACTGTTAAATCTCACATATGATAAATATTTGGACACCAAGATCTTTTTACAAATGTTTAAAATAGGGCTAAGCAAATTCACACGAAAACCGACCTGAACCGACAAATCGGTCGAAATAGTACTGAATCGAACCGATCTTTTTTTGTTTAGTTTCGGTTTTGTATATTTATTTCGGTTTTTGTCGGTTTCAGTTCGATTCGGTTTTTTCGGTTCGAAGCCCGAAAACTGACCAGAACAGAGTTATTCAGTTCGTTTTGATTTTGATATCTATTTCTCGGTTTGAGTTTTTTCTTTTTTCGGTTTTTAAATCGGGTCGGTTTTGTCGGTTCCGGTCGAGTTTGACCCGATGCTCACCGCTAGTTTAAAATGTAAAATGATCTCTCAATTTAGTGTATACTATTTATAAAGATCGTTTTCTCTATGTTTTATCGGTTATAAAAAGTTGATGGCCGATCGATCACGTTTTAATCATGATGTATGCTAACTTAAAAGAAGTCTTAAACATGCCATATGTGAATTGAGATAGCCAAAGGCTACAAACGAGGACAAATCTACATATATCACTCAATCATGTTTAAATCATGATAAAAGAAAGTTTGAAAACTTGCGAAATATTCGTTCAGTGAATCGTCTTTCCTTTTTTTCATCTAATAAAAAGCATATTTTCCAGCTTCAGTTACACATTCTGTCACTTTAAAGAAACTCTTTTAAACTACGTATAATGAGTTAATAATTTTTTTTTTTAAAGGGATTGTATTCGGTGAATATATAATGAGTTAATAACTTTGGACAATAGATGTTATATGCACATCACAAAATTACATAATGATGCACATAATACAACACCACGTCTGCCTGATTGTAGTGTATATATCACTTTTGGTAGCGTGCATGTCACCTCCTTTTGGGCAATACCAATAAACAACAACGTTACTTTTAACGAACGTGGAGCATGCACATTAATTACCAAGCAACAAATAAATCCAATTTCAAAGACATTACTTGATCTATATTATCTATCATGTTAAAACCAATTTTAAAAGATCTCAATCTATATACTTGATTGGCAAAATTAGAAAATAAATATAAATAAAAATAAAAAATAGAGGTTTGCATGTTTCAAAGGCTTTAAATGAAGGCAATTTTGGTAGGCATTTGCTAAATACACCAATATAATTAGCTAATCATTGGCTTATATTTATTGTTGACTACTTAATTAGCTAATCATTGGCTTGTATTTATTATTGACTGCTTAATTAATGAGACAAAGCAAAGAAATTAAAGACTTTGATGTCATTTTTTTAATTTTTTTTATCTTATTGTTATTTTATTACCTTTGTGTTGTACGACTTTTTTTAAGGTTCATGTTTTTGGTCGAAGGTGTACGAGCTTGTTGTTGTGTTCGTATTTTTTTATTTCCTTTTTTGTTATATACATACATACGTATTTATATACTAGACGAGTACCCATGCATAGCAACGGGATTTTATAGCGACAAATAGTTTATTGATAAAAAATAGTTTATATGTTATAAATGAAAAATAATAAAAGTTTGAAGACTTGAGAATTAAGCATAATGTTTTGAAACCCGGTTCGACCGGGGTGGTTTAACTGGTTGAACCGTTCCGGTCGAAAAACGGGTTTGAAGCGTCCCGGGTCAACCCGGTTTGTGTTTTAATTGGTTGTATTTAATTTGGTAGATATGTTTTAAATTGGTTGTACAATGTGAATAAATCATTGTACTTTTAAGTAATTGATAACGTTTTGAAACCCGGTTCGACCCGGTTGGTTCAACCGGTTGAACCGTTCTGGTAGAAAAATGGGTCGATTTAAACCGGGTTAACTTGCTAGGTTGGGTCGAAAATGGGTACAATTAAACTGGGTCAACCCGCCGGGTTTGAAGCGTCCCGGGTCAACCCGATTTGTGTTTGAATTGGTTGTATTTAAACCGGGTCAACTTGCTAGGTTGGGTAAAAATGGGTCAAATTAAACTGGGTCAACCCGTCGGGTTTGAAGCGTCCCGGGTCAACCCGATTTGTGTTTGAATTGGTTGTATTTAAACCGGGTCAACTTGCTAGGTTGGGTCAACAACGTGTCAAATTAAACTGGGTCAACCCGCCGTGTTTGAAGCGTCACGGGTCAACCCGATTTGTGTTTGAATTGGTTGTATTTAAACCGGGTCAACTTGCTAGGTTGGGTAAAAAACGGGTCAAATTAAACTGGGTCAACCTGCCGGGTTTGAAGTGTCCCGGGTAAACCCGATTTGTGTTTGAGTTGGTTGTATTTAAACCGGGTCAACTTGCTAGGTTGGGTCAAAAACGGGTCAAATTAAACTGGGTCAACCCGCCGGGTTTGAAGCGTCGCGGGTCAACCCGATTTGTGTTTGAATTGGTTGTATTTAATTTGGTATATATGCTTTAATTTGGTTGTACAATATGAATAAATAATTGTACTTTTAAGTATTGGGGTGTTTTAATAGGAGTATTAATTACATTTCATTTTCTCTCTCATTTGACCATTGTTGAAAACTCAACATTTCACTTTTGACCATTTTTCTATTATAGATAGTATAGATAAGTAAAAAGTAAAAGATCGCGTGTGTACGAGCTTCTTGTTGTGTTTGTATTTTTTTTTATTTCCTTTTTTGTTATATACATACATACGTATTTATATATAAATGAACAAGTAAAACAATATTTATTGAAAATAAATAATTAAAAATACAATATAAAGAACGTTACATAATTATTTTATTAGGTCAATATTTTCCGGAATGCGATAATAATATTCGCGAAACACGTCTTGACGACTAACATATGTGTCCTCCCATCCAGATGCATTTCCACTTTTATATGTAATCCAAAGTGGACGAGTTAACGGTAATGGACAACCTTCGCGTAGTGTCGCTCTAATATAATGGTTACCATTCACATGAACAATCACAATCGTCTCATGTGGTTCCGATTGTGGTGGACTCGACCAAAGCGGAAAACTCATAGTGCAGCCTCCGACATTTCCTCCATGAGTTAGACTTATAACAACTCTTTTATATATGTTGTGGCAATAACCAAACCCGTGTTTGGCATTTCCATCCACTTTTCAGCTTTTTTTACGGTCTCATAAATTTTTTTATAACCTGTCGTTACAAATATATACTTGTATTTCTGTTGGTTAAAATCTAACTCCTGCACCAAATCAGACCGAATACGACGCCACTGACATCTTGTAAATCTGTAACATAAGGATGGAAAATATGTGGAAGTTGTTTCAAAAATCTTTCTGGAACGTGTTTCATGGACGATTGGCTCACATATGAACTATGTCTCGGAGGTTCCTGGTTTAAGTCCAGGAACACTTCACGTGCATGTGTTTCATAGTTCGAGCATGAACTATGTCTTGGTGGTTCCTCGTTCAAGTCTACCCCGAAAAGCTTGGTTAAATGACTACTTTTACTAGGATCTTGAGTTTTTGGATTAGCAAACTTTTTTTTTTTTTGGTCGTCCACGAGTATTTTTTTTAACCGCATGTTCTTTAATTAGAAGTGCACTTGGATTGCTTATACAACATAGCTTTCTTAAGAAACTCATTTTTCCTGCATTGGACTGCTTGTTAAAATTTTCTTTAAAAATGTATAAGTCATTTTGGCCTTATTTTTTACTCTCATAAATGTAGATTCGTGAAAAACTTAAACACTAACTGATGAATAATACTAACTGGATTTACAAGTTTGTTAGCACTTAGCACATGATATAAGTTGTTTATCAATAAAAAGAGTTGTTCATCAGTTCTCTTTAATTTTGTTTATCAATTACATCACAATATGTTAGCATCATAAAAGTGATTCCTGCACAATGTTCATCAATAAAAAAACATTGTTCACCATATACTTTGTTCATTAATAAAAAATGTTGATCATTAATAAAATGTGTTGTTCATCAATAAAAAAACATCGTTCATTGTATGCAGCGTATTTTATGGTTGTGAAACTAGAATCTTAGATTAAATATATTTTGTGGTGGATTGAATTAATCGCATTTTATTCTAAGGAAAAAGAATTAATCGCATTTAGTAGTATTGTAAAGACAAAAGTTCAATGCAGAACAATAATTATTTAAAGATCAAATCAAGAGATCTCAACCATCCATCTATTTTATATCTAAAGGTTTAGATTAATCCTCATTTTAATATAGTTTATTATTGAAGGGCATTTTTGTACTGTCATCCAAAACTAACATATTGATCCTCATTTACCCATTTCATTTCAATTACACACGGTCTCTCATTTAAATCTCACCAACAAGTTTCCGGTGAGTGTTCTGGCGGAGGAGCAAGGAAGGAAGGAAGCGACTGTTGCGATTGAGACAGGTCAAGGTCACCAGAATATGTACGGCGGTTAGCGGAGGAGAAGCATATTCCGACAACTTAACAACAGACAACGGTTCAAAATCATTCGATGAAGAACAATAATTATTATAATTAATCAAAAAAGAAGTGGCTCTAATGATCTGAATAAAGATATGAAATAAGAAAGATAGCCACGCATCACTGTTGTTTTGTGTATGTCAAGAAGTGAGGTGGTTAATAATGGGGTTAAGGGTCAGGTTTTAGATCTTGATACTGCTGTAAAAAGATGGTTATTTGGGTGGTGATACAGGTTTTGGAGGTAGGTTTGCTGAGAAACTGGATCTTATCCTATTTCACTTGAACTAATGCAAGATCCAGTGACCCTTTTGTACTGGTCAAACTTGTGTAATATTTTGAAATTGTTTAGTGGTCATTTTACTTGTCCTCCTACTTCTCGTATCCCCCTAGTTTGACCTTTTTTCATTTTTTTTTTTTTTTTTTTTTTTTTTTTTTTTTTTTTTTTTTTTTTAATGCGTAACAAAGTTTGTTTGAGAATCATAGGGTGTGGTTACTGCATAAGTGATTTACCGCAAATCACATGTGATTTTACCGTTACCTCAAATCACATATGATTTACCGCAAATCATATGTGATTTATCACAAATCACATGTGATTTACCCAAATCACATGTGATTTTTTTGTAAGCTATGCGTGATTTATCCCAAATCACATGTAATTTTTTTTTGTAAGCTGTGTTCTCGACTTGACATTGCCAGCCGGCTAAAATCACATGTGATTTTGGTGAACTTTTTTTTCAACGAACTTTTTTTTAACGAACTTTTTTTTTCAACGATTTTTTTTTTTTTTTTTTTTTTTTTTTTTTTTTTTTTTAATTTTTTAACTAGACTTCTTTTAGTTAGTTTTATGTATTTAGCTTATTTTGGATCACATGAAGTGAACACATGTGTACTTTGAGATGTTCGGATTCTGAATGAATGCACTCTTTTTTGTTCAATTTAAATTTTGTGTTTTCTTTATTTCATTTTTTTGTTAGTTTTGACCAAACCAGAATGTGACACTCTGTTCCCGAGTTTATTTTCTGGAGTGAAAGGGAAAGGTTTGGGATGGTAATAAAAAAAGTTTGTGTTCCAGAGATTTTTTAGGAGGGGAGAGGAAAGTAAAGGGTAGTAAATTACATCAAAATTACTCTCCTAATTTACTTCCCAAATTGGGATGAAATGGAGTGAAATTGATTTTAAAGCTCTTTTTTGGTTACTTCCTTCTCTTTTCTTTCCAACTCGGGAACACAAGATAAAAAAAAATATATTTTTTATTCTTCTCCTCTTTACTTCACTAGTTTTTCCCTCTCCATCTCTCTTCTTTCCGTTTTATACTCGGGAACAGAGCGTGAAAAACCAAAAACAAAAGTTATGACGTTAATATTTGTTTGTATAATGTCTACGATGATTAAGTCGCATATGATTTACACACGAATCACATGTGATTTACACACGCATCACATGTGATTTACATATGAATCACAACAAAAAAACAGAATAATGTGTGATTTACTACTTTCTAGATTAAAATAGAATCACATGTGATTTACATGTGATTTACACCCGAATCACACGTGATTTTAGTTGGCTCGCAATGCCGAGTCGGAAAACCAGACTAAAAAAAAAAACATGTGATTTTTACAAATCACGTGTGATTTTTACAAATCACGTGTGATTTTTCTAAATGAAAATTTTGAAAAAAAAAATCGTCGAAAGTATATACTAGTGTATATCTATAGAAAGATAATTTAATTCTCGTCGCGACGGTATATTTTTCGTAGCTTGAAGATTTACCGTTTGCAAGATATGTCATTTTTAAAAAAATTGTGGAAATGGGTTTTTACATAATTACATTTATACCCTTCATTTGTTATTTATTGATTTAATCTCTACTATTGGATGAAAAGAGATGAATGGTTTAGATCTTGTGATTAATTCTTTAAATATTAGTAATTTGTCATTGATCTCACCTGGTATTGTAAATAGGATTATACGGTCCCACCTAATTAATGATATGTTGCAATTTGCAAATTATAACCAACGAACTAGAAAGTGTAGCTACCCACTAAAAGCGGCTTTACACAAACAAAAATACGCATATCAACACATTGAGTTTTTGACCAAGTTAAATCTTGGTGAGTTTAGTACATAATTTAATATTTGTTTTGTTTTTTTTTTTATGATTTTTAATTATATATTTTTATTATTAAAAATAATCATTTAAAAAGTTTAATCATATTTTTAGTTTGCTTTTTATCTATATTTTTTTTATTTATCTTCTACTTGTGTAGTATATTAACAAAACGAATTTATAAATTTATAAATTAAAAAATAATAATTCAATTATTACCTAATAACGAAATATTATTTTTTTCAAAATACGAAATTCTCAAACTGATGCTTTGTTTTATTATATAAAAGATTGTGTTTGTATTTGTTATTTTGGGATGCACATATATGACAACATAGTACCACTGAGATATTTTCTATGTTGTGTTACATAATTAGAGTACGTTATACATACTAAGACTTATGCTACGACAATCCTTTTATATTTACAATTTTTAACAATACGTGTCAGCACTCGAGGCTGAGCACGGTTCGAAAACCGGACTAGCCTGACCAAACTCACACCAAACCAACCAAAATCGGACCGGGCCGATAACTGTTCTGGCCCAAAACATCGGTCCAGTCCGGTTATTCGGTCAGGTCCGATCCAACAAAGCATACTGGTAGGTTGTGATTAAGATCGAACTGGGTCAGGCAGGACCGAAGACCGAATATGAAGAAAATAGTGGACCGAAGACCAAACCAAAATATGTGTGGTCCGGGCTGGTGGGTTCAAGTTTTCGATTCGGTTCGATCCACAGTCTATTATGCTCCAAAACTATAAGCATTCACTTTCCAATGGGGTGTTTCTTTCGGCTTATACAACCCGGCTTATGGCTGATTTAATTTTGGGCATATGTTTCTTTTGTGATTTTTTTTTTTCACTTTTCGGCTTATATAAATTTATTAGGCTAGTAGCTGGCGTGAGCCCTCCATAAGGAGGAAGTCACGCGCGACAACCAAAACACATCATCACCTCACTAGCGAACCAACCAAACAAATGAGGGTGAAAGGTGAGCCAGTAACCTCTCGATTTTATTATTTTTAATTTGGTTTGTGAGTGTGTGTGAGGTACGTTTGCATGTTTGCATTAAAGTAGATATTTTAATAAAAGGTGTGGTGGTGTGACTACTACGGTTGAAAAGTGAGAGGAAGTTTGAGGAGATAGAAAAATGAGATGATGCTGATTTGTAAGATGAAAGAGTAGTAGTCATAGTCTTTTGTCATAATATACTTATGTAAAACAAAAGGTTTTTAAATAAGTTTAAAAAAAAATAAAAAAAGAAAAAAAAAAACCTGAAACAAACACCCTCATCGACGCCAAATATTCGGTACAAATACTCCCTTTTCCCAAAAAAGAAACAACATTTTCCCATCACAAAAAACAACATATGCCCAAAACTAGCAAAAAATATGAAAACACATGACTAGTGATACTTTACTTCCTAGTTTAGATCACTCCACTTTGTTACTGACGTCAACTCATCATCACAAATAACATGCACATAATATCTCTATACAAAAAATATACTAGTATAAATTAACAACAACAACTAGTGATCATTTATCTCTATACAAAAATTAACATGCACATAATTAAGCTCCAGCTCCAAAAATGGCTGTTTATCATAGCGTTGACCGTGAGCGTTGCTGGTGTGGTGAACGGTGCGTATTTCAAGCCGTTTAATGTGAGTTACGATCACCGTGCACTTATAATCGACGGTCAACGCCGCATGCTTGTTTCTGCCGGTATTCATTATCCACGTGCCACACCTGAGGTACTTATTATTTCTTGCTGACGTGGCATATTTTGTTAGGTTAAAATAGCGTTTTTGTAACTGTAATTATAAAGTGTAAAATGACATCAGGGACTTCCCTAAATTTTGAAAATTTTGAGGGTTCGGGACGAAATTACATAACGAGGCTTTTCGAGAAGGAATGTTATGTATAAAGTGTCGTTGTTTATAAGATATAATGCAATTATTTATCTAAACGTTCAAACATATTATTGATTTAAGATAGTTTTTCTCATCAATACTTTTTTCTTCGTGAAAAATATGTGTACACATGCATATCATTGTTAACGGGACAGATTTTGAGTCCCCTAAAAATTTTGGGGCCCTGAGCGGTCGCCCACCTTGCACACCCTCAAAGACGGCCCTGAATGACGTAAAACTTAATGCTTATTTTAGTATCTATACTAGTATATAAAGCATTTAAGTTGTGCGTTCCATCAAAAATTAAGATAACGAGCTACAATTATGAAGTGACATGTGTCACTTCTCAATTAAAAATTCACCTTTATTTTCGAATTGAAATATCTTTTGATCTATTTATTTTTTTAATGATATAATTTCACCATATTTTCTAAAATTTTGTGCTCTTTAATTCAACATCTATTTTAATATATTTTTATTAGTTTTTAGTTTTCGCATTTTTAATAGGTTATTTTGATTCAAAATTTATAACTTTAACCCTTATTTGAATCAATACAAACTTGATTCGTCAAAATTATAACTTTTGGGGAGTGTTTGACGGGTAAAAAACTGTGAGGGGTTTTATGCGCAAATAATAATGTCACGGGAAAGTTACGAGAAACCCAAACAAACACATACAACGAACGCATATACTTTCGGAGTGTTGTGTAACGAATTCAATAAGCGGGTACGGAATTGTGTGAGAGTTGGATTAGCAATTCAATCACTATATTTTTATTATACCTATATTTTTTTCGCCGCCGCTATGCGCGGGTGTCTGACTAGTGTTTTATAATAGGACAAACAAGCATTATATTTATACGCTAAAAGGTCATGTGGTTATTGTTGCACATACTAGTGTGTTTGTGTGTGTGAATTTGTTGTTGGCGTGGATTGTGGGCACATTTGGCGAAAGTAAATTTTGTGTCGTTACTGGAAATGCTGGAGATGCAAATGGAATGGGAGATTTAAAAATATTGAGATAATTTTTAAAGCTACATGAAGTAGCATTTGATTTTAAAAGATTATGAAAGATTAATTTTCTAAAATCTCTAATAAGTCCTGTCTGCCAAACAAAGCTTATATTTTAAGTAGCTTTTTCAAAAATAATAATAATAATAATAATAATAATAATAATAATAATAATAATAATAATAATAATAATAATAATAATAATAATAATAATAATAATAATAAGCACATTCTTCTCATTATCTTGTGTGCCAAAACATAACTTTTTTTAGGTTATTTTGATTAAAAATGAAATGATTACTCACGAGGATTATTAGTGTAATGCATCCTTAAGTTTGACCATTGCCACGTGTCATTGCTTAAGGCTATGTTTAACAAAACTAGCAGCAAGGAGTTGTTACTTTAAAGTGTTTCGTAAGGAGTGTTTAGCTTTTGTATTTCGTTTGAAGGTTCCTATTCGAGACACTAATAAAAGAAGCATTTAGTTTTTACTGCCATCTTACACTTTATAAAACGTAAACCAAATTGTTGTGCTAGTGTTGCCAAACATTTATGTGAAAAGATTGAAGTATGGCGTACTAAACTTAGGACTATGTGATGTTTAATTACCCCCAGGTGGCCATTACTAGGAATATATTGTTGGAAATGAGCGTGAATGTTATCATTTTGGCTGTTGGTTGACTACTGCCACGGGTCTATGATTAGAAATGTAATTAGGATAATATATTGATTTGGTGAAAATATATGAAATATTGTTGGAAATGAGTTGGAATGTTGCTATTAGTATAGGAACCGGGGAACACAAGTGTAACTAAGTTAATATGCAGTGTCTTCTTTTTATTGTTAATGAAGTACTCGATAAGCTTGGACATTTGTCTTTTTGGGCGAATTTTGTAAGCATATATTTAGTAGTGTGAAACTGATCCAGCATAAGAAAACGTGAAAGACAGTTTGACTTTTGTCTAAATACTTAAACTGAGGCTTTTGTTAAAGTATTAAGCATCATGTATCTTATATATAATAGAGACTAGTCCAGTCGGGTTTTGACATCAAGTGTTATATGTTGCTATATAGTGCAATTCATTGGTTTTACCTGATGTCAGATGTGGCCTGGTCTAATTTCCAAGAGTAAGGAAGGCGGGGCTGATGTTGTTGAAACTTATGTATTTTGGAGTGGTCATGAACCAGTTAGAGGACAGGTGTGCTAGTTTCTTCAGCCATCTTTCTTGGATTTTGATTCTCTTTGCTAGATGATATCATGCAATGTCTCACTTTCTTCATGTCTTTTTCCTCTTTTGCACAGTATAATTTCAAGGATAGGTATGATCTAGTGAAATTTGTAAAGTTGGTGGGAGAAAGTGGGATGTATCTGCATCTTCGAATCGGCCCATATATCTGTGCAGAGTGGAACTTTGGGTCTTAACTTTTCCTCTAATCTAGTTAAATATAACGTGGTTTCAATTTTGTCCAAAAAAACATAGATACCTTCGTTTTTGTTACACTTATGGAAACTATTATATATTTGTGCTCAATAAAACACTATGACTATGTAGGGGGTTCCCTGTGTGGCTTCGTGATATTCCTGGAATTGTATTCCGAACAGACAATGCACCTTTTAAGGTACAAGTGGAACTTTTAATCTGTACTTTATGTTTAATCTGTTGCTTTCCCTTTACTATTGCTTGGTGTTAGAGGTTATAATTGATAATGGTAATGCATTATGTTATTGCAGGAAGAGATGAAATGCTTTGTCAAGAAAATAGTAGATGTAATGCGGGACGAGTCTCTTTTTTCTTGGCAAGGTGGCCCAATCATCATGCTGCAGGTTGTCTTATAGTTTATTTGATCATCAGGCATAGGCCGTTTTAGAATTGTAAGTGATTAACTTGATTGGAGTTGTTGTATCAGATTGAAAATGAATATGGAAATTGGGAAGTCCAAGGCTCATTTGGCCAACCAGGAAGAGACTACATAAAATGGGCTGTAGATATGGCTGTTGGACTTGGAGCTGGTGTCCCGTGGGTGATGTGTAGGCAAACTGATGCTCCAGAATATATTGTACCTTTCTTCTTTGTTGACTATAGATTCTCATATTTTGGATTATGGATAAAATAATATAATTTTTTTGTACACGCAAATTATTTATAGAAGTTAATGATTCTATAAAATATGTGTTTTGGGTTTATACAACCTTACATAAAAATACCCATTTTGAGGTGCACGCCCTTTTTGCTACCTATAATGACAATAATCTGATTTTGTTAGAATCGCAAATTTTCTTATTTTAACGTGTAAATGGAAATTGTCAAATATTGATCATGCATGACTTGCTTTCTAAATGTAACCTCCCCTGTTTCCTGTAGATAGATGGCTGCAATGGATTCTATTGCGATGGCTTTAAACCAAATTCTAACAAGAACCCAGTACTTTGGACTGAAAATTGGGATGGATGGTATGCAAATCTCAGCATATTTCTGTTTACTTTCTCAAAGCTTAGACATGTTAAGCAGTAGGAGTATGAATGGATACACATCTTTAATGTATCTAATAGATATTAACAGAGCTATTTTAATCTTTCCCATCTGTATGCAAGGTATACAAATTGGGGAGGAAGACTGCCTCATAGGCCTGTGGAAGACCTCGCATTTGCTGTTGCTCGATTTTATCAACGAGGGGGAAGCTTTCAGAATTATTATATGGTAAGGAACGCTGCAATAATATCCATCCTACAAAATTATTATTCATTATCATACCTGACACATGTCCCCTTGTACTTCTCGCTTTTACCACCTCTGGTTACTATTAGAATGTTTCATTCTAAGCTAGGCTGAGATAAATTCCATTTATGACCATTTTCCATGTCAATGACAGTGGTATTAATCTTTGTTTTTTCTTCTATATGCACTAGTTTTTTGGTGGGACAAATTTTGGTCGGACTTCTGGAGGTCCTAATTATATCACCAGTTATGATTTTGATGCTCCGATTGATGAATACGGTAAGATTTAAGTATTGTATATTTATAACCTTTTATTGGTCATAGCGGGTGTTAATATGTGTTTTTTGCTTATCACTGCTCTAACCTTGACAAGGATTTCCCTCTGCTTAGGTCTTATAAGTCAGCCTAAATGGGGGCATCTAAAGGATCTGCATGCTGCAATAAAGCTTTGTGAGCCTGCACTAGTTGCTGCTGACTCAGCTCAGTATATAAAATTAGGATCTTCACAGGAGGTGTGTTCAAGTCCTCTGTTTTTATCAACAAACTTGTGACAGTAAATTGACACAGTTTGGACTATTTGTTCAGGCACATGTTTACCGTGGTGGTAATACAAGTATTTGCTCAGCATTCTTGGCAAATATCGATGAACATCAATCAAGCACTGTACAATTCCTTGGTCGATCATACACTTTACCAGCATGGTCTGTAAGCATATTACCAGACTGCAAAAACACTGTGTTAAACACTGCAAAGGTTTGAATTTTGTAACTATTTGACAACTTCCGTTCACGTCTTACTTTTTTCTTATGATAGCTAATCACCTACTCATGAGTTTATTTGCTAACTGCATTCTTTTAAAAATGGACCAGGTTGGGGCGCAGACCTCCGTCAAAGTGGTAGATCTCGAGTCTACATCATCTACAAAATCTTCTGCTCGCGAGCTCTTAATGGTTCAAAAGGAAGACCCTCTTGTCTCTGGATCATGGATGAGTCTTAAGGAGCCCATTGGTGTTTGGGGCGATAATTTCACTGTTCAAGGCATTTGGGAGCATCTTAATGTGACAAAAGACCGATCAGATTATTTATGGTATATAACCAGGTACAGCATGGCCATAATAGCAGCTCTTTTTTTCTATTTTTTGGTTTTTTTTTTTTTTTTTTTTTTTTTTTTTTTTTTTTTATATATATATATGTAGGTTTTGAATGTACAATTAGAAAAGATGTGTCTAAGTTATGTGTACGCTTTATATGAAGCTAGCATTGGTCAGTTGAAATTCTACTATGTGCCAACATACATGCTAGTTAACTTACCTCCTTGATTTATGTTTTTATGTTCTAGAAGTCATAATATTTAAACAAGTCTTATTGGTATCATCATTTGGTGTTTGTGTACCTTGTTTCACTCTTGAAGTAGCTCTAAATTTTTTAAATTGTATAATAAATATTGCTTCAATAAAATGCAGAGTAAATGTTTCTGATGAGGACATTAAACACTGGAAGGAAAATGCAGTTAGTCCATTACTTAGAATTGATAGAATGCGTGATGTGGTTCGTATTTTCATCAACGGACAACTCATAGGTAACCGCCAATGCTTCTACTTTGTGGACTTGAACTTATTTGAGTTGTGTTGTATCTCAAACTGGTCAAATACGCGAATTAGTTAAAGGATTCGGGTCGAATCGGTTGAAAGATGCTCAACTCTATATTTATGCACACGTCTTCTTAAATTTTATTATTTAAAGATCTTGATCGATAATGTAATAATCCTTATTTTCTAATCATACAATTCACAAATTATTCATCGCTAAAAAGGGACAATAAGTGTTCGGGTCAAACAAATCCAACCTGCTTCTACCCATACTAAAATGACCCATTTTAAGTCAAACTTGTTTTGACCTATTACCCGTATTCCCACTTTACCTTACACAACCAATACACCTTTTCTTGCTATTGGATAAAGGTGTCCTGGTTCCCCGTTTCCCTACCCTCAAATTGGACATTGCATCATTGTTCTATCTTTTTTAGAGTAGCATATCACCTTACAGAAACCTAACCCTGATGTGTTATATGTGTATTTTAAAAAAAGGAAGTGCAAAAGGTGATTGGGTCGAGGTTGTTCAACAAGTGCAACTTAAGCAAGGATATAATGACTTGATGTTATTGTCACAGACAGTGGGCTTGCAGGTACTTAATAAATCATACAATGGACCAAGTCAGGTTTGGGTTGTAAAAAAATTAATATTATTAATGCTAAAATTTTAGGTTTTGACCCTTTCCTATTTCAGCGTAAGTTTTTCGGATAGACGCAACCCAATTCGACCCATTATAAGTAAATAAGTCTTCCACTCTAGTCCTCCGACTCTACATAATATTTTAAAACAAGGTCAACCAATTTCTATCAAAAAATGATTCAGATTTCATGTTAATTGTCCTAATCATCATTCCTGCAGAACTATGGTGCCTTTCTTGAGAAAGATGGAGCAGGATTTAAAGGTCAGATCACTCTAACAAATTTCAAAAACGGGGATGTTGATCTAACACATTCACATTGGACCTATCAGGTACTTTTGTATGTAATGCTTCTTAACATTACCACATTAATCGAGCTGAAAAGTTTCTGAGAGAGTTATGGTTGTATATCACGGGTTTTGACCAATATAGTAAGGATGGAACATCTCAAATAAGCTTAACTCATCAAACTGATTTGCAAATACAAGGTTTAATAGTGAATTCTATTTTGGTCAGATTTCAAAAATTTCGTGTCCACTAAACTACAATGTTAGCATTATCAGCATTTAGTAATTTATTAGTAGCACACGATAGTATGCTAAAGAAAACCAGCCTTATTAATAGTTTATTTATTTATTTATTTATTTATTTTGTGCATTGCATTGCTTCACAAACCAAATTTATATCAATTTTTATCATAGGTTGGACTTAAAGGAGAATTCATGAAAATTTTTGCTACTGATGATAATGAAAGCTCGAAATGGACTAATCTGACACAACAAGAGGTTCCATCAATCCTTTCTTGGTACAAGGTAAAATCAAGCTAAGCTTACTTCGCACATTTATCTCCTCAAGCTATGAATGAATTTACTTCATATATTATCGGTGCAACTTGGTTTATGCATCATACATCGATATTTTACATTTTATTATTAATGGTTTCTGTCCACTGGCTTTCGATATACCAGAATATTTAGTTCCTTATAAGATATCACCATTTAAGGATAACAGTACAATGTTACCCTCTTTCACTTTTTGTTGGTGGCAGACACAATTTGATTCCCCAGATGGGAAAGATCCAGTGGTTATTGATATGAGCAGTATGGGTAAAGGTGAAGCTTGGGTTAATGGACATCATATAGGAAGATATTGGACTCTTGTTGCCCCAAAAGATGGTTGTCAAGAAAATTGTGATTATCGTGGAGTTTATTATTTAAATAAATGCAATACAAATTGTGGCAAGCCTACTCAGACTCGGTAATATTCTTTAAAGACAATGTTTTACATGTAATACAAGAGGTCACAAGTTTGACCCACACACTTATGAATGGGTTAATTTGGGTTATGTTTTTATCTGAACATTTTGAGACGGGAATTATTAAAAAATAGTACTCCTTCCGTCCCTAAATAAATGTCCAGTGTTGACTTTCAAAGTATTTTCTTTTCAACTTTGACCTTAAATTATTCCATTTGTGTTATGTAATACGTAATGAAAATTATACCATTGAAAAAAAATATTTAAAACTCAATCCATTCATATATTTTGCATTAAGTATTACATAACACAAATAAAGTAATTTAAGGTCAAAGTTAAAAAGGGAAGACTTTAAAAGTCAATAATTGACACTTATTTGGGGACCGAAGGAGTAACCAAAAAGGAAAAGGGTTGAACATGTTAATAGTTGCCTAAAGCGTATTCTTAAGCATAAACCCTCTTAAGCCATTCAATTTGACTATACTTAGGAAATAATGTGTTTTTTTTTAAATCATACTTTGACACACTAGTTATTTATTAAAATGTCTCAAGTGTTTAATGCCAAACCAATCTGCCAGACCCGCACCACAAATTACCCATTTTGATCAGGACTCGTTTCTACCCGCACATCCCCTTTTGCCACCTTTATGGTGTACCATTGTATGCAAGTATGCAACTGTAAGTTATTTAAGAAACCTAGTAAAAGTGGTTGCAGTTTTGACATAGTGATTTGAATAAAACAGGTATCATGTACCAAGATCATGGTTACAGCCAAAAGACAATCTTCTTGTTCTATTTGAGGAAATAGGAGGGAACCCATTTAAAATTTCTGTTAAGATGGTTTCAATTGAAACTGTCTGTACTCATGTATCTGAGGATTACTATCCACCAGTTCAAACATGGTCCCGTTCAAATGGAGAACTTATAACAAGCCAGAAGAATCCAGTTATGCAGCTGCAGTGTGAAGATGGGTATATTATTGCATCAATAGACTTTGCTAGTTATGGAACCCCTCAAGGTAGCTGCCAAACATACTCAACAGGCAAATGCCATGCATCGACTTCAGCATCCATCTTGTCCAAGGTAAGATAGATGAGATACGTACATATACATATAGGGCAAGTCAAGAAAAAACTGATATAGACACAACTTAGCATTTGTATATGGCATTTTGTTCTACATGATGCTAATGAAATGGTATTTCCATTTAAAGGATTCTTAATTACACTTATTCTTATGAAACAGGCTTGTGAGGGACAAAATAGCTGCAAAATAGAAGTTTCTAATTCTGTATTTGGAGACCCATGCCGTTGGACTGTAAAAACCTTAGCCGTTAAAGCAAGATGCAAACCATCACCAACATCAACTTTATGGCACGCCGGATTATCAGAAACATGATACCAAAAAGCAAGAAATCTTGTAAGCTCGATTGGTATTCAATGGTACAAAATATCCGCTTGTGCTTCTCTAGGGTTCTGTACGCGTGAACATTTCATTTGTCGAAGTATCGTATATTGTAGTGTACATATATACAAGAATAAAAGAAGTTTGACTAATGGTGACTTTTTTTTGGAAATATGTTACAACTTTTTACCAAGGCCTTTCTTGGCTCTTTTTTCCAATTTTCGTTAAAAAAATGGGGCATACAAACATCATGTACAAACAATGGGAAAGATACGAAATAAATAGTCCCTATAGAACGGCAGGAGTTCGCGTAAAACTAAAAAAAATAGAGTTAATTGCATTTTTGCTCCCTGAGGTATGGCCAAATTGCAGGTTTGATCCCCAAAACTTTGAAAGTGCAGCGATAGTTCTCATTTTGAAGTTTGGGTTGCATTTTTGGTCCCTGGATAAAGTTAAAAGACTAAAATACTCTTTGTCTTTTTAAAAAAAGACAAGTGTAATTTGGATGAGGGATGTTAAAGAATTATTGTAATAAATTTAAATACATGGTATGTTTAATTTATAATATATTGTATCATATATTTGTATGTTTAATCCATGAATAAATGTTATTCCAAATGTTCCGTTGTCGGTTAATAATATGGGAATATTATTAAATTAAGACAAATCTGAAGGTTTGTATAATATACTTAAAGTATATTGATGCGGAGTCATGCCATTTCAGATGATATTCAATGATACCGAATATATGACTTATCCCAACTACATGATGTTACTTTATGGATCTAGTCATTAAGTAAATCCTAAAAAGTTATGCTCAGACTTGAGATACAAGATAACGGTCATGAATGTAGTGCATTTATGTGGAACAACTTAACGCTATACGTAACTGGTAGTCAAAGGGTTGTTTTCGGAAGTGTTACAATGTTTGTGTGTTTTGCTTGTAATCAATACAGAATTTGTTCCTTCAAATTTATTTTGGAGTTTAATACTGTTGGGCCCCTCGTATGGTTGTCAAGGTGTTTGCGTGGCCACGCCCAAGATCTTCCCTGAAATATTCAGATGATTTGGTAATCTTGTCAATCACTAATAACGAGAAACATAATGGTTAATTAAGGAATGACTTTGATCCATATCCTTATTTACGTGGTATTAGAAACAAAAGGATAATAATAATGAGAAATTATTAAAAGGTTTTCCAGGAGCCTTACTCGAGTTGTACTAGAGGCATTGGCGTGTTGTAAGACGCTAACCGATGTGATCACTCTATTATGATATGTCTAAGTGGGAGCTGTTAGTTTTAAAGACATAAAATAATAGACGTGTGTTAGGATCATACTCGAGATCACGGGATTGCACACTTTATGTATGAAGAGTAAATGTATAATAATTATTTATAAATGTTAAGAATAATTATTAATAAACAAAACACGTAACGACCGTTAGTATTTAACGGAAAGTGACTAAAGACTGTTTGACAAATAAAAGGAAAGGGATATGTATGAGTTTTTGGTAAGTCAAGAAAGTTATGGAAATCTCTTTTTCCTTCCAATACCGATTGGCCACAAGGAGTGCACCTCCTTTGTTGCTTGATCACCAAGTAAACTCAAGTATGTAGGCAAAACTCAAGGTTCATTGTTCCATTTGTACACACATTAACTTGAGTTTTCTCTCTACTTTTCTTCTCTAAAAATCGATCAAACAATCCCTAAACCATAGGGATTTGATTTTCATAATCAAAGTGTTTTGTTTATATTATTTGCATAATATTTACTTGAATTAGTACGTGTATACAAGAACGTGAATCAAACACACTATTGTTTGATTCTTGGATTGAATAACAAAACGGTAAGGGGTTATTCTTGTAATCAACATAAACCCTAATTAGGGTTCCTGAATTGAAGAATTGCTTTAACTTGATTCTTGTTTGGGCTAGAATCACAACGGTACGTTTACTATTTATTATTGATTAATTGATTACGCATTATGTGAGCTTGTTATAACGCTTCCGCATGTGTTTACTCGATGTTTATTGTTTATATTTATGATATGTCATGTTATATAATTCCAACAGTCTCATCATACCCAAAACCATACAAAAACAAAAACTCACGGGCCCCTTGTTTACAACCAGGCAAAACATTGGTTTTTCTAGTACTTGGGTTGTAAATAAATAGAGTATTATCATCCTTAACTAAAATGCATAAAAATCCATTACAAGATTCAATGATCCTAACCCTCTGAGGCCAAGTTTGTTGCAATGGATTTTCAACCAGTAACACATTTTTAAAAGATTTATCAAACAACACATCATAAAGAGGATAGCTGTAGAGATCGTTGTTTCGTTCATAAGTGTTGTAAATAAGTCTATGATGTGCATAGTTAATGTTGGTACAAGATAAAGTATAATGTGATTTAATAAAATGCTGGTCGGATATTAAAGAGTACCATTCTTTGCAAACAGACTTACATCGTAACAAGGATTTAACTGAAGCAACCTTCAACAGGATTTCGCGGATGATGTCTGGCGGAAATGATGCGTTTGACTTTTGTTTATGTTTGTGTGCCGTATTTGTTGTTAGGGTTCTTCTTGGATTTGATTTTGTTGGTATTGGGGAAATAAAAGACTGTTGTTTAGATATGTCTTTCTATGTTTATTCTTACACCCTTCATCTTTTGCTCATTCTTCAACTATGAATGCTACAATCTACCGTTAAATCTCACATATGATAAATATTTGGACACCAATATTGTTGGTCCCTTTGACTTGGTTATCAGTAACTAAAAAGCTAAAGTAACCAAGTTATATGACTTGAACACAAATGTATGAAAAGGATTAACAATAAAGTAACGTAAAGATAAGAGACAATATTTTCCAACGTTTAATTCTTTATTAGAAGTTAATCACAAAGAATCGTACCCAAGTGTTTGCGGAATAACACTTGGGGTTGAATTGACAAGTATTGTATGGACTCCTCACTAAACTCAACTAAGTGAGTGACAACTTAAATTACCCACTGAGCTATCTCAGGGGCTTGTGTTGTTCTTTGGAGGAGTAAAGTGGTTTGTGAATGCTTTGCATTAATTGCACAAACTTGTCAACTTTTACTCCTCACATTTGCTTCTTATTTATACACAAGTATAGAACAACTAAATATACATTGGACCTAAAGCTTCCTTAACAATATCTTGAAAGATATTATTCTTCTGGCAATGAACCTTCATTGAGTTAGGTCCAAAAGGCACTTTCTGATGACAGACTGGTTTTAACCATTTGGGGAAAGTTTGACATTAAAGTGATAAAGCACTTTAATAAAGCAGCTCAGACTTTCCCGCCCAGTCCCGCCAAAACTTCAGTCTTCATGTCACCAGTCTTGAGTACGATTAAGTTGTTGAGGAGTCATTGGGGTTCAGTGAGTTATTGTCATCCTCACTGAACCCATCACCTTCTTCTTGGCTTAGATCACACTTCACTGAGTTCCGCCTCACTGAATGGAGAACCTTTCTTCTTAGGCTCGGTCTTAGCATCCTGAAGGTGACTCACTGAGTTACTGTTCAATCAGTGACTTGTTTACACTTAGGGGATTTTACGTTCAAATCCTTGTTAGAAGATTTGGGGAATTCAGTGACCCAACAATCTCCCCCTATTTGAACATACAAATAGCCTAAGTCATACTTGATTCAGCATGAGTTGTCAGGGTACATCTTCTCTTGCTGAATGTTTGTTGTAATTGTAAGTAGGACATAACTATTTAAACAAAACATCAGTTTATTCATAGCTATTACATTTTCCTACAAATTACAAACAAAATAAAGATAGTTGTTGCAGATCAGATGTTCAGATGATAGCCAAGTCCCTCAATCTTAGCTTTCTTTGATCTCAGCAGGTGTTTCTCAGGATGCTTCTCAATCTTGGTCCTAAGGTCCTTACAGAACCTTTGGTTTGCACCACTTTGTATAGGAGAAGCTAACATCAGGTACGTTACCATTGCCGTGACCCCTGCCTTGTCTATATCAGACCACCTTTGGAAGGCAAGGTCTCCATATTCATCCGTAAAGCACAGACCTTGTTCAGGGGTTTCAAGCACAGTATTGTTCACGAAGGTGGTTCCTTCAGGAACGGACCTATCACAATCCAATCCTGGGACCTTGACCTCAGGCTCGGATTCAATGTGCTTCCTTTTCCTATTGGTGGCTGTTGATGAAGCAGTTCCTGTTGTTGGAGCAGGAAGAAGGGAGGGAATGTTGAGGGCTTCAGGCATTGCTCTCAGTCTGTCATACCTTTCACTCAGTGACTTGAGAAGTTGATCAACAACGACACCATTTTTCTTGGCAATGATGGGACGGAGTTCATCAAGTTCAGTGATCCCAAAGTCAGCGAATCTGAATGGGTTATGAATGTCCATGATTCTTTTATCAGCCCCCCTGAAGACAGTGACCATTGCGGGTTTGGTATTCCTGTGGATTTTGATGTCAGTGATGGTTTCAGGCTTCAATCTTTCCTTCATCACCCAATGATATCTTTCAACCCTGGTCTTTCTGATTTGAGCTTGCCTTTTCAGCTTTTCTTCCCTTTCCCTTTTCAGAGCATTCATCTGTTCTTCCTGAGCCTTTTTAAAGGCTGCACCAGCTTGCTCACTAGCTAGTGCCTCAGTATCCAGACCAATCTTTTCATCCTCCTCATGAACAACCTGTATCAGTTCAGGCTTGCTCAATTTCTCTTCTTCAGCTGCCTTTGCCGCTTTCTCAACTCTTTCCATGTAGTCTTGTATTTGGTCATGGGTGAGTTGATAGATTTTTCCATTAATTTCATATGGGACCCTGATAGGTTCATCAGGGTCATCTCTGACAATTTTGGAGGCAGGCTGGAGTCTTACTTCAGGTTCTGAGGTGGTGGCTATGCTTTTTCCTCTGTCCTGAAAGAGAGTGGAGGAGACTGGTTTCTCTTGTGGTGGAACTTGAGTGATTGGTGTGGCTTCAGTGACATGCTCCCCCTCAGTGTGAGAGGGCTGTCCAGCTCCTTGTTCATCAGTAATAGGGGTTTCAGGGACATTCTCCCCCTCAACAAATGCCGGAGCTGCAGTGATGGCAAGTGTTGGAGTTACTGAAGACGAAGTAGAGGTGCCCTTGAAAACTTGAAACATTTCTGTCATCATTGACTTGATCTCCGCAGTATCCTGATGGATGAGGGATACCTTGGAGTCAAGTGCAGCCTGAGAACTTTCAAGGGCAGTCATCCTGGAACCCATTGTCCATGCCAGAGATGTGGACTTCAGGGATTGAGCTGTTACTGATGCTTCCAACTGAGTGAAGGAAGACTTGAGGGACTCCACCGTGGAGCTGAGATTCTGAACATTGGAACCCTTTATTAAACCAAGTAACTCAGTAAGAGCTGCCGTGTTGACTTGGTATGTCTCAGATGTCTGAAGAATTTTCTTGGTGAGCTCAGGATCATCTTTGACTGATTCTTGAACTGACTTGGCCCCTGTAGCCAGCTCTTTTAGGGATTCCAAAAATTTATTGATGTGTGAAGCCATTTGTGTCAGGGAGTGAGAGACAGTGGAATTTTGCTCCCTGACATCTTCATTGTAATCTTCAACAGCATCTTTGAGGAGGTGATAGTGGACTGCTTGCTCAGTATGCAGATCAAACACCTCTTCAGTGACCCCCCTGTACAAAACATTTGTCATTTTCTTGATGAACTTTTGGAAGGCTCTTTCAGTGAGAGGAGTTGAAGCGTCTTCTGAGGTTTCAGGCTCAGAATGTTGTTCATCTTCATCATGGTTAGAGGTTTGAGGAGACTGAGTAACAGGTTCAGGGACTGTCTCCTCATCCTCCATATCATCTCCGGCCGTGAAGACTTCCTCGTCACTGTTAAATTCATCATCAGAAAATAAGAACGCCTGAGCATCAGCCAGGGAGGTAATCTGCAACAAATGGAGGTTATCCGGCTCCTCTTCATAAGAAGATTTGCCTTCGTTTTGGCCAGGTCCTGACCCCTCAAATCCGGTAGGTTGGGTTTTACCTACCTGGTCTTTAAAGCCAGTTCCCAAGTTTTTCGCACCTCCGGGAGTGGTTTTGGGTTCCATATCAGCGGGTGGTTTATATCCCTCTGAATCTTTGTCCCCCGTGACCCCTTCAGACACTGATGGGTGTTTCTCAGTGCCATCACTAGGAGTCGTGAATGTTGTGTCCCTATCAGCGGGTTGTAAGTGTCCCTCTGAGTCTTTGGGATGAGTTTTTGTGCCCTTAGACAAAAGCGTTGTTTTGCGAATGTCCTCATCAGGCAAATGAGTCGTTGAGTCCCCCTTTCCAACAGGCTTGTTCTGGCCTATCGAAGGTTTAGGGACATGAACTCCCTGATGCTTGGGTTTGGATCTACCCGAGCCTTTAGCAGGATGTGATTGTTTGTGGACCCCCTTCTCAGTGGAGTAGTGCTGCCCCACCGAGGATTTAGGATCCCTTACTCCCTGAGACTCTGGTTGTGATTTGCCAGAGCCTTTAGCAGGATGTGAAGGTTTGGTTTGTTTCGGCTCAACCGTCTTGTTTATGACAGTAGAGTCTTTGGAAACGGGTATGCCCGAGGACACTGAGTGTGATGTCTCAGTGCCCTCCGATGGCTTTTGTTGCAGGTCTAGTGACTGGGTTATTATTCTCAGGGTGTCCGCAGTCAAGGGCAGTATTTCAGGCCCCTTTTGGGCAGCCTTAAGGTTAGAGGTCTCAGTGCGAGTGACTTGGGTTGAGCCACCTTCCTGGACCCCTGTCCCTTCTTCCTCTTCACCTTTTTGGTGGGAGAGGGTACTGGTGATATAATATTGTCACCCTGGATAGCAGTACGCATATATAGGGTCAGGGTGACTGGTGTAACCTCTAGAGGGTCACGAGAGTAATTAGCCTTGTGTAACACTTCAGGCTCAAAACCTACTGCATCAGGCTTTGCATACTCAGACCCAAGCAAGTCTTGTAGGGCACAGGAAATGAATCTAGGGTATGACATAAGTTTTTGCCTAGACTTCCCCCCTAACTTTGCTATGAGGTCCTTGAAGATCAATTCTCCAAGGTCAATAAATCTACCCTCAATGAGACTGAACAATATCATTGCTTGAGTATTGTTCAATTGCTCAGTAGAGGATTTATTTCCCCCGAGGACCTGAATGACAAAGGTCATTATTATCCTCCAGGGAGCTGGGAACCAGGTCTTGATGATTGGGGCTTTGGATAGTAGGGCCCCAGGTGCCACTTCAGGGTGAAGTTTGTCATAAGGCCCTAGCGTCAGTAAGACCTCCTTCACATCTTTATCAGATGGTGGGACAACGAAGGTCTGTGTGTAATCAAGCCCAGTGGCTTTGACAAAAGTTTTATAGTCAAGAGTTAGGGACTTAGTTCCATTCTTGACTGTAAACTTTATTTTGGCCTCTTTGGGCACATCAGGGCTTTCAACCACTGCTGTGCACCAAAATTCCCTCAAATATTCAGGGTAGATGACTGAGGGGGTTTTTGTGAATGCGGTGGTCAGAAAGCAGTTCTGAAGGAACTTCACCACTTCCCTGTATTCAGGGAACCCTTCAGGGTAGGCAAAGTTCCCCACCACATTATTCTTGGTGAGGTCTACGCTTTCCATTTGGAAATCCACATTGGGTGCGTATGTTATGACCTTGGAAGAAGCCATTTGGTTTGATAAAAAGCCTGGTTTAGTTTGAAAATGGGTATTGGTGAGGGAAACATACGCAGTTTTGAAAAAAACAATTTGCAAGAGTTTAGTTATGATTTTAAAAGCGTGTGTGTGTTTCCCTTTTTGTGGGGGTATTTATAGGGGGAATTAGGGTAGTGATGTTGCGGATATCAAAAACTTATAATATTCAACCGAAACGGCATAATAATATAGGTTTGAGATCCACATTAAATATCACGATTCCCACTACCCCTTTTTCTCTCACCCTTTGGGGTGCCTCTGCAAATAATGCACTTTTGCAGAGAAAAAATCATCACACATTTTTTGTGTGTGAGAGAGCATTTAATGCTCAGTGGTGTTTGGTGAGAGAGATGTGGGGGCCCAAGATGTGGATGCCAGTTGTGTAAGTGACATATATTCCTATATTTAATAGGAATCAGTTACCTACCTGGGACATTTACTAACTAAGTATTCGGATCATTTAGTTAGGGTATTTAATGCCATTTTTCATCCACAGCCCCTGAATGAATTATCATTCAATAAAAACTTTCAGGAAGGGATGTGATCAGGGACCTAGAGAATATACATCATGTTGGAACACTTTTGATCAGTTCCCTGATTCTATGTCCAACATGCCCAGTTCAGCTTTCAATCTTGTGAAAGTGGGTTCATCCAAAGGTTTAGTGAAGATATCAGCTAGCTGATACTCAGTGGGGATGAAATGTAGTTCAATTTCTCCATTAGAGATATGGTCCCTGATGAAGTGGTATCTGATGTCAATGTGCTTGGTTCTTTGATGAAGTACTGGATTGTTTGAGATGGCTATGGCACTAGTATTATCACAAAAGATAGGTACCATCTTATACTGAATGCCATAGTCACTCAGTTGGCTCTTCATCCATAGTACATTTGCACAACATCCTTCAGCAGCCATATATTCAGCTTCAGCTGAGGACATGGCCACTGACTGTTGTTTCTTTGTACTCCAACACACAAGTTTACCACCAAGAAATTGGCAGGATCCTGAAGAACTTTTCCTATCCATGTTACATCCTGCATAGTCAGAGTCAGTGTACCCTTTGAGGTCAAATCCTGAACATTTTGGGTAATACAAACCAAGGTTTGGAGTACCCTTCAGGTACCTGATGATTCTCTTGACAGCAGTGAGATGTGATTCTTTAGGGTCAGCCTGGTATCTTGCACACAGGCAGACTAAGAATTGGATATCAGGCCTTGAGGCAAGTAAGTACATCAGGGAGCCAATCATTCCTCTGTATTGGGTTTGATTCACTGATTTTCCAGTGAGATCAGGGCCAAGGTTGTTTGGAGGAACCATAGGGGTTTTCACTGAAGAGCAGTTAGTGAGCTCATACTTCTTCAGTAGGTTCCTGAGGTATTTTTCTTGGCAAATGGATATTCCTTTATCAGTTTGTTTGATTTGGAGTCCAAGAAAGTATGTGAGTTCACCCATCATGCTCATTTCAAACTTTGTGGTCATAAGTTTTTCAAATTGTTTGCAAAGTTTGTAACTTGTTGAGCCAAAGATGATGTTATCAACATATACTTGGACAAGAATGACATCATCCTTTGTTCTGTAGATGAACAGTGTGTTGTCAATTCTTCCTCTGACAAACTTGTTTTGGATCAGGAAGGCTGAAAGAGTTTCATACCATGCCCTGGGTGCTTGTTTTAGTCCATAAAGGGCTTTGTTAAGCTTGTAGACATGGTTGGGGTATTCACTACTTTCGAAACCAGGAGGCTGTTGCACATAAACATCTTCTTTGATGTTACCATTGAGGAATGCACTTTTAACATCCATTTGGTAAACTTTAAGGTTCATGTAAGTTGCATAGGCAAGGAAGATCCTGATGGCTTCCATTCTTGCAACAGGTGCAAAGGTTTCCTCATAGTCTATACCTTCCTGTTGATTATATCCTTTGGCAACCAGTCTTGCTTTGTTTTTGATGACTGTGCCATTTTCATCGGTCTTGTTTTTAAAGACCCATTTCATACCAATGATTAAAACACCCTGGGGGCATTCAACAAGGGTCATGACATCATTTCTATCAAATTGTTCCAATTCATCTCTCATGGCCTGGACCCAACTTTCATAAGTCAGGGCTTCTTTGACATTTTTAGGCTCAATTTCTGAGAGATAGTCAGCATAAAGACATATATTGGCAGTGGCAGCCTTGAGTTTGGCAGCCTTGCTTCTAGTGAGCATGCCTTCAGTGGGTTCACCAATGATGTTCACAAGCTCAATGATTTTGGATCTAGTCCAGCTATCCTGGGGTTTGGGATAGGAATTTGAGCTTGTAGGAGCCTGATTAGATTCAGACTCAGAACATGAGGTAACTCATTAATATGTGCTTCAGTGACAACAGTAGGAACAATTTGTTCAGAGGGTTCCTGAACAATTTGTTCAGTGGTGTCAGTCTCATTTGAGACAGGCTGAGTTTCTATGAACTCACTGATAGGTGGTTGGGTTAGGTTGTGAGGGATGATGTAATAGGAGACATCAGCATCAGCTTGGTATTGGGTTGAGGGATTGTTCTCAGGATGATACTCATCAGGAGGATATCTTGATGAGTCATCAATACCAATTTCTTCAACTGAGGAATTTGAGAACCTGATGGATTCAGTGCTCTCATCAACAGTAATGTGATAAGTTTCCTCAGTTTGTTGTCTCCTTGTGTTGAACACCCTGAAGGCTTTAGAAACCAAGGAGTATCCCAGGAAGTATCCATCATCAGCTTTGGCATCAAATTTACCTAAGTGATCCTTGTGATTATGTATAAACACAGGACACCCAAATACATGAAAATAGCTGATGTCAGGGATCCTTCCTTTGAATATCTCATAAGGTGTCTTATTATGCCTTTTCACAATGATTGACCTGTTTTGAGTGTAGCAGGCTGTTTTAACTGCCTCAGTCCAAAAATGTTTTGAGAGGACTGAGCCATTCAACATTGTTCTGGCTGCCTCAATGAGTGTTCTATTTCTCCTTTCAGCTACTCCATTTTGTTCAGGAGTATAGGGAGAAGTGAAATTTTGAGAAATTCCTTTCTCATCACAAAAACACTCAAGGTCTTGGTTTTTGAATTCAATGCCATTGTCAGTCCTTATCTGTTTAACTTTGACATCATTTTGATTTTCAATGTTCCTGACAAATGACATGATTGTTTCAGCTGCCTGACTCTTTTTGGTCAGGAAGTAAACCCAAGTATATCTTGAGTATTCATCCACTATGACCAGAGTATACTTCTCATGGTGAATGGACATTGGACTGACAGGTCCAAAAAGGTCCATATGAAGAAGATGTAGGCAGCTTTTGATGGAAAAGGTTTGTTTGGTCTTGAATGATGCCCTGTGGTGTTTTCCTTTTTCACAAGCAGAATAAGGCTTGTCTTTGGTATACACCAGGGATGGAAGGCCCAGAACTTTGTTCTGTTTGGCCAGGTTGTTGATGCTCTTGAAATTGAGATGAGAGAGTCTCCTATGCCATAGCCAGTTGATTGTCTCACTTGCCTTTGAGAATAGGCAAGTCCCATTTTGAGTCAGGGATGACATGTCAAGGACATATACATCATCCCTCCTGGGGGCAATCAACACAACTTCCTTATTGGCATTAAAGATGGTCCCTCTCTTGTCATCAAACTAAACTATGTATTTGGCATCACATAGTTGGGAAACACTAATCAGGTTGTACTTGAGACCATTAACATAAGCTATTCTTGTGAAAACTATACCATTGCAGTTTACTGAACCATAACCTTCAGTGGGAGCTGATGAGTTATCACCAAATACTACTTTGGGTCCTGGTTCTTCCACATATTTGTGCAGAAAACTTTTCACACCAGTCATACTTCTGGAGCATCCACTGTCTAGATGCCAGGTAGGATCCTTGATGTGTTTCTGCACAAATAGTAAACTGGGTTAGTTTTGCTTGTTGACCCACCTTCTAGTGGGCTTAGTCCTCAGGGACTTTTTGAAATCAGTTAATGAATCATGGTCTGAAGTTGTGTGACCTGAGCTACCACATGTTTTACATTTTGTGGAGGTTGATGCATCAGGTGACTGAGAAGTGTTGGTTTGGTTTTTCCTTCTTGACTGAATCACTTTGTCATGTCTCCTGGTTTCGTGGGAGGGATCTCCACAGATGTCACAGCATTCTTTCATCATACAATCATCATGAAAATGATCATTGAAACCGCAGTGAGGACATGGTGAGAAAGGCTTAGCCTTCAGTCTTTGTTTGGAAGGTGTGGCATACTGATAGCCTTGGGTTTTGTATAGACCCCTTGCCTTTAAGGAAGCAGTGTGGGAGTTGTGATCACAAGTTCTGTGGTCCTCTTGTTTGCATATCATACAAAATAGGACTCTGTAGCATTTATCAGTGCTGTAATTTGGATAATTGCACAGTTCACATCTCCCTGAGGGTCTAGGTGTGGTTTTTGGTTTGGAAGAACCTGAGGATACTGAGGGCTTTGTAAATTTAGAGTCAGAGTTTTTCTCAGTAGACTCAATTTTCTCACTCAGCATCCTGACAAGTTCAGCAAGCTGATCAACCTTTGAATCAGTGCTTTCGGGCTTCACTTCAGTAGTTACTGAAGGTTTTTGGTGTTCAGTGGGTGCAGGAGTAGGTCTTTTCAGTATAGTCCTTCCTAACCCTGATTTCTCTTTAGGAGAATGTGGTTGAAAGACTAATGGTGCAAGGTCAGAATTGGGTTCTGCTCCCTGAAGTTGTTTCAGTGGAGGGAGTGGTGAATCAGACTTAGACACAGTGATGGACTCAGTAGGACTAAGTTCATCAGTGACTCCTAGCAGCTCCTTTATAGCCTGACTTTCAGGCTCCAGGATTCTTCCAGTGTTAAAATTTGGCAATTTACTATCAGGATTGTTTCTTTCAATCCAATCACTGGGTTTGGGAGCTAGTTCTTTGCTAGAGAGAATGTTGGTAAATAGAAAAGTTGTAGAATGGCTACTCTCCCCAGAAACTTCAGTGAGTTGGTCATCACCCAGACCAGCCTTTTTGGGGCTGGGTGAGAGACTCAGTGTTTGGAAAAGTTTGGGGTTTTTCTGAGACCATTTCCAAATAGTTTCCTTTTCTTTCTTAAGTTCTTCCTGAAGAGCTTGATTTTGTTTTACAAGTTCAGAGTTTTGAATTTGAAGTGTAACACTTTCAAGCTTGGCTTGTTTTAAGGCAAGTAATTCATCTCTACTATGATTTAATTCAAAACTCAGTTTGTTAAATTTTGAAAACAAATTAAATCTTTGCTCTTCAACATACTTAAGATCAACATTAATATAATCTAAGTAAGATTTCCAATCATCATTATCATCCATAGAAAGTAAAAGATTTACCTTTCTCATAGTGATATTGACCCATTCACCATTTCTTGCATGACTCTTCCCCACAGCAAGTTTGTTGTCTTCTGACAGAGGCATCAGGGCGCTGATGTGAACTTCATCATCATCAGAGGACACTTCAACCTCATCCCAGTCATATGTTTCAGCAACAAGCCCTTTGTTCTTGGCTTGAGTAGCCTTTGGAGCCTGAGGAGGCTGAGACACTGTTGAGGATGATTCAAGAAAAGCAAGCTTAGCTTTTGCCTTTCTGTACTTTGCTTCAAAGTCAATTTGAGGGACTTTTTCAAATCTTTGACTAGACTGAAGCATTTTTGGTTGAAATTTGCTGGGGCCTGAAAATGAGTTATTTCCTGAAAACTTGAAAGATGGTTCTGAGGTTGTTTTTGAAAAACAATCTTTAGCAAAATGCCCTATTTTGCCACATTTAAAGCATTCAGTATTGTCATTTGCTTTAGAAGGAAATTTGTTTTTCTTAAAAAACCTTTTTGAATTAGCAAGGAGTGCTCTTTCATGAAATTCAATTTGAAGATCATTAAGATATTCCTCACTGGTTCTTTGGTCAACCTCATCATCAGATTCATCCTGAAAATCCTGCACAACACCTTTTGAATAGAAAGCAGTTGATATGGGTGTAATTGTCAAGGCCTTTTTGGTCTCCTGAGCTTTACCAGGGTATCTCCTGGTGATAAGATTGTCTTCATAGACAAACTTCCCATAGATGGCAGGGAGCTCAAGGTTCTGAATGTGGTTTGCATTTCTCAATCCCTGAGAGAAGTTTAACCACTTCTCAGGGAGACTGTTGACAAAACCAACATTGATCTCATGTTTTGACAGTATAACACCATCATTGGTCAGCTCATTCAGGAGGGTCTTATACCGAGTATAAGTCTCAGAGAGACTTTCAGAATCCTTGGCCCTGAAGGTATTGAATTCAAGCTTCAGGTCCATGATTCTATTCTCTTTGGTATCAGAAGGCCCTTCATAGCTATGAACCAGGTCAGTCCATGTCTGCTGGGCAGTAGGACAGTTGATCACTGATTCCATTATATCATCAGGAAGGCATGATATAATGATGCTTTTCAGGCGCTGGTCTTGATTGACCACCCTCCTTTCATCTGGGGTCCACTGAGCTTCAGGTTTGATTAAACCTTGGGCAGTTGTTGGGACATATGGACCCTCATTAATCAATTTGATGTAATAAGGTTCCATCCCAGTTAAGTAGCAAAGCATTCGCTTTTTCCACTTATTAAATTTGCCAGCTTCAAGTCGAGGGGCAGTTGCTGAATAACTTCCACCCTTTTTATCAACAAGCTGGGGAACATCTATGTCAGTCATAGTGGGATCTTGATTTTAAAAACTTGAGCACTCTTAGGTTTTGAAAACAGGTATAAGTTTTACAAATCAGAGGCTCTGATGCCACTTGTTGGTCCCTTTGACTTGGTTATCAGTAACTAAAAAGCTAAAGTAACCAAGTTATATGACTTGAACACAAATGTATGAAAATGATTAACAATAAAGTAACGTAAAGATAAGAGACAATATTTTCCAACGTTTAATTCTTTATTAGAAGTTAATCACAAAGAATCGTACCTAAGTGTTTGCGGAATAACACTTGGGTTGAATTGACAAGTATTGTATGGACTCCTCACTAAACTCAACTAAGTGAGTGACAACTTAAATTACCCACTGAGCTATCTCAGGGGCTTGTGTTGTTCTTTGGAGGAGTAAAGTGGTTTGTGAATGCTTTGCATTAATTGCACAAACTTGTCAACTTTTACTCCTCACATTTGGTTCCTATTTATACACAAGTATAGAACAACTAAATATACATTGGACCTAAAGCTTCCTTAACAATATCTTGAAAGATATTATTCTTCTGGCAAGGAACCTTCATTGAGTTAGGTCCAAAAGGCACTTTCTGATGACAGACTGGTTTTAACCATTTGGGGAAAGTTTGACATTAAAGTGATAAAGCACTTTAATAAAGCAGCTCAGACTTTCCCGCCCAGTCCCGCCAAAACTTCAGTCTTCATGTCACCAGTCTTCAGTACGATTAAGTTGTTGAGGAGTCATTGGGGTTCAGTGAGTTATTGTCATCCTCACTGAACCCATCACCCTCTTCTTGGCTTAGATCACACTTCACTGAGTTCCGCCTCACTGAATGGAGAACCTTTCTTCTTAGGCTCGGTCTTAGCATCCTGAAGGTGACTCACTGAGTTACTGTTCACTCAGTGACTTGTTTACACTTAGGGGATTTTACGTTCAAATCCTTGTTAGAAGATTTGGGGAATTCAGTGACCCAACAAATATCTTTACAAATGTTTAAAATAGGGCTCAGCAAATCCACCCGAAAACTGACCTGAACCGACAAACCGACTGAAACCGGACCAAACCGAACCGAACCGATCTTTTTTGGTTCGGTTTCGGTTTTGTATATTTATTTCGATTTTTGTCGGTTTCGGTTCGATTCGGTTTTTTCGGTTCGAAGCCCGAAAACCGACTGGAACAGAGTTATCCAGTTCCGTTTCGGTTTTGATATCTATTTCTTGGTTCGGTTCTCGGTTTGAGTTTTTCCTTTTTTCGGTTTTCAGGTCGGGTCGGTTTTTGTCGGTTCGGGTCAAGTTTGACCTGATGCTCACCCCTAGTTTAAAACGTGAAATGATCTCTCAATTTAGTGTATACTATCTATAAAGATCGCTTTCTCTATGTTTTATCGGTTATAAAAAGTTGATGGCCGATCGATCACACTTTAATCATGATGTATGCTCTTTAATCATGATGTATGCTAACTTAAAAAAAAAGCCTTTTTTTCTAACGTGCCATATATATGTGATAGCCAAAGGCTACAAACGAGGACAATCTACATACATCACTCAATCATGTTTAAATCATGATAAAAGAAAGTTTGAAAACTAGCCAAATATTCGTTCAGTGAATCATCTTTCCTTTTTATTCATTTAATAAAAAAACATATTTCCCAGCTCCAGTTACACATTCTGTCACTTTAAAGAAACTTTTTTAAACTACGTATAATGAGTTAATGACTTTGGACAAGAGAGGCGATATGCATACCATCAAAAGTGATGTGCACACCACAAAATTACATTAGTGATGCACAAAATTACCATAGTACCAGTGAGATATTTTCTATGTTGTGTTACAGATTACGTTATAGGTACTAAAACTTATGTTACGAAAAACCTTTTATATTCACAATTTCTTAACTATACGCATATAGTGATAAGGAGAAATTTGATACGCTTTTAGGGGGTCATTTAAGCCCTAAATTGTGTTTTTATGATCAAATATTACCCCAAATCATTTCTTTTGTCAATTTACGTACTTTGGAGAAAAATTCTGGAAAATGGAATATTTTGGACGTTTTTGGAGCATAAAGTGAAGAAAACGACAAAGTCAAAAATCCAAGCTGGAAACAGTACCTGACGGCGTCAAGTATCACAAGGTGACGCTGTCAAACGTTGATCAAGAGGTGGACATTTGTTTTACACTTGACGCGCCAGAAAGGAAATTGAAGATTTACACGTGACGGCGTCACGTTCTAACTTACCAAGGCCATCACGTATGAAGTTAAAAAGAGACGCCCCAGAGCTAATTTGAACCAGACGGCGTCAGATGTGGATCTAGGCAATCCGAGAAACCCTAAGACGGTGACTTCACGACGTCACGTCCCAAATGGTGACGCCGTTAGATTGTATTTTCTATATATATTTTTGGATTTTTCATTCATTAGGGGAGGAACTTTTGTGCTACAAACCCTTGACGATTTTACAGCCTTTGTAAGGGTTTCAAACCCCTTCTTTCATCCATGTTTAATTGAAGATAAGTTATCCATTAATCATTCAATATGTCTATGTGTTGTTTGATTATCTCGTGTGATTTTCTTTCTATTAACATGCTAGCTTAGTTTATTGGTGTTTACTTAGATCTAATGAAACCTAGCTATTGATTATTGATTGTTGGTTTGTCATTGATTGTTGTGGGTGATTGATTCTAGTGTCAGGCTTAAGAAAACTGGCTAATCTCCTATACGGTAACTTGCTTGAACGTCTTAAGAAACGTAATCGGATGTGTGCTACGGTTTTATTGGTTGTATTAATGCATAAGTAACTATTAATGAGGCCATGATAGAATACTAAACGTGTAGTCATAAGAAGAGATAGAAGCTTATAGAGTTGGGGAAGATCGTACACGGCCCCACGAATGGTATTAAGGAATACAACCCTTCATCCACGCAATTGTGACAAATCAGCTAATCAATAGAAGATAACTAGGAAGTAATGAAATCTAAGTAAATACGATTTTCTCCATATAGAAGTTCCTACCATTTTATTTTCTTGTTATTTTTATTTTATTGTTCAAGTAGTTATTTGGGTTAGTTGGCTAGCAACTAATTCCGCCCACTCTTCCAATACCCGAGATATTTACTTGCTTTCCATAAAACATAAAAATACAAAAAGAATCATCCCTCACCTCTAGACCTAGTTAGATTAGTTTCAATCCTAACGAACACTATTCCTTGAGAGAACGATCAATCCCCCGGTACTTGCCACTCACTATACTACATCGGTCAGGTACACTGCCTGGTGGGGAGTGCAAGCTTCTCAAAATCCCTTGAGAAGTAAAACCTTTTGCAAGGTTACAAAACCACACATCATCTACACACGGGGTTGAACACGGTTCGAAAACCGAACTGGCCCGATCAAACTCGAGCCGAACCGAGCAAAACCGGACCGAGCCGAAAATTGATCTAGCCCAAAACATCGGACCGAGGATGGAACTGAAATATTCGGTCCAGTCCGATTATTCAGTCAGGTCTGGTCCAAAAAAGCGTAATGGTCGGTTGTGTGTAAGATCGAATCAGGCCATACCGGACCGAAGACCGAATATGAAGAAAATAGTGGACTGAAGACCAAACCGAAATATGTGTGGCCCAGTCTGATGGGTCCGAGTTTTAAATTCGGTTCGATCCACGGTCTATTATGCTCCAAAACTATAAGCATTCACTTCCCAATGGGGTGTTTCTTTCTGCTTATATAGCTCGACTTATGACTGATTTAATTTTGGGCTTATGTTTCTTTTATGATTTAAAAAAAATAACTTTCCGGCTTATATAAATTTATTAGGCTAGTGGTAAGGGGCGTGAGCCCTCCACCACGTGAGGAGGAAGTCACGTGCGACAACCAAAACACACCATCACGTCACCCGCAAACCAACCAAAAAAATGACGGTGAAAGGTGAGCCGGTCACCTTTCGATTTTATTATATTTGGTTTGTGAGTGTGTGTGGTATGTTTGCATTAAAATAGATATTTTAATGAGAAGTGGGGTGGTGTTACTACTATGATTGAAAAGTTAGGGGAAGTGAGATGAGATAGAAAAATAAAGTAACGCTAATGTGTAAGATGAAAAAGTAGTTGTCAAAAGTGACTGTTGCCTTTAGTCTTTTGTCATAATAAACTTATATATCACAAAAGGTTTTTAAATAAGTTAAAAAACAAAAGCCAAAATCAAATAAAATATAAACTGAAACAAACACCCTGATTGGCGTCGAATATTCGGTACAAACATTCCTTTTTCCCAAAAAAAAACAACATTTTCCCATCACAAAAAACAACATGCCCAAAAGTAGCAAAAAATATCAAAACACATGACTAGTGATACTTTACTTCCAAGTTTAGATCACTTTACTTTGTTACTGGCGTCAACTCATCATTACAATTCACAAATAACATGCGCATAATATCTCTATACAAAAAATATACTAGTATAAATTAACAACAGCAACTAGTGATCATTTATCTCTATACAAAAATTAACATGAAAATAATTAAGCTCCAAAAATGGCTGTTTATCATAGCGTTGACCGTGAGCGTTGTGAACGGTGGGTATTTCAAGCCGTTTAATGTGAGTTATGATCACCGTGCACTTATAATCGACGGTCAACGCCGCATGCTTGTTTCTGCCGGTATTCATTATCCACGTGCCACACCGGAGGTACTTATTATTATTTCTTACTAACGTGGCATGTTTTGTTAGGTTAATTTGTTTATTAAAATAGCGTTTTTGTAGTTGTAATTGTAAAATGTAAAATGATGTGAGTGACTTCTCTAAATTTTTGAAAATTTTGAGGGCCCGGGACGAAATTACCTAACGAGGCTTTTCGAGAAGAAATGTTATATATAGAGTGTCGTTGTTTATAAGATATATAACACAATTAGTTATCTAAACGTTCAAGCATGTTATTGATTTAAGATAGTTTTTCTCATCAATATTTTTTTTTTTGGTGAAAAATATGTGTACACATACATATCATTGTTAACGGGACAGATTTTGAGTCCTCAAAAAATTGTGGAGCCCTGAGCGGTCGCCCACCTTGCACAACCTCAAAGATGGCCCTGAATGACGTAAAACTGAATGCTTATTTTAGTATGTTTTATAATAGGACAAACAAGCATTATATTTTAAACGCTAAAAGGTCAGGCGGTTATCGTTGCACATACTATTGTGTTTGTGTGTGTGAATTTGTTGTTGACGTGGATTGTGGTCACGTTTAGCGAAAGTAAATGTTGTGTTGTTACTGGAATTGCTGGAGATAGAAATGGAAAAGGTGATTAAAAAAATTGAAATTATTTCTATAAGCTATATGAAGCAGCACTTGATTTTAATAGATTATGAAAGATATAACAAAAATGATATTTTAAGTAGCTTATTTAAAAAAAAATAAAGCACAATCAACTCATTATCTTGTGTGCCAAAACATAACATTTTTTAGGTTATTTTGATTAAAAATGAAATGATTACTCATGAGGATTATTAGTGTAATGCATCCTTAAGTTTGACCATTGCCACGTGTCATTGCTTAAGGCTATGTTTGACAAAACTAGCAGCAAGGAGTTGTTATTTTAAAGTGTTTCGTAAGGAGTGTTTAGCTTTTAGATTTTGTTTGAAGGTTCCTATTCGAGACACTAATAAAAGAAGCATTTAGTTTTTATTGCCATCTTACACTTTATAAAACGTAAACCAAACTGTTGCGCTAATTTTACCAAACATTTATGTGAAAAGATTGAAGTATGGCGTACTAAATTTAGGACTACATGATGTTTAATTACCCCAGGTGGCCATTATTAGGAATATATTGCTGGAAATGAGCGTGAATGTTTTCATTTCAGCCACGTGGCCGTTGGTTGACTACTGCCAGCCACAGGTCTATGATTAGAAATGTAATTAGGATAATATATTGATTTGGTGAAAATATATGAAATATTGTTAGAAATGAGTTGGAATGTTGATATTAGTATAGGAATTGGGGAACACAAGTGTAACTAAGTTAATATGCAAGTGTCTTCTTTTTATTGTCAGTGAAGTACTCGATAAGCTTGGACATTTGTCTTTTTGGGCGAATTTTGTAAGAATATATTTAGTAGCGTAAAACTGAAACAGCATAAGAAAACGTGAAAGGCAGTTTGACTTTTGTCTAAATACTTAAACCGAGGCTTTTGTTAAAGCATTAAGCATCATGTATCTTATATATACTAGAGACTAGTCCAGTCGGGTTTTCACATCAAGTGTTATATGCTGCTATATAGTGAAACTCATTGGTTTTACCTGATGTCAGATGTGGCCTGATCTGATTGCCAAGAGTAAGGAAGGCGGGGCTGATGTTGTTGAAACTTATGTATTTTGGAGTGGTCATGAGCCAGTTAGAGGACAGGTGTGCTAGTTTCTTCAGCCATCTTTCTTGGTTTTGGATTGTCTTTGGTAGATGATATCATGGAATGTCTCACTTTCTTCATGTCTTTTTCCTCTTTTGCGCAGTATAATTTCAAGGATAGGTATGATCTCGTGAAGTTTGTAAAGTTGGTGGGAGAAAGTGGGCTGTATCTGCATCTTCGAATCGGCCCATATATTTGTGCAGAGTGGAATTTTGGGTCTTAACTTTTCCTCTAATCTTGTTAAATATAGCGTGGTTTCAATTTTTTCCAAAAAACATAGATACATTCATTTTTGTTACACTTATGGAAACTATTATATATTTGTGCTCTATAAAACAATATGACTATGCAGGGGGTTCCCTGTGTGGCTTCGTGATATTCCTGGAATTGTATTCCGAACAGACAATGCACCTTTTAAGGTACAAGTGGAACTTTTAATCTATACTTTATGTTTAATCTGTTGCTTTCCCCTTACTATTGCTTGGTGTTAGAGGTTATAATTGATAATCGTAATGCATTATGTTATTGTAGGAAGAGATGAAACGCTTTGTCAAGAAAATAGTAGATGTAATGCGGGACGAGTCTCTTTTTTCTTGGCAAGGTGGCCCAATCATCATGCTACAGGTTGTCTTACAGTTTATTTGATAATCAGGTATAAGCTGTTTTAGAATTGTAAGTGATTAACTTGATTGTAGTTGTTGTATCAGATTGAAAATGAATATGGAAATTGGAATGTCCAAGGCCCATTTGGCCAACCAGGAAGAGAATACATAAAATGGGCTGCAGATATGGCTATTGGACTTGAAGCTGGTGTCCCATGGGTTATGTGCAGGCAAACAGATGCTCCAGAATATATTGTACCTTTCTTCTTTGTTGACTATAAATTCTCATATTTTGGATTATGGATAAAATAATATAAATTTTTTGTACACGCAAATTATTTATAGAAGTTAATGATTTCTAAACTATAAAATATGTGTTTTGGGTTTATACTATCTTACATAAAAATATCCATCTTGACTTGCACGCCCTTTTTGCTACCTATAATGACAACAATCTGATTTTTTCAGAATCACATGTTTTCTTTTTTTAAATGTGCAAATGGAAATTGTCAAATATTGATCATGCATGACTTGCTTTCTAAATATATCCTCCCCTGTTTCCTGCAGATAGATGGCTGCAATGGATTCTATTGCGATGGCTTTAAATCAAACTCTAAAAAGAACCCAGTACTTTGGACTGAAAATTGGGATGGATGGTATGCAAAAATCTCTGCATATTTATGTTTACTTTCTCAAAGTTTAGACATGTTAAGCAGTAGGAGTATGAATGGATACACATCTTTAAATGTATCTACCAGATATCAACAGAACTATTTTAATCTTTCCCATCTATATGAAAGGTATACAGCTTGGGGAGGAAGACTTCCTCATAGGCCTGTGGAAGACCTCGCATTTGCTGTTGCTCGATTTTATCAACGAGGTGGAAGCTTTCAGAATTATTATATGGTAAGGAACGCTGCAATAAATATCCATCCTACAAAATTATTATTCATTATCATACCTGACACATGTCCCTTGTAATTATCGCTTTTAATGTTTAATTCTAAGCCAGACCGAGATCAATTCCTTTTATGACCATTTTCAATGTCAACACACTAGTATTAATCTTTGTTTTTTCTACTATATGCACTAGTTTTTTGGCGGGACAAATTTCGGCCGGACTTCTGGAGGTCCTAATTATATCACCAGTTATGATTTTGATGCTCCAATTGATGAATATGGTAAGATTCAAGTATTGTATATTTATAACCTTTTATTAGTCATAGCGGGTGTTGATATGTGTTTTTAGCTTATCACTGCTCTAACCTTGACAATGATTTCCCTCTGCTTAGGTCTTCTAAGTCAGCCTAAATGGGGGCATCTAAAAGATCTGCATGCTGCGATAAAGCTTTGTGAGCATGCACTAGTTGCTGCTGACTCAGCTCAATATATAAAATTAGGATCTTCACAGGAGGTGTGTTCAAGTCCTCTATTTTTATCATCAAACTTGTGACAGTAAATTGACACAGTCTGCACTATTTGTTCAGGCACATGTTTACCGTGGTGGTAATACAAGTATTTGCTCAGCATTCCTGGCAAATATCGATGAACATCAATCAAGCACTGTACAATTCCTTGGTCGATCGTACACTTTACCACCATGGTCTGTGAGCATACTACCAGACTGCAAAAACACTGTATTGAACACTGCAAAGGTTTGAATTTTGTAACTATTTGACAACTTTCGTTGACGTCTTACTTTTATTCCCATGATAACTAATCACCTACTCATGAGTTTATTTGCTAACTGCATTCTTTTAAAAATGGACCAGGTTGGGGCGCAGACCTCCATCAAAGTGGTAGATGTCGAGTCTACATCATCTACAAAAACTTCTGCTCGCGAGCTCTTAATGGTTCAGAAGGAAGACCCACTTGTCTTTGGATCATGGATGACTTTTAAGGAGCCCATTGGTGTTTGGGGCGATAATTTCACTGTTCAAGGCATTTGGGAGCATCTAAATGTGACAAAAGACCGATCAGATTATTTATGGTATATAACCAGGTACAGCATGGCCATAATAGCAGCTACTTTTTTTCTTTTTTTTTTAATGTAGGTTTTGAATGTACAATTAGAAAAGATGTGTCCAAGTTCTCCAAAAGGTGTAAATCGGTGGGAACACCCTGATCCTATGCATTTTTTGATGCCAAGCGGACCCCAAGGACCCGGCCCCATGCGATGAGCACCTGTTCTCATTGATCTAATTAGTCGGGAGTTGGGATCTAACCCAAGGCCATTTTCTCCAATAGGCCCTCCTTGGACCAGTCAAATGAGTGTTTGCGGTGGGGGAATGGTATCATTGGACTTTAGTGCCAAGGAAGAGACTTGAACTTGGGTCTATTGACCCAAGCACAAGCACCCTTACAATTAGACTAAAGCTCCAATGATATAAAAGATGTGTCTAAGTTATGTGTACGCTTTATATGAGGCTAGCATTGGTCAGTTGAAATTCTACTATGTGCCAACATACATGATAGTTAACTTACCTCATTGATTTATGTTTTTATATTCTAGAAGTCATAAAATTTAAACAAGTCTTATTGGTATCATCATTTGGTGTTTGTTTAACACATTTCACTCTTAAAGGAGCTCTAAATTTTTAAAAGTGTATTATAAATATTGCTTCAATAAAATGCAGAGTAAATGTTTCTGATGAGGACATTAAATACTGGAAGGAAAATGCAGTTAGTCCATTACTTAGAATTGATAGAATGCGTGATGTGGTTCGTATTTTCATCAACGGACAACTAATAGGTAACCGCCAATGCTTCTACTTTGTGGACTTGAACTTATTTGAATTGTGTTGTATCTCAAATGGATCAAATCAGATAATTAGATAGATGATTCGGGTCGAATCGGTTGAAAGATGCTGAACTCTATATTTATACACATGTCTTCCTAAATTGAATTATTTAAAGAACTTGATGGATAATGTAATAATCCTTAAGTCAAACTTGTTTTGACCTATTGCCCGTATTCCCACTTTACCTTATACAACCAAGACACCTTTTCTTGTTGTTGGATAAAGGTGTCCTGGTTCCCCGAGAATATATCTTGCAACTCCTTTCCCTGCCCTCAAATTAGACATTGCATCATTGTTCTATATTTTTTAGAGTAGCATATCTCCTTACAGAAACCTAACCCTGATGTGTTTTATCTGTATTTTAATAAAAGGAAGTGCAAAAGGTGACTGGGTTGAGGTTGTTCAGCAAGTTCAACTTAAGCAAGGATACAATGAGTTGATGTTATTGTCACAGACAGTGGGCCTGCAGGTACTTAATAAATCGCACAATGGGCCAAGTCTGGTTTGGGTTGTAAAAAATTAAGATTATTAAAGCTAAAGTTTTGGGTTTTGACCCTTTCCTATTTCAGTGTAAGTTTTTCAGATGGACGCAACCCAATTTGACCCATTATAAGTAAATGAGTCTTCCACTCTGGTCCTCTAACTCTACATAATATTTTAAAACCAAGTTAACCAATTTCTATCAAAAAATGATTCAGATTTCATGTTAATTGTCCTAATTTATCATTCCTGCAGAACTATGGTGCCTATCTTGAGAAAGATGGAGCAGGATTTAAGGGTCAGATCACTCTAACAAATTTTGAAAATGGGGATGTTGATCTAACACATTCACAATGGACCTATCAGGTACTTTTGTATGTAATGCTTCTCAACATTACCACATTAATCGAGCTGTGAGAGAGTTTCGGTCGTATATCACGGGTTTTGACCAATATAGTAAGGATGGAACATCTCAAATAAGATTAACTCATCAAACTGATTTTCCAGTACAAGGTTACTAAAGGAAACCAGCCTTATGAAGAGGCTTTTTTTTTTTTTTTTTTTTTTTTCTTTTTTTTTCATAAACCAAATTGATACCAATTTTTATCATAGGTTGGACTTAAAGGAGAATTCATGAAAATTTTTGCTACTGATGATAATGAAAGCTCGAAATGGACTAATCTGACACAACAAGAGGTTCCATCAATCCTTTCTTGGTACAAGGTAAAATCAAGCTAAGCTTACTTTACACATTTATCTTCAAGCGATGAATGAATTTACTTCATATATTATCGGTGCAACTTGGTTTATACAACATACATCGATATTTTACATCTTATTATTAATGGTTTCTGTCCACTAGCTTTCGATATACAAGAATATTTAGTTCCTTATAAGATATCAGCATTTATGGATAACAGTACCAATGGTACCCTCTTTCACTTTTGGTTGATGGCAGACACAATTTGATTCCCCAGGCGGGAAAGATCCGGTGGTTATTGATATGAGCAGTATGGGTAAAGGTGAAACTTGGGTTAATGGACATCATATAGGAAGATATTGGACTCTTGTTGCCCCAAAAGATGGCTGTCAAGAAAATTGTGATTATCGTGGATTTTATGACCTTAACAAATGCAATACAAATTGTGGAAAACCTACTCAGACACGGTAATATTCTTTAAAGACAATGTTTTATATGTAATACAAGAGGTCTCAATTTTGACACACACACTTATAAATGGGTTAATTTGGGTTATGTTTTTATCCGAACATTTGAGACGGGTATTATTAAAAAACTAGTAACCAAAAAGGAAAAGGGTTGAACATGTTAATAGTTGCCTAAAGCGTATTCTTATGTATAAACCCTCTTAAACCATTCAATTTAATTATACTTATGAAATAATGCATTTTTTAAAATCATGCTTTGACACACTAGTTATTTATTAAAATGTCTCAAGTGTTTAATGCCAAACCAATCTGACCCGACCTGCACAACAAATTACCCATTTTGATCCGGACTCGTTTCTACCCGCACATCCCCTTTTGCCACCTTTATGTTGTACCATTGTATGCGAGTATGCAACTGTAAGTTATTTAAGAAACCTAGTAAAAGTGGTTGCAGTTTTGACGTAGTGATTTGAATAAAACAGGTATCATGTACCAAGATCATGGTTACAGCCAAAAGACAATCTTCTTGTTCTATTTGAGGAAACAGGAGGGAACCCATTTAAAATTTCTGTTAAGACGGTTTCGATTGAAACTGTCTGTGCTCATGTATCTGAGGATTACTATCCACCTGTTCAAACATGGTCCCATTCAAATGGAGAATTTATAACAAGCCAGAATAATCCAGTTATGCAGCTGCAGTGTGAAGATGGGTATACTATTGCATCAATAGACTTTGCAAGTTATGGAACCCCGCAAGGTAGCTGCCAAACATACTCAACAGGCAAATGCCATGCATTGACTTCAGCATCCATCTTGTCCAAGGTAAGATAGATGAGATACATACATATACATATAGGGCAAGTCAAGAAAAAATGATATAGACACAACTTAGCATTTGTATATGGCATTTTGTTCTACATGATGCTAATGAAATGGTATTTCCATTAAAAGGATTCTTAATTACACTTATTCTTATGAAACAGGCTTGTGAGGGACAAAATAGCTGCAAAGTTGAAGTCTCTAATTCCGTATTTGGAGACCCATGCCGTTGGACTGTAAAAACCTTAGCCGTTAAAGCAAGATGCAAACCATCACCAACATCAACTTTATGGCACACCGGATTATCAGAAATATGATACCAAAAAACAAGAAATCTTGGAAGCTCGATTAGTACTCAATGGTACAAAATATCCGCTTGTGCTTCTCTAGGGTTCTGTACGCGTGAACATTTCATTTGTCGAAGTATCGTATATTGTAGTGTACATATATACAAGAATAAAAAGAAGTTTGACTAATGGTGACTTTTTTTGGAAATATGTTACAACTTTTTACGAGGGTCTTTCTTGGCTCTCTTTTGCAATTTTCGTTAAAAAAAAATGGGGCATACAAACATCATGTGCAAATAATGGGAAAGATACGAAATAAATACTCCCTGTAGGACGGCAAGAGTTCGAGTAAAACAAAAAAATATTTTACCCCAAAACTAAACAAAATAAAGTTAATTGCATTTTTGCTCCCTGAGGTATGGCTAAATTGCAGGTTTGGTCTTCAAAACTTTGAAAGTGCAACGACAGTTCTTTCACCTCTTACTGAGTAAGATGTTATATGTCTAACTGGGTGTGACTAAAAAAAATGTCTGACCACATATTACTAATAAGAGTAAAAAGACTGGTAAGACATTTTATAAAAACAAACACATCCTAAAAAAAATATCAAAACACATGAGAGATAAGATCACAATAATAACAATATCCACGTCATCATCAAGTACCGATACTTTCCTTCTAAGTTAACTAACACACACTCACACAGACTTATATATAGTCACAACAACTAGTAGTGATCATCATCTAATAATAATATCCATTTCACAATTAAGCATGCAAAAATGGTTAGTAATTATCATGGCGTTGACCGTGAGCGTGGTCAACGGTGCGTATTTCAAGGCGTTTAATGTGAGTTACGATCACCGTGCGCTTATAATCGACGGTCAACGCCGCATGCTTGTTTCTGCTGGTATTCATTATCCGCGTGCCACACCCGAGGTAGTTTTTTTTACACGTAGTAGTGTGTGTTTGTGTGTGTGAATTTGTTGCTGACGTGGCATGTTTTAGATTTAATTGGTATGATTAGAATCTTAACGGAGACTTAGTTTTATAAATACGTACCTGCGCAATGCGGTGGCGGGTACCCGGTGACTATTTTTGTGGCGAGCAAATGTTTGGTGGCGGCAATGATTGAGCCAAGAGACCGAGAGAACCTGTCAGTGGGTTGTGTGTGTTTTTTATGTGGTTGGTGTGTGATAGGCTTACGTGCAATATGTATCCTTAAGGTCAGGGACGGAGGGACGGAGCCAGGAATTAGGAATAAGGGGGGCGAAATTGTTTTCTCAAGCTAACAAAGTAATTTAACTAATGGTTAGGGGGTCATTTGCCTATAGTTGCATCATATGCTTAAATTTTATAAGGTAAATAGCAAAGCAATTGGGCGTGTTGGAGGGGGCCGAGCACCCCCTGGCCCCCACCGTCTCCACTTAAGGTTGGGGCAATGCTAGATTTTAATGGGCTATTACAAGTTTTTAATGGGTTGTAACAAGTCTTCGTATGGTTTAAATGGGATACATCAATATCGGAGGATGTTAAAAATACGAGAATTTAAGACACTAATTATGTATATGCTAATTTTTATGCTTAGCAAAAGTAATTTCCATAGAAATGTTTTTGGTCTTAAAATTTTAAGCCTACTATATTTAGAATGTCCTAACCCTTTATAAAGGAGTACAGATAAAAGTGATTGTTGATTTATCTGTAATTATAAAGTGTAAAATGACGTAAAAAGTAAACGGTTATTTTAATAGTGTTTTTAAATAGGACAATCAAGCATTATATTTTAAATGTTAAAAGGTCCACTTGCCACGCATGAGGTAGTTATTATTGCACATACTAGGTTATGTTTGGTAGCAAGCGATTAGGAGTGTTTTGAAGAGCAACTAGCGGTTAGTGTTTTGCACAAAATGCTTGTTTGGAAACAAGCAACTAGCATTCCTACTTTTCCTATACGCTCTAAATCAAAACGCTACTTCTAGTAGCATTTACGAGCAACTAGCGTTTCCACTAACTAATTATGACTATACAGGTATTGCACCAAACACTTTATCAAAACAAACACCTACTGCTTCGTGTTGCTTACTGCTACTGCTACTTTTTGCTGCCGCTATCTTCGCCAAACATACCCCTAGTGTGTATGAATTTGTTGTTGATGTGGCATATTTTAGGATATTTTGAGTAAAAGTGAAGTGATTAATCGTTTTGATTAGAATCCTAATGGACACTTGTTTTTTTATTATTGCCACGTGCCACTGATTAGTAGTATGGCTACGTTTGGCGACGAACGTTTAGTTTTTGGATTTTGTTGAAATGCTCCTATTGGAAACGCTAATAAAAGAAGCGTTTAGGTTTTACTGTCATTTTATAATTGTAATTACAACTATGTTACCAAACACTTTTGTAAAACAGAGAACTATTGCTAACTAGTGTTTTAGTTATGTATTAGGTGTATTAATTAGTGCCACAGTTAGATTAGGAAGATAATTAAGAGGATTTATTATGAATTTGGAACGCTAGTAAAAAAACATTTAGTTTTTACTGTCATTTTAAAGTTTATGATTGAGATACACTTATGTTACTAAACGCTGTTACAAAACAAACTAGTTTTGCCAAACATATTACAATAGTATTTTTTATGTGTGTTGATTACTGCCATGTGGCAGTTAGTAGGATAAATAGGAAGGTAATCAAGAGGATTTATGAATTTATCATTTATTTGGAAAGATTGAAGACGGTGTACTAAATTTAGGACTATGTGACGTTTAATTACCCCACGTGGCCATTATTAGGAATATATTGTTGGAAGTGAGCGTGAATGTTATCATTCCTGCCACGTGGCTGTTGGTTGACTACTGCCACGGGTCTGTGATTAGAAATGTAATTAGGAGAATATACAGTTTGTGGAAAGATACGAAATATTGTTGGAAGTGAGTGTGAATCTTATTATTAGTATAGGAATTGGGGAACACAAGTTTAACTACATTTAAACAGTAGCGTTGTCTTTTTATTGCTAGTGAAGTACTCAATAAACTTGGGATTACTTTTAATTTGTCTTTTTGGGCGAATTTTGTAAGCATATGATTAGTAGTGTGAAACTGATAAAGCATAAGAAAACGTGGAGGACAGTTTAACTTTTGACTAAAAAGATAAAAAAGTACTTAACTAAGGCTTTTGTTAAAGCATTAAGCATCATGGATCTTATATATACTAGAGACTAGTCCAGTCAGGTTTTGACATCAAGTGTTATATGCTGCTATATAATGCAACTCATTGGTTTTACCTGATGTCAGATGTGGCCTGATCTGATTGCCAAGAGTAAGGAAGGCGGGGCGGAGGTTGTTCAAACTTATGTATTTTGGAGTGGCCATGAGCCAGTTAGAGGACAGGTGTGCTAGTTTCTTCAGCTTTCTTTCTTGGTTTTGGATTGTTTTTGCTAGATGATTTCATCCAATGTCTCACTTTCTTCATGTCTTTTTCCTCTTTTGCGCAGTATAATTTCGAGGATAGGTATGATCTCGTGAAGTTTGTAAAGTTGGTGGGAGAAAGTGGGTTGTATCTGCATCTTCGAATCGGCCCATATGTTTGTGCAGAGTGGAACTTTGGGTCTCGACTTTCCCCTTATTCTAGTTAAATATAGATTAGTTTCAGTTGTGTCAAATAAACTTGTATTTCTCCGTGTTTGTAAATCTTGGAAACTGTTGAAAAAAATAAGGTCAATAAACACTAACATTAAGTGATAACTGTGTAGGGGGTTCCCAGTATGGCTTCGTGATATTCCTGGAATTGTATTCCGAACAGACAATGAACCATTTAAGGTACAACTAGAGCAGATAGCTTGTAGTTTATATATGTAATTCGTTTCTTATCTATGGTGGAATATAGTTTTTTTGAACTATATTGGTTACTGTGATTGCTTTGTGCTCATTGTTATGTATGATAATGGTCATCACCATTTTATTGCAGGAAGAGATGAAGCGTTTTGTCAAAAAAATAGTAGATGTGATGCGGGACGAGTCTCTTTTTTCTTGGCAAGGTGGCCCAATCATCATGCTGCAGGTTGTCTTCAAGTTATTTGGTCATTATCTAATCTGCAAGGTATAAGTTATTTTAGAATTGTTAATGATTAACTTGGCTGGAGTTGTTGTCTCAGATTGAAAACGAATATGGAAATATCGAAGGCTCATATGGCCAAAAAGGAAAAGACTACGTAAAATGGGCTGCAAATATGGCTGTTGGACTTGGAGCTGGTGTCCCATGGGTTATGTGCAAGCAAACTGATGCTCCGGAATACATTGTACCTTCCTACTTTGTTGACTATAATGACAACAATCTGAATTTATCTTGCTTTCTAAATGTCTCCTCCCCTTGCTTCCGCAGATAGATGCCTGCAATGGATACTATTGTGACGGCTTCAAACCAAACTCTAACAAGAAACCAGTACTGTGGACCGAAAATTGGGATGGATGGTATGTAAATCTCTGCATATTTCTGTTTACTTTCTCAAAGTTTGGACATGTTAAGCAGTAGGACTGTAGGAGTATGAATGGATACACCTCTTTAAATGTATCTAATAGATATCAACAGTTCAGTTTTTAATCTTTCCCATCTATATGCAAGGTATACAACTTGGGGAGGAAGACTGCCTCATAGGCCTGTGGAGGACCTCGCATTTGCAGTTGCTCGATTTTATCAACGAGGGGGAAGCTTTCAGAATTATTATATGGTAGGGAACACTACACTGAATATCCATCCTACAAAACTACTTTAATTACTATTAGAATGTTTAATTCTAAGACAGTAGTATTGATCTTTGTTTTTTCTTCTATATGCACTAGTTTTTTGGCGGGACAAATTTCGGCCGGACTTCTGGAGGTCCTAATTATGTCACTAGTTATGATTATGATGCTCCAATTGATGAATACGGTAAGATCCAAGTATGTATATCTATTACCTTTACTTACTCATAGCGGGTGTTAATATGTGTTTTTGGCTTATTAACATTGAAATTGGTTCCACTTTGTTTAGGTCTTCTAAGTCAGCCTAAATGGGGGCATCTAAAGGATCTGCATGCTGCTATAAAGCTTTGTGAGCCTGCACTAGTTGCTGCTGACTCAGCTCAGTATATAAAATTAGGATCTTCGCAGGAGGTTTGTTCAAGTCCTCCTGCTTTTATCATCCAACTTGTGACAGTAGATTGACACAGTCTGCACTATTTGTTCAGGCACATGTTTACCGTGGTGGTAATACAAGTATTTGCTCAGCATTCCTGGCGAATATCGATGAACATAAATCAGGCACTGTACAATTCCTTGGTCAATCATACACTTTACCACCATGGTCTGTGAGCATACTACCAGACTGCAAAAACGCTGTACTGAATACTGCAAAGGTTTGAATATTGTTACTATTTGACAAAACTTTCTTTCACGTCTTACTTTTATTCCCATGATAGCTAATCAACTACTCATGAGTTTATTTGCTAACAGAATTCTTTTAAAAATGGACCAGGTTGGGGCGCAGACCTCCATCAAAGTGGCAGATCTCGAGCCTACATCATCTGCAAAAACGTCTGCTCCCGAGCTCTTAATGGTTCAGAAGGAAGACCCACTTGTCTCCGGATCATGGATGACTCTTAAGGAGCCCATTGGCGTTTGGGGCGATAATTTCACTATTCAAGGCATTTGGGAGCATCTAAATGTGACAAAAGACCGATCAGATTATTTATGGTATATCACCAGGTACAGCATGGCCATAAATAACAGCTACCTTTTTTTTTTTTTTTTTTTTTTTTTTTTTTTTTCAATGCACAATTAGAAAAGATGTGTCTATAAGTTGAAATTCTACTATGTGCTGACATGCTCGATAACTTACCTCCGTGATTTATGTTTTTATATTCAAGAAGTCATAAAATTCAAACGAGTCTTATTTGTATTGTGTTTATTTACCTTGTTTCTCTAAATTTTGATATTGTATAATAAATATTGCTTCAATAAAATGCAGAGTATACGTTTCTGATGAGGACATCGCACACTGGAAGGAAAATGCAGTTAGTCCATCACTTAGAATTGATAGCATGCGTGATGTGGTTCGTATTTTCATCAATGGACAACTGATAGGTAACCGCCATTGCTTCTACTTTGTGGACTTGAACTTATTTGAGTTGTGTTGTATCTCAAACGGGTCAAATAAGCAAATTAGATAAAGGATTCGGGTCAAATGGGTTGAAAGATGCTCAACTCAATTTTTATGCATTAATAGGTCAAAACAAATTTGACTTAAAATGGGCCCGTCTTCCCACTCTACCTTACACAACCAAGACGCCTTTTCTTGCTATTGGATAAAGGTGTCCTGGTTCCCCGAGAATATATGAAAGTAGCATATCACCTTACAAAAACCTAACCCTGATGTGTTATACGTGTATTTAAAATACAGGAAGTGCAAAAGGTGACTGGGTCGAGGTTGTTCAGCAAGTGCAACTTAAGCAAGGATACAATGATTTGATGTTATTGTCACAGACAGTGGGCCTGCAGGTACTAAAGAATCGCACAATGGGCGAAGTTAGGTTGGGTTGAAATAGGTCAATGTTATCAAAATGGGCCAAGTCGGCGGGGGTGTTAGACAATTCCCCTTGTAGCTAAAGTTTTGAGTTTTGACCCGTTACTCTTTTCGCAACCCAATTCGACCCATTATGAGTCACATTATACATTATAATTTAAAACTAGGTCAATAATTTTCTATCTCAAACTGATTCAGATTTCATGTTAATTGTCCTAATCATCATTCCTGCAGAACTATGGTGCCTTTCTTGAGAAAGATGGAGCAGGATTTAAGGGTCAGATCACTCTAACAGATTTCAAAAACGGGGATGTTAATCTAACACATTCACAATGGACCTATCAGGTACTTTTGTATGTAATGCTTCTCAACATTACCACATCTATCGAGATGAAAAGTTTCTGAGAGAGTTTTGGTCGTATATCATGGGTTTTGGTCAATATAGTAAGGATGGAACATTGCTTCACAAACTAAATTGATATCAATTTTTATCATAGGTTGGACTTAAAGGAGAATTCATGAAATTTTTTGCTATTGATGAGAATGGAAGCTCGGATTGGACTGACCTGACACAAGAAGAGGTTCCATCAATCCTTTCTTGGTACAAGGTAAAATCAAGCTATGAATGAATTTACTTCACATGCCACAATAGATTATGCAAATCACTATGCCTTTGTGAAATCAATTTTTATTCGACTATGGCATGGTTGTAAGAAATTGATCATGTCTCTATGCAGTGCAACCTATACTTTGTCGATTGACCTCTTCAAAATATTATCGGTGCAACTTGGTTAACATCATACATCGATCTTTTACATTTTATTGTTGATGTTTTCTGTCCACTAGCTTTCGATATACGAGAATATTTAGTTCCTTATAAGATATCACCATTTAAGGATAACTATCCCTTTTTTTTGGTTGATGGCAGACACATTTTGATTCCCCAGGCGGGAAAGATCCAGTGGTTATTGATATGAGCAGTATGGGTAAAGGTGAAGCTTGGGTTAATGGACATCATATAGGAAGATACTGGACTCTTGTTGCCCCAAAAGATGGGTGTCAAGAAAATTGTGATTATCGTGGAGCTTATGATTCTGACAAATGCAATACAAATTGTGGCAAGCCTACTCAGACTCGGTAAATATTCTTTAAAGATAGTGTTTTCCATGTTATACTAGAGGTTGCAATTTCGACCCACTCACTTATAATGGGTTGATTTGGGTTATGGTTTCATCTGAACATTTCAAACCGGTATTATTGAAAAAAAATATACTTAAAAGGTAAAGGGTCGAACATGTTAAAAGTTGCCCAAAGCGTATTTCTATGCATAAACCCTCTTAAATAGTTTCTTATAAAATAATGTTTTTGTTTTTAAATCATACTTTGACACACTAGTTATTTATTAAAATGTCTCAAGTGTTTAATGCCAAACCAATCTGACCCGACCCACACCGCAAATTACCCATTTTGATCCGGACTCGTTTCTACCCGCACATCCCCTTTTGCCACCTTTATGTTGTACCATTGTATGCAAGTATGCAACTGTAAGTTATTTAAGAAACCTAGTAAAAGTGGTTGCAGTTTTGATGTGGTGATTTGAATAAATAGGTATCATGTACCGAGATCATGGTTACAACCAACAGACAATCTTCTTGTTCTATTTGAGGAAACAGGAGGGAACCCATTTAAAATTTCTGTTAAGACGGTTTCGATTGAAACTGTCTGTGCTCATGTATCTGAGGATTACCATCCACCTGTTCAAACATGGTCCCGTTTAAATGGAGAACTTATAACAAGCCAGAAGAATCCAGTTATGCAGTTGCAGTGTGAAGATGGTTATACAATTGCATCAATAGACTTTGCTAGTTATGGAACCCCTCAAGGTAGCTGCCAAACATACTCAACAGGCAAATGCCATGCATCGACTTCAGCATCCATCTTGGCCAAGGTAAGATAGATGAATACATACATATACATATAGGGCAAGTCAAGAAAAAAATGATATAGACACAACTTAGCATTCGTATATGGCATTTTGTTCTACATGATGCTAATGAAATGGTATTTCCGTTGAAAGGATTCTTAATTACAATTATTCTTATGAAACAGGCTTGTGAGGGACAAAATAGCTGCAAAATAGAAGTTTCTAATTCTGTATTTGGAGACCCATGCCCCAGGACTGTAAAAACCTTAGCCGTTAAAGCAAGATGCAAACCATCACCAACATCAACTTCATGGCACACCGGATTATCAGAAATATGATACCAAAAAACAAGAAATGTGTTGGTTATGCGCTCATAAATCAATAGTTATACGGCCGGGAATACGTGAGCCTATCGGGGCACACACGTATATACTTAGAGAACGTTTTAGTTAATTTAATTAATATATTAGATGTATTAATTATATTAAGTAATGTTTACGAAATTATTTAATGGGAGATAGTTAATCGTTAGACGCTTACATTAACTAACGGGCTAAACTAATTATATGTTATGGACTTATAATTTATGAATTAAGCCTAGTGAACTCATTTAGAAATGGTCCACCGAATATTCATAAATGTGGAGAATATCTCTTTGTCAAACTTGTACAAAAAGAATATTCATAAAAGTTGTGATGATTTCTTTGTTAAACTTGTACACAGAGAATATTAATAAATGTGGAAATGATTTTTGTCAAACTTGTATTGAAAGTTAGGACTTACGGAGTATTATATATATAATATTGGTTTGGCACTTTGAATATACAGGGATTTGACATTAATATATATTACGACACATTCTTAATATCTCCACAATAAACCAATCGGCTGTTCTTAAGCCTTGAGTATTCGCTCCTATTTAATAAAGAAACTAAACCGACTGTTTTGTGTTTCATTCGTAAGCAAGCACTAGCATCCTAACGTTCTTGCTAGACGTGTAGTGTGTGCATTTGATAGAGATCAACTCATTATAGTTGATTTGGTGATTTGTGGTACAAGATCAAGATCCGGAGTTTATCTATTTTTCAATAGATTCGAGGTTAGTATTTTATGTGTTTATTTAAATTATGTGTTTTAATTCATAACATTAAATATAGATCCATCCGCTGCGTACTCGTGGTATTGATGGTTTAATCAATATGAAATTCCTACAGTGGCATCACGAGCCATCTCGTTTGGTGTTATGGGTTACACATAGAGTCGCTTGCTACGCTAATTAAACACATATATTTATTCTTATGACAATAACATGCATTATTGTCATTTAACTAAAACTTGATCTTGTTTAATATATATATTAATGGTTAATAAGATTAAAAGGGGTTATGAAAATAAAAAGATTATTGTAATATGTTCTTTTCTTTTTCCAATCTTAAGGCTTGCGCGGTCATTATTATGACGTCTGTGGTCCACTTGGTACCAAGGTCGAAAACCATGTGGGAGCCTTAGATTCTCCAATTGGGGAAGACTCATTCTTGAGTTTTGGAGCACTACTTGTTTTACTGCTTTCCATTAGTGTCTGTCTTCACTTCTACCCCTTCTTCTGTCTGTTTTTTTATTTGCTTATATGTTTTATTCCTTGTGACTTGTTTTACATATTTGCTAATGATTTTGGAAATAAAAACAGACTAATTACTTATATCGAAACTTGTTTTTTAATTAAATCGTGGGTTCCATCAAGCTATTGAGGGTGTGGATCATTACTCGAAGCTACCAGGATATAGCTTGCTGGATATCGTGAGATTTAATTATTGTCTGTTTATATACACACTTAATTCCTAGTGACCAGTTATGTGTTATGTGTAAAACTTGTTTTTTTTTTACACTTAAACGGACTATAAACTATTGAAATCTGATTTAATTAAATCGCGGGTTCCATCAAGCTATTGAGGGTGTGGATCATTACTCGAAGCTACCAGGATATAGCTTGCTGGATATTGTGTGATTTAATAAACTTTAACTATAAGATACCTAAAGTTTTGTGCTTTTATTAATGATCTTTGATCATATCAAGATCTAGGGTTTGAGTGACCTTTAATCTTTTCCCGCCCCACTACATGTTTCGGCATATGTGGGAATTATTGGAAAAACTTGGGTCTTTTGACTCATGCAGAGTACAATATAGGGTTTGATCACTCTTTAATTTTTTCCCGTGGTAAAAGTACACCTAATAAGTTGAAAAATTGTTTTTATGCAAACTTGTGATACGAAGATGTATGCATGCTTCTTCGTACATTTTTTTTTGATACACGTTTTTATCAAAAATTATGTGATACCCTAATTTGAAATTTAAGTTTATGCCATCCAAGTTTGAGAACACTTGCACTTGCCTTTTGCTCTTCGTTAGACGTGAGTGAATTGCAACCCAAGGTGTTTATTCTCTGGCGTTAGACCTAGAGTTATTTACACATGTTCTCTAATTGGACGACTTAATTGAGTCAAGCGGTGAGATCCTTGAACCCAAGGCATAGGATGAGACAAAACATGCATGACACTAGTAGCTTGTACTCTAGTGCCATAAGTCTCATAAATCTAAGAGTTGCACTTGTAATGCAATTGTCGCACGCCGCCTACCTCTTGTACCCACAAGACTTACCAGAGTAGTAAGCACTACCGTGATGAGTGGGAGTTCAAGAGGGTCTTAGTCTTTTAGTAAATTAATTGTTTTATTGATTAAAACATGGGTAGTTAATTTGTAAAAGAATTAATTATCGAAGATACTAAAATTTTGAACTTTGTTTTATTGTAGATGGCAGCGAATCAATCCGTCAACAATTCGATCTTCAGGTCTTTCCTCGAAAAGGAAAAACTTACTGGATCAAACTTCCTCGACTGGTATCGGAATTTGAGGATCGTCCTCACAGCCGAGGATAAGTTAACCTATGTGGAGCATCCAATACCTGCTACTCCTGTTCCTCCAACTCCTGATCAGCAGGTTCCTGCTGATGTCCTTGCTGCTCACGCCTAATGGGTTAAAGCATCCAAGGACATAGGATGTCTTATGCTCATAAGCATGACTCCAGAACTTCAAAAGAATCTGGAGCACTTTGATGCATATAACATGCTTAAGGAATTGAAGACCATGTTTGCTCAGCAAGCAGAACAGGAACTCCTTGAGACTGTGCAGGCTTTTCATGCATGTAAGCATGAGGAGGGTCAATCTGTTAGCACCTATGTTCTGAAAATGAAGGGCTATCTAGATAGACTGGAACGCCTTGGTCACCCCATGTCATCTGGCCTTGCAGTGAGCATGATTCTTACCTCTCTGAACAAGGACTTTGCTGGATTCAGACAGAATTATAATATGTAGTGCATGGGGAAGACAGTGAATGAAGTGCATGCAATGCTTAAGTTGCACGAACAAGGGCTTCCTAAGAAAGATGCTGCTACCCCTGCTCTACTTGCTATAAGAGCAGGAAGGATCCAGAAAAACAATAAGAACAAGAAGCCGCTGAATGGTGCTAAGGGTAAGAATCGTGGTAACGGCAAGGCTAAGCTTGCTTATGCCCCCAAGGCCAAGATTCCCCCTCCACCTAAAAAGGAGCATCCTGCTAAGGACACTGAATGTCATCACTGTCATCAGATTGGACATTGGAGGAGGAACTGTCCTTCTTATTTAGCCGAGTTGATGCAGAAGAAGTGCAATGTGGGTAGCAATGCTAGCACATCAGGTATCTTCGTCATAGAACTTTATACTTTTCCTCATAAATCTTGGGTATATGACACTGGTTGTGGTACTCACATCTGTAATACTACTCAGGGTCTCAGGGGAAGTAAGAGACTGAAGCCAGGAGCTTTAAGCCTGTACGTGGGAAATGGAAACCGTGCAGCCGTTGAAGCTATCGGAAGTTTTGATTTATACCTTCCTAGTGGTTTAATAATTGTATTGGACAATTGTCATTATGCTCCTAGTATTACTAGGGGTATTGTTTCAGTTTCACTTTTGAAAGACAAGGGTTTTACTCATTGTTTTACAGATATTGGTATTTCAGTTTCAATGAATAACGTGTTTTATTTTAATGCTGTTCCTAGAAATGGTATATTTGAAATTGATATGCATGATTCTGTTTCGAATGATTGTTCTATGTATTCTGTTAATAGTAAAAGATCCAAGCGTAACTTGGACTCTACATTCTTGTGGCATTGCCGACTTGGGCACATTAACAAGAAACGCATTGAGAAGTTGCAACGTGATGGGCTTCTTAAATGAACTGACCTTGAGTCTTTTGATAAGTGTGAATCTTGTGTGTCTGGGAAGATGGCAAGAAAGCCTTTTCCGCATAAAACGGAGAAAGCTACAGATCTGCTTGGACTCATACATTCTGATGTATGTGGCCCTTTTAGAACTGTGTCAAAACAAGGATACAGCTATTTCTTAACTTTCACTGACGACTTTAGTCGATATGGTTATGTTTACCTGCCTAAACATAAACATGAAGTCTTTGAAACTTTCAAAGTATTTCAAAGTGAAGTTGAGAATCAACTTGGTAAGACCATAAAGGCTTTACGGTCTGACCGTGGAGGCGAATATATGAGTCAAGAGTTTATAGATCATCTTAAGAAGTGTGGGATTGTCTCACAACTCTCTTCTCCACGAACACCTCAACATAATGGTGTATCTGAAAGAAGAAATCGAACCCTGCTTGACATGGTAAGATCTATGATGAAACAAACAACTCTACCAATGTCCTTTTGGGATTATGCTCTTGAGTCTGCTGCACGCATTCTCAATATGGTTCCATCAAAGAAGGTTGAAAAGACACCATATGAACTATGGCATGGGAAAGTCCCTAATCTGTCTTACTTAAAGGTCTGGGGTTGTGAGGCTTTTGTGAAACGTGACACGCCTGACAAACTTGAACCAAGATCTATTAAGTGTATCTTTGTAGGATACCCAAAGGAAACAATGGGTTACTACTTCTACTATCCACCCGAGCACAAGGTTTTTGTTGCTAGGTATGGTGAGTTTTTTGAGAATCGTCTCATCTCACAAGAAACAAGTGGGAGGATAGTAGAACTTGATGAAATTCAAGAAGATACTCACCCTTCTGAAAATACTAGCCAACTTCCTGAGATGGTTGAACATGAAAGTGTTGAACCAGAAAGTGAAGTTATTCTTGTTCGTAGGTCCTCAAGGACAATACGTGCACCTGAACGTATGTGTTTGTACATCGATTCAGAGGAGCATGAGTTAGGGGATCTCAATGAGCCCGCTAACTATAAAGCTGCATTAGCAGATTCTGAATCTGAAAAATGGCGTAATGCTATGAACGAGGAAATGAAATCCATGAAAGACAATGAAGTCTGGATTGAAGTTGACCTCCCTCCTAACGCTAAAACCGTTGGTAGCAAGTGGCTCTTCAAGAAAAAGACTGACATGGATGGAAAGGTGCACACCTATAAAGCTCGTCTTGTGGCAAAAGGTTTTACTCAAACCTACGGTGTAGATTATGAGGAAACCTTCTCGCCTGTCGCAGACATAAAAGCTATTAGGATTCTTTTAGCCATAGCAGCGTACTATGACTATGAGATTTGGCAGATGGATGTCAAAACTGCCTTCTTGAATGGTCGCTTAACCGAAGAGGTTTACATGGACCAACCTGAAGGATTTGTCAATCCACAATATCCTAACCGTGTATGCAAGCTACAACGATCCATTTATGGATTAAAGCAAGCATCTAGGCAATGGAATAAAAGGTTTGATGAGGAAATCAAGAAGTTTGGTTTCACTCAAAACCTTGATGAGCCATGTGTATACCGTAAGGCTAGTGGGAGTAATGTAGCATTCCTAATCTTATATGTTGATGACATATTGATCTTGGGAAACAACATTCCAATGTTACAAGCTGTTAAAGCCTATCTTGGAAATTGTTTTTCAATGAAGGATTTAGGTGAAGCTGCATATATTCTAGGAATCAAGATCTACAGAGATAGATCTAAGCGGTTGATTGGACTTTGTCAAAGTGCATACATTGAGAAAATCTTGAAAAGATTTAATATGGCGAATTCCAAACGTGGAACTACCCCAATGCGAGAAAAACTTGAGTTGAAAAAATCTCAAGGACCCTCAACACCTGCGGAGGTGGAACGCATGAAGAGGATTCCTTATGCCTCGGCTGTAGGATCCATCTTGTATGCGGTGAGGTGCACTAGACCTGACGTTGCGTTCGCTCAGAACTTAACGAGTCGATTTCAAGTAGATCCAGGTGAAAGTCACTGGGCTGCTGTGAAGAACATACTGAAGTATCTCAGATATACTAAAGATATGTTTCTTGTTTACGGTGGAGACCCAGACAGAGAGCTCAGAGTTACCTGTTATACTGATGCTGGGTGGCAGACCGACAAGGATGACACTAAATCGCAAACCGGATACGTTTTCGTTCTAAACGGAGGCGCTGTAGTCTGGAAGAGTGCTAAGCAAAGCATTATAGCGATGTCTTCTACAGAAGCTGAATACACTGCTGCTTCAGAAGCTGCAATGGAAGCTATTTGGATAAGGAAGTTTATTGATGAGCTTGGAGTAGTCCCCACCAATAAAGAACCTATGGAAATGCTATGTGACAACACTGGAGCATTAACTATCGCCAACGAGCCTGGAGCTCAGAGAGGCGCCAAGCATTACAAAAGGAAGGTTCACTATCTCCGTGAGGTTATCGCAGATAATGAAGTAGTACTTAACAAAGTTCACACAGATGACAACTTAGCTGATCCGTTTACTAAGGCATTGCCTTTGAACAAGCATGTTGAGCATGCTAGTGGTATTGGACTTCGTTCAGTTAGTAGTCTCATGTAAATCTGTTTTGATTTTAGTATTTGGATAATGGGATATGTAAAACATTTATTATTTGATGGTTAATATACATGGTACTTGAGTTATTCATTCATATATTAATTGTGTCCTATATTTGCATGTTTAATCCATAAGTAATTTTATTACTTTAAATTGTCCATTGTCGATCAATGATATGGGAGTATCGTTGAATTAAGACAAATGTGAGAGATTGGTTATATTCTTTGAATACTAAGGATGTGTCCGCCAAACTCACATGTTATCCACGTGCTATGGATATTGGACTTCCCCGAATGTATGAGTCATCACTTTATGGATCGGCGTCATTAAGTGATATCTCGCTAATGGTTATTTTATTTGTCCTCTGACTTGAGATGCAAGCAGGTCTTGCATGTGTGGATCTTTCTTCTTGACTATAGTCAAACGCTATCCTAAACAAGGTGGTTATAAAGGCTATTCTCAGAAGTTGGTTGAAGCATGTGAATGACACGTGTAGTCAAAAATAGAATTTGTTCCTCCACTTGTCTTCTGGAGTATGATACTACTGGGCCCCTCGCTGAATTAATCAGATGTTTGCATGGCCGTGCCCAAAGTGTAAATCAAGATGATACTTGTTTTACGTTTGGTAATCTTGATTAATTTCTAATACGAGAAACAGAATAGTTGAACAATATGGAATGACTTTGATCCATATCCATAGTTCAACAAGTATCTGAAACAAAAGGATAATTTAAAATTGTAAACCATTTACCTAGTTGTTTTATGAAACCACACTCAGGTATTTCTGGGAGCAATGCGGTGTTGCTAGACACTTAGCATTGTTAGTATATGTTATTGATTGTTACGATCGCAAGTGGGAGCTGTTGGTTATGCGCTCATAAATCAATAGTTATACGGCCGGGAATACGTGAGCCTATCGGGGCACACACGTATATACTTAGAGAACGTTTTAGTTAATTTAATTAATATATTAGATGTATTAATTATATTAAGTAATGTTTACGAAATTATTTAATGGGAGATAGTTAATCGTTAGACGCTTACATTAACTAACGGGCTAAACTAATTATATGTTATGGACTTATAATTTATGAATTAAGCCTAGTGAACTCATTTAGAAATGGTCCACCGAATATTCATAAATGTGGAGAATATCTCTTTGTCAAACTTGTAAAAAAAGAATATTCATAAAAGTTGTGATGATTTCTTTGTTAAACTTGTACACAGAGAATATTAATAAATGTGGAAATGATTTTTGTCAAACTTGTATTGAAAGTTAGGACTTACGGAGTATTATATATATAATATTGGTTTGGCACTTTGAATATACAGGGATTTGACATTAATATATATTACGACACATTCTTAATATCTCCACAATAAACCAATCGGCTGTTCTTAAGCCTTGAGTATTCGCTCCTATTTAATAAAGAAACTAAACCGACTGTTTTGTGTTTCATTCGTAAGCAAGCACTAGCATCCTAACGTTCTTGCTAGACGTGTAGTGTGTGCATTTGATAGAGATCAACTCATTATAGTTGATTTGGTGATTTGTGGTACAAGATCAAGATCCGGAGTTTATCTATTTTTCAATAGATTCGAGGTTAGTATTTTATGTGTTTATTTAAATTATGTGTTTTAATTCATAACATTAAATATAGATCCATCCGCTGCGTACTCGTGGTATTGATGGTTTAATCAATATGAAATTCCTACAAAATGAAGAAGAACATTTAGTCTTCAACGGTACAAAATTTTCCACTTGTGCTTCTGTAGTGTTCTGTACGCGTGAACATTTCATTTGTCAAAGTATCGTATATTGTAGTGTACATATATACAAGAATAAAAGAAATTTGACTAATGGTGACTTTTGTGGGTCAAATATGTTGCAACTTTTTACCATGGTCTTTCTTGGCTTTCTTTTCCAATTTTCATTAAAAAAATCGGGCATACAAACATCATGTGCAAACAATGGGAAAGATACGAAACAAATACTCCCTATAGGACAGCAGGAAGAGTTGGCCTAGAATTTACGAACAAGATAAAAAATTGATTGATTACAATTACATAACAGTACAACCCCAAAACACCCCACTCGAACAGCCAGCCAGAAATCACTTTTTGCCCCATGGAAAGCAGCTGCACCACCCCTGAAAAGAATTTTGAAGCATTTAAAAATGTTGACGAGTTGATAGTTGATACTTCACAATTGTACACTTGTGCCTAAAGCTAGCATCATCAACTCGGTTACTTTTGAATGGGTAGACTCATCTTTTGAATTATATCTAACGGGTCAAATATTACGATAGCTTAGAAAACGTAACAAAGGGTCAAATAGCATTTACCTTTTTAGTATCAGCTCTTTGACCATAAAAAGTAGTTTCATTACTCGATATCCTCGGGGACTTCCCTCCACCGCCATGCTTTTCCTCTCGTACTTTGTTGAATATGTGGGAGTAGCCTTCAGCTGAAGCCGGATTGCTATCATCCCAGTCACCAAACACCGGAACAGCAGTGCCATCATCAGGCTGCAAAATCATATATAAGTACTGTCACAATCTTATCACAAAATTGAAAATCAGTTCAAGAAACTTACACTTTCATCACCAAGATTAACTTGTCTCAAGCGGGATCTTCCGGGAGTTGAGGAGGCCGCATGGCTACCATCAGATGAAACCTTCCTTTCCCACATTGGAGAAGCGGTGTTACTCCTAGTCCCACCCCTTGTTTGGTTATGTGGTGGTGTTTGGGCCCTTCTAGGGTGTGCAGGGGAATCAAATGATTTACTTGGGTCGCCTTCTCGATTAAGGTGAGTTTCAGCTTTTGGAGTCTCTGATTCAGACTTTCTGTTGTTTGTATTCTTGACTACAGCTTCTTCTTGTGCCTGAAATGAAGATTCGCAGTTAGAAGATCAGGATCACGAGGTCATCTCTGCATCTGACCTTTCTTTTACGAATAACAGCAACATGTTTGATCTTATCGGAAATAGCAACATACATTCAATATCTTACATTCTTACCAATCACAGCGACCATTAGATAAACAATGATGCAATTAGCCTAGTATAGGTTACAGATCAAAGCATGTTGCTGTGATTGGTAAAGAATGAGCATACGTTGCTATTTTCGGAAATGCTCATAAGTTTGTTGTAAACCAGGTAAAAGTGTCTCAAGTACGTTGCTATCTTGCTCAATTATCAAAATAGAGAATTATGCCAACGCTATCCAAAAATTAGGGACGCATTTTCACTTTCAAAGTCAAAAGGGTCATCTTTTCAAAATCAATACCACGTAACATAAACTGTAAAGCATAAGACTGCTACGAATCCATACGACGGTCATTCACTTGTTTGAGTAAATCAGCATCAAGAATAAGTCAAATTTGGTTCCTACTATCGCTATCTCTAATTTAATGTGCAAATATCATAACAAGAATATCCCTAACCAACAAAAAAGAATAATATAAAATTTGACCATATATTCGATACCTTTTCTTCACTTTTATGCATTTTGGCCTTCAAATCTAAAAAATTCACAAACTAAATGTAGATTCAAACCTAATAAGAAACATTCTTATGAACACTAGATCACTAAGGGGGTGTTTGTTTAAGCTTATATGTGGGCTTATGATCTTATATGATTTCGGCTTATATATCATATAAAGGGCAATAAACTTATATAAGCCGACAAAATCTCAAAATAAGCCGGAAAATTGAGTATAAGCCGAAAACAAATAAGCTCATAACACCCCATAAGAAACATTCTTACAGATCAAAAAGCATAACATCAGGGGTGTTTGGATCAGCTTATTTAGCTGGCTTATTATGGGCTTATTTGACTTTGGAAAAGCCAATAAGCTCACTTATCGAAGCTTATGAACTTATCAACTTCATATTATTGGCTTAAGCCAATAATTCTAAACTTAATAAGCTCTAAAAAGTGAGCTTATCAGCTTTTTTCCAAAATCAAATAAGCCCATAATAAGCCAGCTAAATAAGCTAATCCAAACGCCCTACAAATCCAAATTCTAAAAAGCATTACATGATCTATATAGTGAAGAGATTTATGGTAAAATAATAAGATCAAAAATCATAACATCAGGGGTGTTTATATTATTTGGATCAGCTTATTTAGCTGGCTTATTATGGACTTATTTGGCTTTGGAAAAAGCTGATAAGCTCACTTTTTAAGAGCTTATTAAGTTTAGATTATTGGCTTAAGCCAATAATGCGAAGTTGATAAGGTCATAAGCTCTAAAAAGTGAGCTTATTGGCTTTTTTCCAAAACCAAATAAGCCCATAATAAGCCAGCTAAATAAGCTAATCCAAACGCCCTGTAAATCCAAACAAAAATGTCAAATATCATAAAAAGTGAACTTACAGCCATGATGGGTTTTGAGGGGGTGGGCTAAAAAGAACACAAACAGAAACAAAACACAAGTGTGTATGTCGACAGGGGAGAAAGAAGGAAAATAATGGAAAAGTCAGAAGAAATGAATGAAAGGCGGCCAAAGGTGGATGATTATGAATGAATTTTCTTTGTCATCAAAGACTAAAAGTTGACTTAACAGTCATTAACTTGATAATGATTAGTAATTTTTTTGTTTTTTTTAATCAGACATCACAATGATCACATGACGACAACATGTTTTATTTACCTTGTTTAGTTTGGTTTAGTTAATGTTGTTTAGATGTTGTACTTTGGTTAGTTTTAACTTTTAACTGGATGTAGTAAATCAGTTTGGATTAGTTAGATTAGCATTTTTAATAGGGGTGAGCATCGGTCCCGGACTGGACTGGACCAATAAGACCGAAGACCGAATTAGCTAAAAAGCCAAGACCGAGGATCAGACCGAATGTGGTCGGTCTGGTCCGGTCTCGGTCGGTCCGATCTAACAAGGCCAAATAATCGGTTTGTGGTCCGAACCGATGACCGAATTAGCTAAAAAGCCAAAACCGAGGACCAGACTAAATGTGGTCAGTCCGATCTGGTCTCGGTCGGTCCTTCGATCGGTCCGGTCCGTTCGGATCACTTGCTCAGCCCTAGCACTAATGGTGACCCAAAGAGTGATTGGAACGCCACATCATATTCTCCTTGTTAGACAAAACACATTATCTTAAGTCCCTAGCAAGAAGTAAATAATAATAATAATAATAATAATAATAATAATAATAATAATAATAAAACTATTGCCATCAGCCACTCAAACAACGCTAAAAGTGGTGTTTTTATTTTTCATAGAATAAGATTTTGTATTCAAAAAGGTGTGTGAGCACAATTTGTGTTTATACTCCCTTCCAACTTTATGTAAGTTTATTATGTTTATATAAATTAAAATTTATAAAAAAAAATTAAAAATAATAATAATAAAAAGGGTTTTGCTAACCTCTGCCCAGTGAGCATGGGTTAATTTGAATATTTTAATTTATTTAAGTTAAAATTATGTTCAGATATAGAAATATATAAGTTCATTTAATGTGTATTTAATGCATTTTTTTGGTTAATTAAAAAAGTTTGTGTTCATTAACTACACATTAACCTCTGCCAGTGAGCATTGGTTAGCAAAATCCATAATAAAAACACACACACAAAAATCAAATGCACAAGATCGGTCGCCTAGTCAATTAAACAACACAAAAAGTTGGGAGGGGCGGGGGAATATCCTCTGTAACACCCCGAAAATTTGATAAGCAGCGGAAGTCTAATCGGTGTCATTACAGTTTAGTACACAGTCATACTCATAGAAAATAATTCAAATGATAGTCAATATCATTCCATGAAAACTCAAAGTAGTCAGAGTTACAAACATTTTCCAAATGTTAATTTGTTTCGCAAAAGAAGTGATGAGTTTGAAAAGAATAATATAATTATTGAAATAAAAAGGGAGGTCCTGTGTGCCCTTTTGCCAGCTCCGTGCCACCATGACTGCTAATTTCCTGAGATAAACATGCTTAAAAAGTCGACACAACGGTTGAGTGAATCCATAGTAGTTTAAATAGTAATAGTGTGAACACAAGTCAAGCATTTGAAATAAACAAGCCAAGATAGACAGGTCTTGACTAAACTGGTGAAATATTGCTCCTAAGCCTCACGAAACGCAAGCCTTAACATCGATTCGACATATCATAAAGATAATAACAATCACCTACACCACAGAGGATGTAAATGACAAGGGGCCCTCAGTGAGCAGAAATGTACCAATTTCTACGGTCCTCGAATATAGCACATCTCCTACCAAGTAATCACCTTGGTAGAGATGGGCTGCCATTCCAATAGATCTATCAACTATATTCGCGCTCACTAAACAAGTGATTAAGGTTCGTGATATGAGGGACTTGTGGTACGGGTGTCAACTAAGGCAATATCAGATAGTAACATCATACTGAAAAATACTTGTGTTCGGTTTATAGCATGTATATCCCCAGATTCCCCACGGGTTTAGAAATAATTAAAAATGTGGGACCATGAACTCACCTGACAGGTGTGTAAATCACAGCGGTGCTCAAAAGTGACGGTGTACTGCTACAACTAGCAATGAAATTCCTCCGACTTGCGACCTATATATATATTGTCATCGGTGTCTTAGATTCGATTTGTAAATGACATGTGACATGTCTCGTGTACGGTGATATCCATTCGGGTGTCTTAAAAATATTCCAAAATAACTTTGCGTAGTTATTTGTAACGTTGTTTCGAAACGGTGTCTGATAAATGTTAATTCATTTGTGAAAATAATATCGTTTAATAAAAATATTTATAATTAAATATTTTTAGTAAAAAATTACATATTTATTTTAAAGTTACAAAATATATACATATTTATATATACAAGATTAAATTATACAAAATAATTAATTAATAAAGTATCTTTGTCATAATTGACCTTTGACTTTAATAAAGTTACACTTTTTACCCTTTGGTCAAAAATAATTACTTTTAGTCCTTTTTAGCACTTTTTACACTTTATTCCTCAAGCTTTTGAAATTTACAGTTTTTACCCTCCATTTCAATTAGAAATCGATAGTGTCATATTTAGTCCGAAAGTTTTGTGGTTTTGTCACTTTTAGTCCTTTAACGTGAGACTTTGCAAAAATAGTCCTTGGTTAAGTTTTTGAAAAACAAACTTTTGTTACAATAAAAGTAGTAATTGTAACTTACAAAAATCCTTAAAAATCAGTTTTTATACCTCTCGCTATTTCTCAAAATTTCCAACTGAAAATCCTTTAAAAATATCAAATGGGCTCGTTAGCCCATTCTAGGCCCAAGTGGTGTTTTAGTTTAAAATAGAGGTGCTCGACTAGGATTTGGTTTTGGTATAGTTTTCGTAGTATAAGATCGAGCATGGCTTGCATGTGACGTTGGTTTGGTTAAGCGTGAGTCGAAGACTTAGGTTGTCGAAAAATATATATATATCGTACGTGTAAAAAATGAAATGGCGAGACCTTTCCTAGGCGTGTCGAGGCGTGTTATATGTATAAAGTTGTAAGTGTAACGAGTGTGATATGCTAAGATAATAAGGTGCATCGTGTGATAAGTAAACGTGATATGCATGAAAGTAGTAGGGTAGGAATTGAAATAGGAAGACAATAACTTACAACACCAAAAGGTGGCGAAGGGTTCGTGTGATACGAGACAAGTAGACGAGCAAACGTGGTACCCTCCTTGTATAACGATCCTCGATCCAACTAGTTACCCAAATCTTAGAAATGTAACCCAACTAATATTCTTGCTCCAACTCCTACACGGTGTGCCTTTCCTTGGTCTCGTTAACAAGCAAAGAGTGATGGAAAGAGTTTGTAGTTTGAGAGATTTGTGAGACTTGTAAGTGTGTGAAAAATGTGCAATAAATGTGACTATATATAGAAGGAATGAGGTAGTTAGTAATCTTCACATGTGATGGTGTCCTTGGGAGGTGTCATTCGAACAAGACAAGGTTGTCTCAAAGCTTTGTGTGGTCAAGTCGAGTGATAGCAAGCATGGGTGCTATGATGAGGCTTTTGAATTGTTTAGTACTAGGTTTAGGGTGGTTTAGGAGAAACATGTGATTGTACCATGTGGTTTTGTTTAATTAAAGATGTGTTTTGTGTTAAAGGTTAAAGAGACACATGATCCAAAGGTTAATGAAACTTAGGGTGTAATGGCTTGACCCAAAAGATTAACTACTTCCTTAGGTTACATGTAGGGTGGCTTGAGGTTGTGTTTTGGTTACTTGTATACGCATGGGACAAGGAAAAGGGGTGTGTATTGTGTTTGTTGGTGTCGAGTGTTTAGGAGACAACAAAAGAAAAGAAATCACAAAAGTTTTGGTTGTGGCTCGTTGGTGTCTAGTAGGAATAGAAAGATCAAAGTGCAATACTTACCTTGTTCACAAGCTAAGCTCGTTGAGTAGCTGGTATCACAAAGCAATTCGAAACAGCCATGCCACGCAAAAAGAAAAATATACATAGGCAGCCTTGGGCTTGAGAAGCAATCGGCCCAAAAGAAAACAAAAATAAAAATGAATTTGGTGTGGTGGGCTTGTGGTGTACTCGGCCCAACAGTAGGGCAAAAGAAAGAAAGAAAACATTTGGGCTAAAAGTGGTATTCGGCCCAAAACAAAAGAAATGGTGTGTCGGTGACTAATTTGCTCATAACATTAATTTCGGTGTCGGTGTCGGTGTCGGTGTTGGTGTCGATTCGTGTAGTCCTCATAATTATAAACGGTGTCGTTCCTATGTATATATACTCATATATATACGTAGTGATAATAGTTTGTAATAATTATATATATATATATATATATATATATATATATATATATATATATATATATATATATATATATATATATATATATATATATATATATATATATAATAATAATAATAATAATAATAATAATAATAATAATAATAATAATAATAATAATATATCGGTGTCTTAACAAAGTATCGGGTCGCAAGTGGGAGTTACCGGTGTTAACCTCATTGGGTGACATCCAAGAGTGACAATCAGGTGATACCAGGTGACAAAACATAATCGGGTGACAAACAAACGGTGACTAAAGTAATCGGGTGTCAAACAAACGGTGTCTCACATAAAATTTCAAATTAGCCCGCAAAAATGGCTTAGTTTAGAATAGTGTCGAAAATTAGCGTTAATAAATGACCTGGGATTTTACGGAGTATTACATCCTCAGACCGGCTCTTGCAAGGGTCGGCATTACGACTAGTCTTATGTACGTAAGGATCAACATTACGACTAGTTTTATGTACGCAAGGGTCGACATTATGACTAGTCTTATGTACCAAGAAGTGTTTGGCGTTGTTTTTCTTTTTCTTTTTTTTAATGTGTTTAAAAAAATATTCTTAAACTGCTTAAAATAAATAACTTTGCAAAAAGTACTTGATTTGCTTATTTTGTAAAAAATGTAATAACAAATTAAATAAAAAATCTAATTTTAATTTAATATCAAAAAAGTAATATAAAAAATGATTTTTCTGCTTAGAAATAAGCAAAAAGTTACAGAAAACATTTAAATATCAAAATTGCTTTTCTATGTAAAAAATAATAATAATAATAACAATAATAATAATAATAATAATAATAATATCTCAAACACTTACTAAAACATGACTTAGCTAAAATTTCATAAAGTTAGTTCATGAGTTCAAATCCTGCTCTCGCGTTCTTTACTTATATGTTATTACACAATTTACTTATCTTAATTGATTGTGAGACCTGTCGTGAGGTTTTAAGAAATTCGGTTAACTTCTTTTCATCTTATTTAGTTACATTAGCTTTCAACCCTGCTTAAATATAATTAATTTAAAAATGTGACATATGCTGACAAAATATTAAAAACCAATACATAGATGTATTTAAAAGTAACGTGATTATTTATATTTTTAATTTTAATAAAAAATACACGTGTTTAAAGCTAACCAAAAGAAACATTTGGTTAAAAGATTTGTTTTAGTTATAAGATTTTTACATTTGCTAATTATCAAACATTATTTGCAATAAAATAAAATTTATTTATTTATGACATATTTTTTAGTTGGATTTATTTAAATAGTTGAATTATGATTGATCAATTGATGACATCATAATAATTTTCTTTTATATCGTAAATAATAGATTTTCTCATTTTATATTGTTATCCAAAATTCAACTTTGATGTCTCAAAACAAAATATTTCCTAGTGAAAGAAAAAAAGTCGGTTAGCTAATAAAGTCAACACCACTCCTCACGATTATAAGAGTTTTAAAAAATGTTACATTCCAAATAGTGTTCACATGACAAATTGAAAATCATTTTAGCAATTTGATAAGCAACTAAACTACATTTACGTTTCACTCATAAGAAAAAGAGTGATACACTTCAAAGTTCAAACTTTGGGAGTCAATAAAAATCATTTGTATTTTGATGTGTCCAAAACTTTATGTTTCATATTAAGAGTGCTAAGATGCACTATGACACTAATAACTGTTATTTGTGTACCATCTCAGTAAATACTTAATAACATCACAATAACTAAAACAATATTTTCAGCAATAATTGTTATTGATGCATGTGTTTCTAGTAATACATCACAAAATATATCTCATTCACTCACGAAACAACAACAACAATAATAATAAAATGCAAACAACGGCCACGAGTGAACCAACAAAAGGACAAATGACGTGGCTACTTGGTGCACTACCACGACGCCATTGGTCAAAAATTTGCCAATGACGTGCTAAAATGCACCTGCCCCGTGCATTCTTATCGAGTATCAGCTACGTAAATTCTCGCTTCTTGATACTCGTAATTATTAAGTTTTGTTTTGCATGTTACTAGGTACATATTGGACATAGGTAAAGAAACACAATAGTTTATTTATATTAGTTCGAAATAGAAAACGAAGTGGTTGACAAAAGTTCCACCATGTGGATTACATTCTTTCCAGAAGTGCTTTAGAATATATAAAACAATTAACTACAAAAAGCTTCAGCTAAGCTGCCAATTCACCGAATATATACAAGATTGTCGAGCATATTTTAATTATTAAATAAATCAATGAATGCTCCACATTTATATAAACAAATTTAAATTAGAAAAAAGCAAATATAATTATTCCATATATACTACGTAATACTCAATCCGTCCTAAAATAAGTGTTCATATTGACTTTTCAGAGTTAAACTGGCTCAACTTTGACATTAAATATTTTTTAGTGTTATATAATATTTGTAAAAAATTATACCAATGAAAAATAAATTTAAAACTTAATTCATTCATATATTTTGCATCAATTATTATATGACACCAGTAAAAATAGATAAGGTCAAAGTTGAACCAGTTTGATTCTGAAAAGTCAAACTAGACACTTACGTTGAGACGGATGTAGTATACCAAATCCAAAAAGTAAATGAAGATGGTTTTTGGTTTTAGATTGTTTTATGTAGCCACATATCTTTCTGAAATGAGAAGGCTTTACTCAATTTGTGTATGTTCATCGGCATGTTAAACACCGTGAATTAAATAAATCGAAAGACTATAAGCCATAATCACCAAGAAAAAACAAAATTGGTTCACATTAGCTACATAAATCTAGTTTGATGGTAAAGATCACTCAACTTCAGCTTTAGTGTTCCAAAAGTTTTGTTTATGTGCAATTGAGTTAATAAGTGAAATGGCCTAAATAAGGTTATAAAGTAGCTTTGATACAAGTCTTATTTGACACATAAGTTTATAAGAACTTTTATTTTTCATAAGTTCTTGTAAAGAAATCACTTACGATAAACTTCTGACGTGGTTAAGTAAATCGGTACTTTTATATTTAATTCGTATATTTATATATTTTGTTCTTTAATATCATTCTCTATATATACTAAAGACGTTGACACCGACCATGTTAACGCATATAATATTCAGTAAATTCTTAGCCTGTCAATGGGCTTACTTTGGTCCATCAAACAGCCCGCTAATTATTACAAAACATAACAAGGGTGAAGGGTCTTTGTCCAGTCGTAAAGTAGCTATGTTTCTTTAAAATATGACGTGTTAGTTATATTTCTTTAAGCTTTTTCTCAACTTTCTTCTATTTTACTTTTCTATTAGATAGTGACTTTTTATGTATATCTTTTTAACTCTTACGAAAATTATCATCTTGAAATTTTTTTTATTGTTGTTTGTGTCATTGTTGCATCCATTGTTAACTTTTGTTATAATTATGATGTTTACAATATGAAGAAATGTAAGGTATAGGCATATAATTTTCGCTTCGTACAATAGAATTCAAGAGTTAAATGATTAAAATGTAATTTCATACCCGCAGCGAAGCTCGGGCAAAACTTACTCGTATATACTAATTGTGTTGGCACCGACCATCTTTAGGATTAAAAAAAATGTTATTTTCTGAGCCATACAGTGGGCTTAAAAAAGAGGCAAGATAAATACCAAATAGTAACTAGCAAACTTGCACACCCTTATTTAGTCCCAAACCCCCCTAAACTATTGAATAAGCTTAAATAATACTTCAACTTCTATAAATATTGATAACACATTTATAAACAAACTAAAAATGAAACAAAAACTAAAAAATAAAAATAAAAAATATATACATAAAAGAGTACTATCATAGTATCATTTCGGTATATCCACCCACAACGCAAACATAACTTAACAACAAAACCGAAACACTTTTTCTTTCCGATAATTACAGCACGACACATGTGGTAAAAAAATTGTCTTAAAAAGTCCCGCCGCAACGCGGCGGGCATTATATCCCTCGTTCTACACAATTGCACATATAATCTTACGCTCCAACAACTTTCTCAAACATATATGGAAAATAAAATCGCAGCTGTGTCTCTAGGTTTTCATACACCAACTTTAGCTACTTTCGACAAACATGCTTTAAAACCGGTGTTTTCAAAACCGAACTAGACGTGAATCGGTTTAAAGAATCAAATATACGAAATATACAAGATGCTTACTAACATTTACAAACTGAGAATACTTGTTAACAAAATGATATACTTCTATTAACCACCAAAGTGAGAACCAAATATACAAAGTATACACAATGTACTTTGACTTTGTCTTCCAATAACCTTTTTTTTGAAAGTACGCATTTCAGCTTCTTTCTTTACAAGGGGTTGGACCAGTTTTCAACAGGTTTGACCAGTTTTCAACGTATTTTGACGGGGTTTTAACGGGTTTGACCGGGTTTCAACTGGTTTTGACCGGGTTCAACGGTTTTTAACCGGGTTTGACCAGGTTTCAATTTTTTCAACTGGTTTTGACCAGTTTTCAATGAGTTTGACCAGGTTTCAACAACGTTCAATAGGTTTTGACCGGTTTTCAATGGGTTTAGCTGGGTTCAAAGGGTTTTACTGGTCTTCACCGGTTCAATCGGCTTTAGAAAACTGGCTTAGGCCTCGGTTTACCGGTTGAACCGGCCTGTCCAGACCGGTTTTAGAGGAAAAAAACAACAAACCAAGTGAGAAGACCGATATTATCTCATTCTCACTTGTTGACTGCGAATAATTTATTGCCAAGTGTCCCAACAATTTTTTTTGTTAACTTACATCTTTTGTTAATAGTTAACACCATTTATGGTGTTATATATCTGATGTTTGGTATGGTCTCTACTTATGAAAGTAAAGTAAATAATAATGAATGATAATGCGTGTTACAAGTCATAAATAATCACCCTTATTTTGTGTAAAGGGACCAATTGCACATTACCCGGTATCCGATATTCTATAGCATAAAAGCCCACTTGCAATCAAGGTCCAATAAGTTTCTTTTTTTTTTTTTTTTTTGTTTGGCGGTGGGGAAAAGCCTATATATTAAAAAATTGAAACACCTTCTAACTCGTAAAAGGTTACGCATTCGAGATTCGACATACGATATCTCACAAACAGGTACATATCTCTACTTTTCATTAGTTCGTGTTTCTTTAGTTTAATGCCCTTATTAGTTTATTTACATGCATTCTACAATTGTTGTGATTGGAACCACCGAACCAAGCCAATTTAAATCCTTATTTGAGTTGTGCGATAAGCCTTATACTATGTGAAGTTTGAATAAACAAGTAGTTATATAGTCTTCTTTATGCAATAATGTTTTGATTTCTAAGTACTAATTTGTTATTGATACAGTGTACCGACGATTCAAAGTACTTTGTTATCCTTAAATCACATATATAGATACTTATTGATTTTTTTATAATATTATGAATTTAATTTGCATTAGCTTAAAATATTGGGTTTAAGGAGGGTGGCAAAGGCCCCCAAAATCCACGAGATGGCCCGTACATACGGTTCCTTTCAGTTAACCGTGGATATCTAAAAGTAAAAACCCATGAACGCGAACCGTGATAAGCGAGTTTTTGTCGGTTTCGGTCTTTCCAGATCTCGGTTTCGGGTTTTTTCGGTTTCTCGAGTTTTTTGAAAACCCCTGTTTGAAAGAGGTGTTTGATCATTGTTTGAAAGACGTGTTTGATCATTGCATTTTAAGCACATATTGATGGATCATTCAACTGTATTTTTTATGTTACAAAAATCTTGTTGTGTGATGAGGTAGTGGTCTTAGATTAATTCTATGCAAAATGTTTTGAGATATCAGGTTTAAGTATTACATTAAACACCTACCTACTACTATGGCCGCATCCATGTGAGAATCTATATGCATCTAAAATTTCTGACGATTCTTTTTCCTAGGTTATCTCACATGGTTCACTTGAAGATCTCCGACTCTCCGAGAGAAACTCGAACATATCTATGGTAACAAAAATGGTGATAATGATTGAAATATGTAGCAAGACTCACCATTTTGTTCCTCTTTTTAAATACAAATCTTCATGGTCCAAGCTTTGCGATTGTATAGCCTTTATGAATACATTGTTTGGCCTCAAGATTCTGTGATTTATTCCTTTTCTTTGCAAACTAGAAACCCCCTTTTCTATGTTATGCCTCTACAGTTAGTAATTGACAAAAAGTACTACTCCGTATTTAGTAACTTCATAAAATCTTCAAATAATCAAAATTAGTTTTATTACAAGTTATTAAATATTACGTGAGAATATCGGGTCGAAGTTGCTCTGCCTTGCTAATTTTAGTAAAATTATAAGCCCGGGAAAATCTTCTAATGTATTACCACACATCTCGAATGCAAGATAATAAAAATCACTTTCCTTTTGCCAGCCATAAAAATGCAAGACATTATTATTATCATCATAATGTCGAAGTTTCTCTATTATATTTATAATATTGTCCGTCCTCTTGATCCTTGTTACACGAACATTCACACCCTCGTATAGACCTTCCACTCTGTTGTTTATCCAATTGGCTTCACCAGGATCATTTTCGTACGATATGCTTGAATCCAAATCAAATCATCAATGGTTCTTCCCCTTGGAAGCCTTCCAATATCAAAACTCTGACATATCTTTATAAACTCAGTAAGATTTCGAGCGTACAACACCATACATGAAAAATCTCGCGAAGACAATAAAATTTCAAATCTGGTGATGCTTTTTGAAAACGTTTCTGCCAGACTAGGGAAGAAGTGTGTGACGAATCAACTTCAGAAAGGTTTTCCATGAGCATCACCAGGTTTGAAATTTTATTGTCTTCGCAAGATTTTTCATGAATGGTGTTGTACGCCCGAAATCTTATTGAGTTTATAGAGATATGTCATAGTTTTGATATTGATAGGCTTCCCGAGGGAAGAACCATCGATGATTTGATTTGGGTTCAAGCATATCATACGGAAATGATCTTGGTGAATCCTCAAGCCTATTGAATAAACAACACAGGGAGGTCTATTTGAGGATGTGAATGTTTGTGTAACAATGATCAAAAGGACGGCCAATATTATCAATATAATAGAGAAACTTCGACAATATGATGACAATGATAATCTCTTGCATTTTTATGGTTGCCAAGAGGAAAAAGATTTGTATTATCTTGCATTTAAGATGTGCGGTAAAGATTTTTCCAGGGATTATAGTTTTATTCAAATTAGCAAGGCGGTGCCACTTCGACCGTATATTCTCACGTAATATTTAATAACTTGTAATAGAACTAATTTTGATTATTTGAACATTTTATAAAGTTACTTTTATAGTACTTTTTGTCAATTACTAACCGCAGAGGCATAAATAAGGGGGTTTCTAGTTCGCAAAGAAAGGAATAAATCACGGAAACTTGAGGCTAAACAATGTATTCATAAAGGCTGATACAATCGCAAAGCTTGGACCATGTAGATTTGTATTTGAGGACGAAAAAGTTATCATAATGGTTGACTCTACATATTTCAATCATTATCACTTTTTTTGTTATTTAGGCTAGTTTGTAACATCTTCAAGGATTTCCCTCATTATTCACACTAGGTGGTAGGAATACGAACATGCACAATCTTGCGAAAATCCTATTATATTGTACAAGTGGCGGTTCTTACAAGTTGAGTGACCAAAAGGTGCGAGATGATGAACTCGATCTTTGTAAGATGGTCAAGGCCCGTGATCTCATTGAGAAGATCCTAAGTAACAGGTACATCACCGGTTAACATTTTTGTTAAACTTGCTTTGAATAGTTTAACACCCTTACGGATACGAGATATCATGTGAGAAGTAATTTAAGCGGTTGTTGTGAATTTGCTTATTTGTGTTGTTTATAAATATATTTACTCTATAATCTAACCTAAAACCTTTTGAAAATCATTCTGATTGGATTATATTTAATAATCTCTTATTTTTTCTAGTATTACCGAGTCCTTTCCAATTACTGTCATGGAGTACTTATTCGTAAGTAGAAAAAAATATACGCAATCCCAAACACCCCCTCACTATTGCTTTTTGAAATAAGTTGGCCAAAACATATTATTTTTAACTAAAGTCAAATCACTAACGATTAATATTAATCTTGTGCAGTATAGTAACTCTCAGTGTGATCTGTTGCGTTATCCCTTCTATAATTTGGAGGCACTGTACGACAACACACCTCGCACATCCTCATATACAACTCTGATACCTACTAATATTTACAAACTGAGAATACTTGTTAACAAAATGACATACTTCTATTAACCACCAAATTGAGAACCAAGTATACAAAGTATACACAATGCATATTCAAGGTCTTTATCCCAACTCAAAAACCAATGTACTTTGACTATATCTTCCAATAACCTTTTTTGAAAGTACACATTTCAGCTTCTTTCTTCTTTCTTTGTCTCTTGTCAACCTCAAACACACACATATAGTTGCAAAAAAACACACAAAACCACCAGAAATGAGCTTGGATTTCCATATATTTTCTGGTTTTGACCGGTTTTCAAGGAGTTGGACCGGTTTTCAACGGGTTTTGACCGGGTTTGACCGGGTTTCAACGGTTCTCATCGGGTTTTAACTGGGTTTGACCGGTTTTCAACGGTTCTCATCGGGTTTTAACTGGGTTTGACCGGGTTTCATCGGGTTTTGACCGGTTTTCAACGGGTTTGACCGGTTTCAACGGGTTTGACCGGTTTTAACGGGTTTTGACCAGTTTTCAATGGGTTTGGCCGGGTTCAAAGGGTTTTACTGGTTCACCGGTTCAATCTCAAACAGTTCAATCGGCTTTAGAAAACCGGCGTAAGACTCGGTGTCCCGGTTGAACCAACCTGTCCGGTCCAATTAAATAATAATAATAATAATAATAATAATAATAATAATAATAAAAAAGGCTATCCAAGTGAGAAGACCGATATTATCTCATTCTCACTTGTTGACTACCGAACACTTTATTGCCAAGTGTCCCAACATTTTTTATTTGGTAACTTCTATTTTTTGCTTTTGCTTATACCATTTCTGGTGTTACATATCTCATGTTTGGTATGGTCTCTACTTATGAAAGTAAGTAGGTAATAACGAATGATAATGCGTGGTACAAGTTATAAATAAATTTGGTACCTGCTTAAGATTTTTGGGAAATGTACCTGCTTACATGGTTTATGTAATGAGTTTGAGAATGATATAAATAATGTAAAATGATCAAAAAGACTTGGCTTAATACAAACAATGTTAACACTAAATACTAGTCCACTAACAAAATGATGAGATGAACTTCGATGTTGAAAGTTACCCGCTCAAATGATGGGGCTATGAAAACAACGAACTAAGCTATCTTTATACTAGACAAGTTCTATTGTAAAAGTTTAGCAAGCGAGCATTGCTACATATTTCTACAACTTGTTCATACTAATCTTCCTTCTCACACAGTAACATGGGAGTCATGATGTTGGCGTATGTACCCTCCGGATTTAGGCCGTACAATTAAATACCTTCCGGATCTATGTCAAACAAGGCATACGCAAATGTATTTAAACAGGACAGACCAATATCCGAAGGGTTTGGAATGTCCGCATGACCTCAACCCTCCGGAGATCGGGACCGTTCGGATAAACCAGTAAGTACATGAACCAAAGTACAAACAAGTACACCACGTATATGGTAATGGAGCATAAATTAGCAAACATTAAGGAACTAAGTACACACCAGCCTGGCACTCCATATTGGAGGCCTATAAATAGAGAGGAAATCTTCACTTAAAGGTTAACTAATTCTCTCACTCTCTAACTTGATATATACGGAGTATTTTCTTTCTCTAAGAACATATACTTACTCTCACGCCGGAGGTTGGTCCTGGGATAAATTCCCGGGGCGAGACTAACGGACGTACCTGTTTTGCAGATATCCGAAGCATTCAACTACCAACAAGAATCACCCCGAATCCGAAGGACTAATCCAAAGTAACATCTCGCTTGTCCGGAGTAGAAGCAAACTTTTACTTGAACAAATTGGCGCCATCCGTGGGACCCGTCATTCACTCTACCCGAACTTAGAAATGACAGGTCCTGCTCCAACAACACCTGAAGGAAGTGGGAAAGACTCAGAAGTAATTCCAAATAGCATAGAACAAATCCACAACCACCTCACCGCATTGAAAGCTCTAATCCAACAACACAACGCCACAGGGGTAACACCGATTAAGCCTATTCAGCTCGACTTCGAGGACGAAGAACATCAAGATACCGAAGCTCAGAAAGCAGAAGAGGAAGTGACGGACGATCTTTCCAAACCTTTCAAGGCAGCGTCCAAGAGTCCATTCACCCGAAGGATAATTGATTTCACCGGACCTAAAAATGCAAAATACTTGATGCCTTCTCACATAAAGTTATATGATGGATCCACCGATCCGGATGATCACGTCACAAGGTTCGAAGGAGTTGCCAACCAAGGTGCTTGGCCTATGCCCATATGGTGTATGATGTTTCAACAAACTTTAGATGATGCAGCTAGAGGATGGTTCAATAGCCTTCCGCGAGGAAGTATCGACAATTGGGACACTTTATGTGAACAATTCGTGCAAAGATTTGCTCTACGAAGAAAATGTATCCGAGATCCTATGGAGATAACTAAGATTGTCCGGAAGGCTAATGAAGCCCTGTCGGAATTCAAGGAACGATGGACCGATGAAGCTAGCCGTATTTCAGGGGTCCCGGAGGTAATGCAAATATCCTCTTTTATGGACGGATGTAAGTGCCCGGAGCTGGCAAAGAGGTTCTCTGAAAAAATCCCCCGGACCGTAACCGAGATGATGATGAGGGTGGACGATTTCATCCGTTCCGAAAGAGCTTATCAATTGACCGAAGTGCCAAGGGGAGAACGAGCAGATAACTACAGAAAAGATTACCATCCTAACTCGTATAACCGGAATGACCAAAGCGCGCAATGGTCCTCCTTCAAAGGGAACCGCAGGAGAGATACCCATCGAGAAGAATTCCGACCACGACAAAATGATCACTACACACCCTACGGGCAAACCAGAAATGAAAATCCGAATAGGAATGATTACAGAATGGACTACCGCCGCAACGATGTAAATCGGAGGGACGTCCTGCCCATAGACTTAAATGTACTCTCTAAAGCTCCTAAAGAAATCCTCGCAACTGAACACCATCTTAGACTTCCGGCACCACCTCCGTTGAGAGGAAGACCTGCCAGAGAAAACATGGATAAGTATTGCGATTACCATGGGGAAAAGGGTCACCTCACCAACGACTGTCACAACCTGAAGGAACAACTCAAAAAAGCTATGGAAACAGGCAAACTAGACCACCTAATTAGAGATGTTCGACAAAGGGAAATGGCACCCCAAAGGAATAGCAATCACACCAACCAAGGTCGAATTATCAATATGATTCGGTATCCAGAGAGAAACTATAAGCGGAAGATCATGGATCAAGAAGAAGAATGGATGAATACTCCCATAAGTTTCCCTCCCATACTTCCCGGAGATGCTTCCGAAGAGCCACTAATCGTTGAAGCAGAGATCGAAGGATACACTGTACGTAGGGTATACGTGGATCAAGGCGCTTCGATAGAAGTAAAGTATGAACACTGCTTTCTAAACCTTGACCCCTCCATCCAATCCCGACTGACAAAAACAAACACACCGCTAATTGGATTTGCTGGAGAATCGATAAATCCATTGGGCAAACTGGAATTGGAAGTGTGCTTCGGAAACGAAGGATTATATCGTCGGACGACAATGAAGTTTGCAGTGGTAAGATCCCCCTCTCCCTACAACGTAATACTGGGACGTTCCGGAATCAAAAAGTTAAGAGCTATTCCTTCAACAATACATGCCATGATGAAATTCCCAACGCCAAGAGGTATTGCCACTTTGGTCACCCGGTCGGTCATCATATCGGAATGCAGAAGCTAGAAGAAAAATTCCTGATGGAAAAAGAAATGAAGGTCGAAAGTCTTCCGGAGCCCACGATAGACGAAGGAACAACGGAAACTGAAGAAATATTGGTACATCCGGCTTATCCAGAGCAATTGGTGACAATAGGAAAGAATTTTTCAGAAGAAGGAAGAAGACAGCTAATGACATTGCTCAAAAACAGCCGAGACGTTTTCGCATGGGAACCTTCGGACATGACTGGCGTTCCCCGATGGGCGGCTGAGCATAAACTTAACGTAAATGTCCAAGACAAACCTGTCGCACAAAAGAAGAGATTCTTTTCGGAGGAAAAGAACCAAGCTATAAACAAGGACGTTGAAGAATGGTTAAAAGCGGGGATAATCAGACCCGTCCGATATCCAACCTGGATATCCAACCCTGTATTAGTAAAAAAGCCGGACGAGAGTTGGAGGATGTGCATCGATTTCAAAAACCTCAACTCATCATGTCGAAAAGACTACTATCCGCTACCCGAAATTGATTGGAAAATCGAATCAGTAATGGGATTCCGATACAAATGTTTCCTAGATTCTTACAAAGGATATCACCAAGTACAAATGGCAAAGGAAGACGAGGAAAAAACAGCCTTCTATACTGATCATGGGACATACTGTTATGTCAAAATGCCGTTCGGATTGAAAAATGCCGGAACGACCTATCAGAAGCTGGTAGACTTCGCCTTCCGGACACAAATTGGCCGAAACTTGGAAGTATATGTGGATGACATGGTCATCAAAAGCCAGACGAAGAAAGAGCTTTTAGCCGATATAGCAGAAACATTTGATAACCTCCGTGGAATCAATATGAAACTAAATCCTAAGAAATGTTCCTTCGGAGTAGAAGAAGGTAAATTTCTCGGATATATGATAACGTCCGAAGGGATTAGAGCAAATCCCAAGAAAACCAGGGCAATTGCCGACATGCAATCACCAAAGTCATTGAAGGAAATGCAAAGCTTAAGTGGTAAGCTGGCGGCACTAAACCGTTTTTTATCAAAATCTGCCGAAAGATCCCTACCCTTCTTTGAAACATTAAAGAAAATTACCAAAGACAATAAAGAAAAATACCAATGGACGGAGGAAGCTGAAAAAGCTTTTCAAGAGATGAAGAAGATGATCTTGGAATTGCCATGCCTAACGACGCCAAAACCAAAGGAAGACATGTACCTATACCTATCGGCGGCAACGGAGGCAATAAGCGGGGTAATGATGGTCGAAAGAGAAGGACGGCAGATCCCTGTTCACTACGTAAGCCGAACGTTGCATGAGGCCGAAAAAAGGTATGCTCCGGTCGAAAAATTGGCTTTAACACTGCTGCATCTGTCTAGAAGACTAAGGCGATATTTTGAAGCTCACCCTATCAAGGTCATAATGGACCATCCTATCAAGCAAGTACTAAACCGAGCTGAATCCTCCGGACGATTAGCCAAATACACGGTAGAACTAGGAGCTTACAACATCACCTATGTACCCAGAAATGCTGTCAAAGGGCAAGTGTTAGCCGATTTCATTAACGAGGTACCCATCGGCACCGTTCATCCGGATCCAAAAAGGAGAAGCAAGGAGATATGCAACATCTCCCAAACCGGAGAGTGGATCTTGTACACTGATGGAGCTTCCAGCAAAAAAGGCTCCGGAGCAGGGCTAGTACTAATTAGTCCGGAAAAGGAAGAATATACTTATGTTCTCCGATTGAACTTTGAGGCTACTAATAACGGAGCAGAATACGAAGCACTCCTTGCCGGGCTACGAATCGCAAGGGAAATGCATATAGAAGCGCTGGACGTACGAGTGGACTCAAACCTTGTTGCAAGTCAAATTAACGGAGAGTTCACTGCATATACGGAAAGCATGACCAAATATCTTGCCAAAGCCAAAGAATACATCGCTTGCTTCAAACAATTTAAGATAAAGAATATTCCGCGGGCACAAAACCAAAAAGCAGACGTAGTAAGCAAGCTAGCATCCATAGCATTCAACCACTTAACAAAAGAAATCTTAGTGGAAGTGCTAGAGAAACCATCCACGGAGGAAGAAATAATCAACGCAATAGTAGAAGAAGAAGAAGAAAACTGGATGACGCCCATAATCCGATGCTTAAAAGAAGGAATATGGCCGGAGGATCTAAATGAAGCCCGAACCCTTCGTATGAAAAGAAGTCATTATACACTAATCGATGATGTACTATTCAAAAAATCCTATCTAGGACCAATGCTACGGTGCGTAGGACCCCTACAGGCCAACTATGTCATACGGGAAGTACACGAGGGAGCATGTGGTATGCACTCCGGACCACGATCCGTGGTAGCTAAACTTATGAGGCAAGGCTATTACTGGCCAACCATGCACCGGGACTCCAGGGAAGTTATCCAGAAGTGTGACTCATGCCAGATACACGCTCCGATTCCTAAGTTGCCAAAAACAATGTTAACTTCCGTCATGGCTCCATGGCCCTTCTTCCAATGGGCTATAGACGTGTTGGGACCTTTACCCGAAGCTCCAGGGAAAGTCAAATATGTAATCGTAGCCATTGACTACTTTACCAAATGGATGGAAGCAAAGCCCCTAGCTAAGACAACCGGAAAAGAAGTGAAAAAGTTCGTATGGGATAACATCATCTGCAAGTTCGGATTACCCAAGATAATTGTTACGGATAATGGAAGCAATTTTGTAGGAGATCCGTTCAAAAGTTGGTGCGAAAGATTGAATATCACACAAATCAACACAGCCGTAGCTCATCCTCAGGCCAACGGATTGGTGGAAAGGGCAAACAAAAGCCTGATGAAGGGATTCAAGTCACGGCTCGGAAGGGAAAGATCCGGATGGGTAGACGAACTACCGAACATATTGTGGGCATTCCGTACCACCCTAAAAACTAGCAATGGAGAAACTCCCTTCAGCCTGACCTACGGAAGCGAGGCGGTCATCCCAACGGAAATCGGTATGCCTACCTTTCGAACCATGACGGCAAACGCAGAAGACAATAACGATGAGATTGGCTTGAACCTAAATTTGTTGGAAGAAAGGCGAGAAATGGCAGCAATAAGGGAAGCCAAATACAAAAAGAAGGTGGAGCAGTACTACAACAGAAGGGTTAGACATGAAACGTTCAAGGTGGGGGACTTTGTATATCGGAAGAACGAAGCCAGCAGGGTAGAGGATCAAGGAAAATTAGGGCCAAATTGGGAAGGTCCCTACCGGATAACTGAAGCCTACCAACATGGAACGTACAAGCTGCAAACCATGGACGACATAGAAGTACCTCGAACCTGGCATGCAATCAATTTAAAAAAGTGTTTTATGTAATCAGTTGTTCCGATAGACTTATTGTAAGGCATGAGCCACTTTCCTATTATCAATAAAGCATACTATGCAGTTGGGCCATAAGAAAAGTTGTTTTTATCTAAACGTCAAACTACTTAGCAAAACAAAACCCCAAGTGGGTATAACCTAAGGCCAAGAGCCGAAGGGCACAGGCTATCCAATACAGCAAAACCCCAAGTGGGTCTAATCTAAGGCCAAGAGCCGAAGGACACAGGTTGTCCGATACCACAAAACCCCAAGTGGGTATAACCTAAGGCCAAGAGCCGAAGGACACAGGCCGTCCGATATAGCAAAACCCCAAGTGGGTATAATCTAAGGCCAAGAGCCGAAGGACACAGGTTGTCCGATACCACAAAACCCCAAGTGGGTATAACCTAAGGCCAAGAGCTGAAGGACACAGGCCGTCCGATACAACAAAACCCCAAGTGGGTATAATCTAAGGCCAAGAGCCGAAGGACACAGGTTATCCAATATAACAAAACCCCAAGTGGGTATAATCTAAGGCCAAGAGCCGAAGGACACAGATTATCCAATATAACAAAACCCCAAGTGGGTATAATCTAAGGCTAAGAGCCGAAGGACACAGGTTGTCCGATATAATAAAACCTCAAGTGGGTATAATCCAAGGCTAAGAGCCGAAGGGCACAAGTTGTCCGATATAATAAAACCCCAAGTGGGTATAATTTAAGGCCAAGAGCCGAAGGACACAAGTTGCCCAATATAACAAAACTCCAAATGAATATAATCTAAGGCAAAGATACGGAAGAAGCATGTTGACCAATAAATTAAACTTAGGTGAATACAACGTGAAACCAATAGTTGAAAGGCACATATTCCCCGGAACGTACATAACACGAATAGCATAAAGACGTAATAAAAACAATAAGTGTAAACGATATGCATTCATCCGATCAAAATTAATTACATCCAATGTTCCGGAATAATGGAACAATAAAAGATAGAATGTTAATAACCTATTCTATTACATAGAATTGCCAAGTACATCAAGCTGTTCCGAAGAAAACTACTCTACAAAATAACGGAAAGTCAAGTACCCTATACTATTACATAGCAGCAACTGGGAAATGAGAGCTTCACAAGGAGTCCGGAATACCTAAACCCATGGTCAAAATGGAAGTATCCGGACTCCGGTACGTAGTTCACAACGAAAAAGTTCAGTAACAATAGCTTCACAAAGACTTTGCAATACCTATGCCCATAGTCAAAATGGAGGTATGCAAACTCTTAAAAAGATCTTCAAAGAAATGCCGAGGTAGTCTGATCCACAGATGGATTACCGGAGGGATTCTCAGTATGAGATTCGACCACCGGTTCTTCAACTTCAAGAGTAGGAGCAGGATCCGGAACCAAGGCAATCAATTCATCAAACTTTCTGTAAATGGTCTGGCGGATTTTCTGGATGAAAGGATAGTCCTGGGAGAGGGCCTGATCATATAATGAACGGTATTTGTCATCGGCCTCAAAATCCATCCCTTCGACTTCTCCTAACAGCTTAGCCGCCTTCTCCGGCTCTTCAAATAACCCTGCCCCATCTATCAGCCCAGATTGATAATACAGGTTAAAAGGTTCCGCTAATGCTGTCCGGAACTCATGACTACCAAGAAAACGATGAATAGCTTCCGAAATGAACTCGTTAACAATACGATTCCTTTCCACTTCAGCATTTCCGGCAGCTATAGCAATTTCTTGCTTCTCTTGGTGATGCTCCTTGTAAGCTTTCTCTTTATTGGCCAGCTTCAACTTGGCATCGGACAAGTGACCCTCCAATAGCTTGATCTTCTCAGCCTGCTCAGCATAAACCTTCCTCCACTCCTCTTTCTCCACTACAAGCTGAGAGACCCTGTCCTCCAAACTAGCATTCTCGGCACGCAGCTTTTGAATCCCCTCCGGATTCACCGTAGCACATTATGCGTACTTCTCCTTCAACTCCTCAGCCACCTCATCGAACCTTTTACACTTATCACCCAAGGTTTGATCACACACCCGATTTCAGACAACTTCTGATACTCACGTTGAAGAGACTCAAAACGGAAAATGACATCCGCCTGAGCTGTAGCATGTTTACCCAACAGTAACCAAGACCTTCGGATAGCCTCAGCATCATCCTGACCATCCAAATACCTCTCTTCACCCGGGGTGGCCAAATTAATCATCATGTCCCGGCAGACATTCGCATTGTTCATGCGAGTCCCCCTCTTCACCACCCAAGCAGGGACGAAGGTGTCATCACCCTCATCATCCCCCTCTATATCCATTTGAACATCCTCCTCGTCCACCAAAATCCCCTTTCCCGGACGCTGGGAAGCATCCTTCGAACTCCCTGAAGACAAAGAACCTTCATCAATAAATGGTAAAAACAAATCAAGGATAAAACTATGAATGGATTATTCACTAAGGCATACCAGTTGGGATATCTTTCGGATGCAACGAGCGGATCGGCTCCGGCTCCTCAACCCCTTCCGCATCATCTAGATCAATGACATTGTCAGAAGATTGCTTGTGCCTCTTGTGAGCCTTAGAAGAGATGCTTCCTCCGGCTCTCTTCGCCGGAGGTTTCTTAGAACCCTGCTTGGCTGCCTGCTCCTTCTTTTTGTCCTTGGCAGCCAGCACCCGATCATCCGGAACCTCGACCCTCTACAGCTCCTCATCTTTTTTTGGAACTTCAGCATTGGAGGCTAGAGGGCGAGTAGTATGGATCTCTCGTCCTTGATCCTGCGGAAGAGGGTCCCCCTTTACTACATTCACCGTCTTTCGAAGAGGTGGTTTCTTCAAGTAGCTCGACATAGTTACACCTGCGAACAAACAAAACCTATCGTTAAAAGTGAAAAAAGATGCACAACTTGAAAATTCATATTTATAACAAAGGCTATACCCCTCCCCTGCTCATCCCTCAAAGCTGGACGGAAGCCGGTAAATTCCCAATGATCCGATAGACCCAAAGCATATAAGAACGACTGGGGAACTTGGCATGGCTCAATGATCGCCTCGGCCAGCTTTTCGGAATGAGCAACATCGTACTCACTCCTCTTGGGAAACGGATCCGACACATCCGAATCCGAATGCCTCCAAGGCATAGCAAAGGGAATGGCTCTCCTATCAATCAAGAAGAAGTGATATTTCCAACCCTTCAGACAGGAAGGAAATTCCCCGAAACAAACTTTTCTATCTTTATGCACACGTTTTTCGAAGGAAAACCAACAACCTTGTTTGCTGAGTTTATAAAAGACGCGAAACAAAGGAGTAGTAGGAGGAATGTGCATGCTCCGGCAATACACCTCAAAAAGGGTAGCACGATGCATACCCAACGGAACCAACTGAGATATATGAATCTTAAAATACCTAATAACATCTAAGAGAAAAGTAGAAAAAGGGACGGTAAGGCCTCCGTCAAAGAAATACTCTGCGTATAAACCAATAGCATCCGCAGGTAATCGATCCATCGTCATGCCTGACGGGGGTACCCTCGGATGTAAATCCTTCGGTATCCCAAAAGTCTCCACTACGACCAATACTTCACCCTCGTCCATAGTAGACGGCCTCAGATGTATATCCTTCTTAACATGTGAACCTTCCGGCATGGAAACGTCCTCATACTCAAACGACGCAGTAGATTCCGACATAATGAGTCCGATAGGGAAGAGTATAGCCAAACAACAAAAAACTAAACGGACTAGGACGTACCTCAAAGACGATGAGAATATTCGTTCGGAATACGGAAGATATAGAATGTGTCAGAAGTCTGTGTGTGTGAAGAAAATTTACAGTGGTGAAAATGAGGAAAAAGGGACTATTTATAGGCGGTAAAAATTGGGCGCAAAACGACACGTCACCCGTAGGGCGGACGTGTCTCCATCCAAACCGTATAAATAGGAAGAGCGTACACGTGTCCCCATCCCAAGGACGCAGTAAAAAACGACGGCGCACCTTAAACGACACATTAATTACTTTTGGCACTTTGTACACGACTCTAGCAAACGAAGAAGCTACGACTCGCGCTCCGGAAAATTACAAAAATAAACTAAGTATCACACCATTGGCATAACCAATACTATGATACTGGGGGGGGGGGGGGACATGTTGGCGTATGTACCCTCCGGATTTAGGCCGTACAATTAAATACCTTCCGGATCTATGTCAAACAAGGCATACGCAAATGTATTTAAACAGGACAGACCAATATCCGAAGGGTTTGGAATGTCCGCATGACCTCAACCCTCCGGAGATCGGGACCGTTCTGATAAACCAGTAAGTACATGAACCAAAGTACAAACAAGTACACCAAGTATATGGTAATGGAGCATAAATTAGCAAACATTAAGGAACTAAGTACACACCAGCCTGGCACTCCATATTGGAGGCCTATAAATAGAGAGAAAATCTTCACTTAAAGGTTAACTAATTCTCTCACTCTCTAACTTGATATATACTTTCTTTCTCTAAGAACATATACTTACTCTCACGCCGGAGGTTGGTCCTGGGATACATTCCCGGGGCGAGACTAACGGACGTACCTGTTTTGCAGATATCCGAAGCATTCAACTACCAACAAGAATCACCCCGAATCCGAAGGACTAATCCAAAGTCCGAAGGATTCATCTCGCTTGTCCGGAGTAGAAGCAAACTTTTACTTCAACACATGACATCATTGACATGTAAAACTCACTCATTCTATTTCATAGTATCATCTAGGATTAGGATCACCTTATGTTACCTCATGTTCATTTTGAACATGAGGGGTAATGTTCAAATTGGTGTGAGTGTGTATTTATTTTTAACTAAAATAAAAGTTTTAAAATGATGACCCACTTTTTTTCCCTCTTCAAAAAAGAGTGTTGATACTCGCATCACAAGTTTTTATACTTTCACCACAATCCTTGCATTACAGTATTGTACACTGTGTTGTAAAACTTGTACAAAGTGATGTAACTATCAAATAAAATGGTTTAAATATCAATACCCTTCACAAAAACACTCAACATTACCCTATGTTCAAATGAACATGAGGGGATCTTTATCCTATCATTGGATTAGATGGAATATAAGAAGGGATATATTTTATAAGAGGAAATAGCATCTTCTTTAGCAAGCCCATTACTAGATTTTGCGAAGGAAAAAATAATAATAATAAAAAAATATTAATGAGTACAATCTTTTACGCAATTAAAATAAAAATAGACATGAAACCACTATCAAATAACATAGTAGTAAGTTCATTGTTTTCCCACAAGAGTTAACAGTTCAAACTTCGTTAGATATGTATTTTTAAAAGTTGCTAGGAAAAAGTCAGAAAATGTCCCGACTTACGAAGTTAACCCAGTTAGACCGTTTACTTCAAAGTCGCTCTCCCCGAACAACATAAACATAGGAAGAAAAAATATCATCCGTTTATCCATATAAAAACATAAATGAATGATATATCAATTCAGGATTTTATGAACATGACTCGCAAAAAATGACTATGAATAGCTATTTAATAATTATCTATGATCTTTTACGTCATTTGACCATGGTCGGCTAGCAGGCTCTTTTAACTTTCTATTTTACCGCGTACAAACTTATTTAATGTGGTAACTAGCAACATACTTTGTTTTTTGAACCGTTTAGGTAACTTTTACTGTTAAAAGTATAATATATTAAAACAAGGCTCAGAGAAGGAAGCCTAACAACTGTTTAGGTAAGGGTAAAAACTATAAAGTAGCCACATATTTTTTTGAAATTGTCTGAGTAGAATCACTTACTTCTTTATTAATTTACTTCACCAACGAACTTTCAAATTATGTTCCAATTTCATCAATATGACCCTGAAATGACTATATTACCCTTATCTGCATCACTTGTATTATCTAGGTTTTAAGGTGAGATGAGTGTGAGAGATGAGTACGTGGTGTGATGAAGACAAGGGAAATATAGTCATTTTAAGGTTATATTGGTGAAGTCGGAACAAAATTTGAAAGTTTGTTGGTGAAGTAAGGTAATAAAAAAGTAAGTGATTCTAGACGTATACTTGCAAAAAGTACGTGGCTATTTTATGCTGTTTACTATTTAGGTAACTATCGATACGTTTTTTTTAACAAATTATTTATACTACATAGAAAGAGAAAATATATTTATTTAAATCTTAAAAATTTTAAAAAATGGATAATACGTTAAACTAAAATAATTTATTTATAAATTGTAATGTGATGTATTAAGTATTTAAATAGTTAGTTACAATTAAACCACCTAATTTCTTGACTATTACTTATTCTACGCCATTATATGCATAAAAAAATTACATACACAAATCAATGCCACAATACATTGTCGCCGCTATGCACGAATAATCGTCTAATACTTTTTTCTATGTGTACAGACTTATTCTATAACGTCATGATTTTAAAAAAAAATTAACATAACAATATATGTGTTTATATGTGTGTGTATTTATTTAAATATTGGTTGTTAGATTGTGAATTCTGAGAGGTTAATTGTGAAGCGAATTTGATACTCTAATGTGTAGGTGTGTTGAGTGTGGACGCGTTTGCGAGTTATTGTTGATTGAGAGGCTATAACTCGATATACATGTGTGGGATTGATGGGTACGAATTACTGAAAAGCTACTTTGACGAAAGCGTTGAAAGAAAATTGCATGCTCTCATAAAGAAATATGCGACAAGTAATTAATCTACACAAACTAGTCTACATTTTAATGTCAAAATGTACCAATCTAACGCTAATGAATCCGATCACCAACGGTACCAAAACTTGTCGAGAGGATATAATAGTCGGTACCAAGAACAATACAATTAGTATTCAAGAAAGAGAAATGCTAGACCCACATAAGAAATTCACACAAAAAATCTACACGCTGATGCGTCAATTGATAATTGGTCTAATCAGAAAGAAGAAAGAGAAATTGCCAAAAAATCCATCAATTATCATAACACATCAGCGTGTGAATTTTTTATGTAGATTTCTTACGTGGGTCTAGCATTTCTCTTTAGGAAATAGGTGGGAATGACAAAATCCAATGTCGACTTTTCATGAGGAACTAAATGTTGACTTTTCATATCGAAACTACAAACAATAAGAATATTTGTTGTTAGAAAATCGGATAAACTAATGTTTAAGGTAGCTACATATGAAAGTATGAAACCATGAAAGCTTCATTTACACAATCTTTATTTTACTTGTCTTGATAGTGACTACAAATACAAAAGCATGGTCTTGCATTCGGAAATTGAGTCTTCTGAGACTTTGTATTTCTTTAATGTATGTTAGGATAGTAGGAAGTAGGGATGTTCACGGGATACTTCGATTTTGGAAGATATAAATTATCTATCGCGAAGCGGGTAATTTATTTTATTACCCGAAACTAAACTGTACAATACGGGTAACAAGACATGCGGTTACTCGAAATTAGTGATTACTGGCAGTTCGGGTCGCAGTTAACCATTTTAGACGTCTAATTAAGTTTAACCGTATGAATAATAACATGATCTAAAACGTAAAATGTATCTTTTTGATAACAATGAATAAATTAAAGTCATATTAAATTTATTCCATCACAATAAGCATACATAACAAATTAACACAAATTTATTTGACGTTTATTGGTTAGGATCACATTAATCAAAGTTTAAACATACGTGTTTAGTAAATGTTTACATTAGGAGCAGAAAATCGTTGTATAAATGGAAGAGTTTTTAAAATAAGAAGGATGAGAAATAACTATAAGTACACATTAGATATGCATCAATTTAAATTAGATGCATCCTTAATCTTTTAGATGCATCATAATATATTTTCCATCTAAAAATTAGATTTATATGCATATATTAGATGCATTTCATCAAGTTAGACGAATCCTATGTATTTTTCGTTCTTTGCGGGTCAAATTTGTTGTTAGTACTATTTTGCATCATTTTCACTTCAAAGTCATTTTCAAAACTAATTATAATGCATCTAATTTAAGTCGATGCATCTAAAAAATGCAGTTATAATTATTTTTTATTTTTCTCGGTTTAATTTTATTTTCACTAGATCCTAACTTATATAGTGGAATAGTTCAACCAATACTTGTATATAACAAGGAAGACAGGCACCCGCCGCGTTGCGGCGGGATCTTTTGGTTTTGGTTAAGGTTGATCTTTTTGGTTTTGGTTAAGATTATGTATTTGTCCAGGGCGCACGTTGCGGCAGGGCTCGCTTGTATAGGATGTACTTTCTTTGACCAGTCATTTTGTAGAGGAAGCAAGTGTGTAGATGCGGACACAGGTTGATTGCTAACATGTGGCTGTACAACTTATGGCACAAAGTTTTTACTTTACCAAGTCTCTGCTATTGTGGAAAATAGTACCAGCAAGTTGTCGAAAAAAGTGTGGACTTTAACGGCCACCCAAACTACTAAAACATTGCGCCGAAAAAGTAAGTTTTAACAACTATTTCACACCCAAAAGCTGTCAAATTTGAGGAGCTATGCATTCTAGATTGAACAACAAAACTGTATTCGACAACGAAAACCTGCATACTACACACCTGTTTACCTCTAATTATGTCCTAAACAAATCAATTTCCAGGAGAGAATAAGCGTACAACTATAATCATATGCAGCAGCTGACATATGCAGGTGAATTGCTTAGAGGATTGAGATTAAATTGTTGAGATACTAATTTTGGACCCGCTGACCTCCGCTGAATATATATATTTTCCCACCCAGGTATGTTCTTCTCCACATAACCGTTTTCGATAGCGTCTACATGGTGGGAATGTTCCATAAATTTTTTGATAGCCGTCATAGCCCTCTGGTTGGTTGCTCTGGCATTCTTTAGGCCAAGACTTTCCGCTACTTCCGCGCGTATATCTTGGCCTTCCGGTTTAAAAACAACGTCAGCAAGGTTGTTACCTTTATCTCGCAAGGTCAATAACTTGCTGCACCCACTTTGTCACCAGCTCATTTCGTCCGTCCTGCATAAGGAAGACAAAACTAATTGTTCATACACAAAAAAAAAAAAAAAAAAAAAAAAAAAAAAAAAAAAAAAAAAGTAAAAGAATGATAAATTCTCTGGCTAACATATCCACGTGAGTTCATAATTTCCTGAGTTATATTTTAATCTCTAATTAAAATATTTTGAATATAATATTGCAACGCATATGACTACCAGTTGGTTAGAAGAAAGAACTGAGAAGAATCGGTTACGGCGAAGACCCAACTGCAACAATACAGGTGAGGTTAAGTAATTATACACCATCAAGTTTATCTCGTCACAAAAACTTTGTCTTGTTGCCACCATTTTCACCATCTTCATACTGCGACCACTTGCATCACCACTGCAAGCAAATTAGAAATTTGAAATCGTAAGTTTTTAACCTACTTATGAGAAAGTTTGACGTGTTATTTACAAGAAAGTGGCATAGTCATGTACGTGTATAAAAGTTTTAATATACTCGATACTGCCATAGCTACATTAGAAATCTGTGTCTGCCCCGTACTTGCAAACCGACACAAAGTAACCTTATTGTTAATCTTCTTGTGTAGTTCCGTCCAAAAGAGTAAACATCATGTAAATTACTTACAAAATTAATCTTTTGTTACACTACTATTCCAAAAAAAACCCAAAATTCAACACAAAATTAACTATTTAACATATGAGCAGTGTGCCGTTCGTAACGATTCTTATCAAAGAAAGACAGGATTAAGCGAGGTTGTTTAAAAGGGTATAGGGCAATTAAATGGTATTAACATAGCAATTGGGGTTATGGATTTTCAGTTAAACGCGTCGTTGTGAACTTTAATCACAATTCTTAATAGATCAAGGCGTCTTTCAATTTTTTTGAATATCGTGATGAAGCTGTGTTTCAGGTTTTTCATATTATAATAGTTAATACATAAGATGAAGGTGTCTTTCAGATTTTTCATAAGGGATATAATAGTTAGCTAATCGCTTATTAATTGGGTCTGTACCAAAGACTTGTGCAGCCAAAGGTAACGTTACTCTATACCATATCCATATACAGAGTAGCTCATAAACTAACATACCCATGTAGGGTTCGTTCATTCCTATGCAACACGGGCTGTTCCTTTTCCAAGGTTTCAATAAGATTTACTAAAATAGTAGCCCATTGTCCATTAGTGTATTTTAAATAACTATTTACATATTGTATGCAACAACTAACCGACAGTAACACAAATAACCACGTATACCTTGATTCATAAAGTCTGAAACTACTACTTTATTAGCCGTTAATTCGAGTTAAGAATACCAATGGTCGGCTTTTTAAAAGGCCATAATATCAATTGCAACAACACAATAAAGGCGAAGGCGAAAGTCAGTACCTCCTGATTCTCTTCAAAGTTGCAGAACTAATCTGTCTTCTAACATGGTTTCATTCTCAACTATATCCCTCTAATTAGTTGACACTACCTGGAAGTAACATAGCTAAAATAGAAGAATTGTTGTTGTTTAAGCCGTGGATGGTGAGTTGCATAAGTTTAGAATGTGATGCCATTTCTTCTTCTCCACTTCCTAATTCATTCATTTTAATTATTATTAATTAATAATTACTACCATAGTAATTAGTGATGAAATAAAACGAAAGAAAGAAAGAAAGAAACCTTGATTTCCAGTTGACGTTTTTGAAGATCATCTTGTTGAGTAGAGAGGTACTGCTGAGGTTGTAGTTGAAGTGAGTGACCTACAAACAAACAGTTAATTAATTAATGAGTCTAGTGTCAGACAGGCTGCTCAAATACAACAATTGATCAAAGTTGATACAAAATTTAACATGTTTTTTCACCTTGTTTCTTCAAGTGCAACATTCTGCAGGACAACAAACAGGGATTTGAAAAGCCAAAAACTGTTACTTACTTGTAGATGTTAACATTGTAAACTTTCTAGATTTCAAAGAACCAATTTTTCTCATGAACCAATTTCCCGTAGTCCTATGTCTCCCACATTGGTTTCAACCAATGCATCAAAATATGGATAGATTCATTATACAGGTGAATAACCAAACATATTCTACTAATTGATAAGATAAGATCAATACCTTTCTCTAGCATCACGATTAACCGTATTCAAATTAGATTTCCAATTAGACGCCAATAAATTCTGCAAGAAATCATAATGTTATCAATAACATAGACGTTAGATTAATAGGTATGGCGTTTAACGAATTAATAAACATACCTTTCAAATCATCAACTTCGTCACCTGTAAAAAACAATTCCATTATTTTATAAAAAAATTGCAAAACCATCTTAATCAACTATTTAATATAATGAGAAAAACTCACCTGAAGTCCATTATACTCCTGAAGCATATCATACACATAAACACGGGCGATCGTCACCGACAAAAAAAGAACACAAATCACAAAATCATCACCCCAAATTAGACTAACAAACACAAATTATCTAATTAACCAAGAATCAAAAATAGAAATTAAGATCATTCGTAAAATAAAATATTTGTAGTTCATTATCAGTTTTATTTCTTTACTCCTCATCAACCGGTCATTGCTCCATCCCTGTTGCCGCTCGTGACGGGGAGGTGCCGACTACTCTAACAGTCCTAACATATTGAGGTAAAACACATAATCAAAAACCAAAACTAAAATCGAAAAGACCCTGAAAATATAAGAACATAAAAGGCCATAAGTTAACGTGTTTCTGAACTTTTGAGCGGTTGAAACCTTTTAGCATCTGAAAGTTTATCAAGAATAATACACGAATTTTTTTCATCAATAAAAAACAAAATCTAATTTTTAACTTCATACCTTGATAGATAAAAAAAATGAAGCGATGCTGGTCTTGATTTGTGTGAGTCGGTTTGATGATAATGGGCTTAGATTTACATAGACAACACGAATGGGCCAGCCCATTAAACTTGGTAAGCCTAAACGACATGTGGTGCGTCGTTTCATGACGCAAAATTATATATATAGTAATTTCAGGGCGTTAAACAGACACCACAACTGTCGTTTTGGCTACGCGTGTTTTTGGCCCAGCCCATTGCTGTTGTTCACTTCTGTTGTCTTTGGCCCGTTTTTTTCTCCCTTATTTTTTTCGCTGTTTGATAGTAGTATTAACGATGCCACCGGAGCCCATAATTGTCCAATATTCAATAGTGTATAGAAGCCCACTTGCAATCAAGGTCTAATAAGCTTTTGTTTTCTTTTGGCGGTGGGGAAAAACCTATATATTAAAAAATTGAAACACCTTCATTGAAACACCTTCTAACTCGTAAAAGGTTACGCATTCGAGATTTTCATACGATTTCTCACAAACAGGTACATATCTCTATTTTTCATTAGTATGTGTTTTTTTTAGTTAATGCCCTTATTAGTTATTAGTTTCTTTGCTTTTGAACTATAATTTACATGCATTCTACTATTGTTGTGATTGGAACCACCGAACCAAGCAAATTTTTAAATCCTTATTTGAGTTGTGCGCTTATACTATGTGAAGTTTGATACAGTGATTGAGTGATACAATAATATACAATTCAATTTGTGATTATAATAAATCTCTAACATATAACATCAGTTACTACGCAATAATGCTTTGATTTCTAAGTACTAATTTTTTATTGATACAGTGTACCCACGATTCAAAGTACTTTGTTGTATCCTTAAATCACATATATAGATACTTTTTTTTTTTTTTTTTTTTTTTTTTTTTTTTTTTTTTTTAATATTATGAATTTATTTGGATTGGCTTAAAAGTTTGGGTTTAAGGAAGGAGGGCCTCTTTTGCGACAATGGTACAAGGCGCTCAAAATCCATGAGACGCCCGTACATTACGGTTCCATTCAATTAACCGTGAATATCTAAAAGTAAAACCTGAAAACGAACCGTGATAAGCGGATTTTTTCGGTTTCGGTTTTTTGTGATATCTGTTTCTGGTTTTTTCAGTTTCTTGAGTCTTTTGAAAACCCCTGTTTGAAAGAGGTGTTTGAAAGACATGATTGATCATTGCATTTTAAGCACATATTGATGGATCATTCAACTGTATTTTTTATGTTACAAAAATCTTGTTGTGTGATGAGGTAGTGGTCTTAGATTTTTTTTAGTGGATCCTAATTCTATGCAAAATGTTTTGAGATATCAGGTTTAAGTATTACATTAAACGCCGCATCCATGTGAGAATCTATATGCATCTAAAATTTCTGACCATTCTTTTTCCTAGGTTATCTCACATGGTTCACTTGAAGATCTCCGAGAGAAACTCGAACATATCTATGGTAACAAAAATGGAGATAATGATTGAAATATGTAGCAAGACTCACCATTTTGTTCCTCTTTTTAAATACAAATCTTCATGGTTCAAGCTTTGCGATTGTATAGCCTTTATGAATACATTGTTTGGCCTCAAGATTCCGTGATTTATTCCTTTTCTTTGCAAACTAGAAACACCATTTTCTATGTTATGCATCTGACAAAAAGTAGTATTTAGTAACTTCATAAAATTTTCAAATAATCAAAATTAGTTTTATTACAAGTTATTAAATATTACGTGAGAATGTCGGGTCGAAGTTGCTCTGCCTTGCAAATTTTAGTAAAATTATAAGCCCCGGGAAAATCTTCTAATGTATTACCACACATCTCGAATTCAAGATAATAAAAATCACTTTCCTTTTGCCAGCCATAAAAATGCAAGACATTATTATTATCATCATAATGTCGAAGTTTCTCTATTATATTGATAATATTGTCCGTCCTCTTGATCCTTGTTACACGAACATTCACACCCTCGTATAGACCTTCCACTCTGTTGTTTATCCAATTGGCTTCACCAGGATCATTTTCGCACGATATGCTTGAATCCAAATCAAATCATCAATGGTTCTTCCTCTAGGAAGCCTTCCAATATCAAAACTTTGACATATCTTTATAAACTCAGTAAGATTTCGAGCGTACAACACCATACATGAAAAATCTCGCGAAGACAATAAAATTTCATATCTGGTGATGCTTATTGAAAACCTTTTTGCGGGAAGAAGTGTGTGATGAATCAACTTCAGAAAGGTTTTCAATGAGCATCACCAGGTTTGGAATTTTATTGTCTTCGTGAGATTTTTCATGAATGGTGTTGTACGCCCGAAATCTTATTGAGTTTGTAGATATATGTCATAGTTTTGATATTGATAGGCTTCCCGAGGGAAGAACCATCGATGATTTGATTTGGATTCAAGCATATCGTACGGAAATGATCTTGGTGAATCCTCAAGCCAATTGGATAAACAACACAGGAAGGTCTATACAAGGGTGTGAATGTTTGTGTAACAATGATCAAAAGGACGACCAATATTATCAATATAATAGAGAAACTTTGACATTATAATGACAATGATAATCTCTTGCATTTTTATGGCTGCCAAGAGGAAAAAGTTTTTTTATTATCTTGCATTTAAGATGTGTGGTAAAGATCTTCCCAGGGCTTATAATTTTATTGAAATTAGCAAGGCGGCGCCACTTCGACCGTATATTCTCACGTAATATTTAATAACTTGTAATAGAACTAATTTTGATTATTTGAACATTTTATAAAGTTACTTTTATAGTACGTTTTGTCAATTACTAATCGCATAGGCATAAATAAGGGGGTTTCTAGTTTGCAAAGAAAGGAATAAATCACGGAAACTTGAGGGCAAACAATGTATTCATAAAGGCTGATACAATCGCAAAGCTTGGACCATGCAGATTTGTATTTGAGGAAGAAAAAGTTAACATAATGGTGACTCTACATATATCAATCATTATCACCTTTTTTTTGTTATTTAGGCTAGTTTGTAACATCTTCAAGGATTTCCCTCATTATTCACAATAGGTGGTAGGAATACGAACATGCACAATCTTGCCAAAACCATATTATATTGTACAAGTGGCGGTTCTTACAAGTTGAGTGACTGATGCGTGGGAATCGCAACAGGCTTTACCTCTCGAGGGATCTCGAGAAGCTTACAACCCCCACCAGGCAGTGTACCTGATCGTTGTAGTATAGTATAGTGACAAGTACCGGGGGATTGATCGTTCAGCTAGGAATAGTGTCGTTAGGATTGAAATTAATCTAACTATGTCTAAAGGTGAAGGATGATTCTTTTTGTATTTTTATATTTTATGAAAAGCAAGTAAAAATCTCGGGTATTGGGAGAGTGGACGGAATTAGTTGCTAATCAACTAACCCAAAAGCTACTAATTAAACTAATTAACAAGAAAACTAAACTAAGGTTCTACAAGATAAGTGAAGCATGTCTACCCATGATATGTTACTCCTTGCTAGCTATCCAATCCTACCTATTGAATTGTAACCTTGTTTTAATTGACGGGTTGTATTCCTTAATACCATTCATGGGGTATCGCACATAACTCCCCAATTCTATGAGCTCTTATATCCTCCTACACCATGCCCAGCACAACTATAGGGATTGTAAACAGTGGCTCATGCATTAAATACAACCAATAAAGACCTAGTGCAATCGGTTCATGTTTCCTAAGACGTTCAAGCATGTTACCATTTGGAGATCTGCCAGTTTTCTTAAGCCTAACATATAAATCATTCAATCAAAACAAGAATCAATAGGAAACAAGGATTATAAACTAAACCAACTAGATCTATTGAAGTTGTCACGCCTTAATTGATGGAGATAGACACAACATCAACAAGAAATCAATGAGATCTAATCAATTATATACAAGTTTCACATAATCATAAGTAGACACAAGGTGAATTAACAAAACATAATCAAAGAAGGACAATCAACAAGAATAATGAAAGACATAGTTGAGATAGAATCATCAAACCAATACATGATGTTTATGGAGTGATTGAAACCCTCTAAGTTGCTGGAAAAACACCCACCTAAACCCAGGAATCGACTTTAGGGTTTAGGGCTTACAAAAAGTGAAGTTATGATGTTATATTTATAGGCATGTTTTCTGTCGGCAAGGCTTGACGGCGTCAGCTCGTTCTCTTGACGCCGTCAAGATCATTTTTTCACCAAATTGCAGATCTCTTCGTTCTCTTCGCGTGGGCTTTTGAATCACCTAAATCCGAGTTCGTATGCAAAAGTTATGACCAAAACAATATCAGCTACTCCGCGCGCAAGTTTTGACAAGTTAACACGTGACGGCCTTGGGTGACGCCTTCACATTCTCTCTGGGCCGTCACCACTTTTACTCTTGACGCCATCACCAAAATGCTCTTGACGCCGTCAGGTACTGTTCTCAGCATGGAAAATTAGATCTTTGGCGTTTTCTTCACTTTTATGCTCCAAAAACGTCCAAAATGATTCCTTTTCCAGAATTCACTCCTAAAGGACCTAAAATCACAAAAGGAACGATTTAGGGCAATATTTGATCAAATAAATTTGAATTCGGGCTTAAATGACCCCCTAAAAACGGATCATTTTTCGCCTCATCATATACCCTTACACTTGAGATTTGCTTGTCCTCAAGCAAATGCGCTTTTATTCTACTCAAAAGACAAGTTAGGGGTCATTTAACACTAATATAAAAGTAATTACAACTAATAATCGTTCCACTAAAGACCAATAGACAAGCACGGAGGTCATACACAAGCACCTCACAAATAGTGTTTAGATACTCACATCTCTCGGGTGTAATAAAGTGTAAATTACAATATGGAAACGGAAGATATCTCTCACTACCTGTCATAGCAAAATAGATTACCATAGGCTTGGCAAAGGATCAAACCTCCACCACATGGCGTAAGCACCTAGGATAAACTATCAAAGAGGTCTTTTAAAGGGTTGTAACGTTAGGTGTAGGGATATGAAATACACGGTTTTGTTGGATAAAGGAAGTTTTTACTGGTGGCGAGTTAACAATCTTGGTTAATTACATGTACAAGATGGCGTTGCTAAGCCAAGACTAGACTCGACTTAAGCTAATAAATGAAAAATAACAAAAACATAAAATGAACATAGAATGAAACGGGATGGTAGTCCGTATTTTTTTTTTTTTTTTTTTTTTTTTTTTTTTTTTTGCATACACTCTTACCCTACCATCCAAAATAATACATCATAGGGAATGAACATCTCCCTTACACTTGAATTTTTACATACTTTACAATTAACTAATCTAATGACTTGAATTAAGAAAATCAAAACACTTGGAGCACTTTTAAGATTAACGCACATATGGGGGTAATAAATGATGTTCTTCCCCATTACTCCATAAAATAAGTACTTACCCATGAGTCCCAATCGTCCCAAAACAATATGTACAAGGATATGACTCGACTTAGCAACCATGTAATCAATTAGAAAGTTAATTCAGGGTTTAACAAATAACAATAATGCACTAAAAATGAGCGCATACACGGAAGGCTAAGGCGATTTGGGTGTACTTTTAAGTGGGGTGTAACAAATTCTTCCTTTAAGTAAAATGCTTAAAGTTAGAAACGAAAAGATAGGCTCGGAGGGGTGTACTAGGGGTTTCGTGTACTAAAAATGAGTACAACGCTAAGGGTGTGGGAAAAATTAGTTGACTTAACTAGCCAAGTAATATGACTTAAATGGTCAAGTAATTATAATACGGGTTTAACACAAGGGTGATCCTAATGCCTCTTATCATGTAGTAAATCCTACCACACGAATGTAGTCTCACTAGCGGTCTCGGGATGCATCACTAACACAAGTTCTAGAATCTAAATGCTACCGGTACACTCATAAGCACTAATAATGAATGCTTTTCCTATCAAATCTAAAGGCGAACCTCACATATTTGGGTGGAAAATTTTTCTGAATATACGGTTATGTGCTAGTCATACAATCTCCTATCCATGAGACGCTTGCTATGGCTAAAGTTTCACTCCTAAATGTTGTAAAAAATTTTAAATTTGGCGCTAAAATTGCACTAACAAGTATTTCTCATAGTTTTATTACACATCTACCATCAAACAAAACAAACTCAAGCGAAAGTGCATATGTAAGGTATCATCTTTTTACCCTCCCCTTATACTTAAGATGAACATTGTCCCCAATGTTCAAGTAAAGAATGTAAAAGTGAAAAAGTAAAGAGAATGAAATCAAATACTCCCCTGATTCGCTCGTTATGGATAATAGGATGGCCAGGTTAAATCTTCCTCCAAGAGAATGAACAATCAAAGCTTCCCTTCCAGAATATAAATCATCTTCTTGTCATACATAACCTGTAAAACCTGACAAAATAGACAAGACAACCTCGCGTAAAATCGGCGGCATCCTATATAAGTTACTAAATCCTAGAAAACAAGATAAGATATAATGCTTGTGGAATGAAGTTTGCAGATCTCCTAGAGATTATAAAACTTAATAATTCACAAAAACCATAAGACTCCGTTAGAAAAACAAAACCGGTAAAATTTCCAGATTTTTACACGTGACGCCGTCAAGAGTAAACTCATGACGCCGTCAGAAGTGACCTGCAGAAATCTTTATGTTAAGTTTTCGGAAAATTTCTGGAAAAACTTATGTCCTACTTCCTGGAAAATCCTGCAAAACATCATTATGACTCAATACAAGCATTTGACTCTAACAATTACTAATATACATGTCCATTTAATATTGTTGTGGTTCATGCTCAATTTCGTTCTTATAAACAAATTTGGATCTCCCTTACACTTATCTTTTGCAAAATACCTTTATATGCAATTAAGACGAAGTTAAAAACAAAATAAAGCATTTTCACAATTTACTTTGAAACATGAGCCACAAACAATAAAAATAAAAAATGCATACGGAAACAAATAAAATCAAACAAACAAACAAACAAACAAATAAAAACACACAAAACATGGGTTGCCTCCCAAGAAGCGCTTGTTTTTGTTCGAGTCACGAGCCTGACTCTACCCTTATTTAACGGAAATAGGGGAGGTTCTCCCTACACTTAGGATTAAGTGTGGGTGAAAGTAGCGATACACACCCTTAGGGTGTGAATATGCCACGTGAGGTGAAGGGGGTGAGTGAATGGCTTCCTTCATCCTAAAACTACCCGGATAATATTGGTTGATGGGTGGGTCGGTTCCTCTTTTGTCTCCTAGAAATATATCTAAGGATGGAAAGTTGTGTAAAAGTTGAGGTTCCGGTTCATCAACATTAGGAAATTCCTTAGAACTAGGAGTAAGGTTATCACTACAAGTATTCAAACCTATATCCTCTAATGGTGCATGGTCCAAGGGTTCTACTTCTATTGGGGTTCCTATAGTCTTTTCTACTTCTGCCGGGTAAGTCACAGGCGGTGTGTATGCCTCAAATGATGCTAGGACTTGTGGGGTACTTAGTGGGCTTGGGTTTTCTACTATCTCTTCCATCACATCAATATCACCTATGTGTTCATCTTGTATTATGGTAGTGCCTAACCATGACATGCAACTAGGTGGCTCAACTCTAACCTCATGTGTGTCGTATGTTTTGGTGAAATCTATCCCGCTCATGCAACTAGGTAGTTCAACACTAACCATCTCATAATCTTGGTTTGATTCTAAGTTCATGTTCTTAGAAACTAGGTCATCTCGCTCATACGAATCCACCAATTCGTTGAACTTATGGGTAATGGTTAGGAAGCTTTTCTCAAAATTCATCCAAAGGGTCTCACTAAAAGGAATTGATCCTAAAAATGATCGTCTAATGGAAAACACACATGCATAAAATTCATCAAACCCATCTAACTTTACACCCATCTCCTCTTGTATATATGTAAGATCACTTAAAAATTCATTGGAACAACAGGAGGCAAATCGATTCGAGTAAACTAATTGTTCCTCTATAGTTAATGATCTAAATGGAATTTCATCCGCCATGGAGACAAATGAAAATGGTTTTACAAACAAAGGGCACAAAGAAAAAGATAGACTAAAGAAAACCTAAAAATAAAAATAAAATCTTACTAGAAAGGAATCTAGCAAGTAGACCTAATAAAAAGAAATTCTAACCTAGACAATAACTATTCCCCGGGCTGCGGCGCCAAAAACTTGATGCGTGGGAATCGCAACAGGCTTTACCTCTCGAGGGATCTCGAGAAGCTTACAACCCCCACCAGGCAGTGTACCTGATCGTTGTAGTATAGTATAGTGACAAGTACCGGGGGATTGATTGTTCAGCTAGGAATAGTGTCGTTAGGATTGAAATTAATCTAACTAGGTCTAAAGGTGAAGGATGATTCTTTTTGTATTTTTATATTTTATGAAAAGCAAGTAAAAATCTCGGGTATTGGGAGAGTGGGCGGAATTAGTTGCTAATCAACTAACCCAAAAGCTACTAATTAAACTAATTAACAAGAAAACTAAACTAAGGTTCTACAAGATAAGTGAAGCATGTCTACCCATGATATGTTACTCCTTGCTAGCTATCCAATCCTACCTATTGAATTGTAACCTTGTTTTAATTGACGGGTTGTATTCCTTAATACCATTCATGGGGTATCGCACATAACTCCCCAATTCTATGAGCTCTTATCTCCTCCTACACCATGCCCAGCACAACTATAGGGATTGTAAACAGTGGCTCATGCATTAAATACAACCAATAAAGACCTAGTGCAATCGGTTCATGTTTCCTAAGACGTTCAAGCATGTTACCATTTGGAGATCTGCCAGTTTTCTTAAGCCTAACATATAAATCATTCAATCAAAACAAGAATCAATAGGAAACAAGGATTATAAACTAAACCAACTAGATCTATTGAAGTTGTCACGCCTTAATTGATGGAGATAGACACAACATCAACAAGAAATCAATGAGATCTAATCAATTATATACAAGTTTCACATAATCATAAGTAGACACAAGGTGAATTAACAAAACATAATCAAAGAAGGACAATCAACAAGAATAATGAAAGACATAGTTGAGATAGAATCATCAAACCAATACATGATGTTTATAGAGTGATTGAAATCCTCTAAGTTGCTGGAAAAACACCCACCCAAACCCAGGAATCGACTTTAGGGTTTAGGGCTTACAAAAAGTGAAGTTATGATGTTATATTTATAGGCATGTTTTCTATCGGCAAGGCTTGACGGCGTCAGCTCGTTCTCTTGATGCCGTCAAGACCATTTTTACACCAAATTGCAGATCTCTTCGTCCTCTTCGCGTGGGCTTTTGAATCACCTAAATCCGAGTTCGTATGCAAAAGTTATGACCAAAACAATATCAGCTACTCCGAGCGCAAGTTTTGACAAGTTAACACGTGACGGCCTTGGGTGACGCCTTCACATTCTCTCTGGGCCGTCACCACTTTTACTCTTGACGCCGTCACCAAAATGCTCTTGACGCCGTCAGGTACTGTTCTCAGCATGGAAAATTAGATCTTTGGCGTTTTCTTCACTTTTATGCTCCAAAAACGTCCAAAATGCTTCCTTTTCCAGAATTCACTCCCAAAGGACCTAAAATCACAAAAGGAACGATTTAAGGCAATATTTGATCAAATAAATTCGAATTCGGGCTTAAATGACCCCCTAAAAACGGATCATTTTTCGCCTCATCAGTGACCAAAAGGTGCGAGATGATGAACTCGATCTTTGTAAGATTGTCAAGGCCCGTGATCTCATTGAGAAGATTCTAAGTAATAGGTACAACACCGGTTAACATTTTTGTTAAACTTGCTTTGAATAGTTTAACACCCTTACGGATACGAGATATCATGTGAGAAGTAATTTAAGCAGGTGTTCTTTGTGTTGTTTATAAATATATATTTTTTACTCTATAATCTAACCGAAAACCTTTTGGATTATATTTAATAATCTATTATTTTTTCTAGTATTACTGAGTCCTTTCCAATTACTGTCATGGAGTACTGATTCGTAAAAAGAAAAAAATATATGCAATCCCAAACACTCCTCACTATTGCTTTTTGAAATAAGTTGGCCAAAACATATTATTTTAACTAAAGTCAAATCACTAACAATAAATATTAATCTTGTGTAGTATAGTAACTGTCAGTGATCTATTGCGTCGTCCCTTCTTTTGGGGGACAATTAAGCGCCTCACTTTTATGGTGGACTTTAGCGAGGATATTTATTACCAAGGGGACAATACTCCCATTGTCCATGCGGTAGAACGAGAATGCCAGAAGAATAAAGTATACAAGACAAGATATGATACAAACATGAATAACAAACTTCGTAAAGAAATGAAAGATTACTGAGTGAAATAGAACCTCCAAAAGTACAAGTATAAAAAGGGGATAAGCCTCGTTAGGTTCGTTAGGAACGCGTTCAATCACCACAGGTCATTTTCCAAATGCTGTTTATATCGAGATTGGATTTAGTGACCCCAATGTACTTCATCTTCCATAACTTCTTTGAAACACACATTTCTACTTCTTCTTTCTCTGTCTCTTGTCAACCTCAAACACACATACAGCTGCAAGTAAGTTTCAATTACCGCATTTATACTTGCCAACCACATACCTCTTGACATGATTTCATGACGCAATCAGATTAGGTTAGAGAACAACACATTCAAAGTAACTCACTACACAAACACAACATACCATGTATGATGGTCACCATCCGTCCTCCACCCAGTCCCATCAAGGACTTTTCATTTTATTGTTGTAACAGGTGTTCTCGGAAATAGTAGAGTTGCGGCTGATTTTGCCCAAGAAGCTTAATCATCCATTCCCAGATCTAATGTAAATTTCATTTCTAAAATTTCAATTCCAGTTTAATTTTAATTTCAATTTTTGTGTTTATTTAAATCAAATTATTTATGGTTTTGTTAGGACACGATGACTCTAGAAGAATTGCTGGACATATATAGTGAGATCAAGAGGGAAGTAGCTAAGCAAAAACACAAAGCCCTAAGAAATTGAGTTTTATTACCAAGGCCGGCCTACCGGACACCTCCTACTTACGGTTATAACTCCGTCTTTTAGTATCACTTAACAAACAACGTCGCACATGGCTCAAGCTCTACCCTAGCACCTGCCCCTCTCACTCTATTTGGATTGAATTTACTACTCGCCATAGAATCTAGATCTGAATCCACCTCGTACTCTTCTTCTTCACTTATCCACCTATATCTATTTCCCTCGTATTGCGGTATTGGACGACTTACAAAACCATTCCCGAGGTTCCTTTCTTCATCCTCCACACGAGCCACAAAACCATACAGATTACGAGGTCTAGCCCAAACCACTCCTCTATCTTCTAAGAATTGGGGACATTTGCTAGGGTACCTAGTAGTGAAACCATCTCCATCAGTCACCTTTGTTTCATACCTTTCTAGCTCTTTTCCACCCACATTTTCTAAAGTCAACTTCTCCTTGATTGTACACGGGAACATGCTAGCAGGAACTACGATCCTTTTGTTAGTCTGTTTCACCCTACCAATCCTCTTGCAGCCAGTAGCGACGACGGTAGTCCAACGAAGCTTCTTACGCACGGGAGGTGACATACTAAAAGCGACATATACGATTCTAAGTATAGGGACAAAATATATGTCCAAAAATCGACAGAAACATACCATAAATTTAGGGAAAATAATCATATAAATTACCATACTTATACATAGATCCTAAATGCATCTATATAAAGGACTCTTAGGTTATAGTCTAGGTTCAACCACTTACTTCTCTATAACCTAGGCTCTAGGAGGAACTAGACTATTAGAGCTTTGGTTATAGAGAAGTAGGTGGTTGAATCTAGACTATAACCTAAGAGTCCTTTATATAGATGCATTTAGGGTCTATGTATAAGTATGGTAATTTATATGATTATTTTCCCTAAATTTATGATACGTTTCTGTCAATTTTTGGACGTATATTCTATCCCTATACTTAGTATCATATATGTCGTTTTTAGTATGTCACCTCCTGCACGTAAGAAGCTTCGTTGGACTACCGTCGTCGCTACTGGCTACAAGAGGATTGGTAGGGTGAAACAGACTAACAAAAGGATCCTAGTTCCTGCTAGCATGTTCCCGTGTACGATTGAGGAGAAGTTGACTTTAGAAAATGTGGGTGGAGAAGAGCTAGAAAGGAATGAAACAAAGGTGACTGATGGAGATGGTTTCACTACTATGTACCTTGGGAAATGTCCCCAATTCTTAGAAGATAGATGAGTGGTTTGGGCTAGACCTTGTAATCTGTATGGGTTTGTGGATCGCATGGAGGAGGAAGAAAGGAACCTCAGGAATGGTTTTGCAAGTCGTCCACTACCGCAATACGAGGGAAATAAAAATGGGTGGATAAGTGAAGAAGAACAGTCGAGGTAGATTCGGATCTAGAGTCTACGGCGCGTAGTAAATTCAATCCAAATAAAGTGAGAAGGGCAGGTGCTAGGGTAGAGCTTGAGCCATGTGCGACGTTGTTTGTTTAGTGATATGTTTTGGATTTCTTTTATTGTCTTTTGATGTTTGAGACCGTGTTGGAACGCGAATTCTTTTGAATTCTGGGAAATTTACCCAAGTGATTAATAATAAGGCTTGAGCGAATTTGGATATTTTGTGTGTGTGGCATATGATTGTTTGGTTTCATGTGATATTATTTTTCTTTGGATTCTTTGAGTTTGTAATTGTGAGGTGTTATCATTGTTAGGTGTGGTATTGGAAGCGAGTGCATGTGTGAAAGGATACATCTATAAATATGGGTGACCAACATAATTATAAATGCATCACGACACACATGGACTTATAGTCACTAGTACATTGACCGATGGTGACATGCTTACGTGTGGTAGGATTAAGTTTGAGTTTGATGTTTGTATTAATTGTCTCATATGATGGGGAATACTTGTGTTAAGTGTGTATATGTGGTACTGGAGGTGGTGGTGGTAGCAAGAATGGATGCTCTTATAAGGAGTTTTGACATGTAAGCCGAAGGAGTATGATGGTAAGGGTGGTACAATAGTGCTCACCTGATGGATTGAGAAGATGGAAGCGGTGATGGATATCAGTGGTTGTGCTGAAGCTCAAGTGAAGTATGCAGTGAGTTCGTTGATCAATAAGGCTTTGACTTGGTGGAACACACAAGTCCAAGCTAAAGGTAGAGTTGCTGCAATGGGAATGACTTGGGAAGATTTCAAGATCTTGATGGTGGAGGAATTCTGCCTAAGTAATGAGATGCAGAAGTTGGAGGAAGAATTCTGGAATCACACGATGGTTGGGGCTAACCATGCTGGGTATACTAACAGGTTTCATGAGTTGGCTAAGTTGGTCCCTCACTTGGTGAGTCCTGAGTCGAAGCATATTGATAAGTACATTCGTGGGTTGGTTCCATAGATTCGTAGTATGGTCAGGGCTACAGAGCCAATGGCAATCCAAAGTGCTATCCAAAAAGCTGGAGCACTAATTGATGAGGCGGTTAGGAGTGGGGTACTCTCGAAGGTAGGTGAGAAAAGGAAAGAGGAGACTAAAACAATTAAGCAGGTTGGCTTTGGTTTAGACAACAAGAAAGCGAGGAATGGGAAAGGGTATATGGCGAGTCCTGTGGTGGCAGCTACTTCGGCTGTGACAGGAAGCACTGACAGGAGGGGGTACATTGGTTCTGCTCCCAAATGTGCTAAGTGTAATGGTTATCATCATGAACAGGCCGCATGTCGTACATGTTTCAGGTGTAACAAACCTGGGCATTTTGTTAGGGAATGTTGTGCGGCATTTTGCTAGGGAATGTTGTGCGGTAATTACTCAGGCCGCTCCAATTGTAGGGCGTGTTATGAGTGCGGAAGTACGGATCATCTCCGTAATGTGTGTCTTAAGCTGAATAGGGCACCTGGTCAGGCAGGAAACCGTTTGACCATTGAAGGAGGCCAAGGGCAAGGGTACAACAGGAATGTAGCTAGAACAAAGATGTTAACCATGAATGCAAACGAGGCGCGTCAAGACTCGCACGTTGTCATTGGTACTTTCGCTCTTAACGGTCACTATGCAACTACTTTATTTGATACTGACACCAATTACTATTTTGTGTCCACTGAATATGCTGAACTGTTGAATGTTGAGCCTAGTGAACTTAGACCTAATTATGTGATTGAGATAGCCAGTGGTAAGGAGGTAGAGGTTGACAAGGTTATTCGTGGGTGTAATATAGTGTTAGAGGGTATTCCATTTATGATTGACTTGATACCTTTTGGACATGGGAGTTTTGATGTGGTGGTAGGGATAAACTGGTTGTCTAAAAATAAGGCCAAGGTTGTATGCCACGAAAAGGTAGTTCGTATTCCTTTAGACAATGGTGTTATACTTCGGGTACTGGGAGAATGCTTAGGGAATGACTCGAAATCCCTTAAGAATACGAAATCCAAAGAATTTAAGATAGAAGATATTCCTTTGGTATGTGAATTTTCTAGCGTTTTTCCCGAAGACTTGTCTGGGTTACCTCCAATCCGTCAGGTTGAATTCTGTATTGATTTGATTCTTGGAGCGGCACCGGTTGTCAAATCTCTATAAGGGGTTTCCTAGTGTTTAGCACCTTCTAAGATGCAGGAGTTGTCCACGCAGTTGCAAGAACTTCAGGATAAGGGGTTTATTCGACCCAGTCACTCTCCGTGGGGAGCACATGTGTTGTATGTCAAGAAGAAAGATGGTTGATTCCGGATGCGTATTGACTATCGGGAATTGAACAAGTTGACTGTTAAGAATCGATATCCTCTTCCAAGAATTGATGATCTTTTTGACCAGCTGCAAGGTTCTCGATTCTTTTCAAAGACAGATTTACGTTCTGGTTGTCATCAACTAAGGTAGCCTGAGGAGTTAAGTAGTGTGCATGATACGTTTCACGTATCTAATCTGAAGAAATGTTTGTCGAATGCTAGTTTGCATGTACCATTGGATGAAATTAAGGTTAATAGGACCCTTCATTTTGTTGAGGAGCCTGTTGAGATTATGGACCGAGAGGTCAAGAGTATGAAGCGTGGTAAGATAGCATTAGTGATAGTACGTTGGAATTCGAAGCGTGGTCCTGAGTTTCCTTGGGAACGCGAGGATCAGATGAGGTCTAAGTATCTGAAATTATTTGTTGAGGAGATTGGTGAGACGAGTAGTTAAAATCTCGGGACGCGATTTCCATAAGTGGGGGATGTTGTAACAACCGTGATTTTAGCAGGTTAGTTGACTAATAGTATCGAATTATTTAACTCTTACTTAGTGTAACTTATGTATTTTGTATGGAATATGCGTGATATAGGTGAGTTTTAGTACTAAATCCCTTTGCGTGGCGTTATTATTGTGTGTTGAGTAATGTTGATATTGAGATAAGTTCATTTTGGTCGCCTTAGTAGTGTGGAAATGACTTGTGTGGTTAAAAACTAAAAAAATGTATTGAGGGTTACCTCACAACTTTTTTGTTCGTGGTAGATTACGTCCCAATAAGACTCAGAAAAGTCAAAGCCTTCTTTCCTGCACTTCTTTTCGCTAGTTTTTTGAACAGCTTCCATGGTTGTCTGAATCTTGAAAAGTGTGTTTTGGGAAATGGGTTTTGTGAAACGGTGTAGTATATAAAGAGAAAGAAGAGAGGGTTTGGTAGATTTATTTATTTTTTAGTCCCTCACATTTTTATAATATTCTTAATGAATTAAATATATGCAGGACCTTCTTTCTGCTTTAAGATCTTCGTTGGAGGGGTGTCTTGTGTTGTCATCAACTAAGGTTGCCTGAGGAGTTAAGAAGTGTGCATGATACGTTTCACGTATCCAATATGAAGAAATGTTTGGCGGATGCTAGTTTGCATGTACCATTGGATGAAATTAAGGTTAACAGGACCCTTCATTTTGTTGAGGAGCCTATTGAGATTATGAACCGAGAGGTCAAGAGTATGAAGCGTGGTAAGATAGCATTAGTGAAAGTACGGTGGAATTCGAAGCGTGGTCCTGAGTTTACTTGGGAACGCGAGGATCAGATGAGGTCTTGGTATCCGAAATTGTTTGTTGAGAAGATTGGTGAGACGAGTAGTTAAAATCTCAGGACGCGATTTTTCTAAGTGGGGGATGTTGTAACAACTGTGATTTTAGCAGGTTAGTTGACTAATAGTCTCGACCTATTTAACTCTTACTTAGTGTGACTTATGTGTTTTGCGTGGAATACGTGCGATATAGGTGAGTTTTAGTACTAAATCCCTTTGCGTGGTGTTATTATTGTGTGTTGAGTAATGTGGATATTGAGATAAGTTCATTTTGGTCGCCTTAGTAGTGTGGAAATGACTTGTGTGGTTAAAAACTAAAAAAATGTATTGAGGGTTACCTCACAACTTTTTTGTTCGTGGTAGATTACGTCCCAATAAGACTCAGAAAAGTCATAGCCTTCTTTCCTGCACTTCTTTTCGCTAGTTTTTTGAACAGCTTCCATGGTTGTCTGAATCTTGAAAAGTGTGTTTTGGGAAATGGGTTTTGTGAAACGGTGTAGTATATAAAGAGAAAGAAGAGAGGGTTTGGTAGATTTATTTATTTTTTAGTCCCTCACATTTTTATAATATTCTTAATGAATTAAATATATGCAGGACCTTCTTTCTGCTTTAAGATCTTCGTTGGAGGTGTGTCTTGTGTTGTCATCAACTAAGGTTGCCTTAGGAGTTAAGAAGTGTGCATGATACGTTTCACGTATCCAATATGAAGAAATGTTTGGCGGATGCTAGTTTGCATGTACCATTGGATGAAATTAAGGTTAACAGGACCCTTCATTTTGTTGAGGAGCCTATTGAGATTATGAACCGAGAGGTCAAGGGTATGAAGCGTGGTAAGATAGCATTAGTGAAAGTACGGTGGAATTCGAAGCGTGGTCCTGAGTTTACTTGGGAACGCGAGGATCAGATGAGGTCTAGGTATCCGAAATTGTTTGTTGAGAAGATTGGTGAGACGAGTAGTTAAAATCTCGGGATGCGATTTTCCTAAGTGGGGGATGTTGTAACAACTGTGATTTTAGCAGGTTAGTTGACTAATAGTCTCGACCTATTTAACTCTTACTTAGTGTGACTTATGTGTTTTGCGTGGAATATGTGCGATATAGGTGAGTTTTAGTACTAAATCCCTTTGCGTGGTGTTATTATTGTGTGTTGAGTAATGTGGATATTGAGATAAGTTCATTTTGGTCGCCTTAGTAGTGTGAAAAACACTTGTGTGGTTAAAAACTAAAAAAATGTATTAAGGGATACCTCACAACTTTTTTGTTCGTGGTAGATTACGTCCCAATAAGACCCAGAAAAGTCACAGCCTTCTTTCCCGCACTTATTTTCGCTAGTTTTTTGAACAGCTTCCATGGTTGTCTGAATCTTGAAAAGTGGGTTTTGGGAAATGGGTTTTGTGAAATGGTGTAGTATATAAAGAGAAAGAAGAGAGAGTTTGGTAGATTTATTTATTTTTTAGTCCCTCACATTTTTATTATATTCTTAATGAATTAAATATATGCAGGACATTCTTTCTGCTCTAAGATCTTCGTTGGAGGTGTGTCTTGTGTTGTCATCAACTAAGGTTGCCTTAGGAGTTAAGTAGTGTGCATGATACGTTTCACGTATCTAATCTGAAGAAATGTTTGGTGGATACTAGTTTGCATGTACCATTGGATGAAATTAAGGTTAACAGGACCCTTCATTTTGTTGAGGAGCTTATTGAGATTATGGACCGAGAGGTCAAGAGTATGAAGCGCGGTAAGATAGCATGAGTGAAAGTACGTTGGAATTCGAAGCGTGGTCCTGAGTTTACTTGGGAACGCGAGGATCAGATGAGGTCTAAGTATCCGAAATTGTTTGTAGAGGAGATTGGTGAGACGAGTAGTTAAAATCTCGGGATGCGATTTCCCTAAGTGAGGGATGTTGTAACAACTGTGATTTTAGCAGGTTAGTTGACTAAAAGTCTCGACCTATTCAACTCTTAGTTAGTGTGACTTATGTGTTTTGTGTGGAATATGTGTGATATAGGTGAGTTTTAGTACTAAATTCCTTTGCATGGTGTTATTATTGTGTGTTGAGTAATGTTGATATTGGGATAAGTTCATTTTGGACGCCTTATTAGTGTGGAAATGACTTGTGTGGTTAAAAACTAAAAAAAGGTATTGAGGGTTACCTCACAACTTTTTTGTTCGTGGTATATAAAGTCCCAATAAGACCCAGGAAAGTAACAGCCTTCTTTCCTGCACTTCTTTTCGCTAGTTTTTTGAACAGCTTCCCTGGTTTTTTGAATCTTGAAAAGTGGGTTTTGGAAAATGGGTTTTGTGAAATGGTGTAGTATATAAAGAGAAAGAAGAGAGGGTTTGGTAGATTTATTTATATTTTAGTCCCTCAAATTTTTATAATATTCTTAATGAATTAAATATATGCAGAACCTTCTTTTTGCTTTAAGATCTTCGTTCGAGGTGTGTTTTGTGTTGTCATCAACTAAGCTTGCCTTAGGAGTTAAGTAGTGTGCATGATACGTTTCACGTATCCAATATGAAGAAATGTTTGGCGGATGCTAGTTTGCATGTACCATTGGATGAAGATAAGGTTAACAGGACTCTTAATTTGGTTGAGGAGCCTAATTGAGATTATGGACCGAGAGGTCAAGAGTATGAAGCGTGGTAAGATATCATTAGTGAAAGTACATTGGAATTCGAAGCGTGGTCCTGAGTTTACTTGGGAACGCGAGGATTAGATGAGGTCTAAGTATCCGAAATTGTTTGTTGAGGAGATTGGTGAGACGAGTAGTTAAAATCTCGGGACGCGATTTCCCTAAGTGGGGGATGTTGTAACAACCGTGATTTTAGCAGGTTAGTTGACTAATAGTCTCGACCTATTTAACTCTTACTTAGTGTGACTTATGTGTTTTGTGTGGAATATGTGTGATATAGGTGAGTTTTAGTACTAAATCCCTTTGCGTGGTGTTATTATTGTGTGTTGAGTAATGTTGATATTGGGATAAGTTCATTTTGGTGGCCTTATTAGTGTGGAAATGACTTGTGTGGTTAAAAACTAAAAAAATGTATTGAGGGTTACCTCACAACTTTTTTGTTCGTGGTAGATAAAGTCCCAATAAGACCGAGAAAAGTAACAGCCTTCTTTCCTGCACTTCTTTTCGCTAGTTTTTTGTACAGCTTCCATGGTTGTCTGAATCTTGAAAAGTGGGTTTTGGAAAATGGGTTTTGTGAAATGGTGTAGTATATAAAGAAAAAGAAGAGAGGGTTTAGTAGATTTATTTATTTTTTAGTCCCTCACATTTTTATAATATTCTTAATGAATTAAATATATGCAGGACCTTCTTTCTGCTTTAAGATCTTCGTTCGAGCTGTGTCTTGTTTTGTCATCAACTAAGGTTGCCTTAGGAGTTAAGTAGTGTGCATGATACGTTTCACGTATCCAATATGAAGAAATGTTTGGCAGACGCTAGTTTGCTTGTACCATTGGATGAAGATAAGGTTAAAAGGACTCTTAATTTTGTTGAGGAGCCTATTGATATTATGGACCGAGAGGTCAAGAGTATGAAGCGTGGTAAGATATCATTAGTGAAAGTACGTTGGAATTCGAAGCGTGGTCCTGAGTTTACTTGGGAACGCGAGGATCAGATGAGGTCTAAGTATCCGAAATTGTTTGTTGAGGGGATTGGTGAGACGAGTAGTTAAAATCTCGGGACGCGATTTTCCTAAGTGGGGGATGTTGTAACAACCGTGATTTTAGCAGGTTAGTTGACTAATAGTCTCGAACTATTTAACTCTTACTTAGTGTAACTTATGTGTTTTGTGTGGAATATGTGTGATATAGGTGAGTTTTAGTACTAAATCCCTTTGCGTGGTGTTATTATTGTGTGTTGAGTAATGTTGATATTGAGATAAGTTCATTTTGGTCGCCTTAGTAGTGTGGAAATGACTTGTGTGGTTAAAAACTAAAAAAATGTATTGAGGGTTACCTCACAACTTTTTTGTTCGTGGTAGATTACATCCCAATAAGACCCAGAAAAGTCACAGCCTTCTTTCCTGCACTTCTTTTCGCTAGTTTTTTGAACAGCTTCCATGGTTGTCTGAATCTTGAAAAGTGGGTTTTGGGAAATGGGTTTTGTGAAATAGTGTAGTATATAAATAGAAAGAAGAGAGGGTTTGGTAGATTTAATTATTTTTTAGTCCCTCACATTTTTATAATATTCTTAATGAATTAAATATATGCAGGACCTTCTTTCTGCTCTAAGATCTTCGTTGTAGCTGTGTCTTGTGTTGTCATCAACTAAGGTTGCCTGAGGAGTTAAGTAGTGTGCATGATACGTTTCACGTATCTAATCTGAAGAAATGTTTGGTGGATGCTAGTTTGCATGTACCATTGGATGAAATTAAGGTTAACAGGATCCTTCATCTTGTTGAGGAGCCTATTGAGATTATAGACCTAGAGGTCAAGAGTATGAAGCGTGGTAAGATAGCATTAGTGAAAGTACGTTGGAATTCGAAGCGTGGTCATGAGTTTACTTGGGAACGCAAGGATCAGATGAGGTCTAAGTATCCGAAATTGTTTGTTGAGGAGATTGGTGAGACGAGTAGTTAAAATCTCGGGACGCGATTTCCCTAAGTGTGGGATGTTGTAACAACCGTGATTTTAGCAGGTTAGTTGACTAATAGTCTCGACCTATTTAACTCTTACTTAGTGTGACTTATGTGTTTTGTGTGGAATATGTGTGATATAGGTGAGTTTTAGTACTAAATCCCTTTGCGTGGTGTTATTATTGTGTGTTGAGTAATGTTGATATTGGGATAAGTTCATTTTGGTGGCCTTATTAGTGTGGAAATGACTTGTGTGGTTAAAAACTAAAAAAATGTATTGAGGGTTACCTCACAACTTTTTTGTTCGTGGTAGATAAAGTCCCAATAAGACCCAGAAAAGTAACAGCCTTCTTTCCTGCACTTCTTTTCGCTAGTTTTTTGTACAACTTCCATGGTTGTCTGAATCTTGAAAAGTGGGTTTTGGAAAATGGATTTTGTGAAATGGTGTAGTATATAAAGAAAAAGAAGAGAGGGTTTAGTAGATTTATTTATTTTTTAGTCCCTCACATTTTTATAATATTCTTAATGAATTAAATATATGCAGGACCTTCTTTCTGCTTTAAGATCTTCGTTCGAGCTGTGTCTTGTTTTGTCATCAACTAAGGTTGCCTTAGGAGTTAAGTAGTGTGCATGATACGTTTCACGTATCCAATATGAAGAAATGTTTGGCAGACGCTAGTTTGCTTGTACCATTGGATGAAGATAAGGTTAAAAGGACTCTTAATTTTGTTGAGGAGCCTATTGATATTATGGACCGAGAGGTCAAGAGTATGAAGCGTGGTAAGATATCATTAGTGAAAGTACGTTGGAATTCGAAGCGTGGTCCTGAGTTTACTTGGGAACGCGGGGATCAGATGAGGTCTAAGTATCCGAAATTGTTTGTTGAGGGGATTGGTGAGACGAGTAGTTAAAATCTCGGGACGCGATTTTCCTAAGTGGGGGATGTTGTAACAACCGTGATTTTAGCAGGTTAGTTGACTAATAGTCTCGAACTATTTAACTCTTACTTAGTGTTACTTATGTGTTTTGTGTGGAATATGTGTGATATAGGTGAGTTTTAGTACTAAATCCCTTTGCGTGGTGTTATTATTGTGTGTTGAGTAATGTTGATATTGAGATAAGTTCATTTTGGTCGCCTTAGTAGTGTGGAAATGACTTGTGTGGTTAAAAATTAAAATAATGTATTGAGGGTTACCTCACAACTTTTTTGTTCGTGGTAGATTACGTCCCAATAAGACCCAGAAAAGTCACAGCCTTCTTTCCTGCTCTTCTTTTCGCTAGTTTTTTGAACAGCTTCCATGGTTGTCTAAATCTTGAAAAGTGGGTTTTGGGAAATGGGTTTTGTGAAATAGTGTAGTATATAAATAGAAAGAAGAGAGGGTTTGGTAGATTTAATTATTTTTTAGTCCCTCACATTTTTATAATATTCTTAATGAATTAAATATATGCAGGACCTTCTTTCTGCTCTAAGATCTTCGTTGTAGCTGTGTCTTGTGTTGTCATCAACTAAGGTTGCCTGAGGAGTTAAGTAGTGTGCATGATACGTTTCACGTATCTAATCTGAAGAAATGTTTGGTGGATGCTAGTTTGCATGTACCATTGGATGAAATTAAGGTTAACAGGATCCTTCATCTTGTTGAGGAGCCTATTGAGATTATAGACCTAGAGGTCAAGAGTATGAAGCGTGGTAAGATAGCATTAGTGAAAGTACGTTGGAATTCGAAGCGTGGTCATGAGTTTACTTGGGAACGCAAGGATCAGATGAGGTCTAAGTATCCGAAATTGTTTGTTGAGGAGATTGGTGAGACGAGTAGTTAAAATCTCGGGACGCGATTTCCCTAAGTGTGGGATGTTGTAACAACCGTGATTTTAGCAGGTTAGTTGACTAATAGTCTCGACCTATTTAACTCTTACTTAGTGTGACTTATATGTTTTGTGTGGAATATGTGTGATATAGGTGATTTTTAGTACTAAATCCCTTTGCGTGGTGTTATTATTGTATGTTGAGTAATGTTGACATTGAGATAAGTTCATTTTGGTCGCCTTAGTAGTGTGGAAATGACTTGTGTGGTTAAAAACTAAAAAAATGTATTGAGGGTTACCTCACAATTTTTTTGTTCGTGGTAGATTACGTCCCAATAAGACCCAGAAAAGTAACAGCCTTCTTTCCTGCACTTCTTTTCTCTAGTTTTTTGAACAACTTCCATGGTTGTCTGAATCTTGAAAAGTGGGTTTTGGAAAATGGATTTTGTGAAATGGTGTAGTATATAAAGAGAAAGAACAAAGGGTTTGGTAGATTTATTTATTTTTTAGTCCCTCACATTTTTATAATATTCTTAATGAATTAAATATATGTAGGACCTTCTTTCTGCTCTAAGATCTTCGTTGCAGGTTTGTCTTGTGTTGACATCAACTAAGGTTGCCTGAGGAGTTAAGTAGTGTGCATGATACGTTCCATGTATCTAATATGAAGAAATGTTTGGCGGATGCTAGTTTGCATGTACCATTGGATGAAATTAAGGTTAACAGGACCCTTCATTTTGTTGTGGAGCCTGTTGAGATTATGGACCGAGAGGTCAAGAGTATGAAGCGTGGAAGATAGCATTTGTGAAAGTACGTTGGAATTCGAAGCGTGGTCCTGAGTTTACTTGGGAACGCGGGGATCAGATGAGGTCTAAGTATCCGAAATTGTTTGTTGAGGAGATTGGTGAGATGAGTAGTTAAAATCTCGAGACGCGATTTCCCTAAGTGGGGGATATTGTAACAACCGTGATTTTAGCAGGTTAGTTGACTAATAGTCTCAACCTATTTAACTCTTACTTAGTGTTACTTATGTGTTTTGTGTGGAATATGTGTGATATAGGTGAGTTTTAGTACTAAATCCCTTTGTGTGGTGTTATTATTGTGTGTTAAGTAATGTTGATATTGAGATAAGTTAATTTTGGTCGCGTTAGTATTGTGGAAATGACTTGTGTGGTTAAAAATTAAAATAATGTATTGAGGGTTACCTCACAACTTTTTTGTTCGTGGTAGATTACGTCCCAATAAGACCCAGAAAAGTCACAGCCTTCTTTCCTGCTCTTCTTTTCGCTAGTTTTTTGAACAGCTTCCATGGTTGTCTAAATCTTGAAAAGTGGGTTTTGGGAAATGGGTTTTGTGAAATAGTGTAGTATATAAAGAGAAAGAAGAGAGGGTTTGGTAGATTTATTTATTTTTTAGTCCCTCACATTTTTATAATATTCTTAATGAATTAAATATATGCATGACCTTCTTTCTGCTCTAAGATCTTCGTTGGAGGTGTGTCTTGTGTTGTCATCAACTAAGGTTGCCTGAGGAGTTAAGTAGTGTGCATGATACGTTTCACTTATCTAATCTGAAGAAATGTTTGGCGGATGCTAGTTTGCATGTACCATTGGATGAAATTAAGGTTAACAGGACCCTTCATTTTGTTGAGGAGCCTATTGAGATTATGGACCGAGAGGTCAAGAGTATGAAGCGTGGTAAGATAACATTAGTGAAAGTACGTTGGAATTCGAAGCGTGGTCCTGAGTTTACTTGGGAACGGGAGGATCAGATGAGGTCTAAGTATCCGAAATTGTTTGTTGAGGAGATTGGTGAGACGAGTAGTTAAAATCTCGGGACGCGATTTCCCTAAGTGGGGGATGTTGTAACAACCGTGATTTTAGCAGGTTAGTTGACTAATAGTCTCGACTTATTTAACGTTTACTTAGTGTGACTTATGTGTTTTGTGTGGAATATGTGTGATATAGGTGAGTTTTAGTACTAAATCCTTTTTCGTGGTGTTATTATTGTGTGTTGAGTAATGTTGATATTGAGATAAGTTAATTTTGGTCGCCTTAGTTGTGTGGAAATGACTTGTGTGGTTAAAACCTAAAAAAAATGTATTGAGGGTTACCTCACAACTTTTTTGTTTGTGGTAGATTACGTCCCAATAAGACCCAGAGAAGTCACAGCCTTCTTTCCTGCACTTCTTTTCGCTATTTTTTTGAACAACTTCCATGTTTATCTGAATCTTGAAAAGTGGGTTTTGGGAAATGGGTTTTGTGAAATGGTGTAGTATATAAAGAGAAAGAAGAGAGGGTTTGGTAGATTTATTTATTTTTTAGTCCCTCACATTTTTATAATATTCTTAATGAATTAAATATATGCAGGACCTTCTTTCTGCTCTAAGATCTTCGTTGGAGGTGTGTCTTGTGTTGCCTTTTCGTCTGAATTTGTCTCCTTTGGGTTTGGTTGCACACCAAATTCGTCTATGGGGTATTTATAGTTTCTGTCTAAGGGTTAGATGCGGCGCATCCATTCAGTAGATGCAGCGCATGTACTTAACTTCGCCTGTATGAGCAGGATATTCTAAAGACTGCTTTTAGGACGTGTTATGACCACTTTGATTTTACGGTTATGCCATTTGGGTTTTCAAATGCACCCGCGGTATTCATGGACCTGATGAATCGCGTTTGTAAGCCTTACTTGGATAAATTCGTGATCGTGTTCATCGACGATATATTAATCTACTCTAAGACTAAGGAAGAACATGGGGAACATCTGAAGTTGATCTTTAAGATGCTGGAGAAGGAGAAGTTGTACGCTAAGTTCTCGAAATGTGAGTTTTGTCTTAAGGAGTTACATTTTCTTGAGCATGTGGTCAATAGTGAAGGTATACATGTAGACCCGGGTAAGATCAAAGCGGTCAAGAATTGGAAGGCTCCTACGACGCCGTCTGAGATACGTTCCTTTTTAGGATTGGCAGGGTACTACAGACGATTTATCGCGAATTTTTTGAAGATTGCCAAACCCCTCACATTGTTGACCTAGAAGAATAAGAAATATGTCTGGGGAGAAGAACAGGAGGTGGCTTTTCAGACATTAAAGGATAATTTGTGCAATGCACCTATTCTTGCACTTCCTGACGGACCAGACGACTTTGTCGTGTATTGTGATGCGTCGAATCAAGGTTTTGGGTGTGTGCTAATGCAGATAGGGAAGGTGATAGCCTATGCGTCCCGACAACTCAAGATTCATGAGAAGAATTACACCACTCATGATTAAGAGCTTGGGGTAGTAGTGTTCGCTCTCAAGAATTGGAGGCATCATCTGTATGGCACAAAGACTGTTGTCTATACTGATCACAAGAGTCTTCAGCATATTTTTAGTCAAAAGGAGTTAAATATGCGACATAGAAGATGGATTGAACTTTTCAAAGATTATGATTGTGAGATTCACTACCATACTGGAAAGGCGAATGTAGAGGCTGATGCGTTGAGTAGAAAGGAAAGGATTAAGCCTAAGCGTGTGCGAGCTATGTGCATGACACTGCAATCGGGAATCAAGAGTAAGATATTGGCAGCACAAGGGGAAGCCCTCAAGGATGAAAACGCAATTGCTGAAATGCTGCGTGGTTTGGACCAACAGATGGAGAAAAGAGAGGATGGTGGACTATATTTCTTGGATCGGATATGGATTCCAATGGTCGGAGATGTAAGAAGGTTGATCATGGATGAGGCTCATAAGACGAGGTACTCAATTCACCCAAGATCTGACAAGATGTATTATGATCTTAGAGATGCTTATTGGTGGCCAGGGATGAAGAGGGAAATAACTGATTATGTTAGTAAATGCTTGACTTGTTTCAAAGTTAAGGCTGAGCATCAGAAACCCCCGGGATTACTACAGCAACCACTGATTCCTGAATGGAAATTGGAGAATATAATGATGGATTTTATTACCAAGTTGCCTCGAACAAGTAGTGGGAATTACTAAATATGGGTCATTGTGGACAGACTGGCAAAATCTGCACATTTTCTAGCCATTCATGAGGACTACAAGATGGAGAAGTTGGAGAGAATTTATATCAATGAGATTCTGGCACGACATGGTGTACGAGTATCTATTATATCTGATCGTGACAGTAGGTTTACCTCGCTGTTCTGGCAGTAGTTACAGAAGGCTTTGTAAACACGTTTGGATATGAGCACAGCTTATCATTCACAGACTGACGGGCAGAGTGAATGAACAATTCAAACTTTGGAAGATCTGCTTAGAGCGTGTGCTATCGATTTTGGAGGAAGCTGAGATACTCATTTACCTTTAGCTGAGTTTTCCTATAATAACAGCCATTCCAGTATTAGGTGTGCGCCGTTTGAAATGTTGTATGGGAGGTTTTCAGAAGTTGGTCCTGAACTGGTACAAAAGACTACGAATAAGGTTTTTCAGATTAAAGAAAGACTTAAGGCAGCAAGAGATCGCCAAAAGAGTTATGCGAATAATCGTCGTAAGCCCTTGGAGTTCAGTGTTGGTGATCATGTGATTCTAAAAGTATCCCCTTGGAAGGGTGTTGTGCGTTTCGGTAAGAAAGGCAAATTAGCACCGAGATATATAGGACCGTTTGAGATTACGGAAAGAATTGGACTTGTGGCATATCAGTTGAAATTACCTTAGGAGTTAAGTGGTGTACATGATACGTTCCACGTTTCTAATTTAAAAAAGTGTTTGGCGGATGCTTGTCTACATGTGCCATTGGATGAGATTAAGGTTGACAAGACCCTTCATTTTGTCGAGGAACCTGTTGAGATTATGGACCGAGAGGTCAAGAGTTTGAAGCATGGTAAGATAGCGTTAGTAAAAGTATGTTGGAATTCAAAACGTGGTCCTGAGTTTACTTGGGAACGCGAGGATCAGATGAGGTCTAAGTACCCAAATTTGTTTGCTGAGGTGGTTGGTGAGAGAAGTAGCTAAATCTCGGGATGAGATTTCCCTAAGTGGGGGATGGTGTAGCAATCGTGATTTTAGCAGTTAGTCTAACTGTTAGTTTTGATTCATTTAACTTTTGCTTGGTATGGATTAGGTGTTTTGTTTGGCATATGTGTGATATACGCGTGTTTTGGCACTAAATCCCTTTGTGTGATCTTATTAATGTGAGTTGAGTAGTGTTGGTTTTGGGTTAAGTTTATTTTGATCACCTTGGTGATGTGGAAATGACTTGTATGGTTTCGTGTTTCGCGGTTGTTGCGTAACAAGTTTTCGTTCAAGCTTTTGAGCATTAGTAAGTTACGTGGTGTTCGGTTTTATAGGTTATATTAATAATAAGTGTGAAATTCTATTTTTGGAAACATTGGTTTGAAAATGATAATTATTTGAGTTGTTGTAAAATGAAGAATTACAACGTAACATGTTATGTTTCAGTATAGGCTTTTATAAAATAATAAAAGCACAAGGTTTTAAGTGTAATAATTAACATTAATAAAAAAAATAAAAATATATATACATAGGGGGCGGCCGATTTAGGGATATAGAGGGAAAAGGAAACCAAATTTTAGTCCAATTATAATTCCTAATTAAAAGGGTTATCTAGAATAATCTTAGAGTAGTATAAATACAAAATCAAAACACCCTCACCCCTTTTTTTTGGATGTACGGTCGACCCAAGGGAGAAAAAAAATAAGAAAAAGTTAGGGTTTCATTATTTTGAAGAAAACAAGCTTAAGGTATGCCTAGTGATCCCTAAATCGTTTAATTATAGTTTGATTCATGTAACAAAGATATGGTGTATTAGGGTTTACTCTATAATCTATAATTTAATGATGTAAAACATGTTGGGTTCATTAATTAGTAATGTTATGATGATTGGTGAAAGAATTAGGGTTTAAAACATTTGAATTAATGAGTTAGGTTTTGACATATTTTTAGGGCTGTAGTAAAACGAAGTTATTTAATAGATGGTAACGAGTTAATACATGAATCTTGAGTCTAAATTGTAGCTCAGAGAACCTACTTTCCAAAAAGTCCGGCCACGATTGATTTCAAGGTCGGGAAGTCAGTCTAATGGTTTTTGCGAGTTAAGGTGTCAAAGCTGTTAAACCGGGACATATTTAGGGTAAAAGTAAAGAGGTCAAACGTGGGTTTGAAAGTGTAATTAGGGGTAGCCCTTCTGGGGAAGTTGAGTTCTATGTGCCATTTGACTTCCACACGAAGGGTAGACGTTAATAAGTTGTACAAGTATGTTTCTTAGGTCAAAACATTTTGGTGCGCGTGCAGATCCGAATCTGGATAGTTTTCGTGTTTGATTTTCTTAAGGGTACTTGTGTGTGTTTTAGTGCATGGCCTTCTGGGAGTAGCTTGTATACTCATGAGAGACCATGGTGAATTTTTGGTGTGAGTTGTGGATTTTATTTTGTCATGATTTTATGTGGGTAGAAGTACCCCAAATATCTGTGTTTTCTGATAAAATGTATACAAGTGATTTAGTGAGTGTAAGTGGTTGGTAGCATTTAGTATGAAGTCTAGGTGACCCATGGTGGTTTATATAACCTTTAGACATCCATCATATGTGTGTTACATGGACTTTAGCTTTTGGCTTGGTCGCGTATAATGTGGTTCTATTTTGTTTGTTTAGATTTATGATTATTGTTTTGGAAGCTGCAAAGATTCGGGTGAGTTTCATAGTCCCATTTTTCTTTGTTTTGAACTTGGGTTGGGAATGATGCTTGTGTTGAAATAACTTTTAAGTTACTGTGATTATGTGGTTTAATAAGTGTATGGACTTGTAAGTGGTTATTGTATGTATGTTGCATGTTAAGGTATTTCTGTGTGGTTATTCTATGTGGTTCAATTGGAGGGTAGCTATGCTCCCATTGTAAGTCCGTGTGATCCAATTGGAGGGTAGTAACTCTACCCACTATTATTCTTTGTGGTCCGATTGAAGGGTAATGATTACCCATTAATGTAAACTTGGATCGTGGGCTCGTTCCGTCCCGTTTGTTGGATGATTTGTTGTGATTAAATGCTAGCTTGTATGATAACTAACCTTACTGTCCTGCTATGTTTTATACTCACAGTGAACTGGTTGAATGAGATAAATTTTATATCTTAAACCTATGAACCTCACCTGTGGAAAACTAGAAGGGGGGTTGAATAGTTTTACGTCCGTTTTAAAATTTATAAAAACAAGTTTGTTTTAAAAACTTCGATTCGATCTTATGTGAACTCAAATCTTGAACAATATGAACAACTATATTGTCACAACTCGTAAATTCTGGTCTTTTACCGAACTTTCACATTTACTATTCATCAGTTACTATTCATCATTTTACTATTCATCATTTTTGAGGTCAGTTTGATATTCTGAGAAGCGTTTAAAAATTTTACTATTCATAAAACACTATTCACCTCCGGAGAAAATTTGTCATTTATACGTGAGTTGCGTCATTTCTGTACATGTACGGTTATCTACCTAATAAACGTTATCCTATGAGCTATTATTTTGAATAATTGATCCGATAATCCCAACTATCGTCCTAACATATTTTTATACTCATAATAATAATATAAAAATTTTATTATTAATTTACCCGGTGTTTTCAAATCAACTGTTACGTTTTCCGGTCGAAGCTTATAACTCCGTCGGTTTGCGATATTTCAACCCGATCATTATTTTAACTTCCGATTCTCATCAGGAATATTATTTTACAATTTTTACAACTTCATTATATTTTATTTTATCTCGTTACAATTTATTTCTAGTTAACTCGGTACCCGGTATTACCTAAAAATACTAATATACTACCAAATCACCAACTATCTTATACAAAATCTTCCATTTTTCTTCCTACCCTTCCATTCCCATTTAATTTCCCCAAAAATATGGATCTTGCCCCCTAGCTAATCCATGTGCAATTAAATAAATCAAAGACCAAGACTAAAACAAAAATATCTACTCTTATAATACATTACTTCTCATTTTCATATCAAATAGACTAGAAACTTTTCATTCTCTCTTTTTCTCTCTACTTTGAACCGGCCACTACAAGGCAACCAAGAAGAATCCAAAAATTTTTCCAAGATCAAGCTCTAATCTAGTTCCTTTAGTTGTTCTTGTTTGGGTTTTGTGATAAAAACTCAAGGTTTCTTAGGTTTTACTCATCCAAGCTCTATAATCATTCTAAGTAAGTTGTCAAACTCTTGTTCATAATTTCTTCATGTTATTTTTATGATCATATGATTTTCATTCAAGATCTACATGCATATGTTAGTTATACCACTCATTTATATATATATATATGTAACTTTTGATCCCTAGAAATAGATTATTGTTAGATCCTTGTTAGATCCACTTGATTTATGATGTTTAGGAACCCATGACACCCTAAGAAGGTGTATGGTAAGATTAGACTAGATTTGTGGTGATTGAAAGTGGTTTGGTTGAAGTTGAAACAAGTTTGAAACTAGGAAAATGATTTTTGAAACTATATAAATACCTACTGCCCTTATTTTGAAAACGTGGGAAACTCAGTAACTCAGGGGATATTTTTGAACAAAGATTTAGAAAATACTTTCAAAAACGAAGCCGTGGGCGAAAGAACGGATTAAAACGAGCTTATAACGAAGGAGATATGATTTTTGTAAATTTAACGACGAAAACTATTTTCTGAAAAACTGCATGCTGTTTGACAGTTTTCGACGGGCAAATAGAGGCGTTAAACGTAACCTAGTGGAGCCGAGCTATCGAAAATATATTAGTATATACTAAAACGAATCCGTGGATATAAAGAACGAGTAAAATGAGCTTAAAACGACCAAGTTATACATGTTTTAAAATCGTCAAAACTATATATATATATTTAGTCACTACTAGAAATAATATAACTACGTACTAAATGCTATATTTTCTAGATTTCTTATTCAAGAGTTATATTCATAACTAATGAAGTACTAAGGATTATAAGTTTATCTTTACGGAGATTAGACGTTATCTCAAGGTTTTCCAAAGTAAAGAATATAACACTAACATTTTTATATACGATATATTACGACAAGTTTTTATTATTCTAGTTGGACTTATTTTTCTTAAGTATGGAAAATACTTTACTTTGACTATAACTAGTATTTTCAAGTTACGAGTGGTATAGGTATCATGTGCATGCATATTCTCTACATCATTTCATGATCTAAGTAGATCACTATCATTCATATTAGGTTGCGGTTAGAGATCGAACCTCATTTCTGTGTATCCACTTTTGTCATCGTAGCTATTCGCACCAGGTGAGTCATAGCCCCTATTCTTTTAAATTGTTTTGTTAACGTTTTGGGGGAGAATACATGCTCGTTTTTACATAAATTACTACTTGACTCTTTGAACTCATTTGACCTTATAACTTGTTTTGAACTATTGAACTTGACTTGAACTTTTGGACTTAATGTACTGTACGTGCTATGACCTAAAGTCTCACCTTATTGGTGGAGCGTTCTCAACCCTAAAGTCTCACCTTATTGGTGGAGCGTTCTTAACCCTAAAGTCTCACCTTATTGGTGGAGCGTGCTAAGTCTCCCATGTTTGGAGCGTTCTTAATCGTATATAATAGTTGTATGATGTACTGTTCGTACATTCGCATTGTTCGACACCTATTAGTAGTATGGATAGCGCTATTAGAGGTCGGCCAACCTCTCGTCCACTATGTTACGGGACGCATATTATTTAATTAGGGGCTTTGCATGGCATACATTATTTGTCACAACTCACCATTTCAGGTCATTTCAGGTCATCTCCCGAACTTTGGAAAAACACTATTCATCAAAACACTATTCATCAGTTTACTATTCATCATTTTTGGTGTCATTTTGACATTCCGAGAAGCATTCAGAAATTTTACTATTCACGGAACACTATTCATTGCGGGAAAAGATTTCATCATTCACGTGCATTATTCATTTCATCGTAAATTTAGTTTACGGGTATTCAAATTCGCATAACCGGATTGGTTTAGGTGCGAATTCATTTCATTAATGTTAAGGACATTGCATACGGACTGGAGATAGTCTGCATATCATCATAACAACATTTCCATGTTATACCACTCTTAGGATTTTCAAATTTATATATTTGATACATTTAACGTTTTTCTTATAATTATTTATAATTAAACGTTAACATCCGGTTTATACACGACGAATATATCTAAATATTCCCACGATGGTCCCGACATATTTTTATATCCATTTTATTATCATAAAAGTTATTACATTCATTTACCCAGTATTTTGGAATTTTACGTTTTCCAGTTCAGCGTTTTACGCGAATTACGCGTTTTTAACCCGCGTTTCCAGTTTTAACAACGTTCAAGCAACCCGATGGAACTTACCATTCATTTTTATTTTATTATGGAGTATTTTGACAAGTTTAGTCATTCTTTCAAGTGTCATATTTTTACGATGCCCGAATTTACGTTTCGCGGTTTAAAACTTTACGTTTTGCGAATAACGGAACCAAAACCGACTCCGTGAACCAGATAATACCAAGCTTACTACATACTCATCAACCATGTGCAGCCCCCCATCCCATGTTACTTCACTTTGACCATTTAATTACAAGTATGCCATCCAAGTAACTAGAAAATATCTACAAAAACACCTAAAACATAAACATACATAATTTTTGGATCAAAAACCCATTTTCTCTTCTTCTTCACTCAAACCCACGACCAAACTCTAACTCCATGATCAAGTGATGATTTTTGAAAGTTTAAAGCTACAAAGTTGTTCCTTTTGTCATTCTAATCAAGATTCTTACAACGAAAACACAAGTAACACAAGATTTCTCATCATCTAATCATCTCATTTTATCAAGTAAGTTATCAACTTTATTTTTACATGAATCATCTTATATTTACTTGTATTGCATGAGTTCCATGCTAAAAACCATGTACAACTAGCTATACCACCATTTATTTTGTCAAGAATGGAACATACAAACCCTAACTTTTTATTTATGAATTCCCTTGCTATAATAACTTGGTTAGGAGCCCATGGCACCCTAAGAAGGTGTATGGTAGGATTAGATTAGCTATGTGGTGATTACAAGAGATTTGGTTGAAGTAGAAACTAGTTTTGGACATGAAAAATGGATTTCTAACAAGTATATATACATGCTGTCCCATTTTTGTAAATCCAGAAAAATCAGGGGATTCCGGGTAACTTTGGGCTAAAGATTTAGAAAATACTTTCAAAAACGAATCCGTAGGTGAAAGAACGGATTAAAAAGAGTTTATAACGAAGAAGTTATGATTTTTGCAAGTTTATTGACGAGAACTATTTTCTGAAAATTGTACATGCTGTCCCACGATTTTCAATGGGCAATCTGAGGTGTAAAACTTGATCTATCCCTCCCGACTTATCAAAAATATATTAGTATGTTGTCCCACGATTTCGAGGATATAAAGAACGTACAAAACAAGCTTATAACGACCAAGATATACACGTTTCAAAATCGGCGAAACTATTTATTTCCATCAGCTTTTTAGCAAAATATTACTAAGTATAGAAAAACAGTTTTTGTAAGACATCATGTTGAGAGCCAATTTACTCATTGATAAACTCATTTATGGAAAATTTACATCATTGACAAAAAGTTAGTTCACCCAGCCTAGTTTTCAAAACATCCAGCCGTTTGTCAAAAGGATTTATAACGAACAACTTATGGACTTCCAAACTTTCCCGTAAACTGCCCAGAATCTGCCAAAACAGCCCAAACACCTCACTTGACGGCTAATTATCTTTATGATCGAGACCTGTATGGACAAACTTCACTTCTGTGACTTTTTAGATATGGTGAAAATCTTCTCAAAACTACTGAGCTTCTTTCCTAACTCTTAATATTCACTATTTCACGACTAGTTTTATGAGACCGTTTTGTCACTAATAGAAGTAATAATACTTCTACGTACTAAATTCTAGATTTTCTAGAAATATTAACCAAGTACCCAATTTCATAACTAATGATGTATTAGTGATTACAAGTATATTTTCATTACTACAAGGCGTTATTTCAAGGATTTCAAACCGAGGATTTCAACACAAACGTTGGTACATACGATATATATATAAGTATATATATTGCAACTAGTTTATTTTTCTAATAGCCATATTTTCCTAAGTCTTGGAATATATACTTTTGATAACAACAAGTGTTTTTCAAAGAGTAGAGTGGTATAGGAAACATGTGCATGGACATTCATAACATCATTTGGTGATCTAAAGTAGATCGTTCATCATTCACATTAGGTTGCGGCTAGTGTGCGCGCCTTGTTGTTTTCAGCTCATTACATGTTCATGGTACCATCATATTGGGTTGCGGCAGCTAATTGTTCATTGTTGTTCATTTCACATCATCACAGTTTCATCAGTTAAGGTGAGTTTTCATAGCCCCGTTTTCAATTCAACATTTTTGATTGTTTTCAAATCCCACGGGGGGAATACATTGCATCAATCATTTTAGTACGTGCCCAAGTATTCAAACATGTACATTGCTTAAGTTACTTTGCCATGTGATAAGTCCCCTGTAACATCATGAACCGTTAATTTACCGTTAAGCGAGAGTGAGTGGATAGATCTATCGAGGGTGACGCCTCCATCCGTGGTAGTGATTACCAACAGTAAGCGGATGCATGTCATGTCTTTTACATTTGAATGTTTCGGCAGAACATTCGGGAGGGGCATAGAATTTCATCAGTCATAGCTTCGGTGTCATGAGCTTAAGGTCAATTGTACAATTTTCATGAGATTTTTATCTTGCACTTTTACTTGTGGTGGCCGTACATTATTACATTTTACAAACCTATGGAATTCACCAACATTCGTGTTGACGTTTTAGCAATGTATTTCAGGTTATTAAGGTAGCTCATGTGACATGCATTTGGACCTTCATGGAGTCGCGGAGTCGACGCGTCTCATCATTATTTCATGCACTTATGTAAACATTTGATCTAGTATGACTTGTCTTTCATAAACATGCAACACATTTTAGGGACCTCATTTTGTAAACTCTGGATTATTTCAATGATCAAATGCAGTATTTTCCAAACGACACTTTAGGTCGTTCAATGTAACTGTAACTGTGGTGCTATGACAGACACCCCCAGGTATTCCATTCCGCTGCAAGTCAGGTAAATTGGGGGTGTGACAGATTGGCATCAGAGCTAAGGTTATAGCGAATTAGGATGTATCTTGGACCCTAGACTATAACCACATCAGCATAGCATCTCATCATTTCATCATAAGTGCATAATCATGATACATGTTGTTTCATGCATACCCTGTGCGAGTTATTTATACTCATATCCGTATATGTATATCATTTTATTGACCTGGTTCACAAGTGACATGTCTTCAGATACTTACCCTGACATCTTTTTATCGGATTCCGACATTGAAGATGCCTTGTCATCTTCCACTACCATTATACCACCAGTTGCATTTACACCACCATTAGTACTATTGATTTGCCATAGGAACAGGGTTTTCCTATCATTCAACCCGTACATAGAATGCCTTTTGGTAGTGTATTCAGAATTAATCTTAATGGACTTATTAGGATGCTTATTACAAGGAAGATAGTGTGTTTTCTTTCCATCACTAGTAGGGCACTTGCTACTCAGGTACTATCACCACCATCAGTTACTTATTACACTATTGGCCTTCCCACAGTGTGTACTTTAGTTTTACCTTTTGGATGTCGCAAGGTAGCGCGAAAGAGGGTAATATTTCATTCACTAGTACCATCATTGTCATTTCCTTTTCCATTCCCACTTGCCATGAACTAGATGACATCTAGTAGATAATACCAATAACACGGACTCAACAGAAACATCCGCAGATTCTTCAGGAATGGTTCAGAACCTACATTATCTAAGATTTGATAGATGCGCAACTTCAGACACCACTTCAGGACTATCTCGACCTTATGATGCCACAAACTTGATTTCACACAGAGGGACACCAGGAAGTCCCTAGACCAGATTTATATCCTCACTAGCTTTTACTATTATCCTAGCCACAGAAGGTGTGGAACAACAATCTAGGTTGCAATGCTGCTCAACAATCACCCAAAGGACAAGAAATGAATAGAGCCTTTGCTGCAGAACCGCACACAAAGAGAAGGTATATTGGAAAGTTACCTTACTACAACCTGTGTAATCAACATCACCGAGGTCATTGCAGTAAAATGTGTGGAGTGTGCAAGAAGCGGGGTCATTGGACTGAAGACTATAGGAATATCACAAATCAGAAGATCCCAGGGAGTTGCTTCCAATGTGGAAAGTTAGGGCATTTCAATAATGACTGCCCGGAGCTAAGGAACAAGGAAAAATCAGGAACTTGGAATCAAGACTGAATCGCTCAAGGAATAGCGTGAGCTGTTGAAAGAGAACCGTCAGGATATTAGCAACATCAAGGATAACAACAATGCTTCAGCAGGAGGAGCTTTGTTTCAATATAAAAACCGTAGTTCGAGCCCTTTAGGGTTGTATCTTTCCTTTTGTACTTACCGTTGGTATGATGACATGACCTAGTGGTATTAAGCACTTTCCTATCCAATGTAGTATCTATCCTTTGTTACCTAGGTGATAATCATAACCTTCGTTTACTCCATTTTCTATCCCAATTGCTCAGACTTCAATCGTTTCGCAACATTTTAGCATTGTCTCATCAGGAATTAGGTTGATTTCGTTTTTGACGAATTAGTAGACTATTACCATTCGACAAGATTCACCCACGTATCCAATACACCATTCAAGCTATTTTACTATCATATGGGGAAACTGCTTTACAGAAAAATTTCTGAAGTAAGCTATTTTATTAACATCCTATAAATTGATTTTCTGTCATTACACCAAGTATTTACTATTATTACGCGAGGCAATTTTCATGTTACTTGAAAGAAAATATCAGGACACCATTTTTATAACAATGCGTTGAACACCATCTAAAACTTTTGATAAAAGTTATGATATTTTGACAAAATCCAACATCGCATCATTAGTCCTCAATTGTACATAGCCTGATCACCTATGTAAAATTCAGGAAGGATTATGCCATGAAGGAAATAATTACCTTTTCAAAGGATTGTTAATAACAATCTTCATTCGAAAGCTTTGTAAACAAAGGAACTCTTTCATAAACATCTCTTTTGCCGAACTATCCCTGGATACTTACCCTACCTGTCACTCACTTAGCCATTAAGTTGGATTTTCCCATTGACTTCTCTAGGAGAGACTTTCCATATCAAATACATGCAGGATTCCTATATACAATAAAAGCAATGAAAGGATTACAGAACTACTAACCAGAACTAGAAGTATATAGAGAGAGAATTCATAACTCAACAACAATTCTAAGATACTGCGAGACCATCCGAATCACCATCTCTAACTTAGTTTTTCACATTCTATCGTTTAAGGGTACTAGCTAGACTGAGCTACAGGATGGAACTCAATATAAACGTCCGCAGGACAACACAATAGAAATAAACCAAGCTTCTAATTGAGACTGTAGAGCATTTCATTTAAACATGGCCTCATCTATACAAAAACTTTCCTGCAGTAAGTTTTCACAAAGGACAATTGTTTGAATCAAGAATATCGATGTAGATTCCTCTAAGGCATTATGTCTCTAGAAATTTCAGATAACTTCACTTTCATACCAAGCAAGGGATCAAACCAGAACATATCTCCTCATCTACATGGGAAAACAGAATAGACATTCATCGACACAACATCAAGTGATACCTTCGTCTTGCCAATTACAACGATAAACTAATTCAGGACTTAAGTTAGTCTAAATACCTATGCTTGTAGTTATGCCAGATAACCATCAATAGACATTATCCAACCTCAGGAACTAAGTGTTAGACATCTATGCATTTAAGCGAACATTTCCTATTCTACCATTTTATCCTTGTTAGTGTTTTCACTTTTAAATAAAGTTGATGCGTTTACATAAATCACATACCTTGTGGAAAAATGATTTCTGAAATTCCTATTTTGAACAAGTACGATCCTTTTTGGTCAATCTTTAGCAACACTATTGTACAATGAGAAATATACATAGACATCAAACTTTGGTGAGCAGTCTTAATCACAACATGTTTGAAAACAGTTCCTATTTCATAACTACTGGATTTTGAATCATCAGGAAAAATATTACTTAGTAAATCATCTGCTCCATTTTCTAAATTCGTTTATTCAGAAAAAGGATTTCAACTAAAACTCATAATCACGAGACAAATTTCCAGAACCAATTTCCCTACAACATCGCTTATGCATTTAGGATTTGTGACTTGACAATAAAGAATATTTGGAATATGTGATGAAGGAATTAGGAAGGACATCACAAATTAATCGCGAACTTCAGTAGTGGAGACCAAACCCAATAGACAAAGAAGGACATATGTCTTATCATCCGTTGGAACAAAACACAAGGAATCGAATTGTTACCTATATTCTATCCCTTTCAGATAACGCCAAGTTCGAAGGACCGAACGTTGTGGAATTAGTCACAAAGGTTTATTGTACCCATTTCAGTTATTCCTGTTAAGGAAACCGAATTCACCGTGGACTTCAGGTAATCATTTCAGGATTTCCTTCAGAAACCCATTTAGATGTGAACATCACCTATCACCCTCAGAACGATGGTCAAAGCGAGAGAACAATTCAAACATAGGAATGTATGCTTAGAGCATGAGTGATTGACAGTGGAAATGGTTGGACTAATCATTTAACATAAATCAAATTCATCTACAACAATAGTTATCACACCAACAGCGAGAAACTGGCAGAAGTTAGGTTGGTACATAACACACATCAATTGGATGGAGTATCCTGAACAACAAACCATCCAGATTCAAGTGGCAGAACAAACTAAGTTAAAAGCTATGCCTTGGATTGGCATGATACAAATTGGATAACAAGAGAAGTTGAACCTTTAGCATATTGGACCATTTAAGATTCATTTTAGAATCGACCAACTAGCATACAAACTTGAGTTCTGGCAGAATTTAGCAGTATGTATTACCAGTACCACATTTAAAACATTAAGAAGCGCAGACCATCGATTGATGGGCCAAACTCAGAAAAAGCTCAACTCACTAGTTCAGTAGGCATTCATGAGATAACCAGAAATTTTCTACAAGTCAAGAATCAGTTACAAGTTCAGTAAGTTGTAAACCATTAAAACTTCAAGTTCTGCAGAGTTAGCAGAAAGTTCTGCCTAGGAAAGGCATGTTATCGTTCAGAAAACTTGGAAAGTTACACCAATATACACTGGACCATTTATATTTTGACAGAGAAGGCATAGTGGCCGTCAGACTTGAACATTGTCAGAGAACAACAGGATTATACAAACATATTTCACATTTTCAGATCCCCAGAAATGACTTTCAGATGAGTCACTCATGATTCCATTGGAAGGGATCCAACCCAAATGACAATCTCAGACCTTGTAAGTGAACCAACAGAAATCATGGACCGTGTGGTCAAACAGTTGAAACAGAGTCGAATTCCTATCGTTAGAGTTCGCTGGAATTCTCGAATATCATCACCTTTTCACCAGTATGTTTTCAGAAACCAACATAAACTGAACTTCGGGACGAAGTTCCTTTTAGAGGGGAAGGATGTCACAACTCACCATTTCAGGTCATTTCAGGTCATCTCCCGAACTTTGGAAAAACACTATTCATCAAACACTATTCATCAAAACACTATTCATCAGTTTACTATTCATCATTTTTGGTGTCAGTTTGACATTCCGAGAAGCATTCAGAAATTTTACTATTCACGGAACACTATTCATTGCGGGAAAAGATTTCATCATTCACGTGCATTATTCATTTCATCGTAAATTTAGTTTACTGGTATTCAAATTCGCATAACCGGATTGGTTTAGGTGCGAATTCATTTCATTAATGTTAAGGACATTGCATACGGACTGGAGATAGTCTGCATATCATCATAACAACATTTCCATGTTATACCACTCTTAGGATTTTCAAATTTATATATTTGATACATTTAACGTTTTTCTTATAATTATTTATAATTAAACGTTAACATCCGGTTTATACACGACGAATATATCTAAATATTCCCACGATGGTCCCGACATATTTTTATATCCATTTTATCATCATAAAAGTTATTACATTCATTTACCCAGTATTTTGGAATTTTACGTTTTCCAGTTCAGCGTTTTACGCGAATTACGCGTTTTTAACCCGCGTTTCCAGTTTTAACAACGTTCAAGCAACCCGATGGAACTTACCATTCATTTTTATTTTATTATGGAGTATTTTGACAAGTTTAGTCATTCTTTCAAGTGTCATATTTTTACGATGCCCGAATTTACGTTTCGCGGTTTAAAACTTTACGTTTTGCGAATAACGGAACCAAAACCGACTCCGTGAACCAGATAATACCAAGCTTACTACATACTCATCAACCATGTGCAGCCCCCCATCCCATGTTACTTCACTTTGACCATTTAATTACAAGTATGCCATCCAAGTAACTAGAAAATATCTACAAAAACACCTAAAACATAAACATACATAATTTTTGGATCAAAAACCCATTTTCTCTTCTTCTTCACTCAAACCCACGACCAAACTCTAACTCCATGATCAAGTGATGATTTTTGAAAGTTTAAAGCTACAAAGTTGTTCCTTTTGTCATTCTAATCAAGATTCTTACAACGAAAACACAAGTAACACAAGATTTCTCATCATCTAATCATCTCATTTTATCAAGTAAGTTATCAACTTTATTTTTACATGAATCATCTTATATTTACTTGTATTGCATGAGTTCCATGCTAAAAACCATGTACAACTAGCTATACCACCATTTATTTTGTCAAGAATGGAACATACAAACCCTAACTTTTTATTTATGAATTCCCTTGCTATAATAACTTGGTTAGGAGCCCATGGCACCCTAAGAAGGTGTATGGTAGGATTAGATTAGCTATGTGGTGATTACAAGAGATTTGGTTGAAGTAGAAACTAGTTTTGGACATGAAAAATGGATTTCTAACAAGTATATATACATGCTGTCCCATTTTTGTAAATCCAGAAAAATCAGGGGATTCCGGGTAACTTTGGGCTAAAGATTTAGAAAATACTTTCAAAAATGAATCCGTAGGCGAAAGAACGGATTAAAAAGAGTTTATAACGAAGAAGTTATGATTTTTGCAAGTTTATTGACGAGAACTATTTTCTGAAAATTATACATGCTGTCCCACGATTTTCAATGGGCAATCTGAGGTGTAAAACTTGATCTATCCCTCCCGACTTATCAAAAATATATTAGTATGTTGTCCCACGATTTCGGGGATATAAAGAACGTACAAAACAAGCTTATAACGACCAAGATATACACGTTTCAAAATCGGCGAAACTATTTATTTCCATCAGCTTTTTAGCAAAATATTACTAAGTATAGAAAAACAGTTTTTGTAAGACATCATGTTGAGAGCCAATTTACTCATTGATAAACTCATTTATGGAAAATTTACATCATTGACAAAAAGTTAGTTCACCCAGCCTAGTTTTCAAAACATCCAGCCGTTTGTCAAAAGGATTTATAACGAACAACTTATGGACTTCCAAACTTTCCCGTAAACTGCCCAGAATCTGCCAAAACAGCCCAAACACCTCACTTGACGGCTAATTATCTTTATGATCGAGACCTGTATGGACAAACTTCACTTCTGTGACTTTTTAGATATGGTGAAAATCTTCTCAAAACTACTGAGCTTCTTTCCTAACTCTTAATATTCACTATTTCACGACTAGTTTTATGAGACCGTTTTGTCACTAATAGAAGTAATAATACTTCTACGTACTAAATTCTAGATTTTCTAGAAATATTAACCAAGTACCCAATTTCATAACTAATGATGTATTAGTGATTACAAGTATATTTTCATTACTACAAGGCGTTATTTCAAGGATTTCAAACCGAGGATTTCAACACAAACGTTGGTACATACGATATATATATAAGTATATATATTGCAACTAGTTTATTTTTCTAATAGCCATATTTTCCTAAGTCTTGGAATATATACTTTTGATAACAACAAGTGTTTTTCAAAGAGTAGAGTGGTATAGGAAACATGTGCATGGACATTCATAACATCATTTGGTGATCTAAAGTAGATCGTTCATCATTCACATTAGGTTGCGGCTAGTGTGCGCGCCTTGTTGTTTTCAGCTCATTACATGTTCATGGTACCATCATATTGGGTTGCGGCAGCTAATTGTTCATTGTTGTTCATTTCACATCATCACAGTTTCATCAGTTAAGGTGAGTTTTCATAGCCCCGTTTTCAATTCAACATTTTTGATTGTTTTCAAATCCCACGGGGGGAATACATTGCATCAATCATTTTAGTACGAGCCCAAGTATTCAAACATGTACATTGCTTAAGTTACTTTGCCATGTGATAAGTCCCCTGTAACATCATGAACCGTTAATTTACCGTTAAGCGAGAGTGAGTGGATAGATCTATCGAGGGTGACGCCTCCATCCGTGGTAGTGATTACCAACAGTAAGCGGATGCATGTCATGTCTTTTACATTTGAATGTTTCGGCAGAACATTCGGGAGGGGCATAGAATTTCATCAGTCATAGCTTCGGTGTCATGAGCTTAAGGTCAATTGTACAATTTTCATGAGATTTTTATCTTGCACTTTTACTTGTGGTGGCCGTACATTATTACATTTTACAAACCTATGGAATTCACCAACATTCGTGTTGACGTTTTAGCAATGTATTTCAGGTTATTAAGGTAGCTCATGTGACATGCATTTGGACCTTCATGGAGTCGCGGAGTCGACGCGTCTCATCATTATTTCATGCACTTATGTAAACATTTGATCTAGTATGACTTGTCTTTCATAAACATGCAACACATTTTAGGGACCTCATTTTGTAAACTCTGGATTATTTCAATGATCAAATGCAGTATTTTCCAAACGACACTTTAGGTCGTTCAATGTAACTGTAACTGTGGTGCTATGACAGACACCCCTAGGTATTCCATTCCGCTGCAAGTCAGGTAAATTGGGGGTGTGACATTATTATATATGCGGTACTTATATTTGTGAACTATATTGACCACAGGTGCTTGACTACCGGACATATAACTTTTGGCAGTGGGTTGTAAACACACAGGTTACAAGTCTCTTATGGCGGGACTTGTAACTGAGTGGATTTACGATGCCTTTGCTATGTGATCATTTTTTTTCTATATACTTTACTTGTTAAACAAACTCTATGAACTCACCAACCTCGTGTTGACACTTTAGCATGTATTTTCAGGTTTTAACCTATGGCACGCTACAGGAGGTTTTGGCAGGGCATGGCATGGTCATAGAAGACTCTGATTATTTATATGGGGACCGTTTTAAACTATTTTAAGGGCCTACTTCCGCATTACTTTTAACAATGTAATAGCGATATAAGCAAGATGATAAGTAAGATATGGAAAGATCTAACCGCGAGACAAAGGATTTATAGTGGTTCGGCTACAAGGACACCTTCCTTGCCCTACTCTACTCCTCGAGTCACCTACTCGAGAGTTTTCTTCACTATGTCAACAAGCTCCCTTATGGCGGAGAAAACCTTACACACCAATATACACACCACAACTTCGTCACAACTTATTCACACCTTCTACACAACTTCTTCACACCTAGTCACAACTCTACTTCTTCACAACTATCTATCTTCACAACTATCTACTTCACAACAATCTACCTCCCAACAATATTCTTCACACCACTACTTATATCTCACTACTTCTATTCACAACTTCTACTCCTAGATCTATCTAGTTATACTACTATCACACCTTTACAATGAATGTACACAACAACTAGACTATATACACAAATCTACAACACTTCACAACTTGATGTTGAAGAAGTATTCTTCTCTTGCACTTTGAGAGATGAGAGGTAAGGGAATGAATCACTTGAAACAAGGATTAACAATTATATGATCAGAGGGTTTTTAGGAGGATGTTTAGAGAGATTTGGATCTGAAAATTTTCGTGTAAGAGGTGGAAAAAATTCCAGATTTAAGGTGCTATTTATAGGGAAAAATTTCTGACAGAATCTGACAGGGGAGCGTGGCCGGTCCCCTTAATTGTGTGCCGGCCCCCTTAAAATTAAGGGGGCCGCCCAGACGAAAACTGTAGTTTTTTTGTCTTTTTCTGGGGAAAATTTATTTGGTGAAAAACTAACTGATTTTGGTTAAACTTTTGAATTCATATATTTATTATGAATAAAACATTTTCCTTTATTACCAAAAATGTTTTTCAAAAATATATAATAAGTTTATTTAATTTTATAAACTTTGTATTTTTTAAATAAACATCCCTTTGATCATAAAATGTATTAGTCACTTGTTTATTCATACTTTAAGTGATTATGTTGGATGAGATGATATAAACTTACTTAAAACTTGTTTATGTATTAACTTTGTGTTTAATGTTCTTATATTTTGTGATCGTCAAAACTTAAGGATATCGAAAGATATTAATAACATTTTTATACATTATTTATATCAACAATCTCCCCCTTTTTGATGATTACAAAATCTAAACTCATTAAACTAAAAATTAATATATATGCAAGTTTTTAGTGTGAGTTTATATCACTTCTCCCCCTTTTTGTTAACATCAGAAAGGTTATCCCGACGAATGTATAGCTCCCCCTTGAAGTATACTCCCCCTCGATTTGAGGTCATAAGAAATCGAGATATGGAATGCTTGCAAAAATATTTAGAGCACAAGCAATATATATATATATATATATATATATATATATATATATATATATATATATATATATATATATATATATATATATATATATATATATATATATATATATATATATATATATATATATGCATGGAAAAAAATATAAGATAACTAACAAGAATAATTTAAATAGATTATGTTGAAAACATAATCATTAATACATAAGCATATATATATATATATATATATATATATATATATATATATATATATATATATATATATATATATGCTTTTCCAGCAAATTACACTAGATAATACTAAGTTGCCAACTTGAGGTCTCTTGAACTTGCTTAGAACACAAAAGGTTTGAAATGATTTTATTTTTGGAGATGGGAAACATGGTAGTTGGATTTAGGAAAGGTAGACTTTTGTGGGAATGGTTTTTGTAGAATTTGGAGAGTTTGGTGGTGAGTTTGGAGCGGAGGGATTTGCTTGAGGGTTGGTGTTTAGTGTTATGGATGATGTTGGAGAAGACCTAGTGATGAGATACTCAATCCAAGTGAGGTGTTCATTTATGGCCATGTTTTGTTTTTGGAAAAAAATGCAACAAGAACAATTGTTGACATGATTCTCAAGATGGATCAAGTTGTTGGGTGGTGATGAGTTGGTGGATTAAGGTTGTTGATCCAAATTGCTTTAAGCAAGATGTAAACCAAGAAGAGCACTAAGCTCATGTGCTTCTTTAAGTTCTTCAACAAACTTTTCATGTTCGGAAGATGGTGGAGTTGGATTGTGATTATTGATTGTGGATTGAACATGGAACATAGGTTTCATGTATGGATGAGTTTTGATGGTTGTTGTTTAAGGATTGAGTATGTTCCTCACAAGGGTCATTTGGAAGAAATGAGTTGGGTGAATGTGGAATTTCATTAGTGAGGGTGATTGTGAGATTGTCTTGTTGAGACAAAAGAAAGGTTTCATTTGGGTAATCATGAATGGATGAGGATGAATGTATGGTAGAATGGGATGTTTCATGAGTGGAGGATGTTTTGTATAGTGGATTGGTAGTTTGACCAAAGTGTGAGGTGTTGGGAGTGAGATTGGGATTGTTGTTTTGAGATTGAGTATGCTCTTCATATGAATTATATGGGTGAGATGAAAGTGTGTTTTTGAGAGTAAGGATGGAAACGAATGTGGATGGAGTAATTGTGTGAGGATGAGTGAGGTAAGTAATTTGAGTATGGTGAGGAAGGTGTGTGATGCAAATTACGTTGTGCAAGGTGCATAGTATTGAGATCACGAAGATCATGGAGTTGGTCAAGTTCTTCACGAAACTTCAAGGTTTACAAGGAAAATGATGATGAAGGAATTTTGTAATGTTGGTGGAAAAGAGAGTGAGGTGTAATATTGATTATTGTTTGGAGGTTGATATTTTTCAATAAAAGGATTGTTTCGAGGAGATAGATGAAATGTAGGTATGTAGATGGGAGCATAGGTAGATGCTTGACCATTATGAGGATTGAGAAAGGGTTCTTTTGAGTGAGCTTGAGGGTTGTGTGTATAGTTGGAGATATAGGAGGAATTTGGTGTTGGATGTTTGACAACATCATTTGGTTCGATGGGCTTTTTATGGAAGGATAATATGTGTTGTATTGGCTAGGTAAAATGTGTTTGTGTATTTGGGAAGTGGAGAATCAAAATAGGGTGATATGGGCTAAAGAGCAGAAAGCAATCTGTGAGCCTCGTGCTTCAGGTGGCCGGCCCCCTTAATCATAGGCCGGTCCCCTTAATTTTAAGGGGGCCGTCCTTGATCTTTAAGGGGGCCGCCCAGGGCCAGGTTCACAGAATGCCAGAGAAGTGTTTTTGGCAAGAGATTTTCAGAGAGGGGTTTGTTTAGAGGTTTGGTTTTAGGCAAGTCCAACTCTTTAGGCAACAAGGCAAGTAATATCTTAATGAAATATGCATGAAATGTATATAGGCAAGCAAGTAAGCACATAAAATAGTCATAACTAAGCATGCATGCATAACCAATAAGACAAATAAGCAATTTAGCAAATCATTCAACCTAAAACTCCTATCTTAGTGTTAGGCAACTAGTTAGTGAGAAACTAGTGATGGAACAAATGTGATAGTGTAATTCTTGCTTTTGTTCTAGTGTATGCCTATATGAAACAATTATGGAGTTAAGATCGTTTCGACTCCTAAGCAACTATTCCTAAGAAACGATCCTTGTTCTCCTTGATTTAGCTTTGCTCACTTCTAAGTGTCATGTATATGTATATATTGGATTATATATATATAGACAACGAGAGTGAGACTATTGTGCATGATTTGAGAAGAACGTTTTTATCATTATTCAACAATGAGTATTCTAAACGTGAGAATAATTTCAAAATGGATTGAGATTTTATTTGAGAATATATTTATGCAAAACAAAATATCTCAATTCTTGATTTTGTGCAAAATAGAATCCTAGACTAAGATTTGAGAAGAAAGAAAACTTAAAATTTTATGCTCAGATAGCCGGCCCCCTTAAAATGAGGCCGGTCCCCTTAATTTTAAGGGGGCCGCCCTTATAAATTAAGGGGTCCGCCCATCTGACAAAGAAAATTTTTCAGAACTTTGATTTTTCAGAAGATGTTAAGTATTACAAGAATTTAATCAATTTGCTCCATCATTCCTAATCCTAAACATAAGTAGTTAAGTAAATCACGCTTAAGAGGCTTAGTGAAGATGTATTTCTATATGTTTAGTCCTAGAGTGTTGAACATGATTCTTACTTAAATTTATAGCACCTTTGTTATTGCACATAATAGGAATATTTTCTAACCTAATGCTATAGTCTTCGAGAGCTTGTTTCATCCATAGTTTTCTTACGCGAGGGATCTAGTCTTACTTCTATATTAACGATTAATCCACTTAACTCATTTCACTTCATCACCATGAGTTTTCTACTAGTGGACATAGAAGATTTCCATTTTCTATGTTGTTTGACAATGAACAATTTTAATTCAAATCCTAGGAAAGCCAACAAAGAGGGGTTCATAATATGTGAGCAAGTAAGTATTACTAGCTATATAACTAAGTATTATTCTAACTAGTTATTAATCTAAGAATATAAATTTTAACAATAAACTTAAAAGAAATGCGTACCTTTTAGTCTTCAATAAATTTTCTTCAAAAAATCTTCAAGTTGCCATGTTGACTTATAGAAGCCATTTGTAGATGAGATTCCAATAGTTTCGAAAAGTGACAACTTAGCCAATTGATTCCCATGGTCTCATTGGTCCAAAGTTGTTTGAACCAAACATGGTTTGCAATTGACTAGGATGCATGTATGGAGAAAATATTCCCCATGGGCTAAAGCTTGGTTGATGTGGATAAATCCACATTAGGTGACTATTATTAGAAAGGTTTTTCCTACCTTGATTTCTTCTAGGTTGAGGTGTTTTAGACCGAGGATGAGGATTATTTGGTCTATTTGAAGGTGGAGTTTTAGATCTTAATTTTGGTTTAGAAAATCCGGTTTTGGCTTTTAGTGATGGTTTATAAAAACTTTTTACTTCCTCATCACTCGCAATAGGTATTTTTCTATCTTTTACAAGTATATACTTAGGTTTTGAATCTAAGGGTTTTTGTTTACTAAGTTTACATTCAAACTTTATATTTTTATTTTCACTAGTTGAAACATTAGTTGAGTTGAATCCTACACCGGTTTTATTTACCGAAGTTCCTTGAACACTTATTATTTTCTTAAGTGAGTTACTACTATTTTCAACTTTGCCAAGTTTGCAAATTTTATCTTTAAGTTTTTCGTTTTCATTTATGACCTCTAGACATGTTTCACATTCTATAAAAACTTCTTTTCCTTTTTCTAAATGTTGTAGTTTGATTTTTAATTCAAGTACCTCATTTTCTAATTGATTATTAATATGTTTTAGTGATTTATTTTTAGTCATGACTTTGTATAACCTACTATATTTATTATCTAGGTCTTTTTCATCTAAAGATAGGTTTTCATCACTATAGTATTTGGTTTCGGAACGTACCTCAACGGATGCCTTTGCCATGAGACACTTTTCTTCTCTTGTTGTCTCTTTTTCATCATTGTCACCATCGCTCCATGCTTCTCCTACAAAGGCCTTGTGGTTTTGACTTCTTGACAGTTTTGGACATTCTCCAATAAGATGATTAGGATCTCCACACTTGAAACACTTTCTTTCATTATATGGTTGCCTAACATATCTTTCAAGTCTTTTGAAGAATTTCTTGAAGTCTCGTACGGCCATAAAATACTCTTCATCGTCACTTTTGGAGGTTGAGCATTCTTCGTCACTAGAGTCCCTTTTCGCTTTCAACGCAATCGATTTGCTTTGCTCCTTTTTTTCTTTGACCATCTCGGAGTCTTTCTTTATTATCGCTTCGTAGACTTTCAACTTGCCGATCAACTCGTCAAGTTGAAGAGTTGACAAGTTCTTCGATTATTCAATCGCCGTAACTTTAGCTCGCCATTTTGGATGAAGAGCCCTAAGAAATTTCCTAACAAAATTCTTACTAGAAAAATTATCATCAAGTGCTTTTAAACTTGTGATGATAGTGTTAAACCTAGCAAAAGCATTATCTATTGATTCCTCTTCCGGAATCGTAAATTGTTCATATTGTTGAACAAAAAGATCTATTTTATTATCTTTAACTTGACTATTACCTTGGTGAGTGATTAGTAAAGAATCCCAAATTTCTTTTGCGGTTTTACACATAAAAATTCTTTCATATTCTTTGCGTGGTAACGCATTATAAATAACCATTTTAGCCTCATTATTTTTTGCTAGTTTCCTTTTCAAATCATCATTTTGTTTTTCAAAAGATACAATTTCATCCATTTTAGTTTCAAAATTATATTGAATAGGGGGAAAATCACCAAAGGTAATGACATGCCAAAGATCAAGATCTTTCGATTTCACATAAGTTTCGAATCTATTTTTCCAATATAAAAATTCGTCACTTTCAAATAGTGGTGGTCTTTGCATAGATTGCCCTTCTAAATATTTTTCCGATTCCATAGATCGATACAAGTTTTAAAATACAGTATATTTAAAAATCTTGTTTAACCTGGCTCTGATACCAATTGTAGAAAACTAGAAGGGGGGGGGGGGGGGGGTTGAATAGTTTTACGTTTGTTTTAAAATTTATAAAAACAAGTTTGTTTTAAAAACTTCGATTCGATCTTATGTGAACTCAAATATGAACAACTATATCTAAGTATAACAATAATAATAATGTAAACTAAGTATGTGAAATCAACACATACATAATATAAACAATTATAGCTATATACGAGAGATAAGTAAGTAAACGCTTATTTTATAATCCTTAGTTATATTTTGTATGAAAACTATACTTGATCGAAATGATCAATTATATGTATGTTACCTTTTTAGTTTGATTGTAAAAAACTTTGTTTTGTGATCGAAACTTTTGTTTGATCTTTAAGTAAAATCAATACGAGCAGTATATGAGCAACTATATATATATATATATATATATACGTCTACGTCTACAAAAGTAATAGCGATATAAGCAAGATGATAAGTAAGATATGAAAAGATCTAACCGCAAGACAAAGGATTTATAGTGGTTCGGCTACAAGGACACCTTCCTTGCCCTACTCCACTCCTCGAGTCACCTACTCGAGAGTTTTCTTCACTATGTCAACAAGCTCCCTTATGGCGGAGAAAACCTTACACACCAATATACACACCACAACTTCGTCACAACTTATTCACACCTTCTACACAACTTCTTCACACCTAGTCACAACTTAATCACAACTCTACTTCTTCACAACTATCTATCTTCACAAATATCTACTTCACAACAATCTACCTCCCAACAATCTTCTTCACACCACTACATATATCTCACTACTTCTATTCACAACTTCTACTCCTAGATCTATCTAGTTACACTACTATCACACCTTTACAATGAATGTACACAACAACTAGACTATATACACAAATCTACAATACTTCACAACTTGATGTTGAAGAAGTATTCTTCTCTTGCACTTTGAGAGATGAGAGGTGAGGGAATGAATCACTTGAAACAAGGATTAACAATTATATGATCAAAGGGTTTTTAGGAGGATGTTTAGAGAGATTTGGATCTGAAAATTTTCGTGCAAGAGGTGGGAAAATGTAATACCCCAGGCAAATCCCACATTGGCTGTGACTTGGAGTGATGCTAGGACATATATGTTAACATTCGCCTTATATGACACAACGCGTTTTGTGGTGGAACGGTTAATCAGCCATACGGTTAAGCGTGCTCATGTGAGAGTAGTACTGGCTTGGGTGACCTGCCGGGAAGTCTTCACATGAGGGCCACAAGAACAAAGCCGTGAGCCTTCGGGCAAAGCGGACAATATTGTGGTCTATAAGGCGGGGTGTTACAGATGGTATCAGATGGTATCAGAGCCACTCCAAGCCGTTCGGGATGTGGGGTAAACTTCATCGGGGACGATGAGTCCTTACGGGGGGTGAATGTAATACCCCAGGCAAATCCCACATTGGCTGTGACTTGGAGTGATGCTGGGACATATATGTTAACATTCGCCTTATATGACACAACGCGTTTTGTGGTGGAATGGTTAATCGGCCATACGGTTAAGCGTGCTCATGTGAGAGTAGTACTGGCTTGGGTGACCTGCCGGGAAGTCTTCACATGAGGGCCACAAGAACAAAGCCGTGGGCCTTCGGGCAAAGCGGACAATATTGTGGTCTATAAGGCGGGGTGTTACAGAAAAATTCCAGATTTAAGGTGGTATTTATAGGGAAAAATTTCTGACAGAATCTGACAGGGGAGCGTGGCCGGTCCTCTTAATTGTGTGCCGGCCCCCTTAAAATTAAGGTGGCCGCCCAGACGAAAACTGCAGTTTTCTTGTCTTTTTCTGGGAAAATTTTATTTAGTGAAAAACTAACTGATTTTGGTTAAAATTTTGAATTCATATATTTATTATGAATAAAATATTTTCCTTTATTACCAAAAATGTTTTTCAAAAATATATAATAAGTTTATTTAATTTTATAAACTTTGTATTATTTAAATAAACATCCCTTTGATCATAAAATGTATTAGTCACTTGTTTATTCGTACCTTAAGTGATTATGTTCGATGAGATGATATAAACTTGCTTAAAACTTGTTTAAGTATTAACGTTGCGTTTAATGTTCTTATATTTTGTGATCGTCAAAACTTAAGGATATCGAAAGATATTAATAACGTTTTTATACATTATTTATATCAACATCACCAACTTTATGTTGACGTTTTAAGCATCATTTTCAGGTGAGCGTTATAAGGAAAAGATAGAAGAAAGTGACTAGTCGAGACCTTAGTTGCATTGGAAGTGGTTTATCTTTTATGTTTGGATCATAATTTGTTGTTTGATCAGTATTTTATGTCTTAATAAAGAAACCTTTGGAGTTTCGTTTTGTTATATTCTTCTGGGTATTGTCACGACACTTTGTGTCTGTGCTTTGCTCTATATATTTGCATGTAGAAATTCTCTATATAGACACCATGTATTGTGATGATATCCATGATGTTGCACTCGCGTTTCCGCCTTGGCGATGTGTGACAGATGTAACAACCGTGGTTTTAGCAGGTTAGTTAAACCGATAGTATTGACCGATTAATATATTTTTTTTTTTTTGTGGCTTAGGTGTTTTCATGTGTGGGTTTGGTATTCGATCGTGTGTGTGTGAGCATCGTTATGTATTTGTTGTGGTGTTGGATTCGATGAAGTTCATTTCGTTTACTTTTTGTGTCATGGGAATGACTTTCGAGGTTTCTAGCGTTTTCTTGTTAATCGCATAATTTTGGTTCGGTCAAGTGAAGGAGCGTTAATGAGTTACGTGGTGTTCGGTTTTATGAGTTACTACTATAATAATAATAAGTGTGAGATTTTATATTTGGAAACTTTGTTTTGAAAATGATAATTATTCGAGTTGTCGTAAAATAAAGGATTATCGCGTAAGATGTTAGGTTTTGGTATAGGCTTTTATAAAATAACAAAACACAAGGTTTTTAGTGCAATATTTAATCATATATATATATATATATATATATATATATATATATATATATATACGTGTGTGTGTGTGTGTGAAAATCGACCATATAGAGTTTTAGGGGGAAAAGGAAATCAATTTTAGTCCAATTATAATTCTTAATTAAGGAGGTTATCTAGAATGATCTTAGGATAGTATAAATACAAAACCAAAACACCCTAATCCATTTTTTTGAATATTCGGTCAAACCAAGGGAGGAAAAAGAAAAAAAAAATTAGGGTTCATTATTTTGAAGAAAAATAAACTTAAGGTATGCCTAGTGATCCCTAATTCATTTGATTGTTGATTGATTCATGTAATACAAGTTATGATGGATCTAGGGTTCATGAAGATTCTGTAAGTAAAATATATTAGACCTATTAGAATGATTGGGGGTGATTATATACGCGTGTGTGTAACCATTAGTGTCTAGGATGTGTTATTTTGCAAGTTAGGGTTTGACATATTTTTTAGGGCTGTAGTAAAACGAAATTTATTCATAGATGGTAATGATTTATTTCATGATTCTTGAGTCTAAATTATAGTTCAGAGAGCCTACTTTCCAAAAGGTCCGGCCACGATTGATTTTGAGGTCGGGAAGTCAGTCAAATGATTTTTGTAAGTAAAGGTTTCAAAGCTGTTAAACCGAGACAGATTTAGGTTAAAATTAAAGAGGTAAAACGTGGGTTTGAAAGTGTAATTAGGGGTTGTCCTTCTGGGGAAGTTGAGTTCTATGTGCCCTTTGACTTCCTCGCGAAGGTTATCCGTTAATAAGTTGTGCAAGTATGGTTTTTAGGTAAAAACATTTGGATGTGCGTGCAGTTTCGAATCTGGATAGTTTTCGTGTTTGATTTTCTAAAGGGTACTTGTGTGTGTTTTTAGTTCATGGCATTCTGGGAGTAGCTTGTATGCTCATGAGGGACCATGGTAAATGTTTGGTATGAGTTGTGGAGTTTATTTTGTCATGATTTTATATGGGTAAAAGTACCCCAAAAATTTGTGTTTTCTAACAAAATGTATAGAAGGGATTTAGTGAGTGTAAGTGATTAGTAGCGTTGAGTATGGGGTCGAGGTGACCCATGGTGGTTTATGTAACCCTTAGACATCCATCATATGTGTGTTACATGGAGTTAAGCTTTTAGCTTGGTCGCGTGTAAAGTGGTTCTATTTTTGTTTGTTTAGATTTGTGTTAGATTTTATGGAAGCTGCCAGAGTTTTCAGGTGAGTTTCATAGTCCCATTTTTCTTTGTTTAAACTTGGGATGGGAATGATGCTTGTGTTGATATAAGTTTTAAGTTACTGTGATTATGTGGTTTAATGAGTGCATGGATTTGTAAGTGGTTATTGTATGTTTGCTGCATGTGTGATATTTCTGTGTGGTCCAATTGGAGGGTAGCTATGCTCCCATTATTCGTCTGTGCGATCCAATTGGAAGGTAGTAACTTTACCCACTATTTTTTTGTGTGGTCCGATCTGAGGGTAATGATTACCCATTAATGTGAACTTGGATCGTGAGCATGTTCCGTCCCGTTTGTTGGTTAGTTGACTACGATTACAATCTAGTTTGTACGATGCTATCTTTACTGTCCTGCCATGTTTTATAATCACAGTGAACTGGTCTGAATGAGATAAATTTTGTGTCTTAAACCTATGAACCTCACCAACTTTATGTTGACGTTTTTAAGCATCATTTTTAGGTGAGCGTCGTAAGGATAAGATAGAAGGAAGTGACTAGACGAGACCTTAGTTACATTGGAAGTGGTTTATCTTTCATGTTTGGATTATAAATTATTTCGGATTTTGGATATGATACTTTGGTTGTTATTTGTTCAGTATTTTATGTCATAATAAAGACACCTTTGGAGTTTTACTTCGGCATTTTTTGGGAGTATTGTTATGACACTTTGTGTTTATGCTTTGCTCTAATTTGTTGCACTAGAAATTCTCTATATAGACACCATGTGTTGTGATGATATCCATGATGTTGCACTCGCGTTTCCGCCTTGGCGAGGTGTGACAATTCACCAGGATCATTTTCGTACGATATGAATCCAAATCAAATCATCGATGGTTCTTCCCCCGGGAAGCCTTTCAATATCAAAACTTTGACATATCTTTATAAACTCGGTAAGATTTCAAGTGTACAAAACCATACATGAAAAATCTCGCGAAGATAATAAAATTTCATATCTGGTGATGCTTATTAAAAACCTTTTTGCGAGACTAGGGAAGAAGTGTGTGATGAATCAACTTCAAACAGGTTTTCTATAAGCATCACCATATATGAAATTTTAATGTCTTCGCGAGATTTTTCATGAGTGTTGTACGCCCGAAATCTTATTGGGTTTATAGAGATACGTCATAGTTTTGATATTGAAAGGTGTCCGGGGGAAAAACCATCGATGATTTGATTTGGATTCAAGCATATCGTACGAAAATGATCTTGGTGAATCCTCAAGCGAATTGGATAAACAACATAGTGGAAGGTCTATACGAGGGTGTGAATGTTCGTGTAACAATGATCAAGAGGACGGCCAATATTATGAGTATAATAGAGAAACTTCGACATTATTATGACAATCATAATATATTGCATTTTTATGGCTGGCAAGAGGAAAAAGATTTTTATTATCTTACATTCAAGATGTGTGGTAATACATTAGAAGATTTTCCCGGGGCTTATGATTTTATTGAAATTAGCAATGTGATGCCACTTTGATCGGATATTCTCACATAATATTTAATAACCGTTAATAAAACTAATTTTTGATTATTTGAAGATTTTATAAAGTTACTAAATAGTACTTTTTGTCAATTACTAACTACAAAGGCATAAATAAGGGGGTTTCTAGTTTGCAAAGAAAAGGAATAAATCACGAAAACTTGAGGCCAAACAATGTATTCATAAAGTCTGATACAATCGCAAAGCTTGGACCATGCAGATTTGTATTTGAGGAAGAAAAAGATGAACATAATGGTGATTCTACATATTTCAATCATTATCACTTATTCACAATCGCAAAGCTTGGACCATGCAGTTTTTTTTTTTTTTTTTTTTTTTTTTTTTTTTTTTTTTTTGGGCTAGTTTGTAACATTTACAAGGATTTCCTCTATTATTCACAATAGGTGGTAGCTTGAATACGAACATGCACAATCTTGCCAAAATCTTATTATATTATACAAGTGGCGGTTCTTACAAGCTGAGTGACCAAAAGGTGCGAGATGATGAACTTGATCTTTATAAGATGGTCAAGGCCCGTGATCTCATTGAGAAGATCCTAAGTAATAGGTACAACACCGGTTAACATTTTTGTTAAACTTGCTTTGAATAGTTTAACACCCTTACGGATAAACACTCCAAACCTTCAAGATCGAGATTTCTAAAAAATTGAAAACTTCAAGCTGGTATGTAAGAACTCGTCATTCCAATATCTTACGATAAACACACATTCGCGACACTCATTGTAGGGTGCGTCACAACATCTTGTCGAGTGTTTAAAATGGAAGAAAGGTAATGTCGAAGTTGAAAGTTACCCACCCAAATGATTGGCTTTGAAACTAAAGAACTTATTATTATTATTATTATTATTATTATTAGTTTAGTTTTTAGTTTTTTACAATTGGGCCATTTTTGATGATCCAATCTTTAGATAAAATGGGTCCATTTTAAAAGTTTAGCAATCTCATTAGTCATTACTAACATGTTTGAGAAAGTCCAATTATACAATTACTCAAAAAATATTAGAATCTTATATATGCTCTTAATTTTAAAAAAGAGCAACTGAGCCGGTTAAAACAAAGGAACCATTTGGCAGGATGTATTTTATGGGTTTGGACTAAAAGAAGAGTTAAAACCCTTGTTTGTTATGAATCATGGGTTTTAAAATTAAGGGTCAAACCCTAAACTCTACCATCCTCAGATCCTATCCCCCCCCCCCCCCCTAATTATTCTATATCTTTCTACATTTTGTGGATCCTCTCACACTTTTCTCTCTTTCTCTTTCTTTATTTCTTTTTTTTTTTCTTATTATTATAAAATTACATTTTTTTAATTAAATTTTCTCTCTCTTCATTTAATATAAACCTATATTAAATCCAAATCCTAATCTAAAATCTAAATTTTAATCTAAATCCAAATCCAATCCTAAACGCATCTACAAACCAAACGGGCTCAAAGACTAAAGAATATTGTAATTCCTCTCATTTTTATTCTCTTGAAAATGAAATATTCGGTTTACCCTTTATTTAAAGCTATGTTGACTTTTCATAAAAGACTGTTAACAGTTTATAGTTATTAAGAGGTAAAATAAGAAAACATTTATAACTTCATTTAAAGAATGATGACAGTTTTTTTTGTAAAACAAATATAAACAATAATAATACTAATAATAATCGTATTGCTAACAACAACCCTTGATTGTTACAACCAATTACCAAAGTTTATGTCAATACATTACAGAGTATAAAATAATAATAATAACCCACTAAAATGATTAACCACTTCACAAAATTACTCAAGTACAAATACAATTCACTTTCATTATCGGCCATATTAGCGAAAAATAAGGAGTTAATTGGTTTCTAACAATGTCTTAATATCATATAATTTTATCAAAAGTTAGTTGTTAAAAAATGTTATTAGCATTTCCCTCGTAATAATTAAAAGTACCATATATATAAGTGAGACGAAGGAGTAATATTGTTTAACCCACAAATCATAACGGATGCATGTACAATCTTTCAATTATATTCAAAGATATTTATCATATCTTAAAGAATATATATGCACATATATTCCATAAAACTATTCTAAAACATTTCCGAATGATACAATTAGAAAAATGTGTTCTAGAACTTATAGTTATCTAGATCCTTTTGCTTACAAAAAAAAAAAAAAAAAAAAAAAAAAAAAAAAAAAAAAAAAAGTGTTATCTAGATCCTTTTATGTCTTTTAACCATGGTTTGGTTAATTTTCATGTTTATTTTTAATAAAAGAGGAACCTTGCATGCCAAGCAAAAAACATCTTTTTCGTAAAAAAATATATACTAGAATCACTTGCATGTCACGCATGTCTACCCTCAACGTGACTTTTTAGCCGCACTATATATAAAGATAATCAGCATTTATTCAGTTGATAACAATCAGACAACTTTAACACTCAGATATTCTCTTTCAAGTGAAATTATACATACCCTAGCTAGCATGGCAGATTTCTCTAGCTCCGGTGACGGTCCGAAGAAGCTTCCGATACCGGGCGGACGGAATATATTGATTACTAGTGCTCTCCCTTACGTGAATAACGTTCCTCACCTTGGCAACATCATTGGATGTAAGTATATGATATATGCTTAACAATGTCGTAAAATAGCAATATACTTTTGTTTTCTAATCCGTTTTGGTAATTAAACTTTTTTTGTTCCGCGTATAGGCTTATTTTGATGTTGTAAAATAAGCAAACTATACTTATTGTTTTTATAACAGTTTCACTCGGGTTTTATTTATTTATTTATTTTTATTTTTTTATTATTATTTTTTAAATGTGCGTGGACATATTTGATAACGTTATGGTTTTTATTTCTAAGCCATAGCAAGTAAATAGATCATTACTAGGTAGTTACTAAAAGGGATTATTGCTTAGGAATGTATTTAACTTGTCATTTTTTCTAGTTGTGTTGGTTCTTGTTTTTTTGCTATTATATGCCCTAAACTTTTGATTTCTGGCTTTTGTGTGCATTTTGTTCACGTAAAATGACCATTCTACCTATCGCTGTCAATATAGTGTTTATAAAATATAAGTGTAAAATGGTCATTTTACATGAGCAAATACACAAAAGTGAAATTCAAAAGTTTTAGATATATAATAGAAAAAAGAGGAAGGAAAAAGTGACAAGTCAGATACATTTTTATATGTAATTATCCCTTATTAAAATGGACACTTTTTATAAGTATGTGTGTACATAAGTGTATGTATACTTAGGTTTTAGTTATTGAACAGTGAACAATGATAGATAAGTGTGAAGTGAATTTGATGTGATGTAATTAATGTGTAGGCGTGTTGAGCGCGGATGTGTTTGCAAGGTACTGCAGATTGAGAGGTCACAACGTGCTATACATATGCGGCACCGATGAATATGGGACGGCCACCGAGACTAAAGCGTTGGAAGAAAATTGCACTCCTAAAGAAATTTGTGATAAGTAATGAATTTATGAGAACTCGTCTCCATTCTGATGTGAATCAGTGAATGTACCGAATTTGTGATGTTCATTTTGGATTCTAATCAAACCTATTTGTCGTTATAGGTATCATGCGATTCACAAAGAAGTCTATGATTGGTTTGACATAAGTTTTGATCATTTTGGGCGAACTTCAACGCCACAGCAAACCGAAGTTTGCCAAGCAATCTTTAAAAAGTTATTGGATAACAATTGGCTATCTGAGAACACAATGCAGCAAGTATGTATATTTTTATTTTTTTTGTATTTAACGTGATCCGATCTTGTGAAAAATCTCTAATAAGTAATGTATATATGTTTTACAATGCAGCTTTACTGTGATGTGTGCCAGAAATTTTTAGCTGACCGGCTTGTTGACGGTACCTGCCCGGATTGTAGTTATAATTCTGCACGAGGAGATCAATGTGAAAAATGTAGTAAACTGTTAAATCCTACGGAACTTGTTGATCCTAAATGCAAGGTAAATATTAGCCTAAAACCAAAAAGAAAACAGTTAAATATACATATCCATATCTATGAGTGCGCCTTTTTTCTTTCAAATTTCTGCTTACGGCTCCAAATTTTGGTCTGCAATTAGGTCTGCAGAAACAGTCCTCATATCCGTGACACAAATCACTTGTTTCTTGAGCTCCCGTTGTTGAAAGATAAGCTGGAGAAGTACAAAAGCACAGTGGAAGGTTCGTGGAGTGAGAATGCAAAAAAAGAAACAAACGGATGGCTTAAGGAAGGACTAAGGCAACGATGTATTACTAGAGATTTGAAGTGGGGTGTTCCTGTCCCTCATGAAAGATTCAAAGACAAGGTTTTCTATGTCTGGTTTGATGCACCAATTGGATATATCTCAATCACTTCGTGTTACACGCCTGAGTGGGAGAAATGGTGGAAGAATCCTAAAGACGTGGAGTTGTATCAGTTTATGGGCAAGGATAATGTTCCTTTTCACACTGTAAGTGCATCTTATTCTCACACCTTTTCACTTACTGTTTTTCTGTGAACATTGGTACGATAATCGCAGAATTTTAAAGATTTTACATAGCTGTTGTTGTCAGGGCTGTTTTTGCATTTATTATACTGACTTTTTTTAAGCGCAAGTTCTGCCAACACCTTAGACGTTGTTTCCTCATTAAGCTTGAAATGATTCTTTCAGATTATGTTCCCCTCTACGCTTCTTGGAACTGACGAGAACTGGACTTTATTAAAGACTATAAGCGTTACGGATTACCTAAACTATGAAAATGGTGGGTTATACTTTTGCGTACTTTGGGGACATGCGGTATTCCCTTACAATTAATTTCATTTTGGGATATCATGTGTAGGTAAGTTCTCAAAGAGTAAAGGTGTAGGAGTCTTTGGTAATGATGCAAAGGAAACAAATATACCGGTAGAAGTATGGCGATACTATTTGCTAGCTAATAGGCCAGAGGTACAACATTTGTGCAGTATACTCTCTTCACGTGCCCTTCTTTTTCTCTCTGACCCTAACTTTTGAGTCTGCTTGTCTAGACAAAAGACACATTATTCACATGGGCGGATTTGCAGACAAAGATAAACAACAAGTTAATTAGTAAACTTGGAAATTTCATCAACCGCGTCTTGAGCTTTATTGCAAGGGATCCAGGTTAGTAATTGGCATTAACTTTACCTGAAGTGAAACTTCTTAAGGGTGCAACTTGATTGCATCTAAATGGTCTCTACAACTTCTTTGTCAGGATACAATTCCATAGTTCCTGACGCTCCAGGTGCTGATGCACATCCCTTAACCGAAACATTGGGAAAAAAGATTGGGACTAAAGTGGATGAATACATGGAGGCCATGGACAAGGTAATTTATGATACTGAAACATACTAGTGCTGTGCCGATAAAGGAAGGTGTACGCTAGTGTCGCTTAAACGAGTTCTCTCATTAGACTAAGTGTGTGTTTTACGTTTCACATAGGTCAAGCTAAAGCAAGGACTGAAAGCTGCAATGAAAATCTCTCGCTATGGAAATGTATATTTACAAGTAAGTCTACGGTTTTATAGACGAAATTATACCACGATGACCTTCCTTCTGTCTTTTCTTAAGAATTAATGGATGAGTTAATTGCATGTAGGAAACTAAATTCTGGAACCTTTACAAGGAAGACCTACCTTCGTGTTCCATAGTCATGAAAACTTCGGTGGGAATAGTTTATCTTCTTGCTTGCTTGTTAGAGCCTTTTATGCCATCATTTTCCGTTAAGGTGAGTAATTTGCAGTTCTGCACTTCCATGTGGAACAGAGTTAAGAAATGTTCGCGTAAATTAACATTCAGACCCCTTAAACGATGTTTACACTTTGTTTGCTGAAGGTACTCAAGCAGCTCGCTTTGCCCCTCCAACTTTCTCTCTCGGATGAAGATGTAAAAAAAGCCAAAAAACCATGGGAGTTAATACCTGCTGGACACAGAATTGGCACCCCGGAGCCATTATTTACAGAACTGGTATATACAGTGCTTGATTGTTCTCTATTAATGATTACATTAGACTTATTGAGAATAATTATGCATTATCTTGTATGCGTGTTATTTGTGTGATGTGCAGAAAACTGAACAAGTGGAGTTCTTCAGAGAAAAGTATGCTGGTAATCAAGCTGATCGAGCAGACCGAGCTGTCAAGGCGGAAGCTGAATAATATTGCTGAACAATAAAAGAACACAAAAATTTCCAGTTCGAGATTCACCATTTACTGCATCTGGAGGTTTTTGTGCGGCTTCATCCATTTCTGATGGATCAATACCATAAATGTTTCAGATCTGTTATTCTGTTTATCTTCAAATTTGCTGAACTTATTCTGTTTTATTTTTAAGATGCCTATAATACGTCTCGGGTATTACAAACTTACAGTATTGCAGTGAACAATAGGTGTTCTTTCTCCATTTTCTCCTTGCCTGTTCGAACTATCATCAATTTATAGCAGTGTAACTTATTCAACTGTTGTCGAACCCAAGTTTTGGTGTCACAAACTCAAACCATTAAGCGGGTGTAACTTTCAGTTTCACACAAAATGATATAAATGCAAGAGTTTGAACTTGACTACTCACATTTTGGCAAACTTACTTGCACATTTCGGTCAGTTTTGGTCAAATTTATTGATACATACACAAGACTTTGGAACCTAGTGTTACTTGGTAAAGACAAGCTAATCAAATGTACTGTAGATTGACGATATTCATTTGTGAGTGGCCTTTTATCAGTAGATCTTAAGTCTGTATTCTATGCATCATCCTAAAAAAGTGATTATCATATTAATCAAATGTACTGCAGATTGACGATATTCAAACATACATGCCAACATGGTTCCAAATGAAGCTTAAAGAATGAAATTTTAGCTTCTTGACTCGTAAAATTCAGAAAACGGCGCAAAGTAAAATTTTGAAGAACTCCAGTGATTTTATCACCACAAATAAATAATCTGTTAAGGATCCCACAAATTATACACAAAACAAGTATTTGTCAACTGTCACAAAATTTCTGCCTCTAAAGAACCGATAAACTTTCACAAGAAAAGAGAAAGTAGGATAACCGTAAACCGTATTTTGTGGTTGCTGTTGTGTATATATGTATCAAGAAAAGTTATCAACTCTCTTTGGGGATATTCTCAATAGGATCCCCTAAATTCCCAAAAACTTCCAATTCAAGGTATTAAAAGTTCAAAGGTAAGACTAAATGAAAAAATGTGTGTGGTCTTACATTTCTTCATAGAACAAGATGTAGGCCTCGCATCTGAGAACTTCCTCGAACGAAACTTGTTTGACATGAGCATCACTGGCGTGGTACCATACGCAATCATTGTTACCCTTTGCAGCAGGCCCTCTCACGTATGCAACATAATGGCCTCCCCTCATTGTCCCTAGATGCTCAACAACTCCTATTAAACGGTATTTGTATGTATCTCTATCTTTGCAGCAGCTGTAAAATCAAAAGTAACTAGTGTTCAAATTAAGCAATTAGTTAAAAACCGACATGGTTCACATTATGTTTATGACTAGGATCGTACCATATTATAACTTGTTGAGTTATTACATAAATGGTTCACGTGTTTATGTTTACTGATTTGATCCCTCAATGATACTAATTACCAATAAGAGCCCTAGAAACAATGTTTGCAGCATATTAGGACCTTCGACTTTTACAATTTAGGGGCCAAAAGAAACATCAACTACATAATCGAGAGACCAAAAGTAACATTCATTACATAATTGAGAGACCAAAAGTAAACGCAAACAGTTATAGGGACCATGTCCATAATTAGTATCAGCGCGGAACCAATTCCGCAATTGTAAAACCCACAGGGCCATTTATGTAATTTACTGTATTGATTGAAGTCTAGTTTCAACACACACACACAAAAAAACAGAACTTAAAACAGTCATACCTAGGATCCATGTAGGGCTTAAGATCCATAACTTCTTTAAAATCGACATGTCCATTTAATTTACTTAACCGCCCACGAGCATCTTGACTTAACCTTTTTAAATGAATGGTCAAGATTGGTGGGACCTTATTGATTAGAATCCTCTTGGATGCATCCCGTATCACCTTGACCTTACTAGAGTCCACTACCCCGCTTTTCTCAACGCCGTTCTCTTCAACCCGGTTTGAACCATTTTTCGTAGCTAGGCGTTTAGATACCCTTCTCTGAACTTTCTCATCCTTACTATTATCACTGGATCCGTTTGCTTGACAGGAATCAGTATCTTGTACACTACAACTCTCTTCACCATTAACCAAACTATTCTTTTCTTCTACTTCAGATGTTATCTGACCGCAATCACTTTCATCATTGTGTGATCCGTTAGAGAGGGGGTAATCTGTGACTGAATCAGATGAGATGTTTGAATTTCCATTTTCGGCTCCATTTGAAACACATTCCTGAAGTTTGTTCTTTTGTTCTATCAAAGCTTTTGAACATTGCTCACAATGCCAAGCATGTTCATTTTTCGTAAGAAGCTCAGATGCTGTGAAATAAGCTAAACATTTATCCACAGACACCTGAGAATCAGTATTGTCCACCTCATCACAATCAGACTCCCAACCACTTTCCACCACTCCATTTGAGACGGGACCCACAGCTGGCCCATAAACCACCTCCTCCGGTTCATCAAATAAACCCCCAAAACCAAAACCATCAATATCCGACGTTTCTTCTTTTTCACATCCGATAGAAGACGATACCGCCCCATTGCCATTACTGGTTGAGGTAAGCTCTTCATAAGGAAGCAATATAACTTCTGACTGTTGAATCAATTTCGGCTCTTCTTCCCATAAAACATCAGTACCATTTTCAGCATTTGATGCCATATTGTGATCATTTGATGAAGAAGTTGGTTCAGGGTAATCCAAACACGATACATCTGTTAAAGGTGGTGTCTCCGTCAAACCATTGGAATCAGTCTTGCTAGCCTCAATCACCTCCTGCAATACAGAATCGTCGGTTGAAGGGGGCGTTTCCTTCAAACCATTTGATTCAATCTTGCTAGCTTCGATAACTTGCTGCAATATAGCCTCTTCTGTGTCCATATAATCACCAACGGATGCATCTGCATTTTGATCACTCGATTCTGTTGTCGGGTCCAGATAATCCAACCACGTGAAAACATTTGAGGAATCCACTGTAGAATTATCATTACCATTACTTTTCAACAGAGTGCTTGGCTCAACATAAACTACAAGTGCCATACTATCTGAAGAGACGTCCGGTTCCTTGATTGTCATCTCAGACATTTTTTCAATTACATTATTTTCAGTATGTGAGGAATCACTAGTGGTTGGAACAACCGGAGCGTTGGCAGCTGCTGTGGTATCAGAAGTTTTGTTGATCTTTGTCGCAATTCTCCCGCGTCTCTTTGGAGGTGGTTTTAGTTTTTTTGAAGGAACTGGTGGCACTTTTTTAGATGGAACTTTCTTCGTTGGTAATGGTAACGAAAGATCTAAATACGGTTCATACACTACTGAAGTGTGCCCGCATTCCAAACAACTGACACTGCTAGAAATTTGCCCCCCAAACAGAACATCTACGAAAGTAGGACTATTTTTTGGAACACATTTTTGTATGCTGGTCTCTTCACTAGATAACCCGTCGAGCAAAAAGCGAAGCACCTCGTGACTATCCTGCTGTTGATATCCCTTAAATTGAGAAGCTATGGCACAAATAGAGTTAAAAAGGGGCCGTGGGTTGACCACATGTTTCCCACTTGCTAAAGGGTTAGCTTCAACAAAGATCTTTTTTAAAGAATCTGAAAGAGGCCCACCGTTCTCCATTTTCAAGTAGTGATCCCGTAACCTATCAATTGCAAGAAGATTTTGCAGCGCTGAATTCAGGAAACAAGTGTTTCCTAAATTAAGCAAACCCTTCACTTTATGCACACCACTAGTATCTGAACTAATTAATGAATTTTTATTTGATGAAGTGCTCTCGTTTAGTACACTGCCACTTCCAAAATAAACACTCTCGACATCCAATGAGTTATTTGATGGTCGTTGAGCCTTTAATACTTTAACAACTTCAGCTAAAACATCTTTTTGTTCCCCGTTCTCTTCTGAAGATTTAACTGGAAGGAGCGTATTACAAGGGAAGCACCACCGAAGATTGGGATTTGCCAGTTTGACTGCCAATGGATGACGCATCTGTTTGGAATGACGAGTCGCATGACTCTGAGGTACTGTAGGAAAGCTAACACCCCCACATGTAAACTGACCACATTCCAAACACACCCAAATGGATTTGGAGTCAGATGCTGAACCACCACCTTTTTTCTTACCATGTTTACCTTTACCCGCCCTTTTATCAATCGCCCCTTCTCTACAATCATCACATTTATGTGGCTCTGATAATGCTATCTTTACTGAGACTTTCTCTAAATTGATTCCCTTATCAAGATGGGTACATACTCTTGCGTCTGTGACAGCCGAAGCTGAATCAACTACCGCTGTTGGAATTATCTTTTGTGAGACCGCTTTTGTTGGAACTGTCTTTCGGGTAGCTCCCTTCTTCACTTTTTTCCCCATTTACCCCTAAAAGTCATCATGGATAAAAGTGAAAAGGTTAACAACTCCTACAACAGTAATCGAAGAAAAAAAGAAGTGCAATTACACTAAGAAAAACACAGTGGCATATGTGTTTCTCAGAAGCATATTGATCAAGAAAGTTGCAGTTTTTTTTTTTCTGATTATTTGTTCTCTGTAACAAGTGGTGAGGTTTTTTAGATAGTGACGAAGTGCCATAGCTTAACTTAAACACATGCCACTCACTGTCATTAAGAGAAATTTAGTATTACATATCATATAGGCATAACCATGTGAATAGTACCTCCAACTAGGTTAGTTGCAGTTTTAATGTTTTCTTATCTTCCTAAAGTTCCAGTCCTCTAATTGCGAATATATTACAGGAACCTATAATCAATTACTCATCCTCACACTAACTTCGGCTTCGTGACACTATCATGCACAAAATAAATTTGCTAAACTTTATGTTGTCACTCATGAGACAGCTAACAACGATCAGTGACAGAACAAAACATTATCAGGCACTAAAAAACCAGGTTATACAAGCTTCAATTACTTGATTAGTCGCCACTACTATGACGACAACATAATATGACAGATTATCCCCAAATTCACCAGCAAGTTAATATCATGTTGCTAATATTCAATAACCTACGCTTGTATATACAGAACTTTGAAACTAGTATCTGTTGGAAATGACAGAGTTAGTTAAGAGTTGTTACTAATAGTATAAAAATAGGCCGTGAAACTCGGATTACAAGGCTGAGGAATTAGCAAACACCCGCTACAAGGTCAGTGACTAGGTGAGTTGAGCTGGCCAAAATACTCTGTTTGGTCAAAGGCCGTTTCTAAACATACTTCTATGGTCATATGAACGATTATATGGTCCTATAAACATGCCATACATATAGTTTCGAAATACATATATAAAAACTCCAATCCAAGTACTCCTCGCCTAGACTGATTACTCTCTACATGGTAGTTGACCCCTCAAGTAGCGCCTAGTGAGTTTTACAACCATGTAAATAGGTGTTACGTTCTTATCAATCCACAATCACAATTCCTTAAACACAATCAACAAGCATAATACGCATATATCATTCATATACAGAAATCTACTATCAGTTTCATTTTCACAGGTTTAGATTAACAACCAACACATATGCAACATTAACCGTAAAACATAACGAATCCTAACTAAACTAAACTAAACTAAACTAATAACCAAACAATAAGTTTAATATTAACCTAAATAGTACACATAGAGTTCAACCATTCACCGAGCAATCAGCTATCAACATATACGCAACTATAATCAGTTAGTTTAAAGTTAACCTAAAAACAGTACACATACGGTCTAAATATTCACAAGCAATCAATAATCAACACATATGCAACCGCAACCGAAAAAACGTACAGATAAATCAGGTTAACTTAAAAATGAAAGTCGACTTCGCCAGATAAACATTCAGTTTCACATAGTTAAAGTATTCCTCAACCAATCACAAATCAGCACATACGCAACCGTAACAGTAAAATGTGTCGTAACAATCACTAACTAACCAATAACTGATTCAAGTTTAGTTTAGTTAGTTAGGATTGGCACAAATCTTTTTGGTTCTTAAAAAGAAACAGTTCGAGAAGGTTCAATTGTCCGAAACACTAAGCTTAAATATAACCTAAAAATAGTACACATATAGTTTAACTATTCTTCAAGCAATCAACAATCAACACACACATAACTGTACCGTAACCACAAAACCTAAAGAATCATCATAATCACTACCTAACTAACAACTGATTAAAGTTCTAAACACTAAGCTTAAAAGTAACCTAATAACAGTACACATATAGTTTAATTTTCATCAAACAAATCATAAATCAACACACACGCAACCGTAAAATGTAATGTATCGTAACTAACAGATTCAAGTTCTAAACACTAAGCTTAAAAAAAAAACTAAAAACACAGCTTAAAATATTCTTCAAGCAATCAACAACCAACACACACGTAACCGTAACCGCAATCGCAACCTTAAAATGTAACGAATTGTACCAATCACTACCTAACTAACAACCGATTCAAGTTATATAAACAGTATGGATAACTAAATAACCTAATAACAGTACACATACAGTTTAACTATTCATCAAACAATCAACAATCAACACACACGCAACCGTAAAACGTAACGAATCATAACAATCACTACGTAACTACCTAACTAACTAACTAACCTATTCAAGTTATAAAAACAGTATGGATAACTTGAACCTAAGTAGTACACAGAGTTTTAACTATCTTTTAAGTAATCAACAATCAACACATAAACAACCGCAACCGCAGCCACAAAATCTAACGAATCGTAACAATCAGAAACTAACTAATAACCGATTCAAGTTATACAAACACTAAGCTTAACAAAATAACCTAATAACAGTACACATACAGTTTAACTATTCATCAAGCAATCAACAATCAACACACACGCAACCGTAAAACGTAACGAATCGTAACAATCACTACCTAACTTATAACCGATTCAAGTTCTAAACACTAAGCTTAACAAAATAACCTAATAACAGTACACATACAGTTTAACTATTCATCAAGCAATCAACAATCAACACACACGCAACCGTAAAACGTAACGAATCGTAACAATCACTACCTAACTTATAACCGATTCAAGTTCTAAACACTAAGCTTAACAAAATAACCTAATAACAGTACACATACAGTTTAACTATTCATCAAGCAATCAACAATCAACACACACGCAGCCGTAAACCGTAACCGCATCCATAAAAAATCGTAACAATCACTATCTAACTAACTAACTAACTAACCGATTCAAGTTATATAAACAATATAGATAACTTAAACCTAAGTAGTACGCATAGAGTTTAACTATCTTTCGAGCGATCAACACACACGCAGCCGTAAACCGCAACCGTAAAACGTAACGAATCGAAACAGTCACTACCTAACTAAAACAATAAGCTAAAAATTAACCTAATAACAGTCACATACAGTTTAACTATTCATCAAGCAATCAACAATCAACACACACGCAACCGAAAAACGTAACGAATCATAACAGTCACTACCTAACTAAAACAATAATAAGCTTAAACTTAACCTAATAACAGTACACATATAGTTTAACTATTCATCAAGCAATCAACAATCAACACACACGCAACCGTAAAACATAACGAATCGTAACAATCACTATGTAACTAACTAACTAACTAACTAACTAACCGATTCAAGTTACATAAACAATATAGATAACTTAAACCTAAGTAGTACGCATAGAGTTTAACTATTCATCAAGCTATCAACAATCAACACACACACAGCTGTAAACCGCAACCGTAGCCGTAAACCGTGACGAATCGAAACAGTCACTACCTAACTAAAACAATAAGCTTAGAATTAACCTAATAACAGCATACACATACAGTTTAATTTTCATCAAGCAATCGGAAATTGAAAATTATATAAACTAATAAAACCTAATGAATCGTGAGAAAGTAATAACGGATTAAAGATATTATATATAAAGAGTGGGGATAAATTAAATTAGGTAAATAAGTTGAAAATGAAGTGAAGATTGGGTTATTACTTAAAAGACGGAAGTTAGGTGGTGGGAGATTGCCGGAAGGAAGAGTCCGGTGACGATGGACTGTGGTTTGAGCTGGAAATAAAATTTGGGGTTTCTTCTTTTGAGGCGGTGAACTATTTTATCTAACCACTTTATATATTTTTCCCTTTTTTTACTTATTATTATTATTATTATTATTATTATTATTATTATTATTATTATTATTATTATTATTATTATTTATTTTTTATTATTATTTTAAAACCAAATTTAATTACTGAAACATAGTAAAATTAACATAAAGTTGAATGAGAGTCTATACACAATCTGTGCTCTCACCCTTTTTTTGAATACAAAAGCTAACTCTATGAAAGATGGAAACACCAATTTTAGCATTATTTGATTGGCTATTCGCAATAGACCATTATTATTATTATTATCGTCATTATTATTATTATTATTACGAGTATTATTTAATGTTGAGTAGTTGTTTATCGAAAATATCACATCTACAAAATGTTCACAAAATGATATTTATTCTCTTTATAAATGCACGACACATCCCTCGTTATTTATTGTTATGACTTCTTTTTTGTAGGTTTACGGAATTTGGATATCTGTCATAAAGATACAAGCAGGGTAAAACCATCTCTCCAGTTTAAGAAGGTTTATTTGATAATATCAGTTTGCTTGTATTAAGTTATGATTAATTAAAAAATGATTTAATAATTAATACAGACACAATCGACTTTATTATTCAATATTTTCAGTCATCTTTCTTTAATAAATTGCAAACAGATAATTATCATATGATTTAATGAAATCAGTTTTTTACTTTTTTCATATTAAGTCAATTAAGTCGAATTCAAACATGACCTAAATTTTGTTAAATTTTATTGGAATTTGTGTATTTATAATATGTCACAAAAATATTTATGTAAGGTAACTAATGTTTTTGCTAACTTGTAATCGAGTATAACCGACAATATTGACCGGCTTACATGTTTGGCCTTGAGAATTATGAGTGGAAATGATGTTCACAATGGTGCTTGACAACAAATTCATGAGAGTCTTCGCTCATAGTTTATAAGGTGGACATATATTTACGGAAGCTACACTCGAGAAGCAAAGTCTTCTTTGTCGAAAGAAACTGAACTAGAACTACGCATATAGAGGTTTGCCCCTAAAAATTGGTGTCTGTCAAGTTTGAACTTTAATCTCTACCGAAAATCTCAAGCTTTTATGACCCATAAACCTTTTGCAAGCTGTTTTTCAATTTATGCAAGATGAATAGATGATCATACACGTAACGTAATGTACTATAACATGTGTTATCATCCTGGTAACTAAACTTGTATATTGTGGTTCATACTAGTTATCGCAAGTCCTTGAGTATTTAAATATAGTGACATAATTTACAAGAATAAAGAATAATGTTGTTACATGTCATTATATCTTTAATTGAATGAAATCTATACATAAAATTCGATCATCAGGTTGTCTTGGTTTATTGACGGATAGTGGTACAATAAAACACACAACCATAAGAATAAAAATTTAACCAATTGACTTAGCTCACTTATCCACGTGAGTTCTTTCTGGAGCTTGAGGAGAGGTTTTACCAGGGTTCGTTCGAGTATCGCAAGTGACAAATAAAATCCGGATTTTCCTCTTAGTGCGAAGCCGTGAGTTTTAGGGGTTTCCTTTCGGCCTTCGCGGGTCTCTCCTAGTGGTTTAGGTCCCGGGGTCTGCCCGTTTAGATGGTTTAACTCGAGGGTCGGATTTCAAGTGTGGTGTCATTCTAAAAAATAAGAATAAAAAGTTAAATCAAGGTTACTCACTTTTGAAAACATTATTTGTGATCATCCAAGTATCAATTTAGTTCCCTTTATCTTAGTTATGAAAGTAACATTTGTAAGTGACAAATATGTTTGTAAATCGTCAGTCCATCTTGTCTCATTACCAAATTCGAAAATGGCTTTAACAACAATGTCTACATCTCTTGCATTTGTGATTTATGTCATTAATAACCCAATACATTTCGTCATTCCAAAACTTTGTTGTTACTCGTAACAACGTAATGTTGTTTTGATACGAATAAAGTTTTACTTTTATCTTTCTTTGAGTGATTTATCAAAAGAAATAAGTATCCATTCATCCCACACAGGTCAATGTAAAAGAAATATTGCTACCTTATATATTGAGGTTAATCTCCCTCATACAAGTTGATATTAATACACTGTTATTACTGATTCATTAGAAAGGTTGTAACTATATTAAAATCACAACCATAGTTTGTACAAGTTGTTGACTTTTTGTACTTTTATTTTAGTTTGTACAAGTTGTTGACTTTTTGTACTTTTATTTTATTTAAGAATATTTCTTTTGTTTTTGATATTCATATCACAGCGTAGATCATGTGCCTTATGTGTCATAAAGGGAGTTTGGAACCAATGTTTTGAAAACCGGGTTCGAAATTGATCCGGTCGAGTCACCGGCCACCGGGTCAACCGGTTCGACCGGTAGGACCGCCGGGTCAACCCGGTTTTCAATTTATTATTTTTTTATTTTTTTGACCGGGTCAACCGGTTCGACCGCCGGGTCAAACGGTTCGACCACCTGGTCAACCCGGGTTTTTATTAAAAATTTTTGAAAAAATGAAACCCGGCCGGGTTTTGAGAACAGGGTTGACCCGGGTCACTCAAAACCCGGCCGGGTTTTGAGAACCGGGTTGACCCGGGTCACTCAAAACCCGGCGGGTCAAACCGGTTAACCCGGGTTGTTTTGACCTGTTTTTTCGGCCAGAACCGGTCGAACCGGTTAACCCTTTCACCTTAACTCATAAAAAAACACCCCCAATCATAACTCAGCTTTAACTCAACTATTTTCAAATTCAAACCTAAACTAAAACAAATATTTCATTTAATAACTAAAACAACATTTATAAAACAACGTACAATTATATTACAACTACGATTACAAAGTTAAACTATGAAACGGAAATTAAAACTCCTAAACTACGATACGATAATGATAATAAAACTACGAATCAAGAAAATGATTTAGTCTGTGTCATAGCCCTCGTCACTCGAATCCTCGTTACTCGAATCGTCATCACTCGATGGCACACGGTTTAATCCCATAGCCCATCGCTATTCTGCTCGAATCCTCGTTACTTGAATTTTAAATGTTTATCCGCCCTTTTTTTTGAATTTAAATTTTAAAGGTTTATGCACACGTTTTTTTGAATTTGAATTTTAAAGATTTAACCGCCCGTTTTTTGAATTTGAAATTTACACATATTCCGCTCAGTTTTTGAAATTTGAATTTTAAACACCCCTATATAAAGCATACCATAACATACTATTTTGTACATACTTCACTTTCTAAACAAGTTTACAATGGCTAATCGTTGGTCTGTTGAAGAAGAAAACTTGCTAGCCGACATGTGGCTAATCGTTCACGAATACCATGGCGAATCCTCTTTTCGGAATGAGGTTACAGAAAGGTTCAACAACGAATCTGACGGTGATTTTCGTAGCAAAAACCAGATAACGGCTAAGTGGGCAAGACTTAACACCGAATGCCAAAAATTCAATGATATATACTTGAATTTGCAGCGTACAAGCTAGGACAATGATCGTCTTTAGAATGCTATGAATATCTTTAAAGAACGCTTTGGTGGGAGAGGTTTCAAACATATTCACGTGTGGTTAATTTTGAAAAACAACCCCATATGAAACAGATACAGTGCTTAACAATGTTTTATGTTTTGTATCTGTATTTTCGTATCCTGTGTATTTGTATTTCCGTATCGTGTGTATTTGTAATTCCGTATCGTTTGTTTTTGTATTTTCGTATCGTGTGTATCTGAATAAAATACTTAACGGCTAGTTTCCCTTTCCAATATCTTCTAACGGCTAGTTTCCCCTATAAATACCACTTAAACAACACTTCGTATTCTCACACAAACACTATGGCTAATGAACCAGCAGAAGTGCAAAACGCTATCCTTACCCGATTACGCAACGAACAAGAAAAAGAACTCAAGTTGATTAACAATTTGCTAGATGAGATAACTCGTATTATACGACAGATGCATACTCGTGCTCCAGAGGTCGAAAGGTTGCGTGAGCTACCTCAAGACCATCCTGCTATCATGGATGGTCTACAAACTCTTTTAAGAAATGATGAAACAGATTTGCAATTTCAAGTCGCCTTGAAAGTGGTCAGGGAACAAGTGTTGCAAGTTTGGGAGGAAAAATCCAAACTCATGGATAATTACAAGTCTTTATAAACACTTAACCATGTTTCGTATTGTTTTTTAACCGTATCGTTATTTTACGTTTCGTATGTTTTTATTTTCATGTATTGTATTTTTAATTTAATAAAATGAATTTAGTTTATTAAATGGTCGGTTAGCCATTTCAATCAAATGCTTAACAGCTATTTTAAATCTGGTTATCCCGCTCAGCTATTTTAAATCTGGTTATCCCGCTTAACAGCTATTTTCTTGTAATCAAAATATCAAAAACTTTAAAGGGCCAAAAGTGTCTTTTTTTTTTTTTTTTTACAAAACTCGCCCTTAATGTAACGTTAAGGGCTTAACTCGTCAAGTTAACGCGGCCTTAACGCCACTCCTCGCAATGGCTAACGCCGTTTAACGCATGTTAAACGTGCCCTTAACGCAATATATACGTTACCGTCGGGACTACTCTAAGTTGGAGCCTTAGTTGGGTCTGTGGCTATTGAGCAACAAGGCAATTAAAATGAGCTCATTGAGGATATGTATTGTACATTGCTTTAAGTGTATGTAATCACATCATAGAAAGTATGCTTTTAGTTGATTTGTACATCATTAAAGGCAATTAAAACACCTTATCAAGGCAATTAAAATGAGCTGAGAAAGTATGCTTTTAGCTGATTTGTACACCATCAAATCTAATTCCTACACCACATACCACAATGTCAACAAGTGATCATACATCAACATGTATCAAGGGTGTGTAGTCTAGTATTGACATCCTAAACACCAAAAATCTAGAAGTAAAACTAATAAGGCTGAGCGTAATAAAGGCGACCACTACGAATGATGTGACACCCCTCTCCGATAAAAGAACTAAGGTCACATTTAATAACAAAGCTACTATAAACCATATATGAAGAAGTTCCAACAATAAACCAAAATTTCCCTCTATAAGGTTTAAACTCGAAACATTACATAATAACTCAATGCATTTCTTTATTTGACAACTTTATATTCGGTGGAAATAGAAATGAAAAGAAAAATGGCACTCGAAAGACTCATAACAATGTAATGTTGTTATGATAGGAAAAAGGTTCAAAATTTACTCTTAACTTTTCTAAAGTGATTTATCAAGCATCCATCTTATAAACTACCGAATATCTATTATATCGTTTTATCCTGGTTTAGAGATCATGCTAAGGTTTAATCTTTAAATGACACATATACTTCAAAAAAATATTGATAGGATTGGATCTCACTGACTATACCAGAGCGTATGCAAGTCATGGATTCTTTTTCCTTGAGTACTTGCTTCATTAAGGCTCATACGAACCATAATCGCGACAATAATAGGAACAACAATAGACGTAAAGGGATCCATTGTGTCTGATTGCAAACATCAGAGCGTCTCTAGTCATGTAGCGTGCCAAGTGACTTTTTTCATTGCAAACATCACAATTGTGTCTGATTGAACAAAATATGACTAACAAAAAGGTCAAAGCAAGAAAAACCGAAGCCATTAAGATGAACTCATATAGAACTATTAACGATTTCTCGATTACCTTACCCTCCAATTCAGGCTCATGACTCCACATGGAACTTAGACGATGCAAAATCCGAGTCTTCTCTTTATTCTTCTCCCTGATCTTGTTTTCTCTCATATTCTTGTGGTATTCGAGCTTCTTGGCTCTTTCTATCAACTACATCCACATGATATATGAGACATTAATCACCTTCAATCTTCATATCGTTATTTGACAACTTTCTAGTTGGTGTTAATACAATTGAAAAGCAAAATGACACTTGAATGACTCTTAACAATGCAATTCTAATCGGAAATAAATTTTACCCTTTAACTTTTTAAAAGTATTTATCAAGCATATATCCCTCTTATAAACTATTGATTATTTCTTATAACGATTGGATAGTTGCAACAATGATCACAACAATAATAAATTTGGACTTAAACGGAGCCATGTGTTTGAAAATGGTAATAACTAATAAGGCTAGCTAGCTAGAGATGGCTGCGACTTTAACAAAAGAAAAGGTATGTTTCATCCCACATAGGGTCAGGCAATAAAAATGTTGCTTGTTTATATATTGAGGTGAGTGTTCCTTACATAAGTTGGTATTAGTACGCTTTTATTGTCATGGGTTGAACAAGGGTTGTGAAGTGTGAACCCTTCAACCCTTTTGCATAACTTGATGATAAATTGTATAAGTTGCTAACTCTTTTTATTTATTTATTTATTTATTTATTTATTATTATTATTATTATTGTAAATTTGTTTTATATTTTTTATTTGTACATTGCCTTATTTTAAAGCGTGAAACTAGTCTTCAAAAAACTCATTGTCGAATGAGTTTTTTAATTGTAAATTTGTTTTATATTTTTTATTTATAAATTGCCTTATTTTAAAGCGTGAAACTAGTCTTCAAAAGCTCATTCGACAGATTTTTATAGCGACCTTTCTTTACTATGTATTTGATTATTTACATCAAACAACATCTATCAGTTATATCCTAACATATTATAGTCTAAAATTCTTAAAGGAAAATTCCAACTATTTCACAAAAAATATTAGCTTATAGCTTTTTTTATATCAGAATGCATAAATGTTTAGTTTCATTTAGAATTATGTAGTTATATTCATATAGTTTAGGTTTATTACATTGAATGAAATCATATCGATACAACTAAGCATAAAATGAGCCATCACGTAGCAAGAGAAAATACGTTGGGGTCCTCGTGTCCGGTTCATAACTACTTTTAAAGTTTACTCATGTCCAGTTTTACAGAAACTAAACTCATTTTTTAGGGCATGGGAGACATATCAAGTAGTTCTGGTCCTCTATACAGCTTCGGCGTATTTGAATTTGGGTTTCTAAAAACGCCGCGACAACCACTCTTGATCATTGACAATGTGGTCAATGGGTTCTTAATTTGCTGTTGATATCGTTCTTACCAATAGAAGTATTTACCTTCCCATGGATGACCGAAAGAAGGTTGCTTGGAGAGTTGGAGGTATGCAAGCAGTTGGTTGGTGTTTGATTACATTTCAACTATTCCGTCTGAACTCATTCGGAAGATATTCGGTGGTACTTTTCAAAGCTATGCTTATTTAACATGCTTAGGCTCTGGCGGCTGCGCAGAGTTATCTCCTTGTTTGCAAGGTATATTGTTTTCACATGATGAGCTATAGTCTTGGATAATGTAGTTAATATGGCCTTTGCTTTATGTTTAGATGATCTTCTCATGTAATAGATTGGAGAAAGATATGAACTTTAACTACTTTTGGGTTCGATACGCTAAGCTTATTGTTGTAAGCAGTTTTATTCAGGGCGTTATCATGCTTAATAGTAATATCACATTCATAAGGAAATTAAACTGTGCATAAAGGACCCTAAGTTTGTAATCTTGGTATCAAGTAAGCTCATGCCAGTTACTTTTGGACATAAATTGCGATATGAGTGTTGTGATTGGTCTAATATTATCCAATTTATCTGTACATTGTGCTTCTACTATAATCTTTGCTGCTCATTATCCAAGCAAGACTTGGATATGGTATGGCAATGAAGACTTTGAACAGGAGAGTTTGTGGATCCGTTATGTAACTTTCATGTACCGGTCAATTACGACTCTTACTACTGTGGGATATTGTGATTTGCATGCTCGAAGTAGAAGAAGGGAAATGATATTCTTCATATGTTGCATGCCTTTCAATCCCACATAGGTCAAGCAAAAGATATGTTGCTAATTTATATATTAAGGTGAGTGCTCCCTTATTCAAGTTGATATCAATACATTGTCGTTATTGTGAAGTTATTTGTGGGTGTGATTGATGCGTGGGAATCGCAACAGGCTTTACCTCTCGAGGGATCTCGAGAAGCTTACAACCCCCACCAGGCAGTAGGGGTGATCATCGGTCGGAAACCGGACCGGACCGGCCAAGACCGGACCGGACCGAAGACCGAGAACCGGAAAACCATAGACCGAGACCGGACCGAATATGGTCGGTCCGGTCTCGGTCCGGTCTCGGTCCGGTCGGTCTTCGGTCGGTCCGGTCCAATTAGGCAAGTTTTTTCGGGTTTTTGGTCGGTCCGGACCGGACCGGACCGGACCGACCGGACCGAGACCGAATTTGGCAAAAAGCTTAGACCGAGGACCGGACCGAATGTGGTCGGTCCGGTCCGGTCGGTCTCGGTCCGGTCGGTTTTGTCGGTCGGTCCGGTCCGGCCGGTCCGTTTGCTCAGCCCTACCAGGCAGTGTACCTGATCGTTGTAGTATAGTAAAGTGACAAGTACCGGGGGATTGATCGTTCAGCTTAGGAATAGTGTCGCTAGGATTAGAAAACCTAATTAATAGTTCTAAAGGTGAGGGACGATTATTTTTGTATTTTTATATTTTTATGAAAGCAAGTAAAATCTCGGTTTTTGGAAGAGTGGGCGGAATTAGTTGCTATTCAACTAACCCAAAGCTAATATATACAACTATAGGGATTGTAAACAGTGGCTCATGCATTAAATACAACCAATAAAGACCTAGTACGCCTCGGTTCATGTTTCTTAAGACGTTCAAGCATGTTACCATTTGGAGATCTGCCAGTTTTCTTAAGCCTAACATATAAAATCATTCATCCAAGACAAGAATAGACAAGTAATCAACACATAATCAACATCTAGGTTTCATTAGATCTAAGCAAACACAAAAGAGATCTAGCCTAGCATAATGGAATTGAGACAAGAACAAGATATAAACAACCAACACATAGACATATTGATTGAATTGGAAGAACACTTATCTCAATTACAATACAAGGTATCAAGGGTTTAGAACCTTTGAAAAACCTGTAAAAGATGCACCAAATTCGTCTTTAGGGTTTCACCAAAACTTCTCTCCTTTTATGAAAAAACTAGAAAACTATATATAGGAAAACTGGGCGGACGGCGTCAAGACTACCATGTGACGCCGTCACCTCGCCGCCAAATACTTCCTCGGACGGCCTTGATCTACTTATGACGGCCTATGTGACGCCGTCACCAACCACGGTATTTTATTCTTGCTACTTTGACGCCGTCAGGATGACTTTTGATGCCGTCATCAACTACGGTGTTTTATTCTTGATGTCTGACGCCGTCAGGGTGTAACTCTTGACGCCGTCACCTAGTGTCTTCAGCATGGAAAATTGATACTTTGCCATTTTCTTCACTTTTATGCTCCAAAAACGTCCAAAATGGCTTCTTTTCCAGAATTCACTCTCCAAACACCTAAAATCACAAAAGGAACGATTTAGGGCAATATTTGATCAAATAAAGTCGGATTCGGGCTTAAATGACCCCCTAAAAACGGATCATTTTTCGCCTCATCATATACCCTTACACTTGAGATTTGCTTGTCCTCAAGCAAATGAGCTTTTATTCTACTCAAAAGACAAGTTAGGGGTCATTTAACACTAATATAAAAGTAATTACAACAAATAATCGTTCCACTAAAAACCAATAGACAAGCACGGAGGTCATACACAAGCACCTCACAAATAGTGTTTAGATACTCACATCTCTCGGGTGTAATAAAGTAATATAACATTATGGAAATGGAAGATATTTCTCACTACCTGTCATAGCAAAATAGATTACCATAGGCTTGGGAAAGGATCAAACCTCCACCACATGGCGTAAGCACCTAGGATAAACTATCAAAGAGGTCTTTTAAAGGGTTGTAACGTTAGGTATAGGGATATGAATTACACGGTTTTGTTGGATAAAGGAAGTTTTATTGGTGGCGAGTTAACAATCTTGGTTAATTACATGTACAAGATGGCGTTGCTAAGCCAAGACTAGACTCGACTTAAGCTAACAAATGAAAAATAACAAAAAACATAAAATGAACATAGAATGAAAAGTGGGATGGTAGTCCGTATGTTTTTTCTCTCTTTTTTCTTTTTCTATTTTTTTTTCTTTTTCTTGATTTTTTCGATTTTTTTTTTTTTTTTTTTTTTTTTTTTTTTTTTTTTTTGCATACACTCTTACCCTACCATCCAAAATAATACATCATAGGGGATGAGAATTCCCCTTACACTTGAATCTTTACATACTTTACATTTAAACTAATCTAATGACTCGAATTAAGAAAATCAAAACACTTGGAGCACTTTTAAGATTAACGTACATATGGGGGTAATAATATGATGTTCTTCCTCATTACTCCATAAAATAAGTACTTACCCATGAGTCCCAATCGTCCCAAAACAATATGTACAAGGATATGACTCGACTTAGCAACCATGTAATCAATTAGAAAGTTAACTTAGGGTTTAACAAATAACAATAATGCACTAAAAATGAGCGCATACACGGAAGGCTAAGGCGATTTGGTTGTGCATTTAAGTGAGGTGTAACAAATTCTTCCTTTAAGTAAGATGCTTAAAGTTAGAAACGAAAAGATAGGCTCGGAGGGGTGTACTAGGGGTTTCGTGTACTAAAAATGAGTACAACGCTAAGGGTGTGGGAAAAATTAGTTGACTTAACTAGCCAAGTAATATGACTTAAATGGTCAAGTAATTATAATACGGGTTTAACACAAGGGTGATCCTAATGCCTCTTATCATGTAGTAAATCCTACCACACGAATGTAGTCTCACTAGCGGTCTCGGGATGCATCACTAACGCAAGTTCTAGAATCTAAATGCTACCGGTACACTCATAAGCACCAATAATGAATGCTTTTCCTATCAAATCTAAAGGCGAACCTCACATTTTTGGGTGGAAAATTTTTTTGAATATACGGTTATGTGCTAGTCATACAATCTCCTATCCATGAGACGCTTGCTATGGCTAAAGTTTCACTCCTAAATGTTGTAAAAAATTTTAAATTTGGCGCTAAAATTACACTAACAAGTATTTCTCATAGTTTTATTACACATCTACTATCAAACAAAACAAACTCAAGCGAAAGTGCATATGTAAGGTATCATCTTTTTACCCTCCCCTTACACTTAAGATGAACATTGTCCCCAATGTTCAAGTAAAGAATGTAAAAGTGAAAAAGTAAAGAGAATGAAATCAAATACTCCCCTGATTCGCTCGGTATGGATTATAGGTTGGCTAGGTTAAATCTTCCTCCAAGAAAATGAACAATCAAAGCTTCCCTTCCAGAATATAAATCATCTTCTTATCATAAATAACCTGTAAATCCTGACAACAATAGACAAGACAACCTCGCGTAAAATCGGCGGCATCCTATATAAGTTACTAAATCCTAGAAAACAAAGTAAGATATAATGCTTGTGGAATGAAGTTTGCAGATTTCCTGGAGATTATAAAACTTAATAATTCACAAAAACCATAAGACTCCGTTAGAAAAACAAAACCGGTAAAATTTCCAGATTTTTAACTCCTGACGCCGTCAAGAGTAATACTCTGACGCCGTCAGAATGGACCTGCAGAAATTCTTATGTTAAGTTTCTGGAAAATTTCTGGAAAAACTTTGTCCTACTTCCTGGAAAAATCCTGCAAAACTTCATTATGACTCAATACAAGCATTTGACTCTAACAAATACGAATATACATGTTCATTTAATAATGTGGAGAATCATGATCGGTTTGTTTCTTAAAAACATATTTGGGGTTTCCCCTTACACTTATCTTTTGCAAAAATACCTTTAGGTTGAAGTTAAGACTAGGCTAAACAACATAATAAAGTATTTCCACATTTTAATTGAGAAACATGATCAACCAACAATAAAAATAAAACATGCATACGGAAGCAAATAACAATCAAATAAAATCACACAAAACATGGGTTGCCTCCCAAGAAGCGCTTTTCTTTATTTACGAGTCTTGTAGCTAGACTCAAAGTCATGGGTTATCACGTGATCTCATCATTGGTTCCACTTTCTAGGTCATCTTCTAAACCAGTTTTGTATTCCGGACCTAGTTGCAAGCACTCTTTGTAGAAACCAAGCATCCTATTTCTAACATACTCTACTCCTCTACGTCTATCCTCCTCATTCCTATAATAAGCCGCTTGCTTATGTTCCTTTTCGAAATTAGAGAGAAGGCGGTATTGTTCGATCTTGTAGGGCATTTGATAAGCAACCTCATCATTATCTTTCTTGAACCTAACTATCCCTAAAGCCGGATCATAACTCATCCTAGTGGCCTCAACAAATGGTTTCCCGAATATTATTTGGCTTAGGCAAGCATCTATCACCGGACGAGTGTCTTCCACTATCATAAAATCAATCTCATAGGTGAGATTCCCTATAATCACATGTACTCCCTTAACTCTTCCTGCAAAATTACTTATCCAATTTTTACCGGGCATCATCCTAAAATTGAGTTGCTTCTTCATCACCCAATTGTAATAGGTCCTAGTCATAATGTTCACGGGGGATCTAAGGTCGATGTAAGCTTTCCATATATGCATGTGCCCTATATTACATGGGATGTTAATGTTGGAGGGGTCTCCCATTTTGATAAGGGGGTCGACAAAGATATATGTTTTCTCGGGACTATCGAATAAATCCTTATGGTATTCCCGTTCTTCCTCGGTTGGCAACTTATCAAAGTATTTCTCTATAGGTTCTACCTCCTCTAATTCCTCATCCTTATTAACCTCAACTTCCCTACTCTCATCCTCACTATCGGCTTCTACTCTAACTTCATCCTTGTCACTATCCTCTATCTCCTTATCAATCGGCTTAATGGTGACAACATTGACAAAGTGGACATGTTTGGATGATGAGGGGTCCTTAATTTGGATTCCACTATTGGTATCCCTAGTGTCCTTCCTAGGTGTGATTAATGTTTGGTTGTTGAGGGCTTTCAACAAGTTGTCAATCTTATGGGTCATCTCCGTTTGTTGTTGGTTGAATTCGGTTTCGAACCTAGCTATGCGGTCTTCTTGAGATGCCATGAATTTTGACATCAATCCTTCAAGATTGTTGGTACTACCATAGTTGTTAGAAGGATTGTTGTTGAAAGTACGGTTGGATGGTGGACCGTTTGGTTGGTAACGATTAGGCGGATTGGAAGAATTGGGTTGATTTTGTTTCCACCTAAGGTTTGGGTGATTTTTCCGTGAGGGGTTGTATGAATCACCGTATGTGTTTGGCTCGGGCTTGAAAGTGTACCACTTATCTCCCGCTTCGTCGGTACGCGTGGATGCGTAGTCCGCAAAAGCTGTTCCGGGGAGTTCCACACAATCACGAGTGTCATGGGGACCACTACATAATTCGCATGAAGAAGTGATTTTGTTCACTTGGCTTGAATGCTTCGGAGCTTCGTAAGATTTCATGAGAAACTTGACTTGGTCCTCAAGTTCCATGATCCTACGGTCGGGAGTGCTTGAATTGTTCGAAGGCAAAGATATTGCCTTGACCGTTTTGTTCAAATCACGGGGATCATTCCAACTTTCGTTGTCATAGAGAGCAAGATCTTCTATGAGTTCCCATGATTGTTCCGCACTAAGATCACGTAGCTTACCACCGGCCGATTGGTCAATGGTTCGCCTCGTGGAGATGTCGATATGGTCATAGAAGATTTGGACTTGGAGCCAAAGATCTATGCCATGATGAGGGACTTTTTAGAGTAAGTCCTTGAAACGAGTCCATGCTTCATAAAGAGATTCATTTTGACGTTGTTGGAACATCAAGATGTCATTCCTAAGCTTAGTAGTTCTCCCCGGTGGGAAAAATTGAGCAAGGAAACGAGTGGTGAGATCATCCCATGTGGTGATGGATCCCGCGGGTAAACGCTCAAGCCATTGACTAGCTTGATCCCGTAGAGAGAATTGGAATAGGCGTAAACGGGTAGTCTCTCTAGTTTCAACACCTAGGTCTATGGAATCTACGATTTTGAGGAAGTCCTTAAGGTGTTGGTTTGGATCTTCGGAACGAAGTCCATGGAATGCACATCCGCTTTGCACCAACCGGATGGTGTCGGATCGCAGGGGGGTCACATTGTCTCCGGTGAGCTCAATGGTGTTTCGGTAGCCTTGGTGGCTAGGTCGGGAATACTCTCCTAAGGTTCGGGGCCTAAGGGGTTCTAATGGTGGGTTTTGTTGTGGTGGGATGATGGGTTCAAAGATGTTACCACCTTCCATGATGTAGGATGGTAAAGAGTTACGAACAAAGGCACGAAGAAATAAGATAGACTAAAGAAGACCTAAAAATAAAAATAAAAATCTTACTAGAAAGGAATCTAGCAAGTAGACCTAATAAAAAGAAATCCTAACCTAGGCAATAACTATTCCCCGGGCTGCGGCGCCAAAAACTTGATGCGTGGGAATCACAACAGGCTTTACCTCTCGAGGGATCTCGAGAAGCTTACAACCCCCACCAGGCAGTGTACCTGATCGTTGTAGTATAGTAAAGTGACAAGTACCGGGGGATTGATCGTTCAGCTTAGGAATAGTGTCGCTAGGATTAGAAAACCTAATTAATAGTTCTAAAGGTGAGGGATGATTATTTTTGCATTTTTATATTTTTATGAAAGCAAGTAAAATCTCGGTTTTTGGAAGAGTGGGCGGAATTAGTTGCTATTCAACTAACCCAAAGCTAATATATAATCAAAATAAAATACTGAAAATGAAATTAAACTAATTATTACAAAGGTTGTGAGCAGTAATTGGAGAAATTGTGTTTACTTAGACTTCACTACTCCCTAGATATCTTTTACACGTTAATTACTTGTTATACTTGTATGGATGATGGATTGTATTCCTTAATACCATTCGTGGGGTGGCATACATAACTCCCCAACTCTATGAGCTCTTATCTCCTCCTACACCATGACCCAACACAACTATAGGGATTGTAAACAGTGGCTCATGCATTAAATACAACTAATAAAGACCTAGTACGCCTCGGTTCATGTTTCTTAAAACGTTCAAGCATGTTACCATTTGGAGATCTGCCAGTTTTCTTAAGCCTAACATATAAAATCATTCATCCAAGACAAGAATAGACAAGTAATCAACACATAATCAACATCTAGGTTTCATTAGATCTAAGCAAACACAAAAGAGATCTAGCCTAGCATAATGGAATTGAGACAAGAACAAGATATAAACAACCAACACATAGACATATTGATTGAATTGGAAGAACACTTATCTCAATTACAATGCAAGGTATCAAGGGTTTAGAACCCTTGAAAAACCTGTAAAAGATGCACCAAATTCGTTTTTAGGGTTTCACCAAAACTTCTCTCCTTTTATGAAAAAACTAGAAAACTATATATAGGAAAACTGGGCTGACAGCGTCAAGACTACCATGTGACGCCGTCACCTCGCCGCCAAATACTTCCTCGGACGGCCTTGATCTACTTATGACGGCCTATGTGACGCCGTCACCAACCACGGTATTTTATTCTTGCTACTTTGACGCCGTCAGGATGACTTTTGACACCGTCATCAACTACGGTGTTTTATTCTTGATGTCTGACGCCGTCAGGGTGTAACTCTTGACGCCATCACCTAGTGTCTTCAGCATGGAAAATTGATACTTTGCCGTTTTCTTCACTTTTATGCTCCAAAACGTCCAAAATGGCTTCTTTTCCAGAATTCACTCTCCAAACACCTAAAATCACAAAAGGAACGATTTAGGGCAATATTTGATCAAATAAAGTCGGATTTGGGCTTAAATGACCCCCTAAAAACGGATCATTTTTCGCCTCATCAGTGATGCTATTGAAATGACAGCCTGATGAGTGTCTAAATACTCATCATTTTATACCAATCTGAGCTGCCAAAACATACAAAAACACTCAAATATGCATCATAATACTTAAAATATCTTAGAAGTGTGTTTTGTATGTACCAAATGCAAAATATGCAAAAACAGATGAAAAACATACAAAGTTTGCATAATTGGCAGTTTCAGCCCCTCAAGTTTCACAATTTGTCAAAACTAGTCCCTGAAGGTTTAAATTGAACAAAAAGTCAACTTAAGTCCTTGGGAACTCAAACTTATTCACAAATAGTCCCTGGATAAAAGTTTACACAATCTGGCAACTTTTACCCCTTAAGTTACAAAATTGGCAAATTTAGTCCTCGGGTATTTAAAACTTGGAATTTATCAAAACATACCCTTGAACTATTCACAATTCATAATTTGGAACAATTTGAATAACTTTTGGGAATTTACACCTTTAGTCCCTCAAAATCCAAAAAATTACATATTAGGTCCTTAAAGTTTTAAAATAGTAAATTATATACTTTTGGTCCTTGTGTAATTATTTTATGGCAGGTTTGGTCCTCTTAAGATGTTTGGAAAGTTGGCAAGTCAAGTCCTTCAAGAAATCAGAAGTTACAAAAATGGTCCTTGGGCTTATTACTATTAAAAACCAATCCGGACCCTTTAATATAAAACCAAACACAAAACCAAACATACACCAGCCCACCAATCAAGCCCAACAAACAAACCCGGCCTTTTTGATATTAAAAATGGTCAAAAGGTCAACCCCCGCCCAAAACCAGAACCACTGTTCACCATCCCTTCCATACCACTGAGTCACCAAAACCAGGTGGTTTTGTGCCACCTCCCCCCTCCACTTGCCTACCCCAGCTCACATACTACTCCCTGCCACCTCTCAAACCTATCCCACTCCATAATAAATGCTTCCCCACCTTCAAACACTCCACCTCTTCACCCTTACCCCTGTTTTCACTCATACTTGGCCCCCAAGCTCAAAAAGATATCTCAACTTGTTCCCTCCACCTCTACATATGTACAAGAAGCATTGAATGCTCCTCAAACCGCCTCAACTGTCACAAAAGACTTTGGCGCCAAAAGTGGATTTAAACGATTGAGATCAATTGGACAAATTCAAGGGTCAAGATTGAAAGTATAACTTATGAGTGACCTCCAAGTAGTTCTGAGACTATAAAAGAAGGAAGAGAAGAACAGGAAATACTACCTTGGCCTTAAGCCAATGTCACTTAGACCTAGCTTAATTGTAGTACAATCCTTTACTGCTTTCCTTTAATTATTGTAATTTACAAGCTTTCAGTAGTGTAATGAACATCAAAGTAGTGTAATGGAACTTAATTCTCAGTTTAAATACAAGTTTCTTTTATAATTCATGTTTTTCATAATTCCTTTAATTTTCATGTCATTTACAATTTCATGTTTGATTATTATTGTTAATGGACTCTTTAGGTCACATAATGCTCCTGAAAAAGCTAATGAAAGCTTTTAGAAACATTAATTCAGTATTAGTCTTTAAAACCAAAAATCATTAAAAAAATAGAGAAAAATAGAAAATAATTCAAAAATTCATATGTTGTTGGATGATTCTGCTTGGAGCATGGCTATTATGGATTGCCATGGTATTAGTGCCTCTTGGGAGGCTATAGGTTATGGTTTGGTCCTTGGTTTCCAAAGTCTCAGCAGGATTCACATGTAAGCTCACTTTTTACAATTTTTGCAATTTTATGCTTAAGTTATCTATCTGTATTGATTTTCTTCTTTTCTGTGTTTATTTGTTGTTTGTTCATGTTTTTATAGCTTAATATAAGTTTGTCTTGTTTTGGATTTGATTAGGCTTGAAAATTGCATTTCAACTGTATAAACTTGATTTTTGATAATCAAGGTTTAAACCTTGTGTGACTACTTGTTTAAACTTAGAAGGTCCTAATTTAACAGATGAAACCCTTTGGATTTGATAAAATTGGTATACACAGTATTATGTAATGAAAATCCATAATCAATATTGTTTAAGGTGTGTTTGGCATTTGCTGATCCAAGAGTGTTTAAGTGAGCCTAGGTTGTTATTTTTGGTGGATATATGGTGTACTAAGTTCTTTGAAGGTTGACAGCCATCAAACCTATTGCACACTTATATAAAAGTTAAAATCTACAATTTGGATCACTCACTTGATCACTGTGGTGATTTACATGCCCATACTCACCAAATCTTTTTAAATGTTGTTCATACTTGTTTATTTTATGTTCTTGTAACTTATTATATCATAATTAGTTGTTAAATTCAGATCAAAGTTGATCAAAGTCAACTTTGATCATAAACTCAAAAAGTCAAAATTTCAGATTTTGTGTTTTTGAATTAAATAGATATTTTTGTGTAGGATTTAATACTTAGTTTTAGAACTTGTGCTTATAATATGTTTTAATTTAGCTGCTTATCTGTTTGTATGAATTTTTGTTAATTTTTAACTTAGCTTATTACTAGCTTAAATTTATGCTTAATTATAGTAGTTTTTGCCCTGTGTCACCAATGGACTGTCAAGTTCATGAGCTTGTCAAAGTCTCATTAGTTGACCCCACTTGGTAAATTTGGCTTCTTTGTTATGTTTTAGTAGCATATATGTTATGTATGTGCTTATTTTCCTGTTTATAGCTTATTTAGGTAGCTAAAACCACCCACCTTTTTTGTGCACCTTACTCCCTTCACTGAAGCAAACAGTGAAGGTGAGTTGATTTCATAAGCTTATAAAAGTCTCCTCACTGAGCTTAAGCTCTTGGTTTTTGGCTTTTCACAAAGCCAAACTACTAATTTCTACAACTCAGTGCTTGTTGAGCATTATAGCTTATTAGATAAGTTATTTGAGAGCTTGATAGTTTGCCCACTCACAACATATCCCTGAGCAATCAGGGTATTACACCATTTCCACAAGCCTCTCAGAAGCTCTTTAAAGGTCATAAGCTTGTGAAGCTTGGTTTTTCTTGAAGCCTATTAACCCAAGTATAAGATCCTGTGCCTAAATTTCATTTTGCAGCTCTCCTCATAGGGCTGCAACAAGCTTTAACTTATCACCACTAGAAAAGATATGCTGATTCCTCAGCATATCTTACCAATACTAGCTTATTTCATAAGCTTGCAAAAAGCTCACCTGTTGGATCTAGCTTATGTGGTTTAGCTTTTTGGGAAGCTTAACCACCATACAATAAGATCCAGTGCTTAATTTCACCATTGTAGCTTATTTAATAGGGCTGCAATGAGCTTTTTGTTTGTCCTATTTTTTGAGCACTTAGCTTATACCACAATACTCAGGAAATGGAGGATTTTCATAAGCCTCTCAAAAGCTCATCAGTGGACCCCACTTGATGAGCTTTGGCTTTTTGGAAAGCCAACCACCTCAGCTTGCTACTTAAAAGCTCAGTTTGGTCTTTAAAGCTTATTCACTAAGCTTAAATGGCCACTCTACTTAGTTGCAGGGGTGTTTGGATCTGAGTGTATCAGGGAAGTGCTTATTTGCTTATTCTGAGCTTATAAGTTATTCCCTGTTCACAAGCTTGTTCATAGATGTATATTATACTTGTACAAAACCTTTTTATACTTTCTTTTTCAGTTTGGGCTTATACCAAGCTCATTTGAGCTTCAAATCCATCCAAGTTGAGCTGTTAAAAGCTCAACTGTCTAAACCTTAAGCCCATACTTATAAGCACTTATCAGTGCTTATTTTTGTTTATATACACCTAATATACTTGTACATACACACACATACCTTTTATTTTCATTATATAGCTGATTCAAGCTTATTCCAAGCTTATAAGTCCACTGTGAGCCCAAAAGCTCCACTGTGTGACTCATAAGCCACGAATTGCTTATTTATAGGTTTAATAAGTTTCATTTTTGCTAAATTTATATATTATCTGAATATATATAGTTCTATAAAAAGAAAAAGCCAAAAACACCTTTTAAGGCTAAGTGATAGCCTCTATTTAGAGGGCTTATGGCTTATTTGCCTCTTTTGATGAAACTGAGCCCCAAATAAGCTCACACAGAGCTTATTTGGCTTTTGTAAAAAGTTTTCCTTTTTTAAAATTTCTTATATATAGCTTATTATTAGTTTTGCAAAAAGAAAAATACAAAAATAAAATAAAAAGCAAAAAGGGGTGAGGCAGGGTCGAACCTGAGACCTCCCCCTTTGGAAGAGTGATAGTGTGTACCTGTATGCCAGTTGCCCTAGGGTTTTTTCTCAGTTATGCTCTACCAAACAATATACTTAAGGGTGTTTTGACCCTTTTGGCTTATATGAACTGTTAAGCTCTTAACAGCTTATTGGGATAAGCTGGTGTGCTCACTTCATTTTTCCTAGCACCTTCATACTAATTTATACTTTCTGTAATTTTTTCGTAATTTTTACTGTTCATATAGTATTTTTAATAATTAATATAGTTTATATTTCTTTTAGTAAATAATAAGTATCTAATTTTTAAAACTGCTTATTTATAATTTTTACAAACTTTTTATATTTTTTATGTATTCCTGAGATACTTAGGAAGTTTTATAAAAAGTTTTATAATTTTATAAATAAGTTTAGTATGTATAATAATTAATTTAGTTTAATTAGTCTAATTAATAAATAATAGATTTTAATTAAGTTTTCTTATTTTTGTATATAAAATATAGTTTTTATATTTTTCTTAGCTTCTTATTAGTATATTAGAATTATGTAAAAAGTTTTATATTTTTGTTTGCTAATTTAGTATATATAATAAGTTAATAATAGTATTAATATATAGATAATAGTAAATAATTAATAATAAATAGAATACTTGTATAATAAATATATTTTTAGTTTCAAAATTTCTTTTATATTATTTTAAATTTTTCTAAGTTTTTAGTTTATTTATTTATTTAGTCTTACTTTATATTTTCTTATTATTTAGGTAATTATTAAATAGTTAATAATAGTTTTTAATTTATAATAATTAATGTAACACTTGTAAATATTATTTTAAATATATTTTAATTATAAGTAAATATTTTAAGTTTATTTAATTTGCATTTAAGCCGTTAAGGCATGCAAATTCCCTCTTTGGGAAAATTTAGTTTTATTCGTTACGTTTACGTTTATTTAAACCTAAACGTACAATTGTAAATACTTTATTATTTTAGGGTTTCTGATTGCACGTTTCTTAAACATGTAGCTGTGACAGAGCTATTACTATTCACATTTCAGTGTTAGTCATTCAGATTCCCATTTTTCTATATACATATTATTTCAACACATTACAAGTCATTGTACTATCACGTTCACGCCTCGTTGGGACATAACGACCCGGGGATGTACTTTTCTGTACTCACGTACTTTTTCTGTACTCACATACTTTTTCTGTACTTAACTCCCACGGAAAAATATTGCTAGTTCCTCCCGGGCTCCATTTAGATATTACGGTTAACCATTCACAAGTGGTTAGCTTGTGTGATAAATAAGTGACGGTTCGGGAGGAATCACAGCCGCAAAACTCCTTCACAATAAATTTGTATAACTTGTTAACTTTTTTGTGTTTTTTGAAAAGTGCCTTATTTTACTATTACGAAAGTAAATTGCAATTATATTGTTTGTGCTAAATTTGTAAATAATGTGTAATGAAACAATTATAAGTTGCACCTATGGCTTTTGGTGTGTTGGTATGTGAGTTGCCTACCAACCTAAAGGTTGTGTTCAAACCTCGTTAGTGGAGGTGTGAAAAAAAAAAAAAAAAAAAAAAAAAAAAAAAAAAAAAAAAAAGTTTCCATCATAATGTTTCGACCGTCTAATCCAAATCAGAAGAAATTGTAGCTGAAAAACTTTGAAAGGTATTTTTATAACAAAGACGTAAAGGAAAAGATTGAATAGATTCTTAAATAACCAAAATGTTTAATAATCCTTCAATTCGACCACCTAATCAAAATAAGAAGATATCGTAGCTGGAAATGTTGTGAAAGGTATTTTTATGACATAGAGTTGTGAGATTGACATTTAGTTAAACTTTTTGATAAGTAAAAGGTAGTTTTATAATTAAGAGTTGTAAGAAAGAATCTTCAAAAAGTTGGAAGGTCAACGTAAACCAACTTGACCTGTTTACTGCAACACTATCGAGTTACCTATTTTGATAACATTTTTTACATTTCTTTACACCTTATCGATATGTTGGAATTTCATGATATTTTTCTAGTAAAATGGGGAAGAAGTCGCAAGCAGACGAATATTTCCAGTTGAAGAAACAAGAGTTGGAAATCCAAGAAGCGGCACGTCGAAAAGCAGCGGAGTTGAAAATGGAAAAACTTGAAGTAGAACGTCAAAAACTTGAATTTTTTAAAAAAAGAAACGGGAAAAAGACATCATATTCTATAATTCAGTAATCGACCCTTCTTAGCCCCTAATCAAACAACAGAAGTTGCAGGAGATCAAGGATGCAATCAAGGCACGCTACAACTTAGATTATTAGTTTAAGTTTTTAATTATTATTGTAATATTTTAATGTTATTTGAATTATTATATAACGTTTTTATTATTAATGAAATTTAATTTTGCTGTTATTTATTTATTTTTTTTTTTAAAAGAAAAAAAAAATGAAGGTCGCCAACAATGTGGTAAAAGGTTGCTTGTAAGTCGTTGGAGAGAGAAAACTGATGTGGCTGGCAAAATGAAGGTCGCCTATGATCATTGCTGTGCATGGCCTAAGACAAAGACTTAATGACAAAGACTTAACGAAGCCAACGTGATATTACGAATGTGGGTCAATTTATGCAAGATGAATAGATGATCATACACTTAACGTAATGTACTATAACATGTGTTAATCACCCTGGTAACTAAACTTATATATTGTGGTTCGTCCTTGAGTATTTAAATATAGTGACATAATTTACAAGAATAAAGAATAATGTTGTTACATGTCATTATATCTTTAATTGAATGAAATCTATACATAAAATTCGATCATCAGGTTGTCTTGGTTTATTGACGGATAGTGGTACAATAAAACACACAACCATAAGAATAAAAATTTAACCAATTGACTTAGTTCACTTAGCCACGTGAGTTCCTTCTGAAGCTTGGGGGAGGTTTTACCAGGGTTCGTTCGAGTATCGCAAGTGACAAATAAAATCCGGCTTTTCCTCTTAGTACGAAGCCGTGAGTTATAGGGGTTTCCTTTCGGCCTTCGCGGGTCTCTCCTAGTGGTTTAGGTCCCGGGGCTTGCCCGTTTAGATGGTTTAACTCGAAAGTCGGATTTCAAGTGTGGTTTCATTCTAAAAAATAAGAATAAAAAGTTAAATCAAGGTTACTCACTTTTGAAAACATTATTTGTGATCATCCAAGTATCAATTTAGTTCCCTTTATCTTAGTTATGAAAGCAACATTTGTAAGTAACAAATATGTTTGTAAATCGTCAGTCCATCTTGTCTCATTACCAAATTCGAAAATGGCTTTAAAAGCAATGTCTATTTCTCTTGCATTTGTGATTTACGTCTCATTAATAACCCAATGCATTTCGTTATTCCACAACTTTGTAGTTAGCATTAATAGAAACGAAAAGCAAAATGACACTTGAACGACTCGTAACAACGTAATGTTGTTTTGATAGGAATAAAGTTTTACTCTTATCTTTCTTTGAGTGATTTATCAAAAGAAATAAGTATCCTTTCATCCCACATAGGTCAAGTAAAAGAAATATTGCTACCTTATATATTGAGGTTAATGTCCATTATACAAGTTGGTATTAATGCACTGTTATTATTGATTCATTAGAAAAGGTTGTAACTATCTTAAAATCACAATGTCTTTGTGTGGAGCGATAATAATTTGTACAAGTTGTTTGACTTTTTGTATTTTTATTTTGTTAGTATGTTATGAATATTTCTTTTGTTTTTCATATTCACATCACAGCCTAGATCATGTGCCTTATGCGTCATATAGGGAGTTTGGGACTATAAGTTGGAGCCTTCGTTGGGTCGGTGGCTATTGAGCAACAAGACAATTAAAATGAGCTCATCGAGGATATGTATTGTACATTGCTTTAAGTGTATATAATCACATCATAATTCGGGAAAGTATGCTTTTAGTTGATTACTTGATTTGTACACCATCAAAGGCAATTAAAACACCTTATAAAGGCAAATAGAATGAGCTGAGAAAGTATGCTTTTAGCTGATTTGTACACCATCAAATCTAATTCCTACACCACATACCACAATGCATGGGCGGTTTTGGACCGGCCACCATCAGCAACCGAGCCGGGCCCAACCCACTAAAGGAGCATTTTTTTTTTCGTGCCGAGCCTAATTTTTTTTTAACGTTCTCAGCACCGCCCCTGCGACAATGTCAACAAGTGATCATACATCAACACATATCAAGGGTGTGTAGTCAAGTAGTGACATCATAAACACCCAAAATCTAAAAGTAAAACTAATAAGGCTGAGCGTAATAAAGGCGATAGCTACGGATGATGTGACACCCCTCTCCGACAAAAGAACTAAGGTCACATTTAATAACAAAGCGATAAACCATATATGAAGAAGTTCTAACAATAAACCAAAATTTCCGTCTATAAGGTTTAAACTTGAAACATTACATAATAACTCAATGCATTTCGTTATTTGACAACTTATTATAGTCGGTGGTAATAGAAATTAAAAGAAAAATGACACTCGAATGACTCATAACAATGTAATGTTGTTATGAGTGGAAAAAGGTTCAAATTTACTCTTAGCTTTTCTTGAGTACTTACTGTTAGAGTTTGACAATCAAAGTACACATATTGCGGAAGCTAGGATCAAGTAATAACACGTATAATGATTAACTAAAACATAAATAGTAAACGTACCCGATGCACTTCAAATAAACCTTGATTCTTGTACAAATAGATCAATGATAAACCCCTTACCGTTTTGTTTATCGATCTCTTGATAATTACTAAAGTAAGTAATTACCTCGTTCTTGTACACACAAACTACCAACGAATAAAGGTTTGATGCAAGTAAACAAAACACTTAAATTTTGGAAGAACCAAAATCGATCCAAAACCCTTGTGGGGTGATGAGTCGATCGGCCAAGAAACAAAGAGAAGGAAAACAAGATTTAGGGTTAGTGTGTGTGCACAAAAGATGTGAAACCCTAATCCTTGGCCTTGTATTTATAGTAGAGGATATCTTGGAGCACAAGCAAGGCATGTGTCGACCCATGTGTGGGCTTCGACCGGCCATAGCACCCCCAAAGGGGTTCTAGAACTTTCTTGACTCCTAAGTTACACTCTAGTCCTTATCTTTCATTACTAATGATAGTTAGTCCATACGGTTAATAACTAACGACCATTTAGTCCATTAAGTGTTCATAAATATATATATTCGATACATTTAATATATATATTTATTTTACATTATTCTTGTTTGTAAAGTGTGCAATCCCGAGGTCTCGGGTTCGATACTAGACATTTACTTATTAATATTTATACGTAACTTTTAATAGCTCCCACTCGTATATCTATTAATAGTAAAATGACACTGGTTAGCGTCTTGCAACACTCCAATGCCCCTATGTAACAATTCGCAATTTCAGGTTAACTTTTATTCCCGAAAATTTCACTATTCACTTTTCACTATTCACTTTTTACTATTCACTTTTACTATTCACTTTTTACTATTCATCTCAGAAATTTTTATTTCATATTCTCGTAAGTTAAACTATTTTAACGATAATCCGAGAGTTTGACGCTCGTCGGATCATTTCTGCAAAAATCACAAAGCCGTGTCCGAGATTTACTTTTAGGTTTAAACGTCCTTCCAGCATCCCGATATATCCATAAAACATTATAAACAATAGAAATATGATTTTCTATCATTTTATGACAATTCCAAAAGTTTCGGAATTTTACGTTTTTCAGTTCAGCGTTTTACGCGAATTGCGCGTTTTAGACCCGTGTTTCCAGTTTTTAGCAGGGTTTTAGCACCCGATAGAACCTACCACTCATTTTATATTTTATTATGGACTATATTGACATGTTTAACAATACTTTCAAGTTTCATATTTTTACGATACCCGGTTTTGCGTTTTGAGGCTTAATCATTTACGGTTAGCGATTTACGGAGTCAAAACTAGCTACATACTTAGGATATTATCATCCAAAGACCATGACTACTCATCTAGTCACCCTTATCCTTTTAGAACCGACTTAGGGGGGAGGAGTCACCATGTGTGGTTAAATCTTGACTTTAGCCATTAGATCTTACTTAATTACAACTTTGTCTCCAAGTTTAAGCACCTTCCTAGCCACCTTCCTAACCTCCTCATTCATAGTATAAATAGCAAGCTAATCTCTTCCTTTCTTCATCACCAAAAACTCCACAACCTCAATACCTAGCACCATGATCCTTTGATCTTCAATATACAAGTTACACTACAAAGTTCAAGGTCTTAGTATTCTCTACCTAGTTCTTAAGTTTGTTTGGTGATTCCATGGTTGAATTAAGAGCTACACAAGGTTACTAGGGCTGAAGTTAAATGGTTTTCACAAGGTTTATATCAAGTCTATCAATGGTTACAAGAGTTATGGTGAAGGGTTTACAAGCTTAGGTTTAGTGTCCTAGTTCTATACTTGACTTCCTTTCTTTAGAAAGCCAAAAGTTGTAAGCAAACCCTTATACACTTTCTTGCTCAATATCATTTTCATGCTTTTTGTGTTCTTTTCATGCTATATATGTTCTTGTTATTGTGTTCATGATGTTTAAAAATGGATAAAACGAGTATTGGTATACATATGTTAACTTATGACAAGCAAACAAGCAAACTAGTGATTTTTATGGAAAACCACGACCACAATAGTATAACTTTGATATTTGACACTTACTTACTGTTAAAGAGGACTTAACAAGGAAAACATAGCAATTTGAATCACCCAAAATGAGTATACGAGTCAAAAGTTATGACCATTTGAAGTTAGCGAAACCAAAACGGCAAAACTGCCTAAATAGCATTCTGATCAAATTATGATTTTGAAAGTCCCACTTCTGCTCCGATTCATCAAAAAGTTAAAGCACGAAAGTTGTCCGGAACGACGTTTTCGTTCAGGGACAAAGAAGCTCGAGCCCTGAAAACGCTTTCCGAGTGATAATTTTCTTCAAATTCTTAACAGCCCATTTTAGACCAAAGTCACTATATTATAGTTATGATTCACTAAGACCAAGAGGTCTAATGACCTAAAGCCAAGACCACAACCATGGCTAAAGCCAAGGTTGAGTCTCAAGATCATGGTAACAATGACCAAGGTCACGGCAAAGCTACGGCTAAAGACCATATAACTTTTAAAGATCAAAAAGCTTATATATATATATATATATATGTTATCAAATACTACAATAGTAGGGAGCCTCATGTAAGGAGTTCATTAAGTAAGCCGTCGAGACGAGTTGTGGATTTACGAATTAAAGTGTCCTGGCTCCTCGAACGTTTACTCCATGACTTCTGAATTATGTCGGCCCGAACGGTAGTAAGAGATGTACAAACTATACATGTTTCATGAACGACTTATATTCAAAGACTTACACTATATACTAAGTACTACATCATGAACATTATGCAAGACATATATTGGCAACTCTTCGTATTCTTAGACGTTACTCCAAACCTAAGTCGCAACGTTCTATTATAGGCTGCTCTTAGAGACTTTCACGATTCGACTACTACTTTCATTTCTCATTACTTAAGCTTAAGGTGAGTCATAGCCCCTACTCTTTTCGTACTTGTTTTAACTCTTGGGGGGGATACATGCTCAACTACTTGCTTACTTGTACAAATACTCAAAACGTTTATACGTGACTGTGTTATACTTGATTGTCTTATACTTGATGGCATTATACTTGATTTAATACATACATGACTGTCTTTTATCTTTGGGAAGTGGCTCCCAGTTGTCTTTGGGAATTGACTCCCAGTTGTCTTTGGGAATTGGCTCCCAAGTGAGGTCTTCGGAGATGAAGTAGAGACTCACTACTAATTGCTTAATTGTTTTGATGAACTTATACATGCCTTATTCATACTATATGTTAGCAGTGGGTTGTGAACACACAGGTTGCAAGTCTCTTATGGCGGGATTTGCAACTGAGTGGATTCTCAATGCCTTTGCTGTGTGAACATTCTTTTAAAGCTTTTCAACTGTTTTAAGACAAACTCTATGAACTCACCAACCATTGTGTTGACACTTTAGCATGTTTATCTCAGGTTAGTAAGGCGATAGCTAGTGCGTGGAACTTAGAGTCAGGCTGCATATTCTGAAGACTTACGCTTTTATCATTTACCATTCAAAAACACTTTGTATACATTTATGTATCATACTTTGGAATCTCATGTTTGTAACTTTGAATTCTTTAATCGAATGGTAACTTTTCAAAACGTCTCATTTAGAGTTCGTTTTCTATAACTTGTACTTTGTATTATGAAGTAGCACCCCTATGACACAGTCTTCCGCTGCGGTATTTTGGGGGTGTTACACCCTAGTTCGACCCGAGCTAGGTTTCCTGGAAAACCTTTAATGATTCATCATTATTATTATCCTTTCGCCTCTAATACTACATTAATAAAGATGTGAGATTCTTTATTAAATTCTGTTTCTCGTCTCTTTATGATTGAACAAAATTACCAAAACATCTGAACGTATTCCAGATAGACTTTGGGCGTGGTCACGCAAACATTTTGTCAACCCTACGAGGGGCCCAGCAGTATTAAACTTCTGAACAAATCAGAAGGAGCGAATTCTCTCTTGACTACAAGAATAACCCATGAACTTTGCAACATTCTGAAAACAACCCTTATGACTTCCAATTACGGTAAGCGGTAGATTGCTTCACAAAATGCACTACATTCATGACACTTATCTGGTATCTCAAGTCTGAGGATAACTATTAAATATGATTCTCACATTAAATTTAAATCATATTGTTGGGATAAGTCCAATACTCAATTCATTGAATATCATGTGAAATTGGTATGACTACGCATCAATATACTTTCAAGTATATCCTTAACCAATACTCAAAATTGTCTTAGTTCAATGATATTCCCATATCATTAATCGACAATGGACTATTTAGAATAATAAATTATTCACGGATCTTAAACATGCAAATATAGGATATATTATTAATAAGACAATGAATAAATAAACATAACCAATATTTTATTTCAGTAAATATTAATAATTGTACATTACATCCTTTATCCAAATACTAATCACAAATGGGCATGAAACTATCAGCTAATTTAAGTCCTATTCCTTCAGCATGCTTATAAAGCTTGGTGCCAGGTAAAGGCTTTGTAAATTGATCAGCTAAGTTTTCATCTGTGTGAACTTTGAGCATTTCGATTTCACCTATCTCAACTTGTTCTCTGACATAGTGGTGCTTAATCGGGAAATGTCTGGTGCCTCTCATGATTCCAGGTTCATTGGCAAATGTAATTGCGGCTGAGTTGTCACAATACATTTTTATAGGTCGCTGAATCGAAGGCATATCCCCAAGCCCTGAAACAAACTTCCTAATCCAAACAGCTTCCATTGCAGCTTCTGAAGCAGCTATATACTCACTTTCTGTAGCAGACATCGCTAGTACACTCTGCTTTTTGCTCCTCCAATCAACAGCTCCTCCATTAATGATAAAGACATAACCCGTCTGAGACTTCGTATCATCTTTATCACCTTTCCAAGAAGCATCGCAGTAACCTGTTACATCAAGCTCTGCAGATGGAGTACCCCCATACACCAAGAACATCTCTTTAGTAGCCCTAAGGTACTTAAGAATATTCTTAACAGTAGTCTAGTGTTTTTCACCTGGATTCTGCTGATATCGACTGGTTAAATTCTGAGCAAACGCCACATCAGGCCTTGTGCTTTTCACCGCATACATTATAGATCCCACAGCCGAAGCATAAGGGACTCTCTTCATGCGTTGCACCTCTTCGGGTGTTGAAGCACAAACTTTATTGCTCAAGCCATGTTGCTCTTGCATGGGCAAATATCCTTTCTTAGAATTTTGCATACTGAATCTCTTCAATATTTTATCAATGTAAGCACTTTGGCTTAATCCAATTAATCGCTGAGATCTATCTCTATATATCTTGATTCCCAGAATAAATGCAGCTTCCCCTAGATCTTTCATAGAAAAACAACTTCCAAGATATTCCTTAACCTTTTGTAGACTTGGAATGTCGTTCCCCATGATCAATATGTCATCGACATATAATATAAGGAAAATTACATCACTCCCACTAGCTTTGTGATATACACATGGCTCATCAAGATTTTGAGTGAATCCATACTTCTTAATTTCACTATCAAACCTTTTATTCCATTGTCGTGATGCTTGCTTTAATCCATAAATGGATCTTTTAAGCTTGCATACACGATCTGGGAATTCTGGATTCACAAACCCCTCAGGCTGCGCCATATAGATGTCTTCATCTAGGCGACCATTTAAGAAGGCGGTTTTGACATCCATTTGCCAAATCTCATAGTCATAGTAAGCGGCTATGGCTATAAGAATCCTAATTGCCCTTATGTCAGCTACAGGAGAAAAGGTCTCCTCATAGTCAACACCAAAAGTTTGAGTATAGCCTTTAGCTACCAAACGGGCCTTATAGGTGTGTACAATGCCATCCATGTCAGTCTTTTTCTTGAAGAGCCATTTACTCCCAACTAGCATGGCACCCGGAGGTAGGTCTACTTCTTGCCAGACTTCATTGTCTTTCATGGATTGCATTTCCCCATTCATAGCTCCCTGCCATTTTTCCTTTTTAGGACTATTCATGGCAGCATTATAACTTGTAGGTTCATCAAGATCCCCTGTCAAGTTGTCATCACACTCTACATTTAGACATAGACGTGTAGGAGCCTTCACAGATCTTGAAGATCTGCGAATGGGAACCACTTCAACTTCTGGTGGAGGACCTAAACTTTCAGGTTCTTCAGGAAGTTGGCTAGTGTTTTCAGAAGGTGTCACATCTTCATGATCATCTTCCAGATCATATACTCTCCCACTGAATTCTTGAGATATGAGCTCCTTTTCTAAGAAGTCTCCATACCTTGCAACAAAAACCTTGTTTTCAGCTGGGTAATAAAAGTAGTAACCCATAGTTTCCTTAGGGTAACCTACGAAGATGCACTTTACAGATCTTTGTTGGAGTTTGTCTGCTGAGTCACGTTTAACATACGCCTCACAACCCCAGACCTTTAGATAAGACAAGTTAGTAGCTTTTCCAGTCCATACTTCATATGGAGTCTTATCAACCTTCTTTGTTGGAACCATATTTAAAATGCGAACTGCAGATTCCAAGGCATAATCCCAAAACGAGTAGGGAAGAGTTGTTAGATTAAACATAGATCGTATCATGTCTTGCAATGTACGATTCCTTCTTTCAGATACACCATTTTGTTGTGGAGTATATGGAGAAGTAAGGTGCTGGACAATTCCCTCCTTTGCTAAGTAATCTATAAACTCTTAACTCAGGTATTCACCACCTCTATCGAATCGAAGAGCTTTGATCTTCTTTCCTAGTTGCAACTCTACTTCTGCTTTAAACACTTTGAATGTCTCAAACACCTCATGTTTATGTTTAAGTAAATAAACATAACCATAACGGCTGTAGTCATCCGTAAATGTTAAGAAGTAGCTAGCACCTCTCCTTGACACATGTCTAAGTGGTCCACACACATCTGTGTGTATAAGACCGAGTAGATCATTCGCCCTTTCAATCCTATTTTTAAAGGGTTTCTTAGTCATCTTCCCAGCAATGCAAGATTCGCATTTATCAAATGATTCATCATTGATCTTTTCTAAAAGCCCATCATGTTGCAGCTTTTTCATGCGATCTTTGCCAATGTGAGCAAGTCGACAATGCCAAAGATAAGATGAATCCAGACCTTTCTTGATTCTCTTATTGTTGATGCTATACATTGAATTATTTTTAACAAAAGCATTATCATTATCATTCATATCAATTTCAAAGACACCATTCACAGCAATAGCATTAAAATAAAAAACACCATTTAAAGAAACCGAAATTCTATTGCTAGAAACAGTATGCTCAAAACCAAGGTTCAACAAACATGAAAATGAAATTACACCTCTAACAATTGACGGTGCATAATGACAATTATTTAAAGATAGTACTAAGCCCGAAGGCAACACTAAATCATAAACTCCTATAGCTTCAACTCCTGCATGCGCTCCGTTACCAACGTGCAAGAATTGTTGTCCATAGGCCAGCTTTCTCTCAACTCTAAACCCCTGCATGGTATTGCAAATATGAATGCCACATCCCGTATCATATACCAATGAATTCAATTTAGGAGTAAGAGTGAATAATTCAATCATAAAGAACGCACCTGATGAGCTGGGGTTACCAGCTTCATTCCCCTGCTTCTTGAGTCGCAAGTCATGAATATAGAGAGGACAATTGCGCTTCCAATGGCCCTTTTCATGACAATGGTGACATGCCTGATCCTTCTTGTTTGGTGGATTCACCTTTTTCTGCTTAGGCTGATGTTGCTTCATCTTGGGTTCAGGTTGATAGGCCATGACCTGCTTGCCTTTGTTAACCTTCCCTTTGCCTTTGTTCACATGCGATTTCTTCTGGATTCTCCCACCATGAATTGCCAACACTTGCGGGGTAGGATTCTTGACCTTGGCTGGTAGACTTTTCTCATACTCAATAAGCAATGCGAGTAATTCAGATACTGTCTTCCCCGAGCAGTGCATATTGAAGTTCTGCACAAAACCAGCAAAGTCCTTGTTAAGGGACCTGTTGATCAAGTGCACTTGCACATTGTCAGGGTAACCAAATCCAATTCTGTGAGGCTGATCAAAAGATTCCTTCATCTCAGTCACATAATCTTCAACTGGTTTACCATCACCATGCTTGCAGTTATGTAGCTTGTCCAATTCATCATACAATTCAACTGCAGGTGGTTTCTCATAAGATTGCCTAAGAACATCAAGCATATCTTTTGGGAAAAAGTACTCAAACTTCTTTTGTAATTGAGCACTCATGCTAGTGAGCATTAAGCAAGCAACCTCATTAAACTTAGCATGTTCCACCCTCCATGCCGCCTTGACTGCTTCTGGTGCATTAGCAGCAGGCTCAGCTGGGCATTCTTCGGTCAAATTGTCCATTTTACCGGTCGACCTCAAGACAATTCTAAGTGAGCGGTACCAATCATTGAAATTCTTTCCAGTCAGTTTCTCTCTCTCAAGATGACTCTTGAAAGCAGAAATCACAGATGGGGTATCGGGTTGAGCCATATCTACAGATAAAAGTTCAAACATTAGTATTTTCGATAATAAATATCTTCAAGAAAATAAAATACCCAAAGTTATATTTATATAACCACCAAAATTTTCTTGAAAACCTAGGATCTAACTTTACATAGTTCCACCACATCAGTTGATCTGCTAGTGGTGAAAGTACAAAAGATAGTAATCTGTCGAACAATAATTGGCAAACAAGATTTCCAATTCCTAGATCATTATGGGAATTACATCAAATTGATTCATCAATTTGCCTTGTAAGCATGTTTCATCCCATCTCATGCCTTAAGTTCTAGGTCTCACGCACAACTTAATTAAGTCGTCTACCTTAGAAACTGTAAAATTACAATTATGGTCTCACGCGTTAAAAGAATTTTACCTTGTTATAGTAATTTAGCCTAGGTCTCACGTTTACTAAATTAAAATTCCAAGTGTTTCTTATAGATAGATGGCATGTAACTTAAATTATAAGGGTATTTATTTTTGATGTGTAAATCAAAATATGTATAAAGATGCATGCACTCATCTTTATAGCATAAGTTTTCAAAACCTTTTATTACCAATTCGTGAAATTAATACACAAAGTTTTACTTGAGGTTTAACAAACCCTAAGATGACTTTCTACAATTATGATTTTAAAAGTAATTCGTTTAAGACATATTCAAGATTGTGATAACCAAGGCAGACTCTAAGGCTCTTTTCTAAGCCTTCAAATCACGGTTATGAATATCGTCTTAAAGGACTTAATTTTAAAAGCATATTTGTACAAAACATCAATCAAGCAAAAGTTTATGGATTCAATCTCAAAATCTTATAATAAAGTATGAATTTTGCTAGTCTCGCCTGGGAGCTGATTACCGTGCGAATCGGACCACTATTGGCAATAAGACCTTGCAAGATTCTTACTTTATCACTTTAGTTTCACCGTTATTAGTCTATATTATTTTCTTTTATGAAATTCACCCTTTTTTATTGCTTACATCAAGTCAAACAATTAAGAAAACAATAAAACAAGTAATTAAAAGAAAAATAAACAACTAATAATAACACGTGAAACAATTAGCCACATGCAAACCATATTAAAAAGATCCTAATAAAATCAATTCTAGGTATAATTATGCATGTAATCACCTAAGGCATTCCCTTCTTAATGGAAGTGGAGCCACATACATTGACGAATCAATTGCGTAGGCCAAAGATAATATACACACCACATAGCATATAAATTGATTTTAATATATATTGGAGTCTTCCCCAATTTTAGATCTACTTAAAACATGTGACAAATAAAGAACAACCAAGATCCATGACTAACATGCATGTTTCGTCACGGATTAACCTAACAATTAGCACATAGGTCACAAGTACGTCCACAAAACCGGTTAAGACCTAGGGTTTCTATATGATTACAATTTAATCAATTAAAACCACAAACCCTAATTAGGGTTTTTTCAGTGGAAATCGACCCCCCTTAAAATTAGGGTTAGGGTTACAAATTTTTTTTAAAAAAAAATTTTTAAAGAAAAACCCTAGAAAAAAAAAACATGTATCTAAAACAATTAAAGATCCGATTTTTATTACGTTTTAGTAATCAATTACATGTTATCCATGGCTCGTGATGCCACTGTTAGAGTTTGACAATCAAAGTACACATATTGCGGAAGCTAGGATCAAGTAATAACACGTATAATGATTAACTAAAACATAAATAGTAAACGTACCCGATGCACTTCAAATAAACCTTGATTCTTGTACAAATAGATCAATGATAAACCCCTTACCGTTTTGTTTATCGATCTCTTGATAATTACTAAAGTAAGTAATTACCTCGTTCTTGTACACACAAACTACCAACGAATAAAGGTTTGATGCAAGTAAACAAAACACTTAAATTTTGGAAGAACCAAAATCGATCCAAAACCCTTGTGGGGTGATGAGTCGATCGGCCAAGAAACAAAGAGAAGGAAAACAAGATTTAGGGTTAGTGTGTGTGCACAAAAGATGTGAAACCCTAATCCTTGGCCTTGTATTTATAGTAGAGGATATCTTGGAGCACAAGCAAGGCATGGGTCGACCCATGTGTGGGCTTCGACCGGCCATAGCACCCCCAAAGGGGTTCTAGAACTTTCTTGATTCCCAAGTTACACTCTAGTCCTTATCTTTCATTACTAACGATAGTTAGTCCATACGGTTAATAACTAACGACCATTTAGTCCATTAAGTGTTCATAAATATATATATTCGGTACATTTAATATATATATATTTATTTTACATTATTCTTGTCTGTAAAGTGTGCAATCCCGAGGTCTCGGGTTCGATACTAGACATTTACTTATTAATATTTATACGTAACTTTTAACACTTACTTCATTAAGGTTCATACGAACCATGATTGCAACGATAATAGTAACAACAATAGACGTAAATGGATCCATATCATATGTGTGGCAATGGTAATGAGGTTTGAGACGGCTGCTATAGTATTGCGTTTCTTTTTTTTTAACTAGGCTACTAAAATAAAAAAGCTTGAATCTTACATCGGTCAAGCAAAGCAAATGTTGCTAGCTTATATATTGAGGTGAGTATTCAATATCTAAGTTGGGACTAAGACAGGGTTATTCTTGGCGGTAGACAATAAACTATAAGAGATTGAGTAGCCAATCAATTCAATATTGGGTGAAAGAGGGACATCATGGCGTTTTGGGTGTCTTTTGGTGAGTATCATCCAATCTCTTCAAGAACAGCCATAAAAACCCTTTTGTAGCTGAGAACAAATCATTTTAGATCGTGGTCAAAGTGATCAGTTAAGATCACAATCACCCTTCTAAAACTCAGCAACATGGGTGACGATTTTAACTCAAGTATTATTGCTTACCAAATTAACTGTATGGGTCTTTATCACGTCACACGCAAACACAAAACAAACTCTTCTTAAGTAGCTCATATATTGCGAACCAACTTTGTTCAAAAAAATATAGCACCTGCTTAGTAACTCTTCTTAAGTTGGATTTACATTAGCATTGAGTTCTAACTCCTACATGAATGTGGGATAATGAAAAATCCCAGCCTAATTATTATTTCCAACACCACATAGCACAATATCGACAAATCGACAATAAATGACAATCAACACATATCAATGGCGTGTAGTCATGTAGCGTGCCAAGTGACTTTTTCATTGCAAACATCACAATTGTGTCTAATTGAACAAAATATGACTAACAAAAAGGCCAAAGCAAGAAAAACCGAAGCCATTAAGATGAAAATATAGAACTATTAACTATTTTCTCGAGTACCTTAACTTCCAATTCAGGCTCATCCGTCCACATGGAACTTAGACGATGCATAATCCGAGTCTTCTCTTTATTCTTCTTCTTCGTGATATTGTTTTCTCTCATTCTTGTGGTATTCGAGCTTCTTGGCTCTTACTATCAACTACATCCACAAGATATAGGAGACATTAATGACCTTCAGTCTTCATATTGTTATTTGACAACTTTCTAGTTGGTGTTAATATAATTGAAAAGCAAAATGACACTTGAATGACTCTTAACAATGCAATTCTAATCGGAAATAAATTTTACCCTTTAACTTTTTAAAAGTATTTATCAAGCATCCCTCTTATAAACTATTGATTATTTCTTATAACGATTGGATAGTTACAACAATGATCGCAACAATAATAAATTTGGACTTAAAAGGAGCCATGTGTTTGAAAATGGTAATAACTAATAAGGCTAGCTAGCTAGAGATGGCTGCTACTTTAACAAAAGAAAAGGTATGTTTCATCCCACATAGGTCAGGCAATAAAAATGTTGCTAGTTTATATATTGAGGTGAGTGTTCCTAACCTAAGTTGGCATTAGTACACTCTTATTGTCTTAGGCTGAACGTGGGCTGTATAAACCTTCAACCCTTGTGCATATCTTTGACGATAAATTGTATGAGTTGCTAACTTTTTTTTGTTATTTATTTGTAGATTTTTATTTTATTTTTTATTTTTTTAATTTATTTGTAGATTGCCTTATTTTAAAGCGTGAAACTAGTCTTCAAAAGCTCATTCGACAGATTTTTATACCGAGTTTTCTTTACTATGTATTTGATTATTTACATCAAACAACATCTATCAGTTATATCCTAACATATTAGAGTCAAAATTCGTAAAGAAAAATTCCAACTATTTCACAAAAATGTTAATTTATATCTTTTTTTATAGCAGAATGCATAAACGTTTAGTTTCATTTAGAATTATGTATTTATGTTCATATAGTTTAGGTTTTATTACATTGAATGAAATCATATCGATACAACTAAGCATAAAATGAGCGATCACGTAGCAAGAGAAAATACGTTTGGGTCCTCGTGTCCGGTTCATAACCACTTTTAAAGTTTACTCATGTCCGGTTTTACCGAAACTAAACTCATTTTTTAGGGCATGGGAGACATATCAAGTAGTTCTGGTCCTCGATCTACTCCTCTATACAGCTTCGGCGTCTTTGAATTTGGGTTTCTAAAAACGCCGCGACAACTACTCTTGATCATTGACAATGTGGTCAATGGGTTCTTAATTTGGTGTTGATATCGTTCTTACCAATAGAAGTGTAAGTCTTGTCGACTAACAACCTAGTTACTAGAGCGGAATAAACTCGATCGTGAAGTCGAACACACACCACAGCAGTCGATACAGAAAAGTAATAACACACAAGATGGTTTAATCGATCGTTAGTATTAAACCTTGAAAGAATGACGTACATAAACCCTCACCCCCTCATCTCTATTTATAGAGAATGAGAGGGTAAGAAAACCGACTTGTACATGGACTTGAAGTCGGTGATAAAAACAGGAAATAAGGAAACGTTGTACAGCTTGGGACTCAAGCTAACACCAACTGACCCATGCTATTTGACTAATGACACATAACCCCTTGGACTTTGACTTAAGCTAATATAAAGACTAAATACATAACAATTTCCACCTTAGGCTTCATATTAGCCTATACCGACCTTCAACAACTCCAAGCAATGTTGTAACTTCCGTCCAGGTACCACCTTTTCATCCATAGCAGCTTTCCACTTAGATCTATCTTTACAAGTAACTGCCTCCTGGTATTTCAATGGTTCATGAGTATCTTCTTCCTCTGCTGCAGCAAACGCGTAAGCAGCTATATTACTTTCATCTCGAAACCTCAAAGGTTTCATTCTTGTCCTTGGCTCTCTATCCCGAACCAACTGATAATCTATGAGATCCGGTGTTTGATCATGATCCTGATCCCCTGCATCTTCATCATCGCCATCTTCCTGACCATCAATCAGATCTTCCTCAAGCGAATGATTATTTAACCTCTGCAGTTCCACCTCAACCTGTAATTCCTCAACAGACTTATCAGTACCTGCACCAGAATCCTTCAACGTGTCTTTGTACATGACACTTTCATTGAAGACCACGTTCCTGCTAGTGACTATTTTAGGTGATTCATTATCAAGCCTATATAGCCTGTACCCCTTCACACTTTCAGGATACCCCAAAAGAACGCATTTTACCACTCTCGGCTCGAGCTTACCTTGTTTAACGTGTGAATATGCGACACAGCCGAAAATCCTCAACATCCCATAATCACTTGGATGTCCCGACCACATCTCCATAGGTGTCTTTTTCTCAATCGCTGTCGATGGTGACCTATTTATAAGATATGCGGCCGTACATGTCGCTTCCGCCCAGAAGGTCTTGGGCAATCCAGACTGAATTAATAAACAGCGTACCTTATCCATGAGAGTTCTATTCATCCGTTCTGCTAATCCATTCTGCTGCGGCGTCCCGGCAACTGTCAAATGTCTAGCAATCCCACTCTCAGTACATAGCTGCTCAAACTCCCGGTTACAGAACTCAAGACCATTATCTGTCCTCAGCTTCTTAACCGTCCTCCCAGTCTGATTCTCTACTAACTGCTTCCACTCTTTGAACTTTCCAAATGCTTCGTGTTTGAACCTGAAAATATAAACCCATACCCTCCTGGAATAATCATCAACAATAGATAAGAAGTACCTCTTACCTCCCAATGATTCCACCTGAGACGAACCCCATAAGTCTGAATGAACATAGTCTATCACTCCCTGAGTAGTGTGCCTTCCTACACCGAAACTGACTCGATGTGACTTTCCCAGAACACAATTCTCACAAAAATCGAGCTTACCTAGACTTTTCTTGCCAAACAGCTCCTGCTTTTCTAGCACCTGAAGTCCCGCCTCACTGATATGTCCCAGTCTTTTATGCCAAACCTGCGCAAGACTGTCCTTTTCTTCAACACTAGCATTAAGCTCACCCGCCACTGCATGACCATCCAAAGAGTATACGCAATTATCCCTTCGGGTTTCAGATAACATAACCGTAGAACTATTAATCACCTTGATTTTGCCTGACTGCATTTTTACGGTATATCCCTCTTTTTCAAGAGTTCCCAGCGATATCAAGTTTCTTTTCAATTCAGGAATATACCTGACATTGTGTAATACAAAACTTGACCCCTCTTTCAGTTGTAGCCTGACCTTGCCAATACCTCTGATCTTGCACTCCCTGTTGTCACCCAACAGTACCCTGCCCCCATCGCATTCCAGAAAATCAAAAAAAATGTCTGACCTGGGTGTCATATGGTATGAACCTCCTGAATCCATAATCCAATCCAATAAGGCTTCTGCACTCATCACCATCATCACCTCAGAACCGTCATAAATCGAACCACTAGAGCTTGGCTGATCATCTTTCTTGACAAAACCATTTGACTTCTTACGATTATTCTTCGGACAGTTTCTCTTTAAGTGCTCCTCAGACTGGCAAATATAGCACTTGAGTCTTCCACCTCGAGACTTTGATCTTGACTTTCCCCTAGACTGATGTGAATTCCTGCGATCAGTTCTTCCCCTCACATATAACCCTTCACCATCATCCCCCTTCGCCTTAGATCTTTCTTTGATTTCCTTTGAATTCAGTGTGGCCATCACATCCTCCAAAGTCAAAGCTTCCCGTCCATAAAGCAAGGTATCCACAAAGTGTTCGTATGATGCTGGTAAAGAAGTGAGTAATAATAAAGCAAGATCTTCATCCTCGAATTTTACCTCAATATTTGCTAAATCAAGAACGATTTTGTTGAACTCATCTATATGCTCGGAAATCGTACGTCCAGCCGGCATGTAGAAAGTATACAACTTCTTCTTTAGGTACAACTTATTGGCCAAGGACTTTGTAAAGTCTCAAGCTTGGACCAAACCCCCGCTGCAGTCGTCTCCCCGGTAACCTCTCTTAGAACCTTGTTACCTAAACACAAAATCATGGCACTATGAGCTTTCTTGTTTAGCTCAGCTTTTGCTGTAGCATCCATATTCTCGGGTAAAACCTCCAGAGCTGCTTCACATCCATGTTGAATTAATAAAGCACGCATCTTGACTCCTCATAACCCGAAATCACCAGTTCCATCGAATTTCTCGATCTCAAACTTGGCTCCCGTCATTCTTTAAATCCTTATTAGTTTAATAATCCTTTAAATATCACACTAATAATATAAAAATATTGATACCGATCGGCATCATAACACAGGTCCGGTGGAACGAAGGCCCATCGACGGGAACGGGTCCGATGGGTTAAGTGGCTAAAGGCGAGATTTGGCAACAAAATCCCATCCAACCGAAGTTAAAGGAGAATTTAATTGCAAGTCTATTTCTGTCATGAATTTGTTTCCTTGTTAAATTGTGTTTCTTGATTCTTAAGTTTAGGGATTTAGGTTTATTTGTTTTCCTATTTAAACTCCTTGGTTGGTTGGTTAATGAATTGAATTATTGAAGTTTTATATTAAATGTGTTCCTGCGTTTTTTTGTCTTGCTCGGTTGGCCGAGAAGCGACCGACGATTCAGCAACTTGGTTGGCCAAGTGTTCATCGCCGCTAGGTTTTAGTCCTAGGTTATCTTTTTCTTTATCAATCCTTATCAAGTGGTATCACAGCCAAAAGTATCTCACGATGTCTGCTGAACCCGACCCCCGTGATGTTGAGATCGAACGACTTCGCAACCGGATTCGGGAGTTAGAAATCAATCCTTTTAATCGCTACGAACGACAGTTTGAAAACACACCATCTCCATCACACCCAGGCGACACATCAGACAACGAATTTGAATTTTTTTTTCACAATCAGCATCCACCAACACCTCCAGCCCATCGTCACCGCCGTGCCCCACCACCACCACACCAGCCCGTTGATCCACTCCGATCTCTAGGTCTTCGCACCGAGATTCCCGAGTTCGAAGGCAACCTACAACCCGATGATTTTCTTGACTGGTTACTTACAGTCGAGCGAATTTTTGATCTTCGCGACATTCCAGATAATTTAAAGGTCAAATTAGTTGCCATAAAGTTAAAAAAATATGCTTCGTTATGGTGGGAAAACATCCAAAAGCAGCGCCATCGTGACGGGAAACACAAGGTCGCTTCATGGGATAAGATGAAACGACTCTTGCGTGCCAAGTTTCTTCCAGTCACCTTCAAACAGGATGCGTACATTGAATACCACAACCTTAAACACGGTACTTTGTCAGTCGCTTCTCGTATCACCGAATTTGAACGAATGCGTTTACGTTGTGGGGCTGAAGAAGACGAAGAACAGCTTATCGCGCGCTTTCTAGGAGTGCTCCGACTAGACATTGTCGACACCGTTTCGTTGATGCAATATTATTCTTTTTCGGATGTGTGCAGGTTAGCTTTGCGGGTCGAACAACAGAACACTCGAAAAAGCAAAACCATTGCCCGGTTCCAACCTTCTAACCGCACCCCAACCCAACCACCTATCTCCACCAGACCTGGACCGGTCAGGACCGATACCCCAGCAGCCCCTACGACAGCGAATAACCACTCCACCCCCTTACATTGTTTTAAATGTCAAGGCTTGGGTCATATCAAGCGTGACTACCCGAACAAACAAATTGTTGCTTTCGTCAACGATACAGAACCCCAATTTGACACCGACGGTGAAGAAGAAACCAAGATCCTTTACCCGGACAAGGGTGAAGCACTTGTTGCACGACGACTGTTGAATACCCTTGTTGCTGATCCGGACGATGACACCAAGTGGCTTCGCAACAATATCTTCCGCACTAAATGCACCGCCAAAGGACGGGTGTGTACAGTCATTATTGACGGTGGCAGCTGTGAGAACATGGTCGCCACCACCATGGTCGACAAGCTAGGGCTACCCACCCAAGACCTCCAGGAACCGTATCAGTTAACTTGGTTAAAAAAGGGTAATCTAGTCAAGGTAACACAGAAGTGCTTGGTGAACTTCTCGATCGGTACCAAATACACAGACGAGATATGGTGTGAAGTCATCCCGATGGACGCGTGCCATTTGTTACTCGGAAGACCATGGCTATACGACCGAAGGGCAAAGCATGATGGGTTTCGAAACACGTATTCCTTCAAAAAAGACGGTCTCCATGTTACATTGGCTCCTCTTAATCCGCGAGACGAGACACCAGAGATATCACCAGTAACAAAAGCCGATCTCGTTGGCCTCACAAGACACTCACCGCCACGTCCCGTGCTCGGTCTAGTTATCATAGAAGAAAACCCACCAATTGAAGATGTCCCAGTTGAGGTGATTCCATTACTTGATGAGTTTTTAGATATTTTTCCTGATGATATTCCTGCAGGCTTACCACTCATGCGCGAGATACAACATTGCATCGACTTCACTCCCGGTGCAACAATCCCTAACAAAGCAGCTTATCGCATGAACCCGAAAGAATATAATGAGTTACACCGACAAGTCACCGAGCTACTGGACAAGGGTTTAATCCGTGAGAGCATGAGCCCATGTGCCGTCCCGGCATTGCTTGTTCCTAAACCTAATGGCACGTTTCGCATGTGTATTGACAGTCGCGCGGTTAACAAAATCACCATCAAATACCGTTTTCCGATTCCTCGATTTGATGATCTTTTGGATCATCTCCATGGCGTCACTATTTATTACCAAATGAGTTCATCCTTTATTCCGATCATCAAGCCTTACAGTTCATTCAGGGGCAAGCAAAATTAAAACCAAGACATGCGAAGTGGGTTGAGACACTTCAGGATTTTACTTTTGTCATCCGACACAAAGCGGGGAGTGCAAATACGGTGGCTGACGCCCTGAGCAGGCGACCCGCGTTAACCACCACGTCATCGGTTCATGTGTCGGGTTTCGAGAGTCTACAACCACTTTATGCCGATGATCCAGATTTTAAGGATTGTTGGGAACAATGCGCAACCGCCCCGTTTTGTGACTTTGTTCGACGTGATGGTTTTCTTTTCAAAGGACGTCGCTTGTGCGTCCCACTCTCATCCGTACGGGTAGCAATCATACTTGAGACACATCAAGGGGGCTTAGCGGGTCATTTTGGGCGCGACAAAACTGTTGGGTTAGTCTCCGAACGTTTCTTTTGGCCTAAACTTGTTCGGGATGTCATTAAAGTATTGAACCGTTGTCGCATATGTCGTTTGGCCAAGACTCACCACACTAATCAAGGCCTCTATACCCCGCTTCCACCACCGAGCAGCCCATGGGAGGACGTCTCACTTGATTTCGTGCTCGGCTTACCATTGACACAACGAAAAAAAGATTCCATTATGGTGGTTGTCGACAGGTTCTCAAAGATGGCACATTTTGTCGCTTGTTCTAAGACGTACGATGCATCACAGGTGGCTCGATTATACTTTGCTGAAATTGTGCGACTACATGGGGTCCCGAAAACAATCACTTCGGATAGGGATGTTAAGTTCGTTAGTCATTTTTGGCGTACTCTGTGGAGGAACTTAGGCGCCAAGTTACAATTCAGTTCCTCTCACCACCCACAGACGGATGGCCAAACCGAGGTTACAAACCGGAGCCTTGGTATTTTACTTCGTTGTTTAGTTGGAGATAATAAGAAACAGTGGGACCTCGCCCTTCCTCAGGCTGAATTTGCGTACAACCGATCGTCCCACAGTTCAACTGGACGAAGCCCTTTTTTGGTTGTTTATGGTCGCAACCCTTTCACATCGTTGGATCTAGTTCCTTTGCCAATTGCCGATTCCTATAGTGCCGACGGGGAGGCTAGGGCGGATCAAATCAAGCTCTTACATGAACAGGTTCGGGACCAAATCGTGAAACATAATTTGCAATATCAGGAGCGTGCCAACAAACATCGGAAACGAGTTGTGTTTGAGGAAGGTGACTTAGTTTGGATATTTCTACGCAAGGCGCGATTTCCCTCGGGACGCTATGGGAAGTTGCAGGATCGCGCGGATGGCCCATTTCGTGTTTTGCGACGTATCAATGACAATGCCTATAAGATCGATTTGCCTGGTCATTATGGTGTGTCTGCTACTTTTAATGTTGCTGATCTCGCTCCATACACCGCTGATGATGTTTTTGGAGATGACTCGGGGACGAGTCGATTTTTAGAGGGGGACGATGATACCGATCGGCATCATAACACAGGTCCGGTGGAACGAAGGCCCATCGACGGGAACGGGTCCGATGGGTTAAGTGACTAAAGGCGAGATTTGGCAACAAAATCCCATCCAACCGAAGTTAAAGGAGAATTTAATTGCAAGTCTATTTCTGTCATGAATTTGTTTCCTTGTTAAATTGTGTTTCTTGATTCTTAAGTTTAGGGATTTAGGTTTATTTGTTTTCCTATTTAAACTCCTTGGTTGGTTGGTTAATGAATTGAATTATTGAAGTTTTATATTAAACGTGTTCCTGCGTTTTTTTGTCTTGCTCGGTTGGCCGAGAAGCGACCGACGATTCAGCAACTTGGTTGGCCAAGTGTTCATCGCCGCTAGGTTTTAGTCCTAGGTTATCTTTTTCTTTATCAATCCTTATCAAATATACCACGTGCAACTTCAGAAGTAAATTACCCCTTTGAATTAAAAATTGATTTAATAGTATCTTTCAAAAGTAAATTACCCCTTTGAATTAAATAATCGATTTAATAGTATCTTCCCAACAAAAACAATTATTAATTCACCTGTTGTCTTCTACCTTGTTCGTTAATATCAACAAGTGGTATCAAGAGCTCGGGTTCGCGGGTTTTTCTGGTATACTAGGATCGATCGTTTGAAGGTTGCTTTGCTGTTCGGTTTTTCTGGAAGGAGCAGGAGGGTATTTTCTGCAAGCGGTTGGTTGCTTGGATGACCGAAAGAAGGTTGCTTGGAGAGTTGGAGGTATGCAAGCGGTTGGTTGGTGTTTGATTACATTTCCACTATTCCGTCTGAACTCATTCGGAAGATATTCGGTGGTACTATCCAAAGCTATGCTTATTTAACATGCTTAGGCTCTGGCGGCTGCGCAGAGTTATCTCCTTGTTTGCAAGGTATGTTGTTTTCACATGATGAGCTATAGTCTTGGATAATGTAGTTAATATCGCCTTTGCTTTATGTTTAGATGATCTTCTCATGTAATAGATTGGAGAAAGATATGAACTTTAACTACTTTTGGGTTCGATGCGCTAAGCTTATTGCTGTAAGTAGTTTTATTCTGGGCGTTATCATGCTTAATATTATACTTTTAATTGTACATTGTGCTTCTACTATAATCTTTGCTACTCATTATCCAAGCAAGACTTGGATATGGTATGGCAATGAAGAATTTGAACAGGAGAGTTTGTGGATCCGTTATGTAATTTTCATGTACTGGTCAATTACGACTCTTACTACAGTGGGATATGGTGATTTGCATGCTCGAAGTAGAAGAAGGGAAATGATATTCTTCATATGTTGCATGCCTTTCAATCCCACATAGGTCAAGCAAAAGATATGTTGCTAGTTTATATATTCAGGTAAGTGTTCCTTGTTCAAGTTGATATCAATACATTGTCGTTATTGTGAAGTTATTTGTGGGTGTGATGCTATTGAAATGACAGCAACAATACCTTCACAATAAATTTGTATAACTTGTTAACTTTTTTGTGTTTTTTGAAAAATGCCTTATTTTACTATTACGAAAGTAAATTGCAATTATATTGTTTGTGCTAAATTTGTAAATAACGTGTAATGAAAGAATTATAAGTTGCACCTAAGGCTTTTGGTAAGCCTCCATGAAGGCATTTGTGAGATATTTTGTGAAAAAAATTGCCGTTCAAAAAAAAAAAAAAAAAACCTTAAATAAGTTGAATTAGAATGATAGAAAGGAAAATATTCAATATGCTCTTAAATAAGCAAAATGTATCATAATGTTTCGACCGTCTAATCCAAAGTAGAAGAAATTGTAGCTGGAGAACTGTGAAAGGTATTTTTATAACAAAGTCGTTAAGGAAAAGATTGAATAGATTCTTAAATAACGAAAATGCTTCATAATGTTTCGACTTTCTAATCCAAATAAGAAGATATCATAACCGGAAATGTTGTGAAAGGTATTTTTATGACATAGAGTTGTGAGATTGACATTTAGTTTAAACTTTTTGATAAGTAAAAGGTAATTTTATAATTAAGAGTTGTAAGAAAGAATCTTCAAAAAATTGGAAGGTCAACGTAAACCAACTTGACCTGTTTACTGCAACACTATCGAGTTACCTATTTTGATAACATTTTTTACATTTCTTTACACCATATCGATATGTTGGAATTTCATTATATTTTTCTAGTAATTTAGTGCCTTCTTTATCCGTTCAAATGAACTAAAGAATAAACCACTTGAGTAGGTTACATAGAACACAAAAAACACATGTTAATTGGTCCAAAAACTATACCATCAAAATGAGTTAAATTGTCAAACTAATTTATTGTCATACCTTAGTTACCAAGTCGAGACACAATAAGTAGATTTACAGAATAAGTTACATTCCAAACATTTAAACCAATGGCAAAATTTTCATATTCATATTATCATGTATCATCACTAAGGTTGGAAACATGATAACACATACATTAAGTTGTAAGTACTATTTAGTAACTTAAACTAATCTTTGTACCTTGCCATCATGACCCTCGTCAATGAATGATGAAACCAGACTACTCATCAAGTGCAATGTTGCCACCATAACTTAAACCACATTGGCATTAATTGTGACTCAAAGGTGTAAGACCGCGTTTGTGATTTAGCTAAACCACATGGCCGGTTTTTGCAACTTACTCTTAATTTTATACAAGATGTCATACACTCAACGTAATGTACTTAAAATTCCATCCAAAAGACCAAGCGAAAAATGCAAGTTGGAAAGGATAAGCATTAACGCTCCTGTAACTTGTTAAATGTCACACAGACATAACAAACACTACAGTATAACATACATAAAAATTAACTTCATGGTACCTATGGTGACCAAGGCTGTCTCGTGGTTATAGGTGGCCTTAGGCATTAACAACAAAGAGGTCCTATTACATTGTAAACTAAAGAGAAATTGCATATAAACTTGAATTACATGACTCATATATGTTTAATATTATACGTATTTATACGCAAAACTAATAAAAATGTGGTCTCTTTTAAGTGGAGACCTTGTGTGACGGCACCTATTGCACACCCCTCGGATACCCATCTGATAGTGACCCTCAGAAATTAGCATAGCCAATACCACTTTTTTTTTTTTTTTTTTTTTTTTTTTTTTTTTTTTTTTTTTAATAACTAAACTTGTTTATGTTGTATATCTAATCACCATTAAAGTGGTTCCTAAAGATATTGTCTAATGTCTATACCAAATTCAACAATGATGAATCGCTCATCCATGTAAACCACAAGTATCTAATATACCAATCATACTAAACCGAATTACCGATGACATATATCCCTTCTAATCTATAATACGGGTATGCATCATGCAGCAGACAAAAACCAAACAAATTTTGGATCAAACCGGAATTTAGATATATTCAAACCGAATGCCAAGTCCTATAGTAGCAGCTAGGTGTCGGTTCGATTAGTTATTTTTTTATAACTTATGAACAAAGACTTTATGCACACTAGTATAACAAATTTCTAAACACAATTCATAACAAACTAAACTCATAATAACAAAAACCGTAGAAACAACTACATACACAAATTTTTCAAAAGTCCTCGTTCGCCACCTCCCTCTCCACCGCTCTCCTCACCTGCAATCTCCTTTCATTTGTAATCTCTACGCACCTTTGATAACTTCGACTGAGCTTATTTTGGATTATTTTAAGAGGTACAGATGCCGGGGGTAGTTGTTTCATTATCCTAGTTATGATTTAAACATTTGTAAAGTGACAAAAATTTACATTGATCGGCCCATCTTGTCTCTTGTACGTCTGATTTCTGTCTGAAATCATTGTTATTTGGCAACTTTCTAGAAATGAGGTAGGACAAAAAAGAATTTATGTTTTCATCCCACATAGGTAAAAGAAATGTGACTAGATTATACATTGAGGTGAGTGTTCTTTCATGTCATTGTTGGACTACATTGAAACCCCTTAGTAGATACGTTTTATTGATACGATATATATAGAGCCAATACATAATGAAACCCTAATGGACCCTGAGCCCACAAGTCGAGCCGGGCCTATTTATCCTCTAATAGTCATAACGTAGAGTGTGATGATTATAAAAACCATTACACTTACATCCCACTATAAGCATGATAATTTGTACAAATTGTTGACTTTTTGTGATTTTTTTTTTTTTAAATATTTGTAGATCACTTTATTGTTAATGTATGCTAATTTCGTGACACAATTATAAGTTGCATAGAAAGGAAGTTCCGATCAATTTTGTATCCGGTGCTTATTAGACTGCGTGCGTTTAACTGATTATTTGATTTTTTTGGTTGAAACCAAAAAGTTAGATGATTTTATCTTTAAAAAGTCAAAAAAAAGGAATGCAAAATCAACTTATTGGGCTTCTTTACCTCTCATGTGAGCTCAGCCCAAACGTTACTTAAGATTCTTAGTTAGTTCAAAGTCACGTTAAAAATCCCTCCGACATATACTAGCTATAAGTCCCGTGCAAACACGAGGTTTACACATAAATCAAATTTATCTTAAAATTTTAGTTTAGTATATGGACATATAAGAATTTACCCATGAAAATTGTGATATAAGTATAACTAATATTTGTAAAGGATTTTTTATTATGTATTAATATCTATTATAACAACATTTTTTTAAAAAATTTGTTGCTTAAACGATTTAACTTTGTTTAATTGACATAAATGTTGAGGTTGATGTTTATGTTGATCTTGTTGTTTAACTTTAAGTATTCATATCATGTTGTACAAAATATGTGTGTTTAGTAGCACATAATCAGCACGAATATGAGATATATCAGTACGCCATCAACGAGACACCTTTCGTAGTAAGGAAAGTCCTCTTTGTTATGCTCCGTATAGTTTTTTTTTAAATGTTTTTCTTGATATCCATATATAAACTTTAGATAAGAATTTCATTAGTCGTTGTTATAAGTACAATAGATTATATTTATTTTCATATCACAGTAATTCATGCTTACATTTGATATTCATATTCCCGTTAACTATAGTTTGGCTGTATTTAATATTCAATCTCGTGTACGCATAAATTAAACTTTAAAAATAAAGTAACATTAGTTCTTATTTAACGTATAGAGTATAAAAAATATATTTTAATGGATGTAAAAGTAATATTAGTTTAAAAAAATATTTAACGTGTATTAAAACTAATTCGTATATTTATAAAATTTTGTAATTTTAATAGATAAACATTTGAAAAAATACTAATACACATGTAATTTTAAATGAAGTTCATCTTATAAAGTATATGGGTATAAAATGTAAGGGATTATTTGTTATTTTTATAAAGTAATTGAAATATATGGTACCTTGTAAAATTCAACCACTAAAGTTTTATTAATTATTTCCTCTTTTTTTAAGTTTTTAATTTCACAAATTTGACACAAATATTTTTATGTGATTTTTTCTCAACTAAATTTCTCTACCAAATTTATTAGATTTTGACCAAAATCAATTCAATTTTGACTTTCTGTTGACCAATCATATTAATTGATTTTGCCTACGTGGCAAAATCGAGCTCCCCTATTGGTCCAATTTTTTTTCCATTGAGAAGGGATTTGTAAAAACACTTCGAAATGTTGTAATTCTTTTATTATATAAAAGATTTTGTAGCGAGTAAGAGAAAGCGAAAAATCGATTCTCCAGTCACATCCCCATGTCATACACAAGCTCAGTTAGACTCGCGACTTTACAAGCCGAGTATTTCAATACTCGATCAATGACTTGAAACTCCAGTCAAATAGATTGAGATCGACTCGCTTTGGATCAAGTCGATTTCGAGTATTTTTAGAATCGATCTCGAGTAGCTGAAGGTGTGTGGTGTGAGAATCTTAACTGGTGCGCAAGTTTTGTCTAGTGTAAAGCACTTCAATGTTGGCCGAAAGGAAATATAACTGTAGTAACATACTAACATGTCTCGACGTTTATGTCAATATATTTGATCACTTCTATTAAACTACTTATTAAGTAATGTACGTGGATCCTTTTTAAAGCCTTCTTCATCGTCAATGTTTAGTAATCTTCATACTTTATGTTCGTTAAAAAAAGGGACATTGGGCTTTTCACGAATAAAGGATCGAATAGTCATCGTTGTGGACACTAAAGGAAATACCATTTCAAAATTTTCAACATATCTTCATGGCTGTAGCAACTTTAGATTGCCAGCTCACACTCATGCTCACTGACTCTTTGTTCTTTTAGCAAAGGGTGAATTCTCCGGAGTCTTTTAACATAGATGGATGCAAATGAAGAAATCTTTTAGCGAAGAACACTCATTGAACTTTAATCCAATCCTAGTAGCCTTAACATATGAACTACTTCTACTCGTGCGTTTTTACATCCATCAGTTCGATGTATGTCACTATGTCACTACACTTACCAGTATTTCATGATGAAATATAAAGTTTGTTGAAGATCCAAGCTGTTGTATTTTAATCAAATGTGTTCATGGTTGACACTTGAATTAAGGCTAATATATCATGCCTTTTGTGTCGAACATATTGTGGAGGTCTTCGTGGGTATGACATGTTCAGATTTCACTTTTTTGGTTGATTAATTGAACTTATTCTAGGGACTTATATGCAGTAGATATTGTGAAGGTTTCTGAGCTTTGATGCTCCAAAGTAATCAAGTTTTAACAAATTTTCAAATATATGAAGTTGAAATGTAGACTCGTCAATAAGTTAGACTTGATTAAAGTCTAAGTCCGAAAAACAAAACCTACACTAGCATAATCCTAAAATGATGGCATAGTTGCATCAATATTAAATATTATATGCTTTCCTCCCACATAGGTCAAGCGAAAGAATTGTTAACCAATTTATATATCGAGGTGAGTGTTGCTTATCCAAATTGATATCAATACATTGTTATTGTGAAGGTATAGGTGAAGTTGTAATGCTATTAAATCACAACGGGAAAATTCTTTCAAAACGTACCATACTTGTCAAAAAAATCACTTTTGGGTAACGTACTTTTAATTTTCGTTATTGTGGTGCTAAACTTTCATTTTTGGACTCTTTTACGCACTCTAGAATGTTTTTATGACATTATTGCCCTGAATTTCAAAAAATTTGAGGGACAAAAACGTCCCAAAGTGCGTAAAAGAGATCAAAAATGAAAGTTTAGCACCACAATAACGAAAATTAAAAGTACGTTACTCAAAAGTGATTTTTTTGACAAGTATGATACGTTTTGAAAGAATTTTCCCAATCACAACTCCTCCATATCATCTTGGCAATAAATTTGTATAAAAATATCAACTTTTTGGTGCTTTTTATTTACTTGTAGAATGCCTTATTTTTACTATTGTGAGAATCAATCGCAAATATATTGTAGTGCTATTTCGTATAGTCTTTTGCTGTTACGGTACTTACTATTAGCATTTATAACGTAAAGTGAGTCATTTGCATCGTGAGGGGTGGCTTTGCAAAAAATTTCAGCGGACTTTGTTCAAAATTCATCACTAATAATTGCAGTTGAGCCTTTTTAGCTGGATGTATACGACCTAACCGGTAATCCCGTGGCTGTTTTCGGAGACTCCTCATTCCCAAAATGTTCATCTTACCAATATGCCGATAGGAGATGGTTTCTTATGTACAAAACCAGAAACATATATAAAGGTAATATCTATATCAACAAAGAGCAAACTCATCATTGTGCTCCTTTGACATCAAACTCGGCGGACCATCTTGATTAGGCAAATGAGTTTCGACATGAACCTATTGAGATGTTCTAGACATAGTTAAAGGCCTCATCTTCTTTCCTTTTGAATTTATATTTGAATCACAGTATATGATCTTCAAGAACAAATGAAAAACATTCAAAACACATCTAAAGTTCCAAAATTTAAAATCTTGTTTGAACCCACACTATCCACAACCTCACAAACACAAACACATCATGGAATGGTTTAATACATTGTTCAGATTTAACATGAAAAAACTAACTTTAAGGGCCAAATTAAAATATTACTCTAGTCATCTATTGCCTTTTGCCCATCAAGTGCACACCAACTAAATATGTTACCTCGGAAAAGATAACAAGTTGAGAATCATCCTCAGTAAATAGTAATACTTGATTAAAAGTGAAACAATTGCCTTTGAACTTTGCAGGCAAAAAGACATAATTAATGTTTCAATCTTTACCGACTTTCCATTTTTAGCGAAAATGGATGCCCTCAAAAATTTCTACGTGCAATAGCCGCCATTTTTACATTAATACCCCTGCCCCACTTTTTGTATTCTCCACCCTTTGTTCCATGCATTTTTACCGTACACAGTTTTTATCAGTTTTTGTTCCATATTTTCTATTAGTTTAATTTTTTGATTTATTAAACTTTATATTTTTCGTACTTTCAGTTTTATAGTTTTTTAATATAAACAACACTAAAAAAAATGGTAAAAGGTAAAAACATGAGAGGGGTAATGGGGTATTCCGGTGTTTTGTGTGTGTGTGGGGGGGGGGGGGGGGGGGGGGGGAGGTTGTTACAAAACACATCCCTTAGGTTATAAACATTGTGGATTTTGCCTAACAAATATTATACTCACAATTGTTGTAAATCTCAACATTTTATAGTACATTTGAACATCTCACTGACTATTGGTACTTTTCAAATTAAAAACAAAATATTAATGAGTAAAATTGGACTGGACCTAGAAAGTATAATGACCGGTTTTGTGTAAAATCAGACCGGATGACCGAATATGAGCAAAATGGTGGACCAACGGTGCATACCACCTTCTCGCATTTTTCTTACCCTTACCAAATGAAAACCACGCTTCGTATAACAGTCCTTCACGCGTGATATATGACACTAGCTACGTCTTGTCTTAAGAAGTCCATAAATCATATTAGTGTGTGAAAAGTTTAAAACAACCCCCCATAATAACAAAAATCTTAAAAACAACCACATACACGCATTTTTCAAAACTCGTCATTCGCACCTCCCCCTCCACCGCTCTCCTCGCCTTCAATCATCATTCTCTCCTTGGTAATCTCCACGCACCGTTGATGACTTCGACTGAGCTAGCTTGTTTTGGATCGTGTTAAGAGGTCTAGATGTTGAGGAAGTTGTTCCATTTATCTTAGTTATGAGCTGAACATTTGTATAGTGACAAACTGACAAAATTTTACCTAAATCGGCTGTCCATTTTGTCTCGTAACCAAATTCGAGAAGGGCTTTTCATCTCATCAATCTTAAATAACAATGTCTATATCTCTTGCACATGTGATTTTTGTGTCTAGTTAATAACTGAAATCATTTCGTTATTTGGCAACTTTCTAGAATGAAAAGCAAAGTGACACGTGAATGACACGTAACAATGTAATGTTGTTTTGATAGGAAAAAAGTTGAGTGTCACCTATATATATTTATTTATTATATTGTCATAATCAGCCATCGCACAATCTTTTATATGACACATATACCTGAGAATTATAGGACTGGAAGCGACTAATATGATCCAATACAAGAGTGTATGTCATGACATGCTTTTATCTCGAGTACTTACTTCATTAAGACTCAAATGTAAAATAGTTCAAACAATGATCGCAACAATAATAAATTTTTAGAGATCAATATGTTCGGCAATGGTAATAAGGTTGGACATGGTTTCTATTGTTTGATTAATAAAAAAGAACGTATACTTTCATCCCACATAGGTCAAGAAAAAGAAATGTGACTAGCTTATATATTGAGGTGAGTGTTCTTTATATAAGTTAGACTAAGGGGGTTTTTCTTTTTCCTTTAGCAGCTAAAGGGAATGAGTCCACACAAAGTATTTAATAATTTTTTTTATTATGTGAAACCCACATTTTTCCACTAGCACATCTATATACCCAAAGCATATAAATATGATCTCTCCCCATTAAGAAAATCATATAAAATGTGGGACCCACATGGTTTTAGCTAAGGAAAAAAAAAAACACCCCATAAGACACTGTTATATAAGGTGTGATGATTATAAAAATCATCGCACACTAGTATTTGATGGATAATTTGTACAAGTCGATGACCTCTCTCACTTTTTTTTTTTTTTTTTTTTTTTTTTTTTTTTTTTTTTTTTAAATTTGTTGACCATTTTTTTTCTTTCTTTAGATCATCGCACACTATTATAGACTAGCAGGGTACTCGTGCGTTGTGGCGGCAAGTACGTTGTAGCTAAAATTTTTAATGAACAATGGTTTATAATTATATGATTCATTGTGACAAATAATTTACAAATGTCAATAATCTCAAATTAAAATAACTTTCAAGCACTGTTACATCCCGCCTAGTCGGAAACATGAGGCGTAACGTAAAGGATCATCATAACACATTCCACAAAAGGTGTAGATTAGCGGGAACATTCTGACCCCGGGTGCCTTTTGCCATTGTCCACCCCACAAAGAATAGCTCCGGGCAAGCGGGGGCACCAACTGGAGTGAGCCGAGACTCTCGGACTCTTAAGCTCTTATCCACAAATTCTCTCTAGTGAGCCCACAGATTTGCGGAGATTGGTACCTATCTGGGAGCAAAGTGCCACGGATGAGATTCAAACCCGAGTCTATTGACTTAAAAATGAAAGCCCAACTTAGTGGACCAATGCCCCAATGGTATCATAACACATTGATATAAACAATATAGAGAATTGCTACATGAAAACATTACCAAAATGTCATGACATATTATTCTATTAAACCAAATAAAGATTACTTTTTTTCTCCTTTAACATGAAAAAGAATGTAGCATGTTTAGATTGCACCATGTGGTAAAATGATTATACTTTGAGTGAAGAAAGGTGATTTAAAAAGAGTATTAATTGTATGTCTTGAATTGATAGTGTTTGTTCTTTAAATAGTTGTAAACATAACTTTATTACTTGTAATGTTTAAAAAGTATTTATGAAAATTCTAAAATTAATTAGGAGGAAAGTGCTAAAATGTGTTATAGGGTATCGATTACTGTATCGTTACTATTATAAAAGTAAATTGCAAATATATTTTATGTGTTATTCTAATTTCGTGAATAATCGGTAACGACACAATAAAGTATTCTTGAATACCACAATTTGGTTTCAATAGTAATTTCAAATTAATTTATTTACTTCATTTATTTATGTCATTCTAATAATACATAAATATTATTGTTGAAGTTGTCTTGGAGTGCAGCCAAACATACCTAGATTATTCCTACTCCAACCAACACAACAAGTCCAACAATGGTGAGATACTTATGGAGAGTATAGAAATAACTAGGAACTCTATACCACGAACCAAATAAGAAAAGACAGTTAAACTGCCAAGTATCACACCAAATCCAAGCACCCCTTATATCTTCAGTTTCAAAAGAAACAAATGAATATAACTTTGGCAAACTATAAGACTAGACTGGTTGCTAATGAACAGAGAGATAAAAACTGAGTTAATAATGTTCAAAAAACCAGTATGTACCAGAAAGCTTATACAAATGCCAAAGAGTAAAATCAGCTAAAAAAAACCAAAAAACATTGCCTTGCAAATCCAAATTCAGCATGAGCATAAAAATGACACATCCTCTGCCATTGTTAACAGGTTCCAGAAGCAATCAGTACAACAAATAACCAACAATAAAAGACGGTTATATCGCCATATTGTTAACATGAAAACTTTAACTCTTCTCAATAGAAGATTGAAGAAAAGTCAAATTTATGAAACTAAAAGTCAAAGAATATGAATAACCATAGCATTTTCATTAAGAAATCAAACAGTATGATTAAGACAATATTGTGGCAAATAAAACTTAAGTAGAATTCAACTCCAAAAATACGATTGAGGAGAATTAAACAACACTTAATCATAAACACGTTTGACACATACGATACATTACCAGGAAAGGAAACATACTCTTACGTCTCTTAAACATGTGCAACAAGAAAATTAAACCACAATTACAAACATCTTTAACAAGAATAACAACTTAACATTTGTCGACATGCACTGCTCCTTGTGGCAGTTACTCTCAACTTCACCATACAAGCTTGATGATAGACCTGAAATAGTTCAAAAATAAAACCATTGTAGTGATGATTTATTAACAACCTCATGTAAAATCATATTTTACAAAATGGGAGAACAGAGTACCTTATATATTTTGAAGCACATTGAGAATACGCTGCAACTCATTGACAACAATTTCTATTTTCATTCGTTGGGGTGGGGAATCCACAGAGCACGATACTCCAATCTTGATGATTGCAACCAAACATTCTTCCACTTTCTTTGCATTCGCTTCCGTACTTTGCAACACAATCGCATCACCATCAATAACATCGACTACATGATCTGGTAATGCCAAGTGAGCAAATTTATGGAGGCTAAGACCTTCATTAAACATGTTGTCTGTCGGCTTCTTCCCGGTCATCACTTCTAGTAATAATATTCCAAAACTGTAGATGTCCCCACAATTTGTCATCTCACTCCCGATACCATACTCTGGAAATTACAAGGATCAGTTAGTTTACAAAACTATAATCTGCGAGTACAAATATAAGCATCATGGAATACATGAATCATATATATATTACCAGGAGGTGCATAACCAATTGTTCCTTTAACACCGGTTGAGCTATTTTGGTTTATGTCTGCACCAAGTAGTCGAGCCAAACCAAAGTCTCCAACATGAGCCACCATATCATCATCAAGTAGAATGTTGCTAGGCTTCAAATCACCGTGAACAATCGTTTTTTGGCAGCAATTGTGAAGATAATCAAGTGCGGTTGCAACATCTCTTAGAATATGTATTCTTTGAAGAAGGTTGAGTTTCGATGTATTTGCACTTGAATGAAGCCAATTGTGTACAGTTCCATTGGGCATAAACTCGTAAACCAGAGCTTTAAAATCATTGCCTTGGAAATCAGTACTTGAACATGAGGTTATTATCTTCAACAGATTACGGTGTCGAATATTCCGCCATGCTTCACATTCTGCTAGAAAACTTTTGTGAGCTCCTTTATTTTGAAGATGCACAACTTTGACAGCAACAGGTTTATTATCATTAGAATCGAGGATTCCTTTATAAACAGAGCTGTGCCCACCCTCGCCAATCAAATTTGTTGTAGAGAACCCATCTGTAGCCTTGAAAAGTTGATTGTATGAAACTTTCAATAACCGTTCATTCCAAGAAGATTGAGATGGTTGACTGTTGCGTTTTTTCTTACACAAAAGATACACACAACAGAATACGATGAGCAACGTCGGTGCAATCACAATGACTAATATGAAGAATGGAAACCTTTTTTTATTTCTACCCCTCTCCTTGCATTTAGGCAACTCAAGTGTAACCAAACCACCACATAGCCTATTGTTCCCCAAAACCGAAAATGCACTTGCATTGGCAAACACTCCTACAACCGGCACTTCACCCTCAAAATCATTAAATGATAGGTTCAAAAATTCTAAGGAATTCCATTTGCCTAAGAATTGAGGAATTTTACCTGATAAATTATTTAGAGAAATGTCAAGTACCTCCAATCCCCCCAAGGAATGTAATGAAGATGGCATTATGCCTTGAAATAGGTTGCCATCAAGAATTAACCATGTAAGACTAATGCACTCACCAAGGTTACTAGTAATGGTACCTGATAAAAAATTATAAGATAAATCAAGACCGCTCAACATCTTCAGGTCTTTAATCTCTGATGGAATGGAACCAGATAGGCTGTTGAATGAAAGATCTAAAAAACTTGTTAATGATGGAAGTTGAAGAAGTTTCTTGGGTATTTTACCACTGAGTCTATTGTCTGCAAGGTTTAACCCAATAAGTTCTTTACAATTCCCAAGGCTTGATGGAATATGGCCTTCTAATTTGTTGGAATATAAATAAAGTTTAGTCAACAACGATAAGTTCCCGATGGCATCAGGGATAGGCCCTGAAAATTGATTGTTATTTAGACCAAGAACTTGTAGTTTTTGATGTTTACCGATGGTACTAGGGATTTTTCCTTTGAAAAGATTTCGTCCTAGGTCTAAAGTGGTCAAGCCAACTAGATTACCTATACTTGAAGGGAGACTTCCAAATAATTGATTGGCTCCTAAATTTAGAAAGCTGAGTTGATCTGAAAGATTACCTATTGATATCGGAAGCACTCCTATAAGGTTGCAATTATAAAGCTCCAATCTTACTAATCTAGTGCAGTTTTTCAAAGAATCAATAAACCTCATGTCATCAGCTTCTCCGCGTCCATGGAAATTGTTATCAGCTAACCAAATTTCATAAAGATCTCTTAGTTTTGAAAAATTAATTGTCAACTTCCCACTAAAATTGTTGATACTCATTTCAAGAATTCCTAATTTAGAACAATTAGAAATAGAAGGTGGAAGAACTCCGGTCAATTTGTTATTCCTTAACTGAATGTACTCAAGATTTAGGAGCTGATTACCCATTTCTGAAGGAAGACTACCAGTGAGGTGATTATCAGGTAAGGAAAGATTAACTAGGAGTGAGAGGTTGAAAATGGAACGAGGGATGCTTCCATATAGGTTGCACGAACCACAGTAAAATCTCGTCAAGCTTTTCCAATGACCCAAGGAATCTGGAATGCTCCCACCAAACGGGTTCCCGGCAGCAGAGAACCATTCCATTGATGTGATATTCGCCAAGAAAGGTGGGATTCCACCTGTTAACTTATTGTCGTAAATTACAAGACGAGCAAGTTTCGGGAATAAACTCATCTCCTTGGGTATGCTTCCAGCTAGATCATTTTCAGCGAGCCAAAGTTCTTCGATGTTAGAACAAGCAGACAAGTTTTTTGGAATGACTCCACTGAATTTGTTTTCATCAAGATAAAGAATACTTAGCCTAGATAGACGACCAAGTTCATGAGGAATGGTTCCTTGCAAGCTGTTGTTCCAGAGACCAAGTTTACGGAGGAAACTGAGGTTTCCTACATGAGGAGACAACGAGCCATCTAAGCCTTTCGAATCAAGTCGTAAAGCTGTTACTCGTTTGTGCCGCTTTCCACACGAAATACCACTCCACTCACAAAAATGAAAGGAATGGTTCCAAGAGGTCAGAACTTCGTATGGATCATGGGTGATCTTTGACTTAAATGACAACAACGCGAGGTAGTCAGTCTCATTACCACCATAAGAAGCATAGACGGTGGAAGAAGTAAGACATGTTATCGTGAGACTGTAAAAGAGAAAAGATATACGAGAGGAAGATGATAAGCAAATCTTTTTTTGTGGTGACTTCATTTTTGGAAATCTACTTAAAATCATAAGAGTAAGTATTGGCTTTTTATAGTCGGGTTGTGGTCCAAGATGTAAGCCACTTGACACCTTCCTGTTGGCTTTAGGATGCAACTTGTATAATTAGGGAAGACCTTAGAACAACTCATATAATCAGAGAAGACTTTAAGACTACTTGGTATAGGGAAGACTAGCATAACCTATAATTCAAGGGATAATGGTCCAAGATGTAAGCAAGTTGACATGCACCTTCCTTCTTTCTGTACCTTACTACTTGTAGGATGCAACTTGTAAACATTCAATTATGCATTTTGGTACAGAACTTCTATGCTAGAAGCAATTATTTAACGTTAAAAATGTTGCATTTTATAATTACGATCGAGCAGATTCATATATTCCATTTTACAAACAAATATAACTTGTTGGAAGTATTAGAGAAAATAAAAGCAGCTCTTTCAATGTATGTTTCAACTCTGGCTTATTAAACAATGAAAGAAACATACCTTTTAATCACTGATGTTATTAGAAATCTTCTCTTGCTTTCATTTTTAACCGTGTTTCAGTATGGGTATTGTTTTGCAGTTTAGAAGACATGAACTAAAACCCTAATTATTAACTATAATTTTAGCATGAAATACTTTAAAAGAAACAAGTTGGTTGTAATATGCACATAAACCGTTTAATAAAATGTCTCATTGAAATACTTTACAAGATAATTCAATTTATTAACTCATTTTAGCATGAAATACTTTACAAGATAACTCAATTTAGGGCGTTTCTTTGTTGAAGAAAACTTGGGTGTGGGAAGACTAGACTTATATTGCATTATAATGTTAATTTAAGGGATAACGGTCCAAGATGTCTATTAGATAACGTTAAAATGGAAGAAACTTACCAAAGACTTACTAGCCCGCCAATAAGGACCCAAAGCAGCTAGCTGTACCTTCTTCAACCACTAACATAAAGCTGTTTTGTTTTTGTCAACCATGCATATGTTTGATTATAAAATGGCTGACTGAGAATTAAAACACATAAAGACAACTTGGCACCTTCCTTTTAATACCCTGTCAATTATTTAATATGTTGGTTATGCGTACGTAAAATCAATAGTTAAATGGCTACAAATTACGTAAGCCTATCTGGACACACACATATATATTTAGAGAGCGTTTATTAAACATAATTAATATGTTTAAAGTATACTTAGTCCGTTACCTTCAAATTCTTTCTGGGGCGTCACGTATTAAATTCCATCAGCTTAATTCTTCAAGTGACGGCGTCAGCATCCAAGCCTGACGCCGTCAGGTGTAAATCCTGACGACTTTTTCTTGACTTTCTTATTTTCTTCATTCTTGAGCCTAAAAACGTCCAAAATGCTCCATATTCCAGAAATCACGTCCCAAGTACCTAAAATGAGAAAAGAAACGATTTAAGTCAATATTTGATCATAAATTCACGACTTAGGGCTTAAATGACCCCCTAAAAATGTATCAAATAAATCCTTATCATAATCCAACTATGGAGGAATACATGAACAAGAACCGAGAAGACTATGGTTCGGGTGTTGCTAGGCCTAAGTTCGACAAAGAGGCCAAGTTTGAATTGAAGGGTCAATTTCTCAAGGAGCTGCGAGAGAATGCTTTCAGTGGATCGGAGCATGAAGATGCTAATGAGCATGTGGAAAAGATCCTTGAAATAGCAAATTTGTTCACAACTGAGAAAGTTACTATTGACCAACTAATGCTTCGTGTTTTCCCTATCTCACTTACAGGAGCTGCTAACAGGTGGCTAAAGAATGAACCAGCTGGTTCAATTAAAGAATGGGAAGATTTGAAGAAGAAATTTCTGAGGAGATATTGCCCACCTGCTCGAACTGCTAAAAAGATGGAGGCTATCAATAAGTTCAAGCAAGAGCCCGATGAGACTCTTTATCAGGCTTGGGAGTGATTTAAAGATTTATTATTGAAATGTCCTCAACACTATTTGACTGCTATGCAGGAGGTGATATTGTTTTATCAGGGATTGGACGTGCCTACTCGACAGATCTTGGATTCTAAGGGAGCCGTACCTCTGATGAGTGCAGTAAATGCTAGGAAAGCCATCCAAGAAATGGCTGATAATTCTCATAAATGGCACAATTGAACCTCTACTAGATCTGAGAGCATCAATACTTTTGATGGATATGCTGCAACTCAAGCTCAATTGGATAAAATATAACTTAGTAGAGATATGAAGAAATGGGATGAAAAAGCTTATGTTGCTTAAGTTGGTTGTGAATCATGCAATAGACCTCACTACACTAAAGATTGCCCATCCAAGAAAGAATGTGAGACATTTGAAGAAGCATACTACACCCAACTTGGCCAACCATTTCAACCATCAGGAAGGTATAGGGCAGCTGCTCCAGGATACTATCAAAGGGACAACGGAAATCCGTCATATCAAGAAATGAGGCAAACTTTGGATGACACCTTGAAGCAGATTATGGCAGATGCCGCTAAAAAACATGAAGAAAATGGTGCTATGATCAAAGAAATACGATCTTTAACTGATGCTACTGTTAGAAATCAATGAGCTTCGATCAAGAACAACAAATCAGTCAGATAAGCAAGGTACTTCAAGATAGGGGATATGGAAGTCTACCAAGCTCAACTGAAACAAATCGAAGGGATCATGTCAAAGCAATCACCACTACTGAAGAAGTCTTGCCTAATGTGCCTTTTCCTGGAAGACTATTGGATGCTACTGATGCTGTAAAGCCCAAATTTTTCTTTAACTCTTCAATCAGTTTAAGAAGATTGCTCAAAGGGAAATCAAGGAATGAAGAAGAGATAAAGGTTAAAATGAAAAAAGAGTGCTCTGCAACCGATCACAAAAGCCTTGCCTCACAAAGAAAAAGATCCAGGGAGTTTACCTTGCCTTGTAATATTAATGATATGTGTTTAAGTAATGCCTTGGCTGGTTTAGGAGGTAGTGTTAGTGTGATTACCTTTAAGACATTCGCTACCTTAGGCTTAGGAAAATTGGCTCCCACTAAGCTACTTATTGAATTGGCAAATAAAACTGTAAAACGACCTGAGGGTATAGCCGAAAATGTGCTTGTTAGGATTGAGAAGTTCGTTTTACCCATAGACTTTTTTATACTAGATATGACTGAGGACATCAAGATTCCCTTGATCCTTTGATGACCTTTCTTGTCTACTGCTCATGCTAAGATAGATGTTTAAAAGAAAAATCTCATTAAGAGTAGGGGATGACAAACTAGTCTATAAGTGTGAAAATCCGATTAAGAGCATCATTATAAGTGTTTATGTGCTAGGATTAAGAGAACGAATGGACCTCGACCTAGAAGCTAGGCTAATGGGCGAGACGTGGGGATTTTAGGCCTATAAGCTTAATAGGATGTTACTACAAAATGTTGGCTAAAATTCTTGCGGAATGGGTAAAGAAAGTGATAGGGGAAGTGGTGGGTGATGTTCAAAATGCATTCATAAAAGGAAGATTCATACTCGATGGAGTTCTTGTTGCAAATGAAATGGTTGAGTATTTAAAGAAGACGAAAGGAAAAGGTTTAGTTTTCAAGGTAGATTTTGAGATAGCATATGATAGCATTAATTTGAGGTTTTTAGATGATATTATGAAAAGGATGGGGTTCGGTAGTAAATGGTGCAAATGGGTTAAGAACTGCCTAAAATCAGCTTCAACGTCGATCTTGGTAAACGGGTCCCCAATGAAGGAGTTTGCTTTAGAGCGTGGTGTTCGACAAGGAGATCCACTATCTCCTTTTTTATTCATCCTTGTGGCGGAAGGATTAAATGCTTTAGTTAGTGAGGTAGTAGAAAAAGGTATATTCAAAGGTGTAGCCGCGTAGTGGTTGGTGTCGATAGAGTTGTCGTGTCTCATTTGCAATATGGTGATGACACGATATTTTTTGGCGAGTGGAGTAAAGAGAATGCAAAAGCATTGATATGTATCTTGAAATGCTCTGAGGAGGTGTCGGGGTTAAAGGTGTGTTGGAACCATAGTTTTACTATTTTGTGAAGTCTCGGTCATTTGTAATAATGCTAGGTTGCTTAGTTATTATTTACTATCATTTACATATTGTATTAAGTTTACTAGGCTTAAGAATGAGGTCCATGGGCCTCAAGCCCATACGTTTCATGTAAGGGGAAGGAGTAGGAATGTTGCCCTAGCTCCTTTCCTATAAATACTAGTCTTAGGCATTTGTAAACTTGGTTGGTTATTTGGAAACATTAAGGAAACTCTTGCATTTCATTTTTCTCAAATTTCTCATAATCATCCCACTCTCATTCTCATCTCATTTCTCTTTATATCATACTTGTGTTTACTAAATGGTGACCTAACAAGTGGTATCATTCGCTAGAGGAAGGTGTAGTTCTTGTTTTTCATTGATTTCTTTCTTACAAATTCGTTTTTTTATCGAATTTCTTGTGAAATTTTAAACTTTTGTTTTGTTTCTTGGTTTTTCTCACATCTTTGCTTACAAACTTGTGTTTAAAATCAAAACAAACCATAAAGTTCCAAACTTTTACAAAATATTCGATTTTTTGCTTCTTTGTACTTTTATCGAAAACTTTCAAATTTGAAATTTTTCTTAAAGTTGTCTACTTTCTTTAAGATCTACTCATTTTATACAAAAAAAGTACAAGAATCTTGAAATAAAAACGAGTTTTAGGATTGCTTTCTTTGAAAAACAAAATTCTACAAGTTATCGAGATCTTCCTACTTGCCTATTTCGAGATCTTCTCAAAGTGCACTACCTCGTCTTCGTTTGTGTGGACTCGGTATTTTCTTTCTTGTATAAGAAAGTTAAGTACTTCGACTTTTGGGAAAGTTTTCGAAATTGTATAATTTCGAAAAACTAAGTTTCGAGAAAATTTATCGAGAACTTTGATTAAGTTATCGAAATCTTATTTTTTCGATAAACCTGTTTAAGTATCGAAATCTTACTTCTCGATAAAACTGAAAAGTTTCGAAATCTTTTCTCGATAATCTGCCAAGTTTCTCGATAATCTGCCAAGTTTCTCGATAATCTGCCAAGTTTCTCGAAAATCTGCTAAGTTTCGAAAACTTATTATCGAAATCTTATTTGGAGTTGTGCTAAGTTTCTCGATAATTGGTTTATTCTACACTTTCTACAAGATCCATTTCTACACAAGTGTTTTAAGATGTCTCAACCACCAAATCATTACTTCCCTCATATTCAGCAACCTCAACATCAGCAGTCTCAGCAACCTCAGCATCAGCAGTATCAGCAACAACAATACCTTCCGCACATAATGAATCAACAACCTCCTAAATACAATCCACTACAGAATTACCTAATGATGCAACATCAGCTCATTCCTCAACAACAATCATATCAAGTGCCACAACAAACCAATCAGTTTTCCTCCAAACAACCTCACTGGTTTGACAGAATGTGTGAAGTTATTACAACTCAACAATCCCGACATGAGGCAGGATCACTTGAGACACCTCCAATGCTTACACCTGGGAACTATGTTCAATGGTCAAGTCGATTCTTACGATTTGTTGAGCTTAAGAAACCTCATGGGAAATTCTTGAAGCAAGTGATACTTGAAGGACCATTTGAGTGGCCAACTAGATTTGAAGCTGGTGATCCACATGCCGATCCTCCACGTCCTCCTGGTGATAGACCCCTTCCAGAATCTGCACTCACTGAAGAACAGAAACTACATCGTGAAGCTGATCAGTACGCAATGGCTTACATACTTCAAGGCATACCTAATCCGATCTATCGAAGTGTCGATGCTCAGAAAACAGCCAAAGCTATGTGGGAACACGTTCATCTCCTTATGGAAGGAACTCAATTGAACAAAGATGACATGGAATCCAAGCTATACATGGAATACACTGACATCACAATTGAACCTGGAGAGTCACTTGAATCCTACTATCATCGATTCACAAATGTGGTTAATGATCTGGAACGTCACAAAATCACAGTACCAAGGATTGCTGTGAACTCCAAATTTGTTGGTAGTCTTGGCCCTGATTGGCATAAATATGTGACATTTGTTCGTCAAACAAAGAATTTGCATGATGCTCCATATGGTTTGTTGTATGATTTTCTGAAACATCATGAACCTGAAGTAGAAAAAGATCGAGCTCTACGAGGAGGATACACACCAACTTCTACACCAAATTCTTTGGCTCTCGTAGCTCAGTCTTCCTACGCTCCACCACCAATGTCTAATCATGCATATGTTCAAGAGCAGAACTACTTCAGTTATCCACAATCTTCCACCTCGAACCAAATGGTCCCTTATGATTCATCTCTACCGAATACTTCTACTCAACTTGTTCCGTTAAACAACAATGATTCTGTGTACTACTCCAATTCCAATGAAGATGACGATGATGACTTTCATACGTTGAATCAGGGACTTGCTCTTATTGCTCGTGCTTTCAGCAAATTCTCCAACAAAACAAACAACCGTCAACGGTCATCTTCAAATACAAGGAATCAAGCGGTTGTTCATGATGGAAGAGTGGAAATTCAGAATCGCAATTATGGTCGATTTGGTTCAGGAAGTTCTTCCGGAAATTATGGGAATGATCAGAGGTTCAGTAACAATACGGGGTTCAAGAACAACTCCGGATCTTCTCAACAAAGGTCTGACTCAGTTGCAACAAGGAACTCCAACTCAGGTAATGCAGTTTGGTGCTACAATTGTAATGAGCAAGGTCACATAGCTACAGCATGTCCCAAACCGAGAACTCGCGGTAGTAAGTTTCACAAGCAGGCGTTACTCATGGCTCTTCAAGATGAAAAAGACGGACATTTCCCTGAACAAGATAACAACTTCATGGCAAATGTGAACAATGATGATGACATGGAAGATCTGGAAGCTAATGCAGCTGTGATGCTTATGGCCAACATGCAGGAACTAAAGCTCAATGATTCAGGTCCAGTGTATGACACTGACGGCTTGTCTCAGGTACATGACCTCAATGAATGCTTTATTAATGAAATAGTCTCACCTTCTGCTTATGAATCAGATATGGCGCAAGTTGTTCCATCTAAATCATCTTCATCATCTCAAAAAGATGAACAAATAAGCACAGTTGTCATATTCGATGATGACACAGTTATTTCATTTGATGATCCTATTGAGAATAATGAACATGATAATTTAGAACAACATGAACCATCATTTGATCCAGACCCTGACCTAATATTGTTATCTAAACAACTGGATGCTCAACGATTGCAAATTATAAAATGCAACGAGATAAATAAATTTTTAAAAGAACAAAATGCGTCACTTGCAAAAGATATTGAATGTTATAAAATTCAACTTTCAAATCAGGATGAAAAGATTAAAAATGCAAAAAGTTTTGAAAATGCTTTTCAAGAATCTTACAATAAAGAACAAGATCTTCAACGCAAAATGCAAGATTTAATTGAATCAAACGGAAAGTTGATTTCGAAACTTGAAAGTGAAAAGTGTGAATTGAAAATGCAAGTTGAACGTCTTCAAACAGAACTTTCAAAAACAGAAACAGAATTGTCAAGTTGTCAAAAAGATTTTTGTGAACATAAAATACGAAAAAGAAAATACATCGATGACTTACTCGGTGATATTGTTGATCTTGAAAAACAACTCAAAGAATTTCGTCACATTGTTTACAAACACGGGAACTCTGTCACCACAATTCAGAAATTTACTTTAAAACCGAGACCCGATAAACGATTTGCACTTGGTGATTACAATTCAATGTTTCTTCACACGGCATTGAAAGATATTCCAAAAATTTACAGTATGGATTATTTAATGGATAATACGGTTGTGCGTGCTGTTGTTTTTGATACTGAGGAAGAAGAAGAACTTGAAGACGAGAGTCGGTCAAAAATGAGTAATGTTCAATATTGGACACCATATGACTATTCAAAAGCTCCTCCACTTTCAAAATCTTTTGTCACTCAAAAGGAATTACCTGAGAAATCATGGTTTATCGAAGAGTCATATGTTTCATCTCACAATGCAGCTCCTGTCCCACCTGTAGCACAAATAAATGGTCCTTTACCATCATCCGGTGAACTCACACGTTTACCAAAATGTCGTGTTTTAAATTATTTCAAAACCTTTATGGAAGACATCGATATTTTGGAGGAAACAATTGAACGCAATTCTGAAATAAAAATTGAAACTTTTCAATCCGCTTACGAGCGAGAAAAGAGAGATATTTTTCAAAAACAAATGAAACCAATTGTTCAACACCTCCGTCTATGTGCTACACGTTGGGATCAGGAACTTCAAAAGGAGGTCAAAAATATGATAAACGTTTTTGATACTGCTGAAAATGAGATTTTGGTCCAAAAGCTACAAACAAAAGTTTTCAAAAATGATGCTGATCGACTCTTGGAACAAGTTCTCTGTGCTGATATTATGTCTGTTATCATGAATGATCTCTATAAATCTGGTACTTCTATGCTTGTGGACGATCTCTGTGTTGACAATAATTCGTTGAATGTGGAATTAGAGACACTTAAAAATGAGAATGAAAATCTGAAGAAAAAGAATGATGATGTGACAAAACAGTTTTCAAAAGAAATTTTTCAACTCAAACAAAAGCTTGATTGGTGTCAAGCTCAGAGTCTTAGTAAGGAATTGAAACTTCAAAGTCAAAGTGTTTCTAACTCTTGTCAGCTTTGCAAAAACATTGAGTCTTTCAAAAGTTTGTGTCTCAAATATGAGAAAGAAATTGCGGACTTAAAAATTGAAAACGTCGAATGGCAACAAAACCGCGATGACATCAAATATTGCAATGGTTTACTCGAGTCTGAAATTCAGGATAAAAATCACATCATCATCGATTTAAAAGAGAAAGTTAGGCTACTTCAAAAAGGAAAGATGGTTGACACCACGGTGATAGCACCAGGAATGTATAAATTAGACAAAACGGAAAAAGGAAAGGTTGTTCATAATACTAATGTTGATACCTCCACTTCTACAGGACTAGTCCCCACTACTAGCGTTAGCAAACCCAAGCGGAAAAGTAAAAAGAAGAATAGGATCTTGCAACGTAAGAGAGGACACCTAGAAGCTGAAGAAGTAGAAGACCAACTTAGGAATTTGAATAAAACTCATGTTGCATCCGATTTAGATTCTAATCTGGCAAATTGTAATCGAAATCTAAATGTAACGAATGATGAACCTTTGAATGTTTTGAATATTAATGCATCTTGTGTGTTTTGTCGTAAAAGCGTATCATCTGGTGATCATACAAAATGTTTAGCTAATTCTCTTCTAAATCGTCATAAGAAACGTAGGACACGCATTCCTTCTAGGCCCACTATTGCATCTAAGTCTAACTTAGGAAAGCCGTCTTCTACGGTTTCTAATGCAGCTGTAGTTACCCCCATAGATGCCAAGAACAAATCTAGGATTGCGTCAACGACTAGTGCATTTAACATTAAGAAAGCAAATACTAGTTGGAATTGGCAACGTTGGTTACAACACAAACCAGACTTTCAATGGATTCCTAAATTATTGAATAAATGTGTTTCTAACCAACAGGAACCCGCACTATCTTTGGGTTCCACCCTTACTTCTGTTCCATCTGTGCCCTCTTCTTGTGCTGCAGGTGGTACAGATCATTCTCTGGATTGTTGATAGCGGATGCACCCGACACATGATAGGCAATCTCAAACTGTTGAATAACTTTGTCTCAAAGTTCATTGGCACTGTCAGATTCGGGAATGATCATTACGCTTTAATCATGGGATATGGTGACTATGTAAGTGGGAACATCGAAATTAGCCGTGTTTATTATGTGGAAGGCCTTGGACACAACCTTTTCTCTGTTGGTCAATTCTGTGATGGGGATCTAGAAGTGGCATTTCGTGAGAAAACTTGCTTTGTTCGTGACTTACAAGGAAACGATCTTATGACTGGCTCACGTGACTCCAATCTTTACACTATATCAATGTCAGATATGATTGCAACATCTCCGATATGTCTTCTCTCCAAAGCAGAGTCTACTAAATCTTGGTTATGGCACAAACGTCTTTCGCACTTGAATTTCAAAACCATGACGGACCTAGCTCGATATAAACTTGTTGATGGATTTCCAAGATTCCGTTTCACCAAAGATCACTTATGTCCAGCCTGTGAACAAGGCAAGAGTACTCGTGCTCATTTTCCCTCAAAACCTGAACAAAGTACGAATCATATCTTACAACTGCTACATATGGATTTGTGTGGACCGATGCGTGTTCAAAGTATCAACGGTAAACGCTACATACTAGTAATTGTGGATGACTTCTCCAGATGGACTTGGGTTTATTTTCTACGAAGTAAAGACCAAGCTCCTTCAATGATCATCACCTTTCTCACCAAAATTCAAGTTCAGCTTCGCAACACAGTACGAATCGTCAGAACTGACAATGGAACTGAATTTAAGAATCAGACACTTCGGTCTTATTATGAGAAAGTGGGAATTGAACATCAGACATCTATTCCTAGAAGCCCAGAACAGAATGGTGTGGTTGAAAGACGCAACAGGACGTTAGTGGAAGCTGCTAGAACTATGTTAATTAATGCTCAATTACCGGATTACTTGTGGGCAGAAGCTGTTTCAACTGCATGTTACACTCAAAACCGTTGTATGATCACAAAACGTCATCGCAAAACACCATATCAAATTGTTCACAAAAGGAAACCTAACATCGATTACTTTCATGTTTTTGGAGCACTCTGTTATCCGAAAAATGATCGTGATGATTTAGGTAAACTTAAAGCAAAGGCTGACATCGGAGTGTTCGTTGGATATTGTGAAAATTCTAAAGGTTTTCGAATTTGGAATCGTCGTACTCGAGAAATTCAAGAAACCATTCACGCTAATTTTGATGAACTCACCCAAATGGCTTCTGAGCAACACAGCTTAGGACCCGAATTTAACCGTCTCAACTCACAGGCATCTCCAGCTGAACCGTTGCCTCTTAACCGCAAAGAATTAGAAACCTTGTTTGCTCCACTATTTGATGACACAATTGAATACCGTCCTACTGAGGTCTCACCAAATTCCGCTGCTCAACCTGATCACACACAAGTACCAGACTCACCTCAACAAACTTCAACAAGTGTTGAGAGAGACGGCCCTCCAATTGTATCACCATCTACAGCAGAACAAACTGGTTCTACTTCCCGCCTTTCAGCTGAAGATCCACCACAACTATCAGTTCCACAATCCGCAGTGCATGATCCTGATGCATTCTTTAATCCGTTTGCACCAGCTACTACAATTCCTGATATAGCTGAGTCGTCAACACGCAACTTGGATCCTGCCAACATGCGAGATACATATCAACTACACCCTTCAACACATAAATGGACTCGTGACCATCCACTAGTTCATATCATTGGCCATCCAGATGCACCTGTTATGACAAGACAACGACTTCACACTGATGGAGAAACTTGCATCTACGCACTCACAGTGTGTCATGAAGAACCCAAAAACATTAAAGAAGCAATGACTTATGACAACTGGATTGAATCTATGCAAGAGGAATTTCAGCAATTCATTCGATTAGAAGTCTGGGAATTAGTTGAAAGACCTGACGGAGTCTTTGTCATCGGGTTAAAATGGATCTGGAAGAATAAGCTTGACGCAGAAGGGACAGTCATCCGCAACAAATCACGTCTGGTAGCGAAAGGATACTCTCAACTTGAAGGTCTTGACTTTGCTGAATCCTTTGCTCCAGTGGCAAGACATGAAGCTGTTCGGATCTTTTTGGCTTATGCTGCACATAGGAATATGGTGGTTTACCAAATGGATGTGAAAACAGCATTTCTAAATGGAGAACTCCGTGAAGAAGTTTATGTCAGCCAACCTGAAGGCTTCGTTGATCCAGAGCGTCCTAATCACGTCTACCGACTCAAAAAGGCTCTCTACGGACTCAAGCAAGCTCCACGGGCGTGGTATGATAAACTGTCCACTTTCTTACTGGCCAATAAATTCCTTAAAGGATCAGTGGATCCCACACTATTTACAAAAACCTACGGGGAGGACTTACTTGTTGTTCAAATATATGTCGATGACATCATTTTTGCCTCAACAAAACGAAGTTATTCTAATGATTTTGCAAAATTAATGAAAGATAATTTTGAAATGTCCATGATGGGTGAACTTACGTTCTTTTTAGGACTACAAGTTCATCAATCACCCCGTGGAATTTTTGTACATCAGTCCAAATATGCTCTTGAAATTTTAAAGAAACATGGAATGATGACTTGTGATACTTATAATACACCAATGGGTTATACCACAAAACTAGATGCTGATTTACATGGGACTCCCGTTGACCCTACCAAATACCGAAGTATGATTGGGTCCCTCATGTATCTCACAGCTAGTAGACCTGATATAGTTTTTGCTGTCTTCATGTGCTCACGTTATCAGTCAAGACCAACTGAAAAACACCTCAATGAGGTCAAAAGAATCCTTCGATACATAAAGGGAACCATTAACTTGGGGATCTGGTATCCGAAGGATTCTGGTTTTGAACTAATTGCTTTTTCAGACGCTGATCATGCAGGATGTTTAGACACACGCAAAAGTACATCTGGTGGTTTACAGTTTCTTGGAGACAAACTTGTGTCATGGCAATCTAAGAAGCAGGACTGCACGTCTTTGTCATCTACAGAATCTGAATACGTAGCCATGTCGGCTTGTTGTGCTCAAGTCATCTGGATGAGATCACAACTCAAAGACTATGGCTACCTATTCAACAAGATTCCTATCTACTGTGATTCAAAGAGTGCGATTGCTATCTCCTGCAACACTGTGCATCATTGCAAATCCAAACACATCGATCTCCGTTATCATTTCATCAAAGAGCATGTGGAAAGGGGTACAGTTGAACTTTATTTCGTTGGAACTGAATACCAATTGGCGGACTTACTTACCAAATCCTTGGCACCATCAAGGTTTGCTAGTCTAGTTCACCAGATTGGTATGAGATGTTTGACACCAGAGGATCTGGAAAAGTTTTTAAAATACCACTGATCGTCAAACATCACTACTATCTCTGTATAATATTTGTCTTTCTTTCTTTACTATAAACTAATCAAAACCCAAAAAAAAAAAAAAAAAAAAAAAAAAAAAAAAAAAAAAAAAAAAAAGATTTTTCACATTTTTATTTTCCTTAAAAAAAAAAAAAAAAAAAAAAAAAAAAAAATACTAATGCAAGTATATCGCTTCCATTCAACACCTTGTTCTTACTTTACAAGTGTTGAGGGGGAGTCACGCTTAAATTTTTTTTTTTCTCTTAACAATTTTAAATAGATATACTTGCATATTTCTCGTTTTTTTAAGGTTCGGAGAGTGTGTGGGTGGTCTTATTTCACTACACTTTGTCTCATTTGGTTTAATTTCTTCATAAGTTAACTTAACGAAGTCACATCTCAATGTCCATAGACTTGCTAGTTACTTTAGGGTTCTAGTTAAAGTATTTCATAATTAAGGGACTCATGTTGCCAAATACTTAAAGTTTCTAAAACTTTTGAACACTAGTTTGTTTGGTTATTAAAGTCCAAGGACTAAAAGTGACAAAAATCAAAGTTTTAAAAATTACTTAAACATACAAACCGTACCACTTAAACCCTACAAATTTCAAAACCACTTAAACCCTCTTCTAAACCTACGGTTCATAATCAATCGAGCAAACCACAACCTTGATCATTAAATTGTAAGTTCCTATGGATTCACTTGGGCATTACAAACATAGGTTCTTGAATAATTGGTTTTTCAATGGTTAGATCTCATGTTATCATGAATTCGAAAACTAGGGTTAGGATCTCGATAACGTGAGTAATCTGTTGTAAGGGTTAATTCTTGATGGGGTTTAGTCACTTTACTTGTTTCTAATACTTTCTCATCAGTTATTATCTCATTCTATCATGTTTGCTTGGTTCTCGATTTCAAAAGAATGGGTCGAAGTGGATATTTTAGCTTCAGTGATTATTTGGTTGATGTTAGTGGTGGGATTTGCTTATTTGGTCTCTTATGTGCATTTTCTATCTAGCTAGGATGTTTCTCACTGTTTTTACATGTATCTCGAAATACTTGTTTGTTTCGGTCGTGTAAAATTATCGAGATATACATGTCTCAAGTGTTGACTATTGTGCAATATGTCTTGTTGTGCATCATACTTGTTGTTGTGATATACTAGAACTCAGTAACACTCACTTGTCTCACCTTCATGAAGTTATCGAAATACATGTTCTTGATTTTATATCGAAATCTTTGTGTTTGCCTTAAGAATGTTTAATCTACCTTGGTGACAGGCTGTTAGCATTAAAAATGTGTATTATGAAGTGATGGTCATTCTCATATTGTAACTTTTTGTCGTTTGTTAAGTTTAGTAATTGTTTAGTCATTGGGCTTTGGACTTGGCAAGCTAATATGTTATGTGCTATGTTTCATAAGCCTTGTTATCTAACCATGTAACCAAGTCCAAGCCCAAGCCCATAGAAAGCCCATAGGGCATCTCATGTATCTTACTATTTAAACACCTCAAAGGCTCATTTGAGGTGTGTGCTTGTGTGTGTATTTGTGTGTGTTTCTTAATAATATTCTCTCATTTTCCATCTCTCTAGTTACACATATTCGAATCACATATAAGTCACCAAGTCACCATCTTTCTTCTTCTAATCTTCTATAGTTGTGATAAAGTTGATATATCTAAGGTCCAACAAGTGGTATCAATCGCCTAACAATGATTTAGGAGTGTTGGGGTTTGTTGGTTTCGTTTTTTTTTTAGGCTTTCCACACGTTTTTTTTAGAAAAGTTCTTACTTTTCTTGTTTTTCTTGGTTTTTAACACCTTTTTGAATACAAACTAGTGTTATAAACCTTTTCTAACAAGAAAGTTTCAACCTTTTTGAAAATTTCAAGCCAAAAAATTCGAATAGGTTTTTGTACTTGTTTTCGAGATCTCAAAAAGTTTCATAAAAATCATCAAGTTTTGAACTTTCTTCTAGTTTTGGTGTTTTTTAGCTTAGAAGTACAAGAATCTTGGATTAAACACTTCATTTGGGTGAGCTTTTATCATAATCAAAAAACTGCCACAGTTTCGCAATCTCCTCTTTGACCAGTTTTCGAGAACATCAGAAACGGTCTCGTTCGTGCTCAAAATTGGATACTCAGTATTTTCTCTCTTGTATAAGAAAGAAATTACTTCGACCTTTGGGCTAAGTTTCGAAATTGTACAATTTCGAAATCTCTTGTGAAACTGGGTTTTCGAGAAAATCACAAGTTTTTCGAGAACTTCAGAGTTTATCGAGAACTTTTCAAGTTTTTCGAGAACTTTAGAAATTTTCGAGAACTTCAGAGTTTATCGAGATCTTTTCAAGTTTTTCGAGAACTTTAGAAATTTTCGAGAACTTCAGAGTTTATCGAGATCTTTTCAAGTTTTTCGAGAACTTTAGAAATTTTCGAGAACTTCAGAGTTTATCGAGATCTTTTCAAGCTTTTCGAGAACTTTAGAAATTTTCGAGAACTTCAGAGTTTATCGAGATCTTTTCAAGTTTTTCGAGAACTTTAGAAATTTTCGAGAACTCCAGAATTTATCGAGAACTTTTTGATATTATCGAGAACTTTTGATATTATCGAGAACTTTTGATATTATCGAGAACATAGCAAAGTTTCGAGAATTTTGACAAAAGTGAGGTTTTTGACGACTGAACTTCAAACGGCCATAACTTTTGAACCGTAACTCCGTTTTCGACGAATCAGCTGTCAAAACGACCGTCAGACAGAGGAGAACGACACGCTAAATGATTTATCGATTTAGGCGAAGTTTCGAGGCCTAAAAACGCTCCGAGAAGAAGTTATTGAGGTTTTAAGGTTTTCAGTCAAAATTTTCACCATAAAAACTTGCATCAATTCACTCTAAACTCTACTCCTATTTCGTTGGAACGATCCAAGAATCAACTTTATCCATCTAAACTTCATCAATGGCGTCTCAGCAAGATATTCATGCAGCAGGTGCGGAAAACCGACCTCCTATGCTTGAAAAAGGTGGATATCTCCCATGGACAAGCCGCATGCTTCGTTACATCAAAACTAAGACTGATGGTAACCTCATGCTCAACTCCATTAAGAATGGTCCATTTCAGCCAAGACAAGTTCAAGTTGTCGGTGATCCAAACTCAACAAATCCTACTGAACCATACATGCGTCTACAAACAGAAGAAGATTACACTGATGAAGACAAGGCGCAGATCAAAGCTGATGACATGGCAATGCATCTAATCCAACTTGGATTACCTCGGGAGATATTTGCTGCGGTCGACAGCTGTGAAACTGCTCATGCTATGTGGGAACGTGTTAGAAGGATTTGTCATGGAACAGAGATTGGACAACAAGACGTTGAGAACAAACTTCTTACTGAATGGGAGAACTTCACATCCACTAAAGGTGAACAGATTGAGTCATACTACACAAGGTTTTGCACGTTGATGAATGAGTTAATCAGAAACAAGTTGACACCTCGAACAATTGCAACAAACATCAAATTCATCAATAACCTTCCAGAAGAATGGGGTCGTTATGTTACAATTGTTAATCAGACAAAGGACTTACATCAGGTGAATTATGATCAACTCTATGACTTTCTGAAGCAAAACCAAGCTGAGGCTAATGAAGTTAGGAAAGAAAGATTGGCAAAGAATCATGATCCTCTCGCACTAATTGCTAATACACCAACACCATTACAAGTGAACACTCAACAACCATCATCTTCCACTCACAACTACATGCAACCATCCTACATTCAACAACCAACACCGGTCTACCAACAACAATTCTACCCACAGCAACAACAACATCTTATTCCACAACAGCAATACCCACAATTTCAAGAACCAGAATTCACTGAAAATGATGAAGCTACTGCAGCATTGACTCAAGCATTTGCTTTTCTGACAAAAGCTTTCCAAGGACGCTATTCTACACCAACAAACAACAACCAAAGGATTTCATCAAATACTCGCAACAGGCAGATCGCTCAGCCGAGTTTCAATATGGGCAATGGAGGCCACATGGTTGGAGTTTATGGGAATCAACAAGGATACGCTACTGGAATTAATATGGGTAATCAGAATATGCAGAATGCAGGTCAGTATGCAGGGAATCAGTATGGTCAGAATGCAGGGAATCAGTTGGGTCAGATTGTTGGAAATCAGAGGGGTCAGAATGTTGGTAATCAGGCAATAGGTAATCAGAATAGGAACGTTGCAGCTCCAGTAGTTGGGAATTTGGGAAATATGAATCAGGGTAATCCGGTAAAGTGTTTCAACTGCCAGGGTGTAGGTCATATGGCAAGGAACTGTCCTACTAAGCCAAAAAAGAAAGATCTAGCGTACTTGCAAAAAGCAGTAATGTTGGCACAAAAGGCAGAGGCAGGATTTCCGTTGAATGCAGAGGAGAATGACTTTATGGCTCTTATGGATGACATGGAAGATAGAGAAGATATCGATGCGAACTGCATATTCATGGCGAATCTTCAGGAAGCTAAGTATGACACGGATTCTGACACACTTCCTGTTTATGACACCAATGCACCATCTGAGGTATCTAATTTTAACACATGTCACAATAATGATATATTTGATATGTCTCCTCATGAGGAACAGCATTTTGAGAAGCAAGAACCCACTTATGATACATCCCTGGACACGCCAAGTAGTAGCAATACTCCTTCAGCAACTCCAGATATGAATCATAATGGAGGCTTCGTTTCACAGCATGCTGAGAATGATGAGGAAACACGTGCTTTATTTGAATCATTATTGAATAATTGTCGTATTGAAATTGAGAATGTGCAAAAGGTCAATCGCGATGTTAAGGCCGCGAATGTTAAATTGACCGCTGAGCTTGAGAGTTACAAATCAACCGTTAAAGCTTTTGAATTTCATAACAAAAGATTGTCTGAATTAGAAACTGGTTATCAAAATTCCATTTCAGAGAAACAACAATTGCAACTCAAGTTTGACACACTTGATGTTAATTCTTTCAAAAAGATAAAATCTTTAAACACGGAAATTTCTGATTTACAAAACCAACTTTCTAAACAAAAAACAGCTTATTCCAATCTTGAAAAAGAAATGGATGAGTTGAAAAAGGATTTTGCAAAGAAAGAAGACAAACTTTTGGAAGAAATCGTAGAGTCAGAACACATGATTGCTCATTTAGAGGAATTAGTGGTTAAGTCGGGTCAGTCGAGTCAAACAATGAAAATGATTTCAAATCAAATTCATCCGATTTACCATACGAAACATAAAATGGGTCTTGGTAACAACACCCCTTGTAATCTCAAGAAAGCTCAGCAAGAACAGAATGTTTTGTACAATGGTAATGTGATTTATACCAAACATGATCCTCCCGTCGTTCGGGATTCTGTGCTAACGATTGAACATGTCGAAGAGAGCATAAATAAAATGAAACAAAAGGATTTGAAACCCATTGATTACAACAAATTGAACAAACTTTCGGGAATCACTTTTGTTCCACAAAAAGAACCGTCTGTGTTTTCCATTAAACGACCATTTGCAAAATTCTTGTCTAAAAAGAAAGTTGTTTCCAAATCTCTTTCAAAATTAGAACAAATGTCCTCTAACAACACTTTTAAAACAAGTGAGGCTAGAAACATTCTCGATGACGTTAAAATGAGAATTCAAGAACTTCAAAACATTGTTAAATCCAAAACTTCCATCGATATTAACAACTGGCATTCTAGTTTTCACATCGAACAGCAAAAGGTGTTTCAAAACGAAATTACTATTCCACTGAATAACATCAGCGCGAGTGTAAAAAATTTTGAACTTGTTTTCTTAAAAGAAACGGCCGAATTTGTCAAGGACCACAAATCCCTGGTAAACGAAGCTAATGATGCTCGTGAAAACATGAATGTTTTGGAAAACCTAAATGATTCTCTTTTCGAAGCTGTTATGACCACTGACATCATGTCCATCATTTTACAAACATATTCTGTTCAAGACGATGAACGACTAAGAGCTGAGACCTCCGCAATTGTTTCAAAATATGAAAATGCTCTTATAAAGCTTGAAAAAGAAAATGTGTCATATTTTAAACAACTTGATCGGAAAAAGGAAGAATGCAAGTATGACAAATTGTCGTATGAGCGTGCCTTAAAGAACATGAAAGAGCAAAATGATCTTTTGAGGGCTCAGCTTGAAAGTCAAAAAGGAAAGGGTGAGGAAACTAAGTTTGCAAAACCATTGACTTCGGAGAAACCAAATGTTTCAAACACGATTCAAAAACCAAAGATGTCAATTTCAAGGTTTGCTCCAAAAGTCGATGAGAATAAGAATTTGACAAAACCAGTCACTCCAACACCCTTGCCCAAGCAAAGTGTAAATGAAAAGATTGTTGATAAAGGAAAAGCGGTTGTCGTAACACCAAAAGTAATAGCACCTGGCCTTTTTAGGATTAGTCCCACTAATGCGTCTGCCTCAACATCTAAGACAAATGACAAGTGCATAAAGGCTAATTCTAAAGAATCTAGGGATGCTAAAAAGCACAACAATATAAATCCTAATGTGTGTGCCTTACCTTCTACAGGATTAGAAAGCACCTCTAGGAGCAGCAGACTAAAGCCTAAGAGCAATACAAGGAACAATAGAGTCTCGCCTGTCTCTAAGAGTAGTAGCAAGAATAAAGTTGAAGAAGTAGAAGAACACCCTGGGAATTTATCGCTTTGTAATAAGAGACATGTTTCATCTGAATGTAATGTCGAACGTACTATTTCTAATGCATGTAATGACTCTGTTTGTTTAATATGCAAGAAATGTTTAATTAATGATGTTCATGATGAATGTGTTTCTAAGAATGTGAATGTTACGCCTGAACAGAAGGATGTTCCAAAAAGACCTAGTGCTAGATCCAGATCTTTAGAACGATTAGTTGCACGATTTAGGAGTACCACTATTAGTCGAATGCCTAGGAACTATCTTAAGTTTTGTATGTGGATTCCGACGGGTAGAGAGTTCACTCTTAAGGACGGCAAATTAGAAATAACTCAAGCTAAACAAGTAGCAACTGTCCATGAGTGTGATTATGCTTTTAATCCTAACCCCATGGAACCCAATTCAACACGGTTTCCAAATACAAACTCTTCTGTTCTTGGCAGGTTATCGAAATATGTCTTTGGATCGTCGACTCGGGTTGCTCCAAGCACATGACCGGGAACTTAAAGCTGCTGATCAACTTCATATGGAAATTCATGGGAACTGTACGCTTTGGAAATGATCATGTAGCAGCTATCCTGGGTTTTGGAGATCTTCAGTTTGGGAATTTTTTGATCACTCGAGTTTACTATGTCGAAGGGTTGGGACACAACTTGTTTTCAGTTGGGCAGTTTTGTGATGCAGATTTAGAAGTTGCATTCAGGCGAAACACGGTTTTTATAAGAAATTTGGTTGGTGATGATCTTTTAACTGGTAAACGTGGTACAAACTTGTATGCTATCGACATCAACCAAATGGCTTCTACATCACCAATTTGTCTTATGACAAGGGCAACCGAAACTAAGTCCTGGCTGTGGCATAGAAGATTATCCCATCTCAATTTCGACACGATCAACAAGTTAGCCAAAGACAACATCGTCACCGGACTTCCTAAGTTCAAATACACCAAGGAACACCTATGTCCATCATGCGAACAAGGAAAAAGCAAAAGAGCATCATATAAACCCAAAACCGTACCTAGTTCGGAAGCAAGGTTACATATGTTGCACATGGACTTATGTGGCCCAATGAGAGTTGAAAGCATTAATGGGAAGAAGTATATTCTCGTTATTGTTGATGATTTTTCAAGATATACTTGGGTAAAGTTTTTGAGATCAAAAGACGAAGCACCAGGCATCATCATCACCTTTCTGAAGCGTATTCAAGTTCTACTTCAAGCTCCAGTAAGGATTATAAGAACAGATAATGGCACAGAATTCACAAATCAGGAGTTAAGAACTTACCTCGAAGATGTTGGAATTACACATCAAACATCAGTTGTTAGAACTCCACAGCAGAATGGGGTAGTTGAAAGAAGAAATAGAACTCTTGTGGAAGCTGCTCGCACAATGCTGATTTTTTCTAGTGCACCACTATTCTTATGGGCTGATGCTGTAGCCACTGCTTGTTTCACTCAAAACCGATCCCTAGTCCATCCGAGATTCAATAAAACCCCATATGAGCTAGTGAACAACCGTAAACCTGACATCTCTTACCTTCACGTGTTTGGCGCCTTGTGCTATCCGACGAATGACAGAGAAGATCTAGGGAAGTTAAAAGCTAAGGGTGATATTGGAATCTTCATTGGATATTCAGAAAACTCGAGGGCATTCAGGGTGTATAATAGAAGAACGAAAAAGATAATGGAGACGATGAATGTGAAGTTTGACGAGATTTCACAAATGGCTTCTGAGAGATACGCTCTAGAACCCGCGCTTAATCCGATGGCTTCTAATCAAAACGGATTAGGACCCGCACCAAACCAGCAGACTTCTGGACACATCAGTTCAGGACTCGTGCCTAATGGAGCTCAGTCAACAAACACGGATAAACCTTCAGAACAAGAACTGGAAAATTTCTTCGAGTTAATGTTTGATGAATATTATGGTGGAACTTCGATAAATGCATCTCAACAACATTCCGCTGCACCCGCTCAAAACCATCCACCACCACCACCACCACAGGATGCATCCACAACAATCGAAGCTGAAGCACCAACTGCATCAACATCATCTACATCTACTCAAGCAACTCCAGTACTTGAAACTGTTCTACCAAACGTTGATGAGCAAAACCAAAACACAAATTTTCAAGAAGAACCAACAAATAATTCAAACGATGTTACATTAGAAGAAGAAGAAAAAGAAGTATTTGAAAACCCGTTTGCAACAGACTCTGCTGAATCTTCTTCAAGGTTACAAGAACCATCTAACACACATTCGTTACACCAAAGGTACCCTTCTACGTTTCAATGGACAAAAGACCATCCGTTAGTACATGTTATTGGTGATCCTTCAATGCCAGTACAGACGAGGAGACAACTTGCCACCGATCTCGAATTGTGCATCTACGTTTGCTCAATCAGCCTCAAAGAACCAAAGAACATTCGGGAAGCAATGGCAGAAAACCCTTGGATTGAAGCGATGCAGGAGGAATTTCTTCAATACCTGTTACATGATAGTTGGGAACTTGTTGAACGACCACTTGATAAACGTGTTCTTGATCTCAAGTGGTTGTGGAAGAACAAACTAGATGAGGAAATGACTGTCATTCGCAACAAAGCTCGTCTCGTGGCTAAAGGATATCCACAAGAAGAAGGGATAGATTTCGAAGAATCATTCGCGCCTGTAGCTAGACTTGAAGCAGTCCGGATTTTCTTAGCCTATGCAGCTCACAAAAACATCACAGTCTATCAGATGGACATTAAGACTGCGTTCTTGAATGGAACTCTGAAAGAAGAAGTGTATGTGAGTTAGCCAGAGGGATTCATCGACAAAGATCATCCAGACTACGTCTACAAGCTTAAGAAAGCCATCTATGGTTTAAAACAAGCTCCAAGAGCGTGGTATGACGAACTATCATCTTTCTTGCTCAAAAACAATTTCACAAAAGGAACGGTTGATGACACCTTGTTTATCAAAAAATTCAAAGATGACATTTTGATCGTTCAAATTTACGTGGACGACATTATTTTTGGATCAACCAATCCTAACCATTCAAAACATTTTGAAAATCTCATGAAAAGCAAATTTGAAATGTCCATGATGGGGGAACTAAAATTCTTTCTTGGTTTACAAATACATCAATCCCCTCGTGGTATTTTTATCAATCAAGCTAAATATACAATAGAGATTTTGAAAAAACATGGAATGGAAAACTGTGATTCTGTTGGTACACCAATGGTCACTTCACCAAAAATAGGTGCTGATTTGTTTGGGAAACCCATCGATCCGAAGAAATATCGGAGCATGATCGGTTCTCTCATGTACCTAACTGCTAGCCGACCCGATATTCAATTTGCTGTATGTTTATTAGCACGGTTTCAGGCAAAGCCTACCGAACTTCACCTCAAAGAGGTTAAACGGATCTTTCGGTACCTACGAAGCACCATTAACTTGGGACTTTGGTATCCGAAGGATTCGGAGTTTAATCTAACAGCATTTTCAGATGCAGACCATGCTGGTGATCAAGTTACAGCAAAGAGTACATCAGGTGGAGCACAATTTTTGGGTGAAAAGCTAGTAAGCTGGTCTTCAAAGAAACAGGATTGTACTGCGCTATCAACCGCCGAAGCCGAGTATGTGTCTCTATCTGCGTGTTGTGCCCAAGTTCTTTGGATGCGGACACAGCTCACAGATTATGGCTTTACTTTTGACAGAATACCTATGTATTGTGACTCAAAAAGTGCCATAGCCATCTCGTGCAATCCCGTACATCACTCTAAGACGAAGCATATCAAAGTCCGCTACCATTTCATCAAAGAACACGTGGAAGAGGGTACTGTTGAATTATTTTTCGTTAAGACTGATTATCAACTCGCTGATCTTTTTACTAAAGCCCTTCCAAAAGAACGGTTTGACTATTTAGTTCGACGAATTGGCATGCGAAGCCTAACTCCTGAGGAGCTAGAACGTCTTCTCGAATCTTCTTGAAAAATGTTTTCAAAATCGCTTCGCTGTAAATATTTTTGAAAAAAGAAAATACAAAATTTGAAAAACCAACAAAAACAAAATACAAAAATATAAAATTTTCAAAAAATCCAAAAACAATATAAAATCAAAAAATCCAAAAATATTCTTCTCACGACATGTCTCTCGTATAAATCAATATTCTGTACGTTTCTAGAAATGTCATTCAACAATGATACGGACATGTACAGATGCTTGAGCGGGAGTTCTTTTTTATGTTTTCCTAAAACATGTCGTTTCTCAAAATTTTCTTCACAATGGCTTTCGTATACTTCAGTACGAAACCCGTACGTTAAATGATGACTTCTGATTATTTTCAAATCAAGGACTCGTACGTTCAATGATGAACTCTTTTTCAAAAAGTTCGAGTCTAAACAAACGAAAAAGATTTCAAGCATAAACTCGTTTTCAAAACAAAATTCTTGAGCACTTTTTCAAGATTGTTCAAAAGATTTCTCAAAATCTCTCAAAATTAGTGCTCAAGAAAACTCCCTCTAAACCCTTAAGTAATTTTATATGTGCTATCATTAAGGGGGAGTATAAAAACAAAATGTTCCAAATTCATGCAAAATCGAATCTGTCTTTCTCTCCAAAAAGCTTTTTCTCAATCAGTTGATATCAAAAATATCACGATATGCTATTTTTGAGGGGGAGAAGACATGATTAAAATGTGATCAAAGATGTTTAAAGATTGTGACTGAATCTCAAAAGAGCTCGACTCAGTAAGTACTAATGAATTGACGAAGCTTAAAATGTCAGTAATCGAAAAGACTTGTCCTGGACGGGTAATAATTTCAAGCTAGTCTAACTAGTGATGTAAGCGTGTCTCGAATAGGACTTGTCTGAGTAGAATGTACCGTATCGAGAGACTTTCTTTGGACTTGACCAGGACGGGTAATAATTTCAAGCTAGTCCAACTAGTGATGTAAGCGTGTCTCGAATCGGTCATGTTCACTGAAAGTGGATCAATTCAAAAAGTGCAAACTCCTCACGCATGTGCAAATTTCTTAAAAATTCATGAGCACATGTGAAGGGGGAGTCCTTCAAAAATTGCAAAACTCTCAAAGTAGTAACAACAATGTGTTTTATTATCATAAACACTTTGAGAGATTTTCAATAAAAGGTTTTATGGCATGTGATCAATTATAGGATAGTCATGGAGTTATAAGGTGACTAAGGTTAGGAAAAACCGTCCTATGATCCGCCAGGGCCGGAGGGATCTACCCAAGGAAAATTCCAATAGATTAGAATTAGAAGTCCTTAGGTATGATTGAAAAAAGGAGAAAATGAGAAAGGAGAAAGAAGGGGTTGAAGAATTAAAAAGAAAAGTTATGAAAAAGGGTGAAAAGAAATAGCCCTCCATATGTTCAACCTTAGGGCAGACACCGGGTTCAACTCATATGCTACTGGTTGTTACTAAGGTGACACCGGTATTGAAGACAAAGACGTCATGGACCCAGTGACGCACTGCACTAAACCTTCTTAACCACTCAAGTTCTCTTAAAAGAGCTTGTTTCATTCTCACGGGGAACCGACATAATCTATCGATCTGTCTCTTAGAGATGGTTGATATTGAAGCAGGAGACCTCTCCCTAATCTCCGCATAGGAAACCTAATGTGCACTTATCGAGTCTAGAGCCCCGAGATTCATCAAAAGATCTCATAGGAACACATGATATTTCTACACTGGTTGTTCATCATTAAGGACACCAGATGTAAACTTAAGAGTCCTACGCAGATCTTAGCAATCTGCCAGAACATTTATGAGAGGATTCACACTTGTGATTCTCAATGATTGAATGGAAATTCCTGCCAGGGTCAACATCAAACAACCCTGACAGCAGGTCACTTCGGTAATTCTTTATGGGTTACGCTTAGTGTTCGCGGTGGTTTCAAACGGTCTACAGTCGTGGAGTGATCCCCAGCGACTCACCCAGTCATTGAGCTACCAAGTAGGTCTCGTAAGCTCTCTCGAGAGTATCTGACATGGGAACGGCCTTGGTAAGGGTTAGAAGGAGTCTTCACACTATGCTGTTGACGATCTCTAATTCTTATCTGTAAGTACCGGATGTTTTATTGCTAACTGTTTATATGCAGGGACACTTCATCTCCATGGCAACAGATTCCACATGCTCATACATACATCTGGAAGTTAAAGAAAGCTCCCTCAAAGATCTATACAACACAAAGTTCAAAGAAAGATTCTACACCAAAAAGAAGAATCTACAAAGTATAAAGACTAAAGATCAAAGTGAAAGAAAGGGAACTACGTGCATATGAATATCAAAGTCCAAAGATGTATGAGCATGTTGGAATGGCAAACAACCACCACAGACGTAGAAGTGACGAAAGGCAGATAACTCCACATCACAAAGGAACAAAGAACGATGAAAATCAGTTATCAAAGATCACAAAGCATGAAGGAACAAAGACTAAATACTATTCTACAACGACACACAAAGTTAAAGACAAAGAACACGGAAGAACCACTCACGTGGAGCATCATTCGAATGACCACCCCTTAGGGGGAGATTGTTAGCATTAAAAATGTGTATTATGAAGTGATGGTCATTCTCATATTGTAACTTTGTGTCGTTTGTTAAGTTTAGTAATTGTTTAGTCATTGGGCTTTGGACTTGGCAAGCTAATATGTTATGTGCTATGTTTCATAAGCCTTGTTATCTAACCATGTAACCAAGTCCAAGCCCAAGCCCATAGAAAGCCCATAGGGCATCTCATGTATCTTACTATTTAAACACCTCAAAGGCTCATTTGAGGTGTGTGCTTGTGTGTGTATTTGTGTGTGTTTCTTAATAAAAGCTCTCATCTTTTCCATCTCTCTCTATACATACGAAATACATATACTCTCACCAAGTCACCATCTTTCTTCTTCTAATCTTCTATATTTGTGATAAAGTTGATATATCTAAGGTCTAACACAGGCCAATATCAGTGGAAAAGTACTTAGTGAAGGAAATGTACGTGTGATTTCTTCAATAAATCGAATTAATTCTTGTATAAGAATTTTTTCGAGAAACTGTGTTATTATCGAAATCTTTTCTAAATATCGAGAAACCTATGTTTTTCGAGAAACATTGTCGAAATCTTTCTGGGAACTCTATCTTTTTCGAAATCTTCAGTTTCTCGACAACTTTGAGTTTTTGTCGCAAAACATGATAAAGGAAAGATCTCGATAATGTTTCTCGATAAAAGTCAATTTTTCTCGATAACTTATATTGGAAAGATCTCGACAACTTTTCTCGATAAAAGTCAATGTTTCTCGAAGATGACACTTTCTCGATAATATTTCACCAGTTTCTCGATAAGTTGTTTAAAAGCGTTTTTTTTAACATCAATTTTTCGAAAAGCATGAAATCTCGATAAATGGCAGTTATGTGGAATTTTTTTTCGAGAAAGTCACTTTCTCAATAAAGTTTCATTGGTGTGATTCATTAGTGTTGTGTAATGTGATGTTGTTGTGAATTGTGCTTGTCATGTTGTGTTTATTTGCCATATGCATTATTTGATTCATAACTAAATGACGCATTTGTGCCTAATTGTTCCAAGTAGATATCTGTATCCAAACTCTAAACTGTGCTAACACATAACAAATTTGGATGTTTGGTTTATGGTGATACTTTTCAGATAAAACATGGCTGAACACACTGAGAACGTCGCAGAACAACCTCTTCCATTACTCACCTTGGATGACATCACTCCCGAGAACTACCATGTCACGCTTGGCAACAACAACCCCCGAGTTGACTTCAACAAGTTGAATATCACAGAGAAATCATGCATGATTGTGAAAGATATCCTACTGGCACATCCTTGCAAACCACTGCTCACCTGCTCTACCTCAGTTCCGCTATTCTATCTTCACCAGTTCTGGCTTACCGCTCAGGCCAACTTGGATGATGAGTCCTTCACTGTTACTTTGGATAGCCACAAATACTCTGTGGATCATGACGTTCTTCGAACAGCCCTTCTCATGCCACAACCTGACACTGAATTTGCTCCCATACTACCTGACCTGGAACTTCTTGACTTCTTCATTGAACTTGGATATGAGGTTGATGATGATGTACCTCTTGTCAAACTTTCCAAATTCAATGTCAAGCATATCCCTCAGCCTTGGAGAACATTCTGTCTGTTGGTGGTAAGATCTATATCTGGAAGGAAAAGTGGTCATGAACATCCAAGACTCGAACACCTGCAAACATTCTGGGGAATGGTGACTCTGACACCAATTGACTTTGCCGTTCCTATCATGAATGATATCGTCCACAGTATTCAGACTGAACGTGCGAAGACTATGATACCTTTCACGAGATTCACCAAGCTTATCATCGAACATCTCTGCAAAAGTTCTCCAGAATTCATCAAAAGGATGGCTGATCCTAATGAGCCGAAGCACCTCTTCGAGGACGACTTCACCACCTCATTCATCAAATCGACCACTACCTCAACCAAGATCAAAGGAATGAGGATTCCCGAATACCTTCTGGATGACAATATTAAGAAAAGGGCGAACTTCAAGTTGTATGATCTGGCTTACAAAGGTGTACAGGAAGAAGCAACAATTAAGACTCGTAGCAAGGGAGGTGCACATTCTGGGAGTACAACAAGCACCACTGGATCTCCTCACACCAGATCTAAGTCTGCTCCAATGGCTAAACCCAAGACTGCTACCACACCTAAACCTACCTCCAAACCCAAACCTGCTACCAAGCCAAAGAAGAAGGTTACTCCTGAATACATTCTTCGTGATGAACCTACACCTCCACCTTCTGACACCGAATCCGAGTTCTATACGGAATCTGAAGAAGAAGAACCAGACTATGAACTGAGATACAGAGCACCTGAAGAAAGCTTCCCTGCAACTGAGATTGCCATCCAACAAAGTTTAGAAACCTATGAAGAAGAGACAAGGAAAAGAAAAGGAGTCACTATCAATGAACCTCAGGATGATGAAGATGAACCGATCGTTGAACCATTGGTCGATAAACGTAAACTGAAGAGTATAGTTGTCGACACTCGAGCTGAAAAAAAGCAACTTAGGAAAGAACAAAGGAAAGCAACTCTTGAAAGCCGACTAATGTCTCAATCTTTCACTCCACTACCTATCAATCAGTCGGAACATGAAGGAACAACAAGCAGCATGGTTCCTCCCATTGTGACCACAACGACTGAAACAGCTCCTCAACTTGATGACACCGTCATCATGACAGAGACTGCTAACATAGAGGAGAATGTTGGCGGCCAAGAACCATTTGTTACGGATCAGGAACACGAATACCTCATTACTCCAGAGTTTCTTGCACTAGAAGCAGAGGAAGCAGAAGAACGTCGCAGAAAAGAAAATGAAGAGAAGAACCAGTTCGACACCAATATATTTCTTAAGTCATCTTCTCAGCAGACTTCCTCAGCACAACCTCCACCTCCTCAAGATTCTCCACCAAAGGATCCGACTCCTCCCGCTTCTTCTTCAAACTCTCACAACGAATCATCGTCCGAATCATCACCTGAGCACTCATCCCCCACACCTTCTGAAACCGCATCTAAACAGCATTCGATCAATGAACCAAAACAACCAGTTGATCTTCAGGAGCAAGTGAACAAACTCACCAACATGGTTAACAATCTTACCAAACAAGTCACGGACTTCCAGGAGTCAAAGCAGCTGATCGACAAGTTCTTGAACTCTGATTACGAAGGATTTATCAGAACTGCAACACATGATTTTCTCTCTGAAAATCTGGTTGATATGATCACTCCTACCGTAGCAAATCTTCTTGAACCAATCAATGACAAATTGGATCACAGAATCAGAAGTGTTACAAGGAAAATGTTGTCTACTACACCATTCACTCTTCACACCGCAAAACCTTCTACTGTGGCTCCAACCGTCCCGGAATTGTCCTTCAACGACATGCTTACCAAACTCTTTAACAGCATTGCCTCCAAAACCACACAGACTGCAGAAGAAAAAGCACTGCATGATGCTATGGTGGCTTACATATCTAAGGAGTCATGCAAAGAGGCTGCTGGAACCCGTAAATGGACAAGAAAAGATGACGATCCTGACCCAAACTCCAAAGGCAAGAAACCTAAGTCTGGAACAGGTCCCTCATCCTCTCTACAACCACAAAAGGACACAACTTCTCCTGGAAATCAACAACAACCCTCAACTACCAGTAAAGGTCCAACCGAAGATGAAGAAATTTTCATGGAACACGCTGATGACTTCCAGGATCAACTTGACACCGACTACCGTGCTCCACCAACTCATGATTCTTATGCTGGACCATCGTCACCGTCCAAGGTTAAAGACAAAGATGCTCCATCTAAGTCTAAGAAATCCAAGAAGAAAAGCCGTCATACATGGCTCGACAATGACGATACTCCTCTTAACGACTGGTTGACAGACATGGTTCAAGCACAACCTCCTCTAGAAGATGAAGAACCCCTTCCGGGCAATACCCTACAGTTTACCCAAGTTATCATGAAGGATCTTCAGATTAACAAACTTACAAAGACGGAGCTGAGAAGAATCAACAAGGACGCACAAGATTTTCTCAAGAAAAGATCTGGGAACAAAGTCGAATACGAATTTCATTTGCAGAATATAGCCAGTGCAATGTCTGCCGAATTTGACTGGCTAAATCCTGAGATGAATATCGATTTCAGTTCAAAGAACCATGAAAAACCTTACTTCACCGACTGGACAAAACCATTGCCTTTGACAGGATTTCCAGATAAGCCCAAGTTACCCTACAGTTATTTCTTCAACAAAGATCTTCAGAATATCAAACTCACCCAAGTGAAAAACAAGAAGAAATATGCTTCATCACTCACAATCTCCGTACCAGCCGCCAGATACGAGATCCCTGCCATCGAAGAAACAACTCGTGTATTCAGCAACTCCATCGTAGCTTACGACAGAGATGCCCTACATGGTATTCAACACTGGCCAGACCGTCGTCGTCTCGGATACACCAGCAGATTGGAAGAGAAATCTTTGGAAAATGTGAAGCATAAATCTAAGATCATCGCCATCTTGGAGATCCACGAGTCGCAACGATTTAACTACAAATTCATGCATGAAATTGTTGTTAAACGACAAGATGAAAAGAAGTACAAGTTCTCTGAAGCAGACTTTCCTGACCTATATCTGAATGACATCGAAGATATGTATCTCGAAAAGGTTAAAGGAAGAATGCGGGGCTTCGACAGAGATGTACAGTACAACTTTATGGCATCACTACTTCTCTACATCCGACGACTTATAGTTCAAGAAAGAGTGGAAGATCTTCAACTGGGTGTGGAAAGTTATCAACAGAAGATAAATTTGACTAAGCCACAATTCACGTTTGATGGGATTTATCAAACGTCACAGTTTTCTCTCAACCAAGATCCTTTTGGTTTCACCTACATCAACAGCAAACAGCTACAAAGTTTCATGCGATTCGATGAGGTGCACAAATTCTGTGATGTTACACTCAAATCTGTTCGTGATGGGCTGGTCAAAAGGTTGAATGATGATCGACGAAAGATAGCTAAGGGGGAACAACCCAGATGGAAATCCAGCACGCGAAGACAAGTTCGGAATTTTGTCTTAAAGATTGAGGAAAGATTATTTCGACGGGAACAGATCAGACGACTGGAAAGTTACATCGGCGTCAGACCATCATTTCCTGTCAGAAACTTCGAAAGACCTGAACCCAAGTTCACTAACTTTGATGCTCCACTTCCGGACGAAGAGTAACTTGGTACATTTGATTATTTCATTTGATTGAATGATTTTTTTCATAATGGTTTGTGCACACATTACAGTGCACAACCCGAACTTGTAAAGAAAGGACCCTGAGGTACGCATCAGTGCCTCAATCCTAAATATAAGGAGCGAAGGCTTCTTACTTTTGAGTAGAATTAATCAAACATTTATGATTTTTCATAATTCTGCTCAAAAGGACAAGTATTTCACCTCAATAAGACCTAATCACTTGTTGAGGGGGAGCACTTGTCAAAACAAAATACTTTGCTCTAAATCAAAAGTTCTTGGTGAATCTCCCCGTAAGACTCAAAAGGCATATTTTAATCTAAATGTTTGTCAAAAACACCATTTTATATGCTATTTTTGAGGGGGAGAAAATGAAAAAGTGATTAAAATACACGAAGTCAAAGCTTTAAGTTGTATCATGTGCGAGCTAGACTCAGTATTGACCCAGGAATTGACGAGATAATACAAGTTAGTAACATCGAAAGGACTTATCCTCGACGGGTAATAACATCAAGTTAGTTACTAGAGCTAGTTGTCACCTAAAAGCTGACAATGCATCTCTTTAACTAACCACGTAAGCGTGTCTCGAAAAGGATATGTCTTAGTAGAAATGTACCGTCTTGAGAAGCTTTCTGTGAACTTGATCAGGCCGGGTAATAACTTCAAGCTAGTCTAACTAGTGATGTAAGCGTGTCTCGAATCGGTCTTGTTCACGAAAAGTGGATCAATTCAAAAGTGCTTGCTCCTCCCGCATGTGCAAATTTATTAAACACTTATGAGCACATGTGCAGGGGGAGCCCTTCAAAAGTGTACACAAAACTCTCAAAGTGTTAACCAAATTATTTTGATTATCACAAACACTTTGAGAGATTTTCAATCAAAGGTTTCTTGGCTACTGTCGGAGTTATAAGGTGACTAAGATAGGAATATCCGTCCTATGATCCGCCAGAGCCGGAGGGATCTACCCAAGGACATCTCCCATAGTTAGAATTAGAAGTCCTTAGGTATGATACGAAAAAAGGAGAAATGAATGAAAGGGAAAGAAGGAGTTGAAGAATTAAAAAGAAAAGCAAAGTAAAGGGTGAAAAGAAATAGCCCTCCATATGTTCAACCTTAGGGCAGACACCGGGTTCAATTCATATGCTACTGGCTGTTGCTAAAGACAACACCGGTATTGAAGACTAAGTCGTCATGGACCCAGTGACGCGATGCACTAAACCTTCTTAACCACTCAAGTTCTCTTAAAAGGACTTGTTTCATTCTCACGGGGAACCCGCATAATCTATCGACCTATCTCTTAGAGACGGTTGATATTGAAGCAGGAGACACATCCCCAGTCTCCGTATAGGAAACCTAGGAGTGCACTTATAGAGTCTAGAGCCTTGAGATACATCAAAGATCTTTTAGGAACACTTAGTATTTCTACAACTGGTGTTCTACATCAATGGGCATCAGTTGTTAACTATCGAGTCCTTCGCAGATCCTAGCAATCTGCCAAGAACGTTTATGAGAGGATTACGTAAGTATTTCTCAATGATTGAACGGAAATCCTGCCAGGGTCAACATTAAACAGCCCTGACAGCAGGTCACTTCGGTAACCCCACAAGGGTTACGCTTAGTGTTTGCGGTGGTTCCATTACGGTCTACAGTCGTGGAGTGATCCCCAGCGACTCACCCAGTCATTGAGCTACTTAGTAGGTCTCGTAAGCTCCTTCGGGAGTATCTGATATGGGAACGGCCTGGATAAGGATTAGAAGGAGTCTTCACACTATGCTGTTGATGAGCTCTAATTCCTTATCCGTAAGTACCGGTTGATTTATTGCTAACTGTTTACTCGCAGGTACCTCACTTCCATGATGGCAGATTCCAACATGCTCATACATACATCTTGAAGTCAAAGAAAGCTCCCTCAAAGATCTTAGCAACACAAAGTTCAAAGAACGATTCTACACCATTAAGGAATCTACAAGGAATAAAGACAAAGATCTCTAAGTGTAATAAGGAACTTCTTGTACGTGAAAGTCTAAGTCCAAAGATGTATGAGTATGTTGGAATGGCGGACAACCACCACAGACGCTGGAGTGACGAACGGCAGACAACTTCATAACACTATCACTACATCATCACCAAAGAACAAAGACAAAGAGCAAAGTATATCCATCATTATTCTTATCATTTCTGGAGACGTCTGAAGCTATGAAAGTCAAAGATTACAACAAAGACGTCAAGCAACCATGATGACCGATCCTTAGGGGGAGATTGTTGGAACCATAGTTTTACTATTTTGTGAAGTCTCGGTCATTTGTAATAATGCTAGGTTGCTTAGTTATTATTTACTATCATTTACATATTGTATTAAGTTTACTAGGCTTAAGAATGAGGTCCATGGGCCTCAAGCCCATACGTTTCATGTAAGGGGAAGGAGTAGGAATGTTGCCCTAGCTCCTTTCCTATAAATACTAGTCTTAGGCATTTGTAAACTTGGTTGGTTATTTGGAAACATTAAGGAAACTCTTGCATTTCATTTTTCTCAAATTTCTCATAATCATCCCACTCTCATTCTCATCTCATTTCTCTTTATATCATACTTGTGTTTACTAAATGGTGACCTAACAAGGTGAATTATAATAAAAATAAGCTATATAGTATTAGTGTAAGTGCTAGTGACAATATGAAGATGGCGAGATGGATGGGTTGTATCATGGGAGAATTTCCGTTCACTTATTTAGGGCTTCCAATCGGTGACCGGATGAGTTGTATTAAAGCATGGAGGCCCGTCGAAGAGAAATTTAAAAATAGACTTGCCGATTGGAAAGCTAGATAGATGTCGTTTGGGGGGCGTTTAACATTGGTGAAATTGGTTCTTGGTTGGTTGCCGTTGTATTATTTCTCGATGTTCCGTGTGCCTTCGAGTGTGATTAAAAATCTTGAGGGTATTCGTAGGGATTTCTTTTTGGGGGATTTGGGTTAGAGAAAAAAGTTACCTTGGGTTAAATGGGATCATATGCTAGCCGCTTACGGGTTGGGGGGGGGGGTTAAATATAGGGTCTTTAAGGGGAAAAATTGGGCTTTATTGGGTAAATGGTGGTGGAGGTTTAAGATGGAAAGGGATAACCTGTGGGTTAGGGTCATAAAAAGCATTTATGGGGAGGATGGGGGTTTATCTAGCTGTGATGAGGTGAGATGTGAGAGTGGTGGCGGTGGGGTCTGGAGAGATATTATTAAAGTGGTGAGAGATATTGGTGATATGGGTATTGACTTTACTTCATCTTTTTTCTGTAATGTAGGAAATGGTAGAGATGTGTCATTTTGGTTAGATAGATGGATTGGCGACTCAAGATTGTGTGATAGATTCCCTAGGTTGTTTCATCTTGACAGGAGACCGGAGGGTAGGGTGGCGGATAAGGGAAGGTGGGTTGAGGTTTTTTGGACATAGGGATGGGAGTGGATTAGAGAGCCCAGAGGGAAAGTGAGTGGGGAAATGGAAGGGTTAATGGGTTTTTTACAAAATGTTTTCTTGTATAATGATCGCAGGGACACATGGCGGTGGAAGCTTAATAGAAGGCTTCGCAGTTAAAGATTTAACAAAGATGGTGGAAGAGAGATTCTTAGATGTTGAGAATACGGGAGAAGAGACGATTTGGCTCAAACTTGTTCCAAAAAAGGTAAACATATTTGTGTGGAGAGCTGTGAAAAGGAGACTTCAGTTTCGTGAGGAGCTTAATAAAAAGGGTATTGATTTGGATATGATTCTTTGTCCTTGTTGTAATTGTGTGGTGGAATTGTGCGAGCATAGCTTGGTCATGTGTATTATGGCCATGGGTGTTTGGGAAAAGGTTTATGGTTTGTGAAAACTTGGGGGGTTAACGCCTTTACTATTAGGGATACATTCTCACTAAACGGGGGTGTTAATCTTCCTAATCATTCGAGATTGTTATGGCAAGCAGTTCTTTGGTCCTCCGAGTACTTCATATGGAAAGAAAGAAATAATCGTGTGTTTAAAGCCAAGGTTTCAAGTGTTAATTGAATTGTTCAAGAGATACAACTTAAAAGTTTTGAATGGATTACGAGAAGATCAAAAAAGAAAGCTATCGATTGGTAGATGTGGTTACAAGATCATGGGAAGTGCTGTCAAAAACTCTTAGTTTGCCATCGCTTGTCAGTAGGCATTTGGGTTTCATGGCTGCTGTTTGGTTTGTAAGGCTCAGTGTGCAGGTTTCTGTTTTAAGGTCTTTGATTTGTGGTTATATTGCATGTTTGGGATAGCAGAGTGTCGTTCTAAGGTTGCTGAAAAGTGGTCTTCATTTTTCCTGTTTTGGACAGCAGACTGTAGTTATAAGGTTGCTGGCAAATGGGTTGCCTTTTGACTGTTTGGGACAACAAAGAGAAGTTTTAAGATTGCTGAGAAGTGGTGTGCATTGTGGCTGTTTGGGACAGGATCCACTTTAACTCAATATGGTGCCTTTGCACTTTGCATTTGGATTTTATATGCTCACTGTTAACATGTTCTATATATGTTTCTTTTTCCATGTGGGCTGTCTCAGTTTGGTTGTTTCATGATTGTGACAGCATAGTTGTGTTAGGATTTTGTTGGATATTGTTAGTTTTGTTTGTTTGGTTTGTTGGGTCCCTCTTCTCTTAATTGGCTTGATTAAGTAAAGGGGATGCCTTGTTTTGTATTTTGTTCTTTATGTTTGTTTTAAAGTTGTCTTTCAAAAAAAAAATATTAAGAAATAAATCAAATTAAAATCCAAATCCAATTTTAAATCGAAAAAACCCGTGTATAAACCAAGCGAGCCCTTGATGTATTAACTTTAACTACACATCAACTCCACCCATCCGCCCACCATTGACTCCTTTTTCTTGTTTTCTACGAAATCATTTCATATTGTATTACACTCGTGGCAAACTGGCGACACAAAAAAGATTTATGTCTAATTAATAACTAAATGTGTTTCATTATTTGACAACTTTCTAATTGGTGTTAAAGATAAATAAGAAATAACACTTGAATTAATGACTTGTAACAAAAAATAACGGCAAACAAGCATTCTTCGGAACTCCTCATTCGCCACCTCCCTCTCCACCGCCCTCGACTTTTCCCCCCAAGGCTTCAGCTTTCCTCCTCTCCTCAACCTCAATCATAACGATATAACAATGTCTAATAAGTAACTGAATGCATGTGTGACAAAATTGTTCATGCATCAACAATGTTTATATGTCTTGCACGTATGATTTGTGTCTGCAAATTAATAATCAATTGTGTTTTGTTATTTGACAACTTTCTAGTTTGTGTTAATGTAAATGAAAAGCAAAATGACGCTTGAATGACTCCTAACAATGCAATGCTGTTCTAATCGGAAATCAATTTTACTAACTTTTTAAAAGTGATTAATCAGGCATCTATCATGTAAACAACGTACTGATTATTTATTATAATGATCACATAGTTACAACAATGATCGTAACAATAATAAATTTGGACTTAAAAGGAGCCATGTGCCCGACAATGGTAATAACTAATAAGGCTAGATAGAGATGGCCGCTACTTTTATATAAACAAAAGAAAAGATATGCTTTCATCCCACATAGTTCAAGCAAAACAAAGATCGCTAGTTTATATATCAAGGTGAGTGTTCATTATACAAGTTGATAAGCTTTGTGGTGCTTTTAAAACTACATGGCGTCTTTTTCTTTATGATATATTTGCATAAGTTAACTTTTTTAATAAGCAAAATACACATAATGTTTCAACCGTCTAATCCAAATCAAAAGAAATCGTAAAAAATTATGTGGTTACCGTTGAAAAAAACAAGAAAATATGTTTATTTTTCATCCGTGTCTCGCTTTTATTGTGAGAGTGGAGACCATGGCCCATGTGTGTGTTTCAATTTGCTTAATCATTTGTGGTCGTTTGAGCATCAGTTTTGGTTTTTCTTCGTTTAACTCCAATTAACCCGTTTTACGGATCTTAATCGCCTTATAAAACCAATTACATTGAGCTCTTAGTGCTTGAGAAGGTAGTCTTCTAGGCAATGTTGCAAAAATCGTGAGTCGTTAGTGAGGCGGTTGACCACTCTGTAGCGTGTAATAGCAGATTACAAGGCCGATTACCTTGTAATTGCGAATTACAAGACCGCTTACCTTGTAAAAATCAACAATGTGAAAGGTCGTGTACCTTGTAATCGCCGATTACAAGGCCGCCTAGGCCCATTTTTGCAACATTGCTTCTAGGTGATCCGCACACCGTCAAATATTATTTCATACACCACATAGCACTATATCGACAAAAAACGATACACCAACACATGTCAAGGACATCTAGTCATGTAATGTGCAAAGAGATTTTATGTTTGTAAAGATAACGTATAGTTCAAATAAAGGATAACAACAAAAAATGTACTTAATTTGTCTTTCTTCTTTCTTTTTTTATTATTATATATATGTTACAAAAACCTTTCATATTTTGACCTTTGTGTTTATTTTGTTCATGTACAATGATCATTTTAGCCAACGTAGTTAAAAAATATAAGGGTAGATTGATTATAAAATACACATAAAAGTCAAAATTTAAAAGTTTGTGTTTTAATAGTGATAGTGTAACCAACATAATATACAAAATATAACATGCATTCACGTAGACAAGCATGCCACCTACAATTTAACTAACTTATATATGCAAGGATGATATCTAGCTACTTACATGTACATGCATGCCAAAATGATACTCATGTGAAGCAAATAAAATAAATCCATAGCTGCAAAGATGCTCCAAGTTGGCTAAATGAATTACCCTTCTAGAAGAAGCAATCAATGCTCCATTTGCTCCAATTGCACAAGTAGCTAACAAATATTCAGATAGAATGTCAGGGAATATAGCAGTAGAATATATTCGAAATACATTCCATTCTTATCCAATTTCAAGATTTGATTCGTTACCCTCACCTATAAAAGGAACGCAGGTAAGTCACCAAGGGACACAACAAATACATCTCATCTCCTGCTTCACTACTTCACTTCTATTAAATCTTCTCCATGTTGTTATGAAAACATGAGCATGAGTAAAGGGAAGATATCCCAAATACTTTTCTCAAACAAAGTTATTCGATCCCAACTCGGAAACGTGGCGTAAAACTACATATATAATATGAAGTTACCTGAGGGGAATCGCCACCCGAGAAATTATTAATAGTCCTTTGTAGCCTTCGACGTAATTAGAAACATATGACCGTTCATACAACAGACCAATACCTCTCAATCTCTATTACATTCTAATGCATACACTATATATATGCTCAATACTGACTTGATCGTCGGAGGGGGTTCCCCCGGGCTCAGCCCGGGGACCTCTCTAACGAGTTTTCTTTGTCTTTTCAGCACTGTTACCAAAGACCCGAAGCCAAGGTCACCACAAATCAAACGGCTAGCTCAACACCTTGACGACCATGCGGATTTTGGTAGCATCAAATGGCGCCATCCGTGGGACACGAACAAAAACTAGCTTTGTATGCTCTCCTTTATCATAACTAACATATTATCACCTATCATCTCGCCCAAGCTTAATGAGGTTAGTAGATTTTCGTTGGTAAAAGGTTAATAACATCTTTCAAAGCCACTCGTATAAGGTGATTAGAAACTATATAGTATCATAACAAGATCTATTTATTCTCACTGATATTTGATCAAAGTTCATAAAATTTATATCTTCTGATATGGATCAAGTTAATCTCACTAATATTCACATGACAAGTTGACAACAAACTATTTGCACGTTGAACCCAAAAAGGATAGTTATCCATCAATATAAATTAACTCCTAAATAGAATACTACTAGAGTCCCTTTTTTCAAAGCCAGTGGGAAAAGAAATATAAAAAGTTTTATCACATGATTTGTTACTACTTACTAGCCTGATAGCAAAATTAATTGGGATAATGTATTGTTAAACTACTTAAGTTTAAACAGTAGTTCGCAAGAAAAAATGTTTATATTCATGATTTCTTACAACAAAACTATAAAGATCATATACATTAAGTGATCAAATTTAGTAGGCTCGGCAAGGATATCAAGTATATATGGGGATTTGTTACAGATTTAAATAATAACACACTATAAATATGTAAGTGAACAGAGGACTCAGTGACTCAGTCTTATTTGTTTTGGATATGAATAGCATCCAAAAAATACACTTGCAGAATTTGATTGGGTCTTAACGGTCACAGTCTTGCAACCAAAGCTTAACACAATTTGGTTCTAAAAGTATTCCAAAAAAGTTATAGTTGTGGAAAGGGCTGTCTTTATTTCTTACGATTATAAACTAATGACTAATACTCATAAATATACCCTTTTCTTTATCTCAATCAACCTTGTGTTCCTGTGAGATGAACCCATGGTCTGGGCTATCTCTACAGAAAGGATGCAATCCTTACGAGCACTTTGAGGACTACGCATGTCTCGCACAATGACTGGGGCAACAGCATGAACATTCCATGTGGCCGCTAAGGCACAACAAACTGATGATCAGTTAGAGATTGCACCATACACCAGAAGGTGCAAGTGATGCAAGCACATATGGCATCACTAGACATCGTTCCAACCTACAGCGACATGGTGATCCACATAAAAAATGTGGCAATCACAGCACTGAAGGTGCTGAATATGAGACACGGCCATTCTCCTACATACTAATTACCAGTGTCGTTGTATGTACGAGTGTATAAGCCATGTTACGGACCGATGGTCCATTAACAGAAGTCTACACTCACTGTTGAGAAGTTTACCCACCGGGTGCTCTTTCAAGCACTTCAAGTCTAGCCGTGCTTTGAAGCTCACCCCAATAATATCCTCACCCTTTTAAGTAATCCAAGTTGGGGGTGGTAAATAAATGGCTACTATTGTCATTATAAACACCAACTTTGGTAGTTCGATGAATCATGATATATCTGTACTATACGGGGCGGAGTGGGTCTGCCACACAGGTAAGTATCTCTCCTAATCGATACTATCAGGTTTACTTTTTCAATTTCAGTAACAAGTAGGCCATGTGAACCATGAATGTATGTAAAGTAATCAAAACAGTAAGTATATACATCTGAACTCAACAAGAGTAACCCGATGTACTGTCAATTTATGTGCAGCTCATTGATAGTAAAATGATACAATTAGGTTGGAATTAGCCATGCCAAGATATAGCTTGTCCAACTGGAGAGACGTAATAACAAATATATATTATTCTTACTCATAACTTGAACCACTGAAATATCTTACTCTCACAATTAAGGCTATAAATAGGAACTATTGATAGCACACTTATGCATATGTAGCCCAATTCATACATACATAGAACTTGCAAAGACATATGAGTACTAGCTTAGTGACAAACAACTATGATGCAAATGCTATTGCTTTTTATTTATCTGAATAGAGATACTCTACATCCTTTGTTTTTGGTAAAGGAGGCTATAAAGTCATGCATAAGTTATATTTGCTCTTATTTTTCAATGAAAATATGCTAACTTTAGGCCATGAAGCCATCAGTCCAAATATATTTTTGAACAATAAAAATATGAAAATAACAGTAGGTATTGGACAAAGTTGTTAGACACAAGGGGAATTAACATATGATAACAATATTCCTTAAGAATGTGCATTTTACTTGGCCGTGCTCCTTTTTATTAACTAAGCTTTTGGAGAATTTTCTTATATGCTTACGAGGTTCCAAAATCAAAACAATCATGTGCTACACATATAATAGGTTTCTATACGATTATCATAGTCTGTAAAGAATCACAGCTCTACATGAGTTGGGACTAAAATTTATACCAAACATCTATGGTTCAGAATGCCATACTTTTGAAGATATAGTAAGCATTTCTCGGAAGCCAAGCCAAATTCATAATATGAAACATCACACACTTAAATAAGTGCATGAGTATCATTCACAAAAGTGTTGGTAAGACACACGAGTAATTTTCTGTCAAAATTACTAAAGCATGGAGAGTGAAGAGACAAAGCTCGATGACCACCCAGTTGTTTATGATACACACCTGGAAGCGTTACATAGCAAAGCACTCTTACAATTTTATAAAGAAAAACAAGATGCGAAAATGATGTATCCTTGTACAAGTACCCATGATGAACTACTGTTGTTCGTCTTATGACATGGTTAAAAGGAAGGGGGCAAAGATAAAAGGTAACATTTATGCATCATTCCATTATATGTATACTACTCTCATAAGCCTATGGTTGAATGCACGATCACTACACAAACATGATGCGAGGATTATACAAACATAGCGTGGGACACGAGCAAATTATTTGTCTTACATATCAAAGCTCACTAAGGGTTGTGAAGGTTGGGAAGAAGACATGGGGAAATATGATACAAGGTTTTTAGTGATGGTGTTGTGTTACGCCAGTTAGGATTGAGAGTAGTATATCATATGGTGGTAGATAATTAAATGGATAAAATGACAAAATTGCATATGATATTAATACTTTTAATGCATTTATATTTGATATTGCTTGTTTGCTAGCATATCTTGTATATATAACTGATCTAACAAGAAAAAGGCAAGAATCTTATGTATCTTCTATAGGAAAGAGCTATAATGATGCAACGAAGTCGAGAGTGAATATAATCACGCAACACTGCAAGGCCTTTTCAAAGATGTGAAACCATATCATGCAAAAACGGAACAACCGCTCCAAATTCGTGAAACTCCATCACGCAAAAGTGGCATGACCACTTCCATGATTACCTCCCGACATTAAAGGGATGAAAAGCTTTAAGTAGCTAATTGCAAGCTTAATATAAAGCTAAGTGAAAAGGTCCGGACCAACACAATATCCCGCCATTAAAGGGATAAAAAGCTATAAATAGCTAACACGCAAAGTAGCATGTCCACCTCAAAGACGCGAAATTATAACGCGCAAAAGTGGAAAACCGCTTTAAAGACGTGAAATTCCATCACACATTAGCAACATTATATTATCACCCCAAAGATGCGAAACTCAATCGCGCAAAGTGGCAAGTCCACTCCAATGATACTAATCCCACCATTAAAGGGATAATAAAAAGCTATAAATAGCTCGTGCACATACATAAAAAATGTCAAAACTCATAGAAAAATCTCGTCCCTAAAGGGATAAGAAGCTATAAATCGCTTACACAAAAAGCTATATATGATACATAGCCAATGCAATAATATCCAAAAAAATATATATAATAATAATAATAATAATCCCAAAAAAAAAATGGGATATAAAGCTATGAGTAGATGTTACACAAATTCTAATACATAAATGACGACACGGTATAAATATACCGTCTCGCCAAGATATAGCCATTTAAAAGGCAATAAAATGCGAACACGCAAATCTTAACACATAATAATGGTGAAAATGTCCAAATAAAGACGTTATAACACCAATAAAGCCATTTAAAAGGCAATAAGCACATTACGCAGTCATAATAAATAATGATGGGACAATTCTCAACTAAAGATATTGTCCCTCCATTGAAGTCATAAAAAGACATATATATTGACCACGGTTTCATGGTCATATCGTGGACATAATTAATGTTATTTGAAAACATTCCAGCAAGAGAATTTAACTCATAATATTATACTTACCTAATACTCATGTAAGTATAAGTTGCATATACATATCTAAGTTACTAAAGTCTATGCACGCGACATCTGCGACTCGCCCACACAGACTCGGGGACTTGATAGTGTAACCAACATAATATACAAAATATAACATGCATTCACGTAGACAAGCATGCCACCTACAATTTAACTAACTTATATATGCAAGGATGATATCTAGCTACTTACATGTACATGCATGCCAAAATGATACTCATGTGAAGCAAATAAAATAAATCCATAGCTGCAAAGATGCTCCAAGTTGGCTAAATGAATTACCCTTCTAGAAGAAGCAATCAATGCTCCATTTGCTCCAATTGCACAAGTAGCTAACAAATATTCAGATAGAATGTCAGGGAATATAGCAGTAGAATATATTCGAAATACATTCCATTCTTATCCAATTTCAAGATTTGATTCGTTACCCTCACCTATAAAAGGAACGCAGGTAAGTCACCAAGGGACACAACAAATACATCTCATCTCCTGCTTCACTACTTCACTTCTATTAAATCTTCTCCATGTTGTTATGAAAACATGAGCATGAGTAAAGGGAAGATATCCCAAATACTTTTCTCAAACAAAGTTATTCGATCCCAACTCGGAAACGTGGCGTAAAACTACATATATAATATGAAGTTACCTGAGGGGAATCGCCACCCGAGAAATTATTAATAGTCCTTTGTAGCCTTCGACGTAATTAGAAACATATGACCGTTCATACAACAGACCAATACCTCTCAATCTCTATTACATTCTAATGCATACACTATATATATGCTCAATACTGACTTGATCGTCGGAGGGGGTTCCCCCGGGCTCAGCCCGGGGACCTCTCTAACGAGTTTTCTTTGTCTTTTCAGCACTGTTACCAAAAACCCGAAGCCAAGGTCACCACAAATCAAACGGCTAGCTCAACACCTTGACGACCATGCGGATTTTGGTAGCATCAAATAGCGTAAAAATAAAAGAGTTTGCGCACAAAAAAACCAAAACAGACAAGTTTGATACATTTTTTTTATGGATTAATTTCATATATCATCCTACTTTCATGATTAATTTCTTATATACTCAAAGAAGAAGTATTGAATGCATAGTGTACAATGTTTTTAATGAATGTTTGGATATATATGAAATTTCCAACTAGAAGAAGAGGAAATATGAAATTGCCCATTTTTTTATTATCTCTTCAAATGATCACTACATCATATTTTTTATGGCTAACACGACAGTTTTTGTTCAGCATAATAAGATTAACAAACAGGCTTTAACAAGAAAAACTGAAGTTGTAAAAGTCACAACGCCTTCAATTTCACCGCATAATCGCTCCGCGCCTTCGAAAAACTTGTTTTGGATTGTTTGAAGAGGTTTAGGTGTTTAGTGGGTCCAGCCCACTAATGATGCCGGAAAATGAAAATTGTGTTTCGGAGTAGCATTTACCAAATCAACATTTCATGAACCGGTCCATAAATTTTGTTTTAGATATAGGGTTTTTGTGTGAGAAGGTTTTTGGTAGAGGGTTGAGATGAGGGTTCAAAAGTTGTAGATAAGAGTTCGAATAAGGGTTCGTAATTTATAAGAGGGGTTCTCAAAGGCAACAAAGGTCCTAACAAAATAAAGGGTTTACTTTACCCGGAAGGGAGTTCACCTTCATTTGAGAAAAAGCTATGAATGAGGGAGGTCCACGAAGAAGAACTTTATCTCATGCTCCGTACAATTTTCATTTTTTTTAATGCATGTTTGATACAATGTTTTTAATGCATGTTTGGATATATGAAATTTTCAACTAGAAGGAGAGAAAATATGAAATTACCCCTTTTTTATTATCTCTTCAAATAATCACTACATCATATTTTTTATGGCTAACACGACGGTTTTTGTTCAGCATAATAAGATTAACATAAAGGCTTTAACAAGAAAAACTGGAGTCGTAAAAGTCACAACGCCTTCAATTTCACCGTATAATCGCTTCGCGCCTTCGAAAAACTTGTTTTGGATTGTTAGAAGAGGTTCAGGTGTTTAGTGGGTCCTGATGATGCCGGAAAATGAAAACTTGTGTTTCGGAGTAGCATTTACCAAATCAACAGTCCATGAACCAGTTCGAAATTTTTGTGTTAGATTTAGGGTTTAATTTTGTGTGTGAAGGTTTTTGGTAGAGGGTCGAGATGAGAGTTCAAAAGTTGTAGATAAGAGTTCGAATAAGGATTCGTAATTTATAAAGGGCTCTCAGAGGCAAAAAAGGTCCTAACAAAATACTTTACCCGGGAGGGAGTTGAATGAGGGAGGTCCACAAAGAAAAACTTTATCTCATACTTCGTACAATTTTCATCTTTTTGATCAAATTGAATTCTTTTGTCTCGAGTTCTTACTTCATTAAGGCTCATATGAACCATAGTTGCAAGCAAACATGGTCGCAACAATAAAGGTTTTGGACTTAAAATTATCCATATATCCGAGTAATGATAATAACCAAGAAGGTTAGATGGCTGCTACTTTTATATAAACAAAAGAAATTTCATCCCACATAGGTCAAGCAAATGAAATGTTGCTAGTTTATATATAGAGGTGAGTGTTTCTTGTCCAAGTTGATATTAATACGTTGTTATTGTGAAGTAATTGATGGTTTTGATGCTATCAGAATCACAACATGTCGGTTTCTTTCAATAAATTTGTATAACTTGTTAACTTTTCTATATATATATATATATATATATATATATATATATATATATATATATATATATATATATATATAGTGTAACTTTCAAATGAGAACCATTTTAACTGCAAGAACTGCGAAAACCACTTTTGTACTATTAATAAAGGAGAGTGTGCAACAATTTAATGCAAGATGGCATTTTTGTGATTAATTGAGACCTCATTTCCTGGATCATTAATGAGAAAGGGTAAAAAGGGCATTTTATTTTATACCATCTCATTAACTACTTCCATAAAATACGGGATTTTATTAATTCACCCTAAAATGATGGAAGGAACCAGTTATATACACTCTTCTCTCCCCTTAAAACCTAAAAACCGCCCCTAACCCTCTAGCCGACTCTCTCTATGTTGTTCGGCCAGAAAAAAATAAAAAGAAACACAATAGTTGTTTTCGCGATTAGATCAAGCAAGCATCTAACAAGAAAATCGTTATCGCGATCGGTAAGTTTTTTGGTTTGTTATTATTTTTACCATTTTTTTTGTATGATTCTGTGTTTATATTGTTTTGTATTTGTCAACAATTTCAGTCAAAAAATGATTGTTGATTTGACGACAACCGCCTACCACTAACGAACCTTGAAAACCTTCCACAAGATCTGACGACAACTGACGCAATCCGGGCATCTCGTTCAGATCTGTAATTCGTTTTGGTTAGCCTAGAAGAAAGCATTGACTGTGATATGATATTTACTTTTAATGTAATAAGATGAATATGAAGACCAATGAAGCCAATTGAAACTATTTGCCATCATCGGTTAGTATTCATTTTTTATTCGTTTTTAATATGTTCTATTCTTAAATTGGTGTGGATTCTTTTGCTTCTATGTGGTCTCCGACGTAATCAACATACCCACTCAATTTAAGAATGTTGGTTTTTGTTTCCACGGTGCATAGCAATTAATTAGTCAACATATTTGCTTTTTAATAAATAATTTAATTTATATTTGTGTTTGGATTATAAAACATATATGTTTTGGAAAGATACATATATGTTTACGTATAAAACATATATGTTTTGTGTATAAAACATATATGTTTTGGAAAGATACATATATGTTTACGTATAAAACATATATCTTTTGTGTATAAAACATATATGTTTTGTGTTTTGGATTATAAAACATATATGTTTTTTGTTTATGATTAAAAAACATGTTTACATCTTAGTTCAATATACACACAATTGTGCATATGCGTTATGCTAGTTGTTGTGATTAATTTTCGTTTCTTATTTGTTTGTGGTTTAATTATTTCTTGTTTCAGATTGATTGATGATTGATGAAGATGATGATATCATTCAAGACCGGGAAGTGGATGAACATGATTATACATGAAGATAATTTGCGAGCTTTGGAGATATATGATTATTTCATTGTTTTTTTTACTTGTAATAAAGCGAAATGTAACATTTAAGTATATCAATCTTGTTTTTTTTTTTTTTTTTTATAATGATTTATGTTCTTAATTTGTGTTTATAAAAGTATTGGTAGGTTGATAAAAAAAATGTTAACAAAAAAAAAACATGTATGCACCTTGACTATTTGGGAAAAAAAACAAGGATGCATTTTGACTAATTGAAAACATGTATGCACCTTTACTATTTTGACTAAAAAAACATGTATGCACATTTGTATAAAAAAAATAAAAAAAACATGTATGCACCATGGCTATTTGAAAAAATGTTAGAACTCAAAAAAAAAAAAAAAAAAAAAAAAAAAAAAAAAAAACGAAAAATCCGAAAAATCCGAATTTTTAGATATATAAAAAACGGAAATTATAAAAGAAATAAAAAATAATATGAAAATGTCTTTTACTATTATACCCTTTTGAATTTAATTAAAATAACAAAATGCTATGAAGCATTAAGTGATGTACATTATGTATTATTAGTTGTAAAAAGGTGGTTTTCGCAGTTCTTGCAGTTAAAATGGTTCTCATTTGAAAGGGACCCTATATATATATATATATATATATATATATATATATATATATATATATATATATATATATATAGTGTAAGGTTTTTTTCAAAACTAAATAAATTGCGAGAACTGCGAGAACCATTTTTTTACTCCTAATAAGTAATAATACATATTGTACATCATATCAATGCAAGATGACATTTTTAAAAATATCAACAACTATTTTAGGAAAAAATAAAAAAATAAAGGGCATTAAAGTAATTTAGGTTGAACATGAAAATAGAGTGGATCCTTGAATTGTGGATCAGTTACAATATTTTCAAAACATTACTATCTTTTTTCATCATCTCTTTCTCTCGGTCAAAAAAAAAAAAAAAAAAAAAAAAAAAACACCCTACCCCCACCACGCTTTTCTCTTTCTGTTGTCTAAGTCGCCGGAAAAACTATCACCAATTACGGTTCGAATTCTTGCTTTGATATAAATTTTTTTGCCCCTTCAATCTGATTTTTCTTTTGGCTTTCGATCTGCAGCCGAAATATGTGTTCGATCTAAAAGAAATTATGGTTTTTGATATGATCATATATTTGATCTGAATTTTTTGGCTTTCAATATATATATATATATATATATATATATATATATATATATATATATATATATATATATATATATATATATATATATATATATATATATATATATATATAGGGTGAGGTTCTTTTCAGAACCAAATAAATTGCGAGAACTGCGAGAACCAACATCAACCAATCAGATTTTTTTTAATATTAATTTTTATTATTTAATTCAAAAGGGTATATTGGTAAAATTTACTTTTTTATTTTCTTTTTGATTTTTTTAATAAAAAACGTTTTCTTTAATTACTAAAACGTTTTTTTTAATAAAATTTATTTTTTTATATTAATTTTTTTTTCTCAAAAATACAGTATATGCATGTGTTTTGTAAAAAAGAAGGTTAACTACTAACTACATTATGACAATTGTATTTTTCGTTTATGCACATGTGTTATTTACATGTGGATGCATCTTAAAAAAAATATATTACATAAATATAAATACAAACAACAAAACTTTAACAATAGATTTATACAATTTCAAAATTTACAAAGTGTGTTGCTCTAGTGATATGATATTCGGCTTTACCACAAAAGTCATTGTGTTTACACTTGTATTCAATTTTATTACAAATATATGAAGCGAGCACATGTGCATAATTGAATGTCTTTAACAGTTGGTTCATCTTTGAGGCGTACACATGTATTTCTCGACTTGTTTAAGAACCCATAAAATCTGCACACATGTTTTAATTTTTGTGCACATGTGTTTTTATCGTCTCGCTCATCTTAACTAATACAAGTCTATGCCAGCATCCACAACATCAAGTAACCTGCCACAATCAATTATCATTCGACATGTTACATAAATAATCAAATAGATTATGAGCAAACTTACATCTCTACATTATTTTATCCAATCTTGGATGTGGAAACAAGTAAAACATAAACAATAGGGCCAGTTTTAAGTTTAGGTTAGTTGAACAGGTTGTGTTACGTATATGCATAATCTAACAAAACACATGCTCACCTACTCATAAGCTATACTTGATAAATAAATTAGCGTAACACATTTAAACTCCGAAACTGTTAAAACACATATGCATAGAAGGCATCAAATTTACCAGAAACTTTTAAAACACATATGCACTCTCAATAACATATATGCACACTTATTGTCATGCTATTACAATTTTTCAAAATTCATAGATATATATTATACGAAGAACATGCTAAATTAAATGGACCACATCAGATCTTTCATACATTTTGGTAACTAATGTACAACGAATAAATTCATGAAACTAAAAGAATATTTCCACGATACACAACAATAATATATTTTTGTTAAATATTGTTCGAAACCCAACAATATAAATCATCAATCCAACCAAACTCATATTAAACTTTTTTCTTTTTTTTAATAGAAAACTCATATTAAACTAAAGTGTACAATAAACTTGCATCAATTTATATTATCACAATATCTCCTCAACGATATACACTTGTGACATGTCTATTATTTAATAATATAATTCATTTATATCTACCACTAGTAGATCAGGCGAAAATTCATTAGATTGAATGATCATTGTTATTCGATCTTATACATACATTTAAAGAAAATTTATGTATTAGTCGTTTTGATACTATATGGTATTTATGCACGAATCACCTGATTGAATAACGCTATATGGCATTCTTCTTTTTAAAAACAATAAGACTTACATGAACATCCAATGCTTCCTCAATTGTATTGACAATCTCATCCATCGTAAGACGATCCTTTATGTTGAAACGTAGAACGAGATCTAAACGTAGAACGAGATTTATCATCATTGGTTTCTTAAAATCAGATTTCTTGCAAAGAAATCAACAAACAAATCTTAGCAGTCGACTTTATAGAGATTAAAACGAGATAAGTGAGGGTAGAGGGGCGGCAGTTTTTAGGAGGAGGGAGAGGGGTAGAGTGGAGGCGGTTTTTACTTTTTAGGTTACAAATGAAACTAGATGAAGATTGATTTACAACTTTTTAGAGATTAACATGAAATTCCTTAGTTACCCTTTGTTCAATTATATAATTTACCCTGCAATTTTAATTTATTACTTTTATGCCACCATCATTTATAACCATTGATTAGAAAATAAAGGGCTAGGATTGGTTCTCGCAGTTCTCGCAATTTATTTGGTTCTGAAAAGAACCTCACACTATATATATATATATATATATATATATATATATATATATATATATATATATATATATATATATATATTTCTTTTTTTTGTTGCCTTCGATCTAAAAACAAATATGTGTTTCGATCTCAAACTTTTTTTGGGTAATAGTTATGATTTTCGGGGCACATATGTTTCAGATTCGAAGTATCTATGACACAATAATTCATTGAGGAAAAAATGGTTGAAACATGACCCATTTCATACATTTCTGTGGTCATGTCTATTTTAATTGTCTTCATTTGGCATGTAATATTGGGGTAGGTAATGTTCATGGGCCCTTAAATATTCTTTTTGGTTTAAATCATGTAATAATGTATGAAGTGTATTTGTGAGTTTGTACTTTGTGTTGTATGCCCATGTGGGTTGTAGTAATTTTACCATTATACTCTTTTGAATTAAATAATAAAAATTAATATATAAAAAAAATTGATTGGTTTATGTTGGTTCTCGCAATTTATTTGGTTCTGAAAAAGACCTCACTATATATATATATATATAGGGGATAGCTTGGCTACAATTATTGTAGCCAATTGGCTACAATACCCCATCAAAATACATAAGAAAATGAATCAGAGACCCACAGAAGGACTCAGGGACCCACAATTTGTAGCACATATTGTAGCCAATTGGCTACAATGCAATTGTAGCTAATATTTTCCATATATATATATATATATATATATATATATATATATATATATATATATATATATTATTTTGATGATTGCCTTATTTTTACTATTATGAAAGTAAATTTCAAATATATTGTTAGTGCTAATTTTGTAAATAACATGTAATGACACAATTATAAGTTGCATTGGAATGACAAAAAGGAAATGATTCATTATGTTCTTAAATAAGCAAAATGCATCATAGTGTTTCGACCATGGTTTTAAAAGGCACGCCATGGAGGCACAAAGGCCCCGCAAAAGAATAAGGCTTGTTCATGCCGTCACGCCACGCCTTATACCACGTCTTTTTGTAAAATCAATATATATGAAATATGATATAAATATATAAATATTTTCATATTTTGTGCCGTCTTATGTCACGTCTTATAAATGCAATAGCTTCTCCTTGACCGCTAATGCGTGAGGCTTGGTCATACCATCACACCACGCCTCGCGCTATTTATAACCTTGGTTTCGACCATCTAATCCAAATCAAAAGAAACTGTAGCCAGAAATGTTGTGTGATTACCGCTGAAGAAAAACAAGTGAAGTTGTTGATATTGGAAGGACACTTGCATGCATAAACGAACTTCGTTTCATAAACTCCTGTTGACTAACAAAAGAACCGATCTTTTATATATATACATGGACTGAGAATAGACATGGGACACTACTTAATATAACCGAGAACCAATCTGGTATCGGTTCAGTCTCTCTTTAGTTCCACTTTATATGAAATTCAATCCCAAACTAGACCATGAACCGAATCAACTAAGTGAGCCAACTTAGGCGTCACATCACCACACACATGAAGAAATGGGCACCGCGTCCAGTCTTATATAACACAAACCCGAAGCAAGTGTCGATTAACCACTAATACTACAGAAATCGTCAAATAGATCGGTTGAAAACCCTCAAAAAGAACGGTCTAGAACCACTCTAACTATTTGAGCAAAATATAAATAGATCGGTTCCCGACCGATCTTTTTATCCTTACAATAAGATCAGTTTATACATAATAGCCGATCTTTTTACTCTACTTGTTATTAAAAAAAAATTGGTACTGGATTTTTCATTAAAACCAAAATGCAAATATTTCAAAAACTTTCATTCAATCTTGCCGCACAACTTTTCCAGAATTTCCGATGCAAGTGACTTCGACAAAAAATAATGCTAACATAATGACAACTAGGGGTGAGCAAATGGACCGAGAACCGATCGGAACCGAGAACCGAACCGGAACCGAACCGAATTTTAGAACCGCGGTCCGGTTCTCGGTTCTTCTTTATTGAAAATTGCGGTTCTCGGTTCGGTTCGGAACCGCGGGTATCGGTTCCGGAACCGAAGAACCGCCTATTTTTATAGTGTGAAACTGTGAATTGCTATGAGGTTTTGAGGACGCAAATAATGCAAAGTTTAGCCCCACTTCTGAGCATAAACTTAAATGGCAAATGAAAGGGAGAGGCATATTACGAAGATGCAATATATGTTGTTTCTACAATATTAAATATTGTTCTTGCACAGCCACTTAACGTATGATCCTAGAAGGTAACTATCATCAAGAACAACTACTTAAGTAACAATCATATATATATGATCCAACTTTTGATCATGAATCAAGATCTAAAAGACTTATATGTTAAACGTTGGTTATACATACCACTCAAAGATCGCTGACATATTACCATTTCTTAACTTTCTAACAAAAAATCTTTGTATGATCAATTATCATGTACAAAACTAAGGATATACAACATGGAGCTCCGGCCATTTGTATGCTATAACTCAATTTGGCAGTATGAAAATCACAAATATATATCAACTGATTTTTTTTTTTATCTATTTTTCATCTTTTTAGAATTTTTGAAAATAAAAATATTTCTTACCTTGATACATCCAAAACTAGATCTAAGAAACTCTAGTAAAACAAGACTTGTTTTAATCAAATTTTACACACACATGTACATGTGTTTGTTTATTACAGATATATTTTGTCATGCACCACCCTATAGGCCCATAATATATAACCTAGACTCCTAGAGTTAGAGAGAAAGATATATAACCTAAGCTCCAGTGGGAGAGATCAGAAAGTCACGATGATCCGAAGAGAAAAGAGATACATTTTTCTTAAAAATTTCGGTTCCAATCGGTTAGACCCGCAAGGAACCGAACCGGACCGAGAACCGAACCGGAACCGAGACATGTTACTCGGTCCGGTTCTCGGTTCCTCGGCTATCCGTTTTTCGGTTCTCGGTTCTTGCGGTTCCGGTTCGGTTCCATGCGGTTCCGGAACCGCGCTCACCCAACTAGTACTTGATAAATTCCAACTCCAGTTGACATTCACTACAAAGGTTGAGCTTGTTTAAAATATTTCAACAGATATAAGTCACATAGAACAGATGATTCCATCCCCTTGTCTAACTGGACACAAATAGCTGCTCAAACTCTATAGATAGCGGCGGCTATGAAATCCTGCACAACAAAGCTATACAGTCATCAGGAAGTGAAAGTCAATTATGTTCTGGATTTGTCAATTTTAGTAAATGAAAAAAGAAGTTAACACGTAATAGACAGAGGATGTCCATCAATGCTAACATGATGTACATGCATGTTATAATAACCTACGCTTGTATATACAGAACTTTGAAACTAGTATCTGTTGGAAATGATGAGTTAGTTAAGAGTTGTTACTAATAGTATAAAAATTGGCCGTGAAACTCGGATTACAAGGCTGAGGAATTAGCAAACACCCGCTACAAGATCAGTGCCATACATATAGTTTCGAAATACATATATAAAAACTCCAATCCGAGTACTCCTCGCCTAGACTGATTACTCTCTACATGGTAGTTGACCCCTCAAGTAGCGCCTAGTGAGTTTTACAACCATGTAAATAGGTATTACGTTCTTATCAATCCACAATCACAATTCCTTAAACACAATCAACAATCACAATACGCACAGTCGCACATATCATTCATATACAGAAATCTACTATCAGTTTCATTTTCACATGTTTAGATTAACAACCAACACATATGCAACATTAACCGTAAAACATAACGAATCATAAAAATTACTAACTAAACTAATAACCGATTGAAATTACAAACAGTAAGTTTAAAATTAACCTAAATAGTAAATTATACACATAGAGTTTAACCATTCACCGAGCAATCAGCTATCAACATATACGCAACTGTAACTGCAAAATAACTAACTAATAACCTATTGGAGGTATAATCAGTTAGTTTAAAGTTAACCTAAAAACAGTACACATACGGTCTAAATATTCACAAGCAATCAATAATCAACACATACGCAACCGCAACCGAAAAAACGTACAGATAAATCTGGTTAACTTAAAAATGAAGGTCGACTTTGCCGGATAAACATTCAGTTTCACATAGTTAAAGTATTCCTCAACCAATCAGCAATCAGCAATCAGCACATACGCAACCGTAACAGTAAAATGTGTCGTAACAATCACTAACTAACCAATAACCGATTCAAGTTCTAAACACTAAGCTTAAATATAACCTAAAAATAGTACACATGTAGTTTAACTATTCTTCAAGCAATCAACAATAAACACACACATAACTGTACCGTAACCGTAAAACCTAACGAATCGTCATAATCACTACCTAACTAACAACTGATTAAGTTCTAAACACTAAGCTTAAAAGTAACCTAACAAAAGTACACATATAGTTTAATATTCATCAACAATCATAAATCAACACACACAACCGTAACCGTAAAATGTAACCTATCGTAACAAACGGTAACTAACAGATTCAAGTTCTAAACACTAAGCTTAAAAAAAACCTAAAAACAGTACACACACATAATTTAAAATATTCTTCCAGCAATCAAGAATCAACACACACGTAACCGTAACCGCTACCTTAAAACGTAACGAATCGTACCAATCACTACCAAACTAACCGATTCAACTTATAAAAACAATATAGATAACTTAAACCTATGTAGTACGGATAGAGTTTAACTATCTTTCAAGCAATCAACAATCAACACACAGACAGCCGAAAAACGTAACCGCAACCACAAAACCGAACGAATCGTAACAAACAGTAACTAACTAATAACCGATTCAAGTTATAAAAACACCAAGCTTAACAAAATAACCTAATAACAGTACATATACAGTTTAACTATTATTCTTCAAGCAATCAACACACACGCATCCGCAACCACAAAACGTAACCGTAAAACGTAACGAATCGTAACAATCACTACCTAACTAATAACCGATTCAAGTTCTAATTTCTAAACATTAAGCTTAAAAATAACCTAAAAACAATACACATATAGTTTAACTATTCTTCAAGCAATCAACAATCAACACACATGCAGCAGAAAAACGTAACCGCAACCGTAAAAATCGTAACAATCACTACCTAACTAACTAACAAACTAACTAACCGATTCCAGTTACATAAACAATATAGATAACTTAAACCTAAGTAGTACACAGAGTTAAACTATTCATCAAGCAATCAACAATCAACACACACGCAGCCGTAAACCGCAACCGCAACCGTAAAACATAACGAATCATAACAATCTCCACCTAACTAACAACCGATCCAATTAAGCTTATAAGTAACCTAATAACAGTACACATACAGTTTAACTATTCATCAAACAATCAACACACACGCAACTGTAAAACGTAACGAATCGAAACAGTCACTACCTAACTAAAACAATAAGCTTAGAATTAACCTAATAACAGTATACATAGAGTCAAATATTCATCAACCAATCAGAAATTGAAAATTATATAAAATAATAAAACCTAATGAATCGTAACAATCACTACGTAACTAACTAACTAACTAACCGATTCAAGTTATATGAACAGTATAGATAACTTAAACCTAAGTAGTACGCATAGAGTTTAACTATCTTCCAAGAAATCAACAATCAACACACACGCAGCCGTAAACCGCAACCGTAACCGTAAAACGTAACGAATCGAAACAGTCACTAACTAACTAAAACAATATGCTTAGAATTAACCTAATAACAGTACACATACAGTTTAACTATTCATCAAGCAATCAATAATCAACACACGCGCAACCGTAAAACGTAACGAATCATAACAATCACTACCTAACTAAAACAATAATAAGCTTAAACTTAACCTAATAACAGCATACATATAGTTTAATTTTTTTTTATCAAGCAATCAGAAATTGAAAATTATATAACAACCAACACACACATAACCGTAACCGCAATCAACAATCAACAACCAACACACACATAACCGTAACCGCAATCGCAACCGTAACCTTAAAATGTAACGAATCATACCAATCACTACCTAACTAACAACTGATTCAAGTTATATAAACAGTACGGATAACTTAAACCTAAGTAGTACGGATAGAGTTTAACTATCTTTCAAGCAATCAACAATCAACACACACGCAACCGAAAAACGTAACCGTAAAATGTAACGAATCGTAACAATCACTACCTAACTACCAACCAATTCAAGTTCTAATTTCTAAACACTAAGCATAAAGGTAACCTAATAACAGTATACATATAGTTTAATTATTCATCAAGCACAAGCAATCAGAAACTAACAAAAATATAAACTAAAAACGTAACGAATTGTAACAGTCACTACCTAAGTAAAACAATAAGCTTAGAATTAACCTAATAACAGTATACACATATAGTTTAACTATTCATCAAGCAATCAACAATCAACACACACGCAACTGTAAACCGCAACCGTAACCGTAAAATGTAACGAATCGAAACAGTCACTACCTAACTAAAACAATAAGCTTAGAATTAACCTAATAACAGTACACATATAGTTTAACTATTCATCAAGCAATCAATAATCAACACACACGCAACCGTAACCGTAAAACTTAACGAATCATAACAATCACTACCTAACTAACAACCTAAGTAGTACGCATAGAGTTTAACTATTCATCAAGCAATCTACAATCAACACACACGCAGCCGTAAACTGCAACCGCAACCGTAAAACTTAACGAATCATAACAATCACTACCTAACTAACAACCTAAGTAGTACGGATAGAGTTTAACTATATTTCAAGCAATCAACAATCAACGCAGCCGTAAGCCGTAACCGCAACCGTAAAATGTAACGAATCAAAACAGTCACTACCTAACTAAAACAATAATAAGCTTAAAATTCACCTAATAACAGCATACATATAGTTTAATTTTCATCAAGCAATCAGAAATTAAAAATTATTTAAACTAATAAAAACCTAATGAATCGTAACAATCACTACCCAACTAACTAACTAACTAACTAACCGATTCAAGTTATATAAACAGTATAGATAACTTAAACCTAAGTAGTACACATACAGTTAAACTATTCATCAAGCAATCAACACACGCGCAACCGTAAAACGTAACGAATCGTAACAATCACTACGTAACTAACTAACTAACTAGCCGATTCAAGTTATATAAACAGTATAGATAACTAAAACAACCTAATAACAGTACACATACAGTTTAACTATTCATCAAGCAATCAACAATCAACACACACGCAGCCGAAAAACGTAACCGCAACCGTAAACCGCAATGAATCAAAACAGTCACTACCTAACTAAAACAACAATAAGCTTAAACTTAACCTAATAACAGCATACACATATATTTTAATTTTCATCAAGCAATCAGAAATTGAAAATTATATAAAATAATAAAACCTAATGAATCGTAACAATCACTACGTAACTAACTAACTAACTAACTAACCGATTCAAGTTATATAAACAGTATAGATAACTAAATAACTAATAACAGTACACATATAGTTTAACTATCTTTTAACAATCAACAGACACGCAGCCGTAAACCGCAACCGTAACCGCAAACCGCAAACCGCAACCGTAAAACGTAACGAATCGAAACAGTCACTACCTAACTAAAACAATAATAAGCTTAGAATTAACCTAATAACAGCATACACATATACAGTTTAATTTTCATCAAGCAATCAGAAATTGAAAATTATATAAAATAATAAAACCTAATGAATCGTGAGAAAGTAATAACGGATTAAAGATATATATATATATATATATATATATATATATATATATATATATATATATATATATATATATATATATATATAGAGTGGGGATAAATTGAATTAGGTAAATAAGTTGAAAATGAAGTGAAGGTTGGGTTATTACTTAAAAGACGGAAGTTAGGTGTTTGGAGATTGCCGGAAGGAATGTTCCGGTGACGGTGGACTGTGGTTTGAGCTGGAAATAAAATTTGGGGTTTCTTTCTTTCTTTCTTTTGAGGCGGTGAACTATTTTATCTAACCACTTTATATATTTTTTCACTTAATTTTTTTTAATTAATTAATTTATTTATTATCTAATATATTTGAGTAATCATTTATCGAAAATGCTGCGTTCACGTAATATTTACAAAATAACAGTGTTGCAAAAAAAAAAAAAAAGTCTACAAGGCTCATTAATCATCGCCTAGGCGCTATAGGCTACCAACCTTGCCGATTTATGTTAGTGGGTCTAACAAATAAGTCAACCTTGGTCAATGGCGATCAATGACGGTCAATAGTTGTCAATCTTGCCGAAAACCTACAAATCTTGTCGGAAGTACCTAAAACTCATCGTAAACTTATTTTGATCACTTATAATAACTTATTAAATCTATTACATGTTGTTTTTTAGCAAAAATATTGCTGGAAATACCTACAACTCCCCGAAAATACCAAAAACTTTCCGGAAATACCCAAAAATTGCCAGAAATGCTAGTCCGATTAAGCACCGATTAATCATCGATTAATCCCGCCTAGACCGATTACAAGCTAAAAGGCGGTCGACCGCCTCACTACCGACTCACGTTTTTTGCAAGCTTGACAAATAATATTTTACAAAATTACTTGTCACCAAAAGTAAATTGCAAAATTCGTCTTTGTAGTTTGGCGAAATTGCATCGTTATGGTTTTGAAATTGTAGGCGATTTTTTGGTGGAAAAAATTTGGATTCATTTTCGTCCTTTTCCAATGAAATGACTAAAATGCCCCTGTTTTCTTTTATAATTTACTCCTTTCACTTTAGGCGGAGGTATTTAGTCTTTTCACACAAGGAGGTTGTCTGCAATTTGAAACTATAAGGACTAAATTTGCAATTTGACCAAACCACAAAGACGTTTTTTTGCCATTTACTCTATCACCAACAAAAATCATCATAATTTATTCTCTCTTCCTTTTAACTTCTCATCTTTCTATAAATGCATGATAGTATGGCACATCCTTTTATGAGAAAATCTTTTGTAAATTTTTTTTTTGGGTTTTTGCATATATATCATTCCGAAAATGCATAATTGCATATATATCCAAAACATGCATAACAACCATTGTATTATATGTATAAAAAACTTGTACAAAAGATATATATGCAATTATTTACTTTGGGAGGGATATATATATGCAATTTTACCAATTTTTTTTATAGATGTAGTATTCTTCGTTATTTATTATCGTGACTTTTTTTTTTTTTTTTTTTTTTTTTTTTTTTTTTTTTTTTGTAGGTTTACGAAATTTGGATATGCCGTCACAAAAGTGGGGTAAAACCTCTCTCTAGTTTAAGAAGGTTGGTTTGGGAATATCAGCTTGTTTGTATCAAGCAAGAATTAAACTTGAAAATTGTTATAATGTTGTAATGTCGGAGAGCCATAAGTTTTGACCACTATATTGTTTGAATCTTGTTAACTTTTATTGAAATTTGTATATTGATAATATGTCAGAAAAATACCTATGTAAGGTAACCGATGTTTTTGCTAATTTTTAATTCGGTATAATCGACAATATTGACTGGCTTGCATGTTTGGCCTTGAGAATTGTGTGTGGAAATGATGTTCACAATGGTGCTTAATAGCCAATTCATGAGTGTTCGCTCATATTTATAAGGTGGCCATAAATTTACGGAAGCTACACTCGAGAAGCATAGTCTACTTTGTCGAAAGCAACTGAACTAGAACTACGCATATAGAGGTCTACCCCTGAAAATTGGCGTTTGTCAAGTTTGAACTTTAATCTCTACCGAAAATCTCAAACTTTTATCACCAATTCACCTTTTGCGAGCTGTTTTTATATTTTTGTAAAGGTTATGATTCATCACATAATAGAAAAACTTCCTAAGACAAAGACTCAACGAAGGCAACGTGATCTTACGGATGTGAGTCAATTTATGCAAGATGAATAGATGATCATACAATTAACGTAGTGTACTATAACATGTGTTATCATCCTGGTAACTAAACTTGTATATTGCGGTTCATACTAGTTATCGCAAGTCCTTGAGTATTTATATATAGTGACACAATTTACAAGAATAAAGAATAATGTTGTTACATGTCATTATATCTTTAATTGAATGAAATCTATACATAAAATTCGATCATCAGGTTGTCTTGGTTTATTGACCGATAGTGTACAATAAAACATACAAAAAAAAAAAAAAAAAAAAAAAAAAAAGGAGTTAAATCAAGGTTACTCACTTTTGAAAACATTATTTGTGATCATCCAAGTATCAATTTAGTTCCATTTATCTTAGTTATGAAAGTAACATTTGTAAGTGACGTCCATCTTGTCTCACTACCAAATTCGAAAATGACTTTAAGAACAATGTCTATATCTCTTGCATTTGTGATTTACGTCTCATTAATAACCCAATATATTTCGTCATTCCACAACTTTGTAGTTAGCGTTAATAGGAATGAAAAGCAAAATGACACTTGAATGACTCGTAACAATATAATGTTGTTTTGATCGGAATAAAGTTTTACTCTTATCTTTCTTTGAGTGGTTTATCAAAAGAAATAAGTATCCTTTCATCCCACATAGGTCAAGTAAAAGAAATATTGCTACCTTATATATTGAGGTTAATCTCTCTTATACAAGTTGATATTAATACACTGTTATTACTGATTCATTAGAAATTGTTGACTTTTTGTAATTTTATTTTATTTGTTTGTTAAAGAATATTTCTTTTGTTTTTCATATTCACATCACAGCGAAGATCATGTGCCTTATGTGTCGTATAGGGAGTTTGGGACTATAAGAGCACTCCCATCTATCACTCGGGTTAAAATTTAACTCAGCGTCACATCAGTTTTAACACTTTCACCTTAACTCATAAAAAAAAACCCCAAATCATAACTTAGTTTTAACTCAACTATTTTCAAATTCAAACCTAAACTAAAACAAATATTTCATTTAATAACTAAAACAACATTTATAAAACATAACTAAAACAACATTTATAAAACAACGTACAATTATATTACAACTACGATTACAACATTAAACTAGGAAACGGAAATTAAAACTCCTAAACTACGATACGATAATGATAATAAAACTACGAATCAAGAAAATGATTTAGTCTGTGTCATAGCCCTCGTCACTTGAATCCTCGTTACTCGAATCGTCCTCACTCGGTGGCACACGGTTTAATCCCATAGCCTATCGCTATTCTGCTCGAATCCTCGTTACTTGAATTTTAAATGTTTATCCGCCATTTTTTTTGAATTTAAATTTTAAAGGTTTATGCACACGTTTTTTTGAATTTGAATTTTAAAGATTTAACCGCCCATTTTTTGAATTTGAAATTTACACATATTCCGCTCAGTTTTTGAAATTTGAATTTTAAACACCCCTATATAAAGCATACCATAACATACTATTTTGCACACACTTCACTTTCTAAACAAGTTTACAATGGCTAATCGTTGGTCTGTTGAAGAAGAAAACTTCCTAGCCGACATGTGGCTAATCGTTCACGAATACCATGGCGAATCCTCTTTTTGGAATGAGGTTACAGAAAGGTTCAACAATGAATCTGACGGTGATTTTCGTAGCAAAAACCAGATAACGCTAAGTGGGCAAGACTTAACACCGAATGCCAAAAATTCAATGATATATACTTGAATTTGCAGCATACAAGCTAGGACAATGATCGTCTTCAGAATGCTATGAATATCTTTAAAGAACGCTTTGGTGGGAGAAGTTTCAAACATATTCACATGTGGTTAATTTTGAAACAGCCCCATATGAAACAGATACAGTGCTTAACGATGTTTTATGTTTTGTATATGTATTTCCGTATCGTGTGTATTTGTAATTCCGTATCGTTTCTTTTTGTATTTCCGTATCGTGTGTATCTGAATAAAATGCTTAACGGCTAGTTTCCCTTTCAAATATCTTCTAACGGCTAGTTTCCCCTATAAATACTACTTAAACAACACTTCGTATTCTCACACAAACACTATGGCTAATGAACCAGCAGAAGTGCAAAACGCTATCCTTACCCGATTACGCAACGAACAAGAAAAAGAACAAAAGTTGATTAACAATTTGCTAGATGAGATAACTCGTATTATACGATAGATGCATACTCGTGCTCCAGAGGTCGAAAGGTTGCGTGAGCTACCTCAAGACCATCCTGCTAACATGGACGGTCTACAAACTCTTCTAAGAAATGATGAAACAGATTTGCAACTTCAAGTCGCCTTGAAAATGGTCAGGGAACAAGTATTGCAAGTTTGGGAGGAAAAATCCAAACTCATCAATAATTACAAGTCTTTATAAACACTTAACAATGTTTCGTATTGTTTTTTAACCGTATCGTTATTTTACGTTTCATATATTTTTATTTTCATGTATTGTATTTTTAATTTAATAAAATGAATTTAGTTTATTAAATGGTCTGTTAGCCATTTCAATCAAATGCTTAACAGCTATTTTAAATCTGGTTATCCCGCTCAACTATACCGTTTAAAAACTACAGGGTGTTTTGTAATATGCATTTTCTTGTAATCAAAATATCACAAACTTTAAAAGGGCCAAAAGTGTCATTTTTTTTTACACAAAACTCGCCCTTAATGTGACGTTAAGGGCTTAACTCGTCAAGTTAACGTGGCCTTAACGCCACTCCTCGCAATGGCTAATGCCCTTTAACGCACGTTGCCCTCAACGCAATATATACGTTACCGTTGGGACTGCTCTAAGTTGGAGCAACAAGGCAATTAAAATGAGCTCATCGAGGATATGTATTGTACATTGCTTTAAGTGTATGTAATCACATCATAGAAAGTATGCTTTTAGTTTATTTGTACATCATTAAAGGCAATTAAAACACCTTATCAAGGCAATTAAAATGAGCTGAGAAAGTATACTTTTAGCTGATTTGTACACCATCAAATCTAATTCCTACACCACATATCACAATGTCAACAAGTGATCATACATCAACACATATAAAGGGTGTGTAGTCAAGTATTGACATCCTAAACACAAAAAATCTGGAAGTAAAACTAATAGGCTAAGCGTAATAAAGGCGACCACTACGGATGATGTGACACTCCTCTCCGACAAAGGAACTAAGGTCGCATTTAATAACAAAGGTACTATAATCGAAGGACGAGTTTTATCAATAAATCCATTTATGAAAAAGTTCCAACAATAAACCAAAATTTCCGTCTATAAGGTTTAAACTCGAAACATTACATAATAACTCAATGCATTTTGTTATTCGACAACTTTTGATAGGAAAAAGGTTCAAATTTACTCTTAATTTTTTTTTAAATGATGTATCAAGAATCCCTCTTATAGCCAACATAATATCTATTATATCGTTATATCCTGGTTTAGAGATCGTGCAAAGGTTTAATCTTTAAATGACATATATACTTCAGAAAATATTGATAGGATTGGATTTCACCGGCTATACAAGAGCGTATGCAAGTCACGGCATTCTTTATCCTGAGTACTTACTTCGTTAAGGCTCATACGAACCATAATTGCAACGATAACAGGAGCAACAATAGACGTAAAGGGATCCATTATGTCTGATTGCAAACATCAGAGCGTCTGTAGTCATGTAGCGTGCCAAGTGACTTTTTTCATTGCAAACATCACAATTGTGCCTGATTGAACAAAATATGGCTAACAAAAAGGCCTAAGCAAGAAAAACCGAATTCATGAAGATGAATTCATAAAGAACTATTAACTATTTTCTCGAGTACCTTACCTTCCAATTCAGGCTCATGAGTCCACATGGAACTTAGACGATGCATAATCCGAGTCTTCTCTTTATTCTTCTTCGTAATCTTGTTTTCTCTCATTCTTGTGGTATTCGAGCTTCTTGGCTCTTTCTATCAACTACATCCACAAGATATAGGGGACATTAATCACCTTCAGTCTTCATATTGTTATTTAGGGCTGAGCATACCCGACCGACAACCGAAAACCGTCCCGATTTCGATCAGTCCCGCCGCCCCGATACCGATTCCAGCCAGTCTCGGTTCGGGACTCGGTTTGCAATTTCCGGCCAATCGGTTTCGGGCCGGTTCGGGATGGAAATCAAAAAACAACAAAGAAAACAGACCGATCCGACCGATCCCGACCTGTCGGGACTGTCCCGATACCGAACCGACTGTTTTCGGGTCGGGAGTTGGTTTGGTTTTCTGGCGAACTCGGGAGTCGGGCTTGTCGGTATCGGGTCGGGACGAGACGGGACGGGACCATCCCGATGCTCACCCCTTAAATTTGACAACTTTATAGTTGGTGTTTATATAATTGAAAAGCAAAATGACACTTGAATGACTCTTAACAATGCAATTCTAATCGGAAATAAATTTTACCCTTTAACTTTTTAAAAGTATTTATCAAGCATCCCTCTTATAAACTATTGATTATTTCTTATAACGATTGGATAGTTGTAACAATGATCGCAACAATGTTTGAAAATGGTAATAACTAATAAGGCTAGCTAGCTAGAGATGGCTGCTACTTTAACAAAAGAAAAGGTATGTTTCATCCCACATAGGTCAGGCAATAAAAATGATGCTAGTTTATACATTGAGGTGAGTGTTCCTTACCTAAGTTGGCATTAGTACACTCTTATTGTCTTAGGCTGAACGTGGGCTTTATAAGTTGTATGAGTTTGCAATATCTTTGACGATAAATTGTATGAGTTGGCAACTTTTTTTTTTTTGTTATTTATTTGTAGATTTTTATTTTATTATTATTTTTTTAATTTATTTGTAGATTGCCAAAGCGTGAAACTAGTCTTCAAAAGCTCATTCGACAGATTTTTATACCGAGTTTTCTTTACTATGTATTTGATTATTTACATCAAACAACATCTATCAGTTATATCCTAACATATTAGAGTCAAAAATCCGTAAAGGAAAATTTCAACAATTTCACAAAAATATTAATTTATATATTTTTTTATATCAGAATGCATAAACGTTTAGTTTCATTTAGAATTATGTATTTATATTCATATAGTTTAGGTTTATTACATTGAATGAAATCATATCGATACAACTAAGCATAAAATGAGCCATCACGTAGCAAGAGAAAATACGTTGGGGTCCTCGTGTCCGATTCATAACTACTTTTAAAGTTTACTCATGTCCAGTTTTACAGAAACTAAACTCATTTTTTAGGGCATGGGAGACATATCAAGTAGTTCTGGTCCTCTATACAGCTTCGGCGTCTTTGAATTTGGGTTTCTAAAAACACGCGACAACCACTCTTGATCATTGACAATGTGGTCAAAGGGTTCTTAATTTGCTGTTGATATCGTTCTTACCAATAGAAGTATTTACCTTCCCATGGATGACCGAAAGAAGGTTGCTTGGAGAGTTGGAGGTATGCAAGCAGTTGGTTGGTGTTTGATTACATTTCCACTATTCCGTCTGAACTCATTCGGAAGATATTCGGTGGTACTATCCAAAGCTATGCTTATTTAACATGCTTAGGCTCTGGCGGCTGCGCAGAGTTATCTCCTTGTTTGCAAGGTATGTTGTTTTCACATGATGAGCTAAAGTCTTGGATAATGTAGTTAATATCGCCTTTGTTTTATGTTTCAATGATATTCTCATGTAATAGATTGGAGAAAGATATGAACTTTAACTACTTTAATTGGGTTCGATGCGCTAAGCTTATTGCTGTAAGCAGTTTTATTCTGGGCGTTATCATGCTTAATATTATACTTTTAATTGTACATTGTGCTTCTACTATAATCTTTGCTGCATCCAAGCAAGACTTGGATATGGTATGGCAATGAAGAATTTGAACAGGAGAGTTTGTGGATCCGTTATGTAACTTTCATGTACCGGTCAAAAAATATTGATAGGATTGGATCTCACCGACTATACCAGAGCATATGTAAGTCATGGATTCTTTTTTCTTGAGTACTTAATTCATTAATGCTCATACGAACCATAATCACAACGATAGCAGGAACAACAATAGACGTAAAGGGATCCATTGTGTCTGATTGCAAACATCAGAGCGTCTGTAGTCATGTAGCGTGCCAAGTGACTTTTTTCATTGCAAACATCACAATTGTGTATGATTGAACAAAATATGACTAACAAAAAGGTCAAAGCAAGAAAAACCGAAGCCATTAAGATGAACTCATATAGAACTATTAACGATTTCTCGACTACCTTACCCTCCAATTCAGGCTCATGACTCCACATGGAAGACGATGCAAAATCCGAGTCTTCTCTTTATTCTTCTCCCTGATCTTGTTTTCTCTCATATTCTTGTGGTATTCGAGCTTCTTGGCTCTTTCTATCAACTACATCCACAAGATATAGGAGACATTAATGACCTTCAGTCTTCATATTGTTATTTGACAACTTTCTAGTTGGTGTTAATATAATTGAAAAGCAAAATGACACCGGAATGACTCGTAACAATGCAATTCTAATCGGAAATAAATTTTACCCTTTAACTTTTTAAAAGTATTTATCAAGCATATATCCCTCTTATAAACTATTGATTATTTCTTATAACGATTGGATAGTTGCAACAATGATCGCAACAATAATAAATTTGGACTTAAACGGAGCCATGTGTTCGAAAATGGTAATAACTAATAAGGCTAGCTAGCTAGAGATGGCTGCTACTTTAACAAAAGAAAAGGTATGTTTCATCCCACATAGGTCACGCAATAAAAATGTTGCTTGTTTATATATTGAGGTGAGTGTTCCTTACACAAGTAGGTATTAGTACGCTTTTATTGTCATGGGTTAGGGTTATGAAGTGTGAACCCTTCAACCCTTTTAAGATAAATTGTATAAGTTACGAACTTTTTTTTTTTTTTTTTTTTTTATTTTTTTTTGTAAATTAGTTTTGTATTTTTTAATTGTAGATTGCCTTATTTTAAAGCGTGAAACTAGTCTTCAAAAGTTCATTCGACAGATTTTTATAGCGACCTTTCTTTACTATGTATTTGATTATTTACATCAAACAACATCTATCAGTTATATCCTAACATATTAGAGTCTAAAATTCGTAAAGGAAAATTCCAACTATTTCACAAAAATATTAGTTTATATCTTTTTTTATATCAGAATGCATAAACGTTTAGTTTCATTTAGATTTATGTATTTATGTTCATATAGTTTAGGTTCATTACATTGAATGAAATCATATCGATACAACTAAGCATAAAATGAGCCATAACGTAGCAAGAGAAAATACGGTGGGGTCCTCGTGTCCCGTTCATAACTACTTTTAAAGTTTACTCATGTCTAGTTTTACAGAAACTAAACTCATTTTTTAGGGCATGGGAGACATATCAAGTAGTTCTGGTCCTCTATACAGCTTCGGCGTCTTTGAATTTGGGTTTCTAAAAACACGCGACAACCACTCTTGATCATTGACAATGTGGTCAATGGGTTCTTAATTTGCTGTTGATATCGTTCTTAACAATAGAAGTATTTACCTTCCCATGGATGACCGAAAGAAGGTTGCTTGGAGAGTTGGAGGTATGCAAGCAGTTGGTTGGTGTTTGATTACATTTCCACTATTCCGTCTGAACTCATTCGGAAGATATTCGGTGGTACTATCCAAAGCTATGCTTATTTAACATGCTTAGGCTCTGGCGGCTGCACAGAGTTATCTCCTTGTTTGCAAGGTATGTTGTTTTCACATGATGAGCTAAAGTCTTGGATAATGTAGTTAATATCGCCTTTGTTTTATGTTTCAATGATATTCTCATGTAATAGATTGGAGAAAGATATGAACTTTAACTACTTTAATTGGGTTCGATGCGCTAAGCTTATTGCTGTAAGCAGTTTTATTCTGGGCGTTATCATGCTTAATATTATACTTTTAATTGTACATTGTGCTTCTACTATAATCTTTGCTACTCATTATCCAAGCAAGACTTGGATATGGTATGGCAATGAAGAATTTGAACAGGAGAGTTTGTGGATCGGTTATGTAACTTTCATGTACTGGTCAATTACGACTCTTACTTCTGTGGGATATTGTGATTTGCATGCTCGAAGTAGAAGAAGGGAAATGATATTCTTCATATGTTGCATGCCTTTCAATCCCACATAGGTCAAGCAAAAGATATGTTGCTAGTTTATATATTAAGGTGAGTGCTCCTTATTCAAGTCGATATCAATACATTGTTATTGTGAAGTTATTTGTGGGTGTGATGCTATTGAAATGACAGCCGCAAAACTCCTTCACAATAAATTTGTATAACTTGTTAACTTTTTTGTGTTTTTTGAAAAGTGCCTTATTTTACTATTACGAAAGTAAATTGCAATTATATTGTTTGTGCTAAATTTGTAAATAATGTGTAATGAAACAATTATAAGTTGCACGTATGGCTTTTGGTCTGTTGGTATGTGAGTTGACTACCAACCAAGAGGTTGTGTTCAAACCTCGTTAGTGGAGGTGGTATAGGTGTGTGAAAAAAAAAAAAAAAAAAAAAAAAAAAAAAAAAAAAAAAGTTCCATCATAATGTTTCAACCGTCTAATCCAAATCAGAAGAAATTGTAGCTGGAAAACTTTGAAAGGTATTTTTATAACAAAGACGTAAAGGAAAAGATTGAATAGATTCTTAAATAACCAAAATGTTTAATAATCCTTCAATTCGACCACCTAATCAAAATAAGAAGAAATCGTAGCTGGAAATGTTGTGAAAGGTATTTTTATGACATAGAGTTGTGAGATTGACATTTAGTTAAACTTTTTGATAAGCATAAGGTAGTTTTATAATTAAGAGTTGTAAGAAAGAATCTTCAAAAAGTTATCGAGTTACCTATTTTGATAACAATTTTTACATTTCTTTACCCCATATCGATATGTTGGAATTTCATGATATTTTTCTAGTAAAATGGGGGAGAAAGAAGTCGCAAGCAGACGAATATTTCCAGTTGAAGAAACAAGAGTTGGAAGTCCGAGAAGCGGCACGTCGAAAAGAAGCGGAGTTGAAAATGGAAAAACTTGAAGTAGAATGTCAAAAACTTGAATTTTTTAACAAAAGAAACGGTAGAAAGGCATCATATTCTATAATTCAGTAATCGACCCCTCTTAGCCCCTAATCAAATAATAGAAGAGATCAAGGATGCAATCAAACTTAGATTATTAGTTTAAGTTTTTAATTATTATTGTAATGTGTGAATGTTATTTGAATTATTATATAACGTTTTTATTATTAACGAAATTTAATTTTGTTATTAAAAAAAATTTTTAAAAAAAGAAAAAAAAAATGAAGGTCGCCAACAATGTGGTAAAAGGTCGCTTGTAAGTCGTCGGAGAGAGAAAACTGATGTGGCAGCCAAAATGAAGTTCGTGTTAAAAGTAACGTATAAATATTAATATGTAAATGACTAGTATCGAACCCGAGACCTCGGGATTGCACACATTACAAACAAGGATAATGTATATTAATATATATATATATATATATATATATATATATATATATATATATATATATATATATATATATAATATGTATCGAATATATATATTAATATGAACACTTAATGGACTAAATGGTCGTTAGTTATTAACTGTATGGACTAACTATCATTAGTAACGAAAGATAAGGACTATAATGTAATTTAGGAGTTAAGAAGGATCTAGAACACCCTTGGGGTGTCCTAGGCCGGTCGAGCAAGGGAGGGGAAACCCAACCCACATCCAACTTGTCCTCCAAGTTTACTCTAGTATATATACAAGGCCAAGGGTTAGGGTTTCATATCTTTTGTGCACACACACAAAACCCTAAAACCTTTTCTCTCTTGTTTTCTTTCTTGGCCGATCGACTCACCCCCCTCCTAAGGGTTTTGGGTCGATTTTGGTTAATCCAAAATTGGTGTTTTCGTTTACTTGCATAAACCTTTATTCGTTGGTAGTTTGTGTGTACAAGAACGAGGTAATTACTTACTTTAGTAATTATTAAGAGATCGATAAACAAAACGGTAAGGGGTTTATCATTGATTTATTTTACACAAGTTCAAGGTTTATTGAAGTGCTTCGGGTATGTTCTTATTTATGTTTTAGTTATCTTTATACGTGTTATTATTGATCCTTGCTTCCGCGTATGTGCTATATTGATTGTCAAACTCTAACAGTGGCATCACGAGCCATGGATAACATGTAATTGATTACTAAAACGTAATAAAAATTGGATCTTTAATTGTTTTAGATACATGTTTTTTTTTCCTAGGGTTTTCTTTAAATTTTTTTTAATTAAAATTTAAAACCCTAACCCTAATTTTGGGGGGGGGGGGGGGGTCGATTTCCACAAAAAACCCTAATTAGAGTTTGTGGTTTTCTTGATTAAATTGTAATCACATAGAAACCCTAGGTCTTAAACCGGTTTTGTGAACGTACTTGTGACCTATATGCTAATTGTTAGGTTTAATCCATGATGAAACATGCATGTTAGTCATGGATCTTGTTTGTTTATTTATTTGTCACATGTTTTAAATAGATCTAAAATTGGGGAAGACTCAATTAATTAATATATATTAAAATCAATTAATATGCTATGTGATGTGTATATTGATTTTGGCCTACGCAATTGATATGTCAATGTATGTGACTCTCCTCCATTAAGAGGAGAAGGCCTTAATTGATTACATGCGTTATAATACCTAGAATTGATTTTATTAGGATCTTTTTAATAAGGTTTGCATGTGGCTAATTGTTTCACGTTTTTATTATTAGTTGTTTATTTTTTTTTTAATTACTTGTTTTTATTGTTTTCTTAATTGTTTGACTTGATGTAAGCAATAAAAAGTGTGATTTTTATAAAAGAAAATAATATGGACTAATTACGGTGAAACAAAAGTGATAAAGTAAGAATCTTGCAAGGTCTTATGTGCCGCTAGTGGTCCGATTCGCACGGTAATCAACTCCCAGGCGAGACTAGCAAAATTCATACTTTATTACATGATTTTGAGATTGAATCCATAAACTTTTGCTTGATTGATGTTTTGTACAAATATGCTTTTAAAATTAAGTCCTTTAAGACGATATTCATAACCGTGATTTGAAGGCTTAGAAAAGAGCCTTAGAGTCTGCCTTGGTTATCACAATCTTGAATATGTCTTAAACGAATTACTTTTAAAATCATAATTGTAGAAAGTCATCTTAGGGTTTATTAAACCTCAAGTAAAACTTTGTGTATTAATTTCACGAATTGGTAATAAAAAGGTTTTGAAAACTTATGCTATAAAGATGAGTGCATACATCTTTATACATATTTTGATTTACACATCAAAAATAAATACCCTTATAATTTAAGTTACATGCCATCTATCTATAAGGAACGCTTGGAATTTTAATTTAGTAAACGTGAGACCTAGGCTAAATTACTATAACAAGGTAAAATTCTTTTAACGCGTGAGACCATAATTGTAATTTTACAGTTTCTAAGGTAGACGACTTAATTAAGTTGTCCGTGAGACCTAGAACTTAAGGCATGAGATGGGATGAAACATGCTTACAAGACAAATTGATGAATCAATTTGATGTAATTCCCATAATGATATAGGAATTGGAAATCTTTTTTGCCAATTATTGTTCGACAGATTACTATCTTTTGTACTTTCACCACTAGCAGATCAACTGATGTGGTGGAACTATGTAAAGTTAGATCCTAGGTTTTCAAGAAAATTTTGGTGGTTATATGAATATAGCTAATGGGTATTTTATTTTCTTGAAGATATTTATTATCGAAAATACTAATGTTTGAACTTTTATCTGTAGATATGGCTCAACCCGATACCCCATCTGTGATTTCTGCTTTCAAGAGTCATCTTGAGAGAGAAAAATTGACTGGAAAGAATTTCAATGATTGGTACTGCTCGCTTAGAATTGTCTTGAGGTCGACCGGTAAGATCAAATACTTGACCGATGAATGCCCAGCTAAACCTGCTGCTACTGCAGCAGAAGCAGTTAAGGAAGAATGGAGGGCGACACATGCTAAATTTAATGAGGTTGCTTGTTTAATGCTCACTAGCATGAGTGCTCATTTACAAAAGAAGTTTGAGTACTTTTTCCCAAAAGATATGCTTGAAGTACTTCAGCAATCTTATGAGAAACCTCCTGCAGTTGAATTGTATGATGAACTGGACAAGCTACACAACTGCAAGCATGGTGATGGTAAACCAGTTAATCCCACATAGGTCAAGTAAAAGAAATATTGCTACCTTATATATTGAGGTTAATGTCCTTATAAAAGTTGATATTAATGCAATGTTATTATTGATTCATTAGAAAGGTTGTAACTATATTAAAATCACAATCTTTTCGTGTGGATCGGTAATAGTTTGTACAAGTTGTTGACTTTTTGTATTTTTATTTTGTTAGTATGTCATGAATATTTCTTTTGTTTTTCGTATATAAGTTGATATTAATGCAATGTTATTATTGATTCATTAAAAAGGTTGTAAATATATTAAAATCACAAATCTTTTCGTGTGGATCGGTAATAGTTTGTAAAAGTTGTTGACTTTTTGTATTTTTATTTTGTTAGTATGTCATGAATATTTCTTTTGTTTTTCGTATTCACATCACAGCCTAGATCATGTGCCTTATGTGTCATATAGGGAGTTTGGGACTATAAGTTGGAGCCTTCGTTGGGTCGGTGGCTATTGAGCAACAAGACAATTAAAATGAGCTCATCGAGGATATGTATTGTACATTGCTTTAAGTGCATATAATCACATCATAATTCGAGAAAGTATGCTTTTAGTTGATTTGTGTACACCATCAAAGGCAATTAAAACACCTTATAAAGGCAAATAGAATGAGCTGAGAAAGTATGCTTTTAGTTGATTTGTACACCATCAAATCTAATTCCTACACCACATACCACAATGTCAACAAGAAGTGATCATACATCAACACATATCAAAGGTGTGCAGTCAAGTTGTGACATCCTAAACACCCAAAATCTAGAAGTAAAACTAATAAGGCTGAGCGTAATAAAGGCAACCACTACGGGTGATGTGAAACCCTCTCCGACAAAGGAACTAAGGTCACATTTAATAACAAAGCTACTTAATCGAATGACGAGTTTTATCAATAAAACCATATATGAAAAAGTTCCAACAATAAACCAAAATTTCCGTCTATAAGGTTTAAACTAGAAACATTACATAATAACTGAATGCATTTCGTTATTTGACAAGTTTATATTCGGTGGAAATAGAAATGAAAAGAAAAATGGCACTCGAATGACTCATAACAATGTAATGTTGTTATGATAGGAAAAAGGTTCAAATTTACTCTTAACTTTTCTTGAGTAATTACTTCATTAAGGTTCATACGAACCATGATTGCAACGATAGTAGTAAAAACAAGAGACGTAAATGGATCCATATCATATGTGTGGCAATGGTAATGAGGTTTGAGACGGCTGCTAGTATTGAATCTTACATCAGTCAAGCAAAGCAAATGTTGCTAGCTTATATATTGAGGTGATTATTCAATATCTAAGTTGGGACTAAGACAGGGTTATTCTTGGCGGTAGACAAAAAACTATAAGAGATCGAGTAGCCAATCAATATTAGGTGAAAGAGGGACATCATGGCGTTTTGTGTGTCTTTTTGGTGAGTATCATTCAATCTCTTCAAGAACAGCCATAAAAACCCTTTTGTAGCTGAGAACAAATCATTTTAGATCGTGGTCAAAGTGATCAGTTAAGATCACAATCACCCTTCTAAAACTCAGCAACATGGGAGACGGTTTTAACTTTTAACTCAAGTATTATTGCTTACCAAATTAACTGTATGGGTCTTTATCACGTCACACGCAAACACAAAACAAACTCTTCTTAAGTAGCTCATATATTGCGAACCAACTTTGTTCAAAAAAATATAGCACCTGCTTAGTAACTCTTCTTAAGTTGGATTTACATTAGCTTTGAGTTCTCACTCCTACATGAATGTGGGATAATGAAAAATCCCAGCCTAATTATTATTTCCAACACCACATAGCACAATATCGACAAATCAACAATAAATGACAATCAACACATATCAATGGCATGTAGTCATGTAGCGTGCCAAGTGACTTTTCATTGCAAACATCACAATTGTGTCTGATTGAACAAAATATGACTAACAAAAAGGCCAAAGCAAGAAAAACCGAAGCCATTAAGATGAACTCATATAGAACTATTAACTATTTTCTCGAGTACCTTAACTTCCAATTCAGGCTCATCCGTCCACATGGAACTTAGACGATGCATAATCCGAGTCTTCTCTTTATTCTTCTCCGTGATCTTGTTTTCTCTCATTCTTGTGGTATTCGAGCTTCTTGGCTCTTTCTATCAACTACATTCACAAGATATAGGAGACATTAATGATCTTCAGTCTTCATATTGTTATGTGACAACTTTCTAGTTGGTGTTAATATAATTGAAAAGCAAAATGACACTTGAATGACTCTTAACAATGCAATTCTAATCGGAAATAAATTTTACCCTTTAACTTTTTAAAAGTATTTATCAAGCATCCCTCTTATAAACTATTGATTATTTCTTATAACGATTGGATAGTTTTTTTTTTTTTTTTTTTTTTTTTTTTTTTTTTTTTTGTTTTTTGTTTTTTGTTAACATGGGTTTCCGACTCGACATTGCGAGCCGACTAATCCCACGGCGACTACCCTTTTGGATAGCCCGGAGTCGGCGCAGGTGAACCTCCGTGGCCACAAGGGGATTAATTTTCTCCCCATTGGATTCGAACCCTTGACCTCCTCTTTGGAAAGCTGGTATTCTTACCGTTGGGTCACCCCTTGTGGTTATAACGATTGGATAGTTGCAACAACGATCGCAACAATAATAAATTTGAACTTAAAAGTAGCCATGTGTTCGAAAATGGTAATAACTAGTAAGGTTAGCTAGCTAGAGATGGCTGCTACTTTAACAAAAGAAAAGGTATGTTTAGTCCCACATAGGTCAGGCAATAAAAATTTTGCTAGTTTATATATTGAGGTGAGTGTTCTTTACCTAAGTTTGCATTAATACTCTCTTATTGTCTTAGGTTGAACAAGAGCTGTATAAACCTTCAACCCTTGTGGCATATCTTTGACGATAAATTGTAGGGAAAAATCTTTAAAAATGTACCATACTTGTCACAAAAATTACTTTCGTATAGCGAACAAAAAAAATAGCTTTTTGATGTACTGAACTTTATTTTTTTAGCCTTTTTTATGTACTATTGACATTTTTGCCCCTCAAAATATTAAAAATTCAGGGGCAAAAAAGTCACGAAAATTCATCAAAAAGGACAAAAATGAAAGTTCAGTACATCAAAAAGCTATTGCTGTAAGCAGTTTGTGGATTTGTTCGATGCGCTAAGCTTATTGCTGTAAGCAGTTTTATTCTGGGCGTTATCATGCTTAATAGTAATATCACATTCATAAGGAAACTGTGCATAAAGGACCCTAAGTTTGTAATCTTGGTATCAAATAAGCTCATGCCAGTTACTTTTGGACATAAATTGCGATATGAGTGTTGTGATTGGTCTAATATTATCCGTTTTATCTGTATATATAGGTTATACTTTTAATTGTACATTATGCTTCTACTATAATCTTTGCTGCTCATTATCCAAGCAAGACTTGGATATGGTATGGCAATGAAGAATTTGAACAGGAGAGTTTGTGGATCCGTTATGTAACTTTCATGTACTGGTCAGTTACGACTCTTACTACTGTGGGATATTGTGATTTGCATGCTCGAAGTAGAAGAAGGGAAATGATATTCTTCATATGTTGCATGCCTTTCAATCCCACATAGGTCAAGCAAACGATATGTTGCTAGTTTATATATTCAGGTAAGTGTTCCTTGTTCAAGTTGATATCAATACACTGTTATTGTGAAGTTATTTATGGGTGTGATGCTATTGAAATCACAACCATAATGTCTTTATCATAAATTTGTATAACTTGTTAACTTTTTTGTGTTTTTTGAAAAGTGCCTTATTTTACTATTACAAAAGTAAATTGCAATTATATATTTTTGAAAAGTGCCTTATTTTACTATTACAAAAGTAAATTGCAATTATATTGTTTGTGCTAAATTTGTAATAATGTGTAATGAAACAATTATAAGTTGCACCTAAGGCTTTTGGTTTAGTAGTATGTGAGTTGCCTACCAACCTAAACGTTGTGGGTTCAAGCCTCCATGGAGGCATTTGTGAGATATATTGTGAAAAAAAAAAAATTGTGATTCTAAAAAAAATGACTTAAATAAGTTGCATCAGAATGATAGAAAGGAAAATATTCAAAATATGCTCTTAAATAAGCAAAATGTATCATAATGTTTCGACCGTCTAATCCATATCAGAAGAAATTGTAGCTACTGTGAAAGGTATTTTTATAACAAAGACGTAAAGGAAAAGATTGAATAGATTCTTAAATAACGAAAATGCTTGATAATCTTTCGACTTTCTAATCCAAATAAGAAGATATCATAGCGACATAGCCGGAAATGTTGTGAAAGGTATTTTTATGACATAGAGCCGTGAGATTTACATTTAGTTAAACTTTTTGATAAGTAAAAGGTAATTTTATAATTAAGAGTTGTAAGAAAGAATCTTCAAAAAATTGGAAGGTTAACGTAAACCAACTTGACCTGTGTACTATCGAGTTGCCTATTTTGATATCTTATTTAACATTTTTTACATTTCTTTACACCATATCAATATGTTGGAATTTCATGATATTTTTCTAGTAAAATGGGGAAAGAAGAAGTCGCAAGCAGACGAATATTTCCAGTTGAAGAAACAATTGTTGGAAATCCAAGAAGCGGCATATTGGAAAGCAGCGGAGTTAAAAATGGAAAAACTTAAAGTAGAACGTTAAAAACTTGAATTTTTAAACAAAAGAAACGGGAGAAATACATCATATTCTATAATTCTAATTCAGTAATCGACCCCTCTTAGCCCCTAATCAAACAACAGAAGCTTCAAGAGATCAATGATGCAATTAAAGCACGCTACAACTTAGATTATTAGTTTAAGTTTTTAATTATCATTGTAATATTTTAATGTTATTTGAATTATTATATAACGTTTTTATTATTAATGAAATTTAATTTTGGTGTTTAATATATTTGAAAAAAAAGAAAAAAAATGAAGGTCGCCAATAATGTGGTAAAAGGTCGTTTGTAAGTCGTCGGAGAGAGAAAACTGATGTGGCAGGCAAAATGAAGGTCGCCTATTGGTGTGCATAGCCTAAGACAAAGACTCAACGAAGCCAGCGTGATATTACGAATGTGGGTCAATTTATGCAAGATGAATAGATGATCATACATGTGTTATCTTCCTGGTAACTAAACTTGTATATTGTGGTTCATACTACGTAGTTATCGCACATATATAGTGACACAATTTACAAGGGATAACGAATAATGTTACATGTCATTATATCTAGAATTGAATGAAATCTATACATAAAATTCGATCATCAGGTTGTCTTGGTTTATTGACCGATAGTGTACAATAAAATATACAAAAAATAAAATAAAATAAATAAAAAAAATAAAAATAATAAATAAAATAAAAATTAAACCAAGGTTACTCACTTTTGAAAACATTATTTGTGATCATCCAAATATCAATTTAGTTCCATTTATCTTAGTTATGAAAGTACATTTGTAAGTGAGGTCCATCTTGTCTCATTACCAAATTCGAAAATGGCTTTAACAACAATGTCTATATCTCTTGCATTTGTGATTTACGTCTCATTAATAACCCAATACATTTCGTCATTCCAGAACTTTGTAGTTAGCGTTAATAGAAACGAAAAGCAAAATGACACTTGAACGACTCGTAACAATGTAATGTTGTTTTGATAGGACTTATCTTTCTTTGAGTGATTTATCAAAAGAAATAACTTCCCACATGGGACAAGTAAAAGAAATGCTGCTACCTTATATATTGAGGTTAATGTCTCTTATACAAGTTGATATTAATGCACAATTATTATTGATTCATTAGAAAGGTTGTAATTATATTAAAATCATATCCCAACCTCTCTATGTGGACCGATAATAATTTGTACAAGTTGTTGACTTTTTGTATTTTTATCTTACATCTTTAAGTGTGTACGTAATCACATCATAATTCGAGAAAGTATGCAATTAGTTGATTTGTACATCATCAAAGGCAATTAAAATGAGCTGAGAAAGTATGCTTTTAGCTGATTTGTACACCATCAAATCTAATTCCTACACCACATACCACAATGTCAACAAGTGATCATACATCAACACATATCAAGGGTGTGTAGTCACGTATTGACATCCTAAACACCCAAAATCTAGAAGTAGAACTAATAAGGCTGAGCGTAATAAAGGTAACCACTACGGATGATGTGACACCCCTCTCCGACAAAGGAACTAAGGTCACATTTAATAACAAAGCTACTTAATCGAAGGACGAGATATATGAAAAAGTTCCAACAATAAACCAAAATTTCCGTCTATAAGGTTTAAACTCAAAACATTACATAATAACTGAATGCATTTCGTTATTTGACAACTTATTATAGTCGGTGGTAATAGAAATGAAAAGAAAAATGACACTCGAATGACTCATAACAATGTAATGTTGTTATGATAGGAAAAATGTTCAAATTTACTCTTAACTTTTCTAAAGTGATTTATCAAGCATCCATCTTATAAACTACCGAATATCTATTATATCGTTTAATCCTAGTTTAGAGATCATGCTAAGGTTTAATCTTTAAATGATATATACTTCAAAAAATATTGATAGGATTGGATCTCACCGACTATACCAGAGCATATGTAAGTCATGGATTCTTTTTTCTTGAGTACTTAATTCATTAATGCTCATACGAACCATAATCACAACGATAGCAGGAACAACAATAGACGTAAAGGGATCCATTGTGTCTGATTGCAAACATCAGAGCGTCTGTAGTCATGTAGCGTGCCAAGTGACTTTTTTCATTGCAAACATCACAATTGTGTATGATTGAACAAAATATGACTAACAAAAAGGTCAAAGCAAGAAAAACCGAAGCCATTAAGATGAACTCATATAGAACTATTAACGATTTCTCGACTACCTTACCCTCCAATTCAGGCTCATGACTCCACATGGAAGACGATGCAAAATCCGAGTCTTCTCTTTATTCTTCTCCCTTATCTTGTTTTCTCTCATATTCTTGTGGTATTCGAGCTTCTTGGCTCTTTCTATCAACTACATCCACAAGATATAGGAGACATTAATGACCTTCAGTCTTCATATTGTTATTTGACAACTTTCTAGTTGGTGTTAATATAATTGAAAAGCAAAATGACACCGGAATGACTCGTAACAATGCAATTCTAATCGGAAATAAATTTTACCCTTTAACTTTTTAAAAGTATTTATCAAGCATATATCCCTCTTATAAACTATTGATTATTTCTTATAACGATTGGATAGTTGCAACAATGATCGCAACAATAATAAATTTGGACTTAAAAGGAGCAATGTGTCCGACAGTGGTAATAACTAATAAGGCTAGCTAGCTAGAAATGGCTGCTACTTTAACAAAAGAAAAGGTATGTTTCATCCCACATAGGTCAGGCAATAAAAATGTTGCTAGTTTATATATTGAGGTGAGTGTCCCTTATTCAAGTTGGTATTAATACACTCTTGTCTAGGTTGAAAACGAGGGTTGCCAACCCTTCAAACCCTTGTGCATACTTAGATAACTAGACGAGTACCCGTGCATAGCAACGAAATTTTATAGCGACAGATTGTTTAGTGATAAAAAAAGTTTATGGGTTATAAACGAAAAATAATAAAAGTTTGAAGATTTAGAGATTAAACATAATGTTTTGAAACCCGGTTCGACCAGTTCTGGACGAAAAATGGGTCGATTTAAATCGAGTGAACCCGACGGGTTGGGTCGAAAACGGGTCAAATTAAACAGGGTCAATCCGACGGGTTTGAAGCGTCCCAGGTCAGCCCGGTTTTCAATGTGTATTAATAGTTTCATTTTGAAATATATGTTTTCGTATGGCTTTTATTAGTTAGACGAACCGGTGATGACACCGGTTCCCGGTTGAACCCGTTGGTCCTGTCAAGTTTTCAAAACTATATGTACCATCAACTTGGTAGCTTGAATGAAGTTTTGTGTGTTTTATTAATTTGTATAATGTGTAAAATAACATTAGTTAGTGTGTTAATTATTTTATATTTAGATTATATTGTAGCTTGTTTAAATTATACATTGTGAAAATTTTATTGTACTTTTTAGTAAGGGGTGTTTTAATTGGTTGTTTTTAATTTGATATATATGCTTTTAATTGTTGTATAATGTGAATAAATTATTGTACTTTAAAGTTATGAGGTGTTTTAATAAGAGTATTAATTATACTATGCATTTCTCTCACCTTTGACTTTCAAGATTTGACCATACATTCTTTATAGCGACAAATAGTTTATTCGACAAATAGTTTATTCATCAAAAAAAGTTTATAGGTTATAAATGAAAAATAATAAAAGTTTAAATATTTCGGAATTAAACATAATGTCTTGAAACCCGGTTCGACCTGAGTGGTTCAACCGGGTGAACCGTTCCGGTCGAAAAATTGGTTGATTTAAACCGGGTCAACTTGCTAGGTTGGGTCGAAAACGGGTCAAATTAAACCGGTTCAACCCGTCTGGTTTGAAGAGTCCCGGGTCAACCCGGTTTGTGATTTGTATTAATTGGTTGTATTTAATTTGGTAGATATGTTTTTAATTGGTTGTGCAATGTGAATAAATTATTGTACTTTTAAGTAATGGGGTGTTTTAATAAGAGTATTAATTATATTTCATAATTTCCTTTAATAAGATTTTTCAAGATTTCCACTTTTCAAGATTGACCATTTTTTTAAAATTGACCATTTTTCCTTTATATGTAGTATAGATAAATTGTATAAGCTGCTAACTTTTTTGAGTTTTTTTATTTGTAGATTTGTTTTATCTTTTTCATTTGTAGATTGCCTTATTTTAAAGCGTGAAACTAGTCTTCAAAAGCTCATTCGACAGATTTTTATAGCGACCTTTCTTTACTATATATGTATCTGATTATTTACATCAAACAACATCTATCAGTTATATCCTAACATATTAGAGTCTAAAATTCTTAAAGGAAAATTCCAACTATTTCACAAAAAATATTAATTTATATCTTTTTTTATATCAGAATGCATAAACGTTTAGTTTCATTTAGAATTATGTAGTTATATTCATATAGTTTAGGTTTATTACATTGAATGAAATCATATCGATACAACTAAGCATAAAATGAGCCATCACGTAGCAAGAGAAAATACGTTGGGGTCCTCGTGTCCGGTTCATAACTACTTTTAAAGTTTACTCATGTCCAGTTTTACAGAAACTAAACTCATTTTTTAGGGCATGGGAGACATATCAAGTAGTTCTGGTCCTCTATACAGCTTAGGCGTCTTTGAATTTGGGTTTCTAAAAACACCGCGACAACCACTCTTGATCATTGACAATGTGGTCAATGGGTTCTTAATTTCCTGTTGATATCGTTCTTACCAATAGAAGTATTTACCTTCCCATGGATGACCGAAAGAAGGTTGCTTGGAGGTATGCAAGCAGTTGGTTGGTGTTTGATTACATTTCCACTATTCCGTCTGAACTCATTCGGAAGATATTCGGTGGTACTATCCAAAGCTATGCTTATTTAACATGCTTAGGCTCTGGCGGCTGCGCAGAGTTATTAATTATTTGCAAGGTATGTTGTTTTCACATGATGAGCTATAGTCTTGGATAACGTAGTTAATATCGCCTTTGCTTTATGTTTCAATGATCTTCTCATGTAATAGGTTGGAGAAAGATATGAACTTTAACTACTTTAATTAGGTTCGATGCGCTAAGCTTATTGCTGTAAGCAGTTTTATTCTGGGCGTTATCATGCTTAATAGTAATATCACATTCATAAGGGAACTGTGCATAAAGGACCCTAAGTTTGTAATCTTGGTATCACATAAGCTCATGCCAGTTACTTTTGGACATAAATTGCGATATGAGTGTTGTGATTGGTCTAATATTATCCGTTTTATCTGTATAGGTTATACTTTTAACTGTACATTGTGCTTCTACTATAATCTTTGCTGCTCATTATCCAAGCAAGACTTGGATATGGTATGGCAATGAAGAATTTGAACAGGAGAGTTTGTGGATCCGTAATGTAACTTTCATGTACGGTCAATTACGACTCGTACTACTGTGGGATATTGTGATTTGCATGCTCGAAAGAGAAGAAGGGAAATGATATTCTTCATATGCTACATGCGTTTCAATCTTGGAATGACTTCATGCCAAAAGTTCTTTATAGATCTAACTTTTACCATAGAACCCATCAAGCAATCTTAGCCACTCATTTTTTTTATCAAAATAAAAAAATAAACTTTCACCCTTTTTTTAAAACTTAAATATTTCGCAAACCGTAAATCGTCAAGCTACAAAAAAATACCATCGCGATGAGAATTAAATTATCTTTCTATAGATATGCATTGTTATATACTTTCGACGAACTTTTTTTTCGATGAACTTTTTTTTTCGCCCAGAAAAATCATATATGATTCGTAAGAATCATATATGATTCGATTTTAACAAATCATGTATGATTCTTACGAATCATATATGATTCGTAAGAATCATATATGATTCGTAAGAATCGAATCATATATGATTTTTTACGAATCATATATGATTTTTACGAATCATATATGATTTTTTTTTGTGCGGAAATTAAAAAACAAAGTTCGTCGAAAGTATATAACAATGCATATCTATAGAAAGATCATTTAATTCTCGTCGCGATGGTATTTTTTTTGTAGCTTGAAGATTTACCGTTTGCAAGATATGTTGCTTTGAAAAAAAATGTGGAAAATATAAATGGGTGGCTATGATTAGTTGAGAGGTTCTATGGCATGCATGAGTTCTTCATTGATCTCAACTCATGACTTCATAGATATGAAATATGACCAATTTGGTTGTCCACGGAATCACCAAAACTAGACAAAAGATATGTTAGCTAGTTTATATATTAAGGTGAGTGTTCCTTGTTCAAGTTGATATCAATACATTGTTATTGTGAAGTTATTTAATTTGTGGGTGTGATGCTATTGAAATCACAACCACGGAATCGGCTTCGCAATAAATTTGTATAACTTGTTAACTTTTTTGTGTTTTTTTGAAAAGTGCCTTATTTTACTATTACGAAAGTAAATTGCAATTATATTGTTTGTGCTAAATTTGTAAATAATGTGTAATGAAACAATTATAAGTAAAACTAATAAGGCTGAGCGTAATAAATTAAGGCGACCACTACAGATGATGTGACACCCCTCTCCGACAAAAGAACTAAGGTCACATTTAATAACAAAGCTACTATAAACCATATATGAAGAAGTTCTAACAATAAACCAATATTTCCGTCTATAAGGTTTAAACTAGAAACATTACATAAATAACTCAATGCATTTCATTATTTGACAACTTTATATTCAGTGGTAATCTTAACTACATCTTTACTACTTATAATGTCAAAAGAGTGAAAGTGAAAAGTGAACTCCTTAATTTTTGGTCAATCCCCAAATTGCCCTTGTCACTATAATAAGAAAACCATATAAAATGTAGGAACTATGTAAAAGGAAACCATATATCTTAACTACATATAATAGGTGCATGGTCAAACTTGAATTTTGGTCAACCAATGCTAAAATGTTGAATTTTAAAAATACATGGAAAATGAATTCGTAGATTAAAAGGAAACCATATGGAAATGAAAGGAAACTATATGGAATTTATTGGTTCTTATCATTATCGGCTGTAAAGTATTAAACACCCGTTTGTAACTGTAAATGTGTAATTGTAAAAAGTTGACTTTATTCGATTCATTGAACTGAAATGGTAAGTAATAAACCACACATATAACACATACTCACTCACCTTAGTTCTCTCTAAACCCTAAAACACTCCCAACAACATCTATCTTCCTCTAAACAATCACACTGCTGCCACCATATTCTTATCACCACCGCCATCTGCCAAATCCATATCATATTTGAGGAGTCTTCTAATGGTAACTGATTCGAATTCAATATCATATTTAAAAGATTATAGATTATAAATCATACATGTGACTTTAAAGTGTGAATCTGATTGATCGTGGAAAAGTTTGTTACTTTAGTTAATTTTCTTATTTGGGTTGATAAAGTCGTTAAGATTATTGTTTTAGTTAGGCATGCTTGAATTATTTTGTTTGTTTCTTTATGCAGGATTTTGTGAAGATTGCGCCTTTGAAGGAGATTTTGCACGTGCAAATTCAGCCGCGTTTAATGACCGCTCGAGTGATACATGGTTTAAGCAAAGATACAGTGCTCCAACTATGCAAGGTACATATACTCTTCGGCCACTCATTATTTGATAATTGTAGTATATTCTGATATCCATATATTTGATGATTCAGACAACCTTTACAAATGATCGTTCTCTTTACATACTTATTTGATGTTCGTCTAATGTTTTTTTTTTTTTTTTTTTTTTTTTTTTTTTTTTTTTTGAAAAGCAAAAAAGTATATAACACACTTGATGGGCACGTGTCATTGGTCTTTGTTATATCAAACGATTCGAGATTGTTATAGTTGGCCTGCTTTAGAGACCCATATATTTTCAAAAAGTACAGGAAGGCCACCTTCAGTGGTCGATACAACCCATGTTTGATTTTTAACACTTAACATGGGTATAAACAAGCAATGAGTGTGCAACCTGTTACCTATTAGTCTATCACTTTGACTATTTTTTAGCTATCCTATAATATATGCACATAAGAATGTAACAATGTTTGTGTTTGGGGCATATCATAATTTAAAGGCATGCATATCATGTATCAATCAATATCTATATATCATGAATAACCAACGTAATAACATGTTACTGCAGGCAACCCATATATGCTGGTTTTGATGGACAAAAGAGAAGATCTGAAGTTGATAAGACGGATAGAGATTTGATGTTAATATATTACTGCTAATCCTCATTTTATGCATGAAATTATCAATATGAAGACCATTTAACTTTTATGACTTCAAATTTGTAATTTTATGTTGATATTGCAGGCTTAATTAATTCACACCATGGATAATTGCCTATTCAATAGGAACTTTTGAATGAGACCCATTTGTTTAGATGTGTAAGTTTTAATTTATCTTTTTCTTCCGTATAGCTGTATCTTTTAAATTTTATTATTTTTTTTTATTTTTTTTTATTTTTTTTTTAGCTGTTAAACTTATAGGTTGTTTTCAACAATTCATATTGACTTTTATGATCACTTTCGTCATCCTTATAAGAATGGTGACCGAGTTTATCCCCGAAAATTTTAATGGGATAAAATTTCCGGGTGAAAGTTTCATGTGTCCTCAACTAAAGATTGGTTTTGAAGGTCAAGGCACCTATAATATTGTTGCGGAATATTGATCCGGCTAATGATATGTGCAATGGGACAAGACTGCCTGTTAGACGGATGGCACCATCGGCTCTAAGGCTATAATTATTTGTGCAATGGGACAAGACTGCCAATCAAAATGGTAAAAAGCAGTCCTTATTTCTGTGACGGTTGTCTGTGTGAGTTTCACGCTTATCCTCAAAAAAGGAATTAAAGTACTCACATGCTATAATGAAGGCTCTATCACCACTAGGACAACAAATGTGGTCTACAAAGAAGTCCTTTAAGATTTATATTTATTCTTTGGTTACGACGTCTAAATTAACAAGAATATTTATTTTCTTTCAACTTTTTTTTGAACCAGTGAAGTATTTCTTTGTAAAATAATTGTGGAGGATTTTTTTTCCCTATGGTAACTTTCTTTGGTTTCACAATACATGCGCTTTAGTGGGTGTTTTGATTTTTTGAACAACCGTTTGGTTGTTTTGGATAGTTTCACATGTTTGATTGGATATTAAAATATGTTATTTGGTTGCTTTTGGATAGTTGAACAAGCACTTTCGGGTTTTGTTTTAGATACTAACACATGTTCTTTGGTTGTCTTGGCATTTGTTATTACTAAACTTTATTATAAACTTACCTTTTGCAGGTTATATCTCTCAAGTTCTAAGGAATTGTCAATTCAACCGATGAATGAGAGGTTAATGTTGAAATGGCGTTCTAATATCATGTACCACAAATGTTATATGCCAAGAAGTTCTACGCGATGAGTAACTTGCATTGTCAGTTATTATCTCACAATTGATGTGATGTTTTATTTTCTATTTCACTAAATGTTTTTATATGTTCTTTGATACATGTTAAGAATTTTTGTTTGAGTTGAATTATCGCATGTTACAAGAAACACATACCACAATATCGCATATCGTTAATTGTCTGCTGCTAGGAATTCCGTTGCTATGCACGGGTACTCGCCTAGTATAATGTAAAAATGGTCAACCTTGAAAGTGAACTCTTGAAACTTTGGTCAACATTATTGAAAGTGAAATCTTGAAATATTAGTTTTGGTAAGTCTGAATTGTTTAATGTTTTATGGCTGTCATACCCCTCCTCCTAATCGTATATATGCATGGCTGTCAATATGCATGAAAAGTCATACTAGGCCATTCAATATGCATGGCTGTCATACCATATATAAATAACGCATGGCAACATTATAGTCATACCATATATATACATAAGAGTCTCATACTATCAATGAATGAAAAGATTTATAATTGATTCATCTCTTTAAACCAATGGCAGGAATTGTGTTAATCTTTTCATTTCAAACTTCAAACATTATATATGGCAATGGTTTTCCAAATGCCTATATAAAGAACACTAATTTATTGATTTAGTTCATCTTGTTTACTTTCAATCGCATAGACATGGCAATGCAAAATGAAAAGAACATTGACGATGATCTTGATGTTAGGTTTCACATCCGCGTAACTTTGCATTTGAGGTTGGTTGGTTGGTTCCTTAATTAATGATGTTATTATTTTTATATTTATTGTTTCAAAAAATAGATTATCCTTATAATTATTTCATTATTATATGATTTTTCTTAATATCATACTATAATCTGTATATTTGATCTTTAATTCAGTGTTCAAGTTTGATCCGACGAAGGACTCCGTTTTACAAGTACAAGAAAGTGACTACAAGAAATGCATCACAACCAAGCCCATAATGAAATAAAAAGACAGTCCCGCCAAGTTCAAGCTTGTCGAATTAGGGGCATTCTATTTCATTAGTGGCGCTGAAGGAAGTTGCGACAAGGGTGAAACGCTTGCAGTTAAGGTTTTGTCTCACAAGCAGGCGGCTCGAGGGCTGCACCTACACCTTCGGCTACACCTTCATCTCCTAATGGCTCCTCATCAAACATTTTTCCTCATCATGCTGAAGTTCCTAAAGCTAATGCCGCGAGATCAATTATTGTTGGTGTTTCGAGCATGATTATGACTGCTTTGGTTGCTGTTGCTATGGCTTAGAGAGATTTTCTGATTTTGTTCTATGTGTTTTATGACTGTTGTTTTGTTTCTTAGGTTTGTTTGGATTTGATAAAACTTGTTTATCATTAGTTGTGTTGGTTGTGTTTAAATATTGTGGTACTTTTTTGCTTAATCATAGTATTATTATTATTTTTTTGATTGATCTTATTTCAACTCTTACGTGATCTTGTTTGTACGCTGGCATTGTTTTTAGCTGGACTTGATCGATTTGAGTAAAAACCTTGAGTGATTAATTTTGTTTTAAAAAGTGAAAAAAAAACAGTACTTTTAGATACGTATTTGGTCATTTTAAAACTTTCCTATACTCCTTCCAAGATTAACTTTTAATAATAAAAATTTGAAGGATATGGGGTATGGTTTATTTTCCAAGAACTAAATGAGAATGATCTTGTAACAGAAATATAATTTACAGCTGTTATTATGTTTTCAAATCTGAACTAATTCCCTAATGAGATTATCTGGGCATGTTTATAAATAGACGAGTACCCGTACATAGCAACGGGATTTATGACGGCAAATTTTTATAATTGCATGGTTCTTTATGTTCATCAACTATAAACTAACAAAATAATAAAAAAGAATTAAGCTGTATATAATATATTATAAATAAAAAATAAAAAAAAATAAAAAAAAAAGGTCTAAGTCTTTTTCATGATCGCCTAAAGAGAAAAGATATTTTACTTATTTTTGTAAACTAACGATGTATAGATTTTGATAGATTTCAGTTGGGTTCTAATTTCTATGCGTTTGCTTTTTATATATGATTGTGGTTTAAAAATAGCGATAGTCGATCAAAAGTGCTTAAAACAATCTTGTGCATCTTAGAACATGCTTTTGGTTTATAGATTTGGCAGGGGTTGTTTCCGTTGTTCGGGTTAAGTTTTTTGTGGTTTCGCAATGGCAGTCACTTAAAAAGTTGAAGCACTTATGCATCTAATTAGTTTCTTTTTATACATGCATTTATGTTAGAAGCTTTGGTTATCTGGTGCGTTTATTTTATCATTATTTATCTATAGTCCCATTTCCTTAAAAAAAAAAACTTGTAGCATTAAAAGATAAAGAGTTATACGTGTATTTATAAACCTAGCATTCAATATTCACAAGAATGTTGACACGTGTGTTGTTAATTTTTATCTCATAACTGATGTAATGTTTTACTTTCAGTTTCATTAAATGTTTTTATATGTAGTAAAGATAGATGTTAAGAATTTTTTATAAACTTTAGTTATTGTATAGTACAACCGTTTGTAATTACATTTTGATCGGTTCACGTTCTATTTTGGACACTACACAAAACAATCACCACAATATCAAAAATCGTTAATTATCTGCAGCTAGAAATTTCCGTTGCTATACACGGGTACTCGTCTAGTAGAAATGAAAAGTAAAATGACACTCGAATGACTCATAACAATGTAATGTTGTTATGATAGGAAAAAGTGAACTTTTCTAAAGTGATTTATCAAGCATATATATATATATATATATATATATATATATATATATATATATATATATATATTTTTTTTTTTTTTTTTTTTTTGGTAAAAGGGACCTCAGCATCCATCTTATAAACTACCGAATATCTATTATATCCTTTATCCTGGTTTAGAGATCGTGCTAAGGTTTAATCTTTAAATGACATATATACTTCAAGTAATATTGATAGGATTGGATCTCACCGGCTATACCAGAGCGTATGCAAGTCATGGATTCTTTTTTCTTGAGTACTTGCTTCATTAAGGCTCATACGAACCATAATCACAATGATAACAGGAACAACAATAGACGTAAAGGGATCCATTGTGTCTGATAGCAAACATCAGAGCGTCTGTCGTCATGTAGCGTGCCAAGTGACTTTTTTCATTGCAAACATCACAATTGTGTCTGATTGAACAAAATATGACTGACAAAAAGGCCAAAGCAAGAAAACCGAAGCCATTAAGATGAACTCATATAGAACTATTAACTATTTTCTCGGGTACCTTAACTTCCAATTTAGGCTCATCCGTCCACATGGAACTTAGACGATGCATAATCCGAGTCTTCTCTTTATTCTTCTTCGTGATCTTGTTTTCTCTCATTCTTGTGGTATTCGAGCTTCTTGGCTCTTTCTATCAGCTACATCCACAAGATATAGGAGACATTAATGACCTTCAGTCTTCATATTGTTATTTGACAACTTTCTAGTTGGTGTTAAGAGAATTGAAAAGCAAAATGACACTTGAATGACTCTTAACAATGCAATTCTAATTGGAAACAAATTTTACCCTTTAACTTTTTAAAAGTATTTATCAAGCATCCCTCTTATAAACTATTGATTATTTCTTATAACGATTGGATAGTTGCAACAATGATCGCAACAATAATAAATTTAGACTTAAAAGGAGCCACGTGTTCGAAAATGGTAATAACTAATAAGGCTAGCTAGATAGAGATGGCTGCTACTTTAACAAAAGAAAAGGTATGTTTCATCCCACATAGGTCAGGCAATAAAAATGTTGCTAGTTTATATATTGAGGTGAGTGTTCCTTACCGAAGTTGGCATTAGTACGCTCTTATTGTCTTAGGTTGAACGCGGGCTGCATAAACCTTCAACCCTTGTGCATATCTTTGACGATAAATTGTATGACTTGCTAACTTTTTTTTGTTATTTATTTGTAGATTTGTTTTTATTTTTATTTTATTTTTTATTTTTTTTAATTTATTTGTAGATTGCCTTATTTTAAAGCGTGAAACTAGTCTTCAAAAGCTCGTTCGACATATTTTTATAGCGACTTTTCTTTACCATGTATTTGATTATTTACATCAAACAACATCAATCAGTTATATCCTAACATATTATTAGAGTCTAAAATTCTTAAAGGAAAATTTCAACTATTTCACAAAAATATTAATTTATATCTTTTTTTATATCAGAATGCATAAACGTTTAGTTTCATTTAGAATTATGTATTTATGTTCGTATAGTTTAGGTTTATTACATTGAATGAAATCATATCGATACAACTGAGCATAAAATGAGCCATCATGTAGCAAGAGAAAATTCGATGGGGGTCCTCGTGTCCGGTTCATAACCACTTTTAAAGTTTACTCATGTCTAGTTTTACCGAAACTAAACTCATTTTTTAGGGCATGGGAGACATATCAAGTAGTTCTGTTCCTCTATACAGTTTCGGTGTATTTGAATTTGGGTTTCTAAAAACACGCGACAACCACTCTTGATCATTGACAATGTGGTCAATGGGTTCTTAATTTGCTGTTGATATCGTTCTTACCAATAGAAGTATTTACCTTCCCATGGATGACCGAAAGAAGGTTGCTTAGAGGTATGCAAGCATTGGTGTTTGATTACATTTCCACTATTCCGTCTGAACTCATTAGGAAGATATTCGGTGGTACTATCCAAAGCTATGCTTATTTAACATGCTTAGGCTCTGGCGGCTGCGCAGAGTTATCTCCTTGTTTGCAAGGTATGTTGTTTTCACATGATGAGCTATAGTCTTGGATAATGTAGTTAATATCGCCTTTGCTTTATGTTTCAATGATCTTCTCATGTAATAGGTTGGAGAAAGATACGAACTTTAACTACTTTTAATTGGGTTCGATGCGCTAAGCTTATTGCTGTAAGCAGTTTTATTCTGGGCGTTATCATGCTTAATAGTGATATCACATTCATAAGGAAACTGTGCAGAAAGGACCATAAGTTTCTAATCTTGGTATCAAATAAGCTCATGCCAGTTACTTTTGGACATAAATTGCGATATGAGCGTTGTGATTGGTCTAATATTATCTGTTTTATCTGTATAGGTTATACTTTTAATTGTACATTGTGCTTCTACTATAATCTTTGATGCTCATTATCCAAGCAAGACTTGGATATGGTATAGCAATGAAGGATTTGAACAGGAGAGTTTGTGGATCCGTTATGTAACTTTCATGTACTGGTCAATTACGACTCTTACTACTGTGTGATATTGTGATTTGCATGCTCGAAGTAGAAGAAGGGAAATGATATTCTTCATATGTTGCATGCCTTTCAATTCAATCCCACATAGGTCAAGCAAAAGATATGTTGCTAGTTTATATATTAAGGTGAGTGCTCCCTTATTCAAGTTGATATCAATACATTGTCGTTATTGTGAAGTTATTTGTGGGTGTGATGCTATTGAAATGACATTAACAATACTCTTCACAATAAATTTGTATTACTTGTTAACTTTTTTTTTGTTTTTTGGAAAGTGCCTTATTTTACTATGACGAAAGTAAATTGCAATTATATTGTTTGTGCTAAATTTGTAAACAACGTGTAATGAAACAGTTATAAGGCTTTTGGTAAGCCTCCATGGAGGCATTTGTGAGATATTTTGTGAAAAAAATTGCCGTTCTAAAGAAAAATGCCTTAAATAAGTTGCATCACAATGATAGAAAGGAAAATATTCAATATGCTCTTAAATAAGCAAAATGTATCATAATGTTTCGACCGTCTAATCCAAAGTAGAAGAAATTGTAGCTGGAGAACTGTGAAAGGTATTTTTATAACAAAGACGTAAAGGAAAAGATTGAATAGATTCTTAAATAACGAAAATGCTTCATAGTGCTTCGACTTTCGAATCCAAATAATAAGATATTGTAGCCGGAAAAGTTGTGAAAGGTATTTTTATCATGAAAAGTTGAGAGATTGGCATTAGTTAAACTTTTTGGTAAGTAAAAGGTATTTTTATAATTAAGAGTTGTGAGAAAGAATCTTCAAAAAATTTGAAGGTCAACTTGACCTGTTTACTGCGACACTATCGAGTTACCTATTTTGATATCTTATTTAACATTTTTTTACATTTCTTTACACCATATCGATATGTTGGAATTTCATTATATTTTTCTAGTAATTTAGTGCCTTCTTAATCCGTTCAAATGAACTAAAGAATAAACCACTTGAGTAGGTTACATAGAACACAAAAAACACATGTTAATTGGTCCAAAAACTATATCATCAAAATGAGTTAAATTGTCAAACTAATTCATTGTCATACCTTAGTTACCAAGTCGAGACATGATATGTAGATTTACCAAATGAGTCACATTCAAAACATTTAAACCAATGGCAAGATTTTCATATTCATGCATCATCACTAAGGTTGGAAACATGATAACACAAACATTAAGTTGTAACTTGTAAGTACTATTTAGTAACTTAAACTAATCTTTTTACCTTGCCATCATGACCCTCGTCAAGGGATGATGAAACCAGACTACTCATCAAGTGCAATGTTGCCACCATAACTTAAACCACATTGGCATTAATTGTGACTCAAAGGTGTAAGACCGCGTTTGTGATTTAGCTAAACCACATGGCCGGTTTTTGCAACTTACTCTTAATTTTATACAAGATGTCATACACTCAACGTAATGTACTTAAAATTCCATCCAAAAGACCAAGCGAAAAATGCAAGTTGGAACGGATAAGCATCAACGCTCCTGTAACTTGTTAAATGTCACACAGACATAACAAACACTACAGTATAACATACATAAAAATTAACTTCATGGTACCTATGGTGACCAAGGCTGTCTCGTGGTTATAGGTGGCCTTAGACATTAACAACAAAGAGGCCCTATTACATTGTAAACTAAAGAGAAATTGCATATAAACTTGAATTATATGACTTATATATGTTTAATATTATACGTATTTATACGCAAAACTAATAAAAATGTAGTCTCTTTTAAGTAGAGACCTTGTGTAACGGCACCTATTGCACATCCCTCCGAGACCCCTCTGATAGTGACCCTCAGAAATTAGCATAGCCAATACCACGTTTTTTACTAAAATTGTCTGTACGTTGTATCAACATCTAATCACCATTAAAGTACTTCCTAAAGATATTGTCTAATGTCTATACCAAATTCAACAATGATGAATCGCTCATCCATGTAAGCCACAAGTATCTAATATACCAATCATACTATACCGAATTACCGATGACATATATCCCTTCTAATCTATAATACGGGTATGCATCATGCAGCAGACAAAAACCATACAAATTTTGGATCAAACCGGAATTTAGATATATTCAAACTGAATGCCAAGTCCTATAATAGCAGCTAGGTGTCGGTTCGATTAGTTATTTTTTTATAACTTATGAACAAAGACTTTATGCACACTAGTATAACAAATTTCTAAACACAATTCATAACAAACTAAACTCATAATAACAAAAACCGTAGAAACAACCACATACACACATTTTTCAAAAGTCCTCATTCGCCACCTCCCTCTCCACCGCTCTCCTCACCTGCAATCTCCTCTCATTCTCTACGCACCTTTGATAACTTCGACTGAGCTTATTTTGGATTATTTTAAGAGGTACAGACGCCGGGGTAGTTGTTTCATTATCCTAGTTATGATTTAAACATTTGTAAAGTGACAAAAATTTACATTGATCGGCCCATCTTGTCTCTTGTACGTCTGATTTCTGTCTGAAATCATTGTTATTTGGCAACTTTGTAGAAATGAGGTAGGACAAAAAAGAATTTATGTTTTCATCCCACATAGGTAAAAGAAATGTGACTAGATTATATATTAAGGTGAGTGTTCTTTCATGTCATAACGTAGAGTGTGATGATTATAAAAACCATTACACTTACATCCCACTATAAGCATGATAATTTGTACAAATTGTTGACTTTTTGTGATTTTTTTTTAAAAATATTTGTAGATCACTTTATTGTTAATGTATGCTAATTTCGTGACACAATTATAAGTTGCATAGAAAGGAAGTTCCGATCAATTTTGTATCCGGTGCTTGTTAGACTGCGTGCGTTTAACAGATTATTTGATTTTTTGGTTGAAACTAAAAGTTAGATGATTTTATCTATACTATTGATCTATAATAGAAAAAGAGTAGTGCTATTTAGACCTACAACACAAGCCTAAAAACATGCCTAATGCATAAATCACTTGTACAATTGTATTAAATACTTTCTCTCTCTAAATTTTCACCAATCATTTTTTGAAATCAACCAATCATAGCATTAGGTACATTTGTAGGCATGATTAGTAGGCACAACAATCATTTTTCATAGAAAAATGATCAAAAGTGAAATGTTGAGTTTTCAACAATGGTCAAATGAGAGAGAAAGTGAAATGTAATTAATACTCTTATTAAAACACCCAAATACTTAAAATTACAATTATTTATTCACATTGTACAACCAAATTAAAGCATATCTATCAAATTAAATACAACCAATTCAAACACAAATCGGGTTGATCCAGTTTAATTTGACCTGTTTTCGACCCAACCTAGCATGTTGACCCGGTTTAAATCGACCCTTTTTTCGACCGGAACGGTTCAACCGGTTGAACCACCCGGGTCGAACTGGGTTTCAAAACATTATCCATTACTTAAAAGTACAATGATTTATTCACATTGTACAACCAATTAAAAACATATCTACCAAATTAAATACAACCAATTAAAACACAAACCGGGTTGACCCGGGATGCTTCAAACCCGTTTTTCGACCGGAACGGTTCAACCAGTTGAACCACCCGGGTCGAACCGGGTTTCAAAACATTATGTTTAATTCCCAAATCTTCAAACTTTTATTATTTATCATTTATAACCTATAAATTTTTTTTATCAATAAACTATCTGTCACTATAAAATACCGTTGCTATGCACGGGTACTCGTCTAGACTTTAAAAAATCAAAAAAAAAAAAAAAAAGGAATGCAAAATCAAGGATGTGTAAGTGTTCATTTAATAGGCGAAGGTCCATAAGGGGTAGCCCAAAAATGACCAACTTATTGGGCTTCTTTACCTCTCATGTGAGCTCAGCCCAAACGTTACTTAAGATACTTAGTTCAAAGTCACGTTAAAAATTCCTCTGACATATATTTTGTAGCGAGTAAGGGAAAGCGAAAAATCGATTCTCCAGTCACATCCCCATGTCATACACAAGCTCAGTTAGGCTCGCGACTTTGCAAGCCGAGTATTTCAATACTCGATCAATGACTTGAAACTCCAGTCAAATAGATTGAGATCGACTCGCTTTGGATCAAGTCGATTTCGAGTATTTTTAGAATCGATCTCGAGTAGCTGAAGGTGTGTGGTGTGAGAATCTTAACCGGTGCTCAAGTTTTGTCTAGCGTAAAGCACTTCAATGTTGGCCGAAAGGAAATATAACTGCAGTAACATACTAACATGTCTCGACGTTTATGTCAATATATTTGATCACTTCTATTAAACTACTTATTAAGTAATGTACGTGGATCCTTTTTAAAGCCTTCTTCATCGTCAATGTTTAGTAATCTTCATACTTTATGTTGGTAAAAAAAGGGACATTGGGCTTTTCACGAATAAAGGATCAAATAGTCATCGTTGTGGACACTAAAGGAAATAATATTTCAAAATTTTCAACATATCTTCATCGTTAAGTTGTAGCAACACTAGATTGCCAGCTCACACTCATGCTCACTGAATCTTTGTTCTTTTAGCAAAGGGTGAATTCTCTGGAGTCTTTTAACATATATGGATGCAAATGAAGAAATCTTTAATCCAATCCTAGTAGCCTAAACATATGAACTACTTCTACTCGTGTGTTTTTACATCCATCAGTTCGATGTATGTCACTACACTTACCAGTATTTCATGATGAAATATAAAGTTTGTTGAAGATCCAAGCTGTTGTATTTTAATCAAATGTGTTCATGGTTGACGCTTGAATTAAGGCTAATATATCAACCTTTTGTGTCGAACATATTATGGAGGTCTTCGTGTGGTATGACATGTTCAGATTTCACTTTTTTGGTTGATTAATTGAACTTGTTCTAGGGACTTATATTTGCAGTACATAATGTGAAGGTTTCTCAGCTTTGATGCTCCAAAGTAATCAAGTTTTAGCAAATTTTCAAATATGTCATAGAGATATCTGATCTTTGCAAATATATGAAGTTGAAATGTAGACTCGTCAATAATTTAGACTTGATTAAAGTCTAAGTCCGAAAAACAAAACCTACACTAGCATAATCCTAAAATGATGGCATAGTTGCAACAATATTAAATTTGGATGTAAAATGATCCGTATGTCCGGCAATGGCAATAACTTATAAGGTTAGAGATGGCTGATACTTAAAAAAGTCATAATAAAAAATAATAATAAAATAAAATAAAAATAAAAATGAAGATGATATGCTTTCATCCCACATAGGTCAAGCGAAAGAATTGTTGCCAATTTATATATCATGGTGAGTGTTGCTTATACAAATTGATATTAATACATTGTTATTGTGAAGGTATAGGTGGAAGTTGTGATGCTATTAATTCACTCCCTCTATTATCTTGGCAATAAATTTATATAAAAATATTGTTATGAAACAACTGGTCTAGTAGCACAATAAGAACAATAATCAAAGGAACATATGAGAGTATGAGAAGAAGAGATAGAATTTGTTATTGGTGTCTTTGCATTGCATTAGGTACCTCTATTTATAGGGTCCTTAACATGAATGAAATTAAGTACATATTGGGTGTTACAAGACTAATCATAAAGGTCATGAATATGATGATTAATGTACAATCAATATAATTAAATATATATTCATAACATTCCCCCTTGATTGTACATCATTCAAAATACGCTTTTGGATACTGCCTCATTAAAAACCTTGCTAGGAAAAAACCCAGTGGGAGAAAAACCATAGCTAAGGAAAAAAGAGTGCAGTGCGTATTATTCCCCCTCATAATCACTTCACTTGAGCTCACTGAAACGCCGCATTCCGATGCCATATATCAATTTCTTAAATGTTGAGGTAGGGAGTGCCTTTGTAAATAAATCTGCTAGATTGTCGCTTGAACGAATCTTTTGAACAATAATATCGCCAATTTTTGTAAGTCATGAGTAAAAAAAAACTTCGGTGAAATGTACTTGATTCTGTCACCTTTAATAAACCCTTCCTTAAGTTGAGCAATGCATGCTGCGTTGTCCTCATGTAAAATTGTTGGTCCCTCATTTCCCACATAAGTACCACAACATTCACCAATATGTAGTATAACATTTCTTAACCAAACACATTCTCGGCTTGCTTCATGGATGGCCAAACTTTCTGCATGATTAGTTGAAGTGGTTGCGATTGTTTGCTTTACGGAACGCCATGAAATTGTAGTATTGCCATTTTGAATACATAATATTTTGAGATCAACCATTGTGAGGGTCAGACATATATCCTGCATCTGCAAAACCAACTAAACTTGTATTTGATGGCTTAGTGAAGTATAAACCCATCTCCTTTGTACTTTGAAGATACCAAAATATTTGTTTTACTCCATTTGAGGATTATGCCTCGTTAAAACCTTACTAGATAAAACCCAGTGGGACAAAATTCTAGTGAAGGAAAAAGAGTACATAACTCCTTTATATGCTCGGGGATGTTGCCTCGTTAAAAACCTTGCCGGAAAACCCTGTGGGGACAAAACCGTGGTCAAGGGAAAAAGAGTGCAACGTGTATCTTCTCTCCCCTGATGATCACATCACTTAAGCTCATTGAGTGAAATGCACATTGAAGTGTTTTGATAGAATCACTTGAATAAATATTCTCTACATGTTATTTTCATATCCATTTTAAGGATTAACGTACGTCATACATTTCAATCAAGTACATCATCGTACTTCACAAGTTATTCATTGCAAACACAATTAATTCAAATGATACATTATATCATGTATGACCATTAGCAGTATTCACAAATGTTTCAAACGCATTTTAGTATGACACTTTAAATTGATATTGTGATCATCATCTTTATAAATCAAGGGGTCTTTCTTCATCATGTTACCTCCAAAACATGAGCGTCATTTATCCATATAAAGATGTATAACATCTTTCTTTAGCTTTCATGATACAATGATTACATCTTTAAGATGTTCAATTCATAAACTAAGACAAACTGCATCTTTTGTTTCAAATTCAACTTTTATGCATTCAATCGCCTTTACAATCATAAAATCAAATTGTATGAAACATAAAACATATTCACATCTTGATCTCTTTACACAGTTTCATAGGCAAGCAAAATTCTTTATTTGGCACAATATTTGCCAATTGTAAGGCGATTATAACATATTTGCCAAACACATGATTAATTCAATTCAATCAAGTAGTTTCTCGAGAACTTTTCTTATATACTCTAAATATCACTAGCATGCTCCATGCATTTTATATGCTATAATGAAATCTCAAAAACACATGAGCTCTATTCATTAACTTTTAGACGCATATCGATTTCTTATTATATTGCCAGAACTATTTTATACATTATTGGATCCACCACATGAGAACATATCTCCTTATGATCATTTACATGTCTTTACGAAAGTATTGCGTGCCATTAGTTATGACTTATATACTAAAATTTTAATACTTTAATTTCACTTTCTCATAAATATCAATGCATATCCAATAATTTTACACATTCATATATACGGGCTTCAAGTCCCATTAACATGTCTCTTCACAAGAGACTTTACTCTTTCATTTTTTCTTTGCGTCTTTGCATCTTTTGGCCATTCATTGATGCATCTGCACTTCCTGCATGTATTCTTCCATGATCCTCACCATGATTATAGCGCTATGTTATTTATTTACATAATCATTATCATGCATATTATTTTATACAATATCTCTATCGACGTCGATTCATTTATATTTTCGATTCCACACTTTACTAGACATTATATATCATTTATTGAGATCTCATAGTTTTTCATGTACCCGGGGTTTTTCAATAACCTTCATGTCTAGTGTCTCTTGACTATTATGGGGTCTTATTACCTCGATTTGACCATCTTCATTTTCTTGCTCCATTTTATTTATTCATTTGAGGACTTATTTGGAATCGATTAGTCTATCACGTTTCAGACGTGCTATAGACTCACTATCAATCATTGGTTTTAATGTTGGGACACACATTTTAATTGGAGCATTAGCAGCGTATGTATGATCTAGTGACTTTATTTAGGTCACAATATTTGTCTGGCAACTACTAGATCAGGAATGTAAATTGTCCCTTGAACTTTAAGTTCATTTTCATTAATGTGAGGATCAATCATTTTTATATCATAATTCATTCCATATTTCTTGCTGTTCATTCTCTCCCCCTGAATGAATTATCCATTTCAACATCCCATCATTGTGCGTTGTGGTGGATTTACAAGAAACGTATTTCGCACATTTATAAAATTCTTATGTGGGAAACATATGGTTCGTGACCAAAAGAGCAAAACCATTCTAATAGGGAGGATTCATTATAATTGTTGGCAAGATGCGAATTCATATTTTATAACATGCCCCATAAACTAATAGTTTTGTTCTCATAATTATTGGCTTTGCAATCAACTGAAGACGTTTAAACGTTTCAACAAAAGCAATTCGCGTATGAACATGGGCTATTTTTTATGTTCAACACTTATTTCAATAATTGCCAATACTTAAAAGTATTCACCACCATTTCCAAAGGTACAATTTAGAAAACCATGCTCGCATTTTATAAGACGAACCATTAATCACGCTAACCTTTGACTGCGTCTTTTATGATCATTTTGACGATGCATCGATTTTAAATTTCAAAATGATCAACTTGGCGGATGTATAGGCCTACATACATCCCCTATCAATATTCTTTCCAAAACTTTATAGGACAATCTTTTTTTTTTTTTTTTTTTTTTTTTTTTTTTTTTTTTTTTTAATTATTTGGTGGTGATAGATGAACAATTAACTTCCAATGAGAACAATCAAATTCATCTTTGAAGAAACTTATGGTTCTTCTATACATTCGCATCATCATTGACACGGGATGGTCTAACCGGTCATGCCACTCAATAAAATAATATTGGCTCATAAACTTATACTTTATGACCACATGTGCTTCTATTTCTCTTGACTTTATGTAAAAGTCGAATTATATGGAGAACTTAGAACATCATCATATTTAAACTTATATTTCTCCAATCACATTTATATAAGCTTTGTGTAGCTTCTTTCAATTATATTAATATGCAAATTAGCCTATTCCACTATCAAATAATAAACCATAATCTATACTAGTACAGTATGCCATTAATCAACTAATCAAGTGTCTTACATGCAAACAAATAAAATCACATACCGAGTAATAAAGAAGAGTGCACACATGTCTAAGAAACTCAATGACACAATCAAAGTCAACAAAGACATCCTTTTCTTAGATCTATATCCGTAATTTTTAGGGAAACTTCACACAAATGTTTCAACATTTATAACAAGTTTGGTTTTTATTTATTTTTCTTTGCTTCTCGAGAAAAATCAAAATTCCGTCATTTAGAGAAAACTAATTCTCACGTTAGCAATTATGGTGTATATTAATGCTATCTTTATCCTTATCCTTTACACGCTATCATTCTTATATTTTTCCTTAGCGGCACTTCTAGTGGCACATCGTGTATTTCTCATGGAAGTTATTGATTGTAGATTAATCGCGACCATAACTACAATGTTTATATTAACCAAAATATTTTCATACTCATTTTCGGCATATGTATAATAATCACCTAAACGTATAGTATTGTGCCATGTTCGCATATGAAACTTTATTATGATATCTTGATTTGCATATAGTTTAAGTTTCATATAATTTGTAAAGGTGATTATTATGTATCTATAAGGATATAGAGAAAATATATAAGATCACATGATATCATGATGATAACTAATTGTACTTGCATAACATGGCCATAGTCATTTGTTAGTCGTGCATTCATAACTCTTACTATAATTTTGACAATTACCTTTGTATGAAAAGAACTGATTTGCATAAAAGCAACCAACTAATCGGATAACGTTTTGTATTATATGAGGACTCTTTTTAAAGTCACATTCTTTAGCATCTTAAGACAAAACATATTAGATAATAGTATATAAACCATAAATTCAAATGATTTAAACCAACTTTTATGCTGTTTAACATCGCCAAAATCAAATTAAGATTAAATGTCAAGTGTTCTCTAGTTAATCATCAAACTCACAAATAAATAGAGTAACTAAGTTCTAAGTATATCACATGTAATTCTTAAGATTAAACGTCAAATGTGTAAGAGACCACTCTTAATCGACATCACACCAATGATACCATATTTCAAAACTAAAACAAGTATAGCCATCATCAGTAATCTTTAAATTACTTGGGTTTATAGCTATTAAAGTAATTGCAAAAGATGAAGCTTTATATGAATCTACTTTAATGATTCACCTTAATGGGAAACTCTAAAAGAGTAGCAAGGTATAGTTGCTAATTGATGTTGATATTGTATAGCTCATAATTTTACCACGCCGATCAAGCATTAAAGCATTGTCATAATATATTAGGAAAATCAACATACATATATTTTAGTTCTAGAATACATTAAAGATAGAAAAATTAGTATATTTATTTTACTTAACCACATCAAGTCATACATATATATATGTCAATTGATAATCATCATCAGAATGCAAACATACATAAATAATAAATAGGCAATCACACAAATAATAGATCAATATGCCCAATGAATTTGTTTCGCAAACATACATGTCAATTATATAAACAAGGATGACCTTAACAAATTACTAATATACCTTATACGGAGTACTGTATTACTGTTCGTGTATGAATAATTAGATTCATTATTTTTATTTATTATTTTTTTTAACAAACAAATATAAGACTAACTACAAAGAATAATTCTACTCAATTATATAATATATATACACGAAGCTTTATTGTTAAATATTTCGTAATGCTCTTATATGAATCATTGGTGTCAATGATGGTATAATGTTTTAATCAATTTAAAAATCCAAAATTTAGCAAAATAGTATACAATCAGATAATTTAGGGTTTGAAACTAACCTCTTCTATTATTAAAAGTTGTATTGAACGTCTCGAACATCGACTTTCAAGAAGGGCCCAACCAACTTCTGTCATCATCCTCTTTCGTGAATCATTGACCTTGTTGATGATCGTGTCATTTTGTAAAGCTTTTAGAGAGTCGAGAAAATTGAAAAAAAAATCATATTTTAGAGCGTGCTGATAACGTGTTATGAAACAACGGGTCTAGTAGCACAATAAGAACAATAATCAAAGGAACATATGAGAGTATGAGAAGAAGAGATAGAACTTGTTATTGGTGTCTTTGCATTGCATTAGGTACCTCTATTTATAGGGTCCTTAACATGAATGAAATTAAGTACATATTGGGTATTACAAGACTAATCATAAAGGTCATGAATATGATGATTAATGTACAATCAATATAATTAAATATATATTCATAACAAATATCAACTTTTTGGTGCTTCCCCTATTATCTTGGCAATAAATTCTCTATATACTTTAAAACCCAAGGTCGGTGGGAAATATTTTATGATTTTCCCTTGGGCTTTAAATGTGATTTACGCTGGGTTTTTGTAGTAGCCCATAGTAGCCCATTTTGTGAAATTGTACCCGGTCCAGCACTTCTCTTTAAATCACGTTCTATTACATTCTAGGATTTTCGTTTCTTTTGTTTTGAAGATAACTACCGGGTGTCCTCCTTGCGAGGGTTTTGGGAGGTCAGCTCTTGATCTGTAATTTTTTTTGTTTGTATCAGATATGGTTTTGTTTTACATTTTTGTGGATTGTTTGGGCTTTTCAGGTGATTAACAAATTTATTTGCTCATACATGGTATCCAATAACTATTTTCCGATAACGTCGGAGTAGATTCGTTAATATTGCTGTTGTACTTTCTGTTTTATAAGTGTGTATAAGTTTTAGTCATGAAAACCAAAAGTAGGCCATGCAAAAAAAGGTTGAATACAAGTAGCTTCAGTGAACCTTTATGTTCGGACCAACCTTTTAGCGATGTAGGCGACCACCATGTAGAACATACACGCTTGCAACATTTGGGGGATATAGATAGATGTAGCGAATCTGATGTAGGTGTTTCCAGTGTTGCTATTGATAATGGCTTGAAAAGGAAGGCAACTGAACCTCGAATCATAGCCTCAAACCCCAAGAGTCACAAACAAAGTAAGCCTCAAACCTCAAGTCACAAACAAAGTAACCCGCCGCAATGCGGCGGGGCCTCCTCCTTGTTTGTATAGAAATATCAACTTTTGGTGCTTTTTATTTACTTGTAGAATGCCTTTTTATTACTTGATGACGTATAGTCTATATATGGGCCACGAGCCCAAATAATATACATTACTAAGGCCCAAATCCACCACGAGTGGGCTATTGTAACTTGGGCCGCATTAATAATGGGAACAGGCTCACGTAAGCCCAACCCAAACAAACTATACACGGTATAGATAAGGATCATCTATCTATGGAATAGATATCCTTACCCCGGATAAGCACTACCAGTGCGAAGAGTAAGGAGCAAGATACCTACACGGTTTCTGCGTCCTATATAAGGAATGACATAACTATCATTCAAGGTACGATTCACAAAACCCTAACTCTTTACGAGAACCCTAAATCGATTACTTACTCTCACGCCGGAGTCTAATCGTGGGAGACAATCCCACGATAAGCCTAACGGTGTTGTTTATTTTCTTAGTGCGCAGGTTATAAGTACTAAGAAGCGAATTGGTACGAGAGCAAGAGCCCATAATCAGGAACGCCCAACTTTTGTATCAACAAGTGGCGCCATCCGTGGGACCCTACTAAGAACTAAGGACTAGAATGACAAAGAACAAGAATTCAAGCCAGCGGACTCCGCAGTCAGAAAAACGTGACCATCTGAGGAAAAATCAACAAGATTCGACCTCTAGACAGGTTGCTGGGACAACCAGCGCACCTGGTCACCAAGAGGGAGGGACGACCCAACCTCTTCCAGCGGTAGAACTACCTGTAAGGACTACCCAAATCACCCCAGTGGTCCCAAGCGTTGAGGAACTCCAGCGCACTCTCTTCACCACTCCTCACCAAACTGTACCCGCAGTGAACAACACTGTACCACCAGGCGCGCCCAACCGAGATAGGGTGCCTAATACTGAGGCAGACATTCTTGCAGAAACTGAGGACGCACCCAACCTAACTTTGAGAAATTTTGTATCCCAAAATTATGAAACCTTAACAGCCCTCATGCAAGAAGAAGCGAGGAGAAGGGCAAGCACGAGCCTACAAGCTCGACTCAATTTTGCTCCTGAACGCGAACCATCGCCACTGCGCCACCCACGAGGAAGACGCGCAGAACGTACCACTATCCACGATAGGTTGGGTACGACATCTGATTCACAGTACTCAGAAGACAGCGAGAGGCGCACTAACGTTCACTCCAGACTTGGCAGCCGAGGGATACAAGACCGATTAGGACCTCAGCATTCGCCAAGCCAAGGATCTTCCAAACCTGGGAGTAAGAGGATTCACGACAGATTGGGAAGAAGAAGATCCCCAAGTGAAAGTCCCTTACGCTCTTCTTCTGAAAGAAGCCGGAGCAAACGCCGAAAAAGAGACTACCCTTCCTCCAGTGACTCCTCGGACAACGAGGATAAAGAAACAGGGCACTGGAAGTCAAGAGGAAAGCGTCGCGAAGAAGAGAATGAAGATATGTCTCTTCCATGGCATCGCCAGAAAGTGGATGCGTTTACACGACGCATCAGCGATTACTCAGATCACAAACGCAGGCGCATGCCCACTAATGTAAAAACATATGATGGAACGGGTGATCCGGATGATCACCTAAAAGTTTTCGAATCAGCCGCCACTATCAAAAACTGGCCACAGCCTGTGTGGTGCCACATGTTTAATTCTACGTTAGTAGGGAACGCGCGCACATGGTTTAGCAAACTCCCACGTAGGAGCATTGGAGGGTTCGAGGAATTACGGAAAGCATTCCGTCTCAACTTCACCCAGAGAAAGAAGTGCGCTAAAAATCCTGTTGCACTAGCAAGAGTGAAACAGCGCCAAGGGGAATCAACCGGCGCTTTTATGGAACGCTTCAAGGATGAGTGCATACAAGTCAAAGCATGTCCCGAAATCCTAAAAATTTCAGGGTTCATGAATGGGATTAATAACCCAGAACTCATCCGAAAGCTAAATGACAAAGTTCCCCAAACTTTCGATGAGCTAACAAAGCGCACCAGATCCTTTATACAAGGAGAAGCAGCTGCTGCGGATAGCAAAAAGGGTTATTCGAACTATAGGCAGCCAGAGCAGCCTCGGAGACAATCCAATGATCAGAATAACAACCGCAGCAGGAATTACCGCAGTGGAAGAGACAATGACAAATATACCCCTCTTACAAAAACTCCGAGGGAAATATTTGTAACAGAAGGTGCAAACTTCCCAAAACCGCCACCAATGCGCACTGCAGAGGAAAAGTGCATAGGGAACGGATACTGCGAGTACCATGGTCAAAAAGGCCATACAACTAACGAGTGCGTCCAGCTAAAACAACTAATTGAAAAATTAGTAAGAGAAGGCAAAATGGACCACCTCGTAAAAAACATCAAAGAGGGAAAAGATAAACAGAGGAACGGGGGTAAGAAAGAACCCCCCAAAGAAAAAGCTGACACCATATACATGATACAATCATGGCAGCGCAAGATAAAGCAAAAAGTCAACCAAAAATTCTCTCCAGAAAAAGAGATATCTTTCCCTACCCTAGCTGCGGACAACGCAGTTGTAGAACCTCTAACTATTGAAATACATACGGGAGGACATGATATCCACCGCATGTACATTGACGGAGGAGCATCCGCAGACATCCTGTATGATCATTGTTTCAAAAGACTGCGACCTGAAATCCAAAGTCAATTGATACCAGCAACAACGTCATTGACTGGATTCACAGGAGAAAAGATCTGGCCCATGGGGCAGTTACGCTTGCTAGTGGTCGTAGGAGATGAACAACACTCAACCGCAACATGGATAAATTTCATGGTAATAAAGTCTCCCTCACCATACAATGGTATCATTGGGAGACCTGGAATATCATCCATGCGCGCTGTACTATCCACAGCGCACGGAATGCTTAAATTCCCAGTGGAAGGAGGAGTTGTCACCCTCTATAACACAACAATACCACCTAGAGAATGCAATGCGGTAACAACTGAAGTGGAGACTATTCCAGAACAGCGCACAGAAAAGACACCAAACCTAAAAGTCGCTATTCATCCCGATTACCCGGAGCAACAAGTTTCGATTGGTGGATCTTTATCTGACAAAGGTAAAGCAGCCGTATGCGCACTCTTGCAGAAGAACCTGGACATCTTCGCATGGGAACCAAAACACATGACAGGAGTGCCACGCTCTATTACAGAGCATAAGCTACAAATCCGACAAGGATATTCCCCAATACGACAAAAGAAGCGCGGTCAGGCCCTAGATCGTGCAAAAGCTATTCTGGAAGAAGTACATAAGCTCGTAGACGCAGGCATCATGCGCGAAGCGTACTACCACGACTGGCTCTCTAACCCAGTTATGGTAAAGAAGAGCGATGGCAGTTGGAGAATGTGCGTGGACTTCACGGACCTCAACAAAGCATGTCCACAGGACTGCTACCCACTTCCAGAAATAGACTGGAAGGTAGAATCCTTGTGCGGATACCCTTTTAAATGCTTCCTAGACGCATATAAAGGGTACCATCAAATTCAGATGGCAGTCGAAGATGAAGAAAAAACAGCTTTCCACACCAGTCAAGGAGTGTACTGCTACACAAAAATGCCTTTTGGCTTAAAAAACGCAGGCGCGACATACCAACGACTGGTGGGCACAGCTTTCGAGAAACAAGTAGGCCGCAACTTGGAGGTCTACGTTGACGACCTTGTCATCAAAAGCCACACAGAGGATGAATTGGTGCGCGACATCGAGGAAACGTTCAGAACATTGGGACGAATAAACATGAAGTTAAATCCCAAGAAGTGCACCTTTGGCGCAACCGAAGGCATGTTCCTCGGATACTTGATAGAACCTGATGGAATCAAGCCTTGTCCAGAAAAAAAAAGGCTGTTATTGATCTCCCCTCACCGTGCACACTTAAAGAAGTCCAGTCATTGAATGGAAAGTTAGAAGGGCTAAACCGTTTCTTATCTAAATCAGCAGACAAATCTCTTCCTCTCTTTAAAACGCTCACGAAGTGTACTAAAAAGGGAGACTTTCGCTGGACCGAAGAAGTGGAGGAAGCTTTCCAACAACTTAAACACCATCTGGCATCTCTTCCCAAACTTGTCGCACCTCGACCAGGGGAAGAGCTCATAATGTACTTATCGGCAACTCATGGAGCAGTTAGCGCAGTGCTGTTGACAGATAGGAACTCCGTCCAGACACCCATATACTTTGTAAGCAAAGCCCTGAAGAAGACAGAGACTAACTACAGCGCTATGGAAAAGCTGGTCTTAGCTCTAGTATTCGCAGCCAAAAGGCTGCGCAGATACTTCCAAGCACACCCAATAGCTGTAATCACTGATCAGCCAATCAAACAAGTTATCTCTAAACCTGACGCATCAGGACGGTTACAAAAGTGGAGTGTACTGTTAAGTGAATATAACATCTCATACAGACCGCGCATTGCAATCAAGGGACAAGTACTAGCCAATTTCATCGTGGAGAAGCCAGATAGCGACAACCCAACATCCATAACAAAAACAGATCTACAGGAACCCTGGATTCTATTCACAGATGGGTCTTCATGTGTCGATTGATCAGGCGCAGGCCTTATTCTTACAAATCCAGAAGGTATGGAATTCACCTATGCGCTGCGCTTTGAATTCACAGCCACAAACAATGAGGCAGAATACGAAGCCCTGCTAGCCGGACTACGTATCGCAATCAAAATGGGTGTACGCAACCTGGAAGCGAACGTAGATTCACGGCTAGTCGCTAACCATGTGCTAGGAGAATATGAAGCCAAGGATGAACACATGGTCCAATACCTGGAAAAGACCAAGTCTTTAATTAAAACCTTTGACAGGTTCACAATAAAACAGGTGCCCAGAGGAGACAACAGGAAGGCGGATGCGCTCAGTAAAATCGCATCCACAAGCTTCGCACACCTCTCAAAATAGGTATTGGTAGAAACCCTAAAAAACAAGTCAATATTGGAGATGGAGATATCCACAGTGATAGAGGAACAAGATCCTACATGGATGACACCTATCATTGAATTCATCAGCAAGGGAGTTTTACCACAAGACCATAAGGACGCTCGAAGAGTGAGGCGCACAGCGCAACGATTTGAACTACGAGACAACATACTCTATTGGCGCTCTTTCTTACAACCCTGGCTCAGATGTGTTGGACCTCTTCAAGCAGACTACGTACTCTGAGAAATCTACGCTGGATCATGTAGCATGCACTCAGGGCCGCGATCAGTAGTGGCAAGCACTCTACGGTCAGGGTATTATTGGCCAACCATGCATCGCGACGCACGCGATCTGATAAAGAAATGCAGCAATTGTCAAGTACATAGACCAATCCCGCGCCGACCACAACAAGAGCTATCACCCATTACCTCACCATGGCCATTTTATAAGTGGGGCATTGACATCGCGGGACCCTTTCCAATTGCAGCAGGAGGAGTAAAGTTCCTCATCGTAGCCATAGACTACTTTATGAAATGGATTGAAGCGAAAGCAGTGGTGAACATCACAGGAAACCAAGTCAAACGCTTTGTCTGGGACAACATTGTCTGTCGCTTCGGACTACCGGGAGAGATTATATCAGACAACGGAAAACAATTCTGTGATAACCCATTCAAAGATTGGTGCGCGTAATTGAACATCACACAACACTTCGCTTCAGTAAAACACCCACAAACCAATGGCCTAGTTGAGCGCGCAAACCGCAGTCTGGGGGAAGGAATAAAAGCGCGCCTTGACAGACACAAAGGAAGGTGGGTGGACGAGCTCTCGCATGTCCTATGGGCGCATCGTACAACAATCAAAACCAGTACTGGCGACACGTCATTTTCCCTTATCTACGAAACAGAAGCCGTCATACCAGCTGAGATTAGAATGCCAACTATACGAACAGCAGAGGTCAACGTCACAACAAATGACAAGGAGCGGTGCATAGACTTGGACTTACTGGAAGAAAGGCGTGAACGTACAACTATACGCGAAGCAAAGGCCAAGGCAAAAATGAAGAAGTATTATGATGCAAAGGTCAAACACACTTCATTCAGGCCAGGAGACTTTGTATACCGCGCCAACGATGCGAGCCACGCAGAAGACATAGGCAAGCTCGGACCAAAATGGGAAGGACCTTACGAGGTCACAGATGCGCTTGGCAACGGCGCATACAGACTACGCGACATGGAAGGTCACGACCTAGCGCGCACTTGGAACATCTGCAACCTCAAAAGATGTTACTTTTAGGCTACAGCCACTACACTGACACCTTTGCATCCTACGAGATGCCCAATAAGTGTTTGTTTTTCTTTACTTTCCTAGGTATTGTACTTCTCTTTTTTCAAAAAACTTGCAAGTATCAATAAAATGTTATGGTTTCTAGCTAACTCCATAGCGTATTTCACTTTATTACATACATACTTATATATGTCAATATTGTTATCGTATATTTTTTGCCTACATGGCGTGCATGCACCAATTAAAGACCCACGAAGGCATAAAGGATGAGTTAACCTACTAATTCACTCGTTGAGTAAGAGGGTTGCAAACCCATCAACATTGGATCACGTATCCTTGCTAAGCGCCTTACTTTTGAGACGTCGAGGTAAGTATCACGTGCGCATCCTACGACGGGTGCGCAAATATTAAGTACACCGTACAAGCTTAGCAAATAACGAGCCAAGACACTTGGTCAAATAATTAAACTTAGCAAACAATGCAAGTATATTTTTTAAAGTCACGCACTTAATGAGCCAATACACTTGGTCAAATAATAAAACTTAGCAAACAATGCAAGTATAATAACGCAGCCAATATACTTGGTCAAACATAATAAAACTTCGCAAACAATGCAAGTACATTTCTTAAGTTATGCACTTAACCAACAAATAGGTATCTTATTCAAAACTACAAGGAAAGATACATTTCATTATTTACATAGTACATATACAAAAAAGCCTACACGCTATGGCGATGCTCAGGGCTATCCTCCCGAGCAGCAGAACTCCCCGCCTCCTGAAGCTTTCTCAGAATCAAGGCGTCCTTGGGAGATACGGTAGGAACACTCACGGGCACACCATCAGACCTAGGTATGTGAGCAGCACCAACGCCACATAACACTGCCTTGCCCTTAATGCCCTTCTTCTGGGCAGCCCTCTGCGCGTGACGCTCCACAACCTCTTTCAAGGGAATCTCCCTTTCAAGAGCAAATGGGTTGAGGATGTCGCGAGGCTGCGCGAACACGGGAATCTGCAGCTGCGACACATCAGGCTTCAAGAAGTAATCTGATTGCCCCTCTGCATCCTCTCCAAGGTGGCGCTCCAAGGTCAACCCCGCCATAAGTACATCTATGGGGTTGTCTTGGTCGCGCTCCAACCTCCCAATGTGCGGCAGCTCGAGGACCTTTAACCCCGCCATAGCCTGCATTAACTCATCATATGCAGCAGCATTATATCCAGGGACTTCAGCCAAATCCTTGTTCAGCAGCTTGGCCTCGTGGAGATCCTCCATAGCCTGCGACTTCCCTCGCGCCATCGCACAGTGCACCACCTTCCCAAAGGCGTCCAACACCTCTTGGGACTCCAGCGTGCCCATAGCTGCCAGGCGCAGCCCGTGGCTAATCAACCACCTACATCAACAAAGACAATTTGTGTTAATAAAAAACATGGCAACAAAATTATTATGAAAAAGAAGAGTATAAAAAGTACCTGCGCTCAGCGATGGTAGACATCAAATGAGGATATAACTCCTCATCGTACTCGATGCTCAGGCCACGCAGCTTGTCCTCCTGCACCTGGATGATCTTCATCATATCCTCCTTAAACTTGGCAATGTTAGCAAAATGCTCCACCTTCTTCTCCTCCAAGAAGCGCACAGCCCAAGTCAGGTCGGACTTATAATGATGAAGCTCCCTGCGCGTCTTCTCCACCTCAGCCATGGCGGACAACTTCTCAAGAGTGATCTTCTCAGTATACACCCGCGAGGACTCCAACTCCACCTGCGCATCCGCCAACTGCGCACGGAGCTTCACTATCTCCTCATCCTTCTGGGCGAGAGTACTAATCTCCCCGACATACTTCTCCCTCAACTGAGCCACCAGCTCAGCCTGACGCGCAGCAGTCGCAGCTAACTCATCCATCAACTGCGGCGCCGCTCCACCCTCATCAACCTTGGCTTTCCCCTCCTTGTTTTCATTCTGCGGAGAGGAATCCACATCCACGAAGACCCCATCATTCTTCGCGGCATCATCCCTACAAGACATAAAGACGAAAGTTAATACATATTGCGACAAGTAATATACAAGGAGACATGCTAGCGGCACAGACACTTACAGAAACGGAGAAGCCTCAGCAGCCTTCTTACAAAATACTTACAAAATTTGGAGTAGAAGGGATGAACACCCACCCCGGCCATCCTCACTAATAAAAGTGGGCACCTCGTCCGCAGCGCTGAAATAATTGCGACTCAACCCCATGTGCACCAAAAACTCCTCCGGATAAGGGTTAATGGATAGGCGGTTGGCATCAAGAAGCTGCGCATCAGTCAGCCTATAGGAGCCGGGTGCGGGGCGCCCATCCCTTGGCAATGTATCCTGAGTATAAAACTCATAGGGCGATGGAAAGACCACATCATCAACCCAGAAAAAGTACTCCCTCCAATTTCTTAGGGAGTCCACCTTATCAGTATAACACTGAAGCGCCCCCGGGCGCTTCGCAAAAGATACCCACCCATTTGACCACGTCGTGTGGTAAAAGGAGCGGAATAAAGAAATGGTCGGTTCTATCGCAAGTAAACGGCAGTTTACTTCAAAATTCGACACCTTAGCCGCACCTATACAGTGCAGCTGTTAGATGTGGAGGCGATAGTGGTTGAGCAAATCGCTCAGAAAGATAGATATGGGTACGCGGTAATTCGCGTACTCAAAGAATTTCGTGTATAACCCTATTTTCCCTTCGGGGAAATCGGCTATACACGAGTCAACATCTGGAGCCTCTGGACGCACATCCAGAGGCACGAAGTAGTCAGACGTAAACTGAGTAACATCATCGACCGTCATCGCAGAGCGAAAGTCTTCTAACTGGGCAACCATTTTCATTAATTCACTAGTAAAAAAACGCACACAAAAATTACCAAAGGAAAGGATTATTTTCTTTGCAAAAGATAACTTTCAAAAAAGTGAGCAATGGTGAGTGTGTGTTTTACTGTGTGAGACTGTAAAAATGGGGCGGTGACTCTTATATAGGGAGTAAACAAACCCTAGATGATGTCCACGTGGATCCCACTCACAAAAACGTGTGGCTAGAACCGAAACGGTACATGCACTTTTTCCCGATTTCCGAGGGCCACGTGAACACTACCCCCAATTTTCGAGGTATCCTTTTGAAATACATATGACTAGGTGCATTGCACTTTAAAATGGGCGGCAATATTTCAATGCTCTCCCGCCACGCTTACCACTGGTAATATTAGTCTAGCATCCGCGGCTACGAGCCGCGCACACTAGACTGGGGGGGGGGACATGATGACGTATAGTCTATATATGGGCCACGAGCCTAAATGATATACATTACTAAGGCCCAACTCCACCACGAGTGGGCTATTGTAACTTGGGCCGCATTAATAATGGGAACAGGCTCACGTAAGCCCAACCCAAACAAACTATACACGGTATAGATAAGGATCATCTATCTATGGAGTAGATATCCTTACCCCGGATAAGCACTACGAGTGCGAAGAGTAAGGAGCAAGATACCTACACGGTTTCTGCGTCCTATATAAGGAATGACATAACTATCATTCAAGGTACGATTCACAAAACCCTAACTCTTTACGAGAACCCTAAATCGATTACTTACTCTCACGCCGGAGTCTAATCGTGGGAGACAATCCCACGATAAGCCTAACGGTGTTGTTTATTTTCTTAGTGCGCAGGTTATAAGTACTAAGAAGCGAATTGGTACGAGAGGAAGAGCCCATAATCAGGAACGCCCAACTTTTGTATCAACATTACTATTATGAGAATCAATCGCAAATATATTTTATGTGCTATTTCGTATAGTCTTGTGCTGTTACGGTACTTACTATTAGCATTTATAAAGTAATGGGTTTTTCACAAGTCGTCTCATCTGAAAAAACCGGTTATGTTTATAAAGTGAGTCATTTGCAAAATGAGGGGATGGCTTTGCAAAAAATTTCAGTGAACTTTGTTCAAAATTCATCACTAATAATTGCTATTGAGCCTTTTTAGGTGGATGTATACGACCTAACCGGTAATCATGTGGCTGTTTTCGAAAACTCCTCATTCCCAAAATGTTCACCTTACCAATATGCTGATAGGAGATTGTTTCTTATGTACCAAACAAGAAACATAAAGGTAATAATAACTATATCAACAGAGAGCAAACTCATTCTAGCTTGTGCTCCTTTGACATAAAACTCGGCGGACCATATTGATTAGGCAAATGAGTTTCGACATGAACCGCAGGTGTCGATCTATTGAGATGTTCTAGACATAGTTGAAGGCCTCATCTTCTTTCCTTTTGAATTTATATTTAAATCAAAATTTAAGATCTACAAGAACAAATGAAGAACATTCAAAAACACACTAAAGTTCCAAAATTTAAAATCTTGTTTGAACCCACAATATCTCCAACCTCACAAACACAAACACATCATGGAATGGTTTAATACATTGTTCAGATTTAACATGAAAAAACTAACTTTAAGGGCCAAAAATATTACGCTAGTCATCTAGTGCCTTTTGCCCATCAAGTGCACACCAACTAAATATGTTACCTCGGAAAAGATAACAAGTTGAGAATCATCCTCAGTAAATAGTAATACTTGATTAAAAGTGAAACAATTGCCTTTGAACTTTGCACGCAAAAAGACATAATTAATGTTTCAATCTTTACTGACTTTCCATTTTTAGCGAAAACGAGTGGGGAAACCGCGCGTTGCGGCGGGATGTTTGGATACCTTTTGTGTTTGCAGTATGTTATTTTGGTCATTTGTGTTGTAGATATTATTTTTAAACATATTTGATTTAACGGTATAAAATGTGTAAAAGAATTTTGTATTAGTAACTTTGATAAGTAAAACTAATAATCAAAATTTTTTTTTAGGTAACTTGAGTTATTTTCCGTTGTTTCATAACTGTAAGAATCGAGAGATGGCAAATATTGGATGTTGAGGCGAGTAGGGCCGTATGAATTTGGTGGGAATACATAAAGACATGAATATATTTACTTTTTTTTTTTTTTTATTGTTTTTGGTTTCTGTTAGATTAATAATAATAATAATAACAATAATAAAAACTTTTATAATTTTTTTTTGATTTTATTTATAAGGAAACTTATGTTTTTTTAATTTTTGGTTTTGTTTTTATATATATATATATATATATATATATATATATATATATATATATATATATATATATATATATATATATATTTTACCTTATGAGTATTTGGGCTTAAGGTTTTTTCATTGTTTTGGACTGTAAGCCCATTTATGCTTCTCTTTTATTTTTTTGGCCGGTTTTATTTGTAACTAGAGGTGCAAGGGCATGACCGGTTTTTTGTTTAACCGGTAGTTAAACCGGTGACCGGTTTTGACAAAACCGGTTTTATAAAAAACCGGACCGGTTTTCTAAAACCAGACCGGTTACACCGGTTATAGTTTTTCAACTTATACCGGTTTTATCCGGTTTTAAAATAAAACCGGTTTTAACCGGTTTTATTTGTTTTTTTTTTTTTAAAAAGGAAAAAAGTTACCGTTTTAAAAAAACCCGGATATAACCGGTTTTAACCGGGGTTTTTTTTTAAATATAACCGTTTAAAAAAAAAAAAAAAAAGTAGCCGTTATGACCGGTTATAACCGGTTTTTCCGGTTTTTTTTAAAATATAACCGTTTTAAAAAAAAATAGCCGTTAAGACCAGTTAAAACCGGTTTTTTCCGTTTTTTTTTTAAATACCGAGACCAAACGGCTAGTAGCCATATGACCTTTTTTTGAAATTTTTGAGGGTTTTGGGGAGTTTTAAGGCACTATAAAAAGAGGTAATGTGTTGGGGTTGAAAACACATAAAAAACAATCTCATTTCTTTCTCTAATCTCTCAAAAACAATCTAAAATCGCTAATTCGCTATAATGGAAAACTCACAATCACAACAAGCTTCCACTACTCCCTCCGTTGCTACTAGCAATGTCCGAAAACAACATTACACAAATGATGATGTTGAACTTGTTAGACCAACTACCCGAAAAGGTGATGTGTGGTCTAATTTCGATATGTGTGTTATGAAAGATGGTAATGTAAAGGCGCGTTGCCGGAAATGTGGGAATTTTTATAGCACCGGGTCTAACTCTACACTTAGGAATCATATTGGTAGTTGTAAGGCGGGTCAAAATACTAGTTCGCAAGCTACTATTGGTGCGGATGGTCAAGTTTTTATATATGATGCGGATGCGCTTCGACTTGATTTTACGAAGTTTGTCATTGAACAAGGGCTTCCATTCAACCACTTCGACAACGTCAAGCTTACGGAGATCATCAAAAGGAGGCTACAACCGCGGTATCAACATGTAAGTCGTACTACTCTTAGAAGTGATGCTTTTAAATTATGGAAAACGGCTAAAAAAGAAATAATTGAAGGTTTTTGTGATTATAAATATGGTGCTTCTATAACTACGGATACTTGGACCGCACCACATGGTACGGCAAATTCTTATCTCGCCGTTACGGCTCATTGGTTTAATCCCGAATCTTGGTTATTAATGAAACGGACAATCGCTTTTAAAATATTTGGTTATCCTCATACGGGATGTAATTTAAGAAAATTTTTGCATGACACTTTAATTGAATATAATTTAGATGATAAAGTTTTTACGATTTCACTAGATAATGCATCAAATAATACTAGAGCTATGGACTTGTTAAAATTACGTGCAAAACCTATTTTAGATGGTGCTTTTTTTCATTCCCGTTGTGTTGCTCATGTTATAAATTTATCCGTACAAGCGGCATTAAAAATATGTGATAAGTTATATACGAAATTTAGGGGTTTATTAGTATTGATATATAAATCGAGCAACGAACGACAAATAAACTATAAACGTTTTCGTAAAATGTGTAATGAACAACCCCTAGGACCTTGCCTTGATATTAATACTAGATGGAATTCTACTTGCATGATGTTTGAAAATATATTACGACAACGTGCGACTTTACATGCTTATAATCAAAAACTTATTAATAAAAATTTGTCCAACATAATACTAAACAACTAAGATTGGGATCGACTAAATGAATTAACTATGTTTTTACAAGTTTTTAAAGAGGCAACAACTATATTATCAGGTGTTTATTACCCAACTAGCCCATTAGTTTTAAAACAAATTTATGCTATGACGAAAAAATTATATGATTTAAAAAACTCACCTTCACGAATGTTTAGAAAAATGGTTAAAATTATAAAAAAGAAATTTATAAAATATTTTGCTAGTTTACCTTTAGTTTTTACTTGTTCCGCCGCACTTAATCCATGTTTAAATGTTGGAGGTGTAGATTATTTAATAACAAAAATAATGGAAAATTTAGACTTATCTTTTGGGTTAGACGGTGAAGACCCCAACTATATAACATCTCAAATTTTTAGATTTAACGATCATTTTCAAAAATTGTTTGGCATTTATGCAATAAAATATGGTCACCAACAAAACCCAATTGTTGACCAAATGCGGGCCGGATCGTCCCAAACAAGAGACATTAATATAAACCTTTATAATTCTTTATTTGAAGACGCTACAAGGCGTCAACGATCATCGGCCCCAACAAGCGAATTGGGACAATATATGGCTACAAACTTTTTAAGAACTTTAAGTCTCAATGAGTTTGCAAACTTTGACATTTTGGCTTGGTGGAAAGAAAGGGAAATCCAATATCCGGTTTTATCCGCTATGGCTCGTGACTTATTAGCGGGTCAAGCTTCGACGGTAGCTTCCGAATCGGCCTTTTCGGTTAGTGGTCGAATTATATCGGATAGAAGGACAAGACTAACATGCGAATCCGTGGAAGTATGTGTATGTTTGAAAGATTATTTGGACAGAGTAGATAGGATACAACATGAATCGTCGTTGGAAGGTCCAATAATAGATGAAGATGTTGAAGAAGGTATAATAAGAGAAGAAGAAGAAGCGGGGATATCACCTTCGTCTTCGAATACCGAAGGCGAATTAGATGAAGGTGAGTTTGAAGAATTTGAAGTTGAAGATTTAGATGTACAAGATTTTTTGGAAGAAAATGATCTTGATGACGACTTGAGTGACTAGTTGAGTATAACGGGTGATGGCAATGCCGAAGCTCGATATACTTGATTACACTAATATGTTTTCGGGTGATGGCCATGCCGAAGCTCGCAAAATGTATTAATATTTATATGTTTTTATGATTGTATTGTTTAAATAAAAGTTATGATTGTATAATTGTATTGTTTAAATAAAAGTTATGAGAATATTGTTTAATTATATGTTTGATAATTAACAATTTTATTAAATAAATGTTCGAAGCTTTTAGTAAAATTCCGGAAAAAAACGAACCCAAAAAAATGAACCGGTAAACAACCGATAGAAAATCCGAATCCGAACATTTTTAACCGAAAAAAGCGAACCGGTAAAAAACCGAAAAAAACCGATTCCGAAAATTTATAACCGAAAAAAACTGATTCCGAACATTTATAACCGAAGAAAACCGATTCCGAAAAACCGAAACTGGTTATTCGAAAAACTAGTTTTTTTATAACTGGTTATTAAAAAACCGAAAACCGAAAAAAACCGATTTTTTTGCACCTCTATTTGTAACCCTTTTTTTTATGCTCGACAAATTTGGGGAAACACCTAGGGTTTGTATTATCTGTTATTCTAGATACATTGAGAACGATCTTTGACTTGGAGAGTATGACGCGCAGGTTTTCAAGGTGTTTGAAGATTGCACACCAGATTGGGGATCGGCGAGTTAACAGGATTGTTGGTGCTATTTTTGCGAGAGAGAAGTAGGCCTACATGGATGATGAAAAGAATTATGATGAAATGATTGAAGAGATAGAAGTTAGGGTGGAGCACAGACATGGAATTATTCTTGAATTGATGAAGCTCGACAGTGATCCTGTTTTGGATGAGTGTTTGAGTACTTTGAGGGCTATGGAGCAGGAAGATTTTGCTCAAATCAGTCGTTTGATTCAGATGAGCCACGCTGCTCATCTACATGCTGGGGAGAACTCTCGAATGGCTAAGAAACTTAAGAAGCTCAAATAAGGTTGTTTGTTTTTCTATCTTTTGTATGTTTTAATATGTGTGGGTCTAGTATGCTTTTGTGTTACTGTTTTGTATGAACAGACTTAGGTTTGTGTCAAGAAACTTAGGAAACTTAGGTAAGGTTACTGCTAGTGTTTATGTTTTTTATGTGGTTTAAGATTGAGTCAAGTAAAAAAATACTCCGTAGCATTAGTCAAGATACAAAACATTGATAACCCAAAGAATGAGAGCCTATGAATTGCAATACATAGATCTGACTACATGCATTTCATCACTTACCTTTTAAATCAAACTTAATATACCTTTCTTTCTAATTGCAACTTGCTTCCTGTAAATAAGGTAAGTTAGATATGAGCCTTAACATGCATATTGAACCATTACTAAGCATGTAGACGTTATCATACCTGGAAATAACTTTCTCTTACTGGTTAGATTTTTGTTTTTTATTTTTTGTGATTTTTTTGTTTTAGGTTGATGGCAGATTCAAGAAATCAAAGGAAAAGATGAGAAGTTTCTGGTATAAGTTTTGGCTGGTCAAAAGTATGGCTAAAGGAGAATACATTCATAGGGAAAGAAAAAAAACTGGGAAAGCTCATTTAATGCAAAATTTGTACATTTACTGTAGCTGTACTACAAAACATGTAACTTAACTTAAACATAACGGAGCAACAGTGCTTGAAACAGTTGTATAACGGGGTGCTACAGTTGACGAAACAGTGGCTTTACGGGACGGGGTTGCAACAGTTAAACAGGAGCAGCTAATGACCTGCACATCCAATGACAATGAGCCATTTGCCTAAATTAACAATAACAACCAATAGCAGCTACACAACTAATGTACTACAAACTAATGTACTACCTATCAGTAATTAATTTTTGTTAAGTAGACCCGTTTTTAAGGGGAGAAAGTTCCCCCTTTTAGTATATATAATAAAATGGATGCCCTCAAAAATTTCTACGTGCAATAGCCGCCATTTTTACATTAATACCCCTGCCCCACTTTTTGTATTCTCCACCCTTTTGTTCCACACATTTTTACCGTACACAGTTTTTATCAGTTTTTGTTCCGTATTTTCTATTAGTTTAATATTTTGACTTATTAAACTTTATATTTTTCATACTTTCAGTTTTATAGTTTTTTAATATAAAGTATAAACAACACTAAAAAAAAATAATAAGGTAAAAGGTAAAAACATGAGAGGGGTAATGGGGTATTCCAGTGTTTTATGTGTGTGTGTGTGGGGTGGGGGGGGGGGGGGGGGGGGAGGTTGTTACAAAACACATCCCTTAGGTTATAAACATTGTGGATTTTGCCTAACAAATATTATACTCACACTTGTTGTAAATCTCAACATTTTATAGTGCATTTGAACATCTCACTGACTATTACGTACTTTTCAAATTAAAAACAAAATATTAATGAGTAAAATTGGACTGGACCTAGAAAGTATAATGACCGGTTTTGTGTAAAATCAGACCGGACGACCGAATATGAGCTAAATGGTGGACCAATGGTGCATACCACCTTCTCGCATTTTTCTTACCCTTACCAAATGAAAACCACGCTTCGTATACCAGTCCTTCACGCGTGATATATGACACTAGCTACGTCTTGTCTTAAGAAGTCCATAAATCATATTAGTGTGTGAAAAGTTTAAAACAACCCCCCATAATAACAAAAATCTTAGAAACAACCACATACACGCATTTTTCAATACTCCTCGTTCGCACCTCCCCCTCCACCGCTCTCCTCACCTTCAATCATCATTCTCTCCTTCGTAATCTCCACGCACCGTTGATGACTTCAACTGAGCTTGTTTTGGATCGTGTTAAGAGGTCTAGCTGTTGAGGTAGTTGTTCCATTTATCTTAGTTATAAGCTGAACATTTGTAACCAAAGTGACAAAATTTTACCTAAATCGGCTGTCCATCTTGTCTCGTAACCAAATTTGAGAAGGGCTTTCATCTCATCAATCTTAAACAACAATATCAGTCTCTCTTGCACATGTGATTTCTGTCTATTTAATAGCTGAAATCGTTTCGTTATTTGATCCAATACAAGAGTGTGTATGTCATTACATGCTTTTATCTCGAGTACTTACTTCATTAAGACTCAAATGTAAAATAGTTCAAACAATGATCGCAACAATAATAAATTTTAGAGATCAATATGTCCGGCAATGGTAATAAGGTTGAACATAGTTTCTACTGTTTGATTAACAAAAAAGAACGTATGCTTTCATCCCAGATAGGTCAAGCAAAAGAAATGTGACTAGCTTATATATTGAAGTGAGTGTTCTTTATACAAGTTGGACTAAGACACTGTTATATAAGGTGTGATGATTATAAAATCATCGCACACTAGTATTTAATTTGTACAAGTCGTTGACCTTTCTTTTTTTTTTTTTTTTTTTTTTTTTTTTTTTAATTTGCTGACATTTTTTTTTCTTTCTTTAGATCATCTTATTTTTACTATTATAGACTAGGTACTCGCACATTGTGGCGGCGAGTATTCTATAACCAAAAATTTTAATGAACAATGATTTATAATTATATGATTCATTGTGACAAAAAGTTTACAAATGTCGATAATCTCAAATTAAAATAACTTTCAACAACTATAAACATGTAAATGATCTCATCAGCTGTCCTCTTTATGATGTGTTGTTTGATGAATCTGCTAATAATACGTTACTGCTTGAAAATCCTTTTCAACAAACTAGAGGTTTTAGGATAGTTGGGTCTTGTAATGGATTAGTATGCATTTTAGTTAAGGATGATAATACTCTGTTTATTTACAACCCAAGTACTAGAACAACCAATATTTTGCCTCGTCCTAAACAAGGGGCCAGGGACGGTTGGGATTTTGAATTCTATGGTTTTGGGTATGATGAGATGACTCATGATTACAAGGTGGTTAAAATATGGCATTGTGACCGAACTTCGCGTGACTGGGGTGCGATGATATATTCTTTAAAAGCTGAAAGTTGGAGGGAAATCGGCCGTTTTCCTCGGGTTTATCCTTTTCATGATGGCAAGTTTTTAAATGGAGCTCTTCATTGGGTGACTGATGATGGCTGGTTGGGTTCAAATGTTATAGTTTCTCTTGATTTGGGGAAAGAGGCGTATGGAGAAGTTTTGCAGCCGGAGTATGATGGTAAAGGTTGTAAGACATTGACTTTGGGGGTTTTGGGAGAATCGTTGTTTGTTCTTTGTCATTATATTATAAGTGGTGTGGATGATGTATGGGTGATGAAGGTTTATGGAATGAAAGATTCTTGGACTAAATTGCTTTCCATCTCGCATACGAATGATCGGAATTCGATTCCTTTGCCTATTAAATTTCATGCTCCTTTGTATATTTCAAATGACAGAAAATTGCTGTTGCAAATTGGGTCGAAGTTGGTTGTCTATGATTGTATAAATAGCTCATACTCAGAGATACAAAACTTGAATGGATTTGCTGGCGCATGTATTGTTGCTGAGAGTTTGATTTCGCCTTTTGCCCCGTTAGGCCTTGGTGATGAAAATTAAGGTAATTTTTTCTCTTTTAACTATAACTTGTTTCACTTTTGAGTTAGTTAAAACTAACTATAACTTGTTCACCAAGTGGAATTTGAGTAAATAATTGCATTGTTACATGGACACAGATATGATTGAACTGAACAATTACTTCAGAGTTCAGTGCTAGTAAAGTATTGTTAACGTATTGTAATGATAGCATTAAGCTAAATTGAAACACTAGTTGATAATTCGTGAAGAAATGTGAATTGCTGGGGAGTAACATGTGAGTGCTAATGATTAAGAACATGTGGATCAGTAGGCTAAAAGGCTGTTATGCAACTGATGTTGTCACCTATAATTAGCCATAACTTGTTCACCAAGTGAAGTATAAGTAATGTAAATGCAATGTCACATGGTCACATAAATCGTTGAACTCATCAATTATTTCAGTGCTAATAAACTATTCTTAACGTTTTATAATGGTTGCATTGAGCTAAATGAAAAACTTGTTTGAAAATTTGTGACGATATGTGAATTGGTGCGAGTAATATTTTGGTGCTAATGATTAAGATCGTGTGGATTATTAGGCTAAAGAGGTTGTTATGCAACATAAGTTCCCCTTTGCTGATATACTAATAACAGAACATGTACTGCATCGTTAAATTTTGAATGACTCATCATTTGTACTGGTCATTGATCGAGTAAGAGTCAATGTAAGGTGCCTATATGTCCTGCACCAACATATAACGATGTGGATAACCAAATTTACGTTTTCTAAAACCTTTAAACTCTGACCTGAGTTCTTGCTCTTCTTGCTTTCCAGTAGATATATTGTAGATCATAATTTTTTTTACCATATCTATATCATTTTATCAAACTTTTACTCCATGGTATGTCGATATTAACATTAGATTGGCAACTCACACCAACTGAATCTTTGTTCTTTCAGTAAAGGGCTAATTCTCCGGAGTCTTTTACATTTATGGATGCATATGAAGAAATTTGCAAGCCAAGAACGTCGATTTAGCTTTAATCAAACTAGCTTAACAAATGAAATACTTCTACTTTCGCACGTTTTTATTTCCTTATATTAGATGTATGTTACTACCCTTCCGGTATTTCTTAATTAAATTAAAAACCATGCTGCCGTATGTTAACTGTGTTCATGGTTTCCATTTATATTGTGGCAAATATATCAACCTTTTCTGTCAAATCTCACTCTTTTTGGTGGAATAATTGGACTTCTTTTGTTGATTATCTGTACTTGTTCATTAATTTGTTCAACATTATTTACCCTTCAATAAGTTTTAGAAATCATCAAACAAAGAATAAATTTGCATTGAAACCCACTCCAAAAGTAGCATCGATATAAAATATGTTGTTACTCTTATGATATATATTTATAGAAGGGTAAAAGTGTTGTTTAACTTAAGCTCGATAAGGACTTGAGAACCTCATGAACCAAGTACTTTGGAGCTCGAACCCGTTCTAAAAATTCTACTCAGGCATCCCAAGTTTGGGTCATTTAAAAAGATAGCATACAATTATATACTGATTGGTATCTTTTTCTGAAAATTTAACGCAGTCACATTGTTTCTTTAGTAAAAGGAGAATATGCAAAGTTAGAACCAAGAACAGGACATTTTTCTGATCTAAAAATTCTGATCAAACATAAAAGAACAGGACACAAAGTGACCTTAAACAAACAACTTTCAAACACTCTTTAAACTACGTTAATATAAATTTGATCTTTTGACTACATTATTGGAAGCATAAAATAGGTGGGAGGAAGACTTTTTATCTTTTTATTTCACTTATAAAATTGATACTTAGGCTGGGCACAGTGGCATAGTCATGGGATCGAGCCTTCATGGTCTTGGTCGCTCACGGCCACTGTTGGTGTTTGGTCATTGATCGGTCGAGCAAGGAAGATATCACAAGTCGGTCGAATTTTCGACCGATTTTTACACACACCATTTTTTTACATTAAATAAAATACAAACAACATAATATTACCCACACTCTGCTTCAAATTCAAATTAAAGGTTACAGTACGAGCCGGAGGATTCAAAATTCATTTTCAAATTCAATTTTAAATTCAAAAATTTCCCTGTATATACGCACACTGTGCTTTGTTTCTCACACACACAACTTCTTAGCATAGATTCTCAACAATGTCTCAACAAAACTTCTCCTAACAATTTCCCGTGGTTCAAAACTTCTCCCAACAGTTTCCCGACGTTCAACTCACCGAGGAACAACTACGACAACTTGACCAGGATGGGGAACACAAAGCCAATGAGGAACACGAAGCCAATGAGGAACCGTTTCAACTCACCGAGGAACAACTATGACAACTTGAGTATGATGAGGAAGTAAGGAGAGAATTAGAAGAAAAGGACTTGCGAGAGGAAGCTGCTAGTATGGAGCAGGAAGCAAGGGAGTAGAATACCGCAAGAACAACTTGTTTGACATCACGTACAACGAGTATGAAGAGAGCCATATTGCAGAGGTTGTTGCAGAAATGTATGACGAGGGAGAAAACTCAGACTTTTCATTGTAATTTGTATTTACATTTTCAAATTAATTCTTTAGGATTTTGCTATTTGTATGTAAGTAAAATAATATATAATTGTTTAATGCATAAGATGATGTATGTAAATAAAAAAGAAAGTGTGCAAATTAATTATTTGGGATTTTGCTATTTGTAGCCTTAAGCTAGGTATGCTTGGCACACAAGATTTTGGAAAGATTATGCTTATTTTTTTAAAAATATAAGTTTTTATTTATTTATTCTTTTTTTAGATAATCTTTTAAAATTAAATGCTACTTCATTTAGTTTATGAAAATAATCTTTACTTATAATCTCTTGCTCCATCTCTATCTACAACTACATCTGCAGTTCAAACAATAGTTACTTTTACCAAATATACACTTGATAGATAAAAACATGCAATAACAGGTTGTACATTTAGTTAGTTGAGAGAAGTTGAAAAAGATTGGCGGTTATTCCAATTTACACACATCATAATTTATCAAATATAGCGATAAGGGCCACATATAGCGTTTTCCTAGTCTTTAGTACCAAAAACTAAATTTACCACTACTACTAGTATCTATTTTATATTTACTTGCTTGTCCTCTTAGTTCTGAGTTAGCTTTTAATTAAGCCCCCAAATGTTTACGAATGATAGTTTGGGTTAAATAAAACTCTTGTCTATATAAATACCATGTTTATGATATTTATGATAGACCACAAGAATTTGGTGATTTAACTAAAGGAACTCACAATTTACAAAATTGATAATGTTACTTAAAATGTTCATAACCAGCTATAGGTTGTCACTATTTAGGGCCATGCCACTATTTAACACATCACCGAACTCATCATTGAACTGCCGTAGTGATGTCCACCAAATCAAAAACAAAAATACCTCACTTTATACAAACATACCAAATAATATACAAAAAAAAAAAAAAAAAAAAAAATGCAAACCATTCAGAGGTTTACACCACCAATCACAAGCAAAAACCCATCACCGCACGTTGAACATCACTACCACTGAGTAGGGGTGAGCATCGGTCCAGGAAAGGAACGGACCGGACCGGATCGAGGACCGAATTAGTCAAAAAGCCAAGATCGAGGACCGGACCGAATGTGGTCGGTCCGGTCCACTCGGGTCGTTTGCTCTGCCCTACCGCTGAGTGGTTCGATGACTATTACGACCGGTCCATGTGTATACAACAATAAGAATAGTTGAAGAATGAGCAAAACATGAAGGGTGTAAATGTATATATAGAAAGACATATCCAACAATGGTCTTGTTATTTCCCCCAAATCAAAATATCAAATCGAAGAAGAACCCTAACAAAAATGCCACACAAACATAAACAAAAATCAAATGCATCATTCCCACCAGAAATCATCCGTGAAATTCTGTCGAGGGCTTCAGTTGAATCTTTGTTACGATGTAAGTCTGTTTGCAAAGAATGGTACTCTTTAATTTCTGACCAACATTTTATTAAATCACATTATACTTTATCTAGTACCAACAACACTAACTATGCACATCACAGACTTATTTACAACACTTATGAACAAGATAACGATCTCAACAGCTTTCCTCTTTATGATGTGTTGTTTCGTAAATCTGTTAATAATGCGATACAGCTTGAAAATCCATTGCAACAACTTTACAATCAAACGGTTAGGATTGTTGGGTCTTGTAATGGATTAGTATGCCTTTCAGCTGAGGATTATAATACTCTGTTTATTTACAACCCAAGTACTAGAGCTACCAATATTTTGCCTCGTTCTAAACTTGGGGCCGGTTCGTGGGTTTCCTATGGTTTTGGGTATGATGAGACGACTCATGATTACAAGGTGGTTAAAATATGCCGTTGTGACCGACCTTCGCCTTACTGGGATACCATGATATATTCGTTAATAGCTGGAAGTTGGAAGGAAATCGGTCGTTTTCCTTGTCTTGATCCTTTAATTGATGGTAAGTTTTTAAATGGAGCTCTTCATTGGGAGACCTGGTCGGATTTTCCGGATATCGTTTCTCTTGATTTGGGGAAGGAGACTTATGGTGAAGTTTTGCAGCCGGAGTACGGTGAAGGTAGTAAGATATTGACTTTGGGGGTTTTGGGAGAATGGTTGTGTGTTCTTTGTAATTATTATGAAAGTTGTGTGGTTGATGTATGGGTTATGAAGGTTTATGGAGTGAAGGATTCCTGGACTAAGTTGGCTTGCATCCCACATCCGACTACTCCGAGTATGTATTTGGATATTTTGTGTATTTTAAAGGATGGGAAAGCGTTGTTGCGATTTGGGTCACAATTGCTTGTCTATGATTCAAAAGACAGTTCGTCTCCGGAAATTGTGAACTTTGATGGAATTGATGAAGCTTATGTTGTTGTTGAGAGTTTGGTTTCACCTTTTCCGCCTTTAGCCCTTGCGGATGACAATGAAAATTAAGGTGAATTTTGCTATTCTAACTCTTTCATTTTCCTGTTAATTATAAATAGACAGAACTTGTTCACCGAGTGAAGTATATATAAAGTAAATGAAATGTTACATGGAGACAGAAGTCGTTGAACTCATCAATTATCTCGGTGCTTATAAATTACTCTTAACGTTTTGTAATGATTGCAGTGAGCTACTATTTTAGACTAGTTTGAAAATTTGTGAAGATACGGGAAGAGGTAGGCTAAAAAGGCTGTTATGCATTTGAACTTGTCACTTATGCTGCTAACAGAACATGTGCCGCATCGTTAAATTTGGTGCGACTCTCATCATTTGCACTTGTCATTGATTGAGTAAGAGTCAATGTAAGGTGTCTTAATGTCATGCACCAACATAAAACGATGTGGATAACCAAATTTTTGTTTTTTAAAACCTTTAACCTCGACTTGAGTTCTATTTTTGCCCTTCTTGCTTCCAAGAAATATATTGTAGATATAAAAGTTTTTACCATATCTGTATCATTTTATTAAACTTTTACTTCATGGTATGTCGATATCAACATTAGATTAGCAAATTACACTCACTAAATCTTTGTTCTTTCAGGAAAAGGTGAATTCTCCGAAGTCTTACATTTATGGATGCATATGAAGAAATCTGCAAGCCAAGAACATCAATTGAGCTTTAATCTAACTCTAGTAGCTTAAAAAATGAAATATTTCTACTGTGTATGTTACTACCCTTACAGTATTTCTTGATGAAATTAAAAGTTTGTTGAAAAACCATGCTGCCGTATATCAACTGTGTTCATGGTTGCCATAAAGTTGACTTTGGTTTCACCTTATGGTTAGGTCTGAGCCTTGGGTCAAAACTGTCCTTAACCGATGAAAACTGACCCGACCACTGACTTTTTGGAAAATATGAAACAGAAAACCAAACCGAAAATACTCGGTCAGTTCGGTTCATAACCTACTGTCTGCCTTCGATTTGTTGGGCATGCGTTTTGTTCCAGTATAATATTTCATTTCTCTTTTGTGCTTTCCCTCACTTATTCACATGCTCCAGTGGTTTACTTATTTGAGTCACTAGGTTTGTTTGTTTTTTTCCCCGGTTTAATCCTATCCGAAAACCGAAAATCACAAAACCATAAACCTGAATCCCAAGCTGAAGGTTGGTTGGACCGGTTTGGTTCTCGGGGTGATTGCAATTTACCTTAATGGTCTGAATTGCTTACTTATACCAAGTCTTATTTGGGTTAACCTGATACGGAACCCTTCTAAAGGTCTAATGCCGGTATGAATTTTATTCTCAAGACGCAAATAACCCTTAATCCCTTTTGCGGGTTGGGTTAACTAAATGTATATAAAAAGTGATGTGATGAGTACTTATAAGTCACAACTGTGGTTAGTAAAGTAACCCATTGAGTATTAGTGCTACAAAATTTATCTGTTGTGCTTATTCTAAATTGGTTTTTAACCAAACGTCCCCTTGCATTGAAAATATCACATATTTTTTTTTGTGTCAAGTTTGTTTGTAGAATGTTATCGATAGATAAATATTTGTTGAAGCTAAAAGAAATGTTCTCATCAGACTTTTTTCTTTAATAAGTCAAAATAAGGAATGCAAAATGACCAACTTATTGGGCCATGTACTGTGTTCATTTAATTGGCGAAGATCCATATGGGGGAGCCCAAAAAATGACCACCTTATTGGGCTTCTTAACCTCCCACGTGAACTCAGCCCAAACATTACTTGAGATACTTCAAAGTCACGTTAAATCCCTCCAACATACATTCTGTTTCGAGTATGAGAAAGCAAAAATGATTCTCCTGTCACATCCCAATGTCTTACACAATCTCGGTTAGGCTCGTGAGTTTACAAGCCGGGTATTTTAATACTCGATCTTGAATGGAAACTCTACTCACGTAGCTTGAGCTCGACTTGCTTTGGATCGAGTCGATTTAGAGTATTTTTTTAATCGATCTCGAGTAACTCAAAGTGTGTGGTGTGAGAAACTTAATGGGTGCTCAAGTTTTGTCCAGCAAAAGTACCTCAAAGCTGGTCGAAAGAAAATATATTTGTAGTAACATACTAACATGTCTCACTTTATGTTTATGTCAATATATTAAGGAATGTACGTGGATCCTTTTTTAAACCTTTTTCATTGTCAAAACATCATTACTTTATATTGGTAGGTCTTTTACGACTAAAGTTAACCATCATCCACAAGAAAAGTCGAGAGATCGAGTTGATAGCAAAAGTAATAAACACTTGCTATAATACGATATCCGAAGCCTTAAAGCAGCCCCCTAGCTGTGTCTAGTGTATATGTAGTAGTAATAGTCTTTCGAGTTGGTTTTACAAGTTATTTATAGACACCACATCTGTTAAATACAATATACATTATTGTTTATCAATATTGTTGTTCCTGAATCATTATACATAGTATTCAAAGTTTCTATAAAGCAAAGAACATGTATGATTGAAGCTAAAGCAATATGCATTATAAATGCATACAGAGGGGGCTCAAGAGTTGTGTAAGTGGTGTCGTCACACCATGTTTCCATTTGAAAAGGGTCACATTTTTCTTAGTTTTCTACGTAAACACGTTAGGTATCGTACAAAGCATTAAATGCTCTAACATGAAATTTCTCTTTAATTTATGAGTGTAATAAGGTTTTTCTTTGTTGTTATTGCACAGGGTCATCAAAATCCATGTATAATGCATATAAGATGATTTATCGAATGGGTATTTCCAAATTGTTATGCATATATAGTTTTTGTAATTTCCTAACAAGGAATAAAGATGCATGATTTAGTAATGTATATGTAGAATTATTGTTGTTTGTTGCCTTTAGCTTGCTATTATATACAAGCCCCTGTCGTTATTTCATTCAAAATATAAATATTTTTCAAGGTGAACATATGTCACTGTTAAAGCAAAAAAAAAAAAAAAAAAAAAAAAAAAAAAAACCTCACACTCTCTCAAATCTCACATGCAACTTTTGGTTGACAGGACAAATTTGACAGCAATTGAATATTGTGTATGTTGCTACCATTCCTAAATCTCACATACACTTAATTTGTTAGTCTATACTCCAAAATTTAATTTCAAGTTTAATTTGTTAGAATTAATCCTTTTAATATGGCCTTAGACCATTTAGACCCTTAACTATGCCTTAATGACATTATCTACCCTAACTAACAAATGGCGGTTACTTGATGGAAGTAACAACCATAACAAATAAATATTCAGGGTTGTGGGTTTTTTCCTGTATCTTGTCACATAACAAAAACTCTCTCAATAAAACACCATAACTTGTGAGATTAATCCCTCCATCGGATTGGTGACATTACTACCGGAATCGACGAACCCTAACGCTATGGCTTCATCATCTAATCGTAATCCTCAGTCGGTTCTATCATCAAGTAAGTTTACTTTAATGTTATTGTTATGGTATGATTACATGAGATTGATCCTTTATATGTTTAATTAATTTAACATGTGGTATCAGAGCAATTTGAATCTCATGTATTAAATCTCGATTGAATATGCTCGTAACTTAATTGCGCGTTAATCTAAAAACCAAAATACTTTGATAAAGGCGGCACTTGTTTTTGGTATGTGTCAGATTCTTGATAAAATATGATTTCCAAATATGTTAGGATGAATTGATTTAGTGATGCAATTAAATAATTTATTCCTTTAAGTCAATTGATTCTATTAGTTAGCATATGGATATCATGAATAACTTATTAAGGGTCTTTGCAAGTAACTGATTCTGTATATTATTCATACAATTAAATACAATTGATGATGAATTGTTTATACATAGTGCGCATGTAGATCTAAAAGGCAGTTCTATGTTTTATGTTTATCACGCATAATTATGATGAGATAAGATAAACTACTTATAAATGAAAACAAAGGATACTCATATCTTAATGCTTCTTTTGTTTTCATCACTATGCATATGATTTATGTTCTGATTTATATGCCAACGATCTATATGTGCCACATGTCATCAGTGATTATGGAAATTATGTTAGACCCATATTCTTCTATGAGTTTGTTAAGTCTACGATGGCAACTTGTATGTTAATATGAATAATCATTCCAACGAATTGTTGTTCGGATTAATATATGAGTTTAATGATGCCATATTGTAAAATTGTTCTAGTTACCACTCAATGAACCCAACGGCTAATTGTATGATAACTTGAACAATGAAATATATATTAGCATAATTAGCATATATGTTACGTTTCTGCCCAACGGTGACATGTGATATATGTGCATGCTTTGTCTAGTTAAAGATGATTAATGGTTTAATTGTTAACTAAACCAACGTGAGGTTGATAATTAGGCACAACATCTTTATACCTATTATTTTGGTGTTCATGATAGGTTTATGTTTATTCTGATATGCTTTACATATATATCCCATTAATTCCTTTAGTTTTATCTGAGCATACATTTAATTTTCATTCTATGTCAGCATCTACCTTAACTTCCAATACGGGTTACTTGTCCGGAATTGAACCCTTAACTGGTACTAACTTCTCAACATGGAGAGATCAAGTGAAACTTACTCTCGGAGTAATGGACCTCGATCATGCGCTTCGTACTGATCCTCCCGCTGCACTTACTGCTGAAAGTACAACAGATCAAAAACGTGCTTATGAACAGTGGGAGCGATCTAACCGTATGTCTCTCATGATCATTAAGAATTCCATATCCGTTGCTATTCGAGGAGCCATTCCTGACTCTGAAAATGCAAAGGAGTACTTAAGCTCCGTAGAGGAACAATTTAAAGGGACTTCAAAAGCCCATGCAAGCACTTTGATCCTCAAAATGTTGACTACCAAGTATGACGAAGTTAGTGGTGTACGAGAGCACATAATGATGATGAGCGATATGGCAAACAAACTGAAAGGCATGGACATGGAAATCAGTGAAGGTTTTTTAGTTCATTTCATTATGACGTCTCTCCCTATGCAATTTGGTCCTTTCAAGATCAATTATAATATGCAAAAGGAGAAATGGAAAATGAGCGAACTGATTACCATGTGTGTGCAAGAGGAAGAACGCCTCAAAGTTGAAAAACCTGATATCGTTCATGTTGCTACCACTAACACCAATAAGAGAAAGGGCTCATAGAAGGGCAAAGGTTCAAATGGAGATAATTCTACTCCAAATAAAGTCCAGAAAACGGGTGCAAGTACTAGCTCATTCCATGGCGATCCAAAATGTAAATTTTGCCATAAGAAAGGGCATACTCAAAAGGATTGTCCAAAATTCAAGGAATGGTTAGCAAAGAAATGTATATTTGAATCTTTTATGATTAATGAATCCTTTAACATTAATGTCCCTATTAATTCATGTGATGCGTGGGAATCGCACCTTGCTTTACCTCTCGAGGGATCTCGCGAGGCTTACAACCCCCACCAGGCAGTGTACCTGATCGTTGTAGTATAGTATAGTGACAAGTACCGGGGGATTGATCGTTCAGCTTAGGAATAGTGTCGCTAGGATTAGAAAACCTAATTAATAGTTCTAGAGATGAAAGATGATTATTTTTGTATTTTTATATTTTTATAAAAGCAATTAAAATCTCGGGTTTTGGAAGAATGGGCGAAATTAGTTGCTATTCAACTAACCCAAAACTATTATATAATTAATTTAAACTAATGAAAATGAAATTAAACTAATATTAAACTAAGGTTGTGAGCAGTGGTTGGAGAAATTGTGTTTACTTAGACTTCATTATTCCCTAGATATCTTTTACATGTCAATTACTTGTTACACTTGTATGGATGACGGATTGTATTCCTTAATACCATTCGTGGGGTGGCATACATAACTCCCCAACTCTATGAGCTCTTATCTCCTCCTACACCATGACCCAGCACAACTATAGGGATTGTAAACAGTGGCTCATGCATTAAATACAACCAATAAAGACCTAGTACGCCTCGGTTCATGTTTCTTAAGACGTTCAAGCATGTTACCATTGGAGATCTGCCAGTTTTCTTAAGCCTAACATATAATATCATTCATCCAAAACAAGAATAGACAAGTAATCAACACATAATCAACATCTAGGTTTCATTAGATCTAAGCAAACACAAAGGAAATCTAGCCTAGCATAGTAAAATTAAGATAAGAACAAAAGATAAACAACCAACACATAGACATATTGATTGAATTAAGAGTATACTTATCTCAATTACAATGCAAGGTCTCAAGGGTTTGGAACCCTTGAAAAACCTGTAAAAGAGGCACCAAAATCGTCTTTAGGGTTTCACCAAAAACTTCTCTCTCTTTTATGAAAAAAACTAGAAAACTATATATAGGAAAATCGTTCTGACGGCGTCAAGAGTTAATTCTGACGCCGTCAACTCGCCGCCATATACTTCCTCGGACGCCCTAGATCCACTTGTGACGGCCTATGTGACGCCGTCACCACCTACGGTATTTTATTCTTGGCCACTTTGACGCCGTCACCTACCCATCTGACGCCGTCACCAGCTACGGTAAATTATTCTCCATGTCTGACGCCGTCAAGAAGGAAGTCTTGACGCCGTCACCTTGTATCTTCAGCTTGGATTTTTGGTACTTTGCCGTTTTCTTCACTTTTATGCTCCAAAAACGTCCAAAATAGCCTCTTTTCCAGAATTCACTCTCCAAACACCTAAAATCACAAAAGGAACGATTTAGGGCAATATTTGATCAAATAAAGTCGGATTCGGGCTTAAATGACCCGCTAAAAACGGATCATTTTTCGCCTCATCATCATGGTGGATTGACTTTGGATCCATGGTACACATTGCTAATTCTTTACAGGGATTCCGTACAATCCGGAGATTGGAAAGAAACCAACGAATGGTTAAAGTCGGGAATGGAGTTGATTTGAACGTAGAAGCTGTTGGGACCCTTTCATTAATATTGGAGGGTGGCTTTTGTTTAAATCTTTATGGCACTCTTTATGTACCGAGCATGACTCGAAACTTAATATCTGTATCTAAACTAATTATTGATGACTTTGTCTTTACGTTTGGATACAATAAAGTATATATTAGTTTAAATTCTCGTGTTGTTGGATATGGTTGTCTAGAGGGAAACCTCTTCAAGTTATGTTTAGATAATAAATTTTCGGAATCTCTATTATCATTTAACGTTAATGAGAATGTGAATCAAAATAAGAGAAAACAAGATCAAGAAACTTCATCAATGTTATGGCACCAACGTTTAGACCATATTTCACGAGACAAAATGACTAGACTTGTGAAAGATGAAGTTTTACCCCATCTTGATTTCTCTGATTTTGAAAAATGTGTAGAATGCATAAAGGAAAAAATGACCAAAGGAAATAAGAAAGGTTCCAGACGAAGTACCGGATTATTAGAACTAATCCATACTGATATATGTGGACCTTTTCCTTCGGGCATTGGTGGTCATAAATCATTCATTACCTTCATTGACGATTACTCACGTTACATGTACCTATTCTTAATTAATGAAAAATCCGAATCACTTGAAATGTTTAAAACATTTAAAGCGGAAGTTGAAAATCAACTTGACCGAAAAATTAAAGTGGTGAGATCGGATAGGGGAGGTGAATATTATGGCAGACATACAGATGTTGGTCAAGCTCCTGGATCTTTCTTTGACTTTTTCAAAGATCATGGGATTATTAACCAATATACCATGTCGGGTACCCCTCAGCAAAATGGTGTAGCTGAGAGGAGAAATCGCACCCTTATGGACATGGTTCGAAGTATGTTGGCAAATTCGAATCTTCCCGAATTTCTTTGGACTGAGGCATTGAAAACGGCTATCCACATCCTTAACAGAGTTCCCTCTAAATCTGTTCCAAAAACACCATATGAAATTTGGACGGGAAGAAAACCCAGCTTACGATATTTAAGGGTTTGGGGATGTCCAGCCGAAGCTAAGTTATACAATCCTCTATCACGAAAACTGGACTTGAAAACCATTAGTTGCTTCTTCATTGGGTACCCAGAACGATCAAAGGGTTACCGATTTTATTGCCCCTTTCATAGTACCAGAATTGTTGAGACACGCCACGTAGAGTTTCTTGAAAATGCTAACAACAGTGGGAGCGGTTCATTTAGAAGAATTGAACTTCAAGAGGCTCGAGATGAGACACCAATAATTCATGTGCCCATCTCGATTAACACGCCACTTGAAACCTCGAATGATCACTTAATTGCTCAAGATCAACCAATTAATGTCGAGGAAAATGAACCTAACCACGAAATTAATGTTGAACCACAAGAAACTCAACAACCGTTGCGTAGGTCACAACGACATAGGCAGCCCACAAACTTTGACGATTACTATACCTATTTGAATGAGGCTGATTTTGACTTAGGGAAATGCAATGACCCTGAATCATATGAGGATGCTATTAATTGTGACCAGTCAGCTCATTGGAGGGAAGCAATGAATGATGAGCTAAACTCAATGAGCAAAAACAACGTTTGGGAACTTGCTGAATTACCAAAGGGTGCAAAACCCGTTGGATGCAAGTGGGTCTTTAAGACCAAACTTGACCCAAATGGAAATGTTGAGCGATACAAAGCTCGTTTGGTTGCAAAAGGGTATACTCAAAAAGAGGGCATTGATTATAAAGAAACATTTTCTCCAGTATCGAGAAAAGACTCCCTAAGGATCGTAATGGCCCTTGTAGCTCATTTTGACTTGGAGTTACATCAAATGGACGTCAAAACGGCATTTCTTAATGGAGATTTACATGAAGATGTGTTCATGGCCCAACCACAAGGTTTTAAATCTAAAGGCCAAGAACATTTAGTTTGTAAACTCAAGAAACTATTTATGGGCTTAAGCAAGCATCCCGTCAATGGTATTTAAAATTTGATGAAGTGATGAAGAAACACAACTTCATCAAGAATTTGGTAGATCAGTGTGTATACCTCAAGATGAGTGGGAGCAACTTTATTATACTTCTGCTTTATGTTGATGATATCCTATTAGCAAGTAATAATATTGACTTGTTGCATGAGTCAAAACGTTTTCTCTCTAGAAACTTTGACATGAAAGACCTTGGTGAAGCTTCGTATGAATTGGAATTGAAATTCACCGAGATCGAGCCAATGGAACATTAGGACTGTCCCAAAAGGCATATATTGAACGCGTACTCAATAGGTTCAATATGCAACATTTCTCCCCCACGGTCGCTCCCGTAATTAAGGGTGATGTTTTCGGGTCTCATCAATGTCCGAAAACTAAGGTTGAACATGAGGAAAAATTCCTTATGCTTCCGTAGTAGGAAGCTTAACGTATGCTCAAGTTTGTACTCGACCAGATATCGCTTTTATATGTGGCATGTTAGGCAGGTTTCAATCTAATCCTGGCCTACATCACTGGAAAGCTGCTAAGAAAGTATTGTGATATCTTCAAGGAACGAAGGAGTGCAAATTAACTTACACTAGATCCGAAAATCTTGAAGTTATTGGATACTCGGATTCAGACTTTGCGAAATGCAAAGACTCTAGTAGGTCAACTTTGGGATATATTTTCATGCTGTCAGGTGGGCCTATTTCTTGGAAGAGTAAAAAACAAGTGCTAACGACGACCTCAACAATGATGGCTGAGTATGTTTCCGTTTATAATGCGACATGCCATGCAATGTTGTTGAGAAATTTGATCACTGGACTCAAAATTGTTAACTCCATCTCAAGGCCATTAAAGATTTACTGCGATAATAGCGCAACCGTGAGCTTCTCGAACAGTAATAGTTCAACTGGAGCTGGTTTATACCTCGATACAAAGTATTTATTCGTACGTGAAAGAGTGGAGGAACAACGTATATGTATCGAGCACATTAGAACTCATGAAATGCTTGCGGATCCGTTAACTAAAGGTCTACCACCGAAAGTATTTCAAGGCTATGTTGCTAGAATGGGTTTACGTCAAGACCTTATATAATGTTGTAGTTAGTGCACTATTTCATGATAACATTTATTTTCAAAACAAGCTTTAAGATAATACCCTTCACTATAATGTCTAGTTTGTCTATATTTACTTTTAATTGTGTACACTTATGTTTCATTATAGACAAACTTATGTGTACCACATTACTTTGTCATTTTGGCTTAATGAAATCATATATTTCAGATTAGTACCATTAGTATAATTGATGGGGGTACCGTGTCAAACGCGACACATGTGGCTGTATCTTTTTTGCTTTGGTACTATCATGGAATTATGATTATTCACATAAACTTGTAATTGGCCAATATAATTTTTCAGGTTTATGTACATATGAATAAATGGTCTTACGGCCAAGTGGGAGAATGTTAGAATTAATCCTTTTAATATGGCCTTAGACCATTTAGACTCTTAACTATGCCTTAATGACATTATCTACCCTAACTAACAAATGGCGATTACTTGATGGAAGTAACAACCATAACAAATAAATATTCAGGGTTGTGGGTTTTTTCCTGTATCTTTTCACATAACAAAAACTCTCTCAATAAAACACCATAACTTGTGAGATTAATCCCTCCATCGGATTGGTGACATTACTACCGGAATCGACGAACCCTAACGCTATGGCTTCATCATCTAATCGTAATCCTCAGTCGGTTCTATCATCAAGTAAGTTTACTTTAATGTTATTGTTATGGTATGATTACATGAGATTGATCCTTTATATGTTTAATTAATTTAACATAATTTGTCACTTTAAATGCCACAAGACTAATGCAATTGATGTCTATAAACAAACTTCAGATCCAAATTATAAACAAACTTCAGATCCAAATTTGAAACAATATTAACTATAAATATCATAGACTTATTTACAACACATATGAATATGAAAATGATCTCATTAGCTGTCCACTTTAATGATGTGTTTTTTGATGAATCTGCTAATAATGCGTTACTGCTTGAAAATCCATTGCAACAAACTAGAGGTTTTAGGATAGTTGGGTCTTGTAATGGGTTAATGTGCCTTTTTGGTGTGGATGATTATACTTTGTTTATTTACAACCCGAGTACTAGAGCAACCAATATTTTGCCTCCTAAACAAGGGGCCAGTTGGTTGGGTGTTTTCTATGGTTTTGGGTATGATCAGACGACTCATGATTACAAGGTGGTTAAAATATGGCGTTGTGACCGAACTTCCCCTTACTTATGTACTATGAAATATTCGTTAAAAACTCAAAGTTGGAAGAAAATCGGTCATTTTCCTTGTCTTGATCTTTTTACTGATGGTAAGTTTTAAAATGGTGCTCTTCATTGGGCGACTGATGATCGCTCATCGGATTCGGGGGTTATAGTTTCTCTTGATTTAGGTAAGGAGACTTACAGTGAAGTTTTGCAGCCAGAGTACTCTCATGGTCGTAAGAGATTGAGTTTGGGGGTTTTGGGAGAATCGTTGTGTGTTCTTTGTGATTATTGTGAAAATCGTGTGGTGGATGTATGGGTGATAAAGGTTTATGCAGTGAAGGATTCCTGGACCAAGTTGGCTTGTATCCCATATCCGACTAATTCAATACATACATATACATATTTGGATATTTTGTGTATTTTAAAGGATGGGAAACTATTGTTGCAATTTGGGCCGCAATTGCTTGTCTATGATTCAAAAGATAGTTCGTCCTCGAAGATTAAAAACTTTAATGAAATTCATGAAGGTTGCATTGTTGTTGAGAGTTTGGTTTCACCTTTTCACCCTTAATTAGGCCTTGCTGATAACCGCGACGATGAATATTAAGGTGAATTTTGCTCTTCCAACTCTGTTTCATTTTCCGGTTAGTTTTAATTAAACATAATTTGTCCACTAAGCAGAATATAATGAAAATAATTGCAATGTTACACGGACACATAAGTCATTGAAGTGAACCATTATTTCAGTGTTAATAAAGTATTCTTAACGTTTTGTAATGATAGCATTCAGCTAATATGCAACACTAGTTCTAAAATTTGTGAAGATACGTGAAGTTGTGGGAGTAATATGTCGGTGCTAATGATTAAGAACGTGTGAATTAGTGGGCTAATAAGGCTGTTAAGCAACTGATAACAGAACATGTACTACATCATTTGCACTTGTAATTGATCAAGATATCAAGTAAGAATAAATGTATGGTGTCTATATGACATGTGCCAACATGTATTATTGTGGATAACCGATTTCCTTTATAAACCTTTAACCTCGTATCTGACTTATCAACAATTCAACATTAGATTGCGAGGCATGCATACTCACTGAATCTTTTGTTCTTTCGAAAAAGGGTGAATATTTCAAGTCTTATACATATGTGGATGCAATCGAAGAAATCTTGAAGCTAAGAATGCTCATTGAACTTTAATTTAATCCTAGTAGCATCGACTTATGAACTACTTCTACTTGTATGCTTTTATTTCCATCAGTTAGATGTATGTTACTACACTTCCACTAACTCTTAATGAAATTTAGAGCTTGCTGAAAAACATGTTAAAATATCACTCGTTTTGGCTGATTAATTGGACTAAGACCAATTAAAGCCTTAAAGGGTCCCCGGGCTTTGATACTCAAAAGCAGTCTATGTTTTTCTGTTTAGTGATTAGCATGTTTTTTACACACCAAGGTTCTGTTTTATTAAGATAATTGGAAAGAAGCAGTTCTTTGCACATGAATGGAATTCACGCTTCCAAAATTATGAAACTACTAACAATATAGTCATCATATTGATGGCATTTACCTCAACACTAATAAAAGTTGACTCAAAGTCTCTGTAGTTCTATTAAACGCACATCCAAACACCTGCAGCAGAAAACGAGATCTTGAACAGCAGAAAACTAAAGAACTAATTATTAAGGTGTTTCAGAATGGAGTATTTTTAATAAAATGCTTAAACTATCAGATGTCAAAACTTGAAACTATCGTTTAGAAATTTATACATATTTTTGGATTATAGACAATCCATTTATTCTAAGATTGCACACAATAACTAGTTTACTTACATGACTATCTAAAGTGATAGTCATAGAGCTTTTGGTTGGTTGTGTTAACATGTTGAGAAGAGCAATGTTGTAATTTTTATATCCACCAGAATAGCCACAAACTTGGGATATATGCAAAATAAATTGCTCTTTCGTATACTAGCCCATTGTTAATTCATCTATCATCATCATTAACTAGTCGTGGCTGGATCACTAATCCTCTTGATGTCATCCACTGATTGTGGTACTTTAATGTCTCTATATTCTTTGATCAAATTTATGTGTACTGTATCTAACATTTAGATTTACACACGCATTGATCACATATCATATATAAATAGTTTGATAAATAAAGAGACATCGGGCCTTCACGTCTAAATTTATCATATCCATTATGTGTACTGTGTTCTATGTTATCAAACAAGATATTTTCGTTTGAGGTGCTTGGGATTGAGAGCACTTTGTACGTTGTCGTGTTTGGATCACCTAAGCTGCTTTTGATGATTTTCAAGCTAGCCAAACAATATTCAGTAACGATATTAGCTTTGCTAAGATGTTTAGATACCCATAACAACTATTGACTTAAAACGAAACTAATGTTTTTGAAATGTCCCCGTTCACTTAATGATAATTAAAAACAAAACCAAGCACCTCAAAAAATAAAACTAATGCAATTATAGAAGTATAACATATGAGAATTGGTCATTAATCTAAACATGTGTAATATATTGGGTAAATTTAACAAGTTGTGTAAAATCAATTGGGTTTAGCCATCCCACATCGAGCAATAAAGAAAAGTAACAGCAAAGGTGTTGAGTTTAAACATGAAGGGAAGGATCAGGCGAGTTGAAATTTTCAATTGCTCACTTTTGCAAACCACATATATCTATTTTTACGCAAGCTTATACTAAGCTTACTGATGATTTAGGTGGTGGTCTTCGAAAGTGGGCTCTTTTGAATCTCAATTAGCTTACTAATATTATAAATAAGATTATGTTAATGCCCTTTTTATGTGCGTTCTCGAGTTTAATTTTTTAAAGAAGAGAAAAGAAGTGGAAAGAAAACAAAATAAATTCGTGTTTAGTATCAGTTCCCTTACCATCTAAAATACTAGAACCGAGAGCTGGACTGTTAGGTATCAGTTCCCTTACCATCTAAACTAGTTCGGTCTGAAACTGGGCTTAGGTGCTTAACTTAGAAATTCACTTTTAACTTCTTGCATAAAGAGTTGCATTTCTTTCAGTTAAAAGTATAAATTCCTACAACTAAACTCCAGTTTTGAACTGAACCGTTCTTATATATCGACCAAGAACCGGACTTATGTAAGCAGCGGTAGTCTGGTTTCGGTTTCCTGGTTTGTGCAGAGTTTTGCATGAGCCTATCCTACAAAATTTACGTTTCTCGGGTGTTTGGGATTAGCCTAAGCAGGTTAAGTTTATATGCTTACTTACTCTAAAAACTTGCATTTTTTTTATCAAACCACTAAAACTGCTTATCTGCATTCATAAGACCAGCATATGCGCAACTTTGAAAAAGCTGTCCCAAACACCAATTTTTGCAGTTTAAACATTGGGTCATACTCTCCTACAACCAATACTAACTCAAATTCATAATTCTATAATAAGTTCACCGACATATGATAACTGAAAAAAAAAAAAAAAAAAAAAAAAAACTAATAAAACCGCGAACAACCACATACAAGCATATTCCGAAACTAGTCTTCCGCCAATAGCCTAGTTATTTGCTTAACCGAGAATTAATACAACCAATAGTGGCTCAAAATCAAAATTCTACAATCACTTCACTAACATAATACATTTCTAATTAAACTCTTGATTCACAACAAACTAACTAAACTGGTAATACCAAATCCGAAAAAACCGCCACATACAAGCATTTTTCAAAACTCCTCCGCTCTCGCCCAGTGTTTTAAAACCCGAGTTGACCCGGCCGATTGAACCAGTTATACCGTGAACCAATCGGGTGTCCGAGAGCTGGTTTTGAGAAAAAAACCCGGTTGATCCGTGACCCGGTGGCTCATTACCTTCATAGCGTAATCTCTAAGCGCCTTAGAGAGGCTCCATTGAGCTTGTTTTGGATCGTTTGGTAAGGTCCAGGTGGTTACTGTGTTCTTAATTGTATCAGCAGCTCATGACCCAATCAATAAATTTTGAAGGTTTAATTTTATATTTAAAGATTTTCGGGTTTATTTTTCAAGTTAATAGGGTTCATTATGAGGGTAGAAAAGTAGCTGCTAGTAGATTGAAAACCGGTTGAAATGAGGGTTCAAAAGTTGTTGATAAAAGTTCGAATTAGGGTTCGTAATTTGTAAAGGGGTTCGCAAAGGCAACAAAGGTCAAAAAAGTGAATTGGGTTTACTTTACCCGTGGGAGGGAGTTCACCTTCATTTGAGAAGAATATGAATGGCGGAGGTCCACGTAGAAAGTTCCGATCAATTTTGTATAGTTTTTGAATCGATCTCGGGTACAAAAATTATGTTTCTCTGGCTAGACTGTGTGCTTTTAACTGATTATTTGATTTCGAATAGTTTTTGAATCGACCTCGAGTAGCTCAAGCTGTGTGGTGTGAGAAACTTAACCGGTGCTCAAGTTTTGTCTAGCGTAAAACATGTCAAAGATGGCCGAAAGGAAATATAATTGTAGTAAGTAGCAACATACTAACATGTCTCATTTTATGTTTATGTCAATATATTAAGGAATGTACGTGGATCCTTTTTTAAACCTTTTTCATTGTCAAAACATCATTATTTTATATTGGGGCGTGATGGCAAAAAAACCCGAAACCCGACATAATTGGGGCGGGGCGGGGCATGCTAATTGGGTTACGGGGCGGGTTTGGGGATTAAACGGGGGTTTTAATCGGGTTTGGGGCGGGGAGCGGGGAATCCTCGCCCCGCCCCGCCCCACCCGATTAACATATACATATATACAAATATATCTACATATATAGTATTTTGTTAGTATTAACGTAATAAAAAATATTACTCTAATATTGTTAGTTTTTTTTTAGATTTATAAGAATGCGTAATTGTGATTATAGAAACTAGTTTAGTGTCATATTTTAAGTTTTAATTTTTTTGTTATATAATATATCATTATTTACGTATAATATTATCATTGAAAATTTAATAAGGCTTGTTCTAATTGATTATTAATATGTTCGTTATTGCTAACAGTATAAAAATAATAATAAATGTAAAATGGTGCAGCTTTGGTCGAGAATTACACCCAAAGATGACGCCCCGATAAGATCCCCGATTAATACGGGGCGGGTTTGGGGGACCATCACGCCCCAACGGGGCGCCCCGATTAGATCCCCGATGGGGATCGGGGCGGGTTTGGGGAGAACTTTGGTAATCGGGTTTAGGGATGGGGATGGCCGCCCCGCCCCAAACCCGCCCCGTTGCCATCCCTACATACCACACTCAAGCACACACACAAACGAGGTGTGTGTTGGCTTTTATAGTTCCATACTTAGGGTTATATGGGCTTGGGCTTGGGCTTGGTGGACTTGGGTTACATAATAAGGCTTATACAATATAACTTCTAACATATTAGCTTCCTGAGTCCACAAGCCCAATTGACTAATCTATCACACGTTTAGGACACATTATAAAGTTCTTAGTATTAGAATGACCATCACTTCTATATATTATTCTTTAATTCTAACAGGATCGAATAGTCAAGTGTTGTTACAGTTATTATTTTTTCCAAAATGAAATTGTCAAATGACATTTTATAAACATTACCGGTTTTTTAGATGAGACGATTTGTCGAAAAACATTACTTTTTAAATAATAATGACAATAATGCATTAAAACATTAATGCAATATTTTAAAAACCGATTTCTTAATTGACCCGCGTCAACTCTTTGATACGAGTTATATCTTTGATCTACAAGCCTCAGATATATAAAATGTGGACATTAAAGGAAATAATATTTCAAAATTTTCAACATATCTTCATCGTTGTAGCAACATTAGATTGCCAGCTCACACTCACGCTCACTGAATCTTTGTTCTTTTAGCAAAGGGTGAATTCTCCGGAGTCTTTTAACATATATGTGTTGGAAAAACCTCGACAACAAACCCGAAGTTCGATCGTGGAAAGCTAGATCGCGAGTTATACCGAGCACAAGTAGCAAACACGAGAGACTACAAAGACTCGACAAGAATATGCACACGATATACCCTCAACGAACCCTTTATTAATACCAATAAAGCTTTTACAATTGAGGAAGAAGAATGAATAACTACCATCCCCCTCATCTCTATTTATAGAGATGAGGAGGTGGAAAACTAGCTTGCCTTGCACTCCAAGCTAACTAATTCTAGTTTATGTCTAACACCTAATTCTAGCTCTCACACTCACTTCTATATTGATAAAATAATTGAGATTCATTCCATAAGGCCTCTCATTCACTGACAAGGACTGTAGAAGCAGTAGAAGATATTTTTGAATGTTTCACTCCATACGAATTATATATATTTTTGTATAAAAGCTCCCTAGCTTCACCACCTTCCTTCACACCATAAATATTATCATAACAACTCTCAATCTCTCTTAAAATTCACCTCTACGAGACCAGAAATAAATCACTCGCACGTTTAGTAGCTATCAAGCAAATCGGGTTAATATAAATTCGCTACTTGAGTTATAAACGAACGTACGGATTCTTGTGTTTCCTTCCATTTCCTTCGACTCTCTACTATCCTAAAAGCATAGTAAGTCTTTTAGTAACTTATTGAATTTATATCTCACGTTTAAACATAACCATGCATCGTTTTTGTTTCATGTCGAACGTATATTATTTCATGTTTATATTTACATACACGTATTATACTAGAACACAAAAATGTGGTTGCCTCCCTTGTGGTTGGCCTAGGAATCACGAAGAACATTCACATCATGTTTATAACATGTTTACATATCCATTCGACGCCCCTTTTTGATCCTAGATCACACGTTAAAAATCATGCAAACACTAAATTTACTAATTATTTCTAAATATGAAAACTGCTTCGACATACCCACTTTTTGCATTAGTAACCCGTAATTTGTACACACAGCGTATTAATATTTTTACACATATCAATTCCTGACCTAGTTACCTTTAACTTTCGTATTTTAAGTTTGTAACTATAAGCTCGCTAAAGCTCTTAAAAAGCTACATTTTATAAGCTACTCGACCTGGACTTAAACACTTGGAAAATATTTTGAGGTTTCAGAAATTAACGCTCGACTAAGCTACAAACCATACTATTATTTTCGAATTCACAAACATAACGTGCCAATATTTTTACACCACTCAATAGACCATCTAGCAAACTACATTTTTCGTATTTTTACTTTGACCTCATAAGCTCTTACACACGCTCAAATTAATTCATTTTGATCGGCAGACCACAAGGTTTTCTAAATCTCATTTTATTTGAAAACTTAATAAACTCGATTGGGCTTATACTAAGCCCAATAAGATTTTATGATTAAACAGTCCACCAGGCCCATATGATATATTTTTAGAATCACAAAAATAGCCCAAGTTCAGGCCCAAAACTATTTTCATGCCCTCGCCTCTAAATTTCTTAACGGGCCTTTGTTTTGATTCGTTAAGGCCCATTTATATAAAAATAAGCTATTTTACCATATAAGCTGTTGAAATAAGCTTGTTATAAATTAAATAAGCTTCGGAAATTTTTATATAATTTTTCTCATAATTTTTGTACATTTGGACTAAAAATGTAACGCGACGACACCTTCAGGGACTAAAACTGCCAAACTATTAAAACTAAGGACTGGAACAGTAAAAACAGATACTATAGGTTATAAAATGACAACTTATCATTTACCAAGCTCATAATTGGTTATTGGACAATTTAGAGGACTATAGATGTAAATTTTATATATAAAGGACTAACGGTGTAACGCTAACGCCATTAGTATAAAAAGTGTAAAACCTGGAAAAGGACAAGGACCAACATATTATATTTGACATTCTTATTTTATTTTCTATTTTACGTCACCCCATCACGTCATATGCATTTTCATTACATTTTATTTATATATTAGTTATTTTTACGTTAATAATATATATAACGATATTTTAAATAATTATCTTTACGTACTAATTCCATCATGGTTAAGAAAGGAAAACTTTAGAAATAATCACACCACTTGTCATGTTATTATAAACCTAAGAATTTCATTCGCATATCACCTTTTCATCATAACGATTAATCGTTATTCATTTACCAAATAGTATTTGGTTAGATTCTCAGATAAATTTATTTATCAGGTTCTGTATCAAAGACGTTTCCATAATCATTCTCATAATCTCATCCGACTTTACTTTTCATCATTCCAACATCAATCAAGGTGAGTCATAGCCCCATTTCCAATACTTGTTTTTAACTCACTGGGGGAGATACATGCTTACATATACTTTGATAACTTTATAACTATATGAATAAATTACATGATTCAAATCAATTTCCTTATTAATAGTTACCTGATGAAGTTTATGACTTAAGATGTGATAAATATATGTTACTGGCGAATTACTTAGATGATAATGTTTCCAAAGTGATTATTGTGGCATGATACTTGATTATACTATAACATCCTGAATGATTCCATTATCTCTATATGATATTTCTATGTTCAACAGAAATAATTGCTAGGAAGAGCACAAATACTCTAGTTACATTATTACCTTTATATTGCCTAAGTTACCTTCATCGCCATAAAGTCCCTCAATCATGAGTCATTAATCACTTGTATGTGAGCACGAATATATTGAACAGCTTCGAAACCTGTTAAGGATTGACCTCCTATCCCACTAATACTTGACGGAATGCCATTATGCATATGGTTAGTCGTATTAGTCGTGATACACTATATTTGAGTAAAAACGGGAATTGGCAAATCACCTATTATAAGAGGGCAAAAATTTATCATTGACTTGATAAATCACCTCTTTTGTTAACGTTTTGCGTGTCATGAGGCTTGGTGCAATATCCATAAGAAATGTATGTTTTCAACATATATTTAGATACAGCTGTGTAGGAATTTGACCATACTTGAATTATATATCTCATTAAATTAGCATCATGAGTTTCCATCTCGTGTTAGGATTATTGATCCCTTATTTGAATTTGATTGAATATCTATATGATTTATCTGTGATTATAATCAACATCACTCATTACTTGTTCTATCACTGTTAGTATTTATTATTATCAAATATTCCTGAAATCTATTGAAATAAATGGTTTTCCCACAAAACTCTATGAACTCACCAACCTTTGTGTTGACACTTTTAACATGTGTTTATCTCAGGTCTATAATGAGCAAGGATGGTACGGAGGAGCACGGATTCTTACGAAGGCTATAAATTTTACTATCATTCGAAAACTTATTTAACAAACTTTGAAACCACTGGGACCTCATTTTGTAAACTCTGATATTCGAATGATAAATGTTTTAAAATGACTAAATTGATAATCATTTTCTACTGAAAAACTGTGAGCTATGAAGTAACACTCAATCTTTATTCCGCTGCAAATATTTTAAAATTGGGGGTGTTACAATTGCTTACATCTAGATTTATTATGGATGACGCAAAAAAAAAAAAAAAAAAAAAAAAAAAATCACACGATGTTGAAGCTTTTACAAACTTGGTGCCAATGGTCAGTGTGTATTGCGTTTAACTCAAATGGATCAAAATGGTTAAAAATAACTTAATATGCTACAAACAATATTTGTGTCAAAACAGCTTTGAGTTGCGGTCCTTGCTTAATAGTTGCACTTTTTATAGCATCCACATTAGTCAACATGAGCTGAATGCACCAATATACGGAAATTATTATCATTTCAAATTTCGTTACCATTGTGGTCGTTGAATTTTGAGTAAATTTTATCCTTCACAAATTAGTACCCTAACAAATACCATGCAATAATCAACGACATAAAATAACGCCCCGCCGCAACGTGACGGATTGTCGCCCCACCTTGTTTTCATAAATGTGTCATCATGCTTTGTGGCATGTCTAAAATTTCTAGTTGTTACCAAAGCAGGCTGTTTCACAATTTTAATGGACCCAAATACAGCCCAAGGTCTGGCCTGGAAGTCTACTATATTTTATTTGGGAAAAATAATAAATAATTCGGCGCCGACACCCAAAATTAGTATATATAAAATTATGTTTTTTCTTCTTTTAACTCAAATTAACCCATTTTATGGTTCTTAAACACCTTATAAAGGCAATGAAAAGGAAATAACATATATAAAAGTGAACCTAACTTTATGGATGTTATGATGCAATGTAGAAAAACAATAGCATTTTGAAGAGACATAACTAAAATGACATATTTTTGATGTTTTTATTTTTGTTAAAATGATGCAGTTTTAGAATATTTCACATGTTTTGATGCAATATAAAAAGATTTAGCTCTATCATATAAATTAAATCAAATATATAGCTAATAAAATCTGATTTTTGAATTGTGCTTTTAAACAGGTTGGCGAGTTGTTAACGGTTGATAATGTCAAGTTCCGAACCTAAACCTTACCCATTTATTAAACGGATTAGTCGTTTCACTAAAATTATCACCCGTCAATCTACAAGGACTAAAGCATTTGATGTCTATAAGCTAAAGGGGTATAATATAAAACCATTCATTAAAAAAAACAATAGCCACCACAGCCAACAAGTACAAACTGAATCCTGTTCTTTTTTACTTTCCCAAATTCAAACCCTAAAAGTCAAATGACCAGTGAATCATTTCCGCCAGAAATCATCCGCGAAATCCTGTTGAAGGATTCAGTTGAATCCTTGTTACGATGTAAGTCGGTTTGCAAAGAATGGTATTCTTTAATTTCCGACCAGCATTTTATTAAATCACATCATAGTTTATCTAGTACCAACAGCATTAACTTTGAACATCATCGACTTATTTACAATACTTTTGAACGACAAAACGATCTCATCAGCTGTCCTCTTTATGATGTGTTGTTTGATGAACCTGCTAATAATGCATTACTGCTTGAAAATCCAATTCAACAAACTCGAGGTTTTAGGATAGTTGGGTCTTGTAATGGGTTAATGTGCCTTTTTGGTGAGGATGATAATACTCTGTTTATTTACAACCCAAGTACTAGAACCGCCAATATTTTGCCTGGTTCTAAACAAGGGGCCGGTTGGTATGGTTTTTATGGTTTTGGGTATGATGAGACGACTCATGATTACAAAGTTGTGAAATTATACAAAAGTAACTGGTCGAGTTGCTGGCGTACTATGATATATTCGTTAAAAGATGGAAGTTGGAGGAAAATCGATCCTTATCCCTTTTCTGAACTTTTTATTGATGGTAAGTTTTTCAATGGAGCTCTTCATTGGGTAAGTAATTCTGATAATACATTTCATATAGTTTCTCTTGATTTGGTGAAGGAGATGTATGGTGAAGTTTTGCAGCCGGAGTATGATCGTAAAGGTTATAAGACATTGACTTTAGGGGTTTTGGGAGAATGGTTGTGCGTTCTTTGTAATTATTATGATAGTCGGGTGGTGGATGTATGGGTGATGAAGGTTTATGGAGTGAAGGATTCTTGGACTAAGTTGGCTTGCATCCCATATCCTCCGACTTATATTTGGTGGAATCAAATTTTGGATCCTTTGTGTATTTCAAATGATGGGAAACTGTTGGTGCGAATTGGGCCGAAATTTCTTGTCTATGATTCAGAAGATAGTTCATCCACGGTGATTGACAACTTTAATGGATGTCATCAAGCTTGCATTGTTGCTGAGAGTTTGGTTTCACCTTTTCCGCCTTTAGATAACAATGACGATGAAAAATCAAGGTAATCTTGCTCTTCCAACTCTCTTTCATGTTCCGGTTAGTTATAAGTTCTGTCTTTGCTCTTCTTGCTTCCAATAAATATGATGTTGATATAAAAGTTTTTACCACATCTATATCATTCTATTAAACTTTTACTCCTTAGATTGGCAACTCACACTCACTGATTCTTTGTTCTTTCAGGAAAAGGAAAAGGTGAATTCTCTGGTGTCTTTTACATTTATGGATGCATATGCAGAAACCTGCAAGCCAAGAAAGTCGATTTAGCTTTAATCAAACTAGTAGCTTAACAAATGAAATAGTTCTACTTTCGCATGTTTTTATTTCCTTTAATTAGATGTATGTTACTACCCGTCCAGTATTTCTTAATGAAATCAAAAGCTTGTTGAAAAACCATGCTGCCGTATATCAACTATGTTCATGGTTGCCATTTTTATCGAGGTAAATATATCAACCTCTGCTGTCAAATATGGTGTATGACTTTGTGAAGGATAACATGTTCAAATCTCTGTCTTTTTGATTGAGCCTATTTGGTTGAAAAAATGGACTTGTTTTAGGGAGTTGTATTTGTATATGCAATACAGTGACATGACCAATTGAAGGCGTCTGAAGCTTTGATCTTAGATCAGTCAAGTTTTAGCAGAAATGCAATAAAGTTGACTTTTGTTTCACATTATGGTTAGGCCTGAGCCTTGGGTCAAAACCGGCCTTAACCGTTGAAAACCTGACCTGACCACTGACTTTTTGGAAAATATGAAACAGAAGACCGAACCGAAAGTACTCGGTCGGCTCAGTTCATAACCGACTGAGTGAACCGAATTTAAAAACATTGCCTTTGATTTGTTGGGCATGCGTTTTGTTCCAGTACAATATATCAGTTCTCTTTTATGCTTTCCCTGACTTATTCACATGCTTCAGTGGTTTACTTATTCGAGTCACTCGGTTTGTTTGTTTTTTCCCCGGTTTAATGCGACCCGAAGCAGAAAATCACAAAACCATAAACCTAAATCTCGAGCCAAAGGTAGGTTGGTTCGGTTCTCGGTCTGAAAGCTCACTCCTTACGGTTACCACATTTACCTTTCCTGGATTGCAGATTGATTGGACTATATGTTTCTAAATGTAATTAGAATTTGTTTAAAATTAAAGAATTAGCTTATCACCGTACTATTATAAAAAAGGTTTCCAAGAACAGTTTCATATTTCGTTTAAAAAAAGAACAGTTTCATATTTGGTTCCTCCTCCAGTACTAGCCTTTAAGAACTACACGTGAAATAAAACATATTTTTTTAGGTGAAAAGGCGAATTGTGAAACATACCACAAATTCAAAATCGACAACTATTCTAACACCAATTCTAAGACTAGTTAGTCCCATCTTTCATGAGTCATCATTTTTAGCTCAATGATAGACCATAACCCAAACTTTTTTGCAACAAACTCTTTGCTTAGCATCATTTAGCAACATCCATGTATTACTTAATTCCGGTTCTTTCTTGCCACAGATAGTGCTTTTAACTTCCATCGTTGTCATAATGTTTTTCCATACTTGTTGTTCATAATTGCAACTAAAGAAGATTTGCGAATGCGTCTCATTGCAATTGTTGCATAGTTACAGGTGAAACTAATTACATATACCTGAATTGTTTACTTATACCTAGGCTTATTTGGGTTAACCTGAAACCGGAACCCTTATAAAGGTCTAGTGTGGGTAGGGTTTTTCTTCTCGAAAGACAAAAAAAATCCTTATTTGGGTTGGGTCAACTAAATAGTTGTAGACTCAAGTCTCACATTGTATATAGAAAGTAAAGTGATGAGTACTTATATGTCATAGTTGTGAAACAACATATGTTTGTCCGACTCAGCTGGTCTCAGGTGTGTACCGAAGGGGGATTCTCAAGAGTTCATGTACAAAAAGTTATATAACTATTTGCCTATTTGCATTAGCTAAACACGCTAAAATGTTTTAGCTAGCTCGTGTTTGTAAATTAACCATAAAAATTATATAACTCAAAGTCCTCTATATAAACATACACGCTAAAATGGTTAGAAAGGATTTATCATAATCGCTTAGTATCATGAGTGTTTTGGGTAGATGAATCAGAATTTGATTGTTATACCAGTTTTTTAGTATAACAAATTTTAGGAGAAGGGTGATTTACATTTGATATGATGAAAGAAACGAGTTCATAATTTAGCCTACAACACAGATAATCAGATATAGATATATTCAACCGAGGGCAAGATCAGTAGCGGGTGATTTAAGTGTATAACTTTTCAGTCTCAATAGTAATACTTGTTTGTAATCTACTTACAAGTCCTTCGTCACGGGAAGCAGAGCAGTCCCTTTGATCAGACAAGATTGAAAGGTCCGCTCCCAACTGAAACAAACCATTTCACCATCCGTACTGTCACCTTTTGTTGCTGCCCTATAAAATGCCATCCAACCATCATTTCACTTTACGTCCACATAAGCACTTGCACCCGACAACACGTTAACACAAATCTTATACGCTTTACATACTGCTGAAAATAACAGACTCCTTTCTTCTTTAGTGATACACAAGCATAGGCACCTCATTGTATTTGTCATGAAAGCCATGATAACTTTCATTCCCACATAGATAAAAGAAGAGAAATGGTTATCCCATATATATCACATACTCTACCTCTTCTTTGTATTTGGGTCTAGTGTCATGCTTTCATATATGGAAATTTGATATGAAATCTTGATTTTTAATTATAATTTCATATATTTCGCTTTAATGAAAATAAGAAGTAAAATAAAATGCTTGTAACTCTTAAATATTTTTGGTTCCCAAAATTTAGATGGTTTATTTTAATGATATAGTTTTGTAATATATGCCTACAAATAAATAGTAAAAAACGCGAAGTTTAGTAATTTGTGTGTAAGCATATAGACATAGGAGGTGGTTTAGGCAAAAAACTCAATTATTGTATTTTTAGTCGATCCAAATATAAAATTATAAATCCAAAAAAGATTTGAAGATAGGTTGAGTGGCAATTTAAAACGTTATCAATATCATGTCTATAGGTACTTTTCCATTAAAAAAAAATAAATAAACACCAAGAGCTAAAATAAATATGAAATTTTTTATTCTTATTTTTATTTTTTTTATTATTATTTTTTTTTATTATAATTCTTATATGACGTGTTTCTTTCTTAGCAATATCACATTTTATCATTTCGAGTTTTGTAACCAAGGTTTTTTGTTATAATGATAGAACTTGAAGCAAAATTACTTGATTAAAAATAAGAACAATACAAATAGAAGCCCTATTCGAGAGGGGTGATCTCCCAGTACAAGGTATGAAACCTCACTGATAATAATAAAGAAAACTCTACACTAGAAAAGTAAAGACTGAGACTACTTAAACTAGAACAGTTGAGCAGTTTATTCCTCCCCTAATTCAGTGGGTTAACCCCCCACTATCTTGAGTTTTGAATGCTACTTTCCCTCCTAATTTCCCTCCACCTCTTTTCCCTCTATCCACTTGTAACTGGGCTTGACTTGACCCAACTTGACCCGACCCACTGTGAACCCAGTTTGTATCAGTACATGCGGCCCCAAGAGACGACTTGTCCTCAAGTCTGGTTAGAGGAAACTGAGCTGCTAGTCCATTATTGTCCAACTCCACTATTTCAGCAGTGAGGTGGCTAAATGTTGCAGACAGTTGGAGATTTGGGGGAAGTCCCTGTAAATTGTACTCCTTGTCATCTATATTGAACTTCATGAACATCTCCTTCCAATTTGCTTGAACTGTGTTGAATGTTGCTAACCATTGAATACCGAGTACCACATCGGCTCCCCCCAAGGCAAAAGGATAGAAGTTTTGTTTTACCTGCAAGTCAGAAACCTGCAACACAACATCGTTACAAATCCGGTTGCATCGGAGGACATCACCATTCCCAATTTGGACGCCAAAAGGAGAGATAAAGTGGGTGATGAGTTTCAGCTCACTGACTAACTTATCCGAAATGAAATTGTGTGTGGACCCGCTATCAATCAGAATTAGGACTTCAGCCGTGTCTAAAATGCCACGAAGTTTCATGGTTGTTAGAGAAGACTGACCGAATAGCGCATGGAGGCTGATCCTAGCCAATTCACTGGTCTGTTCGAGTTCATTTTCCGCTGCTCCTTCCCCCTCATCAGCAATCTCAAGAAATTTGAAAGTCCCCGTTTTACAACGATGTCCGGGACCATATTTATCCCCACATCGAAAGCATTCCCCGCGTATATACCTGCCTTGTTTTTCAACATCAGAAAGACGGCCTTCAGTTGGTTTCTGGGCTGTAGCAGTCGACGGCAACAAGCTGAAAGTTTCTGTTGGTTTCGAGGGTACCGGTTCTATTTTGGCTGAGGAAGGAAGACTTTTCCCAAATTTCGTGTGAACAACCTTGGATTCGAACTCGATAGCGATACTCATAGCCTTGTAGACCGTTCTCGGTTTGTGGATTCTGACATCGGCTTTGAGATCATCTTTGAGACCGTTAAGGAATACCCCTAATAGGCAGTGTTCGGGCCAATTAGTAACCCGGGAGGACCGTTTGGCGAACTCTTGCCGGTACTCTTGTATTGTACCTGTTTGTTTGATGCTACACAAATGTTCATCGGGGTTTTGGAACTCGGCAGGACCGAAGTTCTTCTGGAGAGCACGAACCAAGTCTTCCCAATACTCAATATTTTGATCGGTAGAGAGCCATGAGTAGAGATCCAAGGCATCACCCTCTAGATGCATTGCTGCAACATCCACCCGTTCCTCCTCCGGCACGTTGTAATACCGGAAATATTTTTCTGCCTTGAGAATCCAACCGCGAGGGTCTCCATTACTGAAAGTGGGGAAATCAATTTTGTTATAAGGTCGATAGTGGCGCTGATTACCACCAGATGAACCTTCGTCTTCAAATCGGTTGAAACCTCCACTTGATTTATCCTTCTGTTTGGTTTGTTGCGCTTTGATCACAGCTACTTCTCGCTGCAGTAATTCCATAGATGATGCTATGGCTGCCAATTGAGCAGCCACTGGGTCTGGGTTGTTGGGGTTGGAATTGTTTGGATCTGAGTTACTCCTGGTTTGAGGGGCCATTTGTGTTTCCCGGCAATGGAACCAATGATAGAACTTGAAGCAAAATTACTTGATTAAAAATAAGAACAATACAAATAGAAGCCCTATTCGAGAGGGGTGATCTCCCAGTACAAGGTATGAAACCTCACTGATAATAATAAAGAAAACTCTACCCTAGAAAAGTAAAGACTGAGACTACTTAAACTAGAACAGTTGAGCAGTTTATTCCTCCCCTAATTCAGTGGGTTAACCCCCCACTATCTTGAGTTTTGAATGCTACTTTCCCTCCTAATTTCCCTCCACCTCTTTTCCCTCTATCCACTTGTAACTGGGCTTGACTTGACCCAACTTGACCCGACCCACTGTGAACCCAGTTTGTATCATATAACTTTACAATAAAAGGACTTTCAAAAAATAAATCATCTAACTTTGAACATCATAGAATTATTTACAACAGTTGTGAACAAAACGATCAGTAGCGGCGATTAACATGTGCAAGTGGTGCAACCGTACTGGGCCTCCCTTTGTAAGGGCCCCTCATTTTAGTATACATCCATTAATATTTATAGTTTTACATATAAACGTTTTGAATTTTTAGTTTATTTGTTAAGTATTATCAAAGTTGAACCGAGCCACATAAAAAAAATAAAAGACAAACTTAGGGTCACATACAAAAAGAGTGAAAAACTTGGATTATAAGAGCCTCATTTGTAATTTTGCACTGGGCCTCCCAAATCAATGGGACGGCCCTGGAAACGATCTCTACAATCATTGAAGATGGCTGGTAACCAAAACCGAAGATGGCTTCTCATCCTAGTCAATCTCAAACAACAATGTTTATTGTATATGTAAGTCAGTCTTTTATTCGATAAACAATCATTGAAGTCATCAAAATATATATTTAGTTTCGACTTTCAACCATTTTGATGTTATGCAATGTAACTATAACTATGTAAGTATATTTGTTTTCTTGGTGTATCCCAATAAAGATAAAAACATACTTAATTTTCAATCCGTGTCTTGTTTGCAAGTCTGAAGCCCAACAAAGAAAATATGTTGGCCCTTTTATTGTGACAGTGGAGTCCATGGCCCGTGTGTTTGATTCAATTTGCTTAATCATTTGGAATCATCTGAGTATCAATTACGTTTTATCTTCATTTAACTCAAATTAACCCATTTTACGGTTCTTAAACACCTTTATAAAGGCAATGAAAAAGAAATAACATATATAAAAGTTAACCAAACTTTATGGGTGTTACAATGCAATGTAGAAAAACAATAGCATTTTGAAGAGACATAACTAAAATGACATTGTTTTGATGTTTTTATTTTTGTTAAAATGAGGTACTTTTAGAATGTTTCACATGTAAAATCAGATGCGAGACAACTCCATTTCATTTTCCTCGAAATATAAACTAGTACTAGTTTAGTTCTTTTAAATAAATTAAATTAAATATATAGCTTATGAAATTTGATTTTTGAATTATGCTTTTAAACATGTTGGCGAGTTGTCAGCGGTTTGATAAAGTCAAGTTCTCAACCCATTTAGAGCATTAGGTGTAGGGCTCGCAGTCCCCTTCGCCGTCCGACCTGGCACAATCAACGGCGAGCCGTAGCTCGCCGCTACACCAAATCCCCCTCGCCGTTCCTCTTTGTTGGTTACTTCCTCGTGGGCACGGCGAGGCAAATGCCTGACATTGTGGGGCCCAAATCAATATAAACGGTTTATATTTTGTAAAAACTAGCTTTTTCACCTATTTTTTTTTCTTTTTTTAATTCGTTTGATTGTGTTGAAGAAGAAGCGGGGACACTATTGTTGAAGAAGATGCAGAGGCGATTGACCAAAATTGGGTTTTAAAATGGTGTTTTTTAAAATGGTGTTTTTAAGAATGAAGAAGATGCAGATGCAGAGGTGATTGAAATGGTGTTTTGAAGAAGATGCAGATGCAGAGGCGATTGACCAAAATTGGGTTTTAAATCCCTAAAAGAAAAAGCCCATTGGGTTTTAAAATGGTGTTTTTTGTAAAATGGGTTTTAAAAGAAAAAGCCCATTGACCAAAATTGACTGCAAACTTTCATAAAATGGTGTACGAGGTTGGCCGCGGACGCCGCGTTGCCGGCGTGCCTGTTTATTTTGCCAAAAAAAAATTTCGTGGTTGTTTTATGTGTTTGTTTAAGCAAATGGTTTTTACAGTTATACTGTTTTAATAGTAATATTTAAAATTATTGACGTTCTGTTCATATTTTCAAGAATATAGAGTCGTTTACTGTAAAATTGTGTTTCCTATAAAATTTTTTTTCTTTTAATTATGGCGCCCCGTTTAATTTTTATATAAAGTTTTTAGTTTTGTTTATAGATATTTAAGTACGTTTACTTTCTTTTAGCTGTTTAATTTTTATATCAAGTTTTTAGTTTCGGTTAGTATTTGTTTTCCTAATTTCCTATGCGTTTTTCTGAGTGTGTAAATATTTTTACCAAGTAATTTGTTTGTATTTTTTTACATGTAATTTTGTTGGTTTACTTATTGTGTGAAAATATATGTAACGGTCAAACGGTCAACGTTTTTCACTTCCTAATAAAACGGATTCTGCCCTCTTTTTTAAACGAAACGCAAACCCTAATTTTTGTAATTGAATCTCCGCACACGTAATTGCACGGTTATCTTCCGCTGCATTTCTACCTCCATTTGTGTAATTCGGTGCTTGTATCATGGGTTCACGACCAAGAACATCTGCCTATGCACTTGCGCGCACCCCTAACTTTCAAAAGCTAAAGTGTGCTGCTGGTTCAAACGAAGTTGAGGATTGTTTGCACGCGGCATTTGCCCAGGATGATATTGAGAATGATCAGTTGTTAAGGGGTCTTGGTGAGCAGCGTGATCAATTAGCTGCAAAGGTTAAGTGGTTAGAAGAGTTGGTAGAAGAAGGGGAGGGTTTCTTGCCGTTACATGAGCATGGTGACATTGGTTTGGACCGTCTGAAGGTGACTTTGAAGAGGGAAAGGAAAGTGCTTGCTGAACTGATCAAGGCATTGGATGTCGCGCGTAAAGGAAGAGAGGAAAAGAAGGTGAATCTTTACTTTTTCGAGTGATGGGCTGGCCACCTGCAGTGGTATATTTTGGTTATCTTTTGTGTTTTTATTAGAAGCTTGTATGTTGGTTAGGGCTGGATTTACAGATTTCAGTTTATGTATGGATGTGGTATTATGTATCTTGTTTTTTTGGGGGATGATAATTGTAATGTATGAATTTGAATGTCTGGTAATATAATTTGAAGTTTATGTTTATTAATGTTCTGTGTATTCTTAATGTATGAAAAGAAAATGCAGTGGATAATTGGCATGGCAAATTTACCGTTATGTGTATGTTTATTGTTACTAATGTTAAAAGAATATCATGCTTTTGTATGATCCTCATGTTACATAGGTTATAATTTTTCCAAACCACGTGGCGCAACAAAATGAGCTTGACTCCTAACTTTGATGAACTGAAAAATGATTGCAATTCTGATAGGTCAGTAGAATCTCATCTAGGTTTCAAGTCATGTTGTTAGTGACAACATTTGTAATTTATGGTTCTGTGGAAAACTAGAAGGGGGGTTGAATAGTTTACCTCTTTAAAAATCCTTTTCAACTTAAGCAAGTCCACCAAAGAGCTTGACATGAGAAGTCATCTTCACTTACACCTTCATTTAAAACATTTAAACTAGTAGTACATGTATTAATCTCAACTAAATGTTTATCAATTAATTCTTCTAAGACCTCTAACTTAAATGTGAGATCAAATTGATCATCTTGGTTTTCAAATTTACTTTTCCATTTAAGCATGCTTTCTTTTTCAAATGGTGGTGGGTTTTGAATAGGTTGCCCTTCTTTGAGATTTTCAAAATCCATGGATCGATCCAAGTTTTAAAATACAGTTTATTTTAAGGAACTTGGGTAACGTAGCTCTGATACCAATTGTGGAAAACTAGAAGGGGGGTTGAATAGTTTACCTCTTTAAAAATCCTTTTCAACTTAAGTATCCTTTAATAACTTTAGGTTTGATCAATAATATAGACATACCATTATATGTTTGTTTCTTTCAAAAGCTTTTAGTGTGAGTATCAATTCTAATTATACATGTTTCTTACTTTGAAAAGCTTTACTTGTGACGATCCTAACTTTGCTTGTTTAGTTCTTTGAAAAGCTTTTACATTTGTTTGAAAACATAAAGACAACTTTACTTGTTTTACTTCTTTGAAAAGCTTTATATGTAGTTAACAATTCTAACTAAATAACAACATGCAATAAGCAAAGATAGAGAAAGAAACGATCAAACCACAACACGATTGTTTATCGTGGTTCGGCTACAAGGACTCTTTTTCCTTGCCCTACATCCACGCCCCGAGTTACCAACTCGAGAGTTATAAACACTAATCAACAAGCTCCATTCACCGGCGGAGAAAACCTTACACGTCGCTTATACTTTTACCGACACAAAGCTAGATGTCGAGTTCTTTTACAAGGGTACAACTACTCCCACTCGTCGCTTACACTTTTACCGACACAAAGCTAGATGTCGAGTTCTTTACCAAGGGTACAACCACTCCCAACACTCTACGTATTTTGAGGCCTAAAATACTAACCAATCTCTACTGAATATACATGACACAAAGTAAGTATAAACTATCAAAGCTTATACATGATCAAGCTACCAAGACTTGCAACTTTAGAGTTGAAGCTTGCAACTTCTTGAATGATCTTGTGGAGTTCCTTGCTACATAAGAGAATCACACAAGTCAGGGGTTACTAAGTTAGTTGAGAGAATATGTGAAAAAATGTCCTAAAAGGGTTTTTCAAAACAAACAAGTGGTTTGGTATTTATAGCAACCAATACTGCATGCTCGGCGGATCAGGCGGAACCCTGAGATGGGTTCCGCCCGTGTACCCCCAGGGTACCGCCGGGTCTGCAGTAGGTTTTTGCAATAACTTCCCAAACCAAACAATGTCTTGTCTCATAACTTCTAGCAACCAAACAATGTCACATCACCTAAAGTTAGTCAAACATGAAACTTGTAAGTAACATGAAAGCAAGTCAAACACACAACTTGCCATAAATACATAATGACAAAACTTGCCATAAATATGATGTGACATATTTCTAATTTAAGAAATAAACTTGTGTTATGTTTTATGAAATGTAAACTTTAGTTAAACAAGACTTAAACACTTCAAGTGATGATTTACTCTTAGCTAAATTTCATACTTTGTCATTAACAAAACTTAGCAAAGATCGTAAAATATAAATAACGTTTTTAGGCGATATTTGTATTAACAATCTCCCCCTTTTTGTTGATGACAAAACATAAACTTTATTTAAAAGTAAGCCATGAGATTTAGTGTTAAGTCTTATAAAGTTAGTAGTAAAACTTGTTTTTGCAAAGAGTTAGCGAAGCGGAAATATTAAAAGTAGAACAAGTTTACTCTAAATTCTTTATTTAAAAGTAAGCCATGAGATTTAGTGTTAAGTCTTATAAAGTTAGTAGTAAAACTTGTTTTTGCAAAGAGTTAGCGAAGCGGAAATATTAAAAGTAGAACAAGTTTACTCTAAATTCTCCCCCTTTTTGTCGAAACAAAAAGTAGAGTAGTGAAGCGGAATAATGGCCATGCTCCCCCTTGGTCGATACTCCCCCTACATGGAGTGCCAAGAGTGGAGACATGGATTTTGAACCTACAAAAGAAAAGTTAGTTTCCGCACAAGATATGTCATGAAAGCATTTCATGTTTAAAAACACAACTAAGAGTTGTGAAGCGGAATAAAGCAAGACTCATGCTCCCCCTTGAATGTTACTCCCCTAAATGGAGTTTTCAAGGAAGGAAAACATGAATAATGAACCTACAAAAAGAGAGGTTAGCACAAGATTTATGTATGGTACCATATCAAGGTATAGTTCACTCATTATACCTAAATGGTCAATCAAACCCTTCAAATCTTTGTTGTAGAATTAATTTCATTTAACTTGTAAAAATTTTGACTCTTAGAGAGTCAAAGACACAAAATTAAGATGACAACATCCTACAAAGAAAAACTAAAAAATAAACTAAGAACATAAAATGCTACAAGGAAATCATCATTTTCCTTCATGAGAAACATTATCCAAAAACAAGGATTGGGTTGTTTGGGGATGAAAATGTGGATTGATGGTTGTAGCGGGTTTTATTTGGGGATGTGAGTAGGTGACTTGGTTAAAATGGTGACTTTTTCCAAAAGAAACGGTTTTGTTTCATTTTGGAGACTCTAAGGTTGAGGTGAGTTAGACAAGGATTGAAGTTGGTCCAAAATGTGGTTTAGAATAAACCTCATTTCTTCGGATAACTCACGAAGTTCCGTTCGACATCTTTCACTAATGTGAGCGGTTCTCTCGAAATGTCCGCAATCATGGCGGGGAAAGTTTGGTGGAAGAGAGGTTTGATTTGTTGGTGGTGGTTGGGTTGAACTTGTTGAGTGCAATGCCGTGTTGAATTCCATAACATGATTGATTTGAGAATCAACCATTCGTTTGAAAGCATTGAGGTGGTTTAAATGAGTGTTTATTTCCTCATTTATGTTTGGAGGTTGTTGTGGTTGTTGTTGTTGTGGTTCTTGTGGTTGAACTAGGTGACGAAAACTTGGTTCTCCGTAAGGATCACCATTAAGGTTTTTGTAAATGGGGTGAAACACAAATGAATGTGAGTGGGTATGACCTTGGTCATTTGGAAAAATGGATGGTCTAGCATAACGGTAAGCTAACCGTTCTACCGTCGCGGGGTAATGGGGTTCATGATTAAGTTGCTCATTTGGTCGTTGTTGTGTTTCCATTTGAGCAATGGTGTCAAAAAGTGAGAAGGATGGTGGACTTGATAGATCATCAAAAGTTTCCAAATTGGGTGTTGGTGATGTTGGTGGTGTATGGAAAAGTTCCATTGGTGTGAGTGTTGGTGATTGAGGTGAAGGAGTTTTTGATTTAAAAGCTTGTTGGGAAGGTGAGGTTGACATACTCAAAAGTCTAGTTGGTGATGGGTTAGAGGCTAGGTTTGAGTTGCAAAGTGGTGGAGAAGGTGGTGGAGTGGCAAGATTGAGCAAATCTTGAATGGTAATCACATTGGTATTACAATGTGTTGAGGGTGTAGTTGAGGTAGTGAGGTTGAGAAAATCTTGGATGGGTGAGGAGATGTTGAGTGAAGCATCACTTGATGATGAAGAGCATGACTTTGTGGTTTTGGTGAAGCAACAAGGTTTCACACTAATCCTAGTGGTTTTAGCACATGACTTAGATGACTCGGATGAGGTATTGGATTTGGTCATTGCAATGGTTTTGGTTTTGATGTTTGAGAGAAGAAGTTTTGATGTTGATGGTGTGATTGAGTTGTTGCAAACCTTTCAAATTTATAGGATGAGAAAAGTGTTGAAATATGTGTTTTGATTTGATGTTTTACTATTCAAGGATTGAGTTTTCACATGATTTTCATGACCATGTCACATCATGTAATGTCAATCTAATGAAGTAGGGTAGAGTGGAAGACCAACCTTAGCACTCAATGCTTTGTGATCATGGAAGTGGTTTGGTTGAGAATGTATCAAAGGTTTGAAGGATCCTTTAAAAGGGTTCCTTTGGTTAGTTATGTTTTGAATTTGAATTTTGGCGGGAAGTGTCTTACTAATTGTTTTAGGGATTGAGGTTTGTTCCAATATGGTTGTTGGTGTTAATGAAGAGTGTTTCTCACTTAGGATAATGATTTGACACTAAATCAAGTTATGAATTTAAGAGAAATGGCAAAAATTTTCTGCAGAAGACTGGCGGTACCCTGGGAATACACAGGCGGAACCCAAATTTGGGTTCCGTCTGGTCCGTTGGGCCAGACCTGGGTTACCCAGGTTTTACACAGGCGGAACCCAAAATTGGGATCCGTCTGATCCGCCAGAACTGAAAAAGCAGACAGAACGCGTTTTAAACCCGTGAGACGATTTTCAAAATTTTCGAAAAGTCCTAAAACTAAAAATATAATTCATATCTGGTTAGGAAATGCAAAAATTAGGCATATGGACACTCATCTCTTAAGACATTGACCGGGGGCTAACGGTTTTCACTTAACCTTAGTGAAATTTAACATAAGCATGAAATTGACAAATACCATCAATATTGTCATTAATCATAAAAGAGCACACCAAACATAATTCATTAAACATAATAAGTCATGAACATGAGAACCAACATAAATCACATAATTCACATAGTTTTAACACAAAGATGCTTCTAAAGCACACATAAGACAAACGCCCCTTAATCTTCTCACAACCGGTCAATCTTCCTTTTGAGCTTGTTTAGGTACCTTCCAAAACACTTGAACATTCCTTTGGTTTGCTTGAATTCTTCGGAAGCATTGTTAATGATGGGGAGAGCTTGAAGAAATTCTAAAGGAGGTAACTTAGAGTTTGGTAGATTATCATCGTCGCTCATGCCGGATGATGATGAAGATGGAGTAGGTGATCGAGTACGTTTGCCCTTATTTTTGAAAACTCGTTTATCACTTAGAGGAACGAAGATGTGAGGAACAAGGAAATAGTCAAGGTGCATTCCTTTGTCATTAGGAGGAATGGGTGAAATTGCTCTAAATAGCCGAGTAAGAAGCATTCCATATGGAAGGGCGGTTTTTCCAACTAAAGGTATGTCGGCCATTCGTCGGGCTAGGTAGTAGGCTAAGTTGAATGGTTGACCAATGGAAATGCTATAAAGCATGTAACAAAGGCATGTGTTAACATGATCCCTATTTCCTATGGTACTTATGACATTGGCTCTAAGAATTTCTTCCCACTTCTTAAATTGTGGTTTGAGCTCATTGGTCTCCATACCAAATGGGTCCTTATCCACAATATTCCCCGAACGATTTTTCCTAGTGGTGGAGGCTCTAACAAAGAGATGTTCCTTTATTGTTTCCTTACAAACAAGAGGATTGTTGTATGGATGAAAACGCTCAATTGAGTCTAGGCTTGAAATAGGCCACTTATCCGTGTAGAGACAAGTACCTTCATTAGGAACACCAAGGATGATAGCTAAGTTTGTTAAGCCTATGAAATGTGGTGTTTGATTTGTTTTGAAAGTTAATGCTATCTCACCCGACTCATCAGTGTGGATTTCTACAGTTGCATAGAATTCTAATACGAACCTAGGACAAATCGGCTCATCAATATCAAGAAGACAATCAAAGTTGATTGCGGCAAAGTTTTGGCGAGTAGATGTTCCTTCTAGAAAGGATGGATCAATTGTTCTACCTTCATGAACATAGCGTTTTTCTAGTGCCTTAAAGGTTTCTATTTGAACTTTGTTAAGACCTTTAGTCCTATGGTGTTTTGGCAAGTACTTAAGGGTTTCCACGTGATCGGTTTGATTTGCGTTAGGCATTTTGATTCCTAGAAAACACAAGAATTGTATGTTAATGACTTTTAATCAATGTGCATGTTCTAATATGTTTCTATATGCAAACAATGCGGAGACTTGATTATCTTGACTCATTTTGATGCCCAAATTGTTTTGTTTGAGAAGTAATGTTATGAAAACAAAAGATAACCAAAAACTCTCCTATTTGAATATATCTTCGATTGAAAATACCCGAAAATACATATTGGTTATGTATTCCCTTTAGCATTCACGAGATAATGTGCAAGTGATGTTTCAATAATGTTTTTCATTTGTTTTAACAATGTGGTGATGTTTGGAGTTGCAATTAGAAAAATAATGCTCTTGGTGTGTTTGGTAAATTAAAGTAAAAACAAAGAGGATGCAATTCCTAACTAATGGAAGACATGATTAGTTAGCCACCAAGAGGTTTTATGCATAAACCCTAAGATTCTAGTTAATGATTGTAAGCAAAAATGTTATGATTAAATTAAAAATGTAGTTGTGATTGGAATACTTACAAAGTTAGTTGGATTGGATTAGAAGCCCTAAAATTCGTATGGTTATGTGTTTTTGAGAGGGTAATGATAGTTTGAAGGTGAATGACAAAATGAGGAGGGTGTTTGGGTTTGAAAATAAGAGCATGAACCATCTGTGGATTCGGCGGACCAGGCGGAACCAAAAAATGGGTTCCGCCCGTATGGTCTGAGGGTGCCGTGGGTGTCTGTAGGAAAAATGAAAAAGGGATTGTCTTGATTTTTGTGGTTTTATCCTAATGTTCAAACCTAAGATTTTAAGTCTTATTGTGTATGACTAAGCCTAGGAATGATGAATGTTTCATATTCAAGAGGTTTAATGAAAACGTTGATGGAATGATTGACGTGGAAAAACTTTCTTAGTTAATATGTTCCTCAATGAACAATTTTAACAAGATGGTGATGATGGATCACAATGTGTCTTTAAAGACTGTGATGAATTAAATTGTTGCTGAAGTCAATGCATCCTTTGTTGACGAGATAACATTGTTGATGAAGAAATTCCTTTGTTGATACGAATTAGCTTGTTCAAGCGGAGCTTGTTGATGTGCTTCTTCATTAAATACTCATATGAGATCATTCAGCGTTTTGGAGAATCATTGGGTAAGTAAGTATTAAAAGTGCAAGTACCACTTGTGCTTTTCTTATCAACTTATTACCGGTGCAATTCCATTTGGCATACACTATGGTTTCTCTTCCCGTTCTTTTGGGACACCATAATCCTAGTGGTGTAGTACCTTTAAGTGAATCCAAGCAAGCTCTTTCGAAATAGTTGTTTTTAGGATTTTCTCTAAGAAACGAGCACATAGACAAGCACTAAACATAATGTTGAGTTACATTTGTTGTAAGAACAAGTATACTCCCAAACCTTTCTCTATGTTTAGTTTTACCTACGGATTAACTAATCTCATTCTTGATGAGTCATCAAGGACTTAATTTTTGTGAACAAGTGAAGAACTAGGAATGTTCTTGAGTGATTATCCCTTACTTTTGGAGCTTGCTTAAGTTAATAAATAATCTTTCAAAAATTAACATTCCTTTTGATATTGCTTGACTTAATTTTTGACACAAGATGAAAGGATGTTGTTTTTCAATTTTTAATAGTCCATCTTCCTTGTTATTGATTTTGACAAACTTGTCTTATCAATGTTGGGCTTTCGACTGAGTCATCATCTACCAAAGATGATATCTTAGAAGGAGGTGGTCTTTCATTGAATGTTAAATTCAATGATTCCTCGACTCTTTGGGTTTATTTTCTTAAGACCTCATAAGTGTAAATGTCTAAGATGTGCAACATCATAAGACTATGGGTCGAGTTTGATGTTCACATCCTAGAAGTTTAATAAATCATTTTCTCCCAATCATTCAAATAAAATTCAATTGATTAGTTTTACTTTGTGTATCTTTCGTGAAGCTTTTAGCAAAGAATGATTGGACTTAAGATGCTATTGAAAATATAGGGTATAATACCAAATGACTTTTGTACTATAAGTGTTTGTGAAATGTTGTGGTTTTGCTAGATTTGCAAGCATCACAAAAGTGTTGGTTGTCTTATCACTTAAGAGATTCTTAGTTCACTTACTTGTAGATAAGAATTAAGTGAGACTTACTCAAGAGTTACTCGTGTATTTTTCCGAAAGATTAGACGAGACCAGACACCCTATATCTCCTAATAGAAATAGTATTAAACCACTTTACTTATGAAGGATCTAATCCTCATTGTTACTCACATAACATAAATACCTTATATTAAAGACTACTACTAACACTTATGACAAATCATACTACTAATCAACAAGAAACATAAAAAGGTAAGTTGAAGAGATGTGTACCTTTTAAGCTCCATAGATTAGCCATCAAGAAGATAAATATAAAACAAATAATCTTGATACGTAGATAGGCTAAACACAACTTCTTATAAATCCAAGAAAGTTGGAAAGACACGTAAAAGTATTGACCATGATATTTTTATCCCTTTATCATGTGTTCCTATTAGAGCTAGAGTAACATCTTCAATGCATTCTTAGGTTTTACAAACACAACATGTTTTGTTTTACTTATTGATGATTCATTAGAGTTAAATCCTAATCCGGTTCTATCTCTAAATGACTTTTGATTCTTCAAACAACTTTCAAGAGTTTTTGAACTTTCTTCAAATTTAGGAATCATTTTTCCTTTTTTTCATTTTGTTTTAGAATTTCATGTTTGTACTCTAGACATACTTTACATTCTAAATCAATTTCAACATGACTCTCAAGTCTAGACATCTTATCTTCTAATATGATTTCTTTTTCAAAAGTGTTTACACAAGATCTTGAAGTTTCATCGTTAAAGATAGTTTTTAGGTACATGTTGCATGAAAGTTTAGACTCATTTTCTATTTTAGAAAACTCTAGGACAAATGTGTCAAAGCAAAAATGTTTGGTTTCAAAATGTACCTTGCTTGGCGATTTAGCTAAGAGAGAATCACAAACCGGATGGTTGGCTTCATCTTCATCCGTGTAAGTCCATGAATCACAAGCAAGTCCACCAAAGAGCTTGACATGAGAAGTCATCTTCACTTACACCTTCATTTAAAACATTTAAACTAGTAGTACATGTATTAATCTCAACTAAATGTTTATCAATTAATTCTTCTAAGACCTCTAACTTAAATGTGAGATCAAATTGATCATCTTGGTTTTCAAATTTACTTTTCCATTTAAGCATGCTTTCTTTTTCAAATGGTGGTGGGTTTTGAATAGGTTGCCCTTCTTTGAGATTTTCAAAATCCATGGATCGATCCAAGTTTTAAAATACAGTTTATTTTAAGGAACTTGGGTAACGTAGCTCTGATACCAATTGTGGAAAACTAGAAGGGGGGTTGAATAGTTTACCTCTTTAAAAATCCTTTTCAACTTAAGTATCTGTGGAAAACTAGAAGGGGGGTTGAATAGTTTTAGCGTTTTAAAATCTTTTTAACTTGTTTAGTTAGCTTTGAAACTTTCCGTTTGATCAAAGATATATGCACAATCACAAATATATAACATGCAAGTAAAGGAAAGAAACGATCAAACCACAACACGAGTATTTATCGTGGTTCGGCTACAAGGACTCTTTTTCCTTGCCCTACGTCCACGCCCCGAGTATCCAACTCGAGAGTTTCTTTCACTAGTCAACAAGCTCCTTTCACCGGCGGAGAAAACCTTACACGTCGCTTATACTTTTACCGACACAAAGCTAGATGTCGAGTTCTTTTACAAGGGCACAACCACTCCCAACACTCTTTGTATTTTGAGGACTAAAATACTAACCACTCACTTCAGAATATACACAAACAAATGACGCGTAAACAATACTAGTTTACACAATACTAAGCTAACAAGTCTTGCCACGTTGTGTTGGAAACTTGTAACTTTTAGACGACCTTGTGAGCTTCTTTGCTACAATAGAAAACTTCACATGTACAAGGTTAAGAGGTTAGAAGAAAAGGATCAGTGTGTGTGTAAAATATGTGCTCAAGAGGTTGGCCAAAAATCAAGTTATGGCTTGGTATTTATAGCCCAACAAACTGTGGACTCGGCGGATCAGGCGGAACCCTCATTTGGGTTCCGCCCGTGTACCCCCAGGGTTCCGCCGGGTCTGCAGTAGGTTTTGGCAATAACTTCCCAAACCAAACAAGGTCTTGTCTCATAACTTCTATCAACCAAACAATGTCACATCACTTGAAGTTAGTCAAACATGAAACTTGTAAGCAACATGAAAGCAAGTCAAACACACAACTTGCCATAAATACATAATGACAAAACTTGCCATAAATATGATGTGACTTATTTCTAATTTAAGAAATAAACTTGTGTTATGTTTTATGAAATGTAAAATGTAGCAAAAGTCTAGTTTATGCAAGTCTTAAAAACTAAGAATATGTTTTGCTTAAAACTAAAGTTTACATTTTGTCGTTAACAAAACTTAGCGAAGATCGTAAAATATAAATAACGTTTTTAGGCGATATTTGTATTAACAATCTCCCCCTTTTTGTTGATGACAAAACATAAACTTTGTTTTTAAGTATCACACAAAATCTTGGTTTTTAAGACTTAAAAAAATTATATTAACCTTGTTTTACTTAAGAGATGAAAAGCATATTAAGTATTGAAGGTATAATATATTTCTCCCCCTTTTTGTCGAAACAAAAAGTAGAGTAGCGAAGCGGAATAATCGCCATGCTCCCCCTTGGTCGATACTCCCCCTAAATGGAGTACCAATATGGGAAACATGGATTTGGAGACCTACAAAAAAAATGGTTAGTTGATGATATATATAGTCAAGTTTGTAGTTACCACACACATTGCAACCACATTGACAACACAACTTTGATCAACCAACATTGCACAAAATAAGTAGAAAGAAATTTCATTTCAAGTAAAATTTTGACTTTTAAAAAGTCAAAAGACAAGAAATGTGTACATATGCTTCTACTTGTACACAAAAACTAAGAAAATAAAAGAAAATCCTACATTCCTAATGTGGGGCAAACGGCCTCCAAGGGTTGGTTTAGGATTTGTTGGGGTGGGAAAGTGCATCCAAACGTTCAATGACGTGTTGGAATGCAAACCGGGTTTCATTTTGGAATTGGTGAAGCACGGTTTTTATGGTTTCACCCATTTGCTCACAATGTGGGCAACCATGGGGATGGGTGGGTGAAAATGGGTTGGTTTTTGTGTCTTGGTTTAGGGGTGGGTTTGGTTTTGTTTCTTGGGTGGAGGATGGATTTGGTATTGATTCAAGCAAGGTGGTTTGAAATTCCATTGCTTGATGAAGGTGGTTGTCAACCATGCTTTGTATTTCCTCATAAGAAGGAAAGAAAGACTCATAGGTTTGGGGTTGAGAAGGTGGTGGAGTTGGGTGATCATTGTTTTCAAAATTTGGTTCTCCATAGAGAGGACCATGGATCTCACGGTAAATAGGGTGAAACAACAACGGTTTTGGTTGTTGGTACAATGGTGGTGGTGGTTGGGTAGGTTCAAGATCATCATCAAGGTCAAAAATTGACCTTGGTGATTGGTTTGCAAAAGGTGGTGGTTGGGTATGTCTAGGTGGTAGATCATTCAAATCTTGGACATACGGGTGTGGTGATGTTGGAGGAGACCCGAAAAGCTCCATAGGTTCAACTTTTGGAAATGGTGATGGTGATGGAGTCTTTGATGGTTGAGTTGGAGCACTTGGTGGAGTTGGGTCAATAGGTGATTTAGTAGGTGGTGGAGTGTGCTCATTTGGTTCATTGGGTGATGGAGTTGGAGATGCTAGGTTCAAAAAATGTTCATTTTTGATGGGTGATGTGAATTCATCCGAGGATGAAGAGCTAAGGTTGATGGGTTGGTTACACCAAAGTGGTTTCACACTTATCCGGGCGGTTTTCCGGATGATTTTTGAGGTTTGAGAGGTGTTTGTTGACTTGGTCATGGTGAGAAATGGTTTAAAGTTTCAGAATTGTGAGGTAGAAGGTGTGATTTGTTAGTGTTTAGGAAGGCTTGATTTATAGTGATGAAGGTTTGTGGGAAGGAGTGTTTGGATTTGATGTTAGTCCATACAAAAATGGTGGTTCCTAATGATTTGGAAAACTTAATTGTGGGTTGTCATGTCATGGAAGTCAATCCAATGAAAATGGTGAAGTGAGAAGACAAGCTTGCACTAAATTCTTAGTGGTTTTGGTGAGTTTGTTTGATGAGAAATTCTCAGGGATCTGAAGGAGCCTTTAAAAGGGGTCCTTCTTTGTTGTGTGAAGGAGACTTGAGGTAGTTATAGCTATTTTTGAATTTTGGCGGGAAATGGGTTTGGGTGAGTTCTAAGGAATGCTAAGTACCTTAGTAAGCTAAACACATTGCAAGTAATGGATTTCTAGCTAAAAGGATTGGATTTTGGTGTTTGGATGTTGAAATGTTGAAAAGAAAAATAAAAATTCTGCAGGACACTGGCGGTACCCTGGGAATACACAGGCGGAACCCAAATTTGGGTTCCGTCTGGTCCGTTGGGCCAAACCTAGGTTACCCAGGTTTTGAACGGGCGGAACCCAATTTTGGGATCCGCCGGTTCCGCCAGTGCTGAAAAACGAGGCAGAACGCGATTTAAACCCGCTAGACGATTTTCAAATTTTTCAAAAAGTCCTAAAACCAAAAATATAATTCATATCTGGTTAGGAAATGCAAAAATTAGACATGTAAACGTTCAAAGTATAAGACTTTGATCGGGGGCTAGCGAAATTCACTAAACTTAGTGAAAATAAGATAATCATGAAATTATTGACAACTTGCCAAACGTTGTCATCCTGCAACATTGTTAGTTGAAACATGTTCCAAAGTGTATTAAACATTGTACTAACACACAAATACATGACAAACATTGTTTAAAACTACCAAATTGTTTTAATAGCACCTTGTGCCAAACACTCCTAACACACCCGCACTCATTGACGGTCCATCTTCTTCTTCATCTTCCCGAGGAATCTCCCGATGTTTTTGAACATCCCTTTTGTTTGCTTGAACTCCTCCGACTCATTTGGAATATCCGGAAGTTGGGAAAGGTATTCTAGAGGTGGGAGCCTAGAGTTTGGCAAATTGTCATCTTCACTCATTGAGGAAGAAGATGATGAGGTAGGAGGATGAGGACGTTTTCCTTGGGCTCTATACATTCTCTTATCACTTAGTGGGACAAAGGTATGTGGGATGAGAGAGTAGTCAAGACGAAGATTGTTTGGAGTTGGTGGAATGGGTGAAATGAACCTAAAGAGACGGGTCAAGAGCATTCCATACGGCATAGCCGTTGTGCCATGCACGTGAATGTCGGCCATTCTCTTAGCCATGTAGTAAGCAAGATTGAAAGGTTGCCTAGTGGATAAAGAGTAGAGCATGTAGCATAGGCAAAGGTTGATATGGTCTCGGTTTCCTATAGTGCTTATAACATTGGCTCTAAGGACTTCCTCCCATTTCTTGAATTGGGGCAAGAGTTCATTAAGTTCCATTCCATATGGATCCTTTTCGACCTCATTTCCCCCACGGGTTCTCCTAGTGGTGGTTGTCCTAACAAAGAGGTGGTTACGGAGTACATCTTTTGACACAAGTGGTGTATCATAAGGATGGAAACGGTCATCTAGGGTGTCAAGGGTTGAAAGGGAGTGCAAATCGGAGTAGATACAAGTACCTTGGTTTGGAATTCCTAGGATTTGAGCAAACTCCTCAAGAGTGAAGGAATATTGATTACCACTAACCCTAAAGTTGACGGATATGAAATCATATTCTCCCGTGGAGAGGGTGACGGAGGCATAGAATTCTAAGATAAATCTAGGACAAATAGGCTCGTCTATAGTCAAAAGACACTCAAAATTGATTGCGGCGAACTCGTTGTAAAGGTTTGTGCCTTCTAGGAAGGACGGGTCAATGGTTCTACCCTCATGGACATAGTATTTTTCTAAGGCTTTGAAGATGTTGACTTGGTTTGGGGTAAGGCCTTTTGTTTTGTGGTGTTTTGGTAAGTACTTGATTGTGTCCTTGTGGTCGTAATGGGTTAGAGGAGGCATGATGATACCTAGAACAACAAAATTTTCACATTTTAAGTAAACTACTTATTTTAATGTGGATGTTCTAGTGTGTGCCTATATGAAAACAATGTGGAGGTGCGGTTATCTTGACTCATTTTGATGCATCAAAAGTGTTTTATAATGCAAGTTTTGTTATAAAAACAAAAGATAACCCAAACACTCCTAGTTCAATGTAGCTACGTTTGAATGTACCCGAAAATACATATTAATTATGTATTCCCTTTAGCATTCAAGAGACATTATGCAAGTGATGTTTTGAATATAACGTTTTGATTTTGTATTCTCAATGTGAGACGAAAAAATATTTGTCCTACTTGTGAGAAATTTTTGCAAAAATTTGACATGGGGTGGTTTAGCAAGTATGTTTACACTAAGTGAGAAATCACTTCCTAACTATGGGAAACATGATTAGTTTTGTTAAACACCTAATTTTTATGCATGAGTTTGTTAAGTTTAATGCATAACCCCAAGTTTTTATTTTTGTGCAAAAATGGAATTCCTAGACTCAGATCAGGATTGTAATCAAGATAAGATACTTACAATGATGATGGATTAGCAATGTGATTGAATGGAAGACCAGAATTTCGTGGGTATGGTTGAGAGGAATGGTGAATAGTAACAGTTTTTGGAAGTTGTGGTATGGAATAATGGGTGTTTGGTTTAATATAAACAAATGTATGGGTTCTGCAGGTCGGCGGACACGGCGGATCCCAATATTGGGTTCCGTCCGTTATGTCTCAGGGTTCCGCCAACCCTGCAGTGGAAAATGGTTATTGATTTGTTTTGATTTTTGTGATTTTTGTCTAATGTTCAGAACTACAGTGTAGGTTCCATGAGTCCTAAGCCTAGCCTAAGAAGGTTAAAAGGTTCACGTTTAAGGGGTTTGGTGAGGATGTCGGCTATGTTGTCTTCGGAAGAAACTTTCTCAATTGAGATATTTCCTTTTTGAACGTTGTCACGAAGGAAATGATGACGGATTTCAATATGTTTGGTACGAGCATGTTGAACCGGGTTTTTACTGAGATCAATGGCACCTTTGTTGTCACAAAGAATTGTGATGTCGTTGAGTTGAATTCCGTAGTCGACAAGAGCTTGCTTCATCCAAAGAGCTTGTTGACATGCCTTTCCGGCCGAAACGTACTCGGCTTCCGTTGTTGAAATAGCAAGAGCCGTTTGCTTCTTAGAGAACCATGAGGTGAGACAATGTCCAACAAAAGTACAAGTACCACTTGTGCTTTTTCTATCGACATAGTCACCGGCATGATCCGAGTCGGCATACACTATGGTGTCTATTCCCATTCCTTTGGGATACCATAATCCTAAATGTGTAGTGCCTTTAATATACCTAAAAATCCTTTTAACGGCTTCGAGATGGGTAGTCTTAGGATCTTCTTGAAAGCGAGCACATAGACAAACACTAAACATAATGTCGGGTCTACTAGCCGTTAGGTAGAGTAGACTACCAATCATACCTCTATATTTAGTGCTATCTACGGATTCACTTTCCTCATCCTTGGTGAGTTTAGTTTCCGTGGACATGGGAGTTTTGATAGGTTTCTAATCTTCTAATCCAAATTTCTTAAGCATGTCCTTAATGTATTTAGATTGGTTAAAGAAGATACCATCTTCAAGTTGTTTAATTTGGAGTCCTAGGAAAAAGTTGAGTTCTCCCATCATACTCATTTCAAACTCGTCATGCATGATTTTTGAGAAATCCACACATAATTCTTGACAAGTTGATCCGAATATAATGTCATCAACATAGATTTGGACTATGATAATATGTGAATCTTTCTTCTTAGTGAAGAGAGTATTATCAACTAAGCCCATGGTGTACTTATGGTCAACTAGGAAGGTTTTAAGTCGATCATACCATGCTTTTGGAGCTTGCTTGAGTCCGTAAAGAGCCTTTTTAAGTTTGTAAACATAATTAGGTTTTTCAAAATCGATGAAGCCCGGTGGTTGAGCAACATACACTTCTTCATTAATGACTCCGTTTAGAAATGCACTTTTGACGTCCATTTGAAAGAGTTTAAAATTATGTGCACATGCATAAGCAAGTAAGATACTAATTGACTCGAGCCTAGCTACCGGAGCATACGTTTCATCGTAGTCGATACCTTCTTGTTGATTATATCCTTGTGCTACTAGCCTAGCTTTGTTTCTAGACACAATTCCATTTTCATCCATTTTATTTCGAAATACCCATTTCGTTCCAATTATTGTTTGACACTTTGGTTGAGGAACTAATGTCCATACATCATTCCTAACAAATTGGTTTAATTCTTCTTGCATTGCAATTACCCAAGATTCATCCTTAATGGCTTCATTAATATTCTTAGGTTCAATGGTTGATACGAAGCAAAAATAATTACTTTCATTTTGGACTTTTGATCTTAGTGTTCTTTCATTAATGTTGCCTATGACACTATCTAATGGATGACTTTTAGATTCTTTGACATTAACAATTTCCTTGTTTAACAGTTCATCATCCTTGTCATTATCTAAGATATTTTGACTTTCAATTGCTTGGCTTTCAACTAAGTCATCATCTACCAAAGGTGATGTCTTAGAGGGAGGTGGACTTTCGTCAAATGTTACGTTCAACGATTCCTCGACTCTTAAGGTTTCTTTGTTTAAGACAATGTAAGCTTTACTATTTTGTGAATATCCAAGGAATACACCTTCATAAGACTTTGGGTCAAATTTGGTGAGATAATCCTTGGTGTTAAGAATGAAGCATTTACTCCCAAACACTCTAAAATATCCTAATGTAGGCTTTTTACCTTTATAAAGTTCATAAGGTGTTTTATTCAAAAATCGTCTAATTAGGACTCGATTTAAAATGTACGTTGATGTGTCAACGGCATTACACCAAAACTTTTGTGGAATAGATTGTTCATTAAGCATTGTTCTACTCATCTCTTGTAATGTCCGGTTTTTACGTTCTACTACACCATTAGATTGAGGAGTACGTGGAGCCGAAAAATTATGAGTAATTCCATTATTATCACAAAATTTTCCAAATTGAAATTCATTATCAAATTCACGACCGTGATCCGTTCTAATAGACACAATATTAGATCCTACTTGATTTTGAATTTTCTTACTTAGAATCTCAAATTTATCAAAAGCTTCATTTTTACTTTTCAAAAATTTTGTCCAAGTATATCGTGAGTAATCATCTACTATGACCAAAGTGTAGAAGTTACCTCCATAACTTTGTACAGCGGATGGACCAAATAAATCCATATGTAAAAGTTCTAGACATCTAGACGTAGACACCAAGTTTTTAGCCTTATGGCTATTATGGACTTGTTTACCGACTTTGCAAGCATCACAAAAGTGTTGGTCATATTTCAACTTAGGTAGGTTTCGAACTAAGTCTTTGGAGGAGAGGTTTTGGATTAGTCTCATGTTAGCGTGTCCTAAACGTCTATGCCATAAAGTTGAAGATTCATCTAATGAGGTAAGACAAAGTTTGTCTCTAGATGTTGAATCCAACTTCATGACGTATACGTTGTTCTTAAGGACACCTTTGGCTATGGTTATACCATCTTTAAGTATTTTACTACCGTTCTCACTAAAAAGAACATTATACTTATTACGACAAAGTTGACTAATACTAAGGAGATTAAATCCTAAGTTATCAACATGAGCAACATCATCTATAGAAAGGGAGTCATGAGAGATTGTACCTTTTCCGATGATTTTGCTCCTAGCATTACTACCAAACGTAACATTACCTCCATCACATTTGCGATATGTTGAGAAGAGGCTTTTATTACCCGTCATGTGCCTTGAACAACCGCTATCCTTGATCCATTCATCCGGATCCAAGCAAACTTTGAGGCACACCTATTTTATGAAAAACACTCAAACATTTGGTCCCCAATTTCTCATGGGTCCATTTTGGTTAAGCATACCATTAATTTGTCTCAAATATGAAAATAGATCATAAGGGTTCCATGGCATGTAGTTTGAGGTTTGGTAATGTCCAGGAGTGTTTTGATTCCAAACATGTTGGTAGTTTGGTCGAGCATTGAAGTTGCTCTTTGGAAAGGGGCGTTTGGGAATTGGAGTCTTAGGTCTTGGTTGAGTAGTCTTAGCTCTAAATTCATTTTTACTAAGTCCTACTCCAGTTTTAAAGGCAGGTTTGGTTCCATTTTTATATGTGACTTTAACAAATTTAGAACGATCCGATGTGGATGGTGTTACTGCTGCAGCAGACCTGGCGGAACCCTCGGGACCAACGGGCGGAACCCATTTTTGGGTTCCGTCTGGTCCGCGGGCTGCTGTAGCAGTTTTGTTTGTTTCATGTGTGTTCTTTTCTTGTTTCGTTTGTTCCTTAACGATTTCTACTTTCCTGAAACCTAGACCTGTTTTATCAAACGGTGACTTTTGAAGTTTCATTATTTCATCCGCACATGAAATGCTCTTATCGAATTTTTTGAACTTTGTGGTTTGTTTGATTAGATCATTTTGAGTAATTTTAAGTTTTTCAACTTCAAGTTTAAGTTCTTCACATGATTTGCATGTGGTTTCAATACCTTTACTCTTTTCTAATCTCTTAGCTCTTTCTTTTAATTCATAAACTTCATTTTCCAAAAACTCCTTTTTAGTTTTCAAAAATTTGTTTTTGTTTATGATTTTTAAGCTTAGTTCACAAAGTTTGTTATATTCATTTTGTAAAGTATCATCATCTATAGAGGAGTAAGATGAGTCGGAGAGTACCTCATTTGAGTTGTGAGCCATGAGAGCAATATCATCATTCTTTGGCTCATCATCATCTCCTTCATAGTCACTCCAAGCACCACCCACAAAAGCTTGTTGAGGTTTGCTCTTGGGTGGTTTTGGACATTCTCCTATAAGATGACTTGTGTCTCCACACCGATAACACTTTCTTTCAACTTTTCCTTTTCGATCATCACGATCTTTCCGGAAGTTTTTCTTGTCATCTTTGGGTTGCCTAACAAACTTCCCTCGCCTACGAAAGAACTTCTTGAAGTCTCTCACGGCCATAGCATATTCCTCATCATCACTATCCGAAGTAGATTCTTCATCGTCACTTGATTGGACTCTAGCTTTCAAGGCAATGGACTTAACTTTTTCTTTCTTGCCTCTAACTAGCTCCGAATCTTTTTCCATTACCATTTCATGAACTTTGAGGTTTCCAATAAGCTCATCAAGTGACATGCTTGAAAGATCTTTGGATTCTTCAATTGCCGTCACTTTTGCTCTCCACTTCGGATGGAGTGCTCTAAGAAATTTCCTGACAAAGTTCTTACTACAAAAAGATTCGTCAAGTGCTTTGAGTGAAGTAATAATAGTGTTAAACCTAGCAAAAGCATTATCAATAATCTCATCTTCGGTAATAACAAATTGTTCATATTGTTGAACAAGAAGATCAATTTTGTTATCTTTAACTTGTGAATTTCCTTGATGAGTGACAATTAAAGATTGCCAAATATCTTTGGCGGTTTTACATAAAAAGACTCTTTCATATTCTTTCTTAGGCAAAGCGTTGTAAAGCATCATTTTAGCTTCATTATTTTTACCTATTAATTTCTTTTGATCATCATCTTTAATGTTAGTAACTACGTTATCACCATCAACAATTATATACCATAAATCTATATCTTTAGATTTCACGTAAGTTTCAAAACGGTTTTTCCAATAAATAAAACCATTTGCTTCAAAGAGTGGTGGTCTTTGCATAGATTGCCCTTCTTTGTAATTTTCAAAATCCATGGATCGTTTCAAGTTTTAAAACACAATATATTTTAAAAGCTTGAGTAACGTAGCTCTTGATGCCAATTGTGGAAAACTAGAAGGGGGGTTGAATAGTTTTAGCGTTTTAAAATCTTTTTAACTTGTTTAGTTAGCTTTGAAACTTTTCGTTTGATCAAAGATATATGCACAATCACAAATATATAACATGCAAGTAAAGGAAAGAAACGATCAAACCACAACACGAGTATTTATCGTGGTTCGGCTACAAGGACTCTTTTTCCTTGCCCTACGTCCACGCCCCGAGTATCCAACTCGAGAGTTTCTTTCACTAGTCAACAAGCTCCTTTCACCGGCGGAGAAAACCTTACACGTCGCTTATACTTTTACCGACACAAAGCTAGATGTCGAGTTCTTTTACAAGGGCACAACCACTCCCAACACTCTTTGTATTTTGAGGACTAAAATACTAACCACTCACTTCAGAATATACACAAACAAATGACGCGTAAACAATACTAGTTTACACAATACTAAGCTAACAAGTCTTGCCACGTTGTGTTGGAAACTTGTAACTTTTAGACGACCTTGTGAGCTTCTTTGCTACAATAGAAAACTTCACATGTACAAGGTTAAGAGGTTAGAAGAAAAGGATCAGTGTGTGTGTAAAATATGTGCTCAAGAGGTTGGCCAAAAATCAAGTTATGGCTTGGTATTTATAGCCCAACAAACTGTGGACTCGGCGGATCAGGCGGAACCCTCATTTGGGTTCCGCCCGTGTACCCCCAGGGTTCCGCCGGGTCTGCAGTAGGTTTTGGCAATAACTTCCCAAACCAAACAAGGTCTTGTCTCATAACTTCTATCAACCAAACAATGTCACATCACTTGAAGTTAGTCAAACATGAAACTTGTAAGCAACATGAAAGCAAGTCAAACACACAACTTGCCATAAATACATAATGACAAAACTTGCCATAAATATGATGTGACTTATTTCTAATTTAAGAAATAAACTTGTGTTATGTTTTATGAAATGTAAAATGTAGCAAAAGTCTAGTTTATGCAAGTCTTAAAAACTAAGAATATGTTTTGCTTAAAACTAAAGTTTACATTTTGTCGTTAACAAAACTTAGCGAAGATCGTAAAATATAAATAACGTTTTTAGGCGATATTTGTATTAACAGTATCCTTTAATAACTTTAGGTTTGATCAATAATATAGACATACCATTATATGTTTGTTTCTTTCAAAAGCTTTTAGTGTGAGTATCAATTCTAATTATACATGTTTCTTACTTTGAAAAGCTTTACTTGTGACGATCCTAACTTTGCTTGTTTAGTTCTTTGAAAAGCTTTTACATTTGTTTGAAAACATAAAGACAACTTTACTTGTTTTACTTCTTTGAAAAGCTTTATATGTAGTTAACAATTCTAACTAAATAACAACATGCAATAAGCAAAGATAGAGAAAGAAACGATCAAACCACAACACGATTGTTTATCGTGGTTCGGCTACAAGGACTCTTTTTCCTTGCCCTACATCCACGCCCCGAGTTACCAACTCGAGAGTTATAAACACTAATCAACAAGCTCCATTCACCGGCGGAGAAAACCTTACACGTCGCTTATACTTTTACCGACACAAAGCTAGATGTCGAGTTCTTTTACAAGGGTACAACTACTCCCACTCGTCGCTTACACTTTTACCGACACAAAGCTAGATGTCGAGTTCTTTACCAAGGGTACAACCACTCCCAACACTCTACGTATTTTGAGGCCTAAAATACTAACCAATCTCTACTGAATATACATGACACAAAGTAAGTATAAACTATCAAAGCTTATACATGATCAAGCTACCAAGACTTGCAACTTTAGAGTTGAAGCTTGCAACTTCTTGAATGATCTTGTGGAGTTCCTTGCTACATAAGAGAATCACACAAGTCAGGGGTTACTAAGTTAGTTGAGAGAATATGTGAAAAAATGTCCTAAAAGGGTTTTTCAAAACAAACAAGTGGTTTGGTATTTATAGCAACCAATACTGCATGCTCGGCGGATCAGGCGGAACCCTGAGATGGGTTCCGCCCGTGTACCCCCAGGGTACCGCCGGGTCTGCAGTAGGTTTTTGCAATAACTTCCCAAACCAAACAATGTCTTGTCTCATAACTTCTAGCAACCAAACAATGTCACATCACCTAAAGTTAGTCAAACATGAAACTTGTAAGTAACATGAAAGCAAGTCAAACACACAACTTGCCATAAATACATAATGACAAAACTTGCCATAAATATGATGTGACATATTTCTAATTTAAGAAATAAACTTGTGTTATGTTTTATGAAATGTAAACTTTAGTTAAACAAGACTTAAACACTTCAAGTGATGATTTACTCTTAGCTAAATTTCATACTTTGTCATTAACAAAACTTAGCAAAGATCGTAAAATATAAATAACGTTTTTAGGCGATATTTGTATTAACAATCTCCCCCTTTTTGTTGATGACAAAACATAAACTTTATTTAAAAGTAAGCCATGAGATTTAGTGTTAAGTCTTATAAAGTTAGTAGTAAAACTTGTTTTTGCAAAGAGTTAGCGAAGCGGAAATATTAAAAGTAGAACAAGTTTACTCTAAATTCTTTATTTAAAAGTAAGCCATGAGATTTAGTGTTAAGTCTTATAAAGTTAGTAGTAAAACTTGTTTTTGCAAAGAGTTAGCGAAGCGGAAATATTAAAAGTAGAACAAGTTTACTCTAAATTCTCCCCCTTTTTGTCGAAACAAAAAGTAGAGTAGTGAAGCGGAATAATGGCCATGCTCCCCCTTGGTCGATACTCCCCCTACATGGAGTGCCAAGAGTGGAGACATGGATTTTGAACCTACAAAAGAAAAGTTAGTTTCCGCACAAGATATGTCATGAAAGCATTTCATGTTTAAAAACACAACTAAGAGTTGTGAAGCGGAATAAAGCAAGACTCATGCTCCCCCTTGAATGTTACTCCCCTAAATGGAGTTTTCAAGGAAGGAAAACATGAATAATGAACCTACAAAAAGAGAGGTTAGCACAAGATTTATGTATGGTACCATATCAAGGTATAGTTCACTCATTATACCTAAATGGTCAATCAAACCCTTCAAATCTTTGTTGTAGAATTAATTTCATTTAACTTGTAAAAATTTTGACTCTTAGAGAGTCAAAGACACAAAATTAAGATGACAACATCCTACAAAGAAAAACTAAAAAATAAACTAAGAACATAAAATGCTACAAGGAAATCATCATTTTCCTTCATGAGAAACATTATCCAAAAACAAGGATTGGGTTGTTTGGGGATGAAAATGTGGATTGATGGTTGTAGCGGGTTTTATTTGGGGATGTGAGTAGGTGACTTGGTTAAAATGGTGACTTTTTCCAAAAGAAACGGTTTTGTTTCATTTTGGAGACTCTAAGGTTGAGGTGAGTTAGACAAGGATTGAAGTTGGTCCAAAATGTGGTTTAGAATAAACCTCATTTCTTCGGATAACTCACGAAGTTCCGTTCGACATCTTTCACTAATGTGAGCGGTTCTCTCGAAATGTCCGCAATCATGGCGGGGAAAGTTTGGTGGAAGAGAGGTTTGATTTGTTGGTGGTGGTTGGGTTGAACTTGTTGAGTGCAATGCCGTGTTGAATTCCATAACATGATTGATTTGAGAATCAACCATTCGTTTGAAAGCATTGAGGTGGTTTAAATGAGTGTTTATTTCCTCATTTATGTTTGGAGGTTGTTGTGGTTGTTGTTGTTGTGGTTCTTGTGGTTGAACTAGGTGACGAAAACTTGGTTCTCCGTAAGGATCACCATTAAGGTTTTTGTAAATGGGGTGAAACACAAATGAATGTGAGTGGGTATGACCTTGGTCATTTGGAAAAATGGATGGTCTAGCATAACGGTAAGCTAACCGTTCTACCGTCGCGGGGTAATGGGGTTCATGATTAAGTTGCTCATTTGGTCGTTGTTGTGTTTCCATTTGAGCAATGGTGTCAAAAAGTGAGAAGGATGGTGGACTTGATAGATCATCAAAAGTTTCCAAATTGGGTGTTGGTGATGTTGGTGGTGTATGGAAAAGTTCCATTGGTGTGAGTGTTGGTGATTGAGGTGAAGGAGTTTTTGATTTAAAAGCTTGTTGGGAAGGTGAGGTTGACATACTCAAAAGTCTAGTTGGTGATGGGTTAGAGGCTAGGTTTGAGTTGCAAAGTGGTGGAGAAGGTGGTGGAGTGGCAAGATTGAGCAAATCTTGAATGGTAATCACATTGGTATTACAATGTGTTGAGGGTGTAGTTGAGGTAGTGAGGTTGAGAAAATCTTGGATGGGTGAGGAGATGTTGAGTGAAGCATCACTTGATGATGAAGAGCATGACTTTGTGGTTTTGGTGAAGCAACAAGGTTTCACACTAATCCTAGTGGTTTTAGCACATGACTTAGATGACTCGGATGAGGTATTGGATTTGGTCATTGCAATGGTTTTGGTTTTGATGTTTGAGAGAAGAAGTTTTGATGTTGATGGTGTGATTGAGTTGTTGCAAACCTTTCAAATTTATAGGATGAGAAAAGTGTTGAAATATGTGTTTTGATTTGATGTTTTACTATTCAAGGATTGAGTTTTCACATGATTTTCATGACCATGTCACATCATGTAATGTCAATCTAATGAAGTAGGGTAGAGTGGAAGACCAACCTTAGCACTCAATGCTTTGTGATCATGGAAGTGGTTTGGTTGAGAATGTATCAAAGGTTTGAAGGATCCTTTAAAAGGGTTCCTTTGGTTAGTTATGTTTTGAATTTGAATTTTGGCGGGAAGTGTCTTACTAATTGTTTTAGGGATTGAGGTTTGTTCCAATATGGTTGTTGGTGTTAATGAAGAGTGTTTCTCACTTAGGATAATGATTTGACACTAAATCAAGTTATGAATTTAAGAGAAATGGCAAAAATTTTCTGCAGAAGACTGGCGGTACCCTGGGAATACACAGGCGGAACCCAAATTTGGGTTCCGTCTGGTCCGTTGGGCCAGACCTGGGTTACCCAGGTTTTACACAGGCGGAACCCAAAATTGGGATCCGTCTGATCCGCCAGAACTGAAAAAGCAGACAGAACGCGTTTTAAACCCGTGAGACGATTTTCAAAATTTTCGAAAAGTCCTAAAACTAAAAATATAATTCATATCTGGTTAGGAAATGCAAAAATTAGGCATATGGACACTCATCTCTTAAGACATTGACCGGGGGCTAACGGTTTTCACTTAACCTTAGTGAAATTTAACATAAGCATGAAATTGACAAATACCATCAATATTGTCATTAATCATAAAAGAGCACACCAAACATAATTCATTAAACATAATAAGTCATGAACATGAGAACCAACATAAATCACATAATTCACATAGTTTTAACACAAAGATGCTTCTAAAGCACACATAAGACAAACGCCCCTTAATCTTCTCACAACCGGTCAATCTTCCTTTTGAGCTTGTTTAGGTACCTTCCAAAACACTTGAACATTCCTTTGGTTTGCTTGAATTCTTCGGAAGCATTGTTAATGATGGGGAGAGCTTGAAGAAATTCTAAAGGAGGTAACTTAGAGTTTGGTAGATTATCATCGTCGCTCATGCCGGATGATGATGAAGATGGAGTAGGTGATCGAGTACGTTTGCCCTTATTTTTGAAAACTCGTTTATCACTTAGAGGAACGAAGATGTGAGGAACAAGGAAATAGTCAAGGTGCATTCCTTTGTCATTAGGAGGAATGGGTGAAATTGCTCTAAATAGCCGAGTAAGAAGCATTCCATATGGAAGGGCGGTTTTTCCAACTAAAGGTATGTCGGCCATTCGTCGGGCTAGGTAGTAGGCTAAGTTGAATGGTTGACCAATGGAAATGCTATAAAGCATGTAACAAAGGCATGTGTTAACATGATCCCTATTTCCTATGGTACTTATGACATTGGCTCTAAGAATTTCTTCCCACTTCTTAAATTGTGGTTTGAGCTCATTGGTCTCCATACCAAATGGGTCCTTATCCACAATATTCCCCGAACGATTTTTCCTAGTGGTGGAGGCTCTAACAAAGAGATGTTCCTTTATTGTTTCCTTACAAACAAGAGGATTGTTGTATGGATGAAAACGCTCAATTGAGTCTAGGCTTGAAATAGGCCACTTATCCGTGTAGAGACAAGTACCTTCATTAGGAACACCAAGGATGATAGCTAAGTTTGTTAAGCCTATGAAATGTGGTGTTTGATTTGTTTTGAAAGTTAATGCTATCTCACCCGACTCATCAGTGTGGATTTCTACAGTTGCATAGAATTCTAATACGAACCTAGGACAAATCGGCTCATCAATATCAAGAAGACAATCAAAGTTGATTGCGGCAAAGTTTTGGCGAGTAGATGTTCCTTCTAGAAAGGATGGATCAATTGTTCTACCTTCATGAACATAGCGTTTTTCTAGTGCCTTAAAGGTTTCTATTTGAACTTTGTTAAGACCTTTAGTCCTATGGTGTTTTGGCAAGTACTTAAGGGTTTCCACGTGATCGGTTTGATTTGCGTTAGGCATTTTGATTCCTAGAAAACACAAGAATTGTATGTTAATGACTTTTAATCAATGTGCATGTTCTAATATGTTTCTATATGCAAACAATGCGGAGACTTGATTATCTTGACTCATTTTGATGCCCAAATTGTTTTGTTTGAGAAGTAATGTTATGAAAACAAAAGATAACCAAAAACTCTCCTATTTGAATATATCTTCGATTGAAAATACCCGAAAATACATATTGGTTATGTATTCCCTTTAGCATTCACGAGATAATGTGCAAGTGATGTTTCAATAATGTTTTTCATTTGTTTTAACAATGTGGTGATGTTTGGAGTTGCAATTAGAAAAATAATGCTCTTGGTGTGTTTGGTAAATTAAAGTAAAAACAAAGAGGATGCAATTCCTAACTAATGGAAGACATGATTAGTTAGCCACCAAGAGGTTTTATGCATAAACCCTAAGATTCTAGTTAATGATTGTAAGCAAAAATGTTATGATTAAATTAAAAATGTAGTTGTGATTGGAATACTTACAAAGTTAGTTGGATTGGATTAGAAGCCCTAAAATTCGTATGGTTATGTGTTTTTGAGAGGGTAATGATAGTTTGAAGGTGAATGACAAAATGAGGAGGGTGTTTGGGTTTGAAAATAAGAGCATGAACCATCTGTGGATTCGGCGGACCAGGCGGAACCAAAAAATGGGTTCCGCCCGTATGGTCTGAGGGTGCCGTGGGTGTCTGTAGGAAAAATGAAAAAGGGATTGTCTTGATTTTTGTGGTTTTATCCTAATGTTCAAACCTAAGATTTTAAGTCTTATTGTGTATGACTAAGCCTAGGAATGATGAATGTTTCATATTCAAGAGGTTTAATGAAAACGTTGATGGAATGATTGACGTGGAAAAACTTTCTTAGTTAATATGTTCCTCAATGAACAATTTTAACAAGATGGTGATGATGGATCACAATGTGTCTTTAAAGACTGTGATGAATTAAATTGTTGCTGAAGTCAATGCATCCTTTGTTGACGAGATAACATTGTTGATGAAGAAATTCCTTTGTTGATACGAATTAGCTTGTTCAAGCGGAGCTTGTTGATGTGCTTCTTCATTAAATACTCATATGAGATCATTCAGCGTTTTGGAGAATCATTGGGTAAGTAAGTATTAAAAGTGCAAGTACCACTTGTGCTTTTCTTATCAACTTATTACCGGTGCAATTCCATTTGGCATACACTATGGTTTCTCTTCCCGTTCTTTTGGGACACCATAATCCTAGTGGTGTAGTACCTTTAAGTGAATCCAAGCAAGCTCTTTCGAAATAGTTGTTTTTAGGATCTTCTCTAAGAAACGAGCACATAGACAAGCACTAAACATAATGTTGAGTTACATTTGTTGTAAGAACAAGTATACTCCCAAACCTTTCTCTATGTTTAGTTTTACCTACGGATTAACTAATCTCATTCTTGATGAGTCATCAAGGACTTAATTTTTGTGAACAAGTGAAGAACTAGGAATGTTCTTGAGTGATTATCCCTTACTTTTGGAGCTTGCTTAAGTTAATAAATAATCTTTCAAAAATTAACATTCCTTTTGATATTGCTTGACTTAATTTTTGACACAAGATGAAAGGATGTTGTTTTTCAATTTTTAATAGTCCATCTTCCTTGTTATTGATTTTGACAAACTTGTCTTATCAATGTTGGGCTTTCGACTGAGTCATCATCTACCAAAGATGATATCTTAGAAGGAGGTGGTCTTTCATTGAATGTTAAATTCAATGATTCCTCGACTCTTTGGGTTTATTTTCTTAAGACCTCATAAGTGTAAATGTCTAAGATGTGCAACATCATAAGACTATGGGTCGAGTTTGATGTTCACATCCTAGAAGTTTAATAAATCATTTTCTCCCAATCATTCAAATAAAATTCAATTGATTAGTTTTACTTTGTGTATCTTTCGTGAAGCTTTTAGCAAAGAATGATTGGACTTAAGATGCTATTGAAAATATAGGGTATAATACCAAATGACTTTTGTACTATAAGTGTTTGTGAAATGTTGTGGTTTTGCTAGATTTGCAAGCATCACAAAAGTGTTGGTTGTCTTATCACTTAAGAGATTCTTAGTTCACTTACTTGTAGATAAGAATTAAGTGAGACTTACTCAAGAGTTACTCGTGTATTTTTCCGAAAGATTAGACGAGACCAGACACCCTATATCTCCTAATAGAAATAGTATTAAACCACTTTACTTATGAAGGATCTAATCCTCATTGTTACTCACATAACATAAATACCTTATATTAAAGACTACTACTAACACTTATGACAAATCATACTACTAATCAACAAGAAACATAAAAAGGTAAGTTGAAGAGATGTGTACCTTTTAAGCTCCATAGATTAGCCATCAAGAAGATAAATATAAAACAAATAATCTTGATACGTAGATAGGCTAAACACAACTTCTTATAAATCCAAGAAAGTTGGAAAGACACGTAAAAGTATTGACCATGATATTTTTATCCCTTTATCATGTGTTCCTATTAGAGCTAGAGTAACATCTTCAATGCATTCTTAGGTTTTACAAACACAACATGTTTTGTTTTACTTATTGATGATTCATTAGAGTTAAATCCTAATCCGGTTCTATCTCTAAATGACTTTTGATTCTTCAAACAACTTTCAAGAGTTTTTGAACTTTCTTCAAATTTAGGAATCATTTTTCCTTTTTTTCATTTTGTTTTAGAATTTCATGTTTGTACTCTAGACATACTTTACATTCTAAATCAATTTCAACATGACTCTCAAGTCTAGACATCTTATCTTCTAATATGATTTCTTTTTCAAAAGTGTTTACACAAGATCTTGAAGTTTCATCGTTAAAGATAGTTTTTAGGTACATGTTGCATGAAAGTTTAGACTCATTTTCTATTTTAGAAAACTCTAGGACAAATGTGTCAAAGCAAAAATGTTTGGTTTCAAAATGTACCTTGCTTGGCGATTTAGCTAAGAGAGAATCACAAACCGGATGGTTGGCTTCATCTTCATCCGTGTAAGTCCATGAATCACAAGCAAGTCCACCAAAGAGCTTGACATGAGAAGTCATCTTCACTTACACCTTCATTTAAAACATTTAAACTAGTAGTACATGTATTAATCTCAACTAAATGTTTATCAATTAATTCTTCTAAGACCTCTAACTTAAATGTGAGATCAAATTGATCATCTTGGTTTTCAAATTTACTTTTCCATTTAAGCATGCTTTCTTTTTCAAATGGTGGTGGGTTTTGAATAGGTTGCCCTTCTTTGAGATTTTCAAAATCCATGGATCGATCCAAGTTTTAAAATACAGTTTATTTTAAGGAACTTGGGTAACGTAGCTCTGATACCAATTGTGGAAAACTAGAAGGGGGGTTGAATAGTTTACCTCTTTAAAAATCCTTTTCAACTTAAGTATCTGTGGAAAACTAGAAGGGGGGTTGAATAGTTTTAGCGTTTTAAAATCTTTTTAACTTGTTTAGTTAGCTTTGAAACTTTCCGTTTGATCAAAGATATATGCACAATCACAAATATATAACATGCAAGTAAAGGAAAGAAACGATCAAACCACAACACGAGTATTTATCGTGGTTCGGCTACAAGGACTCTTTTTCCTTGCCCTACGTCCACGCCCCGAGTATCCAACTCGAGAGTTTCTTTCACTAGTCAACAAGCTCCTTTCACCGGCGGAGAAAACCTTACACGTCGCTTATACTTTTACCGACACAAAGCTAGATGTCGAGTTCTTTTACAAGGGCACAACCACTCCCAACACTCTTTGTATTTTGAGGACTAAAATACTAACCACTCACTTCAGAATATACACAAACAAATGACGCGTAAACAATACTAGTTTACACAATACTAAGCTAACAAGTCTTGCCACGTTGTGTTGGAAACTTGTAACTTTTAGACGACCTTGTGAGCTTCTTTGCTACAATAGAAAACTTCACATGTACAAGGTTAAGAGGTTAGAAGAAAAGGATCAGTGTGTGTGTAAAATATGTGCTCAAGAGGTTGGCCAAAAATCAAGTTATGGCTTGGTATTTATAGCCCAACAAACTGTGGACTCGGCGGATCAGGCGGAACCCTCATTTGGGTTCCGCCCGTGTACCCCCAGGGTTCCGCCGGGTCTGCAGTAGGTTTTGGCAATAACTTCCCAAACCAAACAAGGTCTTGTCTCATAACTTCTATCAACCAAACAATGTCACATCACTTGAAGTTAGTCAAACATGAAACTTGTAAGCAACATGAAAGCAAGTCAAACACACAACTTGCCATAAATACATAATGACAAAACTTGCCATAAATATGATGTGACTTATTTCTAATTTAAGAAATAAACTTGTGTTATGTTTTATGAAATGTAAAATGTAGCAAAAGTCTAGTTTATGCAAGTCTTAAAAACTAAGAATATGTTTTGCTTAAAACTAAAGTTTACATTTTGTCGTTAACAAAACTTAGCGAAGATCGTAAAATATAAATAACGTTTTTAGGCGATATTTGTATTAACAATCTCCCCCTTTTTGTTGATGACAAAACATAAACTTTGTTTTTAAGTATCACACAAAATCTTGGTTTTTAAGACTTAAAAAAATTATATTAACCTTGTTTTACTTAAGAGATGAAAAGCATATTAAGTATTGAAGGTATAATATATTTCTCCCCCTTTTTGTCGAAACAAAAAGTAGAGTAGCGAAGCGGAATAATCGCCATGCTCCCCCTTGGTCGATACTCCCCCTAAATGGAGTACCAATATGGGAAACATGGATTTGGAGACCTACAAAAAAAATGGTTAGTTGATGATATATATAGTCAAGTTTGTAGTTACCACACACATTGCAACCACATTGACAACACAACTTTGATCAACCAACATTGCACAAAATAAGTAGAAAGAAATTTCATTTCAAGTAAAATTTTGACTTTTAAAAAGTCAAAAGACAAGAAATGTGTACATATGCTTCTACTTGTACACAAAAACTAAGAAAATAAAAGAAAATCCTACATTCCTAATGTGGGGCAAACGGCCTCCAAGGGTTGGTTTAGGATTTGTTGGGGTGGGAAAGTGCATCCAAACGTTCAATGACGTGTTGGAATGCAAACCGGGTTTCATTTTGGAATTGGTGAAGCACGGTTTTTATGGTTTCACCCATTTGCTCACAATGTGGGCAACCATGGGGATGGGTGGGTGAAAATGGGTTGGTTTTTGTGTCTTGGTTTAGGGGTGGGTTTGGTTTTGTTTCTTGGGTGGAGGATGGATTTGGTATTGATTCAAGCAAGGTGGTTTGAAATTCCATTGCTTGATGAAGGTGGTTGTCAACCATGCTTTGTATTTCCTCATAAGAAGGAAAGAAAGACTCATAGGTTTGGGGTTGAGAAGGTGGTGGAGTTGGGTGATCATTGTTTTCAAAATTTGGTTCTCCATAGAGAGGACCATGGATCTCACGGTAAATAGGGTGAAACAACAACGGTTTTGGTTGTTGGTACAATGGTGGTGGTGGTTGGGTAGGTTCAAGATCATCATCAAGGTCAAAAATTGACCTTGGTGATTGGTTTGCAAAAGGTGGTGGTTGGGTATGTCTAGGTGGTAGATCATTCAAATCTTGGACATACGGGTGTGGTGATGTTGGAGGAGACCCGAAAAGCTCCATAGGTTCAACTTTTGGAAATGGTGATGGTGATGGAGTCTTTGATGGTTGAGTTGGAGCACTTGGTGGAGTTGGGTCAATAGGTGATTTAGTAGGTGGTGGAGTGTGCTCATTTGGTTCATTGGGTGATGGAGTTGGAGATGCTAGGTTCAAAAAATGTTCATTTTTGATGGGTGATGTGAATTCATCCGAGGATGAAGAGCTAAGGTTGATGGGTTGGTTACACCAAAGTGGTTTCACACTTATCCGGGCGGTTTTCCGGATGATTTTTGAGGTTTGAGAGGTGTTTGTTGACTTGGTCATGGTGAGAAATGGTTTAAAGTTTCAGAATTGTGAGGTAGAAGGTGTGATTTGTTAGTGTTTAGGAAGGCTTGATTTATAGTGATGAAGGTTTGTGGGAAGGAGTGTTTGGATTTGATGTTAGTCCATACAAAAATGGTGGTTCCTAATGATTTGGAAAACTTAATTGTGGGTTGTCATGTCATGGAAGTCAATCCAATGAAAATGGTGAAGTGAGAAGACAAGCTTGCACTAAATTCTTAGTGGTTTTGGTGAGTTTGTTTGATGAGAAATTCTCAGGGATCTGAAGGAGCCTTTAAAAGGGGTCCTTCTTTGTTGTGTGAAGGAGACTTGAGGTAGTTATAGCTATTTTTGAATTTTGGCGGGAAATGGGTTTGGGTGAGTTCTAAGGAATGCTAAGTACCTTAGTAAGCTAAACACATTGCAAGTAATGGATTTCTAGCTAAAAGGATTGGATTTTGGTGTTTGGATGTTGAAATGTTGAAAAGAAAAATAAAAATTCTGCAGGACACTGGCGGTACCCTGGGAATACACAGGCGGAACCCAAATTTGGGTTCCGTCTGGTCCGTTGGGCCAAACCTAGGTTACCCAGGTTTTGAACGGGCGGAACCCAATTTTGGGATCCGCCGGTTCCGCCAGTGCTGAAAAACGAGGCAGAACGCGATTTAAACCCGCTAGACGATTTTCAAATTTTTCAAAAAGTCCTAAAACCAAAAATATAATTCATATCTGGTTAGGAAATGCAAAAATTAGACATGTAAACGTTCAAAGTATAAGACTTTGATCGGGGGCTAGCGAAATTCACTAAACTTAGTGAAAATAAGATAATCATGAAATTATTGACAACTTGCCAAACGTTGTCATCCTGCAACATTGTTAGTTGAAACATGTTCCAAAGTGTATTAAACATTGTACTAACACACAAATACATGACAAACATTGTTTAAAACTACCAAATTGTTTTAATAGCACCTTGTGCCAAACACTCCTAACACACCCGCACTCATTGACGGTCCATCTTCTTCTTCATCTTCCCGAGGAATCTCCCGATGTTTTTGAACATCCCTTTTGTTTGCTTGAACTCCTCCGACTCATTTGGAATATCCGGAAGTTGGGAAAGGTATTCTAGAGGTGGGAGCCTAGAGTTTGGCAAATTGTCATCTTCACTCATTGAGGAAGAAGATGATGAGGTAGGAGGATGAGGACGTTTTCCTTGGGCTCTATACATTCTCTTATCACTTAGTGGGACAAAGGTATGTGGGATGAGAGAGTAGTCAAGACGAAGATTGTTTGGAGTTGGTGGAATGGGTGAAATGAACCTAAAGAGACGGGTCAAGAGCATTCCATACGGCATAGCCGTTGTGCCATGCACGGGAATGTCGGCCATTCTCTTAGCCATGTAGTAAGCAAGATTGAAAGGTTGCCTAGTGGATAAAGAGTAGAGCATGTAGCATAGGCAAAGGTTGATATGGTCTCGGTTTCCTATAGTGCTTATAACATTGGCTCTAAGGACTTCCTCCCATTTCTTGAATTGGGGCAAGAGTTCATTAAGTTCCATTCCATATGGATCCTTTTCGACCTCATTTCCCCCACGGGTTCTCCTAGTGGTGGTTGTCCTAACAAAGAGGTGGTTACGGAGTACATCTTTTGACACAAGTGGTGTATCATAAGGATGGAAACGGTCATCTAGGGTGTCAAGGGTTGAAAGGGAGTGCAAATCGGAGTAGATACAAGTACCTTGGTTTGGAATTCCTAGGATTTGAGCAAACTCCTCAAGAGTGAAGGAATATTGATTACCACTAACCCTAAAGTTGACGGATATGAAATCATATTCTCCCGTGGAGAGGGTGACGGAGGCATAGAATTCTAAGATAAATCTAGGACAAATAGGCTCGTCTATAGTCAAAAGACACTCAAAATTGATTGCGGCGAACTCGTTGTAAAGGTTTGTGCCTTCTAGGAAGGACGGGTCAATGGTTCTACCCTCATGGACATAGTATTTTTCTAAGGCTTTGAAGATGTTGACTTGGTTTGGGGTAAGGCCTTTTGTTTTGTGGTGTTTTGGTAAGTACTTGATTGTGTCCTTGTGGTCGTAATGGGTTAGAGGAGGCATGATGATACCTAGAACAACAAAATTTTCACATTTTAAGTAAACTACTTATTTTAATGTGGATGTTCTAGTGTGTGCCTATATGAAAACAATGTGGAGGTGCGGTTATCTTGACTCATTTTGATGCATCAAAAGTGTTTTATAATGCAAGTTTTGTTATAAAAACAAAAGATAACCCAAACACTCCTAGTTCAATGTAGCTACGTTTGAATGTACCCGAAAATACATATTAATTATGTATTCCCTTTAGCATTCAAGAGACATTATGCAAGTGATGTTTTGAATATAACGTTTTGATTTTGTATTCTCAATGTGAGACGAAAAAATATTTGTCCTACTTGTGAGAAATTTTTGCAAAAATTTGACATGGGGTGGTTTAGCAAGTATGTTTACACTAAGTGAGAAATCACTTCCTAACTATGGGAAACATGATTAGTTTTGTTAAACACCTAATTTTTATGCATGAGTTTGTTAAGTTTAATGCATAACCCCAAGTTTTTATTTTTGTGCAAAAATGGAATTCCTAGACTCAGATCAGGATTGTAATCAAGATAAGATACTTACAATGATGATGGATTAGCAATGTGATTGAATGGAAGACCAGAATTTCGTGGGTATGGTTGAGAGGAATGGTGAATAGTAACAGTTTTTGGAAGTTGTGGTATGGAATAATGGGTGTTTGGTTTAATATAAACAAATGTATGGGTTCTGCAGGTCGGCGGACACGGCGGATCCCAATATTGGGTTCCGTCCGTTATGTCTCAGGGTTCCGCCAACCCTGCAGTGGAAAATGGTTATTGATTTGTTTTGATTTTTGTGATTTTTGTCTAATGTTCAGAACTACAGTGTAGGTTCCATGAGTCCTAAGCCTAGCCTAAGAAGGTTAAAAGGTTCACGTTTAAGGGGTTTGGTGAGGATGTCGGCTATGTTGTCTTCGGAAGAAACTTTCTCAATTGAGATATTTCCTTTTTGAACGTTGTCACGAAGGAAATGATGACGGATTTCAATATGTTTGGTACGAGCATGTTGAACCGGGTTTTTACTGAGATCAATGGCACCTTTGTTGTCACAAAGAATTGTGATGTCGTTGAGTTGAATTCCGTAGTCGACAAGAGCTTGCTTCATCCAAAGAGCTTGTTGACATGCCTTTCCGGCCGAAACGTACTCGGCTTCCGTTGTTGAAATAGCAAGAGCCGTTTGCTTCTTAGAGAACCATGAGGTGAGACAATGTCCAACAAAAGTACAAGTACCACTTGTGCTTTTTCTATCGACATAGTCACCGGCATGATCCGAGTCGGCATACACTATGGTGTCTATTCCCATTCCTTTGGGATACCATAATCCTAAATGTGTAGTGCCTTTAATATACCTAAAAATCCTTTTAACGGCTTCGAGATGGGTAGTCTTAGGATCTTCTTGAAAGCGAGCACATAGACAAACACTAAACATAATGTCGGGTCTACTAGCCGTTAGGTAGAGTAGACTACCAATCATACCTCTATATTTAGTGCTATCTACGGATTCACTTTCCTCATCCTTGGTGAGTTTAGTTTCCGTGGACATGGGAGTTTTGATAGGTTTCTAATCTTCTAATCCAAATTTCTTAAGCATGTCCTTAATGTATTTAGATTGGTTAAAGAAGATACCATCTTCAAGTTGTTTAATTTGGAGTCCTAGGAAAAAGTTGAGTTCTCCCATCATACTCATTTCAAACTCGTCATGCATGATTTTTGAGAAATCCACACATAATTCTTGACAAGTTGATCCGAATATAATGTCATCAACATAGATTTGGACTATGATAATATGTGAATCTTTCTTCTTAGTGAAGAGAGTATTATCAACTAAGCCCATGGTGTACTTATGGTCAACTAGGAAGGTTTTAAGTCGATCATACCATGCTTTTGGAGCTTGCTTGAGTCCGTAAAGAGCCTTTTTAAGTTTGTAAACATAATTAGGTTTTTCAAAATCGATGAAGCCCGGTGGTTGAGCAACATACACTTCTTCATTAATGACTCCGTTTAGAAATGCACTTTTGACGTCCATTTGAAAGAGTTTAAAATTATGTGCACATGCATAAGCAAGTAAGATACTAATTGACTCGAGCCTAGCTACCGGAGCATACGTTTCATCGTAGTCGATACCTTCTTGTTGATTATATCCTTGTGCTACTAGCCTAGCTTTGTTTCTAGACACAATTCCATTTTCATCCATTTTATTTCGAAATACCCATTTCGTTCCAATTATTGTTTGACACTTTGGTTGAGGAACTAATGTCCATACATCATTCCTAACAAATTGGTTTAATTCTTCTTGCATTGCAATTACCCAAGATTCATCCTTAATGGCTTCATTAATATTCTTAGGTTCAATGGTTGATACGAAGCAAAAATAATTACTTTCATTTTGGACTTTTGATCTTAGTGTTCTTTCATTAATGTTGCCTATGACACTATCTAATGGATGACTTTTAGATTCTTTGACATTAACAATTTCCTTGTTTAACAGTTCATCATCCTTGTCATTATCTAAGATATTTTGACTTTCAATTGCTTGGCTTTCAACTAAGTCATCATCTACCAAAGGTGATGTCTTAGAGGGAGGTGGACTTTCGTCAAATGTTACGTTCAACGATTCCTCGACTCTTAAGGTTTCTTTGTTTAAGACAATGTAAGCTTTACTATTTTGTGAATATCCAAGGAATACACCTTCATAAGACTTTGGGTCAAATTTGGTGAGATAATCCTTGGTGTTAAGAATGAAGCATTTACTCCCAAACACTCTAAAATATCCTAATGTAGGCTTTTTACCTTTATAAAGTTCATAAGGTGTTTTATTCAAAAATCGTCTAATTAGGACTCGATTTAAAATGTACGTTGATGTGTCAACGGCATTACACCAAAACTTTTGTGGAATAGATTGTTCATTAAGCATTGTTCTACTCATCTCTTGTAATGTCCGGTTTTTACGTTCTACTACACCATTAGATTGAGGAGTACGTGGAGCCGAAAAATTATGAGTAATTCCATTATTATCACAAAATTTTCCAAATTGAAATTCATTATCAAATTCACGACCGTGATCCGTTCTAATAGACACAATATTAGATCCTACTTGATTTTGAATTTTCTTACTTAGAATCTCAAATTTATCAAAAGCTTCATTTTTACTTTTCAAAAATTTTGTCCAAGTATATCGTGAGTAATCATCTACTATGACCAAAGTGTAGAAGTTACCTCCATAACTTTGTACAGCGGATGGACCAAATAAATCCATATGTAAAAGTTCTAGACATCTAGACGTAGACACCAAGTTTTTAGCCTTATGGCTATTATGGACTTGTTTACCGACTTTGCAAGCATCACAAAAGTGTTGGTCATATTTCAACTTAGGTAGGTTTCGAACTAAGTCTTTGGAGGAGAGGTTTTGGATTAGTCTCATGTTAGCGTGTCCTAAACGTCTATGCCATAAAGTTGAAGATTCATCTAATGAGGTAAGACAAAGTTTGTCTCTAGATGTTGAATCCAACTTCATGACGTATACGTTGTTCTTAAGGACACCTTTGGCTATGGTTATACCATCTTTAAGTATTTTACTACCGTTCTCACTAAAAAGAACATTATACTTATTACGACAAAGTTGACTAATACTAAGGAGATTAAATCCTAAGTTATCAACATGAGCAACATCATCTATAGAAAGGGAGTCATGAGAGATTGTACCTTTTTCGATGATTTTGCTCCTAGCATTACTACCAAACGTAACATTACCTCCATCACATTTGCGATATGTTGAGAAGAGGCTTTTATTACCCGTCATGTGCCTTGAACAACCGCTATCCTTGATCCATTCATCCGGATCCAAGCAAACTTTGAGGCACACCTATTTTATGAAAAACACTCAAACATTTGGTCCCCAATTTCTCATGGGTCCATTTTGGTTAAGCATACCATTAATTTGTCTCAAATATGAAAATAGATCATAAGGGTTCCATGGCATGTAGTTTGAGGTTTGGTAATGTCCAGGAGTGTTTTGATTCCAAACATGTTGGTAGTTTGGTCGAGCATTGAAGTTGCTCTTTGGAAAGGGGCGTTTGGGAATTGGAGTCTTAGGTCTTGGTTGAGTAGTCTTAGCTCTAAATTCATTTTTACTAAGTCCTACTCCAGTTTTAAAGGCAGGTTTGGTTCCATTTTTATATGTGACTTTAACAAATTTAGAACGATCCGATGTGGATGGTGTTACTGCTGCAGCAGACCTGGCGGAACCCTCGGGACCAACGGGCGGAACCCATTTTTGGGTTCCGTCTGGTCCGCGGGCTGCTGTAGCAGTTTTGTTTGTTTCATGTGTGTTCTTTTCTTGTTTCGTTTGTTCCTTAACGATTTCTACTTTCCTGAAACCTAGACCTGTTTTATCAAACGGTGACTTTTGAAGTTTCATTATTTCATCCGCACATGAAATGCTCTTATCGAATTTTTTGAACTTTGTGGTTTGTTTGATTAGATCATTTTGAGTAATTTTAAGTTTTTCAACTTCAAGTTTAAGTTCTTCACATGATTTGCATGTGGTTTCAATACCTTTACTCTTTTCTAATCTCTTAGCTCTTTCTTTTAATTCATAAACTTCATTTTCCAAAAACTCCTTTTTAGTTTTCAAAAATTTGTTTTTGTTTATGATTTTTAAGCTTAGTTCACAAAGTTTGTTATATTCATTTTGTAAAGTATCATCATCTATAGAGGAGTAAGATGAGTCGGAGAGTACCTCATTTGAGTTGTGAGCCATGAGAGCAATATCATCATTCTTTGGCTCATCATCATCTCCTTCATAGTCACTCCAAGCACCACCCACAAAAGCTTGTTGAGGTTTGCTCTTGGGTGGTTTTGGACATTCTCCTATAAGATGACTTGTGTCTCCACACCGATAACACTTTCTTTCAACTTTTCCTTTTCGATCATCACGATCTTTCCGGAAGTTTTTCTTGTCATCTTTGGGTTGCCTAACAAACTTCCCTCGCCTACGAAAGAACTTCTTGAAGTCTCTCACGGCCATAGCATATTCCTCATCATCACTATCCGAAGTAGATTCTTCATCGTCACTTGATTGGACTCTAGCTTTCAAGGCAATGGACTTAACTTTTTCTTTCTTGCCTCTAACTAGCTCCGAATCTTTTTCCATTACCATTTCATGAACTTTGAGGTTTCCAATAAGCTCATCAAGTGACATGCTTGAAAGATCTTTGGATTCTTCAATTGCCGTCACTTTTGCTCTCCACTTCGGATGGAGTGCTCTAAGAAATTTCCTGACAAAGTTCTTACTACAAAAAGATTCGTCAAGTGCTTTGAGTGAAGTAATAATAGTGTTAAACCTAGCAAAAGCATTATCAATAATCTCATCTTCGGTAATAACAAATTGTTCATATTGTTGAACAAGAAGATCAATTTTGTTATCTTTAACTTGTGAATTTCCTTGATGAGTGACAATTAAAGATTGCCAAATATCTTTGGCGGTTTTACATAAAAAGACTCTTTCATATTCTTTCTTAGGCAAAGCGTTGTAAAGCATCATTTTAGCTTCATTATTTTTACCTATTAATTTCTTTTGATCATCATCTTTAATGTTAGTAACTACGTTATCACCATCAACAATTATATACCATAAATCTATATCTTTAGATTTCACGTAAGTTTCAAAACGGTTTTTCCAATAAATAAAACCATTTGCTTCAAAGAGTGGTGGTCTTTGCATAGATTGCCCTTCTTTGTAATTTTCAAAATCCATGGATCGTTTCAAGTTTTAAAACACAATATATTTTAAAAGCTTGAGTAACGTAGCTCTTGATGCCAATTGTGGAAAACTAGAAGGGGGGTTGAATAGTTTTAGCGTTTTAAAATCTTTTTAACTTGTTTAGTTAGCTTTGAAACTTTCCGTTTGATCAAAGATATATGCACAATCACAAATATATAACATGCAAGTAAAGGAAAGAAACGATCAAACCACAACACGAGTATTTATCGTGGTTCGGCTACAAGGACTCTTTTTCCTTGCCCTACGTCCACGCCCCGAGTATCCAACTCGAGAGTTTCTTTCACTAGTCAACAAGCTCCTTTCACCGGCGGAGAAAACCTTACACGTCGCTTATACTTTTACCGACACAAAGCTAGATGTCGAGTTCTTTTACAAGGGCACAACCACTCCCAACACTCTTTGTATTTTGAGGACTAAAATACTAACCACTCACTTCAGAATATACACAAACAAATGACGCGTAAACAATACTAGTTTACACAATACTAAGCTAACAAGTCTTGCCACGTTGTGTTGGAAACTTGTAACTTTTAGACGACCTTGTGAGCTTCTTTGCTACAATAGAAAACTTCACATGTACAAGGTTAAGAGGTTAGAAGAAAAGGATCAGTGTGTGTGTAAAATATGTGCTCAAGAGGTTGGCCAAAAATCAAGTTATGGCTTGGTATTTATAGCCCAACAAACTGTGGACTCGGCGGATCAGGCGGAACCCTCATTTGGGTTCCGCCCGTGTACCCCCAGGGTTCCGCCGGGTCTGCAGTAGGTTTTGGCAATAACTTCCCAAACCAAACAAGGTCTTGTCTCATAACTTCTATCAACCAAACAATGTCACATCACTTGAAGTTAGTCAAACATGAAACTTGTAAGCAACATGAAAGCAAGTCAAACACACAACTTGCCATAAATACATAATGACAAAACTTGCCATAAATATGATGTGACTTATTTCTAATTTAAGAAATAAACTTGTGTTATGTTTTATGAAATGTAAAATGTAGCAAAAGTCTAGTTTATGCAAGTCTTAAAAACTAAGAATATGTTTTGCTTAAAACTAAAGTTTACATTTTGTCGTTAACAAAACTTAGCGAAGATCGTAAAATATAAATAACGTTTTTAGGCGATATTTGTATTAACAGTATCCTTTAATAACTTTAGGTTTGATCAATAATATAGACATACCATTATATGTTTGTTTCTTTCAAAAGCTTTTAGTGTGAGTATCAATTCTAATTATACATGTTTCTTACTTTGAAAAGCTTTACTTGTGACGATCCTAACTTTGCTTGTTTAGTTCTTTGAAAAGCTTTTACATTTGTTTGAAAACATAAAGACAACTTTACTTGTTTTACTTCTTTGAAAAGCTTTATATGTAGTTAACAATTCTAACTAAATAACAACATGCAATAAGCAAAGATAGAGAAAGAAACGATCAAACCACAACACGATTGTTTATCGTGGTTCGGCTACAAGGACTCTTTTTCCTTGCCCTACATCCACGCCCCGAGTTACCAACTCGAGAGTTATAAACACTAATCAACAAGCTCCATTCACCGGCGGAGAAAACCTTACACGTCGCTTATACTTTTACCGACACAAAGCTAGATGTCGAGTTCTTTTACAAGGGTACAACTACTCCCACTCGTCGCTTACACTTTTACCGACACAAAGCTAGATGTCGAGTTCTTTACCAAGGGTACAACCACTCCCAACACTCTACGTATTTTGAGGCCTAAAATACTAACCAATCTCTACTGAATATACATGACACAAAGTAAGTATAAACTATCAAAGCTTATACATGATCAAGCTACCAAGACTTGCAACTTTAGAGTTGAAGCTTGCAACTTCTTGAATGATCTTGTGGAGTTCCTTGCTACATAAGAGAATCACACAAGTCAGGGGTTACTAAGTTAGTTGAGAGAATATGTGAAAAAATGTCCTAAAAGGGTTTTTCAAAACAAACAAGTGGTTTGGTATTTATAGCAACCAATACTGCATGCTCGGCGGATCAGGCGGAACCCTGAGATGGGTTCCGCCCGTGTACCCCCAGGGTACCGCCGGGTCTGCAGTAGGTTTTTGCAATAACTTCCCAAACCAAACAATGTCTTGTCTCATAACTTCTAGCAACCAAACAATGTCACATCACCTAAAGTTAGTCAAACATGAAACTTGTAAGTAACATGAAAGCAAGTCAAACACACAACTTGCCATAAATACATAATGACAAAACTTGCCATAAATATGATGTGACATATTTCTAATTTAAGAAATAAACTTGTGTTATGTTTTATGAAATGTAAACTTTAGTTAAACAAGACTTAAACACTTCAAGTGATGATTTACTCTTAGCTAAATTTCATACTTTGTCATTAACAAAACTTAGCAAAGATCGTAAAATATAAATAACGTTTTTAGGCGATATTTGTATTAACAGGTTCTAATGTAATCCTTGGTAGTCATGAATAAAACGATCACTTTCTTTGTATTTAGTGATGTGTAAAGTGCAGTGTTCAAAGGAAAATCACAAAGACCAATTGCAGGCCAAGAAAAGCAGAAAGCACAGGGTATTTATATCTAATAGATAATTCATTAAAGATAGGCAGTGGTGCTTATAAAAACGACAGTTTTTTAGACACTGCATAGCACCAAAACATATTTACAGACTGCATAGTTTTTTAGATGAACCGTAGATTGTTACATCTAAGCAGCAAAAGATGGTGCCATTTGTTTTTACATGGTGCATAGTGTTAGTGGATAATTAGGCCCAAGCCCGGTTTGTGGGTTTTGGGTATTAGGGTTTCACTATTATAAATAGTGGATGATTAATAAGATTATACCTACGGGTTTTATCATTATCTTACATGGTATCAGCCAGTGATCCTAAACCCTAAAATACCTTCCGCTCTTTAAAACCCAAAAAACCCTACTTTAATTTTTCCGGTCCGTAGCATGTATATCCCATCTCCGTCATCAACACAGTCAACAACCAAATACAACACTCTCAAACCCATCTCAGATCTATAATCGAAAAAAAAAAAAAAAAAAAATTGTACCAGTCATCTGCTTGAAGAAAACGTGGCCGCTTGATTTGATTGGACATGGATAAACGTTTTGTGTATTGATTTTCGTGGGATGCTGCTTTTGTGTTATGTTCAATCTGTTTGGTGATGCTCATCAAAAGACGTGAAGTATCTTATTCAAATAAAGGGAGCAAAAGATGTTACGATGAAATTTGTTTTTTGTTTTATCCTTTTTACCATATATTTATTATTTCTGCATTAAAAAAAATAATAATAATAAAAAAAAAAGAAAAAAAAAAAGAAAGTTATTTAATTGTTTGTTTTTGTTTTATGTCGAATCCAGGGTATCAATTCCCGAGACGACTTTTGTTGGTGTCGAATCCAGGGTATCAATTCCCGAGACGACTTTTGTTGGTGTCGAATCCAGGGTATCAATTCCCGAGACGACTTTTGTTGGTGTCGAATCCAAGGTATCAATTCCCGAGACGACTTGTGTTGGTGTCGAATCCAGGGTATCAATTCCCGAGACGATTTGTGTTGGTATCATATTTGCTTTCTTAGTTTATTTTGGTTTATTGCTTTAATTTGGTTTTTTAGTTTACTACTCCAGTTCGAGCTTTCGCGATTTCGCCGCTCGAACTGCGGGGGAGTGTTAGTGGATAATTAGGCCCAAGCCCGGTTTGTGGGTTTTGGGTATTAGGGTTTCACTATTATAAATAGTGGATGATTAATAAGATTATACCTACGGGTTTTATCATTATCTTACACATAGTAGTCCGTACAACATAGATTATTATACATAAATAGCGTGCTCTGCTTCTGCACTTGTCGTATGCGATCCTGGTCTGATTAGTCTGTTTTTTTGGATTTCTTCAGTGATGGTTTCTCTGTGTGGAAAACTAGAAGGGGGGTTGAATAGTTTTACGTCTTTTTCGTTTTGCTTATTTTATAAAAGATAGTTTCTAAGATAAAACTTTCAAATCACTTTAATACATAAATATATATACTAGTTAATTTATGATTTTGTATAAATACTACTTATGTATAATGTACAATTTCAAAACACTTAACTACAAAAGTATAAATACAAGATTTATTAAAGGTTTTATATATACAATGCTTATGTATAATGTTTGGAAAGAATATACAATTTCATATATTTTATGTAAGCATATATATGTGTAGTAGTGTATAGATATAATTATATGTACTAGGTTGGTTTTTGTAAGATTAGTTTTATGAATGAATTTTAGTTTGATCTTTATGTGAAATCAACATATGCACAATACTATCAATTATGACTATGTGTGAAATGCAAGTAAGTAATAAATCAAAGAGTGAGAGATGGAAAGATCAAACCGAGACACAAAGGATTTATAGTGGTTCGGCTACAAGGACACCTTCCTTGCCCTACTCCACTCCCCGAGTCACCTACTCGAGAGTTTTCTTCACTAGATCAAAGACCTCCTTTATGGCGGAGAAAACCGTACACACCAATATACACACCAATTTACACACCAATCTTCACACCAATCTACACACCAATCTACACACCAATCTTCACACCAATCTACACACCAATCAACTATTTTCTTCACACCAATCTTCTACACACCAATCTTCTATACACCAATCTTCTATTCTCTTCACACCTTCAAAGTACTAATGTCTTGACACCTTCAAGTCACTAATATCTTCACAACTTCAAAGCACTAGTGTCTTGACACCTTCAAGCCACTAATGTCTTCACAACTTCAATGCACTAATGTCTTGACACCTTCAAGCCACTAATGTCTTCACAACTTCAATCTACAAATGTCTTCTAGTCTTCTCCACTAGAGATCCTTAATTTCTTCACTACAAGATCCTATTGCTACAATCTCCTATCACTACTACTATCTAACCCTTCTTCTTCACTTCAAGTTACACTTCACACTTACAACAATTCTAGATTCTTCAACTAAATCTAGTTAACTAATACATACACCTTATTCACCAAAGTATAAAAAATATACAAGAAAATGTAAACAAACAACTTAGATAGCAAGATGATACTAAGTTGTAATACTTCTAATAGAAGTATTCTTCTCTTTGCACTTGAAAGAATGAGGCTTTGGATCACTTGGAAACAAAGGCTTATGAAATGATCAAAGGATTTTTAGGATTGAAATGGAGATCTAGAACAGAAAGTATTTGTGCAAAAAGGTGGTGAAAAAATCCAGGTTTAAGGTGGTATTTATAGGCAAAAGTTTCTGACAGAGGAGCGTGGCCGGTCCCCTTAAATCATGGCCGGTCCCCTTAAAATTAAGGGGACCGCCCTTTATAATTAAGGGGGCCGCCCAGCTGAAACGGCCAGAAACTTTGTCTTTTAGTGGGGAAAGTTTATTTGGTGAAAAACTAACTGATTTTGGTTAAATATTTGAAATCATATATTTAGTATGATTAAAACATTTTTCCTTATTACCAAAAGTGTTTTTCAAAAATATATAATAAGATTATATAATTAAATAAACTTTGTATTAGTTAATTAAATACCCCTTTGATCATACATTGCACTAAACACTTTGTTTATTCATACCTTAAGTGATTTGTTGGTGAAAGTGATTATTTATTACTAAATACGTGTTTACGTCATGATCTTTGGTTTGATAAGTTTAAGTTTTGTGATTATCAAAACATAGAGATATCGGAAGATATGAATAATGTTTTCAGTCAATTATTTATATCAACACTCTGGTGTATCCTTGTCTTCTGTGAAAAGCTCTCTTCTAGTGTTTTTTTTTTTGCTGTTCTTTTCTAGGTCTTGGTGTTTCAGATAAAACACTTTGGGTTGGCGGTAGTGTGGTAGCAGCCTTTGCAGTGGTCTGTGGTGTTTCAGATGAAAGTGTGCCAAGCTTTTCAGCGGCTTTTGGTGTTTCAGATAAAGGAGTTTCTTTGGGTGGTGGTGTACTGTCAGTTTCTTTTGGCTGAAAGGTGTCTGGTGTCTCAAACTTTGCAGTGATAGTCTTTGGTGGTGTATTAGTAGGTGTTGCAGTGACTGAATCTGTTTCTATTGTTGCACCTGTTTTATGCTTGGAAGACTCGATGCTACTTTCAGGAAGTGCGGGAGTATCTGATATTAGCAATGGTGCTTTGTTCCAACTGGTATCAAGGATGAAAACTTGTTCGTCTTTGGTACATTCTGGATCAAAGTGTAGCTGAAAATTTTTTGTTTTTCCTTGCAGAGAAAGCAGTTCTGCTGGATATTGATGGGAGTCTGGGTTAGGTATGGTATGCAGCAACTCTTTACAATCTTTTACCATCGAGTTTGCCTCATTACTGAAACATGTCATTATTCCAGTGCCACTGGCATCGGACAATGCAACTCTGAAACAATAGCTGTGAAAAAGATTTTAAAGACATTCTCTAGCGATTTTATATTTTTTGTTTGTATAAAGAGTAAATCTTGTGTTATAGCTCACCTGTAAAGCAAGTCATCATTTGATGTTGGCTGCTTACACTGGCTATGTGGAAATCGTTCTGAGATTTTATAACCGCAGTCAAAGCACTTCTTGAAAAACCATGGTCTATTTGTTTCAATTGACTGAATTGTAGCAGTCACAGTAAACCGGACATTCTGCATTATTAAATGTTAACTGGGTATTAGTTTTTGATTTTGGCAGGTTTATGTTACATTTGTTTATTACCTTCTGGTTTTCCGGGTTTTCTGCAGCTAAATCTGCTAGAGTGACGCGGTTTCTATGCTTTTCTTGTTCTGGATCTGCACATCTTTGGTACTCAACATTCAGTATTGTTGGCGGGGCTATGAATTCCTCGTACCTGTATTATTAAATGCTGTAAGTTTACTTGGTTTAAAAAGAAAAATTGTAATGCTAATTTATGAGGTTGTGGCTTTACACGTCGCGGATTTCTTTGCTTTCTGGTATGTCAGGGTTGAAGTAATATGAGGTTGCATTTGTGCTCGAAAGTTGTAGCCCTGCATAAAATTAAATTAATATACATTAACCAATGAAATTAGGTAATTGAATGATAGTATAAATGAAAAAGGCACACCGACAAATACTGATAGACAGGTTTACCTCCATAGTTTTTCACTAAGCATGAGCTAACTGCTATGATAACCGGCTTTTCTACTTTTTCATATTCTGTTTGGCGAAAAGCATGAGCATCTTGATTCCATAAAGTAAATCGGATTGTGTGGCCGCTGTTAGTGCAATAAAGGACTTGTAAGAGTGATCATTAAGTGAACAGGCAATGATTTTGTAAAGTTAATTTTTTAAGACTCACTCTAAATTCTGAACACCAATGTCTCTCCAAACTGTTGAACCTTGGCCTGCTTTGACTGAGTGCTGTATGACGGTCACATATTGGACAGATCCAATATAATCTGCAATTAACAGGGTAAAATTACATATCTACTATTATTAGCAGTTTTACACGTTTTTTTTTTGTACCTGTTAACAGTCCTTCTTTTTCATCGACTTTTGAATACAGGTCCCGATAGTAGGTAAAGTTGAAGTAGTGGTCTGGGAAGTCTACAACTGGTATGGTTTTTATATCTGTGTATGTTCCAAAAACCAATGAAAGTGAGTGAGGAACAACTTGCATCCATGATTTTGCAGGTTGAAAACCAAAGCCAGTGATCACGTAAGTTTTGTTCAGCTGAAGGAGTGCATCAAACTTGTTTTTTTCACGTAAGTTCACGTTTGCTTGTATAGCTCCTCCCTGTAAATAGAATAGCCATTGGTCAACCTAATATACTTTGGTTAAGTTTTGTTATCAATAGGAGAAATGCGAATAGTGAGTATCACCTGTCGATCAATCAACATGCAACATAACATGATTGGCCTTCCTTGCTTATTTGTTGGTGCCCATTTTCGGTAGACTCTTACATATATAGGTTTGCCAGTATCTGACTCTTTTAGGTTCTTGAGCCCAATGTCATCTGTTTCCGTAACGATTGCTTTTCCTTTAGATTCGTCCAATGGTACAATGCTAGAGCTATGTTCCATTTGCCTGCATGTTAAGAAAAAAAAAAGTATGATAAATGGATACAAATACATGTTTTGATATCAAAAAAGAATATGTGAATGCAAGTATGGATTATGAAAATCATGAAGGCAAGTAAGCATAGAATAAATGCATACAATAGCATACCGTTTTGCATAACAGAAAAAAACAAACGTCAATATAGGTAACTGCAGAAACAGAATGTATTGATTAATGAACCTGTGCTAGTGTGACCGTGTGTAAAAATTCTTTATAAACAACGTTTTTTGTTGTGTTTTTATCGTTGCCTGGACATTGTTTGATTAGCATTTTTAAGCCCTGAGGAGATGTGGCCCTTGACAATGCAACATACAATTGACCATGCGCAAAGACAGGTTCTGGTAGGTATACGCCTATTTTATTTAACGATTGCCCCTGGCTTTTGTTGATTGTCATTGCGTAACAGACTTTTCACTGGGAACTGTTTCCTTTTGAACACAAACGGTAGCTGTTCCTCTTTATTGGCGAGCACAATACGCGGCAGGTATATTGTTTCTCCCATTCTAGTACCGGTTATGATCTTTGCTTGAATAAGCCTTGTATAAACTTGAGTAACAATCATCCGCGTACCGTTACAGAGGTCGCCTGCTAGGTTTAGGTTTCTTAGCAGCATTATAGGAGCACCTATTTTAAGCATGAGTACATGGGGTGGCATCCCTGAAAAGGAAAGTGTGTTTAGGTATTCCTGAGGATATAATAGCTCTGTTTCTCCCCCATCGTTTGATTTCGGTATAGCCTCGTCGACACTGATGAAAGTATACGCATCCCCTCCTAACATGTCGAGGATAGCAGAGTTGATGATGTCTGCAGTTTCATTTTTCGGGCACACTATCGCCTTTCCTTGTAATGATGATGCGTCCGGTGCTTGCAGTGTTTGTTTGTCATATATAAAATTAATGAGCTCTTGAATAGTAGTGCTGCCTTCGGGAATGCAGTATCTATCTGGTATGCGAACCCACGATGAATTCTCTGGATCGGTTTTATCTGCTTGGCCAATTGTACCGTTGCCAATCTGAAGTAACCATTCAGAGAACGTGGAAATTTCTTGAGCCTGTTTAAGTGATAGTCCTGGCTGTTGGAGGCGCATGTTTTGTTTAAGCTTAAGAATCTTGAAAGATGACCATAGGTATGATTGTGTTATGCATGAAGAAATAATTTGCTCATTCGTAGCCTTCTTCTTGACAGGAAGCGTTTGCCTAAAATCACCTCCTAAAATAACCGTTTTCCCTCCAAACAAACTTGCTGGCATATCCATGATATCTCTCAATGTTCGGTCAAGTGTTTCAAAGCATCTGCGATCATTCATAGGTGCTTCGTCCCATACGATGAGATCGGTGTGCCTAAGCAATTATGCCACCTGCGTTTTTTTTTATATTGCACATTGACTCGTTTGACAAATCTAACGGTATCTTGAACTTTGAATGAGCTGTTTGTCCTGATGGGAGTAATAAGGCAGCAATACCCGAAGAAGCAACTGCCAACACAATCTTTCCTTCGGATCTGAGCGTAGAAATGATAGCCCTCCAAACAAACGTCTTGCCAGTACCTCCATGCCCATAAACAAATATGAGTTTTTGCCGGCGATCGTTGACTGCATTTATTGCTTGGTCAAAGATTGTTCGCTGGTCAGGATTTAGATGGCTCACTAATCTTTCACTTTCACTCTTCAACAATTCACGATTATAAGACCTTTCCTCCATTAGTGCTATGTTATTCAAGATCTGCAGCAAGTGTGGTGGAGGTGGATCGAATCCAAAGTCTTTGACTGATTTTCCATAGGAAGCAAGAATTGCTTGTAGCTCATACATTAGACCATCTCGCAAGTCTTCAGGGCTTATATGAAGATTTTGTATATGCAAGATCTCTGAAAGTATGACCGGAATGTCTTCTGACATGGAATCTGCGTGCGCCTGGAGCAATGTAATCGGATTAGAAACTTCACCAAAGATAAGTATTTGACAAAAAAGGTTGCGCATGTAAGATGCAGTGGCAGAAAAAGAAGCTTCTTGCAAAGCAATGTTCCATTCTTGATCACCGCCTAAAAGCCCCAAAGCTTCACACGCAACTCTATTTGTAGGATAGAGAACTTCATCAACTGTACGAATATGACGGAATGAGATTGAGCCTTTTTGATGACAGAGTAACAGCCTTAAGTAGAATGCATCTCCAGAGTTAGGGTGGACGTATGTGAGGCGGCCAATTGATATTGTGGCAGCACGCCGTCTGCGCTGCCAATACTTACCATCTTTGTGCCATGCATACTCTTTCGGAAAGTTTAGGTATGTTAGATGGCGGCCATCTGTATTGTAAAGGTTATATCTAAACCATTCAGTGAGTGTAGTCCTCTTGTTGTGGTCGCTGTCCACGACCGACTGCAACCGCTGTTGCCTTCTAAAATTGACTCGCTGCATATTTTCAAGGTGAACGGCGAGTATCTGAACCGGTGGATCTCTGTTGTGTATGCTGAACCCAGGAATCCTCCAACACGCTTCATGCGGTCCAATGAATCTAGCATCCTGGAAATTCTTGATTTCATCAATGTGCAGCGAACGACGGCTTGTACTTGGCCCTGCACTTCCGAGTGTTCTTGTAATATGAGTAACTATTCGGTCAGTGCCTTTTGAAATATACTTAAAGAGATATTTTATCAGCATTGACCATTCACAGTACTCGACATTGATGTGCGCATAGAACCGCATGCTTAGGGACCGGTTATGCGGAACAACGTACCCATTATCGAGGCTGACATTGTGCTTTATCGTTGTTATACCCGAATCCCTTCTACGGTAATGCACATATCCTTTTTGATCAATAAAGGTTTCCGGACAAAAACCTTTAGGAAAGTTCTTAGTGCACACATCACTGTCCCGCATACACGGTGCTGATTTATTGACCTGGCCACATGGCCCATGCATCATGAACTCAGTGATAACTCTGTAGCCCTCAGGATCAATTACTGGGTTTGGTAGCTCTGCAGAGACAAATCTATCAACATCTATGTGTGCTTGCACACGATGGCTCTCTTTAACCCATAACAGTAAATGACAGTGCGGCAACCCCCTTTTCTGGAACTCTACCGTGTACAAAACTGCAAGGAAATTATAAGTTATTAGCCATTAGATGAATATAATAATCTCATAGAGCATACACGCATAAATCAGAAACGGTGCCTGCTTCCACTTGGCCAAAAGGCTTCGAGTCTCTTAAGAAAGTGACTAATTCATGTATCTTTCTCTCAAATACACGATCAACAACATCAGGCCTGTCAGCAACCGTGATATGTGGGAACTGCTCCATGTATTCTTGGATTTCTGGCCAATTTACATTACATGTAAATGTGATAAAGAACGATGGATTCCCATGCACTCGGCATATAGCCAGAGCGTCTAAATAATGGCTATACATATACCGCGGTCCTCCTGTAAACGATGAAGGCAGAATTGTCCTTGAACCCACATCTGAACCGTCCTGATCGCCTCGTGATATAGCATCATGTAGGCCTGCCATATAATCATTTCTAATATCATCTTGATGCTCCCTTATAAAGTCAATCCTTGATTGTTCAATGCTACAGTAGGCTGTAACAACATATTGCTGGAAAAGTCTGCCGCTCCTTGGCAGCAAGCGATACTCGTTTAAACGGTCATGCAGCTCGTACTGATAGTACATCTTCATCATCATTTTTTTGGGAGGGCCTGATGATGAACGGTTGCTTAACAATACACGGCCCAAATGGTACCCGTCCTCACCAAAGAAAAATATTAACGGAAACTGCATTGACATATATGATGCATTCAGCTTGCTTACCTGCTGCAGCCTATGATCATCCCGTTCAACGATCACATCAAACTCAGTTTCCACATCCGGGCCACCTTAAAAATCAATAGCACCAATAGAATCTCCTGCAGGCAATTCGTGCTGCCTTGAACCGACAATACCAAACAAACGCACCTTGAATTCTGGAACATCATGCTCTGCCATTTTATCCCTTGCAGTCCTAAACAATTGGACTAACTCATTGTATTCGTCCAGCAGCCCTATCAAATTTTCCACAATATCTGGACGCAGACCTTGGGCAGATCTCTGAAAGTGTCCCAAACGATTGGCAACTTCGTTGTCTGTATCATAAATATATAGCTGCAAAAACTGAGGACGCGTATTAAGTTCTGGCAAGAGGCTGCCTATCCGATGGTAAAGCTGGCCGGAAATTTTGAAGACATAAGGACCACGTCCCCTGTTAACAGAATCGTCTATTTCTGCACCTAATGATGTCATTGCAAACATTTGATTGTATGCGCGAATATTCTCCAAAAAATGGCGGCTAGTAAAAAGGCCTTTTATATATTCCGGATATCCTCGACCACCATTTAGCCTAACCTTTCCATCATTGCAACATTTACTGTAATCAATACGGGTCCTGGTACTGGTTGAAAGCCTTTCATCATACCAAAACCTTGCGTTGCAGTGGCGGCAAATCTGATCACACCTTCCCATATGTATGTTTGTATCCGGAGGACCTGCATAAAACATAGCAGTGTTAGGTTTGTACAGTTGCATGGCCAAAACAACACTTAGCAGTTTGGGTTGCATATGAAACAGGACTACGGAAATTTGCAGCATACCTTGCCTGCTTCTTCTAGGCATGTCACGCGGAACACGGCGACTATTTGACGCAGCACGGATTGTTACTGTAAGAGATATAAGAAAAGGGTTAAGCAGATCCAAGAGTATTTAACATAACATGATTTTTTTTTTTTTTTTTTTTTTTTTTTTTTTTTTTTTTTTTTTTTATTTTTTTAGAGCAAACGAACCTCGTGAACGTCGCCGTTGAGTATCTGCATGCACATTTACACTGCAGGCTGTCGGAGTTCTAGCAGAGGTTTGAGGATTTTGCCCACCTCTGGTAGATCTGCTACGTGCACTACGCTGCTCACCCGACATTGCAGCTGGAAAAGACAAAACCAAAGGTAGTAAGCAAATGCAAAAGAATGTAACAGAGTATGTTTAGCTTTTTTTTAGTATCTAGTTTTTAAAAGAACTGAAACCTTGATATGGCTGTACATGAACAACTGTCTGCATATTTAAATTGCAGGGCGGCAATACCGCAGCAAAGGTTTGAGGATCCTGATCAGATGAATGGTCTGGAGCTTCAGCCGCACAGGGCCCTGTAACACGGGTACGTCCAATCTCACTCACATCATCATGCATTATAAGAATGGTTTCCTCGCCTGCAATAGATAGAAATACCCAAACTTTAACCCTGAAAATCACAATAGAAACAGCAAATTAAATGGAAAAAGGCATGTAAATTACATAGCAAGTCTGCATAGGTAGCTTCTGAAGACAATGTAGAACTTGGCCTTTCCGTAACAAACTGAATTTCATTAGAAAGCTCAAACATTTTCTCTTTCCCTTTATCTATAGAATTTGATAGCATATTTAAATTATAACCGGTTTCAGCATGGGCTCCTTGCACACCATATTCACCTGGAAGATATGAAAAGTAAGTTTCTTGAAAAGACAACACTGTCTAAAAATTTAAGGAACAGAACATAAACGGTCAAGCACAACAAACATGATACGTACCCGCTGTTTGTACAGGTAGACCGGTAATGGCAGAACATTCAAAATCTGAACCGCAGCTTTCAACGGGTACTCCATCCGCGACATGCAACATACTTTGAAAGGGTTGTTTAAAAAATACAGGATCTGTGTGATTACATTGACGCTCGACAATTAAGGCATGAGGTTCTTTCCTGGCCCCCGTGGTTTGGTACTGTGCAGAAGCAATGGCTGAAGAAACATGGCTAGCAACAGGACTGTCCTTACATAGCCTCTTACTAAGCCGATCTAAACATACATCTACACAACCTACACCAAGTACCATGCTGTCCAAACCTAAACCTAAAGTAGCACATTCCTTTTCTTCAGGAAATTAAGCAACATCTACATGTTCTAAAGAAGGCACACAGGTAACCCTACGTATAGCCCTTTTTTTAGTCTTCATATTCTACAAATGTAATACTATTGAATCTGGCACAAATATAGGGCAAGAAAAAATGGGAGAAAAAGCTACTGAATCACAGAAAGCTGTATCTATAGGCATCATACATAGAGCAAATATTCATAAATGAAGTGAAGACACATCCAAGGATTAGCACCAATGCATGCATGCAAGGCAAAAAAAGATCAAAAGAAAGAACATCATGAGCATGTATAAGTGAAGAAAAAGCATGAAACCAACCTTTCCCAAACGATCCTGAAGCGGCTGCAGTTTTTTTTTTTGGTATTTTGTTGGTATTTTTTGGTGTTTTGAAGCCTGTAAGTGATAATAATTATTGGAGTATGGAACCTTCTTTTAGTACCTGCAGCAAGTAAACACACGTGCAACATGTACTTGTTTGAAAATCATCCACCAAAAAGTCAAGCCTTTCTACCAAATCTAAAGATAAGGTAGTGTATTTAGCCTTTCTACCAAATCTAAAGATGTTGTTTTATTTTTAAGTAATTGTGGAATGAATTTAATTAATTTAATGAAATAAAAAAAATAATAAATGTGTAGGATGTGGGGCCCTAATGGAGAAGTTGAGGTATGCTGTTTGGTGAGGGGGGTTTGTTGTGGATAGTTAAAGTTGAGGTGTTTGGTGATATGGCAGGAGTGGGACCCGAATGAAGAGGCAAGCCTCCCCAACTACACCTAATGCTCTTACAACAATCATAACCTGTTTAATTTCATGTCGGTTTCTTGTAATGTTTCACATAATGTAAAAAATTATCACCCCTAATCTAGAAGGACTAAAGCATTTGATGTTCATAAGCTAAAGGGGTAATATAAAACTATTCATAAGAAAACTAGACACAAGTACAAAATGAAAGATAAGATCTAGTTCTTTACCTACTTTCCCCTAAATCCGAACCATCAAATGACCACTGAATCATTTCCACCTGAAATCATCCGCGAAATCCTGTTGAAGGCTCCTGTCGAATCGTTGTTACGATGTAAGGCTGTTTGCAAAGAATGGTATTCTTTAATTTCCGACCAACATTTCATTAACTCACATTATAGTTTATCTAGTACCAACAACATTAACTTTGCACATCATAGACTTATTTACAGCATCCATACATCAGAAAATGATCTTTACAGCTGTCCTATTTATGATGTGTTGTTTGATAAATCTGTTAATAATGCGTTACTGCTTGAAAATCCAATTCAACAAACGCGACCTCATCAAGCGGTTAGGATAGTTGGGTCTTGTAATGGATTATTATGCCTTAAGAATTATAATACTCTGTTTATTTACAACCCAAGTACTAGAGCAACCAATAGTTTTCATGATTTTAAACAAGGGGTCGGTTTACATGGTTTCTATGGTTTTGGTTATGATGAGACGACTCATGATTACAAGGTGGTTAGAATATGGCGTTGTGCCCAAGCTTATTGGGGTACTATGGTATATTCGCTAAAAGCTGGAAGTTGGAAAGAAATAGGTCGTTTTCCTTGTGCTAGTCTTTTTAATGATGGTAAGTTTTTAAATGGAGCTCTTCATTGGGCATCCGATGACTGTACGGGTTCGGGGAATATACTTTCTCTTGATTTGGGGAAGGAGAGTTATGGTGTAGTTTTGGAGCCCGAGTATGATGTTGAAGGTGATAAGGCGTATGACTTGGGGGTTTCGGGAGAATGGTTGTGTCTTGTTTGTAATTATATTGAAAGTGATGTGGTGGATGTATGGGTGATGAAGGTTTATGGACTAAAGGATTCTTGGACTAAGTTGGCTTCCATCCAGCATCCTCATGTTTGGTGGGATCGAATTTTGGATCATTTGTGTATTTCAAATGATGGGAAAGTGTTAGTGGTATTTGGGTCGAAATTGCTTGTCTATGATTCAAAAGATAGTTCATCCATGATAATTGACAACTTTGATAGATGTCGTCAAGCTTGCATTGTTGTTGAGAGTTTGGTTTCACCTTTTCCCCCTTTCGGTAAATTATGATCTTGGCTCTAAAGAAAACAATGTTGTCAAAGGGTTTTTTTTTTTTTTTTTTTTTTTTTTTTTTTTTTTTTTTTTTTTTTTTTAATTTTTTTTTAATTTTTTAATAAAGATACATCAAAATGAATGTAATATACTTTTAGGACGCAAGAGTAATAGAAGTAAACAATCACACATTTTCAAAGACATTATATACGCGCTCGTAAACCTTAATTTAGAACATCATTAGCAAAGTGACAGTCTTTTTAGTATAATCAGCTAATGTTGTTTGTTCCGATTGTCAGGTTTGTCTCTTTTTATCATGATTTGTTCGTATATTGTACGTTATCATCATCTCTTGTAATGTGTTTCTGTTTATTTGAAATAATAAAATGTAACTTTTGTTGTTATTACCGTATGTAGAAAGGGTAAATCAAGAGTAGCCAAGATGAAATGTCAAAAGGTAAAGCAAGAGTAGCCTGGAAGGCTGTTTGTAAATGTAAGTGTCAAGGAGGGCTAGGATTAAAAGATTTAAGTGTGTGGAATAAAGCTATGATTATGAAAAACCTGTGGCATGTAGTTACTAATAAAAACTCATTATGGGTCAAGTGGGTCAATATAGTGAAATTAAAAGGGAAGAGTATTTGGGCTGCAAATGAGGATAGTAATGACAGTTGGGGATGGAGGAATGTGCTTAAGATCAGAAATGAAGCTAGAAATCATATTGTCATGAAGCTGGGTGATGGTAGAAAGGCCTCTATGTTGTATGATAGATGGAATCAATGGCTAATCTTTCAAAACATCATCACACACAGGGACTTATACAATGCAAGGTTGAAAGATGATATGATGGTTAATGATTTAGTAGCTAATGGGGTATGTAAGTGGCCTCAAGAATGGATTGAAAAGTATCCAGTTTTAAGTCAGATCCAAAATGTCAGTTTGGATGATTCTAAGGAGGATATTATGGTGTGGAGAAATAAGGAGGGAAAGGAGGGGAATTTCTCAGTTACTCAAGCTTACTATGACCTTCTGAATGATAGTGATAAAGTGAAATGGTATAAGACAGGTTGGTTCTCACAAAACATTCCTAAACATGCTTTTCTGTTATGGATGGCTGTGAAAAATAAGTTATTGACTCAAGATAAAATGGAAAAATGGGGATCCTATGACATGATGGTGTGTCCTCTGTGCTATAGTCACTCTGATTCTCATGACCATCTCTTTTTTTAATGCAATTATGCTAAACAGTTCTGGAATAAAGTCAAAAAGAAACTAGATGTCAAATATGAAGTAATGGAGTGGAATGGGATTGTGGATATGAAACGAGCCGAGCCCGAGCCCGAGCCTGCCAGAGCTCGAGCTCGGCTTGCTTATATATTAGAAAGCTCGAACTCGAGCTCGAGCTCGGCTCGTTTCGAGCCTTAAGAGTTGAGCTCGAGCTCGGCTCGTGTTATGATACATAAAGCTCGAGCTTGGCTCGTGTTTTGAGCTCGTTATAAAATTAAAAAAAGAAAAAAGAAAAGTGAAAATCAACAAACCAAACCAATGCAATAATATACTGTAGAATTTTTCAATCTAAAAAAAAAGTTACCTGTAGTGCGACAATCGGAAAAGGAGAAGCGAGTTAAAACCTAAATATGAATATGAATGGACGTCGCTGGCAGCGGGAGGCTCAAGAAAATTAAAGAGTATAAAGTTTGTTTTGGAATTCTCAACCTAAATAAATGCATATATACGTATTATAAATGTATAAATACACAAAATATACTAAAGCTCGTTTAGGCTCGCGAGCCTATTCGAGCTTTGTATATAAAGCTCGAGCTCGGGCTCGTTTATTAAACGAGCTCTAATTTAGGCTCGAGCTCGGGCTCGAGCTCGTTTAGGCTCGGCTTGTTCGAGCTTTTTACCGATCCGATCTCGAGCTTTTCACGAGCGGCTCGGCTCGTTTCCACCCCTAGATATGATGGCTGGAATGTATAATGGAGATTCTATTAATAGTATCATTAGAAGACTGGGCTTTGCTGCTACTGTTTACTTAATTTGGCAAGAAAGAAATCATAGAATCTTCCGAGAGTCTAAGAAGTGTGGAGGATTTATATGATATGTTCTGTGAAACAATCAAAATGAGACTACTAAGCTTAAAAGCCAAACCTTCTGTGGCTGTTATGAATGTTCAGAGGAGGTGGAATATAAAGATGGATTTAGTTTGCAATATGGATGTAAATGTGCAGGAAAATGCTCCTTAAGTGCATAAAGGGGTGTTTGGATATTTGGTTTACAGTGAATAAATCCTTCTTGATTACTGATGAATGGTAGTTTATTGCATCTGAATGGTCATAGTTGCTCTCAAGGTATGATAACATGGTGTATTTCATCCGAGATAAAGCTTATGCTTGTCTCTTGGATTGCTCTGCTGGAATTAAAAGGTTTTTAACCTTCTCTTCAGTTTCTGGTTCTGTGGAATTGAATGAGAATGTGTTCACTACAGATGATGGCTCTGTACCTTGGATCTATGTAGCTTCATATCTGTCTTGATTCTTCTATCTTCTTCTATACGCCTTTGTTAGGTAATAAATGAGTGTTTGGATCAATGTAGATTATGTTCTATATTGGAATTCCATAAAGTGAGTTTTCATCTGTGTAGGGTAATGTGAACAAATGTGGTAGTGCATGTTTCTAGGAATTGTGAGGAGTGAAAGATGAACCTACATGGTCCTAGATATGCACTACTAAGGAGGTAATGGGTGGTCCTCCCTCAAGGTGTGTGTTCCCAACTGTGTGATGCCATTGTAGTAGATGGAAATGTAGCTCAGTTGGTATAGCCCTTGACTTGGAGAGGTAAAGGGTTCCTAGTGATGCCACTTATCTAGCTTGTCTTGGTTATTGTGGTGGCAGGTTGAATGACCTTGATGAGTAGATGTGGTGGAAATGTAGCTAGATGGTTTATTGGTGCCAAAAAGGTGAATTGGAAGCTGCAGTATGTCTTCAAAACTGATGATAGTTTTGACTGCAGGCTAGTGTGGTATTGATGGCTGTGTATAGCAATTGTTGACACAGATTTTTGGTTGAATGAGATAACTTCATGTTATCAGAATGTTTGTTTGTTTTGTTTGGTCAAGAGTATAGGCATGTCTATATCTCTTTTCCATTGATTGTATGTTTCATTGTTATTAATAATATATGTTCACCTTTTGCAAAAAAAAAGTAAATAGAATACCGTTACTCTTACACCTTTAGTTCCACCACCTCAATGAATTATCTACAATTTCCATAACCTTAGACGAAACTAAGATGTAGTTGAATCATCATTCTGCTATCCTCTACCTAAACTGAAACAAATGAGTCATCTTTGTTTTGGGTCCAGACGTCCAGTAGACTTTGTAAAGGTTCTTTGTGTGGCATGGCATGGTTTAGACAAGCACCATGCCATAAATCACTCATTTTTTATCATATAAAATGCTGTCAGTGTGTGATGACGTGAGTGGCTTAGATTCATGGAATTTGGTGAAATTCATTTTATGACAAAAAGAAAAAGTCCAAAAAGACAAGACTCGATAGGTTAAGTTTTCTCCAAAAAGACCACTATGCAACTTTACACATTTAAATGTGGTGAAATACATGTTGCTTTTGCAGGGGTTATTATAATCACTTTATATATTGTTTACGTGACACAATTGATAGCATATGATTGTTCTTCATGTTGCTTTTGCAACTTTATACATTTAAATGTTTAATTGACTGTCTAGCATTTATACGTGTTACTGTTTATGTGCAAAGTTCAAGGGATAATGAAACAGGTTGTAAGATATAATAAACAGATTTTAACAATGTACCAAACACTAAGGGTGTAATTACAAATCTTAAAGAAACATTATATTTGGATACGATATTCGTCTTTTTATTACCAACAACATCAACTATGAACATCATAGACTTATATACAACGCTTCTGAACAAAGAAACAATCTCAAAGTATGCCCACTTTCTAATCTGATGTTTGATAAATCTGCTAATAATGCGTTGCTGCTTGAAAATCCATTGCAACGAACTTGGCCTCAGAGGTTTAGGATCGTTGGGTCTTGTAATGGATTAGTATGCCTTTTAGTTGAGGATGATAATACTCCGTTTATTTACAACCCAACTACTAGAACAACCAATATTTTGCCTCGTTTTGAAGTAGGGGCCGGTTCGTGGTTTGTTTCCTATGGTTTTGGGTACGATGAGACAACTCATGATTTTAAGGTGGTTAGAGTATGGTTTTGCAATGAAATTTCGCCTTACCATGGTACTATGATATATTCACTACAAGCTGGACGTTGGAAACAAATCGCTTGTTTTCCTTTGGGTAATCCTATATATGATGGTAAGTTTTTAAATGGAGCTCTTCATTGGGGGGCTCATGATGGCTTGTCGGGTTCGTGGCATATAGTTTCTCTTGATTTTGGGAAGGAGACTTATGGTGAAGTTTTGCAGCCGGAGTATGATGTTGAAGGTGATAAGACATTGACTTTGGGGGTTTTGGGAGAATGGTTGTGTGTTCTTTGTAATTATACAGAAAGTCGTGTGGTGGACATGTGGGTGATGAAGGTTTATGGAGTGAAAGATTCTTGGACTAAATTGCTTTCCATCCCGCATCTGAATGATCAAAATTCGATTCCTTTGTATGAGGAGATTCATGCTCCTTTGTGTATTTCAAATGACGGAAAATTGCTGTTGCAATTGGGGAAGAAGTTGGTTGTCTATGATTGTATAAATGGCTCATGCTCAGTGATACAAAACTTCAATGGATTTCATAACGCATGTATTGTTGTTGGGAGTTTGATTTCGCCTTTTGCCCCTTTAGGCCTTGGTGATAACAATGGTGATGAAAATTAAGGTAAAATTTTCTCTTTTAACTCCGTTTCACTTTCAGGTTAGTTAAAATTAACTATAACTTGCTCACCAAGTTGTCCCATAAGCTGATATGCTGATAACAGAACATGTACTACATCATTAAGTTTGATGTGATCATTTGCACTTGTTACATTGATTGAGTAAGAGTAAATATAAGGTGCCTTTAAGCCTCTGATCTACTTTAGATATAAAGTTTTTACCGTATCTATATCATTTTATTAAACTCTATGATATGTCGATATCAACATTTGATTGGCAACTCACACTCACTGAATCTTTGTTCTTTCAGGAAAGGGTGAATTCTCTGGAGTCTTTTTCATATATGGATACATATGAAGAAACCTGCGAGCCAAGAACGCTCGTTGAGCTTTAATCCAATCCTAACAGCTTTTATTTCTTAATGACATACATTATAATTTGTTGAAAAACATGCTGCTGTATATTTAACTGTGTTCATGGTTGCCACCTAAATTGAAGCAAATATATATCAACCTTTTGTGTAGAACATTTTGTGAAGGTCTCCATGTGGTATGACATATTTAATTTTTATTTTTTTGGTTGATTAATTGGGCTTGTTCTAGGGATTTGTATATGCAATACAGTTGACTTTGACCCATTGAAGGTGTCTTAGCTTTAGTCAAGTTTTAGGAAATAAGTCAACTCCATCTTACTTAGTAATATTTACTAGCAAATATGCAATAAAAGTTGAGTTTAGGTTCATCAATGATAGCTGCAGACAAGACATCCCAATTCCATTTTTGGTCTTTAGTATTTTTTTTTTCTTGCCACAAAAGGTAGATTTGTCATGTTTTATCTTGGACGGGACAATAATGCAAAATTTCAAACTTATATATAGTACTATATATACTCAACTGCATTAACCCGTTTAATGTATCATATTTATAAAGCTTTACAAAGTTTTAGCATAATAACAACATGAATAAAAGAAGTTTATAACTCAATATCGTTACATATAACATGAAAATGTTATGAACCTTTTATAGATTTTATCATTAGAGATGCTTACTTTACCCGAGCGAGTTCACCTTCATTTTTTTTTTTAAAACCAAAAGTTAACTGATTTTATCTCTATAAAAAGTCAAAACAAGGAATGCAAAATAAGGGATAGCCCAAAAAATGACCAGCGTATTGGGCTTCTTAACCTCTCATGTGAACACAGCCCAAACGTTACTTCAAAGTCACGTTAAGTCCCTCCAACATTTTATACTGTTTCGTGTATGAGAAAGCGATAAGTATATAAGACTATGTGATGGTTCTGCATGTGTGTGGTATGGCATGTTAGAAATTTCATTTTCATCTGTTTCGACGCACTTCGTGCTGTTAAATTGGACTCTAGTTCGATGTGACCAATTCGGGATTGAGTTTGATTATGATATAATTTGAAAAAGATTCATATTGGTTATTAATTCATCTGCATTGCTGTTCTACCGATTTTTTTTTTTTTTTTTTTTTTTTTTTTTTTTTTTTTTTTTTTTTTTTTTTTTTGGATTATAATTTCAATCATGTACAATGTCTGGTCTTCCAAGTGATGTCTTAATTGACATCATCAAGCCCAGGTGCACCAAGTGTCGGTGAGACTGACAAAACTAGATTTTCAGGTTTAGGTGATTAGAAAGGTTGTATGTATGCAACTTGGGTGATGAAGGAATGTTGGTGTTTAAATTTCATGGAGTAAGGCAACTCAACTATTATGGGTCGAATATCGTTACGATGATGAAATGGTGCTTGTTTGCTTTACATTTGAAGGTGAAATTGTGATTGATTCAGATTCATATAATATTCTAAAATTCATTTACTCCATATTAGATAAGACTTTGGTTGTACTACCATCTGACTATAGCTTCATGATTTGTTTAATAACTTGCCGAATTGATCAACATTTTTGCTATATAACTAAATATGAACATAATTTTTTGTTAAATGATAAATACTACAAGGTCTAACTCGCATTCATGTTTGGACTTTTTGGTTGGTAAAGCAAATTTTGCAAGTTTAATACCCACAAGCACTAAAGTAGGAGTTGAAACGAGCTCAACCGAGCTCGAGCCAGCTGAAGCCTGACCACGAGTCATCTAAATTTACAAGACTCTAGCTCGTTATGGTCTTTAAGGTTCATTGTGTGAAATGGCATATGGTAAAACAAAATCACATATTTGTTTGTTTGTTTCCAAATTACTTATTTTAGATAAGCACCATGCCATAAATCACTCATTTTTTATCAAGTAAGTTGTAAATTATAAAATCTTATGGTTAGCAGGGGTTTATTGTAATCGCTTTATTATATCTTGTGTGTCTTGACTAACACCATTTATTGTTTGACGCGACACAATTGATAGCATAATGATTGTTCTGTTAAATGTTACGTATAAACATTAATAGGTAAATGTCTAGGATCGAACCCGAGACCTCGGGATTGCACACTTTACAAACAAGAATAATGTAAATAAATATATATATATATATATATTAAATGTATGGTATATATATATTTATAACACTTAATGGACTAAACGGTCGTTAGTTATTAACCGTATGGACTAACTATCGTTAAATAAGAAAGATAAGGACTAGAGTGAAACTTGGGTGTCAAGGAGGTTCTAGAAACCCCTTGTGGGTTCTATGGCCGGTCGAACAAGGGGAGGGGAGGCCCAACCCATGTTTGCTTGGTCACCAAGAAATCCTCTAGTATATATACAAGGCCAAGGGTTAAACCTAATCAATCTTTTGTGCACACACTCTAACCCTAAAAACTTGTTTTCTTTCTTTGTTTTCCTAGGCCGATCGGTTCAACCCCCCTCCTAAGGGATTGGGTCGATTTTGGTTTAGTCCAAAAATTAAGTGATTTGTTTACTTGCAACAAACCTTTATTCGTTGGTAGTTTGTGTCTACAAGAACGAGGTAATTACTTACTTTAGTAATTATCAAGAGATCGATAAACAAAACGGTAAGGGGTTTATCATTGATCTTATTGTCCAAGAATCAAGGTTTATTTGAAGTGCATCGGGTACGTTTACTATTTATGTTTTAGTTAATATTTATGTGTTATAATTGATCCTACGCTTCCGCAATATGTGTTCTTTGATTGTCCAACTCTAACAGTGGCATCACGAGCCATGTATAACATGTAATTGATTACTAAAACGTAATAAAAACCGGACCTTTAATTGTTTTAGATACATGTTTTTTTTGATCTAGGGTTTTTCCTATTTTTTTTTTTTCTAAAATTTCGAAACCCTAACCCTAATTTTGGGGGGGGGGGTCGATTTTCCCATGAAACCCTAATTAGGATTTTGTGGTTTTCTTGATTATGTGTAATCACTAGAAACCCTAGGTCATAAACCGGTTAATTGAACGTATCTTGTGACCTAATTGCTAATTGTTAGGTTTTAATCCGTGACTTACATGCATGTTTGTCATGGATCTTGTTTTATTGTCACATGTTTAGATAGATCTTTAATTGGGGAAGACTCCAATATATATTAAAATCAATTTTATATGCTATGTGGTGTGTTTTTAGCTTTGGCCTACGCAATTGATTCGTCAATGTATGTGACTCACCTCCATTAAGAGGGGAAGGCCTTAGTTGATTACATGCATTATTATACCTAGAATTGATTTTATTAGGATCTTTTCTAATACGGTTTGCATGTGGCTAATTGTTTCACTTATTTATTATTGTTTGTTTGATTTTCTTTGCTACTTGTTTTATTGTTTTTTTAGTTGGACTTGATGTAAGCAATAAAAGAGTTGTTTTCATAAAGAAAATTAATACGGACTAATAATTGTGAAACCCTAAAGTGATAAAGTAAGAATCTTGCAAAGCTCTTATGACAATCGTGGTCCGATTCGCACGGTAATCAGCTCCCAGTCGAGACTAGCAAAATTCGAACTTTATTACTATTTTGAGATTGAATCCATAAACTTTTGCTTGAATGATGTTTTGTGCAAATATACTTTTAAAATTAAGTCTTTTAAGATGATATTCATAACCGTGATTTGAAGGCTTAGAAAAGAGCCTTAGAGTCTGCCTTGGTTATCACAATCTTGAATATATCTTAAACGAATTACTTTTAAAATTATATGTTGTAGAAAGTCATCTTAGGGTTTTGGCATAAACCTCAAGTAAAACTTTGTGTATTAATTTCAGGAATCGGACATAAAAAGTTTTTATGAAAACTTATGTTATAAAGATGAGTGCATGCATCTTTGTACATAATTTTGATTGACATATCAAAAATTAATACCCTTAAAATTTAAGTTACGTGCCATCTACCTATAAGAAACACTTGGAATTTTAATTTAGTAAACGTGAGACCTAGGCTAAATTACTATAACAAGGTAAAATTCTTTTAACGCGTGAGACCATAATTGTAATTTTACAGTTTCTAAGGTAGACGACTTAATTAAGTTGTGCGTGAGACCTAGAACTTAAGGCATGAGATGGGATAAAACATGCTTACAAAGGCAAATTGATGAATCAATTTGATGTAAATCCCATAATGATCTAGGAATTGGAAATCTTGTTTGCCAATTATTGTTCGACAGATTACTATCTTTTGTACTTTTACCACTAGCAGATCAACTGATGTGGTGAAACTATGTAAAGTTAGATCCTAGATTTTCAAGAAAATTAGTTGGTTATATGAATATAGCCTTGGGTATTTTATTTTCTTGAAGATATTGATTATCGAAAATACTAATATTTGAACTTTATCTGTAGATATGGCTCAACCCGATAACCAAACTGTGATTAATGCTTTCAAGAGTCATCTTGAGAGAGATAAACTCACTGGAAAGAATTTCAATGACTGGTGTAACAATTCGCAATTTTAGGTTAATTACTATTCCCGGAAAATTCACTATTCACTTTTACTATTCATTTTTACTATTTATTTTTCCCGAAACTTTCCCGAAAGTTGATTTTTATTTGATTTTATCGAGTGATAAATCATTTCCATGGCAAATTAAAAGTTTGACATTCATAAGCTCATTTTCGTGAAAGTTATTAAGGAATTACACGGAATTACACGTTTTAGGGTAAAACGTCAATCAGAAATTCTACGCACAACGAAATTCAACCCCGTCAGGTGACCCCACATCAGAAAAATGTTTGACACACTCATGATTTATTTGAGAATTAATCGTGACTGAGAAAAACATGACCAAAGACTTCCCAGCAGGTCACCCAAGCCTGTACTAATCTCACATGAGCACGCTTAACCGTTTGGGCGATTAACCGTTAGACCACAAAACGCGTTTCTAAGACTATTTGAGTTTTCAACTTCTTAGAAAAAGTCAACATATTCTTTCCCTCCTCCATTGACCAAAAATCATCCCTTGATGTTATAAGTCATTTCGTGATTTTTAGGCTTACGGTTTGATGTCTAAAAGACATTTAATACCAACCGACACTAGACTGAGCCCAGTCTAGACATTATAAGTCATTTTAAATCATTTTTATCACATTAGAAAAGTAACATTTTACTTTTCTCAATTTTACGCAATATTCGTACGTTTTACGTATTACGCGTTTTAGACCCGTGTTTCCAGTTTTTAGCAGGGTTTTACACCCAAATGGAACCTACCACTCATTTTATATTTTATTATGGAACTTATTGACATGTTTATCAATACTTTCAAGTTCCATAATTTTACGACACCCGGTTTTACGTTTTGAGGCTTAATCATTTACGATTGGCATTTCCCGGAGTCAAAACTAACCAAGTATCTTGGATAATACCAAGAAAAGTCCACACCCTTGCTCTCCAAGCTCATGAACAGCCTTGGAGGGGGGATTCACCACCCATGTGGCTTGATCTTATGCCTTGTGTCATGAGATGTGAACATGTGTTCAACTTGGCCTCCAAGTGTTGACTAGTCAACAATGTAACCTCCTCATTTGCATATAAATGCTTCTCCTCCCACTCCTTGACCATATGAACGACCCACACACACAACACCCTTCATTTTACTAGTTTACTTCAAGTTCCATCCAAGAAATCAAGTGCAATATCCATACATAAACCCTAGTTTAGTTTTGATTCATCAAAACTACTTCAAATCTTTAGAACTTTGGTGATTTCTCTTGAGTTTGAATCCACTCAAGTCACCTCAATTTTCATCATCTCTCTTTCAAGATTACAAGAGTAGAAAGATTGCATGAAGTGAAGTGGGTTGAAGCAAGTCTATCAAAGTCCTATCCTTACATGTTAACTTCCTTTCATCTTTGAAAGCCAAAAGTTGTGAGCCAAACCCTAACTTGATTCTTGTTAAATAATCATGTTCATGTTATTTACATATTATTTGTGCTATATTATGTCTTGTATTAATGTCCATGATGTATAAAAGTGAGCAAAACAAGTTATTGTTATTGATTGTTACAACAAGTTACTAAAACAAGTAAACTAGTGACTTTCTTGGTAAGACCTGATTAAAATGGTAAAAATATGATGTTGGATCATTACATATTACAGTAGAGGACCTAACAAGGAAACCATAGCAATTTGAACCACCTAAAACGAGTAAACGAGTCAAAAGTTATGGCGATTTGAAGTTACCAAAGATTTCCGGCAAAACTGCCAAATACCATTCTGATCAAATTTGAGTTTTGAAAGTCATACTTCTGGTCCGATTCATCAAAAAGTTAAAACACGAAAGTTGTCCGGAACGACGTTTTCGTTCAGGAACAAAGAAGCTCGAGCCCTGAAAACGCTTTTTGAGTGATAAATTCTTCAAAATCTTAACAGCCCATTTTTAGACCAAATTCATTACATATAAGTTATGGTTTATGAAGACCAAAGGGGTCTTATGACCTAAATCAAGACCACAACCATGGCTAGAGCCAAGGTTGAGTCTCAAGACCATGGAACAATGACCAAAGGTCATGGCTAGGCTATGACGAAATGACCATACAAGCTTACCAAGGCAAATACATGAATTAGAGAAGTTGGCGATAACTTGAACATACAATTTGGATCTACTTCATCTAAAGGAAACCATGAGATTTTACCAAGAGAAAATGGTCATTCAAGACTTATGAAACTACCCCTAATAACAATCTTCATGTACAAATAAACTTTCCTAAGTTTATTCAAATATCGGACATGTAACCTTTCGGATCAAAACTTATATCTATATATTTCATCAACTACTACAATAGTAGGGAGCCTCATGTGAGGAGTTCATTATGTAAGCCGTCGAGTTGAGTTGTGGATTTACGAGTTAAAGTGTCCTGGCTCCTCGAACGCTTACTAACATGACTTCTGAATTATGTCGGCCCGAACGGTAGTAAACGATATACAAAACATACATGTTTCATGAATCTTCTCTTTCAAAGACTTACACTATACATCATACCACATCATGGACTAAATGCAAGATATATATATATATAGGCACTACTTCATATTCTTTACTCCGATCTTAAGTCACAACATTCTATTATAGGTTGCTCGTAGAAACCTTCACGATTCAACCGTTACATTCATTACTTGCTATCTTACTTAAGGTGAGTTCATAGCCCCACTTTCGATTACTTAATCGTTTTACAAACCCTTGGGGGAAATACATGCTATTTATAACCGAGCACAATGTTTTTAAATTGTATGCTTACCTGATTGTTTTATTATCACTAAGTACCAGCCTTGCTAAACCGATATCCTTGATTATGAACCATTTAATCACTAGCAATAGTGAGCGCGAATATTAATAATAGGCCTATTGGGATTGACGAATCCCATTTGTATTGACTAAGTTCAAACAAATGCATTAATATTTGAGATTTAGGTATGTTAGCAAAGTACCTACCGGGATAAATCTGCCGATCGATATTGGTACACGTTAACGTTATGGTGTCATAAGCTTAGTGTATAATACATGTTCCGGGCGTATAATAACGTAGCCTACCTGTTTTGTTTTCCAAACATTGGTGTGAGCCTATAACTCACACTACCAACATATTGTGTTCAATCGATTTAACAAACTCTATGAATATCACTCAACCTTTGTGTTGACCTCTCAAGCATGTATTTCAGGTTCATGACGATCAAGGATGGAACGGAAGGGCACGGATACTCAAGAGGGCTATAAATTTTATTATCATTCAAAACTCATTTATTATACATTGTAAACATGGAACCAATTGGGACCTCATTTTGTAATCTCTGATATTTATATAATTTGAATGATAAACCTTTTCAAAACGACTCAATTGGAGTTCGTTTTCTATCATTGTGACTATTGTGCCGTCGAGTAACACCCAGTTTGAATTCCGCTGCATCCATGAATTGGGGGTGTTACAGATTGGTACCAGAGCCATGGTTATAGAGAAACGGGTCTAATTGAGACCTAAACTATAACTACAATCACAAGCAAAAACATTTTATAGCCTTCCGCTCTCCGTGTCTTCCATCCTCCAGACGATTATGGACTTAGTAAGCATGTTATGCTACACAAACATATTAGTATATTCATATATATACCCCTTTTGAGCATTTCCCCGTAGATATTTTATGCTACACAAACATAATTGCATATTAATATATGTACCCTAAACATAATTGAGCATTTCCCCGTAAGCATTTTATGCTACATGAACACATATAAGTATATTGATATATACACACTAAGCATTTTATGCTACATGAACACATATAAGTATATTGATATATACACACTAAGCATTTTATGCTACATGAACACATATAAGTATATTGATATATACACACTAGGCATTTTATGCTACATGAACATATTAGAATATTGATATATAAACTCGGTTTATTTTCAATCATTTATCTAAACAATGGACTAAACATATCTGTGTATGCCTATTCTAAGGCATTTCGGCACAGCCACACTCTCCCAATCATGTTCCTACTCCAACATTATATGTCCAAGACATTGTAACTGATTGCAATGGTCTCATTCATTTTCCAAGACATTGTGAGATACAATGCTCTCATTCATTTTTCAAGACATTGTGAGATACAATGGTCTCATTCATTTTTCAAGACATTGTGAGATACAATGGTCTCATTCACTTTTCAAGACATTGTGAGATACAATGGTCTCATTTATTTTCCAAGACATTGTGAGATACAATGGTCTCATTCATTTTCCAAGACATTGTGAGATACAATGGTCTCATTCATTTTTCAAGACATTGTGAGATACAATGGCCTCATTCATTTTCCAAGACATTGTGAGATACAATGGTCTCATTCATTTTCAAAGACATTGTATGATACAATGGTCTTAATCATTTCTCAAATGTTTTGAGTCACACAATGACCTAACCTACTTCCCAGACATTGTGAATTGCACAATGGTCTAACCTACTTCCGAGACATTGTGTTTTGTGCAAATGGTCTCTAGAATTATTCCATCACATCATCAATATCATTTCTTATGATATCAAAAACCCGTCACAATCTATCGATTTCAAAACAAGAAATATGAGATTTCTAAAGGACAAACTAATCCATCATCGACAAAAGCTGAACTTTCTCTACATTCATCAAAGTTTTCTTATGAAACCTTCATTATTAAAAGTTCGTGATCCTGGCCAAGTATGTTCTATTTTAGAACTACTTAAAACTTCCTTTCCATACGTATCTACCCTTACTACCTTCTATGCAATGGAATATGAAAAACATACGTTACAAGTCTTGTATGGACGGGACTTGCAACTTAAGGGTTTGACATCGCCTTTGTTTAGTGGACAGTTTCCCGAAAGCAACGGACATATCAAAAGTATACCTAGTTTAGGTATTTGAAAATTTTATCGAACCTTGGCTAAATATAGACTAGTCACCTATATTTAACCTAGGGACAGTGGAATATAGTCTGACTAACTATATTCGACTTAGAATTTTCAAATACTGAGAATAGTTGTACTAGGGTTATGTTTAGATTGATTTCCTACATGAACACGATAAACCACCAGAATACATTAAAACAATCTAGAGACACGATAGTGCCTTACCACTCAACGAAATCTTAACACTTTATTTGTACTACCTAACTTCTTTCTTGAAAGTTTTCATTTATGAGATAATCCGAACTACTATCTGGGATAGTTATCAATTATTCTCTTCATCCTGTAGAAGTACTATCCTGTTTAGGTCCTAAGGATACCATTCCATCATAAACCTTTAAAATCTCTTAAGATTTTTAAAGCAAACTCAACATCTATACCTAAGGGTATTAATGTTAAGCATACACTACACACTTTTGTTCATCAACATATCACATCATTATCTTCACAACCGTTACAAACACAAGCTCATTAACAGATCTTGATGCACTTTTAAAGCTCAAATCATCCTTAGTTACACCACAAGCACCCTTATCAGCTTTACAAGATTGAATATTCATCTTGTACTTTTGGAACACCAGTATCATCTCATAATACACTACCTTGTAACTCACCGGCTAAGTATGAATGTTGTGTCGGGAATTCTTGAGTAGGATGATTTATAATGTCCTTATTTGAATGGATTGGGATGCCTTTTCATTTAAATAAAGAAATTATAAATCATCGAACCATAAGTTTATAGTCCTTTAGTTACATTGTTTGGGATGCCTCTCTATGTAAATAAAGAATTATAAACAAGTGGGCTTAATTATATCCGAAATAACATAAGTATGAAGTCAATAAACACTAGATACAACAACAGATTACCTACTAGGCTATGATTGCAACAACTATCCCAATTTCCATTAGTACGAGATTTACTTTTGGTTTTCATAATGATAGTGCAATAACAAACAAACTCATTACGGGGCCATGTAACCATACGCATGCGCAGTCGTACCAAACTCATTGCGAAGCCATGTAGCCATATGCATGGGCAGCCGTACAATTCAAACAGGACTTGGTCCAACCACATGTTCAACGCTTATTCCATGATTCGATTCTTATATCAATTGTTATTGATACTTGACAACTATATCAAGTTCTATTTGATATTCAACTACTATATTAATTCCTATTAATATCCGACTGCTATATCAATTTCCTTTGATATTCGACTATTACCATACCTTTCCTACATAAAAGGAAGCCTCATCCTACACCATACACCGAAATGACAAATCAAATTACATCACTGGTAATTCCAGACTCTAGTCCTCATAAGTAACCACACCTTTTCATCGACATCACTCCAACATATGACACACAAAGAACTTCGGGACGAAGTTCCCCGTAAGGGGTAGAGACTGTAACAATTCGCAATTTTAGGTTAATTACTATTCCCGGAAAATTCACTATTCACTTTTACTATTCATTTTTACTATTCATTTTTCCCGAAACTTTCCCGAAAGTTGATTTTTATTTGATTTTATCGAGTGATAAATCATTTCCATGGCAAATTAAAAGTTTGACATTCATAAGCTCATTTTCGTGAAAGTTATTAAGGAATTACACGGAATTACACGTTTTAGGGTAAAACGTCAATCAGAAATTCTACGCACAACGAAATTCAACCCCGTCAGGTGACCCCACATCAGAAAAATGTTTGACACACTCATGATTTATTTGAGAATTAATCGTGACTGAGAAAAACATGACCAAAGACTTCCCAGCAGGTCACCCAAGCCTGTACTAATCTCACATGAGCACGCTTAACCGTTTGGGCGATTAACCGTTAGACCACAAAACGCGTTTCTAAGACTATTTGAGTTTTCAACTTCTTAGAAAAAGTCAACATATTCTTTCCCTCCTCCATTGACCAAAAATCATCCCTTGATGTTATAAGTCATTTCGTGATTTTTAGGCTTACGGTTTGATGTCTAAAAGACATTTAATACCAACCGACACTAGACTGAGCCCAGTCTAGACATTATAAGTCATTTTAAATCATTTTTATCACATTAGAAAAGTAACATTTTACTTTTCTCAATTTTACGCAATATTCGTACGTTTTACGTATTACGCGTTTTAGACCCGTGTTTCCAGTTTTTAGCAGGGTTTTACACCCAAATGGAACCTACCACTCATTTTATATTTTATTATGGAACTTATTGACATGTTTATCAATACTTTCAAGTTCCATAATTTTACGACACCCGGTTTTACGTTTTGAGGCTTAATCATTTACGATTGGCATTTCCCGGAGTCAAAACTAACCAAGTATCTTGGATAATACCAAGAAAAGTCCACACCCTTGCTCTCCAAGCTCATGAACAGCCTTGGAGGGGGGATTCACCACCCATGTGGCTTGATCTTATGCCTTGTGTCATGAGATGTGAACATGTGTTCAACTTGGCCTCCAAGTGTTGACTAGTCAACAATGTAACCTCCTCATTTGCATATAAATGCTTCTCCTCCCACTCCTTGACCATATGAACGACCCACACACACAACACCCTTCATTTTACTAGTTTACTTCAAGTTCCATCCAAGAAATCAAGTGCAATATCCATACATAAACCCTAGTTTAGTTTTGATTCATCAAAACTACTTCAAATCTTTAGAACTTTGGTGATTTCTCTTGAGTTTGAATCCACTCAAGTCACCTCAATTTTCATCATCTCTCTTTCAAGATTACAAGAGTAGAAAGATTGCATGAAGTGAAGTGGGTTGAAGCAAGTCTATCAAAGTCCTATCCTTACATGTTAACTTCCTTTCATCTTTGAAAGCCAAAAGTTGTGAGCCAAACCCTAACTTGATTCTTGTTAAATAATCATGTTCATGTTATTTACATATTATTTGTGCTATATTATGTCTTGTATTAATGTCCATGATGTATAAAAGTGAGCAAAACAAGTTATTGTTATTGATTGTTACAACAAGTTACTAAAACAAGTAAACTAGTGACTTTCTTGGTAAGACCTGATTAAAATGGTAAAAATATGATGTTGGATCATTACATATTACAGTAGAGGACCTAACAAGGAAACCATAGCAATTTGAACCACCTAAAACGAGTAAACGAGTCAAAAGTTATGGCGATTTGAAGTTACCAAAGATTTCCGGCAAAACTGCCAAATACCATTCTGATCAAATTTGAGTTTTGAAAGTCATACTTCTGGTCCGATTCATCAAAAAGTTAAAACACGAAAGTTGTCCGGAACGACGTTTTCGTTCAGGAACAAAGAAGCTCGAGCCCTGAAAACGCTTTTTGAGTGATAAATTCTTCAAAATCTTAACAGCCCATTTTTAGACCAAATTCATTACATATAAGTTATGGTTTATGAAGACCAAAGGGGTCTTATGACCTAAATCAAGACCACAACCATGGCTAGAGCCAAGGTTGAGTCTCAAGACCATGGAACAATGACCAAAGGTCATGGCTAGGCTATGACGAAATGACCATACAAGCTTACCAAGGCAAATACATGAATTAGAGAAGTTGGCGATAACTTGAACATACAATTTGGATCTACTTCATCTAAAGGAAACCATGAGATTTTACCAAGAGAAAATGGTCATTCAAGACTTATGAAACTACCCCTAATAACAATCTTCATGTACAAATAAACTTTCCTAAGTTTATTCAAATATCGGACATGTAACCTTTCGGATCAAAACTTATATCTATATATTTCATCAACTACTACAATAGTAGGGAGCCTCATGTGAGGAGTTCATTATGTAAGCCGTCGAGTTGAGTTGTGGATTTACGAGTTAAAGTGTCCTGGCTCCTCGAACGCTTACTAACATGACTTCTGAATTATGTCGGCCCGAACGGTAGTAAACGATATACAAAACATACATGTTTCATGAATCTTCTCTTTCAAAAACTTACACTATACATCATACCACATCATGGACTAAATGCAAGATATATATATATAGGCACTACTTCATATTCTTTACTCCGATCTTAAGTCACAACATTCTATTATAGGTTGCTCGTAGAAACCTTCACGATTCAACCGTTACATTCATTACTTGCTATCTTACTTAAGGTGAGTTCATAGCCCCACTTTCGATTACTTAATCGTTTTACAAACCCTTGGGGGAAATACATGCTATTTATAACCGAGCACAATGTTTTTAAATTGTATGCTTACCTGATTGTTTTATTATCACTAAGTACCAGCCTTGCTAAACCGATATCCTTGATTATGAACCATTTAATCACTAGCAATAGTGAGCGCGAATATTAATAATAGGCCTATTGGGATTGACGAATCCCATTTGTATTGACTAAGTTCAAACAAATGCATTAATATTTGAGATTTAGGTATGTTAGCAAAGTACCTACCGGGATAAATCTGCCGATCGATATTGGTACACGTTAACGTTATGGTGTCATAAGCTTAGTGTATAATACATGTTCCGGGCGTATAATAACGTAGCCTACCTGTTTTGTTTTCCAAACATTGGTGTGAGCCTATAACTCACACTACCAACATATTGTGTTCAATCGATTTAACAAACTCTATGAATATCACTCAACCTTTGTGTTGACCTCTCAAGCATGTATTTCAGGTTCATGACGATCAAGGATGGAACGGAAGGGCACGGATACTCAAGAGGGCTATAAATTTTATTATCATTCAAAACTCATTTATTATACATTGTAAACATGGAACCAATTGGGACCTCATTTTGTAATCTCTGATATTTATATAATTTGAATGATAAACCTTTTCAAAACGACTCAATTGGAGTTCGTTTTCTATCATTGTGACTATTGTGCCGTCGAGTAACACCCAGTTTGAATTCCGCTGCATCCATGAATTGGGGGTGTTACAACTGGTACCGTTCGCTCAGAATTGTCTTGAGGGCAGCGGGTAAAATAGACTTCTTGACCGAAGAATGCCCAGCTGAGCCTCCTGCTACTGCTACACCAGAAGCAAAGGCGGCTTGGAAGGTGGTACATGCTAAGTACAATGAGGTTGCTTGTTTAATGCTCACTAGCATGAATGCTCAATTACAAAAGAAGTATGAGTATTCGTCTCCTAAGAATATGCTTGATAACCTCAGGCAATCTTATGAGAAGTCACCTGCAGTTGAATTGTATGATGAACTTGACAAGCTACACAACTGCAAGCATGGTGATGGTAAACCAGTAGCCGATTATGTGGATGAGATGAAGGATTCCTTTGATCAACTTCACAGAGTTGGTTTTGGTTACCCCGAGAATGTGCAAGTGCACTTGATCAACAGATCCCTTAACAAGGATTTTGCTGGTTTTGTGCAGAACTTCAACATGCATTGCTCGGGGAAGACAGTCTCAGAATTACTCGCATTGCTTGTTGATTATGAGAAAAGTCTACCAGCCAAGGTCAAGAATCCCACCCCGCAAGTGTTGGCAATTCATGGGGGGAGAATCCAGAAGAAATCGCATGTGAACAAAGGCAAAGGTAAAGGTGATAAAGGCAAGCAGGTCATGGCCTATCAACCTCAACCCAAGATGAAACAACATCAGCCTAAGCAGAACAAGGTGAATCCGCCAAACAAGAAGGATCAGGCTTGTCACCATTGTCATGAAAAGGGTCATTGGAAGCGCAATTGCCCTCTCTACATTCATGACTTGCGACTCAAGAAGCAAGGGGAATGATGCTGGTAACCCCAGCACATCAGGTGCGTTCTTTATGATTGAATTATTCACTCTTACTCCTAAATTGAATTCATGGGTATATGATACTGGATGTGGCATTCATATCTGCAATACCATGCAGGGGTTTAGAGTTGAGAGAAAGCTGGCCTATGGACAACAATTCTTGCACGTTGGTAATGGAGCGCATGCAGGAGTTGAAGCTATAGGAGTTTTTAATTTAGTGTTGCCTTCGGGCCTAGTACTATCTTTAAATAATTGTCATTATGCACCGTCAATTGTTAGAGGTGTAATTTCATTTTCATGTTTGTTAAACCTTGGTTTTGAGCATACTATTTCAAGCAATGGAATTTCAGTTTCTTTAAATAATGTTTTTTATTTTAATGCTGTTGCTGTGAATGGTGTATTTGAAATTGATATGAATGATAATGATAAAGCTTTTGTTACAAATAATTCAATGTATAGCATCAACAATAAGAGAATCAAGAAAGGTCTGGATTCGTCTTATCTTTGGCATTGTCGACTTGCTCACATTGGCAAAGATCGCATGAAAAAGCTGCAACATGATGGGCTTTTAGATAAGATCAATGATGAATCATTTGATAAATGCGAATCTTGCATTGCTGGGAAGATGACTAAGAAACCCTTTAAAAATAGGATTGAAAGGGCTAATGATCTACTTGGTCTTATTCACACAGATGTGTGTGGACCACTTAGACATGTGTCAAGGAGGGGTGCTAGCTACTTCTTAACATTTACGGATGATTACAGCCATTATGGTTATGTTTATTTACTTAAACATAAACATGAGGTGTTTGAAACATTCAAAGTGTTTAAAGCAGAAGTAGAGTTGCAACTTGGAAAGAAGATTAAAGCTCTTCGATCTGATAGAGGTGGTGAATACCTGAGTCAGGAGTTCATAGATTATCTAGCGAAGGAGGGAATTGTCCAACACCTTACTTCTCCATATACTCCACAACAAAATGGTGTATCTGAGAGAAGGAATCGTACATTGCAAGATATGATACGATCTATGTTTAATCTAACAACTCTTCCTTTCTCGTTTTGGGATTATGCCTTAGAATCTGCAGTTCGCATTCTAAATATGGTTCCAACAAAGAAGGTTGATAAGACACCATATGAGGTATAGACTGGAAAAGCTCCTAACCTGTCTTATCTTAAGGTCTGGGGTTGTGAGGCGTATGTTAAACGTGACTCAGCAGAAACTCCAACAAAGATCTGTGAAGTGCATCTTCGTAGGATACCCTAAGGAAACTATGGGATACTACTTTTATTACCCACCTGAAAACAAAGTATTTGTTGCAAGGTATGGAGACTTCCTTGAAAGGGAGCTCATATCTCAAGAATTCAGTGGGAGAATATATGATCTGGAAGACGGTCAAGAAGATGTAGAACCTTCTGAAAACACTAACCAACTTCCGGTAGAACCTGAAAGTTTAGGTCCTCCACCTGAAGTTGAAGTGATTCCCATTCGTAGGTCAACAAGACCAGTAAAAGCTCCTACTCGTCTATGTCTTAATGTAGAGAGTGATGAGTATATACTGGGTGATCTTGATGAGCCTACAAGTTATAAAGCTGCCATGAATGGTCCTGAAAAGGCAAAATGGAAAGAAGCTATGGATGGGGAAATGCAATCCATGGAAGACAATGATGTCTGGGAAGAAGTAGACCTACCTCCGGGTACCAAACTAGTTGGGAGTAAATGGCTCTACAAGAAAAAGACAGACATGGATGGCGTTGTACACACCTATAAGGCCCGTTGTATAGCTAAAGGCTATACACAAACTTTTGGTGTTGACTATGAGGAGACCTTTTCTCCTGTAGCTGACATAAGGGCAATTAGGATTCTTATAGCCATAGCCGCTTACTATGACTATGAGATTTGGCAAATGGATGTTAAAACCGCCTTCTTAAATGGTCGCCTAGATGAGGACATCTATATGGCGCAGCCTGAGGGGTATGTAAATCCAGAATTCCCAAATCGTGTATGCAAGCTTAAAAGATCCATTTATGGATTGAAGCAAGCATCACGACAATGGAATAAGAGATTTGATGGTGAAATTAAAAAGTATGGATTCACTAAAAATCTTGATGAGCCATGTGTATATCACAAAGTTAGTGGGAGTAATGTAATTTTCCTTATATTATATGTCGATGACATATTGATCATGGGGAATGACATTCCAAGTTTACAAAAGGTTAAGGAATATCTTGGAAGTTGTTTTTCTATGAAAGATTTAGGGGAAGCTGCATTTATTCTGGGAATCAAGATATATAGAGATAGATCTCAGCGATTAATTGGATTAAGCCAAAGTGCTTACATTGATAAAATACTGAAGAGATTCAGTATGCAAAATTCTAAGAAAGGATATTTGCCGATGCAAGAGCAACATGGCTTGAGCAACAAGGTTTGTGCTTCAACACCTGAAGAGGTGCAACGCATGAAAAGAGTCCCTTATGCTTCGGCTGTGGGATCTATAATGTATGCGGTGAAAAGTACAAGACCTGATGTGGCGTTTGCTCAAAATTTAACCAGTCGATATCAGCAAAATCCAGGTGTAGCTCACTGGACTGCTGTTAAGAATATTCTTAAGTACCTTAGGGCGACTAAGGATATGTTTTTGGTTTATGGGGGAAATCCATCGGCAGAACTTGATGTTACAGGTTACTGCGATGCTTCTTGGAAAGGTGATAAGGATGATACGAAGTCTCAGACGGGTTATGTCTTTGTCATTAATGGAGGAGCAGTGGATTGGAGGAGCAGAAAGCAGAGTGTACTAGCGATGTCTGCTACAGAAAGTGAGTATATAGCTGCTTCAGAAGCTGCAATGGAAGCTGTTTGGATTAGGAAGTTTGTTTCAGGGCTTGGAGTCATGCCTTCGATTCAAAGACCTATTAAAATGTATTGTGACAATTCAGCTGCAATTACATTTGCCAATGAGCCTGGAATCATGAAAGGCACCAGACATTTCCCGATTAAACATCACTATGTTCGAGAACAAGTCGAAATAGGTGAAATCGAAATGCTCAAAGTTCACACAGATGATAACTTGGCAGATCAATTAACAAAGCCTCTACCTGGCACTAAGCTTTACAAGCATGCTGCAGGTGTAGGACTTAGATTAGCTGAAAGTTTCATGCCCATTTGTGATTAGTGTTTGGATAAAGGATGTAATGTACAATTATTATTTTAATGGAATAAAATAAGTTTTATGTTTATTTATCATTGTCTTAATAATATATCCTATATTTGCATGTTTAAGATCCATGAATAATTTATTATTCTAAATGTCCATTGTCGATTAATGATATGGGAATATCATTAAACTAAGACAAATTTGAGTATTGGTTTAGAATATACTTGAAAGTATATTGATGCGTAGTCATACCAATTTCACATGATATTCGATGAATTGAATATTGGACTTATCCCAACAATATGATTTAATGTTTAATGTGAGAATCATATTTAAAGTTATCCTCAGACTTGAGATACCAGATAAGTGTCATGGATGTAGTGCATTTTTGTGAAGCAATCTACCGCTCACCGTAACAGGGAGTCATAAGGGTTGTTTTTAGAAGTGTTGCAAAGTTCATGGGTTATTCTTGTAGTCAAGAAAGAATTTATTCCTTCTGATTTGTTTAGAAGTTTAATACTGTTGGGCCCCTCGTAGGGTTGACAAAATGTTTGCATGGCCATGCCCAAAGTCTATCTGGAATACGTTCAGATGTTTTGGTAATTTTGTTCAATCATAAAGAAACGAGAAACAGAATTTTAATAAAGGAACTCACATCTTTATTAATGTGGTATTAGTAATGAAAGGATAATTATAATGATGAATCATTAAAGGTTTTTCCAGGAAACCTAGCTCGAATTGAACTAGGGGCATTGGAGTGTTGCAAGACGCTAACCAGTGTCATTTTACTATTAATGAATATACGAGTGGGAGCTGTTAAATGTTACGTATAAACATTAATAGGTAAATGTCTAGGATCGAACCCGAGACCTCGGGATTGCACACTTTACAAACAAGAATAATGTAAATAAATATATATATATATATATATTAAATGTATGGTATATATATATTTATAACACTTAATGGACTAAACGGTCGTTAGTTATTAACCGTATGGACTAACTATCGTTAAATAAGAAAGATAAGGACTAGAGTGAAACTTGGGTGTCAAGGAGGTTCTAGAAACCCCTTGTGGGTTCTATGGCCAGTCGAACAAGGGGAGGGGAGGCCCAACCCATGTTTGCTTGGTCACCAAGAAATCCTCTAGTATATATACAAGGCCAAGGGTTAAACCTAATCAATCTTTTGTGCACACACTCTAACCCTAAAAACTTGTTTTCTTTCTTTGTTTTCCTAGGCCGATCGGTTCAACCCCCCTCCTAAGGGATTGGGTCGATTTTGGTTTAGTCCAAAAATTAAGTGATTTGTTTACTTGCAACAAACCTTTATTCGTTGGTAGTTTGTGTGTACAAGAACGAGGTAATTACTTACTTTAGTAATTATCAAGAGATCGATAAATAAAACGGTAAGGGGTTTATCATTGATCTTATTGTCCAAGAATCAAGGTTTATTTGAAGGGTATCGGGTACGTTTACTATTTATGTTTTAGTTAATATTTATGTGTTATACTTGATCCTACGCTTCCGCAATATGTGTTCTTTGATTGTCCAACTCTAACATGTTCTTCATGTTACTGTTTATGTCGTGAATAGTTCATTCTAGTATCCTAGAAAACCTAAACTTTGATTCATATGATTCCAAAACCTCAATTTTTAAAAATTGGTTAAAGTAGCTTCGTGATTTTAGTTACTCAAAAGCTTTTCAATGTGCCAAAGTTCAAAGGGAATGAAACAAGTTGTAAGAAATAATAAACAGATCTTAACAATGCACGAAACACAAAGGGTGTAAATACAAATCTTAAAAAACATTATATTTGGATACTATACATTCGATCAACAGTCTATATTTTCCCCGAAACCAAATAGAACCCTAATAAAAATGGCACGCAAAGATAAACAAAAATCAAAGGCATCATTTCCACCAGAAATCATCCATGAAATCCTGTTGAAGGCTACAGTTAAGTCATTGTTACGATGTAAGTCTGTTTGCAAAGAATGGTACTCTTTAATATCCGACCAACATTTTATTAAATCACATTATACTTTATCTAGTATCGACAACATTAACTATGAACGTCATAGACTAGTTTTCATCAATGGTATACGAAAAAACTGTCTTACCACTTGTCCTCTTCATGATGTGTTGTTTAATAAATCTGTTAGTAATGAGTTAGTGCTTGAAAATCCATTGCAACAACCTCGGTCTCGAGATTTTATGATAGTTGGGTCTTGTAATGGGTTAATGTGCCTTTTTGTTGTGGATAATTATACTTTGTTTATTTACAACCCAAGTACTAGAACGACCAATATTTTGCCTGGTTCTAATCAAGGGTTGCGTATTTCCTATGGTTTTGGGTATGATGAGATAACTCATGATCACAAGGTGGTTAAAATATGGCTTTGTGTCCGAACTTGGTCTTCGGGTACTATGATATATTCGTTAAAAGCTGGAACTTGGAAGGAAATTGGTCATATTCCTCGTGCTTTTCCTTATAATGATGCTAAGTTTTTAAATGGAACTCTTCATTGGGCGAATGGTTGTGTGTATGTTGTAATTATTATGAAAGTCGTGTGGTGGATGTATGGGTGATGAAGGTTTATGGAGTGAAAGATTCTTGGACTAAATTGCTTTCCATCTCGCATCCGAATGATCGATTTTGGCTTCCTTTATATACGCAGTTTAATGCTCCTTTGTGTATTTCAAATGACGGAAAATTGTTGTTGCAATTGGGGACGAAGTTGGTTGTCTATGATTGTATAAACGGCTCATACTCAGAGATACAAGACTTACATGTATTTCCTGACGTGTGTATTGTTATTGAGAGTTTAGTTTCGCCTTTTGCCCCATTAGGCCTTGGTGATAACAATGGTGATGAAAATTAAGGTAAAATTTTCTCTTTTTTCTCTATCTCACATTCGGGTTAGATGTAATTAACAATAACTTGTTTGGAATTTGAGTAAATAATTGCAATGTTACATGGACAAAAGAATCATTAAACTCAACAATTACTTCAGTGCTAATAAAGTATTGTTAACGTTTTGTAATGATTGCATTGAGTTAAAATGAAACATTAGTTTGAAACTTTGTGAAGAAACGTGAATTGGTGGGAGTAACAGGTGAGTGCTAATGATTAAGAACATGTGGATCAGTAGGCTAAAAAGGTAATTAAGCAACTGTAGTTGTCACATAGACTGATATGCTGATAAGTGAACAGAACATGTACTACAGCATTAAGTTTGATGTGATCATTTGCACTCTTCATTGATCGAGTAAGAGTAAATGTAAGGTGTCTATATGTCATGTGCTGACAGGTAAACAATATGGATAACTAAATTCCTTTTTGAAACCTTTAAACCTCTGATCTAGTGTAGATATAAAAGTTTTACCATATCTATGTCATTGTGTTTAACTTCTACTCTATGATATGTCGATATCAACATTAGATTGGCAACTCGCACACACTGAATCTTTGTTCTTTCAGGAAAGGGTGAATTCTCGGAAGTCTTTTACATTTATGGATGCATATAAAGAAACCTCCAAGCCAAGTAGCTTTAATCAAACTCTAGTAGCTTAACAAATGAAATAGTTCTACTTTCGTACGTTTTTATTTCCTTTAATTAGATGTATGTTACTACCCTACTACCCTTCCGGTATTTCTTAATGAAATCAAAAGTTTGTTGAAACATGTAGTATGACTCTGTGAAGGTTCTTTGTGTGGCATGACATGTTCAAATATCACTCTATTTGGTTGATTAGTTGGAATTGTTCTGCGAGTTTTATATGTAATACAGTTGACTTTGACCAATTGAAGCAGTCACCTTTTAACAATTAAGTCAACTCCACTTTACTTATGATAAGATTAATATAGATATCTGATTTTTGCATAATCCGCTTCATGTGAGTCCATATCAAAAGACTCTGGTTTCACCTTATGGTTAGCAGGGGTTATTATAATCGCTTTTATAGCTTGTGTGTCTTGATTAACACCATTTATTGTTTGAAGTGACACAATTGATAGATAGCATATGATTGTTCTTCATGCTGCTTTTTGCAACTCAACACATTTAAATGTTTTAATTGATTGTCTAGCAATTATACATGTTACTGTTTATGTGCCAAAGTTATCAATGTGCAAAAGTTCAAAGGAGTTATGAAACAGGTTGTAAGAAATAATAAACAGATCGATTTTAACAATGCACGAAACACGAAGGGTGTAAATACAAATCTTAAAAAAACATTATACTGCGTATTTGGATTCTTTTTATTATTTACCGTTTTTAACCAAAAGCAGGAGCGAATTAAGAACCCTAATTCAAAGAGAACAAACATGGCTCTCCAAGATAAACAAAAATCAAAGAGAATTAGTAACTGGATTCCTACAGAGATCATTATTGAAATTTTTCTAAAGCTTCCAGTTGAATCGTTGTTACTGTGTAAGTCTGTTTGTAAAGAATGGTACTCTTTAATATCCGATCAAGGTTTCATTAAAACACATTGTACTTTGTCTAGTACCAACATTAACTATGAACATCATAGACTTTTTTACAACACTTATGGACATGGAAACGATCTTATCAGCTGTCCTCTTTATGATGTGTTGTTTCATAAATCTGCTAAAAATGCGTTACTGCTTGAAAATCCAATTCAATACACTCGAGGTTGGGGTTTTAGGATAGTTGGGTCTTGTAATGGATTAATGTGCCTTCTTGCTTCCGATAATTCGCTGTTTATATACAACCCAAGTACTAGAACAACCAATATTTTGCCTGTATCTAAACAAGGGGCCGGTTATGGTTTTGAATTCTATGGCTTTGGGTATGATGAGACGACTCATGATTACAAGGCGGTTAAAATATGGCGTTGCGACCGACCTTCGCGTTACTGGGGTGCTATGATATATTCATTAAAAGCTGGAAGTTGGAAGGAAATCGGTCGTTTTCCTTGTCTTGATCCTTTTCATGATGGTAAGTTTTTTAATGGAGCTCTTTATTGGCCGGCTGAAGATTGCGGTTCGTGGCATATTGTTTCTCTTGATTTGGGGAAGGAGACTTTCAGTGAAGTTTTGCTGCCAAAGTATGATGGTGAAGGATATATGACATTCTATTTGGGGGTTTCGGGAGAATCGTTGTGTGTTCTTTGTGAGTAGGGTGAAAGTTGTGTGGTGGATGTATGGGTGATGAAGGTTTATGGAGTGAAGGATTCCTGGACTAAGTTGGCTTGCATCCCAATTTCGACTAATCCAATGGATACATATAATGATATTTTGTGTATTTTAAAGGATGGGAAAGTATTGTTGCGATTTGGGCCGCAATTGCTTGTCTGTGATTCAAAAGATAGTTCGCCTCCGGAGATTGTGAACTTTGATAAAATTGATGAAGCTTGCATTGTTGTTGAGAGTTTGGTCTCACCTTTTCACCCTTAATTAGGCCTTGCTGATAACCGCGACGATGAATATTAAGGTGAATTTCTTCCAACTCTTTCATTTTTCGGTTAGTTTTAATTAAACATAACTTGTCCACTAAGCAGAATTTAATGAAAATAATTGCAATGTTACACGGACACATTAGTCATTGAAGTGAACCATTATTTCAGTGTTAATAACGTATTCTTAACGTTTTGTAATGATAGCATTCAGCTAATATACAACACTAGTTCTAAAATTTGTGAAGATACGTGAAGTAGTGGGAGTAAATCTGTCGGTGCTAATGATTAAGAACGTGTGAATTAGTGGGCTAAAAAGGCTGATAAGCAACTGATGATAACAGAACATATACTACATCAGTTGCACTTGTAATTGATCAAGTAAGAATAAATGTATGGTGTCTATAGGACATGCGCCAATATGTATTATTGTGGATAACCAAGTTCCTTTATAAACGTTTAACCTCGTATCTTACTTATTAGATTGCGAGTCATACTCACTTAATCTTTTGTTCTTTCAGGAAAGGGTGAATAATACAAGCCTTATACATATGTGGATGCAATCAAAGAAATCTTGAAGCTAAGAACACTGATTGAACTTTAATTTAATCCTAGTAGCATTGACTTATGAACTACTTCTACTTGTATGCTTTTATTTCCATCAATTAGATGTATGTTACTACACTTCCACTAACTCTTAATGAAATTTAGAGCTTGCTGAAAAACATGTTAAAATATCACTCGTTTTGGCTGATTAATTGGAGTAAGACCAATTAAAGCCTTAAAGGTCCCCGGGCTTTGATACTCAAAAGCAGTCTATGTTTTTCTGTTTAGTGATTAACATGTTTTTTACACACCAAGGTCCTGTTTTATTAAGATTATGTTAGAAAGAAGCAGTTCTTTACACATGAATGGAATTCACGCTTCCAAAATTATGAAACTACTAACAAAATAGTCATCATATTGATGACATTTACCCCAGCACTAATAAAAGTTGACTCAAAGTCACTGTAGTTCTATTAAAAGCACATCCAAACACCTGCAGTGACATAAAGCGAGATCTTGAATCGTAGAAAACTAAAGAACTACGAGTAATTATTAAGGTGTTTCAGAATGGAGTAATTTTTAATAAAAAGCTTAAACTATCAGATGTCAAAACTTGAAACTATCGTTTAGAAATTTATAAATATTTTAGGATTATAGACGACAATCCATTTATTCTAAGATTGCACACAATAACTAGTTTACTTACATGACTATCGAAAGTGATAATCATAGAGCTTTTGGTTGGTTGTGTTAACATGTTGAGAAGAGCAATGTTGTAATTTTTATATCCACCAGAATAGCCACAAACTTGGGATATATGCAAAATAAATTGCTCTTTCGTATACTAGCCCATCGTTAATTCATCTATCATCATCATTAACTAGTCGTGGCTGCTTCGCTATGTTTTGGCTGTGTACGTACACTTTAATGTCTCTATATTCTTTGATCAAATTTATATGTACTGTATCTAACATTTAGATTTACACACGCATTGATCACATATCATATATAAATAGTTTGATAAATAAAGAGGTACATCGGGCCTTCACGTCTAAATTTATCATATCCACGATGAAATTCAAAAGACTTGATAGCAATTTCTGAGTCAAATAACTTAGGGTGTTACTCATATGTTATCAAACAAGTTATTTATCTACTTGTGAGTTGTGATTATAGGTTTTAGATTATTTTATAACATGATTTAGTATTATATACAGATAGTTTGTCCCACATAGATAGAAAGTGATAGTGGTGAGATCTTTATAAAGAGTTATTACATTATTATGCTACAAAATTTATTTGTAACTTTTATTGTTGATTATGCATAATTGTATAAAAACCCGACGTATAAATAGGCACCAACGAGTTTTTTTTTTTTTTTTTTTTTTTTTTTTTTTTTTTTTTTTTTTTTGCGACAGGCCAACCTCACCAACTGTGCTCATTTGATAAGGAAAGACTATAAGCGAGGACCCAGAAAATGATCAACTTATTAAGCTTCTTAACCTTATATATGAATTCAGACCGAGCGATAAATCGATAATAAAGAATTCAAAGATACTTGGAAGTTTAGACTTTAGAGGTTCGGTGGCTTTATAGAGGATCTAGCACAAACAGATTGCCTACTGTATATTTGTAACGTATGTTTATTTATGTGTATTTTTTTGTAAATTTCAAACTTGTAATATTTCATGTGTAGTTTTGTGATTGATTAAAGTTGATAAAGAAAGACTTTAAAAAATCAAAAGAAAGACAATTATTTTAAGACGGAGGAAGTATATAAATTATTTTTAGACACAATGTTCTAAGGCTACCCACAGTAAGGGGATTCAATCCCCTTACTTTTCCCTGTCACGTCAGCTTTCTCTCTCCAGCGACCTGCAGGCGATTCAGTGCCCCAGTAAGGGCGACCTAGTTCAGTTTTTTTTTTTTTTTTTTTTTTTTTTTTTTTAACTTAATAATTAAAACATTAATTTCATTAATAAAAATAAAACAGTACATAGATTGAAAACATAAACTTAAACATTACATAAACTTCAATTATAATCCTAGCTTCAGTTGTAGTCCGGGTGATCCCAAGTCTGAGAGTTGTCGGAGCGGTAACCGTCGTCGTAAGGATCAAAGCTCGCCAACTTCTCTTCTTCTAACTGAGTTTCCAACCTGCTCAGCTCCCGCTCCTTCTCAGAGTTCCAGCCATCATCATCTGCTGCCACATTTTCCTCAAAACTTACCTGAAAATTATCCAAACGAGGCAGCTGTTGTTGTTGCTCAACAACTCTTTGTGCAGATGAACTTGATGCACCTTGCACAAATTGTTGTTGTTGTTGTTGTTGTTGTTGTTCAACCATAGTAGCTTCCAACGAATCTTGTTTGTTTTTTGAGCATGTATCTGACTGACACAGCCACGCAATGCCTCAACAACGGCATGATCTTTACGAAATTCATCGTATAAAAACTGGTCGATCACATATTTTCTGTCGTCAGAAATGTGATCGCAATCTGTGTAGCGTGTTCTCATTCGTTGTTTGAGGGCCTTTGCCAGCTCAAACCTGCTAATAACTTCGGAAATAGCTTCTTGACGAGCCGTGTCGTCTTTCTCAGCTTGGTTTTTGACCCAATTTTGAAATTCTTCGACGGTATGAGGCAGTTTATTACACGCCATTTTGAATTGCAATATGTGTGAGATTTTGTGAATTTAAGTGCGTAAAATATGTTGTGTTAATGTGGTATTTATAATGTGTTAAATTTAATTTTTTTTTAATGTAACGGCTACTAGTTTTTTTTTTGTTTGAATCCAACAAATATAGAAAGACATTCGATCGGAAGCACGACCGGTTGGTTCCTTTTTTTGTTGCTCGACCGACTCTCCACATCAAAGAGATCGATTGAGGATCGATCGTGGGAGTCGATCCCTTACTCCTTCTGCATGCAGCCTAAAAACCAATTTCTTAACTGACCCCTGAATTCTTTGATATAAGTTCTATCTTTGATCTTCAAACCTCAAAGGAATAAAATGTGGACATAGAAGTTAAAAGGAAACATTTTTTCAAAATTCTAAACATATCTTCATCCTTGTATCAGCATAAGATTGCTAACTCACGCTCACCGAATCTTTGTTCTTTCAGCAAAAGGTGAATTCTCCAGTCTCTTAAAATGTATGGATGCAAATTAATGGGGAAATCTTGAAGCGAAGAAAGCTCATTGAATTTTAATCCAATCCTAGTAGCCAAAGTCATCACCAAACTGTCGTAGTGATGTTCACCAAACCAAACACAAAAATACCCCACTTTAATACCCAATAATTGTAACACCCCGCCTTACGCAGACCACAATATTGTCCGTTTTGCCCGCAGGCTCACGGCTTTGTTTTTGTGGCCTCATTTGAAGACTTCCCGGCCAGTCACCCAAGCCAGTACTGCTCTCACATGAGCACGCTTAACTGCCAGTCATGAATTAAGTTCATATAGGGAAGTCCTAAAGCAAATCCTCAAAGGATGTTTCAAAATTCCTATGGTGCAAAGCCTAATACTCACAGGTCATAGCCTAAGCTCTACGGGTTATGAATCCGCCGATCAAGCCTGGCTCTGATACCATAAATTGTAACACCCCGACCCGACAAGGGTAAAGATGTCACAAAAATATGGTGTTACATCAGAACAGATCAAAAGCGGAAGTATTAAATAAATAACTTACTTCAAATAACTATGGTCAAGAATCTTCAATTCAACTCTACTCTCAATCCCAGAAACCATCCCAAAGCTTACTTCAAACAACTTGAATACCTGCCGCGGTGAAAAAATGCGGCTGAGCTTAAAAAGCCTAGTGAACGGATATAACAATAATAAACTGAAAATAAATGCTAAAGTACAAATGCTATATTTTGGGGAAAACATATTTAGTTATAACGGATAATACGGAAATAAAATGTATAGGTTAGGTAAGGAATTCATACAGTCTCCTGTACGAACAGAGTCAGAACCATAATAATACCATCAGCTCAGAAACAGATAACTTATCATAATCATAATCATACATCTTCATAAACATATAGAGGGGAGACCTCTCAGATAATCAGATAATAATGAGGGGTGTCCTCATATGGGTGGAGTAGCTAGCTCCCAGAAATGTGAAGGACGTATATTGCACACACAGCCACATTCACCAGACAAATCATATCATATCAGAAACAGAAACAGATCTAGGATGCATCCATACGCCCCTTCTCAACATATACATTTGCAGCCAAACCAAGGGACGTGGCAGAACATCACTCTACTGCCCTAGAGTCATGTCAGAGGTGCATCCCTGACACGGACATGGAACCCCCATGCCTAGTGAAGCTCAGGTAACATAAGGTTCATAACAAAGGTTCAAACATAATTGTCATATTAAAAGGTTCAGATAACAAAGTTTTCAGGTCAAAGGTTCATAACAGAAGGTTCATAGCAATTGTTCAAAACAGAGGGTTCATATCAAAGGTTCATATCACAAAGGAAACCTTAAGAATAAGGTCAGAATTTCCGTACCTTGAACAAATGCGAAGCTGACATAATAGAAAGGATCAAAGAACGAGTAACACCCTTCTTCAGAAATCTACACATGTGACTTAGTTATTAATAGCTTGCTCATTTATTTACTTATTCTTATTCCATATTTGGTCTTCTATCCACTTTTAGTAACCTTTCTTATTAGTAACCTTAAACATATGATTAGGTTAGTACTTAATTAATTAGTAATATAATTTTTAGAGTTATTTATCTCTTATATAGGTTTACAACTAATTCTTAACTGTTTTATATCACAAATACAAGTATCCATGCTTAGTTTAGTTATTATTCCCAATAATAGTAAACTAGGGTTTTAAACATACTTAAACATGTAGTAGTCAAATTAAATACCATATTAGGTTATATAAAGTTCTTAGGTAGTTCATTTACTGTATTAGACACTTAATTAAATATTCATTATGATTATGTTACCTATATTAATGATATAATAAACTTTAAGTGTGTAATTCACCTTTTAAGAAAAGTTCAACATGTATAATCAAAACATGTATCATATTTCCAGATTTTTAAAGTATACTTGTGCATCTCCTGAGACCTTAGAAAAATTTCCCCGTGTAAATATATATGTGGACTACTTTGTGTAATTTTATAGAATTTTCCAGGTAGTAGAACTGTAGACTAAAAATTCATTATCAAAAGTAGTTCAGATTTCGGATCTGCAGAAACACCCCAAACGTTTACATTTTTCACACCCATTGTGACACTTCAGAAAAATCTAGAAAAATTCCAGTAAGTCACACATAACCCAAACATTACTCCTGTCAAAGAAGAGCTCCTAAATCCTTACGGTTTGAAAATGAAAAATCAAAAACTGCTACTGATTTTCAGACCCGATTTACTCAGCTTTGACACTTAATCACACAAAAATCAAAAACACGACCAAAACAACTTGAAATCACTCCCAACCAATTGGAAAACTTAACTAAGACATAAAACTAAGTTTTCAACCAAAAACCCAGTATTCACCCTTTGTGAAACTTAAGCTATAACGTTTACATATTCAAGTTTCAAATCTGTCCAGTAAACAAGTTCACACTAATCACCCCTAACCTTCACAAAACCAATCAAACCCTTCTCTATTAACAAAACCCTAACCCTAATTCATTAATTACTTCATTAATCATCTAATCATTACCAAATTATTAACACATAACTAATTTAAATCAAACCCTAACAAAACCCTAATTCCTTTTCTTGTTTAATATGTACATATGTATTCAATTTCATATAAATAATTCTTAGGTGTTCATGTTTGCTTCAACTTAAGATTAAAAGAACAAGAAGGGATTTATGAGGATACCTAAACTTGTGTGATCGAATGGAAGCATGAACAAGAATCACAACACCTTGACTACCTTGAAGCAGAATCGAATAGAAGGAAAAATAAATAAATGCCGTGACTTTTTTTTTTTTTTTTAATGAATCGTACATTAGGAGGGGGAAAGGACCGAATTTATGGATTAGAGGGGAAATAAGGGTCGATCATGGGTTACTTGGGCCAAACCAAATCCTAGTCCAACTCTAATTACCCAATCTACGCGTATACTTGTATATTAACACGTTATGTACAATAACTCGGACTCTTAATATTTTTAGTGTGTCATTTAATATTTTAGAAACCTGAAAATGTTCTTAATATAATTACTTAAGCCAAGTAATTTATGTATTGTAGTTATAAGTTTATTAGGGCTTATTTGGAATTTTATAAGTATTTATCAAAAAATTTAGTCGTAAGGGTATTTTGGTCATTTTACACATTTTAAAATTTTCAGGTATTACAATAATATACCCATAAAAAAGAGTGAAAACCGTTTGCACCACCAAATCACAAGCAAAAACCAACGTCACTACAACCGAGTGGTTGGATGACTATTATGACCTTGTTGGTCCCAATGTGAGAGTCGATATATGAAATTGCAAGTAAACGTAAATCTGAATAACTTTATTATCGGTCTAAACTTTGTATCGATACATATACATGTCTATATATACTATACGAATGGTTATGATGAACCATCGTGTCTGTTCAAGAAGAGTTGTGTCCATTCGACACACCCACAAACTTAACTAACTAATCGGTTATTACAACTTTGGTCCTTCGAGTTTGTAAGAAGTAATTATCGAGATTATTGTCTTTCATTCTCCTCCTTAATCTTGATCGTTGCTTCGACCTAAGTCTTGAACTCCGAGCATCTGTCGCATAGTCACGAACTTCAATCTTGGTAAGGCTTTCGTTAAGATGTCGGCTCTTTGTAGTTCTCCACTAACGTGTTCCACATTGATATGACCATTCTCTACGCATTCCCGAATGAAATGATAGCGAATGTCTATGTGCTTACTCCTTCCATGAAATACTGGGTTCTTCACGAGTTGTATAGCTGATACGTTGTCAACTCTAAGCGTTATCCTCTTTTCTTGCCATCCAGTCAATTCATTAAGTAGTCGTTTTAACGACAAAGCTTGACATGCTGCTCCAGTAGCCGCCATGAATTCTGATTCACATGATGATAGTGCCAATGTAGGTTGTTTCTGAGTACACCAAGTAATGGGTGACTCTCCAAAGTAAAATACGATTCCAGTAGTTCCTTTTCCTTGATCAGTGTTGATCCCATAACTACTATCGCTGTAACCTGTAATCTTGCAGCCGCCTTCCTTCTTGTAGATTATTCCATGCTCCTTTGTTCCTTTGATATATCGGATTACTTGTTTCACTGCCTTCAGGTGATGATCCTTCGGGTCTTGCATAAATCTGCTGAGTAGTCCGACTGAGTAACTAAGATCTGGTCTTGTATGCAGTAAGTACCTTAAACTTCCAATTAAACTTCGGTAGTAAGTTGCCTCAACTGATTCTCCATCTTCCGCCTTGACCAACTTAGTGTCGGGATCCATAGTTATCTTCGTATCATTACTGTCTGCCATACTTGTATCTTTCAAGATCTTGTTAATGTATCCTGTCTGCTTGATTGTAATCTCTCCTCCTGTATGTGTAACTTCTATCCCAAGGTAATAAGCTAGTAACCCTAAGTCGCTTATTTCAAATATGTCTTTCATTTGGGATCTGAACAAGTCTATTTCCTTCTTTGGAGTTCCCGTGATTATCAAATCATCTACATATACTCCAAATATCAATGTAGAAGTCTTGCTTCTCTTCGTATAAACTGCTTGTTCGAGATTACACTTCTTAAAGTCCAATGACTTTAAGGTTTGATCAAGCTTCACGTTCCAAGCTCTCGGTGCTTGTCTTAAGCCATACAATGCTTTGGTCAGCTTGTATACTTTTCCTCGGTTTTAATCTTGAATGAAACCTTCAGGTTGTGTAACATAGACTTCCTCCTTCAATTCTCCATGTAAAAATACTGATTTTACATCTAAATGGTGTACTTGCCAACCATGATATGCTGCTAGTGCCAATATTAGACGAACTGTCTCTATCCTAGCGACTGGTGCAAACACTTCATCGAAGTCTATTCCTTGTTCTTGTACATAACCTTTTGCTACTAATCTTGCCTTATTCTTAATGATCGTTCCTTTAGCATCTCTCTTGGTCTTATAAACCCACTTGAGTCCTATTGCCTTTTGATTCATTGGCAATGTTGTAAGAGTCCATGTATTGTTCTTATTGATTGAATCCAATTCAATCTCCATGGCCTCAATCCATTTCTTATCCTTTGATGTTTCCTTATAATTTCGAGGTTCTTCTTCTGTGAAAAATAAACTAGGTGCTTCTACTACACTCACATTTTCGTAGATTTTTGTTAAATCCTTTAAACCTCGCACTGGTCTATGATCATAATTTGGGTTTGAGCTCTCTAATAAGCTAATAGTAGCTTCTTCTTCTTCTGAGTTAGGGTCATAATTGTATGTTGGTGGTGTAATTGGTGAGTCCGGTTATGATGTTGGATCTGGTAATGGATCCAGTGTTGGATACACATCATTGTTGACTGGTATAGGGTTTTCATTGTCAACTTCATCTACCACAAAACTGGCCCAAAATGTGTCTTGTGTACTTGTATCCTCTTCACTCTTCTCCCAATCCTACGGCTTCGTTTCCATAAACTTTACGTCCCTACTAACATGTTTCTTCTTTCTTATTGGATCATATAACTTACATGCTTTTGATCCTTCCTCTACTCCTAAATACACCATCGGTATGCTTCTATCATCCAACTTCTTCAAGTGTGGTATCGTTATCTTAGCATAAGCTGTGCATCCGAATATTCTTAAGTATTCTAGGTTCGGTTTCCTATTGTAGAGTGCTTCATATGGTGTCTTATCTTCCAGGGCTTTCGTAGGTACCCTGTTGAGTATGTAAATGGCGTGTCTGACTGCTTCCGCCCAAAAAGTTAAGGGTAACTTCATCACTTTCATCATACTCCTAGTTGTTGATAATACTGTCCTATTTCTTCTCTCCACTACTCCATTCTGTTGTGGTGAGTATGGTGCTGTCAACTGTCTTACTATACCATGTTCCTTACAGTAATCTGTGAACTCATTTGATGTGAAGTCACCTCCTCTATCTGTTCTTAGCATCTTTAACTTCAACTTCAACTCCATTTCAATCTTCTGTCTAAATTCCTTAAATGTGCTAAATGCCTGATCTTTCGAGGTTAGAAAGTAGGCCCACATAAAACGTGTGCAGTCATCTATCAATAAGAAGATGAGCTTTTTTCCTGAGTGTGTTGCTGGACTTATGGGACCACAAAGATCTCCATATACCAAGTCCAATGGGTTTCTTGACCTGAATTTAGTTTTGTGTGGAAATGGTGTTCTACTGTGCTTTCCTAATAAGCATGCATCACAAACTTGTCCTGCATGACTTATTCTTGGTACTCCATCTACTAGACTTTTCCTTGTCATCTTGTCTAACGCGTCAAAGTTCAGATGACCTAATCTAGCATGCCATAACCATGCTTGGTTATCTACGTTTGCTAAGAGACATATAGGTGCCTCTATCTGATGTCTAATATGTAGTCTAATATTGTAACGTCGATTCTTTGATCTTTCTACCTTCATCAACAATTTCTTACTTTTATCATACAAAGTCAATATGCTTCCATCCATGATGATCTTGCAACCTATCTCGGTAAGTTGTCCTAGACTAAGTATATTACTTTTTAGGATTGGAATGTAGTAAACGTCTGACACAATCTTTTGTTCCTGGTTTCTACATCCTAACAGTATTGAACCTCTACCCTTTATCTCCACATACGATCCATCTCCAAAACGAACGCGTCCAGTAATGCTTTCGTCAATATCCCTAAAATGACTCTTGGTTCCCGTCATATGGTTACTTGCACCATTATCTAAATACCATATGCTAGCATCTATTGTAGCATACTTTCCGGGTTGTATTTGTCCCTCATTCAACAAAACTTCTTCGTGTTCAGTTTCGTGCCTAGTCATTAACAGTGATGGTTCATCGTCTTCTAAAATAAGGTTTGATTGTTGCTGGTTTGTTGATGGTTTTCTGCAGTCTTTCTTAATATGTCCATGTTTCCCGCAATTGAAACATTTTGCTTTCCTTACATCCCACTCACGTTTACCTTTATTTGACTTATCTTCGTGAGTTAAGTTTTCTACATTCGAGTTATCCCTATTCTTATTACCTTGCCAGTTCCCTCGTGAGTAGTTTGATCTACCCCTACGTTTTGTAAAACGTTTTCCATTCTTAGAGTGTTCGCCTTGTGCGAATAGAAAATTATCCTGGCTTTCTACTTGACCTCCCTTTCGGAGTTTTATCCTTTCCTCGAATGCCTTAAGTTTCCCGTGATCTCATCTAAGGTAATGTCATCGAGATCATTCGTCTGTTCTATGGATGCTACTATCTGAATGAATCTATCTGGTGTGGAGTCTAATAGTTTTCTAACTAAAAGGGATTCATCCATGGTTTTTCCTAATTCTTTTGCCTTTGTGGCATAACCATTTAGTTTGTTCGCAAATGCATCCACCGTTTCATCATCCTTCATCTGAAGGGCATTAAATCCTATCATCAAGGATTGTAACCGTGCTTGTTTCACTTTCTCTTCTCCAACGTGTCTCTTTTTCAAGGATTCCCATAATTCCCTAGCCGTTTTACAACTTGCTACTTGTAAAATCACATCCTCGGTCAATGCTTGATATAGGAGGGCAGTCATTGCCTTATCCTTTTTATCATCTAGTTGCGTGTTTTCCTTAGGTTCTATTGTCTCCCATAAACCATGTGCCTTTAGTATAACCTTAATTTGTATAGCCCAAACCGTGTAGTTTGTGGTTTTAAGCTTAGGGCATTGGTATTTTGCAATAGGTGTTACGGGTTTCACTACATTGTTAGTGGTACTCGTATCATCTCCGGCCATCTTAAAAGTGTTTATAATCTTCACTTTCTACTTGTATGAGAATTCTAACTAGTGGTATCACTTAAAAACTACGGGAACAGAAATAGTTATCCGGGAATCCTAATATAACGGGATCAATATATAGTTCTCGGGATTTCCTAATAGTATAAACAAGTATCTATACTATATAAATGAGAAATTTGAAATCCAAAGTTCGAATTTGCTTGTGACCTCGTTGTTGTGTTTCAACACAAACGTATTCCCTTTGATGTCGATACTAGAATTTGTACCAACTATGCCTTTTATTTCCCTTATTTACCAAAACTAATTCACGTACACCCCTTGATGTCTTGTCGAATTGTTTTCCAAAGTACCACTTCTTCACCACGTTGTTTCCTTTTCCTTTGTGTCGACTTGAACCTTAACGTGCCCTAGACTCCTTGATTATGTCTCGGCTTCTCTCCAAAGTATCCAATACTTTCGGTAAACAACAAGTTTTGTTGTATGTTGTTTTTCTTTCGGTTTCCAAGTTTATATACCCACAAAGTGCCCAAATACTCTTCGGTAATTTCTAAACAAACCGTTGTTTGTTTTTTCCTTCTAATACTAATTGAATAGTATGTCTTCTAAACAAGGATAACGTTATGCTTATGTCCTTGTCGTCTCCGTTGCTTGTTCCTAATCAAATGCGTTCCACAATACACTTTCCTTTCTTCTATGTTCTTGTTCCACACCGTATGTCCCCAACAATTCAATACCCTCGGTATTTTCCAAACGAATGATCAATTTGTTTTCCGTTGTTGTTGTTCTCGTATTGCTAGCGTGCGCCCAACAATCTTTTGATTGTTTTCTGTTTTTCTTTCTTTCTATCTATCTCGGTACCGTTCCAATATCCAAGCAACTTTTCTTTCTTCCAAACGTGTTGCGTTAAAAATGCAACTGTGGGTCTTCTTCTTGACGTCCTTTTCCTTCCAATTTGCTACGACAATTTGATGGCAAATGGGTCTTAATTCTTCCAATTTGTTGTGTTACAATAGTGCAACAATAGGGTCTCCTTGGTTTGTTGTTGCGTGGTACCAAACACCAATAAAGTTTCTGAAAGAAACTTGTGTTCTTCTCTTGTTCTTACTGCCGCGTGCAGCAAGTCACACAACACAATCAAACTTTGGTCACCACTTCGTTTGGTGCCCTTTCTTTTGCAATTTCCCACAAGTATGGAATGTGCACTTTCCTTCCTTGCGTCCTAGTTATTCAGGCAGCGTCCTATGGTTTGAAACGTTGCGTTTTTTCTTCCTGAAACAAAGTTCCAGCGTCTGTTTCTGTTTTGGTTTCCACTTGGTCTCGTTTTGATGTTTTGGTTTTGGAATATATGAAACGAGTAAGGCTCTTGATGCCAATTGTTGGTCCCAATGTGAGAGTCGATATATGAAATTGCAAGTAAACGTAAATCTGAATAACTTTATTATCGGTCTAAACTTTGTATCGATACATATACATGTCTATATATACTATACGAATGGTTATGATGAACCATCGTGTCTGTTCAAGAAGAGTTGTGTCCATTCGACACACCCTTTCATAATTTACAGGATTAACAAACTTAACTAACTAATCGGTTATTAAGTTTCCTATCTACAACTTTGGTCCTTCGAGTTTGTAAGAAGCAAATCGAGATTATTGTCTTTCAGACGTGTCCAAGTGTACACAATAATAAGCATAGTTATAGCAAAGTTTATTATCAATTAGTATTGGTGCTTTAGTTGGATTTGTTTCAGTTTTTTTTAAAGATGTTCAAGCTTAGTAATCTCATGAATAAGTTTTGCTTTTGGAATTGCTTGGTTAGTAATCAAATATGTGCAGATCACAAATATAAAAGAGAATGCAGGCTTACAAGTATACAAAGAATGCAGGTTTATCTTCAAAGCATTTGGTTATAAGAGGGAAAGGTGCTATGGCGAGGTGTTTTTCCTCATTTGGGGCTCATGGGTGCCACATCACCTTAATACCTCTTCACAACTAACCCCCTCCTTACTCATAACTAACCTCAAGTTAATTATTTTAGGCCCACCACTTACAACTTTATTTATTTTTATTCAAAATATCAAATAAACTAAATTCATTTAATTAAAAATAATACAAATAACATTTTTTTATATAAAAAAAAGTTACAAAATAATTTATTAAAAAAAAATTCGTCAAACTATACAAGAAGCATGACCATTTCCATAAGCGCAAATTTAACCAAAAAAAAAAAAAAAAAAAAAAAAAAAAAAAAAAAAAAAATCCTATCTTCTTCTTCCTTTGTCCCTGCGTGTACACACTCTACACACACTTGAAAAAATAAAAGAAGAAAATCCCATCTTCTTCTTCCTTTTTATACAAGTGTATACATTCACAAATTAAACAACCACAACTTAAAAAAAAAGAAACTAACAACGAAGAAAACGAAAGAAAAGAAAAGCTAAAAATCGTACAAGCTCCACCCTCGTCGTGCAGACGAGGAGCTTGAAACTGGCAAGCTACAACGAAGGGGGAGGGTGTCGTGAAGAGCTGTGGCGAGGCAACCAACCATGCCACGTTGGAGTGGCGAGCTTCCACGACGAATGGCACCTTTCCCTCTAAGTTGTTGTATTAAGCTGGGAAATGTACTTGCTTTGTTTTTTAGTTTCAAGCCAAGTAATAATCTGTGTAGGGTTTGTCCTACCTAGTTTTTACCTATGTAAATTTTTAGTTTCAAGCCAAGTAATAATCTGTGTAGGGTTTGTCCTACCTAGTTTTTACCTATGTAAAAAAAAAAAAAAAAAATTGAAGAAGAATAACCAAAACATGGAAGGGTGTAATTGCAAATATAGAAAGACATATCCTACTGGAATTTTTTAGTGATATTTAAATAGTCTTTGCTATTGTTATTTCCCCCAAATCAAATACTACTGTATAATTGAAGAACCCTAACAAAAATGAAACAAAAATTAAAGAGAATCGGTGTATCGTTTCCCCCAAAACCAACAAAATCAAATCGAAGAAGAACCCTAACAAAAATGGCACGCAAACATAAACAAAAATCAAAGGCATCATTTCCACCAGAAATCATCCGTGAAATTCTGTTCAAGCTTCCGGTTGAATCGTTGTTACGATGTAAGGCTGTTTGCAAAGAATGGTACTCTTTAATATCCGACCAGCATTTTATTAAATCACATTATATGTTATCTAGTACCAACAACATTAACTATCAACATCAATTATCAACACATCTGAATATGATATACTAAGTCGCAACCCTGATGAACAAAGAAGCAATCTCGTCAGCTGTCCACTTTATGATGTGGTGTTTGATGAATCTGTTGTTAATAATGCGATACATCTTGAAAATCCGTTGCAACGACCTTGGCCTCCGTTGGTTAGGTTTGCTGGGTCTTGTAATGGATTATTATGTCTAAGAGTTGAGTATGAGTATGAGTATGATGATGGCCATATTTTTATATACAACCCAAGTACTAGAATATGGAATGACTTATCAGCTCGTTGGAGAAAAAGTCGGCATGAATGGGGTTCATGGTATAGTTTAGGCTATGATGAATCTACTGATGATTACAAACTTGTTGAATTGTTCAATCCTAAGAAAGTGAACATATACTCTTTAAAAACCGGAAAGTGGAAGAGATTAGCTGATTTTCCTTATGAATATCCATTTGGTGGCCGTGGTAAATTTTCAAATGGAGCTTTGCATTGGGTATCTTATGAATTGCCTTTTTCATATACGTGGAGGATAGTTTCTCTTGATTTAGCAAAGGAGACTTATGGTGAAGTTTTGCAACCACAATATGACAAAGGTGATAAGTGGGAGTTTTGGGAGAGTCGTCGTGTGTGCTTTGTGATTATGATATGAGTCATACGGACTTATGGGTAATGAAGGTTTATGGGGTGAAAAATTCTTGGACTAAGTTGGCTTCCTTCCCATATTGTGTTTGGATTGGTAAGTATTTGGATCCTTTGTTTATCTCAAATGACGGGAAAGTGTTGTTTAATGGTGCTAGTGGATTGGTGATCTGCAAGTCAAAAGATACTTCATATAAAAAATTTGATACATGTTATGAAGCTTGCGTTGTTGTCGAGAGTTTGGTTTCACCTTTTCCGCCTTTAGCCCTTGCTGATGATAACAATGAAAATTAAGGTGAATTTTGCTCTTCCAACTCTGTTTCATTTTCCAGTTAGTTATAAATAGCTATAACTTGTTCACTGACCGAAGTATAAATAAAGTAAATGAAATGTTACATGGACACCAAAATCGTTAAACTCATCAATTATTTCAGTTCTAATAAATTATTATTAACGTTTTGTAATGATTGCATTGAGTTAATATGTAACACTAGTTTGAAATTTTTTTAAGATACGTGAAGTGGTGGGATTAATATGCCAGTGCTAATGATTAAAAACATGCGGATTTGTTGGCTAAAAAGGCTGTTATGCAACTCAAGTTGTCACTTATGCTGATATAGAACATGTACTACATCGTTAAATTTGGTGTGACTCTCATTATTTACACTTGTCATTGATCGAGTAATAGTCAATGTAAGGTACCTGCCTATATGTCATGCACAACATATAACAATGTGGATAGCCAAATTTTCGTTTTTTCAAACCTATGACCTCTGACCTGAGTTCTGTCTTTACTCTTCTTGTTTCCAAGAAATATATTGTAGATATAAAGTTTTTACCGAAACTGTATCATTTTATTAAACTGTTTCTCCATGGTATGTCGATATCAACATTAGATTGGCAACTCGCACTCACTGAATCTTTGTTCTTTCATGAAGGGTGAATTCTCCGACGTGTTTTACATTTATGGATTCATATGATGAAACCTGCAAGCCCAGAACGTCGATTTAGCTTTGATCAAACTATAGTAGCTTAAAAAATGAAATACTTCTACTTTCAATTGTTTTTATTTCCCGTAATTAGACGTATGTTACTACCCTCCCAGTATCTCTTAATGAAATCAAAAGTTTGTTAAAAAAAACCATGTTGTGGTATATCAACTGTGTTCATGGTTGCCATTTATATTGTGGCAAATATATCAACCTTTTCTGTCAAATCTCACTCTTTTTGGTTGAATAAATTGACTTGTTTTAGGGAGTTGTATTTGTATATGCAATACAGTGGCTTTGACAAATTGAAGATGTCTGAGCTTTGATTCTCAGATCAGTCATGTTTTAAGCGAAAATGCAATAAAGTTGACTTTGGTTTCACCTTATGGTTAGGTCTGAGCCTTGGGTCAAAACCGGACTTAACTGATGAAAACCGACACGGCCACTGACTTTTTGGAAAACATGAAACAGAAAACCAAACCAAAAATAATCGGGCAGTTCGGTTCATAACCTACTGTGTGAACCGAATTTAAAAACGCCGCCTTCAATTTGTTGGGCATGTGTTTTGTTCCGGTACAATATTTCAGTTATCTTTTGTATTTTCCATCACTTATTCGCATGCTCTAGTGGTTTACTTATTCGAGTCACTTGGTTTGTTTGTTTTTTTTCCCGGTTTAATCTGACCCTAAAACCGAAAATCACAAAACCATAAACCTGAATCCCAAGCTGAAGGTTGGTTGGACCGGTTTGGTTCTCGGGGTGATTGCAATTTACCTAATGGTTTGAATTGCTTAGTTATACCAAGTCATATTTGGGTTAACCTGATACCGAACCCTTCTAAAGGTCTAGTGCGGGTATGAATTTTCTTCTCAAGATGCAAACAACCCTTAATCCCTTATGTGGGTAAGGGTTAACTAAATGGTTGTAGATTCAAATCTCACAATGTATATAAAAAGTGAAGTGATGAGTACTTATAAGTCACAATTGTCATTAGTAAAGTAACCCATGGAGTATGAATGCTACAAAATTTTATCTGTTGTGCTTACCTATTCTTTAATTGGTTTTTAACCAAACGTCCCCTAGCATTGAAAATATCACATATTGTTTTTATGTCAAGTTTGTTTGTACTGTTAAATTTACCTAATGTATTTTATTTTATGTAAACAGAATGTTATCGATATATAAAATATTTGTTGAAGCTAAAAGATAGAGTATGTTTTTGTCTTTAAAAGTCAAAATCAAAGGATATATATATGCTGCACGTCTAATGGGTCATCTACTGTGAGATATGTTATTGGTTGATTAATTGGACTTGTTCTAGGGAGTTGTATATGCAGTATAGTTGACTTTGACAAACTGAATGTGTTTGAGCTTTGATGCTCCAGAGCAGTCATGTTTTAGCAAACGAATCAACTCCACCTTACTAACTTTTAAATGAGATTATTTTCAAACATGTGACAGAACATGTTTAGCGGTTAGCATATGGTTTACTCACTCACGTTCATAGGGTAACATCTTATGTTTTATGTTTAGCGGTTAGCATATAGTTTACCCACTGATGTATGGAGGGATCGATTAGCGGTTCCTTTGCGTAAATGATGGAAAAGTGTTGTTGCAATTGAGGAGGAAATTGGTTGTGTGTGATTTGCAGAATAGTTCATCCATTGAGATTATGGTCATATATAATCATACATTATCTTTTTTCGTGTTTTGAGTATTTGTAAAGATCCTACGAGTAGTATTTATGAAATTTTCGATTCAGTTATTGTCAAAATGTCGACTTATGTGTTATATGTTCGGGTTTTCATCATATATACGTAATATGTTTCTTTACTTGAAGAAGGATAAAGCGCATCCTTATTGTTTTATTGTTGGATAAACAAAAAATATTGAATGGTTTATAAATAATCTATGTCTGATGAGTGAATTATTTGTATATTAATTTCTACAACGTATGCATATGTTAAGGCGATCTAGTTAGGCTCTCATTCTGATCAATCTACACGTGTAACCAATCAATATTAACAAAGTAATACTACCAACTACGAGTAACTTAAGCTTAGGTTAATCTGGGAGTACTTACTACGCTCCTATCCGCATTAGCCACACGTTGGCCTATTTTCTGAACAAGCTTCTGCATGTATCCATTGACAGCTTCCATCCTGAATTCAAATTAAAGAGTAATGAACATGTATTAATCAGGGAAAAAACCAAAGAATAGTAATCAAGTTTGTCAAATATTCAACTACAAAGTACACATTCATCATTAAGCTTTATCAACTACAAAGTACACATTCATCATTCATTATTAAGTTATAGAATTTATTATTTTTTCTGCAATCCTAGGAATTTAATTTTGAAACTTTTTATTTCATCTCAAGACTAAACGAGTTCGAGCCCAAGCTCGAGCCTAAGTTTGAGCTCATTTAATAACCGAGCTCGAGCCCGAGCTCTATACAAAAAACTCGTTTAGGCTCACGAGCCTTATAAATATGTACGTATATATATTTTCTATACGTATAACCGTATTAATGAGCTCGAGCTTTGTGTTAAAGAGCCGAGCTTTGTGCTAACTAGCTGAGCTCAAGCCTTGTGTTAACGAGCCGAGCTCCATTTGAACTTTGTTTTTTTCTACACATCATAAAAGTTAGTCGAGCTCGAGCCGAGCTCGAACCTGTGAAAAATTTCACGAGCCGAGCTCGAGCTCAAAATGTGAGGCTCGAAACGAGCTCGAGCTCGAGCTTTCTATATATAAACGAGCCGAGCTCGAGCTCTGGCAGGCTCCAGCTCGGCTCGGCTCGTTTTCACTCCTATTCAAAGGTATCAAACACAAAGTTATAATTCAAAAGGTACAAATAATTCTAATACTAATGATCCCTATTTATAGGCAAAATAACCGTCATATATTATTTTCCAAATTCCAAACGAACTTGTAGGAGAAGTCACACAAATTACAAATTTACCAAAAGCCCTTTAGAGTTTAAGTCATATTCTAACAATCTCCACTGTGACTTAAACTCATCCACCTGCTTCAAATCAAATTCAAAGTTCCAAACGCTAGAGATACTAGCCAAATTTAAATCAAACGATCAATTCCCAAAAGCAGTCCGAAACAAAATCGATCCAAAATAAACCGAACAAATACAAACGCCGATAATTCTCAAAACGAATAATCAAACATTAACCAAAAAATTCAAACTTGGTCAACCAAACAAACAAATCGGCCCAAACGATCTTCAACAAAAACAATCAAATTCGGGCAACAAACTTCAAAAGCTCGACAAACGAAAATCCAAATTTTCCAAAGTGTCAAATTCCAAACGATCGAACAAAATTCCAAACGACCTTATAATACTTAACTCTTCAAACACCAAATCGATTTTCAAATTCTAAATATCAAATTCAAATTCCAATAGTCCACTTATATAATAAGAATTACGAACCAAATAGCAAATTCAAATTCTAATGACCCACTTATTTTATAAGTATTACGGTCCAACTTCAAATTTATTATCCGAGTATCAAACAAATTCAAGTTAATTATAACTTGACAAACGGGTTATAATAATTCAAATGCCCCAAATATTGATACGGATAATAACTCTAATGACCCACTTATACAATAAGAATTACGGTCGAAATTCAAATACAATCTAAATTCAAATACAAATAATGCCCAGATAACGAACAAAACAAACTGCCATTGGCCCAAAAAATTCCAAATCCAAACGGACCCAAGAAACTAATTATCAAACAATATCTAATGGCCCACTACAAGTCACAAGAACAAAGGATTTATAAGCCCAAAGAACGTTCCAACCATTGTGATTTCTTAAGATAGCACAAAAGAGGAAAAGACAGAAAAGACAAAAGAATATTTCCATCAAATAAAACAAATTAATTCCATCATCAATCAAAAGTTACTAACCAATTTTTCAAACAGAAGACAATCAAACTTCGACGAACCCCTGTTTTCTTCTTTTTCTTCGTCATGGCTAAACCAAACCAGGCTCTGATACCACTTGTTGGTTATTTAAAGACGAAACAAACAAACAAATCTAATCAAACAAAGCAGAAACTTTATTCAAATTACTAAACCAAATACAAAACAAATTCAAAGATACCAAACACAAAGTTTTATAGGCAAAACTAACCGTCATAGATTAATTTCCAAATTCCAAACAAACTTGTAGGACAAGTCACATAATTTACCAAATTTACTAAAAGCCCCTAGAGTTAAAGTCATATTCTAACAGAAAACCTACATTTTGAAAGCAGCAAAAATAACCTTTAAGAATAATCAAATATCATGATCGCGCTCTTGTTCCTTAGTATGTTTTTTGACCCAATTCTTTGCTTTGGATATCTTTATGTAACTCTAAAGAATATATGTGATGCTTAGATATATTAGTTTTAATAGCTTAGAAGCTTTTGATGTGGAGTTCATTTTTGTTCACTAGGTGATCTATATATGCATGTCTATATGGGTATTTTAGGCTAGGGACATTGCTTTACTAGCTACACGTCCATATATGTCACTAACTAGGTTTAGATTGATAAAAAGCCAGCCGTTCATAAATGGCTATATCCACTCAACATGCTAATGAAAATGCATATGTAAGACAATGATATGTAGCTCGAACTTTACTACAATAGTTTGATTGTTGGTATATGGAAATCCATATGTAAGACAATTAATTAAACTCTATAATTAATTTCACAACGAAAACCTAAATGATTGTTGGTATATGGAAATATTATAAATCTATGTAGTTGTACACACATTTTAAAATCTCCCTTAAGTATTAGCCATATTTTTACAACTTGTGACCTCCTCTTCAGAAGCAACACTGTCTCTTTGGGCAAGTGAATGATATGTCGCTCGAACTTTACTACAATAGTTTGCTCCTTTTTGATCTCGAACTTGCTTTTAGAAAAAGAGATGGGAGAAACACTTGTAGTTAAGTTGCAGGTTGCTACGACAGGGTAGTTAAGTTGAGGTTAACCCTCTTCTTGAAACATGGTTGAAGGCTTAGTTCGTTTTCAAGGGCTATACTAGTGTCGTTTATGATATCGAGCTTTATATCCACGTCAAGTATGTCCGCCTTCTTTATATAAGGGTGTCTGTAGCTCAAAAGGAAGTAGGCTATAAGCAGGAAAATCATCATGCAAACTCCAACAAACAAAAAGACCCAATATATCTTTTTTATAATTCTTTTTTAAGCCTCCTATCTCTATGCTCCATCTTTTTATATCGAGTTTTGGCTCCTATTTAATACAACTCCGACTTTCTAGGATTTCTTGATTTAGCTTGTGAGTGCTCACAAAATATCCGTATTCGGATATCCAAAAAATTTATCATAATACATAAAAAAATTGGGTTTTATGAAATTACAGTTTTGTCACTCATATATAAGTTTTCCTTAAAATTATAGATATTTGGATATTAAGATATATAAAAATGTTATCCGAAATTTCAGATATCCAAATTAAAAAAAGTTAGCTAATATAATGGATTTAACATAAACATCTTCGCAAATTCTGGATATCTAAATGTGGTATAACTGGTTATTGACAAGTCTCTTAAAATATTTCAATTAGAAACAAAAAACCTATTGTCGAAAATGTCTCATTTCATATTTTTGCTTTAGCCTTTAGGTCTCAAAATACCATGAGACGACTCTGATATCATCATAATCGTATTTACCTCTTTGAAAAATCTTTATCTTTAGATAACTTTGTCTAAATTCATACAAGTTATTAATGCGATAATATTCCAGTTGATTATCATTTGGTATTTCATAGTATATATTTTTAGGTGGAGCTCCCTATTGGGCCGAGGTTAACCCAAATTTAGGATCATTGAATCCATGGAAGATATTTTTTCTAGATTTAACAAAGGAGACTTATGATGAAGGCGATATGAATTGGAGTTACGTTGGGGGCTTTGGGACGATGGTTGTGTGTGCTTTGAAACTATTCTAAAAGTCATGCGGACTTACGTGTAATGAAAGTTTATGGAGCCAAAGATTCTTAGACTAAATTGGCTTCCATCCCATGTGATCCTTTAAGGGATCAATTTTTGTATCATTTGATTTGAATTTTCCTGATCCTTTGTGTATTTACTATTTCATATGATGGGATAGTACTATTGTGATTTGGGTATCATTTTCTTGTCTATGATTCCAAGAATATTTTATTCATATTTGTCTTGGAGATTGATGATGCATACTTTCCGACATGTACTCTTGTTGAGAGTTTGGATTCACCTTATGCCCCTTTGATACGTAACAAATAAAGGAATTCACTGGTAAATTCATAAATGAGTGGGAGCAGTCCAAGTGTTATAAGTGGAAACACTCTAATTTGGAAGTCATAAAAGAAGATCTGGTTACGCTTATGGGTCCGTTTAGTTTTCGGTTTTTGTTTTAACTAGCATTTTGTTGTAAATCACATGATATCCACTAATCACGTGTTATCTTATCTCTTAGTTACTATGTTGCACTAATTTCCCTTCCCGAACACCTACGAAATGACCCTCCACTACTACATAATTGGGTTTAGATACCTAGTGTTGTAAATATCGGTCTTGGCGGCCGATATATCACTGATATATCGCTTATCGGTGGTCAACCGATACGATATTTCACTAATCGGTCAAAAAAAATCGGTTTGGTCAAAATCGGATCCATTTTCCGGCGAATATGGTTGAGTACCGATCTAAAATCGGTCAAAATCGGATCCTTTTTCGTTCGATCAAAACAAAACAACGAAAAACAACCATCTACCTACCTGAGACCCGTACAAGATCTTGAAGCCATGAACAAATCAGATAGGAGATAAAAGTGTTCGAAACAGCACCAACATACATAGAGTGCATTTGTGTTAGAAGTTCGGTTATCAAGAAAGGAAACAAGGAACGATTTGTGTTTCTTATTTGGTTGGAAATATCAAGCAGTGTTGACTTTTTTTGGGATAAGAAAGTTAGGTGGGAGAGTTTAAAGTTGGTGAGTGGTGATTGCATATTTTTATCAAAAAATTAGAAGGCGTTTGGTTCGCAGTATGTTTTGAAAGGAATTGTAATGTGTCAAAGGAATTGTAATTTGAATGAATTGTAATTCAAAGAGTTTAATGTGTTGTAATTGTAATGTGTTTGAATTGTAATTGACATATTATGTCACTGTGTTTGGTTGGATCTCCACGTAATATAATTAAAAAAAAATTAAAATAAAAACTTAAAATTAATAATAATAACAATAATAATAAAAAAATATTATTAAATAATAATAATAATAATAATAAATAAATAAAAATAATAAATGTTATTATTGTTTATTATTATTATATAAATATTAAAATAATAATAATAATAATAATAATAATAAAAATAATAATAATAATAATAACAATAATAATAATAATAATAATAATAATAATAATAAATTTAAAAAATATGAATAAATAATAAGAATAATATTTATTATTATTATTATTATTATTATTATTATTATTATTATTATTATTTTAATATTTATATAATAATAATAATAATAATAATAATATTATTATTATTTTAATAATATTATTATTATTTAATATTTATATAATAATATTAATAATAAATAATATTTATTATTATTATTATTATTATTATTATTACCATTATTATTATTATTATTATTATTATTATTATTATTATTTTAATAATAATATTATTATTATTTAATATTTATATAATAATAATAATAATATTATTATTATTATTATTATTATTATTATTATTTTAATAATAATATTATTATTATTTAATATTTATATAATAATAATAATAATAAATATTATTTATTACTATTTATTTATAATTATATATATATTTATTTATTATTATTATAAATAAATAAATAATAATTTATTTATTAATTATTATTATTATTATTTATTTCTTATTATTATTATTATTATAAATAAATAAATAATAATAATAATAATAAATAAATATATAAATATTATTTATTATTATTATTAATTGTTATTTATTATTATTATTATTATTATTATTATTATTATTATTATTATTATTATTATTATTATTATTATTATTATTATTATAAAGTTCTGAATTACAACGTAATTTAAAACTTTCCGTCCAACTTCCTATGTAATCTGAATTCCCTCATTTGATGTAATTGTAATGACTGAATTACAATTACAACGCAAACCAAACAGCCTACGTAATGTAATCTGAATTACAATTCCTTCCATTATGCGAACCAAACAGCCTACGTAATGTAATCAAATTACAATTACATCGAATTACGTCAGATTACAGCGAACCAAACGCCCCCTTAGGGTATTGGGCTTTTAGATTACTACTAGTGTTGGGCTGATAAAGTCAAAAAAAGGGACATTTGGTTATTTAAGTGGACATTTGGTTATATCATTGAAAAATTAGTAGTATAATTAATTGTATATATTTAAAAAAGGAAAATTTCCTTTATAATTTATGCTCTCTGATATATCACTGATATATCACCGCCATATCGGTCTTGGCGCTTGGCGGGGGTCGACCGCCACGGTACCGCCGAGCGATATTTACAACCTTGTAGATACCCCTTCATTAAGACTCTTTCTTAAAAAAATCAGTCTCGATTTTCATTTTCAGCCATCCCAAACATATCAAGATCCGTTTTAATAAAAAAACCCGGTTTTACTATAAATAACAACTCGAGACCAGTTTTTTAATAAAAAAAAAACACGTCTCTTTTAGGTGTAATATGGACTAGTTTTAATTTTGAAACAAGGCCTCTATTTGTTCTTTACAAGCAGACATGTTTTAAGCAAGAAACGGGTCTTGATTCCCAAAAAAATTTCAGCAGGACTTTTTCTCATTTTATTCTTTTCAAATATTTTCAATGAATTTCAAACTAAAACTAGTTCCTTTTTCTATCCCTTTTCTTTAACACCCACAAACACAGCCGTCATACCACTATGGGTCTATGGCACACCTCTGCCACCGGCGCACCGCCACTTGTGCCACTGCCCATCACTCTTATTTATTGGCATATTTATATCAAGGGTTTGCAAAAGTTGAACTAAATCTGTCATTTTAGTAATTACTAGCAGGGTCCCCGCGCGATGCAGCTGCCGGCATCCTGTAATTTAATTTTTTCGGTTAATAATTTATTTTATTTGTACATTTTTTGGCAATGGCTTTGCTGATTAGTTTTTTATGGCAAAAGTTTGATAAAATTTTGCTTAGTTTGTATTATTATTTTTTTTTGTTTAGTAGTTTGCTTGGTTTTTACAATATGTGAACATATTTTAGTTTATTATGTTCTTTTTGACAATAAATTTATGGATATCAAAAATTTCGTTTAGCTCGTGTCCGTTCGAGCTCGAGCCCGTTTGACCCATGCCCGTTCGGGCTTGAGCCCATTTGGCCTATTACCCGTTCGGGCTTGAATATTTATATAATATGCTTTATTATTTGTATTAGTGACATTTAATGCAGGAATTGTATTTAAGTTGATTGTACAATATGCTTGATAATTTGTATTTCTTATGTAAGAGGTGTTTTAATAAGTGCATTAATTATATTTATTGACAAGTTAATTAATTGTATTTAATGTACATAATGATTTATTTATTATATTTAATGTTAATATTAATTGTATGTTAGAATTAAATATGTGAGAAATTTCTATAAATAGCATTTGTTATTGTACTTATAGCTTTAAAAGTTGTAAGGCTTAATTTAAAGTATTCTATTAATAGTAGGCTTTCATGCTTTATAATATAGTATGATTATGTATTTTCTTAAGCTTATTTGTTGGTTTTCTAAATATTTATATGATACATTTCATGTACAGGTGACAAATTCTACATGTATAGTTACTAGTGATGTTTTTTGATTGGTTATAACTAAATATTACTCTTCGTCCTATTACTTGAAATGCATGATATGTAGAGGCTGTTTGTTAGTGCTTATTGAATACACTTATAGGAGTTAGGGATTGCTTATTGAAAGCGCTAATAGTAGCTTTAATTAGCAAGCTCACGCAACCCCATTTTTTTTATTTAAAAATAATTATTATCGAGACAGGTTTTTATTCCAAAACCGGTCTCTATTAGGTTTTTAAAGCGTGTTTTTATGAAAATAATCGGTCTCTAGTTTGGTTTAGAAGCCTGTGTTAAACATTGAACTGGTCTCAATTACCTTGTTAGACAAAAAGCGGTTTTTGAGTGTCTGCGTGCACCACATGCTCAAGAATTTCTTCTTGCCATCCCTATAGACGGTCTCGGTCAACATATGTCGCCGATTGAGTATCGCACTATCCTTAAATATCGCCTCATGATCCCAATTTTTCCGGTTGATGAAATTTGCCCGGTTTGTCACAAAGCTTGTTTGGACTCATTCGGAGAGCATGCAGTTCATTGTAGAGAGCTTCCGGGGTTCTAATACCGTCACGATTTGGTTAGGGATGTTCTTTTTGACATATTCAGGCGTGCTAGGATTTCAGTTAAGAAAGAAGCACCTGTGAATTTCTTGACCGACCCGATGGAAGGAAGATCGACACTTAGACCAGCTGACATTTTGGTTTTTGGATGGATAGGGGGAAACATGCTTGTGTAGATCTAACGGGGGTTTCTCCACTTGTGGGATTGGGGAATCATGCTTTTACGGCAGGTCAGGCTGCTTTGAAAGCCGCTTCATGCAAAGTAACCAAACACGAGAAAGCGTGCCTTGATAACCAACACGCGTTTATACCTTTTGCATTTGATACTTTTGGTTTCCTTGCATAGGAGGCTGTGGAGCTGCTCAAAAGAGTCCAACGGGTTATGCATGGCAATGTTACGACCCCAAGGTCTTTGAATGTAGTTTTTAAAAGATTAAGTTTCGATATTCAAAAAGGGCTAGCGGCGCAGCTTGTTGCCCGCTTGCCTGTCGCTTCAGTGTAAAACTTTTCTTTATCTAATTATATGTTAGTCTCCATTTGATTTCACATGGAGAGCCCCCCACATAGAGACGTCATCATAAACCGGTCTAGATTTCTTTTGAAACAGGTCTCGAAAGCACTTTTTGTATTGGTGCTCTCGAAATTAAATGACATTTTTTTTGTTAACCTCTAAGCATAGAACGTATAATCTTGTTCAAAGTGTGTGTTTTGCATTAATTTACTTTTGTTCCATGTGTCATCTTTCCTGACCTTGTGAATAGACGACTAAAATTAAAAAGAGGAGTGATATGATCACATAAAAATTTCCACAAAAAAGTCCCACAAAATGATGTAGCTGAGTGTGATTGATTCAATGAGTGAGATGAGAGAAACTTACCAATGACACGCCACCACATCAGTTTGTGTGACTTCTTTGTGAAATTTTTTATGTGATCATATCACTCCTCAATTAAGATATTGTAGTGTTGTTAAAAATATAGGGTGGAATTGAATCAATAGTAGCAGAAGGAGGCAAGTAACTGATTAAGGAAAGGCATGAGTTTCCATTTTCCATGTAAGCTAGGACTAAGTGAAGAAGAACAAAAGTAGCCAGCATGGTCAAAAGTTAAAACCAATGTTACAAGAAAGCACAGCTAGGGGGAATAACAATAACGAATAACGAAACATGAAAGATGTCAAAAGTAAATTTATATAGGACTCTAGCTATACATATACGCAAATTCTATTTTCCTGAAACCAAAAAAAAAAAAAAAAAAAAAAAAAAAAAAAAAAAAAAAAAAAAAAAAAACCCTAGATCGACTATATGGCACTCGAAGACGAACATGATCAACGAAAGAAAATCAAAACATCCTATTTTCCAAACGAGATCATTCTTGAAATTCTCATTAGGCTTCCAGTGAAATCGATTTTACTGTGTAAGTCTGTTTGCAAATTATGGCTCTCTATAATATCCGATCCACACTTCATTAAATCTCATCTTTGTTTATCGACATGCAACATTAACTTTGCACACCATCGACTAATTATCAACGATAAAATAAATAGATATTTCAACAGTTATCCTCTTTATGATGCGGTGTTTGAGAAATCTATTAATGAGTTCGAGCCTTGTTTTCCAATGGAAGTACTCAAGAGGCTTCGTAAGGGCTATATAAATATCATTGGTTCTTGTAATGGATTATTATGTATTTTGAAGTCTCACACTCTGCTTATTTACAACCCTAGCACAAAAATATGGAGTGAGTTACCTAAAGTGTCGCATGGGACGATGCATGGTTTTGGGTATGATGAGTCTATCGATGATTACAAAGTTGTTGCCATAACTGAGCGTAGCAAGATAAAGATATGCTCTTTGAAAACTAAAACTTGGAAGAAAAAAGGTGATTTCCTTCATGGTCATCTATTTTCTAATAGCAATGATCAATGTTATGAATCTGGTAAGTATTCAAATGGAGCTCTTCATTGGGCGGGTCATAATAAAAAATTTGGGTCGTTGAATTTGTGGACGATAGTTTCTCTTGATTTATCAAAGGAGACGTGTGGTGAAGTTTTGCAACCTGTGTACACTGAAGGTGATAAACATTTGGGTTTAGGGGTTCTCGGAGAATGGTTGTGCGTCCTTTGTAACTATGCTGGAAGTCGTGTGGTGGATGTTTGGGTGATGAAGGTTTATGGTGTGAAAGATTCTTGGACTAAATTGTTTTCCATCACGTATCAAAATGATATTGTGTATGTTCATTTTGTGGTGCCTTTGTGTATCTCAAATGATGGGAAGGTGTTGTTGCGGTTTGGGTCGAAATTACTCGTGTATGATATACATAATAGTTCATCCACTCCGATATCTCAGAGCTTTTATGAAGTTTGTGATGAAATGTGCATTGTAGTTGAGAGTTTAGTTTCACCATGTTTCCCTTGATGCAGACATATTGAGGAGTTAATTTGCGTGCAAGTTAATGGATGAATGGAAATGTTCGAGTTTAAAACGATGTGTGTTTAGTGTTCTTCTAATTTTATTTCGATTTAGTTGCAAGTCTTGAAGTAATTTCATTTTAACTTTGATTTTTGTACTTTGGAATGACCTTCCATATCATATTTAGAAGAAAAATGATTGTTGTGCCTACTAATCATGCCTACAAATGTATCTAATGATTTGATTGGTTGATTTTAAAAAATGATTGGTAAAAATTTGGAGAGAAAAAGTACATAATACAATTGTACAAATGATTTATGCATTAGGCATATTTTTAGGCTTGTGTTGTAGGTTTAAATAGCATTACTCTATTTAGAACTACCCTTTATAAGGGACACCTTTGTTTAACCTTTAAACATTGAGGCATTAAGGGTGCGTTTAGTTCGGGAAAACACAACTTGTTTTTCACAAAATGTTTTGTGAAAAAAAAGGAAAAAAGATATCACATTCAAATTAGCGTTTTATATCAAAATGTTTTGCAAAACCCACAACCCTCTCACCTTTTCTTCAAAATAGAAAATACAAATATCGACTAAACGCATTTTCTATATTTTCAAGTGTTTTTTGGAAATTAATTTCCCTTCCAAATTTTTACAAAACAAGAAATAGAAAATGAATGAAAATTTTCTTCAACTAAACGCAACCTAATAGTTTGTGTTTTGCATTTACTCCCGTTTCCGTTTCTTGTAAACTGCAATGTTCTACACCAAGAAAAAGTATAAGCTTGAATAGTTCGTTATGTTATTGATATTCCAAACGTATGCTAACGTAAAACTATAAAGGTTGTTCCCATGTTTTGAAAACTGCATCGTCAAACTTATATTTTTCTTTAACCTTTAATTTACTTTGTAATATCTATATTCTAAGGTCTTGGCAATATACTGTTATTGGTGAGAAATTTCGATATTATGAATTTATGAACCAAAGTTCACTTGTTAAACAACCCTTTATGGCACTGCTTTTCTTTACATCTAATTAGTAAATAAAGAGAACTTCAACGATGTCATGTTTATAAAATGTGATATGATAGCTAACCATTTGTGATTATTTCTTTTGCTTTTCATATTCCCATCACAACCATAGATTATGTGTCTTATGCGTCGTATTAGGACTATAAGTTTGCGCCTTCATTTGGTGATAAAAGATTGAAAAGTATTACTAATAGGTCATCCAACTACTGTGGATTCATGTCTCGAATCTTTTCTTTATAGGTCTTGTTTCAAAAATATAATTGAGATCATTGAATCAGTTTAATACCATTACCTTGGTTATGATTGAAAATGTTCGTAAATCCATCTTGGCTCATATCCAAATCGAAAATGCCTTCTCATCCGACAAAATGTATCTCTTGCACCTGTGATTTTGTCCAAGTAATTAATTCATCTATATTTGTTATCCGACAAAATTATTGTTGGTGTTAATAGAAATGAAAGTAAATGATACTTGAATTACTCACGGTGCATAATTTTTTTTTTTTTTTTTTTTTTTTTTTTTTTTTTTTAAATCAATCTTTGTCTGGCTTTTATTCATAAGTTTAGTTTGAAACCCAATAAAGAAAAATGTTGCCCTATTTGTGGAAAACTAGAAGGTGGGGTTGAATAGTTTTCCGTCTTTTTCGTTTTATAAAAGTTTGCTTCTAAAGAATAGATGCAAATTTCAAAAATCTTTAACACAAAAATATAGATGCTAGTTTATTCACGGTTTTCTTATGAACACTACTTATATAGAAAGTTAAGCAGAAATTATAATTATATATATCACAAATAAATATATATGTATATGTGTTTTAATATGTGTTTATCTACTTGGTTTGTTTGTATCAAATTAATGTTGTGAATGGAGCCTAGTTTGATTTTTATGTGAAATCAATATATGCACAACACAAGCAATAATAACTATATATGAAATGCTAACAAGTAAATAAATAAAGAGTGAGAGATGGAAAGATCAAACCGACCATGCCCCTAAAAACTATTCTATAAAAACTACTACTAAAAAATACAAAAGAAAGTGTGTATAAAAATGGTGATGAGAGAGTTGAATGAATGAATATGGCGTTGGATTTGCTGCAATATTTATAGCCCAATGATTGGGTATCTAGCGTCCTCTAGATCCTTTCAAAAATAATACATCATCAAGCCACATGGCAGCTTCTGGTTGGCTGAAACACATCATTATGGACACTTGGCAAATGGTAATTGGCTGCAGCTATGTGGAGGTTCGCCAGTGGGGAAAAAGCATAGCCTCACGCGCCTGATGTAATTTATTTTTAGAAGGTGAAATCACGTGCCAAGCTTGGAATGCGAATGAATATCTTCATTTCATTTCTTTTTTAAAACAATTGCCACGGTGGGCTTGTGCTCATTTACTTCACTTTGGCCGCTTGGGCTCAACCTTATCTCACGAGCTTTGGACTGCATCTAAACGCAATATCATTTTTTTCTTTTTTTCTTGCTTATGTCGAGATGAGTGGCAGCACCTACGTGGGCTTCTTTCTTTACTCATTCTTTTTCGAGCAAACCGAAGAGTAGCAGCAGGCATGTGGCAACCAAAGTAATTGCAACTTTGCTTCTTTATTTTTAATGTTTTGTCATGTAGCCTCATGAAACAATACTCATTTATTTAGCTCATGCACTAGTCTTCAAGACATCACCCACGTGCAACCTTGATCATTTATATACTCTTAAGACTTGTCTCCAATTTAACTTGTATAGCCCAAGAGCAAATGTAAATTTCCTTTATCAATTCGGTTGGACATAATTTCATTTTCTTCGATGAGCCAAGCTTAATAATTCTTAAGCTTAATCTTCGGGCTTTAATCGGACCTCGTTTAATCTTTAAATTTCTCTTATCTTGCCTCGATGCTCCAAATAAAATTATCAATGATCTCGTAACTTCACGCTCTTTCCAATCTCGTGCTCGTTTTTATTGTTTTCTTGTGATTTTTGTCATTTTTCACAATATCCATATCTGCACATTCAGAAACAAAAACAACATATATTTGGCATTTATGGTCGGGTTTTTGGTCTTTTTGGTCCGGTTTTGGTCAAATAAAAGTGAGTGAATAAGCACTCACCAGGAGGTCACCCCAAAAGATAAGTACTGAATTCTTGCATGCATGAAATCTTGTAGCTCGTAGACTTTGATTCTTCAAACATGTCTTTGTACATTCAACAGCAGGCTCTAGATGACTTGTTCAATGAGTTGGATGATCTTTGGCATTACTTCGAGTTCATCATCCAACTGAGTATCTGCAAGTCATCTTTGAGTAGTAATGTCTCCATGTGATTTGAACATCTTTCTGTTGGTATGCTCACACTTTTCTGGATCATGATCTTCTGCATCAGAGTTGTGGAAGCATAAATGAAGCCCAATCAATGATCATGATTTCTTAGATTGTAAAGTTGAAGTGTGAGCATGTGTTGATGGATCAGCATCTTTTCAGCAATCAACCGCAACCGTCAGAAATTCCTGCAAGTAGACAGTTAACAACAAATCATCCGGTACTTATTGGTTTGGAAATAGAGATTGTCAACAGCATAGTGTGATGATTCCTTCTAATCCTTACCAAGACCGTTCCCAATCGGCAAACCCCCGTGAGGATTTACACGATCTACCTAAGTAAATCAACGACCGGGTGAGTCGCTGGAGTACTCTCCACGACTGTAGACCATTGGTAACCGCCTCGACCACTAAGCGTAATCCACAAGGAATTACCTAAGTGACCTGCTTTCAGGGCTGCTTGATGTTGACCCTGGCAGGAATTTCCATTCAATCACTGGGAGATACTAAAGCAACATCCCTCATAAATGTTCTGGCAGATTGCTAAGATCTGCGTAGGACTCATAGTTTTACCACTGATGTCCTTAATGTTGAACAACCAGGGTAGAGGTAACACATGTTCCTATGAGATCTTTTTAATGCATCTCGAGGCTCTAGACTCAATAAGTGCATTTGGTTTTCCTATGCGGAGATTAGGGAGAGGTCTCCTGCTTCAATATCAACCATCTCTAAGAGATATGTCGATAGATTACACATGTTCCCTGTGAGAATGAAACAAGTTCTTTTAAGAGAACTTGAGTGGCTAGAAGGTTTAGTGCATTGCGTCACTGGGTCCATGACGTCTTGTCTTCAATACCGATGTTGCCTTAGCAACTGTCAGTAGATTATGAATTGAACCCGGTTTTTGCCCTAAGGTTGAATAATTGGAGGGCTATTTCTTTTCACCCTTTCTCATTTCATTTCTTTTTAATTCTTCAACCCCTTCTTTCTCAATTCTCATATTTCTCCTTTTTTTCATAATCATACCTACGGACTTTCTAATATTATCTATTTGGTATTGTCCATGGGTAGATCCCTCCGGCTCTGGCGGATCATAGGACGGTTTTCCTAACCTTAGCCACCTTATAACATCATGACTATCCTATGTTGCCATACACCAAATCATTGAAAATTCTCTCAATGTGTTTATGATTGAGAAACACATTTTTGTTAACACATTGAGAGTTTTGTCATTTTCAAATGCTCCCCCTTAACATGTGCTCATATGTAATTATTTGAAAATTTGCACATGTCGGGTAGAGTTGCACTTTTTGAATTGATCTACCTTAAGTAAACATGACCGGGCATTCGAGACACGCTTACATCACTAGTTAAACTAGCTTGAAGTTATTACCCGACCCGATCAGATCCACAAAAGGTTTCTCGAAATGGTACACTCTACTCAGACAAGTCCTCTTCGAGACACGCTTACATCACTGGTTAAACCAGCTTGAAATTATTACCCGGCCAGGACTAGTCCTTTCGATTCAAGACAATTCTGTTTCGTCAATTCATGAGTCAAATCTGAGTCTCGATCTCTTATAATGCAAGGATCCTTTTTCACAAATCATTTGCTCCCCCTCAATATGTGCATGGATATACAAAAGAGTTTGGCACATATGGGAGAGCTTACATTTAAGTCCAAAACATTACATTTTAATCAGATTTCATATTTAAATCACATTTTCTCCCCCGATCAAAAATTTCAAACCATTTGAGATTTGTGATCCCAAGTGATTTAAATAAGTTCAAAGATTTTGGGAGAAAGATGTGATCTGATTAAAGATATTCTGATATTGAGGCAATTCATTACTCCCCCTCAATCAATGAGGGAGAATGTTAGTGTCAGTTATGATGAGTTTATAAATGATTTAAAGTGTAACGAGAAACTCATGAAATAAAAATCATGTACTGACACATAACATTTGATACCACACTACTTATGACGCACAAGATAACTGGTGGTGAAAGAGTTGTTGTCGTTGTTGCTACCGATGTTGTTGTTGTGGTGAAATAAGAGCCAGTCAATGAAGTTTGAACATCTGATCAAATGGTTAGAGCAGGAGCAAGCACATACACATCAGCCATGGAATATGCATAAGAGTATCAACAAAGATATGCATACATACAGATTCACTCTTAATTAACTGCTACCACGTAGCAGCTAGCCTACTCATAATACCATATTCATATCATGATCAAAGAACATTCAAGCTACTCATCAAAATGCTATCTAGCATGAAGAGAAACTAGCAATCATGAACATTCATTGCAAGTTTCTATCAGACATAACCAACAATCACTAACACAGCAATTCACGCATATTTTCAACATTCAAATCAGGATCTTAGGAATAAGATTCTAACCCGGTAACTACATACCTAAGCAGATCCTGAGAACACGAACACATAATCAGCAAAATCAAACAATTATCAGCAAATAGAAAACGAAACACAATCAAGCAGATTATATGAATGCCAGAGGAGAGAACAAGAGCATCAAACACAATGGTTTTCTAACATCATTTTCTAACATCATTAAGATTTTGGATTTTGACGTATTTAGGGGATTAAGCGAGGATACCAACGTGAGACAAATGGACATTTTGGTTACATAAAGCTAGGAAACTATACGCAATTAGCACATAATGCCCTAGACTTTCTAACAACTAACACATTTGGCCATTTAAGATAAAGCTTAGTAAGTTCCTCTTCAACTAATACCCCATTAACTACAAAACCTTTTCTAACAATTATGAGACAACCAAGAAATCCGTTTGATGATATAAAATTGGAAATCACTCTCCCCCTCAATTGATGACCCATTGTCATTAATTGAGTGACAAATTTTTTGAAGTATCTAAGACTGATTGATTTACAAGCAACACGTTACCACCATGTATCACACAAATAATTTTCCGAAGAATCATAGAAATAAAATTATTTGTTTTCATAAAAAGAAGACTTCTCTTGTTCAACAAGAAATAATGCACTGAAATGTACATTAAGTCGATGAAACACGGATATAAAGTAATCCATGCCCGGGTGAACATCATCCGGTAAAAGGAACAACCGTCTTTTTGGCGACGTGTTTTCCCCATTTTGAAAAACGGGTTGCTATCTGAAGTAATAGCAAACCATATTTTAGAAGTCCGGGTTGTAGCCTGAGATGACTACAAGCCATTATTTTGAAGAATATTTTGAGAAACGACATGTTTTAGAAAAAACTTTATTTGAAACCGAAAAACTCTTGCTCAAGCATATGTATGTTTCCGTGTCATTATTGAATGACATTTCTAGAAACGTACATAATATTGATTACACAAGAGACATGTCGTGAGAAGAATATTTTTGGATTTTTATGATTTTTCTGATTTTTTTTATGGGTTTTATAGGTTTTATATTTTTCTATTTTCTTTATGGTATAAGATATATACAAGGATATGTGAAGCAAAACCATTTCTCCTCATTTTCTTCCCGAAGACGTTTGAGAGATACTGGCGAAGGACTCTTCATTCCAAAGCGCTGGAGAATAAGTTGAAATCGTTCTCTTGAGAGAGCCTTAGTGAAGAAATCTGCCAGCCAAAATTCTGTCCTCACGAAGTAAAGTTCCACAACCCCATTCTCATTTTATTTTACCACACCTCAGGAGAATCCGTTTCCCAGGAGAAACTTTGACAGTGTATCAAACCATGCCCTAGGCGTATGTTTTAGGCCAAAAGAGAGCCCGTTTCAGACGATAGACATGGTTAGGACGATCAAAATATACAAATCTTTCCGGTTGACTGAAATAAAGAACTTTATTCAGCTCGCCATTTAGAAATGCAATTTTCATATCCATTTGATAGACCGTCATGTTCTGACTTGCAGCATTGGCAAGAGATATTCAGATAGCTGCAATACGAACAACCAGAGCGAAAGATTCCTCTAAATTAATGCCTTCCTGTAGACGATATCCCTTAGCAGCAAGCCTTGCCTTGTTTTCAGAATGACATAATGCTCATCAAGTTTCACTTTGAAGATCCACTTAGAGCTATAATCATTGCACAGTCTGGAGGGAGTACCAATTCCCATACTTCAAATCAATCGAAAGTGCGAGCGTCATCTTGCATCGCATTAACCCAACAGTCTTTAGAGATAGCAGTCTTGAAATCTTTGGGTTCGAATTTGGATAGTATGGAACTATAACAGTACCACAAGGCATGGGTGGTAAGTTTCCTTAGTGTGAACACCGTTTGAGAAGGATATCCAATAATGTTGTCAATCGGATGATCCTATATTCATTTTCTGAGATGTTCATGTGGATGTAGGTAGGAACATGAAGAAGCCGTGTTTGTATTCCCTGAAGAGGATGTCTCAGAAGAAGATTCATGAGCAAACAGGTTTTAGTACGGAGCATCTTCAAGAGGAGCTAATGAATTCACTTCAAAAGAAGTGTCGACTGCAGTGCCTTGATGAACCGAAGGAGATTGAAGGTTTGACGATGATGGTGAGTAACTTGCAGATTGAGCATCTTGATTAATTCAAAGAGACACTGATGGACCATTTGAGTTGTACAGAACTGGAGCAGCGGCAGCTGGTGGTGTAAGTGAATCATCAGTAGGTGTCTCGAAGTATTCATCAAACGTTAGGTCAAACTATATCTTCAAATGCTCACTTGTAGGTGGTACATAAGGTACATGCATGAGTGGGATTCTGTACAAGACCTGAACTGATTGATTCAGGAGACAAAATTTTAGACGCGGGTCCTGCACTGATGAGTACAGGAGCCATATGCTCAGTCAGCTCAACGAATGTGACGTGAACAGTTTCCAGGATTTATCGGGTTTATTTGTTGTAGACTCGGTATCCCTTATTATCTGGAGCATAACCAACACAGAATCCAATACCAGTTATAGCTTATAACATTCCCAGATCTTGACTGTCATTTTGTAGGGTAGCATAAAGCACCAAACACAAATAGAGAGGAGAGATCCGGTTTCTTGCCATATATCAGCTCATATGGAGTTTTGTTGTGAAGAGTATGTATCAAGTATCGGTTTTGGTGTAACAGGCTGTAGCAATTACTTCCGCCCATAGGATCATCGGTGCCTTGGAGAAGTAGAACGAGTTGTTTGTTGATAACCTCCGTTCCATTGTAAGTCTGAATGATTCTGACGGTTGTGTGAGTCTTACTAGCAGTTGTTTGATGAGTTTTCTGATAACTTCAATAGTCACGTCCTTGGTTCTCAAAAACTTTACCCATGTAAGCCGAGAGTATTCGTCGACAACAATGAGTACACATTACTTCCCATTTATACTCTTCACACTTATTGGTCTGCCTGGGTCCATGTGAAGGGTGTAAAGAACATCCATGTTGGTGTTGACAATTTTGGGTTTGTGAGTATGCTTCTTTCGTTTACCCAGTTAACAAGCCGAATGAAGAAGTTCTTTTTTGAACTTTAATCTGGGTAGACCTCATACAAGATCATTATGAGCAAGATCATAGATGGTACCAAAGTTCAAGTGATTAAAACTTTGTTGCCATAGCCACGATTTGTTCTTTAAGGTCTTTGAGAGAAGGCAAATAGGAGAGGACCGCATCAGGTCTTCGATAGAAAAGGTGTATAGATTTGTGCCATGACAGTCTTTAAGAAGATCAATACCATCCAATTCTCAGACGAAGCATGTATAATTTCTGAAGGCAATCTTCAAGATCGGAATCAAGATATCGACCAACAGAGAACAGATTATGCCTAGGTCCTTCCATGTAGTATACCCAGGAAATTAGCTGTCACCAAAAACATAATCTCCATAACCTATAGTTACCCCAAAATGGTAGCTCCCGAATCTAACTGTCCCGATAACCTTATTCACGAAATTCTCGAGCCCTGAGCGATCCCCAATCATAGGTTTAGAGCAGCCTGAGTCCAAATATCAAAGGACGAAATGTACGACCTGCATTTGGAAACAGACGAGAGCAGAAAATTTGGAGCGTCGGATCCCCAATTTGAGTTGGGTTCCAGTTGGTTAGTGCAAACAAGTTCTGGAGCTATTAAGACCTTAGGTGCATTTGTTTCAATGGTGGAAATATCACTAGTAGATGCAATGGGCCTAGTTAAAGGACATTGGGTCTCCAAAGGGAAAGTTCTACCAGTTGGCTTCCATTCCTTAATGGGCACTACTTTAGAGTTGGGTATCCTAGTTAAAAGGCACTGTTCTCCTAAAGTGAATTTCCTTCCTGTGGGCTTCCATTGATAACCAACATTGGCAAACAGTTTACCTGCTGCTTTCCAAATTTGCTTACTTTGTTTAGCTCTCCAAACTTTCTTAACTGGGGTTTTGTTAAACGACTTCAGAAATTTCTCAACACATTTATCATGATTACTCGAAATTATGCATTCATTACATGTTTTGCAACGTGAATTAGGTTTTGAATTATGACTCATTTTGCACAAGTTGGACTTAATGTTCCTCATGTGGTCGTCTACTTTCTTTTTAGGAACACTTTTAGCATGTGAAGTCCTATAATTCCTTCTATTTCTCTTTGGTTTAGACTCTCTAGCTTTAGTGTTACTATTTACTCCTGTAGACGGACTAATGGGAATTTTAGTCTTTTTCACTTCCGGTTGCTGAACATGTTTTGATGTGTTGGGATCTGAAGTTTCCAAGGGTACCTCAAAGGTAACATGCTTGTTCTTAGTCATAGATGATGATGCAGTAGACCTATCTCGCTTGCTATCAATTTTAGGACATGTACCAATAGCATATTCTAAGAGTTCCAGAGATCAATTAGTGAGAAAGCAGGCACCTACAATAGCATCATCAAGTGGTTTTGCTATCCTATCCTCTTCAATGGTTTCACGAAGCAAATCAAGGCACTCTTTAAGGTGTTTAAGATAGTCACTATGAACCAACTTATTATTCCTAAGGGGAAGAGGAATATACACAGCATCACAAGCATACTTCTTACAAGCAGAAACCTTTTGAACAATATTATCACAATTGATGATTGGCATTTTCCCTTTTGCCAGAGTCTTTAGATTCTCAATCTCTTTAAGCAAAGAAGTTATCTTTTCATTGTTTATATCACGTGTGATCTTAATTGAATCGTATAACTCTTTGTAATGTTGTTTGACTTTTGAATTTTCAGCACGAAACCAATCATTTTCATGTTGCAATTTATTGATGGTATCTTGAATTTGAAAATTCTGAGAATCTATAGACTATGGTTTTTGGGTGCCAATCACATCACACTTGTTTGACTTCAATTGGGCAATTTGGACCCTCAGGTTCCGAATCGTGTTAGTGTGAGCTTGAATCTTTTCATCACGTTTGGCTAATTCAAAATATGCATCAAATTCAGGAGCATCCGAAGATGTCTTGGCATTTGAGATTTTAGTACTTTCTTCTAAATGTTGATACTTTAATTGCAAATTAAGATTATCAACCTCTAGTTATGACAAATGTCTGACCATGTTATCATGGTCATCGTTTTGAATTTTCTCACGCAATTTTAAATTCTCCCCCTCAAGCTCAACAACACGATTCTGGAGAGCGGTCAATGCAATAGACATCTCATGAAATTGGCAGGCAGATAACGTAGAATCAGTAGCAGTATAAAATACATCCTGAGCAACACATTTAGTAATCAAATTCTCATTCATGATGAGAATATTTTTCCTCGCAACTTCACTGCATTTAAGATCAATTGCCAATTGTTTACCCTCATTTTCCACATCATTAAAAACCTTTTTCATTTGAGTCACATCATCATTAATGGTATTTTTAAGGCCCTCAAAATGTTCTTTGAGAAGTTTGAAAAATGGCATGACTTCAGTTAGGTAACATTGTTTTGTTTGCTCAAAACCTCTTTCCCCTTCAGTAATACCCGTTGGTGTTATTCTCTTTTTACATGTTTTTATCAAAATCAATGAATAATTGACCAAGGACATATAAGGCAATTAGTGTATTATTTTGCGTGGGGAGAGTAAGTGGTACAAGGTGCCTGGGTGTATTCAGGGGATAAGTCGTTGGGTGAGCAATCCTAAAGATAGTGCGTGTGTTACCCACAATTCTTTCAGCTTTCATTTTTTCTATGTCTATGTTCCAGAAGACTTGCTCTGGAGTAAATTTCTTTTGTGGGACAAAGACAGCTAATTGATTATCTTCAGAGTAATCATAATTGTACAAGATTTTATTAGCTATGCACAGGGGATCCTTTAATTTCTCAGCTAGTTTTTCTCTGGTTCTATCTTCTATCTCATTGCCCTCATCATCAGATGTAGCATCAGGAGGGGCATGATTAGGCTCAAGCATAATGTTTGCATCATATAATGCCGGTTGTGCACCTATTCCGCTTCTAAGGAAATTGGTTTTTGGCTTAGTATAATCCTTCTCACTATGATCATCACTCAACTTCCTATGTTTATGCATCATTTGAGCAGTTTGAATGGTTTGGCCTTGCGTGTATAACTTATCCTCAAGTTTGTTTTTCAGCATTTTAAGACTAGAGAAATCATTTAGGAGTTTTGTTAACTTTTCTTTGAAATCATGTTTGAGTGTGTTTAAACCTTTTTGAATCTCTTGTTTTTGTTTAACAGTTTGATCCAATTGTTTTTGCAAAGATTGTAACTCCTTTTTCAATGTTTCTCGCTTAAGATTATTTTCAGATATATATGCACGCATTTGCCATTCCATGTTCTGCTCACATCCAGTGAGTTCAAATCTAGCACGTTGTTCGTACATAGCCACTTGATCCTTAAGGATATTAAATCTAGTGGTCAAGGAGTCATCAGGGTTATAGGCAGTGTACTCATGCACGACACAATCATCTTTTAAAACAGAAGATGCACTACATTGTACAACAGACACTTCATTGTGTTTCATATGTTGTTCACATGGGTCAACATTGCTATTTCCCATGTCAACGACATCTGAATTGACATTGTTTTTCGGTTGTACTTTGTTAGGAATCTTTTGTTCATCAACAATGTTACACAGTTCGAGTACCTTAGCACATGACACATGTTCTTTTACCGGTCTGATATCTGCATCCACATCACGTGTAAGAGTCATTGAACTGTTCGTTGTGTCAAGCTTTTCAGTCTCTGATCCTCTGCCTTCGATGATAACTGACCCAACATTCGCTGCTTTGCCCGAATCCACACTACCATCACATGGTTGCCCCCGACATGCCATCACTTTGTCTTCATACTTGTGCTCGTGCTTTGCTCTTTCCATAATGTACTCTTTCACATTACCCATGAGTTGGAGTAGTGTGACTCTGAACACGTCAACTTCAATTCCCGTATGAGTGGCAAAGCTCTTTTTCGTCATTTGACTTTCATGATCATACTCCTCAGTGAATCGTGAATCAATGAACGCTTGGAGTTGGTTGTTGATCACACAGAATGCAGCCATAGATCTATCTTCAGAAAATTCACTCTTTTCAAGTTGTTGTTGAAGTTGATCTAAGTGTAGAGTCATTTTGACTGTGAAAGTCTCAACATTTTGACCAAAGAGTGTTGCGAATGCACGATTGAAACCTCCCAAGTATCCAGGTTTTGCAAAGAGAACCTTGAGATGTAAATGGAGAGATCGAAAACATTCAATGCGACTATTCTTTGCATTATCGGGCAATTTAATTGGCTGATGAAGCACATTATCATTAGAATTCGAGCACGAAGATTCCATATCAGTGATTGTATGTTAAGAGTGGTGATTGTTTGTTTTGACAAGGTTATATGTTGTTTAGTTGTGATCTTGGTTCGGTTGATGCAAGTTTTTACGGTGAAATTTTTGGTCTGAAAACTTAAAACCTCAATAACTTCACTCCGGAGGTGATTTGGGCCTCGAAAAATTCGTTTCAAGACTTCGTGGTGAAACCTCACAATATTCAGCCTGTTCCGGACGTTTTGACAGCTAATTCGCTGAAAACGGAGTTACGGTTCAAAAGTTATGACCGTTTGAAGTTTCGACGTAAAAAGTCAACTATGGTCAAACAGAGTTAACCGCAGGATCCGGCAAGGTAATCGCAGGTAAGGTAACCACAAGGTGAGTTAACCACAAGGTGAGATAACCACAGGAAGTGACTAACCGCAGGGAGTAACTAACCGCAGGGAGCAACTAACCGCAGGGAGCAACTAACCGCAGGGAGTTAACCGCAGGAGAGATAACCACAAAGATCTAACCGCAAACCACTTAATCGCAGAAAGCTAACCACAATGAGCTAACCGCAGACCACTTAACCGCAGAAAACTAACCACAATGAACTAACCGCAGACCACTTAACCGCAGAAAACTAACCACAATGAACTAACCGCAGACCACTTAACCGCAAGAGCTAATCGCAGTATACAAAAATCCAAATCTGTCACTTTCCTTGCGATTTGTTTGTATTCCCAAAATAGTAATCGCAGCAAACTAACCGCAGATATCAGGAACTAAACGCAGACAAGCAATGCAACAGTGGACTTAACCGCAACTATGAAATACGCCCAAAATCAAGTCCAAACTTCAAATAGATTAAAGATATGGTAAAGCCAACTGAAACACAATGTTCAACTAACACCTATGATCATAAAAGTACATCACTAACATGTCAAATAACACAAGAAAGATCAAACCAAGCCAAGAACCATTCGAACCAAATAAAGTCACAAAACCAAGCACTAAATTCGAGCACAAACCAATCCCTAGGATGTAACCATGGCTCTTGATACCAATTGTAGGTTACTCATAATGATTAACATGTATGGTTCTTGTGATTATGGATCGAATATGGGATTCAAGAGAGATGTTAGATAGAAAAAGAGATGGGAGCCTTTTCTAGAGAGAGAAACAATGTGTGTATTAGCTTGTAACTAATGAAAGGTCCAACCCTCTCCCTTGGGTGGGAGAGGGTATATATACTACAACTACTTGGTGCTCCATGAAACGAGCTGTAGAGTGAGCTGACAGAGGGTAAAGACCCGACCCACTCTACGAATACTATTTACATATTTAACTACTAATAAACTACGTACTAACTAAAATAAGGATAATTCTACGAGCTACGTAATGCTTAGCAATACTTGGGGTGACCGAGTCTTTAACTGAATAATCGTATTCCTAACAAATAACCTCCCTTATGGCGGAGAAAACCGTACACACCTTAGCTTACACCAATTTAACGACACAAAGCTAAACGTCGAGTTCTATTCGTAGCTAGAACCAATCTCACAACTATGATCACAACACACCTTCTTCTACACTCTTTCACACCTTCTACACTTCTTCACACCACTTGCTTCTTCACACCTTCACAACTTAGTTCGATCCACTACTTCAAGATTTATACTTCTTCACAACTTCTAGGCTTCAAGGTCTTCTCAACTTAAAGGCTTCAACTTCTTTGTCTTCACAACTAATTTCTACTTCAATATACTACCACTTCTTATATCTTCTACCACTAATCCTATGCGCCTCTACTTCTTCACTTCTATTACCACTTCACACCTTCAACAAATCTAGATCCTATATCTAAATCTAGCTAACCAATGTATACACTTTATACACCAAAGAATGAATGATATACAAGATGAAATGATCAAACAACTTAGATAGCAAGGAGATACTAAGTTGTAATACTTCTAGTCTTGATAGATAGAAATATTCTTCTCTTTGCACTTGAGTGGATGAAGCTTTGGATCACTTGGAAACAAAGACTTATGAATTATATGATCAAATGACTTTTAAGATAGAAATGAAGGTTTGAATTAGAGAGTTTTTAGTGCAAAAAGGTGAGAAAAATATGTGGAATGATCTATTATTTAAAGGGCCAGAAATTATTGTACAGGAGCGTGCCGGTCCCCTTAATTCATGGCCGGTCCCCATTTTAAGGTGATCGCCCCTTATAATTAAGGGGGCCGCCCAGCTGTAACGGCCAGAAACTTTGTCATTTAGTGGGGGAAGTTTATTTGGTGAAAAACTAACTTATTTTGGTTAAAAATTTGAATTCATATGTTTAGTATGATTAAAACATTTTTCTTTATTACCAAAAGTGTTTTTCAAAAATATATAATATGTTTATATAATTAAATAAACTTTGTAATAATTAATTAAATAGCCCTTTGATCTTATAATGCATTAGACACTTTGTTTATTCATACCTTAAGTGATTAGATGGTAAAAGTGAATATTTACTACTAAATACTTGTTTACGTCATGATCTTTGGTTTGATGGGTTTTCGTTTTGTGATTATCAAAACATAGAGATATCGAAAGATATGAATAACGTTTTTAGTCATTTATTTATATCAACACCATTTATTGTGAAATTTCCAATAAGTCATGAGGAACAATTTTGTTTTGGTTATCCCACATCGCGCTATGAAGAAAAGTAGCTAGATGATGTTGAGTTTAAATAGAAAGGGGAAGGATGCCATCAAATGTAGGCTAGTTGACGTTTTCAAATGTCTTTTTATCGCACTTTTAGGCATATATATACTTCTATGCAAGCTTATTTAAGCTTAGTAATGTAAATTTATATGCTGGAAAGTGTTTATGAAAAGTCTTTTTGGAATTTCAATCGGCTTACTAATATTATTAAATATTTTTTTTTCAAACCGTTGTTCTTACCCAAGCTTAAAGATTAAACCAACTAAAAGATTAAAGCAATGTGTTTTTAGTGTGTGAAAATGTAGAGAAGAATGATTTTTATGGTCCATTTTCATTGTGCGTTTGGTGTTTGAAATTGAAAGGAGAAGATATAAAAAAAGGATAGTAATACGCGTTTGTGTTTTGGTTTTTAAATAATAGGTAACTTGTCAATTGCACAAAAGATGTATATTGGCGAGAACACCCTGACCGGGTACCTATTGTCAATTCCACAATAGGTAACTTGTCAATATAAGTGTATTTTTTGGTGTTGGATAACAAAAAAATATCAGGTATTTACTCAAGGGAGTGACGAATTGTTTCGTCACTAGACTTGTATAAATTTCATGACCAACAAATTTTGTCACTAATAGCTATAATAGTATTTCGTGACTAATCACAAAACATCTAAAACATAAGTTTAACAGTCACTTTAATGACTTTATGACTAGTATGTAGAGACAAATCTTTTTCTCGTGACTATATGGCATATATAGTGACCAAAATAAATGTCGTCACTAATATTTCGTCACTGTAGATATTTTTTTGTAACGTACAAATCGTGGTTAAAATTGATAAGAACTACAGAGCAGTTTGACTTCAAATGAAATAACTTGTGGAGTCAAACCAATATGGATACTTGGATTTTTATAATCTGAATTTATATTATAAATTCTATGAAAGGGAGAATTAGAGGAACAAGAAGGTGGTGTTTGGTAATGCGGGTGATGTGGTGGTTTTAAATGACATACCAATTAAGAAAATGAAAAAAAAAAATGTAAAAAAATATTAGACCCGGCTACCTACTTGTCAGGTAAAATGATACCACAAAGTGACGAAATTTAAAAGTTTAATATAACAACTAAAAACTCTTGTTTAGTGATTAAATGTGAAAACGTGACTAGTTGGATATATTTATAAGTGATTTAGCTCTTAGTGAAGTTGGTCTTAGAGCAATGGGTATCATAACTTGAGTTAAAAAAAAAAAAAAAAAAAAAAAAAAAAAAAAAAAACCTGCACGTCAATGTCACACCAGCTTTAACGTTTCAACATTAACACCCCTTATCATAACACCACCTCAACAACATCTTTTGAGACCCACTTTTTTTATGAAAAAATTACAAATTATGGTAATTTGGGCATAACACCAGATCAACGCGAGGTGGGGTATGATAGCTTGGGCTCAACGCGCGTTTCCACACACGTTAGTATACTAACGTGTGTTATAACACCATAACTTGGGGTATGATAACTTGGCCTCAACGCGGGTAACTTGGCCATAACACCGGATACTCTTATGAGAACTGCATCTATTTGTCCTATAGCGAATCTTATCAACAGGAAAAAAGACTCGGTCAAACAAGAAAAATAAGATTTTTGAATTAGTGAGAAATAGTTAGTGCAAAAATTCAAAAACTACTTGGTTTGTCTCTGACACTTCAAAAATAGAGATATTAAAAAATGTTTCTCCAAAACTAAGATAGGCTGAAGCTCTCAAAATGCTTCATCATTTGGCATTGTAATTTGTAGTCACCGTGAGGTGTCTTTGAGAATGTTAGGTGTCGATTTAGCTTTTTGGTATTTTAGGTGTTATTGTGTTCCATTTGGGAGATCAGGTTAGCTTTAAGTTTGTTTTGTCAGGTTATAGGTCTTTGGAGTGACATACATTCTATGGGTTGAACTTCTTTATTTGTATTTGTTCTAGCTTCTTGCTAGCTTTTTAAAATACTAGCAGGGTACTTGCGTGATGCGGCGACGGCTATCCTGTAATTTAATTTTTTTGCTAATAATTTATTTTATTTGTACGTTTTTTGACGATAGCTTTAGCGATTAGTTTGTTTATTTATGGATTATAAGCAATGGCAAAATTTTGGTGGAGCTTTGATTAGTTTGTATTATTTTGTTTGTTTGTTTTTGGTGTCTAGTAATTTGCTTGGTTTGTATAATGGTTATTTTTAATTATATTTTTCATTGAGGGAAGGATTTTGAAGTATCATTAATTGCAGGTGTTTGATAACTTAATTGATATGTGTGTTTATGTATCAATTAGTTGTACACATTACATGAAAAGTTGTATTTCCTAATTTTCAATGTTATAGTGTATTTAATATTTTAATTAGTCACATTTTGATTATAACAATTGACTTAAAAACAAATTTATTTTTTGATTATTAAAAACAAAACCAAAGACCATGAAAAATAAAAGTAATGCAATTATAAATTCAAATAATTGGGGTTTAGCTATCCCACATAGAGCTATGAAGAAAAGTAGCTACAAGATGTTGAGTTTAAATATGAAATGATGGATACCAACAAATCTAGGCTAGTTGATGCTTTCAAAGGCCTTTTTTTTACTGATTTTTTGGCATGTATACTTTTGCGTTAGCTTATATTAAGCTCTGTAATGTAAATTCATATGCCAAATTGATCAGGGAAGAAGTCTTTTTGGAATTTCAGTCAGCTTACTAATATTATAAATAACTTTTTTTTATACTGTTGTTTTTATGCCATTACAAAAGCTTAAATATTAAGTCAACTAAAGTATGATAAACGCCTATAAACTGAAGCACAGTCAAATCAACTTATCATGGGTGAAGGTGCTGCAGATTGAGTGACCATGTCAAGACCACAATGTAAAATGAGAAATTATAGCAATTTCTTAAGCTTTTAGACACAAGATGCTTGTTAGCAAACTCAAACGTATGCTATGCTCTTCATGGAATGTTTTATCGTAACAATCTTAATGCTACTAGAGTTGACGTACATCTTTTTCAAATAAGGCGAGTACAATCTTTGTTCAAGCTCAGGATCCACTTAAGCTAAGTGCGGAATTACAAAACACACTTGATGAACATATATAGGCTTAATGATGCTTGGAACTTACACGAACAACACTTGAACACGGAAGAGTTTGGTATGAAATCAATAGTGTACAAGCTTCTTGCAACTTTTGCACAAAGTTCAGAGCTTTAGTGGCTTTATAGAGCGTATGATCTAGCACAAAAAGCCATGAGTGAATACAAGCACAGCTTGCTAGAAAAAAAGCTCTTATATATCTATCACTATGTCTTGCAAAATACGGGAATGCCGAAATTATTATTAGGAAGTTATCTGGAACTAAACAATTTAAGTCTGTTATTGCTTGGTCTGCTATATTAGCTTTACATATCACAAACGGGTGCTGGTGATTAACCTCGCTATTGAACATCGATCTGATTGCTATAAAGCCTGATACAACCACTGTAAACGTTGCACCAACCTTGTTTTGATAAATTAGTATCTTAATGTTTACAAAATATACAACGTGCTTTGGTGTTCATCGACATGTCCTATTCCTATCAGTATCAAACTAGTCGTCCTACCAGTTCGATTGATGGTCCAACCGGATGACGTTATGACTAAAGAAAGAAACGTATATATGTATCATTAAAAAGAAAACAAGTTAAAAACATAAAATCCTACAGATGAATATCCATGATTATATGCCTGCCACACGCAAAAGGTGTGCCGATCTTGCTAAAGGTGAGAGCTTTCAAGTTTTTTCTTTATACATCACCATAAAACTCAGCACTTTTTTTACGGTTTTCCAGTTATGCAAGTTACTGAGAACTTAATTTTTGAAGTTTGTTCACGCCCATATTAAATGCAGATTAGCGGTTCTACTATGCTAAATCTATCTTTGATATGCATTTGAGAAGGTTTGTACCAATATTGAGCTTTAGTTATGATTTTGCAAGAAGCTAACTTTGGCATATATGATCAGGTTGATTGGATGTACTTTGTAGCGTTTGCTGCTGTTGCTGTATTGAGAAAGTGAAAGTAGAGAGGGAAAATGAAAATGAAAATGTATTATTGAATGAGAATGGAAAGTTTACAAAGGTATTTATACTAGTAGCTAGCTTTGACTATTAAAGTCAACTATACAAGAAATTACACAAAGCTATAAACTATTACATTCTTGTAAACACTTGTAATGGTGAAGATAGTTTGTTGATAGGATTGTGTTGAGCACTCTTGACTCATTTACTTGATTCTTCTTATCTCAATTACCCCCCCTGCAAGTTGGCAGTGTGTATGGATCACACAGGCCATACTTGGAAATACAATTGTGAAATGGTGATCTGCTTAAGCCTTTAGTGAGAGCATCAGCTGCCTGGTGATGAGATGAGACAAATATGGGAAGAAGAGTACCATTTTTGATCTTCTCTCTTACAAAATGACAGTCTATTTCTATGTGTTTTGTCCTTGCATGTTGAATTGGATTTGAGGCCAAGGCAATAGAGGACTGGTTATCACAGTAAATAGGAACTGGAGTAGGAGTAGAAAGTTTTACATCTTTGAAAAGACTAAGTAGCCATGTAATTTCAAAAGTACAATCTGCCAAAGCTCTATATTCAGCCTCAGTGGAGGATCTTGACACCACTGTTTGTTTCTTTGACTGCCAGGAAATGAGATTAGGACCAAGAAAAATGCAAAATCCAGTTACTGATCTTCTGGTTGCTGAACAATTTGCCCAATCACTGTCACAGTATGCCTTTAGTGGTAGAGTAGAATCCTTGGAGATAAGAAGACCTTGTGCTGGACAGAGTTTGATGTATCTAAGGACTTTGATGAGAGCCTTCCAGTGTGGTGTTCTTGGAGCATGAGTAAACTGGCTTAAAGCATGGGCAGCATAGGGGAGGTCTGGTATTGTGATTGTGAGATAAAGAAGTTTTCCCACAATTGCTCTATATAAAGAAGGATCAGACAAAGGTTCTCCATCTGTGTCATTTAGTTTTACAATGGGATCATCTGGAATGTGGGCTGGCTTCAAGTCAAGAACATTAGCACTGTGAAGTAACTCCAGAGCATATTTTCTTTGTGACATGGTAATGCCCTGTGAATTCCTCAAAAACTCAATTCCTAGATAATAATTAAGTTGGCCCAGATCTTTAATACTGAATGTGAGATCCAGTTGTTGTTTGAAGTGATTGATGAGAGAAAGGTTGTTGCCTGTTAGAAGAATATCATCCACATAAACCACTAGAGCTAGAAAGTCATTTCCTTTGCTGTAGGTAAGTAAGGATGTGTCTGCAAAGCTCTGTGTGAAACCTTGGTTAAGTAGAAAAGTGGTAAGCTTAGAGAACCACTGCCTGTTGGCCTGTTTCAGTTCATAAAGGGACTTTTTGAGTCTACACACTGGGTTTGGGACAGAGGAAGGGGGTGTGTATCCTTGTGGAAGAGCCATGTATACTTCCTCATTAAGATCCCCATGTAGAAAGGCATTATTGATGTCTAGCTGAGCAATATGCCAGTTGTGATGAATAGGTGCCACAAGTAATGCTCTAATAGTGACCATCTTGGCAACAGGGGCAAAGGTTTCAGTGTAATCTGTGCCTTCTTGTTGTTTATAACCTTTGGCAACCAATCTGGCTTTATACTTCTCAATGGTGCCATCTGAGTGAAACTTGATTCTGTAGACCCATTTGCTTCCTATGGCTCTTTTCCCAACAGGTAAGGTTACAACTTCCCATGTGTCATTGTGATGTAAAGCATGAAGTTCCTTATCCATTGCATCTTGCCATCTAGGATTTTTAGAAGCCTGGGTATATGATTTGGGTTCTACTGATTTGTTGATGTTGTGGATTAGATGTCTGTGTGTTTTGAGTTTGATGTTGTGGTAGTTTATGTACTTGGAGTGGTGGAATTTGATGAATGATTGTGTTGTGTGTCTGATGTGAGGTAAGTTAACTTGAAAGTCAGCGAGTTTAGTTGGGAGGTGAGATGTTCTTGTGGATTTTCTAGTGGGTGGTGGTGGGGGTGGTGGTGGTGATGGTGTAGAATTATCAGGTTGTGATGTATGAGAGGGTGTGGGAGATGGTGGTGTAATGTTTGAATGAGAAGATGAGGATGGTGATGAGGTGTGAATGTTGGCAGTGTTAGTGTTTGGAGTTGGATCAGTGCACAGGGGTGGTGGTGTAATTGATGGTTCCGATGAGTTGTCTGTGTTGTGTTGTGAGTGTGCAGATGGTTGTGTAGATGAGTTAAGGGGTGATGGAGTAGGTGGTGGTTCAGTTGGAAAGTCCGATGGTGTTGAAGAAGGAGAGTTAATGGGTGAGGTAGTGATTGGTTTGGTGTTGAATGGAAAGATGGTTTCATTGAATCTAACATGTCTACTGAAAAATGTTTTCTGAGTTGTGGGATCATATAATAAATAACCTTTTTGAGTTGTGGGATAGCCTAGGAACACACAGGGTTTGGCTCTTGGTGCAAATTTATCTTGGGGGTGTTGATGGGCAAGTGCTTGGCATCCAAAGACTCTCAAATGATCAAGTGAGGGTGGTGTTTTGTATAATAATTCATATGGACTTTTGTGGTTCCATGGTTTACATGGTAATCTATTGATGAGATAGGTGGCAGTGATTAGGCAATATCCCCAAAGATGAATGGGAATAGTAGCTTGGAATCTTAATGCTCTGGCCATTTCAAGAAGATGTTTGTGTTTCCTTTCAACTCTAGAGTTCTGTTGTGGGGTGTATGGACATGATGTTTGATGAATGATACCATGTGTTTGAAAGAACGTGGTTAAGGATTGATTGATGAACTCAGAGCCATTGTCACTTATTATGGTTTTAATTGATGTTTTGAAGTGATTTTGCACAAATGCATGAAATGATTTTATGTTTGATGTGGTGTGATCTTTGGAAGGTAAGAGATAGGTCCAAGTAGCTCTTGAATAATCATCCACAATTGTTAAGAAATACTTGCATTTATTCACAGTTGGATTTTTGTAAGGACCCCATAGGTCTACATGAACTAATTCAAACATAGACGTAGCATGAAAAGAGCTAGTTTAAAATGGTAAAGCATTTTGTTTTGCCAAAGGGCAGACATCACAAATATGAGAATTACATTGCTTTGAAAGAGATACATTTTTGAGTTGCTGTAGAACTGAGAGAGAAGGATGACCAAGCCTTGAGTGCCATAAAGCAAAGTTATCAGTGTTGATGGAGAGAATAGTTGATGTAGGTGTTGGTGTGTTCTGCTTGATGATGTAAAGACCATTATAGAGGCTGCCATGTGCAATCCTCTTGTGATGGTCCTGGAAATAGCATGAAAATGGAGTGAAAAAGATGGAAAGTGGTATGTGTGTCCCTAGTTTGCTTACTGACAACAGATTATAAGAAAAGGATGGTATATATAGTACATCATGTAGGGTGATAGCAGGGTTTATGTGCACTGATCCTGTTTGTGTTACTTGTGTGTGTTGTCCATTGGGTAATGTGACAAAAATAGGTTGTGTGCAGAGGTGAACATTATGCATGAGTGTAAGGGAAATGCAAACATGGTCAGTAGCACCACTATCAACTACCCAGAGAGTCTTATAATCAGTGAGGACAGATGTGTAACACCCCCAATTCATGGATGCAGCGGAATTCGAACTGGGTGTTACTTGACGGCACAATAGTCACAATAATAGAAAACGAACTCTAATTGAGTCGTTTTAAAAAGGTTTATCATTCAAATTATATAAATATCAGAGATTACAAAATGAGGTCCCAATTGGTTCCATGTTTACAAATCACATTAAGTGAGTTTTTGAATGATAAGTAAATTTATAGCCCTCTTGAGTATCCGTGTCCTTCCGTGCCATCCTTGATCGTCATGAACCTGAAATACATGCTTGAGAGGTCAACACAAAGGTTGAGTGATATTCATAGAGTTTGTTAAATCGTTTGAACACAATATGTTGGTAGTGTGAGTTATAGGCTCACACCAATGTTTGGAAAACAAAACAGGTAGGCTACGTTATTATACGCCCGGAACAGTTATTATACACTAAGCTTATGACACCATAACGTTAACGTGTACCAATATCGATCGGCAGATTTATCCCGGTAGGTACTTTGCTAACATACCTAAATCTCAAATATTAATGCATTTGTTTGAACTTAGTCAATACAAATGGGATTCGTCAATCCCAATAGGCCTATTCACAATATTCGCGCTCACTATTGCTAGTGATTAAATGGTTCATAATAAGGAATCTCGGTTTAGCAAGGCTGGTACTTAGTGATAATAAAACAATCAGGCAAGCATACAATTTAAAAACATTGTGCTCGGTTAAAAATAGCATGTATTCCCCCCAAGGGTTTGTAAAACAATTAAGTAATGGAAAGTGGGGCTATGAACTCACCTTGAGTTGCATGATGTATAATGAGAATGATGGATATGCCGTAAGAACTTCTACGAGCAACCTAGAATAATTGTTGTAACTTAGGTTTGGAATAATGTCTAAGGAAACATAAACATGCCAATATATATATCTTGCATTTAGTCCATGATGTGGTATGATGTATATTGTATGTCTTTGAAAGAAAAGATTCATGAACATGTATGTTTTGTATATCGTTTACTACCGTTCGGGCTGACATATTTCAGAAGTCATGTTAGTAAGCGTTCGAGGAGCCAGGACACTTTAACTCGTAAATCCACAACTCATCTCGACGGCTTACATAATGAACTCCTCACATGAGGCTCCCTACTATTGTAGTAGTTGATAAAATATATAGATATAAGTTTTGATCCGAAAAGTTACGTGTCCGATATTTTGAATAAACTTAGGAAAGTTTATTAGTACATGAAGATTGTTATTAGGGGTAGTTTCATAAGTCTTGAATGACCATTTTCTCTTGGTAATATCTCATGGTTTCCTTTTAAGTGAAGTAGATCCAAATTGCTTGTTCATGTTATCGCCTAATTCATTGTTTCATGTTTACGCCTATGTAAGTTGGTATGGTCATTTCGTCATGGCCTAGCCATGACCTTTGGTCCTTGTTCCAAGGTCATGAGACTCAACCTTGGCTCTAGCCATGGTTGTGGTCTTGATTATAGGTCATAAGACCTCTTGTTCATTTTAAAGTATAACCATAATGTAGTGACTTGTATTTATGTAAATAGCTGTTAAGAATTTTGAAGAAATTATTACTCAAAAAGCGTTTTCAGGTCTCGAGCCTCTTTGTTCCTGAACGAAAACGTGATTCCGGACAACTTTCGTGTTTTAACTTTTTCATGAAACGGACCAGAAAGGCCTCTTTTTGCGTGTTTTCTATTCTGTCACAGAAACATTTTGGCAGTTTTGCCAGAAAGTTTTGGTAACTTCAAATCGCCATAACTTTTGACTCGTATACTCGTTTTAGGTGGTTCAAATTGCTATGTTTTCCTTGTTAGGTCCTCTACTACAATATGTAATGATTCAATATCATATTTTTACCATTTTGATCAGGTATTACCAAGAAAGTCACTAGTTTACTTGTTTTAGTAACTTATCTTAACAATCAATTATAACAACATGTTTTACTCATTTTTATACATCATGGACATGCATACAAGACATAATATAGAAAGAATAGTATGTAAATAACATGAACATGATTATTTAACAAGAAGCAAGTTAGGGTTTGCTTACAACTTGTGAAGAAACCAACTAGAACCAAGATCAAGACCAAGAACTACTACTTAATCTTCCAAATATTTTCCAAATATTTTCCAACCATAGCCAAGCTTCCATATCAAAAACCCTATCTTATAATCCCTTGATAAACACTAATCTATCACAAAAACAAGCCTTAGTAAAAATCTTCACTAAGAACACTTGGAAATTTGATGAGTTTTTGTGGTGTTTTATGGTGATTTTATAGAGTTTTATGGTTGAAAGGTGTTAAGGATCAACTAGGAACTATGACTTGAACTTGTGATGGATTGAATGAGCAAGATCAATGATCAAAATGGTGCATTTTGATGGTTTAGGGTCGTTGGTATTGCAAGAGAAAGGAAGAGAATGAGTCTCTTTTATACTAAAAATGAGGAGGTTACTTGTGTTGACTTGTCAACCCTTGGAGGCCAAGTTGAACACATGTAATCATCCTAAGGCTCCTAGCATGAGATCAAGACACACAAGGCTGAATTCCCCCCCTAGGTCGGTTCCTAAACTTGGGGGACAAGGTGTGGACTTTGCTTGGTATTATCCTAAGTATTAGGAAGAGTTTTGACTCCGGGAAATGACAACCGTAAATGATTAGGCCTCAAAACGTAAAACCGGGTGTCGAAAAATTATGGAACTTTAAAGTATTGTTAGACATGTCCATATGTCCCATAATAAAATATAAAATGAGTGGTAGGTTCCATTTGGGTGGTAAAACCCTGCTAAAACTGGAAACACGGGTCTAAAACGCGTAATACGTAAAATGTACGAATATTGCGTAAAATTGAGAAAAGTAAAATGTTACTTTTCTAATATGATATAAATGATTTAAAAAGACTTATAATGTCTAGACTGGGCTCAGTCTAGTGTCGGTTGGTATTAAATGTCCTTTAGACATCAAACCGTAAGCCTAAAAATCACGAAATGACTTATAAAATCAAGGAATGATTTTTAGTCAATGGAGGAGGGAAAAATATGTTGACTTTTTCTAATAAGTTGAAAACTTAAATCGTCTTAGAAATGCGGTGCAGGTATAGGCTAAGGTTACGGCTGAGTAAAAACGCTTAAAACTGAAAATTCCAGTTTTTCACGGCCGAGGTTTATTTTGGTCATGTTTTTCTCAGTCATGATTTATTCTCAAATAAATCATGAGTGTGTCAAACATTTTTCTGATACGGGGAAAATTAACGCGACCGAATTTCGTTGTACGTAGAATTTTTGAATGACGTTTTACCCTAAAACGTGTAATTCCGTGTAATTCCTTAATAACTTTCACGAAAATGAGCTTATGAATGTCAAACTTTTAATTTGCCATGGAAATGATTTATCACTTCAGCCCAAGAAATAAAAATCAAGTTTCGGGAAAAATTTTCGGGAAAAATGAATAGTAAAAGTGAATAGTGAAATTTTCCGGGAAAAGTAAATATCCTGAAAATGCGAATTGTTACAGTCTCTACCCCTTACGGGGAACTTCGTCCCGAAGTTCTTTGTGTGTCATATGTTGGAGTCGTGTCAATGAAAAGGTGTGGTTACTTATGAGGACTAAAGTCTGGGATTACCGGTGATGTAATTTGATTTGTCATTTCAGTGTATGGTGTAGGATCAGGCATACTTTTATGTAGGAAAGGTATGGTAATAGTCGAATATCAAAGGAAATTGATATAGCAATCGAATATTAATAGGAATTGAGATAGTAATTGCAATCATAGTCTAGTAGGTAATCGGTTGTTGTACCTAGTATTTATTGACTTCATACTTATGTTATTTCGGATACAAATAAGCCCACTTGTTTATAATTCTTTATTTACATAGAGAGGCATCCCAAACAATGTAAATAGGGAAGTATAAACTTATGGTTCGGTGATTTACAATGTCTTTATTTAAATGAAAAGGCATTCCAATCCATTCAAATAATTATAAATCATCCTACTTAAGAATTCCTAACACAACATTCACAATTAGCCGGTGAGTTACAAGGTAGTGAGGGTACTGGTGTTCCAAAAGTGCAAGATGAATATTCAATCTTGTAAAGCTGGTGAGGGTACTTGTGGTGTAACTAAGGATGATTTGAGCTTTAAAAGTGCATCAAGATCTGTTAATGAGCTTGTGTTTGCCACGGTTGTGAAGGTAATGTTGTGATATGTTGATGAACAAAAGTGTGTAATGTATGCTTAACATTAATACTCTTAGGTATAGATGTTGAGTTTGCTTTAAAAATCTTAAGAGATTTTAAAAGTTTACGATGGAATGGTATCCTTAGGACCTAAACAGGATAGCACTCCTACAGGATGAAGAGAATAATTGATAACTATCCCAAGATAGTAGTTCGGATTATCTCATAAATGAAAATTTTCAAGAACGAATTTAGATCATACAAATAAGGTGTTAAGATCTTGCTGAGTGATAAGGCACTATCGTGTCTCTAGATTGTTTTAATGTATTCTGGTGGTTTATCGAGTTCAAGTAGGAAATCAACCTAAACATAACCCTAGTACAACTATTTTTAGTATTTGAAAATTTTAAGTCGAATATAGTTAGTCAGACTATATTCCACTGTCCCTAGGTTAAATATAGGTGACTAGTCTATATTTAGCCAAGGTTCGATAAAATTTCAAATACCTAAATTAGGTATACTTGTGATATGTCCGTTGCTTTCGGGAAACTGTCCACTAAACAAAGGCGATGTCAAACCTTTAAGTTGCAAGTCCCGTCCATACAAGACTTGTAACGTATGTTTTCATATTTCATTGTATAGAAGATAGTAAGGGTAGGTACGTATGGAAAGGAAGTTTTAAGTAGTTCTAAAATAGAACATACTTGGCCAGGATCACGAACTTTTAATAATGAAGGTTTCAGAAGAAAACTTTGATGAATGTAGGGCTGAACTTCAGCTTTTGTAGGTGATGGATTTGTTTGTCCTTTAGAAATCTCATACTTTTATTTGGAAATCGATAGGTTGTGACGGGTATTTGATATCATATGAAATGATATTGATGAGGTGGTGGAATAATTCTAGAGACCATTGCACAAAACACAATGTCTCGGAAGTAGGTTAGACCATTCTGCAATTCACAATGTCTGGGAAGTAGGTTTGACCATTGTGTGACTCAAAACATTTGAGAAATGGTTAAGACTATTGTATAATACAATGTCTTGGAAAATAGGAAAGACCATTGCAATCAGTTACAATGTCTTGGACATAAAATGTTGGAGTAGGAACATGATTGGGAGAATGTGGTTGTGCCAAAATGCCCTAGAATAGGCATACGCAGGTATGTTTAGTCCATTGTTTAGATAAATGATTGAAACTAAACCGAGTTTATATATCAATATACTAATGCTTACGGGGAAATGCTCAAAATGGGTATATATGAATATACTAATATGTTTGTGTATCATAACATGCTTACTAAGTCCATAATCGTCTGGAGGATGGAAGACACGGAGAGCGGAAGGCTATAAAAATGTTTTTGTTTGTACATGTGGTTATAGTTTAGGTCTCAGTTAGACCCGTTTCTCTATAACCATGGCTCTGGTACCAATCTGTAACACCCCCAATTCATGGATGCAGCGGAATTCGAACTGGGTGTTACTTGACGGCACAATAGTCACAATAATAGAAAACGAACTCTAATTGAGTCGTTTTAAAAAGGTTTATCATTCAAATTATATAAATATCAGAGATTACAAAATGAGGTCCCAATTGGTTCCATGTTTACAAATCACATTAAGTGAGTTTTTGAATGATAAGTAAATTTATAGCCCTCTTGAGTATCCGTGTCCTTCCGTGCCATCCTTGATCGTCATGAACCTGAAATACATGCTTGAGAGGTCAACACAAAGGTTGAGTGATATTCATAGAGTTTGTTAAATCGTTTGAACACAATATGTTGGTAGTGTGAGTTATAGGCTCACACCAATGTTTGGAAAACAAAACAGGTAGGCTACGTTATTATACGCCCGGAACAGTTATTATACACTAAGCTTATGACACCATAACGTTAACGTGTACCAATATCGATCGGCAGATTTATCCCGGTAGGTACTTTGCTAACATACCTAAATCTCAAATATTAATGCATTTGTTTGAACTTAGTCAATACAAATGGGATTCGTCAATCCCAATAGGCCTATTCACAATATTCGCGCTCACTATTGCTAGTGATTAAATGGTTCATAATAAGGAATCTCGGTTTAGCAAGGCTGGTACTTAGTGATAATAAAACAATCAGGCAAGCATACAATTTAAAAACATTGTGCTCGGTTAAAAATAGCATGTATTCCCCCCAAGGGTTTGTAAAACAATTAAGTAATGGAAAGTGGGGCTATGAACTCACCTTGAGTTGCATGATGTATAATGAGAATGATGGATATGCCGTAAGAACTTCTACGAGCAACCTAGAATAATTGTTGTAACTTAGGTTTGGAATAATGTCTAAGGAAACATAAACATGCCAATATATATATCTTGCATTTAGTCCATGATGTGGTATGATGTATATTGTATGTCTTTGAAAGAAAAGATTCATGAACATGTATGTTTTGTATATCGTTTACTACCGTTCGGGCTGACATATTTCAGAAGTCATGTTAGTAAGCGTTCGAGGAGCCAGGACACTTTAACTCGTAAATCCACAACTCATCTCGATGGCTTACATAATGAACTCCTCACATGAGGCTCCCTACTATTGTAGTAGTTGATAAAATATATAGATATAAGTTTTGATCCGAAAAGTTACGTGTCCGATATTTTGAATAAACTTAGGAAAGTTTATTAGTACATGAAGATTGTTATTAGGGGTAGTTTCATAAGTCTTGAATGACCATTTTCTCTTGGTAATATCTCATGGTTTCCTTTTAAGTGAAGTAGATCCAAATTGCTTGTTCATGTTATCGCTTAATTCATTGTTTCATGTTTACGCCTATGTAAGTTGGTATGGTCATTTCTTCATGGCCTAGCCATGACCTTTGGTCCTTGTTCCAAGGTCATGAGACTCAACCTTGGCTCTAGCCATGGTTGTGGTCTTGATTATAGGTCATAAGACCTCTTGTTCATTTTAAAGTATAACCATAATGTAGTGACTTGTATTTATGTAAATAGCTGTTAAGAATTTTGAAGAAATTATTACTCAAAAAGCGTTTTCAGGTCTCGAGCCTCTTTGTTCCTGAACGAAAACGTGATTCCGGACAACTTTCGTGTTTTAACTTTTTCATGGTGAAACTAAATACTAATAATGGACATCGACTCAACTCTATCTCATTTATTTTTTGTTTTCTGTTTTTGTGGCAAATGCCTTATAACTGGAATAGTGTTTCACATAAGAGATGTAAACAGCAATCCTTCTACACCAAGAAAAAGTATAAGCTCGAATAGTTCGTTATGTTATTGATAGTCCAAACATATGCTAACGTATGACTATCAGGTTGTTCCCATGTTTTGAAAAATGCATCATCTAACTCATATTATTTACAACTTTAAGCCTTTAACCTTTAGGGGATAGCTTGGCTACATTTATTGTAGGCAATTGGCTACAATTCTCCACTAAAATACATTAGCAAATGAATCATGGACCCACAAGGCCACAAAAAGAAGCCAGGACCCACAAAAAGACTCAGAGACCCACGATTTGTAGCACAAATTGTAGGTAATTGGCTACAATGCAATTGTAGCTAATATATTCCCATTTTGAATTTATGAACCAAAGTTTACTTGCTAAACAACCCTCATGGCAATGCTTTTCTTTACATCCACGTAATAAAGATGTCATGCCTATAAAATGTGAGCTAATAGCTAACCACTTGTGAGTATTTCTTTTGTTTTTCATAACACAACCATTGATTATGTGTCTTATGCGTCGTATTGGGAATATAAGTTTGCGTCTTCGTTTAGGGATAAAAGATCAAAAAAGTTTTACGCATCGGTCATCCAACTACTGTGGATATATATGCGTTGAATCTTTTCTTTCTATATCTTGTTTAGAAAATATATATTTGAGATTATCAAATTTATTTAGTACCATATACCTTAGTTATGACTGAAATTTTTTACAATAACAAAACTGTTCGTAAATCCATCTTGACTCATATCCCAAATCGAAAATGCCTTCTCGTGCTCATATATCTCAAACAACAACGTATAAAATATCTTGCACCTCTGATTTTTGTCCAAGCAATTAGTTTACGTATATTTGTTATATCCTACAAAATTTTAATTGCTGTTGATAAAAATAAAAGCAAAAAGATACTTGACTCAAGTCCTAAAGCTGTTTGGGATTACTTATTCAAAATAGACTATGTGTTTTGAAAATGGATAATCAAATAATCATTTATTACAAAACATAGTTTTGAAATATAGTTTTTGTATTTGATTATGTTGTTTAACATCACAATAATCAGATAGTTAGTTTTATAAGTGTTTGGCATAACAGATTGTTTAATAGACTAATATGGGTATGTTTGGCGAAAGTAACTATTGCTGGAACTGGAGATGGTGCTGGAGATGGTGTTGATGCTGGAGATTATAAAAAGTGATTATTTTAATAAGCTACATGAAGGGCATTTATGCTTATTTTTTCAAAAAATAAGCTACATAAAAAATAATCTTTATTTGGTAGACAGAACTTATAAGAGATTATAAAAATAAATAATCTTCCATAATCTCTTAAAAACAAAGAATACTTCGGCTATGTTTGGCACACAAGGGGTATGTTTGGCGAAAATAACTATTGCTGGAACTGGTGCTGGTGCTGGTGCTGGAGATGGTGCTGGTGCTGGAGATTATAAAAAGAGATTATTTTTATAAGCTACATGAAGTAACCTTTGATTTTAAGAGATTATGAAAGATTATTTTTTTTAGAATCTCTTATAAGCTATGTCTGCCAAACAAAGATTATTTTTTAATTAGCTTATTTTTTGAAAAAATAAGCACAATCTCCTAACAATCTTGTGTGCCAAACATAGCCAAGATTGTTGGGAGATTGTGCTCATTTTTTCAAAAAATAAGCTATTTAAAAAATAATATTTGTTTGGCAGACATAACTTATAAGAGATTCTAAAAAAAATAATCTTTCATAATCTCTTAAAACCAAAGGTTACTTCATGTTGCTTATAAAAATAATATATTTTTATAATCTCCAGCAGCAGCACCATCTCCAGCACCAGCACCAGTTCCAGCAACAGTTATGTTAATACAAATATCGCCTAAAAACGTTATTTATATTTTACGATCTTTGCTAAGTTTTGTTAATGACAAAGTATGAACTTTAGCTAAGAGTAAATCATCACTTTAAGTGTTTAAGTCTTGTTTAACTAAGGTTTACATTTCCTTTTAAACTAAACATTGTTTTTATTTCTTAAATTAGAAAGTGTCTTGTCACATCACATTTATTTCTTAAAATAGTAATGTCACATCACATTTAGGGCAAGCTTTGTCAATATACATTTATGGTAAGAAAGAGTGTTTGACTAACCATATGTTTGCTTGCAAGTCTTGTGTTTGACTAGGTGTAATGAGATGTGACCTTGTTTGGTTTGGATGATTTATTGCAAAAACCAACTGCAGCCCTGACGGAACCCTGGGGGTATACGGGCGGAACCCATCTGAGGGTTCCGCCTGATCCGCCAGACCTGCAGAATGGTTTGCTATAAATACCAAACCATTTGTTAGTTTTGAGTCACCCCTTTAGGACATATTTTCACATATTCTCTCAACTAACTCAATAACATTTTGACTTGTGTGATTCTCTTATGTAGCAAGGGACTTCACAAGATCATTCAAGAAGTTACAAGCTTCAACTCTAAAGTTGCAAGTCTTGGTAGCTTGGTCATGTATAAGCTTTGGTAGTTTATACTTCATTTGTGTCATGTATGTAGAAGTGATTGGTTAGTATTTTAGGCCTCAAAATACGTAGTGTGTCGGGAGTTGTTGTACCCTTGTAAAAGAACTAACGGGAGTGGTTGTACCCTTGGTAAAGAACTCGACATCTAGCTTAGTGTAGGTAAAAGTGTAAGCGACGATGGGAGTGGTTGTACCCGTGTAAAAGAACTCGACATCTAGCTTAGTGTCGGTAAAAGTATAAGCGACGTTGTAAAGGTTTTCTCCGCCGATGAAAGGAGCTTGTTGATTAGTGCTTATAACTCTCGAGTTGGAAACTCGGGGCGTGGATGTAGGGCAAGGAAAAAGAGTCCTTGTAGCCGAACCACGATAAACAATCGTGTTGTGGTTTGATCGTTTCTTTCTTTGTCTTTGCTTATTACATATTGTCTTTAGTTAGAATTGCTAATCACACGTAAAGTTTTCCAAAGAATTAAACTAGGAAAGTTGTGTTTATATCTTTAAGAAAATATAAAGTTTTTCAAGGAACTAAACAAGCAAAGTTAGGATTGTTAATCATACGTAAAGCTTTTCAAAGAATCAAACAAGTAAAGTTAGAATCGTTATTCACATGTAAAGCTTTTCAAGGAATTGAACATATAACGTTGTGTTTATATCTTTAAGCAAACGTAAAGTTTTAAAGGATATTCAACCTAAAAAGGATTTAAAAAGCGGTAAACTATTCAACCCCCCTTCTAGTTTTCCACAAGTTACTTTCGCCAAACATACCATTCATGTAACTTATAAAAATAATCTCTTTTTATAATCTTCATCTCCAACACCAGCTCCAGCCCCATCTCCAGTTTCAGCAATAGTTAATTTCACCAAACATACCCGTAACCTTTGGTTTTAAGAGATTATGGAAGATTATTTTTTTAAAATCTCTTATAAGTTATGTCTGTCAAACAAAGATTATTTTTTAAGTAGTTTATTTTTTGAAAAAATAAGCATAATCTCTCCACAATCTTGTATGCCAAACATAGCCAAAATATTGTTATACATCGGTTGAGTTTTACGTTATAAATTAAGAATAAACAATTTTCTTAGCACTGTCCATAACTATTTATCCTTTATTTTTTGTTTCAAGATAATATATCCATGTCTCGTTTTTATTCATAAGTTTGATTTGAAACCAAATAAAGAAAAATATTGGCCATTTATTGCGACATTTTAGACCAAAATCTAGTAAGTCATGAGGAACAATTGGGTTATGGTTATCCCACATCGGGCAGTGAAGAAAAGCAGCTACAAGATGTTGAGTTTAAATAGGAAGGGAATGATACTATCAAATGTAAGCTGGTAGAAGTTTTGAAATTCTTTTTTTTTGTTGGTCATTCACCATGTACATACTTCTATGTCATGTAAGTTCATATGCCGAATGAACTTCTACAAAAAGCTTTTTAGAATTTCAACCAGCTTACTAATATTATAAATAAGATTTTTTTTTTTCATTTAATGTTGTTCTTACGCCATAACAAAAGCTTTAAGATTAAGTCAACTAAAGTATGATAAACCTATGGCTGAAGCAGAGTTGAATGAACATATCGTGGGTGAAGGTGCTGCAGATTGTGTGACTATGTCAAGAACACCATGTGAAATTAGCATATATAACAAATTCTTAAGCTTTTTAGACACATAATGTGAGTCAGCAAACTTAGAACTTGCGTTATGTTGTTCAAGGAGTGTTTTATCGTAAAAATCTTAACCCTACTAGAGTGACACTATCGAGAATGTAAATCTTTTTCAACATAGGCGAGTACAATATTTGTTCAAGCTCACGATCCAGCTATGCTAAGCTTTTTACAACTTTCGCAGAAAGTTTAGAGCTTCTGTGGCTGTATAGAGGGTATGATCTAGCACAAACGTATTGTTTGTGTTGGAACCTAAGTTTTTACTATTTTGTCAAGTCTCGGTCATTTGTAATAATAGGTTGCTTTAGTTATTTATTACTTACACTAATGTAATGTTACAAGTTTACTAGGCTTAAGTATTATGGTCCATGGGCTTTAAGCCCATACGAAATTCATGTAAGGAAGGAGAGGGAGTGTTGCCCTAGCTCCTTCCCTATAAATAGAAGCCTTAGGTCTATGTAATACTTGGTTGGTTATTTGAAAACATAAAGGAAACTCTTGCATTTCATTTTCTCAAATTTCTCATAATCATCCCACTCTCATTCTCATCTCATTTCTCTCATCATTATACTTGTGTTTACTAAATGGTGACCTAACAAGTGGTATCATTCACTAGAGGAAGGTGTAGTTATTGTTTTCATTGATTTATATCTTAAAAATCGTTTTTTTTATCGAATTTTTGTGAAAATTTTAAACTTTCTTGTTAGTTTCTTGGTTTTTTCTCACATCTTTGCTTACAAACTTGTGTTTAAAATCAAAACTAACCAAAAAGTTCCAAACTTTTTACAAAATTATTCGATTTTTGGTTACTTGTACTTTTATCGAAATTTTTTAACTTTGAAAAATTTCTTAAAGTTTTCTACTTTCTTTAAGGTCTACTCATTTTACACACAAAAGTACAAGTATCTTGAAATAAAAACGAGTTTTAGGATTGTTTTCTTTGAAAAACAAAAACTTACAAGTTATCGAGATCTTCTCTAAGTGCACTACCTCGACTTCGTTTGTGTGGACTCGGTATTTTCTTTCTTGTATAAGAAAGTTAAGTACTTCGACATTTGGGAAAGTTTTTCGAAATTGTATAATTTCGAAAATTGTCTTTTTTCTCGTTATCGAAAACGTTATTGCACTTATCGCAAACGTTTTTTTTTCGAAAACCTGAAAAATCTCGAAATTCTAGTTTTTTCGAAAACCTGAAAAGTTTCGAAATCTTAATTTTTTCGATAACCTGAAAAGTTTCGAAATCTTATTTTTTCGATAACCTGCAAAGTTTCGAAATCTTGTTTCTCGAAAAAATCTACAAAGTTTTCGAAAACCTTGTTTCTCGAAAATCTGACAAAGTTTCGCAAACCCTATTATCGAAATCACATATTTCGCAATCTGAAGTTGTGCTAAGTTTCTCGATACTTGGTTAATTCTACACTTTCTACAAGATCCATTTCTACACAAGTGTTCTAAGATGTCTCAACCACCTAATCACTACTTTCCTCATGTTCAACAACATCCACCTCAGCAACAACAAACTCAGCAGTATCAGCAACAACATTACCTTCCGCACCAAATGAATCAACAACCTTCTCAAAGACAAACATACAATCCACTACATCACTACCTAATGATGCAACAACAACAGATCATTCCTCAACAACAAACATATCAAGTGCCACAACAAAACACTCAGTTTTCCTCCAAACAACCTCACTGGTTTGACAGAATGTGTGAAGTTATTACAACTCAACAATCCCGACATGAGGCAGGATCACTTGAGACACCTCCAATGCTAACACCTGGTAACTATGTGCAATGGTCAAGTCGATTCCTACGATTTCTTGAACTAAAGAAACCTCATGGGCAATTCTTGAAGCAAGTGATACTTGAAGGACCATTTGAGTGGCCAACAAGATTTGAAGCTGGTGATCCAACTGCTGATCCTCCACGTCCTCCTGGTGATAGACCTCTTCCAGAATCTGCACTTACTGAAGAACAGAAACTACATCGTGAAGCTGATCAGTATGCAATGGCTTATATACTTCAAGGTATACCTAATCCGATCTATCGCAGTGTCGATGCTCAGAAAACAGCCAAAGCTATGTGGGAACACGTTCATCTCCTCATGGAAGGAACTCAATTGAACAAAGATGACATGGAATCCAAGCTATACATGGAATACACTGACATCACAATTGAACCTGGAGAGTCACTTGAATCCTACTATCATCGTTTCACAAATGTGGTCAATGATCTGGAACGTCACAAAATCACTGTACCACGGATCGCTGTGAACTCCAAATTTGTTGGTAGTCTTGGCCCTGATTGGCATAAATATGTGACATTTGTTCGTCAAACGAAGAATCTTCATGATTCTCCATATGGCTTGTTGTATGATTTTCTGAAACACCATGAACCTGAAGTGGAAAAAGATAGAGCTCTACGAGGAGGATACACACCAACATCAACACCAAATTCTTTGGATCTCGTAGCTCAATCTCCCTATGCTCCACCACCAATGTCAAATCATGCATATGTTCAAGAGCAGAACTACTTCAGTTATCCACAATCTTCCACCTCGAATCAAATGGTCCCCTATGATTCATCTCCACAAGATTCTTCTACTCAACTTGTTCCGTCAAACAACAATGATGCTGTGTACTACTCCAACTCCAATGATGATGACGATGATGACTTTAATACGTTGAATCAGGGACTTGCTCTTATTGCTCGTGCTTTCAGCAAATTTTCCAACAAAACAAACAACCGTCAACGTTCATCTTCTAACACAAGGAATCAAGCTGTTGTTAATGATGGAAGAGTGGAAATTCAGAATCGTAGCTATGGTCGATCTGGTTCGGGAAGCTCTTCAGGAAACTATGGGAATGGTCAGAGGTTTAGTAACAATGGAGGGTTCAGGAACAACTCAGGATCTTCTCAGCAAAGATCTGAACCAGTTGCAACTAGAAACTCCAACTCAGGGAATGCAGTCTGGTGCTATAACTGCAATGAACAAGGTCATATTGCGACTGCATGTCCTAAACCGCGTACTCGGGGTAGTAAGTTTCACAAGCAGGCATTACTCATGGCTCTTCAAGATGAAAAGGATGGACATTTCCCTGAACAAGACAACAACTTCATGGCAAATGTACACAATGATGATGACATGGAAGATCTGGAAGCTAATGCAGCTGTGATGCTTATGGCCAACATGCAGGAACTTAAGCTCAATGATTCAGGTCCAGTGTATGACACTGACGGCTTATCTCAGGTACATGACTTCAATGCATGCTTTATTAATGATATTATCTCACCCTCTGCTTCTGAATCAGATATGGCGCAAGTTGTTCCATCTAAATCATCTTCATCCTCTCAATCAGATGACCAAATAAGCACAGTTGTCATATTTGATGATGACACAGTTGTCTCATTTGATGATCCTATTGAGAATGATAAATATGATCAGTTAGAACAACATGAACCATCATTTGATCCAGACCCTGACCTCATAATGTTATCTAAACAACTGAATGCTCAACAATTGCTAATTGCAAAGTGCAACGAGAAAAACAAAGTTTTAAAAGAAACTAATGCAGCACTTGCAAGAGACATTGAGTGTTATAAAATTCAGCTTTCTAATCAGGAAGATAAGATTAAACACACTAAAAGTTTTGAAAAAGCTTTTCAAGATTCTTACAACAAAGAACAAGATCTTCAACGCAAAATGCAAGATTTAATTGAGTCAAACGGAAAGTTGATTTCGAAACTTGAAAGTGAGAAGTGTGAATTGAAAAAACAAGTTGAATGTCTTCAAACTGAACTTTCAAAAACAGAAACAGAATTGTCAAGTTGTAAAAAGGATTTTCATGAACATAAAATACGGAAAAGGAAGTACATAGATAACTTACTCGGTGATATTGTTGATCTTGAAAAACAACTCAAAGAATTTCGTCACATTGTTTACAAACACGGGAACTCTGTCACAACAATTCAGAAATTTACTTTAAAAGCGAGACCCAATTCAGGATATGCACTTGGTGATTACAATTCAATGTTTCTTCACACGGCATTCAAAGAAATTCCAAAAATTTACAGTATGGATTATTTTCTTGATAATACGATTGTGCGTGCTGTTGTTTTTGATACTGAGGAAGAAGAAGAACTTGAAGAAGATAGTCGATCTAAAATGAGTCAAGTTCAATATTGGACACCATATGACTATTCAAAAGCTCCTCCAATTTCAAAATCTTTTGTTACTCAAAAGGAATTACCTGAGAAATCATGGTTTATCGAAGAGTCATATGTTTCATCTCACAATGTGGCTCCTGTCCCACCTGTAGCACAAATAAATGGTCCTTTACCATCATCCGGTGAACTTACACCTTTACCAAAATGTCGTGTCTTAAATTATTTCAAAACCTTTATGGAAGACATCGAAATTTTGGAGGAAACAATTGAACGCAATTCTGAAATAAAAATTGAAACTTTTCAATCCGCTTACGAGCGAGAAAAGAGAGATATTTTTCAAAAACAAATGAAACCAATTGTTCAACACCTCTGTCTATGTGCTACACGTTGGGATCAGGAACTTCAAAAGGAGGTCAAAAATATGATAAACGTTTTCAATGCTACTGAAAATGAGATTTTGGTCCAAAAGCAACAAACTAGAGTTTTCAAAAATGATGCTGATCGACTCTTGGAACAAGTTCTCTGTGCTGATATTTTGTCTGTTATCATGAATGATCTCTATAAATCTGGTACTTCTATGCTTGTGGATGATCTCTGTGTTGATAACAATTTGTTGAACGTGGAATTAGAGACACTTAAACATGAGAATGAAAATCTGAGAAAAAAGAATGATGATGTGACAAAACAGTTTTCAAAAGAAATTTGTCAACTCAAACAAAGGCTTGAATGGTGTCAAGCTCAGAGTCTTAAAAAGGAATTGAAATTTCAAAGTCAAAACTTTTCTAACTCTTGTCAGCTTTGCAAAAACAATGAGTCTCTCAAAAGTTTGTGTCTCAAATACGAGAAAGAAATTGCGGACTTGAAAATTGAAAACGCTGAATGGCAACAAAACCGTGATGACATCAAATATTGCAATGGTTTACTTGAGTCTGAAATTCAAGACAAAAATCACATCATCATTGATTTAAAAGAGAAAGTTAAGCTATTTCAAAAAGGAAAAATGGTTGACACCACGGTGATAGCACCAGGATTGTATCAATTAGACAAAACAACTAAAGGGAATGTTGTTCAAACCACTAATGTTGATAACTCCACTTCTACAGGACTAGTCTCCACTAATAGCGTTAGCAGACCCAAGCGAAAAAGTAAAAAGAAGAATAGGTTCTTGCAACGTAAGAGAGGACAACTAGAAGCTCAAGAAGTAGAAGATCAACTTAGGAATTTGAATAAAAATCATGTTGCATCAGATTTAGATTCTAGTCTGGCAAATTGTAATCAAAATCCAAATGTAACAAATGATGAACCGTTAAATGTTTTGAATATTAATGCATCTTGTGTGTTTTGTCGTAAAAGCGTCTCATCTGGTGATCATACAAAATGTATAGCTAATTCTATTCTCATTCGTCATAAGAAACGTAGGACACGCATTCCCTCTAGGCCCACTATTGCCTCTAAGTCCAACTTAGGAAAGCCGTCCTCTACGGTTTCTAATGATGTTGCAGTTACCCCCATAGGTGCCAAGAATAAATCTAGGAATGAGCCAACGACTAATGCATTTAACATTAAGAAGGTAAAATTTAATTAACTTTGATTCGAGTTGTGTAAATGTGATGGGTTTAGGATAGTTATTGATTCGATTGTGGTTGAGGTTGTGGACTGATATTGTCTGTGGTTAACTTCAAGTCATCATAGGTCACGTATGATTTATTCAGTTTGGTGTGATCAACTGAGGTCGATGAGTGAGTATGGTATTTAGTTATGTGGTCAATGGTCTTTATCTTCTTCATCTCCTTCTAAAACATTTTCGAAATTTTATGCTTATCGAGAACCTGTTTTCGAGAACATGATATTCGAGAATATGGTTTTCGAGAACGTGATTATCGAGAACTTGATTCATGTTATCGAGAATTAGATTTATCGAGAACCAGGTTATCGAGAATGTGATTACGAAAACATAGGGTTTAGGGTTCTCGACAACTAGTATGTTCTCGATAACAAGTACCTCTCGAGAACTTCTTATACAAGAAGTTCCGATTTAATTGGCGATTAATCCGACCAAAGATTCCGACCAGTCTGATAACCCAGATTCCGATGAGTTTTGATGAGATTCGACCAATTTTTAAGCACCTCAGTTCTGACCAAAGAACTCCCACTTCTGACCACTTTTTGACAAAAAATCTTCACGGGTTCATAAAAAACTGGATCTTGGACTAATAAGTAATACTACCCACGACACAGTTATATGAAAACTGAAAGTGATAAAGTATGGACCTTTTGACCAACTGTTGATATAAAAGACTGCTGAACCAAATGATATAAAGACAGTGTAAAAAAACATATTATAGCAGCTTAACATAATATGTTTTGACAAGAAAAAAAAAATGCAAGTATATCGCTTCCATTCAACACCTTGTTCTTACTTTACAAGTGTTGAGGGGGAGTCACGCTTAAATCTTTTACCAATTTGAATTGGTATACTTGCATGTTTCTCATATTTTACGGTTCTTCAGAATGTGTGGACGATTTCTTTTACATCACTTTGTCTCATTTGCTTTAAGTCTTCATAAGTAAGGTTAACTAATGCATATCTCAATGTTACTTATGTTTGCAAGTAACTTTAGGTCACAAGTTTGTTTATCTAAAAGACTAAGGACCTAAAGTGTCAAATACTTAAAATTTCAAAAACATATAAACAAACAAACCGTATAATTAAAAAACCCACAAACTCATAAACCCCTAAAACCCTTTTCAAACCTACGGTTCAAATTCAATCCAGAAATCCAAGACCTTGATCATCAATTCGTAAGTTCCTATGTACTCACTAGGGTCTTACACACATGGGATCTTGGTTAATTGATTTTTCAACGGTTCGTTTTTCTGGTTTCATGATGTCGAGAACTAGGGTTAGGAATTTCGAAAAATGCTCTAAACATGCTTAAGTGGATAATTCTTGATAGGGATGTGTTAATTAGCTTGTTTATAATAAATCCCCATTGTTTTTCATTCTCTACATCATGTTTACTGAGATTCTCGAATTCATAATTTTGGGTCGAATTGGGTGCATAAGGTTCTGTACGCATTAGCTTGATATTGTTGGTGGGATTTGTTTCTTAGGTCTCATTAATGCAAGTTTGATTTATCTTTGATGGTTTACACCATTGAAACATGATTCTCGATACACTCGTATACCTTGTTCTTTGATAATATCGAACTAACTGAGTCTCATGTGGTGGTCACTGTCATTATATGTCATTATAAGGTTAATACATGTAGTTGTGATATGCTAGACTCTATGTTACTCATTTGACTCAAAGTTGGGTAATTATCGAGAACTTGTTCATGGCGTATATCGAAATCTTCATGATTCTGTCTAAGTAGTGTTTGTCTATCTTGGTGACAGGCCAAAATCATTGGAAAAGTTCTTTGTGAAGGAAATGTACGTGAGACTTCAATTAAATTCGATTTAATTCTTGTATAAGAATTTTTTCGAGAACCTGAGTTTTATCGCAATCTTTTCAAACTTATCGAGAAACTTAAGTTTTCGATAAAATTGTTCAAAGCTCAGATTTTTTCGAAAATATCATTTTTCGAAATCATTCTGTGAAATATATTTTTTCGAAATCATCAGTTTCTCGAAAAGTTATTTTAGATGTTTTTCTCGAAAACTTCAATTTTTTCGCAAAGGAAAGATCTCGATAAAAGATCTCGATAAAAGTCAATTATGAGGAATTTTTTCGAGAAGACACTTTCTCGATAAATTTTCACTATAACATTTTTCGAAATCTTTTCCTTTACTCAGGTTTGCGATAAAAGGTCCATGAAATATTTTTCGAAATCTTGTTTTTGGCCTTGTCATGTTATATCTATGTATCATTGTTGTGATTCATTAGTGTTGTGTAATGTGATGTAATTGTGAATTGTGATTATCAATTGTGCTTATTTGCGAAACATTGCATTGTATAGTTGATTTCGTGATTCCAAATGTACTATGATTCTTTTAATATGCATTATGTGACACTTCACTCATAACAAAATGACACATTTGTGATTAACTGTCTCAAGTAGATATCTGTATCCAAACTCTAAACTGTGCTAACACGTAACAACTTTGGATGTTTGGTTTATGGTGATACTTTTCAGATTAACATGGCAGAACACAATGAGAACGTCGCTGAACAAACTCTTCCATTACTCACCTTGGATGACATCACTCCCGAGAACTACAATGTCACGATTGGCAATAACAATCCCCGAGTTGATTTCAACAAGTTGAATATCACAGAGAAATCGTGCATGATTGTAAAAGATATCCTACTTGCACATCCTTGCAAACCTCTGCTCACCTGTTCTACTTCAGTTCCGCTGTTCTACCTTCATCAGTTCTGGCTTACTGCTCGGGCCAACTTGGATGATGAGTCTTTCACTGTTACATTAGATAGCCAAGATTACTCTGTAGATCATGACGTTCTTCGAACAGCCCTTCTCATGCCACAAACTGACAACGAATTTGCTCCGATACTACCTGACCTGGAACTTCTTGACTTCTTCATTGAATTAGGATATGAGGTTGATGATGATGTACCTCTAGTCAAGCTTTCCAAATTTAATGTCAAGTATATCCCTCAGCCTTGGAGAACATTCTGTCTGTTGGTGGTAAGATCTATATCTGGAAGGAAAAGTGGTCATGAACATCCAAGGCTCGAACACCTGCAAACATTCTGGGGTATGGTGACTCTGACACCGATTGACTTTGCAGTTCCTATCATGAATGATATCGTACACAGTATTCAGACTGAACGTGTGAAGACTATGATACCATTCACAAGATTCACCAAGCTTATCATAGAACATCTCTGCAAAAGCTCTCCAGAATTCATCAAAAGGATGACTGATCCTAATGAGCCGAAGCACCTCTTCGAGGACGACTTCACCACCTCATTCATCAAAACGACCACTTCCTCAACAAAGATCAAGGGAATGAGGCTTCCAGAATACCTACTGAATGACAAAATAAAGAAGAGTCTGAACTACAAGCTGTATGACAACGCTTACAAAGGTGTACAGGAAGAAGCAACAATAAAGACTCGTAGCAAAGGAGGTGTAAAGTCTGGGAGTACAACAAGCACCACTGGATCACCTCACACAAGATCTAAGTCTGCTCCAATGGCAAAACCCAAGACTACTACCACACCTAAACCTACATCCAAACCCAAACCTGCTACCAAGCCAAAGAAGAAGGTAACTCCCGAATACACTCTTCGTGATGAACCAACACCTCCACCTTCTGACACCGAATCCGAGTTCGATACGGAATCTGATGAAGAAGAACCAGACTATGAACTGAGATACAGAGCACCTGATGAAGGATTTCCTGCTACAGAGATTGCCGTACAACAAAGTCTTGAAACTTATGAAGAAGAGACAAGGAGAAGAAAAGGAGTCACTATCAATGAGCCGAATGATGATGAAGACGAACCAATCGTTGAACCGTTGGTCGATAAACGCAAACTCAAGAGTATAGTTGTCGACACTCGAGCTGAAGAAAAGCGACTACTCAAAGAACAAAGGAAAGCAAGTCTTGAAAGCCGACTTCTATCACATCCTCCAACACCACCACCTATCGATCAGTCAGAACATGTAGGGGCTACAAGCAGCATGGTTCCTCCCACAACGTCAGAATCAGCTCCACAACCTGATGACAATGTTAAGGATACAGACAAGGCTGAAGATGTCCACATGACAGAGACTGCTAATTTAGAGGAGAATGTTGGCGGACAAGAACACACTGCTACGGATCAGGAACAAGAATATCTCATCACTCCAGAGTTTCTTGCAAGAGAAGCAGAGGAAGCAGAGGAACGTCGTAGAAAGGAAAACGAAGAGAAGAACGCGTTCGACACCAACATATTTCTTCAGTCATCTTCTCAACAGACTTCCTCAGCACAACCTCCACCTCCACAAGACTCTCCACCAAAGGATCCGACTCCTCCCGCATCTTCTTCAGACTCTCACAACGAGTCATCGTCCGAATCATCACCTAAGCACTCGTCACCCACACCTTCTGAGACCGCATCTAAACAACATTCGATCAATGAACCTAAACAACCAGTTGATCTTCAGGAGCAAGTGGACAAACTCACCAACATTGTTACCAATCTCACTAAACAAGTTGAGGAATTCCAGGAGTCAAAGCAGCTGATCGATAAGTTCTTGAACTCTGACTACGAAGGATTCATCAGAACTGCAACACATGATTTTCTCACTGAAAATCTGGTTGATATGATCACTCCTACAGTAGCAAACCTTCTTGAACCTATCAATGACAACTTGGATCACAGAATCAGAAGTGTTACAAGGAAAATGTTGTCTACTACACCATTCACGCTTCACACCGCTAAACCTTCTACTGTGGCTCCAACCGTCCCAGAATTGTCCTTCAATGACATGCTTGTCAAACTCTTCGACAACATTGCCACCAAAACCACACAGACAGCTGAAGAAAAAGCCCTACATGATGCTATGGTGGCTTACATGTCAAAAGAGTCATGCAAAGAAGCTGCTGGAACCCGTAAACGGACAAGAAAAGATGACGATCCTGACCCAAACTCCAAAGGCAAGAAATCCAAGTCTGGAACAGGTCCCTCATCTTCTCTACAGCCACAAAAGGACTCCACTCCTCCTGGAACTCAACAACAACCCTCTACTACTGGTAAGGGTCAAACCGAAGATGAAGAAATTTTCATGGAACACACTGATGACTTCCAGGATCAACTTGAAACCGATTACCGTGCTCCACCAACTCATGATTCTCGTGCTGGACCATCGTCACCGTCCAAAACTAAAGACAAAGATGCTCCATCTAAGTCTAAGAAATCCAAGAAGAAAAGACGTCATACATGGCTCGACAATGACGATACTCCTCTTAATGACTGGTTGACAGACATGGTTCAAGCACAACCTCCTCTAGAAGATGAAGAACCCCTTCCAGGCAATACTCTACAGTTTACCCAAGTTATCATGAAGGATCTTCATATCAACAAACTTACAAAGACGGAGCTAAGAAGAATCAATAAGGACGCACAAGATTTTCTCAAGAAAAGATCTGGGAACAAAGTTGAATACGAATTTCATTTGCAGAATATAGCCAGTGCAATGTCTGCCGAATTTGACTGGCTAAATCCTGAGATGAATATCGATTTCAGTTCAAAGAACCATGAAAAACCTTACTTCACCGACTGGACAAAACCATTACCTCTGACAGGATTTCCAGATAAGCCCAAGTTACCCTACAGTTATTTCTTCAACAAAGATCTTCAAAATATCAAACTCACCCAAGAGAAAACCAAGAAGAAATATGCTTCATCACTCACAATCTCCGTACCAGCCGCCAGATACGAAATTCCTGCCATCGAAGAAACAACTCGTGTATTCAGCAACTCCATCGTAGCTTACGACAGAGATGCCCTACACGGCATTCAACACTGGCCAGAACGTCGTCGTCTCGGTTATACTAGTAGATTGGGAGAGAAATCTTTGGAAGATGTGAAGCATAAATCAAAGATCATCGCCATCTTGGAGATTCACGAGTCACAACGGTTTAACTACAAATTCATGCATGAAATTGTGGTTAAACGACAAGATGAAAAGAAGTATAAGTTCTCCGAAGCAGACTTTCCAGACCTTAATCTGAATGACATCGAAGACATGTATCTTGAAAAGGTCAAAGGAAGAATGCGGGGTTTCGACAGAAATGTCCAGTACAACTTTATGGCATCACTACTTCTCTACATCCGACGACTGATAGTTCAAGAAAGGGTGGAAGATCTTCAACTGGGTGTGGAAAGTTATCAACAGAAGATAAATTTGACTAAGCAGCAATTCACGTTTGATGGAATTTATCAAACGTCACAGTTTACTCTCAACCAAGACCCTTTTGGTTTCACCTACATCAACAGCAAACAACTTCAAAGTTTCATGAGATTTGATGAGGTGCATAAATTCTGTGATGTTACCCTCAAATCTGTTCGTGATGGGCTGGTCAAAAGGTTGAATGATGATCGACGAAAGATAGCTAAGGGGGAACAACCGAGATGGAAATCCAGCATCAGAAGACAAGTTCGGAATTTTGTCTTAAAGATTGAGGAAAGGTTATTTCGACGGGAACATATCAGACGACTGGAAAGTTACATCGGCGTCAGACCATCATTTCCTGTCAGAAACTTCGAAAGACCTGAACCCAAGTTCACTGACTTTGATGCTCCACTTCCGGACGAAGAGTAACTTGGTACATTTGATTATTTCATTTTGATTGAATGATATTTCATAATGGTTTGTGCACGCATTTCAGTGTACAACCCGTGCTTGTATTTAAAGGACCCTGAGGTACGCTTCAGTGCCTCAATCCTCACATAAGGAGCGAAAGCTTCTTACTTTTGAGTAGAATTTATCAAACCTTTCTGATTTCTCATAATTCTGCTCAAAAGGACAAGTATTTCACCTCAATAAGACCTAATCACTTGTTGAGGGGGAGCACTTGTCAAAACAAAATACTTTGCTCAAAATCAAATGTTCATGGTGAATCTCCCCGTAAGACTCAAAAAGGCATATTTTAATAATAAAGTTTGTCAAAAACACCATTTGATATGCTATTTTTGAGGGGGAGAAAATGAAAAAGTGATTAAAATATACGAAGTCAAAGATTAAAAGTTGTATCATAAGTGAGCTAGACTCAATATTGACCCAAGAATTGACGAGATAATACAAGTTAGTAATATCGAAAGGACTTATCCTCGACGGGTAATAACATCAAGTTAGTTACTAGAGCTAGTTGTCACCTAAAAGCTGACAATGCAACTCTTTAACTAACCACGTAAGCGTGTCTCGAAAAGGATTTGTCTTAGTAGAAACGTACCGTCTCGAGAAACTTTTTGTGGACTTGACCAGGCCGGGTAATAACTTCAAGCTAGTCTAACTAGTGATGTAAGCGTGTCTCGAATCGGTCTTGTTCACGGAAAGTGGATCAATTCAAAAGTGCTTGCTCCTCCCGCATGTGCAAATTTATTAAATACTTATGAGCACATGTGCAGGGGGAGCCCTTCAAAAGTGTACACAAAACTCTCAAAGTGTTAACCAAAACATTTGATTATTCCAAACACTTTGAGAGATTTTTCAATCAAAGGTTTCTTGGCTACTGTCGGAGTTATAAGGTGATTAAGATAGGAATATCCGTCCTATGATCCGCCAGAGCCGGAAGGATCTACCCAAGGACATCTCCCATAGTTAGAATTAGAAGTCCTTAGGTATGATACGAAAAAGGAGAAATGAATGAAAGGGAAAGAAGGAGTTGAAGAATTAAAAAGAAATAGCCCTCCATATGTTCAACCTTAGGGCAGACACCGGGTTCAATACATATGCTACTGGCTGTTGCTTAAGACAACACCGGTATTGAAGATTAAGTCGTCATGGACCCAGTGACGCAATGCACTAAACCTTCTTAACCACTCAAGTTCTCTTAAAAGAACTTGTTTCATTCTCACGGGGAACCCGCGTAATCTATCGACCTATCTCTTAGAGACGGTTGATATTGAAGCAGGAGACACCTCCCCAGTCTCCGCATAGGAAACCTAGGTGTGCACTTATAGAGTCTAGAGCCTTGAGATACAACAAAGATCTCTTAGGAACACTTAGTACTTCTACGACTGATGTTCTACATCAATGGGCATCAGTTGTAAACTATCGAGTCCTTCGCAGATCTTAGCAATCTGCCTAGAACGTTTATGAGAGGATTACTTAGGTATTTCTCAATGATTAAACGGAAACCCTGCCAGGGTCAACATCAAACAGCCCTGACAGCAGGTCACTTCGGTAACCCCACAAGGGTTACGCTTAGTGTTTGCGGTGGTTCCATTACGGTCTACAGTCGTGGAGTGATCCCCAGCGACTCACCCAGTCATTGAGCTACATAGTAGGTCTAGTAAGCTCCCTCGGGAGTATCTGATATGGGAACGGCCTGGATAAGGATTAGAAGGAGTCTTCACACTATGCTGTTGACGAGCTCTAATTCCTTATCCGTAAGTACCGGTTGTTTTATTGCTAACTGTTTACTCGCAGGTACCTCACTTCCATGATGGTAGATTCCAACATGCTCATACATACATCTTGAAGTCAAAGAAAGCTCCCCAAAGATCTTAGCAACACAAAGTTCAAAGAGAGATTCTACAACAACTAAGGAGAATCTACAAAGTTTAAAGACTAAAGATCTCAATGTATGAAAAGGAACTTCTTGTACGTGAAAGTCTAAGTCCAAAGATGCATGAGTATGTTGGAATGGCGGACAACCACCACAGACGCAGGAGTGACGAATGGCAGATTACTTCGTAACACAATCACTACAACATCATCAAAGAACAAAGACAAAGAGCAAAGTATATCCATCATTATTTTAGTCATTTCTGAAGACGTCTGAAGCTATGAAAGTCAAAGATTACGACAAAGACGTCAAACAACCATGATGACCGATCCTTAGGGGGAGATTGTTGGAACTTAAGTTTTTACTATTTTGTCAAGTCTCGGTCATTTGTAATAATAGGTTGCTTTAGTTATTTATTACTTACACTAATGTAATGTTACAAGTTTACTAGGCTTAAGTATTATGGTCCATGGGCTTTAAGCCCATACGAAATTCATGTAAGGAAGGAGAGGGAGTGTTGCCCTAGCTCCTTCCCTATAAATAGAAGCCTTAGGTCTATGTAATACCTGGTTGGTTATTTGAAAACATTAAGGAAACTCTTGCATTTCATTTTCTCAAATTTCTCATAATCATCCTACTCTCATTCTCATCTCATTTCTCTCATCATTATACTTGTGTTTACTAAATGGTGACCTAACAGTTTGTATATTAGTAACGTATATTTACTCATGTGTAGTTTTGTGTATATTTCAAACTTGTAATATATATTTTATGCGTAGTTTTGTAATTGATGACTAAGAAGTAGGAGCTATCTGATTATATTAGTAATTTATGTTTTAAAATGTTGTCTAAGATATTGAGGGAAAAAAAAGAAAAAAAATTAACAAACCATTGTAAATTCACCCAGCTATCATAAAAAATAAAATCAAATTAAGTTATCATTCCCCTTATTTTTGTGTTCTGTTTTTGTGGCTAATGCCTTATAACTGGAATAGTGTTTCACATAGCACATCTTTTACAAAACCAGACTATTTATCTGTTTTTTATTCATAAGTTTAGTTTGAAACCCAATAAAGAAAAATGTTGTATGAGAACCATTGTTTTGAAAAATAGTACATCACATTACCTATCTTTATGTGTAACGTTCATGATCATGTTAAGTTCTCTATATTGCAACTTATGACATTTAAACGTGGATCTCTTCCTATAAAGTACTTGGGTGTTCCTCTTATTCCGTCAAGGCTTCTTTATAAGGATTGTAAAAGCCTTATTGAGCGTGTTCGCAAACGAATAGGTGATTGGAAGAACAAGTGGTTATCTTTTGTGGGAAGGCTGCAACTCGTGAAATCTGTTTTGTCTTCTATGCATTTGTACTGGGCATCGGTGTTTATCCTTCTGGCAGGTATTATTTATGATATTGAGCAGCTCATGAATGGATTTTTATGGTGCCAAGGAGATATGAAACGTGGGAAGGTTAAAGTCGCTTGGGATGATGTGTGTTTTCCAAAGTATGAAGAGGGTCTAGGGGTGCGTAAGCTTGAATCTTTTAACATTGCTTTAATGTCTACTCATATTTGGAAGATTATAACACACAAAGAATCCATGTGGGTTAAATGGATACATGCGTACAAATTGAAACATCTTAGCTTTTGGGATGTGCCGTTATTAGCTAATGTAAGTTGGGGATGGCGCAAGCTTCTTCAAATCCGCAATAGTGTTCGGCCTCATGTGTGGTATAAGCTAGGTAATGATGGCAAAGCTTCAGTGTGGTATGATACATGGGATGAATTATGTCCTCTGATGAATCATGTGACTCATAGGGCGGTTAGTAATGCGGGGTATACTAAACGAGAAAAGGTGGTTGATGTCATGAATGATGGTTCATGGAGCTGGCCTCAGAAGTGGTATAATCATGTTCCTCTTTTGAGCCAAATTAACGTCCCCAATCTAAGACCAGATCAACCTGTTCTCTCGTTTGGAAGTATAATGGAGGGTTCTATGAATTCTCTGTAAAGCATGCTTGGCATGCTATGCGTGAGCGTGGTGTAGAAGTAGATTGGTCATTTCTTGTATGGTCGACGTACTGTATTTCGAGACACACGACTCATCTTTGGCTTGTGATGAGGAAAAGGCTGCTTACCCAAGATAGGATGAGGCAATGGCATGTGGGGAATAATACTAATTTAGCTTCACTTCATTGCCCGCTATGTAAAACTCAACCAGATTCACATGAGCACATCTTCTTTGAATGCCCGTTTTCAATTAAAGTGTGGAAGTCCGTGGTGGAAGCGGCTGGTATGAGGGGTGTATCCTCGAAATGGAGTGACATTGTTGCATGGTTACTTCCAATCTCCAAAGAAAATAAGGTAACTACAATTGTTGGGCGTTTAGTCGTGGCTGCCTCTACTTATTTCGTGTGGCAGGAGTGCAACAACCGAATCCATGGGAAGGGTGGAAGACAACCTGATGGAGTTGCACAAGTTATTCTTGATAGGGTTAGGTTAAAGTTGGCTTCTGTTCGGTTCAAGAATAGTATTCGAGTGGATCAAATGAAGAGAACGTGGAAGATTGCAGATGTTCAAGTCGACATAGGCTAGTCTTGGTTCGGTGTAGAGGTTGTGCGGTCACTGTTTATATTCTTTTATAGCCTCTATTTTGTTTCTTAGGCGTTGGTTGCTATCCTTTGAGTATGTGCAGATCATATTGTTTTGAGTTTAGGGTGGCTCATTACCATCTTTTTTTGTACTGAACCGTTTTTCTTTTTTAATATATTCACCGGGTATAAAAAAAAAGGTTATTATGGTAATTGTCCAAGTACAAACACAAATGACTGTCACGGTATGCAGTTTGATCATTGGTTATGGTTGATAGTCTGTAGTTTGATCGTTGGTTATGGTTATGTTTTAAAATGTTGTCTAATATATTGAAAAAGAAAGAAAAAGAAAAAAAAAAATACTATATAAAACTAATGCAAGTATAAATACATAAGCTAGTGTTTAATAAATCACCCAACTATCGAACTGGGTATCGAGTCTCGGTTGAATCATCTAACCGCATTGGGTAACAATGTCGTCTATGATAAAAAAAAAAAAAAAAAATTACTTTATTCAATAAGAACTTTGTACATTGTAACAATGTCTCGGTTGAATCAGCTAACCGCATTTGGTAACAATGTCGTCAATGATTAAAAAAGGAAAAAAAAAAGGCAAAAATAAAAAGAAAAAAAAATGAAATCAAAGCAAGTATTTATTCCCCTTATTCGTTTCAATGTGCTTGGGATTGATTATTTTTCTAGCTTATTCACTTTATTCAATAAGAACTTTGTACGTTGTCGTGTTTGGATCACATAAGCTGTTGTTGATTTTTTTCGAGCTAAACAAACAATATTCAGTAACGATATTATCATATTAGCTTTGTTAAGATGTTTATATCTATACTACTTATAATAGAAAAATGGTCAAAAGTGAAATGTTGAGTTTTCAACAATAGTCAAATGAGAGAGAAACTGAAATGTAATTAATAATCTTATTAAAACACCCCAATACTTAAAAGTACAATTATTTATTTATATTGTACAACCAAATTAAAGCATATCTACCAAATTAAATAGAACCAATTCAAATACAAATCAGGTTGACCCAGGACGCTTCAAACCCGGCGGGTTGACCCAGTTTGATTTGACCCATTTTCGACCCAGCCTAGCAAGTTGACCCGGTTTAAATCGACCAATTTTTCGACCGGAACGGTTCAACCGGTTGAACCAACTGGGTCGAACCGGGTTTCAAAACATTATCCATTACTTAAAAGTACAATTATTTATTCACATTGTACAACCAATTAAAAACATATCTACCAAATTAAATAGAACAAATTAAAACACAAACCGGGTTGACCCGGGACGCTTCAAACCCGTTTTTCAACCGGAACGGTTCAACCAATTGAACCACCAGGGTCGAACCGGGTTTCAAAACATTATGTTTAATTCTCAAATCTTCAAACTTTTATTATTTTTCGTTCATAACCTATAAACGTTTTTTATCAATAAACTATCTGTCGCTATAAAATCTCGTTGCTATGCACGGGTACTCGTCTAGTATCCATAACTCATAAATATGAGCTATTGACTTAATTATAATTAAAAACAAAACCAAAGACCATGAAAAATAAAACTAATGCAATTATAAAAGCATAACATATGTTAATTGGTCTGATCTAAACATGTGTAAATATGTTGGATAAATTCAAAACATATTCATTAACAAGTTGTGTAAAATCAATTGGGGTTTAGCCATTCCACGTTGGGCTATGAAGAAAAGTAGCTACAAAAAGTTGAGTTTAACAAGTTGATGTATATATTTCTACGTGAGCTTATATTAATAATTAGCTTAGTAAATGTCAATTCATATGCTAGAGATCTCTGTAAGAAAGGCCTTTCTTGAATCTCAATCAGCTTACTAATATTATAAATAAGTTTTTTTCAAACCAGGACTACAAAGCAAGAAACACAAACTCCTTAAAACCTCGACTCTCACCAATCTTCTTCGAAGACTTTAACTTTGTTTCTTAACAGCATCAATCGCGATAAATTCTTGTTTACTAATGGTCTTATAACACTCCCAGTAATACCACGTTGAAGATTGGATGTCCAGAAGATTGGGTGTTCTTGTGGTTGCATATATTACCTTAACGGATTCATAAATTATACACCTAACCTATCGAGCTTTTCAGCAAGTGTAGCATAAGGTCCCTGCAACAAAGGTCATGGCATCAAAATGAATAATGTGTCCCTGTAATGTTTGGAAGAAAAAAATTGTGACAAAATTCTATTCGGAAGACAAAGTACAAAGAAATAAAACATTTTGAAATCTAACTTTTAATGCAATATATGGCTTTTTACCATCATGAAAATCATATATTGTGGATAACAATTAAATTACAGATTTAGTGGTAAGTTAATGTTCTTATTTTGTTACCACAACTAGAAAAACGAATTACTCCGTACTTGACAAGGGAACTTATCACAGAAACATACTTCTATGATAGAGCCAATACAAAATCAACCTAAATGCATACCATATCCAGATAGGGTTATTTACATAAAAGCATATTATCAATGATTGATGCAAAATCCACATAAAAGCATATCGGTTAGAGTTATTTACAAACCTGAGCTTCCATGTTACCAGAACTAAAATTTGGATGTGCAAGTGCCAAAACTACTTGATCATCATCATTCAGAACCCAAATATACCTTAGCGAATGTACATTAAGCAAAACGCTAGTAATAGCTTGGTCGCTAAAATCACAACCCTGCATTCTGAGTTTTCTTAATCTTGGGCACCCCATTGATAACGCCCTAAGTCCTTCATCGGATCCTCCTATATTAACAAGAGAAAGATATCTTAGATTAATACCATATTTGCCGATAAACCCCAAACCTACATCCGTCAAAGCTTCCTCATAAAGATAGATGCATAGCCTCTCAAGTTTGGTGCAACCGATTAACATAGCTCGGAACCCATTGTCTAGCGGTGTAATTGTTTCTATATTGTCTTCGTGTTTACGTACACACAAATAGAGAGCACGCAAATTCTTCAAATTAGTTCCTATACACTCCAAAGCTTCATTTGAAATATCTGTGAGTTCAATATCTAGAAATTCCAAATTACGACATCCTTGTGCCACATCAATCAGTCCCATGTGAGTCCCGGAGCAATACCTAAAGGCGAGCTTGCGCAATTTTTTGCAAAACTGACTTATTACTTGCAATCCCTTGTCTCCACATACATCTTCGGTATCGAGGACTTCTAAGTTGGGACACATCTGAATAAATGAGCACTGACAATTTGCTTCAACATCCAGATAGTGAAATACTAATTCCCTTAGCTGATTCAAAAGAGGGTCTACAAACGAAAGTGAAGGTTCAGGAAAATCATATATTCCTAGACAACGAATAGTCGATGGAAACTTAAAACTACCATACTCCATATCTTCTCTATATAGAGCGCCGCAGAAATACTCTAACTTAACAGCATGGCTAAAAGCATCTCCTAGGTCATCTATATAGCTCGTGCCAACATCTAAAGATACTAAAGATTTGCTACAATTTTTAATCAGAAGTGCAACATCTTTAACATCAAATTTATCCATAAAGTACCTAGAAGAGAACGTTTCAATGCCCGCATTACGCAAAGCCAGTTCTTGTAACCATTTCACGCATCCCGTCTCTCCATCCAGAACTTTAAGGTCTAAACACAACGTCCTTAACTCATTACAACCCTTAGAAATATGCATTAGTCCATTCTCGGAAATTCCTTTACAATCAACAATCTTTAAAACCTTTAAATCTTTACCTCGGGTTCTAGCCAAGAGCTCGAGATCCGAATCATGAATAGCCACATTACGAATGTGAAGTGATTTCAAGCACTTAAACGAAGAAGATATTTCTCGAATCCATGGGGTGATGTACACACCCGATTTCTGTCTCAAATCCATTCGAGACGGATATCCTTTTAAGGTTAGGGACTCAAGAAACGGAAAGCGTTGAGATAAACGCAATGGCGTGTGAGCGTAATGCAAGTGAACACTTACGTGTTTACGTGTCATACAATCGATCTCGTACCATCTACAGCAAACCAAAGAAACCGAGTTTCGATCACTAGGATCATGTATGTAAGGGATAACACAGTTAGCCACTGTCTCCATTGGGTTTATTATACCTAAATTGCGAACATAAACATGTTAAAACATGCACGTAAAAAACTAATAAGATGTCAGCAAAAAAGTAAGCCAACAGTTGATATAAAGTACTAAAAAATAGTTATAGCGATTAGAAATCATATAAAAAAAAATCTTACGATTGATTAAGCAGATGAGTGTTTTTCTTCGTCGTATGAAAGTGTTTAAGGTTTCGGCTTATTTTATAAGGTTAGTATATGCTCTTTTTCTTGGGCTTAGCTTATATAAAATTTATGGGCTTGCATGCATGTGTTCAGTATTTATTATGTAAGCCCATAAAATTTAAAATTAAACCAGTTGAACAAAATAAATCTAAATCATATATAAGTAAAATAATAAACTTAAACAAAACACTGTATGTCTTATAGGCTTGTTTTCATTTTCTCGTATTTTTGGAGTTGTGGGCTTATAAAAACTTATAAGCCTAGAAGTCTGGATAAACCAGAAAAAAATAAATAAATAAATAAATAACACCCCCTACAAATAAAACACATTACAAAATGCCATCAATTTCTAAATTTTAAATCTTAATGATCTTTAGGAGAAATTAATGTTTATATATAGAACACTACTTTTTGTTCTTCAATAAAAACTATTACTCCTTAACGTTTAGTCTAAAAAGCGTATAAGTATCGGCCAAGCCAGAGGATTCTTTGGCTTACGATCTTGAGTTCGAATCTTGTAATTGCATTTTTTTTCTCTTTGGGCTATGGAATAATAATCTTACTCCTTTACAAATACTCTATAGCTTTGTTTTAGAAATTTAAGTACGGTTATAATTTTTACCTTACAACTTGGCCCTCGTCAAGACTTTGCGGAGCCATGTGACTCTATCTGAAGCGTCCCCGCACTTCACGAATTCCTTTTAAGGTTTGTCGAAGACAAAGAGGAACTATAAAATAATCTTAACTACTTATAATGAAAAAACAGTCAAATGTGAAAAGTGAAAACTGAATTTTTGGTCAATGCCCATAATGCCCTTGCCAACTAATTTAGGTAACACATTGATGGAGTAGAAACTTGTTTCATACACATAATATTTCAAGCGGAAAGTTTGTATGGCAATGAAAAGCTGTAGATGAATGTAGATGAATGTACATGAACCGTCAATGAATGTACATGAAAGTCGGAAGATTGAGATAATTCTTTCTACACCTTAAAAAAATAACACAACAAATATTTACATACACCAAAAACACACTATTATCTTTTCTTTCAAATGACAAACCATCTCCTAAAACACACCATCTTCTCCTCCTCAGCCGCCACCACCTCCTCATCATCCGCCGCCACAATCCGGCGAAACCACTGGGTTTGGTGGTTTCAGTTATGTGTGGTATTGGTGGTAGATCGGGTGGTTTTGCTTGGTGTTTAGGTTGTTGCGTTTACTAAGACTATTGCTGGTGGTTTGATTGCGATTTCAATGGTAGCGGTTTTGTGTAGTTTTTGTTGTCTACGGTAATTTTGGTTGTTAATATCTTTCGAGATCTAGTTTTAAAATATGTTCACAAGAAACCATGTGATTTGAGTTTGTTTTTATTTTATTTTTTTGTTTTTTTAGATCATTTAGATCGTTTGAGATATAGAGAGTAATGTTTTAATTTATTGCCTTTAATGTGTTAATTTGATAATTAAATACAAAGGTTTAGAATTGAGGGTGCTAATTTATTGCTAAGAAGGGGGTGGGTGGTTTCAGTGGTGTTGGTCACGAGAGTTTTGGCATGGTTGTTGTGTGTAGTCGTTTGTTTTTGGTTGTTTTGGTTGTGTAAGTTTTACGAGATCTGATAGATGTGCATTATAATGCTTTTAATGTTTAATTAGAATGGTATATACGTGTTTATCTATTTTTTTAAAGGATTTGAATGTGATTTGGCTATGATGATTTTGTTAGTCTGATGAGTTGTTATGGAATTGATGGTAGTTTTATGCAACAATTTGTATGCACTCATGAAGACTCCTGAGCCAAGCTATTATTATTATTGTTATTATTTTATCTCTGGGTGTTTGTAACGGGAATGATGTTAGATCTAAAGCCTATTCGGTTATTTGGAGGTTGCTTAAAACTAATTTCATAGGTTCTTTGTGGCTGTCTAAAACTAATACTAGAGTGTGGAGGCTGCTTAAATATAGTGGTAGGGTAGCGGTGTAAGGTTTGTTTATGTTCATGTTTTAGGGGCTGCTTTTGCTTTGTCTTTCGTCTCCAAGTTATTGTTTCTGTGTTGTTAATTATGCTTCTAAAAATACGAGAACTAAATCAAAAGCAGCCCCTAAAAACAATAGTTATAATATACGTATTAAATGAATCAAACCGTTTGTGTGACCCTTTGGGTGATGTGTGTGCTGCTACTGTTGAAAATGACACACTTGGCACCACTATAACGGGTGTGGTCACTGAAACATCTGCTCCAAAAGATGGTAGTAAAACTGGACCTTATTTTCGGCCACGACCATATGTGGCATTATCAAGGGCGACATCTCCCGGAGGGCTGAAGATACTTATTAACCAACAAACCAACCAGCTCCGTAACACGACTGAAAATATAGTCTATAAAGATTTTCTAATGAAAATTAAAGGCGAATAGGTTCTTTTATTCCATGTGACAGTCAAAATTTTTATATGTTAAATATCATTGTCACGTAATTTTAAGCAGCCCATTTATTTTTTATTTTTTATTTTTTTTTTCTTTTCTGATATGTATAACAGCTTCTTTGACTTGGTATAAAAGTTTATCATCAAATTACTGTTGCAATATGTTAACAGTTAGTACTTTCCGCTTACCTAATGCCCTTTGTGCCAACAGTTTTAGCTCACACAGATTTGCCCAATCTATTTACGTATTACATATTCTCAGTAGTATGACGCCACATACTCAATGATAATTATTTATTGAATACTATAGATGTGTCGACTCTGTTTGCATACCATAGGTGGTTGCATCCCCACTTTACAAATACTCTGGCCTCCTAACAACGCTAACATTCCCATCTTATTTATCATATGAATTATATCTCCATGTTATCTGCTATATCCTTCATGTCCTAGGTCATTCCCATTGAGAGACTACATAGCATCTACACACAACCGTACCCGTAAACTTATTTTGTGTTCACAAGTATTGACAAAAGTGATAATAGGCATAAGGTGCTTTTAGTTATTATCTATCATAAACTTAGACTACCAAAGGATGTCCGACAAAGTATACGGTAAGTGTGCATAAGACCAACAACCAATTCCCGCAAGCATTTATTCATTACTAAAGCAATGTACAGTCATGCTAACCAGCAACTTTGTTTTGCAGCGTAATGGCAACCAGTAGCATTGTAGACATATCTCCTACGCCACAAAAAGAACTGAGCATCGTTTTAACAAGCTCTTGAACGGCAGTCGGTCAGTCCTTTTCATGAAGAGGCGGTAGCTTGGTTGTTCTACAAACTTTGTATTATATGTATGATATTATGTATAGTAGTAAGGTAACTAAAACCATAGACATACTACTATCCTAATAGGTGATGACATTGGTCGGTATCGACCAGTGATGTGTAACGGTATTAATTTTCATCAACTACTAATACCTTTACAAATTCCAATACTAATTTCCAACTCTCAATCACAAAAATAGGTAACACTAAAGCAAGGCCGCTAGAAAATTTCGTTTTTATGCACGGATACAACTATTTGCAAATTACATTTTGATATTTTCACGTTTTATTTTGACCGTTATACGAAACACTTACCACAATATCGCATATCATTAATTGTCTGCCGCTAGGCGCGGGTACTCGCCTAGTTTTAGTAAAGGGTGTACTTTAGTATTTTTTTTTCCTTGCCGTGTTTGGGTCACCTAAGTTGCTTTTGATTATTTTCGAGCTAAACGAACGATATTCAGTACGGATATTAGCTTATGCTAAGACGTTTAGATATCCATAAGTCATAACTCATAAGTATAACTATTGACTTAAAAAGAAATTTATATGTTGAAATGTACCCATTGACTTAGTGATTATTACTAAAACATACATTTATCACGAAGTGATAGTCCAAAACATTGTAGCAAAAAGCTACAGTAATTTATACTCACATCGCTACAGTAGAATGTACAGTAGCTAACGGTCGTTAAGTACTTAACGGCCGTTAAGTACTAACGACCGTTAACTTTGATTTTTTTATAATTCCGCCTGCAATTGGTCCTTCGTCTTGCAGTTTTGTTACAAATTTAGTCCTTATGTTCGTTGCAAATTTAGTCCTTATAACTAACGGTCGTTAAGTGCACTAACTACTTTGGCAAAACACCCCGCGGCAACGCGCGGGTGATCCACCTCGTTAGAAACAAAATGAAAGACCAGGAAAAGTAAAACTAATGCAATTATAAAAGCATAACCTATGATAATTGGTCTTAATTGTAACCAGGGTAATCCCACCGTTCTTCACCTTTTCGAGAATATAAACATGTGTAATATGTTGGGTAAATTCAAAACGTATAAAATCAGTAGCCATCCCACACCAAGCTGTGAAGAAAAGTAGCTAGAAGATGTTGAGTTTAAATTGGAAAGGAAGGATGCCAAATGTAGGTTGGTTGATGTTTTCAAATGACCTTTTTCAATAAAATGTTTAGCAATGTATATATTTTTACGTGAGCTTATCAAGCTTAGTAAATGTAAATTCATATGTTAGACATTTTAGGTATGAAAGGTTTTTCTTGAATCTCAGTCACTTTACTAATTTACTTTGTAATCTCTAAATTCTAAGGTTTTGCCAATATTATTGGTGAGAAATTTCGATATTAAGAATTTATGAACCTAAGATGACTTGGTAAACAGCCCCTTGAACCAATGCTTTTCTTTTAGTCCAAGGATCAAGGAATCAAGAGAACTTGAATGATGTCACGCCTATAAATAAATGTGATATAACAAGTCCAACAAAAATATATAAATAAATGCTTTTCTCACATCTTTAACTTATCATTGTATGCATTCGACTAGCATTGCACTTTGTGTTTAAGTATATGATTTGCGTTGACATTTATTAAATACTAATGTTTAAATCTTTTGCACGTGTGATTTTTGTCCAAGTAACTAGTTCATGTATATTTTAGATTTTTAGTTGGTGTTAATAGAAATGAAATCAAAATGATACTTAAATGACTCACTCTCCATAATTATTTATTCTTTTATTTTGTTTTTGTTTCAAAATATTTTCTATCTCTTTCTCCTTTTTATTCCTAAGTTTAGTTTGAAACCCACTCGAATAAGATATCAGGAACAATTGAATTTTGGTTATCCCACATCGTTTTGTGAAGTAAAGTAGCTACAAGATGTTGAGTTTAAATAGGAGGGGAAGGTTACCATCAAATGTAGGCTATAGATGATTTTCTCAAAAGCCTTTTTTGGTGAACTTGTCTGCATGTAAAGTAAATCCATATGCGGGTAAGTGTCTCTTAAAAAAGCCTTTTTGGAATTTTAATCGGCTTACTAATATTATAAATTAAGATTTCCTTTTTGTGACAACCGGCAATTTAGGGAGCTATTTTAAAAATCCGCATTACGTTAAAGTTCGTTTATAATTTTTATTTGAAATTTTATTTCACAACGAACTTGTAAGACCTATTTTATGGATATTTATAATTAATGATGTTATGGAATTTGTGAATTATTTTCATAATTCATTTTGATATTATACTCGGTGATGTATTCTCAAATTCTCACTTAGTACTACGTTGACTCCGGCACTAGGAAACCTAAAAGTTTAATAACTTACGAGTTTTAATACGTTGGACGTTTAATAACGTATTTATTATAAATTTCGGTGGAATATATATATAAAGCCGTCAAATGGTGAATATAACGAGTTTAGGGAACGTTTAATATTTCTTAGTAAGTTTTTACTTACGTACGGGGGCGTTTTTATAAACTAAAATTGGTGATAAAAAGGTTTTGTGTGCAAAATATAAAGAAACTAAGTAGAGGGACCTAAAGTGTAAAATCTCCTTATTTAACCCTAACCCTAAAACTAATAACTCATTTCATCTTCATCACTTCACCTCTTCTCCCTCTCCTCTCTTTCTCACCGTCGGCCACCCCTCGTCCGGCCACCACCGCCGCACACCGCCACACACCGCCACTCCCAAAACACTCCCCACCTTCTCCTTGTTACATAGTGGTGATTCACGCGCCCAAAAACCTTCCCCCTCGCCTCGTTTTACCACCTCCGACGCCACCCACATCACCTTCACCATTTTTCTTGGGTTATCATTGTAGATCCGCGGGTAAGTGGGCACAAGGTGCCTCGATTTTTGTTGAAAAACTTACCCAAACCCACGAAATCTATTAATATGGTTCGGATTTGGTGTAAATGGTCAAAAATGATAATGGGTTTTATTAAAAACTTGGTTAAAAATTAGTTTGGTATCCGGGTATTGATGGTTGGTTGCGTTTCTTGGCGTGGTCGACCCGTAGCCGAGGGTCTCACCCTCGACTTTGTGATGATTCCGAGTTGTGGTCGACCTTTGACCCGATTTTCTTGTTGTTTTACCTCTTTTGGTCATAGTGGTTGATGGATTAATTGGTTTCTTGATTGTTGATTCTTGTTGTTCGACTTGGGATGGAGCCGACGACCCCATTGGGTCGGTTTGGTTATTTACTTTGGGTTGGGTCGAGCTCCCGTGAGCTAGCCGCGACCTTGTGGTCTCGGGTGGGACCCACGTGACACTTGGTATATGTTTTTCGACTCGGGTTGACTTGGTAACTTGACCCGGATACGGTTATTTTGAGAACCGTTTGTGGTGTCGAAATATATATATTTCGGCAAAGTTTATTTTATGGTTATTTATTTATTGTTGGTTACCATTATTGTGGCGTAATTTGATTTTGATGAAGTTGACGAGTATTATGGACTCGTGGTATTAATTGAAGTTGTGTTGACGATAAAGTGGTTTGGGGACCGATTGTGAGACGGTCACTTAGATTGACGGAGATAGGTTAGTCGGGTGCCGTAGTCGGACCCTATTGTTGTAGCACGTGGATTGGGTTTGATTGGATGGAGATGTATTGATTATTATGACTTTTATATTACTTTGGACTTGGACAATGAGCCGAGAGTCATGACTCGGACATGTGACCATTTTGTATGACTCGATAACTATTTACAATTAAAACGTAAATACTAAAACTCGTAATAATAGTTATTGATAATATAAACGTTTGTATGAATATATATACGTGAATAACGGATATATAATTATATAAGCGCGTATATTAATAATAATGATAATCACGAGTCGTATTATAAATAATACAATTAGATATATATTAGGCTACGAAAGTGGCGTAATATTATTGAACGTATTATTATTATAAAGAAATTGTTATAAAACGAGGAATCCTCGACAATTCTCTAATATTAAATAAAAATGTCATTTTATATAATAAATAAACTTATCGAGTTATGCGGAGTCGTTGTCACTCGAGTCCAGGTAAGTTTTATTTGTGACTTTCGTGTTGTCACGGATATATGACGATTAATATAAACGTTTTCTATAGCTAAATAACCACTTAACCGTAAGGTTGAACCGGGTTATTTGGTTATACGAAATGAGTATATTAATGGGCATCGTATCCTACGACGCCCATAGGTTGTGGTATATGTAAAGTGTAATAAATTGCGAGTGTATATATCGGGAAATCTGGCCAATTTGACGATATATATGAGGAATTTATTAAACTATGATATCTACCATATAGTATTTATGTGCTATGTGCTTTAGGATGGGGTGTAATCTTGGAACGGCATGTTACGTAAATAAATATGAGGATTATCAAATCGACGGATTCGATAAACTTCGGCGATTTATTTAAATGATATATCGGGCTAATATTAGATCCATAGTGTATGTTGTTATTCTTTGTGTGACCTTTTGGTTTGTCTTGAGTCGACCCACCACCCGTATGGATACCAAACGCAAACACACCAAACTAATACGAAATGGATTTTCGGAAATAAAACGGATTCTCGTCCGGGTTTGGGAATATTTTGAATTTGAGAATATGATTTCTGAACGAGTTGGTAATGTTAGGTCGTGCCGAGTCCGTAGTTGCTGTTTCGTGAGTTACTATACATCTTATTTCTACCGACTTCTTCTTGCTATTTTCTGGACTTGAGGTGAGTCATAGCCCCACTTTTTACTCTTGAACTATGTTTTCAATACTTGGGGTGAGAAACGTGCAAATCATTTTACGTGGACTATTTATCGCTTCTATATTCTTTCTAGAACTTGCTATGCGTATGGACTAGGATATGTTGTCAGCTTTAGTCACATATGTTTTGTGTGTACTATTCAAGGTTGGCTTATTTGGAATTGTCAGCTTTAGTCACACGGTTTCGTGTGTACTATTCAAGGTTGGCTTATTTAGATACTGTAGTGTGCACCTATAGGTTATTAATACTTCGGAGGTTATCCGAGTATTTATTGGTATTGCGTGGGTTACCCGAATATCTATGTTAGACCGGAGGGTATCCGTGTGTTATGTTGGAGTGGAGGGTATCCGCAGGCTTTTAGCGAATCCTTAGTCTAGCTAGCAAGCGTTTTGCGTATATGTCCACTATATTGTTAGATGAATTTAAACCTATGATCTCACCAGCAAAAGCTGACTTTTAGCACGTTTTCTCAGGTAATTAAGTGATGATATGCATGCTTGGAATGGAAGGCTCGGCTAAGGCTCATGGTTTATGGATCTATTTTTCTAAACTCCGATAATTAATTTTGGACCTACTGTTATGTTATTTTGGGCCTAACTCTGAATGATGTTGGGATAAATGTAAACGTTAAAACCCCGTTTTGGTTGTGTTTTTATTATGTTTACTTTATCTCATTCTATATTGTCTTGTGTTGGATACCAATCCCATAGCACCCCGAAAGCTTGTTAAGTCTTCCGCTGTATCAAATTTTGGGGGTGTTACAGATTGGTATCAGAGCCAAGGTTATAGAGAACTAGGTAAATAAACGCCTAAACTATAACCGCATTTTATAGAAAATGATCCTTGACCACCGCCCGCCAGCCCGCCAAGCCGAAGCATCTTCTATTATTTGAGGTATTATGAGATTTTGAGATGATTCTTAGAATTGGGATTTATTGAGATGATTTGAGGTTTATGGATTTTAGTAATAAGATGGCGTTTTCGAGGAATTATATGGTCTATATGTTTTATAAACATTTTAGTAATGCGGTGTTTGAAATTCTTTTTATTGAGATTATATGTTTGAACTTTTGATGAGGATTTTTAGTCTGGTATTATGAGTTGTGATTTAGTTGTTTTGAAACACTTACACCTACCCTACGCCGTTGTCACAGACCATGACCTCCCATTTGCCCGATGTTGTCGAGGATATTCTTACTGCACCGGTTTTACCTGCACAGTTCACTATGGCATCTGATGATCCTTACCAGATGGCCATGTCTTCAGCTACTGTACCACAGGCAGCTTCTAGTTCAACACTACCTGCTGCATCTACGCAGGGACCCTCATCTTCTCTAGGGTTCCCAGGTACATCGAGGCAGCTTACTCTTCATCAGGCTTTGGCTCGTGTGGCCCTACGCTTTGCCCAACGAGCTATGGCACGCATGTCGGTACGCCCTACTCCATCACCTTTACAGATTGATGCTCACTCCCTTCTGTCTGAGGCGCCACCCACATCATTGCGTCGTCGTCTTAGATCACCTACTACATCTCCACATGGTTCACCTAGTAGGAGACGACGATTGATGAGGTACTCTTCCGATGAGGAGGAGGAGGAGTACGAGGGTGAGGATGAGGCTGATGACCCTGAGCAGGAGGATGACCCTCAGAGGCTGAGCAGGGTGATGATGATGACCCTGAGGAGGAGGATGACCCTCAGGAGGATGAGATGCCTGATGATGATGATGTGTTAGTACCACCAGCTCAGGCTGAGGAGCCTGATTCACCTGTACATCCGAACGAGCCTGATTCACCTGATCATCCGTTCTTGTTTGAGTTGCCACCTGGTAGTCCCGTTGAGTTAGGTGAGATTGGCAGGTTGTGGGCTCGGATTACTGAGCTTGGTGAGAGAGTTGCACGTGTATCTGATCGACTTGAGAGAGTTATTGGAGAGTTTTTAGCGGACTTGAGAGTTGACATGACTGTCGTTGTAGGCAGGACTACTGAGCTGAGGAGAGTTTTGATGGATGTTCACGAGCATATCGATAGTTTGCAGCGAGGATTTGTTACTGCTCGTGAGGCCGACCGCAAGCTATGGCAAAGGAATGCCGAGCTAGAGAAGGAGGTGGCTGACCTCAAGAGAGACCGAGACACCCATAGCGTGGAGCTAGGATCGTTATGGAGGGATCTTGATGGCTTGAGGCAGGAGCTGAGGAGCCTCCGCCCGCAGCGTGGCTAGTTGCTTGGATTATGTTGTATGTTTGCTTTCTTAACCAAGGAGTGTTCGGTTAGAAAAGCTAGTTGTCATATTTTGATGTATTTCGTTCAGTATTCGTCTCTTTTGGAACGATTAGTACGTTTGGTATTATCCGTTAGTTGGAACGATGCTAGATCGCTATTGTATGTTGATGGTTATTAGTATATGGTATTATGTGATTTTGGGTGTTATGGAAATTGAGTCCTTATTCGCTTTATTGATGTTTCATGGTGTATTGTTGCTATTCTTTCCATGACTTGGCTTCGTTGAATTACTCTTGTTGAGCATATTGATAAGTTCTATTGGAGACTCATGAACTTGTATGATGTTACAGATCAATGGCACCACGACGAAACCCTGTTAGAGCTACCAGAACTGGTCCTGCTGTGACTACTCCTGGTCGCCGAGGACGCCGACCTACTAGAAATGTTGAAACCCCTACTCCTGACAACCTGGACACCACTAACCGCAACAACAGGAATCAAAATGTTGATGTTCAGGGAGACAATGATCATGTTCCCCTTAACGCTCCTACTATGGATCAAGCAATGATCAACCAACTTGTGGAACAAAGAGTTGCTGAACTACTAGCTGAGTCAAATCATTCCAACAATTCTGCTGGAACTTTTCCACCTGTTCGTGCTAATGGATGTCAATACAAGGAGTTCAAGATTTGTGGACCTATTGAGTTTGGTGGAACTGAAGGAGTGGTTTATTTAGTCAGATGGATTGAGAAGACTGAGTCAGTGTTCAATGTCAGTGGTTGTGCGGAGAATGCGAAGGTAAAGTTTGCTTCTTTTACTTTCAAGGATGAAGCTTTAACTTGGTGGAACAATTACCGAAATGCAGTTGGGAGTGATGTAGCTTATGCCATGACTTGGGAGCAATTTAAGTCCTTGCTGATTCAGACTTATTGCCCAAGGAATGAGGTCAAGAAGCTAGAGATTGAGTTTTGGAACCACAAGGTGAAAGGTAATGATATGGCGACTTACAATCGTCGATACCAGGAATTGGCCTTGTTGTGCCCAGATATGGTGAAAACCGAGACTCAAAAGATCGAGAGGTATACTGATGGGTTGCCTGTACCTACGAGAAATGATGTGATTTCTGCTAGGCCTGCAAACATCCATGAGGCAATCACAATTGCTCAACAACTTATGGACTCGTTGGAATTGGAAGGAGCTGATAAGGAGAAGAATGGAAAGAGAAAGAGAGACCGTCACACCAAGGGTAATGATCACCGAAGCAAGAGACAAGCTAAGGCTTATGCTATTGGGAATGGAGATAAGAAGAATCAGAACGGTGATGCACCCAAGTGTGATCGTTGCCACCAGCATCATACTGGATGGTGTAGTGTGAAATGCCAGAATTGCTCAAAGAAAGGACACACAGCTAGGGATTGTAGAGCCCGACCTCTTGCTATGGTTTAAGCTGCTCCTGAGATGAGAAATAAGGCAGATGTTACTTGTTATGGGTGTGGAAAGAAGGGACACTATAGGAGTGAGTGTAGAGAATCGTGGAACCGTGGAAATCAAGGCTCGGGTGGAAATGGGTACAATCATGGAAATCGTGGAGCTGGAGGAAACCGTGGACGACAAGATAATGGGGACCAACGTGTGGAAGCTGGAGCTGCTCAGGGAAGAGTGTATGCACTCGGGAACGAGAGAGGAGAAGATCCGAACGTCGTTACTGGTACGTTCCTTCTCAATAATCGTTATGCTTCCATACTATTTGATACTGGTGCCGATAGGAGTTTTTTGTCCACTACGTTTGCACCGTTACTTGAGAAACCCCCGATGGCCTTAGGAATTGGATATGATATCGAGTTAGCAAATGGAAATATAGAAAGGATTAATACTATCATTCGCGGCTGCACGTTAAATTTCTTGAACCACCCTTTCAACATAGATCTTCTACCCGTCACGTTAGGAAGTTTTGATGTCATCATTGCTATGGATTGGTTGTCGAAGTATCGTGCTCACATACTCTGCGACGAGAAGATTGTGCGTGTACCTTACGGAAAGGAGATCCTAAATATATTAGGAGATCGAAAGGATTCTAGGAGCCCATCCCGATTGGCAGTTATTTCTTGCACGAAGTTACCAAAGCTAATGGAGAAGGGATGTTACCTTTTCTTAGCTCAAATTTCTGAGAAAGGAGGGACGAAGAAGAAGGAAAGGTGCATTGGAGATGTGCCTATAGTTCGTGATTTTCCTGATGTGTTTCCTGATGATTTGCCGGGAATCCCGCCGACTAGACAAGTGGAGTTTCAGATTGAGTTGATACCTGGTGCTGCACCTGTAGCACGAGTGCCTTATCGTCTTGCACCTACCGAGCTAGAAGAGTTATCGAAACAATTGGCTGAGTTAGCCGAAAAAGGATTCATAAGACCAAGTTCTTCACCTTGGGGAGCCCCAGTCTTATTTGTGAAGAAGAAGGATGGATCGTTTCGTATGTGCATTGATTACCGAGAGTTGAATAAGTTAACGGTGAAGAATAGATACCCGTTACCGAGGATCGACGACTTGTTCGATCAACTCCAAGGATCGAGTGTGTATTCGAAGATCGATTTGAGATCGGGATATCATCAACTTCGAGTTCGCGAGGAAGATATTTCGAAAACGGCTTTCAGAACCCGTTACGGGCATTACGAGTTTCAGGTGATGCCGTTTGGGTTGACTAACGCACCGGCAATATTCATGGATCTCATGAATCGGGTGTGTAAGCCTTACTTAGATAAGTTCGTGATTGTATTCATCGATGACATTCTGATTTATTCAAAGAGTGAGAAGGAGCATGAAGAGCATCTAAGACTCATCTTAAAATTGCTCAGGAAGGAGAAACTCTATGCCAAGTTTTCGAAATGCGAATTCTGGATTCCAACGGTACAATTTTTGGGTCATGTGATTGATAGACAAGGAGTCCATGTGGATCCTGCTAAGATTGAGGCGATAAAAGATTGAGCTGCACCTACAACCCCAACCGAAGTTCGTCAATTTCTGGGTTTAGCTGGTTACTACCGAAGATTCATTGAGGGATTTTCGAAGATAGCTAAACCATTGACCAAATTGACTCAAAAGAGTGTTACGTATGAATGGGGAGATAAAGAAGAGGAAGCATTTCAATTGCTTAAGAAGATGTTGTGTAGTGCTCCTATCTTAGCGTTACCAGAAGGTAACGAGGATTTCGTCGTCTATTGTGATGCCTCACATAAAGGATTGGGAGCCGTATTAATGCAACGAGAGAAGGTGATAGCTTATGCTTCCCGACAGCTCAAAAAGCATGAGAAAAACTACACCACCCATGATTTGGAACTAGGTGTTGTGGTTTTCGCCTTAAGAATACGGAGACATTACTTGTACGGAACAAAGTGTGTTGTATTTACTGACCATAAAAGTCTACAACACATCTTGAATCAAAAAGAGCTCAATATGAGACAGCGACGTTGGATTGAGTTGCTAAGCGATTATGATTGTGAAATTCGCTACCATCCTGGTAAAGCAAACGTTGTCGCTGATGCTCTTAGTTGAAAGGAGAGAGTACCACCGTTGCAAGTCAGGTCATTGGGAACGACTATCGTATCGCCGTTACCATCTCAAATACTTGAAGCTCAAACGGAAGCGTTGAAAGCAGAAAACAGATCTGCCGAGAATATATTTGGGATGGCTGAGAACGAGAAAGGATTCGTTAAGCGTTCTGATGGATTGCTATGTTTTGGAGATCGGATTTGGGTACCTTTATATGGAGAAATTAGAGAGTTAATTATGCATGAGTCGCATAAGTCAAGGTACTCTATTCATCCTGGGTCCGATAAAATGTACCAGGATCTTAAGAAGTTCTATTGGTGGCCAAATATGAAGGCAGATATAGCATCATACGTTAGTAAATGCTTGACATGTGCTAAGGTTAAAGCTGAACACCAGAGACCGTCAGGATTACTAACGCAACCAGAACTTCCAGTCTGGAAATGGGAGCGGATTACTATGGACTTCATTACCAAATTACCGAGGACAGCTAGCGGTTGTGACGCTATCTGGGTAATTGTGGATCGTCTGACGAAGTCTGCTCATTTCCTAGCAATAAGTGAAGATGATAGTGTGGATAAACTTGCGAGGTTGTACGTGAAGGAAATTATTTCTCGTCATGGAGTCCCGATATCTATTATTTCGGATCGCGATAGTCGTTTTACGTCAGCTTTGTGGCGATCACTTCAAACGGCTTTGGGGACGAGGCTTGATATGAGTACTGCATATCATCCCCAAACCGATGGTCAAAGTGAGAGGACCATTCAGACGTTAGAGGATATGCTTCGTGCATGCATCATAGACTTTGGTAAAGGCTGGGAGAAGTATTTACCCCTTGCGGAATTCTCCTATAATAATAGTTACCACACAAGTCTTAAGGCTGCACCATTCGAAGCTTTATATGGCAGGAAGTGTCGTTCGCCTATTGGTTGGGCAGAAGTTGGAGATAACCAACTCACAGGCCCTGAGCTTATTTTGGAAACTACAGAGAAAGTAGCTCAGATCCGTGATCGGTTGCAAGCAGCCAGAGATAGGCAGAAAAGTTACGCCGATCAGAGATGTAAACCCTTAGAGTTCCAGGTTGGAGACAAAGTGATGCTGAAAGTCTCGCCTTGGAAGGGTGTGATACGTTTTGGGAAACGTGGTAAACTCAACCCACGCTACATTGGACCATTTCTGATCTTAGAAAGAATTGGGCCCGTGGTTATAGGTTGGAACTACCACATGAACTGAGCAAAGTACATGACGTGTTTCACGTTAGTAATTTGAAGAAATGTCTTTCTGATGAGATGCCCGTCATTCCAATGAGGGATATTCGTGTTGATGAGAAATTGAACTTCGTGGAAGAGCCAATGGAGATTTTAGATCGTGAAGTTAAACGACTCAAGCGAAGTCGCATTCCGCTCGTCAAGGTTCGTTGGAATTCCCGACATGGACCAGAATTTACGTGGGAAAGTGAGGACGAGTTCCGGAAGAGATATCTGAAGCTTTTCACTTCGTAGAGGAATTTTTCCGATGTGAAACCCGGGACGGGTTTCTTCTGAGACTGGGAGGATGTGACAATCGGCAATTTAGGGAGCTATTTTAAAAACCCGCATTACGTTAAAGTTCGTTTATAATTTTTATTTGAAATTTTATTTCACAACGAACTTGTAAGACCTATTTTATGGATATTTATAATTAATGATGTTATGGAATTCGTGAATTATTTTCATAATTCATTTTGATATTATACTCGGTGATGTATTCTCAAATTCTCACTTAGTACTACGTTGACTCCGGCACTAGGAAACCTAAAAGTTTAATAACTTACGAGTTTTAATACGTTGGACGTTTAATAACGTATTTATTATAAATTTCGGTGGAATATATATATAAAGCCGTCAAATGGTGAATATAACGAGTTTAGGGAACGTTTAATATTTCTTAGTAAGTTTTTACTTACGTACGGGGGCGTTTTTATAAACTAAAATTGGTGATAAATAGGTTTTGTGTGCAAAATATAAAGAAACTAAGTAGAGGGACCTAAAGTGTAAAATCTCCTTATTTAACCCTAACCCTAAAACTAATAACTCATTTCATCTTCATCACTTCACCTCTTCTCCCTCTCCTCTCTTTCTCACCGCCGGCCACCCCTCGTCCGGCCACCACCGCCGCACACCGCCACACACCGCCACTCCCAAAACACTCCCCACCTTCTCCTTGTTACATAGTGGTGATTCACGCGCCCAAAAACCTTCCCCCTCGCCTCGTTTTACCACCTCCGACGCCACCCACATCACCTTCACCATTTTTCTTGGGTTATCATTGTAGATCCGCGGGTAAGTGGGCACAAGGTGCCTCGATTTTTGTTGAAAAACTTACCCAAACCCACGAAATCTATTAATATGGTTCGGATTTGGTGTAAATGGTCAAAAATGATAATGGGTTTTATTAAAAACTTGGTTAAAAATTAGTTTGGTATCCGGGTATTGATGGTTGGTTGCGTTTCTTGGCGTGGTCGACCCGTAGCCGAGGGTCTCACCCTCGACTTTGTGATGATTCCGAGTTGTGGTCGACCTTTGACCCGATTTTCTTGTTGTTTTACCTCTTTTGGTCATAGTGGTTGATGGATTAATTGGTTTCTTGATTGTTGATTCTTGTTGTTCGACTTGGGATGGAGCCGACGACCCCATTGGGTCGGTTTGGTTATTTACTTTGGGTTGGGTCGAGCTCCCGTGAGCTAGCCGCGACCTTGTGGTCTCGGGTGGGACCCACGTGACACTTGGTATATGTTTTTCGACTCGGGTTGACTTGGTAACTTGACCCGGATACGGTTATTTTGAGAACCGTTTGTGGTGTCGAAATATATATATTTCGGCAAAGTTTATTTTATGGTTATTTATTTATTGTTGGTTACCATTATTGTGGCGTAATTTGATTTTGATGAAGTTGACGAGTATTATGGACTCGTGGTATTAATTGAAGTTGTGTTGACGATAAAGTGGTTTGGGGACCGATTGTGAGACGGTCACTTAGATTGACGGAGATAGGTTAGTCGGGTGCCGTAGTCGGACCTTATTGTTGTAGCACATGGATTGGGTTTGATTGGACGGAGATGTATTGATTATTATGACTTTTATATTACTTTGGACTTGGACAATGAGCCGAGAGTCATGACTCGGACATGTGACCATTTCGTATGACTCGATAACTATTTACAATTAAAACGTAAATACTAAAACTCGTAATAATAGTTAGTGATAATATAAACGTTTATATGAATATATATACGTGAATAATGGATATATAATTATATAAGCGCGTATATTAATAATAATGATAATCACGAGTCGTATTATAAATAATACAATTAGATATATATTAGGCTACGAAAGTGGCGTAATATTATTGAACGTATTATTATTATAAAGAAATTGTTATAAAACGAGGAATCCTCGACAATTCTCTAATATTAAATAAAAATGTCATTTTATATAATAAATAAACTTATCGAGTTATGCGGAGTCGTTGTCACTCGAGTCCAGGTAAGTTTTATTTGTGACTTTCGTGTTGTCACGGATATATGACGATTAATATAAACGTTTTCTATAGCTAAATAACCACTTAACAGTAAGGTTGAACCGGGTTATTTGGTTATACGAAATGAGTATATTAATGGGCATCGTATCCTACGACGCCCATAGGTTGTGGTATATGTAAAGTGTAATAAATTGCGAGTGTATATATCGGGAAATCTGGCCAATTTGACGATATATATGAGGAATTTATTAAACTATGATATCTACCATATAGTATTTATGTGCTATGTGCTTTAGGATGGGGTGTAATCTTGGAACGGCATGTTACGTAAATAAATATGAGGATTATCAAATCGACGGATTCGATAAACTTCGGCGATTTATTTAAATGATATATCGGGCTAATATTAGATCCATAGTGTATGTTGTTATTCTTTGTGTGACCTTTTGGTTTGTCTTGAGTCGACCCACCACCCGTATGGATACCAAACGCAAACACACCAAACTAATACGAAATGGATTTTCGGAAATAAAACGGATTCTCGTCCGGGTTTGGGAATATTTTGAATTTGAGAATATGATTTCTGAACGAGTTGGTAATGTTAGGTCGTGCCGAGTCCGTAGTTGCTGTTTCGTGAGTTACTATACATCTTATTTCTACCGACTTCTTCTTGCTATTTTCTGGACTTGAGGTGAGTCATAGCCCCACTTTTTATTCTTGAACAATGTTTTCAATACTTGGGGTGAGAAACGTGCAAATCATTTTACGTGGACTATTTATCGCTTCTATATTCTTTCTAGAACTTGCTATGCGTATGGACTAGGATATGTTGTCAGCTTTAGTCACATATGTTTTGTGTGTACTATTCAAGGTTGGCTTATTTGGAATTGTCAGCTTTAGTCACACGGTTTCGTGTGTACTATTCAAGGTTGGCTTATTTAGATACTGTAGTGTGCACCTATAGGTTATTAATACTTCGGAGGTTATCCGAGTATTTATTGGTATTGCGGGGGTTACCCGAATATCTATGTTAGAACGGAGGGTATCCGTGTGTTATGTTGGAGTGGAGGGTATCCGCAGGCTTTTAGCGAATCCTTAGTCTAGCTAGCAAGCGTTTTGCGTATATGTCCACTATATTGTTAGATGAATTTAAACCTATGATCTCACCAGCGAAAGCTGACTTTTAGCACGTTTTCTCAGGTAATTAAGTGATGATATGCATGCTTGGAATGGAAGGCTCGGCTAAGGCTCATGGTTTATGGATCTATTTTTCTAAACTCTGATAATTAATTTTGGACCTACTGTTATGTTATTTTGGGACTAACTCTGAATGATGTTGGGATAAATGTAAACGTTAAAACCCCGTTTTGGTTGTGTTTTTATTATGTTTACTTTATCTCGTTCTATATTGTCTTGTGTTGGATACCAATCCCCGTAGCACCCCGAAAGCTTGTTGAGTCTTCCGCTGTATCAAATTTTGGGGGTGTTACACTTGTCAAGACCAAAGTATGATAAACACCTTTAATTGGAGCAGGAGTTGTTGAAGAGTCGAATCAACATATGCGGGTGAAGGTGCTGCAAATTGTGTGACCATGTCAAGACCACCACGTGAAATGAGCATTTACAACAATTTCTTAAGCTTTTTTTTACACATGATGTTACTCAACAAACTCAGAATGTGTGTTATGTTGTTCAAGGTAAGTTTTATCGTAACAATCATAATGCTACTAGAGTTGACGTCCATTAATAATGTAAATATTTTTCAACTAAGGCGAGTACAATCTTTGTTCAAGCTGCAGCTAAGATAAGCACGAAATTACAAACACACTTTATGAACATATATAGGCTTAACAAGGCTTGGAACTTACACAAACAACACATGAACATGGAAGAGTTTGCTATGAAGTCAATTATGAACAAGCTTCTTGCAACTTTCGCACAAACTTAGAGCTTCAGTGGCTTTATTAGAGGGTACGATCTAGCACAAACGTATTGCCTTTTGTATATTAGTAACTTATGTTTACTCATGTTTAGTTTTTTATAATATTATTTCGTAGTAAGTCTTTGTAATATTCCATGTGTACTTTGGTAGGAAGTACGTGACTTATATTATTTCGTAGTAACTTATCTATACTATATTATAATCCATTTGGTACTATTCTATAATAAGAAATGCTTAAAATTCAGACTTTTTTATTTCTTGTTATGAAAAGATTTCAAATATTGATTGAAGAATGATTTTCAAACATTAATTGCATTAATTGCAGAAAACTGAAAAACTGAAAAACAGAAAACCTGAAAAAATGAAAACTGGAAAACTGAAAAACTTAAAAACTAGAAAAACTGAAAACTGAAAACTTGAAAAATTGAAAAACTAAAAACTTGAAAACCTGAAAACCCGAAAAACTGAAAACAAAAAACAAAAAAGTATAAGTAGAAAAGCAGAAAATCTCTACTTATAAAGCATGAAGACAATTAAACGTGTAACCGACCCCAAAATATAGTCACAAGGTACCCGCCGCCGCATTGCGCGGGTACCATTTTAGTGTTTTAGAATGTACGCATTGACTTGATAATAATTGAATACAAAACCAAAGACCCTAATAAAAACTAAATCTAATGCAATTATAAAAGCGTAACATATGTCGTGTAAAGTCAGTTGGGGTTTACTCATCCCACATCAAGCAATGAAGAAAAGTAGCTACAAGATTTTGTGTTTAAATAGGAAGGCAAGGATACATGCCAACAATTGTAGGCTAGTTGAATCTTGTGCTAGTGGTGTCATTAAAAGTGTTGAATCTCAATTAGCTTGCTAATATTATGAATAAGTTTCATTTTGATGTCCCTTTAAACTAGCTTGACAGTGTTTAAGCCCTTTTGATTGACCTGGTTATGGTGTTGATATGGCTAGTCGCAGGTAGACCGAAGGAGGTTCATGTAGAAAAGTAATACTTAATAAATTCTTTAGCTATTTGTCTATCTCAATTAGCTAGCTAAACACGCTAAAATGTTTTAGCAAAAAGTTACATAACTCAAAGCTTTCTATATAATAAGCAACCTACGATAGCTTTTTAAATAAGCGCATAAGTCATGTATCCATTGACTTAATGATAATTAAAAACAAAACCAAAGACCATGAAAATAGTACCAATGTGATTATAAAAGCATAGCCTATGTGAATCAGTCTGAGCTACACATGTGTAATATGTTGGAAAAATTCAAAAGATATACACTTACAAGTTGTGTAAAATAATTGGGGTTTAGCCATCCCACATCGAGCTATGAAGAAAAGTAGCTACAAGATGTTGTGTTTAAATATGAAGGGAAGGCTACCGACATATGTAGGATAGTTGATATTTTCAGTTGCCCTCCTTTTTTAGAGCTTCCAGGATGTATCAATTTCTACTGATGAAAAATCATATGCTGGTATGGTCTTTTAAAGTGGGCTTTTCCAAATCTCAGTTATCTTACTAATATTATGAATAAGTTTAATGTTGATGTCCCTTTAAATTAAAGTAGCTTTAATTTACAGTGTTTCAGCTCTTTTGATATGACCTGGTTATAGTGTTGATATGGTTGGTCTCAGGTTAACCAAAAGAGATTCAAGTAAAAAAGTAGTAAAAATAGTTATTTGTTTATTTGAATTAGCTAAACACGCTAAAATGTTTTAGCAAGAAGTTATATATAACCCAAAGCCCTCTAGATAAGCAACCTACAATAGCTTTTTAAATAAGCGAGTAAGCCATCACTTTAATTACAAAGAACCTATGTTTGATAAGCTAACTTTCACAAATATCAACACGTTGTTCTTGTGACATTACTCTGGTTCAAATATGAAGTCTATTAAGCCCTTAATATTTTCTTAAGTAGTCGAATCAACTCTTCTTACTTGATGGTGAAACTAAATACTAGTAATAGACATCGACTCATTTCTATCTCATTTATTTTTCATTTTTTGTTTTTGTTGCATATGCTAACTTAAGACTATAAGGTTGTTCCCATGTTTTGAAAAATGCATCGTCAAACTCATATTTTATTTACAAATTTAAACTTTAATTTACTTTGTAATCTCTATATTCAAACGTTGTGAGAATTTATAAACCAAAGCTTACTTGCTAAACAACCCTTGTAACAATGCTTTTCTTTTCGTCAAGGTAATAAAGAGAACCTGTATGATGTCACGCCTTTAAATATCTTTTCTTTAATTTACTTTGTAATCTCTATATTCAAACGTTGTGAGAATTTATAAACCAAAGGTTACTTGCTAAACAACCCTTGTAGCAATGTTTTTCTTTTCGTCAAGTTAATAAAGAGAACCTGTATGATGTCACGCCTTTAAATATGATACAGGTCTTTTCTTTATAGGTCTTGTTTCGAAATTATCACTTGAGATCATCAAATCGGTGAACATTTACCTTGGTTATGACTGAAAATTTGTAATGTAAATAAAATGTTCTTAGATCCAACTTGACACACAAATCGAAAATGCCTTCTCATCCTCGTGGATCTTAAACAACAATGTCTGATTTTTGTCCAAGTAAAAATTTTTTTTGAACGATTACTTTCAATAACACCACCGGCTAATCCTCAAAACGAGGACCGCCAAAAACTAATTACAAATGTACAGCGGGAAATCACTCCAATCCTTCCATCTAACATTTTTAAATTTTGACCTATTCTTAATCCATGAAAAAGAGAAAGATTTCACTTCGGCGACCACCTCCCCAACCCTAAACGTTTTTTGTTGAAAAACCTTTGCATTCCTTGTTTTCCATATGACCCAAATTGTCACCATCACAATGCCTCTCATAATCTTTTTTCTCCATTTATTGCCGCCGATATTGTCAAATAAAAGAAGAAGGTCCTTGAAGTCGAAAGCACATAACGGGTCTACCTTGCACCATTTGCAAATAAACTCCACACACCGTAAGCAAAACCACACCCTATGAAAAGGTGTTTGAGATTTTCGTCATCCACCTCACAAAGTGGGCAGCTCATCGTGGGAATGAGAATTCTACGCTGGACCAGTTCATCCCGAGTAGGAATCCTAGCGAACTCGGCTCTCCAAACTAGCAAATTCACTTTGTTTGGAACCCAACTCTCCCATCGCATGTTCTGATTCCTACCTTGATCCCGATTCAGCCTCAATAACTTCTTGCACAGCGCCACCGAGAACCTGCCATCAACACTACACCCACTCCCATGAATCCTCCCTGTCTGAAAAACAAAAAGGTGTTTGAGATTTTTGTCCAAGTAATTAGTTCCTGTATATTTGTTATCCTACAAAATTCTAGTTGCTTTTAATAGAAATTAATAAAAGCAAAATGATACTTGAGTGACTCGCTCTCCTTTATTTATACTTTTTTTTTTTCAAAATAATCTATCTTTGTCTCGTTTTTTATACACAAGTTTAGTTTGATACCCAATAAAGAAATATTTTGGCCCATTTATGGTGACATTTTATACCAAAATCGAATAAGCTATGAGAAAGAATTGGGTTTTGGTTATCCCACATCGAGCTGTGAAGTAAAGTAGCTACAAGATGTTGAGTTTAAATAGGAAAGGAAGGATACCAGCAAATGCAGGCTACTTGATGTTTTCAAATGCCTTTTATATATGACTTCTTCCGCATGTATTTATTTCTACTTAAGCTTTTTGATGTAATGCTTAGTAATATAAATTCACATGCGGGAAAGTGTCTGTATAAGAAGTCTTTTTGAACTTCAACAGCTTCCTAATAATAAAAATACGTTTTTTCAAACTGTTGGTTTTGCTTCATAACCAAGTTTAAAGATTAGGTCAAGTAAAGTATGATGACCATGTCAAGACCTCCATGTGAAATAAGCATTTACAGCAAATTCTTAAGCTTTTAAGACACATGACGTTAGTCAGCAAACTCACAACGTACGTTACGCAGTTCAAGGAATATGGTATCACAAACAATCTTAATCGATATCTGATCACTAGAGCTGACGTCCATCCAGAATGTAAATTTGTTTCAACTAAGGCGAGTACAATCTTTGTTCAAGCTCAGGATCCAGCTAAGCTAATGTAAGCGTGGAATTACTAAAACGACACTTGATGAACATATATAGGCTCAATGATGCTTGACACTTACGCGAACAACACATGAACATGGAAGAGTTTGCTATGAAGTCAACCATGAACAAGCTTCTTTAAATATGAAGGGAAGGATACCAACAAATCTAGGCTAGTTGAGGTTTTCAATTGCCCCATTTTTTTAACCTTACCAGCATGTATACTAGCATGTATCTATTTCTACTGATGTAAAATAATATGCTGGTAGGGTCAATAAAAGTTGCTTTTTCGAATCTCAAATATCATGAATAAGTTTCATGTTGATGTCCCTTTAAAGTAGCTTTAGAGTGTTTAAACCCTTTTGATTGACCTGGTTATAGTGTCGATATGGCTGGTCTTGGGGTGGACCGAAGGAGGCTCTTGAAGATTCTTGTAAAACAGTTAGACTTCAATTTGAATTAGCTATACACGCTAAAATGTTTTAGCAAAAAGTTATATAGCTCAAAGCCCTTTACATGATAATCAAGCTACGATAGCCTCACATTAGGACTATAAGTTTGCGCTTTCGTTAGGAGCTACTTTGTTTAGTAATAAAAGATGGAAATTTTTACGCATCGCTCATCCAACTACTACTGTGGACTCATTTCTTGAATCTTTTCTTCATAGTTCTTGTTTCGAAAATGTTATTTGAGATCATCAAATCAGTTTAGGGCCTGTTTCTTTTTTCCTTACGGGGGAAGATTTGGGTCCCACTAAAAGATTTAATATTGTTCCTTTTGAAGGTGGGGTTCATTTAATTCATTGTCTTGGTGTGTACGTATCTACACACAATGAAAAATGACACTCTCTAAGAAGTTACAATATACATGGGCCAGCATGGACTCACTTTTCACTTAACCTAGAAAAAAAAACACACCCATAGTACCGTATACCTTAGTTATGATTGGAAATATCCACAATAACTAAAGTGTTCGTAAATTCATCTTGACTCATATCCCAAATCAAAAATGCCTTTTCATCCTCGTGGATCTTAAACAACAATATCTAAAATCCCTTGCACGTGTGATTTTTGTCCAAGTAATTAGTTCATGTATATTTGTTATCCTACAAAATTTAAGTAGGTGTTAATACAAATGAAAGCAAAATGATACTTGAATGACTCATTGTTCATAATTAATGAATTATTTATACGTTTTTGTTTCAAAATAATCTATCTCAGTCTCGTTTTTATTCTAGGCTCGAATGCATGACTTATGTCTCTTTTTCAATTTATAAAATGTAAGATGAATCTAGGGTGTTCACAAATCAGGTAATACTCACGGGAATTAAAAACCGGAATAAATCGAACTGAATTTGTGATCGAACTAAATTGTCAAAATTGAACCAAATCAAATGTTCGGTTTTTTTCAGTTTGGAAATGATTTTGGCAACATGAAACCGAACCAAACCGAAAACCAAACGGAATTCAAAATTGGTTTTCATAAGTTTATGTTGAAACCCAATAAAATGTTGGCTCATTTAGTGTGACATTTTGCGACATTTTTAGACCAAAATCGAATAAGGCATGAGGAACCATTGGGTTTTGCTTATCCCACATCGAGCAGTGAAGTAAAATAGCTGGAAGATGTTGAGTGTTTTTTTTTTTTTTTTTTTTTTTTTTTTTTGGGTAAAAGGTCAACGACCCGGTAAATATATTACTCCAAAAAACGTTTAAGTACAACGGATATGGGTGAATCCCATATCTCAGCCCGTTACATAGGCGAAAAGCTTACATAACAAGATACTTCCAACGATCAAAACAAGAAAACCAAGCCATTAATCACATGATAGTAGTGACTTTAACAAAAGATAAACTACTTCCTACGACTTTGGAGATTAACACCATAAATGGCATTAAGAGCATCCAATTCCCCTGGAAGATCATAAGTGTGCTTCGAATAATCATCAAAGTCATACTCATCTTCACGTTCATGACCACCACCAAAAAGATTTGCTGATTCGTCAAACGTGTTAAGAACCTCATCCTCATCGCTTTCAGAAACCACAACCTCACCCACCTTCGAAAATGGGTTAGTCCTCTTAGTGACAGAGGTAGACGGAATGGGATGACCAGCATCATCCACAAGAATAGCTTTCCTATCGATCAGTAGCTCTTCAAGCTTACTAATTTTCTCAGCAATAGGAGTAGATCCACCTTCCATAGTTCCCATTGAATCACTCACAAGTGGTTCTTGCATATCACACACAAGAGGGACTTGTGATGTAGTACCAGTCTTAACCGACGCATCATTATTAACTTCCCTTGTACTGCCAGCATCTACATCCATGTTAGTAACAACCGTAGGAATAGCAAATCCATCAGTATCATCCATATTAAGAGCATCAAACTAATTAGAAGTAGTGATCTTGATACCACTCGTACTAGCCACATCAGAAGCTTTCTTCTTACTGACATTAGCTTTCTTTGGTTCTGGAAGAGTCTTTTTGGGCTGATATTCAAAATGCTTACCCACCACAGGTTTGATAAAACCTCCTCGACCTGGATTCGAACCAACTTGCTTACCCTTCTTCTTATTGTTAACAGGTTGGAACCCATCACTTGCGTTCTTAGTAGGTTGAGCATCGGAATGACAACCTTAGGGCACTCATACAAAGTATGACCAAATACCTTACATTTATCACAGCGAGGCGGTTTCCACTCATATTCAACCCGGATCATCTCTATAGTCGAACCCGTACCATCAAGTAGAGGAATCTCAACAGTGAGACTGTCCTTTAGTACCTCATCCGACTTAACTTCAATCATACACCTAGCAAAGCTACTCCGGCCCCAAGATTCCTTGCACATTTGGTGATTCTTCTTGCATGTAACTACTACGTAAGCTTATTAAGCTTAGTAATGCAAATTCACATGCGGTAAGGGTCTCTGAAAAAAGTCTTTTTGGAATTTCCATTAGCTCACTAATATTATTAAGAAGTTTTTTCAGCCCGTTGTTCTTACGCTATAACCCAAGCTTAAAGATTGAGTCAACTAAAGTAAGGAAAATGTTTAATTCATAATAAATATGTGAATTCAAATTTTTAACCAAAATCACTTAGATTTCACCATAAGCTTAAAGATAGAGTCAACTAAAGTATGATCAACATAAGCTTAAAGATTGAGTCAACTAAAGTATGATCAACATAAGCTTAAAGATTGAGTCAACTAAAGTATGATCAAGACCACCATGTGAAATGAACACTTGCAACATCATTTTAAGCTTTTTTACACACGATGTTAGTCAGCAAACTCAGAACGTGCGTTATGTTGTCCGAGAAATGTTTTATCGTAGACATCCTAATCCGACTAGAGTTAACGTCTATCGAGAATGTAAATCTTTTCAACTAAAGCGAGTACAATCTTTGTTCAAGCTCAAGATACAGCTAAAGCTAAGTGCAGAATTAAACAACACACTTGATGAACATATATAGGCTTAATGATGCTTGGAACTTACACGAACAACACATGAACATGGAAGAGTTTGCTATGAAGTCAATCATGACCAAGCTTCTTGCAACTTTCGCACAAAGTTTAGAGCTTCAGGGTTTTATAGAGGGTATGACCAAACGTATTCACTTTTGTATATTAATAACTTAGGGTTTTAACTGATGACTATGAAGTAGGAACTATCGACCTATATTAGTAACTTATGTGTTTAAAATGTTGTCTAAGTTATTGGAAAAAAAAACACCATACTATATAATAATATAAAACTAATGCAAGTATAAATACATACATATATAGCCTGGATAAGCTAGTGCTCACTAAATCAAAGCAAGTTATTATTCCCCTTATTTGTTTGAGGGTGCTTGGGATTGATTTTTTCCTAGCTTATTCACTTTATTTAATAAGCACTTTGTACGTTGTCATGTTTGGGTCACCTAAGCTGCTTTTGATTATTTTCGAGTGAAATGAACAATATTCAGTAACGATATTAACTTTGCTAAGATGTTTAGACATCAATAACTTATAAATATGAATTATTGACTTAAAAAGAAACTAATGATTTTCAAAATATGAATTATTGACTTAAAAAGAAACTAATGATTTTGAAATGTCCCCGTTCACTTAATGATAAGTAAAACCAAAACCAAACACCTCAAAAAACAAAACTAATGCAATTATAAACATGTCGGTCTGATCTATACATGTGTAAAATGTTGGAAAACTCAAAACATATACATTGACAAATTGTGTAAAATAACTAAAATCAGTTGGGGTTTAGTAATCCCACATCGAGCAACGACGAAAGGTAACAACACGGTGTTAACCAATGGGCCTATGGTCTAGCAGTATGGAGGTTTTACCCTCCTAGGCAAGGTCTCTAGTTTGAGTCTTGTCTAGGGCGATGGGGATTTCCTCCTAGGCAAGGTCTCTAGCATCCATAACACAAAAAAAAGTATATTGTACTTCTCTTAAATTGGGGGGGGGGGGGCAACATGGATTTTAGCATATTAATATTTTAGATTTTCACAAGTTTCACAAATATAGCATATAACTACTACTTACAACTCAAACTTTTGGGGGGGGCACAACCCCTCCCTGCCCCTTAAATCCTCCGTCCATGGTTGTGTGGGTTCGCTACTCCTTCTGGGCTAGGGGCCATGTAGCCACAATTGCCGTCCAAAAAAAACAACACGGTGTTAAGTTTAAATAGGAAGGGAAGGATACGAACAATTGTAAGCTAGTTGAATGAGATATGAGAACCAACTGGGTTTTGGTTATCCCACATCGAGGTGTTAAGTAAAGTAGTTAGAAGGTGTTGAGTTTAAATAGGAAGGGAAGGACAACATCAAATGTAGGCTGGTTGATTTTCTCAAAGGCCCTTCTTGAGTATCTTCTCCTGCATATATCTACTTTTACGTAAAGCTTATATGAGGCTTAGCAAAGTAAATTCATATGCGGTAAGAGTCTCCAAGAAAGGGGGTTTCAGAAAAACAATTAGCTTCTAATATTATTATTATTATTATTATTATTATTATTATTATTATTATTATTATTATTATTAATATTTTATATGCAACCCAACAGATAACTAATTGGAATCAAACTAATGCTTTAGTCACTTGCTGTCTTGTCTAATCATGTCCAGAATGGTAAGTAGTCAATGTTTGGTTTTGGAGGTGTTGTATGAGAACCATAGTTTTGAAAAATAGTACATCAAATTACCTAGTGCGTTTGGTATGCCGCCATCAATCACAATGGAAATGATTTTGATAGTAGTGGTGGATCCCTCGGTATGAAAGATCCATGGCTTACTCTTTTGATGTATATGAAGTATAGAGCATTTCTATCATTCATTACTATAGTAGTGGGCCCTTCATCTTAAACAAATACCTTTAATCACTTTCATAGTCATAGTTTTATTCCCATAGTCGGATACCAAAGGCACCCTTAGAAAGGTTGTTACGGTAGTTGTCAAAGTACAAAAGAATGTCACAGTATGCATGCAGTTCGGTCATTGGTTATGGTTGTGTTTTAAAATGCAAGTATAAATAAAAATAATGCAACTATCCGAACTGGGTATCGAGTCTCGGTTGAATCAGCTAATCGCGTTTGACAACGTTGTTGTCTATAACTTCGTTTCTTATCAGCATCAATCGCCATGACATCTTGTTTACTAACGGTCCTATCCACGCTGAAGAACCTGTCTGCAAAGTATAATACTGGGTGTCGAGAAGATTGGGTGCTCTCGTGGTTGCATATATTACCTTTACGGATTCTGTACCACTTTACTTACTCCTTCGATTTACAAACTATACAGCTAACCTATTGAGCTTTTCAGCAAGTGTAGCATAAGGTACCTGCAACAATGGTCATGGCATCAAAATGAATAATGTGTCCCAATAATTAAAACATTTTGAAATCTATCTTTTATTTCAATAAATGGCTTTTTACCATCATGAAAATCATTTATTGTGGATAACAATTAAATTACAGACTTGGCAGTAAAATTTTCAAGCATAGTTCAGAGGTTTAAATCCAATTATTGGTTTTGCTCACTTCAGTTTACGCTACCGAATAAGAGTATCAAAAGTTGTAAGTTAATAATGTTTTTATTTTTTTACCACAACAAGTAACACGAATTACTTGACAAGGCAACTTATCACGTAAGCATAACAGATAGAGTTATCTACAAACCTGGGCTTCTGTGGTGCTAGAACCAAAATTTGGACGCGTCAGTGCCAAAACTACTTTACTATCATCATCCAGAACCCAAATATACCTTAGTGAGTGCACATTAAACCAAAAGCTATCAATAGCTTGCTCACTAAAATCACAACCCTGCATTTTGAGTTTTCTTAATCTTGGGCACCCCATTGATAACGCCTTTAGTCCTTCATCGGATCCTCCTATATAAGCAAGAGAAAGAAATCTTAGATTAATACCATACTTTCCGATAAACCCCAAACCTACATCCGTCAAAGCTTCCTCATAAAGATTGATGCTTAGCCTCTCAAGTTTGATGCAACCGATTAACATAGTTCGGAACCCACTGTCTAGTGGTGTAATTGTTTCTATATCATCTTTGTCTTTACCAACCCACAAGTCAAGAACACGCAAATTCTTCAAATTAGTACCTATACACTTCAAAGCTTCATTTGAAATATCTGAGTTCAATACGCAGATATTCCAAATTACAACATCCTTGTGCCACATCAATCAGTCCCATGTGAGTCCCGGAGCAATACCTAAAGGTGAGCTTCCGCAATTTTTTGCAAACCTGACTTATTACTTGCAACCCCTTGTCTCCACATACATTGGTAACGAGGACTTCCAAGTTGGGACACCTCTGAATAAATAAACACTGACAATTTGCTTCAACATTTAGATAGTAAAATTCCAATTCCCTTAGCTGATTCAAAAGAGGGTTTACAAATGAAAGTGAAGGTTCAGGAAAATCATTTATTCCTAGACAACGAATAGTCGATGGAAACTTAAAACTACCATACTCTATATCTTCTCTATACATAACCCCGTTGAAATGTTCTAATTTAACAGCATGGCTAAAAGCGTCTCTTAGGCTATCATCTATATAGCTTGTACAAACATTTAGAGATACTAAAGATTTGCTACAATTTTTAACCAGAAGTGCAACATCTTTAACATCAAATTGATCACAAAAGTACTTAGAAGAGAACGTTTCAATGCCTGCATTACGCAAAGCCAGTTCTTGTAACCATTTCACGTATCCTCCATCCAGATCTTTAAGGTCTAAACACAGCGTCCTTAACTCATTACAACCCTTAGAAATATGCATTAGACCATTCTCGGAAATCCCTTCACAATCAACAATCCTTAAAACCTTTAAATCTCTACCTCGGGTTCTAGCCAAGAGCTCGAGATCTGAATCATTAATAGCCACATTACGAATGTGAAGTGATTTCAAGCACTTAAACGAAGAAGATATTTCTCGAATCCATGGGGTGATGTACACACCCGATTTCTGTCTCAAATCCATTCGAGACGGATATCCTTTTAAGGTTAGGGACTCGAGAAACGGAAAGCGTTGAGATAAACGCAATGGCGTGGGAGTGTAATGCAAGTGAACAGTTACATGTTTACGTGTCATACAATCGATCTCGTACCATCTACAGCAAACCAAAGAAACCGAGTTTCGATCACTAGGATCGTGTATGTAAGGTATAACACAGTTAGCAACTGTCTCCATTGGGTTTATTGACATACCTAAATTGCAAACATAAACACGTCAAAACATTAGTTGTTATAAACCGAGTTTGACAGCAACATAAGAAATCAACATAGTTGTCGAAATTTGTGCATTATAAAAAAAATATAATAAAAAAAATAAAAATAAAAAATAAAAAATCTTACGATGGACTTAAACAGATGTGTGTTTCTCTTCGTCGTGTGAGCTTTTTACTATCGTACTTTTTCCTCACGAGCTTAGGTTTTGGTTTATTTATAGGTTAGTATATGCTTATTTTCTTGGGCTTATTTTAATTTGTATGGGCTTACATGTATTTATCGCGTTAGCCCGTAAAATCTAAAATAAGTTGTTTGAAGAAAAATCGGAATCATATAAGCTGAAAATAAGTTTTTTCTAAAACAAAGTTTTAGATTAGTTTTCTTTAAGGTGTTTCTTACTTATGTCTTAGCTTGTATAAACTTATAAGCCTAGAAGTTTGAATAAACCGTAAAGTAAATAAAGGCCCCTTTCGAAATAGAACACATTACAAAATGCTATAAAATTTTCATGTCTATAGTATTATTGTTCATCGGGAGCCTTTTCGGGATCTTCAAACGGTCGGCTCTATGCTCACTACGGAAGAAATGAGGTTAAAGTCACGGGTACAAGATACATTTATTGATTCTACTTCATCCTCACCAATGGTGTTATTGGCCAATTCTGGTTCTAATGCTCGCCGTTCTTCTCCTACGGAAAAGGTACACAAACCTTGCTTCAATTTTAATAAGGGGTCGTGTCGTTTCGGTTCATATTGCACCACCTGTTATTCTGTTAATGCCCCACCTATGTCGCAAGCTACTGATACCACAACCCCATTGGCTTTTTACTCTACGCACACACCCATGCAGGCTTGCACATAATTAGGGCCCACCAGGTTTCACCAATTTACCACTGGCCCAATATATTAATTATACCCAGCCAGGCAGCCAGCCCAGCATATTACTTATCCCCTTCCAGCCCAACCTGCTACCTATACACCAAATATATCTATACTAATTAAAAGTGTTACACCCGACAAACCACGAGAACCAAAAATGTGGTTAACGCTTTTTTAAAAGAATATTGGCATCTATGATATGCTGAAGTAGACAAACATAAACGTGTGAACATATTACTACTGTTATGAACATTTACCATATTGTCATCTGTGATATGCGGAAGTAAACAAACATAAATGTGTGAACATATTTCTACGATTATGAACATTTACCATACTAGATGAGTACCTGTGTATAATAACGGGATTTTATTGCAGATAGTTATAATGATATACTAGTCACACAAAACGTTACACTTAATCAAAATATAAGTTTTTTAAAATTTCAAGTTTTCAAGAAATGAGATACACAAATTATATGTAGTATACATTGACATCTGTGATATACTGAAGTAAACAAGCATAAACGTGTGGACATTTTGCTATAGTTATGAACATTTACCTTGATTACGAGTTCTTTGTTTTTTAAGCTATTTAGCTGTCCACCTTGTTATGTAAGCTTTATCGCCTATGTAACGGGCTGAGATATGAGATTTCACTTATATCCTTTGTACTTAAATATTTTTTGGAGTAATACATTTACCGAGTCTTTTTGACCTTTTACCCAAAAACATTTACCTTGATTTAGAAAACGCGCAAATAGATTATAAACAATTACCTTGCTTTAAAGATGAGGCAGATATTTTTCAAACTTCAAGAACGGATAAAGCATCATGAAGGGTAACAACGGTTTTAAAACCAATGCTAGTCACCAACTTCTCCTTTTGAATAAGTTATACCAAACAAAAAATCACAACCTATTAAACTTTTGCAAATCTTACAAATTAAGTGTTAGGGAAGTGAGGAGAGAAAATAAAATAAGAAAATAAGAAATATTTTAGCCATACATTTCAAATGAAAATGAAAAGGGAGAAATTCATAAGAGATTGCATCTTTTTAATGTGCATCTAAAATAAGCACCTTCTGTTACTTTTCATTCTTCTAATTTTTACTTTTACTTCTCATTTGATCCCAACTCATTAAGTGTCAATGTGTCACGGCTAAAATAGGTTTCAACCCATTAAAGTATTATTGTTTTGGTAATTTATATTTTTAAATATTTATATAATTAAATGATAATTTAAACAAAAGATTATTATTCAATTAGGATAATACTATCTCCGTCTCAAATTAATTATCCATATTTCCTAAAATGGATGTCTCAAAAAAATTGTCTATTTTTCTTTTTTTAGTAAAAACTAGAGAATTTAATGAGGGAATATTCTATTTGAGTGGTTGAGAAATAAAGTGACCCCATTTTTATTAAACTTTGTGTTTTTTGTCTCTTGACAATTATTTTGAGACGGAAGGAGTAATAAGTTTAAGGATGACATATGTCGTCGCTAAACTGCTGCTGCAGCAGAAACTGTTCATTTCCAGGTTTAGTCCGGAAAAAGGGAGTAAATTGCATAAATCGTCCCTAAACTTTGGCTAGATTGCATGTTTCGTCCCAACTATTACGAAAGTGCAGAAATCGTCCTTGTGGAAAACCTTTGAGCAAATTTTCGTCCCTAAACTTTGGCAAGATTGCATATTTCGTCCCAACCAAATTGCATGTTTCGTCCCAATCAGGGACGAAAATTTACTCAAAGGTTTTCCACAGGGACGATTTTTGCACTTTCGAAATGGTTAGGACGAAACTTGCAATCTGGCCAAAGTTTAGGGACGATTTATGCAATTTACTTGGAAAAAGGAAAAATTCTACCAAAACTATGATACAAACTGTCCACTTATTCATTCCAAAACAATCAAACGAAGTCATAGTTTTCGAAAATAACGATACAATTAAGCTAATACTAATATGAGAATGCAAACAACAGAATGATGTCAATACAAATACAAATCACATACTAAATCCCTAATCGTCACCAGATTGAGATTCACCATCACCATCTGCATCATCATGTACCATCTGGCTAGTTCCAGAAGCAAAGGTTGGGTTGTAAAGTTGATGGTCCGGAAGAAACCCTTGGGGAGTAGAGCTAGGGTCAGGAACCACTGAGGGAGTGTACATTGGGGGATGGGTGAAGAATGAGGAAAAACCTGCTTCTGCTTGTTGTCGGCTCAAGTAAGCAAAAAAGTCGTTAACAACGTTTTCTGTACTTGTAGCTGCCTGTGTAAGTCGCTTAGCTTGTTCTATGCACCTCGCTGTTTCTGCCTCCTGTTCCCTAATCATCCGAGCAACATCATCAACACGTACCAACTGGCTCGTTCCCGTAGCAAAGGTTGGGCTGTAAAGGTTATGGTCGGGAAGAAACCCTTGGGGAGTAGAGCTACGGTCGGGAACCACCGAGAGAGTGTACATTGGGGGAGGGGTGTAGGATGAGGAAAAACCTGCTTTTGCCAGTTGTTGGTTGAAGAAAGCAAAAAAATCGGTAAGCTTCTTTTGGTTACTTGCAACTGCCTGTGCATCTCGCTCAATTTGTTCTTTATGCCTTGTTGTTTCTACCACCTGTTCCCTCATCATCTGAGCAACTTCTTCCCGGGTACAATAATCTTTGGTAGGTTGTGCGCTGCTGTTAGAAACCTGTAAACCACCCAAAACGATGTCAACACAATTACAAAACACATCCTAAATCCCTACTCGTCATCAGATTGAGAATCACCATCACCATCATCACGTACATGGATTTACAGATTTGACAAGATAACTTTATCACTCCCTACCTCTTGGATGAAACATATACTATCTATGATAGAGACGATGCAAAATCTAAATAAAAGCATAATAGATATACTTATTTACAAACCTCGAAATCTGGACGGGTGAGCCCCAGTCTAGTATCATTATCGCTGTTAAACCAAATATACCGTAGTGATTTTATATTTAACCAAAAATCCTTGACTGCTTGATAGCTAAAGGGACAATTCGTCAATTCCAATTTTTTTAATTTTGGGCACCCCTTTGATAACTCCATAAGGCCTTCATCGGATCCGCCAATACTAGCAAGACACAGATCTCTCAAATTAACACCATACTTACCGATAAACCCCAAACCTACATTTGTCAAAGCTTCGGGATAAAGATCAAGAGTTAGCCTCTCAAGTTTGCTGCAACCAATCAACATAGCTCGGATCCCATTGTCTAGTGGTAAAATTGTATTGTATTCTTCATCTTCTTTTTGATGTGCACGGATACGGAAAACACGCAAATTCTTCAAATTAGATCCTATACACTCCAAAGCTTCATTTGAAATATTAGTGAGTTCGACATGTAAATATTCCAAATCTGGACATCCTTGTGCCACAGCCATTAATCCCACATGAGTCGCGGAGTAAAAAGTCAATTTGCGCAATTTCTTGCAATTGTGACTAATAAAGCTCAATCCGACATCTCCACACACATGCTCCGTATGAAGAATTTCCAAGTTAGGACACCTCTGAAGAAAGAAACACTGACAAGACCACTCGTGTGGAACATCTAACCCCTTAAAGTCCAATTCCCTTAACTGATTCAATAGGGGTTCAACAAACCGAATAGAACCTTCAGGCAAACAACTTAAGCCTAAACTATGAATACTCGAGGGGAACTTAAAACCACTATACTGCTCGTCTTCATCAAAATAAGCGCCGAAAAAATCTTGCAAGTTAACAGCATTACCAATGGCCTGTGCTGCATCGTCTATAAGACATGAATCAACTCTTAACGAAACTAAAGACTCCCTACATTTTTCTACAAGGAACGCAACATGTTCTTGACCAAAGGGAGTATTAATAGCATCAATATACGAGAACTTCTCAATCCCTGTTTTACGCAACGCCAGCAAGCGTAACCATTTCCCACGTTCCTCTACCACCTCGTCACCAACAACCAAATCAACTTTTTCCAAACATAATTCTCTCAACTCGCTAAAGTGCTTAGCAACACACATTAGCCCATTCTCTGAAAACCCTTCACACATAAAAATTTTCAAACTCGTCAGATCCTTCCCTCGGGTTTTTGCAAGGAAGTCGAGATCAGAATCACGAATAACTGAATGACGAATACGGAGCGATTTTAAGCGCGTAAGAGAGACAGGTATTTCCCGAATCCACTCATTTACGTCATCAATTCCTCCAGTAACACATTTTATTCCTTTTATTGTTAGGGATTCGAGAGATGGAAACCGTTTAGATAAACGAGACGGTGGGGGTGCGTAATGCACGTGCACAGTCAAGTGCTTACGTGTGAAACAATCGATCTCGTTCCTACTACGACAAACCAACGAAACAGAGTTCCTGTCATCACCATTTTGTATGTACGGAATAACACAGTTGAATACAGTGTCCATTGAAGACATTTGACCCTCCTTCAAGTAGTAAAAAAAACACGTAAGACAGCAACTTAAATAGCAATAAAAACACGTTAAAATGCACAAAGAAAACAACATAAAACTATAAAAAGCAGCATAAGCATTAAAAACGACAAAAATGTAAAAATGCAAAAACCGGCAACCTAAACGGCACTAAAAAACAGCAAAATAATCAATAAAAGAACAAAACTAAAAAGAGCAAAACTAACAGCAACTTATTACAAATATACTACAGACTAAGCTTATTTGGCCGGCTTATATTTATGAACTTATTTTTCAATTTAGTTTGTTTAAGCTTACTTAGCAGGCTTACGAGCTTAGGCTTATGAGCTTACTCGCTTATTAAACCTTTATATATATATATATATATATATATATATATATATATATATATATATATATATATATATATATATATATATATATAAAGCTTATAAGCTCATCTTTTAGGCTTATGAGCTTTTCAAAAGTTCAATAAGCCCACAAAATACGCTTAAACAAACACCCCCTAAGCATCTATTCTTAATTGATGGGCTTATTGAAAAGTTCAATAAGCCAATAAAATACAGTTAAACAAACACCCCCTAATAAGCTCATAAGCCAGTGTTATTTGTCTATTCATAATTGATGGGCTTATGAGCTTATCAAACAAATAAGCTTAGACAAACACTGGCTTATCATATTTTCAATAAGCCCAAAAATTTAAGCTTATGAGCTTTTCAAAAGCTCAACAAGCCGACAAAATACCCCTAAGCCAGTGTTATTTGTCTATTCTTATCATATTTTCAATAAGCTCAATAGCCCAAAAGTTTAATGGGGTGTTTGGATAAGCTTATGTAGCTGGCTTATGGGCTTATTTGACTTTGGAAAAGTCGATAAGCTCACTTATTGAAGCTTATGAACTTCACATTATTGGCTTAAGCAAATAATCTAAACCTAATAAGCTCTAAAAAGTGAGGTTATCAGCTTTTTCCAAAATCAAATAAGCCCATAATAAGCCAGCTAAATAAGCTAATCCAAACGCCCTGATATCATTCGGGTCGACCCGCATCTTTTTAAAATGGTGGTATTTGGATTTATCAATTACAAGTACTGCCTAACTACATAAATGGTCCTTGTGGTTTGTCGGGTTTGTCAGGTTTGTCGGATTCAACATTTTTTATTTTCGTTACAGGTTCAGTCACTATGGTCTTTCTATTAGATAGGTTGGGTGTAGGGATGTCATTCGGGCTGACCCGACTTGAAATCGACCCGAGTCAAATCTGGTCGGGTCAAATATTATATTCGGGTCAATTAGAATTGACCCGAGTTCTAAACAAGGTCGGGTTCGGGTATGTTTATTTTAGCCTTGACCCGAATTGACCCGACCCGAATCCGACCAACCCAAATCAATCAACACTAAACATATTGAAGTAAAATGGACCTAGACCCGAACCCGAATTGAACCAAACCTGAATTGACCCGACCAGAGTGACCCGAGTTCTAAACAAGGTCGGGTCCGGGTATTCTTTTTAGAGGCTTGACCCGAGTTGACCCGAACCCGACCGGTTTAACCCAAATGACACCCCTAACTGGGTTGGGTTAGAATTATTGTTTGGAGAGGGGTTATGGTTAGCGGGTGTGTGTGTGTATAACTATGTGTTTGTATCTGATCGAGGATTGAAGATGAGAAAGAAAGGCTTAAAAAGGTATTCGGTTTGTTATAAATTTTAATGTATATTAGCTATACCAGATCTTTTTAAAATTCACTAAGAATTTCGACACATTTTGATAAATACATTAGTTTTCTTTAGCATTTGGCCTAAATAGAAATACTTTGTATTATCTCAGTTAGCTATTTATATATTTCTCACAAATTCATAATTTGCCAAAAAAAATTTGGTTCTAAACTATGTGGATTATCTCTCATTTCAAAGTGCAAATTTACATAAAAGTTTATACACTTTTCTCATTTCAAAGTGAGAATTGTGAAAGTATTGTTGGTAGAGGAATGTTTTTGAGCCAGGATAATGCACTCGTCAAATGCAGCAAGATTGTTTTCACACATATTTTTAGCGTGATGTGTATTTCGTTTTTGGTTATGTGACCAGTAAGTAAGTATGAAACTTGATTGTGATTAAAAAAATAAAAAATCTCATATTATCAATTCAATTTCATGGTGTGAGAGCCTCCAATCGATATTTGATTCACTAAAGCACACAAACCACCATGTTTATTTTATGGCATTAATCATATATACTTGCACAAAGAAGCTTCTCCTTATAAATAATACATTGATATTGTAATCCCGCAACATCATAGTTGGTTTATCACTTCAGCGTCACCTTATCACCTATGACCTATCCAATAACATATCAATAACTAAACTACCCTCTTTAGAAAGAAAAAAAATCAGTAACACTTATTGGTGTATGTAGGTCCCACAAAACACCCTAACAAAAATAATCGACACACTTATTAAAAAAAAAAAAAAAAAAAAAAAAAAAAAAAACATTGCAACAACAAAGGAAGAACGGCACACCAATGGCGTTATCGCCGGTGCCCAAATGAGGGAGCCATTGGTTGAAAGGTTGCGAACGGTGGGTAAATGTCCTCACACCGTGCTCTCTTAAATGACTCATTGTTTCAAAATATTCTATCCGTGTCTCGTTTGTATATATAACTTTAGTTTGAAACCCAATAAAGAAAAATGTTGGCACATTTAAAATCAAAAAAGTAATGAGGAACAATTGGGTTTTGGTTATCTCATATCGAGCAGTGAAGTAAAGTAACAACAAGATGTTGAGTTTAAATAGAAAAGGATTGGTACCATTAAATATAGGCCAATTGATGTTTTCAAATGCTCTCTCTTTGTGAGTGTCTAGCATGTTAATTTGTATTTCTATGTGAGCTTATATTAAGCTTAGTAAATGTAAGTTCATATGCTAGGGCTCTCATCGAGGAAGGGTTATTTTGAATTTCAATCAGCTTACTAATATTATAAATAAGTTTTTTTTTTTTTTTTTTTTTTTTTTTTTTTTTTTTTTTTTTAACATTTGCTTTTATGAAATAACTTATGCTAAAAGATGATATACACCTAAAACTGAAGCACAGTTGAATCAACATATTGCGGGTGAAGGTGTTCCAGATTATGTGACTAAAACAGCCATGTAAAATGAGCATTTACAGCAAATTCTTAAGCTTTTAAGACACATGATGTTAGTCAGCAAACTCATATTTACGTTATGTTGTTCAAGGAATGTTTTATCGTAACAATCTTAATTCTACTAGAGTTGACGCCCATCAATACATAAATCTTTTTCAACTAAGGCTAGTACAATCTTTGTTCAAGCTCAAGATCCAGCTAAGCTAAGCGTGGACTTACGAAACGCACTTGAAGAACATATATAGGCTTAATGATGTTTGTAACCTACACAAACAACACATGAATATGAAAGGGTTTGCTATGAAGTCAATCGTGAACAAGCTCTTGATAACAACGCCGTCTATGATTAAAAAAAATGAAATCAAAGCAAGTTGTTATTCAACTATTCGTTGAGGATGCTTGGGATTGATTTTAGCTTTTTCACTTTATTAGATAAGCAATTTGTACATTGTCGTGTTTGGATTACCTAAGCTGCTTTTGATTATTTTTCGAGCTAGACAATGATATTAGCTTTGTTAAGATGTGTAAAAAGAAATTTTTGTTTTGAAATGTACCTATTGACTTAACCACTCAGGGGTAGCGTATGGCAAAAGAGCTTGTAACTATCACTTTAAGATGTGTGAGGTCTTAAGTTCAATTCATGTTATGTGCAAACAACCCTTAAGTGGCCACGCCAACCTTCTGAAAAGGGAGCGCCTATCTAGTTTGAGTTTGTATGCCGGTGAGTTCAAACCCTGTGAATTAGTCGGCCAATAGGTCAGAAACCATGGTTTACCAAAAAAAATGTCCCCATTGACTTTATGATTATTAAAAACAAAACCAAAGACCACGAAAATAAAACTAATGTAATTATAAAAGCATAACATTTGAGAAATGGTTTTAACTAAAACATGTGTAATAACTTGGGTGAATTTAAAACATACTAGCAGGGTACCCGCGCGTTGCAGCGGTGGGTACCCTGGAATTAATAAAAATGTCACGGGAAGTCATTCCGACACCTAAATTTGCCTCGAGAACGAAATACTAAAAGATGTGGTAAACTACACTTCCCACCCTAGCATATATTTACAATCTTAGTCCCTAAGGGTGCAATAGGGTTCACACAAGGTCCAAAACACTTTCCTATATAAACCTCATTATACCCTCACTTAGGGTTTGACACCATTTCTCTCTCAAACCAGCCGCACTCTATTTCTTCTTCTTCTCTAGTCGTTTTTTTGGCCAAACAAACACCACCACCGGCCACTTAAACTCACCGCCACCGCCACCACTATACTCCTTACAACCTCCCCATCATTTTGACGTACATCACGTGTTAAGAAACACCTCCCAACACCACGATTAACACCACCACAGCTCGAGTTCATCACCAAAACCATCTCTTTCTCGTTTTGTTGATACCGGCGATCGAAGGTAGGAAAACCCACCACTCTTTTTGTCGTTCTAGCGACGGTGGGGGATAAGTACATGAATTTTCAAGAGTTTTTGATTAAATAAAAATTAAAACTAACAAATATGAAGCTAAATAATTGTTTGATATCATTTTCTTTCTTTTTGTTGTTGTCGTTGTTATTGAGTCATGAAAACAAGGGATGCCGTGAGCTTGAGCTCACAGCCTTGTGTATCGAGTCAAGTTTTATTGAGTCGATTCTTGGTCACACGTTCGTGTCTAGGTTAAGATGGAGGGTTATACATTGTGTTTAAATGATTGTAATATTGGGTGTAGGGAGTGTTTTTAATGCTATTAATGTAGAATGAGGGTTGTATATTGTGATTAAATGGTTGTAATATTAGGTGTATGGTGTTTTTAATGCTATTAATGTAGAATGCGGGTTGTACATTGTGTTTAAATGATTGTAATATTGGGTGTAGAGTTGTTTTTTAATGCTATTAATTTAGAATGAGAGTTGTACATTGTGTTTAAATGATTGTAATATTAGATGTAGGGGTGTTTTTAATGCTATTTATGTAGAATTCTAAGGAAAGTGCTCTGAATTTTGATTCATGCTAGTTTTTGTTGTACACAATGCTTTGGTTGTTGTAATTATGAAAATTTCCTGCTTTAAAATGTTGTAAACCATGCATCATCTTTTGTACATCTGAATTTTTTGGAGAGAGAGTCTTTCCTCTATTATAAGTAGTATAGATACATTAACAAATTGTGTATAATCAGTTGGGGTTTAATGATCCCACATTGAGCTATGGAGAAAAGTAGCTAGAGGTTGATGAGTTTAAATAGGAAGGGAATGATACCATGAAATGTAGGCTACTTGATGTTTTCAAAGGCCTTTTTCCAACATTTTTCTCGCATAGTAATGTAAATTCATATGTGAGAAAGTGTCTGAAAAAAGTCTTTTTGAAATTCAATCTGCTTACTAATATTATGAAAAAGTGGTCCCCCCTCCAACTCCAAATGCTGTTCTTAACCAAAGCATTTTAGTAAGTCCATTTTCTATCATGCTATGCTGAAAATAAGGTATTCATGATCACCAGTGCTCAAAGAAACGTTTATATGTTACCATCAATTGTAGGAAAGGGATGTTTTAATATTTGTCAAACATTTAGGGTCCAATATTTGAAGAAAGTAAACAACAAAATAAGCAAAACATTCACATTCGCTTGACGCAATATACTTTTAACACTCCCAATAATATCACGCTAAAGAACCTGTCTACAAAGTATAATACTGGGTGTCCAGAAGATTGGTTGCATACATTACCTTTATGGATTCCATACCACTTTACTTCCCTCCTTTGATCTATAAATTATACAGCTAACCTATCGAGCTTTTTAGCAAGTGTAGCATAAGACTGCAACAAAGGTCATGGCATCAAAATGAATAATGTGTCCCTGTAATGTTTGGAAGAAAAAAATTGTGACAAAATTCTATTCGGTAGACAAAGTACAAAGAAATAAAACATTTTGAAAGACTCGTGACTTTAAGCAAATTGGAAGATCGACTTAAGCATCTTAGAATTAAAACATTTTGAAATCTAACTTTTACTGCAATATTTGGCTTTTTACCATCATGAAAATCATATAACCAAGTAATAAGGGTATCAAAAGTTGTAAGTTTACAACAAGAAACATGACAAGACAACTTATTACAGAAACATATTGTCTATGATAGAGCCAATACAAAATCCACATAAAAGCATATCAGATAGAGTTATTTACAAACCTGAGCGTCCATGCTACTAGAACCAAATTTTGGCCGTGGCAGTGCCAAAACTACTTTACGATCATCATCCAGAACCCAGATATACCTTAGCGAGTGTACATTAAACCAAAAGCAGGCAATTGCTTGCTGGCTAAAATTACAACTCTGCATTTCAAGTTTTCTTAATCTTGGGCACCCCATTGATAACGCCCTTAGTCGTTCATCGGATCCTCCTATATTAGCAAGAGAAAGATATCTTAGATTAATACCATATTTACCGATAAACCCCAGACCTACATCCGTCAAATCTTCCTCACAAAGATTGATGCTTAGCTTCTCAAGTTTGGTGCAACCGATTAACATAGCTCGGAACCCATTGTCTAGTGGTGTAATTGTTTCTATATCGTCTTTGTGTTTACATACACGCAAATAGAGAGCACGCAAATTCTTCAGATTAGTTCCCATACACTCCAAAGCTTCTATTGAAATATCCGTGAGCTCAATATATAGATATTCCAAATTACGACATCCTTGTGCCACATCAATCAGTCCCACGTGAGTACCGGAGCAGCACCTAAAGATTAGCTTGCGCAATTTTTTGCAAAACTGACTTATTACTTGCAATCCCTTGTCTCCACATACATCGTCGGTATTGAGGACTTCCAAGTTGGGACACCTCTGAATAAAGGAACACTGACAATTTGCTTCAACATTCTGATAGTTAAATTTCAATTCCCTTAGATGATTCAAAAGAGGGTGTACAAACTGAAGTGAAGGTTCACGAAAATCATATATTCCTAGACAACGAATAGTCGATGGTAACTTAAAACTACCATACTCTATATCTTCTCTATACATAACCCCGTTGAAATGTTCTAATTTAACAGCATGGCTAAAAGCATCTCTTAGGTTATCATCTATATAGCTTGTACAAACATTTAGAGATACTAAAGATTTGCTACAATTTTTAACCAGAAGTGCAACATCTTTAACATCAAATTGATCATAAAAGTACTTAGAAGAGAACGTTTCAATCCCTGCATTACTCAAAGCCAGTTCTTGTAACCATTTCACGCATCCTCCATCCAGATCTTTAAGGTCTAAACACAACGTCCTTAACTCAGTACAACCCTTAGAAATATGCATTAGTCCATTCTCGGAAATCCCTTCACAATCAACAATCTTTAAAACCTTTAAATCTTTACCACGGGTTCTAGCCAAGAGCTCGAGATCCGAATCATGAATAGCCACATTACGAATGTGAAGTGATTTCAAGCACTTAAACGAAGAAGATATTTCTCGAATCCATGGGGTGATGTTAACACCCGCTTTCTGTGTGAAGTCAATTCCAGACGGATATCCTTTAAAGGTTAGGGACTCAAGAAATGGAAAGCGTTGAGATAATCGCAATGGCGTGGGAGCATAATGCAAGTGAACAGTTACATGTTTTCGTGTCATAGAATCGATCTCATACCAACTACCGCAAACCAAAGAAACCGAGTTTCGATCACTAGGATCATGTATGTATGGGATAACACAGTTAGCCACTGTCACCATTGGGTTTATTATACCTAAATTGCAAACATAAACATTTTAAAACATGCACGTAAAAAACTACTAAGATGTCTGCAAAAAAGTAAGCCAACAGTTGGTATAAAGTACTAAAAAATAGTTATAGCGATTAGAATCATATAAAAAAAATTCTTACGATTGATTAAGCAGATGAGTGTTTTTCTTCGTCGTATGAAAGTGTTTATGGTTTCGGCTTATTCTATAGTACTAGTAGGTTAGTTATACGCTCTTTTTCTTGGGCTTAGCTTATATTTTGAATTTATGGGCTTGCTTGCATGTGTTTATTATGTAAGCCCATAAAATTTAAAATTAAACCAGTTGAACAAAATAAATCTAAATCATATAAGTAAACAATAAGATTAAACAAACATAGTATGTCTTATAGACATGTTTTCATTTTCTCGTATTTTTGGAGTTGTGGGATTATAAAAACTTATAAGCCTAGAAGTCTGAATAAACCAGAACAAAAAATAAAAAATAACACCCCCTACAAATAAAACACATTACAAAATGCCATCAATTTCTAAATCTTAAATCTATTCGATCTTTAGGAGAAATTAATGTTTATTGGACACTACTTTTTGTTCTTCAATAAAAACTATTACTCCGTAACGTTTAGTCTAAAAAGCGTAAAAGTATCGGCCAAGCCAGAGGATTCTTTGGCTAATGGTTGGAGGTTGCTTTTCAAGGCCTATGATCTTGAGTTCGAATTGTAATTGCATTTTCTTCTCTTTGGGCTATGGAATACTAGTAATAATTTTACTCCTTTACAAATACTATATAGCTTTGTTTTAGAAATTTAAGAAATTTGTAACACCCCCAAATTTCGTACAGCGGAAGACTTACAAGCATTCGAGGTGTTACTGGGATTGGTATACACAACACAAGTATAGCTAATAGGAGAACAATTTGCATTACATAAAACATCACAAAATTTAGTTTAAATGTTTACAAATAGTACAAATATAAAAGATAAGGCCCAAAGGGGTTTAAAAGATTGGTCGCCAAAGTAATATCAGAGTTTTTGTCGATCCATCGCCCATGTCAATTCGCCAAGCCTCCAAAATCTATCAACTTAAAGCATCATCTTATTCGCCTGAGAAAACATGCTAAAAAGTCAGCTACGCTGGTGAGTTCATAGGTTTAAGTTATAAAACAGTTATGGACCTGAAGAGTTAAACGCTATGTGTGACTAGAGGCAGGCATAGATAAGCATTCCAACATCATAACAATTCACAAACGATAAGTTTCTTATGTTAGGAAAGATAAGTGGTCATAGTGAGTGGATCCCTTGGCGGTCACTAGCCAGGATAACGCTACAGTGAGGAACCACCCGTTACTGCCCTGAGTCTAGGTCGTAAGAAGAAGTCTATTCTCTAACTAGGTTCCAAGTAGTCCTAGCATAAGGCAACATCTACCGCAATCTAACCTTAACTAGTCAACACTAATAGCAAAACAAAATAATAGCAGGTCCGAGAAAATAGTTGCATGTTTTCTCCCCTAAGTTTAGAAAGAAATAAAGTACGAGTAAAAGTGGGGCTATGAAACTCACCTCGTTTCCAGCAAAGCACAATCACGATTATCACAGATCAGACAATAAGCCAATCAATAGTAAGCAATAAGAAGCTAGAAAGTCTCGGCACTAAATTATCTTGGCACAGATAATCAACAGTAGCTAATCAACAGTAGCAGAGTAGAATAGCAGCTAACAAGTGACGGCAACTACGGACTCAGCACAACCTAGTCATGTAACATTTAACTTAATACCGTTTCTCAAAAGTTTAACGTATTACAAAAGTTCCCATATATCTTTCGTTTTGCTTTCCGAAATATCCATTCAAAAATCGTTAGTTATCGTTTGGTATCGTTGTGTGTGTGCGCGTTAGAGACAAAGTCTCGACTCGAGTGAACTCACGCCAAACAAGCATATCAAGTATGTCCATGTACGTGCAAGTAAAGTAACTCATAATGGCATATAGAATCAATCAAGTAGTTCACGTAAGCATGTAATATCACACAAATCACGTCTCATGTCAAAGCTACGGTCAAATGATATGACCTTAAGGGTCAACAAGTTCTCGTACGAAGGGTTGCTCACTTATCAAGTTTGTAAACTTAATAAGTCTAACCATTTTTCCGTTCACTTATTTATCCCCAAGTTATATCACATGTCATAAGTCATTAGGATATATTTCTCATTAATAACATTCTCCGATACACTCGTCGGGCCTTATTGGGCTTGTCAGTCTAATAAGTCCGATAACCGTATAGGTTGATTTTATTAACGTTAAACTATCCGTAACTCAATGTATAAGGTGTAATAAATACTATCGTCATTCCAAATCTTGCATGCACTCGAATATTTAATAACTCGCGTCAAGTATACATTTATACTTAAAACCTTTATGTTTTATTTTCAAAAGTATTTCCCTTTCGTCGGAAAACAATTCCATTTATATACAGTAAGGTTTCCGTTAAACATTAATTAGATTCGTCAAATAATATTTATCATTAACATTATTATTTACTTTTAAGGAGAGATGCAACTATTTTTGTAAGTGCATCTAAAATGTGTGGTTGTGATTTCTTCTTATTATTCTTATTTTAATATTTCTTCTTATTTGATCCTAACTCTATAAACACATATATATGAGTTTGTATCGAATTTATTTTATTTCGCAAATTATCAATTATTCGAGTTCACGAGTCCGAGTTATCACTCTCGGACTATTTAACACCGTCTAAGTCAAAAAACGTCTCATAATTTCATGTTACGGCGTTGTCGGAGACAACCGTGACTAGAAAGTCAAGATAACCCGACTTTGCACAAGCTAACAATCGATAGCAGTAAGCTATAGTCAATAACATCAATATTCAAATAACTCACCATCCGCAACAACTTCAACACTCACGACCATTCTACGGCTCGCGTCTAATCCTAACTCCGTCAACTAATACACAATAATTTCAATAACTTCCTCAACTCCACCAACTCGACTAATCCACTTAACAATCACCACATCAATTATTTCTCGGCCGAGACCCTAGTGGTCTCGGCTTTCTCTTCTCGTTCCAAAGCCAACAAAAATATTAAAACCCATTTAGTTTTAGCCAAAAACATGTATATTCTTGTGGGTTGAGTCACGAGTTGACTCGTATCGAGTCAAACACGCGCGTGACTCATCTTGGTGATGATTAGAAGTGGTGGTGATGGTTGTACATGGCGGTTGAAATGAACACGAGGTGATGGGATCATCTTGGTGGCGCATGGAGTGCAGTATGTGAAGGAGGTGTTGATGATGATTGTTTTGGTGGTCGCGGCGGTGTGATGGTTGTGGTGGTTTGCAGGTGACGGCATTAGCAGATAAGGGAGAAGAGAGATGGTAAGATGAAGATGAAAATAAAATGTGGTGTTAAGGGTTAGATTTTTATTAGTGTGGTGTAGTTTAAAGGTTTTGCAATTGGGTCCCTATGATGTGTAAGTTTTACTAAAAGAGTCGGGTCTGAGGACCGTGTGTAAATGTTTATAAACTTTCCCGAATTTACTCGTTTTTAAACCGCGACAAATATCAAGGTCCCCGATATAGTTTATAAATGTCAGCAATTGCTTTTAAAAATGCTTTTTCACCAAGTTTGCTAATAAATTCGTTTATTGAATAAAACGTAACCGTTTTTCGTTTATTTTTTGACAAAACTCAATCGAGACTAAATGAAATATGCCACCACCATTCTCAAGTTTATACAAATTGTTTCATCGTTCGTTAACCATAAATCTCAAGTATTTTGTTTAGAAAAGCGTCTATTAAAATCAACGTAGTCGTTAATTGTGTGTTTCGCGTTTTATTAGGATTTCTAGTGCTGACGTCACGCAGTGCCTAAAATGTAACATACGAGCTAATTTAATTCATCTAATCACCATATTTGCACGCATTAATCCTTCACAACTGAACAATTTCCTCATAAGCTTAGCACGATTTATATATTCTAGTTTAAATTTTAGCTTTTTTTTTCACAAAATTCCGAATTTTTCCAGTTTTTATAGCCTCCCAGCCTCAGAAGAAACTCGTCCCGGGTTTCACTTAGAGTTATTCATAAAGATTGAAACGAGATAGGAATAGATTCGCTGGATTTCACCTTCACGTTCTCATGTAAGTGTAAGATTATCTCAAGATTTCCAATAAAGCTCAATGACAGGATTGTGTTTCGGCTTAGATTGCCAGATATCTCACGAATAAGATTTCAACAAGTTCCTCAAGGGAGTTTGATGTTCATCTTTACGGAAAAGAACGTTTAAGGATTTGAAGTGGCAATCTCTCCCGGAAGTGTCCTTCCAGATTACACATCAAGAGTCTCGTGGACCTTGCTAAGTCCCAACGCAAACACGAGTATTTCGAGTTTAATTCTAATGAGGATTCTTAAGCGAAACAGAATAGCAAGGATTAAATTTCTCACGCTTATGGCACGTATTCCACCATTTCTAGCTGATACCTTAATCATCCTCTTGCTCTACTTTTTGGATCTTAATATTCATTTCAGCGGTTCTCATTAATGAAAGTTAGCATAGCGAACTTGCTGTTTCCAATTCCAGCTCGGCGAAGGTTAAGTCGGCACATTCGACCATAAGGAATTTTGAACGACATGATCTTAATGTCGGGCGTCTTAAGCCCTTTTGATTGACTTGCTAATATTATGAATAAGTTTCATGTTGATGTCCCTTCAAAGTAGCTTTACAGTGTTTAAGTCCTTTTGATTGACCTAGGTATAGTGTCGATATGGCTAATCTGAATTAGCTAAACACTCTAAAAAGTTTTAGCAACAAGTTATATTACTCGAAGACCACTATATAATAAGCAACCTACGATGGCTTTTTAAGTAAGCGCATAAGCCATCACTTTAATTAGAATGAACCTATGTTTGCTAAGCTAACTTTCACAAATATCAAAACGTTGTTCTTGTTGTTAGAATATGGACATTATTTTAGTAGACGTATGTTAGGATCGAACTCGAGATCACGGGATTGCACACTTTACGTATGAAAAGTAAATGAGTAATAATTATATAAATGTTATATTAATTATTAGAACACAAACACGTAATGATCGTTAATGTTTAACGGAAATGGATAACGATTATTAGACGAATGAAAAGGAAGAACGATAGATGAAACTTTGAATGTCAAGAAGGTTTCGTAAACCCTTTAAGGGTGTAGGGACGATTGGGAATTGTATCCCACATCGCTTGGTGAAGCTTTTAACACAAGATTTCTACCCTATATAAACACACAAGGTTTTATTCTATTGACATAACTTGAAAACCTAACTTGTGTGTTTTCTTCTCTTCTCTTCTCTAGCAATTTTCGACAAGCCCCATTAAGTGAAGGTAGTCGAGACTTGTTATTCTAAGCGTGTGTTGTGCTCGTCTTACTTGCATAAGCGTTTGCTTGAAGTAGTACGTGTGTACAAGATCGTGAATCAAACATATTATTGTTTGTTTCTTGGTTTGTTCACATAAACCCTATATTGGGGAATTGGTTCCGGAAGATTGCTTTTGATTCTTGTTTGGGCTAGAATCATTAAGGTACGTTTACTATTTATGTTTTGATTAATTAATTACATATTATGGTCTTGTTATAATTGCTTCCGCTATATGCTCACTTTGATGTACTTGGTTTATTTATATGAATGTCATGATATAATAATTCCAACATTGGCATCTAGAGCCGTTAGAATGTGTAATTAATTATCGCAACGCATAAAAATTGGATTTTGATTCGTATAGTTACATGTTTTTTTTTAGGGTTTATATTTTTTTTATCCCTAACCCTAATTTGGGTCGAATGACCTAAGGGTTTTTAGGGTTTTGCTTTTAATTTTATTAAAACCTAATTAGAAACCCTAAGATGTCATGTAATTATTATGCGTTTTAGTAAATGATCTTGGTGCAATATGTTAATTGTTAAGCTAAATCCATGAAAAAGTGCATATTTGCATGGATTTTTATTGTGTTATTTAAATTGTTTAAATTGTTTAAATTGTTTATATATATTAATGGTTAAGTTATATTAAAACATGTAAATTTATTAATAGATGTCGAATTGGAGAAGACTCCAATATTAAGTAATCAATTATGTGCTATGTGGTATCTATTTAATTTTGGCTTACGCAATCGATTTATCGATGTATGTGGCTCTTTTTCCAAGAAGAAGAAAGCCTCAATTGAATTAATACGTTATACACCTAGATTTGATTATTAATAGGACTATTGAATAAGATTTGCATGTGGCTACATGTTTTATACATATTTAATTGTTATGATTATGTATATTTGTTTATTTAGTTGTTTTATTTTTTATTGTATATTACTTGTTTTTGTTTATTTATTGTGTTAGACATGTTTATAAACGAAAAGGGTAATTTTTGAATAGAAAAATAATACGGACTAAATAATGGCGAAATTGTTTTGGTTTTTAAGAGTTTAAATCTCAAAGAATTGGTTGATTGATGTTTTTGTACGTAATGGTTAAATAGGCTCGACCGAAGTTTACACACTATAAGATGGGTATAAGGATGGCAACGCATTAAATTGTGGCCTTAGATAGACAACATTCATGTCTTAACGCTCGTTTGTGTGTAAATTAGACTTACCGAACAACCATTACATGTACATTGTCATCTTAAGGGTGAATAATCCACAATTCCACAATGATTATCCGAAACACTAAGCTTTCGGGCTTATGCAAAAGTACGATATAGTGGACGATAATTGATGGTTATTCTTTAATTGGTGAACCCGATACCTCAATCAAAACTTTGTTATTTTACTCTTAGTAAATTGGTAACAAAAATGTTTTGTAAAACCAATGTTATGAAGTTGTATGCATGCTTCTTCATACATTATTTTGATCACATCAAAATATTAGTACCCTTATAAAATTAAGTCGAATGCCATCTAATTAAGAACACTTGAAGTTGTAATTTACGTCAAGTGAGACTTGGCGAGATTGCAATGGAGAGGTAAATTTCATAAATTCATTGCTAGCAGATCAACTGATGTGATGGATTTGTGAGTTTACAGTTTTTAAGTTAGACAACTTAAATTGAGTAGTAAGTGAGACTTGGACTCAAGGCATTAAGATGGGGACTAAACATGCTTACAATACAAATGTTTTGTGATTGTAGATCCCATAAATCTAAGAATTGCAATATGATATTGGCAATTATTGTTCGACAATTACCTTGTTGAATACTATCATTGCTAGCAGATCAACTGATGTAATGGTACTATGTCAATTTAGGATCCTAGCTTTAAGAAAATACTATGGTTTATATGAATATTTTCCAATGGGTATTTTATTTTCTTAAAGATCTAATTATCGAAAATACTGAAATTGAATTTTGTAATTCGTTTTAATGTATTAATGCAACGTTCAAACCGTAAACGTATTTTGGGCTTTGGTAAATTGATCTAGTTCTGTTTTCAAACAAATGTTTGATTAAGAAATATTTACTTAAAAGACAAAAGGAGTCTCCTTTCTATGAAGGAAAAGTGAGACATAATCCTATTCCTTTTCATGAATGAGAAAGGATAATAGGAACATTAGATATGTCTAAATTCTAATATAACTCATAGCAAATTTTTAATGGTTAAGAAAATTGCATACATTTTTCATAGGGATTTTATCATCCTCATTCGATGATCAAATTCTTAGTAACAAATATGATATTTGGTTAACAGAAAATTATGTATGACATTTTATGAGTTATTATAATTAGAAGCTAGACTAATTACTGCAAAATGTTTAAAGACAAACTAGTTGTTTTGACTATTTTAAAGGTGCTACATACATTGTAGGATGGTAGACCTATTAAGGAAGAAATTGCATGCCCAATTTTCAAGTTAATAGCATTTGGTGGATAGTCCATCATTTACGTAGTAGAATACACTTTTAGTACATAAGTAATTGTTACGTATGGACATTAAAGGTGTAGGAAAGTTAAAAGTACACTATATTCTTTCACTAGATATAAAACATTTTAAATGTTGTCAAATTCAGTGGGAGTATTGTGTACTTATCACTAAATAAGGAATTATTGTAATGATCTTTAATTCAGTGGGAGTTACAAGCTTTGATATCTTGGTAGCTAAAGATAATTACTTTCCAAGTATAGACACTCATACTTTTAAGGATAGTCTTGTACGTTTCCTTACTAGACATTGTTGTCCTACATCTACTTGTTATGCTAAAATCTATGACACAATCATATTGATCACATAAACAAATGCATGGCGTGTTGTTTATCAACTATATGATGTTGTTCCATGCACAAGTGGGAGAAATGTTATCTTTAATGTGTGCAAGAAACAACTCATAAAGATATGATTTAAAGGATTCTCTTGACTACAAGGTAAGAGAATAATGTTCTAATATTAATTCAAGAAACACTTGGTGTTACAATTTATGTTATGTGAGAGCTTAACTAGATTGCAACAACAAGGTGAATTTCATATTTCATTACTAGCAGATCAACTGATGTAATTGAACTATGAGAATTTGCAGTTTCTAAATTAGAATAATGTTCTAATATGAATTATACTAAGCTAATTCAAGAAATACTTGGTGTTACAATTTATGTTATGTGAGAGCTTAACTAGATTGCAACAACAAGGTGAATTTCATATTTTCATTACTAGCAGATCAACTGATGTAATTGAACTATGAGAATTTGCAGTTTCTAAATTAGATACCTATTAGAACATGTGTCAATATGATATCAAGACTACTTTAATTTATAGATTTATGAATTCATGGAATGACATAAATTAATTAAGTAATCTAATGCTACTTCAATCTGAATATTTAAATGAAGAAATAATGTTATTTACATTATTGTGAAGTAATAAATTAACTTGAAATTACTATTGAAACCAAAAGATGGTGTTCATAATTACTTTAGTTAAACATGTTTATGTTTCATTGTAAAGATATAAACATAAAGTATTTTAATTGTTACAAGACTTATAATAAAGTAAGACGTTATCTTGTTGTGTCTTTTAATTAAGACATATACAAGAAGTTATTAAATGGTTAAATGACTTATAACGTATAGTGGGATTATAACAGTTTATGTTTTCTTGTAAAGACATGAACATAAAGTAACTTTGTAAAAAGTACCTGTGTAATAAAGCATGTAATTGGCTTGAAAATTATTATACCATTAAAATGACTTAGTTGGTAAATAAACAAGTCAAAAGGAATATGGTTATCTTAAATATTGTTAGATTGTCTTACAATATTAATACTAATGAAATATCAAATGTTTATGGTATGTTCAGTTAGGAAAATCAAACTCTTGTTATAGTGTTTGATTAAAGATAACTATGACTTCTTTTCTTCCAAAAGATATCAAGGTTATAATGTTGAGTATGACTTGGACATATTTAATAAAACTCCAACATAGAAGATTAATAAGACATTATCATATGATGGAATGTGATAAATGTGATGAATCACATTAAGTCTTAAATTGAAGTTCCAAATTTGTTTAACTGCTTATGAAGAGGTTATAAACAAAATTAAGTTAGGAACTGTCAATATGTATTTGTAATATCCCAAAAGAGAATATTGTATTATTGCTTAATTTGCTAAGTATTTAAAGATAGTCTTTAAATTGCTAAAAGCAAGTGGGAGTGTTGATCTTTAAAAGATAAAAATTACAAGATATATAATCTTCTAAAATACACTAGTAAATATCATGATGAACTTTGACATTTAAAAGTTAAATCTCAAGATGATGATAAAGGTTGATATTTAAATGTTAAATCTCAAGATAATGGAATTATCATTCATAGAATAGCAATATATCTCAGATATTTGATTAATATGCTGAGGGCTATGATTTACAGGATTATTGTAAACCTGATAATCATTATGATACATTACCAAATATGAAGTTGGGTAAAGTATACATGATATGAATGATTAAGATGCTGTCCATAAAGATAATCAATTTTTGAAATTTGATTTATCTTAATAGTTAGACTAGAATATTAAGATGAGTTTCTTCAAAGATTAGGTAACCTTTGTGGTTTAAATCTTTGTATAGAAATCATATGGACAATGTTGTACACATATTTAATGCATGTCTTATAACAAGATTATTAATCACTTAAGCAATTAACTGTGATTGAATATTCTTTTCTAAGCACATTAATATATAAAGATTATGATTGTCACATTTATGAAATTGACAATAGAATATCAAAACTCTTTCTTGAGTGATTACTTGAGCGAGGACGATAAGTAATCAAAGGGAGTTTATGAATTCAAATAAATCTTTAGAAGTGTACAAAGTGCAATAATCCATGGATGGATAAATGCATGTATCTAGAAGATTACTCTTATGTTTAATTATTAAATTCATGTTTTGATTTATAATTGAAATAAGATAATTTCTAAGTATTCCTAAAAGCTAGTGGGAGTATTATGTATAATTTCTTAAATCATATATGTTGTAGAACATATAAAAGGTAGCATTCCATATAAGTAAATGTTAAGTCTTAGAATGGAATGAAACTTTACTTGTAAGATTTAGGAAATAAGACATAAAACCTTGGAATGAATGTTAAAGCATGTGCGGTAAATAAATCTAATATGTATAACATGATATATTATTTAGAAAGTCTAAATAGATATGTATGACATGAATAAAATCTAAGTATGACTCAAAGATTTTTCATGTACATCATGTTTTGTTGTATCATGCTTGATTACAAGATGATTTGGCAATATTAATATCTAATTAAAGGTTATTAGATAACTTGTGTAATATTCTAATAAGAATATGTTTGATTATAGAATTACATCCTAAATCTGGAACAGCTTCCAAATTCTATAGATGAACAATTTTTCAATTGTTGTGAAAATTGTCATAGCCAACAAACTTGAAAGTTTGAAGGGCATCAAACATTACACGATAGATATTATGGTTTACGGAGAAGTTTTAATAACATGTTGTTGTTGCATACAATGATGTTATGAAATTGAGGTGACACTCAATACTAGTCATTGTAAGGATTTCATACTTAGCTATATGTACTAGTTATGCTTACTAAAAGCATAGTTGCATTATACATTAAAAGAATAAGAATACTTTAAACTTTAAAATGTTTGGAAGTGTAATTATCATAAATTGGTGGTTAAGGATGTCTCACATTTTTATGAAATATGGCATTATCGAAATAGTTGACTATGCACATACAAGAACTTCACTAGTTGAATTCTTGAAATAAGTATTCTTAAAATTCCAATAGATCAAAGTTGGATGATTTATGTCTTGTCAACAAGTATGAATGTCATTTCTTGAAACATAATTCATCAACAAGAGTTATCATGCATTGATTTATTTAGTATTTGGATAAGGGATGTTAAAACAATTATTATAATAAATTGAAATACATGGTATGTTTAATTTATAATATATTGTATCCTATATTTGTATGTTTAATCCATGAATAAATGTTATTCTAAATTGTCCATTGTCAGTTAATAATATGGGAATATTATTAAATCAAGACAAATCAGAAGGTTGGTATAATATACTTAAAGTATATTGATACGTAGTCATGCCATTTCAGATGATATTCGATGATACTGAATATAGGACTTATCCCAACTACATGATGTTACTTTATGGATTTTGTTATTAAGTAAATCATGAGAAGTTATCCTCAGAGTTGAGATGCAAGATAAGTGTCATGAATGTAGTACATTTTTGTGGAACAACTTAACGCTATACGTAACTGGTAGTCATAAGGGTTGTTTTCGAAAGTGTTACAAAGTTTGTGGGTTTTGCTTGTAGTCAAGATAGAATTTGTTCCTTCAAATTTATTTTTGGAGTTTAATACTGCTGGGCCCCTCGTAGGGTTGGTAAGATGCATGTGCGGCCGCACCCAAAATCTTCCCTGAATATGTTCAGAAGATTTGGTAATCTTGATCAATCATAAACAACGAGAAACAGAATGGTTAATTAAGGAATGACTTTAATCCATATCCTTATTAACGTGGTATTAGAAACAAAAGGATAATAATAATGAGAAATCATTAAAAGGTTTTTCCAGGAGCCTTACTCGAGATCGTACTAGAGGCATCGGCGTGTTGTAAGACGCTAACCGATGTGATTACACTATTAAAATATGTCCAAGTGGGAGCTGTTAGAATATGGACATTATTTTAGTAGACGTATGTTAGGATCGAACTCGAGATCACGGGATTGCACACTTTACGTATGAAAAGTAAATGAGTAATAATTATATAAATGTTATATTAATTATTAGAACACAAACACGTAATGATCGTTAATGTTTAACGGAAATGGATAACGATTATTAGACGAATGAAAAGGAAGAACGATAGATGAAACTTTGAATGTCAAGAAGGTTTCGTAAACCCTTTAAGGGTGTAGGGACGATTGGGAATTGTATCCTACATCGCTTGGTGAAGCTTTTAACACAAGATTTCTACCCTATATAAACACACAAGGTTTTATTCTATTGACATAACTTGAAAACCTAACTTGTGTGTTTTCTTCTCTTCTCTTCTCTAGCAATTTTCGACAAGCCCCATTAAGTGAAGGTAGTCGAGACTTGTTATTCTAAGCGTGTGTTGTGCTCGTCTTACTTGCATAAGCATTTGCTTGAAGTAGTACGTGTGTACAAGATCGTGAATCAAACATATTATTGTTTGTTTCTTGGTTTGTTCACATAAACCCTATATTGGGGAATTGGTTCCGGAAGATTGCTTTTGATTCTTGTTTGGGCTAGAATCATTAAGGTACGTTTACTATTTATGTTTTGATTAATTAATTACATATTATGGTCTTGTTATAATTGCTTCCGCTATATGCTCACTTTGATGTACTTGGTTTATTTATATGAATGTCATGATATAATAATTCCAACACTTGTGACATTACTCTGGTTCAAATATGAAGTCTATTAAGCCCTTAATATTTTCTTAAGTAGTCGAATCAACTCTTCTTACTTGATGGTGAAACTAAATACTAGTAATAGACATCGACTCTATCTCATTTATTTTTCATTTTCTGTTTTTGTTGCATATGATAACTTAAGACTAAAAAGTTGTTCCCATGTTTTGAAAAATGCATCGTCAAGCTCATATTTTATTTACAACTTTAACCTTTAATTTACTTTGTAATCTCTATATTTAAACGTTGTGAGAATTTATAAACCAAATGTTACTTGCTAAACAACCCTTGTAGCAATGCTTTTCTTTTCGTCAAGTTAATAAAGAGAACCTGTATGATGTCACGCCTTTAAATATGATACAGGTCTTTTCTTTATAGGTCTTGTTTCAAAAATATAACTTGAGATCATCAAATCAGTGAACAATATTTACCTTGGTTATGACTGAAAATTTGTAAAGTAAATAAAATGTTCTTAGATCCATCTTGACTCACAAATCGAAAATGCCTTCTCATCCTCGCGGATCTTAAACAACAATGTCTGATTTTTGTCCAAGTAATTAGTTCATGTATATTTGTTATCCTACAAAATTTTAGTTGGTTTTAATAGAAATTAATAAAAGCAAAATGATACTTGAGTGACTCGCTCTCCTTTATTTATATATATTTTTTTCAAAATAATCTATCTTTGTCTCGTTTTTTATACAAAAGTTTAGTTTGATACCCAATAAAGAAATATGTTGGCCCATTTATGGTGACATTTTATACCAAAATCGAATAAGCTATGAGAAAGAATTGGGTTTTGGTTATCCCACATCGAGCTGTGAAGTAAAGTAGCTACAAGATGTTGAGTTTAAATAGGAAAGGAAGGAAACCAGCAAATGCAGGCTACTTGATGTTTTCAAATGCCTTTTATACATGACTTCTTTTGGATGTATTTATTTCTACTTAAGCTTTGTGATGTAATGCTTAGTAATATAAATTCACATGCGGGAAAGTGTCTGTATAAGAAGTCTTTTTGAACTTCAACAGCTTCCTAATACTAAAAATAAGTTTTTTCAAACTGTTGGTTTTGCTTCATAACCTAGCTTAGAGATTAGGTCAACTAAAGTATGATGACCATGTCAAGACCTCCATATGAAATAAGCATTTACAGCAAATTCTTAAGCTTTTAAGACACATGACGTTAGTCAGCAAACTCATGACGTATGTTACGCTGTTCAAGGAATATGTTATCACAAACAATCTTAATCTTACAAGAGCTAACGTCCATCGTGAATGTAAATTTGTTTCAAGTAAGGCAAGTACAATCTTTGTTCAAGCTCAGGATCTAGCTAAGCTAAGGTAAACGTGGAATTACTAAAACAACACTTGATGAACATATATAGGCTCAATGATGCTTGACACTTACGCGAACAACACATGAACATGGAAGAGTTTGCTATGATGTCAATCATGAACAAGCTTCAGTGGTTTTATAGAGGGTATGATCTAGCACAAACATATTCACTTTTGTATATTACTGACACTTAAGTTTATTCATGTGTAGTTTTTTTCTATATTTCAAACTTGTTGTAATATTTCATGTGTAGTTTTGTAACTTATGTTTTAAAATGTCGTATAAGATATTGAAAAGAAGAAAAAATAATAATAATAAAAAAATTAACAAGCCATACTATATAAAAAGTGAGTTCAAATACATACATAGCCTATATAAGCTAGTACGTGTTTACTAAATCACCCAAATATCTGAACTGGGTATCGAGTCTCGGTTGAATCAGCTACTCTCTTTTGATAACAATGTGTAAAACCCTGCAAAAATTCATATAGTTACTAACGGTTAATTAATCTCTGTTATTATTTTAATCATCATTTTTACAGGAAAATTTGAAATTTTCTTATTATATTAAATGGTCACGATTACGATAACACAGAATTCACCAAATGACGAAACAAGTTCTCGACACGTTTAACAAAATATTAATACTCACTAATCCTAAATTAATAACCAATCGGGCCCTTAATATTTTTCAGCCCAAACCCCACAAGACGAGTACTATTCATCCGGCCTATGTGTAAAGCCAAAAATCCATTTTTAATGATTTTAAGTATATACTCGACTAGAAACTATCCTCCCAAAACGACTCTCGTTCTCTCAATTCTTAAACATGACACATATATATTTTTGCACCATCTCATTTCTCACCTTGCCGACTATTAGTGTGTCGAATCTCAGCTCCATAAGTCGAGTATTGATACGTGTTTAGAGGGCAAAGTGTTTGACCAAAATCCAATCCAATCGACATAGTTAAATATTCAAAACTCAACCGTTTTAATCCCGGTTTGTTTCTAAATGATTCTAATAATATTTCAAGCATGTTTTCATGTTTAATAATGAGTTTCATCAGCTAGAACCAAGCCTCACACGAATTTTCCAAATCGTGTATGATTAAATGTACATGTCGACATGTATTATGACTCACAAGACAAACTCCCATGTTTTTAGCTCTCACAAATGTTATAATAAGTATAAAATCATCCTAGGAACCTATAGTAACTGACATGTATAGTGTAATTGGTTTCCATGCAAATTATTGCACCATACGAGTTGTAAAATGTCACTATATGGACTCCTTGTTCATTCATACGTTTCTATCATTCACCATACTCATAATACCTCTCTATTCTTCCTAAAAATCATCTCTGAAAGACCAGGAGTTGTTGCATGATCGTTTGGAAGCAAGAAAGAAGCGTTCGAGTTTAGTTACACGTTTATTATTTTGAATCATAGTCGAACGTGCCTAGTTCTCGTATTTCAATCCTTCACTCTCAACTCTCTACCACCCTAGAAGTGTAGTAAGTTGTCTCAAGCTCTTTTGAATTCATATGGCACGTTATAAATGTTTCATGCATCATGTTTTGTTCATGTCGATCGTATATAAGCTTGATTGGCTCCAAACGGTCAACTTATATTGACCAAAGGATGGTCAACTAGGTCAAACAGCCTAGAACCAATGCTCCGCGGAAGTATAGTGTTTCCCCGGGTCGTTATGTCCTGACGAGGTGTGGATGGTATTAAAACGGGTTTGTGATCGGGTGAATTTGGATGAAAAGGGGTCTATGATTGATTGAACTAAGGAATCTACAATGAAATAGCTTAAACAAGCTATTTGAATAAGACGGGAGAGTTACAAAAACTAGAAACGTTTAAAACTTAAAACCGCGTACGTTACGTTTAAATAAAACGTAAGCGTACGAAATAAAAAGTAAAAACGGAAATCTGAAAACACCCAGGGGTGAAAATGACTTTTTTACAAACCTAAAGGTAAAAGAAAATTTTTAGAAAATTAAAATAAATTTTAACCCTAATTAATTATTTAATATTAATTAAATACTAATTATTAATAATTAAAATACTTAAATATAATTTAATACTAATTAAATACTAGAAAAATGAAAATAAAATTTCTAAAATTATAAAATAACTAAAAATAAGTTTTAAAATTAAAAATAAGTGTTTTTGTCTTTTTGTGAATTTTATATTAATTAATTACTAATTAAACATTAATTAACTAATTAAACTATTTTAAATTAAGAAAAATACTAAATGAACAGTAAAAATTCTAAGAAAATTTCTAAAATTACTTTATAACATATAAAAGCTAAAAAAAAAATATAAAAACTAGGTTTTAATTAATTAAAACTAATTATGCTATTTTAAACTAATTATTAATTAATAATTAATAAAACTAAGATTAATTCTAATAAATACTAAATGATGAAATAAAAATCTGAAAAAATTATTATAACTATTTTAATATAAGAGGAATTTAATAAGAATATAAAAAAAGCTAAGTACTTTATAAAAATTTAAAAATGAAAATTAAAATTAAATTACATTAAATAGAAACTATCACTTAATTTTAAATTTGTTTTTCTTGATTTTTCTTTTACAAACCTATTAAATACTTAAAAACAAACACTTTTTGTAAAAACAAACTTTTTGTAAACTTAAAATAAGCTGAAATGAAAGCTAAAAACCCAACAGTTGACTTTGTTTGACTTAAATGGAAAATAAGCTTAAACCAGCATGTGTGGGACCCACAATGGTTAAGACTGGTTTAAATGAGTTAATGCAACATGCATAAGCTGTAAAAAGCTCAATTGGACTTCAGAATAAGCTATTAAGCAGCAATAAGCACTTATCTTTTTGTTTCTTAACTGAAAACTGGGACAAACTTGGTGGCCTGATTTAGGTGGGGTCCACTGACATTCAGGTCAAACTAAAGGTCAATTGGTGAAGCCTGGTAGGGGGAGGGTTGGAAGAAACCAACTTGGTGGCTTGGGACCCACTGTGGTGGTCATAAACCACCACAAAAGTGGTGGTGGTAGGCCACTGATCTGATGCAGCAGAACAAAGCTCAGCCTGCAGCTGAGTTTGGGGCAAGGTGGGGCCCAGGGAAAAATTCCCAAAAATCAAATGAGGTTAGGAACTTGAAGGTGAGGTATTAGACAACACATGGAAACAAATTTCAAGCCATGAAAACAACCACAAAATTCTATTTAATTACTTGAAGTTTTGTAAAATTCTGAAAGATTCAAAGTTGACTTTTGAAGAAACTATTGCTACTTTGACTAAAATGAGATTACACAGGCCCTAATTGATTTAAATTGATGTTATATGTTATATTGAAACTAAATTATGTAACTACAACACAATATGAGCTAGCATGAATGATTTGGGGGTGTGAATCACCAACAGTTAACTGACATGGGAAGGTGTTGGTGATTTTGACTATATGACTAATGAGCTTTGGTTTTTAATACTTCTACATCCTAAATGCACTTGAATGAGATTATCCAAACCAAGAGCAACTCCTAATATACCCTAGATCACAGATACATAAGTTAAACCAAACACCCCTATACTGTGGCAGTTAACACTAATTTTGATGGATTGGAGCTTATTTACACAAACTAATGATCTAACTCAGCTACTTAACTAATTTAAATATTAAATAAGCAACAAGGTACACCTATTAATAACAAAAACATATGAGAGCAACTTAGGCTAAATCAAGACAGTTAACTTGAGATTTTTTTAGCACAAAGAGAATTAGGCCACTAGATCTCTATATTAAGCTATAGATCAGTTAAGATACACCTAAGAAGCAGTCAGAAATACAAATAAGCACTGCTTAAACTCATATACATAAATAAGCAAAAATTTAAGTTATACCTTACAAATGACTTTAGGATTGGAACCAAGGAATCAAGGATTTGAACCACAACTAAAAACTTCCAAATAAGCCATTATACCCATGTAAATCCATAATCCACCATCATTCAACTTCAGTAAACCTTGAACACTGATTTTTGATTTCTCATTTAATTTTCCTAAATTTTTGGTATTTTTGAGTTTTTTTTATGAGACTTGAATTAAACTGAGGTTTCAAAGTTCCAATTGATTAAACATACTTAATAAAGCTTATTAGAACAGTAAACATATGATTTTAACAACTTTTAAGGGAAAATGAAAAATTGAGCTTTTTTTGAATCAATTCTTAATTAAGCAACAAGAACTTGAATTACTGATTAGAAATAGTTTATATTACACTAAAATCCTTACAAATACAACTTTGAGGCTAAAAAGTACAATTGAAAATTAAATTCTTACTACAACGACATGCTACACTAAGCTACAACTACAAACTAACTAACTCCTTTCATCTCTGGCTTCTCTCTTGACTTATAGGGCTTCTTGGAACTTCCATTCTCTTTCCCACACTGAATAATGGCCATTGGATGAGCTTTTATGCAATCTTGGCCCTTTAAATCCTTTTGGCGGGAAAAATCATTCTTGGCAGGTAATGGTTGCTTGGAGAGTTTTGTGAGTAATAAATGGGATTTGGAGGGTAGTGGTTTGGAAGGGGAACAAAGTGTGGGTTTGGCTGATGTGGAGGAGGGGGGAGATGGGGTGTTGCAGTGGAGTAGCAGGCAAGTGGGGGTGAAAAGGGTGATCTGTTTTGGGGGTGTTGACTGGTCAAAGACCAGGGGTGGGATTAGTTTATTTAAAATGTGGGATTGGGCCAAGTTGTGTGGTGGGCTGAGGGTTGTGGTTGCTGGATCAGACCATGGGGTGGATTAGGCTTTAGGTTTAGTTAAAAAGGGTCCATTTGGTTTGATAATAATACACAAGGACCAACTTTGTAAATACTGAAACCATAGGGACTGAAAATGTAATTTATCCTAAAGTTATCATAAGGACTAAAATTGACAACTTTAATGACCTAGGGATCCAAAATGTGTTTGTTCAATATTAAATTCCCCGGGGACCATTTTTGTAAAATTTCCAAACTCTGGGGACTAAAAGTGTAAATTCTCAAAACTTTTTACCCAAGTGTTAAAAATGGCTTTTGTGACTTTCCCAAGGATAAAAATTGATTTTCCATCCAAAAATATTTCACCAGGGATCAATTCTGCCAAAATCTGAAACTCCAAGGACCATTTATGTCAATTTTGGATTTTGAGGGGTAAAAGTGTAATTTTCTCAAACTTTTTCACCCAATGACTTATTTTGATAATTTTTGACTTTTCTTTGCCTTGGGTTGACTTTTCTTTCATTTTAAACTTCCAGGGACTAGTTTTGCCAAATTTTGAAACTTGAGGGACTGAAACTGCCAATTGTGCAAACTTTGTTCGTTTTTCATTTGTTTTTAAACATTTTGCATTTAAAACATATAAAACACACTTTTGGGATAAATTATGTATTTTGATGCGTTTTTGGGTGTTTTTGGATGTTTTGACAGTTCATATAAGACAAAAATGATGAGTATTTACACACTCATCAATCCCCCACACTAAACTATTGCTAGTCCCTAGCAATATTTTGAGAAAAACTTAATGGATTTGAAACTCTTTACCAAAAGCCATCACTTCTGGAGTAGCCAGGTGTAAGAACTGTGGCACACCTGATAACCGTGTGATTTTGAGCAAACCACCAGCTGTCAACGGATTTGAGTAGTCTTTACCAAAAGCCGTTTGCTTCTGGATTAGCCAGCTCTTGATGGAATAGTCAACATCTTGGTGAGCTGATTACCAATTATGGATTTCCCACGGCCTTTACCACAAGCCATAATCTTGCGCGCTAGCCAACTCATTTGTTTTCGGGGAGTTGATGAACCATACAATTTTGGGCAAATTGCAAGCCGTAAACGGATTTGAGTTGTCTTTACCAAGAGCCGTTTGCTCCTGGACTAGCCAATCCCTTTTGTCGGTTAGACAAGGCGGACTGATTATCACAAAAATTTTGAAGCACCAGCGAAAAAAAAATTTAAAATTTTTGAAATTTTGGCAAAAACGGGGGTATTATATAGTAAAATGTGATAAAATTCGCTAGAATAGCGAATACCCCCCCCCCCCCCCCCCCCCACACTTAGCATGAATATTGTCCCCAATATTCAAAATCCCGGCTATTATGCCGACATTTTGAACGTAAAAGGGCAAAATTACAAGCTAAGCGTGGAAAACACCATTTTGTTTTTTCACTCTATTTGTAATCATAGCATGGGGGACTCCCCCACACTTAGGGTGAAAACCCTATAAACGTGATGTGGAAGAAACGATCTCAATCGGACTTTCATTCAAGATGTTTGGACAAACATTTGAAGCACGTGAAAGTTCCACACCGATGAGATAAGTATCCGGCGCAAGATAGTGATACATGAAAATGCCGGGATCAAATATGGTATCTTCATTCCCGAAGGAGTGAAGAAGAGAAGAAGTCACCTTATAGGTGAAGAAAAGGAAGAAAATCATGATAAAAAGCATGATTTGATCTTCTTCCTCAAGAGGAGGCTCAAGAGCCTGAGTTTGGATTTCAAAGGGTAAGCTCGTAAACAACCCGGGAGGGTGGGTGGGAATTTGCAAATTCTCATAATTGAGAGCATCTCCCCCCGGGCTATCAAACTCCGGAGGAGTCATGACATGATGAGTGAGTTCACCGGAGAACTCCTCATGAAGAGAATTATTCACAAGATGTGAATTTGTGAACTCATGTTCCATTGTGGACTCATCACAATCCTCGTTCTGAATATCAAATAGTGGATTATCAGAAATCAAAGTGAATTCAGATTCGAATTCAAATAGAGGATTGGTGAGAGTAGTATCGAATGTTTCGGGAACAAAGAGATTATCATTCTCTATTGGATTGTCGGGATCAGAAGTGAGTGACGGATCATGATATAGGAGACTTTCAATTTCTCCCAGATCGGCTTGGAAATCAAGGAGACCATCATCACTTTCCAATGAAAGTGGATTGATGTGAGCAAGTTCATCAGCGAACTCCTCAAGAAGATGATCAGCATCAGTTTGTGGAACCGATGCCTCAACATACTCGATGTCTCCATAAGATATACAATCATCGCTAAAATCTGAGAAAGTCTCAAATTGATCTTTAGGACACTTAATGGGTGAAGGAATATCACATTCTGATTGTATTCATCGATGACATTCTGATTTATTCAAAGAGTGAGAAGGAGCATGAAGAGCATCTAAGACTCATCTTAAAATTGCTCAGGAAGGAGAAACTCTATGCCAAGTTTTCGAAATGCGAATTCTGGATTCCAACGGTACAATTTTTGGGTCATGTGATTGATAGACAAGGAGTCCATGTGGATCCTGCTAAGATTGAGGCGATAAAAGATTGAGCTGCACCTACAACCCCAACCGAAGTTCGTCAATTTCTGGGTTTAGCTGGTTACTACCGAAGATTCATTGAGGGATTTTCGAAGATAGCTAAACCATTGACCAAATTGACTCAAAAGAGTGTTACGTATGAATGGGGAGATAAAGAAGAGGAAGCATTTCAATTGCTTAAGAAGATGTTGTGTAGTGCTCCTATCTTAGCGTTACCAGAAGGTAACGAGGATTTCGTCGTCTATTGTGATGCCTCACATAAAGGATTGGGAGCCGTATTAATGCAACGAGAGAAGGTGATAGCTTATGCTTCCCGACAGCTCAAAAAGCATGAGAAAAACTACACCACCCATGATTTGGAACTAGGTGTTGTGGTTTTCGCCTTAAGAATACGGAGACATTACTTGTACGGAACAAAGTGTGTTGTATTTACTGACCATAAAAGTCTACAACACATCTTGAATCAAAAAGAGCTCAATATGAGACAGCGACGTTGGATTGAGTTGCTAAGCGATTATGATTGTGAAATTCGCTACCATCCTGGTAAAGCAAACGTTGTCGCTGATGCTCTTAGTTGAAAGGAGAGAGTACCACCGTTGCAAGTCAGGTCATTGGGAACGACTATCTTATCGCCGTTACCATCTCAAATACTTGAAGCTCAAACGGAAGCGTTGAAAGCAGAAAACAGATCTGCCGAGAATATATTTGGGATGGCTGAGAACGAGAAAGGATTCGTTAAGCGTTCTGATGGATTGCTATGTTTTGGAGATCGGATTTGGGTACCTTTATATGGAGAAATTAGAGAGTTAATTATGCATGAGTCGCATAAGTCAAGGTACTCTATTCATCTTGGGTCCGATAAAATGTACCAGGATCTTAAGAAGTTCTATTGGTGGCCAAATATGAAGGCAGATATAGCATCATACGTTAGTAAATGCTTGACATGTGCTAAGGTTAAAGCTGAACACCAGAGACCGTCAGGATTACTAACGCAACCAGAACTTCCAGTCTGGAAATGGGAGCGGATTACTATGGACTTCATTACCAAATTACCGAAGACAGCTAGCGGTTGTGACGCTATCTGGGTAATTGTGGATCGTCTGACGAAGTCTGCTCATTTCCTAGCAATAAGTGAAGATGATAGTGTGGATAAACTTGCGAGGTTGTACGTGAAGGAAATTATTTCTCGTCATGGAGTCCCGATATCTATTATTTCGGATCGCGATAGTCGTTTTACGTCAGCTTTGTGGCGATCACTTCAAACGGCTTTGGGGACGAGGCTTGATATGAGTACTGCATATCATCCCCAAACCGATGGTCAAAGTGAGAGGACCATTCAGACGTTAGAGGATATGCTTCGTGCATGCATCATAGACTTTGGTAAAGGCTGGGAGAAGTATTTACCCCTTGCGGAATTCTCCTATAATAATAGTTACCACACAAGTCTTAAGGCTGCACCATTCGAAGCTTTATATGGCAGGAAGTGTCGTTCGCCTATTGGTTGGGCAGAAGTTGGAGATAACCAACTCACAGGCCCTGAGCTTATTTTGGAAACTACAGAGAAAGTAGCTCAGATCCGTGATCGGTTGCAAGCAGCCAGAGATAGGCAGAAAAGTTACGCCGATCAGAGATGTAAACCCTTAGAGTTCCAGGTTGGAGACAAAGTGATGCTGAAAGTCTCGCCTTGGAAGGGTGTGATACGTTTTGGGAAACGTGGTAAACTCAACCCACGCTACATTGGACCATTTCTGATCTTAGAAAGAATTGGGCCCGTGGTTATAGGTTGGAACTACCACATGAACTGAGCAAAGTACATGACGTGTTTCACGTTAGTAATTTGAAGAAATGTCTTTCTGATGAGATGCCCGTCATTCCAATGAGGGATATTCGTGTTGATGAGAAATTGAACTTCGTGGAAGAGCCAATGGAGATTTTAGATCGTGAAGTTAAACGACTCAAGCGAAGTCGCATTCCGCTCGTCAAGGTTCGTTGGAATTCCCGACATGGACCAGAATTTACGTGGGAAAGTGAGGACGAGTTCCGGAAGAGATATCTGAAGCTTTTCACTTCGTAGAGGAATTTTTCCGATGTGAAACCCGGGACGGGTTTCTTCTGAGACTGGGAGGATGTGACAATCGGCAATTTAGGGAGCTATTTTAAAAACCCGCATTACGTTAAAGTTCGTTTATAATTTTTATTTGAAATTTTATTTCACAACGAACTTGTAAGACCTATTTTATGGATATTTATAATTAATGATGTTATGGAATTCGTGAATTATTTTCATAATTCATTTTGATATTATACTCGGTGATGTATTCTCAAATTCTCACTTAGTACTACGTTGACTCCGGCACTAGGAAACCTAAAAGTTTAATAACTTACGAGTTTTAATACGTTGGACGTTTAATAACGTATTTATTATAAATTTCGGTGGAATATATATATAAAGCCGTCAAATGGTGAATATAACGAGTTTAGGGAACGTTTAATATTTCTTAGTAAGTTTTTACTTACGTACGGGGGCGTTTTTATAAACTAAAATTGGTGATAAATAGGTTTTGTGTGCAAAATATAAAGAAACTAAGTAGAGGGACCTAAAGTGTAAAATCTCCTTATTTAACCCTAACCCTAAAACTAATAACTCATTTCATCTTCATCACTTCACCTCTTCTCCCTCTCCTCTCTTTCTCACCGCCGGCCACCCCTCGTCCGGCCACCACCGCCGCACACCGCCACACACCGCCACTCCCAAAACACTCCCCACCTTCTCCTTGTTACATAGTGGTGATTCACGCGCCCAAAAACCTTCCCCCTCGCCTCGTTTTACCACCTCCGACGCCACCCACATCACCTTCACCATTTTTCTTGGGTTATCATTGTAGATCCGCGGGTAAGTGGGCACAAGGTGCCTCGATTTTTGTTGAAAAACTTACCCAAACCCACGAAATCTATTAATATGGTTCGGATTTGGTGTAAATGGTCAAAAATGATAATGGGTTTTATTAAAAACTTGGTTAAAAATTAGTTTGGTATCCGGGTATTGATGGTTGGTTGCGTTTCTTGGCGTGGTCGACCCGTAGCCGAGGGTCTCACCCTCGACTTTGTGATGATTCCGAGTTGTGGTCGACCTTTGACCCGATTTTCTTGTTGTTTTACCTCTTTTGGTCATAGTGGTTGATGGATTAATTGGTTTCTTGATTGTTGATTCTTGTTGTTCGACTTGGGATGGACCCGCCGACCCCATTGGGTCGGTTTGGTTATTTACTTTGGGTTGGGTCGAGCTCCCGTGAGCTAGCCGCGACCTTGTGGTCTCGGGTGGGACCCACGTGACACTTGGTATATGTTTTTCGACTCGGGTTGACTTGGTAACTTGACCCGGATACGGTTATTTTGAGAACCGTTTGTGGTGTCGAAATATATATATTTCGGCAAAGTTTATTTTATGGTTATTTATTTATTGTTGGTTACCATTATTGTGGCGTAATTTGATTTTGATGAAGTTGACGAGTATTATGGACTCGTGGTATTAATTGAAGTTGTGTTGACGATAAAGTGGTTTGGGGACCGATTGTGAGACGGTCACTTAGATTGACGGAGATAGGTTAGTCGGGTGCCGTAGTTGGACCTTATTGTTGTAGCACATGGATTGGGTTTGATTGGACGGAGATGTATTGATTATTATGACTTTTATATTACTTTGGACTTGGACAATGAGCCGAGAGTCATGACTCGGACATGTGACCATTTCGTATGACTCGATAACTATTTACAATTAAAACGTAAATACTAAAACTCGTAATAATAGTTAGTGATAATATAAACGTTTATATGAATATATATACGTGAATAATGGATATATAATTATATAAGCGCGTATATTAATAATAATGATAATCACGAGTCGTATTATAAATAATACAATTAGATATATATTAGGCTACGAAAGTGGCGTAATATTATTGAACGTATTATTATTATAAAGAAATTGTTATAAAACGAGGAATCCTCGACAATTCTCTAATATTAAATAAAAATGTCATTTTATATAATAAATAAACTTATCGAGTTATGCGGAGTCGTTGTCACTCGAGTCCAGGTAAGTTTTATTTGTGACTTTCGTGTTGTCACGGATATATGACGATTAATATAAACGTTTTCTATAGCTAAATAACCACTTAACAGTAAGGTTGAACCGGGTTATTTGGTTATACGAAATGAGTATATTAATGGGCATCGTATCCTACGACGCCCATAGGTTGTGGTATATGTAAAGTGTAATAAATTGCGAGTGTATATATCGGGAAATCTGGCCAATTTGACGATATATATGAGGAATTTATTAAACTATGATATCTACCATATAGTATTTATGTGCTATGTGCTTTAGGATGGGGTGTAATCTTGGAACGGCATGTTACGTAAATAAATATGAGGATTATCAAATCGACGGATTCGATAAACTTCGGCGATTTATTTAAATGATATATCGGGCTAATATTAGATCCATAGTGTATGTTGTTATTCTTTGTGTGACCTTTTGGTTTGTCTTGAGTCGACCCACCACCCGTATGGATACCAAACGCAAACACACCAAACTAATACGAAATGGATTTTCGGAAATAAAACGGATTCTCGTCCGGGTTTGGGAATATTTTGAATTTGAGAATATGATTTCTGAACGAGTTGGTAATGTTAGGTCGTGCCGAGTCCGTAGTTGCTGTTTCGTGAGTTACTATACATCTTATTTCTACCGACTTCTTCTTGCTATTTTCTGGACTTGAGGTGAGTCATAGCCCCACTTTTTATTCTTGAACAATGTTTTCAATACTTGGGGTGAGAAACGTGCAAATCATTTTACGTGGACTATTTATCGCTTCTATATTCTTTCTAGAACTTGCTATGCGTATGGACTAGGATATGTTGTCAGCTTTAGTCACATATGTTTTGTGTGTACTATTCAAGGTTGGCTTATTTGGAATTGTCAGCTTTAGTCACACGGTTTCGTGTGTACTATTCAAGGTTGGCTTATTTAGATACTGTAGTGTGCACCTATAGGTTATTAATACTTCGGAGGTTATCCGAGTATTTATTGGTATTGCGGGGGTTACCCGAATATCTATGTTAGAACGGAGGGTATCCGTGTGTTATGTTGGAGTGGAGGGTATCCGCAGGCTTTTAGCGAATCCTTAGTCTAGCTAGCAAGCGTTTTGCGTATATGTCCACTATATTGTTAGATGAATTTAAACCTATGATCTCACCAGCGAAAGCTGACTTTTAGCACGTTTTCTCAGGTAATTAAGTGATGATATGCATGCTTGGAATGGAAGGCTCGGCTAAGGCTCATGGTTTATGGATCTATTTTTCTAAACTCTGATAATTAATTTTGGACCTACTGTTATGTTATTTTGGGACTAACTCTGAATGATGTTGGGATAAATGTAAACGTTAAAACCCCGTTTTGGTTGTGTTTTTATTATGTTTACTTTATCTCGTTCTATATTGTCTTGTGTTGGATACCAATCCCCGTAGCACCCCGAAAGCTTGTTGAGTCTTCCGCTGTATCAAATTTTGGGGGTGTTACACTTGTCAAGACCAAAGTATGATAAACACCTTTAATTGGAGCAGGAGTTGTTGAAGAGTCGAATCAACATATGCGGGTGAAGGTGCTGCAAATTGTGTGACCATGTCAAGACCACCACGTGAAATGAGCATTTACAACAATTTCTTAAGCTTTTTTTTACACATGATGTTACTCAACAAACTCAGAATGTGTGTTATGTTGTTCAAGGTAAGTTTTATCGTAACAATCATAATGCTACTAGAGTTGACGTCCATTAATAATGTAAATATTTTTCAACTAAGGCGAGTACAATCTTTGTTCAAGCTGCAGCTAAGATAAGCACGAAATTACAAACACACTTTATGAACATATATAGGCTTAACAAGGCTTGGAACTTACACAAACAACACATGAACATGGAAGAGTTTGCTATGAAGTCAATTATGAACAAGCTTCTTGCAACTTTCGCACAAACTTAGAGCTTCAGTGGCTTTATTAGAGGGTACGATCTAGCACAAACGTATTGCCTTTTGTATATTAGTAACTTATGTTTACTCATGTTTAGTTTTTTATAATATTATTTCGTAGTAAGTCTTTGTAATATTCCATGTGTACTTTGGTAGGAAGTACGTGACTTATATTATTTCGTAGTAACTTATCTATACTATATTATAATCCATTTGGTACTATTCTATAATAAGAAATGCTTAAAATTCAGACTTTTTTATTTCTTGTTATGAAAAGATTTCAAATATTGATTGAAGAATGATTTTCAAACATTAATTGCATTAATTGCAGAAAACTGAAAAACTGAAAAACAGAAAACCTGAAAAAATGAAAACTGGAAAACTGAAAAACTTAAAAACTAGAAAAACTGAAAACTGAAAACTTGAAAAATTGAAAAACTAAAAACTTGAAAACCTGAAAACCCGAAAAACTGAAAACAAAAAACAAAAAAGTATAAGTAGAAAAGCAGAAAATCTCTACTTATAAAGCATGAAGACAATTAAACGTGTAACCGACCCCAAAATATAGTCACAAGGTACCCGCCGCCGCATTGCGCGGGTACCATTTTAGTGTTTTAGAATGTACGCATTGACTTGATAATAATTGAATACAAAACCAAAGACCCTAATAAAAACTAAATCTAATGCAATTATAAAAGCGTAACATATGTCGTGTAAAGTCAGTTGGGGTTTACTCATCCCACATCAAGCAATGAAGAAAAGTAGCTACAAGATTTTGTGTTTAAATAGGAAGGCAAGGATACATGCCAACAATTGTAGGCTAGTTGAATCTTGTGCTAGTGGTGTCAGTAAAAGTGTTGAATCTCAATTAGCTTGCTAATATTATGAATAAGTTTCATTTTGATGTCCCTTTAAACTAGCTTGACAGTGTTTAAGCCCTTTTGATTGACCTGGTTATGGTGTTGATATGGCTAGTCGCAGGTAGACCGAAGGAGGTTCATGTAGAAAAGTAATACTTAATAAATTCTTTAGCTATTTGTCTATCTCAATTAGCTAGCTAAACACGCTAAAATGTTTTAGCAAAAAGTTACATAACTCAAAGCTTTCTATATAATAAGCAACCTACGATAGCTTTTTAAATAAGCGCATAAGTCATGTATCCATTGACTTAATGATAATTAAAAACAAAACCAAAGACCATGAAAATAGTACCAATGTGATTATAAAAGCATAGCCTATGTGAATCAGTCTGAGCTACACATGTGTAATATGTTGGAAAAATTCAAAAGATATACACTTACAAGTTGTGTAAAATAATTGGGGTTTAGCCATCCCACATCGAGCTATGAAGAAAAGTAGCTACAAGATGTTGTGTTTAAATATGAAGGGAAGGCTACCGACATATGTAGGATAGTTGATATTTTCAGTTGCCCTCCTTTTTTAGAGCTTCCAGGATGTATCAATTTCTACTGATGAAAAATCATATGCTGGTATGGTCTTTTAAAGTGGGCTTTTCCAAATCTCAGTTATCTTACTAATATTATGAATAAGTTTAATGTTGATGTCCCTTTAAATTAAAGTAGCTTTAATTTACAGTGTTTCAGCTCTTTTGATATGACCTGGTTATAGTGTTGATATGGTTGGTCTCAGGTTAACCAAAAGAGATTCAAGTAAAAAAGTAGTAAAAATAGTTATTTGTTTATTTGAATTAGCTAAACACGCTAAAATGTTTTAGCAAGAAGTTATATATAACCCAAAGCCCTCTAGATAAGCAACCTACAATAGCTTTTTAAATAAGCGAGTAAGCCATCACTTTAATTACAAAGAACCTATGTTTGATAAGCTAACTTTCACAAATATCAACACGTTGTTCTTGTGACATTACTCTGGTTCAAATATGAAGTCTATTAAGCCCTTAATATTTTCTTAAGTAGTCGAATCAACTCTTCTTACTTGATGGTGAAACTAAATACTAGTAATAGACATCGACTCATTTCTATCTCATTTATTTTTCATTTTTTGTTTTTGTTGCATATGCTAACTTAAGACTATAAGGTTGTTCCCATGTTTTGAAAAATGCATCGTCAAACTCATATTTTATTTACAAATTTAAACTTTAATTTACTTTGTAATCTCTATATTCAAACGTTGTGAGAATTTATAAACCAAAGCTTACTTGCTAAACAACCCTTGTAACAATGCTTTTCTTTTCGTCAAGGTAATAAAGAGAACCTGTATGATGTCACGCCTTTAAATATCTTTTCTTTAATTTACTTTGTAATCTCTATATTCAAACGTTGTGAGAATTTATAAACCAAAGGTTACTTGCTAAACAACCCTTGTAGCAATGTTTTTCTTTTCGTCAAGTTAATAAAGAGAACCTGTATGATGTCACGCCTTTAAATATGATACAGGTCTTTTCTTTATAGGTCTTGTTTCGAAATTATCACTTGAGATCATCAAATCGGTGAACATTTACCTTGGTTATGACTGAAAATTTGTAATGTAAATAAAATGTTCTTAGATCCAACTTGACACACAAATCGAAAATGCCTTCTCATCCTCGTGGATCTTAAACAACAATGTCTGATTTTTGTCCAAGTAAAAATTTTTTTTGAACGATTACTTTCAATAACACCACCGGCTAATCCTCAAAACGAGGACCGCCAAAAACTAATTACAAATGTACAGCGGGAAATCACTCCAATCCTTCCATCTAACATTTTTAAATTTTGACCTATTCTTAATCCATGAAAAAGAGAAAGATTTCACTTCGGCGACCACCTCCCCAACCCTAAACGTTTTTTGTTGAAAAACCTTTGCATTCCTTGTTTTCCATATGACCCAAATTGTCACCATCACAATGCCTCTCATAATCTTTTTTCTCCATTTATTGCCGCCGATATTGTCAAATAAAAGAAGAAGGTCCTTGAAGTCGAAAGCACATAACGGGTCTACCTTGCACCATTTGCAAATAAACTCCACACACCGTAAGCAAAACCACACCCTATGAAAAGGTGTTTGAGATTTTCGTCATCCACCTCACAAAGTGGGCAGCTCATCGTGGGAATGAGAATTCTACGCTGGACCAGTTCATCCCGAGTAGGAATCCTAGCGAACTCGGCTCTCCAAACTAGCAAATTCACTTTGTTTGGAACCCAACTCTCCCATCGCATGTTCTGATTCCTACCTTGATCCCGATTCAGCCTCAATAACTTCTTGCACAGCGCCACCGAGAACCTGCCATCAACACTACACCCACTCCCATGAATCCTCCCTGTCTGAAAAACAAAAAGGTGTTTGAGATTTTTGTCCAAGTAATTAGTTCCTGTATATTTGTTATCCTACAAAATTCTAGTTGCTTTTAATAGAAATTAATAAAAGCAAAATGATACTTGAGTGACTCGCTCTCCTTTATTTATACTTTTTTTTTTTCAAAATAATCTATCTTTGTCTCGTTTTTTATACACAAGTTTAGTTTGATACCCAATAAAGAAATATTTTGGCCCATTTATGGTGACATTTTATACCAAAATCGAATAAGCTATGAGAAAGAATTGGGTTTTGGTTATCCCACATCGAGCTGTGAAGTAAAGTAGCTACAAGATGTTGAGTTTAAATAGGAAAGGAAGGATACCAGCAAATGCAGGCTACTTGATGTTTTCAAATGCCTTTTATATATGACTTCTTCCGCATGTATTTATTTCTACTTAAGCTTTTTGATGTAATGCTTAGTAATATAAATTCACATGCGGGAAAGTGTCTGTATAAGAAGTCTTTTTGAACTTCAACAGCTTCCTAATAATAAAAATACGTTTTTTCAAACTGTTGGTTTTGCTTCATAACCAAGTTTAAAGATTAGGTCAAGTAAAGTATGATGACCATGTCAAGACCTCCATGTGAAATAAGCATTTACAGCAAATTCTTAAGCTTTTAAGACACATGACGTTAGTCAGCAAACTCACAACGTACGTTACGCAGTTCAAGGAATATGGTATCACAAACAATCTTAATCGATATCTGATCACTAGAGCTGACGTCCATCCAGAATGTAAATTTGTTTCAACTAAGGCGAGTACAATCTTTGTTCAAGCTCAGGATCCAGCTAAGCTAATGTAAGCGTGGAATTACTAAAACGACACTTGATGAACATATATAGGCTCAATGATGCTTGACACTTACGCGAACAACACATGAACATGGAAGAGTTTGCTATGAAGTCAACCATGAACAAGCTTCTTTAAATATGAAGGGAAGGATACCAACAAATCTAGGCTAGTTGAGGTTTTCAATTGCCCCATTTTTTTAACCTTACCAGCATGTATACTAGCATGTATCTATTTCTACTGATGTAAAATAATATGCTGGTAGGGTCAATAAAAGTTGCTTTTTCGAATCTCAAATATCATGAATAAGTTTCATGTTGATGTCCCTTTAAAGTAGCTTTAGAGTGTTTAAACCCTTTTGATTGACCTGGTTATAGTGTCGATATGGCTGGTCTTGGGGTGGACCGAAGGAGGCTCTTGAAGATTCTTGTAAAACAGTTAGACTTCAATTTGAATTAGCTATACACGCTAAAATGTTTTAGCAAAAAGTTATATAGCTCAAAGCCCTTTACATGATAATCAAGCTACGATAGCCTCACATTAGGACTATAAGTTTGCGCTTTCGTTAGGAGCTACTTTGTTTAGTAATAAAAGATGGAAATTTTTACGCATCGCTCATCCAACTACTACTGTGGACTCATTTCTTGAATCTTTTCTTCATAGTTCTTGTTTCGAAAATGTTATTTGAGATCATCAAATCAGTTTAGGGCCTGTTTCTTTTTTCCTTACGGGGGAAGATTTGGGTCCCACTAAAAGATTTAATATTGTTCCTTTTGAAGGTGGGGTTCATTTAATTCATTGTCTTGGTGTGTACGTATCTACACACAATGAAAAATGACACTCTCTAAGAAGTTACAATATACATGGGCCAGCATGGACTCACTTTTCACTTAACCTAGAAAAAAAAACACACCCATAGTACCGTATACCTTAGTTATGATTGGAAATATCCACAATAACTAAAGTGTTCGTAAATTCATCTTGACTCATATCCCAAATCAAAAATGCCTTTTCATCCTCGTGGATCTTAAACAACAATATCTAAAATCCCTTGCACGTGTGATTTTTGTCCAAGTAATTAGTTCATGTATATTTGTTATCCTACAAAATTTAAGTAGGTGTTAATACAAATGAAAGCAAAATGATACTTGAATGACTCATTGTTCATAATTAATGAATTATTTATACGTTTTTGTTTCAAAATAATCTATCTCAGTCTCGTTTTTATTCTAGGCTCGAATGCATGACTTATGTCTCTTTTTCAATTTATAAAATGTAAGATGAATCTAGGGTGTTCACAAATCAGGTAATACTCACGGGAATTAAAAACCGGAATAAATCGAACTGAATTTGTGATCGAACTAAATTGTCAAAATTGAACCAAATCAAATGTTCGGTTTTTTTCAGTTTGGAAATGATTTTGGCAACATGAAACCGAACCAAACCGAAAACCAAACGGAATTCAAAATTGGTTTTCATAAGTTTATGTTGAAACCCAATAAAATGTTGGCTCATTTAGTGTGACATTTTGCGACATTTTTAGACCAAAATCGAATAAGGCATGAGGAACCATTGGGTTTTGCTTATCCCACATCGAGCAGTGAAGTAAAATAGCTGGAAGATGTTGAGTGTTTTTTTTTTTTTTTTTTTTTTTTTTTTTTTTTTTTTTTTTTTTTGGGTAAAAGGTCAACGACCCGGTAAATATATTACTCCAAAAAACGTTTAAGTACAACGGATATGGGTGAATCCCATATCTCAGCCCATTACATAGGCGAAAAGCTTACATAACAAGATACTTCCAACGATCAAAACAAGAAAACCAAGCCATTAATCACATGATAGTAGTGACTTTAACAAAAGATAAACTACTTCCTACGACTTTGGAGATTAACACCATAAATGGCATTAAGAGCATCCAATTCCCCTGGAAGATCATAAGTGTGCTTCGAATAATCATCAAAGTCATACTCATCTTCACGTTCATGACCACCACCAAAAAGATTTGCTGATTCGTCAAACGTGTTAAGAACCTCATCCTCATCGCTTTCAGAAACCACAACCTCACCCACCTTCGAAAATGGGTTAGTCCTCTTAGTGACAGAGGTAGACGGAATGGGATGACCAGCATCATCCACAAGAATAGCTTTCCTATCGATCAGTAGCTCTTCAAGCTTACTAATTTTCTCAGCAATAGGAGTAGATCCACCTTCCATAGTTCCCATTGAATCACTCACAAGTGGTTCTTGCATATCACACACAAGAGGGACTTGTGATGTAGTACCAGTCTTAACCGACGCATCATTATTAACTTCCCTTGTACTGCCAGCATCTACATCCATGTTAGTAACAACCGTAGGAATAGCAAATCCATCAGTATCATCCATATTAAGAGCATCAAACTAATTAGAAGTAGTGATCTTGATACCACTCGTACTAGCCACATCAGAAGCTTTCTTCTTACTGACATTAGCTTTCTTTGGTTCTGGAAGAGTCTTTTTGGGCTGATATTCAAAATGCTTACCCACCACAGGTTTGATAAAACCTCCTCGACCTGGATTCGAACCAACTTGCTTACCCTTCTTCTTATTGTTAACAGGTTGGAACCCATCACTTGCGTTCTTAGTAGGTTGAGCATCGGAATGACAACCTTAGGGCACTCATACAAAGTATGACCAAATACCTTACATTTATCACAGCGAGGCGGTTTCCACTCATATTCAACCCGGATCATCTCTATAGTCGAACCCGTACCATCAAGTAGAGGAATCTCAACAGTGAGACTGTCCTTTAGTACCTCATCCGACTTAACTTCAATCATACACCTAGCAAAGCTACTCCGGCCCCAAGATTCCTTGCACATTTGGTGATTCTTCTTGCATGTAACTACTACGTAAGCTTATTAAGCTTAGTAATGCAAATTCACATGCGGTAAGGGTCTCTGAAAAAAGTCTTTTTGGAATTTCCATTAGCTCACTAATATTATTAAGAAGTTTTTTCAGCCCGTTGTTCTTACGCTATAACCCAAGCTTAAAGATTGAGTCAACTAAAGTAAGGAAAATGTTTAATTCATAATAAATATGTGAATTCAAATTTTTAACCAAAATCACTTAGATTTCACCATAAGCTTAAAGATAGAGTCAACTAAAGTATGATCAACATAAGCTTAAAGATTGAGTCAACTAAAGTATGATCAACATAAGCTTAAAGATTGAGTCAACTAAAGTATGATCAAGACCACCATGTGAAATGAACACTTGCAACATCATTTTAAGCTTTTTTACACACGATGTTAGTCAGCAAACTCAGAACGTGCGTTATGTTGTCCGAGAAATGTTTTATCGTAGACATCCTAATCCGACTAGAGTTAACGTCTATCGAGAATGTAAATCTTTTCAACTAAAGCGAGTACAATCTTTGTTCAAGCTCAAGATACAGCTAAAGCTAAGTGCAGAATTAAACAACACACTTGATGAACATATATAGGCTTAATGATGCTTGGAACTTACACGAACAACACATGAACATGGAAGAGTTTGCTATGAAGTCAATCATGACCAAGCTTCTTGCAACTTTCGCACAAAGTTTAGAGCTTCAGGGTTTTATAGAGGGTATGACCAAACGTATTCACTTTTGTATATTAATAACTTAGGGTTTTAACTGATGACTATGAAGTAGGAACTATCGACCTATATTAGTAACTTATGTGTTTAAAATGTTGTCTAAGTTATTGGAAAAAAAAACACCATACTATATAATAATATAAAACTAATGCAAGTATAAATACATACATATATAGCCTGGATAAGCTAGTGCTCACTAAATCAAAGCAAGTTATTATTCCCCTTATTTGTTTGAGGGTGCTTGGGATTGATTTTTTCCTAGCTTATTCACTTTATTTAATAAGCACTTCGTACGTTGTCATGTTTGGGTCACCTAAGCTGCTTTTGATTATTTTCGAGTGAAATGAACAATATTCAGTAACGATATTAACTTTGCTAAGATGTTTAGACATCAATAACTTATAAATATGAATTATTGACTTAAAAAGAAACTAATGATTTTCAAAATATGAATTATTGACTTAAAAAGAAACTAATGATTTTGAAATGTCCCCGTTCACTTAATGATAAGTAAAACCAAAACCAAACACCTCAAAAAACAAAACTAATGCAATTATAAACATGTCGGTCTGATCTATACATGTGTAAAATGTTGGAAAACTCAAAACATATACATTGACAAATTGTGTAAAATAACTAAAATCAGTTGGGGTTTAGTAATCCCACATCGAGCAACGACGAAAGGTAACAACACGGTGTTAACCAATGGGCCTATGGTCTAGCAGTATGGAGGTTTTACCCTCCTAGGCAAGGTCTCTAGTTTGAGTCTTGTCTAGGGCGATGGGGATTTCCTCCTAGGCAAGGTCTCTAGGATCCATAACACAAAAAAAAGTATATTGTACTTCTCTTAAATTGGGGGGGGGGGGGCAACATGGATTTTAGCATATTAATATTTTAGATTTTCACAAGTTTCACAAATATAGCATATAACTACTACTTACAACTCAAACTTTTGGGGGGGGCACAACCCCTCCCTGCCCCTTAAATCCTCCGTCCATGGTTGTGTGGGTTCGCTACTCCTTCTGGGCTAGGGGCCATGTAGCCACAATTGCCGTCCAAAAAAAACAACACGGTGTTAAGTTTAAATAGGAAGGGAAGGATACGAACAATTGTAAGCTAGTTGAATGAGATATGAGAACCAACTGGGTTTTGGTTATCCCACATCGAGGTGTTAAGTAAAGTAGTTAGAAGGTGTTGAGTTTAAATAGGAAGGGAAGGACAACATCAAATGTAGGCTGGTTGATTTTCTCAAAGGCCCTTCTTGAGTATCTTCTCCTGCATATATCTACTTTTACGTAAAGCTTATATGAGGCTTAGCAAAGTAAATTCATATGCGGTAAGAGTCTCCAAGAAAGGGGGTTTCAGAAAAACAATTAGCTTCTAATATTATTATTATTATTATTATTATTATTATTATTATTAATATTTTATATGCAACCCAACAGATAACTAATTGGAATCAAACTAATGCTTTAGTCACTTGCTGTCTTGTCTAATCATGTCCAGAATGGTAAGTAGTCAATGTTTGGTTTTGGAGGTGTTGTATGAGAACCATAGTTTTGAAAAATAGTACATCAAATTACCTAGTGCGTTTGGTATGCCGCCATCAATCACAATGGAAATGATTTTGATAGTAGTGGTGGATCCCTCGGTATGAAAGATCCATGGCTTACTCTTTTGATGTATATGAAGTATAGAGCATTTCTATCATTCATTACTATAGTAGTGGGCCCTTCATCTTAAACAAACACCTTTAATCACTTTCATAGTCATAGTTTTATTCCCATAGTCGGATACCAAAGGCACCCTTAGAAAGGTTGTTACGGTAGTTGTCAAAGTACAAAAGAATGTCACAGTATGCATGCAGTTCGGTCATTGGTTATGGTTGTGTTTTAAAATGCAAGTATAAATAAAAATAATGCAACTATCCGAACTGGGTATCGAGTCTCGGTTGAATCAGCTAATCGCGTTTGACAACGTTGTTGTCTATAACTTCGTTTCTTATCAGCATCAATCGCCATGACATCTTGTTTACTAACGGTCCTATCCACGCTGAAGAACCTGTCTGCAAAGTATAATACTGGGTGTCGAGAAGATTGGGTGCTCTCGTGGTTGCATATATTACCTTTACGGATTCTGTACCACTTTACTTACTCCTTCGATTTACAAACTATACAGCTAACCTATTGAGCTTTTCAGCAAGTGTAGCATAAGGTACCTGCAACAATGGTCATGGCATCAAAATGAATAATGTGTCCCAATAATTAAAACATTTTGAAATCTATCTTTTATTTCAATAAATGGCTTTTTACCATCATGAAAATCATTTATTGTGGATAACAATTAAATTACAGACTTGGCAGTAAAATTTTCAAGCATAGTTCAGAGGTTTAAATCCAATTATTGGTTTTGCTCACTTCAGTTTACGCTACCGAATAAGAGTATCAAAAGTTGTAAGTTAATAATGTTTTTATTTTTTTACCACAACAAGTAACACGAATTACTTGACAAGGCAACTTATCACGTAAGCATAACAGATAGAGTTATCTACAAACCTGGGCTTCTGTGGTGCTAGAACCAAAATTTGGACGCGTCAGTGCCAAAACTACTTTACTATCATCATCCAGAACCCAAATATACCTTAGTGAGTGCACATTAAACCAAAAGCTATCAATAGCTTGCTCACTAAAATCACAACCCTGCATTTTGAGTTTTCTTAATCTTGGGCACCCCATTGATAACGCCTTTAGTCCTTCATCGGATCCTCCTATATAAGCAAGAGAAAGAAATCTTAGATTAATACCATACTTTCCGATAAACCCCAAACCTACATCCGTCAAAGCTTCCTCATAAAGATTGATGCTTAGCCTCTCAAGTTTGATGCAACCGATTAACATAGTTCGGAACCCACTGTCTAGTGGTGTAATTGTTTCTATATCATCTTTGTCTTTACCAACCCACAAGTCAAGAACACGCAAATTCTTCAAATTAGTACCTATACACTTCAAAGCTTCATTTGAAATATCTCTGAGTTCAATACGCAGATATTCCAAATTACAACATCCTTGTGCCACATCAATCAGTCCCATGTGAGTCCCGGAGCAATACCTAAAGGTGAGCTTCCGCAATTTTTTGCAAACCTGACTTATTACTTGCAACCCCTTGTCTCCACATACATTGGTAACGAGGACTTCCAAGTTGGGACACCTCTGAATAAATAAACACTGACAATTTGCTTCAACATTTGGATAGTAAAATTCCAATTCCCTTAGCTGATTCAAAAGAGGGTTTACAAATGAAAGTGAAGGTTCAGGAAAATCATTTATTCCTAGACAACGAATAGTCGATGGAAACTTAAAACTACCATACTCTATATCTTCTCTATACATAACCCCGTTGAAATGTTCTAATTTAACAGCATGGCTAAAAGCGTCTCTTAGGCTATCATCTATATAGCTTGTACAAACATTTAGAGATACTAAAGATTTGCTACAATTTTTAACCAGAAGTGCAACATCTTTAACATCAAATTGATCACAAAAGTACTTAGAAGAGAACGTTTCAATGCCTGCATTACGCAAAGCCAGTTCTTGTAACCATTTCACGTATCCTCCATCCAGATCTTTAAGGTCTAAACACAGCGTCCTTAACTCATTACAACCCTTAGAAATATGCATTAGACCATTCTCGGAAATCCCTTCACAATCAACAATCCTTAAAACCTTTAAATCTCTACCTCGGGTTCTAGCCAAGAGCTCGAGATCTGAATCATTAATAGCCACATTACGAATGTGAAGTGATTTCAAGCACTTAAACGAAGAAGATATTTCTCGAATCCATGGGGTGATGTACACACCCGATTTCTGTCTCAAATCCATTCGAGACGGATATCCTTTTAAGGTTAGGGACTCGAGAAACGGAAAGCGTTGAGATAAACGCAATGGCGTGGGAGTGTAATGCAAGTGAACAGTTACATGTTTACGTGTCATACAATCGATCTCGTACCATCTACAGCAAACCAAAGAAACCGAGTTTCGATCACTAGGATCGTGTATGTAAGGTATAACACAGTTAGCAACTGTCTCCATTGGGTTTATTGACATACCTAAATTGCAAACATAAACACGTCAAAACATTAGTTGTTATAAACCGAGTTTGACAGCAACATAAGAAATCAACATAGTTGTCGAAATTTGTGCATTATAAAAAAAATATAATAAAAAAAATAAAAATAAAAAATAAAAAATCTTACGATGGACTTAAACAGATGTGTGTTTCTCTTCGTCGTGTGAGCTTTTTACTATCGTACTTTTTCCTCACGAGCTTAGGTTTTGGTTTATTTATAGGTTAGTATATGCTTATTTTCTTGGGCTTATTTTAATTTGTATGGGCTTACATGTATTTATCGCGTTAGCCCGTAAAATCTAAAATAAGTTGTTTGAAGAAAAATCGGAATCATATAAGCTGAAAATAAGTTTTTTCTAAAACAAAGTTTTAGATTAGTTTTCTTTAAGGTGTTTCTTACTTATGTCTTAGCTTGTATAAACTTATAAGCCTAGAAGTTTGAATAAACCGTAAAGTAAATAAAGGCCCCTTTCGAAATAGAACACATTACAAAATGCTATAAAATTTTCATGTCTATAGTATTATTGTTCATCGGGAGCCTTTTCGGGATCTTCAAACGGTCGGCTCTATGCTCACTACGGAAGAAATGAGGTTAAAGTCACGGGTACAAGATACATTTATTGATTCTACTTCATCCTCACCAATGGTGTTATTGGCCAATTCTGGTTCTAATGCTCGCCGTTCTTCTCCTACGGAAAAGGTACACAAACCTTGCTTCAATTTTAATAAGGGGTCGTGTCGTTTCGGTTCATATTGCACCACCTGTTATTCTGTTAATGCCCCACCTATGTCGCAAGCTACTGATACCACAACCCCATTGGCTTTTTACTCTACGCACACACCCATGCAGGCTTGCACATAATTAGGGCCCACCAGGTTTCACCAATTTACCACTGGCCCAATATATTAATTATACCCAGCCAGGCAGCCAGCCCAGCATATTACTTATCCCCTTCCAGCCCAACCTGCTACCTATACACCAAATATATCTATACTAATTAAAAGTGTTACACCCGACAAACCACGAGAACCAAAAATGTGGTTAACGCTTTTTTAAAAGAATATTGGCATCTATGATATGCTGAAGTAGACAAACATAAACGTGTGAACATATTACTACTGTTATGAACATTTACCATATTGTCATCTGTGATATGCGGAAGTAAACAAACATAAATGTGTGAACATATTTCTACGATTATGAACATTTACCATACTAGATGAGTACCTGTGTATAATAACGGGATTTTATTGCAGATAGTTATAATGATATACTAGTCACACAAAACGTTACACTTAATCAAAATATAAGTTTTTTAAAATTTCAAGTTTTCAAGAAATGAGATACACAAATTATATGTAGTATACATTGACATCTGTGATATACTGAAGTAAACAAGCATAAACGTGTGGACATTTTGCTATAGTTATGAACATTTACCTTGATTACGAGTTCTTTGTTTTTTAAGCTATTTAGCTGTCCACCTTGTTATGTAAGCTTTATCGCCTATGTAACGGGCTGAGATATGAGATTTCACTTATATCCTTTGTACTTAAATATTTTTTGTAGTAATACATTTACCGAGTCTTTTTGACCTTTTACCCAAAAACATTTACCTTGATTTAGAAAACGCGCAAATAGATTATAAACAATTACCTTGCTTTAAAGATGAGGCAGATATTTTTCAAACTTCAAGAACGGATAAAGCATCATGAAGGGTAACAACGGTTTTAAAACCAATGCTAGTCACCAACTTCTCCTTTTGAATAAGTTATACCAAACAAAAAATCACAACCTATTAAACTTTTGCAAATCTTACAAATTAAGTGTTAGGGAAGTGAGGAGAGAAAATAAAATAAGAAAATAAGAAATATTTTAGCCATACATTTCAAATGAAAATGAAAAGGGAGAAATTCATAAGAGATTGCATCTTTTTAATGTGCATCTAAAATAAGCACCTTCTGTTACTTTTCATTCTTCTAATTTTTACTTTTACTTCTCATTTGATCCCAACTCATTAAGTGTCAATGTGTCACGGCTAAAATAGGTTTCAACCCATTAAAGTATTATTGTTTTGGTAATTTATATTTTTAAATATTTATATAATTAAATGATAATTTAAACAAAAGATTATTATTCAATTAGGATAATACTATCTCCGTCTCAAATTAATTATCCATATTTCCTAAAATGGATGTCTCAAAAAAATTGTCCATTTTTCTTTTTTTAGTAAAAACTAGAGAATTTAATGAGGGAATATTCTATTTGAGTGGTTGAGAAATAAAGTGACCCCATTTTTATTAAACTTTGTGTTTTTTGTCTCTTGACAATTATTTTGAGACGGAAGGAGTAATAAGTTTAAGGATGACATATGTCGTCGCTAAACTGCTGCTGCAGCAGAAACTGTTCATTTCCAGGTTTAGTCCGGAAAAAGGGAGTAAATTGCATAAATCGTCCCTAAACTTTGGCCAGATTGCATGTTTCGTCCCAACCATTACGAAAGTGCAGAAATCGTCCTTGTGGAAAACCTTTGAGCAAATTTTCGTCCCTAAACTTTGGCAAGATTGCATATTTCGTCCCAACCAAATTGCATGTTTCGTCCCAATCAGGGACGAAAATTTACTCAAAGGTTTTCCACAGGGACGATTTTTGCACTTTCGAAATGGTTAGGACGAAACTTGCAATCTGGCCAAAGTTTAGGGACGATTTATGCAATTTACTTGGAAAAAGGAAAAATTCTACCAAAACTATGATACAAACTGTCCACTTATTCATTCCAAAACAATCAAACGAAGTCATAGTTTTCGAAAATAACGATACAATTAAGCTAATACTAATATGAGAATGCAAACAACAGAATGATGTCAATACAAATACAAATCACATACTAAATCCCTAATCGTCACCAGATTGAGATTCACCATCACCATCTGCATCATCATGTACCATCTGGCTAGTTCCAGAAGCAAAGGTTGGGTTGTAAAGTTGATGGTCCGGAAGAAACCCTTGGGGAGTAGAGCTAGGGTCAGGAACCACTGAGGGAGTGTACATTGGGGGATGGGTGAAGAATGAGGAAAAACCTGCTTCTGCTTGTTGTCGGCTCAAGTAAGCAAAAAAGTCGTTAACAACGTTTTCTGTACTTGTAGCTGCCTGTGTAAGTCGCTTAGCTTGTTCTATGCACCTCGCTGTTTCTGCCTCCTGTTCCCTAATCATCCGAGCAACATCATCAACACGTACCAACTGGCTCGTTCCCGTAGCAAAGGTTGGGCTGTAAAGGTTATGGTCGGGAAGAAACCCTTGGGGAGTAGAGCTACGGTCGGGAACCACCGAGAGAGTGTACATTGGGGGAGGGGTGTAGGATGAGGAAAAACCTGCTTTTGCCAGTTGTTGGTTGAAGAAAGCAAAAAAATCGGTAAGCTTCTTTTGGTTACTTGCAACTGCCTGTGCATCTCGCTCAATTTGTTCTTTATGCCTTGTTGTTTCTACCACCTGTTCCCTCATCATCTGAGCAACTTCTTCCCGGGTACAATAATCTTTGGTAGGTTGTGCGCTGCTGTTAGAAACCTGTAAACCACCCAAAACGATGTCAACACAATTACAAAACACATCCTAAATCCCTACTCGTCATCAGATTGAGAATCACCATCACCATCATCACGTACATGGATTTACAGATTTGACAAGATAACTTTATCACTCCCTACCTCTTGGATGAAACATATACTATCTATGATAGAGACGATGCAAAATCTAAATAAAAGCATAATAGATATACTTATTTACAAACCTCGAAATCTGGACGGGTGAGCCCCAGTCTAGTATCATTATCGCTGTTAAACCAAATATACCGTAGTGATTTTATATTTAACCAAAAATCCTTGACTGCTTGATAGCTAAAGGGACAATTCGTCAATTCCAATTTTTTTAATTTTGGGCACCCCTTTGATAACTCCATAAGGCCTTCATCGGATCCGCCAATACTAGCAAGACACAGATCTCTCAAATTAACACCATACTTACCGATAAACCCCAAACCTACATTTGTCAAAGCTTCGGGATAAAGATCAAGAGTTAGCCTCTCAAGTTTGCTGCAACCAATCAACATAGCTCGGATCCCATTGTCTAGTGGTAAAATTGTATTGTATTCTTCATCTTCTTTTTGATGTGCACGGATACGGAAAACACGCAAATTCTTCAAATTAGATCCTATACACTCCAAAGCTTCATTTGAAATATTAGTGAGTTCGACATGTAAATATTCCAAATCTGGACATCCTTGTGCCACAGCCATTAATCCCACATGAGTCGCGGAGTAAAAAGTCAATTTGCGCAATTTCTTGCAATTGTGACTAATAAAGCTCAATCCGACATCTCCACACACATGCTCCGTATGAAGAATTTCCAAGTTAGGACACCTCTGAAGAAAGAAACACTGACAAGACCACTCGTGTGGAACATCTAACCCCTTAAAGTCCAATTCCCTTAACTGATTCAATAGGGGTTCAACAAACCGAATAGACCCTTCAGGCAAACAACTTAAGCCTAAACTATGAATACTCGAGGGGAACTTAAAACCACTATACTGCTCGTCTTCATCAAAATAAGCGCCGAAAAAATCTTGCAAGTTAACAGCATTACCAATGGCCTGTGCTGCATCGTCTATAAGACATGAATCAACTCTTAACGAAACTAAAGACTCCCTACATTTTTCTACAAGGAACGCAACATGTTCTTGACCAAAGGGAGTATTAATAGCATCAATATACGAGAACTTCTCAATCCCTGTTTTACGCAACGCCAGCAAGCGTAACCATTTCCCACGTTCCTCTACCACCTCGTCACCAACAACCAAATCAACTTTTTCCAAACATAATTCTCTCAACTCGCTAAAGTGCTTAGCAACACACATTAGCCCATTCTCTGAAAACCCTTCACACATAAAAATTTTCAAACTCGTCAGATCCTTCCCTCGGGTTTTTGCAAGGAAGTCGAGATCAGAATCACGAATAACTGAATGACGAATACGGAGCGATTTTAAGCGCGTAAGAGAGACAGGTATTTCCCGAATCCACTCATTTACGTCATCAATTCCTCCAGTAACACATTTTATTCCTTTTATTGTTAGGGATTCGAGAGATGGAAACCGTTTAGATAAACGAGACGGTGGGGGTGCGTAATGCACGTGCACAGTCAAGTGCTTACGTGTGAAACAATCGATCTCGTTCCTACTACGACAAACCAACGAAACAGAGTTCCTGTCATCACCATTTTGTATGTACGGAATAACACAGTTGAATACAGTGTCCATTGAAGACATTTGACCCTCCTTCAAGTAGTAAAAAAAACACGTAAGACAGCAACTTAAATAGCAATAAAAACACGTTAAAATGCACAAAGAAAACAACATAAAACTATAAAAAGCAGCATAAGCATTAAAAACGACAAAAATGTAAAAATGCAAAAACCGGCAACCTAAACGGCACTAAAAAACAGCAAAATAATCAATAAAAGAACAAAACTAAAAAGAGCAAAACTAACAGCAACTTATTACAAATATACTACAGACTAAGCTTATTTGGCCGGCTTATATTTATGAACTTATTTTTCAATTTAGTTTGTTTAAGCTTACTTAGCAGGCTTACGAGCTTAGGCTTATGAGCTTACTCGCTTATTAAACCTTTATATATATATATATATATATATATATATATATATATATATATATATATATATATATATATATATATATATATATATATAAAGCTTATAAGCTCATCTTTTAGGCTTATGAGCTTTTCAAAAGTTCAATAAGCCCACAAAATACGCTTAAACAAACACCCCCTAAGCATCTATTCTTAATTGATGGGCTTATTGAAAAGTTCAATAAGCCAATAAAATACAGTTAAACAAACACCCCCTAATAAGCTCATAAGCCAGTGTTATTTGTCTATTCATAATTGATGGGCTTATGAGCTTATCAAACAAATAAGCTTAGACAAACACTGGCTTATCATATTTTCAATAAGCCCAAAAATTTAAGCTTATGAGCTTTTCAAAAGCTCAACAAGCCGACAAAATACCCCTAAGCCAGTGTTATTTGTCTATTCTTATCATATTTTCAATAAGCTCAATAGCCCAAAAGTTTAATGGGGTGTTTGGATAAGCTTATGTAGCTGGCTTATGGGCTTATTTGACTTTGGAAAAGCCGATAAGCTCACTTATTGAAGCTTATGAACTTCACATTATTGGCTTAAGCAAATAATCTAAACCTAATAAGCTCTAAAAAGTGAGGTTATCAGCTTTTTCCAAAATCAAATAAGCCCATAATAAGCCAGCTAAATAAGCTAATCCAAACGCCCTGATATCATTCGGGTCGACCCGCATCTTTTTAAAATGGTGGTATTTGGATTTATCAATTACAAGTACTGCCTAACTACATAAATGGTCCTTGTGGTTTGTCGGGTTTGTCAGGTTTGTCGGATTCAACATTTTTTATTTTCGTTACAGGTTCAGTCACTATGGTCTTTCTATTAGATAGGTTGGGTGTAGGGATGTCATTCGGGCTGACCCGACTTGAAATCGACCCGAGTCAAATCTGGTCGGGTCAAATATTATATTCGGGTCAATTTGAATTGACCCGAGTTCTAAACAAGGTCGGGTTCGGGTATGTTTATTTTAGCCTTGACCCGAATTGACCCGACCCGAATCCGACCAACCCAAATCAATCAACACTAAACATATTGAAGTAAAATGGACCTAGACCCGAACCCGAATTGAACCAAACCTGAATTGACCCGACCAGAGTGACCCGAGTTCTAAACAAGGTCGGGTCCGGGTATTCTTTTTAGAGGCTTGACCCGAGTTGACCCGAACCCGACCGGTTTAACCCAAATGACACCCCTAACTGGGTTGGGTTAGAATTATTGTTTGGAGAGGGGTTATGGTTAGCGGGTGTGTGTGTGTATAACTATGTGTTTGTATCTGATCGAGGATTGAAGATGAGAAAGAAAGGCTTAAAAAGGTATTCGGTTTGTTATAAATTTTAATGTATATTAGCTATACCAGATCTTTTTAAAATTCACTAAGAATTTCGACACATTTTGATAAATACATTAGTTTTCTTTAGCATTTGGCCTAAATAGAAATACTTTGTATTATCTCAGTTAGCTATTTATATATTTCTCACAAATTCATAATTTGCCAAAAAAATTTTGGTTCTAAACTATGTGGATTATCTCTCATTTCAAAGTGCAAATTTACATAAAAGTTTATACACTTTTCTCATTTCAAAGTGAGAATTGTGAAAGTATTGTTGGTAGAGGAATGTTTTTGAGCCAGGATAATGCACTCGTCAAATGCAGCAAGATTGTTTTCACACATATTTTTAGCGTGATGTGTATTTCGTTTTTGGTTATGTGACCAGTAAGTAAGTATGAAACTTGATTGTGATTAAAAAAATAAAAAATCTCATATTATCAATTCAATTTCATGGTGTGAGAGCCTCCAATCGATATTTGATTCACTAAAGCACACAAACCACCATGTTTATTTTATGGCATTAATCATATATACTTGCACAAAGAAGCTTCTCCTTATAAATAATACATTGATATTGTAATCCCGCAACATCATAGTTGGTTTATCACTTCAGCGTCACCTTATCACCTATGACCTATCCAATAACATATCAATAACTAAACTACCCTCTTTAGAAAGAAAAAAAATCAGTAACACTTATTGGTGTATGTAGGTCCCACAAAACACCCTAACAAAAATAATCGACACACTTATTAAAAAAAAAAAAAAAAAAAACAAAAAAAAAAAAAAAAAAACATTGCAACAACAAAGGAAGAACGGCACACCAATGGCGTTATCGCCGGTGCCCAAATGAGGGAGCCATTGGTTGAAAGGTTGCGAACGGTGGGTAAATGTCCTCACACCGTGCTCTCTTAAATGACTCATTGTTTCAAAATATTCTATCCGTGTCTCGTTTGTATATATAACTTTAGTTTGAAACCCAATAAAGAAAAATGTTGGCACATTTAAAATCAAAAAAGTAATGAGGAACAATTGGGTTTTGGTTATCTCATATCGAGCAGTGAAGTAAAGTAACAACAAGATGTTGAGTTTAAATAGAAAAGGATTGGTACCATTAAATATAGGCCAATTGATGTTTTCAAATGCTCTCTCTTTGTGAGTGTCTAGCATGTTAATTTGTATTTCTATGTGAGCTTATATTAAGCTTAGTAAATGTAAGTTCATATGCTAGGGCTCTCATCGAGGAAGGGTTATTTTGAATTTCAATCAGCTTACTAATATTATAAATAAGTTTTTTTTTTTTTTTTAACATTTGCTTTTATGAAATAACTTATGCTAAAAGATGATATACACCTAAAACTGAAGCACAGTTGAATCAACATATTGCGGGTGAAGGTGTTCCAGATTATGTGACTAAAACAGCCATGTAAAATGAGCATTTACAGCAAATTCTTAAGCTTTTAAGACACATGATGTTAGTCAGCAAACTCATATTTACGTTATGTTGTTCAAGGAATGTTTTATCGTAACAATCTTAATTCTACTAGAGTTGACGCCCATCAATACATAAATCTTTTTCAACTAAGGCTAGTACAATCTTTGTTCAAGCTCAAGATCCAGCTAAGCTAAGCGTGGACTTACGAAACGCACTTGAAGAACATATATAGGCTTAATGATGTTTGTAACCTACACAAACAACACATGAATATGAAAGGGTTTGCTATGAAGTCAATCGTGAACAAGCTCTTGATAACAACGCCGTCTATGATTAAAAAAAATGAAATCAAAGCAAGTTGTTATTCAACTATTCGTTGAGGATGCTTGGGATTGATTTTAGCTTTTTCACTTTATTAGATAAGCAATTTGTACATTGTCGTGTTTGGATTACCTAAGCTGCTTTTGATTATTTTTCGAGCTAGACAATGATATTAGCTTTGTTAAGATGTGTAAAAAGAAATTTTTGTTTTGAAATGTACCTATTGACTTAACCACTCAGGGGTAGCGTATGGCAAAAGAGCTTGTAACTATCACTTTAAGATGTGTGAGGTCTTAAGTTCAATTCATGTTATGTGCAAACAACCCTTAAGTGGCCACGCCAACCTTCTGAAAAGGGAGCGCCTATCTAGTTTGAGTTTGTATGCCGGTGAGTTCAAACCCTGTGAATTAGTCGGCCAATAGGTCAGAAACCATGGTTTACCAAAAAAAATGTCCCCATTGACTTTATGATTATTAAAAACAAAACCAAAGACCACGAAAATAAAACTAATGTAATTATAAAAGCATAACATTTGAGAAATGGTTTTAACTAAAACATGTGTAATAACTTGGGTGAATTTAAAACATACTAGCAGGGTACCCGCGCGTTGCAGCGGTGGGTACCCTGGAATTAATAAAAATGTCACGGGAAGTCATTCCGACACCTAAATTTGCCTCGAGAACGAAATACTAAAAGATGTGGTAAACTACACTTCCCACCCTAGCATATATTTACAATCTTAGTCCCTAAGGGTGCAATAGGGTTCACACAAGGTCCAAAACACTTTCCTATATAAACCTCATTATACCCTCACTTAGGGTTTGACACCATTTCTCTCTCAAACCAGCCGCACTCTATTTCTTCTTCTTCTCTAGTCGTTTTTTTGGCCAAACAAACACCACCACCGGCCACTTAAACTCACCGCCACCGCCACCACCATACTCCTTACAACCTCCCCATCATTTTGACGTACATCACGTGTTAAGAAACACCTCCCAACACCACGATTAACACCACCACAGCTCGAGTTCATCACCAAAACCATCTCTTTCTCGTTTTGTTGATACCGGCGATCGAAGGTAGGAAAACCCACCACTCTTTTTGTCGTTCTAGCGACGGTGGGGGATAAGTACATGAATTTTCAAGAGTTTTTGATTAAATAAAAATTAAAACTAACAAATATGAAGCTAAATAATTGTTTGATATCATTTTCTTTCTTTTTGTTGTTGTCGTTGTTATTGAGTCATGAAAACAAGGGATGCCGTGAGCTTGAGCTCACAGCCTTGTGTATCGAGTCAAGTTTTATTGAGTCGATTCTTGGTCACACGTTCGTGTCTAGGTTAAGATGGAGGGTTATACATTGTGTTTAAATGATTGTAATATTGGGTGTAGGGAGTGTTTTTAATGCTATTAATGTAGAATGAGGGTTGTATATTGTGATTAAATGGTTGTAATATTAGGTGTATGGTGTTTTTAATGCTATTAATGTAGAATGCGGGTTGTACATTGTGTTTAAATGATTGTAATATTGGGTGTAGAGTTGTTTTTTAATGCTATTAATTTAGAATGAGAGTTATACATTGTGTTTAAATGATTGTAATATTAGATGTAGGGGTGTTTTTAATGCTATTTATGTAGAATTCTAAGGAAAGTGCTCTGAATTTTGATTCATGCTAGTTTTTGTTGTACACAATGCTTTGGTTGTTGTAATTATGAAAATTTCCTGCTTTAAAATGTTGTAAACCATGCATCATCTTTTGTACATCTGAATTTTTTGGAGAGAGAGTCTTTCCTCTATTATAAGTAGTATAGATACATTAACAAATTGTGTATAATCAGTTGGGGTTTAATGATCCCACATTGAGCTATGGAGAAAAGTAGCTAGAGGTTGATGAGTTTAAATAGGAAGGGAATGATACCATGAAATGTAGGCTACTTGATGTTTTCAAAGGCCTTTTTCCAACATTTTTCTCGCATAGTAATGTAAATTCATATGTGAGAAAGTGTCTGAAAAAAGTCTTTTTGAAATTCAATCTGCTTACTAATATTATGAAAAAGTGGTCCCCCCTCCAACTCCAAATGCTGTTCTTAACCAAAGCATTTTAGTAAGTCCATTTTCTATCATGCTATGCTGAAAATAAGGTATTCATGATCACCAGTGCTCAAAGAAACGTTTATATGTTACCATCAATTGTAGGAAAGGGATGTTTTAATATTTGTCAAACATTTAGGGTCCAATATTTGAAGAAAGTAAACAACAAAATAAGCAAAACATTCACATTCGCTTGACGCAATATACTTTTAACACTCCCAATAATATCACGCTAAAGAACCTGTCTACAAAGTATAATACTGGGTGTCCAGAAGATTGGTTGCATACATTACCTTTATGGATTCCATACCACTTTACTTCCCTCCTTTGATCTATAAATTATACAGCTAACCTATCGAGCTTTTTAGCAAGTGTAGCATAAGACTGCAACAAAGGTCATGGCATCAAAATGAATAATGTGTCCCTGTAATGTTTGGAAGAAAAAAATTGTGACAAAATTCTATTCGGTAGACAAAGTACAAAGAAATAAAACATTTTGAAAGACTCGTGACTTTAAGCAAATTGGAAGATCGACTTAAGCATCTTAGAATTAAAACATTTTGAAATCTAACTTTTACTGCAATATTTGGCTTTTTACCATCATGAAAATCATATAACCAAGTAATAAGGGTATCAAAAGTTGTAAGTTTACAACAAGAAACATGACAAGACAACTTATTACAGAAACATATTGTCTATGATAGAGCCAATACAAAATCCACATAAAAGCATATCAGATAGAGTTATTTACAAACCTGAGCGTCCATGCTACTAGAACCAAATTTTGGCCGTGGCAGTGCCAAAACTACTTTACGATCATCATCCAGAACCCAGATATACCTTAGCGAGTGTACATTAAACCAAAAGCAGGCAATTGCTTGCTGGCTAAAATTACAACTCTGCATTTCAAGTTTTCTTAATCTTGGGCACCCCATTGATAACGCCCTTAGTCGTTCATCGGATCCTCCTATATTAGCAAGAGAAAGATATCTTAGATTAATACCATATTTACCGATAAACCCCAGACCTACATCCGTCAAATCTTCCTCACAAAGATTGATGCTTAGCTTCTCAAGTTTGGTGCAACCGATTAACATAGCTCGGAACCCATTGTCTAGTGGTGTAATTGTTTCTATATCGTCTTTGTGTTTACATACACGCAAATAGAGAGCACGCAAATTCTTCAGATTAGTTCCCATACACTCCAAAGCTTCTATTGAAATATCCGTGAGCTCAATATATAGATATTCCAAATTACGACATCCTTGTGCCACATCAATCAGTCCCACGTGAGTACCGGAGCAGCACCTAAAGATTAGCTTGCGCAATTTTTTGCAAAACTGACTTATTACTTGCAATCCCTTGTCTCCACATACATCGTCGGTATTGAGGACTTCCAAGTTGGGACACCTCTGAATAAAGGAACACTGACAATTTGCTTCAACATTCTGATAGTTAAATTTCAATTCCCTTAGATGATTCAAAAGAGGGTGTACAAACTGAAGTGAAGGTTCACGAAAATCATATATTCCTAGACAACGAATAGTCGATGGTAACTTAAAACTACCATACTCTATATCTTCTCTATACATAACCCCGTTGAAATGTTCTAATTTAACAGCATGGCTAAAAGCATCTCTTAGGTTATCATCTATATAGCTTGTACAAACATTTAGAGATACTAAAGATTTGCTACAATTTTTAACCAGAAGTGCAACATCTTTAACATCAAATTGATCATAAAAGTACTTAGAAGAGAACGTTTCAATCCCTGCATTACTCAAAGCCAGTTCTTGTAACCATTTCACGCATCCTCCATCCAGATCTTTAAGGTCTAAACACAACGTCCTTAACTCAGTACAACCCTTAGAAATATGCATTAGTCCATTCTCGGAAATCCCTTCACAATCAACAATCTTTAAAACCTTTAAATCTTTACCACGGGTTCTAGCCAAGAGCTCGAGATCCGAATCATGAATAGCCACATTACGAATGTGAAGTGATTTCAAGCACTTAAACGAAGAAGATATTTCTCGAATCCATGGGGTGATGTTAACACCCGCTTTCTGTGTGAAGTCAATTCCAGATGGATATCCTTTAAAGGTTAGGGACTCAAGAAATGGAAAGCGTTGAGATAATCGCAATGGCGTGGGAGCATAATGCAAGTGAACAGTTACATGTTTTCGTGTCATAGAATCGATCTCATACCAACTACCGCAAACCAAAGAAACCGAGTTTCGATCACTAGGATCATGTATGTATGGGATAACACAGTTAGCCACTGTCACCATTGGGTTTATTATACCTAAATTGCAAACATAAACATTTTAAAACATGCACGTAAAAAACTACTAAGATGTCTGCAAAAAAGTAAGCCAACAGTTGGTATAAAGTACTAAAAAATAGTTATAGCGATTAGAATCATATAAAAAAAATTCTTACGATTGATTAAGCAGATGAGTGTTTTTCTTCGTCGTATGAAAGTGTTTATGGTTTCGGCTTATTCTATAGTACTAGTAGGTTAGTTATACGCTCTTTTTCTTGGGCTTAGCTTATATTTTGAATTTATGGGCTTGCTTGCATGTGTTTATTATGTAAGCCCATAAAATTTAAAATTAAACCAGTTGAACAAAATAAATCTAAATCATATAAGTAAACAATAAGATTAAACAAACATAGTATGTCTTATAGACATGTTTTCATTTTCTCGTATTTTTGGAGTTGTGGGATTATAAAAACTTATAAGCCTAGAAGTCTGAATAAACCAGAACAAAAAATAAAAAATAACACCCCCTACAAATAAAACACATTACAAAATGCCATCAATTTCTAAATCTTAAATCTATTCGATCTTTAGGAGAAATTAATGTTTATTGGACACTACTTTTTGTTCTTCAATAAAAACTATTACTCCGTAACGTTTAGTCTAAAAAGCGTAAAAGTATCGGCCAAGCCAGAGGATTCTTTGGCTAATGGTTGGAGGTTGCTTTTCAAGGCCTATGATCTTGAGTTCGAATTGTAATTGCATTTTCTTCTCTTTGGGCTATGGAATACTAGTAATAATTTTACTCCTTTACAAATACTATATAGCTTTGTTTTAGAAATTTAAGAAATTTGTAACACCCCCAAATTTCATACAGCGGAAGACTTACAAGCATTCGAGGTGTTACTGGGATTGGTATACACAACACAAGTATAGCTAATAGGAGAACAATTTGCATTACATAAAACATCACAAAATTTAGTTTAAATGTTTACAAATAGTACAAATATAAAAGATAAGGCCCAAAGGGGTTTAAAAGATTGGTCGCCAAAGTAATATCAGAGTTTTTGTCGATCCATCGCCCATGTCAATTCGCCAAGCCTCCAAAATCTATCAACTTAAAGCATCATCTTATTCGCCTGAGAAAACATGCTAAAAAGTCAGCTACGCTGGTGAGTTCATAGGTTTAAGTTATAAAACAGTTATGGACCTGAAGAGTTAAACGCTATGTGTGACTAGAGGCAGGCATAGATAAGCATTCCAACATCATAACAATTCACAAACGATAAGTTTCTTATGTTAGGAAAGATAAGTGGTCATAGTGAGTGGATCCCTTGGCGGTCACTAGCCAGGATAACGCTACAGTGAGGAACCACCCGTTACTGCCCTGAGTCTAGGTCGTAAGAAGAAGTCTATTCTCTAACTAGGTTCCAAGTAGTCCTAGCATAAGGCAACATCTACCGCAATCTAACCTTAACTAGTCAACACTAATAGCAAAACAAAATAATAGCAGGTCCGAGAAAATAGTTGCATGTTTTCTCCCCTAAGTTTAGAAAGAAATAAAGTACGAGTAAAAGTGGGGCTATGAAACTCACCTCGTTTCCAGCAAAGCACAATCACGATTATCACAGATCAGACAATAAGCCAATCAATAGTAAGCAATAAGAAGCTAGAAAGTCTCGGCACTAAATTATCTTGGCACAGATAATCAACAGTAGCTAATCAACAGTAGCAGAGTAGAATAGCAGCTAACAAGTGACGGCAACTACGGACTCAGCACAACCTAGTCATGTAACATTTAACTTAATACCGTTTCTCAAAAGTTTAACGTATTACAAAAGTTCCCATATATCTTTCGTTTTGCTTTCCGAAATATCCATTCAAAAATCGTTAGTTATCGTTTGGTATCGTTGTGTGTGTGCGCGTTAGAGACAAAGTCTCGACTCGAGTGAACTCACGCCAAACAAGCATATCAAGTATGTCCATGTACGTGCAAGTAAAGTAACTCATAATGGCATATAGAATCAATCAAGTAGTTCACGTAAGCATGTAATATCACACAAATCACGTCTCATGTCAAAGCTACGGTCAAATGATATGACCTTAAGGGTCAACAAGTTCTCGTACGAAGGGTTGCTCACTTATCAAGTTTGTAAACTTAATAAGTCTAACCATTTTTCCGTTCACTTATTTATCCCCAAGTTATATCACATGTCATAAGTCATTAGGATATATTTCTCATTAATAACATTCTCCGATACACTCGTCGGGCCTTATTGGGCTTGTCAGTCTAATAAGTCCGATAACCGTATAGGTTGATTTTATTAACGTTAAACTATCCGTAACTCAATGTATAAGGTGTAATAAATACTATCGTCATTCCAAATCTTGCATGCACTCGAATATTTAATAACTCGCGTCAAGTATACATTTATACTTAAAACCTTTATGTTTTATTTTCAAAAGTATTTCCCTTTCGTCGGAAAACAATTCCATTTATATACAGTAAGGTTTCCGTTAAACATTAATTAGATTCGTCAAATAATATTTATCATTAACATTATTATTTACTTTTAAGGAGAGATGCAACTATTTTTGTAAGTGCATCTAAAATGTGTGGTTGTGATTTCTTCTTATTATTCTTATTTTAATATTTCTTCTTATTTGATCCTAACTCTATAAACACATATATATGAGTTTGTATCGAATTTATTTTATTTCGCAAATTATCAATTATTCGAGTTCACGAGTCCGAGTTATCACTCTCGGACTATTTAACACCGTCTAAGTCAAAAAACGTCTCATAATTTCATGTTACGGCGTTGTCGGAGACAACCGTGACTAGAAAGTCAAGATAACCCGACTTTGCACAAGCTAACAATCGATAGCAGTAAGCTATAGTCAATAACATCAATATTCAAATAACTCACCATCCGCAACAACTTCAACACTCACGACCATTCTACGGCTCGCGTCTAATCCTAACTCCGTCAACTAATACACAATAATTTCAACAACTTCCTCAACTCCACCAACTCGACTAATCCACTTAACAATCACCACATCAATTATTTCTCGGCCGAGACCCTAGTGGTCTCGGCTTTCTCTTCTCGTTCCAAAGCCAACAAAAATATTAAAACCCATTTAGTTTTAGCCAAAAACATGTATATTCTTGTGGGTTGAGTCACGAGTTGACTCGTATCGAGTCAAACACGCGCGTGACTCATCTTGGTGATGATTAGAAGTGGTGGTGATGGTTGTACATGGCGGTTGAAATGAACACGAGGTGATGGGATCATCTTGGTGGCGCATGGAGTGCAGTATGTGAAGGAGGTGTTGATGATGATTGTTTTGGTGGTCGCGGCGGTGTGATGGTTGTGGTGGTTTGCAGGTGACGGCATTAGCAGATAAGGGAGAAGAGAGATGGTAAGATGAAGATGAAAATAAAATGTGGTGTTAAGGGTTAGATTTTTATTAGTGTGGTGTAGTTTAAAGGTTTTGCAATTGGGTCCCTATGATGTGTAAGTTTTACTAAAAGAGTCGGGTCTGAGGACCGTGTGTAAATGTTTATAAACTTTCCCGAATTTACTCGTTTTTAAACCGCGACAAATATCAAGGTCCCCGATATAGTTTATAAATGTCAGCAATTGCTTTTAAAAATGCTTTTTCACCAAGTTTGCTAATAAATTCGTTTATTGAATAAAACGTAACCGTTTTTCGTTTATTTTTTGACAAAACTCAATCGAGACTAAATGAAATATGCCACCACCATTCTCAAGTTTATACAAATTGTTTCATCGTTCGTTAACCATAAATCTCAAGTATTTTGTTTAGAAAAGCGTCTATTAAAATCAACGTAGTCGTTAATTGTGTGTTTCGCGTTTTATTAGGATTTCTAGTGCTGACGTCACGCAGTGCCTAAAATGTAACATACGAGCTAATTTAATTCATCTAATCACCATATTTGCACGCATTAATCCTTCACAACTGAACAATTTCCTCATAAGCTTAGCACGATTTATATATTCTAGTTTAAATTTTAGCTTTTTTTTTCACAAAATTCCGAATTTTTCCAGTTTTTATAGCCTCCCAGCCTCAGAAGAAACTCGTCCCGGGTTTCACTTAGAGTTATTCATAAAGATTGAAACGAGATAGGAATAGATTCGCTGGATTTCACCTTCACGTTCTCATGTAAGTGTAAGATTATCTCAAGATTTCCAATAAAGCTCAATGACAGGATTGTGTTTCGGCTTAGATTGCCAGATATCTCACGAATAAGATTTCAACAAGTTCCTCAAGGGAGTTTGATGTTCATCTTTACGGAAAAGAACGTTTAAGGATTTGAAGTGGCAATCTCTCCCGGAAGTGTCCTTCCAGATTACACATCAAGAGTCTCGTGGACCTTGCTAAGTCCCAACGCAAACACGAGTATTTCGAGTTTAATTCTAATGAGGATTCTTAAGCGAAACAGAATAGCAAGGATTAAATTTCTCACGCTTATGGCACGTATTCCACCATTTCTAGCTGATACCTTAATCATCCTCTTGCTCTACTTTTTGGATCTTAATATTCATTTCAGCGGTTCTCATTAATGAAAGTTAGCATAGCGAACTTGCTGTTTCCAATTCCAGCTCGGCGAAGGTTAAGTCGGCACATTCGACCATAAGGAATTTTGAACGACATGATCTTAATGTCGGGCGTCTTAAGCCCTTTTGATTGACTTGCTAATATTATGAATAAGTTTCATGTTGATGTCCCTTCAAAGTAGCTTTACAGTGTTTAAGTCCTTTTGATTGACCTAGGTATAGTGTCGATATGGCTAATCTGAATTAGCTAAACACTCTAAAAAGTTTTAGCAACAAGTTATATTACTCGAAGACCACTATATAATAAGCAACCTACGATGGCTTTTTAAGTAAGCGCATAAGCCATCACTTTAATTAGAATGAACCTATGTTTGCTAAGCTAACTTTCACAAATATCAAAACGTTGTTCTTGTTGTTAGAATATGGACATTATTTTAGTAGACGTATGTTAGGATCGAACTCGAGATCACGGGATTGCACACTTTACGTATGAAAAGTAAATGAGTAATAATTATATAAATGTTATATTAATTATTAGAACACAAACACGTAATGATCGTTAATGTTTAACGGAAATGGATAACGATTATTAGACGAATGAAAAGGAAGAACGATAGATGAAACTTTGAATGTCAAGAAGGTTTCGTAAACCCTTTAAGGGTGTAGGGACGATTGGGAATTGTATCCCACATCGCTTGGTGAAGCTTTTAACACAAGATTTCAACCCTATATAAACACACAAGGTTTTATTCTATTGACATAACTTGAAAACCTAACTTGTGTGTTTTCTTCTCTTCTCTTCTCTAGCAATTTTCGACAAGCCCCATTAAGTGAAGGTAGTCGAGACTTGTTATTCTAAGCGTGTGTTGTGCTCGTCTTACTTGCATAAGCGTTTGCTTGAAGTAGTACGTGTGTACAAGATCGTGAATCAAACATATTATTGTTTGTTTCTTGGTTTGTTCACATAAACCCTATATTGGGGAATTGGTTCCGGAAGATTGCTTTTGATTCTTGTTTGGGCTAGAATCATTAAGGTACGTTTACTATTTATGTTTTGATTAATTAATTACATATTATGGTCTTGTTATAATTGCTTCCGCTATATGCTCACTTTGATGTACTTGGTTTATTTATATGAATGTCATGATATAATAATTCCAACATTGGCATCTAGAGCCGTTAGAATGTGTAATTAATTATCGCAACGCATAAAAATTGGATTTTGATTCGTATAGTTACATGTTTTTTTTTAGGGTTTATATTTTTTTTATCCCTAACCCTAATTTGGGTCGAATGACCTAAGGGTTTTTAGGGTTTTGCTTTTAATTTTATTAAAACCTAATTAGAAACCCTAAGATGTCATGTAATTATTATGCGTTTTAGTAAACGATCTTGGTGCAATATGTTAATTGTTAAGCTAAATCCATGAAAAAGTGCATATTTGCATGGATTTTTATTGTGTTATTTAAATTGTTTAAATTGTTTATATATATTAATGGTTAAGTTATATTAAAACATGTAAATTTATTAATAGATGTCGAATTGGAGAAGACTCCAATATTAAGTAATCAATTATGTGCTATGTGGTATCTATTTAATTTTGGCTTACGCAATCGATTTATCGATGTATGTGGCTCTTTTTCCAAGAAGAAGAAAGCCTCAATTGAATTAATACGTTATACACCTAGATTTGATTATTAATAGGACTATTGAATAAGATTTGCATGTGGCTACATGTTTTATACATATTTAATTGTTATGATTATGTATATTTGTTTATTTAGTTGTTTTATTTTTTATTGTATATTACTTGTTTTTGTTTATTTATTGTGTTAGACATGTTTATAAACGAAAAGGGTAATTTTTGAATAGAAAAATAATACGGACTAAATAATGGCGAAATTGTTTTGGTTTTTAAGAGTTTAAATCTCAAAGAATTGGTTGATTGATGTTTTTGTACGTAATGGTTAAATAGGCTCGACCGAAGTTTACACACTATAAGATGGGTATAAGGATGGCAACGCATTAAATTGTGGCCTTAGATAGACAACATTCATGTCTTAACGCTCGTTTGTGTGTAAATTAGACTTACCGAACAACCATTACATGTACATTGTCATCTTAAGGGTGAATAATCCACAATTCCACAATGATTATCCGAAACACTAAGCTTTCGGGCTTATGCAAAAGTACGATATAGTGGACGATAATTGATGGTTATTCTTTAATTGGTGAACCCGATACCTCAATCAAAACTTTGTTATTTTACTCTTAGTAAATTGGTAACAAAAATGTTTTGTAAAACCAATGTTATGAAGTTGTATGCATGCTTCTTCATACATTATTTTGATCACATCAAAATATTAGTACCCTTATAAAATTAAGTCGAATGCCATCTAATTAAGAACACTTGAAGTTGTAATTTACGTCAAGTGAGACTTGGCGAGATTGCAATGGAGAGGTAAATTTCATAAATTCATTGCTAGCAGATCAACTGATGTGATGGATTTGTGAGTTTACAGTTTTTAAGTTAGACAACTTAAATTGAGTAGTAAGTGAGACTTGGACTCAAGGCATTAAGATGGGGACTAAACATGCTTACAATACAAATGTTTTGTGATTGTAGATCCCATAAATCTAAGAATTGCAATATGATATTGGCAATTATTGTTCGACAATTACCTTGTTGAATACTATCATTGCTAGCAGATCAACTGATGTAATGGTACTATGTCAATTTAGGATCCTAGCTTTAAGAAAATACTATGGTTTATATGAATATTTTCCAATGGGTATTTTATTTTCTTAAAGATCTAATTATCGAAAATACTGAAATTGAATTTTGTAATTCGTTTTAATGTATTAATGCAACGTTCAAACCGTAAACGTATTTTGGGCTTTGGTAAATTGATCTAGTTCTGTTTTCAAACAAATGTTTGATTAAGAAATATTTACTTAAAAGACAAAAGGAGTCTCCTTTCTATGAAGGAAAAGTGAGACATAATCCTATTCCTTTTCATGAATGAGAAAGGATAATAGGAACATTAGATATGTCTAAATTCTAATATAACTCATAGCAAATTTTTAATGGTTAAGAAAATTGCATACATTTTTCATAGGGATTTTATCATCCTCATTCGATGATCAAATTCTTAGTAACAAATATGATATTTGGTTAACAGAAAATTATGTATGACATTTTATGAGTTATTATAATTAGAAGCTAGACTAATTACTGCAAAATGTTTAAAGACAAACTAGTTGTTTTGACTATTTTAAAGGTGCTACATACATTGTAGGATGGTAGACCTATTAAGGAAGAAATTGCATGCCCAATTTTCAAGTTAATAGCATTTGGTGGATAGTCCATCATTTACGTAGTAGAATACACTTTTAGTACATAAGTAATTGTTACGTATGGACATTAAAGGTGTAGGAAAGTTAAAAGTACACTATATTCTTTCACTAGATATAAAACATTTTAAATGTTGTCAAATTCAGTGGGAGTATTGTGTACTTATCACTAAATAAGGAATTATTGTAATGATCTTTAATTCAGTGGGAGTTACAAGCTTTGATATCTTGGTAGCTAAAGATAATTACTTTCCAAGTGTAGACACTCATACTTTTAAAGATAGTCTTGTACGTTTCCTTACTAGACATTGTTGTCCTACATCTACTTGTTATGCTAAAATCTATGACACAATCATATTGATCACATAAACAAATGCATGGCGTGTTGTTTATCAACTATATGATGTTGTTCCATGCACAAGTGGGAGAAATGTTATCTTTAATGTGTGCAAGAAACAACTCATAAAGATATGATTTAAAGGATTCTCTTGACTACAAGGTAAGAGAATAATGTTCTAATATTAATTCAAGAAACACTTGGTGTTACAATTTATGTTATGTGAGAGCTTAACTAGATTGCAACAACAAGGTGAATTTCATATTTCATTACTAGCAGATCAACTGATGTAATTGAACTATGAGAATTTGCAGTTTCTAAATTAGAATAATGTTCTAATATGAATTATACTAAGCTAATTCAAGAAATACTTGGTGTTACAATTTATGTTATGTGAGAGCTTAACTAGATTGCAACAACAAGGTGAATTTCATATTTTCATTACTAGCAGATCAACTGATGTAATTGAACTATGAGAATTTGCAGTTTCTAAATTAGATACCTATTAGAACATGTGTCAATATGATATCAAGACTACTTTAATTTATAGATTTATGAATTCATGGAATGACATAAATTAATTAAGTAATCTAATGCTACTTCAATCTGAATATTTAAATGAAGAAATAATGTTATTTACATTATTGTGAAGTAATAAATTAACTTGAAATTACTATTGAAACCAAAAGATGGTGTTCATAATTACTTTAGTTAAACATGTTTATGTTTCATTGTAAAGATATAAACATAAAGTATTTTAATTGTTACAAGACTTATAATAAAGTAAGACGTTATCTTGTTGTGTCTTTTAATTAAGACATATACAAGAAGTTATTAAATGGTTAAATGACTTATAACGTATAGTGGGATTATAACAGTTTATGTTTTCTTGTAAAGACATGAACATAAAGTAACTTTGTAAAAAGTACTTGTGTAATAAAGCATGTAATTGGCTTGAAAATTATTATACCATTAAAATGACTTAGTTGGTAAATAAACAAGTCAAAAGGAATATGGTTATCTTAAATATTGTTAGATTGTCTTACAATATTAATACTAATGAAATATCAAATGTTTATGGTATGTTCAGTTAGGAAAATCAAACTCTTGTTATATTGTTTGATTAAAGATAACTATGACTTCTTTTCTTCCAAAAGATATCAAGGTTATAATGTTGAGTATGACTTGGACATATTTAATAAAACTCCAACATAGAAGATTAATAAGACATTATCATATGATGGAATGTGATAAATGTGATGAATCACATTAAGTCTTAAATTGAAGTTCCAAATTTGTTTAACTGCTTATGAAGAGGTTATAAACAAAATTAAGTTAGGAACTGTCAATATGTATTTGTAATATCCCAAAAGAGAATATTGTATTATTGCTTAATTTGCTAAGTATTTAAAGATAGTCTTTAAATTGCTAAAAGCAAGTGGGAGTGTTGATCTTTAAAAGATAAAAATTACAAGATATATAATCTTCTAAAATACACTAGTAAATATCATGATGAACTTTGACATTTAAAAGTTAAATCTCAAGATGATGATAAAGGTTGATATTTAAATGTTAAATCTCAAGATAATGGAATTATCATTCATAGAATAGCAATATATCTCAGATATTTGATTAATATGCTGAGGGCTATGATTTACAGGATTATTGTAAACCTGATAATCATTATGATACATTACCAAATATGAAGTTGGGTAAAGTATACATGATATGAATGATTAAGATGCTGTCCATAAAGATAATCAATTTTTGAAATTTGATTTATCTTAATAGTTAGACTAGAATATTAAGATGAGTTTCTTCAAAGATTAGGTAACCTTTGTGGTTTAAATCTTTGTATAGAAATCATATGGACAATGTTGTACACATATTTAATGCATGTCTTATAACAAGATTATTAATCACTTAAGCAATTAACTGTGATTGAATATTCTTTTCTAAGCACATTAATATATAAAGATTATGATTGTCACATTTATGAAATTGACAATAGAATATCAAAACTCTTTCTTGAGTGATTACTTGAGCGAGGACGATAAGTAATCAAAGGGAGTTTATGAATTCAAATAAATCTTTAGAAGTGTACAAAGTGCAATAATCCATGGATGGATAAATGCATGCATCTAGAAGATTACTCTTATGTTTAATTATTAAATTCATGTTTTGATTTATAATTGAAATAAGATAATTTCTAAGTATTCCTAAAAGCTAGTGGGAGTATTATGTATAATTTCTTAAATCATATATGTTGTAGAACATATAAAAGGTAGCATTCCATATAAGTAAATGTTAAGTCTTAGAATGGAATGAAACTTTACTTGTAAGATTTAGGAAATAAGACATAAAACCTTGGAATGAATGTTAAAGCATGTGCGGTAAATAAATCTAATATGTATAACATGATATATTATTTAGAAAGTCTAAATAGATATGTATGACATGAATAAAATCTAAGTATGACTCAAAGATTTTTCATGTACATCATGTTTTGTTGTATCATGCTTGATTACAAGATGATTTGGCAATATTAATATCTAATTAAAGGTTATTAGATAACTTGTGTAATATTCTAATAAGAATATGTTTGATTATAGAATTACATCCTAAATCTGGAACAGCTTCCAAATTCTATAGATGAACAATTTTTCAATTGTTGTGAAAATTGTCATAGCCAACAAACTTGAAAGTTTGAAGGGCATCAAACATTACACGATAGATATTATGGTTTACGGAGAAGTTTTAATAACATATTGTTGTTGCATACAATGATGTTATGAAATTGAGGTGACACTCAATACTAGTCATTGTAAGGATTTCATACTTAGCTATATGTACTAGTTATGCTTACTAAAAGCATAGTTGCATTATACATTAAAAGAATAAGAATACTTTAAACTTTAAAATGTTTGGAAGTGTAATTATCATAAATTGGTGGTTAAGGATGTCTCACATTTTTATGAAATATGGCATTATCGAAATAGTTGACTATGCACATACAAGAACTTCACTAGTTGAATTCTTGAAATAAGTATTCTTAAAATTCCAATAGATCAAAGTTGGATGATTTATGTCTTGTCAACAAGTATGAATGTCATTTCTTGAAACATAATTCATCAACAAGAGTTATCATGCATTGATTTATTTAGTATTTGGATAAGGGATGTTAAAACAATTATTATAATAAATTGAAATACATGGTATGTTTAATTTATAATATATTGTATCCTATATTTGTATGTTTAATCCATGAATAAATGTTATTCTAAATTGTCCATTGTCAGTTAATAATATGGGAATATTATTAAATCAAGACAAATCAGAAGGTTGGTATAATATACTTAAAGTATATTGATGCGTAGTCATGCCATTTCAGATGATATTCGATGATACTGAATATAGGACTTATCCCAACTACATGATGTTACTTTATGGATTTTGTTATTAAGTAAATCATGAGAAGTTATCCTCAGACTTGAGATGCAAGATAAGTGTCATGAATGTAGTACATTTTTGTGGAACAACTTAACGCTATACGTAACTGGTAGTCATAAGGGTTGTTTTCGAAAGTGTTACAAAGTTTGTGGGTTTTGCTTGTAGTCAAGATAGAATTTGTTCCTTCAAATTTATTTTTGGAGTTTAATACTGCTGGGCCCCTCGTAGGGTTGGTAAGATGCATGTGCGGCCGCACCCAAAATCTTCCCTGAATATGTTCAGAAGATTTGGTAATCTTGATCAATCATAAACAACGAGAAACATAATGGTTAATTAAGGAATGACTTTAATCCATATCCTTATTAACGTGGTATTAGAAACAAAAGGATAATAATAATGAGAAATCATTAAAAGGTTTTTCCAGGAGCCTTACTCGAGATCGTACTAGAGGCATCGGCGTGTTGTAAGACGCTAACCGATGTGATTACACTATTAAAATATGTCCAAGTGGGAGCTGTTAGAATATGGACATTATTTTAGTAGACGTATGTTAGGATCGAACTCGAGATCACGGGATTGCACACTTTACGTATGAAAAGTAAATGAGTAATAATTATATAAATGTTATATTAATTATTAGAACACAAACACGTAATGATCGTTAATGTTTAACGGAAATGGATAACGATTATTAGACGAATGAAAAGGAAGAACGATAGATGAAACTTTGAATGTCAAGAAGGTTTCGTAAACCCTTTAAGGGTGTAGGGACGATTGGGAATTGTATCCTACATCGCTTGGTGAAGCTTTTAACACAAGATTTCTACCCTATATAAACACACAAGGTTTTATTCTATTGACATAACTTGAAAACCTAACTTGTGTGTTTTCTTCTCTTCTCTTCTCTAGCAATTTTCGACAAGCCCCATTAAGTGAAGGTAGTCGAGACTTGTTATTCTAAGCATGTGTTGTGCTCGTCTTACTTGCATAAGCATTTGCTTGAAGTAGTACGTGTGTACAAGATCGTGAATCAAACATATTATTGTTTGTTTCTTGGTTTGTTCACATAAACCCTATATTGGGGAATTGGTTCCGGAAGATTGCTTTTGATTCTTGTTTGGGCTAGAATCATTAAGGTACGTTTACTATTTATGTTTTGATTAATTAATTACATATTATGGTCTTGTTATAATTGCTTCCGCTATATGCTCACTTTGATGTACTTGGTTTATTTATATGAATGTCATGATATAATAATTCCAACACTTGTGACATTACTCTGGTTCAAATATGAAGTCTATTAAGCCCTTAATATTTTCTTAAGTAGTCGAATCAACTCTTCTTACTTGATGGTGAAACTAAATACTAGTAATAGACATCGACTCTATCTCATTTATTTTTCATTTTCTGTTTTTGTTGCATATGATAACTTAAGACTAAAAAGTTGTTCCCATGTTTTGAAAAATGCATCGTCAAGCTCATATTTTATTTACAACTTTAACCTTTAATTTACTTTGTAATCTCTATATTTAAACGTTGTGAGAATTTATAAACCAAATGTTACTTGCTAAACAACCCTTGTAGCAATGCTTTTCTTTTCGTCAAGTTAATAAAGAGAACCTGTATGATGTCACGCCTTTAAATATGATACAGGTCTTTTCTTTATAGGTCTTGTTTCAAAAATATAACTTGAGATCATCAAATCAGTGAACAATATTTACCTTGGTTATGACTGAAAATTTGTAAAGTAAATAAAATGTTCTTAGATCCATCTTGACTCACAAATCGAAAATGCCTTCTCATCCTCGCGGATCTTAAACAACAATGTCTGATTTTTGTCCAAGTAATTAGTTCATGTATATTTGTTATCCTACAAAATTTTAGTTGGTTTTAATAGAAATTAATAAAAGCAAAATGATACTTGAGTGACTCGCTCTCCTTTATTTATATATTTTTTTTTCAAAATAATCTATCTTTGTCTCGTTTTTTATACAAAAGTTTAGTTTGATACCCAATAAAGAAATATGTTGGCCCATTTATGGTGACATTTTATACCAAAATCGAATAAGCTATGAGAAAGAATTGGGTTTTGGTTATCCCACATCGAGCTGTGAAGTAAAGTAGCTACAAGATGTTGAGTTTAAATAGGAAAGGAAGGAAACCAGCAAATGCAGGCTACTTGATGTTTTCAAATGCCTTTTATACATGACTTCTTTTGGATGTATTTATTTCTACTTAAGCTTTGTGATGTAATGCTTAGTAATATAAATTCACATGCGGGAAAGTGTCTGTATAAGAAGTCTTTTTGAACTTCAACAGCTTCCTAATACTAAAAATAAGTTTTTTCAAACTGTTGGTTTTGCTTCATAACCTAGCTTAGAGATTAGGTCAACTAAAGTATGATGACCATGTCAAGACCTCCATATGAAATAAGCATTTACAGCAAATTCTTAAGCTTTTAAGACACATGACGTTAGTCAGCAAACTCATGACGTATGTTACGCTGTTCAAGGAATATGTTATCACAAACAATCTTAATCTTACAAGAGCTAACGTCCATCGTGAATGTAAATTTGTTTCAAGTAAGGCAAGTACAATCTTTGTTCAAGCTCAGGATCTAGCTAAGCTAAGGTAAACGTGGAATTACTAAAACAACACTTGATGAACATATATAGGCTCAATGATGCTTGACACTTACGCGAACAACACATGAACATGGAAGAGTTTGCTATGATGTCAATCATGAACAAGCTTCAGTGGTTTTATAGAGGGTATGATCTAGCATAAACATATTCACTTTTGTATATTACTGACACTTAAGTTTATTCATGTGTAGTTTTTTTCTATATTTCAAACTTGTTGTAATATTTCATGTGTAGTTTTGTAACTTATGTTTTAAAATGTCGTATAAGATATTGAAAAGAAGAAAAAATAATAATAATAAAAAAATTAACAAGCCATACTATATAAAAAGTGAGTTCAAATACATACATAGCCTATATAAGCTAGTACGTGTTTACTAAATCACCCAAATATCTGAACTGGGTATCGAGTCTCGGTTGAATCAGCTACTCTCTTTTGATAACAATGTGTAAAACCCTGCAAAAATTCATATAGTTACTAACGGTTAATTAATCTCTGTTATTATTTTAATCATCATTTTTACAGGAAAATTTGAAATTTTCTTATTATATTAAATGGTCACGATTACGATAACACAGAATTCACCAAATGACGAAACAAGTTCTCGACACGTTTAACAAAATATTAATACTCACTAATCCTAAATTAATAACCAATCGGGCCCTTAATATTTTTCAGCCCAAACCCCACAAGACGAGTACTATTCATCCGGCCTATGTGTAAAGCCAAAAATCCATTTTTAATGATTTTAAGTATATACTCGACTAGAAACTATCCTCCCAAAACGACTCTCGTTCTCTCAATTCTTAAACATGACACATATATATTTTTGCACCATCTCATTTCTCACCTTGCCGACTATTAGTGTGTCGAATCTCAGCTCCATAAGTCGAGTATTGATACGTGTTTAGAGGGCAAAGTGTTTGACCAAAATCCAATCCAATCGACATAGTTAAATATTCAAAACTCAACCGTTTTAATCCCGGTTTGTTTCTAAATGATTCTAATAATATTTCAAGCATGTTTTCATGTTTAATAATGAGTTTCATCAGCTAGAACCAAGCCTCACACGAATTTTCCAAATCGTGTATGATTAAATGTACATGTCGACATGTATTATGACTCACAAGACAAACTCCCATGTTTTTAGCTCTCACAAATGTTATAATAAGTATAAAATCATCCTAGGAACCTATAGTAACTGACATGTATAGTGTAATTGGTTTCCATGCAAATTATTGCACCATACGAGTTGTAAAATGTCACTATATGGACTCCTTGTTCATTCATACGTTTCTATCATTCACCATACTCATAATACCTCTCTATTCTTCCTAAAAATCATATCTGAAAGACCAGGAGTTGTTGCATGATCGTTTGGAAGCAAGAAAGAAGCGTTCGAGTTTAGTTACACGTTTATTATTTTGAATCATAGTCGAACGTGCCTAGTTCTCGTATTTCAATCCTTCACTCTCAACTCTCTACCACCCTAGAAGTGTAGTAAGTTGTCTCAAGCTCTTTTGAATTCATATGGCACGTTATAAATGTTTCATGCATCATGTTTTGTTCATGTCGATCGTATATAAGCTTGATTGGCTCCAAACGGTCAACTTATATTGACCAAAGGATGGTCAACTAGGTCAAACAGCCTAGAACCAATGCTCCGCGGAAGTATAGTGTTTCCCCGGGTCGTTATGTCCCGACGAGGTGTGGATGGTATTAAAACGGGTTTGTGATCGGGTGAATTTGGATGAAAAGGGGTCTATGATTGATTGAACTAAGGAATCTACAATGAAATAGCTTAAACAAGCTATTTGAATAAGACGGGAGAGTTACAAAAACTAGAAACGTTTAAAACTTAAAACCGCGTACGTTACGTTTAAATAAAACGTAAGCGTACGAAATAAAAAGTAAAAACGGAAATCTGAAAACACCCAGGGGTGAAAATGACTTTTTTACAAACCTAAAGGTAAAAGAAAATTTTTAGAAAATTAAAATAAATTTTAACCCTAATTAATTATTTAATATTAATTAAATACTAATTATTAATAATTAAAATACTTAAATATAATTTAATACTAATTAAATACTAGAAAAATGAAAATAAAATTTCTAAAATTATAAAATAACTAAAAATAAGTTTTAAAATTAAAAATAAGTGTTTTTGTCTTTTTGTGAATTTTATATTAATTAATTACTAATTAAACATTAATTAACTAATTAAACTATTTTAAATTAAGAAAAATACTAAATGAACAGTAAAAATTCTAAGAAAATTTCTAAAATTACTTTATAACATATAAAAGCTAAAAAAAATATAAAAACTAGGTTTTAATTAATTAAAACTAATTATGCTATTTTAAACTAATTATTAATTAATAATTAATAAAACTAAGATTAATTCTAATAAATACTAAATGATGAAATAAAAATCTGAAAAAATTATTATAACTATTTTAATATAAGAGGAATTTAATAAGAATATAAAAAAAGCTAAGTACTTTATAAAAATTTAAAAATGAAAATTAAAATTAAATTACATTAAATAGAAACTATCACTTAATTTTAAATTTGTTTTTCTTGATTTTTCTTTTACAAACCTATTAAATACTTAAAAACAAACACTTTTTGTAAAAACAAACTTTTTGTAAACTTAAAATAAGCTGAAATGAAAGCTAAAAACCCAACAGTTGACTTTGTTTGACTTAAATGGAAAATAAGCTTAAACCAGCATGTGTGGGACCCACAATGGTTAAGACTGGTTTAAATGAGTTAATGCAACATGCATAAGCTGTAAAAAGCTCAATTGGACTTCAGAATAAGCTATTAAGCAGCAATAAGCACTTATCTTTTTGTTTCTTAACTGAAAACTGGGACAAACTTGGTGGCCTGATTTAGGTGGGGTCCACTGACATTCAGGTCAAACTAAAGGTCAATTGGTGAAGCCTGGTAGGGGGAGGGTTGGAAGAAACCAACTTGGTGGCTTGGGACCCACTGTGGTGGTCATAAACCACCACAAAAGTGGTGGTGGTAGGCCACTGATCTGATGCAGCAGAACAAAGCTCAGCCTGCAGCTGAGTTTGGGGCAAGGTGGGGCCCAGGGAAAAATTCCCAAAAATCAAATGAGGTTAGGAACTTGAAGGTGAGGTATTAGACAACACATGGAAACAAATTTCAAGCCATGAAAACAACCACAAAATTCTATTTAATTACTTGAAGTTTTGTAAAATTCTGAAAGATTCAAAGTTGACTTTTGAAGAAACTATTGCTACTTTGACTAAAATGAGATTACACAGGCCCTAATTGATTTAAATTGATGTTATATGTTATATTGAAACTAAATTATGTAACTACAACACAATATGAGCTAGCATGAATGATTTGGGGGTGTGAATCACCAACAGTTAACTGACATGGGAAGGTGTTGGTGATTTTGACTATATGACTAATGAGCTTTGGTTTTTAACACTTCTACATCCTAAATGCACTTGAATGAGATTATCCAAACCAAGAGCAACTCCTAATATACCCTAGATCACAGATACATAAGTTAAACCAAACACCCCTATACTGTGGCAGTTAACACTAATTTTGATGGATTGGAGCTTATTTACACAAACTAATGATCTAACTCAGCTACTTAACTAATTTAAATATTAAATAAGCAACAAGGTACACCTATTAATAACAAAAACATATGAGAGCAACTTAGGCTAAATCAAGACAGTTAACTTGAGATTTTTTTAGCACAAAGAGAATTAGGCCACTAGATCTCTATATTAAGCTATAGATCAGTTAAGATACACCTAAGAAGCAGTCAGAAATACAAATAAGCACTGCTTAAACTCATATACATAAATAAGCAAAAATTTAAGTTATACCTTACAAATGACTTTAGGATTGGAACCAAGGAATCAAGGATTTGAACCACAACTAAAAACTTCCAAATAAGCCATTATACCCATGTAAATCCATAATCCACCATCATTCAACTTCAGTAAACCTTGAACACTGATTTTTGATTTCTCATTTAATTTTCCTAAATTTTTGGTATTTTTGAGTTTTTTTTATGAGACTTGAATTAAACTGAGGTTTCAAAGTTCCAATTGATTAAACATACTTAATAAAGCTTATTAGAACAGTAAACATATGATTTTAACAACTTTTAAGGGAAAATGAAAAATTGAGCTTTTTTTGAATCAATTCTTAATTAAGCAACAAGAACTTGAATTACTGATTAGAAATAGTTTATATTACACTAAAATCCTTACAAATACAACTTTGAGGCTAAAAAGTACAATTGAAAATTAAATTCTTACTACAACGACATGCTACACTAAGCTACAACTACAAACTAACTAACTCCTTTCATCTCTGGCTTCTCTCTTGACTTATAGGGCTTCTTGGAACTTCCATTCTCTTTCCCACACTGAATAATGGCCATTGGATGAGCTTTTATGCAATCTTGGCCCTTTAAATCCTTTTGGCGGGAAAAATCATTCTTGGCAGGTAATGGTTGCTTGGAGAGTTTTGTGAGTAATAAATGGGATTTGGAGGGTAGTGGTTTGGAAGGGGAACAAAGTGTGGGTTTGGCTGATGTGGAGGAGGGGGGAGATGGGGTGTTGCAGTGGAGTAGCAGGCAAGTGGGGGTGAAAAGGGTGATCTGTTTTGGGGGTGTTGACTGGTCAAAGACCAGGGGTGGGATTAGTTTATTTAAAATGTGGGATTGGGCCAAGTTGTGTGGTGGGCTGAGGGTTGTGGTTGCTGGATCAGACCATGGGGTGGATTAGGCTTTAGGTTTAGTTAAAAAGGGTCCATTTGGTTTGATAATAATACACAAGGACCAACTTTGTAAATACTGAAACCATAGGGACTGAAAATGTAATTTATCCTAAAGTTATCATAAGGACTAAAATTGACAACTTTAATGACCTAGGGATCCAAAATGTGTTTGTTCAATATTAAATTCCCCGGGGACCATTTTTGTAAAATTTCCAAACTCTGGGGACTAAAAGTGTAAATTCTCAAAACTTTTTACCCAAGTGTTAAAAATGGCTTTTGTGATTTTCCCAAGGATAAAAATTGATTTTCCATCCAAAAATATTTCACCAGGGATCAATTTTGCCAAAATCTGAAACTCCAAGGACCATTTATGTCAATTTTGGATTTTGAGGGGTAAAAGTGTAATTTTCTCAAACTTTTTCACCCAAGGACTTATTTTGATAATTTTTGACTTTTCTTTGCCTTGGGTTGACTTTTCTTTCATTTTAAACTTCCAGGGACTAGTTTTGCCAAATTTTGAAACTTGAGGGACTGAAACTGCCAATTGTGCAAACTTTGTTCGTTTTTCATTTGTTTTTAAACATTTTGCATTTAAAACATATAAAACACACTTTTGGGATAAATTATGTATTTTGATGCGTTTTTGGGTGTTTTTGGATGTTTTGACAGTTCATATAAGACAAAAATGATGAGTATTTACACACTCATCAATCCCCCACACTAAACTATTGCTAGTCCCTAGCAATATTTTGAGAAAAACTTAATGGATTTGAAACTCTTTACCAAAAGCCATCACTTCTGGAGTAGCCAGGTGTAAGAACTGTGGCACACCTGATAACCGTGTGATTTTGAGCAAACCACCAGCTGTCAACGGATTTGAGTAGTCTTTACCAAAAGCCGTTTGCTTCTGGATTAGCCAGCTCTTGATGGAATAGTCAACATCTTGGTGAGCTGATTACCAATTATGGATTTCCCACGGCCTTTACCACAAGCCATAATCTTGCGCGCTAGCCAACTCATTTGTTTTCGGGGAGTTGATGAACCATACAATTTTGGGCAAATTGCAAGCCGTAAACGGATTTGAGTTGTCTTTACCAAGAGCCGTTTGCTCCTGGACTAGCCAATCCCTTTTGTCGGTTAGACAAGGCGGACTGATTATCACAAAAATTTTGAAGCACCAGCGAAAAAAAAATTTAAAATTTTTGAAATTTTGGCAAAAACGGGGGTATTATATAGTAAAATGTGATAAAATTCGCTAGAATAGCGAATACCCCCCCCCCCCCCCCCCACACTTAGCATGAATATTGTCCCCAATATTCAAAATCCCGGCTATTATGCCGACATTTTGAACGTAAAAGGGCAAAATTACAAGCTAAGCGTGGAAAACACCATTTTGTTTTTTCACTCTATTTGTAATCATAGCATGGGGGACTCCCCCACACTTAGGGTGAAAACCCTATAAACGTGATGTGGAAGAAACGATCTCAATCGGACTTTCATTCAAGATGTTTGGACAAACATTTGAAGCACGTGAAAGTTCCACACCGATGAGATAAGTATCCGGCGCAAGATAGTGATACATGAAAATGCCGGGATCAAATATGGTATCTTCATTCCCGAAGGAGTGAAGAAGAGAAGAAGTCACCTTATAGGTGAAGAAAAGGAAGAAAATCATGATAAAAAGCATGATTTGATCTTCTTCCTCAAGAGGAGGCTCAAGAGCCTGAGTTTGGATTTCAAAGGGTAAGCTCGTAAACAACCCGGGAGGGTGGGTGGGAATTTGCAAATTCTCATAATTGATAGCATCTCCCCCCGGGCTATCAAACTCCGGAGGAGTCATGACATGATGAGTGAGTTCACCGGAGAACTCCTCATGAAGAGAATTATTCACAAGATGTGAATTTGTGAACTCATGTTCCATTGTGGACTCATCACAATCCTCGTTCTGAATATCAAATAGTGGATTATCAGAAATCAAAGTGAATTCAGATTCGAATTCAAATAGAGGATTGGTGAGAGTAGTATCGAATGTTTCAGGAACAAAGAGATTATCATTCTCTATTGGATTGTCGGGATCAGAAGTGAGTGACGGATCATGATATAGGAGACTTTCAATTTCTCCCAGATCGGCTTGGAAATCAAGGAGACCATCATCACTTTCCAATGAAAGTGGATTGATGTGAGCAAGTTCATCAGCGAACTCCTCAAGAAGATGATCAGCATCAGTTTGTGGAACCGATGCCTCAACATACTCGATGTCTCCATAAGATATACAATCATCGCTAAAATCTGAGAAAGTCTCAAATTGATCTTTAGGACACTTAATGGGTGAAGGAATATCACACATGTGCTCAAGAGTTCCCTGTGACTCTCTTGGGATTGGAACAAGGTTCTCAACACTAGACTTTATGAATTCGTCCGATTCCCTTTCAGGAACAGTGTCAAGATGCTCGTCCCCCATGATCAAAGAGTGAGTGGGAACCTCGGGTGTGATAGCAGTTGTTTGAGATGGAATCTCAACTGCCGGGGTATCAACTGATGAACTTGAAGTTTTATAAAATTCAAGGATGTCAAGTGTATCCTCATCATCACTGTCATCAGGAATGAAACGGAACAAAGAGCTAGATTTGGCTGCTTTTTCTCTTGCAATGGATTCCCTCACAGATTTTTCATATGCATCTTGGGAATTTATTCTAGCAGCCTGCTCTTCAGCAAGTAATTCTTCCATGGATTTTTGATGAGTGTGTCTTTGGGCAAAGTCTTGAACTAAACCCTTAAGCTCATCAACGATTTTCATCATATTTTGCATTTCTGGAAGAAGTGCTTGATTCATATCGTACTGTGGAGGTTGGTCGTAATAAGGTGTGTCAAAATTGTCACAAGGATATGGATTACCCGTTTGACAATCTGAGCTGAAGTGTGGACCTCCACAGTAATCACAACAGTAAAATTGTTGAGGCTGTGAGTCGTATGTGCTAGAGTCATAATTGTAATCAGGAAACTGCTCATAGACAAGCGTGTTTCCCGATTGACAATCAGAACTGTAGTGTGAATCACCACAATACTCACAACAGTAAAACTGCTGAGTATCATGGTGTGGTAACTGATGGAATGAATCAGTCGTGTCATGGTAGGAATAGGGATTCTGGTTATAGACAGACCCGTTTCCTGACTCTACCATGCCACAACTGGGGCAATTGCCACCATTATGAGGATTACCACACCACTGGAAAACCAGAAGGTGTGGATGAGACATAGAAAGAATCAAAGGTTTACAGAGGGATAGGGATGAAGAATCAAAGATGTAAGAGGGTAAAGGAGAATGTTTTTGGGTTTTTGGAAATACATTTTGTACAAATGATAAAGAAAATGTTTTTGGGTTTTTTTTGTGTTCGTTGAAAACTTTATTTAAAAAGTTTTCGGGAACGGTTTTGTTTTTATAACAAGAAAGTATGAACAAAGGATGGTAAATATACAATGAGTGTATATCCAGATTCACTAATCTGTAAAACCGTTTAGAATACGCACACAACCTCCCCGGCAGCGGCGCCAAAAATTGATTGGCTCCAAACGGTCAACTTATATTGACCAAAGGATGGTCAACTAGGTCAAACAGCCTAGAACCAATGCTCCGCGGAAGTATAGTGTTTCCCCGGGTCGTTATGTCCCGACGAGGTGTGGATGGTATTAAAACGGGTTTGTGATCGGGTGAATTTGGATGAAAAGGGGTTTATGATTGATTGAACGAATGAATCTACAATGAAATAGCTTAAACAAGCTATTTGAATAAGACGGGAGAGTTACAAAAACTAGAAACGTTTAAAACTTAAAACCGCGTACGTTACGTTTAAATAAAACGTAAGCGTACGAAATAAAAAGTAAAAACGGAAATCTGAAAACACCCAGGGGTGAAAATGACTTTTTTACAAACCTAAAGGTAAAAGAAAATTTTTAGAAAATTAAAATAAATTTTAACCCTAATTAATTATTTAATATTAATTAAATACTAATTATTACTAATCATTAATAATTAAAATACTTAAATATAATTTAATACTAATTAAATACTAGAAAAATGAAAATAAAATTTCTAAAATTATAAAATAACTAAAAATAAGTTTTAAAATTAAAAATAAGTGTTTTTGTCTTTTTGTGAATTTTATATTAATTAATTACTAATTAAACATTAATTAACTAATTAAACTATTTTAAATTAAGAAAAATACTAAATGAACAGTAAAAATTCTAAGAAAATTTCTAAAATTACTTTATAACATATAAAAGCTAAAAAAAATATAAAAACTAGGTTTTAATTAATTAAAACTAATTATGCTATTTTAAACTAATTATTAATTAATAATTAATAAAACTAAGATTAATTCTAATAAATACTAAATGATGAAATAAAAATCTGAAAAAATTATTATAACTATTTTAATATAAGAGGAATTTAATAAAAATATAAAAAAAGCTAAGTACTTAATAAAAATTTAAAAATTAAAATTAAAATTAAATTACATTAAATAGAAACTATCACTTAATTTTAAATTTGTTTTTCTTGATTTTTCTTTTACAAACCTATTAAATACTTAAAAACAAACACTTTTTGTAAACTTAAAATAAGCTGAAATGAAAGCTAAAAACCCAACAGTTGACTTTGTTTGACTTAAATGGAAAATAAGCTTAAACCAGCATGTGTGGGACCCACAATGATTAAGACTGGTTTAAATGAGTTAATGAAACATGCATAAGCTGTAAAAAGCTCAATTGGACTTCAGAATAAGCTATTAAGCAGCAATAAGCACTTATCTTTTTGTTTCTTAACTGAAAACTGGGACAAACTTGGTGGCCTGATTTAGGTGGGGTCCACTAACATTCAGGTCAAACTAAAGGTCAATTGGTGAAGCCTGGTAGGGGGAGGGTTGGAAGAAACCAACTTGGTGGCTTGGGACCCACTGTGGTGGTCATAAACCACCACAAAAGTGGTGGTGGTAGGCCACTGATGAGATTTTTAAATCAATTGTTTCATCTTTTATCAAAAGTATTATTTGAATGACAAATAACTTTTAAAACGCCTCTTTTAAGCCGTTTTATGTGATTATGATTTCGATCCTCCCCGTAACACCCAAATTACTTTTCCGCTGCTAAATCATAAATTTGGGGGTGTTACACAATGTCGTCTATAATAAAAAATGAAACCAAAGCAAGTTGTTTGCCCCTTATTCGTTTGAGGGTGCTTGGGATTGGCTGTTTTTCTAGCTTATGCATTGTATTCAATAAGCACTTTGTACGTTGTCGTATTTAGATCACCTAAGCTGCTGTTAATTAATTTCAAGATAAACGAACAAGATCCAATAAAAGGATATCAGCTTTGCTAAGATGTTTAGATATCCGTAAGTCATAAATACAACTAATGCAAATTATAAATTCAAAACAGTTGGCGTTTAGCCATCCCACATCGAGGTGTGAAGAATAGTAGCAACAACGGCTTGAGTTTAAATATGAAAGGAAGGATACCAATGTAGGCTTGTGGATGATTTCAAAGGCCTTTTTCTACTGAAGTTTTTGGCATAAGCCTAAGGGGGTATTTCTTTTTTCTCTTAGCTAAGAGAGTGTGTGGGGTCCACATCTATATGAACCACTTATTGGGGAGGGCATTACGATTGTTGCCTTGTGGATATAGACCATCTAAGGGAAATAGTGGGTCTCACTTAGAAAAATAATAATATTAAATGGGTTTGTGGACCCATTCTTTTAGCTAAAAAAAAAAAAAAAAAAAAAAAAAAAAAAAAAAAAAAAAAAAAAAAAAACCTAAGTAAGCTTATATTAAGCTTATTAATATAAATTCAAATGCCGAGAGAATCAGTGAAGAAGTCTGGTTTGGAATTTCAGCTAGCTTACTAATATTATAAATAAGATTTTTTTCTAACTTTTGTTTTTATGCCATTACAAACTGAGTATGATAAACACCTATAAAATGAGCATTTATATATCTATCACTATGCCTTGCAAAATACGGTAATGTGGAAATCATTATCAGGAAGCTATTTGAAACTGAACATTTTACGTATGTTATTACGTAGTCTGCTTGTTGGAATATGGTAACTTGTGCAAGCTCATGTTTAGTCATAATAAGTCAAGGGACTTATTATGTCATATTTCTCTGATGTTTGTAGTTTGAGCTTGTTTTGACAGGTTGTTGATTCTTCAGGGGTTGAAATGTCATTAGCTTCTATATAAGCTATGCCCAACCCTAGCTTCTCATTATTCTGCCATTTTCTACACACACATATATTCATCTCTTTCTCTCAAGTTGGTATTAGTCTGGTATTAGTCTTCTATTAGTTGTTTGATCATCCTGATCAATAGTTATAGTTTGATAGTTGTTATTGAGAGTTGTAGTGAGGATATTTTTGTATCTTTATCATTGTAGTGTGATTGATAGGATCCTTCTGAAGGGGACTATCTTGTTTCTTGTGTATTTGTTTGGTGAGCACACATTTTGTGGACTCATCTTCTTTCATATTCAATTAATAAAAGATTTTCACCAAGGGGTGGTTGGCTAGGTGAATCGGCTGTGTTGTGATTGGTTTTGGTAATAGATTCATAGGTTTTTACATGGTATTAGAGCCACGGGTTTGATCTCCGTTGGTTCTTGATATTAGGGTTTGATCTCTGATTTGGGGGTTTCTTGGTTTGATTACAATTGGACTATATTGTGGCTGTTATCTCAACGGCCGTGGTGTTAATCGGTGTTTTCAAGGTGATTCTTGGATTTATAAGTTAAGGTTTCTTGAAACCCTAATTTTGAAATTTGGGGATCTTGATTATGGTGGTTTCCTGAGGTACTATTAGGTTCATTCTTGGTTACTAACACTCTTGACTAAGTGAATCAAGAGTGTTGGTGATCTGTTCTTTCCACTACGCTTCTTGTCATCACTGTAAGGTTTCTTCTTCTTTAATTCACTGAGTATTTTAGTTTTCACGCTGCAAAAGCTGTGGGTAACATCTTGACCTACTTCCTTGAGAAGTACAGAAACCTGCTCTTCCCACAAACAGGTGTGAGACTGGGTACTACATTCGAATAGGGTTTGAGTTGTGTTTCTCAGTTTATTAGTTTAAGTTTGTTGAGTCTAGGTCGTTGGAGGATAGGTTATTGGGCAGTCTTGGAAGTCTGGTGGTTGCTTAGTTTGTTAAGTTGGTTTTTTTTGTGTTTGTTGGTTTTTGGTTTTTACTATCTGTTTGTTTTATTGCTATCTTGATTGTGCTAGTATGGCTGAAGTCTTGATTAACAGCTTAGATGCTGGTAATCCTTTATTCTTGCATTCTAATGATAATTCTAATGTGCCTATTGTTCACTTTAAATTGTCTGGTTCTGATAACTATAAGATATGGTCTACTGCTATGAAAATTGCTTTAAAAGGAAAAAATAAAATGGGATTTGTTGATGGTACTTATGTTAAACCTGCTACTAGTGTTGTATTATCCCAGCAATGGGAGAGATGCAATGCTATTGTTCTTGGATCCTTGTCTCCTAAGTTGTACTTACGACAAGTTTACTCTGAGATTGCATCTGAAGTATGGAAATAATTAGAAGAAACTTATGATAAAATGGATGGGTCTGTTATTTTTAATATAATTCACAAGATTAACTCTCTTAAGCAAGGTGAATTGTCTGTGCCTGATTATTATCATAAGTTGAACTCTCTTTGGAGAGAGTTTGATACCTTGACTTTGTTACCTGCTTGTACTTGTGCTGCACATGAAGGTGTTTTGAAACATAATCAGCTTATTAGACTCATGCAATTTCTTAGGGACTGATGTGCGGGAATTGCACCCTCGCAATAGGTTTTACCTCTCAAGGGATCTTGAGAAGCTTACAACCCCCACCAGGCAGTGTACCTGATCGTTGTATTATAGTATAGTGACAAGTACCGGGGGATTGATCGTTCAACTCAGGAATAGTGTCGCTAGGATTAGAAAACCTACTAAACTAGGTCTAGAGGTGAGGGATGATTCTTTTTGTATTTTTATACTTTATGGAAAGCAACTAAAATCTCGGGTTTTGAAGGAGTTGGCGGAATTAGTTGCAAGCCAACTAACCCAATAAACAAAGATGCAATCAAAATAAAATAAAAGAAATGAAAATAAAACTATTATACTAATGTGGTGGAAACAATAATGAGGAAAGTTGTGTTTACTTAGATTTCATTACTCCCTAGATATCCTTTACAGGTTGATTAGCTTGTTACAATTGCATGGATGACGGGTCATATTCCTTAATACTAGTCGTAGGGCCGTGTACAATATTCCCTAACTCTATAAGATCCTACTTCACTCCTATGTCGAGCCATTAGAAACTCCTAACATGGGATCTTTAGAATTCTCTTATGCATTAAATACAACCAAAAATCATAATACACCTCCGATCATGTTTCTTAAGACGTTCAAGCAAGTTACCAATGGAAGTATGCCAGTTTTCTTAAGCCTAACATCGAATACAATCATCCGTAACAATTATAAACAAACAATCAATCCATAATCAACATCTAGGTTTCACTACATCTAAGCAAACACAATGAAAATCTAGCCTAGCATGTTAAAGAGAAGACAAGCGTAAGATATAATCACACAACACATAGACATATTGAATGATTTGAATAAGTACTTATCTTCAATTCAACATGGAAGAATCAAGGGGTTGAAACCCTGGAAAAGAAGTTAAAATTCGTCTAGGGTTTATTCCCTCAAAGTTGCACACTAATGAATGAAAATTGGAAAACTATATATAGATTTTACATCTTGACGGCGTCACGTTATAGGTTGTGACGCCGTCAACTCACCGCCATGATGAAATTCGTATTGCCTAGATCCAATTATGACGCCGTTGTTAGAATATGGACATTATTTTAGTAGACGTATGTTAGGATCGAACTCGAGATCACGGGATTGCACACAATACGTATGAAGAGAAAATGTAATAATTATTTATAACATGTTATAATTAATTATTAAACACAAAACAAATAATAATAATTAGTATTATTGATTAATGACTAATTATTTATTAAACGAAGATTAGGAAAGTAATTACTAGACAAAACATGGAAACAAGGGAAGGTTCTGGAATCCCCTAGGGGATGCCAAACCGATCGGCCCAAGGAGTGCAACCCACCTCCTTTGTGCCTTGAGCTCCAAGTTTTGTGTAGTATATAAGCAAACCCAAGATGTAGGTTTTTCTCATAACTTGTACACACACATCTTGGTGTTTTCTTCTCTCCTTCTTTTCTTGTTCGATCCATAAAATAAAACCCTAAGGGTTTTCGATTTTCATAGATCTAAAAAGGTTTTGTGTTTTATTACTTGCATAAACCTTTTCTTGAATTAGTACGTGTGTACAAGAACGTGAATCAAACACACTATTGTTTGATTCTTGGATTGAATTACAAAAAGGTAAGGGGTAATTCTTATAATCCTTATAAACCCTAATTAGGATTCTTGGTTCCGGAAGATTGCATTGATTCTTGTTCGGGCTAGAATCACAAAGGTATGTTTACTATTTAATAATTGATTAATTAATTAAATGTTATTCGATCTATTATAATTGCTTCCGCTCATGCTCACTTTGATGTACTTGGTTTATTTATATGAAGGTCATGATATAATAATTCCAACAGTGGCATCTAGAGCCGTTATAATGTGTAATTAATTATCAAAACGCATAAAAATTGGATCTTGATTCGTTTAGTTACATGTTTTTAGGGTTTATTTGTTAGAATCCCTAACCCTAATTTTTTTTTGGGTCGAATGACCTTTAAGGGTTATTAGGGTTTATGGTTTTTAATTTTTTAATTTGATTAGAAACCCTAAGATGTCATGTTATTGTTATGCGTTTTAGTAAACGATCTTGGTGCAATATGTTAATTGTTAAGCTAAATCCATGAAAAAGTGCATATTTGCATGGATTTGTATTGTGTTATTTAAATTGTTTAAATTGCTTATATATATTAATGGTTAAGTTATATTAAAACATGTAAATTTTAATAGATGTCGAATTGGGAAAGACTCCAATATTAAGTAATCAATTATGTGCTATGTGGTATTTATTTAATTTTGGCTTACACAATCGATTTATCGATGTATGTGACTCTTTTTCTAAGAAAAAGAAAGCCCTAATTGAATTAATACGTTGTACACCTAGATTTGATTATTAATAGGACTTCTTAATAAGATTTGTATGTGGCTACATGTTTTATACATATTTAATTGTTATGATTATGTATATGTGTTTATTTAGTTGTTTTATTTTTTATTGCAAATTACTTGTTTTGTTTATTTATTGTGTTAGACATGTTTATATAAACGAAAAGGGTAATTTTTTGAATAGAAAAATAATACTGACTAAATAATGGCGAAATTGTTTTGGTTTTTAAGAGTTAAAATTTCAAAGGATTGGTTGATTGATGTTTTTGTACGTAATGGTTAAATAGGCTCGACCGAAGTTTACACACTATAAGATGGGTATAAGGATGGCAACGCATTAAATTGTGGCCTTAGATAGACAACATTCATGTCTTAACGCTCGTTTGTGTGTAAATTAGACTTACCGAACAACCATTACATGTACATTGTCATCTTAAGGGTGAATAATCCACAATTCCACAATGATTATCCGAAACACTAAGCTTTCGGGCTTATGCAAAAGTACGATATAGTGGACGATAATTGATGGTTATTCTTTAATTGGTGAACCCGATACCTCAATCAAAACTTTTTTATCTTACTCTTAGCTAATTGGTAATAAAAATGTTTTGTAAAACCAATGTTATGAAGTTGTATGCATGCTTCTTCATACATTATTTTGATCACATCAAAATAATTATACCCTTATAAAATTAAGTCGAATGCCATCTAATTAAGAACACTTAAAGTTGTAATTTACGTCATGTGAGACTTGGCGAGATTGCAATGGAGAGGTAAATTTCATAAATTCATTGCTAGCAGATCAACTGATGTGATGGATTTGTGAGTTTGCAGTTTTTAAGTTAGACGACTTAAATTGAGTAGGAAGTGAGACTTGGACTCAAGGCATTAAGATGGGGATCAAACATGCTTACATTACAAATGTTTTGTGATTGTAAATCCCATAAATCTAGGAATTGCAATATGATATTGGCGATTATTGTACGACAATTACCTTGTTGAATACTATCATTACTAGCAGATCAACTGATGTAATGATACTATGTCAATTTAGGATCCTAGCTTTAAGAAAATACTACGGTTTATATGAATATTTACCAATGGGTATTTTATTTTCTTAAAGATCTAATTATCGAAAATACTGAAATTGAATTTTGTAATTCGTTTTAATGTATTAATGCAACGTTCAAACCGTAAACTTATTTTGGGCTTTGGTAAATTGGTCTAGTTCTGTTTTCAAACAAATGTTTGAATAAGAAATATTTACTTAAAAGACAAAAGAAGTCTCCTTTCTATGAAGGAAGAGTGAGACACAATCCTAGTCCTTTTCATGTATGAGAAAGGATAATAGGAATATTAGATATGTCTAAATTCTAATATAACTCATAGCAAATTTTTAATGGTTAAGGAAATTGCATACATTTTTCATAGGAATTTTATCATCCTCATTCGGTGATCAAATTCTTAGTAACGAATATGATATTTGGTTAACAGAAAATTATGTATGACATTTTATGAGTTATTATATTTAGAAGCTAGACTAATTACTGCAAAATGTTTAAAGACAAACTAGTTGTTTTTACTATTTTAAAGGTGCTACATACATTGTAGGATGGTAGACCTATTAAGGAAGAAATTGCATGCCCAATTTTCAAGTTAATAGCATTTGGTGGATAGTCCATCATTTACGTAGTAGAATACACTTTTAGTACATAAGTAATTGTTACGTATGGACATTAAAGGTGTAGGAAAGTTAAAAGTACACTATTTTCTTTCACTAGATATGAAACATTTTAAATGTTGTCAAATTCAGTGGGAGTATTGTGTACTTATTACTGAATAAGGGATTATTGTAATGATCTTTAATTCAGTGGGAGTTACAAGCTTTGATATCTTGGTAGCTAAAGATAATTACTTTCCAAGTGTAGACACTCATACTTTTAAGGATAAGTATTGTACGTTTCCTTACTAGACATTGTTGTTTTACATATACTTGTTATGCTAAAATCTATGACACAATCATATTGAACACATAAACAAATGCATGGCATGTTGTTTATCAACTATATGAGGTTGTTCCATGCACAAGTGGGAGAAATGTTATCTTTATTGTGTGCAAGAAACAACTCATAAAAAGATATGATTTAATGGATTCTCTTGACTACAAGGTAAGAGAATAAAGTTCTAATTTGAATTATACTTAGATAATTCTAGAAACACTTGGTGTTACAATTTATGTTATGTGAGAGCTTAACTAGATTGCAACAACAAGGTGAATTTCATATTTTCATTACTAGCAGATCAACTGATGTAATTGAACTATGAAAATTCACGGTTTCTAAATTAGATATCTGTTAGAACATGTGTCAATATGATATCAAGACTACTTTAATTTATAGATTTATGAATTCATGGAATGACATAAATTAATTAAGTAATCTAATGATGCTTCAATCTGAATATTTATGTGTTCTTGAAATGACATAAATAAATGAATAAATAATGTTGTTTACATTATTGTGAAGTAATATATTAACTTGAAATTACTATTGAAACCAAAAGATGGTGTTCATAATTACTTTAGTTAAACATGTTTATGTTTCATGCAAAGATATAAACATAAAGTCTTTTAATTGTTACAAGACTTATAATAAAGTAAGACGTTATCTTGTTGTGTTTTTTAATTAAGACATATACATGAAGTTATTAAATTGTTAAATGACTTATAACGTATAGTGGGATTATAACAGTTTATGTTTTCTTGTAAAGACATGGACATGAAGTAACTTTGTAAAAGTACTTGTGTTATAAGGCATGTAAAAGGCTTGGATATTATTATACCATTAAAATGAATTAGTTGGTAAATAGACAAGTCAAAACGAATATGGGTATCTTTAATATTGTTAGATTTTCTTACAATATTAATACTAATGAAATATCAAATATTTATGATATGTTCATTTAGGAAAATCAAACTCTTGTTATATTGTTTAATTAAAGATAACTATGACTTCTTTTCTTCCAAAAGTTATCAAGGTTAGAATGTTTAGTATGACTTGGACATATTTAATAAAACTCCAATATAGAAGATTAATAAGACATTATCATATGATGGAATGTGATGAATCACATTAAGTCTTAAATTGAAGTTCTAAATTTGTTTAACTGCTTATGAAGAGGTTGTTAACAAAGTTAAGTCAGGAACTGTCAATATGTATTTGTAATATCCCAAAAGAGAATATTGTATTATTGCTTAATTTGCTAAGTATTTAAAGATAGTCTTTAAATTACTAAAAGCAAGTGGGAGTTTTGATCTTTAAAAGATAAAATTACAAGATACATAATCTTCTAAAATACACTAGTAAATATCATGATGAAGTTTGACATTTGAATGTTAAATCTCAACATGATAATAAAGGTTGACATTTAAAATGTTAAATCTCAAGATGATGGAATTATCATTCATAGAATAGCAATATATCTCAGATATTTGATTAATATGCTGAGGACTATGATTTACAGGATTATTGTAAACCTGATAATCATCATGCTACATTACCAAATATGAAGTTGGGTAAAGTATACATGATATGAATGATTATGATGCTGTCCATAAAGATAATCAATTTTTGAAATTTGATTTATCTTAATAGTTAGACTAGAAAATAAATATGAATTTCTTCAAAGATTAGGTAACTCTTGTGGTTTGAATCTTTGAATAGAAATCATATGGACAATGTTGTACACGTATTTAATGTATGTTTTATGACAAGATTATTAATCACACTTAAGCAATTAACTGTGATTGAATATTCTTTTCTAAAACACATTAAATATATAAAGATTATGATTGTCATATTTAGTTTCATTTATATGAAATTGACAATAGAATGTCAAAACTCTTTCATGAATGATTACTTGAGCGAGGACGATAAGTAATCAAAAAGGAGTTTATGAATTCAAATAAATCTTTGAAAGTGTACATGGTGCAATGATCCATGGATGGATAAATGCATGCATCTAGAAGATTATTTTATATTTAATTATTAAATTCATGTTTGGATTTATAATTGAAATAAGATAATTTCTAAGTATTCCTAAAAGCTAGTGGGAGTATTATGTTTAATTTCTTAAATCATATATGTTGTAGAACATATGAAAAGTAATATTCCATATAAGTAAATGTTAAGTCTTAGAATGGAATGAAATTTTACTTGTAAGATTTAGAAAATAAGACATACAACCTTGGAATCAAAATAGTTGAAACATGTGCGGTAAATAAATCTAATATATAACATGATATATTATTTGGAAAGTCTGAATAGATATGTATGACATGAATAAAATCTAAGTATGACTCAAAGATTTTTCATGTACATCATGTTTTGTTGTATCATGCTTGATTACAAGATGATTTGGCAATATTAATATCTAATTAAAAAAGTTATTAGATAACTCGTGTAATATTCTAAAAAGAATATGTTTGATTATAGAATCACATCCTAAAAACTGGAACAGCTTCAAATTCTATAGATGAACAATTTTTCAATGGTTGTGAAAATTGTCATGGCTAACAAACTTGAAAGTTTGAAAGGCATCAAACATTACACAATAGATATTAATGTTTACGGAAAGTTTTAATAGCATATTGTTGTTGCATACAATGATGCTAATGAAATTGAGATGACACTCAATACTAGTTATGGTAAAGATTTCATCTTTGGCTATTACTAGGCATAGTTGCATTATACATTAAAAGAATAAGAATACTTTAAACTTTAAAATGTTTGGAAGTTTAATTATCATAAATTGGTGGTTAAGGATGTATCACATTTTTATGAAATATGGCATTATCAAAATAGTTGACTATGCACATGTAAGAATTTCAATAGTTGAATTCTTGAAATAAGTGTTCTTAAAATTCCGATAGATCAAAGTTGGATGATTTATGTCTTGTCAACAAGTATGAATGTCATTGCTTGAGACATAATCCATCAACAAGAGTTATCATGCATTGATCTATTTAGTATTTGGATAAGGGATGTTAAACAATTATTATAATAAATTGAAATACATGGTATGTTTAATTTATAATATATTGTATCCTATATTTGTATGTTTAAATCCATGAATAAAGGTTATTTTTAAATTGTCCGTTGTCAGTTAATAATATGGGAATATTATTAAATTAAGACAAATCTGAAGGTTGGTATAATATACTTAAAATATATTGATGCGTAGTCATGCCATTTCAGATGATATTCAATGATACCGAATATAGGACTTATCCCAACTACATGATGTTACTTTATGGATTTTGTTATTAAGTAAATCATGAGAAGTTATCCTCAGACTTGAGATGCAAGATAAGTGTCATGAATGTAGTACATTTTTGTGGAACAACTTAACGCTATACGTAACTGGTAGTATTAAGGGTTGTTTTCGAAAATGTTACAAAGTTTGTGGGTTTTGCTTGTAGTCAAGATAGAATTTGTTCCTTCAAATTTATTTGTGGAGTTTAATACTGCTGGGCCCCTCGTAGGGTTGGTAAAATGCATGTGCGGCCGCACCCAAGATCTTCCCTGAATATGTTCAGAAGATTTGGTAATCTTGATCAATCATAAACAACGAGAAACAGAATGGTTAATTAAGGAATGACTTTAATCCATATCCTTATTAACGTGGTATTAGAAACAAAAGGATAATAATAATGAGAAATCATTAAAAGGTTTGTCCAGGAGCCTTACTCGAGATCGTACTAGAGGCATCGGCGTGTTGCAAGACGCTAACTGATGTGATTACACTATTAAAATATGTCCAAGTGGGAGCTGTTAGAATATGGACATTATTTTAGTAGATGTATGTTAGGATCGAACTCGAGATCACGGGATTGCACACAATACGTATGAAGAGAAAATGTAATAATTATTTATAATATGTTATAATTAATTATTAAACACAAAACAAATAATAATAATTAGTATTATTGATTAATGACTAATTATTTATTAAACGAAGATTAGGAAAGTAATTACTAGACGAAACATGGAAACAAGGGAAGGTTCCGGAATCCCCTAGGGGATGCCAAACCGATCGGCCCAAGGAGTGCAACCCACCTCCTTTGTGCCTTGAGCTCCAAGTTTTGTGTAGTATATAAGCAAACCCAAGATGTAGGTTTTTCTCATAACTTGTACACACACATCTTGGTGTTTTCTTCTCTCCTTCTTTTCTTGTTCGATCCATAAAATAAAACCCTAAGGGTTTTCGATTTTCATAGATCTAAAAAGGTTTTGTGTTTTATTACTTGCATAAACTTTTTCTTGAATTAGTACGTGTGTACAAGAACGTGAATCAAACACACTATTGTTTGATTCTTGGATTGAATTACAAAAAGGTAAGGGGTAATTCTTATAATCCTTATAAACCCTAATTAGGATTCTTGGTTCCGGAAGATTGCATTGATTCTTGTTCGGGCTAGAATCACAAAGGTATGTTTACTATTTAATAATTGATTAATTAATTAAATGTTATTCGATCTATTATAATTGCTTCCGCTCATGCTCACTTTGATGTACTTGGTTTATTTATATGAAGGTCATGATATAATAATTCCAACAGCCGTCATGTAGGAAAGAGCTCTGGGCCGTCACGTGTATTTGGACCTGACAGCCTAGGTGACGCCGTCAGGCCAATAACAAAGAAAGGGTTCTGGCCCGTCACGTTATAAGCTCCACATCCACCTCTTTTATCACTCTTGACGCCGTCACTTGTAGAACCTTGACGCTGTCATGTACTGTTCCAACAAGGAATTTTGAGACTTTTATGTTTTCTTCACTTTTATGCTCCAAAAACGTCCAAAATGCTTCATTTTCCAGATTTCTGTCCAAAAGTACCTAAAATGACAAAAGGAACGATTTAGGGCAATATTTGATCAAGTAATCTCGATTTCGGGCTTAAATGAGCCCTTAAAAGCGGTACACTTTTCGCCTCATCAAATACCCTTACACTTGAGATTTGCTTGTCCTCAAGCAAATGCGCTTTTATTCTAATCAAAATACAAGTTAGGGGTCATTTAACACTAATTTAAAAGTAATTACAACAAATACTCATTCCACTAAAAACCAAAAACAAGCACGGAGGTCATACACTAGCACCTCACAAATAGTGTTTAGATACTCACATCTCTCGGGTGTAATAAAGTATATATCACAATATGGAAATGGAAAACATTTCTCACTACCTGTCATAGCAAATAGATTACCATAGGCTTGGGAAAGGATCAAACCTCCACCACTTGGCGTAAGCACCTAGGATAAACTATCAAAGAGGTCTTTTAAAGGGTTATAACGTTAGGTGTAGGGATATGGAAAACACGGTTTTGTTGGATAAAGGCAATATTTACTGGTGGCGAGTTAATCATCTTGGTTAATTACATGTACAATATGGCGTTGCTAAGCCAAGACTCGACTCGACTTAAGCTAATAAATCAAAAATAACATAAACATAAAACAAACATAAAATGAAATGGGATGGTAGTCCATATGTTTTTCTCTTTTTCTTTTTCTATTTTTTTTTCTTTTTCTTGATTTTTTCGATTTTTTTATTTATTTATTTTTTTCATACACTCTTACCCTACCATCCAAAATAATAAATCATAGGAGATTTGCATTCCCCTTACACTTGAACTTTTACATAATTTACAATAAACTACCCTAATGACTCGAATCAAGATAATCAAAACACTTGGAGTAATTTTTAAGATTAATGCACATATGGGGGGGGGGGGGGGGGTAATATATGATGTTCTTCCCCATTACTCTATATCACTAGTAATTTACTGATGCGTGGGAATCGCAACAGGCTTTACCTCTCGAGGGATCTCGAGAAGCTCACAACCCCCACCAGGCAGTGTACCTGATCGTTGTAGTATAGTATAGTGACAAGTACCGGGGGATTGATCGTTCAGCTTAGGAATAGTGTCGCTAGGATTAGAAAGCCTAAATACTAGTTCTAAAGGTGAGGGATGATTATTTTTTGTGTTTTTATATTTTATGGAAAGCAAGTAAAAATCTCGGGTTTTGGAAGAGTGGGCGGAATTAGTTGCTATTCAACTAACCCAAAACTAAGATGCAATCAAAATAAAATACTGAAAATGAAAATAAACTAATTATACTAAGGTTGTGAGCAGTAATTGGAGAAAATGTGTTTACTTAGATTTCACTACTCCCTAGATATCTTTTACACGTTAATTGCTTGTTATAATTGCATGGATGACGGATTGTATTCCTTAATACCATTCATGGGGTGGCATACATAACTCCCCAATTCTATGAGCTCTTATCTCCTCCTACACAATGCCCAGCACAACTATAGGGATTGTAAACAGTGGCTCATGCATTAAATACAACCAATAAAGACCTAGTATGCCTCGGTTCATGTTTCTTAAGACGTTCAAGCATGTTACCATTTGGAGATCTGCCAGTTTTCTTAAGCCTAACATATAAATCATTCATCCAAGACAAGAATAAACAAGTAATCAACACATAATCAATATCTAGGTTTCATTAGATCTAAGCAAACACAAAAGAGATCTAGCCTAGCATAATGGAATTGAGACAAGAACAAGATATAGACAACCAACACATAGACATATTGATTGAATTAGAAGAACACTTATCTCAATTACAATGCAAGGTATCAAGGGTTTGGAACCCTTGAAAAACCTGTAAAAGTTGCACCAAAATCGTCTTTAGGGTTTCTCCAAAACTTCTCCCCCTTTAAATGTGAAAAACTAGAAAACTATATATAGGAAAATGGGGATGACGGCGTCAAGAACAAAGGTGTGACGCCGTCATCTCGCCGTCAAATACTTCCTCGGACGGCCTTGATCTACTTCTGACGCCGCCAGGGCCTAGGCCGTCACACAAATTACTCTTGATGCCCTGTGTGTGACGCCGTCATCAACTACGGATTTTAATTCTTGAGGTTTGACGCCGTCATGGAATCACTCTTGACGCCTTCATGTACTGTTCCCAGCAAGGAAAATTGAGACTTTGCCGTTTTCTTCACTTTTATGCTCTAAAAACGTCCAAAATGGCTTCTTTTCCAGAATTCACTCTCCAAGTACCTAAAATCACAAAAGGAACGATTTAGGGCAATATTTGATCAAATAAAGTCGGATTCGGGCTTAAATGACCCCCTAAAAATGGATCATTTTTCGCCTCATCATATACCCTTACACTTGAGATTTGCTTGTCCTCAAGCAAATGCGCTTTTATTCTACTCAAAAGACAAGTTAGGGGTCATTTAACACTAATATAAAAGTAATTACAACAAATAATCGTTCCACTAAATACCAATAGACAAGCACGGAGGTCATACACTAGCACCTCACAAATAGTGTTTAGATACTCACATCTCTCGGGTGTAATAAAGTAATATAACATTATGGAAATGGAAGATATCTCTCACTACCTGTCATAGCAAAATAGATTACCATAGGCTTGGGAAAGGATCAAACCTCCACCACACGGCGTAAGCACCTAGGATAAACTATCAAAGAGGTCTTTTAAAGGGTTGTAACGTTAGGTATAGGGATATGAATTACACGGTTTTGTTGGATAAAGGAAGTTTTACTGGTGGCGAGTTAACAATCTTGGTTAATTACATGTACAAGATGGCGTTGCTAAGCCAAGACTAGACTCGACTTAAGCTAATAAATGAGAAATAACAAAAACATAAAATGAACATAGAATGAAAAGGGATGGTAGTCCGTATGTTTTTTCTCTTTTTTTTTTTTTGCATACACTCTTACCCTACCATCCAAAATAATACATCATAGGGAATGAACGTTCCCCTTACACTTGAATCTTTACATACTTTACATTTAAACTAATCTAATGACTCGAATTATGAAAATCAAAACACTTGGAGCACTTTTAAGATTAACGTACATATGGGGGTAATAAAATGATGTTCTTCCCCATTACTCCATAAAATAAGTACTTACCCATGAGTCCCAATCGTCCCAAAACAATATATACAAGGATATGACTCGACTTAGCAACCATGTAATCAATTAGAAAGTTAACTTAGGGTTTAACAAATAACAATAATGCACTAAAAATGAGCGCATACACGGAAGGCTAAGGCGATTTGGTTGTACATTTAAGTGGGGTGTAACAAATTCTTCCTTTAAGTAAAATGCTTAAAGTTAGAAACGAAAAGATAGGCTCGGAGGGGTGTACTAGGGGTTTCGTGTACTAAAAATGAGTACAACGCTAAGGGTGTAGGAAAAATTAGTTGACTTAACTAGCCAAGTAATATGACTTAAATGGTCAAGTAATTATGATACGGGTTTAACACAAGGGTGATCCTAATGCCTCTTATCATGTAGTAAATCCTACTACACGAATGTAGTCTCACTAGCGGTCTCGGGATGCATCACTAACGCAAGTTCTAGAATCTAAATGCTACCGGTACACTCATAAGCACTAATAGTAAATGCTTTTCCTATCAAATCTAAAGGCGAACCTCACATATTTGGGTGGAAAATTTTTCTGAATATACGGTTATGTGCTAGTCATACAATCTCCTATCCATGAGACGCTTGCTATGGCTAAAGTTTCACTCCTAAATGTTGTAAAAAATTTTAAATTTGGCGCTAAAATTACACTAACAAGTATTTCTCATAGTTTTATTACACATCTACTATCAAACAAAACAAACTCAAGCGAAAGTGCATATGTATTACCCTCCCCTTACACTTAAGATGAACATTGTCCCCAATGTTCAAGTAAAGAATGTAAAAGTGAAAAAGTAAAGAGAATGAAATCAAATACTCCCCTGATTCGCTCGGTATGGATTATAGGATGGCTAGGTTAGATCTTCCTCCAAGAAAACGAACAATCAAAGCTTCCCTTCCAGAATATAAATCATCTCCTTGTCAAAAATAACCTGTAAATCCTGACAAAATAGACAAGACAACCTTGCGTAAAATCGGCGGCATCCTATATAAGTTTCTAAATCCTAGAAAACAAAGTAAGATATAATGCTTGTGGAATGAAGTTTGCAGATCTCCTGGAGATTATAAAACTTAATAATTCACAAAAACCATAAGACTCCGTTAGAAAAACAAAACCGGTAAAATTTCCAGATTTTAACTCCTGACGCCGTCAAGAGTAATCCTCTGACGCCGTCAGAATGGACCTGCAGAAATTCTTATGTTAAGTTTCCGGAAAATTTCTGGAAAAACTTGGTCTTACTTCCTGGAAAATCCTGCAAAACTTCATTATGACTCAATACAAGCATTTGACTCTAACAAATACGAATATACATGTTCATTTAATATTGTGGAGAATCATGATCGGTTTGTTTCTTGAAAACATATTTGGGGTTTCCCCTTACACTTATCTTTTAAAAAAAATACTTTTAGGTTGGAGTTAAGACTAGGCCAAACAACATAGTAAAGTATTTCCACGTTTTAATTGAGAGACATGATCAACCAACAATAAATAAAAACATGTATACGGAAGCAAATAACAAACAAACAAATAAAATCACACAAAACATGGGTTGCCTCCCAAGAAGCGCTTTTCTTTATTTACGAGTCTTGTAGCTAGACTCAAGGTCGTGGGTTACTACGTGATCTCATCATTGGTTCCACTCTCTAGGTCGTCTTCTAAACCAGTTTTGTATTCCGGACCTAGTTGCAAGCACTCTTTGTAGAAACCAAGCATCCTATTTCTAACATACTCTACTCCTCTACGTCTATCCTCCTCATTCCTATAATAAGCCGCTTGCTTATGTTCCTTTTCGAAATTAGAGAAAAGGCGGTATTGTTCGATCTTGTAGGGCATTTGATAAGCAACCTCATCATTCTCTTTCTTGAACCTAACTATCCCTAAAGTCGGATCATAACTCATCCTAGTGGCTTCAACAAATGGTTTTCCGAATACTATTTGGCTTAGGCAAGCATCTATCACCGGACGAATGTCTTCCACTATCATAAAATCGATTTCATGGGTGAGATTTCCTATAATCACATGTAATCCCTTAACTTTCCCTACAAAATTACTTATCAGATTCTTACCGGGCATCATCCTAAAATTGAGTTGCTTCTTCATCACCCAATTGTAATAAGTCCTAGTCATGATATTCACGGGGGATCTAAGGTCGATATAAGATTTCCATATATGCATGTGCCCGATATTACATGGGATGTTAATGTTAGAGGGGTCTCCCATTTTGATAAGGGGGTCGCCAAAGATATATGTTCTCTCGGGACTATCGAATAAATCCTTATGGTATTCCCGTTCTTCCTTGGTTGGCAACTTATCAAAGTTTTCTTCTATAGGTTCTACCTCCTCTAATTCCTCATCCTTATTAACCTCAACTTCCCTACTCTCATCCTTACTATCGGCTTCTACTCTAACTTCATCCTTGTCACTCTCCTCTATCTCCTTATCTATCGGCTTAATGGTGACAACATTGACAAAGTGGACATGTTTGGATGATGAGGGGTCCTTAATTTGGATTCCACTATTGGTGTCCCTAGTGTCCTTCCTAGGTGTGATTAATGCTTGGTTTTTGAGGGCTTTCAACAAGTTGTCAATCTTGTTGGTCATCTCCGTTTGTTGTTGGTTGAATTCGGTTTCAAACCTAGCTATGCGGGCTTCTTGAGATGCCATGAACTTCGACATCAATCCTTCAAGATTGTTGGTACTACCATAGTTGTTAGAAGGATTGTTGTTGAAAGTACGATGGTGGACCGTTTGGTTGGTAGCGATTAGGCGGATAGGAGGAATTGGGTTGATTTTGTTTCCACCTAAGGTTTGGGTGATTTTTCCAAGAGGGGTTGTATGAACCACCATAAGGGTTTGACTCGGGCTTGAAAGTGTACCACTTATCTCCCGCTTCGTCAGTACGCGTGGATGCGTAATCCGCAAAAGCTGTTCCGGGAAGTTCCACACAATCACGAGTGTCATGGGGACCACTACATAATTCGCATGAAGAAGTGATTTTGTTCACTTGACTTGAAGGCTTAGGAGCTTCGTAAGATTTCATGAGAAACTTGACTTGGTCCTCAAGTTCCATGATCCTACTGTCGGGAGTGCTAGAATTGTTCGAAGGCAAAGATATTGCCTTGACCGTTTTGTTCAAATCACGGGGATCATTCCAACTTTCGTTGTCATAGAGAGCAAGATCTTCTATGAGTTCCCATGACTGTTCCGCACTAAGATCACGTAGCTTACCACCGGCCGATTGGTCAATGGCTCGCCTCGTGGAGATGTCGATATGGTCATAAAAGATTTGGACTTGGAGCCAAAGATCTATGCCATGATGAGGGACTTTTTGGAGTAAGTCCTTGAAACGAGTCCATGCTTCATAAAGAGATTCATTTTGACGTTGTTGGAACATCAAGATGTCATTTCTAAGCTTAGTAGTTCTCCCCGGTGGGAAAAATTGAGCAAGGAAACGAGTGGTGAGATCATCCCATGTGGTGATAGATCCCGCGGGTAAACGCTCAAGCCATTGACTAGCTTGATCCCGTAGAGAGAATTGGAATAGGCGTAAACGGGTAGTCTCTCTAGTTTCAACACCTAGGTCTATGGAATCTACGATTTTGAGGAAGTCCTTAAGATGTTGATTTGGATCTTCGGAACGAAGTCCATGGAATGCACATCCGCTTTGCACCAACCGGATGGTGTCGGATCGCAAGGGGGTCACATTGGCTCCGGTGAGCTCAATGGTGTTTCGGTAGCCTTGGTGGCTAGGTCGGGAATACTCTCCTAAGGTTCGGGGCCTAAGGGGTTCTAATTGTGGGTTTTGTTGTGGTGGGATGACGGGTTCAAAGATGTTACCACCTTCCATGATGTCGGATGGTAAAGAGTTACGAACAAAAGCACGAAGAAATAAGATAGACTAAAGAAGACCTAAAAATAAAAATAAAATCTTACTAGAAAGGAATCTAGCAAGTAGACCTAATAAAAAGGAATTCTAACCTAGACAATAACTATTCCCCGGGCTGCGGTGCCAAAAACTTGATGCGTGAGAATCGCAACAGGCTTTACCTCTCGAGGGATCTCGAGAAGCTTACAACCCCCACCAGGTAGTGTACCTGATCGTTGTAGTATAGTATAGTGACAAGTACCGGGGGATTGATCGTTCAGCTTAGGAATAGTGTCGCTAGGATTAGAAAGCCTAAATACTAGTTCTAAAGGTGAGGGATGATTATTTTTTGTGTTTTTATATTTTATGGAAAGCAAGTAAAAATCTCGGGTTTTGGAAGAGTGGGCGGAATTAGTTGCTATTCAACTAACCCAAAACTAAGATGCAATCAAAATAAAATACTGAAAATGAAAATAAACTAATTATACTAAGGTTGTGAGCAGTAATTGTAGAAAATGTGTTTACTTAGATTTCACTACTCCCTAGATATCTTTTACACGTTAATTGCTTGTTATAATTGCATGGATGACGGATTGTATTCCTTAATACCATTCATGGGGTGGCATACATAACTCCCCAATTCTATGAGCTCTTATCTCCTCCTACACCATGCCCAGCACAACTATAGGGATTGTAAACAGTGGCTCATGCATTAAATACAACCAATAAAGACCTAGTATGCCTCGGTTCATGTTTCTTAAGACGTTCAAGCATGTTACCATTTGGAGATCTGCCAGTTTTCTTAAGCCTAACATATAAATCATTCATCCAAGACAAGAATAAACAAGTAATCAACACATAATCAATATCTAGGTTTCATTAGATCTAAGCAAACACAAAAGAGATCTAGCCTAGCATAATGGAATTGAGACAAGAACAAGATATAGACAACCAACACATAGACATATTGATTGAATTAGAAGAACACTTATCTCAATTACAATGCAAGGTATCAAGGGTTTGGAACCCTTGAAAAACCTGTAAAAGTTGCACCAAAATCGTCTTTAGGGTTTCTCCAAAACTTCTCCCCCTTTAAATGTGAAAAACTAGAAAACTATATATAGGAAAATGGGGATGACGACGTCAAGAACAAAGGTGTGACGCCGTCATCTCGCCGCCAAATACTTCCTCGGACGGCCTTGATCTACTTCTGACGCCGTCAGGGCCTAGGCCGTCACACAAATTACTCTTGACGCCCTGTGTGTGACGCCGTCATCAACTACGGATTTTAATTCTTGAGGTTTGACGCCGTCATGGAATCACTCTTGACGCCTTCATGTACTGTTCCCAGCAAGGAAAATTGAGACTTTGCCGTTTTCTTCACTTTTATGCTCCAAAAACGTCCAAAATGGCTTCTTTTCCAGAATTCACTCTCCAAGTACCTAAAATCACAAAAGGAACGATTTAGGGCAATATTTGATCAAATAAAGTCGGATTCGGGCTTAAATGACCCCCTAAACACGGATCATTTTTCGCCTCATCATTTACCCATGAGTCCCAATCGTCCCAAAACAATATGTACAAGATATGACTCGACTTAGCAACCATGTAATCAATTAGATAATTAACTAAGGGTTTAAACATATAACAATAATGCACTAAAGATGAGTGCATACAAGGAAGGCTAAGGTGATTTGGTTGCACATTTGGGTGGGTTGTAACAAATTCTTCCTTTAAGTAAAATGCTTAAAGTTAGAAACGTAACGATAGGCTCGGAGGGGTGTACTATAGGTATCGTGTACTAAAAATGAGTACAACGCTAAGGTGTGGGAAAATTAATTGACTTTACTAGTCAAGTAATATGACTTAAATGGTCAAGTAATTATGATACGGGTTTAACACAAGGGTGATCCTAATGCCTCTTATCATGTAGTAAATCCTACTACATGAATGTAGTCTCACTAGCGGTCTCAGGATGCATCACTAACGCAAGTTCTAGAATCTAAATACTACCGGTACACTCATAAGCACTAATAATGAATGCTTTTCCTATCAAATCTAAAGGCGAACCTCATATATTTGGGTGGAAAATTTTTCTGAATGGTACGGTTTTGTGCTAGTCATACAACTCCTATCCATGAGACGCTTGTTAAGGTTAAAGTTTCACTCCTAAATGTTGTAAAAAAATTTAAATTTGGCGTTAAAATTACACTAACAAGCATTTCTCTTAGTTTTATTATACACCTACCATCAAACAAACAAACTCAAATGCAATAGTATCTTATAAGGTATCATCATTTACCCTCCCCTTACACTTAGAATGAACATTGTCCCCAATGTTCAATTAAAGGATGTAAAAGTAGAATAGGTTAAAGAATGAAAATAAATACTCCCCTTATTTGTTCGGTGTGGATAGTGTGTTAACAAGGTTAGATCTTCCTCCAAGAAAATGAACGTTCAAAGCTTACCTTCCAGAAATATAAATCATCTTCTTGTCATATATAACCTGTTAAACCTGAGAAAACAATCAAGGCAACCTCGCGTAAAATCGGCGACAATCTATATATACTAACAAATCCTAGAAAGCGATTTAAGATGTAATGCTTGTGGAATGAATGTTTGCAGATTTCCTGGAGTTTATAAAACTAAAGAATCAACAAAAACTTTTAAGACTCCGTTAGAAAAACAAAACTCGCAAAATTTCCAGAATTTTACACGTGACGTTGTCAGGTGTTAAACCATGACGCCATCAGAAGTGACCTGCAGAAATCTTTATGTTAACTTTCAGAAAAATTTATGGAAAAACTTATGTCCTATTTCCTGGAAAATCCTACAGAACATCATTATGACTCGATACAAGCATTTGACTCTAACAATTACTAATATACATGTTCATTTAATATTGTGGCGAATCAAGATCATTTCCGGTCTTATAAACAAATTTGGGGTTTTCCCTTACACTTAGCTTTTGCAAAATACCTTTATATGAAGTTAAGACGAAGATAAACTACAAAATAAAGCATTTTCACAATTTTAGTTTGAAACATGATCTACCAACAATAAAAATAAAGCATGCATACGGAAACAAATAAAAACAAACAAATAAACATAAAAACACACAAAACATGGGTTTCCTCACAAGAAGCGCTTTTCTTTATTTACGAGTCTTGTAGCTAGACTCAAGGTCACGGGTTACTACGTGACCTCATCATTGGCCTCATTCTCGAGGTCATCTCCAATCTTAGTTTTGTATTCCGGACCTAGTTGCAAGCATTCCTTGTAGAAACCGAGTATTCTATTCATGACATAATCAACTCCTCTACGTCTATCCTCATCATTCCTATAGTAAACTGCTTGCTTGTGTTCCTTTTCAAGGTTTGATAGAAGACGGTATTGTTCAATCTTATAAGGCATTTGGTAAGCGATCTCATCATTCTCATCCTTGAATCTAACTATCCCTAGGGACGGGTCATAACTCATCTTAGAGGCCTCAACAAACGATTTTCCGAACACTACTTGACTTAGGCAACCATCTATTACCGGACGAATATCCTCTACAATCACAAAGTCGGTAACATATGTGAAGTTTCCTACAAAGACATGTAATCCTTTCACTCTTCCTACAAAGTTGCTCATCCAATTCGTGTTAGGCATCACCCTATACTCAAGTTGCTTCTTCATTACCTAATTATAATAGGTCCTAGTCATAATGTTTATAGGAGACCTAAGATCGATATACGCTTTCCACACATGCATATGCCCAATGTTGCATGGTATGTTGATGTTAGAGGGATCACCTACTCTAATAAGGGGTGAACCAAGGACGTATGGTGTCTCGGGATCATCGAATAGATCCTTGTGATATTCCCGTCCTTCCTTGGTCGGTAACTTATCAAAGTATTCTTGTACGTTTTCTACTTCCTCTAACTTTTCTTCCTTAAAATCCTCTACTTCCTTAACCTAATCCTTAGTCCCGGTCTCTATTCCAACTTCATCCTTGTCACCTTCTTATATATTCTTATCAATTGGCTTAATGGTAACAATATTGACAAAGTGGACGTGTTTGGATGATGAGGGGTCCTTAGTTTGGATTCCGCTACTATTATCCCTAGTGTCCTTCCTAGGTGTCGTTAGCACTTGGTTGTTGAGGGCTTTCAACAAGTTGTCAATCTTATTGGTCATCTCCGTTTGTTGTTGATTGAATTCGGTTTCAAACTTAGCAATGCGAGCTTCTTGAGATGCCATAAACTTGGACATCAACCCTTCAAGATTATTGGTACTACCATAGTTATTGGAAGGATTGTTGTTGAAAGTTCGGTTAGAGGGTGGACCGTTTGATTGGTAACGATTAGGTGGATTGGAAGAATTATTTTGGGGCATGTTTTGGTTTTGTTTCCACCTAAGGTTCGGGTGATTTTTCCAAGAAGGGTTGTAGGAATCACCGTAAGGGTTTGACTCGGGTTTGAAAGTGTACCACTTGTCTCCCGCTTCGTCGGTACGCGAGGATGCGTAATCCGCAAAAGCTTGCCCGGGGAGTTCCACGCAATCACGAGTGTCATGGGGACCACTACATAATTCGCATGAAGAAGTGATTTTGTTCACTTGGCTTGAAGGCTTAGGAGCTTCGTAGGATTTCATGAGAAACTTGACTTGGTCCACAAGTTCCATGATCCTACGGTCGGGAGTGCTAGAGTTGTTCGAAGGCAAAGATATTGCCTTGACCGTTTTGTTTAAATCACGGGGATCATTCCAACTTTCGTTGTCATAGAGAGCAAGATCTTCTATGAGTTACCATGATTCTTCCGCACTTAGATCACGTAGCTTGCCACCGGCCGATTGGTCAATGGTTCGCCTTGTGGAGTGATCGATATGGTCATAGAAGATTTGGACTTGGAGCCAAAGATCTATGCCATGATGAGGGACTTTTTGGAGTAATTCCTTGAAACAAGTCCATGCTTCATATAGAGTTTCACCTTGACGTTGTTGGAACATCAAGATATCATTTCTAAGCTTAGTAGTTCTCCCCGGTGTAAAATTTGAGCAAGGAAACCAGTGGTGAGATCATCCCATGAGGTGATGGATCCCGCGGTTAAACGTTCAAGCCATTGACTAGCTTGATCACGTAGAGAGAATTGGAATAGGCGTAATCGTGTCGACTCTCTAGTTGCAACATAAAGGTCTATGGAGTCTACGATTTTAAGGAAATCCTTGAGATGTTGATTAGAATCTTCGGAACGAAGTCCATGGAATGCACATCTGCTTTGCACCAACCGGATGGTGTCGGATCGCAAGGGGGACACATTGGCTCCTTGGGTGAGCTCAATGGTGTTTCGATAGCCTTGGTGGCTAGGACGGGAATACTCTCCTAAAGTTCTGGGTCTAGGAGGTTGGTTTGCTAGTGGTGGGTTTTGTGGGTGGTTTTGAAGTAGTGGGTTGATGGGTTCAAAGATATTACCTACTTCTATGATGTCGTATGGTAAAGGTTAAAAATAAAGAAACGAAGAAATAAGATAGACTAAAGAAAACCTAAAAATAAAAATGAAACCTTACTAGAAAGGAATCTAACAACTAGACCTAATAAAAAGAAATCCTAACCTAGACAATAACTATTCCCCGGGCTGCGGCGCCAAAAACTTGATGTGCGGGAATTGCACCCTCGCAACAGGTTTTACCTCTCAAGGGATCTTGAGAAGCTTACAACCCCCACCAGGCAGTGTACTTGATCGTTGTAGTATAGTATAGTGACAAGTACCGGAGGATTAATCATTCAACTCGGGAATAGTGTCGCTAGGATTAGAAAACCTACTAAACTAGGTCTAGAGGTGAGGGATGATTCTTTTTGTATTTTTATATTTTATGGAAAGCAAGTAAAATCTCAGGTTTTGAAGGAGTGGGCGGAATTAGTTGCTAGCCAACTAACCAATAAACTAAGATGCAATCAAAATAAAATAAAAGAAATGAAAATAAAACTATTATACTAATGTGGTGGAAACAATAATGAGGAAAGTTGTGTTTACTTAGATTTCGTTACTCCCTAGATATCCTTTACAGGTTGATTAGCTTGTTAAATTGCATGGATGACGGGTCATATTCCTTAATACTAGTCGTAGGGCCGTGTAAAATATTCCCTAACTCTATAAGATCCTACTTCACTCCTATGTCGAGCCGTTAGAGGCTCCTAACATGGGATCATTAGAATTCTCTTACGCATTAAATACAACCAAAAATCATAGTACACCTCCGATCATGTTTCTTAAGACGTTCAAGCAAGTTACCAATGGAAGTCTGCAAGTTTTCTTAAGCCTAACATCGAATACAATCATCCGTAACAATTATAAAAAACAATCAACCCATAATCAACATCTAGGTTTCACTACATCTAAGCAAACACAATGAAAATCTAGCCTAGCATGTTAAAGAGAAGACAAGCTTAAGATATAATCATACAACACATAGACATATTGAATGATTTGTGATGAGGCGAAAAATGAACCGTTTTTAGGGGGTTATTTAAGCCCGAATTCGAATTTATTTGATCAAATATTGCCCTAAATCGTTCCTTTTATCATTTCAGGTACTTTTGGAGTGAAATTCAGAAAAGGAAGCATTTTGGACGTTTTTGGAGCATAAAAGTGAAGAAAATGGCAAAGTCTTAATTTTTCCTTGCTGGGAACAATACCTGACGGCGTTACAAGATTCTACATGACGGCGTCAAGAGTAAAACAAGAGTTAGGAGAGGTGACGGCCTAGTGAAAACGTGACGGCGTCACCATAGGCCGTCACGGTTCAAGAATGGATGACGGCCCAGAGATAAAAATACACATGACAGCGTCAGATGTGGATCTAGGCAATCCGATTTCAATATGGGTGGCGAGTTGACGGCGTCAGAATTTCCTTCTTGACGCTGTCACCTTGTATTATCTATATATAGTTTTGCAATTTTCATTCATTAGTGTGTAACTTTGAGGGTGCAACTTTGAGAGAAACTCTAGGTCCGAATTTCACAGCTCTTTCAAGGGTTTTTACCCTTTGAAATCTTTTATATTCAATTTTGATAAGTACTCTTTCAATTCATTCAATATGTCAATGTGTTGTTTGAATATATCTTACGCTTGTCTTCAATTGAACATGCTAGACTAGATTTCTTTTGTGTTTGCTTAGATGTAGTGAAACCTAGATGTTAATTATGGGTTGATTGTTTGTTTATAGTTGTTACGGATGATTGTATTCGATGTTAGGCTTAAGAAAACTGGCAGACTTCCATTGGTAACATGCTTGAACATCTTAGGAAACATGATCGGAGGTGTACTAAGATATTAGGTTGTATTTAATGCGTAGGAGAATTCTAATGATCCCATGTTAGGAGTTTTTAACGACTCGACATGGAGTGAAGGAGGATCTTATAGAGTTAGGGAATATTGTACACGGCCCTACGACAAGTATTAAGGAATATGACCCGTCATCCATGCAATTGTAACAAATGATTAACATGTAAAAGATATCTAGGGAGTAATGAAATCTAAGTAAACCCAACTTTACCTATCATTGTTCACACCAAATTAGTTTATTTAGATTTATTTTCATTTTTGTTATTTTATTTTGATTGCATTTTTAGTTATTGGGTTAGTTGGCTAGCAACTAATTCCGCCCACTCTTCTAAAAACCGAGATTTTTAATTGCTTTTATAAAATATAAAAACTACAAAAAGAATCATCCCTCACCTCTAGACCTTGTTTTTAGGCATTCTAATCCTAGCGACACTATTCCTGAGTTGAATGATCAATCCCCCGGTACTTGTCAATATACTATACTACAACGATCAGGTACACTGCCTGGTGGGGGTTGTAAGCTTCTCGAGATCCCTTGATAGGTAAAGCCTGGTGCGATTCCCACGTCCATCAAGTTTTTGGCGCCGCAGCCCGGGGAATAGTTATTGTCTAGGTTAGGTTTTCTTTTTATTAGGTCTACTTGCTAGATTCCTTTCTAGTAAGATTTTGTTTTTATCTTTTTATATTTTCTTTAGTCTATCTCATTTCTTTGTTTCCTTTGTTCGTAATTTATCTCGATGGATAACAATAGCGTTGATCGTCTGATTCCCGTTATTCGTGTTTTTCGTCATAGGGTTTTCCGAATGCCCGCCCCAATTCCTGTTGAGGAAAATGAGAACCCACCTAACCTCTTACCTGACCATCACTTTGGGAATAATTCTGAAATGGAGGAGTCTGACCATGATGATGACCGTAGGATTAGCCCTTTTTATTGTACGGATTCCGATGAGGACCTAGATGATGGTGATGTTTTTAATGATGATAGGATGGATGTTGATATGAGCCCTTTTAAGCATGTTGATCTTAGAACTAGAATTGAAAAAGATAGCTTCTCTAACATGCAATTCCCTTGTAAGATTGGATTTAGGAGCTTTGATGCATACCTTAACTCATCTTTGCCTATGAACATAATCTCACGTGCCGACTATAATAAAATCATGGTAAATGAGTTAGTCTATCAAGGGAATAATATTGTTGCTAGGAACAAACCATTACACATGTTTGTAGGGAGTTTCGTGTATATGGTTGAGTTTATTGTTATGGAAAATTTAGGAGAATTCATTGATGAGAAGTTAACCCAAGTCATATTTGGAGAACCCTTCAAATGGTAAACGAATCTTGATGAAGAACTTGAGGATGGGTTGATCACCTTTTCAGACAGGGATGAAGATTTTGTTTACCAAATGCCACGTTCACACCCTAGGTTTAAGGACCACTCGATTGAGGCATGCAATAGAATTCCCCTGATTAATTTGTTGAGTGAGAATGATAAAAGGAAAGGACTTAAATATCCCTATGAAAAGAATAAACGGTATTATCATGGGTGTTTAGAGTTAAGTGATGATTATAAGAAAGATGAAGCAACTATTAGATGGCTCACACTCGGTTATGTGAGCGTTAGTGACACTAGGTAGCCCATGACCTTGAGTCTAGCTACAAGACTCGTAAATAAAGAAAAGCGCTTCTTGGGAGGCAACCCATGTTTTGTATGATTTTATTTTGTTTGATTGTTATTTGTTTCCGTATGCATGCTTTATTTTTATTGTTGGTAGATCATGTTTCAAACTAAAAATTGAAAATGCTTTATTTTGTTGTTTAACTTCGTCTTAACTTCATATAAAGGTATTTTGCAAAAGATAAGTGTAAGGGGATACCAAAAATTTGTTTATAAGAACGAAATTGATCATGATTCTCCACAATATTAAATGAACATGTATATTAGTATTTGTTAGAGTCAAATGCTTGTATCGAGTCATAATGATGTTTTGCAGGATTTTCCAGGAAGTAGGACATAAGTTTTTTCCAGAAATTTTCCGGAAACTTAACGAAAGATTTCTGCAGGTCACTTCTGACGGCGTCAGGAATTAATTCCTGACTGCGTCATGTGTAAAATTCTGGAATTTTGCTAGTTTTGTTTTTCTAACGGAGTCTTAAAGTTTTTGTTAATTCTTTAGTTTTATAAACTCCAGGAAATCTGCAAACATTCATTCCACAAGCATTATATCTTACATTGTTTTCTAGGATTTGTTAGTATATATAGATTGCCGCCGATTTTACGCGAGGTTGCTTTGTTTGTTTTCTCAGGTTTAACAGGTTATGTATGACAAGAAGATGATTTATTTTTCTGGAAGGGAAGCTTTGAATGTTCATTTTCTTGGAGGAAGATCTAACCTTGTTACCACTCTATCCACAACGAATGAATCAGGGGAGTATTTGCTTTCATTCTTTCATCTATTTCACTTTTACATTCTTTAATTGAACATTGCGGACAATGTTCATCCTAAGTGTAAGGGGAGGGTAAATGATGATACCTTATAGGATACACTTGCACTTGAGTTTGTTTGTTTGATGGTAGGTGTGTAATAAAACTAAGAGAAATACTTGTTAGTGTAATTTAGCGCCAAATTTAAATTTTTTTACAACATTTAGGAGTGAAACTTTAGCGTTAGCAAGCGTCTCATGGATAGGAGTTGTATGACTAGCACAAAACCATACCACTTAAAAAAAATCCACCCAATATGTGAGGTTCGCCTTTAGATTTGATAGGAAAAGCATTTATTATTAGTGCTTATATGTGTACCGGTAGCATTTAGATTCTAGAACTTGCGTTAGTGATGCATCCCGAGACTACATTCGTGTAGTAGGATTTACTACATGATAAGAGGCATTAGGATCACCCTTGTGTTAAACCCGTATCATAATTACTTGACCATTTAAGTCATATTACTTGGCTAGTAAAGTCAATTAATTTTTCCCACACCTTAGCGTTGTACTCATTTTTAGTACACGAAACCCCTAGTACACCCCTCCGAGCCTATCTTTTCGTTTCTACCTTTAAGCATTTTACTTAAAGGAAGAATTTGTTACAACCCACTTAAATGTACACCCAAATCGCCTTAGCCTTCCATGTATGCACTCATATTTAGTGCATTATTGTTACATGTTTAAACCCTTAGTTAATTATCTAATTGATTACATGGTTGCTAAGTCGAGTCATATCTTGTACATATTGTTTTGGGACGATTGGGACTCATGGGTAAAGTACTTGTTTTATTGATTAATGGGGAAGAACATCAATTATTACCCCATATGTGAATTAATTTTATAAGTACTCCAAGTGTTTTGATTATCTTGATTCGAGTCATTAGAATAGTTGATTGTAAAGTATGTAAAGATTCAAGTGTAAGGGGAATGTACATTCCCTATGATGTATTATTTTGGATGATAGGGTAAGAGTGTATGCAAAAAAAAAATAATAATAATAATAAATAGAGAAAAAGAAAAGAGAAAAAACATACGGACTACCATCCCGTTTCATTCTATATTTATTTTTAAGTTCTTGTTATTTTTGATTTATTAGCTTAAGTCGAGTCTAGTCTTAGCTTAGCAACGCCATATTTTACATGCAATTAACCAAGATGATTAACTCGCCACCAGTAAATATTGCCTATATCCAACAAAACCGTGTATTCCATATCCCTACACCTAACGTTATAACCCTTTAAAAGACCTCTTTGATAGTTTATCCTAGGTGCTTACGCCAAGTGGTGGAGGTTTGATCCTTTCCCAAGCCTATGGTAATCTATTTGCTATGACAGGTAGTGAGAGATGTTTTCCATTTCCATATTGTGATATATACTTTATTACACCCATCACAAGATTCTACATGAGGGCGTCACAAGATTCTACATGACGGCGTCAAGAGTAAAACAAGAGTTGGGAGAGGTGACGGCCCAGTAAAAACGTGACGGCGTCACCATAGGCCGTCACAGTTCAAGAATGGATGACGGCCCAGAGCTGAAAATACACATGACGGTGTCAGATGTGGATCTAGGCAATCCGATTTCAATATGGGCGGCGAGTTGACGACGTCAGAATTTCCTTCTTGACGCCGTCACCTTGTATTATATATATATAGTTTTGCAATTTTCATTCATTAGTGTGTAACTTTGCGGGTGCAACTTTGAGAGAAACCCTAGGTCCGAATTTCACAGCTCTTTCAAGGGTTTTTACCCTTTAAAACCTTTTATGTTCAATTGAGTTAAGTACTCTTTCAATTCATTCAATATGTCTATGTGTTGTTTGAATATATCTCACGCTTGTCTTCAATTTAACATGCTAGGCTAGATTTCTTTTGTGTTTGCTTAGATGTAGTGAAACCTAGATGTTAATTATGAGTTAATTGTTTGTTTATAGTTGTTACGGATGATTGTATTCGATGTTAGGCTTAAGAAAACTGGCAGACTTCCATTGGTAACATGCTTGAACGTCTTAGGAAACATGATCGGAGGTGTACTATGATATTAGGTTGTATTTAATGCGTAGGAGAATTCTAATGATCCCATGTTAGGAGTTTTTAACGGCTCGACATGGAGTGAAGGAGGATCTTATAGAGTTTGGGAATATTGTACACGGCCCTACGACTAGTATTAAGGAATATGACTCGTCATCCATGCAATTGTAACAAATGATTAACCTGTAAAAGATATCTAGGGAGTAATGAAATCTAAGTAAACACAACTTTACCTATCATTGTTCACACCAAATTAGTTTAATTAGATTTATTTTCATTTTTGTTATTTTATTTTGATTGCATTTTTATTTATTGGGTTAGTTGGCTAGCAACTAATTCCGCCCACTCTTCCAAAAACCGAGATTTTTAATTGCTTTTATAAAATATAAAAAATACAAAAAGAATCATCCCTCAACTCTAGACCTAGTTTTTAGGCATTCTAATCCTAGCGACACTATTCTTGAGTTGAACGATCAATTCCCCGGTACTTGTTTCTATACTATACTACAACGATCAGGTACACTGCCTGGTGGGGGTTGTAAGCTTCTCGAGATCCCTTTAGAGGTAAAGCCTGGTGCGATTCCCACATCCATCAATTTGAATAAGTACTTATCTTCAATTGAACATGGAAGAATCAAGGGGTTCAAACCCTTGAAAAGCTGTTAAAATTCTTCAAGGGTTTATTCCCTCAAAGTTGCACACTAATGAATGAAAATTGGAAAACTATATATAGATTTTACATCTTGACGGCGTCACGTTATAGCTTGTGACGCCATCAACTTGCCGCCATGATGAAATTTGTATTGCCTAGATCCAATTGTGACGTTGTCATGTAGGAAAGAGCTCTGTGCCGTCACGTGTATTTGGACCCTGACGGCCTAGATGACGCCGTCAGGCCAATAACAAAGAAAGGGTTCTGGCCCGTCACGTTATAAGCTCCACATCCACCTCTTTTATCACTCTTGACGCCATCAGGTACTGTTCCAAAATGTCCAAAATGCTTCCTTTTCCTGATTTCTCTCCAAAAGTACCTAAAATGACAAAAGGAACGATTTAGGGTAATATTTGATCAAATAATCTCGAATTCGGGCTTAAATGACCCCTTAAAAGCGGTTCACTTTTCACCTCATCAGGGACCCTTTACCTGATGTTAAAGAAGCCTCTAATGTCATTTCTAGGGAGGAGTCTCATAGAGGACTCCACCCAAGTTCTGGTTCTAGCAGCAAGGTTCAACCTGTTGCTTTTGTTGTTAAGGCCAATAACAGTTCAAACTCTAATAATAATAAATTTGTTAGAAGAGGTAATAACAACAATAATAATGGCAATAGGGGACCTAATCCTAATCTGATTTGTAAACATTGTGGTTTAATTGGTCGTACAATTGAAAGATGTTTTGAGCTTAATGGTTATCCTCCTGGTTTTAAGAGAAACCCGAATTTGTCTAAACAATCTGCTTCTGCCAAAAAATTTAATGGTAATGCAGATGTCTCTCAAACCTCTACTTCTTCTGGATCTATGACTGGGTCTTTCACTAATGATCAAATGATGAAACTCTTGAGTCTCATTAATGAAAAACCCTCTACTAATGTCTCTTCTAGTATGGCAGGTATATCTCCACTTTTTTCAACAATAATGTGATGTTTAACTTGCATTTTGAAAAAAAATTTTGCGCTAAAACTAGTTCTGTGAAGTATAATGTTACTCTTGGATGGGTTATTGATTCTGGTGCTAATCAGCATATGACTGATTCCACTAAGAATATATTTAATGTAGTTAGTATTTCTAGTCTTATGTTAACTGTTGGTCATCCTAATGGCACTATAGCTAAGATTGTTGCCATTGGTAGCCTTAGATTAACTTCTGGTGTGGTATTATTTGATGTTCTTGTTGTTCCTGAATACAATGTCAGTCTGCTAACTGTTAATAAGATGATTAAGGATAGTAAATTTTTTGTTGGTTTTGATGAACATAAATGCTATATTCATGATTTGAATCTGGACAAAATTGTGGGGACTGGTAGTTAGTCTGGAGGATTCTATTTGTTTGATGAACCTATGTGTGGTGAGTCTGTTGTTGCTAAGTGTAATTCTGTGTTTACTTGTCATGTTTCTAATGAGTTATGGCACCAAAGACTTGGTCATCCTTCTGATCAAGTCTTGTCTTCTTTGGGCAATAAAATTGGTTTTAAAAAAGTGAATCATCTTTCTCCTTGTGATGTGTGTCACAAGGCTAAACAAACCAAAGAACCATTTCCACTTAGTGATCATAAAACTGAATCTGTGGGTGATCTCATTCATTGTGATGTTTGGGGTCCTTATAAAGTTACTAGTAAAGATGGTTTTAGGTATTTTTTGACTCTGATTGATGATTTTAGTAGAGCAGTGTGGGTGTATATGCTAAAATCAAAGACTGAAGTTGGTAATTACATTGCAAACTTTATAAAACTTATCTTTACTCAGTTTAACAAAAAGATCAAAAAGATTAAAATTATAAGGTCTGATAATGGAACTGAGTTTGTTAATAATCAATTATCAACTCTTTATACTGAATTAGGGATGATTCACCAAACTTCTTGTGCCTATACTCCTCAGCAAAATGGGATTGCTGAGAGGAAACATAGACACCTTCTTAATGTGGCTAGGAGTCTTATGTTTCATGGGGGGGATTCCCTTGAATATGTGGCATGAATGTATTTTAACAGCTGTGTACCTAATTAACAGGCTTCCCTCCTCTGTCTTATCTGGTGCTTCCCCTTATTTTTTAGTATATGGTAAGGATCCTAGTCTCTCTCATATCAGATCTTTTGGATGTTTATGCTACTCTACTGTTTTAACTTCAAATGATAAGTTTGATTCTAAATCTGAAAAATGTGTTTTAATTGGCTTTTCTACTACCAAAAAGGCTTATAAGTTGTATGGTTTGGAAAGTAAATCTGTTTTTTATTCAAGAGATGTGAGGTTTTATGAAACTGTGTTTCCTTTTAAAATGAAATCTTCAAGTGCTTTAAATGAATCTAAAAATGTTAACATTTTAGAATCAAACTGTGATGAAGGTAGAGTAAACAATCTAAACTTTTTTGACATCCAAGGGACTGAAAGACCCAATGATGAAGAGGGGGACCCTTCTAATGTGGAAGGTAGCGGAATGGTATCTCCAGGAGACTGTATCAATACAGTCAATGATGGAGAGGCAACCACAGCAACCCAGATAGAAGAGACTATCACCTCTAAGGGCAATAATCAAACTGTTTTCAATGGTAAGGATCATGTTCAAATGGAAGCACCACCTAGTCTTAGGAGGTCTAATAGGAATAGAAGTCAACCTGTTAGGTTTAATGATTTTGTTGTTGGAAGTATTGTGAAGTATGGTCTTGAAAAGTATGTTTCTTATACCAATCTTTCCAGAGTTAATATGCGTTTCTCTACCACACTCAATAAGGCTTGTGAACCTAAGTCTTTGTCTGAGGCTGTTCAAAATCCTATGTGGAAAGAAGCTATGAATTCTGAAATGGAAGCTTTACATAGAAATAATACTTATGAGTTGTATGAGTTGCCTGATGGCAGATTTGCTATTGGGTGTAAATGGATTTGGAAACTTAGTATAAGTCTTCTGGTGAGGTTGATAGATATAAAGCTACACTTGTTGCTAATGGCTTTAATGAGAGAGAAGGGATTGACTATGAGGAGACTTTTAGTCCTGTTGTGAAAATGGTTATTGTTAGGTGTTTGATTGCCTTATCTGTTGCTAACAAGTGGCCTTTATTTCAATTGGATGTTAATAATGCCTTCTTATATGGTGATTTGTATGAAGATGTATATATGCAATTACCTCCAGGGTATTATGATAAAAATGAAACTAGGGTGTGTAAGTTGAATAAGTCTTTGTATGGGCTAGCTAAAACAAGCTCCAATGTAGTGGAATGAAAAGCTTACCACTGCTTTGGTGAAAAATGGTTTTAAACAAAGTCTAAATGATTATTCATTATACACTAAGGATATTAATGGAGTTTTTTGGCATTACTGGTGTATGTTGATGACATTGTTATCACTGGAAACAATGTTGATGAAATTGAGAAGTTTATAAGTTTTCTAAACTCAAAATTTATGATCAAAGATCTTGGTCCACTCAAGTATTTTTTGGGAATTGAAGTTTTAGATAATGATATTGGTCTTTGTCTTTCTCAAAGAAAGTATTGTTTGGACTTATTACATGAGTATGGTATGTTGGCTTGTAAGCCTGCTGCTACTCCTTTGCAGCAGAATGTGGTTTTGAGTCATGTTGAGACTGAGAATGATAAGTTCTTATCTAACATGACTGAGTATCAAAAGTTGGTTGGAAAACTCATTTACTTATCTGTTACTAGACCTGACATCTCCTATGCAGTTCATTGTTTAAGTCAGCATATGCATGCACCTCTTAACTCACATTTCACTGCTGCACTTAGGGTTTTGAGATATCTTAAACAGGCTCTTGGTACAGGTATTCAGTTTCAGTATGGTAAAAAGCTTAATCTGTATACTTTTTCAGATGCAGATTGGGCTAAGTGTCCTGTTTCTAGGAAATATGTGCCTGGTTTTTGTGTTTATTTTTGTAATAATTTGATTTCATGGAAAAGTAAAAGACAAGCCACTATTTCCAGATCTTCTGCTAAGTCTGAGTATAGATGTCTTGCATCTACTACTTGTGAACTTATTTGGATTATTAAAATTTTTAAAGATCTTGGAATAAATGACTTATTACCTGCAAATTTGTTTTGTGATAGTAGTTCTGCTATTCAGATTGCTGCAAATCCAGTATTTCATGAAAAAACTAAACATTTTGAAATTGACTTGCATCTTGTTAGAGAGAAAGTAACTGCTGGAGTCATTAAGACTTTAAAAGTTACTTCTGCTAATAATGTTGCTGATATATTTACAAAAGGGTTGAGTATTTCTCAACATAAGCAGTTTTGTGAAAAACTTGGTTTGGTTAATATGTTCAAGCCATGAGCTTGTGAGGGGGTGTTGGAATATGGTAACTTGTGCAAGCTCATGTTTAGTCATAATAAGTCAAGGGACTTATTATGTCATATTTCTCTGATGTTTGTAGTTTGAGCTTGTTTTGACAGGTTGTTGATTCTTTAGGGGTTGAAGTGTAATTAGCTTCTATATAAGCTATGCCCAACCCTAGCTTCTCATTATTCATCTCTTTCTCTCAAGTTGGTATTAGTCTTCTATTAGTTGTTTGATCATCCTGATCAATAGTTATAGTTTGATAGTTGTTATTGAGAGTTGTAGTGAGGATATTTTTGTATCTTTATCATTGTAGTGTGATAGATAGGATCCTTCTGAAGGGGACTATCTTGTTTCTTGTGTATTTGTTTGGTGAGCACACATTTTGTGGACTCATCTTCTTTCATATTCAGTTAATAAAAGATTTTCACCAAGGGGTGGTTGGCTGGGTGAATCGGCTGTGTTGTGATTGGTTTTGGTGATAGATTCATAAGTTTTTACACCGATATATTAGCTTTACGCATATCACAATTGGGTGCTGGTGATTAACCTGGCTGCCGAACATCAATCTGATTGCTATAACATAAACAACATACTTTGGTGTTCATCGACAAGTCCTATTCCTATCACGCTATTAGTATCAACATAGTCGTCCTACCAGTTTGATCGATGGTCCAACCGGATGACGTTATGACTAATTAAAGAAACGTATATACATGTTATGTATCATTAAAAAGAAAAAAAGTTAAAAACATAAAATCCTACAGATGAATATTCGTGAATATATCACGCTAAAGGTGTGCCGATCTTGCTAAAGGTGAGAGCTTTCAAGATTTTTCTTTATACATCAACATAAAACTAAGCACTTTTTGTATGGTTTTCCTGTTATGCAAGTTACTCAGAACTTAATTTTAGAAGTTCGTTCATGCCCATATTAAATGCAGGTTAGCGGTTCTACTATGCTAAATCTATATTTCATACGCATTTTTGTGTACCACTAGAAGGTTTGTACCAATATTGAGCTTAAGTTATGATTTTGCAAGAAGCTAACATTGGCATATATTATCAGGTTGATTGGATGTACTTTGTAGCATTTGCTGTTGTTGCCGTCAGGCTCATTTATTCTGCATATGTTTATTATTCAATTCACATATGCTACTCGTCTTTTGTGTAACGGATTAAAACGGGTCGGTTAATAAAAAGATTTAAAAGATATATGCATTTTGAATACACTATGGTTGACTTTCGGCCTGTTGACTTGTTCTCATTCTAGCCAGTTGTTTTAACCCCGTTTATCCACAAATGGGTCAAATTTAGTACCTTCTTAGAAACATAAATGTAACAATCATTTAATTAAAAAAAAACAAAAACAAAAAAAAAAACAAAAAAAAAAAAAAAAAAAAAACAAAACAAAACAAAACAAAAGCAGCTAGTGTTTACTAAAGACCATAGTAAATAAAACTAATGCAAGTACAAATACATATACATAGCCTCTATAAGCTAGTGTTTACTAAAAACCAGCTATCAACTTATCAAGGCTATATGGCGTGGTTGATCTAAAGAAGCTGAATTGAGTATCGAGTATCAGTTGAATCAGCTAATCAATTCGATAACAATGCCATCTATGAAATCAAAGCAAGGTGCTATTCGTTAGAGGGTGCTTGGGATTGATTGTGCGCTGTCATATTTGGATCACCTAAGCTGCTTTTGATTATTTTCGAGCTAAACGAACAATGATGATCAGTAAGGATATTAGCTTTTGTTAGATGTCTAGATATCCATAACTCATAAATATGAACTATTAAACTTAAAAAGAAACTGATGTTTTGAATTGTTCCCATTGACTTGATGATCATAATTAAAAACAAAACCAAAGACCATGAAAAATAAAAGTAATGCAATCAGGGACGGAACCAAGGGGGTGCCCGCGGGTGCATGTGCACCCTATGGATTTTTTCGATATAGTGTTAATTTTTGAAAAAATTATCGATTTTTCTTAAATGTATCTTAAATGCACCTGGTGCATTAAAATGTGTCTCTAGTATTATTTAGTTCATATACAACAATTAAAAAATAAATATAAAATTTTGTAAAAGCCCAAAGATGGAACAAGTTTAATAAATTAAAGCACAAAAGCCCATGAAATAGGTTTTTTAATGGAACAAGTTTATTCATCATCCTAACAATTTACAAAATTCAAAATTGAACGAACACCACAAAGATAAAACAGGTTCGTAAGTCGTAACATATATTTCATTTGTTTATTATGTCTTTTAAAGTTTTCATGTTTTGATTGTTTGAATGAAATCTTGACTAATTTGTTGGTTACGTATAGTCTATCATAATCAATAAGGGCTTAGGCCAACAAAAATAAGTGAATAACTATGCAATTTATATTAAGAGAAATAGGAATAACAAGTTTAAGTGATAGTCAACAATATTTTAGAATATGAATAGTACCCCAATTGTGTTGTCATAAGACATTTTTATTGTTGTCGTATTTACAATATATATGAAAAGTAGTGCTTAAATGAAGTTGGTTTTAGTCTTGCCTGTTGCTACCACTACGGTTGAAAGACGTTTTTTTATTTATTTATTTTTTTTATTATTTTTTTTTACTGAAGTTCATTAAAGCTGATTTGCGTAATCAGATGAGTGACGATTATTTTAACGGCGCTTTAACATGTGCTATAGAAAAAGAAGAAATTATTAATATTAAAAATGAGGGTGCACGTAAGTGTTTTTTTGCTATGGGAGATCGTAGAATCACTAATTAGAAGGTAATATGTTCATTTATTTCTCATTTTAATGAAATCTTCATTTTAATCCATTTTTTAACTCTATTATATTACGATTAAAAAAAATTATGCACCCAGTCATATTTCTTTCTGGCTCCGTCCGTGAATGCAATGATAAAAGCATAACATATGAGATTTGGTCTTTAATCTATACATTAACAAGTAGTGTAAAATCAATCGGGAAGGGTAAAATAAAAAAGTAGACCATTTGATGTTTTCAAAGGCTTTTTCTTTTCCCTCATAGTAATGTAAATTCATGTGTGGGAAAGTGTCTGAAAAAGTCTTTTTGACATTCACCAATCTTCTTCGAGGTCTTTAACTTCGTTTCTTACCTGCATCAATCGCCATAACAGCTTGTTTACTAACGGTCCTACCCACACTTGTAAAACTCACATTCACATTCAGTTGACGCAATATACTTTTAACACTCCCAATATTACCACGCTGAAGAACCTGTATACAAAGTATAATACCGGGTCTCGAGAAGATTGAGTGCTCTTGTGGTTGAATATATTACGTTTACGGATTCCATACCATGCACTTTACTTCCTCCTTCGATCTACAAATTATACAGCTAACCTATCGAGCTTTTCAACAAGTGTAGCATTAGGTCCCTGCAACAAAGGTCACAGCATCAAAATGAATAATGTGTCCCGAGAATTATATCCCGTAGCCAAAGTACAAAGAAATAGAACATTTTGAAAGACTCGTGACTTTAAGCAAATTGGAACATCGACTCAAGCATCGTAGAATTAAAACATTTTGAAATCTAACTTTTACTGCAATATATGGCTTTTTACCGTCACGAAAATCATATTTTGAGGATAACAATTAAATTACAGACTAGGCGGTAAAATTCACAAGTATAGTTCAGAGTTTTCAATCCAATTATTGGAGTTCCACACTTCAGTTTACGCTACTGAATACGAGTACCAAAAGTTGTAAGTTAATGTTTTTATTTTGATACCACAAAAAGAAACATGAATTACTTGACAAGGCAACTTATCACATAAACATATTATCGATGATAGAGCTAATACAAAATCCACATAAAAGCATATCAGATCGAGGTAAAGTTGTTTACAAACCTGAGCTTCCATGGTAGTAGAACCAAAATTTTGACGCGTCAGTGCTGAAACTACTTCACGATCATCATTCAGAACCCAAATATACCTTAGCGAGTGTACATTAAACAAAATCCTAGCAATTGCTTCCTCGCTAAAATTACAACACTGCATTTCAAGTTTTCTTAATCTTGGGCACCCCATTGATAACGCCCTTAGTCCTTCATCAGATCGTCCTATATAACCAAGAGAAAGATATCTTAGATTAATACCATACTGTCCAATAAACCCCAAACCTACATCCGTCAAAGCTTCCTCATAAAGATGGATGCTTAGCCTCTCAAGTTTGATGCAACCGATTAACATAGCTAGGAACCCATTGTCTAGTGGTGTAATTGTATCTTTATCGTCTTTGTATTTACGTACACGCAAATGGAGAGAACGCAAATTCTTCAAATTAGCTCCTATACACTCCAAAGCTTCATTTGAAATATTTGTGAGTTTAATATTTAGATATTCCAAATCACGACATCCTTGTGCCACAGCAATGAGTCCCACGTGAGTCCCGGAGCAATACCTAAAGATGAGCTTGCGCAATTTTTTGCAAAACTGACTTATTACTTGCAATCCCTTGTCTCCACATACATCTTCGGTATCGAGGACTTCTAAGTTGGGACACATCTGAATAAATGAACACTGACAATTTGCTTCAACATCTACATAGTAAAATTGCAATTCCCTTAGCTGATTCAAAAGAGGGTCTACAAACGAAAGTGAAGGTTCAGGAAAATCATATATTCCTAGACAACGAATAGTCGATGGAAACTTAAAACTACCATACTCCATATCTTCTCTATAAATAGCCCCATTGAAATGTTCTAATTTAACAGCATGGCTAAATGCATCTCCTAGGTCATTTATATAGCTCGTACCAACATTTAAAGATATTAAAGATTTGCTACAATTTTTAACCAGAAGTACAACATCTTTAACATCAATATCAAATTGATCACAAAAGTACTTAGAAGAGAACGTTTCAATGCCTGCATTACGGAGAGCCAGTTCTTGTAACCATTTCACGCTTCCCTTCTCTCCATCCAGATCTCTAAGGTCTAAACACAACGTCCTTAACTCATTACAACCCCTAGAAATATGCATTAGTCCATTAACAGAAATCCCTTCACAATCAACAATCTTTAAAACCTTTAAATCTTTACCTCGGGTTTTAGCCAAAAGCTCGAGATCCGAATCACTAATAGCCACATGGCGAATGTGAAGTGATTTCAAGCACTTAAACGAAGTAGATATTTCTCGAATCCATGGGGTGATGTTAACACCCGATTTCTGTATCAAATCAATTCCACACTGATATCCTTTTAAGGTTAGGGACTCGAGGAACGGAAAGCGTTGAGATAAACGCAATGGCGTGGGAGCGTAATGCAAGTGAACAGTTATGTGTTTACGTGTCATAGAATCGATCTCATACCATCTACAGCAAACCAAAGAAACCGAGTTTCGATCACTAGGATCATGTATGTAAGGTATAACGCAGCTAGCCACTGTCTCCATTGGGGTTATTATACCTAAATTGCAAACATAAACATGTCAAAACATGACATATAAAAAACCATAAACATGTAAATAAACAGCATAAACATGTAATTAACCTTGACAGAACGAAAGTGTTGTATGAAACTAACAACAGGCAAGCTAGAGCGGAAACAGCGATCACAGGACTCCAATAGTTGTCGACAAAACACAAACCGAAATATCGTGAATATCGACAAAGTAAAACCCAGCCGTATATGACGTTACTAACGATTTGTATATTAAGAACGAGGAAAAGAATGCGGTACATTAACCCTCACCCTCTCATCTCTATTTATAGAGTACCAAGGGGGAGAAAACTAAACCTTGTCTAACAAGGAATCGGCTAACAAAGGAAGAAAAGAAACTTAGACCTAAAATTACAATAAAGCCCCCAACTTATCGTCTAATGTGTATATAACAATAAGAAATCAGCAAAAAGTAGGCCAACATTTGATAATCCATATTTATTCCTCAAAAAATAAAGTAATAAAACTTAGTTGACTAAATTTGTGCATTGAAAATCATATATAAAAAATATTAGCTCGATGGTTAAACCAATGTGTGTTTTTCTTCGTCATCATGTGAAAGTGTTTAAAGCCCGTTTATCTTACTTTTCTCTCCCGAGCTTAGGTTAGTAGGGGTTTTTTATTTTATTTTTTTAATAGGTAAGTATATATGCTCATTTTCTTGGGCTTATTTCGAAAATTTTGAGCTTATATGGGTTTCTTATCATATAATGTAAGCCCATAAATTTTAAAATAAGTCGGTTAAAAGAAAGTAAATCGAAATCATATAAGCGGAAAATTGGTTTTAACAAACAATAGGTGCTTTCTAAAAAAATGTTTTAGAAGGCGTTTCTTAAAGGTGTTTTTTACTTATGTCTTATAACTTTTGTTGTTCTTATTTTGTAGTTTTGAAGTTGTGGCCTTTTTAAAATTCTTAAGCCTAGAAGCTTGAATAAACCATAAAACAAACACCACCTTAGAAATAAGACACGTTACAGAAAACTATCAATTATATAACCTTTAGTAGAAATCAATGTTTAAGTAACATTTAGTCTATAAAATGTAAAAGTATCGGCCAAGCCAAGGATTCTTTGACGTAGTAGTCGGAGGTTATTGAATATGGTCATGAGTTCAAATCTTGCCATTGAATTTTGTTTTTCAATTTGGTCATGACTCCCAAAACACCTCTTTGGGCTTCTTTTGATTTATTTGTAACATGGTATAAGAAGATAGCCAAAGAAAAAGTTCTTGGCATATCATGTTAGATTAAAACTACTGGTCATGTTCCCATTTAATTGAAATCTATGTTTTAATTTGATGGAACCAAAACCAAATATTTAATAGTCCGTCATTTTATTTGGAGAAATGTCATTTTTTTGGCATCATCACCCATCACGACATATGTAACGTAACCAGACTATTTATCCTTTTTAGTTTGAAACCCAATGAAGAAAATTGTTGGCCCATTTATTGTGACATTTTACATTTTAGACCAAAATCGAATAAGCTATGAGGAACAATTGAGTTTTGGTTATCCCACATCGAGCTGTGAAGTAAAGTAGCTACAAGATGTTGAGTTTAAATATGAAGGGAAGGATATCAACAAATGTAGGCTAGTTGAAGTTTTCAATTACCCTCTTTAATTTGATCTACCAGCGTATAACAACCAGCATTTTCCAGGTCCTTACTCAACCTCAGACTAGAAACTATTTACTTTGGATATGTAAATTTTCACTTTTACGTGTAACCATTAAGTTAAATCGCGTAACCCGAAAAACGATTTTAAAAGTAAGTTGTCATCAAACAAAGTTTAGCCTACATGAGATATGTACTATATGGCTTTTACAAGCATGTTTTATTATTCTATGCATTTTATTTTTCAAATTTTACATAAAAAGCGCTTACGTTTCATGTTTACGTTACGCATGCATGTATTTTGCATCACCACCTTGCATAACACTTAATAAATAAATTATATAACTTTCGTATTCTTTTCGAATTAAATCTTAAAACCTCATTGCAAGTGTATAAGAACCATTTTGCATTATTAAAAACTCATATGCATATAGTACATATCATAATTGCTCAAACGACTTAATTATTAGGTCGCGGTTAAGACTTTCGGGTTACATCTCAAGCTTTCACTTTTGTTTGCGTTATCATTGCTTGCTAAGGTGAGTTCTCGTAGCCCCTTTTTCATAACGTTTTTCCTTGGGGAAAATGGTACTCAAATGTTGTTTTAACTGTTTTCATGCTGTGATACAATGTTTTTCTGTTTTTGGACAATATGTGTGTTTGATTGCTATATGTGACCCATTGTGATGCTAAATTTGTGTAACATGAATGCGCAACTGTTTAGCTCCGTTTGGAGCCGAAACGAATTGATAGTACTATCAGGGGTAGCTCCCCACTATGAGTAACACGTGTGTAACACTATTGGTAGGTTCAGTTGTCGCCAACGCTGTGTTTCAACTATATGCATATATGCTTACATCTTGCTCACTATTGTCCTACGCTATGCTAATCACAGCACCGTGGTTTAACTCTTAAACCTACGAGCTCACCAACTTTATGTTGACGTTTTCGAGTATCCATTTTCAGGTGTTAAGAATGAAGTTCCATTAGAAGGTTGAGTATTGGCCTGGCTTAGCAGACATAAGACGAGACTCTACCGGGTTGTATTCTCGAGGAGTTACGCATTTGGAAATGTCCCCTTAAGACTTGTCCTTTGTGAACTTATGTAACAAGACATCTATTTACCCGTATGTTGGGATCGTTGTAACTTTGACTTGTGTTGTGATGTATGCAATTTAGTATTTCTCTATTATGACACCATGTGTTCGTGATCTTGAAGTCACATCCATTAAATGACATTCCGCTGCGCCATTTTTGGGGTGTGACAGATTGGCATCAGAGCCTTGGTTATAGAGAATTAGGTGGTTTGACCTAGACTATAACCTAAGAACCCTCATATAGTTTGCATAAATAGGGACTGCATGTGCGATTATGCGTGTAGTATGGCACGAAGTGATGATGATTAGTAAATGCAGCATGATGCTATCTTAAAAACGCCTGGCCAACGTTTTTACGATAACATGATGCGGCAGGGGCTTATCAAATTCATGGATTGTCAAATAGGAAGTTGAGTATAGTAGCACGACACGTATACCGACCTTTCCTACCTATATCCTGTCTAACGTTTACCGATGTCCTACCTTGTAGAATCATGCCTCCAAGAAGGTCGTCTCGAGTTAACCGTGGTGTTCCACCACCGAGGGGTGGAAGGACTGGTGGACGAGGAGGTAGGACAGGAGGTCGCGGCACGGGAAGCAACGATACCGGCAATGAGACTCCTAATGTTACTACCATTATCGCCCAGCAACTTCGTGAATTGCTACCCACTATTGTCACCCAAGTTGGTGACCATATGAGTAACCAAGGAAACAACGTGAGTGGGAATAACCAGGCGGACAACGACGGTGGAAGTGATCACGTCAATGATGGGAACAATAACAACGGTAACAGGGGATGTAACTACAAGGAATTAACCGCTTGCAAACCAGTGGATTTTGATGGCAATGGAGGTGCCATAGCTTATACTCGATGGGTAGAAAAGATGGAGTCAGTAATTGACATAAGTGAGTGTGCGGACCGTAAGAAGGTTAAGTTTGCTGCCTGTTCATTGACTGGAAAAGCGTTGACTTGGTGGAATACGCAAATTCAGGCTAGGGGCAGGGAAGCTGCCATGGGGATGAGTTGGGATGACTTTAAGGCACTATTAAGGGAGGAGTATTGTCCAGACAACGAGATGCAGAAGCTGGAGCATGAGTTCTACCACCATGCTATGGTAGGAGCGGGTCACACGGCTTATACCGATCAGTTCCATGAGCTCGCTAGACTAGTACCTCATATGGTCACTCCTGAATCCAAAAGAATTGAAAGGTATATCTATGGGTTGGTTCCCGAGATTCGCGGGATGGTGAAAGCAACTGAACCCCCTACTATTCAGAGTGCGATTTTGAAAGCTGCAACCTTAACGGATGAGATGGTTAGGAATGGGACGTTCTCAAAGAGTGGTGACAAGAGGAAGGCCGTAAGCGAGCCGAGTAAGCAAGGTGGTGCAAAGGGTGACAATAAGAAAGTGAAATGGGGAAAAGGATTCATAGCAACAACCACGGGAAAGAAAGGTTATGTGGGCTCTCACCCTATGTGTACCAAATGTAACTACCATCACCCAGAGACTATGCCATGTCAAGTGTGTTTCAATTGCAAAAAGGTTGGTCACATGGCAAAAGATTGTCGGGCAGTCGCTAAACAGGTGGCACCAATAAATACCGTCAACCCAAAGGCATGTTATGAATGTGGAAACCCGAATCACCTTCGGAATGCATGTCCTAGGTTGAATGGGACACGGGGGCAGGTGTAGGACAACCAGAATCAAGCTTTAGCGATTGGTGGAAACAATGCAAACCGTGGTAACAATGGTAACCCAGCTCGTGGTCGGGTATTTGTGATGAATGCTGAAGAGGGACGCCAAGACCCGAACATTGTGACGGGTACGTTCTCTTTAAACGACCATTATGCTACTGTGCTATTTGATTCTGGTGCCGATTATAGTTTTGTTTCCACTAAATTCATGCCTCTGTTGAATATAAAACCTAGTAGACTAGACTTTAGTTACGAAATTGAAATAGCAAGTGGTCAAAAAGTAGAAACAAATAAGATCATTCGCGGGTGCAAACTAGAGTTAGAAGGCTACACCTTTAGCATTGACTTGATACCCTTCGGACATGGAAGCTTCGACGTGATTGTGGGAATGGATTGGTTGTCCAAGCATAAGGTTGAAATAGTGTGCCACGAGAAGATGGTCCGAATACCACTACCAAACGGTGAATTACTTAAGGTCTATGGAGAGCGACTTGAAGAAAAAGAGAAGCACCTCATGAGCATGAAAGTAGACGAGCAGAAACTAGAAGATATCCCAATCGTTCGAAACTTCCCAGAAGTATTTCTCGACGACTTATCCGGATTACCCCCTGCGCGAGAAGTTGAATTTCGGATAGACTTAATTCCCGGAGCAATGCCGGTTGCAAAGTCTCCCTACCGATTGGCACCCACTGAAATGGAGGAGTTGTCCAATCAACTCAAGGAACTCCAAGACAAAGGTTTCATTCGACCTAGTTCTTCGCCATGGGGAGCACCAGTATTGTTCGTCAAGAAGAAGGATGGTTCGTTTAGAATGTGCATTGACTACCGGGAGCTAAATAAACTAACCATTAAGAATCGTTACCCTCTCCCGAGAATTGACGACTTATTTGACCAACTACAAGGTTCACGATACTTTTCCAAGATAGATCTCCGTTCCGGCTACCATCAGTTACGAGTACACGAAGATGACATCCCAAAGACCGCATTTAGAACTCGATATGGTCATTTCAAGTTTATGGTTATGCCTTTTGGACTGACAAATGCGCCTGCGGTTTTCATGGACTTGATGAACCGAGTATGTAGGCCATACCTGGATAAATTTGTTATCGTGTTCATCGATGACATTTTGATCTATTCCAAAACAAAAGAGGAACATGAAATGCATCTGAAGTTAATCCTAGAGTTACTCAAGAAAGAGAAACTGTACGCCAAATTCTCGAAGTGTGAATTATGGCTACAGGAAGTCCAATTCCTTGGACATGTAGTTAACAATGATGGTATTCATGTGGATCCTAGCAAGATCGAAGCCGTGAAGAATTGGGAAGCTCCTAAGTCCCCGACAGAAGTCCGCTCATTTTTAGGACTGGCAGGTTATTACCGGCGATTCATCGCAAACTTCTCTAAGATTGCCAAACCTCTTACCTTTCTAACTCAAAAGAATAAGAAGTACGAATGGGGTGAGGAACAAGAAGAAGCCTTTCAAACCTTGAAGAACAACCTATGTAATGCTCCAATCCTGGCCCTCCCCGATGGACCAGAAGATTTCATAGTATATTGTGACGCATCATGTCAAGGTCTTGGGTGCGTATTAATGCAAAGGGGTAAAGTGATTGCCTATGCATCCCGACAGCTGAAGATCCACGAGAAAAACTATACCACTCATGATTTGGAGCTAGGCGCTGTAGTGTTCACTCTCAAGATATGGAGACATTATTTATATGGGACGAAAAGTATTATTTACACTGATCACAAGAGTCTCCAACATATTTTCGATCAGAAAGAGTTGAATATGCGCCAGAGGAGATGGATCGAACTCTTTAGTGATTATGACTGCGAGATTCGCTACCACCCAGGTAAGGCGAATGTAGTAGTTGATGCTTTGAGTAGGAAGGAAAGACTCAGGCCTAGGAAAGTAAAAGCCATGAGTATAACCATACATTCGGGTATCAAGGATAAGATACTAGCGGCTCAAAGGGAGGCAACTATGAACATGGATGCACCCACGGAGAATATGCGAGGTTTGGATAAACAATTGGATAAAAAGGACGACGGTGGACTGTACTTTGTAGACCGAATTTGGGTACCATTAGCTGGTGGTGTGAGAACCCTAATCATGGATGAAGCACATACGACGAGGTACTCCATTCATCCAGGAGCAGATAAGATGTACTACGACCTTAGAGAATTGTATTGGTGGCCTGGGATGAAGAAAGACATAGCTGACTACGTTAGCAAGTGCCTGACTTGCTTAAAGGTAAAGGCTGAGCACCAGAAACCATCTGGTTTGTTACAACAACCGGAAATTCCTGAATGGAAGTGGGAAAAGATAACCATGGACTTCGTTACAAAGTTACCCAGGACTAGTAGCGGGTACGATACAATCTGGGTCATCGTAGACAGATTGACTAAATCTGCACATTTCTTACCAATCCGAGAGGATTACAAGATGGACAAGTTGGCAAGACTCTACATCAATGAGATAGTAGCGAGACACGGTGTGCCTATATCGATCATATCTGACCGTGATAGCCGTTTCACGTCAAACTTTTGGCAATCATTGCAAAAGTCACTAGGAACGCACTTAGATATGAGTACTGCTTACCATCCACAGACCGACGGTCAAAGTGAGCGTACCATACAAACCTTAGAAGACATGCTTAGGGCGTGTGCCATAGACTTTGGTGGTAATTGGGATACTCACCTCCCATTGGTCGAGTTCTCCTATAACAACAGCTACCATGCTAGCATAAGAATGGCACCATTCAAATCACTTTATGGGCGGAAGTGTCGTTCACCCATTTCTTGGGCAGAAGCCGGAGAAAGCCAAATGATAGGACCTGAAATAGTGTTAGAGACCACTGAGAAGATCATTCAAATTAAGGATAGACTCAAGGTTGCACGTAGCCGTCAGAAGAGCTATGCCGACAATAGACGGAGACCCTTGGAATTTAGTGTTGGTGATCATGTGTTACTCAAGGTATCACCTTGGAAAGGTGTTGTACGATTTGGTAAGAAGGGCAAGCTAGCACCCCGATATGTAGGACCTTTTGAGATCACTGAGAGAATCGGTCCAGTAGCTTACAGACTGAGGCTACCTCAAGAGCTAAGTAACGTTCATGATACGTTTCACGTATCAAACCTTAAGAAGTGTCTTGCTGATCAGACCTTACACATACCATTGGAAGAGATTCAGATAGACCCTAAGTTACATTTTGTGGAGAAACCTGTTGAGATTGTAGAGCGTGAGATCAAGAAGCTGAAACGTAGAAAGATACCAATAGTTAAAGTCCGTTGGGACTCAAAACGTGGACCTGAGTTTACTTGGGAACGAGAAGATCAGATGAGACATAAGTACCCACACCTGTTTGACAATAGTACCAACTGAATTTTGAGGGCAAAATTCACTTAACGGGGGTAGACTATAACAACCAGCATTTTCCAGGTCCTTACTCAACCTCAGACTAGAAACTATTTACTTTGGATATGTAAATTTTCACTTTTACGTGTAACCATTAAGTTAAATCGCGTAACCCGAAAAACGATTTTAAAAGTAAGTTGTCATCAAACAATGTTTAGCCTACATGAGATATGTACTATATGGCTTTTACAAGCATGTTTTATTATTCTATGCATTTTATTTTTCAAATTTTACATAAAAAGCGCTTACGTTTCATGTTTACGTTACGCATGCATGTATTTTGCATCACCACCTTGCATAACACTTACCCAATAAATAATATTTTCAATTTATATAAAAAAGAAAAAAAAAAATTGTCTTATACTAGCTCAATATTGCCGCCCTTTTTAAACAAAAGCAGAAGGTTAGACAACCTTGGTTCCTTGTCATATCTATTTTGGTGCTTAACTTAGTTCTAGACCATCATGTGATCTCTTCTTTATACTCACAAAATACTACCTACCACTTTTTTTTATGTTACACGGCAAGGAAATAAAAGAAACAAGATACACAATCTAAATTTATGAAAAACTAGTTTCTATGCACTTAAAGGATTTAGATACATTTCCTCTTTTGTCTTTACAAAAGCTAGCCATTTATCACTTCTATTCTCATCACAAACAAACAACTTCATATCATTTCTTGCTCTCTTTATTCATTCGACCAGCAGCAGCACAAGAAAAGGGTTCAAAATATTTTGGGTCATTTGCTTATTGAAGTGCTATTTAGTTAAGGGTTATTAGAAGGTTCATTCTTGGGTTCTTGTGTTCACTTTTGCATCAACTTCATCACCTCTTGTAAGCATTTACTCCACCTATTTTTAGACATCTCATATACATGTTTCATCATTCATATGTTTAGTTTTTGCTACTATACACTTGCTATGTTGAAATTTTGCTTAGAAACCTGAATCAAATATATAACTTGCTGTCCTGATTTTAAGCCATAAAAATGGACACAAATGAAATAGTTATACAATTTTTCATGGAAAACCGAATTAGAGGTAACTATATACACATGTTAGGATGTCTCACAAAAAGTTTCGTAATTTTATAAAATGTTTTACTAGTTTTAATAAGTGCTACAAATCCAAGACCTGCTGTTTGCACTTTTTCTGAGAGCCGACCCTATTCAGCAAAAACGACCCATTTCGAGACCGTTTGAGCTAAAATGGTAAACTAGAAAGTGTTAGGGGACATCTTAAATTAGGTCTAGGAAGTTGGATGGAAACATGACGGTAAATAACGAGTAAAATATGGTCAAAAGAATGTAGTGTAACTTTCTAGTTTTCTGTCAGCTTTGACCTCCGAACCTAAAACTAATAAACTGGATCGATTGGGGCATGGTTAAAATATGAGGCTTACATATTTAAAAACTAGACTCTGAGTAGATAATTTTAGGCTTTTGAAACGCGTTATTTCATTGAGAAACGAGTGAGCTACGAGTCTTTTAAGTCGACAAAAGCTGTAGGAAAATCCCTGCCCAACGAGTTTAGTATTTTTGACTCAAAAACTTGACCAAACCGACCCTTTTTACAACATAACTATTTATTATAGATAGAAGACATGTAGGATTGGGTTGACCAATTTTAAACACGTAAAACGGGCCATTTTTGAAAGAAATACGAACCCGCAAACCTAATACGTTTCTGCCCAAAGTTCTCTGCTTAACAGCCCCCTATTCGACCCGAGTGGCCTTGAAAACTAGGTCCTAAACATCGTTGGCTATCATATTTTGAATCTAGATATTATTAACTAGGCTTAGAAATTGAATGGACGAAAATGGGCTTATAACGAGGAAATTATGGACTCTTGAAGTTACAAGAACTTATATATATACTTTTAAACCTTAAAACTTAATAAATAAATTATATAACTTTCGTATTCTTTTCGCATTAAATCTTAAAACCTCATTGCAAGTGTATAAGAACCATTTTGCATTATTAAAAACTCATATGCATATAGTACATATCATAATTGCTCAAACGACTTAATTATTAGGTCGCGGTTAAGACTTTCGGGTTACATCTCAAGCTTTCACTTTTGTTTGCGTTATCATTGCTTGCTAAGGTGAGTTCTCGTAGCCCCTTTTTCATAACGTTTTTCCTTGGGGGAAAATGGTACTCAAATGTTGTTTTAACTGTTTTCATGCTGTGATACAATGTTTTTCTGTTTTTGGACAATATGTGTGTTTGATTGCTATATGTGACCTAAGGGTGAGCAAACGGACCGGATGGACCGGACCGACCGACAAAACCGACCGGACCGGACCGGACCGGACCGACCACATTCGGTCCGGTCCTCGGTCTAGTCATTTTGGCTAATTCGGTCCTCGGTCCGGTCGGTCCGGTCCGGTCCGGTTCGGACCGACCAAAAAACCGAAAAAACGTGCCAAAATATGCCTAATTGGACCGGACCGACCGAAGACCGGACCGGACCGAACCGGACCGACCACATTCGGTCCGGTCTCGGTCCATGGTTTTTCCGGTTCTCGGTCTTCGGTCCGGTCCGGTCTTGGCCGGTCCGGTCCGGTTTTTGGACCATGCTCACCCCTGATGTGACCCATTGTGATGCTAAATTTGTGTAACATGAATGCGCAACTGTTTAACTCCGTTTGGAGCCGAAACGAATTGATAGTACTATCAGGGGTAGCTCCCCACTATGAGTAACACGTGTGTAACACTATTGGTAGGTTCAGTTGTCGCCAACGCTGTGTTTCAACTATATGCATATATGCTTACATCTTGCTCACTATTGTCCTACGCTATGCTAATCACAGCACCGTGGTTTAACTCTTAAACCTACGAGCTCACCAACTTTATGTTGACGTTTTCGAGTATCCATTTTCAGGTGTTAAGAATGAAGTTCCATTAGAAGGTTGAGTATTGGCCTGGCTTAGCAGACATAAGACGAGACTCTACCGGGTTGTATTCCCGAGGAGTTACGCATTTGGAAATGTCCCCTTAAGACTTGTCCTTTGTGAACTTATGTAACAAGACATCTATTTACCCGTATGTTGGGATCGTTGTAACTTTGACTTGTGTTGTGATGTATGCAATTTAGTATTTCTCTATTATGACACCATGTGTTCGTGATCTTGAAGTCACATCCATTAAATGACATTCCGCTGCGCCATTTTTGGGGTGTGACACAGCGTGTATCGATGTAAAATCATATGCTGGTAGGTCTCTTGAAGTGGGCTTTTATAAATCTCAATTAGCTTAATAATATTATGAATAAGTGTAATGTTGATGTCCCTTTAAAGTAGCTTTACAATGTTAGAGCTCTTTTGATTGACTTGGTTATAATGTGTCGATATGGCTGGTTTCAGGTGAATCGAAGTAGGTTCAAGTAAAAAAGTGTTACTTAAAAAATTTATCTAGTTATTTGTCTATTTGAATCAGGCAAACATGCTAAAATGTTATAGCAAAAATTATATAACAAAAAGCCCTCAATATTATAAGCAACCTACAATAGCTTTTTAAATAAGCGCATAAGCCATCACGACTACAAACATGAGAGATGTAAACAACAATGTTTCTACACCAAGAAAAAGTATAAGCTTTAATAGTCCGTCATGTTATTGCTACACCGAACATATGCTAACGTAAGACTATAAGGTTGTTCCCATGTTTGGAAAAATGCATCGTCAAACTCATTTTTGTTTTTTTTTCAACTTTTACCTTTAATTTACTTTGTAATCTCTATATTCAAACATCTTGAGAATTTATAAAGAGAGCATGAACGATGTCATGCCTAGATTATGTGTCTTATGCGTCGTATTGGGACTATAAGTTTGTGCCTTCGTTTGGTGAATAAGATTGAAAAAGTTTTAAGCATTGTTCATCTAACTAGTGTGGGTTCATTTCTTGTATCTTTTCTTCATAGGTCTTGCTTCGAAAATATAATTAAGATCATCGAATTAGTTTAGTACCATATACCTTAGTTATGAACTTATGATTGACAATTTGTACAATAACCAAAATGTTCGTAAATCAATCTTGGCTCATATCCCAAATTGAAAATGTCTAAATCTCTTGAAAGCAAAATAACTTTTTCTTTTCAATATAATCTTTATCTCTGTCTCGTTTTTATTCATAAGTTTAGTTTAAACCCAATAAGAAAAATGTTGGATCATTTATTGTGACATTTTAGACCAAAATCGAATAAGCTATGAAGAACAATTGGGTTTTGGTTATCCCACATCGAGCTCTGAAGTAAAGTAGCACGAAGATGTTGAGTTAAAATAGGAAAGGAAGTTTTGGTTATCCCACATCAAGCTATGAAGTAAGAAAGGAAGTTTTGGTTATCCCACATCAAGCTATGAAGTAAAATAGCTGGAAGATGTTGAGTTAAAATAAGCGTTAATTACCAAAATAGTACTTTTTCTTGATCCATTTCCTAAAAGGGTACAAAACCAGCTAGCCTTCCCAATTTGGTCATGTGCTAATGTGCGATCCCATTAGTTTCTTGCCACGTGTCCCAAACAAATAGGGGGATACCAATCATTGCAGGCCCACCCACTAACACTTATACCTCATGTGTGTATAAGCAAATGTGAGATTTGAAATGTGCTAATGTGCGATTTTTGGCCATGTGTCACATCTCCTTTTTGTCTTATTATTAAAGATATTAAAAGACTATAATACCCCTGTCTTTATATAAAATTAACTCACCACTCATTCTCTCTCATTTATTTTTTTCACCTCTCTTCTTCTCTTCATTTTTTTCCAGTCACCACCACCTGCCACATATCAACACCACCATCACCACCCCATCACCATCACCACCTGATCAACACCACAACAAATCCGCCATCACCACCTCATCACCAGCAACACCTGATCAACACCACCACAGATCCACCATCACTCTTTGTACAACGACGTCAAAAGACACCCGCCACCGCCATAAATGGATCTTGGCCCCACCTGGAAACCACCTCCATAAACAGATCTTGCCGCGGCCTGGAAGCAAGTGTTGGCGCTGCTGCTTTCAAGATGACACTTTTTTTTTTTCTTTTTTCTTTTTTCTTTTGGGGTACGCTATTAGATAAGATTGAGTTGACTTTATAAGGGAAAACAAAGGGTAATCATTGATGATTGATTGTAATTGTTTTATGAAAATGCATATCGAGTGTCTGATTGAATGCTTCATCAAAACAGTTTGCTACAATTGATCGAATCTATACTATCTATTAAAAGAGTCTTTTGGGTGACATCATCAGTAATGAAATTGAGCCATTTCATTGGATAATTAAAAATGAAATAAAAATTGACTGTTTTAATTGGACAATTGAATCATATTTATGATGTAAGCATTGTATTTTGATTTTTGATGAATGACTCAAATACATGAGAAATACGTATAGTATAATGTAGAAGAATTTTTAAAATTTGCATGCCTTGGAACTTGAGAGTCTCATCACTCATGCAAAGCTTGGATATCTTATTGGTGAATCTTGGAGGTGCTCACATACACAAAACTGCTTTTTCCATTTTGCAACTCCAACATTATCAACGTTTAAAATTCAATTGTTATGTTTACCGATGCAAATTCTTGCTATTTTAAAACACACTTTAAGTTCTTTTTCATGTTTCAAATTTTCCCCCGAGTACTTTTATGAAACTGAAGTTAGTGCAAGTGCAACCTCTCGAGTTTTAACGTTCACCGCCCCTGTTATGCCAAACTTGAATGCGACAAAAATCATAGCGATATGTTATCTTCTTCAAGTATTAACATTCGTAAGTGCTAATGCAGTCGATAGGCTTTGAAGAGTGTTTTTTGGGTTCGTTGCAGTTACCATCCATACATCTCTGCTCCTATTCAGATTTTAGTTTGAAAATCTCTCTCTCTCTCTCTCTCTCTCTCTCTCTCTCTCTCTCTCTCTCTCTCTCTCTCTCTCTCATTTGTGTGTGTGTGTGTTGATATGCATATGCATTGATCACGTATTTTACACGAATATAACAAAGTGATTTGCTGTGTTTCAGGTGACTTTTTCTATAACTTATTTTTGCAACTTTCGCAGGTGTAAACTGAGCTAATCAGGTGGTACTTTTAAGTTATGAAGTATGAATCTTGTGGTACTTTAAGTGGACAGGTTATTTGAATTTGATTAAAGATACGTTTGATTATAAATCTAATTCCATGATAATGTCTTGATGCTCTTTTTTTCTCTTCAACAACAGGAAAGAACAAAACGAACCCCCTTATTTAGCTCCAACATTCATTGAGGTAATCTCTTTCTCTTTTTAATGATTGTTTTAGGCCATAATGTGACATAGGACAAAAAAACACGTTAATATGTCTTTCGGATAGGGTAAGTACACATTTTATGGTCAATTAATCACTAATTAGAGTGAATTTTTTTTTGGTGGTAAGTTTACTTTTTATGGGTTCCTTTAAAAGAATGCATTCGTGATACTCAAAAACTTAAGGTCTATTTAGGCCCACTCTACATATTGAATATTTTGGTGCATTATATATATACTACGTGAGTGAGTATAATTGCTTAAGTTCTTTTCATTTGGGATAATTTCAGAAATTGTGCAAAGACCCATCTTAAAAGTCTACAGTGAGTTTTATGCTAGAAGATGGGGAAGGCAACGAATATATTCATTAGCAAGAGAACTGACTTTGATTGAGAAAATATGTCTTTTAGACAAGATGGGAAGACTTAATAAAAAATATGTATTTCCATTTTAAAAATCTACATTTGCGTTACATGGTACTGTTGGAAATGAAGTGAGTTTGCATTTTTTTATGCAGTTTGTTCCCATATCTATTTTGCACCAAACATGGTGACTATTGATTTATTCCTTCAAGTATTTGCATGTTCTTTTAAAATTTTATGCTTCTGAAGCCTAATGTTCTGGATTAATTTTTAATATTTGAGGACGCAATTCATGTTCTTTTAAGCTTCTATCATGTTAATTGGTTTCCTTTTTATAGGAATGAATTAAAATTCATATGTTTCTTGTGGCTTAGTTATTCGCCTTAATTTCATAATTTTTTTTACATAAGAACGAACACTAATTAAGTTAGTAAGTAACCTAACCTATGGTAATACTCAACATATTGTCTAAACTAACAAGAGATGATCATTTTTTAAATACAAACTCTATTAAGTAAATTTAGGTTATTACGGTAATTGTCAAAGTACAAATGACTGTCACAGTATGCAGTTCGATAGTTTGTTATGGTTGATAATCCATAGTTCGATCATTGGTTATGGTTATGTTTTAAAATGCTGTCTAAGATATTGAAAAAAACAAATCAACCATAGTAAATAAAAATAATGCAAGTATAAATACATAGAGAAAATTGCAAAAATCGTCCTTGTGGTTTGGCCAAATTGCACGTTTCGTCCTTACTGTTCATTAAGTGCAAAAATCGTCCGGATTTAGCACTGTTTCATGCACTTTTGGTCCTTCGACTTAACTGACGTTAAAGGGACTTCGTCAGCAGTTACACTTCAGCCCTTTGGGGTAACCACCATTGCAAAACCCATCCTTTAACCAAAAATTTAACTTTGCCAAACCACAAGGACGATTTAACTCCACCATTGCAAAATCCATCGTTATTTTTTAAACTTTTATTCAAAAAAAAAAATTCAAAATTAAAAATTTCCAAAAAATCTTTCGAAAAATAAATTCAAAAAAAAAAATAAATTCAAAAAAAAAAATTTTTAAAAAAATCCGCCGTTTTTTGTTTTTTTTTTTTTTTTTTTTTTTTTTTTTTTTACTTTTTTCCCAAAAAAAATAATTTACAAATTCAAAAAAAAAAATTCAAATACAAAAAAAAAATTCAAATTCAAAAAAAAATTTCAAATCCAAAAAAAAATTTCAAATTCAAAAAAAAAAATTCCAAAAAAAATTTTTTTCAAAAAAATTTTTGAAAATATTTTTTTTTTCAAAAAAAAAATTTCCAAATTTTTTTTTTTTTTGAAATTTTTTTTTTGGAATAAATGAAATTTTTTTTGTAATAAATGAAAATTTTTTTGAAAAATTTATAAAAATCCGAAAAAAATTATAAAAATTCAAAAAAAAAATTATAAAAATTTGAAAAATTTATAAAAATCCGAAAAAACTTATAAAAATACGAAAAAATGATAAAAATTCAAAAAATATAAAAATTTGAAAAAATTTATAAAAATTCGAAAAAATCTATAAAATATATTTTTTGAATTTTTATAAATTTTTTCGAATTTTTATAATTTTTTTCAAATTTTTATATTTTTTGAATTTTTATCATTTTTTCGTATTTTTATAAGTTTTTTCAAATTTTTATAAATTTTTTCGGATTTTTATAAATTTTTCAAATTTTTATAATTTTTTTTTGAATTTTTATAACTTTTTTCGAATTTTTATAAGTTTTTTCGAATTTTTATAAATTTTTTCGCATTTTTAAAAAAAAATCAAATTTTTATATTTTTTGAATTTTTATCATTTTTTCGTATTTTTATAAGTTTTTTCAAATTTTTATAAAATTTTTCGGATTTTTATAAATTTTTCAAATTTTTATAGTTTTTTTTTGAATTTTTATAATTTTTTTTGGATTTTTATAAATTTTTTCGAATTTTTATATTTTTCGAATTATTATAATTTTTTTCGAATTTTTATAAGTTTTTTCGAGTTTTTATAAATTTTTTCGCATTTTTTAAAAAAAAATCAAATTTTTATATTTTTTGAAATTTTATAAGTTTTTTCGAATTTTTATAAATTTTTTCGAATTTTTATATTTTTCGAATTATTATAATTTTTTTCGAATTTTTATAAGTTTTTTCGAATTTTTATATATTTTTTCGCATTTTAAAAAAAAATCAAATTTTTATATTTTTTGAATTTTTATAAGTTTTTTCGATTTTATATAAATTTTTTCGAATTAAAAAAAAATCGAATTCAAAAAAAAAAAATTATTTTCCAAAAAAGGACTGGCGCTGCAATGATTTCTGCCTTAAGGGGCTAACGTGTAACATTGGGGACCTAAAATGAATTAAACAGTGCCACTTAACGGAACTCACTTAACCGGCGTTAACATGAGGGACCAAAACTGCATGTAACAGTGCCAAATCCGGACGTTTTTTGCACTTAATGAACAGTACGGACCAAACGTGCAATTTCGCCAAACCACAAGGACGATTTTTGCAATTTTCTCAAATACATACATACCCTATATAAGCTAGTGTTTACTAAATCACCCAACTATCTGAACTGGGTATCGAGTCTCGGTTGAATCAGCTAATCGCGTTTGACAACATTGTCGTCTATAACTTCGTTTCTTATCAGCATCAATCGCCATGACATCTTGTTTACTAACGGTCCTACCCATGCTGAAGAACCTGTCTACAAAGTATAATACTGGGTGTCGAGAAGATGGGTGCTCACGTGGTTGCGTATATTTACCTTTACGGATTCAGTACCACTTTACTTCCTCCTTTGATTTACAAACTATTCAGCTAACCTACTGAGCTTTTCAGCAAGTGTAGCATAAGGTCCCTGCAACAAAGGTCATGGCATCAAAATGAATAATGTGCCCCTATAATTGGAAGACAAAGTACAAAGAAGTAAAACATTTTGAAATCTATCTTTTATTTCAATAAATGGCTTTTTAACAATTAAATTGCAGACTTGGCGGTAAAATTTTCAAGCATAGTTCAGAGGTAAAATTTTCGTCATGACATCTTGTTTACTTCAGTTTACGCTACCGAATAAGATTATCAAAAGTTGTAAGTTAATAATGTTTTTATTTTTTTACCACAACAAGTAACACGAATTACTTGACAAGGCAACTTATCACATAAGCATAACAGATAGAGTTATTTACAAACCTGAGCTTCTGTGGTGCTAGAACCAAAATTTGGCCGCGTAAGTTTCAAAACTACTTTACGATCATCATCCAGAACCCAAATATACCTTAACGAGTGTACATTAAGCAAAAAGCTAGATATTGCTTGCTCGCTAAAATCACAACTCTGCATTTTGATTTTTCTCAATCTTGGGCACCCCATTGATAGCGCCCTAAGTCCTTCATCGGATCCTCCTATATTAACAAGAGAAAGATATCTTAGATTAATACCATATTTGCCAATAAACCCCAAACCTACATCCGTCACATGTTCTTCATAAAGATCGATGGTTAGCCTCTCAAGTTTGGTGCAACCGATTAACATAGCTCGGAACCCATTGTCTAGTGGTGTAATTGTTTCTATATTGTCTTCGTCTTTACATACACACAAATAGAGAGCACGCAAATTCTTCAAATTAGTTCCTATACACTCCAAAGCTTCATTTGAAATATCTGTGAGTTCAATATCTAGATATTCCAAATCAATACATCCTTGTGCCACAACAATGAGTCCCACGTGAGTCCCGGAGCAATACCTAAAGGTGAGCTTGCGCAATTTTTTGCAAAACTGACTTATTACTTGCAATCCCTTGTCTCCACATACATCTTCGGTATCGAGGACTTCCAAGTTGGGACACCTCTGAATAAATAAACACTGACAATTTGCTTCAACATTTAGATAGTAAAATTCCAATTCCCTTAGCTGATTCAAAAGAGGGTTTACAAACGAAAGTGAAGGTTCAGGAAAATCATATATTCCTAGACAACAAATAGTCGATGGTAACTCAAAACTACCATACTCCATATCTTCTCTATAAATAACCCCTCTGAAATGTTCTAACTTAACAGCATGGCTAAAAGCATCTCTTAGGTCATCTATATAGCTTGTACCAACATTTAAATATACTAAAGACTTGCTACAATTTTTAACCAGAAGTGCAACATCTTTAACATCAAATTCATTCCAATAGTACCTAGAAGAGAACGTTTCAATGCCCGCGTTACGCATAGCCGGTTCTTGTAACCATTTCACGCATCCCTTCTCTCCATCCAGATGATCTTTAAGGTCTAAACACAACGTCCTTAACTCATTACAACCCTTAGAAATATGCATTAGTCCATTCTCGGATATCCCTTTACAATCAACAATCTTTAAAACCTTTAAATCTTTACCTCGGGTTCTAGCCAAGAGCTCGAGATCCGAATCATAAATAGCCACATTACGAATGTGAAGTGACTTCAAGCACTTAAACGAAACGGATATTTCTTGAATCCATGGGGTGATGTTAACACCTGATTTATGTGTCAAGTCAATTCTAGACGGATATCCTTTTAAGGTTAGGGACTCGAGGAACGGAAAGCGTTGAGATAAACGCAATGGCGTGGGAGCGTAATGCAAGTGAACAGTTACATGTTTTCGTGTCATAGAATCGATCTCATACCATCTACAGCAAACCAAAGAAACCGAGTTTCGATCACTAGGATCATGTATGTAAGGTATAACACAGCTAGCCACTGTCTCCATTGGGGTTATTGTACCTAAATTGCAAACATAAACATGTCAAAACATGACATGTAAAAAACCATAAACATGTAAATAAACAGCATAAACATGTAATTAACCTTGATAGAACGAAAGTGTTGTATGAAACTAACAACAGGCAAGCAAGAACGGAAACTGAGATCACAGGACTCCAATAGTTGTCTGACAAAACACAAACCAAAAGATCGTGAATATCAGTAAAACCCACACGTATATGACGTTACTAACGATTTGTATATTAAGAACGAGGAAAAGAATGCGGTACATTAACCCTCACCCTCTCATCTCTATTTATAGAGTACCATGGGGAGAAAACTAAACCTTGTCTAACAAGGAATCGGCTAACAAAGGAAGAAAAGAAACTTAGACCTAAATTTACAATAAAGCCCCCAACTTATCGTCTAATGTGTATAATACTACATATAACAATAAGAAATCAGCAAAAAGTAGGCCAACATTTGATAATCCATATTTATTCCTCAAAAAATAACGTACTAAAACTTAGTTGACTAAATTTGTGCATTGAAAATCATATATAAAAAATATTAGCTCGATGGTTAAACCAATGTGTGTTTTTCTTCGTCATGTTGTTTAAAGCTCGTATTCTCTTTACTATTCTCTCACGAGCTTAGGTTAGTAGGTTTTGGATTTTTTTATTTTATTTTATTTTTTCTTATAGATAAGTATATATATGCTCATTTTCTTGGGCTTATTTCAAAGTTTTTGAGCTTATATGGGTTTATTATGTAAGGCCATAAATTTTAAAATAAGTTGGTTGAAAGAAAGTAAATCGAAATCGAAAATAAGTTTAAACAAACAATAGGTGCTTTCTAAAAAATGTTTTAGATGGCATTTCTTTAAAGGTTTTTTTTTTTTTTTTTTTTTTTTTTTTTTTTTTTTTTTTTTTTTACTTGTTGTTCTTATTTCTAAGCCTATAAGCCTGAATAAACCGTAAAAACAAACACCACCTTAGAAATAAGAAACATTACAGAAAACTATCAATTTCTGAAATTTTAAATCTATATAATCTTCAGGAGAAATCAATGTTTATTAAACACTACTTTTTGTGCTTCTTTAAGTAAAATTTAGTCAATAAAATGTAAAAGTATCGGCCAAGCCAAGGATTCTTTGGCCCAGTGGTTGGAGGTTGCTGTGTATGGTCTCGAGTTCAAATCTTGCCATTACATTTCTTTTTCTCTTTGAGCTATTGAATAATTGTAATAAAACAAGTTTGGCAGAGAGGATATGTTTTCAATTTGGGCATGACTCCCAAAAGACCTATTTGGGCTTCTTTGAATACCCACATGACATGTTGGTTTAATCTACAAAAGCATTTAATGAACTTATGTTTGCTAAGCTAACTTTCACAAATATCAAATCGTTGTTCGCCAACCAAAAATGTTTGATAACGTTATTATGTTGTTTAAAAAATGTTTTCTAGAATGATCTAATACATTATACATATCAAGTAAAAATGAGAATTTTAAATGGAAATGTATCTACTTTTCTAGGTTAATCTGAAATGAGTGGTTATGATTTTTTCTCACTTTTTTTTTTCATTTTAATTTTTCTTTTTATTTGTGTTGAATAATGAAACACTGTTAGGAATTATACTTAAGTTGATATTGACAAAATATGAAAGATAAAGGACTTATGATGACAAAGTGAAGAATGCAAAAGACAAAGGACTTGTTTTACAAAGAAGTTATTTCAATATAGTCATTTGTAGTATTTTGTAACCCTAGTTCTCTATTATATAAAGAGAATACAGGGAATAGGTTTATTTATTCATGTGTGTCACAATGTAGACGTCTAGTAAAGGTGTGTGTGTAACCTAGACGTAGAAAATAAACGCCTAGGGTTTAGTGTTTTAGTTTAGATAACGTGTTCTACTTGATCAAGGTAGAACATGTTAAGTGGTTTGTAATCGTTAGAGAAGTGAATGATAATGAAAAGGGAGGTGATTTGTACACCATTTCTTTTATCCATCCACCACTAAATCATGCATAGCAGTGTTGTGCTGTGTGCATCACTGGTGTAATTTAGTTGTGGATGGCTAAAATAAATGGTGTACAAATCATCTCCCTAATGAAAAACCTTATTCATAATAATGATTGATTCTATGTTTGAATATTCCGCCTTTATTATTATGTGTTCCTAGATATAATATTAGACCTCGTCTAAGAGCTAAAACGATCTTATCAAACACCCGTATGTTAAACTTTATTAATCATCAACTATTTATAAAGCATACATAACAAACAATAATAAAACCCTAATGGACCCCAAACTCACAAGCGGGTGTACTACTTTATTCTTTAACAATTTGATCCTAACTCTAGTACTATTTACCTTAGTTAATTAATCCATCTTTCCCAAATCGAAAATGCTTTCTCATCCTCGTGGATCTCAAACAACAATGTCTAAATGTCTTGTATGTGGGATTTTTTTCCATGCTTTAGTTGTTGTTAATAGAAATGAAAGCAAAATGATGAGTCACTATCCATAATTATTTAATCTTTTTTTTATTAAAAAAAATAATCAAAATCCTTGTCTCGTTTAACTTCATATGTTTAGCTTGAAACACAATTAAAGAAAAATGACGGCCCATTTATTGTGATACCAAAATCAAATAAGCCATGAGCAACAATTGGATTTTGGTTATCCCACATCGTGCATTGAAGTAAAGTAGCTAGAAGATGTTGAATTTAAATACGAATGGAAGGATGCCACATCAAACGTAAGCTAGTTGAATTTTTCAAATGCCTTTTTTTAGGGATCCTTGTTCACATGTAATGGAAATCAGTATGCGGTAAAGTGTTTCTAAGACTATCTTTATCAACAATTTATCACAACCCAATCTTTTATTAAAATATTATTTTTTTACTCCTCAACCTACACAACCAATACCTACAATCAATCTTAACTTTTTTACCTTTTATCAACAACCCAACCTAACATATAATACACACTCATATCTATACTATCTTTATTACTTATAATGTCAAAAGAGTCAAAGTGAACTCCTTAAATTTTGGTCAATCCCTAAATTACCCTTGTCACTATAATAATGAAATAATGAAACCATGCAAAACGTAAGAACCATGGTCCATGCAAAAGGAAACCATATATTTTTGAAAATGCAAAACGTTGACAAATTATTATAAGTGGGAACCATGCAAAAGGAAAGTAGGAAACCATATACTTTGACTATTTTCTACAGCCCATCTAATGGAGATGCAAAAGGAAACCATATGCAAAATCATACGCAAAATCATTCAAAGCGGGAAATTTCAAATTAATTAACCCTAAACGTTGCCTATATAAACAACCCCAAAAAACCATGGAGATGCAAAATCATTTCTTGTTCCACCAAAAACAATGGAGATGCAAAATCAAAAGAATGTGGATGATGATCTTGAGGTTAGAAATAGTTTTCTTTTCTTTTATTTTATTTGCTATTTTTAATCCTTATTTACACAAACTTGTTTGTTGTTTTTATATTAGCTTGTTCCCCCTGATGATGAAGATGATGAGGAACAAGAAACGAGTCGACCCATCAATCATGGTCGGAAACGAGTTTATTTTTTGGTTAATGAGAGCGAGAGTGCTGAAGAATAAAATTTATGTTTTTGCTTTTTGTTGAAACATCTTGTTTCCTTAGTTTCTTTTTCTATCTTGCAAACATATGTGTGATTTGGTATATACTTTGCTCTTGAATTAATAAACAATTAGTGTCCCACGTTTCATACATTGTCAATTCTTATTATTTCATAAACATACAGTGTGGATTCTTGTTATTTAATATATCGTATGTATATCTTTTAATAAAAAACAACAGCAAATGATCATGTCAACGTTTTGCATATGTTTATATTTGTCAATATATTTGTCAAGGTTTTGCATATATTTATTTTCTTTTAACAACATATATTAGAATATATATTTTTTTGTCTCATGTTTTATTATCTATACTACTTATAAAGTAAAAATGGTCAAAGTCAAGAAAAGTGAAATGTTAAAAATATGTTTTGTCTATTCTACCCTTAAATGTTGAAAGTCAATGTGGAATGTGAAAAACATAGCTAACAAAGGAAACTAATGTGAAAAAACGCAAGTTTTTTTTATAAATGTTATATACGGTACATCTTTAATTCATGATTTTTAAATGGTAAGTTTAAAATAAAATGGCAAGTTTTACTTTTTTAAAATGTTTAAATGGTTACAGCTACACACACGGTTACAGCTATACTACACATACATGGGATTATAATCTATTTAAGTATGATGGAAACTATTTAATCTATATACTACATATACACGGTTATACAACTATATAATACACATAAACGGTTGACTATAATCTATATATGGCCTTTGAAACTAATTTACAATGTTTTGAAACCCGGGTCGACCCGGTCGGGTTAACCGGTTCGACCGGTTCTGGCAAAAAAAATGGGTCAAAAAAACCCGGGTTAAACGGTTAGACCCACAAGGTTTTAAGTGACCCGGGTCAACCCGGTTTTCAAAACCCGATCGGGTTTCGTTTTTTTAAATTTTTTTAATAAAACCCGGGCTGACCCGGCAGTCGAACCGGTTGACCCGGTCGAAAAAATAAAAAAATAATAAATTGAAAACTGGATTGACTCGGCGGTTGAACTGGTCGAACCGGTGCCCGGTGACTCGACCGGGTCGATTTCGAACCCGGTTTTCAAAACATTGCTAATTTAGGTAACTTATCAAACTTATGAAACACATTTTTGATTTCTTAAGTTGAAACTTATAAAACTAAATATAAAATTTAAATAAGGAAATATATTATTCTTAATTAATTTATAAAAGTAAATATTGAATAATATTGAATCATACGTAAGAAAGTAAAAAAAGTTTAGAAGGCAACTTATAATAATTTTGGAAAGTTTCATTGATTCATCAATTTGTAACTTATATCAATTTGTACACGGTTATCTCATCTATTTCAAGCAATGTAATATGTTCAAGTTTTGTACTAATTCAATTTAAGAGTGTAATATATTCAACTTTACGATGACAAAATGGCAAGTCAATGAAAAAAGTAAATGAATGAGTTAATAAAAGAAATTCATTCAAGTTTTGTAACAAACAATCAAAACAATTAGAATATTAATATTACACAAGAAGTTTATCTCATCTATTTCAAGCATTTATATAACACTCACGGTTTTTTCTCAGCTAATATTGTTCTCTCCATAAAATTAACTGTTTTCTATTATTATTATTATTATTAAATTATTTCTGATTATATATTTTTAAAGTGTTTAAAAATATATAGTATCCCAATGTATAAAAATTAACTATCGTTTATGTTGTGAATGTGAATGATGGGAGTATCAATATGCTTTAAACCAGGAAAATAGACCGAGGTTTTTTTTTCCTTCTCCGATAACCATGATTTCTGATTTTTTTAGCCGACTAATCCATGAGAATATCGTGTATCAAAAAGTTTTACGTGACGAGTAACGTGTGTTGTTAGTTTTTATCACATAATCGATGCATTGTTTTACTTTCAGTTTCATTAAATGTTGATAAATGTTAACAATTTTTTCTATAGTTTATTTATTGCATATATTACGGCCATTTGCAATTACATTTTGATCATTTTACGTTCTAATTTGAACGTTACACAAAACACTTACCACAATATCACAAATCATTAATTATTGCCGCTAGGAATTTCCGTTGCTATGCACGGGTACTCGCCTAGTTTATAAAGAGTAAATGGTCAAAAAGTCAAGAAGTGAAAAGTGAAAAACTTAAATTAATGTTTTGCCTAAATTACCCTTAATTAATGCATTAAACATTCCTTAATACCTCTCATTTAAAACTTAATCAAAACTTAAATGAAAACATGGAAACTTACATTAAACATTCAATTTTTTTTGTCAACTTAAAAACATGGAAAGTTAAATGAATAATTAATAAATGAAAACATAAAATGTAAAATTGTTTTGTCAACTTAAGAATGAATACACACGTATATAAAAATAAAATTTTAAATACTAGATGAGTAGCCGTACATAGAAACGGAATTTTATAGCGGCAGATAGTTATAGTGATATTTTGGTTACACAAAACGTTACACAAACCACTTAACCAAAATATCATTATAATTAAATGCCGCTATAAAATCTCGTTGCTATGCACGGGTACTCGTCTAGTATATAATAAAATATTATTCTTCTCTCCTTCCACTCACAATAAAATAGTATTATTTTTTTTTGCTACTCACAATAAATCATGTGGTCCCAAGAAGGAAAAAACATTTTTAACATGACATGTGGCAAGGTTGGATAAGCAATATGAAAGTAATAAAACGAACAGATCGAGTGTTTCTCTTTCTTCTTTTTGTAAACTTTCAATATAATATTAATATATTTTTGTTTTATACCTCTCCAACCGGTTGGAGATGGCACCAATAAAAATAATCTAAGAAAAGTCTTTAGGATTTTTAATCGGCTTACTAATATTATAAAAAAGTTTTTCCTCAAATTGTTGTTCTTTCACCACTCCAAAAGCTTAAGCATTAAGGCAGCTAAAGTATGAAAAACACCTTTAATTGGAGCAGGAGTCGTCGAAGCGTCGAATCAACATATGCGGGTGAAGGTGGTGCAGATTTTGTGACCATGTCAAGACATAAATGCGAAATGATCATTTACAACAATTTCTTAAGCTTTTTTTTTTTTTTTTTTTTTTTTCACACATGATGTTACTCAACAAACTCAGAACATGCATTATGTGGTTCAAGGAAAGTTTTGTCGTAACAATCTTAATGCTACTAGAGTTGACGTCCATTAATAATGTAAATATTTTTCAACTAAGGCGAGTACAATCTTTCTTCGAGCTGCAGCTAAGATAAACACGAAATTACAAACACACTTTATGAACATATATAGGCTTAATGATAGCTTGGAACTTACACGAACAACACATGAACATGAAAGAGTTTGCTATGAAATCAATCATGAACAAGCTTCTTGCAACTTTTGCACAAACTTAGAGCTTCAGTGGCTTTATTAGAGGGTATGATCTAGCACAAATGTATTGCCTTTTGTATATTAGTAACTTATGTTTACTCATGTTTAGTTTTTTGTAATATTATTTTGTAGTAACTTTTTGTAATATTCCATGTGTACTTTTGTAGGAAGTACGTGACTTACATTATTTCGTAGTAACTTATGTTTTAGAATGTACCCATTGACTTAATGATACTTAATTGAAAACAAAACCAAAGACCCTAAAAACTAAAACTAATTAATGAAATATCAGTTGGGGTTTAGTCATCCCACATCGAGCAGTGAGGAAAAGTAACAACAAAGGTGTTGAGTTTAAATATGAAGGGAAGGATACCAACAAATGTAGGCTAATCTCGATTAGCTTACTAATATTATGAATAAGTTTCATGTTGATGTCTCTTTAAAGTAGCTTTACAGTGTCAATATGGATGGTTTGAGGGTGGACCGAAGGAGGTTCACGTAAAAAAAATTAAGATCAAAATTAGAATAGAATGACTTAAAAAAGTCAAAGTAGACATTTATTTAGAAACACAAGGAGTAACACTTAATAAATTTATTAAACTATTTGTATATTTGAATTAGCTAAACACACTAAAATGCTTTAGGGAAAAGTTATATAACTCAAAGCCCTCTATAATAAGCAACCTACGGTAGCTTTTAAATAAGCGCATAAGCCATTATTTTAATTAGAATGAACCTGTGTTTGCTAAGCTAACTTTCACAAATATCAAACCGTTGTTCTTGCAACATTACTCTGGTTCAAATATGAAGTCTACTAAGCCCTTAATATTTTCTTAAGTAGTCCAATTAACTCTTCTTTCTTGATGGTGAAACAAAAAATACTTGTAATAGACATCGACTCAACTCTATCATTTTTTTTTAACTTTATTATTATTATTATTATTATTATTATTATTATTATTATTATTATTATTATTATTATTATTTGGCAAATGCCTTATAACTAGAGAAATGTCATTTCGTCATTTCTTGGTATCATCGCCCAGTAAAAAGTACAAGCGCGAATAGTTCGTTATGTTTTGGTTAGGGCATCAACAATGTTCCACACAAGCAAGTTTAATAGAAATGAAATAAATAGGTTGCAACGTTTAATTGGTTCAAAGACTTGTGAGACTTGTGAGACTTGTAAGAGTTTATTGACCGTGTCTCTTTAAACAAATCGTATTTTAATCATTGAGTGGGCCACTTTTCTTTTATTTTATTGTTTTAAATGAAATAGTATGTGGTACATTTAAGACAAATTATTATAATAATATGATGGTGTAAGAGTTTAATAAAAAGTGAAGAGAAGTGATTGGCACACTTCAATTTTTTATTAGGACACTCTCGGTACAAGCAGTTAAAGCAGTTTATGTTAAAAGTACAATTATTTAATGCATAATGTAAAGTGTCCAAATAAAAATATGGAGTGTGTCAATCTGTAACACCCCAAACCCGACAAGGGTCTAAAGTGTAACATTTTGGTGTCATTTCAGAATATAAAACGCAAGCGGAAGGCTTGACGAAATAAATTACAAATCTTGAGACTAAAAGGACTAATAAAACAATTATAATCAAAACCAGCTTCTAAAATAATCAAATAAAATCCATGAATACTAAGGTAGGTTTGGTCCACTAAAAATCTCCTACGCTCATCACTCAATCCCCGCCTCCAACTTGATACCTGCCGCAGGGAAAAGAAAATACGGCTGAGCTAACGCTCAGTGAACAGATATAAACATATAAAAGATAACTAAACATAAACGAATAAACAAACAATCTAATGAGAACCTACTGAGATACAATGTCATTAATAATATGAATGGTCATATGAACATGGAGATCAAAGAATAGTCCAGAAATGGTTAAAAGGATAGTAACGGAAGTTGCTTAAGTACCAAAACATTCAATCAATCATTTCATTTCAAAATATATTATACCGTCAATTCCTTTATTTTACATGGATGGGAGATCTCTCAAGTACCAAATGGAGTAGCTAGCTCCCAGAAGTGAAATGGGGTGCATGGCACGTACAACCAATCACTAATCATTTCAGAACAGAACATTATGCCTAGAATGCATCCATACGCTCCCCTGCAAAACAGATTAGCACATACCCTAGCACAAGGCTAGCATACATACTCAGATAATGGCCACAGATACAGATAAGGGATACGCCGTGGATCAATCACACCTCCACAGAAAGTGTCATGCCATTGGTGCCTCAATGACATGGCCATGTTACCTCCATGGCTAGGGATAGTACCATGAGCAATGGGTCAATTCAAATGAATCAAAACAAAGGGGTCATAACAATGGGATCATATCAGATGGATCACAACAAAAGGATCATATCAATGGTTCAAATCAAATGAGTCATAACAAATGGATCATAAACAAAGGTCCAAATTATAGTAAATGAATCAAGGTCATTGAATACTACTTGTAATATTTCATGTGTAGTTTGTAATTGATGACTAAGAATAGAGACGGAGTCAGGATCAAATATGACTGGGTGCACACAAAAAATTGAACAGTAATACTAGAAACACATTTCGATGGACCGGGTGCATTTAAGATAACTTTAGAAAAAATCGATGTTTTTTTCAAAAATTAACATTATATCGAAAAAATCCATAGGGTGCACGAGCACCCGCGGGAACCCCTTGGCTCCGTCCCTGACTAAGAAGTAGGAACAATCTGAAATATATTAGTAACTTGTATTTTAAAATGTTGTCTAAGATATTAAAAAGTAATAAAAATAAAAAATAAATAAAATAAAATAAAAAGTCAAGAAACCATGGTAAATGAAACTAATTCAAGTACAAATACTCTATAAGCTAGCGTCTACTAAAAACCAGCTATCAACATTCACGGCTATATTGCGTGGTCGATCTAAAGAAGCTGAATTGAGTATCGAGTATCGGTTGAATCAGCTAATCAATTCGATAACAATGTCATCTAAAAAAAATCAAAGCAAGGTGCTGTTCCAGTTATTCATTAGAGGGTGCTTGGGATTGATTGTTTTTCTAACTTATTCACTTTATTCAATAAGCACTTTGTGCGCTGTCATATTTGGATCACCTAAGCTGCTTTTGATTATTTTCGAGCTAAACGAACAATGATGATCAGTGGATATTAGCTTTTCTTAGATATCCATAACTCATAAATATGAACTATTAAACTTAAAAAGAAACTTATGTTTTGAATTGTTCCCATTGACTTAATGATAATTAAAAACAAAACCAAAGAAAATGAAAAATAAAACTAATGCAATTATAAAAGCATAACATATGAGAATTGGTCTTTAATCTATACATTAACAAGTTGTGTAAAATCAATTGGGGTTTAGTCATCCCACATTGAGCTATGAAGAAAAGTTGCTACAAGATGTTGAGTTTAAAAACGACGGGAAGGATAAAATAAAAAAGCAGGTCGTTTGATGTTTTCAAAGGCTTTTTTCGGTTCTTTTCTTGCATAGTAATGTAAATTCATGTGTGGGAAAGTGTCTTAAAATATACTTTTAACACTCCCAATATTACCACGCTGAAGAACCTGTATACAAAGTATAATACCGGGTGTCGAGAATATTGAGTGCTCTTGTGCTCCTTCGATCTACAAATTATACAGCTAACCTATCGAGCTTTTCAGCAAGTGTAGCATTAGGTCCCTGCAACAAAGGTCACGCATCAAAATGAATAATGTGTCCCTATAATTATATCCGGTAGACAAAGTACAAAGAAATAGAACATTTTGAAAGACTCGTGACTTTAAGCAAATTTGAAGATCGACTTAAGCATCTTAGAATTAAAACATTTTGAAATCTAACTTTTACTGCAATATATGGCTTTTTACCGTCAAGAAAATCATATTTTGAGGATAACAATTAAATTATAGACTTATCAAAAAGAAACTTATCACATAAACATATTATCGATGATAGAGCTGCTACAAAATCCACATAAAATCATATCAGATCGAGATAAAGTTGTTTACAAAACCTGAGCTTCCATGGTACTAGAACCAAAATTTTGACGTGTCTGTGCCGAAACTACTTCAAGATCATCATTCAGAACTAGGGATGAGCACTGTACCGGTCCCGTACCGAATTAGTAGTATCGATTTTTTCCCGAGCATAAATTAGTGGTACCAGTACCGTACCGAACGGGATTCGGATAACGGTACCGGTATCGGTACCAGGAAATCGGGATTTTCCCGTTTTTTTCCTGGAATTTCCCGATTTGGTACCGGTCCCGTACCGAATTAGTGGTCCCGAATTTTTTTTCACCATATTTCATAGTTCCGGAACTGTACCATATATCAGGATCGGTACCGTTTCGGTACGGTACCGGTACGGTTTCGGTTCGGTTCCGGGATTCGGGTCGAAATGCTCATCCCTATTCAGAACCCAAATATAACTTAGCGAGTGTACATTAAACAAAAATCTAGCAATTGCTTCCTCGCTAAAATTACAACACTGCATTTCAAGTTTTCTTAATCTTGGGCACCCCGTTGATAACGCCCTTAGTCCTTCATCAGATAGTCCTATATAACCAAGAAAAAGATATCTTAGATTAATACCATACTGTCCAATAAAACCCAAACCTACATCCGTTAAAGCTTCCTCATAAAGATGGATGCTTAGCCTCTCAAGTTTGATGCAACCGATTAACATGGCTCGGAACCCATTGTCTAGTGGTGTAATTGTTTCTATATCGTCTTCGTCTTTACATACACGCAAATTCTTCAAATTAGTTCCTATACACTCCAAAGCTTCATTTGAAATATCTGTGAGTTGAATACCTAAAAATTCCAAATTACGACATCCTTGTGCTAGAGCAATGAGTCCCAAGTGAGTCCCGGAGCAATACCTAAAGGTGAGCTTGCGCAATTTTTTGCAAACCTGACTTATTACTTGCAATCCCTTGTCTCCACATACATCTTTGGTATCGAGGACTTCCAAGTTGGGACACCTCTGAATAAATAAACACTGACAATTTGCTTCAACATTTAGATAGTAAAATTCCAATTCCCTTAGCTGATTCAAAAGAGGGTTTACAAACGAAAGTGAAGGTTCAGGAAAATCATATATTCCTAGAAAACGAATAGTCGATGGAAACTTAAAACTACCACACTCCATATCTTCTCTATAAATAGCCCCCTTGAAATGTTCTAATTTAACCGCATGGCTAAAAGCATCTCCTAGGTCATCTATATAGCTCGTACCAACAGTTAAAGATACTAAAGATTTGCTACAATTTTTAACCAGAAGTGCAACATCTTTAACATCAAATTCATCACAAAAGTACTTAAAAGAGAACGTTTCAATTCCCGTATTACGCAAAGCCAGTTTTTGTAACCATTTCACGCATCCCTTCTCTCCATCGAGATGATCTTTAAGGTCTAAACACAACGTCCTTAACTCATTACAACCCTTAGAAATATGCATTAGTGTTAAAATATTAGAATCATGACCATCATATAAACAGGTAAACACATACGCGGAAGCGTAGGAACATATATAACACATAAGAGATTAACATAAATTAAATAGGAACGTACCGTGGTGATTCTAGCCCGAACAAGAATCAAAAGCAATAGTCTTTAACAATATGAAGAACCCTAATTAGGGTTTGAATTAGGGATCTATGAATAACCCCTTACCGTTTTGTTATTCGATCCAAGATGTAAACAAAAGTATGTTTACACCACGTTCTTGTACACACGAACTATAACCGAATTAATGTTAATGCTAGTTAATGTAAACACAAGTATATGTTTTAAGAAAACATGCAAATCGAAACCCTTATGGGTTTAGGATCGATCGGCCATAAAGAAAAAGGAAGAAGAAAACAAGTTTAGGTTATATTGTGTGCACAAAAGTTATGAAACAAATAACCTAAGCCTTGTATATATACTAATGAAAACTTGGAGAACAAGTTGGATAAGGAATGGGTTTCCTTACCCATACCACGACCGGCCACAAGCCCACAAGGGCTTCCGGATCCTTCTCGACTCCCATTTTTCATTCTAGTCCTTTATCTTTGATGTTTAACGATTATTAGTCAATACTTGCTAATTACTAACATCGTTTAAACATTTACTTGTGTTTAAATAATTAAATATACATAACATTTATATATTAATTATTGTTCATTAATTCCTTCATTCGTAACGTGTGCAATCCCGTGGTCTCGGGTTCGATACTAGACATATACCTATTAATATTTATCCACAAACTCTAACAGCTCCCACTTGGATATCTATTAATAGTATAATGACATTGGTTAGCGTCTAGCAACACGCCAATGCCCCTAGTTCAACTCGAGTAAGGTCTCCTGGAAAAACCTTTAATGATTCATCATTATTATTATCATCCTTTTGTTTCTAATACCACATTAATAAAGATATGGATCTTAGTCATTCTTTAATTATCAATTCTGTTTCTCGTTGTTTATGATTGAGCAAGATTACCAAAACATCTGAACGTATTCCAGATAGACTTTGGGCGTGCGCAGGCATACATCTTGTCAACCCTACGAGGGGCCCAACAGTATTAAGCTTCAAAACGAATTTGAAGGAACAAATTCTTTCTTGACTACAAGAACAACCCATGGACTTTGCAACAATTCTGAAAACAACCCTTATGACTTCCATTTACGGTAAGCGGTAGATTGTTCCACAAAATGCACTACATCCATGACACTTATCTGGTATCTCAAGTCTGAGGATAACAAATTCATGATTTACTTACTGACAAGATCCATAATGTAAAATCATGTAGTTGGGATAAGTCCTATATATCAATTCATCAAATATCATGTGAAATTGGTATATCTACGCATCAATATACTTTCAAGTATATTCTAACCAATACTCAGATTTGTCTTAGTTTAATGATATTCCCATATCATTAATTGACAACGGACAATTTAGAATAACATAAGTCATTCACGGATTTAAACATGCAAATATAGGACACAATTTATTATTAATGAAAACAAACGTACTAAGTACTTTAATTCATTATAAATAATAATTGCTCGATGTCCTTTATCCAAACACTAAATAGATCAATGCATGATAATTCTAGTTAATGAATTATGCCTCAAGTCATGTCATTCATACTTGTTGACAAGGCATAAATCAATTAACGTTGATCTATAGGAATTTTGAGAATACTTCTTTCAAGAATTCAATTATTGAAGTTCTTGTATGTGTGCATTCAACAATCTTGATATTGCCACACAATACTTCATAAATGATGTGTCATCCTCAATCACCAATTTATGACAATTAAACTTTCAAACGATTTTAAAGTTTAAAGTATTCTAATTCTTTAATGTATAATGCAACTATGCTCTTAGTTGAGCACAACTAGTTCACATGGCTAAGGATGAAATCCTTCCATGACTAGTTATTGAGTGTCATCTCAATTAAACCAGCATCATTGTATACAAATCACAATATGCCTTTTAGAAATCCGTAAACATAATATCCAATGTGTAATGCTTGACACCTTTCAATCTTACAAGATTTATTGTCAACTATAACAATTACGCAACAATTCGCTATATTGTTTATACTTAGAATTTAGGAGCAATTCCAGGCTGAGGATCATTTATTCTAAGTTATACATATTTCTTTATTCATTACACAAGATATCAAATATTGTTAAATCATTAAGCATTTAAGCATGATTTAACAATAATATGATTCACATGAAAATCCTTCAGTCATACTTAGATTTATATTCATGTTCTATCCTTTCATAATATATATCCATTTTCTAAATGATATATTATGTTCTATTAGAATTTATTTACCGCACATGTTTATTTAATAATAAACTTTTGTTCCAAGGTTGTATGTTTTATTTTCTAAATCTTTCACTTAAAGTTTCATTCCAAACTAAGTCTTAACATTTCACTTATATGGAATGTAACTTCTTATATGTTATACAACATATATGATTTAGTAAATCAAACATAATACTCCCACTAGCTTTCAGGAATACTTAGAAATTACCTTATTTTAATTATAAACCTAAACATAGATTTAATAATTTATCATAAGAATAATCTCCTAGATGCATGCATTTATCCATTCATGGATTATTGCACTTTGTACACTTCCAAAGATTTTCTTGAATTCATAAACTCCTTTTGATTACTTATCGTCCTCGCTCAAGTAATTATTCAAGAAAGAGTTTTTGATATTCATTGTCAAATTTCATATTCATATAAATATGACAATTTACCATCTTTGTATTTTTAATGTGCTTAGGAAAGAGTATCCAATCATAGTTAATTACTTAAGTATGATTAATAATCTTGTCATAAGACATGCATTAAGATATGTGTACAATTTTGTTCATATGATTTCTACTCAAAGATTTAACCCACTAAGGTTACATTACCTTTGAATAAACTCATCTTCATTCTTTAACCTTTAAGAATTAAGATAAACCAAATTTTAAATTTTTTTGAATATCTTTATGAACAGCATCTATAACATTCATATTATGAGTAATTTACCCAATTCATTATTTGGTAATACTACATCATATAATTAAATATATGAGATATCCAAGTGGATCTATGAATGATAATTCCATCATCTTGAGGTTAATCATTTACATGTTAAGCCTCATCATGATTTTAACTAGTGTGGTTTTAGAAGATTATGTATCTTGTAATTATATCTTTTCAAGATAAAATACTCCCACTTGCCTTTAGCATTATATAGAATATAAGTACTTAGCAATTAGAGCAACAATCCAGCGTTCTCTTTTAGGACATTACAAATACACATTGATAGTTCTTTGTTAATAACCTTCACATAAGTAGCTTAACAAATTCAGAACTTCAATTTTAAGACTTAATGTGATTCATCACATTTCAAAATTCAATAACATCTTATTAATCTTCTAGGAGTCTAATTGAGTATATTCAATCCATACTCAATTTAACCTTGATGACTTTTAGAAGAAAAGAAATCATAGTTATCTTCAATCAAACAATCTAACAAGAGTTTGATTCTCTAACTGAACATACCATCCATTAGTGGTATTTCAATTAGAATTATTATTGTAAGAAGATCTAACAATATATATAAGATAACCATATTCCTGTTGGCATACCTATTTACCAACTAAGTCAACTTAATGGTATAATAGTATTTCCAAACCAATTGCATGCTTTATAACACAAGTACTTTTGTCCAAGTCACTTCATGTTTATGTCTCATAAAAACATAAACGTGTTATAATCCCACTATTCGTTATTAATCATTGATCAACTCAATGACTTCTTGTATATGTCTTAATTAAAAGACCATAACAAGCTAACGTCTTACTTAATTATAAGTCTTGTAATACATAGAAGACTTCATGTTTATAACTATACAATAAAGTATAAACATGTATTATTAAAGTATATCATGAACACCATCATTTGGTTTCAATAATATTTTCAAGTTAACACACTACTTTATTTATTTATGTCATTCTAAGAATACATAATTATTGAAGTAGTATTATATTACTTCATGCATTTATGTCATTCCAATAATACATAAATATTAATCTGAAGTAGTATTGTTATTTGACACAATGTTCTAATAGATGTCTAATTTAGAAACTGTAAATTATCCATGTTGGTCTCACGCATACATGGAAATTCACGTTGTTGTTAATATTTAGTCTGCGTCTCACGTTTACTAAATTTTAACACCAAGTGTTTCTTATAGATTAGATGTGTATTAGAATGTGAGTCTCTTACTTTGCAATTAAGAGAATCCTTTAAATCACATTCTCATGTGTTGTACCTTGCACACAATAAAGATTTCTCCCACTTGTGCATGGAACAACATCATGTATCATATAAACAACACGCATGCGTTTGTTTAATGTGAACAATATGGTTTGTGTCATTAACATAACTAGTAGATATATAGTTACTCAATCAATCAAGGAAACGCACATGACTATCCTTGAAAATATTAGTGTCTATATTTGGAAAGTAATTATCTTAAGACTTTCAAAAGATAACCTGAGTCATTATCAAGACAATAAAGCTTGTAACTCCCACTGAATTGGAGATCATTACTATAATTCATTATTCAGTAATACGCACACAATCCTCCCACTGAATTTGACAACATTGTAAATGTTTCAATAACCAGTAAAAGGAAATAGTATGCTCTTTACTTTCCTACATCTTTGAGAAGACCCATTCATAACAATTTAATTAGGTATTTAAAAGAATGTATTCTACTGCATATATGAGGGACTATCCACATATAGATTAAATGTGATTCATCACATTCCAAACTATTAACTTGAAAAATCTATAGATCTACCATTCCAACAATTGTATGTAGTATCTTTAAATGGTCAAATCAAAACAACTAGATAAAATAATCTAATTCGTCTTTTACCATTTTGCAGTACTCAGTCTAGCTTCTAATTTAATAACTCATAAAGTGCAAATAATCTTACTATTAAATTTTGCTATGAGTTATGTATTTAGAATTTAGACAATTCTAATCATCCTATTATACCTTTCTCATTCATGAAAAGGATTAGGATTTAAGTCTCACACTTCTCCTAATGGAAAGAAGACTATATTTATTCTTTTTGTAACATTGACTCTAACCAAAAACCCTAACGGGTGTAGATCAATTAAAAGAATAACTTACGTTTATGGTTTTGAGTTGCATTAATACATTTAAAGAATTTACAAAATTCAATTTTAGTATTTTCGATAATTTATATTTCCAAGAAAATATAATACCCAAGGTTATATTCATATAACCAACTAATTTCTTATCCAACTTTACATAGATTCCACCACATAAGTTGATCTGCTAGTGGTGAAAGTATAAAAGATGGTAATCTGTCGAACAATAATTGGCAAACACTTTTCCAATTCCTAGATCATTATGGGATTTACATCAAATTGATTCATCAATTTGTCATGTAAGCATGTTTCATCCCATCTCATGCCTGAAGCTCTAGGTCTCACGCATCAACTTAATTAAGTCGTCTAACTTAGAAACTGCAAATTCTCCATGTGTGGTCTCACGCACACTCGGAAATTTACCTTGTCATTAAAATTTAGCCTGCGTCTCACGTTTACTAAATAATAACTTCAAGTGTTTCTTATAGTTAGATGGCATGTAACTTAAATTTTAGGGTATAAATTTTTGATGTGAAAATCAAAACATGTATAAAGATGCATGCACTCATCTTTATAACATAAGTTTTCAAAACCTTTTTATTACCAATTCGTGAAATTAATACACAAAGTTTTACTTGAGGTTTAATAAACCCTAAGATGACTTTCTACAATTATGATTTTAAAAGTAATTCGTTTAAGACATATTCAAGATTGTGATAACCAAGGCAGACTCTAAGGCTCTTTTCTAAGCCTTCAAATCACGGTTATGAATATCGTCTTAAAGGACTTAATTTTAAAAGCATATTTGTACAAAACATCAATCAAGCAAAAGTTTATGGATTCAATCTCAAAATCATGTAATAAAGTATGAATTTTGCTAGTCTCGCCTGGGAGCTGATTACCGTGCGAATCGGACCACTAGCGGCACTTAAGACCTTGCAAGATTCTTACTTTATCACTTTTGTTTCACCGTTATTAGTCCATATTATTTTCTTTTATAAAAAATTACCCTTTTATTGCTTACAAACTTGTCCAACAATTAAACAATAAAACAAGTAATAAAGACAAAACGAAACAACTAATAACATAACAATTATAAAGGTGAAACAATTAGCCACATGCAATCTTTTTAGAAAAGATCCTAACATAATCAATTCTAGGTTTTTATATGCATATAATTAACTAGGGCCTTCACCTCTTAATGGAAGTGAGCCACATACATTGACAAGTCAATTGCGTAGGCCAAAGCTAATCACATACCACATAGCACATAATTGATTTTAATAATTATGGGGTCTTCCCCAATATTAGATCTATCTAAATATGTGAAAAGCTTAACAATTAATAAACAATTAATAAACAATTAATAACCCATGACTAACATGCATGTTTCGTCACGGATCAAAGCATAACAATTACTAATTAGGTCAAGGATACGCCCAAATAACACATAAACATGTAGGCAACCTAGGGTTTCTAATCCAATTAATTAATAAAACCACTAACCCTAATTAGGGTTCATGGAATAAATCGACCCCCCCCCCCCCCCCCCCAAAATTAGGGTTAGGGTAAAAAAAATAAAACCCTAAATCCAAAACATGTATCTAAAACAATCAAAATCCGTTTTTTATGTGTTTTATGTAATCAATTATATGTTATAGCAAGCTCGTGATACCACTGTTAAAATATTAGAATCATGACCATCATATAAACAGGTAAACACATACGCGGAAGCGTAGGAACATATATAACATATAAGAGATTAACATAAATTAAATAGGAACATACCGTGGTGATTCTAGCCCGAACAAGAATCAAAAGCAATAGTCTTTAACAATATGAAGAACCCTAATTAGGGTTTGAATTAGGGATCTATGAATAACCCCTTACCGTTTTGTTATTCGATCCAAGATGTAAACAAAAGTATGTTTACACCACGTTCTTGTACACACGAACTATAACCGAATTAATGTTAATGCTAGTTAATGTAAACACAAGTATATGTTTTAAGAAAACATGCAAATCGAAACCCTTATGGGTTTAGGATCGATCGGCCATAAAGAAAAAGGAAGAAGAAAACAAGTTTAGGTTATATTGTGTGCACAAAAGTTATGAAACAAATAACCTAAGCCTTGTATATATACTAATAAAAACTTGGAGAACAAGTTGGATAAGGAATGGGTTTCCTTACCCATACCATGACCGGCCACAAGCCCACAAGGGCTTCCGGATCCTTCTCGACTCCCATTTTTCATTCTAGTCCTTTATCTTTGATGTTTAACGATTATTAGTCAATACTTGCTAATTACTAACATCGTTTAAACATTTACTTGTGTTTAAATAATTAAATATACATAACATTTATATATTAATTATTGTTCATTAATTCCTTCATTCGTAACGTGTGCAATCCCGTGGTCTCGGGTTCGATACTAGACATATACCTATTAATATTTATCCACAAACTCTAACAATTAGTCCATTCTCGGATATCCCTTTACAATCAACAATCTTTAAAACCATTAAATCTTTACCTCGGGTTCTAGCCAAGAGCTCGAGATCCGAATCATAAATAGCCACATTACGAATGTGAAGTGATTTCAAGCACTTAAACGAAACGGATATTTCTTGAATCCATGGGGTGATGATAACACCTGATTTATGTGTCAAGTCAATTATATACGGATATCCTTCTAAGGTTAGGGACTCGAGGAACGGAAAGCGTTGAGATAAACGCAATGGCGTGGGAGCGTAATGCAAGTGAACAGTTACATGTTTTCGTGTCATAGAATCGATCTCATACCATCTACAGCAAACCAAAGAAACCGAGTTTCGATCACTAGGATCATGTATGTAAGGTATAACACAGCTAGCCACTGTCTCCATTGGGGTTATTATACCTAAATTGCAAACATAAACATGTCAAAACATGACAAGTAAAAAACCATAAACATGTAATTAACCTTGATAGAACGAAAGTGTTGTATGAAACTAACAACAGGCAAGCTAGAGCGGAAACTGCGATCACAGGACTCCAATAGTTGTCGACAAAACACAAACCAAAAGATCGTGAATATCGACAAAGTAAAACACAGCTGTATATGACGTTACTAACGATTTGTACATTAACCCTCACCCTCTCATCTCTATTTATAGAGTACCATGGGGAGAAAACTAAACCTTGTCTAACAAGGAATCGGCTAACAAAGGAAGAAAAGAAACTTAGACCTAAATTTACAATAAAGGCCCCAACTTATCGTCGAAAGTGTATAATACTACATATAACAATAAGAAATCAGCAAAAAGTAGGCTAACATTTGATAATCCATATTTATTACTTAAAAAATAAAGTACTAAAACTTAGTTGACTAAATTTGTGCATTGAAAATCATATATAAAAAATATTAGCTCGATGGTTAAACCAATGTGTGTTTTTCTTCGTCATGTTGACTAAATTTACTTTTTCTCTCACGAGCTTAGGTTAGTAGGATTTTTTTTTTTTTTTTTTTTTTTTTTTTTTTTTTTTTTTTTTTTTTTTATAGGTAAGTATATGCTCATTTTCTTGGGGCTTATTTTGAAAATTTTGAGCTTATATGGGTTTATTATCATATTATGTAAGCCCATAAATTTTAAAATAAGTCGGTTAAAAGAAAGTAAATCGAAATCATATAAGCCGAAAATAGGTTTAAACAATCAATAGGTGCTTTCTAAAAAAATGTTTTAGAAGGCGTTTCTTAAAGGTGTTTTTTACTTATGTCTTATAACTTTTGTTGTTCTTATTTTATAGTTTTGAAGTTGTGGCCTTTTTAAAATTCTTAAGCCTAGAAGCTTGAATAAACTGTAAAACAAACACCACCTTAGAAATAAGACACGTTACAGAAAATTATCAATTATATAACCTTTAGTAGAAATCAATGTTTAAGTAACATTTAGTCTATAAAATGTAAAAGTATCGGCCAAGCCAAGGATTCTTTGACGTAATAGTCGGAGGTTATTGTCTATGGTCATGAGTTCAAATCTTGCCATTGAATTTTGTTTTTCAATTTGGTCATGACTCCCAGAACACCTCTTTGGGCTTCTTTTGATTGATTTGTAACATGGTATAAGAAGATAGCCAAAGAAAAAGTTCTTGGCATATCATGTTAGATTAAAACTACTGGTCATGTTCCCATTTAATTGAAATCTATGTTTTAATTTGATGGAACCAAAACCAAATATTTACTATATCATTTTGGTAATTTACAAAAGCTTGAAGTAAATAAATAAATAAAACGAGAAGATCAGTGAAGGGTGTGGCTTGAACTCATGACCCCTAGCTAGTCCCTACCACCTTGAAGGTGGTAAGAACAAAGCACTTGCCACACCCCCAACCCATCGTCATGTTCTTTTTTCTCAAATAATAATATGTATCTATACAACGACTTCAAATGTCTACATACTACACTATAACAAGAATAGGCATGAGCGCAACAACTTATCCTTGCAGGAAAAAGTTTAAAAAAAAAAAAAAAAAAAAAAATCGTCACTACAATATCAAATGTCTACATACTACACTATAACGTGTTACATGTACGATATATAGAAAATGCAGCTAAATATCATCACTACAATATCAAATGTCTAAAAAATATCGTCATTTTTCACGAATTTTTTGAGATGAGGTTTTGCAGGAAATTTGACGAAAAAGTTTTGCAAAAACCATCCTTCAAGAGTTCAAGAAGTGTTAGATATTTGGTATCTTAATGATTACATTTTCCTAGCGTCAAACTGAACAAAATATAAGAATGATCTTATGATCTTTACCGTTTACTCTTTGTTTGATTTGATCTGTAATGATTTTAAAAAAGTATGAACAACAAAAATCAAACTGGGCCGGATATTAAGCCCAAAATGTTTTAGCTAACCCCTTTTGTAGCCCATGTGCTATTAATCCCTTAATATTTTCTTATGTAGCCAAACTCTTCTTTACTTGATGGACATGGACTCAACTCTATCTCATTTATTTTTTATTTTCTGTTTCACATAGCACATCTTTTACAAAACAATACATATGTAACTTGGGGAAATGTCATTTTTTTTGGCATCATCACCCATCACGACAACATAGCCAGACTATTTATCCTTTTTAGTTTGAAACCCAATGAAGAAAATTGTTGGCCCATTTATTGTGACATTTTACATTTTAGACCAAAATCGAATAAGCTATGAGGAACAATTGAGTTTTGGTTATCCCACATCGAGCTGTGAAGTAAAGTAGCTACAAGATGTTGAGTTAAAATATGAAGGGAAGGATATCAACAAATGTAGGCTAGTTGAAGTTTTCAATTACCCTCTTTAATTTGATCTACCAACGTGTATCGATGTAAAATCATATGCTGGTAGGTCTCTTGAAGTGGGCTTTTATGAATCTCAATTAGCTTAATAATATTATGAATAAATATAATGTTGATGTCCCTTTAGAGTAGCTTTACAATGTTAGAGCTCTTTTGATTGACTTGGTTATAATGTGTCGATATGGCTGGTTTCAGGTGAATTGAAGTAGGTTCAAGAAAAAAAGTATTACTTAAAAAATTTATCTAGTTATTTGTCTATTTGAATCGGGCAAACATGCTAAAATATTATAGCAAAAATTATATAACAAAAAGCCCTCAATATTATAAGCAACCTACAATAGCTTTTTAAATAAGCGCATAAGCCATCACGACTACAAACATGAGAGATGTAAACAACAATGTTTCTACACCAAGAAAAAATATAAGCTTTAATAGTCCGTCATGTTATTGCTACACCGAACATATGCTAATGTAAGACTATAAGGTTGTTCCCATGTTTGGAAAAATGCATTGTCAAACTCATTTTTGTTTTTTTTACAACTTTTACCTTTAATTTACTTTGTAATCTCTATATTCAAACATCTTGAGAATTTATAAAGAGAGCATGAACGATGTCATGCCTAGATTATGTGTCTTATGCGTTGTATTGGGACTATAAGTTTGTGCCTTCGTTTGGTGAATAAGATTGAAAAAGTTTTAAGCATTGTTCATCTAACTACTGTGGATTCATTTCTTGTATCTTTTCTTCATAGGTCTTGCTTCGAAAATATAATTAAGATCATCGAATTAGTTTAGTACCATATACCTTAGTTATGAACTTATGATTGACAATTTGTACAATAACCAAAATGTTCGTAAATCAATCTTGGCTCATATCCCAAATTGAAAATGTCTAAATCTCTTGAAAGCAAAATAACTTTTTCTTTTCCATATAATCTTTATCTCTGTCTCGTTTTTATTCATAAGTTTAGTTTAAACCCAATAAAGAAAAATATTGGATCATTTATTGTGACATTTTAGACCAAAATCGAATAAGCTATGAAGAACAATTGGGTTTTGGTTATCCCACATCGAGCTCTAAAGTAAAGTAGCCAGAAGATGTTGAGTTAAAATAGGAAAGGAAGTTTTGGTTATCCCACATCAAGCTACGAAGTAAAATAGCTGGAAGATGTTGAGTTAAAATAAGCGTTAATTACCAAAATAGTACTTTTTCTTGATCCATTTCCCAAAAGGGTACAAAACCAGCTAGCCTTCCCAATTTGGTCATGTGCTAATGTGCAATCGTGCGATCCCATTAGTTTCTTGCCACGTGTCCCAAACAAATAGGGGGATACCAATCATTGCAGGCCCACCCACTAACACTTGTACCTCACGTGTGTATAAGCAAATGTGCGATTTGAAATGTGCTAATGTGCGATTTTTGGCCATGTGTCACATCTCCTTTTTGTCTTATTATTAAAGATATTAAAAGACTATAATACCCCCGTCTTTATATAAAATTAACTCACCACTCATTCTTTCTCATTTATTTTTTTCACCTCTCTACTCCTTTCCATTTTTTTCCAGTCACCACCACCTGCCACATATCAACACCACCATCACCACCCCATCACCATCACCACCTGATCAACACCACAACAAATCCGCCATCACCACCTCATCACCAGCAACACCTGATCAACACCACCACAGATCCACCATCACTCTTTGTACAACGACGTCAAAAGACACCAGCCACCGCCATAAATGGATCTTGGCCCCACCTGGAAACCACCTCCATAAACAGATCTTGTCGCGGCCTGGAAGCAAGTGTTGGCGCTGATGCTTTCAAGATGACACTTTTTTTTTTTCTTTTTTCTTTTGGGGTATGCTATTAGATAAGATTGAGTTGACTTTATAAGGGAAAACAAAGGGTAATCATTGATGATTGATTGTAATTGTTTTATGAAAATGCATATCGAGTGTCTGATTGAATGCTTCATCAAAACAGTTTGCTACAATTGATCGAATTTTATGTATAGACTTGTTGATATATGGTGTCAAGGCAAGTGGATTAAGTCATGATATCAAGGCAAGTGGATTAATTACATATCAATTTTATCATTGTTGATATATGCTATAATAGTGTTTATACGTTCAAAAAAAATATATTGAAGTTATAGTAGAAGAAAACCGTTGGCCAGAATAAATGGCCAAAATAAGTCGGAGAAAAAAAGAGAGAAGAAGCGAAGTCGTACATTCACACATTTAAATCGCACTTTTGAATCTGGAAATAAAGCGAATTCGCACATTTAATAGGTAGCAAAATCACACATTTATTTGACTTATATAACTAAGGGTAAATAAGTAATTTTTGTCTGGACACATGGGGGACAAGTGATAGTGGGTGGGACAAGGGACAAGTGATAGTGGGGGACAAGTCTTATTTGTCTGGGACACGTGGCAAGAAACTAATAGGATCGCACGATCGCACATTAGTACATGATCAAATTGGGAAGACTAGCTGTTTTTGTACCCTTTTAGGAAATGGATCAAGAAAAAGTACCCTTTGGCAATTCTACGTGAGCTTATACTAAGCTTAGTAAATGTAAATTCTATGCTGTAAATGTCTAATATTATAATGAAGTTTCTTTTAACTGATATTTTTATGCCATAACAAAAGCTTAAATATTAATTCAGCTAAAGTATGATAAACACCCAAAATTGAAGCAGTCAAAACAACATATCGCGCGCGGGTAAAGGTGATGCAGATAATGCGACCATGTCAAGACCACCATGTGCAATAAAAATATACAACTAATTGTTATGCTTTAAATTTAAGACACATGATGTTAGTCAGCAAACTCCAGAAACGTACGTTATATATTCAAGAGTTCAAAGAATGTTTTATAGTAACAATCTTAATGCTACTATAGTTTAAGTCCATCGAGAATGTACTTTTTTTTCAACTAAGGCGAGTACAATATTTGTTCAAGCTCACGATCCAGCTATGCTAAGCGCGGAATTACAAAAGGCACTTGATGAACATATATAGGCTTAACAATGTTTGGAACTTACACGAACAACACATGAACATGGAAGATTTTGCTATGAAGTCAATCGTGATTCGCAAACAAGCTTCTTGCAACTTTTGTACAAAATTTAGAGCTTCAATTCGGTGGCTTTATAGAGGGTATGATCTAGCACACACGTATTGTTTTTTGTATATTTGGAACTTGTAATATTGCATGCATAGTTTTGTAATTGATGACTAAGAAGTAGGAACTATCTGATTGTATTAGTAACTTATGTTTTAAAATGTTGTCTAAGATATTGAGAAATAATTAAAAAAATCAACAAACCATACTATATAAAACTAATACAAGTATAAACATACATAGCCTATATAAGCTAGTGTTTACTAAATCATCTAGCTATCATAAACAATAAAATCAAAGCAAGTTATCATTCCCCTATTACTGGAATATTGTTTCACATAGCACATCTTTTACAGAACCAGACATATATGTCATTACTTGGCATCATCACCCATCTCCACTACAAAACCAGACTATTTATCCTTTCTTTATCCATAAGTTTAGTTTGAAACCCAATAAAGAAAAATGTTAGGCCCTTTTAATGTGACATTTTAGACCAAAATCAAATAAGCCACGAGGAACATTTGGGTTTTGATTACCCCACATCGAGCTATGAGGTAAAGTAGCTACAAGATCTTGAGTTTAAATTAGAAGGGTCGGATACCATAAAATGTAGGCTAGTTGATGTTTTCAAAGGCTTTTTGATTTGAACTTTCTGGCATGTGTCTACTTCTACGTAGGCTTATACTTAGTAATGTAAATTCACATGCGGGAAAGCTTCTTTAAAAAAGTCGCCTTAGAATTTCAATTAGGTTTCTAATATTATAACAAAGTTTTTTTGTTTTTTTTTTTTTTCATGGCATAACCCAAGCTTAAAGATTAAGTCAACTAAGAATGTTATTTCACCGTATCAGAAAGGCTTTGCTAGATCAGTTTACTCAACCTGAGATGTTTTGATGTCATGTCACAAAGGTGACATTATGGGCTAGGGGTGAGCATCGGGCCGGAACCGATCCCGTCCCGACGAAGCCCGATCCCGATTGTGTCCGGAATCCTAAACCGACCCCCGATCCCGATTGTGTTCGGTTAGTCGGTATCGGAATCGGTCGGATTAGCTTGTTATTGATCGGAATCATACCGTCCCGACCCGACTCCCGAGTTCGCCGGAATAGCAAACCGACTCCCGACCCGTTTGCTAGTCGGGATCGGAATCGGGCCGGCGGGTTGGTCGGGATCGGGCCGGGAATCGGCAAGTTAGTATTTAATGATTCGAGCTCACAGTGACATCCAATTGGGCAGTATGTAAGCATCGAACCTTTCTCCTTAAGGGATAAACCCCGCTCCTGCTTCTATTTTTTCTGGCCCCTGAAGGTCCATGGTGAGACTCGAACCTGATATTATTATTCCCTCCAAGTTCTTTTTAATCTCAAATCTTGTCTTTTTAATCAAATAAAATTGATGGGTTCCTTAATTTCCACCAAAATAAGATTTTGTAAAATAACTCACCTCCATATGTTACTATAGTGGCTAAATTTAAAACATATTCATTAACAAACTGTCTAAAATCAGTTGGTTTTTGGTCATCCCACATCGAGATATAAAGAAAAGTAGCTAAAAGATGTTGAGTTTAAATAGAAAGGGAACGATACCGTCAAATGTAGGCTAGTTGATGTTTTCAATAACCCTTTTTTTTTATCCACTGGCATGTATCATATGCTGGTAGGGTCACTTAAAATGGGCTTTTCTAAATCTCCATTAGCTTACTAAGATTGTGAATAAGTTTAATGTTGATGTCCCTTTAAAGTACGGAGTAGCTTTATAGTGTTTCAGCTCTTTTGATATAACTGGTTATAGTGTCGATATGGCTGGGCTTTGGGCTTGGGCTGGGCTTGTGAATAAGTTTAAGATTAACTAATTGGAATCAAACTAATGCTTTAGTCACTTGCTGTCTTGTCTAATCATGTCCAGAATGGTAAGTAGTCAATGTTTGGTTTTTGAGGTGTTGTATGAGAACCATAGTTTTGAAAAATAGTACATCACATTACCTAACTTAGAAAGGTTATTACGGTAATTGTCAAAGTACAAACGACTGTCAGTCTGTCACAGTATGCAGTTCGATAGTTTGTTATGGTTGATAATCCATAGTTCGATCATTGGTTATGGTTATGTTTTAAAATGCTGTCTAAGATATTGAAAAAAACAAATCAACCATAGTAAATAAAAATAATGCAAGTATAAATACATACATACATAGCCTATATAAGCTAGTGTTTACTAAATCACCCAACTATCTGAACTGGGTATCGAGTCTCGGTTGAATCAGCTAATCGCGTTTGACAACATTGTCGTCTATAACTTCGTTTCTTATCAGCATCAATCGCCATGACATCTTGTTTACTAACGGTCCTACCCACGCTGAAGAACCTGTCTACAAAGTATAATACTGGGTGTCGAGAAGATTGGGTGCTCGCGTGGTTGCGTATATTTACCTTTACGGATTCAGTACCACTTTACTTCCTCCTTCGATTTACAAACTACACAGCTAACCTATTGAGCTTTTCAGCAAGTGTAGCATAAGGTCCCTGCAACAATGGTCATGGCATCAAAATGAATAATGTGCCCCTATAATTGGAAGACAAAGTACAAAGAAATAAAACATTTTGAAATCTATCTTTTATTGCAATATATAGCTATTTACCATCATGAAAATCATTTATTGTGGATAACAATTAAATTACAGACTTGGCGGTAAAATTTTCAAGTAGTATAGTTTAGACGTTTCGATCCAATTATTGGAGTTGCTCACTTCAGTTTACACTACCCAATAAGAGTATCAAAAGTTGTAAGTTAATGTTATTATTTTTTTACCACAACTAGAAACATGAATTACATGACAAGGCAACTTATCACGTAAGCATATCAGATAGAGTTATTTACAAACCTGAGCTTTTGTGGTTCTAGAACCAAAATTTGGACGCGTCAGTGCCAAAACTACTTTACTATCATCATCCAGAACCCAAATATACCTTAGTGAGTGCACATTAAACCAAAAGCTATCAATAGCTTGCTCACTAAAATCACAACCTTGCATTTTGAGTTTTCTTAATCTTGGGCACCCCATTGATAACGCCTTTAGTCCTTCATCGGATCCTCCTATATAAGCAAGAGAAAGAAATCTTAGATTAATATCATATTTGCCGATAAACCCCAAACCTACATCCGTCACATGTTCTTCATAAAGATCGATGGTTAGCCTCTCAAGTTCTTCACATGTTCCAAATCAATACATCCTTGTGCCACAGCAATGAGTCCCACGTGAGTCCCGGAGCAATACCTAAAGGTGAGCTTGCGCAATTTTTTGCAAACTTACTTGCAATCCCTTGTCTCCACATACATCTTCGGTATCGAGGACTTCTAAGTTGGGACACATCTGAATAAATGAGCACTGACAATTTGCTTCAACATCCAGATAGTGAAATTCCAATTCCCTTAGCTGATTCAAAAGAGGGTATACAAACGAAAGTGAAAGTTCATGAAAATCATATATTCCTAGACAACGAATAGTTGATGGAAAATTAAAACTACCATACTCCATATCTTCTCTATATAGAGCGCCACAGAAATGTTCTAACTTAACAGCATGGCTAAAAGCATCTCTTAGGTCATCTATATAGCTCGTACCAACATTTAAAGATACTAAAGATTTGCTACAATTTTTAACCAGAAGTGCAACATCTTTAACATCAAATTGATCACAAAAGTACTTAGAAGAGAACGTTTCAATTCCTGCATTATTCAAAGCCAGTTCTTGTAACCATTTCACGCATCCTCCATCCAGATCTTTAAGGCCTAAACAGAATGTCCTTAACTCATTACAACCCTTAGAAATATGCATTAGTCCATTCTCGGAAATCCCTTCACAATCAACAATCTTTAAAACCTTTAAATCTTTACCACGGGTTCTAGCCAAGAGCTCGAGATCCGAATCATGAATAGCCACATTACGAATGTGAAGTGATCTCAAGCACTTAAACGAAGAAGATATTTCTCGAATCCATGGGGTGATGTACACACCCGATTTCTGTCTCAAATCAATTCGAGACGGATATCCTTTTAAGGTTAGGGACTCGAGAAACGGAAAGCGTTGAGATAAACGCAATGGCGTGGGAGAGTAATGCAAGTGAACAGTTACGTGTTTACGTGTCATACAATCGATCTCGTACCATCTACAGCAAACCAAAGAAACCGAGTTTCGATCACTAGGATCATGTATGTAAGGGATAACACAGTTAGCCACTGTCTCCATTGGGTTTATTATATCTAAATTGCAAACATAAACATGTTAAAACATGCACGTAAAAAACTACTAAGATGTCATCAAAAAGTAAGCCAACAGTTGATATAAAGTACTAAAAAATAGTTATAGCGGATAGAAATCATATAAAAAAAATTCTTACGATTGATTAATCAGATGAGTGTTTTTCTTCTCGTGTGAAAGTGTTTAAGGTTTCGGCTTATTTTATACTCAGGTTACTGTATGCTCTTTTTCTTGGGCTTAGCTTATTTTGAATTTATGGGCTTGCATGCATGTGTTCAGTATTTATTATGTAAGCCCATAAAAATTAAAATTAAACCAGTTGAACAAAATATATCTAAATCATATATAAGTAAATAATAAGCTTAAACAAACACTGTATGTCTTATAGGCTTGTTTTAATTTTCTCGTATTTTTGGAGTTGTGGGCTTATAAAAACTCATAAGCCTAGAAGTCTGAATAAACCAGAAAAAACAAATAAATAAATAAATAAATAACACCCCCTACAAATAAAACACATTACAAAACGCCATCAATTTCTAAATCTTAAATCTATTCGATCTTTTGGAGAAATTAATGTTTATTGATCACTACTTTTTGTTCTTCAATAAAAACTATTACTCCGTAACGTTTAGTCTAAAAAGCGTAAAAGTATCGGCCTACCCAGAGGATTCTTTGGCCTAATGGTTGGAGGTTGCTTTTCAAGGCCTATGATCTTGAGTTCGAATCTTGTAATTGCATTTTTTTATCTTTGGGCTATGGAATGCTAGAAATAATTTTACTCCTTCACAAATACTATATACCTTTGGTTTAGAAATTTAAGAAATTCAAAAGGGGCTATCAGCACAGCTTGTTGCTCGTTTTCTAGTGATTACTTGGCTGCCGATCGAACATCTGATTACTATCAAGCCTGATACAAGTGCTGTAAACGTTGCACCAACCGTTTTGATAATTTAGTATCTTGGTGTTTTACAAAATCTACAACCTTGGTATTGACAGACCAGTGTTATTGCTATTTATAACTACAAGTCTACAACCAATGCACATTAGCAAGTCGATTCTCTATCATGCTATGCTGAAAATATGGTATTCAAGATCACCGGTGACCCAACCGGATGACTTTATAACTAATTAAAGAAATGTGCCTTTTGTATATTACTAACTTATGTTTATTGCTTGTGTACTTTTGTAGAGAGTATCGACTTATATTATTCCATAGTAACTTATGTTTTAGAATGTACCCATTGACTAATGTTAATTGAAAACAAAACCAAAGACCCTAAAAACTAAAACTAATGCAATTATAAAAGTGTAACATATGTAGGGGTTTAGTCATCCCACATCGAGCAATGAAGAAAAGTAACAACAAATGTGAAGGGAAGGATCCCAACAAATGTAGGCTAGTTGATGTTTTCAATTGCTCTCTTTTTTCAGAGCTTCCAGGATGTATCAATTCCTACTGATGTAAAATCATATGCTGGTATGGTCTGTTAAAGTGGGCTTTTCCAAATCTTAGTTAGCTTACTAATATTATGAATAAGTTTAATGTTGATGTCCCTTTAAAGTAGCTTACAATGTTTCATCTCTTTCGATTGACCTGGTTATGGTTGGTCTGAGGAGGCTCAAAGTAAAAAAATTAAACAGTTATTTTTCTATTTGATTTAGCTAAACACGCTAAAATGTTTTAGCAAGAAGTTATATTACTCAAAGCCCGCTATATAATAAGCAATATATCTACGATGGCTTTATTAAGTAAGCGCATAAGCCATCACTTTAATTAGAATGAACAAACCGTTGTTCTTGCGACATTACTCTGGTTCAAATATGAAGTCTGTTAAGCCCTTAATTTTCTTAAGTAGTCCAATTAACTCTTCTTACTTATACTAGTAATACACATCGAGTCAACTCATATCACATTTATTTTTTGTTTTTTTTGTTTTTGTGGCAAATGCCTGATAGCTAGAATACTGTTTCACATAGCGACTACAAAACCAGTGGTTATGAAGTCAATCATGAACAAGTTTCTTGCAACTTTCACACAAAGTCTAGAGCTTCAGTGGCTTTATAGAGGGTATGATCTAGCACAAACGTATTGCCTTTTGTATATTAGTAACGTACTTATGTTTATCCATGTATAGTTTTTTCTATATTTCAAACTACTTGTAATATTTCATGTGTAGTTTGTAATTGATGACTAAGAAGTAGGAACAATCTGAAATATATTAGTAACTTATATTTTAAAATGTTGTCTAATATATTAAAAAATAATAATAATAATAATAAATAAATAAAATAAAATAAAAAGTCAAGAAACCATGGTAAATGAAACTAATGCAAGTACAAATACACACATAGCCTCTATAAGCTAGCGTTTACTAAAAACCAGCTATCAACTTTCAAGGCTATATATTGCGTGGTAGATCTAAAGAAGCTGAATTGAGTATCGAGTATCGGTTGAATCAGCTAATCAATTCGATAACAATGTCATCTAAAAAAAAAAAAAAAAAAAAAAAAAAAAAAAATCAAAGCAAGGTGCTATTCCAGTTATTCGTTAGAGGGTGCTTGGGATTGATTGTTTTTCTAACTTATTCACTTTATTCAATAAGCACTTTGTGCGCTGTCATATTTGGATCACCTAAGCTGCTTTTGATTATTTTCGAGCTAAATATGTCTAGATATCCATATATAACTCATAATTATGAACTATTAAAAAGAAACTTATGGTTTGAATTGTTCCCATTGACTTAATGACAATTAAAAACAGAACCAGAGACCATGAAAAATAAAACTAATGCAATTATAAAAGCCTAACGAATGAGAATTGGTCTTTAATCTATACATTAACAAGTTGTGTAAAATCAAATGGGGTTTAGTCATCCCACATTGAGCTATGAAGAAAAGTTGCTACAAGATGTTGAGTTTAAATACGACGGGAAGACTAAAATCAAAAAGTAGGCCGTTTGATGTTTTCAAAGGCTTTTTCGGTTCTTTTCTTGCATAGTAATGTAAATTCATGTGTGGTTTAAAATATACTTTTAACACTCCCAAATTTACCACGCTGAAGAACCTGTATACAAAGTATAATACCGGGTGTCGAGAAGATTGAGTGCTCTTGTGGTTCAATATATTACCTTTACGGATTCCATACCATGCACTTTACTTCCTCCTTCGATCTACAAATTATACAGCTAACCTATCGAGCTTTTCAACAAGTGTAGCATTAGGTCCCTGCAACAAAGGCACGGCATCAAAATGAATAATGTGTCCTTATAATTATATCCGGTAGCCAAAGTACAAAGAAATAGAACATTTTGAAAGACTCGTGACTTTAAGCAAATTGGAACATCGACTTAAGCATCTTAGAATTAAAACATTTTGAAATCTAACTTTTACAGCAATATATGGCTTTTTACCGTGACGAAAATCATATTTTGCGGATAACAATTATTGGAGTTCCACACTTCAGTTTACGCTACTGAATAAGAGTACCAAAAGTTGTAAGTTAATGTTTTTATTTTGATACCACAAAAAGAAACATGAATTACTTGACAAGGCAACTTATCACATATATTATCGATGATAGAGCTAATACAAAATCCACATAAAAGCATATCAGATCAAGATAAAGTTGTTAACAAACCTGAGCTTCCATGGTAGTAGAACGAAAATTTGGACGTGTCAGTGCCGAAACTACTTCACGATCATCATTCAGAACCCAAATATACCTTAGCGATTGTACATTAAACAAAAAGCTAGCAATTGCTTCCTCGCTAAAATTACAACTCTGCATTTCAAGTTTTCTTAATCTTGGGCACCCCAGTGATAATGCCCTTAGTCCTTCATCGGATCCTCCTATATTAGCAAGAGAAAGAAATCTTAGATTAATACCATACTTTCCGATAAACCCCAAACCCACATCCGTCAAAGCATCCTCATAAAGATGGATCCTTAGCCTCTCAAGTTTGGTGCAACCGATTAACATAGCTCGGAACCCATTGTCTAGTGGTGTAATTGTGTCTATATCATCTTCGTTTTTACGTACCCACAAGTAGAGAACACACAAATTCTTCAAATTAGTACCTATACACTCCAAAGCTTCATTTGAAATATCTCTGAGTTCAATATCTAGATATTCCAAATCAATACATCCTTGTACCACAGCAATGAGTCCCACGTGAGTCCCGGAGCAATACCTAAAGGTGAGCTTGCGCAATTTTTTGCAAACCTGACTTATTACTTGCAACCCCTTGTCTCCACATACATCTTCGGTATCGAGGACTTCCAAGTTGGGACACCTCTGAATAAAGGAACACTGACAATTTGCTTCAACATCTACATAGTAAATTTCCAATTCCCTTAGCTGATTCAAAAGAGGGTTTACAAACGAAAGTGAAGGTTCAGGAAAATCATATATTCCTAGACAACGAATAGTAGATGGAAACTTAAAACTACCACACTCCATATCTTCTCTATAAATAGCCCCCTTGAAATGTTCTAATTTAACAGCATGGCTAAAAGCATCTCTTAGGTCATCTATATAGCTCGTACCAACAGTTAAAGATACTAAAGATTTGCTACAATTTTTAACCAGAAGTGCAACATCTTTAACATCGATATATAATCGATCACAAAAGTACTTAGAAGAAAACGTTTCAATGCCTGCATTACGAAGAGCCAGTTCTTGTAACCATTTCACGCATCCCTTCTCTCCATCCAGAACTTTAAGGTCTAAACACAACGTCCTTAACTCAGTACAACCCTTAGAAATATGCATTAGTCCATTCTCGGAAATCCCTTCACAATCAACAATCTTTAAAACCTTTAAATCTTTACCACGGGTTCTAGCCAAGAGCTCGAGATCCGAATCATGAATAGCCACATTACGAATGTGAAGTGATTTCAAGCACTTAAACGAAGAAGATATTTCTCGAATCCATGGGGTGATGTACACACCCGATTTCTGTCTCAAATCCATTCGAGACGGATATCCTTTTAATGTTAGGGACTCGAGAAACGGAAAGCGTTGAGATAAATGCAATGGCGTGGGAGCGTAATGCAAGTGAACAGTTACATGTTTACGTGTCATAGAATCGATCTCATACCAACTACCGCAAACCAAAGAAACCGAGTTTCGATCACTAGGATCGTGTATGTAAGGTATAACGCAGTTAGCAACTGTCTCCATTGGGTTTATTGATAATTTGATATACCTAAATTGCAAACATAAAAACGTCAAAACATTAGTTGTTATAAACCTAGTTTGACAGCAACATAAGAAATCAACAAAAAGTACGCCAATATTTGATATAAAGTACTACGTAGTAAAAGTTAGTTGTCGAAATTTGTGCATTATATTAAGACAAAGACAAAAAAAAAAAATAATAAATAAAAAAATTAAAAAAAAAAAAAAAAAAAAAAAAATCTTACGATGGATTAAACAGATTTGTGTTTTTCTTCGTCGTGTGAGCTTTTGATTATCGTACTTTTTCCTCACGAGCTTATTAGGTTTTGGTTTATTTTATAGGTGAGTAGTATATGCTTATTTTCTTGGGCTTATTTTAATCTGTATGGGCTTACATGTATTTATCGCGTTAGCCCGTAAAATTTAAAATAAGTTGTTTGAAGAAAAATCGGAATCATATAAGCTGGAAATAAGTTTTTTTCTAAAATAAAGTTTTAGATTAGTTTTCTTTAAGGTGTTTCTTACTTATGTCTCAGAGCACAGTGAGGAGGTAAGCCTCCTCATTTGGGGCCCACGGAGTGGCATATCACTTTAACAAACCTCTACAACTAACTCTCATCACTAACAACTAACCTCAACTTACTCGTTTGAGGCTCTACAATTACCTATTTTATTTTTTTTACTCAAAAGAGTAAAATACCAAATCTGACAAACAAGGACGAAAAGGATGTTTATTTGCTTCGTCGTGCAAACGAAGAGTAACAAAGTGGCAAGCTACAACAAGCTCACCTGGTGTGGTGAAGAGGTGTGGCGAAGTGCCACCTTGGACTGGCGAAGTGCTCCAATGAGCTGCACCCAGTGCTCTTAGCTTGTCTAAATTTATAAGCCTAGAAGTTTGAATAAACCGTAAAGAAAACAAAGGCCCCTTTCGAAATAGAACACATTACAAAATGCTATAAATTTCTCATGTCTATAGTATTATTGTTCATCGGGAGCCTTTTCGGGATCTTCAAACGGTCCGCTCTATGCTCACTACGGAAGAAATGAGGTTAAAGTCACGGGTACAAGATACATTTGTTGATTCTACATCATTCTCACCAATGGCATTATTGGTCAATTCTGGTTCTAATGCTCACCATTCTTCTCCTACGGAAAAGGTACACAAACCTTGCTTCAATCTTAATAAGGGGACGTGTCATTTTGGTTCATATTGCAAATTTCTACATAATGGAATTCACGGTAACCCTTCTTTGTCGTCAAATTGTGGCATTAGTTTAAATGTTACATCCTCATCCAATTTGACTCAAAATGACTTATTAACCTTACAAGACCTTTTGGCTAAATTGGGATGTCATGGCTCTCCAAATATTGCACCACCTGTTAATACCTAGCCAGCCCAACCTATGTCGTCGCTAAACTGCTGTTGCAGCAGAAACTGTGCATTTCCAGGTTTAGTCCGGGAAAAGGAAAAATTCTACCAAAACTGTAAAATCACCCAAAACTATGATACAAACTGTCCACTTAAATCAAACGAAGTCAATAGTTTTCGAAAATAACGATACAAAATGATGTCAATACAAATACAAATCACATACTAAATCCCTAATCGTCATCAGATTGAGATTCACCATCTTCATCATCATGTACCATCTGGCTAGTTCCAGAAGCAAAGGTTGGGTTGTAAAGTTGGTCGGGAAGAAACCCTTGGGGAGTAGAGCTAGGGTCGGGAACCACTGAGGGAGTGTACATCGGGGGAGGGGTGAAGAACGAGGAAAAAACTCCTTCTGCTTGTTGTCGGTTGAAGTAAGCAAAAAAGTCGGTAACAACGTTTTGTGTACTTGCAGCTGCCTGTGTATATCGCTTAGCTTGTTCTATGCACCTCGCTGTTTCTGCCTCCTGTTCCCTAATCATCCGAGCAACATCATCAACACGTACCATCTGGCTAGTTCCCGTAGCAAAGGTTGGGCTGTAAGGGTTATGGTCGGGAAGAAACCCTTGGGGAGTAGAGCTACAGTCAGGAACCACCAAGGGAGTGTACATTGGGGGAGGGGTGTAGGATGAGGAAAAACCTGCTTTTGCTAGTTGTTGGTTGAAGAAAGCAAAAAAATCGGTAAGCTTCTTTTGGAAACTTGCAACTGCCTGTGCATCTCGCTCAATTTGTTCTTTATGCCTTGTTGTTTCTACCACCTTTTCCCTAATCTGAGCAACTTCTTCCTGGGTAAAATAACCTTGCGTAGGTTGTGAGCTGCTGCTAGAAACCTGTAAATCACCCAAAATGATGTCAATACAAATACAAATCACAACTAAATCCCTACTCGTCATCAGATTAAGAATCACCATCACCATCATCACGTACATGGATTTACATATTTGACAAGATAACTTTATCACTCCCTACCCCTTGGATGAAACATATATTATCTATGATAGAGACGATGCAAAATCTAAATAAAAGCATAATAGATATACTTATTTACAAACCTCGAAATCTGGACGGGTGAGCCCCAGTCTAGTATCATTATCGCTGTTAAACCAAATATACCGAAGTGATTTTATATTTAACCAAAAATCCTTGACTGCTTGATAGCTAAAGGGACAATTCGTCAATTCCAATTTTTTTAATTTTGGGCACCCCTTTGATAACTCCATAAGGCCTTCATCGGATCCGCCAATACTAGCAAGACACAGATCTCTCAAATTAACACCATACTTACCGATAAACCCCAAACCTACATTTGTCAAAGCTTTGGGATAAAGATCAAGAGTTAGCCTCTCAAGTTTGCTGCAACCAATCAACATAGCTCGGATCCCATTGTCTAGTGGTAAAATTGTATTGTATTCTTCATCTTCTTTTTGCTGTGCACGGATACGGAAAACACGCAAATTCTTCAAATTAGATCCTATACACTCCAAAGCTTCATTTGAAATATTAGTGAGTTTGACATGTAAATATTCCAAATCTGGACATCCTTGTGCCACAGCCATTAATCCCACATGAGTCCCGGAGTAAACAGTCAATTTGCGCAATTTCTTGCAATAATGACTAATAAAGCTCAATCCGACATCTCCACACACATGCTCCGTATGAAGAATTTCCAAGTTAGGACACCTCTGAAGAAAGAAACACTGACAAGACCACTCGTGTGGAACAACTAACCCCTTAAAGTCCAATTCCCTTAACCGATTCAATAGGGGTTCAACAAACCGAATAGAACCTTCAGGCAAACAACTTAAGCCTAAACTATGAATACTCGAGGGGAACTTAAAACCGCTATACTGCTTGTCTTCATCAAAATAAGCGCCGAACAAATCTTGCAAGTTAACAGCATTACTAATGGCCTGTGCTGCATCGTCTATAAGACATGAATCAACTCTTAACGAAACTAAAGACACCCTACATTTTTCTACAAGGAACGCAACATCTTCCTGACCAAAGGGAGTATTAATAGCATCAATATACGAGAACTTCTCAATCCCTGTTTTACGCAACGCCAGCACGCGTAACCATTTCCCACGTTCCTCTACCACCTCGTCACCAACAACCAAATCAACTTTTTCCAAACATAATTCTCTCAACTCGCTAAAGTGCTTAGCAACACACATTAGCCCATTCTCTGAAAACCCTTCACACATAAAAAATTTCAAACTCATCAGATCCTTCCCTCGGGTTTTTGCAAGGAAGTCGAGATCAGAATCACGAATAACTGAATGACGAATACGGAGCGATTTTAAGCGCGTAAGAGAGACAGATATTTCCCGAATCCACTCATTTACGTCATCAGTTCCTCCAGTAACACATTTTATTCCTTTTATTGTTAGGGATTCGAGAGACGGAAACCGTTTAGATAAACGAGACGGTGGGGGTGCGTAATGCACGTGCACGGTCAAGTGCTTACGTGTGAAACAATCGATCTCGTTCCAACTACGACAAACCAACGAAACAGAGTTCCTGTCATCACCATTCTGTATGTACGGAATAACACAGTTGAATACAGTATCCATTGAAGACATTTGACCCTCCTTCAAGTAGTAAAAAAAACACGTAAGACAGCAACTTAAATAGCAATAAAAACACGTTAAAATGCACAAAGAAAACAACATAAAACTATAAAAAGCAGCATAAACAGCATTAAAAACGACAAAAATGTAAAAATGCAAAAACTGGCAACCTATACAGCACTAAAAAAACAGCAAAATAATCAATAAAAGAACAAAACTAAAAAGAGCAAAACTAACAGCAACTTAATAGAAATATACTACAGACTAAGCTTATTTGGCCGGCTTATATTTATGAACTTATTTTTCAATTTAGTTTGTTTACGCTTACTTAGCAGGCTTATGAGCTTACTGGCTTATTAAACCTTTTTTTCTATATAAAGCTTATAAGCTTATAAGCCGACGAAATACGCTTAAACCAGTGTCGTAGCTGGGTTAACGGAGGCCCAGCACAAAACAGATTATAACTATAACTGACGATTAAAAATATATTGTAACGATCTAGTTTTAATTCTTATGAGTTTTTTAATCATATATCGTCAATATTTTGATGTTAGAAATGAACTTTGAGGCCACAACTATATAGAAAGGAATATATTTTGAGGCCCCTAAAACTTTGAGGCTTGTGCCGTAGCGCACCTCACACATCCTCGTATACGGCTCTGGCTTAAACAACCACCCCCTAATAAGCTCATATGCTAGGGTTATTTGTCTATTCTTAATTGATGGGCTTATGAGCTTATCAAACAAATAAGCTTAGACAAACACTGGCTTATCATATTTGCAATAAGCTCATAAGCCCCAAAATTTTAGGGTGTTTGGATCAGCTTATTTAGCTGGCTGATGGGCTTATTTGACTTTGGAAAAGCCGATAAGCTCACTTATTGAAGCTTATGAACTTATGAACTTCGCATTATTGGCTTAAGCCAATAATCTAAACTTAATAAGCTCTTAAAAAGTGAGCTTGTCAGCTTTTTCCAAAATCAAATAAACCCATAATAAGCCAGCTAAATAAGCTAATCCAAACGCCCTATAATTAAGATTATGAGGTTTTCAAAAGGTCGGAAAAATAAGCTTAAACAAAAACCCCCTAATAAGCTAATAAGCCAGAATAAGTACGAATGAATAAACTAATAAAAAAGCTGAAATGAAGGAATTAAACCTGATAAGCGAATGAATGCAGGGATTTATGAGGTGAATGGATCTAACAAGTACAAGTGATTAAGTGAAGTGAGGGACTTATATCATTCGGGTCGACCCGCATCTCTTTTTATAATGGTACAGTACTTGGATTTATCAAGTACTGACTCACTAGTCACTGCCATTGTAAAGTTGATAGTTATGTTTGTTACTCTATCAGTCTCAAAATAATTGACCACAAGAAAATATTATTTTTACAGCTTTTTTTTTCTTATTTTTTGAGCAAAAGACAATTTTACTCTTAACAAATTGCAGTAATTTTTAACTTTTTTAAAGTTTATAATAATAGTATTAAATTTGATCTATATTCCCTATCTATTTTTGGAAGTGAACAATTAATTTGGGACAAGCCGAATGTTGTTTAAGATTTATTTAGTTACAAATATTTTCAAATATGAACTAATCATTTCTATAAATACATGATTTAAACACATATAATTAAAGTAAGTGGGTTTCAATAAGGTATGTATTGATATCAAACTAAGTTCATACTTGAAAATGTTTTTAATTAAAGAAAGTTTATACAACACCCATGAAGTTGTTGTTTGTAAAATAAAATAAAATAAAATAAAATAACTTTTTGATAGCCTCTTAGTGTGTGTTTCTTTTTTTTATGAATTAAGGGTCCATTTGGTTTGTAGATGGGTTTATGATTTTGATTTGGATTTGGTTTATAATTTGGATTTGGATTTGAGATAAGAGAAAAAATAATATTAAATAATTTTTATATATTAAAATATAAATTAAAATTATAATAAAATGATAATAAAATAAGAGATAAGCGGTAACACCAGTAAACCACAAATGTCATAAAACCCCTTCAACCCCTACTTTACTCATATTTGGGTTATAATCCTAAACCCTACTTCCAAAAATGCAATCAAACAACTAGTTTTAGATTTATAACCCAAAATCCATGATAATCCCACAAACCAAATGGGCCCTAAGAAGAATGAGAACAAATTTAGCCACACATTTCAAATGATGAAAAAGAATTTAAGAGGAGATACATTTATATTTGTAGATGCATCTCAAATGTGCGATTGTGATTTTTTTTCGCTCTTCACATACTTTAATTTTATTAGAAATATGCAATTATGTATTAGGCCGTTCTTTGAAATCCTTTCACACTAAACAATCTTTAAAACCTTTATCTATACTACTTATAAAGGAGGAATGATTCTCTCTCCAAAAAATTCATATGTACAAAAAATGATGCATGGTTTACAACACTTTAAAGCAAGCAATTTTCATAATTATAACAACCAAAGCATTGTGTACAACAAAAACTAGCATGAATCGAAATTCCGACTACTTTCCTTAGAATTCTACATTAATAGCATTAAAAACACCCCTACACCCGATATTACAATCATTTAAACACAATGTACAACCCTCATTCTACATTAACAACATTAAAAACACCCCTACACACAATATTACAATCATTTAAACACAATGTACAACCTTCATTCTACATTAATAACATTAAAAACACCCCTACACCAATATTACAATCATTTAAACACAATGTACAACCCTCCATCTTAACCTAGACACGAACCTGTGACCAAGACTCGACTCGATACACAAAGCTGTGAGCTCAAGCTCACGGCATCCCTTGTTTTCGTGACTCAATAACAACGATAACAACAAAAGGAAAGAAAATGATATCAAACAATTATTTAGCTTCATATTTATTAGTTTTAATCTTTATTTAATAAAAAACTCTTGAAAATTCATGTACTTATCCCCCACCGTTAAACAAAAAGCTAGCAATTGCTTCCTCGTTAAAATTACAACTCTGCATTTCAAGTTTTCTTAATCTTGGGCACCCCATTGATAACGCCCTAAGTCCTTCATCGGATCCTCCTATATAACCAAGAGAAAGAAATCTTAGATTAATACCATACTTGCCGATAAACCCCAAACCTACATCCGTCAAAGCTTCCTCAAAAAGTCGGATGCAGAGCCTCTCAAGTTTAGTGTTACCGATTAACATAGCTTTGAACCCATTGTCTAGTGGTGTAATTTTTTCTATATCGTCTTCATCTTTACATACACGCATATAGAAAACACGCAAATTCTTCAAATTAGTTCCTATACACTCCAAAGCTTCATTTGAAATATCTTTGAGTTCAATACGCAGATATTCCAAGTTACAACATCCTTGTGCCAGATCAATCAGTCCCATGTGTGTCCCGGAGCAATACTTAAAGGTGAGCTTGCGCAATTTTCGGCAAAACTGAGTTATTACTTGCAACCCCTTGTCTCCACATACGTCTACAGTAAAGAGGACTTCCAAGTTGGGACACCTCTGAATAAAGGAACACTGACAATTTGCTTCAGCATCTACATAGTAAATTTCCAATTCCCTTAGCTGATTCAAAAGAGGGTTTACAAACGAAAGTGAAGGATCAGGAAAATCATATATTCCTAGACAACGAATAGTAGATGGAAACTTAAAACTACCATACTCCATATCTTCTCTATAAATAGCCCCCTTGAAATGTTCTAATTTAACAGCATGGCTAAAAGCATCTCCTAGGTCATCTATATAGCTCGTACCAACAGTTAAAGATATATACTAAAGATTTGCTACAATTTTTAACCAGAAGTGCAACATCTTTAGCATCAAATTCATCACAAAAGTACTTAGAAGAGAACGTTTCAATGCCCGTATTACGCAAAGCCAGTTCTTGTAACCATTTCACGCATCCCTTCTCTACATCCAGATGATCTTTAAGGTCTAAACACAACATCCTTAACTCATTACAACCCTTAGAAATATGCATTAGTCCATTCTCGGATATCCCTTTACATTTAACAATCTTTAAAACCTTTAAATCTTTACCTCGGGTTCTAGCCAAGAGCTCGAGATCCGAATCATAAATAGCCACATTACGAATGTGAAGTGATTTCAAGCACTTAAAAGAAACGGATATTTCTTTAATCCATGGGGTGATGTTAACACCTGATTTATGTATCAAGTCAATTCTAGACGGATATCCTTTTAAGGTTAGGGACTCGAGGAATGGAAAACGTTGAGATAAACGCAATGGTGTGGGAGCGTAATGCAAGTGAACAGTTACATGTTTTCGTGTCATAGAATCGATCTCATACCATCTACAGCAAACCAAAGAAACCGAGTTTCGATCACTAGGATCATGTATGTAAGGTATAACACAGCTAGCCACTGTCTCCATTGGGGTTATTATACCTAAATTGCAAACATAAACATGTCAAAACATGACATGTAAAAAACCATAAACATGTAAATAAACAGCATAAACATGTAATTAACCTTGATAGAATGAAAGTGTTGTATGAAACTAACAACAGGCAAGCTAGAGCGGAAACTGCGATCACAGGACTCCAATAGTTGTCGACAAAACACACACCAAAAGATCTTGAATATCGACAAAGTAAAACCCAGGCGTATATGACGTTACTAACGATTTGTATATTAAGAACGAGGAAAAGAATGCGGTACATTAACCCTCACCCTCTCATCTCTATTTATAGAGTACCATGGGGAGAAAACTAAACCTTGTCTAACAAGGAATCGGCTAACAAAGGAAGAAAAGAAACTTAGACCTAAATTTACAATAAAGCCCCCTACTTATCAGTACCGTAGCTGAGTTAGCGGAGGCCCTGTGCAAAAAATTTCATGATGGCTAAACATGACGATAAAGATTTAATGTAACCGTCTAGCTTTAAATTTTAATGAGTTTTTCGTCACTCTCGTCCACTTTAAGATGAGTTTAACAAATATTTAGAACATAATTTCATATATCGTTAACATTTTGAAGTTGAAAGTAAATTTTGAGGCTATAAAATATATAAAGGCTATATATTTTCAGGCCCTTAAAATTTTGAGGCCCTGTGCGGTAGCACACCTCGCACACCCTCGAATACGACACTGCTACTTATCGTCTAATGTGTATAATACTAAGAAATCAGCAAAAAGTAGGCCAACATTTGATAATCCATATTTATTCCTCAAAAAATAAAATAATAAAACTTAGTTGACTAAATTTGTGCATTGAAAATCATATATAAAAAATATTAGCTCGATGGTTAAACCAATGTGTGTTTTTCTTCGTCACGTTGTTTAAAGCTCGTATTATATAGCTTACTTTTCTCTCACGAGCTTAGGTTAGTAGGGGTTTTTTATTTTATTTTTTTAATAGGTAAGTATATATGCTCATTTTCTTGGGCTTATTTCGAAAATTTTGAGCTTATATGGGTTTCTTATCATATAATGTAAGCCCATAAATTTTAAAATAAGTCGGTTAAAAGAAAGTAAATCGAAATCATATAAGCCGAAAATTGGTTTAAACAAACAATACGTGCTTTCTAAAAAAATGTTTTAGAAGGCGTTTCTTAAAGGTGTTTTTTACTTATGTCTTATAACTTTTGTTGTTCTTATTTTGTAGTTTTGAAGTTGTGGCCTTTTTAAAATTCTTAAGCCTAGAAGCTTGAATAAACCGTAAAACAAACACCACCTTAGAAATAAGACACGTTACAGAAAATTATCAATTATATAACCTTTAGTAGAAATCAATGTTTAAGTAACATTTAGTCTATAAAATGTAAAAGTATCGGCCAAGCCAAGGATTCTTTGACGTAATAGTCGGAGGTTATTGTCTATGGTCATGAGTTCAAATCTTGCCATTGAATTTTGTTTTTCAATTTGGTCATGACTCCCAAAACACCTCTTTGGGCTTCTTTTGATTGATTTGTAACATGGTATAAGAAGATAGCCAAAGAAAAAGTTCTTGGCATATCATGTTAGATTAAAACTACTGGTCATGTTCCCATTTAATTGAAATCTATGTCTTAATTTGATGGAACCAAAACCAAATATTTACTATATCATGTTGGTAATTTACAAAAGCTTGAAGTAAATAAATAAATAAAACGAGAAGATCAGTGATGTAACACCCCCAATTCATGATGCAGCGGAATTCAACTTGGGTGTTACTCGACGGCACAACAGTCATAATAATAGAAAACGATCTCTAAACGAATCGTAATAAAAAGAGTTGTCATTCATATTTATTCAAATATATCAGAGTTTACATAGTAAGGTCCCAAAATGTTCCATTGTTTCAAAACACATCAATATAAAGTCTATGATGTTTTTATTGAATGACATAATAGTTTATAGCCTTCTTCCTTCGGTACGTGCCCTTCCGCTCCATTCTTGATTATCATGGACCTGAAATACATGCTTAAGAGGTCAACACAAAGGTTGAGTGATATTCATAGAGTTTGTTTAACGGTTGAACACAATATGTTGGTAGTAAGAGTTAATTAGACTCATACTCATGTTAGAAAACAAAACAGTTATTATTATGTACTAAGCTCATGCAACCAATACGTTAACGGGTACCAATATCAATCGGCGGTTATGTTGCCCCGGTAAGTACTTTGCCGTCATACTTAATGTTTTCAAATATAGTGCATTCGTTTGAACTAACTGCTCAAACAAATGGGATTCGTCAATCCCAATAGGCCTATTCACAATACTCGCGCTCACTAATACTAGTGATTAAATGGTTCATGATAGGGGCCTAGGATTGGCAAGGTAGGTACTTAGTAATAATAAAACAATCAGGCAGCATACAGTTTCAAAGCATTGTGTTCGGTTTAGAAATAGCATGTATTCCCCCCAAGGGTTTATAAAACATTGAAGTAATGTAAAGTGGGGCTATGAACTCACCTTAAGTACAATAGCAAGTAATGAAGGTGATGGTTGGATCGTGTAGGTTTCTACGAGCAACCTATAATAGAATGTTGCGACTTAGGATCGGAGTGAAGAATATAACGGAGTGCCTATATATATATCTTGCATTTAGTCCATGATGATGTATGATGTATATTTGTAAGTCTTTGAAAGAAAAGATTTATGAACATGTATGTTTTGTATAACGTTTACTACCGTTCGGGCTAACATATTTCAGAAGTCATGTTAGTAAGCGTTCGAGGAGCCAGGACACTTTAACTCGTAAATCCACAACTCATCTCGACGGCTTACATAATGAACTCCTCACATGAAGCTCCCTACTATTGTAGTAGTTGATAAAGTATATAGATATAAGTTTTGATCCGAAAAAGTTACATGTCCGATATTTGTATAAACTTAGGAAAGTTTATAGTACATGAAGATTGTTATTAGGGTATGATTCATAAGTTTTGTATGACCATTTGTCTTGGTAAAATCTCATGGTTTCCATTTAAGTGAAGTAGATCCAAATTGCTTGTTCATGTTATCGCCAAATTCATTATTTCATGTTTACGCCTAGGTAAGTTGTTATGGTCATTTCGTCATGGCCTAGCCATGACCTTTGGTCCTTGTTCCAAGGTCATGATACACAACCTTGGCTCTAGCCATGGTGGGGGTCTTGGTTATAGGTCATAATAACTCTTGTTCCTTTGAAAGTATAACAATAGTATAGTGACTTAAAATATGTAAATAGCTGTTAAGAAAATGAGAAATATCTCACTCATAAGGCGTTTTCAAGGCTCGAGCCTCTTTGTTCCTGAAGGAAAACGTGATTCCGGACAACTTTCGTGTTTTAACTTTTTCATGAATCGGAGCAGAAAGGCCTATTTTTGCGTGTTTTAGGTTCTGTCACAGAAACATTTAGGCAGTTTTGCCGGAAATCTTTGGTAACTTCAAATCGCCATAACTTTTGACTCGTTTACTCTTTTTAGGTGGTTCAAATTGCTATGGTTTCCTTGTTAGGTCCTCTACCACAATATGTAATAATCAAGTATCATATTTTTACCATTTTGATCAGGTCTTACAAAGAAATTCATTGGTTTGCTTGTTTTAGTAACTTGTTTCAATAATTCATTACAACAACATCTTTTACTCATCTTTATACACCATGGACATTCATACAAGATATAATATAGCAAGAATAACATGTAAATGATATGAACATGAGAAATTAACAAGAAGCATGTTAGGTTTAGGCTTACAACTTTTGGCTTTCTAATTAAAGAAAGGAGTAACAAGTAAGGAAATGGACTTTGATAGACTAGCTTCAACCCTTTTTCACTTCAAGCAACCTTTCTACCCTTGGTATTCTTGAAAGATATGTAATGAAAGTTGAGGTGTATTGAGTGGATTTAAACTCAAGAGAAAACACCAAGTATGCTAGGGTTTGGAAGATTTTTGGTGAATAATAAGCTAACTAGGGTTTCTATCTTGAACTTGCACTTGATCCTTGCTATAACTAGGAAGAAATAAACTAAGTGTGGAGTGTTGTGGTGTGTTGTGATGGCCGGCCAAGGAAGGAGGGGGAGAGGGGTATATATACTCTCATGAGGAGGTTAGAATTCTTAGGATATTTTTGGCCAAGAAACACATGTAACACATCTAAGACCACTTAGCCTAGGATCAAGCCACACAAGGGATGACTCCCCCCCCCCTTTGGCGGTTCAAAGAGGATAAGGGGGTGAGTTGGCATGGCTTGGGAAAATATCTAGATATTAGATGCATTTTTGACTCCGGGAATTGCCAACCGTAAATGATTAGGCCTTAAAACGTAAAACCGGGTGTCGTAAAATTATGAAACTTTAAAGTATTGTTAGAAATGTCCATATGACCCATAATAAAATATAAAATGGGTGATAAGTTCCATTTGGGTGGTAAAACCTGCTAAAAGCTGGAAACACGGGTCTAAAACGCGTAATACGTAAAATGTACGAATATTGCGTAAAACTGAGAAAAGTAAAATGTTACTTTTCTAATATGCTAAAAATGATTTAAAATAATTTATAATGTCTAGACTGGGCTCAGTCTGGTGTCGGTTGGTCTTAAATGTCTTTTAGACATCAAACCGGAAGCCTAAAAATCACGAAATGACTTATAAAATCAAAGAATGATTTTTAGTCAATGGAGGAGGGAAAAATATGTTGACTTATTTTAATAAGTTGAAAGCTCAAATCATCTTAGAAATGCGGTGCAGGTATAGGCTAGGGTTACGGCTGAGTAAAAACGCTTAAAACTGAAAATTCCAGTTTTTCACGGCCGAAGTTTATTTGGGCCAAGATTTTTCTCAGTCATGATTTATTCTCAAATAAATCATGAATGTGTTAAACATTTTTCTGATGTGGGGTCACCTGACGGGGTCAAATTTCGTTGTACGTAGAATTTCTGATTGCCGTTTTACCCTAAAACGTGTATTTCTGTGTAATTCCTTAATAACTTTCACGAAAATGATCTGACGAGTGTCAAACATTTAATTTGCCATGGAAATGATTTATCACTCGAGAATATGAAATAAAAATCAACTTTCGGGAAAATTTAAAAAAGAAATGAATAGTAAAATGAATAGTAAAAGTGAATAGTAAAATTTTCCGAAAATAGAAATTAACCTGAAATCGTGAATTGTTACAAGTGAAGGGTGTGGCTTGAACTCATGACCCCTAGCTAGTCCCTACCACCTTGAAGGTGGTAAGAACAAAGCACTTGCCACACCCCCAACCCATCGTCATGTTCTTTTTTCTCAAATAATAATATGTATCTATACAACGACTTCAAATGTCTACATACTACACTATAACAAGAATAGGCATGAGCGCAACAACTTATCCTTGCAGGAAAAAGTAAAAAAAAAAAAAAAAAAAAAAAAAAAAAAAAAAAAAAAAAAAAAGTCCATAAACGTGTTACATGTACGATATATAGAAAATGCAGCTAAATATCATCACTACAATATCAAATGTCTAAAAAATATCGTCATTTTTCACGTATTTTTTGAGATGAGGTTTTGCAGGAAATTTGACGAAAAAGTTTTGCAAAAACCATCCTTCAAGAGTTCAAGAAGTGTTAGATATTTGGTATCTTAATGATTACATTTTCCTAGCGTCAAACTGAACAAAATATAAGAATGATCTTATGATCTTTACCGTTTACTCTTTGTTTGATTTGATCTGTAATGATTTTAAAAAAGTATGAACAACAAAAATCAAACTGGGCCGGATACTAAGCCCAAAATGTTTTAGCTAACCCCTTTTGTAGCCCATGTGCTATTAAGCCCTTAATATTTTCTTATGTAGCCAACCTCTTCTTTACTTGATGGACATGGACTCAACTCTATCTCATTTATTTTTTATTTTCTGTTTCACATAGCACATCTTTTACAAAACAATACATATGTAACTTGGAGAAATGTCATTTTTTTTGGCATCATCACCCATCACGACAACATAACCAGACTATTTATCCTTTTTAGTTTGAAACCCAATGAAGAAAATTGTTGGCCCATTTATTGTGACATTTTACGTTTTAGACCAAAATCGAATAAGCTATGAGGAGCAATTGAGTTTTGGTTATCCCACATCGAGCTGTGAAGTAAAGTAGCTACAAGATGTTGAGTTTAAATATGAAGGGAAGGATATCAACAAATGTAGGCTAGTTGAAGTTTTCAATTACCCTCTTTAATTTGATCTACCATGTATCGATGTAAAATCATATGCTGGTAGGTCTCTTGAAGTGGGCTTTTATGAATCTCAATTAGCTTAATAATATTATGAATAAATATAATGTTGATGTCCCTTTAAAGTAGCTTTACAATGTTAGAGCTCTTTTGATTGACTTGGTTATAATGTGTCGATATGGCTGGTTTCAGGTGAATCGAAGTAGGTTCAAGTAAAAAAGTATTACTTAAAAATTTTATCTAGTTATTTGTCTATTTGAATCAGGCAAACATGCTAAAATGTTATAGCAAAAATTATATAACAAAAAGCCCTCAATATTATAAGCAACCTACAATAGCTTTTTAAATAAGCGCATAAGCCATCACGACTACAAACATGAGAGATGTAAACAACAATGTTTCTACACCAAGAAAAAATATAAGCTTTAATAGTCCGTCATTGATGCGTGGGAATCGCACCTTGCTTTACCTCTCAAGGGATCCTGAGAAGCTTACAACCCCCACCAGGCAGTGTACCTGATCGTTGTAGTATAGTATAGTGACAAGTACCGGGGGATTGATCGTTCAGCTAGGAATAGTGTCGTTAGGATTGAAATTAATCTAATTAGGTCTAAAGGTGAATGATGATTCTTTTTGTATTTTTATATTTTATGAAAAGCAAGTAAAAATATCGGGTATTGGGAGAGTGGGCGGAATTAGTTGCTAATCAACTAACCCAAAAGCTACTATTTAAACTAATTAACAAGAAAAGTAAACTAGTGTTCTACAAGATAAGTGAAGCATGTCTACCTATGATATGTTACTCCTTGCTAGCTATCCAATCCTACATATTGATTTGTAACCTTGCTTTAATTGACGGGTTGTATTCTTTAATACCATTCATGGGGTGGCATACATAACTCCCCAATTCTATGAGCTCTTATCTCCTCCTACACCATGCCCAGCACAACTATAGGGATTGTAAACAGTGGCTCATGCATTAAATACAACCAATAAAGACCTAGTACGCCTCGGTTCATGTTTCTTAAGACGTTCAAGCATGTTACCATTTGGAGATCTGCCAGTTTTCTTAAGCCTAACATATAAATCATTCAATCAAAACAAGAATCAATAGGAAACAAGGATTATAAACTAAACCAACTAGATCTATTGAAGTTGTCACGCCTTAATTGATGGAGATAGACACAACATCAACAAGAAATCAATGAGATCTAATCAATTATATACAAGTTTCACATAATCATAAGTAGACACAAGGTGAATTAGCAAACCATCATCAAAGAAGAGCAAACAACAATGATAATGGAAAACATAATTAAGATAGAATCATCAAACCAATACATGATGTTTATGGAGTGATTGAAACCCTCTAAGTTGCTGGAAAAACACCCACCTAAACCCAGGAATCGACCTTAGGGTTTAGGGCTTGAAAATAATAAAGTTTTGATGTTATATTTATCGGCTGAAATCTGCCCGGCCCGGTCGTGACGGCGTCAGACCAACTTTGACGGCGTCACGACCAACAATTTTTTACCAAATTGTAGATCTCTTCGTCCTCTTCGTTTTCTTTTTTGAATCGCTCAAATCCGAGTTCGTATGCAAAAGTTATGGCCAAAATGGTGTCAGCTACCACGTGCGCAAGTTTTGACAAGTTAACACGTGACGGCCTTGATCTACTTCTGACGCCCTGTGTGACGCCGTCAGCTACCACGGTATTTTATTCTTTGTGTTTTGACGCCGTCAAGATGACTTTTGACGCCGTCATCAGCTACGGTATTTTATTCTTGATGTCTGACGCCGTCAGGGTATAACTCTTGACGCCGTCACCTAGTGTCTTCAGCATGGAAAATTGATACTTTGCTGTTTTCTTCACTTTTATGCTCCAAAAACGTCCAAAATATCTTCTTTTCCAGAATTCACTCTCCAAACACCTAAAATCACAAAAGGAACGATTTAGGGTAATATTTGATCAAATAAAGTCGGATTCGGGCTTAAATGACCCCCTAAAAACGGATCATTTTTCGCCTCATCAGTCATGTTATTGCTACACCGAACATATGCTAACGTAAGACTATAAGGTTGTTCCCATGTTTGGAAAAATGCATCGTCAAACTCATTTTTGTTTTTTTTACAACTTTTACCTTTAATTTACTTTGTAATCTCTATATTCAAACATCTTGAGAATTTATAAAGAGAGCATGAACGATGCCATGCCTAGATTATGTGTCTTATGCGTCGTATTGGGACTATAAGTTTGTGCCTTCGTTTGGTGAATAAGATTGAAAAAGTTTTAAGCATTGTTCATCTAACTACTGTGGATTCATTTCTTGTATCTTTTCTTCATAGGTCTTGCTTCGAAAATATAATTAAGATCATCGAATTAGTTTAGTACCATATACCTTAGTTATGAACTTATGATTGACAATTTGTACAATAACCAAAATGTTCGTAAATCAATCTTGGCTCATATCCCAAATTGAAAATGTCTAAATCTCTTGAAAGCAAAATAACTTTTTCTTTTCAATATAATCTTTATCTCTGTCTCGTTTTTATTCATAAGTTTAGTTTAAACCCAATAAAAAAAATATTGGATCATTTATTGTGACATTTTAGACCAAAATCGAATAAGCTATGAAGAACAATTGGGTTTTAGTTATCCCACATCGAGCTCTGAAGTAAAGTAGCCGGAAGATGTTGAGTTAAAATAGGAAAGGAAGTTTTGGTTATCCCACATCAAGCTATGAAGTAAAATAGCTGGAAGATGTTGAGTTAAAATAAGCGTTAATTACCAAAATAGTACTTTTTCTTGATCCATTTCCCAAAAGGGTACAAAACCAGCTAGCCTTCCCAATTTGGTCATGTGCTAATGTGCGATCGTGCGATCCCATTAGTTTCTTGCCACGTGTCCCAAACAAATAGGGGGGATACCAATCATTGCAGGTCCACCCACTAACACTTGTACCTCACGTGTGTATAAGCAAATGTGCGATTTGAAATGTGCTAATGTGCGATTTTTGGCCATGTGTCACATCTCCTTTTTGTCTTATTATTAAAGATATTAAAAGACTATAATACCCCCGTCTTTATATAAAATTAACTCACCACTCATTCTCTCTCATTTATTTTTTTCACCTCTCTGCTCCTCTCCATTTTTTTCCAGTCACCACCACCTGCCACATATCAACACCACCATCACCATCACCACCTGATCAACACCACAACAAATCCGCCATCCCCACCTCATCACCAGCAACACCTGATCAACACCACCATAGATCCACCATCACTCTTTGTACAACGACGTCAAAAGACACCAGCCACCGCCATAAATGGATCTTGGCCCCACCTGGAAACCACCTCCATAAACAGATCTTGTCGCGGCCTGGAAGCAAGTGTTGGCGCTGCTGCTTTCAAGATGACACTTTTTTTTTTCTTTTTTTTTTCTTTTGGGGTATGCTATTAGATAAGATTGAGTTGACTTTATAAGGGAAAACAAAGGGTAATCATTGATGATTGATTGTAATTGTTTTATGAAAATGCATATCGAGTGTCTGATTGAATGCTTCATCAAAACAGTTTTTCTACAATTGATCGAATTTTATTTATAGACTTGTTGATATATGGTGTCAAGGCAAGTGGATTAAGTCATGATATCAAGGCAAGTGGATTAATTACATATCAATTTTATCATTGTTGATATATGCTATAATAGTGTTTATATGTTCAAAAAAATTATATTGAAGTTATAGTAGAAGAAAACCGTTGGCCAGAATAAATGGCCAAAATAAGTCGGAGAAAAAAAGAGAGAAGAAGCGAAGTCGTACATTCACACATTTAAATCGCACATTTGAATCTGGAAATAAAGCGAATTCGCACATTTAATAGGTAGCAAAATCACACATTTATTTGACTTATATAACTAAGGGTAAATAAGTAATTTTTGTCTGGACACATGAGGGACAAGTGATAGTGGGTGTGACAAGGGACAAGTGATAGTGGGGGACAAGTCTTATTTGTCTAGGACACGTGGCAAGAAACTAATAGGATCGCACGATCGCACATTAGTACATGACCAAATTGGGAAGACTAGCTGGTTTTGTACCCTTTTAGGAAATGGATCAAGAAAAAGTACCCTTTGGCAATTCTACGTGAGCTTATACTAAGCTTAGTAAATGTAAATTCTATGCTGTAAATGTCTAATATTATAATGAAGTTTCTTTTAACTGATATTTTTATGCCATAACAAAAGCTTAAATATTAATTCAGCTAAAGTATGATAAACACCCAAAATTGAAGCAGTCAAAACAACATATCGCGCGCGGGTAAAGGTGATGCAGATAATGCGACCATGTCAAGACCACCATGTGCAATAAAAATATACAACTAATTGTTATGCTTTAAATTTAAGACACATGATGTTAGTCAGCAAACTCCAGAAACGTACGTTATCTGTTCAAGAGTTCAAAGAATGTTTTATAGTAACAATCTTAATGCTACTATAGTTTAAGTCCATCGAGAATGTAATTTTTTTTTCAACTAAGGCGAGTACAATATTTGTTCAAGCTCATGATCCAGCTATGCTAAGCGCGGAATTACAAAACACACTTGATGAACATATATAGGCTTAACAATGCTTGGAACTTACACGAACAACACATGAACATGGAAGAGTTTGCTATGAAGTCAATCACGATTAGCAAACAAGCTTCTTGCAACTTTTGTACAATATTTAGAGCTTCGATGACTTCATAGAGGGTATGATCTAGCACAAACGTATTGTTTGTATATTAGTTACTTATATTTACTCATGTGTAGTTTTTTTGTATATTTCAAACTTGCAATATTTCATGCGTAGTTTTGTAATTGATGACTAAGAAGTAGGAACTATCTGATTATATTAGCCACGAGGAACATTTGGGTTTTGATTATCCCACATCGAGCTATGAGGTAAAGTAGCTACAAGATCTTGAGTTTAAATTAGAAGGGTAGGATACCATCAAATGTAGGCTAGTTGATGTTTTCAAAGGCTTTTTGAGTTGAACTTTCTGGCATGTGTCTACTTCTACGTAGGCTTATACTTAGTAATGTAAATTCATATGCCGGAAAGCTTCTTTAAAAAAGTCGTCTTAGAATTTCAATTAGCTTTCTAATATTATAACAAAGTTTATGGCATAATCCAAGCTTAAAGATTAAGTCAACTAGGAATGTTATTTCACCGTATCAGAAAGGCTTTGCTAGATCGGTTTGCTCAACCTGAGATGTTTTGATGTCAGTCACAAAGGTGACATTATAGGTGGATATTATTATTCCGTCCATGTTATTTTTAATCTTAAATCTTGTCTTTTTAATCAAATAAAATTGATGGTCTATATTTTTTCCTTAATTTCCACCAAAATAAGAGTTTGCAAAATTAACTCACCTCTATATGTTGGGTAAATTTAAAACATACAGTATTCATTAACAAACTGTCTAAAATCAGTTGGTTTTTGGTCATACCACATCGAGATATAAAGAAAAGTAGCTACAAGATGTTGAGTTTAAATAGAAAGGGAATGATACCGTCAAATGTAGGCTAGTTGATATTTTCAATAACCCTTTTTTTTTATCCACTGCATGTATCATATGCTGGTAGGGTCACTTAAAGTGGGCTTTTCCAAATCTCAATTAGCTTACTAATATTGCATGTGAATAAGTTTAATGTTGATGTCCCTTTAAAGTACGGAGTAGCTTTATAGTGTTTCAGCTCTTTTGATATAACTGGTTATATAGTGTCGATATGGCTGGGCTTGGGGTGGACCGAAGTGTTAGAGTTTGACAATCAAATAACACATATTGCGGAAGCGTAGGATCAAGTATAACACATAAATATTAACTAAAACATAAATAGTAAACGTACCCGATGCACTTCAAATTAACCTTGATTCTTGTACAAATAGATCAATGATAAACCCCTTACCGTTTTGTTTATCGATCTCTTGATAATTACTAAAGTAAGTAATTACCTCGTTCTTGTACACACAAACTACCAACGAATAAAGGTTTGTTGCAAGTAAACAAAAACACTTAATTTTGGATTAAACCAAAATCGACCCAAACCCTTTGTGGGGTGTGAACCGATCGGCCAAGGAAAACAAGGAGCAAAGAAAAGACTTTAGGGTTTGCGTGTGTGCACAAAAGATGTGAAAGTCTAACCCTTGGCCTTGTATATATACTAGGTGATTTCTTGGTGATCAAGCAAGGCATGGGTCGACCCATGTGTGTGGGCTTCGACCGGCCTAGGCACCCCCAAGGGGTTTCTAGATCCTTCTTGATTCCCAAGTTTCACTCTAGTCCTTATCTTTCGTTAATAACGATAGTTAGTCCATACGGTTAATAACTAACGACCGTTTAGTCCATTAAGTGTTATAAATATATATATTCGATACATTTAATATATATATATATATATATATATATATATATATATATATATATATATATATATATATATATATATATATATATATATATATATATATATATATATATATTTATTTTACATTATTCTTGTTTGTAAAGTGTGCAATCCCGAGGTCTCGGGTTCGATACTAGACATTTACTTATTAATGTTTATACGTAACATTTAACAGCTCCCACTCGTATACTCATTAATACTAAAATGACACTGGTTAGCGTCTTGCAACACTCCAATGCCCCTAGTTCAATCCGAGCTAGGTTTCCTGGAAAAACCTTTAATGATTCATCATTATAATTATCCTTTCATTACTAATACCACATTAATAAAGATGTGAGTTCCTTTATTAAATTTCTGTTTCTCGTTTCTTTATGATTGAACAAAATTACCAAAACATCTGAACGTATTCCAGATAGACTTTGGGCATGGCTATGCAAACATTTTGTCAACCCTACGAGGGGCCCGGCAGTATTAAACTTCTAAACAAATCAGAAGGAATAAATTCTCTCTTGACTACAAGAATAACCCATGAACTTTGCAACACTTCTGAAAACAACCCTTATGACTCCCTGTTACGGTGAGCGGTAGATTGCTTCACAAAAATGCACTACATCCATGACACTTATCTGGTATCTCAAGTCTGAGGATAACTTTAAATATGATTCTCACATTAAATTTTAAATCATATTATTAGGATAAGTCCAATATTCAATTCATCAAATATCATGTGAAATTGGTATGACTACGCATCAATATACTTTCAAGTATATCTTAAACCAATACTCAAATTTGTCTTAGTTTAAAGATATTCCCATATCAATAATCGACAATGGACAATTTAGAATAATAAATTATTCATGGATCTTAAACATGCAAAAATAGGATATATTATTAAGACAATGAATAAATAACATAAAACATATTTTATTTCATCAAAATAATAATTGTACATTACATCCTTTATCCAAATACTAATCACAAATGGGCATGAAACTTTCAGCTAATCTAAGTCCTACACCTTCAGCATGCTTGTAAAGCTTGGTGCCAGGTAGAGGCTTTGTTAATTGATCTGCCAAGTTATCATCTGTGTGAACTTTGAGCATTTCGATTTCGCCTATTTCGACTTGTTCTCGAACATACTGATGCTTAATCGGGAAATGTCTGGTGCCTTTCATGATTCCAGGCTCATTGGCAAATGTAATTGCAGCTGAATTGTCACAATACATTTTAATAGGTCTTTGAATCGAAGGCATGACTCCAAGCCCTGAAACAAACTTCCTAATCCAAACAGCTTCCATTGCAGCTTCTGAAGCAGCTATATACTCACTTTCTGTAGCAGACATCGCTAGTACACTCTGCTTTCTGCTCCTCCAATCCACAGCTCCTCCATTAATGACAAAGACATAACCCGTCTGAGACTTCGTATCATCCTTATCACCTTTCCAAGAAGCATCGCAGTAACCTGTAACATCAAGTTCTGCTGATGGATTTCCCCCATAAACCAAGAACATATCTTTAGTAGCCCTAAAGTACTTAAGAATATTCTTAACAGCAGTCCAGTGAGCTACACCTGGATTTTGCTGATATCGACTGGTTAAATTCTGAGCAAACGCTACATCAGGCCTTGTACTTTTCACCGCATACATTATAGATCCCACAGCCGAAGCATAAGGGACTCTTTTCATGCGTTGCACCTCTGCAGGTGTTGAAGCACAAACCTTGTTGCTCAAGCCATGTTGTTCTTGCATTGGCAAATATCCTTTCTTGGAATTTTGCATACTGAATCTCTTCAGTATTTTATCAATGTAAGCACTTTGGCTTAATCCAATTAATCGCTGAGATCTATCTCTATATATCTTGATTCCCAGAATAAATGCAGCTTCCCCTAAATCTTTCATAGAAAAACACTTTCCAAGATATGCCTTAACCTTTTGCAAACTTGGAATGTCGTTTCCCATGATCAATATGTCATCAACATATAATATAAGGAAAATTACATTACTCCCACTAACTTTGTGATATACACATGGCTCATCAAGATTTTGAGTGAATCCATACTTTTTAATTTCACCATCAAATCTCTTATTCCATTGTCGTGATGCTTGCTTTAATCCATAAATGGATCTTTTAAGCTTGCATACACGATTTGGGAATTCTGGATTTACATACCCCTCAGGCTGCGCCATATAGATGTCTTCATCTAGGCGACCATTTAAGAAGGCGGTTTTTACATCCATTTGCCAAATCTCATAGTCATAGTAAGCGGCTATGGCTATAAGAATCCAAATTGCCCTTATGTCAGCTACAGGAGAAAAGGTCTCCTCATAGTCAACACCAAAAGTTTGAGTATAGCCTTTAGCTACACAACGGGCCTTATAGGTGTGTACAATGCCATCCATGTCTGTCTTTTTCTTGTAGAGCCATTTACTCCCAACTAGTTTGGCACCCGGAGGTAGGTCTACTTCTTCCCAGACATCATTGTCTTCCATGGATTGCATTTCCCCATCCATAGCTTCTTTCCATTTGGCCTTTTCAGGACCATTCATGGCAGCTTTATAACTTGTAGGCTCATCAAGATCACCCAGTATATTCTCATCACTCTCTACAGTAAGACATAGACGAGTAGGAGCTTTTACTGGTCTTGTTGACCTACGAATGGGAATCACTTCAACTTCAGGTGGAGGACCTAAACTTTCAGGTTCTACCGGAAGTTGGTTAGTGTTTTCAGAAGGTGCTACATCTTCTTGACCGTCTTCCAGATCATATACTCTCCCACTGAATTCTTGAGATATGAGCTCCCTTTCAAGGAAGTCTCCATACCTAGCAACAAATACTTTGTTTTCAGGTGGGTAATAAAAGTAGTATCCCATAGTTTCCTTAGGGTATCCTACGAAGATGCACTTCACAGATCTTTGTTGGAGTTTGTCTGCTGAGTCACGTTTAACATACGCCTCACAACCCCAGACCTTAAGATAAGACAAGTTAGGAGCTTTTCCAGTCCATACCTCATATGGTGTCTTATCTACCTTCTTTGTTGGAACCATATTAAGAATGCGAACCGCAGATTCTAAGGCATAATCCCAAAACGAAAAAGGAAGAGTTGTTAGATTATACATAGATCGTATCATATCTTGCAATGTACGATTCCTTCTCTCAGATATACCATTTTGTTGTGGAGTATATGGAGAAGTAAGGTGCTGGACAATTCCCTCCTTTGCTAGATAATCTATGAACTCCTGACTCAGGTATTCACCACCTCTATCGGATCGAAGAGCTTTAATCTTCTTTCCAAGTTGCAACTCTACTTCTGCTTTAAACACTTTGAATGTTTCAAATACCTCATGTTTATGTTTAAGTAAATAAACATAACCATAACGGCTGTAATCATCCGTAAATGTTAAGAAGTAGCTAGCACCTCTCCTTGACACATGTCTAAGTGGTCCACACACATCTGTGTGAATAAGACCAAGTAGATCATTCGCCCTTTCAATCCTATTTTTAAAGGGTTTCTTAGTCATCTTCCCAGCAATGCAAGATTCGCATTTATCAAATGATTCATCATTGATCTTATCTAAAAGCCCATCATGTTGCAGCTTTTTCATGCGATCTTTGCCAATGTGAGCAAGTCGACAATGCCAAAGATAAGACGAATCCAGACCTTTCTTGATTCTCTTATTGTTGATGCTATACATTGAATTATTTGTAACAAAAGCATTATCATTATCATTCATATCAATTTCAAATACACCATTCACAGCAATAGCATTAAAATAAAAAACATCATTTAAAGAAACTGAAATTCCATTGCTAGAAATAGTATGATGAAAACCAAGGTTTAACAAACATGAAAATGAAATTACACCTCTAACAATTGACGGTGCATAATGACAATTATTTAAAGATAGTACTAGGCCCGAAGGCAACACTAAATTAAAAACTCCTATAGCTTCAACTCCTGCATGCGCTCCGTTACCAACGTGCAAGAATTGTTGTCCATAGGCCAGCTTTCTCTCAACTCTAAACCCCTGCAAGGTATTGCAAATATGAATGCCACATCCCGTATCATATACCCATGAATTCAATTTAGGAGTAAGAGTGAATAATTCAATCATAAAGAACGCACCTGATGTGCTGGCTTTACCAGCATCATTCCCCTGCTTCTTGAGTCGCAAGTCATGAATGTAGAGAGGGCAATTGCGCTTCCAATGGCCCTTTTCATGACAATGGTGACAAGCCTGATCCTTCTTGTTTGGCGGATTCACCTTGTTCTGCTTAGGCTGATGTTGCTTCATCTTGGGTTGAGGTTGATAGACCATGACCTGCTTGCCTTTATCACCTTTACCTTTGCCTTTGTTCACATGCGATTTCTTCTGGATTCTCCCCCCATGAATTGCCAACACTTGTGGGGTAGGAGCCTTGACCTTGGCTGGTAGACTTTTCTCATAATCAACAAGCAATGCGAGTAATTCTGAGACTGTCTTCCCCGAGCAATGCATGTTGTAATTCTGCACAAAACCAGCAAAATCCCTGTTGAGGGACCTGTTGATCAAGTGCACTTGCACATTGTCGGGGTAACCAAAACCAATTCTGTGAAGTTGATCAAACGAATCTTTCATCTCATCCACATAATCAGCTACTGGTTTACCATCACCATGCTTGCAGTTGTGTAGCTTGTCAAGTTCATCATACAATTCAACTGCAGGTGGCTTCTCATAAGACTGCCTGAGGTTATCAAGCATTACTTTAGGAGAGGAGTACTCATACTTCTTTTGCAATTGAGCACTCATGCTAGTGAGCATTAAACAAGCAACCTCATTGTACCTAGCATTAGTCACCTTCCATGCTGCCTTTGCTTCATCTGTTGCATTAGCAGCAGGTTCAGCAGGGCATTCCTCGGTCACATAGTCTAGCTTACCAGACGCCCTCAAGACAATTCTGAGCGAATGGTGCCAGTCATTGAAATTCTTTCCAGTCAGTTTTTCTCTCTCAAGATGACTCTTGAAAGCATTAATCACAGTTTGGTTATCGGGTTGAGCCATATCTACAGATAAAGTTCAAATATTAGTATTTTCGATAATCAATATCTTCAAGAAAAATAAAATACCCAAGGCTATATTCATATAACCAACTAATTTTCTTGAAAATCTAGGATCTAACTTTACATAGTTTCACCACATCAGTTGATCTGCTAGTAGTGAAAGTACAAAAGATAGTAATCTGTCGAACAATAATTGGCAAACAAGATTTCCAATTCCTAGATCATTATGGGATTTACATCAAATTGATTCATCAATTTGCCTTGTAAGCATGTTTCATCCCATCTCATGCCTTAAGTTCTAGGTCTCACGCACAACTTAATTAAGTCGTCTACCTTAGAAACTGTAAAATTACAATTATGGTCTCACGCGTTAAAAGAATTTTACCTTGTTATAGTAATTTAGCCTAGGTCTCACGTTTACTAAATTAAAATTCCAAGTGTTCCTTATAGATAGATGGCACGTAACTTAAATTTAATAAGGGTATTAATTTTTGATATGTCAATCAAAATTACGTACAAAGATGCATGCACTCATCTTTATAACATAAGTTTTCATAAAAACTTTTTATATCCAATTCGTGAAATTAATACACAAAGTTTTACTTGAGGTTTATGCCAAAACCCTAAGATGACTTTCTACAATATATGATTTTAAAAGTAATTCGTTTAAGACATATTCAAGATTGTGATAACCAAGGCAGACTCTAAGGCTCTTTTCTAAGCCTTCAAATCACGGTTATGAATATCATCTTAAAAGACTTAATTTTAAAAGCATATTTGCACAAAACATCATTCAAGCAAAAGTTTATGGATTCAATCTCAAAATAGTAATAAAGTATGAATTTTGCTAGTCTCGCCTGGGAGCTGATTACCGTGCGAATCGGACCACTATCGGCACCTAAGACCTTGCAAGATTCTTACTTTATCACTTTAGGGTTTCACCATTATTAGTCCGTATTAATTTTCTTTATAAAAACAACCCTTTTATTGCTTACAACAAGTCCAACTAAAAACAGTAAAACAAGTATCAAAGAAAATCAAAACAACCAATAATAAATAAGTGAAACAATTAGCCACATGCAATCCGTATTAGAAAAGATCCTAATAAAATCAATTCTAGGTATATAAATGCATGTAATCAACCAAGGCCTTCTCCTCTTGATGGAGGAGAGTCACATACATTGACGAATCAATTGCGTAGGCCAAAGCTAATAAACATACCACATAGCATATAAAATCGATTTTAATATGTATTGGAGTCTTCCCCAATTTTAGATCTATCTAAAACATGTGAAAAATAAACAAGATCCATGACTATCATGCATGTAAGTCACGGATTAAAACCTAACAATTAGCACATAGGTCATAGGATACGTTCAATTAACCGGTTAATGACCTAGGGTTTCTAGTGATTACACATAATCTTAGAAAACCACAAAACCCTAATTAGGGTTTCATGGAAAAATCGACCCCCCCCCCCAAAATTAGGGTTAGGGTTTCGAAATTTTTAGAAAAAAAATAGGAAAAAACCTTAGATAAAAAAAAAACATGTATCTAAAACAATTAAAGATCCGGGTTTTATTACGTTTTAGTAATCAATTACATGTTATACATGGCTCGTGATGCCACTGTTAGAGTTTGACAATCAAATAACACATATTGCGGAAGCCTAGGATCAAGTATAACACATAAATATTAACTAAAACATAAATAGTAAACGTACCCGATGCACTTCAAATTAATCTTGATTCTTGTACAAATAGATCAATGATAAACCCCTTACCGTTTTGTTTATCGATCTCTTGATAATTACTAAAGTAAGTAATTACCTCGTTCTTGTACACACAAACTACCAACGAATAAAGGTTTGTTGCAAGTAAACAAAAACACTTAATTTTGGATTAAACCAAAATCGACCCAAACCCTTTGTGGGGTGTGAACCGATCGGCCAAGGAAAACAAGGAGCAAAGAAAAGACTTTAGGGTTTGTGTGTGTGCACAAAAGATGTGAAAGTCTAACCCTTGGCCTTGTATATATACTAGGTGATTTCTTGGTGATCAAGCAAGGCATGGGTCGACCCATGTGTGTGGGCTTCGACCGGCCTAGGCACCCCCAAGGGGTTTCTAGATCCTTCTTGATTCCCAAGTTTCACTCTAGTCCTTATCTTTCGTTAATAACGATAGTTAGTCCATACGGTTAATAACTAACGACCGTTTAGTCCATTAAGTGTTATAAATATATATATTCGATACATTTAATATATATATATATATATTTATTTTACATTATTCTTGTTTGTAAAGTGTGCAATCCCGAGGTCTCGGGTTCGATACTAGACATTTACTTATTAATGTTTATACGTAACATTTAACACGAAGGAGGTTCTCGAAGATTCTTATAAAAAAGGTAGACTTCAAATAATTTATGAAAGTATTTGTCTATTTGAATTAGCCATACACACTAAAATGTTTTAGCAAAAAGTTATATAGCTCAAAGCCCTTTACATAATAATCAAGCTACGATATGATAGCCTCATCCAACTACTAGTGTGTACCGTATACCTTAGTTATGAATGAAAATATCTACAATAACAAAAATGTTCGTAAATCCAATTCGCTTGACTCATATGGCAAATCGAAAATGCCTTTTCATCCTCGTGGATCTTAAACAACAATGTCTAAAATCTCTTGCACGTGTCTAAAAATGTGTGCTTTTTGTCCAAGTAATTAGTTCATGTATACAGTATTTGTTATCCTACAAAATTTTAGTAGGTGTTAATACAAATGAAAGCAAAATGATACTTGAATGATCACTGTTCATAATTAATGAATTATTATTCATACGTTTTTGTTTCAAAATAATCTATCTCAGTCTCATTTCTATTCTAGGCTCGAATGCATGACTTATGTCTCTTTTTCAATTTATAAAATGTAAGATGTATGATCAATCTAGGGTGTTCACAAATAAGGTAATACTCACAGGAATCAAAAACTGGAATAAATCGAACTGAATTTGTCAAAATTGAACCAAATTAAATATTCGGTTTTTTTCAGTTTGGAAATGATTTTGGCAACATGAAACCGAACCAAACCGAAAACCAAACGGAATTCAATATTGCTTTTCATAAGTTTATGTTGAAACCCAATAAAATGTTGGCTCATTTAGTGTGACATTTTGCGATATTTTTAGACCAAAATCGAATAAGGCATGAGGAACCATTGGGTTTTGGTTATCCCACATCATGCAGTGAAGTAAAGTAGCTAGAAGATGTTAAGTTTAAATAGGAAGGGAAGGATACCGTTAAATCTAGGTCAGTTGAAGTTCCCAAATGCCTTCTATTGGTGATTCTTCTTGCATGTAACTACTACGTAAGCTTATATTCAGCTTAGTAATGTAAATTCACATGCGGTAAGGGTCTCTGAAAAAAGTCTTTAGTGAATCAGCTATGTATAGGACAGCTAATTATTCCTAGTTGGGTGATTTAGTTAACACTAGCTTATATTCAGTAACGATATTAGCTTTGCTAAGTCGTGTTTAGTAATGTAAATTCACATGCAAGTAACAATCTTCCATTTTCATACGTTTTCTTATATTCATTGGTATCGAGTCTCGGTTGAATCAGCTAATCACGTTTGACAACATTGTCGTCTATAACTTCGTTTCTTATCAGCATCAATCGCCATGACATCTTGTTTACTAACGGTCCTACCCACGCTGAAGAACCTGTCTACAAAGTATAATACTGGGTGTCGAGAAGATGGGTGCTCTCGTGGTTGCGTATATTTACCTTTACGGATTCAGTACCACTTTACTTCCTCCTTCGATTTACAAACTATACAGCTAACCTATTGAGCTTTTCAGCAAGTGTAGCATAAGGTCCCGGCCTGCAACAAAGGTCATGGCATCAAAATGAATAATGTGTCCCAATAATTAAATTTAGTAGACAAAGTACAAAGAAATAAAACATTTTGAAATCTATCTTTTATTGAAATAAAAAATTTTGAAATAAAATTTGGCAGTAAAATTTTCAAGTATAGTTCAGAGGTTTCGATCCAATTATTGGAGTTGCTCACTTCATTTTACGCTACTGAATAAGAGTTTCAAAAGTTGTAAGTTAATAATGTTTTTATTTTTTTACCACAACCAGAAACACGAATTACTTGACAAGGCAACTTATCACGTAAGCATGTCAGATAGAGTTATTTACAAACCTGAGCTTCTGTGGTGCTAGAACCAAAATTTGGACGTGTCAGTGCCGAAACTACTTCAAGATCATCATTTAGAACCCAAATATACCTTAGCGAGTGTACATTAAGCAAAAAGCTAGCAATTGCTTGCTCGCTAAAATCACAACTCTGCATTTTGATTTTTCTCAATCTTGGGCACCCCATTGATAACGCCCTAAGTCCTTCATCGGATCCTCCTATATTAACAAGAGAAAGATATCTTAGATTAATACCATATTTGCCGATAAACCCCAAACCTACATCCGTCAAAGCTTCCTCATAAAGATGGATGCTTAGCCTCTCAAGTTTGATGCAACCGATTAACATAGCTAGGAACCCATTGTCTAGTGGTGTAATTGTTTCTTTATCGTCTTTGTATTTACATACACGCAAATGGAGAGAATGCAAATTCTTCAAATTATTTCCTATACACTCCAAAGCTTCATTTGAAATATCTGTGAGTTCAATACTTAGATATTCCAAATCACGACACCCTTGTGCCACAGCAATGAGTCCCACGTGAGTCCCGGAGCAATACCTAAAGGTGAGCTTGCGCATTTTTTTGCAAAACTGACTTATTACTTGCAATCCCTTGTCTCCACATACATCTTCGGTATCGAGGACTTCTAAGTTGGGACACATCTGAATAAATGAACACTGACAATTTGCTTCAACATCCAAATAGTAAAATTCCAATTCCCTTAGCTAATTCAAAAGAGGGTATACAAACGAAAGTGAAGGTTCAGGAAAATCATATATTCCTAGACAACGAATAGTCGATGGAAACTTAAAACTACCATACTCCATATCTTCTCTATATAGAGCGCCCCAGAAATGCATTGAGGGATTTTCGAAGATAACAAAACTGTTGACCAAATTGACTCAAAAGAGTGTTAAGTACGAATGGGGAGATAAATAAGAGGAAGCATTTCAGTTACTTAAGGAGATGTTGTGTAGTGCTCCTATCTTAGCGTTACCTGAAGGTAACGAGGACTTCGTCGTCTATTGTGACGCTTCTCATACAGGTTTGGGAGCTGTGTTAATGCAACGAGAGAAAGTGATAGCTTATGCTTCCCGACAGCTCAAGAAGCACGAGAAGAACTACACCACCCATGATTTGGAGTTAGGTGCTGTGGTTTTTGCTTTAAGGATATGGAGACATTACTTGTATGGAACCAAGTGTGTAGTGTTTACTGACCACAAAAGTCTACAACACATTTTGAATCAAAAAGAGCTTAACATGAGACAGCGACGTTGGATTGAGTTGCTAAGCGACTATGATTGCGAAATCCGCTATCATCTTGGTAAAGCAAACGTTGTTGCTGATGCTCTTAGTCGAAAGGAGAGAATACCACCGTTACGAGTTAGGTCATTGGGAATGACTATCGTATCGCCGTTACCGTCTCAAATATTTGAAGCTCAAACGAGAGCGTTGAAAGTAGAGAACCGACCTGCTGAGAACATATTTGGGATGGCTGAAAATGAGAAAGGATTTGTTAAGCGTTCTGATGGAGTATTATGTTTTGGAGATCGGATTTGGGTACCATTGTATGGAGGAATTCGAGAGTTGATTATGCATGAGTCGCATAAGTCAAGGTACTCTATTCATCCTGGGTCTGACAAGATGTACCAGGATTTGAAAAAGTTATATTGGTGGCCAAACATGAAGGCAGATATAGCGTTGTATGTTAGTAAGTGTTTGACATGTTCTAAGGTTAAAGCCGAACATCAAAGACCGTCAGGATTATTGACACAGCCAGAACTTCCGATTTGGAAATGGGAGCGGATTACAATGGACTTTATTACCAAATTACCAAAGACAGCTAGCGGTTGTAACGCTATATGGGTAATTGTGGATCGATTGACTAAGTATGCTCATTTCCTGGAAATTAGTGAAGATGATAGTGTCGACAAACTTGCGAGGTTGTATGTGAAGGAAATTATTTCTCGTCATGGAGTTCCGATATCGATTATTTCTGATCGCGACAGCCGCTTCACGTCAGCTTTGTGGCGATCACTTCAAACCGCTTTGGGGACGAGACTTGATATGAGTACTGCATATCATCCCCAAACCGTTGGTCAAAGTGAGAGGACTATTCAGACTTTAGAGGATATGCTTCGTGCATGTATAATAGACTTTGGTAAAGGCTGGTAGAAGTATCTACCCCTTGCGGAGTTCTCTTACAATAATAGCTACCACACAAGTTTAAAAGTTGCACCATTTGAAGCTTTATATGGTCGTAAATGCCGTTCGCCTATTGGTTGGGCTGAAGTTGGAGATAGCCAACTCACAGGCCCCGAACTTATTTTGGAGACTACTGAGAAAGTGACTCAAATTCGTGATCGATTACAAGCAGCTAGAGATAGACAGAAAAGTTACGCCGATCAGAGACGTAAACCCCTAGAGTTCCAGGTTGGAGACAAAGTGATGCTGAAAGTCTCGCCTTGGAAAGGTGTGATACGTTTCGGGAAACGTGGAAAACTCAACCCCCGCTACATTGGACCATTTCTTGTTTTGGAGAGAATTGGGCCAGTGGCTTATCGGTTGGAATTACCACAGGAACTGAGTAAAGTTCACGATGTGTTTCATGTTAGTAATTTGAAGAAGTGTCTTTCTGATGAGACGCCGGTTATACCGATGAAAGATATTCGTGTTGATGAGAAATTGAACTTTGTAGAAGAGCCGATTGAGATTTTGGATTGTGAGATTAAGCGACTCAAGCGAAGTCGCATTCCACTCATTAAGGTTCGTTGGAATTCCCGACATGGACCGGAATTTACGTGTGAACGTGAGGACGAGTTCCGAAAGAGATATCCGAAGCTTTTCACTTCGTAGATGGATTGTTCCGAGAGAAACCCGGGACGGGTTTCTTCTGAGGCTGGGAGGATGTGACAACTGGCAAATTAGGGAGCCATTTTGAAAACCCGCATTACGTTAAAGTTCGTTTATAAATTTATATTTGAAGTTCTATTCGTAACGAACTTGTAAAACCTATATTACGGTTGATTATATTTTAAAATCTTTATGAGATTGAAGATTTATTTCAATGATTCGATATGGATATATATGTGGTGATTTAATTTTGAAATTCTCATTTGGCACTACGTTGACTCCGGCACTAGGATAACCTAACTAAAATTTTATGTCTTGCGTTTACGGATTCGACTATATATATATTTATTATGAAACGTCTCGTGAAATATTAAATGTTTGAAACGAGTTTCGGGTTTTGGTCCGTGTAATTTACACCTAGCCACCTTGCCCTAAACATAATAATAATACTTTCATTATTATTATTATTATTATTATTATTATTATTATTATTATTATTATTATTATTATTATTATTATTATTATTATTATTATTATTATTATTATTATTATTATTATTAGTTAAAAAGAAGATAAAAAGAAAGATAAATGGTCCTTGTGGTGGAAAAGCTGGAACACAACACAAACATACAAACTCCATCCTATCATCTCTCTCCCTCATACTCATTTAAACCCTAGCCGCCATCTACTATTCCGGCCACCACAGCCGCGTCACCGCCGGTCTCCTCACCACACCGCCACCATAAAACGAATCCCCATCTCATTCCCTACCTGATCCACTACTACACGCGCCCAGGTCTTGCGACTTTGATCTCGTAATCACCCTACGCACCTCTATTCTCTTATTGTTGGTTCTATATATATCGTTTGGAGGACGATTAGGTAAGTGTATGGTTGAAACCGTGACCCTTGGTCATGGGTTTCACACTCTTTGACTTGGGATAGATCTTGAACGTGGGAAAAATGGTGATATTGATAAAAACATGATTTAAAACACGGTTTGGTATCCATTTGAGTGGGTTGCGTGTGTCGGATGAATTCAGGCCGTGAGTTAAGGCTCACGGTATTATTATTCTTGTTGTGTTCGTGATGTTGTTCTCCTTTGTTGTTGTTTGGGCTTTCGGTATTCATGATATCCATGGTCTTGATGTTATCTTTCTGCTATTTGCTATTGGTTATGTTTGGTTTTGGATTTGATTTATTTTGGTACCAAGTGGAGTAGATGGTTTATGATGAAGACTTAATATGTGGGCTGCTACTCTTTTTGCTATTGTTTAGTGGTTGTACATTGTTGAATTTGGTTGTTGTTGTTCATGATTGTTGTTGTTATATCTTGGGTCGAGAGTGAGTAGAAGAGCCGAAACCCTTGTGGTCTCGGCATGGGCTTGATATATGGTATTTTGGAGTGGTTGTTGTCGAAGGAATTGTGGGTACCGATTGTGAGACGGTCAAATTAGATGACGGAGATAGGTTAGTCGGGTGCCGTAGTCGGACCCTATTGTTGTAGCATGTGTTTTGGGAATTGTTGGACGGAGATTGATTACTTGATTTTGATTTGGTTATATTTTTATTTTGGACTTGGACAATGAGCCGAGAGTGATGACTCGGACATGTGACCATTTCGTATGACTCGATAATTATTTATAATTAAACGCCAATAATAAAACTCGTAATAATATTATTGGAAATATAAACGTTTATATAAATATATAGACATGAATAACGTATATACAAATATATAAATGCGTATATTAATAATAACAAGATCACGAGTAATATTATAACAATAACGGGACTATAAATATTATGCTACAAGAGTAGTGTAATATTATTGGGAGCGTTATTATGATTAAATATTATAAATAACGAGGAATTCTTGACGTTGAATAAATATTAAATAAAATAATATCTTTTAAATAACGAGGAAAACTATCGAGTTATACGGGGTCGTGGTCACTTGAGTCCAAGTGGTTTATTAATTTTGACGTTGTGTTGTCACGGATATATGATGATTAATACACTCACCTTCGATAATTACGTAACTTATTTAATCGACGGGTTAAATAAGAGCTATTTAGTTATTTAAATTGAGTATATTAATGGGCATCGTATCCTACGACGCCTATAGGTTGTGGTATGTGTACGAGAATAATAAATTACTAAGTATCTCGTGAGGTTGTCAAATTGACGAATTTGGTAAGCTTATCGGCATAATTAGAGAATTTATTAAACTTTGATATATACCATATAGTACTTTATGTGCAATGTGTGACCTAGGATTCGGGTATAATCTTAGAATGGTATATTAAGTAAATAAATATGGGGGATTACCAAATCGACAGATTTGATAAACTTTGATATTTATTTAAATAATATATTGGACTAACATTAGACCTATAGATTGTTTTATTATCCTTTTGTTGTGACTTCTTGGTTTGAGTTGTGTCGACCCACCACCCGTATGGATACCAAACGCCAAACTCCAAACTAATACGAGGAATGGATTTTCGGAAAATAAAAATGGAATACGTTCGGGTTTGGGAATATTCGATTTTGAGGAAATGATTTCTGAACAAGTTGACATTGTTAGGTCGTGCCGAGTCCGTAGTTGCCGTCTTTTGAGTTATTATACATCTTACTTCTACCGATTTCTTATTGCTGATTTCTGGACTTGAGGTGAGTCATAGCCCCACTTTTACTCTTGAACTATGTTTTCAATACATGGGGTGAGAAACGTGCAAATTATTTTATGTGGACTATTATCGCTTCTATATTCTTTCTAAATCTTGCTATGCGTATGGACTAGGATGTATTGTCAGCTTTAGTCACATATATTTTGTGTGTACTATTCAAGGTTGGCTTATTTGGAATTGTCAGCTTTAGTCACACGGTTTCGTGTGTACTATTCAAGGTTGGCTTATTTAGATACTGTAGTGTGCACCTATAGGTTATTAATACTTCGGAGGTTATCCGAGTATTTATGATATTGCGGGGGTTACCCGAATATCTATGTTAGAGCGGAGGGTATCCGTGTGTTATGTTGGAGCGGAGGGTATCCGCAGGCTTTTAGTGGAATCCTTAGTCTAGCTAGCAAGCGTTTTGCGTATATGTCCATTATATTGAGTTATGAATTTAAACCTATGATCTCACCAGCGAAAGCTGACTTTTAGCACGTTTTCTCAGGAAATTAAGTGATGCTCTATGGATGCTTGGATTGGAGGCTTGGCAATGGCACCGGTTATGGATCTATTTTTTCTAAAACTCTGATAAACTATTGTGGACCTATGTTTATTTCTTTTGGGCCTTACTTTGGATAATTCTTGGGATAAATGTAGACTTTAAAACCCGTTTTGGTTGTGTTTTTCTTATGTTTACTTTATCTCGTTCTTTCATGACTTTGAATGGATACCAATCCCCGTAGCACCCCGAAAGCTTGTTGAGTCTTCCACTGTATCAAATTTTGGGGGTGTTACAAAAAGCCAAATATCCGGCGGTCAACCATCAGAAGCATAGCAGATTAACGGTCTCACCCAAAAGAAAGAGGCAGAGACTTTTTATCTCTCAAAGAGATAACAAAAGAAAGAAAGAGGCGCATCAAATAAACGCCAGGGCAACAATCGAACCAACAAAAGGGCTACGGGTTCCATTTAACCCCCCCCAGGTTTCGAAATTTTTTATATCCACCCTTTTATTTAAACTTTACTTATTATTAGTATAGTTTACTTTTATTTTTGGTAAGTTACTACATAATACCCTTAAGTATCTTATCATATTTTATTATAATAACCTAGTGTATTTACGCTGCTTATTATAATTAGGAATAACTTTTAAGGAGTAATTAACCTTAGGCTTATTCACTTTGATTTTTTTTTTAATCTCCGAGGATAGTTTATACTATAACTAATCCTATAGGTCTTGATTGTCACATTAAGACACAAAACATTAGAAGCGCGCTATATTTTTTTTAACACATACCCCGTGTTAGAATTTTAGGAGATTATCTAGTCATTATCATTAAAAATGACTAATGGTGGAGATAGTGGAAAGAAGGAGGCTAGTACACCTAATACTACCCCTCAATTCCAATGCCCGATATTGAAACCCGCGAATTACTCACTATGGGCAATTCGGATGCAAATACTTTTAGAAGCAAATGGGTTATGGGAAACAATTGAGTCAACTGAAACAACTCAACCCGATAAGAAAAAAGAAACAACTGCTATTGCATACCTTTACCAATCCTTACCCGAAGATCAATTACTTCAAATAACAAAGTACAAAACCCCGAAAGCAATATGGGACGCTTTGAAAACTAGGCACTTAGGCGAAGAAAGAGTACAACAAGCCAGACTTCAAACACTCAGATCTGAACTTGAGTTGTTACATATGAAAGAAGATGAAACCATCGACACCTTTACAGGAAAACTCACAACTCTTGTAAACAAAGCCGCCAGTCTAGGACACACAATAAAAGATCAGAACTTAGTTAGGAAGTTACTAAATGTTGTACCCGATAGGTATTTGCAAATAGTTGCCTCCATAGAACAATATTCCGATCTTAACACTATGACCCTAGAAGAGGCAATTGGAAGACTTAAGACCTATGAAGAAAGGATTAAGTTTAAGAAAGGGAAACAGGAGAACACTCAAGATAAATTGATGTTCACACGACATGAAGGTAGAGGAAAGAATTTTAAGGGACGTGGTAGTGGAAGACATAAATATTCACACAATAAAAACCACGAGAATCCTAAAGGAGAAAGAAAAGAGGGAGAAAAACCTCATAACAACTTCAAGAGATCAAACTTTGATCCTAGCAATGTAACTTGTTACAAATGCCACAAGAAAGGACATTATGCAAGTAAGTGTTATGCCAATACAAACACTAACATGCAATCTAATCTTGTCGAGGAGGACTTCGAACCTACCTTATTAATGGCAATTTTAGAAGATCCACTTGTAAAAGAAGTTGAAGACCAAAATGTCTCTCTACACGAAGAGGTAGAAACACAAGAGACAAATTTGGATAGTCAATGGTATTTAGACAATGGAGCTAGTAACCATATGACAGGAGTGAGAGAACACTTCAAAGACCTAGATGAGAAAGTTAGTGGAAAAGTGAAATTCGGAGACGGATCACACATAGAGATCAAAGGCAAAGGTTCAATCCTAATAGAATGTGATGATGAAAAACAAAGAATCATTTCACATGTCTATTACATCCCAAGCCTAAAAAGCAATTTATTGAGCCTTGGTCAATTCACCGAAATTGGTTGTAAAGTTGTAATGGAAGATAATGAACTACGACTTTATGACATGGACGACAAAATCTTCTTAAGAGTTACAAGACAGAGAAACCGTCTGTACAAAGCAAGTCTGAGAATAGGAACACCTGTTTGCTTACTACCAAACTTAAAGGATAACACTTGGTTATGGCACGCAAGACTAGGACATCTCAACTTTGATTCATTAAAAACTATGGCTCAAAGAGAGTTAGTTCAAGGAATACCTGCCATTAAGCATACAACACAAATCTGTGATGTTTGTTTAATTGGTAAACATAGTAGAGCACCATTTCCAAAGAAAGCCTAAACCAGATCTACATCACCCTTAGACTTAGTATATGGAGATTTATGTGGACCAATCACACCACCAACACCATCTGGAAAGAAATACATATTCTTGTTAGTCGATGATTATTCAAGATACATGTGGGCGTATTTCTTAGAAACGAAAGATCAAGCATTTGATACTTTCAAGGAATACAAGAATTCAGTAGAAAAGGAGTTAAGGACAACATTGAAGATGTTTAGAACCGATCGTGGAGGAGAATTCACATCAAATGAATTCATCCAATATTGCAAAGACAATGGCATATCACGACAACTCACCGCTTCTTATTCACCACAACAAAACGAAGTAGTAGAACGAAGAAATAGGACAATTATGTCTACAACTCGATGTATGATGAAAGCAACTAACATGCCACAAGATTTTTGGGCTGAAGCTGTTAGACATGCTATATACATCTTAAATAGTGTACCTACAAAAGCACTAGAAGATATTACTCCATATGAAGCAATTAAAGGAAGAAAGCCAAATCTAGAAACACTTAGAATTTTCGGCTGCATAGCATATGCAAAGATACCATCTCAACGCTTAACAAAGCTTGATGATAGAAGCAACAAAATGGTATACTTAGGCAATGAACAAGGATCAAAAGCTTATAGATTATTTGATCCAACAACACAAAGAATTTGTGTTAGTAGAGACGTGAAGTTTAAAGAGGAAGAAGCATGGGAGTGGAAGGATTACATGAGTGAACACACTAATGAACCAGAATGGATTGACTTCATAATAGAAAACCTTGAAGCCACAACTGAACACCATGAACAAAATATCCAACCAAATGACGAAGACAATGATATTCCCAACAATGATGATGATAATTATACAACATCAGCAACAAGCTCACCCTCACAATCACAAACACTTCACACACCATCTACAATTTCATCCCGAGTAAACTCTCAAGTTACACCAATCAATTCAATACAATCAACCTATCAAAGTGATAGTGGTTCTACATCAACCACAGTTTCACATTCACACTATGATAATACACCTATAAGAGGTTTCAGAACTTTGAATGATTTATTTGACGAAACTGAGAGATTATTACTTGCTGAAGATGAACCTAAGAATTACAAGCAAGCATCAAACGATCAAAAATGGATCGAAGCAATGAAGGTCGAGTTAGATTCTATCAATAGAAATAACACATGGGAACTAACCTCTTTACCCGAAGGACATAAAGCAATTGGCTTAAAATGGGTATTCAAGACCAAGAAAGATGCTAATGGAAACATAGTCAGGCATAAAGCAAGACTAGTAGCAAAAGGGTATATTCAAGAGCATGGCATAGATTTTGAAGAAGTTTTCGCACCTGTAGCAAGGATGGAAACTATAAGATTATTACTTGCCATTGCTGCTAATAACAAATGGGAAGTACATCACCTTGATGTAAAATCTGCATTTCTACATGGAGATTTAAAGGAAGAAGTTTATGTTTCACAACCGGAAGGCTTCATACAAGAAGGGAATTCTGGAAAAGTCTATAGACTCATTAAAGCACTATATGGTCTAAGACAAGCACCACGTGCATGGAACATAAAACTGGACAACACCTTGAAGTCCTTAGATTTCAAGAAATGTGCACTAGAACAAGCGATCTACACAAAGACCACAAAGGACTCAATTCTACTTATAGGAGTCTACGTAGATGATGTAATCATCACTGGCACACCAAAGGAAGAGATCGACAAATTTAAAGCTCAAATGGAAGTCAAATTCGAAATGAGTGACCTTGGATTATTAACATACTATCTAGGGATAGAAGTCACACAAACTGGAGGTGACATATCAATAAAGCAATCTGCATACGCGACCAAGATTCTAAAGGAAGTTGGAATGACGGACTGCAATGAAACCCTAATACCTATGGATCCAGGAACAAGATTGACAAAGAATACTGAAGGAACATTGGTCAACTCAACTGAATATAGAAGCTTAATTGGATGTCTACGATATCTGCTTCACACAAGACCCGACTTAAGTTACTCCATTGGATTACTTAGTCGATTTATGCAATAACCTAAAGAGCAACACATGAAAGCAATTAGACATGTACTACGTTATGTTAAAGGAACAAAGAACTACGGTATCACCTACAAACATAATGGAGGAAACAAAATACAAGGCTTTAGCGACAGTAGCTATGGAGTCAACACTCAAGAAGGCAAAGGAACTACTGGAATCATTTTCTACTATGGTGATTCACCAATAAGCTGGAGCACACAGAAACAAGCCACAGTAGCATTATCATCATGCGAATCTGAATTTATTGCAGCAACTGCAGCAGCAACACAAGCATTATGGTTAAAAAGACTACTCAGCAGGCTTACGCACTCGAAGGAAGAAAAGGTAACTATTCTGGTTGATAACAAATCAGCTATAGAACTAATGAAGAATCCTGTTTTTCACGGGAGAAGTAAACACATTGATACGAAGTACCACTTCATACGAGAATGCGTTGAAAGAGAAGACTTACAAGTTGAATTTATTCGAGGAGAATATCAGAAGGCTGACATACTCACAAAGGTACTACCAAAGATCAAATTTCTAACAATGAGACACTTTATTGGAGTTAAAGATCTAGGAGATGACGATTGTGATTAAAGGGGAGAATATTGGGTTAATCACACTCTTACCCGCTTTCTACCCATTTAGAAGGTCAAACCCGAAGTCAAAGTCAACTACATTAAAAAGTCAAGAATAACTGTCATTTAGCAGTTACAAAGGAAGCGACACATCTGTTGATTCTACTGAACCAACACAACTATTCAATCGCACCTTTTTACTTTTATATATGTTATGGACAGGCACGATTTGAAGAGATGCAATGGTTACTTTTGTCCAAAAGTCACACCTCTTCAATGTTAACTGCCATAACTATAAAACCTAAATTAACTGCCATATTTGACAGGTCATCAATCCTAATCAAACAACCTTATTGGTCGTTTTATGTCTTACATAAAATAATGAAAAGATATTGTCTAAATTAACTTAGGTTACAAGCATTTGGACTTAAAAATCCAACACTCCTCCCTAAGTACAAATGTGATTCTTCTGTCTTGGTTTTCAGACAATGACTGAGAAGTCATCTTGGTTGTCTTTGATCTCTTTGGTCCCTTCAATGTTCCTGCTTGTTGTTCCTTGTTCGAATTGAGTGCTGATGTGTTGTTCTTGGCAAGAGTCAGTGGTGTCTTCAAGTTTTACACCAAAATGCTCCATCTTTTGAATGTTCTTTGAATAGGTTTTTGTCACTTGATCATCTCGACCATCTTGGCATATTTCTTTGCCTTTGGTAGCAAGTCCTTCTGCTCCATAATGTGACACATTTGCTGTTTTATAAAAGCAAATGAAAACATTCAAGTATTGGTTATAGCATTCTTTTATATCCTGACCATATTTGTTTTCTAGGCCAATAATTTCAGCAATATAAGGAAATTTATTTGAAAATTCTACTCCAAGGTATCCCCCTAGTGCTTCAACAAGTATGTGAAGATCCATTAAATGGATTTCTTTCCCATGCATTTTGGGTGGAAAGGGTTCTGGTTTATTTCTTTTGAGATAGACAGAATAGAACCATGTATATGCTTCCATGAATTTTTTTCTAAAAATGTTCCAATTGTGACTATTTAAAATATCTTCTTCAAGTAATTTTAAAAGAGATATACAGTCATTGAAAGATCTAATTGAAATTGGAAGATTTACACCTTTTAAAAAGACATAGTCATTGTCTTCTGCAGTCATTGGATATTGTGGACACATGTAATCGACATGTCCATCTTCTTCACATATGTTGCATTTGTTTGTGAAAGTGACTGCCATTTTTGTGTGTTGATCTTCCTTGTGATCTTTCATTTGTTTGGAATCTTCATCAAGCATTCTAAAGTATCCTTCCAAGTACTCATTGTGCCTCTGGTTCATTCTGTTTGCATCAAAGAAGCAGACTTCATGGTCTTTAAACATTGGAACAGGCTTGCATCTATTGCCTTTGAAAATAAGTTCCAATCCTTGTGCTTCCATTTGTGATGCAGAGAGGATATTGAGAGTGATTTCTGGTGTGTAATGAACACCAGGAATGATAAGAACCTCAGATCCTATCTTGATTTGCACTTCTCCTATCCCATGTATGAAGATGAATTTCTTTTGCTCTTCATTCTTTTCCACCATAAATTTCTCTTTCAATTTCGAGAAACGGGACATGTTACAGCAAACATGTCTATTGATCCTATTGCTTACATACCATATTTGGTTCCAATCTTGTTCATCAGTGCCCTCCACCATGAAATCTGTGGAAAGGTGAATGGATTCAGGGTATTCAATTGGGATCTGTGGTGTTTGAGTAATGATTCCAGGGCTTGCAGTTTTTGTTTGTTTCTCTTCTGTGGTACAGTTTCTTGCAACGTGTCCCCTTAGTTTGCAATTGAAACAAACATAGTTCTTGTGTCTTTCAATCAATGCCTTCTTCTGTGCTATCTTGTTGTTATGCACCTTTTTACTTTTGGACAAAAGATCCATTGTTGAGGCCAACAAAGACCACCATGTGCAATTAAAATATACAACTAATTGTTATGCTTTAAATTTAAGACACATGATGTTAGTCAGCAAACTCCACAAACGTACGTTATCTGTTCAAGAGTTCAAAGAATGTTTTATCGTAACAATCTTAATGCTACTATAGTTTATGTCCATCGAGAATGTAATTTTTTTTCAACTAAGGCGAGTACAATATTTGTTCAAGCTCATGATCCAGCTATGCTAAGCGCGGAATTACAAAACGCACTTGATGAACATATATAGGCTTAACAATGCTTGGAACTTACACGAACAACACATGAACATGGAAGAGTTTGCTATAAAGTCAATCACGATTAGCAAACAAGCTTCTTGCAACTTTTGTACAATATTTAGAGCTTCGATGGCTTTATAGAGGGTATGATCTAGCACAAACGTATTGTTTGTATATTAGTAACTTATGTTTACTCATGTGTAGTTTTTTGTATATTTCAAACTTGCAATATTTCATGCGTAGTTTTGTAATTGATGACTAAGAAGTAGGAACTATCTGATTATATTAGCCACGAGGAACATTTGGGTTTTGATTATCCCACATCGAGCTATGAGGTAAAGTAGCTACAAGATCTTGAGTTTAAATTAGAAGGGTAGGATACCATCAAATGTAGGCTAGTTGATGTTTTCAAAGGCTTTTTGAGTGAACTTTCTGGCATGTGTCTACTTCTACGTAGGCTTATACTTAGTAATGTAAATTCATATGCCGGAAAGCTTCTTTAAAAAAGTCTTCTTAGAATTTCAATTAGCTTTCTAATATTATAACAAAGTTTTTTTTTTTTTTTTTTTTTTTTTTTTTTTTTTTTTTTTATGGCATAACCCAAGCATAAAGATTAAGTCAACTAAGAATGTTATTTCACCGTATCAGAAAGGCTTTGCTAGATCGGTTTGCTCAACCTGAGATGTTTTGATGTCAGTCACAAAGGTGACATTATAGGCGGATATTATTATTCCGTCCATGTTATTTTTAATCTTAAATCTTGTCTTTTTAATCAAATAAAATTGATGGTCTATATTTTTTCCTTAATTTCCACCAAAATAAGAGTTTGCAAAATAACTCACCTCTATATGTTGGGTAAATTTAAAGCATATTCATTAACAAACTGTCTAAAATCAGTTGGTTTTTGGTCATCCCACAGCGAGATATAAAGAAAAGTAGCTACAAGATGTTGAGTTTAAATAGAAAGGGAATGATACCGTCAAATGTAGGCTAGTTGAAGTTTTCAATAACCCTTTTTTTTGATCCACTGGCATTTATCATATGCTGGTAGGGTCACTTAAAGTGGGCTTTTCTAAATCTCAATTAGCTTACTAATATAAGTTTAATGTTGATGTCCCTTTAAAGTACGGAGTAGCTTTATAGTGTTTCAGCTCTTTTGATATAACTGGTTATATAGTGTCGATATGGCTGGGCTTGGGGTGGACCGAAGGAGGTTCTCGAAGATTCTTATAAAAAAGGTAGACTTCAAATAATTTATGTAAGTATTTGTCTATTTGAATTAGCCATACACACTAAAATGTTTTAGCAAAAAGTTATATAGCTCAAAGCCCTTTACATAATAATCAAGCTACGATAGCCTCATCCAACTAATACTGTGTACTGTGGACTCAATCCTTGAATCTTTCTTCATAGTTCTTGTTTCGAAAATGCAATTTGAGATCAGCAAATCGGTTTAGTACCGTATTCCTTAGTTATGAATGAAAATATCTACAATAACAAAAATGTTCGTAAATCCAATTCTTGACTCATATGGCAAATCGAAAATGCTAAACAACATTAGTTCATGTATACAGTATTTGTTATCCTACAAAATTTTAGTAGGTGTTAATACAAATGAAAGCAAAATGATACTTGAATGATCACTGTTCATAATTAATGAATAATAATTCATACGTTTTTGTTTCAAAATAATCTATCTCAGTCTCGTTTTTATTCTAGGCTCGAATGCATGACTTATGTCTCTTTTTCAATTTATAAAATGTAAGATGAATCTAGGGTGTTCACAAATCAGGTAATACTCACACGAATCAAAAACCAAAATAAATCGAACCGAATTTGTAATCGAACTAAATTTGTCAAAAATTGAACCAAATTAAATATTCGGTTTTTTTCAGTTTGGAAATGATTTTGGCAACATGAAACCGAACCAAACCGAAAACCAAACGCTACACCAAAATTGGTTTTCATAAGTTTATGTTGAAACCCAATAAAATGTTGGCTCGTTTAGTGTGACATTTTACGACATTTTTAGACCAAAATCGAATAAGGCATGAGAAACCATTGGGTTTTGGTTATCCCACATCGAGCAGTGAAGTAAAGTAGCTAGAAGATGTTGAGCTTAAATAGGAAGGGAAGGATACCGTTAAATCTAGGTCAGTTGAAGTTCCCAAATGCCTTCTTTTGGTGATTCTTCTTGCATGTAACTACTACGTAAGCTTATATTCAGCTTAGTAATGTAAATTCACATGCGGTAAGGGTCTCTAAAAAAAGTCCTTTTGGAATTTCCATTAGCTCACTAATATTATTAAGAAGTTTTTTTCAACCCGTTGTTCTTACGCTATAACCCAAGCTTAAAGATTGAGTCAACTAAAGTATGATCAACATAAGCTTAAAGATTGAGTCAACTAAAGTATGATCAACATATCGTGGGTGAAGGTGTTGCAGATTGTGTGACCATGTCAAGACCACCATGTGAAATGAACACTTACAACATTATTTTAAGCTTTTTTACACACGATGTTAGTCAGCAAACTCAGAACGTGCGTTATGTTGTCCGAGGAATGTTTTATCGTAGCCATCCTAATATGACTAGAGTTAACGTCTAACGAGAATGTAAATCTTTTCAACTAAAGCGAGTACAATCTTTGTTCAAGCTCAAGATACAGCTAAAGCTAATTGCAGAATTAAACAACACACTTGATGAACATATATAGGCTTAATGATGCTTGGAACTTACATGAACAACACATGAACATGGAAGAGTTTGCTATGAAATCAATCATGACCAAGCTTCTTGCAACTTTCGCACAAAGTTTAGAGCTTCAGGGTTTTATAGAGGGTATGATCAAACGTATTCACTTTTGTATATTAATGACTTAGGGTTTTAACTTATGACTAAGAAGTAGGAACTATCGACCTATATTAGTAAATTATGTGTTTAAAATGTTGTCTAAGTTATTTGAAAGAAAAAAAAATACTATATAAAACTAATGCAAGTATAAATACATACATATATAGCCTGTATAACTTGCTCACTAAATCATCCAATTATCTGAACTGGGTATCGAGTCTTGGTTGAATCAACTAATCGCTTTTGATAGCAATGTTGTCTATAAAAAATGAAATCAAAGCAAGTTATTATTCCCCTTATTTGTTTGAGGGTACTTGGGATTGATTTTTTTCTAGCTTATTCACTTTATTTAATAAGCACTTTGTACGTTGTCGTGTTTGGGTCACCTAAGCTGCTTTTGATTATTTTCGAGTGAAACGAACAATATTCAGTAACGATATTAGCTTTGCTAAGATGTTTAGACATCAATAACTTATAAATATGAATTATTGACTTAAAAAGAAAACTAATGATTTTGAAAATATGAATTATTGACTTAAAAAGAAACTAATGATTTTGAAAATATGAATTATTGACTTAAAAAGAAACTAGTGATTTTGAAATGTCCCCGTTCACTTAGTGATAAGTAAAGCCAAATCCAAAACCAAACACTCAAAAAAAAAAAACTAATGCAATTATAAACATGTCGGTCTGATCTATACATGTGTAAAATGTTGGAAAACTCAAAACATATACATTGACAAATTGTGTAAAATAACTAAAATCAGTTGGGGTTTAGTAATCCCACATCGAGCTACGACGAAAGGTAACAACACGGTGTTAACCAATGGGCCTCTGGTCTAGCGGTATGGAGGTTTTACCCTCCTAGGCAAGGTCTCAAGTTCGAGTCTTGTCTTGGGCGACAGGGATTTCCTCCCGCGTGCGTAAAGGGAAGGGTGCCATTGCTTTCTGGGCTGGACCAACCTGATTGTGTGGGCTCGCTACGCCTTTTGGGTTAGGGGCCATGTAGCCACAATTGCCGTTAAAAAAAAACAACAACATGGTGTTAAGTTTAAATAGGAAGGGAAGGATACAAACAATTCTAGTTGAATGAGATATGAGAACCAACTGGGTTTTTGGTTATCCCACATCGAGGTGTTAAGTAAAGTAGTTAGAAGGTGTTGAGTTTAAATAGTAAGGGAAGGACAACATCAAATGTAGGCTTGTTGATTTTCTCAAAAGGCCTTCCTGGAGTATCTTCGGCATATATCTACTTTTACGTAAAGCTTATATGAAGCTTAGCAAAGTAAATTTATATGCGGTAAGAGTCTTCAAGAAAGGGCCTTTCAGAAAAACAATTGGCTTCTAATATTAGAACAATTTTTATTGTTTTATTATTTTTTTAAAGTTGTTCTTATGTCACTTGCTGTCTTGTCTAATCATGTCCAGAATGGTAAGTAGTCAATGTATGGTTTTGGAGGTGTTGTATGAGAACCAGAGTTTTGAAAAATGGTACATCACATTACCTAACTTAGAAAGGTTCGATCATTGGTTATGGTTATGTTTTAAAATGCTGTCTAAGATATTTCAAAAAACAAATCAACATACCTAGCCTATATAAGCTAGTGTTTACTAAATCACCCAACTATCTGAACTGGGTATCGAATCTCGGTTGAATCAGCTAATCACGTTCGACATCATTGTCGTCTATAACTTCGTTTCTTATCAGCATCAATCGCCATGACATCTTGTTTACTAACGGTCCTACCCACGCTGAAGAACCTGTCTACAAAGTATAATACTGGGTGTCGAGAAGATTGGGTGCTCTCGTGGTTGCGTATATTTACCTTTACGGATTCAGCACCACTTTACTTCCTCCTTTTATTTACAAACTATACAGCTAATCTATTGAGCTTTTCAGCAAGTGTAGCATAAGGTCCCTGCAACAAAGGTCTTGGCTTCAAAATGAATAATGTGCCCCTATAATTGAAATCTATCTTTTATTTCAATAAATGGCTTTTTACCATCATGAAAATCATTTATTGTGGATAACAATTAAATTACAGACTTGGCAGTAAAATTTTCAAGCATAGTTTAGACGTTTCGATCCAATTATTGGAGTTGCTCACTTCAATTAACGCTACCCAACAAGAGTATCAAAAGTTGTAAGTTAATAATGTTTTTAATAATGAGAAGGGATTTGCAAAAATACTCCAAAATGATGTAATTCTTTTATTATATAAAAGATAAGCTTAAACAAACACTATATGTCTTAATTTTTATAGGCTTGTTTTCGTTTTCTCGTATTTTAGGAGTTGTGGGCTTATAAAAACTTATAAAATGCCATCAATTTCTAAAATAAAAATAACACCCCCTGCAAATAAAACACGTTATAAAATGCCATCAATTTCTAAATTTTAAATCTAAATGATCTTTAGGAGAAACTAATGTTTATTGAACACTACTTTTTGTTATTCAATAAAAACTATTACTCCGTAACATTAGTAGTTTAGAAAGCGTAAAAGTATTGGCCAAGCCAAAGGATTCTTTGGCCTACGATCTTGAATTTGAATCTTGTAATTGCATTTTTTTCTCTTTGTTTTAGAAATTTAAGAAGCACGGTTATAATTTTTACCTTACAACACTTTACTTCACTTCTTGTATTCAACTTGGCCCTCGTGAAGACTCTGCGGAGCCATGTAACTCTTTTTTTTTTTTTTTTTTTTTTTTTGAACGACAATTTTATTAAAAAAAAACAAACAAGCAAGGAGCTAGCGCTTACAAGGGAATAAGTTGAGGGTTTTTACGCCATGTGACTCTATCTGAAGCGTCCCCGCACTTCACGACTTCCTTTTAAGGTTTGTAGAGGACAAAGAGGAACTATAAAATAATTATATCAGAATTTGTTGACGTGAAAGTTTTCTACTCAGCCACATGACTCCACAGAGTCTTCACAATGCATAAACGAGCAACAAAAGAATCTTCTCTATGTATCAATTTTCAAACAACGTATGAAATCAATAGTAAAGGGTGTACTTTAGTATTTTTCATGCCGTGTTTGAGTTACTTAAATTGCTTTTGATGATTTTCGAGCTAAACGAACGATATTTAGTACGGATATTAGCTTTTGCTAAGGCGTTCAGATATCCCATAAGTCATAAATATAACTATTGACTTAAAAAAAAATTTATGTTCTAAAATGTACCCATTGACTTAGTGATTATTAAAAACAAAACCAAAGACCAGGAAAAGTAAAACTAATGCAATTATAAAAGCATAACATATGAGTATTGGTCTTAATATAAACATGTGTAATATGCTGGGTAAATTCAAAATCAGTAGCCATCCCACATCGAGCTGTGAAGAAAAGTAGCTACAAGATATTGAGTTTAAATCGGAAACAAAGGATGCCAACAAGTGTGTGGTTGATGTTTTCAAATGACCTTTTCCAATAAAATGTTTAGCAATGTACGAGTATATATTTTTACGTGAGCTTATATCAAGCTTAGTAAATGTAAATTCATATGTTAGACGTTTTAGGTATGAAAGGTTTTTCTTGCATCTCAATCAGTTTACTAATACTATAAAGGGAGATGATATGTACACATACATTTTTACTTTGCACACATAATTTTGCTTGTCCCCACACATCAATTTGCTTATCCTTACACATAAATTTATGTGTGCAAAGTAAAAGTGTATGTGTACATATCATCTCCCTACTATAAATAAGTTTTTATTGAGTGTTGTTCTTACGTCATAGCCCAAGCTTACTAATTTACTTCGTAATCTCTGAATCATTCTAAGGTCTTGCCAATATTGTTGATGAAAAATTATGAAGTTTTGAACCGAAGTTTAACTTAATTGGTAAACAACCCCTTGAACCAATGCTTTTCTTTTAGTCCAAGGGATCAAGAGAACTTGAATGATGTCACGCCTATAAATAAATGTGATATAACAAGTCCAACAAAAATATATATGCACTTTGTGTTTAAGTATATGAATTGCATTGTCATTTACTCCGTACTAAGTACTAATATTAATATTTTATTATATTTTTATGAACAGTAAAAATACCTCTATAAATGTATACATATCTACTATATTAATAAAACAGGCTTTTGAAAAGCAATTTCATTTTCAAAATTGCTTAAAACCTGCCACCTGGAAATTCATTCTGATCTAACGGCCCTGCATGCATTCACCTTTTAAACATTAAATTCTCAAAAAATTTAGGCGGCATCACTATGCTATTCTTCATTTGGTATCATAACATCTAAACACCACACACACAAATCTCAAGATCCCCTTCTCAAACCCTAACCGAATATCACAAAATCAATCGTAGTTCCATAAAAATTAATTCAAGCTTTCAGAAATTGTTCCGTAAAAAATGATTAATCTGCAACCATATTCAATAGCCGATCAAAAAACAACAAAGATCCCCAATCACAAAACCCTAATTAAATTCAAGAGCAAATTACATGGTTTGTCCCTGTGGTTTGGCCAAAATCCTTAATTGAGTCCTTATCTTTTCAATTGCGACAATTGAGTCCTTATTCTGAAACTATGTAACACTGTTAGTCCTTATCGCTAACTGTCGTTATCTCAATTGGCAAAGTTAGTCCATTAACCAAACGATCATTTGCAACGTTAGTCCTTTTACTGACGATCGTTAGTCCAAAAAAATAATTTGAAAAATTCGAAAAAAAATCTAAATTTTTTTTTTCAAAAAAAATAATTTGAAAAAAAAAATTCTAATTATTCATAAAAAATTCGAAAAAATTTCTAAAAAAAAAAATAATTTAAAAAAAAATTCTAATAAAATTATTTCTTAAAAAATTCGAAAAAATTTTTCTAAAAAAAAGTTTTGACGAAAATTTTTTTTTCCAAAAAAAAAATAATTTGAAAAAAAAAATCTAATAAAAATTTTGGTAAAAAATTCAAAAAAATTTCTAAAAAAAAAATATGACGAAAATTTTTTTTTTCAAAAAAAAAATAATTTGAAAAAAAAAAATCTAATAAAATTATTTCTTAAAAAATTCGAAAAAATCTCTAAAAAAATTTTTGACGAAAATTTTTTTTTTCCAAAAAAAAAAATTAAAAAAAAAAATCTAATAAAAATTTTTCGTAAAAAATTCGAAAAAATTTCTAAAAAAAAATTGACGAATTTTTTTTTCCAAATAAAATAATTTGAAATAAAAATTCTAATAAAAATTTTTCTTAAAATATTTTTCTAATAATAATTTTTTTTTTCAAATTATTTTTTTTGGAAAAAAAAATTTCGTCAAAATTTTTTTTTAGAAATTATTTCGAATTTTTTAAGAAATAATTTTATTAGAATTTTTTTTTCAAATTATTTTTTTTTGGAAAAAAAAATTCGTCAAATTTTTTTTAGAAATTTTTTCGAATTTTTTAAGAAATAATTTTCGAAATTTTTTTTTCAAATTATTTTTTTGAAAAAAAAAAATTGGAATTTTTTCGAATTTTTCAAATTATCTTTTTTGGACTAACGATCGTTAGTAAAAGGACTAACGTTGCAAATGATCGTTTGGTTAATGGACTAACTTTGCCAATTGAGATAACGACAGTTAGCGATAAGGACTAACAGTGTTACATAGTTTCAGAATAAGGACTCAATTGGCGCAATTGAAAAGATAAGGACTCAATTAGGGATTTTGGCCAAACCACAGGGACGAACCATGTAATTTACTCTAAATTCAATATCAGGTCGCTATCTCATAGTGATGATTTTTAGATGTCACTATCTCAGGTTAATCTAACATTATCATTACCAATATCTGTTAATCCGAATCCAAAAAACCCTTCGATTGCTTTCATTTTTGGATGAAATCTATGATGTACTGGTGGTTTATGTGGATGTATTATGGACGGAAAAATATTTTGAAACCACCTATTTGACGGCACATTCTTCCCGGCCGATGACGGTAATGATAATTTTTGTATCAATTGCAGGTTATTATTATTATTATTATTATTATTACTAGTTATAATACCTGTGCGCGCACAGGGTTTTTAAAAATTCTTTTTGATTATATATTATTATCGATTAAGAAATGAATCACTTAACATATTTCAAATGGTTTTACTTTGTGGACTAAAAATAAAAAAAACTACATGTATATATGTTATAATCTAATTATTATTTTAGCATAATGCTTTTGGATTAAAAATAATATTTTATTATTCAAGCAAAATCACATGACGATACTTGACTTGCATAAGATGTTAGTGATATATGCTTTTAGTTTTGTTAACCTGTGATATCAATTTACTATGTGTTTTGTAATTGTGGTATTTATTTTATTTATATTTTCGTTAAAATATGTAGCATATTTAGATAGCTTTGAAGATTGATTCATTTCCTAGATTATGAATAACCATCATATCATGTTTACCAATGTACCTTTTTCTTTGAAAAATTATATTTTCATAAGTTTGTGCTATTTACTTCTCATGTTTGATCATAAAATTATCAAATTAACATAGATGCTTATACTATAGCTTTTTTATTACATAAAGAGAAACAAAAAAAAGATGTAATGGTAGAATACGTTTATTTATAAGGTATAAGAATAATTTTTCCGTGAAACCGAACTATATAAGTAAATTATTATTACTTGCATAAGTAAATTATAAATGCATGGAAAAAACGGCAAAGAGTAAATTTGCAAGTCTTTTAGGATTGTTTGAATCTTTACCGACCTTTCACTTTAGTGCAACTTTCTTCACAATTAGCCTAAATCATCAATGTAAAAAACACCCATATTTTAGCCCGTTGGTTGACACCTATAGTGTTATCAATGACAACAAACACCTGCTAAGTTTCATTAACTTATTCAAAGACACCTGCTAAGAATTTCTACCATAAAGTTCCTCATATAGGCACTAAAACACATTTTTGGTACATTAAAATACATTCATGTATTATCTAAATTAGCAACTCAACTTAATTATATATTCATACCTTGAGCAGGCGAAGATAATCCTTCCACGGCAATCATGTGTTTATACTTAATCCTCCTCTAAAAAACGCACACAACAAATTGCTTTGCATTTTAGTGTGTGTGATAAGATCATAAAACTGCAAACACCACTAAAATGTTGCATTATAGTGAGGATAACAACAAAGTTAGTCCTAACATCAAATAATAAAACTTTAGATTAGAACTAAATGGGTGTTTAGATATGCTTATTGAAGGTGCTTATTGGCTTATTCTATTACTATAACTCAATAAGTTTATGATAAAGCTTTAAGATTTTTTGAGAAGCTTAATAAAAAACCTCTGAACTCACAAGTAATTCTATCATAGCTTAGTATGTGTATAGTAAAAACACAAATATTAGGTGTAGAAGTTTTCAATAAAACATTAAAAAAAAGTTACTAAAAGTTTGTGTGTATAAAAAAAAGTTAAACCATAAAAAAAGTTACTAAAAATCAGCTAGATAAGACATAAGTCAAAGTTTTGTTGAGGTATCTTTCGGATTCTATTCAGAAGCAAAAAGAGGTTAACACATAAATCATACGTGTAGAAGAATGGTTGTATCTCACATCCGTGATTACCAACTCAATAACATTATCACAGTATAGTAACGTAATAACCTGATTAATATACTTGCTTAATAATTCTCATGTACATACTTTTAATTCCTCTACAACAGTCAACTATTATGTTTTTTTTTAGTAAAACGTCACGTCAATGAATAAAGTTAGGTTATCACCCACGTAGTTTTTCTTTTTTTGATTTAGGAGGTGATTTTTATAAAATAAGAATTGTGATGCGTGCATTTTTTTTTTTTTTTTTTTTTTTTTAATAATTAGCTTTGTATAACGTTTTTAACTGACAGACATGTTGAGGTTGAGGTTGATGTTGTTGTTTAACTTTAACTATTGATATTATGTTGTAAAAAATGTGCGAATTTAGTAGCACATAATGAGCGTTGATAAAGTTAAATTATGTTCCATAAAGTTTATAAATCTTTTTATGGATATCCATATATAAATTTGAAATAGCAATTTCATGAGTCGTTGTTATAAGTTGAATCGCCTATATTTATTTCATATCACACTAACTTGTGCTTACCATTTGATATTTATATTCTCGTTATTAATAATTTAGCCGTATTTAATATTCAAACCCGTGTACGCATAAATTAAACTTTTGAATAAAATAACATGAGTCCTTATTTAAAAAAAAATATTTTTGAAAAGTCTAAAACTAACATTAGTTTAAAAATTATTTAACTTGTATTAAAACTAATTCGCATATTTACCAAATTTTGTAATTTTAATGATGAAAGTCTAAAAACTAATACTAATAATCATGTAATTTTAAACAAAGTTAATATTATAAAGTATAGGGGGTACGAAGTGTAAGAGGTTATTTGTATTTTTTCTAAAGTTATTAAAAAACATGAAAATTTGTAATTTTACACTTAGCTCTATATAATTTATTTAAAATTGAAACACCAAAGTTTTATTAATTACTTCCTCTTTTTTTAAGTTTTTGTTTTCATAAATTTGACACCTATATTTTTAAGCATTTTTTTTCTTAATCAAATTTCTCCACCAAATTTATTAAGTTTGACCAAAATCAATTTAATTTTGCATTTTTATTGACCAATCATATTGATCGATTTCGCCTACATGGCAAAATCGAGCTCTCCTATTGGTATAATTTTTTTTTTCAATAAAAAGGGATTTGCAAAAAACACTCCGAAATGATGTAATTCTTTTATTATATAAAAGATTATTATTATTATTATTATTATTATTATTATTATTATTATTATTATTATTATTATTATTATTATTATTATTATTATTATTATTATTTTGATAATTTTTTGTGTCAATTGCATGTTTTTTGAACATTATTAATTTGATCTCAAAAAAGTATTTACTTTGTTATTTGTAAACTTATGTGTTATTTAGTTAGGATTTTCTAAAACTAAATTTGGTTATGATTTTTTTTTTAATTTAATGTCGGTTAGCATTTGAACTACAAATTAGTTGTTGAGAAAGAAAGTCCACACAAAGTGTTTGATGATATTACACTGAAAGAAGTATATAAAATGTATTGGGCTTTAGTGCAAATTAAATGGATGATCTTATGATATATTCAAATGGAATGAATCATAATTCTCATATCCAAGGCAATGATAATATTGGGATATAAATGAAAAAAGAAATTGAACCCTAAGTATTTTAAGAAAGTATGTTGAAGGATCCAATACATTAGCTAAAACGAGGGGGTGTATTTGAGGTATTTAACAAGGGTTTTGCACTTTTGCTAATCACAACCCAATAGGTTGTGATTAAACTTACCATAAATGAAAATTCAACATTTAATTAACTTCAAGAATTTTATGTATAACAACAGTTTTCATAATTATAATAATTAAATATGTATAAATATGGAAATAATTAGTTTATTAAATACAATTTTCACACAAATTATGATGCTTAACCACTACCCTATGGGTTGTAGTTAACAAAACTCATTTACCAAAAGCCACATTTTGTGAAGTTATCATAGTTGAAGTTTAAAAATGGCAATAAATGAAATATATATGTGGCAAAGTTTTATGCTTTTCTGGTCAGATTACTTCGTGAAAAGCCTTTGAATCATTGTCTTTGGAATTTTGAGATAAATTACCTGTGAAATGCTAAAATGCATAATTGCATTAAAATGTAGCAGGATGACCATATACTATTATATTTGGTATGTTGTGTACAAACTTGCTCATTCTTGCAATATTTGTGTATTTATTTCTATAGTTATTAAGCATAATTTGTCTGTAATGACTACACGTACTTATGATTTAAATCAAGAATTGGTATATAGTAAACAAAGTGAAAAATAAATTTGAATAAAAATGGAGGATCTTATGATTGTTTATTTAAATGTTGAGCTGCTACATATTGCCACAACAAAATTATTTATTAACTATTGGTTTTTTATTTTATTTGGAAAGTTATACCAGGGAGGGCGATGCGAAATACGAGGGGTAAAGGTAATGGTGGGAGAGATTGGTGATTAGAGTTAACTGCAACTGAAATGAGTGATACCGGGAAAGAGTGAAACACTACTAGATGGAAGAGATCATGGTTGCTATTGATGGACATGGTACAAATTATGGTGGGATAGCTTAAGTTGATAGTAAAAAGTTCACAATATACACTGAACTTATTGAGGTTAGTATAGGTACTTATTGAGGTTAGTATAGGTAAACATTATTTACTCTTCTTGATGTTGAACTTAAAATGGTTGTCGATATATCCAAGTTGCTTAGGTTTTTTTCTTTTCTTTCTTTTTTTTTTTTTAATTTTTTTGGACAATTCTTGGTATAATGCGTAAAACATTAGTCAAACAAGAGGAAATTTAAAGAACATCAGACTAATACTTGCAATGCAGATATGGGCTTTGGATATTCCTCGAGGAGCTGAAAGGTGGCCCTCGGGATTAGTTGAGCGCAAGTCTGATTTATACCTTCGAAGATTGTGTGGTACCCCTACTGAGGTATTTTCTGCCATATCTATTTATGCATTTTGAATCACGAGTACTGATCAGATGTGGATTATATTTATTGTACGGGAAGGGTAGTCAAGTATTAAGTGTTTTAGTGGAACATACAAATATTTTAGTAGTGTTTCCGTTAAATGACTAGCACTGATTCTCTTTATCAGGTTTCAGAACGCCGAATGCTATCTTTATTTATTTTTTCTACTTTTGTAGTTAAGAGTACATGAGGTTGAGAGTTCAAGTAAATTTCCATTATTAATTATCACTTGGTCTTTCTTAGAAGCTGTTAGATACAAGTAGGTACCAACCCGCATATTTTTAATAAGTTCGCTAATAAATAATCACTTGAAAGTAAGCAATTTATGGCAGATTCAATAGTTTGATCAGTTGTGCCTTAGGGTGAAGTAAGCTGATTATATGCTTCCGATTATAAAAATAAGCACAAGCTGTTCAAATAAGCCATCCCAAAAGATCACCTTAAAATGTATAAATACATCAAATAGTAGTTTTAAAATGTTGTGAGATGCTTGGTTGCTACTGAAGCAAAAATGTCTCTTATTCATTTGTTAACAATGAGTTTTTCATATACTTAAACAAGTAAATTGAGAACTTTAACAGCAGTAACGCGTCCAACAACTATTTTCTACAGGCGATTTTGGTTTCAGTTTCGTGTTTGACCATTATCACCCAAATTGGTTCACTGATATGTGAAGGGTCAAAAGTTCAACCTATCTTTAAACAATAATCAACTGTAGACGTGTAAAGAATCATCGTTCTTATTCTATAATTTGTCAATCTAGACCTTTAGACAACTGTTATTTTCAGGTCTTTCTCTCTTTGTTATTATATTGTAAATTTTGCATATATTATTACATTCATTTTGTTATTAATATTTGGGTTGCATCTAACTTCCGTTTTGTTTGTTCAAGGCGAGTTCGTCTGCTGGTCCTTTGAACTATATGGTGGTTGAACACTTGATAGAAATGGGCTTTTCTGAAGAGTTGATGGAAAGACCAATTAAATACAAAGGTATGTTATCAATAAATTAGTCAATCATTTGTTGTTTTGGTCAAACGGTGTAACTTGCTTTACAATATGAACAAAAGGTCCACTAATGTCACTTTTACTTCAAATCTAAAACACAATGCCCTTACTCCCATAAGTTATTTTATATGTATTTTCAAAACTTGGATTATAGTTGAAAAATAGTTGTATAAATAATACTTTTATTTATAACTTTTGCTTGCTTTTTCAGAATATCAAATGCCTTAATGGTTAATCATTCGAAAAAATACCTGACAAGTGTACGACTTACGACATCAAAGTTTCTGAAAGTGGTCATGTATACGAAGCATAAGGCTATTCCTCAATTAACATTTAAGCTCAAAACCCATGTTAGCATATGACCAGTTGCAACTCTAATTTTTCATATTGACTTCCTGGAAACAAGCTTTAGTCATAATATAGATCATTATATCTTCGGTTTCACACCTTTATGTAAAACCAAAAGGTGTTATGTATGCTTAAAAGTAACAAATGAATAGTTGAAACTTTTAGTGTTTTTTCTCACTTAATGGTTTGCTATAACATGTGAATTGTTCTCGCTAATGTTTTTCACCTTTTCATCATTTTGCTGTTTTTCTATAAGACGTATCATGCATTTTACAATTTCTTTTATCTCATTAACAAATTCTAAAAGCTAGCCACCCATCGGGCGGGCCTTGAAGCTAGTGAGATAATATAGCTAAGCATTTGTGAGTATTTTATTTCTTTTCATATTCCGATCACAACGGGACTATAAGCTTGCGCCTTCGTTAGGCCCATTTGTGGGTTAACAATTTGGAGCTGGTTGTTTGGTATTAAAAGATTCGAAAACTTTCACGCATCGCTCATCCAACTACTAGTGTAGGTTCATTCCTAGAATATCTTCTTCATGGATCTTGTTTCGAAAACATAATTTGAGATCATCAAATCAGTTTAATACCATATACCTTATTATGATTGAAAATTTGTACATAACCAAAATGTTCGTAAATCCATCTTGGCTCATACCAAATCAAAAATGCCTTCTTAACCCCGAGTATCTCAAACAACAGTGTATAATATCTCTAGCATCTGTGATTTTTGTATGAGTAATTAGTTTACCCATATTTGTTATCCCGCAATATCCTAGTTGGTGTATCACTTCATCGTCACCTCATCGCCTATGACCTATCCAATAACATACCAATAACTAAACTACCCTCTTTAGAAAAAAAAATCAATAACACTTATTCGTGCATGTAGATCCCACAAAACACCCTAACAAAAATAATCCACACACTCATTTAAAAAAAAATAAATAAAAAATAAAAAAAATAAATAAAAAATTGCAAAAACAAAGGAAGAACGGCACACCAATGGCGTTATCGCCGGTGCACAAATGAGGGAGCCATTGGTTGAAAAGGTTGCGAACAGCGGGTAAATGTCCTCACACCGTGCTCTCTTAAATGACTCAATGTTTCAAAATATTCTATCCGTGTCTCGTTTGTATATATAACTTTAGTTTGAAACCCAATAAAGAAAAATGTTGGCACATTTAAAATCAAAAAAGTAATGAGGAACAATTGGGTTTTGGTTATCCCACATCGAGCAGTGAAGTAAAGTAACAACAAGATGTTGAGTTTAAATAGAAAAGGATTGGTACCATTAAATATAGGCTAATTGATGTTTTCAAATGCCCTCTCTTTGTGAGTGTCTAGCATGTTAATTTGTATTTCTATGTGAGCTTATATTAAGCTTAGTAAATGTAAGTTCATATGCTAGGGCTCTCATCGAGGAAGGGTTATTTTGAATTTCAATCAGCTTACTAATATTATAAATAAGTTTTTTTTTTTTTTTTTTAACATTTGTTTTTCTGAGATAACTTATGCTAAAAGATGATATACACCTAAAACTGAAGCACAGTTGAATCAACATATTGCGGGTGAAGGTGTTCCAGATTATGTGACTAAAACAGCCATGTAAAATGAGCATTTACAGCAAATTCTTAAGCTTTTAAGACACATGATGTTAGTCAACAAACTCATATTTACGTTATGTTGTTCAAGGAATGTTTTATCGTAACAATATTAATTCTACTATAGTTGACGCCCATCAATAACATAAATCTTTTTCAACTAAGGCTAACCTAAGCGTGGACTTACGAAACGCACTTGAAGAACATATAGAGGCTTAATGATGCTTGTGACTTACACAAACAACACATGAATATGAAAGGGTTTGCTATGAAGTCAATCGTGAACAAGCTCTTGATAACAATGTCGTCTATGATTAAAAAAAATGAAATCAAAGCAAGTTGTTATGCAACTATTTGTTGAGGATGCTTGGGATTGATTTTAGCTTTTTCACTTTATTAGATAAGCAATTTGTACATTGTCGTGTTTGGATTACCTAAACTGCTTTTGATTATTTTTCGAGCTAGACAATGATATTAGCTTTGTTAAGATGTGTAAAAAGAAATTTTTGTTTTGAAATGTACCCATTGACTTAACCACTCAGGGGTAGCCTAGGGCAAAAGAGCTTGTAACTATCACTTTAAGATGTGTGAGGTCTTAAGTTCAATTCATGCTATGTGCAAACAACTCTTAAGTGGTCACGCCAACCTTCTGAAAAGGGAGCGCTTATCCGGTTTGAATTGTGTGGCGGTGAGTTCAAACCCTATGAATTAGTCGGCCAATAGGTCAGAAACCATGGTTTACCAAAAAAAAATGTACCCATTGACTTTATGATTATTAAAAACAAAACCAAAGACCAGGAAAATAAAACTAATGTAATTATAAAAGCATAACATTTGAGAAATGGTCTTAATTAAAACATGTGTAATAATAACTTGGGTAAATTTAAAACATATACATTAACAAATTGTGTATAATCAGTTGGGGTTTAATGATCCCACATTGAGCTATGAAGAAAAGTAGCTAGAGGTTGTTGAGTTTAAATAGGAAGGGAATGATACCATCAAATGTAGGCTAGTTGATGTTTTCAAAGGCTTTTTTTCAACATTTTTCTCGCATAGTAATGTAAATTCATATGTGAGAAAGTGTCTGAAAAAAGTCTTTTAAAAATTCAATCAGCTTACTAATATTATGAATAAGTGGTCCCCCCCCCCCCCCCCCCCCCCCCCCCTTGCTGTTCTTAACCAAAGCATTTTAGTAAGTCCATTTTCTATCATGCTATGTTGAAAATATGGTATTCAAGATCACCAGAGGTCAAAGAAACGTATATATGTTACCACCAATTGTAGGAAAGGAATGTTTTAATATTTTTCAAACATTTCGGGTCCAATATTGGAAGAAAGTAAACAACAAAATAAGCAAAACAATTCTCATTTTCCTTGCAACAAAAACTTTACCCAAGGTAGACAAAGTACTCCTTAAAACCTCGACTCTCCCCAATCTTCTTTGAGGTCTATCAGCATCAATCGCCATAACAACTTGTTTACCAACGGTCCTACCCACACTTGCAAAACTCACATTCACATTCGCTTGACGCAATATATATACTTTTAACACTCCCAATAATATCACGCTAAAGAACCTGTCTACAAAGTATAATACTGGGTGTCCAGAAGATTGGTTGCATACATTACCTTTACGGATTCCATACCACTTTACTTCCTCCTTTGATCTATAAATTATACAGCTAACCTATCGAGCTTTTTAGCAAGTGTAGCATAAGGTCACTGCAACAAAGGTCATGGCATCAAAATGAATAATGTGTCCCTGTAATGTTTGGAAGAAAAAAATTGTGACAAAATTCTATTCGGTAGACAAAGTACAAAGAAATAAAACAGTTTGAAAGACTCGTGACTTTAAGCAAATTGGAAGATCGACTTAAGCATCTTAGAATTAAAACATTTTGAATTCTAACTTTTACTGCAATATATGGCTTTTTACCATCATGAAAATCATATAATTTACAATTCTTAAGTATAGTTCAGAGGTTTCAATCCAATTATTGGAGCTCCTCACTTCAGTATCACAGAAACATATTATCACTGATAGCGCCAATACAAAATCCACATAAGAGCATATAAGATAAAGTTATTTACAAACCTGAGCTTCCATGCTACTAGAACCAAAATTTGGCCGCGTCAGTGCCAAAACTACTTTACGATCATCATCTAGAACCAAGATATACCTTAGCGACTGTACATTAAACCAAAAGCAGGCAATTGCTTGCTGGCTAAAATTACAACTCTGCATTTCAAGTTTTCTTAATCTTGGGCACCCCATTGATAACGCCCTTAGTCGTTCATCGGATCCTCCTATATTAGCAAGAGAAAGAAATCTTAGATTAATACCATATTTGCCGATAAACCCTAGACCTACATCCGTCAGATCTTCCTCACAAAGATTGATGCTTAGCCTCTCAAGTTTGGTGCAACCGATTAACATAGCTTGGAACCCATTGTCTAGCGGTGTAATTGTTTCTATATCGTCTTTGTGTTTACACACACGCAAATAGAGAGCACGCAAATTCTTCAGATTAGTTCCCATACACTCCAAAGCTTCTATTGAAATATCCGTGAGCTCAATATATAGATATTCCAAATTACGACATCCTTGTGCCACATCAATCAGTCCCATGTGAGTCCCGGAGCAATACCTAAAGGTGAGCTTGCGCAATTTTTTGCAAACCTGACTTATTACTTGCAACCCGTTGTCTCCACATACATCTTCGGTATCGAGGACTTCCAAGTTGGGACGCCTCTGAATAAATGAACACTGACAATTTGCTTCAACATCTACATAGTAAAATTCCAATTCCCTTAGCTGATTCAAAAGAGGGTGTACAAACTGAAGTGAAGGTTCACGAAAATCATATATTCCTAGACAACGAATAGTCGATGGTAACTTAAAACTACCATACTCTATATCTTCTCTATACATAACCCCGTTGAAATGTTCTAATTTAACAGCATGGCTAAAAGCATCTCTTAGGTTATCATCTATATAGCTTGTACAAACATTTAGAGATACTAAAGATTTGCTACAATTTTTAACCAGAAGTGCAACATCTTTAACATCATATCAAATTGATCACAAAAGTACTTAGAAGAGAACGTTTCAATTCCTGCATTATTCAAAGCCAGTTCTTGTAACCATTTCACGCATCCTCCATCCAGATCTTTAAGGCCTAAACAGAATGTCCTTAACTCATTACAACCCTTAGAAATTTTGCATTAGTCCATTCTCGGAAATCCCTTCACAATCAACAATCTTTAAAACCTTTAAATCTTTACCACGGGTTCTAGCCAAGAGCTCGAGATCTGAATCATTAATAGCCACATGGCGAATGTGAAGTGATTTCAAGCACTTAAACGAAACGGATATTTCTTGAATCCATGGGGTGATGTTAACACCTGATTTATGTATCAAGTCAATTCTAGACGGATATCCTTTCAAGGTTAGGGACTCGAGGAACGGAAAGCGTTGAGATAAACGCAATGGCGTGGGAGCGTAATGCAAGTGAACAGTTACATGTTTTCGTGTCATAGAATCGATCTCATACCAACTACCGCAAACCAAAGAAACCGAGTTTCGATCACTAGGATCATGTATGTAAGGGATAACACAGTTAGCCACTGTCTCCATTGGGTTTATTATACCTAAATTGCATACATAAACATGTTAAAACATGTACTTAAAAAACTATAAGAAGTCAGCAAAAAAAGTAGGCCAACAGTTGATATAAAGTACTAAAAATTAGTTATAGCGATTAGAAATCATATTTAATAATAATAATAATAATAATAATAATGATAATAATAATAATAATAATAATAATAATAAAAAAAAAAATATATATATATATATATATTACTATGGATTTAAGCAGATGAGTGTTTTTCTTCGTCGTATGAAAGTGTTTAAGGTTTCGGCTTATTTTATACTCAGGTTACTGTATGCTCTTTTTCTTGGGCTTAGCTTATTTTGAATTTATGGGCTTGCATGAATGTGTTTATTATGTAAGCCCATAAATTCTAATATTCAACCAGTCGAACAAAATAAATCTAAATCATATAAGTAAATAATAAGCTTAAACAAACACTGTATGTCTTATATAGGCTTGTTTTCATTTTCTCGTATTTTTGGAGTTGTGGGCTTATAAAAACTCATAAGCAAGTCTGAATAAACCAGAATAAATAAAATATAAATAAATAACACCCCCTACAAATAAAACACATTACAAAATGCCATCAATTTCTAAATTTTAAATCTAAATGATCTTTTAGGAGAAATTAATGTTTATTGAACACTACTTTTTGTTCTTCAATAAAACTATTTACTCCGTAACGTTTAGTCTAAAAAGCGTAAAAGTATCGGCCAAACCAGAGGATTCTTTGGCCTAGTGGTTGGAGGTTGCTTTTCAAGGCCTACGATCTTGAGTTTGAATCTTAAAATTGCATTTTTTTTTTCTCTTTGGGCTATGGAATAATAATCTTACTCCTTTACAAATACTATATAGCTTTGTTTTAGAAATTTAAGAAGTACGGTTATAATTTTTACCTTACAATGCAACACTTTACTTCACTTCTTGTATTCAACTTGACCCTCGTGAAGACTCTGCGGAGCCATGTGACTCTATCTGAAGCGTCCCCGCACTGCATAGACTTCCTTTTAAGGTTTGTCGAACATAGAGAGGAACTATAAAATAATTTTATCAGAATTTGTTGACGTGAAAGTTTTCTACTCAGCCACATAGCTCCACAGAATCCTCACAAGTTAACGACTACATAAACGAGCAACAAAAGAATCTTCTCTATGTATCAATTTTCAAACAACTTATGAAATAAATAGTAAAGGGTATACGTCCGTCCGTCGTTTCGCCATTGTCTGTCCGCCGTTTGTCCGCCACAGTCCGTCCGCTGTTTGTCTGCCATCGTTTGTCCGCCGTTTGTCCGGCATCGCTTAAACTCAGTCACTTTCATCAAGGTTTATTAGGTGTTTTGCCCTAATTTTGAATGTAATATTGTTATGATGTGTTAGTTTGCTCAATTTTGACTTAATTTTGTTGGCTAATTTGTTTGATTGGATGATGAATTTGTTTCGATTGCGAATTTGTTAAATTGCTAGTGTTTGTTTGATTTTAAGACTTTTATAATTTTCTTATTTGCTAATTTTTTAGTGTTAGGCTGATTTTAGACTTGTTATAATTTGCTTATTTGCAAATTTGTTAGTGTTTGGCTGAGTGTGACGTGAGAGTTGAATAATCGGAACTAGTTTCGCTTGTTCAAGTAAAAATGACGTTATGTGGAAGTTTTGTTGATCAAACTCGAGTCACTTTCATAAAGTTTAGAAGATTGGGTTTTTATAACAATACTTTCTGTTCTCATTGATTGTGAATGAAACCCATTATGTCTAAAGAGATCTCCTATTGTAAATACATCAACATTCCCACCCTTCCACCAATCAAAGATCTTGACCCATATACTCCATGCATGTTGCATAATAACTAATAATGGTTAATTGTTTCCACGTTAGCATCACAACAGGGGCATAGAAGTGTATGCAGGTCATTGCCTCTTTTGTCTAACTCGCTACGAACCGAAAGCCTACCTTTCAAAGTGCGCCACACAAATATGTTAACCTTCTTTGGTGCAAGTTTATTCTACATTGTTTCTTGACCCGACCAATTCACTTGAAGCCACTTCTCATCCACTTGTCTTGATAGATCTTTAACTGCGAATTTTTCTTCCTTGTTGAGTGTCCACCTCCGATAATCCATATCTGTATTTGCACTTCTTATTTGATGGTAAAACTAAATACTAGTAATAGACATCGACTCAACTCTATCTCATTTATTTTTGTCTTCTGTTTTGGTGGCAAATGCCTTATAGCTAGAATACTGTTTCACATAGCAAATACAAAACCGGTGGCTATGAAGTCAATCGTGAACAAGTTTCTTGTCATTTTCGCACAAAGTCTAGAGCTTCAGTGGCTTTATTGAGGATATGATCTAGCACAACTGTATTGCCTTTTGTATATTACCAACTTATGTTTATCCATGTTTGTTGTCTATTTCAAACTACTTGTAATATTTTGTAACACCCCTAAAATTTGGTACAGCGGAAGACTCAACAAGCTTTCGGGGTGCTACGGGGATTGGTATCCAACACAAGGCATAAAAGAACGAGATAAAGTAAACATAAGAAAAACACAACCAAACGGGGTTTTAAAGTTTACATTTATCCCAAATTCATCCAAAGTCAGGCCCAAAAGAGATAAACATAGGTCCACAATTATTTATCAGAGTTTTAGAAAATAGATCCATAACCAGGTGCCATAGCCAAGCCTCCAATCCAAGCATCCAAGAGCATCACTTAATTACCTGAGAAAACGCGCTAAAAGTCAGCTTTCGCTGGTGAGATCATAGGTTTAAATTCATAACTAAATCAAGTGGACATATACGCAAAACGCTTGCTAGCTAGACTAGGCCTCAATCATCCAATCAAAACAAATCAACCAAAACTAGCCAACCCTATAGGTGCACGCTATAGCTAAAATCAATCAAATCAATAGCTTACCTAGTTCATGACTAGGCCTCGCTCCATAACCAATCCAATAGCTTACCTAGTTCGGGACTAGGCCTCGCTCAACAACCAATCAAAAGCTTACCTAGTTCGGGACTAGGCCTCGCTCTATAACCAAATCAATAGCTCACCTAGTTCAGGACTAGGTCTCGCTCTATAACCTACCTAGTTCTATAAGCATAACAAGTTTTAAATAAACAAAGCGATAATAGTCCACATAAAACAATTTGCACGTTTCTCACCCCAAGTATTGAAAACAAAGTTCAAGAGTAAAAGTGGGGCTATGACTCACCTCAAGTCCAGCAATCAGCAAAAGAAATTGATAGATGAAAGACGTAAAGCAACTCAAATAACGGCAACTATAGACTCGACACTTCCTAACAATATAAACGCGTTCAGAATCATTTCCTCAAAATCAAATATTCCTAATCCCGAACGTATTCCATTTTACTTTCCAAAAATCCATTTCTCGTATTATCTTCATATTAGTTTGGAGTTTGACGTTTGGTATCCATGCGGGTGGAGGGTCGGCACAACTCAACCCAAGAAGCCACAACGAAAAGAACATGAAAAACACTCTATAGGTCTAATTTTAGCCTAATATATTAATTAAGTAAATCATCGAAGTTTATCAAATCCGTCGATTTGATAATCCCCCATATTTATCTACGTAATATATCGTCCTAAGATTATACCCAAACCTAAATCACATAGCATGTAGAGTACTATAGGGTAAGTATCGAGGTCTAATAAATTCCCTATATATATCATCAAGTTTTCTAAATTCGTCAATTTAGCCAACTCCACGAGATATTTAGTAATTCATTATTCCTATACACGTACCACAACCTATGGGCGTCGTAGGATACAATACCCATTAATATATTCATTTTATATAGCTAAATAGACCCTATTTAACCCGCCAATTAAATAAGTTACGTAGTTATAGAAAATGGATGTATTAATCGTCACATATCCGTGACAAACACAAAAGTCACACAATAACAATATAGTCCACTTAGACTCAAGTGACCACAACCCCGTATAACTCGATAGTTTTCCTCGTTTATTAAAAGATATATATTTTATTTAATAATTACCCAACGTAAAAGATTTCGTCGTTATTTATAGTTATTTATTTATAGTAACGCTCCCGACATTTATTACACTATTCAAATAGTATAATAATCATCGTCACGTTATTATAATATATTACTCGTGATCGTTTTATTTTTAATATACGCATTTACATATTTATATATACGTTTTTCACGTCTATATACTTATATAAACGTTTATATTACCAATAATATTATTACGAGTTTTATTATTAATGTTTGATTATAATTATTTATCGAGTTATATGAGTTGGTCACATGTCCGAGTCATCACTCTCGGCTCATTGTCCAAGTCCAAAATAAAAATAACCAAGTCATAAACAATTAATCCAACTCCGTCCAACAATTCCCAAAACACGTGCTACAACAATAGGGTCCGACTACGGCACCCGACTAACCTATCTCCGTCAATCTAATTCGACCGTCTCACAATCGGTCCCCAATACCCATTTCGTCAACACAACTCCACAATATAAATCATAATCCCATTTCATTCTCGGCTCCCAAGCAACGATAACAATATAACAATGTCCAAAGTGTTGCGCCACAACAATAACAATAATAATGCCACAACAAAAAGAATATCACCAATACAAGCAAAATGGGTCAAAAATCAAGCAACTTGGGCCCGGAAGACCCATTTGGGTCTCGGCCTACACTTCGAGCCAAAGGGAACACCACAACGAGACCAAGAGGGTCTCGATTGGTTCTAGCTCGCAACCAACATCAAACCAAACGGACCAAAGGTCACGTATAAGCTCTAGGTCGAGCCACATATCAAAACTAAGCGGACCAAGAGTCACGCTAGGCTCCCAAACGAGCCAAGATGTCACCACACCGAGACCTTATGGTCTCGGTTGAGCTCCATCGAGCCAAAACCAAACCCAAACACATCCAAGAGGTCAAATCCGAGCACCCAAACAAGAAAGAGTCGACCCCCAAGGATACCAAACGGATTTTTTTCATCAAAACCTTAATTCCCATTATTTTAAAATGAAACCCAACAAGTAAAACCCGTATAAACATGGATTCGAACCCATTTCGTGGCACCCTTGGTGCAAAATCATGAGTACCTACCTTCCAATCAATTCCAAACTCAAAAACTTTAAGATCCAACAGTATTTATGGTGGTGGTGGTGTTTTTGGGCGGCGGTAAATCAAGAAAATGGGTGGGGGGGTTTCTTTTGAGCGCGTGTAGGACAACACACGAAGGAGGGGAGTATGGGGAATGTTTTGGTGGTGGCGGTGTGTGGTGGTGACCAGCGGTGGTGATGGCGTGGGTGTTGCAGGTGGGCGGCGACAAGAGGGAGAGAAGAGGGAGTGGGGAAGATGATATTTGGAGGGTTAGGGTTAGGGGAAAGGGTATTATACCTGATTTTTATAACATCGGTCCCTCTAGTCCTCTTTTTCTAGCATAAGCCACAATAACTTTGGCATTTAAGAAACGTTACCAATCGGTTTTCCCGTTACATGATTATTTGTTTCCCAAAATATTAAACGTCGCCAAAATATATTTTTATAAGTCGTCATTAACTCTTAGAACACTTCCCGATCCATATATAAAATAAGACGTTCATTTAACTCATAATCGTGACCGTTATTCAAAAGATTTAGACTCGTTAGGTTATCCTAGTGCCGGAGTCAATGTAGTGCCTAATAAATATCTCAAAGCAAAATAAATCACCACGAATATACCAAACAATAATTAACAATCAACTTCCATAAATATCACGAAGTTTAAAATCACGGTTAAACGTTTAAAATTTCCATTACGAATAAACTTTTCAAATATTCCAAAAATTTATTAAATTCAAAGTAATGCGGGTTTATAAATTGTTTCCCTAAATTGCCAGTTGTCACATCCTCCCAGCCTCAGAAGAAACCCGTCCCGGGTTTCTCTCGGAACAAACCATCTACGAAGTAAAAAGCTTCGGATATCTCTTGCAAAACTCATCCTCACGTTCCCACGTGAATTCCGGTCCATGCCGCGAATTCCAACGAACTTTGATGAGTGGAACTTTGATGAGTGGAATACGAACTTTAGAGGATATGCCTCGTCCCCAAAGCGGTTTGAAGTGATCGCCACAATGCTGACGTGAAGCGGCTGTCGCGATCGGAAATAATCGATACCGGAACTCCATGACGAGAAATAATTTCCTTCACATACAACTTCGCAAGTTTGTCGACACTATGATCTTCACTAATAGCCAGGAAATGAGCAGACATAGTCAAACGATCCACAATTACCCAGATAGCGTCACAACTGCTAGCTGTCTATAGTAATTTGGCAATAAAGTCCATCGTAATCCTCTCCCACTTCCAAACCGGGAGTTCTGGCTGCGTCAATAATCCTGACGGTCTTTGATGTTCGGCCTTAACCTTAGAGCATGTCAAGCACTTACTAACATACAATGCTATATCTGCCTTCATGTTTGGCCACCAATATAACTTCTTAAGATCCTGGTACATCTTGTCGGACCCAGGATGAATAGAGTACCTTGACTTATGCGACTCATGCATAATCAAATCTCGAATTCCTCCTGATGCGTGGGAATCGCACCTTGCTTTACCTCTCGAGGGATCTCGAGAAGCTTACAACCCCCACCAGGCAGTGTACCTGATCGTTGTAGTATAGTATAGTGACAAGTACCGGGGGATTGATCGTTCAGCTTAGGAATAGTGTCGCTAGGATTAGAAAACCTAATTAATAGTTCTAAAGGTGAGAGATGACTATTTTTTTGTGTTTTTATATTTTTATGAAAGCAATTAAAATCTCGGGTTTTGGAAGATAGGGCGGAATTAGTTGCTATTCAACTAACCCAAAACTAAGATGCAATCAAAATAAAATAATAAAAATAAAATTAAACTAATTATTACAAAGTTGTGAGCAGTATTTGGAGAAATTGTGTTTACTTAGACTTTACTACTCCCTAGATATCTTTTACATGTTAATTACTTGTTATACTTGTATGGATGACGGATTGTATTCCTTAATACCATTCGTGGGGTGGCATACATAACTCCCTAACTCTATGAGCTCTTATCTCCTCCTATACCATGACCCAACACAACTATAGGGATTGTAAACAGTGGCTCATGCATTAAATACAACCAATAAAGACCTAGTACGCCTCGGTTCATGTTTCTTAAGACGTTCAAGCATGTTACCATTTGGAGATCTGCCAGTTTTCTTAAGCCTAACATATAAATCATTCATCCAAGAACAAGAATAGACAAGTAATCAACACATAATCAACATCTAGGTTTCATTAGATCTAAGCAAACACAAAAGAGATCTAGCCTAGCATAGTGGAATTGAGACAAGAACAAGAGATAAACAACCAACACATAGACATATTGATTGAATTGAAAGAACACTTATCTCAATTACAATGCAAGGTCTCAAGGGTTTGGAACCCTTGAAAAACCTGTAAAAGATGCACCAAAATCGTCTTTAGGGTTTCACCAAAACTTCTCTTTTTTTTAATGAAAAAACTAGAAAACTATATATAGGAAAAGTAGGCTGACGGCGTCAAGAGTTACATGTGACGCCGTCACCTCGCCGCCAAATTCTTCCTCGGACGGGCTTGATCTACTTATGACGGCCTATCTGACGCCGTCATCAACCACGGTATTTTATTCTTGCCACTTTGACGCCGTCATGAAGGCGTTTGACGCCGTCACCACCTACGGTATTTAATTCCTCATGTCTGACGCCGTCAAGATGGTTGTCTTGACGCCGTCACCTTGTATCTTCAGCATGGAAATTTGGTACTTAGCTGTTTTCTTCACTTTTATGCTCCAAAAACGTCCAAAATGGCTTCTTTTCCAGAATTCACTCTCCAAACACCTAAAATCACAAAAGGAACGATTTAGGGCAATATTTGATCAAATAAATTCGGATTCGGGCTTAAATGACCCCCTAAAAACGGATCATTTTTCGCCTTATCATATACCCTTACACTTGAGATTTGCTTGTCCTCAAGCAAATGTGCTTTTATTCTACTCAAAAGACAAGTTAGGGGTCATTTAACACTAATATAAAAGTAATTACAACAAATAATCGTTCCACTAAAGACCAATAGACAAGCACGGAGGTCATACACAAGCACCTCACAAATAGTGTTTAGATACTCACATCTCTCGGGTGTAATAAAGTAATATAACATTATGGAAATGGAAGATATCTCTCACTACCTGTCATAGCAAAATAGATTACCATAGGTTTGGGAAAGGATCAAACCTCCACCACATGGCGTAAGCACCTAGGATAAACTATCAAAGAGGTCTTTTAAAGGGTTGTAACGTTAGGTATAGGGATATGAATTACACGGTTTTGTTGGATAAAGGAAGTTTTACTGGTGGCGAGTTAACAATCTTAGTTAATTACACGTACAAGATGGCGTTGCTAAGCCAAGACTAGACTCGACTTAAGCTAATAAATGAAAAATAACAAAAACATAAAATGAACATAGAATGAAAACGGGATGGTAGTCCGTATGTTTTTTTTTTTTTTCTTTTTTTTTTTTTTTTTTTTTTTTTTTTTTTTTTTTGTGCATAAAATCTTACCCTACCATCCAAAATAATACATCATAGGGGTATGAGCATTCCCCTTACACTTGAATCTTTACATACTTTACATTTAACTAATCTAATGACTCGAATTAAGAAAATCAAAACACTTGGAGCACTTTTAAGATTAACGTACATATGGGGGTAATAATATGATGTTCTTCCCCATTACTCCATAAAATAAGTACTTTACCCATGAGTCCCAATCGTCCCAAAACAATATGTACAAAGATATGACTCGACTTAGCAACCATGTAATCAATTAGAAAGTTAACTTAGGGTTTAACAAATAACAATAATGCACTAAAAATGAGCGCATACACGGAAGGCTAAGGCGATTTGGGTGTACATTTAAGTGGGGTGTAACAAATTCTTCCTTTAAGTAAGATGCTTAAAGTTAGAAACGAAAAGATAGGCTCGGAGGGGTGTACTAGGGGTATCGTGTACTAAAAATGAGTACAACGCAAAGGGTGTGGGAAAAATTAGTTGACTTAACTAGTCAAGTAGTATGACTTAAATGGTCAAGTAATTATGATACGGGTTTAACACAAGGGTGATCCTAATGCCTCTTATCATGTAGTAAATCCTACCACACGAATGTAGTCTCACTAGCGGTCTCGGGATGCATCACTAACGCAAGTTCTAGAATCTAAATGCTACCGGTACACTCATAAGCACTAATAGTAAATGCTTCTCCTATCAAATCTAAAGGCGAACCTCACATTTTTTGGTGGAAAATTTTTCTGAATATACGGTTATGTGCTAGTCATACAACCTCCTATCCATGAGACGCTTGCTATGGCTAAAGTTTCACTCCTAAATGTTGTAAAAAAATTTAAATTTGGCGCTAAAATTACACTAACAAGTATTTCTCATAGTTTTATTACACATCTACTATCAAACAAAACAAACTCAAGCGAAAGTGCATATGTAAGGTATCATCTTTTTACCCTCCCCTTACACTTAAGATGAACATTGTCCCCAATGTTCAAGTAAAGAATGTAAAAGTGAAAAAGTAAAGAGAATGAAATCAAATACTCCCCTGATTCGCTCGGTATGGATTATAGGTTGGCCAGGTTAAATCTTCCTCCAAGAAAATGAACAATCAAAGCTTCCCTTCCAGAATATAAATCATCTTCTTGTCATACATAACCTGTAAATCCTGACAACAATAGACAAGGCAACCTCGCGTAAAATCGGCGGCATCCTATATAAGTTACTAAATCCTAGAAAACAAAGTAAGATATAATGCTTGTGGAATGAAGTTTGCAGATTTCCTGGAGATTATAAAACTTAATAATTCACAAAAACCATAAGACTCCGTTAGAAAAACAAAACCGGTAAAATTTCCAGATTTTTAACTCCTGACGCTGTCAAGAGTAATGCTCTGACGCCGTCAGAATGGACCTGCAGAAATTCTTATGTTAAGTTTCCGGAAAATTTCTGGAAAAACTTTGTCCTACTTCCTGGAAAATCCTGCAAAACTTCATTATGACTCAATACAAGCATTTGACTCTAACAAATACGAATATACATGTTCATTTAATATTGTGGAGAATCATGATCGGTTTGTTTCTTAAAAACATATTTGGGGTTTCCCCTTACACTTATCTTTTGCAAAAATACCTTTAGGTTGAAGTTAAGACTAGGCCAAACAACATAATAAAGTATTTCCACGTTTTAATTGAGAAACATGATCAACCAACAATAAAAATAAAACATGCATACGGAAGCAAATAACAATCAAACAAATAAAATCACACAAAACATGGGTTGCCTCCCAAGAAGCGCTTTTCTTTATTTACGAGTCTTGTAGCTAGACTCAAAGTCATGGGTTACTACGTGATTTCATCATTGGTTCCACTCTCCGATTGTAAATATTCCTTGTAGAAACCAATCACCTTTTTCTCAATCGCCCCCATAATCATTTGGGCAAATTCTTCATCAACTTTATACCTTGGTCCAAGGGCCAAGCAATCCTTGTAGTAGAGACTCCTTTTTTCCCATACATAATCCATGCCCTTTTTCTTATCCTCCTCATCAATATCCTCAAAAGCACCAACGTTGTCCTGATCAAGACGAGATATAAAGCGAAATTCTTTCATCCTATTGGGCATCCTATAGGTGATACTATCGGTGTTACTTGCGAATCGGATTGTACCTTCTACCTCATCATACTCTAACTTAGACTCCTCAACAAATGGTTTGCCAAACACAACATTGGATAATCGACAATCAATAACATTAGCAAGATCCTCCACAATCATAAAGTCGGTGACAAAAGTGAAATTACCAACAAAGATACGTAAACCTTTAACTCTCCCGACAAAGTTACAAACTCCACCGGGGCACTTGGGATCCCTTCTAGGTTCAAGTCTTGTGTTCACTATATCATTATAAACCGTTGAGGACATAATGTTGATTGGAGATTTAAAGTCAATGTAAGCATTGCTAATGTGCCTATATCCAATCATACATGGTATCTTAGCATTCTTAGGATCGCCTCTCTTGATCTTAGGTTCAATCATGGTGAAGGGAGATCGCGGGTTATCAATAAGGTTATTATAGTATGCAATCTCCTCCTTAGTGGGGTATAGGTTAAAGTAGTCGTTAAGCCTCGGATCCATTTCCTCCTCTTCTGGTCTCTCAACAATACTCACAAAGTCATTAGGCCCTAGGTTCTTATTTGAATACAAGGCGGTTGCTAGGTCGCTAAATGTATGTTCGAGTTCAATCTTGATCAACCTATTAAGCTCTCTAAGCTCCCTAATCTCACTCTCAATTTGTCCACGTAACACAGCCACTTCACTAGGGGAAAGGGGTGGATTCGCGTTTTCCATAATGGTCAACGGAATAGTCAATGAGGTTAGTTTACTAACAGAGGCACAAAGAAATAAGATAGACTAAAGAAGACCTAAAAATAAAAATAAAAATCTTACTAGAAAGGAATCTAGCAAGTAGACCTAATAAAAAGAAATCCTAACCTAGACAATAACTATTCCCCGGCAACGGCGCCAAAAACTTGATGCGTGGGAATCGCACCTTGCTTTACCTCTCGAGGGATCTCGAGAAGCTTACAACCCCCACCAGGCAGTGTACCTGATCGTTGTAGTATAGTATAGTGACAAGTACCGGGGGATTGATCGTTCAGCTTAGGAATAGTGTCGCTAGGATTAGAAAACCTAATTAATAGTTCTAAAGGTGATAGATGACTATTTTTTTGTGTTTTTATATTTTTATGAAAGCAATTAAAATCTCGGGTTTTGGAAGATAGGGCGGAATTAGTTGCTATTCAACTAACCCAAAACTAAGATGCAATCAAAATAAAATAATAAAAATAAAATTAAACTAATTATTACAAAGTTGTGAGCAGTATTTGGAGAAATTGTGTTTACTTAGACTTCACTACTCCCTAGATATCTTTTACATGTTAATTACTTGTTATACTTGTATGGATGACGGATTGTATTCCTTAATACCATTCGTGGGGTGGCATACATAACTCCCCAACTCTATGAGCTCTTATCTCCTCCTACACCATGACCCAGCACAACTATAGGGATTGTAAACAGTGGCTCATGCATTAAATACAACCAATAAAGACCTAGTACGCCTCGGTTCATGTTTCTTAAGACGTTCAAGCATGTTACCATTTGGAGATCTGCCAGTTTTCTTAAGCCTAACATATAAATCATTCATCCAAGAACAAGAATAGACAAGTAATCAACACATAATCAACATCTAGGTTTCATTAGATCTAAGCAAACACAAAAGAGATCTAGCCTAGCATAGTGGAATTGAGACAAGAACAAGAGATAAACAACCAACACATAGACATATTGATTGAATTGAAAGAACACTTATCTCAATTACAATGCAAGGTCTCAAGGGTTTGGAACCCTTGAAAAACCTGTAAAAGATGCACCAAAATCGTCTTTAGGGTTTCACCAAAACTTCTCTCTTTTTTAATGAAAAAACTAGAAAACTATATATAGGAAAAGTAGGCTGACGGCGTCAAGAGTTACATGTGACGCCGTCACCTCGCCGCCAAATTCTTCCTCGGACGGGCTTGATCTACTTATGACGGCCTATCTGACGCCGTCATCAACCACGGTATTTTATTCTTGCCACTTTGACGCCGTCATGAAGGCGTTTGACGCCGTCACCACCTACGGTATTTAATTCCTCATGTCTGACGCCGTCAAGATGGTAGTCTTGACGCCGTCACCTTGTATCTTCAGCATGGAAATTTGGTACTTAGCCGTTTTCTTCACTTTTATGCTCCAAAAACGTCCAAAATGGCTTCTTTTCCAGAATTCACTCTCCAAACACCTAAAATCACAAAAGGAACGATTTCGGACAATATTTGATCAAATAAATTCGGATTCGGGCTTAAATGACCCCCTAAAAACGGATCATTTTTCGCCTTATCACCTCCATACAATGGTACCCAACTTCGGTCTCCAAAACACAATACTCCATCAGAATGTTTAACAAATCCTTTCTCATTTTCAGCCATCCCAAATATGTTCTCAGCAGGTCGGTTTTCGGCTTTCAACGCTTCCGTTGAGCTTCTAATATTTGAGACAGTAACGGCGATACGATAGTCATTCCCAATGACCTAACTCGTAACGCCGGGATTCCCTCCTTTCGACTAAGAGCGTCAGCAACGACGTTCGCTTTACCGGGATGATAGCGAATTTCGCAATCATAATCGCTTAGCAACTCAATCCAACGTCGTTGTCTCATGTTGAGCTCTTTTTGATTCAAGATTTGTTATAGACTTTTGTGGTCAGTGAATACAACACACTTGGTTCCATACAAGTAATGTCTCCATATTCTCAAAGCAAATACCACAGCACCTAACTCCAAATCATGGGTGGTGTAGTTCTTCTCGTGCTTTTTGAGCTGTCGGGAAGCATAAGCTATCACTTTTTCTCGTTGCATTAACACAGCTCCCAAACCTTTATGAGAAGCGTCACAATAGACGACAAATTCCTCACTACCTTCAGGTAACGCTAAGATAGGAGCACTACACAACATCTCCTTAAGTAATTGGAATGCTTCCTCTTCCTTATCTCCATATTCGTATTTAACACTCTTTTGAGTCAATTTGGTCAACGGTTTTGCTATCTTCGAAAATCCCTCAATGAATCTTCGGTAGTAACCGGCTAAACCCAAAAATTGACGAACTTCTGTTGGGGTCGTCGGTGCAGCCCAATCTTTAATCGCTTCAATCTTAGCAGGATCTACATGAACTCCTTGTCTATCAATCACATGACCCAAAAATTGTACCGTCGGAATCCAAAATTCACATTTGGAGAACTTTGCATACAGTTTCTCCTTTTTGAGCAATTCTAAGATAAGCCTTAGATGCTCCTCATGCTCCTTTTTACTCTTCGAGTAAATTAGAATATCGTCGATGAACACAATCACAAACTTGTCTAAGTAAGGCTTACACACTCGATTCATGAGATCCATGAATACTGCTGGTGCGTTAGTCAACCCAAATGACATCACTTGGAACTCGTAATGCCTGTAACGGGTTCTGAAAGCCGTTTTCGGAATATCTTCCTCGCGAACTCTAAGTTGATGATATCCCGATCTCAGATCGATCTTTGAATACACACTCGATCCTTGAAGCTGATCGAACAAGTCGTCGATCCTCGGTAATGGGTATCTATTCTTCACCGTTAACTTGTTCAGCTCTCGATAATCAATACACATACGAAACGATCCATCCTTCTTCTTCACAAATAAGACTGGGGCTCCCCAAGGTGAAGAACTCGGTCTTATAAATCCTTTTTCGGCTAACTCCGCTAATTGTTTCGACAACTCTTCCAGTTCAGTGGGTGCAAGTCGATAAGGCGCTCGTGCCACGGGTGCAGCACCAGGTATCAACTCAATCTGAAACTCCACTTGTCTAGTAGGCGGGATTCCCGGAAAATCATCGGGAAATACATCCGGAAAATCACGAACTATAGACACATCTGCAATGCATCTTTCCTTCTTCTCTTTCCCTCCTTTCTCAGAGATTTGAGCTAAGAAAAGGCAACATCCTTTTTCCATCAACTTCGATAGCTTAGTGCAAGAGATGACAACTAACCGGGATGGGCTCCTCGAACCTTTTCGATCTCCTGGTACGTATATTTATGATTTCCTTGCCGTAAGGCACACGCATGATCTTCTCATCGCAAAGTATATGGGCACGATACCTCGACAACCAATCCATACCAATGATGACATCGAAACTTCCTAACGTGACGGGTAAAAGATCTATGTTGAAAGGGTGATTCAAGAAATTCATCGTACAACCGCGGATGATAGTCTTAATCTTTTCTATGTTCCCATTAGCTAACTCTACGTCATAACCAATTCCTAAGGCCATCGGGGGTTTTTCTAGTAAGGGTGCAAACGTAGTGGACACAAAACTTCTATCGGCACCAGTATCAAATAGTATGGAAGCATAACAATTATTGAGAAGGAACGTACCAGTAACGACGTTCGGGTCTTCTCCTCTCTCGTTCCCAAGTGCATACACTCTCCCATGAGCAGCTCCTGCTTCCACACGTTGGTCCCCATTGTCTTGTTGTCCACGGTTTCCTCCAGCTCCACGGTTTCCATGATTGTACCCATTACCACCCGATCCTTGATTTCCTCGGTTCCACGATTCCCTACAGTCATTCCTATAGTGTCCCTTCTTTCCACATCCATAACAAGTAACATTTGCCTTACTCATAGCTTCAGGAGTAGCTTGAACCATAGCAAGTGGTCAAGCTCTACAGTCCTTAGCTATATGTCCCATCTTTGAGCAGTTCTTGCACACCATATTACATCGTCCAGAATGATTCTTGTAACATCAGCCACACTTGGGCGTATCTTCATTGTAGTTCTTCTTATCTCCATCTCCCATAGCATAAGCTCTAGTAGTTGCCTGTCGTTTGTTTCGGTGATCATTACCCTTAGAGTGATTATCCCTCTTCCTCTTTCCATTCTTGTCTTTCTCAGCTTCTTCCAATACCAACGAGTCCATCAATTGTTGAGCGATCGTGATAGCCTCATGAATGTTTGCAGGCTTAGCAGAAATCACATCGTTCCTTGTAGCTACCGGCAACCCATCGGTATACCGCTCAATCCTTTGAGTCTCAGTCCTAACCATATCTGGGCAAAGCAAGGTTAACTCTCGATAGCGGCGATTGTATGTTGCCATGTCGGTACCTTTCACCTTGTGATTCCAGAACTCAATCTCCAGCTTCTTAACCTCATTTCTTGGCCAGTAAGTCTGAATCAGCAAAGACTTAAATTGCTCCCAAGTCATAGCATAAGCCACATCACCCCAACCAAATTTCGGTAATTGTTTCACCAAGTTAAAGCTTCATCCTTGAAAGTAAAAGAAGCAAACTTTACCTTCGCATTCTCCGCACAGTTGCTGACATTGAACACTGACTCAGTCTTCTCTATCCACCTGACCAAGTAGACCACTCCTTCAGTCCCACCAAACTCAATGGGTACACAAATTCTAAACTCCTTGTAGTTAAATCCATTAGCACAAACAGGTGGAAATGTTCCAGCAGAATTGTTGGAATGATTTGACTCAGCTAGTAGCTCAGCAACTCATTGCTCCACAAGTTGATTGATCATTGCTTGATCCACAGTAGGTGTATTTTAGTGGAACGTGACCATTGTCTCCCTAAACATCAACATTTTGATTCATGTTGTTGCGGTTAGTAGTGTCCAGGTTATCAGGAGTAGGGGTTTCAACATTTCGAGTAGGACGGCGTCCTCGGCGACCAGGGGTAGTCACTGCAGGACCAGTTCTGGTGGCTCTAACAGGGTTTCGTCGTGGGGCCATTGATCTGAAACATCATACAAGGTTCGTAAGTCTCCGATATATCTTATCATACACTCAACAAGAATTAAAGCAATGAAGCCAAGTCATGGAAAGAATATCAGCAATACACCACAAGACAGCAATAAGGCGAATAGGAACTCAATTTCCATAAAATCCAAAAGTCACATAACATCATATAATAATAACCATCATCCATACAATAGTGATCCAACATCGTTCCAACTACAGAAAACACAAAAGATATAAATCGTTCCAAACGAGACGAATAACCAACGGAAAATACATCAAAATAAGATAACTAGCTTTTCTAACTGAACACTGCTCGGTGTAGAAAGCAACATAACCACATAATCCAACTATCTAGCCACGATGCTGGTGTAGGCTCCTCAACTCCTGCCTCAAACCATCTAGCTCTCTCCACAATGATCCTAACTCCACACTATGGGTGTCGCTATCTCTCTTGAGGTCTGCTACCTCCTTCTCTAACTCGGTGTTTCTTTGCCACAACTTACGATCGACCTCGCGAGCTGTGATGAAACCTCGCTGCAAGCTCTCAATATGCTCATGAATCTCCATCATGCCTCTCCTCATCTCAGTAACTCTCCTCTCAGTCGTAACCATGTCAATCCTCAACTCTCCAATGAACTCAACGGTCACTCTATCAATCCGCTCAGACATACGTGTAACCCTCTCACCTAAAGCAGAAATCTGAGCCCACATCCTACCAGTCTCACCCAACTCTGCCTGCTCAGCAGAAACCTCAGATGGCGCATTCGACTCAATGGGACTACCAGGTGACAACTCAAACAAAAATGGGTGATCAGGTGAAACAGGCTCTAACGGATGTATCGGGGAATCAGGCTCCTCAGCCTGAGCTGGCTGTGCTAGCAAACCATCATCATCAGGCATCTCCTCCTCCTGAGGATCATCCTCCTCCTCCTCAGGGTCATCATCACCCTGCCCAGCCTCCTGTGGGTCATCAGCTGATGAGGCGAAAAATGATCCGTTTTTAGGGGGTCATTTAAGCCCGAATCCGACTTTATTTGATCAAATATTGCCCTAAATCGTTCCTTTTGTGATTTTAGGTGTTTGGAGAGTGAATTCTGGAAAAGAAGCCATTTTGGACGTTTTTGGAGCATAAAAGTGAAGAAAACGGCAAAGTACCAATTTTCCATGCTGAAGACACTAGGTAACGGCGTCAAGAGTTACACCCTGACGGCGTCAGACATGAAGAATAAAATACCGTAGGTGGTGACGGCGTCAAAAGTCATCATGACGGCGTCAAAGTGCCAAGAATAAAATACCGTGGTTGATGACGGCGTCACACAGGGCGTCAGAAGTAGATCAAGGCCGTCACGTGTTAAAACTTGCGCGCGTGGTAGCTGACACCGTTTTGGCCATAACTTTTGCATACGAACTCGGATTTGAGCGATTCAAAAAAGAAAACGAAGAGGACGAAGAGATCTACAATTTGGTAAAAAATTGTTGGTCGTGACGCCGTCAAGGTTGGTCTGACGCCGTCACGACCGGGCCGGGCAGAATTTAGGCTATAAATATAACATCATAACTTCACTTTTTGTAAGCCCTAAACCCTAAGGTCGATTCTTGGGTTTAGGTTGGTGTTTTTCCAGCAACTTAGAGGGTTTCAATCACTCCATAAACATCATGTATTGGTTTGATGATTCTATCTTAATTATGTTTTCCATTATCATTGTTGTTTGCTCTTCTTTGATGATGGTTTGCTAATTCACCTTGTGTCTACTTATGATTATGTGAAACTTGTATATAATTGATTAGATCTCATTGATTTCTTGTTGATGTTGTGTCTATCTCCATCAATTAAGGCGTGACAACTTCAATAGAGCTAGTTGGTTTAGTTTATAATCCTTGTTTCCTATTGATTCTTGTTTTGATTGAATGATTTATATGTTAGGCTTAAGAAAACTGGCAGATCTCCAAATGGTAACATGCTTGAACGTCTTAAGAAACATGAACCGAGGCGTACTAGGTCTTTATTGGTTGTATTTAATGCATGAGCCACTGTTTACAATCCCTATAGTTGTGCTGGGCATGGTGTAGGATGAGATAAGAGCTCATATAATTGGGGAGTTATGTATGCCACCCCATGAATGGTATTAAGGAATACAACCCGTCAATTAAAACAAGGTTACAATTCAATAGGTAGGATTGGATAGCTAGCAAGGAGTAACATATCATGGGTAGACATGCTTCACTTATCTTGTAGAACCTTAGTTTAGTTTTCTTGTTAATTAGTTTAATTAGTAGCTTTTGGTTTAGTTGATTAGCAACTAATTCCGCCCACTCTCCCAATACCCGATATTTTTACTTGCTTTTCATAAAATAAAAAATTACAAAAAGAATCATCCTTCACCTTTAGACCTAATTAGATTAATTTCAATCCTAACGACACTATTCCTAGCTGAACGATCAATCCCCCGGTACTTGTCACTATACTATACTACAACGATCAGGTACACTGCCTGGTGGGGGTTGTAAGCTTCTCGAGATCCCTCGAGAGGTAAAGCAAGGTGCGATTCCCACTCATCAAGTTTTTAGCGCCGTTGCCGGGGAAATAGTTATTGTTTAGGTTGAATTTGATTTTTATTAGGTCTACTCATTAGATTCCTATCAAGTGAGATTTTTTCTTTTTACTTTGTAGCTTTCTCGTAGTCTATCTTTTCTTTGTGATTTTGTTTGTAATTTGCTTCAAATGGACTTGACACTTAGACTTCTAAGATTACAAGATAGGATTGAGTGGCTAACACACCAAAGAGTTCAAAATACCTCATTTAGAGACACCTATGAATCATATGAGCCTTCACCTAGGATAGATTCTTATGAACAACCTCCATATTTAAGATCTAGTTTTAGTGAGGCCAATAGGAAATGCGACCTAGTTTGCCATGGAATTATGGAGAGAGCCATTGCAACAAATCATAAGTTGGATGAAGCACTAGGTTTGCTATTATCACTTCCTAAGAAAACAATTGAGGAGGATTTAGCCGAGCATTATCACATTGATCAAAAAGACCTAGGTCCTATGATCGATGATGATGAATCTCAAGAAACAGATGATGAATCTCTTGGGCAATTTGTATATAGCAGTCAGAATATTGAGGATGATCCTTATGACTCGGACATAGAAGTTGAGATGCCTAGAGAAGCACGTGAGATACTTGGGAGAATGTTAGGGCTAGATCCTGACACATGGAATGATGAGGTAAATAACATAAGCCCACAAAATACTCAACCATCATTTGAGGCACACACACCACCCGTGACTTACCCGGAAGAAGTAGAAGAAATTTTAGGAATTCCTATGGAGGTAGAACCCTTGGACCAGGCACCACTTAAGGATATAGGTTTGAACACTTGTAGTGATAACCTTACTCCTAGTTCTAGGGAATTTCCTAGTGTTGATGAACCGGAACCTCAATCTTTACACACCTTTCCATCCTTAGATATATTTCTAGGAGACAAAAGAGGAACCGACCCACCCATCAACCAATATTATCCGGGTAGTTTTAGGATGAAGGAAGCCATTCACTCACCCCCTTCACCTCACGTGGCATATTCATACCCTAAGGGTGTGTATCGCTACTTTCACCCACACTTAATCCTAAGTGTAGGGAGAACCTCCCCTATTTCCATTAAATAAGGGTAGAGTCAGGCTCGTGACTCGAACAAAAACAAGCGCTTCTTGGGAGGCAACCCATGTTTTGTGTGTTTTTATTTGTTTGTTTGTTTGTTTGTTTGATTTTATTTGTTTCCGTATGCATGTTTTATTTTTATTGTTTGTGGCTCATGTTTCAAAGTAAATTGTGAAAATGCTTTATTTTGTTTTTAACTTCGTCTTAATTGCATATAAAGGTATTTTGCAAAAGATAAGTGTAAGGGAGATCCAAATTTATTTATAAGAACGAAATTGAGCATGAACCACAACAATATTAAATGGACATGTGTATTAGTACTTGTTAGAGTCAAATGCTTGTATCGAGTCGTAATGATGTTTTGCAGGATTTACCAGGAAGTAGGACGAAGTTTTTCCAGAAATTTTCCGGAAACTTAACATAAGAATTTCTGCAGGTCCATTCTGACGGCGTCAGAGTTTTACTCTTGACGGCGTCAGGAGTTAAAAATCTAGAAATTTTACCGGTTTTGTTTTTCTAACGGAGTCTTAAGGTTTTTGTTGAATTATTAAGTTTTATAAACTCCAGGAAATCTGCAAACATTCATTCCACAAGCATTATATCTTTAATTGTTTTGTTTTTATTCCTAAGTTTGGAATTACATCTAGTTGTGAGTTATCTTTGTTCGGGTTGATGCTTTGGGTTTTTGTCTGTTTTCTCAGGATTTACAGGTTATGTATGACAAGAAGATGATTTATATTCTGGAAGGGAAGCTTTGATTGTTCACTTTCTTGGAGGAAGATTTAACCTGGCCAACCTATTATCCATACCGAGCGAATCAGGGGAGTATTTGATTTCATTCTCTTTACTTTTTCACTTTTACATTCTTTACTTGAACATTGGGGACAATGTTCATCTTAAGTGTAAGGGGAGGGTAAAAAGATGATACCTTACATATGCACTTTCGCTTGAGTTTGTTTTGTTTGATAGTAGATGTGTAATAAAACTATGAGAAATACTTGTTAGTGCAATTTTAGCGCCAAATTTAAAATTTTTTACAACATTTAAGAGTGAAACTTTAGCCATAGCAAGCAGTCTCATGGATAGGAGGTTGTATGACTAGCACATAACCGTATATTCAGAAAAATTTTCCACCCAAAAATGTGAGGTTCGCCTTTAGATTTGATAGGAAAAGCATTTACTATTAGTGCTTATGAGTGTACCGGTAGCATTTAGATTCTAGAACTTGCGTTAGTGATGCATCCCGAGACCGCTAGTGAGACTACATTCGTGTGGTAGGATTTACTACATGATAAGAGGCATTAGGATCACCCTTGTGTTAAACCCGTATCATAATTACTTGACCATTTAAGTCATACTACTTGACTAGTTAAGTCAACTAATTTTTCCCACACCCTTAGCGTTGTACTCATTTTTAGTACACAAAACCCCTAGTACACCCCTCTGAGCCTATCTTTTCGTTTCTAACTTTAAGCATCTTACTTAAAGGAAGAATTTGTTACACCCCACTTAAATGTACAACCAAATCGCCTTAGCCTTCCGTGTATGCGCTCATCTTTAGTGCATTATTGTTATTTGTTAAACCCTAAGTTAACTTTCTAATTGATTACATGGTTGCTAAGTCGAGTCATATCCTTGTACATATTGTTTTGGGACGATTGGGACTCATGGGTAAGTACTTATTTTATGGAGTAATTGGGAAGAACATCATTTATTACCCCCATATGTGCGTTAATCTTAAAAGTGCTCCAAGTGTTTTGATTTTCTTAATTCGAGTCATTAGATTAGTCGAATGTAAAGTATGTAAAGATTCAAGTGTAAGGGGAATGTTCATTCCCTATGATGTATTATTTTGGATGGTAGGGTAAGAGTGTATGCAAAAAAAAAAAAAAAAAAAAAAATCGAAAAAATCAAGAAAAAGAAAAAAAAATATAGAAAAAGGAAAAAGAGAAAAAACATACGGACTACCATCCCGTTTCATTCTATGTTCATTTTATGTTTTTAGTTATTTTTCATTTATTAGCTTAAGTCGAGTCTAGTCTTGGCTTAGCAACGCCATCTTGTACATGTAATTAACCAAGATTGTTAACTCGCCACCAGTAAAACTTCCTTTATCCAACAAAACCGTGTAATTCATATCCCTATACCTAACGTTACAACCCTTTAAAAGACCTCTTTGATAGTTTATCCTAGGTGCTTACGCCATGTGGTGGAGGTTTGATCCTTTCCCAAGCCTATGGTAATCTATTTTGCTATGACAGGTAGTGAGAGATATCTTCCATTTCCATAATGTTATATTACTTTATTACACCCGAGAGATGTGAGTATCTAAACACTATTTGTGAGGTGCTTGTGTATGACCTCCGTGCTTGTCTATTGGTCTTTAGTGAAACGATTATTTGTTGTAATTACTTTTATATTAGTGTTAAATGACCCCTAACTTGTCTTTTGAGTAGAATAAAAGCGCATTTGCTTGAGGACAAGCAAATCTCAAGTGTAAGGGTATATGATGAGGCGAAAAATGATCCGTTTTTAGGGGGTCATTTAAGCCCGAATCTGACTTTATTTGATCAAATATGGCCCTAAATCGTTCCTTTTGTGATTTTAGGTGTTTGGAGAGTGAATTCTGGAAAAGAAGCCATTTTGGACGTTTTTGGAGCATAAAAGTGAAGAAAACGGCAAAGTACCAATTTTCCATGCTGAAGACACTAGGTGACGGAGTCAAGAGTTACACCCTGACGGCGTCAGACATGAAGAATAAAATACCGTAGGTGGTGACGGCGTCAAAAGTCATCATGACGGCGTCAAAGTGCCAAGAATAAAATACCGTGGTTGATGACGGCGTCACATAGGGCGTCAGAAGTAGATCAAGGCCATCACGTGTTAAAACTTGCGCGCGTGGTAGCTGACACCGTTTTGGCCATAACTTTTGCATACGAACTCGGATTTGAGCGATTCAAAAAAGAAAACGAAGAGGACGAAGAGATCTACAATTTGGTAAAAAATTGTTGGTCGTGACGCCGTCAAGGTTGGTCTGACGCCGTCACGACCGGGCCGGGCAGAATTTAGGCTATAAATATAACATCATAACTTCACTTTTTGTAAGCCCTAAACCCTAAGGTCGATTCCTGGGTTTAGGTGGGTGTTTTTCCAGCAAATTAGAGGGTTTCAATCACTCCATAAACATCATGTATTGGTTTGATGATTCTATCTTAATTATGTTTTCCATTATCATTGTTGTTTGCTCTTCTTTGATGATGGTTTGCTAATTCACCTTGTGTCTACTTATGATTATGTGAAACTTGTATATAATTGATTAGATCTCATTGATTTCTTGTTGATGTTGTGTCTATCTCCATCAATTAAGGCGTGACAACCTCAATAGATCTAGTTGGTTTAGTTTATAATCCTTGTTTCCTATTGATTCTTGTTTTGATTGAATGATTTATATGTTAGGCTTAAGAAAACTGGCAGATCTCCAAATGGTAACATGCTTGAACGTCTTAAGAAACATGAACCGAGGCGTACTAGGTCTTTATTGGTTGTATTTAATGCATGAGCCACTGTTTACAATCCCTATAGTTGTGCTGGGCATGGTGTAGGAGGAGATAAGAGCTCATAGAATTGGGGAGTTATGTATGCCACCCCATGAATGGTATTAAGGAATACAACCCGTCAATTAAAACAAGGTTACAATTCAATAGGTAGGATTGGATAGCTAGCAAGGAGTAACATATCATGGGTAGACATGCTTCACTTATCTTGTAGAACCTTAGTTTAGTTTTCTTGTTAATTAGTTTAATTAGTAGCTTTTGGGTTAGTTGATTAGCAACTAATTCCGCCCACTCTCCCAATACCGATATTTTTACTTGCTTTTCATAAAATAAAAAATTACAAAAAGAATCATCCTTCACCTTTAGACCTAATTAGATTAATTTCAATCCTAACGACACTATTCCTAGCTGAACGATCAATCCCCCGGTACTTGTCACTATACTATACTACAACGATCAGGTACACTGCCTGGTGGGGGTTGTAAGCTTCTCGAGATCCCTCGAGAGGTAAAGCAAGGTGCGATTCCCACGCATCATCAGCCTCATCCTCACCCTCGTACTCCTCCTCCTCCTCATCGGAAGAGTACTCCATCAATCGCCGTCTCCTAACAGGTGAACCATGTGGTGATGGGGTAGGTGATCTAGGACGACGACGCAATGATGTAGGTGATGCATCTGACAGAAGAGTGTGAGCATCAAAGTGCGAAGGTGGTGAAGCAGGGCGTACCGACATACGTGTCGTAGCTCGGTGGGCAAAACGTGGAGCCACACGAGCCAAAGCCTGATGAAGAGTAAGTTGTCTCAAAGTACCAGGGAGCCCTAGAGAAGATGAGGGTCCCTGCGTAGTAGGTGCAGCAGGCGGTGCAGAAGTAGAAGCTGTCGGTGACGCAGTAGCTGAATGCATGGCAATCCTGTAAGGATCATTAGGAGCCATGGAGATCTGTGCTGAGCGTACAGGTGCAGTAAGAATATCCTCAATAACGTCGAACGTACGGGAGGCCATAGTCTGTGACAACGGCGTAGGGTAGGTGTAAGTGTTCCAAAACAACTAAACCGCGAACTCAAAATACTGTATCAAACCATCATAAAAACCCCAATCATATAGTTCAAGAAAGATTTTAAAAATACCGCATTACTAAAACATTTATAAAAACAAATTAAGCCATATCATTCCTCAAAACGCCATCATATCACTTAATCAATAAATCCCAAATCCTCAAATCATCTCAAAAATCTCATATCTACAAACCATCTCAATATACCTTAATATAAACAATGATGCTTCGGCTTGCCGGGCTGGCGGGCATTAGTCGAGGATCGTTTTCTATAAAAAATCGGTTATAGTTTAGGTGTCTATTTACCTAGTTCTCTATAACCTTGGCTCTGATACCAATCTATAACACCCCCAAAATTTGGTACAGCGGAAGACTCAACGAGCTTTCGGGGTGCTACGGGGATTGGTATCCAACACAAGACATAAAAGAACGAGATAAAGTAAACATAAGAAAAACACAACCAAACGGGGTTTTAAAGTTTACATTTATCCCAAATTCATCCAAACTCAGGCCCAAAAGAAATAAACATAGGTCCACAATTATTTATCAGAGTTTTAGAAAATAGATCCATAACCAGGTGCCATAGCCAAGCCTCCAATCCAAGCATCCAAGAGCATCACCTAATTACCTGAGAAAACGCGCTAAAAGTCAGCTTTCGCTGGTGAGATCATAGGTTTAAATTCATAACTAAATCAAGTGGACATATACGCAAAACGCTTGCTAGCTAGACTAGGCCTCAATCATCCAATCAAAACAAATCAACCAAAACTAGCCAACCCTATAGGTGCACGCTATAGCTAAAATCAATCAAATCAATAGCTTACCTAGTTCATGACTAGGCCTCGCTCCATAACCAATCCAATAGCTTACCTAGTTCGGGACTAGGCCTCGCTCAACAACCAATCAAAAGCTTACCTAGTTCGGGACTAGGCCTCACTCTATAACCAAATCAATAGCTCACCTAGTTCAGGACTAGGTCTCGCTCAATAACCTACCTAGTTCTATAAGCATAGCAAGTTTTAAATAAACAAAGCGATAATAGTCCACATAAAACAATTTGCACCTTTCTCACCCCAAGTATTGAAAACAAAGTTCAAGAGTAAAAGTGGGGCTATGACTCACCTCAAGTCCAGCAATCAGCAAAAGAAATGGATAGATGAAAGACGTAAAGCAACTCAAATAACGGAAACTACAGACTCGGCACTTCCTAACAATATAAACGCGTTCAGAATCATTTCCTCAAAATCAAATATTCCTAATCCCGAACGTATTCCGTTTTACTTTCCAAAAATCCATTTCTCGTATTATCTTCATATTAGTTTGGAGTTTGACGTTTGGTATCCATGCGGGTGGAGGGTCGGCACAACTCAACCCAAGAAGCCACAACGAAAAGAACATGAAAAACACTCTATAGGTCTAATTTTAGCCCAATATATTAATTAAGTAAATCATCGAAGTTTATCAAATCCGTCGATTTGATAATCCCCCATATTTATCTACGTAATATATCGTCCTAAGATTATACCCAAACCTAAATCACATAGCATGTAGAGTACTGTAGGGTAAGTATCGAGGTCTAATAAATTCCCTATATATATCGTCAAGTTTTCTAAATTCGTCAATTTAGCCAACTCCACGAGATATTTAGTAATTCATTATTCCTATACACGTACCACAACCTATGGGCGTCGTAGGATACAATACCCATTAATATATTCATTTTATATAGTTAAATAGACCCTATTTAACCCGCCGATTAAATAAGTTACGTAGTTATAGAAAATGGATGTATTAATCGTCACATATCCGTGACAAACACAAAAGTCACACAATAACAATATAGTCGACTTAGATTCAAGTGACCACAACCCCGTATAACTCGATAGTTTTCCTCGTTTATTAAAAGATACATTTTATTTAATAATTACCCAACCTAAAAGATTTCGTCGTTATTTATAGTTATTTATTTATAGTAACGCTCCCGACATTTATTACACTATTCACATAGTATAATAATCATCGTCACGTTATTATAATATATTACTGGTGATCGTTTTATTTTTAATATACGCATTTACATATTTATATATACGTTTTTCACGTCTATATACTTATATAAACGTTTATATTACCAATAATATTATTACGAGTTTTATTATTAATGTTTGATTATAATTATTTATCGAGTTATATGAGTTGGTCACATGTCCGAGTCATCACTCTCGGCTCATTGTCCAAGTCCAAAATAAAAATAACCAAGTCATAAACAATTAATCCAACTCCGTCCAACAATTCCCAAAACACGTGCTACAACAATAGGGTCCGACTACGGCACCCGACTAACCTATCTCCGTCAATCTAATTCGACCGTCTCACAATCGGTCCCCATTACCCATTTCGTCAACACAACTCCACAATATAAATCATAATCCCATTTCATTCTCGACTCCCAAGCAACGATAACAATATAACAATGTCCAAAGTGTTGCGCCACAACAATAACAATAATAATGCCACAACAAAAAGAATATCACCAATACAAGCAAAATGGGTCAAAAATCAAGCAACTTTGGCCCGGAAGACCCATTTGGGTCTCGGCCTACACTTCGAGCCAAAGGGAACACCACAACGAGACCAAGAGGGTCTCGATTGGTTCTAGCTCGCAACCAACATCAAACCAAATGGACCAAAGGTCACGTATAAGCTCTAGGTCGAGCCACATATAAAAACTAAGCGGACCAAGAGTCACGCTAGGCTCCCAAACGAGCCAAGATGTCACCACACCGAGACCTTATAGTCTCGGTTGAGCTCCATCGAGCCAAAACCAAACCCAAACACATCCAAGAGGTCAAATCCGAGCACCCAAACAAGAAAGAGTCGACCCCCAAGGATACCAAACGGATTTTTATCATCAAAACCTTAATTCCCATTATTTTAAAATGAAACCCAACAAGTAAAACCCATATAAACACGGATTCGAACTCATTTCGTGGCACCCTTGGTGCAAAATCATTAGTACCTACCTTCCAATCAATTCCAAACTCAAAAACTTTAAGATCCAACAATATTTATGGTGGTGGTGGTGTTTTTCAGCGGCGGTAAATCAAGAAAATGGGTGGGGGGTTTCTTTTGAGCGCGTGTAGTACAACACACGAAGGAGGGGAATATGGGGAATGTTTTGGTGGTGGCAGTGTGTGGTGGTGACCAGCGGTGGTGATAGCGTGGGTGTTGCAGGTGGGCGGCGACAAGAGGGAGAGAAGAGGGAGTGGGGAAGATGATATTTTGAGGGTTAGGGTTAGGGGAAAGGGTATTATACCCGATTTTTACAACTTTGGTCCCTCTAGTCCTCTTTTTCTAGCATAAGCCACAATAACTTTGGCATTTAAGAAACGTTACCAATCGGTTTTCCCGTAACATGATTATTTGTTTCCCAAAATATTAAACGTCGCCAAAATATATTTTTGTAAGTCGTCATTAACTCTTAGAACACTTCCCGATCCATATATAAAATAAGACGTTCATTTAACTCATAATCGTGACCGTTATTCAAAAGATTTTGTCTCGTTCGGTTATCCTAGTATCGGAGTCAATGTAGTGCCTAATAAATATCTCAAAGCAAAATAAATCACCACGAATATACCAAACAATAATTAACAATCAACTTCCATAAATATCACGAAGTTTAAAATCACGGTTAAACGTTTACAATTTCCATTACGAATAAACTTTTCAAATATTCCAAAAATTTATTAAATTCAAAGTAATGCGGGTTTATAAATTGTTTCCCTAAATTGCTAGTTGTCACATATTTCATGTGTAGTTTGTAATTGATGACTAAGAAGTAGCAACAATCTGAAATATATTAGTAGCTTATATTTTAAAATGTTGTCAAAGATATATATATAAAAAAAAGAAAGAAAAAAATCTATTATCTAGTGTTTACTAAAGACCATAGTAAATAAAGAGTGGTGATACAACCACAAAACAACTTCCACAAAGAAGCCCACAAAAGGAGGTGGCACTTCATCATTGGTGTAATTTTTTATACCCTCTCTCTTTCCATTTATAAGCCAATGATCAGTAAGGATGTTAGTTTTTCTAAGATGTTTAGATATCCATAACTCGTAAATATGAGGGGCAAATGGCACAAAAAGGCATCAAAGTTAGGGTCCATTTTCAATCAAGGTATATCCAACTTTTTTTCTTGCATCAAAAGGTTCTCAACTTTTTTTTTGGCGGATTTTGGTTTTTTCCTAACTTCCGTTAACTCACTTCGTTAGTAAATTACATGTTTGGTCCTTGAGTTTGCATAGTAATTTCATGCACCATCCACCATCACCCACCGCCACCTCCTGCCACCTTTACCACCATCCACCACTACCACCTACCTCCACCACACCACCACCAACTGTTTCCACCACCGCCACAACAACCACCATCAGCCGCCACAACCACCTACCTCCACCACCAACGCTAACTGCTGCCACCACTAACTCAAAAAAACGTGTTGAGCTAGTACCATACAATCTTTTTCATCTTCATATGTAATAATCTTTTTTTACATTTTATATACAGAAAATAGAAAATCAAATTTGCAAGATGTAAATTAACTTAAATCTACTCATCTTCTTCTTCCAACTTTATAGTCATCATCTATTACTTGCCACACCTTCACCTCACTCTCTAAAAAAAACACACTCAAAAACACAATGCTACACTCTTCCATTACCAAATTTTGATAGAAATTCAGATACCCTTTTGGATCTTTTACAAAACCCATCAATAAAAAAAACACACACACACTGACACACTGTTAGAATATGACAACCAAAGTACACGTATTGCGGAAGCAAGGATCAAGTATAACACATAAATATTAACCAAAACATAATAGGAACGTACCGTGGTGATTCTAGCCCGAACTAGAATCAAATAAGCAAGTCTTGAACTTTATGTAATTAGATCAATGATAAATCCCTTACCGTTTTGTTTATCGATCTCTTGATAATAACTATAGTGAGTTATTACCTCGTTATTGTACACACAAACTACCAACGAATAAAAGAGATTGCAAGATCTAAACACTATAATTTTTCTTTATGAAAAAATCGACCAAGGAACCCTTATGGGTTGAGGGTCGATCGGCTAGTAACCAAAAAAGAGAAGAAGGAAAACTTAGGGTTAGTGTGTGTGCACAAAAGATGTGAATGAATAACCCTAGGCCTTGTATATATACTAGAGAAATCTTGGAGGACAAGTTTGTGTGGGATTGGGTCTCCCCTAGCCCATTCGACCAGCCATGCTCCACCATGGGGTATTCCGGAACCTTCTTGTCCCCTAAATTACACTATAGTCCTCTTCCTTCTTATTTAACGATAGTTAGTACTTACGGTTAATTACTAACGACCAATAAGTCCCTCAAGTGTTTATTTAATTATATATACACGATACATTTAACATATATATAATTAATATACTTTTACTCTTGTTTGTAATGTGTGTAATCCTGAGGTCTCGGGTTCGATACTAGACATTTACACATTAATAATTATACGTACATTTAAGAGCTCCCACTCGTATATTTATTAATAGTAAAATAACATTGGTTGGCGTCTTGCAACACTCCAATACCCTCAGCACGACACGAGCTAGGTTTCCTGAAAAAAAACCTTTAATGATTCATCATTATTATTATCCTTAATGATCATAATTGAAAACAAAACCAAAGACCATGAAAAATAAAACTAACGCAATGATAAAAGCATAACATATGGAATTGGTCTTTAATCTATACATTAACAAGTTGTGTAAAATCAATCGGGAAGGGTAAAATAAAAAAAATAGGCCATTTGATGTTTTCAAAGGCCATTTGATGTTTTCGAGGTCTTTAACTTCGCCATAACAGCTTGTTTACTAACGGTCCTACCCACACTTTTAACACTCCCAATATTACCACGCTGAAGAACCTGTATACAAAGTATAATACCGGGTGTCGAGAAGATTGAGTGCTCTTGTGGTTGAATATATTACCTTTACGGATTCCATACCATGCACTTTACATCCTCCTTCGATCTACAAATTATACAGCTAACCTATCGAGCTTTTCAACAAGTGTAGCATTAGGTCCCTGCAACAAAGGTCATGGCATCAAAATGAATAATGTGTCCCTATAATTATATTCGGTAGACAAAGTACAAAGAAATAGAACATTTTGAAAGACTTGTGACTTTAAGCAAATTGGAAGATCGACTTAAGCATCTTAGAATTAAAACATTTTGAAATCTAACTTTTACAGCAATATATGGATTTTTACCGTCACGAAAATCATATTTTGAGGATAACAATTATTGGAGTTCCACACTTCAGTTTACGCTACTGAATACGAGTACCAAAAGTTTGTAAGTTAAAGTTTTTATTTTGATACCACAAAAAGAAACATGAATTACTTGACAAGGCAACTTATCACATAAACATATTATCGATGATAGAGCTACTGCAAAATCCACATAAAATCATATCAGATCGAGATAAAGTTGTTTACAAAACCTGAGCTTCCATGGTACTAGAACCAAAATTTTGACGCGTCTGTGCCGAAACTACTTCAAGATCATCATTCAGAACCCAAATATACCTTAGCGAGTGTACATTAAACAAAAATCTAGCAATTGCTTCCTTGCTAAAATTACAACACTGCATTTCAAGTTTTCTTAATCTTGGGCACCCCAGTGATAACGCCCTTAGTCCTTCATCGGATCCTCCTATATTAGCAAGAGAAAGAAATCTTAGATTAATACCATACTTTCCAATAAACCCCAAACCCACATCCGTCAAAGCATCCTCATAAAGATGGATCCTTAGCCTCTCAAGTTTGGTGCAACCGATTAACATAGCTCGGAACCCATTGTCTAGTGGTGTAATTGTTTCTATATCATCTTCGTCTTTACGTACCCACATGTAGAGAACACACAAATTCTTCAAATTAGTACCTATACACTCCAAAGCTTCATTTGAAATATCTCTGAGTTCAATACGCAGATATTCCAAATTACAACATCCTTGTGCCAGATCAATCAGTCCCATGTGAGTCCCGGAGCAATAACTAAAGGTGAGCTTCCGCAATTTTTTGCAAACCTGACTTATTACTTGCAACCCCTTGTCTCCACATACATCTTCGGTATCGAGGACTTCCAAGTTGGGACACCTCTGAATAAATAAACACTGACAATTTGCTTCAACATCTACATAGTAAATTTCCAATTCCCTTAGTTGATTCAAAAGAGGGTTTACAAACGAAAGTGAAGGTTCAGGAAAATCATATATTCCTAGACAACGAATAGTAGATGGAAACTTAAAACTACCACACTCCATATCTTCTCTATAAATAGCCCCCTTGAAATGTTCTAATTTAACAGCATGGCTAAAAGCATCTCTTAGGTCATCTATATAGCTCGTACCAACAGTTAAAGATACTAAAGATTTGCTACAATTTTTAACCAGAAGTGCAACATCTTTAACATCGATATATAATCGATCACAAAAGTACTTAGAAGAAAACGTTTCAATGCCTGCATTACGAAGAGCCAGTTCTTGTAACCATTTCATGCATCCCTTCTCTCTATCCAGAACTTTAAGGTCTAAACACAACGTCCTTAACTCATTACAACCCTTAGAAATATGCATTAGTCCATTCTCGGAAATCCCTTCACAATCAACAATCTTTAAAACCTTTAAATCTTTACCTCGGGTTCTAGCCAAGAGCTCGAGATCCGAATCATGAATAGCCACATTACGAATGTGAAGTGATTTCAAGCACTTAAACGAAGTAGATATTTCTTGAATCCAAGGGGTGATGTTAACACCCGATTTCGGTATCAAATCAATTCCACACGGATATCCTTTTAAGGTTAGGGACTCGAGAAACGGAAATCGTTGAGATAAACGCAATGGCGCGGGAGCGTAATGCAAGTGAACACTTACATGTTTACGTGTCATAGAATCGATCTCATACCATCTACTGCAAACCAAAGAAACCGAGTTTCGATCACTAGGATCGTGTATGTAAGGTATAACACAGTTAGCAACTGTCTCCATTGGGTTTATTGATAATTTAATATACCTAAATTGCAAACATAAACACGTCAAAACATTAGTTGTTATAAACCTAGTTTGACTGCAACATAAGAAGTCAGCAAAAAGTAAGCCAGTATTTGATGGACTAAACATAAGAAATCAACATAGTTGTCGAAATTTGTGCATTATTTAATTAAAAAAAGAAAAAAAAAATCTTACGATGGACTAAACAGATGGGTGTTTTTCTTCGTCGTGTGAGCTTTTGATTATCGCACTTTTTCCTCGCGAGCTTAAGTTTTGGTTTATTTTATAGGTTAGTAGTATATGCTTATTTTCTTGGGCTTATTTTAATCTGTATGGGCTTACATGTATTTATCGCGTTAGCCCGTAAAATTTAAAATAAGTTGTTTGAAGAAAAATTGGAATCATATAAGCTGGAAATAAGTTTTTTTCTAAAATAAAGTTTTAGATTAGTTTTCTTTAAGGTGTTTCTTACTTATGTCTTAGAGCCACGGAGTGGCATATCACTTTAACAAACATCTACAACTAACCCCCATCACTAACAACTAACCTCAACTTACTCATTTGAGCTCTACAACTACCTATTTTATTTTATTTTACTCAAAGAGTAAAATACCAAATCTGACAAACAAGGACGAAAAGGACGTTTATTTGCTTCGTCGTGCAGACGAAGAGTAACAAAGTGGCAAGCTACAACAAGCTCACCTGGTGTGGTGAAGAGGTGTGGCGAAGTGCCACCTTGGACTGGCGAAGTGCTCCAATGAGTTGCACCAGTGCTTTTAGCTTCTATAAATTTATAAGCCTAGAAGTTTGAATAAACCGTAAAGAAAACAAAGGCCCCTTTCGAAATAGAACACATTACAAAATGCTATAAAATTTTCATGTCTATAGTATAATTGTTCATCGGGAGCCTTTTCGGGATCTTCAAACGGTCGGCTCTATGCTCACTACGGAAGAAATGAGGTTAAAGTCACGGGTACAAGATACATTTATTGATTCTACTTCATCCTCACCAATGGTGTTATTGGCCAATTCTGGTTCTAATGCTCGCCGTTCTTCTCCTACGGAAAAGGTACACAAACCTTGCTTCAATTTTAATAAGGGGTCGTGTCGTTTTGGTTCATATTGCACCACCTGTTATTCTGTTAATGCCCCACCTATGTTGCAAGCTACTGATACCACAACCCCATTGGCTTTTTACTCTACGCACACACCCATGCAGGCTTGCACATAATTACGGCCCACCAGGTTTCACCAATTTACCACCGGCCCAATATATTAATTATACCCAGCCAGCCCAACATATTACTTATCCCCTTCCAGCCCAACCTGCTACCTATACACCAAATATATCTATACTGAGTAAAAGTGTTACACCCGACAAACCACGAGAACCAAAAATGTGGTTAGCGTTTTTTTAAAAGAATATTGGCATCTATGATATGCCGAAGTAGACAAACATAAACGTGTGAACATATTACTACTGTTATGAACATTTACCATATTGTCATCTGTGATATGCGGAAAGTAAACAAACATAAATGTGTGAACATATTTCTACGATTATGAACATTTACCATACTAGATGAGTACCTGTGTATAATAACGGGATTTTATTGCAGATAGTTATAATGATATACTAGTTACACAAAACGTTACACTTAATCAAAATATAAGTTTTTTTAAAATTTCAAGTTTTCAAGAAATGAGATACACAAATTATATGTAGTATACATTGACATCTGTGATATACTGAAGTAAACAAGCATAAACGTGTGGACATTTTGCTACAGTTATGAACATTTACCTTGATTACGAGTTCTTTGTTTTTTAAGCTATTTAGCTGTCCACCTTGTTATGTAAGCTTTATCGCCTATGTAACGGGCTGAGATATGGGATTTCACCTATATCCTTTGTACTTAAATGTTTTTTGGAGTAATACATTTACCGAGTCTTTTTGACCTTTTACCCAAAAACATTTACCTTGATTTAGAAAACGCGCAAATAGATTATAAACATTTACCTTGCTTTAAAGATGAGGCAGATATTTTTCAAACTTCAAGAACAAATAAAGCATCATGAAGGGTAACAACGGTTTTAAAACCAATGCTTGTCACCAACTTCTCATTTTGATTAAGTTATACCAAACAAAAAAACACAACCTATTAAACTTTTGCAAATCTTACAAATTAAGTGTTAGGGAAGTGAGGAGAGAAAATAAAATAAGAAAATAAGAAATATTTTAGCCATACATTTCAAATGAAAATGAAAAGGGAGAAATTCATAAGATGCATCTTTTTAATGTGCATCTAAAATAGGTTTCAACCCATTAAAGTATTATTGTTTTGGTAATTTATATTTTTAAATATTTATATAATTAAATAATAATTTAAACAAAAGATTATCATTTAATTATGATAATAATAAGTTTAGGGATGACATATGTCGTCACTAAACTGCTGTTGCAGCAGAAACTGTTCATTCCGGAAAAAGGAAAAATTCTACCAAAACTGTAAATCACCCAAAACTATGATACAAACTGTCCACTGATTCATTCCAAAACAATCAAACGAAGTCATAGTTCTCGAAAATAACGATACAATTAAGCTAATACTAATATGAGAATGCAAACAACAAAATGATGTCAATACAAATACAAATCACAAACTAAATTCCTAATCGTCACCAGATTGAGATTCACCATCACCATCACCATCTTCATCATCACGTACCATCTGGCTAGTTCCAGAAGCAAAGGTTGGGTTGTAAAGTTGATGGTCGGGAATAAACCCTTGGGGAGTAGAGCTAGGGTCGGGAACCACCGAGGGAGTGTACATTGGGGGATGGGTGAAGAATGAGGAAAAACCTGCTTCTGCTTGTTGTCGGTTCAAGTAAGCAAAAAAGTCGTTAACAACGTTTTCTGTACTTGCAGCTGCCTGTGTAAGTCGCTTAGCTTGTTCTATGCACCTCGCTGTTTCTGCCTCCTGTTCCCTAATCATCCGAGCAACATCATCAACACGCACCAACTGGCTCGTTCCCGTAGCAAAGGTTGGGCTGTAAAGGTTATGGTCGGGAAGAAACCCTTGGGGAGTAGAGCTACGGTCGGGAACCACCGAGAGAGTGTACATTGGGGGAGGGGTGTATGATGAGGAAAAACCTGCTTTTGCCAGTTGTTGGTTGAAGAAAGCAAAAAAATCGGTAAGCTTCTTTTGGTTACTTGCAACTGCCTGTGCATCTCGCTCAATTTGTTCTTTATGCCTTGTTGTTTCTACCACCTGTTCCCTCATCATCTGAGCAACTTCTTCCCGGGTACAATAATCTTTGGTAGGTTGTGCGCTGCTGTTAGAAACCTGTAAATCACCCAAAACGATGTCAACACAAATACAAATCACATCCTAAATCCCTACTCGTCATCAGATTGAGAATCACCATCACCATCATCACGTACATGGATTTACAGATTTGACAAGATAACTTTATCACTCCCTACCTCTTGGATGAAACATATACTATCTATGATAGAGACGATGCAAAATCTAAATAAAAGCATAATATATATACTTATTTACAAACCTCGAAATCTGGACGGGTGAGCCCCAGTCTAGTATCATTATCGCTGTTAAACCAAATATACCGAAGTGATTTTATATTTAACCAAAAATCCTTGACTGCTTGATAGCTAAAGGGACAATTCGTCAATTCCAATTTTTTTAATTTTGGGCACCCCTTTGATAACTCCATAAGGCCTTCATCGGATCCGCCAATACTAGCAAGACACAGATCTCTCAAATTAACACCATACTTACCGATAAACCCCAAACCTACATTTGTCAAAGCTTCGGGATAAAGATCAAGAGTTAGCCTCTCAAGTTTGCTGCAACCAATCAACATAGCTCGGATCCCATTGTCTAGTGGTAAAATTGTATTGTATTCTTCATCTTCTTTTTGCTGTGCACGGATACGGAAAACACGCAAATTCTTCAAATTAGATCCTATACACTCCAAAGCTTCATTTGAAATATTAGTGAGTTCGACATGTAAATATTCCAAATCTGGACATCCTCGTGCCACAGCCATTAATCCCACATGAGTCCCGGAGTAAACAGTCAATTTGCGCAATTTCTTGCAATAATGACTAATAATGCTCAATCCGACATCTCCACACACATGCTCCGTATGAAGAATTTCCAAGTTAGGACACCTCTGAAGAAAGAAACACTGACAAGACCACTCGTGTGGAACAACTAACCCCTTAAAGTCCAATTCCCTTAACTGATTCAATAGCGGTTCAACAAACCGAATAGAACCTTCAGGCAAACAACTTAAGCCTAAACTATGAATACTCGAGGGGAACTTAAAACCGCTATACTGCTCGTCTTCATCAAAATAAGCGCCGAAAAAATCTTTCAAGTTAACAGCATTACTAATGGCCTGTGCTGCATCGTCTATAAGACATGAATCAACTCTTAACGAAACTAAAGACTCCCTACATTTTTCTACAAGGAACGCAACATCTTCTTGACCAAAGGGAGTATTAATAGCATCAATATACGAGAACTTCTCAATCCCTGTTTTACGCAACGCCAGCACGCGTAACCATTTCCCACGTTCCTCTACCACCTCGTCACCAACAACTAAATCAACTTTTTCTAAACATAATTCTCTCAACTCGCTTAAGTGCTTAGCAACAAACATTAGCCCATTCTCTGAAAACCCTTCACACATAAAAATTTTCAAACTCATCAGATCCTTCCCTCGGGTTTTCGCAAGGAAGTCAAGATCAGAATCACGAATAACTGAATGACGAATACGGAGCGATTTTAAGCGCGTAAGAGAGACAGATATTTCCCGAATCCACTCATTTACGTCATCAATTCCTCCAGTAACACATTTTATTCCTTTTACTGTTAGGGATTCGAGAGACGGAAACCGTTTAGATAAACGAGACGGTGTGGGTGCGTAATGCACGTGCACGGTCAAGTGCTTACGTGTGAAACAATCGATCTCGTTCCAACTACGACAAACCAACGAAACAGAGTTCCTGTCATCACCATTCTGTATGTACGGAATAACACAGTTGAATACAGTGTCCATTGAAGACATTTTACCCTCCTTCAAGTAGTAAAAAAAACGTAAGACAACAACTTAAATAGCAATAAAAACACGTTAAAATGCACAAAGAAAACAACATAAAACTATAAAAAGCAGCATAAACAACTTTAAAAACAACAAAAATGTAAAAATGCAAAAAACGGCAACCTAAACAGCACTAAAAAAACAGCAAAATAATCAATAAAAGAACAAAACTAAAAAGAGCAAAACTAACATCAACTTATTAGAAATATACTACTATGGTGACTTATGATAAATAGAGTAATAGACTACTTAAAATAGAAATATACTACTATGATGACTAAGCTTATTTGGCTGGCTTATATTTATGAACTAAGCTTATTTGGCCGGCTTATATTTATGAACTAAGCTTATTTGGCCGGCTTGTTAGAAATATACTACTATGGTGACTAAGCTTATTTGGCCGGCTTATATTTATGAAGTTATTTTTCAATTTAATTTGTGTAACCTTACTTAGCAGGCTTACGAGCTTAGGCTTATGAGCTTACTGGCTTATTAAACTTTTTTTTTAAAAAAAAAGCTTATAAGCTCATCTTTTAGGCATATGAGCTTTACAAAAGTTCAATAAGCCGACGAAATACGCTTAAAAAACACCCCCTACGCTTATAAGCCAGTGTTATTTGTCTATTCTTAATTGTTGGTCTTATGAGCTTATCAAACAAATAAGCTTAGACAAACACTGGCTTATCATATTTTCAATAAGCTCATAAGCACAAAAATTTACGGGGTGTTTGGATTAGCTTATTTAGCTGGCTTATTATGGGCTTATTTGACTTTGGAAAAGCCGATAAGCTCACTTATTGAAGCTTATGACCTTATCAACTTGACATTATTGGCTTAAGCCAATAATCTAAACTTAATAAGCTCTTAAAAAGTGAGCTTGTCAGCTTTTTTCCAAAATCAAATAAGCCCATAATAAGCCAGCTAAATAAGCTAATCCAAACGCCCTATAAGATAATAAGTAGGAATCAATAAAGTAATAAAAAAGATGAAATGAAGGAATGAATGATGAAGTAAACATGATAAGCGAATCAATTCAGGGATCTAACAAGTACAAGTGAAGTGAGGGACTGATATCATTCGGGTCGACCCGCATCTCTTTTTAAAATGGTACTTGGATTTATCACGTACCACTCACTAGTCACTACCATAATAAAGTTAGCGGGTGCGTGGTAGGGGTTGGTTAAAGGGGCGGAGAATGAGTAAGATATTTAAAAGGGTCCATATCACTTAATATATGGTGCTTGGTTAGGGAGTGCAAATGTATTGATTATCTCGTAGTGAGTAATTAACCATTATAGAGTAAATTGGGATGTAAGGTATTGATTACCCACCGCACTTATTTCTTTGCATTCCCTTTCCCCACTTTGAACCAAACGGACCCTTAGAGGTAACTATATAAATGGTTGCTGAGGTTTGTCAGGTTTTACGGATTGGGCAAATAACAAAAAAATACATTCAACTTGATACTTTTTGTGATTTTGTGTAGCGATTTTTTTTTTTATTTTTTATTTTTTTTTAAAGAACTTTCAAATTTCGATAATTGTGTGTATTTTGTGACTATTTTACCCTTAATTTTTTCAAATTTCAAAGGGTAAAATGGTCATTTTACATGCATAATAATTACAGTTACACACAATCACAAAAAGTGTCAAGTTCAATGATTTTTTGTCATTTGCCCTTACGGATTCAACAATCTTTCATTTCCGTTACAGGTTCAATCACTGTGGTTTTGACCCATCACGGATCCAGTCCATTTTGGCTAACTCTGTTAGTTTTTATTGTTAAGTCAACTGAAATTACCAGAATGCCCTCACATTCACCACTTTAGTCCATAAACTCATGTTCAAAGAATAAAAAACACGCATCAAAACCTTCAACCCAGCTTTTTCAAATTAAATCCAAGCAAACAAACCCATATTCAAATACAAACACATACTCAAGATTATTAATCCAAGACCCTTCTTAATCAGATAAAATAAACATAAACCAACTATCACAATTCTTGATAAATAATTATGCCAATAAACCTTTAACCTGAAAAATCAAAACATGTCACGATTAGAAACCACATTCATCAGTAAAGTTTGTATCTGATCGAGGATTGAAGATGAGAAAGAAAGTCTTAAAAAGTTATTCAGTTTGTCTTAAAGTTATTCCGTTTGTCTTAAAGTTATTCAGTAAAGTTTGCTCATGGGGCCGGAGCCCGTTTTGCTTGTAGGGCCGGAGCCCGGTTTGTTTATAAGGCCGGAGCCGAGTTTGTTCGGGATAGTCCAGGCCCAGTAAGCCTGCTATCCATACTATACGTCATCAATAATAAAGTTAGAGTTAACTATATAAATTAGGGCTGGCATAACAGGTCACACGAACCTGTTAAGACACGAACCTGTTAAGGTCAAACATGAACACGACCTGTTAACTAATCGTGTCATTTTTCTCAAACACGAACACGACACGAAACTTAACAGGTGCACCTGTTAAGACCTGTTAACGACCTGTTAACATGCATATTACGATTTTAGGGTTTCTAATTTTAAGGATTAGATTTTGTGACACCAAGACCAAATACAACCAATCATCAATCCACAATTTCCACAATTTTTAGTCCTAATCTCTCGGCATCAACAAAACCACAATAACGATTACAATCAAAATAACGATTACAACCACAATAACGATTACAATCAAAATTCGAATCAAAATAAAAACAACCATCACAATAACAATTACAATTTATTATTGCTTCCGTTGAGGCATAATCTCTCAGAACAAGCTCCACCTCCATTTCTTCTACCACTTCCAAAATAGGATATAATATAAATCGATCCATTACTGATCTATAAATCAAAATAGGATATAATATAAATCGACCCACATCTTTTGAATAATAAATAATGAGTAAGAAACTAAGAATAAAATAGATCCATTACTGATCTAAAACCAAGAAACAAAAATGAACAAACAAAACCTACCCGAGATCTCCTTATACAGATCGTTTTGACGGCACGTGTGGTAGAGATAGTTGAAGAAGAGGCCGCGGTGAGTATTTTGGTGGTGGTGGTGGTGTGGCGTTGTGAGTGGCAGTGATGTGGTGGCGGCTAGGGTTTAGTGAGAGGCGGGAGTATATTATGGGGAAGAGATGAAATGAGTATAAGAATATAAGATGAAATGATAAGAATAAGATAAGATTGGGTTGTGTGGTGGGTAGGTATACTGATTACTGAGAGAGTATATTATTATTTAGTAGGTAGTCAGTTAACAGGTCATAACAGGTTAACAGTTCTATGACCTGTTAAGACACGAAACCTGTTAAGGTCAAACACGAAACCTGTTAAGAACATGTCATGTCGTGTCGTGTTAACAGGTTTCGTGTCAAAATTGCCGGCCCTAATATAAATGGTCCTTGTAGTTTGTCGGGTTTTACGGATTCAACGATCTTTCATTTTCGTTACACGTTCAGTCACTGTGGCCTTTTTTTAAACATGGTTTCCGACCTTTTGGCCGACTAATCCGCGGGGTTTGAACTGACCGCCACATAGACTCAAAGCAGGTGAAGCCTTCCCTTTTCAGGAGGTTGACATGGTCACTTAAGGTTGTTTGCCCCTAGCAGGAATTGAACTTGAGACCTCACACATTTTAGAGTGATAGTCACAAACCTTTTTACCACTAGGTCATCCTTAATTGGTTTGTTTGGAGGGGTTTTGGTTAGCAGGTGTATGTGTGTAACTATGTGTTTGTATCTAATCGGGGATTGAAGATGAGAAAGAAAGGCTTAAAAAGTTATTCGGTTTGTTTTAAATTTGAATGTATACTAGGCATATCGGATCTTTTTAAAATTCACTAAGAATTTTGATACGTTTTTATAAATACATTAGTTTTCTTTAGCATTTGGCCTAAATAGAAATACTTTGTATTATCTCAGTTAGCTATTTATATATTTCTCACAAATTCACAATTTGCCAAACAATTTTGGTTCTAAACTATGTGGATTATCTCACAAACATTAGTAAAGTTGCAAATTTACATAAAAGTTTAGACACTTTTCTCATTTCAAAGTGAGAATTGTGAAAGTATTGTTGGTAGAGGAATGTTTTTGAGCCAGGATAATGCACTCGTCGGATGCAGCGAGATTGTTTTTCACACATTTTTTAGCGTGATGCGTATTTCGTTTTTGGTTATGTGACCAGTAAGTATGAAACTTGATTGTGATAATATATATATATATATATATCATCTCATATTATCAATTCAATTTCATGGTGTGAGAGCCTCCAATCGATATTTGATTCACTAAAGCACACAAACCACCATGTTTATTACGGCATTAATCATATATACTTGCACAAAGAAGCTTCTCCTTATAAACAATACATTGATGTTGTAATACCATGCTTAAAAAAAGATGATAAGAAATGATCTTTGGGTATTTACGAAAGCTTGAAGTAAAATAAAATAAAAAATCAAAAAATCAAAAAGAAGGACAAAGAGCACGGCTTGATCTCATGACCCCTACCACTTAAAGGTGATAAGAACGAACCTCTTGCCATACTCCCAACCCTTCCCCATGCTATTTTTTCTCAAATAATAATATATATACAAGAAAGTGCAACACTTTAACATCAAATTCATCACAAAAGTACCTAAAATAGAACGTTTCAATTCCCGCATGAGAAGAGATCTAGTAAGGAAAAAAAAATGAGAACAAATTTCAGCCACACATTTCAAATGATTTGGAAGAAATTTAAGGTGAGACGCATTTTTGTTTGCAAATACATATGATATGTGCGGTTGTGATTTTTTCTCACTCTCGACATTTTAATTTTATTAACCATTTCACGACCCCTCCACTCCATCCTTAGAAATAGGGGTGTCATTCGGGTTAGGTCAATCGGGTTTAAAATTATATTCGGGTCAATCGGTCAACCCGAATTGACCCGAGTTCTAAACAAGGTCGGGTTCAGGTATGTTTATTTTAGCCTTGACCCGAATTGACCGGACCCGAATTGACCCGAACACGAGTCAATTAACACTAAATATATTGAAGTAAAATGGACCTAGACCCGAACAGAGCCAACCCGACCCGAATTGGCCCGAACCCATTGGTTCGGGTATTTTTTGGAGGCTTGACCCGAGTTGACCCGAACCGAGTTGACCCGAAGCCAACCGGGTCAACCCGAATGACACCCCTAGTTAGAAATATGCAATTATGCATTAGTCCGTTCTCGGAAATCCCTTCACACTAAACAATCTTTAAAACCTTTATAGTTTCAGGATGTATTAATAACTATTGCACATAATTTTTAATACAAGCACTATCTCAACATATATGAACTGCTACCTATTATGAATAACTATAAAATATTTTATTAAGTGGGAAACTTTGCGTAACCAAGGTCAAGAGGCGTGTTTCATGAAGGATGAGAAGGGTCGAGTTTAACCGCGAATTAGAAAGTGACTCTGATGATTTGGTGAACACACCCGCAGACTGTGAGTAGGTTGAAGCTCGTCAAATAATTCATAAGCCGACATGTCACAGAAGGTGACTTTACCGTAGCCCAAAAGCATGTCACATGCTGCCTAACTATACAGGTTTAAGAGAGATATACTCGTAAAGATAGCAATAAACCAAGCCTAAAAGACCAACCATCACAAAATCTAAGTATCATACATAAAGATGCTATGCACAATAATCTCAGAGAACAAGCTCAGCCATCTACGGTTTTGACATTAAAACAGCCAGTTTTAGCTCACCATCCCGACAAAGCTTCACCGGATTCTTAAAAATAGCAACTTGAGCTGTTTTATCACCAGACAAAACCACACGCGCATTAACTGATATCTCAAACCAGTCCTTTGATGCAGAATCTGTAGTTTTCACTTCAATGAATTCCTTTCGGTTGTTATGATCATAAACTTCAATGTCATATGGTAGCCCCGTTTCACTAGCTTCATTCACCCATTGCTTGGTCTCTTATATATCACTATTGCTTGCAAAATACGGTAATGCAAACTTATTATTAGGAAGCTATTTGAAACTGAAAAATTTACGTATGTTATTGCTTGGTCTTTTACATGCGGTGATTACTTGGCTGCTGATCAAACATCTGATTGCTATCAAGCCTGATACAAGAGCTGTAAACGTTGCACCAACCGTTTTGATAATTTAGTATCTTGGTGTTTTACAAATCTACAACCTTGGTATTGATCGACCAGTGTTATTGCTATTTACAACTACAAGTCTACAACCAAAGCACATTAGCAAGTCGATTCTCTATCATGCTATGCTGAAAATATGGTATTCAAGATTACAGGTGGTCCAACCGGATGACTTTACAACAAATTAAAGAAATGTGCCTTTTGTATATTCCTAACTTATGTTTATATATTGCATCTGTACTTTTGTAGAGAGTATCGACTTATATTATTCCATAGTAACTTACGTTTAAGAATGTACCCATTGACTAATGATAATTGAAAACAAAACTAAAGACCCTAAAAACTAAAACTAATGCAACTATAAAAGCGTAACATATATAGGGGTTTAGTCATCCCACATCGAGCAATGAAGAAAAGTAACAACAAAGTTGTTGAGTTTAAATCTGAAGGGAAGGATCCCAACAAATGTAGGCTAGTTGATGTTTTCAATTGCTCTCTTTTTTCAGAGCTTCCAGGATGTATCAATTTCTACTGATGTAAAATCATATGCTGGTATGGTCTGTTAAAGTGGGCTTTTCCAAATCTCAGTTAGCTTATTAATATTATGAATAAGTTTAATGTTGATGTCCCTTTAAAGTAGCTTACAATGTTTCATCTCTTTTGATTGACCTAGTTAAGTGTTTATATGGTTAACCATATAAACACTTAACTAGGTCAATCAAAAGAGATGAAATGTCCCTTTAAAGTAGCTTACTCAAAGCCCGCTATATAATAAGTAATACAGTTATTTTTCTATTTGATTTAGCTAAACACGCTAAAATGTTTTAGCAAGAAGTTATATTACTCAAAGCCCGCTATATAATAAGCAATATATCTACGATGGCTTTTTTAAGTAAGCGCATAAGCCATCACTTTAATTAGAATGAACAAACCGTTGTTCTTGCGACATTACAAAACGCAGTTGATGAGCACATATAGGCTTAATGATGCTTGGAACATACACGAACAACACATGGACATGGAAGAGTTTGTTATGAAGTCAATCGTGAACAAGCTTCTTGCAACTTGTGCTTACTAAAAACAAAAACAAAAATAGCTCTCAGCTAGTGTTTACTAAAAACCATAGTAAATAAAACTAAAGCAAGTACAAAACCATACATAGCCTCTATAAGGTAGTGTTTACTAAAAACCAGCTATCAACTTATCAAGGCTATATGGTGTGGTCGATCTAAAGAAGCTGAATTGAGTATCGAGATCAATTGGTTGAATCAGCTAATCAATTCGATAACAATGTCATCTATGAAATCAAAGCTAGGTGCTATTCCAGTCATTCGTTAGAGGGTGCTTGGGATTGATTGTTTTTCTAACTTATTCACTTTATTCAATAAGCACTTTGTGCACTGTCATATTTGGATCACCTAAGCTGCTTTTGATTATTTTCGAGCTAAACGAACAATGTTGATCAGTAAGGATATTAGCTTTTCTTAGATGTTTAGATATCCATAACTCATAAATATGAACTATTAAACTTAAAAGGAAACTTATGTTTTGAATTGTTCCCATTGACTTAATGATAATTAAAAACAAAACCAAAGACCATGAAAAATAAAACTAATGCAATTATAAAAGCATAACATATGAGAATTGGTCTTTAATCTATACATTAACAAGTTGTGTAAAATCAATCGGGAAGGGTAAAATAAAAAAGTAGGCCATTTGATGGTTTTTTTTTTATTTTTTTTTTTTATTTTTTTTTTTTTTTTTTGGGTGCAAAGGCCATTTGATGTTTTCAAAGGCCATTTGATGTTTTCGAGGTCTTTAACTTCGCCATAACAGCTTGTTTACTAACGGTCCTACCCACACTTTTAACACTCCCAATATTACCACGCTGAAGAACCTGTATACAAAGTATAATACCGGGTGTCGAGAAGATTGAGTGCTCTTGTGGTTGAATATATTACCTTTACGGATTCCATACCATGCACTTTACATCCTCCTTCGATCTACAAATTATACAGCTAACCTATCGAACTTTTCAACAAGTGTAGCATTAGGTCCCTGCAACAAAGGTCACGGCATCAAAATGAATAATGTGTCCCTATAATTATATCCCGTAGCCAAAGTACAAAGAAATAGAACATTTTGAAAGACTCGTGACTTTAAGCAAATTGGAACATAGACTTAAGCATCGTAGAATTAAAACATTTTGAAATCTAACTTTTACTGCAATATATGGCTTTTTACCGTCACGAAAATCATATTTTGAGGATAACAATTAAATTACAGACTAGGCGGTAAAATTCACAAGTATAGTTCAGAGTTTTCAATCCAATTAATGGAGTTCCACACTTCAGTTTACGCTACTGAATAAGAGTACCAAAAGTTGTAAGTTAATGTTTTTATTTTGATACCACAAAAAGAAACATGAATTACTTGACAAGGCAACTTATCACATAAACATATTATCGATGATAGAGCTAATACAAAATCCACATAAAAGCATATCAGATCGAGATAAAGTTGTTTACAAAACCTGAGCTTCCATGGTAGTAGAACCAAAATTTTGACGCGTCAGTGCTGAAACTACTTCACGATCATCATTCAGAACCCAAATATACCTTAGCGAGTGTACATTAAACAAAATCCTAGCAATTGCTTCCTCGCTAAAATTACAACACTGCATTTCAAGTTTTCTTAATCTTGGGCACCCCATTGATAACGCCCTTAGTCCTTCATCAGATCGTCCTATATAACCAAGAGAAAGATATCTTAGATTAATACCATACTGTCCAATAAACCCCAAACCTACATCCGTCAAAGCTTCCTCATAAAGATGGATGCTTAGCCTCTCAAGTTTGATGCAACCGATTAACATAGCTAGGAACCCATTGTCTAGTGGTGTAATTGCATCTTTACCGTCTTTGTATTTACATACACGCAAATGGAGAGAACGCAAATTCTTCAAATTAGTTCCTATACACTCCAAAGCTTCATTTGAAATATTTGTGAGTTTAATATTTAGATATTCCAAATCACGACATCCTTGTGCCACAGCAATGAGTCCCACGTGAGTCCCGGAGCAATACCTAAAGATGAGCTTGCGCAATTTTTTGCAAAACTGACTTATTACTTGCAATCCCTTGTCTCCACATACATCTTCGGTATCGAGGACTTCTAAGTTGGGACACATCTGAATAAATGAACACTGACAATTTGCTTCAACATCTACATAGTAAAATTGCAATTCCCTTAGCTGATTCAAAAGAGGGTCTACAAACGAAAGTGAAGGTTCAGGAAAATCATATATTCCTAGACAACGAATAGTTGATGGAAACTTAAAACTACCATACTCCATATCTTCTCTATAAATAGCCCCATTGAAATGTTCTAATTTAACAGCATGGCTAAAAGCATCTCTTAGGTTATCATCTATATAGCTTGTACAAACATTTAGAGATACTAAAGATTTGCTACAATTTTTAACCAGAAGTGCAACATCTTTAACATCAAATTGATCATAAAAGTACTTAGAAGAGAACGTTTCAATCCCTGCATTACTCAAAGCCAGTTCTTGTAACCATTTCACGCATCCTCCATCCAGATCTTTAAGGTCTAAACACAACGTCCTTAACTCAGTACAACCCTTAGAAATATGCATTAGTCCATTCTCGGAAATCCCTTCACAATCAACAATCTTTAAAACCTTTAAATCTTTACCACGGGTTCTAGCCAAGAGCTCGAGATCCGAATCATGAATAGCCACATTACGAATGTGAAGTGATTTCAAGCACTTAAACGAAGAAGATATTTCTCGAATCCATGGGGTGATGTACACACCCGATTTCTGTCTCAAATCCATTCGAGACGGATATCCTTTTAATGTTAGGGACTCGAGAAACGGAAAGCGTTGAGATAAATGCAATGGCGTGGGAGCGTAATGCAAGTGAACAGTTACATGTTTACGTGTCATAGAATCGATCTCATACCAACTACCGCAAACCAAAGAAACCGAGTTTCGATCACTAGCATCGTGTATGTAAGGTATAACACAGTTAGCAACTGTCTCCATTGGATTTACTGAGAATTTGATATACCTAAATTGCAAACATAAACACGTCAAAACATTAGTTGTTATAAACCTAGTTTGACAGCAACATAAGAAATCAGCAAAAAGTAAGCCAATATTTGATGGACTAAACATAAGAAATCAACATAGTTGTCGAAATTTGTGCATTATTAAAAAAAAAAAAAAAAAAAAAAAAAAAAAAAAAAAAAAAAAAACAAACTTACGATGGATTAAACAGATGTGTGTTTTTCTTCGTCGTGTGAGCTTTTGATTATCGTACTTTTTCCTCACGAGCTTATTAGGTTTTGGTTTATTTTATAGGTTAGTATACGCTTATTTTCTTGGGCTTATTTTAATCTGTATGGGCTTACATGTATTTATCGCGTTAGCCCGTAAAATTTAAAATAAGTTGTTTGAAGAAAAATCGGAATCATATAAGCTGGAAATAAGTTTTTTTCTAAAATAAAGTTTTAGATTAGTTTTCTTTAAGGTGTTTCTTACTTATGTCTCAGAGCAGAGTGAGGAGGTAAGCCTCCTCATTTGGGGCCCACGGATTGTCATATCACTTTAACAAACCTCTACAACTAACTCCCATCACTAACAACTAACCTCAACTTACTCGTTTGGGGCTCTACAACTACATATTTTATTTTTTTTTACTCAAAAGAGTAAAATACCAAATCTGACAAACAAGGACGAAAAGGACGTTTATTTGCTTCGTCGTGCAGACGAAGAGTAACAAAGTGGCAAGCTACAACAAGCTCACCTGGTGTGGTGAAGAGGTGTGGCGAAGTGCCACCTTGGACTGGCGAAGTGCTCCAATGAGCTGCACCCAGTGCTCTTAGCTTGTATAAATTTATAAGCCTAGAAGTTTGAATAAACCATAAAGAAAACAAAGGCCTCTTTCGAAATAGAACACATTACAAAATGCCATAAATTTCTCATGTCTATAGTATTATTGTTCATCAGGAGCCTTTTCGGGATCTTCAAACGGTCGGCTCTATGCTCACTACGGAAGAAATGAGGTTAAACTCACGGGTACAAGATACATTTATTGATTCTACTTCATCCTCACCAATGGTGTTATTGGCCAATTCTGGTTCTAATGCTCACCGTTCTTCTCCTACGGAAAAGGTACACAAACCTTGCTTCAATTTTAATAAGGGGTCATGTCGTTTTGGTTCATATTGCAAATTTCTACATAATGGAATTCACGGTAACCCTTCTTTGTCGTCAAATCGTGGCCTTAGTTTAAATGTTACATCCTCATCCAATTTGACTCAAAATGACTTATTAACCTTACAAGGCCTTTTGGCTAAATTGGGATGTCATCGCTCTTCAAATATTGCCACCTCCTGTTAATACCCCACCTATGTCTCAAGCTACTACTGATACTACAACCCCATTGGCCCATTGGCTTTTTACTCTACGCACACCAATTTACCAATGGCCCAATATATTAATTATACCCAGCCAGCCCAACATATAACTTATCCCCTTCCAGCCCAACCTGCTAGCTATACACCAAATAGGCAAATATATACCTATACGGACTAAAAGTGTTACACAAGGGCGGTGCTGAGAACGTTAAAATAAAATTAGGCCCGGCACGAAAAAAAAAAAAAAATGCCCATATATTATAATATCCATAGACCATAATGGGTAAAAGGGTTTATTTTTAGTGCCTTTTAGTAGTTGGACTAGAGCTGGCAATTTCGACACGAAAACACGACACGACACGAAGTTAACAGGTTTCGTGTTTGGGCTTATCGTGTTTCGTGTCGTGTTCGTGTTTGTGTAAGATGACACGATAAGATAACGTGTCGTGTTCGTGTCAAGACCTCGTGTAACCTGTTAAGACACGATAAGACCTGTTAAAACCCGTTAAAGACCTGTTAAGACCTGTTAAAATTTCGTGTTTTAGCGTGTCAAGACCTGTTAAGACCTCTTATCGTGTCTTATCGTGTCGTGTTCGTGTGACCTGTTAATTTTCGTGTTCGTGTTCGTGTTTTAAGATCTGGCACGATTAGCTTATCGTGTCGTGTTCGTGTCAGGACTTAACAGATCCGTGTCTTATCGTGTTTGTGTCGTGTCGTGTCGTGTCGGACCTGTTATGCCAGCTCTAAGTTGGACCTAGTACATATAATGGGTATAAAAAATTTTAGTGCCCCTTAGAGGGTTGAGCCCGGCTCGGTTGCTGATGATGCACCGGCCCAAAACCCCATGGTGTTACACCCGACAAACCACGAGAACCAAAAATGTAGTTAACGCTTTTTTAAAAGAATATTGGCATCTATGATATGCTGAAATAGACAAACATAAACGTGTCAACATATTACTACTGTTATGAACATTTACCATATTGCCATCTGTCATATGCGGAAAGTAAACAAACGTAAATGTGTGAACATATTTCTACGATTATGAACATTTAACATACTAGATGTACATCAGTACATGTGCATAATAATGGGATTTTATTGCAGATAGTTATAATGATATACTGGTTACACAAAACGTTACACTTAATCAAAATATAATTATAACTATATGTCGCTTTAAAATCTCGTTGTTATGCACGTGTACTCGTCTAATATTCATAAACCGTATCTCAGTTTCATGTATTCTCAAGTCAACTTTCATATTAATGTATTCTCAAGTCAACTTTTATATTTTTGTGTGTTTCCCCAAATCGTGTGTTTTCTTAAATAAATTTAAATTTTCAAGAATTTCAAGTTTTCTAAAATTTCTAGTTTTCAAGAAATGAGATACACAAATTATATGTAGTATAGATTGACATCTCCATTCGTTAGAACAGCTTCCATCGAGTCTCTGCACCTATCTTTTTGTTCTTTTCGCTTTCTGAACCTTTGTTTGTTTTCGGAAAACGTGATTTGGCTCAGGATTGCCCTGTGATATACTGAAGTAAACAAGCATAAACGTGTGGACTTTTGCACCAACTTCTCATTTTAAGTATGTTATACCAAACAAAAAAACACAACCTCTTAAACTTTTGCAAATCTTACAAATTAAGTGTTGGGATGTAGGAGAAATTCATAGGAGATGCATCTATTTTTAGGTGCATCTCAAATATACACCTTTTGTTACTTCTGATACTTCTAATTTTTACTTTCATTTCTCATTTGATCCCAACTCATTAAGTGTCAATTTGTCGCGGCTAAAATAGGTTTCAACCCATTAAAGTATTATTATTTCAGTAATTTATATTTTTGAATATTTATATAATTAAATAATAATTTAAACAAAAGATTATTATTTAATTAGGATAATAATAAGTTTAGAGATGACATATGTCGTCGCTAAACTGCTGTTGCAACAGAAATTGTTCATTCCGGAAAAAGGAAAAATTCTACCAAAACTGTAAATCACCCAAAACTATGATACAAACTGTCCACTTATTCATTCCAAAAGGGTAAAAGCTATAAAATACCATCGTACTTTCAAAAATGTACCAAGTTGAACCATGTACTTTTTTATTGCTTACTTGACCAACGAACTTTCAAATTATTATTCGACTTGAACCATATCTTTTCTAATTATCCACGTGTAATTTCCTTTTATTTTTTTAAATAAATAAGATATGGTTCAAGTCGAATAAAAATTTGAAAATTCGTTGGTCAAGTAAGCAATAAAAAAATACATGATTCAACTTGGTACATTTTTTAAAGTACGATGGTATTTTATAGCTTTTTGTCACACCTCCAAAATACCTGAATGGCAGCGGAATGGAATGCCTGAGGGTGTAACGGTCATAGCATCACAAGCAAGGATATATTGAACGACCTAAAGTGTCGTTTTAAAAATACGTCGTTTGATTCATTCAAAATATTCAGAGTTATAAAGACATAGGTCCCAAAAGTTGGAAAAGTTTACGGAAACAAGTTTAATACAATCAAACGACATTTAAACATAAGTGCAAGAAAGTCCGAATGAGCTGTATCATCCTTGTTACACAAAATGACTCCATGCATGCCATGAGAATATGCCTTAGTTACCTGAGAAATACATTGCGAAAACGGTCAACATAAAGTTGGTGAATAATCATAGGTTTATAAGTAAATCGTATGTACATAAACCACAAGTATAAAGTAAAGTGACAAAATGTCAAAAAGCTACATTGTCTCTTAAGCTCATGGCACCGAAGCTAGACGTACTAAAATTGGCCCCAAAGGAGTGGTTACCAGTCACTCAAATATTAGACATGAAATGCATTCGTTTTCCTTATGGAGCAACCCAAACACGAATGGAGGAGTCACCCTCGATAGATCTATCCACTCACTCTCGCTTGGCAATATAATTAACGGTCCATGATAATAAAGGGGACTTGAAGTGGTAGTACTAGCAACTTAAGCAATGTACGGAATTTAATACTTGGGCATGTACAAAAAAATAATTGTGCAATGTATTCTCCCCCGTGGGATTTAAAATCAAATAAGTACTAAAAACGGGGCTATGAGAACTCACCTCGAAATGATAGTACAAAGATGGTGAAATGAGGTAAAAGTAGTCGGGACAATGAGGCGCGAACACTAGCCGCAACCTAAATGAATATTCGTGATCTAATTTAGATCAAACCGTAATGTAATGAATGCACATGCACATGATACCTATACCACTCGTAATTTGGAAATACTAGTTATCGTCATAGTAAAATAGTTTTCCATACTTAGGAAAAATAAGTCCAAATATAGAAGTATATAACTTGTCGTATTAACTCGTACGAAAATGTTAGCGTTATATTCCTTGTATCGAAAACCTTAAAATAACGTCGTTAAGTCGTATAAATATTCCCTTGGGTCATACGTATTTCATTTGTTAAGAATATAGTCCTTAGTAACGTTTCTAGAAAATATACCATTTAGTACGTAAGTTATTATTTTTATTTGTGACCAAATATATATATATATATTTTTGACAATGTTAAAACGGGTATAACTTGGTCGTTTTAGGTTCATTTTCCTCGTTCTTTATATCCACGGATTCGTTTTTGTATATACTAGTATATTTTTGATAACTCGGCTCTTCTAGGTTACGTTTAATGCCTCTATTTACCCGTCGAAATCTGCCAAACAGCATGCAGTTTTTATAAAAATAGTTTTCGTCGTTAAATTTGCAAAAATCATATCTCCTTCGTTATAAGCTCGTTTTAATCCGTTCTTTCGCCTAAAGTTTCGTTTTTGAAAGTATTTTCTAAATCTTTGGTCAAAAATTAGCCATCAACCACTGATTTTCCCACGAAATAAAATTAGGGACAGTAGGTATTTCTAATGTTTCAAAAATCGTTTCTAGGGTTCTAATCTAGTTCCATCTTCAATCAAACCACTTTCAATCACCACAAAACTAGTCTAATCCTACCATACACCTTCTTAGCGTGTCATGGGTTCCTAATCATCATAACCAAGTAGATCTAACAAGGATCTAACCAAAAATCATTTCTAGGGCTTGAAAGTTTAATATATACAAAATGGAGTGGTATAAGCCAATATATGCATGAGATCTTGTAAGAAAAATATATAAACATAGTAATAACTTGTAAAAATTATGAAATGAGTTTTGTAAACTTACTTGGAAGATTAATTAAGTTTGGATGGTGAAAACCTAACAATCCTTGAGTTTTTATCTCAAAACTCTAACAAGGATACTATATTAACAAGATTACACTTGATCTTTGAGAAAAATATTTTGTCTTGTCCTTTTCTTGATGTTGTTGCCGTGAGTGAGTAAGAGAGGAAGAGAGAAATGAGTTTTCTTGCACTTGTGAATTATGAGGATAAATATCTAGTTTAGGTTATATGAATTTTTATTATTGTTATTATTATAATGAAGTTAGTTTAGATTATTAATGAAACTTGAGTGTGTAAGTAAACATTGTAAGTGATTGGAGGGGGGGGGGGGGGGGCGGCAAGTCAAGGGGGGGGGGGGGACTTGGTGTATGACTTTTTGTAGACTTTGTATTATTTTGTGTTATTTTGTAGTTTTAAGGTGTACCGGGTACCGGGTTAACTAAAAATAAATTTTAACGGAGTTAACCGGGATAAAATAAAGTTATAAAAATTATAAAAATAGGTTGGGTAAACTTATTGGGTGTTTAGATAATTATAGTTTAATTTCTACGAAAACCATCGAAATTTTAGTAAACTTAAGTTAATAATTAAAATAAATATCCAAAATACCGGGTAAATTAATATTAACATTTTTATATTATAAAAATGAATATAACAATATATTGGGATCATAGTCGGGAGTGTTGGACGTGTTAGTCACATTGTTGATCATTTGTTAACGTTTATATAGAAATAATTATACGTAAAAGTTAATTATACCAAAAGTACTAATTTAATTATCCTACGAGTGGAATAGTATGCAAGTGCCCTAATGATGATATGCAGACTATTTCTAGTCCGTATGAAATGTCCCTGATAATAATGCATGAATTCGCTCCTGAACCAATACGGTTACGCGAATTTGAATACTCGTAAACTAAATTTACGATGACATGAGTAATGCACGTGAATAGTGGTTTTCTCTCGGAAACGAATAGTGTCAAGTGAATAGTAAAATTTCTGAATGTTTCTCGGAATGTCAAATTGACCTAAAAAATGATGAATAGTAAAACGATGAATAGTGATCGATGAATAGTAATTTGTGAATAGTAGAATGTCGAAGTTTGGAAAAATGACCTGAAATTGTGGGTTGTGACAGTCGCCCATCCAAAAAGGAATTCAGTCCCTGAATTCAGTTAGTGTTGGTCTCGGCAATTGGCTTGGTGAAAAGTTGTGGATACTTGCGTCGCATTTGGTCTTCTCGTTCCCAAGTAAACTCGGGTCCTCTTCGAGAATTCCAGCGAACCTTCACGATCGGAATTCGACTTTGTTTCAACTGTTTGATCACGCGGTCCATTATTTCAACTGGTTCTTCCACAAAGTTAAGCTTGTCATCGAGTTGTATTTCTTCTAATGGTATAATGGCAGACTCGTCCGAAAGACATTTCTTGAGGTTTGAGACATGAAACGTGTTGTGTACGTTGCTATGTTCTGACGGAAGTTCAAGTTTGTAAGCTACTGGACCAATCCTTTCCAGTATCTTAAATGGACCAATGTATCTCGGGTTCAACTTCCCGCGTTTTCCAAATCGTATCACGCCTTTCCAAGGCGAGACTTTCAACATGACCTTGTCTCCGACCTGAAATTCCAATGGTTTGCGTCGAACATCTGCGTAGCTTTTCTGTCGACTTCTAGCAGTTTCGAGTCTCTCTCGAATCTGAATTATCTTTTCTGTTGTTTCTTGTACCATTTCCGGGCCAGTACATTGTACTTCACCGACTTCGGCCCAACAAACTGGAGATCGACACTTACGACCATAAAGTGCCTCGAATGGTGCTGCTTTAATGCTCGAATGGTAACTGTTGTTATAGGAAAACTCGATCAACGGCAAATGGTTAGCCCAACCATTTCCAAAGTCAATCACACATGCTCTAAGCATGTCTTCAAGTGTCTGAATAGTTCTCTCGCTCTGACCATCGGTCTGAAGATGGTAAGCAGTGCTCATGTCTAACTTGGATCCAAAAGAATCTTGTAATGACCGCCTAAAGTTTGAAGTAAAACGACTATCTCTGTCAGAAATGATGGAAACTGGTGCGCCGTGTCTTGAGACTATTTCCTTGACATAAAGTCTAGCAAGTTGTTCCATGGAATAAGTCTCTCTAATGGGTATGAAATGAGCTGATTTGGTAAGTCGATCAACGATTACCCAAATAGCATCGAAACCTCCTGACGTCTTTGGAAGTTTAGTGACAAAGTCCATAGTAATACGTTCCCACTTCCATTGTGGAATTTCTGGTTGTTGAAGTAACCCTGACGGTTTCTGGTATTCGGCTTTCACTTTAGCACAAGTAAGAAATTTGCTGATGTACGTAGCTATTTCTGCTTTCATGTTCGGCCACCAATAAAGCTTTTTGAGATCCTGATACATCTTATCAGAACCTGGATGAATAGAGTACTTCGACTTGTGTGATTCATGCATAATCAATTCTCGCACTCCACCATAGAGTGGTATCCAACTTCGTTCCTTGAAGCATAACACTCCATCTGATCTCTTTACAAAGCCATTTTCGTTTTCTGGCATACCATAAAGTTTCTCATGTGGTCGATTTTCTTCTTTGAGAGCCTCAATCTGAGCTTCTAAAATTTTTGATGGTAATGGCGAAATGATAGTCATTCCCAATGACCTAACTCTCAAAGGTTTGAGTCGTTCTTTTCGGCTAAGTGCATCTGCTACAACATTTGCTTTTCCTGGGTGATATCGGATTTCACAATCATAATCACTTAACAATTCTAGCCAACGACGTTGTCTCATATTAAGTTCCTTCTGATCGAGTATATGCTGTAAGCTCTTGTGGTCGGTAAAAAATTTCGCACTTGGTACCATAAAGGTAGTGTCTCCAAATCTTGAGTGCAAAAACTACCGCACCCAACTCCAAGTCGTGCGTAGTGTAATTCTTCTCGTGTGTCTTAAGCTGTCTAGATGCATAAGCTATCACCTTCTCGTTTTGCATTAGCACAGCTCCAAGTCCTTTATGCGAAGCATCGCAATATACCACAAAGTTCTCAATACCTTCAGGTAGTGACAAAATCGGTGCGCTACAAAGCTTCTGTTTCAATAACTGAAATGCGGACTCTTGTTTTTCTCCCCACTCGTACTTTTGATTCTTTTGTGTCAGCTTCGTCAACGGCTTCGCTATCTTAGAAAACCCTTCAATAAACCTTCTGTAATATCCGGCAAGTCCTAGGAATTGACGAATTTCCGTAGGAGACTTGGGCGTAGCCCAATCCTTAACTGCCTCGATCTTTGCTGGGTCGACTTGTAATCCTTGGCTATCAATGACATGGCCAAGAAATTGAACTCTTCGTATCCAAAAATCACACTTAGAAAATTTGGCATACAATTGCTCCTTCTTGAGTAGTTCCAGGATTGTTCTGAGGTGTTCTTCGTGATCTTCCTTACTCTTGGAATAAATCAAGATATCGTCAATGAATACGATCACAAACTTATCAAGATACGGTTTGCACACCCTATTCATGAGATCCATAAATACCGCAGGTGCGTTGGTTAATCCAAAAGGCATCACTTGAAACTCATAATGACCGTAGCGTGTTCTAAATGCCGTCTTCGGGATATCCTCTTCCCGAACTCTAAGTTGATGATAACCGGATCTTAAATCAATCTTGGAATAAAAACTAGAACCTTGTAACTGGTCGAACAAGTCGTCGATTCTAGGGAGTGGATAACGGTCCTTCACCGTTAACTTGTTCAGCTCACGATAGTCGATGCACATCCTGAAAGATCCATCCTTTTTCTTCACAAACAAAACCGGTGCTCCCCAAGGCGAGGAACTCGGTCTAATGAATCCTTTGTCCAAAAGTTCTTGTAATTGGTTTGACAATTCTTGCATTTCCGAAGGTGCAAGTCTATACGGTGCTCGTGCAGTTGGTGCAGCTCCTGGCACTAATTCAATTTGAAACTCAACTTGGCGTGCAGGCGGAAGTCCTGGCAATTCTTCCGGAAAAACCTCTTGAAATTCCTTAACAATTGGCACATCTTCAAGTCGTTTCTCATCCGACTTCTTCTCCGTAATGTGAGCCAAGAATGCATAACAACCCTTCTTTATGTACTTCTCGGTTTTAATGCACGATATAATACTGAGTCTAGTTCCACTTCGCTCTCCACGAACAACCAAAGTTTCACCGTTATAAAGAAGGTGAACAACTTTCTCATCACAAATAATTCTCGCTCGATGCCGGGATAACCAATCCATGCCGATAACAACGTCGAAACTTCCAAGTTCTACGGGCATAAGGTCTATATTGAATGGATGGTTTAGGAAATTTATAGTGCAACCACGGACAATGGTGTTGGTGTTAACTAAAGACCCATCGGCTAGTTCAACGATATAGGAAATATCTAATGGGGTTGGTTCTATGTTAAGTAAAGGTGCAAATGCAATAGAAACAAAACTTCTATCCGCTCCTGAATCAAATAAAATGGATGCATAATGATTATTAACGAGGAACGTACCCGCAACAACATTCGGGTCTTCCTTGACATCGTCTCCTCCCATAACATAAGCTCTTCCTCGAGCCTTTCCATCTTGATTTCCAGTTCCTTGATTCTTCTTCTGTTAGTCACATTGTTGATCATTTGTTAACGTTTATATAGAAATAATTATACGTAAAAGTTAATTATACCAAAAGTACTAATTTAATTATCCTACGAGTGGAATAGTATGCAAGTGCCCTAATGATGATATGCAGACTATTTCTAGTCCGTATGAAATGTCCCTGATAATAATGCAAGAATTCGCTCCTGAACCAATACGGTTACGCGAATTTAAATACTCGTAAACTAAATTTACGATGACATGAGTAATGCACGTGAATAGTGGTTTTCTCTCGGAAACGAATAGTGTCAAGTGAATAGTAAAATTTCTGAATGTTTCTCGGAATGTCAAATTGACCTCAAAAATGATGAATAGTAAAACGATTAATAGTGATCGATGAATAGTAATTTGTGAATAGTAGAATATCGAAGTTTGGAAAAATGACCTGAAATTGTGGGTTGTGACACTTTTACCCATTCCAAAACAATCAAACAAAGTCATAGTTTTCGAAAATAACAATACAATTAAGCTAATACTAATATGAGAATGCAAACAACAAAATGATGTCAATACAAATACAAATCACATACTAAACCCCTAATCATCACCAGATTGAGATTCACCGTCACCATCACCATCTTCATCATCACGTACCATCTGGCTAGTTCCAGAAGCAAAGGTTGGGTTGTAAAGTTGATGGTCAGGAAGAAACCCTTGGGGAGTAGAGCTAGGGTCGGGAACCACGACGAAGTGTACATTTGGGGAGGGGTGAAGAATGAGGAAAAAACTCCTGCTTGTTGTCGGTTGAAGTAAGCAAAAAAGTCGTTAACAACGTTTTCTGTACTTGCAGCTGCCTGTGTAAGTCGCTTAGCTTGTTCTATGCACCTCGCTGTTTCTGCCTCATGTTCCCTAATCATCCGAGCAACATCATCAACACGTACCAACTGGCTCGTTCCCGTAGCAAAGGTTGGGCTGTAAAGGTTATGGTCGGGAAGAAACCCTTGGGGAGTAGAGCTACGGTCGGGAACCACCGAGAGAGTGTACATTGGGGGAGGGGTGTAGGATGAGGAAAAACCTGCTTTTGCATGTTGTCGGTTGAAGAAAGCAAAAAACTCGGTAAGGTTCTTTTGGGTACTTGCAACTGTCTGTGCAGCTCGCTCAAATTTTTCTATCTCCCTTGTTGTTTCTACCGCCTGTTCCCTCATCATCTGAGCAACTTCTTCCCAGGTACAATAATCTTAGGTAGGTTGTGCGCTGCTGTTCGAAACCTGTAAATCACCCAAAACGATGTTAACACAAATACAAATCACATACTAAATCCCTATTCGTCATAAGATTGAGAATCACCATCACCATCATCACGTACATGGATTTACAGATTCGACAAGATAACTTTATCACTCCCTACCTCTTGGATGAAACATATACTATCTATGATAGAGACAATGCAAAATCTAAATAAAAGCATAATAGATATACTTATTTACAAACCTCGAAATCTGGACGGGTGAGCCCCAGTCTAGTATCATTATCGCTGTTAAACCAAATATACCGTAGTGATTTTATATTTAACCAAAAATCCTTGACTGCTTGATAGCTAAAGGGACAATTCTTCAATTCCAATTTTTTTAATTTTGGGCACCCCTTTGATAACTCCATAAGGCCTTCATCGGATCCGCCAATACTAGCAAGACACAGATCTCTCAAATTAACACCATACTTACCGATAAACCCCAAACCTACATTTGTCAAAGCTTCGGGATAAAGATCAAGAGTTAGCCTCTCAAGTTTGCTGCAACCAATCAACATAGCTCGGATCCCATTGTCTAGTGGTAAAATTGTATTGTATTCTTCATCTTCTTTTTGCTGTGCACAGATACGGAAAACACGCAAATTCTTCAAATTAGATCCTATACACTCCAAAGCTTCATTTGAAATATTAGTGAGTTTGACATGTAAATATTCCAAATCTGGACATCCTTGTGCCACAGCCATTAATCCCACAAGAGTCCCGGAGTAAACAGTCAATTTGCGCAATTTCTTGCAATAATGACTAATAAAGCTTAATCCGACATCTCCACACACATGCTCCGTATGAAGAATTTCCAAGTTAGGACACCTCTGAAGAAAGAAACACTGACAAGACCACTCGTGTGGAACAACTAACCCCTTAAAGTCCAATTCCCTTAACTGATTCAATAGCGGTTCAACAAACCGAATAGAACCTTCAGGCAAACAACTTAAGCCTAAACTATGAATACTCTAGGGGAACTTAAAACCGCTATACTGCTCGTCTTCATCAAAATAAGCGCCGAAAAAATCTTGCAAGTTAACAGCATTACTAATGGCCTGTGCTGCATCGTCTATAAGACATGAATCAACTCTTAACGAAACTAAAGACTCCCTACATTTTTCTACAAGGAACTCAACATCTTCTTGACCAAAGGGAGTATTAATAGCATCAATATACGAGAACTTCTCAATCCATGTTTTACGCAACGCCAGCACGCGTAACCATTTCCCACGTTCCTCTACCACCTCGTCACCAACAACCAAATCAACTTTTTCCAAACATAATTCTCTCAACTCGCTAAAGTGCTTAGCAACACACAGTAGCCCATTCTCTGAAAACCCTTCACACATAAAAATTTTCAAACTCATCAGATCCTTCCCTCGGGTTTTTGCAAGGAAGTCGAGATCAGAATCACGAATAACTGAATGACGAATACGGAGCGACTTTAAGCGCGTAAGAGAGACAGATATTTCCCGAATCCACTCATTTATGTCATCAATTCCTCCAGTAACACATTTTATTCCTTTTACTGTTAGGGATTCGAGAGACGGAAACCGTTTCGATAAACGAGACGGTGGGGGTGCGTAATGCACGTGCACGGTCAAGTGCTTACATGTGAAACAATCGATCTCGTTCCAACTACGACAAACCAATGAAACAGAGTTCCTGTCATCACCATTCTGTATGTACGGAATAACACAGTTGAATACAGTGTCCATTGAAGACATTCGACCCTCCTTCAAGTAGTAAAAAAACACGTAAGACAACAACTTAAATAGCAATAAAAACACGTTAAAATGCACAAAGAAAACAACATAAAACTATAAAAAGCAGCATAAGCATTAAAAACGACAAAAATGTAAAAATGCAAAAACCGGCAACCTATACAGCACTAAAAAAACAGCAAAATAATCAATAAAAGAACAAAACTAAAAAGAGCAAAGCTAACAACTTATTAGCTTATTTGGCCAGCTTATATTTATGAACTTATTTTTTAATTTAGTTGGTTTAAGCTTACTTACACGCTTACGAGCTTAGACTTATGAGCTTACTGGCTTATTAAACCTTTTTTTATATACTAGAACGGTACCCGCGCAATGTGGCGGCGAGTACCTGTGACTATATTTTGTGTTATTCGATTATTCGGTTACACATTTAGTTGTCTTTATGCTTTATAAGTAGATATGGTTAAGCCAAATAATTTTAGTTTGAACAACCAACCTGCTTCCTAACAAACTTCATAACCAACTTCCTAACCCATTAATTTTAAAATCCTTCCATAATAAGCAAGTAAAAGTCTGAATATTAAGCCTTTATAATTATAGAATAGTCCCAAATGCATTATATAGTAGTATATATATAAAGCTTATAAGCTCATCTTTTAGGCTTATGAGCTTTTCAAAAGTTCAATAAGCCGACCAAATACGCTTAAACAAACACCCCCTAAGCTAGTAAGCTCATAAGCCAGTGTTATTTGTCTATTCTTAATTGATGGGCTTATGAGCTTATCAAACAAATAAGCTTAGATAAACACTGGCTTATCATATTTTCAATAAGCTCATAAGCCCAAAAATTTTAATGGGGTGTTTGGATCAGCTTATGTAGCTGGCTTATGGGCTTATTTGACTTTGGAAAAGCCGATAAGCTCACTTATTGAAGCTTATGAACTTATCAACTTGACATTATTGGCTTAATCCAATAATCTAAACTTAATAAGCTCTAAAAAGTGAGCTTATCAGCTTTTTTCCAAAATCAAATAAGCCCATAATAAGCCAGCTAAATAAGCTAATCCAAACGCCCTATAATTAAGATTATGAGGTTTTCAAAAGGTCGGAAAAATAAGCTTAAACAAAAACCCACCCTAATAAGCTCATAAGCCAGAATAAGTACGAATCAATAAACTAATCAAAAAGCTGAAATGAAGGAAGTAAACCTGATATATAAGTGAATGAATGCAGGGATTTATGAGGTGAATGGATCTGACAAGTACAAGTGAAGTGAGGGACTGATATCATTCGGGTCGACCCGCATCTTTTTTAAAATGGTATTATTTGGATTAATCTATCAAGTAGACAAGCAGTCAAGTACTCACTAACTAGTCACTACCATAATAAAGTTAGAGTTAACTACATAAATAGTCCTTGTGGTTTGTGGTTTGTCGGGTTTTACGGATTCAACATTTTTTATTTTCGTTACACGTTCAGTCTGTGGGTCTTTTTAGGGATGAGAACGGTACCGGTACCGTACCGATCCCGTACCGAATTAGTGGTACCGATGCTAACCCTAGATCAAAAACATGTATCTAAAACAATTAAAGATTCGATTTCTATTACGTTTTATTAATCAATTACATGTTATACATGGCTCGTGATGCCACTGTTAGAATTTAACAATCAAAGTACACGTATGCGGAAGCTAGGATCAAGTATAACACATATAAAGATTAACTAAAACATAAATAGTAACGTACCTGATGCACTTCAATAAACCTTGAATCTTGTGTAAATTAGATCAATGATAAACCTCTTACCGTTTTGTTTATCGATCTCTTGATAATTACTATAGTGAGTAATTACCTCGTTCTTGTACACACAAACTACCAACGAATAAAGGTTTATGCAAGTAAACAAAAACACTTGTTTTGCTTAATAAAAAATCGACCCAAAACCCTTGTGGGTTTGTGAGCCGATCGGCCAAGAAAGAAAGAGAGGAAGAAAAGCTTTTAGGGTTTTGTGTGTGTGCACAAAAGATGTGAAAGCTTAACCCTTGGCCTTGTATTTATACTAGAGTAATCTTGGAGGACAAGTTTGAGTGGATTTGGGTTTCCCCTCCCCTTTGTCGACCGGCCTAGGAGTCCAAGAGGGATTCCAGAACCTTTTTGGCTCCTAGTTACACTCTAGTCCTCATTCTTTCGTTACTAATGATAGTTAATACTTACAGTTAATATTTAACGATCATTACGTCCCTCAAGTGTTTAAATAAATATATATATATATGATACATATGGGGCACTTTCTTACGAGAACCATATTATCTGCAAGAACTGAGAGAACCACTTATGTACTACTAATAAAGGAGAGTGTGCAACATTTTAATGCAAAATGGCATTTTTGTGATTAATTGAAACCTCATTTTTCTGAAAACATTAATGAAAAGGGTAGAAAGGGCATTTTAGTTTATACACTCTCATTAACTATATGCTAAAAAAATGGGATTTTTTTCAAAATTTCCTCCATATAATGATCACACAGCAACTTGCAAGTAATTCCATCACCGATCTTCATTATTTAATTATTCATAAAAACACACACCAATTTCACATACAAACCTAATACACCAATTCTTTTTCTAGCGGCAATAATCTAAATCCTTCTTGAATTGGCATTTTTTTGTCGCAAAAAACAGAGACGATCAATGCAAGGTATGATCATCAATGATATTTGATTGTATTTTCTTTATTTTATATTGTTATTGTTGATTGTTTATGGTTCGATAGGTGAAAGTGAATGCATGTGTGCTACAATTATCATTTATGGTTGTGATTGTTTGATGGTTTGATTATTTTACGTTTCTTGTTACAAGTATCATTGTTCGATTGTTCGATTGTTTGATTCTATCATTGTTGTTACAATTATCATTGTGTTTATCTGTATTGTTATAATTTTTTTTTGATATTAGGATTATTTGAATGATTAAGGATCGATGCATTAGTTTGGGTGTATATGGTGTTTGGAAACTGGGTTTCAAAGTGTATATGATGTTCTAATAATCCTAATATCAAAACAGATATGTTCTAATAATTGAATAACATGAATGTTTGTAGTATATGGTGTTTGGAAACTGGGTTTCAAAGTGTATATGGTATATGGTTAGTGTACAAGGTAGTAACATGGGTGTTTGGATGTGCTTAAGATAGAGTATTTGAATGTGGATGATGAAAATAGTTGAAACAGGGGTGTTTATATGTGAATAAAAAATCATATGTTTTATGGTAGTTACTGGGTGATTGAACCGGGCTGTTTGAATGTAACATTGGTGTTTGGATGTGATTAAGCAATGGTATGTGTTATGTTACTTACCTGGTGTTTAACAAAAAGATATAGCAGGGGTGTTTAGATTAGTTATTGTAGTAAGTGGGTATTTGAATGAAACAGGGGTGTTTGGGTGTGAGTACAATGGGTATTAGATTTGTCTTATCAATTTATTTTAGTATCAAAGGTGTGTAGTAGTATAGAAATATATGTGTTTTGAAATGTGAGTATTAGATGTGTGTTATTAATTTATTTTAATTATTTACGTACATTAGGTTCTAAGAGAAGAGGCATGACAAAAGGGATGGAGATAGCTGTGGAAAAATCCGATAATGTTGAAGAAAAGTCGATTCATGTTGAACAAAATGATATAGATGATGACTTTGTTGCTGCTGAATGGAACAAGATGATATAGATGATGAATGTTGAAGAAGAGGCATGACAAAAGGGAAGGAGATAGCTGTGTTTTGGGTTACTCTACGTGTGTATATTTTTTTTTGTGGCGTATATGTTTTGTTTGGGAAAAGTATACTTCAAAAGATTGTAGTTTTAGTGTTTATAGGTATGTTGATTGTAACAAGGATGGCATTGATTTTTTGTATTATTGTTTTTACATAATATATCAATTAAAAAGTTGTATAACAAATGTGTTTTTTTTGTGAACAGTTATGTTTGGCTGGAACATGGATGTTCACTTTTAAGAATCAATCATTTTTAGATGTGTATAACATGCATGTTTTGAAAACATGCATGTTTGGTGGTGATACATTAAGGTTTTGGGTGAAATCATTTTAAATTGCACAAATTGTCAATGTGAAAAATAATGAGAGTAGAAACATCCATGTTTTAGATCAGAAGACTTTTTTTTTTTTTTTTTTTTTTTTGAATTAAAAAAAATGTTCTAATAATTGAATAACATGCATGTTATAGTAGAAATTAAACATAACTGTCTTAAAAATGGGTAAAACATACATGTTAGATTTTATTTTTTTAATTCTTTTAAACAACATGCATGTAGCAAAACATACATGTTTTATTAAAACATAATTATTTGGTAAACATGAATTTTAGAAATTTGCAACAAAGATAACTACGAATGTATTCAATCAAAATTAATTTAATATAAAACACACATAACGTACTAAGAACCAACAAAGAGAGTTACCAAATGTGTAAAGTAATTTTATTTGAAATAAAGCGAATATTAATTTGTTATAAAACTACTAGTCGTCCGCCTCTTCATCACTTTCTACAAATCTTCTGATTCATGAAATTGGTCAAAATCTTCTGATTCATGTGATTGGTCATCTTCATCAAGTTCTACAGAATCACCAGCTTCATCATATTCATCATCAGCATCGTCAAAAGTTGCAAATATATAACCCTTTTTAGGCTTCTCATTATCAGTAACTTTTGGAACCCAATATTTGTGCCCATTGGGTGTGGGAATAAACTAGAGTCAATGTCATACACATCGACATCAATAGCATCTACAAAAAACACAAACCAAGTAGCCAGTTTAACATGCATGCACATAATATCAAACGACTATTTTACCATAGCAAAAACAGAACTTAAAACATCTGTGTTCATAATAATACAACAATACAAAAGGAAATTAACAAACATAATAAAAAAAAAATCAATCAAAAACCAACCCGTTCGTACAAACTGTTAGATGTTTTATAACTTTTTTATACTAAACCAAAATCAAATCAACCCTTTATCAAGCAAATGATTCAAAACTTAAAAATATATTTAAAACACCATATCTATAAACAAACTATTAGAAGCTTTAATTTTTTTTATATTGCACGATCTATTATGTGTTAATTATCAGATCTATTGCAAGAACCATTAAAATACAAAATATGTGTCAATATTACCTGGTAACTCTTCTTGCTTTATGAATAATTAACGGCGTAACTTAGTCAAAGGCACAAACGAGTGCGACAGATCAGAAAGGGGAGAACACATGATTTATAAGATGTTGTGATTGAATGAAAGGTGAGAAGGGTAATGAATGTCGAAAAAAGAAAAATGGGAAAGATACCAATGTTCATGTCTTGATCTCGTTCCATATAAATAATTGTGTGTTTGATATGATGATTAAATTGATTTAGGGTTTGTTGAATACGAATGAAAAAGAGAAACTGGGAAAAAAATATGAAACTGTATGATCTATATTTGAACCGAATTAATTCCTAATTAATAGGAAAATTTTAATTTGAAAAAGATCAGCTTTAATGTAGAAAATCAGGTTTAATGAAATATATGGTAAATTACTTTAATGCCCCTGCGATATTAACTAAATAAAATAAAATGAAATCAATTTACTAAATTCTGATTGGATAAAAGTGGTTTACGCAGTTCTTGCATTTAAAATGGTTCTCATTTGAAAGTTATACTGATACATATAACATATATATATTTAATATACTTTATTCTTGTTTGCAATGTGTGCAATCCCGAGGTCTCGGGTTCGATACTAGTCATTTACTTATTAATATTTATATGTACCTTTTAACAATATATGCCTTGAATCTTTTCTTTCTATATCTTGTTTAGAAAATATATATTTGAGACTAAACGAGTACCCGTGCATAGCAACGGGATTTTATAGCGACAGATAGTTTATTGATAAAAAAAAGTTTATAAGTTATAAACGAAAAATAATAAAAGCTTGAAGATTTGGGAATTAAACATAATATTTTGAAACCTGGTTCGACTCGGGTGGTTCAACTGGTTGAACCGTTCCTGTCGAAAAACGGGTTTGAAGCGTCCCGGGTCAACCCGGTTTGTGTTTTAATTGGTTGTATTTAATTTGGTAGATATGTTTTTTAATTGGTTGTACAATTTGAATAAATCATTATACTTTTAAGTAATGGATAATGTTTTGAAACCCGGTTCGACCCGGTTGGTTCAACCGGTTGAACTGTTCCGGTCGAAAAATGGGTCGATTTAAACTGGGTCAACTTGCTAGGTTGGGTAAAAAAACGGGTCAAATCAAACTGGGTCAACCCGCTGGGTTTGAAGCATCCCGGGTCAACCCGATTTGTGTTTGAATTGGTTGTATTTAATTTGATAGATATGCTTTAATTTGGTTGTACAATGTGAATAAATAATTGTACTTTTAAGTATTGGGGTGTTTTAATAAGAGTATTAATTGTACATTTCACTTTCTCTCTTATTTGACCATTATTGAAAACTCAACATTTCACTTTTGACCATTTTTCTATTATAAGTAGTATAGATTATCAAATTTATTTAGTACCATATACCTTAGTTATGATTGAAATTTTTTACAATAACAAAACTGTTCGTAAATCCATCTTGACTCATATCCCAATTTTTTTTTTTTTTTTTTTTTTTTTTTTTTTTTTTTTTTTTAAATTTAACAAATGATAAATTTCAAGTGGATAAATAACGTATAAAATATCTCAAATCGAAAATGCCTTCTCGTGCTCATATATCTCAAACAACAACGTATAAAATATCTTGCACCTCTGATTTTTGTCCAAGCAATTAGTTTACATATATTTGTTATATCCTACAAAATTTTAATTGTTGTTGATAAAAATAAAAGCAAAAAGATACTTGAATAATGACTCAAGTGCTAAAGATTACTTATTCAAAATAGACTATGCGTTCTGAAAACGTATAATCAAATAATCATTTATTACAAAACATAGTTTTGAAATATAGTTTTTGTATTTGATTATGTTGTTTAACATCGCAATAATCAGATGGTTAGTTTTATAAGTGTTTGGCATAACAGATTGTTTAATAGACTAATATTATGTTTGGCGAAAGTAACTGTTGCTGAAACTGGAGATGGTGTTTATGCTCGAAATTATAAAAAGAGATTATTTTAATAAGATACATGAAATGACTAAAAAGGACAATGTTATACATCGGTTGAGTTTTACGTTATAAATTAAGAATAAACAATTTTCTTAGCACTGTCCATAACTATTTATCCTTTATTTTTTGTTTCAAGATAATATATCCATGTCTCGTTTTTATTCATAAGTTTGATTTGAAACCAAATAAAGAAAAATATTGGCCATTTATTGCGACATTTTAGACCAAAATCTAGTAAGTCATGAGGAACAATTGGGTTTTGGTTATCCCACATCCGGCAGTGAAGAATAGCAGCTACAAGATGTTGAGTTTAAATAGGAAGGGAATGATACTATCAAATGTAAGCTGGTAGAAGTTTTGAAAGCCTTTTTTTTTGTTGGTCATTCAGCATGTACATACTTCTATGTCATGTAAGTTCATATGCCGAATGAGCTTCTAAAAAAAGCTTTTTAGAATTTCAACCAGCTTACTAATATTATAAACAAGCTTTCTTTTTTCTTTCTTTTTTTTTTCTTTTTTTTTCACTTAATGTTGTTCTTACGCCATAACAAAAGCTTTAAGATTAAGTCAACTAAAGTATGATACACCTATGGCTGAAGCAGAGTTGAATGAACATATCGTGGGTGAAGGTGCTGCAGATTGTGTGACTATGTCAAGAACACCATGTGAAATTAGCATATACAACAAATTCTTAAGCTTTTTAGAAATATAATGTCAGTCAGCAAACTTAGAACTTGTGTTATGTTGTTCAAGGAGTGTTTTATCGTAAAAATCTTAACCCTACTAGAGTGACACTAGGGATGGCACCCGTGGGCAATGGGCACGGGTACCTCTAACCCGTCACCCGCCCATGTAGTTTTTTTCTCACCCGTCACCCACCAATGGGTACAATTTTCTACCCATGCCCTTACCCGTGGGTATTTGTTGCCCATGGATTAGTGTGATGCAACAAAATTACAAAACGATGATATGAAAACTAACTATGAAACTGCGTAATAAGACTCAAATCAATTTGTCAAATACAACTTTGATTATTTGATCTTTCCTATTCTCTTTTTAGTCTTGAAACTCAAACAAACTTTTACGTTAATGTGTTTTTTTGAGACTTGATGATAACTATTAAACGTATACATGCAACATCTTAAATATTTTAATTAGTATAATTAATTTTAACATGGGTTTATTGGTAAACCCATGGGTATTTAAACTGGTATACCCGTGGGTATTTTAAATGGGTGTCATGGGTTTACCCGCGATGGGTATGCCTCACTCATCACCCACCCGCCACCCATTGATGGGTAACGATTTTCACCCACTACCCACCCGTGGGTGAAAATTGACGCGTTTACCCACCCATTTATGGTGGGTACCCGCGGGTTGTGGGTTTTTTCTCGCCCATTGCCATCCCTAAGTGACACTATCGAGAATGTAAATCTTTTTCAACATAGGCGAGTACAATATTTGTTCAAGCTCACAATCCAGCTATGCTAAGCTTTTTACAACTTTTGCAGAAAGTTTAGAGCTTCAGTGGCTGTATAGAGGGTATGATCTAGCACAAACGTATTGTTTGTATATTAGTAACGTATATTTACTCATGTGTAGTTTTGTGTATATTTCAAACTTGTAATATATATTTTATGCGTAGTTTTGTAATTGATGACTAAGAAGTAGGAGTTATCTGATTATATTAGTAATTTATGTTCTAAAATGTTGTCTAAGGTACTAATTATAATTCTCGCGCACGCGCGGGTTTTTTTTAAAATTTTTTAATCATATATTTTTATTTATTAAAAAATAAATAATTTAATCTTTGTTTTGTTTTATTTATGATGTTTAATTATAGTTTTTTATTATTAAAGATAATTATTTAAAAATTTTAATCCTATTATTAATTGCATCTTATCTATATTTTTTGTATTTGTCTTCTGCTTGTGTTAATTGCATCTTATCTATATTTTTTGTATTTATCTTCTACTTGTGTTATGGATAAATATAAAATGTTACCTAAAAAGAAAATATATTTTTTTAAAATACAATTATTACTAAATAAGGTATGAATGCATTTTTTTTGAAATGAAAAATTACCAATAGGGGTTTTGTTTTATTATATAAAAGATTAAGAAAAAAAAAGAAAAAAAAATTAACAAACCATTGTAAATTCACCCAGCTATCATAAAAAATAAAATCAAAGCAAGTTATCATTCCCCTTATTTTTGTGTTCTGTTTTTGTGGCAAATGCCTTATAACTGGAATAGTGTTTCACATAGCACATCTTTTACAAAACCAGACTATTTCTCCTTTTTTTATTCATAAGTTTAGTTTGAAACCCAATAAAGAAAAATGTTGTATGAGAACCATAGTTTTGAAAAATAGTACATCACATTACCTATCTTTATGTGTAACGTTCATGATCATGTTAAGTCCTCTATATTGCAACTTATGCCATTTAAACGTGGATCTCTTCCTATAAAGTACTTGGGTGTTCCTCTTATTTCGTCAAGGCTTCTTTATAAGGATTGTAAAATCCTTATTGAGCGTGTTCGCAAACGAATAGGTGATTGGAAGAATGAGTGGTTATCTTTTGTGGCAAGGTTGCAACTCGTGAAATATGTTTTGTCTTCTATGCATTTGTACTGGGCATCGGTGTGTATCCTTCCGGCAGGTATTATTTATGATATTGAGCAGCTCATGAATGGATTTTTATGGTGCCAAGGAGATATGACACGTGGGAAGGTTAAAGTCGCTTGGGATGATGTGTGTTTTCCAAAGTATGAAGGGGGTCTAGATGTGCGTAAGCTTGAATCTTTAAACATTGCTTTGATGTCTACTCATATTTGGAAGATTATAACACACAAAGAATCCATGTGGGTTAAATGGATACATGCGTACAAATTGAAACATCTTAGCTTTTGGGATGTGCCGTTATTAGCTAATGTAAGTTGGGGATGGCGCAAGCTTCTTCAAATCCGCAATAGTGTTCGGCCTCATGTGTGGTATAAGCTAGGTAATGGAGGCAAAGCTTCAGTGTGGTATGATACATGGGATGAATTATGTCCTCTGATGAATCATGTAACTCATAGGGCGGTTAGTAATGCGGGGTATAATAAACGAGAAAAGGTGGTTGATGTCGTGAATGACGGTTCATGGAGCTGGCCTCAGAAGTGGTATAATCATTTTCCTCCTTTGAGCCAAATTAACGTCCCCAATCTAAGACCAGATCAACCTGTTCTCTCGTTTGGAAGTATAATGGAGGGTTCTATGAATTCTCTGTAAAGCATGCTTGGCATGCTATGCGTGAGCGTGGTGTGGAAGTAGATTGGTCGTTTCTTGTATGGTCAACGTATTGTATTTCGAGACACACGACTCATCTTTGGCTTGTGATGAGGAAAAGGCTGCTTACCCAAGATAGGATGAGGCAATGGCATGTGGGGAATGATACTAATTTAGCTTCACTTCATTGCCCGCTATGTAAAACTTAACCAGATTCACATGAGCACCTCTTCTTTGAATGTCCGTTTTCAATTAAAGTGTGGAAGTCCGTGGTGGAAGCGGCTGGTATGAGGGGTGTATCCTCGAAATGGAGTGACATTGTTGCATGGTTACTTCCAATCTCCAAAGAAAATAAGGTAACTACAATTGTTGGGCGTTTAGTCGTGGCTGCCTCTACTTATTTCGTGTGGCAGGAGTACAACAACCGAATCGATGGGAAGGGTGGAAGACAACCTGATGGAGTTGCACAAGTTATTCTAGATATGGTTAGGTTAAAGTTGGCTTCTATTCGGTTCAAGAATAGTATTCGAGTGGATCAAATGAAGAGAACGTGGAAGATTGCAGATGTTCAAGTCGACATAGGCTAGTCTTGGTTCGGTGTAGAGGTTGTGCGGTCACTATTTATATTCTTTTATAGCCTCTATTTCGTTTCTTAGGCGTTGGTTGCTATCCTTTGAGCATGTGCAGATCATATTGTTTAGAGTTTAGGGTGGCTCATTACCATCTTTTTTTGTACTGAACCGTTTTTCTTTTTTAATATATTCACCGGGTATAAACCAAAAAAAAAAAAAAAAAAAAAAAAAAAAAGGTTATTACGGTAATTGTCTAAGTGCAAACACAAACGACTGTCACGGTATGCAGTTCGATCATTGGTTATGGTTGATAGTCGGTAGTTTGATCGTTGGTTATGGTTATGTTTTAAAGTGTTGTCTAATATATTGAAAAAAAAAGAAAAAGAAAGAAAAAGAAAAAAAATACTATATAAAACTAATGCAAGTATAAATACATACATAGCCTATATAAGCTAGTGTTTAATAAATCACCCAACTATCGAACTGGGTATCGAGTCTCGGTTGAATCAGCTAACCGCATTTGGTAACAATGTCGTCTATGATAAAAAAAAAAAAAAAAAAAAAAAAAAAAAAAAAAAAAAAAAAAACTTTATTCACCTTAAAGTTCATAGGAAGAAAAGAGATTTTTTTGAGGCCCTGATACTCAGCCTAACATTGAATAGACCGGGTATTCAATAAGAACTTTGTACGTTGTAACAATGTCTCGGTTGAATCAGCTAACCGCATTTGGTAACAATGTCATCAATGATTAAAAAAAAGGAAAAATAGAAGGAAAAAAATGAAATCAAAGCAAGTATTTATTCCCCTTATTCGTTTCAATGTGCTTGGGATTGATTATTTTTCTAGCTTATTCACTTTATTCAATAAGAACTTTGTATGTTGTCGTGTTTGGATCACCTAAGCTGTTGTTGATTTTTTTCGAGCTAAACAAACAATATTCAGTAACGATATTATCATATTAGCTTTGTTAAGCGTTGATGCATAATCTGGCGCGGACTGGATTTGACGACTCTCCTTGGGCCGTTAGTCGTCTTCTCGAGCCCTGAGTAGACCTGTCAACAAAGAGAACCCGTTAGGAGTGGACCCGAGGCCGTAGCCCTGGGATCCACCTCCGACGGTCAAGTTAGTATCGGTGCGATATGGCAAGAATTAGGTTTAGAGTAACCTGTTATCTTATGTTGTATTGTGTTAAGAAGAGAATTCCAGCCCTATATTTATAGGACATGGATTAGGGTTTAGGAGTAGAGTGGGCCGCTGTCTGCCGGGCCTGGCCCATTCCTGGCCCAGTCCGGACCATACGTCCACAAGCCCCCCAAGTCTAGTGTGACATAGTGCATGGCTATGTTATGCTAGACTTAAGTTCTGTTTATGGTCGCGTAGGCCCATTCAACCATGACGGCGCGGCCCATGTGTGCGCAACTTGTGTACACATGGGACGAACCATACTGCGCAACCCACATGCGACAGTGCGCACTGGGATTGCGATTGTGATTGTCTCACAATTGTGAAGGTGGATCTCGTATGTTGCATCCTGGGTAAGGGCGTACCTTTTGTACCAGTAGCGATGCAGCATGGTGCGACAGAAGACGTACTTCTGTGGCAGAAGTGCGCGTTGTGCGCGACAAGGATACGCGCTGTGCGCAACAAGGATGTGCGCTGTGTGCGAACATTACATTCGTCTTTACAACTAACAGAGGACGTCTCCCCTGAGGCAAGATGGTGTGAATATTTAAATCCGTCTTTGTATCGGGCTTGCAATACCTCTTACGTACGATCTGCTTCCAAATATGCCTGCGTGACTTGTACGGAAATAGTGGTATTATATACCCTGGTAGCCCCCCAAGTTTGATGGTGCTACTCGTGTAGGAGCATTTAAACTTAGTTATTCAAATCCTGAAAAACACTTAATGCAAATATTAAAAGTATATGCCGCGAATCGCAACATATAAAACCTAATGAAGTAAAAGATTAGCGCGAAGCAATATATAGCACATAGCATGTGAAATTAACACATAAGAGAAGTAGTAGTGTGAATTACACCTATCGTGAGGTTTTACAAACTATATAAGAGAAGTAACACGTAGCGAATCTGCGAACGTAGTACGCTCATGGCGATTTATTGATCTTTTTCTTTTTTATTATAATAAAAACAATGGCGCGGATGGACACACCGTGACCGCGACTAATAGTTTCAATAGCACGTACAGACGCAGATGGATGTATCGTGACCGCATAGACTCTAACGTTTATGGATGATCGCAGATGACCACGACTTTTGTCCAGTGCGCTCATGGTGATTGACTAGCATCGTGGTGCCTGTACGTGACAGTGCGCTCATGGCGCCAATCTGCGAAGATGTCCGAACGCATGGCTTAACGCGGGTAGATTTATCGTGACTGCGTTGTTCGCGGCTAAAAGATAAAGTAGGTCCGATCGTGCGGACTTAGTGCGGTTTATAGGTAAAATCGTGTTTATCAAGTTAAAAGATTTACATAAAATCTTTTGAATATATAAAAGATATTGGGATATCTTTTTAAATTTAAAAGACATATCTTACCGATTGATAACATATCTTTTTAAATTTTAGAAATAATTGACTTAAATAAGTATTTATCTTTATATGCTACGTATAACAAAATCAATATAACTTTGTGAGATTGTCTCCCACGACCTAATGCGACAAAAAGACAAATTAAATAGTGCGCAGGTCTCAAAGTCAATATAACTTTGTTATATTTATGTTGCCGTATATGTTTACCAAATTCAATAACTGTGTTTTGGTTTTTACTTTCTATCGTGTACTAACAGAAAATAAAGAGTGAATACCGCATCGGCCGGGTTTTAAAGTGCACCCCAAAAAATACAAAGTTTTAAAATTACCGGCTTTTGAACTCGTGGTTGCTTTCCGGTGATGTGAGAGCACGATACTTGTCGTAGTCATGGTCCCACGGATGGCGCCAACTTGTTGATGCATAATCTGGCGCGGACTGGATTTGACGACTCTCCTTGGGCCGTTAGTCGTCTTCTCGAGCCCTGAGTAGACCTGTCAACAAAGAGAACCCGTTAGGAGTGGACCCGAGGCCGTAGCCTCGGGATCCACCTCCGATGGTCAAGTTAGTATCGGTGCGATATGGCAAGAATTAGGTTTAGAGTAACCTGTTATCTTGTGTTGTATTGTGTTAAGAAGAGAATTCCAGCCCTAATATTATAAATAAGTTTTTTTCAAACCAGGACTACAAAGCAAGAAACACAAACTCCTTAAAACCTTGACTCTCACCAATCTTCTTCGAAGACTTTAACTTTGGTTCTTAACAGCATCAATCGCGATAAATTCTTGTTTACTAATGGTCTTATAACACAACCAGTAATACCACGTTGAAGATTGGATGTCCAGAAGATTGGGTGTTCTTGTGGTTGCATATATTACCTTAACGGATTCCGTACCACTTTACTTCCTCCTTTGATCCATAAATTATACACCTAACCTATCGAGCTTTTCAGCAAGTGTAGCATAAGGTCCCTGCAACAAAGGTCATGGCATCAAAATGAATAATGTGTCCCTGTAATGTTTGGAAGAAAAAAATTGTGACAAAATTCTATTCGGAAGACAAAGTACAAAGAAATAAAACATTTTGAAATCTAACTTTTACTGCAATATATGGCTTTTTACCATCATGAAAATCATATATTGTGGATAACAATTAAATTACAGATTTAGTGGTAAGTTAATGTTCTTATTTTGTTACCACAACTAGAAAAACGAATTACTTGACAAGGGAACTTATCACAGAATATGATAGAGCCAATACAAAATCAACCTAAATGCATACCAGATCCAGATAGGGTTATTTTACATAAAAGCATATTATCAATGATTGATGCAAAATCCACATAAAAGCATATCTGTTAGAGTTATTTACAAACCTGAGCTTCCATGTTACCAGAACTAAAATTTGGATGTGCAAGTGCCAAAACTACTTGATCATCATCATTCAGAACCCAAATATACCTTAGCGAATGTACATTAAGCAAAACGCTAGTAATAGCTTGGTCGCTAAAATCACAACCCTGCATTCTGAGTTTTCTTAATCTTGGGCACCCCATTGATAACGCCCTAAGTCCTTCATCGGATCCTCCTATATGAGCAAGAGAAAGAAATCTTAGATTAATACCATACTTGCCGATAAACCCCAAACCTACATCCGTCAAAGCTTCCTCATAAAGATAGATGCATAGCCTCTCAAGTTTGGTGTTTCCAATTAACATAGCTCGGAACCCGTTGTCTAGCGGTGTAATTGTTTCTATATCGTCTTCATCTTCACATACACGCAAATAGAGAACACGCAAATTCTTCAAATTAGTTCCTATACACTCCAAAGCTTCATTTGAAATATCTCTGAGTTCAATACGCAGATATTCCAAATTACGACATCCTTGTGCCACATCAATCAGTCCCATGTGAGTCCCGGAGAAATACCTAAAGGTGAGCTTGCGCAATTTTTTGCAAACCAGACTTATTACTTGCAACCCTTTGTCTCCACATACATCTTCGGTATCGAGGACTTCCAAGTTGGGACACCTTTGAATAAAGAAACACTGGCAATCTGCTTCATCAACATCTAGATATGCAAAGTCCAATTCCCTTAGCTGATTCAAAAGAGGGTATAGAAACGAAAGTGAAGGTTCGCGAAAATCATATATTCCTAGAAAACGAATAGTCGATGGAAACTTAAAACTACCATACTCCATATCTTCTCTATACATAACCCCGTTGAAATGTTCTAATTTAACAGCATGGCTAAAAGCATCTCGTAGGTCATCTATATAGCTTGTACAAACATTTAAAGATACTAAAGATTTGCTACAATTTTTAACCAGAAGTGCAACATCTTTAACATCAAATTAATCCCAAATGTACTTAGAAGAGAACGTTTCAATGCCCGCATTACGCACAGCCAGTTCTTGTAACCATTTCACGCATCCCTTCTCTGCATCCAGATCTTTAAGGTCTAAACACAACGTCCTTAACTCATTACAACCCTTGGAAATATGCATTAGTCCATTCTCGGAAATTCCTTCACAATCAACTATCTTTAAAACATTTAAATCTTTACCTCGGGTTCTAGCCAAGAGCTCGAGATCCGAATCATGAATAGCCACATTACGAATGTAAAGTGATTTCAAGCACTTAAACGAAGAAGATATTTCTTGAATCCATGGGGTGATGTTAACACCTAATTTTTGTGGTAATTTTATTTCAGACGGATTTTTAAGGTTAGGGACTCGAGGAACGGAAAGAGTTGAGATAAATGCAATGGGGTGGGAGTGTAATGCAAGTGAACAGTTACATGTTTACGTGTCATAGAATTGATCTCATATGATCTACCGCAAACCAAAGAAACCGAGTTTCGATCACTATGATCATGTGTGTTAGCCACTGTCTCCATTGGTTTTATTATACCTAAAGTGCAAACATAAACATGTCAAAACATGACATGTAAAAAACCACACGTATATGACGTTACTAATGATTTGTATATTAAGAACGAGGAAAAGAATGCGGTACATTAACCCTCACCCTCTCATCTCTATTTATAGAGTGTACCACGGGGAGAAAACTAAACCTTGTCTAACAAGGAATCGATCGGCTAACAAAGGCTTGAAGTAAATAAATAAATAAAACGAGAAAATGAGTGAAGGGTGAAGCTTGAACTCATTATCCCCTAGTCCTTACCACCTAGAAGGTGGTAAGAACAAAGCTCTTGCCACACCCCTAACCCATCCTAATGCTATTTTTTCTCAAATAATAATAGAAATTTGGTACACTCACATAAAAGTATCCACAAAAACAATCCACTCGCTGAGGTGCGGGTGATTGGTTTTTGTGGGATGTGGATCTCACAAAAAACAAATCACCCGCTAACACCTAAGCGAGTGGATTGTTAGTGTCGATACATTTATGTGGATGTATAATTGCTCATAATAATATATATCTATACAGCGACTTCAAATGTCTATATACTACACTATAACAAGAATAGGCATGAGCGCACCAACTTATCCTTGCAACCAAAAAAAAAAAAGAAATAAGAAAAAAAGAAGAAAGAAAGAAGAAAAAAAAGTGAAACATAGTCCATAAACGTGTTACATCACTTACATGTACGATATATAGAAAATGAAGCTAAATTTCATTTCTACAATATCAAAATGTCTAAAAAATATCGTCATTTTTCACGTAATTTTTGAGATGAGGTTTACAGGAAATTTGACGAAAAAGTTGCAAAAACCATCCTTCAAGATCTCAAGAAGTGTTAGATATTTGGTATCTTAATGATTATATTTTCCTAGTGCCAAACTGAAGAAAAATGTTTAAACAACAAAAATCAAACGGGCCGGATATTAAGCCCAATGAAGAAAAATGTTGGCCCATTTATTCTAACATTTTACATTTTAGACCAAAATCGAATAAGCTATGAGGAACAATTGAGTTTTGGTTATCCCACATCTAGCTTTGAAGTAAAGTAGCTACAAGATGTTGAGTCTAAATATGAAAGGAAGGATACCAACAAATGTAGGCTAGTTGAAGTTTTCAATTACCCTCTTTAATTTGATCTTCCAGCGTGTATTGATGTAAAATCATATGCTGGTAGGTTTCTTGAAGTGGGCTTTTATGAATCTCAATTAGCTTACTAATATTATGAATAAGTTTAATGTTGATGTCCCTTTAAAGTAGCTTTACAATGTTAGAGCTCTTTTGATTGACTTCGTTATAGTGTCGATATGGCTGGTTTTAGGTGAATCGAAGTAGGTTCAAGTGAAAAAGTATTACTTAAAAAATTTATCTAGTTATTTGTCTATTTGAATCAAGCAAACACGCTAAAATGTTTTAGCAAAAAGTTATATAACAAAAAGCCCTCAATATTCTAAGCAACCTACGGTAGCTTTTTAAATAAGTGCATAAGCCATCACGACTACAAACATGAGAGATGTAAACAACAATGTTTCTACACCAAGAAAAAGTATAAGCTTTAATAGTCCATCATGTTATTGGTACACCAAACATATGCTAACGTAAGACTATAAGGTTGTTCCCATGTTTTGAAAAATGCATCGTCAAACTTTTTTTTTGTTACAACTTTAACCTTTAATTTACTTTGTAATCTCTATATTCAAACATCGTGAGAATTTATAAAGAGAGCATGAACGATGTCATGCCTAGATTATGTGTCTTGTGCGTCGTATTGGGACTATAAGTTTGCGCCTTCGTTTGGTGAATAAGATTGATAAAGTTTTACGCATTGTTCATCTAACTAATGTGGATTCATTTCTTGTATCTTTTCTTCATAGGTCTTGCTTCGAAAATATAATTAAGATCGTCAAATTAGTTTAGTACCATATACCTTCAATATGAACTTATGATTGACAATTTGTACAATAACCAAAATGTTCGTAAATCAATCTTGGCTCATATCCCAAATCGAAAATGTCTAAATCTCTTGAAAGCAAAATAACTTTTTCTTTTCAATATAATCTTTATCTATGTCTCGTTTTTATTCATAAGTTTAGTTTAAACCCAATAAAGAAAAATGTTTGATTATTTATTGTGACATTTTAGACCAAAATCGAATAAGCTATGAAGAACAATTGGGTTTTGGTTATCCCACATCGAGCTCTAAAGTAAAGTAGCTCGAAGATGTTGAGTTAAAATAGGAAAGGAAGTTTTGGTTATCCCACATCAAGCGATGAAGTAAAATAGCTGGAAGATGTTGAGATTCATCGAATATTTGTTTTCATACATCTTTTCTTTGTGAGTTTTTAGCATGTTTAAATTTCTACGTGAGCTTATACTAAGCTTAGTAAATGTAAATTCTATGCTGTAAATGTCTAATATTATAATGAATTTTCTTTTAACTGATATTTTTATGCCATAACAAAAGCTTAAACATTAAGTCAGCTAAAGTATGATAAACACCCAAAATTGAAGCAGTCAAAACAACATATCGCGGGTAAAGGTGATGCAGATAATGCGACCATGTCAAGACCACCATGTGCAATAAAAATATACAACTAATTGTTATGCTTTAAATTTAAGACACATGATGTTAGTCAGCAAACTCCAGAAACGTACGTTATCTGTTCAAGAGTTCGAAGAATGTTTTATCGTAACAATCTTAATGCTACTATAGTTTAAGTCCATCGAGAATGTAATTTTTTTTCAACTAAGGCGAGTACAATATTTGTTCAAGCTCAAGATCCAGCTATGCTAAGTGCGGAATTACAAAACGCACTTGATGAACATATATAGGCTTAACAATGCTTGGAACTTACACGAACAACACATGAACATGGAAGATTTTGCTATGAAGTCAATCGCGATTAGCAAACAAACTTCTTGCAACTTTTGTACAATATTTAGAGCTTCGATGGCCTTATAGAGGGTATGATCTAGCACAGACGTATTGTTTGTATATTAGTAACTTATGTTTACAGTTTACTCATGTGTAGTTTTTTGTATATTTCAAACTTGTAATATTTGGGTTCATCAATTTGATCAAATGTTTGGGTTCATCATTGATCACAGTTCTTTTAAGGTTCATCAATTTCATGTTCATTAAATTTGATCAAATGTTTGGGTTCATCAAATTGATCACAGTTTTTTTCAGGCTCATCAAATTTCAGGTTCATCAATTTGATCAAATATTTGGGTTTATCAATTCTATTTAACAAAACAAACTGATAGTTTTGTTAAATTGAAAATAACTTAACCAATTAGTGCATTTAAATGTGTTTTTATATGAAAAATCTCTTTGTCATTTTGTCTAAGACGTCATCTTTAACGCGCGATATCTCACTCATATCATATCGGATTTGAGTGATTCAAATTTCTGGGTAAAGAATGGCCAAGTGTTTTAAGTTTTGCAAAATTCGGCATTTAAACTAGACAAAATTAGAGCCGAAAATGCTAAAATTTTCAAGAAAATCATGACCCAATGAATATGTCAAAAAAAAGTTTCGAAAAAATTAAAAAGATTTATACCAAATTAAAGAGAATTAAATTTTAAAAATTATGGTGAAATCGGTTTTTTGTAAAAGTTTGTCGTTTGAAAGTTTTTTGCATTTGAAATTTAAGGTGGAATTAAAAAAATGGGTCAAATGACCTAAATGCCCTCTAACCGAAAATATTAAAGAAAAAAGGGATGGAGTAGGTGAGGGAAACATGGCACTAGCTTAGTGGCTATAAACACTTTTTAGGCTTTTTAATTTTTGATATCGAAACTCTATTACTCAAAGCCCCGCTATATAATAAGCAATCTACAATGGCTTTTTTAAGTAAACGCATAAGCCATCACTTTAATTAGAATAAACCTGTGTTTGCTAAGCTAATTGTCACAATCTTGTGTGTCAAACATAGCCAAAATGACTAAAAAGGACATTGTTATACATCGGTTGAGTTTTACGTTATAAATTAAGAATAAACAATTTTCTTAGCACTGTCCATAACTATTTATCCTTTATTTTTTGTTTCAAGATAATATATCCACGTCTCGTTTTTATTCATAAGTTTGATTTGAAACCAAATAAAGAAAAATATTGGCCATTTATTGCGACATTTTAGACCAAAATCTAGTAAGTCATGAGGAACAATTGGGTTTTGGTTATCCCACATCGGGCAGTGAAGAATAGCAGCTACAAGATGTTGAGTTTAAATAGGAAGGGAATGATACTATCAAATGTAGGCCGGTAGAAGTTTTGAAAAGCCTTTTTTTTGTTGGTCATTCAGCATGTACATACTTCTATGTCATGTAAGTTCATATGCCGAATGAGCTTCTAAAAAAAGCTTTTAAGAATTTCAACCAGCTTACTAATATTATAAATAAGTTTTTTTTTTTTTATTTATTTTTATTTTTTTTATTTCACTTAATGTTGTTCTTACGCCATAACAAAAGCTTTAAGATTAAGTCAACTAAAGTATGATACACCTATGGCTGAAGCAGAGTTGAATGAACATATCGTGGGTGAAGGTGCTGCAGATTGTGTGACTATTTCAAGAACACCATGTGAAATTAGCATATACAACAAATTCTTAAGCTTTTTAGAAACATAATGTCAGTCAGCAAACTTAGAACTTGCGTTATGTTGTTCAAGGAGTGTTTTATCGTAAAAATCTTAAGCCTACTAGAGTGACACTATCGAGAATGTAAATCTTTTTCAACATAGGCGAGTACAATATTTGTTCAAGCTCACGATCCAGCTATGCTAAGCTTTTTACAACTTTTGCAGAAAGTTTAGAGCTTCAGTGGTTGTATAGAGGGTATGATCTAGCACAAACGTATTGTTTGTATATTAGTAACGTATATTTACTCATGTGTAGTTTTATGTATATTTCAAACTTGTAATAAATATTTTATGCGTAGTTTTGTAATTGATGACTAAGAAGTAGGAGCTATCTGATTATATTAGTAATTTATGTTTTAAAATGTTGTCTAAGATATTGAGAAAAAAAAAAAAGAAAAAAAATTAACAAACCATTGTAAATTCACCCAGCTATCATAAAAAATAAAATCAAAGCAAGTTATCATTCCCCTTATTTTTGTGTTCTGTTTTTGTGGCAAATGCCTTATAACTGGAATAGTGTTTCACATAGCACATCTTTTACAAAACCAGACTATTTATCCTTTTTTTATTCATAAGTTTAGTTTGAAACCCAATAAAGAAAAATGTTGTATGAGAACCATAGTTTTGAAAAATAGTACATCACATTACCTATCTTTATGTGTAACGTTCATGATCATGTTAAGTCCTCTATATTGCAACTTATGCCATTTAAACGTGGATCTCTTCCCATAAAGTACTTGGGTGTTCCTCTTATTTCGTCAAGGCTTCTTTATAAGGATTGTAAAATCCTTATTGAGCGTGTTCGCAAACGAATAGGTGATTGGAAGAACAAGTGGTTATCCTTTGTGGGAAGGCTGCAACTCGTGAAATCTGTTTTGTCTTCTATGCATTTGTACTGGGCATCGGTGTTTATCCTTCCGGCAGGTATTATTTATGATATTGAGCAGCTCATGAATGGATTTTTTGTAAAATATCAAGCCTCAACTCACACTCAAACTCACGAATATGAATGAGAAATGAAACTTACTCACTGATATTCTTAATTACAAAGAAGCCTACCGCATATTTATAAGCTAACTAAACTAATAGGAACTAATGGAAACAAAGCAATACGTGGGTGCATGATTTCCTAAATAACATGAAAACAAAACCCACTATATCCTATTTTACTTCCATGCAAATAGGTATCCCACTTTCTTCCATAATACTCGGTCAAATATGCTACCAAGTCACTGACCCAAATGCTGATCCATGACCCAGACGTGACCCATCAAGATTACCCAACATTCACCCCCGTAATCTTGATCAATTCATTTCTTCACCTTGACGTTTAAGACTTTTCCCTGACACCCAACCTTCACCTTGGTCATGTCCAAAATCTTACATAACCCGAATCAAATTCACCACACTTGTAACATCTCACATGGCATCGCGTTGAACACGTTCATTACCATCTCGAATTCTCCCGGATCCACGGCCTCTTCCTCGACCACATCCAAAGCCACAGGATTTGAGCTTCCACCGCCATAATGTTCGCACCGTGTTGTTTCTCCATTCTCTTGTTTTCTTGACAGCTATAACCTTTACTCATCACCCTTGTTCAAAGAGGCCTCTCCACCGACCAAGAAAACAAGGTCACACCACCTTTTACTGTTTTCTTTCACCCGCCAAACGAACTGAATCCAAAACCACCTGTTTTGACGGATCCTTTCTATCCGTTTTTAATGCATATACGTCGGTCTCCCCTTATCACGAACAAGCTGATCAAGGACTGCAAACCTTTACCATCTTCCGTCATCTGCAAAACGAACCGAATCAAAGCCACATGATTTTTCCCGACTCTTCCTGTCCGTTTATCTTGCAACCCCGGTTAGTCTCTCACAACAAACAAACACGATCACAGAAAATGAGCCACAGCTACAACCCTTTCCGATCAGAACGTACTGTTCCAAAAGATCTATTCCACCGACTAAGAAGACAAGCTACACACTCTACGGTCTTCTTACACCTTCAGAACGAACCAAATCCAAAGCCACTTGCTTTGACGGATCCTTTTCGTTCGTTTCACGCACTCATGTCGTTTAGTCCCTTCAGCATGGAACAACTCAACACCCCGTAAAGACAAGACTCGGTTCTCTGGTGTGTCCGCCCCGAAGGGGTACACCTTCTCTTGAAACCGCCGCCTCTCAAACCCGCCTTTAATCGAACGAAGCTCTTGATACCAAATGTAGAATATCAAGCCTCAACTCACACTCAAACTCACGAATATGTATGAGAAATGAAACTTACACACTGATATTCTTAATTACAAAGAAGCCTACTGCATATTTATAAGCTAACTAAACTAATAGGAACTAATGGAAACAAAGCAATACGTGGGTGCATGATTTTCTAAATAACATGAAAACAAAACCCACTATATCCTATTTTACTTCCATGCAAATAGGTATCCCACTTTCTTCCACAATACTCGGTCAAATATGCTACCAAGTCACTGACCCAAATGCTGATCCATGACCCAGACGTGACCCATCAAGATTACCCAACATTTTTATGGTGCCAAGTAGATATGAAACGTGGTAAGGTTAAAGTCACTTGGGATGATGTGTGTTTTCCAAAGTATGAAGGGGGTCTAGGGGTGCGTAAGCTTGAATCTTTTAACATTGCTTTGATGTCTGCTCATATTTGGAAGATTATAACATACAAAGAATCCATGTGTGTTAAATGGATACATGCGTACAAATTGAAACATCTTAGCTTTTGGGATGTGCCGTTATTAGCTAATGTAAGTTGGGGATGGCGCAAGCTTCTTCAAATCTGCAATAGTGTTCGGCCTCATGTGTGGTATAAGCTAGGTAATGGAGGCAAAGCTTCAGTGTTGTATGATACATAGGATGAATTATGTCCTCTGATGAATCATGTGACTCATAGGGCGGTTAGTAATGCGGGGTATAATAAACGAGAAAAGGTGGTTGATGTCGTGAATGATGGTTCATGGAGCTGGCCTCAGAAGTGGTATAATCATTTTCTTCCTTTGAGCCAAATTAACGACCCCAATCTAAGACCAGATTAACCTGTTCTCTCGTTTGGAAGTATAATGGAGGGTTCTATGAATTCTCTGTAAAGCATGCTTGGCATGCTATGCGTGAGCGTGGTGTGGAAGTAGATTGGTCGTTTCTTGTATGGTCGACGTACTGTATTCCGAGACACACGACTCATCTTTGGCTTTTGATGAGGAAAAGGCTGCTTACCCAAGATAGGATGAGGCAATGACATGTTGGGAATGATACTAATTTAGCTTCACTTCATTGCCCGCTATGTAAAACTCAACCAGATTCACATGAGCACCTCTTCTTTGAATGTCCGTTTTCAATTAAAGTGTGGAAGTCCGTGGTGGAGATCGAAGCGGCTGGTATGAGGGGTGTATCCTCGAAATGGAGTGACATTGTTGCATGGTTACTTCCAATCTCCAAAGAAAATAAGGTAACTACAATTGTTGGGCGTTTAGTCGTGGCTGCCTCTACTTATTTCGTGTGGCAGGAGTGCAACAACCGAATCCATGGGAAGGGTGGAAGACAACCTGATGGAGTTGCACAAGTTATTCTTGATATGGTTAGGTTAAAGTTGGCTTCTATTCGGTTCAAGAATAGTATTCGAGTGGATCAAATGAAGAGAACGTGGAAGATTGCAGATGTTCAAGTTGACATAGGCTAGTCTTGGTTCGGTGTAGAGGTTGTGCGGTCACTGTTTATATTCTTTTATAGCCTCTATTTCGTTTTTTAGGCGTTGGTTGTTATCCTTTGAGTATGTGCAAATCATATGGTTTTGAGTTTAGGGTGGCTCATTACCATCTTTTTTTGTACTGAACCATTTTTCTTTTTTAATATATTCACCTCGTATAAACCAAACAAAAAAAAAAGAAAAAAAAGGTTATTACGGTAATTGTCTAAGTACAAATACAAATGACTGTCACGGTATGCAGTTCGATCATTGGTTTGATCGTTGGTTATGGTTATGTTTTAAAATGTTGTCTAATATATTATAAAAAAAAAAAAAAAAGAAAGAAAAAGAAAAAAAAAATACTATATAAAACTAATGCAAGTATAAATACATACATAGCCTATATAAGCTAGTGTTTAATAAATCACCCAACTATCGAACTGCGTATCTGTTGATGCATAATCTGGCGCGGACTAATCCAACGACTCTCCTTGGGCCGTTAGTCGTCTTCATAAGCCCTAAGTAGACCTGTACAACAAAGAGAACCCGTTAGGAGTGGACCCGAGGCCGTAGCCCCGGGATCCACCTCCGACGGTCAAGTTAGTATGTGATGCGCGGAGCATATAATAATTATTAGGTTTAGGATAACCTGTTGTATCGTAGTGAATAAGGAGATCCCATCCATGTATTTATAAGGCATGGATTAGGGTTTAGGCATAGTGTGGGCCGCTGGCTACCCGGGCCTGGCCCATTCCTGGCCCAGTCCGGACCATACATCCACAAAGTGCGTAAAGTGGGCCGCTGGCTACCCGGGCCTGGCCCATTCCTGGCCCAGTCCGGACCATACGTCCACAAGCCCCCGAGTTTAGTATGACATAGCGCATGGCTATGTTATGCTAAACTTAAGTTCTGTTTATGGCCGCGTAGGCACAATCAACCAAATGCGACAGTGCGCACTTGGTTTATATGCGCGTAAGGGACGGATCATACTGCGCAGTCCATATGCGACAGTGCGCACTGGGATTGCGATTGTGATTGTTTCACAATTGTGAAGGTGGATAAGTGGATCCCTATGCTGTATCCTGGGTAAGGGCGTACCTTTTGTACCAGTAGCGATGCAACATAGTGCGACAGAAGACGTGCTTCTGTAGCAGAAGTGCGCGTTGTCCGCGACAAAGATGTGTGCAGTGCGCAACAAACGTATGCGCAGTGCACAGAGGTGCGCGCTGTTTGCGCGTCTTTACAACCGACAGAGAACGTCTCCCCTGCGGCAAGATGGTGCGAATATTTAAATCCGTCTTTGTACCGGGCCTGCAGTACCTCTTACGTACGATCTGCTTCCAAATATACCTGTGTGACGCGTGCGCCAACAGTGGTATTATATACCCTGGTAGCCCCCCAAGTTTGATGGTGCTACTCGTGTAGGAGCATTAAACTTATATATTCAAATCCTGAAAAACACTTAGTGCAAATATTAGAAGTATATGTCGCGAATCGCGACATATAAAACTTAATGAAGTAAAAGATTAGCGCGTAGCAAAAGTATAGCACATAGCATATAAAATTAATACATAAGAGAAGTAACAGTGTGAATTACACCTATCGTGAGGTTTTACAAACTACGTAAAAGAAGTAGCGCGTAGCTAATATGCGAACGCAGTGCGCTCATAGCGATTGATTTTATTTATTTATTTATTTATTTTTTTAAAGAATGGCGCGGATGGATGTACCATGACCGCGACTAATAATTTCTGTTGCACGCACAGACGCAGATAGATTTATCGTGACCGCATAGACTAACGTTTTTGGATGATCGCAGTTGACCACGGCTTTCGTCCAATGCCTGTATGTAACAGTGACAAAGCGCTCATGGCGAGTGACTAGCATCGTGGTGCCTGTACATGACAGTGCGCGCATGGCGCCAATCTGCGAAGATTTTCGTACGCATGGCCTAACGCGGGTAGATTTATCGTGACTGCGTTGTTCGCGGCTAAAAGATAAAATAGGTCCGATCGTGCGGACATAGCGCATGGCTATAGGTAAAATCGTGTTTACCAAATAAAAAAGATTTACATAAAATCTTATGAATATTTTAAAATATAAAGTAGGTCCGGTCGTGCGGATTTAATGCGGTTATAGCGATAGATAAAATAGTGTTTATCAAGGTAAAAGATTTATGTAAAACCTTCTAAAAGATAGCATATCTTAAAAAGTATGTACCAAAAAATATTAGGATATCTTTTTGATATTTAGAAAATATTAAAAGCACCATACGTCCACATGATTTAAAAGCACCAAATCATATGTCAGTCGTTGACCAATTTGGTAAATTAAATATTACGCATGAGCAGGGCAAACAAAATATAATTTTGGCGTCGCTGTATATGTTTATATCAGACAACGAGTAGCATAACAAAATATAATTTTGTCGTTGAACATAGTTTGTGGAACACAGCCGTATAATTGTGTGTTGCGTACAAAAAATAAAGTGAGAGCATGAAACTTGTCGTAATCGTGGTCCCACGGATGGCGCCACTTGTTGATGCATAATCTGGCGCGGACTAATCCAACGACTCTCCTTGGGCCGTTAGTCGTCTTCATAAGCCCTAAGTAGACCTGTACAACAAAGAGAACCCGTTAGGAGTGGACCCGAGGCCGTAGCCCCGGGATCCACCTCCGACGGTCAAGTTAGTATGTGATGCGCGGAGCATATAATAATTATTAGGTTTAGGATAACCTGTTGTATCGTAGTGAATAAGGAGATCCCATCCATGTATTTATAAGGCATGGATTAGGGTTTAGGCATAGTGTGGGCCGCTGGCTACCCGGGCCTGGCCCATTCCTGGCCCAGTCCGGACCATACATCCACAAAGTGCGTAAAGTGGGCCGCTGGCTACCCGGGCCTGGCCCATTCCTGGCCCAGTCCGGACCATACGTCCACAGTATCGAGTCTTGGTTGAATCAGCTAACCGCATTTGGTAACAATGTCGTCAATGATTAAAAAAAAAAAGAAAAAAAATGAAATCAAAGCAAGTATTTATTCCTCTTATTCGTTTCAATGTGCTTGGGATTGATTATTTTTCTATCTTATTCACTTTATTCAATAAGAACTTTGTATGCAGTGGTGAAGCTAGAAAATTTTCATTGGGGGTCGGTATCTAATTTTTTTTTTCCTAACGCTATTTTTCGGGTAATACCGAAATTTTGGGGGGTCGAAACCGAATATACCGAAATTTTTCTACACGAACACTATATACCCCTACATCGCAAAAAAATTTCGGGGGGTCGAGCGCCCCTCCCGCCCCTATGTAGCTGCGCCCCTGTTTGTATGTTGTCGTGTTTGGATCACCTAAGCTGTTGTTGATTTTTTTCGAGCTAAACGAACAATATTCAGTAACGATATTATCATATTAGCTTTGTTAAGATGTTTAGATATCCATAACTCATAAATATGAGCTAATGACTTAATGATAATTAAAAAAAATAAAAACACCATGAAAAATAAAACTAATGCAATTATAAAAGCATAACATGTGTTAATTGGTCTGATCTAAACATGTGTAAATATGTTGGATAAATTCAAAACATATACATTAACAAGTTGTGTAAAATCAATTGGGGTTCAGCCATTCCACATTGAGCTATGAAGAAAAGTAGCTACAAAAAGTTGAGTTTAACAAGTTGATGTATATATTTCTACGTGAGCTTATATTAATTAGCTTAGTAAATGTCAATTCATATGCTAGAGATCTCTGTAAGAAAGGCCTTTCTTGAATCTCAATCAGCTTACTAATATTATAAATAAGTTTTTTTTTTTTAAACCAGGACTACAAAGCAAGAAACACAAACTCCTTAAAACCTCGACTCTCACCAATCTTCTTTGAAGACATTAACTTTGTTTCTTAACAGCATCAATCGCGATAAATTCTTGTTTACAAATGGTCTAATAACACTCCCAGTAATACCACGTTGAAGATTGGATGTCCAGAAGATTGGGTGTTCTTGTGGTTGCATATATTACCTTAACGGACTCCGTACCACTTTACTTCCTCCTTTGATCCATAAATTATACACCTAACCTATCGAGCTTTTCAGCAAGTGTAGCATAAGGTCCCTGCAACAAAGGTCATGGCATCAAAGTGAATAATGTGGCCCTGTAATGTTTGGAAAAAAAAAATTGTGACAAAATTCTATTCGGTAGACAAAGTACAAAGAAATAAAACATTTTGAAAGACTCGTGACTTTAAGCAAATTGGAAGATCGCCTTAAGCATCTTAGAATTAAAACATTTTGAAATCTAACTTTTACTGCAATATATGGCTTATTACCATCATGAAAATCATATAGTGGATAACAATTAAATTACAGATTGTGGGAAAATTTTCGAATATAATTCAGAGGTTTCGATCCAATTATAGGAGTTCACTTCAGTTTACGCTACCAATTAAGAGTATCAAAACTTGTAAGTTAGTATTCTTATTTTGTTACCACAACTAGAAAAACGAATTACTTGACAAGGGAACTTATCACAGAAACATTCTATCTGTGATAGAGCCAATACAAAATCAACCTAAATGCATATCAGATCCAGATAGGGTTATTTACATAAAAGCATATTATCGATGATTGATGCAAAATCCACATAAAAGCATATCGGATAGAGTTATTTACAAACCTGAGCTTCCATGTTACCAGAACTAAAATTTGGATGTGCAAGTGCCAAAACTACTTGATCATCATCATTCAGAACCCAAATATACCTTAGCGAATGTACATTAAGCAAAACGCTAGTAATAGCTTGGTCGCTAAAATCACAACCCTGCATTCTGAGTTTTCTTAATCTTGGGCACCCCATTGATAACGCCCTAAGTCCTTCATCGGATCCTCCTATATGAGCAAGAGAAAGAAATCTTAGATTAATACCATACTTGCCGATAAACCCCAAACCTACATCCGTCAAAGCTTCCTCATAAAGATAGATGCATAGCCTATCAAGTTTGGTGTTTCCAATTAACATAGCTCGGAACCCGTTGTCTAGCGGTGTAATTGTTTCTATATCGTCTTCATCTTCACATACACGCAAATAGAGAACACGCAAATTCTTCAAATTAGTTCCTATACACTCCAAAGCTTCATTTGAAATATCTCTGAGTTCAATACGCAGATATTCCAAATTACGACATCCTTGTGCCACATCAATCAGTCCCATGTGAGTCCCGGAGAAATACCTAAAGGTGAGCTTGCGCAATTTTTTGCAAACCTGACTTATTACTTGCAACCCTTTGTCTCCACATACATCTTCGGTATCGAGGACTTCCAAGTTGGGACACCTTTGAATAAAGAAACACTGGCAATCTGCTTCATCAACATCTAGATATGCAAAGTCCAATTCCCTTAGCTGATTCAAAAGAGGGTATAGAAACGAAAGTGAAGGTTCGCGAAAATCATATATTCCTAGAAAACGAATAGTCGATGGAAACTTAAAACTACCATACTCCATATCTTCTCTATACATCACCCCGTTGAAATGTTCTAATTTAACAGCATGGCTAAAAGCATCTCGTAGGTCATCTATATAGCTTGTACAAACATTTAAAGATACTAAAGATTTGCTACAATTTTTAACCAGAAGTGCAACATCTTTAACATCAAATTAATCACAAATGTACTTAGAAGAGAACGTTTCAATGCCCGCATTACGCACAGCCAGTTCTTGTAACCATTTCACGCATCCCTTCTCTGCATCCAGATCTTTAAGGTCTAAACACAACGTCCTTAACTCATTACAACCCTTAGAAATATGCATTAGTCCATTCTCGGAAATTCCTTCACAATCAACTATCTTTAAAACATTTAAATCTTTACCTCGGGTTCTAGCCAAGAGCTCGAGATCCGAATCATGAATAGCCACATTACGAATGTAAAGTGATTTCAAGCACTTAAACGAAGAAGATATTTCTTGAATCCATGGGGTGATGTTAACACCTAATTTTTGTGGTAATTTTATTTCAGACGGATTTTTAAGGTTAGGGACTCGAGGAACGGAAAGAGTTGAGATAAATGCAATGGGGTGGGAGTGTAATGCAAGTGAACATTTACATGTTTACGTGTCATAGAATTGATCTCATATGATCTACCGCAAACCAAAGAAACCGAGTTTCGATCACTATGATCATGTGTGTTAGCCACTGTCTCCATTGGTTTTATTATACCTAAAGTGCAAACATAAACATGTCAAAACATGACATGTAAAAAACCACACGTATATGACGTTACTAATGATTTGTATATTAAGAACGAGGAAAAGAATGCGGTACATTAACCCTCACCCTCTCATCTCTATTTATAGAGTGTACCACGGGGAGAAAACTAAACCTTGTCTAACAAGGAATCGATCGGCTAACAAAGGCTTGAAGTAAATAAATAAATAAAACGAGAAAATGAGTGAAGGGTGAAGCTTGAACTCATTATCCCCTAGTCCTTACCACCTTGAAGGTGGTAAGAACAAAGCTCTTGCCACACCCCTAACCCATCCTAATGCTATTTTTTCTCAAATAATAATAGAAATTTGGTACACTCACATAAAAGTATCCACAAAAACAATCCACTCGCTGAGGTGTCAGCGGGTGATTGGTTTTTGTGGGATGTGGATCTCACAAAAAACAAATCACCCGCTAACACCTAAGCGAGTGGATTGTTAGTGTCGATACATTTATGTGGATGTATAATTGTGTTGGAATTATTATATCATGACTATCATATAAATAAACCAATAACATCAAAGTGAGCATGAGCGGAAGCAATTATAATAGATCGAATAACATGTAATTAATTAATCATTAATTTAAATAGTAAACATACCGTAGTGATTCTAGCCCGAACAAGAATCAATGCAATCTTCCGGAACCAATGAACCCTAATTAGGGTTTATAAGGATTATATGAATTACCCCTTACCGTTTTGTAATTCAATCCAAGAATCAAACAATAGTGTGTTTGATTCACGTTCTTGTACACACGTACTAATTCAAGGAAAAGATTATGCAAGTAATTTTCACAAAACAATTTTAGATGCAAGAAATCGAAACCCTTAGGGTGTTCGGTTTGATGATCGACCAAGACAAGAGAAGGAGAGCAAAACACCAAGTTGTGTGTGTACAAGTTATGAGAAAACTCTTAACCTTGGGTTTGCTTATATACTAGAGATTACTTGGAGCTCAAGGCACAAAGGAGGTGGGTTCCTCCTTGTGGCCGATCGGTTGGAAGCCCATAGGGGTGTTCCGGAACCTTCTTTTGTTTCCAAGTATTGTCTAGCAATTAGTTTCCTAATCTTCGTTTAATAATTAATTAGTCATTAATCAATAATACTAATTATTATTTAATTGTTTTGTATTTAATAATTAATTATAACATTTATAAATAATTATTACATTTCCTCTTCATACGTATTGTGTGCAATCCCGTGATCTCAAGTTCGATCCTAAACACGACTATTATTATTTTGTCTATAAAACCAACAGCTCCCACTTAGACATATCATAATAGTGTGATCACATCGATTAGCGTCTTGCAACACGTCGATGCCTCTAGTACAACTTGAGTAAGGCTCCTGGAAAACCTTTTAATGATTTCTCATTATTATTATCCCTTTGCTTCTAATACTACGTTAATAAGGATATGGATCTAGGTCATTCCTTTAATTAACCATTCTGTTTCTCGTTCTTTGAAATTGACAAGATTACCAAATCTTTTGAACCTTTCATAAAAGACCTTGGGCGTGGCCACGCAAACACCTTGACAACCCTACGAGGGGCCCAGCAGTATTAAACTCCAAAATTAATTTGAAGGAACAAATTCTTTATTGACTACAAGCAAAACACACAAACTTTGTAACACTTCCGAAAACAACCCTTATTACTAACATTTACGTATAGCGTTAAGTTGTTTCACAAAAATGTACTACATTCATGACCGCTATCTTGCATCTCAAGTCTAAGGATAACTTCTTATGATTTACTTGATGACAAGATCCATAAAGTAACATCATATAGTTGGGATAAGTCCTATATTCAGTATCATCGAATATCATCTGAAATGACATGACTACGCATCAATATACTTAAGTATATTATATCAACTTCAGATTTGTCTTAATTTAATAATATTCCCATATTATTAACTGACAACGGACAATTTAGAATAACTCTTATTCATGGATTTAAACATGCAAAAATAGGACAACAATAATTAACAAAAGAAATAAACATACCAACATACTTTATTTCATTAAAATAATAATTGTTTACAATATCCTTTATCCAAATACTAATCACAGTTATGCATGAAACTACTAGCTAATTTAAGTCCAATTCCATTGGCTAATTCATTAAGCTTGTCTTTCGCCAAAGCCTTAGTGAATGGATCAGCTAAGTTTTCATCTGTGTGAACCTTCAACAGATTTATTTCACCTTCGTCAACCTTTTCACGAACAAAGTGATACTTCCGTAGAAAATGTCTGGTGCCTCTCATGACTCCAGGTTCATTGGCAAATATGATTGCAGCAGAATTGTCACAATACATATCAATAGGTAATTCAATTGAAGGCATAACACCAAGCCCAGAAACGAATTTCCTAATCCAAACAGCCTCCATAGCAGCTTCCGAAGCAGCAATGTATTCAGCTTCTGTTGCAGACATCGCAATTGTACTCTGCTTCTTGCTCCTCCAATCTACAGCTCCTCCATTGATAACAAAGACATAACCCGTCTGAGACTTCGAATCATCTTTATTACTTTGAAAGGATGCATCACAGAAACCTGTAACACAAAGTTCTGTAGATGGATTTCCACCATATACCAAAAACATATCTTTTGTATTCCTTAAATACTTAAGAATATGTTTAACAGCAATCCAATGTTTTTCACCTGGATTCTGTTGAAATTGACTGGTAATATTTTGAGCAAACGCCACATCTGGCCTTGTGCACTTAACCGCATACATAATAGATCCTACAGCCGAAGCATAAGGAACATTACTCATGCGATCCACCTCTTCAGGTGTTGAAGCACAATACTCATTACATAAGCCATGTTTTACTTCCATTGGCAAATATCCTTTCTTGGAATTTTGCATATTGAATCTTTTCAATATTTTGTCAATGTAAGCACTTTGACTTAATCCAATTAACCGCCTAGATCTATCTCTATAGATTTTGATTCCCAGAATATATGCAGCTTCTCCTAAATCTTTCATAGAAAAGCACTTTCCAAGATATGCCTTAACAGCTTGTAAACTTGGAATGTCTTTTCCCATGATCAATATGTCATCAACATATAGAATTAGGAAAGTTACATTATCACTCCCACTAGCTTTGTGATACACACATGGCTCATCAAGATTTTGAGTGAATCCAAACTTTTTAATTTCAGCATCAAACCTCTTGTTCCATTGTCGTGATGCTTGCTTTAATCCATAAATGGATCTCTTAAGCTTGCAAACACGCTTTGGAAATTTTGGATTTTCAAACCCTTCTGGTTGTTCCATATAGATGTCTTCATCTAGATAACCATTTAAGAAAGCGGTTTTCACATCCATTTGCCAAATCTCATAGTCATAGTACGCTGCTATAGCTATGAGAATTCTTATAGCTCTTATGTCTGCTACAGGAGAAAACGTCTCCTCATAATCTATTCCAAAAGTTTGAGTAAAACCTTTAGCAACCAGACGAGCCTTATAAATGTGTGCATATCCATTCATGTCAGTCTTGATTTTGTAAAGCCACTTACTCCCAACTACCTTGGCACCAGGAGGTAAGTCAACTTCTTTCCAGACTTCATTGTCATGCATGGATTGTATTTCCCCATCCATAGCAGCTTTCCATTTAGCTTTTTGAGGGCTTTTAATGGCAGCTCTATAACTAGTAGGTTCATCAAGATCCCCTAGTGTATGCTGATCGACCTCTACATTAAGACATAGACGGTCAGGAGCTTTCACAGATCTCACAGATCTGCTAATGGGAATTACTTCAACTTCCGGTGGAGGACCCAGACTTTCCGGTTCTATAGGAAGTGTGCTAGTATTTTCTGAAGGCAATGCATTATTTAGATCATCTTCTAGATCATATACTCTCCCACTGATTTCTTGAACCACAAATTCACTTTCAAGAAAATCACCATATCTTGCAACAAACACTTTGTTCTCAGGTGGGTAGTAAAAGTAGTAACCCATAGTTTCCTTAGGGTATCCTATGAAAATGCACTTAACAGATCTTTGTTGGAGTTTATCTTGTGAGTCACGTTTAACATACGCCTCACAACCCCAGACCTTTAAATAAGACAAGTTCGGAGCTTTTCCAGTCCATATCTCATATGGTGTCTTATCAACCTTCTTGGTGGGAACCATATTCAAAATACGAACAGCTGATTCAAGAGCATAATCCCAAAAAGACAAAGGAAGGTTAGTAAGATTATACATTGATCGAACCATGTCCAACAATGTACGATTCCTTCTCTCAGATACACCATTTTGTTGTGGAGTATATGGAGATGTGAGATTCTGGACAATTCCATTCTTAGTTAAGAAATCTTTAAAATCTTGACTAAGGTATTCACCACCTCGATCAGAACGAAGAGCTTTAATCTTCTTTCCCAATTGCAATTCTACTTCTGCTTTGAAAACTTTAAATGTTTCAAACACCTCATGTTTATGCTTAAGTAAATAAACATAACCATAACGGCTGAAATCATCCATAAAAGTTAAGAAGTAGACAGCACCTCTCCTTGACACATGTCTAAGTGGTCCACATACATCCGTGTGTATTAAACCAAGTAGATCTGAAGCTCTCTCCATATTATTATGAAAAGGTTTCTTCGTCATCTTCCCAGAAATACAAGATTCGCATTTATCAAATGACTCATCATTGATATTATTCAAAAGCCCTTCACGTTGCAGCTTTTGCATGCGAGTCTTGCCTATATGGGCAAGTCTACAGTGCCAAAGGTAAGACGAATTCAAGTCATACTTCATTCTCTTACTTATGCTGTACATTGAATTATTATTATTGTTGAAAGTCATACAATTATTCATATCAATTTCAAACACACCATTCACAGCAACAGCATTAAAATAAAATACACCATTTAAAGAAACAGAAATTTTATTGCCATCAATAGTATGAGAAAAACCAAGATCCAACAAACATGAAAAGGAAACAACACCTCTAATTATAGAAGGTGCATAATGACAATTGTTTAAACAAAGTACTAAACCCGAAGGTAAAACTAAATCAAACATTCCTATGGCTTCAACTGCTGCTTGTGCTCCATTTCCCACATGCAGAAATTGCTCCCCATAAGCTAGTCTCCTTTCCTCTCTAAACCCCTGCAGTGTATTACAAATATTAATACCACATCCAGTATCATATACCCAGGAATTTATTTCACGAGATAAAGTAAATAATTCAATGACAAATAAGTTACCTGAAGTGCTGGCGCCCATGTGCCCAGTCTTCTTAACCTTATTGTTTCGCAAGTCATCGAGATAAAGAGGAAAATTCCTCTTCCAATGGCCCATCACCTTGCAGTAATGGCATCCTTGATCCTTCTTTGGATTATTCTTGATAAAAGGGTTCTTCTTAGGTTGAGGTGGTTGATAAGCCATAACCTGCTTATTCTTATCATCCTTCTTCTTTCCTTTACCCTTCTTCTTGTTCGCATTTGGCTTGTTAATTCTACCCCCTTGTATTGCTAGTACTTGGGGCGTAGGAGCCTTTTGTGGTGTACCTTTCTCATAATCAATGAGCAGTGCGTGCAATTCACTTACAGTCTTCCCCACGCAATGCATATTGAAGTTCCTCACAAAACCACTAAATTCCTTATCAAGGGATCTATTGATTAAGTGCACAGCCATATCATTGTCATAGGGTTTCCCAAGTGTTTGTAGTTGATCCATGTAACTTTTCATTTTCAACACATGAGCACTCACAGGTTCACCAGGACCTTGCTTACAACCATGTAGAGCTTCCATCAAATCGTAAATCTCTACATTTGATGGTTTCTCATAAAGTTTCTTGAGTTCATCAATCATGTCCTTGGGAAAATACTCCTCAAACTGTCTTTGAAGAGCTGTGGACATTCCCCCTAACATCATTGCGGCCACATCAATATGTTCCTTGGTATCAAGATTCCATTTGGCTTTAGCAGCTTCAGTAGCTGCCGTGCCTTCAGGTTCAGCAGGGCAAGGCGTTTTCAAGATTTCGAGTTGACCAGTCACTCGCAGGACAATCCTTAGTGAACGGTACCAATCATTGAAATTTTCCGAGCCAGTCAATTTTTCTCGTTCAAAGTAAGTTTTGAACACAGAACGTAAGTTGGTGTTATCAGTTTGAGCCATTTCTACAGATAAAGAAAGTTCAAAACATTAATATTTTCGATAATACAATTTTTCAAGAAAATTAAAATACCCAAGGAAAATAAATCCATAGAATAATCTTGAAAACTAGGATCCTCCATAAACATAGTTCCATCACATTCAGTTGATCTGCTAGTAATGAAAGTATAATATGAGGTAACTTGTCGTACAAGTAATTGGCATAACATTTGTCCAATTCCTAGATATATGGGATTTACAATCACAAAACATTTGTATTGTAAGCATGTTTAGTCCCCATCTTAATGCCTTGAGTCAAGTCTCACTTCCTACTCAATTTAAATCGTCTAACTTAAAAACTGTAAATTCACAAATCCATTACATCAGTTGATCTGCTAGCAATGAATTTATGAAATTTACCTCTCCGTTGCAATCTCGCCAAGTCTCACTATGACGTAAATTACAACTTCAAGTGTTCTTAATTAGATGGCATTTAACTTAATTTTATAAGGGTATTACTATTTTGATGTGATCAAAATAATGTATGAAGAAGCATGCATACAACTTCATAACATTGGTTTTACAAAACATTTTTATTACCAATTTTCTAAGAGTAAAACAACAAAGTTTTGATTGAGGTATCGGGTTCACCAATTAAAGAATAACCATCAATTATCGTCCACTATATCGTACTTTTGCTTACGCCCGAAGGCATAGTGTTTCGGATAATCATTGTGGAATTGTGGATTATTCTCCCTTAAGATGACAATGTACATGTAATGGTTGTTCGGTAAGTCTAATTTACACACAAACGAGCGTTAAGACATGAATGTTGTCTATCCAAGGCCACAATTTAATGCGTTGCCATCCTTATACCCATCTTATAGTGTGTAAACTTCGGTCGAGCCTATTTAACCATTACGTACAAAAACATCAATCAACCAATTCTTTGAAATTTTAACTCTTAAAAACCAAAACAATTTCGCCATTATTTAGTCCATATTATTTTTCTATTCAAAAAATTACCCTTTTCGTTTAAATAAACATGTCTAACACAATAAATAAACAAAACAAGTAATTTGCAATAAAAAAATAAACAACTAAATAAACACATATACATAATCATAACAATTAACTATGTATAAAACATGTAGCCACATGCAAATCTTATTAAAATGTCCTATTAATAATCAAATCTAGGCGTATAATGTATTAATTTAATTAGGGCTTTCTTTTTCTTAGAAAAAGAGCCACATAAATCGATAAATCGATTGCGTAAGCCAAAATTAAATAAATACCACATAGCACATAATTGATTAATTAATATTGGAGTCTTCCCCAATTCGACATCTATAATAAATTTACATGTTTTAATATAACTTAACCATTAATATATATAAGCAATTTAAACCATTTAAATAACATAATAAAAATCCATGCAAACATGCACTTTTCATGGATTTAGCTTAACAATTAACATATTGCACCAAGATCGTTTACTAAAACTCATAAACACTTACATGACATCTTAGGGTTTCTAGTTAATTTTAAAAAAAAATAAAATCAAAACCCTAAAAACCCCTAAAGGTCAATCGACCCATAATTAGGGTTAGGGAAAAAACATAAACCCTAAAAAAAACATGTAACTATACGAATCAAAAAATCCAATTTTTTATGCGTTGCGATAATTAATTACACATTATAACGGCTCTAGATGCCACTGTTGGAATTATTATATCATGACTATCATATAAATAAACCAATAACATCAAAGTGAGCATGAGCGGAAGCAATTATAATAGATCGAATAACATGTAATTAATTAATCATTAATTTAAATAGTAAACATACCGTAGTGATTCTAGCCCGAACAAGAATCAATGCAATCTTCCGGAACCAATGAACCCTAATTAGGGTTTATAAGGATTATATGAATTACCCCTTACCGTTTTGTAATTCAATCCAAGAATCAAACAATAGTGTGTTTGATTCACGTTCTTGTACACACGTACTAATTCAAGGAAAAGATTATGCAAGTAATTTTCACAAAACAATTTTAGATGCAAGAAATCGAAACCCTTAGGGTGTTCGGTTTGATGATCGACCAAGACAAGAGAAGGAGAGCAAAACACCAAGTTGTGTGTGTACAAGTTATGAGAAAACTCTTAACCTTGGGTTTGCTTATATACTAGAGATTACTTGGAGCTCAAGGCACAAAGGAGGTGGGTTCCTCCTTGTGGCCGATCGGTTGGAAGCCCATAGGGGTGTTCCGGAACCTTCTTTTGTTTCCAAGTATTGTCTAGCAATTAGTTTCCTAATCTTCGTTTAATAATTAATTAGTCATTAATCAATAATACTAATTATTATTTAATTGTTTTGTATTTAATAATTAATTATAACATTTATAAATAATTATTACATTTCCTCTTCATACGTATTGTGTGCAATCCCGTGATCTCAAGTTCGATCCTAACACACGACTATTATTATTTTGTCTATAAAACCAACAGCTCCCACTTAGACATATCATAATAGTGTGATCACATCGATTAGCGTCTTGCAACACGTCGATGCCTCTAGTACAACTTGAGTAAGGCTCCTGGAAAACCTTTTAATGATTTCTCATTATTATTATCCCTTTGCTTCTAATACTACGTTAATAAGGATATGGATCTAGGTCATTCCTTTAATTAACCATTCTGTTTCTCGTTCTTTGAAATTGACAAGATTACCAAATCTTTTGAACCTTTCATAAAAGACCTTGGGCGTGGCCACGCAAACACCTTGACAACCCTACGAGGGGCCCAGCAGTATTAAACTCCAAAATTAATTTGAAGGAACAAATTCTTTATTGACTACAAGCAAAACACACAAACTTTGTAACACTTCCGAAAACAACCCTTATTACTAACATTTACGTATAGCGTTAAGTTGTTTCACAAAAATGTACTACATTCATGACCGTTATCTTGCATCTCAAGTCTAAGGATAACTTCTTATGATTTACTTGATGACAAGATCCATAAAGTAACATCATATAGTTGGGATAAGTCCTATATTCAGTATCATCGAATATCATCTGAAATGACATGACTACGCATCAATATACTTAAGTATATTATATCAACTTCAGATTTGTCTTAATTTAATAATATTCCCATATTATTAACTGACAACGGACAATTTAGAATAACTCTTATTCATGGATTTAAACATGCAAAAATAGGACAACAATAATTAACAAAAGAAATAAACATACCAACATACTTTATTTCATTAAAATAATAATTGTTTACAATATCCTTTATCCAAATACTAATCACAGTTATGCATGAAACTACTAGCTAATTTAAGTCCAATTCCATTGGCTAATTCATTAAGCTTGTCTTTCGCCAAAGCCTTAGTGAATGGATCAGCTAAGTTTTCATCTGTGTGAACCTTCAACAGATTTATTTCACCTTCGTCAACCTTTTCACGAACAAAGTGATACTTCCGTAGAAAATGTCTGGTGCCTCTCATGACTCCAGGTTCATTGGCAAATATGATTGCAGCAGAATTGTCACAATACATATCAATAGGTAATTCAATTGAAGGCATAACACCAAGCCCAGAAACGAATTTCCTAATCCAAACAGCCTCCATAGCAGCTTCCGAAGCAGCAATGTATTCAGCTTCTGTTGCAGACATCGCAATTGTACTCTGCTTCTTGCTCCTCCAATCTACAGCTCCTCCATTGATAACAAAGACATAACCCGTCTGAGACTTCGAATCATCTTTATTACTTTGAAAGGATGCATCACAGAAACCTGTAACACAAAGTTCTGTAGATGGATTTCCACCATATACCAAAAACATATCTTTTGTATTCCTTAAATACTTAAGAATATGTTTAACAGCAATCCAATGTTTTTCACCTGGATTCTGTTGAAATTGACTGGTAATATTTTGAGCAAACGCCACATCTGGCCTTGTGCACTTAACCGCATACATAATAGATCCTACAGCCGAAGCATAAGGAACATTACTCATGCGATCCACCTCTTCAGGTGTTGAAGCACAATACTCATTACATAAGCCATGTTTTACTTCCATTGGCAAATATCCTTTCTTGGAATTTTGCATATTGAATCTTTTCAATATTTTGTCAATGTAAGCACTTTGACTTAATCCAATTAACCGCCTAGATCTATCTCTATAGATTTTGATTCCCAGAATATATGCAGCTTCTCCTAAATCTTTCATAGAAAAGCACTTTCCAAGATATGCCTTAACAGCTTGTAAACTTGGAATGTCTTTTCCCATGATCAATATGTCATCAACATATAGAATTAGGAAAGTTACATTATCACTCCCACTAGCTTTGTGATACACACATGGCTCATCAAGATTTTGAGTGAATCCAAACTTTTTAATTTCAGCATCAAACCTCTTGTTCCATTGTCGTGATGCTTGCTTTAATCCATAAATGGATCTCTTAAGCTTGCAAACACGCTTTGGAAATTTTGGATTTTCAAACCCTTCTGGTTGTTCCATATAGATGTCTTCATCTAGATAACCATTTAAGAAAGCGGTTTTCACATCCATTTGCCAAATCTCATAGTCATAGTACGCTGCTATAGCTATGAGAATTCTTATAGCTCTTATGTCTGCTACAGGAGAAAACGTCTCCTCATAATCTATTCCAAAAGTTTGAGTAAAACCTTTAGCAACCAGACGAGCCTTATAAATGTGTGCATATCCATTCATGTCAGTCTTGATTTTGTAAAGCCACTTACTCCCAACTACCTTGGCACCAGGAGGTAAGTCAACTTCTTTCCAGACTTCATTGTCATGCATGGATTGTATTTCCCCATCCATAGCAGCTTTCCATTTAGCTTTTTGAGGGCTTTTAATGGCAGCTCTATAACTAGTAGGTTCATCAAGATCCCCTAGTGTATGCTGATCGACCTCTACATTAAGACATAGACGGTCAGGAGCTTTCACAGATCTCACAGATCTGCTAATGGGAATTACTTCAACTTCCGGTGGAGGACCCAGACTTTCCGGTTCTATAGGAAGTGTGCTAGTATTTTCTGAAGGCAATGCATTATTTAGATCATCTTCTAGATCATATACTCTCCCACTGATTTCTTGAACCACAAATTCACTTTCAAGAAAATCACCATATCTTGCAACAAACACTTTGTTCTCAGGTGGGTAGTAAAAGTAGTAACCCATAGTTTCCTTAGGGTATCCTATGAAAATGCACTTAACAGATCTTTGTTGGAGTTTATCTTGTGAGTCACGTTTAACATACGCCTCACAACCCCAGACCTTTAAATAAGACAAGTTCGGAGCTTTTCCAGTCCATATCTCATATGGTGTCTTATCAACCTTCTTGGTGGGAACCATATTCAAAATACGAACAGCTGATTCAAGAGCATAATCCCAAAAAGACAACGGAAGGTTAGTAAGATTATACATTGATCGAACCATGTCCAACAATGTACGATTCCTTCTCTCAGATACACCATTTTGTTGTGGAGTATATGGAGATGTGAGATTCTGGACAATTCCATTCTTAGTTAAGAAATCTTTAAAATCTTGACTAAGGTATTCACCACCTCGATCAGAACGAAGAGCTTTAATCTTCTTTCCCAATTGCAATTCTACTTCTGCTTTGAAAACTTTAAATGTTTCAAACACCTCATGTTTATGCTTAAGTAAATAAACATAACCATAACGGCTGAAATCATCCATAAAAGTTAAGAAGTAGACAGCACCTCTCCTTGACACATGTCTAAGTGGTCCACATACATCCGTGTGTATTAAACCAAGTAGATCTGAAGCTCTCTCCATATTATTATGAAAAGGTTTCTTCGTCATCTTCCCAGAAATACAAGATTCGCATTTATCAAATGACTCATCATTGATATTATTCAAAAGCCCTTCACGTTGCAGCTTTTGCATGCGAGTCTTGCCTATATGGGCAAGTCTACAGTGCCAAAGGTAAGACGAATTCAAGTCATACTTCATTCTCTTACTTATGCTGTACATTGAATTATTATTATTGTTGAAAGTCATACAATTATTCATATCAATTTCAAACACACCATTCACAGCAACAGCATTAAAATAAAATACACCATTTAAAGAAACAGAAATTTTATTGCCATCAATAGTATGAGAAAAACCAAGATCCAACAAACATGAAAAGGAAACAACACCTCTAATTATAGAAGGTGCATAATGACAATTGTTTAAACAAAGTACTAAACCCGAAGGTAAAACTAAATCAAACATTCCTATGGCTTCAACTGCTGCTTGTGCTCCATTTCCCACATGCAGAAATTGCTCCCCATAAGCTAGTCTCCTTTCCTCTCTAAACCCCTGCAGTGTATTACAAATATTAATACCACATCCAGTATCATATACCCAGGAATTTATTTCACGAGATAAAGTAAATAATTCAATGACAAATAAGTTACCTGAAGTGCTGGCGCCCATGTGCCCAGTCTTCTTAACCTTATTGTTTCGCAAGTCATCGAGATAAAGAGGAAAATTCCTCTTCCAATGGCCCATCACCTTGCAGTAATGGCATCCTTGATCCTTCTTTGGATTATTCTTGATAAAAGGGTTCTTCTTAGGTTGAGGTGGTTGATAAGCCATAACCTGCTTATTCTTATCATCCTTCTTCTTTCCTTTACCCTTCTTCTTGTTCGCATTTGGCTTGTTAATTCTACCCCCTTGTATTGCTAGTACTTGGGGCGTAGGAGCCTTTTGTGGTGTACCTTTCTCATAATCAATGAGCAGTGCGTGCAATTCACTTACAGTCTTCCCCACGCAATGCATATTGAAGTTCCTCACAAAACCACTAAATTCCTTATCAAGGGATCTATTGATTAAGTGCACAGCCATATCATTGTCATAGGGTTTCCCAAGTGTTTGTAGTTGATCCATGTAACTTTTCATTTTCAACACATGAGCACTCACAGGTTCACCAGGACCTTGCTTACAACCATGTAGAGCTTCCATCAAATCGTAAATCTCTACATTTGATGGTTTCTCATAAAGTTTCTTGAGTTCATCAATCATGTCCTTGGGAAAATACTCCTCAAACTGTCTTTGAAGAGCTGTGGACATTCCCCCTAACATCATTGCGGCCACATCAATATGTTCCTTGGTATCAAGATTCCATTTGGCTTTAGCAGCTTCAGTAGCTGCCGTGCCTTCAGGTTCAGCAGGGCAAGGCGTTTTCAAGATTTCGAGTTGACCAGTCACTCGCAGGACAATCCTTAGTGAACGGTACCAATCATTGAAATTTTCCGAGCCAGTCAATTTTTCTCGTTCAAAGTAAGTTTTGAACACAGAACGTAAGTTGGTGTTATCAGTTTGAGCCATTTCTACAGATAAAGAAAGTTCAAAACATTAATATTTTCGATAATACAATTTTTCAAGAAAATTAAAATACCCAAGGAAAATAAATCCATAGAATAATCTTGAAAACTAGGATCCTCCATAAACATAGTTCCATCACATTCAGTTGATCTGCTAGTAATGAAAGTATAATATGAGGTAACTTGTCGTACAAGTAATTGGCATAACATTTGTCCAATTCCTAGATATATGGGATTTACAATCACAAAACATTTGTATTGTAAGCATGTTTAGTCCCCATCTTAATGCCTTGAGTCAAGTCTCACTTCCTACTCAATTTAAATCGTCTAACTTAAAAACTGTAAATTCACAAATCCATTACATCAGTTGATCTGCTAGCAATGAATTTATGAAATTTACCTCTCCGTTGCAATCTCGCCAAGTCTCACTATGACGTAAATTACAACTTCAAGTGTTCTTAATTAGATGGCATTTAACTTAATTTTATAAGGGTATTACTATTTTGATGTGATCAAAATAATGTATGAAGAAGCATGCATACAACTTCATAACATTGGTTTTACAAAACATTTTTATTACCAATTTTCTAAGAGTAAAACAACAAAGTTTTGATTGAGGTATCGGGTTCACCAATTAAAGAATAACCATCAATTATCGTCCACTATATCGTACTTTTGCTTACGCCCGAAGGCATAGTGTTTCGGATAATCATTGTGGAATTGTGGATTATTCTCCCTTAAGATGACAATGTACATGTAATGGTTGTTCGGTAAGTCTAATTTACACACAAACGAGCGTTAAGACATGAATGTTGTCTATCCAAGGCCACAATTTAATGCGTTGCCATCCTTATACCCATCTTATAGTGTGTAAACTTCGGTCGAGCCTATTTAACCATTACGTACAAAAACATCAATCAACCAATTCTTTGAAATTTTAACTCTTAAAAACCAAAACAATTTCGCCATTATTTAGTCCATATTATTTTTCTATTCAAAAAATTACCCTTTTCGTTTAAATAAACATGTCTAACACAATAAATAAACAAAACAAGTAATTTGCAATAAAAAAATAAACAACTAAATAAACACATATACATAATCATAACAATTAACTATGTATAAAACATGTAGCCACATGCAAATCTTATTAAAATGTCCTATTAATAATCAAATCTAGGCGTATAATGTATTAATTTAATTAGGGCTTTCTTTTTCTTAGAAAAAGAGCCACATAAATCGATAAATCGATTGCGTAAGCCAAAATTAAATAAATACCACATAGCACATAATTGATTAATTAATATTGGAGTCTTCCCCAATTCGACATCTATAATAAATTTACATGTTTTAATATAACTTAACCATTAATATATATAAGCAATTTAAACCATTTAAATAACATAATAAAAATCCATGCAAACATGCACTTTTCATGGATTTAGCTTAACAATTAACATATTGCACCAAGATCGTTTACTAAAACTCATAAACACTTACATGACATCTTAGGGTTTCTAGTTAATTTTAAAAAAAATTAAAATCAAAACCCTAAAAACCCCTAAAGGTCAATCGACCCATAATTAGGGTTAGGGAAAAAACATAAACCCTAAAAAAAAACATGTAACTATACGAATCAAAAAATCCAATTTTTTATGCGTTGCGATAATTAATTACACATTATAACGGCTCTAGATGCCACTGTTGGAATTATTATATCATGACTATCATATAAATAAACCAATAACATCAAAGTGAGCATGAGCGGAAGCAATTATAATAGATCGAATAACATGTAATTAATTAATCATTAATTTAAATAGTAAACATACCGTAGTGATTCTAGCCCGAACAAGAATCAATGCAATCTTCCGGAACCAATGAACCCTAATTAGGGTTTATAAGGATTATATGAATTACCCCTTACCGTTTTGTAATTCAATCCAAGAATCAAACAATAGTGTGTTTGATTCACGTTCTTGTACACACGTACTAATTCAAGGAAAAGATTATGCAAGTAATTTTCACAAAACAATTTTAGATGCAAGAAATCGAAACCCTTAGGGTGTTCGGTTTGATGATCGACCAAGACAAGAGAAGGAGAGCAAAACACCAAGTTGTGTGTGTACAAGTTATGAGAAAACTCTTAACCTTGGGTTTGCTTATATACTAGAGATTACTTGGAGCTCAAGGCACAAAGGAGGTGGGTTCCTCCTTGTGGCCGATCGGTTGGAAGCCCATAGGGGTGTTCCGGAACCTTCTTTTGTTTCCAAGTATTGTCTAGCAATTAGTTTCCTAATCTTCGTTTAATAATTAATTAGTCATTAATCAATAATACTAATTATTATTTAATTGTTTTGTATTTAATAATTAATTATAACATTTATAAATAATTATTACATTTCCTCTTCATACGTATTGTGTGCAATCCCGTGATCTCAAGTTCGATCCTAACACACGACTATTATTATTTTGTCTATAAAACCAACAAATTGCTCATAATAATATATATCTATACAGCGACTTCAAATGTCTATATACTACACTATAACAAGAATAGGCATGAGCGCACCAACTTATCCTTGCAACCAAAAAAAAAAAAAAGAAAGAAGAAAAAAAGAAGAAAGAAAGAAGAAAAAAAAGTGAAACATAGTCCATAAACGTGTTACATCACTTACATGTACGATATATAGAAAATGAAGCTAAATTTCATTTCTACAATATCAAAATGTCTAAAAAATATCGTCATTTTTCACGTAATTTTTGAGATGAGGTTTACAGGAAATTTGACGAAAAAGTTGCAAAAACCATCCTTCAAGATCTCAAGAAGTGTTAGATATTTGGTATCTTAATGATTATATTTTCCTAGTGCCAAACTGAAGAAAAATGTTTAAACAACAAAAATCAAACGGGCCGGATATTAAGCCCAATGAAGAAAAATGTTGGCCCATTTATTCTAACATTTTACATTTTAGACCAAAATCGAATAAGCTATGAGGAACAATTGAGTTTTGGTTATCCCACATCTAGCTGTGAAGTAAAGTAGCTACAAGATGTTGAGTCTAAATATGAAAGGAAGGATACCAACAAATGTAGGCTAGTTGAAGTTTTCAATTACCCTCTTTAATTTGATCTTCCAGCGTGTATTGATGTAAAATCATATGCTGGTTGGTCTCTTGAAGTGGGCTTTTATGAATCTCAATTAGCTTACTAATATTATGAATAAGTTTAATGTTGATGTCCCTTTAAAGTAGCTTTACAATGTTAGAGCTCTTTTGATTGACTTCGTTATAGTGTCGATATGGCTGGTTTTAGGTGAATCGAAGTAGGTTCAAGTGAAAAAGTATTACTTAAAAAATTTATCTAGTTATTTGTCTATTTGAATCAAGCAAACACGCTAAAATGTTTTAGCAAAAAGTTATATAACAAAAAGCCCTCAATATTCTAAGCAACCTACGGTAGCTTTTTAAATAAGTGCATAAGCCATCACGACTACAAACATGAGAGATGTAAACAACAATGTTTCTACACCAAGAAAAAGTATAAGCTTTAATAGTCCATCATGTTATTGGTACACCGAACATATGCTAACGTAAGACTATAAGGTTGTTCCCATGTTTTGAAAAATGCATCGTCAAACTTTTTTTTTGTTACAACTTTAACCTTTAATTTACTTTGTAATCTCTATATTCAAACATCGTGAGAATTTATAAAGAGAGCATGAACGATGTCATGCCTAGATTATGTGTCTTGTGCGTCGTATTGGGACTATAAGTTTGCGCCTTCGTTTGGTGAATAAGATTGATAAAGTTTTACGCATTGTTCATCTAACTAATGTGGATTCATTTCTTGTATCTTTTCTTCATAGGTCTTGCTTCGAAAATATAATTAAGATCGTCGAATTAGTTTAGTACCATATACCTTCAATATGAACTTATGATTGACAATTTGTACAATAACCAAAATGTTCGTAAATCAATCTTGGCTCATATCCCAAATCGAAAATGTCTAAATCTCTTGAAAGCAAAATAACTTTTTCTTTTCAATATAATCTTTATCTATGTCTTGTTTTTATTCATAAGTTTAGTTTAAACCCAATAAAGAAAAATGTTTGATTATTTATTGTGACATTTTAGACCAAAATCGAATAAGCTATGAAGAACAATTGGGTTTTGGTTATCCCACATCGAGCTCTAAAGTAAAGTAGCTCGAAGATGTTGAGTTAAAATAGGAAAGGAAGTTTTGGTTATCCCACATCAAGCGATGAAGTAAAATAGCTGGAAGATGTTGAGATTCATCGAATATTTGTTTTCATACATCTTTTCTTTGTGAGTTTTTAGCATGTTTAAATTTCTACGTGAGCTTATACTAAGCTTAGTAAATATAAATTCTATGCTGTAAATGTCTAATATTATAATGAATTTTCTTTTAACTGATATTTTTATGCCATAACAAAAGCTTAAACATTAAGTCAGCTAAAGTATGATAAACACCCAAAATTGAAGCAGTCAAAACAATATATCGCGGGTAAAGGTGATGCAGATAATGCGACCATGTCAAGACCACCATGTGCAATAAAAATATACAACTAATTGTTATGCTTTAAATTTAAGACACATGATGTTAGTCAGCAAACTCCAGAAACGTACGTTATCTGTTCAAGAGTTCGAAGAATGTTTTATCGTAACAATCTTAATGCTACTATAGTTTAAGTCCATCGAGAATGTAATTTTTTTTCAACTAAGGCGAGTACAATATTTGTTCAAGCTCAAGATCCAGCTATGCTAAGTGCGGAATTACAAAACGCACTTGATGAACATATATAGGCTTAACAATGCTTGGAACTTACACGAACAACACATGAACATGGAAGATTTTGCTATGAAGTCAATCGCGATTAGCAAACAAACTTCTTGCAACTTTTGTACAATATTTAGAGCTTCGATGGCCTTATAGAGGGTATGATCTAGCACAGACGTATTGTTTGTATATTAGTAACTTATGTTTACAGTTTACTCATGTGTAGTTTTTTGTATATTTCAAACTTGTAATATTTCATGCGTAGTTTTGTAATTGATGACTAAGAAGTAGGAACTATCTGATTATATTAGCCACGAGGAACATTTGGGTTTTGATTATCCCACATCGAGCTATGAGGTAAAGTAGCTACAAGATCTTGAGTTTAAATTAGAAGGGAAGGATACCATAAAATGTAGGCTAGTTGATGTTTTCAAATGCTTTTTGAGGTGAACTTTCTGGCATGTGTCTACTTCTACGTAGGCTTATACTTAGTAGTGTAAATTCATATGCCGGAAAGCTTCTTTAAAAAACTCTTCTTAGAATTTCAATTAGCTTTCTAATATTATAACAAAGTTTTTTTTTTTTTTTTTTTTTTTTTTTTCATGGCATAACCCAAGCTTAAAGATTAAGTCAACTAAGAATGTTATTTCACCGTATCAGAAAGGCTTTGCTAGATCGGTTTGCTCAACCTGAGATGTTTTGATGTCAGTCACAAAGGTGACATTATATGCGGATATTATTATTCCGTCCATGTTATTTTTAATCTTAAATCTTGTCTTTTTAATCAAATAAAATGGATGGTCTATATTTTTTCCTTAATTTCCACCAAAATAAGAGTTTACAAAATAACTCACCTCTATATGTTGGGTAAATTTGAAACATATTCATTAACAAACTCTCTAAAATCAATTGGTTTTTGGTCATCCCACATCGAGATATAAAGAAAAGTAGCTACAAGATGTTGAGTTTAAATAGAAAGGGAATGATACCGTCAAATGTAGGCTAGTTGATGTTTTCAATAACCCTTTTTTTTATCCACATGTATCATATGCTGGTAGGGTCACTTAAAGTAAATTAGCTTACTAATATTGCATGTGAATAAGTTTAATGTTGATGTCCCTTTAAAGTACGGAGTAGCTTTACAGTGTGTCAGCTCTTTTGATATAACTGGTTATAGTGTCGATATGGCTGGGCTTGGGGTGGACCAAAGGAGGTTCTCGAAGATTCTCGTAAAGAAGGTAGACTTCAAATAATTTATGTAAGTATTTGTCTATTTGAATTAGCCATACACACTAAAATGTTTTAGCAAAAAGTTATATAGCTCAAAGCCCTTTACATAATAATCAAGCTACGATAGCCTCATCCAACTAATACTGTGTACTGTGGACTCAATCCTTGAATCTTTCTTCATAGTTCTTGTTTCGGAAATGCAATTTGAGATCAGCAAATCAGTTTAGTACCGTATACCTTAGTTATGAATGAAAATATCAACAATAACAAAAATGTTCGTAAATCCAATTCTTGACTCATATGGCAAATCGAAAATGCCTTTTCATCGTCGTGGATCTTAAACAACAATGTCTAAAATCTCTTGCACGTGTCTAAAAACGTGTGCTTTTTGTCCAAGTAATTAGTTCATGTATATTTGTTATCCTACAAAATTTTAGTAGTTGTTAATACAAATGAAAAAGCAAAATGATACTTGAATGATCACTGTTCATAATTAATGAATTATTATTCATACGTTTTTGTTTCAAAATAATCTATCTCAGTCTCGTTTTTATTCTAGGCTCGAATGCATGACTTATGTCTCTTTTTCAATTTGTAAAATGTAAGATGAATCTAGGGTGTTGACAAATCAGGTAATACTCACAGGAATCAAAAACCGGAATAAATCGAACCGAATTTGTAATCGAACTAAATTTGTCAAAATTGAACCAAATTAAATATTCGGTTTTCTTCAGTTTGGAAATGATCTTGGCAACATGAAACTGAACCAAACCGAAAACCAAACGGAATTCAAAATTGGTTTTCATAAGTTTATGTTGAAACCCAATAAAATGTTGGCTCATTTAGTGTGACATTTTGCGACATTTTTAGAACAAAATCGAATAAGGCATGAGAAACCATTGGGTTTTGGTTATCCCACATCGAGCAGTGAAGTAAAGTAGCTAGAAGATGTTGAGCTTAGATAGGAAGAGAAGGATACCGTTAAATCTAGGTCAGTTGAAGTTCCCAAATGCCTTCTTTTGGTGATTCTTCTTGCATGTAACTACTACGTAAGCTTATATTCAGCTTAGTAATGTAAATTCACATGCGGTAAGGGTCTCTGAAAAAAGTCTTTTTGGAATTTCCATTAGCTCACTAATATTATTAAGAAGTTTTTTTCAACCCGTTGTTCGTACGCTATAACCCAAGCTTAAAGATTGAGTCAACTAAAGTATGATCAGCATAAGCTTAAAGATTGAGTCAACTAAAGTATGATCAACATAAGCTTAAAGATTGAGTCAACTAAAGTATGATCAACATATCGTGGGTGAAGGTGCTGCAGATTGTGTAACCATGTCAAGACCACCATGTGCATGAAATGAACACTTACAATATTATTTTAAGCTTTTTTACACACGATGTTAGTCAACAAACTCAGAACGTGCGTTATGTTGTCCGAGGAATGTTTTATCGTAGCCATCCTAATCCGACTAGAGTTAACGTCTATCAAGAATGTAAATCTTTTCGACTAAAGCGAGTACAATCTTTGTTCAAGCTCAAGATACAGCTGTTGGTTTTATAGACAAAATAATAATAGTCGTGTGTTAGGATCGAACTTGAGATCACGGGATTGCACACAATACGTATGAAGAGGAAATGTAATAATTATTTATAAATGTTATAATTAATTATTAAATACAAAACAATTAAATAATAATTAGTATTATTGATTAATGACTAATTAATTATTAAACGAAGATTAGGAAACTAATTGCTAGACAATACTTGGAAACAAAAGAAGGTTCCGGAACACCCCTATGGGCTTCCAACCGATCGGCCACAAGGAGGAACCCACCTCCTTTGTGCCTTGAGCTCCAAGTAATCTCTAGTATATAAGCAAACCCAAGGTTAAGAGTTTTTTTATAACTTGTACACACACAACTTGGTGTTTTGCTCTCCTTCTCTTGTCTTGGTCGATCATTAAACCGAACACCCTAAGGGTTTCGATTTCTTGCATCTAAAATTGTTTTGTGAAAATTACTTGCATAATCTTTTCCTTGAATTAGTACGTGTGTACAAGAACGTGAATCAAACACACTATTGTTTGATTCTTGGATTGAATTACAAAACGGTAAGGGGTAATTCATATAATCCTTATAAACCCTAATTAGGGTTCATTGGTTCCGGAAGATTGCATTGATTCTTGTTCGGGCTAGAATCACTACGGTATGTTTACTATTTAAATTAATGATTAATTAATTACATGTTATTCGATCTATTATAATTGCTTCCGCTCATGCTCACTTTGATGTTATTGGTTTATTTATATGATAGTCATGATATAATAATTCCAACAGTGGCATCTAGAGCCGTTATAATGTGTAATTAATTATCGCAACGCATAAAATTGGATTTGATTCGAATAGTTACATGTTTGTTTTTAGGGTTTGTGTTTTTTTTCCTAACCCTAATTATGGGTCGATTGACCCTTAAGGGGTTTTTAGGGTTTTGATTTTATTTTTTTTAAAATTGACTAGAAACCCTAAGATGTCATGTAATTGTTTATGCGTTTTAGTAAACGATCTTGGTGCAATATGTTAATTGTTAAGCTAAATCCATGAAAAGTGCATGTTTGCATGGATTTTTATTGTGTTAATTTAAATGGTTTAAATTGCTTATATACATTAATGGTTAAGTTATATTAAAACATGTAAATTTATTATAGATGTCGAATTGGGGAAAACTCCAATATTAATTAATCAATTATGTGCTATGTGGTATTTATTTAATTTTGGCTTACGCAATCGATTTATCGATGTATGTGGCTCTTTTTCTAAGAAAAAGAAAGCCCTAATTAAATTAATACGTTATACGCCTAGATTTGATTATTAATAGGACCTTTTAATAAGATTTGCATGTGGCTACATGTTTTATACATAGTTAATTGTTATGATTATGTATATGTGTTTATTTAGTTGTTTATTTTTTTATTGCAAATTACTTGTTTTGTTTATTTATTGTGTTAGACATGTTTATTTAAACGAAAAGGGTAATTTTTTGAATAGAAAAATAATATGGACTAAATAATGGCGAAATTGTTTTGGTTTTTAAGAGTTAAAATTTCAAAGAATTGGTTGATTGATGTTTTTGTACGTAATGGTTAAATAGGCTCGACCGAAGTTTACACACTATAAGATGGGTATAAGGATGGCAACGCATTAAATTGTGGCATTGGATAGACAACATTCATGTCTTAACACTCGTTTGTGTGTAAATTAGACTTACCGAACAACCATTACATGTACATTGTCATCTTAAGGGTGAATAATCCACAATTCCACAATGATTATCCGAAACACTATGCCTTCGGGCGTAAGCAAAAGTACGATATAGTGGACGATAATTGATGGTTATTCTTTAATTGGTGAACCCGATACCTCAATCAAAACTTTGTTATTTTATTCTTAGCGAATTGGTAATAAAAAATGTTTTGTAAAACCAATGTTATGAAGTTGTATGCATGCTTCTTCATACATTATTTTGATCACATCAAAATAGTAATACCCTTATAAAATTAAGTTAAATGCCATCTAATTAAGAACACTTGAAGTTGTAATTTACGTCATAGTGAGACTTGGCGAGATTGCAACGGAGAGGTAAATTTCATAAATTCATTGCTAGCAGATCAACTGATGTAATGGATTTGTGAATTTACAGTTTTTAAGTTAGACGACTTAAATTGAGTAGGAAGTGAGACTTGACTCAAGGCATTAAGATGGGGACTAAACATGCTTACAATACAAATGTTTTGTGATTGTAAATCCCATATATCTAGGAATTGGACAAATGTTATGCCAATTACTTGTACGACAAGTTACCTCATATTATACTTTCATTACTAGCAGATCAACTGAATGTGATGGAACTATGTTTATGGAGGATCCTAGTTTTCAAGATTATTCTATGGATTTATTTTCCTTGGGTATTTTAATTTTCTTGAAAAATTGTATTATCGAAAATATTAATGTTTTGAACTTTCTTTATCTGTAGAAATGGCTCAAACTGATAACACCAACTTACGTTCTGTGTTCAAAACTTACTTTGAACGAGAAAAATTGACTGGCTCGGAAAATTTCAATGATTGGTACCGTTCACTAAGGATTGTCCTGCGAGTGACTGGTCAACTCGAAATCTTGAAAACGCCTTGCCCTGCTGAACCTGAAGGCACGGCAGCTACTGAAGCTGCTAAAGCCAAATGGAATCTTGATACCAAGGAACATATTGATGTGGCCGCAATGATGTTAGGGGGAATGTCCACAGCTCTTCAAAGACAGTTTGAGGAGTATTTTCCCAAGGACATGATTGATGAACTCAAGAAACTTTATGAGAAACCATCAAATGTAGAGATTTACGATTTGATGGAAGCTCTACATGGTTGTAAGCAAGGTCCTGGTGAACCTGTGAGTGCTCATGTGTTGAAAATGAAAAGTTACATGGATCAACTACAAACCCTTGGGAAACCCTATGACAATGATATGGCTGTGCACTTAATCAATAGATCCCTTGATAAGGAATTTAGTGGTTTTGTGAGGAACTTCAATATGCATTGCGTGGGGAAGACTGTAAGTGAATTGCACGCACTGCTCATTGATTATGAGAAAGGTACACCACAAAAGGCTCCTACGCCCCAAGTACTAGCAATACAAGGGGTAGAATTAACAAGCCAAATGCGAACAAGAAGAAGGGTAAAGGAAAGAAGAAGGATGATAAGAATAAGCAGGTTATGGCTTATCAACCACCTCAACCTAAGAAGAATCCTTCTATCAAGAATAATCCAAAGAAGGATCAAGGATGCCATTACTGCAAGGTGATGGGCCATTGGAAGAGGAATTGTCCTCTTTATCTCAATGACTTGCGAAACAATAAGGTCAAGAAGACTGGGCACATGGGCGCCAGCACTTCAGGTAACTTATTTGTCATTGAATTATTTACTTTATCTCGTGAAATAAATTCCTGGGTATATGATACTGGATGTGGTATTAATATTTGTAATACACTGCAGGGGTTTAGAGAGGAAAGGAGACTAGCTTATGGGGAGCAATTTCTGCATGTGGGAAATGGAGCACAAGCAGCAGTTGAAGCCATAGGAATGTTTGATTTAGTTTTACCTTCGGGTTTAGTACTTTGTTTAAACAATTGTCATTATGCACCTTCTATAATTAGAGGTGTTGTTTCCTTTTCATGTTTGTTGGATCTTGGTTTCTCTCATACTATTGATGGCAATAAAATTTCTGTTTCTTTAAATGGTGTATTTTATTTTAATGCTGTTGCTGTGAATGGTGTGTTTGAAATTGATATGAATAATTGTATGACTTCCAACAATAATAATAATTCAATGTACAGCATAAGTAAGAGAATCAAGTATGACTTGAATTCGTCTTACCTTTGGCACTGTAGACTTGCCCATATAGGCAAGACTCGCATGCAAAAGCTGCAACGTGAAGGGCTTTTGAATAATATCAATGATGAGTCATTTGATAAATGCGAATCTTGTATTTCTGGGAAGATGACGAAGAAACCTTTTCATAATAATATGGAAAGAGCTTCAGATCTACTTGGTTTAATACACACGGATGTATGTGGACCACTTAGACATGTGTCAAGGAGAGGTGCTGTCTACTTCTTAACTTTTACGGATGATTTCAGCCGTTATGGTTATGTTTATTTACTTAAGCATAAACATGAGGTGTTTGAAACATTTAAAGTTTTCAAAGCAGAAGTAGAATTGCAATTGGGAAAGAAGATTAAAGCTCTTCGTTCTGATCGAGGTGGTGAATACCTTAGTCAAGATTTTAAAGATTTCTTAACTGAGAATGGAATTGTCCAGAATCTCACATCTCCATATACTCCACAACAAAATGGTGTATCTGAGAGAAGGAATCGTACATTGTTGGACATGGTTCGATCAATGTATAATCTTACTAACCTTCCTTTGTCTTTTTGGGATTATGCTCTTGAATCAGCTGTTCGTATTTTGAATATGGTTCCCACCAAGAAGGTTGATAAGACACCATATGAGATATGGACTGGAAAAGCTCCGAACTTGTCTTATTTAAAGGTCTGGGGTTGTGAGGCGTATGTTAAACGTGACTCACAAGATAAACTCCAACAAAGATCTGTTAAGTGCATTTTCATAGGATACCCTAAGGAAACTATGGGTTACTACTTTTACTACCCACCTGAGAACAAAGTGTTTGTTGCAAGATATGGTGATTTTCTTGAAAGTGAATTTGTGGTTCAAGAAATCAGTGGGAGGGTATATGATCTAGAAGATGATCTAAATAATGCATTGCCTTCAGAAAACACTAGCACACTTCCTATAGAACCGGAAAGTCTGGGTCCTCCACCGGAAGTTGAAGTAATTCCCATTCGCAGATCTGTGAGATCTGTGAAAGCTCCTGACCGTCTTTGTCTTAATGTAGAGGTCGATCAGCATACACTAGGGGATCTTGATGAACCTACTAGTTATAGAGCTGCCATTAAAAGCCCTAAAAAATCTAAATGGAAAGCTGCTATGGATGGGGAAATACAATCCATGCATGACAATGAAGTCTGGGAAGAAGTTGACTTACCTCCTGGTGCCAAGGTAGTTGGGAGTAAGTGGCTTTGCAAAATCAAGACTGACATGAATGGATATGCACACATTTATAAGGCTCGTCTGGTTGCTAAAGGTTTTACTCAAACTTTTGGAATAGATTATGAGGAGACGTTTTCTCCTGTAGCAGACATAAGAGCTATAAGAATTCTCATAGCTATAGCAGCGTACTATGACTATGAGATTTGGCAAATGGATGTGAAAACCGCTTTCTTAAATGGTTATCTAGATGAAGACATCTATATGGAACAACCAGAAGGGTTTGAAAATCCAAAATTTCCAAAGCGTGTTTGCAAGCTTAAGAGATCCATTTATGGATTAAAGCAAGCATCACGACAATGGAACAAGAGGTTTGATGCTGAAATTAAAAAGTTTGGATTCACTCAAAATCTTGATGAGCCATGTGTGTATCACAAAGCTAGTGGGAGTGATAATGTAACTTTCCTAATTCTATATGTTGATGACATATTGATCATGGGAAAAGACATTCCAAGTTTACAAGCTGTTAAGGCATATCTTGGAAAGTGCTTTTCTATGAAAGATTTAGGAGAAGCTGCATATATTCTGGGAATCAAAATCTATAGAGATAGATCTAGGCGGTTAATTGGATTAAGTCAAAGTGCTTACATTGACAAAATATTGAAAAGATTCAATATGCAAAATTCCAAGAAAGGATATTTGCCAATGGAAGTAAAACATGGCTTATGTAATGAGTATTGTGCTTCAACACCTGAAGAGGTGGATCGCATGAGTAATGTTCCTTATGCTTCGGCTGTAGGATCTATTATGTATGCGGTTAAGTGCACAAGGCCAGATGTGGCGTTTGCTCAAAATATTACCAGTCAATTTCAACAGAATCCAGGTGAAAAACATTGGATTGCTGTTAAACATATTCTTAAGTATTTAAGGAATACAAAAGATATGTTTTTGGTATATGGTGGAAATCCATCTACAGAACTTTGTGTTACAGGTTTCTGTGATGCATCCTTTCAAAGTAATAAAGATGATTCGAAGTCTCAGACGGGTTATGTCTTTGTTATCAATGGAGGAGCTGTAGATTGGAGGAGCAAGAAGCAGAGTACAATTGCGATGTCTGCAACAGAAGCTGAATACATTGCTGCTTCGGAAGCTGCTATGGAGGCTGTTTGGATTAGGAAATTCGTTTCTGGGCTTGGTGTTATGCCTTCAATTGAATTACCTATTGATATGTATTGTGACAATTCTGCTGCAATCTTATTTGCCAATGAACCTGGAGTCATGAGAGGCACCAGACATTTTCTACGGAAGTATCACTTTGTTCGTGAAAAGGTTGACGAAGGTGAAATAAATCTGTTGAAGGTTCACACAGATGAAAACTTAGCTGATCCATTCACTAAGGCTTTGGCGAAAGACAAGCTTAATGAATTAGCCAATGGAATTGGACTTAAATTAGCTAGTAGTTTCATGCATAACTGTGATTAGTATTTGGATAAAGGATATTGTAAACAATTATTATTTTAATGAAATAAAGTATGTTGGTATGTTTATTTCTTTTGTTAATTATTGTTGTCCTATTTTTGCATGTTTAAATCCATGAATAAGAGTTATTCTAAATTGTCCGTTGTCAGTTAATAATATGGGAATATTATTAAATTAAGACAAATCTGAAGTTGATATAATATACTTAAGTATATTGATGCGTAGTCATGTCATTTCAGATGATATTCGATGATACTGAATATAGGACTTATCCCAACTATATGATGTTACTTTATGGATCTTGTCATCAAGTAAATCATAAGAAGTTATCCTTAGACTTGAGATGCAAGATAACGGTCATGAATGTAGTACATTTTTGTGAAACAACTTAACGCTATACGTAAATGTTAGTAATAAGGGTTGTTTTCGGAAGTGTTACAAAGTTTGTGTGTTTTGCTTGTAGTCAATAAAGAATTTGTTCCTTCAAATTAATTTTGGAGTTTAATACTGCTGGGCCCCTCGTAGGGTTGTCAAGGTGTTTGCGTGGCCACGCCCAAGGTCTTTTATGAAAGGTTCAAAAGATTTGGTAATCTTGTCAATTTCAAAGAACGAGAAACAGAATGGTTAATTAAAGGAATGACCTAGATCCATATCCTTATTAACGTAGTATTAGAAGCAAAGGGATAATAATAATGAGAAATCATTAAAAGGTTTTTCAGGAGCCTTACTCAAGTTGTACTAGAGGCATCGACGTGTTGCAAGACGCTAATCGATGTGATCACACTATTATGATATGTCTAAGTGGGAGCTGTTGGTTTTATAGACAAAATAATAATAGTCGTGTTTAGGATCGAACTTGAGATCACGGGATTGCACACAATACGTATGAAGAGGAAATGTAATAATTATTTATAAATGTTATAATTAATTATTAAATACAAAACAATTAAATAATAATTAGTATTATTGATTAATGACTAATTAATTATTAAACGAAGATTAGGAAACTAATTGCTAGACAATACTTGGAAACAAAAGAAGGTTCCGGAACACCCCTATGGGCTTCCAACCGATCGGCCACAAGGAGGAACCCACCTCCTTTGTGCCTTGAGCTCCAAGTAATCTCTAGTATATAAGCAAACCCAAGGTTAAGAGTTTTTTTATAACTTGTACACACACAACTTGGTGTTTTGCTCTCCTTCTCTTGTCTTGGTCGATCATCAAAGCGAACACCCTAAGGGTTTCGATTTCTTGCATCTAAAATTGTTTTGTGAAAATTACTTGCATAATCTTTTCCTTGAATTAGTACGTGTGTACAAGAACGTGAATCAAACACACTATTGTTTGATTCTTGGATTGAATTACAAAACGGTAAGGGGTAATTCATATAATCCTTATAAACCCTAATTAGGGTTCATTGGTTCCGGAAGATTGCATTGATTCTTGTTCGGGCTAGAATCACTACGGTATGTTTACTATTTAAATTAATGATTAATTAATTACATGTTATTCGATCTATTATAATTGCTTCCGCTCATGCTCACTTTGATGTTATTGGTTTATTTATATGATAGTCATGATATAATAATTCCAACAACAGCTAAAGCTAAGTGCAGAATTAAACAAACACAAATGTAGGCTAGTTGATTTTCCCAAAGGCCCTTCTTGAGTATCTTCTGCATATATCTACTTTTACGTAAAGCTTATATGAAGCTTAGCAAAGTAAATTCATATGCGGTAAGAGTCTCCAAGAAAGGGCCTTTCACAAAAACAATTAGCTTCTAATATTATAATTATTTTATTTTATTTTATTAACTAATTGGAATCAAACTAATGCTTTAGTCACTTGCTGTCTTGTCTAATCTTGTCCAGAATGGTAAGTAGTCAATGTTTGGTTTTGGAGGTGTTGTATGATAACCATAGTTTTGACAAATAGTACATCAAATTACCTAACTTAGAAAGGTTATTACGGTAATTGTCAAAGTACAAACGAATGTCACAGATATTGAAAAAATCAAATCAACCATAGTAAATAAAAATAATGCAAGTATAAATACATACATACATAGCCTATATAAGCTAGTGTTTACTAAATCACCCAACTATCTGAACTGGGTATCGAATCTCGGTTGAATCAGCTAGTCACGTTCGACAAGATTGTCGTCTATAACTTCTTTTCTTATCAGCATCAATCGCCATGACTTCTTGTTTACTAACGGTCCTACCCACGCTGAAGAACCTGTCTACAAAGTATAATACTGGGTGTCGAGAAGATTGGGTGCTCGCGTGGTTGCGTATATTTACCTTTACAGATTCAGTACCACTTTACTTCCTCCTTCCATTTAAGAACTATACAGCTAACCTATTGAGCTTTTCAGCAAGTGTGGCATAAGGTACCTGCAACAATGGTCATGGCATCAAAATGAATAATGTGCCCCTATAATTGGAAGACAAAGTACAAAGAAATAAAACATTTTGAAATCTATCTTTTATTTCAATAAATGGCTTTTTACGATCATGAAAATATATCATTTATTGTGGATAACAATTAAATTACAGACTTGGCAGTAAAAATTTCAAGCTACCGAATAAGAGTATCAAAAGTTGTAAGTTAATAATGTTTTTATTTTTTTACCACAACCAGAAACACGAATTACTTGACAAGGCAACTTATCACGTAAGCATGTCAGATAGAGTTATTTACAAACCTGAGCTTCTGTGGTGCTAGAACCAAAATTTGGCCGCGTCAGTGCCAAAACTACTTTACTATCATCATCCAGAACCCAAATATACCTTAGTGAGTGCACATTAAACCAAAAGCTATCAATAGCTTGCTCACTAAAATCACAACCCTGCATTTTGAGTTTTCTTAATCTTGGGCACCCCATTGATAACGCCTTTAGTCCTTCATCGGATCCTCCTATATAAGCAAGAGAAAGAAATCTTAGATTAATACCATACTTTCCGATAAACTCCAAACCTACATCCGTCAAAGCTTCCTCATAAAGATTGATACTTAGCCTCTCAAGTTTGAGGCAACCGATTAACATAGCTCGGAACCCACTGTCTATTGTTTCTATATCATCTTCGTTTTTACCAACCCACAAGTCAAGAACACGCAAATTCTTCAAATTAGTACCTATACACTCCAAAGCTTCATTTGAAATATCTCTGAGTTCAATACGCAGATATTCCAAATTACAACATCCTTGTGCCACATCAATCAGTCCCATGTGAGTCCCGGAGCAATACCTAAAGGTGAGCTTGCGCAATTTTTTGCAAATCTGACTTATTACTTGCAACCCCTTGTCTCCACATACATTGGTAACGAGGACTTCCAAGTTGGGACACCTCTGAATAAATGAACACTGACAATTTGCTTCAACATCTACATAGTTAAATTCCAATTCCCTTAGCTGATTCAAAAGAGGGTTTACAAATGAAAGTGAAGGTTCAGGAAAATCATATATTCCTAGACAACGAATAGTCGATGGAAACTTAAAACTACCATACTCCATATCTTCTCTATACATAACCCCGATGAAATGTTCTAATTTAACAGCATGGCTAAAAGCATCTCTTAGGTTATCATCTATATAGCTTGTACAAACATTTAGAGATACTAAAGATTTGCTACAATTTTTAACCAGAAGTGCAACATCTTTAACATCAAATTGATCACAAAAGTACTTAGAAGAAAACGTTTCAATTCCTGCATTACTCAAAGCCAGTTCTTGTAACCATTTCACGTATCCTCCATCTAGATCTTTAAGGTCTAAACACAACGTCCTTAACTCAGTACAACCCTTAGAAATATGCATTAGTCCATTCTCGGAAATCCCTTCACAATCAACAATCTTTAAAACCTTTAAATCTTTACCTCGGGTTCTAGCCAAGAGCTCGAGATCTGAATCATTAATAGCCACATTACGAATGTGAAGTGATTTCAAGCACTTAAACGAAGAAGATATTTCTCGAATCCATGGGGTGATGTACACACCCAATTTCTGTCTCAAATCCATTCGAGACGGATATCCTTTTAAGGTTAGGGACTCGAGAAACGGAAAGCGTTGAGATAAACGCAATGGCGTGGGAGCGTAATGCAAGTGAACAGTTACCTGTTTACGTGTCATACAATCGATCTCGTACCATCTACAGCAAACCAAAGAAACCGAGTTTCGATCACTAGGATCATGTATGTAGGGTATAACACAGTTAGCAACTGTCTCCATTGGGTTTATTGACATACCTAAATTGCAAACATAAACACGTCAAAACATTAGTTGTTATAAACCTAGTTTGACAGCAACATGAGAAATCAGCAAAAAGTAAGCCAATATTTGATATAATACGTAGCAAAAATTAGTTGTCGAAATTTGTGCATTATAAATCATTAAAAAAAATTAAAAAATAAAATAAAATAAAATAATAATAAATACAAAAATCTTACGATGGATTATATCATTATACAGATGTGTGTTTTCTTCGTCGTGTGAGCTTTCTTATTATCGTACTTTTTCCTCACGAGCTTAGGTTTTGGTTTATTTTATAGGTTAGTATCTGCTTATTTTCTTGGGCTTATTTTAATATGTATGGGCTTACATGTATTTTCTTGGGCTTATTTATCGTGTTAGCCCGCAAAATTTAAAATAAGTTGTTTGAAGAAAAATAAGAATCATATAAGCTGAAAATAAGTTTTTTCTAAAATAAAGTTTTAGATTAGTTTTCTTTAAGGTGTTTCTTACTTATGTCTTAAAGCATTGGGTGTAGTCACGAGGTAAGCCTCCTCATTTGGGACCTACGGAGTGACACATCACTTTAACAAACTTTTACAACTAACCTCAATTTACTCATTTGGGGTCCACCACTACCTATTTTTTTTTTTTTTTTTTACTCAGAGTAAAATACCAAATCCGACAAACAAGGACGTAAAGGACGTTTATTTGCTTCGTCGTGCAGACGAAGAGCAACAAAGTGGCAAGCTACAACAAGCTCACTTGGTGTGGTGAAGAGGTGTGGCGCCGAAGTGCCACCTTGGATTGGCGAAGTGCTCCAATGAGCTGCACCAGCTTATATAAATTTATAAGCCTAGAAGTTTGAATAAACCGTAAAGAAAACAAAGGCCCCTTTCGAAATCAAACACATTACAAAATGCTATAAATTTCTCATGTCTATAGTATTATTGTTCATCGGGAGCCTTTTCGGGATCTTCAAACGGTCCGCTCTATGCTCACTACGGAAGAAATGAGGTTAAAGTCACGGGTACAAGATACATTTGTTTATTCTACTTCATCCTCACCAATGGTGTTATTGGCCAATTCTGGTTCTAATGCTCACTGTTCTTCTCCTACGGAAAAGGTACACAAACCTTGCTTCAATTTTAATAAGGGGTCGTGTCGTTTTGGTTCATATTGCAAATTTCTACATAATGGAATTCACGGTAACCCTTCTTTGTCGTCAAATCGTGGCATTAGTTTAAATGTTACATCCTCATCCAATTTGACTCAAAATGACTTATTAACCTTACAAGGCCTTTTGGCTAAATTGGGATGTCATGGCTCTTCAAATATTGCACCTCCTGTTAGTCCGGAAAAAGGAAAAATTTTACCAAAACTGTAAAATCACTCAAAACTATGATACAAACTGTCCACTTATTCATTCCAAAACAATCAAACGAAGTCATCGTTCTCGAAAATAATGATACAATTAAGCTAATACTAATATGAGAATGCAAACAACAAAATGATGCCAATACAAATACAAATCACATACTAAATCCCTAATCGTCACCAGATTGAGATTCACCATCTTCATCATCATGTACCATCTGGCTAGTTCCAGAAGCAAAGATTGGGTTGTAAAGTTGATGGTCGGGAAGAAACCCTTGGGGAGTAGAGCTAGGGTCGGGAACCACTGAGGGAGTGTACATCGGGGGAGGGGTGAAGAACGAGGAAAAAACTCCTTCTGCTTGTTGTCGGTTGAAGTAAGCAAAAAAGTCGGTAACAACATTTTCTGTACTTGCAGCTGCCTGTGTATATCGCTTAGCTTGTTCTATGCACCTCGCTGTTTCTGCCTCCTGTTCCCTAATCATCCGAGCAACATCATCAACACGTACCATCTGGCTAGTTCCCGTAGCAAAGGTTGGGCTGTAAGGGTTATGGTCGGGAAGATAACTTTATCACTACTCCCTACCCCTTGGATGAAACATATATTATCTATGATAGAGACGATGCAAAATCTAAATAAAAGCATAATATATATACTTATTTACAAACCTCGAAATCTTGACGGGTGAGCCCCAGTCTAGTATCATTATCGCTGTTAAACCAAATATACCGTAGTGATTTTATATTTAACCAAAAATCCTTGACTGCTTGATAGCTAAAGGGACAATTCGTCAATTCCAATTTTTTTAATTTTGGGCACCCCTTTGATAACTCCATAAGGCCTTCATCGGATCCGCCAATACTTGCAAGACACAGATCTCTCAAATTAACACCATACTTACCGATAAACCCCAAACCTACATTTGTCAAAGCTTCGGGATAAAGATCAAGAGTTAGCCTCTCAAGTTTGCTGCAACCGATCAACATAGCTCGGATCCCATTGTCTAGTGGTAAAATTGTATTGTATTCTTCATTTTCTTTTTGCTGTGCACGGATACGGAAAACACGCAAATTCTTCAAATTAGATCCTATACACTCCAAAACTTCATTTGAAATATTAGTGAGTTCGACATGTAAATATTCCAAATCTGGACATCCTTGTGCCACAGCCATTAATCCCACATGAGTCCCGGAGTAAACAGTCAATTTGCGCAATTTCTTGCAATAATGACTAATAAAGCTCAATCCGACATCTCCACACACATGCTCCGTATGAAGAATTTCCAAGTTAGGACACCTCTGAAGAAAGAAACACTGACAAGACCACTCGTGTGGAACATCTAACCCCTTAAAGTCCAATTCCCTTAACTGATTCAATAGCGGTTCAACAAACCGAATAGAACCTTCAGGCAAACAACTTAAGCCTAAACTATGAATACTCGAGGGGAACTTAAAACCGCTATACTGCTCGTCTTCATCAAAATAAGCGCCGAAAAAATCTTGCAAGTTAACAGCATTACTAATGGCCTGTGCTGCATCGTATATAAGACATGAATCAACTCTTAACGAAACTAAAGACTCCCTACATTTTTCTACAAGGAACGCAACATCTTCTTGACCAAAGGGAGTATTAATAGCATCAATATACGAGAACTTCTCAATCCCTGTTTTACGCAACGCCAGCACGCGTAACCATTTCCCACGTTCCTCTACCACCTCGTCACCAACAACCAAATCAACTTTTTCCAAACATAATTCTCTCAACTCGCTAAAGTGCTTAGCAACACACATTAGCCCATTCTCTGAAAACCCTTCACACATAAAAAATTTCAAACTCATCAGATCCTTCCCTCGGGTTTTTGCAAGGAAGTCGAGATCAGAATCACGAATAACTGAATGACGAATACGGAGCGACTTTAAGCGCGTAAGAGAGACAGATATTTCCCGAATCCACTCATTTACGTCATCAATTCCTCCGGTAACACATTTTATTCCTTTTATTGTTAGGGATTCGAGAGAAGGAAACCGTTTAGATAAACGAGACGGTGGGGGGGCGTAATGCACGTGCACGGTCAAGTGCTTACGTGTGAAACAATCGATCTCGTTCCAACTACGACAAACCAACGAAACAGAGTTCCTGTCATCACCATTCTGTATGTACGGAATAACACAGTTGAATACAGTGTCCATTGAAGACATTCGACCCTCCTTCAAGTAGTAAAAAAAAAACACGTAAGACAGCAACTTAAATAGCAATAAAAACACGTTAAAATGCACAAAGAAAACAACATAAAACTATAAAAAGCAGCATAAGCATTAAAAACGGCAAAAATGTAAAAATACAAAAACCGGCAACCTATACAGCACTAAAAAACAGCAAAATAATCAATAAAAGAACAAACCTAAAAAGAGCAAAGCTAACAACTTATTAGCTTATTTGGCCAGCTTATATTTATGAACTTATTTTTTAATTTAGTTGGTTTAAGCTTACTTACACGCTTACGAGCTTAGACTTATGAGCTTACTGGCTTATTAAACCTTTTTGTATATTCTAGAACGGTACCCGCGCAATGGGGCGGCGGGTACCTGTGACTATATTTTGCATTATTCGATTATTCGGTTACACATTTAGTTGTCTTTATGCTTTATAAGTAGAGATGGTTAAGCCAAATAATTTTAGTTTGAACAACCAACCTGCTACCAAACAAACTTCCTAACCAACTTGCTTCCTAACCAATTAATTTTGAAATCCTTCCATAATAAGCAAGTAAAAGTCTGAATTTTAAGCCTTTCTAATTATAGAATAGTCCCAAATGCATTATATACTAGTATATATATAAAGCTTATAAGCTCATCTTTTAGGCTTATGAGCTTTTCAAAGTTCAATAAGCCGACGAAATACGCTTAAAAAACACCCCCTACGGTTATAAGCCAGTGTTTATATATTCTTAATTGATGGGCTAATGAGCTTATCAAACAAATAAGCTTAGAAAAACACTAGCTTATCATATTTTCAATAAGCTCATAAGCCCAAAAATTTACGGGGTGTTTGGATCAGCTTATTTAGCTGGCTTATGGGCTTATTTGACTTTGGAAAAGCAAATAAGCTCACTTATTGAAGCTTATGAACTTATCAACTTCACATTATTGGCTTAAGCCAATAATCTAAACTTAATAAGCTCTTAAAAAGTGAGCTTATCAGCTTTTTTCCAAAATCAAATAAGCCCATAATAAGCCAGCTAAATAAGCTAATCCAAACGCCCTATAATTAAGATTATGAGGTTTTCAAAAGGTCAATAGGCCGTGAAAATAAGCTTAAACAAAAACCCCCCCTAATAAGGTCATAAGCCAGAATAAGTACGAATCAATAAACTAATCAAAAAGCTGAAATGAAAAGTAAACCTGATAAGCGAATGAATGCAGGGATCTAACAAGTACAAGTGAAGTGAGGAACTGATATCATTCGGGTCGACCCGCTTCTCTTATTAAAATGGTACTGACTCACTACCATAATAAAGTTAGAGTTAACTATATAAATGGTCCCTGTGGTTTGTCGGGTTTGTCGGGTTTTACGGATTCAATGTTTTTTATTTTCGTTATAGGTTCAGTCACTATGGTCTTTCTATTAGATAGGTTGGGTTTAGGGGTGTCATTCGGGCTGACCCGACCTGAACTCTACCCGAGACAAATCGGGTCGGGTCAAATATTATATTCGGGTCAATCGGGTCAATTTGAATTGACCCGAGTTCTAAACAAGGTCGGATTCGGATATGTTTATTTTAGCCTTGACCCGAATTGACCCGACCCGAACCCAACCAACACGAGTCAATCAACACTAAACATATTGAAGTAAAATGGACCTAGACCCGAACCCGAATTGACCCAAATCTGAATTGACCCGACCCGAGTGACCCGAGTTCTAAACAAGGTCGAGTCCGGGTATTCCTTTTAAAGGCTTGACCCGAGTTGACCCGAACCCGATTGGATTAACCCAAATGACACCCCTAACTGGGTTGGGTTAGAATTATTGTTTGGAGAGGGGTTATGGTTAGCACGTGTGTTTGTATAACTATGTGTTTGTATCTGATCGAGGATTGAAAATGAGAAAGAAAGGCTTAAAAAGGTATTCGGTTTGTTTTAAATTTTAATGTATACTAGACATATGGGATCATTTTAAAATTCACTAAGAATTTCGACGCATTTTGATAAATACATTAGTTTTCTATAGCATTTGGCCTAAATAGAAATACTTTGTATTATCTCAGTTAGCTATTTATATATTTCTCACAAATTCATAATTTGCCAAACAATTTTGGTTCTAAACTATGCGGATTATCTCTCAAACATCAGTAAAGTTGCAAATTTATATAAAAGTTTATACACTTTTTCTACAACAAATAGAGTGGTTTGTACTTTGTCTACGACAAAGCTCAAAATCTAATTCGTCTATTATAACTAAAAAATCTTCAAATTGAAATATCTTTTGATCTATTTATTTTTTTAATTATCTAACTTTATCATATTTTCTAAAATTTTATGTTTTTTAATTCAACATTCATTTTGATATATTTTTATTAGTTTTTAGTTTTTGTATTTTTAATGGGTTATTTTGATTCAAATTTTTACAACTTTAACCTTTATTTAAATTAATACAAACTTGGTTAGTCAAAATTATAACTTTTGGGGAAGTGTTTGAAGGGTAAAAAATTATGATGGTCTTTATGCGAGAATAATAATGTCACGGGAAAGTTACAAGAAACCCAAACAAACACATACAACGAACACATATATTGTCGGAGTGTTATGTAACGAATTCACTAAGCGGGTACGGAATTATGAGAGAGTTGGATTAGCAATTCATTCATTATATTTCTATTATAACTATATTTTTTTCTCCGCCCTTGTGCGCAGGTATTCAACTAGTTATTAATATGGTTTGACTTTGAATGATTCGTAACATGGTATGGGAAGATAGCCAAAGAATAGTTCTTGGCATATCATGTTAGATCAAAACAATTGGTCGATCATGTTCCCATTTAATTGAAATCTATGTTTTAATTTGATGGAACCCAAACCAAATATTTACAGGATCTTTTTGGTAATTTATGATTTATGAAAAAAAATAAATAAATAAAATCAAGAAGAAAGGCTAAGATTTGGGCTTGATCTCATGACCCCTACCACTTAAAGGTGGTAAGAACCAAGCTCTTGCCATATTCTCAACCCTTCCTCATGCTATCTTTTCTCAAATAATAATATATATACATGAAAGTGCAACATCTTTAACATCAAATTCATCACAAATGTACCTAAAATATAACATCTTTAACATGAAAGTGCAACATCTAAGAAGAATGAGAACAAATTTCAACCACACATTTCAAATGATAGGAAAGAAATTTAAGAAGAGATGCATTTATGTTTGCAGATGCATATGAAATATACGGTTGTGGTTTTTTCTCACTCGACATTTTAATTTTATTAACCATTTCGCGCACCCCTCCACTCCATCCTTAGAAATAGGGGTGTCATTCGGGCTGGGTCAATTGGGTTTAAAATTATATTCGGGTCAATCGGTCAACCCGAATTGACCCGAGTTTTAAACAAAGTCGGGTTCAGGTATGTTTATTTTAGCCTTGACCCGAATTGACCCGAACACGAGTCAAGTAACACTAAACATATTGAAGTAAAATGGACCTAGACCCGAACCCGAGTCAACCCGAACCCAAATTGACCCGAACCCGAATTGACCCGGCCCGAGTGACCCGAGCTCTAAAGGTCGGGTTCGGGTATTTTTTTTGGAGGTTTGACCCGACCCAAGTTGACCCGAAGCCGACCGGGTCAACCCGAATGACACCCCTTAGAAATATGCAATTATGCATTAGTCCGTTCTCGGAAATCCCTTCACACTAAACAATCTTTAAAACCTTTATAGTTTCAGGATGTATTAATAACTATTGCACATCTACTCGTAATTTTTAATACAAGCACTATCTCAACATATGTGAACTGCTACGGTGCTACCTATCTATACTATCTATAATGGAAAAATTGTCAAAAGTGAAATGTTGAGTTTTCAAGTGAAATGTTGAGTTTTCAACAATGGTCAAATGAGAGAGAAAGTGAAATGTAATTAATACTCTTATTAAAACACCCCAATACTTAGAAGTACAATTATTTATTCACATTGTACAACCAAATTAAAGAATATCTACCAAATTAAATACAATCAATCAAACACAAATCGGGTTGACCTGGGAAGCTTCAAACCCGGCAGGTTGACCCAGTTTAATTTGACCCGTTTTCGACTCAACCTAGCAAGTTGACCCGGTTTAACTCGACCCATTTTTCGACCGGAACGGTTCAACCGGTTGAACCAACCGGGTCGAACCGGGTTTCAAAACATTATCCATTACTTAAAAAAGTACAATGATTTATTCACATTGTACAACCAACTAAAAACATATCTACCAAATTAAATACAACCAATTAAAACACAAACCGGGTTGACCCGGGACGCTTCAAACCCGGCGGGTTGACCCAGTTTAATTTGACCCGTTTCCGACCCAACCTAGCAAGTTGACCCGGTTTAAATCGACCCATTTTTCGACCGGAACGGTTCAACCGGTTGAACCACCCGGGTCGAACCGGGTTTCAAAACATTTTCCATTACTTAAAAGTACAATGATTTATTCACATTGTACAACCAATTAAAACAAATCTACCAAATTAAATACAACCAATTAAAACACAAACCGGATTGACCCGGTACGCTTCAAACCCGGCGAGTTAACCCAGTTTAATTTGACCCATTTTCGACCCAACCTAGCAAGTTGAGCCGGTTTAAATCGACCCATTTTTCGACCGGAATGGTTCAACCGGTTGAACCACCCTGGTCGAACCGGGCTTCAAAACATTATGTTTAATTCTCAAATCTTCAAACTTTTATTATTTTTCGTTTATAACTTATAAACTTTTTTTTTATCAATAAACTATTTGTCGCTATAAAATCCCGTTGCTATGCACGGGTACTCGTCTAGTCATGAATAACTAGGAAATATTTTTGTTAAATGGGAAACTTTGCGTATGTGTGACTAAGAACCAAGGTCAAGAGGCGTGTTTCATGAAGGATGAGAAGGGTCAAGTTTAACCGCGAATTAGAAAGTGACTGATGATTTGGTGAACACACCTGCAGACGGTGAGTAGATTGAAGCTCGTCAAATAATTCATAAGCCGACACGTCACAGAAGGTTACTTTACCGTAGCCCAAAAGTGTGTCACATGCTGCCTAACTTTACAGGTTTAAGAGAGATATACTCGTAAAGATAGCAATAAACCAAGCCTAAAAGACCAACCATCACAAAATCTTAGTATCATAATTCATACATAAAGATGCTATGCACAATAATCTCAGAGAAAAAGCTCAGCCATCTACGGTTTTGACATTAAAACAGCCAGTTTTAGCTCACCATCCCGACAAAGCTTCACCGGATTCTTAAAAATAGCAACTTGAGCCGTTTTATCACCCGATAAAGCTACACGAGCTATGCTAAAAGATTCACCTTTCTTAACTGCAAACTGCCACTCATTAACTGATATCTCAAACCAGTCCTTTGACGCAGAATCTGTAGTTTTCACTTCAATGAATTCCTTTCGGTTGTTATGATCATAAACTTCAATGTCATATGGTAGCCCCGTCTCACTAGCTTCATTCACCCATTTCACGAGCTTTGTACCGTCTTTTTTAGAGTAGTAGTTGAACGCCACTTCCTCACCTCGTCTTCCTGTAAGTAGCGCCTGCTGTACATTGACTTGGCCATGAGATAGTTGATCATTCTGACTAAAACTCGTAAGACCATCTTGGTCAACCAAAGAAGGTTCAAGATTGACACGGTTAGCCACATTGGTTACACTATCACCTTCACCATTTGAACTTGTAGAATTTTCAAGAATTTCCACCTTAGTAGTCGAGGGTACTTTTAGATCCACACGCTTAGCCACATATTGCATCTTAGGGGCAGATTGCCAGCTGGAGGGAGGCCAGTTTTTGTTTCCTCGAGTTGAGGAACTATTAGCCACATTGGTTACACTAGCACCCTCACCATTTAAACTTGTAGAAATTTCAAGAATTTCGACCTGATTAGTTGAGGGTACTTTTAGATCCACACGCTTAGCGACATATTGCATCTTAGGGGCAGATTGCCAGCGGGAGGGAGGCCAGTTTTTGTTTCCTCGAGTTGAGGAACTATGTTTGACGGTTCTTTTGCTGACACGTGTTGTGGTTGATGTCTCAGTATTAAATGTCGTAGGTTGAATTGACCATATCGGTTCTTCTTCCGCCAGTTTTGGCACTTTTTGGCTATTTAAGACAAAAGTTTCTATTTGTTCTTCTGTTGAACCTGATTTGGTCATTGTTGTAATCAAATGAAGAAAATTAGCCAAGTGCAGTTCAGGATCCCCGTTGATCAGAAAACGAGTAAACTCCATGAATATTGAATGAGAATCTGATTCACGTGTTGCATACAGAATATCATCCTGTGTGAATCAGCACATAAACATGTTTAGTATAAGCTCAAACTTCTATAAATAGTATTGACAAGGTACGATGTTTGTAAATCAGCGATACATTATTAATTTTGGCTAAATTAGCTGCAATTAGTGTAAATGAACCTAATAGTAAAGTTGAGCAAGTATTTTTGCCGTTTTGGCTTTTGTTTAATATAATTAAAATTTTGCAGGTGGTTATCGGTCCCAATAGTTGATACACATGTAAAAATTAGTATAATACCTGAAGGAGGCAACTACAGCCATGCCTCTTCTTTGATGCCATATTTGATCGCCTTATAACGTTCTTATAGAATAACTTTTCGACAACAACAATCTGCAGTCGGTTCAGCTTTTCAAATCCTGATAGCCTGAGTTGTTGATATCTTTCATGATGTCTGTAACAGATGTAACGCTGAGCGTAAGGAAGAACCCAGCTCACCAACGAAATTCCATAGCTGTTGTTGACTGGCCCGTAATATATTGCTTCAGGAGTAACAACCTGCAGTGGATTTTAAGGGCTGGTTAATTTCCACCTCATATCATTGAGAATTATAAGATGCCCATGGAAGGTGTCGCATGTTAACTGTAGGGGGTTTACAAGTCAGTGTTAAAGTTACTTACATGACGCTAAATATTCAGAAAATGATAATCGGTTACAATAGAAGACCGTAAAAGTCCCTAAACTTTGAGTAACAAACGTATATAGGTCATGTTAGTTTTTCCGTAGATAGTTTTGTTGCACCTGGTAACTGATTATTTGACCACCTAATATGTTATGTTGCAATATTCATTTATCCTAACCTTTTACGACTTCAAGTCACAATAATCATATAATCAACGCACTAAAACACAAATCCAAACACCCCAAACCAAAAGATGAAAATAATGAGAACGAGGGACAACCTCTGAGAGAGCAGGGATTCCTAGTGCTTTCATGAAAGCAGAAACTTTCACTTGAAGCATTGCTTTTCCTTCATCAGTGAGTTCACACAAGCAAAAAAGATTGATAATATTTGACTCCTCAAATTCATCGGCAAGCTTTTCGTCATCACACCAACACACGAATCCAAATGATGGATGTAAAGAGACCCATTTATCACATGATGTCGGAAGCACCTTCATTTCCTTTTCTTCAAGATTTCTTTTCAGCATTTCAACGCCCTCAACACTTAGGGCTCCAGATTTGAGCCCGTCACTCCACATTACAAAAACATCGAATACCTGTCAATATAATTCAAAATTGAAACAAAGCCATTATGTCACACAACATGATTAATTCTTACTTATAAAGGTAGATGAAAGTTATGTTTTTTATATCTTTAACTAGTGTAGTAAATTGGACAGAATTCTACCTTTTTGGCGGCCTCTGATGGAGTTTCTTCAGTTGATAAATGACGTAAAAACGCAACGTAATCTAGAAGCGGAGGGTTCTCATTTACACCACATTCATTAACAAAAAAGTCATGAAGGCTTGGATATAAGTTGCTTAGCATTTTTCTTTCACTTTCTGGGTAGATCATACTATCGTGCCAAAAGACTTCATGTGGGGATAAAAGCACACCAGAAACAACTTCACTCAACAAAGCAGATGTAAGGGGAACAAATATAAACGATCCACTGCGTAATATCGCCATGTTAGTCTCATTTGAGGAGCCCAGTTCTTTCCATATGAATGAGTAGAATCTTGACATCTGTGATATGCTGAAGTAAACAAACATAAACGTGTGAACATATTGCTACGGTTATGAGCATTTACCTTGATTTAGAAAACGTGCAAACAGATTATGAACATTACCTTGCTTTGAAAGATGTGGCAGATCTTTTCCAAATTTCGAGAACAGATAAAGCGTCATGAAGGGTAACAGCAATCTTAAAACCAATGCTAGTCACTAACTTCTCATTTTGAATCTGTTATATCCAAACAAAAGATCACAAACTGTAAAGTTTTGCAAATAATGAAAAAAATGTGTCAAGTGAATGAAATGAAGTTTTATCGGGAAGAGCAAATGGACCTTTGGAACAGCATAAGGAGCATTATCACCAAGAATTGTGCGCACCGCATCACAATCATTGAACAAATCCTTTGGATAACAGAGCCCATTGTCTACACTGGACACCACCCACTGAACATCACCAAGAGCACTTACCAACGAAGACTTGAAAGCCTTACTTTCACCGTGCATGTTGCAATAAGCGACAACTTTATCACTATAATATTCATCCCAAATTTCATCAAGAACCTCCAAAAGATGCTTGCATTTTTCACAATCACCGCTCGACGACACTTTTGCTAGTAAATCAACCAATTCTCGAGACTCCCAGTCAGTGACAGTTGATCCAGGCGGAACACTCTCTTTCTCCCACATCATATTTGTGAGAACAACTTGAGATGAAATAGAAACAGTTTTTTCAACTCGAACAGTTTGCACAAAATCAGTTATTCCAACTTCCTGTAAAAAACTTCTCCAGTTTACCATCGATATACCAGGTGGATACATCATATAAGAATTGTCGACCTCATACCATTTTACATCAATGCCTTTAAACAGCCTACTTATATCAATATGATTTCCAAAGTCATTACCGAAATGGATTTCAACCTCAGATGGTAGAACAAAACCATGATTGGTTAAAATATAAGCTTTATTATAAACCTCAGAGATTATGTCCTCCCGTTCAGTCCCACAATCTGAGCAACTAGATTGTAAGTGAACCATTATAAAAGATAAGTACTCTGTCATGAGATCAGTATTCACTATATTTTTCTTGTCACAAATAGCTGGCAAAACATGTGCTTTTACTATCTCATGTTCGGATAACCATTTGACACCAACTTTCAAAAGCATTTGAGTTAAGTTATTGGTGACAGGGCCATCGAAAATTACAGGATTAACAATTCGAAGATTGGCAAACAACCTTGTAAAGGCTTTGAGATTGTCCCACGAACCATTTAAACTCATCCAAATCATACCCACTTCAATTGAACTGTAACAACCGCTTAAAAGTGGAATGAAAGGCGTTTTCCTCAGGGTATTCATAACATCAGAGCCGACTTTGAAAGCATCAGTGTTCAGAATGGACATTGAATGTAATTCATTAAGCCAAGATGATAACCATTTATGGCCCATTGCTCTTAAATCATCTTTGGTACGACATAAAGAAGATAACATCTTAACCAAGATTTTAGGCCCATAGCTCTCGATACCCAATGCTCTTGCAAGTGAATCCGATAGTTCTATATCCTTTTTCAAGTATCCAAGACCAATATGCTTCTGAATCAAGCTATCGGGTAAAAGAGTACGAACCTGTTCATTCCAATTTCTTAGTACCCGACACGGTGGGACCCACTTCTCATTTTCGCCTTCTAAAAGCAAACAGTTAGACGTGCATAGCTTTGATATGATCATTCTAGGAAGAGAAGCAAAAAATCCATGCACTTCTCCAAGAAGAGGAACATAACTCATAAAGACGGAAATGCCCTTTCCAGGACAATCCTTGAAACCAGGAAGGCTGCAAAAAGATCGCTGTGAACTCACAAACAAGTTTGGGAACTCTGATAGCAGAAACTGGTTCCATGGACTATCACCATCAACTTCTTCTCTTGATGAAGGAAGAACAAAATCACCTTGGATTATAAATTTTAAACCATATGTTCGGAGAGGAAGAAATGCAAAAACATACTGCTGATCTAGCTTTGGAATGTAATTACCATTTCCTGATACTTCAAGAGCAAATGCAACCGAAAGTTCAGTAGTTTTGACATCGTTTCGGATACCGTTAGCCTGAAGTTCCCGAGAGTCAACAAACCAAGTCAATGTCTCATTACCGATGGAAACGTTGGTTAATCCATTTCCAGTTATTTGTTTCCTCATGATGACAAATGAATCATTAAGCATATCTCTAAACTTGATACATTGAAGACGATGAAGAAAAAGTAACAAAGATGGGTGAAGATCTGAAAACATAGATTTGATGTTCTCCTCAGCAGAAGTTTCTGTTGACTTTGACTTCAACGGAAGGACAATGCATGTGTTGTAGTCGTGTGTGCTCACTTGATCAGTAGTGTCAAATGAGACCAGGTTTGTGAAATAGTTGATATCACAAGGAGGTACGATTGTTGGCAAAACAAAACCGATTTGACCATCGGTTAAGTCAAACTTGATGTGGAATCCATTAGAATGGATTTCTGGAGCATCAGTAACCTGCATAATCATCAAAGGAATGTTTTGAATACATCGTAGAAAACAATAGAATTTATTTGGCTAATATAGGATAAATTCGTATACCCGAAATACTGATTTGAAGCCAATGCCCTTCTTGCCAATGTACCCAGAACTAGCTGCCTTCTTGGTAGAATTTCCAACATCACAAAGCGCCCTGATGTTCTCAGCAGAAAAACCCTGCTCATTATTCAAAACAATAATACTCTTCTCCTGAAGAACGAAAGTTAAAGTCGGCTCCACATGTCTTGGGTATACATTATCATCAGCGTTCTGAACCTATAGAAATATATAAAATAACACAAACATGTGATTATTGTAACAAAATAACTTAAAAGTACCATGTCAAAGGATAAAGACAGAAACTTACAAGCTCCAGGAGAAAATGCGAGTCTTGGGAATATAACTCTGTAGATAGACAATGAAGTGCTCTTCCTAAACGAGCATGTTGTTTTTTCAAAATGCTACTTTCTGAGATTGAAATATTTGAATCCAAACCGAATTCTTCAATTCTAATAGACTCGATAATACTAGCTGCATTCTTTTCTCTCTCAGAATCTAACATGTGCTGAACGCAACCATCATCAGCACTGTGCACAGTAAATGTCATTACACTATCTCTGTTTCCATCTTCGCTAGGTTGGTTGGTTTCACGAGGTGACGTAATTTCACTTTCTGAAGAATATCTTTTCTTTTCAAGTGATTCTTTGGATTCTGATAAACATGAGCAATAATCATTAAGCCACTCCACTATGCCTAATGATAACCCGAGCTCATGAACCAACATATGATCCTCTTTACTTTTACACTCACTCAAAATAGCCAGTTGAGCATCTTTGATAATCGAACGAAGTGCAGAAACCAATAACTCTGCTGCAAAGCGTTGAAACTCCTTTGGTATATAACCCAAACAATCAAGAACAAATCTTGATGCAATAGGCGCCCCTTTAAAAGCATTATTTGCATGGAATTTTAATAGGGATAAAGGTACCTTTCGTTCACCACCATATAAAGCAATCAAAGATACGAGATTTACAGCTGTTTCAAAAGAAGACCCATGAAGAAAAGATTCTAGAAATGAATCCACTGTGGCTGAATGATCTAGACGTAAAACTTTTCCATCTTTTGTTACTAAACAAAGCAGTTCCTTGGTGGTTACATTGCTCAACAGCCACCCCACAAGAGGACCCAACGAAGGTGCAAACTTATAGTCCCAACATGACCATAAACTTAAATCTACCAACATCGGAGCCTTAAGTAACAGTTCTATTGCGTCATTTGTGCCAACATGAGTATCTGAGAAACCTTTCTCTGCTCTAAAATCAGATAAAGTAGAAGAAAATAACACAATACCTGAGCTCACATGATCACCATTCTTGCTTAGATTAGCCAGAAGATCGGCTGTAAACTCATCTTCCAGTAATGTAAGACCGGCAGAAGGAAATTGAGTTTTCAACAACTGAGAAACCATTAAGTTGCTTAATGTTTCGCGCTCCCTTAAGCTATTAGCAGCTTCTGATAAGAACTCAAGCAAGTAACTTTGGCTCATGCAAACTTTTACCGAAGGCTTCTCAACTTTGTCTGTAACTGTGAAGCAATCCTGCCATGTGGTAGGTAGTAGATAAATATGTTCGCCTAAGAAAGTGAAAATGTCTCCAAATCCGAGGGTAGCAAAGTCGACAGCAGAAAAATGTTGAGTTAGAGAAGACTCTAGCTTGCAAATTTCCCTTAATAAGGCTAATTGTTTTTTCGGATAAGAGCTTATGTCATCTAAAACTTGATTGGAGACCAAAAAATATTCCTTTGCAAATGTCAGAACATCTTCAAGAGTAATGCCTGGAAAGTGACATGGTCGAAGATAATCAAGTTTTTAACCAAAACTTTAAAATTAAAGCAAATAACTAGTTTCCTCTTTTCTTCGGGGTGTTTGGATGTGCATTTTGCAAGTGTAATTGCCACTTATAAATGGAGAGCAGCTGCTATAAGAAGGGGATAGTTAAGTAAGTTTAAATGCATTCCATAACCTCTTTTTTTTATCAAATTCTTACCTGTTTCTCTTAATTTGATTAAATCATTATTTTCAGTTCAATTGCACATCTAGACATCCCAATTTGAAACACATAAAAAAAAAAAAAAAAAAAAAAAAAAAAAAAAAAAAAAAAAAAAAAGAAGAAGAAGAAGAAGAGAGAGAGAGAGAGCCAAAAACGAATAACTATATTGGGATATAAATAGAACAAAAGGCATGTAACTTACCAGCACGACCCTTCCAAACATGCTTACTAATGTCTTTTACAGCTGGCTCAATATTTGTTTTAACATCATTGGCACATGTGGAGGAATTGGTATTTGCTAGTCCTTCTTTTCTGATTTTTTCAGGGACCAAACTCATACGATCCCATAAACCGAACTTTATAGATGCAATCTGTTAAAAAAATAAAATTTGTATTAAAGATAAGGTTACACTACCTTGATGTTGAACGGTTGTATGAAACTGGACATAGATAACTTACAGCAACATTTAGCAATCCAACATATGGATATGATGAAATCATTTTATTTAAATCATTAGCCTTCTTTTTTTGCTTCTTTTGAGTTTGACCATGATAAAAGTCAAGCATCTTGCCAAATATCTGCAAAAAAAATATGGAATTAGAACAAGGAACTAGTGTAAGAACGTGATATGTGACAAAAACGGACTGACGACATACCTCAACTACATTCTCATCTTCACATAACTCTTTCCAGATCTTAATAAACCTCCATGTATGCCCATCCACTGCATTATTATCAATATATCCTGTTTCGACATCCTCACAAAAAAACTCCCGTTTATAGTTCAGCGCACTAATCCACTTTGTATGTGTTTTATGAATTAAATATTTTGTGCAATAACTGAGTTCGGATACTCGTAACCCTTTATGAGAAGCACCATGATCACTGCAACTTTTGATCTCATGGGTCAAACTACAATCCATTTCAGTATCCAACCAAGTGCGTGGAATTTGTGAAGCTGCAGCTGCAGAAGGGTCAGAAGTAGATGCAGCTTGTGCATCATCATTTTTATTGTTAGCTGCTTCGTTAGCAGTGTATCCATCATCCTCCTGGTTGTCATTAATCAGTGATCCATCAGAACACTTCTTTAGAACGTTGCCTTCAGATCGCCTTCCACACATCATATATCGAATGTGCATACTGTAAATGTTCATCAGAAGGAAAAAAAGCAATAAAAGAACCACTTTAAATGCACAGTCGTTTTTATAATAGTCTAAGTAAGTCGAGAAACACACATAAAATCCATACCCCAGACTTTGAATCCGTACGCAAAGATTTTCTCCGTTTTTCTTCCTTTTCATTGCTATAAACTCCAACAAGTCATCAACCGTAATGGTCTTTTTCGTTCTAAGAGTGAGTAGCTTGAGGTCAGCGACAATTTGTTCAGTTGTAATCTTGCAGATTTCGGTGACATCAGGTCCTATCGAAAAGTAATGCACAACTAGTGGATGCTTTAAGATGGGTCCCAATTCAAGTTCTTCAAAGCTCTTGATCCCCTCATTGTCACAAATTGCCAACACCAAATCATGTAGCGATGTGATCCTTTGGACCGCAACAAAACAGTTTATAAAAGAGTTGACCTACAGGATCGAAATCAGATGTTCAGTTTTAATACAAACTTTGTATGATTACGTAAGCAAACATGCTTTACCAGAACCCACAACAATATCAAATAATCTCTATGGACTACAATCAAACCCACTAGCTAGTTGAATAATCACGACAATATTTCTAGAAATTAAATTTATTATCAAGTTCAGTATCTTTTTACCATATACTACATTTCCTAATAACATTAAATAAACCCCCGGTAAGGCGAGTCTTAGACTCACATGTACGCGGGCCAACCTAGGTATCACCATGAACATTTTCAACCCTTTCCTAGCTTGCCACCCCAAATGTGTATGTAGTGAAGGTTGAATCTTATACCTCTTGTAAGTCAGGTGCCTTGCCGCAAAAACGTTTTAAAACTTAAATCTAATTATTACAAAATTAAATAAAATAACTACCGTTATTATATGTTAGGGCCATGGTTTATTATATGTTAGTATATGTTACGAAACGCTTTTGTAAAACAAACTACCACCGTTAACACCAAATAAGAGTACTATGAGTACTCATATTGCTTTTTGCCAAACATAGCTAAAATAATAATCTCTCTGTCCCAAACTAATAGTCCACATTTCTATTTTAAGATATATTACTAAATACATATAGAGAAGTTTGATTGGATTTACCTTTCATTGAAATTATTATTACAAACTCTAAAATAAGGTAAAATTATCATTCTGCTAAAGTTAAGAAATAAAAAACCAGCGTTTTGAAACCCGGGTCGACCCAGCTGGGTTAACCGGTTCGACCGGTTCCGGCCAAAAAAACAGGTCAAAAAACCCGGGTTTCTAAAACCGGGTTAACCGGTTAAACCCGCCGGGTTTTGAGTGACCCGGGTCAACCCGGTTCTCGAAACCCGAGCGGGTTTCAAATTTTCAAAAATTTTTAATAAAATCTGGGTTGACCTGGTGGTCAAACCGGTTGACCCGGTGGTCGAACCGGTTGACCCGGCGGTCGAACCGGTTGACCCGGTCGAAAAACTAAAAAAATAATAAATTGAAAACCAGGTTGACCCCGTGGTCGAACCGGTTGAACCAGTTGACACGGTGCCTGGTGACTCATTGGAAAAAACAGTAATAAAAATAAACTTTACACAAAAAGCAGTAATAAAAATAAAGTTTACCTTTGCTTCAGTAATAATAATCTGATACAAAGAAGGAACATTCTGCATATAACACCCTAACGACTCGAACGAATCCGCTTTCAGCATCACTAACGCTGCCTGCGAAACTCTCCACGCCGTCACGCTTTCGCCTGCTGCCAAAAGATCACCGTGAGCTTTCTTAACTGCTGCATCGATCTCCGCATTTCGGCTAGTTCCGCCTTTGTTTCGTTGCCGACGAGTGTGTCCGTACATTTTTACTTGTGTTGGTTGATCGTGGATTGGTTTTTTTTGCTTTTTGAAAGTCAGTTAAAATAGTAGTCGTTTTTATGGTCGTCTATTGGTCTTTTCAACCCGGGAAATAATAAATTATTGATTTGGGGAATAGTGGGACTAATGAGGTTGTGACACGTGGATGCTTTTTTATTTTTTAATAGACATTTGCAGAAAGGAAAAAAGCATCTCTATTATTGCAAATAATTGCAACATTATTTTGTGTTAAATTTGTCTACATTTTCATATTTTGATTTTAGTTGAATATTTTTAGAGCAAAAGGTGGTGAGGTCTGGGTTTCGTTTTACATTAAAAATGTTGTCACGTCAGATTTTCACTCTATCACTAAGTTTCTATCACTTAGCCTAAAACCATGCTTCATCATCACTCAAATTATAGCATACCCTCGGGTCGCACAGTTTTTTATTTTTATATTTTATTTTTTAAAGCAACATATAAAAATCAAAACATTACATGATTTAAATAAAATAATTTATCAAATTTATACATTTTATGGACTAATTATGTAAGAAAAAAATCAAAGAATTAACAACACAAACTTAATAAGGACTAACAGTGCAAGAACTTAACAAACGGGGTTAAAAATTAGTACAACCAATTTTTAAAAGCCTGCAAGTTAAAAAAGATTAAAAAAAAATAATAATAATAATAATAAGCTTCAAGTGTTATCTTCTACTTCTCAGTGTGCGGGCAAAAACACACAAACACATACCGATAAATGATGAACAACAAAAACACACAAAGACATGCTAGTGAACAAACACATACTAGTTAACAACAAAAACTCAAACACAAATATAAACCCAGGTAGAATTTAGAAATCAAAAGAAAAAAAATGGATAATGTGGTTGGTGGCCACGGCGCCGCCATTTATAACGCAAACATCATCGTAAGTTCTCGCGTAATTCATTATGCGCCATAGTCCTGTGAAGCCACCATACCGTGAGCTCTTAGATTGCGGGATTAATACTATTAATAATAAATTCAATTTTTATTTAAAGTATGTATTTTGTCATGCATTTTAAACTTATTGATTAACACTTATCTAAGACACATAAATACTACATTGTGTTTAATTGTTGCGTCAAACTTTTTAAAACTGAGATAACACATAGGATATATATTGTCTAAAACACATTTTACATCAAACATTAAACATTTTATAAGATTCTTTTATATGAAGTTGTGTGTGGCGAGTCTACAAATTAATAAGGTTACTAAGGGCATGTTTCTTTTATTTTCCTTTTTGCATTAAGATCCTGACCAACTAAATGGCCTAGTTACTAACCTCATCTACTATCTATATAAAACAAGGTTTTCTTGACCAATCTACTCTCCAAAAATCTTCTAAACCTGCCACGTGGCATTTCCCCCTATCCAACGGTTCTCCTTGCTTTAACATCTAAGAAAGTCAATGCAATTAAATAACCTTCAACCATTCTTCTCATACACGCTTCATTAATCAGTTTCCCAATTCAGTTTCAATTCCACCCTAATGTCAATCATTCTAAACCACAAAAAATTCATAACGATTCAAATTCAAATTTGATCCATACCATATTGCTGATCTATCTCATTCATTTTTACAGATCTTAAAAAAACACACGCACACACACACACACATTTTCTATACAATTTTTGTTTCGTTGTCAGATTAAAAGGAAGCAATTTCAACTTCAATTTCAAAATTAAAAATTTCTAAACGCTAATATAATTTTTCCGTTTTGCAGGTTGATGATCTTTAACTTGAATGAAATAAGCAATACCTAAAAACAATTTGTTATTTTTCGGTTTTGTTGAAGAAGGTGAACGAAGAAGTTTTTATTTGCACACAGGTTCTATATCGATTTTATTTTTTTATTGATTAATTAGTTAATTGTATGATTTAGGTCTTGATGTTTAGATTCTTCAAGTAAGATATACAAGGTATCATTTTTTTTTTGACTTTTCAAGTATGATATTGAATCATGATCTTTTTATATTGCGTGACTGATTATCGGATTATTTCGGAAATTATGGCTGGTTATATGCACATAATCTGTTTGATAAAATACCTCAACAAAACTTGGATTACAAAATGTGCTCTAAAGATTGTTGATCTTTATAAATTTTGGTGACAAATTAAGGTTTTTATGATCAAGTTATATCTATTATTATAATCATCTATGTTGCAAGACCATGTGCCGCTACAATTTTAATCATCTATGATAAAGCAAGTTTTTAAAATTTTGAATCTTTAATAATATTATTGTTTATTATTCATTAATTTTCACTTTATGAAGCAAGGAGGGGGAGGTCAACACTTGGGCTCCAAGGTTTGGTCTATGGCTTTAGATTTTGTGCACATGAAGACTCAGAAGGCTCAACTACAACTGGGTGCATACATTCTGATATTTTGTATGCGTGTATTTCGTGAAATATATATTTATATCTATTCAAAATGGATGAGTGATCATATTTTTTTAATAAAAGAACTCACTTATGTGAACATTTTAACAATTTATTATATTCAAGATTGTGCTTTCGACTACTTATATCAAATGAATCATGACTTTAAATTACATTAACTTTGTATTTGCTTGAAGAAAAAAGTCTTCTTGTTTTAAAATAACTAGCTAACATAAATGGTTTGAACATCAAAATTGTTTTTTTTTTCTTTTTCTTTTTTCTTTTTTCTTTTTGTCTTTTAAATAGAGAATCGCAAGAAGTAAGCGATCACAAACATGCTTATGTTGAAACTTTTTTAGTTATGGCAATAAAAGCTTTTCTCTAATGACTTAAGGTTCGAGTTACTTGAGGTTATGCGGTTGTTTTCTCCTCTTATTTCTGCAGATGAGAAGATAATGGAATGGGAAAAAAAAGAAGTTTGTTTATGTTTATTGGTGAGAAGAGAAAATAAGAAATTTGTTTGCTTAATTTTAGACTTACGAGACAAAAATGATTTTTTTTTCATTTCATTTTTGCAGTTTGGAGCCGATTATTGCTAAAACATTCACTAAATTAGAGCCAATTACAACTTAATAGCCGATTATTGCTAAAACATTCACTGAATTGGAGCCAATTACTACTTAATATTCCTTGGAAATTAATTATGCTACAAAACATTTACTAAAATGTAACATCTAATTATTGCTAAAAAATTAAAAGGCTAAAAATCAGGAATTATGCATCCGAATTTTTGCTTCAAAATCTTAATATATCATTCACATAGGGCCATTATAATTACATGACAAACACACAAGGTTTAGGCACAAATAACATATACATATAATTCTGCTAAATAAAATTTATGAACTACTAGAGTGAAATTAAAAGTGATAGTGACCTGGATTCTGTCATAATTGTTCCTTTGTCCCACCTCGACATCGTTGAGGTTTAGCGTGAATTGATAACGACCCGGACCATGAGCTAATGGGGCATTTTTCCTCTTTATCGCTTGGTCCAACCCCAGAACCTCATCCAGTGCTAATTGAAGTTTAACATCAAATAGAACCAAGTCTCGAGGTAACAAAGCTTTCACAATCTTTATCCTTTCTTAAGCAACTTTGAAAATATTAGACCTACTCACAATAACAAGTTCAATAATAATTTATTCATTTTTATATTTCAGCAAGCAGTTTAAAAAGCGTAAGAGGGAGCTAAATTTGATAAAATGGAAACGGACGAATTCATTACTATTGAAGATGAGGAAATAATACCACCCGGATAGTCCTCAATCAGGAGTGTGAGGCGCTTTAGAAAAAATCCATTTTCAATCTTTCACAATAGTAATATGTTTAAATTTTGTTTCAAATCCGATGCACATCATTTTTTTAAAATGTTGGTTTCATGATTTACTTTACCTCATTAGCATCCACATGATCATTTTTTAGTAACGTGTGGTTTCGCCTATAAAACTTAAATACTTGATACGATAGTTCAATATTGGCCTATGCAACGAAAACTTATGAGATTATATACACAAACATATTACACACTTAGGGGTTACATATAAAAGAGTCAACAAGAAGAGTTAAAATCATGGATCAACAATACTTTTACTAACATCATCTTAACATATTACAGTTCATCCATTATGTTCAATTCTCAAACTTAACATTTTATTATTAAAAACTTGCCTAAATCCTCAAAAACAATAAAAGCTATCATTAGTTGTACCTAAATAAACTTTCAACTTGGATTATCTGTAAAGATCAGTTTCTCTTAACTATTTTTGTGAAAAACTAGAAGGGGGGTTGAATAGTTTACCATTTAAAATCTTTTTAACTTGTTTGATTAGCTTTGAAACTTTTCGTTTGATCAAAGATATATATACACAAACACAATATATAACATGCAAGTAAATGAAAGAAACGATCAAACCACAACACGAGTATTTATCGTGGTTCGGCTACAAGGACTCTTTTTCCTTGCCCTACGTCCACGCCCCGAGTATCCAACTCGAGAGTTTATTTCACTAGTCAACAAGCTCCTTTCACCGGCGGAGAAAACCTTACACGTCGCTTATACACGTTTACTGACACTAAGCTAGATGTCGAGTTCTTTTACAAGGATACAACCACCCCCGTTAGTTCTTTTACAAGGGTACAACAACTCCCGTCACACTTTATATTTTGAGGACTAAAATACTAACCGATCACTACTGAAAATACACAATCAAATTAAGTGTAAACTATACAAGTCTACACAATGCTAAGCTAGCAAGTCTTGCAACGTTGTGTTGAATACTTGTAACTTTTTATGAACTCGTGAATCTCTTTGCTACAAAAAGAAACTTCACATATGAGATGTTAAAGGGTTAGATGAAAGAATGAATGAATGTGTGAAAATATGATCTAGAGTGATAAGCCAAAAATCAAACATGTGGCTTAGTATTTATAGCAAAACCTTCTGCAAGCCTGGCGGATACGGCGGAACCCTCATATGGGTTCCGCCCGTGTACCCCCAGGGTTCCGCCGGGCTTGCAGTTGGTTTTGCAATAAATCTTGCAAACCAAACAATGTCACATCTCATTATACCTAGTCAAACACAAAACTTGCAAGCAAACATATGGTTAGTCAAACACACTTTCTTTCCATAAATGTATATTGACAAAACTTGGCATAAATGTGATGTGACATTTTTATTTTAAGAAATAAAAAGTGTTGTGTTTTATGAAATGTAAAATGTAGCAAAAGTCTAGTTTATGCAAGTCTTTAAAACTAAGATTATGTTTTACTTAGAAACTAAAGTTTACATTTTGTCTTTAACAAAACTTAGCAAAGATCGTAAAATATAAATAACGTTTTTAGGCGATGTTTGTATTAACAATCTCCCCCTTTTTGTTGATGACAAAACATAAACTTTGTTTTTAAGTAACTCACAAAATCTTGGTGTTTAAGACTTTAAAAAAAAATTATATTAAACTTGTTTTACTTAAGTGATGAAAATCATATTAAGTTTTAAAGATTTAATATATTTCTCCCCCTTTTTGTCGAAACAAAAAGTAGAGTAGCGAAGCGGAATCATGCACGTGCTCCCCATTGGTTGTTACTCCCCCTAAAAGGAGTGCCAAGATGGGAAACATGGATTTTGATCCTACAAAAAAAATTGGTTAGTTGGTGATATATATATATAGTCAAGCTTGTAGTTACCACACACATTGCAACCACAATGACAACACAAAAATGATCAACCAACAATGCAAGTAAGTAAGTAGAAAGAAATATCATTCCAAGTAAAATTTGACTTTTAAAAGTCAAAGACAAGAAATGGGAAAGATTCTTCTATTTCTAAAAGAAAAGCTAAAAATAACCAAGAAAATAAAAGAAAATCAAATCCTACTTTCCTAAATGGGGCAAAAGGCCTCCAAAGGTTGTCTAGGATTTGTTTGGGTGAGAAAGAGCATCCAAACGTTCTATGACGTGTTGGAATGCAAAACGGGTTTCATCTTGGAATTAGTGAAGCAACAATTTGATGCTTGCACCCATTTGCTCACAATTTGAGCAAACATGGGGATGGGTGGGTGGAAATGGGTTGGTTTTGGTTTCTTGGTTTGAGGGTTGGTTGGTTTTTGGTTCTTGGTTAAAGGATGGGTTTGGTATAGAGTCAAGCAAGGTGGTTTGAAATTTCATTAACTCTTTAGAAACAATTTCATAATTAAACCTCTACCAAGAAACTGCAAACAATCTTCCTCTTCTACCCTATGTCGTGTTTCAGTAACTCCTAATTTCTTAAACTAAACAGATTTTGTTTTTCCTTGTGGGACACATTTACCTGTTTGTTTATTCTTCCATGATAGCCACATCATGATTATTACTCCCTCCATCTCAAAATTATTGTCAGTAGACAAAAAATACAAAGTTTAATAAAAGTTTGGCCACTTTAATTTTATCATAAATTGTAGTTGAGAGCAATTAACAGTGAAGGGAAAACATCATATTGTATTATTGAAATGAGAAAGTGAATTACAACAAGTATTTATAGATGGTTACATGCTTCACTACTCTAACTGAATTAACTAACTAACTCATCTAGAATCTTCTAGAAGCTATTACAAACTACATGTATTGCTCTGCATAGCATAAACTTCAATGGTTGAGCAGTTGTCTTTGTAAATTGAACTGAGTTGACTTTATGTGGTGAAGTAGCTGACTTTGACTTTGACTTCTCCATAGCTGAGCTTACTTCATCAGTATCACCTTTACCCCCCCCCCCCCCCCAAAAGTAGGCAGTGTGTATGGATCACACATGCCATACTTGGAAAGACAATTGTAGTGTAAGACTTTGCATAAACCCTTGGTAAGTACATGTGCTGATTGTAGTCTAGAAGGTACAAAAGTAGGAAGAATAGAGCCTTCTCTGACCTTGTGTAACAATTCGTAATTTCAGGTTAATTACCATTCCCGGAAAATTTCACTATTCACTTTTACTATTCATTTTTCCCGAAACTTTCCCGAAAGTTGATTTTTATTTGATATTCTCGAGTGATAAATCATTTCCATGGAAAATTAAATGTTTGACATTCGTCAGATCATTTTCGTGAAAGTTATTAAGGAATTACACGTTTTAGGGTAAAACGTCATTCAGAAATTCTACGTACAACGAAACTCGACCGCGTTAAGTGACCCCGCATCAGAAAAATGTTTGACACACTCATGATTTATCTGAGAATTAATCGTGACTGAGAAAAACATGACCAAAGACTTCCCGGCAGGTCACCCAAGCCAGTACTATTCTCACATGAGCACGCTTAACCGTATGGGCGATTAACCGTTAGACCACAAAACGCGTTTCTAACACGATTTGAGTTTTCAACTTATTAGAAAAAGTCAACATATTTTTCCCTCCTCCTTTGACCAAAAATCATCCCTTGATACTATAAGTCATTTCGTGATTTTTAGACTTACGGTTTGATGTCTAAAAGACATTTAATACCAACCGACACTAGACTGAGCCCAGTCTAGACATTATAAGTCATTTTAAATCATTTTTATCACATTATAAAAGTAACATTTTACTTTTCTCAATTTTACGCAATATTCGTACGTTTTACGTATTACGCGTTTTAGACCCGTGTTTCCAGTTTTTAGCAGGGTTTTACCACCCAAATGGAACCTACCACTCATTTTATATTTTATTATGGGACATATGGACATGTCTAACAATACTTTAAAGTTTCATAATTTTACGACACCCGGTTTTACGTTTTGAGGCCTAACCATTTACGGTTGGCATTTCCCGGAGTCAAAACTAGCAAATATCTAGATTTTATCATCCAAGCCAAGCCAACTCACCCCCTAGGTCTTGTGAACCGTCATTAGGGGGGGGGAGTCATCCCTTGTGTGGCTTGATCCTAGGCAAGGTTGGCTTAGATGTGTTACAAGTGTATAAGCTTGTTAAGAAAGCTTTGCATAGTCATTGAAATGTAACCTCCTCATTTTAGTATAAAAAGAAGTCATCCCCTCTCCTAATGTTCATTCAAACGCCACACATAACACACCATCCTCTCATCCTTAGCTCATTTGCTTCCAATTTCAAGCAAGGTTCAAGAGCTAGTTCAAGATAGAAACCCTAGGGTGATCTTAGGTTACCAAAACTCTTCCAATCCCTAATATACTTGGTGATTTCTCTTGAGTTTAAATCCACTCAATTCACCTCAACTTTCATTACATCTCTTTCAAGAATACCAAGGGTAGAAAGATTGCATGAAGTGAAAAAGGGTTGAAGCAAGTCTATCAAAGTCCTATCCTTACATGTTAACTTCCTTTCATCTTTGAAAGCCAAAAGTTGTGAGCCAAACCCTAACTTGATTCTTGTTAAATAATCATGTTCATGTTATTTACATATTATTTGTGCTATATATTGTCTTGTTATCATGTCCATGATGTATAAAAATGACCAAAACAAGTTTTTGTTATTGATTGTTACAACAAGTTACTAAAACAAGTAAACTAGTGACTTTCTTAGTAAGACCTGATCAAAATGGTAAAAATATGATGTTGGATCATTACATATTACAGTAGAGGACTTAACAAGGAAACCATAGCAATTTGAACCACCTAAAACGAGTATACGAGTCAAAAGTTACGCCCATTTGAAGTTACCAAAGATTTCCGGCAAAACTGCCTAAACCTTACTGAATCGCATTCTGACTTTTTGAAAGTCCCACTTCTGGTCCGATTCATCAAAAAGTTAAAACACGAAAGTTGTCCGGAATGACGTTTTCGTTCAGGAATAAAGAAGCTCGAGCCCTGAAAACGCTTTCCGAGTGATAAATTTCTTCAAATTCTAAACAGCCCATTTTTAGACAAAGTCATTACATATAGGTTATGGTTTATGAAGACCAAAGGGGTCTTATGACCTATAATCAAGACCACCACCATGGATAGAGCCAAGGTTGTGTCTCATGACCTTGAAACAAGGACTAAGGGTCATGGCTAGGCCATGACGAAATGACCATAACAACTTACATAGGCGTAAACATGAAACAATGAATTAGGCGATAACATGAACAAGCAATTTGGATCTACTTCACTTAAAAGGAAACCATGAGTTATTACCAAGAGAAAATGGTCATTCAAGACTTATGAAACTACCCCTAATAACAATCTTCATGTACTAATAAACTTTCCTAAGTTTATTCAAATATCGGACATGTAACTTTTCGGATCAAAACTTATATCTATATATTTCATCAACTACTACAATAGTAGGGAGCCTCATGTGAGGAGTTCATTATGTAAGCCGTCGAGTTGAGTTGTGGATTTACGAGTTAAAGTGTCCTGGCTCCTCGAACGCTTACTAACATGACTTCTGAATTATGTCGGCCCAAACGGTAGTAAACGATATACCAAAACATACATGTTTCATGAATCTTTCTTTCAAAGACTTACACTATACATCATACCACATCATGGACTAGATGCAAGATATATTTATTGGCGTGTTTATGTTTCCTTAGACATTATTCCAAACCTAAGTTACAACCATTATTCTAGGTTGCTCGTAGAAGTTCTTACGACATATCCATCATTCTCATTATACTTCATGCAACTCAAGGTGAGTTCATAGCCCCACTTTACATTACTTCAATGTTTTACAAACCCTTGGGGGGGATACATGCTATTATTTTTCTACTCGAACACAATACTTTCTATTGTATGCTATTCGACTATGTTTTATTATCACTAAGTAACAACCTTGCTAAACCGAGATCCCTTATTATGAACCATTTAATCACTAGCAATAGTGAGCGCAAATATTGTGAATAGGCCTATTGGGATTGACGAAACCCATTTGTATTGACTAAGTTCAAACAAATGCATTAATATTTGAGATTTAGGTATGTTAGCAAAGTACCTACCGGGATAAATCTGCCGATCGATATTGGTACACGTTAACGTTATGGTGTCATAAGCTTAGTGTATAATAACCTTTCCGGGCATATAATAACGTAGCCTACCTGTTTTGTTTCCAAACATTGGTGTGAGTTTATAGCTCACACTACGATTATTGTGTTCAAACGATTTAACTACAAACACTACGATTATTGTGTTCAACGATTTACTACCAACACTTTGTGTTCAAACATTAAACAAACTCTATGAATATCACTCAACCTTTGTGTTGACCTCTCAAGCATGTATTTCAGGTTCATGACGATCAAGGATGGCACGGAAGGACACGGATACTCAAGAGGGCTATAAATTTTATTATCATTCAAAAACACATTTATTATACATTGTAAACATGGAACCATTTGGGACCTCATTTTGTAAATCTCTGATATTTATACAATTTGAATGATAAATCTTTTAAAACGACTCAATTGGAGTTCGTTTTCTATTATTGTGACTATTGTGCCGTCAAGTAACACCCAGTTCGAATTCCGCTGCATCCATGAACGCTGGGGTGTTACAGATTGGTACCAGAGTCATGGTTATAGAGAAACGGGTCTAATTGAGACCTAAACTATAACTACAACTACAAGCAAAACCATTTTTATAGCCTTCCGCTCTCCGTGTCTTCCATCCTCCAGACGATTATGGACTTAGTAAGCATGTTATGCTACACAAACATATAAGTATATTGATATATACACACTAAGCATTTTATGCTACATGAACACATATAAGTATATTGATATATACACACTAGGCATTTTATGCTACATGAACACATATAAGTATATTGATATATACACACTAGGCATTTTATGCTACATGAACACATATTAGTATATTGATATATAAACTCGGTTTATTTTCAATCATTTATCTAAACAATGGACTAAACATATCTGTGTATGCCTATTCTAAGGCATTTCGGCACAGCCACACTCTCCCAATCATGTTCCTACTCCGACATTATATGTCCAAGACATTGTAACTGATTGCAATGGTCTTTCCTATTTTCCAAGACATTGTGAGATACAATGGTCTCATTTATTTTTCAAGACATTGTGAGATACAATGGTCTCATTCACTTTTCAAGACATTGTGAGATACAATGGTCTCATTCATTTTCCAAGACATTGTGAGATACAATGGTCTCATTCATTTTCCAAGACATTGTGAGATACAATGGTCTCATTCATTTTCCAAGACATTGTATGATACAATGGTCTTAATCATTTCTCAAATGTTTTGAGTCACACAATGGCCTAACCTACTTCCCAGACATTGTGAATTGCACAATGGTCTAACCTACTTCCGAGACATTGTGTTTTGTGCAAATGGTCTCTAGAATTATTCCATCACATCATCAATATCATTTCTTATGATATCAAAAACCCGTCACAATCTATCGATTTCAAAACAAGAAATATGAGATTTCTAAAGGACAAACAAATCCATCACCTACAAAAGCTGAAGTTCAGCTTTACATTTATCAAAGTTTTCTTCTGAAACCTTCATTATAAAAAGTTCGTGATCCTGGCCAAGTATGTTCTAGTTTAGAACTACTTAAAACTTCCTTTCCATACGTACCTACCTTTACTATCTTCTATGCAATGGAATATGAAAACATACGTTACAAGTCTTGTATGGACGGGACTTGCAACTTAAGGGTTGATATCGCCTTTGTTTAGTGAACAGTTTCCCAAAACCAACGGACATATCACAAGTATACCTAATTTAGGTATTTGAAAATTTTATCGAACCTTGGCTAAATATAGACTAGTCACCTATATTTAACCTAGGGACAGTGGAATATAGTCTGACTAACTATATTCGACTTAAAATTTTCAAATACTGAGAGTAGTTGTACTAGGGTTATGTTTAGGTTGATTTCCTACATGAACACGATAAACCACCAGAATACATTAAAACAATCTAGAGATACGATAGTGTCTTACCACTCAGCGAAATCTTAACATTTTATTTGTACTACCTAACTTCATTCTTGAAAGTTTTCATTTATGAGATAATCCGAACTACTATCTGGGATAGTTATCAATTATTCTCTTCATCCTGTAGAAGTACTATCCTGTTTAGGTCCTAAGAATACCATTCCATCATAAACCTTTAAAATCTCTTAAGATTTTTAAAGCAAACTCAACATCTATACCTAAGAGTATTAATGTTAAGCATACACTACACACTTTTGTTCATCAACATATCACGTCATTATCTTCACAACCGTTACAAACACAAGCTCATTAACAGATCTTGATGCACTTTTAAAGCTCAAATCATCCTTAGTTACACCACAAGCACCCTTATCAGCTTTACAAGTTTGAATATTCATCTTGTACTTTTGTTACACCAGTGTCATCTCGTAATACACTACCTTGTAACTCACCGGCTAAGTATGAATGTTGGGTTGGGAATTCTTAAGTAGGATGATTTGTAATTATTTGAATGGATTGGGATGCCTTTTCATTTAAATAAAGAAATTGTAAATCATTGAACCATAAATTTATATTCCTCTATTTACATTGTTTGGGATGCCTCTCTATGTAAATAAAGAATTATAAACAAGTGGGCTTATTTGTATCCGAAATAACATAAGTATGAAGTCAACCTACATTACATTGCTCGGGTATGGCATGATACCTACATTACATTGCTCGGGTATGGCATGATACCTACATTATATTCGCCACAAGAAATCCTATCTTTTCACCGACATCGCTTCAAACCATGACATAAACACTAGGTACAACAACCGATTACCTACTAGACTATGATTGCGACTACTATCCCAATTTCCATTGATATTCCACTACTATATCAATTTCCATTTATTGGATTCCTATGTAAATTGCTATTGTTGTTCAACTGTTATATCAATTGCTATTGATACTTGACAACTATATCAATTTCCATTTTGATATTTAACTATATCAATTTCTGTACAACTACTATATCAATTTCTATTAATAATCGACTGCTATATCAATTTTCTTTGATATTCGACTATTATATGGATCTCTACTGATATTCAACCATGTTATCAATCTCTATTGATACACCATATTCTGAGACAAATCAAACTACATCACTAGTAATTCCAGACTTTGGTCCTCATAAGTAACCACACATCTTTATCGACACCACTCCAACATATGACACACATAGAACTTCGGGACGAAGTTCCCCGTAAGGGGTAGAGACTGTAACAATTCGCAATTTCAGGTTAATTACCATTCCCGGAAAATTTCACTATTCACTTTTACTATTCATTTTTCCCGAAACTTTCCCGAAAGTTGATTTTTATTTGATATTCTCGAGTGATAAATCATTTCCATGGAAAATTAAATGTTTGACATTCGTCAGATCATTTTCGTGAAAGTTATTAAGGAATTACACGTTTTAGGGTAAAACGTCATTCAGAAATTCTACGTACAACGAAACTCGACCGCGTTAAGTGACCCCGCATCAGAAAAATGTTTGACACACTCATGATTTATCTGAGAATTAATCGTGACTGAGAAAAACATGACCAAAGACTTCCCGGCAGGTCACCCAAGCCAGTACTATTCTCACATGAGCACGCTTAACCGTATGGGCGATTAACCGTTAGACCACAAAACGCGTTTCTAACACGATTTGAGTTTTCAACTTATTAGAAAAAGTCAACATATTTTTCCCTCCTCCTTTGACCAAAAATCATCCCTTGATACTATAAGTCATTTCGTGATTTTTAGACTTACGGTTTGATGTCTAAAAGACATTTAATACCAACCGACACTAGACTGAGCCCAGTCTAGACATTGTCTAACAATACTTTAAAGTTTCATAATTTTACGACACCCGGTTTTACGTTTTGAGGCCTAACCATTTACGGTTGGCATTTCCCGGAGTCAAAACTAGCAAATATCTAGATTTTATCATCCAAGCCAAGCCAACTCACCCCCCTAGGTCTTGTGAACCGTCATTAGGGGGGGGGGGAGTCATCCCTTGTGTGGCTTGATCTTAGGCAAGGTTGGCTTAGATGTGTTACAAGTGTATAAGCTTGTTAAGAAAGCTTTGCATAGTCATTGAAATGTAACCTCCTCATTTTAGTATAAAAAGAAGTCATCCCCTCTCCTAATGTTCATTCAAACGCCACACATAACACACCATCCTCTCATCCTTAGCTCATTTGCTTCCAATTTCAAGCAAGGTTCAAGAGCTAGTTCAAGATAGAAACCCTAGGGTGATCTTAGGTTACCAAAACTCTTCCAATCCCTAATATACTTGGTGATTTCTCTTGAGTTTAAATCCACTCAATTCACCTCAACTTTCATTACATCTCTTTCAAGAATACCAAGGGTAGAAAGATTGCATGAAGTGAAAAAGGGTTGAAGCAAGTCTATCAAAGTCCTATCCTTACATGTTAACTTCCTTTCATCTTTGAAAGCCAAAAGTTGTGAGCCAAACCCTAACTTGATTCTTGTTAAATAATCATGTTCATGTTATTTACATATTATTTGTGCTATATATTGTCTTGTTATCATGTCCATGATGTATAAAAATGACCAAAACAAGTTTTTGTTATTGATTGTTACAACAAGTTACTAAAACAAGTAAACTAGTGACTTTCTTAGTAAGACCTGATCAAAATGGTAAAAATATGATGTTGGATCATTACATATTACAGTAGAGGACTTAAAAAGGAAACCATAGCAATTTGAACCACCTAAAACGAGTATACGAGTCAAAAGTTACGCCCATTTGAAGTTACCAAAGATTTCCGGCAAAACTGCCTAAACCTTACTGAATCGCATTCTGACTTTTTGAAAGTCCCACTTCTGGTCCGATTCATCAAAAAGTTAAAACACGAAAGTTGTCCGGAATGACGTTTTCGTTTAGGAATAAAGAAGCTCGAGCCCTGAAAACGCTTTCCGAGTGATAAATTTCTTCAAATTCTAAACAGCCCATTTTTAGACAAAGTCATTACATATAGGTTATGGTTTATGAAGACCAAAGGGGTCTTATGACCTATAATCAAGACCACCACCATGGATAGAGCCAAGGTTGTGTCTCATGACCTTGAAACAAGGACTAAGGGTCATGGCTAGGCCATGACGAAATGACCATAACAACTTACATAGGCGTAAACATGAAACAATGAATTAGGCGATAACATGAACAAGCAATTTGGATCTACTTCACTTAAAAGGAAACCATGAGTTATTACCAAGAGAAAATGTTCATTCAAGACTTATGAAACTACCCCTAATAACAATCTTCATGTACTAATAAACTTTCCTAAGTTTATTCAAATATCGGACATGTAACTTTTCGGATCAAAACTTATATCTATATATTTCATCAACTACTACAATAGTAGGGAGCCTCATGTGAGGAGTTTATTATGTAAGCCGTCGAGTTGAGTTGTGGATTTACGAGTTAAAGTGTCCTGGCTCCTCGAACGCTTACTAACATGACTTCTGAATTATGTCGGCCCAAACGGTAGTAAACGATATACCAAAACATACATGTTTCATGAATCTTTCTTTCAAAGACTTACACTATACATCATACCACATCATGGACTAGATGCAAGATATATTTATTGGCGTGTTTATGTTTCCTTAGACATTATTCCAAACCTAAGTTACAACCATTATTCTAGGTTGCTCGTAGAAGTTCTTACGACATATCCATCATTCTCATTATACTTCATGCAACTCAAGGTGAGTTCATAGCCCCACTTTACATTACTTCAATGTTTTACAAACCCTTGGGGGGGATACATGCTATTATTTTTCTACTCGAACACAATACTTTCTATTGTATGCTATTCGACTATGTTTTATTATCACTAAGTAACAACCTTGCTAAACCGAGATCCCTTATTATGAACCATTTAATCACTAGCAATAGTGAGCGCAAATATTGTGAATAGGCCTATTGGGATTGACGAATCCCATTTGTATTGACTAAGTTCAAACAAATGCATTAATATTTGAGATTTAGGTATGTTAGCAAAGTACCTACCGGGATAAATCTGCCGATCGATATTGGTACACGTTAACGTTATGGTGTCATAAGCTTAGTGTATAATAACCTTTCCGGGCATATAATAACGTAGCCTACCTGTTTTGTTTCCAAACATTGGTGTGAGTTTATAGCTCACACTACGATTATTGTGTTCAAACGATTTAACTACAAACACTACGATTATTGTGTTCAACGATTTACTACCAACACTTTGTGTTCAAACATTAAACAAACTCTATGAATATCACTCAACCTTTGTGTTGACCTCTCAAGCATGTATTTCAGGTTCATGACGATCAAGGATGGCACGGAAGGACACGGATACTCAAGAGGGCTATAAATTTTATTATCATTCAAAAACACATTTATTATACATTGTAAACATGGAACCATTTGGGACCTCATTTTGTAAATCTCTGATATTTATACAATTTGAATGATAAATCTTTTAAAACGACTCAATTGGAGTTCGTTTTCTATTATTGTGACTATTGTGCCGTCAAGTAACACCCAGTTCGAATTCCGCTGCATCCATGAACGCTGGGGTGTTACACCTTGTCTCTCACAAAGAGACAGTCTAATTCAATGTGTTTGGATCTAGCATGATGAATTGGATTAGAAGCCAAAGCTAGAGTTGATGCATTATCACAAAGAACTGAATTAGTCTTTTCCTTTGATCTCTTTCAATACTTTCTCTACCATTATCACAGTTACATGGATAAACACAGAGATGTGGTGCTTCCAATGCATCCAATTCATCCCAAAAACCTTTCAATTTCTGATAATACACTTCAACAACACAATTAAGTTGTTTCAACTGAATCAAATCTTGTGTTAACTGGTATATCCTATGACCATCAATTTGTGAATAGTGTTCTTGCAACTTAAACCACAACTTTGAAATAGAATGAATGAAATTCAAATTGTTACTGATTTGTTCAACCACAGTATTCAAAATCCATGAAATAAGCATATCATTGTTTTTCTCCCAAAGTGCTCTAGTAACTGAATTAAGACTTGGTTCATGATACTCACCAGTTATCAATTTCATTTTGTTCTTTGCATTCAATGCAATTACCATTGACCTTTTCCATGAACTATAGTTATCTGAACCTGTGAGCTTCTTTGAGATCAGAATCCTGGGTGATCTGTTTGATGTGAGAACAGAGAATGATCAGAAGTAATGGTTCCATCTGGTGTGACATTCATTGTTGATGTTTCTGGTGAAGATGAAGACATTATGATGGTTATTGATGATGACTGTGATGGTTATGAGTGGTTTTGATGACTTTAAGTGCAAGAAATTGATAGAATATGACATAATATAATGGAGAATAGTGGTAATAGAAGAAGAAAATTTTGGCGGGAAAAGTTGTTGTGACTGAGAAGTTAGTTAAAATTGATCGGAAAAAGTTGTTACAATGATCAGAGATGGTTTGTTACCACGGTTTGTGGTTGCTCTCGTACCATATCATAAATTGGAGTTGAGAGCAATTAACAGTGAAGGGAAAACATCATATTGTATTATTGAAATGAGAAAGTGAATTACAACAAGTATTTATAGATGGTTACATGCTTCACTACTATAACTGAATTAACTAACTAACTAACTCATATAGAATCTTTTAGAAGCTATTACAAACTACATGTATTGCTCTGCATAGCATAAACTTCAATGGTTGAGCAATTTGTCTTTGTAAATTGAATTGCGTTGACTTTATGTGGTGAAGTAGCTGACTTTGACTTTGACTTCTCCATAGCTGAGCTTACTTCATCAGTATCACCTTTAATTTTCAACCAATCAAATAGAATATTCCTCCACTAGATTCTCTAGTTTTTATTTAAAAACGAAAGTGGACAATCATTTTGAGACATCCCCAAAAGGAAATATGGACATTAATTTTGAGACGGAGGGAGTAGTTATGATGCAACTTATGAACCTTGATACCAGTCGAATCCTAAATCCGATTAGGCTGTTGCTCAACCAAAAGGATCGATTATGATATTTATAATGTCATACTTAAACCCTAACAAATTGAGAATCTCAATGTAAAATTAAATAAAAATGCATAGCAAAGCCAAGTGCCTAAGCTGGTACCTCAATATAGCAAATAAGGAAAAAAACTCAAATCGAGAAAAAACGAAACCCCTAACGTGATCAACCAGAAGATTGTATTGTTGGCGTCTTTCTTTTTCACGTTAATCACATGCTTGCCTTTTCTTTTTCACCTATACTTCGCAGTATATTACGGAGTACTCTTTTTGGGCTGAAAGAAAAAGGCGTTGGTATTTACTTTAGATTGTAATATGGGCTCATTTTTTTAGTTTAGGTATGCAAAGACAACATTACTTTAGGTGTTGGTATTTTATTTAGTGAATGTTTTAGTAATCGACTTCAAATGTACCATTCCTTTTGCAAATATGATATTGTAAATCAAACAAAAAACACTTTTCTCAAAATAGATAGAAAATGGTGAAAAGGCAAAAAGATTTATTTTGTTTTAGTTAATAATTTCCTGTTAGATATTTTCACTCTTTTAGTAAGAGAAAGTAAATAAATAAACAATAAACATTTCCAGCCTAATTTTAGAATGGAACATTCTACCTCAAAATCAATTAAATCATTTTTTTTCTTTTTAAACTAGACGAGTACCCGTGCATAACAACGAGATTTTATAGCGACATATAGTTTATTGATAAAAAAAGTTTATAGGTTACAAACGAAAAATAATAAAAGTTTCAAGATTTGGGAATTAAACATAATGTTTTGAAACCCGGTTCGACCTGGGTAGTTCAACCGGTTGAACCGTTCTTGTCGAAAAATGGGTTGATTTAAACTGGGTCAACTTGCGAGGTTGGGTCGAAAACAGGTCAAATTAAACCGGGTCAACCCGCCAGGTTTGAAGCGTCCCGGGTCAACCCGGTTTGTGATTTGTATTAATAGTTTCCTTTTGAAATATACGTTTTCAACATTTCATTTTTTAGTTTCAACTTTTCACTTTTCAGTTTTTCCTTCGGGTACCCTGTGACGATTAACCGGAGAAATAGATCTCGATGAGGCCTAATTCACCAGTTTGTATCAGTTTCAACGGGTCCTCTCTGGTTCGTTTCCGGATGGTTTTTATTGGTTAGCCGAACCGGTGGCGACGCCGGTTCCCGATTGAACCTGTTGGTCCCATCCAGTTTTCAAAACTATATTTACCATCAACTTGTTAGGTTATATGAAGCTTTATCTGTTTTATTAATCTATACTACTATATAATGTATTTGGGACTATTCTATAATTAGAAAGGCTTAAAAATTCAGACTTTTACTTACTAATTATGGAAGGAGGAAGCAGGTAGACAGGTAGAGGCGGAGCTGAGTGGGGGTCACGATCAGTACCGGCCCTGGTACCGGGCGAAGTGGACGACGACCCAAGGCATCAAAATTAAGGGGGCATCAACTGATAGAGTCCTGGTAATTAATTGAACGGAAGAAAAAAGCTTACACTGTGTTTTAATGGAGTTAATTTTGTGGTGGGGAAGATGAACCAAAACGTATGTCAAAAAGGTTTATCTTGGGACCATCAAAATTGTTTTATTTTAGCCCCTTTGACAACTATAGATATTAAATATAACCCCATCTTAAATATCTTAGTTTAAATGAAAGAGTAAAGTAGGTAGTCACGATGAAAGAGTAAAGTTCAAAAGGAGTGTCTTTTTTTTAATTTAATTTTATTTTTGTTAGTGAATTACTATTTTCTTAATTTTATTGAACATAGACAACTAAACGTATAATTGAATAACGTAAAATATAGTCATAGTGTATCTGCCCCGCTTTGCGCGGGCATCCTTCTAGTTTGTATAATGTGTCATGTACTTTTCATTTTAGGGTGTTTAAAATAACATTAATTAGCGTGTTTAATTATTTCATATGGTTATGTTGTAGCTTATTTAAATTGTACATTATAAAAATTTTATTGAACTTTTTTAGTAAGTGGTGTTTTAATTGGTTGTATTTAATTTGGTAAATATGTTTTTAATTGGTTGTACAATGTGAATAAATTATTGTACTTTTAAGTAATGGGGTGTTTTAATAAAAATATTAATTACATTATTTTTCTCTCTCATATGACCAAATGTTGAAAACTCAACTTTTCACTTTGACTGTTTTTCTTTTATAAATAGTATAGATTTTTGTGTATATTTTTTTAATGACTCGGGAACACAACTTTTTCTTAGTTACTTTTATTTACTTTTCGTTAATAATTTACGTTTAGATACTTTCTGCTCTCTTAGTAAAAGAAAGTAAATAAATAAAAACAAAACATTTTCAGCCTAATTTAAGATGAAACATTATTTCAAAATCAATAGAATCATTTTTTTTTTTATTTTATTTATTTATTTTTTTTTTAAATTTAAGTGACTCAAGAACACTACTTTTCTTTTTAGCACTTCTTTTCATTTAACTTTAAGTACTTAACCGAAAATATAAAAAACAAAACCAAAACACATTTTTAGGTCACAACCCAAACCCCAAAACCCATTCCCGGTTTATTTCTTCCCCCTCCGCAGCCACCATGCACAACCGACCACCCTTCAACCACCGCAACAACCACCAACCACCACCCCAACAACCCCAACCACCATATCTCAACCAACTCAACTACCTCCTCAACAACTTCTACCACCAACAACAACAACAATTAAATCCCAATCCCATCTTCCCAAACCCTAACCCTAACATCACCACTCAATACTTCAATCCACCACAAATTGAATCCCAATCATTCAATCCGTACAACAACAATAACAACAGGCATGTACTTATTGAAAGGATTGACAAAGCGGCTGCGAAGGCGCGGCGAGAGATGATTGCGAATAGCGAATACGTTTCGGTTATGAAAGTGACGCAGAATGTGGTTCTGGCGCTTGAGAGCTGCTCGTGGGACGCGTTGGGTGTTCAGATGCATCATGTGCCTTCGCTTAATAGTCTTATGATGATTGAAGGAAAGGTTGTATAAAAGTGTTTATCGTGTCGATATTTTTTGATGTTAGCGTTAAATTAGGAGTGGTAGTTAGTTAGTTAGGAATAGATAAAAGCGATTTGTAGTGTATGCGCCGTTTTGATGTTAGCATTAAATTAGGAGTAGTTAGTTAGTTAGTTAGTTAGGAATAACTATTTGTTTTATAAAAGTGTTTGGTAACGTAGCTGTTATTCGAGTAGCATTTGAAAAGTAGTGTTTAGAAAACATAAATGCTCATTGCCAAACGAGCTTTCAATTATAAATCCTAACTACCTTCACAACAACTATTACCATCACCTAACTTCCTAATCCCTAACCCTAACATTATCACACAATACTTCAATCCACCACCAATTGAATCATCATTCAATCCGTACAACAACAATAACAACAGGCATGTACTTATCGAAAGGATCGATAAAGCGGCTGCGAAGGCGCGGAGGGAGATGATTGCGAATAGCGAGTACGTTTCGGTTATGAAAGTGTCGCAGAATGTGCTTTTGGCGCTCGAGAGCTGCTCGTGGGACGCGTTAGGTGTTCAGATGCATCATGTGCCTTCGCTTAATAGTCTTATGATGATTGAAGGAAAGGTAGTATAAAAGTGTTTATCGTGTCGATGTTATGGTGTTAGCGTTAAATTAGGAGTAGTTAGTTAGTTAGTTAGGAATGGCTGTTTGTTTAGCGTAGATGTAATATATTGCTTATCGTGTTGATATTTTGACCTTAGCGTTAAATTAGGAGTATTAGTTAGTTAGTTAGGAATAGCTGTTTGTTTTATAAAAGTGTTTGGTAAAGTAGCTGTTATTCGAGTAGCGTTTGAAAAGTAGTGTTTAGAAAACATAAATGCTCATTACTAAACGAGCTTTCAATTATAAATCCTAATTAGGAGTGGTAGTTAGTTAGTTAGGAATAGATAAAGCGTTTTGTAGCGTAGGCGCGTAGCTGTAAATTGTTTATCGATGTTTTGATGTTAGCATTAAATTAGTTGTGGTAGTTAGTTAGTTATTTATAGGCGTTTGTTTTATAAAAGCGTTAGGTAATGTAGGTGTAATCTATTGTTCATCGATGAATTGATGTTGGCGTTAAATTAGAAGTAGTAGTTAGTTAGTTAGGAATAGCTGTTTGTGTTATAGAAGCGTTTGGTAACGTAGCTATAATCTGTTGTTTATCGTGTGGATGTTTTGATGTTAGCATTAAATTAGGAGTGGTAGATGGCTAGCTAGGTGTAGCCGTTTGTTTTATAGAAGCGTTTGGAAGCGTAGTTGTAATCTATTGTTTCTCGTGTTGTTGTTAGCTTATAATTAGGGGTAGTAGTTAGTTAGTTAGCATATAATTAGGAATAGTTGTTTGTTGTATAAAAGCTTTTGGTAAGGTAGTAGTTGTTATTCAAGTAGCATTTGAAAAGTAGTGTTTAGAAAACATAAATGTTCATTGCCAAACGAGAATTTATAGTGTCGATATAAAGAATAGTTACATCTAATATACTGTTTAGTTTTGAGTGGTTGGATAAACTGATTATGATTGTGATGTTTTTGAGTATCCAGGATCATGACTTGAGCGGCCGGCTACCATGTAGTGAGGAATTGGCCTAGGCGGGGAGTACCCGGATTCAAAAATTTTATATTTAAATTTCGAAGTTATATGTATGACGTGCTCATAGGACCATAGGATTATTGATATGAACCTAGAAATATTGTAGAAAGTTAGAAACATGAATACAATTGCTCAAGTACTTCAAACTGACTTTTGAAGGAATTTTTACTGAAGTGAGGTTTGTGGCCAATTCGGCTCAACTTGTTTCGGTCATCGACCTTGTAGCGAGTAATCAACGATTACTCGGCCTTGTAAACCGAGTTTTACAACACTGTGTAGGATTACAATAGTTGGATATGTTTGGGGTACCTGGTAATATGATACTTATAGTTTATGAGCCAAGGGTTTGGATTAGGTTTGTAATCAAGCTGAATCTAATCAAGTTCATGTTCGAGCTCGACTCGACTACTAAAGCTCGAGTTGGAAACTCATTTTGAGCTCGATCAAAAAGTATAGGGCAAGCTCGAGCTCAATAAATAAGTGAGATATTTAGCTTGACTTGACTCGCACTGTGCACATATCACTTTGTATAGTAATGCAAATTAAGTAATTATATGTAAATAAACGGGTAAAAGTGTAATTTAATCAAAGCTCGATAGGACTTGCTAGCCTCATGGGCCTAGTATTCTGAAACCCAAGCTCGACTCCGAATCATACTCGAGAAGCTCAAGCTTGAGTGGATTAAAGTAGAGTCGATTTTGAATATTTTGCGAATCGATATTGATAAGCTCACTATGTCGTCTCTTCTCATCTCGCTTACATCCCTAGTTTGAACCTCGGCACAGGGGAGCGTCTACTTATCATAATTTTTGTTGTTAGGGAAATATAGTTGGTTGTAGATTCGCAGCCAAGGAGTTGCTTAAGAAAACTGAGTATTTTGGCATATAAATTTAGCTAAACGTGCCTGCCCTAAGTAACTGATTGCTGATCATGACAAGTCACATAAATACATTAGCAACGTAAAGTTAAGCACCCCCTTGTTTATAGCCTATTACAAAGTGTGTTAGTGCATGTAATATATGTGTGCACTTAAAACAAGTGTGTCGAACTATTTTAAAGATTTTTTTAAGCTATGTTGGCCTTTGTTTCTATGTTCCATTTTTATGTGTTTGTAGACATGAAAAGATTCATATCCTCATTTTCTGCACTCATGTCATAACAGTCGATGACTGTATTATAAAATTGATTTATCATATCTGATTTTCATTATTTTTGCATTCAGATAAACACATTCATTAATTGCTTTATTCGAGTCTGGAAGGTCACCACCTTAGCTGATTTAGAGGCAGCAATCTGCAAGAATGAGGGAGTTCAGCAGTTTGAAGACCTTGAGTTGGGACCTCTCATTCGACATCCACTAATAGTTGATTATTTTTGTGTAAGCCCTGATTCAACGAGAGCGTTTGAAATATCCAGCCAGGAGGTACTTAACTATCTTGTTAAGTTCATGGACGCTAATAAAGGCGCAGAGATCAAGGCTGATGAATTATTGGATTTCATTGCCAAAGAACGATCAGTTGATAGCAAGGAAAAGCTTCACGTACGTATCCAAAGTTTGGGGTATGCTTTTAGATTCCCTTGTAGTATTTTAGTCGCTAGCATTACACATATTGACAAATTTGTTGGCTTCAAGCCTATTCTTTTATAAAAACATAAATTATTAATTTGCTGACTAGTTTGTTACACCATTTTCCAAATTGTATTCCTCTTATGTTCATTTCAGTTAACTATTTCACAACAGCTTTTCTGGTGTACTTGTTTTCAAAGTAGGAAGCACAGTGCTTCAGTCAAAAGATAGTGTTTTCGTTCTTTTTCTTCTCAAATTTGAATTGCTATCACTTGGTATAGCTTCAGCTGTTGCAATATCTATCCTAGACGATGTTTTGGTCATGCATAATCTAGTTAAAATTTTCTTAGTGAGGTAAAATTAAATTAAATTGCTATCGCATGGCTTCTTTGAAGAAAAAACTTGTTTTGATCATGCATAACCTTGTTGAAAAATTTGTAGTAGCAGATACTCTAGTCGAAAATATGGACTAGCATCAGAGTGATATAGTGCACCTAATGCTCTATACTAAAATAAACTTAGTTTTTTTTTTGTGCAGGTTGCATATTTCATTTATCCGGCAAGCAAGGCCATTGGAAGTTGCCACAATAAAGAAATATCTACCGAGTTCTGGTAAAAAAACCAAAAAACGTCCTCTTTTCACGTCACAGAAAAAACAGCTGGATGATAATTTTAGTGTGATATCCCAGCGCATTAAGACATTTTCTACCGAGCATGGCAATAAGCACATATGGTTTAAATCAAGTTCAGAAGACGAAGACGATGATGATGACGAAGACAATGACGATGATGTTGAAACTGATGACAAAGAGGATGAAGCTTGTTTGACTAATCAAAGCAAAAACTCATCTCAAGAGGTGAAAACTTTTGATCGAGTTAGTAGTTGTCCGTATCCCTCTGCAATTGAGGAAAAAACAAGACTTGGAATATTAGGTGAAAATGAAGAGAGCCCTTCGCTTGATAGCAATGAAGGCAAAAAAAGTTCAAATAAAAAGAGAAAAGCAGATGCAGTAGACAGCACATCTAATGCCAGCCGCAAAATCCCTAAAGGAGGCAGTGACAAACAGGGTTTTGTGGGTATTAATCTTAGTAAGAAGGTTCACTGTAAACGTAAACATCCGTCTGATATGTCACTAGACAATGATTCTATGATGACGTTCATCACGCTGTGGAAGGATAGATGCAAAGGCAAAAGTGTGTTCAAGGTTTGTGGTTTCTTGTCTCTTTGTCCCTTATGAGTTGCCTAATTTTTTAAATTTTTTTATGAACTTTTTGTGTATATGTCCTTTACGAGTTACTTTAGATCGTTGGTCTCTTTTTTATTTCATTTTCTGCTATTTACACACCTAACAGATCTTTCTTGCCCATGGCAGGTCATGAAGCAGATGACCAGGTTCTACAAACCTGACATGCCCAAGATTCCTAAAAAATTATCCCGAGAATTGTACAAGTCATACCCTTTAGTTGGATTGATAAATGTTGCGGTTAGTCAATTATCACCACATTTTTGTCATATTTCGTTTTTTTCTTTTTGGAAAGTGATAAAACTCCAAACTATGAAGAAAGAAGTTGATCAGTGTACTGTATCGGGAGATGCTACATAATTTCTTATCACTCTATGTTGAGTTCATGAAACTCGGCTCAAATCAACAAATTTTCTTTCAGATAAGGTCTATAGAACGTGGAATGTGGGATAGCATGTACGATACTCTCCAAGCGCTTGAGCAAGAAGAAACAGTAAAGGATTCAATGGATCATACTGGTAATGTAACTATAGAGACAGAACAAACTGATGCACGGCTTGTCAATAAGCATTCCTCTAAACGACATTGTGGTGAGTGTTTCTGTTTCAACTGATGCTTGATTGACCCTATTTGTTTGTTGGGTAATGTGATTATGCTGATTCAACCATTATATGGAATAGCATTAATGGTGGTTCATAGGGGCTTTGCTAAGTTGGTATTTTCTATTTTTCTGGATCAAATTCTTAAAATATTTTTGTAGAGATTTGTTTTCCCATACCCTGCTCGTGCGGGATTGGGCATTGTTGTGTCTTCTTATTGTAAGGTCTCGTATGATAAGGCCTTTTAAAATAGTAGTGGCTGTTTATAGCTAGCTGGATACATGCCACTCTTAAATATAAATAATGATTTAAAGTTGTTTTTAAATTTGGCTACGAGGTTGTAAGCATTTAATTACACTTGAGTCAACAGTTGACCTTATTCATTTTTTTTACTAAGGTGATGTTTTACCTATCTGACTCGTTGGGGATAAAAAATAATGGAAACCTATCTCTTTCTTAGGCAACGAGTCAAAATTGCAACTTTGTCTTTCAGTTTTTAATAACTCGTTTATTTGCTCTACGCAGAAGTAAGTCTTGAAGATATCTTGAAGAAAGTTTCCGAGTATCTTAAAGATAATCATGATGTCTCAAGTGATTCCAATTCAGTTTTTGGAAAAAACGCATTTTTTCATAGAAACCTTTTCAAGTGTGAGGTATGGATTACACAGCAGTTTGCTGTCGAAAATTTTGAGTCTTTTGGGTACGGTGATTTTCTATCGCTTCTAGAAAGAGAAGTTTCTGCGTTACCTTCTTTTGTCCAAAAGTACCTTGGTTCTAATGGAACACACAACAAACCTTCTCTAAAGGCTTCCATGTCCCATCAGCTATTAGACTTGCTTGTAGCACAAGCTTCACATAGCTTGTCAGAAAAGGAAAGCCTAAGTATTCAGAATGTTTTGGAATTGCTCACAATGCAGTTTCCTTTGATACCTTTCAGTATAGATAAAGAAGGTTCTCTGGAAGCTCTTGAAGGTATTGTCAAGTCCAACAAAAGCAATCCGGTTTCTAAAAGTGTACTGTTTTCATCTGCTTTATTATCGCCTCAAAATGTAAACAGTTCCTCTGAAACACATATCTCTTCCAAAGATGCAATTGAAGTTTTGCTCAGGGCTCCAATGTTGAAAGATTTAAACAAATGGTCACATTGGGATATTTTATTTGCCCCATCACTTGGCCCCCTTACCATATGGTTATTAAACGAAACAAATACAAAAGAGCTACTTTGTTTGGTAACTAGAAGTGGGAATGTAATACGTATTGATCATACCGCCACTGTGGATTCATTTCTAGAAGCTTCAATTCGCGGGTGTCCTTTTCGAACAGCACTAAATCTGTTATCTCTTTTTGTGCTGTATGGTGGTGAAAAAAACGTTCCCTCATCTCTTCTAAAGTGCCATGCAGAAAAAGCTTTTAAAGTCATCATGAACAATAAAGATCAATCAGAAGACAAAAGTGAACATAATACGGGGATAGTGAATGCATCAAAGTTTGTTCTAGAATGTTTGGCATATCTACCAACGGAATTTCGTTGCTTTGCCACGAATTTGTTGCTTTCAGGATTCCGTTCCATTGCCAAAGATGCTCCTTCAGCCATTTTAAGCCAATGCAGACATGCAGAAGATCATCTAATGCTTCATGTTATAGGATTGTCTCTTGGTATAATGGAATGGATTAACGATTACAAGTCCAAGAAGTCATCTGGATTTGATCAAGAAAAGGATATGTCAACCAGTTATCCACCTGCCGACAGGAAAGGGATAATATCTACCAAGGTTGAGAGGAAAAGGGTGGAAGGTAAAGTTGGCAGTGTTATTGGTCGAAATATGGGTGTTAAACAACGTTCATCTACCAGTAATAATGGAGAAGATTCAGCAAAGAAGATAATTGAATCTATCAGGAGAGAAGAGTTTGGGCTGGATCCAAATATCTCGACTAAAGAGGATAGTATACTTAAGAAGCAACATGCTCGATTAGGCAGAGCACTACATTGTCTTTCTCAAGAGTTATATTCTCAGGACTCACATTTTCTACTTGAACTTGTAAGGCATCATTTTCATGCTTGCTACTGTGGCTCTCCTTGCTTTATGTTTTTATCTTGTTATGTAACACTCTTTCATGTTTAGGTTCAAAATGCTGATGATAATGTGTACCCATGTGATGTGGAGCCTACTTTGACCTTCATACTTCAAGAAGCAAGTGTTATAGTTCTGAATAATGAACGAGGGTTTTCTGTTGAAAACATTAAAGCACTTTGTGATGTGGGCAATTCGACAAAGAAGGAACCTAGTGCTGGATACATTGGTAAAAAGGGCATTGGATTCAAATCAGTATTTCGGGTATGGTAGACACATCTTTAACTACTTGATTTTTACATTCCATTGTATATTCAATTAGGTAAACAAACAAAACCTGCATTAGTTATAGACATTGCCTATGAGAAGCTGCGATTCCATTTTGTCCACCAAACATGGACTGGAAACAGGGGTTGGAACCTAGATTTACGTTTACTAGAACTTGCTTGTTTTGTATTTGGAATTATATACATGTAGAAAAGATATGTTGGACAATATTAAATTATATTTTGAATTTTAATAAGCTGAAATTAACTAATATGAAACATGTTGTACTTCCAGGTTACTGATGCTCCAGAAATCCATTCTAACGGGTTCCATATCAAATTTGACATAAGTAATGGTCAAATTGGTTTTGTATTGCCTACCGTTGTTCAACCTTGTAACATTGATATGTTTAGCCAGTTGGTTTCTGTGGATAGCGATACAACAAATGAGAAACATTGGAATACATGCATTGTCCTTCCTTTCAGATCAAAGAAAAAGGAAGGTTTTTCAGTCGAGAATCTCATTTCCATGTTTTCTGATCTCCATCCATCTTTGTTGCTGTTCCTTCATCGCCTTGAATGCATAAAGTTCAGAAATCTTCTTAATGATTCACTTGTTGTAATGAGGAAAGAAGTTCTTGGAGATGGTATCGTAAATGTTACTGTTGGGAAAGATAAAATGACGTGGTTTGTCAAATCTCACAAGCTACAATCAGATCATATCCGTCATGATGTCCAAACAACTGAAATATCAATGGCACTTATGTTAGAGGATTCAGATAACGGACACTACAACCCAAAGCTCGAACACCAACCTGTTTTTGCTTTTCTTCCTTTACGGAATTATGGTCTAAAGTTTATCATCCAAGCTGATTTTATTCTTCCTTCCTCACGTGAGGAAGTTGATGGAGATAGTCCATGGAACCAATGGTTGTTATCTGAGTTTCCTAATTTGTTTGCAAGTGCTGAGCTGTCATTCTGTAGCCTTCCTTGTTTCAGTAAAAACCCGGCAAAGGGTATTTCAGTCTTTATGAGCTTTGTTCCTCTTGGAGGGGAAGTACATGGGTTCTTTTCTTGCCTTCCACGTATGATTATTTCTAAGTTGCGTATGTCTAACTGTTTGCTTCTAGAAGGGGACAGCAATGAGTGGGTCCCGCCATGTAAAGTACTTAGAAACTGGACAGAGCAAACCCGCTCTATTCTCCCTGATAATTTAATGAAGGAACATCTGGGTATTGGGTACTTGAATAAAGATACAGTTCTAACAGATTCTTTGGCACGGGCTTTAGGTATTGAAGAGTGTGGACCCAAAGTTCTTATTCAAATCATGCAATCGTTATGTCGGGCTGGCTCTTTAAAGTCAATGGGCCTCAGTTGGCTATCCTCTTGGCTTAATGTTTTGTTTTCTATGTCGGTTAGTGAATGTCAGTCTGATATCATAAGTTCCCTCAACGAGTTACCATTCATTCCTCTTTTAGATGGTAATTATGGGTCTATTGATGAAGGGGCAATATGGTTGCATACCGATCCCGATCATGGTCTCGAAGCTTTTGGGAACTTGTATTCCAAACTTCGTATAGTAAATCCTGCACTTTTTAATGATTCTCATGCTGAAAACATAACCCAAATGCTTTACAAAGTTGGGGTCCAGCGGTTATCTGCACATGAAGTTTTGAAAGTGCACATTTTACCTGCTATTTGCGATGAACAAGTTATGTCGGAAAGTACTGAGTTGATGATTGAGTATCTTTCTTTTATTATGTTTCATTTAGAATCGTCTTGCCCCGAGTGTCTCGTCGAAAAGGAGCACATACTTTCTCAGGTACGCAACAATGCGTTTATTTCCACAGATCATGGGTACAAACGACTTGTCGATGTGCCAATTCATTTTAGTAAAAAGTTCGGGAATCCAGTTGATATGAGCAAATTGGTTGGTGGGACCGATATGAAATGGTTCGAGATCGATACCAGCTATCTAAAACACCCAGTTTACAAATCATCGCCTGGAGGAAAATCGAAATGGAGAAAGTTCTTGCAGGAATTAGGAGTCACTGATTTTGTGCAAATAGTTGAAGTTGAAAAGCTTATTTCAGACATACCTCATACCATTATCAAAAGCATGATGCTAGATGATGATTGTATATCTTCTGGTTCCACTGTCAAAGACTATGACTCTGAAGAGTTAATGCATTTGTTGTCAATTATTTCATCGAATGGTGATGGCGAAAAGGGCATGTACCTCATGGAGGTACTTGATAAATTATGGGATGATTACTTTAGTGATAAGATTACAGGTTTCTGCAGCGTTAATGGACAAAACAAACCCTTTAAATCTTCTATTCTAAGAATCCTTTGTAGTATTCGGTGGATGGCTTCTAATATCGATGACCAACTACACTTTCCTAATGAATTATTCCATAACTGTGAAGTGGTGTGCTCGGTTCTTGGTGACAACGCACCATATGCTGTTCCAGAGGTTAGTTTACTTTTTTTTGCTTACATTTTAGTTTTTATATTTTTGTTTGCAAATATTTTATTCTGTGGAACAATTATTCTGGATGGATGAACTGCAGTACTAATTTACCCAATTCTTTTGCTGTCAAATAGGGTACCAGTGTAAAGCTAATTAATGATATCGGATTGAAGAATACAGTTAATCTTGATGATGCTTTATCAGCTCTCGAAGTTTGGAGAAGATCTGAGAAACCTTTTAGGGCCAGGTAATGATTTGCTGCTAGCCAAGACGGGTCAAAGGGTCAAAATGGGTAACTCTTTGGTTGGGATGAAATTATTTTCTGTTTGCTTAACACAACACACTTCTTCAATCTTTTAAAATTATTAATGTCATAAATGCTGCTTAAAACAAATTAAATACTCCGTAATAATTAGAGTCATGTATGATTGCGAACTTATATTATTATTATTTTTTTAATTTGATAAGTAACGTTTCATCCATAAAAAAAGATTTTCTTTACTGGGTTTTTGGGCTGACGTTATGGGGTTGATAGTGTTTGAATATATGATTGTTTTAAGGGTTTGAGTTTGAAGGAATACGTTTCTTATCTACAAAAGTAGTCATACTTAATACCCACCTTAAGAGCTAGGTTTGAAAAGCGAGACCCATTCCCATTTAATTAATCCTTAGTGCAAGCTAAACAACAGCGTTGTTATCCTTTGCACCAAGTTTTTTTTTTTTTTTTTTTTTTTTTTTTTTTTTTTTTTTTTTTTTTACCATATCAGTTTTGTTATACGCCTTTCCTTTTGACATGTTTGTTAACCATTTGTAATTTTCCATTTACCAGCATATCTCAAATGTCCAAGTTCTACACATATATATGGAATGAAATGAGCACCTCAAAGCAGAAGATAGTGGAGAGTTTGCTTTCACAAGCTTTCATATTTGTTCCTTACTCGTTTAGTTCCACCAACGAAGTAGTTTCTGGTTTGTTCTTATCTCCCAGTGAGGTATATTGGAATGATTCTACCGGTTCGATGGAACAAACCAAGTCAACCCATCCTAAGTTTGACCAAGATATGACTCATCATCCTTTTAGCAAGATGTTATGCAATGTCTATCCTGGCCTCCATTATTTTTTTGTGAACGAGTTTGGAGTAGCTGAGAATCCTCCTCTTCTTAGCTACCTTCAGACTTTGCAACAATTATCATCTGAGAGTTTGCCGTCACAAGTAGCTAAAACAGTGAGTACAGCTATAAGATTCTATTCAGTTAAAGATTCTTCTATTTGAGAAAACAGTTGAGAAGGCTGTAAACAATTTAGTTTCTTTTTTCTTTTTGAGAAATAAACTACTCGTATAACTTAAATTGACCCATTTTCATATAAATGGGTTGAAGTTACGTCCACTAATATATGTCAGTAGCTTTATCCATAATTTTGTTTTGTTTTATTTGTTAGGTTTTCCAAGTTTTTAAAAAATGGAGTGATGGATTAGACTCGGGGGTTCTGAGCTGTGATGATATCGACTTCTTGAAGAAAAGAATGGAGGAAAAGGAAATGCGGATACTTCCAACAGTGCAAGATCTGTGGGTTTCCTTGCATCAATCCTTTGGTCTGGTATGCTGGTGTGATGATGAGAAGCTAAAAAAGGAATTCAAAAACTTGAAAAATGTGGATTTTCTGTTTTTGGGGGATCTTACTACGGAAGAGAAACAGATGCTCCAGGATAAGGTTTCTGTTTTATTTAGGAGGTTGGGAATCCCTGCACTTTCCGAGGTACTCTCTCTTTCACTCTCGTACACAAACATACGCGCACATACTCGCACACTTTTATATTTAGTAATTTATTCCTCGCTGCAGGTTGTGACTCGTGAAGCAATATACTATGGCCCAACAGACAGTAGTTTCAAAACATCATTGGTGAGTTGGGCCCTGCCTTTTGCTCAACGGTACATCTATAGCATCCATCCAAATGAATATGCCGAGTTCAAGCTGTCTGGATTCAAGAATCTAAACTCTCTGAAAATTGTTGTGGTTGAGAAGTTGTTCTACAAAAATGTCATTAAGAAGTTTGGTATTCAGTCTACTAAACGACGTGAGTGCAGCTGTCTTCTACAAGACAACATCTTGTACACAACTCGGGAATCTGATACACACTCGCTTTTCATGGAACTTTCTCGTTTTCTGGTTGCTAAAATCCCCGAATTGCACTTGGCAAATTTTCTTCACATGATAACAACAATGGCAGAATCTGGTTCCACAGAGGAGCAAATGGAATCCTTCATTACAAATAACCAGAATTTATCAAAGCTTCCAAGTGATGAATCACAGTGGACTATATCGATTTCATCACCAGAAGATAACGATATTCCAACCACGAGCTCTTGTCTGTCGCTGGAGGATTTAAATCGGCCAAAAGCTGCAAAGAAGTTTAATAACTCAAGTTGGCCACCTGTAAACTGGCAGTCTGCGCCAGGGTTTGAACATGCAGTCAATACAAAAGCACACGGTAATCCTAATCCTCAAAAGAAACGAGATGTCACAGAGGGATTAAAAGGCAAATCAGATGTGACAGAGGGATTAATCGAGGGTGATGCTGACCAGATTATTGAAGAAAATCCAGACTTAACGATTCCTTCAGCGATCTTGGAAGAAGAACAAGACATAAAAGACCAATCAGATTCTGGAATCGTGAAGGATTCTTCGAAAGATAAATTGGATAATGGAAAGAGTATGGTGTCTGCTGCAGTAACTGGATACAATAGGCCGAACACAAGTTCATCTAACTTGATCAACACAGATCAGTTAAATTGGGGCACAGTGACTCCACAACAAGTGATAACAGGCAGAACCGGGGAACTTGTAGCATTTCAGTACTTTGCAGAAAAACATGGTGTTAAATCTGTGAGATGGGTGAATGAGGTCAAAGAGTCGGGATTACCATTTGATATTGTTATTGAAGGTGAGAATAATAGCAAAGAGTACATAGAAGTTAAAGCAACTTCGAATGCAAATAAAGACTGGTTTGTTATTAGCATAAAAGAGTGGCAATTTGCTGTAGAACAAGGCGAATCTTTCACTATTGCACGTGTTCTCGTGTCAAACGGGAATTTGGCTCGGATCACTACTTATAGAAATCCAGTTAAGTTATGCCAGTCACGGCATCTTCAGCTGGCTATTCTTTCATCAAGGTAATAAAAACCGCACAATACTCTTACAGGTGCTTTTGATGAAGACACGAAACGGTGTCGTTGCCAACAAAGTGTTAGAGCATTCGTGAAATTTTAACCTCATGATGCTGCTAACTTTGGCTGTTGTATATGTAGTGATATATGTTACAAACTGTACCAATAGGAGATGCATTTTTGACAATATATGTTTTGACAGTTTTATTACTAGACGCACTGCTGGTCTAGAGCAAAATAGTGGTCACATATATTTTTCTTTATTCATTTCTATAGAATTTGGGGAAAATTGTCCAGAAATGCATCAAACTTGCCACTTGTTCCTATTGTATGGTGAACTTTTTTTTTTTTTTTTCCTATTATATACACGAACTTTCTTAATCTTCCTATTATATACACGAACTTTCTTAATCTTCTTATTGTATACATGAATCTGACGTGGCATGGAGTTGATTAAATAAATTTACATGAATCGTCCCTGTGGCTCAAAACAATTACACCATTCGTCCTTTAAACAATTGCATAAAAGGTCCCTGTAGCTCAAGAGTTAAAATATTTGCATCGTTAGTCCACCCACCACCGCCACCTACCAACACCCACCGCCACCGCCACCACCCGCCACCTCCACCCACCACCGCCACCACCACCTACCAAACCACCACCGGCCACCACCGCCACCCACCACCACCACCGCCCACTACCGCCACCCACCACCACCACCGCCCACCACCGCCACCTACCAACACCCACCACCTGCACCCACCACCTACTGCCACCACCACCCACCTCCACCTCCGCCACCCACCACCCACACCCACCGCCACCCACCACCTACCACCGCCACCACTACCGCCACCCACCACCACCACCGCCCACCACCGCCTCCTACCAACACCCACCACCACTACCCACCACCTCCACCCACCACCGCCACCACCACCTACTGCCACCACCACCCACCTCCACCTCCGCCACCCACCACCCACACCCACCACCACCCACCACCTACCGCCACCACCACCCACCACCTCCACCCACCACCACCACTACCACCCGCCGCCACCTACCAACACCTACCGCCACCACCCACCACCGCCACCACCACCCAACGCCATTAACACCACCGCATCTACCCACAACCACCGCCACCACCACTCAAATGTTAATTATCTCCAAAACTTATGAAAAGTTACTTAGCAAACTTTCTTTCCATTCCATGCCTGATAATTAATCAACGAATTAAAGTTAACCATTTTCATAAGTGTTAAAAACAATTTTCATGTAACGGGAATGATGTTTATAGACAAGAGACGGACTTAAGATATTTGAGAAGGTGTTGTATTATTATTATTATTATTATTATTATTATTATTATTATTATTATTATTATTATTATTACTAATGTTGCCTTATAAATAATTTATTAAGTAAAATAAAAGATTGCACATGTTAAAAAATATATTTTATAACAAAAATTTACATTTCATAACCTAAAATAAAGTGTGATCCTACCATACCTTATGAGTTTGTCCCAGATAATAGTAATCCATTAATTTGAACTTGATAACTTGCTACAGATTTACATGGCTATAGAATTAGGTGGTGGTGGTGGTAGGTGGGTGTTGGTAGGTGGCGGTGGTGGGCGGTGGTGGTGGTGGGTGGCGGTAGTGGTGGTGGTGGTAGGTGGTGGGTGGTGGTGGGTGTGGGTGGTGGGTGGCGGAGGTAGAGGTGGGTGGTGGTGGCAGTAGGCGGTGGGTGGAGGTGGTGGGTAGTGGTGGTGGGTGTTGGTAGGTGGCGGTGGTGGGCGGTGGTGGTGGTGGGTGGCGGTAGTGGTGGTGGTGGTAGGTGGTGGGTGGTGGTGGGTGTGGGTGGTGGGTGGCGGAGGTGGAGGTGGGTGGTGGTGGCAGTAGGTGGTGGGTGGAGGTGGTGGGTAGTGGTGGTGGGTGTTGGTAGGTGGCGGTGGTGGGCGGTGGTGGTGGTGGGTGGCGGTAGTGGGCGGTGATGGTGGTGGGTGGCGGTGGTGGCCGGTGGTGGTTTGGTAGGTGGTGGTGGCGGTGGTGGGTGGAGGTGGTGGGTGGTGGCGGTGGGTGTTGGTAGGTGGCGGTGGCGGTGGTGGGTGGACTAACGATGCAAATATTTTAACTCTTGAGCTACAGGGACCTTTTATGCAATTGTTTCAAGGACGAATGGTGTAATTGTTTTGAGCCACAGGGACGATTCATGTAAATTTATTTAATTAACTCCATGCCACGTCAGATTCATGTATACAATAAGAAGATTAAGAAAGTTCGTGTATATAATAGGAAGATTAAGAAAGTTCGTGTATATAATAGGAAAAAAAAAAAGTTCACACCATACAATAGGAACAAGTGGCAAGTTTGATGCATTTCTGGACAATTTTCCCTTTTTTTCACAGCTTCCACATATGATTATTTCTAAGCTGTGTAGTTCTAGCTGTCTGCTTCTACAAGGGGAAGATAACGAGTGGGCCCCGCCATGTAAAGTACTGCGTAACTGGACAGAACAAACTCGTTCTTTGTTGCCTGATAGTTTGATAAGGAAACATCTTGATGTTGGGTACTTGAATAAAGATACACTCCTGACGGATTCCTTGGCACAGGCTTTAGGCATTGAAGAATGTGGACCTAAAGTTCTTATTAAAATTATTGTATCTTTATGTCGGGGTGATTGTCTTAAATCAATGGGACTCAGTTGGCTATCCTCTTGGCTAAATGTTTTGTTTTTGATGTTGGTTAATGCAACCGAATCTGATTTCATTAGTACCTTAAGACAGTTACCAGTTATACCTCTTTTAGATGGTAGCTATGCTTCAATTAATGAAGGTGCAATTTGGCTGCATACTGATCGCGAGCATGGTCTTGAAGCTTTTGGGAAGTTGTATTCCAAACTTCGGATTGTTAATCCTGCTCTTTTTAGTGATCATGTTGAAAAAGTAACCCAAATGCTTTACAAACTTGGGGTCCAGCGGTTATCTGCACACGGAGTTTTGAAAAAGCACGTCTTACCTGCTATTTGTGATGAAAAAGTTATGGCGGAAAGTACAGAGTTGATGATTGAGTACCTCTCTGTTATAATGTTTCACTTAGAATCCTCTTGTTGTTCTGAGTGTCTCGTAGAAAAGGAGCATGTTCTCTCACAGCTACGTAACAATGCTTTTATTTCCACAAGTCACGGGTTCAAGCGACTTATTGATGTGCCAATTCATTTCAGTAAAGAATTTGGGAATCCTATTGATATGAGCAAGTTGGTTGGTGGCACTGATATGAAGTGGTTCGAGATCGATATCAACTATCTGAAACACCCAGTTTACAAAACATCACCTGGAGGAAAGTTGAAATGGAGAAAATTCTTGCAGGAATTAGGAGTCACCGATTTTGTGCAAATAGTTAAGGTTGAGGGCATATGTCATACCGCTTGTAAGCCTATGCTATTAGATGATGATTGGGATTCTCAGGAGTTAAGGCATTTGTTGTCACATGTTTCCGCAAACGGTAATAAGGAAAAAGGTGTGTACCTTTTAAAGGCACTTGATACACTATGGGACGATTGTTTTAGTGACAAACCTTTTAAATCTTATGTTATAAGTATCCTTCATAGTTTTGGATGGTTGGCGTCTAGTATGGATGATCAACTTCACTTTCCTAAAGATTTGTTCCATAACTGTGAAACTCTGCGTGATATTCTTGGTCACAGGGTACCGTACACCGTTCCAAAGGTTAGTTATTTTCGAATTTTTTGCATGATCAAGTATAATTCTATTAAACTCAAAACCTCAATTCTTTTGGTGTTAAATAGGTCAAAAACGTGAAGTTTTTAAATGATATTGGCTTGAAGAAAACAATCACTCTTGATGTTGCTTTATCAATTCTTGATGTTTGGAAAGGATCTAAGAAACCTTTTAGGGCCAGGTATAACTAGTTCAAATTTTCAGTACTGTTTTTCGTGTTATTTCATTATCTATACTATAGTTTGTTTTGATCTCTTGAACCATTTATAAAATTTCCATTACCAGCATATCTCAAATGACCATGTTCTACACATACTTACGGAGTGAGATGGGCGTTTCAAAGCGGAAGATAGTTGAGACTTTGCATTCTCAAGCTTTCATATTTGTTCCTAGCTTGGTTGGTTCCACAAGTGAAGTTCTATCTGGATTACTATTAACTCCTAGTGAAGTATATTGGCATGATTCTTCCGGTTCAATGGAACATAAAACGTTAACTCCAGCTCAGTTGTGTGAATACAAGACTCATTGTGTTTTCAGCAAGATGTTGTCCAGTGTTTATCCCGGCCTCCGTAGTTTCTTTGTAAATGAGTTTGGAGTAGCTGAGAGTCCTCTTTTTAGCTACCTTCAGTCTTTGCTACAGTCATCTACTGAAAATTTGCCATCACAAGCAGCTAAAACACTGGTACTATTATATACAGTAGTTAATAGTTGAAATATTAGTTTCTTTAACTTTAGGCAACTTTTAGATCATCCAAGTTGTTTCCACTTTCTGTTTCGTATGTAAGAAAAAAAAATTAACTTACCCATTAACTAACCATAATCTGAATCACCCGTTTTCATATACATAAATTATTTACATAATTCTTTTGTTTCATGTGATAGGTTTTCCAAGTTTTTAAAAAATGGAGTGATGGATTAGACTCGGGGGTTTTGAGCTCTGATGATATCGACTACTTGAAGAAGAGTATAAAGAAAAAGGAAACGAGGATCCTTCCAACTGTGCAAGATAAATGGGTTTCGTTATGTTGGTGCGATAATGAGAAGCTAAAGAATGAATTTATGAACTTGAACAACATTGATTTTCTATGTTTGGGGGATCTTGCTAATGAAGAAAAACAGATGCTTCAGAATAAGGTTTCTGTTCTATTTCGGAGACTAGGAATCCCGAGTCTTTCTGAGGTACTCTCTTTTATTCTCACACAATCAAAAACCTCACGCTATAGGTTTCAAGATAAGATGGGTACATTTCTAATATTATGTCACTGCGCAGGTTGTGACTCGTGAAGTGATACACTATGGCCCGACAGATAGTAGTTATATGATTTCATTGGTGAGATGGGCTCTCCCATATGCTCAGCGTTACATTTATCACAGGCATCTCAATGAATATTCCCAACTCAAGCTGTCTGGGTTCAAAAACCTAAACTCTTTGAAAATTGTAGTGGTTGATAAGCTGTTCTACAAGTGCGTCATAACGAGGTTTGGGATTGAATCTAATAACCTATCTGAGTGCACTTGTCTAATACACGACAACATCTTGTTTGCAACTCCGGAAGTTGATTCCCATTTGCTTTTTATGGAGCTTTCTCGCGTTCTACTTTCTGGAATTCCCGACTCTCATTTAGCAAATTTCCTTTATGTGATTACAACTAAGGCACAGTTAGGTTTGACAGAGGAGAAGATGGAGTTATTCATTACAGATAGCCAAGAGCTGCCAAATCTCCCATGTGAAGAATTACGGTGGTCGTTAGAGTCCACATCATCACCAGAAGTGGAATCTACTACCACTAAGAAGTTGGGAGAAAACTCAAGTTGGCCACCTGTCCATTGGAAAACCACACCCGGGTTTGATAAAACGAAACTGGATGTTGCAGAAGGATTATCTGAGAGTAACGGTGACTGGATCATCAATCCTGCCTCAACGATGCCCTTAGTAATCTTGGAAGATGATGAAGCTTTAAATGACCAATCAGATTCTGTTATTGATAAAGGAAAGAATATAGTTTCAGTTCCCCCGCAACATGTCATAACTGGGAAGGAAGGAGAACGTGAGGCTTTCGGATACTTTTCTTCCACCCTTAGTGACAAAAAGGTGAAATGGGTCAATGAGGTTAAAGAGTCCGGACTACCGTATGATATTCTTGTTGAAGGTAAGGATAATAGCATGGAATATATAGAAGTTAAATCAACTTCAAACCCAAAGAAGGTGTGGTTTGATATAACTGTAAACGAGTGTAAATTTGCTGTTGAAAAAGGTGAATCTTTAAGCATTGCACGCGTTGTCTTATCAGATGGTAAATTGCCTACTACTTATAGAAATCCGGCAAAATCATGTCAGATAAGGCAGCTTAATAGAAATCCAGCAAAATTATGTCAGAAAATGCGGCTTCAGGTGGCTTTACCTCCGTCGAAGTAGTAAAATTGCATCATGTATACACGCCAACAATTGTTTATGAAGGTGTTTGTAAGGCATGGATGCTATTGGCAGTTTGGATACCTTACTATAAACTACTTAGAGATTGTTCAATCCTCCAACTCTCATTTGTTAAATGTTTATCTTTTGTATATTAATGGTTTTTTTCCTGGGAATTTCTATTGTAAAGACATTGGAATTTAAATACCATTGTACATTGTTGTGTGGCATATAACATATCAAGGAATGTAAGATATGTATTTCATAACAGATTTATGATGCTAGAATTTGGGTGTATATTTAAGCGGTAGTCTAATTTCTTCCGTTTTCAATTTTAGGTACACAACTCTTTTTTTTGCTTATCAAGTTTTAAAACACCCCATTCAGCAACTTGTACAAATATAATCTACACATACACAAAACAAGAAATGCCAATGCCACTGGCAGATCAGACGATGAGCCAAAATAATGCAAATTCTAGGGAAAATTGTCCAGAAATGCATCAAACTTGCTACTTGTTCCTATTGTATGGTGTGAACTTTTTTTTTCCTATTATATACACGAACTTTCTTAATCTTCCTATTATATACACGAACTTTCTTAATCTTCTTATTGTATACATGAATCTGACGTGGCATGGAGTTAATTAAATAAATTTACATGAATCGTCCCTGTGGCTCAAAACAATTACACCATTCGTCCTTGAAACAATTGCATAAAAGGTCCCTGTAGCTCAAGAGTTAAAATATTTGCATCGTTAGTCCACCCACCACCGCCACCGCCACCTACCAACACCCACCGCCACCACCCACCACCTCCACCCACCACCGCCACCACCACCTACCAAACCACCACCGGCCACCACCGCCACCCACCACCATCACCGCCCACTACCGCCACCCACCACCACCACCGCCCACCACCGCCACCTACCAACACCCACCACCACTACCCACCACCTCCACCCACCACCTACTGCCACCACCACCCACCTCCACCTCCGCCACCCACCACCCACACCCACCACCACCCACCACCTACCACCACCACCACTACCGCCACCCACCACCACCACCGCCCACCACCGCCACCTACCAACACCCACCACCACTACCCACCACCTCCACCCACCACCTACTGCCACCACCACCCACCTCTACCTCCGCCACCCACCACCCACACCCACCACCACCCACCACCTACCACCACCACCACTACCGCCACCCACCACCACCACCGCCCACCACCGCCACCTACCAACACCCACCTACCACCACCACCCACCACCACCTAATTCTATAGCCATGTAAATCTGTAGCAAGTTATCAAGTTCAAATTAATGGATTACTATTATCTGGGACAAACTCATAAGGTATGGTAGGATCACACTTTATTTTAGGTTATGAAATGTAAATTTTTGTTATAAAATATATTTTTTAACATGTGCAATCTTTTATTTTACTTAATAAATTATTTATAAGGCAACATTAGTAATAATAATAATAATAATAATAATAATAATAATAATAATAATAATAATAATAATAATAATAATAATAATAATAATAATAATAATAATACAACACCTTCTCAAATATCTTAAGTCCGTCTCTTGTCTATAAACATCATTCCCGTTACATGAAAATTGTTTTTAACACTTATGAAAATGGTTAACTTTAATTCGTTGATTAGTTATCAGGCATGGAATGGAAAGAAAGTTTGCTAAGTAACTTTTCATAAGTTTTGGAGATAATTAACATTTGAATGGTGGTGGCGGTGGTTGTGGGTAGATGCGGTGGTGTTAATGGCGTTGGGTGGTGGTGGCGGTGGTGGGTGGTGGCGGTAGGTGTTGGTAGGTGGCGGCGGGTGGTAGTGGTGGTGGTGGGTGGAGGTGGTGGGTGGTGGTGGCGGTAGGTGGTGGGTGTGGGTGGTGGGTGGCAGAGGTGGAGGTGGGTGGTGGTGGTAGTAGGTGGTGGTGGCGGTGGTGGGTGGAGGTGGTGGGTAGTGGTGGTGGGTGTTGGTAGGAGGCGGTGGTGGGCGGTGGTGGTGGTGGGTGGCGGTAGTGGTGGTGGTGGTAGGTGGTGGGTGGTGGTGGGTGTGGGTGGTGGGTGGCGGAGGTGGAGGTGGGTGGTGGTGGCAGTAGGTGGTGGGTGCAGGTGGTGGGTGTTGGTAGGTGGCGGTGGTGGGCGGTGGTGGTGGTGGGTGGCGGTAGTGGGCGGTGGTGGTGGTGGGTGGCGGTGGTGGCCGGTGGTGGTTTGGTAGGTGGTGGTGGCGGTGGTGGGTGGTGGCGGTGGGTGGTGGGTGTGGGTGGTGGGTGGCGGAGGTGGAGGTGGGTGGTGGTGGTAGTAGGTGGTGGTGGCGGTGGTGGGTGGAGGTGGTGGGTAGTGGTGGTGGGTGTTGGTAGGAGGCGGTGGTGGGCGGTGGTGGTGGTGGGTGGCGGTAGTGGTGGTGGTGGTAGGTGGTGGGTGGTGGTGGGTGTGGGTGGTGGGTGGCGGAGGTGGAGGTGGGTGGTGGTGGCAGTAGGTGGTGGGTGCAGGTGGTGGGTGTTGGTAGGTGGCGGTGGTGGGCGGTGGTGGTGGTGGGTGGCGGTAGTGGGCGGTGGTGGTGGTGGGTGGCGGTGGTGGCCGGTGGTGGTTTGGTAGGTGGTGGTGGCGGTGGTGGGTGGAGGTGGTGGGTGGTGGCGGTGGGTGTTGGTAGGTGGCGGTGGTGGGTGGACTAACGATGCAAATATTTTAACTCTTGAGCTACAGGGACCTTTTATGCAATTGTTTCAAGGACGAATGGTGTAATTGTTTTGAGCCACAGGGACGATTCATGTAAATTTATTTAATCAACTCCATGTCACGTCAGATTCATGTATACAATAAGAAGATTAAGAAAGTTCGTGTATATAATAGGAAGATTAAGAAAGTTCGTGTATATAATAGGAAAAAAAAAAAGTTCACACCATACAATAGGAACAAGTGGCAAGTTTGATGCATTTCTGGACAATTTTCCCTGAAAAAAAACCATGCACTTCCCCTTCAAGAGGAACAAAGCTCATAAAGACTCAAACACCCTTCCCCAGGTTCTTTTTAAAACAAGGAAGGCTGCAGAATGACAGCTCAGCATTAACAAACAAATTTGAAAACTCCAATAACAACCATTGGTTCCATGAACTGTGTTCATCAACTTCTTCTCTTGACGAGGAAACAACAAAATCCGCTTGGATGATAAATTTTAAACCGTAACTTCTAGAGGGAAATAAAGCAAACACACGATGTTGGTCGAGCTTCGGGATGTCGTTTCCATTACCTAAATCCTCCAACATAAGTGCCACCGTTATTTCAGTTGTTTGGACATCATGGCGGATATGACCTGCTTGTAGTGTACGAGATTTGACAAACCAAGTGGATTTTTCTTGTCCAAGAAAAACATTTACAATACCGTCTTTAACAACTTGCTTCCTCATGACGATGTGTGAATCATTTAGACTATTTCTGAACTTGATACATTTTAGACGGTGAAGGAATAACAACAGGGATGGATGAAAGCTATAAAACATGGAAATAAGGTTCTCGACTGGTAAAGCTTCACCTTCCTTTGATCTGAAGGGAAGCACAATGCACGTTTTCCAGCGTGTCTCATCCGTTGGATCGTTATCCCCAGAAACCAACTTGCTAAACAAATCAACGTCACAAGGTGGAACAATTTTTGGCAAAACAAAACCAATTGGACCGTCACTAATGTCAAACTTGACATGGAAGCCATTAGAATGGATTTCCGGAGCATCAGTCACCTGGAAGTATATATCAAATAAATAAGAATGCTTATATAATCAAGATCAGAAACTAAAATAAACAACGTAACCTACACTTGGAGATACTAAAGAGTCTACCATACCTGGAATACCGATTTGAAGCCAACACCCTTTTTGCCTATAGCACTAGATTCTTTTCTTGATAAACTGCTTTTCTTACAAACTGCTTTTATGGTTTCAACAGAAAGTCCTTGATCATTGGTCAAGACTATAACTCCTGTTTTTTGTAGAATGAAGGTCAGAGTTGGCTCAACATCACATGGGTACGCATTTTCATCAGCATTCCGAACCTATATATGAGCAAAACACAGTGTATGATAAGCAAGTTATATAGTAGGATGCCATAGGCCACACATAAGCATATATGAAAAGAAAAGCAAAGTCACAACAGTGAAGCACATGAGATAGATGCACTTACGAGTTCGAGTAGAAAATGTGAGTCCTGAGAATATAACTCTCGAGAAAGACAATGTAGTTCTCTGCCTAAACGAGTATTTAGCTTCTTCAGAATGCCATCTTCCTCAATAGCCGAGATATTTGAATCCAGCCCAAATTCTTCTCGCCTAATACCTTCAATAATCTTCTTTGCTGATTCCTCTTCATTACCATTGCCCTGATCTTCGGCAACTAAATCACTTCTTTGCTTTTTCACCCATCTCTGACCAGGTTTTGAAGAATTTATTGTGACAGGTTCTCTCTGGTTTGAATTAAATCCATCATTCATACCCGAAGAGACTATATCCCTAGAAATTCTGGAACCTGATTGGTCTTTCAAAGCTTCATCATGTTTCGTTTTCCTTCTTGGTCCTTTTTGGAGTTTCTTAGAAGTAGATTTTGGAGGATTTAAAACCTTCAATGAATAACAATAAGCTGTGGTTGGAAGCTTCAATAGTTTTTGCTTCTTTGTCGAAAACAGCTGCATTTTCTCCTCTATGGAACTTGATTCTGTTTTTAAAATCATGAGGAGGAAATTTGCTAAAGGCAATTCAGGAACTCCAGCAACAAGAAAACGAGAAAGCTCCATAAAAAGAGAGTGGGAATCAGAATCAGAATCGGGAGTTGCATACAGAATGTTGTCCTGCAGAAGACAATTGCACTCAATTCGTTTATTGGATTCAATACCAAATTTCTTGATGACGTTCTTGTAGAACAGCTTTTCCACCACAACAATCTTAAGGTTCTTGAATTCAGAATATTCTTTTCTATGGAAGCTATAAACGTAGCGTTGAGCATATGGGAGAATCCAGTTTATGAAGTAAGTTAGAAGAGTGTTATCTCTCATGTTATCGTATATTGCTTCACGAGTTACAACCTGCACAAGCCATAAAATAGACGAATTATATGAAGTACTGAAACTTTCTATATAACATTCCCTCCTGCCACTAGTGGCACATTATCATTTTTGGTCACAAAATGGGTGCGTCAGGTGGGTTGGGCAACAGGTCGAAACAGGTCCAGAATGGAAATTTATGAGATTATGAAGCAAGAACTTTTGAAAATTAATTTTCTTTCATAGGTAGTATTTATAAATATTTGGTTAGAAATTAAGAGATTTATGAGATTATGAAGCAAATATTCCCTAAGACTGCATTATTAGGGAATTTATAAATAATAATTGTGTGCATTGGAAGCCCAAGTATAGATTCAAATTCAGATGTAAGTACCTCAGAAAGAGAAGGGATTCCGAGTTTACAAAATAGAACAGAAACCTTATCCCGAAGCATTTGTTTTTCCTCAGTAGTAAGCTCCCCAAAATACAAAAAGTCAACATTTTTCAAGTTCATGAATTCTTTTCTTAGCTGTTCATCGTCACACCAACATATGAGACCAAAGGATGGATGCAAGGAAACCCATTTGTTTTGCGCAGTTGGAAGGATCCTCATATTCTTTTCCTGTAAACTCTTCTTCAAGTAGTCAATTTCATCAGAACTTAGAACCCCAGAGACTAATCCGTCACTCCATTTTTGGAAAATTTGGAAAACCTGACACATGAAACAAAAGAATTATGACCAAAGATTTATTGTTTTAAAATAAATTGACTATAAAATACTATAAGAGAAATGCTAGAGCCACAAAAAAAGTCACACAAAAAAAATCCACATTGGTTCAGTAAGAGAGATGAGAGAGAAACTGTTACACAGTACACCAATAAAACACTGATATGTAAGCTTGTGGATGTTTTTGTGGGAGTTTCTTTGTGGGTCTAGCATACCTCATACTATAATGCGAGCAAGAAAAGTGTTCCCTGTTCAACCCAACCCATTTTAGGTTCACCCTAATGTTTTACCCATTCTGACCCAAACCCGCCAGGCGAATATAAATACTTGGTTGTACTCACTGTTTTAGATGCTTGTGATGGCAAACTCTCATTGGATAATTGTAGCAACGGCTGAGGTAACTAAGATGTGATAGGTTCTCAGCTACTCCAAACTCATTCAGAAAGAAATACTGAAGGCCAGGATAAACGTTACACAACATCCTGCTGAAAGGACGATGAGACAGACTATGGTCAAACTGAGGATGTGTTGACTTTGTTTGTTCCATTAAAGAAATGAGAGAATCGTGCCAATATACTCCCATTGGAGATAAGAATAAACCAGATACCACTTCATCTGCGGAACCAAACGAGTAAGGAACAAATATGAAGGCTTGTGAACGCAAGTTTCCCACTATCTTTTGCTTTGAGGTGCTCATTTCATTCCATAAGTATGTGTAGAACTTGGACATTTGTGACATGCTGGTGAATGTAAATTTTATAATCAATTAACAAGCATCCCAAAATAAAGGGGAAAAAAAAAAAAAAAAAACAAAACACACACACACACAAACGCATATTCCTGTCAAACGTGAAATAGTAATACCTTGCCCGAAAGGATTTCTTGGATCTTCTCCAAACATCAAGAATTGATAAAGCATCATCAAGAGTGATCGTGTTCTTCAAGCCAATATCATTTACAAACTTCAAATTGTTAACCTATTTAACAAGAAAATCGGGCAGGATATTAGTTCCATAGAATTATAATGTTGCATAGAAAAGAAAATCTAAAGTACTAACCTTTGGAACAGCATACGGTGCGTTGTCACCAAGAACTTGACGCACCGTTTCACAGTTATGGAACAGATCTTTAGGATAGTGAAGTTGATCATCCATAGTACAAACCAACCATCGAAAGCCATGAAGTATTCGTATAATATAAGACGTAAAAGGCTTGTCACTAAAATAATCATCCCATAGTGTATCAACTACCTTTAACAGGTACTTACTCTTTTCCTTATCACCACTCGAGGAAACATGTGATAACAAATACCTTAACTCTGGAGAATCCCAGTTGAGGCCTTTTTCAACTTCAACTATTTTTACAAAATCAGTGACTCCCAATTTCATCAGGAATTTTCTCCATGTCAATAATACTTTAGGCGAGGATTTGAAAACAGGGCGTATCAAATAGCTGGTATCAACCTCAAACCAAGTCATGTCCGTCCCACCAATCAACTTGCTCATATCAATTGGATTCCCGAATTCTTTACCAAAATGAATTGGCACATCAACGAGTCGTTTGTACCCATGGTTAGTGGAAATATAAGCATTGTTACTTAACTGTGAGAGTATGTGTTCCTTTTCTACAAGACAATCATGGCAAGATGATTCTAAGTGAAACATTATAAAAGAAAGGCACTCAGTCATTACCTCAGTATGTTCCGCCATAACTTTTTCATCAGATATTGCAGGTAAGATGTGAGCTTTTATAACTTCGTGAGCAGATAACCGCTGGACTCCAACCTTGTAAAGCATTTGGGTTATGTTCTCAACATGATCGCTAAAAAGGTCCGGATCAACTATTCTGAGTTTCGGACTCGGATACAACTTCCCAAACATTTCAAAACCAGGCTCATCCGTAAGCAACCAGATTCCACCTTCACTAATTGATGCATAATTGCCATCTAAAAGAGGAATAAACGGTAATTGGCTGAGGGAACTTATAACATCATACTTGGTTTCATCAACCAACATCAAAAACAAAATATTCAGCCAAGAGGATAGCCAACTGAGGCCCAATGATTTAAGAGAATCTGCCCGACATAAAGATATCATAACCTGAACAAGAAATTTGGGTCCACATTCTTCAATGCCTAAAGCTTGTGCCAATGAATCTGATAGAACCACATCTTTATTCAAGTAGCCGACATCGAGATGCTCCCTTATCAAACTATCACGCAACAAAGAACGGGTTTGTTCTGTCCAGTTTCTCACTACTTTACATGGGCGGACCCACTCATTGTCGTCCCCTTCTAAAAGTAGACAGTTAGACACACGCAACTTGGAGATAATCATATGAGGAAGGCAAGAAAAAAACCCAATCACTTCACCCCCAAGAGGAGCAATGCTCAAAAAGATGGAAACGCCCTTGGCTGGATTCTCTTTAAAACAAGGAAGGCTACAGAATGACCGCTCAGCACTAACGTATAGATTTGGAAACTCAGATAGCAACCACTGGTTCCATGGATTATCAACATCAACTTCTTCCCCTGTTGAGGAAACAATAAAATCAGCTTGGATGATAAAATTTAAACCATAAGCACTTAAAGGACGAATAAAAGCAAAAGCTTGTTGTCTGTATAGCTTCGCCATGTAGCTTCCATTGTCTAATTCATCTAAGGAAAGTGCCATTGATATTTCGGTTGTTTGAACATCATGACGGATTTGATCAGCTAGTAATGTACTAGATTTGACAAACCATGTCATTTTTCCATAATCGTGAAAAACATTAACAATACCGTCTCCAACGACTTCTTTCCTCATGACTAGATTTACACCTCTAACAAGATTAATGTACTTGATACATTCAAGGCGGTGAAGAAATAGCAAGGCATGCGAATAGAGTCTAGAAAATTTCCACGTTAGAAACGTGTGTAAATTTTTTTCATTTTTCATTGGAAGCAGAATGCACGTATTCCAACGTTCTACATCCATTGGATCGCTATCAGCATTAACCAACTTCCTAAACATATTAACATCACAAGCTGGAACAGCTGTTGGCAAACCGTCACTTTTGTTAAACTTGATATTGAACTCATTAGAATGTATTTCCGGAGCATCAGTAACACAAAATACAGATTTGAACCCGATACCCTTTTGATCAAGATATCTATCACCACTAAGTTCCTTCCCTTTTGATTTGAAAACATCATCACAAAGTGCTTTAATGCTTTCAACAGAAAATCCTTCATCATTATTCAAGAGCGTAACACCTGTTTCTTGAAGAATGAAGGTCAGAGTTGGCTTCACAGCACATGGGTATGCATTTTCATCAGCATTCTGAACCTAAACATTCAATAACACACAAACTGTTAGCTATAGGCCTATAGCTAAGTTGTAACATTTTGTTTTATAAAAGCGTTTAGTAACGAGTTGTAGATGCAATTATAAAGTGTAAAACGGCATACAATCCTAAATATTAAAAGGGTATACTCACAAGTTCAAGAACAAAATTTGATCTCTGAATTATAGGATAATAATTATTGGTTGATGATGACTTGCTGACTTTGAGACCCATTATATAAAAATATAATTGTCAACGTTGAATATATAGTCAAAACTGTAAGTCAACTACTGACATAGAAAAAGGTCGTCGGAAGAGTGTCGTGGACTTTGATGATGATCACTTTTATAATACTCTAACAAAAGTTAACAAAACTCTTAAAACCTTAATTTATTGATATGAAGATCAAAAGATTAAAGTTACAAACTCTAAACCCTATTTACAAGGGAAAATTATCTTGAAGAAAAAGATAACTAATTAAAGTAAATAACAAAATTAAAAATAAATAAACTTTCTTAATTAAACAAAATACTAAAAATAAAAAACTCCAACGAAACCTTCAAATCTTATCCTCATCATTCCCCTCACTTGAAAAGAAATCAACCCCGAGTACTCCCATAAGTCAACACGCGAGCCTAATTTTTGATTAATTAGTCCCAAATAATTTTCCTTCTTCAATATAAAAATCATACTCAAGCTCTTTGGGTAAATAATCTTTGTTGATGATTTGTTGTTAACTTTTGAAATCACCAACTCTTGATCCTCCTTTCCCTTACTTACTAGTATGATTTCCATTGGCTTCTCGAACTCTAACATTTTAATCATTATAAACCTTTAAATCCGTGAAACATTTGGAATCTGTGCTTAGTTCACTACCAAAACCCTTCATGTCTTCATCACTATAAAACCCACAATATTTCCTGCACGAGTCTTCAAGGTATCAACTTTATTTGTTTTTTCCAACACTAAATTGAAATCTTGTCTTCATGTTGTTCATAACTTTGAAGGTCTTGGATTTTCTCAACTTGTTCATCAACAACCTTTGCTTTCAATATCTCTTCTTCGTTGTAATCTCGGCCATTGGTACATGTACTTGGTCTTCAGATGTAATTTATCGCAATTCTTTTTCCTTCCCATAAGAAAAGGTAGAGAATCATCCATGTCATCCAAGTCACAAATTAACTCCTCCTTATAGAATTTACTAATAGATATCGGGATCCTACGAACCTCATGACCTCCAACCAAACATTTTTCTATAGGAAAACTAAAGTAATTGACCGATTCTCGACACCAAGTTCCTGGCCCCATAATTATCAATAATTATAGAATATATCTTATTATTGATCACTCTTGAATAAAACCACTTGATTGTTGATAGTCGAATATCCATCTTTATTCTTTCCTTTCATTCATCAACCCTACTACTGTTGAACGGGGATTGGTTGCACCTATGGTTGTCAATAGATCCGCCATGAATTCTTGAACCTCCATAATTGTTACCCTCGTGGTTTTCGTTGTTGTTACCACCATCTACGAACACGGAACGTAGTTCTTGATAAATAGTGGATTTCGTTGTCGAGTTTGGATATGATTTTGATAAAATCATAATCCATGTGCTCTTCAGTGTTTTTAAATCTTCTACACTATTCTTCATCTAGGATACTAACAAATTCTAGATGTTAACTGACGCAAAATCTTTTACACCACTTACCATCCAGGATACCAACAAGCTGTGATGCCAACTGACGCAGTGCGCGGAAGCGAATTTTGTTAACCCTAATTCAAAGGTTGATAATGAGGATAAAACATCCAAGGAATAAAACCTAACAAGAGATAAACTCTTAAAAACCTTAGTTTATTAATAATCAAAATTAAAAGATTAAAGTTGCAAAACGCTAAACCCTATGTTTATAGAGGAAAGTTATCTTTGAGAAAAAGATAACAAATTAAAGTAAATTAAAAATAAATAAACATTCCCAATTAAATAAAATATTAAAAATAATAAACTCCAACGAAACCCTTAAATCTTGTCCTCATGAGAAGATGAAGAAACATAAAGTGTTTCATGGGTTTGGTTTCAAAGAATATCTGGACTTAGTTTTGATTTCTTTAATATTTCTTGAGTAAATTACACTGTTCGTTCATGTGGTTTTGGCCAATTCCCTAACCTAGTTCTTGATATTTTGGATGAATGGTCCTTATAATAAAACTGCACAACAACATCTGTCCTTATTAGTAACGATCATTAAATAAATATGTTAAATCCCTTCATGTGATTTGCACATTTGCACATGATGGTAAAATGGTATTTTTTACTTTTTGTTATTTGATCCTCGCACCAATCATTTAAAACCTTCTTACACACTTACAAATAACAAGCAACCATTTTTTTCTTGCACACACATTTAAACCTATCAACCTCCTTTACTTTCTCTTTACATGACACATCTCATACCACCACCATCAGTGACATCATTAAACCTGCAACAATCGGTGTCAGCTCCTCACCTGTTAGTTTTAACGGATTATAAATTAATATATCATGACCGGACTCGAACTCGAGACTTCGGGATTGCACACTTTACGTATGAGTTTTAATTAATTAATAATTATTGTTTTAGTGACGAATAATTATTAAATTCACGAAACAAGCACTTAACGGTAACTAATGACCGTTAGACGAAAGTTAAAGGACTAGAGATGAAACAATAAGGCAAGAAGGTTCTGGAATATCCCTATGGGATAAGTTTCGGCCGAGCACCCCTATCCCACATAGGATGGGATTGCCTTTTGCTCCAAGTTTGAGATAGTATAAATACATGGCCTCATGGATTCATTCTTATCATCCCTTGGTTCATTAGCAAGCCAATTCACTTTCTTTTATCTCTTTTCTTTGAGCTATAGAAGATCCCTCGTGATCAACTAAGGCTCATTAGTAGTGCTTGCTTGTGAATTAAGAACTTAGCTTTTCTAATTGAAACGCTAATAGTACGTGTGTTCGAGAACGAAGTGTTAGCATACTTTTGTTAACAAAGTGGTGATTGCCCTATTTGACTAGTACATAGTCGATCCACCTACAAACCCTAATTAGGGTTTATAGTTCTTGTTTCATTGGTTTCTTGTTCTTGCTAGAAATCACAAAGGTACGCATCTTTTATATTCGGTTAATTTATTATTTGTATTTGATCTATTCCGCTGCGTACTCTTTGATGTTTATATGTTTATATTATTGTTATGATTCATATATTCCAACAGTGGCATCAAGAGCCGTTAATACATTATAATGAATTACCGAAACACATAAAATTGAATCGTTTGATTAGTTACATGCTTGGTGTTCTTATGTTTTTTAAATCTTTCTTAAACCCTAGAATTTTTTTTTAAATTATGTCGACTTATTTTTTTTTATTAAATGTCGATTTTTTTTTTATAAAATTAGGGTTTTGTAATTTTTGAATAAAAACTTGTAGAAACCCTAGGATGCATGTAATATTTATGTGTATAAATGGATATTGGTGATATGCCGTTTTCGTTGCGTTCCTTAATTGACATGATTATTTGATTTCATGCTTATTTATGCGATTTTATTATAATTGATAAGTTGTTTAGTAAATATTATGAATAAAGATTACTAAAATTTGATTAATTATAAAATTAGGGAAGACCCTTTTATAAATCGTGTATAAATCAATTATGTGTGTTTTAAATTGTTTTAATTTGCATGTCCATTATTGTTGTTGTTTGTTTATTTTATTTAATTACTTTTGTTTTATATGTTTTGTGACATGATAGTAACAAAAGGGTAATTGATACGTGGGAATCGCACCAGGCTTTACCTCTCAAGAGATCTTGAGAAGCTTACAACCCCCACCAGGCAGTGTACCTGATCGTTGTAGTATAGTATAGTGACAAGTACCGGGGGATTGATCGTTCAGCTAGGAATAGTGTCGCTAGGATTAGAAAACCTAAATACTAGTTCTAAAGGTGAGGGATGATTCTTTTTGTATTTTTATATTTTTTTAGAAAGCAAGTAAAAATCTCGGGTTTTAAGGATTTGGGCGGAATTAGTTGCTAGTCAACTAACCCAATACTAAAGATGCAATCAAAATAAAATACTAGAAATGAAAATAAACTAAATTATATTAAAGTTGTGAGCAATAAGTGGACGACAAACTAGTGTTCACAGAAGAGCTTGTGGAAATAATGGATAGAGAATTTAAACAACTCAAACAGAATCGTATCCCCATTGTAAAAGTAAGATGGGACTCTAAGCAAGGACCGACTTATACATGGGAAAGAGAAGATAGATTCCGTGAGAAGTATCCGCACTTATTTTCATAGAACGCACTTGTTAGATTTCTTAAAATCGAATTTCGGGACGAAATTCAGAATGACAAGTGGGTACTGTAGAACCTTGTAAAAATTTCTTGTAATTAAATCACTAATAAATATATAATCTTTCATTATTGTTTCTAATTCCCATTTTCTCGGAAAAATTTAAAATTTTTCTTATTATATTATTTTGGCGATTTTCACAAAATAATATAATTCATGAAATGACGGAATTAATCCTCGACACGTTACACGAAACCTAAACTTTTCATTTAATCCTAAACCTAAATCCTAATCCTAATTATATTTAGTAAATATAATTAAAATTCCCTAATCACTAAATTAGCCAAACAGACCCTTAATTACCTTCGGCCCAAACCTTGACCTCTATTCCTAAGCCCACGAAACAAAGCCCAAATTCCATTTTTATGAATTTTCATCCGTTCGACTAAATTCACACCCTCCCCAAAATGCATCGTTTATTTTTAAATCTTCTACACGACCCACGTATTTTATTTTCCCATCTCGTTAACCTACTAGCCAACAATTAGTGTGTCAAGTCTCGAGTTCCTACGTTGAGTTTTGATACGTTTTTAAGAGGCAAAGTATTCGACCTTAGCAAACCCAAAACGATTTGGACTATATTCAAAACTTAACCGTTTTGAATCTAGTTTATTTCTAAACGTTCCTAATATTATTCCTAAGATGATTATAAGCTCAAATGTTAAAGATGATCATGTATGTTCAAGTGGTACACGGTTTTGTAAATCGTATACATGGAAATATATATGTCGACATGAGCATGAGTCACTCCAACATCTCCCTTCTTTTGTGCTCTCACAAGCCTTTCTAAATCAATATAATACACATAGGAGCTAGCTTATCCTGACATGCAAATAGTATGAGAGTTTTACATTGAACTTTCTTACTAACGTTATATATTAGTATATATAGTACGTTCATTGCATGCATACTCCTCATATTATTTCCCACACTTATTCACTGCAATTATTCGACCTTCAAAACCATTCTCATAAAGCTTACAAGTCGTGGGTATTGTAGTGGAAGCAAAGAAAGAAATCGGGTTTGAAATAATTATATAACGTTTGGGTTATATAAGCTTGGACGTGATTTCTTGTGTTCCTTTTCTACCTAGCTCGACTCTAGATCACTTTTAAAGTGTTTGTAAGTTCCCTACATTCATTCCCAATCCATTTCATACGTATTTATATGTACATGCACTTTGTGGTTTTTGTTTCAAACGTCTACACTTTACACGTTTAATTCACGTATATATTTGTTCTTAGTACACGAAACGTGATTAGCCTCTATCTTGGAAGGCCTAGGAATCACGTAGCATACACCATTCACTTTAGTTGTAACGTTATAATCATTTCATGCATTCATTTTAACTTATATCCATCGTATGAAATTTAGTATAAAACTTAGTAAAATTTTGCAAGTTTTCAAGTTATATATTCGATCCAACCATGTCACAAAACAAGCGTATAACATAAAAATTCATTTAACGATAGTACTATAATTTTTCACGACGCCATAGACCACCTAGCAAACTAACATTTTTATGTAAACAACATGTAAAAATAATAAAGTCTTGACACCATACACGATCCATTTTGAATCGGCACAAAATAGTTTTCACAACTAAAATTTGTTTTATAAAAACATTAAGCTTGTCGAGTGGGCTTAACTAAAGCCCACTAAGCTTTTAAAATCCGCAAGCCCACTGGGCCAATAAGAAATGTTTTTAGAATCATAAAAATGGTCCAAAGCCAAGCCCAAAACTTTTTTCATGCCCTCGCCTCCAAAAATCTTAACGGGCCTTAAGTTAAATCGATCCAGGCCCATAAGCTATAAAAATGAGCTTTTAAAATAAATAAGCAGTTAAATAAGCTTGTTACTTAATTAATAAGCTTCGGAAAATTTTTAGAAAGTTCCATAATCATTTTTGTAAAAATTGGACTAAAAATGTAACGAGACGACACCTAGAAGGACTAAATGTGTAAACATTGAAAATCAAGGACTAAACCTGTAAATACAGAAATCTAAGATTAAAATGTGATAAAAATTAATATTAGAAGGTTTGTATTGATTATTGGACAAAGTAGAGGACTATAGTTGAAAAATATATAAAAAGGACTAACGGTGTAACGCAAGTATCGTTAGTGTAAAAATGGTAAAAATTGGAAAAGGAGACAAAGACTAAACATAACTTATTTATCATTCTTATTTATTTTATATTTTTCGTCAATTTATTTCATATCATGTTTAAATTTTATTTATATATATTATTAACTTAACGTTAATAATATATAACGATATTTTAAAAGGTTAAGATTTTAAGTACGGTTAAAAAGGAAAAACTTCGATGGATAATTTTAAAAATCATATTTTGTCATATCATGCATATCACAATATTTTCACTGCACATCACTTAATCGTCATAACGAATATCTAATATTCGTCATTTTCTTTATAATTGCCGAATAGTTTTTGGTCAAGTTCTTAGATAAATTTATTTATCAGGTTGTGTTTCGAAGCCGTTTTCATAAAATTCTTCCGACTTTATTTTCTTCGATTTCAGTATAAATCAAGGTGAGTCATAGCCTCACATTTAATTATTTTCAAAAACTCCGTGAGGGGGATACATGTTATAAATAGATCACAAGTATTTTTCTGTATACTTTCCTGACTGATATATGTCTAAGTTAGCTATTGCCAAAAGACCCTTATTCATGAGCCATTAATCACTGCGGTGAACGCGAATATAATGAATAGATCTATTTAAGGTTTGACAGCCTGTCCCATTAATACTTGACGGAATGCCATTATGCATGTGGTTAGTCGTATTAGTCGTGATAATTATATTTGAGTAAAAATAGGAATTGGCAAATCACCTATTACACGAGGGCAAATTTATCATTGATTTGATAAACACCCGCCGTTTACGGTATTTGTTAACGTTTGCGTGTCATGAGACTTAGTGCAATATATGAACTGCAATATCAATGTTTTCAAACTGATTGTATTTTCCAATACAATCTTACTTGTGTATCAAAATGATTATTAAATTCAAACTCTATGATTTCACTCAACAATTTTGTTGACTTTTAAGCATGCATCTCAGGTATTTAACAGGGGAAGCAAGCATGGAACGGGCGGCAAAAATCTTCAAATTATGTTTACTTTATTTCAATAATAATGTAAAATAAATGATGTTTGATTTAGTTCAAAACATCAAGCTTTTATAATACTCTGATAATGACCTATTGTATTTCAAATATTTATAAATGAAATTATGTTTTAAAACGTCTCTTCGAGCCGTTTTCTATCATTATGACTTCGATCCTCACCGTAACACCCTAATTTCTATTCCGCTACCGCATTTCAAATTAGGGGGTGTTACAGTATGTGTAGATTATATTTGTACAAGTTGCTGAATGGGTGTTTTGAAACTTGATAAGCTACTGTACGTTCTGTTAATTTTAAAAAAAAAGAAAAGAAAGGTTGTGTACCTAAAATTGAAAACGGAAGAAATTAGACTACTGCTTAAATATATACCCAAATTCTAGCATCATAAATCTGTTATGAAATACATATCTTGCATTCCTTGATATGTTATAGGCACCAATGTTGAGGATCAGCTCCTTCCCCACCCCGAACTCATACCCGCAAACACCAATCAAAACTGCAAGATTGGTTTTCAATGCTTTGTATATTAATAAGGAAGGAGAAACTGATTACATACAATATGAAAGCTACTACCAATTTATAGACTTACAAGGAAAGAACGTGTAGCATACAAATAACTAAACTACTTCTAAATAGGTCCACTACCCTAGCATCAAGGAGAACATTTCCCATGCACTTTTCAGCCATAATACTCGGTCAACCAAAGACTATATCAACACTTCTATTCAATAATACATGGCCACTAACTGATAACACCACTGACCCCTAACCCTCGACCCATAGCCCATCAAGATTACCCAACATTCACCCCCGTAATCTTGATGCCTTTCACGGTCTCGGCTCCTACGATCATAATCACGAACGCGGTCTCTTTCTCCGTCACGATCTATTGAAGCTTCAGTCTAGACAACAAGCTGGTCACGGTTATCTCTTCCTTTACTCACCACTGCATGCTTGATCTTTCAATCCATCTTTCACGTACTGCTCGTCCTTCCCGTAAATGGATCAACCCACTTCTGAGATCCATACCTACAGAACCATGACCCATGACGTGGTTCATGGACACAACCTGTTACGGGATCCATCCACTTGCTCAAAGTTCTTGCTAAAATTTCTTTCTAAACATTCGAGTTCCAAAAGCGGTATTGATTCCTTGCTAAAATACCAGTCTTGGTCTCGTTCTTGCTTCTTGCTTATCGATTCTTGCTTGTCGACTCTTGCTTGTCGACTCTTGCTTTCTACTTGCTACAAGCACGAAACTTTCTACTTGCTATCGTCGTCTTGCCTGCTACTTGCTACAGACTATGCGACAACCTTCTTGCTTGATAACTTGCGATAACTTCTTGTTGCTTTCTTGCTTGTGATTCTTGCTACTTGCGTTTTGTTTCTTGCTTGCTAACTTGCTATGATTTCTTGCTTGTTTCCTGCTTTAAAACCATCCTTGCTGTTGCGTTCTTGTGGTCACCCGCTGTGACCAAAAACCTTGCTGCTTGCATTCGTCTTTCGTTGATTACATAGAAAGCAACCAGTCCTTTCTTTCTTGCCACATATCGATCAGGTATGAGCCCTCCTAGCTCTGATACCATGTTAAGGATCAGCTCCTTCCCCACCCCGAACTCATACCCGCAAACACCAATCAAAACTGCAAGATTGGTTTTCAATGCTTTGTATATTAATAAGGAAGGAGAAACTGATTACATACAATATGAAAGCTACTACCAATTTATAGACTTACAAGGAAAGAACGTGTAGCATACAAATAACTAAACTACTTCTAAATAGGTCCACTACCCTAGCATCAAGGAGAACATTTCCCATGCACTTTTCAGCCATAATACTCGGTCAACCAAAGACTATATCAACACTTCTATTCAATAATACATGGCCACTAACTGATAACACCACTGACCCCTAACCCTCGACCCATAGCCCATCAAGATTACCCAACAACCAACACAACTATGTACGATAACATACGAGTAGATGTTACGTTAACAAATGATGGTATAAATTCCAATGTCTTGCAATAGAAATTCCCAGGATAAAAACCATTAATGTACAAAAGTTAAGTGTTTAACAAATGAGAGTTGGAGAATTGAACAATCTCTAAGTAGTTTTAAGAAAGGTGTATCCAAACCACCATTAGCATCCATGCCTTACAAACACCTTCGTAAACAATTGTTGGCGTGTATACATGATGCAATTTTACTACTTCGATGGAGGTAAAGCCACCTGAAGCCACATTTTCTAGACATAATTTTGCCGGATTTCTATTAAGCTGCTTTATCTGACATGATTTTGCCGGATTTCTATAAGTAGTAGGCAATTTACCATCTGATAAGACAACACGTGCAATGCTTAAAGATTCACCTTTTTCAACAGCAAATTTCCACTCGTTTACAGTTATATCAAACCACACCTTCTTTGGGTTTGAAGTTGATTTAACTTCTATATATTCCATGCTATTATCCTTACCTTCAACAAGAATATCATACGGTAGTCCGGACTCTTTAACCTCATTGACCCATTTCACCTTTTTGTCACTAAGGGTGGAAGAAAAGTATGTGAAAGCCTCACGTTCTCCTTCCTTCCCAGTTATGACATGTTGCGGGGGAACTGAAACGATATTCTTTCCTTTATCAATAACAGAATCTGATTGGTCATTTATAGCTTCATCATCTTCCAAGATTACTAAGGGCATCGTTGAGGCAGGATCGATGATCCAGTCACCGTTACTCTCAGATAATCCTTCTGCAACATCCAGTTTCGTTTTATCAAACCCGGGTGTGGTTTTCCAATGGACAGGTGGCCAACTTGAGTTTTCTCCCAACTTCTTAGAGCACTGGGTGTGGCAACAAACCACAAGCTCCCCATTCGGGCCCCACCATGCCACATCACCAAAACACCCCAACTTCAACAAACCACAGCAAACCACCCCTCACCAAACAACAAACCTCCACTTCCCCATTCGGGCCCCACCTCTTACACACTTATTTTTTTATTCCTTTTTCAATCAAATTAAATTTATTTCATTAAAAAAAAAATAACTAAAATTAAAATTTTATGCTTATATTTGTTTTAAATTTAAGCTACTAAAAAAAAAAATGCAAAGATTAAAACTACAAGGACTAAAACTGCAAACATTGGATTAAAACTACAAGGACTAAAAAAAAAAAAATACATGTTGTCTTCATCTTCTTCAAATATACCTGCAAACATGGATCCAAATAAAAAAAAAAAAAAGAAGTAAACCTGCAAACATGGATCCAAATAAAAAAAAAAAAGAAATAAACAAACAAACCCAAACAAAAAAAAAAAAGAAGAAGTAAACCTGCAAGATTGTCAGATCATCTCCTTCGCCGTGGCCACGACAAACTCACCAACGGCGAGCAACGGCGAGGCATCTCCGGTGTGGCGGCGAGCAACGGCTCGCCGTTGGAAGTGCCACATCGGACGGCGAAGAGCGGTTCGTCGTCCACACCCAGTGCTCTAAGAGATGTGGACGCTAACGACCACCGTAATTCTTCACATGGGAGATTTGGCAGCTCTTGGGTATCTGTAATGAATAACTCCATCTTCTCCTCTGTCAAACCTAACTGTGCCTTAGTTGTAATCACATAAAGGAAATTTGCTAAATGAGAGTCGGGAATTCCAGAAAGTAGAACGCGAGAAAGCTCCATAAAAAGCAAATGGGAATCAACTTCAGGAGTTGCATACAAGCTGTTGTCGTGTAATAGACAAGTGCACTCAGATAGGTTATTAGATTCAATCCCAAACCTCGTTATGATGTACTTGTAGAACAGCTTATCAACCACTACAATTCTCAAAGAGTTTAGGTTTTTGAACCCAGACAGCTTGAGTTGGGAATATTCATTCGGATGCCTGTGATAAATGTAACGCTGAGCATATGGGAGAGCCCATCTCACCAATGAAATCATATAACTACTATCTGTCGGGCCATAGTGTATCACTTCACGAGTCACAATCTGCGCAATGACATAATATTAGAAATGTACCCGTCTTATCTTGAAACCTTTAGTGTGAGGTTTTTGTTTGTGTGAGAATAAAAGAGAGTACCTCAGAAAGACACGGGATTCCTAGTCTCCGAAATAGAACAGAAAGCTTGTGATCCCCCAAACATAGAAAATCAATGTTGTTCAAGTTCATAAATTCATTCTTTAGCTTCTCATTATCCCACCAACATATGTGACCAAAGGATGGATGCAACGAAACCCATTTATCTTGCACAGTTGGAAGGATCCTCGTTTCCTTTTTCTTTATACTCTTCTTCAAGTAGTCGATATCATCAGAGCTCAAAACCCCCGAGTCTAATCCATCACTCCATTTTTTAAAAACTTGGAAAACCTATCACATGAAACAAAAGAATTATGTACATAATTTATGTTTATGAAAACGGGCGATTCAGATTATGGTTAGTTAATGGGTAAGTATTTTTTTTTTCTTTTTCTTACATAGAAAACGGAAAGTGGAAACAAGTTGGATGATCTAAAAGTTGCGTAAAGTTAAAGAAACTAATATTTCAACTATTAACTACTGTATATAATAGTACCAGTGTTTTAGCTGCTTGTGATGGCAAATTTTCAGTAGATGACTCTAGCAAAGACTGAAGGTAGCTAAAAAGAGGACTCTCAGCTACTCCAAACTCATTTACAAAGAAACTACGGAGGCCGGGATAAACACTGGACAACATCTTGCTGAAAACGCAATGAGTCTTGTATTCACACAACTGAGCCGGAGTTAACGTTTTATGTTCCATTGAACCGGTAGAATCATGCCAATATACTTCACTAGGAGTTAATAGTAATCCAGATAGAACTTCACTTGTGGAACCAACCGAGCTAGGAACAAATATGAAAGCTTGAGAATGCAAAGTCTCAACTATCTTCCGCTTTGAAACGCCCATCTCACTCCGTAAGTATGTGTAGAACATGGTCATTTGAGATATGCTGGTAATGGAAATTTTATAAACGGTTCAAGAGATCAAAACAAATAGATAACGAAATAACACGAAAAATAGTACTGAAGTTTTGAACTAGTTATACCTGGCCCTAAAAGGTTTCTTACATCCTTTCCAAACATCAAGAATTGATAAAGCAATATCAAGAGTTATTGTTTTCTTCAAGCCAATATCATTTAGAAACTTCACTTTTTTGACCTATTTACCAAAAGAATCAAGGTTTTGAGTTTCATAGAATTATACTTGATCGTACAAAAATTTGAAAATAACTAACCTTTGGAACGGTGTATGGTACTCTGTGACCAAGAATATCACGCAGTGTTTCACAGTTATGGAACAAATCTTTAGGAAAGTGAAGTTGATCATCCATACTAGAAGCCAACCATCCAAAACTATGAAGGATTCTTAAAACATAAGATTTAAAAGGTTTGTCACTAAAAAAATCATCCCATAGTGTATCAAGTACCTTTAAAAGGTACACACCTTTTTCCTTATTACCGTTCGCGGAAACATGTGACAACAAATGCATTAACTCTCGAGAATCCCAATCATCATCTAATAGCATAGGCTTACGAGCAGTGTGACATATGTCCTCAACACTCTTCTCAACCTTAACTATTTGCACAAAATCGGTGACTCCTAATTTGTGCAAGAATTTTCTCCATTTCAATGTTCCTCCAGGTAATGCTTTGTAAACTGGGTGTTTCAGATAGCTGACATCGATCTCGAACCACTTCATATCAGTGCCACCAACCAACTTACTCATATCAATAGGATTCCCAAATTCTTTACTGAAATGGATTGGCACATCAATAAGTCGCTTGAACCCGTGACTTGTGGAAATAAAAGCATTGTTACGTAGCTGTGAGAGAACATGCTCCTTTTCTACGAGACACTCAGAACAACAAGATGATTCGAAGTGAAACATTATAAAAGAGAGGTACTCAATCATCAACTCTGTACTTTCCGCCATAACTTTTTCATCACAAATAGCAGGTAAGACGTGCTTTTTCAAAACTCCGTGTGCAGATAACCGCTGGACCCCAAGTTTGTAAAGCATTTGGGTTACGTTTTCAACATGATCACTAAAAAGAGCAGGATTAACAATCCGAAGTTTGGAATACAACTTCCCAAAAGCTTCAAGACCATGCTCGCGATCAGTATGCAGCCAAATTGCACCTTCATTAATTGAAGCATAGCTACCATCTAAAAGAGGTATAATTGGTAACTGTCTTAAGGTACTAATGAAATCAGATTCGGTTGCATTAACCAACATCAAAAACAAAACATTTAGCCAAGAGGATAGCCAACTGAGTCCCATTGATTTAAGACAATCAGCCCGACATAAAGATACAATAATTTTAATAAGAACTTTAGGTCCACATTCTTCAATGCCTAAAGCCCGTGCCAAGGAATCCGTTAGAAGTGTATCTTTATGCAAGTATCCAACATCAAGATGCTCCATTATCAGCCTATCAGGCAACAAAGAACGAGTTTGTTCTGTCCAGTTACGCAGTACTTTACATGGCGGGACCCACTCGTTATCTTCCCCTTGTAGAAGCAGACAGCTAGAACTACACAGCTTAGAAATAATCATATGTGGAAGCTGCGAAAAAAAACCATGCACTTCCCCTTCAAGAGGAACAAAGCTCATAAAGACTGAAACGCCCTTCCCCGGGTTCTTTTTAAAACAAGGAAGGCTGCAGAATGACAGCTCAGCATTAACAAAAAAATTTGAAAACTCCAATAACAACCATTGGTTCCATGAACTGTGTTCATCAACTTCTTCTCTTGACGAGGAAACAACAAAATCCGCTTGGATGATAAATTTTAAACCATAACTTCTAGAGGGAAATAAACAAACACACGATGTTGGTCGAGCTTCGGGATGTCGTTTCCATTACCTAAATCCTCCAACATAAGTGCCACCGTTATTTCAGTTGTTTGGACATCATGGCGGATATGACCTGCTTGTAGTGTACGAGATTTGACAAACCAAGTGGATTTTTCTTGTCCAAGAAAAACATTTACAATACCGTCTTTAACAACTTGCTTCCTCATGACGATGAGTGAATCATTTAGACTATTTCTGAACTTGATACATTTGAGATGGTGAAGGAATAACAACAGGGATGGATGAAAGCTAGAAAACATGGAAATAAGGTTCTCGACTAGAAAAGCTTCACCTTCCTTTGATCTGAAGGGAAGCACAATGCACGTTTTCCAGCGTGTCTCATCCGTTGGATCGTTATCCCCAGAAACCAACTTGCTAAACAAATCAACGTCACAAGGTGGAACAATTTTTGGCAAAACAAAACCAATTAGACCGTTTCTAATGTCAAACTTGACATGGAAGCCATTAGAATGGATTTCCGGAGCATCAGTCACCTGGAAGTATGTCAAATTAATAAGAATGCTTATATAATCAAGATCAGAAACTAAAATAAACAACGTAACCCACACTTGGAGATATTAAAGAATCTACCATACCTGGAATACCGATTTGAAGCCAACACCCTTTTTGCCTACCGACGCCTGATAGTTATTCTATGACATAAAAATAGTGAGCGTACATTATATTCACTTGCTAGGTTGTAAAATGGAGAGAGAAACCCCACCATTCAACCATCAATCTCACCCAGCACAATCAACCCACAAACCTACAGACGACGACCAGCATGAAGACGGATGGACAACCGTTAACCGGAAAAACAACAAACGACAAGGGAAACAATTTACAACAACCTCCTACTTCTTCACTGACATCCCACCAGGCTGGAACGAAACTGCTCTTTGGAAGACATTCGCGAGATATGGGAGGATCTCGGACGTTTACATGGCGAAAAAACCAACTATAACTGGAAAGGCTTTCGGGTTTGCAAGGTTTATCAATGTTCCAAACCCAAAATCGTTCGAACTCACACTAAACAAAATCACTGTTGGCACACGCCACCTCAAAGTTAACATTGCACGATACCAGCGTAAAGATGCTACCTCAAAACCACCACATCAAAACGTTTCAAACCCACGACCACCCTTGCAGCCTACATTCAAGCCACCATTATTACCCAATCCAAACCTTAGCACCTATGCTGACATGTTAACCTCCACCAGACAAAAATCTCCCCCTCCAACACCAATCACGATACACCCCTGCCCTGACATCACAACTACCCTATCTCACTCTTTGGTTGGCGAGCTGATTACCATGGACACTATCCCGAACCTCCAAACAATCTGTAATGAGCTAGGTGCTGGTAAAATTCGAGTCAAATACCTAGGAGGGTTACATGTACTCCTTGAACCAAGCCCAGAAACACCACTAGAAAACCTAACTTCTAACCCATTTCTTCACAATTGCTTCAAAACCCTAACACGTTGGACCAAAAACTTTCAGTTACGTAATAGGTTGACATGGATATCGATTGAAGGACTTCCGCCTAACGCTTGGCACGAGGCTGCATTCACACGCATAGCCGGTATTTGGGGGGAAATAATCTTTCCGGAAAAATGTGAACCCAACAATAACAACTTAGTTGCGGGTAAAGTTTGCATTCATACCAAGTGTATGGAACTCATACAACATAACATACCTGTCTTAGTCGATGATGTACATGTTTGTGTTCGCATTCGTGAAATTTTGGGAGAATGCGATGAGATATTCAAACCTGAACTGCCAGCAGAGTCAAGCACAGATGAGGAAAATGAAGAATCTATGATGAGCAATGATGATGACCAAGGAGATGGGGAAGAAGATGAATTTGACGACGAGGATTCAGTTGGAGATTTATTTGGGGAGGGTGGCTGGATTCATGAGGAAGCTGAAAACAGGGATACTGAATCAACCAAAAGTTCTGAATTTGATAATGTACGTGATGAAAATCTGCGGTTGAATTCACCGGAAAATTCAAAAAATCCGGCAATGGATATTGGAAGTCAGACCGTTGGTACGAGATCCCCAAATAAAAACGTCTGTGACAAGTACTCGCCCATGCACACTGATCTAGATACCCAAATTGGTGAAACTCCCCTTTGTGCTCAGATTTCTCCTGACAAAAGCCTGGGTGCTAGAGTTGACCACCTAAAGGATGCTGCTGATGGCAACTTTGCCACACGTGATACTAGTAATAGGTATGTCTTTCCTGACCCTACTTTACATGCTAATTCACCTACGAGCCCCATCAAAGTATACTGCAGGAAGTCCAACTCTAAAAATAAGCCCATATTAGCGTCTATTCTTTCATCCCCTTTGGGCCTTTCGTCACTTAAGCTAAGCCCAAATATAAGTCCCAATAACTCCAAACAAAACATAGGCTTGTCTAACCAGGGTATACCCTCACAGAGTCGGTCATCCATGTCACTCACCAAACAATATTCAAAAACAAAAAACACAACCAAATTCACTTCACTGAAACTCATCCATCCCATATGTGGCATCAATCCTCTTATTGGCAAAAAGAAATCTAAGATAAACCACGACACCTCAAATACCACTCGGTCCATAGACACCACAATCTCAAATAACGACTCAAACATCCAACGCTGCAACAATAGACTCTTGAACAACATAACATCCACAACATTAACTAGAGACAATGAAATCTCGAAAACTATCGAGGTCGGTTTAAACCTTGGTTATGATGATATGGTTGGAAAAGAAGCTTTTGTGAGACAAATAATTGGTGCTGACATTGTGGACTCATGAATCTTGGATCCTTAAACATAAACGGAGTGGGTACCGCTTCGAAAAAAAAATGGGTACGTAAACTTTGTCTTAACAACAACCTCCACTTCCTGGGTATCCAAGAATCAAAATATAATAAGGATGACCTCTCTTTAATTCATTCTTTATGGGGAAATCAAAGTTGTGATTTTGCTATAAAAAAGGCGGATGGCAACTCAGGTGGTATCATTGCTATCTGGAACACAACCATGTTTAAAAATCACAATGTCATCGAGGGTGATGGGTTTCTTGCAATCTACGGAGAATGGATCCACTTCAAAACCGTTTGTTTGATGATTGTTGTATACGCTCCTCAAGAGATGGGGAAAAAATGTTCTCTTTGGAATACTCTCAATACTCTTATCATCAGGTTCAACACCCCCACTGTTGTCCTAGGTGATTTCAATGAAGTTCGGGATGAATCTGAAAGAATGGGTTCTTTGTTTTGTAAAAGAGGAGCTCAGTTGTTCAATAAATTCATAGATAATTCCAACCTCATCGACCTTCCATTAGGAGGCAGGAACTTCACAAGAATGAACAAAATTGGTACTAAGTTGAGCAAATTGGACCGATTTCTTGTCACTCAACACTTCCTCTCAACTTGGCCAAATTCATACGTAACTGTCCTACCACGTGAACTATCTGATCATTGCCCACTTATCCTTAAAACTCATTCCGCGGACTATGGTCCCTACCCATTAAAAATTTTCAATTCATGGATGTTGAATGAAGATTTCACGAAAGTTGTTACTGATTCTTGGTCAACTGCTGTTGGGTCAGCACAGGCTACTAACTTGTGTACCAATCAACCAATACAGCATCAGGCGGTAACACTTAAACGGAAGTTTCAATGTTTGAAGACTAACATCAGGTGTTGGAGGTCCTCTGTCCTCTTAAAAAATGAGAATTCAATTGCCAATTTGAAAACTAAGGTTCACCTGTTGGAATTGAAAGCTGAGAATAGCGGGTTAAATGATCAAGAGATTCATAATCGTCTCTCTATTATGAAAACAATCGATGACATGGAACACGCCAGAAACTTGGATCTCATGCAAAAAGCTAAAGTAAAATGGGCTATTGAAGGCGATGAAAACTCGAAATTTTTCCACGGGATGATCAATGACAAGTACACCAGAACTCGAATAAATGGCATCAACATCAATGGCTCTTGGATTTCAGATCCACCCTTGGTTATTTCTCATATTTTCAACTATCACAAGCACAAATTTGAAGATAACTCACCTCCACGGCCTCACTTTACAAACAACCTGTTCAAAAACCTCTCCGATCTTGATGTGGCTCTTCTAGATGCGCCTTTTTCTTCCACAGAAATAAAGAATGCGGTTTGGGATTGCGGTGGTGACAAGTCACCGGGACCTGATGGATTTACTTTTAAATTCATCAAGCAATATTGGCAGGTAGTTGGCAAAGACTTCATTGATATGGTCAAGAGATTTGAAATTGATGGCTTTATACCAAGAGGTTGCAACTCTTCATTCATTGCTCTTATTCCCAAAAAACAAGACCCCATCTTCATCAGTGACTTTAGACCCATTAGCCTCATTGGATGCCAGTATAAAGTCATTGCTAAAGTCCTAGCCAATCGACTTCTTCAAGTTATCCACTCAGTGGTTAGTGAGGTCCAAACGGCTTTCATCAAGGATAGGCAAATTATAGACGGGCCTCTTATTGTCAATGAAGTAATCTCTTGGGCTGCTAGAAAGAATGAACGACTTTTCATTTTAAAGGTTGACTTCGAAAAAGCTTTTGACTCACTAGATTGGAAATTTCTTGACCACACTATGGAACAAATGAGGTTTAGTGTTAAGTGGAGAAAATGGATTCATGGATGCCTTAGCTCGGCGTATAGCTCGATTCTCATCAATGGTTCACCTACAAAAGAATTCAAACTTCAAAAAGGGCTACGTCAAGGAGACCCTTTATCTCCATTTCTCTTTATCATTGCCGTTGAAGCTCTTCATGTCACCTTACAAGATGCCAAACTCAAAAACATTTTCGAAGGAATCAAAGTGGGTTCAAACAACATTGATATCTCTCATCTCCAATTTGCGGATGATGCACTTATTATAGGTAAGTGGTCACTCGACAATGCAAAAAATCTTTGTCGAATCTTGAGATGTTCCCATATGGCATCCGGGTTAAAAGTAAACTTCTCAAAAAGTAAGCTTTTTGGCATCGGGGTTTCTAACACGGAAGTAAGTTCTTTAGCATCCATCCTATGTTGTCAACCTTCTTCATTTCCGTGCTCGTACCTTGGTCTCCCCATTGGCGCAAACATGACCAAAGGATGCAATTGGAAACCTGTCCTTGAAAAATTCCACAAAAGACTAACCTCTTGGAAAGCTAAAACGCTCTCTTATGGTGGAAGACTCACCCTCATTAAATCGGTTCTTGGAGCACTTGGTACCTATTTCTTCTCTCTTTTCAAAGCACCTATTCAAGTCATCAATTACCTTGAGAAACTTAGGCGCAAATTCTTTTGGGGAGGGACCCTTGAGTCGAATAAAATGGCTTGGATTGCTTGGAATAAGGTTTGTTCCCCATGTTGTAATGGTGGTTTAGGAATAGGTAGCCTTCAAGCTTCTAACCTTGCCATGCTGACAAAGTGGTGGTGGCGGTTTCACACGGATCATCAATCCTTATGGCGACACATTATTGTCTCCATACATGGTTTAGATGGAGGTCTTGGGGCTGCTTCTCCATCTCGGGGGCACTCTTTAAGCCCTTGGTGGACTATTATTAAGTTGCACAACTCACTGGATAAGCTCAACATTAACTTAAATTCCATATTCTTACAAAAAGTAGGCAACGGTTCTTCAATAAAATTCTGGAATGACGTTTGGATTGGCAATACAGATCTCAAATCCATTTTCCCCAGAATGTATAATTTGGAAAATTTCAAGGATTGCTTGATAATGGATCGATGTTACTTACTTAATGGGTCCATAAATCGTGTTTGGTCTTGGAGACGGCCCATAAGAGATGGTCAAGAGCTTGAGCAATACAACAACTTAGTGGGTCTGCTAAACAATTTTGTGCCCTCTGACTCCCCTGATTCTTGGACGTGTTCACTCAACAATTCCAACAAGTTCACAGTTGCTTCCATGAGGTGCAAAATTGAAGATTCCATGTTTGGATCCCAATTGGAAACTGTTTACTGGAATAAGTATGTTCCAATCAAGGTTAATATTCACAATTGGCGCCTTAGATTGGATCGTCTTCCAACACGTTGCAACCTTGATACTCGCGGTATAGACCTACATTCGACCCGATGTCCTTTATGCGATGAAGCCCTCGAAACAGCGCAACATCTTTTTGTTGAATGTATGGTTGCGAAGGATATTTGGATAATGATTAAAAAGTGGTGGGGCTTAGGCGAATATCCAAGACAACTTCACGATCTTCTGTCATGGAGCCATTCGGTTCCCCTTGAAACATTGACAAAAGTCTGTTTTGATGTTGTCATTTGCACAACCACTTGGACTATTTGGAGATATCGTAATAGAGTTTGTTTTGATCCGAAGCCGCCACGCAAAGACACTCTAATGGAAGAGATTCAGATCTTATCTCATTCATGGATTTGTCACCGGAATAAGAGTTTAAATCCTACTTGGCTAGCCTGGTTAACTAATCCTGTTTCAGCTTGTATTAAAACATTGTAATCCTTTATTTTTTCTAGCTTCTTGCTAGATTTTGTTCAATAAAATTTTCTGCTGTTCCAAAAAAAAAAAAACACCCTTTTTGCCTATATATCCAGCACTAGATTCTTTTCTTGATAAACTGCTTTTCTTACAAAGTGCTTTTATGGTTTCAACAGAAAGTCCTTGATCATTGGTCAAGACTATAACTCCTGATTTTTGTAGAATGAAGGTCAGAGTTGGCTCAACATCACATGGGTACGCATTTTCATCAGCATTCCGAACCTATATATGAGCAAAACACAGTGTATGATAAGCAAGTTATATAGTAGGATGCCATAGGCCACACATAAGCATATATGAAAAGAAAAGCAAAGTCACAACAGTGAAGCACATGAGATAGATGCACTTACGAGTTCGAGTAGAAAATGTGAGTCCTGAGAATATAACTCTCGAGAAAGACAATGTAGTTCTCTGCCTAAACGAGTATTTAGCTTCTTCAGAATGCCATCTTCCTCAATAGCCGAGATATTTGAATCCAGCCCAAATTCTTCTCGCCTAATACCTTCAATAATCTTCTTTGCTGATTCCTCTTCATTACCATTGCCCTGATCTTCGGCAACTAAATCACTTCTTTGCTTTTTCACCCATCTCTGACCAGGTTTTGAAGAATTTATTGTGACAGGTTCTCTCTGGTTTGAATTAAATCCATCATTCATACCCGAAGAGACTATATCCCTAGAAATTCTGGAACCTGATTGGTCTTTCAAAGCTTCATCATGTTTCGTTTTCCTTCTTGGTCCTTTTTGGAGTTTCTTAGAAGTAGATTTTGGAGGATTTAAAACCTTCAATGAATAACAATAAGCTGTGGTTGGAAGCTTCAATAGTTTTTGCTTCTTTGTCGAAAACAGCTGCATTTTCTCCTCTATGGAACTTGATTCTGTTTTTAAAATCATGAGGAGGAAATTTGCTAAAGGCAATTCAGGAACTCCGGCAACAAGAAAACGAGAAAGCTCCATAAAAAGCGAGTGGGAATCAGAATCAGAATTGAGAGTTGCATACAGAATGTTGTCCTGCAGAAGACAACTGCACTCAAGTCGTTTATTGGATTCAATACCAAATTTCTTTATGACGTTCTTGTAGAACAGCTTTTCCACCACAACAATATTAAGGTTCTTGAATTCAGAATATTCTTTTCGATGGAAGCTATAAACGTAGCGTTGAGCATATGGGAGAATCCAGTTTATGAAGTAAGTTAGAAGAGTGTTATCTCTCACGTTATCGTAGATTGCTTCACGAGTTACAACCGGCACAAGCCATAAAATAGACGAATTATATGAAGTACTGCAACTTTCTATATAACATTCCCCTCCTGTCACTAGCGTCAGGTGGGTTGGGCAACAGGTCAAAACAGGTCCAGAATGGAACAGGTTTATCCAGTACAAAATTTGACGAGGCTGTAAACATTAAAATACAGTCTGGGCAACTTTAAACACGTTTGACTGTTCGTGCTAGTTGAAATTTTTTCCTTTTAGCTAATTTTCTGATTCTACCCATTGGACCGGTTAATGATAAATCATGACCTTATAAGTAATGGGTACAAATTTCCACCTCTAGTATCCTTCCTAATATGATAGGAAAAAGAATGGGTCGACCCACACATTCTTTTCATCAAAAATAGAAAACTGAACCAGCGAAACCAATATAAAATTTTAAGTTGACAAGAACTTTTGAAAATTAATATTCTTTCATAGGTAGTATTTATAAATATCTGGTTAGAAATTAAGAAATTTATTAGATTATGAAGCAAATATTCCCTAAGACTGCAGTATTAGGGAATTTATAAATAATAATTGTGTGCGTTGGAAGCCCAAGTATAGATTAGCCTAGTGTCACCCAACATGTAGTAAGTGTGTGTTTGTGACTAAGTGAGAGAGATTATGTGAGTACCTCATAAAGAGAAGGGATTCGGAGTTTACAAAATAGAACAGAAACCTTATCCCAAAGCATTTGTTTTTCCTCAGTAGTAAGCTCCCCAAAATGCAAAAAGTCAACATTTTTCAAGTTCATGAATTCTTTTCTTAGCCATTCATCGTCACACCAACATATGAGACCAAAGGATTGATGCAAGGAAACCCATTTGTTTTGTGCAGTTGGAAGGATCCTCATATTCTTTTCCTGTAAACTCTTCTTCAAGTAGTCAATTTCATCAGAACTTAGAACCCCAGAGACTAATCCGTCACTCCATTTTTGGAAAATTTGGAAAACCTGGCACATGAAACAAAAGAATTATGACCAAAGATTTATTGTTTTAAAAGAAATCGACTATAAAATTCTATAATGCGAGCGAGAAAAGTGTTCCTTGTTCAACCCAACCCATTTTAGGTTCACCATAATGTTTTACTCATTTTGACCCAAACCAGCCAGGCGAATATAAATACTTGGTTGTACTCACTGTTTTAGATGCTTGTGTTGGCAAACTCTCATTGGATAATTGTAGCAAAGGCTGAAGGTAACTAAGATGTGATAGATTCTCAGCTACTCCAAACTCATTCAGAAAGAAATACTGAAGGCCAGGATAAACGTTACACAACATCCTGCTGAGAGGACGATGAGACAGACTATGGTCAAACTGAGGATGTGTTGACTTTGTTTGTTCTATTAAAGAAATGAGAGAATCGTGCCAATATACTCCCATTGGAGATAAGAATAAACCAGATACCACTTCATCTGCGGAACCAAACGAGTAAGGAACAAATATGAAGGCTTCTGAACGCAAGTTCTCCACTATCTTTTGCTTCGAGGTGCTCATTTCATTCCATAAGTATGTGTAGAACTTGGACATTTGTGACATGCTGGTGAATGTAAATTTTATAATCAATTAACAAGCATCCCAAAATAAAGGGGAAAAAAAAAAAAAAAAAACAAAACACACACACACACAAACGCATATTCCTGTCAAACGTGAAATAGTAATACCTTGCCCGAAAGGATTTCTTGGATCTTCTCCAAACATCAAGAATTGATAAAGCATCATCAAGAGTGATCGTGTTCTTCAAGCCAATATCATTTACAAACTTCAAATTGTTAACCTATTTAACAAGAAAATCGGGCAGGATATTAGTTCCATAGAATTATAATGTTGCATAGAAAAGAAAATCTAAAGTACTAACCTTTGGAACAGCATACGGTGCGTTGTCACCAAGAACTTGACGCACCGTTTCACAGTTATGGAACAGATCTTTAGGATAGTGAAGTTGATCATCCATAGTACAAACCAACCATCGAAAGCCATGAAGTATTCGTATAATATAAGACGTAAAAGGCTTGTCACTAAAATAATCATCCCATAGTGTATCAACTACCTTTAACAGGTACTTACTCTTTTCCTTATCACCACTCGAGGAAACATGTGATAACAAATACCTTAACTCTGGAGAATCCCAGTTGAGGCCTTTTTCAACTTCAACTATTTTTACAAAATCAGTGACTCCCAATTTCATCAGGAATTTTCTCCATGTCAATAATACTTTAGGCGAGGATTTGAAAACAGGGCGTATCAAATAGCTGGTATCAACCTCAAACCAAGTCATGTCCGTCCCACCAATCAACTTGCTCATATCAATTGGATTCCCGAATTCTTTACCAAAATGAATTGGCACATCAACGAGTCGTTTGTACCCATGGTTAGTGGAAATATAAGCATTGTTACTTAACTGTGAGAGTATGTGTTCCTTTTCTACAAGACAATCATGGCAAGATGATTCTAAGTGAAACATTATAAAAGAAAGGCACTCAGTCATTACCTCAGTATGTTCCGCCATAACTTTTTCATCAGATATTGCAGGTAAGATGTGAGCTTTTATAACTTCGTGAGCAGATAACCGCTGGACTCCAACCTTGTAAAGCATTTGGGTTATGTTCTCAACATGATCGCTAAAAAGGTCCGGATCAACTATTCTGAGTTTCGGACTCGGATACAACTTCCCAAACATTTCAAAACCAGGCTCATCCGTAAGCAACCAGATTCCACCTTCACTAATTGATGCATAATTGCCATCTAAAAGAGGAATAAACGGTAATTGGCTGAGGGAACTTATAACATCATACTTGGTTTCATCAACCAACATCAAAAACAAAATATTCAGCCAAGAGGATAGCCAACTGAGGCCCAATGATTTAAGAGAATCTGCCCGACATAAAGATATCATAACCTGAACAAGAAATTTGGGTCCACATTCTTCAATGCCTAAAGCTTGTGCCAATGAATCTGATAGAACCACATCTTTATTCAAGTAGCCGACATCGAGATGCTCCCTTATCAAACTATCACGCAACAAAGAACGGGTTTGTTCTGTCCAGTTTCTCACTACTTTACATGGGCGGACCCACTCATTGTCGTCCCCTTCTAAAAGTAGACAGTTAGACACACGCAACTTGGAGATAATCATATGAGGAAGGCAAGAAAAAAACCCAATCACTTCACCCCCAAGAGGAGCAATGCTCAAAAAGATGGAAACGCCCTTGGCTGGATTCTCTTTAAAACAAGGAAGGCTACAGAATGACCGCTCAGCACTAACGTATAGATTTGGAAACTCAGATAGCAACCACTGGTTCCATGGATTATCAACATCAACTTCTTCCCCTGTTGAGGAAACAATAAAATCAGCTTGGATGATAAAATTTAAACCATAAGCACTTAAAGGACGAATAAAAGCAAAAGCTTGTTGTCTGTATAGCTTCGCCATGTAGCTTCCATTGTCTAATTCATCTAAGGAAAGTGCCATTGATATTTCGGTTGTTTGAACATCATGACGGATTTGATCAGCTAGTAATGTACTAGATTTGACAAACCATGTCATTTTTCCATAATCGTGAAAAACATTAACAATACCGTCTCCAACGACTTCTTTCCTCATGACTAGATTTACACCTCTAACAAGATTAATGTACTTGATACATTCAAGGCGGTGAAGAAATAGCAAGGCATGCGAATAGAGTCTAGAAAATTTCCACGTTAGAAACGTGTGTAAATTTTTTTCATTTTTCATTGGAAGCAGAATGCACGTATTCCAACGTTCTACATCCATTGGATCGCTATCAGCATTAACCAACTTCCTAAACATATTAACATCACAAGCTGGAACAGCTGTTGGCAAACCGTCACTTTTGTTAAACTTGATATTGAACTCATTAGAATGTATTTCCGGAGCATCAGTAACACAAAATACAGATTTGAACCCGATACCCTTTTGATCAAGATATCTATCACCACTAAGTTCCTTCCCTTTTGATTTGAAAACATCATCACAAAGTGCTTTAATGCTTTCAACAGAAAATCCTTCATCATTATTCAAGAGCGTAACACCTGTTTCTTGAAGAATGAAGGTCAGAGTTGGCTTCACAGCACATGGGTATGCATTTTCATCAGCATTCTGAACCTAAACATTCAATAACACACAAACTGTTAGCTATAGGCCTATAGCTAAGTTGTAACATTTTGTTTTATAAAAGCGTTTAGTAACGAGTTGTAGATGCAATTATAAAGTGTAAAACGGCATACAATCCTAAATATTAAAAGGGTATACTCACAAGTTCAAGAACAAAATTTGATCTCTGAATTATAGGATAATAATTATTGGTTGATGATGACTTGCTGACTTTGAGACCCATTATATAAAAATATAATTGTCAACGTTGAATATATAGTCAAAACTGTAAGTCAACTACTGACATAGAAAAAGGTCGTCGGAAGAGTGTCGTGGACTTTGATGATGATCACTTTTATAATACTCTAACAAAAGTTAACAAAACTCTTAAAACCTTAATTTATTGATATGAAGATCAAAAGATTAAAGTTACAAACTCTAAACCCTATTTACAAGGGAAAATTATCTTGAAGAAAAAGATAACTAATTAAAGTAAATAACAAAATTAAAAATAAATAAACTTTCTTAATTAAACAAAATACTAAAAATAAAAAACTCCAACGAAACCTTCAAATCTTATCCTCATCATTCCCCTCACTTGAAAAGAAATCAACCCCGAGTACTCCCATAAGTCAACACGCGAGCCTAATTTTTGATTAATTAGTCCCAAATAATTTTCCTTCTTCAATATAAAAATCATACTCAAGCTCTTTGGGTAAATAATCTTTGTTGATGATTTGTTGTTAACTTTTGAAATCACCAACTCTTGATCCTCCTTTCCCTTACTTACTAGTATGATTTCCATTGGCTTCTCGAACTCTAACATTTTAATCATTATAAACCTTTAAATCCGTGAAACATTTGGAATCTGTGCTTAGTTCACTACCAAAACCCTTCATGTCTTCATCACTATAAAACCCACAATATTTCCTGCACGAGTCTTCAAGGTATCAACTTTATTTGTTTTTTCCAACACTAAATTGAAATCTTGTCTTCATGTTGTTCATAACTTTGAAGGTCTTGGATTTTCTCAACTTGTTCATCAACAACCTTTGCTTTCAATATCTCTTCTTCGTTGTAATCTCGGCCATTGGTACATGTACTTGGTCTTCAGATGTAATTTATCGCAATTCTTTTTCCTTCCCATAAGAAAAGGTAGAGAATCATCCATGTCATCCAAGTCACAAATTAACTCCTCCTTATAGAATTTACTAATAGATATCGGGATCCTACGAACCTCATGACCTCCAACCAAACATTTTTCTATAGGAAAACTAAAGTAATTGACCGATTCTCGACACCAAGTTCCTGGCCCCATAATTATCAATAATTATAGAATATATCTTATTATTGATCACTCTTGAATAAAACCACTTGATTGTTGATAGTCGAATATCCATCTTTATTCTTTCCTTTCATTCATCAACCCTACTACTGTTGAACGGGGATTGGTTGCACCTATGGTTGTCAATAGATCCGCCATGAATTCTTGAACCTCCATAATTGTTACCCTCGTGGTTTTCGTTGTTGTTACCACCATCTACGAACACGGAACGTAGTTCTTGATAAATAGTGGATTTCGTTGTCGAGTTTGGATATGATTTTGATAAAATCATAATCCATGTGCTCTTCAGTGTTTTTAAATCTTCTACACTATTCTTCATCTAGGATACTAACAAATTCTAGATGTTAACTGACGCAAAATCTTTTACACCACTTACCATCCAGGATACCAACAAGCTGTGATGCCAACTGACGCAGTGCGCGGAAGCGAATTTTGTTAACCCTAATTCAAAGGTTGATAATGAGGATAAAACATCCAAGGAATAAAACCTAACAAGAGATAAACTCTTAAAAACCTTAGTTTATTAATAATCAAAATTAAAAGATTAAAGTTGCAAAACGCTAAACCCTATGTTTATAGAGGAAAGTTATCTTTGAGAAAAAGATAACAAATTAAAGTAAATTAAAAATAAATAAACATTCCCAATTAAACAAAATATTAAAAATAATAAACTCCAACGAAACCCTTAAATCTTGTCCTCATGAGAAGATGAAGAAACATAAAGTGTTTCATGGGTTTGGTTTCAAAGAATATCTGGACTTAGTTTTGATTTCTTTAATATTTCTTGAGTAAATTACACTGTTCGTTCATGTGGTTTTGGCCAATTCCCTAACCTAGTTCTTGATATTTTGGATGAATGGTCCTTATAATAAAACTGCACAACAACATCTGTCCTTATTAGTAACGATCATTAAATAAATATGTTAAATCCCTTCATGTGATTTGCACATTTGCACATGATGGTAAAATGGTATTTTTTACTTTTTGTTATTTGATCCTCGCACCAATCATTTAAAACCTTCTTACACACTTACAAATAACAAGCAACCATTTTTTTCTTGCACACACATTTAAACCTATCAACCTCCTTTACTTTCTCTTTACATGACACATCTCATACCACCACCATCAGTGACATCATTAAACCTGCAACAATCGGTGTCAGCTCCTCACCTGTTAGTTTTAACGGATTATAAATTAATATATCATGACCGGACTCGAACTCGAGACTTCGGGATTGCACACTTTACGTATGAGTTTTAATTAATTAATAATTATTGTTTTAGTGACGAATAATTATTAAATTCACGAAACAAGCACTTAACGGTAACTAATGACCGTTAGACGAAAGTTAAAGGACTAGAGATGAAACAATAAGGCAAGAAGGTTCTGGAATATCCCTATGGGATAAGTTTCGGCCGAGCACCCCTATCCCACATAGGATGGGATTGCCTTTTGCTCCAAGTTTGAGATAGTATAAATACATGGCCTCATGGATTCATTCTTATCATCCCTTGGTTCATTAGCAAGCCAATTCACTTTCTTTTATCTCTTTTCTTTGAGCTATAGAAGATCCCTCGTGATCAACTAAGGCTCATTAGTAGTGCTTGCTTGTGAATTAAGAACTTAGCTTTTCTAATTGAAACGCTAATAGTACGTGTGTTCGAGAACGAAGTGTTAGCATACTTTTGTTAACAAAGTGGTGATTGCCCTATTTGACTAGTACATAGTCGATCCACCTACAAACCCTAATTAGGGTTTATAGTTCTTGTTTCATTGGTTTCTTGTTCTTGCTAGAAATCACAAAGGTACGCATCTTTTATATTCGGTTAATTTATTATTTGTATTTGATCTATTCCGCTGCGTACTCTTTGATGTTTATATGTTTATATTATTGTTATGATTCATATATTCCAACAGTGGCATCAAGAGCCGTTAATACATTATAATGAATTACCGAAACACATAAAATTGAATCGTTTGATTAGTTACATGCTTGGTGTTCTTATGTTTTTTAAATCTTTCTTAAACCCTAGAATTTTTTTTTAAATTATGTCGACTTATTTTTTTTTATTAAATGTCGATTTTTTTTTTTATAAAATTAGGGTTTTGTAATTTTTGAATAAAAACTTGTAGAAACCCTAGGATGCATGTAATATTTATGTGTATAAATGGATATTGGTGATATGCCGTTTTCGTTGCGTTCTTTAATTGACATGATTATTTGATTTCATGCTTATTTATGCGATTTTATTATAATTGATAAGTTGTTTAGTAAATATTATGAATAAAGATTACTAAAATTTGATTAATTATAAAATTAGGGAAGACCCTTTTATAAATCGTGTATAAATCAATTATGTGTGTTTTAAATTGTTTTAATTTGCATGTCCATTATTGTTGTTGTTTGTTTATTTTATTTAATTACTTTTGTTTTATATGTTTTGTGACATGATAGTAACAAAAGGGTAATTGATACGTGGGAATCGCACCAGGCTTTACCTCTCAAGAGATCTTGAGAAGCTTACAACCCCCACCAGGCAGTGTACCTGATCGTTGTAGTATAGTATAGTGACAAGTACCGGGGGATTGATCGTTCAGCTAGGAATAGTGTCGCTAGGATTAGAAAACCTAAATACTAGTTCTAAAGGTGAGGGATGATTCTTTTTGTATTTTTATATTTTTTTAGAATGCAAGTAAAAATCTCGGGTTTTAAGGATTTGGGCGGAATTAGTTGCTAGTCAACTAACCCAATACTAAAGATGCAATCAAAATAAAATACTAGAAATGAAAATAAACTAAATTATATTAAAGTTGTGAGCAATAAGTGGACGACAAACTAGTGTTCACAGAAGAGCTTGTGGAAATAATGGATAGAGAATTTAAACAACTCAAACAGAATCGTATCCCCATTGTAAAAGTAAGATGGGACTCTAAGCAAGGACCGACTTATACATGGGAAAGAGAAGATAGATTCCGTGAGAAGTATCCGCACTTATTTTCATAGAACGCACTTGTTAGATTTCTTAAAATCGAATTTCGGGACGAAATTCAGAATGACAAGTGGGTACTGTAGAACCTTGTAAAAATTTCTTGTAATTAAATCACTAATAAATATATAATCTTTCATTATTGTTTCTAATTCCCATTTTCTCGGAAAAATTTAAAATTTTTCTTATTATATTATTTTGGCGATTTTCACAAAATAATATAATTCATGAAATGACGGAATTAATCCTCGACACGTTACACGAAACCTAAACTTTTCATTTAATCCTAAACCTAAATCCTAATCCTAATTATATTTAGTAAATATAATTAAAATTCCCTAATCACTAAATTAGCCAAACGGACCCTTAATTACCTTCGGCCCAAACCTTGACCTCTATTCCTAAGCCCACGAAACAAAGCCCAAATTCCATTTTTATGAATTTTCATCCGTTCGACTAAATTCACACCCTCCCCAAAACGCATCGTTTATTTTTAAATCTTCTACACGACCCACGTATTTTATTTTCCCATCTCGTTAACCTACTAGCCAACAATTAGTGTGTCAAGTCTCGAGTTCCTACGTTGAGTTTTGATACGTTTTTAAGAGGCAAAGTATTCGACCTTAGCAAACCCAAAACGATTTGGACTATATTCAAAACTTAACCGTTTTGAATCTAGTTTATTTCTAAACGTTCCTAATATTATTCCTAAGATGATTATAAGCTCAAATGTTAAAGATGATCATGTATGTTCAAGTGGTACACGGTTTTGTAAATCGTATACATGGAAATATATATGTCGACATGAGCATGAGTCACTCCAACATCTCCCTTCTTTTGTGCTCTCACAAGCCTTTCTAAATCAATATAATACACATAGGAGCTAGCTTATCCTGACATGCAAATAGTATGAGAGTTTTACATTGAACTTTCTTACTAACGTTATATATTAGTATATATAGTACGTTCATTGCATGCATACTCCTCATATTATTTCCCACACTTATTCACTGCAATTATTCGACCTTCAAAACCATTCTCATAAAGCTTACAAGTCGTGGGTATTGTAGTGGAAGCAAAGAAAGAAATCGGGTTTGAAATAATTATATAACGTTTGGGTTATATAAGCTTGGACGTGATTTCTTGTGTTCCTTTTCTACCTAGCTCGACTCTAGATCACTTTTAAAGTGTTTGTAAGTTCCCTACATTCATTCCCAATCCATTTCATACGTATTTATATGTACATGCACTTTGTGGTTTTTGTTTCAAACGTCTACACTTTACACGTTTAATTCACGTATATATTTGTTCTTAGTACACGAAACGTGATTAGCCTCTATCTTGGAAGGCCTAGGAATCACGTAGCATACACCATTCACTTTAGTTGTAACGTTATAATCATTTCATGCATTCATTTTAACTTATATCCATCGTATGAAATTTAGTATAAAACTTAGTAAAATTTTGCAAGTTTTCAAGTTATATATTCGATCCAACCATGTCACAAAACAAGCGTATAACATAAAAATTCATTTAACGATAGTACTATAATTTTTCACGACGCCATAGACCACCTAGCAAACTAACATTTTTATGTAAACAACATGTAAAAATAATAAAGTCTTGACACCATACACGATCCATTTTGAATCGGCACAAAATAGTTTTCACAACTAAAATTTGTTTTATAAAAACATTAAGCTTGTCGAGTGGGCTTAACTAAAGCCCACTAAGCTTTTAAAATCCGCAAGCCCACTGGGCCAATAAGAAATGTTTTTAGAATCATAAAAATGGTCCAAAGCCAAGCCCAAAACTTTTTTCATGCCCTCGCCTCCAAAAATCTTAACGGGCCTTAAGTTAAATCGATCCAGGCCCATAAGCTATAAAAATGAGCTTTTAAAATAAATAAGCAGTTAAATAAGCTTGTTACTTAATTAATAAGCTTCGGAAAATTTTTAGAAAGTTCCATAATCATTTTTGTAAAAATTGGACTAAAAATGTAACGAGACGACACCTAGAAGGACTAAATGTGTAAACATTGAAAATCAAGGACTAAACCTGTAAATACAGAAATCTAAGATTAAAATGTGATAAAAATTAATATTAGAAGGTTTGTATTGATTATTGGACAAAGTAGAGGACTATAGTTGAAAAATATATAAAAAGGACTAACGGTGTAACGCAAGTATCGTTAGTGTAAAAATGGTAAAAATTGGAAAAGGAGACAAAGACTAAACATAACTTATTTATCATTCTTATTTATTTTATATTTTTCGTCAATTTATTTCATATCATGTTTAAATTTTATTTATATATATTATTAACTTAACGTTAATAATATATAACGATATTTTAAAAGGTTAAGATTTTAAGTACGGTTAAAAAGGAAAAACTTCGATGGATAATTTTAAAAATCATATTTTGTCATATCATGCATATCACAATATTTTCACTGCACATCACTTAATCGTCATAACGAATATCTAATATTCGTCATTTTCTTTATAATTGCCGAATAGTTTTTGGTCAAGTTCTTAGATAAATTTATTTATCAGGTTGTGTTTTGAAGCCGTTTTCATAAAATTCTTCCGACTTTATTTTCTTCGATTTCAGTATAAATCAAGGTGAGTCATAGCCTCACATTTAATTATTTTCAAAAACTCCGTGAGGGGGATACATGTTATAAATAGATCACAAGTATTTTTCTGTATACTTTCCTGACTGATATATGTCTAAGTTAGCTATTGCCAAAAGACCCTTATTCATGAGCCATTAATCACTGCGGTGAACGCGAATATAATGAATAGATCTATTTAAGGTTTGACAGCCTGTCCCATTAATACTTGACGGAATGCCATTATGCATGTGGTTAGTCGTATTAGTCGTGATAATTATATTTGAGTAAAAATAGGAATTGGCAAATCACCTATTACACGAGGGCAAATTTATCATTGATTTGATAAACACCCGCCGTTTACGGTATTTGTTAACGTTTGCGTGTCATGAGACTTAGTGCAATATATGAACTGCAATATCAATGTTTTCAAACTGATTGTATTTTCCAATACAATCTTACTTGTGTATCAAAATGATTATTAAATTCAAACTCTATGATTTCACTCAACAATTTTGTTGACTTTTAAGCATGCATCTCAGGTATTTAACAGGGGAAGCAAGCATGGAACGGGCGGCAAAAATCTTCAAATTATGTTTACTTTATTTCAATAATAATGTAAAATAAATGATGTTTGATTTAGTTCAAAACATCAAGCTTTTATAATACTCTGATAATGACCTATTGTATTTCAAATATTTATAAATGAAATTATGTTTTAAAACGTCTCTTCGAGCCGTTTTCTATCATTATGACTTCGATCCTCACCGTAACACCTTAATTTCTATTCCGCTACCGCATTTCAAATCAGGGGGTGTTACAGTATGTGTAGATTATATTTGTACAAGTTGCTGAATGGGTGTTTTGAAACTTGATAAGCTACTGTACGTTCCGTTAATTTAAAAAAAAAAGAAAAGAAAGGTTGTGTACCTAAAATTGAAAACGGAAGAAATTAGACTACTGCTTAAATATATACCCAAATTCTAGCATCATAAATCTGTTATGAAATACATATCTTGCATTCCTTGATATGTTATAGGCACCAATGTTGAGGATTAGCTCCTTCCCCACCCCGAACTCATACCCGCAAACACCAATCAAAACTGCAAGATTGGTTTTCAATGCTTTGTATATTAATAAGGAAGGAGAAACTGATTACATACAATATGAAAGCTACTACCAATTTATAGACTTACAAGGAAAGAACGTGTAGCATACAAATAACTAAACTACTTCTAAATAGGTCCACTACCCTAGCATCAAGGAGAACATTTCCCATGCACTTTTCAGCCATAATACTCGGTCAACCAAAGACTATATCAACACTTCTATTCAATAATACATGGCCACTAACTGATAACACCACTGACCCCTAACCCTCGACCCATAGCCCATCAAGATTACCCAACATTCACCCCCGTAATCTTGATGCCTTTCACGGTCTCGGCTCCTACGATCATAATCACGAACGCGGTCTCTTTCTCCGTCACGATCTATTGAAGCTTCAGTCTAGACAACAAGCTGGTCACGGTTATCTCTTCCTTTACTCACCACTGCATGCTTGATCTTTCAATCCATCTTTCACGTACTGCTCGTCCTTCCCGTAAATGGATCAACCCACTTCTGAGATCCATACCTACAGAACCATGACCCATGACGTGGTTCATGGACACAACCTGTTACGGGATCCATCCACTTGCTCAAAGTTCTTGCTAAAATTTCTTTCTAAACATTCGAGTTCCAAAAGCGGTATTGATTCCTTGCTAAAATACCAGTCTTGGTCTCGTTCTTGCTTCTTGCTTATCGATTCTTGCTTGTCGACTCTTGCTTGTCGACTCTTGCTTTCTACTTGCTACAAGCACGAAACTTTCTACTTGCTATCGTCGTCTTGCCTGCTACTTGCTACAGACTATGCGACAACCTTCTTGCTTGATAACTTGCGATAACTTCTTGTTGCTTTCTTGCTTGTGATTCTTGCTACTTGCGTTTTGTTTCTTGCTTGCTAACTTGCTATGATTTCTTGCTTGTTTCCTGCTTTAAAACCATCCTTGCTGTTGCGTTCTTGTGGTCACCCGCTGTGACCAAAAACCTTGCTGCTTGCATTCGTCTTTCGTTGATTACATAGAAAGCAACCAGTCCTTTCTTTCTTGCCACATATCGATCAGGTATGAGCCCTCCTAGCTCTGATACCATGTTAAGGATCAGCTCCTTCCCCACCCCGAACTCATACCCGCAAACACCAATCAAAACTGCAAGATTGGTTTTCAATGCTTTGTATATTAATAAGGAAGGAGAAACTGATTACATGCAATATGAAAGCTACTACCAATTTATAGACTTACAAGGAAAGAACGTGTAGCATACAAATAACTAAACTACTTCTAAATAGGTCCACTACCCTAGCATCAAGGAGAACATTTCCCATGCACTTTTCAGCCATAATACTCGGTCAACCAAAGACTATATCAACACTTCTATTCAATAATACATGGCCACTAACTGATAACACCACTGACCCCTAACCCTCGACCCATAGCCCATCAAGATTACCCAACAACCAACACAACTATGTACGATAACATACGAGTAGATGTTACGTTAACAAATGATGGTATAAATTCCAATGTCTTGCAATAGAAATTCCCAGGATAAAAACCATTAATGTACAAAAGTTAAGTGTTTAACAAATGAGAGTTGGAGAATTGAACAATCTCTAAGTAGTTTTAAGAAAGGTGTATCCAAACCACCATTAGCATCCATGCCTTACAAACACCTTCGTAAACAATTGTTGGCGTGTATACATGATGCAATTTTACTACTTCGATGGAGGTAAAGCCACCTGAAGCCACATTTTCTGACATAATTTTGCCGGATTTCTATTAAGCTGCTTTATCTGACATGATTTTGCCGGATTTCTATAAGTAGTAGGCAATTTACCATCTGATAAGACAACACGTGCAATGCTTAAAGATTCACCTTTTTCAACAGCAAATTTCCACTCGTTTACAGTTATATCAAACCACACCTTCTTTGGGTTTGAAGTTGATTTAACTTCTATATATTCCATGCTATTATCCTTACCTTCAACAAGAATATCATACGGTAGTCCGGACTCTTTAACCTCATTGACCCATTTCACCTTTTTGTCACTAAGGGTGGAAGAAAAGTATCCGAAAGCCTCACGTTCTCCTTCCTTCCCAGTTATGACATGTTGCGGGGGAACTGAAACTATATTCTTTCCTTAATCAATAACAGAATCTGATTGGTCATTTAAAGCTTCATCATCTTCCAAGATTACTAAGGGCATCGTTGAGGCAGGATCGATGATCCAGTCACCGTTACTCTCAGATAATCCTTCTGCAACATCCAGTTTCGTTTTATCAAACCCGGGTGTGGTTTTCCAATGGACAGGTGGCCAACTTGAGTTTTCTCCCAACTTCTTAGTGTTAGTAGATTCCACTTCTGGTGATGATGTGGACGCTAACGACCACCGTAATTCTTCACATGGGAGATTTGGCAGCTCTTGGCTATCTGTAATGAATAACTCCATCTTCTCCTCTGTCAAACCTAACTGTGCCTTAGTTGTAATCACATAAAGGAAATTTGCTAAATGAGAGTCGGGAATTCCAGAAAGTAGAACGCGAGAAAGCTCCATAAAAAGCAAATGGGAATCAACTTCAGGAGTTGCATACAAGCTGTTGTCGTGTAATAGACAAGTGCACTCAGATAGGTTATTGGGGCAATTCTTCAAACGGACCAGTCGCTCAAAGTGGTCGCCTTTTGTCTACCTAAGTAGGTTGGTTTCTTGAAATGGCCCGAGCGACTAGCGAATTTAACCCAAGCGCGACATGTGGCACTCCAAAAGTAGTGCCCAATCATAATGTGTAAGGGTAACTTTTGTGCTACTTATCACAGGCGACTTATCAAAAGTTCGAGCGACCTTCTATTTTGTCACTTTCCTCCAAAATAGTCAAACTTCGACAAATAATATTTTATTCGTTTTGAACCTTCCCAAAGCCCAGCGACCTAGCGAAAAGTTTTAAGCGACTGACAAAATGTCACCTTTTTGTACCTCACACATCAACCCTTTTTGTACCTTTTCAACAACTTTTTTTTAATAATAATTCGTATTAAATCATTTTTAAAACACTTTTTTAATCCTAATTATCGAGCGAAATAATTAGTATATCTGAGCGATTTTCAAATATCCGAGCGACTTTTTTTATATCCCCAACATAATGAACCGTTTTGTGTATTCTAAATTTTCAAATACCAAAAACACAAAAAACACTTCTATACTCTCACAAACCAAGACCCATCTTCTGCAATTGCAAACTTGTAATTTTAAAAGAATCTTAATATTATTTCATATCAGGGTATGTATAGTTGTATACTATGTTTCGACCATGGCTAGACTGGCGTACAAACGTCTCCACAAGTACTCTCCTTCCCCTGGTATTATTATTATTATGCATTCCCTATTTTTATATAAAAAAAATATCATTCTTATATAAATTTATTCATGGGTTTGTTAAATTTATTGGTTATTTACAATGGGTTTTGTTTAATTTCAAATGGGTTTGATTCTTTATGGCTTAATTTTAGGTTATGCTGATGGGTTTTTATGATCAAGTACTAAATCCATGTTTTAGGTTTTTTAAAAAAAGATTTGATTTTTATCATTTTTAACAAAATGTGATCATGGGTTTGTTAAATTTATTGGTTATTTATAATGGGTTTTGTTTAATTTTAAATGGGTTTGATTCTTTATGGCTTAATTTGATCTTATGTTAATGGGTTTTTATGATCTAGTGCTAAATCCCTGTTTTCGGTTTTTTTTAAAGATTCGAGTTTTTTTTATCATTTTTACAAAAAATTGATCATGGGTTTGTTGAATTTGTTATGTTTAACTTCAAATGGGTTTGATTCTTTATGGCTTAATTTGAGGTTATGTTATTGGGTTTTTATGATCAAGTACTAAATCCCTGTTTTGGGTTTTTTCATAAAAAGATTCGATTTTTATCAATTTTACAAAAAAATTGATCATGGGTTTGTTGACTTTGTTAGTTATTTATAATGGGTTTGATTCTTTATGTTAGGATTTGAGGTTATGGTTATGGTTATGGTTATGGTTTTTTATAATTATCTATAAAAGTAAAGATTTGGTCTTTGGATGATGATCTTGATGGTGTTCGTGAAAACCTCGTGATGAATTTCGATATAATGTATATGTAAACAAATGGACATTGTGAACCCTAGGTGTTGGTAGATTGTTAATGATCAAAATAAAAGGATAGGGTTTTTGTTTTAGGGATCATTTTGACAGAAATTTCTTCATGTGTTTGTGAATTTATTAGTTATCTTTAATGGTAAATGGATTAGATTTTCCCGATTTAGGTTAACCCGAGGAGGGCGAGTCTTTGACTCAGATGTACGCGGCCTAACCGGGTATCTCTGTGACTGACTTTTTCCCTTGCTATCCAAGACGTGTACCTTGTGAGGAGGTTTGAACCTAAGACCTCTCAGTGGTGGTTAAAATGGAGAGGGATCCCTATTCGGGCTACCAGGGGAAAGTCGAGGTTTTTTGGCTCTAATGTACATGGCCTAATTGGTATTCTCGTGGCCACTTTTCCATGAACATTTCATCAGCGAGGTTTGAACATCGGTCTCTTAAAAGACCTTTAGGCCACCTTGAGATGGTTTTGTTTAATTTCATGCGGGTGTGGTTATTTATGTTTGAATTTGAGGTTATGTTCTTGGCTTGTATAATGATTAAGTACTAAAGTCTTGGTTTGGGTAATTAGTAGATAAAGGTGCAATCTTTATTTAATAGCCATAATTTATTTGATTATTGGGATGGTGTTGATGCTGTAAATGGAAACTTCATTATGAGATTTGATTTTGATTGTTTAGAAACATGGACATCGTGAACCCTAGCTGTTAGGAGATTGTCAAGGATAAAAGTTATTTTGTTATGGTAGTTGTGTTAGGGGTCATTTTGATTCATTGTGTTCCTTTTTTCTTCATTTGTTTAAAGTTATTCAAAGCTAGTGAATGAAACCAGAATCTACCTCATGGCTGCATTTCATTTCGATACTTGCAGGTTTCATGACACACACTTATCATATGGAATCATCTTCAAAAGAGGTTGATTTCTCCTCCCACATTTTAAATACTACGCTTATTTCGGCATTTTTCATTTATTTTATGTTATACCTTGGGATTCGACATTTTTAACATTCACTTATTATCAGAATTCGTCTAACTCTGGTGTAGCAAAGCCGACATCACCATCATCTCTCACAAATATCATGGAAAGATCACAGCATGCCCACCACCATGCATCTACCCATCAGCGCCACCACAATATGAACCGGGCATTGTTATCAAAGGGTCCACGCCATTACTACAACATCCAACATTCGCAAAGACATGACCCCAATCATGGTGGCACATCTACATCTCATGGAAAGTCTATCGTGCGTGATGACAGACATTCTTGGAAATTTGGTCATCGACACGAATCGGGATTTGGATATAATGCAGGTGATCCTTGTTCCTTTTTTTCCTTATATTCACTTCATTTACATAAATGAGACCTGCAGTTTGACTTTTGTGGTAAAATTAACTGATGTTCTCTTTGAGCTTGTCACTCTTTGGCTTCATCACTGCTAGCTAGTGTTATCTAAGCTACTGCTCTAGACCCATTCAACCCATTTACTTATGAATGGGTCGATTTCGGTTATTTTTTTTATTTTTTATTTTTTTTTTATTATTTTTTTTTCAGACGGGTCAGTTAACAAGAATTATTCAAATGGGAACAGGTCAAACGGGTTGAAACTCACCAGAAGTCTATATATAATGTATGCAACCTCCTATATCTTTAACTATTCAAGAAAGTAGATAGTCATTGTAAATAATATTGTTCTTTTAATCGTAATTAACACTATCTTCTAGAATTGGACAAAAAGTGTTTATGGGTCAACCCCAATCTAACCCGTCAGCAGTAACAACTGGTTAAAATCAGCGAGTTCCCCTTCTTAATCAGTTTGTTAGCAATTGTTTTGTTTCAATAGATTCTTGAATTCCCATACTGAAGAAAACTTGGTTCTTTCTTGAATTCCCATGTTGAAAAAAACTTGGTTCTTTCTTGATTGTTTTGTTTCAATAGATGTCTGACCTTTAATTGTCCATGTGTATTTCTTTTATGAAATTAAACAACATTCTTTTCTGTCACTGATTGTTTGTATGCTTGTCATGTTAAAGGAGCTGAGAAGGTGATAGATACACAAGATATAAACCACATTGCAGAAAATCAGACATTGATTGGAGATGTAGTCGGGAAAACAGTCGCAAATTGGAACATTCACAAGGAAACGTTTTATCAGAGGACATGACTTAACTAAGGGCAAATGAGAACTTTGATGCAGCCGAGCTCAATGAAAAGTCAGAGGAGCAAGCTGATGCATATGTAGAAAATGATGATCACTTCAGTGACGAAATAGAGCAACTACTATCTTTGTGAGAATTTTAGTTGTACAACTTGATTTCCTCATACTTGGTTAACCAAAAACTTGATAGAATAAGCCAGGTTCTCTTATGTGGGTGATTGGATCAGTGAGCTTGTCCGGATTGAGTGGATTCACAATTGGAAAAACCTGAATAACCCAAACGGAACAACTATAATAAAACGAAACTTGACCGAAGGAACACCCCTGATTTGCAGCTACTCATTATGCATTCTTCCAGTCATTATGAAAGTCTAGCTGAATGCAAGTCTTTTTGTTGAATCATGTGAATGTTGTTTTCTGATATACTACGATATGCCAATAACTTATAAGTTCTTACCAAATACTACGTAGTTTTTTACATGAATTTTAAATATACAAGAAAGATATATGTTTACAGTGATCGTGTTCGAAAACTATACAGAAAAGCTCAAGCTTAAAAATTTCCGCCAAATCTTATTTTTTGGATCTTCATAAGGATTAACCAAAAAGTTAATATATAAACTTTATGGATTCAGGAAGAGGATTTTTATTTTATTTTTATATTTTATTTATTATTATTATTATTATTATTATTATTTTAATAATAATCCAAACATGCAAAAAAAAGTGCTAGGGGAACAAACAAACAATTGTCAGTACCATTTGAAAATGGTTCATGAGGCTTTAAAACTACACGAACTCAAAATCTAGTGGTACCATCATCCATGGATTTGCTGGAATGATTGATCTTAATAATTCTAGTTATTAGCCCAAACAAACATGAACAATGATAACGAAATGGAAACATGCTTCTCAAAGACGATAACCGTAATCCCTTAGTCGAATAGACTGAATCCCGCCATGTCCTGAGCATAAAAATAATAAACGTTCAATAGATACACTACAAAAAGAATTGAGTTGAAACACTAGTTTAACAAAAATAAAAATAATAGCTCACCGATCTAAGCTTTGGAGTAATGACGGTTTACAACAAAATCAAATCCAACTAAATTTATGCGACAGCTTTTGTTATAGCTGATTTTGTTATTTTACTCATAAACAAATACTAATCGGCTAATCCAACCAATTAAATAAAGGGATTAGGTCCTAAAATAGTAATGTGTTTTTTCAAATGTATCGATTTGTTGCGTGAATTTTAAAAAAGTTATAGAAATATAACGACTTTCATAATTGTTCCAATTTGTTACGTGATAATGACATGTCACGTTATACGGAGTAAATGGTTTCACGTGTCAAACTTTCAGGTATGACACAACATCATCACGTAACAAATTGGAACACTTATAAACGTCCGTTACACTTCTACAACTTTTTTTAAATTCATCTACCAAATCGATACATTTAAAAAAGTACATTGCTATCCTTCGACCTAATCCTTTAAATGAAAAATGGTCTGAATATTTGTAAAATTATACAGTAACATTATAGATGCATCAATGAAACCAAATCAATAGAATTTACTTTGTGTGGTGATAACAATTAAACAGATACAAAGCATAAAACTTTCCATAAATAAACTATATACAAAACACGACATAAATTCTTGTTTGTAGAAAACATATGCTTTGAAGTTAGTGTGAAAACATATGCTTTGAAGTTAGTGTGAAAAGAAGCATAACTAAATTCTAGTTTAAGCAAACATGAAATTTTGTTCAACTCAAAGCCAGCTGTGACATCAGCACTTCCGATACTTATGAAGATATGTAGTTTAATATACACTACCTTTTGGTACACTTCTTCTTGCCAATCAACACCATTTGCACTTCGTGTCTGATCAGTAGAATCCAATGATGCTACAAAAGAGAGAAAATATGATGCATCAGCTCGTTGAAAATCTCCCCAAAAGGAACATATTACAGTATCGGTAACAGTAGAATACATGGTAAAACTACAAACACTAACAAATCTATACCGCAGTCTAGCACCCCTCACAAACTAGTATATAAGTGTTTATACCCAATTTTTATGTTCAACGGTCCTGTCATATTGAGAAGTTCCTTAGCAGAATATCAGGGTCGTAATGAGCCAAGCTGGGTCAGATTGAGTTTAATAAACCAATACAAAATAGTTGCACTGTCACACCATCAAAATACACGTGACGGAATTCACAACTGTGAACAACTTTAGCTGCTTATTTAAAATAGGTCAAATAGTGGTTTATTGTCGCCAATAAAATAAGACTGCAAGTCAAATGAATCAAAGTGTTTAGGTTCCAAAGTGTATTACAGCGTACAAGAAACATGATATCAATTCCATGTTATATCAAATTACTATGCTCATTCTTACAAATAGACTTCTAAAAAATCTTTGTTCCAAAAAAGCAAACGGAAAAAACTACAAAAAGAAAAAGATGCACGCACGCATAACGAACCTGGCTTGTTGCAGCAGTATAAATCTTCTCTTCAAACCGCACAGTCCTGTAGCCCCTCATGTCCAGAGAAAGGAAGGTGCCTCTTCAAAGTTTCCATTCTATGCAAGATCAACATGAGTCAGTCAAATAATATAGGTGCATCAACTCCTTAGAATTTAACCCTATCAAAAAAACACGGAACACAACACTAAGTTGTGTGCATAGTAAGCAAAGTAATCCAAATCGGCCGAAGAACAGAGTTCTATTTTCCTCCCTTCAACACGGTCATAAATGTGCAGGTTCAATTATAAATCATTGAATCATTCTGACCACATTTTCATCGGGCATTACTATATTAAGAATCAAAAGAAATAGCATCCACGTCAAAACAAAAGCATTAAAGTCGAACCGAAAGTAACCACTATACATCAAAATAGCATATATTAGTGTAAGTTTACATTTATTCTAGAATTATCATATAACATCAATCCATTGATAGTTAATAATTAAATTCACAATATATCCTAGTAAACAGTAATGCATTTAATGACAAAGTATTACTAAATCCATGACAGCCTAAGCACACGTATTTACCATCCACCGCTATCCATCTTTTACGTCCTTAAACTCTACAGTTATGTTGACATATAGTAACAATCATATGCATATAATTTCCTTTCTTCATAATTGCTAAAGATCCAGTAAACAGCATATATCGACACACGTGAGGAAACTATCAGACCTACAAAGGGCACTAACTCATCTTTATAGCAACCTATTTAGTGCTAGCACACAGAAAACTACGTAGTAACAATTATCATACTTTTACAAGAAGAATAAACATACGTAAGCAAGTGAAATAGCGAAAAATTGTAATATATGTAAACTACTAATGGCAACAGTAAACATCACAATTAAGGTAACGTTCCAACATTCCAAACAGGTCACCACAACCAATATCCTATATAACATATTGAAACAAAAACTTAAGAGAATGATATAAATACATACATCTTGTTCATGATCCTTTGCCGAGAATCAGCTTGCAGCTGAGCCCTCCAATCACCAGATTCCATAGATGGGTCACCAACAGGGCCTCCACTTACACCCTGAGTCGGCCTCCAATTACTGTTATCCATCTGCTATTCAAACAATTGCTACTCAATCCTGTTTTTATCAGTAAAAGATGAATCAAAGATAAGAACGCTATTCATAAAAGATAAACAAACTTCTTCCTATCATCAAAATAAAACTTCGTAACACATGAATTCTTGACACGTAACACATGAATTACAAAAGGTATAGAATAATGGTCGAAACATAGTATACATACCCTGATATGAAACAACATTAAGATTCTTTTAAGGTTACAAGTTTGCAATTGCAGAAGATGGGTCTTGGTTTGTGAGAGTATAGTAGTGTTTTTTGTGTTTTTGGAATATAAAATTTAGAATATACAAAACGGTTCATTAGTTGGGGATATAAAAAAAGTCGCTCGGATATTTGAATATCGCTCAGATCTTTTAATTATTTCGCTGGATAATTAGGATTAAAAAAGTGTTTTAAAAATGATTTAATACGAATTATTAGTAAAAAAAGGTGGTTGAAAAGGTACAAAAAGGTTGATGTGTAAAGTACAAAAAGGTGACATCTTGTCAGTCGCTTAAAACTTTTCGCTAGGTCGCTGGGCTTTGGGAAGGTTCAAAAAGAATAAAATATTATTTGTCGAAGTTTGACTATTTTGGAGGAAAGTGACAAAATAGAAGGTCGCTCGAACTTTTGATAAGTCGCCTGTGATAAGTAGCACAAAAGTTACCCTTACACATTATGATTGGGCACTATTTTTATGGTGCCACATGTCGCCCTTGGGTTAAATTCGCTAGTCGCTCGGGCCATTTCAAGAAACCAACCTACTTAGGTACACAAAAGGCCACCACTTTGAGCGACTGGGCTAGTCTCAAATTTAGCCCTAGGTTATTAGATTCAATCCCAAACCTCGTTATGACGTACTTGTAGAACAGCTTATCAACCACTACAATTCTCAAAGAGTTTAGGTTTTTGAACCCAGACAGCTTGAGTTGGGAATATTCATTCGGATGCCTGTGATAAATGTAACGCTGAGCATATGGGAGAGCCCATCTCACCAATGAAATCATATAACTACTATCTGTCGGGCCATAGTGTATCACTTCACGAGTCACAATCTGCGCAATGACATAATATTAGAAATGTACTCGTCTTATCTTGAAACCTTTAGTGTGAGGTTTTTGTTTGTGTGAGAATAAAAGAGAGTACCTCAGAAAGACACGGGATTCCTAGTCTCCGAAATAGAACAGAAACCTTATGATCCCCCAAACATAGAAAATCAATGTTGTTCAAGTTCATAAATTCATTCTTTAGCTTCTCATTATCGCACCAACATATGTGACCAAAGGATGGATGCAACGAAACCCATTTATCTTGCACAGTTGGAAGGATCCTCGTTTCCTTTTTCTTTATACTCTTCTTCAAGTAGTCGATATCATCAGAGCTCAAAACCCCCGAGTCTAATCCATCACTCCATTTTTTAAAAACTTGGAAAGCCTATCACATGAAACAAAATAATTATGTACATAATTTATGTATATGAAAACGGGTGATTCAGATTATGGTTAAGTTAATGGGTAAGTTAATTTTTTTTTTTCTTACATAGAAAACGGAAAGTGGAAACAACTTGGATGATCTAAAAGTTGCCTAAAGTTAAAGAAACTAATATTTCAACTATTAACTACTGTATATAATAGTACCAGTGTTTTAGCTGCTTGTGATGGCAAATTTTCAGACCGTAGCAAAGACTGAAGGTAGCTAAAAAGAGGACTCTCAGCTACTCCAAACTCATTTACAAAGAAACTACGGAGGCCGGGATAAACACTGGACAACATCTTGCTGAAAACACAATGAGTCTTGTATTCACACAACTGAGCCGGAGTTAACGTTTTATGTTCCATTGAACCAGTAGAATCATGCCAATATACTTCACTAGGAGTTAATAGTAATCCAAATAGAACTTCACTTGTGGAACCAACCGAGCTAGGAACAAAAATGAAAGCTTGAGAATGCAAAGTCTCAACTATCTTCCACTTTGAAACGCCCATCTCATTCCGTAAGTATGTGTAGAACATGGTCATTTGAGATATACTGGTAATGGAAATTTTATAAATGGTTCAAGAGATCAAAACAAACTATAGTATAGATAACGAAATAACACGAAAAATAGCACTGAAGTTTTGAACTAGTTACCTGGCCCTAAAAGGTTTCTTAGATCCTTTCCAAACATCAAGAATTGATAAAGCAACATCAAGAGTGATTGTTTTCTTCAAGCCAATATCATTTAAAAACTTCACGTTTTTGACCTATTTAACACCAAAAGAATCAAGGTTTTGAGTTTCATAGAATTATACTTGATCGTACAAAAAATTCGAAAATAACTAACCTTTGGAACTGTGTATAGTGCCCTGTGACCAAGAATATCACGCAGCGTTTCATAGTTATGGAACAAATCTTTAGGAAAGTGAAGTTGATCATCCATACTAGAAGCCAACCATCGAAAACTGTGAAGGATTCTTAAAACATAAGATTTAAAAGGTTTGTCACTAAAAGAACCGTCCCATAGTGTATCAAGTACCTTTAAAAGGTACACACCTTTTTCCTTATTACCGTTCACGGAAACATGTGACAACAAATGCATTAACTCTTGAGAATCCCAATCATCATCTAATAGCATAGGCTTACGAGCAGTGTGACATATGTCCTCAACACTCTTCTGAACCTTAACTATTTGCACAAAATCGGTGACTCCTAATTTGTGCAAGAATTTTCTCCATTTCAACGTTCCTCCAGGTGATGCTTTGTAAACAGGGTGTTTCAGATAGCTGATATCGATCTCGAATCACTTCATATCAGTGCCACCAACCAACTTATTCATATCAATTGGATTCCCAAATTCTTTACCGAAATGGATTGGCACATCAACAAGTTGCTTGAACCCGTGATTTGTGGAAATAAAAGCAGTGTTACGTAGCTGTGAGAGAATATGCTCCTTTTCTACAAGACACGCAGAACAACAAGACGATTCTAAATGAAACATTATAAAAGAGAGGTACTCAATCATCAACTCTGTACTTTCCGCCATTACTTTTTCATCACAAACATCAGGTAAGACATGCTTTTTCAAAACTTCATGTGCAGATAACCGCTGGACCCCAACTTTGTAAAGCATTTGGGTTACGTTTTCAACATGATCACTAAAAAGAGCAGGATTAACAATCCGAAGTTTGGAATACAACTTCCCAAAAGCTTCAAGACCATGCTCGGGATCAGTATGCAACCAAATTGCACCTTCATTAATTGATGCATAGTTACCATCTAAAAGAGGTATAACTGGTAACGGGCTAAAAGAACTAATGAAATCATACTCGGTTGCATTAACCAACATCAAAAACAAAACATTTAACCAAGAGGATAGCCAACTGAGACCCATTGATTCAAGAGATTCAGCCCGACATAAAGATGCCATAACTTGAATAAGAACTTTGGGTCCACATTCTTCAATGCCTAAAGCCCGTGCCAAGGAATCCGTTAGAAGTGTATCTTTATGCAAGTATCCAACATCAAGATGCTCCTTTATCAATCTATCTGTCACGAAATATCACGGCAAGTGGAGATTCCTTGAGTGTAAAATCAGCAACCGGTTCCATACTAGTAACATCCTAAAGAGGTCGCGTAAGATTGAGCTGAGATTGATAGCTTTCAATTCCGAGCTGAAAGTCTTCGACCCTTTTTCTGATGACGATACCCTGGACCCAATGAAGGACAGCAAACACAAGCGTCTTCTTCTCACGAGGTGGTAGGTGGTGCAACTTTCCTTGAAGGTGGAGCAGATACAGATCTTCAAAATCTTTAGGACGAAGATGTTTGAAGTCACCTTCGGATATGGTGTAATCTTTGAAATCAGCTCGACGGAGAACCACGCTCTTGAGATAGTCATATTCGTGGATGGGGTGTATCTGTACCTTGACCACACTGATGATTTGAAGTGGTGATCAAACAGACTTTCGGTCACTTTGAGCTTGAAATCGATATATGTAAAAGCGTTGCTTTTTGAGCCACCAGTGAGAAATACCCAGAGATACGAAAATGTCGTAATCACATTCTTGATCAATCCACATGCTATCAGGGACGAGCTGTTCCAATCCAACATCTGTATAATGTGTAGCTTTCATTTTGGTGATGGATAACGCCGACTTGCATTGTCTGCTGCCAAGCCTGAGATATTCAAGATCTTTGTTGAAGAAGAACTCTGCTTGGATTGTTACATAACCAGGAGTGCCGCCCAGAGGAAAGGGATCGCTGTAATTATACTTCAAGATTCCTTCATCCACAACATCGTTAAACATCTTGTGGCATTCTTCCATTTGATATTGTAGATGATTGACATCCTGATGAAATGCTTTGACAATGTTGAACGCCGGTCCTTCAAGGTCCTTCTGAGTAAGCCTGGATAAGCCAAGGTTTTTTACAAAACCATGTGATGAACGTCCCCATATCACCTGTTTGTGATAGTAGAGAGTCTTCAGAAGGAGGAACGAAGCCGGTAGTGATAGCATTAACCCAGTTGTTGTCATCGATTGGCAGATCACAGGAAGGAACAGTCCAGTTAGGCTCAGGTGAGTGCGACTGCTCATCATCAGGTTTCCACCACGACTCTTTATCTTCTTTAGTGAGTAGAACGGGTGGTGGATCAGTAGAGTCACTACGGGTGAATGATTTCCACCACTGCTTTTGTGGAATATGAGTCGTGGACGCATCATCATCATCAGAAGAGTCAGTAGGCTATGGAATGAATGATTCTTCATTGAAGACATTATCATCATTGACCGGAGATGCAAGAGAAGTCGTGCCAGCGTCAATGGTGGTCCATGCAGCATACTTGACCTGCTTGGCCTGTTTGGATGGTGCCGTCTTAGAGGATTTGTCAGTTTGTTGTTTCTTTAATGATGAGGTGGGTAGTGATGGCCTAGTAGGAGCTTGAGAACCACCAGGTAGAGAAGAAGCGCCTGATGGACCAGATGCCCCAGCAGGTGGAGGAGGTTGTGGAGGTGATCCCGATGGGGGCCTGGGATGACCCTGATGCCTCTGTTTTCTCTTTCTTTCAATTTCCATGTCTCTGGCGTGTTCCTCAGCATCATCTTGTCTTATAGAGGCTTCTAACGCTTTATACAATTTGACATGTGCCTCATGTCCTGTATGTTGACCTTTTTCGTACATGCTGTGCTGCAAAATTACTTTCAAATCATTGATGGGCAGGTCTTTGAATCTGGATCTGAGGGGAGCTTCAAGAGCGATGCTGACAGCTTCAGCGACTTGTTCATTGATTGCCTGAGATACTTGTTGTTCGAGATCTAGATGCTCTAACTTGTACAATTTGCTGCCGTGATTAGTAATCATTTTAGGCAGATCGAGATTCACAATTTTTTGTATTACTAAGGCATGCTTTTCCAAGTTCTCATGGATGGTGAGATTATCTTGAACAATATCATCTGTGATGCTAGCTAATGTATCCAGATCCAGTTTCTTCTCAGTGGTAGCAGTAGTGGAGATCGTGGCAGATTCAGTGAGTTTCTCTTGAGTTGCAGCTGCTTGAGTGGTGTATGTGTCGTCAGTAGCCGCAGTAGGAGTTGGTGTAGACCTGGTAGGAATGGTGGAAATGTCTTGCTGTATGGGTACATCAACCATCGAAACAACTTCTTCTCGCTCATCACCAGACTTGTCACCTTCAGCATCATCAGGCTTATCCATTAGGAATTGATCTCCAAAAGTATCAAGGTTCTTAAATGATACTAGAGTTCCAGTAGAGCTATCAGGTTCCACTGCAAGCTTAGAATCATCGGTCTTGAGTTTGAGATTACCTTGCAAATCGGGATAAGCAGTAGATACAAACTCGTCATGGAGTGGGTCAATGGGTGTTTCAAACTCAACAGCTTTATCCTGCACAGGTTTATTACTGGTGACATCTTGAGTATCTAAGTTGGAGTTGTCACCCTTGAGTGCAGAGTTGGTATCAGTCTCAGAGCCACTTGAGTTAGCAGGTTGCCCTAGACTAGGTGATGATGCTTTGTCAGGGGACTTTTTGGCAGATGAGGATGTCGGAGATCGTCTTTTGAGGATATACTTGGAGCTGGTTGATTTGGAGGCAGGAGACGATATTTTCAACAAGGTGTGTGCAGCCAGTTCTTCCTTGGCAACATCCTTGCCTTTTCCTACCACATGCTGGAGTTGTAGCGTTTTATCTGACACGGGTTCTTTGATGCTGACACTACTGACTGGAGGCACAGGTGGCATGTACACATCCTTCAAACTTTCTGCAGTTGCCATTTGAACCAGTTCTTCTTCTGTAAGAGGCAATTGTGTGGTGCTAGGTGCAACTTTAGGATCATTAACACTAGGTGGGATATTCTTGGTGCTGGGTCTTTTTCCCCCTGTGGTGCGTTTCACCCGTTTAGTTCCTTCAGAAGACGCAGCTGAGGTTGTTACACCCTTGCGTTTCTTAGATGAGGTTCTTTCAGACTTGGTGGACAAGGAGGGCTCATTAGCAGATGCTTCCCGACTTGCCTTCAGAAGTTTGATGTAGTCCTCATAATACGGTGCATTCAGAATATCACGAGTGAGTAGAGCTGTGGGAATGTCCATGCCAAATATTATCTCGCTCGTACTCTTAGCATCATACTTGAGGAAGCCAACTGGATGTTCATCTGTGGGTTGATGAAGAGGAGAGTCTTCTCTGGGGTGGAATTTAAGAGATCGTTGGAGACTTAATATGATCAACTTTGTGAAATGAATGCTCAGAATCAGGAGCTTGGCAGATCTCTTTTTACCATCTTTGTTTGCTTCAAGATTTGCTTTATCGACCAGGAACGAGTGGATTGACTGACTAAATTCCTCCCAGATCCTTTCAGCATAGTTGACATTCTTCCCATTAATAATAACCCAAAGAATTTGTAGGGATGGAGCTCTAAGTCTTTCATACCCAGATGTTTTGCCCGTCAGACATAAGTTGATGAGGCTTGCAATGGCTCCCCATGGTTGATAGAGGTCGTGAGTGATAACAGTGGAAAGTGTTGAAACATGAGTGGGATACCCAAGTTCATTGACAAAGTCAAGTAAGGTAGCTAGATTAGGTGGGGGAGTGTGTTCCACATTATCACCAGTTGGTAATATCTGCAGTGCGCTACCAAGAGTTTCCATTGTGATGTTCACCCAATGTTCATCCAGCTGACACTTGTAGGTGTTGGTTGCTCTGTCATGGCAGATAGTGTTCCAGAACTGTTGAATGTAGATGGATGGGATTATGGAGGATGCAGTGAAGGCATTAAAGAATGTGGTGTTTTTAAGTAAGTCCAGGGCCATTCTAAATATAGGATGATGCTGAGGTTTATCAGTCTTAACATAACAATTACTCTTTCCAATAGCTACCCATTTACTGAACGGGAGGATATCGTTGTCTGAACGAACAGGTGGAGCTAATGGACCTTCGGTATTGGGTTCTGCCATAGTAGTTGCATTTAACACAAATTACCACAGAAAGCAAACACACGGGATAGTAAGTGTTAGTTACAAGTGAATCCATGATATCACATGACAGGGAGGTATCATCAGAACCATGAGAGAACCGTAATAAGCACGCAGGATGGATATCATTCATCACAAGGAAACAATGGCATAGAACAACAACTTAGATTGACATGAATGACCACCAATTGATATTAGCAAGCAAGTTAGCAATCAATTAGACATAAATTCACTCAAAACCAAGCAATGAAATCACAGTCAAAGTAGTCACAGAGTGACATACTCGCAATGCGAATAACTCACATTACACGTCATACGTGGGTAAGATTAACCTCAAGGGAAGTTAAACACAGGTAAACACAGAGAGATATAACCGCAGGTCAATTTAGCCTTAGTGCAAGATAACCGCAAGAAGACATAAACGCAAAATGAGCTAGACGCTGGGAGAGTTAATCACAGGGCGAGTTAATCGTAAGGTGAATCAACCGCAAAGCGAGTTAATCTCAAGACAATATAATCGCAGGACAAGTTAATCTCAAATTGTGTTAAACTCAATTCTAGCTACACGCAACCTAGATAAACGCAAGAATCGCAAGGCGAGTTAATCGCAAGTCGATTTGACCGCAGAACGAGTTAACCGCAAGACAATTTAATCGCAAGACAAGTTAATTTCAAATTGGGTTAAACTCAACTCTAGCTACACGCAGCCTAGATAAACGCAATAGAGATTAATCTCACATCAAGTTAAACGCTGACCTAGTTAACCACAACACTTACTAAACTCAGTCTTGAATGTTAGAGTTAACCGCAGTCAAGAAACAGAACTAACCGTAAGTAAGAAACACCACAAAACGCAATCAAGAATTGACCCATCAAAGCAGCTAACCAACCTCAGCAAATACAACAAGCTAATGATCTACGAGGGAATAATAGCAACAATAGTACAGAACTAGAACTTAACTCAATATCTAAACGCAATCCACTAAAAGACCACTCTCCTACTAGCAATCGATCCTAACCAAACTATTAGCAATGACGATATAAGATTTGACTAAGTAGGAGATGAAAGGAACAATCAAAGGCATTATAGAACCAACACAATTCTAACCTGGTAAAGATAATCACACGCGTGGGACTCGTATACTTAACTCCTCCACCTAAATGATAAGAATGGCAAAACGTGTGAGTACATGGTACAGAGATAAAGTGAACAACACGTGTAGAAGTTATACCAACCTATGGGATAAACACCAAAAGCAATAGGGCACGGTTGTGATTAAGTCGAGAGAGTGATGAATTGTAATATGATATTATGTGACTAAGCAACTAACCGCAAGTGATATTTACTTGTATGAGGGAAAACATATAGAAAAAGTGACAAAACTAGTCCTTGTACTTCTACACCACTTAGTTGACATATGTAAAAGTGCACAAAATGGTCCCCGGAGTTATAATTATGTCACCAATGATGAAACAGTCTACATGACGCACGAATAACACCACAGGACCAGATAGAATTAAGAAACAACATACCAACTATGGCAGCATATAACAGGAAAATCAAGCATGCATAAGCTACAAGCAGTAAAAATTATATATATATACACCGTAAGAACCTATACAATAAGAATGAATGCAAAGCAGACAATACGTATATATGCACAAACTATGAATGGCAGATACATTGGGTATATGTCAGTTAGTAAAAGGTGAAGAACGAGTCCTGAGAAGAATTAATCAGGAGTCCACATGATTACACCTCACATGTGAGTAGACATATCTCTAGCCGTGGGAGATGTCAGTGTCTTTGGTTGCCACACAAGGACTTTCTTGGATTTGTTGTGTAGACCCTTTGAAGAAACAGGGTCTATGGTACACACATGTGACCATTTGTAACCATTCATCATGAATGTCCTTCCAGTTGGTACCCATATCCAAGAAGATCTAAGCTTATATGGTATTTCATGCATAGTGACATTCTTGTGGTGAGTGGTTAGGTTATCAGATTTCCTTGGTCTATGTCTCAAAGGTAATTCAGGTTTATGACCATTTGATTTATGAATTTTAGGTTTTGAGCTCACAGACTTAATCAAAGCACGTTTTTTATCTACTTGGGAGACACATCGAGTTTTCAAGAATTGAAGTCTTTCAGAAATAAAAGCATTTGGTTGTCTAATGGTAGATTGATTACCAACTGTTTTAAAGACTGTTTTCCCAAGATAGATGGTTTTGAAAGATTAAGGCTCATTTGACTCTTTGTAACATAACTTGGCACGATGTGTGTACTAGGAATTTTAGGACATGAAATCAGACTTTGAGCAATGAGATCATTGTGTTTAGTGAACTGTGGAGTTGTCAGATTCATATTCTTAGCTTTTATTTCTTTGATTGAATCACACAGTTCTTTACATTTTACTTTCAGAGTCTCATTTTCCATACGTAATTTAGCCATTTTGCATTCAGTTTCATAAGTATCGTATTTCCATTTGGCTTCATTACGTTGCTCATACATCTTAATACGATTTTTTAGGTTATTGATAGTTGTGTCCTTTTCTTGCAGCTGAGTTTTCAGATTGTTTATCATAAAATATTCATTAAGATCGGGCAATTCCGGATTCAAACACGGTTTGTTGTTTTGAAGACATTCTTCTTTTTGTTGCATTTCAATTTCAAGTGAAATGCAATGTTTTTGTAATTGTGAGAACCTTTTTAGAAGTTGATTAAATGTCTCTTTTTCAACCATGTTCTGGTCCATTGTCTTAGAAAACTCAACTTTAAGGCAATGACTTTCATCATACAGATCACTTTCTCCCCCTTTATAACACATATTTGTTGAGTTAGAAGAGAGTAACAAACTGTCAGTCTTTTTCAACAGATTTGTGTTATAACAAAGTTTAATTTGATCTGTATGATGACATGCATTAGAGAGTGTTTTGTGTTGATCAATTGACGATACCTCCTTGCTTGAGTCAAGAGATTGCCCAGGTCTGAGTATGTTCTCCATAGCATGGGTCACCAACTTGTCAGAAGTGACAATCTTATAATCTTCTGAGTCCATGCATTCAGTGTTGACCGACTTAGCATCCAATGTTAAGCCCAAACAATCACTTGATTGTCCCCCATGTGTCTCAGCCTTGTCATCATAAACCGGTTCATGCTTTGCCCTTTTCTCGATGTACTCCTTAACCTTATCCAAGTGTTGGAGTAGCATGTCTCTATAGGTGTCAACATCTGTATTTGTGTGGTCAGCAAAACACTTCATCGTCATCTGACTATCGTAGTCATAGATCATGGAGGATTTTGAGTTAATGAAGCTATACAGTTGTTTGCTAAGCACACATAGGGCAGCTGAGGATCCCTCATTAGTTGTTTCTTTTCGGTCCAGTTGTTTTCGTAATTGATCCAAATTCAGAATCATAATGTCTGTGAATGTTTGAACATCTTGACCAAAAAGAGTTATGAATGCACGTTCAAATCCCATTTTGAATCCATTACCCTCTAACCGCACAGAAAGATGTAACTGAAGTGTTTGAAAGCATTCAATGTGACATTCTCTTGCCAATTCAAGCAATTTGCTTAACTGAGGAGTCACATTCTCTTGAGAATCCGAGCATGATTGTACACTTGAGTCATCATAAGATACTAGTCCGTTCATTAGTAGACGAATCACACCACTTGATGAAATGCCAACACTTAGGATAAAGTCACAAAAAGAAACCCACACAGTAGCAAAGTATGGCTAACCGCAGGACTGAGATTACCACATATGAGAACCAAACTCAAAGTTTGGTGAGTTAGTCGCAATCTTGGAGCAAACCGCAAATTAGGAAATAAACGCAGAGAGAAGTAAAACGCAAGAACTAGTCTCAGGCACGGAGCAAACCACAGAATAATCAAACCGCAAGATAAACTAACCGCACAATACTAACCGCAGATCACTTAACTGCAGGAGCTAATCGCAGTTTGACAAACGTCCAAAACTGTCACTTTCCTTGCGATTTGTTTGTATTCCCAAAATAGTAATCGCAGAAAAACTAACCACAGAGATCAAGAACTAATCGCAGATAAGCAATGTAACAGTAGAGTTAACCGCAACCATGAAATTCGCCTAAACTCAATCCAAACTTCAAATAGGCTTAAGATATCGTATAACCAACTGAAACACAATGTTATACTAACACCAAGGATAATAAAAGTACATCTCTAACATGTCTAATAACACTAGAAAGATCAAACCAAGATGTTTTTCAAGAAAATAACTTCAACCTCACAAAAACTACACAAAACCACACCAAATCCGATTCTACAAGGCCCTAAGATGAAACCTTGGCTCTTGATACCAATTGTAGAATACTAATCAACTAGGAAACATAAAATCCATGTGGTTATGTGTGGCGTTAGAGGTGTGAGTAAGAGAGAAAGAGTGGAACCTTGAGAGAAAAATGGAAAGATTAGATTAGAGTAAATGAAGGTCCAACCCTCTCCACATCTGGAGAGGGGTATTTATACTAAACTACAAACACCCACACCCGGGCTGTGGATCAGGCATACAGTGGGTAAAGACCCGTCCTTCTTCCACGGTGTTATTTAAAATAATACTAACTAACTAATATATAAACTAACTATGAGCTAACTTAATGTTATTACAATAATTAGGTGACCGAGACTTTTACAGGAATATTTGTATTCCTAACAAGATGGATGTGAAGACAGCTTTCTTGAATGGTGACTTAGATGAGGAGGTTTATATGAATCAACCTCAGGGCTTCATCATGCCTGGCAATGAAAACAAGGTGTGTAAACTGATTAAGTCTCTTTATGGACTAAAACAGGCACCTAAGCAATGGCATCAAAAATGTGATGAAGTGATTTTGTCTAGTGGTTTTTTACTTAATCAGGCTAACAAATGTGTATATAGCAAATTTGATGAATATGGTAAAGGAGTCATCATTTGTCTATATGTTGATGACATGTTGATCTTTGGAACTGACCAAAATCAAGTTAACCTTAAAAAGGAGTTTTTGTCATCAAAGTTCTCCATGAAGGATATGGGGGAGGCTGATGTTATCCTTGGTATTAGGATTAAACATGAAAGCAACAAAATTTCTATATCTCAGTCTCATTACATTGAGAAAGTGTTGAAGAAATTTAATTACTTTGATTGTACTCCAGTGAGTACCCTATGGATACAAGTGAGAAGCTAATGCCTAATACTGGCAAAGCTGTATCTCAACTTTAGTATTCTCGGTTAATTGGCTGCTTGATGTATGTCATGACTTGTACAAGGCATGATATTGCTTTTGAAGTAGGTAAACTGAGCAGGTTTACTAGTAATCCTTGTGCTCATCACTGGCAAGCAATTCAGAGGGTCTTTAAGTATTTGAAGAGAACTATGGATTATAGCCTCTCATATACTGGTTATCCATCAGTGTTGGAAGGTTACACTAATGCAAGTTGGATCAGTAACACTGAAGACAATTCGTCTACCAGTGGCTGGGTATTCCTACTTGGTGGAGGTGCAATTTCTTAGGCATCCAAGAAACAAACTTGCATTACCAGTTCAACCATGGAATCTGAATTTTTGGCTTTAGCTGCTACTGGTAAAGAAGCTGAATGGTTGAAAAACTTGCTTCTTGATATTCCATTATGGCCTAAACCTATAGCACCTATTTCTATCCATTGTGATAGTGCTGCTACATTGGCAAAGGCTTATAGCCATATGTACAATGGAAAGTCTAGACACTTAGGTGTCAGGCATAGCATGATTCGTGAGCTTATCATGAATGGGGTGGTATCTATAGAGTTTGTTAAATCTCAACAAAACTTAGCTGGTCACTTGACGAAGGGTTTAGCTAGAGACTTAGTTTTAAAGTCTGCTAAAGGGATGGGTTTAAGTCCAACTTAGTCACTGAATGCAAAGACACCCAACTCCCTTCTAAGGAAACTTGGAAGATGAGTTCAATGTGGAAAGCTGAACATTTAGTGGACTGAAGCACATGTATCACAAACATCCCAAGGTTGTGCTTGTTACCTGCTGGAAAGGAGGATGAAGTCTTCACTTCTTAATGGTTAATTTATTTGAAAAATTGCTTAGCAGGAGCATGAATAAAGAGGAACCACCTATGTAAATGTTGAAGTTTTGCTGCTTCAGGAAGCTTTTGGACTTTTAGCTTTTACAACATTTATGAATTGGATATGGACACATGGCTTGTATAGTGTCAGAAGTATTTAAGTGTTTGAAAACTTGTGTGTATTTATCTTCAGGTATTCAAATGGGTTGAAGGGTTCAATTCTTAGAACACCCTGATTCTCGAATATTTGAACGTATATGTACTAAGATGGAAATTCAATCTTCAAGATATTTTCATTTATGCACTTATTTTGTTTTATGTTAATTTTTTTCATGCAAAGGAAGTGAACTAAATTTGGGGAGGATTGTTGGAAAATTTAGTGCACTTGAGGGATTAATTCACACATGGTAATGGGTTTGGAGGTACGGAGTGTACACCCATTTGGTCACTGAATCCCCTGACTCAATAGTGGTTACGTATTGATTCTGCTGATAGCATGAATCTGATTCTGCTGACAGTGGATTCTGCTGCTAGTGGGATTCTGCTGATGGCATCAGTTGACTCTGCTGCTCGTTTTTAACCACTGTTTCCTACTATTATGGAAAGTATTATGTTATAATTAATGGGCCGTTAATTATACATAATTCCATGGGCTAGGGTTTGAGAATTCTCTATTATAAATAGAGGTCATAACATTCGCATGGAGATGATTAACACAAACCCTAAACACTTGAATACGATTTGGTTCTTGATTTGTGCCTAAAACAAGAACATCACTTGGTCTTATCCCATAGAGATATTCGTGTAACCCAAGCATAGGGTCGAATAGTTTCTATTGGAAAGTGATAACACGATTTCAAGTGAATATCCGGTACTCATTGATTATCTTAACCCTGTTCTGGGAACACCCAAACACATAATAACCAACAAATTATATGTAAATCTAGAATGACCTATACATATTACTCCGTTCTCGTTCATACATTTGCTGTCAATTGTGATCAGTGGGTTTATTACACGCAACCTAGATTTTGTCTTACAATATGTCTGTAATAAAAGGGACTACTAAGAACAAAAATGCTGGGCATGATACAAATTTAAACATGTCAATAAAGAAAATCATATTGAATGCAGCTAGAACATGGCTTTGAGATAAGATTAGGTTATAGTCGTATGACAAGATATGTCATGTTTGTGATGATCTATATTATTGGTGCCCTCCTTCGACAATTAAATCAGCAGAAGACTATGAAAATCATACTATTATGTATAATTGGATGAGACATGTATTCAAATTTATGAATAATTTGATGCTGTTGGCACTGCATGGAGTTGAAACAATCTCTGCATTACCATTAGCTATATTGTCTAACCAAGACCTTCAATGATGAACTAATGAAGTAGCAGTCGCTCCATGGAAATTGTTATGTATAGCGTCATAGTGACACGTTTAATTCACTTTGATTTGGTGGCGTATCAGAATTAAGTTTCATATCTACTTTTGTAAATATTTAACGCCAAATTGATGTACCTACATACAAGATTATTTCAGATAGTATTTCTTTCAAGGAAGAAAAACAAAATGGCCTCTTTTTATTTCTCAGTTTTGAAACCATAAACAAATGTGTAATAAGCAATTCTCGAGTCTTTCAGCAGTCCATTACATGTTCCAATCTCATTCAACACTTATTATAACTAACCCTATTAATATTTCATTGTGATTGCCACTATCAAAGCAAAAAGTACGCCTACTGCTGCAAGCATATAGTATAACCACGGTTGATCATTAATATTGTTGCGATTAACGTTAACAAAGTTGGGAATGACATGAACGGAGTTGGGGTTAGTGTTAACAGAATTTGCAGTTAACGTAGTTGGCTTTACTCTCTCATTAATTTCAAGTTCAGAACGCCTGTGTTCATAGAGCAATATTTTAGAAAGACAATAATTTTGAATACAAATGACAAAATGAACCCAAAATAGGAGAAAGAAAAACTCGAGATTTCAACAAAAAATTGAACTTGTTCAGACAAGGGGAAACACAGGCGAAAAGCAACAAAATTTTGAAGTATGAATGTCAAAAAATAAATAAAATGAGAAGCCGAAGCACATTTGGGATTTTATAGGAAGTAAGGAAAATAGGAAATGGCTGAAACTTGCATGCATACTTGACGATAATTACCCTCCAGAGTGGGAGACAGGAGTCGTAATGAAGTTGCCATCCTTATAAGTGTGGATATACTGTTGTGGCATAGCATGTTCCGCCTGCAACAATACCATTGCACAAATATTGTGATCATTTAACACAAATTTAGTAGAGGTGAATACTTAGACTAATTTATTGATAAACAAGTCAATGCTCAATAGGGTTATACTTTGCCGTCTAAGTTCTAATGATCAAGCAGTCAAAAGTCACCCAAAGTGTATTATTGATGCGTAAAACCTCCTAAATCGTTTAACTTCAAATATTAGATTTGTCTCGTTTTGACCCGAACGTGTTATAGTGTGGATTCATTTCTTAACAGTACCCAACCCCCCATTTTGACAAATAACCGCGGCACATTATCCAATTCTAAGATCTAGTAATCGGAATGAAATAGAGAAGAAAGATTTGAGTATGCATACCATATCAGCATCAGGATCTTCAGCAGGTACCATGACATTAACTTCACTCGCCTTAGCAGTTGTTATAGAAGATTCAAGAGAATCTTTGCTCAAATATAACTGGCAACCTGATGTGTTGTCTATGGAAATGGTAGGAGCCGCACCCTGTGATCACCCACATATAGAGTAGCTCAAATAATGCTTGTGGTTAATTGATTGTTACTTTACAGATAGATCATAATATAGCAGAATACAATTGTTTAGATATAAAGGTTCAACAAGAGTATAAGATGGATACCTGACATGGCACCTCAACACCGTTACAACTAACAATCTCAAAAGCAGCAACAACATCCTATTTTCAGAGTTTTAAGGTTCAGTTAGCAGTTCCGACCCATTTTAGGTTGAACGGGTCAGATGGGCCGAAATTCACCTGAAGTGTATTTTTAATGTATAAAACATGTTGGGTCATTTTATAGATAACTGATATAACACAATACATTTAAACATGTCTGACACTAGTTATTTATAGAAAAACTTGGACAAAAAGTTTTTTCGGGTAAACCCGACCTGGACAAAACCCATACAGCAAATTACCCATTTTGACCCGTCCACTTTGCCACCTCTATTACCACCCATATAAAAAATTTACAGGAATCGCATAAATGTCACTGACCGTGAATACAACACCCATTTTCGTGCATTTTGTTGGAATATATGAATAATACAAAACTATAAACATATAAACATCAAAGAGTACGCAGCGGAATAGATCAAATACAAATAATAAATTAACCGAATATAAATGGAAGCGTACCTCTTATTCAATAGCAAGAACAAGAACTTATAAACCCTAGGAGAGGGCTTATATGGATTGACTAGGGCTAGTCACAAGGCAAGATCACCGTTAGCAAAAGTATGCTAACACTTCGTTCTCACACACACGTACTATAAGCGTTTCAATGGAAATGCTAGATTCGTAGTACACGAAAAGATTAAACTATTGGTCCTATCAATCAAAGATCGATTAGACACAAAGAAAGAGATTAGAGAAGATTAGGTTGCAATGGAACCAAGGGATGATTAGAATGAATGAGAGGGGTCTCATTATATACTAATCTGTAAATAACCGTATATTCCCTTATGCCTCAGTGATTACAATGTGATGAATATATATAGTATGCTAATGGGTTACATAAGCCAAACTAAACAGTAAATCGGGCCAAGCCCATAACATCTGCTAACAGCCCCCCGCAGTTTGAGCGGGAGAGGAACGAACACTCAAGCTGGAGCGAAAATCATCAAACAATACAGTAGGCAAGCCTTTGGTGAAGATATCTGCATACTGATAACGGGATGGAACATGAAGAACACGGACTTGTCCAGTAGCCACCAAATCACGAACAAAGTGAATGTCAATCTCTATATGCTTCGTGCGTTGATGTTGCACGGGATTGGAGGAGAGATAGACAGCACTCACATTATCACAGTAAACAATAGTAGCAGTCGAAAGCGGTGTATAAAGCTCACGTAATAAGTTACGTAACCAACAAGTCTCAGCAACAGCATTGGCAACACCTCGATACTCGGCTTCAGCACTAGACCGAGAAAGCGTAACCTGACGCTTAGAGGACCAAGACAGAAGATTGTTGCCAAGAAAAACACAATAACCTGACGTAGACCGACGTGTAGTCGGACAACCGGCCCAATCGGCATCTGAGTAGGCAACTAGGGAAGATGTCGAAGATGAATAAAGTTGCAAACCATAGTCCAAGGTACCACGGACATAACGTAATATCCGCTTGAGAGCTGAAAGATGCGGTTCTCTAGGATCATGCATGAAAAGACAAACCTGCTGAACCGCGTAAGAGATATCCGGCCTAGTGAAAGTAAGGTACTGAAGAGCACCTGCAAGACTACGATACAAAGTAGGGTCAGAAACAGGATCACCATCAGCCGCAAGTTTGGTATCCGTGTCAACAGGAGTCCGACACGGGTTACATGTGAGCATGTTGGCTCGCTCAAGAACCTCAGTAGCATACTTCGATTGAGACAGAAACATCCCCGAAGTATTACGTGTCACAGAAATACCCAAAAAATAATTCAAGGGCCCAAGGTCAGTCATTGAAAATTCTGCATGAAGTGAGGCAATAACCTGCTGTAGTAGAGAAGATGAAGATGCAGTCAAAACGATGTCATCAACATATAATAATAAGTATGCAGTATCCGTCCCCTGTCGGTAGATAAAAAGTGAAGAATCACACCGACTGTGAATAAACCCAACACGAGCGGCATAAGCAGCAAACCGCTGAAACCAGGCCCGAGGAGCCTGTTTGAGCCCATATAACGATCTCTGTAAAAGACACACATGATCGGGATACCGAGGATCCCGAAATCCAGGAGGTTGATGCATATAAACAGTCTCTGATAAATATCCATGCAAAAACGCATTCTTTACATCAAGTTGGTGAACAGGCCAGTGTCGAGAAATAGCTAGACTGAGAACTGTACGAATAGTAGCCGGTTTCACTACCGGACTGAAAGTCTCATCCACATCAACACCTGTAAGCTGAGTGCTGCCATTCGCTACAAGACGCGCCTTGTAACGGTTAAGAGTACCATCTGCATTATGTTTATGCTTAAACAGCCACATGGAACGAACAATGTTCGCGTCCAGGGGTCGAGGCACAAGAATCCAAGTATTATTTTTAATTAAAGCATTATATTCGTCAATCATAGCACGATACCAATTTGAGTTATTAAACGCATGGTTGTACGACTTAGGAAGTGGTGAAATGGTTGACACATTTAATGTAAAACGTTGAGTAGGACGGTTAGTACCAACACGGAAGCGAGTGACCATAGGGTGAGTCGACACATGGTTAGGATTGATTGGGTTTGTTGGAGTAGGGGCGGTATGGATAGGAGGTACCGGTTGGGTCGAAGTGGGTAATGGGCTGGTTGAAGTTGTGGGATGCGAAGTGGATGGAGAGTTGGAGTGGACAGTGGGTTGTCCACCAAGTGGTGTAGGACTGGATGAGACAACATGGGTTGGGCCACGGGAGACAGGAGGTGGGCTGGTTGGGGTGGTGTCAAGTGGGGTAGTTACAGTAGGCGTAGAGGACTTGGTTAGAAGTTGTTGTTGAATGAGGTTGGGTGAGTTGTCCAAGAAGGTGTAAGATGGGGAGGTGTTTGGAGTCATAGACCCGTAAGGAAAAACCGTCTCATCAAATGTTACATGACGAGAAAGTATGATTTTGTTAGTGTTTAGGTCAAGACACCTATACCCGCGATGATTGGTGGGATACCCAAGAAAAATGGATGGCGTGGCTCGTGGTTCAAGTTTATGGTTGGTATGGAGATGCGGATAGCAAAGACACCCAAAAATACGAAGATCCGTATAAGATGGTGCCATGTAAATAACCGTATATTCCCTTATGCCTCAGTGATTACAATGTGATGAATATATATAGTATGCTAATGGGTTACATAAGCCAAACTAAACAGTAAATCGGGCCAAGCCCATAACATCTGCTAACATAATCAAGAGGCTTGGAGCAAAAGCTATCCCAAACCCTATGGGGTTATGGGTGTGGCCGGCCATGGGTTACAAAAGCCTAACCCGAACCGAACTTTCACTCTTTTCCAACTCTAGTCCTTCATGTCTCGTCTAACGGTCGTTAGTTACCGTTAAGTTTATATTTCGTGTATTTAATAATTATTCGTCACTAAAACAATAATTATTAATTCATTGAAACTCATACGTAAAGTGTGCAATCCCGAAGTCTCGAGTTCGAATCCGGTCATGATATATTAATTTATTATCCGTCAAACTAACAGCTCCCACTCGGATATAGATTAATGTAACAATGACAATGGTTAGTCTAGCATAACACGCCAATGCCCCCAGAACGATCTCGAGTATGGTTTCCTGGAAAAAACCACCTTTGATGATTCATCATCATACTTATCCTTTTGATTCTAATACTATGTTAATTTGGATATGGATTGAAGTCATTCCATAATTAACTAGTGTTTCTCGTTATTTATGATTAAGCAAGATTACCAACTCTTCTGAACGTATTCCAGATAGACCTTGGGCATGGCCATGCAAACATCTTGTTAATCCTACGAGCGGCCAAACAGTATTATACTTCAAAACAAATTTGAAGGAACCCTGTATTGACTACAAGCATAATCTATGAACTTCGCATCACCTCTGAAAATAATCCTTATAACTACCAGTTACGGATAGCGTTAGATTATCTCACAAAAATGAGCTACATCCACAGTAGTTACCTGGTATCTCAAGTCTGAGGATAAATATTCATGATTTACTATAATGACAACATCCATAAGTACAATCATGCATTGGGATTTTGTCCTATATCCAATTTTTCAATCATTGAATATCATGTGAATTTGGCATGTCTACGCACCAATATAATTTATATATATTATACCAAATCTCACATTTGTCTTAGTTCAATGATACTCCCATATCATTAATTGACAACGGACAATTTAGAATAACTTAAGTTATTCATGGATTAAACATGCAAATATAGGATACAATATTTATGAATAGAAATAAACATAACATAATACTTCATTTCATTCGAATAATTATTGTTTACAATCCTTTATCCAAATACTAACCACAGATCTACATGAAACTACTAGCTAAACGAAGTCCAATGCCATCAGCAAGTCGAGTAAGCTTTTCCTTAGATAAAGCCTTCGTAAATGGATTAGCTAGATTGTTATCTGTGTGAATTTTGAGTAGATTGATTTCACCTATGTCGACTTGTTCTCGAACATAGTGATATCTTCTTGGAAAATGTCTGGCGCCCTTCATAACTCCAGGTTCATTGGCGAATGTAACTGCGGCAGAGTTGTCACAATACATATTAATAGGTAATTCAATTGACGGCATAATACCAAGCCCCGAAATGAATTTCCTGATCCAAACAGCTTCCATCGCAGCTTCCGATGCAACAATATACTCAGCTTCTGTAACAGACATCGCAATTGTTGTCTGCTTCTTGCTCTTCCAGTCAACTGCTCCTCCATTAATAACAAAGACATAACCCGTCTGAGACTTTGTATCATCTTTATCAGTTTCAAAGGACGCATCACAGTAACCTGTAACATCAAGTTCTGCTTCTGGATTTCCCCCATACACTAGGAACATATCTTTAGTATTCCTTAAATACTTAAGAATGCTTTTAACAGCGTGCCAGTGCTTTCCACCTGGATTCTGTTGATAACGACTGGTCATATTTTGTGCAAACGCCACATCAGGTCTTGTGCATCTAACTGCATACATGATAGATCCCACTGCTGAAGCATACGGAACCTTCTTCATGATTGCAACCTCTTCAGGTGTTGAGGCACATAGTTTGCTACTTAAGCCATGTTCCACTTGCATTGGCAAATATCCTTTCGTGGAATTTTGCATATTAAATCTCTTCAATACTTTATCAATGTAAGTACTTTGACTTAATCCAATCAACCGCTTTGATCTATCTCTGTAGATCTTGATTCCAAGGATGAATGTTGCTTCTCCTAAATCCTTCATAGAAAAACATCTACCAAGATAAGCTTTAACTTCGTTTAAACTTGGTATATGATTTCCTAATATTTATATGTCATCGACATATAGGATAAGGAAAGTAACATTACTCCCACTAGCTTTCTGGTATACACATGGCTCATCAAGATTTTGACTAAATCCAAAACTTTTGATTTCTGCGTCAAATCTCTTATTCCATTGACGTGATGCTTGCTTTAATCCATAAATGGATCTTTTAAGTTTGCATACACGGTTTGGAAATTCTGGATTCACAAACCCCTCAGGCTGCGCCATATAGATGTCTTCATCTAGGCGACCATTCAAGAAGGCGGTTTTGACATCCATTTGCCATATCTCATAGTCATAGTAGGCAGCTATGGCTAAGAGAATCCTAATAGCTCTAATGTCAGCTACAGGAGAAAAGGTCTCCTCGTAGTCAACACCAAATGTTTGAGTATAGCCTTTAGCTACCAAACGAGCTTTATAGATGTGTACAATGCCATCCATGTCTGTTTTCATTTTGTAGAGCCATTTACTTCCAACTACCTTAGCATTTGGAGGTAAGTCTACTTCTTCCCAGACTTCATTGTCTTTCATGGACTGCATTTCCCCATTCATAGCACTCTGCCATTTCTCCTTTTCAGGACCATTAATGGCAGCCTTATAACTAGTAGGTTCATTAAGATCCCCTAGTATCGTTTCCTCACACTCTACATTAAGACATAGACGTTCGGGTGCTTTCACAGTTCTTGAAGATCTGCGAATGGGTACCACTTCCACTTCAGGTGGAGGACCTAAACTTTCAGGTTCCACAGGAAGTGTGCTAGTGTTTTCAGAAGGTGATGTATCTTCATCTTCTAGATCATAAACTCTCCCACTGAATTCTTGAGATATAAGATTCTTTTCAAAGAAATCTCCATACCTAGCCACAATGACTTTATTCTCTGGTGGAAAGTAAAAGTAGTAACCCATTGTTTCCTTTGGGTATCCTACGAAGATACACTTAACAGATCTCTGTTGGAGTTTATCTGGTGAATCACGTTTAACAAACGCGTCACAACCCCAGACCTTTAAGTAAGAAAAGCTAGGAGCTTTTCCTGTCCATAATTCATATGGAGTCTTATCAACCTTCTTTGTTGGAACCATATTCAATATGCGAATAGCAGTTTCAAGGGCATAATCCCAAAAGGATAAAGGTAGAGATGTAAGATTAAACATTGATCATACCATGTCTAACAAAGTACGATTTCTCCTTTCAGATACACCATTTTGCTGTGGAGTATAAGGAGCCGTGAGATGTTGGACTATACCACACTCAGCTAGATAATCTTTAAACTCTTGGCTTAAATATTCACCGCCTCTATCGGATCGAAGTGCCTTAATCTTCTTACCGAGTTGTAATTCTACTTCACTTTTGAAAACCTTGAAGGTATTAAAGACTTCATGTTTATGTTTAAGTAAATAAACATAACCATAACGCCTATAATCATCCGTGAAGGTTATGAAGTAGGTAGCACCACGTCTTGACACATGTCTAAGTGGACCACATACATCAGTGTGTATTAATCCAAGTAGATCTGTTGCCCTTTCCACTTGTGGTGAAAAAGGTTTCCTTGTCATCTTCCCAGATATGCAGGACTCGCATTTATCAAATGATTCATTATTGATCTTTTGTAAAAGCCCATCATGTTGCAGCTTCTGCATGCGATCCTTGCCTATATGAGCAAGATGACAGTGCCAAAGATAAGACGAATCCAAGTTAGACTTGATTCTCTTATTGTTAATGCTATACATAGAATTATTTCTATTGGACATGGAATCTTCCATATCAATTTCAAACACACCATTTATTGGAATTGCTTTAAAGTAAAAAACATTATTTAAAGAAACAGAAATTCCATTATTAATAAATGTGTGAACAAAACCATTATCCAATAACAAAGAAACTGAAATGACACCCCTAACAATAGAGGGTGCAAAGTGACAATTATTCAATACTAGTATCATTCCCGAAGGTAAAACTAAATCGAAAGTCCCTATGACTTCAACTGCTGCACGTACTCCATTTCCTACGTACAAGTATCTTTCTCCATAGGCCAGCTTCCTTGCTCCTCTAAGTCCCTGCGACGTATTACAGATGTGAGTACCACATCCTGTATCATATATCCAGGAATTATTCTTACGAGGAAAAGAAAATAACTCAATCATAAACATACCTGAAGTGCTTGCGACGTTACCAGGCATTTTACTTTTGTTGAGGCGCAACTCCTCTAGAAACAATAGACAGTTTTTCTTCCAATGACCAGGAGTGTTGCAGTGGTGACATTTAGCCAAATCCTTATTGAAATTTTCCTTCTTCTTTTGAAAAAGAGGATTTTGCTTCTTAGGCTTCTGTTGGTGATTTGCAATCTGCTTGCCTTTACCAGTACCATTGCCTTTACCCTTGACGTTCGCATTATGCGGTTTGTTGGGTTTCTTGGTGATCCTACCACCCTGTATCGCCATTACAGCAGGTGTAGGTGCCTTCTTATTCAGGCTTTTCTCATAATCTATAAGCATTGCATGAACTTCACTTACTGTCTTCCCCTTGCAATGCATATTATAGTTGCGTAAAAACTCACTATACAGATCCTGATTAAGGGATCGCAAAATGAGACCAATGCACACACTTTCCTGATATCCGCAACCAAGTCGCTCCAATTGATCCATATAATATTTCATGGACAAAAAATGGGCACTCACGGATTTTCCTGCTTCCTGCTTACAATTGTGCAGAGATTCTATTAGATCATATAATTCTGCAGCAGGTGGTTTCTCAAACATTCGTCTGAGTTCATTGATCATGTCCATGGGACCAAAGGGCTCAAACCGCTTTTGCAATTGAGTATCCATCCCAGCCAACATGAGACAAGCCACATCATTGTGCTTCTCATATTCAATGTTGTATGCATCCTTTACGGCTTGTGTTGCATCATCAGCAGGTTTCTCAGGTTGAGGTTCACCAAGATAATTATATCTTCTGGCCATCCTTAAGGTGATTCTTAAAGATCGATACCAGTCATTGAAATTTTCACCAGTCAACTTGTCTCGATCAATCATTTGCTTGAACGCAGAACTCATGTTGCTCATATTAGTGTTTTCAGGTGTAGCCATTTCTACAGAAAAAATTCAAAAGTTAGTACTTTCGATAATTAAATTTCAATAAAATTAAATACCCTTGGTTCATAAACATATAACCATTTTAATTATATATTGAAAAACTAGGATCCAAATTGACATAAGTTCATCACATCAGTTGATATGCTAGTGATGACGTTATTCAATAAGGTACGGGTCGTGTCCCAATTGCCAATATTCAATTGCAATTCCTAGAATCGATGGGATTTACATTATTTGCCAACCGCAGTTGCAATGTAAACATGTTTTATCCACATCTTCTTATGCCTTGAGTGATCAGTTCCCACTATCAACTCAATTAAGTTAACCAATTTAAGAAACAACAAACTTACATAATGACACCACACCAGTTGATCTGCAAGTGATGAAATCATGTAATTTGTCCTTCCATTGCAATCTAGTCAGGTTACGCCCTGGCGTAGATCCAATTTCAGGTGTTTCTGTTTCATTGGATGGCATATAACTTAAATTTAAGGGTAGTATTTTGATGTGTGTAATCAAAATATATGTACAAAGATGTCATGCATTCATCTTGTAGCATATGTTTCATGTAAAAAAACTTTTACTCATTAGTTTCTTTACGAGCTTAAATCTCCAAACTTTTGATTGAGGCGTTGAGAAACTTACAACTTTGCCTTAAGTGCTTCGTAGTTATCATGGATGTTAGGTAAAGACTAAAATATGACTCACAGGCGAGCGGTAAGCCAGAATGGAGGCTCACTAAGGCCGCAATTTAATGCGTAGCCAACCTTATACCCACTTTAATAGTTTGTCATAATTAGTTCCACCTTTTAACCACTTAATACAGTCGCGATCAATCAACCAAAAGTTCAAGATTTATAAGTAAGCTCAAAACAAGATTTCACCATTATTAAGTCCGTTTAATATTTTATTTCTTGAAATTACCCTTTGTTACTATCATGTTGCAAAAAATATATAAAACAAAAGTAATAAAATAAAATAAACAAACAACAACAATAATGGTCATGCAAATTACAATCAATATAAAACACACTATTGATTTAATATACGATTAATAGGGTCTTCCCTAATTTTATAATTAATCAAATTTTAGTAATATTTATACATAATATTTACTAAACCATTTATCAATTATAATAAATCGCATAAATAAGCATGAAATCAAAACAAATCTTAATCCATAACAACACATGCATAGTTTGTCATGGATGCCCATATTGCACATATTATACAAATAATCATGTCAATCAAGGAACGCAACCAAACGGCATATAACAATATCCATACACATAAATTACATGCAACCTATGGTTTCTACAAGTTTTTATTACATAATTCATCAAACCCTAATTTCTTTTTAAATAAAAAAAAAACTTTCGACATATATATATAAATAATTAAATAAATTCGAAAAAAAAATAAAACTAGGGTTTATGAAAAAAAAATAAAAACATAAGAACACCAAGCATGTTATAATCAAACGATTCAATTTTATGTGTTTCGGTAATTCATTATAATGTATTAACGGCTCTTGATGCCACTGTTGGAATATATGAATAATACAAAACTATAAACATATAAACATCAAAGAGTACGCAGCGGAATAGATCAAATACAAATAATAAATTAACCGAATATAAATGGAAGCGTACCTCTTATTCAATAGCAAGAACAAGAACTTATAAACCCTAGGAGAGGGCTTATATGGATTGACTAGGGCTAGTCACAAGGCAAGATCACCGTTAGCAAAAGTATGCTAACACTTCGTTCTCACACACACGTACTATAAGCGTTTCAATGGAAATGCTAGATTCGTAGTACACGAAAAGATTAAACTATTGGTCCTATCAATCAAAGATCGATTAGACACAAAGAAAGAGATTAGAGAAGATTAGGTTGCAATGGAACCAAGGGATGATTAGAATGAATGAGAGGGGTCTCATTATATACTAATCAAGAGGCTTGGAGCAAAAGCTATCCCAAACCCTATGGGGTTATGGGTGTGGCCGGCCATGGGTTACAAAAGCCTAACCCGAACCGAACTTTCACTCTTTTCCAACTCTAGTCCTTCATGTCTCGTCTAACGGTCGTTAGTTACCGTTAAGTTTATATTTCGTGTATTTAATAATTATTCGTCACTAAAACAATAATTATTAATTCATTGAAACTCATACGTAAAGTGTGCAATCCCGAAGTCTCGAGTTCGAATCCGGTCATGATATATTAATTTATTATCCGTCAAACTAACACATTTGTCCACAGTAATGTTGTTAACTTTCCCTGCACAAAGGAAATCACATTTTTTATACGATAACATACTCAAGAAATATGTCAAATTTTCCATTAGGAAAAGCAAAACAGAATATAATACCTTTGATCTGCAGAACTGAATCTTTGCATCCAAGAATATAAACTGTCTGCCTTGCATCACACTCATCAATGCACAAATCCTTTACGCCAATTTGATTCTCGACAACCCCTCTCTGCATATCATGTTGAAGTTTACACACTAAGTAACCTGATGTAAATTTCTACAGTATTACAAAAGCATATAGAATGACTATACTCACTTGCGTCCCATTACAAGTTCAAGCTTAGGTGGTCCAACTTTAGCAGCAAATGCTGAACTCTTCGGGGCTTCCTTTTCACCTGGACTCACAAATCCTGCTCTATCTTTACGATTTTTGGCCTTCATGTCATCCGTAACTTTTCTTAATCCTGAAGGCATAAAACTGAAGTTAGAGGTTGCAAAATGGGTTGGCGGTATGCGGGTCAAAATGGGTCATTATGGTGTTAGGTAAGTTGACCATTGAAATCAGTAACTATACAACGCACCTAAGGAGAAAAGAAAAAATAATAAATAAATAAATAAATAAAAAATTGAAAATGTAGATAGGTTATTAGAAAATCTACCAGCAATAAAGGGCTTTGAACTAATTTCGTGAAAAACAGCGGCCATTCCTTGTTTTGGTCGGGAAGAAGATGATGATGATGAAGAAGAAGAAGAAGAAGCTCCTGAACTTGAAAGCGACGCTGGTGGAGGATTTGGAGCAGAAGGAGCACCGGGATTAGAAGATTTGGCTGGAGCAGATATGGTAGCCCCAGTTGCACTCCATACAGGTCCAATGCGTAGTAACTCTTCACATAATCCCTCAACCCTGGCACATAAAGTTCCTTCAGTGCTTTTGCCCACTCGGCATGATTTGGAACTTTACTTCTGTACTCTACTAGAACCTACAATAAGGTGAATTTGACATGTACATTACTAGAAATAACATAAAAACCGACTATTGATCTTCATTAGAAAACGTACCTTGTTGCTGTAAAATTCAGTTGACTGCCAACATTCTTCCACATGTGAGATAGGAATGTTCATTCCTGGATCGATAGGAACAAATAACAGTGACCTTGAAGCAAGAGTCAATAAAACTTAAAAGCAAGAAGAATATTATTTGCTCACCACAATTTTTCCCTGTATAAGAAATCCATGCTAAAGCTGCTAGACTCTCAGAAACTGATCTTAAGTGGTTAAAAAAATCAGAACACGGTCCTTCTGTCATGCTATTTGCTTTCATTAACTTTTCATTTAACGGCTTGAGAAAATCCGCCATCCCTCCAGCATCAGGTTTCTGCACAGTTAACATATTTAAAGCAATTTAAAGAAACATTGCAAATCAGTGAGCCAGTTTTTGGACAGCCTTTACCAGATCGTATTTCACGCATATTGTCAGTAAGACCAGTGCTCAATTAATAATCTACGATCTTTATCAGCCTATTCAAACCAAATCAAAACCATGTTCTATTCCTTTTCTCATTTTACACAAACACAAACAAAAAAACATATCGTACGTAGAAAACCACTACATCATAAACATCTCATAACGTACACGTAAAATTTCACATTCCTTGATTAGTATAGTGAGTGATCCAGCAATCACTAATACTAATTAGATCACAAACATACAGATAACACGTACATCAATAATAACAAATACAACAATATCATGATATATAATCAATATTCACAAAATGTTGATCACTAATAGTAAAAACAGTGACGATTTTTTGGTCACTATGAGGACGGTGACGATTCTTTTCGTCACTAACCGGGTTAATAGTGACGACTTATCTGGTCACAGATTAGTGACCAAGTACAATTTCGTCTCTAACAGGATTAGTGACGGAGCTATAGTGACGACTTGTGACGACTCTGAATATGCTCACTAACAGTTTAGTGACGAGGTTTTACATTGTTAGTGACGAAATCACTTTTGTCACTAAAGGGCTTTTTTCTTGTAGTGATATAACGACCAGCAACGCTGAGTTGCAATAACATATAAAACAATACACATAAAACTGATCAATATCAACCTGAGTTTGTTTGAACTTAATAAGCAGCTCCTTCTGAGCATTAAAAGCCTGTCCTAAAACATTCGTAATCTCAACAACTTGTCTGCCGATCTTCTCAGCCGCACGCCCGCACCGGTTACCTTAGCAACGTATTCATTTACCAGATCATCAAATGCCGCGATAGACGGGTTAGACGAGGCTGATGCTGCATCATATGGGACACTTTGTGGCTGAGAACGAGAACCCGACGCCAGTGATTCTAAGCATGATACTGCAGATTCTAACCTTTGTATTAGTTTTTCTTCCATTGGTACGAGAATTACAAATCTGTCATTTTTTATTTTTTATTTTTTATTTTTGTTAACGTGACGAGTGTTTTTGCTTTTGAAACGTTAAAAACCGATTAGTGCGTTTGCACTGTTACATTTTGTTTATTTTTAGTGTTATCATTTAATAATTGCGATTTATTTGAAATAAAAATATGTTTATTTAAGTCAGGCTCAAAGACAAATGGGGAAAATTGTGAAATGCACATTTGTTCTAGCTACCTTGATAACTAGATGCCGACGCCAAAAAAAGGGGTAATGAGGCTGTGACTTATTACACTAATTGGGAATTACCAGTCTTTTCCCTCTGACCTAAATTTCCTGCCGAAATGACTAACATACAACAAGTTTACCTAATATAGTGCCTTTTCTGTTTAAATTGATTTTAGTGGTTTTTAATCGAACTTAGCTGAACTTTGGTTGGTGAATCTAATAGATTTTTTGAAACACCAAACCACATTTTCTGGAAAAGACAATTACACGATTGGATAATTTATGATGCTTCAACAATCATATATTTTAAAAATACCTGTTCTCAAAGTGTTTATGATTACTCAATAAAAAACTTGTTGACATTTATATGTTCTAAAATATAAGTGGAGATGATGTAAGTTAAGGTTTTACCGTCCAGAGGATGGTGGTCTCGTTAGCATCCGATAAATCGGTCTGGGAGGCTGTTATGAACAATGAGGCAGTTCGTGATCTTAGAGATTTCAGTTAATGAAGGTGCTTTTGAAATAATTAATGAAATCGGAAGTCGTTTGGGGTTATTTGCAGCCAACAAGAGTACTTCAGGGAGGAACCACTCGTATGGTGGTACACAATAATTAAATTGTCTCCAGTGTGAATTACAAAACCACAAAAGGAATGTAAAAATTTGAGCTTGTCCAAGTATATGAGAATTGCCATAGTCATCTTGGAGCTAGATGCTTCAAACAATTTCAATCTGACACAAGCCACGATGGAACTCCTGTAACTGCTCATGCCTCATAGGATCAAGTACATGAGCATTTATTCTTAACCTCTCCAAATTCTTCGAATATTTGAGCAGAAACCTTACGAATCTGAACTCTTCATGGTTTAAAGTTTTCCGATTGAGTATTATTATTTCCTTCATCTTTAGGTGTAGGCAAGCCGGTGGCTCCATTGGTGGGATCCACCTCACTTTATCATGTGAAATCCCCTGACGATAACAAACAACTACCAATAATTAGCATAAGCATATAAAAAGTACCAAAAGACCCCACGGAGTCTTGAGGCAAAACAAATTACAAGTTCAAGACAAAGGTATATATTATGCGATAACCACATGTTCTGGAGGTTACGATTTCATGGAAACCAAAGACGTTATAATTAGAAACAAAGGATATACTCTTTGCAGATAAGTGTAGAAGACACTCGAATAAAAAAAAAAAAAAAAAAAAAACAAAAAAAACAAAAAAAACAAAAAAAAAACAAAAAAAAAAAAAATCATAAAACAAGCTAGAAAAATCGGCTTTCTTACAGGTGATATAAAACTAATTATCCAAAACGATTATTCGACCCCTGAAACATATCATATAGTATAAGGTAATGTCCTGCACGTAATTAAAAGGCAAATCGAAACAAAGTTAATGGCACATATAAACTTACATCTGAAAAGGTAATATGCTCAAGATTAGGCACACTGTTTAGCAGAACCAACAGAGAATTCCAAGTTGAAATATTGTCGATCACCAATTTGGCCACGTTAGACAAAATGCACTTGTCTAAACCTTGAAAGAGGAGAGCCTACGTACACATGAAAATTCTTAGGCATTTCTCAATTTGTTTGTACTACATCTTATAGCCAAATACATAAGACGGATATTTAAACATACCTCCAAAGATGAGTTAGTCAATGTGAATGTCAATATTTTGGCTATACGTATACGTATACGTGTGTACATATACGTAGTACGTGTGTACGTATAATACGGATACATCATATATATATATATATATATATGGCGGAGCTAGAAAAAAAATTTTGGGAGGGCCGAAACAATTTTTTTTCCGGAATAACACATGAAATCGCGAAAAAATACACTAACGTGCTTAGGCTTAGGGGGGCCGGGACCCTTCCCGGTCCCTTAATAGCTCCGCCCCTAATATATATATATATATATATATATATATATATATATATATATATATATATATATATATATATATATATATAGCTTTAGATGGATATTTAAACATACCTCCAAAGATGAGTTAGTCAATGCGAATGTCAATATTTTGGCTTCTGCGATATGTGGAAGAAGGGAATAACGGGGTGGATAACTAATATTATCCAAAACTTCAACATAAGACAATGGCTTCGCTAGAATGTGGGTTGGGAAGACACAATAGTCGTGCATGTAACGGTATTCATGAATCACGAGCTCAAACTCTGAGGTTCTCTGTGAAGATATCTTTAATCTCTTTAAAGATTGTGAAGAATCCTCCTTAAGTTTAATCAACTTAAGAGTAGGCTCGTATGCCTCCACAGACAATTCTTCTAAAACAGGGCAACCCGTAATGAGATTCTTTAATGAGTTACTACTAAAATACATAGTACGTAGTAAACTGATTTTCTTCAATCGCGGAAATAGGACATCATCTTTAGGCACATTCAGCTCTAACTTCCCTTCCAAAGTTAACTCAACGAGCGTGTTACAAAGCTTAAACAAACCCCAACAAAAGCTAATTGCCGTATGCGGCTCTCTTATACCACGGTAAACAGTATACTCTGGAAACTTAAGCACAAGTATCTCAACATTACACAGAACAGCAATGCAAAGCCAATAATAAACACGATCATAATCAAAGCCCTCAGAACAGGAGAGAAGGAACTTTTGAATCGACATACCAATACCATGACGAATAGCAAGGGTTTTATCAACCAAATCATAAAATTTGTCAACTTGTTGTTGTGTTTGACAAAGGGGCATTACGAGATGGAGATTAGGGAGAAACATCCAAAGGTCTCTCCACCTTTTCGAAAGAACACCGGTTCGACATGCATGGGCATCCGGTAGTAGAGATATGATATGTGTAAGCAATGTGTCTGGTAACTCGCTTATTATATCTTGTTTGGTTTCATCGTTAATGGACAATGAGTTTTCTGGTCTTTTTATCACACATCGCTTCATAGCTAACTAGGGTTTTAGGGGGTTATGCGGATAAAACTTAGGTAGGGGTTGAATTTATAAGCCTACGTAACTACAACCCAATATATAAGGCTAACTAAACATAATTAATGGACTAGGCTTATAGTACTATTCACAAATCTTGGAATATAAAAACTATAGAATGAAAATCATGAAACTACGACGAAAGAAGACCTTAGACGAAGATTATCCACATATTGAAAACTCGAAGGAATATCAACTACACAAACTTGTCCTGACGGCTGACAGACGCTACAAGGTAACGCTAAGGAATATTCAACAACTACCACAGCACGCAACCCACCACCTCCTGTCAATATACGACCCACAAAGTTTCGGCGAACCACCCCTCCACTACTGTAACAGTTTGTGATATACCACCACCACCACCACTCCGACCAACATCTATGCCATCACCAGATCGTCCTTCACACCTCTAGTCATCATCTCTGCCGACACCCCCAGCCATCATCCCACTGTTACCACAAACACCACTCCAACCATCATCTCCGCCGTCTTTATTCTAATAATTTTCAGATCTTGAAGAAACACAACAAGAAAGGTTTGTACGTGGTGTACGTGTGTTTATTTGCTTTGGTTTCAGATTCGGTTTTGTATGTTTTTTTCAGATGGGATTGTTGATAAGAAATGGTTATTTGATTAAAAAAAACAAAACATATGGTTGGTTGAAAAGGTGGTTAAAATGAGTATAGATTCTTGTTTTCATACGGGTTTGATGACAGAAAACATTGATGGCTGAAAAGGGTGTGCACTAATGTGCACTAATTTCGAGGCCACCATATAATATGGAATAAAGATGTTGAATTTCGGTAGGGGGACGGTTAGAGATCCAATCTATCTTAATCTTAATCTTAACTACTTATAATGGAGATTTAGTCAAACTGAAAAACTGAATTTTCAGTTAATCCCTATTTTGCCCTTGGATACCCACAACCAATTTTCATTTAATCTTAACTACTTATAATGGAGATTTAGTCAAAGTGAAAAAGTGAAAAACTGAATTTTCAGTTAATCCCTATTTTGCCCTTGGATACCCACAACCAATTTTCATTTAATCAACCACTATCTCCAATTTTCATTTACTAAACATTAAAAAACACACACTACCTGTTTTTTTCTCATCTCTCTCAATCTCTCTCACACAAAAAACACACACAACTAACAAAATGCTCCACACAACTCATCCCACTTTTGCACCACTCCACCACCAGAACACTCCGCCGCCGGAGCACTCCACCACCGCAACACTTACCGCCGGACCACTCCACCACCGAAACCCACATCTCTATAGAAAAGCCCCACCACCGAACCATGACCACTATTAAGGTTTTTCAAGTTTAAGGTATTTTTGGGTTTTATAATAGACCTATGCACATTAATTGAGTATTAAAGGTTTTCTTTTATAGATGTGGATTTTATTTGTAGATCTAAAAGTTTATAACATGTTAGTATCTTTTTTGTCAGATCTGCCGTTGCCGCCACATGCCACCGCCGTCTCAGCCGTCTTCTCGCCGGAAAGTTGTTGTCGCCGCCACTGTTTCGTTGGAAGGTTTGTTTTATAGATCTATATATTGTATTTATAAATCTGAGTTTTTTATGAGTGTTTTTTTTTGAACTTTTTTGTTTTTCATATAGACGCCGCATCCTCGCCGGAATATTACGGCACATCCGCTGCTCACCGAAACTTTTGTTGTTGTCGCTGCCTTGCCGGAATATAAATGAGTTTATGAACGAAGTGGTATATTGGTTTGTTACTATATACATGAGTTTGTTACAATAATATTTTATGTAAAGCCATTGGCTATTCCTTTTTTACGAATTTGTAACTTTTTACGTTTGTAATTCTTTTTTTTTTTATCACCTACTGAGATTCAAACTATTTTGAAGGTGCAGTTGCAACAAGAAATGTTACTGTATAAAGTTAATTTTTTTTTAATTGCACACATAGCCATGTCGATTTCGAGGCACACTACCAAATGACTTTTGTGGGTTAAATTCAAGTATTCAACTATTGACATGTCTTGTACAATGTCAGAAAAATACACTGTACACTATTGGAAAAAACTGCCCAAGTTGGAAAAAAAAATAGTGTGTAAAAAGGTGGAACTAAGTCTCTCAAAAGTTAAAAGAGTGGAAATGATACTTTTTACTTTATATTTGATGCAACAAAAAGTTTTACAAAGATGCTACTACGGAAACAAAATTATACATTATTTGTAATTTTACTAAGTATAATCACACCTAAGTTTGCTAAAAAGGTTATGCAATAGCTTAGAGGACAAAATTAAATGTAAACTACAATTTAAATAGATGCCAAACATGTTTAGATTCTTATGTGTGGTGACATTATTTATAGACAAAGTCCGGATTTGAAACCAATTGTTAAATGTGTTTTGCATTAGTTGTACTTGAAAAAAAAGGAGATAGCAACAAGCCAAGTATTGCAGGCATGCGTGACAGTAAATGTCTACCTTAGAAATGACAAATCAATGGTAGAGTAGGTGTCTAGGTGAGTATTGATTGACCATTGTCATTTTTACCGAGGTGAATTAATGTTTGGGTGTTTGTAAAGCATGCACCTCAACATTTGAAAAGCATGCACCTCAACATTTACTACTCAAAAAGTAGCGTATATATCAATATAAGTAATGCCATACGCTGTACTGGTACTCAAAGCATCAGCTTATCATGCTTTAAAAAATGCAATAAGTTGCTTCAACAATGTTACTGAAACACGCCCTAGGTCATACAATATAAAAAAAAACTCGCAAGATCACACATGTATTAGAAACTTGGTCAGTGAAAAGTTTAACCAATCTATCAGGTAACAAAGAACGAGTTTGTTCTGTCCAGTTATGCAGTACTTTACATGGCGGGACCCACTCGTCCCACTCGTTATCTTCCCCTTGTAGAAGCAAACAGCTAGAACTGCACAGCTTAGAGATAATCATATGTGGAAGCTGTGAAAAAAAACCATGCACTTCCCCTTCAAGTGGAATAAAGCTCATAAAGACCGAAACGCCCTTCGCCGTTTTCTTTTTAAAACAAGGAAGGCTGCAGAATGACAGCTCAGCATTAACGAACAAATTTGAAAACTCCAATAACAACCATTGGTTCCATGGACTGTTTTCATCAACTTCTTCTCTTGCCGAGGAAACAATAAAATCTGCTTGGATGATAAATTTGAAGCCATAACTCCTTGAAGGAAATAAAGCAAAAACAGGTTGTTGGTCAAGCTTGATGTAGTTTCCATTACCTAAATCCTCCAACATAAGAGCCACAGATATTTCAGTTGTTTGGACATCATGGCACATATGATCTGCTTGTAGTGTTCCAGATTTGACAAACCAAGTGAATTTCTCTTTTCCAAGAAAAACATTCACAATACCGTCTTTATCAACTTGCTTCCTCATGACAATGAGCGAATCATTTGGAATATTTCTGAACTTGATACATTTAAGGCGGTGAAGGAATAACAAAAAGGATGGATGAAAGCTAGAAAACATGGAGATAAGGTTCTCGACTGGTAAAGCTACACCTTCCTTTGATCTGAAGGGAAGCACAATGCACGTTTTCCAGCGTGTCTCGTCCGTTGGATCGTTCTCCCCAGAAACCAACTTGCTAAACAAATCAACGTCACAAGGTGGAACAATTTTTGGCAAAACAAAACCAATTAGACCGTCACTAATGTCAAACTTGACATGGAAGCCATTAGAATGGATTTCCGGAGAATCAGTCACCTGGAAGTATGTCAAATAAATAAGAATGTATATATAATCAATATCAGAAACTAAAATAAAAAACGTAACCTACACTTGGAGATACTAAAGAGTCTACCATACCTGGAATACCGATTTGAAGCCAACACCCTTTTTGCCTATATATCCAGCACTAGATTCTTTTCTTGATAAACTGCTTTTCTTACAAAGTGCTTTTATGGTTTCAACAGAAAGTCCTTGATCATTGGTCAAGACTATAACTCCTGTTTTTTGTAGAATGAAGGTCAGAGTTGGCTCAACATCACATGGGTACGCATTTTCATCAGCATTCCGGACCTTCATATGAGCAAAACACAGTATATGATAAGCAAGTTACTATAGGAGGAGGCCATAGGTCACACATAAAGCATATATGAAAAGAAAAGCAAAGTCACAACAGTGAAGCACATGAGATAGACGCACTTACGAGTTCGAGTAGAAAATGTGAGTCCTGAGAATATAACTCTCGAGAAAGACAATGTAGTTCTCTGCCTAAACGAGTATTTAGCTTCTTCAGAATGCCATCTTCCTCAATAGCCGAGATATTTGAATCCAGCCCAAATTCTTCTCGCCTAATACATTCAATAATCTTCTTTGCTGATTCCTCTTCATTACCATTGCCCTGATCTTCGGCAACTAAATCACTCCCTCCTTTAACCTTTTTCACCCATCTCTGACCAGGTTTTGAAGAATTTAATGTGACAGGTTCTCTCTGGTTTAAATTAAATCCATCATTCATACCCCGAAGAGACTATATCCCTAGAAATTCTGGAACCTGATTGGTCTTTCAAAGCTTCATCATGTTTCGTTTTCCTTCTTGGTCCTTTTTCGAGTTTCTTAGAAGTAGATTTTGGAGGATTTAAAACCTTCAATGAATAACAATAAGCTGTGGTTGGAAGCTTCAATAGTTTTTGCTTATCTGTCGAAAACAGCTGCATTTTCTCCTCTATGGAACTTGATTCTGTTTTTAAAATCATGAGGAGGAAATTTGCTAAAGGCAATTCAGGAACTCCAGCAACAAGAAAACGAGAAAGCTCCATAAAAAGAGAGTGGGAATCAGAATCAGAATCGGGAGTTGCATACAGAATGTTGTCCTGCAGAAGACAATTGCACTCAAGTCGTTTATTGGATTCAATAGCAAATTTCTTTATGACGTTCTTGTAGAACAGCTTTTCCACCACAACAATATTAAGGTTCTTGAATTCAGAATATTCTTTTCTATGGAAGCTATAAACGTAGCGTTGAGCATATGGGAGAATCCAGTTTATGAAGTAAGTTAGAAGAGTGTTATCTCTCACGTTATCGTATATTGCTTCACGAGTTACAACCTGCTCAAGCCATAAAATAGAAGAATTATATGAAGTACTGCAACTTTCTATATAACATTCCCCTCCTGTCACTAGCGTCAGGTGGGTTGGGCAACAGGTCAAAACAGGTCCAGAATGGAACAGGTTTATCCAGTACAAAAATTTGATGAGGCTGTAAACATTAAAATACAGTCTGGGCAACTTTAAACACGTTTGACTGTTCGTGCTAGTTGACATATTTTCCTTTTAGCTAATTTTCTGATTCTACCCATTGGACCGGTTAATGATATATCATGACCTTATAAGTAATGGGTAGAAATTTCCACCTCTAGTATCCTTCCTAGTATGATAGGAAAAAGAATGGGTCGACCCACACATTCTTTTCATCAAAAATAGAAAACTGAACCAGCGAAACCAATATAAAATTTTAAGTTGACAAGAACTTTTGAAAATTAATTTTCTTTCATAGGTAGTATTTATAAATATCTGGTTAGAAATTAAGAAATTTATTAGATTATGAAGCAAATATTCCCTAAGATTGCAGTATTAGGGAATTTATAAATAATAATTGTGTGCGTTGGAAGCCCAAGTATAGATTAGCCTAGTGTCACCCAACTCGTAGTAAGTGTGTGTTTGTGACTAAGTGAGAGAGATTATGTGAGTACCTCAGAAAGAGAAGGGATTCCGAGTTTACAAAATAGAACAGAAACCTTATCCCGAAGCATTTGTTTTTCCTCAGTAGTAAGCTCCCCAAAATACAAAAAGTCAACATTTTTCAAGTTCATGAATTCTTTTCTTAGCTGTTCATCGTCACACCAACATATGAGACCAAAGGATGGATGCAAGGAAACCCATTTGTTTTGCGCAGTTGGAAGGATCCTCATATTCTTTTTCTGTAAACTCTTCTTCAAGTAGTCAATTTCATCAGAACTTAGAACCCCAGAGATTAATCTGTCACTCCATTTTTGGAAAATTTGGAAAACCTGACACATGAAACAAAAGAATTATGACCAAAGATTTATTGTTTTAAAAGAAATCGACTATAAAATTCTATAATGCGAGCGAGAAAAGTGTTCCCTGTTAAACCCAACCCATTTTAGGTTCACCCTAATGTTTTACCCATTCTGACCCAAACCCGCCAGGCGAATATAAATACTTGGTTGTACTCACTGTTTTAGATGCTTGTGATGGCAAACTCTCATTGGATAATTGTAGCAAAGGCTGAAGGTAACTAAGATGTGATAGATTCTCAGCTACTCCAAACTCATTCAGAAAGAAATACTGAAGGCCAGGATAAACGTTACACAACATCCTGCTGAAAGGACGATGAGACAGACTATGGTCAAACTGAGAATGTGTTGACTTTGTTTGTTCCATTAAAGAAATGAGAGAATCGTGCCAATATACTCCGATTGGAGATAAGAATAAACCAGATACCACTTCATCTGCGGAACCAAACGAGTAAGGAACAAATATGAAGGCTTGTGAACGCAAGTTCTCCACTATCTTTTGCTTCGAGGTTCTCATTTCATTCCATAAGTATGTGTAGAACTTGGACATTTGTGACATGCTGGTGAATGTAAATTTTATAATCAATTAACAAGCTTCCCAAAATAAAGGGAAAGAAAAAAAATACAAAAAATACACACACACAAATGCATATTCCTGTCAAACGTGAAATAGTAATACCTTGCCCGAAAGGATTTCTTGGATCTTCTCCAAACATCAAGAATTGATAAAGCATCATCAAGAGTGATCGTATTCTTCAAGCCAATATCATTTACAAACTTCAAATTGTTAACCTATTTAACAAGTCAATCGGGCAGGATATTAGTTCCATAGAATTATAATGTTGCATAGAAAAGAAAATCTAAAGTACTAACCTTTGGAACAGCATACGGTGCGATGCCACCAAGAACTTCACGCACCATTTCACAGTTATGGAACAGATCTTTAGAATAGTGAAGTTGATCATCCATATTAGAAACCAACCATCGAAAGCCATGAAGTATTCGTATAATATAAGACGTAAAAGGCTTGTCACTAAAATAATCATCCCATAGTGTATCAAGTACCTTTAACAGGTACTTACTCTTTTCCTTATCACCACTCGAGGAAACATGTGACAACAAATACCTTAACTCTGGAGAATCCCAGTCGAGGCCTTTTTCAACTTCAACTATTTTTACAAAATCAGTGACTCCCAATTTCATCAGGAATTTTCTCCATGTCAATAATACTTTAGGCGAGGATTTGAAAACAGCGCGTATCAAATAGCTGGTGTCAACCTCAAACCAAGTCATGTCCGTCCTACCAATCAACTTGCTCATATCAATTGGATTCCCGAATTCTTTACCAAAATGAATTGGCACATCAACGAGTCGTTTGTACCCATGGTTAGTGGAAATATAAGCATTGTTACTTAACTGTGAGAGTATGTGTTCCTTTTCTACAAGACAATCACGGCAAGATGATTCTAAGTGAAACATTATAAAAGAAAGGCACTCAATCATTACCTCAGTATGTTCCGCCATAATTTTTTCATCAGATATTGCAGGTAAGATGTGAGCTTTTATAACTTCGTGAGCAGATAACCGCTGGACTCCAACTTTGTAAAGCATTTGGGTTATGTTCTCAACATGATCACTAACAAGGTTCGGATCAACTATTCTGAGTTTCGGACTCGGATACAACTTCCCAAACATTTCAAAACCAGGCTCATCTGTAAGCAACCAGATTCCACCTTCACTAATTGATGCATAATTGCCATCTAAAAGAGGAATAAACGGTAATTGGCTGAGGGAACTTATAACATCATACTTGGTTTCATCAACCAACATCAAAAACAAAACATTCAGCCAAGAGGATAGCCAACTGAGGCCCAATGATTTAAGAGAATCAGCCCGACATAAAGATATCATAACTTGAACAAGAAATTTGGGTCCACATTCTTCAATGCCTAAAGCTTGTGCCAATGAATCTGATAGAACCACATCTTTATTCAAGTAGCCGACATCGAGATGCTTCCTTATCAAACTATCATGCAACAAAGAACAGGTTTGTTCTGTCCAGTTTCTCACTACTTTACATGGGCGGACCCACTCATTGTCGTCCCCTTCTAAAAGCAGACAGTTAGACACACGCAACTTGGAGATAATCATATGAGGAAGGCAAGAAAAAAACCCAATCACTTCGCCTCCAAGAGGAGCAAAGCTCAAAAAGACGGAAACGCCCTTGGCTGGATTCTCTTTAAAACAAGGAAGGCTACAGAATGACCGCTCAGCACTAACGAATAGATTTGGAAACTCAGATAGCAACCACTGGTTCCATGGATTATCAACATCAACTTCTTCCCCTATTGAGGAAACAATAAAATCAGCTTGGATGATAAAATTTAAACCATAAGCACTTAAAGGACGAATAAAAGCAAAAGCTTGTTGTCTGTATAGCTTCGCCATGTAGCTTCCATTGTCTAATTCATCTAAGGAAAGTGCCATTGATATTTCGGTTGTTTGAACATCATAACGGATTTGATCAGCTAGTAATGTACTAGATTTGACAAACCATGTCATTTTTCCATAATCGTGAAAAACATTAACAATACCGTCTCCAACGACTTCTTTCCTCATGACTAGATTTACACCTCCAACAAGATTAATGTACTTGATACATTCAAGGCGGTGAAGAAATAGCAACGCATGCGAAGAGAGTCTAGAAAATTTCCACGTTAGAAACGTGTGTAAATTTTTTTCATTTTTCGTTGGAAGCAGAATGGACGTATTCCAACGTTCTACATCCATTGGATCGCTATCAGCATCAACCAACTTCCTAAACATATTAACATCACAAGGTGGAACAGCTGTTGGCAAACCGTCACTTTTGTTAAACTTGATATTGAACTCATTAGAATGTATTTCCGGAGAATCAGTAACACAAAATACAGATTTGAACCCGATAACCTTTTGATCAAGATATCTATCACCACTAAGCTCCTTCCCTTTTGATTTGAAAACATCGTCACAAAGTGCTTTAATGCTTTCAACAGAAAATCCTTCATCATTATTCAAGAGCGTTACACCTGTTTCTTGAAGAATGAAGGTCAGAGTTGGCTTCACATCGCATGGGTACGCGTTTTCATCAGCATTCTGAACCTAAACATTCAATAACACACATGCTGTTAGCTATAGCTAAATTGTAACATTTTGTTTTATAAAAGCGTTTAGTAACGAGTTGTAGATGTAACTATAAAGTGTAAAACATGCATACAATTACCCAAGCCTTTGGTCTAGTGGTATATGAGTTGTCCACCAACCTAGAGGTTGTACGTTCAAGCCTTTCTGAAGGCATTTGGGAGATATATTGTGAGATAGGTGGTATAGGTGTGAAAAAAATTGCCGTTCTAAAAAAAAAAAAAAAAAAAAAATGCATACAATCCTAAATATTAAAAGGGTATACTCACAAGTTCAAGAACAAAATTTGATCTCTGAATTATAGGGCTATAATTATTAGTTGATGATGACTTGCTCACTTTGAGACCCATTATATAAAAATGGTCAACGTTGAATATATAGTCAAAACTGTAAGTCAACTACTGACATAGAAAAAGGTCGTCGGAAGAGTGTCGTGGACTTTGATGATGATCACTCTTATAAAACTCTAACTAAAGTTAAACTCTTAAAACCTTAGTTTATTGATATGAAGATCAAAAGATTAAAGTTACAAACTCTAAACCCTATAGGGGAAAGTTATCTTGAAGAAAAAGATAACTAATTAAAGTAAATAACAAAATTAAAAATAAATAAACTTTCCTAATTAAACAAAATGCTAAAGATAAAAAACTCCAACGAAACCTTCAAATCTTATCTTAATCATTCCCCCTCACTTGAAAATAACTCGACCCTGAGTACTCATGTGTTATTTTGCTCGTAGGGTAGACACTTAACGTTTGACTAACCTCTTTAATCTTCACTCGCTTTCCAGACTCCCATAAGTCAACACGCGAGCCTGGTCTGCGATTAATTAGTCCCAAATAAATTTCCTTCTTCAATCTAAAAATCATAATCAAGCTCTTTGGGTAAATAATCTTTGTTGATGATTTGTTGTAAACTTTTGAAATCACCAACTCTTGATCCTCCTTTTCTTTACTTACTAGTATGATTCCATTGGTTTGAAACATTCGCAATCTATGCTTAGTTCACTACCAAAACCCTTCACGCCTTCATGCACGAATATTCAAGGTACCAAATTTATTTGTTATTTCCAACACTAAAGTTGAATTCTTGTCTTCATGTTGTTCATAACTTTGAAGGTCTTGGATTTTCTCAACTTGTTCATCAACAACCTCGGCCTTCAATATCTCTTCTTCATTCTTAACCTCGGCCATTGGTGCATGTACTTGGTCTTCGGATGGAATCATCGCAATTCTCTTTCCTTCCCATAAAAAAGGTAGAGATTACGCTTTAAATCATAAAAACCTTCAACTTTGTAACGCCATGATTTTCCCTACCAAATATGACAATCATCCATGTTATCCAAGTCATAAATTACATCCTCCTTATAGAATTTACTAATAGATATCGGGATCCTACAAACCTCATGACCTCCAATCAAACAAATTTCTATAGGAAAACTAGAGTAATTGACCAATTTTCTCAATACAAAGTTCCTAGTCCCATAATTATCAATAATTAAAGAAAATATCTTATTATTGATCAACACTCTTGAATGAAACCACTTGATTGTTCGTAGTCGAATCTCCATCTTCATTCTTTCTTCCCTTTCATCAACCATCCTATTGTTGAACGGGGATTGGTTGCACCTACGGTTGTCAATAGATACGCCTATTGTTGTACGGATTCTTGAACCTCCATAATTGCTACCCTCGTGGTTTTTGTGGTTGTTACCTCCACCTACGAACACAAAACGTAGTTTTTGATAGATAGTGGATTTCCTGTCGACTTTGGATCCATGTGCTCTTTAGTACCTCACCAACAATATAGGTTTTTGAATCTTCTACACTATTCTTCATCTAGGATACTAACAAGTTCTATGCGTTAACTGATGCAGGACCTTCTACACCACTTATCATCAAGGATAGCAACAAGCTCTGATGACAACTGACGCAGGACGCGGAAGTGAATTTTGTTAAGCCTATCCAAAGGTTAACCTCAATGGAATAAAACCCTAACAAGAGATAAACTCTTAAAAACCTTAGTTTATTAATAATCAAGATCAAACGATTAAAGTTACAAAATGCTAAACCCTATATTTATAGAGAAAAGTTTTTTTTTTGGAGAAAAAGATAACTAATTAAAGTAAATTAAAAATAAATAAACTTTCATAATTAAACAAAATATTAAAAATAATAAACTACAATGTGGTTTCACGGGTTTGGTTTCAAAGAATATTTGGGACTTAGTTTTGATTTCTTTAATATTTTCTTGAGTAAATTACATTGTTCGTCCATGTGATTTTGGTCAAATCCCTAACCTAGTCCTTGATTTTTTGCATGAATGGTCCTTATAATAAAACTACATAACAATGTCGGTCCTTTTTAGTAACGATTGTTAAATAAATCTGCTAAATCCCTTCATGTGATTTGCACATTTGCACATGATGGTAAAATGGTATTTTTACTTTCTCTTATTTGATCCTTGCACCAATCATTTAAAACCTTCTCTTTCACGCTTACAAATAACAAACAACAAATTTTTTTCTCGCACACACATTTAAACCTGTCAACCTTATTTACTTTCTCTTTACATGACACATATCATACCACCACCATCAGTGACATCATTAAACCTGCAACAACCGAGTTTTATATTCAGATGATGTAGTGGGTAAGTAGTTTTTTCATACATGGGTATGTGTGTGTTTAATGGTACCTCATGATGAAGATGATGTTAGTTTTAAATTTATAGAAGCTAGTGGGTTTTAGAAAAAAAGTTAAAATTGAAGAGTAAAACGTAAGGTTGAAGATGGAGTGTTAAATGGCCTTTATACTCTCATGTGCAAGGCACATAGGGGGATTTAACGAACTTATTTAATGATCATTATTGATAAGGACTAACAGTGTTACATAGTTTCATTATAAGAATCATTCATGCAAAAAAAAAAAAAAAAAAAAAAAAAAAAAAAAAAAAAAAAAGACCAGGGACCAGGATAGGAATTTGGCCAAAATCACATGGACGAACGATGTAATTTACTCTATCTATACTACCTTATAATGTATTTAGGACATCTATATTTAGAAATCTTAAAATGTTTAAGACCAAAAAAATTTCTTTAATAGGAAAGATGCATACACAAATAATTAAAAACCTAGAAATTTAAGTGTCTTTAAAAAGTCTGGGTTGTTACAAGTATAGCTTTCAATGCTTGTAATTTTTAAGACTTAAAAGAAAAGAAGCATAGTGTACACACTTTAATGCACATAATTTTCAGACTTACAAGACAAGAAGTATAGTGTACACCACTTTAATCCACATATTAAAAAAAAAACAAAACACCACATTAATGTTATTTAATGTAGTTAATTAATTAACTGGTCAATAAATACAATTAATACAATTTACCAAAAAAAACCCCTTACATAAGAAATACAAATTATCAAGCATATTGTACAACCAAATTAAACACAATTTCTGAATTAAATGTCACTAATACAAATAATAAAGCACATTATACAAATATTCAAGCCCGAACGGGCAACGAGCTAAATGGGCTTGAGCCCGAATGAGTGCGGGCCAAATGGGCTCGAGCCCGAATAGGCACAAGCTAACGGGCTCGAGCCCGAACGAGCACGGGCTAAACGAAATTCTTAATATCCGTTAATTTATTGTCAAAAAGAACATAATAAACTAAAATACATGATTCACCGAAAAATTAAATTTCAGGGTACCAACCGCTGTAACGCGCGGGTACCCTGCTATATTTTTAATAGTTTTTAACTTTTGATTTCTTTAATATTGTCCTTTTTCTCTTTTCTTATTTACTTTCGATTTCTTTTTCTTTTAAAGTAAATATAAATTAATTTGAAGTGTGTGATTTGCTTAGACCCGAAGTACTCGGACTAAGATCTTGGTATATAAAGTGCAAAAATATAGGGTAAAGTACATAAAATAACAACGTACTTTCTCAATTTTACCGAGATGAAACACTAACTTTTTTATAAACATTTAAGCCAACCAAACTTACATTCCTTGTCCTAATATCAACAAAAATATATCTGATTTTCCACGTGTTGCTCATTTAATATACACCTGTATTATTCAACATTTTTATTATCCTAGTCATTTAAAAAAAACCACGTAGGTTTCCCGCTAACAAAAGTCAACCCTAATTTCTCAAATATATACTTTCACCCCGTCACTTCCCACCATACACATTTTTTTTTAACTAAACCCTAATTTCTTTCTCAACACGATACAATCCCAATTACATGAAATTGAGTTGAACAACTAGCGTGATGACTGAAGGTATGCATTATACAATGATCAATTTGTATTTGTAACTGTTATTTTGTAAAGCCCTAATTTATGACGTAACCCTAAATTTCAGGTGAACCAAAGAAGAAGAAAGCAAGGAAGGGGGTTTTCACCATTTATGTTAGATTTGATGGTTTGTTTACTGGTGGACCTTTGAGATATTCACAAGGTGATCTCAAAGAAATAAATGATGTTTCTTTCGAAGGTATGTCATATGAAAACCTAATGGTAATATTGAAGAGGTTAATTCCAAATAAGTATTTCTATAGGTTGTATTATTGTAAAACGGGTACGCCATTGAAGTTAGGTATAAAAGAGCTTAAGACTGATAATGATGTTTCTAAAATGTTGAAAGTTGGTTATCTGAATGGGAATAAGATGGACCTTTATTTAGAACATATTGATTATGATGTCTTAGACTTTCTTGATATGGAAGATAAGGAACAAAATGTAGAGGATAGTGATGATAGCTATTCTAGTGATGACTGTGAATAAGTAGATTATGTGGACTTTTAGAATGAGGCTGATGATGTGGTAATTAAGGATTTTAGTTCAAAAGATCCTTTCTTAAATAAGCTTACTAGTGATAAGGGTTTATTTAGGACTTATGTTCATAGACACGCCCCTGTAACTGTACATGAACTAGAAGAAGATCCTGAACAGAACACAATAGACCCTGCTTATAAGGTTAAGAAAGGTGTAGTTTATCCAACTTTTAACCCTGATATACCTTGGAATTAGATGAAACCCATCTTAGGTATGAGGTATGAGGACTCTCAACAACTCAAATTTGCTTTGGCCAACTATGGTGTAGCAAATGGTTATCAGTTATGGTATATGAAGAATGACTGGAGGTCTGTGTTGGTATACTGTGGTAGGAATGTTGATGAGGGCAGATGTGCAGCTAAAAAAGGTGACAAAAATAGGTTGATGGGAAATCAGAAAAAAGCTCTAGTGAATAAGGGTGAAATTGTTGTTAGAAATGATTGTGGGGAGGGTACAAGTAAAAGAAAGAGGCAAAAGGTCAAAAAGAAACCACTGAAGAAGAAGATTTTAGCTCTAAAGAGTGGTAATTGCTGTCCTTTTAGACTATATGCTACCTGGATGTCTAATGAGCAGTCATTCCAAATAAAGTCCCTCAAACCTGATCATAAATGCTCTAGGAACTACAACTTGGGTGCTCTTGTCAACTATAAGTGGATTGCAGTCCAGTATTCAAAAGAAATCATAGTTGATCCTGATATACCATACAGAAAAATGAAAGATGACATTAGAGTGAAATTTAAGATAGATGTCAGTTTAGGTCAGTGTAAAAGGGCAAAACAGAGGGCATTATATGAGCATGAAGGGGGTCTAATAGAGCATTACAGTAAACTATATAAGTATAGAAATGCTGTTTTACTTGGTCAGAACAACCCTTATCATTCAACTCAAGAGTCTGTCATTGTTGGTACACTAGAACAACCACCATTGGAAGATCCAGTTGCATCAGCAACATCAACAATTGTTAGTGACAAAGGCAAATCATTTGATACAGCCACTTCATCACCAACTGAAACACCAAAAAAGAAAAAGAACATGAACAAGTGGATGGAGAAGGCATATGTGGATGGTGTAAGAATTTATCACAAGAACCGTGGCAGATCTGAAAGAATCAAGAACTTGCAGATGAGCAAAGCATATCAGTTTGACCAACAAGGATCTGGTTCTATCCCTGAGAAAGCATTTGCAGTTTCTGATTCTGAATAGTTTAAGTATGTTAGGATTATAACTATGTTTTAATGGTCTGTAATGAATATTTAGGATGCTAATATGCATATTTGTTGGTTTACTTTTGGACAGTGTAACAATTCGCATTTTTCAGGACAATTACTATTCCCGGAAAATTTCACTATTCACTTTTACTATTCATTTTTCCCGAAAATTTTCCCGAAACTTGATTTTTATTTCTTGGGCTGAAGTGATAAATCATTTCCATGGCAAATTAAAAGTTTGACATTCATAAGCTCATTTTCGTGAAAATTATTAAGGAATTACACGGAATTACACGTTTTAGGGTAAAACGTCATTCAGAAATTCTACGTACAACGAAACTCGACCGCGTTAAGTGACCCCGCATCAGAAAAATGTTTGACACACTCATGATTTATTTGAGAATTAATCGTGACTGAGAAAAACATGACCAAAGACTTCCCGGCAGGTCACCCAAGCCTGTACTAATCTCACATGAGCACGCTTAACTGTTTGGGCGATTAACCGTTAGACCACAAAACGCGTTTCTAAGACTATTTGAGTTTTCAACTTATTAGAAAAAGTCAACATATTTTTCCCTCCTCCATTGACCAAAAATCATTCATTGATTTTATAAGTCATTTCGTGATTTTTAGGCTTACGGTTTGATGTCTAAAAGACATTTAATACCAACCGACACTAGACTGAGCCCAGTCTAGACATTATAAGTCATTTTAAATCATTTTTATCCTATTAGAAAAGTAACATTTTACTTTTCTCAATTTTACGCAATATTCGTATATTTTACGTATTACGCGTTTTAGACCCGAGTTTCCAGTTTTAGCAGGGTTTTACCACCCCAATGGAACCTATCACTCATTTTATATTTTATTATGGAGTATTATGACAAGTTTAACCATTCTTCCAAGTTTCGTATTTTTACGATACCCGGTTTTACGTTTCGTGGCCTAAAAACTTACGGTTAGCGATTATCGGAACCAAAACTGACTCCGTAAACGAGATATTATCAAACTTCCTTCATACTCCTCCTAAATATCTAACAAATATCTAGATACTTTCACTTGTTGCTAAAATTACCATTATACCCTTTCATTGAAATTACAAAATTGCCCTTGGTCTATATAATGCCTAAACTAGTCATATATCCTAAAAAAAAAAGACTTCATCTCATCTCTTTGTTTTTTTCTCAATACCAACGACCCAAGCACCCTAAAATACCCCATTTGATCATTGATCTTGCTTATTCAATCCATCACAAGTTCAAGGCATAGTTCCTAGTTGATCCTTAACACCTTTTCACCCATAAAACTCCATAAAATCACCACAAAAACTCATCCAATTTCCAAGTGTTCTTAGTGAAGATTTTTACTAAAGGTTGTTTTTATGTTAGATTAGTGTTTATCAAGGGATTATAAGATAGGGTTTTTGATATGGAAGCTTGGCTATGGTTGGAAAATATTTGGAAAATATTTGGAAGATTAAGTAGTAGTTCTTGGTCTTGATCTTGGTTCTAGTTAGTTTCTTCACAAGTTGTAAGCAAACCCTAACTTGCTTCTTGTTAAATAATCATGTTCATGTTATTTACATATTATTTGTGCTATATTATGTCTTGTATGCATGTCCATGATGTATAAAAATGAACAAAACAAGTTGTTGTAATTGATTGTTAATATAAGTTCATAAAACAAGTAAACTAGTGACCTTGTTGGTATAACCTGATCAAAATGGTAAAAATATGATATTGGATTATTACATATTGTAGTAGAGGACCTAACAAGGAAACCGTAGCAATTTGAACCACCTAAAACGAGTATACGAGTCAAAAGTTATGTCGATTTGAAATTACCAAAACTTTGCGGCAAAGCTGCCAAAACTTTCTGTTACAGAAACCTTAAACACGCAAAAAGAGGCATTTCTGGTCCGATTCATGAAAAAGTTAAAACACGAAAGTTGTCCGGAATCACGTTTTCCTTCAGGAACAAGGAAGCTCGAGCCTTGAAAACGCTTTATGAGTGAAATATTTCTCAGTTTCTTAACAGCTATTTACATATATATAAGTCACTATATATTGGTTATACTTTAAAAGAAACAAGAGGTCTTATGACCTATAATCAAGACCACAACCATGGCTAGAGCCAAGGTTGTGTCTCATGACCTTGGAACAAGGACCAAAGGTCATGGCTAGGCCATGACGAAATGACCATAACAATTTACATACGCGTAAACATGAAACAATGAATTAGGCGATAACATGAACAAGCAATTTGGATCTACTTCACCTAAAAGGAAACCATGAGATATTACCAAGAGAAAATGGTCATTCAAGACTTATGACACTAACCCTAATAACAATCTTCATGTACTAATAAACTTTCCTAAGTTTATTCAAATATCGGACATGTAACTTTTCGGATCAAAACTTATATCTATATATTTCATCAACTACTACAATAGTAGGGAGCCTCGTGTGAGGAGTTCATTATGTAAGCCGTCGAGTTGAGTTGTGGATTTACGAATTAAAGTGTCCTGGCTCCTCGAACGCTTACTAACATGACTTCTGAATTATGTCGGCCCGAACGGTAGTAAACGATATACAAAACATACATGTTTCATGAATCTTTTCTTTCAAAGACTTACATTATACATCATACCACATCATGGACTAAATGCAAGATATATATATAGGCACTACTTCATATTCTTTACTCCGATCCTAAGTCGCAACATTCGATTATAGGTTGCTCGTAGAAACCTTCACGATTCAACCGTTACATTCATTACTTGCTATCTTACTTAAGGTGAGTTCATAGCCCCGCTTTACATTACTTCAATGTTTTACAAACCTTTGGGGGGAATACATGCTATTATTTTTCTACTCGAACACAATGCTTTCTACTGTATGCGATTCGACTATGTTTTATTATCACTAAGTACCAACCTTGCTAAACCGAGATCCCTTATTATGAACCATTTAATCACTAGCAATAGTGAGCGCAAATATTGTGAATAGGCCTATTGGGATTGACGAATCCCATTTGTATTGACTAAGTTCAAACAAATGCATTAATATTTGAGATTTAGGTATGTTAGCAAAGTACCTACCGGGATAAATTTGCCGATCGATATTGGTACACGTTAATGTTATGGTGTCATAAGCTTAGTGTATAATACATTTTATTGGCGTATAATAACGTAGCCTGCCTGTTTTGTTTCCAAACATTGGTGTGAGTCTACAGCTCATACTACCAACATATTGTGTTCAAACGATTAAACAAACTCTATGAATATCACTCAACCTTTGTGTTGACCTCTCAAGCATGTATTTCAGGTTCATGACGATCAAGGATGGCACGGAAGCACACGGATACTCAAGAGGGCTATAAATTTTATTATCATTCAAAAACACATTTATTATACATTGTAAACATGGAACCATTTGGGACCTCATTTTGTAAATTTCTGATATTTATACAATTTGAATGATAAATCTTTTAAAACGACTCAATTGGAGTTCGTTTTCTATTATTGTGACTATTGTGCCGTCGAGTAACACCCAGTTTGAATTCCGCTGCAACCATGAATTGGGGGTGTTACAGACAGTATTGGTGGACAAAAAAGCATGTGGGCACATGCTTTGTGGTATCTTTTGTAAAGAACCTTTAAGTGGCTTTTGACCACCTTGAATGAACCAATTATGCAGTATTTTAATCCATTTGCAGTATATTATACATTTGCCATGTTGAATCAAACAAAAAGTAGTGACAATAATCCTGTTATTGTGCTATCAGTTGCATCAGCAACATCATTGTGCTATTTTGTACCAAATGCTTTTGCCAAAGTACCAAATGCTATTTCATTATAAAGGGACACCCATTACAACTGTCTACTACATTAGACCTGCTACAACCAACATGCTTCAACCAAAAGACCATCATACTTTTTCCAAACTAACCTTACCCTACCCTTTTACATCAGTAACATGAAAATTTGTTGGTTGCATCAGTAACATCAACACAAACCTGCTACTACATACAAACCTAACCCTATTACACTAAAACAGTAACCAACCCAACACAAACAAGATAACAATTGACTTCAAAATTAAGCTACTTTTTTGAGTTTTCTTCATTTGAACCTTAAGTTGCTCCATTTCAACAGCCAAAACAACAAGTTTCTCTTGGCTTGTTACTTCATCTTGCACTTGAACCCTTCCATAAGGAGTCAAGGTCCTGTACATCTCATACAAGTGATGTTTGTACCATTCATTGTCTAGTTCAGGGTCACACCAATCCCATGCCGTACACTTCCTTACCCCTGTTTTCTGCAATTAAAAATTAAGTGATGTTAGCAAAAAAGATTTACATAATCAACATTAGAGCAACTTACAAATCTGTTAGGGCAACAAACGAAACATCTTGCAGGGTTTTAAGGGGTCCAAGAGGTGTGATACATTAGATGAAGCCCGAAATCGCACCTAATTGACGACATCTTGGATTAGAAATTAGGGTTTATGAATTGCGTGTTTTTGATTTGGGGGTAAATGACCAAACGGGTTTTTAAAGGGGGGAATATTTTTGGGTTTGGTTCGGGTTATTTTTTTGGGTAATTCTAATATGCCATGTAGGCAAACAAGTGGAATTATCAAGGATTAATATATATATATATATATATATATATATATATATATATATATATATATATATATATATATATTACGTGGAAAAGCAGATATATATTTTTGTCGATATTAAGAAAGAGAAAATAAGTTTGGTTGGCTTAAATGTTTATAAAAAAGTTAGTGTTTCATTATTATTATCCTTTTGTTTCTAATACCACGTTAATAAAGACACGGATCTCAGTCATTCTTTAATTAACAATTCTGTTTCTCGTTGTTACCAAAACATCTGAATGTATTCCAAATAGACTTTGGGCGTGCGCACGCAAACATCTTGTCAACCCTACGAGGGGCCCAGCAGTATTAAACTTCAAAACAAATTTGAAGGAACAAATTCTTTCTTGACTACAAGAATAACCCATGGACTTTGCAACACTTCTGAAAACAACCCTTATAACTCCCTGTTACGGTGAGCGGTAGATTGCTTCACAGAAATGCACTACATCCATGACTCTTATCTGGTATCTCAAGTTTGAGGATAACAAATTCATGATTTACTTACTGACAAGATCCATAAAGTAAAATCATGTAGTTGGGATAAGTCCTATATTCAATTCATTGAATATTATGTGAAATTGGCATGACAACGCATCAATATACTTTCAAGTATATTCTAACCAATACTCAGATTTGTCTTAGTTTAATGATATTCCCATATCATTAATTGACAACGGACAATTTAGAATAACATAAGTTATTCACGGATTTAAACATGCAAATATAGGACACAATTAATTATTAATGAAAACAAACGTACTAAGTACTTTAATTCATTATAAATAACAATTGCTTAATGTCCTTTATCCAAATACTAAATAGATCAATGCATGATAATTCTAGTTAATGAATTTTTGTCTCAAGTAATAACTTGTTGACAATTATGCCTCAAGTAATGACAATCATACTTGTTGACAAGGCATTATTCAACTAACTTTGATCTATCCGAATTTTGAGAATACTTATTTCAAGAATTCAATAAGCGAAATTCTTGTAAGTGTATATCCAACTATCTTGATATAGTCACATAATATTTCATAAATGGTATGACATCCTCAATTACCAACTTATGATAATCAATCTTTCAAACATTTTAAAGTTTAAGTATTCTAATTCTTTAATGTATAATGAAACTATGCTCATATTTGAGCACAACTAGTTCACATGACTATTAATAAGGATAAAATCCTGCCATGTCTAGTTATTGAGTGTCATCTTAATTTAAACCAGCATCATTGTATGCAAACCACAATATGTTCTTTAAAATTCCGTAAACTTAATATCCATTGTGTAATATTTGACACCTTTCAATCTTTCAAGATTTATTGTCAACTATAACAATTACGCAACAATTTGCCATATTGTTTATACTTAGAATTTAGGAGCAATTCCATGCTGAGGATCATTATTCTAAGTCTAAACATATTCCATCAGAATATCCATTACACAAGCTATCAAATATCTTTCAATTAGATTTATTTACTGCACATGTTTATTAAATAATAAACTTTAGTTCCAAGGTTGTATGTTTTATTTTCTAAATCTTTAAATTAAAGTTTCATTCCAAACTAAGACTCAACATTTTACTTATATGGAATGTAACTTCTTATATGTTACACAACATATATGATTTAGTAAATCAAACATAATACTCCCACTAGCTTTCAGGAATACTTATAAATTATCTTATTTCAATTATAAATCAATACATAGATTTAATAATTGTACATAAGAGTAATGTCATAGATGCATGCTTTTATCTATTCATGAATTATTGCACTTTATACACTTCCAAAGATTTATATGAATTCATAAACTCCTTTTAATTACTTATCGTCCTCGCTCAAGTAATCATTCAAGAAAGAGTTTTGATATTCATTGTCAAGTTTCATATACATGAAAATATGACAATGACCATCTTTGTATATTTAATGTTCTTAGGAAAGAGTATGCAATCATAGTTAATTGCTTAAGTATGATTCATAATATTGTCATAAGACATACATTAAATATGTGTACAATTTTTTTCCATATGATTTCTACGCAAAGATTTAAACCACTAGGGTTATATAATCTTTGAATAAACTCATCTTCATTATCTAACTATTAAGAATTAAGATAAACCAAATTTTCAAAATTTGAATATCTTTATGAACAGCATCTATAACATTCATATTATGAGTAGTTTACCCAATTCATTATTTTGGTAATACTACATCGTATAATCGTCAGCATATTAATTAAATATCTGAGATATCCAAGTGGATCTATGAATGATAATTCCATCATCTTGAGGTTTGTTATTTACATGTTAATCCTCATCATGATTTTAACTAGTGTGGTTTTAGAAGATTATGTATCTTGTAATTTTATCTTTTTAAGATAAAAAACTCCCACTTGCCTTTAGTAATATATAAACTATTTATAAATACTTGGCAATTAGAGCAACAATCCAATTTTCTCTTTTAGGACATTACAAATACACATTGACAATTCCTGACATGCTTTGTTAATAACCTTCACATAAGTAGCTTAACAAATTCAAAACTTCAATTTTAAGACTTAATGTGATTCATCATATTTCATAATTCAATAACGTCTTATTAATCTTCTAGAAGTCTAATTGAGTATATTCAATCCATATTCAATTTCTAACCTTGATAACTTTTGGAAGAAACGAAGATGTAGTTATCTTGAACCAAACACTACAACAAGAGTTTGATTTCCTAACTGAACATACTATAATCTAGTATTTCATTAGAAGTAATATTGTAAGACAATCTAACAATATGTAAGATAACCATATATCTTTTAGCTTGTCTATTTACCAACTAAATCAACTTAATGGTATAATAGTATTTTTAATCCAATCGCATGCTTTATAACATAAGTACTTTTGACCAAGTCACTTCATGTTCATGTCTTAAAAAGAAGACATAAACTATTATAATCCCACTACACGTTATTAATCATTGATTAACTCAATGACTTCTTGTATATGTCTTAATTAAAACATAACAAGTTAATGTCTTACTTTATTATAAGTCTTTGTAGAAGACTTCATGTTTATAAGAAGATATAAACATGTATAACTAAAATATTCTTGAACACCACCATTTGGTTTCAAATAGTAATTTCAAGTTAATTTATTTACTTCATTTATTTTTGTCATTCTAATAATACATAAACATTATAGTTGAAGTTGTCTAATTATCATATTGACACATGTTCTAATAGGTGTCTAATTTAGAAACAGTAAATTATCCATGTACGGCCTCACACATACATGGAAATTCACCTTATCATTAAAATTTAGCCCGCGTCTCACGTTTACTAAATTTCAACACCAAGTGTTTCTTAGATTAGATGTGTATTAGAATGTGAGTCTCTTACTTTACAGTCAAGAGAATCCTTTAAATCATATTTCCTATGTGTTGTACCTTGCACACAATAAAGATTTCTCCCACTTGTGCATGGAACAACATCATGTACCACATAAACAACACGCACGCATTTGTTAATGTGAACAATATGATTTGTGTCATTAGCATAACTAGTAGATATAGAGTTACTCAATCAATCAAGGAAACACACATGACCATCCTTGAAAATATTAGTGTCTATATATTTGGAAAGTATTTATCTTGAGATGTTCAAAGATAAAGTAGGGTACTACCAAGATAATAATCCTTGTGACTCCCACTGAATTAGAGATCGTTACTATAATTCCTTATTCAGTAATACACACACAATACTCCCACTGAATTCGACAACATTGTAAATATTTCATTAATCCAGTGAAAGGAAATAGTGTGCTATTCACTTTCCTACATCTTTGAGAAAACTCATTGATGAGGCGAAAAGTGAACCGCTTTTAAAGGGTCATTTAAGGCCGAATTCAAATTTATTTGATCAAATATTGCCCTAAATCGTTCCTTTTGTCATTTTAGGTACTTTTGGAGAGAAATCTGGAAAAGGAAGCATTTTAGACATTTTTGGAGCATAAAAGTGAAGAAAACGACAAAGTCTCAATTTTCCTTGCTGGAACAGTACCTGACCTTCCTTAATGACGGCGTCAAGTGTCACAAAGGGGGTGGATGTGGAAGATATCTGTGACGATCCAGTGAGTTTTTGGGCATAGGAGATGACGGCGTCACCCAAGGCCGTCAAGTTCCAAGTATTGGTGACGGCCCAGAACAATTTTACACATGACGACGTCACAAGCAGATCTAGGCAATACAATTTCATTATGGCGGCGAGTTTACGGCGTCACGAATTTCTTCTTGACGCCGTCACCCTATAAAATCTATATATAGTTTTCCAAATTTTATTCATTAGTGTGCAACTTTGAGGGAAAAACCCTAAGTCTGAATTTTCCAGCTTCTTCAAGGGTTTCAACCCTTTAAATCTTTCATGTTCTATTAGAGATAAGTACTCTTTCAAATCAATCAATATGTCTATGTGTTGTTTGATTATATCTTACGCTTGTCTTCTATTTAACATGCTAGGCTAGATTTTCTTTGTGTTTGCTTAGATGTAGTGAAACCTAGATGTTAATTATGGGTTGATTGTTTGTTTATAATTGTTACAGATGATTGTATTCAATGTTAGGCTTAAGAAAACTGGCAGACTTCCATTGGTAACTTTCTTGAACGTCTTAAGAAACATGATCGAAGGTGTACTACGATTTTTGGTTGTATTTAATGCGTAGGAGAATTCTAATGATCCCATGTTAGGAGCTTTTAACGGCTCGACATAGGAGTGAAGTAGGATCCTATAGAGTTAGAGAATATTGTACACGGCCCTACGACTAGTATTAAGGAATATGACCCGTCATCCACGCAATTATAACAAGCGATTAACCTGTAAAAGATATCTAGGGAGTAATGAAATCTAAGTAAACACAACTTTCCCCATCATTGTTTACACCAAATTAGTATAATTAGTTTTATTTTCATTTCTTTTATTTTATTTTGATTGCATCTTTAGGTAAATTGGGTTAGTTGGCTAGCAACTAATTCCGCACACTCCTTCAAAACCCGAGATTTTACTTGCTTTCATAAAAATATAAAAATATAAAAAGAATCATCCCTCACCTCTAGACATAATTTAGTAGACTTTCTAATCCTAGCGACACTATTCCTGAGTTGAACGATCAACCCCCCGGTACTTGTCACTATACTATACTACAACGATCAGGTACACTGCCTGGTGGGGGTTGTAAGCTTCTCAAGATCCATTGAGAGGTAAAACCTTTTGCAAGGTTGCAAAACCACGCATCACTCATTCTTAACAATTAATTAGGTACAAAAAGAATGTATTCTACGACGTAAATGTGATTCATCAAATTCCAAACTATTAACATGAAAAATACTGGGCATGCAATTTCTTCCTGTATAGATCTACCATTCCAACAATTGTATGTAGTATCTTAAATGGTCAAATCAAAACAAGTAGATAAAATAATCTAATATGTATTTTACCATTTTGCAGTAAAATGTCTAGCTACTAGCTTCTAATTTAATAACTCATAAAATGCAAATAATCATAACTATTAAAGTTTGCTATGAGTTATGTATTTAGAATTTAGACAATTATAATCATCCTATTATACCTTTCTCATTCATGAAAAGGAATAGAATTAAGTCTCACACTTCTCTTATAGAAAGAAGACTATGTTTACGGTTCATCGTTACATTAATACAATAAAAGAATTTACAAAATTCAATTTTAGTATTTTCGATAATACATATTTTCAAGAAAATATAATACCCATGGAAATATTCATATAACCAAATAATTTTTTTGAAAACCTAGGATCCAACTTTTCATAAGTTTCATTACATCAGTTGATCTGCTAGTAATGAAAGTATAAAAGATGGTAATCTGTCGAACAATAAATGGCAAACAATTTTCCAATTCCTAGATCATTATGGGATTTACATCAAATTGATTCATCAATTTTTCATGTAAGCATGTTTCATCCCATCTCATGCCTTATGTTCTAGGTCTCACGCATCAACTTAATTAAGTTGTCTAACTTAGAAACTGCAAATTCTCCATGTGTGGTCTCACGCACACTTAGAAATTTACCTTGTCATTAATATTTGGCCTAGGTCTCACGCATACCAAATAATTAATTCCAAGTGTTTCTTATAGTTAGATGGCATGTAACTTAAATTTTATAGGTATAAATTTTTGATGTGAAAATCAAAACATGTATAAAGATGCATGCACTCATCTTTATAACATAAGTTTTCAAAACCTTTTTATTACCAATTCTTAAGAATTAATACAAAAATTTTTACTTGAGGTAAAATACCTTAAGATGATATTATACAAGAATGAAGTTAAAATAAAATCGTTTAAGACGTATCCGTAAGTGTGATAACCAAGGCAGACTCTAAGGCTCTTTCTAAGCCTTCTTATCACGATTATGAATTTGTCTTAAAGGAGTTACTTTTAAAAACATGTTGTACAAAACCATTAATCAAGCCTAAGGGGGTGCTTGGTTGGGGGTAATGGGGGGTGGGGAATGGGAAAGGTAATGATTAAACATGCCTGTTTATGACTAGGGAATGCAATCATTGCTTAGTATGGGGTAATGGGGCATTACCCAGTAAATTGGGAGGTATGGTAATGATTACCCACCAGCAGCAATCACCACTAGCAGTAGCCACCGCCACCACCACCACCAGCCACCACCACCACCAACCACCACCATTAGCAACCACCACCACCACCAGCCACGACCTCCACCACCACCACTAGCTACCACCAGCTACACCACCACCACCACCACCACCACCATTAGCCACCACCACTACCAGCCACCACCATTAGGAGCCACCACCACAAGCCACCACCACCACCAACAGCTACCACCACCACCACCAGCCACCACCACCAGACACCACCACCACCAGTAGCCACCACCACCACCACCATCAGCCACCACCACCACTAGCCACCACCATTAACAGCCACCACCACCACCATCAGCCACAACCACCACCAGCCACCACCATTAACAGCCACTACCACCACCAGCAGCCACCACCACCAGCACTAGCCACCACCACCACCACCAGTAACTACCACCAGCAGCTAACACTAACACAACCACCACCAGCAACCACCACCACCACCAGCCGCCACCACCACCACTACTAGCCACCACCACCACCACTAATCGCCACCACCACCACCTTGGAGGTTAATGTGTTTTTCTTAAACCAAGCACCATCAAAGATAATGATAATCTTCATTTCATTCCTTTGCATTCCCTTTGCCTTTGCCTTTCCCATTCCCCATTTTGAACCAAGCGCACCCTAAGTTTTTGGATTAAATCTTAAAACATGTAACAAAGTATGAATCTTGCTAGTCTCGCCTTGGAGCGAATTACCGTTCGAAGCGAACCGTTGTTGGCACATAAGACACCGCAAGATTCAATCTTTATGTGACAACTGGCAAAATAGGGAGCCATTTTGATAAACCCGCATTACATTAAAATTATGATTTTGGTATAATTGAAAAGTTTATTTTGACGAGATATTTTACGAACATTGGTACAAGATTTTTAATCGTACGATATTTTTGAGATTTGATTATTTATTTATGGTTTGGTTTGATTCGGTCGTGATGATTTATTTTGAGATCGTTATTTTGTCACTACATTGACTCCGGCACTAGGTTAACCTAACAATTTTAATTACATTTTATTGTTGGATCGGATATTATTATTTTTGGAACGGGTTCGGTTTGAAAGACATTTGGTTATTTAAGTTTCGTGTTTGGTCCGTGTATTGGCACCGGGCTACTAAATCCCCTACACCCACTATTATTATTATTAATATTAAAAAGTTTATTATTTTTTTAAAGAGTAATAACAAAAATCGTCCTTGTGGCCTGCGGTTTTCATTAGCATCACACAACCATCACCAACATCTCACCAATACTCTCTCTCTCTCTCTCTCTCTCTCTCTCTTTTTTAACACAACACCACCGCCACCCTTATTCCACCATAGCGCCGCCACCGCCACCCTCACACTAAAAACAACACCACCATCTTCACCATCTTTTCGAGATCTATCTTTTGGTACCAATCACGCGCTCTAACTCCCCCGTTAACACCTATTTTGAATTTAATCCTCACGAGTTCATCACCACTTTTTATTATTTCTTGAAGATCTATTCGATTTGGCTTTGGTTTTAAAGGTAGGTCGAGTTTTTGACTCGAGATGTGGGTTTGAGCCGCGACCTTGGGTCACGGTTTTCATTATCTTTTCGGGTTTATGATTTTTGATACAAGAATTAAATGGGTTTTGATAATAATGGTTAAATGGAGGTTTGGTATCCGGGTGTGGATTTTTCCGATGTGTCGAGAATCGGCCGAGAGCTTATGCTCTCGGTTTGGGTAGTTTTTGGGTCGATTTCTTGACCTTTGATGTGTATATTTGATCTTGGTGCCATTTGTGATGTTTGGTTGCTCTCGGTTATGATTGGTCGACCATTTTGGGTCGTTTGGTTTCTTGGCCGACACCCCCTAGGGGCTGTTTTGGTTCGGTGGAGCTCAAAGAGCTAGCCGAGACTCATGAGTCTCGGGTGTGGCTACCATTTCATGTTTGGAGCATATGTTGACCCGGGTTGACTTGGTAACTCAACCCGTTGCTTACTTGGTTTTCGGACAATATGTTACTTGTGATTATTATTTATTTTGTTGTGATTGTGATGTTGGGCATTGGTATATTATTCGGACTCGATGTGGTATTTCTCGATTGTGAGTATTATTGGAGTTGTGTTGACGAGTATGGAATTGGGGACCGATTGTGAGACGGTCAATTAGATGACGGAGATAGGTTAGTTGGGTGCCGTAGTCGGACCCTCATGTTGTAGCACGTGGATATGGGATTGATTTGGACGGAGTTGATTTATTATTGTGACTTGATTTTTTTTATTATTTTGGACTTGGACTATGAGCCGAGGGTCATGACTCGGACATGTGACCAAATTCTATGACTCGATAAATATTTAAAAGTCGATATTAAAAATAATACTCGTAATAATATTATTGATAATATAATCGTTTATATACGTATATAGATGTGTTAAACGTATATATATATATATATATATATATATATATATATATATATATATATATATATATATATATATATATATATATATATATATATATATAAATGCGTATATTAATAATAAAACGATCACGAGTAAACGTATAATAATATAACGATAATTATTATACTATGCAAATAGTGTAATAAATGTCGAAATATTGTTATAAATAATAACTATAAATAATGGCGAAACATAAGTCGGGTAAATAATAATTAAAACGTGATTTTTATAAATTTAGAAACTTATCGAGTTATACGAGTTGTGGTTCTTTAAAGTCCAAGTGGGCTTTATATTGTGACTTTTGTGTTGTCACGGATATATGACGATTAATATAAACATTTTATATATCAAGTGACTTATTCTAGATCGAGTTATTTGACGATATAAAATGAGTATATTAATGGGCATCGTATCGCACGACGCCCGTAGGTTGTGGTATATGTTTTAGGGTAATAAATTACTATATATCTTGTGGAATTTGGCCGATTCGACGATATATATAGGGAATTTATTGGACTACGATATATATCAAACAGAAATTTTTGTGCAATGTGCTTTAGGTTGGGTATAGTTTTGGAACGATATATTACGTAAATAAATATGGGAGATTACCAAATCGACGGATTTGATAAGCTTCGATAGTTATTTAAATAATATGTTGGGCTAACATTAGATCTATAGTTGGTTTATTATTTTGGTTTGTTGTGGCTTTTTGGTTTGAGTTGTGTCGACCCTCCACCCATATGGATACCAAACGTCGAATTTCAAATTGATATGAAGTTAATTCAAGAAATGGATATTTTTGGAAAGTAAAATGGAATACGTTCGGGAATGGGAATATTTGATTTTGAGAAAATGATTTCTGAACGAGTTTGATATTGTTAGGAAGTGCCGAGTCTGTAGTCGCCGTTACGTGAGTTGCTTGAGATTACTTACGTCTTTCTTCTATCGTTTCTTTTGAGGATTTCTGGACTTGAGGTGAGTCATAGCCCCACTTTTACTCTTGAACTTTGTTTTCAATACTTGGGGTGAGAAACGTGCAAATGTTTTATGTGGACTATTATCGCTTTGTTTATTTAAAACTTGCTATGCTTATAGAACTAGGTAGGATTGAGCGAGGCCTAGTCCCAAACTAGGTAAGCTATTGATTTGGTTATTGAGAGAGGCCTAGACCTGAGCTACGTAAGCTATTGATTTGGTTATTGAGCGAGGCCTAGACCTGAGCTAGGTAAGCTATTGATTTGGTATTTGAGCGAGGCCTAGTCCCGAACTAGGTAAGCTATTGATTGGTTGTTGAGCGAGGCCTAGTCCCGAACTAGGTAAGCTATTGGATGGATTATAGAGCGAGGCCTAGACTTGAGCTAGGTAAGCTATTGATTGGATTGATTTGAGCTATAGCGTGCACCTATAGGGCTGATTTGATTTGGTTGGATTATTTTGGTTGGATTATTTTGGTTGGATATTTTGGTTGGATGATTGAGGCCTAGTCTAGCTAGCAAGCGTTTTGCGTATATGTCCACTATATTGAATTATGAATCTAAACCTATGATCTCACCAGCGAAAGCTGACTTTTAGCACGTTTTCTCAGGTAATTAAGTGATGCTCTACGGATGCTTGGGATTGGAGGCTTGGCATTGGCACCGGTTATGGATCTATATTTCTAAAACTCTGATAACTATTGTGGACCTATATTTATTTCTTTTGGGCCTGACTTTGGATGATTTTGGGATAAATGTAAACTTCAAAACCCCGCGTGGTTGTATTTTTATTATGTTTACTTTATCTCGTTCTTTCATGACTTTGAATGGATACCAATCCCCGTAGCACTCCGAAAGTGTAACCACTGGTAAAATTTCACTTTGTAAGAAAATCATTTCATAAACTCTTATCCTTTTTCCATACATATTTTTTTTCTAAGAACATGACTACTAATTAAGGTGACGTAACTCACAACAATTGATAAACGTGCTCCCATGTAACCGACACTAATCTATCTTATGTTATTTTACATAAAGTATCTCTAAATATCAAGTATACACCATCACGATATCACATTTGCCATTTTACGTTAATCCGATAACGTACGTTTTCCAAATATTAGGGTTTTCTTCAAACTATAAAACTATTTATTATTTAGTATCTAAAACCCTAAAAGTACAATATTTTCAAATACAAAGTATCAATTCTCTAAATTAATGAATAAGTATCTAATACACAAAAACCTAAAAATTTACATTTTTACTAAACTAATTTATTCAACACTTAAACAAATTAATTTATACCAAATAAACTTTAGGTACAATTCCTTAAGCCCTAGTTACAATTGTTTAAGCAAGACTTATTCCTAGTTCATACATAGTTCGAATGAAACTAGAAGTAGAACAGATATTTATAAGATGGCCATTTGTAATTACCCTAACCACATGTATTACTACTAGTTTTTACTTAGACACATAGGCATGTTTTACTCCTAGTCAACTATTGTAGGTAAATCTTATGGTGAGGAAAGTTACCACATTAAGAATTGTCAAACACTTCATACGAATCACACAAATGGCAGCTTAGGGAGTAAAACACACATCACCATGTCTCTTATAAGCTTTACATGATGACTAGTAGGATCAAGAAGCCTCTTATCTCATGTATATATATGAGTCGATACATGCTCAGGTTATAGAAACACAATCTTATTAAGTATCTACACTAAGGAACCATGTATACTTAAGTTACCAATCTTACTCACTAACTAGAAGTAAAAAGGGTATAAGAATTACTAGTAGCAGTGAATAGAGGAAGTAGTACAAAGGAAGGTGAGTAGCTTTCATTTCAAGATCTCATCTGCCCAAGAGTTCACTCATTTTCGAACCATATCTAAGTAAGTCTTCTCATCACTTTTTTCTAACTCATTTGTATATTTCTATTTGTACTAAGCTACTGATTATAACAGCCCTAGTATAACTTAGGATAGAAAAACTTTGTATTTTCTTTTCTTTCTTTTCCTGTAGATCGAGCCAAACAAACACCTTCATACTAATGTGTAAATCAATCGCGGACTTTAGTATTGTTAATAGATCAGATATGAACATGCATGATCATGTTGGGATACTTTACAAGTTAGTTTATAGGCTTAAATATCAACTAGTAATCTGTTACAGCAAACTGTGTTGGGTCGTGGGGTGTTTAAGGGTGTCAACTTCGAGCCTATGTTTCACCTAGCAAACGAGTACCTAAAAATTCGAACCTAGTATCTAAGTGATGACCTCCTAGCATAGTTTCATAAGGAACAAGAACGAAGTAAAAAGATTGCGTTGCCTCGTTTTTATTTAATGCCAAAGCAGGTGTTGCAAACCTGAAAAACAAACAATTACACTTAGATTATTTCATGAAAACTATACTCGACCCCCTACTTTAGCGATTGATTGTGAGCAAACCATAAAGCGATAGGACTTCTAGTTTGAACCTATAGAAAGACCTTCTAGTAGACAACTAAAAGGAACCATAACATAGTATAAACCTCTTCATGCCTTGTTTATATTTAGGCGTATTTTTGGTCCAAAAATCTGTTTTATAAATTTTGTCTTTGTTTATTTCGAACGTATAAGCTAATAATATAAGCTAATAAGCTGATGAAAATCATATATAAACTTATTTTGAACTTCAATAAATAAAATGTAAGAAGTTGGATTAGTTCCGTGGCCAAAAACGCGTTTTTATTAAAATAAGGACATCGGGTATAATATATTTATGCATGGGGGGTATATATTGTCAAAACTAAAACTATTTTTATATGTTGGACTTAGAATAAAATAAACTTGAGATTAAGGGTAGAAAATGACATATTTGAAAGTATAGGGTAGAAACCGTCATTTCACTATAGTTGAGGGTATAAACTGTCATTTAACTAAACTTTAGGGTATAAAATGTAAATATATGAAACTTCAGGGTAGAAACTGTAAATTTATGAAAGTTGAAGGTGTAAACTATAAATACTTATAAATACAAGGGTAAAAGTGAAAATTATATATTTATTAAAAAGCAAATAAAATTTATAAATTGTAAATTATTTAAAATTAGTTATTATTAAATCTTGATAAAATTTTGTAAATAACACTACTGATATATATATATATATATATATATATATATATATATATATATATATATATATATATATAAACTGTGAATATGAATACTAAATTGATACATCAACTCAGGTTACTTATCGGAGACGTTTATCAACTGTATTAAATTATTTCCTATTCAGACTACTTAAACATCAAGGTGAGTTCACAGTCCCACTTTTATACTGTTTTTCAAACTTGTGGGGAGATACATGCTACAAACTGAACACAAGTATTTTTCTGTATGCTATCCTGATCTGGTATTGCCTAAGTTAGCTGTGTTGCCACTAAAAGACCCTCATATCATGAGCCATTAATCACTTGCGAGTGAACGCGAATATAGTGTATAGATCTATTGGAATTGACGTCCCCATTTGTGTTAGCCGGATAGGTAACCAAATGTGCTATATTTGAAATACAACCGGGATGTTTGGCAAACTCCTGCTCGAGGGCATTATTACTTACATTATCATTATAATGTAGGTAACTTACATTATAGCAAATTACTATAATGTCCATACATTGTTAAGGTTTGCGTGTCATGAGACTTAGTGCAATATGCTACCCTGCAATACGTTGTTTTATAACTATCTTACTTGTGTTCAAACCATTACATATTTATAAACGCTGTGGATTCACTCAACATTATGTTGACTTTTTAGCATGTTTTATCTCAGGTAATTGAAGCAAAACTTGGCATGGAGTGGCAATGGGCTTTCTTTTATAAAAAGGGTGTCCATTTTGTTATCATTCAACGAATAAAACTTTTATATGTATTTCAGTACTCCCACAGGGACCTCTATTATGTAAACTCTGATTTAAATAAATGAATGATAACGGTGTATATTTTAAAAAACGTCTCTTTTTGAGTCGTTTTCTATATTTATGACTGTGATACCTGAAGTAATACCCCAAACTTGTATTCCGCTGCGAAATTTAAAAATGGGGGTGTTACAGATTGGTATCAGAGCCATAGTTATAGAGAACAAGGTTCAAACCTAAGCTATAACTATTTTTCAAAACTTAAATAAAGCCCTCCATGCCGCTACGTTGCCAAAACTTTACTTATGCATGTTATGATTACTTAGATATATTGTGAAATGATTGTAATTGTCTGTGGTTACAGAGTCATGTCTTCCCCTGTTCCATCTATCACACTTTCGGACATCGAACCCGAGGATGATATTTTCTCTGTTCCTGACCATTCTCCTGCACCTGGGCATGTTACATCAGATGAGGAGTCAGAACCTACGGAGGAGTCAACTGAGGACTTCGCGGTAGTGCCTGAAATCGCTCTCTCTTCAGATGATCAGTATGTGTTTTCTAGGGAAGGAGATTCTATTTCTGATAACGAAGATCCATCTGAGGCAGATATTTCTTCACCTTCAGAGTCACCCTTACCATCACTCCCTAAAACTGCACGAATTAGGACTATACCAGTACCTCCACCACATCCATACATGTTACCCACATATGTACTACCATCTACCGAACCCATCCCAGAAGAAACTTTACCATCACGAAAAAGAACCCGTCCCTACACACCACCATCCTCTACTGATTTTACTCCTTTGTCTCAACCGTATGAGCTCAGTGAGGAAGTCAGAGCTAGTATTGATAGGTTTAATGCTTTGCCACGATCGCCTACACCTGACTTTCCTATTCCACCTCGAGTTTTTGAAACAGGAGAAAGTTCTCAGGCAGCCGAGAATAGACAGCCGACTATCTCTACTCTTGTTAATCGTGTAGAGCGTCATGAAGAACAGATCGAAACGGCGTTGTGTCATTTGGATGAGTTGCCTCTAGAACGTATCGAGTCAATGGAGTACACATCGGAGAATATAATAGACAAACAAACTACGATGCAGCAGGAGTTGGATACTCTGAACACTGGATTGCAGCAGACCCGAGAGCAGGTGCATGACTTGGCGGAATCATATGGACAGGATATTCCGCTACTGTACGACAATGATTGGTTGACTGCACAGGCTGTAGTAATGCAAAATGAAGATATAATAATAGCTTATCATAGAATTGCTACCTTGGAGGCAGTTGTTATGGATTTGCAAGCACAGCTTCAGGAGAACACCCAAATTCTCCTCAGCATGATGGCAGAACTTGATAACCGCAATGGAGGAGCCTCTGGCAGTTAGTGGATAGGGTCTTTATCTAGCATCTTTTGTAATATATCCTAGCCACAGGGTGTGTGGCCTAAATAAAGACACTTGTACTTGTTTTGTTATGTAACAAACCAACAAGTAGTTTATGGCAATATATCTGGTTATGTTTTATATTATAATTGTGTTATGATATCAATATATGTGTGTCAATATTATTTAAGTACTTGGAGATGTTGTGATTATTTTTACAAGATGGAATGATATATTGAGATATCATAATTGAAATCTTTTCACGCATATACATTGTTATTTATATTGTTCTAATATAAATTGGATTTTATATAAGCCAAGAAATTCTAAATATGTATTTTCTTGTGGTATTAATAGAACTATGCCTCGTGCAAGAAATGCAACTGAGACCCCAGAACCAGCCATGTCCCAAGCTGCTATTCAAAGACTGATTGCTGACGGTATAGCTGCTGCACTTGAGGGACAGGCAGCAACAATGGCACGTTCTGGCAGTGCTATTAGGCAAAATGGAGAAAGTGAAGCTGCTACTGCATGCAAGTGCACATACAAAGACTTTATGAACTGTAAGCCAACCTATTTCAAAGGTACTGAAGGGATTACTGAGTTGGCTCGATGGTTTGAGCGTTCAGAGACTGTGTTTATGAGAAGTGGCTGCACGGATGATTGTAAAGTTACTTTTGCCACTGGTACACTTTTGGATGATGCACTGTCCTGGTGGAATGCTTTTGCCCGCACTATGGGAGTTGAGGCAGCCTATCAGCTTAGCTGGGCAGACTTCAAAACAAAAATGCTCAAGAAATACTGTCCTCGAACCGAAATTAAGAAACTGGAAGATGAATTTCACACTCTGGTTGTGAAAGGAAATGATCTCAAAACTTACAACAGAAGGTTTCAGGAACTAGCTGTGTTGTGCCCAACCATGGTTCCTGATTTTGAAAGGGAATTGGAGAAGTATGTCGAGGGACTTCCTCGAAGTATTGAGGGGGATGTTACTGCATCCAAACCTAAGTCATTGGAGGAAGCTATTGAGTTTGCTCAAAGGATGATGGATAGGGAAATTAAGCGTAACTCCAACCAAGGAAGTAATGATCACAAGAGGAAGCTGGATGATAAGAGAACTACCCATCATCACCAAAACCATTCCAACAACAACTATCGCAACAACAATAACCGCAACAACCACCATAATTATCAACAGAACCGTAACAATCATCATCAACAACAAAATTACAGGCAAGACGCTGCAAGAGCCCAAGTTGCTACTCCTACTAATGAAAGTGGCTATGTCGGAAGGAAACCGCTGTGCAACCGATGCAAGCTTCATCATTATGGGCCATGTACTGTTAAGTGCTTCAAATGTGAGAAGATAGGACATCAGACCAAAGACTGTAGGGCAACAGGTGCAATCCCTCAGCCAGTCACTGCAACTTGCCTCGGCTGTGGTGAGAAAGGGCATTATAAGAACCAGTGCCCAAAAGGGAATGGTAACCAAAACAATGTGGCACGTGGAAGAGTGTACGTGTTAGGAGATGGAAATACTCAGCAAAACCCGGACGTGGTCACGGGTACGTTCCTTCTCAATCAACATTTAGCTAAAGTATTATTTGACTCAGGAGCCGATAAAAGTTTTATATCTATCACGTTCGCTTCATTACTTAAACTCTCCCCCACTGCCTTAAACAATACCTATGAAATTGAATTAGCTAATGGCAAAATAGTAAGCACTAATTCTATAGTCCGAGATTGCACTCTAATGTTATTAAATAAGCCTTTTCATATCAACCTTATGCCTATCGAACTTGGAAGCTTCGACGTTATCATCGGTATGGATTGGTTGTCTAAGAACCATGCTCGGATTATATGTGATGAGAAAGTGATTCATATTCCTTTAGAGGGTGAGACTCTGGTTATTCGAGGTAATCTAAGCAAAACCCGATTAAGTATTATATCCTGTCTCAAAACTATGAAATACATTGAGAAAGGATGTAACGCTTTCTTAGCCCAGGTGACCGAGAAAAAGACAGAAGAAAAACAACTGGGGGATGTGCCAGTTGTAAGAGAATTTCCGGAGGTTTTTCCCGAAGAGTTACCTGGACTTCCACCCGTACGTCAGGTAGAATTTCGGATTGACTTGGTGCCAGGAGCAGCGCCCGTAGCAAGAGCACCTTATCGTTTAGCCCCGTCTGAGATGCAGGAATTATCTGATCAACTGCAAGAGCTACTAGATAAAGGTTTTATTCGACCTAGCTCTTCGCCTTGGGGAGCTCCTGTTTTATTTGTTAAAAAGAAGGACGGATCTTTTAGGATGTGTATTGATTACCGTGAGTTGAATAAACTTACCGTAAAGAATCGATACCCATTACCAAGGATCGATGATTTGTTCAACCAGTTGCAAGGATCAAGCGTTTACTCCAAGATCGACTTGAGGTCAGGATATCATCAATTGCGTGTCAGGGAAGAAGATATTCCCAAGACAGCCTTCCGAACGAGATATGGTCACTATGAATTCCAGGTAATGCCATTTGGGTTAACCAATGCACCGGCCGTGTTTATGGATCTCATGAACCGGGTGTGTAAACCCTATCTGGACAAATTTGTGATCGTGTTCATCGATGATATTCTTATTTACTCGCGAAGTAAAGAAGAACATGCGGAACATCTTAGGACTATTTTAGAATTGCTCAAGAAAGAACAACTGTACGCAAAATTCTCCAAGTGTGATTTTTGGATTCACACTGTACAGTTTCTTGGGCATATGATTGATCGCAATGGCATTCATGTGGATCCTTCTAAAATAGGAGCAATTAAGAATTGGCCGACACCGACAACTCCTACGGAGGTGCGTCAATTTTTAGGACTTGCTGGGTATTATCGAAGATTTATAGAAGGGTTTTCCAAGATTGCTAAATCTTTGACTGAATTGACTCAGAAGAATAAGAAGTATGTTTGGGGAGAAAATCAGGAGAAAGCTTTCTAGCTGTTGAAGCAAAAGCTTTGTGAAGCTCCAATTCTAGCTTTACCCGAAGGGAATGATGATTTTGTTGTCTATTGTGATGCATCACATCAGGGTTTTGGTGCAGTGTTAATGCAAAGAACGAAGGTGATTGCTTATGCTTCTAGACAGCTTAAGACTCATGAAGAGAATTATACAACTCATGATCTTGAGCTGGGAGCAGTGGTATTTGCTCTCAAAATCTGGAGACATTATTTATACGGTACGAAGTGTGTGGTGTACACGGATCATAAGAGTCTTCAGCATATTCTTGACCAGAAAGAATTAAATATGAGACAACGACGATTGTTGGAATTGTTAAGTGATTACGACTGTGAAATTCGTTACCACCCTGGAAAAGCAAATGTAATAGCAGATGCTTTGAGCAGGAAGGAGAGGATTAAGCCATTACGAGTAAGAGCGTTGGTCATGACTATTAACTTAAATCTGCCATCCCAAATTCTGAATGCTCAGAAGGAAGCGATGAAAGAGGAAAACATTAAAGCTGAAAATTTGAGGGGTATGGATAAGGAATTTGAAGTTCGATCCGACGGAATACGTTGCATAAGGAATAGAAGCTGGTTGCCACATTTTGGTGGTATAAGGAATGTGATTATGCATGAATCACATAAATCAAAGTATTCCATTCACCCTGGTTCCGAGAAAATGTACCATGATCTCAAGAAATTTTACTGGTGGCCAAACATGAAGGCTGACATAGCTGAGTACGTCAGTAAATGTTTGACATGTGCACGAGTAAAAGCAGAGCATCAAAAGCCGTCTGGTTTATTAACTCAACCAGAAATACCTGAATGGAAGTGGGAAAGGATAACTATGGATTTCATCACCAAGTTGCCAAGGACGTCAAGTGGTTATGACACTATTTGGGTCATCGTTGATCGCCTCACGAAATCGGCCCACTTTTTGCCGATCAAGGAAACAGATGAAATAGAAAGTCTCGCACGGTTATATCTGAAAGAAGTTGTCTCCCGACACGGAGTACCTATTTCTATTATCTCGGATCGAGATTCTCGTTTTACGTCTCGATTTTGGGATACTCTTCAGAAAGCTTTGGGTACTCAGTTGGATATGAGTACTGCTTATCATCCACAAACGGACGGACAGAGTGAAAGGACTATCCAAACATTGGAAGATATGCTCAGAGCATGTGTAATAGATTTTGGTAAAGGATGGGATAAACATTTGCCTTTGGCAGAATTCTCATACAATAATAGTTACCATGCTAGCATCAAGGCTGCACCATTTGAAGCCTTATATGGACGAAAGTGTAGATCACCAGTATGTTGGGCTGAAGTGGGAGAAGCTCAAATTCAACTTACGGGACCAGAAATCATTCAAGAAACCACTGACAAGATAGTACAAATTCGGCAACATTTACAAGCTGCACAAGATAGGCAAAAGAGTTATGCTGATGTAAGAAGAAAGCCGATGGAATTTGAAGTAGGTGATAGGGTCATGTTAAAAGTGTCACCCTGGAAAGGCATGGTGAGATTTGGAAAACAAGGGAAGTTGAATCCCAGATACATCGGACCGTTCAAGATTTTGGAGAGAGTAGGTCCCGTAGCTTATAAGCTAGAACTTCCGGTAGAACTCAGTAACATACATCCTACTTTTCATATTTCTAACTTGAAAAAGTGTCTATCGGATGCAACTCTTGTAATTCCCATGAAAGAGTTGCGTCTCAATGACAAACTCAATTTTGTGGAAGAACCTGTAGAGATTATGGATAGAGAGGTCAAGCAAATGAAAAGAAGCCGTATTCCCATTGTTAAAGTAAGGTGGAACTCCAAGAGAGGACCAGAATTTACTTGGGAACGAGAAGATAAGATTCGAGCAGCATACCCGCATCTTTTTACCAACTTACCACCCAACCTAAACTGAATCTCGGGACGAGATTCCCTTCAACCGGGGGATACTGTAACCACTGGTAAAATTTCACTTTGTAAGAAAATCATTTCATAAACTCTTATCCTTTTTCCATACATATTTTTTTTTTCTAAGAACATGACTACTAATTAAGGTGACGTAACTCACAACAATTGATAAACGTGCTCCCATGTAACCGACACTAATCTATCTTATGTTATTTTACATAAAGTATCTCTAAATATCAAGTATACACCATCACGATATCACATTTGCCATTTTACGTTAATCCGATAACGTACGTTTTCCAAATATTAGGGTTTTCTTCAAACTATAAAACTATTTATTATTTAGTATCTAAAACCCTAAAAGTACAATATTTTCAAATACAAAGTATCAATTCTCTAAATTAATGAATAAGTATCTAATACACAAAAACCTAAAAATTTACATTTTTACTAAACTAATTTATTCAACACTTAAACAAATTAATTTATACCAAATAAACTTTAGGTACAATTCCTTAAGCCCTAGTTACAATTGTTTAAGCAAGACTTATTCCTAGTTCATACATAGTTCGAATGAAACTAGAAGTAGAACAGATATTTATAAGATGGCCATTTGTAATTACCCTAACCACATGTATTACTACTAGTTTTTACTTAGACACATAGGCATGTTTTACTCCTAGTCAACTATTGTAGGTAAATCTTATGGTGAGGAAAGTTACCACATTAAGAATTGTCAAACACTTCATACGAATCACACAAATGGCAGCTTAGGGAGTAAAACACACATCACCATGTCTCTTATAAGCTTTACATGATGACTAGTAGGATCAAGAAGCCTCTTATCTCATGTATATATATGAGTCGATACATGCTCAGGTTATAGAAACACAATCTTATTAAGTATCTACACTAAGGAACCATGTATACTTAAGTTACCAATCTTACTCACTAACTAGAAGTAAAAAGGGTATAAGAATTACTAGTAGCAGTGAATAGAGGAAGTAGTACAAAGGAAGGTGAGTAGCTTTCATTTCAAGATCTCATCTGCCCAAGAGTTCACTCATTTTCGAACCATATCTAAGTAAGTCTTCTCATCACCTTTTTCTAACTCATTTGTATATTTCTATTTGTACTAAGCTACTGATTATAACAGCCCTAGTATAACTTAGGATAGAAAAACTTTGTATTTTCTTTTCTTTCTTTTCCTGTAGATCGAGCCAAACAAACACCTTCATACTAATGTGTAAATCAATCGCGGACTTTAGTATTGTTAATAGATCAGATATGAACATGCATGATCATGTTGGGATACTTTACAAGTTAGTTTATAGGCTTAAATATCAACTAGTAATCTGTTACAGCAAACTGTGTTGGGTCGTGGGGTGTTTAAGGGTGTCAACTTCGAGCCTATGTTTCACCTAGCAAACGAGTACCTAAAAATTCGAACCTAGTATCTAAGTGATGACCTCCTAGCATAGTTTCATAAGGAACAAGAACGAAGTAAAAAGATTGCGTTGCCTCGTTTTTATTTAATGCCAAAGCAGGTGTTGCAAACCTGAAAAACAAACAATTACACTTAGATTATTTCATGAAAACTATACTCGACCCCCCTACTTTAGCGATTGATTGTGAGCAAACCATAAAGCGATAGGACTTCTAGTTTGAACCTATAGAAAGACCTTCTAGTAGACAACTAAAAGGAACCATAACATAGTATAAACCTCTTCATGCCTTGTTTATATTTAGGCGTATTTTTGGTCCAAAAATCTGTTTTATAAATTTTGTCTTTGTTTATTTCGAACGTATAAGCTAATAATATAAGCTAATAAGCTGATGAAAATCATATATAAACTTATTTTGAACTTCAATAAATAAAATGTAAGAAGTTGGATTAGTTCCGTGGCCAAAAACGCGTTTTTATTAAAATAAGGACATCGGGTATAATATATTTATGCATGGGGGGTATATATTGTCAAAACTAAAACTATTTTTATATGTTGGACTTAGAATAAAATAAACTTGAGATTAAGGGTAGAAAATGACATATTTGAAAGTATAGGGTAGAAACCGTCATTTCACTATAGTTGAGGGTATAAACTGTCATTTAACTAAACTTTAGGGTATAAAATGTAAATATATGAAACTTCAGGGTAGAAACTGTAAATTTATGAAAGTTGAAGGTGTAAACTATAAATACTTATAAATACAAGGGTAAAAGTGAAAATTATATATTTATTAAAAAGCAAATAAAATTTATAAATTGTAAATTATTTAAAATTAGTTATTATTAAATCTTGATAAAATTTTGTAAATAACACTACTGATATATATATATATATATATATATATATATATATATATATATATATATATATATATATAAACTGTGAATATGAATACTAAATTGATACATCAACTCAGGTTACTTATCGGAGACGTTTATCAACTGTATTAAATTATTTCCTATTCAGACTACTTAAACATCAAGGTGAGTTCACAGTCCCACTTTTATACTGTTTTTCAAACTTGTGGGGAGATACATGCTACAAACTGAACACAAGTATTTTTCTGTATGCTATCCTGATCTGGTATTGCCTAAGTTAGCTGTGTTGCCACTAAAAGATCCTCATATCATGAGCCATTAATCACTTGCGAGTGAACGCGAATATAGTGAATAGATCTATTGGAATTGACGTCCCCATTTGTGTTAGCCGGATAGGTAACCAAATGTGCTATATTTGAAATACAACCGGGATGTTTGGCAAACTCCTGCTCGAGGGCATTATTACTTACATTATCATTATAATGTAGGTAACTTACATTATAGCAAATTACTATAATGTCCATACATTGTTAAGGTTTGCGTGTCATGAGACTTAGTGCAATATGCTACCCTGCAATACGTTGTTTTATAACTATCTTACTTGTGTTCAAACCATTACATATTTATAAACGCTGTGGATTCACTCAACATTATGTTGACTTTTTAGCATGTTTTATCTCAGGTAATTGAAGCAAAACTTGGCATGGAGTGGCAATGGGCTTTCTTTTATAAAAAGGGTGTCCATTTTGTTATCATTCAACGAATAAAACTTTTATATGTATTTCAGTACTCCCACAGGGACCTCTATTATGTAAACTCTGATTTAAATAAATGAATGATAACGGTGTATATTTTAAAAAACGTCTCTTTTTGAGTCGTTTTCTATATTTATGACTGTGATACCTGAAGTAATACCCCAAACTTGTATTCCGCTGCGAAATTTAAAAATGGGGGTGTTACAGAAAGCTTGTTGAGTCTTCCGCTGTACCAAATTTTGGGGGTGTTACAGATTGGTATCAGAGCCAAGGTTATAGAGAACTAGGTAAATAGACACCTAAACTATAACCGATTTTTATAGAAAACGATCCTCGACCATTGCCCGCCAGCCCGCCAAGCCGAAGCATCATTGTTGATTATTGAGGTATTATGAGATTATTGAGATGATTATAGATTTGGGATTTCTTGAGATGATTTGAGGTTTTGAGGTTTATTGACTTAGTGATATGATGGCGTTTTGAGGAATTACATGCGTTTTTGAGGAATTATATGGCTTAATTGTTTTGCGAATGATTTTAGTAATGCGGTATTTTAAATCTTTCCTGATTATATACGATTTGGAATTATATGATGATTTTTGGATATGGTATTTTGAGTTCGCGGTTTAGTTGTTTTGAAACACTTACACCTACCCTACGCCGTTGTCACAGACTATGGCCTCTCATACGCCTGATGTTGTTGAGGATATTCTTACTACACTGGTATTGCCAGCACAGTTCACCATGGCTCCTGATGACCCTTACCAGGTTGACATGCATTCAGCTACTATGACACCGACAGGTTCTACTTCAGCACCACCTGCTGCATCTACGCAGGGACCCTCATCTTCTCTAGGGCTCCCTGGTACATCGAGGCAGCTTACTCTTCATCAAGCTTTGGCTCGTGTGGCTCTGCATTTTGCCCACCGAGCTACGGCACGTATGTCGGTACGCCCTACTTCACCACCTTTACAGATTGATGCTCACTCTCTTCTGTCTGAGGCGCCACCTGCATCATTGCGTTGTCGTCCTAGATCACCTACCCCTTCACCACATGGATCACCTGTTAGGAGACGACGATTGATGAGGTACTCTTCCGAGGAGGAGGAAGAGTACGAGGGTGAGGATGAGGCTGATGACCCTCAGGAGGCTGAGCAGGGTGATGATGATGACCCTGAGGAGGAGGAGGATCCTCAGGAGGATGAGATGCCTGATGATGATGATTTGTTAGTGCCGCCAGCTCAGGCTGAGGAGCCTGATTCACCTATACATCCGATTGAGCCTGATTCACCTGATCATCCATTTTTGTTTGAGTTGCCACCTGGTAGTCCCGTTGAGTCGGATGCACCTTCTGAGGTTTCTGCTGAGCATGCAGAGTTAGGTGAGATTGGTAGGTTATGGACTCAGGTTACGGACCTTGGTGAGAGAGTTGCACGTATATCTGATCGACTTGAGAGGGTTATTGGAGAGTTCATAGCGGATCTGAGAGTGGATATGACTGTGGTTGTGAGCAGGACTACTGAGATGAGGAGAGTTTTGATGGAGGTTCATGAGCATATCGATAGTTTACAGCGAGGTTTTGTTACAGCTCGAGAGGCCGACCGCAAGCTATGGCAAAGGAATGCCGAGCTGGAGAAGGAGGTGGCTGACCTCAAGAGAGACCGAGACACCCATAGTGTGGAGTTAGGATCATTATGGAGAGATCTTGATGGCTTGAGGCAGGAGTTGAGGAACCTCCGCCAGCAGCGTGGCTAGACGTTTGAGCTATGTTATCTTGTTGTTTTCTTAACCGAGGAGTGTTCGGTTAGAAAAGCTAGTTATCCTATTTTGATGTACTTTCCGTTGATTACTCGTCTTGTTGGAACGATTATTATCTTTGTGTTTTCGGTAGTTGGAACGATGTTGGATCTTTATTGTATGGTTGATGGTTATTATTATATGGTTTCGGATATTATGGAAATTGAGTTCCTGTACGCCTTGTTGATGTCTTGTGGTGTATTGTTGATATTCTTTCCATGACTTGGCTTCGTTGATTTAATTCTTGTTGAGCATATGATAAGTTCTATCGGAGACTCACGAACTTGTATGATGTTTCAGATCAATGGCCCCATGAAGAAACCCTGTTAGAGCTACCAGAACTGGACCTGCAACGACTACCCCTGGTCGTCGAGGACGCCATCCAACTCGAAATGTTGAGACCCCTACTCCTGATAACCTGGACACTACTAACCGCAACAACAGGAATCAAAATGTTGATGTTCAGGGAGACAATGATCATGTTCCACTTAATGCACCTACTGTGGACCAAGCAATGATCAATCAACTTGTGGAGCAACGAGTTGCTGAGCTACTAGCTGAGTCAAATCATTCCAACAATTCTGCTGGAACATTTCCACCTGTTCGTGCTAACGGATGTCACTACAAGGAGTTTAAGATTTGTGGACCTATTGAGTTTGGTGGAACTGAAGGAGTGGTTTACTTGGTTAGGTGGATTGAGAAGACTGAGTCAGTGTTTAATGTCAGTGGTTGTGCGGAGAATGCGAAGGTAAAGTTTGCTTCTTTTACTTTCAAGGATGAAGCATTAACTTGGTGGAACAATTACCGTAACTCGGTTGGGAGTGATGTGGCTTATGCTATGACTTGGGAGCAATTTAAGTCTTTGTTGATTCAGACTTACTGCCCAAGGAATGAGATTAAGAAGCTGGAGGTTGAGTTCTGGAACCACAAGGTGAAAGGTACCGATATGGCAACTTATAATCGCCGTTATCGAGAGTTAGCCCTACTTTGTCCCGATATGGTTAGGACTGAGACTCAAAGGATTGAGAGGTATACCGATGGGTTACCGGTAGCTACCAGGAATGATGTGATTTCTGCTAAGCCGGCAAGCATTCATGAGGCTATCACTATCGCTCAACAATTGATGGACTCTTTGGCATTGGAGGAAGCTGAGAAGGATAAGAATGGAAAGAGAAAGAGGGATGATCACTCTAAGGGTAATGATCGTCAAAACAAGCGACAAACAACTACTAGAGCCTATGCTATGGGAGATGGAGATAAGAAGAACTACAATGGGGATGCACCCAAATGTAACCGATGTTACAAGCATCACTCTGGTCGATGTACTGTGATGTGCAAGAATTGCTCTAAGATGGGACACATAGCTAAGGATTGTAGAGCTCGACCACTTGCTATGATTCAAGCTACTCCTGAAACTATGAGCAAAGAAAATGTTACTTGCTATGGATGTGGAAAGAAAGGGTATTATCGGAATGAGTGTAGGGAATCGTGGAACCGAGGAAATCAAGGATCGGGTGGTAATGGGTACAATAATGGAAACCGTGGAGCTGGAGGAAACCGTGGACGACAAGACAATGGGGACCAACGTGTGGAAGCTGGAGCTGCTCATGGGAGAGTGTATGCACTTGGGAACGAGAGAGGAGAAGATCCGAACGTCGTTAATGGTACGTTCCTTCTCAATAATCGTTATGCTTCCATACTATTTGATAGTGGTGCCGATAAGAGTTTTGTGTCCACTAAGTTTGCACCCTTACTTGAGAAACCCCCGATGGCCTTAGGAATTGGTTATGATGTAGAATTAGCTAATGGGAACATAGAGAGGATTAGGACTATCATTCGCGGCTGCACGTTAAACTTTCTGAATCGCCCTTTCAACATAGATCTTCTACCCGTCACATTAGGAAGCTTTGATGTCATTATTGGTATGGATTGGTTGTCAAAGTATCGTGCTCACATAATTTGCGATGAGAAGATCGTGCATGTGCCTTACGGCAAGGAGATCCTGAACATACCAGGAGATAGAAAGGATTTGAGAGGCCCATCTAGATTAGCGGTCATATCTTGCACTAAGTTGCCGAAGCTAATGGAAAAAGGAAGTTGCCTTTTCTTAGCTCAAATTTCTGAGAAAGGAGGGAAGGATGAAAAGGAAAGGTGCATTGGAGATGTACCTATAGTTCGTGATTTTTCGGATGTGTTTCCCGATGATCTACCGGGAATCCCGCCTACTAGACATGTGGAATTTCAAATTGAGTTGATACCTGGTGCTGCACCTGTAGCACGAGTGCCTTATCGTCTTGCACCTACTGAATTGGAAGAGTTATCGAAACAATTAGCGGAGTTAGCCGAAAAGGGATTCATAAGACCAAGTTCTTCACCTTGGGGAGCCCCGGTTTTATTTGTAAAGAAGAAAGATGGATCGTTTCGCATGTGTATTGATTATCGACAGTTGAACAAGTTAACGGTGAAGAATAGATACCCGTTACCGAAGATCGACGATTTGTTCGATCAGCTTCAAGGATCGAGTGTGTATTCGAAGATCGATTTGAGATCGGGATATCATCAGCTTCGAGTTCGCGAGGAAGATATTCCGAAAACGGCTTTCAGAACCCGTTACGGGCATTACGAGTTTCAGGTGATTCCGTTTGGGTTGACTAACGCACCGGCGGTATTCATGGACCTCATGAATCGGGTGTGTAAGCCTTACTTAGATAAGTTTGTGATTGTGTTCATTGATGACATTCTGATTTATTCGAAGAGTGAGAAGGAGTATGAGGAGCATCTAAGACTTATCTTAGAATTGCTCAGGAAGGAGAAACTGTATGCCAAGTTTTCGAAATGTGAATTTTGGATTCCGACGGTACAATTTCTAGGTCATGTGATTGATAGACAAGGAGTTCATGTGGATCCTGCTAAGATTGAAGCGATTAAAGATTGGGCTGCACATACGACCCCAACAAAAGTTCGTCAATTTTTGGGATTAGCCGGTTACTACCGAAGATTCATTGAGGGATTTTCGAAGATAGCAAAACCGTTAACCAAATTGACTCAAAAGAGTGTTAAGTATGAATGGGGAGATAAGGAAGAGGAAGCATTTCAGTTACTTAAGAAAATGTTGTGTAGTGCTCCTATCTTGGCGTTACCTGAAGGTAACGAGGACTTCGTCGTCTATTGTGACGCTTCTCATAAAGGTTTGGGAGCTGTGTTAATGCAACGAGAGAAGGTGATAGCTTATGCTTTCCGACAGCTCAAGAAGCACGAGAAGAACTACACCACCCATGATTTGGAGTTAGGTGCTGTGGTTTTTGCTTTGAGGATATGGAGACATTACTTATATGGAACCAAGTGTGTAGTGTTTAATGACCACAAAAGTCTACAACACATGTTGAACCAAAAAGAGCTTAACATGAGACAACGACGTTGGATTGAGTTGCTAAGCGATTATGATTGTGAAATTCGCTACCATCCTGGTAAAGCAAACGTTGTTGCTGATGCTCTTAGTTGAAAGGAGAGAATTCCACCGTTACGAGTTAGGTCATTAGGAATGACTATCGTATCGCCATTACCGTCTCAAATATTGGAAGCTCAAACGGAAGCGCTAAAAGCAGAGAATCGACCTGCTGAGAACAAATTTGGGATGGTAGAAAATGAGAAGGGATTTGTTAAGCGTTCTGATGGAGTATTATGTTTTGGAGAGCGAAGTTGGGTACCATTGTATGGAGGAATTCGAGAGTTGATTATGCATGAGTCGCATAAGTCAAGATACTCTATTCATCCTGGGTCTGACAAGATGTACCAGGATTTGTAAAAGTTATATTGGTGGCCAAATATGAAGGCAGATATAGCGTTGTATGTTAGTAAGTGTTTGACATGCTCTAAGGTTAAGGCAGAACACCAAAGACCGTCAGGATTGTTGACACAGCCAGAACTCCCGGTATGGAAATGGGAGCGGATTACGATGGACTTTATTACCAAATTACCAAAGACAGCTAGCGGTTGCGACGCTATATGGGTAATTGTGGATCGTTTGACTAAGTCCGCTCATTTCCTGGCAATTAGTGAAGATGATAGTGTGGATAAACTTGCGAGGTTGTATGTGAAGGAGATTGTTTCTCGTCATGGAGTTCCGATATCGATTATTTCTGATCGCGACAGCCGCTTCACGTCAGCATTGTGGCGATCACTTCAAACCGCTTTGGGGACGAGACTTGATATGAGTACTGCATATCACCCCCAAACCGATGGTCAAAGCGAGAGAACTATCCAGACTTTGGAGGATATGCTTCGTGCATGCATCATAGACTTTGGTAAAGGCTGGGAGAAATATCTACCCCTTGCGGAGTTCTCCTACAACAATAGCTACCACACAAGTCTTAAGGCTGCACCATTTGAAGCTTTGTATGGTCGTAAATGTCGTTCACCTATTGGTTGGGCAGAAGTTGGAGATAGCCAACTCACAGGCCCTGAGCTTATTTTGGAAACTACTGAGAAGGTAACGCAAATTCGAGATCGACTGCAAGCAGCTAAAGATAGGCAGAAAAGCTACGCCGATCAGAGGCGTAAACCCCTAGAATTTCAGGTTGGAGACAAAGTAATGTTGAAAGTCTCGCCTTGGAAGGGTGTGATACGTTTTGGGAAACGTGGGAAACTTAATCCCCGCTACATTGGACCATTTCTTATTTTGGAAAGAATTGGGCTCGTAGCTTATCGTCTGGAATTACCAATGGAATTGAGTAAAGTTCATGATGTGTTTCATGTTAGCAATCTGAAGAAATATCTTTCGGAGGAAATGCCAGTTATATCGATCAAGGATATTCGTGTGAATGAGAGTTTGAATTTTGTGGAAGAGCCGATTGAGATAATGGATAGAGAGATCAAACGACTTAAGAAAAGTCGTATTCCGCTCATCAAAGTTCGTTGGAATTCGCGGCATAGACCGGAATTCACGTGGGAACGTGAGGATGAGTTTCGAAAGAGATATCCGAAGCTTTTTACTTCGTAGATGGGTTGTTCCGAGAGAAACCCGGGAAGGGTTCCTTCTGAGGCTGGGAGGATCTGACAACTGGCAAAATAGGGAGCCATTTTGATAAACCCGCATTACATTAAAATTATGATTTTGGTATAATTGAAAAGTTTATTTTGACGAGATATTTTACGAACATTGGTACGAGATTTTTAATCGTACGATATTTATGAGATTTGATTATTTATTTATGGTTTGGTTTGATTCGGTCGTGATGATTTATTTTGAGATCGTTATTTTGGCACTACATTGACTCCGGCACTAGGTTAACCTAACAATTTTAATTACATTTTATTGTTGGATCGGATATTATTATTTTTGGAACGGGTTCGGTTTGAAAGACATTTGGTTATTTAAGTTTCGGGTTTGGTCCGTGTATTGGCACCGGGCTACTAAATCCCCTACACCCACTATTATTATTATTAATATTAAAAAGTTTATTATTTTTTTAAAGAGTAATAACAAAAATCGTCCTTGTGGCCTGCGGTTTTCATTAGCAACACATAACCATCACCAACATCTCACCAATCTTTCTCTCTCTTTTTTTTAACACAACACCACCGCCACCCTTATTCCACCATAGCGCCGCCACCGCCACCCTCACACTAAAAACAACACCACCATCTTCACCATCTTTTCGAGATCTATCTTTTGGTACCAATCACGCGCTCTAACTCCCCCGTTAACACCTATTTCGAATTTAATCCTCACGAGTTCATCACCACTTTTTATTATTTCTTGAAGATCTATTCGATTTGGCTTTGGTTTTGAAGGTAGGTCGAGTTTTTGACTCGAGATGTGGGTTTGAGCCGCGACCTTAGGTTACGGTTTTCATTATCTTTTCGGGTTTATGATTTTTGATACAAGAATTAAATGGGTTTTGATAATAATGGTTAAATGGAGGTTTGGTATCCGGGTGTGGATTTTTCCGATGGGTCGAGAACCGGCCGAGAGCTTATGCTCTCGGTTTGGGTAGTTTTTGGGTCGATTTCTTGACCTTTGATGTGTATATTTGATCTTGGTGCCATTTGTGATGTTTGGTTGCTCTCGGTTATGATTGGTCGACCATTTTGGGTCGTTTGGTTTCTTGGCCGACACCCCCTAGGGGCTGTTTTGGTTCGGTGGAGCTCAAAGAGCTAGCCGAGACTCATGAGTCTCGGGTGTGGCTACAGTTTCATGTTTCGAGCATATGTTGACCCGGGTTGACTTGGTAACTCAACCCGTTGCTTACTTGGTTTTCGGACAATATGTTACTTGTGATTATTATTTATTTTGTTGTGATTGTGATGTTGGGCATTGGTATATTATTCGGACTCGATGTGGTATTTCTCGATTGTGAGTATTATTGGAGTTGTGTTGACGAGTATGGAATTGGGGACCGATTGTGAGACGGTCAATTAGATGACGGAGATAGGTTAGTTGGGTGCCGTAGTCGGACCCTCATGTTGTAGCACGTGGATATGGGATTGATTTGGACGGAGTTGATTTATTATTGTGACTTGATTTTTTATTATTTTGGACTTGGACTATGAGCCGAGGGTCATGACTCGGATATGTGACCAAATTCTATGACTCGATAAATATTTAAAAGTCGATATTAAAAATAATACTCGTAATAATATTATTGATAATATAATCGTTTATATACGTATATAGACGTGTTAAACGTATATATATATTATATATATATATATATATATATATATATATATATATATATATATATATATATAATGCGTATATTAATAATAAAACGATCACGAGTAAACGTATAATAATATAACGATAATTATTATACTATGCAAATAGTGTAATAAATGTCGGAATATTGTTATAAATAATAACTATAAATAATGGCGAAACATAAGTCGGGTAAATAATAATTAAAACGTGATTTTTATAAATTTAGAAACTTATCGAGTTATACGAGTTGTGGTTCTTTAAAGTCCAAGTGGGCTTTATATTGTGACTTTTGTGTTGTCACGGATATATGACGATTAATATAAACATTTTATATATCAAGTGACTTATTCTAGATCGAGTTATTTGACGATATAAAATGAGTATATTAATGGGCATCGTATCCCACGACGCCCGTAGGTTGTGGTATATGTTTTAGGGTAATAAATTACTATATATCTTGTGGAATTTGGCCGATTCGACGATATATATAGGGAATTTATTGGACTACGATATATATCAAATAGAAATTTTTGTGCAATGTGCTTTAGGTTGGGTATAGTTTTGGAACGATATATTACGTAAATAAATATGGGAGATTACCAAATCGACGGATTTGATAAGCTTCGATAGTTATTTAAATAATATGTTGGGCTAACATTAGACCTGTAGTTGGTTTATTATTTTGGTTTGTTGTGGCTTTTTGGTTTGAGTTGTGTCGACCCTCCACCCGTATGGATACCAAACGTCGAATTTCAAATTGATATGAAGTTAATTCGAGAAATGGATATTTTTGGAAAGAAAAATGGAATACGTTCGGGAATGGAAATATTTGATTTTGAGGAAATGATTTCTGAACGAGTTTGATATTGTTAGGAAGTGCCGAGTCTGTAGTCGCCGTTACGTGAGTTGCTTAAGATTACTTACGTCTTTCTTGTATCGTTTCTTTTGAGGATTTCTGGACTTGAGGTGAGTCATAGCCCCACTTTTACTCTTGAACTTTGTTTTCAATACTTGGGGTGAGAAACGTGCAAATGTTTTATGTGGACTATTATCGCTTTGTTTATTTAAAACTTGCTATGCTTATAGAACTAGATAGGATTGAGCGAGGCCTAGTCCCGAACTAGGTAAGCTATTGATTTGGTTATTGAGCGAGGCCTAGACCTGAGCTAGGTAAGCTATTGATTTGGTTATTGAGCGAGGCCTAGACCTGAGCTAGGTAAGCTATTGATTTGGTATTTGAGCGAGGCCTAGTCCCGAACTAGGTAAGCTATTGGTTGGTTGTTGAGCGAGGCCTAGTCCCGAACTAGGTAAGCTATTGGATGGATTATAGAGCGAGGCCTAGACTTGAGCTAGGTAAGCTATTGATTGGATTGATTTGAGCTATACCGTGCACCTATAGGGCTGATTTGATTTGGTTGGATTATTTTGGTTGGATATTTTGGTTGGATGATTGAGGCCTAGTCTAGCTAGCAAGCGTTTTGCGTATATGTCCACTATATTGAATTATGAATCTAAACCTATGATCTCACCAGCGAAAGCTGACTTTTAACACGTTTTCTCAGGTAATTAAGTGATACTCTACGGATGCTTGGGATTGGAGGCTTGGCATTAGCACCGGTTATGGATCTATATTTTTAAAACTCTGATAACTATTGTGGACCTATATTTATTTCTTTTGGGCCTGACTTTGGATGATTTTGGGATAAATGTAAACTTCAAAACCCCGCGTGGTTGTATTTTTATTATGTTTACTTTATCTCGTTCTTTCATGACTTTGAATGTATACCAATCCCCGTAGCACCCCGAAAGCTTGTTGAGTCTTCCGCTGTACCAAATTTTGGGGGTGTTACACTTTATCACTTAAAGTTTCACCATTATTAGTCCATATTATTTTCTTTATAAAAATTTACCCTTTTATTGCTTACAAACTTGTCCAACAAATAAACAATAAAACAAGTAATAAAGACAAATCAAAATAACTAATAACATAACAATTATAAAGTTGAAACAATTAGCCACATGCAATCTTTATTAGAAAAGATCCTAATAAAATCAATTCTAGGTTTTAATATGCATATAATCAACTAAGGCCTTCTCTTCTTAATGGAAGTGAGCCACATACATTGACTAGTCAATTGCGTATGCCAAAGTCAATCACATACCACATAGCACATAATTGTTTTTAATAATTATGGGGTCTTCCCCAATTATAGATCTATCTAAACATGTGACAAAAACATACTATTAACTATCCATGACTAACATGCATGTTTCGTCACGGATCAAAGCATAACAATTACCAATTAGGTTACAAGTACGTTCAATTAACAAGTTAATGACCTAGGGTTTCTAATTAATTACAATTTAATTAAGTAAACCACAAACCCCAATTAGGGTCCATGGAAAAAATCGACCCCCCCCCCCCAAAAAAAATTAGGGTTAGGGTTTCGAAAAATTTTAAAGAAAAAAAAAAACCTAGATCCAAAACATGTATCTAAAACTATTAAAGATACTATTTTTATTATGTTTTAGTAATCAATTACATGTTAAACGTGGCTCTTGATGCCACTGTTAGAATTTAATATCATGACAATCTTACAAATCAAAGTACACACGTATGCGGAAGCTATGGATCAAGTATAACATGTAATTATTAACAAAAAACATAAATAGCAACGTACCGTATGCAATCTTGAATTCTTTAACAATTGAGGAACCCTAATTAGGGTTTATAACGGATCAATGAATAACCCTTTACCGTTTTGTTATTCGATCCAAGTTGCAAGCAATAATGTGTTTGCATCACGTTCTTGTACACACGTACTACCAGCGATTCGATGTGAATGCTAGTTCTTGAATCACGAATAAAGCACTAAGCAAACAAGGTTTTGCTTTTAAAATAAATAGGATCCGAACCCAATTTATTTAGCAATCTTGACCTTATATTCATTGCGTCAAACGATATCACCAAATTTCGGTATTGTATTCCTACTGTACGAATAAGACAAAGGAAGTAGATAAGGAATTGCATCATGCATCATCTAATATTATCATACATATAATATGATATTATGCATGTAATATTAGCATGCATCATCGTATGATATCATAGACCTTTTCCAGTGTATCGTATATTGAGTTAGTATCACACGAGAATGAGACCAAAGGTGTGCTTATAAAGCATTAAATCTTGTGCAACAAGTTATTGCTAGCACCTCCTTAAGTTCCAAAACTCGACACTCAACCCCCTTTCTTTTTCCTTGTTCGACCATATTAATCAACACCACATGAGTTTGGTTTTCATACTAATAAGTCCCTCATGTATTAGTTACTTTATTTGTGATTTAATAATTAAATATAACTATTTATATATTAATTATTTAACATCGATTCTTATACGTAAAGTGTGCAATCCCGTGGTCTCGGGTTCGATTCTAGACATATACTTATTAATATTTATCCACAAACTCTAACAGAAATCACCAAGCCAATCATCTTTCCAAAAATTAACCGAGTCCCCTTTTCCGACTATTCGAGTGAAAAGAGATTTTAGAGGGATGTTATACTGTTGAAGCTCCTGGTCAAGCTTTTTTATATTAGCCCATGTACCTTTACTTATAGTTTCTCCTTCGATAGGCTCGTGAATCGCATTTATAACCTGTTTCCATAACGCTAGATCTTCGGGTTTCCATCTCCACCACCATTTGGCTAAAAGACTAATATTACAAGCATATAATGACCCAATTCCGACACCACCTTCTTTTAAGGGAGCGGTAACATCTTTCCATGAAATCCAAGATATTTTTTTATCTTCGAGGCTCCCACCCCAAAAAAAATTCATCCGGATACGATCAAGATATTTAATGACTTTACTCGAAGCCCGATAGAGCGAGAAGAAGTAAACGGGTAAGTTCGACATAATAGATTTAATAAGAACTAGTCTTCCTCTGAATGATAACATCTTAGCCTTCCATGAGGAAAGTTTTGACGGAATTTAGATATGATCGGTTCCCAACTAAATGCTTTCCTCATATTTGCACCGACTGGCACCCCAAGATATTTAAATGGTAATACCCCTCTTTTGCATTTTAGAACCCTAGCAAACATTCTGATTTCTTCCACCCGTGGACCCACCCCAATTAGACGACTTTTTGAAAGGTTAACTTTTAATCCCGATGCAACCTGGAAACATCTTAAGATTCTGATGAGATTTAGAACGTTTTGCTTAGACCATTCACCAAGAAATATTGCATCGTCTGCAAATTGTAAGTGAGAAATAGTAGTTTCCCCCATCTTTATACCTTGGAAAATTTGTTTCTCCCTTGCTTCCAACATAGCTATGTGAAGAGCTTCGATAGCTATGATAAAGAGGAAAGGAGAGAGTGGGTCTCCTTGTCTAAGGCCCTTGGAAAGTTTAAACTTTGGGGTTGGGCTACCATTAACGAGGATGGATGAAAAACCAGAATCCAAACAAGCTCGAATCCAATTTCTCTAGAGAGTACCAAATCCCATTTGCATCATGATATCATCGATAAAGCCCCAATTTATTGAATCAAAAGCTTTTTCAAAATCAACTTTGAAAATCATAATTTTATTGTTAGCTTTTTTAGCCCAAGAAATTACTTCGTTCACTCTCAATGGTCCATCAAAAATTTGCCTATGAGTAATAAATGTAGATTGAACATTGCTAATAACAGAGTTTAGGACCACTTTTAATCGGTTAGCTAACTCCTTTGAGATTATTTTGTAATAACACCCCACAAGACTGATGGGACGAAAATCTTGAGGATGAATCGGATTTAATACCTTAGGAATTAGAGATATGAAGGAAGAATTACACCCTTTTGCAATGGAACAGGATGAGCCAAAAAACTTGATCGCTTGTAGAATTTCTTCACCTATGAGTTCCCAGTAATGTTTAATGAATTTGAATGTAAATCCGTTTGGTCCTGGAGACTTGTCGGTAGAAGCAACTAAAGAGATTTAAGGAGGTTCTAGTCACCAGAACTCGGTTTGAAAGTCTAAAGTTTAAGAAGATATGAGAACATGAACGTCTAATCCTAGAGAGTTAATATACATTTTTATCTACCGATTGATATACTCTTGCTGTTTTACTCGAAGTAGTCATTTTACAATTGGGTAGGGTTTTAATTGTCTACATCCTATCTCTTTTATACCTTACTTCGCCAAGATTATCAAAGCTCTCCACGGTCGGTTAACTAGACGTTTGCATTATACCATTATTGTTAGCATTAAAAACACTAAACAGAAGTACGTACTAATCATATTCACTAAGCATGAAGATATAATTATATACTATAAAAAAGGGATATGATATACTCACAAGTTCAAGAACAAAATTTGATCTCTGAATTATAGGATAATAATTATTGGTTGATGATGACTTGCTGACACAACTACTGACAAAAAATAAAAGTTGTCGAAGAGTGGCATGGACTTTGAGCACTCTTTTTTTAGGAAGACGATTACGCACGACGCGGAAGCGAATTTTATTAACTCTATAAGAAGGATATATGTTTGGCGCGAGAGATTGTGGAAGATTATGGAGACTTAAGATTATTTTGTTGAAAAATAAGTTTTGGTTAAAAAATAATCTTTGTTTAGATGATAAAGATTGTGAATTATTTTAAAAAAAATAAGTTCCCAATAAATAAGTTCTTAAAACCAGCTTTTAAAACATTATGGAGATTATTTTTCACAAATTATGTCATTTTACACTTTTAGTCTAAAAGTACATCTAGTTTGCCAAACATCACTAAAAAACAAAAAACAAAAACAAAAAAACAACTACAATTTTAATTTTTTCCCAGCAACAACAACATCTATTTTTGACAAACATACCCTAAAAAATTTAGAGAATAAAATTCTAATAAGAGATAAACTCTTAAAAACCTTATTTTATTAATATCAAGATCAAAAGATTAAAGTTACAAAACTCTATCTTTATATTGTATTTATAAGGGAAAGTTATCTTAGAGAAAAAGATAACCAATTAAAGTAAGTAACAAAATTAAAAATAAATCAATTTTCTTAATTAAACAAAATACTAAAAATAAAATAAAAAATCCAACGAAACCCTCAAATCTTGTCCTCATCATTCTCGCTCACTTGAAAAGAACCCGACCCCCCAGTTCTCACACGTTATTTTGCTAGTAGGATAGACACTTAACCTTTGACTAACATTTTTTATCTTCACTCGCTTTCCACACTCCCACAACTCAACACATAAACCTGATCTTCGATTAATTAGTCCCAAATAATTTCCCTTCTTCAATAAAAAAAGGGTTTTGCTAACCTCTGCCTAGTGAGCACAGATTAATTTGTTTATAAAAGAAATGTTTTAATTCATTCAATTAAAAATCAAGTTCAAATATAGTGATTTACAAGTTCATTTAATGCATTTTTGGTTAATTAAAAAAGTTTGTGTTCATTAATTACACTTTAACCTCTACCCGGTGAGTACTTGTTAGCAAAATCTATATAAAAATCATATTCAAGCTCTTTAGGTAAATAATCTTTATTGACGAGTTGTTGTAAACTTTTGGAATCCCCATTACTTGATCCTCCTTTTCCTTACTTATTAGTATGATTTCTATTGGCTTCTCGAACTCAACATTTAAATTATTATAAACCTTTAAATCCGTGACACATTTGGAATCTATTCTTAGTTTACTACTAAAACCCTTCATGTCTTCATCATTATTAAAACCCACAACTTTTCTTGCACAAGTCTTCAGGGTACCAACTTTATTTGTTTTTTTCAACACTAAAGTTGAAATCTTGTCTTCATGTTGTTCATAACTTTGAATGTCTTGGATTTCTCAACTTGTTCCTCAACAAACTGTTCATCAACAAACTCTGCCTTCAATATCTCTTCTTCATTCTTAACCTCAGCCATTCGTACATGTACTTGGTCTTCGGATGGAATCATCACAATTCTCTTTCCTTCCTATAAGAAAAGGTAGATATTACGCTTTAAATCATAAAAACCTTGAACTTTGCAATGCCATGATTTTCCCAACCGAATATGACACTCCTGTTAGTTTTGTGGATAAAAATTAATGTAGTATGACCGGATTCGAACACAAGACTTCGGGATTGCACACATTACGTATGAGTTTCAATGTTTTAATTATTATTATATTAAGTTATGTTTAATTATTAAATTCACAAATAAACACTTAATGGTCGTTAGTACCTAACGGGAATTGACTAACGGTCGTTAGAGGTTAAGAGATACGAAAATAAGGAAACAAGCCAATAAGGATCTAGAATCCTTCTTGGGCTACAATTTACGGCCAAACAAGAGAAGGAGGGGTTTCCTACCCTAACTTGGTCTCCAAGATTGGATTAGTATAAATACAAACCCCTTGTATTCATTCAAATCATCTTTGATACCTTGTAAACCCTAACTTCTCTTCTTCTTCTTCCCTCTTTTGTGCTTAGTAAATCGAACTACAACCTTCTAGGGTTCCTACTAGATTTTCTAAGCTCAAACATAAGTGTTTGGTTTGTTTGTGATTCAAGAACCTAGCTTTTCTCATTGAAACGTTAGTAATACGTGTGTACAAGAACGAAGAACTAACATACTTTTGTTAGTGATTTTTCCCATTCGACTTTGGTGATTGTCGAATTCCATAAACCCTAACTTAGGGTTCTACTTGGTTCTTGATTACTTGATTTCTTGTTTTGCTATAAATAACTAAGGAACACATATCCTTTTAATTCGGTTAATATATTACAAGTATTTGATCTTTACTTACGCTGCATGCTTTGATGATGTTATATGTTTATATATAGTTGTTATGATTCATAAATTTCAACAGTGGCATTTAGAGCATGTTAATACTGTGTAACTAATTACCGAAACACATAAAATTGGATCTTAATGGATTATTACATGTTATGGTTTTCTAGGGTTTTGTAAATTAGTAAACCCTAATTATTTTTATTAAGGGTCGATTACCCTAATTTTTTATAATTAGGTTTTTGCTTTTGTAAAACCTGTAGAAACCCTAGGATGCATGTAATTTTTTATGTGATTATTAATAGATATTTTCTATATGTCATTAATTGATATGCGATCCTTGACTTGATTATTGTTATAATAAGTGCTATGTGGGAATCCATGACGAAAACATGCATGTTTTGTCATGGATTATGATGTATTTGATATGATTTTGATTGTTTCGTGAGTTACATGCTAATTATGCGATTGAAATTAATTAATTAGGGTTTTAGTAATAAAATTGTTAAGACATGTTTAATTACGAAAAGTTAATTAATTATATAATTACGGAAGACCTAAAATTGGGAAAAACCCCATATAAATCGTTATATTAAATCAATTATGTGTGTTATTGTATATATTCATCGTGGAACTTACGCAACCAATTATTGGTGTATGTGGTCCATTGGTACCCAGCTCGAAAACTAATGGGAGTCTTAGATTGATATATACATGTTTATTGATTTATTTAGCATGCACATTATTTAAGTCATATATTTGTTTTATTAATTGCGTATTTGTTTATATATGTTTGTGACATGATAGTAAGTAAAAGAGTAATTTTCGAATAGAAACTATAAATTGGACTAAATAATGGTGATATTCTATTTGAGCTGTAAAATTTTAAACTTTTAATTGATTGATGCGACTGTACAAATGGTCGAAACAGCGGACTTAATTTGACAAACTGTGTGGTGGGTTTAAGTAGAAACGGTTTTTTAATAAGCTTTGCGCTGACCTTTGTTTATGCGCCTTCTTGTGCGTCAAATTGAACTTACCGTAGTACAGCCTTCCCTGTACGAAGTATCTTAAGGCAAAGTTGTAAGTTTCTCAACACCTCAACTAAAACTTTGTTGATTTAAGCTTTGTAAAGAAACTAATGAGTAAATTTTTTTTATATGAAACCTATGATACAAAGATGAATGCATGACATCTTTGTACATATTTTGATTACACACATCAAAACTTCTACCCTTTAATTTAAGTTATATGCCATCCAATGAAACGGAAACACCTGAGGTTACTATTTACGTTATTGTGAGACTTAGCTAGATGGTAATCAAAGGGTAAATCTACATTTGTCGTGGTACGGACATGGATGAATTTGCAGTTTCTTAAGTTGGTTAACTTAATTGAGTTGATAGTGGGATCTGATCACTCAAGGCATAAGATGGGGATAAAATATGCTTACATTGCAACTGAAATTGGCAAAATATGTGAATCCCATCATTTCTAGGAATTGCAATTGAATATTGGCAATTGAGGTTCGACTCGTACCTTGTTGAATACATCCATCACTAGCAGATCAACTGATGTGATGAAACTATGTCAATTTGGATCCTAGTTTTCAGTGAATATTAAATGGTTATATGTATATTTACCATGGGTATTTAATTTTCTTGAAAATGTATTATCGAAAATACTAAAAATTGAATTTTCTTAATTCTTTTAAATGTATTAATGCAACGTTAAACCGTAAACAAATTTTGGGCTTTGGTAAATTGATCTAGTTCTGTTTTCAAACAAATGTTTGATTAAGAAAAATTTACTTAAAAGACAAACAAATGGGGTGTTTGATAGCCTCTTAATGGGCCTAATGTTAAATTGGTCGGCATTGGTTCTTGCTTGATAACATTATTTTTGTCGCTTATTCATTCTACTAGGGGTTTAATGGCACAGCATCCAAGAGATGCAAAATGATTCAGTGGGTTTTTAAGGTCTTTTATTATAATAATTTTACATACTTCATAAATTATTATTGATTTAATATTTAACTTTAGCACACTTTAGCATCTACTTCGAACAAATGTTATCGTTCCATTAAATCATAAAACAACTTATTCTTTTCCCAAATAGTTATTTAATCACCTTTTTTTGCTTGACATTTTAACTTTTGCAAGTTTAGTCACTTACATAGTATATATTATCGTAACATCTAAAAGTATACAACTAAATATTAAAATTTAGAAAAGATGTATATATAAAATGTGCAACAATAAACATATTGGCTTTTAACAGTTGCTTTTAACAATAAAAAATGATAATAATTTCTTTTTCTTAAAAAAAAACTTATTATAATTTTTAAAAATATTTTCCTATACAAAATGTTGAAATAGTACATTTAGCCGATAAAGATATACATTCAGGACACTTGTCAAACATCATATTGTCATTCAAAAACATTCTGGTTAATATTCTTTTAATCATTCAGAGTAAATAAATCATTCAACGCTAAATCACATAGTTATATCAAACAGCCCCAAAGTCTCCTTTCCATGAAAGAAGAGTGAGATTTAATCCTATTCCTTTTCATGAATGAGAAATGTATGATAGGAACATTAGAGTTGTCTAAATTATAATATAACTCATGGCAAACTTTGATAGTTAAGAATTGCGCATTTTCTATATAGATTTCATTACTCTATTTTGGTGATTGAATTCTTTTATAACAAATATGACATTTGGTTAACTAGAACTTTATGAGTTATTAAATTAGAAGCTAGACTGTTTACCGCAAAAGGTAGTAAAAACAAACTAGGATATCTTATCTAGTTGTTGTTGCTTTAACCCTTTAAAGGTACTACATACCATTGTGGGATGGTAGACCTATTAAAGAAGAAATTGTATGCTCAATTTTTCAAGTTAATTGCATTGATGGATAGTCTATCATCTACGTAGTAGAACATATTCTTTAAGTACCTAAGTAATTGTTATGTATGGGCTTCATCAAAGGTGTAGGAAAGTAAATAGCACAACTATTTGCTTTTACTGGTCATGAAACACTTTAAATGTTATCAAATTCAGTGAGAGCATTGTGTTAATTAGTGAATAAGGAATTATTGTAGTGTTCTCTAATTCAGTGGGAGCTTCAAGCTTTCTCATCTTAGTAGTAACCCAGATTATCTCAAGATAATCACTATTTCAAATTGTAGACAATCATGTTTTTAGGATAGCCATGTGCGTTTCCTGACAAGACAATGTAGTCCTACATATACTTGTTAATTCTATAACACAAATCATATTGAATCACATAAACAACGTGTGTCGTGTTGTTTATTTGCTACATGATATTTTTCGATGCACAAGTGGGAGAATTATTTATTGTGTGCAAAGAAACAACACATAGATATATGATTGTAGGATTATCTTAAACGCAATGTAAGTGATCTATGTTCTAATAGGACTTATACATTTAATGTGTAAGATTATCTTATTTAGAACATGTATCAATATGATAACAAGACAACTTCAACTCTAATATTTATGTATTCTTAGAATGACATAAATAAATGAAGTAAATAAATTAACTTGAAATTACTATTGAAACCAAATGGTGGTGTTCACAAATACTTTAGTTATACATGTTTATATCTTCTTATAAACATGAAGTCTTTTAACTATTACAAGACTTATAATAAAGTAAGACGTTAACTTGATTTAAACAAGAAGTCATTGAGTTGATCAATGATTTATAACATATAGTGGGAATATAACAGTTTATGTCTTCTTGTTGAGACATGGACATGAAGTGACTTGTTCAAAAAATACTTACGTTATATAACATGCAATTGGCTTAGAAATTCTATTAATTTGACTTAGTTGGTGAATAGATAAGCCAAACGAAATATATTTATCTTACATATTGTTAGTTTGTCTCACAATATTAGTTCTAATGAAACACCACAAGTTTGTGGTGTGTTCAGTTAGGGAAATCAAACTTTTGTTATATTGTTTGATTAAAGATAAATATGACTTCTTTTCTTTCAAAAGTTATCAAGGTTAGAAAATTGAGTATGGATTGAATATACTCAATTAGACTCCTAGAAGATTAATAAGACACCATTGTATTATGAAATGTGATGAATCACATTAAGTCTTAAAATTAAGTTCTGAATTGTTAAACTAGTTATGAATAGTTTATTAACAAACTAATGTTAGGAACTGTCAATATGTATTTGTAACAAACTAACGTTATATGGTTGCCTTGATTGCTAAGTATTTATAGATAGTCTATATATTGCTAAAGGCAAGTGGGAGTTTTTATCTTGAAAAGATAAAATTATAAGATACATAATCTTCTAAAAACACACTAGTAAATATCATGATGAGGCTAAACATGAAAATGATAGACCTCAACATGATAAAATTATCATTCATAGATTCACAGGGATGTCTGAGATATTTGATTGATATGCTGAATTACAGGATCAATGTAAGCCTGTTAATCATAATGATGCATTTACAAAATATTGAATTGTGGTAAATTGCTCATACTATGAATGTTGAGATGCTGTCCATAAAGATAAATCAACTTTGAAAACTTCATTTATCTTAATGAGTTTCTTAAAGAGAAGAAAAAACCTAGTGGTTTAAATCTTTGTGTAATAAATCATATGGACAAAATTGTACACATATTTTAATACATGTCTTATGACAAGATTATTAATCATACTTAAGCAATAAGCTATGATTGAATACTCTTTCTTAAGCACATTAAAGATACAAAGATGGTAATTATAATACTCATTTCATGAATATGAAATTTGACAATGGATTATAAAACTCTTTCTTGTATAATTACTTAATTAAGAGTTTTATAAATTCATATAATATTTGAAAGTGTACAAAATGCAAGAATCCAAGTATGGATAAATGCATGCATCAAGGAGATAAGTCTTATGTTTAAATATTAAATCCAAGTTTTGATTTATAATTTAAAAAATATAACTCCTAAGAATTTCTGAAAGCTAGTAGCAGTATTATGTTTACTTACTTAAATCATATATGTTGTATAACATATAGGAAGTAACATTCCATATAAGTTAAATGTTAATTCTTAACTTGGAATGAAACTTTACTTGAAAGATTTAATAAGTAAAATATACAACCTTGAAATATATGTTTATTAATGTAAACATGTGCGGTAAATGAATCTAATAGAACATAATATATCATCTAGAAAGTTTAAATGGATATGTAGTACATGAATAAAATTTAAGTTTGACACAAGGATTTTTCATGTACATCATGTTGTTGTTATAAAGATGATTTGACAATATTGATACCTAATTGAAAGTTATTAGATAATTGTGTAATGGATATTCTAAAGGAATATATTTGGATATAGAATCACATCCTCAGCCTGGAACAACTTCCAGATTCTATAGATGAACACTTTGTCAATTGTCATAGCCAACAAACTTGAAAGTTTGGAAGGCATCAAAACATTACACAATAGATATTAAAGTTTACGGAAAATTTTAAAGAGCATATTGTTATTTGCATACAATGATGCTAATGAAATTGAGATGACACTCATCCTTATTTATAGCCATATGTACTAGTTATGCTTAACTAAGAGTATAGTTGCATTATACATTAAAGAATAAGAATACTTTAAACGTTAAAATGTTTGAAAGTTTGATTTTCATAAATTGGTGATTGAGGACGTTATACCATTTATGAAATACTATGTGGCAATATTAAGACAATTGAATGCACACATAACAAAAACTTCGCTAATTTAATTCTTGAAATAAGTATTCTCAAAATTCAGATAAATCAAAGTTAGTTGAAATAATGCCTTGTCAACAAATATGATTGTCATTACTTGATTCATAATTGCCAACAAGTATGATTGTTATTACTTGAGACAAAATTCATTCACTAGATTTTTCATGCATTGATCTATTTAGTATTTGGATAAGGGATGTTAAGCAAATTATTATTTATAATGAATTAAAGTACTTAGTACGTTTATTTTCATTAATAATAGATTGTTTCCCATATTTGCATGTTTAAATCCATGAATAACTTGTGTTATTCAAAATAGTCCATTGTCGATTAATGATATGGGAATATCATTGAATTAAGACAAATCTAAGTTTTGGTAGAATATACTTAAGTATATTGATGCGTAGGACATGTCAAATTCACATGATATTCAATAAATTGAATATAAGACAGATCCCAACCGCATGATTGTACTTTATGAATCTTTGTCATTAAAGTAAATCATGAATATTTATCCTCATACTTGAGATACTAGATAACTACTGTGGATGTAGCTTATTTTCTGTAAGATAGTCTAACGCTATCCGTAACTGGTAGTTATAAGGGCTATTTTTAGAAGTGATGCAAAGTTCATGGGTTATGCTTGTAGTCAAGAAAGAATTTATTCCTTCAAATTTGTTTTGAAGTATAATACTGCTGAGCCCCTCGTAGGGTTGACAAGATGTTTGTACGGCCGTACCTAAGGTCTATCGGAATACGTTCAGATGATTTGGTAATCTTGCTTGATCATAAATAATGAGAAACAGAATAGTTAATTATGGAATAACTTAGATCCATATCCATATTATCATAGTATTAGAAACAAAAGGATAAGTATGATGATGATTCATCAAAATATTTTTTCCAGAAAACCACACTCATGGTCGTTATGGGGGCATTGGGGGTGTTATGCTAGACTAACCAATGTCATTACTATATTAATGTATATCCAAGTGGGAGCTGTTAGTTTTGTGGATAAAAATTAATGTAGTATGACCGGATTCGAACACGAGACTTCGAGATTGCACACATTACGTATGAGTTTCAATGTTTTAATAATTATTATATTAAGTTATGTTTAATTATTAAATTCACAAATAAACACTTAACGGTTGTTAGTACTTAACGGGAATTGACTAACGGTCGTTAGAGGTCAAGAGATACGAAAATAAGGAAACAAGCCAAGAAGGATCTAGAATCCTTCTTGGGCTCTAATTTTCGGCCAAACAAGAGAAGGAGGGGTTTCCTACCCTAACTTGGTCTCCAAGATTGGATTAGTATAAATACAAACCCCTTCTATTCATTCTAATCATCTTTGATTCCTTTCAAACCCTAACTTATCTTCTTCTCCCCACTTTTGTGCTTAGTAAATCGAACTACACCCTTCTAGGGTTCTTACTAGATTTTCTAAGCTCAAACATAAGTGTTTGGTTTGTTTGTGATTCAAGAACCTAGCTTTTCTCATTGAAACGTTAGTAATATGTGTGTACAAGAACAAAGAACTAACATACTTTTGTTAGTGATTTTTCCCATTCGACTTTGGTGATTGTCGAATTCCATAAACCCTAACTTAGGGTTTTACTTGGTTCTTGATTACTTGATTTCTTGTTTTGCTAGAAATCACTAAGGTACGCATATCCTTTTAATTTGGTTAATATATTTACATGTATTTGATCTTTACTTCCACTGCATGCTTTGATGATGTTATATGTTTATATATAATTGTTATGATTCATAAATTCCAACAACTCCTCCATGTCATCCAAATCTTAAATTACCTCCTCCTTTTAGAATTTACCAATAGATATCGGGATCCTACAAACCTCATGACCTCCAACCAAACAAGTTTCTATTGGAAAATTAAAGTAATTGACCGATGTTTTCAACACCAAATTCCTAGCCTCATAATTATCAATAATTAATGAAAATACCTTATTATTATTGATCAAAACTCTTGAATGAAACCACTTGATTGTTGGTAGTCGAACCTACCAATTCTGCGATGTCAATAGGTTTAGCCAGGGTGCCGCTACTACGGGAATCACTTTTGCTTTCTTTTCCTTTGGCTACTAAGATGTCGACATTGATAACATGACGTCGACCATGGAGGAGTACTAGGCATATGAATTAGCAAAATCTAAGAACCCAAGTTGTGATGTTGATATTGACCAAATGACTATCGAGGAGTTTGAATTATACAAAGGAGAGAGATCTAAGAGGAAATGTAGTTCACGCTATCCCACTTATGATTGCACACCCCAGTTTTACCATCAATCACCATGCCCACCGATTCCTCTACAAGAACAAGAGGAGTTAAGCTTAGAAGAAATCTTGGATGACTTATTCAGAGAAAGAGAAGAAAATGCGAAGAGAACGAAAGAGTTTTTAGGTAGCTTAACTAATAGGATAAGTTAAAGAGAAGATATATATTCATGATGCACATGAAGCTGAATTTGAAGAGTATGGGGATGTTGGCCAAGTGGAGGATTCGGTTGATGAATGTGAAGAAGATTTTGTGGATCGAGTAGATATTATCATGAAAAAGGAGTATGTTTCCTTTAATCCAATTAAGAATGAAGAGGAGCTCGAAAGGTTGCTTGATGAAGACCCATTTTCATCATTTATGGAGATCAAAGAACACACGACGAGTCCATTTAACATTCCTCAACAAATTTGGCATTAACATAAAGAAGAGTTCAAGCGATCTCATTTATCAACCGAACAGGACAAGGTAAGGAGGGAAATCAAACCTCAATTTAGGTATAATTTACAGCTAATATTTTCCTCTCTCGTGGCATACTTACACCATGTTGGTGTGTATCACTACTACCATTCGAATTTAATTTTAAGTGTGGGGATGGACACCCTATTACCTTATAAATAAGGGTAGAGTCAAGCTCGAACTTAATCAAAAACAAGCGCTTCATGGGAGGCAAGGTATCTTTATTTTATGTTTTGTTTTTATGATTTTACGCTTGGGTTTTGTTTGAGAACCAATTGTAAGAATGCTATCGAGAAGCAATCAAGGCACCTTTTGAAATTTTTGGAAAAAATCAAGTGCAAAAAAAGAAAAATGTATTCTATAAAAATTGGGACGAATTAATTAAAGGCAAATGATGCAAAGGTGTAAAGTGAGAAGTGAAAAATATATGTTTTAATACATATTACACATATCGATACACAAGTTAAATGTTTAACAAATGAGAGTTGGAGGATTGAGCAATCACTAAGTAGTTGTTTTAAGTAAGGTAAACCACCATTAGCATCCATGCCTTAGAAACACCATCGTAAAGCCTTACAAACACCTTTGTAAACAATTGTTGGCGTGTATACATGACGCAAGTTTACTACTTCAACGGATGAAAAGCCAGCTGAAGCTGCCTTTTCTTACATAATTTTGCCGGATTTCTATAAATAGTAATCACGGGCGGTTTCCCATCTGATAAAGCAACGTGTGCAATGCTAAAAGATTCACCTTTTTCAGAAGCAAAGTTCCACTCGTTCATACTTAAATAAAACCAGTCCTTCTTTGCCACTGAAGTTGATTTAACTTCGATATATTCCTTGCTTTTATCCTTACCTTTAACAAGAATATCATACGGTAGTCCGGACTCTTTAACCTTATTGACCCATTTCACCTTTTTGCCACTAAGGGTGGAAGAAAAGTACCTGAAAGCCACACGTTCTCCTACCCTCCCAGTTATGACATGTTGTGGGGGAACTGAAACTGTATTTTTTCCTTTATTAATAACAGAATCTGATTGGTCATTTAAAGCTTCATCATCTTTCAAGATTTCAAAGGGCATCAATGAGTCTGGATTTTCATTGATGATCCAGTCACCGTTACTCTCAAATAATCCTTCTGCAGCATCCAGTTTTGTTTCATCAAACCCGGGTGTGGTTTTCCAATGGACAGGTGGCCAACTTAAGTTTTTTCCAAACTTCTTAGTGGTAGTCGACCCCACTTCTTTTGTCTTCGATGCATATTTTAAACATAATGCAGGTTTCCCTCTTGATCTTCTTTGGAGCTTCTTAGATGTAGACTTTGCGGGACTTAAAACATCCAATGACCACTTGGATTCTTTTCTTGGGAGCTTCAATAGTTTTTGCTTATTTGTCGAAAACAGCTCCATTTTCTCCTCTATGTAACCTGATTCTGTCGTTAAAATCATGTGGAGAAAATTTGCTAAGGGCAATTCAGGAACTCCGGCAACAAGAAAACGAGAAAGCTCCATAGAAAGCGAGTGGGAATCTGAATCAGATGCAGGAGTTGCATACAGGATGTTGTCCTGCAGAAGACAACTGCACTCAAGTCGCTTATTGGATTCAATACCATATTTCTTTATGACGTTCTTGTAGAACAACTTTTCCACCACGACAATCTTTAGGTTCTTGAATTCAGAATATTCTTTTCGATGGAAGCTATAAATGTAGCGTTGAGCATAGGGGAGAACCCTGTTTATGAAGTTAGTTAGAAAGCTATTATCCATCATGCCAGAGTATTTTGCTTCACGAGTCACAACCTGCAGAAACCATAAAACAGACGAATGATACAAAGTACTTCAACTTTATATATACAATTATCCCTACAGTCACCGGCAGCACAAAACCATCTGTGACATATTTGTTAAGTTTGAAAAAAAAATGGATGGGGCGGGTGGGTTGTAAAATGGGTCAAACAAGTTGAGTTTGAAACAGTTTGTTTCAACAATCAGTTTTGTGGATAACAGGTTAGGTTGACCCACAATCAGCTTTTTGAGCGACTTTTTAAAGATAACGCGTTAATAACGATTACAAAAACAATCTAATATTTTTTAAAGTAAAACCATGTAAGAGGCTGTAAGCATTGAAAATACACTTTGGGCAACTTTCAACTCATTTGACTGTTCACCCATTTGACCTGTTAGGCAGATAACGTAACACAAATCAACCCATTTATAAGTAAATGGGTTGAAATCCCTACCTCTCTTTTCGTTCTAGTATTATAGGCAAACGAAAGATCACACAATGTCTTCATAAGATATAAGTTGAACCAAGAAAAACCAATAAAGAAATTTTATGTTGATACAGAAGTCCTTTTAAATTCGTTCTCATATATTTTATATTTGAATATTTGCTAAGTGTTAGTATGTGTGTGAGGGAGAGCCAATGTGAATACCTCAGAAAGAGAAGGGATTCCCAGTCTCCGTAATAAAATAGAAACCTTATCCTGAAGCATTTTCTTTTCTTCAGTACTAAGCTTCCCAAAACTCAAAAAATGAACATTCTTCAAGTTCATGAATTCTTTTCTTAGTTTCTTATTGTCACACCAACATACGAGACCAAATGATTGATGCAGTGATACCCATTTATTTTGCACAGTCGGAAAGATCCTCGTTTTCCATTTCTCCATACTCTTCTTCATGTAATCAATATCTTTAGAACTCAGAACCCTCGAGTCTAATCCATCACTCCATTTTTTTAGAACATGGAAAAACTGACACATGAAACAAAATAACGATGAGAAAAAGCTTCCTGTATATATGAAATTGGCCACTTTAGGTTATTGTCCATTAATATATGAAACGAGTCACCTGGTTCGACAGTCACCCAAAGTACAAATAAGAATAAAACTATGTTTTTTAGCTGAAGTGGAAATGGGTCACATGGTTTGAAAGTCGTATAAATAAGAATAAAACTATGTTCGACAGCAAATGGTCAACCCATTTAGACACGCCTACTTTGCCACCAAGAGTATATGCATAAACAAATGACTATATTACTTTACTCACTGTTTTAGCTGCCTGATATGGTAAACTCTCGGTTGATAACTGTAGCAGAGACTGCAGATAGCTAAGGAGAGGAGGATTTTCAGCTACTCCAAACTCATTCACAAAGAAATTATGGAGGCCGGGATAAACATTGCATAACATCTTATTGAAAAGAGGATGAATTGACTTTGTTTGTTCTATTAAAGAATCATGCCAATATACTTCATTGGGAGATAAAAATGAACCAGACACCACTTCATGCGTGGAACTAAACGAGTCTGGAACAAATATGAAAGCTTGAGAATGCAATTTCTTGACTATCTTTCGCTTTGAGATGCTCATCTCATTCGATAAGTATGTGTAGAACTTGGACATCTGAGATATGCTGGTAAAGGTAAATTTATAAATGGTTAACAAGCAAGTTAAAGGAAAAGAAAAGACAAGAAAAAAAAATATAGAAAAAAAGAAATTGAAATAGTGATACCTGGCCCTGAGAGGTATCTTAGATCCTCTCCAAACTTTGAGAATTGATAATGCATCATCAAGAGTGACTGTTTTCTTCAAGCCAATATCATTCGAAAACTTCACAGAGCTCACCTATTTAGCAACAAAAGTATAGCATATTATAGACTTATATTTCCATAGAGTTACAACTTTTCAGACGAAATAAAATTAAAGTACTAACCTTTGGAACAGTGTATGGTGCCCTTTGACCAAGAACTGTACGCACCACTACACAGTTATGGAACAAATCTTTAGGGGTGTGAAGTCGATCATCCATACTAGAAGCCATCCATGGATAATCATGAAGCATTCTTATAACATAAGATTTAAAAGGTTTGTCACTAAAAGAATCGTCCCATAGTGTATCAAGTACCTTTAAAAGGTACACACCTTTTTCCTTATTACCGTTCGCGGAAACATGTGACAACAAATGCCTCAACTCCGGAGAAGTATATTTTATGACCTCAGCATGCTTTTCGACTTCAACTACTTGCACAAAATCAGTGACTCCTAATTTCTGCAGAAACGCTCTCCATTTCAATGTTCCGTTAGGTGCGGATTTGTAAACCGGGTGTTTCAAATAACCGATATCAATCTCATACCATGTCATATTGGCCCCAATGACCAACTTGTTCATATCAACTGGATTCCCGAATTCTTTACTGAAATGAATTGGCACATCAACAGGCCGTTTGCACCCATAATTTGTGGAAATATAAGCATTGTTACTTAACTGTGAGAATATGTGCTCCTTCTCCGGACTGCATTTGGAGCACCTTGATTCTAGATGATACATTATAAATGATAGGTACTCAATCATCAACTCCCTACTTTCCGTCAACACTTTTTCATCACATATTGACGGTAAGATGTGCAATTTAAAAACTTCATGAGCAGATAACCTCTGGACGCCAAATTTGTAAAGCATTTCGGTTATGTTTTCAGGATGATCACCAAAAAGGTCCGGATCAACTATTCTGAGTTTCGGACTTGGATACAACTTCCCAAACATTTCAAAACCAGGCTCATCCCTAAGAAACCAGATTCCACTTTCGCTAATTGATGCATAATTACCATCTAAAAGAGGAATAAACGGTAATTGGCTGAGGGAACTTATAACATCAAACTCGGTTTCATCAACCAACATCAAAAACAAAACATTCAGCCAAGAGGATAGCCAACGGAGGCCTAATGATTTAAGAGAATCAGCCCGACATAAAGATATCATAACTTGAACAAGAAATTTGGGTCCACATTCTTCAATGCCTAAAGCTTGTGCCAATGAATCTGAGAGAACCACATCTTTATTCAAGTAGCCGACACCGAGATGCTCCCTTATCAAACTATCAGGCAACAAAGCACGGATTTGTTGTGTCCAGTTTCTCACTACTTTACATGGGCGGACCCACTCATTGCAGCCCCCTTCTAGAAGCAGACAGTTAGACACACGCAACTTAGAGATAATCATATATGGAAGGGAAGAAAAAAACCCGCAAACTTCCTCTCCAAGAGGAACAAAGCTCAAAAAGATGGAAACACCTCTTGCAGGATTCTCTTTAAAACATGGAAGGCTACAGAATGACAGTTCAGCTCTCACAAACACATTTGGAAACTCAGATAGTAACCACTGGTTCCATGGACTATCTGCATCAATTACTTCCATTGACGAGCAAACAATAAAATCTGCTTGGATGATAAAATTAAAACCGTAAGACCCTATTGGACGAAGAGAAGCAAAAACAAGTTGTGGGTATAGATCTGGGGTGTAGTTTCCATCATTTGAATCTTCTAACTTAAATGCCATTGATATTTCAGTTGTTTGGACATCCTGCCGGACATGATCCGCATGTGCTCTAAACTTTTTGATAAACCAGGTTGTTTTTTCATAATTAGAAAATATATTAATCATGCCGTCTCCAACAACTTCTTTTCTCGTGACAATGGAAGAACCAAGTACCGAATCTATGTACTTGATACATTTAAGCTGGTGAAGGAATAGCATTACATGCGGATGGAGTTTACAAAATATGGAAATTATATCCTCGACTGCAAGTGCTTCATTTTTCTTTGGAAGTATTATGCACGTGTTCCAACGTTTTTCATCCTCTGGATCACAATCCGAAGTGGCCATCTTGCAAAACTGAATGACATCACGAGGTGGAACAGCTGTTGCCAAACCGTCACTTATGTTAAACTTGATATTGAACTCATTAGAGTGTATTTCCGGAGCATCACTAACGCGAAATACAGATTTGAAACCAACGCCTTTGTTATCAATATAACTATCACCACTAGGTTCCTTCTTTTTGATATTGCAAACATCATCACGAAGTGCTTTAATGCTTTCAACAGAAAATCCTTGATCATTATTCAACACTATAACACCTGTTTCTTGAAAAATGAAGGTCAGAGTCGCCTCCACGTCCCATGGATACACATTTTCGTCAGCATTTTGAACCTAAACATTACATAACACACATCGATTAGAATTATTGAAAGAAACGAGAAACTTGTAAAAAAACTTTCACATATTTTTGTCTTTTTACCATTTGAAGTAATATACTTCTGTCAATATATAAGAATGAAGTGGTAACTAGTTACAAACTTATAACATACAAGGTACTAAGATACAAGTCTGTTACATTAAATGCTAACAAAGTTAGATATTGTTATAAACAATAAAGTATGTTACTTTTTTGTGCAATTTTCCCTATAACTAATGCACTACCAGAGCATCCGCAGTGGACACTTGACCACTACCCAAGGACACGTTGACTTCCTTTCACAACCGCTATCCTACCACTTTAACCCAGCGACTCGTTCCTTTCTCTAGCACTTTCATCATCACCATTAATCACTTGCTCCACTACAATATACCTCTCACACACACATACCATTAAAAAAATAATACAAACGGTTTGGTTCAGTAAGAAATTAGCAACCAAGAGCACCATTTTCCGCTCAGACGTTGACCAAGGTGCAACCGTGAGCCTGGTTCCACTTCCCTCCCATAGCCCATCTCACACCATTGTTGAAGTTCTTAGTGGTTGCTTAAAAAACACTAGGGTATGTTTGGCAAAGAGCATTTAGCATTTTGTAATTTTCTTAAACCACTACTTTTGAGACGCGTTTAACTTTTATATCATTTTACATTTTATAATCACATATAGAACTAATTCTACCAAACCTCTAACTAACTTTTACACCATGTTACACTTTATGCTCAGTTCTCGAGTTTTTTTAGTAAGGAAAAGTAAAGAAACATTTTCAACAACATTTTACATCAAAATCAACCAAATCACCTTTCTATTTCGGTCGTTTTCCTTTCCTTTTCTTTTTCTGTCAATTTCCTTTTTTTTCCCCTCAGTGATAGTCGAGAACACAACATTTTTTGTTTCACTTCATTTCTTTACTTTTCCTTAAGTGATACTCGAAAACACAATGGTACACTAAGCTAGAAGTACTAATCAACAAAAAGTTGTACAATATATATGTTGTTTATTACGTAATGCTTCTTGACACATACTAGTAGTAGTAGTAAGCAACAAGATAGAATCATATAAGTAAAGAAACAATAATAAACATTGAAAGGGTATACTCACAAGTTGAAGAACAAAATTTGATCTCTGAATTATAGGATAATAATTATTGGTTGATGATGACTTGCTGACTTTCAGACCCATTAGTATAAAACAATGGTCAACGTTAAATATATAGTCAAAAATGTAAGTTAACTACTGACATACAAAAGTCGTCGGAAGACTTTGAGGGTGATCAGTTCAGTTGTGATTTTTTTAGGAAGAAGAGGAAGGACATAAAACATAAAAGTGTTACATTACATGGGTTTGGTTTCGAAGAAAATGTATGTGGGGCCTAGTTTTTGGTTTAATTATTGTATTTTTTTTTCTTCTTCTATTTTTTTAAAAACTTTTTGTTTCTTTAATATCCTGTCTCAAAATTATAGTGCGCATTTCTTTTTTAACATTTCTCAAAATAATTGTTCACTTTTCTTATTAAGTAAAAACCAGATAATATATTAAGGGAATAGAGAATATATTAGGGGAATATTCTTTTTAAGTGATCGAGATTTATAATTTCCCATATTTATTAAACTTTGTAATAATTTTGAGACGAGGGAGTATTATTTTTAGATTTGTACATCGGTACCCCTAAATTTACAAGTAACACACCCCTTTATTTTATTTTTTTACTTTTTATATTTTTATTTTATTATAAAACTGTGAAACTAAAAATACTATATAGAAAAACAAGTTAAAATTAGTAAAACACAAAAATTGCAAAGCATAAAACTATAAACAACTAATAAATTTGGTAAAACTGTTGAAAAAATGTACGAAAAATAAAATATAAAGTTTGACAAGTTAATCAAGTTTCGGCCAAGTTGTTTCTTTCAAGTCAAATGCTTGTGTGAGCTCATAGAGTTTGTGCTTGTAAAATAAGACTAGCCACTTACTTGCGCATTATCGCAGTTGGTATTTTTTTTTCTTTTTTTTTTCGGCGAGTAAATGTCTTTTGATTATAATTTTTTTAGCGAGCAATTTTATCGGTTGCACAGTTTGCTTGACAATAACTTTATGGGTAGTGAAAATTTTCGGTTAAAATAGCTTTAAGCAATAGTAATGAATGGATGATATTGTTGTAAATTAAGTACAAAAAGTGCCTAAACTTATTCACATTATTTTTATTTTATTTTGTAGAGAAATAATTGAGTAATTTATTTTTGGAGTTGTATTTTTTACTCACAATTTTTTATTATTTTTAGTAGTAGTTTAGCCTTTTATGTTGTGTTTATTTACATATATAGATGAAAAAAAAAAAAAAAAAAAAAAAAAAAAAAAAAAAAGTGAATCATGACAAATTAATGTATTAGTAAATTTGTTTAGAAAAACGTGAATAAATTTTAAGAGTAATTTAGTAAATTTATTATGCTCAAATTTTCAATAATTTCATCCCTCCCTTATATATATTATAAATAGCTTATAGCCTAAGCTTTGTGTAACACATAATTTTATTACAAGATCAAGCTATAATATTCTAACTAACTGCTAGCTTTTGCTAAGCATACACTAAGTATAGCTAGAAGTACTAATCAATAAAAAGTTGTACAATATATATGTTGTTTATTAATGCTTCTTGACACATATATACTAGCAGTAAGCATCAAGGTAGAATTATATATATGAATAAACAAATAATAATAAACATTGAAAGGGTATACTCACAAGTTCAAGAACAAAGTTTGATCTCTGAATTATAGGACTATAATTATTGGTTGATGATGACTTGCTGGCTTTTTGACCCATTATATAAAAATGGTCAACGTTAAATATATAGTAAAAACTGTAAGTCAACTACTGACATATGAAAAGTCGTCGGAACTAAGAATGTGGTTTTTTTGAGGAAGATCAGTTGTGTTTTTTTGGAGGAAGAAGAGGAAGAGACATAAAAGTGTATCATGCATGGGTTTGGTTTCAAAGAAGAATAAGTGGGACCTAGTTTTTGAGTTAATTATTGTCCTTTTTATTCTTTTCTTTATTTACTTTTGATTTCTTTAATATTTTCTTTTCTTTTTACATAAAGATAAATTAATTTGGTGAGTGATTTGCTTAGCCATGAAGTAGTCGGACTAAAATCTTTGTGCATGAAGTGCAAAAAGTATATGTATGAAATAACTTAACTCATACTAATATGCACTGTAAGTATGTTTGGAAAATGGAAACATTGACATAATTGTTTAATAGTCCAAACTTAATTTTGACTGACTTAGTCAAGTTTCGGTCAAGTTGTTTCTTTCAAGTAAAACTTGTGTGAGCTCATAGTGTGTGCTCTTGTAAAATAAGAATAATCGAGTATTTGCACGCACGTTGCGGTTGTGGGTATTTGTGTAACTTTTTTTTTTTTTTTTTTTGAGTAAATGTCTTTTGATTATAAGTTCTTTGGCGAGCAATTTATTGCGCAGCTGCATAGTTTGCTTGAAAATATTTTTAAGCAATAGTAATGGATAGATGACATTATTATAAATTATAACTATATAACAATAAGCGGGCTCTTGGTAGCCGTGCCAAAAAACAACAACACTGTAGCACTAAAATAACTAACAGTCGTTAGTTACTAATTAACGGCCGTTAGTTATTTAAAGACTGTTAACTAACGACTGTTATTTTTAACATTTTTTTTTAATTTGTACGAAATCGGTCCTTCATCTCAGAGGTTCGTTGCAAAATTAGTCCTTTAATAATTTACATAATTGGTCCTTCATGTTATACATCCATTGCAAAGTCAGTCTTTGGTCAATAACTTGACATTGGATAGCTAACGACCGTTATCTTTAACAAATTAAAAAAAAAAAAAAAAAAAAAAAAAAAAAAAAAAAAAAAACTTGGTCCTTCATCTCTGAGGCCCGTAGCAATGCGCGGCTTACATCCTAGTTAATTACAAAAAGTGACTAAATTACCCCTAAACTTACTCCCATTATTTTATTTGTAAAGAAATAATGGAGTAATTTATTTTTGTAGTTTGTATTTTTTACTCACATTTTTTTTAGAGTAAACTACACCGTTCGTCCTTGTGGTTTGCGTTGATCGACGAGTTTCGTCTTTTCACAAAAAAAATGCACCATCCATCCCTAAATGTGAAACGTTATGTATCATTGGTCCTTCAGTTTAACGGAACAAACTGACAATCGACAGTGGGTTTGCATATATCATTTTCATATATTTGAGTTGTGGGTTTGTTTATATCACCTTTATATAAGGGGTTGTTTATTTTTAATGAAGATAGAAAATGATGAGTTAATGTTTCTGGGTTTTGATTTTATAAAAATAAGGTGTTGATGTTTATGATGAATGATGATTATATTCTCACTAAGAAAACTGCATCATAATTTGGATCTTAATATACCAAAATATCTTTCTGGATCTTAACATACGATTTGTAAATGTGATTTGTCATTTTTTTTGTTTTGTGGTTTTGGGTCTTTCTTTTTAATTTATTGTTATTGTTCTTGATGATTATAATGAATCTGGTAAAAAATGATCATTTATTTATTTTTAATTGTTTCTAATGATTGATAGTGAATTTTTTTGGATTGATGATGAAAGATGCGATAGAAATGGAACAAATGTACGGATGTTTATATAAAAGAAGTGAAGATTTGTTATGTGGTATGTGGTTTTTGAAGTTGTGGATGATGGGTTGATTTTTGTAGATCCTTAAAGATTGTTTTTATTGGTGGTGTTGGGTAGTGGTCGCCGATTTATGTTGATAGGAGAGAGATACTGGTTGTTGGTAAAGATGATTGATGATGATAATAGATGGTTGTGGGTTTTACGTATTGAAAAATGGAGAGGGGTAGTTGATTTGTTTTTAATATTGTTTTTTTATTTAATATTAAGTGCGTTTGGTATGGTACTAAGGGAATGGAACTATGACTATCATAGTGATTAATGATGTTTGTTTTAGTTGAGAGGGCCCACAACTATGACTATGAAAGTTCAATATTATCCATACTCCATATACCTCAAACTAGAGGGGAATGAAACTTTCATAGTTGAGGACTCACCACTACTATCAAACTCATACCCATTGTCATTCCTTGCAGCATACCAAACGCACCCGATATCAAAGAACATGAAAAGACCCTTATACCTTTATGTATAGGTACATAACGAGCGTTTGTGAGTGCCGTTAAAAGGAAGGATCAACGGTAGATAACGTTTTACATTTAAAGATGAACGGTGCATTTTTTTTTTTCAAAGAACGAAACTCGTCGGTTAACGCAAACCACAAGGATGAACGATGTAGTTTACTCTTTTTTTTATTTAGTGTTTTAATGTTGTGTGTTTATTTTCATATATAGATGAAAATAATTAAGAAAATGAATCATGACAAATTAACAGATTAGTAAATTTGTTTAGAACGGGCACCATAGTCATTTTATATTGTTGCTTAAACAATGTGATTAAATTTTAAGAGTAATTTAGTAAATTTATTATGCTAGAATTTTCAATAATTTCTTCCCTCTGTTATATCTATTATAAATAGCTTATAGCATAAGCTTTGTGTAACACATAATTTTATTACTACGTAAAAGATTAAGCTATAATATTCTAACTAACTGCTAGCTTTTGAAAAACACACGGGTGTTGTTTGTTTGTTAAGAGCCTCTGAATCCGAATCTGATTTGTACATTTGAATTTGAATCTGTGGCGAAAAACTCTGAATCTGAATCTGTTACAAGATTAATCTCTATATTAGCTTATGGTTACGTCTAGGGTGTTAAGTGTCAGTTTGTTATTCTTAGTAAAGTAGGAGTCAGTTTGGTTGGCTTGTGTCTCAAGTCCAACCCGTGTCTTGTTTACAACCGACTTACAAAGTCGGTTTACCCTCCCCCTCATCTCTATAAAAGGAGGTGAGGGGGGGGGGGGGGGGGACGAGTCATGTACGTCATTCTTTCAATACTAATCAAAGTTGATTAGGGTTACTTACTTGTGCAAAGCTCCTCTTTTTCTGTCGATACATATTATCTGTTGGTGTGTGGTTTTCTTCAACGATCGGGTTCATTCCGTGCTAGTAACCAGGTTGTAGGTTGTCGATTACTACAAGTGGTATCAAGAGCTCAGGTTCGTGGGTTTTTGCTGGTTATCTTGGTCGATCGATTAGAAGGGTTTCTCGAAGAAGCAGGAGGTTTTATGTTTTGGGTTTCGGTTTAAAACAACAAGAAGGTACATCAGATCGATGTTGTGTTTGATCGACAAAGAAGAAGAAATATGTTGATTGTTTTGGATATGGTCTTTGTTTTGTTGTCTGCGTATAAAAGAAGAAGAAGGTGAATAGTACATATCTGGTTGTTGCTTTTTGGTTTAAAAGTCAACAAAATTACTTCAAATATTTAACGATTGGTTTTCTTTTGGTGTATATTATATATTATCATTGAATAATAATAATAAGGTTAGTATTATTTTATTCAATAAGGGATTAAATAATTTGAAGGGTATTGCACAAGGGACTTTGTTGGTTTGTGATTGTTAGGTTTTTCACAAGGTTTAACAAATTAATAAAGGGATTAAAGAAAGACTGGGACATATCAGTGAGGCGGGACTACAGGTGCTAGAAAAGCAGGAGCTATTTGAAAAGAAAAGTCTAGGTAAGCTCGATTTTTGTGAGAATTGTGTTCTGGGAAAGTCACATCGAGTCAGTTTCAGTGTAGGAAGGCACTACTCAGGGAGTGATAGACTATGTTCATTCAGACTTATGGGGTCCATCTCAGGTGGAATCATTGGGAGGTAAGAGGTATTTCTTATCTATCGTTGATGATTATTCCAGGATGGTATGGGTTTATATTCTCAGGTTCAAACACGAAGCATTTGGAAAGTTCAAAGAGTGGAAGCAATTAGTAGAGAATCAGACTGGAAGGACGGTTAAAAAGCTTAGGACAGATAATGGTCTTGAGTTTTGTAATCGGGAGTTTGAGCAGCTATGTAGTGAGAGTGAGATTGCTAGACATTTGACAGTTTCCGGGACGCCGCAGCAGAATGGATTAGCAGAACAGATGAATAAAACTCTCATGGATAAGGTACACTGCTTATTAATTCAGTCTGGATTGCCTAAGACCTTCTGGGCGGAAGCGACATGTACTGCCGCATATCTTATAAATAGGTCACCATCGACAACTATTGAGAAAAAGACACCTATGGAAATGTGGTCGGGACATCCAAGTGATTATGGGATGTTGAGGATTTTCGGCTGTGTCGCATATTCATACGTTAAACAAGGTAAGCTCGAGCCGAGAGCGGTAAAATGCGTTCTTTTGGGGTATCCTGAAGGTGTGAAGGGGTACAGACTATATAGGCTTGATGATGAATCACCTAAAATAGTCACTAGCAGGAATGTGGTCTTCAATGAAAGTGTCATGTTGGTGAGTGTGTGAATACTCATCATTTTTTATCAATCAGAACTGCAAAAACATTTAAAAACACTCAGAAATGCATCAAAATACTGAAAATATCCCAAGATTGTGTTTTATATATTTCTGATGCAAAATGATAAAAAACAGATGAAAAACGAACAAAGTTTGCATAATTGGCAGTTTCAGTCCCTCAACTTTCAAAACTTGTCAAAATCAGTCCCTAGACATTTGTTTTGTAAGAAAAGTCACCAAAGGTCCTTTTGAAATCACAAGTTGTCATAATTAGTCCTTTGGTGAAAAATTTCAAAAGTTTACAAGTTTGGTCCCTGTACTTTCAAAATTGGCAGAAATGGCCCCTGAGCAATTATTTTGGATGAAAAAGTCAACTTTGGTCCTTGGGAAATCACAAATTGTCAATATTGGTCCTTGGAATGAAAGATTGAAGAAATTACAATTTTGGTCCCTCAGGTTTGGCAATTTGGCAGAAGAGGTTCCTGGGAATTTTAAAATTGGAAAAATATCATCAAGGGTCCTTATACTATTCATCTTGGCAACTTTGACCCTTTTTGATGACTTTAGGAATATTACATTTTCAGTCCCTCATTTTCAGCCTAATTACAAGCTTGGTCCTTGTGAAATAATAAAAACCAAATGGACCCTTTTGTTTAATATCTATCCCAAGCTCCAAATCCAAGTCCACTGCAAATCCTAACCCATACACCCCTAGCCCATTTACCCTTCCCAGGCCCAACCACCCACAAATAAAACCCTTCCCCGTTTTTTATTACTCCCTCGGTCAACACCCTTTGACCTATCCTTCCCTCCTTCATCACCAACTTGGCCTGCCACACCACTGCTACACTTCATCTTCCCCCTCTTCCTCCTCAGATAACCCACCCCTTGTCTCCTTGGCCTACCACTAAACCCCAAATACCAATTAATGCCCACAAATCCCTCCAAGTAACCTACTAGTGGATAAATAACAATTTGGCGCCAAATCCAATTGAAGGCTGAGATTAAGCTTAAGGCCATCCAAGGGTCGAAAATCAATACAAGAAACATAGCAGAAGAGGACAAAGAAGAAGAGGAACCCTAGTTTTATTTTGAGTATACATAAGAAGCCATTGTAGCCAATTTTGGCAGTAGGTAGTATTAGTAATAGGTTTTAGTAGGGTGTTAGTTTCCAATTTAAGTTTTATTGTGTAATCTCAATTTTGAGAGCTTTAGTGTACTCAAGTTTTTCCTAGCTTAATAAAAAGTTCAAGTTCCTTTAAAAATCTTACTTTTAGCTTATTTTACCTCTGCCATTTGCTTATTTATCTTTTCATTTATGCTTATGTAGGTGGATATAGCTTTTTCAAATTATTTTATTACAAGTTCAAGTTTCATAATCTGTTTTTCCTTTCAAAAATTCCCATCAGTTAAGGTTTTAAGGGGTGTTTGGTTTAGTAAGGTTTTCTTTGGAATAGGTTGTTTTGGTAAAAACCTGAATTTGAATCTGTTCTAGTTTGATATTGGCATTAATTTAGAAACGTTTTCTGCAAATTTGAGTGGTTGCATAGCATTCACATAATTCTTCTTAATCTCATCTCATAAAACTGCTTTTAGAAGTAGAAATTGAGCAATTTGTTTTGAGTATGTTTTAGTTAGCAAAGTTAGTTCCTAGAAGCTCATATTTAGCATATGTAGGTTCTGAGTTAGTATTTTAGTTTACAAACCATTCCTACCCATTTGCCTGGTCCACTGCATCAGCATGCATCAGCCAAACCTAACCTCAGCCCTATTATTGATCCCACTTTTGGTATGTTAGATTAGGAGTTAGAGATTGGAATTGGGTACTTAGATAGGTTGCTAGCTTGTCAATTTAATGGTATTTTTGTTTCAATTTTAGAAATTTCTCTTACAACTCTGCACATGCTCAAAGTTCACTCCTAGGCCTGCAAATTTTTGTGTCTCAAATACCAATCTGTCTCCATTTTTCATGCTTTCATTTCTTCACTAAATGCTTTGAAATTCTAGATTAGTGTCATTTGTTAGCTTGCCTACATGCCACTATTTTTAGTTTATTTTTCATAATTTTTTTTGGTAGCTTATCAGGCCTTTAAACTTGCCCCATTAAACCTATTTTGGTGTTGGGTCAGTTTAAGCTTATGTGGTCTCTATGCTTATTTGTTGGTTAAGTGGCTTAATTCCACTCCATACAAGTACATTTAGGTTATTAGGAGCAATTGTCAGTAGGTTTAGCTTATAGGACTTAGAATTTAGCTTATTGGAGCTTGTGTGTGCTAACAGTTAATGCAATAAAATTGTTTTCACCCTTTGGTCTGTTCTCACTATTCGCAGCCTAGGAATAGGATTGCTTTTAAGTGCTTATTAGGTCCTTGTTAATTGCTTATTCTATTCCCCTAGCTTATTAGGCCCTCCCCTAGTTTAAGATTAGTTTAGTTTCCTTAGGATATCTTATCAGTTGGTCATTTGGATTGACTGATCATTAGTCTCCCCTGCACTAGCTTGTATGTTTCATCAGCCAAACTTCCAAAGCCCGCACAGGGTGCATCAGTGGGCCCCACAACTTGTTCTTTGGCTCTTTTGACTCCCCTCCTAGCTGTCTAGATAGATCAAGCATTCTTTTGGGCTTAAGTCTTCTTGCCCCTAGCTTATTTTACCCATCCTTGTGCCCTGATCACACAGCTATACTGAGTAATCAGATTTGGTCACCAAAGTCCCCAAGCCCTCACTTGGCTTAATTGTGGGACCCAACCCCTGAACCTTGGTTCATTGGAAAGCCCTTCAGGTCTATTTCCCAGATCAGATCTTATTTTGGATCCCCAAACACACCTGTGGGCCCCACAACAGGCTGCAGTTGCTACAATTTGGCCCTTGTAAACTGGCATAAGTGCTTATTTACTTATCTCAAGCTTATTAGTGCTAATCTTTGTGCCTTGTTGCTTGTTTCCTGTCACTCATACTTATTTACACCTTCATTCACTTCTGTTTCATCTCCACAACTTATTTTGAAAGCTTATTTGAGCTTAAATCACCAACTTGAGCCAAAAAGCTCAACTGTTAAGCTCATAAGTTCTCACAGAGCTTATTTGTGAATTCCAAAGTAGTTGCCTTCACAAAAGTTTCTTAGTTACAGTTGCTTATTAGTTTTGTAAAAGAAAATCAAAGAAAAAACCAAAAATAAAAAAGAGATGGCTTCTATTTAAGCCATTTGGCTTATTTTTCTGCTTATTTATAAGCACTTTCTGATTTTAAATTTTTCTTAGGTTCCTTATAACCTTTAGTATTTTTGGTAATTTTTTCAGATTTTTCTCATTTGATTTAGTACTTTTTATAATTTAATCTAGTTTAAATTAATTAAATAATTAGTTTTTAATTAATAATAATTATTTAAAAAGTCTAAAAAATATATTTTCTGTTTTAAAATTAGTTTTATAATATTTTAGATTTTTCTAAATTTAATTTTCATTTTTCTAGTTAAAATTCATAATTAGTTATAATTTCGTATAATTTAAATAATTAAAAATTAATTAATAATTAGTAATTAATTAATAGTAATTACAAGTTTATATAAAACCGGATGAGAACGACGTCGTTTACTCCTGTAGCTACACAGTAGCGTTTTCCCGCCAAAACCGTCCAGGCTCCCGGAGCCCAAGTTTCCCAGCCCACCTTGGCCCAGCGATGGTCCGATATAGAGTTAAGGATAAGATACCGGTGATGAACCACACAATCCTAAATCTCTCTCTCACACACATAATCAACAGGTAAAAAACTGGCTATAATCTGTTTTAAGATGGATATGGTTAGGATTTCGTTGATTTGGGGGTTTTGTTGATTTAGGGGTTTTGTTGATTTGGGGGTTTAATCGGCTAGGATATACTGATATGTAAGGTTTTTTTTTTTAATGCTTTATTGTGCTTTATTTTCATTAATTCATGATTTATTTAGGGTCTTTCTTTAATTTTTTTTCCAAATTAGGGTTTCGTTGATTTGGGGGTTTTGTTCATTTGGGGATTTCGTTGATTTGGGGGTTTGGGTTGGGTTTGCCCGGTCTAAATATTTATGTTAAGGATTTATTCAAATTAAATATGATTAAGAAAAGGGCCATTTTTTAAAGGGGTAACTTGCTTTGTCTGATGTTCAAACTTCCAAGTTGGTATTTTTAATTTGATATGTCTCAGCTTGGTAATTTAAGCTGTAAAAAGTGTTCTGATATGGGAATTAGTCACATTTGGTTATCGAAGATGTACATATTGCTAACTTAGCAAATGTTTTTACATAAAACAATATGCAAACTTACTAGAGTAGGTATATATTGATAAAGCGTATTTGTTATTCTGTGTAGATTTGTGAACTGGTATTGTGACATTGTCCGGATGTTGGCGGGGCAGCATCACAGAAGTGATGTTTGCAGCCACGGTGTTCTAATTTGATATGTCTCAGCTTGGTAATTTAAGCTGTAAAAAGTGTTCTGATATGGGAATTAGTCACATTTGGTTATCGAAGATGTACGTATTGCTAACTTAGCAAATGTTTTTACATAAAACAATATGCAAATTTACTAGAGTAGGTATATATTGATAAAGCGTATTTGTTATTCTGTGTAGATTTGTGAACTGGTATTGTGACATTGTCCGGATGTTGGCGGGGCAACATCACAGAAGTAATGTTTGCAGCCACGGTGTTCTGAGCATGGGCTGAGCACAGGTCTGGGCCGGGTATCCTCTTAAATGTACTTTGGTTTATGCTGAGTTATGCTATGTTGTAACGATGTTTGGTTTGATCATGCGGTGATCAAACGACAGTTTATTGTCACTAGCTGATGGTATTTTTCTATTCAATGGTGTGGATTTTTAAGACGTGCCAAATCTACCTGTATCTTGGCGGGGCAGCACCACAGAAGTGGTGTTTGCAGCCATGGCGGGTTGAAAGCGCATTCTACACACACAGACTATTTATGAAACAGATGAATGGATATGTTTGCAGAATGTGTAATAGTTGTAACGATTGGTATGCATGTGATTTGCGGTTCCGTTTCGGGTATTATTTTGAACTCATATTGGCCAGTTGCTCTTTCAGCCATTTAACGCCCAACACATACATACAGCCATACAGGCAATGATGATTATTATCTTGGTTTATAAATTTTATGACCGTGAATTAGTGACAACAGTATCTTGGCCAGGCAACCTTACCCAAGTGGTGGTTGCAGCCATGGATCGTGTTGGCTTTGGCTGCTATATTTGCAGACCTAAACAATTTCACCATGGGTAAGTTGGCGACACCGGTAGCTTGGCAGGGCATCTTTACTTGAGTGGTGGTTGCAGCCATGGTTGCCGTTCGCCTTTGGTGGTATAGCCACACAACTGAGCCATTGCGTGATGATCATACGGTTTCGGTACATGAATGTGCACCTGAATTCTGCAAGATGTGAGCGCATGTATGTATGTGAGATGAGTATGGGTTGGATTAGGTTACTTAGTATGTTAAAACGTGTTTTCTGCTATACAAAGGTTTTACCATTTGGAAAACAATTAACAGTAACAACTTTCTCGGTGTAAACAAAGGTTTGTATAATTCACTTTAACGTACAACTTATTGCAAATTATGTTAATTTTTTTTCTTTTCTTTTGGTTGTTACGTACAAACTTATTGCAAATTAAGTTAATTATTTTCCGTTTATATATAGTTATATAGTTTTTTGATCAGATTTGCCTATTTTGTTTATGCTACCTAGCTTGCCTCATAAATTGCTTTTGATAACTGTTCTTTGCGTTTAAGCGAGTCAGACCTCATGCCTAGCTAGAAACGATGTTTATTGTGCATTGGTTTGTAAGTCTATGGATACATAATACCGCTGTTTGGGATTGCTCCTTAGAATAGATCATCTTTATGATAAATTAGATTGTGATTCTTTCGCGAATTAGTATAGGGGATATTTGGATTATGTGAAAGTGTGCCAGTAGAAAATGTAAAGCTGATATCAAACGATAGGTATCATAATCTCATTCTTAATATAGTTTAGCCTTTTTAAGAATGAGCTATAAGCCCCCAATATATGGTAACAGAATGTCAATCCAAACACCCCCAAGTTATCGGCTTTGTTGACTGAATGGTATTATTAAGAATAAGTACAAGTGCTGTTGACATTGCTTCCGTGAGGCCGACGAATGGTATTATTATTCACTAACTTGATACATCTCACGCGAATCTGACAGATACCCGACATCGGTTTCCGGTGGTCGTAGACGTTGGTGGGAGGGGAAAGGGGAAGGTCAATGACGTAGCAACGTCCTCACACTATGGTAATGAACATTCCTCTTTTGTGGTTTAGTGTGCATATGTATGCTACATGTTTGTAACAGTTGTCCTACAACGCCATGGAGCGCTGCGTTTCTGATGCTCCATTGCTTGGTGGCTGCGTGATGCGTGGGAATCGCAACAGGCTTTACCTCTCGAGGGATCTCGAGAAGCTTACAACCCCCACCAGGCAGTGTACCTGATCGTTGTAGTATAGTATAGTGACAAGTACCGGGGGATTGATCGTTCAGCTTAGGAATAGTGTCGCTAGGATTAGAAAGCCTAATTACTAGTTCTAAAGGTGAGGGATGATTATTTTTGTGTTTTTATATTTTTTAGAAAGCAATTAAAATCTCGGGTTTTAGAAGAGTGGGCGGAATTAGTTGCTATTCAACTAACCCAATACTAAGATGCAATCAAAATAAAATACTAAAAAATGAAAATAAACTAATTATACTAAGGTTGTGAGCAGTAATTGGAGAAAATGTGTTTACTTAGATTTCACTACTCCCTAGATATCTTTTACACGTTAATTACTTGTTATAATTGCATGGATGACGGATTGTATTCCTTAATACCATTCATGGGGTGGCATACATAACTCCCCAATTCTATGAGCTCTTATCTCCTCCTACACCATGCCCAGCACAACTATAGGGATTGTAAACAGTGGCTCATGCATTAAATACAACCAATAAAGACCTAGTACGCCTCGGTTCATGTTTCTTAAGACGTTCAAGCATGTTACCATTTGGAGATCTGCCAGTTTTCTTAAGCCTAACATATGAATCATTCATCCAAGACAAGAATAAACAAGTAATCAACACATAATCAATATCTAGGTTTCATTAGATCTAAGCAAACACAAAAGAGATCTAGCCTAGCATGATAGAATTAAGACAAGAACATGATATAGACAACCAACACATAGACATATTGATTGAATTAAGAGAACACTTATCTTGATTAATCATGCAAGGTATCAAGGGGTTGGAACCCTTGAAAAACCTGTAAAGTTACACCAAAATCGTCTTTAGGGTTTCTCCCAAAACTTCTCTCTTTTAATGTGAAAAACTAGAAAACTATATAGGAAAATAGGGATGACGGCGTCAAGAACAAAGGTGTGACGCCGTCATCTCGCCGCCAAATACTTCCTCGGACGGCCTTGATCTACTTCTGACGCCGTCAAGGCCTATGCCGTCACACAAATTACTCTTGACGCCCTGTATGTGACGCCGTCATCAACTACGGATTTTAATTCTTGGGGATTTGACGCCGTCAGGAAAACTCTTGACGCCTTCATGAACTCTCGGATTTTATTATTGAGGTTTGACGCCGTCAGGACATTACTCTTGACGCCGTCACCTACTATTCCCAGCATGGAAAATTGAGACTTTGCCGTTTTCTTCACTTTTATGCTCCAAAAACGTTCAAAATGGCTTCTTTTCCAGAATTCACTCTCCAAGTACCTAAAATCACAAAAGGAACGATTTAGGGCAATATTTGATCAAATAAATTCGGATTCGGGGCTTAAATGACCCCCTAAAAATGGATCATTTTTCGCCTCATCATATACCCTTACACTTGAGATTTGCTTGTCGTTAAGCAAATGCGCTTTTATTCTACTCAAAAGACAAGTTAGGGGTCATTTAACACTAATATAAAAGTAATTACAACAAATAATCCTTCCACTAAAGACCAATAGACAAGCACGGAGGTCATATACAAGCACCTCACAAATAGTGTTTAGATACTCACATCTCTCGGGTGTAATAAAGTGTAAATTACAATATGGAAATGGAAGATATCTCTCACTACCTGTCATAGCAAAATAGATTACCATAGGCTTGGGAAAGGATCAAACCTCCACCACATGGCGTAAGCACCTAGGATAAATTATCAAAGAGGTCTTTTAAAGGGTTGTAACGTTAGGTATAGGGATATGAATTACACGGTTTTGTTGGATAAAGGAAGTTATTACTGGTGGCGAGTTAACAATCTTGGTTAATTACATGTACAATATGGCGTTGCTAAGCCAAGACTAGACTCGACTTAAGCTAAAAAATGAAAAATAACAAAAACATAAAATGAACATAGAATGAAAAGGGATGGTAGTCCGTATGTTTTTTTCTCTTTTTCCTTTTTTCTATTTTTTTCTTTTCTTTTTCTTGATTTTTTTGATTTTTTTTTCTTTTTTTTTTTTTTTTTTTTTTTTTTTTTTTTTTTGCATACACTCTTACTCTACCATCCAAAATAATACATCATAGGGGATTGAACATTCCCCTTACACTTGAATTTTTACATACTTTACAATAAACTAATCTAATAACTCGAATTAAGAAAATTAAAACACTTGGAGCACTTTTAAGATTAACGTATATATGGGGGTAATAAAATGATGTTCTTCCCCATTACTCCATAAAATATGTACTTACCCATGAGTCCCAATCGTCCCAAAACAATATGTACAAGGATATGACTCGACTTAGCAACCATGTAATCAATTAGAAAGTTAACTTAGGGTTTAACAAATAACAATAATGCACTAAAAATGAGCGCATACACGGAAGGCTAAGGCGATTTGGTTGTACCTTTAAGTGGGGTGTAACAAATTCTTCCTTTAAGTAAAATGCTTAAAGTTAGAAACGAAAAGATAGGCTCGGAGGGGTGTACTAGGGGTATCGTGTACTAAAAATGAGTACAACGCTAAGGGTGGGGGAAAAATTAGTTGACTTAACTAGCCAAGTAATATGACTTAAATGGTCAAGTAATTATAATACGGGTTTAACACAAGGGTGATCCTAATGCCTCTTATCATGTAGTAAATCCTACTACACGAACGTAGTCTCACTAGCGGTCTCGGAATGCATCACTAACGCAAGTTCTAGAATCTAAATGCTACCGGTACACTCATAAGCACTAATAATGAATGCTTTTCCTATCAAATCTAAAGGCGAACCTCACATATTTGGGTGGAAATTTTTTCTGAATATACGGTTATGTGCTAGTCATACAATCTCCTATCCATGAGACGCTTGCTATGGCTAAAGTTTCACTCCTAAATGTTGTAAAAAATTTTAAATTTGGCGCTAAAATTGCACTAACAAGTATTTCTCATAGTTTTATTACACATCTACTATCAAACAAAACAAACTCAAGCGAAAGTGCATATGTAAGGTATCATCTTTTTACCCTCCCCTTACACTTAAGATGAACATTGTCCCCAATGTTCAAGTAAAGAATGTAAAAGTTAAAAAGTAAAAAGAATGAAATCAAATACTCCCCTGATTCGCTCGGTATGGATAATAGGATAGCCAGGTTAGATCTTCCTCCAAGAAAATGAACAATCAAAGCTTCCCTTCCAGAATATAAATCATCTCCTTGTCGAACATAACCTGTAAAACCTGACAAAATAGACAAGACAACCTCGCGTAAAATCGGCGGCATCCTATATAAGTTACTAAATCCTAGAAAACAAAGTAAGATATAATGCTTGTGGAATGAAGTTTGCAGATTTCCTGGAGATTATAAAACTTAATAATTCACAAAAACCATAAGACTCCGTTAGAAAAACAAAACCGGTAAAATTTCCAGATTTTAACTCCTGACGCCGTCAAGAGTAAACCTCTGACGCCGTCAGAATGGACCTGCAGAAATTCTTATGTTAAATTTCCGGAAAATTTCTGGAAAAACTTGGTCCTACTTCCTGGAAAATCCTGCAAAACTTCATTATGACTCAATACAAGCATTTGACTCTAACAAATATGAATATACATGCTCATTTATTATCGTGGAGAATCATGATCGGTTTGTTTATTAAAAACATATTTGGGGTTTCCCCTTACACTTATCTTTTGCAAAAATACTTCTAGGTGGAGTTAAGACTAGGCCAAACAACAAAGTAAAGTATTTCCACTTTTTAATTGAGAAACATGATCAACCAACAATAAAAACTAAACATGCATACGGAAGCAAATAACAATCAAACAAATAAAATCACACAAAACATGGGTTGCCTCCCAAGAAGCGCTTTTCTTTATTTACGAGTCTTGTAGCTAGTTACTACGTGATACGGGTGAGTTCCTCATTGAGGACATCTTTAGGATCAAACTTAGGTTTCAACTTCCTATCGGTTCCCTTAGTATGGTATGACCTTTCAAACTTTTCTCCATCCGGATCATACAAAGTCATTCTAATATGCCATGACCCGTCACCTTCTTTAGGTGGCTTGTCCCACCTCCATTTACACTTATCTCCCTCTCTTTTCCATTTATTCCTTTCTATGTTAATGGGCATTACGCTAAATAACTCAATCATCTTTCTAAAGACTAAGGGGTCCTCAAAGGGGTCTAGCTCTTCATCTCTAGCTATGAGTTGTTCTACCGAATGTGTCTTTTCAACAAAGTCTTTCTCTAGATAGAATGGTCATTGAGGTCCTATAAAGTTCCTTTCTATCCAAGGTCCATATCTAGACGGTCTCCTATTCATCTCGACCCAATGCGGTGTCGGTTCATCATCACAATCATAACTATGCTTCTTTACATCGTACACCGACCAAGTATCGCCTTCACCTACCGTTATCTTGGATTCCTTGCAATCTATCATGGCACTAGCGGTTGCTAAAAATCCTCTTCCTACCAATAATGGGCATGTAGTGTCATTAACCATGTCTAGGACGTGAAAATCCGCTAATATAGTTAACTTTCCTACGTGAACAACAACATCCTTAATCATTCCAACCGGGTGGGCAATACTCCCATCCGCTAGCCCTATCAATACCTCCGTTTCCTCTAACTTTCCTAGCTTAAGAGTGGTGAATAAGGACAAGGGAATCAAGTTGAGGCTTGACCCTAAATCGGCTAGTGTGTCGAAAGCTTCGGATCTTCCTATCTTACAAGGCAAAACAAATATACCCGGATCATCAAGCTTTTTAGGCAACTTGTTTTGAACGAAGGCGGTTCCATTTTTACCTAGCTTACACTTCTCATATTTTTCTAGGAGGGCACTATAGTAAGGAGCATGCGCTAAGACATCAATGACGGGGCTTTCAAGGTGAAGCTCTTTGAATTCATCGTCAGGGTCTTGCGTAAGAGGTGTTTCAACTATGCTTTTGACCGGCTCTATAGTGGGTGTTTTATTTGATTGGTCTTTTTGGGGAACTTGGTTTTGTTTGAAACACGTGCTCGTTGATTTAACCGCGTAGTATTATAGACACGAAGTGGGTGACGAAACTGAGGATATGGAATTAACGGTTAGTTTCGGATTCTTGACCGTGTCGCTTGGGAGTGCTCCCATTTCTCGGTCATTGAGAACTTTCAACAATGCATCAATTCAAGTGGTCATCTCGCTTTGCTTTTGTTTGAAATCGGCTTCAAACTTAGATATGCGAGCTTCTTGAGATGCCATAAACTTTTACATCAATCCTTCAAGATTGTTGGTACTACCATAGTTGTTAGAAGGATTGTTGTTGAAAGTACGGTTCGATGGTGGACCGTTTGGTTGGTAACGATTAGGCGGATTGGAAGAATTGGGTTGATTTTGTTTCCACCTAAGGTTTGGGTGATTTTTCCATGAGGGGTTGTATGAATCACCGTAAGTGTTTGGCTCGGGCTTGAAAGTGTACCACTTATCTCCCGCTTCGTCGGTACGCGTGGATGCGTAGTCCGCAAAAGCTGTTCCGGGGAGTTCCACACAATCACGAGTGTCATGGGGACCACTACATAATTCGCATGAAGAAGTGATTTTGTTCACTTGGCTTGAAGGCTTAGGAGCATCGTAAGATTTCATGAGAAACTTGACTTGGTCCTCAAGTTCCATGATCCTACGGTCGGGAGTGCTAGAATTGTTCGAAGGCAAAGATATTGCCTTGACCGTTTTGTTCAAATCACGGGGATCATTCCAACTTTCGTTGTCATAGAGAGCAAGATCTTTTATGAGTTCCCATGATTGTTCCGCACTAAGATCACCTAGCTTACCACCGGCTAATTGGTCAATGGCTCGCCTCGTGGAGATGTCGATATGGTCATAAAAAATTTGGACTTGGAGCCAAAGATCTATGCCATGATGAGGGACTTTTTGGAGTAAGTCCTTGAAACGAGTCCATGCTTCATAAAGAGATTCATTTTGACGTTGTTGGAACATCAAGATGTCATTTCTAAGCTTAGTAGTTCTCCCTGGTGGGAAAAATTGAGCAAGGAAACGAGTGGTAAGATCATCCCATGTGGTGATGGATCCCGCGGGTAAACGCTCAAGCCATTGACTAGCTTGATCCCGTAGAGAGAATTGGAATAGGCGTAAACGGGTAGTCTCTCTAGTTTCAACACCTAGGTCTATGGAATCTACGATTTTGAGAAAGTCCTTAAGATGTTGGTTTGGATCTTCGGAACGAAGTCCATGGAATGCACATCCGCTTTGCACCAACCGGATGGTGTCGGATCGCAAGGGGGTCACATTGGCTCCGGTGAGCTCAATGGTGTTTCGGTAGCCTTGGTGGCTAGGTCGGGAATACTCTCCTAAGGTTCGGGGCCTAAGGGGTTCTAGTGGTGGGTTTTGTTGTGGTGGGATGATGGGTTCAAAGATGTTACCATCTTCCATGATGTCGGATGGTAAAGAGTTACGAATAAAGGCACAAAGAAATAAGATAGACTAAAGAAGACCTAAAAATAAAAATAAAACCTTACTAGAAAGGAATCTAGCAAGTAGACCTAATAAAAAGAAATCCTAACCTAGACAATAACTATTCCCCGGCAGCGGCGCCAAAAACTTGATGCGTGGGAATCGCAACAGGCTTTACCTCTCGAGGGATGTCGAGAAGCTTACAACCCCCACCAGGCAGTGTACCTGATCGTTGTAGTATAGTATAGTGACAAGTACCGGGGGATTGATCGTTCAGCTTAGGAATAGTGTCGCTAGGATTAGAAAGCCTAATTACTAGTTCTAAAGGTGAGGGATGATTATTTTTGTGTTTTTATATTTTTTAGAAAGCAATTAAAATCTCGGGTTTTAGAAGAGTGGGCGGAATTAGTTGCTATTCAACTAACCCAATACTAAGATGCAATCAAAATAAAATACTAAAAAATGAAAATAAACTAATTATACTAAGGTTGTGAGCAGTAATTGGAGAAAATGTGTTTACTTAGATTTCACTACTCCCTAGATATCTTTTACACGTTAATTACTTGTTATAATTGCATGGATGACGGATTGTATTCCTTAATACCATTCATGGGGTGGCATACATAACTCCCCAATTCTATGAGCTCTTATCTCCTCCTACACCATGCCCAGCACAACTATAGGGATTGTAAACAGTGGCTCATGCATTAAATACAACCAATAAAGACCTAGTACGCCTCGGTTCATGTTTCTTAAGACGTTCAAGCATGTTACCATTTGGAGATCTGCCAGTTTTCTTAAGCCTAACATATGAATCATTCATCCAAGACAAGAATAAACAAGTAATCAACATATAATCAATATCTAGGTTTCATTAGATCTAAGCAAACACAAAAGAGATCTAGCCTAGCATGATAGAATTAAGACAAGAACATGATATAGACAACCAACACATAGACATATTGATTGAATTAAGAGAACACTTATCTTGATTAATCATGCAAGGTATCAAGGGGTTGGAACCCTTGAAAAACCTGTAAAGTTACACCAAAATCGTCTTTAGGGTTTCTCCCAAAACTTCTCTCTTTTAATGTGAAAAACTAGAAAACTATATATAGGAAAATAGGGATGACGGCGTCAAGAACAAAGGTGTGACGCCGTCATCTCGCCGCCAAATACTTCCTCGGACGGCCTTGATCTACTTCTGACGCCGTCAAGGCCTAGGCCGTCACACAAATTACTCTTGACACCCTGTATGTGACGCCGTCATCAACTACGGATTTTAATTCTTGGGGATTTGACGCCGTCAGGAAAACTCTTGACGCCTTCATGAACTCTCGGATTTTATTATTGAGGTTTGACGCCGTCAGGACATTACTCTTGACGCCGTCACCTACTGTTCCCAGCATGAAAAATTGAGACTTTGCCGTTTTCTTCACTTTTATGCTCCAAAAACGTTCAAAATGGCTTCTTTTCCAGAATTCACTCTCCAAGTACCTAAAATCACAAAAGGAACGATTTAGGGCAATATTTAATCAAATAAATTCGGATTCGGGCTTAAATGACCCCCTAAAAACGGATCATTTTTCGCCTCATCACTGCGTTCAGGATGTCCCTTCACTTTCTTGCACTCACACTGGCGGTATTTTTAACAAATACCTTTCATTTACATATATATAGACCGTGCATTTTTGGTGTTGCACACAATCGGTTTACACGAGCATAAAAGTTTTTATTGTTCCAAATGGTAATTTTGTTTCCAATGTTATTTTTGTGGCCAGCGGCGGACCCAGCATGAAACTTAAGGTGGTTCCTTTACTTAGTCAAGACGTCAAACTAAACGGGTCAAAAAGTCGACTGGTCAACGGGTCGGGTTATATTTTGTCTTGTCGGGTAAAACATAACATAAGTAAGTAACTAGAGCAAAAAAATGTGTCGTGTCGCATACTATTTATATTACATGTTAAAAGTGAATCTTTTACTAAAACAAATTGCATTATACAGTATATCATTACGATATAACTAAGGAAATGTAAATCAGAGCTTCAATATATACTTTTTTAATTGTTGACATCATATTTATAACTGTCAACTTATAAAAGTCAATAAAGTCTTTAAATGTTCATATACAACTTATAAAAGTCAATAAAGTCTTTAAATGTTCATATACAACTTATTACCATACTACTCTACAATATATATAGTGAATATACCAAAAAGTATAAGATAAGTTTAAGAAAGTCAAAGAGTGAAACAAAAACTTACTCTAATTACTAAAGAAAATATTGACGAATATAGTGAAAGTACAACACAGTGAAAGAGAAAAAAAACTATACTCCAACCTAATATTGCTATGTCCAAAACAAAAGTAGCCTTAAAATTTAAATTGCTACTTCCACACTAAGCTTAATTGCTATATCCAGAAAAAGTGTTTCTTCATCCTCCTACTAATTCCGGTAGATATGTCCGATCTCCGACCAGAGTTCTCTTTTTTTATTCGTTTTCATTCTTTAACCTTTGAAAATTTCAATCCAAGGTGGTTCCCAAGTAATTTATAAGGTAGGTCCTAAAAAGAAATCCGATATCGCTTCTAAAGGAATTTTTCGTCCAAGGTGGTTCCCGGGCACCGCCTACGCAAGGCATAGGTCCACCTCTGGTTGTGGCTCATGTAGGAACCCGGACCAGTACTTCTTCCATTCCCGTTGTCAATGCAGGTATGGCACTTTATATATATATATATATATATATATATATATATATATATATATATATATATATATATATATATATATATATATATATATATATATTCTCTCTCTTTTAATGGGTTCGATAATTTAAAAAAGGTTAGTAAAACTCACGGGAAAATATAACATTTAACTTATAATTGTACTGTGACAGGGGTTATTCTTCTTTTGGTATGAAGAAGTGGGAAACGGGGAAAGAAACAACGGCAGTAGACGACATTATTTGGTTATTGGGAGGGATGGCAATAGACGACATTATCTATGGTATTTGTTTCGGCTCGATATCCATAAAACAGGTTTGTTTAGTTTGACTCTTTGGTTTTTGGAATTTAAACATGTGTAATTTGGGTACAAGAAATTTAAGTAACATGGAAAATTTAGACTACACCACAGTGATGATCAAATTATCTTTGAGTATGAACAAATCGTTGAGATAAAAAGATAATCACATCAGACCTATGGTCACTGACTTGCCTCGCTGCTGTAGTGTTGGCCTGTGTGGTGCAAAAAGTATTTGCTTATCAGCAAGTTAAAGAGGCTATGATGAGTCTTAATGTGTCCGATTAGAGATGTGGTCACCCGCACCTTGGCAAGGCAAACTGTTATGTTTGTAGCCATGTCGGATGCATAATATTTTAGTCACTGAGTTCCCTATCTGAGCCTCCCAGTTATATTTGATTGTACCTGCTGATTTGTTATTCGCTCATACGAGTACAGAAGACAAGTGATACTTGCTTCTTAGACCTTTCGAGCGGGTGCAGCAGGTACATATGTATAGACGATGTATACGTATGCACATAATCCATAGTTTGGCGACCTGTCGCCGTAAAGCACGAATTATAATATAACAGGTAATACTTGATTTGTGGGTCTCACCAATTAGTTGCAGCCTTTTGCTCTTTTTATGGGTGCATTTGCTGATACTTCGACATTTATAAATTGTGCAGAATTGCGAGTGGAGGAAATCAATCATGAGTTGCTTCAGTTGTTATGGACAAGATGATATGCACAAGTCGTATGATAACGGACCGTACATAACGAATAATGTAGCAGGTAATCTTTATTACAGTCCGTAGTGTGTATGTTTTGCACACAAAATAAATATAAAATTACATGATTAGTATTGAGATTGGCTATGTTCATCTGAGCATGATATACTTTTGTGTTTGGAATTTATGCAAGTTGTCAGAAATTGCTTCATTAAGTGACATTTTTGAATTTGGTTTTTATTGCGAAATCAGGTCGTGTATGCGAAAATGTTAGTCTGCGTGCTTAAGTTATTTGGGATTAATTGTTGAAATTTAAGTTGCTTTTAGGTTAAACTTTTATTGTGATTATGAGCTAAGATAGTAGTTGGTCTCAATAGAGGATAAGACTGTTGATTTGCTTTTTTTATGTTGTATAATTTTGTTTCTTTAATTGTTATATATTCATATGCAGTGCTGTGAATCAAGCGTTGAGTATTGTAAAATTGGCTCTATACGTATTTTCTATGTAACATTTCCTTTGTCGAACAAGCTGCCCCAACTAATATTGCAATTGAACAGGTGGTTGATGCTTCAAACAAAAACATAGATCCTTTCAAGTTAGACAAAGATGGAGTTGATGCTCAGCTCGATACACATCATGCTGAGAAGTGTCATCAAGACAATGTAATCCGAGTTCTAGAGACCCGTTTGGATTGGCTACAAGCTAAGCACATAGGGGTACATGCGTTTGAAGCTGTGTTAGTGTTGGTAGTAGAAATGCATGATATTTGTAGTTCTTAGAGTTTGAGAGTTATACGTCCTCAACAACAGAACAAATTATGCCTCACATAAAACGACAATAAAACAAAGCAAAAAAACGCGCCCGCCCGCAACGCGGCGGCCAGCGCCAATCTCGTTAATTAAATAGTGTAAAAATTATTTTTCTTTTTCCTAAAATTTTCTTTTATCATTAGGATTGTAAAAATGTAATTTTCATATCCGTAGGACTTCATTTGCTCCCGTTTCACTTTTTATTTTGCGCGTTCGCATTTATTTTAAATTTAAACGCGCGTTTTTAGGTTTTTATACGTTTTTAGAATATCTAATCTCGCGTAATCATTCAAATAGCTTTTCTAAGCTATTCTATTTCATAATTCTTCAATTTTATCAATCACAACCCTTTTTTTGTCCAAATTCAGCCGAAACAAACCCGTTTTTGATACCATCACACCTCGTCGGGACATAACGACCCGGTGAAACACTGTACTTCCACGGAGCATTGGATCTAGGCAGTCTGGCCTATTTGACCATTCACTTGTTGATTAGGTTGACCGTTTGGAGCCAATCACATGCACAAAGACACGTTGAAGGATTCTGGTACAGGTACTGATAAGTCTGTTGAGGAATTGCAGGTTGAGGTGGAACTGAAAAGGTTAAATAATCATTCGCTTGAGGAAGATCAGACAGATGATTAGGAAGATGGCAATGATGAAGATGCAGATGATCAAGAAACTGATCATACACCGGATCTCACAGATTATCACTTGGTTCGGTATAGAGAACCAAGGACAAGAACGAAACCTTTGAGGTTTCGGGATGAGAGTAATATGGTTGCTTACGCGTTTACTGCAGCAGAGGAAGAAGATATTCATGAATCGTTGACATACCAGGAGGCAGTTGCTTGTGAAGACAATTCTATGTGGAAAGCTGTTATGGATGAAGAGATGGATTCTCTAAGGAAGAATTAGACCTATGAGTTAGTAGATCATCCAGCTGGGCAAAAACGAATCTCACAGATTATCACTTGGTTCGGTATAGAGAACCAAGGACAAGAACGAAACCTTTGAGGTTTCGGGATGAGAGTAATATGGTTGCTTACGCGTTTGCTGCAGCAGAGGAAGAAGATATTCATGAATCGTTGACATACCAGGAGGCAGTTGCTTGTGAAGACAATTCTAAGTGGAAAGCTGTTATGGATGAAGAGATGGATTCTCTAAGGAAGAATAAGACCTATGAGTTAGTAGATCATCCAGCTGGGCAAAAGCTGGTGAGCCGCAAATGGCTGTTCAAGATAAAGGAAAGGATTGAAGGTGTTCAAAAGCCTAGGTTGGTGGCACGTGGATTCACACAAAGGGCATGTATTGACTATAATGAAGTATTTTCGCCGGTAGTTCGACACACATCTATTCGGGTTATACTTGCATTGACTGCGTGTAGTGATTATGAGCTAGAGCAGCTTGATGTAAAGATGACATTTTTACATGGGAATCTTGAAGAAGTGATCTACATGAGGTAGCCACCGGGTTATGAACAAGGTAACAAGGTACGTTTAACTCCTTTGGTTTCAAAGAATTTTTGGGACTTAGTTTTGATTTCTTTAATATTTTATTGAGTAAATTACACTGTTCGTCCATGTGGTTTTGGCCAAATCCCTAACTCCGTCCTTGATTTTTTGCATGAATGGTCCTTATAATGAAACTGCATAACAACATCCGTCCTTATTAGTAACGATCATTAAATAAATCCGTTAAATCCCTTCATGTGATTTGCACATGATATCAAAATGGTATTTTTACTTTCTCTTATTTGATCCTTGCACCAATCATTTAAAACCTTCTTACACACTTACAAATAACAAACAACTATTTTTTTCTCGCACACACATTTAAACATGTCAACCTCCTTTACTTTCTCTTTACATGACACATCTCATACCATCACCATGTGACATCATTAAACCTGCAACAACCGGTGTCAGCCACCTCACCTTCAACCACTACCTTCATCCGACATACCTGCCCTCTCCCGCACCTCCGGCGCTACGTACACCGCTACCATCATCTTCTCTCCCTTTTTTGGTTTTATATTCAAATGTAGTGGGTATGTGGTTTTTTTAATTTATAGAAGCCAGTGGGTTTTAGAAAAAAAAAAGTTAAAATTGAAGGGTAAAAAGTAAGGTTGAAGGAAGATGGAGTGTTAAATAACCATTATACTCTCATGTGCAAGGCGCATAGGGGGATTTAACGAACTTATTCAACGATCATTATTGATAAGGACTGACAGTGTTACATAGTTTCATTATAAGAATCATGCAAAAAAAAAAAAAAAAAAAAAAAAAAAAAAGACCAGGGACCAGGATAGGAATTTGGCCAAAATCACAAGGACGAACGATGTAATTTGCTCTATTTTTTTAATAGTTTTGAACTTTTGATTTCTTTAATATTGTCCTTTTTCTCTTTCGATTTCTTTTTCTTTTAAAGTAAATATAAATTAATTTGAAGTGTGTGATTTGCTTAGACCTCAAGTACTCGGACTAAGATCTTGGTATATAAAGTGCAAAAATATATGTATAACTCATAATATGTTTGGAAAAATGGAGACATTGGCATAATTGTTTTAATACTTCTAACTTAATTTTGAACAAGTCATCTTTGTGTGTTTGGATTCTTTGAGCCATGAGCCCATGATAGTCACTGTAAATGTTTGGTTGGTTACTATAACAATCAAAATAGGCGTTTATAGCCATAGCCTTATTCTAGTAGTACGAGGTGGTTTTTTTAGCATTCCGTGGGCATGTTATGTCTATATTTTGACAACAATTGTATGTCCCGTTATTAAGAAAAAAGTTAGTGTACCTAAAACTGAAACGGAAGAAATTAGACTACCGCTTATATATGTACTCAAATTCTAGCATCATAAATCTGCTATGAAATACATATCTTACATTCCTTGATATGTTATATACACCAACACAACCATGTACCATTATAAAACATATGAGTAGACGACACAGGGACAAATATTCTATATCACAAACAATATTACGTTAACAAACGATGGTATTTAAATTCCAGTGTCTTACAATAGAAATTCACACAAGTCAAATGTTTAACAAATGAGAGTTGGGAGGATTGAACAAGATTCTCTAAGTACTAGTAGTTGTTTTAAGGTATCCAAACCGCCATTAGCATCCATGCCTTACAAACACCTTCGTAAACAATTGTTGGCGTGTATACATGATGCAATTTTAATACTTCGACGGATGTAAAGCCACCTGAAGCTGCCTTTTCTGACATAATTTTGCTGGATCTCTATAAACAGTAATCACGGGCGGTTTCCCATCTGATAAGGCAACGTGTGCAATGCTAAAAGATTCACCTTTTTCAGCAGCAAATTTCCACTCGTTCATACTTAAATAAAACCAGTCCTTCTTTGCCACTGAAGTTGATTTAACTTCTATATATTCCTCGCTTTTATCCTTACCTTTAACAAGAATATCATACGGTAGTCCGGACTCTTTAACCTCATTGACCCATTTCACCTTTTTGCCACTAAGGGTCGAAGAAAAGTATCTGAAAGCCACACGTTCTCCTACCCTCCCAGTTATGACATGTTGTGGGGAAACTGAAACTGTATTTTTTCCTTTATTAATAACAGAATCTGATTGGTCATTTAAAGCTTCATCATCTTCCAAGATTTCAAAGGGCTTCGATGAGTCTGGATTTTCATTGATGATCCAGTCACCGTTACTCTCAAATAATCCTTCTGCAGATGTGGTTTTCCAATGGACAGGTGGCCAACTTAAGTTTTTTCCAAACTTCTTAGTGGTAGTCGACCCCACTTCTGGTGATGATGTGGACACTAACGACCACTGTAATTCTTCACATGGGAGATTTGGCAGCTTTTGGCTATCTGTAACGAATAACTCCATCTTCTCCTCTGTGAAGCCTGATTTTGTCATTGTTGTAATCATGTAAAGAAAATTTGCTAAAGGGAGCCCAACAAGTAAAATATGAGAAAGCTCCACAAAAAGCGAGTGAGAATCAGCATTGCGTGTTGCATACAAGATGTTGTCTTGTAGAAGACAACAACATTCACGCTCCTTTGATTCAATTCCAAAACTCTTTACGACATACTTCTGGCACAATTTCTCCACCACAGCAATTTTCAAAGAATTCACGTTTTTGAATCCAGAAAGCTTGAGTTGAGAATATTCATTTGGATGCATGCGATAAATGTAACGCTGAGCATATGGGAGAGCCCATCTCACCAATGAAATCATATAACTACTATCTATCAGGCCATAGTGTATCACTTCACAGGTCACAACCTGCACAATGACATAATATTAGACGGTGATTAAAAAAAATCAAATATTATGCATTTATACGAATCTGCTTGTGATGCAACTTAAAATTCCCACAACTAGATCTATTAGACCTAAGCCCAGGGTCTAAAAAGATTCCACGGATAGTCATAACACACATTATCTTTACTACCTTATAATGTATTTAGGACATCTAAATTTAGAAGTCTTAAAAAAATAAGACCAAAAACATTTCCACAAAAAGAAAGTTAGATATAAAGAGGTTTTATCCCAAAGTTAATTGTATTAATTTTGCTATTAAAAAATCAGAATTGTAACATCCTGAAAATTAAATGTGTTTAAGTGTCGACTTATAACTGCCTTCGAATATTTATACTGTCTATTTCAACCAAACTTGTAATAGTCAAACATCAGTCGTATATAAGCAAACCTAAAAACACCAATACTAAACACACAGAATAAATGTTTTTAAGTTATATTTCAAGTTTTATTTGTAATATTTTTAAATGTATTTGAATTATTATGTAATAGTTGGGGAAAAAATTGTATTTCGCCATAAAAATGATTACATGATACCCGCCGCCGCATTGCGCGGGTACCCTTCTAGTGCTTCTTGATGTATAGGTGGAAGATTCAACCCATTAACTTAAATATGGGTTGCTTTCAGTTTTGTTTATCCATAATGAATCAAATGGGTGATTTGCTAGAAGGGCAACAGGTGGATTCAGATTCAGATTATCAAAACTAACGCCTTAGCCATTAAAAAAAAAAAAGAAAAGAAAAGGGACTTGACAAATAAGTGTTTTTGGGTCAACCAACTCAGCTCGGCCAGTTTCAACCATCACTGGAAAATGACCCGTTTTGAAATGTTATCAGACCCGTCGACCTTGAAACCTCTAGTGTGAGGTCTTTGTTGTGTGAGAATAAAAGAGAGTACCTCAGAAAGACACGGGATTCCTAGTCTCCGGAATAAAACAGAAACCTTATCCTGAAGCATCTGTTTTTCTTCGTTAGTAAGCTCCCCCAAACATAGAAACTCAACATTACTCAAGTCTATGAAGTCCTTTTTAAGCTGCTCATCATCGCACCAATATATGTGACCAAAGGAATCATGCAAAGAAACCCATTTGTCTTTTACAGTTGGAAGAATTGTTGTTTCCTTTTCCTCCATCATCTTTTTCATGTAGTCAATATCTACCCAGCTCAGAACCCCCGAGTCGAATCCATCACTCCATTTTTGGAAAACTTGGAAAGCCTGACACATGAAAGAAAAAGAACTATGAACAAATTTACAGGTACCCAATTTAGTGTTTTTAGCTAAACTGAAAGTGGAAACAAGTTAAACTGTTTAAAGCTAAAGATTGTATGACTGTACTCACTACTTTAGCTGCATGTGCTGGCAAACTCTCCTTCGATAATTGGAGCAAAAATTGAAGATAGCAAAGAAGATGAGGATTCTCAGCTACTCCAAACTCACGTACAAAGAAATGACGGAGATCGGGATAAACATTGCATAACATCTTGCTGAAAACACGATGAGTCATGTATTCGAAAAGCTGAGGTTTGGTTGACTTGGTTTGTTCTACTGAAGAAATGATAGAATCATGCCAATATACTTCACTGGGAGATAATAATAAACCAGACAGAACTCCACTTGTGGAACCAACCGAGCTAGGAACAAATATGAAAGCTTGAGAATGCAAAGTCTCAACTATCTTCTGCTTTGAAACACGCATCTCACTCCATAAGTATGTGTAGAACTTGGACATTTGAGATATGCTGGTAATGGAGATTTTATAAATGGTTATCAAGTATGTCAAATGTAAAACAGACTTAAACAAATTCTAGTACTGAATGATTGAACCAATGATACCTGGCCCTAAAAGGTTTCTTAGATCCTCTCCACACATCGAGAATTGATAAAGCATCATCAAGAGTGATTATTTGCTTCAAGCCAATATCATTCAAAAACTTCACACTGTTAACCTAAACAACGACAAAAGTAACGGGTAACTGAATACAAGTGTTCGTCCGTCCAAGATATCGGTTACATAAAAAAATTTAAGTTACTAACCTTTGGAACACTGTATGGTGCCCTGTGACGAAGAATGGAATGCACCGTTTCACAGTTATGGAACACATCTTTAGAAAAGTGAAGTTGATCATCCATACTAGAAGCCACCCATCGAACACTATGAAGGATTTTTATAAGTGAAGATTTAAAAGGCCTGAACTGCTCACCAATTTCGCATAAGCCTGTAATCTTATCACTAAAATAATCATCCCATAGTTCATCAAGTACCCTTAGGAGGTACCTACTCTTTCCCTTATTACCATTCGACGAAACATGTGATAATAATTGTGTTAACTCTTGAGAATCATAATCTATGACAACGGATCCTGAAGATACACAATCATCATCTAACATCATGTTCTTGAGAACAGTATGAGGTATGTCAGAAATATGCTTTTCAACTTTGACTATTTTCACGAAATCCGTGACTCCTAAATCCTGCAAGAAACTTCTCCATTTCGATGTTCCTTCAGGTGAGGATTTGCTTACCTGGTGTTTCAGATAGCTGATATCAATCTCAAACCATTGCATATCACTGCCACTCACCAACTTACTCATATCAATTAGATTGCCGAATTGTTTACTGAAATGAATTGGGACGTCGGCAAGTCGTTTGTACCCATGATTTGTGGAAACAAAAGCATTGTTACGTAACTGTGAGAGAATGTGTTCCTTTTCTTCAAGACACTCAGAACAACAAGACGATTCTAAATGAAACATTATAAAAGAAAGGTACTCAATCATCAATTCCAGACTTTCCGCCATAACTTTTTCATCACAAATAGCAGGTAAGACGTGCTTTTTCAAAACTTCGTGTGCAGATAACCACTGGACCCCAAGTTTGTAAAGCATCTGGGTTATGTTTTCAACATGATCAATAAAAAGAGCAGGATTAACAATCCGAAGTTTGGAATACAACTTCCCAAAAGCTTCAAGACCATGCTCGCGATCAGTATGCAGCCAAATTGCACCTTCATTAATTGAAGCATAGCTACCATCTAAAAGAGGTATAATTGATAACTGTCTTGCGGAACTAATGAAATCAGACTCGGTTGCATTAACCAACATCAAAAACAAAACATTTAGCCAAGAGCATAGCCAACTGAGGTCCATTGATCTAAGAGAATCAGCTCGACATAAAGATGCCATAACTTGAATAAGAACTTTGGGTCCACATTCTTCAATGCCTAAAGCCCGTGCCAAGGAATCCGTTAGAAGCGTATCTTTATGCAAGTATCCAACATCAAGATGCTCCCTTATCAAACTATCAGGCAACAACGAACGAGTTTGTTCTGTCCAGTTACGCAGTACTTTACATGGCGGGACCCACACGTCCCACTCGTCATCTTCCCCTTGTAGAAGCAGACAGCTAGAACTACACAGCTTAGAAATAATCATATTTGGAAGCTGTGAAAAAAAACCATGCACTTCCCCTTCAAGAGGAACAAAGCTCATAAAAACTGAAACGCCCTTCGCCAGGTTCTTTTTAAAACAAGGAAGGCTGCAGAATGACAGCTCAGCATTAACGAACAAATTCGAAAACTCCAATAACAACCATTGGTTCCATGGACTGTTTCCATCAACTTCTCTTGACGAGGAAACAATAAAATCCGCTTGGATGATAAATTTTAAGCCATAACTCCTTGAAGGAAATAAAACAAAAACAGGCTGTTGGTCGAGTTTCGAGATGTAGTTTCCATTACCTAAATCCTCCAACCCAAGTGCCACGGATATTTCAGTTGTTTGGACATCATGGCAAATATGATCCGCTTGTAGTGTTCCAGATTTGACAAACCAAGTGAATTTCTCTTTTCCAAGAAAAACATTCACAATACCGTCTTTATCAACTTGCTTCCTCATGACAATGAGCGAATCATTTGGAATATTTCTGAACTTGATACATTTAAGGCGGTGAAGGAATAACAACAAGGATGGATGAAAGCTAGAAAACATGGAGATTAACTTCTCGACAGGAAAAGCGTCATCTTCCTTTGATCTGAAGGGAAGCACAATGCATGTTTTGCAACATGTCTCATCCGTTGGATTGTTATCCCCAGAACCCAACTTGCTAAACAAATCAATGTCACAAGGTGGAACAACTGTTGGCAAAACAAAACCAATTAGACCGTCGCTTATGTCAAACTTGATATGGAACGCGTTAGAATGGATTTCCGGAGCATCCGCCACCTGGTCGTATATCAAATCATTAAGAATTATTCTAAGAAAAAACATCAAAGATCAGAAGCTAAAATAAGTGATGGAACATATTCTTTGAGACATTAAAGAGTATAATATACCTGGAATACGGATTTGAAGCCAATGCCCTTTTTGCTAATATATCCAGTACTAGGTTCCGTCTTTGATGAATTGCCTACCTTACAAAGTGCTTTTATGGTTTCGACAGAAAATCCTTGATCATTATTCAAGACTATAACTCCTGTTTCTTGAAGAATGAAAGTTAAAGTTGGCTCAACATCACACGAGTACAAATTTCCATCAGCATTCCGAACCTATATATTAGCAAAACACGGTGTAACATAACATAACCAAAGAAGCAACATGAAATAGTGTAAATAGATGCACTTACTAGTTCGAGTAGAAAATGTGAGTCCTCAGAATATAACTCTTGAGAAAGACAATGTAGTGCTTCTCCTAAACGACAATGTAGTACAAATTTCTCAGTAGCCGAGATATCTGAACCCAATGCGAATTCTTCTCGCCTAATACACTCAATAATCTTCTTTGCTGATTCCTCTTCATTATTATTATCCTTACCTTCAGTAACAAAATCAGATGCTAATCCAAATTCTTTAACCTTTTTTACCCATCTTTCACCACAGTTTTCATAATTTAAAGCGACAAGTTCTCTCTCGTTTGAAGTAAATCCATCATTCATATCAGAAGAGACTGTATCCTTATAAGTTCCGGAACCTGATTGGTCTTTCAAAGCTTCATCTTCTTTTCTAATGACTGAAGCTTCATCATGTCTCGTGTGATCACTACTGACTTCTTTTGTCTTTGATGCAGGTTTCCTTCTTGATCTTCCTCGGAGCTTTTTAGATGTAGACTTTGTGGGACCAGAACTTGTGGTTGGTGTAAACTTACCTTCTTCTGGCGATGAAATAGAGAACATAGACCACTCGGATTCTTCACTTGGGAGCTTCAATAATTTTTGCTTATTTATTGAAAACAGCTCCATTTGCTCCTCTATGTGACCTGATTCTGTTGTTAAAATCCTGTGGAGGAAATTTGCTAAGGGAAATTCAGGAACTCCGGCAACAAGAAAACGAGAAAGCTCCATAAAAAGCGAGTGGGAATCTGAATCAGATTCAGGAGTTGCATACAGGATGTTGTCCTGCAGAAGACAACTGCACTCAATTCGTTTATTGGATTCAATACCAAATTTCTTTATGACGTTCTTGTAGAACAGCTTTTCCACCACAACAATCTTAAGTTTCTTGAATTCAGAATATTCTTTTGGATGGAAGCTATAAATGTAGCGCTGAGCATATGGGAGAACCCAGTTTATGAAGTAAGTTAGAAGAGTGTTATCTCTCACGTTATCGTATATTGCTTCACGAGTTACAACCTGCACAAGCCATAAAGTAGACGAATTATATGAAGTACTGCAACTTTCTCTATAACATTCCCCTCCTGTCACTAGTGGCACATTATCATTTTTGGTGACAAAATGGGTGCGTCAGGTGGGTTGGGCAACAGGTCAAAACAGGTCCAGAATGGAACAGGTTTATCCAATACAAAAATTTGACGAGGCTGTAAACATTAAAATACACAATTTGGGCTTTCTAACACGTTTGACTGTTCTTGCCAGTTGAAATATTTTCCTTTTAGCTAATTATCAGATTTTACCCATTGGACCGGTTAATGATAAATCATGACCTTATAAGTAATGGGTAGAATGGGTCGACCCACACATTCTTTTCAACAAAAATAGAAAACTGAACCAGCAAAACCGATAGAAATTTTTAAGTTGATACAAGAACTTTTGAAAATTGATTTTGTTCATATGAAGTATATAAAAATATTTGGTTAGGCATCAAGAAAGTTAATAGATTATGAAGCAAGTAAAACAAAAATAATATTCCCAAGACTCGCAGAGTTGTGTGCATCGGAAGCCCGAGTATACATTAGTCTAGTGTCACCCAACTCGTCGTTGGTGCGTGTGAGTGACTAAGTGAGAGAAAGAAAGAAAGATTATGTAAGTACCTCAGAAAGAGAAGGGATTCCGAGTTTACAAAATAAAACAGAAACCTTATCCCGAAGCATTTGTTTTTCCTCAGTAGTAAGCTCCCCAAAATACAAAAAGTCAACATTTTTCAAGTTCATGAATTCTTTTCTTAGCTGTTCATCGTCACACCAACATATGAGACCAAAGGATGGATGCAAGGAAACCCATTTGTTTTGCGCAGTTGGAAGGATCCTCATATTATTTTCCTGTAAACTCTTCTTCAAGTAGTCAATTTCATCAGAAGTTAGAACCCCAGAGACTAATCCGTCACTCCATTTTTGGAAAATTTGGAAAACCTGACACATGAAACAAAAGAATTATCCAAAGCTACGGGTCAATTCGATTTATTGTTCATTTCTAACAAATTAAAATGGCACAACTTCTTAGGCTAGTGGTAATGGATCACATGATTTAAGATTGCTATTGTTTTAAAAGAAATTGACTATAAAATTCTATAATGCGAGCAAGAAAAGTGTTCCCTGTTCAACCCAACCCATTTTAGGCCCACCCTAAAGTTTTACCCATTTTGACCCAAACCTGTTCAATCGAGTATAAATACTTGGTTGTACTCACTATTTTAGATGCTTGTGATGGCAAATTCTCATTGGATAATTGTAGCAAAGAGTGAAGGTAGCTAAGATGAGATAGATTCTCAGCTACTCCAAACTCATTCACAAAGAAATACTGAAGGCCAGGATAAACATTACACAACATCCTGCTGAAAGGACAATGAGACAGACGTTGCTCAGACTGAGGGTGTGTTGACGTTGTTTGTTCCATTAAAGAAATGAGAGAATCGTGCCAATGTACTCCCATTGGAGATAAGAATAAACCAGATACCACTTCATCTGCTGAACCAAACGAGTAAGGAACAAATATGAAGGCTTGTGAACGCAAGTTCTCAACTATCTTTTGCTTCGAGGTGCTCATTTCATTCCATAAGTACGTGTAGAACTTGGACATTTGTGATATGCTGGTGAATGTAAATATTATAATCAATTGACAAGCAAGCAAAAATAAAAGGAAAGAATAAAATAAAATACAAAAAATACACACACACAAACACATATTCCCGTGAAACATGAAATAGTAATACCTTGCGCGAAAAGAATTCTTGGATCTTCTCCAAACATCAAGAATTGATAAAGCATCATCAAGAGTGATCGTATTCTTCAAGCGAATATCATTTACAAACTTCAAATTGTTAACCTATTTAACAAGAAAATCAGGCAGGATATTAGTTCCATATAATTATAATGTTGCATACAAAAGAAAATCTAAAGTACTAACCTTTGGAACAGTATACGGTGCGCTGTCACCAAGAACTTCACGCACCATTTCACAGTTATGGAACAGATCTTTAGGATAGTGAAGTTGATCATCCATATTACAAACCAACCATCGAAAGCCATGAAGGATTTTTATAATACAAGATATAAAACGCTTGTCATTAAAATAATCATCCCATAGTGTATCAAGTACCTTTAACAGGTACTTACTCTTTCCCTTATCACCACTCCAGGAAACATGTGACAACAAATACCTTAACTCTGGAGAATCCCAGTAGAGGCCTTTTTCAACTTCAACTATTTTTACAAAATCAGTGATTCCTAATTTCATCAGGAATTTTCTCCATGTCAATAATACTTTAGACGAGGATTTGAAAACAGGGTATATCAAATAGCCGGAATCAACCTCAAACCAAGTCATGTCCGTCCCACCAATCAACTTGCTCATATCAATTGGATTCCCGAATTCTTTACCAAAATGAATTGGCACATCAACTGGTCGTTTGTACCCATGATTTGTGGAAATATAAGCATTGTTACGTAACTGTGAGAGAATGTGTTCCTTTTCTTCAAGACACTCAGAACAACAAGACGATTCTAAATGAAACATTATAAAGGAAAGGTACTCAATCATCAATTCCAGACTTTCCGCCATAACTTTTTCATCACAAATAGCAGGTAAGACGTGCTTTTTCAAAACTTCGTGTGCAGATAACCGCTGGACCCCAACTTTGTAAAGCATCTGGGTTATGTTTTCAACATGATCAATAAAAAGAGCAGGATTAACAATCCGAAGTTTGGAATACAACTTCCCAAAAGCTTCAAGACCATGCTCGCGATCAGTATGCAGCCAAATTGCACCTTCATTAATTGAAGCATAGCTACCATCTAAAAGAGGTATAACTGGTAACTGTCTTACGGAACTAATGAAATCAGACTCGGTTTCATCAATCAACATCAAAAACAAAACATTCAGCAAAGAGGATAGCCAACTCAGGCCCATTGATTTAAGAGAATCAGCCCGACATAAAGATATCATAACTTGAACAAGAAATTTGGGTCCACATTCTTCAACGCCCAAAGCTTGTGCCAATGAATCTGATAGAACCACATCTTTATTCAAGTAGCCAACATCGAGATGCTCCCTTATCAAACTATCATGCAACAAAGAACGGATTTGTTGTGTCCAGTTTCTCACTACTTTACATGGGCGGACCCACTCATTGCAGCCCCCTTCTAGAAGCAGACAGTTAGACACACACAACTTGGAGATAATCTTACGTGGAAGGGAAGAAAAAACCCCGCAAACTTCCTCTCCAAGAGGAACAAAGCTCAAAAAGACGGAAACACCCATTGCTGGATTCTCCCTAATACATGGAAGGCTACAGAATGACAGCACAGCACTCAGGAACACATTTGGAAACTCAGAGAGTAACCATTGGTTCCATGGACTATCTGCATCAACTTCTTCCATTGACGAGGAAACAAGAAAATCCGCTTGGATGATAAAGTTAAAACCGTAATACCCTATTGGACGAAGAAAAGCAAAAACAAGTTGTGGGCATAGATGCGGGGTGTAGTTTCCATTATTTGAATCTTTTAACATAAGTGCCATTGATATTTCAGTTGTTTTGACATCCTGCCGGACATGATCCGCTTGTAGTCTAAACTTTTTGATAAACCAGGTAGATTTTTCATTATGAGAAGATATTTTAACCATACCGTCTCCAACAACTTCTTTTCTCATGAAATCGTATGAACCATGTACAAAATTTATGTACTTGATACATTTAAGCCGTTGAAGGAATAGCATTACGTGCGGATGGAGTTTACAAAATATGGAAACTATATCCTCGACTGCAAGAGCTTCATTTTTCTTAGGAAGTACCATGCACGTTTTCCAACGTTTTTCATCCTGTGGATCACAATCCGAAGCAGCCATCTTGCAAAACCGACTAACATCACGAAGATTAGTTGTTGCCGAACCGTCACTTATGTTAAACTGGATATTAAACTCATTAGAATGTATTTCGGGAGCATCACTAATGCGAAATACAGATTTGAAACCAATGCCTTTGTTATCAATATACGTATCACCACTAGGTTCCTTCTTTGTGACATTGCAAACATCATCACAAAGTGCTTTCATGCTTTCAGCAGAAAATCCTTGATCATTATTCAACACTATAACACTTTTTTCTTGAAAAATGAAGGTCAGAGTCGCCTCCACATCACATGGGTACACATTTTCATCAGCATTTTGAACCTAACGCACAACAATTAGAATTATTGAAATAAATGAGAAACTCGAAAAAAACTTTCACATATTTTAGTCTTTTTACCATTTGAAGTAATATACTTCTGCCAATATATAAGAATGAACTAGTAACTAGTTACAAACTTATAACATACAAGGTACTAAGATAAAAAAAAATCCGCTACATTAAATGCTAACAAAGTTAGATATTGTTATAAACAATAAAGTATGTTACTTTTTCGTGCAATTTTCCCTATAATTGATTCACTAACAGAGCATCCGCAGTGGTCACTTGACCACTACCCAACGACATGTTGACTTCCTTTCACAACCACTATCCTACCACTTTTACCCAGCGACACATTCCTTTCTCTAACAATTTCATCATCACTACGAAACACTTAGGTGATGGCAACCCAACACTCGGAGTCATGGGAGGATTCTCACTAACCAATCACAGAGTGCCATGTGGCAAGAGGATTCTGAAGACAAAATTGTTGGCAGTGGGAGGATTCTAGAGGATTCGGAATCATGACTCACTTTATTCATTTAATAAATAAACACATGCCCCCACTTTATTCCCATCACACTCACTTTATTCCCATAACTCAGAATCTTCACTGGGCTTCCGAAACCTATGATTCTAGAGTCTTGGGGGTTGGCGGCGGTGTTCACCGGCGTCCTCCCTCCCATGACTCCGAGAAGACGCTTGGGTTGCCAACACCCTTATTCCACTAGTTCACTATATTATACCGTAATATTATATACCTCTCACACACAAAAACTATAAAAAGAAGATACAAACACTTTGGCCCAGCATAGCAACCAAGAGCACCATTTTTCCGCCCGGACATCAACCTGCCACCTTGAGCCCGGTTGACACCGACCGCGACCATTCCCACCCATAGCCCATCTCACAGCATTGCGGATATGATGCTCTTAGTGGTTGCTTAAAAAAAAAAAAAAAAAAAAAAAAAAAAAAAAAAAAAAAAAAACTACTTGACAAGGAGCATTTAGCATTTTGTAATTTTCTTAAAACACAAACACTACTTTTGAGACGCGTTTAGCTTCTACATCATTTTACACTTTATAATCACATACAGAACTAATTCTACAAAACCTCTAACTAACTTTTACATCATTTTACACTTTAATTTATGCTCGGTTCTCGAGTATTTTTAGTAAGGAAAAGTAAAAAAAACATTTTCGACCCAATTTTGGGAGGATACATTTTACATCAAAATCAACCAAATCAATGTTTCATTTTCAGTCCTTTTCCTTTACTATTCTTTTTCTCCGTAAGTGATACTCGAGAACACACCTTTTTTGTTTCACTTCATTTTCTTTACTTTTCGTTAAGTGATACTCGAGAGAACACAAGTACACTAATCAACAAAAAGTTGTAGAATATATATGTTGCTTATTAATGCTTCTTGACACATATATACTGGTAGTAAGCATGAAGATACAATTATATAAAAAATAAATAATAATAAATAATAACAAATCCCTTCTTATTGAAAATAGACCAATAGGAGAGCTCAATTTTGCCACGTAGGCGAAATCAAGCAATATAATTGGTCAATAGAAAGTCAAAATTAAATTGATTTTGATCAAACTTAATAAATTTGGTGGAGAAATTTGGTTTAGAAAAAAAATGCATAAAAAAATTGGTGTCAAATTTATGAAAACAAAAACTTAAAAAAAAAAAAAAAAAAGTAATTAATAAAACTTTAGTGGTTGAATTTTAAATAAATTATGTAGAGCTAAGTGTAAAATTACAAGTTTCCATATTTTTTAATAACTTTAGAAAAAACACAAATAACCCCTTACACGTTATACCCCTATACTTTATAATATTAACTTTGTTTAAAATTAAATGAGCATTAGTATTAGTTTTTAGACTTTCATCCATTAAAATTACAAAATTTTACAAATATGTGAATTGATTTTAATATTGTTAGTTTTAGACATCTATCCATTAGAATATATATTTTTTTAAATAAGGACTCACGTTATTCTATTTAAAAGTCTAACTTACGCGTACACGAGTTTGAATATTAAATACGGCTAAATTATTAGTAACGAGAATATAAATATCAAATGGTAAGCACGAGTTACTGTGATATGAAAATAAACATATGGGATTCTATTTATAACGACTCATTAAATCGTTATTTAAAATTTATATTTGAATATGCATAAAAACATTTTAAAAACTTTACGGAGCATATTTTAACTTCATTAATGCTCATTATGTACTACTAAACTCGCACATTTTGTACAACATGATATCAATAGTTAAAGTTAAACAATAACATCAACATCAACCTCAGCATGTCTGTCTGTTAAAAACGTTATGCAAAGCTAATTATTGAAAAAAAACAAACAAACACATGGGTTAGATAGTCATTGTTTAATGTAGAAGGTGTTTTACTTAAATTAAAAAAAAAAATGCACGCATCACAATCCTTGTTTGATAACAATCACCTCCTAAATCAAAAAAAGGGAAAACTACGTAGGTGATAACCTAACTGTATTCATTGACGTGATGTCTCAAAAAAAAAAAAAAAAAAAAAAAAAAAAAAAAAAAAAAAAAAAAAAAACCTAATAGTTGGTCGTTGTAAAGGAATTAAAGTATGTACATGAGAATTATTAAGCAAGAATACATAGTTTTTAATCAGGTTATTACGTTGCTATGTTGTGATAATGTTATTGAGTTGGTAATCACGGATGTGAGATACAACCATTCTTCTATACTTATGATTTATGTGTTAACCTCTTTTTGGTTCTGAATAGAATCCGAAATAGACCTCAACAGAACTTTGGCTTATGCCTTATCTAGCTGATAGTTTTTAGTAACCTTTTTTATGGTTTAACTTTTTTGTCATACACACCAACTTTTAGTAGCTTATTTTATGTTTTAATAAAAACTTCTACACTTAATATTTGTGTTTTTACTAGTTCACGGGTTTTTTACTAAGCTTCTAAAAAAAACTTATAGCTTTATCATAAACTTATTATGTTATGGTAATTGAATAAGCCAATAAGCGCCTTTTATAAGCATAACCAAACACCCCTTTAGTTCTAATCATAAGTTTTCTTATTTGATGTTATAACTAACTTTGTTGTTATCCTCACTAAAATGCAGCATGCAAGTGGTTTTTTGCAGTTTTATGATCTTATCACACACACTAAAGTGAAATGCAATTTGTTATGTGCATTTTTTAGAGGAGGATTAAGTATCAACACATGATTGTCATGGAAGGATTTTCTCCGCATGCTCAAGGTATGAATGTATAATTAAGTTGAGTTGCTGATTTAGATAATACATGAATGTATTTTAATGTACCAAAGATGTATTTTAGTGCCTATATAAGGAATTTTATGATATGAATTCTTAACATGTGTCTTTGAATGAGTTAATGAAACTTAGCAGGTATTTGATGTCATTGATAACACTATGAGTATCAAACAACGGTTTAAAATATGGGTGTCTTTTACCTTAATAATTTAGACCAATTGTAAAGAAAGTTGCACTAAAGTGAAAGGTCGGTAAGGATTCGAACAATCCTAAAAGACTTGCGAATGTACTATTTGTCATTTTTTTCATGCATTTATAATTTACTTATACAAGTAATTATAATTTCCCTATATAGCTCGATATCAGAGAAAAATTATTTTTATACATTATAAATAAACGTAAGATTAAATTTGAGTTCTAATCATTAAATCTTTTTTTTATTTATCTTTATGTAATAAAGAAGTTATAGTGTAAGCATCTATGCTAATTTGGTAATTTTATAATCAAACATGAGAAGTAAATAGCACAAACTTATGAAAATACAATTTTCCAAACAAAAAAGTACATTAGTAAACATGGTATGATAGTTATTCATAATCAAGAAAATAAATCAATCTTCAAAACTATCTAAATATGCTACATATTTTAACGAAAATATAAGTAAAAGAAATACCACAACACATGGTAAATTGATCGCATAGGTTTGCAAAACTAAAAGCATATATCACTAACATCTTATGCAAGCCAAGTATCATCATGTGATTTTGCTTGAATAATAAAATATAATTTTAATCCAAAAACATTCTCCTAAAATAATAAGTAGATTATAGCATATATACATATGATTTTTTATTTTTAGTCCACTAAATAAAACCAATTGAAACATGTTAAGTGATTCATTTCTTAATCGATAATAATACATAATCAAAATAAAATTATAAAAACCTTTTGCGTGCACAGGTATTATAACCAGTATTAAAAGGGTATGTATACTCATAAGTTCAAGAACAAAATTTGATCTCTGAATTATAGGATAATAATTATTGGTTGATGATGACTTGCTGACTTTCAGACCCATTATAAAACAATGGTCAACGTTAAATATATAGTCAAAAATGTAAGTCAACTACTGACATGCAAAAGTCGCCGGAAGCAGGGGCGGAGCCACCTTGCAGGATGTGGCTAAACTTAGAGAAAAAATGGTTAGATTTGTTGCAAAAACTAATGGTGCCCTCAACATAGAAAGTCAAGTGCCCTCTTCAAAAAGAATAAATCATTAATTCAATCTTCTAAGTTCTATTTTTTTTTTCCTTTTTTGCTTCCGGAATTCTAGAAAATCGTGTATTGATATCTGCCAGTGTTCTAAAAGGCGCGCCAAGGCGCCGCCAAGGCGTGAGGCGTGGCCTCGGCGCCACGAAATGGACCAAGGCGTGAAGTCTAGGCGTCGTGTAAAAAGGCGTGGAATAAGGCGCGAAAAGGCGTGCCAAGGCGCGCCTTATCGTATGGCGTGGCGCCATTTTTAGAAGGGGATGATGTGAGCTTAAATTTTGGGCCTAGTAATTTCTAAACATAATTCAAATTTTCACTTTATTTCTTATGCATATCACTTTTTGTAAGCTCACTTTCTGTAAACTCACCTTTTGTAAACTCGATATGCATATAAAATATGATATTATAACATAAATGATAAATATATAAATATTTTTTCGCCGCCTTAGTCACGCTGCAAAAAACGCCATGGCGAAAAGGCTTGAGGCGTGGCCTTGCCGCCACGCCACGCCTCACGCCGTTTATAACATTTATTATCTGCAGTAGATGGAGAAGGGGGGTTGATGGAGAATGGATATTGGAAATTGGGTAACATTAAATTTGTACAGAAACATGTATTGGATATTGGAAGTTGGGTTACATTTAAATTTTTATTTAAGTTTGTATTTTAGATCAAAATGATGTTTCAAGTTTTGCGTTTACGTTCAATTTGTTGAAACAAGATCAGTTATGCTGACATTTCTTACGAAACAATCCATATTAAAACTCATGAGTTAATTGTAAGTTTACATTTTATAAATGAGATAGATTACAAGTCGAGAAGATTTTATTCAAAATGAACTTGATGAAAGTGCATTATCGATTGATATACATCGCAAGTTTGTTAGTGTTAATTGCCTAACATAAGTGGTTTTTAACATTTAATTAATGTTGACCCGACCCGATTCGTTTTAGTTTTTACTGTAAAAAATTTTCAACACGTTATCGAATCACTCGTTGCCCCCTTCGATTGAATTTCCTAGCTCCGCCACTTGTCGGAAGACTTTGAGGGTGATCAGTTCAGTTGTGTTTTTGTTTAAGGAAGAAGAGGAAGGGACATAAAAGTGTTACATGGGTTTGGTTTCGAAGAAAATGTATGTGGCACTTGTTTTTGGTTTAGTTATCGTCTATTTTTCTTTTTTCTTTTTCTTTTCTTTACTTTTTATTTCTTAAATGTTCTTTTAGTTTTTATTATAATTTTTTATTTTTTTAATATATTTTTATATTTTTGTTTTTATTATAAAACTGCGAAATTAAAAATACTATACACAAAAACAAGTTAAAATTAGTAAAACACAAAATTGCAGAGCAGAAAACCATAAACAAATGTCTTGTTCTGTTAATAAAATGGGTAAAACTATTGAAAAAATGTACGAAACATAAAATATAAACTTTGACAAGTCAATCAAGTTTCGGCCAAGCTGTTTCTTTCAAGTCAAATGCTTGTGTGAGCTCATAGAGTTTGAAATACGACTAGCCAGGTACTTGCGCGTTATCACGGTTGGTATTTGTGTAACTTTTTTTTTTTTTTTTTTTTTTAAATTTTTTTTTGCTAGTTAATGTCTTTTGATTATACGTTTTTGGCGAGCAATTTTATCGGTTGCACAGTTTGCTTGACAATAACTCTATGGATAGTGAAAATTTTCAGTTAAAATAGCTTTAAGCAATAGTAATTATGAATGGATGATATTGTTGTAAATTAAGTACAAAAAATGATTAAATTACCCCTAAACTTATTCACATTATTTTATTTTGTAGAGAAATAATTGAGTAATTTATTTTTGTAGCCATATATTTTACTAGTAAATTTGTTTATATATATATATATATATATATATATATATATATATATATATATATATATATATATATATATATATATATATATATATATATATATATATATATATATATATATATGTTGTGTGTTTATTTTCATATATAGATGAAAAAAAAAAAGATTCATGACAAATTAATGGATTAGTAAATTTGTTTAGAAAAACGTGAATAAATCTAAAGAGTAGTTTAGTAACTTTATTATGCTCAAATTTTTATTAATTTCATCCCTCCGTTATATGTATTATAAATAGCTTATAGCCTAAGCTTTGTGTAACACATAATTTTATTAAAAGATCAAGCTGCTAGCTTTTGCTAAGCATACGCTATAGCTAGAAGAACTAATCAACAAGAAGTTGTACAATATATATGTTGTTTATTAATGCTTCTTTACACATATATACTAGCAGTAAGCATGAAAGTAGAATTATATATATGAATAAACAAATAATAATAAACATTGAAAGGGGTATACTCACAAGTTCAAGAACAAAATTTGATCTCTGAATTATAGGATAATAATTATTGGTTGATGAAGACTTGCTGACTTTTAGACCCATTATATAAAATCGTCAACGTTAAAGATATAGTAAAAACTGTAAGTAAACTACTGACATATGAAAAGTCGTCGGAATTAAGAATGTAGTGGACTTTGTGGAAGATCAGTCTTTTTTTTTTGGGAAGAAGAGGAAGAGATATATAAGCCAGAAGCGTATCATGTGTTTGGTTTCAAAGAATAAGTAAGTGGCACTTAGCTTTTGGGTTAATTATTGTCCTTTTTATTCTTTTCTTTGTTTACTTTTGATTTCTTTAATATTTACTTCTCTTTTTAAATAAAGATAAATTAATTTGGTGAGTGATTTGCTTAGACCTGAAGTACTCGGACAAAAATCTTTGTATATAAAGTGCAAAAATATATTAAGTTTGGAAACATAAATATAGAGGTGAGTTATTTTATTGACAAAGTTTTTGTTGCATACTAAAGGACAAATCTCCATCATCTATTTATTTGAAACGGACAAAAATGTGATATTTCAAATATCACAAGCGAGTTTTAACTAATGTTTTGTAACATGAAATCACTATTGATATTCTGAATATCACTTGTGATTTTCACGTTTTTTTTCCACTTTCTTACGTTTTCGTCCGTATTTCTGACCTGACACGATACTCGGCCGAGAACAACACGAAAAATTAATAGGCTCGGTTTGAGGTTAAATAGGTTTTGGATCGTGTTCGGGTTGACTCATCTAACCTGTTTATTAAGCAGGTTAGGTGCGGGTTGGGAATAGGTTAAATGAGTCGACCCGTCAACCCGTTTAAGATTTTTTTTTTCTTCATAAATGTAAAATTATATATATTTATTATACGGGTTAAATGGGTTGACCGACAAACCTGTTTAACCCATGTAATATACCAACTTGTTTGGCAAAAAATGTTTTAAATGGGTCAACCTAAAACACGTTTAACCTATTTACCGCGTGTAACCTATTTAACCTTCCAACCCCTGTATATACACGAGTTAAAAATGTCGTGTTCGGGTTGGGGTTTTCTGTTTATAAAAAGTTATACTTAATTATTAAATACACAAAACACTTAACCGTTAAATAATTAAAGGAAGGACTATATATAGAAATTATGGTCAAGAAGGTTCCGATCCCCTTCCTTTGGGCTCATAACCGATCGGTGGGGGATTGTGGTAACCAAATCCTACAACTTGTTTTCCAAGTTTTGTATACTATATAAACAATCCTAGCGTCATTGTTTTGGTACCTCTTGTGCACACAAAACCTAAAGGCTTTTGTTTTCTCTCCTTTTCTAATATTCGGCCGATCCTAGCTTTTATTGGGTCGAATACTTTTGTTTTTCTTAAACAAAATTGTTTTGTGTCCTTATTACTAGCATAATGTTTACTTAGTATTAGTACGTGTGTACAAGAACGTGATTTAAACACACTATTGTTTGAATCTTGGATTGAATTACAAAATGGTAAGGGGTAATTCTTATAATCCACATAAACCCTAATTAGGGTTCATCTTGTTGATTGATTGAAGAATTGCTAAAAAGTACGTATACATATAAATTCGGTTAATTAATTATGTGTTATGTTCCTTCGCTTCCGCATGTTTTCTTTCATGTTTATTGTGTTTAATTATGATTAGTCATGGTATTAAATTCAACAGTTATATACACAACACAACCATGTACCCATTATAAAACATATGAGTAGATGACACAGGGACAAATATACTCTATCACAAACAATATTACGTTAACACGCGATGGTATTTTAAATTCCAGTCTCTTACAATAGAAATTCCCACAAGTCAGATGTTTAACAAATGAGAGTTGGAGGATTGAACAAGATTCTCTAAGTAGTTGTTTATAGTAAGGTATCCAAACCCCCATTAGCATCCATGCCTTACAAACACCTTCGTAAACAATTGTTGGCGTGTATACATGACGCAAGTTTACTACTTCGACGGATGAAAAGCCAGCTGAAGCTGCCTTTTCTTACATAATTTTGCTGGATCTCTATAAACAGTAATCACGGGCGGTTTCCCATCTGATAAGGCAACGTGTGCAATGCTAAAAGATTCACCTTTTTCAGCAGCAAATTTCCACTCGTTCATACTTAAATAAAACCAGTCCATCTTTGCCACTGAAGTTGATTTAACTTCTATATATTCCTCGCTTTTATCCTTACCTTTAACAAGAATATCATACGGTAGTCCGGACTCTTTAACCTCATTGACCCATTTCACCTTTTTGCCACTAAGGGTGGAAGAAAAGTATCTGAAAGCCACACGTTCTCCTACCCTCCCAGTTATGACATGTTGTGGGGGAACTGAAACTGTATTTTTTCCTTTATTAATAACAGAATCTGATTGGTCATTTAAAGCTTCATCATCTTCCAAGATTTCAAAGGGCATCAATGAGTCTGGATTTTCATTGATGATCCAGTCAACAAAAGTTACATTAAGCTAGAAGTACTAATCAACAAAAGTTGTACAATATATATGTTGTTTATTACGTAATGCTTCTTGACACATACTAGTAGTAAGCAACAAGATAGAATCATATAATTAAAGAAATAATAATAAACATTGAAAGGGTATACTCACAAGTTGAAGAACAAAATTTGATCTCTGAATTATAGGATAATAATTATTGGTTGATGATGACTTGCTGACTATCAGACCCATTATAAAACAATGGTCAACGTTAAATATATAGTCAAAAATGTAAGTTAACTACTGACATACAAAAGTCGTCGTTCAGTTGTGTTTTTTTTGAGGAAGAAGAGGAAGGGACATAAAAGTGTTACATGGGTTTCGAAGAAAATGTATGTGGGACTAGTTTTTGGTTTAATTATTTTATTTTTATTTTTTTTACTTCTTTAATACCTCGTCTCAAAATTATAGTGCATATTTCTTTTTTAACATTTCTTAAAATAAAATTGTCCACTTTTCTTTTTAAGTAAAAACTAAAGAATATATTAAAAGAATAGAGAATATATTAAAGGAATATTCTTTTTTAGTGGTTGAGATTTATAATATCCTATATTTATTAAACTTTGTAATAATTTTGAGGCGGAGGAAGTATTATTTTTAGATTTGTAAATCGGTACCCCTAAATTTACAAGTAATACACCCCTTTATTTTATTATTATTTTTAATTTTTATATTTTTATTTTTATTATAAAACGGTTAAACTAAAAATACTATACAGAATAATAAGTTAAAATTAGTAAAAAACAAAAATTGCAGAGCAGAAAACCATAAATAATTGTCTTATTCTGTTAATAAAATTGGTAAAACTGTTGAAAAAATATACGAAACATAAAATATAAAGTTTGACAACTCAATCAAGTTTCGGCCAAGTTGTTTCTTTCAAGTCAAATGCTTGTGTGAGCTCATAGAGATTGTGCTTGTAAAATAAGACTAGCCACATACTTGCGCATTATCGCAGTTGGTATTTGGGTAATTTTTTTTTTTTTTTTTTTTTTTTTTTTTTGGCGAGTAAATTTCTTTTGATTATAATTTTTTAGCGAGCAATTTTATCGATTGCACAGTTTGATTGACAATAACTTTATGGGTAGTGAAAATTTTCGGTTAAAATAGAATGAATGGATGATATTGTTGTAAATTATATATATATATATATATATATATTTCATTTACCGTGGAGGTACGATTCCCCACTTAAAATAATAATTTTGGCTATAGTAATTTTGTGAGTGAGTGAATAGTAAAACTTTAAAATAATAATTTCTGCTATAGTAACTAATGGTCGTTAGTTACTGTTAACTAACGGCCGTTATTTTTAACATTTAAAAAAAATTCCGTACAAACTTGGTCCTTCATCTCAGAGGTTCGTTGTAAATTTACTCCTCTCATAATTTAAATAATTGGTCCTTCATGTTATACATATATTGCAAAGTCAGTCCTTGATCACTAACTTGACGTTAAGTAGCTAACGGCCGTTATCTTCAACAATTTAAAAAAAAAAAAAATCCATACGAACTTTGTCCTTCTTCTTAGAGGTTCGTTGCAAATTTAGTCTCCACAATGTAATATTGTATAATGCCCGCGGCAACGTGCGGCTTACATCCTCGTTAAGTACAAAAAGTGCCTAAACTTATTCACGTTATTTTATTTTGTTAAAAGAAATAATTGAGTAATTTATTTTTGGAGTTGTATTTTTTACTCACAATTTTTTATTATTTTTTTATTTTTTTAGTAGTAGTTTAGTCTTTTATGTTGTGTGTTTATTTTCATATATAGATGAAAAAAGAAAAAAGAAAATAGTGAATCATGACAAATTAATGTATTAGTAAATTTGTTTAGAAAAACGTGAATAAATTTTAAAAGTAATTTAGTAAATTTATTATGCCTAAATTTTCAATAATTTCATCCCTCCGTTATATGTATTATAAATAGCTTATAGCCTAAGCTTTGTGTAACACATAATTTTATTACAAGATCAAGCTATAATATTCTAACTAACGCTAGCTTTTGCTAAGCATACACTAAGTATAGCTAGAAGTACTAATCAACAAAAAGTTGTACAATATATATGTTGTTTATTAATGCTTCTTGACACATATATACTAGCAGTAAGCATCAAGGTAGAATTATATATATGAATAAACAAATAATAATAAACATTGAAAGGGTATACTCACAAGTTCAAGAACAAAATTTGATCTCTGAATTATAGGATAGTAATTGTTGGTTGATGAAGACTTGCTGACTTTTAGACCCATTTTATAAAAATGATCAACGTTGAATATATAGTAAAAACTGTAAGTCAACTACTGACATATGAAAAGTCGTCGGAACTAAGAATGTGGTGGACTTTGAGGAAGATCAGTTGTGTTTTTTAGTATTTGAAGAAGAAGAGGAAGAGACATAAAAGTGTATCATGGGGTTCGTTTCAAAGAAGAATAAGTGGGGCTAGTTTTTGGGTTAATTATTGTCCTTTTTATTCTTTTCTTTATTTACTTTTGATTTCTTTAATATTTTCTTTTCTTTTTACATAAAGATAAATTAATTTGGTGAGTGAATTGCTTAGACCCGAAGTACTCCGACTAAAATCTTTGTGCATGCAGTGCATGTATGAGATAACTTAAGAGCAAATTCCCTAAAAGTGCCATTTATTTTTTCAATTTCTTGAAGGAGTACAAATCCAACATATTTTCTCAATTTGGTCGTGTGTTAACATGTGAATGTGCGATTCCAGTAAATTTTTGACATGTGTCCAGACCAAAAGTACTTTACCAATCATTTGCAGGCCCATGTGACATATTTCAAATGTGCGAATTTCAAATGTGCTAATGTGCGAAAGTCAGCTGAAATATTTCAAATTACTTATTTACCCTTAGTTCTATAAGTCAAATAAATGTGCGCTTTTGCTACCTATTAAATGTGCGAATGTGCGGATTCGCTTTAATTCCAGATTTAAATGTGCGATTTAAATGTGCGAATGTGCGGATTCGCTTTAATTCCAGATTTAAATATGCGATTTAAATGTGCGAATGTACGACTTCACTTTTTTTTTTTCAGATTCCGGTAAATTAAATGTGACCACTTCACTTTATCAAAATGGAAATATAATTGTTGACTCATTTGTTCAGTGCATATTATGAACGTGTCCTACAAAGTACAAACCATGATGATAAACATCATCACGGGAAACTCAATGTTGATGGGCTTGTAAAATACTATAATATATAATCATTGTGAAACATAAACCCAGTAACCACTCCACCACACCACTCACCACTCACCACTCACCACCACCGCAGCTACACCGCCATCACCATCATCAAAACAACCATAAACCCTCCCTTAGATCACTTCCCTTGTCTCAGATCCGTGGTGTACGCGCCATCAAAACCCCGTACGCACCATCAGATCCGTGAGTTTTAAGTAAGGAGGTAAGTAGATCCATGGGTAAGGGTGATAAACTCACCGATTCTCACTCTCGTACGCCTTGTTTCATCTCGAATCCGAGCTCATAATCTTATTCTTGGTTGTTAGATTTATTTGGTCTTGTGTGTTATGTTAGTTTGGGTCACGGTGGTTTGGTGGTGGTGGTGGAAGTATCAGGTGGCGGTGATGATGGATTTGGAGGTGGTGGCGAGTGGTGGTGAATGGTGGTGGAAGTAGCAGGTGGTGGTGAGAGAAGGAGATGAGGATAATATTGCTAGTATTTATTTATATAGAACTAAAGGTAAATAAGTAATTTGAAATATGTCAGCCGACTTTCACACATTAGCACATTTGAAATTAACACATTTGAAATATGTCACATGGGCCTGCAAATGATTGGTAAAGTATTTTTGGTCTGGACACGTGTCAAAAATCTACTGGAATCGCACATTCGCACGTTAGTACATGACTAAATTGGAAAAATATGTTGGATTTGTACTCCTTTAGGAAATTGAAAATATAAATGGCACTTTTTGGGAATTTGCTCATAACTTAATTGTTTCAGGCAAGTTGTTTCTTTCAAGTCAAACTTGTGTGAGCTCATAGTGTTTGTGCTTGTAAAATAAGAAATAGCAGGGTACTCGCGCGTTGCGGCGGCGGGTACCCTGAATCTAAAATTTCCAGTGATCAATTACTTATCGATAATGAGTTTTTAGTGACATTAATGCTTCATGATATAAAATCAGTAACCGATAATATTATCACGGTAGAAACACTACTACACAAAAGGGCATGGAGACAGGTTAGAATGGTTCATGGAGAGTGGTTTTGGATCCAATCTCTGTGAGTGGGTATCTCTATGACCCGAACACAAAGAAGCCGGTTATGTAACCGGTCTTTATTAGAAGCATCGAGACCTGTTTTTATGCTAAGAACCAGTTTCTTATATATACTAAACCCATATGTTTGTCTCTGTTTGAAAGACCCGCGTTTGTGTTGAAAACCGGTCTCTTTAACGTTTTTTTGTTAAAAAAAATCAGGCTGTTTGAGATTGCTTATTGAAACTACGGATTATCAGGGGTGTATAGGATTTCTTATTTAGACTACTTATAAACAAAACTTTTTGTGATTGCTTATAAATGCCTATAGGGGTTATTTGGTATTGCTTATCGAAACTAGTTATAATAAGCAGTTTTGATAAGCAATACCCAACAACCCTTATAGTCAATTCATAAGTGGTCCAAAACAGCCCCTATAAGCAGTTAATTCAAAAAGAAATACCAAAAATCCCTATAAGCAGTTACCAAGCAATCCCAAACAACCCTTATAAGCAATTAATCAAAGAGCAATCCCAAACAACCCCAATAAGCAGTTAATATAATAAGCAATTCCAAACAGCCCCTATGAATTATGCATTTCGTGTAACATTGAAATCCGCCCAACCACAATATATCATTGATAAGTAACCATGTCAAATTCGTCGATCTCAAAATAAAAATCAGGATATCCTTGACATGCCGTACAATCAATCCCAAACAGCACCTAAAATCGAATTAAACAGTGACTTGACACAGCTTATAGAAGCAGGGAGGCTAGATCCCATCAGAAGATCAAGAGCTTAAGGTGGCACCACAAACTCACTTTGTGCAACAGACTTGAACCACTATGAAAATATCGCACATGTCATTCAAGAACAGGAACCTGTTAAGATAATAGTTACAGGGTATCATTACAATAAACATGTAGTTATTAGCATTTTATCGTTGAACACATTTGAATCACTGCAACATATCATAAGCACGTTTTAGTCATTACAACATTCTGATGTTGTTTGAGTGATTACAACATATCATTGAACAAGTTTGAGTCATGAAGTTATTCTTCTCAAATATAAACATGTACACATAAGCCATATACTTCTGTAAAAAGATGAATTCACCATACCTCTTCTAGTCTATGCTAGCTTTGATAGTGGATTTGCAGCTGGTCTGTTATCAGAATTCATAATTACTCCTAGTTCTGATCTTGAGTTTATCCTTAAGACCTAGGAAGTTGCAGATGTGAGTATTTCTGATTAAACAATGTTAAGCTACATATCATAGGTATAGTGCACTTACATCTTTCTTAGGCATGTTAAGGTTCCAAACTCGAGAACAAATGCTTTTAATCGTTTTATGCAGGGCAACTAGTTGTCTCAAGCTCTCAGCTTGGGGTTGTTGTCTCAGCTACGACCTGTGACATTCTACAGAATTAAGTGAATAAGATCGAAAACGGTGGCAGAGATAGGGTGATGGAGGGTGCTCGCCCCTCCAATAGGCCCAATTGTTTTCGAGTTGTTTTGTTAAATAGAAGCTTTGGCTCACCTGTAAGTAAATGACACCCCCTAATATGGCTCTAGTAAATTAGTGTAAAAATCAGGAGAACCTTTGGCTGCAATTTACTTAGGCACACCCACAGAAACATAATTCACTCAACATGTCACGAATTTCGATCCAGATCATCCCTTCCAAAACATGGTACAATTTTGATCTAGACTCGGGAGTCGGGATCATGATTTGCTTCGCGTTCCAGTGTTGTTCAATTCGCGTTCCAATTTTGGTTGTGTTTTATTTCAAACAGATTAAAAAGACCAATCTAAAAAGACCTACTTATATATGAACGGATCAATTTTGGTTGTGTTTGATTTTAAACAGATTAATAAGGCCAAATCAAAACAGGGTCAAACGGATTGAAAGTTGCCCAAGCCCCAAAGTCTTATAGCGCCTATTCCTGTATCTCTATTAAAAAGAAGATAAAAGTTGTCAGAGGGTCAACCCAAACTGACCCGACCAATTTTGATCCGATCTATAAAATGTATTTATAATCCCGAACCCTCAAATCTTGCCACCTTTATTTGTAATGCATAGAATCCTAAATAGTTGGCACCTTAATAGCAAACTAACCTTGGGATACAGGAAAAGCCGGGGAGTCTCTGGGCTGCAGATTAAAAAAAAAAATGCTACTCCATTTAATAATTATAACATATTGCAAAAACTGCAAGTGAAACTTAACCCTCAACTTTCAACAGAAGAAAATTAGAAAGACTAGTTGCTTAACTTAAAAGGCTTGGGCACGTCTTGTTGAGTATGATTTTGCATATATCTTTTGCTTACTGAATTTTCATTCTTTTCCTTTACCTGTCAACCATTTCAAAACGACTATAAGAAAAAAGCAGTAACAAGTAAGAAAAATAGATATAGTATCATTAACAACTTAAGAGGAAAAATAGATATAGTGTCATTTAACAACTTAAGATCTCACCTCTGAACTTCTAACCTCTATTTCAAAAGAAGTACAACTCATAAGGTGACTTAGATCAGTTGTGTCTAAATCTTCACCTTCCTCAGCAACTTCCGCTTCGAGTTCTTCATTTTCACGTTCTTCTTTCTCAAGTTCACCCATCTGTGATAATATACGAGCAAAATCATCCTCACCTGAAATTCATATTTAGCTCAAGGTACTCACCCAACAGATGAACATATAAACATAAACCACATAATGATAAACTCTAGATAACAATTGCGCAAATTAAGACTAACAATACAACAATTTGAGGTCTACAAGATGCTCATAGTGCACACCTCTGCAAACAATGTTATGTAATGATTTATAAAATTTACATATGTTCTTAATTGATTGTTCATATGTAAGGGTTTTTATATTAATATCTATACCATGTAATCCATTTGTATATGTATCTATGCCAAATAGTCACCCAATTTTATTATAATATTTCTCTAGTTGTATCACTGTATGTTTATAAAAACATAAACTTTGATCACGACCATGTTTTCATTACCCTTGTCAGTTCTCAAACCTTGAATCCTTAATCACTTAGGAACATATTTATCTATGTATGTTAAGCTTTTTGAATATAGTTTTTATTGTTACACTTTGCTGATAATGTAAGCAAAGACCTAAGTGAGAATTCCTAACATTTACCATACACAGAGCTAATCAATTTAAAAAAGGACTGTATCTTACTGGTAGTTCATAAAAAAATTACAGTATATGCCACAAAGATTGTACTTGGCATGGAACCAGTAGCGTGAATCCGAATATGTTAAAAATCAAGTCCCAAGCACATCAACATTAATTGAACATTATCACACTACCCAAAACCAAAAACACATATACATGTACTTAAATAATTGAAAATAAATTATGAATTGAACCTAACACAAACAAAATAATTAGGCGAAACAAAATATGCATCTAATTCAATCCAAAATTAAAACAATATAAATTCAAATTTCAAAAAAGGTGTATACCTAAGTAGATCGGGTATTATTTACTTTTCCGATTGAAAATTGAAAAGACGGCTGCGAGAGGATAACTAAATCAACACCAATAACATTAGGGGTTGGATTTATGTGAAAAATAGTCAATTAGAGATAACATCCAAAACAAAATCGAGATTCACGGTATTATTGATGTTGATGGGAAGTTGAGAGCAAGTGGAGGGAAAAAGATAAGTTGAAGACTCGAAGTTGTATAAGTTTTGATTTTGGGCGGTATTAGTTTTTGCCTTTCTCAATTAGGGTTGAGCATCAATGAACCAAAATAGAGAGGACCGGCCGACCGATTGAAAACCGACCGAACCGAAGGACTAGCGGTCCGGTCTCGGTCCAGATTTTTTCATTATTTCGGTCTTGGTCCGGTTCGTACCGGTCTTACGTAAAACCCGACTATTATGCCTTCTTGGACCGGACCAAACACATTCAATCCGGTCCTAGGTCTAAAGTTTTGGGCTAGCTCTGTCTCGGTCCGGTCCGGTTCGGTTTTGGCCAGTCCGATGTGGTTTCGTACCGTTGATCACATCAATTCTCAATGGCTTAAGAGCACCACCACATATGGTCTCGTTGTGTGGTGCCGTGAGTATGAGGCACATTGAATTGAAGAAAATTTTAATAGTTTGTGCGAAAATTTATATATTAATGATGACTTAAATAGCATACACTTAATATATCTAACAAGGTTCGGAAACAAACTCAAAATATCAAGCAATGTTTATGGCATGATGAGATGTCATTATCTCATGATTAAAATAGAGGGAGGGGTCTGTCTATATAGACACTAGAAGTGAACTATCAAACACTCAAATTGTTTGATTTAGTTACTTTATAGGTAGTTTTTAGGTTAGCTTTCATTAATATATGAGGCCGAGAATGTTAAATTCAGAAGAAAAGATAATAGTTTCAAAATTTGTCACCTATCTTAGGCGCGCCTAGGGTCAAGGTTCTAAAGCCCAAGGAGTCGCGCTTTTTTGTGAGCCTTAGAACCTAAGTGCGCCTCATACGCGCTTTTTAAAACTATGGTACAAAATAATTAATCACAAACCGGAAATGAGGAATAAACTTAATTAGCTTCTTAGGCTAACTAAGACAAAGCTAATTAGGGTCGAGCAAATCGACCGGACCGATCGACGGACCGACCGAGACCGACCGAAAACTGACTGAACCGTAGGACCAGCGGTCCGGTCTAGGTACGGGGTTTTTCTTTATTTCGGTCTCAGTTCGATCCGGTCTAGTTCGAGATACAAACTTACCATTTTGCCTCCTTGGACCGGACCGACCACATTCGGTCCGGTCCTCGATCTAGGTTTTTTTGGCTATTTTGATCTCGGTATTGGTCGGTCCGATCTTCGACCGATGCTCACCCTTAAAGCTAATTAAAGACATTGAACATTTACTAAACTAAGTAAATGAATGACCCTTTTACTTAGCCTTAGGCGCTACTCCATATAGAAATGGGTTTTGCCTATTCATTTGGTTGGGCGAAAAAAAAAATCTTGTATGATGAGACTAAATATTCTATTTTGAATAAAATATTTTGAATAAAAATTTATTAAGGTTGGTTATAAGTTTTCAACAAAGTCCAAATACAATTGAATGTGTTTTTTTTTTTAATTACTATTGCTACTATTATTAATTTCATGTTTATATAACTTTAATTTTTAGAAAAAAAAAGAACTTTAATTTTTAGGTATTCACATATTTGTTGTGTATTCATAATACATAGTCTTATTAAACAAGAGAGAATGAACTTTGTGAGAGAGAAAACTAGGTCTGGTAATTGTCATGAGAGAGAGAGAGAGGCTTCACGAGCAAGGTCGAGAGTGAGAGATATAGGCACGGCGGAAATAGAAAGCAATACAATGGCAAGCACTTTGGGACTAATTACACCGGTGGGAAACGTAACTCGACAATTTCGTTCATGTTTTTCAATTTCCCCGAGGAGTGGGGGATGGGAAAGCTATGGATGATCTTTAAGAAATTCGGTACGGTGTTTGATATGTTCATGGTACAAAAGAGGCTTCGTAATGGGATGAGATACGGGTTCGTGAGATACAAATATGTTAATGATACCGACAACTTGTTGAGACAGCTACAAAAGATAAAGATTGGAGAAGAATTTTTAAGAGTTTACGTGGCTTTTGACAGAAAAGGTTTTGGTAACGGACATGCGAGGGTCGATGGCGAAGTGCGAGATAGTAGACATTATGGTGGGAATAACAGTAGATGGAATTGTTAGAATTTAAGTACCATAACAATTACATAATTAAACATATAAACATCAACAACGCACAACGGAAGCAAAAGATCGAATACTCATAATTAATTAACTGAAACATAAAGAGAGCGTACCTTTAGTGATTCTAGCAAAACAAGAATCAATAAATAATCTTGAACATGTGATGAACCCTAATTAGGGTTTATATGGATCAATGATTAACCCCTTACCGTTTTGTTAATCGATCCCTTGATAACAACAAAAGTATGTTGTTACCTCGTTCTTGTACACACGAACTAAACCGTATTAAGGTGATGCTAGTGACAACACAAGTAACAATTTATTGTTTATAAAACAAAGTCGAACCACCCTAAAAGGGGTGTTCGGCCGATTTACATACCAAGAAAGAAAACACAAATTAGGGTTTAGTATTGTGTACAAAAGTTACAAAAACTAATGACCCTTGATTTGTATTTATAGTGTTAATAACTTGGAGCTCAAGTTGGTGTGGGATTGGGTTTCCCCAAGCCCAACCGATCGGCAATGTAGTCCCAAAGGGAATCCGGAAGCTTCTTGACTTACCAATTATTATCACATAATTCTTTCCTTATATTCGTCTAACGGTCGTGAGTCATTAACGGTAAATACCAACGATCGTTACATACTTGTGTATAATAATAAATATATAAATATATTAATTATTATTTCTTAATACTCATTCGTAGCGTGTGCAATCCCGAGGTCTCGAGTTCGATTCTAGACATACGTTTATTAATATATATCCATAAACTCCAACAGCTCCCACTTGGATATCTATTAATAACATAATGACATTGGTAAGCGTCTAGCAACACGCCAATGCCCCTAGATCAACTCGAGGAAGGTTTCCTGGAAAACCTATAATGATTCATCATTATTATTATCATCCTTTTGTTTCTAATACTACGTTAATAAAGATATGGATCTTAGTCATTCTTCAATTAACAATTCTGTTTCTCGTTGTTTATGATTGAGCAAGATTACCAAAACATCTGAACGTATTCCAGATAGACTTTGGGCGTGCGCACGCATACATCTTGTCAAACCTACGAGGGGCCCAGCAGTATTAAGCTTCAAAACGAATTTGAAGGAACAAATTCTTTCTTGACTACAAGAATAACCCATGAACTTTGCAACACTTCTGAAAACAACCCTTATAACTCCCTGTTACGGTGAGCGGTAGATTGCTTCACAAAAATGCACTACATCCATGACTCTTATCTGGTATCTCAAGTCTGAGGATAACAAATTCATGATTTACTTACTGACAAGATCCATAAAGTAAAATCATGTAATTGGGATAAGTCCTATATTCAATTCATCGAATATCATGTGAAATTGGTATGTCAACGCATCAATATACTTTCAAGTATATTCTTAACCAATACTCAGATTTGTCTTAGTTTGATGATATTCCCATATCATTAATCGACAATGGACAATTTAGAATAATATTAGTTATTCACGGATTTAAACATGCAAATATAGGACACAATTTATTATTAATGAAAACAAACGTACTAAGTACTTTAATTCATTATAAATAATAATTGCTTAATGTCCTTTTATCCAAATACCAAAATAGATCAATGCATGATAATTCTAGTTAATGAATCTTGTCTCAAGTAATGACTTGAAGACAACTATGCCTCAAGTAATGACAATCATACTTGTTGACAAGGCATTATTCAACTAACTTGATCTATCCGAATTTTGAGAATACTTCTTTCAAGAATCCAATAATTAAAATTCTTGTATGTGTAAATCCAACTATCTTGATATAGCCACATAATTTTTCATAAATAGTGTGATATCCTCAATCACCAACTTATGACAATCAAACTTTCAAACCTTTTAAAGTTTAAAGTATTCTAATTCTTTAATGTTTAATGCAACTATGCTCTTAGTTGAGCACAACTAGTTCTCATGAAATCCTTCATGACTAGTTATTGAGTGTCATCTCAATTAAACCAGCATCATTGTATATTAAACACAATATGCTCTTTAAAATTTCCGTAAACTTAATATCCATTGTGTAATGCTTAGGAGCTATTCCAGGTTGAGGATCATTATTCTAATTTCAAACATTTTCCATTAGAATATCTATTACACAAGTTATATTATAACTTTTAATTGGATATTAAATATTGTCAAATCATTATGCACTTAAGCATGATACAACAATAATATAATGCACATGAAAATCCTTCAGTCAAACTTAGATTTTATTCATGTTTGATCTTTATAAATATGTATATCCATTTAGTCATCCAAATAATATATCATATTCTTTTTAGAATTTATTTACCGCACCTGTTCATTCAATAATAGACTTTAGATTCAAGGTTGTATGTTTTATTTCCTAAATCTTTCAAGTAAAGTTTCATTCCAAATTAAGTCTAACCTTTTACTTATATGGAATGTTACTCTACAATATATATGATTTAGTAAATCAAACATAATACTCCCACTAGCTTTAAGGAATACTTAGAAATTATCTTATTTCAATTATAAATCAATTCATGGATATAATAATTAAACATAAGATTAATCTTCTAGATGCATGCATTTATCCATTCATGGATTATTGCACTTTGTACACTTCCAAAGATTTACTTGAATTCATAAACTCCTTTTTGATTACTTATCGTCCTCGCTCAAGTAATTATTCAAGAAAGAGTTTTTGATATTCATTGTCAAATTTCTCATTCATGTAAATGTGACAATTATAATCTTTATATCTTTAATGTACTTAAGAAAGAGTATTCAATCATAGTTAATTGCTTAAGTATGATTAATAATCTTGTCATAAGATATTCATTAAGATATGTGTACAATTTTGTCCATATGATTATTTTACAAAGATTTAAACCACTAGGGTTACATTATCTTTGAATAAACTCATCATCATTCTCTAACTATTAAGAATTAAGATAAACCAAATTTTCTAAATTTGAATATCTTTATGAACAGCATCTATAACATTCATATTATGAGTAATTTACCCAATTCATTATTCTTGGTAATACTACATCATATGATCATCAGCATATTATTTAAATACCTGAGATATCCAAGTGGATCTATGAATGATAATTCCATCATGTTGAGGTTTATCATTTACATGTTAAGCCTCGTCATGATTTTAACTAGTGTGGTTTTAGAAGATTATGTATCTTGTAATTCTATCTTTTCAAGATAAAATATTCCCACTTGCCTTTAGTATTATATAGAATAAAATACTTAGCAATTAGAGCAACAATCCAACGTTCTCTTTTAGGACTTTACAAATACGCATTGATAGCTCTTTGTTAATAACCTTCACATAAGTAACTTAACAAATTCAGAACTTCAATTTAAGACTTAATGTGATTCATCACATTTCATAATTCAATAACGTCTTATTAATCTTCTAGGAGTTTAATTGAGTATATTCAATCCATACTCAATTTCTAACCTTGATGACTTTTGGAAGAAAAGAAATCATAGTTATCTTCAATCAAACAATCTAACAAGAGTTTGATTCCCTAACTGAACATACTGTCCATATGTGGTACTTCAATTAGAATTAATATTGTAATAAGATCTAACAATATATATAAGATAACCATATTCCTGTTGGCATACCAATTTACCAACTAAATCAACTTAATGGTATAATAGTATTTTCAAGCCAATTGCATGCTTTATAACCCAAGTACTTATTCATCAAGTCACTTCATGTTTATGTCTTATAAAACATAAACTTATTATAATCCCACTATACGTTATTAATCATTGATCAACTCAATGACTTCTTGTATATGTCTTAATTAAAAGACCATAACAAGTTAACGTCTTACTTAATTATAAGTCTTGTAATACTTAGAAGACTTCATATTTATAACTATACAATAAAGTATAAACATGTATAATTAAAGTAATCTTTGAACACCATCATTTGGTTTCAATAATATTTTCAAGTTAACACACTACTTCATTTATTTATGTCATTCTATGAATACATAATTATTGAAGTAGTATTATATTACTTCATGCATTTATGTCATTCCAATAATACATAAATATTATAGTTGAAGTTGTCTTGTTATCATATTGACACATGTTCTAATAGATGTCTAATTTAGAAACTGTAAATTATCCATGTTGGTCTCACGCATACATGGAAATTCACCTTGTTGTTAATATTTAGCCTGCGTCTCACGTTTACTAAATTTCAACACCAAGTGTTTCTAAGATTAGATTTATTAATCTAATTAGAATTATAATCTCTTACTTTGCAGTTAAGAGAGTCCTTTAAATCATATGCTCATGTGTTGTACTTTGCACATAATGAAGATTTCTCCCACTTGTGCATGGTACAACACCATGTATCATATAAACAACACGCACGCGTTTGTTAATTTGAGCAATATGATTTGTGTCATTAACATAACTTAGTAGATATAGAGTTTACTCAATCAATCAAGGAAACGTACATGACTATCCTTGAAAACATTAGTCTCTATATTTGGAAAGTAATTATCTTGAGATATTCAAAAGATAATCTAAGTTACAATCAAGATAAAAATCTTGTAACTCCCACTGAATTAGAGAACATTACAATAATCCCTTATTCAGTGATAAGAACACAATACTCCCACTGAATTTGACGACATTGCAAATGTTTCATTAATCAGTGAAAGAAAATAGTGTACTTGTTTACTTTCCTACATCTTTTAAGAAAACCCATTCAAGCAATTATATAGGTTATAAAAGGATGTAATCTACTACATAAATGTGATTCATCACATTCCAAACTATTAACTTGAAAAAAAAACTGGGCATGCAATTTCTTCCTTTATAGATTTACCATTCCAACAATTGTATGTAGTATCTTTAAATGGTCAAACCAAAACAACTAGATAAAATAATCTAATTCGTCTTTTACCATTATGCAGTAATCAGTCTAGCTTCTAATTTAATAACTCATAAAGTGCAAATACTCTTACTATTAAAGTTTGCTATGAGTTATGTATTTAGAATTTTAGACAATTCTAATCATCCTATTATACATTTCTCATTCATGAAAAGGAATAGGATTTAAGTCTCACACTTCTCCTAATGAAAAGAAGACTATATTTATTCTTTTAGTAAATATTGACTCTAACCAAAAACCCAAACGGGTGTAGATCAATTAAAAGAATAACTTACGTTTACGGTTTTGAGTTGCATTAATACATTTAAAGAATTTACAAAATTCAATTTTAGTATTTTCGATAATTTATATTTCCAAGAAAATATAATACCCAAGGATATATTCATATAACCAACATATTTTCTTGAAAATTTAGGATCCAACTTTACATAGATTCCACCACATCAGTTGATCTGCTAGTGATGAAAGTATAAAAGATGGTAATCTGTCGAACAATAATTGGCAAACACTTTTCCAATTCCTAGATCATTATGGGATTTACATCAAATTGATTCATCAATTTGTCATGTAAGCATGTTTCATCCCATCTCATGCCTTAAGCTCTAGGTCTCACGCATCAACTTAATTAAGTCGTCTAACTTAGAAACTGCAAATTCTCCATGTGTGGTCTCACGCACACTCGGAAATTTACCTTGTCATTAAAATTTAGCCTGCGTCTCACGTGTTACTAAATAATAACTTCAAGTGTTCCTTATAGTTAGATGGCATGTAACTTAAATTTTAGGGTATAAACTTTTGATGTGAAAATCAAAACATGTATAAAGATGCATGCACTCATCTTTATAACATAAGTTTTCAAAACTTTTTTATTACCAATTCGTGAAATTAATACACAAAGTTTTACTTGAGGTTTAATAAACCCTAAGATGATTTTCTACAATTATGATTTTAAAAGTAATTCGTTTAAGATATATTCAAGATTGTGATAACCAAGGCAGACTCTAAGGCTCTTTTCTAAGCCTTCAAATCACGGTTATGAATATCGTCTTAAAGGACTTAATTTTAAAAGCATATTTGTACAAAACATCAATCAAGCAAAAGTTTATGGATTCAATCTCAAAATCATGTAATAAAGTGTGAATTTTGCTGGTCTCGCCTGGGAGCTGATTACCGTGCGAATCGGACCACTAGCGGCACTTAAGACCTTGCAAGATTCTTACTTTATCACATAGGGTTTCACCATTATTAGTCCGTATTATTTTCTTTATGGAAAAATTACCCTTTTATTGCTTACAACATGTCGAACAAATAAGAAACAATAAAACAAGTAATCCAAGACAAATCAACAACTAATAATAATAACAAAGGTGAAACAAATAGCCACATGCAATCCTTGTTAAGAAAAGATCCTAACAAAATCAATTCTAGGTGTAAAATGCATGTAATCAACTAAGGCCTTCCCTTCTTAATGGAAGTGGAGCCACATACATTGACGAATCAATTGCGTAGGCCAAAGCTAATATACACACCACATAGCACGTAAATTGATTTTAATAATTATTATTGAGGTCTTCCCCAATATTAGAACATGTGACAAAGCTTAACAATTAAAAAAACAATTAAGAACCCATGACTAACATGCATGTTTCGTCATGGATCAAAGCATAACAATTACCAATTAGGTCACAAGATACGCACATAAACCATGTCACATAACAATTATACATGATTAAACCACATAAAAAAAAATATTACCATGCAACCTAGGGTTTCTTCAATTTTTATAAAACCTAAAAAAAATTTCTTCGGATGAACAGTACCGTGAACAGTACCATGAACAGTACCGCGTGAACAGTGCTGAATGAACAGTGTTCGTGAACAGTAAAAAATATTTTTAGGGTTTCAAAAATTAACACCAAGAAACCTTTAAGCATGCAATAATAATAATAATCAAAGATTTCATATTTTTTATGTGTTTCAGTAATTAATTACACAGTATTAACCGCTCTTGATGCCACTGTTAGAATTTAAGTACCATAACAATTACATAATTAAACATATAAACATCAACAACGCACAACGGAAGCAAAAGATCGAATACTCATAATTAATTAACTGAAACATAAAGAGAGCGTACCTTTAGTGATTCTAGCAAAACAAGAATCAATAAATAATCTTGAACATGTGATGAACCCTAATTAGGGTTTATATGGATCAATGATTAACCCCTTACCGTTTTGTTAATCGATCCCTTGATAACAACAAAAGTATGTTGTTACCTCGTTCTTGTACACACGAACTAAACCGTATTAAGGTGATGCTAGTGACAACACAAGTAACAATTTATTGTTTATAAAACAAAGTCGAACCACCCTAAAAGGGGTGTTCGGCCGATTTACATACCAAGAAAGAAAACACAAATTAGGGTTTAGTATTGTGTACAAAAGTTACAAAAACTAATGACCCTTGATTTGTATTTATAGTGTTAATAACTTGGAGCTCAAGTTGGTGTGGGATTGGGTTTCCCCAAGCCCAACCGATCGGCAATGTAGTCCCAAAGGGAATCCGGAAGCTTCTTGACTTACCAATTATTATCACATAATTCTTTCCTTATATTCGTCTAACGGTCGTGAGTCATTAACGGTAAATACCAACGATCGTTACATACTTGTGTATAATAATAAATATATAAATATATTAATTATTATTTCTTAATACTCATTCGTAGCGTGTGCAATCCCGAGGTCTCGAGTTCGATTCTAGACATACGTTTATTAATATATATCCATAAACTCCAACAGGAATAAGAATGATGCAACGATGGATAACAAGGACACACGTAGTTTTGTTGACGTGGTAAATGGTGACAGGAATCAGAAAGATGGTAAGCCAGAGAAGTTTGAAAAATCCAGCTCAAACATTGATAAACAAGATAGGGGGAGGATCATCATAGCCGAGGAAAACGAGGTAAATGGCGAAATAGTGGGGAGAAGTGTGGTAGGGGAGGTTAAAGCTTTGTGCTTCCTGTCGAAGCTTCCGGTTTTGTGTGAAGAGCAAGGTCTTGGCAAGGTCGAAGTAAAATTATTGGGGGGGTTAGAGTTCATGCTGGTGATGGAGAATGTAAATACGGCTAGCAACGTATTAAAAGATAATGAACACGGGATAAGAAGGTGGGTGCACAAACTGCGGAGTGGTTGTAGTTACCATAGGACGGCGGGGAGAATAACTTGGATCAATATCTTAGGGTTGCCCATATCTTGTTGGGGGGAAAGCATTTTCAAAAAAATAGCAGCATTACATGGGAGTATCCTTGGGTTGCACAACTGTAGACTAGAGGGTAATCAAAATTTGATATATGGAAGGGTACAAATCCATACGATCAACAAAGGTTTGATAAACGAAGCACTAAAGGTAAGCGTTCATGGTAAAACTCATGATGTAAACGTGGTGGAGGAAATGAGAGATATTACAGTGTGGGACTTGAATGAGGTTAAAGAAAGGGAACAGGAGCAAAATGGTGGTGATATGAACTACAAGAGGGCTGGTAATGAAATGGATGTGGATGAGGAGGGAGACGAGGACGGGGAGTCAAGTGAGGAAGGAGAACACAATGACGGTGAGAGGGATGTAAACCAGGAGGATGTAGACGGTGGACATGCTGATACTGCCATGGATTCCGGTAGCCGGAATGTGGGTGAAGAGGAAGGGTCTAGGTTCTCGGGAGAAACAAGGGTTTGTGACTCTTTCGAGGAAGACAACGGGAGTCCCAAGGGGAAGGTGGCTGTGGAAAAAGAAAAGTTACATGGGAAATATAATGCTTTTGGCGAAGACGGCTGTTGTAAGGATGATCCAGCTTTTAATTTGACGGGTCATAAAAATATAGATAATTGTTTAAACGAAATAAAGGTTATGGGGAAAGTAAATTTGAATTCTGAAAACGACTTGTGTGAGGAAAAATATAACGGCCATAATCCGGTTATTGGGCATATGGGTGGGAATATCTTTAGTGGGCCTGACCCAGATATTGGGCCTAGTGATAAGGAGGAGATTAATAATGGAACAGATATGGGTTTAAATGATATTACGGATACAGGACTGGGAATAAAAAATGATTCAGGCAATGTGGCATTGGGCTCGTGTGACCCAATGAATAGTAATGGTATAAGTGGTAGACAAATTAAAGGGAGTAGATTAGTGATGAATGAAAACAACGATATAGAAGAGGTAAAGTATAGTAGAGAAAAAAGGGAGGTGTCTCCTTCTAGCTTGGTGGGTAGCGGAGGAGATAGATCAAAGAAAAAGAGGAAGGTGAATAAAGTGGTGGAGGTCGATGATGGTGAAGTTGCGGCAGATTTTAATCTAGGTAAAACAAACAGTGAGGCTTCGACGATCAAAAAAAAGACAGTTAGGCGGAACATTAAAAAGACTATGGAAGTGGCGACGGAAACTAGGGAAGAGGGTCTTGGGGAAAATAAGAAAGGGGTCTCAGATGCTTACAAGGAGTCTTATGATGGTGAGAGCGAGTACAACAGGGTATTTCATTTTGGGTGTAGGAATGAGGGTGAATTGGTTAGTAGCAAATGTCACGTAAACCTAGAACAGGTGAAGGAGATAGGGGAAATGGTTGGGGTATCGTGGATACGAGCCGAAGAAGAGAAGGGGAGGGGGACGTACGATCGCGAAGGGATTGACGGGGAAGGGAATGGAGTCCAGGATACACAATAGTTTGGTAATGTTTTTTCGTTTTCGTTTTTTAGTATTTAATTAATGAAGATGATTTCTATAAATGTGAGGGGTATGGGAGACAGTGGGAAAAAAGGGTGGATTAGATCGATTATTATAGATGAACAACCGGATGTTATTGGACTTCAAGAAACAAAATGCGGGGTGGTTGATGATTTTTGGGTTGAGGATATATGGGGGGGTAAAAGTTACGGATATTCCCAATTGCCTGCAGTCGGGAATTCAGGGGGAATAATACTAATTTGGGATTCGAGAGTTTTTAGTTGTAAAGAGGCGATAGGGGACGAAAGATTTATAGCGGTTAGAGGATCATGGAAGGGGAAGGGCGAGGAGGTGTTCCTTGGGTGTATTTACGGACCGCATATGAGTAGACAAAAAATATCGTTATGGGATAGGCTATCCGGGGTGATGAATAGGTGGAATGGTGCGTGGGTTATTTTTGGAGATTTAAATGTGGTTAGAAGTAATGAAGATAGGCTCAACTCTCAGGTGAACGTTAACGAAGCAAATGTATTTAATGAGTTTATTAATGAAAGTAGGTTAATCGAGATTCCCATGGGAGGGAGGAAATTCACTAGAATTAGCGATGATGGAGTGAAGTTTAGTAAGTTGGATCGGTTCTTGTTGAATGAGAAGTTTAACAATCTATGGGGCAATCTTTCGGTCGTTGCTTTGGATAGAAAATTATCGGATCATTGCCCGATTGTGTTAAAAGATGTCGACCTAGATTTTGGCCCAAAGCCGTTTCGTGTGTTCAATGTATGGATGGAAGAACCAGATTTTATGCAGATTGTAGAGGATGCGTGGAAGAAAGAGGTGAGGAGTCACCGATCAGATTGTATTTTTAGAGATAAGTTGAAAAATGTCAAAGCAAGTCTAAGGGTGTGGAGCAAGGAGAGGTTCGGCGGGAATAAAGAGAAAATTGAAACTTTAAGAAGCGAAGCAATGAGATTGGAGCTAGAAGCAGAAAATAGAAATTTCAACGATACCGAGAGGCAGGCATGGTTAGATACGAGGAGAAGATGGGAGGAAAAAGAGAGGGAAAATTGCAATATGCTAAGACAAAAAACTAGAATTAGGTGGGACGCGGAGGGTGACGAAAACTCCAAATTCTTCCATGCGTTTGTTAAGAGAAGAATTAATAAAAGTAGTATTAGAGGATTAATGGTCGACGGGGTATGGTGTGAAGACCCCAAAGTCATTAAAGCGGAGATGGCTAGACACTATAAATTGGTGTTTTCCGAAAGTGGGGTAAATCGTCCGATTTTTTGTAATAATAGAATTGAGAAAATTTCTAGAGAAGACGCTTGTTTGTTAGAGAAACCTTTTGAAGAGAAAGAAATATGGGAGGCTATCCGGGGATGTGGAGGAGATAAAGCCCCGGGGCCCGACGGTTTTAATTTTAAGTTCATTCGAAAAGTATGGGATATTATTAAACCTGATCTACTGGGGGCAATTGGGTGGTTTTGGGATAAAATGGAAATTTCAAGGGGATGTAATGCTTCGTTCGTTACAATTATTCCTAAGGTGGCGGACCCCATTGGGCTTGGAGACTTTCGACCTATTAGTCTCATCGGGTGTTATTATAAAATTATCTCTAAATTGTTGGCGGATAGAGTAAAACGAGTGGTGGGAATTGTGGTAGGGGAAGTTCAAAATGCTTTTATTAGAGGGAGGTACATACTTGATGGAGTTCTAATAGCAAATGAGACAATGGATTTTTTGAAGAAAAAGTAGAAAAAGAGCCTAGTTTTCAAAGTTGATTTTGAAAAGGCGTACGATAGCATCAATTGGAGATTTTTAATGGATATCATGAAGAAAATGGGGTTCGGGGATAAATGGCGCAAATGGGTGGATTCATGTCTTAGGTCTTCTTCAATGTCAATTCTTGTGAATGGGTCTCCAACCGAAGAATTTGGGTTCGAGAGGGGAGTAAGACAAGGTGACCCGTTATCACCTTTTTTATTCATTTTGGCGGCGGAGGGGTTAAATGCAATTGTTAGCGAGGCGGTGGAAAAAGGCATTTTTAGGGGAGTGAAGGTTGGTGAAAACAACGTCGCGGTTTCACATCTTCAATACGCGGATGATACCATTTTCTTCGGAGAATGGAATAAAGAGAATGCTAAATCTCTTATTTGTATCCTCAAGTGTTTTGAAGAAGTTTCCGGTTTAAGGGTTAACTATAATAAAAGTAAGCTATACGGAATTGGTGTCAATGAAGAGGAGTTGGCGGATAATGGCGAGGTGGATGGGGTGTGACATCGGGGAATTCCCGTTTACATATTTGGGACTACCAATTGGGGAGAATATGTCGCGGGTTAGTGCTTGGAATCCGGTGATGGAAAAATTCAAAAAGAAATTGGGTGATTGGAAAGCTAAATCGATGTCATTCGGGGGCCGTCTAACATTGGTTAAATCGGTTCTTGGGAGCTTGCCTTTGTATTATTTTTCGATGTTCCGCGTGCCTGTGAGTGTCATAAAAAATCTTGAGAGAATTAGAAAGAATTTCTTTTGGGGTGGGTCGGGGGAGGGTAAAAAGATTTCTTGGGTTAAATGGGGATTGATTTTATCTTCGTTCGGGGAGGGGGGCTTAATGTGGGGTCGTTGAGGGCAAAAAAATTAGCGTTATTAGGTAAATGGTGGTGGAGATTCAAGAAGGAAGGTGAGAGTTTGTGGGTTAGGGTAATCAAAAGTATACATGGTAATAGTGGGGGTTTGGGGGATGTTAGGGCAATGGGAGGGGGGGTGAAGGGGGGTGGGGTGTGGCTAGATATTGTGAAGATTGGGGAGGAGATTGATGGGTTGGGGGTAGAGTTCACTTCTTCATGTGTTGGGGTGGTGGGTGACGGGAGGGATATTAGGTTTTGGGTTGATCGTTGGGTGGACAATCGGAGGCTTTGCGATAGGTTTCCTAGATTATATCATTTAGATAGAAGGAAGGAGGCTAGTGTGTTAGATAGAGGGGCATGGGTAGATAATAGGTGGGTATGGGTTTGGGATTGGGTTAGAAGTATTGGAGGTAGAGTAAGTAAGGAGTTGGAGGATTGTTTAGGCGCATTGCAACATGTTGTTATCTCTAATAATTGTAGGGATCGTTGGAGGTGGTCGCTTGGTGAAGATGGTGAGTTCACGGTCAAAGAATTGTCAAGAAAGATTGAGGAAAAGATCCTAGAGTCGGGTAATGGAGGTCAAGAAACGCTTTGGAACAAGTTGGTGCCTAAGAAAGTAAACATATTTGTGTGGAGGGCATTGAGAGGAAGAATACCGGTTCGAGTGGAGCTTGATAGAAGAGGAGTTGACTTGGATTCGGTTCTTTGCCCAAGTTGTAATAACATTGTGGAAACGTGTTCCCATAGCTTGATCACTTGTGATTTAGCTATGGGTGTTTGGGACAAAATTTTTAGATGGTGGAAGGTGGGGAGTGTTAATGCTTTCTCTATTGATGAATTCTTTTCATCAAATGGAAACGTCAATGTCCCTATCTATTTTTCTAGTGTTTGGCAAGCGGTTATTTGGACGTCCGGGTACTACATATGGAAGGAAAGAAACGCTCGGGTGTTCGGTAACAAGTTTTCAAGTACTAACAAAATTGTTCAAGATATTCAAATAAAAAGCTACGAGTGGATTGTGAGAAGATCTGAAAAGTATAAAGAGATAGATTGGCATCAATGGTTATGGGACCCTACAAATAGTCGTGTTCACTAAATATTATTTTCTGTTTCTGGGATTGGGTTACAGGTATTGATGCTGTGTTAGAGGTCCGACAGTATGTTTAGTAAGTTATTGTCTGCAAGTTCAAGATGAATCTACTGTTTATTGTTGGCTACAATCTTCAGATGCATGGCTGCAAGATAGTGGTATGTATTTGTCTAATATGTGTCAGCTACAAGGTGTTTAAAGTACTGCAAGTGTCTGCTTCAAGTTTAGTGTTTGCTTCAGGGGCAGTAAGGGATTTATTGTTCACAGTAAGTCATGCATGTTGGATGTATCTCGTTGCAAGATATATGGTTAAGTTTTTCAGTCTGCAAGTGCTGGCTCCAATATTTTCTTAAAGATATGCAAGTGTGGGACTCAAGATTTTTTAAGGAAGCTCTATTTCTTTTGACATCTGGTGTCTTTAATGGTATAGTTTCATGGGTGAAATAGTCCTTGTGGTCCTGTATAATCATGTGACAGTGATTAGTCTTAGGAAGTCTTTTGTTTTGTACCTTGTTTCAAGTATCTAATTGGGGCAGTGTAGTGTAGTTTTAGGCTTTGTTTCGGGATCTTTGTGGTCCTTTGTTATGTTTTTCGTTTGTTCTTCTGGGTCTCTTCCTCAATTTAATTTGCTTGTTTAATTGGGGTGAGATGCCATTTCTTTGTATCTTTGTTCTTTTGTGGGTTCTATTTATTTGTTGCCTTTCTAAAAAAAAAAAAAAAAAAAAAAATTCATGTTTATTTTGAAGTTTAAGTTTACCGACCTATTAGATAGGCTATGAAAATACACCCAAAATTTTACAAACAAATAAAACTACTGAAAAATGACTTTTGAAGTCAATGTCGGTTAAATAACTCGCTTAATGACATAAATAACATTAACAATATGGATGGAAAATGTAAAATCTTTGACGCCACAGTGTTTGACAACGTCTATTAGTAGGTTCTAGTTTACAAATGGAAAAAATTATTGGGAATGCATAAGATTGTGGCGCCAAACAAATTAATGAGATTGGTTTTAATTTAATTGAAAGGTGTCTTTATGTTTTTATCATTGAGACCGGTTAATACTTCACATTCCTCCTAGTTTTTAGTAATAAGGACTTGTTTTTATGAAACCAGTCTCTATTAACGGGTGTCCATAGGCTTTTTTGTAGTAGTGAAAAAGTATATTGGATATGTTCTTTTCAGTCCAATAATGCATTTCAGTTCCAGCCCATTACTTGTGATACATCATATCAGCTCGTTAAACCAATCCGTATGTTGTAGCATTTAAGCCCGAACAATCGGTTGTGAGCCCACAAACTAAACCCGATCCAATCGCAACACATAAGAACTGGTTATAACCCTTTTGTTTTCATTTGTGTTAACCTAATCACATACACTTATCATAAGCGCCCCCATACCTAAACTCTCACCTAACTTTTCTCATCTTCTCAAATCGATCTCATCATCATCTATGATAACCGAATCAACAACCATCAGAACAAATCGAACAACCAAACTCATCGAATCATCATAGACACGAACACAACCATACAAGATTTCTTCAATTTCTGCACAATCCAAGTCAAGAAAGCATATTAATGCTTCAAGATCCTTTGGAGGGTCGCGCGTAGGTTCTACACGTGTTTTTCGCTTTGTTTTTCTCTTTCTGTGTCTTTGAAAGAAAAAGAAAGTAACATAATTGTATAATTCCTTTTCTGTTTGTTTCGGATATTAATGAAGTTATGCTTAAAAAAAATTGATCGATGATGATTTTCTTTCATTTATTTGGCCTTGAGGGGTCTTGATATATCTTTGAGTAACACGAAAGAAAGAACTGAGATCTCTTGATTTTTCATTTATGTTCGATGATGTGTTTCTTTGACCGAATATAAGAAAGAACTTGTGTGTAATGGGTCTTGTTATTTCCATAGATCAAGATGGGTTATGGAGATCTTTAAAGATTTGTTCTTCAATTGAAACGAACGTGAGATGTCATTTATTTATTTATTTCTTTTTTTTACTGGTATGTCGATGGGGTTATAAAGTTGTTTGTTGGTGATGCCGTGGGGTTGTTGTTTAGAACACGAGTAGTTTTTAACTATTTGACCAAGGACGACTAATTTAGGTCTGAGGCCAACTATTTTTAACCGTTTACCGTAGGATTAGATTGTATATTGTGTTAAAATGTTTGTACATTTTAGTAAAGGGGTGATTTAAATGCTGTGTTAATTGTATGTGCATTAATCACCCTTTTAATAGCGTTAATGTGGTGTTTTTTTAAGTGTTGTACACTATACTTATTTTCTTGTACGTCTAAAAATTATGTGTATTAAAGTAGTGTACACTATACTTAATTACATGTAAGTCTGAAAATTTTGTAGAGAGAATCATCTCTCTATTATATGTAGTATAGATAATGAGGTACTTGCACGTTGCAGCGGTGAGTATCTGCATAACTAATTTTTTTTGCAAGTAAATGTCTTTCGGTTATATATTTTCTGACTAGCAATTTTATCGGTTGCAGAGTTTGGTTGATGATAACTTTACCAATAGTAAAGGATGTATGATATTGTTGTAAATTATGTACAAAAAGTTACTAAGTTAATTATTACTAAACTTATTCACATTATTTTATTTGTAAAGAAATAATTGGCTAATTTATTTTTGTAGTTGGGCTACCACCCTTTACAGGCACTCCAAAAACCGCCAACACTCGTGAAAACCTGGGTGACTCGGTCCTCTATTCATCCAACCGGAGTTGTGGATAACGATGCCACCTACTCACATTTTTTGTTTTAGTTAGCCTCCTATATTTGTATTTATTTTCATATATCAATGAAAAATGACAAATTAATGGATTAGTAGAATTGATTAGAAAGGGCACCATGGTCATTTTGTATTGTTGTCTAAATAATGTAAATAAATTTTAAGAGTAATTTAGTAAATAACTTATAACATAAACTTTGCTTAACACATAATTTTAATTAAGCCATAATATTCTATATGCTGACAAATATGAGCTTTTAAAACGAGTAAAACTTTCAATTAGCAAAAGAGGTGAGATCAGGAACAAACAAGAGATATCTAAAGAACAATACAGAAGATCTCAGCCATCCATACCGCTTTCATCAGACGGCTGAGATGAAATAAAACAATAACAAACAAGGACAAAAATGTCATTTTATCTATTTCAATACATGCACTGCACTCCATCTCATTAAATGTCACTTTCTATCTCATAAAAAACACACACAAATCCCACTTTATCTCTCATAAAAAACACATCGGAAAATATCCCAACAGCCTCACGCGCCGGTGAATCTCGCGCGGCGGTTTAGATGAATGTGAAGATATGTCGTTCAAGATGTCGAATTCGTTGAATTCGAAGGTGAGGTCGGTGACGGTGATTTTTTCGCCGGAAATTGATCGGAATATTTTTCCGGTGGGATAGCTTGAAGATGACGCCATTTAAAACATTGCGGGTTGCACCTTCACCAATAGTTGTACCTTCTGTGGACGCATCACCAACAGCTGCAACCATAGTTAAACATCATTTTTTTTTTTTTTTTTTTTTTTTTTTTTTTTTTTTTACTGTGGAGGAGAGTTTGCCTGATTTTGTTGATGAGGTGGAGGATGACGTGGATGTGTTTGTTAGGGATGATTCGGATGGGAATGGTGGACTGGTGGTGGATAGGGGTAGGGAGTGCGAAGAAGAAGTTTAGTTCGGGGAAGTTTACGGATAGGGGTAGGGGAGGGATAGGGATGGGGGAGGGAGGAGTGACAAGAGCAGGTCGAAAAGTAATGGGAGTGGGAAAAGAAGGTCTGGCGAGGATGCCGAAGTTAAGGAGATGTGGGAAACGATTGCTGGTGGCGATTCGGAGTTATTATTTGATATGTGTATGGTTTTGTAGAGTACATGTTTGGGATTTTAAAAAAGTCTGAAAATACAAGACATGGTTTTGCTGGTGGCGATTCGGAGTTATTATTTGATATGTGCAAATCACACGTGATTCACGAGTAAATCACATGTGATTCTGTTTTAATCTAGAAAGTAGTAAATCACACGTTATTCTGTTTTTTTGTTGTGATTCGGGTGTAAGTCACATGTGATTCGTGTGTAAATCACATGTGATTCGTGTGTAAAGATGTAAATCACGAGTGATTATGTTGTTTTAGTGTTTTGTTATGAAAAAAATGTAAATCATGTGTGATTTGCTATTTTTTGTTGTAAACTTAATAAAATTTGAATGAGTTTTGATTTAGAAAAGAGTAAATCACACGTGATTTTGTTGTTCTAGTGTTCTAATATTAAAAAATGTAAATCACGTGTGATTTGCTCTTGGTTGTTGTAAACTGAATCAATTTTTACTGTATTTTGATCTATAAAGGAGTAAATCACATGTGATTCTAATGTTTTAGTATTTTGTTATGAAAAATATGAATCTCAAGTGCTTTACATTTTCTGAACTGAAAATGAGCAAATTTGGTTATCCTAAATCACATGTGATCCTATTTTGATTTGGCATAGTATTACATGTGATTCTGCGTTAAAACAGTTAACATCAACGTATACATTCTTTATTAGTTTTTATTTTTTTTTACATCAATCACATGTGATTTGCACAAAATCCCATGTGATTCTTTGATGGAGCACATGTGATTCTCACATAAAATATTAAAGTGTATACTCTATTAGTTCTGAGATTCTTATAAATCAATCACATGTGATTTGTTCAAAAATCACATGTGACTCTTTGGTGGATCATGTGTGATTCTAGTAACTAATTCTTTGTTTATTGTGTTGTGAAAAGGCACTACATATTATAGAAAATGGGTGGTGGTATGTTCTTGTAGACATTAGTACAGAAGGCGATATCAATTGATGGTTGAACACTTTTAAGTTTTCAGATTTTTATTTACTTAATATATTGAATTCTTCAAGAATTTTGCAAAAGTTTTTGTTATTCAATAGATTATTAAACATTGTTTATAATAACATTTTTGATAGGGTAGAAGAATGTTTGCAAAAGTTTATGTTAGTACATTGAATACATGGTACTTTTGTTTGCTTGGACACAAAAGTTTATACATAATCCTATCATGTTAGTTATTTATATTATGTTTGAATTATAAATTCAAATACCATTTTATAAATTTCATTTTTTTGTTGGATCACGTGTGACTCTTTGGTGGATCACATGTGATTTGTACAAAATCTTATGTGATTCTTTGATGGATCACGTGTGATTCTCTCATAAAATCTCATTGATTCTAGCAACCACTACGTAATTATTTATTTATTGTGTTGTGAAAAAGTACTACTTTTTTATAGAAGATGAGTCGTTTGAATTATAAATTCAAATACTATTTTATATATTTCATTTTTTGTTGGATCACGTGTGATTCTTTGGTGGATCACATGTGATTTGTACAAAATCTCATGTGATTCTTTGATGAATCATGTGTGATTCTCTCATAAAATCTCGTGGATTTTAGCAACCACTACGTAATTCTTTATTTCTTGTGTTGTGAAAAAGTACTACTTTTATAGAAGATGACTCTGTGGTATGTTCTTGTAGACATTTTGTTCGATACAATTTTATATGTCGACACATATTATGCTGGTTTTCAAAAAATAACATGTGACATGCCAAATAAATAAATAGTGTAGCTTGTAGACTTATCTTTTAACAACAAAAAAATAGTGTTAGCGTGTAAAACTAATGTTGGCATCATCTTCATCAATGACTCCACATGTGTTGCCACTGACAATTGAGACATTTATGAAGGCATTAAACATCAAAATTATTACATAAAAGAGATACAAATGATCACCCATAGTGCAAGTACATTAATATAAACTCAAGTTCTATGCGCATATTATACAGTATATACGAATGCAATCAATATTTAGAAACATGAGCTATATGTTGTTTCTTTTACTGCACACCACAAATGAACACATAGATTATGTTCAGCTGCAATATCATTGCTTATTACAATACCAATTAAGAAGCCAACAATGAATTCTGTGATGTTCTACTAGCTGTGAACTCCAGATAACCAGCAACTAAATCGGGATGTGAATGGTACCAGCCAACCACCATCTCTGGCTTGTGACAACAAAACAAAAAAAAGAGTCAGCTAGGAGAAACATATAATATCGCCTATCCCTATGTATAGTTTGTTCAGACACATCTATAAATGATTGCAATGCTTATTTCTCGGCAAGGCAATGCTTATTTCTCGGTAAAGAAATGTGTATACTCTTAAGAACAAAAGCATCTGTATACCCTTAACACAAGTTATTTTTCTTTCATTGTATAAGCAATTAATATACTACGTATCTTGCAACTCGAGGCCATCTAATATAATCATATAAACTGCATGAAGGATGGTGATCTCTGCATTCATCTTAGTTTTTTTCATAAATGATTCTACCATTTGCTAACAAATACATGATTCACATGAATAGCCACACGAACAAGCTTATTACAGTTAAGAGCGCCACTTATCTTGGCTTATTCCTAATACGAGTCCAAGTTTTGATGAGAGCTTAAGTATACTATTGAAGCAGTAAACATGACATACATATAAGCATATATAACTATACACAGTTACAATCATTCAACACAAACAAACAAATTAATAACAAATCAATCACCTTCCGGTCTGTTTAAGCATATCAAGCATATTAGTCTGGAAACAGGATCAACAGCTTCAACACTAACACCAGTACCACTTTGCAGCATAGCAAAAACTTTCACAAAACGAACTGTATACTCAATTACTCATCAACAAATCCTCCAAGCATCAATCCCATAACTTCCATTGGCACTCCAAATCTCCCTGCACAACATCATAAAACCACCAATTAAACCCTAATTACATTCAAAACCAATAATCAAAACACAAAACGACTTAGTCAACCCTGAATTAATTTCAAAACCACTAATTAAATACTGTCAAACTCGAAACTTGACATGATTTGAAAATAAGTATCAAAACATCAAAATAACTAACTAACAAATTAAAATCACCACCAAAAACACGTAATAATCAACAATAAAAATCGAAGACAGCAACCAAACTACATGCATCTACTGATTATATTTTTAAATAAATTAATTTGAAAAAAATCAGATACATACCAATATAAAAATGATTTTGATCGGTAAGTGTCAGCGAAGAAGATTGGAGCACCGGATCAAGTTTTGATAGTGCTATTTCATCTCGAATGTCCATTGTTTAGAACTGATTTTGATCAATTTTGCATCGGGTAGTTAGGGTTTGTAATTTGGGGGAAACCGTTGTTGGTGTTGATGAGAGTAAATGATAGTGTGTGAAATGAGAAAATGGAATGGTCGTAACCGACCCATGTTAATTTTGATTGATATTACAAAACTGCCCTTCGCTAAGTAATTGTATTAAAATGACAATTAATCTCCACCTTTAGATTTAAAAAAAATGAATGGTTGAGATCTTTCCATTTGATCTTTAGAAAATAATTGTTCTGTATTGAACTTTTCTCATTAGCAAAATACTTAAATATAATTGTAATACCCGGAATTCTATTAAATCCAATAAGTGTTTTGTATAATTTTGGCATTAGATATAAGTTTGATAAATGAATGAGGGTTGTTTTGTATTATCCTAAATTAAGAGTGACTAGTTTTTACTTTGACCAAATAATCACTCGATACTTACAACACTTCTTTCCAAGTAATTTGTTACTTTTACTTTGACCAAATGACTTAGTAGCAAGAAACTTTCAAGGTGTACTTGGTTCATGGATATCTGAATGATGTCAATGATAGTCATTGTAAATGTTTGGTTGGTTACTATAACAATCAAAATATGCATTTATAGCCATAGCCTTATTCTAAATAGTACGAGGTGGTTTTTTAGCATTCGGTGGGCATGTTTTGTTGATATTTTAACCACTTAAGGTTGGCCTAGTGGCATAAATGTTAGAGGTTATGAGCCCAGAACAGGGTTAAGATAATCAATAGCCTAACTACATACCAATTAAGGTTACCAGATATCACTTGGAATCGTGTTATCACTTTCCAAAGTAAACTATTCGACCCTAATGCCTGGGTATCACGAATATCTACTTGGGATAAGACCCAATGTTGTTAGTGATTTAGGCACAAATCAATAACCCTTCATGTATAAGTGTTATATGTTTTCTGTCTCTCACTCATGCATGATTTGATCTTCCTATATATAGGCAAGATTACTCAACCCTAGTCAATGGAATTAAGACTGATTAACGGCCCATTAATCCCACTTAATTTGCCTCTATAATAACAGGTATTAGTGGTTACATGACCAATTAAACGTGATCATGAGTGCAGATGTAACTGTCATTTGCTTAGGTCAAATCAGTTACATATAGCACTCTATCAGCAGGAAACTCTGCTCATCAGCAAGATCCTGACACTTGTAGCAAGAACCAGTACTTAGTAGGAACCATCAGCAGAACCAGCTATCAGCAGTATCCTACATAACCACTATATGAGTCAGGGTGTTCAGGACCTAATGGGTGTACACTCCGTACCTCCAAGCCCATTACCAGGTGTGAACTAATCCCACAAGTGCACTAAATTTTCCAACCATCCTCCCCAAATTTAGTTCACTACCTTTGCATGAAATTAACCATAATACAAAACAAGTTCATAAACGAAAACATCCTGAGGATTGAATTTCCATCTTAGTACATTACATGTTCAAATATTCGAGAATCAGGGTGTTCTAAGAATTGAACCATTCAATCCATTTGAATACCTGAAGATAAAATACACACAAGTTTTCAAACACTTAAACACTCCTGACACTATACAAGCCATGTGTCCATATCCAATTCATAAATGTTGTAAAAGCTAAAAGTCCATAGCTTCCTGAAGCGGCAAAACTTCAACATTCACATAGGTGGTTCCTCTTTATTCATGCTCATGCCAAGCACTTTTTCAAAGAAAATTAACCATTAAGAAGTAGTGACTTCATCCTCCTTTTCAGCAAGTTCTGAGCACAACCTTGGGATGTAGTGTAATACATGTGCTCCAGTACACTGAATGTTCAGCTTTCCACATTGAACTCGGCTCTCAAGTTTCCTCAGGAGGGAGTTGGGTGTCCTAGCATTCAGTGACCAAGTTGGACTTCAGACCCGTCCCTTTAGCAGACTTTATAACCAAGTCTCTAGCAAGACCCTTCGTCAAGTGATCAGCTAAATTATGTTGAGATCTAACAAACTCTATAGAAATCACCCCATTCATGATAAATTCACGAATCATGCTATGTCTAACACCTAAGTGTCTAGACTTCCCATTGTACATCTGGCTATAAGCCTTTGCCAATGTAGCAGCACTATCACACCGGATAGAAATAGGTGCTATAGGTTTAGGCCACAATGAAATCTCAAGAAGCAAGTTTTTCAACCATTCAGCTTCTTTACCAGCAGCTGCTAAGGCCACAAATTCTGATTCCATTGTTGAACTGGTGATGCAAGTTTGCTTCTTGGATGCCCAAGAAATTGCACCTCCACCAAGTAGGAATACCCAGCCACTGGTAGACGAATTATCTTCAGTGTTACTGATCCAACTTGCATGAGTGTAACCTTCCAACACTGATGGATAACCAGTATATGAGAGACTATAGTCCATAGTTCTCTTCAAATACTTCAGTACCCTCTGAATTGCTTGCCAGTGATGAGAACTAGGATTACTAGTATACCTGCTCAGTTTACCAACTACAAAAGCAATAGCAGGCCTTGTACAAGTCATGGCATACATCAGGCAGCCAATTACCCTAGAATACTCAAGTTGAGATACAGCTTTGCCAGTATTAGGCATTAGCTTCTCAGTTGTATCCATAGGAGTACTCACTGGAGTACAATCAAAGCAATTAAATTTCTTCAGTACCTTCTCAATGTAATGAGACTGAGAAATTGATATACCATTGCTTTCATGTTTAATTCTTATACCAAGAATAACATCAGCCTCCCCCATGTCCTTCATGGAGAACCTTGATGACAAAAATTCCTTTGTCAGGTCAACTTGATTTTAGTCAGTGCCAAAGATCAACATGTCATCAACATATAGGCAAATGATGACTCCTTTACCAGATTCATCAAATTTACTATATACACATTTATCAGCCTGGTTAAGAACATAACCATTAGACAAAACCGCTTCATCAAACTTTTGATGCCATTGCTTAGGTGCCTGTTTCAGTCCATATAAAGACTTAATCAGTTTGCACACCTTATTTTCATTTCCAGGCAAGATGAAGCCCTAAGGTTGGTTCATATAAACCTCCTCATCCAATTCACCATTCAAGAAAGCTGTCTTCACATCCATCTGATGAATAATCAGATTGTGAATTGATGCTAAAGCAATCAGCATCCTGATGGTACTGATACGTGCCACAGGGGCATAAGTATCAAAGTAGTCTATCCCTGACTTTTGTTTAAAGCACTGAATGACTAGTCTAGCCTTGAACTTTTCAATAGTTCCATCTACCTTCATTTCCCTTTTGAAAATCCATTTGCAACCAAGAGGTTTGCAACCTGGAGGTAGATCAACCAAAACCCAAGTGTTGTTGCCCATAATGGAGTCAATCTCATCATTTATTGCCTCTTTCCAGAAAGCAACATCCTGGGACTTCATAGCTTCTTCAAATGTTTTGGGATCATCCTCAACAATGAAGTAATAGGAATATTGGTCAGAGACCTCATTCCTTGTACCTTCAATTAAGTATAATTGAAACTCAGGTCCAAATGACTTTGGAGTCCTGACCCTTTTGCTCTTCCTGAGCTTAGGTTCAGGTTCAGGTTGTTGAATCACAGCCTCATCAGGGGCCTGAGATGATAATTCATCAGGGACCTCTGATACACCAATGTCTTCAATACCATTTGGAATCCTGTGACTTGGTCTAGGGACTGATGAGAATCTATTCTCATCAAAGAGTGCATCCCTTGATTCAATTATTGAGTTAATTGAAACATATTCATTAGGTTCAATGACATAGAACCTGTATGCCTTGGAATGCTTAGCATATCCAACAAAGATGCATTCAATGCCTCTTTCACCCAGAGTTTTTAACTTTGGATCAGGGAGTCTTACAACTGCCCTACAACCCCAAACCGTGAGATAATTCAGGTTGGGTTTCTTCTTAGTCCAGAGTTCATAAGGGGTAACCTTGTTCCTTTTATTTGGAACCCTATTTAATAAATAACAAGCTGTTAACATAGCTTCACCCCAGAACCCTTGACTCAGTCCTGAATAGGACAACATGGAATTAACCATCTCCTTCAGTACCCTGTTTTTCCTTTCAGAGATACCATTTTGTTGAGGAGTATAGGGAGTAGTCGTTTCATGGATTATACCAACAGACTGAAAATACAGAGTATCCATGTACTCACCTCTCCTATCAGTCCTGAACCTTTTGATCAGTGACCCAAGTTGCAACTCAACTTCAGTTTTAAATACTTTGAATTTATCTAATTCTTCATCCTTGGTATGTAATAGATAGACATAACAAAACCTAGAAGCATCATCAATAAATGTCACAACGTACTTCTTGTTCCCCAAAGAGGGAGTGGCATGCAAATCACACAGGTCACTGTGTATAAGCTCCAAGAGCTCAATCTCACGTTTTACACCCTGAAAGGGTTTCTTAGTTATTTTGGTCAACATGCAAGTCTTACACTTTTCAGTGTCCATGTCAAAAGCTGGGATTAACCCATCCTTAGACATATCTTGCATCCTTTTATAGTGTACATGGCCAAGTCTAGCATGCCACAGGGTGGAGTCGTTCAGTTTAGAGGTTGACACAAAGGCTGAATTAACAATGTCAGTGACAACATTAAGCCTAAACATTTGATTACACAAATATCCAAAACCAATAAACATACCATCTCTAGACAAAATAAATTTATCAGATTCAATAACTTATTTATATCCATGATTATTCAAAACACTACTTGAAACCAAGTTCTTCCTTATATCAAGAACATGAATAACATTAAACAAAGTTACAATCTTTCCAGAACTAAAATTAAGATCTACACAACCACGACCATGCACCAAAGCTGTTGACTCATTTCCCATGTGAAGAATAGAACCATCATTCAGTGACTCGTAAGTCTTGAACCATCTTCTATCTTTGCACACATGAACAGTTGCTCCAGAGTCAACCCACCACGCAACATCATCATCCTGCACATAGTTAGATTCAGATACACATGTAACATAATAAACCTGAAGAGATTCATTAAACATATTCTGACCTTTCAGTGAGTTGGAAGGACCTCCACTCCCTAAACCACTAGTGCATGAACCATTGGATTTACCTCCAATCTTAACACCTTTGCAATCCCTTTTAATGTGACCAAATTTGCCACATTTCCAACAAGTAGGTGTTGCCTTCTTGTTAGGATCAACCCTTGTGTTATCATGATATTTACGTTTGCCTTTGTTGTCATTGTATCTGGTGGAATTGTTATGTTCCACCATATTGACAACAGATGCACCAGTAGCATTGCTACTCTTTGGCTTGTCATTATCCTGCACCCTGAGGGATTCCTCAATACGCAGATGACTACCCAACTGAACTAGTGTCAGTTCTTCCTTCTTATGTTTCAAGGTATGCTTGAAATCTTTCCAAGAAGGAGGGAGTTTGTCAATGATACAAGAGACTGAAATAGCCTCATCCATGTTCATTTTGTGTTGTGTAAACCTTCCAAGTATTCCAAGAAGTTCATTGTATTGTTCCATGACTGGTCTTGAATCAACCATTTTGTAATTTGTGAAATTACTTACAAGAAACTTCTTACTTGAAGCATCCCCAGTCATATATTTGGCATCCAAGGAATCCCACAGTTCTTTAGAAGATTCAACATTCTAATAAATGTCAAAGATACCACTGAGAATTAAACCTCTGCATACATAGTCATCATTCTCCCATTTGCTTCTTTTCCTTATCTGTTCCACAGTAGCATCATCCCCATGATCTTCAGGAATAGCAGTGTTAAGAACATACACCACATTCATGCTTGACAGCAAGAAGTGCATCTTCTTTTGCCATCTTCTGAAATCAACACCTTCAAACTTTTCCAATTTGGAAAAGTTAGCAGCCATATGCCTCATATTATCACAGAATAGTTTACTTTGATTGTTGGAGGTTATGAGCCCAGAACAGGGTTAAGATAATCAATAGCCTAACTACGTACCAATTAAGGTTACCGGATATCACTTGGAATCGTGTTATCACTTTCCAAAGTAAACTATTCGACCCTAATGCCTGGGTATCACGAATATCTACTTGGGAAAAGACCAAATGTTGTTAGTGATTTAGGCACAAATCAATAACCCTTCGTGTATAAGTGTTATATGTTTTCTGTCTCTCTCTCATGCATGATTTGATCTTCCTATATATAGGCAAGATTACTCAACCCTAGTCAATGGAATTAAGAGTGATTAACGGCCCATTAATCCCACTCAATTTGCCTCCATAATAATAGGTATTAGTTTTTACATGACCAATTAAACGTGGTCATGAGTGCAGATGTAACTGTCATTTGAATAGGTCAAATCAGTTACATATAGCACTCTATCAGCAGAAACTCTGCTCATCAGCAGGATCCTGACACTCGTAGCAGGAACCATCAGCAGGAACCAGTACTCAGTAGGAACCATCAGCAGAACCAGTACTCAGTAGGAACCATCAGCAGAACCAGCTATCAGCAGTATCCTGCATAACTACTATATGAGTCAGGGTGTTCAGGACCTGATGGGTGTACACTCCGTACCTCCAAGCCCATTACCAGGTGTGAACTAATCCCACAAGTGCACTAAATTTTCTAACAATAAAGGTTTGTAACTATCACTCTATAGTATGTGAGGTCTTACGTTAAATTTCTTGCTAGGTGCAAACCACCTTAAGTGGTCACGCCAACCTCCTGTAAAGGGAGTGCTTTACTTGGTGTGTGGTGGTTAGTCGGCCATAAGGTCGGAAATCATGATTAAAAAAAAAAAAAAAAAAAAAAAAAAAAAAAAGTTAGTGTACCTAAAACTGAAATGGAAGAAATTAGACTACCGCTTATATATATTTACCCAAATTCTAGCATCATAAATCTGCTATGAAATACATATCTTACATTTCTTGATATGTTATATATATACACCAACACAACCATGTACCATTATAAAACATATGAGTAGATGACACAGGGACAAATATTCTATATCACAAACAATATTACGTTAACAAACGATGGTATTTAAATTCCAGTCTCTTACAATAGAAATTCCCACAAGTCAAATGATTAACAAATGAGAGTTGGAGGATTGAACAAGATTCTCTAAGTAGTTGTTTTAAGGTATACATGATGCAATTTTACTACTTCAACGGATGAAAAGCCAGCTGAAGCTGCCTTTTCTTACATAATTTTGCCGGATTTCTATAAATAGTAATCCTAGGCGATTTCCTATCTGATAAGACAACGCGTGCAATGCTAAAAGATTCACCTTTTTCAGAAGCAAAGTTCCACTCGTTCATACTTAAATAAAACCAGTCCTTCTTTGCCACTGAAGTTGATTTAACTTCGATATATTCCTTGCTTTTATCCTTACCATTAACAAGAATATCATATGGCAGTCCGGACTCTTTAACCTCATTGACCCATGTTACCTTTTTGCCACGAAGGGTGGAAGAAAAGTATCTGAAAGCCTCACGTTCTCCTTCCCTCCCAGTTATGACATGTTGCGGGGGACCTGAAACTGTATTTTTTCCTTTACCAATAACAGAATCTGATTGGTCATTTAAAGCTTCATCATCTTCCAAGATTACAAAGGGCATCGATGAGTCTGGATTTTCATCGATGATCCAGTCACCGTTACTCTCAAATAATCCTTCTGCAGCATCCAGTTTTGTTTCATCAAACCCGGGTGTGGTTTTCCAATGGACAGGTGGCCAACTTAAGTTTTTTCCAAACTTCTTAGTGGTAGTCGACCCCACTTCTGGTGATGATGTGGACACTAACGACCACTGTAATTCTTCACATGGGAGATTTGGCAGCTTTTGGCTATCTGTAACGAATAACTCCATCTTCTCCTCTGTGAAGCCTGATTTTGTCATTGTCGTAATCAGGTCAAGAAAATTTGCTAAAGGGAGCCCAACGAGTAAAAAATGAGAAAGCTCCATAAAAAGCGAGTGAGAATCAGCATTGCGTGTTGCATACAAGATGTTATCTTGTAGAAGACAACAGAATTCACGCTCCTTTGATTCAATTCCCAAACTCTTTACGACATACTTCTGGCACAATTTCTCCACCACAGCAATTTTCAAAGAATTCACGTTTTTGAATCCAGAAAGCTTGAGTTGAGAATATTCATTTGGATGCATGCGATAAATGTAACGCTGAGCATATGGGAGAGCCCATCTCACCAATGAATTCATATAACTACTATCTGTCGGGCCATAGTGTATCACTTCACGTGTCACAACCTGCACAATGACATAATATTAGACGGGTGATAGATATTACTTCAACGAATAGATAATTTCTATGTCGATAATCAAACATTAAATGCATTTATAGGAATCTGCTTGTGATGCAACTTAATATTCCCACGACTAGATCTAAAAAGATTCCACGGATAGTCATAACATGCATTATGCGTTCTTGATGTATAGGTGGAAGATTCGACCCATTAACTTAAATATGGGTTGTTTCCAGTTTTGATTTATCCATAATGGGTCAAATGGGTGATTTGCTAGAAGGGCAACAGGTGGATTCGGATTCAGATTATTAATGTAATAATATTGTCATTGTTATCACAACTAACGCCTTAACCATTAAAAAAACTTTAGGGACTTGACAAAAAAGTGTTTGACGGTCAACCAACTCAGCTCAACAACTTTCAACCAGTACTAGAAAATGACCCGTTTTAAAAATGTTATCAGACCCGTCTATCTTGAAACCTCTAGTGTGAGGTCTTTGTTGTGTGAGAATAAAAGAGAGTACCTCAGAAAGACACGGGATTCCTAGTCTCCGAAATAAAACAGAAACCGTATCCTGAAGCATCTGTTTTTCTTCGTTAATAAGCTCCCCCAAACATAGAAAGTCAACATTACTCAAGTCCATGAAGTCCTTTTTAAGCTGCTCATCGTCGCACCAATATATGTGACCAAAGGATTGATGCAACGAAACCCATTTATCTTTCACAGTTGGAAGGATCCTCGTTTCCTTTTCCATCATACTCCTCTTCAAGTAGTCGATATCATCAGAACTCAAAACCCCCGTGTCTAATCCATCACTCCATTTTTTAAAAACTTGGAAAACCTATCACATGAAGCAAAAGAATTATGTACATACTTTATGTATATGTACATACTTTATGTTAATGCGTAAGTTAAATCGAAAAGTGGAAACAAGTTGGATGATTTAAAATTTGCCTAAAGTTAAAGAAACTAAAACTTCAACTATTAACTACTGTATATAATTGTACCACTGTTTTAGCTGCCAGCGATGGCAAATTCTTGGTGGATAAATGTAGCAAAGACCGAAGGTAGCTAAGAAGAGGAGGACTCTCAGCTACTCCAAACTCATTTACAAAGAAACCATGGAGGTCGGGATAAACACTGGACAACATCTTGCTGAAAACACGATGAGTCTTGTATTCATACAACTGAGCCTCGGTTAAAGTTTTCTGATCCATTGAACCGGTAGAATCATGCCAATATACTTCACTGGGAGTTAATAATAATCCTGATGCCACTTCATTTGTAGAATCAAATGAGTGTGGAACAAATATAAAAGCTTGAGAATGCAAAGTCGCCACTAACTTATGCTTTGAAACGCTCATCTTACTCCATAAGTATGTATAGAACTTGGTCATTTGAGATATCCTAGTAAATGTAAAATTTATAAATGGTTCAAGAGATGAAAACAAACTATAGTATAGATAAGGAAATAACATGAAAAATAGTACTGAAGTTTTGAACTAGTTATACCTGGCCCTAAAAGGTTTCTTTGATCCTCTCCAAACATCGAGAATTGATAAAGCAACATCAAGAGTGATTGTTTTCTTCAAGCCAATGTCATTTAAAAACTTCACGTTGTTGACCTATTTAACAAAAAAAGAATCAGGGTTTTGAGTTTCATAGAACTATACTTGATCATACAAAAATAAATCTAAAATTACTAACCTTTGGAACGGTGTATGGTGCCCTGTGACCAAGAACTTCACGCACTTTTTCACAGTTATGAAACATTTCTTTAGGAAAGTGAAGTTGATCATCCATACTAGAAGCCAACCATCGAAAACTATGAAGGATACTTATAACATAAGATTTAAAAGGCTTGTCACTAAAAGAATCGTCCCATAGTGTATCAAGTACCTTTAAAAGGTACACACCTTTTTCCTTATTACCGTTCGCGGAAACATGTGACAACAAATGCATTAACTCTTGGGAATCCCAATCATCGTCTAATAGCATAGGTTTACTAGCGGTGTGACATATGTCCTCAACACTCTTCTCAACCTTAACTATTTGCACAAAATCGGTGACTCCTAATTCCTGCAAGAATTTTCTCCATTTCAACTTTCCTCCAGGTGATGCTTTGTAAACTGGGTGTTTCAGATAGCTGATATCGATCTCAAACCACTTCATATCAGTGCCACCAATCAACTTACTCATATCAATGGGATTCCCAAATTCTTTACTGAAATGAATTGGCACATCAACAAGTCGCTTGAACCCGTGATTTGTGGAAATAAAAGCTTTGTTACGTAGCTGTGAGAGAACATGCTCCTTTTCTACGAGACACTCAGAACAAGACGATTCTAAGTGAAACATTATAAAAGAGAAGTACTCAATCATCAACTCTGTATTTTCCGCCATAACTTTTTCATCACAAATAGCAGGTAAGACATGCTTTTTCAAAACTTCGTGTGCAGATAACCATTGGACCCCAACTTTGTAAAGCATTTGGGTTACGTTCTCAACATGATCACTAAAAAGAGCAGGATTAACAATCCGAAGTTTCAAATACAACTTCCCAAAAGCTTCAAGCCCATGCTCGCGATCACTATGCAGCCAAATTGCACCTTCATTAATTGAAGCATAGCTACCATCTAAAAGAGGTATAATTGGTAACTGTCTTACGGAACTAATGAAATCAGACTCGGTTGCATTAACCAACATCAAAAACAAAACATTTAGCCAAGAGCATAGCCAACTGAGGTCCATTGATCTAAGAGAATCAGCCCGACATAAAGATGCCATAACTTGAATAAGAACTTTAGGTCCACATTCTTCAATGCCTAAAGCCCGTGCCAAGGAATCCGTTAGAAGCGTATCTTTATGCAAGTATCCAACATCAAGATGCTCCCTTATCAAACTATCAGGCAACAACGAACGAGTTTGTTCTGTCCAGTTACGCAGTACTTTACATGGCGGGACCCACACGTCCCACTCGTCATCTTCCCCTTGTAGAAGCAGACAGCTAGAACTACACAGCTTAGAAATAATCATATTTGGAAGCTGTGAAAAAAAACCATGCACTTCCCCTTCAAGAGGAACAAAGCTCATAAAAACTGAAACGCCCTTCGCCAGGTTCTTTTTAAAACAAGGAAGGCTGCAGAATGACAGCTCAGCATTAACGAACAAATTCGAAAACTCCAATAACAACCATTGGTTCCATGGACTGTTTCCATCAACTTCTCTTGACGAGGAAACAATAAAATCCGCTTGGATGATAAATTTTAAGCCATAACTCCTTGAAGGAAATAAAACAAAAACAGGCTGTTGGTCGAGCTTCGAGATGTAGTTTCCATTACCTAAATCCTCCAACCCAAGTGCCACGGATATTTCAGTTGTTTGGACATCATGGCAAATATGATCCGCTTGTAGTGTTCCAGATTTGACAAACCAAGTGAATTTCTCTTTTCCAAGAAAAATATTCACAATACCATCTTTATCAACTTGCTTCCTCATGACAATGAGTGAATCATTTGAAATATTTCTGAACTTGATACATTTAAGGCGGTGAAGGAATAACAAGAAGGATGGATGAAAGCTAGCAAACATGGAGATAAACTTCTCGACAGGAAAAGCTTCATCTTCCTTTGATCTGAAAGGAAGCACAATGCATGTTTTGCAACATGTCTCATCCGTTGGATCGTTATCCCCAGAACCCAACTTGCTAAACAAATCAATGTCACAAGGTGGAACAACTGTTGGCAAAACAAAACCAATTAGACCGTCACTTATGTCAAACTTGATATGGAACGCGTTAGAATGGATTTCTGGAGCATCTGCCACCTGGTCGTATATCAAATCATTAAGAATTATTCTAAGAAAAAACATCAAAGATCAGAAGCTAAAATAAGCGATGGAACATATTCTTTGAGACATTAAAGAGTATAATATACCTGGAATACCGATTTGAAGCCAATGCACTTTTTGCTAATATATCCAGTACTAGGTTCCGTCTTTGATGAATTGCCTACCTTACAAAGTGCTTTTATGGTTTCGACAGAAAATCCTTGATCATTATTCAAGACTATAACTCCTGTTTCTTGAAGAATGAAAGTTAAAGTTGGCTCAACATCACACGAGTACAAATTTCCATCAGCATTCCGAACCTATATATTAGCAAAACACGGTGTAACATAACATAACCAAAGCAGCAACATGAAATAGTTTAAATAGATGCACTTACGAGTTCGAGTAGAAAATGTGAGTCCTCAGAATATAACTCTTGAGAAAGACAATGTAGTGCTTCTCCTAAACGACAATGTAGTACAAATTTCTCAGTAGCCGAGATATCTGAACCCAATCCGAATTCTTCTCGCCTAATACACTCAATAATCTTCTTTGCTGATTCCTCTTCATTATTATTATCCTTACCTTCAGTAACAAAATCAGATGCTAATCCATCATTCATATCAGAAGAGACTGTATCCTTATAAGTTCCGGAACCTGATTGGTCTTTCAAAGCTTCATCTTCTTTTCTAATGACTGAAGCTTCATCATGTCTCGTGTGATCACTACTGACTTCTTTTGTCTTTGATGCAGGTTTCCTCCTTGATCTTCCTCGGAGCTTTTTAGATGTAGACTTTGTGGGACCAGAACTTGTGGTTGGTGTAAACTTACCTTCTTCTGGCGATGAAATGGAGAACATAGACCATTCGGATTCTTCACTTGGGAGCTTCAATAGTTTTTGCTTATTTATTGAAAACAGCTCCATTTGCTCCTCTATGTGACCTGATTCTGTTGTTAAAATCCGGTGGAGGAAATCTGCTAAGGGCAATTCAGGAACTCCGGCAACAAGAAAACGAGAAAGCTCCATAAAAAGTGAGTGGGAATCTGAATCAGAATCGGGAGTTGCATACAGGATGTTGTCCTGCAGAAGACAACTGCACTTAAACTGCTTTTTGGATTCAATACCAAATTTCTTTATGACGTTCTTGTAGAACAACTTTTCCACCACGACAATCTTTAGGTTCTTGAATTCAGAATATTCTTTTCTATGGAAGCTATAAATGTAGCGTTGAGCATAGGGGAGAGCCCCGTTTATGAAGTAAGCTATAAAGCTATTATCCATCATGCCAGAGTATATTGCTTCACGAGTCACAACCTGCAGAAGCCATAAAATAGACGAATGATACGAAGTACTTCAAATTCATATATACAATTATCCCTAATGTCACTGGCAGCACAAAACCATCTGTGACATATTCGTTAAGTTTGAAAACAATGGATGGGGCGGCTGGGTTGCAAAATGGGTCAAACAAGTCAAGCTTGAAACGGGATGTTTCAACATTCAGTTTTGTGGATAGTAAAACCATGTAAGAGGCTGTAAGCATTGAAGATACACTTTGGGTGACTTTCAACCTAATTGACATGTTTCCCTTCTAGCTAACCTTTCTGATTTCACCCATTTGACCCGTTAGGCAAATAATGTAACACAAATCAACCCATTTATAAGTAAATGGGTTGAAATTGCTACCTCTAGTTTTGTTCTAGTATGTGTGTAAGGGAGAGTGAATGTGAATACCTCAGAAAGAGAAGGGATTCCCAGTCTCCGTAATAAAACAGAAACCTTATCCCGAAGCATTTGCTTTTCTTCATCACTAAGCTGCCCAAAACACAAAAAATGAACATTTTTCATGTTCATGAATTCTTTTCTTAGCTGCTCATCGTCACACCAACATACGAGACCAAATGATTGATGCAGGGATACCCATTTATTTTGCACAGTCGGAAAGATCGTTGTTTTCCTTTTCTCCATACTCTCCTTCATGTAATCAATATCTTCAGAATTCAGAACCCACGAGTCTAATCCATCACTCCATTTTTTGAGAACATGGAAAAACTGATACATGAAACAAAATAACAATGAGAAAAAGCTACCTGTATATATGATATTGGCCAATTCAGGATACTGTTCATTAGTATATGAAACGGGTCGATGTGGTTTGACAGTCACCCAAAGTATAGTTAAGAACAAAACTACGTTTTTTTGCTGAAGTGGAAATGGGTCACATGGTTTGAAAGTCGTATATGCATAAGCAAATGGTCAACCCATTTAGACACGCCTACTTTGCCACCAAGAGTATATGCATAAACAAATGACGATATGTACTCACTGTTTTAGCTGCCTGTGATGGCAAACTCTCGGTTGATAACTGTAGCAGAGACTGCAGATAGCTTAGGAGAGGAGGATTTTCAGCTACTCCAAACTCATTCACAAAGAAATTATGGAGGTCAGGATAAACATTGCATAACATCTTATTGGAAAGAGGATGAATTGACTCTGTTTGTTCTATTGAACCGAAAGAATCATGCCAATATACTTTACTGGGAGATAAAAATGAACCAGGCACGACTTCATCGGTGGAACTAAACGAGTGAGGAACAAATATGAAAGCTTGAGAACGCAATTTCTTGACTATCTTTTGCTTTGAGATGCTCATCTTATTCGATAAGTATGTGTAGAAGTTGGACATCTGAGATATGCTGGAAAGGTAAATTTATAAACGGTTAACAAGCAAGCCAAAGGAAAAGAAAAGACAAGAAAAAAATATAGAAAAAAAAATTAAAAATAAAAATAATTGCCCCGTTCATACACACTCACAAAAACATATACTCCTGAAAAACTGAAATAGTGATACCTGGCCCTGTGAGGTATCTTAGAGCCTCTCCAAACTTGGATAATTGATAACGCATCATCAAGAGTGACTTTTTTCTTCAAGCCAATATCATTCGAAAACTTCACAGAGCTCACCTATTTAGCAACAAAAGTATAGGATATTATAACCTTATAGTTCCATAGAGTTACAACTTTTCATACGAAATAAAATCCAAGTACTAACCTTTGGAACAGTGTATGGTACCCTGTGACCAAGAACCGTATGCACCACTCCACAGTGATGGAACAAATCTTTAGGGAAGTGAAGTCGATCATCCATACCAGAAGCCATCCATGGATAATCATGAAGCATTCTTATAACATAAGATTTATAAGGCTTGTTACTAAGATGACCATCCCATAGTTTACTAAGTACCTTTAACAGGTACTTACTCTTTTCCCTATCACCATGCGTAGTCACATGTGACAACAAATGCATTAACTCCGGAGAAGTATATTTTATGTCCTCAGCACGCTTTTCAACTTCAACTACTTGCACAAAATCAGTGACTCCTAATTTCTGCAGAAACTTTCTCCATTTCAATGTTCCGTTAGGCGTGGATTTGTAAACCGGGTGTTTCAAATAACCGATATCAATCTCATACCATGTCATATTGGTCCCAGCGACCAACTTGTTCATATCAACTGGATTCCCGAATTCTGTACTGAAATGAATTGGCACATCAACAGGCCGTTTGCACCCATAATTTGTGGAAATATAAGCATTGTTGCATAACTGTGAGAATATGTGCTCCTTTTCTGCACGGCATTTGGAGCACCTTGATTCTAGATGATACATTATAAATGACAGGTACTCAATCATCAACTCCGTACTTTCCGTCAACACTTTTTCATCACATATTGACGGTAAGATGTGCAATTTAAGAACTTCATGAGCAGATAACCTCTGGACCCCAAATTTGTAAAGCATTTTGGTTATGTTTTCAGGATGATCACTAAGAAGGTCTGGATCAACTATTCTGAGTTTCGGACTTGGATACAACTTCCCAAACATTTCAAAACCAGGCTCATCCGTAAACAACCAGATTCCACCTTCACTAATTGATGCATAATTGCCATCAAAAAGAGGAATGAACTGTAATTGGCTGAGGGAACTTATAACATCATACTCGGTTTCATCAACCAACATCAAAAACAAAACATTCAGCCAAGAGGAGAGCCAACGGAGGCCTAATGATTTAAGAGAATCAGCCCGACATAAAGATATCATAACTTGAACAAGAAATTTGGGTCCACAATCTTCAATGCCTAAAGCTTGTGCCAATGAATCTGATAGAACCGCATCTTTATTCAAGTAGCCGACATCGAGATGCTCCCTTATCAAACTATCAGGCAACAAAGAACGGATTTGTTCTGTCCAGTTTCTCACTACGTTACGTGGGCGGACCCACTCATTGCAGCCCCCTTCTAGAAGCAGACAGTTAGATTCACGCAACTTGGAGATAATCATACGTGGAAGGGAAGAAAAAAACCCGTAAGCACCCTCTCCAAGAGAAACGAAGCTCAAAAAGACAGAAACACCCCTTGCTGGATTCTCCCTAAAACATGGAAGGCTACAGAATGACAGCTCAGCACTCACGAACACATTTGGAAACTCAGATAGTAACCATTGATTCCATGGACTATCTGCATCAACTTCTTCCAATGACGAGGAAACAATAAAATCCGCTTGGATGATAAAGTTCAAACCGTAATACCCAATTGGACGAAGAAAAGCAAAAACAAGTTGTGGGCACAGATACGGGGTGTAGTTTCCATTATTTGAATCTTTTAACATAAGTGCCATTGATATTTCAGTTGTTTTGACATCCTGCCGGACATGATCCGCTTGCAGTCTAAGCTTTTTGATAAACCAGGTTGCTTTTTCATTATGAGAAGATATTTTAACCATACCGTCTCCAACGACTTCTTTTCTCATGAAATTGTATGAACCATGTACAAAATTTATGTACTTGATACATTTAAGCCGTTGAAGGAATAGCATTACGTGCGGATGGAGTTTACGAAATATGGAAATTATATCTTCGACTGCAAGCACTTCATTTTTCTTAGAAAGTACCATGCATGTTTTCCAACGTTTTTCATCCTCTGGATCACAATCCGAAGCAACCATCTTGGAAAACATACTAACATCACGAGGTGGAACAGCTATTGCCGAACCATCACTTATGTTAAACTTGATATTGAACTCATTAGAATGTATTTCCGGAGCATCACTAACGCGAAATACAGATTTGAAACCAATGCCTTTGTTATCAATATACGTATCACCACTAGGTTCCTTCTTTTTGATATTGCAAACATCATCACGAAGGGCTTTAATGCTTTCAACAGAAAATCCTTGATCATTATTCAACACTATAACCCCTGTTTCTTGAAAAATGAAGGTCAGAGTCGCCTCCACGTCACATGGGTACACATTTTCATCAGCATTTTGAACCTAAACATTACATAACACACATCGATTAGAATTACTGAAAGAAATGAGAAACTTGTAAAAAACTTTCACATATTTTTGTCTTTTTACCATTTGAAGTAATATACTTCTGCCAATATATAAGAATGAACTGGTAACTAGTTACAAACTTATAACATACAAGGTACTAAGATAAAAGTCCGTTACATCAAATGCTAACAAAGTTAAATATTGTTATAAACAATAAAGTATATTACTTTTTCGTGCAATTTTTCCTATAACTAATGCACTACCAGAGCATCCGCAGTGGTCACTTGACCACTACCCAACAACACGTTGACTTCCTTTCACAACCACTATCCTACCACTTTTACCCAGCGACACATTCCTTTCTCTAACACTTTCATCATCACTACTAACCACTTACTCCACTAGTCCACTGTAATATACCGTAATATTATATACCTCTCACACACACATACCATTAAAAACTATAAAAAGAATATACAAACACTTTGGCTCAGCATAGCAACCAAGAGCACCATTTTTCCACTCGGACGTTGACCGAGGTGCAACCGTGAGCCCTGTTCCCACTTCCCACCCATAGCCTATCTCACACCATTGTGGAAGCTCTTAGCGGTTGCTTAAAAAATACCAAGGCATGTTTGGCAAGGAGCATTTAGCATTTTGTATTTTTCTTAAAACACTACTTATGAGATGCGTTTAACTTTTACATCATTTTACACTTTATAATCACATATATAACTAATCTACCAAACCTCTATCTAACTTTTACATCATTTAATACTTTATACTCAGTCATCAAGTTTTTTTTAGTAAAGAAAATTAAAGAAACATTTTCGGCCAAATTTTAGGAGGAAAGATTTTACATTAAAATCAACCAAATTACCCTTCTTTTTTAGTCTCTTTCCTCTTTTTTTTTCTACGCTAGAGAACACAACCTTTTTTTGTTTCACTTCATTTTCTTTACTTTTCCTTAAGTGATACTCGAGAACATAGTGTTACACTAAGCTAGAAGTACTAATCTAACAAAAAGTTGTACAATATATATGTTGTTTACTTATGCTTCTTGACACATATATACTAGTAGTAAGCATGAAGATACAATTATATAAATAAACAGATATAAATAAATATCAAAAGGGTATACTCACAAGTTCAAGAACAAAGTTTGATCTCTGAATTATAGGACTATAATTATTGGTTGATGAAGACTTGCTGGCTTTTTGACCCATTATATAGAAATGGTCAACGTTAAATATATAGTAAAAACTGTAAGTCAACTACTGACATATGAAAAGTCGTCGGAACTAAGAATGTCGTGGACTTTGAGGAAGATCAATTGTGTGTTTTTTTGAGGAAGAAGACTAGAAGAGGAAGAGACATAAAAGTGTATCATGGGTTTGGTTTCAAAGAATAAGTAAGTGGGGCCTAGTTTTTGGTTAATAATTGTCCTTTTTATTCTTTTCTTTATTTACTTTTGATTTCTTTAAGTATTTTTTCTCTTTTTAAATAAAGATAAATTAATTTGTACTTGAGTTATTTGCTTAGCCATGAAGTACTCGGACTATGATCAAAAAAAAAAAAAAAAAAAAAAAAAAAAAAGAAAAAAAAAAGGTACTCGGACTTAAATCTTTGTGCATGAAGTGCAAAAATATATATATGAGATACCTTAACTCATACTATAAGTATGTTTGGAAAATGGAAACATTAACATAATTGTTTTAATAGTTCTAAGTTAATTTTGACCGAGTTAATCAAGTTTCGGCGAAGTTGTTTCTTTCAAGTCAAATGTTTGTGTGAGCTCATAGAGTTGGTGCTTGTAAAATAAGATTAGCCGGGTACTTGCGCGTTACTACGGTGAGTATTTGTGTAACTAATTTTTTTTTAGAGTAAATGTCTTTTGATTATACGTTTTTTAGCGAGCAATTTTATCGGTTGCACAGTTTGCTTAACAATAACTTTATAGATAGTGAAAATTTTCGGTTAAAATAGCTTTAAGCAATAGTAATGAATGATATTGCTGTAAATTAAGTACAAAAAGTGACCAAATTATCCCTAAACTTACTCACATTATTTTATTTGTAGAGAAATAATCAAGTAATTTATTTTTGTAGTTGTATTTTTTACTCACATTTTTTTTTAATTTAGTGTTTTATGTTTATTTTCATATATAGATGAAAATAATTAAGAAAATGAATCATGACAAATTAATAGATTAGTAAATTTGTTTAGAATGGGCGCCATAGTCATTTTATATTGTTGCTTAAACAATGTGAATAAATTTTAAGAGTAATTTAGTAAGTTTATTATGCTTGAATTTTCAATAATTTCATCCCTCCATTATATCTATTATAAATAGCTTATAGCATAAGCTTTGTGTAACACATAATTTTATTAAAAGATTAAGCTATAATATTCTAACTAACTGCTAGCTTTGGCTAAACATACGTCGTTTGTTTGTTAAGAGGATCTGAATCCGAATCTGAAAAGAGGATCTAAATTTGAATCTGTGGCGAAAAACTCTGAATCTGAATCAATTAATGTTGTTTGTTTTTTTTAAACGTTTAAATGATTAGAACACAAAAAAAACTAGTTACAAATTATTAAGAGGTAGTAAGATCATCTTCCAAATCTTATTAGGCAAGAGGTAAAAACCTCTTAACGCATCTAAACGAAGGGAAAAACAAACACCTTTAATTATAAAAAACTCTTAATAATTCAGATTTATAGACTATTAAGAGGTATTAAATAATTTATTAAAAAAAACAAACACAATCTAGCTAGAAGTACTAATCATCAAGAAGTTGTACACTATATACATAGAGAAATGATACATAGACCTAATTGTGGACCTAATCATGGACCTAAAAATATGTGGCATCATCGTGATGGCTGCAGACAAGGACCCACTTATTTTACAACCCATCAGAATGATGTCACATGTTTTTAAGTCCACGATTAGGTCCACAATTAGGTCCGTGTATCATTTCTCATATACATATGTTGTTTATTAATGCTTCTTGACACATATATACTAGTAGTAAGCATGAAGATAGAATTATATAAATAAACAAATAATAATAAATATTAAAAGGGTATACTCACGAGTTCAAGAACAAAATTTGATCTCTGAATTATAGGATAATAATTATTGGTTGATGATGACTTGCTGACTTTTAGACCCATTACATAAGGGATGTATTAACTGAACCTTATCTATGGGAGGCAAGTATCAAACCCTCCCATAGGATAGGGTGTACTTGTGTACTTTTTTTTTTTGTCCTTTTTTGTCCTTTGTCCTTTTATGTCCTTTTTTTGTCCAACAGTCCAAGTCCAGGTTTTCCCAAAGCAACACAAGCAAACACAAGTGAAACTTGTGTCCAAGTCCATGTTTTCCCAAAGCAACACAAGCACATTGTCCAGGTTTGTCCAAGTCCAGGTTTTCCCAAGTAACACAAACAACAAAAGTCCCAAGTGCAGGTTTTGACACAATCAACACAAGTAACACAAGCAAAAAGTCCAAGTGCAGGTTTTTGTCCAAGCAAAAAACACAAACAGAAAAGGGAGGGTCAGTAGAGTTTCGAGAGCAGTTACACAAGTGAAACAAGTTTCACAAGAGGGTTAGTATATCAGAATATGGAGGGTCAGTAGAGTTTCGAGAGCAGTTAGAGTCTTTTGAGAAGAGGATGAAAGAGATAGAGAAGTTGCTGGAGCAGGTGGACAGTGATAGTAGTTAGTATCATAGTTAGTATCTTGATAGTAGGTTGCTTTTGTATGTCTTTATTTTCAATATGTATGTTATTTGACAAACCTTTGAACTCTAACTGCTTATTTATGTAATTCGAATGATTTTTTTTTATTTTTACTTTGTTTAAATTAGTAATAACATTATTGATTGATGATGTAAATTATTATGCAAATTCTTTGGTCAGATGAGCCAAAGAAATCCTTTCTGGTGCCGATGTAATAGAGGATTTTATTGTAGAACGAAAATCCTGGCAAGATGGTAGTCGTGGGCGACTGTTTTATGCATGTCCTCTTTCAGTGGTAAATAATCATACGTTTGCTTAGTTATGTAAATAATTTGTTTGTTAAAAATACATTTCTTATTATTTTCTTAACATGTAACAGCCAGGTACAAAAGACTATGGGTGTCGATACTTCAAGTGGAAAGATGAATTTGAAGCAGAGCACTTTAATCAAGCCTCTTCTTCAACGCACTGCTCAAACTGCGTTGCTACAAAAAATGAGAACAAGTTGTTGAAGGCAAAAATAAAGGCGCTGGAAATGGAGTTAGAAATGGCAAGGAATCCTGAGGATCACGCTTGTCAGTCAAGTGCCCGGCTCCATGATCTTTTAAATGAGATGAATAATCTTCATATGTCGTAGATGTTGTAGCTTTAAATAATGTGTTAACGATGTTGTTTAATTAAATAATAACAGTTGTTGTTGTAATTATTTAATGTGGTAATTTTTAACGTGACGCTGTTGTTGTTGTTACTTAAATAAAATAAATTACACGTCAATTATATAAACATTATACATAATACATACAAAATACACCCTAAAATATATTATACAAAATATTTCAAAAAAAAAAATGGTACAATCGTACCTCCCTAGGGTACTAGAGAGGGTTAGTGTATCCTACCCCATTACATAAAAATGGTCAACGTTGAATATATAGTCAAAATTGTAAGTCAACTACTGACATACAAAAAGTCGTCGGAAGAGTGTGGTGTACTTTGAGGATGATCAGTTCAATTGTGTTTGTTCAAAAAAAAGTTCAGTTGTGTTTTTTTAGGAAGAAGAGGAAGAGACATAAAAGTGTTTCATGAGTTTGGTTTCAAAGAAAATGTATGTGCCCATGTGGGACATAATTTTTGGGTTAATTATTGTTCTTCTTATTCTTTTCTTTATTTACTTTTGATTTCTTTAATTTTTTCTTCTCTTTTTAAATAATTAATTTTAAGTGAATGATTTGCTTAGACCCGAAGTACTCGGACCAAAATCTTTGTATGTAAAGTGCAAAAATATACTAACGTCAATTTAATTGTTTAGTATCTATGTATAGCAATGAGATGTTTAGTATCTTGTTGTTATGTATATGTACTTGTCTAGTTATCACTAAAGTAACAAAAAAGTTATGGTGTTTGTATAGTAAAGATTAGAATAATTATTTAAAAGTATTAAATATAAGTTTATGGTGATTGTCTAAGTTTTTAAACCATGTATGTTTAATTTGTATTTGTCTAACTTTTCATTTGTAACTTTGCAAACCATGTTTGTATGTGTTAATTAGGGTTATTAAGGAAGGTAAATAGGCAATTAACTTTACTATTTTTTAAGAACTATTAAGTTTTCAAGAAATGAGTTTAAATTTTTTATAGTTAGTATAAACGTTTCAAACTTAATTTTCACTGTGTTAACCAGATCAACTACATGATTATTTGAGTTTAGAGAGTTTGTGCTTATTAAAAAAAATATCTTGTATTATAATGTTAGGTTCCCATATTGATTTCACACAAACAAGAATGAGATAGATATAAGGATTTGGGTGATTAAATGAATGAGAGAATTGTAAATGCAAGAGTTTCCTTAATATTTCAAATAACCAACCAAAATATAAATGAGACCTAAAGGTTCTATTTATAGAAGGGAAGCTAGGGCAACACTCCTAGCTCCTATCTTCCTTGATTCGTGGGCCTTGAAGGCCGTGTGGGCTTTTCATAAGCCTTAAATACATAAATGATAACAAATGTAAGTAACTAATAATAAAGCAACCTAACATTTATTACAAATGACCGAGACTTGATAAAATAATAAAACTTCGTTCCCAACAATATCCCCTTAAGGGTCGGTCATCACGGTTGCTTGACGTCTTTGTCATTTCTTTATTTTTGACTTTCATAGCTTTAGACGTCTTTCAAAAATTATGAGATAAGAATCATTCATCGTTCTTTGTGCTTTGTTCATTGTTGTTGTAATAGTGATCAAGTTATGAAGTTGTCTGCCTTTCGTCACTTCCGCGTCTGTGGTGGTAGTCCGCCATTCCAACATGCTTATACATCTTTGAACTTTGACTTACACATGCACGTAGTTCCCTTTCTTAGACTTATGATCTTTAGTCTTTATACTCTGTAGATTCTTCTTTTTGGCATAGAATCTTTCTTTGAACTTTGTGTTGTTTTGATCTTTGAGGGAGCTTTTGATGACTTCAAAATGCATGTATGAGCATGTGGAATCCGTCGCCATGGAGATGAAGTCCTGCAGGTAGACAGTTAGCAATAAAACATCTGGTACTTACAGATAAGGAATTAGAGATCATCAACAGCATAGTGTGAAGACTCCTTCTAACCCTTATCAAGGACGTTCCCATATCAGATACCCCCGAAGGAGCTTACGAGACCTACTAAGTAGCTCAATGACTGGGTGAGTCGCTGGGGATCACTCCACGACTCTAGACCGCTAATAAACCACCGCAAACACTAAGCGCAACTCACAAGGAGTTACCGAAGTGACCTGCTGTCAGGGCTGTTTGATGTTGACCCTGGCAGGATTTCCGTTCAATCATTGAGAAATACTTATGAAAATCCTCTCATAAACGTTCTCGGCAGATTGCTAAGATCTGCGAAGGACTCGATAATTTACAGCTGGTGTCCATTGACGTAGAACACCAGTTGTAGAAATACTAAGTGTTCCTAAGAGATCTTTGATGTATCTCATGGCTCTAGAATCGAAAAGTACACACTTAGGTTTCCTATGCGGAGACTAGGGAGGGGTCTTCTGCTTCAATATCAACCATCTCTAAGAGATAAGTCGATAGATTACACCGGTTCTCCGTGAGAATGAAACAAGCTCTTTTAAGAGAACTTGAGTGGCTAGAAGGTTTAGTGCATTGCGTCACTGGGTCCATGACGGCTTTATCAATGCCGGCGTCGCCTTAGCAACAACCAGTAGCATACGAATTGGACCCGGTGTCTGCCCTAAGGTTGAACATATGGAGGGCTATTTCTTTTCACCCTTTTCTTTACTTTTCTTTTTAATTCTTCAACTCCTTCTTTCCCCTTTCATTCTTTTCTCCTTTTTTCGTATCATACCTAAGGACTTCTAATTCTAACTATAGGTGATGTCCTTGGGTAGATCCCTCCGGCTCTGGCGGATCATAGGACGGTTTTTCCTATCTTAATCACCTTATAACTCCATGATTATCCGACATTAGCCATGAAACCTTTGATTGAAAATCTCTCAAAGTGTTTGTGATTATCAAACATTTTGTTTAACACTTTGAGAGTTTTGTGTTTTCTTTGAAGGGCTCCCCCTTCACATGTGCTCATAAGTATTTAATAAATTTGCACATGCGGGAGGAACAAGCATTTTTTGAATTGATCCACTTTCAGTGAACCCGACCGATTCGAGACACGCTTACATCACTAGTTAGACTAGCTTGAAGTTATTACCCGGCCTGGTCAAGTCCACAGAAGGTTTCTCGAAATGGTACAATTCTACTAAGACAAATCCTTTTCGAGACACGCTTACGTGGCTAGTTAAAGATTTCCATTGTCAGCTTTTAGGTGACAACTAGCTCTAATAACTAACTTGATGTTATTACCTGTCGAGGATAAGTCTTTTCGATTACTGACATTTTAAGTTTTGTCAATTCCTGGGTCAATTCTGAGTCTAGCTCGCACAAGATACAACTTTAAGCAACTTTGAACTTTCATATTTTAGTCACATTCACTTTTTCTCCCCCTCAAAAATAGCATATAAGATGATATTTTTGACAATCTTTTGATTAAAATATGCCTTTTGAGTCTTATGGGGAGAATTCAACAAGAACTTTTGGTTTCGAGAACGATGATTTTGTTTCAAGTGCTCCCCCTCAACATGTGAATTCTTATTGAGGTGAAATACTTGACTTTTGAGCAGAATTATGAAAATCAGAAAATGTTTGATTAACTCTACTCAAAAGTAAGAAGCTTTCGCTCCTTATATAAGGATTGAGGCACTGTAATGTGTGCACAAGCCATATTGATAACAAATCAATCAAATGAAATAGTTAATATTGAAGTGTTAATACCCATGTGTACCAGCTTATGATTCATCAGTGATTGGTGCATCAAAGTCTGTGAACTGTGGATCTGGTCTTTTGAAGAGTCTGATGGGAAATGAAGGTCTGACACTGATATAACTTTCCAATCGTCTGATCTGCTCCAGACGGGATAACCTTTCTTCAATTTTCATAACAAAGTTACGAACTTGTCTTCTGGCACTGGATTTTCACCTTGGAGTTTCTCCTTTTGATATCTTTATCCGATCATCATTCAACTGTTTGACAAGCCCATCGTGAACAGTTTTGAGCGTGACATCACAGAACTTATGTAACTCATCGAGCCTCATAAAACTTATTAACTTTTTGCTGTTGAGGTAGGTGAAGCCAAAAGATGGTGTTTGGATGAGCGAGTACTGTGACATCTGATTAATTCCAGGAAATGAAACCTGTGGCTTTGTCAGATTGATCTTCTGTTGGTAACTTTCCATTCCAAGCTGAAGATCTTCCACTCTTTCTTGAACTATCAATCGTCGGATGAAGAGAAGTAGAGATGAAATGAAGTTGTATTGTGTTTCAGTATCGAATCCACGCATTCTTCCTTGAACTTTCTCTAAATACATGTCTTCAATGTCATTTAGATAAAGGTCGGGAAAGTCTGCTTCTGAGAATTTGTACTTCTTTTCATCTTGTCTTTTAACCACAATCTCATTCATGAACATGTAGTTAAACCGTTTCGACTCTTGAATCTCCAAGATAGCAATGATCTTTGATTTATGCTTCACATTCTCTAATGACTTGGTGTTTAACCTGTGAGTGTAACCTAGACGACGACGTTCAGGCCAGTGCTGAATCCCGTGTAAAGCATCTCTGTCGTAAGCTACAATAGAGTCGCTAAATACTGGAGTTGATTCTTCAATTGCAGGAACATCATATCTTGCGGCTGGTACTGAGAGAGTCAATGAGGAAGCATATTTATGTTTAGATTTCTCTTGAGTGAGTTGGAGGTTACGAAGATCCTTGTTGAAGAAGAAGCTGTAAGGTATCTTAGGTTTTTCAGGAAATCCTTGCAGAGGTAATGGTTTAGTCCAATCGGTGAAGTAAGGTTTGTCCTGTCTTTTAGAATAGTTGTCGAGACTGTGATGGGTAAATCTCCATGAAAAAGGGGCAACTTTCGTGTAGTTTGTAATTGGATGTAACTATTCATATTTTTTCGGATTAGCTGCTAGTGGGAATCTATTCTGTATTATAGCTTTCTCTTCCTTTCAGTCCCTCGTCCAATCTAGTAAGTGTTATGCGGGGGTGGGGATAGCTCTACATTAGGAGCAGGGGGGCTCTATCTAAAGGAGGTACGGACCCCTCCCGCGCCCCTTTAATATGATGAAGAGGGGCCACCCTCTTTTATTTTCCGCACCAATCCTTATTTACTACTACATCTTTTTTGGGGTGTATAGCTCAGTTGGTAGAGCATTGGGCTTTTAACCTAATGGTCGCAGGTTCAAGTCCTGCTATACCCAAACCTAACTTGCACTATACTATGAGTAAGGATGATTCGAGTACCATTCTGATCGCCTCTTTCATGATCCTTTCTATAGGTAGAACTACTGTGAGCGTGCTTCTCCGATTGCTCAAGATATCTCTTTCCAACCGCTGGAACCTAAAGACTTTCTCAATCAGACAGGATAGATGGATTGAGTACGCGTTGAGTGAGCAGGTCAAAGCAGTTGAGGTGATAGCAATAGTAAGCAGGGAAGCAGAAGCAAAAGGTCTTCAAAGAACTTTTGTGTAATAAAGCTTCTTGGTCTCATTTCATTGGTCTCTAAGGTAAAGTCTCGCTTAATCATTCATCTTTTTCTGTAAGGCCTCGGGCCCCACGAATTCCGATTTCTATTTTTGTTTGTACCAGGATTGCAAGCAACCTACACTAAGCGAGCTAGAAGCTAAAGTGAATCTTTTTTGGCATTATCCTACCAACCCATACCTTTCTCGACCGAAGCCATAAGTAGTAGTTTAACGCTTGATCGAAGCGGCAGTTACCAGGAAAGAAGATCTGAATTGGGGCTCGGGGTCACGAATGAATGAAGCTATTCTATGTATCTGGTCTGATACGGTACAGTACAATACGAGACAATGGAATGCAATGGGATAGATGGTAGAGGGCTGCCTGCGCCCAAATAAGCCTTAGCCTTCGGCCCATGAAATAGAGATGGCCCGGACCCCGCAGCCCACATACATGAAGAGAAGAATAGAGAGGGGGTTATCCTGCTTAAACTTTACTACTGGAAATTGGGAAGGGCTATAAGTAGGCCGTTTGTTATTGCTATAAGGGTTGCTCGCCTTTATACGGCTTGGCTTCGCTATCGCTTACCACACGTGCAAGTTTCCCTGCATGTGGCTCGTCCGTGCTTTTCTATTCCGCTTTGCCGCCTATTATATTAAGAGAACAGTTCGAAGGTAAGTAGCTTCCTTTTACAAGCCTGTTTTCACTTCCTTATAGAAAGTAGGCCGCTACCGAACTCATTAGCAAGCGAACGGCGTCGCCCGAGCCAGCTATCGAAAGTATTGCAAGCAACCTCACCCTCACCTCGGAATGTAATTGAGCTGGTTCTGTATAAGCAGGGGTGGGGATGACGCTCGTATCCCGTAACTTGTCAGTAAGATTAACTGCTTTTCTCGTGGTAAAGGGAGGATATTAGGGGAAGCAGTGAAGCCTTGCCTTAGCCTAACTAATGATTTTACCTCACTTTGTTGTATTGTATAGACAAGCCTGACTTTATAGATAGGAATTCAGAAAAGAGTTCTAACTTACCTTCCTGCATATTATGTCAGTGAAGACTTGGTGTGAAGCCTTGGAGCTTACGTTCCGGAGGCAGGGGAAACAAAGGAGGGATTGATCGACCCTAGCAGAATCATCTTTGCAGCGTAAACTCCTGCTAAATGAATGCCTTTGCTTTGGCTTTGAAAGTCTTTCTTTCCTTGCGCAAACAATTGGTTGTGCTATCTTTTTGCTAGCTTTGAAACATGGGCCGAAGGAAAGTATTTGCTAATATGATGGCCGGTAATAGTTTAGTAAAGATTTTAAGTGGGTTCGCTTGGACTATGCTATGACCCATTCCTCTAGAAATGACTTTTTAATAACCTAATAAGAGATCGATTACGCGCATCATCGCAGAATCTATTTTCTTGGTCTACCTACACAAGCTCGATCAGGAGATAGGGAGGGGGAAGGTGTGTGAAATCCTCTCACGTTCTTGGTCAAGTAATGGCTCTAGCCTTAAAGGTCACGCTTTATTTTTGGATCAGACCGCTCTTGGTCTTCGAACTAGTCATTCCCTAATAAAAGAGTCCACCGCCTGCCTTAGTAGTCTCAAATAAGGCGTGCGGGCCTGCCCCTTTTTTTAGTAGGTGATTCACTACCGAAGCTAAGAAAAGGCTGGATCAAGAAAAGGGGGTACTTCCCACTCACACGGGTTCTTCTATTGAAGAGGTTCCCCGGGATTTCTTCACCACCGGTAGCAAGAAATTCTAAAAAGAAGCTTCCTTCGCAGGAAAGATATTCTAGTAAGTCGATTAAAATAATCTTCTGATTCAATCAGTCTTATCTCGTTCATGCTCCTCAGAGGTACCCACTACTCGGAGTACCCTCCCCAAAGGAAAAAGATGTGTTTGTCAGGTTCGGTTCTTCTTAGTTGGGTTAGGCGGGTTCGACCAGAAATGCTATGCTTACACACAAGACTACCCCTCTTCCCGAAAGCTTCGCGGGGACTACTTTACGACGACGGACGACCGCCCGTCCGCCAAAAAAGGGGGCCGCTTTCTTCCCCCCAAAAATGCCAGTTCCACCATCAGGGCCCATCTTTATTCCATTTCATATATGTCTGAGGATCCGCATAGCCCTCGATTTATGTGCCCTTCTTCAGCTTGAAAGACATCTCAGGAAAGAGCTACTTCAACTGATTCGCCTCAGGATTTAGCCAGTCAAACTTACCAGACATTGCACTAGCTATATTCTGCATATGAAACTCGAGTTCCATCTTATTACCAGATCTAGACTTGAGGAATTCTTGTGCATCCCGATCGATTCTTCTGAGCTCCGCCTTTGTAAGTTTCTCAATCTGAAGCTCCTTCATGATAACCTGAGTATATTTCAGTGTATTGCCTGGGAGTGGTTCATCATCTTTGAGAGGAGGTTGAGCATTGACCAAATCAGTCAACCAATCATTTTCAGGTGTGTCATCATTGTCGAGCCATGAGTGACGCCTTCTTTTCTTTGATTTCTTAGACTTGGATGTAGTATCCTTGTCTTGAGCTTTTGAGGTTGACGATGGTCCAGGTTGAGAATCGGGAATTGGGGAGGCACGGAAATCGGTATCGGGTTGTCCTTCATAATCATCAGTTGTGACAACCGGCAAATTAGGGAGCTATTTTAAAAACCCGCATTACGATTAAAGTTCGTTTAAAATTTTTATTTAGAATTTTCTTTCACAACGAACTTGTAAGACCTATTTTATGAATAATTATATGTTTATGATGTTATGGAATTCGTGAATTATTTCCATAATTCATTCATGATATAATGCTCGGTGATGTATTCTTAAATTCTCACTTGGTACTACGTTGACTCTGGCACTAGGTTTACCTAACGAAAGATTTTATGATTCGTCTTACGAGTCCGACTATATTTTATTTATTTACGAGATGTTTCGCGAGATATTAAACGTTTGAAATGAGTTCGGGTTCGGGCCACATGTTTTTACATTTACCCACGTTACCCGCTCCACACCGTTAGTAATATTATTATTAATATTACTTTTATTTACCATTATTATTATTAATAGAAAAAGAAAATAATAATAATAATAATAAAAAGTAAATTACAAATTGGGTCCTTGTGGTTTTCAGTTCATAAGCAACACAAACCCACCCTCACCACTTCATCACTCATCTCTCTCTTTGATAAACCCTAGCCGCCGAACCACTGTTCCGGCCACCACCATCACACCGCCACCCTCATCACCAAACAAACACCACCATCTTGTTCCTTATTTCATCCTTTTTCTTTTGACATATCATACGCGCCCTAAAACATCCATTAACATCACGAAATCTTTAAAGATCCGGTCGAGTTTTTGTTGTTTTTACTAGATCTTTTCGTTTGGAGGTTCTTGGAGGTGAGTGTAATCGATTTTGGTTCTTGGGAGCCACGATTTGGTATTAAATCCGTGGCTACATGGAAGATCTTTATGGCTAATGAATTAAAATGGTTGGAAATTTAAGGTTTTTGATGTTAAAATAAAGGTTTGGTATCCGGGTTTGGTGTATTATTGATGGTTCGATTGAACCGTGAGTCTACGACTCACGGCTTGGTGTATTATTGATGGTTCGATTGAACCGTGTTATACGAGCCATGGTGTTCGTGTGCTTGTTCTTTGGGTCTTGATACTATGACCCTTGTATTCTTGCTCTCGTTGGAATTTTGATTCGACTCGAAGGAGTCACGGCTTGATGCCGTATATGGTTGTTATTGCCGAGACCCATATGGGTCGATTTGGTTAATTTGGTGTGCTCGTTGGAGCCTATTTGGTTACTTGTGATACTTGGTTCGAGCCTTTGTGCTCGTGGTTTGGACCGCGACTCAATTGAGTCGAGTAAGGCCCGGGTTTGGCTTGGTAAACCAACCTGGATGTGAACCATAATTGTGTTTATATGTTCTTGTTATAAATTTCGTTAACTTGATATGGTTTCGGCATTTGTTGTGGCACTTTCATTTTCGGCCGAACACTTTTGTTGAGTCAAGACCCTTGTGGTCTCGACAATGGGAACAATGGATATTTGGTATTGTGAAGTTGTTGACGAAATGTGTTATTGGGGACCGATTGTGAGACGGTCACTTAGATTGACGGAGATAGGTTAGTCGGGTGCCGTAGTCGGACCCTATTGTTGTAGCACGTGGATTGGGATTGATTGGACGGAGATATATTGTTTTATAACATTTGTTTATTACATTGGACTTGGACAATGAGCCGAGAGTCATGACTCGGACATGTGACCATTTCGTATGACTCGATAACTATTACAATTAAAATATAAATAATAAAACTCGTAATAACAATTATTGATAATATAAACGTTTATATGAATATATAGACGTGAATAACGTATATATAATTATATAGGCGCGTATATTAATAATAATAATAATCACGAGTCGTATTATAAATAATACAATTAGATATATATTAGGCTACGAAAGTGGCGTAATATTATTGAACGTATTATTATTATAAAAATGTGTTATAAAACGAGAAACTCTCGACAATTATTAAACGTTTAATAAAAATGTCATTTTGTATATATAACGGGTAAACTTATCGAGTTATGCGGAGTCGTTGCCACTCGAGTCAAGGTAAGTTTTATTTGTGACTTTCGTGTTGTCACGGATATATGACGATTAATATAAACGTTTTATATAACTAAATAACCACTTAACCGTAGGGTTGAACCGGGTTATTTGGCTATATGAAATGAATATATTAATGGGCATCGTATCCCACGATGCCCATAGGTTGTGGTATATGTAAAGTGTAATAAATTGCGAGTGTATATATCGGGAAATCTGGCCAATTTGACGATATATATGAGGAATTTATTAAACTATGATATGTACTATATAGTATTTATGTGCTATGTGCTTTAGGTTGGGTGTAATCTTGGAACGGTATGTTACGTAAATAAATATGAGGATTATCAAATCGACGGATTTGGTAAACTTCGGCGATTTATTTAAATGATATATTGGGCTAATATTAGATCCATAGTTTATCTTATTATTCTTTATGTGATCTTTTTGGTTTGTTTTGAGTCGACCCACCACCCGTATGGATACCAAACGCAAATACACCAAACTAATACGAAATGGATTTTCGGAAATAAAACGGATTCTCGTCCGGGTTTGGGAATATTTTAAGTTTGAGGAAATGATTTCTGAATGAGTTAACATTGTTAGGTCATGCCGAGTCCGTAGTTGCTGTTTTGTGAGTTACTATACATCTTATTTCTACCGACTTCTTCTTGCTATTTTCTGGACTTGAGGTGAGTCATAGCCCCACTTTTTACTCTTGAACTATGTTTTCAATACTTGGGGTGAGAAACGTGCAAATCATTTTATGTGGACTATTATCGCTTTTATATGCTTTCTAAACTTGCTATGCGTATGGACTAGGATATATTGTCAGCTTTAGTCCCACATTTTGTGTGTACTATTCAAGGTTGGCTTATTTGGTTATTGATGGATTGTCAGCTTTAGTCACATATATGTTGTGTGTACTATTCAAGGTTGGCTTATTTGGTTATTTGGAATTGTCAGCTTTAGTCACATATATGTTGTGTGTACTATTCAAGGTTGGCTTATTTAGATACTGTAGTGTGCACCTATAGGTTATTAATACTTCGGAGGTTATCCGAGTATTTATTGGTATTGCGGGGGTTACCCGAATATCTATGTTAGAACGGAGGGTATCCGTGTGTTAGGTTGGAGCGGAGGGTATCCGCAGGCTTTTAGCGAATCCTTAGTCTAGCTAGCAAGCGTTTTGCGTATATGTCCACTATATTGTTAGATGAATTTAAACCTATGATCTCACTAGCGAAAGCTGACTTTTAGCACGTTTTCTCAGGTAATTAAGTGATGAGATGCATGCTTGGAATGGAAGGCTCGGCCAAGGCTCATGGTTTATGGATCTATTTTTCTAAACTTTGATAAATAAATTTTGGACCTACTGTTATGTTATTTTGGGCCTGACTCTGAATGATGTTGGGATAAATGTAAACCTTAAAACCCCGTTTTGGTTGTGTTTTTATTATGTTTACTTTATCTCGTTCTATATTGTCTTGTGTTGGATACCAATCCCCGTAGCACCCCGAAAGCTTGTTGAGTCTTCCGCTGTATCAAATTTTGGGGGTGTTACATCAGTTGGATGCATAAGATTTTCTTCCTCATCTGTGGGACCTTGACCAGTAGCTGAAGTGTGTTGCTGATTTCCAGGTGGAGTAGGATCCTTTTGTTGTTGGTGAGAGGATGATGGACCAGTTCCGAACTTGTGTTTCTCTCCTTTTGAGTTCGGGTCCGGGTCGTCATCTTTCCTTGACCTCTTCAGGGATCCAGCAGCTTCTTTGCATGACTCTTTAGACAAGTTGGCAGCAATGGCATCTATAAGTGCTGTTTCCTCAGTTGTCAGAGTGGTTTTGGACGCAACTTTGTCATAGAGTTGAGTGAGCAGTTCTTCGACTGATGGTTCGGAAATGACTTGAGTTGTTGTTGGAGCTTTGATAGGATGAAGCGTAAATGGTGTTGTTGACAACATTTTCTTTACAACACTTCTGATTCTGTGCTCCAAGTTGTCTTTGATCGGTGCAACAAGACTTGTCACTTCAGGAGTAACAATTTCAACCAGATTCTCAGTAAGGTAATCTAGTGTGAAAGTCCTGATGAGTCCTGTCAAATCTGCTTTCATGAACTTGTCGATTTTCTGCTTTGCCTCCTTAAAATCTTCAACTTGTTTAGCAAGACTGGTGACCATGGTTGTGAGACTGTTGACTTGCTCCTGAAGATCAACTGGTTTTGTCGGTTCATTGATTGATTGTTGCTTAGATGCGGTTTCAGAGGGTGTAGGAGATGAATGTTCTGGTGATGATTCAGAAGACGACTCGTTGTGAGAGCTTGAAGAAGAAGCTGGAGGAGACAGATCCTTTGGTGGAGAGTCTTGAGGAGGTGGAGGTTGCTGTGAAGATGTCTGCTTAGATTGTTAAGATGACTGAAGGAATATATTGGTGTCGAATGCTTCCTTTTCTTCATTTTCCTTTCTTCTGTGTTCGTCTTCTTCCTGTGCAAGAGACTCTGGAGTAGTGAAATGGTCAAATCCCAGATCCGTGGCGATGTTCTCCTGTTCGCCAACATTCTCCTCTACATTCGCAGTTTCTGTCATAGTGATGTCTCCTGTAGCATTGTGTCTGTTACTTTGTCATCAGGTTGTGAAGCTGGTTCTAAAGTAGTAGTCACAAGGGGAGGAACTATGCTGCTGGTAGCGCCTTCATGTTCTAGTTGATTGACAGGTGGTGATGAAGGTTGAGGATGAAGTCGACTGAGGAGTGATGCTTCCCTCTGATCTTTGAGAAATTTCTTTTCTTCAGCTCGTGTGTCGACAATTATACTTTTCAATTTCCTTTTGTCGACCAATTGCTCCACTATTGGTTCGTCTTCCTCATCATCATTAGGTTCATTTATAGTGATCCCTTTTCTTTTTCTTTTGTCTGCTTCAAAGGTTTCTAGACTTTGTTGTATAGCAATTTCCGTTTCAGGAAATGCTTCTTCAGGTACTCTTACTCTTCGTTCAAAGTCTGCCTCTTCTTCTTCAGATTCTGTGTCAAACTCAGAGTCGCTTTCAGAGGGTGGCGATGTAGGTTCATCTCTAAGAGCTCGCTTTGGTGTAACCTTCTTCTTTGGCTTAGTTGCAGGCTTAGGTTTGGCTGTAGGTTTCGGTTTGGTGGAGGGTTTGGTTTTAGGAGTAGCTTTTGACTTTGATTGCGGTGAGCCAGTGGTGCTTGTAGTACTCCCAGATTTCACACTTCCTTTACTTCGAGTCTGTATTGTAGTTTCTTCCTGAATCCCTTTGTAAGCATTATCGTAGAATTTATAGTTCAAACTTTTCTTGATCTTATCATCAAGAAGGTACTCGGGAAGCCTCATTCCTTTTTGCTTAGTAGAAGATGTGGTCATTTTGACAAAAGAAACGGTGAAGTCGTCCTCGAAGAGGTTCTTTGGCTCATTAGGATCTCCTATTCTTTTGATGAATTCCGGTGTATCTTTGCAGAAATATTCAATGAGAAGTTTTGTGAATCTTGTGAACGGGATCATAGTCTTTTAACGTCCGGTTTGAATGTTGTAGACTATATCGTTCATTATTGGAACTGCAAAGTCAATAGGTGACATGCTCACCATTCCCCAAAATGCTTGTAAATGCTCAAGTCTGGGATGTTCGTGACCACTTTTTCTTCCTGATATAGATCGTACGACTAACAAATAGAATGTTCTCCAAGGCTGAGGTATATTCTTCGCATTGAATCTGGAATGCTTGATCAGAGGTAAGTCGTCTTGAACATCGTATCCTAGTTCTATGAAGAAGTCCAGGAGATCCAGTTCAGGCAACATTGGAGCAAATTCATTGTCAGGTTGAGGTAGAAGGAAGACTGTACGAAGGACATCGTGATCTACAGTGTAGACTTATCGATCCAGCGTAACAGTGAAAGACTCATCATCTAAGTTAACCTTTGCCGTAAGCCAGAACTGATGAAGGTAGAACAGGAACTGAAGTAGATTTGTTGAGCAGATGCTTGCATGGATGTGCAAGGAGAATATCTTTGACAATCTTGCATGAGTTCTCAGGAATTCTCAATTTGTCAAAGTCAACTCGAGGATTGTTATTGCCAATGATGACGTTGTAGTCAGCAGGAATGATGTCATCCATGGTAAGTAGTGGAAGAGTTTGTTCGGGGACATTCTCGTTGTGTTCAGCCATGTTAATCTGAAAAACATAATCATAAACCAAACATCCAGATTTGTTACACGTTAGCACGATTACAAAGTTTGATTATAGATAAGCATTTAGAATCATTTAGGCATGGATGGTTCAATTATTACATGTAAAGTAATGAATGGAGTATACTTAGATAATTTTAGAATCATGAAGCACTTATACATTTATATGCGCACAAAGATCATCCAAGATACATAATAACATCACACATTACATCTAATAATGATCATCATCACAATTAACATGTTTTCGAAATTACAACATTCAATGTTCTCGAAATACTACTCATATGATAAACTTTAATTGTGATTTCGAAATGCAACCCTGAAAAGTTTCGCAAAACCCTTAATGTAACTGTTTTCAAAAAAAATCCACAAATAGTGTTTTCGAAAGAAAACAGAATTTGTGAAAATTTTCGCAAACACTCAATTGAGAGTTTTCGAAAAATTTCCATAGCTTGTGTTCTCGAAGAATGACCAGTGGTGAAAGAATTTTCGCAAACACATGTGACAATCATTTTTCGAAAAGATTGCAAAGTGGATCTTTCGAAAAAAATACAACACTTTGAGATCTTTTCGAAAACCCTTGTCATGTGTGTTTTCGAAAAAAAATTCCACAAATGCTGGTAATTGCGAAAATGGTGTACTCGAAAAACTTTTATACAAGAATTTTCGAAATCCTGTCAACGTACATTTCTTATTCCAAATATTGAAACCTGTTGTAAATGATAATAAACAACAATGAGAAACATAGAATAAGCATGTATGCAATAATTTCGAAACATGGCAAGAACATGTTTTCGATAAACACAAGAGCATGAATCCTCATATCTTATCTAAGTCTAGTGAAACATCTATCACTTATTGGAACAAGTTAAGCACAAATATCAAGCCACATAAACATCATACGAGAATTTACACAACATGAACAAAACCCCACAAATCGAGAATCACGCAAACATGGATATAGGCCAAATTAACATGCATAATGGTGATCCTCACACATATAACAACAAATCCCAGCAAGAAGATTAACTAAAACATCAAAGAATCAATAATACCTATTTCGTACCCAAAACCCTAGATATCGAGAATCACACAAGCACGTATTTGATTGAGATTAAATGTTATGGGTAAGTTAGAAACATGTTTTAGAACAAAACCCTTATCAAAAATTACTTCCCCAAACACGTTTTGATAGATCCCTAAATTTTTGAAACCCTAGGTTTTCAAAGCGTGATATCATGAAATCTAACCGTTAACTTTGCGATTAAACGAAAACCATAGCTAGAAATTGTCTAAAGATCATGTAGAAACTTATGGATTGAAGATTGGTAGCTTGGATTTCACGTTTGAATTAGGGCAGTGGATTTGCAAAGGGTTTTAGTTTGATATTTTGATGATATAGAAAAAGAAATGGGTTTGTGTTTGTTTTAATGTTTTGTTTTTGAAACTTTGCCATTTTGACACCTTTAGTCCCCTAACTACTAGTTTTGCAACATAAGTCCTAAAGTTAGATACAAGTAAATGACCAATGGCAATATTCTAAAATATACTCCTTATGACATCGTTTTGTGAAAAGAAAAATGATATGAGATATCCATTAAGTCCTGAAATAACGCATCTTAAGGAAATATGCAAGTATACCGTTTTGAAAAATATGAGAAAGGTTTGAGCGTGTCTCCCCCTCAACACTTGTAAAAGAGAAAGAAATAACAAGGTGTTGATAGGAAGCGATATACTTGCGTGTATTTTTTTTTTTTTTTTTTTTTTTTTTTTTTTTTTTAATTGCAAGAAATAGAGAAAATCTTTTTGTGTTTTTGAGGTTTTGAAAAATATGAGAAAAAATTATTTTACAAAGATAGTTTGTTTGATGTTTGACATTTTACTTGTATTTTAGAAACTTTTCCAGATCCTCTGGTGTTAAACATCGCATACCAATTTGGTGAACCAAACTAGCAAAGCTTGATGGAGCTAAGGCTTTTGTAAGTAAGTCCGCCAATTGGTACTCAGTTCCCACAAAATATAATTCAACTGTACCCTTTTCGACATGCTCCTTGATGAAATGATATCGGAGATCAATGTGTTTGGATTTGCAGTGATGGACTGTGTTGCAGGAGATTGCAATGGCACTTTTGGAATCGCAGTAGATCGGAATCTTATTGAATAGGTAGCCATAGTCTTTAAGTTGTGATCTCATCCAAATGACTTGAGCATAACAAGCAGACATAGCTACGTATTCAGATTCTGTTGATGACAGTGAAGTGCAGTCCTGCTTCTTTGATTGCCAAGACACAAGCTTATCTCCAAGAAACTGTAATCCACCTGATGTACTTTTTTGCGTGTCTAAGCATCCTGCGTGGTCAGTGTCTGAAAAAGCTATTAGTTCAAAACCAGAATCCTTCAGATACCAGATTCCCAAATGGATGGTTCCCTTTATGTATCGAAGGATTCTTTTTGCCTCATTGAGGTGTTTCTCAGTTGGTTTAGACTGATATCGCGAACACATATAGACAACAAATACAATATCAGGTCTGCTAGATGTGAGATACATGAGGGACCCAATAATACTTCGGTATTTGGTAGGGTCAACAGGAGTCCTATGTATGTCAGCATCTAGTTTTGTGGAATTGGCCATAGGTGTATTCATTGTATCACAACTTTGCATTCCATGTTTCTTTAAAATCTCAAGAGCATATTTAGACTGATTTAGAAAAATTCCATGGGGTGATTGATGAACTTGTAGTCCTAGAAAGAACGTAAGTTCACCCATCATGGACATTTCGAAATTATCTGTCATTAATTTTGCAAAATCCATTGAGTAAATTTTGTTGGTTGAGGCAAAAATAATGTCATCGACATAAATTTAAACAATTAATAAGTCCGCCCCGTATGTTTTTGTAAACAGTGTTGGGTCCACCGAGCCTAGAGAAAAGTTATTAGCCAACAGGAATTTAGATAACTTATCATACCACACCCTGGGGGCTTGCTTGAGACCGTAGAGAGACTTCTTAAGCTTGTAGACATGATTGGGACGTTCTGGATCAACAAATCCTTCAGGTTGACTGACATAAACCACTTCACGGAGTTGACCATTCAGAAAAGCCGTTTTCACATCCATTTGATAAACAATCATATTCCGATGAGCAGCATAAGCTAAGAAGATCCGTACAGCTTCAAGTCTAGCTACTGGAGCAAATGATTCTTCAAAATGCATTCCTTCTTCTTGAGAGTATCCTTTTGCTACCAAGCGTGATTTGTTGCGTATGACAGTACCTTCAGCATCCAGTTTGTTTTTCCAGATCCATTTTAATCCAATGACAATGATTCCTTCTGGTTTTTCAACCATTTCCCAGACTTCCAATCTTTGAAAGGATTCGAATTCTTCTTGCATAGACTCAATCCAGTTTTCATAAGTCATAGCTTCTTTGACGTTTTTAGGCACGGTTTCACATACTGTGAGTGCGTATATGCAAGTTTCACCGTCTGTGTGAAGGCGTTGTCTTGTCATAATAGGTGCATCTGGATGGCCAATAATTTGAACTAAGGGGTGATCTCTAGTCCATTTGTGTGTCGAAAGGTGAAGTTGATAAGTATCTCGCAAGTGAACAGGACCCAAATTGCGTGTAGATGACTCAGCAATGTCGGGGACAGATTGAGCCAGTGCAAATGGGTTAATGGATGGTTCTGGGTCATGCTCTGCGGTTTGTGGAACTGATAAAGGTATGGAGTCTCTGGCTGAGTGTTGTGAGTTGGACCCGGTTTGTTCTGTTGTTGTAGTTGATATGATTGGAGGACCGTCTCTTCCAACAGTTGTTGTTGTTTGTTGAGGTGTATCAGGTACTTGATGTTGATCAAGATGTGCAGAGGAATTTGGTGTGGCCTCAGATGGACGGTTAACAATCGTATCATCAAACAATGGAGCAAACAAGGTTTCCACTTCTTTACAGGAGAATGGCAACGGTTCTGCCGAAGATTCTGGAAAGTTTAGACGGTTGGATGCGGGTCCTAAGCTGTTTTGCTCAGAAGCCATTTGAGTGAGTTCATCGAAATTAGCATGAATAGTCTCTTGAATTTCTCTTGTACGACGATTCCATATCCGAAAGCCTTTTGAATTTTCACAGTATCCAACAAATATACCAATGTCAGCCTTTGCTTTAAGTTTACCTAGATCATCACGATCATTGACTAGGCAACATAGAGCTCCAAATACATGAAAGTAACTGATGTTCGGTTTCCTTTTGTGAACAATCTGATATGGGGTTTTGTGATGGCGTTTTGTGATCATACAACGGTTTTGAGTGTAACATGCGGTTGAGACAGCTTCCGCCCATAAGTAATCTGGTAATTGAGCATTGATTAACATCGTTCGTGTTGCTTCCACTAACGTTCTGTTGCGTCTTTCGACTACTCCATTCTGTTCGAGTGTTCGTGGAATGGATGTTTCATGTTCAATTCCCACTTTCTCAAAATACGACCTTAGAGTCTGATTCTTAAATTCTGTGCCATTGTCAGTTCTAACAATTCTCACTGTGTTGCATAGCTGAACTTGTATTTTGGTGAGAAAGGTGATGATCATTTGAGGAGCTTGATCTTTACTTCGAAGAAAATAAACCCAAGTCCAACGGGAGTAATCATCAACAATTACTAAAATGTAGCGTTTACCGTTGATCGTTTGAACACGCATCGGACCACACAAATCCATATGAAGCAGTTGTAAAACATGATTAGTACTGTGGTCAGGTTTTGACGGAAAATGAGCACGGGTACTTTTTCCTTGTTCACAGGCTAGACATAAGTGATCTTTGGCATAGCGGAATCTTGGAAAGCCTTCAACTAATTTGTGACGAGCGAGATCAGTCATCGTTTTAAAATTCAAGTGAGAAAGGCGTTTGTGCTATAACTAGGATTTAGTCATTTCAGCTTTGGATAGAAGACAGATAGGAGATGAAGCGATCATGTCGGACATTGAAATTGTGTAAAGGCTAGTGCCACGCTTGCCTGACATCAGATCATTTCCTTGTAGATCACGAACAAAACAAGTTTTCTCTCGAAATGCTACTTCTAAATCCCCATCACAAAATTGACTGACTGAAAAGAGGTTGTGACCCAAGCCTTCAACATAGTAGACTCTGCTAATTTCAATATTCCCATTCACATAGTCACCGTAACCCATGATTAAAGCGTATTGATCATTCCCGAATCTGACAGTTCCAATAAACTTTGAGACAAAGTTTGTTAACAGTTTGAGATTGCCTGTCATATGTCGGGTGCAACCGCTATCAACAATCCAGAGAACAATCTGAACCACCTGCATCACAAGTAGACGACAAAGATGGAACAGAAGTAAGGGTGGAACCCGAAGAAATGGTGGTTTACTGTTGGTTAGAAACACAAGTATTCAACAGTTTAGGAATCCATTTAAAATTTGGTTTGTATTGTAACCAACGTTGCCAGTTCCAACTAGTTTTTGCTTTGTTTTTGGTAAATGCACTAGCTTTTGCCGTGTTCCTAGATTTGTTGATTTCTGCTCTTGGGTTGACTACAACATCATTTGAAATGGTAGTTGGCATTTTTCCAAAGGTAGACTTAGAGGCAGTAGTAGGCCTAGAAGGAATGCCTGATCTACGTTTCTTGTGACGATGTAAGAGATTATTAGCTACACATTTAGTATGATCACCAGATAACACACTTTGACGACAAAACACACAAGATGCATTAATATTCAAAACATTTAAAGGTTCAGCATTCGTTACATTAAGATTTTGATTACAATTTACCAGATTAGAATCTAAATCAGATGCAACATGAGTTTTATTTAAGTTCCAAAGGTGAGCTTCTACTTCTTGCACTTCTAGTGTTCCTCTTCTACGTTGCCAGAGCCTAGTCTTTTTAGTCTTCTTAACGCTTTTTGGCTTTGGGCTGCTAACGCTCTTAGGGGAAACTAGTCCTGTAGAAGTGGAATAGCTAACATTAGAACTCTTAGCATGATTACCCTTATCTGTTTTGTCTATTTGAAACATTCTTGGTGCTATCACTGTGGTGTCAACAAACTTTCCTTTTTGAACTAGCTTAATTTTCTCTTTCAAATCAATGATGATGTGATTTTTGTCCTGAATATCAGACTCAAGTAGACCGTTGCAATAACAAATTTCATCACGGTTTTGTTGCCATTCGACGTTTTCAATTTTTAACTCCGCAATTTCTTTTTCATATTGAAGACATTTATTTTTGAGAAAAACATTGTCTTTGCAAAGTTGACAGCTTTTTGAAGCATTTTGACTTTGAAGTTGCAATTCTGTTTCGAGACTTTGAGCTTGACACCATTCAAGCCTTTGCTTGAGTTGACAATTTTCGTTTGAAAGTTTGATTCTCACATCATCACTGTTTTGACGCAACGTTTCATATTTATATTTTAATGTCTCAGTTTCCTTATTCAGCAAATCAATATCAGCGCAGTAATTATCAAACATCATAGCATTACTCGAATAGTAAAGATCATTCATAATGAGAGAATAAATATCAGCTGTGAGGATTTGTTCCAAGAGTCGATCGGAATCTGTTTTCAAAAATCGATTTTTGCGTTGTTGAACCAAGATTGCATTTTCATTAAGAGCGAAAACGTTTTGCATTGCTTTAACTTCTTTTTGGAGTTCCTGTTCCCAACGAGTAGCACAATGATGCAAATTTTGAACTAAAGGCAGAAATTATTTTTGAAAAATGTCTCGCTTTTCGCGTGATTGAAAAGTAGCAATTTTTATTTTCGAATTATTTTTGCGCTCGTAAGCAGAAGTGTTGATTCCTTGTATTTGATGAAGAACGAAGGGTTGTTAGTCTTGTTTGAGAATTTGCTGAAAGCACGAGCGATAAGAGCAAGTCCTTGATTCAACGTATTGACGTCTTCATCATCATCATCTATCTGATTTGAGTAGTACATGCTATCATAGTTGTCGTATGGAGCAAATTGAGGAGAAGCCTGTTGCGAGGATGATTCATAAGGGACCATTTTGTGTGAGGTTGTAGGTTGCGGGTAACTGAAGTAATTCTGTTCCTGAACATAAGCATGATTAGACATCGGAGGATGTGCAACATGAGATTGAGCGACGAGTGCTAGTGGATTTGAAGTAGGTGATGGTGTATATCCTCCTCGTGCAGCTCTATCTTTTTCAACTTCAGATTCATGGTGCTTGAGATAGTCATACAACAAACCATATAGAGCATCATGAAGATTCTTAGCTTGTCTCACAAATGTCACATACTTTTGCCAATCATGACCCAGACTGCTAACAAACTTCGTATTGACAGCGATCCTTGGAAGGTGTACTTCATGTCTCTCTAAGTCGTTGACGACATTGGTGAAACGATGATAGTAAGATTCAAGTGATTCCCCTGGTTCGATCATGAAATTAGTGTATTCCAAGTAAAGTTTAGATTACATGTCTTCTTTGTTCAGTTGTGTGCCTTCCATAAGTAGATGTACGTGTTCCCACATAGCTTTTGTAGTTGTCTGAGCATCAACACTTCTGAATATTATATTTGGTATTCCCTGAAGTATATAAGCCATAGCATACTCATCTGCTTCAGGATGAAGGTGTTGTTCAGTAGTAAGTGCAGACTCAGGAACTGATACAGCAGTTGGAGCTACTGGAGGATCAGCAGATGGGTCACCTCCAACGTAGTTAATAGGCCACTGAAACGGTCCTTCAAGGATAACTTGTTTCATGTACTTACCATTGGGTTTCTTGAGTTCTATAAACCTTAAGAATCGACTTGCCCACTGAACATAATTACCCGGTGTAAGCATTGGTGGAGTGTCAATAGATCCTGCTTCATGTCTGGATTGTTGAGTTAAAATGACTTCACACATCCTGTCAAACCAGTGAGTCTGTTTGGATGGGAGTTGGCCTTGTTGTTGTGACATTGGATAGAATTGTTGTATTGGAACCATCTGATGTTGTTGCATGAGAAGATGTTGTTGTGAGTAAACCGGTTGTTGATAATATTGTGGTGATTGTTGATACTGTTGTTGTTGCTGATGATACTGCTGATTCTGATGTTGCTGAGGATGGTTAAAGTAGTACGGTGGTTGAGACATAATGAAACACTTATGTGAAAAGATGGATCTTGTAGAAGGTATAGGATTTAGCCAATTTTCGAAAACTTGCACTACTGTGATTGCGAAACTTTGTGACTTAGGTGATTTCGAAAACTTGCACACTTGTGGAGATTTGCGAAACTTAGTGACTGTATGGTGTTTTCGAAACTGTTAAGCCTTGAGATTTCGAAACTAAGAAATTTCGAAAGTTAATTGCGAAACTTAGTGGCAGCTTGATTCTCGAAATTTGTGTGAGGTTGAATGTAATCGCGAAACTTTTAGAAGTTTGCGAAAAATGTGATTTCGAAAAATTAGAGATTTTCGAAAACACAAGCTCAGGTACAAAGTTTCGAAATTATCCAATTTCGAAACTTATCCAAAAGTCGAAGTAATTTTCTTTCTTGTACAAGAAAGAAAATACTGAGTTCACAAATCGTAAGTCGATTGAGAGCACTTTCAAGGGATTTCGAAACTGGGGCAGTAGTGAGATTTTGAAACTAGGGTAACGATTGTTTTCAAAGAAAGCGAGCCAAAAACTCGTTTTTATCTAAAGATTCTTGTACTTTTAGGTATAAAATTAGGAGATCTTTAAGAAATTTGAAAACTTGATAAACTTTATCAAAAATGAAAAAGATTTCGAAAAATAGTACAAAAACCAAATCGAAATTTTTGATAAAAGTTTGGAACTTTTTTTTTGTTTGTTTTGATTTGTAGCATAAGTTTGTAAGCAAAGATGTGATAAAAACCAAGAAAGTACTAAAGTTTTAACAAAAAGAAAAAAAAAAAAAAAAAAAACGATTTTAAAAACAAGTTTTAGGGTCGAATGCAATGAAAACAATAACTATACCTTCATAAGGCGAATGATACCACTTGTTAGGTTCCCATATTGATTTCACACTAACAAGAATGAGATAGATATAAGGATTTGGGTAACTAAATGAATGAGAGAATTGTAAATGCAAGAGTTTCCTTAATATTCCAAATAACCAACCAAAATACAAATGAGACCTAAAGGTTCTATTTATAGGAGGGAAGCTAGGGTAACACTCCTAGCTCCCATCTTCCTTGATTCGTGGGCCTTGAATGCCTTGTGGGCTTTTTATAAGCCTTAAATACATAAATGATAACAAATGTAAGTAACTAATAATAAAGCAACCTAACATTTATTACAATGACCGAGACTTGATAAAATAATAAAACTTCGTTCCCAACATATATATAATTTTGTTTAACACACAAATTTATGAAAAAATTTATAAGTTATTATCTTTTATAAGCATACACTTAACACACAATTAACTTTACAAATAATTTTATAGGTTATAATCCTTCTAAGTTTATGGTAACAAAAAGGAGTTTTTAGTTAGTCATATTACTTTGATATCTTTCAAGAAGATATAATGAATATTGCTTTGATATCTCAAATATGTGTATATATATAACTATTTGTCGCTAAAAAATATTGTCACAATACACGACTACACGTCTAGTTTAACTAATTTGTCATATATTTTTATGAACGTAAAACTAATTTTGCTTAACATAAATATTCACTCTTTCATAACTAACCAACAATGCCTTAATGAAACAAATAATAATAATAAAAATAAAAAAAATACTTGTTACAATCATAATAAAATATATGAGATAGTAAGTTCAATTCTTACTAGATACAAGTAAAAGTCTTTACTTGATTTGATTTCTTAGGCGTGTTTGTTTCAGCCTTATATAGCTGGCTTATTGTTTATTTGGTTTTAAACTTATGTTTCATAAGCTCTTTGTTTGTGATATATTTTGAAACTTTTCAACTTATATAAACTTATTATTATAATATGAACTGATTATGATATAATAAACTTATACAAGTTTATTATGACATAATAAATAAATTTACATGCTCAAAAGTTTTAAAATTAGTTTAATTTATAAACAAACACCCCTTTAATCTTCACAAGGCAAGTTTATAAGGACTAAAAAAAAGCTTTGTACCTTGCTTTGTTTATTTTATTTTCTTTAATTATTATTATTATTATTATTATTATTATTATTTTGTAATTTTATTTATATTATAAAATTGTAAAATGAAAAATACGGAATGAGTATTAACTTAAAAAAAAGGAAAGATAAGTTGATAAAAAACTATGTTATACTATAAATAGACTAAAGAGTTAATTGCCTTTTTAGTTCTTGTGGTTTGACCAAATTGTAGTTTTGACCCTTAAAACTTTGAAAATGGAGTAATAGTCCTCATTTAAAGTTTCAATTGCATTTTTGGTCTCTGATCAGTGTGAAATTATCAAATTACGCTTGCTTTTTGTGAAGAAGGCAAAAAAGTATTTTAGTCATTTAACTTTATTCAGGGACCAAAAATGCAATCTAAACTTTAAAATGAGGACTATCGCTGCATTTTCAAAATTTTAGGGACTAAAACTGCAATTTTGCCGGGACCAAAAATGCAATTAACTCTAGACTAAAAACAAAAAAAAAATATATATATTTTTTTGTACTTTTTTTACTAGTTTTATAGTGGGTCAGCTATCAATCACATATCCCATCAATAACATATCCCATCTTCAGAGAACTGAAAATTTGGCGGCTGACCACCACCACCATGTACGGTCACCCACCGCCGCAGTTCATTTTTCTCACCGGTCAACCACCGCAACCCCCACCACCACCACCACCACCATTACTATACGTCAACCACCCTCACTACCTTCACAACCTCTACAACAACCACCACCACCCTCCAAACCCTACCTTCAACAACAGCTTCACCAGCCATGCATCGTCGTCTTCATCATCTGGTGATGACCAGAATGTGATGGAACAGAGCATGTTTATCATGAAGATAGGTAAAGCTGTCAACGAGGCTCGAAGGAGCCTTGTTAGTCAAGGCAAGCATGTTTCGAGTGCGAAAGTGGTGGAGGATGTTGTTGTAGGGTTTGATGTGGATGAGTGGGATTCTCTAGGGGTGGAAATGAAAGACGTGCCGCCTTTGTTTCGTCTTATGCAGCTAGAAAAGAAGGTTTAAATGAATGTTGTTGTTCTTATATGTTGTGATTTTCGTTTATGTGGGTAATATATGTTTCTGAATTTAGAGTTAGAGTTAGGCGAGTGTTTAACGTTTAGCTTTTGGATTATGTTTAAACGGTAATATCTGAAGAGAAATGGTCCTCCATAAACTGATGTGGCAGAGACCAATTGGTTTAGTAAGAGAGAGGATAAACTCTTACACAGTACACACGTGAGCTTGTGGATGTTTTTGTGGGAGTTTCTTTGTGGGTCTAGCATATCTCATATCTGAAACACTAATAGAAGAAGCTTTTAGCTTTTACAGGGGTGTTTGTTTAAGCTTATATATGGGCTTATTAGCTTATTTGGTTTTCGGCTTATATTTTATAACCCCCAATTTTCCGGCTTATTTTGAGACTTGTATAAGTTTATTATATCATAATAAGCTTATATAATCCCACAAGTTTCAAAATAAGTTGGAAAATTGGGGCTTATGAAATATAAGCTGAAAACCAAATTAGCTCATAAGCCCACATATGAGCTTAAACAAACACCCCGTAAATGTACGTTGTTCTTATATGACTTGATTTTTTTTTATGTGAGTGTTATAGCTTTCTGAATTTAGAGTTAGAGTTAGGCTTGCGTTTAACGTTTAGCTTTTGGATTCTGTTTGAACGTTCCTATTTGAAACACTAATAGAAGAAGCTTTTAGATTTTACGTCATTTTACACTTACGTTCTTATACCGCTTGTCAAACATAGATTTTCATTTAGGTGCGTATTGTAGCTTTCTAAATTTAGAGTTAGAGTTAGGCGAGCATTTAATGTTTTGAAAATAATGAGTGTTTAGCTTTTGGATTCTGTTTGAACATTCGTATTTGAAACTCTAATAGAAGAAGCTTTTAGGTTTTACGGTTGACAAACGTTTTTCAAACATAGAATTTCATATAGTTGCGTATTGTAGCTTTCTGAATTTAGAGTTACGCTTTGGAGTGTCTATACTGCTTGTTTTTGATTAAACGCTAATAGAATAAGCCTATAGCCTTCGGTATGTAAGAAACTAGTTCTCAATATAGATGTAATACTAAACGTAAATGGTAAGGTCCTTGGTTTCCTCACAAGAGGTCAATGGTTTAAATCAAACCTCACTAGGTGGGTCGCCCTCCCCGGGTAATCTAAACAAGGAAAACCTCATATGTTTACCCGTTTACTAAACGGTACACGGATGAGGTTTTGCCACTTTAGGTTACCTCATACGTTGTAAACGCTAAACGGATGAGGTTTTGCCAATTTGGGTTATAAGGGGGAGGCGAGCCGTCAACTCAGATGTACATGGCCTAGCTAAGGTATCCGTATCCGCATGACCGTTTCCAACCCTTTCACATGGTGCACCTAAAGTGATCAATATTTAAGTGGTTATATTTACTTTGAAAACACACACGTAATTACCGTTATTTGAGATCGATTAGCTAAGTGTGGTAGTACATGCCATATGTACTGAAACATGAGTTGTTAAAGTATAACCATATTTGGATTCAAATTTATTAGATTGGGAAGGTGTTACCTTAAGGAACTAGTCGTGAATACTTGGTAGTACATGCCATACTTAAAAGTGTACTGAAAACAACAGTTATTGCAGCATAACTATACTTCAAGAGTTTATAAGCCGAGTTAGTATCTGTTTTGTTTTCTGTGTTTGTAGTTTGAGAGGATCCGTTTTCTCATCTTGTTGATTTGTTTTCTGTGTTTGTGGATTCTCATATATGTGATGGTTCATTATTTTTTACTTTCAGATAAATACATTCATTAATTGCTTTGTTGAGGTCTGGGAGATTATCACCTTATATGATTTGGAGACAGCAATCTGCAAGAATGAGGGAGTTAATCAGTATGAAGAGCTTGAGTTGGGGCCTCTCATTTGGCATCCTCTTGTAATTCATTATTTTCGTGTGAGTTCTGATTCAACAGGAGTGTGCAGAATATCTCGTGAAGAAATTATTAATTCTCTTATTGAATTTGTGGATACTCACAAAGGCGTAAAAGTTACTGTCGAAAAGTTATTGGATTTCATTGCCAAAAAGCGATCAGTTGATAGCAAGGAAAAGCTTCATGTGCGAATCCAAAGCTTGAGGTATGTTTTGCAACCCATTTGTAGCATCTTTATATAAAGCACAACATTTTAACTATAAGCAGTGTACTTATAATTTTACATTAACTGAATCCAAATGGTTATAGTTACTATCTTGTTACGTTATCGATCACTTTTTTTTAAGTGCTTTTCATACAACGTAACTTTTTCATGTAGGTTGCATCTTTCTTTTATTAATCAAGCAAGGCCATCGGAAATTTCCACATTAAATAAGCGTTTCCTGTCTAAAAAAGAGCATGTGAAAGAAAGTTCTAGTGGTATGCCTGAATGCATCAAGCCAGTTTCTTCTGTGAATGGTGATGACGATGATATAAAAACCAGTCACAACAATGAAGAAACTTGTTTGACTAATCAAAACAAAACCTCATCTCCAAATATGGAAGGTTCTGGTCGAGTTAGTAATTGTCCGAATTACTCTGAAACTCAGGAGAATACGCCCCTTGGAGTATCAAATGAAAAGAAAAGAAACCCTTCACCTGATAGGTTAAATAGCAAGAAAAGCGTAAAAAAACAAGCTAAAAAGAGAAAATCAGTCTCAAGCCATTCACTCAATGAAAGCACTCAAAAATCAACTAAAAAGAGAAAGTTGGACTTAATTGACTGCACATCTTCTCCCAGCTGTAATTCTCCTAAAAAGGATGGTGTTGGACAGGGTTCTAATGGGAATCCATCTACCAAGGGCGATGTGGCATTGAAGAAATCTAAAGTAGCCAATGCCATTGGCAGTACTAAAGAAGAGGAATCAGTTAATGTGGTTGTACATGAATTCGTAAAGGAGCATCTTGATGTTGGGTATTTGAATACAGTTCTAACTGATTCTTTGGCTCGGGCTTATTTAGGCATTGAAGAATGTGGACCCAAAGTTCTTGTTCAAGTTTTAACATCTTTGTGTCTGTCCGGTTCTCTTAAATCAATGGGCCTCAGTTGGCTTTCCTCTTGGCTAAATAATTTGTTTTTGAAGTTGGTTAATGGAGATCATCATGACATCTTAAGCTCTCTTAGCCAATTACCATTTGTTCCTCTTTTAGATGGTAGTTACACATCAATAAATGAAGGTGCAATTTGGATGCATATGGATGAGCACGGTTTTCAAACATTCGAGAAGCTGTATTCAAAACTACGAATTGTTAGTCCCACCCTTTTTAATGATCATGCTGAAAACATAACCCATATGCTTTATAAGGTTGGAGTCCAGTCGTTATCTGCTCATGAAATTTTAAAAGGGCACATCTTACCTGCTATCTGTGATGAAAAAATTATGCTGGAAAGTACAGAATTGATAATTGAGTACCTCTCTTATATTATGTTTCACCTAGAATCGTCTTTATGTTCTCAGTGTCTTGTAGAGAAGGAACACATTCTCTCACAGTTACGTGAAAAGGCTTATATTTACACAAATCATGGGCACAAACGACTTGCTGATGTGCCAATTCATTTTGGTATAAAATTCGGGAATCCATATAATATGAGCAAGTTGGTTAGTGGGACTGGTATGAAATGGTTTGAGATTGATGTCAGATATGTGGAGCACCCGGTTTGCAAATCCTTATCTAAAGGATCACAGCAATGGAGAAAATTCTTGCGGATATTGGGAGTCTCTGATTTTGTGAAAATAGTTGAAGTTAAAAAAGGTGTCTGGGATTCTCAAGAGTTAACGCAGTTGTTGTCACATATTTCCTCGAATAGGGATAAGGAGAAGAGTAAGTACCTGTTGAAGGTGCTTAATCAACTGTGGGACAGTAATTTTGGCAACAAGCCTTTTACCTCTTATGTTATAAAAATCCTTAATGGTGTTCAATGGTTGGTTTCTAGTAGTATTAAGGATACTCAACTTCACTTTCCTAAGGATCTGTTCCATGACTGTGAACTGGTGCGAGAAGTTCTTGGTGACAGGGTACCATATGTTGTTCCAAAGGTTAGCGTTTTAGATTTTATTTTGTAGGCATACTTATATCTCTACAGTACTAACATCCACTCCAATTTTGTTTGTTGTTAAATAGGTTAACAATGTGGAGTTCGTAAACGATATTGGCTTGAAGAATACAATCACTCTTGATGACGCTTTATCACTTATCGATGTTTGGAGAAGATCTAAGAAATCTTTCCGGGCCAGGTATTACTATTTCAAATTTTGTTTGTGTGTGCACTTTTTCTTTTAGTTTTCTTTCCTTGTATCTTTGGCTTGCTTGTTGACTGTTAATGAAATCTGAATCTGTCAGTATATCTCAAATGTCCAAGCTCTACACATGTATATGGAATGAGATGAGCATCTCAAAGCAAAAGATTGTTGAGAATTTGCACTCTCAAGCTTTCATATTTATCCCTCAGTGGTATGCTCTCACAAATGAAGTCGTGATTGGGTTATTCTTATCTCCAAATGAAGTATATTGGCATGATCCTATCGTTTCTTTAATGGAACAAGCTCAGTTTGACAAAAGTATGACTCATCGTCCATTCAGCAATATGTTATGCAATGTTTATCCTGGCCTCCATGATTTCTTCGTGAATGGGTTGGGAGTAGCCGAGAATCCTCCTCTGCGTATCCATCTTCCATCTTTAATACAATGCTTATCAACTGGGAGTTTGCCATCACAGGCAGTTAAAACAGTGAGTATGACCATATCTTTGTACTTGTTATGCATATACCCATATACTAATTGGTGCAAAAATATATGGCTTGAGCAACATGTCGAACTGGTTGGGGTTTTTCTTTTGAGTTTCATACGTAATTATATTAAATATGATCAATTAAGACTTTCACATGACTAATGGTCTGTTTATTTGGAAAAAAGCAATTTAGGAGGCTCTAGGTTAAAATTATAGTCTTCATTGACTTTTGCACTGGTTCCCACTTCCAGTTAGCTAATATTTTAAATTTACCATCTAATTTGTTTAGTACTGTAATAAACTAGAGGCGGTAACATGATCGGTTTGGGTTGACCCGGAAACAATTATTATTCTTGGTATAATTTTTAAGACATTACAACATTTTTTTGAGAACTGAAGCAAAAGTTGGCCAGGTGGTTGTATGCATTACTGTTTCAGAACCAGAGTTTGCCGCCTCTTCAATTTATTTTCATATTAATGGGTTGAAATCTTCCTCAGTGATTGTTTTATTTCATGTGATAGGTTTTCCAAGTTTTTTTAAAATGGAGTGCTGAATTAGACTCGGGGGTTTTGAGTTATGATGATATTGACTACTTGAAGAAAAGTATGGAGTTAATGGTAATGAAGATCCTTCCAACTATTCAAGATAAATGGGTTTCGTTGAATCAATTCTTCGGTCTCGTATGTTGGTGTGATGATGAGCAGCTAGGAAATGAATTCAAGAACTTGAATAATGTGCATATTATTTCTTTTGGGGAGTTAACCACTCAAGAAAAACAGATGTTTCAGGATAAGGTTTCTGTTTTATTTCGGATACTCGGAATTCCTTCTCTTTCGGAGGTACACTCTTTCACAAACCAGGACAAATCATATTTGCTATTTGGGGTCTCATATTTATGCAACTCGGTCTGTCTTGGGGAACTATTTGGTACACAATTTAGTACATGGGTCAATTTCGGTTAAACTTATATCTAACAGGTCTATAATATATTCTTTATAGCTTTAAGTGAAACGGGTCAAAATTTCACCTCAGTGCACTTTTGAAGATTCAAACGTTCTTAATTGTTTGACTTTTATCTTTAAAAAGTTGGATGATTTTTGTATGAGCGTAGTTTGTGTAATCAATTTCAACTCTTACAAAAAATGAAACCATTAATGTTTGTGGGTGAACTATTTGTTTTAAAAGCAATCAAGCTCAACAGTCAACACGACCCTGTAGTTACCCATCTTTGCTACCTCTAAACAAAAAAAGTAGACACTGTTATTTACTATTAATATTTTGTTGTGTAGGTTGTGACTCGTGATGCAATATCCTATGGTCTGACGGATAGCAATTCTAAAGCTTCATTAATAAACTCGGTTCTCCCATATGCTCAGCGTTACATTTATAGTGTCCATCCAAATGTATATGATGTACTTAAGTGTTCGCCGGGATTCAAGCACCCAAGATGCTTGCGAGTTGTTGAGGTGAAGAAGTTGGTCTGCATAAATGTTATAAAGAAATATCGTATCAGATCCAATAAGCGGATAGAGTGCAGTTGTCTTCTACAGGACTGCATCTTGTATACGACCGATAAATCTGACACCCACTCGCTTTTTAGAGAGCTATCTCGTTTTCTACTTGCTGGATTTCCCGAATTACCCTTAGCAAATTTCCTCCAAATGATTATAACAATGACACAATCAGGTTCCCTAGTGGACCAGATGGAAATTTTCATTTCAGGTAGCCAAAAGCTATTGAACCTCCCATGTGAAGAATCACAATGGTCATTAGCATATACAACAACAAACCCAATCCCGCCGGAGCAGGGTAAGGAGGAGGTGAAATGTGCTCAAATGAGCCATGGTGTTACAGAACGATTAATCATGACTGATGGTGACTGGATCATTAAAGGAAACCCTGCATCAACCTCAACGATACCCCCTTCAGTGATCTTGGAAGAAGATGAAGCTTCAAAAGAAGTATTAGATTCTGTAATTGATATGAATGTTGGTTTCAAAGGTCAATTAGATGACGGAAAGAGTATAAATTCACTTCCCCTGAAACATGCAATAACTGGGAGGACAGGAGAGATGACAGAAAGAGAAACTGGGAGGACAGGAGAACTTGTGGCTTTCAGATACTTTTCTGCGAAACTTGGTGAGAATTGTGTGAAATGGGTTAACGAGGTTAAAGAATCCGGACTGCCGTATGATATTGTGATCGAAGGTAATGATAATAGCAAGGAATACATAGAAGTTAAAGCAACCTCACATGCCTGGAAGGACTGGTTTCGTATAAGTGTAAGAGAGTGGGACTTTAATCGTGAAAAAGGTGATTCTTTTTACATTGCACGTGTTGTCATATTAGATGGTAATTTTGCTCAAATTACTACTTATAGAAATCCAGCAAAGCTGTGCCAGTCAAAGCAACTTCACCTTCAGCTGGCTATTACCCACCCCTAATGGCCTAGTGGTAAGGTCCTTGACTTTCAAACAAGAGGTCAAAGGTTCAAACTTCGCTAGGTGTGTACATTTGGGGTTGGCCAGGGAAGGGTCGGAAACGGTCCTGAGATTTAACCTTGTGAGGCCACGTACATCTGAGTCAAAAAGAATCCCTCTCCGTGTAACCTGAATAGAGAAAACGACATCCGTTTACCTTCAGCTGGCTATTCTGCCGCCAAAGCAGTAAAAAGAGGGACCATCAAGACACACTCTTCCATAAAAACACCGACAATGTTGGTCCATGTCCTCTCATTTCAGGAACTGCTCTCTATAGGCTGGAAGGAGGGTGGTTTATCGCTAGTGCGGATTGTTTAAGATGGTTTCTAAAAGCTGCTTGACATGAGAGGTCGAAGAACCAGTGGATAGGTTGATAACTTGACGCTTCAAGTGCTTAATTGATCGCCTGCTTCCGTATATGTAGATCTTTAGTCTTTACATGTATAAAAAAAAGGGGGGATCGTGGCATCGTGCCAGATTGGCTTTTCGGCATGTTTATGACATGCTTATTGTGCCACCAGAAATTTGCGAAAAATGATGGCAAACATTAGTCCTTTAATTTATTGATAGCGGAAACGGCACCTTTGCCAAAATATTGTGTACATTTAGTCACAGAACTTAGCAACAAGTGTTGCAATTTTAAACAATAAATGCTGAAACAACACAAATGAAAAAAAGAATGGGACAAAGTACCAAAATGCAGTTTGTATGACAAAAAGTATTGAGCATATGTGCAGGTGTAGCACGAATAAAAGATTGGCCTACTTAGTAAAGACAAACCTAATATGTTACTACGTAATAATCACCTTGAATGTTTTAAGGGCCCGTTTGGTTCGTATGTGGGTTTAGGATTATGATTTTGATTTGGATTAGGATTTTGCAAGGCTGTCAAACTCGCGAGTTTACACGTAAGATCGTACGATCTTACGTGCACACCAGTCAAAATCGTGTAGGATCGGGGTAGGATCGCATCTGAAGTAAGATCGTAGGATCGCATGTAAGATCGTAAGATCGACACGTGATCCGAGTTCACTTTTTTTTTTTTTTTTTTTTTTTTTTTTTTTTTTTTTTTTTTTTTTAATCTTTTAAGTCCATCCCACTTGCTTAGGCAAAAAAAAAAAAAAAAAAAAAAAAAAAAAAAAAAAAAAAAAAAAAAACGTGTGTTTTACTAATGTCTAATGAGTAAACCACTATTGTTTCATTTTCTAAATAGATTATAGTTTATACATAGTTTTCTACTTTTACAAATAGATTATAGTCTAAAAAGTGTTCAATAGTTTAATTTAGTTTACTTCACTGTAATTAAACTAATCATAGGGTATGTTTTGTAATGCCACTTATGAAACGTTTGTTTTTTTGAAATCATGTTGATGGCTCGTATGTTTTGAGACATTTAGGACCTATGTTATGTAATATTATTGCACTAAATCGTTAATGTAACGATTGAAACTTGATTTTTTTTGTGTTTTACTATTACTTTGGTGTTTGAAATTTAAACTTTGTCATTTTCAAGATGATATTATATGAACTTATCTTTGACGTTGAGTAAAAATGTAAAGCAGTTTGACTCATATATCATTGGTTTGCAAAATATGACAAATTGGTAGGATCGTAGAATCGCGATCCGATCTTACGATCTCGATCTTGCAAAGACAAAAACGATCCTGCATGAGATCGCGATCTTGACAGCCTTGGGATTTTGATTTGATGTAGGAGAGAAAAAAAATTAAAATATATATTTAGGTAAATAAATAATCATTTTTATAATTTAGTATACAATTTTTAATAATTAAAGAGGAGAGAGATAGAGAGATAAAAAAAGATAGGCCCACATATTTTATAAAACCCTCGAGTAGGTTATCTTTTAAGAAAACCCCTATATTTGGGCATCATACCCAAATCCTAAACCTACATATCTCAAACAAACACTTATTTAATGTCACACCAATACAAAACCCATGCCAAAGTAGGCAATCAAACGGGCCCTAAGTCTTTTGTTGTTAATTCATAGCGTTGATGCACAGTATGATGAGTTTGTACTTGATGGTTTGGATCTTTGGAGTTATGAGTTGAGCACATGTAATCAATGGACCGAAATAAACAGTTTACAGCTCGGGGACACCACCCTTAAGTGATCGAGTTGATGATATATTCATACATACATGCATACATTAATCATTGTTTTTAGTGAGTTTAGTTCTTATATATGTTGTTAATTGGTTTTGTAGTATATATGTATAGAACTAAAAAGAGCTTAATGCTTGCGGATCAAGAAGATTACATCATATGCACCATAAGATCGCCTGCTTTGGCGAAGATTACTTGATAATCAAGTTGGTGGAATGGTCGAACACGACAAGATTTTCATTGTTTTCATGGTAAGTCTAACTTCTAAGGCTTCATACACTATAAATACAAACCCAAGATTCATTGTTTCTCATCTCTTGTACACATAGTTCTTGGTGTTTTTCTCTCCTTCTTTTCTTGTCCCTAAAAATCGATCCATCAAACCCTTTGAACAAGGGATTCGATTTTTGTAAAGCTCAAATAGTTTTGTGTTTTAATTACTTGCATAATCTTTTACTTGAATTAGTACGTGTGTACAAGAACGTGATATAACCACACTATTGGTTATATCTTGGATTGAATAACAAAAATGTAAGGGGTTATTCTTATAATCCACATAAATCCTAATTAGGGTTCTTGAATTGAAGATTCACTTGATTCTTGTTCGGGTTAGAATTACTACAGTATGTTTACTATTTATTATTGATTAATTAATTACATGTTGTATGATCTTGTTATAATTGCTTCCGCTATGCTTAATTGATGTTAATTAGTTTATTTATATGCATGTCATGATTATATAATTCCAACAGTTAACATCATGAAATAATGCCTTGGCCGATTATGATAAGAAAACAAAGGGAAATACTTTTAGTCATATTGAAGCATGGGAGGTTGTTAGGAAAGAAGACAAATGGTTGGAACAACCATGTGTGGGTCAAGCATCTTCGGCATCTAATTCCGACAAACGAAGAAAGTCGTCGGAATCTAGCTACTACGAGTCGGGAAACAATGACAATGTTCAGACTATTATTCCGAATCTGAATGACGACACAACTCCTACACGGAAAAGAAAAGGCAAAAAGACCGATAGCGAGTCGTCGACAAAGGAAAGTGTTGTTGCGAGCTTCGACACCTACACGGCAAGGAAAACACAACTATTGGAGATGGTGGTGTAGAAAAAACTTGCAAAGGATGAATTGGCCGAAAAGTTGATGGCGGCACAACTCCGTAGTGTTGAAGAAAAGGCTTTGTTTCGGGCAATGAAGTTCTATAACTAACCGCACGATCACATAACCGATCCGAATATGCTAGAGTTCACTCTTGCCAAAAAACGTAAGCTCGCGGAGAAATATGGATGGAATTGCGATTTTTAGATATATTTATGTTTTTTTTCTAAGTATTATGTAATTTTCTTTTTATTATTAATGAAATATTATGTTTTTATTAAATTGTTTAATATAATTATGAATATAAAAAATAAGAAAAATAAAATTAGGTGAGACATGGGATCATGGTTGCTATTAAAAAAGTATGGTGAAGCATGAGAGAGGCATGAATGATGTGAAATGGTATTATTGGTGGATAGTGAGGCATGAGGGAGGTATGGGATCATGACTGCCACCCCCTTAGAATTCGACGGATTACAATTTCAACATCCATAAATCTATAATATGTGCTAAAACTAGGCAATTTGATTTATTCATGTCAATAAATAACATCCAAGTGGCATAGTATAAAAGCTATTTATTGTACTAATATCACATTAGAAGACAACCATTGTCCAGAATTTAAAGCTACTTTTATACAAAATATGTTATATCAGCTAGACATATTCACTAAATATATTGAAACTAGATACTCTAATCCACCAAATTTAAGTGATGAGTAGTATCCAACTCAACCATCAAGTCAGGTTCCACAAAAGTTAACTTAAAGTCATGTTCATACGTTCATTTAACACAAATTACGACCTTGTTTTCTTGCCTTTAATTTCAGAAGTGATGTAACTTTAATTTCAGAAGTGATGTAATTTAAGTTGTGTTCGTGTTCTTATTTTTATACAAATTGAAAGTAAAATATAAAAAAGTGACAGATTGTGACAATGATTTCACCTTTAGACCTCTTGCATAAAGAGTAGAGATGATAACCATTAGAGCACTAGGTAAGTTGCTTGTCAGTTAAGGAGTATAACATAACTTACTGCCACGTTAGCGCCACATCAGTTTTAACCCTTTAACCTTAACTCACCAAAAAACAACATGGTACCATAACTCACCTATAACTCACATTAACTCATACTCACCTCAATTAGTTTCAATTTCAACCCCAAACTTTAACAAATAATTCATTTATTTAAAGCATAACATTAATTTTTAAACATATTACAATATGAAAAAAAAAAAATTACATTACAAAACATATGAAATTTAAAAACATAAATATTACAAACATTTATTCATCGTCCTCGGAATCTTCTTCTTCGTCTTGACGTTGAAGACATTTTTGCCAAACATGTTCCATAAGGTCTTGTCGGAGTTGAGTAAGCATATCTAGATCGCGTATTTCTCTATTTATGCGACGTTGGGCGTCACATCTGTCGACCCACCTGTCTCGGCTAAAACTTGGTATCGGATCCACTCACATTTCCGTATACTCATGTAGTGCAAACTTTTGATCTTTTAAAATCATGGTATGCAAAATAATGCAAGTATACATGATTCTACTTAACTTGACAATTTTCAGTGCATGTGCCGGTTGTTGTAGTATACCCCAACGACATCCTTGAAGCACCCCAAAAGCACGTTCGACATCCTTTCGTGCACTTTCTTGCTTCCTTTTAAAATAAGCATGTTTTTCGTCAGTGGTTGCCGAGAAGGATTAGACGAAAGTTGACCACCGTGGTAAATTCCGTCAGCTAAGTAATAACCACGTTCATACCAATGTCCATTTATCATATAAGATGCTCTTGGGGCTTTGTTAGCAAGAATGTCGTCGAATAACAGAGAGTTATCTAAAACATTAATATCGTTATTCGCCCCCGCCATCCCAAAAAATGCATGTCAAATCCATAAATCTTGCGAAGCAACAGCTTCAAGCATTATGGTTGGGTATTATTTAAAACCGCTACCATATTGCTCTTGCCACGAACCGGACAATTTTTCCACACCCAATGCATGCAATCAATGCTACCAAGCATTCCCGAAAAATTATGTTCACGCTCATGTTTTTCATAAATTTTTTAAACGTCGGACCATGTTGGTTTTCTCAAAAACTCCGGCATAAACAAATTCATAACGCACTTGTTAAAATTATCAAGACATTCACGTGAAGTACGCTCACCCATTTGCAAATACTCATCAAACGCATCGGGTGAGTTGTCGTATGCCAATTGGCATATGGAAACTGTACACCTCATAAGTGTACTAATATTCTGTCTACCCGTAGCATCGACTCCTTTGTTCATGAATTTAAAATGATCTGAAAGAGAATCGGAATAATAAGATTGAATACCTTCAACTATTTGTAGAAATAGATTCCGGCTCATATGAAACCTTCTTCGAAAATTCCGGTGCATATACTTACACCCTTGATAAAAGTAATCGCTACGCAAACGTTCTTCGGCAATTTCAAACTCACGGTGGATGCGTGTACGCGGAATGCGTGGTCGAGCTGCTGCTACTTCTTGTTGTTCCAAATGTTGATGATATTCGAACGCGGCTATCATAAACTAAATGTCAGTTTCATCATCTATATCGGAGAAACTCCTTTCTTCTTGGTTATTTTTATTCGGATCCATTGTGAATATGAAAGTTTTGATTGATTTTTTTTTCTTATAGAGAGGAAGTATATAGGTTGAATTTGAGTTGTGTAAGTGTGAAAATAAAATGTGTGTGAATTGGGTATTTATAGTGGTAAGAAAATGGGTTACCAAATGTATGTATGTATGTATTTTTTTTATTTTATTATTATTATTATTATTATTATTATTATTATTTTTTAATAGTAAACTAGCCGTTATAAATGGTAATAAAAGTATAGGGGGCTAGAATGATTTTATTATATATATATATATATATATATATATATATATATATATATATATATATATATATATATATATATATATATATATATATATATATATATATATATATATAATGAACCGTTCAAATGAGAAACCTAAATTTTGTGAGAACGCGAGAAGCAATCCTAGCCACTCATTTTATCCTCCTTTAACTTTCATCTAATAGATAATATTAGTTAATCAACTTTTTGAAAATTTCTTAAAAAATTTTGAAAAATTTTAAAAAAAATTTCGAAAATTTTCAAAAAGATTTCGAAAAAAAAAAGTTTCGAAAAATTTTTCGAAATTTTTTTTTACAAATTTTTTTTTTCGAAAAACATTTTTTCGAAAAAAAAATTTTTCGAAAAATTTTTTTTTTTTCGAATTTTTTTTTTAGAAAAAAATTTTTTCGAAAAAAAAATTTTTTTTAGAAAAAATTTTTTCGAAAAATAAAATTTCGAAAATTTTTTTTTTCCAAAAATTTTTTTTTCGAAAAAAAAAAAAATTTCCAAAAATTTTTTTCGAAAAAATTTTTCGAAAAAAAATATTTTCCGAATTTTTTTCCGAAAAAATTTTTTTGAAATTTTTTTTTCCGAAATTTTTTTTCGTCACATGTGAAAAAAAAATTAAAAATTTTCACGAAATTTTTTGTCACGTGTAAAGAAAAAAAATTCGTCGCATGTGAAAAAAAAATTTCGTCGCATGTAAAAATTTTTTTTCGTCACATGTGAAAAAAAATTCCGTCACATGTGAAAAAGAATTTTGAAAATTTCACGAAATTTTTTTTGTCACGTGTGAAAAAAATATTCCTCATATGTGAAAAAAAAAATTCCATCACATGTGAAAAAAAAATTCGTCACATGTGAAAAAAATTTTTGAAATTTTCACGAAATTTTTTTTGTTACGCGTGAAAAAAATTTTTGTCACATGTGAAAAAAAATTTTCGTCGCATGTAAAATTTTTTTTCGTCACATGTGAAAAAAAAGAATTTCGAAAATTTTTCAAAAAATTTTTTGAAAATTTTTCAAAAAATTTTTTGAAAATTTTTCAAAAAAATTTTCGAAAATTTTTTGAAAATTTTTCAAAAAAATTTTCGAAAATTTTTTGAAATTTTTCAAAAAAAATAGTTAGCTAATAATAGCCATTAGATCAAAGTTTAAGAAGGATAAAATGAGTGGCTAGGATTAGTTCTCGCATTCTCACAAAAATTAGATTTCTCACATGAATGGCCCCCTATATATATATATATATATATATATATATATATATATATATATATATATATATATATATATATATATATATATAAGCGTTCAAATGAGAAGCTTAAATTTTGTGAGAACGCGAGAAACAATCCTAGCCACTCATTTCATCCTCCTTTTTTGAAAATTTCTTAAATTTAGCGTTCAAATGAGAAGCTTAAATTTAGTTACTCAACTTTTTTGAAAATTTCTTAAAAAAATTTTGAAAAATTTTAAAAAAAATTTCAAAAAAAAAAAAAAATTCGAAAATTTTTTTTTCGAAAAAATTTTTTCAAAAATTTTCTTTTCGAAAAAAATTTTCGAATTTTTTATTTTCAAAATTTTTTTTTTCGAAATTTTTTTTTTAGAAATTTTTTTTCGAAAAAAATTTTTTTTTGAATTTTTTTTTCGAAAAAAAAATTTCCGATTTTTTTTTTCGGAAAATTTATTTTCAATTTTTTTTTTCTGAATTTTTTTTTCTCTAAATTTTTTTCGTCACATGTGAAAAAAAATTTGGAAATTTTTACGGAATTTTTTTTGTCACGTGTGAAGAAAAAAAATTCATCACATGTGAAAAAAAAAAATTCGTCGCATGTAAAATTTTTTTTCGTCACATGTGAAAAAAAAATTCCGTCACATTTGAAAAAAAAACTTTGGCACATGTGAAAAATAAATTCGTCACATGTGAAAAAAAAAATTTCGTCACATGTGAATCTTTTTTGAAATTTTCACGAAATTTCTTTGTCACGTGTGAAAAAAAAAGTTCGTCACATGTGAAAAAAAATTTTCGTCACATGTAAATTTTTTTCGTCACATGTGAAAAAAATTCCGTCACATGTGAAAAAAAAATTTCGACAATTTTTCAAAAAAATTTTCGAATTTTTTTTTGAAAATTTTCAAAAAAATTTTTATAAATTTTTCAAAAAATTTTTCGAAAATTTTTTGAAAATTTTTCAAAAAAATTTTCAAAGATTTTTTGAAAATTTTTCAAAAAAATTTTCGAAAATTTTTTGAAATTTTTTAAAAAAAATAGTTAGCTAATAATAGCCATTAGATCAAAGTTTAAGGAGGATAAAATGAGTGGTTAGGTTTAGTTCTCGCGTTCTCACAAAAATTAGATTTCTCACATGAATGACCCCCTATATATATATATATATATATATATATATATATATATATATATATATATATATATATATATATATATAGTGAAGCGTTCAAATGAGAAGCCTAAATTTTATGAGAGCGCGAGAAGCAATCCTAGCCACTCATTTTATCCTCCTTTAACTTTAATCTAAATTTTTTTTTCGAAATTTTTTTCGAAAAAAAAATTTTCGAAAAAAAAATTTTCGAAAATTTTTTTTCGAAAAAAAACTTTTTTGAAAATTTTTTCTCGTAAAAAATTTTTTTTGAAAATTTTTTTTTCGAAAAAAAAAATTTCTGAATTTTTTTTCCGAAAAATTTTTTTTCGAATTTTTTTTTTCTGAAATTTATTTTCGTCACATGTAAAAAAAAAATTTGAAAATTTTCACGAAATTTTTTTTGTCACGTGTGAAAAAAAAAATTTCGTCGCATGTAAAATTTTTTTTCGTCACATGTGAAAAAAAAATTCCGTCACATGTGAAAAAAAAAATTTCATCACATGTGAAAAAAAATTTGGCTATGATATACCCATTTTATTCATGTGCCTACCAAACAAACACATTTAATCACTATGAAAGCTATAACCCAATTCCCACATACCCATACCAAACGCACTCTTAGGGCCCGTTTGGTTTTGAAATGGATTTAGTATTAGGATTTGGATATAGATTTAGATTTATGGGGAATGAAAATTAAGAGAGAATAAATATATTTTATTTGATATAATAATTAAATTCATTTAAATATAATATTTTAATATAAAAAAGAAAATGTTGTGAGAGATGTATAGTGGGCCTCACGAGTTTTGTATAAAACCTACCTTATTATAGTGGAATGAAAAAGTAGTGTGACTTACAGGTTTGAAAGGATTACTTAATCTACCAAACATCATTTATTATTATGTGTAATACCCGAATCCAAATCACGGGCCCAATAGTTTACTATTCGAAGATTTCACATCATGTCCGATGATGCTATATGTTATCATAAACTTTTGCTTTTAGTAGCAAATTGACAGACACTTTAAAAACCAAAAAGACACATTTCACATCCACGTGTCACATCATGATTGGGTTAACAGAAAGCCCCATGGTCCACCATCCCGCCAATCAATATTTTATTATTTCCTTGGTAGAAGACCAATAGACGACCATCAACGACTACTATTTAACTCACCATTTCTCACATACCCATGCCAAACGTACTCTTAGGGCCCATTTGGTTTGTAAATGGATTTAGTATTAGGATTTGGATTTGTGAGGAATCAAAATTAATAGAGGAAAAATATATTTTATTTGATATAATGATTAAATTCATTTAACTATAATATTTTAATAAAAAAAAAATGTTGTGAGAAATGTATAGTGGGCCATATGAGTTTTGTATAAAACCTACCTTAGTAGAGTGAAATGAAAAAGTAGTGGGTCTTACAAGTTTGAAAGGATTACTTAATCTATCAAACATCATTTATGATTATGTATAGTACCCGAAACGGGCCAAATAGTTTACTATTCGAAGATTTCACATCATGCATGTCCGATGATGATATACGTTATCATAAACTTTTGCTTTTAGTAGCAAATTGACACAGACCTTAAAAACCAAAAAAGACATCCACGTGTCACACCATGATTAGGTTAACAGAAAGCCCCATGGTCCCACCATCCCGCCAATCAATATTTTATTATTTCCCTGGTAGAAGACCAATAGACACTCACCATTTCCCATTTCAAACAGACCATCAAACTTTGTGAAAAAATGTATGGATACAATAGTTGGCAACGAAACGTAGAGCAGCAAATCGCAGTGATCGATGCAGCAGTTAAGAAAGCTCACAGTGATCTTTTGGCTGCGGGCGAAAGCGTAACAGCGTGGAGAGTTTCGCAGGCAGCGTTAGTGATGTTGAGAGCGGTTTCGTTCGAGTCGTTAGGGTGTTTTATGCAGAATGTTCCTTCGTTGTATCAGATTATTATCACTGAAGCAAAGGTAAAGATGAAATGTTTTTCATCATCTTTTATTACTTTTTCCGTTCTAAATTAATACGTAGTTCACTACTAAAAATAGATAAAAAAAAAATGATCGAGTTTATTATATCACTCTGGCTTGAAATTATTATTACAAACTTTAAAAACGACACTAATTAATTAGTTGGGGGTACACCTGTCATTATGCAAAAATGTTAAAAAATGTTAAAAAAAATAATAAAAAAAATAAATAAAGTAACAAAGGGAGTATTTGTTTGCAATTTAGGTTTAAATTACTGCTAATTATAATATCCGGGAGATTGGATACTATTGTTGTATATTTGGCAAAACTAGCATAATCAATACTCCTAGTAGGTGTTTAGTTTTATAAAAGCGTTTGTTAACATATAATATGAGAAGAGATTGAGTGAAAATAATTAAAATGAGACAGGTGACAAGTAATTAATCTCAAATGTACGTGTGGTTGTGGTTACTTTTCATTTTAATTTTCTAGCTCACATGTAATAAGCCAACACTAGGATAATAAACCGTCACCAAATTGCCTAGTGGTAAGGTACCTAATTAACCTCCTCACACCAGGTCTAGGATTCAAAACTGACTCGGGGATAGGGCCGGATATGGTCACGGTGACACTTCGGTTAAGCCGCGTACATCTGAGTAAAGGATTTGACCTCTTTGAGGGTAACGCGAAGACTCTTTTGTTTACCGTTTACTTTTGGTAATAGAGTGAAATAATGTAAAAACTAGTATACCTTTTATTAGCATTTTGAATATGAGTTTTCAAACAAAATCCAAAATCTAAATGCTCAGGTGCCAAACAACGCCGAGAAGAGGCTATCATCTAAAGTACCTATATATTTTGCTTATTTTGGTTGTTTGTGGTACTGGTTTTGTTGTTTGGTATTACTTCATATTAGCTTTAATGTATAATAAAATTCCCATTCTTTTAGTAATTATCGTTCTATAAATAAAGTTTAAAGTTATATAGTAATGCTGATGGAGGGAAAACTATGTTTTTTTGGTTTTGATTAGTTTTTATTTAATCACGTAAAAAATAGATTTCAGTTTAAAATCTTTTAGTGGTAAGGCACCTCACTTCCTCACAAGAGGTATAGGATTCAAATTTCACTACGTACACATTGTGGTGGCGTGGGAAATGTTTGGAAAGATTCATGGTGATACCTTGGTTAGGTCGCGTACATGCGAGTCTTCCCAGGTAGCCTAAACCGGTGATTTATTTATGTTATTAGGAAATGTAGTACAGCATATGGTAAAAAGATACTGAACTTGATAATAAATTTTCTAGATATATTGTTGTGATTATTCAACAGTTGTTGCTGCTAGTGGGTAAAGTTTGTATTAAAACTGAGCATTGTTATCAATCCTGTAGGTCAACTCTTTTATAAACTGTTTTGTTGCGGTCCAAATGATCACATCACTACATGATTTGGTGTTGGCAATTTGTGAGAACGAGGGGATCAATAGCTTTGAAGAACTTGAATTAGGACCCATCTTAAAGCATCCACTAGTTGTGCATTACTTTTCGATAGGACCTGATGTCACCGAAATCTGCAAGATTACAACTGAACAAATTGTCGCTGACCTCAAGATACTCACTCTTAGAATGAAAAAGACCATTACGGTTGATGACTTGTTGGAGTTTATAGCAATGAAAAGGAAGAAAAATGGAGAAAATCTTTGCATTCGGATTCAAAGTCTGGGGTATGGATTTTATGTGTGTTTCTCGACTTACTTTGACTATTATAAAAACAATTGTGCATTTAAAGTGGTCCTTTTATTGCTTTTTTCCTGCTGATGTGCATTTACAGTACGCACATTGGATACATCATGCGTGGAAGGCGATCTGAAGGCAACGTTCTAAAGAAGTGTTCTGATGGATTAGATGTAAACCCATTGATTAATGACAACGAGTATGATGGAAACACTGCTAACGAAGCATCTAACAATAAAAATGATGATGCACAAGCTGCATCTGCTTCTGACCCTTCTGCAGCTGCAGCTGCAGCTTCACAAATTCCACGCACTTGGTTGGATACTGAATTGGATTGTAGTTTTACCGATGAGATCAAAAGTTTCAATGATCATGGTGCTTCGCTTAAAGGGAAACAAGTATCCGAACTCAGTTATTGCACAAAATATTTCAGTCATAAAACACCTACAAAGCGGATGCATGCGCTGAAATATAAACGGGAGTTTCTTTGTGAGGATGTCAAAACAGGATATATTGATAATAATGCAGTGGATGGGCATACATGGATGTTTATTAAGATCTGGAAAGAGTTTTGTGAAGATGAGAATGTAGTTGAGGTATGTCACCAGTCTGTTTTTGTCACATATCACATTCTTTTGCTAAATTGTATGGTACACTAGTTCCTTGTTCTAATTCCATCTTTTCTTTGCAGATATTTGGCAAGATGCTTAACTTTTATCTTGGTCAAAAGAAGAAGAATCGCAAAAACAAGACTAAAGAGTTTAATAAAATGATTTCATCATATCCATATGTTGGATTGCTAAATGTTGCTGTATGTTATCTATGTCCAGTTTCATACAACCGTTCAACATCAAGGTAGTGCAACCTTATCTTTAATACAAATTTTCTTTTTTTAACAGATTGCATCTATAAAGTTTGGTTTGTGGGATCGTATGAGTTCGGTCCCTGAAGGAATCAGAAAAGAAGGACTAGCAAATACCAATTCCTCCACATGTGCCAATGATGTTAAAACAGATAGTGAGCCAGCTGAAAAAGACGTTCTTGTTGCTAGTAAGCATGTTTCGAAGGGTCGTGCTGGTAAGTTACACGCCTTTTGAAGTGCAATAGAACTGAATTTTATAATGATTTAATCAAATTAAAAGAAACAGGTAAGAAGTTGTTAAAAAAGGGGTTATGAAATGCATTTAAACTTACTTAACTATTCCCTTCTTATAGCAGCTGCTCTCCATTTATAAGTGGCAAACTAATTATTTGTTTTAATTTTTAAGTTTTGGTGAAAAACTTGATTAACTTCAACCCTGTCACTTTCCAGGCATTACTCTTGAAGATGTTCTGACATATGCAAAGGAATATTTTTTGGTCTCAAATCAAGTTTTAGATAACATTAGCTCTTATTCGAAAAAACAATTAGTCTTATTAAGGGAAATCTGCAAGCTAGAATCTTGTTTAACTCAACATTTTTCTGCTGATGACTTTGCTACCCTTGGTTATGGAGACATTTTCACTTTCTTAGGCGATCATATTTCTCTACTACCTACCACATGGCAGGATTGCTTCACAGTTACAGACAAAGTTGAGAAGCCTTCGGTCAAAGTTTGCATGAGCCAAAGTTACTTGCTTGAATTCTTATCAGAAGCTGCTAATAGCTTAGGGGAGCGCGAAACATTAAGCAACTTAATGGTTTCTCAGTTGTTGAAGACTCAATTCCCTTCTGCCGGTCTTACATTACTGGAAGATGAGTATACAGCCGATCTTCTGGCTAATCTAAGCAAGAATGGTGATCATGTGAGCTCAAGTATTGTGTTATTTTCTTCAACTTTATCTGATAATAGAGCAGAGAAAGGTTTCTCAGATACTCATGTTGGCACGAGTGATGCAATAGAACTGTTACTTAATGCTCCAATGTTGGTTGATTTAAGTTTATGGTCATGTTGGGACTATAAGTTTGCACCCTCGTTGGGTCCTCTGGTGGGGTGGCTGTTGAGCAATGTAACCACCAAGGAACTGCTTTGTTTAGTAACAAAAGGTGGAAAAGTTTTACGTCTAGATCATTCAGCCACAGTGGATTCATTTCTAGAATCTTTTCTTCATGGGTCTTCTTTTGAAACAGCTGTAAATCTCGTATCTTTGATTGCTTTATATGGTGGTGAACGGAATATACCTTTGTCCCTATTAAAATTCCATGCAAATAATGCTTTTCAAGGCGCGCCGATTGCATCAAGATTTGTTCTTGATTGTTTGGGTTATATACCGAAGGAGTTTCAACGTTTTGCAGCAGAGTTATTGGTTTCTGCACTTCGTTCTGTTATCAAAGATGCTCAACTGGCGATTTTGAATGAATGTAAAAGTAAAGAGGATCATATGTTGGTCCATGAGCTCGGGTTATCATTAGGCATAGTGGAGTGGCTTAACGATTATTGTTCATGTTTATCAGAATCCAAAGAATCACATGAAATCAAAAGATTTTCTTCAGAAAATGAAATTATGCCATCTCTTGAAACCAACCAACCTAGTGAAGGTGGAAATAGAGATAGTGTAATGACACTTACTGTGCACAGTGCTGATGATGGTTGCATTCAGCACATGTTAGATTCTGAGAGAGAGAAGAATGCAGCTAATATTATTGAGTCTATTAGAATTGAAGAGTTCGGTTTGGATCCAAATATTTCAATCTCAGAAAGTAGCATTTTGAAAAAACAACATGCTCGTTTAGGAAGAGCACTTCATTGCCTTTCTACAGAGTTATACTCCCAAGACTCGCATTTTCTCCTGGAGCTTGTAAGTTTCCTTCTTTATCCTTTGAGTAATTTTAAGTTATTTTGTAAAAATAATGACATGTTTGTGCTATTTTTTGTATTTTTATAGGTTCAGAACGCTGATGATAATGTATATCCAAGACATGTGGAGCCGACTCTAACTTTCATTCTTCAGGAAAAGAGTATTATTGTTTTGAATAACGAGCAGGGGTTTTCTGCTGAGAACATCAGGGCGCTTTGTGACATTGGAAATTCTACCAAGAAGGCAGCTAGTTCCGGGTACATTGGCAAGAAGGGCATTGGATTCAAATCAGTATTTCGGGTATAGGAATTTATCTTATATTAGGCAAGTAAACTCTTTTATTTTCTACGATGTATTTAAAACATTCCTTTGATGATTATGCAGGTTACTGATGCTCCACAAATCCATTCTAATGGATTCCACATCAAGTTTGACTTAACCGATGGTCAAATCGGTTTTGTTCTGCCAACAATCGTACCTCCTTGTGATATCAACTATTTCACAAACCTGGTCTCATTTGACACGACTGATCCAGTTAACACACACGACTACAACACATGCATTGTCCTTCCGTTGAAGTCAAAGTCAACAGAAGCTTCTGCTGAGGAGAACATCAAATCCATGTTTTCAGATCTTCATCCATCTTTGTTACTTTTTCTTCATCGTCTTCAATGTATCAAGTTTAGAGATATGCTTAATGATTCATTTGTCATCATGAGGAAACAAATAACTGGAAATGGATTAATCAATGTTTCCATTGGGAATGAGACATTGACTTGGTTTGTTGACTCTCGGGAACTTCAGGCTAACGGTATCCGAAACGATGTCAAAACTACTGAAATTTCGGTTGCATTTGCTCTTGAAGTATCAGAAATTGGTAATTACATTCCAAAGCTAGATCCGCAGTATGTTTTTGCATTTCTTCCTCTCCGAACATATGGTTTAAAATTTATAATCCAAGGTGATTTTATTCTTCCTTCATCAAGAGAAGAAGTTGACAGTGATAGCCCATGGAACCAATTTCTGCTATCAGAGTTCCCAAACTTGTTCGTGAGTTCACAACGATCATTCTGCAGCCTTCCTGGTTTCAAGGATTGTCCTGAAAAGGGCATTTCTGTCTTTATGAGTTATGTTCCTCTTCTTGGCGAAGTGCATGGATTTTTTGCTTCTCTTCCTAGAATGATCATATCAAAGCTATGCACGTCTAACTGTTTACTTCTAGAAGGCGAAAATGAAAAGTGGGTCCCACCGTGTCGGGTACTAAGAAATTGGAATGAACAGGTTCGTACTATTTTGCCCGATAGCTTGATTCAGAAGCATCTTGGTCTTGGATACTTGAATAAGGATATCGTATTATCGGATTCACTCGCAAGAGCATTGGGTATCGAGACTTATGGGCCTGAAATCTTGGTTACGATGTTATCTTCTTTATGTCGTACAAAAGATGGTTTAACAACAATGGGCCACAAGTGGTTATCATCTTGGCTTCAAGAATTGCATTCAATGTCCATTCAGAACACTGATGCTTTCAAAGTTGGCTCTGATGTTATGAATACCCTGAGGAAAGCGCCTTTCATTCCACTTTTAGGCGGTTGTACGTTACAGTTCGATTGAAGTGGGTACGATTTGGATGAGTTTAAATGGTTCATGGGACAATCTCGAAGCCTTTACAAGATTGTTTTCCAATCTTAGAATTGTTAATCCCGCAATTTTTGATGGCCCTGTTACCAATAACTTAACTCAAATGCTTTCTAAAGTTGGTGTCAAACAGTTATCCGAACATGAGATAGTAAAAGCACATGTCTTACCAGCTATTTGTGACAAGAAAAATATAGCGAACATTAATCTCATGACAGAGTACTTATCGTTTATAATGGTTCACTTACAATCTAGTTGCTCAGATTGTGGGACTGAACGGGGGGACATAGTCTCTGAGGTTTATAATAAAGCTTATATTTTAACCAATCATGGTTTTGTTCTACCATCTGAGGTTGAAATCCATTTCGGTAATGACTTTGGAAATCATATTGATATAAGTAGGTTGATCTGTGGCATTGATGTAAAATGGTATGAGGTCGACAATACTTATCTGATGTATCCACCTGGTATATCGATGGTAAACTGGAGAAGTTTTTTACAGGAAGTTGGAATAACTGATTTTGTGCAAACTGTTCGAGTTGAAAAAACTGTTTCTGTCTCATCTCAAGTTGTTCTCACAAATATGATGTGGGAGAAAGAGAGTATTCCACCTGGATCAACTGTCACTGATTGGGAGTCTCAAGAATTGGTTGATTTACTAGCAAAAGTGTCGTCGAGCGGTGATTGTGAAAAATGCAAGCAACTTTTGGAGGTTCTTGATGAAATTTGGGATGAATATTATAGTGATAAAGTTTTCGCTTATTGCAATATGGACGGTGAAAGTAAGGCTTTCAAGTCTTCGCTGGTAAGTGCTCTCGGTGATGTTCAGTGGGTGGTGTCTAGTGTAGACAACGGGCTTTGTTATCCAAAGGATTTGTTCTATAATTGTGATGTGGTGTGCACAATTCTTGGTGATAATGCTCCTTATGCTGTCCCGAAGGTCCATTTGCTCTTCGCAATAAAACTTTATACTATTTGCTTGACACTTTTTTTTTTTGTTATTTTGCAAAAGTTTATGGTTTGTGGTTTTTGGTTTGGATATAACAGATTCAAAATGAGAAGCTGGTGACTAGCATTGGTTTTACGATTGATGTTACCCTTCATGACGCTTTATCTGTTCTCAAAGTTTGGGAAAGATCTGCCCCATCTTTCAAAGCAAGGTAAATGTTTTGTGCATTTTCTAAATCAAGATGCTTTATCTGCTGATAACCGTATCAATATGTTCACACGTTTATGTTTGTTTACTTCAGCATATCACAGATGTCAAGATTCTACTCATTCATATGGAAAGAACTGGACTCTTCAAATGAGACTAACATGGCGATATTACGCAGTGGATCGTTTATATTTGTTCCCCTTACATCGGCTTCTTCGAGTGAAGTTGTTTCTGGTGTGCTTTTATCCCCACAGGAAGTCTTTTGGCATGATAGTATGAACCATTCAAAAAGTGAAAGCAAAATGCTAAGCAACTTATATCCAAGCCTTCATGACTTTTTTGTTAATGAATGTGGTGTAAGTGAGAACCCTCCGCTTCTAGATTACCTTGCGTTTTTACGACATCTGTCAACTGAAGAAACTCCATCAGAGGCCGCCAAAAAGGTAGAACTCCTTCCAATTTACTACACTAGTTAGAGATACAAAAAACATAACTTGCATCTACCTTTATTAGCAAGAATTAATCACGTTGTTTCAATTTTGAATTCAATTGACAGGTATTTGATATTTTTGTAATGTGGATTGAGGGGCTTACATCTGGCGCACTAAGTGTAGAGGAAGTTGAAATGCTGAAAAGGAATCTTGAAGAAAAGGAAATGAAGGTGCTTCTGACATCACGCGATAAATGGGTCTCTTTACATCCATCATTTGGACTCGTGTGTTGGTGTGATGACGAAAAGCTTGCTGATGAATTTGAGGAGTCGAATATTCTCAATTTTTTTTGCTTGTGTGAACTCACTGATGAAGAAAAAGCAATGCTTCAAGTTAAGGTTTCTGCTTTCATGAAAGCACTAGGAATCCCTGCTCTCTCAGAGGTTGTCCCTCGTTCTCATTATTTTCATCTTTTGGTTTGGGGTTTGGATTTGTGTTTTAGTGCGCTGATTATATGATTATTGTGACTTGAAGTCGAAAAAGAAAACTAATTATCTGCGAAAAAACTAAAATGACCTATTCACCCTTTTTACCAGAAACTTAGAGACTTGTACGTTCATGTCAGAAACATTTCTGTTACTAGTATTATTTTTCTTAGTTATAGCACATCCAAATGCTACATTTACGGATTTTTACGTTCATGTAACATGTTTTAACACAAACATTTTGAACCTCCTTCAACAGCTTCCCGCATCTTATAATTCTAGATGATATCAAGTGGAATTTAATCAGTTTTTAAAATCTACTGCAGGTTGTTACTCGTGAAGCAATATATTATGGGCCAGTTGACAATAACTATGAAACTTCATTAGTGATCTGGGTTCTTCCTTATGCCCAGCGCTACATCTCTAACGCGTATCATGAAAGATATATTCAGCTCAAGCAGTCAGGATTTGGAAAACTGAATCGACTGCAGATTGTTGTTGTCGAAAAGTTATTCTATAAGAATGTTATAAGGCGATCAAATTTGGCATCAAAGAAGAGGCATGATTGTAGTTGCCTCCTTCAGGTATTATACTCATTTTTATGTGTGTCAACTATTGGGACCGATAGCCATCTGAAAATTTTCTAATTATACTTAACTTTACCATTACGTTCATTTACACCAATTGCAGCTAATTTAGCTGTAATTAATAATGTCTCCCTGATTTACAGACATCGTACCTTGTAGATACTATTTATAGAAGTTTGAGCTTATACTAAACATGTTTATGTGCTGATTCATACAGGATGATATTCTGTATGCAACATGTGAATCAGATTCTCATTCAATATTCATGGAGCTTACTCGCTTTTTGATCAACGGGGATGCTGAACTGCACTTGGCTAATTTTCTTCACTTGATTACAACAATGACCGAATCAGGTTCAACGGAAGAACACATAGAAACTTTCATCTTGAATAGCCAAAAAGTGCCAAAATTGGCAGAAGAAGAACCGATATGGTCAATTCAACCCATGACACTGAATATGGAGACATTAGCCACAATACATGCCACTAAAAGAACCACCAAACACAGTTCATCATCTAGAGGTAACAAAAACTGGCCTCCTGCCAGCTGGCAAACTGCCCCTAAGATGCAAGATGTCGTTAATGTTGAACCTTCTTTGGTTGACCAAGATGGTCCTACGAGTTTTAGTCAGAATGATCAAATTTCACTTGGCCAAGTCAATGTACAACAGGCGCTACTTACAGGAAGACGAGGTGAGGAAGTGGCGTTCGAGTACTACTCTAAAAAAGACTGGACAAAGCTTGTGAAATGGATGAATGAAGCTAGTGAGACTGGGCTACCGTATGACATTGAAGTTTGTGATCATAACAACCGAAAGGAATACATCGAAGTGAAAACTACAAATTCTGCATCAAAGGACTGGTTTGAGATATCAGTTAAAGAGTGGCAATTTGCAGTTAAGAAAGGTGAATCTTTTAGCATAGCTCGTGTGGTTTTGTCGGGTGATAAAACAGCTCAAGTTGCTATTTTTAAGAATCCGGTGATGCTTTGTCGGGATGGTGAGCTAAAACTGGCTGTTTTGATGTCAAAACCGCTGATGGATGAGTTTGCTCTCTAAGATTATTGTGGATAGTATCTATATGTGTGATACTTGGATTTTGTGATGGTTGGTCTTTTTCGCTTGGTTTATTGCTATCTTATTACAAGTATATGTTTAATGTCAATGTATAAAGTTAGGCAGTATGTGACACTTTTTATGAATTATTTGACGAGCTTCGACTACTCACCGTCTGCAGGTGTGTTCATCATGAAAGTATTTTGTGATACGTGCTAAAAATGATTCAAGCTAAAGACACGTGGATGGCACGTGACAACTCAAAAGTTTGTTACTAAAAAGAGCGGGAAAGTTTGTTAGCTTAGTATTCCCAGTTTTCACTTGTATAAATACCCAACTATCATTTCAGTTGTATTCATTCACTAATTCAAGATTGTAATCTTTTCTCTCTCAATTCCATTACAACTTTGTGAATCATTGATATCAAATACGGTTACATTTCTTCTTCATATGTTCCCCTGTTTGATTATCACATAACGACTACATTTCACATTGATTTCTAGTTGTTATATCTTTGTACGTATCAAGTGGTATCTAGAGCCCTTTCTTGGCACCATTTTCATTCAAGAAGTGTTAAACTGACATTTCTTGATATTCCGGTTATCTTCTCCGGCGAAATTCCGGTAAGAAACCAAGATTCCGGTTTAGAAATCAGCCACCACTGATTTCACTGTTCTGTTTTCATTTGGTTAGTGTCAATCAACTGTACGGCCACAAGATAAGCCGAAATTCTCGTTAAATTTTCTTATCTTGAACAAGCTGGCAAGCAGCAGTTGGATTGAGTGACCCAGAACAGTTCTAGTAGTCATTATCCCAATTGGTTAGTGAGAAATCATTGTTGATGAGTGGTAATGATACTTTAGACATGGTGGAAACAAGAAACACATCAAGAAACCAAGAAACCACAATGGAGTCACTTCAGACCACCATTGAGGAAATGGCAAGAAGAATGGAGCAATTGCAGAATGAGATGATGAGGATGAGATCTGGTGAAGGAACAAGTAATGGTCTTCATACTCATGGTGGAAGAAATAGTGGTGGTGTAGTGGCAAACCAATATGGTAGAATGTCAAAAATTGAGTTTCCAAGATTCAATGGAGATGATGTTAAAAGTTGGTTGTTCAGATGCAAACATTTCTTCAAAATTGATGAGGTGCATGAAGAGATGAAGGTGGAATTAGCAGCAATGCATTTGTCTGATAGGGCCTTGGTATGGCATCAACAGTTCTTGAAAAAGTATGGTGATGGTTGTCCATGGGAATTCTATGCAGAACAAGTTTTGAAGAGGTTTGGAAGTGTGTTTGAAGATCCAATGGTGGAAGAATTTGAAACAGACTGGTACAATACAAGCTTACCAAGATCAGTTTGAAGATTTGTTGAATAGATTGGAATTGCCTGAGTCTCTTGCAATTAGTTTGTTCATTGGAGGTTTGAAAGATGAAATTAGTATGCCAGTAAGAATGTTCAAGCCAATCACCTTGGTTGATCTGTTTACCATGGCCAAAATGCAAGAAAAGACAAATTCAGTCAACAAGCAAAGGTATACTCCTATTTTACCTACTCCCAAAGCTAATCCAGTGAATAATTACAATAATAGGAGCAATACTTATGTGGCTAGGCCTAATAATGCTTCTTATGTCAATAATGGAAGTAGTTATAGGCAAAACCAAACACCCTATAAGAGATTGACCCAAAAGGAAATTGAGGAAAAGAGATCTAAAAATCTTTGTTTCTATTGTGATCAAAAGTATGTGCCTGGACACAAGTGTAGTGGTCAATTACATTCTTTAGAAATTGTAGCTGATGAAGAATTTGAAAATATGGAAGAAGAATTGATTAATGAAGATATGGGTCAAATGGGTGAGTCTGAGCAAATGGGTGAATTTGAGCATAATAATGAAATGATGGCACAAATCTCACTAAATGCTTTGACTGGAGTGTACAATTACCAAACCATGAGGGTCAAAGGTATGGTAGGAAGACAGAATGTACATGTACTTGTGGATTGTGGTAGCACTCACAACTTCATTGATGTACAAACTGCTAAGAAGTTGGGGTGTAGAACTAAAAGAATGTGTCCATTACAAGTTGCTGTGGCTAATGGTGATGCTATGATTAGTACCTTATTGTGTCAGGGTTTGTCTTTGACTATGGGAGAACTCACATATACCATTGATGCAATGATTTTACCTCTAGGAGGTTCTGACATGGTACTAGGAATACAATGGTTAGCCACTTTGGGAACCATTCAGTGCAACTTTGCAAATTTGACTATGGAGTATTATGTAGGTAATAAGAAAGTGATGTTGAGAGGGTCACAACAGGCTGCTTTGCAGTGGATGCACCCTAAGTTGCAATTTAAGGCTACTCTAAACTCAATGGCTGTTTGTGTTTGTCCTGTTTCATTGTGCAATATGGAAGGTGTGACTTTGATTGAGCCACAGAAGATTGATGAAGTTTTGGATGAGTTTAAAGAGGTGTTTGAAGTGCCCACAAGTTTGCCTCCTAAGAGAACCCATGACCACCAAATTCCACTATTACCAAACACTCTACCAGTCAACATTAGACCTTATAGACATCCACCAAGTCAAAAGGATGCAATAGAACATATGGTGAAAGAATTGTTGGAATCAGGGGTAATAAGGTCAAGTCAAAGTTCATTTTCATCTCCAATTGTGATGGTCAAAAAGAAGGATGGGTCATGGAGGATGTGTGTGGACTATAGACAATTGAACAAGCATACAGTCAAAGATAAGTTCCCAATTCCTATGATTGAGGAACTTATAGATGAGTTACATGGGTCAATGGTGTTCTCTAAGCTTGATTTGAGGTCTGGTTACCACCAAATCAGAATGAAAGATTCAGATATTCACAAGACTGCTTTTAGAACACATGATGGACATTATGAATTCCTGGTTATGCCATTTGGCTTAACCAATGCTCCTTCTACTTTTCAATCACTGATGAATGAAGTCTTCAAACCATACCTAAGGAAGTTTGTACTGGTTTTCTTTGATGATATTCTGATCTATAGTAAGTCAATTTCAGAGCATTTGGGTCATTTGAAGTTGGTGTTGCAGACTATGCAAGATCACACATTGTATGCAAAAAGAAGCAAGTGTACTTTTGCTGTTTCACAAGTGGAGTATCTTGGTCACATAATATCTGATAAAGGAGTTGCTACTGATCTTGCTAAGATTGAATCAATGAAAGATTGGCCTATTCCTAAGAATGTTAAACAATTGAGAGGATTCTTGGGTTTGACAGGTTATTATAGAAGGTTCATCAAAGGTTATGCAGTCATAAGCAAACCTTTGACTGTATTGTTGAAAAAGAATTCTTTCATGTGGAATGAGGCAGCTCAACAAGCTTTTGAAGAGCTGAAGAATGCAATGGTTCAAGCACCTGTGTTGGGAATGCCAAATTTTGAAAAGGAATTTACTGTGGAAACTGATGCTTGTGGTAATGGGATTGGAGCAGTGTTGCAACAAGATGGTCATCCATTGGCATACCTCAGTAAATCACTCTCACCCAAACATCAGGTACTTTCTACTTATGAAAAAGAATTTTTGGCTGTCATTTTAGCTTTAGAAAAGTGGAAGGGATATCTAATGGACAGGCACTTTAAGATCAAAACTGACCACTTTAGCTTGAAGTATTTGTTAGACCAAAGATTGACAACACCATTTCAGGCTAAGTGGTTACCAAAACTGTTAGGATATGACTATGAAATAGCTTATAAGAAGGGTAGTGAAAACATTGTAGCTGATGCTTTGTCTAGAAGGGAAGTACAAGGTCAGTTGTATGCTTTGGTAGCTACTAATGTGAACACTAAGTTGCTTAAGAAGATTGAAGAAAGTTGGGTCAATGATAAGAAGTTAGCTGAACTAATTCAAAAGTTTGCAAACCCAGCTTTTAAGTCAAAGAAATATACTTGGGCAAATGGTCAATTGAGAAGAAATGGTAAATTGGTGGTGGGTGATGATGAGGCTTTAAGAAAATTGATTTTCTCACAGATTCACAATGAATCTGTAGGAGGTCATTCTGGGGTGCAAGTGACTGTGCAAAAGTTAAGTTCACTGTGCTATTGGAAGAATATGAGAAAAATGGTGAAGCAATGGGTCAGAGAATGTGATGTTTGTCAAAGGTGTAAACCTGATCTCAGTGCTTATCCAGGTTTAATGCAACCTTTGCCTATACCAGTGAAAGTGTGGAGTGACATTTCAATGGATTTTGTTGAAGGTTTGCCAAAGTCCAATGGGAAAACTATAATCCTTGTGGTGGTGGATAGACTTAGAAAATATGCTCACTTCTTACCCCTACAACATCCTTTTACTGCAACTCAGGTGGCACAAGTGTTCCTTGACAATGTCTATAAACTCCATGGTTTGCCAAATACCATTGTAAGTGATAGAGATAAAGTTTTTCTGAGTAACTTCTGGCAATCATTGTTCAAAGTATTGAAGGTCAAATTGCACATGTCAACAGCCTATCATCAACAAACTGATGGCCAATCAGAAGTGGTGAATAGATGTCTTGAATGTTATTTGAGGTGTATGTCTGGTGAAAAGCCCAAGGAGTGGACCCAATGGATTGCTATGGCTGAGTTTTGGTATAATACCAACTTCCATTCTGCTATACAAACTACACCCTTTGAAGTGTTGTATGGTCAATCACCACCTATCCATATGCCTTATTTACCTGGAGAAAGCAATGTGGAAGCTGTGGATAGAAGTATGCAAGCCAGAGAACAAGTGGTGGAGATGCTTAAATTTCATTTGAAGAGAGCCCAGGATAGAATGAAAAGTTTAGTAGACAAGCATAGAACTGACAGAGAATTTGAAGAGGGAGTTTGGGTTTACTTGAAATTGCAGCCTTATAGACAATCAACCAATAGACCAACTCCTTACAACAAGCTGTCATCAAAATACTATGGTCCTTTTCAGATACTAGAAAGAGTTGGCAAGGTAGCTTACAAGTTACAGTTACCAAGTGGCAGCCAAATCCATCCAGTGTTCCATGTGTCCCAGCTCAAGCTTTGTAAAGGAAGTGTAGATCAACCTGGCACTTTGCCTTTGCCCATGTGTGATGACAGAGGTATGATGTCAGTGTTTCCAGCCAAGATTTTGGACAGAAGACTTGGGAAGATGAATAATAGGGCTGTGGCTTATGTTCTGGTTCAATGGTCCAATGGGAGTGTTGAAGAAGCTACATGGGAATTGTACTCAGAATTGCTCAAAAGTTACCCTGAAGCTGATCAACTGATGGCTGCTTATAATCAAGTTTGACTGTGGAAAGTCAAATTCTAAGAGGGATGGATTTGATACGTGCTAAAAATGATTCAAGCTAAAGACACGTGGATGGCACGTGACAACTCAAAAGTTTGTTACTAAAAAGAGCGGGAAAGTTTGTTAGCTTAGTATTCCCAGTTTTCACTTGTATAAATACCCAACTATCATTTCAGTTGTATTCATTCACTAATTCAAGATTGTAATCTTTTCTCTCTCAATTCCATTACAACTTTGTGAATCATTGATATCAAATACGGTTACATTTCTTCTTCATATGTTCCCCTGTTTGATTATCACATAACGACTACATTTCACATTGATTTCTAGTTGTTATATCTTTGTACGTATCATTTTGTTGGTTAATTTAATGTTTCCCAGATCAAGGTAAAAATAATTAATGGTACCGGATATTCACTTGAAATCGTGTTATCACTTTCCAATAGAAACTATTCATCCCTATGCCTGTGTTACACGAATATCTCTATGGGATAAGACCAAGTGTAGCTCTTGTTTTAGGCACAAATCAAGATCCAAATTTGTATTTAGTGTTTAGGGTTGTGTTGTATCATGTACAGGCAAATCTGTTATGACCTCCATTTATAATAGAGTTTACTTAAACCCTAACCCATGTAATTATGTATAATTAACGGCCCATTAATTATATTATAATAGTTTTTATAATAGTAGGAATAAGTGGTTACCCGCGGAAACATTAAGTTTACCAGCAGGAACAAGATTATCAGCAGGAATAAGCTTATCAGCAGAAAAAGGCTAAGCTTATCAGCAGAAACAATCTTATCAGCAGGAATAAGTTTATCAGCTGAAACAAGATAAGTTTATCAGCAGAAACCACTATATGAGTCAGGGTATTCAGTGACCAAATGGGTGTACACTCCGTACCTCCAAACCCATTACCAGGTGTGAATTAATCCCTCAAGTGTGTGACAACTGGAAAATTAGGGAGACTTTAAAACCCGCATTACATTAAAAGTTTGAAGTTTTATTATATAATTAAAATGTTATTCGTAACTGATTTGGGAAAATTTGGACCGATGTTTTAAACTTTGAAGTTTATGATATATTGAATTCAAGTTATTGATTTATTATGAGATATATATGTCGTGAACTATTGTTGAGACGTTTTTGTTGCACTACGTTGACTCCGGCACTAGAAAAACCTAACGAGTTTACATCTTTTGAATAACGGTCGCGATTATCTGTTAAATGAACATTTTTATATCTATGTATTTCAGGAAGTGTTTTTGGGAAGTTAATGACGACGTGTACGAATATGTTTGGCGACATTTAATACTTTTATGAACGAGTAATCGTGTTACGGGAAACACCGATTAAAAATATTTCACTAAACATTAAGGTTATTGTGGCTAGTTTTGGAAACGTGAAACATAAGGGACCAATGTGCAAAATTCGGGTATATAACCCTTTCCCCTAACCCTAACCCTCATAATAATCAAAAACAAACACACCTTTCTCCTCCCTTTTGCTAGCCGCCGGCTGCCACCCACGAACCACCACCACCGCCGACCTCCACACAACACCACCACTAGGGGTGGAAATGAGCCGAGCCGCTCGGGAAAAGCTCGGGATCGGATTGGTAAAAAGCTCGAACGAGCCGAGCCTAAACGAGCTAGAGTTCGAGCTCGAGCCTAAGTTGCAGCTCGTTTATTAATCGAGCTCGAGCTCGAGCTTTATATAAAAAGCTTGTTTGGGCTCGCGAGCCTAAACGAGCCTAAACAAAAATATGATATTTTAAATTATATACGAACCGAGCTCGAGCTTATTAACGAGCTCAATAAAGATATATTACGAGCCGAGCTCGAGCTCGAGCCAAGCTTTAACTTTTCATGGCCAAATCGAATAAACGAGCCGAGCTCGAGCCGAGCCCGAGCCTATATAATATTCCACGAGCCAAGCTCGAGCTTAAAGTTTAAGGCTCGAAACAAGCCGAGCTCGAGCTCGAGCCTTTTAAAACTTAAACGAGCCGAGCTCGAGCTCTGGCAGGCTCGGGCTCGGCTCGGCTCGTTTCCACCCCTAACCACCACCACCAAAATACTCACCATCCTTTCCTTGTTCTTGTGGTGTGAAGCACGCGCCCAAACAAACACCTCTCCCCGTCGTTTTCTTGATACCGCCGCCTACAAACACCTCACACCACTACACAATTAATTTTCTTGGTTTCCATTCGATTAGAAGGTGAGAAATCGCGGGTTACGCGTTGGGTTTGACTATTTTGAGTCAAACCCGGATTTAATCTTGATATTTGGGTGTTGAAATTTGAGATGAAAATGGGTTTTGATATAAAAATTGAAATGGTATCCATGGGTGTCGACTCTCATTTGATTGGTGCTCAGATTTGAATATTTGGATGCGTTTGGTTTTGTTTTTGACTCGTTAGAGTTCAACCGAGACCCTATGGTCTCGGTGTGATGATGTTTTTGGCTCGTTTGAGGGTCTAGCGAGACCCTTGGTCCGCTTGGTTTGATTCTTGGCTCGTTTGGGATCAATTTGATGCTTGTTGTTGTTGTTTGATGTTGCCGCGACCCACGAGGTCCGTTTGGCAGATTTGTGTGGGCTCGGGTGAGCCTAAGCCGAGACTAAATAGGTCTTGAGTTCGAGTCCTTGTGACTTGTGGTCTAGCCGAGACCCAAATGGGTCTCTCGGTTCGGGTTCGGCTTGGTTAACCAACCCGGATTACGTGAATCTTGATGACTTCTTGTTGTGTTTCATTTTGTTGTTATTATTGTTGTGGTATTTTGTTTTCGGCCGATGCATTTGGATGGGTCGAGACCCTTTGTGGTCTCGACAATGGGTTACTTTTGGATATTGTGGAGTTGTTGACGAAATGATATTGGGAACCGATTGCGAGACGGTTATTTAGAATGACGGAGATAGGTTAGAAAGGTGCCGTAGACGGACCTTATTGGTGTAGCATGTGATTATGGGACTTGATGACGGAGATGGATTACTTTTGGTTGAGTGTGATATTATTACTTTGGACTTTTGGTTGTGCGAGTCCAAGTCACGTTAACTTTCTAGTCAACGATTGATTTCGGCAAAACGCCTTAACACTTGGATTTGGTCAATGAGCCGAGAGTGATGACTCGGACATGTGACTCATCTTATATAACTTGACGTTAATAATAATCAAACTTAATAATAAAAACTCGTAATACTTATATTAATAATATAAACATTTATATAAATATATAAATGTGAAAACGTATATATATTTATACAAGTGCGCATATTAAGAATAAAATGATCACGAGTAATAAAATAATAATGTGACGATAAATATTATACTATGAAAATAGTATAATAAATGTCGGGAATGCTATTATAAAACAAACTATTATAAATAACGATATAATTATAACGTTAAATACACTACGAAATGAAATGCATTTTTGGAAACTAAAACGGGAAACTTACTAGTTATGCGAGATCGAGGTCACTTGAGTCCAAGTGGGCCATATTAATATTTACGTTTTGACTTTTGTGCTCGTCACGGATGTATAACGTTAATGTAATCATTTTCTATAACTATGTAACTTATTTGATTGACGGATTAAATAGGACCTACTTAGTTATATAAAAAGGGAATATTAATGGGTATTGTATCCTACCACGCCCATAGGTTGTGGTATGTGTACGGGAATAATGAGCTACTAAATATCTCGTGAGGTTTACCTAATTGACGAATTTGGTAAGTTTGACGATATATTTAGGGAACTTATTAAGCTTAGATACTTACCATATAGTATTCTATGTGCTATGTGATTTAGGTTTTGGGTATGATCTTGGAATAACATATTAGGTAAATAAGTTGTGGAGGATTACCAAGTCGACGGATTTGATAAACTTCGATGATTTATTTAAATAATATATTAGGCCAATATTAGACCTGTAGGTCGTTATTAGTATCTCTTTCGTTTTGATTTCATGGTTTGTGTTGAGTCGACCTTCCACCCGCATGGATACCAAACGCCAAACTAATAAGAGAATAATACGAGAAATGGATTTTTGGAAAGTAAAATGGAATACGTTCGGGATTGGGAATATTTGATTTTAAGGAAATGATTCTGAAAAGTGTTTATATTGTTAGGAAGTGCCGAGTCCGTAGTTGCTGTCTTTTGAGTTGTGATACTTCTTGATTCTACCGTTTTCATTGTGCTGATATCTGGACTTGAGGTGAGTCATAGCCCCACTTTTACTTTGAACTCTGTTTTCAATTCTTGGGGTGAGAAACGTGCAAATTGTTTTATGTGGACTATTATCGCTGTTTATTTAAAACTTGCTATGCTTATAGAACTAGGTAGTGTAGAGCATGTCGCATCCCTGCGAATGCATATTGAATTGATTGGTTGAGAAGCATGTCATATTGAACTAGGTAGTCTAGCTAGCAAGCGTTTTGCGTATATGTCCATTTGATTGAATTATGAATGTAAACCTATGATCTCACCAGCGAAAGCTGACTTTTAGCGCGTTTTCTCAGGTAATTAGGTTATGAATTTGGATGCTTGGATTGGAGGCTTGGCTTGGCAAAGTGGTTAAGGATCTATTTTCTCAAACTCTGATATGTATTTGTGGACCTATGTTTATCTTCATTCAAGCCTTACTTTGGATATTTTGGGATGAATGTAAACTTTAAAAACCCTGTTTGGTTTTGCTATACTTATGTTTACTTTATCTCGTTCTTTTATGACTTGTGATGGATACCAATCCACGTAGCACCCCGAAAGCTTGATTAGTCTTCCGCTGTACCAAATTTTGGGGGTGTTACAGATTGGTATCAGAGCCAAGGTTATAGAGAACTAGGTAATAAAAACCTAAACTATAACCAATTTTTATAGAAAACGATCCTCGACCAATGCCCGCCAGCCCGCCAAGCCGAGGTATCTTAGATTATGATTGAGATATTATGAGATGATGATTTTGATATGATATTTTGAGATGACTTCGGAATTATGGGTATGTTGACTATATGATATGATGGCGTTTGGAAACTTATATGGTTTAATTGTTTTGGAAATGTTTTAGTAATGCGGATTTGGAATAATTTTCTTGAACGATATGGTTGAGATTATACGATGATTTTAGTACAATATTTTGAGTTTCGTGGTTTATTTGTTTTGAAACACTTGCACCTACCCTACGCCGTTGTCACAGACCATGGCCTCCCATACGTTTGATGTTTCTGAGGATCTTCTTGCTGATCCACACTGCCCAGCACAGGTTACCATGGCTCCTGATGATCCTGACAGGATTGCCATGCATTCAGCTACTTGAGCACCGACATCAGTTACTTCTGCACCACCTGTTTCAGCTACTTCTCAGGGACCCTCATCTTCTTTGGGGCCTCCTGGCACTACGAGGCAGCTTACACTTCATCAGGCTTTGGCTCGTGTGGCTCCACGTTTCGCCCACCGAGCTATAACACGTATGTCTGTGCGCCCTGCTCCTTCACCTATGCACTTTGATGCTCACGCTTTTCTATTAGATGCACCACCCGCATCATCCCGTCGTCGTCCTAGTTCCCCTACACTATTGATGCGTGGGAATTGCACCCTCACAAAAGGTTTTACCTCTCGAGGGATCTTGAGAAGCTTACAACCCCCACCAGGCAGTGTACCTGATCGTTGTAGTAGTATAGTATAGTGACAAGTACTGGGGGATTGATCGTTCAACTCAGGAATAGTGTCGCTAGAATTAGAAAGTTTACTAAATTGAGTCTAGAGGTGAGGGATGATTCTTTTTGTATTTTTATATTTTTATGAAAGCAAGTAAAATCTCGGGTTTTGAAGGAGTGTGCGGAATTAGTTGCTAGCCAACTATCCCAATTTATCTAAAGATGCAATCAAAATAAAATAAAAGAAATGAAAATGAAACTAATTATACTAATGTGGTGTAAACAATGATAGGAAAAGTTGTGTTTACTTAGGTTTCATTACTCCCTAGATATCTTTTACAGGTTGATAGCTTGTTATAATTGCATGGATGACGGGTCATATTCCTTAATACTAGTCGTAGGGTCGTGTACAATATTCCCTAACTCTATATGATCCTACTTCACTCCTATGTCGAGCCGTTAGAAGCTCCTAACATGGGATCATTAGAATTCTCCTACGCATTAAATACAACCAAAAATCGTAGTACACCTCCGATCATGTTTCTTAAGACGTTCAAGCAAGTTACCAATGGAAGTCCGCCAGTTTTCTTAAGCCTAACATCGAATACAATCATCTGTAACAATTATAAACAAACAATCAACCCATAATTAACATCTAAGTTTCACTACATCTAAGCAAACACAAATGAAATCTAGCCTAGCATGTTAAATTGAAGACAAGCGTAAGATATATTCAAACAACACATAGACATATTGATTGAATTGAAAGAGTACTTATCTCAATTAGAACATGAAAGATTTAAAGGGTTGAAACCCTTGAAAAAGCTGGAAAAGTCGGACTAGGGTTTTTCCCTCAAAGTTGCACCCTAATGAATAAAATTTAGAAAACTATATACAGATTTTACAGGGTGACGGCGTCAAGAAGGAATTCATGACGCCGTCAACTCGCCGCCATAATGAAATCGTATTGCCTAGATCTGCTTGTGACGCCGTCATGTGTAAAATTGTTCTGGGCCGTCACCAATACTTGGACCATGACCTTGGGTGACGTCGTCATCTCCTATGCACAAAACTCACTGGACCGTCATGGATATCTTCCACATCCACCCCCTTTGTGACACTTGACGCCGTCATGTGGAGAGTTGTGACGCCGTCAGGTACTATTCCCAGCAAGGAAAATTGAGACTTTGCCGTTTTCTTCACTTTAATGCTCTAAAAACGTCCAAAATGCTTCATTTTCCAGATTTCTCTCCAAAAGTACCTAAAATGACAAAAGGAACGATTTAGAGCAATATTTGATCAAATAAATTCAAATTCGGGCTTAAATGACCCCTTAAAAGTGGTTCACTTTTCGCCTCATCAACTATCACCTCATGGTTCACCTGTTCCGAGACGACGATTGATGGAGTACCCCTCCGATGAGGAGGAGGAGTACGAGGGTGAGGAGGAGGCCGATGACCCTCAGGAGGTTGAGCAGAGGGATGATGACCCTCAGGAGGTCGAGCAGAGGGATGATGACCCACAGGAGGGTGAGGAGGAGGATGATCCTCAGGAGGAGGAGATGCCTGATGATGATGGTTTGCCAGCTCACAGCCCTGCACATTCAGCAGATTCTGCAGAGCCTGATTCTCTGATACATCAGCTAGAGCCGGTTTCACCTGATCACCCATTTTTACTTGATTCTCCACCTGGCAGTCTCGTAGCGTCAGACGCGCCATCTGAGATATCTGCTGAGTCTGCAGATTTGGGTGAGACTGGCAGGATTTGGGCACAGATTACCGCACAGGGCGAGAGGATCTCGCGGATGGCAGATCGGATTGATAGAGTGATCGTTGAGTTTATAGGTGAGTTGAGGGTGGATTTGGTTACTGTTGGGAGGAGGACTACAGAGATTAAGAGAGGTATGATGGAGGTACATGAGCAGATAGAGAGTTTGCAGAGAGGTTTCAGCACGGCTCGCGTGGTAGATCGCAAGCTGTGGCAGAGGAACACTAAGTTGGAGAAGGAGGTTGCAGACGTCAAGAGGGATAGTGATACACACAGTGTCGAGTTTGGATCGTTATGGAGAGAGTTAGATGGTCTGAGAGCCGAGTTGAGGAGTCTACGCCGACAAGATGGCTAGATAGTTTGGACTATGTTGTTATGTTGCTTTCTAAACCAAGGAGTGTTTGGTTAGAAAAGCTAGTTATCTTATCTTTGATGTATTTCAGTGGTATGTTCGTCTTGTTTGGAACGATTGGTATCTTTTATTGTCTTTGGTAGTTGGAACGATGTTTTGATCGCTGTTTGTATGGATGATGGTTATTTTGTGTGATGTTATGTGGTTTCGGATGTTATGAAATTGCGTTCATGTTTGTTTGATTTATGTCTTGTGGTGAATTGTTGATATTCTACCAATGTCTTGGCTTCATCTACCCAAATCTTGTTGAGCGTACAATAAATAATATCGGAGACTTATGAACCTTGTATTGTGTTTCAGATCAATGGCCCCACGACGAAACCCTGTCAGAGCTACCCGAACTGGTCCTGCAGTGACTACCCCTGGTCGCCGAGGACGTCGTCCTACTCGAAATATTGAAACCCCTACTCCCAACAACCTGGACACCACCAATCGCAATGACAGGAATCAAAATGTCGATGTCCAGGGAGACAATGATCCTACTCCACCAAATGCACCAACTGTGGATCAAGCTATGATCAATCAACTTGTGGAACAACGTGTTGCCGAACTACTAGCTGAGTCGAATCATTCCAATAACTCAGCTGGAACTTTTCCACCTGTTCGTATCACTGGATGTAACTACAAGGAGTTTCGAATCTGTGGACCCATTGAGTTTGGTGAAACTGAAGGAGTTGTCTACTTGATCAGGTGGATAGAGAAAACTGAGTCAGTGTTCACTGTTAGCAATTGTGCAGAGAATGCAAAGGTAAAGTTTGCTTCTTTTACTTTTAAGGATGAAGCATTAACATGGTGGAACAATTACCAAAATTCGGTTGGGAGTGAAGTGACCTATGCCATGACTTGGGAGCAGTTCAAGTCCTTGCTAATTCAGACTTACTGACCAAGGAATGAAGTTAAGAAGTTAGAGATTGAGTTGGAATCACAAAGTGAAGGGTACTGACATGACGACTTACAATCGTCGTTACCAGGAGTTAGCTCTGCTTTGCCTAGATATGGTCAAGACTGAGACTCAAAAGATTGAGAGGTACACCGATGGGTTACCTATGGCTACTAGGAACGACGTGATTGCTGCTAAGCCTGCTACCATTCATGAAGCCATCACGATCGCTCAACAATTGATGGATTCGTTAGAACTGGAAGAACCTGAGAAGGATAAAAATGGAAAGAGGAAGAGAGACCATCACTCTAAAGGTAATGATCGTCGAAACAAGCGACAAGCTGTTGCTAAGGTTTATGCTATTGGGGATGGAGATAAGAGGAACCACAATGGAGATACGCCCAAATGTGGCCGCTGTTACAAGAATCATTCTGGACGATGTACTGTGGTGTGCAAGAATTGCTCAAAGATGGGGCACATAGCTAAGGACTGTAGAGCTCGACCACTTACTATGGTTCAAATTACTCCTGAAGCTATGAGTAAGGCGAATGTTACATGTTTTGGATGTGGGAAGAAGGGACACTATACGAATGAGTGCATAGAATCGTGGAACCGAGGAAATCAAGGATCGGGTGGTAATGGGTACAATCATGGAAACCGTGGAACTGGAGGAAATCGTGGACGACATGACAATGAGAACCAGCGTGTGGAAGCAGGAGCTGCTCATGGGAGAGTGTATGCAATTGGAAGCGAGAGAGGAGAAGACCCGAACATCGTTACTGGTACGTTCCTTCTCAATAACCGTTATGCTTCCATACTATTTGATACTGGTGCCGACAAGAGTTTTGTGTCCACTATTTTTGCACCCTTACTAGAAAACCCCCCGATGGCCTTAGGGATTGGTTATGATGTAGAGTTAGCTAATGGAAACGTAGAAAGGATTAAGACTATCATCCGCGGTTGCACGTTAAATTTCTTGAATTACCCTTTCAACGTAGATCTTCTACCCGTCACGTTAGGAAGTTTCGATGTCATTATTGGTATGGATTGGTTGTCGAAGTATCGTGCTCACATAGTTTGCGATGAGAAAATTGTGCGTGTGCCATATGGCCAGGAGATTTTGAATATACAAGGAGATCGAAAAGGTTTGAGGAGCCCATCCAGATTAGCATTCATCTCTTTCACTAAGCTACCGAGGCTAATGGAAAAAGGATGTTGCCTTTTCTTAGCACAAATTTCTGAGATAGGAGGGAAGGAAAAGAAAGAAAGAGGTATTGAAGATGTATCGATAGTTCGTGACTTTCCGGATGTATTCCCAGATGATTTGCCAGGAATCCCGCCCCTTAGACAAGTGGATTTTCAGATTGAGTTGATACCTGGTGCTGCACCCGTGGCACGGGTACCTTATCAACTTGCACTGACTGAACTAGAAGAGTTGTCGAAACAATTGACGGAGTTAACAGAAAAGGGGTTTATAAGACCAAGTTCTTCACCTTGGGGAGCCACAGTTTTATTCGTAAAGAAGAAGGATGGATCATTTCGTATGTGTATTGATTACCGAGAGCTGAACAAGTTAACGGTGAAGAATTGATACCCGTTACTGAGGATCGACGACTTGTTCGATCAGCTGGAAGGATCGAGTGTGTATTCGAAGATCGATCTGAGATCAGGGTATCATCAACTTAGAGTGCGCGTGGAAGATATTCCGAAAATGGCTTTCAGAACCCGTTACGGGCATTACGAGTTCCAAGTGATGCCGTTTGGGTTGACTAACGCACCGGCAGTATTCATGGATCTCATGAATCGGGTGTGTAAGCCTTACTTGGACAAGTTTGTGATCGTGTTTATCGACGACATCCTGATCTATTCGAAGAGTGAGAAAGAATATGAGGAGCATCTAAGACTTATCTTAGAATTGCTCAGGCAGGAGAAGTTGTATGCGAAGTTTTCCAAATGTGAGTTTTGGATCCCGACGGTACAATTCTTAGGTCATGTGATTGATAGTCAAGGAGTTCATGTAGATCCCGCTAAGATTGAAGCTATTAAAGATTGGGCCGCACAAACAAACAAGTCAAAAATGGCCTCAAATGAAATGAAAATGCATAATGCGTCAAACAAACCAAGTAGTACACGAAACATATAACGTCAATCAAGTCAAGTTTCAAGTCAAAGCTAAGGTCAAAGATATGACCTTAAGAGTCGATAAGTTCTCGTTCGAAGGGTCAATCTCTTATCAAATTCGTCAACCTGATAAGCTTAACCATTCTTCCGTTTACTTATTGATTCCAAAGTTATATCGTATATATACGAGTCGTAGGATACATTTCCTATTAATATTGTCACTTGGTATTTTTATTGAGCTCCTATTGGGCTCGTCAGTCCAATAGGTTCAACAAACGTACTAAATGATCTATTAATGTTAAATCAATTCGTAACTTCAAAAATAAATGAGGGTAATAAATACTAAATGAAAACTAATATCTATTTAGTTTCACGTGCACTCGAACATTTAGTAACTCTCGTCGTACAACATTTGTTTTGAAAACTTTTTAGGTTTTATTTCCAAAACATTTCCGTATAATCACAAAAGCCGATTCGTTTTAATAAAGTTCCTAATAAATATTAATCTAATTTAATAGTTAATAGTTATCGTTAACGTTATTATTTATTTATTACGTTGCTCATTTAATATATGAACCTTGATATGGGGACCTAATACATGGGTCTAATCATGGACCTAATGCTTAAAATACTTGTACAGTGCATGTACTGTACAAGTATTTTAAGCATTAGGTCCATGATTATGCCTATGTATTAGGTCTATTAATCAAATTCCTTAATATATATAAGTGGACATGTATAGGGTAGGGTTATAATAAAAAGTCTCTTAAAATAAAAAGTCTAGGAAGACGGATTTTGGTGCATCACAGTCACAAAGTTACTGCATCACATTTTTAAGTCACTGCATCACAATCATAAATTTTAGTGCATCACAGTTACTGCATCACAGCTATAAAAAGTTATGACATTACAGTTAGTGCATTGCAGTTATTAAGTTATTGCATCACATTTAAATTCACTGCATCATAGTTATAAATTTAGTGCATCAGAGACCTTTTATTCTTTTTATTTTAAAACCCTTTTTATTTTAACCCGAACACACATATATATATATATATATATATATATATAAACAAGTTAGCCGTTATAAATGAATTTTAATGAGTTATTATTTATCCGAGTTCACGTGTCCGAGTCATCACTTCCCGGTCTACATAATCAATAAAGTCTAAAAAATCCATGTTACGGCATTGTCAAAGTAGCCATTGACTAGAAAGTCAAGATATCTCCGACGTTGCACAACCTCACAATTATTATAAAATAAATATTCTCCGTCTCATCATCAAACCAAGTCCAATATTCCCAAACAATACTTCAACATCACGAGGTCGTCTACTACACTCGTCTAACCTAAACTCCGTCATTCTAAACCGTCTCACAATCGATTCCCAATATCCAAAATGCAATCCCATAATATCAATACTTCAACAAATAAGTTACCACAAGCTTCAATATTACCATTTTAGTCGAAATGTTATAACGTTAACCATATACTTCAAAAACTCAAATAACCCATAATAAACATAACCAAAACATTAACATAACAAGAAAAATAACCTAAGTCGGCTACTAGGACCAAAACCACGACCATAGGGTCACGGCTAGCACTAGTACGAGCCAAACCCGCGGCCAAAGGGCCTTGGGGTCCTCGGCTACACAACCAAACACAACCAAACACAACCAAACTCGTTCCAAACACAACCAAATCAATACCAAATCACCTAATATGCATCAAGAATCAACCACAAGTCATAAAATGGGTCAAAAACAACAAAACCCATAAAAATTTCGTGGGTTACCCCTCGACCCAACATAAATCCGAGACCTAACACCCTTAAATCGATACCAAACTTGTTTGTTTCATGTTTTTATTAACCAAAAACCTTTAAAATATAAAAACCCACTTAGTTTAATCCCAAATTTACAAGTTCTTGTAAGTTTGACTCGGATTAAAGTCAAACCTCCAAGAAAAGTTAACTAGCTCACATTTTCTTACAAATTTATCAAGATTTAATTAACAAGGATGGTGTAGGTAATGATGGGTAGCTCGAATTTGATGGGAAATGAGTGTTGGAGGTTGTTTGAATGTGTAAAAATTATATAGAAATGATGGGGATGTGATGGAGATTAATTTGGAGATGTTAGATTGTAAAAAAAAATGGTGTGCGTGTGTGTTGTGTGTGTCGCCGGCGCAAGAGAAGAGAGGGGAAAGAAGAAGAGAGTGTTGGTGAGGGTGAAATGGTGAGGGTTAGGGTTAGGAGTTTATTGGTTATAATTTGTAGAAATTGCATTTTCGTCCCCGTTTTCTTAGTTATTTGGCCACAAGGGTTCGGGATAGGGACTAGTGATGAAATTAACATTATCTCACTCAGTTTAACTTATTTTCATTCCCGGAAAAATATTAGATGTCACCGTTTGTGTTTTTAAACATTACCGTTGGGTTTAAATACGTTTTTACGTAAGAGGTGATAATAAATACGTTTATAAAATAAAACGTAATGTTTTCTAAATTTTTGTTGACAAAATCAAATCGGCACTAGAAAAATGTGTCATCACCACTCTCGGGTTCATTTATGTTGTTTCATGGTTCGTAGCTTAAGTTTCCCAAATATTTAACTATAATTACGTTCATCGAAGAAATAAATTCATAAATTGTTTATCTCGCATTTGATTAAGATTTCTAGTGTCAAAGTCACGTAGTGCCTACTTTAAGGTATATAGGTAAACTAAATGGACGCAGAGTGATAAACACGTTATAAAAACTTCTAGTTTCCTCAAAATTTCACGAGACTCGGTAAAATCATCGATAGTTTAAATTTTACGTTTATGAAAATGTAATGCGGTAAATTTGAAAAGGGTCCCTAAATTACCGGTTGTCACATATATGGACATATAAGAATTTAACCGTGAAAATTGTGATATAAGTACAACTAATAAGTATGTAGGAGTTTTTCATAATGTAATAATATTAATTAATATTTTGTAAAAATTTTATTGGATGAAAGATTTAACTTTGTTTAGCTGACGTAGATGTTAATGTTGAGGTTGGTGTTGTTGTTTAACTTTAACTATTGATATCATATTGTACAAAATGTGCAAACTCAGTAGCAAATAATGAGCATTAATGAAGTTAAAATATACTCCGTAAAGTTTTTTAAGAATTTTTTTCCGGATATCCGTATATAAACTTTAAATAATAATTAGATGAGTCGTTATAAGTACAATCGCGTATATTTATTTTCATATCATAGTAACTCGTACCTACCTTTGAATCATATGATTTCATCGTTTGACATTTCGGTTAAATTTTTTTTTGGAACCCTAACAGGAAAATTGATGATGCAAGACTTATGTACGGTGCAAAACTATCTCCTTCAGCAAGCCAAAAGGGTTTCAATTTTTTTGTGATAGGCTGATGCAACTATCCAACCATATGGTTTCTTTGGAGTGTTTCTTTAAAGGGGCCTTTAACAGTAAGTCGTTATCTTAATTATATTTGGTTTGCTGTACATCTTCTTTTTTGGTTGATCGTATTTCAGTAATACAAGTGTTTCTGTCACGGTTGATCTTAGCCATACACCTATTTGTGATTTAACTGGAGGTACTGTGTCTTGGTTTTTGTAAATGTCAAAATTTGTTGCAGCTATGACGCGTATTACTATGCGTGACCTTTTTGCATTTGCTTTTTCCATGTTTCACAGGTGTAAATATATTCGGGGATACTATGCGTAGTTCGGATAAGGACCATATAGAGGTGTCACTTGCAGGTGAGTCAATGGTTATGCCTAATAAACGTCTGCATGTGATATGTGCAGAACCGTTTTAGTTTATTTCCTTTAAACGCCTGCATGTGATATGTGGAGAACTGGATTTGAGAAAATGGCCATGTTTATTACTTTCAATGTTCTATCTAATCAACTAAGAGAGGCCGCAATCATTTATCGTTTGAACTTACTGTCTGCAAAAAAAATTTACAATCGGCAGATGCTAGAATCAAGGTAGCGACATGAAACTGGATTTAAGATGGGTCGTTACTATGCATTATCACTTGTCTACAACACTTTTGCTGGATAAAAACTTATGTTTGAAAGCGATATATTTGGGTCTTTTCAGGGGTGTCCAGTTTATGATAGTATGTTTGAAGTTGAATTTAATGTTACGCATAACAAAATGACATTTGGCACTAAAAAAAATGCAACTGCTTTGACCCATTGAGTTTTACGGTTCTTTATAATTGGCTATCAAGTTTGATCATGGATGTATAAATTGTTAATAAATCAAGGTCGTTGTAGATATAACGGTTTTATAAAAGGAGCACCATGTGACGCTAAAAAAATAAGTGTTGTCGATGTAGTGATTTACTTTTAATGGATAATGAGATAAAATTAAAATGGGTCGTGCGGGTCAAACGCGTATATTCAAAGTACATTAAACCTTCTGAACTGTTATATATAACCCTTAAAAAGACAAAAGAGTTATTAGTATTTGCAGATTGACATGAGCTTCCAAGTTAATAGTATCTTACCTATGTGTTTTTTCAGGGTATGAGGTGCAATCGAGTGGCGACGAGCATGTCTTCTATTGGCCTCTATGTACCACGAAGCACCACAATTCAATGTTGCTGCCATACAAGCGTCTAAAGTTCAAGCCACGGTCGGCCCAACATTTTTATTTTATTATATTTTATTTTTTATTTTTTGTGCCACAGAGTGTGTTGTAGCAGGTCAACTCTTCAAATGTATGGCTGCCAAGTTATCCAGAAGATAATAACCAGCTTATTTTAGTTTATCAACTGTTGGGTCATTTTTTAACATAAAGTAACCACTAACCACTCCAAAGTTTGTCTCAAAAGACATAATTAGTCACGGGAATGGTGTTAGAAATATAACATTTTCAGGTAATGATGTTAGAAATATAACTTGGTTTCAGCTGGGAAATGTGTGAGCAGAATATCTTTTTGATACAGTTGTTTGGTCACAGTGCTTTACGATTAGGGGTTTTTATTAATTGGATTAACCCGAAAAAATAACGAGCCATTTTGCTTTTGGTTACTCGGTTTTCGGTTATTGGGATAATGCATCGGTTTATGGTTATAACTGAAAATTCAATATAGTTATCGGAATGGTTTTGGTTCCTTAAAACCTTCTTAACCAGAGACGTCATTAATACAATAACAGCATGTTATGTGCTACTGTACAAGAAACACATCAGTTGATGTGTTTCTTCTTCAGGGACTTAAGGATTTGTATACTCATTTGGCACCCATTCAACATTTAAATCTAAAAGTAAGTTTCTGTTTACTGCCTGCTTCTGTATTTGTAGACATGAGTTTCATTTGTAACAGGTACCAAGCTATTTATTTTTATTTGCGTATTTAGAGGGTGTTTGGGTTTGCGTTTTGAAGTAGATTGTCTAATCCTGTTTGCGTAACGCGGATAACAAAAAGGTAGTGTTTGAAAAAGGATCGTGGGAGAATGTAGTTTCCAAAGCGTTGGTTGAGACCTGTTCTTTGAAAACACCATTTTGCTAACTTCTAACCTCTTTTGTAAATCCAATCCCAAACAATCCATTACTATAAATAGGCAGATACGTAGTTTACTAAAAACTCTTTTTTCTATTTAAAAAGTAAGCAATCCCAGACAACTGGACTTCAAACTGATATACTGAAGTTCATGTTTATTGCATGTTATTTATTCGATTTGTGACAGCCAGCAGCCGGCATATTCCTTAAACTAAAAATGGTTGGATACTTATTTTCATTTGATGTATGAGTGTCTTTATTGTTATTCAGGTTGGTCCTCAATGCACAAACTGTGCTGTCATTATAGGGGTAAAGTTTTTTGTTCCACTCATGCTAAGTTGTTACGGAAGATTTGTTTCACTCATGCTACGTTTTCCTTTTTTGCAAACAATGAACTGTTAATATTTCAAGGCTTCAAGCCAAGAAGCATTAAATCCAGACACACCAGCAGCGAAGCAAGCTGCATTCCAGCAGCAAATCCGAAATAATGTAGATTTGATGGCCCAATGGGTTTTGGGTGGAATTAGTTTATTTAGCTACTTACATATCCATTTATTTCATAATGTCAGGTTTTCGGCCTTTAGATGTGAATGTCAGAGTCATCCGGAGTTGGCCCAAGTTGTTCTTGGCAACGACCTACATAAGTTGCAGACCAATTTAAGAGCATGTCACAATCAAAGATCTGAATTACGTTGACAACAAGAAGAATAGATGGAAAGTTGCTAGGCAATTAGTATAAGAAAAGTATTTCATTGTATACATATCCTATGTAAATTACTAAATTTTGTATTTCAACATTCAACATATATACTTTGTTCTAATTTGTTGTTTGTCCAAAACAGGGCACTACTTTATGCAGGCCCTTTTGACGTGGGAGCACAAAGGAAAATTGAGGCTGTAGTATACTAGGTATATGGAATTTCAAAATTTTTTAATTTAAATAGTTATAACTAATAGTAGTACAACGGTTTTGAAAGACTTACCCCCTCCTCTTAATCCCTTATAATATTTTAGCCTTACACTTAAATGGTGTAAACTTACATACTGAAATATTTAGTTTTAGCATCTATGAATAAAGTATCTCTACACACCTTTCGTACATTCAAATATTGATCTTGGACAGTTTTCAGTAGCCCATTTTATTGATATGCAAGACTTGATTAGGTTCTAATGGAAGTTTGCATTTGTGTTTCATGTATACTAGTACCTTCTTTTAGGTGGTTTAGCGTCACATCCTTCAGCAGAATGTTCATCTCCGTCCGCTACTAAGGTAGGGTCAGTTGTAAGGTATGCACAAAGTCCCCTGTGTATGGGTTTTGCGGGTCTTCCGTAACAAATTAAAATTACATATTAGTTGCACTGTTTGATATCCCAAACAACCTCTATAAGAAGCTTACTAAGCCTTCCCAAACAGTCTATGAATTCAAGTTGAGATTGCTTATTGAAAAGGGCTGATTTTTTTTAAAGTAATAGGCAACTGAAAAAAGCAATTTTAAACAGCACCTTATGCAAAACAAATAAGCTTTTTGAATGTTTAAATGAAACTGTTTACTTCATTGTGGATGTTCGGAAAAGATGACTATCCATTATAGATTTGTTACTTATGCACTATAAGTCTATAAGAGTATTAAGGAGTAGTAGAACAGATGATTACCAATTTCCTTTTCTTTAGTTTCTTTTTAACAGCATTTAAAAGTCCCTGCTCATATATCTCATTAACTATTTTGTTTGACCAACCTCTTTTATAAATCTATACTTTCAAAAGTACATAATCATGAGTTGATGTACAATCTTTTATTAGAGCAAGTTCACATTATTATTAGGAATTTCAAGTTGTGGGTCATAATTGTTGATTTTTTATATTATGAGCAGGAGGTGCGGACTGACATGAAAGAAGTCTCATGGGTTTTTCTCTTATTAAGAACACTTAAGCTGCACCAACCGGCCCGCTATCATTTACTTTTTGTTTACTAAAAATTGTAGTGAAATCGAACTCTTTTTATAATATACAATTAGAACATGTATGAACCTTCGATGTTTATAAAAATTTATAAACAAGCTATTTTAAGAACATATAAATTGTTGAGCATTTTCTTCCCCATGAAATTTATCAAATACTTAATATGCACTATTAACATGTAAGGAGCAGTGCTTCTCTTTTTTATTGTTTAAACAAGTCTGCTCCGAATTATTGGAAATTTGTAATAAAAGTTGGGCATATCAAATACTTAATATGCACTATTAACATGTAAGGAGCAGGCTTGAACTTACGACCTCTAGCTTGGTGGGTAACTCACAACATACTACTAGACCAAAGGCCTTGGGTTCCAATTAACTCACAATAACTACACGCAGTGAATGCAACAACTTACATACCATATTAGCTACTCGAATTGAGCCTGATTTGAAATAAAACCGATCCACAATTCAATCCTCCATTTAGTTGCATTTTTTTATCTTCAATCCTCTATTTGGTTGCATTTTTTTAAAATTTTTTTAATGCTCAATTAGTACATGTTAGTTTCTATTTGAATGTTACTATTAGGCTTTCTCGGTTTATATAGGTACTATTTAATATCAATGATACTATTAGGCTTTCTCAATTAAGATAAAGGATTGAATTAAAGCTATAGATATATGTTCGATTTTAGATTCTATAATTTATGTTTTTTTATATTAAATTATTCTCTTTATGTTTTTTTAATACCGCCAAGATGCTTTCGCAACAAGAGAACATAAAAGACTTGGCACGTCGCCTTTGAATTGTAAAAATTTGAAAAATTGTTGTAGCATTGTTTTTCCATCTTTATCTTTGTGTTTACATGATTACAATTTTAAGGTAATATGAGATGAAAGAAAATGATTGGTGGAAAGAATGCAATAGTTATCAATAATTGGTCAAAAATTGTTGTAGCATTTTTTTTTTTTTATTTTTTTTTTTTTTTAAGATTTTGGACTATTGTGTTCCATATAACGTATTTTTGATTATTATCAAATATATACTTTAAGTTTGTTTATCGAGATGTATTTCTTTCTCACTTATAACCGCATAATATACAATGTCATTTGCTACATTATTTGACGTTACCTAAAAATACCCGTGAATTTTGGGTCTTTTAATCAAAATCCCTCTAAAATACCGCGGATTCCGCGGGTCTATAAGCTAGTCCATATATAAACTTTAAATAATAATTACATGAGTCGTTATAAGTACAATCGCGTATATTTATTTTCATATAACAGTAACTCGTACTTACCATTTGATATTTGTATTATCGTTAATAATAATTTAACTGTATTTAATATTCAAACCCGTATACATATAGATTAAGCTTTTAAACATGATAACATGAGTTCTTATTTATATTTAACGTACATAGTAAAAAGATATTTTAATAGATGAAAGTTTAAAACTAACATTTATTTTAAAAGTATTTAACGTATATTAAAACTAATTCGTGCATTTATAAAATTTTGTAAGTTTAATAGATAGAAGTCTCAAACCAATACTAATACTCATATAATTGTAAACAAAGTTCATATTATAAAGTGTAGCGGGTATAAAGTGTAAGAGATTATTTGTTTATTATCTAAAGTTATCAAGAAATATGGAAATTTATAATTTTATACTTAACTCCATATAATATATATAAAATTCGACTACTAATGTTTTATCAATTACCTTATCTTTTTTTAAGTTTTTATTTTCATAAATTTGACACCTATATTTTTATGTGTTTTTTTCCTCAATCAAATTCTCTACCAAATTTATTAAAGTTTGACCAAAATCAATTCAATTTTGACTTTTTATTGGTCAATCATATTGCTCGATTTCGCCTATGTGTCAAAATCGAGCTTTTCTATTGGTCTAATTTTTTTCCATTTGGAAAAAATACATAAAAGATAATGCAAATGTAGATTTTCATAATTATATTCATTTGAACTTAGTAAAAATTGAATATCTATGTATTCTAATATAATGCACTTTTGTACCACCCTTTGAAGCTTTTAAAAATTTAATGCGCTGATGTGTCTTGATGGAGAGGGCATAGATATTTTAGTAAAGTACAACTCTCATTCAGCGTTCTAAAAACTTCTTCTATGAAACTTCTACAATATGATTCAAATATGGTTTTCAATTCAACATTAAAATCCTGGCATTTAAACAATCATCCAAAAATAACAGTTTCATCTCTATACCATAACGATTCAAAAATACCTATTAATGTCACCAATTCAAAATAATATCACTGATTCAAAATAAATTCCATATTATCAATTCAAGATCAAAATATTTAAAAATAACAGTTTTGATCAATGAGGTTCAACCGATTCAAAAACACCATGGATCTCTACTTTCGTTCTATGAATATGCCAGTGATTCTATGAATCAATTTAAGTCGAATCTTTTTTCTAATTCTTTAGCATGATAATTTTTTGTTTGATTTTGCAGGTTCAAATTAATAACTACATCTAAATATTTGTAAGTAGTCTGATGTGTTAACTTTTTATAATTGTGTTATACGGATTTGCGTTTGCGATTTGTTTATTTAAATCTATTTTTATATAGGATTACATTTATATATTATTTATTTATTTAATTTTTTGAATAGGCTTTTGTGATGAAGAAATCTAAAAAAGAAATCGGGAAGAAAATAAGAAGCACACATTGTTGTCGATGAAGGTAAATTCTTTACAATTTGAATGATAGATTGGTTGTATTGTTTATGGGTGTTTGATGTCCAAAGGCTATTTGTTAATTTGTGTGTGTTTTGCATGCCCACAAACTGCTTGATGAAATGTATGTAAGAACCAAATATGAATTAAAGTCGTCCACTTTAGTTTGTTGTTTTAGCGATCCAAGGTCGTGTAATTGCAACTAATATATCGATTATTTGTTCACATCATTATTTGTTCTCCTTTTACTTCCTAATGAAAAAACATTAATGTAATATCATTAGTTCTCTTTATAATTTTAAAAAAGTTTTGATCGGTTTCTGTTACTTTGTTGATAATGATAGTTTTGGTTGATTTGTGGTTTGATAGAAGGACAACATGTAAATTCACTTTGTTTGCAGCACATGGCCAACAAGAAACGGCTGCAATGGTAAGCCTCATTATATAGGCAGCACCATGATCTTTTATTTTGGTTAATGTACTGGATTTCAATACATGATACAATGTCATCTAAAGATTTTTTATTCGGGTTTTGACAAAAAAAGTAATATTTTATAGATAGTGAATATTTCTACCTAAAACAGGCATGATTGAAGTGCTTATGATATATATGCTCTATTGTCTATAAGTGGAACATCTACTGAGGTAACTTTATGTTCTACCTTTTATTATTATTAAAATTGAAACATACAAAATTATATGAAAACATGATAGATATTTTCTTATAATCTTATGCAGACATATGAATTTGATCCTTGTGGTTTATGCAACGTTGAAAGTTACTTGAACATTCCTGTAGTCCAAAAAGTGCTTCATGAAAATGTCACAGGCATTCCTGGACAATGGCGAGATTGCAAGTAAGACCGTTTTCCCAAATATTAACTTTACATCAGTTCATGATTTTTTATTTTATTTTATTTTATTTTCCTAAAGAAGGTTTGTATTGTTGCTTTTTGTTCATAATGACAAGATATCTGATAATTGGAACAACGAACTAAGCTATTGTCTTGCCAACCATCCAAAAAGTTTATATATAGTGGCATTCATTTTGCGCTTTACAGGCAGCAATTACATATCTATATCAAATCTATAACAAATGTTCAATCACCACCACTACCGCAAATGTTCATATATATATTTTTTAATAACTTGGTGATTACTTATCGAAAATTAACGTTATTGTTTGTGTGTTTTTTAAAGTTTGTTATCAAAATATAATCTAAATTATGAGCGAATGTAGGGGTGGGGATTTGATTATTATTTGAGTTGAGGGAGTTTTTATTGGTGGTATTAGTATTGAATGGTCGGAGGTTTGATGTTGGTTTTCTTATGTATTAGGGATCAACATAAAAGAAGTTTTGCCAATTGAATGCGTTTTTTTTATTTAATAACGGCATAGACAAAGTTGGGATCACGAACTTGAACTTACTTAATTCGGCAGCACAAAACAGAGTTATGATTGCAGGTAACCATAGCCCTGATGCAGGCTGTTGTCAAGGCGGTCCAAATGGTATTTATTAATGTTGAATTTTAAATTGTGAAAACTTAACATGATTATTGATTTAATGTTTTACTAAATGTTTATATTGCAAACAGCAGCAGAGATAGGAGAAAATGCTCCAAGGCAAGCTCAAGAGGAAGCAAAGCGGAAGAGAGACTTCGAGAGGGAACCATCGCGGCAGGCATTAATGGAGGTATTGAAAGCTTTATCCATCATGGTGTTGGAAATAACTTCGGTTAACTAAGGTGCATCGATGTACCTTCTTTTTCACAGGGGAGGGCAATAAGTATATCAGCAGATTTACAGTCATTGTTTACATGGAACACAAGACAGGTAAGAAATATTTGCAACACATGAGGCTTTGATGATTTTCTATTATTGTTGAAAAGAAACTAAGCTTATACATTTTCTCTAATCGTGAAAATGATTGATTGCTGGTGTGTCGATATCAAGTGGAAATAACAGTCTGGAAATGAGCCTCTCTAATCTAATCTACAGGTTTTTCGCAAGATCAGTAGGATACTAACGTGATCTTGGTAAGTTCCTTTGCTATATTTTGAGGTGTTTCTGGAAAAAGGTTTTATTTTATATACACGAACCTGTGTAATTAAAGTGGATACATGTTCACATGTAATGATGTTAGTGTTATTAGTTAGTAGGAGTAGTAAAGAGGCAATCAAGCTTCACGGCTGATACCATATACAAGTTGGAAAAGGCACTTCTCAAGTTCAGCTTGAGTAGGAGGTATACAAATCAAGTAAACTCATACGCTTGCTTGCCGCTATTTCAAATACGTGCTTATAAAAGAGCCTATTCTGCCTTCTTGAAACCGCTTGCCTGCTAAGGATTAGCATATAAGCAGTTGAACAGAATTCTTATAATCATGGAATAGTTATATTTGCTTGCATTATTCTAACTTTCTATGTAGCCTTTGAATGTAATTTCTAAAACACAAACTGTGGCGTAGATTTGTGAAAAAATAGTTTGCATATATTGCCGATATCTTTGTTTTGTATAACTTGGTGCGATTGCTTATTGAGCTACATAAATGTATTGGACCAAATTTTTTTATCAAAAAGGCTTAAAAAACAACACTTAATGGATATTAAAAAGGTACCTTTTGGGCCTCTTAAATGTAGTGGTCAGTAAATGGACCGAGAACCGAACTGGAATCGACCCAACCCGAACTGCAGTCGGTTCTCGGTTCTTAGATATTGCAAGTTTCAGTTTTCGCTTCGGTTCGGTCTGGAACTGCGGGTATCGATTTCGGGATCGAAGAACCTCACGATTTCAAAATATCATTTATTTAGTTTTTGATAATCTACACATCAATGCATGTGTTTGGCAAGATTAATAAGTTTTTATGGCTAACACACTTTATCTCAAAATTCAGATATTGTATTTGTTACTATTATTATTTTTATGAAATGAATTCTCTTCAACAATTTTAACTTTTGGTGCTTATTTGTTGGCGATATTATTGAGAACTTAATTGTGTGAATTGACTATCAATGTAGACCAAGGGAATGATGGAAGTACGAACTCTGAAAATGAATGTCAAACAACATAATGTTGGCCTGAATTCTTGGTCCACTCAATACATAGGCATAGGAGGTAAGGATGGTCATCATGGAGGGTGTGTGTTCCCAAACATCCGAAGCCTTCCTATGAGAGGGAAATGTAGGTTGTTTTGGCAGAGCCCCCCCATGGATGGGTTATGGGTTCCTAGTGATGCCATCCTCCATTTCCAACTTGTCCACTGTGGTGGCAGGTTGAGTGGCTTGTTAGAATGGAGTGGTGGAAATGTAGCTAGATGGTAGGTGCATTTTAAGGTGAATTGATGATTGGTTTCGTGGAGATCAGTAAATGCTCTGTTTAGTATGGTTCTGTCAGATTTTAGTTGCTTCAGACTTGTGTTATGTGTTGTCTGATATAGTCTAGTACTTGAGATGTTTGGTATGTTGTATCTGTCTGTATGTTCTAAAGATTTGGGGGTTGTCCAAATCTTTTGTTATTCTTATGTTGTAAAGTTTCGGAAGATTAATATAATTCACCTTTTGCACCAAAAAAAAAATGTATTATCAATCGCAAACACCTTTTACTTACACTTTTTTTTACACTTATTAGGTGCCCAACAAATGTACATTGGCTTATCACTTAATTCGCACTCAATACATACATTTGCTTTCGAAGACCATGAAGATTGTAGGCCGCATGCATGAATATTTATTAGATTAATAGTTACATCTATATTTCTTTATTATATCATTGACTTAATATATATTATTCTATTAAAAAAATCAAAATTTTTACCTTCAGTGTTTTTTCTTACTTTGCCCACGCACTTAATTTATTGATGCACACATTTTTCTAAAAACCCGTCAATTTGACGGGTCTTATAAGCTAGTATAATGATAAAATTTAGAACTTTAAATTTGTATTATTGAAGGTTTGTAACATTCATTTTATTACTAAAATTTAATATGTCATTAGTGTACATTATAATGTAATTAGTTTAGTGTAGTATTTAATTATATCAATTACTAAATAGGTTATAGATTATAGATTATAGATAACTGCTTTCTACTTGCTTTTTTGTTATTCACGATATTTGATACATTATGACGTTATACCTTTTATGATACTGTCATGATTAATTTTACGCAAGTCAATAGTGGTTAGTGATCGAATGGATTGTTAATAATGTGTTCATTATATGCATGTGCACGCATATTTTTCACAAAGAAAAAAGTATTTAGATGAGAAAGTATCTTAAATGAGTAATATGTTAGAACGTTTAGCTAACTAATTGCATTATATCTTATAAATGGTGACACTTTATATATAACATTCCGTATCAAAATGTCTCATTATTTAATTTCGTCCAGGGCCCTCAAAAATTTCATAAATTCATGGGACGGCCCTAATGCATACGTTCATGATATATGTTTTACGAGGTTTGGTTACACTTGAACATAAGTTGCTAATCTATGATGATAGTGCATGCAGAATAATTCGTATTCACAAATAAAGTTTTACCTTTTTAGATGCTACTGTATAAATTATTTACTTGGAATAAATTAAGGACAATTGATACACGACACCGCACGAAGCATTTTTTTTTTCTTCGTGATATTCCCTAAATCTCATCATGAATGAATAATTGAATATAATTCTTATTCTCTCTATCTTGTTTTTTTTTACTATATTATCATGTTATTAGTATGCTAGAACTGTTATTTTTTCATACAATTGTATTATCTTGCCTCATTATTAATCGTCAAAAAATGTCATATAAATTATCAGTGTTGGTGGATTTTATTATAACTTTACAATATAATGACACCCCTGGGATTGTCTATGTGCTTGAATTTGCATTGTATGATCTAATAAACATTTCGAGTCTCGACTATGTGTGTATATAGACACATAAGGTGTGGAGCTTATGCATTTTTATTATTACGGTGCATTAGATATTTTAAGATTGTTATGTAACTCACACCATGCATATTATTATAGTATAATTCTTAGCATGAACAACTCCCAGAGTGTTGCCCTAATTGATTGATTTTCCATATAACATGAAAGAAAACTATAGAAAGTTGAGGATAATTACTAAAGTGACGATATTGATAGATCTTAATGCATATGCAACTATGGTAATCCTAAATTGTCCAGAAATGCATCTAACTTGCCACTTTTTGCTTTTGTATACAATGAATTTTTTTTCCTATTGTAACTACAAACTTTCGTAATCTTCCTATTGTATACACGAACTTTCTTAATCTTCCTATTGTATACATCAATCTGACGTGGCATAGAGTTAATTACATAAATTTACATGAATCGTCCCTGTAGCTCAAAACAATTACACCATTCGTCCTTGAAACAATAACATAAAAGGTTCCTCTAGCTCAAGAGTTAAAATATTTGCATCGTTATTCTTCATTGAGTTAAAATATTTGCATCGTTAGTCCTCATTGAGTTAAAATATTTGCATCGTTAGTCCTCACTGCCACCCACCGTCGCCACCCACCACCACCACCGCCACCAACCACCATCGCCGCCCACTACCGCCACCCACCACCACCACCTACCAACACCCACCGCTACCACCCACCATCTCCACCCACCACCGCCACCACCACCTACCGCCACCACCACCCATCGCCCACCACCGCCACCTACCAACACCCACCGCTACCACCCACCATCTCCACCCACACCGCCACCACCACCTACCGCCACCACCACCCACCTCCACCTCCGCCACCCACCACCCACACCCACCACCACCCACCACCTACCGCCACCAGCACCTACCACCCACCACCTCCAGCCACCACCACCACCGCCACCACTACCCACCGCCACCACTACTCACCGCCACCCACCAACACCCACTGCCACCACCACGCGTATAAAATCATGTATAAAAACTTGGCGATGGGTGGTGGTGGCAGTGGTAGGTGGTGGTGGCAGTGGTAGGTGGTGGCGGTGGTGGTGGGTGGTGGTGGCGGTGGGTGTTAGTAGGTGGCGGTGGGTGGTGGTAGGTGGCGGTGGGTGGTGGTGGTGGTGGGTGGAGGTGGTGGTGGCGGTGGTGGGTGGTGGTGGCGGTGGGTGTTGGTAGGTAGCAGTGGGTAGTGGTGGTGGTGGTGGGTGGAGGTGGTGGGCGGTGAGTGGTGGTGGCGGTGGGTTGCGGTGGCGGTGGTGGAGGTGGGTGGTGGCGATGGTACATATATAGTCAATGAAAGAAAACGTTGAAAAACGGACGAACACTGATAAAAACCTATGAAAAACGGACGAAAAGGGATAAAAACGTATTAATAGTCAATGAGGGCTAACAATGCAAATATTTTAACTCAATGAGGACTAACGATGCAAATATTTTAATTCAATAGTAAATGAGGACTAACGATGCAAATATTTTAACGTAAGAATAGTCAATGAGGACTAATGATGCAAATATTTTAACTTAATGAGGACTAACGATGCAAATATTTTAACTCAATGAGGACTAATGATGCAAATATTTTAACTCTTGAGCTACAGGGACCTTTTATGTAATTGTTTATAGGATGAATGGTGTAATTGTTTTGAGCCACAGGGACGATTCATGTAAATTTATGTAATTAACTTCATGCCACGTCAGATTCATGTATATAATAGGAAGATTAAGAAAGTTCGTGTATACAATAGGAAGATTAAGAAAGTTTGTAGTTACAATAGGAAAAAAAAAGTTCATGGTATACAAAAGCAAAAAGTGGCAAGTTAGATGCATTTCTGGACAATTTTCCCAAACATCAAAATCATAATTAGTATATCCAAAAAAAAGGCTTCCAAACACTCAAAAACGTTAAGATCATCATTCAAACCCGCTAAAAAAAAAAAAAAAAAAAAAAAAAAAAAAAAAAAAAAAAAAGGCATGCAAAATCCACAACTCGTACAACACAACAACTTCAAGCATTATACTTGGATTTTTTTTATCGCCTCTTGCAAATTGACCGTCCATGCGTTCAGACATTTTGTCCATTCTCATTGCATACAATCAATGCTTCCAAGCATTTCCGGAAACTCGTGAACCCTCTTATGTGTAGCATATAATTTTGAATGTCACAAACTCACAAAATATAGTTTCCTTAAAAACTCAGACAAGTACAAATAAATAATGCACATAGTTAAAAAAAAAAAAAAAAAAAAAAAAAAAGAGAGAGAGAGAGAGAGACAATCACCTACAGAATGTTTGATTCATTTGTAAATATCCATCAAATGCATCAGGTGTTGTGTGTCATATGCCAATTGGCATAGGGCAGAAGTACATTTCATAAAAATGCTAAAACTCATTAGACTTGTACAATTGGTTTAGACTTTAAAGAATTAAAAATGCTAGAGAAGAGGATCTGCAGCGTAAGTAGATATACCTTCGACACATCGACATCTAAAATAGTACTTCAGATATTTCGAATTATCACCAAAATAGTCGGCAATCAAACGTTCTTCTGTAAGTTAATACTCACGATATATCGGATTACATAATCGTGAACTTTGAGCATTTTATTGTTGCAACGATTGACAACACTCATAAGCTTTTGGCAAAAACAAATAGTCACATTCATCATCGGATTCATAATTTACAATATTTGAAGTTTTTTTTTAAAGTATTTTATGGTAGAGGAGATAAAGAAAGTTGTATGAAAATGGGTTAAATGGGGTATAATATATAAGGGTGGGATTAAAAATTATATATATATATATATATATATATATATATATATATATATATATATATATATATATATATATATATATATATATATATACAAATTTTTTCGACCGTTGCATCAAACGGCTACTTAATCCTTTTTTGTCTCCACTTTGGTGCAAGCCAAATTCTTCACATTTTGCTTGGCGCCAAGGGATAGGGATGCAATGGCGCTGGCTTGGCGCGAGTTAGGGATGGCACCCGTGGGCAATGGGCACGGGTACCTCTAACCCGTCACTCGCCCACTTAGTTTTTTTCTCACCCATCACCCACCCGTCACCCACCAATGGGTACAAATTTCTACCCATGCCCTTACCCGCGGGTATTTGTTGCCCATGGGTTAGTGTTATGCAACCAAATTACAAAACGATGATATGAAAGCTAACAATGAAGCTGCGTAATAAGACACCAATCAATTTGCCAAATACAATTTTGATTATTTGATATTTCATACTCTCTTTTTAGTCTTGAAACTCAAACAAACTTTTAGGTTAATGTGTATTTTTTAGACTTGGTAGTAACTGTTAAATGTATACATGCAACATCATAAATATTTTAATTAGTATAATTAATTTTAACATGGGTTTATGGGTACACCTACGAGTATTTTGACGGATATACCCGTGGGTATTTTAAGTGGGTGTCATGGGTTTACCCGCGATAGGTATGCCTTACCCGCCACCTACTGATGGGTAAAGATTTTCACCCACGACCCACCCGTGGGTGAAAATTGACGCGTTTACCCACCCATTTATGACGGGTACCCGCGGGTTGTGAGTTTTTTCTCGCCCATTGCCATCCCTGGTGCGAGTCCACGTCGGCTTAACGCCGGCCTCAAGTAATTGCACCCTTTGATTTTAGGATTATATTCTAAATCACATTCCTCGAATCCGAATTGATGTTATTATTCCATACCCATTATTTGATTCTTAAGTGTCAAAACAAATGCTTCCTACTAACAAATAAAAAAGCATGTCAGTGTCACAACCATCCCGCCAATCTGTATTTATTTTTAAGACCATAAAACGACTATTTAACTGACCACCATTTCCCACTCCAAAAAAAAAAAGAAAAACAAAACAAAAAAACAAATTCAAAACCAAATATAATCAATCGACGATCAACCAACAAAGTTAAAAAATGTACGGACACAATCAGGGGCAACGAAGCAAAGGCGGAACTAGCCGAAACGTGGAGTCTCAAACCGCGGTTATCGATGCAGCGGTCAAGAAAGCTCACAGTGATCTTTTGGCAGCAGGCGAAAGTGTAACGGCGTGGAGAGTTTCGCAGGCAGTGTTAGTGATGTTGAAAGCGGATTCGTTCGAGTCGTTAGGGTGTCACATGCAGAATGTTCCTTCGTTGTATCAGATTATTATTACCGAAGCAAAGGTACGTAAACAGATAATTTAAAAAAAGTATGGTCATGCTTTCTCTTTCTTACTTTTTGCATAATGACAGTTTTACACTCAATTAACTAACGGGGTTTTTGCATATATATCTTTCCGAAAATGCATAATTGCATATATATCCAAAGTATGCATAAAAACTATTGTACTATGTGCATTAAAAACTTGTAAAAATGATATATATGCAATTATTCATTTTGGGAGGGATATCAAAATAATCGTCTACAAACAAAAAAACACACGGTTTAAGAAAAACGTAACGATGGCTTTAAATTGTGTAATAATGACCTCAAGTGAGGGTGTTTGTAAACTCGAATAAAATTGTATATATATTTTTAGTAGTAAACAATTAATTTAAGAAAAATTAAAAAGGAAACATGAACAATAAATATGGGATGGAAGGAGTAACTTTTATAAAGTTTGTAATTATAAACACTCAGGGTAAATATGGTAAACTCAATGTGAATTATCTATCGATTATTTTTAGAAGTGGACAACTATTTTGGGACAACCTAGAAAAAAAACATGGATAGTAAATTTGGAGCGAAGGAAGTATTATTTTAGCCTTGTTTGGCAAAACTAGGAGTGATAGTTAGCAATATCACTACTCATAGTACTCTTGGTAGGAGTTAGCAAAAGTTGTTTATTTCACAAAAATGTTTAGTAACATATAATAAGATATTATAATAAAGGAATATAATAATAATAAAATGTATTTAACTTGTCTGTTTTTGTTTTTCTTTCTTTTAAAACACAAATTTTTCAATTTCAACATTTGCGTGTATTTTGTAGCCATTCTACTCTTATGTTATTAACCACCTTGTTAACGTTGAAAGGTAAATTGGACATTGTACAGAACAAAATACAAACAAATGTCGAAATTTGAAAGGTTTGTATTAAAAAAAAAATATATATAGAAAAACAAAAATTGACAAATTAGATACATTTTTTTTTATTATCCCTATAATAAACCATGGCCAAAGAAGTAGGGTTCAAACCTCATTAGGCACATATTTGGACGACAAGGAAAGGGTCTAAAATGGTGTACCGGGATACCTCGGTTAACGCATACATTTGAGTCAAAGACTCATTGATCTCCTTGGGTAACGTGAAGATTATGTGTTAACGTTTGGTAACATATAATAACAAAATGTAAAATGATGTAAAAGCTAAACGCATCTTTTGTTAAGGTTTTGAATAGGAGTGTTAAAACAACATCCAAAAGTAAACGCTTGTTCCCCAACAAGATCGGAAATAAGCTAACATCTTAAGTCGAAGACTCGCCCTTCCCGTGTTACACGAACAGGGAAAATCTCATCCGTTTACTCGTTGATTAAATGTGATTAGCAAATGTATACATGGTAAAAAGGCACTGAACTTGAAATGAGTTCTTATAAAAATATTGTCATTTTGATTACTTAGCAGTTGCTAGCTAGTGGGTTAAATTATAAGTGCATTAAAATTTCAAGACATTGTGGGTTATTGTATAGCATGTTTAAATACACATGTAAGTTTGTATTAAAACTGAAAATCTGATGTCGATCCTGTAGGTCAACTCTTTTATAAACTGTTTTGTTGCGGTCCAAAAGATCACATCACTACATGATTTGGTGTTGGCAATTTGTGAAAACGAGGGAATTGAGAGCTTTGAAGAACTTGAATTGGGACCCATCTTAAAGCATCCACTAGTTGTGCATTACTTTTCAATAGGACCTGATGTCACCGAAATCTGCAAGATTACAGCTGAACAAATTGTAGCTTACCTCAGCATACTCCCTCGTAAACAGAAAAAGATCACGGTTGATGACTTGTTGGAGTTTATAGCAAAGAAAATGAAGAAAAACCGAGAAAATCTTTGCATACGGATTCAAAGTTTGGGGTATGGATTTTAAGTGTGTTTCTCGACTTACTTTGACTATTATAAAAACGATTGTGCATTTAAAGTGGTTCTTTTATTGCTTTTTTCCTGCTGATGTACATTTACAGTATGCACATTGGATATATCATTCGTGGAAGGCGATCCGAAGGCAACATACTAAAGAAGTGTTCTGATGGAGTAGATTTAAACTCACTGATTAATGATGAGGAGGATGATGGAAACGCAGCTAACAATAAAAATGATGATGCAGAAGCTGCATCTACTTCTGACCCTTATGCACACCCTTGGTTGGATACTGAATTGGATTGTAGCTTGACCCATGAGATCAAAAGTTGCAACGATCATGGTGCTCCGCTTAAAGGGAAACAAGTATCTGAAATCAGTTATTGCACGAAATATGCAATTCATAAAACACCGAAAAAGTTGATTGCTGGGATGAAGTTTAAACCAGAGTTCAGTGTCGATGTGGAAACAGGATATATAGATGATAATGCAGTGGATGGGCATACATGGAGGTTTATTAAGATGTGGAAAGAATCATGTGAAGATGAGAATGTAGTTGAGGTATGTCGATACTCGATTTTTGTCACATATCACATTCTTTTGCTGTAGTGAATTATCAAACTTTTATTTCTATTCTTGTTTTTGTTAAATTGTATGGTACACTAGTTCCTTGTTCTAATTCCATCTTTTCTTTGCAGATATTTGGCAAGATGCTTGACTTTTATCATGGTCAAAAGAAGGGAAAAAAGAAGACTAAAGATTTAAATAAAATGATTTCATCATATCCATATGTTGGATTGCTAAATGTTGCTGTAAGTTATCTCTGTCCAGTTTCATACAACCGCTCAACATCAAGGTAGTGTAACCTTACTTTAATACAAATTTTGTTTTTTTAACAGATTGCATCTATAAAGTTCGGTTTGTGGGATCGTATGAGTTCGGTCCCTGAAGGAATCAGAAAAGAGGGACTCGCAAATACCAATTCCTACATATGTGCCAATGATGTTAAAACAGATGTAGCTGAAAAAGACGTTCTTGTTGCTACTAAGCATGTTTCGAAGGGTCGTGCTGGTAAGTTACACGCCTTTTGAAGTGCAATAGAACTGAATTTTATAATGATTTAATCAAATTAAAATAAACAGGTAAGAAGTTGTTAAAAAAGGGGTTATGAAATGCATTTAAACTTACTTAACTATAAGTGGCAATTACACTTTCAAAATGCACATCCAAACACCCCGAAGAAAAGAGGAAACTAATTATTTGTTTTAATTTTTAAGTTTTGGTGAAAAACTTGATTAACTTCAACCCTGTCCCTTTCCAGGCATTACTCTTGAAGATGTTCTGACATATGCAAAGGAATATTTTTTGGTCTCCAATCAAGTTTTAGATAACATTAGCTCTTATCCGAAAAAACAATTAGCCTTATTAAGGGAAATCTGCAAGCTAGAATCTTGTTTAACTCAACATTTTTCTGCTGATGACTTTGCTACCTTTGGCTATGGAGACATTTTCACTTTCTTAGGCGATCATATTTCTCTACTACCTACCACATGGCAGGATTGCTTCACAGTTACAGACAAAGTTGAGAAGCCTTCGGTCAAAGTTTGCATGAGCCAAAGTTACTTGCTTGAATTCTTATCAGAAGCTGCTAATAGCTTAGGGGAGCGCGAAACATTAAGCAACTTAATGGTTTCTCAGTTGTTGAAGACTCAATTCCCTTCTGCCGGTCTTGCATTACTGGAAGATGAGTTTACAGCCGATCTTCTGGCTAATCTAAGCAAGAATGGTGATCATGTGAGCTCAAGTATTGTGTTATTTTCTTCAACTTTATCTGATAATAGAGCAGAGAAAGGTTTCTCAGATACTCATGTTGGCACGAATGATGCAATAGAACTGTTACTTAAGGCTCCAATGTTGGTTGATTTAAGTTTATGGTCGTGTTGGGACTATAAGTTTGCACAATCCTTGGGTCCTCTTGTGGGGTGGCTGTTGAGCAATGTAACCACCAAGGAACTGATTTGTTTAGTAACAAAAGATGGAAAAGTTTTACGTTTAGATCATTCAGCCACCGTGGATTCATTTCTAGAATCTTTTCTTCATGGGTCTTCTTTTGAAACAGCTGTAAATCTCGTATCTTTGATTGCTTTATATGGTGGTGAACGGAATGTACCTTTGTCCCTATTAAAATTCCATGCAAATAATGCTTTTCAAGGCGCGCCGATTGCATCAAGATTTGTTCTTGATTGTTTGGGTTATATACCGAAGGAGTTTCAACGCTTTGCAGCAGAGTTATTGGTTTCTGCACTTCGTTCTGTTATCAAAGATGCTCAACTGGCGATTTTGAATGAATGTAAAAGTAAAGAGGATCATATGTTGGTCCATGAGCTCGGGTTATCATTAGGCATAGTGGAGTGGCTTAACGATTATTGTTCATGTTTATCAGAATCCAAAGAATCACATGAAATCAAAAGATTTTCTTCAGAAAATGAAATTATACCATCTCTTGAAACCAACCAACCTAGTGAAGGTGGAAATAGAGATGGTGTAATGACACTTATTGTGGACAGTGCTGATGATGGTTGCATTCAGCACATGTTAGATTCTGAGAGAGAGAAGAATGCAGCTAATATTATTGAGTCTATTAGAATTGAAGAGTTCGGTTTGGATCCAAATATTTCAATCTCAGAAAGTAGCATTTTGAAAAAACAACATGCTCGTTTAGGAAGAGCACTTCATTGTCTATCTACAGAGTTATATTCCCAAGACTCACATTTTCTCCTGGAGCTTGTAAGTTTCCGTCTTTATCCTTTCGAGTAATTTTAAGTTATTTTGTAAAAATAATGACATTTTTGTTCTATTTTTTGTATTTCTATAGGTTCAGAACGCTGATGATAATGTATATCCAAGACATGTGGAGCCAACTCTAACTTTCATTCTTCAGGAGAAGAGTATTACTGTTTTGAATAACGAGCAGGGTTTTTCTGCTGAGAACATCAGGGCGCTTTGTGATGTTGGAAATTCTACCAAGAAGAGAGCTAGTTCCGGGTACATTGGCAAGAAGGGCATTGGCTTCAAATCAGTATTTCGGGTATAGGAATTTTTTATCTTATGTTAGCCAAGTAAACTCTTTTATTTTCTATGTTGTATTCAAAACATTTATTTGATGATTATGCAGGTTACTGATGCTCCAGAAATCCATTCTAATGGATTCCATATCAAGTTTGACTTAACCGATGGTCAAATCGGTTTTGTTTTGCCAACAATCGTACCTCCTTGTGATATCAACTATTTCACAAACCTGGTCTCATTTGACACTACTGATCAAGTGAGCACACACGACTACAACACATGCATTGTCCTTCCATTGAAGTCAAAGTCAACAGAAAATTCTGCCGAGGAGAACATCAAATCTATGTTTTCAGATCTTCATCCATCTTTGTTACTTTTTCTTCATCGTCTTCAATGTATCAAGTTTAGAGATATGCTTAACGATTCACTTGTCATCATGAGGAAACAAATAACTGGAAATGGATTAATCAATGTTTCCATCGGGAATGAGATATTGACTTGGTTTGTTGACTCTCGGGAACTTCATGCTAATGGTATCCGAAATGATGTCAAAACTACTGAAATTTCGGTTGCATTTGCTCTTGAAGTATCAGGAAATGGTAATTACATTCCAAAGCTAGATCAGCAGTTTGTTTTTGCATTTCTTCCTCTCCGAACATATGGTTTAAAGTTTATAATCCAAGGTGATTTTGTTCTTCCTTCATCAAGAGAAGAAGTTGACGGTGATAGTCCATGGAACCAGTTTCTGCTATCAGAGTTCCCAAACTTGTTTGTGAGTTCACAGTGATCTTTCTGCAGCCTTCCTGGTTTCAAGGATTGTCCTGGAAAGGGCATTTCCATCTTTATGAGCTATGTTCCTCTTCTTGGCGAAGTGCATGGATTTTTTGCTTCTCTTCCTAGAATGATCATATCAAAGTTATGCACGTCTAACTGTTTACTTCTAGAAGGCGAAAATGAGAAGTGGGTCCCACCTTGTCGGGTACTAAGAAATTGGAATGAACAGGTTCGTGCACTTTTGCCCGATAGCTTGATTCAGAAGCATCTTGGTCTTGAATACTTGAATAAGGATATTGTATTATCGGATTCACTCGCAAGAGCATTGGGCATCGAGACTTATGGGCCTAAAATCTTGGTTAAGATACTATCTTCTTTATGCCATACAAAAGATGGTTTAACAACAATGGGCCATAAGTGGTTATCATCTTGGCTTCATGAATTGCATTCAATGTCCATTCAGAACACTGATGCTTTCAATGTCGGCTCTGATGTTATGAATACCCTGAGGAAAGCGCCTTTCATTCCACTTTTAGGCGGTTGTTACAGTTCGATTGAAGTGGGTACGATTTGGATGAGTTTAAATGGTTCATGGGACAATCTCGAAGCTTTTAAAAGATTGTTTTCCAATCTTCGAATTGTTAATCCCGCAATTTTTGATGGCCCTGTTACCAATAACTTAACTCAAATGCTTTCTAAAGTTGGTGTCAAATGGTTATCCGAACATGAGATAGTAAAAACACACGTCTTACCAGCTATTTGTGACAAGAAAAATATAGCGAACATTGATCTCATGACAGAGTACTTATCGTTTATAATGGTTCACTTACAATCTAGTTGCTCAGATTGTGGGACAGAACGGGGGGACATAATCTCTGAAGTTTATAATAAAGCTTATATTTTGACCAATCATGGTTTTGTTCAACCATCTGAGGTTGAAATCCATTTCGGTAATGACTTTGGGAATCATATTGATATAAGTAGGCTGTTTAAAGGCATTGATGTAAAATGGTATGAGGTCGACAATTCTTATATGATGTATCCACCTGGTATATCGATGGTAAACTGGAGAAGTTTTTTACAGGAAGTTGGAATAACTGATTTTGTGCAAACTGTTAGAGTTGAAAAAACTGTTTCTGTCTCATCTCAAGTTGTTCTCACAAATATGATGTGGGAGAAAGAGAGTATTCCACCTGGATCAACTGTCACTGATTGGGAGTCTCGAGAATTGGTTGATTTACTAGCAAAAGTGTCGTCGAGCAGCGATTGTGAAAAGTGCAAGCATCTTTTGGAGGTTCTTGATGAAATTTGGGATGAATATTATAGTGATAAAGTTGTCGCTTATTGCAATATGGACGGTGAAAGTAAGGCTTTCAAGTCTTCGCTGGTAAGTGCTCTCGGTGATGTTCAGTGGGTGGTGTCCAGTATAGACAACGGGCTTTGTTATCCAAAGGATTTGTTCTATGACTGTGATGCGGCGTGCACAATTCTTGGTGATAATGCTACTTATGCTGTCCCGAAGGTTCGTTTTCTTATTCCATCAAAACTTTATTTTGTAAAATTGCAATAGTTTAACGGGCTGTGTTTTTTTGTTTGGTATAACAGATTCAAAACGAGAAGTTGGTGACTAGCATTGGTTTTAAAATCGCTGTTACCCTTCATGATGCTTTATCTGTTCTCCAAGTTTGGAAAATATCTGCCACATCTTTCAAAGCAAGGTAAATGTTCATAATCTGTTTGTGCGTTTTCTAAATCAAGATGCTTTATCTGCTCATAACCGTATGAATATGTTCACACGTTTATGTTTGTTTACTTCAGCATATCACAGATGTCAAGATTCTACTCATTCATATGGAAAGAACTGGGCTCATCAAATGAGACTAACATGGCAATATTACGCAGTGGATCGTTTATATTTGTTCCCCTTACATCGTCTTCGTCGAATGAAGTTGTTTCTGGTGTGCTTTTATCCCCACAGGAAGTCTTTTGGCATGATAGTATGATTCATCCAAAAAGTGAAAGCAAAATGCTAAGCAACTTATATCCAAGCCTTCATGACTTTTTTGTTAATGAATGTGGTGTAAATGAGAACCCTCCACTTCTAGATTACCTTGCATTTTTATGTCATTTATCAACTGAAGAAACTCCGTCAGAGGCCGCTAAAAAGGTAGAACAATGTCGAATTTACTACATGTAACTTGTGTTTTAAATATGATTAGAAATTTCTACTTTTTATAACAAAATGATTACTAATTAGAGATACAAAAAAACATAACTTGCATCTACCTTTATAACTTTGTCTCAATTTTGAATTCTATTGACAGGTATTTGATGTTTTTGTAATGTGGATTGACGGGCTTAAATTTGGCGCACTAAGTATTGAGGACGTTGAAATACTGAAAAGAAATCTTGAAAAAAAGGAAATGAAGGTGCTTCCGACATCACACGATAAATGGGTCTCTTTACATCCATCATTTGGACTCGTGTGTTGGTGTGATGATGAAAAGCTTGCTGATGAATTCGAGGAGTCAAATATTATCAATCTTTTTTGCTTGTATGAACTCACTGATGAAGAAAAAGCAATGCTTCAAGCGAAGGTTTCTGTTTTCATGAAAGCACTAGAAATCCCTGCTCTCTCAGAGGTTGTCTCTCATTCTCATTTTTTTTTTTTTTTCATCTTTTTGTTCTAAACAAGTCATGCGGGGTGTTTGGATTTGTGTTTTAGGTCTGATTATATGATTCTTGTGACTTGAAGTTGAAATAAGTTAGGCTATATGAATACTGCAACAAAACAGATTTGGTGGTCAAATAATAGTCTGTTGCAACTTGCAAGAAAAACTAATTATCTGTGAAAAAACTAAAATGACCTATTCACCCATTTTACCAAAAGCTTAGAGACTTTTACGTTCATGTCAGAAAAATTTCTGCAGAAAGTGTCTTTGTCGGTCCAAATGTCTGTTTTTATTTTATTTTTCTGTTATTACAATTTCCCTTAGTTATAGCACATCCAGATGCCATCTTTTACGGCCTTTTATTGTAACCGGTTATCTAATTCAGAACATTTAACATCATGTAACTAATTTTAACACAGACATTTTGAACCCCCTTCATTTATCAAGCAACAGTTTCCATGCGCATCTTATAATTCTAGATTAGAGGTAGCAAAACGGGCGGGCCGGGCGGGCACGGGCATGGGCTAGAACGGGCACAGGCTTGAATGGGCACGGGCTAAACGGGCACGGGCCAAACGGGCACATGTTATACAAATCGCTTTATAGAAGACCAAAAATGACGAAATAAATTCCTTAAACGTAATACTTTATTTATATTTAAAAAATTAAATAAATTATATATATATAAGTTTTTCTTAAGAAGCGATTATAATATTCTCCAATTAAGAGAAAATATGTGCCCGTTAGTGCCATTTAACTTTTTTAATTGGCCAAATATGCCCATTTCAAAAAAAAAAGAGGGGGCTAAATGTGCCCAAGTATTTTACAAAGTAGTCAAAATTAGCCCATTTTTTTCATTTTGGGCACAAATTGCCACCTCTATTCTAGATGATACAAGGTGTAAATTATCCAGTTCTTAAAATCTACTGCAGGTTGTTACTCGTGAAGCAATATATTATGGGCCAGTTGACAATAGCTATGAAACTTCATTGTTGAGCTGGGCTCTTCCTTACGCTCAGCGTTACATCTGTAACAGACATCATGAAAGATATCTAAAACTCAGGCTATCAGGATTTGAAAAGCTGGATCGACTGCAAATTGTTGTTGTCGAAAAGTTATTCTATAAGAACGTTATAAGGCAATCAAATATGGCATCAAAGAAGAGGCATGATTGTAGTTGTCTCCTTCAGGTACTATACTCATTTTTACATGTGTATCTACTGGGACCGATTACCACCTGCAAAATTCTATTTTATAGTAAACAAAAGCCAAAATGACTAAATACTTAACTTTACCATTAGGTTCGTTTACACCAAATGCAGCTAATGTAGCTGATTTTAATAACGTCTCCCTTATGTACAGAAATTGTACCTTGTCAAAAATGTTTATTTGTTGATTCATACAGGATGATACCTTGTATGCAACACGTGAATCAGATTCTCATTCAGTATTCATGGAGCTTACTCGTTTTCTAATCAACGGGGATCCTGAATTGCACTTGGCAAATTTTCTTCACTTGATTACAACAATGACCGAATCAGGTTCAACAGAAGAACAAATAGAAACTTTCGTCTTAAATAGCCAAAAAGTGCCAAAATTGGCAGAAGAAGAACCGATATGGTCAATTCAACCCATGACACTGAATATGGAGACATCAGCCACAATACATGCCACTAAAAGAACCGCCAAACACAGTTCATCATCTCGAGGTAACAAAAACTGGCCTCCTGCCAGCTGGCAAACTGCCCCTAAGATGCAAGATGTCGTCAAGTGTGTTGATCTAAAAGTAGCCTCGACTACTAAGGTGGAACTTATAGAAACTTCTACAAGTTCAATTGGCGACAGTGATAGTGTAACCAATGTGGCTAACCGTGTCAATGTTGAACCTTCTTTGGTTGGCCAAGATGGTCCTACGATATTTAGTCAGAATGATCAACTTTCTCTTGGCCAAGTCAATGTACAGCAGGCGCTACTTACGGGAAGACGAGGTGAGGAAGTGGCGTTCAACTACTACTCTAAAAAAGACGGGACAAAGCTTGTGAAATGGGTGAATGAAGTTAGTGAGACTGGGCTACCATATGACATTGAAGTTTATGATCATAACAACCAAAAGGAATACATCGAAGTGAAAACTACAGATTCTTCATCAAAGGACTGGTTTGAGATATCAGTTAAAGAGTGGCAGTTTGCAGTTAAGAAAGGTGAATCTTTTAGCGTAGCTCGTGTGGTTTTTTTGGGTGATAAAACGGCTCAAGTTTCTATTTTTAAGAATCCGGTAAAGCTTTGTCGGGATGGTGAGCTAAAACTGGCTGTTTTGATGTCTAAACCGCAGATGGATGAGTTTGTTGTCTGAGATTATTGTGCATAGTATCTTTATGTACGTATGATACTTTGGATTTTGTGATGGATGGTCTTTTTGGCTTGGTTTATTGCTATCTTATTACAAGTATGTATTTAATGTCAATTTATAAAGTTAGGCAGCATGTGAGACACTTTTGGGCTACGATAAATTAAGTCACATTCTGTGATGTCAATTTATAAAGTTAATATTTGTTAAATTTCCTTTAATATCATAGTAGTTTGTATTTTGAGTAAATTGCAAAAAATCGTCCTTGTGGTTTGGCGAAATTGCATGTTTTGTACGTATGGTTCAAAAAGTGCAAGTGGCATCCTTCTTTACAAAGGGGTATTTTAGTAATTTCAATTTAGAGAAAGACGAAATCGGATCCAAGGTTCCCCACAAGGATGCCGCTTATACTTTTCGAACCATACAGACAAAACATGCAATTTTGCCAAGCCGCGGGACGATTTCTACAATTTACTCAAAATATAAAGTTCAACTTTTAGTTTATAATATAAATTGACATCACAGTTTATCTTTAGGGTATGCCAATCAATGCTAATTCATATATATTATATACATTGTTCATTGTTTTTATGAAGCTAAAAAGAGCTTAATGCTCAAAGCGGAGCAAGAAGATTTGATCACATGCACCATAAGATCGCCCGCTTATGCAAAAGAGTTGGGCGAAGATTATTTGATAATCAAGTAATCAAGTTGAACCAAACCAACCGGGCCTAATTATTCCCTTAGTGGAATGGTCGAAAACGACAATATTTTCATTTTTTTCATGGTAGGTCTAAGGCTTGAACAATCTCCACCTCCACCTCAAGCTTCATCATGCAAAAGTGTCGTGGAATATGTTTCTGATCGTGTTGCTAATATTGTTGACGACATGTTAAGATAGTCAACGGAAGCCTTGAATAAGATGATTAAAAGCCCAAAACCAACTTGGTGAAGAAACAGTTTCATGTTCAAGATACGCTTATTTATTGTTCTTTTGCTAAACCAGTACAGTTGACTGTATGGATTTAATATGTTGCAGTACTAATCGTTTTATTTTATGATTCCACCATGTTGTGTAACTGTGTTTGTTAAATTTTATCTTTGGACTCGTTTATGTACCCGTGAAATTCACGAGTTTTGTTATAAGGAATCTGCAGCAAATCTTATGCAGTATAGATAGTAACTGTTTAGCAGGTACTTTTTAATCGACATGAGCTGTTTGTCGCGGGTTTATATTTATGTTAGAGATTTGGATACTAGCTGGTGAAGAAACTATTTTTTGTACCATGTCATCTTTGTCATCTTTATAAAAGCAGTCCCATTGTTATTATAAAGGTAGTTAAATAATATTAAATGTAAGAGTAACACATGTTGTTGGTTGGGTTGAATGGCTATCATCTTCACATCTTTATACAAGAGGTCCAATGGTCAAGTCTTTGCAGTTTGCACTTAAAAAAAAATCAATCTATAGCCATTCTTCCATTCCAACAATTTTTTAGATTTTACTTTCAATACTATTAAGTATTAGGGTTATGTTTGGCACACAAGATTGTTGGGAGATTGTGCTTATTTTTTCAAAAAATAAGCTATTTAAAAAATAATATTTGTTCGACAGACATAACTTATAAGAGATTTAAAAAAAAAAATCTTTCATAATCTCTTAAAACCAAATGTTACTTCATGTAGCTTATAAAAATAATCTCTTTTTATAATCTCTAGCACCAGTTACTTTCGCTAAACATACCCTGGGTATGTTTGGCAAAAGTAACTGTTGCTGGAACTGGTGTTGGTGCTGAAGATAGTGCTGGTGCTGGAGATTATAAAAAGAGATTATTTTTATAAGCTACATGAAGTAACCGTTGGTTTTAAGAGATTATGGAAGATTATTTTTTTTTTATAATCTCTTATAAGCTATGTCTGTCAAACAAAGATTATTTTTTAAATAGATTATTTTTTGAAAAAATAAGCACAATCTCTCAACAATCTTGTGTGCCAAACATAGCCAACTATCATTTTAAAAACGAATATTTTTACACACTTCAACTATAGAGTATTTACTACTATCTACTTAAAAATAAGTTTTACTCACTTCAACTATAAACTATAATAGTGTATTTAATATCTACTTGAAAATACTCCCTCCGTCCTAATTTATTTGTTTACTTTTGACTTTTAAAGTTTTTTTCTTTTAAAACTTTGACAATAACTATTTTCTTTTGTGTAATATAACACTTGATGCAAATTATATGAATAGATTGTATTTTAAATGTATTTTCATCGGGTATAATTTTTATCAAATATTATATAACATAAAACAAAAAAAAAATTAAGGTTAAAGTTGACAAAAAGAGACTTAAAAAGTCAAAAGTGAACAAATAAATTGAGACGGGTGGAGTAATTTTTTATACTCATTTCAACTATGCTGACAACAAGTTAGATAGGACTAAGAAGAGGAACGCAACTGCTTAAACTTACATAGTTGTAGTTTCAATAAATCTTGTCAATATGTCTAGTTGATATAACGTGTTTTGTATAACACTAGCAAGAAGATTACCTTATATGCACCATAAGATCGCCCGCTTATGTTAATTAAAGATGATTCGATTATCAAGTTGAACCAAACCGGGCAATTTATTCCCTTTGTCGGGTACATTTTAACGACACATGATTGTTTATTGTCGGCCTAAACTTTAGCTAGAGATTGCTTACTCGCTACTCGCTAGTGCAAGAACTAGTTTTTGTACTAGGTCATCTTTGTTATTTTTACTCGGCCAGTATTTTCACTTCATGTATACCTACTTGATAAACCAAACTCAAGGTATAACTTGCTCCTACTTAGTTTATTCAATACACTGCTTGAAAAGGGATCATATACATACACCAGGTCACTGTTAACGTATGTACCCTCCGGATACTTTCCGTACGATGATAAACCCTCCGGATCCGTATCAGATAAAACGTACTCAAATGTGTTCAAACAACACGGACCAATATCCGATGGGTTACGAATGTCCGTACGAGCTCAGTCCTCCGGATATCACAAACCCTTCGAACGAGCCAACAAGTACCTAGACCAAAGTACAAGCAAGTACGCCAAAGTATACGATAATGGAGTTTAAACTAGCGAACATTAGGGGTTAAGTACGAAACAGCCTGGCACCCCATGTAGAGAGTCTATAAATAGAGAGGAAATCTTCATTTAAGGTTAACTAATTCTCCCCCACTCTCTAGTTTTATTTATACTTTCTCTCACTAAGAACGTATACTTACTCTCACGCCGGAGGTTGGTCCTGGGATACATTCCCGGGGCGAGTCTAACGGACGTATTTGTTTTGCAGATATCCGAAGCAACGCACTATAAGCTAAGATCACATTGAATCCGTAGGACCTGTTCTAGTCCGAAGGATTCATCTCGCTTGTTCGAAGTAAAAGCAAACTTTTACCTCAACAAATTGGCGCCATCCGTGGGACCCGTCATTCACTCTACCGAAGCTAATAAATAACATAAATGACAGGTCCTTCCCCAACCACACCCGAAGGATCCGGAAGTCGTCCGGATAACAATACCAATCCTGTTAACCTTGAACAAATCCAAAGTCACTTTGCTGCTCTAAAATCTCTCATCCAACAATACAATGTCTCGGGAGAAACGCCGATTGACCCCATCCAACTCGACTTTGAGGTTGCCGGATCTCATGATGTCGAAACCCAAAAAACCGAAGAAGAAAGGACGGACGACTTATCCAAGCCTTTCAAGGCAGCGTCCAAGAGTCCGTTTACCCGGAGGATCATCGATTTCTCCGGACCAAAGGGTTCAAAGTATCTGATGCCTTCTCACTTAAAGTTATACAACGGATCTACAGATCTTGATGATCATATCACCAGATTTGAAGGTGCGGCCAATCAAGGTGCATGGCCCATGCCCATTTGGTGCATGATGTTCCAGCAGACCCTGGACGACGCTGCTAGAGCATGGTTTGATCGTCTTCCGCGAGGTAGTATTGACAATTGGGATGAATTGAGTGAACAGTTTGTTCAGAGGTTCGCCCTTCGTAGAAAATGTATCAGGGATCTGATGGAAATTACCAAGATCATCCGTAGAGCCAACGAAGCCCTCCCAGAATTTAAGGAACGATGGACGGATGAGGCCAGCCGCATTTCAGGAGTACCAGAGCTGATGCAGATATCCTCTTTTATTGATGGTTGTAAAAGTCCGGAGCTAGCGAAGAGATTCTCCGAGAAGGTTCCCCAGAGCATAACCGAAATGATGATACGAGTTGATGACTTCGTCCGTTCCGAAAGAGTGTATCGGCTAACGGAAGTACCGAAGGGAGAAAGGATGGATAATTCTCGTAGAGATTATCAACCTAATCCGTACGGCCGAAATGACCATAACACACAACGGTCCTCCTTTAGAGGAAACCACAGGAAAGATGTCCAAGACTTCAAACCAAGACGAAATGAAAATTTCGCACCATACATGCCCAGACGAAACGACAACAACACCTATCGGACAGACTACCGGAGAGATCATCGGCGTGACGATGGAAATAGAAGAGATACCAGACCATTAGACTTGAACATGCTCACAAAGGCCCCTAAAGAGATCCTATCAACGGAGCACCAGCTCAGGCTACCGGCACCACCGCCACTAAGAGGAAGACCGTCGAGAGAAAACATGGATAAATACTGTGATTATCATGGAGAGAAAGGCCATCTCACCAACGACTGTCACAATCTAAAAGAACAACTCAAGATAGCCCTGGATACCGGCAAGCTTGACCACCTGATCAGAGACGTCCGACAAAGAGACAGAGCACCGCCCAGAAATAACCAGCAAAACAACCAAGGTCGAATCATCAATATGGTCCGATACCAAGAAAGGAATCCGAAGCGAAAGGCAATAGATCAGGAAGAAGAGTGGATGAGAGCCCCCATAAGCTTTCCTCCGATCCTTCCGGGGGACGCTTCCGATGAGCCACTTATAGTGGAAGCAGAGATTGAGGGATATACTGTACGGAGAGTATATGTCGACCAAGGTGCGTCGGTAGAAGTAATGTATGAACACTGTTTCCTAAATCTGGACCCTTCCATCCGGTCACGTCTATCTAAGACAAACACACCGCTAGTAGGATTCTCAGGAGAAAGCATAAACCCGTTGGGGAAAATTGAACTAGAAGTATGCTTCAGAAGTGAAGGGCTATACCGCCGAACTATCATGAAGTTCGCGGTAGTTAGATCTCCCTCTCCGTATAATGTGATACTTGGTCGATCCGGAATCAAAAAGCTAAGAGCTATCCCGTCAACTATACACTCCATGATGAAATTCCCGACGCCGAGAGGCATCGCCACTCTAGTAACCCGATCGGTCATCATCTCAGAGTGCAGAAAGCTCGAAGAAAAATTCTTAATGGAAAAGGAAAGTCAAACACAGATTTCCTCGGAAACACCCATTGAAGAAACTGCTGGAACCGAAGATGTGCTGGTCCATCCGGCTTATCCGGAACAACTAGTGACAATAGGAAGGAATTTCTCAAGAGAAGGGCGAAGACAATTAATAACTTTACTCAAAAATAACCAAGACATTTTTGCATGGGAACCCTCGGATATGACTGGCGTTCCCCGATGGGTAGCTGAACATAAACTCAACGTAAACGTCCAGGATAAACCGGTAGCTCAGAAAAAAAGGTTCTTCTCGGAAGAAAAGAACCAGGCCATAAATCAAGACGTAGAAGAATGGCTAAAGGCCGGAATAATCAGACCTGTGCGGTATCCGACCTGGATCTCTAATCCGGTACTAGTAAAGAAGCCGGACGGTACCTGGAGAATGTGCATTGATTTCAAGAACCTGAACTCATCGTGCCGCAAGGACTACTATCCGTTGCCCGAAATAGACTGGAAGATCGAGTCGGTAATAGGATTCCGATACAAATGTTTCTTGGACGCTTACAAGGGATATCATCAAGTACAAATGGCAAAGGAAGATGAAGAGAAGACGGCCTTCTATACAGGTCGGGGAACATACTGTTATGTGAAAATGCCGTTTGGTTTAAAGAATGCCGGGGCAACCTATCAGAAATTGGTAGACTCCGCCTTCCGGAAGCAAATAGGCCGGAACTTGGAAGTGTATGTAGACGATATGGTGATAAAGAGCCAAACGGAAAGAGAGCTATTGGCCGATATCGCTGAAACGTTCGACAATCTCCGGAAAATAAACATGAAGCTAAACCCTAAAAAATGTTCTTTCGGAGTGGAAGAAGGAAAGTTCCTCGGATATATGATAACGTCCGAGGGGATTAGGGCCAACCCCAGGAAAGCCAGAGCAATCGCCGATATGCAATCACCAAAATCACTAAAGGAAATGCAAAGCTTAAGTGGCAAACTCGCGGCACTCAATCGTTTCTTATCAAAATCGGCCGAAAGGTCCCTCCCTTTCTTTGAAACTTTAAAAAACATCACCAAGGAAAACAAGGAAAAATATCAATGGACGGAAGCAACTGAAAAAGCCTTCCAAGATATGAAGAAAATGATTCTGGAGCTTCCCTGCTTAACGACTCCGAAACCCAAAGAGGATTTGTATCTGTATCTGTCAGCCGCAGCAGAGGCAATAAGTAGAGTACTGATGGTCGAAAGAGAAGGGCGACAGATCCCAATTCATTATGTAAGTCGAACCTTACACGAAGCCGAAAAGAGATATGCCCCAGTCGAAAAGTTGGCTCTAACCCTCCTGCACTTATCAAGAAGATTGCGGCGATATTTCGAAGCCCACCCCATCAAGGTCATAACGGATCATCCCATCAAGCAAGTGCTCAACCGGGCAGAATCATCCGGACGGTTAGCCAAATACACAGTAGAATTGGGGGCTTACAACATCACCTACATGCCCAGAAATGCTGTCAAAGGACAAGTGCTTGCTGACTTCATTAATAAAATACCCATCGGAACCGCCTCCTCGGATCCGAAGAGGAGAAGCAAAGAGATATGCAACGTTTCTCAACCAGAAGAATGGATCCTATATACTGATGGGGCCTCCAGCAGGAAAGGTGCCGGAGCAGGATTAGTGTTAATCAGTCCGGAAAAAGAAGAATACACATATGCTCTCCGTTTAAATTTCGAAACTACCAATAACGGAGCAGAATACGAGGCACTCCTGGCCGGATTGAGAATTGCAAAGGAGATGCATATAGAGGCATTGGACGTACGAGTGGACTCTAACTTAGTGGCAAGCCAAATCAATGGAGAGTTTACTGCATACAAGGAGAGCATGGCGAAATACCTCGCGAAAGCCAAAGAATACATCACTTATTTCAAGCGCTTCAAAATAAAGAATATCCCAAGAACTCAGAACCAAAAAGCAGATGTGCTTAGCAAGCTAGCATCCGTTGCATTTAACCACTTGACGAAAGAAGTCCTGGTAGAAGTATTGGAGAAGCCGTCCACCGAAGAAGAAACAGTCAACGCAATAGTGGAAGAAGAGGAAGAAAATTGGATGTCCCCCATATTCCGATGTTTAAACGAAGGTATATGGCCGGAAGATCAAAATGAAGCTCGGAACCTCCGTATGAAAATAAGCCACTACACACTAATTGACAACGTGCTATTCAAAAAATCTTATCTCGGACCAATGCTACGATGTGTCGGACCTCTCCAAGCCAATTACATAATCCGAGAGGTGCATGAAGGAGCCTGTGGCATGCACTCCGGACCCCGGACGGTCGTAGCTAAACTCATGCGGCAAGGCTACTATTGGCCAACCATGCACCGGGACGCTAGGGAAGTCATCCGAAAATGCGATGCTTGTCAAATACATGCTCCGGTCCCCAAGCTGCCAAAAACGGTATTAACCTCCGTCATGGCACCATGGCCCTTCTTCCAATGGGCAATGGACATTCTGGGGCCTTTGCCCGAAGCCCCAGGAAAAGTTAAATATGTTATTGTGGCAGTAGACTATTTCACAAAATGGATGGAAGCAAAACCGTTGGTCAAGACAACCGGAAAAGAGGTCAAAAAGTTTGTATGGGACAACATCGTCTGCAGGTTCGGACTACCCAAGATAATTGTCACGGACAATGGAAGCAACTTTGTGGGAGATCCGTTCAAAAGCTGGTGCGAGAGGTTAAATATCACACAAATCAACACGGCCGTAGCTCACCCTCAAGCCAACGGATTGGTCGAAAGAGCCAACAAAAGCCTAATGAAGGGATTTAAGTCCCGGCTAGGAAGAGAAAGAGCAGGATGGGTAGACGAATTGCCAAACATACTATGGGCTTTCCGAACCACTCTGAAAACTAGCAACGGAGAAACCCCTTTCAGTCTAACTTATGGGAGTGAGGCAGTCATCCCGGCAGAGATCGGTATGCCTACCTTCCGGACCATGATGGCAAACGTTGAAAACAATGACGATGAGATAAATCTAAATCTAAACTTATTAGAAGAACGGAGGGAAATGGCAGCTATAAGGGAGGCAAAGTACAAAAAGAAGGTGGAGCAGTATTACAACCGAAGGGTTAGGCCCGAAGCCTTCAAAGTGGGAGATTTCGTATACCGAAAAAATGAAGCCAGCAGGATGGAAGATCAAGGAAAATTGGGACCTAATTGGGAAGGCCCCTATCGGATAACGGAGGCTTATCAGCACGGCACATACAAGCTCCAAACCATGGAAGATGTGGAAGTACCTCGGACCTGGCATGCAATTAACTTAAAGAAATGTTTTATGTAACCTATTATGTACGTTGATTTTTTCAGGATCTATTGTAAGGCATGAGCCATTTTTACATCAATGAAAAATCCGATGCACTTTGACCATACATTGAATTATTTTCCACAAGATACAGGTTACCCCGTCAAAGAAAACCCCAGGTGGGTATTATTAAGGCCAAGAGCCGAAGGGTACAGGTTACCCCGTCAAAGCAAACCCCAAGCGGGTATTATTAAGGCCAAGAGCCGAAGGGTACAGGTTACCCCGTCAAAGCAAACCCCAAGCGGGTATTATTAAGGCCAAGAGCCGAAGGGTACAGGTTACCCCGTCAAAGAAAACCCCAAGCGGGTATTATTAAGGCCAAGAGCCGAAGGGTACAGGTTACCCCGTCAAAGAAAACCCCAGGCGGGTATTATTAAGACCAAGAGCCGAAGGGTACAAGTTACCCCGTCAAAGCAAACTCCAAGTGGGTATTATTAAGGCCAAGAGCCGAAGGGTACAGGTTACCCCGTCAAAGAAAACCCCAGGTGGGTATTATTAAGGCCACGAGCCGAAGGGTACAGGTTACCCCGTCAAAAATAACCCCAAGTGGGTATAATTCTAGGCCAAACGCCGAAAGGTACAGGGTACCCCGTCAAATAAAGATAAGGAATAAACCACGGCCAAGAGCCATAAGGCATATATGGTCCGATGAGACAAAACCTCTCGAGTATATAAATAAAAGCCGTGAGTTCCATAAATTACATACTCCTCGGAATAACGGAGTAATAAATTACGCAAGGCATACATGTAGCTTAAAGACGATACAAATAACAAAAAGAAAGTGATATATTCATATGATCAAAATTCGGTTACATCAGACATTCCGAAATAACGGAATAACAAAAACTGAACAAACCTATTCTATTACATCAATTGGTAAGCTTCACAAGGAATCCGGGATACCTGAATCCATAGTCAAAATGGAGGTATCCGGACTCCGACATACATCTTCCAAACACAAACAACTTCAAGCAAAGACAGAGGCATTCTGGGTATCGGAAGGATTCTCGATATGAGATTCGACCTCCGGACCCTCAGTTGGTTCTTCAGCCGGAGCAGGGTCAGGAATCAAGGCGCTCAGTTCATCAAATTTCCGGTACACGGTTTCCCGGATCTTCTGAAAGTAAGGATAATCCTGAGACAAAGCCTTGTCATACAACGGACCATATTTGGCCCCGGCCTCCATATCCATTCCCTCAACCTCTCCTAACAATTTAGCCGCTTTCTCTGGCTCCTCAAACAAACCTGCCCCATCAATTAGCCCCGAAAGATAAAACAAGTTGAAGGGCTCTGCCAAGGCTGTTCGGAACTCATGACTCCCGAGAAAGCGGTGGATAGCTTCCGGGATAAACTCATTGACAATACGGTTCCTCTCCACCTCGGCATTCCCAGAGGCTACGGCAATGTCCACTTTCTCTTGATAAAGCTCTTTGTAAGCCTTCTCTTCCTCGCTCAACTTACTGTTGGCATCAGACAACTGCCCCTCCAACGACCTGATCTTCTCAGCCTGCTCACCGGACACTCTTCTCCACTCATTCTTTTCCAACTCAAGATCACCAACCCTCCCCTCCAAACTTGCATTCTCTGCACGAAGCTTCCTCAACCCCTCCGGATTCACCTCGGCACACTCCTTGTGTTCATCCTTCAATTTCTGAAACTCTCCGGACATTTGCTGGAACATCTTCCAGTTGTCATCCAAGGTTTTATCACAGATCTTGTGGGTCTCAGACAATTTTTGATGCTCCTTCAAGAGGGACTCAAAACGGAAAATAACATCCGCTTGAACCGTAGCACATTTACCCAGCATCAACCAGGACCTTCGGATAGCTTCCTCATCACTCTGATCATCCAAATACTTCTCCTCCCTAGGAGTCGCCAAATTGATCATCATATCCCTACAGACATTCGCATTATTCATGCGATGCCCCCTCCTCACCGACCAAGCAGGAACAAAAACATCTTCATCATCACCATCCCCCTCTATATCAACCTCTGTATCCTCCTCAGCAGCAGTTTCCTTCCCCGGACGTCGGGAGGCAGCCTCCGAACCCCCTGACAACAAAGTTTATATTAACAGACGATAAAAATGCCGGAAGGAAAGACAACTAAAAATATATAAGCAAAAAAGTAAGTCATAACATACCAGCACCTGATCCTCTGGATTGACCCTTCAAAATTTGATCCGGATGTAATGAACGGATAGGCTCCGGCCTCTCCAGGGACTCTCCGGTATCCAAGTCAATAACTGTATCACCAGCAGAAATTTTACTTCTCTTATGAAGGCGAGAAGAGACACTCCCTGCTCCGGTTCTCTTCAACGGAGGCTTCTTCAAACCCGCCTTCTCAGCCTGCTCCTTCTTCCTCTCTTTAGCAGCTATCACTTTGTCATCAGCAACTTCAACATTCCTCAACTCCTCCGTCTTCTCCGGTACCTCAGTATTGGAGGCCAAGGGAGGAGTAACATGCACTTCACGGGTATGCCCTTCCGGAAACGGGGTACCTTGAACAATTTTTGTATTCTTTCGTAGCGGAGGTTTCTTTAGATAACTTGACATGGTTATACCTGCGGACAAACAAAACCCAACGTTAAAAACGAAAAGAGGTGCACAATATAAAAACACGCATTATAATAAAGGCTATACCCCTCCCCTGCTCATCCCTCAATGCCGGACGATACCCAGGAAACTCCCAATGATCCGATAAACCTAGAGCATACAAGAACGCTTGCGGAATTTGACAAGGCTCAATGATCGTCTCGGAAAGCCTTTCGGCATGAGTAACATCATACTCACTCGCCTTTGGAAACGGATCCGATACGTCCGAATCCGAATGCCTCCATGGCATGGCGAACGGAATAGCTCGTCTATCGATCAGAAAAAAATTATACTTCCAACCCTTCAGACAAGAAGGGAATTCCCCAAAACAAACTTTCCTATTCTTATGGATGCGTTTCTCGAAGGAAAACCAATCACCCTGCTTGCTAAGCTTGTAAAAGACACGGAATAAAGAAGAGGTAGGAGGAATGTGCATGCTACGGCAATACACCTCAAATAGGGTAGCCCGATGCATACCCAACGGAACCAGCTGAGAAATGTGAACTTTGAAATATCTAATGACCTCTAAAAGAAAGGTGGAAAAAGGGACGACGAGACCACCCTCAAAAAAGTACTCCGCATACAAGCCTATGGCATCCTCCGGAAGCTGGTTCATCGTCATACCCGATGGAGGTATCCTCGGATGTAAATCCTCTGGTATCCCGAACGCTTTTACCACAGCGATCACATCAGATTCATCCATGGCGGACATTCTTAAATGCATATCTTTTTTCACATGCGAACCGTCCGGATTAGACACATCTTCGTACTCAAACGATGCTGTGGATTCCGACATAACGAACGAAAAGGAGAGGAGAATAGCCAAACGACAAAAAATAAACTAAACGGGCTGAGACGTACCTTAAAGACGATGCGAATAATCGTTCGGAATACGGAGGAGAAGAGATGTGTCAGAGGTATGTGTGTGAAATAAAATTACGGTGCTGTAAATAAAAGAAATAGGACTATTTATAGGCGGTCAAAATAGGCGGGAAAGGGACACGTCACCCGTAGGGCTAACGTGTCAGCCATCCACACCGTGTCTCTCAGAAAACGCGTACGTGTCCCAATCCAAACGACGCAGTAAAAAACGACGGCGCACCTTAAACGACACCTTAATTACTTTTGGCATTTTGCGTGACTTACAAAAGAACAAAGCTATGACTTACCCTCCGGAAAATCGCAAAAAATGAAAACTTAGTATCACACTATTGGCACAACCAATACTATGATACTGGGGGGGACATGTTAACGTATGTACCCTCCGGATACTTTCCGTACGATGATAAACCCTCCGGATCCGTATCAGATAAAACGTACTCAAATGTGTTCAAACAACACGGACCAATATCCGATGGGTTACGAATGTCCGTACGAGCTCAGTCCTCCGGATATCACAAACCCTTCGAACGAGCCAACAAGTACCTAGACCAAAGTACAAGCAAGTACGCCAAAGTATACGATAATGGAGTTTAAACTAGCGAACATTAGGGGTTAAGTACGAAACAGCCTGGCACCCCATGTAGAGAGTCTATAAATAGAGAGGAAATCTTCATTTAAGGTTAACTAATTCTCCCCCACTCTCTAGTTTTATTTATACTTTCTCTCACTAAGAACGTATACTTACTCTCACGCCGGAGGTTGGTCCTGGGATACATTCCCGGGGCGAGTCTAACGGACGTATTTGTTTTGCAGATATCCGAAGCAACGCACTATAAGCTAAGATCACATTGAATCCGTAGGACCTGTTCTAGTCCGAAGGATTCATCTCGCTTGTTCGAAGTAAAAGCAAACTTTTACCTCAACAGTCACCATCTTCTAAATAAACTTTAATGGTGAACATTACATATTTGCATACACTGAAAACAGAAAAAATTAACCCACTGGGTATACGTTCTTGGTTAAAATTACTACTATTATTTTGGTGCAGATCTATGGCATCGCCGTATGCATAGTCCTACTCCCTTGACAATAACCAGTCAAGCTTACTGTCAATTCTCTTATAGTTTTATACCTAGATCATAAAATGTATATAAATTTCTAAGACTTTTGTGACTGGGTAAAATTTGGACTGAATAACATACTAAAACATTAATTAAAATCAAATCTAAGGAACTGGAAAATCCCAACAAGCACAAAAAGATGAGATGAACAAAACTGTCTCGATGACAGAATTTTTTGTATCCACCAACTAGTAAATGTAATAACTAGAGAACCAACATTTTGCAGCCAAAAAGTGAGAATTCTATAAACCTCACTTAAGATTACCAGAGGTACTTCCCTAAAGAGAAACAACATTTAGCTTAGTTGCTATCCATCAAAACTTCACTGCTACTGATTAGTAAAGAACCTGTGATCCAAAACCTGGTGTAAGTAGTTGTTTAGGACATATTATTCTATATAAAATTTGTATAAAACAGACAACAGAATTAGCACCTCCAAAACCAGGCTGGTCCACCTCACAGGTGGCATTACCATCATCCTGTTTCTCCACCCAATTTCTTAACAAGCACAGTTGCTATTTCTTGTATATTGGCATCATTGTGAGTCTGTAGCTTCTTAATTTGCTCGAACCATTTAGCTTCAATCATTTGTACATAAGGATTCACATCTGATTCAGCTGAATCCTTTTGGTGTCCACCAACCATTAGTATGTTTTCAAGCCCCTCTAGACAAAGAGTCACGATTTCGGGTTCTTGACAGGTGAGCAAGTGACACAGTGGTTTAACACATCCGCAACTAACAAGATGCCTATAATGATTGTATAGAGAAAACACATCAATATTCATAAATAGTATACTCAAGGGAACAAGGGAAGCAACCCATCTTACTTGATTTGGGTAACGCTTCCATAATAAATAGCATTCGAGATTGCCCATGCAGCCTCTTCCAGAGTGTCCAACTCTGGATTTTGAAGCAACTCCGAATTTTGAAGCAACTCAACAAGGGGCTCAATGATTTGTGCATCAATCACTTTCTGTAGAATAATCACCAAATGATATTACCAGTCAGTAATGTACATTGATGCTTACACAGTTAGATCTAGTCAGTTAAGATGGAAATAAATTATCGAACCTGAATAAGCTCCTCCTTGTTGCTAGCAATAATGATTGCAATAGTCCGACAAGCGCCCTTCCTAATGTTCTCTTCGTGGTTATTTGACAACAGTTCCCGAAGACAGGGAAGCACTTGTTGATTGACGATATGCTAAAACAGATATAAACACAAATGAAATTTGGTCGAGAATATACTACACTACTGCTTGTAATAAAGAAGAAGAATGCTGATGTGGCAAGATCATTGGTCCAATCAAGTAGATTCTTTCCTATTCTTAACTGTTTGATGCCACATCATTGTGTGAAATCTTTTTTGAAAATTTAATAAACAAGAAGAATGCTATGTAGCAAGATCATTGGTCCAATCAAGTAGATTCTTTCCTTTTAATAACTGTTTGATGCCACATCATTGTGTGAAATCTTTTTTGAAAATTTGAAATTTTTTTGTGATCATAGCGTTACTCAATAAACAAACTTCTGAATAATAAACCTCACATAAAGAGCACGATCGTAAAATGAGATTTCGTCAACAATACAATGTTTTAAATCAATAAAATGAAAAACAAAGCTCAAGTTGAAAAACCTAGAGCATAGATGCAACAAGTCCCATTTTGCTAAAAATTTAGCAGTTGCCTTTTTTTAACACTACACACTATTGATTGTAATGATCTAGTCGAAAAGATTCCCTCTTTTTCATTTTTTTAGATACATTTGGCTATCTGATTGATAATCAGAAATCAGAACAACTCTATATATATATTACTGACACACCAAGAAGATCAGATCCAATTGACAGCATGTTAGAAAAATTGACTTCTATGGGCTAAATTGTAAAAGATTTGGACACATTTAGCCCCCTCCTTTTTTGAAATGGGCAAGCATGGCCTTTCAAAAGTTAAATGTGAGTTAACATGCACATGTTTTCTCTCCATGGGAGAACATGGCAATTATTTTTAGAAAAAAATTATAAACATAATATATTTAGTTATTTAAATATAAATGAGGTGTAAGTTTCGGGAAATTTTTGGTCATTTTGGGCCTTTTTTAAAGTGATTCGCATAATACGAGCCCGTTTGGCCCGTGCCCGTTTAAGCCTGAGCACGTGCCCGTTTGGACCCGTGGCCGAGCCCACCCGACCCGCCCGTTCTGCCACCTCTATCTCCAACTGTATCTGACGTGTGTGGAAATGATGAGGCATCTAAGTGTGTGCAATCACTGGCTGGCTGAATTGTGCAAAGAAAAAAATTAACCTAAACCCAAACCATATATAACTCCTGCAAAAAGCTGTGTAAATGAAGAGAATCCCAAAAGAGCACTACAACAACAACAACAACAACAAACCCAATCCCGCCGTAGCAGGGTATGGGGGAGGTAGAATGTAGACAGATCCTACCCCTACCCCAGGATAAACCCAGGAATAGAGAGACTGCTTCCAATGAGACCTCCGGCAAGTGCAGGTGTGCGGGTGAAAGGGAAAAGCAAAAAGAGCAAAAAGACAATAAACAACAAGCAAAAGCAGGCAAACAAAAGCAAGAAAGAGAAGCAAAAACGCTATACAATTCATAAATTAACAAATATGAGTAAGTGGAGTCTAAGATTGTACCTGAGTTAGCGTATCATTTATAGAAGCAATTTTGCCAACAGTATATAAAGCAGGGATGAGCACCGATAGAGAACTATTACTGACACACCAAGAAGATCAGATCCAATTGACAGCATGTTAGAAACTATACAGGGTTGTTGTTATACTTAAAAAACAATATAGATTACCATACTTACTTCAGTAATTGAACCAGATCGGTGCATACAGATGCGTCAATAACAGCTTGAATATGATCAGTAGTACCATCTAAAATATATGAAAGCGCCTCACAAGCATCCATCACAACTTCTTCGTCATTTGAAGGAATAAGTTGCTGAAAAACTAAAAGCGCACTTTTTGTCTGTCAAAAAGATATGATAATTATCGTTAATAGTAACAAATATTTATGGGCACATCTATGAAGTATAATATGTAACTGGCTCTTGAAAAGATACAACAATTTAAGAAGCAGTTATAACAAACCACCAACCTGATCAAGAGAAATGTGTGGTTTGCCACTGCATAAATTTGACAGTGTCCACACAACATTTCGTAACATCGATGGCTTCGCAGGCTGCTTTACGTGGGGCAGCAAAGCAGTCAATGCACCTTCTCGAAGTACAGTGTCACGATATTTATAGTCATCAACAGCGACATTCCCTAGCGCGCACACAGCCTACACATACCGAAAGATATGCGACATTAAACTCCTCACAGATACCGAAACAGAAACAAGAGTACATGGAATAAAACAAAAGAAAACATCCTATATACGAATATACATGCTCCTTGAGATCATTGACTACATTTTCGGTAGAGTTAAGTAGTTCTACAAATTTCTCCACAGCACCATGACGAATCACCAACTTTTTGTGTGATGATGTCCCACAAGCAATATTAGTCAACACCTTAGCAGCCTTAATCTACAACAGAAATATTTATTAGCAATTTAGCATACAGCGTATGAAACTATTGTGTTTATTTATCTTATATTGTTTTTTTCACCTGTAGTTCCGTAAAATCTTTTCTATCAAGGAAGCTCACAAATTGGGTAACAAGAGCAGATGGAATACATATTTGCCTGGGAATGGTACGTTCTGGTTTAAAAAAAAAAAAAAAAAAAAAAAAAAAAAAAAAAAAAAAAAAGTGATGGAATTAGCTATAAAACAAAGAAATATGTAGTAACAAGAGCAGATGGAATACCCATGGCATTACCTATTGATAATCGTTCTGATAATCGTTCATGGAAATATGTAGTAGCCTCAAGCTGTTCATTGTCATCTGAAGAAGAAACTCCTTTAACAATGTCACGGGTGGTTTTGAACTGCAATCAGCACAATCTTAGTAAAAGTTAGAACTTACATCAATAGTTCATGAAGTTTGTTGTAAACCTAGAAAGTAAACCACAATGTTTCTTCACAAGGCACAAGCCAACTAAGGTAATACAGTAATATGACAGATCCCCAAAATTCACCATTTAAAACATCATTTTCCAAATGAATCACTCAAAAATTATATCAAAATGCTCATCCATAACTTCAAGAGATAACCTAGGTAATCGTATACAGATACAAGAGAAACCAGTTCATGTCGCCATGGTTAACTTGTGAACGAAATCTAGATTACAATGAGTCGGTTTTCCAAATTTTCACTTTGCCCCACCTCATCTATCTATCCTTCCTTCACCTATTATTTGTTTGTCTCATACAAAGGCTATCAACTATTAGCAAAAAATAAAAAAATAATAAAAATAATAATAATAAAAAAAAAAGGTTATGATTGTCCAAAAAATTATTTTGAATATATATATATATATATATATATATATATATATATATATATATATATATATATATATATATATATATATATATATATATATACCGAAATTAGGATTACTACTATACTCTTCTTATAGGGTCGGGTTACGTGTTACTTTTCTATAATCAAAACCCAAAATCAACCTGATTCGATAACACCCGAATCCTGATAACCCGACCCTATAACACCCATAGCTATCAATGTCATCCGAGTAAATTCGGATCTACCAATTCTTCATACTCAAAAGTCAAAACAGCATAGTGTGTTCTGATAACCCAATAAGCTTACCCAAACACCCCCCAAAACATGAGATACACATTGACTTCTGAAAAATCAGATCATTCCACTCCAAACGTACATGATCGCTTTGTTGTTCAATATTAGATCCTAATACTTCATGGCAATCGAGACATCTCTAGTTTCCAAATAGGCATAGAGAAGCTCTGCATACTTACAATATTCCAAACATCACTCGAAACAAATGTTCAATCTTAAATCCCTAATCCCTAAAACCAAAATATACAGAAAACAATAGCAGCTTAGAACATGATGAATCAAAGTAGCAAACTACTAGGTTCAGCCAACAAAGCCGTTAACAGAACAAGCCATGTCTTCTTAGATAACTATACGTTCTTCTTGATAAACCCAAAAGATCAGTCAGTTATCCCTTGCGATTACAATAGTTCAAGCTAAGAAGCATGAATTGCTATACATTATAGTATATGACCATGGCTATCTAAATTAAACATTGACTGCTTCGTTATAGATTGTTCTCTAAGTTGTTAAACCTTGTAGCAAGTCTAATCTCTTATTGCTATTGTGCTAATTTCAAACAGAAAATCAACATGCATCGGTTCCAGGGTTCAATCTAACGATAACTTCAAACCAAGGGAGTGCTTGTATTAGCTTAGTTTTCCCGCTTATGGACAGCTTATAACCTTTTCGAAATTTAAATAAGCTAATCAAAACACATCCTAGATAGTGCTATCATTACCAAATCCGCACAATCATTGCACATACATTACCTAACTGCAACCAGTAACACTTGCATCAAGTACTCATAAGTCATAACTAATACATAGAAGCATGATAAAGAAAATATACAGCATACATTTTCAACCAATGTTTTGAAACCAGACCGAACCAATCGTAAACCAGTCAACCATTTTCTTCCCAATCTTTTGGATTTTGATCAATTTATAAACTTATGTTTGTGTTTTGAATTGGTAAGATTTGGAATGTTGATTTCGGATGTCTGGACATGCTTATATGATGTTTTTCTATAGGCTAAAGTTTCTAGTTGGTTGTTGCAGACTATTCCTTGTAATGTTCTCAGCCGATCCGACAGGTTGGGCCTTAAAACTGAACCGGTCGGCCAAATGGTTACTTGCTGGTCCGATTTTCAAAACATTCCTTTCAACAACCAGTGACCACCGTCACGTACCTCACATTACACGCCATCTATCCACCTACCTCACTTTTCTTCAAAACATTAGTAACAATTTATACCTCTCAAAAAGTGCAAGGGCCTAATCCAACCATATCTCCTCTCATGATCACTTAAAGAAATTAACCTACAATTCCTAAAACAAACACGAAACCCTAACTCTAACAAAAACACATCTCATGAACACTCAACGCACCGACTACAATTATGTGATAGGCATATCCTCACGGAATTTTATGCAGCTACGTAAAAATTTCAAAAAACACAAGAAAACTATGTCAAAACTGTTACAGTAATAGCTACCATAACAAATCCTCAAGCTATAAGTAATTATTTACATTCGTCACAATGTAATTCCTAAAAACCAGTACTAAACCATAACCCTAACATATATGTAACAAAATTTCATGATGAGTCAATACAAAAACTATATAAATATACAACAAATATATGCAATTAAATTATATATAACAATCAATCGACCTTCTTCGGCTTATGTTCTTCTCTTTTATTCTCCATCATATTATTCTCTCTTATGCGCCGACCTCCGTTCGCGTTTTTGATGTTAGGGTTTTAATTTTGTCTCAGTGGTCGATATTCATAATATATCGATATGTATAATATATTGTTGGCATATATATACGTTTATAATTTTACTTCTCTATTCAAGAGGTCGAATAATAACCGTTGAAACAGATCTTCATTTCCTTTTTTTTTTAACTCACGTCAACTATATTTAAATACTTTTTAAATTAGTTTTATTTAATCCACATTTCAACTATGAACGGTAACATTTTGTATAACAATGGCTTTAAAGTTGGACAATGGCCAGTGCGGATTGTTGAAGGTAGCTGATTTAGCATAGGCCCAGTGCAAAAAATTTAATGATGTCTAAACATGACGATAAAAATTGATTGTAACCATTTTGCTTTAAATTTTAATGATTTCTTCGTCACTCTCGACCACTTTAAGATGAGTTTGACAAATATTTTGAGCATAATTTTATATATCATTAACATTTTGAAGTTGAAAGTAAATTTTGAGGCGAAAATAAATAAAGGGATATATAATTTGAGGCTCTTAATATTTAGAGGCCCTGTGCGGTAGCACATCTCGCTCGAATACGGCTCTGATTTCTAGAAGTTGCTGGAGTGGCTTGACATGAGAGGTTGAAGAACTAGTGTATAGGTTGATGACTTGATGCTTCAAGTTGGGCGAAGAATACTTGATAATCAAGTTGAACCAAACCGCCAACATTCCTTTAGTAGAATGGTCGAAAACGACAATATTTTCATTTTTTTCATGGTAGGTCTAAGGCTTGATCAATCTCCACCTCCACCTCGACCTCCAGCATGCAAAAGTGTTGTGGAATATGTTTCTGATCGTGTTGCTAATATTGTTGACGACATGTTAAGGTAGTCAACAGAAGGCGCGAATAAGATGATTAAAAGCCCAAAACCAACTAGTTGATGAAGAAATAGTTTCATGTTAACGTTATTGTTCTTTTGCCAAATTAGTACCCTTGACATTATGGATTTAATATGTTGTAGAACTAATCGTTTTTTACGATTCCACCATGATGTGTAACTGTGTTTGTTGTTTATTATCTTTGCTAGTTTATGTACCCGTGAAATTCATGAGTTTTATTATAAGTAATTTGCAGCTAATCTTATGAATTATCGGGTACTTTTAAATTGACATGAGCTGTTTGTCGCGGGCTTATACTTATGTCAGCGATTGCATACTAGCTAGACAGCTAGTGCGGAAACTGTTTTTTTGTACCATGTCATCTTGGTTATCTTTATTTCTGGCCAGTATTTTCACTTTATGTATGCTGCTAGTCTAGTGCTTATATATAGTGATGGCATATATGTGGAGAATTATGGATGTCATTGTACTGGTTCCATTGTTACTAAAAGGTAGTTAAATAATATTAAATGTAAAAGTAATACATGGTGATGGTTGGGCTAGTGGCTATCATCTTCATATCTCTATAGGTCCAGTGATCAAGTCCTTGCACTTAAAAAATGATATAGGCACAAGCCTTTTCCACCTCCGGCTTTTTACTTTCAATATGGGTAAAATCTATAAAATACCATCGTACTTTCAAAAATGTACCAAGTTGAACCATTTACTTTTTTATTACTTACGAACTTTCAATTTTTTATTCGACTATCTTTTTAAAAATGAAGTTCTTACTCTCTTCAACTATTCGGAGTATTTACTATCTAGTTAAAACTATATATATATATATTTTTTTTTATACTCACTTCAACTATGCTGACAACAAGACATATACGACTAAGAATGGGGAACACAATTTTCTTATATTACTTCGATGTAATTTCAATATATTTAGTGAATATGTGTAGATGATATAATGTGTAATATTGTATAACACTAGCGTTAAATTCGGGACCACGGCTTTTCTCCTTGGTCCTATTTTGTTTAATCACATATTGCAGTAACTATTTGCTTTTCTACTAATCAACTAATCAATTAGGTGTTGTTTATTTTCATGAATAAACCAAATGAATAGTGTTATTTAGACCTACAACACAAGCCTAAAAACAAACCTAATGCATAAATCACTTGTACAATTGTATTATGTATTTTCTCTCTCTAAATTTCCACCAATTATTTTTTGAAATCAACCAATCAAATCATTAGGTTCATTTGTAGGCTTGATTAGTAGGCACAAGAATCATTTTTCAAACCGAATCATCTATTTTTAGCACATGTTATAGGTATATAGATCTTGTTATACACATAGTTATGGGCTGGATCTCATCACTTGTGGGCCAATCAATATGTTGTTATTAAATGGTATTAAAAGTGAATAGAAGACATGATGATAGGTGGTTGCAATGGCTATCATCTCCGCTCTTTGTACAAGAGGTCGAAGGATCAAATCCCTTGCACATCATCTACCAAATTTTTATTTTTTATTTTATTATTTTTTTTTTTAAGAATTTTATTAAACTCACTTAAACAATACTTAACTATCTTTTTTATAATGACTTTTATAATACTCACTTCAAGTATGACTAACACAACACGAACACAGCTTAAGTTACATCGCTGCGAAAATTGAAGGCAATGAAACAAGGTCGTGATTTGTGTTAAATGAACTTATAAACATGTCTTTAAGTTAATTTTTGTGGAATGTGTGGTTGAGTTATATACGGTGTATCACTTAGAATTCGACGGATTAGTTTCGACATCCGTAAATCTATTAATGTGCTAAAATAAGCAATCTGATTTGTTTATGCTAATAAATAACATCTAATTAGCATAGTAGAAAAGCCAATATATATTGTACTAATATGACATTAGAAGACAACCATTGTCCAGAATTTAAAGCCATTGTTATCCAAAACATGTAATATCAGCTAGATATGTTCACTAAATATATTGAAAAAGAATTGAAAGTAAAATATAATAATTTAAAATGTGTTTGTGTTCTGTAGTCATAGTTGAAGTGAGTATTAGAAAAGTCATTTTTAAAAGAACACTCAATTATTATTGAAGTGAGTTTAACAAAAAGATCATTTTTTAAAAAGAATTGAAAGTAATATATAAAAATGTGATGAAGTGATTCATGGGATTTGATCCTTAGACGTCTTGAACAAAGATTGGAGTTAATAGCGCCTAAACCAATCAATCACTATGTAATACATTTACTTTTTATATAATTTAACTATCTTTTTGAAGAATCTTTTGATCATCCAACTTTTCCTTCGGGCCAAAGTTCTATTTTTCAATATTCTCTTATAACTTCAAAAGGCGTAAATCGTCAGGAACAACTCGATTTCATGCATCTTTTGATGCCAACCAGACCCTTCCTTAAGGACCCAGCCTCAAGCAATGATCACATGTTCTCATTAACTTAATTAGCCAGAGTCTCTTATAACTACTTTTTGTGTATGTGTATCTTTTAATTTATTTTGGAAGGCTTATACATGTGTTTTTTTATGTGTTTTTTTTCGGTTTACTTTTTTTGTGTGTGAAGGACATGGGTACGAGAATAACGTTTTTAGGATTCTTTATAAAGAAAGCTATTAATTTGTTTTGTGGTTTCTTTATAGATTTTAAGTTTTGTGGTTCCTTATTATTTATTATCTTTGTACTCATTTATGTACCCGTTAAATTCAAGAGTTTTGTTACAAGGAATCTGCAGCTAATCTTATGCAGTATGCTGATAGTAATATAACTGTTTATCGGGCACTTTTAAATCGACATGAGTTGTTTGTCATGGGCTTATACTTATGTCAGAGATTGCTTACTAGTTAGTGCATAAACTATTTTTACACTAGTCATCTTTGTTAAGTATCTTTAATTAGGGCAAGTATGTCACTACTTGTTTGCCAGTCTAGTCCTTATAGTGCTTATACTAGAAAAATAGTTAAAGGATGTTCAAAGTAGAAGTAACACATGTTGATGGATGGGGTTCAATGGCTATCATATTCACATCTCTATACTAGAGGTCGAGTGATCAAGTCTTTGCACCTGAAATGCTATAGCCCTTGTACCTATCTTTCAATGTTTTTAGATTTTACTTTCAACACTATAAGCTATCTTTTTAAAAACGATTTTTTATACTCACTCCAACTATACGGGGTATTTACTATCTACTTAAAAATAAAAATTTTATAATCATTTTAACTACGCTGACAACAAGACTGATACGACTAAGAATAAGAACACACAACTTACTTAAATTGCATCGTTGTAGTTTTAGTATATTTAGTGAATATGTCTAGTTGAGGTAATATGTTTTGTATAACACTAGCAAGAAGATTACATCATAATATCATATGCACCATAAGATCACCTGCTTATGGTAAAATCAAAAATAAAGTAACCTGATTGGTCCAATTTTTTTAATAAGATTGTTTTGGCAATATTGCTGCGAAAGGATTTAATTCTTTTATTATATAAAAGATATTATTACTCTGTATTAAACTAAGGTGCTATATGAGTTCTTGTTACATATAGATAGACACAACCCTTTTTTCCGTAATCACTAACAATTTGAATTAAGCTGCTTTAAGAAAAGCTTTCTCAACATTTTTATTGAAGACTATAAAGACACTAATGATATGCTAAACTTTACATATTTTGATATCAAAATACCATTCAACCATAAGTGACTAGTAAGTTTCTTTATTTTAGTTACGTATACTATTAAAATTTGCTAAAAAAACATATAGGTATATTTTTGAGAAATTAAGAATAAGAAGTAAACGTAAAAGGATTAATAAGTATTGTTTCTAAAGATTAAAAGCCCAAGAAATTGAAGAAAAGAAAGTTCAATGAAAGCCCATATATTCTGTAGCTCAAAACCGCCCATGGTTCGGCCCACAAATGAAGAACTTTGGCCCATAACTGTGTGAAAATACTGAGTATCCATATGTACTAAAAATAGGCAATTTGTATTATTCATTCGAATATATAACATTGAATTGGCATAGTAGAAAAGCAAATAGATAATGCAATAACTGATCAAACGAAACAATTTAATCTTTTGTTTTGTTTGATTTATAATGTTTAATTTTTTTTTTTCGCAAATTTTTTTTTTTTTTTTTTTAAATTGATTTTTTTTAAAATATTAACTTTAAAAAAAAAATTATTTTTTTCCTTTTTTTTTTAATTTTAAAAAAAAATGCGTATTTATAAAAAAAAATTAATTTTTTTTTCGTAAATATTTATTTTTTTAAAAAAATTTGATTTTTTTTTAAATATTAACTTTTAAAAAAATAATTTTATCATTTTTTTTTTAATTTTAACTTTTTTTTTTTAAATTTTAAATTTTTTTAACTTAAAAAATGGAAGAAAAGGACTAACGGTGCCAATAACGTTAACCCATAGGACTAACGGTGCAATGTGCTCTATCTCGTTAGGAGATAACGGAGAAAAAATTTGCACCGTTAGTCCTTTTTTTATCTGAGGGATGTATATTGGTTCACTTTTACTAACGGGGGATGCATTTGTTGCAACTTTTTCGAGAGGGATGTATGATGCGAAATTGGGTAAACCACAGGGATATATTTTGAAGTTTACTCTTATAGTTTTTATTATTAAAGATAATTATTTAAAAATTTTAATCATATTATTAATTGCATCTTATCTATATTTTTTGTATTTATCTTCTACTTATGTTATGAATAAATATAAAATGAAAATAATCTGTTTTTTTTTTAAATAAAATGATAATTAAATAAAGTATGAATCTATTTTTTTGAAATAGAAAATTTCCAATAAGAGTTTTGTTTTATTATATAAAAGATGCCAAAAACATGACATTAGAAGACAACCATTGTCTATAATTTAAAGCCATTGTTATACGAAACAAGTTATATCAACTAGACATGTTTGCTAAATATATTGAAATTGCATACTCTAGTCTTCTAAGTGATGAGCATTATCCAACTCAACCATCAAGTCATGTTCCAAAAAATTAACTTAAAGACATGTCAATTTATCACAAAGCACGGCCATGTTTTATTGCCTTTTTAATTTCCACAGCGATATGATGTATGTAAGTTGTGTCTTTAATCTGTTGTTAGTCATAGTTGAAGTAAGTACGAAAAAAGTCAATTTTAAAACGACAATTAAATATAGTTGGAAGTGAGATTAAAAAATGATTATGGAGGAAGATATGATTTGATCATTAGACCTCTTGTATAAAGAGTGAAGATGATAACCATTATGTCCATCCATCATCATGCAATATATTTTCTTTTAATATAATTTAGCTATCTCTTTGAAGAATCTTTTTATCATGTGTCTTTTCTTTTAAGCCAAACTTTTCCTTTCAATATTCTCCTATAACTAGTTTTTGTGTATGTGTCTCTTTTAATTTATTTTGAAAGGCTTATAGATGTTTTTTTTTTTTTTTTTGTGTTTTACATACTCCTCCGACCCTAAATAAATGTTCAGGTTGACTTTTCAGAGTTAAACTGGTTCAACTTTTACCTTATATTTTCTTTTAATATAATTTAACTATCTCTATGAAAAATCTTTTTATCATGTGTCTTTTCTTTTAAGCCAAACTTTTCCTTTCAATATTCTCCTATAACTCTTGATAATGGCTTTAAATTCTTGATAATGGTTGTCTTCTAATGTAATGTTATTACAGTATTATTCGGTTTTCTACTATGCCAATTAGATGTTATTTATTAGCATAAATAAACCAAATTGCCTACAAAGGAACCACAAAATAAATTACTGTAATAGCTTTCTTGAAAACGAATCCTAAAAAAGTTTTTCTCGTACCTCCCAAAAAAACTACTTCGTCTCTAAATAAATGTCCAGTTTGACTTTTCAGAGTCAAACTGTTCAACTTTAACCTTAAATATTTTTGTATGTATTATATAATATTTGATGCAAAATATATAAATAGATTTAGTTTTAAGTGTATTGTTCAATTGTATAATTTTTTTTATCATATTATATATATATATATATATATATATATATATATATATATATATATATATATATAGAGTTAGGATCAAATAGAAAGAAAAGTCAAGTAATGTGAAATGTTGAAAAATCTTATTAAAGGAAATTATGAAATGTAATTAATACTCTTATTAAAACACCTTATTACTTAAAAGTACAATGATTTTTTCACATTGTACAACCAATTAAAAACATATCTACCAAATTAAATACAACCAATTAAAACAATTAATATAAATCACAAACCGGGTTGACTTGGGACGCTTCAAACCCGACGGGTTGAACCGGTTTAATTTGACCCGTTTTCGACCCAACCTAGCAAGTTGACCCGGTTTAAATCGGCTAATTTTTCGACCGGAACGGTTCAACCGGTTGAACCACCCGGGTCGAACCGGGTTTCAAAACATTATGTTTAATTCCCAAAATCTTCAAACTTTTATTATTTTTCATTTATAATCTATAAACTTTTTTTTTATCAATAAACTATCTGTCGTTCTAAAATCCCGTTGTTATGCACGGGTACTCGCTAAATATATTAAAATTACATAATATGATCCACCAAATTCTAAGTGATGAGAAGTATCCAACTCAACCACCAAGTCAGGTTGCACAAAAAAAATCATTTTCAAAAGTATTTTAATAGAAGTAAGGTTAAAAAAAAAAAAAAAAAAAAAAAAAATCTTTTTCTAAAGTGATGTAATTTGATTCAATAGTTATTTTACTTTTCGGGTGCAAGATTTGATCATTGGACCTCTTGAATAGAAAAGTTAGATGCTAACCATTGAACCACACCATCAGCACTTGTTACTTTTACTTTTTTATACTATTTAACTATTCTTTTAGAACCAATAGAACAGTAAAATGTCAAATCCATAATTCTCCACATATATGCCAATCAATATACTATACATCTCGACTGGCATAAATGAAGTGAAAATACTGGCCTGAGTAAAGATAACAAAGATCTCAAATCTCGTGGATTAGTCGGCTAAAAGGTTTTGATTACGATTATATTAGTTGGATTTAATGCTTGATCTATATTTAAGCTCTGAAAAATGATGCCTGCTGACCATATGTCGAATTGGAAATTCTCCTATTCCTTATGTACACGTTCCTGCGGCTCGGATGAGTATTCTTGTTTATATTGCTACGGCTATAAACACGTTCTTGTTCCTATTAACAAAACATCCCCTTTTTCTTCGCTCTTTCGGAAACGGTATAGAAATGGGTGCTTTTAAAAGTTGTTTACTACTTTTCGATTTTTACCCTATTCTCACCAATAATCCCAGGAACACACATGATTTTTAATATGTTTGCGAATCTGAATAGTTGTTTGTTACTAGAAAGAGGCGATAGGATATGTGTTTAATACAGTAACAAAAATGAAACTGTGCTTATAGATTGACCATTTGTGTATCGTTAGTCCTACCGTTTAGCTAATCTACAAATGAATCTAAAGTTCCAAGCGTAATATATGGTGGTGACATAATATTTTCCAATGTGTCACCTCCAGCCTTGCGAACCTCAGCCATGTGCAGCAAAGGTGCCACTTCAGAAATCTGTAAATGGTAATGTTGAAATCGACATAAAGTTTAAAATCCAAACTTCTTTCACAGGTGGCAAAATAAATGAGTCAAGCTGTCCGGGTAATATTTCAAACGAGTTCAGGTCTTTCTGCTGTTTGAAGCTTTTTTAGCATAACGCTAAATCTAGATTACTGATTAATAACGATTTAATAGGTTGGGTGGATTGAAAAGAGTAAATAACATGTTGGACCTATTTGACCCGTTTTAGATTAATAACATACCTCGGTTGCAACAGATGAGTGGCCCTTGCGTCCAGTCTTCTCGCCTTTTAGTTTCAACTATAGCGCAAACGTACAATTGGTGGTACAACATTAGAGCTTCAACAACAGATCATCTTTAACTGCAATAAAACAGGTCGTACCCGTACATAGTGTATGGATTGCTTCTACTGTTTGAGGTTATAATAATCAGATAACAAGATGTTTAAGCGCTATAGTAGAGAACTGAGGTTGAGACCCTGAGATTTAGAAATAAGCTCAAATGCGTTCATAGTGACGGTTTATCATCAAATTACAGTATCATAAGCAATTTCAATAAATCTTAAAAAAGAATTACCATTAGCAATTTGTCCATGTACAAATATGATATACATTATTTTCTACCAAAATTACCCCTGTATTCAAAAATATGCTCCAAAACTTTTGCATATCTGCTCGTCGTCTCACCAAACCATCATAGTCCTACTTCCGCCACCCGAGCCATCACCAAAACTATATACAAACATTCAATCTATCGATCCCAACCATCCGCCCTCCTCCCGAACTCAACTTTCCGATCCGTTAATCCTCCATAAATCTCTGTAAACTTTTCCAAACACTTGCCGCGCACACGATAATGTGCCTGTGTATTCCCACTGATTGCGACACCTGAAAACTTGGACGTATCAATAGCCCATTTCGGTTTCACATACTCCACCGTGGGACCCACACTCGACCCATTTGCGTATAGAAAGTTCATCAGAACATCCTCACAGTTAAAAACCTCATCCACTGTTTCCCGTCCCGCCTCAGCTTCTTTACTCCAGTACCGGTCAAAAGCAACCTCACGGTCAATAAACACAGCTCCGGTCAAAATCATGTTATACCCGTTATGTTTGCGTGCATGTTTCTCCGGTCTGTACATCAAAGGCGGTGGGCCTGTCACTAGCCGAGGGTAAAACCCGACTAACCGTTCGGGATTTTCCCGCCAAATTTTGAACCCACGTTCGATATCGTCACAGTTCATCATTATATCATCATCAAGTTCAAGAACCGCTTTGGTCTTAATTAACGGGTCGGGTCTAAACCGATTGTTTAGCGAGTTTTGCTTCTCAACCCGTATCCTGACCGGGACCGCCGAGTCGAAATCGTTTGGGTCAGGCGGGTTCCCTTTGTTCCAAACGACAACGATTTCACGAACTGATGCGCATCGAGAGTAATGATTAACGTACATTTTCAAGTTCCATATCCGAGCATCGTAAGTCATTGCTAATAACGTGAACTGAGAGAAACGAGTGTCAACCGGATATGGTTTCTCCGCACTGTTTCCTCCGTAAATGTACCAAAAACCGACACACATTATGACAACCGAGACTATCAAAAGGAACGAGATCACAAACTTACCGATGAACCTGTTTGGGTTCACATTTAACCGAACCCGAAGTTTTAGTCTTTCCCATATTAAAAACAAATTGTTTTTATTCTTTACATTGTGAGCGAACGGGATGAACCTGTTCGGGATGAACCACTTGACTAAACCGAGTAACCAACCGATAACAAAAATGACTGAACCAGCTGTTACAATCAAACCGCACCCAACCACACGTCTACTAATCACGTCACCAAAGTGAATCCTATCCCCGTCAGCAACCCCGACCCACTTCCCGCTACTTAACCGTTGAACATCTAGGTGATGAGACCGGGCCCCATTCCACGCGTTTCTACCTTTAGTCGGATTTTCAACCCCGATATCGACTTCTGCTTCTTTGTAACTGTAAGGTGTAAGGACTTCGATCTTAAACACATGGACGCGTTCATTATCGTGAGCTAATCGATAAAAATTCCCATTGTAATTGAAGGGCCGGCCTCCATTAGGTAGTCCGAGCACCGGGTTTCTTTTATGTGGTGTCCATGGACCAAACGGCGATCTGCTATACCAGATTTCAAGATTTCCGTGATAAGAACCGAAAATCCAGAATGTTTCTTTGTGTTGCATGATAAATGTATCGACAAGTGAGCGTTCCAAGATGATCTTTTCAAGTTTCCATATCAAAGGAAAATCTATTGCACGGTACAAAGAAAGATCCCCTTTCCCGCTTCCATCCGGCATCATGTATATCTATAAATAATACGATCAACAAATAAGATAATGTCAGTAACATATCAGTAGTAACATAAACGAGTATGGGTAAGATTCTTACATGACGATTGTACTCGAATACATATGGATGAGAAAGATGCCAATCTTCATCCAATGCTACTCCTAATTGCTCCCATGTGACTCCATCATCCATACTTCTTGCGACCCTGATATCTCCTTGCATCGTTATTGGATTCTTGCTTTTGAAGAACATATAAAGAATATCATCCTGAACCATAAATTAAACTTTTACATGCTGAGGTAAATAATCGGTAAACAAAACAATGTGACACTACAATACAAGAAAGCGATATTAAATTATGCTGTCTAAAGCGGTAAAAAATCAGATAATCTTGATTCTTTAACGAAGTAACCAAAAATGGACAAAAGTACGTTCTTGTAAGAAAATGATTTGTGATAAATGTTTCTCAAATTAAGTTAACGGGTAAATAACCTAGTAATTTTATTTTAGCCTTTGACCATGAGTTCAGTATTAATATCAGATAACGCTAAAACATTTTTACTGCCTACTTACAGTCACCAAGCGCAGTTTAAACTTTACAAACACATCCGAGCACCCACTTAGCATTCCAATTTCATTGAAGTAACATAGTTTTTAAGATCAATTGGTTGCAACTAATCTTCACTAAATGACAGATTAAAAATTAAGCGATTGTGGAGCTGTAAAAAGGAGGATATGATTAGAAATAGAAAAAAGAAAAAAGGAATTACCTTAGCATAAAGAAAAGGATCAGCGACATAATTACTAGGGAACGCCGAATCAGTGACTGAAGCACAAGTCAAAACCGGATTTGCTATAGGCCACGCTGCACTTCTATTGTCCCAAATATTCATCTGCAATTCATCCAAACCAACGCACACTTCAAAACACCGAAACTTAACAGAAAAGGTCCAAGCTTTATTCAGTTTAAATAAGACATATATATTAATAAGATCCTGAGACAGTATAAAATATCAGAGAAAGTCGCAAAAAAAAACAAAATTTCTTTGACTAAGCTTAATTCCCATATAAAAAAGTTCATAAATGACCCACAACATAGTAGCATACATTAGAACATTCCAATTATTCCAAAAAATTAATCAAAGCATTAATTTAAGATACTATAACCAATTAAAGAAACCGTACAAAAAACAGAACTAGAGGGGTGTTTGAAATTGCTTACTTAAACAGCTTATGCTTATTCTTATAAGCACTAATCAGCTTATTATAGAAAACTAATTCCACCCTAGGATAAAACTTGTAATTTTGACTATTTCAAAATAATCATGAACTTATCAAAATATCAGTTTAGAATAAGCAAACTCAAACTCCTTATTGCAAAAATAAGCAGATTAACTTAGATAAGCCTAAGAGGACAAGGTGCAGTAACACAACCACCTTCGCCAAATCTAGGTGGCATCTTTTTGGCTTGAGCCAAATGCATGTTACTGCACCACCCAGTCACCCACCACACCACTACTATTCCAATCAAATTAACATTACCTCCATGGGTCCATCCAAACACTCAACATGAGTTAGGAGGTGTTTGTTTCGGCTTATATAGCCTGCTTATGGCTTATTTGGTTTTGGGCTTATGTTTCATAAGCTCACTTTTTGTAGCTTATTTTGACATTTTCTAGCTTATTGTTTATTATGACATAATGAACACATAGTTTCAAAATAAGCCACAAAAAGTGAGCTTATAAAACATAAGCCCAAAACCAAATAAGCCATAAGCTGTCTATATAAGCCAAAACAAGCACCCCCTTACATACAAACAAACATATTTTCAAATAATGCAAATCCCTATAGCATAAAAAGCAACAACAACATAAATGTGCATTAAAAAAAAAAAAAAAAAAAAAAAAAAAAAAAAAAAAAAAAAAAAAAAAGCTTACATCTTCAATAGGTTTTAATGAAAAAGGTGAATCCCCATAATAAACACCAATCCCCCATGACCCTTCATTATCTTCTTGACACACCATTGAATCATCATAACCATAATAAGCACTCATGTTATTAGGGTAATAACTAAACAAATAAAATACATAAAACACCCCAACTGAACTCAACACCAAAAACCACAAAAACCAATAATGCACAACACCACCATTCTCATGCACGCGCCACCTGCTCTTATCCCACGCGCCACCCCCACCACCACCACCACCAATCCGACTCGAACCCATTTCACCAAATACTATTTAAAAAATACCCATGTAACAAAAACTCAAAAAAATAACCTTTTTATGCAAATCTTGAAAAAATTTATGAAAAAAGTTGATTTTTTTTTTTTTTTTTTTTTTTTTTTTTTTTTTTTTCAAGATTTTTATATGGGTGGTGATGGAAGTTGGTTAAAAGAAAGACCCATAAATGGTTTTATGAAAAAGGTGGTGTGATATAGAGAGATAACGTGTGTGTTTATGTGTGTGTTGCAAAAAAAGGTGGAGATGTGGGAGGGATATATATAAAGAGGCTAAAACTAAGTTGTTATAGGGACACAACACGTGTGGTTTATGGAAAAATATGAAGATATCCGTTTGTTGGTGGTGTCGGGCCTACATGAAAACCAGGTCCGAGTCGCACCGATTTTGAAAATAAGTTTTTTTTTTATTTATTTATTTTTTCTTCATCATCATCATCTACGACTTTCAATTTTACTTAGGGTCCGCTTGGTTCAAAGTGGGTAAAAGGAAAAGGAAAGAAATGCAAAGTAATGAGTGAGGTGGGTAATCAATACATTACCCCTCAATTTACTATATAATGGTTGATTACCCACTACGGGGTAATCAATACCTTACCCCTCTATTACCAAGCACTATTATTTGAAAGGATGTGGGCCCTTTTCAATTCCTTACCCATTCCCCACCCCCCTTTACCCCCCACCAAGCACCCCCTTAGTCTTTTGTATAATAAATGAATTCATACCTTATTTAATAATAATTTTATTTAAAGAAAAATTATTTTTTTATTAGGTAATATTTTATATTTATCCGTAACACAAGTAGAAGATAAACACAAAAAATATAGATAAGATGCAATTAACAATAGGATTAAAATTTTTAAATAATTATCTTTAGTAATAAAAAACTATAATTAAACATCATAAATCAAACAAAATAAAGATTAAATTATTTATTTTTTAATAAATAAAAACATATGATTAAAAAAAATTTAAAAACCCGCACGTGCGCGAGCATTATAACTAGTAATTATAAATAAAAAATATGTAACATCCTTCCAAAAATCATAAGGGCTTACAAATATATATATATATATATATATATATATATATATATATATATATATATATATATTAATTTTTTTTTCATCATCATCATCAAAACTTGTAAGGGCTTACAAAGAATGTACGGTTATCTTTTCTTACCACTACGATATGTTACATCAAATTGAATTATTATTTTTTATTTTTATTTATTTATGAATTTTTACTTTTAACTCACGATGACTCAGAGGGAATAGTACATGTCGATGAGAGAGTTTCATACAGTTGAGAGGTCATAGCTTAATTCCAATGTATTTAGTTTTGTAGTAGAGTTAATAATATTAGTGGGATCAGGGTGATCTCATAATTCTTCACCTTTTGAAGAAGTTTATAATATTAGCACGTTGTTTCGTTCTAAATAGGAAGTTGTAAAGGTTAATTCATGTATCTTTCAGTTGTATAGTGAACACTAGTTATAATATTTGTGCACGTACATGATTTTGACACGATTTTTTATTATCATGTATTAATATAAAATAATATTATCTTTAAATGTAAGTAGTTTCAACTTAAATAAGATGATAATGAAGTTTAAAGTTGCTTACAAATAAGTACTTTTAGTCTTTTTTCACATGATAACAAAATAGGTTAACAGAAAGCAATAAAGTAAAGAACAAATTTATAATATTTAATGCACTCTTATATAATTAAATGATGTAATAATATTTAATGCTCTCTTATATAATTAAATGATGTAAGGTATAGGGTTTGACAAATTTTAGTGTGTCCACCAATCCTATCAATGTACATTTTTTGAGCTACTTAGGGTGTGCCTAGTTAGTAATGGGGAAAGGGATGGGGAAAGAGAAATGTAAAGGGAATGCAAAAGAATGAGTTAATGGAGATGTACGCACATGAATGAGACATACAATGATTACAATCCATTCACGATTTTTACCAACTTTGCAGATTTTCAACTCAGTAAAAAGCGCATATGTATCCGGGCATTTACTTAGGGTGTGTTTGGTTCGCAAATGGGATTGGAATTGGATTTGGATTTGGGAAAGGTTTGAAAGAAGTGGGAAAGATTTGAGAAAAAAATAGGAGAGAGAAAATATATTATTATATATAATTTGTGGTTGAAAAAATTATAAAATAAGAAAAAGAATAAATAATGTGTGGTTGAAAAAATTCTATCAAATAAAAAAAAATGATTGGATGAAATCAAGAAAACATACCAAAATATAGTGGAATGAAATCTATCACATTTTTATTCCATCATTCCTAAATTGTGGGCCCTAGTTACAACCAAACAAAGGTTTCATTTTTTTCTTTGGGTGATACCCACCTAAAAGCATGAACCAAACGCACCCTTAGAACTGAGCATCACAACCCATCAACAACTACAATCTAAACCCCTCTAAGCAACTGTTTATTAAACCATCTCGAACGCAAACACAAACAGTCCTGACTAAAAATCAATGAACAATGAAAGTAATTCGTGCAAGATTCCAACCATATTATTTATTGGTGTACATATATTTCTACTAACATAAAGAACTTTAATGGGCATTTAGTGAGCCGTACTTACCGATTCTTACCAAAGTAAGTCGTGCATTGCAATAAATAGGAAAAACAAAATGCATTGCAACAAATATGTGGTACATGTTAGAAGTAGGAATTTTGACACATTAAGTTGCGTTTGGGTTGATTCAGTACTATGTTTTTTTTTGTTTTTTTTTTCAATGAATCAAATATGTAAAAAGTGGGGAAAAGTTAGCTGATAAAGGATCATGTAAGATTATTAATTAACATTTTCATATCAGACACTCTCACTTGTGCGGAAAGGTTGTTGGTCATTTGAACAACTTAATTAAGTTACTCCCTCCATCTCATATTAAATTTTCATTCTTGAATTTTTGAGTCTTTTTTCTTTAACTTTTACTTTAAATATTTTTATTTATACTATATAATACTTCATGAAAATGATATCAATGAAAATACATTTAAAACCAATTTATTCATATAATACTTCATGAAAATGATATCAAGGTAATTGATGAGAATTGAAATTAAAATTGCTTTAATTAACTTGTTTGGTTCACAATAAATATGTGGGCCCAGGAAATTTATTTGCATCATTAAAGCTAAAAGTGAGCCCTTTTAATTTTCTTCCACATGAGAAGAATTTAGATTTGCTTAGAATTTTAAATAACACCTTTTATATATCTTGAACCAAACGCACTCTAAGGATTACATATATGCATCATAAGATCGCCTACATATGGTAAAAAAAAAAATTTTACAGCGAATTATATAAAAAAACACTTCTAGCTAGAAACTAGAAGGAAAACAAATTACAAAATAGCAAGCATAGGATTTCACATCCAATTTACCCAATTGATATTGGATTTACATTTATTAGAGCATCATGTATAAGCTAAAGTGACTATCTCATCAAAAATTATCGCCTACTTATGGTAATTAAAGATCACTCGATTATCATGTAGGACCAAACTGGGCCAATTTATTCCCTTTGTCATGGGATTGTTTGTTGTTGGCCTAAACTTTAGCTAGAAATTGCATACTCGCTACTCGCTAGTGCAAGAACTGGTTTTTGTACTATGTTATCTTCGTTATTTTTAGTCAGGCAAGTATTTTCAGTTCATGTTTGCCGGTCTATTGCTTATAGATATTGATGGCGTATATGTGGAGATTTATGAATCTTCCTTTCACTAGTTCGAGTGGTTCTAAAATGTTACTTAAAAGGTATTAAAAGTAAAAGTAACACATGGTGATGTTTGGTCTCAACTGCAATCGTCTTTACCTTTGCCTTTGCCTCTCTTTTTAAGTGGTCCAAAGATCAATTCCTCACGACCCTTCGTTATTCTCTTGACAACCAATTGAATTATAACCATAAACTCATGTTTGGGTTGTTAAACAAATACTTTCTCCGTCGGATAAGGATCCTCTCAAGTTTATTTGAAAATGAGAGGTAATGTTGTGCTTGTTGTGATTGTACATTGTCATTATTGCAAAATATTTATCTTATTTTAATTCAAATATACAATTACAACAGACACAACATTACCTATCATGTTCAAATGAATATGAAATGATCCTTAGCCTTTATCCGTCCTAAAATATAAGTCAATTTTTTATTTTTCAAAGTCTTTTCTTTCCTACTTTGACTTTAAATATTTTGTTTTTCTTTTTATATAATACTTGATGAAAAGTATATCAAAGAAAATGTATTTAATACATAATTCAATTTATATATTTTGCATCAAGTATTACTAGTATATAACATGAAAAAGATAATTAAAGTTAAAGTTAGAATAAAAGAATTTGAAAAATAAAAATTGACTCATATTTTAAGACGAGGGGAATACAAAATATAAAATACCCAAACTGAACTCTAACACCAAAAACCATAAAAACCAATAATGCACAACACCACTATTCTCATGCACGCGCCGCCACCACCACCACCACCACTCTCAACAATCTGACTCGAACCCATTTTACAAAATATTATATATAATACAAACAAAAATATTTAAGGTCAATGTTTGACTTTTTTCAATTTTAATTGTTACTTTTACTTTAAATATTTTTGTTCGTATTATATAATATTTGATGCAAAATATATGAATAAATTAGGTTTTAAATACTCCCTCCGTCTTAAATTTATTGTCCACTATTGACTTTTTTAGTCTTTCTTCTTCAACTTTGACCTTAAATATTTTTGTGGGTGTTATATAATATTTGATGCAAAATATATAAGTGAATTGGGTTTTAAGTGTACTTTTCAATGTTATAATTTTTTATCAAGTATTATATAACAAAAAATATATATTTATAGTCAAAGTTGAATGAATTTGACTTTGAAAATTCAACTGGACAATAAATTTAAGACGGAGAGAGTATAATTTTATTATTATAATTTTTATCAATCAAATATTATAACTCAAATAAAAATATTTAAGGTCAAAATAGAACAAAAAGACTGTAAAAAGTCTAGACATTTATTTAGAAACGGAGTATTTAAAAGTACCCGCAACTAAAAAAAAAAAAAAAAAAAAAAAAAAAGGTTGTAATTTTTATTATAAACGGAGAAAACATACTATAGTTGTATAGTAGCATGATTACAGTGGAAGTGTAACGAGTCGACCTGATCCAATCTGACCTAACCCATTTGACCCATGACCCATTCAACCCATTCTTAAAGCATGACTCATTTGACCCATGACCCATAACCCATTTGACCCATGACCCAAACCGACCCAACCCAACCCATTTGCCACCTCTATTTTTATGTATCTATATTTACTTTTTTTCACATGGGCGGTGATGAATTCCGAATTTCCGATTATCTGATACCCATTTAAATAATAATAATAATAACAATAATAATAATAATAATAATAAATAAATAAAAAATAAATAAAAATCTTCAAGATTTTTATATGGGTGATGGTGAAAGTTGGTTGTAAGATATACCCATAAATGGTACTGCGAAGAAAAAGGTGGTGGTGATAAACTGATAATATAAGAGATAACGTGTTTGTGTTGCGTGTTGGTTGACATTTGTATAAGTCGATATATATTATTAAAAATAAAAAGATTTTTCTAACTTAAACTTATAAAAAAGGCCTAAAAAATAGTTAAGTAGGGGAACACAATACGTGTGCTTCAATTGTTATATTATATTGGTGACAAAAATATGGAGATATTATTTGTTGGTGGTAGTATTTTTTATTCAAGACTTAGGTGGTGTTTGTTTGTTAAGAGGGTCTGAATCTGAATCTGAACCGCACATCTGAATCTGAATCTGATGCGTAAATGTCTGAATCTGACCGCATCTGAACGGGAAAAAAAACTCATGTTTGAACCGCACATTTGCTTGCTGGTACTATTTTTTTTTTGGTTTTTATTTGTGTCAGCAAGAGGCAACAAGACACATTCAGACACCCCTCTCAAGTCTAAACCATTAAGATCTTACTGCATCTGAACGCGTCTGAACGGAAAAAAAAAAACCAAACGGTCTGAACGACCAAATGTCTGACCGATTCAGACATTTTGGCCATTCAGAGCCTGTTAAGAGGCAAAATAAAAAAATCAAACACAGCCTTATAAGTGGTCGGTCACAGAGAATGCATGGCTTACTTTTTCGTACCACTATGATATGTTACATCCAATTGATTTTCTTTCTCGGGTTTTTACAATTATGATATGTTATATCGAATTGATTTTCATTTTTCGTTTTTTTTGGGATATATGTAGGGCTGAGCAAATGACCCGAACGAATCGGACCGACCGAGACCGGACCAAACGGAACCACATTCGGTCTGGTCTTCGGTTTTGACTTTTTGGCTAATTCGGTCTTTGGTCTGGTCGGTCCGGTCCGGTTCGTACCACAAACCGATTATTTGACCTTGTTTGACCAGACCAACCAAATTCGGTCCTGTCCTCGGTCTTGACTTTTTGGCTAATTCGGTCATCGGTCCGGTCCGGTCCGGTCTTGAACCGATGTTCACCCCTAGAATTAAGTTAAGTAAGGGAGCACAATACGTGTGCTTAAATTGTTATATTATAGGTGACAAAAATATGGAGATATTATTTGTTGGTGGTAGTCTTTTTTATTCAAAACTTATAAGTGGCACAAAGAATGCATTGGCTAGTTTTTTTTTTTATTATTATTATTTTTTTTTTTTTTACCACTACGAATTGATTTTCTTTTTTCGGATTTTTACAATTATAATATGTCACATCGAATTGATTTTAAATTTTCGTTTCATTTGTTGGATATACATATAAAAAACTTTTTTGAGCATTTAGTGAGACGTAGAGAGATTACCCGTTTTGACCTTTTTTACATATATGATCATTTGACCCGTTCTACACATAGAGAGATTACCCGTTTTGACCTTTTTTACATATATGATCATTTGACCCGTTCTACGCATAGAGAGATTACCCGTTTTGACCTTTTACATATATGATCATTTTGACCCGTTTTACGTGCACATAATTGCCCATTTTGACTTTATCACCTACCCAACTTGCTGACCTACCCTACCCATTTGTCCACTTCTAATAGTAATAGATGTCCACTTCTAACAATATAGTCAATATAGTCATTAATGCTAGATACTCTTTGGACCAATACTTGAAGCCAATGAAGCATTCGCATTACGCCTTACAAAGTTACAATAAATTCTATCGAAATATACAACAACATGTTCATTATATTATATCATAATCTGCAATAGAATCACTAACAAAACTGAGTCTAATTACATTACTTGTCTGAGTATTTTATTTTTTTATTTATTTTTTTATTTTTTTTTACCCAAAACAGATACGACTAAGAGTAGGAACACAACTTACTTAAATTACAGCGTTGTTTCAATATATTAAGTGAATGTGTTTTGTATAAACACTAGCAACAAGATTACATGATGTATATGCACCATAAGATCACCCACTTATGGTCATTAAAGATTACTCGACTATCAAGTTGAACCAAACTAGGCCAATTTATTCCCTTGTCGGGTACGTTTTAACGACACGGTACTGTTTGTTGTCGACCTAAACTTTAACTAGAGATTGCATACTCGCTACTCGCTAGTGCAAGAACTAGTTTTTGTACTATGTCATCTTTGTTATCTTTAGTCATGCCAGTATTTTCACTTCATGTTTGCCGGTCTATTGCTTATATATATTGATAGCGTATATGTGGAGAACAAGGAATCGGTGCCCGCTCTCTACAGCGGGTACTAAAACTTTGATATCGTTAAACTCAATAAGACATCATATAATTTAGTTGTGGGATATAAGTAAAATGAAAATTCATTTTTGAGTACGTTGGTTAATTATGATATGGTTATATCTCCTAATAAAAGATATGCTGCTTTTCTCATATGAGAGGTAATCAGACTATGTACATGATCATCATAAAATATAGGGATAATCACCAAAATAGACCGGACAATGATGGTAAATTCGGTTCCTGCCCTCGGATCTAAAAATGTCTTTTTTAGACAGGGCAACTGGGCAACTGATGAAGTGTCACTTTCTGCAAGTGACAAGTATTGATTGTCTATCAGTTTTTTGGACAACCTGTCAATTTTTTGGGCAACAACCGTCAATTTTTGGGCAACTGGGGGCACTTGTCATCGTATAGGTCGAATTGCCCAGTTGCCCTGTCTAAAAAAGACATTTTTATATTTGGGAACAGGAACCGAATTCACTATGGTTATCTGGTCTATTTCGGTGATTATCCCTAAAATATACTACAATTTTGCACGTCTTCCTCATGGTCCATGCGACCATGCATATCCAATTTTTCACGTCTTCGTCATGGTCCATGCATATCTTTATTGTTGCAACTTGATCCGTGGACTAGAGCTATGAAAGTAACATAATTAAATGTGGAAACAAAATATAGAAAATAAAGTCAGAAGATAAAACATATCCCAACCCTCAAGTCACGAACCACACAAAATTGAATCATTTAACAAATAATTTTATTGCTATAATTTTTATCAATCAAATATTATAACTCAAATAAAAATATTTAAGGTTAAAATTAAAAAAAAAAAAAAAAAAAAAAAAAAAGGGCTGCAAAAAGTCTATACATTTATTTAGAGACGGAGTATTTAAAAAATACCCGCAATTAAAAAAAAAAAAAAAAAAAAAATTGTAATTTTTATGTATCTAGATTTACTTTTTTTCACATGGTCGGTGATGAATTCCGAATTTCCGATTATATGAAATACCCATTAAAAATTAAAAAAATAATAATAATAAAAAATAAATAAAAAAAAAAAAAAAAAAATCTTTAAGATTTTTATATAGGTGATGGTGGAAGTTGGTTGTAAGATATACCCATAAATGGTACTGCGAAGAAAAAGGTGGTGGTGATAATATAAGGGGAACTACTATAAGGGAATTCCCTATTCACCCCAAAAGTACAATGTACTCACCCCTACTACCCTATAAATTTTTTTTTCTTCAAATACCCCAGAGGCGTAAGTCGCCTGAAATATTTGGGCGGAATAAGTGAACATGTGACACTTGTCCCTAGTGATGTCCCCACCATGTACTTTTATGGTACATGGTACCATATGCATTTCTTGGGCGAATAGGCCCACATAACTTGTGCGACTTAAAACTTTTTGTCTTTTTATGAAAAAGTATGGTCTTTTTTTAATGATTTATAGTACAAATAAGTTGAGCGAATGGGTCCCACTTTACTTTAATCTTGGGCGACTGATTAGGTGGGTATTACAAAATTTTGTTTATACACTTTTATCTTATACACTAATACCCACTTTTTATTGAAAATACACATTAATACACAAATACATACTTTTAGTTTTTAAAACAAACACACACTTTTATTTAAAATAAATATATATACCAACACACACACATTCCCACATTCAAACCCAAAACCGTTCATTCGAAAACATAACCCCTCCCCCCCCTGTATCATCTTCTACATTCAAACAATCATTGAAATCATAAACCGTAAACGTTTATCTCCATTGGAACACACAATCAAAGAATATCATTATTTCGGGGAGGCATTGAAACCCTAATTTGATCAATGGATTCATGTAGTACATCGACATCTACTATTCATTCCGATGCGAAGGTAACTGTCAGGTCTAGATTAGAGTGTATAAATATGGTTAGAGGTCTGTTAAATACAAATAGAACAACCTTGTTTAGGAGTACTGTATTTGGTCCATGGTTAGACATCCCCCCATTTGCTCCTGATGTACATTTGTTAAATTATTTTTATCAACGCGAGATTCATTGTGATGAAAGAGAAGATTGCCCTTCCCTTAGATTTAAAATAGGAGATAATGTGCTTGAATTTGGACGTGAAGAATTTTGTCTCATAACTGGGTTTGTTTTTACCCCTATTGCGAAAGAAGAAACTAATATAGGTTCCCTTGTTAAAGGTTTAAAACATAGCCCATTATTTGATCGATTGTTTCCAAAATAAAAAAAAATACAAAACAAATTAAACCAAGGGTTACAGGAGTAGCATGGACTATATTAGAGTGCTACAATTGCAAGTTGTGGTTGCAACACCTTTGTTGACTAAACCCGTTAAAGTTGTTGATGAAGGAATTGAAAATGATGAAAACATATGTAATGAAGCTCCAGATGTGTTGTATAGTGATGGCAGTGTGTTGTATGGTGATGATCCAAGTGTAGGACCAAATCAAGATGGTGATGGACCGGGTGTATCCGGCTATGGGGCAGGAGGGTGTGGGTTATCTTGTGAAGAAAAAGAGAATGTGAAGGAAACTTCGGTTGGTTATCTAGGCTGTAACACTGATTTGGACGCTGGTGGTGTTCAAGAAAATTACAATAGGGATCATATTCAAAATGAGGTTGATGGAATTAAGTCATCAGTTGTATCGATAGAAGAACGTGTTGGAGAGGTGGATGTTAAAGAATTATATCATGAACTAGACGGTGTTAAGAAGAGAATCCAGGAGATCGAGAACGTTTTACAAATACACAAACCAGAAGAGTCGACTTTTTCGGGGAAAAAAGACAACGCAGAAGATATAGGTTGTCGCAATATGGTATGAATACAACATTTATAATTAAGTCCATTTGAAATTGTATTTTTTATGTTATTAACGTCATCCATTTTGTATTTCTGTTTATTTTGCAGGATGTTAGCCCACTCAATGACAGTGTTGTGGAACCCGATGAGCAAAAGGCAGAAGAGTCGCCCTTATGTGGGAAAGACGATAATGCAGAAAATATGGGTGGTGACAATAAGGATGTTTGCGCTGATTTGCATGCTGCTACTCCTATGCCTACCACTGTTGTTGAACCCGAGGGTAATAACTTCTTTTATACGGACACGGAAGGCTACACAGGTCCTATGACTCAAGTTGTGAAAGGCATTTGCCCCCGTGCAATCTGATCCAGTTGATCATTTTATTGAAGTTGACCATCCAAATAGTTTCGATTGTGGTTCCTTACCAAATTTGAATGATGAATTCTCTGAATTTTTTGATGACGGGATCAAACTGACACCTGATGCGGTACGTTCATATTAAATTTAAAACTTATTTTAGTGTTAAAAAATAACTAATTTTTACGTTATACTTGTATTGTCTACTAAATATTTATACTTTTTGTTATTCAAGGATTTGATGGATAATGTTGTGCACGATGAAGAAACTGAAATACAAGAGTTGTCAGAAAAGGACGATGAAGAAACCAATGTTAGACCAGAATTGCCTCAGGATGCGGTGTCTGAAACAATAGAAGGATTTGGTAACGAAGTGGGTGATATACAACAACAACAACCGTCGGTCGACTTGGCAAAGGCAGCAAAAGAAGACAATTCCGGCGAGGCTGAAAAAACACAAGAACTTGCTGCGGATGTTGTTCCTGTTATCTGCATTGACGTGGATGCCGAAAACGATGACCGTCAGGTAATCTATGGTTATCTAAATATAAATTTTATTTATTGTCTTATTAGTTGCTGCTTTCTGTGATTTTATGCTTGTTTAGTGTAATTTAGTTAAGTGGTTGCCTAAATTTACTTGTTGATTTACCTTACTTTAGGTATACGATTCTTTTATGCGGTTATATTTTAGATATTCTTTTATGCGGTTAATTTATCTATTTAATATTCCTTTTTAAATAATTATTCACTACTTGGAACTTGATGATGAATTGCAATGTGAAAGTGTTGTTTGTTGACTATCTGTGATTCCTAGCTTATTTAGTGTTTATTAGATAAATTACAATCAGTAGGTTGAGTTTTTGTCACATTTTATTCAAGTTTCATATTAATTTAAGTTATATTAGGGGTGTTTGGAATTTTACTGTTCCTTCTGATTTTGTCGTTGTTTTGTGTGTATTATGGCACTATTAGATTGCATTAACTCAGTATAGGTCTACTGAAGTCTCAAAACTAGGCTACATTTTGCACAAAGTCAAAATGACCATCTCAGTTCACTTGATCATTAACTGTTAGGGGTTAGGAATGGTAATCTAAACATGTCAATTCATAATCAGATAATGTAGCCTATTTTAGTTTACTGGTAGCTTAATATAACACTACCAATCAGTAGAATAGGATTTAAATTCAATTTAGTCAAAATCAGATTTTATATAAAAAGTCAACATTTTCCTTTTGTGCAGAAATGCAAAAACTCTAGCATTTTTAGTTATTTTTTGTGGTTAGCTTTAGGGTTTGAAATTTCTTGAGTAGTAAGTGTACCACCTAGTCTATAGAATCCCATCATTCTCTAAATTTTGTGAATTTTGCTTATGCTTATTTGGGTGGCTTGAAGCATGCTGCAGGGCATGTGTTTGCCCTGCACCACAGACCATGATCACAACCCACTTTTCTATGGCCTCTCATGTGCACACTAATGGGTCCTATTACCTGTTCCTTGGCTTATTGGGAAGCCAGTAAGCCAGGCTTCAAAGGTCTTATCTTATTTTGAGTTTTTCAGCTTATTAGCTAGGGCTGCTTATCCCTTGAAGGTCGTCCATTTTCTGAATGTATGCTGAGTATTAGGCTTTAGTGCACTATTTTCGTGCCCCCTCCAGTGTTCATCTGTGGGACCCACATCTTGTTTCCTAGCTTTTTGGAAAGCCAATAAGCTCAGCTTATTGGTTCCACTCTTGTCTTGGGCTTCCCATCCACCCAGTGGGCCCCACACTGGCCTACAGTTTGCCATTTTGGTCTGTCAATTTGGAGGTTTTGGTCCTTCTGCTTATTTAGTTTTAGCAGCTTATTTCTTGTGTTCCTTTGTTTCCTTATTGCTTATTCCCAAACCAAGTCCTTATTAGCTTAAACATACAACTGTTCAGCAATTTGGTTCACAGAGTGCTTATTTTTAAGCACTAGCCAAAGTGCCTTTGTTAAAGTTAGTTATTTTAAGTTTATAAATAGTTTTGCAAAAAGAAAATCCAGAAAAGACAAAATTTAAATTAAGTGATAGTTTCTATTTAATATTATTTATCTATTTAATATTCCTTTTTAGATATTCTTTTATGCGGTTAATTTTGTACAGGTACCAAATACGTTCCCGGTTGATGTGAACGTTGTACTTGTCAATAATGTAAGATCCATTTTCAATGCCAATAAACGAAAGAGAAAAATAGGGAAATATAACAACTCCCCTTATACCAAACTTCCGGACACTACTCCTAGAGTTTTGCGAAGTCGTACAGTCAGAAACAAATATCAAAAATTATCCCCTCCTGTCGCCCCAGATTTTGACCAACAGTTGGAACTACCACCGTTGCAACCATTTGTTGAGGTATGTAAAATTTTGAAGATCTCTTTCTCGCTTTTCCTGTAACGATTAAACTTTGAAAGTTACAAAATCATTCTTCTTTAATACACATGTATCATTTATTTCAGAACTTGGAAAGAGGTCCCAATGCGAAGAGAAAAGAGGTGAATGTGCCAGTTGCGATTAAAAACTTTGTTGAAACAAAGATGAACATTAAGTTCATCTTTCCATGGGGTCGTGAAGACACGGTTGCTGATGTCCGTTTCTGGAAGTGTTTATTGGCCATGGATGATTGTAGCCTTGGATGGCTAAGGGACGAGTTACGTATAAGAATTGATCGATAGTTTTCAATAATACATTTGTTTGTCTATGGTTACCTTAACTTACATACAACTGTATTCAAACAATAGCATATAGACCTATGGGTTGACTTGATGTGGACATTCCGACAACAAGATTCTGATTGGGCTATGGCCGGTGCATTTTTCTGTCCTGCTGTAATGGGCAATATGCTACGACCCTTTTGGGGAGACGGTATAAAGTATCCACTGCCTTGGACGGAGGTCGAAAAGGTCATCATAACTTATCCTTACCTAATCCATAACTGGAACTTTATTTGTAACTTTATTGTTGTTGTGTATAAAATTTATTTTTTCGGTAAAATGCAGGTACTTTTTCCAATAAATGAACCTGGAGTGCATTGGGCGACAGGTGAGCTTGTAATACGTACTGGTGTTGTGACAATCTTTGACTCGCTTCCAAAATTTACAAGAAAACGAGAATGGTGGAATGTCACCATGCCAAGTGCATTTGAAAAGTATTTGACAAAGTATCTTAAAGACTTGGGTGTGTTGGAGTCAAAAGGCATACAGGCTGATGGTTATACGTTAACTTGGAAACGTGGAAAGGATGTCCCCACACAAGGATGTTCATATGGTGACTGCGGAATATGGGTTTGTATAAACCTTTATCGTTTGTGTCATAATATGCCATTAAAGGTAAACAAACCTTTAACTGCAGGTCTAGCTTATCGTGAACGAATGGCGGAATACTTGTGGAAGTACAAGATTCTATATTCCTAAACCAAAAATTAACAAGAACAATATGATGTATAGCTTCTAAGTATGTGCAGGTCTAGTGTATGATGAAGTGTATGGAAGTCTTAATGTAATATTTAGATGTAGTGTACTGAACAAACCGATGTAGTTAAACCAGGTAACTGCTTTTGCATAAGTAAACTTGTATTTTAGTTTAGCAAATCTTGGGTCAAATGATATGTATGTAGGTCAAACATACTTATAGATTCATGTCAACCACCATATGTAGCTGAAAACATATTGATATGACAATATGAAATTTATAAAAGAAGCACAACACAATATATAGTTGCAAACTAGTAGCCGTGAAAAATTTATAAAAGAAGCACAACACTTATAGCATTAATATAAAGAGAAAACCAGAAACTAAAAAACATAACTAGTAGCCGTGAAAAATACCCAAAAGATACATATGACATAAAAAATAAGATGACAAATAGAAATTAAAAAAACGAATCATCAGACACATATCCGTCGTTACTCGAATAAGAGTCACTCGAATCGTCCTCACTGGTAGGCACACAGGGCAATCCATTTTCCAATCGCCATATACAACGACGGGCTCTCCGAGCCTCTTTACCTCTCCAGTACTCTTCAAAAGTTCTTCTCTCTTCTACTTCCTCTGCTTCAACACGTAACAATTCTTGCATATCTTGCTGAAACAGTTCTTCATCAGTCAACCCTCTCCAAATGGGTTGGTTTGCAACCGGTGGATTGTTGTCCTGTTGATCAGGTTGTTGTTGGACAACATCTAGATTGGGCAGCGGTTCATTATCCGGTATGAATACCGGAAAGATGTCTTTTGGTGGAGTGTTCTGCGGTTCATTCGGTTTAATGCTTGAGCTTGAAAATTGATGGGAAAAGTCATGGTGACTTGGGAATTGCTGAGAGAAGTCACGGTGAGATGGGAATTGTTGCGAGAAGTCGCGGTGAGTTGGGAATTGTTGGGAGAAGTCTTTGCAAGCCATTGTTTGATATTATTTCTTGCGAATTATGTATTGTGAGAATCTGATGTTTTACAAGTTACAACATTGTGGATATAATGTTTACATATTTATATTGGACATCAATATAAATACACAAGTACATGTGATGGTATAAGGCACTAAATGAAGTAGTACAACAGGTTGTTGGATAAATTAAGTTTTCTTTGGCTAACCATTACACGAGTGTGAATGGAATGAGACACTTAAAAAACAAGTTTTTAAAACCAGAAAATGTGGTCTACACTTTACAATTAGTGTAATTTTACAACAACCTACAACAAACCATTATTGCTTCAAAACAACATATTCGCAATAATGCATTGCAAGTTATGGAAATTTAAAAACTAGTTACAAGTTCTGGAAATGTTAAAACATATTCCAAGTGCAGGAAATTTAACAACATGTTTACCAACGATACTTTCATTCTTTTAAGTAGCACACCCCAGTTTCTTTCGTAACGGTAACTCCCATAGTCTTCCTTTTCCGTGTCTTGTGTTGTTTGTCATTCATGCATCCGCGTAAACATTACTGATGTCTGTTTTCGTCTCTACATACAACATTAAATTAAAATTATAGTCAGTGACTTTTAAAGGTATAAACATTATCATAACGTATAAAATTTACACAAATTTTTTTTTATGGTCAATTTACACAAAAGTTTATTTTATGGCCTGAAAACTTGTCCAAATTGCATGTAGAAGTACAAATGGAGGTTGAAATCATTAAATCCCCAATAAATGTGTATGCATTACCCAACTTAAACTTTTGTTTGGGCGACCACTATAGACTTTATGTTATGGTCTTTGGGCGAATCTATTAATAAATTCCATGTAAGTACAACAATTTAAATGTAGAAGTACAACTGGTGGTTGATAGAAACTAATTAAGTGTTTAACTCTATATCCATGTAATTGCTAAGAAACTGAAAAAACCAACAAATTAAAATATGGATGATGAGGAAAGTGGTAAGTTTAAGGTAATACTAGTACATCCATGTGCAAAGCATGCTGTTAAACTACCTAAGGACATCAGTTACAACAATCTACTTGAGTATGTAAAGAAAAAGGTGGACGCCGCAAAAGGGAAAGGAAATGCTGAAATCAGGTTGTTTTACAAAGATGGAACAATGTCGTTGGACATTGTGGATGATGATGACGTCCAATACTTCATACATGATGTTTGCGGTAACAAGGACCTAGTTCAGAAACTATTCATATCAACAAAAGACCGACCTTCAGAGGTAAAATCATCTTATGCTTCTAATAATTTATCAATTGATCTTAATATTCCTTTGTTACCCGAACCTTTTAATCATCCCACCCCAAAGGTTGAAGCATATTCCTTTCACAACCAAAATGATTCGCTTCCTATTTGGCAAAAAACTCCTTTAAACATATGCCCCTCCCTCCCAAAGCCCGAAATTCAGTGACCAAATGCATTGACAGAAGTATAAACGCATGTAAGAATGATACAACCTTTTATAAGTATAGGGAATTTGTTAATAAGGCAGATTGCATGTTTAACATCGGCAAAAAATCACTTATAGAAAGGTTTGAATACGTGATTATTAAATCTGAACCAACAAGGTACAGCGTTCGGTGCACAAAAGAAGCATGCCCATGGAGAATATACACACGGAAAGTGAACTTGGGTGCACAATTCTATGTATCAACAGTACATGACGTTCACACATGTTCACGGACCGAATTTTGTCCTAATCATCGTAATGCTACCATGAAATTACTAAGTCAGTTACTGTACGAGAAAATGAAAGATCATAGCAGGGTCTATAGGGTCAGGGACATACAAACTGACCTTAGGGTTGATTGGAAAATAGATGTTTCTTACAAACGCGTTTGGGGTGGAAGGAACTTATCATTTGAGTTGTTGAATGGGAAACCAGAAGATTCGTTTGAGCAGTTGCCTTATTATTGCCATAACTTAAAGTTGGCAAATCCTGGAACAGTCACACACATTGAAACTGATGCCGCAGGAAGATTTAAGTTGGTATTCATAGCATTTGGTGTTGCGGTAAGCCTCGTTTCTATTACTAATTTTCATATAAATTTTCATATACTTCTACTTATATATGTTTACTCAATCAGATTAGGAGCTTTATAGCCTTCATGCGGCCATTGCTAATAATTGATGCAGCGCATCTAAAAGGGAAATATAAAGGAACCAACTTGCTTGCTGTTGGTATGGACGGTAACAACCAGATTATTCCAATTGCTACTGGTGTGTGTCAGGGAGAGACGGGTGAATCATGGACATTGTTTATGAGGAAGTTGAAAGAGTGTATCGGTGTTGTTCCTGGTTTGGTTATCATTTCTGATAGGCATCAATCTATAATTCAAGCTTGTAATATAGTTTTCCCAGAAAGCTTTCACGGTAATTGTTGTCGGCACTTAATGATGAATTGCAATTTAAAAGGTGAACTAGTGAGGTATTTATTCTGGAAGGCATGCAAAGTTTATAGAATTGAAGTCTTTCAAAGAACTATATCAGAGCTACGTGCTAAAAGGCCTCAGGCGGTAAAAAAACTTGAAGAAGCAGGGTTTGAAAAATGGTCAAGAGCATATTGCCCAGCAAATAGATACAACTACTTGACTTCAAACAGTGCAGAATCAATCAATGCTCTAACTAGACTAGTTAGAAAAGTTCCAATAACGATGCTCATGGAATATTACAGAAGGCTTTTACAAGATTGGTATTGTCAACGTCGCGAAAAATATATAGGTAAAGACTTGGTGATTATATTTCGTCACTAGCTTTTATTGTCTAACTCTTACAATATTTATTTTTTCTAATCAATTGTTTAGACGCACCGGAATTTGAACTTACAGAATGGGCCGCTAAGAAGCTGGAAAAAAGGATGTACAAAAGTGAACATTGGGAAGTTAAAGGCATAGCCATGTGTGCCGTGTACCAAGTAACAGACCCTTATAATTCTCATATAGTTGATTTTCTAAAAAGGGATTGCAGTTGCAGGTTTGTACAACAAACCTTTTTTTTTTTAATTAAGCAACAATATATTTCTACATGAATGGCATTTCATTAATTTCCATTTGCAGGCAATGGCAACTATCAGGAATACCATGTGGGCATGTGTGTGCCGTGTGTAGAGTAGAAGGTTTGACTAACTGTAACCAATGGGCTTTAGCATGGTTTACTAAAACCAACCTCCAAGGAACATATCATGAAATGGTATTTCCTTTGCCTGATGAGCCAAATTGGCATGATCCAGGTAACTTGCCAAAGCTTATGCCTCCTCTTATGGGAAAACGACAATCAGGAAGACCAAAGAACAAAGACCGCATCCCCTCAAAAAATGAGGAGCCGAAAGTGAAACAATGTGGCAGGTGTGGCTGCAAATCCCACATGCGTGAAGCTTGTATGCAACCATTGCCTAGATCAGATAACGGCAAAGCAGTTTTTGATTCTAGAGGAGGCCGTAAACGTAAGTCAGCAATTCAAAGTCAACTGACAGTCGATCCGAATACAGGTAATGAGACAGAATTTACAGACCAGCTGAATACGGATTTTGACGAGTATTTTCGAAATGGAAGAATATACGAGGATTGGGATGACTTAGACTGGAGGGATGAAGAATGTACCAACCTTTACGAGGGTGACGCGGTCTGGGCCGGTGCCTCGTCTTCTTCTGCCATTAACCTAAACGCTAACCCTGAATCATATAATCCGCATCATGATGAGTGTCTAAATACTCATCATTTTATACTAATCTGAACTGCCAAAACATACAAAAACACTCAAATATGTATCAAAATACTTAAAATATCTTAGAAGTGTGTTTTATATGTTTCAAATGCAAAATATGCAAAAACAGATGAAAAACGTTCAAAGTTTGCATAGTTGGCAGTTTCAGTCCCTCAAGTTTCATAAATTGTCAAAACTAGTCCCTGGTTATTCTAAAAACATGAAAATGTCACCAAAGGTCCTTTTTAATCATAAAGTTACATATTTAGTCCTTTGGTGCAAAGTTTCATAAAATTACAAGTTTAGTCCCTGTACTTTGGAAATTGACAGAAATGGTCCCTGGGATGTAAAAACTTTGAGAAAAGCAATTTTGGTCCTTGTACTAATAATATTTTGCAGGAATGGTCCTTGGGTGATAAGTTTGGTGAATTTACATGATTGGTCCCTGAAGTTTCACAGTTTGGCAAAACAGGTCCCTCAAAGTTTCAAACTTGACAGTTTCAGTCCCTGGGTGTTCAAAATGGGATAATTATCATTAAGGGTCCTAGGGAATTCATAATTGTCACTTTTAGTCCCTGGGAGAAAGTTTTGAATAAATTACACATTTAGTCCCTCAAGTTTGGTGTATTGTCAGTTTTAGTCCCCGGGTATTTAAAAAATAAAAAAATATCAAAAATACCCATGTACTATTCACATGTGATAATTTAAACCCTTATTTGAACTTTGGAAAGTCACAAAATCAGACCTTCAACTTTTGCCAAATTACATTTTAGGTCCTTGTGATTTAAATACCATAAAACCAAACGGACCTATTTATTATTTACTAAACCAAAAAAACCCAATCCACTAAAACTACAAACCCACCCATTATCCTAGTCCAATCTGCCAAGCCCAAGTTTAATAAGCCCAACCCCACCCTTGGTCAAAACCCGGTCAAAACCCCTAAACCAAAACCACCCGTATCCCTTTCCCTCCCATACCACCACCACCACTGGTATTCTAAACCACCACCTCCACCTGTCCCAACTTGCTCCCCACACTTCACCACCTCACCCTCCACCTCCACAAACCACCAAAACCCATTAATTGCCCCTGAATTCACTCCACGCTACCACAAAGACTTTGGCGCCAAAATAGTGTTTAAACGGCTTGGATTGCTTGGACTTAATCAATGGCTAGGAAGTGGTGGGAAATCACCCAGTGGGTCCCACAAGCTCAGAAAATATCTTTAAAAGGAAAAAGAAGCTGTGGTTGAAGATTATTAGAGTAGCTTAGTTAAGGTGTAATCGTAGGTAGTATAGAATACATTATTAGTTGTAATTTCACTTTCTAAAGCTTGTATCAGGTTTAATTCATGTAATTGGAACTTTATTAAGTCTTAATTTCAAGTTTCATCTCAGTTCTCAGTTTATGCAAAATTCTTAATTTCCCAAAATTCTCATAAAACTTGTTTGTTGTTAGTTGTTGTTACTACTGAATTCATAAGCTCATTTAAGCTTTGACAAAGCTCAAATCAGCTTAGGAATTCATCACTTAGTTGATTAGTTCATAAAAGAAAAAAAAATAAGAAAAATACAAATTAAATAGGAAAAAAATAAAAAAATAGAGGAAAGATCAAGAAAGAAGATTGGAGCTTGATGTTATTTGGATATATTGCTGGTTTAGAATCCTATGGGGGATACTAGGTTGTGATCTTGTCCTTGGTTCCATCATCTCAGTCCCATTTCACTTTGTAAGCTTTTATATAAATTTTTCATATTACTATTTTAGTATTACATTTGCTTAGGTTTCTTTGTTTTATTATTCAGTTGTTATTATTGAGTTAGAATAATTATTAAAATAAGTTGTTTGCTCATTAGATTAATTGGTGCTAAAAATTGAAAAGCTCACAGTTAAATATACAAACTTGACAAACCTGTATATTATGCTTGTGGAGTGGTTGAATCTTGCCCATTTGATCTCAGTATATCATAATATAGTGTAAAGAATCAAAGTTAAGGTTCAATTCAATTAGTTGTTTTGTTAATCTCAAAACAGTCAAGTTACTAGGGTGTTTGGCATTGCTGAATACTTTGTAACCTAGGTACTTTATTGTGGTGTTCTTAGTATACTTAGACTAAAGTAGTATAGGGTTAATTAACTGAGTCATTTGTTTGGTCATTTTAACACAGAAAAGTCAAAATCACTCACAAAGATAGGTTATAACCAACTGTTAGACAGTTGGTGTCCAAGAACCCTCATATCATTTCATATTTAAGTATTCTAGCTAGATTTGGTGTTATTTCATCTTACTATAACATTATTAGTTTGTTAGATCCATCACAAAATCAAATAAGTCAAAGTGCAAGTTCATTTTAAAAAGTCAAAGTGCTTACATCTCAGATTTTTTCCAAAACTCCAAGAATTTTGTAGAATTTAGGAGTAGGTCTGAGGACTTGAAATTTGTTCCTACTTGTTGTCTACCACCTCAGCTTTGAAATCCCACATAGCTTTCATTTTTGTGATTTTTAGGGTGGGCCCCACACAGCCCCAAACACAACTGCAGGGAGGATAACCTCCCCTGCATCAGCAGCTCAATCCTACACCACCAACTTTGGTGGTGTTTTGTGACTACCACAGTGGGCCCCACCTGTCCAAATCAGTTCCATACAACCCCCCTCCTAGTAGGCTATAAGTATTGACTTTTGGTTTGACTTGAATCACTGTGGACCCCACCTAAATCAGACCCAATACTTTGTCCCATTTCTGTGTAAAAACTAAGTTTTGGATTAGCTTATTGTGCCTTACCAGCTTATCTACTGAGCTTATTTGGCCATTTTAAGCTTTGACAAGTCCAATTTCCTTATTAGAACCAGAATTAATCAAGGTGGGTCCCACATAAGCTCTTTTGAGCTTATTTCCATTTTCAGTCAACAATAGTCAACTGTCTAGGATTATAGCTTATAACTAGCTTATTTTTAAGTTGTAAAATATTTGTTTTCACAAAAGTTATTTATTTTTATGTATAATATAGTTTTGTAAAAGAAAATTCAAGAAAAAACAATATAATAATAAGTGATAGTTTCTATTTAATTCAATTTAATTTTAATTTTCATTTTTAGATTTTAATTAAGTAATTTGTGTTTTTATATTTTTATTAATTTCCTTATAGGTTAAAGTAATTTAAATAATTTTCTTAGATTTTTATATTGTCATTTGATATTTATTAGAATTAAAAATAGTTTTATTAATAATTAATTAATAAATAAGTTATAATTAGCATAATTAGTTTTTATTTAGTAAAACCTATATTTTATATTTTTCCTAGCTTCTATAAGTCATAAGATAATTTTAGAAATTTTCTTGTGATTTATACTGTTCATTTAATAGTTTTTATAAATTAAATAGTTTAAATAGTAATTGTATAATAAATAGAATAATAATTAGTAAACTAGTTTATAAATATATAAAATAAAGTTTTTATAATTTTTTAGGATTCCTGTGATGGTTAATTAGTTTTATAAATTTTTTCATAATTTTCTAAGTTAGTTTAATATTATTTGTAATTTAAAATATTTTAATTAGTATAAATAATATAAATAGTTTTTAATTAATAAAAAATCTATAAAAAGACAAAAAGATTTATTTTTATTTTTTATACTTTTTTCAAGTTCTATTTTAGGTTTAGAAAATATTTTTATAAATTTTTAGTTTAATTTGTAGTGTTAATCATTTTTAGTTTTTATTTAAGTTAGTTTTAATTAAATAGTTAAATAGTTTTTATTTAAATAATTAATATTAAATAATAAAATAATCTAAAAAATAGTTTTATTTTTAGTTTAATTTTATTTAAAGTTTAAGTTTATAGAATTTTCATTTTTAACCCTTATAGTTTATTTTTCTTAAAACTCACCTTTTTCTCAGTACGCAGTCGCGTCTGATTTTAAATTGGTTTACGTTTTAACGTTTTAGATATCTAGGTTTCACGTAATCGTTTTAATAGTTATTTTAAGTTATAAAACCCTAGGTAATCACACACACACACACACACACTTTATTCCTTTCCTGTTCACATTCACTCAATCACAGATTCGTTTTTAATCATCACAACCTCGTTGGGACTTTACGACCCGGGAAAACACTGTATTCCTCGGAAGCATTTGCCTCGGCTGTTTGACTATTACAGTTGGCCATTCACAAGTGGCTGATCAATAATTATCTGACTGTTTGGGGCGAATCAAAATTTGGCGCCGCTGCCGGGGAGGTTGTGCGCATATTTTAAACGATTTTGCGTATTTGTGAACCTGAATACACGTTCATTGTACATTTATCCATCCTTGTTCATATTATTATCATATAAAACCAAAACTGTTTCCGAAAACTTTTTAAAATCAGTTTTCAACGAACACAAAAAAATATTCACCTTTACATCCCTACCTATTTGATTCTTCATTTCTCACCCCCTAAACCTTTTGATTCTTTCTATGTCTTATTCTCACCTTCTTGTCTGTCAAAGGTGTGGTAGTCCTTATAATGGTGGTGATTGCCCCAGTTGTGGCATGGTAGAGTCAGGAAACGGGTCTGTCTATAACCAGAATCCTTATTCCTACCATGACACGACTGATTCATTCCATCAGTTACCACATCATCAGTCTCAGCAGTTTTACTGTTGTGAGTACTGTGGTGGTTCACACTACAGTTATGATTGTCAATCGGGAAACACGCTTGTCTATGAGCAGTTTCCTGGTAACGATTATAACTCTAGCACTTCTCACCCACATCCACAACAGTTTTACTATTGTGATTACTGTGGAGGTCCACACTCTAGCTCGGATTGTCAAACAAGGAATCCATTTCCTTGTAACAATTACGACTATTCGTTTTCAGACCCACCTCCACAACACCAAATGATTCACACAACTCCTCAAGAAACCGAGCAAGACCTTTTACTAAAGGCTCTTGATATTTTAAAAGAACTTAAGGAGGAGTTGGCTACTACACCGTTTCGAGACTCTCGTGAGAAATCTATGGCAGAATTACTTGCTGAAGAACGAGAGTCTAAAAACGAATTGAGTATGGAGGAATTACTTGTCTTAGAACAAGCAGCTAAAACACGTGCTATATTTCGCAATGCTGCTCTTCTCGACGATGATGATGATGATGTTACCCTTGATATTTCTCAATTTTGTGAGGGTTCATCAAGTTCATTTGTTGTGATTCCTTCCTCTGAAAATCAGGGAGAAAAGAGTATGCAAGAATTGCTAGTAGAAGAACACATGAAAAATATAGAATCTATGTGTGCTAGTCTTTCTTATCTCCCTCAGTCTGCTGTTATCACACCCGAAGTTCACACTCACTCTCTGAACATGGGGGATGAGCATCTTAGCACTATTCCTGCAAAGGAATCGGACGAATTCATAAAGTCTAGTGTTGAGATCCTTGTCCCAATCCCGAGAGAGTCACAGGGAATTCTTGATCATATGTGTGATATCCCTACCCCTCCTGATAATCCAAATTATCAAATTGAGAATGTCTCTAATTCCAGTGATGATTGTATATCTTATGGAGACATTGAGTATGTTGAGGCATCACTGCCTCATTCTGATGTTGATTCTCCTCTTGAGGATGTCACAGAGGAACTCACTCACATCATTCCACTTCTATCTGGAAGTAATGATGATCTCTTTGACTTTGAAGCCGATCTGGAAGAGATAGAAAGTCTCTTACATAATGATCCTTCACTCAGTGCTTATCCCAACAGTCCAGTAGAGAATGTTAATCACATTGTTCCTGAAGCATTCAAAACTACTATCACCAATCCTCTATTTGAATTCGAATCTGAATTCACTTTGATTTCTGATAACCCATTATTTGGTACTCAGATTAAGGATTGTGATGAGTCCACAACGGAACATGAGTTCACAGATTTACATCTTGTGAATGATTCTCTTTACGAGGAGTTCTCCTTTGAACTCACTCATATCATATCTCCTCCGGAGTATGATAATTTCTATTTTGATCTAGACATACCCATAATATGTCTTGATCAAACGAGCTTAAATGAGGAGATTCATGAACCAATGAATTCTCCTATTGATGATGAGGAGTTGGTTATGATTTTCATCATGACTTTCTTTCTTTTCTTCATATATCCCGTTCCTTATCCTGTTCTTCACTCTTTCGGGAGTGAGGATATTATCTTTGACCCCGGCATTCTCATTTATAAATTATGAGCCGGGTGTCATTATGTCTCATCGGTGTGGAACTTTCACGTGCTTCAAATGTTTATCCAAACGTCTTGAATGAAAGTCCGATGAGATTATCTCTTCCACTTACTTCCCCATGGACAAATAAATTCGGGGTCGAGTCAAGCTAGTGACTCGGGAATCAAAAACATTAGCACAAAACATGGGTTTTCACCCGTGTGTAACACCCTAGTGTGGGGGAGATGCCCCACATGTTATATATATATATATCCTAAAAAAAAAAAAAAAAAAAAAAAAAAATAGTGATAGCTTCTATTTAAGAAGTTTTATCTAAAAAATAATTGTATGTATATACATTTTAAATAAAGGCTATGAAATATTTTCTTCTTACGTTCTAAGTTCGGTTTAACACCCGGTATTTTGAATATTGAGGACAATATTCAGTTCTAAGTGTGGGGGGAGATTCGTCTAACGAATTTAAACACATGTTCCATCAAGAACCCCCATTTTAGCCAAAATTTTAAAATTTTTTCTCACTTAGAACGCAATAAATGGTATCAATCCTCCATGTCTAACCCACAACAGGATTGGCTAATCCAGGAGCAAACGGTTCTTGGTAAAGATAACTCAAACCCGTTTATGGCTTGCAATTTGCCAAAAATTGTATGGTTCCTCAACTCCCCATTATCCTCAAAAGCTAATGAGTTGGCTAGCCCGCAAGATTATGGCTTGTGGTAAAGGCTGTGGAAAATCCATAATTGGTAATCAGCTCACCAAGATGTTGACTATTCCATCAAGAGTTGGCTAGTCCAGAAGCAAACGGCTTTTGGTAAAGACTAATCAAATCCGTTGACAGCTGGTGATTTGCTCAAAATCACACGGTTATCAGGTGTGCCACAGTTCTTACACCTGGCTACTCCAGAAGTGATGGCTTTTGGTAAAGAGTTTTTCAATCCATCAAGTTTTCGAAACAATATTGCTAGGGACTAGCAATAGTTTAGTGTGGGGGATTGATGAGTGTCTAAATACTCATCATTTTATACTAATCTGAACTGCCAAAACATACAAAAACACTCAAATATGTATCAAAATACTTAAAATATCTTAGAAGTGTGTTTTATATGTTTCAAATGCAAAATATGCAAAAACAGATGAAAAACGTTCAAAGTTTGCATAGTTGGCAGTTTCAGTCCCTCAAGTTTCATAAATTGTCAAAACTAGTCCCTGGTTATTCTAAAAACATGAAAATGTCACCAAAGGTCCTTTTTAATCATAAAGTTACATATTTAGTCCTTTGGTGCAAAGTTTCATAAAATTACAAGTTTAGTCCCTGTACTTTGGAAATTGACAGAAATGGTCCCTGGGATGTAAAAACTTTGAGAAAAGCAATTTTGGTCCTTGTACTAATAATATTTTGCAGGAATGGTCCTTGGGTGATAAGTTTGGTGAATTTACATGATTGGTCCCTGAAGTTTCACAGTTTGGCAAAACAGGTCCCTCAAAGTTTCAAACTTGACAGTTTCAGTCCCTGGGTGTTCAAAATGGGATAATTATCATTAAGGGTCCTAGGGAATTCATAATTGTCACTTTTAGTCCCTGGGAGAAAGTTTTGAATAAATTACACATTTAGTCCCTCAAGTTTGGTGTATTGTCAGTTTTAGTCCCCGGGTATTTAAAAAATAAAAAAATATCAAAAATACCCATGTACTATTCACATGTGATAATTTAAACCCTTATTTGAACTTTGGAAAGTCACAAAATCAGACCTTCAACTTTTGCCAAATTACATTTTAGGTCCTTGTGATTTAAATACCATAAAACCAAACGGACCTATTTATTATTTACTAAACCAAAAAAACCCAATCCACTAAAACTACAAACCCACCCATTATCCTAGTCCAATCTGCCAAGCCCAAGTTTAATAAGCCCAACCCCACCCTTGGTCAAAACCCGGTCAAAACCCCTAAACCAAAACCACCCGTATCCCTTTCCCTCCCATACCACCACCACCACTGGTATTCTAAACCACCACCTCCACCTGTCCCAACTTGCTCCCCACACTTCACCACCTCACCCTCCACCTCCACAAACCACCAAAACCCATTAATTGCCCCTGAATTCACTCCACGCTACCACAAAGACTTTGGCGCCAAAATAGTGTTTAAACGGCTTGGATTGCTTGGACTTAATCAATGGCTAGGAAGTGGTGGGAAATCACCCAGTGGGTCCCACAAGCTCAGAAAATATCTTTAAAAGGAAAAAGAAGCTGTGGTTGAAGATTATTAGAGTAGCTTAGTTAAGGTGTAATCGTAGGTAGTATAGAATACATTATTAGTTGTAATTTCACTTTCTAAAGCTTGTATCAGGTTTAATTCATGTAATTGGAACTTTATTAAGTCTTAATTTCAAGTTTCATCTCAGTTCTCAGTTTATGCAAAATTCTTAATTTCCCAAAATTCTCATAAAACTTGTTTGTTGTTAGTTGTTGTTACTACTGAATTCATAAGCTCATTTAAGCTTTGACAAAGCTCAAATCAGCTTAGGAATTCATCACTTAGTTGATTAGTTCATAAAAGAAAAAAAAATAAGAAAAATACAAATTAAATAGGAAAAAAAATAAAAAAATAGAGGAAAGATCAAGAAAGAAGATTGGAGCTTGATGTTATTTGGATATATTGCTGGTTTAGAATCCTATGGGGGATACTAGGTTGTGATCTTGTCCTTGGTTCCATCATCTCAGTCCCATTTCACTTTGTAAGCTTTTATATAAATTTTTCATATTACTATTTTAGTATTACATTTGCTTAGGTTTCTTTGTTTTATTATTCAGTTGTTATTATTGAGTTAGAATAATTATTAAAATAAGTTGTTTGCTCATTAGATTAATTGGTGCTAAAAATTGAAAAGCTCACAGTTAAATATACAAACTTGACAAACCTGTATATTATGCTTGTGGAGTGGTTGAATCTTGCCCATTTGATCTCAGTATATCATAATATAGTGTAAAGAATCAAAGTTAAGGTTCAATTCAATTAGTTGTTTTGTTAATCTCAAAACAGTCAAGTTACTAGGGTGTTTGGCATTGCTGAATACTTTGTAACCTAGGTACTTTATTGTGGTGTTCTTAGTATACTTAGACTAAAGTAGTATAGGGTTAATTAACTGAGTCATTTGTTTGGTCATTTTAACACAGAAAAGTCAAAATCACTCACAAAGATAGGTTATAACCAACTGTTAGACAGTTGGTGTCCAAGAACCCTCATATCATTTCATATTTAAGTATTCTAGCTAGATTTGGTGTTATTTCATCTTACTATAACATTATTAGTTTGTTAGATCCATCACAAAATCAAATAAGTCAAAGTGCAAGTTCATTTTAAAAAGTCAAAGTGCTTACATCTCAGATTTTTTCCAAAACTCCAAGAATTTTGTAGAATTTAGGAGTAGGTCTGAGGACTTGAAATTTGTTCCTACTTGTTGTCTACCACCTCAGCTTTGAAATCCCACATAGCTTTCATTTTTGTGATTTTTAGGGTGGGCCCCACACAGCCCCAAACACAACTGCAGGGAGGATAACCTCCCCTGCATCAGCAGCTCAATCCTACACCACCAACTTTGGTGGTGTTTTGTGACTACCACAGTGGGCCCCACCTGTCCAAATCAGTTCCATACAACCCCCCTCCTAGTAGGCTATAAGTATTGACTTTTGGTTTGACTTGAATCACTGTGGACCCCACCTAAATCAGACCCAATACTTTGTCCCATTTCTGTGTAAAAACTAAGTTTTGGATTAGCTTATTGTGCCTTACCAGCTTATCTACTGAGCTTATTTGGCCATTTTAAGCTTTGACAAGTCCAATTTCCTTATTAGAACCAGAATTAATCAAGGTGGGTCCCACATAAGCTCTTTTGAGCTTATTTCCATTTTCAGTCAACAATAGTCAACTGTCTAGGATTATAGCTTATAACTAGCTTATTTTTAAGTTGTAAAATATTTGTTTTCACAAAAGTTATTTATTTTTATGTATAATATAGTTTTGTAAAAGAAAATTCAAGAAAAAACAATATAATAATAAGTGATAGTTTCTATTTAATTCAATTTAATTTTAATTTTCATTTTTAGATTTTAATTAAGTAATTTGTGTTTTTATATTTTTATTAATTTCCTTATAGGTTAAAGTAATTTAAATAATTTTCTTAGATTTTTATATTGTCATTTGATATTTATTAGAATTAAAAATAGTTTTATTAATAATTAATTAATAAATAAGTTATAATTAGCATAATTAGTTTTTATTTAGTAAAACCTATATTTTATATTTTTCCTAGCTTCTATAAGTCATAAGATAATTTTAGAAATTTTCTTGTGATTTATACTGTTCATTTAATAGTTTTTATAAATTAAATAGTTTAAATAGTAATTGTATAATAAATAGAATAATAATTAGTAAACTAGTTTATAAATATATAAAATAAAGTTTTTATAATTTTTTAGGATTCCTGTGATGGTTAATTAGTTTTATAAATTTTTTCATAATTTTCTAAGTTAGTTTAATATTATTTGTAATTTAAAATATTTTAATTAGTATAAATAATATAAATAGTTTTTAATTAATAAAAAATCTATAAAAAGACAAAAAGATTTATTTTTATTTTTTATACTTTTTTCAAGTTCTATTTTAGGTTTAGAAAATATTTTTATAAATTTTTAGTTTAATTTGTAGTGTTAATCATTTTTAGTTTTTATTTAAGTTAGTTTTAATTAAATAGTTAAATAGTTTTTATTTAAATAATTAATATTAAATAATAAAATAATCTAAAAAATAGTTTTATTTTTAGTTTAATTTTATTTAAAGTTTAAGTTTATAGAATTTTCATTTTTAACCCTTATAGTTTATTTTTCTTAAAACTCACCTTTTTCTCAGTACGCAGTCGCGTCTGATTTTAAATTGGTTTACGTTTTAACGTTTTAGATATCTAGGTTTCACGTAATCGTTTTAATAGTTATTTTAAGTTATAAAACCCTAGGTAATCACACACACACACACACACACTTTATTCCTTTCCTGTTCACATTCACTCAATCACAGATTCGTTTTTAATCATCACAACCTCGTTGGGACTTTACGACCCGGGAAAACACTGTATTCCTCGGAAGCATTTGCCTCGGCTGTTTGACTATTACAGTTGGCCATTCACAAGTGGCTGATCAATAATTATCTGACTGTTTGGGGCGAATCACATCACTTGGATGATTTCTAGTTTTAGTTTCATCTAGTTATGTGTATTATAACTTAATGCTATTTGTCAATTTCGTACTCTGTGTTTATGTTTAAAAGAACTTATTTTGTCTAATATGTATTATGTATTCTGATATATCAGCCTAATATACATAAGTGTCTATTAATTAAATTCATTTCAACATAATAAACACTTATCAGTGACATAAATTTAAATTCATTTCAACATACATAATTAATTATACAAAAGTTTAAACAAACTAGCGTTTAAACATGATCGATCATAAAAAGACTTCAACTAAATTGACTATCAAGTAATAACCTACAACATGATCGATCACAAAAATACATCAACTACTACAACAACATTAAGACACGGGTCAAACCATACATCAACTAATAACCTACACCTATTAATTTAATACAACAAAAGCACATAAATTCGCTACAACCTTCCCAAGCGCCCAACAACTAACTACAGGGCTGACATCCACAAAAGCACCACACAATTGACCTTCAATGACCACCCAGATTGAGTCTCGTATCAACAAGACCTGGATATACAAGTTCTTCGCAGTACTTTGTCCTATCAGCATGGTTTTGAAGAATTAGTGACTCACAAAAGGGTTTGATGAAAAAGGATCCTGCATCTCCCTCAATTCCGATGCTTTGAAATACCCCGGTTGCCAGCCTGTATATGAAAAGAGTTGCAGAAGAACCTTCCTGGCTGGGAACCTCGACAATCGGGTCAATGTTGTCATGAAATCCAATCAATTTCAATGGAATGGGTGAAGGAATGGATAATAGATTGCTAACTGCTGATATTGTTCCACGATCTACTGATAACACCCAAATACCAAAGACACAGTTGTCATCAGTTTGTATATTGCCAGTAACGACTAGGTTATCACCTACGCTTGTCACATAGAATGGCAAGGGGATTTGACCGAGTAACTGGTCAGGAATTTTGATACTCCTGAAGCGGAGGCTGAGCATGTCAAAAGAGACAATAACATAGCTCTTGTAGGAAGTTGCATTATCAGAATTGAACTTTTCATACCCACACCAGTATATGTGACGACCAATGTTTGCTTGACTAGCTTTTTTTATCCTGAAATGTCTAGGAAGCAAACATTCATTTTCTAAAACCCGCCAAGCTCTAGATGACAGCGTGAACATTTGAACAGACCAAGGATCATTTGAATCAAATGAGAATGCTATTTTTAGAATGATTGGGTCAAGATTGTCAGGACGGACCCCAAAACCCAATAAACGCTTTTCGTACTCTTGAGCTAAAGTATAATAGGGGACATACTACCAATGATTTGTGGAGAGATGGGTTCCAAAGAAACCCCAAGAAATGACGGACAATTGGTCCAAACGAAAAACCACATACTCCGTGGGACCAACCTAGGGGTGTCAAACCTGAAAAGCTTATATTCGATACAATTGGTGTCATAGCGAAATCATGGTCTACAAGACAGGCGTACCCTCTAAACCTACGATCAAAGATTATAACGTAGGAGAAAGTTGCTCCCATGCGAACCCCGAACCGGACAATGAAATGCATTGTGTCAATGCGAGATCTCCACATCTTGCATACAGTTCGGCATTGCGCAACAGAACGCAGAGATAGCCTACGAACAATGTCCATTTGGACTTCAATTGGTATATTTTCAGACATTTCTAAACAAATTTTTGTATTCTTTGATGTAAGTTGATGATCACTTTATGTGTAAAGTTGATGATCAGTTTGGGTGTAAAGTAGTATACAAATTTTGGAATATAAATAGAACATAAGAGTTGGATTATTAATTTTACAAACCAACCCATTGTATGTCAAATGTACTTAATATGTCCTATAAAATAATTTTTTAAGACTTAACTAATAGTTTTAAGAGTTGACTTATGCATAATTATGACAATTCAATGATCAGGTACAAGATTATGAATGCCCAAGTACAAAGGCAGGTTTATTAGTGATAATTTTGGGCGACTTATCAATTTGTTGGGCGACTACTTATACTAATATGCTATATATATAATGTAATATGATACTTTCATGCATTGCATTATAATAGAACATAAGAGTTTGATCATTAAATTTACAAACTAACCCACTGTATGTCAAATGTACTTAAGTTGTCCTATAAATTAATTTTTTAAGACTTAACTAAGACTTTTAAGAGTTGACTTATGCATTATTATGACAATTCAATGATCAGGTACAAAGGCAGGTTTATGAGTGGTAATTTTGGGCGACTTAACACTTTGTTGGGCGACAACTTATACTAATATGCTATATATATTATGTAATATGATACTTTCATGCATTGCATTATAATAGAACATAAGAGTTTGATCATTAAATTTACAAACCAACCCACTGTATGTCAAATGTACTTAAGTTGTCCTATAAATTCATTTTTTAAGACTTAACTAAGACTTTTAAGAGTTGATTTATGCTCTAGCTATAACAGAATTCAATGATCAAGTACAAGATAATGAAAGCCCAAGTACAAGGGCAGGTTCATGAGGGATAATTTAGGGCGACTTATCAATTTGTTCGGCGACTACTTATACTAATATACTATGTATAATGTAATATGAATACAAAATATAAATAAGTGTACCTGACCAACTGATTGTCGACAATCTTCGTATCCCCATTAAACCATTGGCAATTGATTGTCTAGAATCGTGTAAGTCTACAATCGATAAAAAAATTCACGTTAAAATAAGAGATAAACATGATTCCACAAATTAACCAACGAAACACATTATAATGTTAAAGAATGGCCTTACTATTTAATTTGTCGGCCCGAAAGAAGAAGCACGAATTATCCAATGTTTCACAACATACATACTTGAAGAGAAATAAAAATAAAAATTATTATGAAAATACAATTACTAGTTTGGGATCATACTTAAAACTTCATTTAGAATAGACATTTAAAACTACATTTAGAATACACAACTAACAAGACTACCAACTATACACCCGGTGTTGGTAAAAGAACCTCGCCATATGTTCACGGTATGCTAGCGCGGTCTGAACAGGATTATCAACATCCAACGACTTCCCATGTGCCAGTCGATATAAGAAAATGCAAGTCCAAATACCGCAGTCTCCAAAAAGGCCTCCTTGAGATGGAACATTTTTTGCATTCTTGAATGTGATGGCATATGTCGTAGGGTCTATACCCTTCATCTCGAAGACGTTGGCTTGTTCTAGTACAACCGGAAGTCCAGCCTGTACATGGATTCTCACCAGTTACAAAATATATATATATATATATATATATATATATATATATATATATATATATATATATATATATATATATATATATATATATAAAATAAAGAATAAAAAAAAATATTGCATAACATAAATAATATAAACACAATAACAAACATAAAACGTTTCATTTAGATACATTAACGGAGTACAAAAGATAAGCATTAACGAGATAACAAGATATACTAAACAACATTCCAACCTAATTATAAGGTGAGAAACACCAACTACAACATGACACACAAATGGGACACTAATACGCATCCTTATCTTCATGAGTTTGCAGAATAAGTGACTCGCAGTTGTGATTGATGAAAAAGGATTCACAATTTCCCTCAGCAGCAACATACAGAAAGGTCCCGGAAGAAACATTGTAGACGACAAGATACATAACATACCCATCCGGGTTATGCACTTCAAGAATCGGGTTGTTCGTGTTGTCAAATCCAATTAATTTCAATGGAAAAGGAGTAGGAAGGCTAATGAGACACTCAAAGGATTCTATGGATCCACCAACCATCTCTAATATCCATATACAGAAAACAAATTGGACCTCTAAATTTAAGTTTCCAGAAACCACAACATTATCCCTAAGGTTAGAAACATAGAACGGTACAGGAAGTTGGACTAACAACTGGGCTGGTATGTCTAAAACATGGAAACGGTGTGTGACCAAGTTAAAAGACACCATCATATATCTCTTGTGCTCGCTACCATCATTACTAAGCAAATTTTCATAAGCACACCAGAAGATATGGCCATCAACCACAGCTTGACCTGACTTTTTCAGTCGGATTGATTGACGAGGCAAACACTCAGTTTCTAAAATCTTCCATTGTTTAGAGTTGAAGGAGAAAACTAACACAGACCATGGATATTCAGGATCGAATGGGTAAGAAATTTTCAGAATAGTTGGGTCCAGGTTGTCAGGTCGAATGCCAAAAGCTAACAGACGCTTTTCATAGGCTTGTGCAGGGGTGAGATAAGGAATGAGAGTCCCAACAGATCTTCTGATAGATGGGTTCCAAACAAAGGCCATATAGTGTGGGAGAATTGGCCCATAAGAAAAAGCCCAAACGCTGTGTGACCAACCGATTGGTTTCAAGTCAGAAAAGGACAGGTTTGTAGGAACAGGTGTGAAAGCAAAATTCTTACACACATAATGCATGTAACCTTTAAAACCTTGACGATATTGTAAAACATACGGGAAATGATTGGCATGCCGAACACCGGATTTAACAGTGAAATATAAAGTGTCAATAGCAGACTTCCAAGTCTTTGAGACACTACGGCATTGAAGTATGTGTTTGACAGGAAGCCTGCGCACAATGTCCATTTGAACTTCAAATGGTATTTCGTCAGACATTGGACGGTTTAAATACAAGGGTTGGTATACTGTGTGTGTAGAAGACTAGAGGGTTGGTATATTGTGTTTGTAGAAGAAGAGTTTAAATACAATGTTTGCATTAATTTCAAAGACCAACCCTTTTACTAAGAATTAACTCTACATTGTACTAGACTTTAATTTGTTGACTTATAGAACATTTAATAAGTTGGTTGTCTTGTGTACAACCATTTTATACACATTAAAGACTTGACTAGGTATTTCATTTTAGAGTTATAAGAAATACGAAATGTAAAAAGTAAAATTTATATAGTTTTACCTCTAGATATGCGCGCATATTTATATACCAAGGACGCCACTCAGGTTCATGCTTTCCACCGCTATCGTAAAAAGTTACTACCCCTGTCTTGATATGGAAATGTGCAACAAACCAATGTTTATCTTTTTCGTTGATAGGCATAAAAACCTATGAAGATAAAAAAAAAATAATAATAATAATTATATAAGGCTCAAAAGTTGACCACTGGATGAATACAAGTAATACAAGTAATACCTGCTCCACATCGGCCCAGTGGATTTTGTATTTATCTCCATTAGCATACCAAACGGGGACGGCCTCCTGTAAGATCAGCTGAACAAAGTATGCCGTTACCATAGTCCAATCAGCTTCATCTGGTCTGAAATGCAACATGTATTCGACCCAAAGCTCTATGTGCTGTTAAAAGAACAAATAACATGTTAATGTGACATAGGATAAATGTAACAATGTATATTAAAGATATATGTAAATAAACCATTACAAGACATTCACCTCATCCATTAGCCAGCCTTTTTTAGGCGGATCTAAACAAACTAAGCTCTCCCAGAACCTCCGATCAACACGTACTGGTTCTTTGGACCAAGGAAATGTACAACGAAGGGGACCCGACTTACCAAGAAATTCGTCGTAGTCATCAGAAAAATTAACGCTGTCGATAGAACTGTTCAAACGAGAAAGATTCTGTATAAACATTGTAACTATATTAGGATTAAGTTGGTCCATTTAACTCTTGGCTTTTTTGATCTGCAAAATAGCTTATTTTGTGTGTTTACAAAAGTGATAGCTACTATTTAATATTTTTACGTTATTTTCATCTTTTTCACACATAAATTTTCATTTTAATTGTACCTTATACCTTATAAATATATTTTCTGTTTTAAATAAAAAAAGGCATTATTATTACACGTAAATAACACATTATGAAAAATTTATTTTTATACCTCCACCCAAGGTTGAACATGTTCTAGTTCATCAGACATATCTGGTTGACGACGACAGCCGAAAGGAGGTGTTCTTTTTTTTACCGCTGCACTAAATTCTTCAGACCAATAGTATTACTCAGAACCGTCCTTTTTACTCCTCTTATCAGCTTGCATATCTGCCTTTGCTCTCTTCCAATGTTCTGAATTATGAAAACGGAAAAAGCTTTCCTTCTTCTCCTTTGCAATCTTCAATTGCTCTTCCCTTTCGATTCGCCGTTTCGTCTCCTCTATCAAAGCATTGTAAAAAATCTTTTCCAAACGCTTTAGTTCTTCTATCTTCCACATTTCTTCCTGTTGCTTCCTCAGGCTTAATTCCTCTTCCAAAAGATATTCCTGTAATAATAAATCTTGTGTTAAAAAGCTTTATACGATACATTATCTTACTGTTTTTATTCTTTGTAAAAAGACAATACCTGAACAATATCATCATCAGATTCACAATCTTTTGGCTCTGACCGACTGGCAGAAATAATGGAGTCAACCAATTCAAAGAATTCAGCTTGCAATTTTTCTCGTGTTTCATGGTTTAGATGAGAGAAAGATTCACTGAAGTCCAATTTCGCCTGTACATTAAGATAAAGATTACTTGTAAATATTTGAATTTACATTCTGCAAAAAATGTATCGGCATAAAGATGTTTACCCGATATCCGCAAGTCCTTTCACACGCAAGAACCTACAAAGTAATTTGAATATAAGTTAAATTTACATATTCACCTTAATATATATCAATCGGACATGCATTATTTATCATGCTGTATAGAAAATCACCTTAATAATAGATTCAAGTTTGTAAACAAGAGTATTCAGCTTTTGAATTACTGAATCCTTAAGGCTTATCTCTGTAATAAGATCAGAGGTATACACCCTAGGTACTAAAGGTAAATGCTTTTGTTCCGTCCTACCACGTTTCCGTGAAGCAGCAACCTTCTGAAGGTAAACATCGTAATCATGTAGTTCTCTCGGTTTACGAGTCCTTGGTATGTACCCCTTGAAATATTCAACAAATTTGATATTCCAGTCCGACTTATGCTCGGCTATTGTTGGCTTCAAGTCGAAATTTATCTTCGATTCCTACATAAAACAGAGGGACATTTAAGAACCGGGGAAAAAAATATAGTATGTCCTAACGACAGAAAATAAAATAAATATTAACAAATATGATACTGTTTTTACCTTGGCAAATAGCAAACCAAAATCCGATCTTGTGAATAACCCTTTCAATGACCAAGCTACACCTCTAGGTATCACATCTTCAACTTTATTCCACCAACGGTTGCTTCTTTCAAACGACTCAAGAATCCATATCTATAAAATTCAAGATTGCGTTAACCTCATCCTCGTACTGAAAAAATCATAACTAGTTGTTTTGCATTTAAAAAAATAGAGGAATAACCTTGAAAGCCCATACAAATCCTCCAACTGTATACGTTGCAACAAATTTCTTTGATCCTTCTAGTCCTTTAAGATGTTGCCACTTGTGTCTGTCAACGACATTAAGTATCTGGTTGTATAATTGCCTCCAAATGTGCTCCCCCCATGGAAACGAATTCCATGCTTCTAGGTCTTCAACCAAACGAAGTAGTTTATCATCCACTTCAGCAGCCAGCAACTGACCCATAAAAATTACATCTAGCGATAAAAGTAGACACACACGGACTGCATCCTCATCAGACAACTTACAGAATTGCTCCTCATCCTCAACAAGACCTAGAAGATCTAAGTTTGAAAGTTTTATCCCCATTTTTTTGGGAAATACCCGCATCTTAAATTTTATATCCCCTTTACTAAAATCCTGTGAGCTAACCCATTTTCCAAAACGAAACCCTGTTATTAAACAAAACTCGGGACGACCAAAATGTAATTCACGACCATCCACATTATATATGAGGGGCATGTCATAGTGTGCATCATCTACATAACACTGTTTTTGCAATATATAATCTAACATGTGTGGTTGATGGTCAAAAAATGAAAGATCCAACCATCTTCCAAAACAAGAGGTCCTAAATAAAATCCTTCTCTTTTCATTAAGCTTTTCCATAATTAAAGAAAGGTAATTCAATTTACTCCTAACGATCAATTTGCCTTCATAATCCTTTAAGAGAAAAACAAATAAAAACAGCTTAGAAAACGCAAAATAGTTTATACCTAATTACTAAATATGTAACAAAAAAAGGTACCAAGTCGGTGAAAAAGACAGCTGGAACCAATAAGCACAAGAAATAAGCACCAAATAAGCAATAAGCAATCGAAACATAGATTTGAGCCAATAAGTTTTCTCCTAACGATAGGTTTGCCTTCACAAGCATTTGCCGATTAACTATTCCTTATGTTATTTACCAACTAACTTAAAAGTTTTTAAAAAGAATTTACAAGTATGTGCACACTACCAATGTATTCAAATCTTCGCAATAACAATCATAAGTAAGTAGCCAAAACAGTTGCCCGAGTAGTTTGAACCTGATCGGTAGTACAAACTATTTCCCGCCGTGTATAAGCAGGATGTATATAGTCCGAGGCCCGATATCTGAGCACAACTCTACCGGGTTAAGTCAACCGACCCTCTATGGTTCAAGCTCCCCCGGCCTTGTTACCATCTAAGGTTCCCATAGAAAAGCCGGTTACCACCAGAACCAGCTACTACTTATATCGTCATCACAAAGACAAACACATAGCTTTGGTCAGGGAATGGGACAAACAAAAGGGCACTGCAGTCCTATTAAATAAGCCCTAAACTACAAAATAATCCCAAATCCTAAGAGTCTGGCTTATTGCATTTCTATTATGCCAAAAAGCAGGGTATGGGGCCTACTGGTTAGGCATGTGGGGTCCAATAAAGTTGGGTCAATGGGAGTGACTGAAGTGCACAGGGGAGCACCTTCCCCTGCAGCTCACTTTGAGCTTGTGTACAAGCTTGTGAAAAATTCACAAAAATAAACCATGCATGGGATTCAATAGTTCAGCTGATATACTTTAGAACTAAGAAATTTCAAACCTTAATTCTTAACACAAAATTCTATAAAATTCATCCAAGAAATGGATTTTCACAAAAGGCAACTTTTACTTTTTTCAATTTTTGCTTTTGTTTCACTTTGATGGATTTCTAAGCTATTTTACTGATTGATTATGACAAAATAAGTTGAAATACAACTGATCCAGGTAATGTTAAGGCCTAGTGAACACATTTGAATGATTATGCTGATAAACTACTTAACAGTGAACAACATAAGAAATTTTAAAATGAAATTTGACTTTCAATCAAAAGAGCCTTGGTTTTTATGACTTGAGTGTTACAACAGAACCTAATGTGACTTGCACAAAGAAACAATAACCAAAGAAACAACCTCTAGTATACTTGGACAGATTTAACCAAACACCCCTTTATTAGACCATGAGACTGAAACATAAGCTTGTACAATGACATAATAAGCTAAAATGATCCAAAAATCACAAGTGCTAACAACAATCAACAAAGATTACTAGAATACTAAGAAAGGTTTACCAATAAGCATTTGCCGATTAACTATTCCTTATGTTATTTACCAAGTCGGTGAAAAGTTTTCTCCTAACGATCAGTTTGCCTTCACAAGCATTTACCAACTAACTTAAAAGTTTTTAAAAAGAATTTACAAGTATGTGCGCACTACCAATGTATTCAAATCTTCGCAATAACAATCATAAGTAAGTAGCCAAAACAGTTGCCCGAATAGTTTGAACCTGATCGGGAGTACAAACTATTTCCCGCCGTGTATAAGCAGGATGTATATAGTCCGAGGCCCGATATCTGAGCACAACTCTACCGGGTTAAGTCAACCGACCATCTATGGTTCAAGCTCCCCCGGCCTTGTTACCATCTAAGGTTCCCATAGAAAAGCCGGTTACCACCAGAACCAGCTACTACTTATATCGTCATCACAAAGACAAACACATAGGTTTGCAAAGCAACAAAACTTGACAATTCTTTCTAAAAACTGAGGGCATCTAACATCTCCCAAAAATATTTTAATCATACTTAGGTATATTAAAAAGAGATCTATCAAATAAACCTAAATCCACCAATTTACACTAACAGATACTCACAAATAACCTAAATCTGTCCTTATATAGTAAGGCAGTAAGCAATTCCTCCTTCAAAAAACAGCAATAACCTATAGACATAAATAAACATAAATCCAATTGACACAATATAGCCACGAAAGGGGTCAATAAACCTAAATCCAACTTTTGTATAATTTCGTAATATAACCAAACCCTAAATTAGCACAATATACCCAAACCCTAAATTAGCGCAATATACCCAAACCCTAAATTAGCGTAACCCTAAATACAGATAAATCCAATTGACACAATATACCCAAACCATAAATTACCGTAACCCTAAGTCGATTAGATTATTACTTACCCTACCCCAAACCATTTTTTTAATTCTGCTAAATCGAATCCCTAATTCGAAAAAGTAGATCTGCAACTACTGCCGATATGTGTCTACTTGGTAACGTTAGGGTTTTCAGCAGATCTGCAACTACAGCCGATTATCTTTCAATCTTCGAATAAGTAGATCTGTAATTGTTGGAGATTCGAATTTACAAAGGGTATGTAGATTCGAATTTACAAAGGGTATGATTGAGAGAGAAATGGGTTAAAGTGTGGTGTGTTTGGTAAGATTTAAAATGATTTAAAATTTTGGTATAAATATAAAAAATATACTAATATACTAAAATAATTTAAATTTGTACTATCATGATATTAGGTCGCCCAAATTTATGAAATGGTGGGGCCAAGTCGCCCAAAATATATGTACGAAATAATAATATAAAAATAGTGGGACCCAGTCGCCCGAAAAATAAAATAAGTCGCCCAAGGTTAAGTGTATATTAGTAGTATTTACTTATATACTTGTATTTAAATGTATATTAGTATTTATGTGTATTATACAAGTACACATAGTACATATGTACTACATACCTAACCAGTCGCCCAAACTTAAAGTAAAGTGGGACCCATTCCCCCAAAATGTATGTACTATAAAAACAATAAAAAAAGACTATGCTTTTTGACAAAAAGACAAAATAGATAAAAGGGTACCATGTACATGGTGGGGACACAACTAGGGACAAGTGTCAAATGTTTGTGCATTCCGCCCAAATTGAAAGGAGCGACCTCCGCCTCTGGGGTATTTGAAGAAAAAAAAATTTTGTGGGGTACTAGGGGTAAGTACCCTTGTACTTTTGGGGTGAATAGGGTGGCAGCAGGCCCTTTGTCTCCCCTTTTGTCCCCTATTTTTTTCCAGCTCAGCTCAGTTTTTGTCAGTTTCTGTTTCGTATTTTTGACAGTTTTAAACGTTTGACATATTAAACTTTATATTTTCTGTTCCGCACTTTCAAGTTTTTAGCTTTTTAATATAAACAAAATTATAAAAATAAAAAATAATAAAAAAAAATTAAAAAAAAAAAAAAATAGGGGGGGTCAATCTAAAAATATACCCCCGTGAATATAACCCACCCCAATATAAGAGATAACGTGTTTGTGTTGCGTGTTGGTTGACATTTGTAAGTCGATATATATTATTAAAAAAAGAAAAAGAAGAAAAAAAGATTTTTCTAACTTAAACTCATAAAAAAAGCCTAAAAAATAGTTAAGTAGGGGAACACAATACGTGTACTTCAATTGTTATATTATATTGGTGACAAAAATATGGAGATATTATTTGTTGGTGATAGTATTTTTTATTCAAGACTTATAAGTGGTCACAGAGAATGCATGGCTAGTTTTTCGTACCACTATGATATGTTACATCGAATTGATTTTCTTTTCTCGGGTTTTTACAATTATGATATGTTATATCGAATTGATTTTCATTTTTCGTTTTTTTTGGGATATACGTAAGGCTGAGCAAACGACCCGAACGACTCGGACCGACCGATACCGAACTGAATGGTCCTCGGTCTTGGCTTTTTGGCTAATTCGGTCTTTGGTCCGGTCGGTCCGGTCCGGTTCGTACCACAAACCGATTATTTGACCTTGTTTGACCAGACCGACCACGTTCGGTCCGATCTTTGATCTTAGGTTTTTGGCTAATTCGGTCTTCGGTTTTGTCGGTCCGGTCCGGTATTGGACCGGTGTTCACCCCTAGAATTAAGTTAAGTAGGGGAGCTCAATACGTGTGCTTAAATTGTTATATTATAGGCAGTGTTGCAAAAATCGGCTGAGGCGGCCGATTAATCGGCCTCGGCCCTGGAACTTGTAGGATATTACAAGGTAATCGGCCGATTAATCGGCCGATAAATCGCAACTCGGCCCCCGACCGCCTCGGGACCGATTCACGATTTTTGCAACATTGATTATAGGTGACAAAAATATGGAGATATTATTTGTCTTTTTTATTCAAAACTTATAAGTGGTGACAAAGAATGCATGGCTAGTTATTTTTACCATGGTTGTCAGGATCCCGATCCTGATCTTAGGATCTTATGATTTTACGATACTGCAAAGCAAAAACGATCCGGATCTTACATAAGATCTTTGAAAGCTTAAGATCTTATAGGATCTCGATCTTAACCATAGGATCTTAAGATCTAATCCGATCCGATCCTAGTTTTTTCGGATAACAAACTAAAAAACCGCAAGTTTCTGGATTATTTTTTGTAGAATTTAAAAAACAACATATTAATCTTATTAAATATTTCATAATCATAATTTAGGACAACATTTTGATGAAACATTCATATAATTTTGTTTTTATGATATATAATAATTTGTAAATTTGTATAATATTACAAAACTATTAAGAAAATGACATTATAGTAGGATCTTAAGATCTCGATCCGATCTTACGATTACGATTTTGCAAAGACGAAAACGATCCTGATCTTGAAAACCTTGATTTTTACCACTACGAATTGATTTTCTTTTTTCAGATTTTTACGATTATGATATGTCACATCGAATTGATTTTCAATTTTCGTTTTATTTGTTGAATATACATATAAAAAACTTTTTTGACCATTTAGTGAGACGTAGAGAGATTACCCATTTTGACCTTTTACATATATGATCATTTGACCCGTTCTACAAATAGAGAGATTACCCGTTTTGACCTTTTACGTATATGATCATTTTGACCCATTTGACCCACACAGAAATTACCCATTTGACTATATCACCCCACCCAACTTAGTGACCTACCCTACCCATTATTTGTCTTTTTTTTTTTTTTTTTGAAAAGTGAACTTCATTAGAAAAACAACAGCCCACAAAACAGGGCGGCACAAACACCAGCAAAACCTATTACTACCTCCGTCCCATAAAAATTGTCCACTTTGACATTTCTAAGTCATTTTTATTGAACTTTGATCATAAATATTTTTATTTGTGTAATATAATACTTGATGAAAAATATATGAATATATTGGATTCTAAATGTATTTTCATTTAGTATAATTTTCATCAAGTATTATATAACACAAATAAAAATATTAATGGTCAAAGTTGAACAAGAATGACTCAAAATTGTCAAAGTGGACAATTATTATGGGACGGAGGGAGTACATAATTACAAATTTACTCCAACGATCCCAATTCAAAGAAGGGACCTTCGCTCTATTTTTAGCCCAAAGAAACCCAACACTTTGATTTCTCCTATAATGTTGACAGACCTAGCCATCTTTCCTTGAAACTTTTGATGATTCCTCGCCCTCCAGATGCGCCAACACCCAAACTCTAGAAGCAATAATACAGAGTTTGGACCTTACACCAAAAAGAAATATGCTGCCAAACTCTAGAAGCAATAATACAGAGTTTGGCAGCATATTTGTCTACTTCTAATAGTTTTAGATGTCCACTATTACTTGTTAGTTGATTACAGAGACCTTCCGTAACTCAATATAGTCATTAATGCTAGATACTCTTTGGACCAATACTTGAAGCCAATGAAGCATTCGCATTACGCCTTACAAAGTTACAATAAATTCTATCCAAATATACAACAACATATTCATTATAGTAAATCTTTTATATAATAAAACAAAATCTCAAGTGGGGACTTTTTCATTTAAAAAAAATTAAATCATAACTTATTTAGTAATAATTTTATTTAAAAAAAATTATTTTCTTATTAGGTAACATTTTATATTTATCTATAACATACGTAGAATAGAAGATAAATATAAAAAATATAGATAAGATGCAATTAATAATAAGATTAAAATTTTTAAATAATTATCTTTAATAATAAAAAAATTATAATTAAACATCATAAATCAAACAAAACAAATATTAATTTTTTTTTAATAAATAAAAATATGTAATTCAAAAAAATTAAAAAAAAAACCCGCGCGTGCGCGGGTATTATAACTAGTCATAATTCTGCAATAAAATCACTAACAAAACTAAGTCTAATTACATTACTTGTCTCAGCACTCCTTTTTTTTTTTTACCATCATTTTAAAACCCAAAACAGATACGACTAAGAATAGGAACACAACTTACTTAAATTACATCGTAATTTCATTATATTAAGCGAATGTGTTTTATATAACACTAGCAAGAAGATTACAATATATGCACCATAAGATCACCCACTTATGGTCATTAAAGATTACTCGATTTTCAAATTGAACCAAACTGGGTCAATTTATTCCCTTGTCGGGTATGTTTTAACGACACGGGAAAGTTTGTTGTCAACCTAAACTAGAGATTGCATACTCGCTACTCGCTAGTGCAAGAACTAGTTTTGTACTATGTCATCTTTGTTATCTTTAGTCATGCCAGTATTTTCACTTCATGTTTGCCGGTCTATTGCTTATATGTGGAGAACAAGGAATCGATCAGTGCCCGCGCGTTGCGACGGGTATTAAAACTTTCATGATATCCTTAAACTAAATCTGACTTCATATAATTTAGTTTTTTTTTTATTTTTTTTTATTTTTTTTTTTTGTAACATGGGTTTCCGACTCGACATTGCGAGCCGACTAATCCCACGGCGACTACCCTTTTGGATAGCCCGGAGTCGGCGCAGGTGAACCTCCGTGGCCACAAGGGGATTAATTTTCTCCCCGTTGATCATATAATTTAGTTGTGGCTAAGCAAAATGAAAATTCATTTTTGAGTAAGTTGGTTAATTATGATGGTTATCTCCTAAAAAAATTAGTATTTTAGGGTATATTTGGCACTAGTAGGAGCTGGAGCGCGTTGGTGGAGCATGTGGCTGGAACTTTAATCTACATGCTTCTTCAACTAGCATTCCATTTAGTAGCTTATTTTTTTTACATGCTCTTTCAAGCTATGTCAGCAAATAAGACTTATTTTTAATGGTTGCTTATTTTTCTAAAATAACAAGCTCATGCTATGATAAGCTCTGATAAGTTCGCGGGCCAAATATAACCATTTATATTATTATAACTGCTTCTTTTCTCATATGAGAGGTAATCAGATTATGTACACAGACGGAGACAATGGGGGAGCCAAGGGGTGCTCGGCTCCCTCCAACACTCGCAATCGCTTTGCTATTTACCTTATAAATTTAAGCATATGACGCAACTATAGGCAAATGACCCCCCTAACTTTTAGTTAAATTACTTTGTTAGCTTGAAAAAAAAATTTCGACCCCCCTTATTCCTAATTCCTGGCTTCGTCCCTGATTATGTACATGATCATCATAAAATATACTACTCCCTCCGTCCTAAAATTATTGTACCCTGTTGACTTTTAGTCTTTCTTTCTCAACTTTTACTTTAAATATTTTTGTTTATGTTATACAATACTTAATGAAAATTATACCAATGAAAATACATTTAAAACTTAATCCGTTCATATATTTTGCATAAAGTATTATGCAATATAAACAAAAATACTTAAGTTCAAAGTTTAACAGTAAATACTAAAAAAGTAAATAGGGGACAATAATTTTGAAACGGAGGGAGTACAATTTTTCACGTCTTCCTCATGGTCCATGCGACCATGCATATCCAATTTTTCACGTCTTCGTCATGGTCCATGCATATCTTTATTGTTTGCAACTTGATCCAACCAGAGAGAGCTATGAAAACAACATAATTAAATGTGGAAACAAAATATAGAAAATAAAGTCAGAAGATAATTAAAACATATCTCACCCTCAAGTCACCCACCACACAAAATTGAGTCATTTAACAAATTATATTTTTGTTTTTTTAGTTGAAAAACACAAATCTACCCGCTACCAAAGTCTGAACAATAACACATCTACTTATCATATTACGATCGTCTTCACAATAAGTCGGAACAACAACACATGGTGATGGTTGGTCTCAACCGCTATCGTCCTTGCCTCTCTATTTAAGTGGTCCAAAGATCAAGTCTTGCACTAGAAAAATATATATGCTAAAGCTGTTGAGCCGCTCCATTACTTGATTTTTAGATTTTACTTTTATATACATCGCTACTTGAATGAATAATTACATATAAATCGTTTGTACCAGTTTATAATTCCTAACAACATGAAATATGTCTAACAACATGAAACACACGTCTTATAAGAAGAAAAACTTACTTAAATTACATCGTTCCATAGATTAAATGCAAAAGACATGGCCGTGATTTGTGTTAAATGAATACGTCTTTAAGAGCATCTCCAATGTTTCCTCCAAAAATTTGCACTAAAATAGTGTAAAAATGCATCAAATAAAAGTTGCTCCAATGTATACACTAAATTTTTGCACTAAATATTTTTAACTATTATAAGTACAACATGAAATTTTTGCACTAAATATTTTTAACTATTAATATTGGGCTTATGGTAAATGTATCAACATAAAACTTACAAAATATAGTTTATATAAATTAGATTTTATTTTTTAATTAAGTATCAAAGGTTTAACAAATACGTGGAGTTTAAATAAGATGATTAGTATTAGTGTGAAATATAGTGTGACTATATTTAGTGTTTTACTATTCATATCACTAAGTCAGTGCCAAGTATACTAGAAGGTTTTTGATTTATTTTGGCACTAAATTAACGCAAAGAGCAATTTTAGTGCCAACTAGGGATGGCAAAAGCACCCGAAATCGACGGGGAAAACCGAAACCCGAACCGGTTGGGTCGGGTTCGGGGGTGGGTTGGCGGGTTTGGATGCGGGTTTGGGTATTGATATAATTTTTTAGCCGGGTACGGGTTCTGGTAATACCCGCCCGATTACCCGAATCTATACCCGCTTTATTGATATTATAATTAACTAGAATATATATGTATTATATATAATTTCTTCCATTATATTTTTTATATACGTATCTCTATTACATAACATATTTTATTTTGTACATGAATTATTCAAAAGCATTAAATCGTTTGATACTATATTCATTTTCTTTAACTTTATAAAAATGATTATATTAGGGTGTTTTCCTTTGTTTTTCGGTGAATTTTAGTGTCACTTAATGTTAATAGCGTAATTTTGTCTATATATTATTCAATTATATATTATTCAATTGGGGATAACCGAAACCCGCGGGAAAACCCGAAAAACCGATGAATAATATTAATCGGGTACCCGACGGGTTTTGAGGCGGGTTTAGGTATGGATATTATAAACGGGTACGGGTACGGGTTCACTAAAACCCGACCCAAACCCGACTCGTTGCCATCCCTAGTGCCAACATCCAAGATGCTCTAGGTTAGCTTTGGTTAATAGGGAGTATTACTTAGTGGTTGAGTTAGTTATTGGCTTATTGCTCATCACTTACAATTTCGTGGATCATAGTAAGTCATTTCAGTATATTTGGCGAATATTCCAAGGATGATATAACATGTTTTGTTCAATAATGGGTTTAAATTCTGGACAATGGTTGTCTTTTAATGTGATGTTATTACAATATCTATTTGCTTTTCTACAGAGGAACCACAATTTTTTTTTTAAAAAAAAAAAGAAAAAAAAAGTGTAGCTTTCTTGAAAACGAATCATATAAACGTTTCTCTCATATACCTCGATGATAATAATAATAATAATAATAATAATAATAATAATAATAATAAATAAATAAATAAATAAAAAATAAAAAATCAGGAAACACATACACAAAAGCTAATTATAAGAGAATATTGAAAGGGAAACTTTGGCCTAAAGAAAAAAGATAGATGATAAAAAGATTTTTCAAAGAGATGGTTAAATTATATTAAAAGTAAATACTTTTTTCTATTGTACATGATGATTGATGGGTATAATGGTTATCATCTTCACTCTTTATACAAGAGGTCTAAGGATTAATCTATTGTAGCTATCAATTATTGTTTTATATTTAACTTCTTTTTTAAAGGATTTTTATAAACTCACTTCAACTATATTTAACTGTCTTTTTAAAAATGACTTTTTTTTCTAGAGGTGGCAATTTGTGGTCAAAATCAAAAAAATAAGCTAAATGGGCACATTTTTAAAAGATTTGGGTACATTTGGGCCCTCTTTTTTTTTTTGAAATGGGCACATATTGCCCATTTAGAAGTTAAATGGGCATAATGGGCACACATGTTTTTGTCTCAATTGGAGAACATTAAATTGTTTTTAATGAAAAACTTATAGATATATTACTTAAATATAAATGAGATGTTACGTTTTTGGAATTTTTGTTGTTGTTTTAAGTCTTTTCTAAAGTTATTCGTATAACATGCGCCCGTTTGGCCCGCGCCCGTTTAACCCGTAGCCCGTTTATCCCATAGCCCGTTTAGCCCGTAGCCCGTGCCCGCCCGGCCCGCCCATTTTGCCACCTCTACTTTTTTCCATACTTCAACTATGACGATAGATTAAGAACATAACTAGAAATGCATCATATCGCTGCGGAAATTAAAGGTAAGAAAACATGGCCGTGCTTTGTGCTAAGTGATCATGTCTTAAAGTTAATTTTGTGGAACCTGACTTAATGGTTGAGTTGGATAATGCGCATCACTTAGAAGACTATAGAGTATGCAATTTCGATATATTTAGCAAATATGTCTAGCTGATATAACTTGTTTCATATAACAATTGCTTTAAATTATAGACGATGGTTGTCTTCTAATGTCATGTTTTTGTCATTGTGTCAAACAATAACTTCTCTTTGGTCATGTTTCGTTTTATCAGTTATTGCATTATCTATTTGCTATTCTACTATCCCAATTCAATGTTTATATATTCGCATGAGTAACAAAATTTGCCTATTTTTGCACATATGGATAGTATTTGGTGTTTATCGGTTCGGTTATTGGGTTGTTCAGTTAGTTCGATTATAGGCCAAAGTTCTTCGCTTGTGGGCCGAACCATGGGCGGTTTTCAGCTAAAAAATATTTTGGCTTTCCTTGAACTCCATATTCTTCAATTTCTTGGGCTTTTAATCTTTAGAAACAGTACTCATTAATCCTTTTACTTCTTAATTTCTCAAAATATACCTGCATAACAAATTAGCAAATTTAATAGTATACGTAACTAAAATAAAGAAACTTAGTAGTCATTTATGCATGAATGGTATTTTAATATCAAAATATGTTAACAATTTTATTAGCTAGAATATGAAGGTTTTTTTTTTTTTTTTTTTTTTTTTTTTTTTTTTTAAATACATATAAATATACCAAATTAAATTAACATATATTTGAAACTTTTACGTATTTATCAATGATATTTTGAAGAGTATTTGAAATTACAAGCTCTTCTCGTTTATAAAAGCCAATTCAATTAGCTTAAGCTTATACAAGCTTATAGCATATAAACATTCCTAAATTAATATTACAAACAAAACTTAAAAACTAGATTGTTATAAGAACACAAGCCTTTATAAGATTCAGTAAACTTGTTCCCAAAGACACCTTAAAAGGTAAATATATGACAAGATCTATACGTGCTAAACATAGGTAACTTTTGATTTATTAATCCATGCACTCTTTGTTACCATAGCTTGAGAAACAATCCATCCTAAATTATTAAGCATATATAGCATATCAATTCTAAATTATTGAGCGTATCATTGTTTCAAGTAAAAAAGCAAAAAAATAGTTCTTTCGCAGGTTCTCAATGGCAAAAGCTATGGTCTTTATGGGGCTCTTAAGTCTTTTGTTGTTGATCCAAAACATTGATGCATCTCGTGATAAGTTCGTAGTCGGAGGTTGGGGTATCTGGAGTCTTGAATCATCATCATGTAACCAATGGAACGAAAAAACCCGTTTGCAACTTGGTGACACAATTGGTAAGTGGTCGACTTGATGTTACATCATAGATCTAATACATAACTTGTTAATCATATTAATTTTTAAAAGTTGTTCTTTACATGTTGGTGGTGGTGTTATAGTGTATATGTATGAGGCGGACAAGAGCTTAATGGTTAAAGTAAATCAAGAAGATTGCATCATATGCAACACACCATCATCCGTTAATGCAACAAAGTATAACGATGGTTACTCGGTGGTCAAGTTGAACCAAACTGGGCCTAATTATTCAATTAATGGAATGGTTGAAAACAACAACGACAAGATTATCATTCATGTCATGGTAGACCTAACGCGCTCAACACCAACAGATAAAAGCCTTCCAACTGAAGCTCCAACGTGCGAATGTAATACATTCCTATATATCTTTTGGGGATTTCTTCTATGTTTTGGGTTGGTGGCTGCGGCGGGTGGATGTATAGAAGCTTACGAGCGCAAAAAAGAGATCAAGAGAATCGCGGGGATTGATAGTCTAAAAATTAAAAGTGAGTATTAAAATAGGTCCATGGCCAAAAAGTTTTAGTTATCCTTGTTTAGTATTCTTTTGTTAAACCAGTAGACAAACGAATTCAAATTTCCCTTGACTTTACAATTTTTCGTATGCATTTGATATATTGTGTTCCCTTTAATGCTTCTTCTTTCATATGCTACTTTCTCATACTAGCTTATATACCCGTAAAACTAATTAATGGGTTTGTAGCTAATCTTATTTATTATTTTGATATTAATATATATAACCGTTTGTGATCAACTCGCATATCATATACTGTGATACAAAACTTTTCATGTAAAACTAATTACTCGTACATTAATTGAGTGTTTAACACGCGTACATGTGTGCTAATAAAAAATTAGTGTGCAAAACATTAGTCACTCATGTCAACACCATCGTTAGATCTTGTTTATAAAACTTAAGAGGCTAATGCTTATACGAATTGAAGCTGACGAAATTTGAAGTTTAGTATCTGAACTTACAGTTTTTTTTTTTTTTTTTTTTTTTATATATATATATATATATATATATATATATATATATATATATATATATATATATGGACTAGTGGTCACGCTTGGCTTTTGGAGGAAGAGACCCAAGTTCAATTCTTGAGCCAAACTACTTCCTTCACAATTTTTTATTCCTTTTTCCTTCTGTCTTAACTTTTCCCAGTTTCTCATTTACTTATATTCTCCTTTTTATCTTTGAGGGCAGTAAATTTAAGAAAACATTCAATGCATTTAACTAGAAATATTGTTTTACTCATTTCAAAATATCAAAACACTATCTTCAAACTCCTTATCCAAATTGCATACTTCTATCAAAGCTTTTCTTTTATCTTCTTTGGGGGAAGGGAAAGGGGATTAAAGAGAAGTATTTGATGCATAGATACTCGTAACATTTATAATTAGGGGCAATTGCATATATACTCACTAAAACTTGCATATTTGCATATATATATATATATATATATATATATATATATATATATATATATATATATATAGAATCTAGTTCAAATAAGATCAATCTTAAAGTTGTAAAAATAAGATCCAACTAAAATTTGACAAGTGACACTCTCGTTAAAGTAAAATTAAATTTTTTATTGAGTACAACTAAAATTGTTAAAGTTTCGATGTTTTTCTTTATTAAATTGATGAAACTAAGGTGATACACTTTGATTCGACATGTAATGTATCATGTTAAGGTGATACACTTTGATTCGACATGTAAATTTATAGTTGTGTATCACTAATCCAAACTCATGTATCAGTTGGTTATTAGTTGTTAAAATGTTAATTCGTATTAATACTTTATTTTTTGTATATTATTGCTAATATGGTTATGTATAAAATGGTTTTGGTGGTTGTTTGGACTAGATCTTATTTTTACAACTTTAAGCTTGATCTCACATTAACCCTCCCCTATATATATATATATATATATATATATATATATATATATATATATATATATATATATATATATATATATATATATATATATACCCAAAACATGCTTAATTTGCATTGTACATCATGCATTGAAGTATTTATTACTTTTTTTTGTGGCTATCTTATGATAAAAGGTTTAGGTTATGAGTACTTCTGTAATCTTTAATTTTACACATATTTTTTTAAATAACACTTTACATAAACCATTACCAAAGCAAACACTTTCAAACGGATTTTTCAAAATTGACGAAGCGAGCAAAACATTTGAGCGAGCAAAGCATTTGTTCGCTATGATTTCTTTGTCTTTTAGCGAGAACGGCGAGCAAAACATTGGGCGAGCAAATAGTTTGCTCTCTATGTTTTTTGTTTTTTAGCGAAAATGTTTGTCTTTTTCTGAAATGGCAGGCAAAAGAATTTGGGCGAGTAAAGCATTTTGCTATCCATGTCGATTTTGGTAAATCTCTAAAAAATGTCGGTTTTTATAATTCTTGTTAGAAAGTGTTCATTCTAGTAATTGATTTGAAGTAAAATCGGTTGTGAAAGTAAAATAATACACCAAAGTGACGAAGTTTGAAAGTTTAATACCTGAACTTAAAATATCTTTTATTAAAATAAAATGAAAAAATAAAATAAAATAACAAGCTATATACGTTTATAAAAAAATGATTATCCCAATTTTTAACCATAGTTTCCTCACCATCCTTTTAAATCTTTTTTACTTTTCGAGTGAAAAATATTCTGCATGTTAACTATAATAATGTCATATAAAGATGTATTGTGGGGTTGGACTAGTGGTAGTGTTTTGACCCTGAGTTAGAGGACGCAAGTTCGAATCTTGAACGAATCCACTTCTCTTCTCTATTCAATCCATGACCACTTGTTATACTCAAGATTTTTTTATTTTTTATTTTTTATTTTTTTATTTTTTTTATTTTTTTCACCCTTTTGTCAACTTAAATTTTATTTTTATCAGCCCAAAAATATGCAAATCCAGCCCAATTAAGTTGCAGCTCAACTAGATGGGTTAATATTGTTCCCATAAAGATCAATGTTTTTGCTTGGAGAGTGTCTTTGGATAGGTTGCCTACTCGATTAAATTTGTCTCTTCGTGGGATCGATATCCCATCCATCCTTTGCCCCATTTGTTGTTGTGCTGGAGAGACTTCCTCCCATCTTCTTTTTTCGTGTAATGTGGCTCGTCATCTTTTGCTTAAAGTTGCTAGTTGGTGGGAGTTGGACATTCATGAATGTATGTCTTATGTTGATTGGCTTTCTTGGTTTAATGCTCTTCGTCTCTCTAAAGGGAAGAAAAGTGTGTTAGAAGGAGTCTATTATGTCATGTGGTGGGTGATTTGGAAATTCCGTAATCAAGTGCTGTTTGGAAGCTCTCAACCGCGATTGGAGTTACTTTTTGACGAGATTGTCTTGTTGTCTTATACTTGGTGTTCTAGTAGATGTAAAAGTAACTTTGATTGGATCTCTTGGATCAAGTGTCCTAGTTCCATTTCTTTGTAATTCTCTAGCATCTTGCTAGTTTTCTAATAAATTTGCCGTTCTAAAAATAAACACACACTTTTTTTACAAGGGGATATTGGCTCTCGCCTCGCATCAGGATATCTCGTAAAAACAAATTTGGTGTAATACCTTATTCGAAAACGAAATATAAGACCAAAGGAAATTTGTACTTGGATCGAAATTTGATTATTATATCTTTTTAGTTACCTTATGATAAAAGGTTTAGGATATCACCTTTCTTCTTTTAATCCACACCTTTTACCAATGAATTTAGCATGCTTTTTTAGTTATACTCCATGTAATATTCTATTGATAGCGTAATTAGCAGTTAGAAAATAGGCAATATGATTTACTTCATGCATTGTTAGCATAGTCTAAAAATAAATCCACGGATAAAATGGAATACAAAATCTATTCCAAGTTAATGGTTATATCTTATGCTATGAAAACTATCCATATACAACATTGATGCATCTAACTAGTTTGTAGTTGAATCAACGACATGTAATCAATGGAACGAAAGAAGCCATTTACAAGTTGGGGACGCCATTGGTAAGTGAGTTATTAAGCTTTTTTGGACCTCTGACACCATCCTATTCGTAATATTCGGTCCTCAGTCCTCCCTTTTCGTCCTATTTCGTCCTCGATCCTGTCTTATTCAATTTTGCGCATAACTGGCTATTAAGCTTTTTTGGACCAGACTGGACCAAACCCACCTGGACGGACCAAACATTTCACTCAGGTTCGGTTTTGGTCAATCCGATTCTCGAACCGTGATCACCTCTAGATTTAAAATATCTATTCATATAAAGTATCCAAGCTAACCACTTAAGAGTGGCTTAGTGGTAAAAGAGCTTGTAAATATCACTCTAAAATGTGTGAGTTTTCAATTTCAATTCCTGCTAGGTGCAAACAACCTTAAGTGGCAACGCCAACCTCCTAAAAAGGGAGGACTTCATATGGTTTGAGTCTGTGTGGCGGTGGGTTCAAACCCCGTGAATTAGTCGGCCAAAAAGTCAGAAACCATGGTTATCAAAAAAAAAAAAAAAAAAAAAAAAAAAAAAGTTATCCAAGCTAAATTTTTTAAGAGAAAAGATGCATCATCCTAATTTTTAAGCTTATTTTATTTTATTTTTTTACAAATTGGAGTTGTCGTAAGTTGACTAGATTGTGACAAAAGTAGGCCAACTCCTTCAACATGTGATGGTGGCATTGCACGTTTGTGAAATGAGATTAACCTCTTCTCGAAGTGTATAATTCTTCCGGGTTTGGGATCAAAACATTATTGTAACCTATTGGACATTTTACCAAGATGAAATTGTACTTGTTATGTATACACTGCGTAAAGTCATACGAATTTTTGTAAGTGCATGCATACCTATCGATCCTAGTATGTTTGAAATGAAAATATCAAATTTAATAATGAAGTTTTAAAGTTCCATATAAGATTAAAATACAAAGAAATGAATCTTCCACATGCTAACTATTAATAAAGTCACTCCAATGATGTATAGTGGGTTTGGACTAGTGGTCACGCTTGTTCTCAAGAGGAGGAAGACACCCAAGTTCAATTCTTGAGCCCAGTGACTTCCTCCTCTATTCGATCCGTGTGCCACTTGTTATACTCATAACTTTTTTATTATTACTTTTTTTTTCGCTGGGATTTTGGTAGCTTTATCTTATTGATTATGCTGATAATAATATAATTGTTTCAAGTTAGATTGTGTTTACCTATGTTGATTCATAAACTTCATCTATTCCGAATCAATTAGATATAAAGTGCTTGACCAACATGAAAAATCTAGATAGGACGGAAGATGAAAGTAGCAAATTAGAATTATATTCGATATATAAACTGTAACTACATAATCCAAAAAACAAAATCAATGTGACGAGCATTATAAGGCGCAACACCAACTAACCAACGCAGCAAAACCCCCTTTTCGGTTTAGCATTCTCCGAGTCAAGTGAGAAAAAAGTCTCTATTCCTCAACCAAAAACGCCGAATCAGGAATGATTTAACGAAAACAGTTTCTTGATTCCTCAACTGAAAACGACCGATCATGAAATGATTTAACATTGACAATAACATGTTATAATCTTGGAATATCATGAACAAAAGCTTTTGTAAAAAAAATAAAAAATTGATGAATCATACCAAATATTGAGAGGATGATGACATACGTAGTTTTGTTAATCGACATAGGTAATAACCCACTCATTATATAGTATTAGTATCAACTTACCCGACTCACATTACTTTAGTATATAAGCTACCAAGTATTTCTTTCTACTACCGATGTAGGATTAGAAAGAAGATTTTATCAAAAAAAATGGTTATAACAGGTAAGCTACTAAGTATTCCTTACTTCTCCACCAGTTTCCTCTGACATTTTAAAGATTTTTACATGATTCATACTTCTTTAAATCAACACCTTTTACCAATGAATTTAACATGCCTTTTTTTAGTATGTAATATTCGATTGATAGCGTATTTAGCAGCTAAAAAAAAGGCAATGTGATTTACTTCATGCATCGTTACCATAGTCTAGATTAACGTGCATTTAATGAAAAATGAGAGTCGGAATTAGGGTTGCGTTTCATGTACATGAAAATTTTGCATGAGGGTCTCAAGAGCGAAGCTTGTCTTGAGTTTTTGTCAAGTCTCGATGACTAACCATAGTATGAAGGCGTGGCTAAAAAATACATTTACTGAACCACTACAAGTGTTAGCATGGAAGTTGCAATATATACATGACAAACTGAGAAGCCAGTAAGTGTACTATTTTTATTTAGCCAAAGACATGGTCTAACACGCCTCCTTGAATAAAGTTAGTTGTCGTGATTAGCTAATGTCCAGGCAAGCGTCGAAAACAGTTTTTACTCGTAGGTTTGCAATGGCAAAATCCATGGTGTTTATGGGGCTTTTTAAGCCTTTTATTTTTTATTCAAAACATTGATGTATCTGATGAGTTTGTCGTTAGAGGTTGGGGTGTTTGGAGTCTTGAATCGACTACATGTAAACAGTGGAAAGAAAGAAGCCGTTTGCAACTTGGTGAAACCATCGTTAAGTGTTCGACTTGATGATATATCTATGCATTATTGTTTGCAAAATACTGAGATTAAAACGCACTTCATATACATGTTAATGTTGGTAATTTTATAGTGTACATGTATGTTGCAGACAAGAGCTTAATGGTGAAAGTAAATCAAGAAGATTGCATCATATGCAACACACCATCATCCATTAATGCAACAAAGTATCACGATGGTTAGTGGAACAAGGGTCGAAACAACGACAAGATTATCATTCATGTCACGGCAGACCTATCGCGCTCAACGCCAACAGATCCAAGCCTTCCAACTCCAGCTCCAATGTTCGAATTCGAAAGTTATACATTCTTTTGGGCTTTCTTTTAACCGTTTGTGATCAATTCACATATCATATACTTTGATACAAAACTTTTCATGTAAAACTAATCACTCGTACATTCATGGAGTGTTTAACACGCGTACAACTAATTAATATTGCATGCTAATAAAAAATAAGTGTGTAAAACATTAGTCGCTCATTAGAAACTTTAGTATATTAACTTACAAATTTTTTTTTGTTCGCTATAATGAAATTAAAAAGATGACAAATTAAATACATTTTATAAATGATTATTCCAATTTAAAAATATAGTTTGGAAGTTCTATATAACTTAAAATATAAAGACATAAAAAACAGATAATCGTACGCAATTTTGTTTGAGTATTTTCATCACCATCCCTTGAAATCTTTTTTATTTTTCAAGTGAAAATTCTCCAACATGTTAAGTATTAATAAAGTCATATGAGTGATGTATTGTGCGGTTGGACTAGTGGTCAAATGGTTCGAATTCACATGGTAAGTGAAAGTCCCAAGTTCGATACTAGAGCGAAGTCTCTTCACTCGCCACATGAGCCCTTGGACCACTTGTTATACTCGTAAATATTTTTGTTTTTTCCCCTTTGCATTAACTTTCCTTGTTTCAGGTTTTTCATCAAATTAATTATTTGCCTTTTTTTTTTTTTTTTTTTTTTTTTTTTTTTTTTTTTTTTTTTTTTTTGTGGAGCAACGAATTTAATAAAATGTTCACAAAAAAAGAAGAAGAAGATGCGTTTGTCTTGTGAGTATTTTCAATGCATTTAACAAGAAAGACTTTTTGTCATTTTTTCAAGTCATTGGTTTTATTCATTTCAAAATATCAAAAAGCTATCTTGAAACTCCTTTTCTTAAATGATTTACACACTCTAAGTTTTGATTGACACATTCCGATCTTTGCAGTAAATAGTTGTACATATATTACAAGATGTTTACTGTACTTGTATATTAGTGTATGTCAATCAAATTTTGGATTGTGCAAATCACCTCAATTTTCCAAACGATTGACATATGCTTAACTATACATATTTTGATCGAAACAGATAATAAGTTTGTGGGTGTAACTATAAATATTATGAGAAATTGTTATTCTGTTCTTTGTAGGTGCTTTCAGGAAATCAGTGAGGAATAGGAAGATTGTTGAAGATTTATGGAAAATTAATTTGAAGACCAATAAGACTAACAAAAGTCCAAGAGAACAAGATACATAGTTTCAAAATAAAGAAAATAAATTCACATGTATTTTAAACTTTTACGTATTTATCAATGATATTTTGAGTAGTTTTTGAAATTACGGGACTAGCATTATAAGGCTCAACGCCAACCAACCAACCAACGCAACAAAACCCCCTTTGCAGTTTAGCATTATCCGAGTCAACTGGGAAAAAAGTTTCTCGATTCCTAAATTCTCGATTCCTAAAATTGAAAACACCTGATCATTAAATGATTTAACATTCACAATAACATGTAATAAATACTTTGAATATCATTAACAAAAGCTTTTGAAAAAAAAAAAAAAAAAAAAAAAAAAAATTAATGATTCATACAAGTTAACGTATGAATCATGAGGCATGTACTTTAGTTAATCCACAAGCTTGTTGATCCACTCGTTAACATAGTATTAGTATCAACTTACTCAACCCACATGACTTTAGTATATAAACTACCAAGTATTCCTTTCTACTACCGATGTGGGACTAGAAAGACGATTTAATTAAAAAAAATGTTTATAACACATATAGATTGTTCACTTTTTTAAGCCGCGGTTCTTTATTCATCTCCACTCAAACTCCCTCCAACTTCCTTACTTCCCCACCACTTTCCTATGACATTTTTAAAATGTTTACATGATTCATAGTTCTTTAAATCCACACATTTTACCAATGAATTTAGCATGCTTTTTTTAGTATATATTATTCGATTGATAGCGTATTAAGCAGCTAACAAAAACATGTAATACGATTTAATTCATGCATCGTTACCATAGTCTAGAACGTGCATTCAACGAAAACTGAGAGTCGGAATTAGGGTTGTGGTTCATGTACATGAAATTTTTGCATGAGGGTCTCAAGAGCGAAGCTTGTCTTGAGTTTTTGTCAAGTCTCGATGACTAACCATAGTATGAAAGTGTGGCTACGAATGCATTTACTGAACCAAAAGTGTTAGCATGGATCCCGATTGCTAAAAGAAGGTCTTCTAAGAGTGTTATTGCTAAGTTGGTTGTGGCGGCTTGTGCCTACTTTATTTGGCAAGAGAGGAATTGGCGTCTTTTTAAGAAGAACAAACGGCCGGTGAAGCAAATTATTGATTGCATTAAGAATTCTATCTGTCTCAAACTCCTCTCGTGCAAATTTACAAAGTCTAACGATGGTGTGCTGGTTTCTAGGCTTTGGAAGTTGCCTGATATGGTGTTTATCTAATGTTGATGGTTGTTATGACTTGTTTATGTGTTATTAGGTGGTTGTAATTGCTAGCTAGTATTCATATGGCATGTCATATGATTTAGATGTTGTTCAAGCTTGAGCTTGAGGTTAATGTGGTAGCCAACCACATTCCATTGTACTTATTGGGTTTTTTGAGCCTTTAATATATTTTACCAGGGTAAGTCCCCTTTACCCAAAAAAAGTGTTAGCATGGAAATCTCAATCCTTCAGTAATGTTATGACATACATTACAAACCGATCAAGAAGTCGGTAGTCGTACTATTTTTATTTTGTGATTATGAATAGAGTTTTTGGGCCAATTATTATTTTACGAGCCAACAATGAAACTATTATAACAATGAAACTATTTTTATTTTGTGATTATGAATAGAGTTTTTGGGCCAATTATCATATGCAACACACCATCACAGATTGATGCTACAAAGTCTAGCGATGGTTACTCAGTGGTCAAGTTGAACCAAACCGGGCCTAAATATTCCATTAGTGGAATAGTCAAAAACAACGGCGACAAGATTATCATTCATGTCATAACTGGTCAAAGGCGTTCTCCTCCAGCTCAAGCTCAAGCTCAAACTCAAACTCTAGCAAATAAAGAAGGATTCTTATATTTTGTTTTCTTCGCTCTAGGCTTTACATCATGCATTTTGTTTCTTCGTTGTGATGGCGGTGTGGATTGGCGTTTTAATTTTTGAGGAGAGTCAAAAGAGGCAGCGAATTGGGCAAATTTAACGAAAACAGTTTCTCGATTCCTCAACTGAAAACAACCGATCATGAAATGATTTAACGTTGAAAATAACATGTAATAAATAATTTGAATATCATGAACAAACGATTTTGAAAGAAAATAATAATAATAAATCATACAAATTAACGAGCGGATTATGACACACGTAGTTAAGCCGCGAGGGTAACAACCCACTCATTATATAGTATTAGCAATAATTTGCCTTACCCACATGACTTTAGTATATAACCTACCAACAGAGACAGAGACAATGGGGGGCCAAGGGGTGCTCGGCCCCCTCCAACACGCCCAATCTCTTTGCTATTTATCTTATAAAATTTAAGCATATGACGCAACTATAGTCAAATGCCCCTCTAGCCTTTGAGAAAAGTTTTTTGGCCTCCCTTATTCCTAATTCCTGGCTCCGTCCCTGCCTACCAAGTATTCTTTTTTACTATAGATGTGGGATTAGAAAAAATGTTTTATCCAAAAATGTTTATAACACGTGAGTGTAGACTATTCACTTTTTCAAGCCAATTGTTTAGTAATTAAATAAGCTACCAAGTATTCCTTAGTTCTCCGCCACTTTCCTCTGACATTTTTAAGATTTTTACATGTTTCATAGCTCTTTAAATCAACATCTTTTACCAATGAATTTAGCATGCTTTTTTCTTTCTTTTTTTTTTTCTCTTTTTTTTAGTATGTAATATTCGATTGATAGCATATTTAGCAGATAAAAAAAGACAAGGCAATGTGATTTACTTTATGCATTGTTACCATAGTCTACAAAGTGCATATATTCAACTAAAAATGAGAGTCGGAATTAAGACTGTGTTTCATATACATGCAAAGCGTGGTAAAAAAATGCCATACATTACAATTTACAAACCGAGAAGTCGGTAAGTGTACTATTTTTATTTAGCCAAAGACATGGTACATGTCTAATGGCCCCTCGAATAAAATTAGGTGTCGTAATTACCTAATGTACTCCAGAACCACTAGACCGCTCTTGAGGCTGATGAAACTACATAAAGAAAACTATCCATGTATATAATACGATCTATATATAGTACGTGCTAGATATTATGTAAATTTAGTTTAATACCATACTTTGAAAATGAATCCATCCTAAATTAAGGAGCATATCATACACGTACAAAATTTCAAAACCATCCATGTGTAGAACTTTTTTTTTCTTTTTTTTTTGTTTTTTTTTTTTTTGTTTTTTTGTTTTTTTGTTTTTTTTTTCATCTATATATATTAACCTATTCCGATCTAAAGCTTCTAGCTAAAAGCGTCGAAAAAACAGTTTTTACTATTAGGTTTTCAATGGCAAGATCCATGGTGTTTATGGGGCTTTTAAGCCTTTTATCTTTGATCGAAAACATTAATGCATCTGATGAGTTCGTCGTTGGAGGTTGGGGTGCTTGGAGTATTGAATCAACGACATGGAATCAATGGAAAGAAAGAAGCCGATTGCAACTTGGTCAAAACCATCGATAAGTGTTCGACTTGATAATATATCTATGCATTATTGTTTGTTAAATATTGATATTAAAACGCACTTCTGATACATGTTAATGTTGGTTTTATAGTGTACACGTATGAGCAGTGACGCAGCTGAGCAAACGTAGGCCCTGTGCAAAAACTTATACAACTAAATACGATGGTAGTACTAAGTTAGTACTGCTAGTGAAGTTACTAAGTTTGTACTGCTGGGATAAGTATATAACTACTTTGACCTATTCAAGTGGCAGTTATAACTGCCTTTATGACCAAGTTTAATTGGTCATGTAACTAATATTGGCTATAATGGGGATAATTATGAGTCGATTAATGGGCCGATTAATTCTCATAATTCCATTTGACTAGTTATGAGTATTTTCTTATTTATACTGAGAAATTAATTATGCATGAAACAGACAACAGAGAACATAAACACTTGGATGCGCAGGGTTATTGATTTTTGCCTAAATCACTAACATATATTTGGTCTAATCCCAAGTAGATATTCATGATACACAGACACTAGGGTCGAATAGTTTACTTTGAAAAGTGATAACACGGTTCCAAGTGATATCCGGTAACCTTAATTGGTACTTAGTTAGGTCATTGATTATCTTCGCCCTGTTCTGGGCTCACCTCAACAAACACACTTGATGATATATCTATGCATTATTGTTTGTTAAATACTGATATTAAAACGCACTTCTTATACACGTTAATGTTGGTTTTATAGTGTACATGTATGAGGCGGACAAGAGCTTAATGGTCAAAGTAAATCAAGAAGATTGAATCAGATGCAACACACCATCATCAGTTAATGCAACAAAGTATCATGATGGTTACTCGGTGGTCAAGTTGATCCAAACTGGGCCTAATTATTCCATTAGTATGTTTAAAGTGAAAGAACAAAATAAATGGGAAAATGACGTGAAGATGTAACTAACTTGTTATTTTTTCTTTGTTGTGTAGACATCTTTAATTTTACTTATGCATCATGCTTTTGAGCTCCATTTATTGTGTATATTTTGTAACGGTTTTACCCTTTCATTTATCAACATTTTTGTGAATGAGGGTGGTTAAAATGGTCACAAGATATACATAATAAACATAATTAAAAAGTATGATGTACATAATAAAAAAATAAAAATAGTTACATAACAAAGAAAAAGGGACATGTTAATTATTTTTATTTTATTCTTTTCCTTTTGCTTTATTTAAAACTGAAGGTTTGAAAGTTATATATTAAAATATAAAGAAATGAAAAACAGATAATCGTACGCATCTTGTTTAAGTGTATTTTCCTCACCACCTTTTGAAGTCTTTTTTTATTTTTCGTATATGTTAACTGTTAATAAAGTCATTCCAATAATGTATTGTGGGGTTGGACTAGTGCTTACGTTTTGTTATAGGGATGAGCAGACCCAAGTTCGATTCTTGAGCCAAAACGCTTCTCTTCTCTTTAACATCTGTGACCACTTGTTATAGTCTTTAATTTTTATTCCTTTTTCCTTTCGACTTAACTTTTCCCAATTTCTCATTTAGTTATATTCTCTTTTTTTCTTTGAGGGCAGTAAATTTAAGAGAATCTTCGATGCATTTAACTAGCTAAAGGTAACGGTTACGAAAATAGTTCCGTTAGACTCCAACATCTGAGCCAAGGATTTAACCCTCCTCTAATAATCTGAATAGGAAAAATCTCAACCGCTTCAATATTCGCCTCATCTCTGCTAATGATCATGATTTACATATAGTGTTTTCAGGAAATCAGTCAGCAAAAAGAAGAATTTTGAAGACCAATAAGACTAACAAAAGTCCAAGAGAACAAGATATATAGTTTCAGAAAACTGCCCATTATCAGCCCAAAATTCTGCAAATCCAGCCCAAGTTGTAGCCCAGCTAGAAAATTATGCCCAAATCATTAACCAGGACCAAACAAGAGAATCGAAGAATGATAAGGGAAGATCCGAAGATGACACTATAAGCCTGGAGAGCAAAGCTTGTCTTGAGTTATTGTCAAGTCTCGATGAGTAACCGTAGTATGAAAGCGTGGCTAAAATTGCATTTACTGAACCACTACAAGTGTTAGCCTGGAAGTCTCAATCCTTTAGTATCGTTATGACATGGCCTAACGGTCCCTCGACTAAAGCTAGGGGTCGTAATTAGCTAATGTACTCCAGAACCACTAGACCACTCTTGAGGCCGAAGAAACAATATAATGAAGATCCATGTATATAATAAGATCTATATATAGTACGTGCTAGATATTATGTAAATTTAGTTTAATCCATGCATTGCTACCATACATTAATAAATCCATCCTAAATTAAGGAGCATATATACAATCTATTATAAATTAAGCACTTACCACATATTTTTGGCAACTTCCAAATATATGTGAATACTATTCGACTAAGTAAAATTATATCAAGCATTTTTCAAAGCTGAATAGAAGGAAAAAGAATATGTTTAACACTAAATATGTTAAACAAGCTTAACTAGGGATGAACATTTCGAACCGAATCAAGCTCAAACTCAACCACAAGATTATCATTAGTGGAATAATCAAAAACATCAACGACAAGATTATCATTCATGTCATAGCTGGTCAAAGTCGTTCTCCTTCGGCTCAAGCTCAAACTCAAACTCTAGCAAAAAAAGTAGGATTCTTATATTTTGTTTTCTTCGCTCTAGGATTTACGTCATGCATTGTATTCTTAGTTGTGATGGCGGTGTGGATTGGTGTTTTTATTTTTGAGGAGAGTCAAAAGAGGCAGCGAATTATCTAATCGTATGAATTTCTTATTCTGTATTCCTAATCTGTTTCTTGTACAATGTCACTCGTGAATAGTTGTACGAGGAATTTGGTATCTTATCTTATTGATCATGCAGATAGTAATATAACTGTTTCAAGTTAGATTGGTTACCTATGTTGTTTCATAAACTTCATCAACAACATATGCAATCAAACCAACATGAAAATTCTAAATAGGACAGAAGGAAGACGAAAGTAGCAAATTAATATGATTTTTCTTGAAAACAAAATCATTGTGATGAGCATTATAAGGCTCAACACCAACCAACCAACGCGACAAAACCCCCTTTGCAGTTTAGCATTATCCGTGTCAAGTGAGAAAAAAGTTTCTCAATTCCTCAACTGAAAACACCCGATCATGAAATGATTTAACGTTCACAATAACATGTAATAAATACTTTGAATATCATGAACAAAGCTTTTGAAAAAAAAATTAATGAACCATACAAGTTAACGACTAGATCATGACGCATGTAGTTTTGTTAATTGACACGCATAATGAGCCACTCGTTAACATAGTATTAGTATCAACTTACTCAACTTGCATGACTTTAGTATATAAACTACCAAGTATTCCTTTCTACTACTGATGTGGGATTAGAAAGACAATTTAAAAAAAATAAAAATAAGGTTTATAACACACATAGACTACTCCCCTTTTTTAATCCATAGTTCTTTATTCATCTCCACTCAAACTCCCTCTAACTTCCTTACTTCCCCACCACTTTCCTATGACTAGGGGTGTCATAAATCCCGGCCCGACCCGGACCCGAACCCGAACCCGAACCCGAACCCGACTAAAGATAATCGGGTCAGGTTAGTCGGGTTCAAAATCTAACTCGGGTCAATCGGGTCAACCCGACTAACCCGACTTTTTATTTATTTATTTATTTTTTTAACTGAGAGGCCAAACTTAGTGCATGAACACATATTGCTTCATATATTTGGTTTTCTATCCATTTCCATTCTATATAATTGACCTCACTGTGAAAACAAAATGCACTACAAAAAGAAAATGTGTAAATCCAACTATAAAATGCATGTGTTAGTCCATTGCTCTACTGGTATGAATGTATAGTCCCTAATACCTTACAGCTTAACACATGCATATTGCATATAATAACCTTTTAAAAACCAACAGACACCATATGCATATATTGCCTACTGATGTTGCATGAAAGTACTAGTGTTTTTTTACATGATTTATACATATATTGCAATTGAGTATTAAACTAATAGATATTGTTTGATTAAGTCCTTTCATAAGATTACATATATTTTGAAGTTATATTAACTTGAACTCGATTTAAAATAATATGTATTAGTAAGTTTTGGCTAAAATTTACCAATACACATTATTTTAAATCAAGTTCAAGTGACCATGATTGTTTGGACTAAAATAATGTGTATTCATAACTTTTGCTTACTGAGTTTATAAATGGTGCAAGTTTGATGGTGAAATCGTGAGTGTTTGACAAAGGTAACCTTTGGTTGCTAAACTGAGTTTATAAATGGTGTAAGATTAAAAGCTTAGTTTGTGTTTTTTAATCAAAAGAAGTTAAATCATGAAATGGGTAATTTTGGTTAAATTATAATGGACTTATGGTTCTTATACAACTTAAACAAAAAATTATGTGAGATTAATAACTAAGTTTAAGAAACCAAATTTTGTGATTTTGTAAATGGCACAAACCTGAACCCGACTTGACCCGACCCGAACCCGACTAACCCGACTTCAAATAAGGTCGGGTTCGGGTATATTATTTTTAGCCTCGACTCGATTTGTATCCGACCCGTTTGACCCGAACCCGACTAACCCGGACCGATTAACACCCCTACCTATGAAATTATCTATATATAACAATTTTGGATGGACCAAACTCCAATGTATTTAAAATATTATTCTTATTTGCAACGTACAAAATATTTTTTATATCGGACATATCATGAGCGCTTGATGACGCGTACAACGTATTCCCTTTTTTTTTAAACATGTTTACTTCCTTCATGTCCTATTTTTATTAATTAATTAATTAAGTAATTTAGGCATACTGCATGTTTCCTTTTGTATGTTTACTTCTTGTAGAAATGAATGTTAATTACAAAGGAGTTGTGTTCACTTAGAATGTGTGTTTGCTTTAAACGTGTGCGGTACTTTTGTTTCTATCATGTTTAAGACGTTGCTAACTTCTTGGTTTTTTACGACATGGGTAGCCATAAACTATTTGCCTATATCTTTTAGATTTTTTTTTGTTTCTATCATTTTTAAGACGTTGCAAATACCCCGCCGCAACGCGGCGGGTTACTGCCACTCGTTTTTAACATTTTTAATTGATTCATAGTTCTTTAAATCCACACATTTACCAATGAATTTAGCATGCTTTTTTAGTAGTATGTAATATTATAATTTGACACTTATAATATGAATTTGACTTTTAAGAGTGCAATAAATCCATACTTATAATATGAATTTGACTTTCAAGAGTGCAAAACTTGTGTCCAAAACTATAGACAAATGCATGCCCAACATCACACATACAAACCACGCCTCCATCAATCTTTTCTCTCAACTAAAAACGCAGCAACCACCTTCTTCCATCATCTTATCTACACATCCAACCTTAACAACTCAAAGTAGAAACGAAATCCATCTCGTTTCATCGTCAACACAACAAAAGTCCACATCTTTACTTTTTCTAAATCACGACTAGAACACAAATGAAATCCATCTCGTTGCATAACGTCCAAGGGCTGCTTTTGTAATTTTTTTTTTATTTTTTAATTTCAAATGAAACAAGCCGTTGAGGGTAAAAAATGTATTTTTTTTTTAATGGATGCTGCTTAATGCAGCGTTGCCATGGCAATTTTGGGGTTAACGTGCAACCTTAACGCAGAGTCATGGTGTAGTAACTTGGGCTTAACGTGCGTTAACTCTCCTCCACGTCACCCTTAACGCACCCATTGAGTTATGATACCGAATGCTCTTATGCAGTGCCCAAGATAATTTTGTGAAATGAGAGTAACCTCTTCTCAAAGTAGGATTATATGACTACGTAATAACTATTAATAAAGTCTTCTACCTATTAACTATTAATAAAATCATACGAATGATGTATTCTGGAGTTGGGCTAGTGGTCAAGATGTTGGGATGGTTAGTGGAAGTCCCAAGTTCGATACTAGAGCTAAGTCACTTCGCTCCCCTCTACAGCATCTGGCCCACTTCTTATACTCTTAATTATTTTTATTTTTTCCATTTAATCATTTGCCTTTTCCATTGAGGAGCAACAAATTAAAAAAAAAAAAAAAAAAAAAAAAAAAAAAAAAAAAAAAAAAAAACGTGTTATTGTTTTACTCATTTCAATATATCAAAGAGTATTGATTGGCATGCCTAATTGGTATGCATAAATGTATGCTTAATCCAATGTGTCAGTATCCTGTTCGGAACAGCCGAAAGACCCACTTTTTCACACACTAACGAATAACTTACACATCTATTTAGACAAAATGTTAGGCACATATTTATGTCTCTCGATCATTTTTCAATATCAAAACGATATCACATGTCTCTCAATCATTTTTCAATATTAAAACAGTATCGTCAAACTTATTATCCAAATTGCATACTTCTATCAAAGCTTTTGTTTTATCCAGATGATCAACAAATAAGATTATTTAAACGACAACAATAGCTTGATGAAGAGAGGGTCGGATTGATAAAAAGTATATTGTTTGGGGAAAGAATATCTTTTATTCGCTACAATAAAAAAAAATGACAAGCTATATTCATTTATAAAAATGATTATCCCAATTTTTCTGACCAATTAATTTTGAAATTATTCTATAATAAGTAAGTAAAAGTTTGAATTTTAAGCCTTTTTAATTATAAAATAGTAACAAATGCATTACATAGTAGTATAAATATAGATAGTTTCAAAGTTGGGTAAAATCTATAGAATAGCAACGAACTTACAGAATTGTCCCAAATTGATTAATCAACTAATTTATTACCAGATTGAACAATAATTTTGAAAGTTTAGTTCTAATATGAACAATTTTGCCACATAGTTTGGCGTCGTTAGTCCCTCCACCACTAACGCTTGTTAAGTGTTTTTTGAGTAAATTACACCGTTCGTCCTTGTGGCTTGCGTTGACTGGCGTCGTTAGTCCCTTGACCAAAAAAACTGCACCGTTCGTCCTTTTTTTTACGTTTTCATCCGTTTTTTTCGTTTTCGTCTGTATTTTTACATTTTCCTCCGTTTTTTACGTTTTCATCCGTTTTTTTTTCGTTTTCGTCTGTATTTTTACGTTTTCCTCCGTTTTTTTACGTTTTCAACCATTTTTTTTTTACGTTTTCAACCATTTTTTTTACGTTTTCATCCGTTTTTTTCCGTTTCGTCTGTATTTTTACGTTTTCCTCCTTTTTTTTTTACGTTTTCAACCATTTTTTTTACGTTTTCATCCGTTTTTTTCGTTTTCGTCTGTATTTTTACATTTTCATCCGTTTTTTTACGTTTTCATCCGTTTTTTTTCGTTTTCGCAAGTACATGCATACCTATCGATCCTAGTATTTTTGGAATGAAAAGAACAAATTTAAAATTGTATTTTGAAAGTTCTATATAAAGCTTAAAATATAAAGAGATGAAAAATAGATATAAATAACTGACGATCTTGTTTAAGTGATATCCAGTAAAATCTTCCACATGCTAACTATTAATAAAGTCATCCCAATGATGTATTGTTGGGTTGGACTAGTGGTCACGACATCTCTTAGGGCAGGAGGAGTCCCAAGTTCAATTCTTGAGCCAAGACACTTCCTTCTCTATTCGATTCGTGTGCCACTTGTTATACTCCCCACCTTTTTTTTCCTTATTATTATTATTATTAATTTTTTTCCTTTCTTTCTGGGATTTTGATATTTATTTAAAATAGCAAATGATGTTGTTATACTACTCAGCTCATTGCTAATATCATTAGTTTTGAGTACTATAGCTTATTTTAAAAGTAAAGCAACTGCTTGCATTTTGTGAATACTATTCGACTAAATAACTTTATGTCAAGCATATTTTTAAAGCGCAATTGAAGGAAAAAAGTATGTTTAACACCAAATATGTTGAACAAGCTTAACTAAAAGTGTATCGATAGAGAACTTTAATCCATCGGAAGAGCGGGTCCTCCTCGTTTAAGAAAATGTTATAAACGGAATATTTAAGACGAATTATGGGCTTGGTATACTTATATTTGCCATTTGGATATTTTGTGATTATGAACAGACCTTTTGGTCCATTAGTGTTTTTGGTTCTGTCGGTGGTGTGGATTGGCGCATTGATTTTTTAAGAGAGTCAAAAGAAGCAGAGAATTGGGGCGATTAACAACCAAACAACTTGAGACTGAAATAGTTCCATGGCCAATATAATGCACAACTTGAGACTGAAATAGTTCCATGGCCAATATAATGCTCTAATTATCTAATCGTATGAACTTATTATTCAGTATTCCTAATCGTTTTCTTGTACAACGTTACTCGTGAATAGTTTTAGGAGGAATTTGGTAGCTTATCTTATTGATTATGCTGATAGTAATATGATTCATAAACTTCATCTGTTCCAAATCAATCAATATAAAGTGCTTAACCAACATGAAAAATCTAGATACGGCGGAAGATGAAATTAAGTAGCATTATTAGGCTCAACACCAACCAACCAACGCAGTAAAACCCCCTTTTCGGTTTAGCATTATCCGAGTCAAGTAAGAAAAAAGTTTCTCGATTCTTCAACTGAAAATGCCCAATCATGAAATAATTTAACGTTCACAATAACAGGTGAAAAATACTTTGAATATCATTAACAACAACTTTTCAAACACAGAAAAAGTTAATGAATCTTACAATTTAATGATGGGATCATGACACGTGTAGTTTTGTTAGACTACACGATTGATGATCCACTCATTAAAATAGTAGTAGCATCAACTTACTCAACCCACATGACTTTAGTATATAAAGTACCAAGCATTCCTTTCTACTACCGATATGGGATTAGAAAGAAGCTTTTATCTAAAAATGTTTATAACACATGAGTGTAGACTATTCACTTTTTTAAGCTTTTAATTTTCTAAGCCGATGGTTGTTTCGTATATAAGCTACCAACTATTTCTTACTTCTCCACTTTCCTCTGACGCTTTTAAGATTTTTACATGATTCATAGTTCTTTAAATCAACACCTTTTACCAATGAATTTAGCATGCTTTTTTAGTAGTATGTAATTGATAGCGTATTTAGCAACTAAAAAAAACAGGCAAAATGATTTACTTCATGCGTGATTATTCATTACCATAGTCTAGAACGTGTATTCAACGAAAAATGAGATTCAAAATTAGGGTTATGTTTCATGTACATGAAAATTTTGTATGAGGGTCTCAAGAGCGAAGCTTGTCTTGAGTTTTTGTCAAGTCTCGATGACTAACCATAGTATGAAAGTGTGGCTAAAAATGCATTTACTGAACCACTTCAAGTGTTAGCATATAGAAGTTTCAATCCTTCAGTAATTCTTTGCCATACATTACAAACCGAGAAGTCAGTAAGTGTACAATTTTTATTTAGCCAAAGACATGGTCTAACGCCCCCTAGAATAAAGTTAGGTGTCGTGATTAGCTAATGTCCAGACAAGCGTCGAAAATAGTTTTTACTCTTAGGCTTTCAATGGTAAAATCCATGGTATTTATGGGGCTTTTAAGCCTTTTATTTTTTTTATCCAAAACATTGATGCATCTGATGAGTTCGTCGTTGGAGGTTGGGATGTTTGGAGTCTTGAATCAACTACATGTAAACAGTGGAAAGAAAGAAGCCGTTTGCAACTTGGTGAAACCATCGGTAAGTGTTTGACTTGATGAAATATCTATGCATTATTGTTTGTTAAATACTGATATTAAAACGCACGTACTTCTTATGCACGTTAATGTTGGTAATTTTATAGTGTACATGTATGATACGGATAAGAGCTTAATGGTGAAAGTCAATCAAGAAGATTGCATCATATGCAACACACATCATCCGTTAATGCAACAATTAACTATAACGATGGTTACTCGGTGGTCAAGTTGAATCAAACTGGGCCTAATTACTTCATTAGTGGAATGGTTGAAAACAATATTGACAAGATTATCATTCATGTCATGGTAGACCTAACGCGCTCAACTCCAACATATCCAAGCCTTCCAACTCAAGCTCCAACTTGCGAATGTTTTACATTCCTATATATTTTTTTTTGGGCTTTCTTCTAGGTATATATTGTGTCATTGTTTGTGGTGGGGGGATTGACAGCCTAAAAACTAACAGTGAGTATTAAAATAGGTCATGGCCAAAAAAGTTTTAGTTATCCTTGTTTTGTATTCCTTTGCTAAACCGGTAGACAAACGAATGCAAATTTCCCTCGACTTTACAATTTTTTGTATGTATTTGATATATCGTGTTCCCTATAATGCTTCTTCTTTCACATGCTACTATCTCATGCTAGCTTATGTAATCGTCAAATTCATAAGTCAAATAATAAGAAATCTGTAGCTAATCTTATTAATCATGTTGGTACTACTAATATATAACCGTTTGAGACACAAGTTTTCATGTAATCTTTTATATAATAAAAGAATTACATCATTTCAGAGTTTTTTTGACAGAACAATCTTAGTGGAAAAATAATTAGACCAATAGGAATGCTCAATTTTGACACATAGGCAAAATCAAGCAATATGATTGGCCAATAAAAGTCAAAATTGAATTGATTTTGGTCAAACTTTAATAAATTTGATGAAGAATTTGATTAAGAAAAAAAACACATGAAAATATAGGTGTCAAATTTATGAAAATAAAAACTTAAAAAAAGAGGAGGTAATTAATCAAACATTAGTGGTTGAATTTTAAATATATTATATGGAGTTAAGTGTAAAATAATAAATCTCCATATTTTTTGATAACTTTTGATAATAAACAAATAACCCCTTACACTTTATACCCCCTACACTTTATAATATGAAATTTGTTTACAATTACATGAGTATTAGTAGTGGCTTGAGACTTCCATCCATTAAACTTACAAAATTTTTATAAATATACAAATTAGGTTTAATATAAGTTAAATAATTTTAAAATAAATATTAGTTTTAAACTTGCATCTATTAAAATATTTTTTACTATGTCGTTAAATAAGGACTCATGTTATCATATTTAAAAGTTGAATCTATGCGTACATGGATTTGAATATTAAATACGGCTAAATTATTATTAACGGTAATATAAATATCAACGACTCAAGTAATTATTATTTAAAATTTATATATGGATATCCTGAAAACATTTTTAAAAACTTTACGAAGTATATTCAAACTTCATCAGCTCATCATGTGCTACTAAACTCGCATATTTCGTACAACATGATACCAATTGTTAAAAGTTAAACAACAACATCGACCATAACATCTATGTCTGCTAAATAAAAGTTTATATACGTATTTATTTTAACTTATAACAACGGCAACACTCATGCTACTAAACTTGCACATTTTATATAACATAAAATCAAATATACGCGATTATACTTATAACAACGACTCATGTAATTATTATTTAAAGTTTATATACGGATATCCGGAAAAACATTTTTAAAAAACTTTACGGAACATTAGATTATTAAGTGGGTAAAATCTAACTTAGGCTGATAATTTATAGGTTAAGATTTGACATTAATGACTTAAAGTAGTTGTGAGCTTAATGAGACTATTGTTAGATTTCAGAACATATCTTTTTTAAATTTAAGATTTTGAATTTTAATTAAGCTGTATTGAATTTGGTGCATCATATATATGTGAATTGATGTTTGATGATTAATTTTGAAAACCATAATTTGTTGTTGGAGTAAATTTTGGATTTCGGATTTTAATTAATGTGATACTTTAATAATATGTGAGAAGCCAAAATTAATGGGCATCGAATAAGACACTAAATGTTGATGTAAGTTGTGGATTTATAAACAAAAGGTTCGAATTTCTAAAGTCAAAATTATTTATCACATTTGATCTAATTCTTTGTTTAAATATTGAATATTTATTACGTTCTAAGTTTGGTCGGGTTATAGAGATTGGATTGTTTTCATGGTTTTTTTCGGATGATAATTCATCTATTTTGAGGTCGTTTGTAAAAGGGAGGGTTTTAATATTTTATTTATGTTCCTTACGTTAATTTTGGACTTTGTATAGACCGGTAGTAAACGATGAATTAAATGCAGGTTTTAACTTGGAATACTGATGTGTGGGCTATGGGACTGGAACTACATCTTTGTACGGTTATACCGGTCACATCCTTCTTCCTAATGGAGAGGCATTTGGAAAAGGCACCAGAGCACATGAAACAACATTCAACATTTAGCAAGATAAGTTTAAATGGTTTATGTTATAATGCCAAACGTGTAAAACGAGAATCATATATTGCAATATCTAACAAATAGGGCTTGGAATTTAATGTTTTTGTGTTTTTTTATCGACAGAGGTTGTCATTACAAAATGATGGTTACGTTGGGATAAGTCGAAAGATGTTCCGCCAAATGTACTTCCACAAAAGAATACATAAAGCCTTACATTTTACTTGAAGTTGCATTCTCGATGTATCTTAAGTGAAGTGTGAAGTTCAGTATAGTTTGTAAAACTAAATTTAATTTCAAGAGGTGCTATTATTGAGTTTTTGGAAGTATAATAAATATTTTTCATATAATGTATATTGATATTAGAATTTTCAAAATTTTAATATCCACAATGTAGGCATACGTTAGATTTATTAGGTCCATTCTAATATGGCCTAAAAAGTTGTACAAGTCAATACTGAATCCAGCATAATTTTTTATGTAAATATTCGTAAATGATAGTTTAACTTTCCCGACCTGTTTCATAATGGTCAACTTTATTGGTGCTATTGCTACACTTTCAACTTGCAATAACTCAACATAGTATACAGGCGTGATATAACAACATAATATAGTATTACGAAAAGCGTCACTATCTGAAGAAATTAAAATAGAGACTCAATTTATGGGTGGTGATTAATAGAATGGACGCAGGCAACCATTGGCGAAAAAGACCTTATCACTCTATGTCATGAGTCATCAACACTCCCCTTCTACTCATTTCAATAAAAAACTTATTTTTAAAACTATTAGTTATACAAAAACCCAAACATAACAACTTTAACAAACTAACAAATTATTGACAGAGAGATCATCAAATGGACCGCACGAATTTAAAAAAGTTACAATCAAATAATATGTACATTTTGTAATGGTATCATCAAAATGCAAATCGTGTTATGTTATTTGTTTACATCAATAAAAATAACTAACGCGTAAAAAAAAGGAAGATATGTGGGTGAAAATAGAAGATTCATAAGCAGTGGAACGTAATAATTTTGTATCAAGTCTTTAGATGCGTCATTGATATAAATTATTTAAAAAAAACAAAAAAAAAATCTAAAGTAAATATCAAGGTTTTCAAGATCGGGATCCTACCCAGGATCGTTTTTCGTCTTTGCAAGATTGTGAACGTAAGATCGGATCGGGATCTTAAGATCCTACTATAATGTCATTTTCTTAATAGTTTTTGTAATACAATACAAATTTACAAATTATTAGATATTATAAACATAAAATTATATGAATGATTTATCGAAATGTTGTCCTAAATTAGTATTATGGAATGTTTAATAAGATTAACATGTTGTTTTTTAAATTCTAAATAAAATAATCCAGAAAATTGTAGTTTTTAGTTTGTTATCCGAGAAAAGTAGGATCGGATTGGATTAGATCTTAATATCCTATGGTCAAGATCGGGATCCTATAAGATCTTAAGCTTTTAAAGATCCTATGTAAGATCCGGATCATTTTTGTTTTGCTGTATCGTAAAATCGTAAGATCCTAAGATCAGGGATCCCGATCTTGAAAACCATGGTAAATATGATCCATCTAAAAGCTCCATGTGTTATACTAAATGAATAAATGTAAAGTTCAATATATTTTAAGACAATATATTCGGTATTAAATACATGATAAAAGTTTTCTATCAAGACTCCGTGCGTGCACGGGCATTATAACTAGTATACTTACTAACACATCAATGTCGTTACTATTCCATTCCATACTAGCTTACCTACCGGTAAAACCAAATTATGAATCACATTATAAGAAATCTGTAGCTAATCTTACTAATTATGTAGATACTAATTAATGTACAACCGTTTGGGATCCCCTCATATACTTCGATACAAAATTTTTCACGCGCGTAAAACTAATTACGTGTACATTAATGGAGTGTTTAACACAGTACAAGTACAACTATTTAACATTGCGTGATAATTAATAAAAAATAAGTGTATAAATTAAAACATTTAGTGTGTAAATTAAAACATTAAGTGTGTAAACCTAAGAGGCTAATGCTTGTACGAATTGAAGTTGAGTAGGTCCTATTCGATATAGAAAAGATATTTTAGCTGTGTGATATATACATTATTTTTCGTTTGATAAGTTGATCGAATGTGTTTGAGCAAAAGAAGCAGTAGCTCTGATCGGGTGTATTTATAATTATAACATGTCAAACAATCCCTAATGATATGTTACTACTTGCCGCTTAAAAAAAAAAAAAAAAAAAAAAAAAAAAAAAAACCCTTCTTGCTGCTTGCAAAACAGAGCTTTAAAAATCACAAAGCTCACACTTCCTAAATACTTATAAACACTGCACCAAACACACCCGATATACACATGTATACAAGGCCTCTTGTGGAATTATACTGGTAACAACTTTCATGGTTCATTTTATTCACACGTCAGATGTTGTTTTGGATTTTATGGGTGTGACATGGTAATCTATGAACCTTTGATGCTCTTTTGAGGGCTATTTATGGTCCTCTTCCTAGAGATGCTTCAATAGACCGACCTAACTAGTCCGTTTATTTCAATGGCAATTTTTTATTCGACTACTAGCAAGGAGCTATGAAGGAACTGCTTAGAATTCGTACATGCTAGGCCCGGATCAAAGATCCCATAAATTCAATTGGATTTGAGCATTTCACTCTAGTTCGGATTTGGTCGATTCGATTTTCGGACCGTGATCAGGATTTGAGATATCTATTCATATGAAATATCCAAGCTAAGTTTATGAAGGGATAAATACATCATCCTATTTTTTATGTTTAATTCTTTCTAATTGGAGTTGTCGTAAGTTGTTCGGAATGTGATAAAAGTAGGTCAGCTCGCTCAATCAGACGGTAAGAATGCTTTTAGAAAGAATTTTATTGTAACCTATTGGAAATTTAACCAAGATGAAACTGTACTTTTTATGTATACACCAAATAAAGTTATATGATTTTTTGCAAGTGCATGCGTACCTATGGAACTATGGTATGTTTAAAGTGAAAAGAACAAATTTAAAACTCTAGTTTGAAAGTTCTATATAAGCTTAAAGTATAAAGAATTGAAAATTAGATATATGTTGACCGAACGGTATACTACTATCCTAGGTCTACAAACCCTCCCCTCGTGGGGCCCACATGCAGGTTTTGTCTTTTTTTTTTTTTTGTCCAAGTTTGTTTATTTTTTTCCAAGTTATCCAAGTTCTGTTTGATCCAAGGTTTTTTTTTTTTTTTTTTTTTTTTTTTTTTTTTTTTTTTTTTTGTCACAAACACAAACACAACTGCAAACACAAACACAACACAACTGCAGTATTGAGACAAACACAGGCTCGGATTTTTCCCGTTATCGTCATCGCCAAGTCCTCTTTTTTTGTCACAAACACAACTGCAAACACAAACACAGCTGCAAACACAAACACAACTGCAATATTGAGACAAACACAAACAAAAGGCTCGGACAATTGTTATCGTCATCGCCAAATGTGAAATTTTTAGAAGGCTCGGATTTGAAGGTTGCGAAAGTGATAAAAATATCATTCCGCCATACCATTCGGTTTTAAAAACCATTCGTCATCGCCTCGGCTCAGATTGTAAACCAATCATCATTGCCTAAACCCTACAAAATTTACAAGTTACACAGCCAAACTGCAGGATTCTCAATTTCTCAAAAGTTCACATGCCAAACTGCACAAGTTCTCAAAAGTTCACATGCCAAACAGAAGGATTCTCAAAAGGTACATCACAAGCCAGATTCCCATCAAGGTACATCACAAGCCAAATAGTAAGGATTCCCAGGATTCAATCCTGGACTATAAACACAAGTGTGAATCACAAACAACAACTAAGCAACCACAAGTCTGAACAAGTTAATGTGAATCACAAACAACAACTAAGCAACCACAAGAAGCAGTATCATAACAAGTGAAACACAAAGAAGTAGTATCACAAGTCTGAATCACAAACAACAAGTGAAAATGTGGAATTCACCATTTAACACACAGGAGGTAAGGCTCAGATTACATTTTATCCTTTATCATATTGGCTGCAACATCAAAGGTTGCAAAAATATTGCCTATCCATTTGGAAATGCCACGCCAAAATCAAGCTTTTATTTTTTTTAAATCATCATCGCCATCACAAGCAGGTTCATCACAAACAAGTAGTTTCATCATAAACACAAACAAGTTTAGATCTAAAGTGATGTTTCAGTGATGTTTACAATACTACTAATAAACACAAGCTTTTTTTAATCAAGTTTTTATTTTTTTTTAAATCAAGCTTTTTTTTACAATACTACTAATAGACACAAACAAGTATCATCAGATACATCACACCCTCCCATTTAGGGAGGGTTTGTCTAAAAAATAGACTAGTGTGTGGTCAACACCACCCAACTGGAAACATCAGTGAAACACCATCACCATAAACATCACTTTAGATCACAGAAACATCACAGAAACATCACTTTAGATCTAAAGTTTTTATCACATAATCATCACAGAAACATCACTTTAGATCTAAAGTGATTTTTATCACATAAACATCACTTCAGATCTAAACTTTTTATCACATAATCATCACAGAAACATCACTGAAACACCACTTTAGATCTAAACTTTTTATCACATAAACATCACTGAAACATCACTTTAGATCTAAATTTTTTATCACATAAATATCACTTTAGATCTAAACTTTTTCACATAATCATCACTGAAACATCACACATAAACATCACTTTAGATCTAAAAGTATTTTTTACAAATAATACTTTTTTTACAAATACTTTTTTTTACAATACTACTACTAATACTAATAATCCCACCCACCCATTTTTTTTACAATACTACTCCCACCCAAAACCAAAACCGGCCCATGGGGGCCTTTGAAAATCATCACAGAAACATCACTGAAAAACCATCACAGAAAATCATCACAGAAACATCACTGAAAAACCATCACAGAAAATCATCACAGAAACATCACTGAAAAACCACCACAGAAACATCACTTACCCACCGTAACTGAAACTGAAACATCACCGTAAACCATCACCAACACTTACCCACCTTCAAACCATCACTAAAATCATCACAGATCTAACAAAATTTAGATCTGTGTTAGATCTAAATTAGTGAGAGAAAGAGGTGAGAGAGAAAGAGGTGAGAGAGAGTTATCTCATCGTGAATGAGAGATGGGATGGGTAGAGACAGATACACGGGTAGGTAGTAGTATCAAAGGAAACCATGGGCCGGTTTTGGTTTTGGGTGGGAGTAGTATTGTAAAAAAAGTGGGTGGGTGGGATTATTAGTATTAGTAGTAGTATTTGTAAAAAATGTATTATTTGTAAAAAAAGTATTATTTGTAAAAATGTATTAAAAAGTATTTTTGTTAAAAAAATGTATTTAAAAGGTATTTTTGTATTGAAAAGTATTTTGTTAAAAAATATTTTGTTATAAAAAAAAACATTTTGTTATATAAAAAAGTTAGTTGTAAAAAAAATTGTGATAAAAAAAATATTTTGTCATAAAAAAAAACATTTTGTTATACAAAAAAGTTAGTTGTAAAAAAAATTGTGATAAAAAAAATATTTTGTTATAAAAAAAACACTTTGTTATACAAAAAAGTTAGTTTAAAAAAAAACGTCACCATACGCGTTCGTAATGTTTTTTCAGGAGTTCGGATCTCACGAGCAATTAACGGATTGGGTGCAAAACATAGCTCGGGAACTCGGTTTTGTGATTGTTAAAAGAAGAAGTAAATCAGAAAACGGTATTATGAACGAAATCAATTATGGGTGTATAAAGGGTGGGATTTATTCACCCGAAGGTACTGGAAAACGGAATACCAGTACCTGTAAAACCGGTTGCCCATTCAAATTGGTGGCGAGATATCTTAAAAGAAGATCATATTGGATTTTGAAAGTGAAGGATGATAGTCATAATCATCCAATGTTAGAGTCGCTGCATGGTGTGCCATATGCAATGCGATTAAATGATGATGAGTTCGAGTTGGTTAAAGAATTGACAGAGTATACCGTACAACCACGTAAAATACTCTCGACAATACAGGGTCGTAATCCGGATAACGTGTCTAGCGTTAGAACTATATATAACGCACAAGTTAAGATTCGGAAAGCCAAAATGGGTAATCTAACTCCAATTCAAGTCCTTTACTCACACCTGCAGCAATCAGGGTACACATATTACGATAGGGTAAGTGCTAATAATGAGCTTGAGGAACTATTTTTTGTTCACCCTACGTCGTACGCTTTATGGTGTACGTTCCCTGAAATCATGCTAATAGACTCCACGTACAATACCACACTGTTTAAATTGCCATTTTTGGAAATTGTCGGAGTAACATCAACAAATAAAACATATTCGATGGCGTTTAGTTTTTTAAACAGTGAAAAAGGGCCTAATTTTAAATGGGTACTGCAACGTGTAAAGCTGGTGATAGAGGAAAGGTACTATCCACGTGTTATCGTCACCGACAGGGATTTAGCCTTGCTTGGGGCATGCAGAGCAGAATTCCCTGGTGTTCACAAAGTACTATGTCGATGGCATATTTCCCAAAATATACTTATTAATTGCAGAGGTAGATGTGAGTCGAGTGATGAGTACGGGTCCATCAAACGCACATGGGATTGGATGGTTAAAGCTCAATCACGCGCCTTATTTGAGCAACATTATCGACGACTACAACAAAAATTGGTCAACAAACCGGGTACTTAATTATTAATTTAGTGTTTTTATTATTTAACAAATATGCACCCGATTGACCTTGTATTAATTCATCGTTTTTCAGAAATTGCTCAGTATCTGGATAACTGGCTCCGAGAGTACGGGCACATGTTTGTCTCGTGTGTTACCGATGAATATCAAAGCTATGGCCAGTCAACAACGTGTAGAGTTGAGGCTCAACATGCATTGTTGAAATTATATTTGGGCACAGCACAATCCAACTTAAACACGTTGTTGATTTCGATTGATAAGATTCTTATTTCTCAAAAGAGCGCGATACAAGAGACTTTTAATAGGAGCAAAGATGAGAAAATGAATAAATGTGATATACCAATATTTTCAGAGTTGTGGTATAACATTTCCAAACATGCTTTTACACTCATGCACAAAGAACTCCTTCAAACGAATTTCGCCGCAGAAGATTGTAACCATCAGTTGCGATCAATTTATGGATTGCCGTGCTTTTGTCAAATGATGGGGTATCGAATTCATGGTAAGTATATTAAAGTCAATATTAATGAATGCTTTCACGGAATGCTTCCACGAAATGGTTTTACATAAGTCACTTTTGATAAATGCAGGGGTGCCAATTCCATTGGAAAGCATTGATATATTTTAGAGAACCCTGTCTGTACCGTGGCTCGTTGTCGGTAACCTTGTGCTTGATGATGATGATGATGATGATGATGATGATGATGATGATGATGATGATGATGATACAAGAGAGTTTGAAAATGACGTTCGACAATTCAAGAGTGCTTTTGGCAAAGCGACGTCGTTTGTCAAAAAGAATATGTTGAACAAGTTAAGAGGGATATACCAACCTGAATCTGTGGACACACGTCAACCTGTTGTTCAGGAAAATACCCGTGGACGTCCGAGCGAAAAGAACAAAAAGTCCAAGGCTACAAAAGTTCCGGACTTAAATGAAGTACCAATCGTAGATCACCGAAGAAGTACGAATACAAGATCTACGAAAGTCCCGAAATTACCGAAAGAGCCTCCAAGACACAGTTCGTACACGGGTGCTAGTCCACGACACAGATTATATGTTGGAGATACTGTGAGCAATGGTTTTATTCAGGAAATTCCACTGGTTTACCGTCCATACGTAATAAGTATACGTAATGTTGCGGGTGATGGGAATTGCGGGTTTCGGTGCGTTGCTCACTTTATTTTTCAAAACGAACATAGGTGGGCCGAAGCCAGACATAGGTTGTTGCAAGAGTTAGATTACCATAGGAGTACTTACATAGATATGTGGGGGGAACAAGACTTTAACTTTCTTTGGAATACAATACACTGGTTCAACGGAGGTGCACATCAAGGTTACTGGATGGTGATGCCAATGACGGGTCTAGTTATCGCTTCAATGCTAAATCGACCGATTGTATTTCTATACGTGCATGGTTATAACACATGTTTTCCGCTTTTTTCCGGGCCAAACAACACACAAGCAATCGACCCCCTTGTGATTGCCCGTGTGGGGGAGGACTCATGTGCTCATTACATTATACCGACGCTAGACCCAACTTTTCCACTTCCGCGTAACCACCCACAATGAAGGTTTTTCCGACAGCCAATTGCAGAACAATGGATAAGTTTATATCAACATCGACTATTGACATAAATATTATGCAGACAAAACATTGTAAATAATTATTGATTTATGTTGTAAATAATTATTGATTTATGTTGTGAATAATTTTACAGACAAAACATTGTAAATGATTATTGATTTATGTTGTAAATAACTGTTTGTATTATATAGTAATTGATTAAATATTTATTTATATTAGTAAATAACATTATTGATTGATTATGCAAATTCTTTGGTCAGATAAGCCAAAGAAATCCTTTCTGGTGCCGATGTAATAGAGGATTTATTGTAGAACGGAAATCCTGGCAAGATGGTAGTCGTGGGCGACTGTTTTATGCATGTCCTCTTTCAGTGGTAAATAATCATACGTTTGCTTAGTTATGTAAATAATTTGTTTGTTAAAAATACATTTTTTATTATTTTCTTAACATGTAACAGCCAGGTACAAACGACTATGGGTGTCGATACTTCAAGTGGAAAGATGAATTTGAAGCAGAGCACTTTAGTCAAGCCTCTTCTTCAACGCATTGCTCAAACTGCGTTGCTACAAAAAATGAGAACAAGTTGTTGAAACAATGAATAAAAGCGCTGGAAATGGAGTTAGAAATGGCAAGGAATCCTGAGGATCACGCTTGTCAGTCAAGTGCCCGGCTCCATGATCTTTTAACCGAAATGAATAATCTTCATATGTCGTAGATATTGTTGTTTTTAAATAATGTGTTAACGTTGACGTTTAATTTTATAATAATAGTTGTTGTTTTTAAATAATTTAAGTTTAGGTGTAAACACTGATCTTGTAGTAGTTTATAAATGCAAATGAGTCAACGTCATCTTTTTTTATAACGTCATATTTTTTTTATAACGTCATATTTTTTTATAACGTCATATAGGCAATTATTAATTAAGTATACACAAAAATGTATCAACGTCATCTTTTTTTATAACGTCATATTTTTTTATAACGTCATATAAGCAATTATTAATTAAGTATACACAAAAATGAGTCAACGTCATCTTTTTTTATAACGTCATATAGACAACTATTAATTAAGTATATACAACATTACTAACATTACAAAAAAATATACAAAACAAAAACATTACAAACTTAATAAAAAAAAAACAAAAAACAAAAAAAACAACTACAAGACAAAAGTAAAAAAAAACAAAAAAAAAGTACAAAGAAAGTACACCCTCCCATTTAGGGAGGGTTTGTCTAAAAAATAGACTAGTGTGTGGTCAACAAGGCCCATAAATAAATATAACTTACGATCTTGTTTAAGTCTATTTAGCTATTTACCTCACCAACCATTGAATTTTCTTTTCTTTTTCCAGTGAAAAACCTTCTATGTGTTAAATATTAATAAAGTCAATTAGCTAACGTATTTGTAATAGATAGCAGAAGTCCCGAGTTCAATTCTTGAGCCAAGTCACTTCTCTATTCTATTGACACGCTTGGCCCACTTGTTAATCACGATCTATAGCTTCTAGCTACAAGCAAAAAAGCAGGTTTTTTTTTAACCGCATGTTCTCAATGGTAAAAGCTATGGTCTTTATGGGGCTCTTAAATCTTTTGTTGTTGATCCAAAACATTGATGCATCTCGTGATAAGTTCGTAGTCGGAGGTTGGGGTTTTTGGTGTCTCGAATCAGCATCATGTAACCAATGGAACGTCATGTATCTATACATAAATTGTTAAATACTATAAGGGTACCCGCGCAATGCGGCGGCGGGTACCCTGTGACCATTTTTATAGCGAAATACAATTTTTTCCAACCATTACATAATAATTCAAATATATTTAAAAACATTACAAATAAAACTTCAAATATAACTTAAAAATATTTACCTTGTGTGTTTAGTATTGTGTTTTTAGGTTTGCTTATATACGACTAGGGGTGTAAACGAGCCGAGTCGAGCCAAGTACTGCCAAGCTCGAGCTCGGCTCGATTAGTAAAACTCGACTCGAGCCCGCTCGAGCTTTGGATTTCAAGCTCGAGCTCGGCTCGTCATCTCAAACTCGAGCTCGAAACTCGACTCGAGCTCGATTGTTGCCACATTTAAATCTCGAACTCGATGAAAAATAAGCTCGACTCGACTTAATTTTATGACAATTACGTAAATACATGTATATAAAATGGTAAAAGTGTAATATCATTGAAGCTCGATAAGGGCTCACGAGCCTCACGAACTGAGTATATTCGAGCTCGAACTCAACTCGAAAGTGAACTCGAGTAGCTCGAGCTCGAGCTCGACTCGTTTATATCGAGTCGATTTCGAGTAGTTTACGAGTCGATCTCGAATAGCTCGCGAGCTGTCTCGGCTCGTTTACACCCATATATATGACGACTGAGGTTTGGCTATTACAAGTTTGGTTGAAATGAACAGTATAAATATTCGAAGGCAGTGACAAGTGGACACTTAAATACATTTAATTTTCAGGATGTTGTAATTCGGATTTTTTAATAGCAAAATTAATACGTTTAACTTTGGGATGTAGCCTCTTTATATCTAACTTTCTTTTTGTGAAAAAGTTTTTGGTCTTATTTTTTTAAGACTTCTAAATTTAGATGTTCTAAATACATTATAAGGTAGTAAAGATACTATTAATAATTTTAAAAAGTTGTTCTTTTACATGTTGGTAGTGCTGTTATAATATATATGTATGAGGAGGACAAGAACTTAATGATCAGAGTAAATCAAGAAGATTGAATCGTATGCAACACCCCATCATCCGTTAATGCAACAAAGTATCACGATGGTTACTCGGTGGTCAAGTTGAACCAAACTGGGCCTAATTATTCCATTGGTGGAATGGTTGAAAACAACAACGACAAGATTATCATTCATGTCATGGCAGACCTTACGCGTTCAACTCCAATAGATCCAAGCCTTTCAATTCAAGCTCCAACGTGCGAATGTAATACATTCCTATATATCTTTTTGGGATTTCTTCTATGTATTGTGCTGTCTTTTGTGGCAGTGGGATGTGCATAAGCTTACACGCCCAAAAAGAGATCAAGAGAATTGGGGAGATTGACGACCTAAAAATTAAAAGTGAGTATTAAAATAGGTCCAGGGCCAAAAAGTTTTAGTTATCCTTGTTTAGTATTCTTTTGCTAAACCAGTAGACAAACAAATTCAAATTTCCCTTGACTTAACTATTTTTCGTATGCATTTGATATATCGTGTTCCCTATAATGCTTCTTCTTTCATATGCTACTTTCTCATACTAGTTTATATACCCAAGAAATATGTACCTAATCTTATTAACTATGTTGATACTAATATATTGAGTAACTGTTTGTGGTCAACTCGCATATCATATATTGTGATACAAAACCCCTATAGTCAATTGTATAAACCGCGAAGCACAGAGTATAACACCGTGATCCACACAGTACAACCCCTGATGCATGCTACTGTTCAAAACACCCCCTCTCCCCCCCCCCCCCCCCCCCCCCCCCCCCCCCCCCCCGGGGTCCCAAATGTAATGCCCCAAAACTAATTACGCATACATTTAATGGAGTGTTTAACATATTACAAGTATAACTATAATGCCCCAAAACTAATTACGCGTACATTTAATGGAGTGTTTAACATAGTACAAGTAAAACTATTTAATATTGCGTGCTAATAAAAAGCAAGTGTGTAAAATATTTTTGTCACTCATTTCAACACCATCGTTAGATCTTGTTTATGAAACCTTAGAGGCTAATACTTATATATACACTAAATTTAGCTGTTTGATACATACACTAATTTTCGTTTGATAAGTTGATCGGGTGTGTTTTGTAAAAGTAGCTGTAACAGTAACTGTAATCATCATAATATGTAAAATAATTCCTATATGCTCAATGCTCATATATGTTACTTCATGGAGCATTTGAAAATTAGCATTCTAAAAAAAAAAAAAAGTAAACTACTTGTTGTTTGCCAAACGAACATTAAAAATTTAAAAAGCTCACACTTTCTAAATACTTCTAAATGCTATGTACCAAACACACCCGGCGATATATAAATGTACACAAGGCCTCCTATGGAATTATACGGGCAACAACTTTCATGGGTGTGACATGGTAATCTATGAATCTTTGATGTGCTTTCGTGGGCTGTTTATGACCCTCTTCCTAGAGACGTTTCAATAAACCGATCAATCTAGGCCTTTTATTTAAAGGCCAAGTTTTGTTCGGCTACCTGCAAGAAGCTAGGAAATGGGAGTTACCGAGAATACGTACATGCTAAGTAGGGTTATTGATCATTTTATCCAATCAATTCAAGTGGGATTTGAGATATCTATTCTTAGAGCATGCGGTATCATGACCATGAGTTATGCCTTAACTCAGTGTCACTTAAGCGTCACATTAGTTTTAACACGCCAACCTTTAAAAAAAAAAAAAAAAAAAAAAAAAAAAAACTCTTATCATAACTCAACAATTTACAAATTCAACCACTAAACTAAAACTAATACTTCATTTAATACCATAACATTAAGACATTACGAAAATAATAACCAAATTTTGCCCACTCAAATTTCGACAAATGAATTTATATTTATATCTATATTTACGTAACTTATAATATGAATTTGACTTTCAAGAGTGCAAAACTTGTGTCCAAAACTTTAGACAAATGCATGCCCAACATCACACATACAAACCACGCCTCCATCAATCTTTTCTCTCAACTGAAAACGCAGCAACCACCTTCTTCCATCATCTTATCTACACATCCAACCTTTAACCACTCAAAGTAGAAACGAAATCCATCTCGTTTCATCGTCAACACAACAAAAGTCCACATCTTTTCTTTTTCTAAATCACGACTAGAACCGAAATGAAATCCATCTCGTTGCATAACGTCCAAGGGCTGCTTTTGTATTTTTTTTTTTCTTTTTTAATTTCAAATGAAACTAGCCGTTGAGGGTAAAAAGTGTATTTTCTTAAATGGAAGCTGCTTAATGCAGCATTGCCATGGCGATGTTAGGGTTAACGTGCAACCTTAACGCAGAGTCACGGTGTAGTAACTTGGGCTTAACGTGCGTTAACTCTCCTCCACGTCACCCTTAACGCACCATTTGAGTTATGATACCGAATGCTCTTATGTAGTGCCCAAGATAATTTTGTGAAATGAGTGTAACCTCTTCTCAAAGTAGGATTTATATGACTACGTAATAACTATTAATAAAGTCTTCTACCTATTAACTATTAATAAAATTATACGAATGATGTATTCTGGAGTTGCTAGTGGTCAAGATGTTGGGATGGTAAGTGAAAGTCCCAAGTTCGATACTAGAGCTAAGTCACTTCACTCCCCTCTACAGCATCTGGACCACTTCTTATACTCACAATTATTTTTATTTTTTCCATTTAATCATTTGCCTTTTCCATTGAGGAGCAACAAATTTAAGGAAAAAAAATGGCAAAATCTTTAAAAATGCATCATACTTGCTACAAATGTTACTTTCGTGTACTGAACAAATATCTTTTCTTATATGGGTACTGAACTTTCATTTTTTGGTATTTTTGATGTACTTTGTGACATTTTTGCCCCTCAAATTATTAAAAATTCAAGGGCAAAAATGTCACAAGTGTTAAAAGTTACGTATAAATATTAATTAGTAAATGTCTAGTATCGAACCCGAGACCTCGGGATTGCACACTTTACAAACAAGAATAATGTAAATAAATATATATATGTTAAATGTATCGTATATATATATTTATAAACACTTAAGGGACTAAATAATCATTAATATTAAACGTAAGTATTAATTATTATTAAGGGATAAGAGAACGAGGACTAGAGTGTAACTTGGGAGTCAAGAAGGATCTAGAAACACCCCAAGGGTGCCTAGGCCGGTCGAAGCCCACACCATGGGTCGATCCACCCTTGCTTGTGCTCCAAGGAATCACCTAGTATATATACAAGGCCAAGGATTAGGGTTTCACATCTCTTGTGCACACACACAAAACCCTAAAGTTTTCTTCTCCTTGTTTCTTCTCTTGGTCGATCGATCCTCACTCCCATAAGGGTTTTAGGATCGAAATTTTCATAAGCAAATTAAGTGTTTTGTTTACTTGCATCAAACCTTTATTCGTTGGTAGTTTGTGTGTACAAGAACGAGGTAATTACTTACTTTAGTAATTATCAAGAGATCGATAAACAAAACGGTAAGGGGTTTATCATTGATCTAATTGTACAAGAATCAAGGTTTATTTGAAGTGCATCGGGTATGTTTTCTATTTATGTTTTAGTTAATCTTTATACGTGTTATTACTTGATCCTAGCTTCCGCAATATGTGTACTTTGATTGTCAAACTCTAACAGTGGCATCACGAGCCATGGATAACATGTAATTGATTACTAAAACGTAATAAAAATCGGATCTTTAATTGTTTTAGATACATGTTTTTCTAGGGTTTTCTTTAAATTTTTTTAAAAATTTTTGTAACCCTAACCCTAATTTTAAGGGGGGGGTCGATTTCCACTATAAAACCCTAATTAGGGTTTGTGGTTTTCTTGATTATATAATAATCATATAGAAACCCTAGGTCTAAACCGGTTTTTGTGGACATACTTGTGACCTATGTGCTAATTGTTAGGTTAATCCGTGACGAAACATGCATGTTAGTCATGGATCTTGTTTGTTTATTTATGTCGCATGTTTTAAATAGATCTAAAATTGGGGAAGACTCCATATATATTAAAATCAATTTATATGCTATGTGGTGTGTATATTATCTTTGGCCTACGCAATTGATTCGTCAATGTATGTGGCTCCACTTCCATTAAGAAGGGAAGGCCTTAGGTGATTACATGCATAATTATACCTAGAATTGATTTTATTAGGATCTTTTAATATGGTTTGCATGTGGCTAATTGTTTCAGGTTTTATTATTAGTTGTTTATTTTCTTTAAATTACTTGTTTTATTGTTTTCTTAATTGTTTGACTTGATGTAAGCAATAAAAAGGGTGATTTTCATAAAAGAAAATAATATGGACTAATAATTTTGAAACCCTAAAGTGATAAAGTAAGAATCTTGCAAGGTCTTATTGACAATCGTGGTCCGATTCGCACGGTAATCAGCTCCCAGTCGAGACTAGCAAAATTCAAACTTTATTACTATTTTGAGATTGAATCCATAAACTTTTGCTTGAATGATGTTTTGTGCAAATATGTTTTTAAAATTAAGTCTTTTAAGATGATATTCATAACCGTGATTTGAAGGCTTAGAAAAGAGCCTTAGAGTCTGCCTTGGTTATCACAATCTTGAATATGTCTTAAACGAATTACTTTTAAAATCATATGTTGTAGAAAGTCATCTTAGGATTTTGGCATAAACCTCAAGTAAAACTTTGTGTATTAATTTCACGAATTGGATATAAAAAGTTTTTATGAAAACTTATGTTATAAAGATGAGTGCATGCATCTTTGTACATATTTTGATTGACATATCAAAAATAAATACCCTTTATAATTTAAGTTACATGCCATCTACCTATAAGAAACACTTGGAATTTTAATTTAGTAAACGTGAGACCTAGGCTAAATTACTATAACAAGGTAAAATTCTTTTAACGCGTGAGACCATAATTGTAATTTTACAGTTTCTAAGGTAGACGACTTAATTAAGTTGTGCGTGAGACCTAGAACTTAAGGCATGAGATGGGATGAAACATGCTTACAAGGCAAATTGATGAATCAATTTGATGTAATTCCCATAATGATCTAGGAATTGGAAATCTTGTTTGCCAATTATTGTTCGACAGATTACTATCTTTTGTACTTTCACCACTAGCAGATCAACTGATGTGGTGGAACTATGTAAAGTTAGATCCTAGGTTTTCAAGAAAATTTTGGTGGTTATATGAATATAACTAATGGGTATTTTATTTTCTTGAAGATATTTATTATCGAAAATACTAATGTTTGAACTTTTATCTGTAGATATGGCTCAACCCGATACCCCATCTGTGATTTCTGCTTTCAAGAGTCATCTTGAGAGAGAGAAACTGACTGGAAAGAATTTCAATGATTGGTACCGCTCACTTAGAATTGTCTTGAGGTCGACCGGTAAAATGGACTATTTGACCGAAGAATGCCCAGCTGAGCCTGCTGCTTCTGAACCAGAAGCAGTCAAGGCGGCATGGAGGGTGGAACATGCTAAGTTTAATGAGGTTGCTTGTTTAATGCTCACTAGCATGAGTGCTCAATTGCAAAAGAAGTTTGAGTACTTTTTCCCAAAAGATATGCTTGATGTTCTTAGGCAATCTTATGAGAAACCACCAGCAGTTGAATTGTATGATGAATTGGACAAGCTACATAACTGCAAGCATGGTGATGGTAAACCAGTTGAAGATTATGTGACTGAGATGAAGGAATCTTTTGATCAGCTTCACAGAATTGGATTTGGTTACCCTGACAATGTGCAAGTGCACTTGATCAACAGGTCCCTTAACAAGGACTTTGCTGGTTTTGTGCAGAACTTCAATATGCACTGCTCGGGGAAGACAGTATCTGAATTACTCGCATTGCTTATTGAGTATGAGAAAAGTCTACCAGCCAAGGTCAAGAATCCTACCCCGCAAGTGTTGGCAATTCATGGTGGGAGAATCCAGAAGAAATCGCATGTGAACAAAGGCAAAGGGAAGGTTAACAAAGGCAAGCAGGTCATGGCCTATCAACCTGAACCCAAGATGAAGCAACATCAGCCTAAGCAGAAAAAGGTGAATCCACCAAACAAGAAGGATCAGGCATGTCACCATTGTCATGAAAAGGGCCATTGGAAGCGCAATTGTCCTCTCTATATTCATGACTTGCGACTCAAGAAGCAGGGGAATGAAGCTGGTAACCCCAGTTCATCAGGTGCGTTCTTTATGATTGAATTATTCACTCTTACTCCTAAATTGAATTCATGGGTATATGATACGGGATGTGGAATTCATATTTGCAATACCTTGCAGGGGTTTAGAGTTGAGAGAAAGCTGGCCTATGGACAACAATTCTTGCACGTTGGTAACGGAGCGCATGCAGGAGTTGAAGCTATAGGAGTTTATGATTTAGTGTTGCCTTCGGGCTTAGTACTATCTTTAAATAATTGTCATTATGCACCGTCAATTGTTAGAGGTGTAATTTCATTTTCATGTTTGTTGAACCTTGGTTTTGAGCATACTATTTCTAGCAATGGAATTTCGGTTTCTTTAAATGGTGTTTTTTATTTTAATGCTATTGCTGTGAATGGTGTCTTTGAAATTGATATGAATGATAATGATAAAGCTTTTGTTAAAAATAATTCAATGTATAGCATCAACAATAAGAGAATCAAGAAAGGTCTGGATTCATCTTATCTTTGGCATTGTCGACTTGCTCACATTGGCAAAGATCGCATGAAAAAGCTGCAACATGATGGGCTTTTAGAAAAGATCAATGATGAATCATTTGATAAATGCGAATCTTGCATTGCTGGGAAAATGACTAAGAAACCCTTTAAAATTAGGATTGAAAGGGCGAATGATCTACTTGGTCTTATTCACACAGATGTGTGTGGACCACTTAGACATGTGTCAAGGAGAGGTGCTAGCTACTTCTTAACATTTACGGATGACTACAGCCGTTATGGTTATGTTTATTTACTTAAACATAAACATGAGGTGTTTGAGACATTCAAAGTGTTTAAAGCAGAAGTAGAGTTGCAACTAGGAAAGAAGATTAAAGCTCTTCGATCCGATAGAGGTGGTGAATACCTGAGTCAAGAGTTTATAGATTACTTAGCAAAGGAGGGAATTGTCCAGCACCTTACTTCTCCATATACTCCACAACAAAATGGTGTATCTGAAAGAAGGAATCGTACATTGCAAGATATGATACGATCTATGTTTAATCTAACAACTCTTCCTTACTCGTTTTGGGATTATGCCTTGGAATCTGCAGTTCGCATTTTAAATATGGTTCCAACAAAGAAGGTTGATAAGACTCCATATGAAGTATGGACTGGGAAAGTTCCTAACTTGTCTTATCTAAAGGTCTGGGGTTGTGAGGCGTATGTTAAACGTGACTCAGCAGACAAACTCCAACAAAGATCTGTAAAGTGCATCTTCGTAGGTTACCCTAAGGAAACTATGGGTTACTACTTTTATTACCCAGCTGAAAACAAGGTTTTTGTTGCAAGGTATGGAGACTTCTTAGAAAAGGAGCTCATATCTCAAGAATTCAGTGGGAGAGTATATGATCTGGAAGACGATCATGAAGATGTGACACCTTCTGAAAACACTAGCCAACTTCCTGAAGAACCTGAAAGTTTAGGTCCTCCACCAGAAGTTGAAGTGATTCCCGTTCGCAGATCTTCAAGATCTGTGAAGGCTCCTACACGTCTATGTTTAAACATGGAGTGTGATGACAACTTGATAGGGGATCTTGATGAACCTACAAGTTATAAAGCTGCTATGAATAGTCCAGAAAAGGAAAAATGGCAGGGAGCTATGAATGGGGAAATGCAATCCATGAAAGATAATGAAGTCTGGGAAGAAGTAGACCTACCTCCGGGTGCCAAGCTAGTTGGGAGTAAATGGCTCTACAAGAAGAAGACTGATATGGATGGCATTGTACACACCTATAAGGCCCGTTTGGTAGCTAAAGGCTATACTCAAACTTTAGGTGTTGACTATGAGGAGACCTTTTCTCCTGTAGCTGACATAAGGGCAATTAGGATTCTTATAGCCATAGCCGCTTACTATGACTATGAGATTTGGCAAATGGATGTCAAAACCGCCTTCTTAAATGGTCGCCTAGATGAAGACATCTATATGGCGCAGCCTGAGGGGTTTGTAAATCCAGAATTCCCAGATCGTGTATGCAAGCTTAAGAGATCCATTTATGGATTAAAGCAAGCATCACGACAATGGAATAAAAGATTTGATAGTGAAATTAAGAAGTATGGATTCACTCAAAATCTTGATGAGCCATGTGTATATCACAAAGCTAGTGGGAGTAATGTAATTTTCCTTATATTATATGTCGATGACATATTGATCATGGGGAATGACATTCCAAGTTTACAAAAGGTTAAGGAATATCTTGGAAGTTGTTTTTCTATGAAAGATCTAGGGGAAGCTGCATTTATTCTGGGAATCAAGATATATAGAGATAGATCTCAGCGATTAATTGGATTAAGCCAAAGTGCTTACATTGATAAAATATTGAAGAGATTCAGTATGCAAAATTCCAAGAAAGGATATTTGCCGATGCAAGAGCAACATGGCTTGAGCAACAAAGTTTGTGCTTCAACACCCGAAGAGGTGCAACGCATGAAGAGAGTCCCTTATGCTTCGGCTGTGGGATCTATAATGTATGCGGTAAAAAGCACAAGGCCTGATGTTGCGTTTGCTCAGAATTTAACCAGTCGATATCAGCAGAACCCAGGTGAAAAACACTGGACTGCTGTTAAGAATATTCTTAAGTACCTTAGGGCTACTAAAGAGATGTTCTTAGTATATGGGGGTACTCCATCTGCAGAGCTTGATGTAACAGGTTACTGCGATGCTTCTTGGAAAGGTGATAAAGATGATACGAAGTCTCAGACGGGTTATGTCTTTGTCATTAATGGAGGAGCTGTTGATTGGAGGAGCAAAAAGCAGAGTGTACTGGCGATGTCTGCTACAGAAAGTGAGTATATAGCTGCTTCAGAAGCTGCAATGGAAGCTGTTTGGATTAGGAAGTTTGTTTCAGGGCTTGGGGTTATGCCTTCGATTCAGCGACCTATAAAAATGTATTGTGACAACTCAGCCGCAATTACATTTGCCAATGAACCTGGAATCATGAGAGGCACCAGACATTTCCCGATTAAGCACCACTATGTCAGAGAACAAGTTGAGATAGGTGAAATCGAAATGCTCAAAGTTCACACAGATGAAAACTTAGCTGATCAATTTACAAAGCCTTTACCTGGCACCAAGCTTTACAAGCATGCTGAAGGAATAGGACTTAAATTAGCTGATAGTTTCATGCCCATTTGTGATTAGTATTTGGATAAAGGATGTAATGTACAATTATTAATATTTACTGAAATAAAATATTGGTTATGTTTATTTATTCATTGTCTTATTAATAATATATCCTATATTTGCATGTTTAAGATCCGTGAATAATTTATTATTCTAAATAGTCCGTTGTCGATTAATGATATGGGAATATCATTAAACTAAGACAATTTTGAGTATTGGTTTAGGATATACTTGAAAGTATATTGATGCGTAGTCATACCAATTTCACATGATATTCAATGAATTGAGTATTGGACTTATCCCAACAATATGATTTAAATTTATTGTGAGAATCATATTTAATAGTTATCCTCAGACTTGAGATACCAGATAAGTGTCATGGATGTAGTGCATTTTGTGGAGCAATCTACCGCTTACCGTAATTGGAAGTCATAAGGGTTGTTTTCAGAATGTTGCAAAGTTCATGGGTTATTCTTGTAGTCAAGAGAGAATTCGCTCCTTCTGATTTGTTCAGAAGTTTAATACTGCTGGGCCCCTCGTAGGGTTGACAAAATGTTTGCGTGGCCACGCCCAAAGTCTATCTGGAATACGTTCAGATGTTTTGGTAATTTTGTTCAATCATAAAGAGACGAGAAACAGAATTTAATAAAGAACCTCACATCTTTATTAATGTAGTATTAGAGGCGAAAGGATAATAATAATGATGAATCATTAAAGGTTTTCCAGGAAACCTAGCTCAGGTCGAACTAGGGGCATTGGAGTGTTGCAAGACGCTAACCATTGTCATTTTACTATTAATAGATATACGAGTGGGAGCTGTTAAAAGTTACGTATAAATATTAATTAGTAAATGTCTAGTATCGAACCCGAGACCTCGGGATTGCACACTTTACAAACAAGAATAATGTAAATAAATATATATATGTTAAATGTATCGTATATATATATTTATAAACACTTAAGGGACTAAATAATCATTAATATTAAACGTAAGTATTAATTATTATTAAGGGATAAGAGAACGAGGACTAGAGTGTAACTTGGGAGTCAAGAAGGATCTAGAAACACCCCAAGGGTGCCTAGGCCGGTCGAAGCCCACACCATGGGTCGATCCACCCTTGCTTGTGCTCCAAGGAATCACCTAGTATATATACAAGGCCAAGGATTAGGGTTTCACATCTCTTGTGCACACACACAAAACCCTAAAGTTTTCTTCTCCTTGTTTCTTCTCTTGGTCGATCGATCCTCACTCCCATAAGGGTTTTAGGATCGAAATTTTCATAAGCAAATTAAGTGTTTTGTTTACTTGCATCAAACCTTTATTCGTTGGTAGTTTGTGTGTACAAGAACGAGGTAATTACTTACTTTAGTAATTATCAAGAGATCGATAAACAAAACGGTAAGGGGTTTATCATTGATCTAATTGTACAAGAATCAAGGTTTATTTGAAGTGCATCGGGTATGTTTTCTATTTATGTTTTAGTTAATCTTTATACGTGTTATTACTTGATCCTAGCTTCCGCAATATGTGTACTTTGATTGTCAAACTCTAACAACAAGTACATCAAAAAGACCAAAAAATGGAAGTTCAGTACCCATATAAGGATATATATTTGTTCAGTACAACAAAGTAACATTTGTGGCAAGTATAGTACATTAATTGGTATTTAGCCAAAAAAAAAAAAAAAAAAAAAAAAAAAAAAGATGTGTGATTGTTTTACTCATTTCAGTATATCAAAGATTATTGATTGACATGCTTAACTGATATACCTAAATGTATGCTTAATCCTATATGTCAGTATGCTATTAGTGACAGCAGAAGGACCAACTTTTTCACAAACGAATAAATAACTTACAAATCTATTTAGACATGATATTAGGCACACATTTATGACTCTCAATCATTTTTCAATATCAAAACAGTATCGTCAAACTTATTATCCAAATTGCATACTTCTATCAAAGCTTTTGTTTTATCCAGATGATCAACAAATAAGATTAAACGACAACAATAGCTTGATGAAGAGAGGTTCGGATTGATAAGAGAATCTTGTTTGGGGAAAGAAAAGTGAATTATAAAGAAGCATTTGATGCATAGATACTCGCTACATTTATAATAGTTATTATCAGAGTAAATTACAAATGGTCTATTGCTATAATTGTGAATATTATGTTTGTTATTTATTTTTTTGTTAGTCGATTATTTTTTTGTTAGTCGATAAAATATACTAACAAGAGTCCATTAATGAACAAGGATATTGCCTCTCGTTAGGAGGTGTAAACGAGACAAGACAGCTTGCTAGCTATTCGAGATCGACTCGTAAACTAATCGAAATCAACTCGATATAAACGAGTCGAGCTCGAGCTACTCGAGTACACTTACGAGTAGAGTTCGAGCTCGAATATACTCAGCTCGTGAGGCTCGCGAGCCCTTATCGAGCTTCAATGATATTACACTTTTACCCCTTTATATACATGTAGTTACATAATTATCATAAATCGATTCGAGTCGAGCTTGATATGCCGAATTTTCATCGAGTTCGAACTTTAAATGTGGCAATAATCGAGCTCGAGTCAAGTTTCGAGCTCGAGTTTGAGATGACGAGCCGAGCTCGAGCTTGAAATCCAAAGCTCGAACGAGCTCGAGTCGAGTTTCGAGCTCGAATTTTACTAATCGAGTCGAGTTCGAGCTTGGCAGTACTCGGCTCGTTTATACCCCTACCTCTCGTGTCGCACTAGTATATATGTTAAAAACAAATTTGGTGTATTTTCCCTGACTGAAACGAATTATATGTATTTCGATCAAACTTTATTACTTTTTTCTTGGCTATCATATGATAAAACATTTAGGATATGAGTACTTATGTAATCTTTTATGTTATACACGTATTTGGAAGTAAAATCAGTTGTGGAAGTAAAATAATACACCAAAGTGATGAAGTTTGAAAGTTTAATACTAGTACAATAAAATGAAAAAAATTAAAATAAAAAAAATGACAAGCTATATTCATTTATAAAAATGATTATCCCAATTTTAAACAATAGTTTCAAAGTTCTATATAAACTTAATTTATAAGGTTATATTCATGGGTTTTTGCAAGTACATGCATATCTATCGATCCTATTATTTTTGGAATGAAAATAACAAATTTAAAATTGTAGTTTGAAAGTTCTATATAAGCTTAAAATCTTTTACCTAATAAAATAAAACCCCTAGTGGGGACTTTTTAATCAAATCATACTTATTTAGGTAATATTTTTATTATTACTATTTATTTAATTTAATTATGTTCTTTTAAAAAAACCTAAATAATTCCATTTTTAGTAAAAGTATTTGTAAATTCGTTTTTTTAAGAAAATTTGAGCTCAAAAATACATGTGTCAAAAAGTAAAAGATAAAAAGATATGAGAAGGCGGGGTAATCTACAAATATTAAAGGGTCTATAATGTATTTTGAAACTAACAAAAAACAACACGATTACCCCGATCAACAATCCCCCCTCCCAAAACCTAAATCAAGTTCCTGACCCTAAATCGTTGAAGAACCAAAATCGAATATCTCAATCACGTAGATTCTCAAAATTAGTTACAATTCGTTCAATTCAACCGCCAGCTTGTACCTAAAATTAGTTGCATGAATAAGATATGCTCCTTAATTTTGGTAAGATTTTGGGTTCCATGTTTAATTTTCCTCTTCTACTTCAATAATACTAATGTTTTTTATTATATTAATTGCTTTTCTGGCCCATAGTTAATTTTGTATCTTATGTTTTTTATAGTGGATTTATTTGTGTATTGTTGTTGTTTATAAGAATGAAAAGATTCAAAGATAAGCATGAGTTTGTTAATTTGTTTTTAGGTAAATGATGTACATCCCTAGAAGTTCAAAGTAAAAAAATAGACTATTATTAAGTCTTGGTTTATCTTTATGTGTGTATGCATCTGCGTGTGAATTATGGTATATTGGACTGTGCAAAGTTTGTGCTTTTATGTGTTTGCAGGGAACAAAGGTACTTTTCTAGAAGTAGTAGTAGTTCAATAGGTCTTGAGATGATTGAGACTGCTAATGTTCCGGTGTTGGGTGATCAGTCTTTGAAATCAGTATCGAAATTAAAAAAGAAACGTAAAAGTATTTTGTATTTGATCAATAAGTGTATACATAAAGATAAATCAATAATTAATAAAAATAAAATTTTTTACTTTGATTTCTAGGGATGTACATCCTTAACGTAAATACAAAATCAAAAAATCTTATGGGGTGTGTAAGGTTGGTGTTTTTATGTGTTTCAGGAAAAAAAAGTGTTTTTCTAGAGTTGATTGAGACGGCTAATGTCGTGCCGGGTGATCGGATGCCGAAATTAGTGTCGAAATCGGAAAGAAAAGGCAAATGTAAGAATTAATTTGTTACTTATCTTTCTAAATGGCTTTTTTTGTGATCATGTTAGTGAGTTGGTTTGATCGTTCAGTTAGGTGGTTGAATTGTCAGTAATCTTCATATACATTTTGAAAATGATATTTTTTTTGTCTGAATATTGATGTGTTGGTATGAATTTGGCTATAAAGTTGTATTAACATACAAGATAAATGCTTGATTATTTATCTGATTGTTTGCTGCCAAACACTGTTTCTGATTTATATGCTTTTTCTAAGTGCAATGTTCAAATAATCAGTTTCAGTGCACATTCCAAAAGGCCAAATCGGATATGAATGTAATTGATATTGCTACCAACATTTTGCAGTGATATTGCAAATAACTTAGGCGGAGCACGTCTTTGGGTATGTTCTCTTCTAGCTCTTTGTTTATACGTTAAGAATGGAGGAAAAAATAAAAATAAAAATAAAAAAAGGAAAGAAAAAGAAACCTGAGCTGATGGCAGGCTAACAGATGGGGAATCTCAATTTGTTATCCAAGTGGATTTCTTCTTTGCATAATTACACACCTCAAGCTTAAGTGATAGTTTCATCTACATAACTTTCGTAATATAAATCTTATTAGCTATATGATATGATCTATAATTATCAACTGACATAGCCAATATAAGTATCTTACAATAGATAAACGTGAAATGAGACCATAATAATTTTTTGCATATTGTTGATTTCAACTCATTTGTTTATTGTTAGTGGTTCTTGTGCCATCTATAGCCTTTTTTATTCACAAACTTGGAAATGATCAATTTGTGTGATATTGGGGATTATGGTTTCTTGAATTAGTTGCACTAATTTATCAATGGACATAATTTTAGGCTTTTAGCTTCCATTTCCTGGTACTCATGGATATAAGTTTAGGGTGTAATGGATTGATTATGTAATTGTCGATCTGCATATTTCTAAAGTTTAAATAAGCATTTAAAAATAAGCAAACTGGCACCATTTGCTATTTTTTTTTTAAAGAAATAAGCATCTTAATACGACAAATGCCAAATATTTATAAGTGAGTTAGCGAACGTGCTTACATATGGATTACTTCGAATTGCGGTCATATACTAATAATTTAAGTATTCTATCACATTCTGATGCGTGATCTTTGAATCAATCACAGTTGATTGATAGTTTACACTGGAGGCTGGAAAATGGAATCGATGACATTCTATCATTAAGCGTCTATTGATATTGTTTCTGATTCACTAGAAACCATATAAGCAGCTAATTAAAGTGAGCAATATTTGGCATGGCTAGATATATACCACCACAGCTTAAGCCATTATCTTATACATAGTTTTGATGTTTATTGAATAATGTTATAGATTATGCAGAAACCCATACTTCCTACAAATTTTTACATAGGAGTGCGTGATTCAGCCGATAGGTGTGTCTGGCTATACAAGAGAGATGCACATTTCACAACCCTATATTGTATTCATTTAAATCTTATTACCATCTCAAACATTTGTTATCATGCTAAGATAGATCCTGATGATGTGAGATAGTTAATAATACACTACAGTTCTCAGTAACTTAAAATATAAAAAATAAATATTATAGTGTGAACTGAACAGTTTCTATTTGGTTTTTACCCGTTCAGGAATGGTGACAAGTTTGACTAACGAGTGCATTACCATCAAATCTGTGTAATTTGCACACTGCATATCAGAAATGATATTCATCATCAATTTATTGACTGAAGAGCCAGAGAAGCTTGCTGGCCCATTACTTGCAGACACGTATTTGACACTTTTGAGTGGATGTAATGCATGTTATGGGCAAATGATCGCCAAGGGACAACTGAGCCTCGATATGGGTGACAACATCAGTGGTAAGGGAATGATCCAGGTACCCAACCTGACCTATTTCGGCCAATATCTATAATTTAAAAGAATCGGATAATAAGTGTTGAAAGTCAACCCGACCCATTTGGGCCCCTGAAAAAAAAAGGTTCGTTTAGACCCGTTACACAACCTTCCCATTTTACTACTTCTACTATTACTTCTTAAGTTCATAAGTAACATAAATTCAAAAATCATTGTTGTTCTGTGACTACAGCTACTGACAGCTATCTCTACCGTTGTACTTAATGGAAATTTGTTTTTTTCAAAATCTCAAATGGGTTGAATAAAAAAATACTTTTTACGGGATGGGTGAATTTGAATGAATGTCACTAAAGTCTATTTTTAATGAACAAATCTTCCTAAAATGGTTTATTTTATAAAGAGCTGATAAGTTTTAGAAATTTTTTTGACTTTTTAAGAGTTTATTATGACTAATTGTTGATTATAAATAATAGGGCACTAACAGTACATTTTGGGCAACTGTTATTCTTAGCCAACAAACATGATATTATAGGTTTATATCCTCCAAAAAACGACCTTGCACTCAACATTAAAAAGCTCATAATTTGATCTTTCTTTGGATGTTAGCATACACAAATGTTGGTTTGGCAGCATGAAGCTTGCTCATTTCAAATGGCATTAGACAAGTAACTTGGAAACCTAAGCAAGTTACGGAGTATAAAGTTTTAATACATGTCTAACATAAGTATAATGTAATCCTACTTACAACAATGTATCAAATTTATGCTTCGCCTATATGTATTCTGAACAAGAATAATAAAAAAGGGGAAATTAGGCTTTTTACATCGTGATGCTCAAAAGATGCATCATTAGATCATCAAAAAGTTTATACTTTAGATCATTATATCCCACTAGGGAAATGACATTACCCTTAGCACTAATTCACTAGAAATCTTGCAAGGCCATGGGTTTTTAACATGGCAGCTAGATAATAGAAGTTCAAACATGTAAAATAGGATCAATAAACATGCTTTGATTTCCTTACACATGTATGAAGTGGGGTTAGACCCATGGATGTCTTCTGTTTATGGATTACTATACGTTATATAATGAAAATCCGCAACTATTTTCAAAAGGTCTAGATATTTCACCATCTGATATAAAGGTGCTTGATCAGCTTAGAGTCCATATCACAAACTTCATCAGAAATTGGTTAGAATCATGTTCACTCTCAACTTCACTAAGTCTTTTCAACCTAACTTATCATCTTTGCCCGTGTTATTTTATTAATTGTTGTGACGTTTGAGTATTTTTAATCCACAGATTTGAAGACCCTTGAGAAGGAATTAGTCACGTCTCAGTCAATTTTATTCGGAATAAAGTCTAATAACAAGAATAAATCCGATTGCTTTATAAAATTGGTAATTAGTAATTTAGTGCAATGTACTTGCCTTTGATTTAAAGTTGTGTTTTATACAAATTATATGACAATATTGTTGACTCCTCGGTGCTATATTTTATACCCTTTTTATTGGTATAGGTGAAAAGTCTTCCCATTAGCAGAGCAGATTAGTATGCCATTATGAATTTAGTGCCCTTTCATATAGGTACTAAATTATTATGTAATATGTTGCAACTTTGCCCGCATGTATATAGAAGTTTTTAGGATCATGTAAGCTCTTCGTACAATCTTTCAGGTTGCACCTAGAAATAAGTTGGGGATGTTCTTAAGATCTTTCATGGACAAAGCCCTCAAGCTATAGATGCGTTCATGAAGTGTTGTAATTTGAACCTTAAATGATATATTATTGTGAGTGCCATATATATCTATCAAAGGTTATTTATGTTTCACATTTATTTAGTGGTGATAGTTTACATCATTACATGTCTGCTATGTAGACAAAATTTTGATTACCTTCAACTATAATGAAATGGTGTACCCAGTCCTTTGTCCACTTCAATCGTCCTTCATTAAGTAAATACATAATTTGCTTTTGTTTATAGCTTGCTGAACTGTTTTGGGTTTTTTCAAATAACCAAATGAAAACTTCGTGATATTTTTGAGGTCTCACTTTATGATTACGGATTCAGGGGCGTTGGGCTAACGGGATTAGGCGGCATATTTGTATTCCATGTTATTCTGACACAAATTTTTTGAACTTTTATTTTTTTTTATTTTTTTTATTTTTTATTTTTTTATTTTTTTTTGATGTTTTATTCCTCAATTTCCATATACTCATAATGCTTGCTTATAATCTCAAAATAGTTATAGTTTCTTGCTTATCATTTTAGTTGCATAAGGTTCCGAACATCTTTGTACACATCAACATGTCATGCATCATCGAGAGTATAAGTGTAAGTTTAGTCTTTCGCAATGAGTAGCTACTGAACTTTATTTTGCTTATTAATTTGCAGAAACGTACGATGGGCCAGAGGCAGAACCACACAAACGTCCCAATATTCCTTTAATGGCACACGAGGAAACACAAATGGTATATGCTTTTACTAAACTTGAAAATGCTTTAGAGCACTTGCCTCTGATCATCACTTTCCAAATTGGTTGGTTAGTGAAATTTTTATAAAAACTAATAGTTTTTATTTGATTTGTTGAAGTGAGTTTGTGTTTGTGTATGTATTTTTTTTATTTATTTTTATGTTGGTTTCTTTATTGGGTTTAGTTACTAACTTTATTATCGATGGAATTTAGTAAAAAAGATGTTTTTCGTTTTGTTTTGTGGTGGATTTATATTTTGACATAGATGGGTTGAAATAGGTGTTGGAATCGAAAGAGGGTCGGATTGAAATCACCTGGAAGGCTCGAACTGATGTACGTATAAATTCTGTAAATAACTAATAGAGTAAGGACAACTGAACTGCTGAAGTAGGCGTAAACATTTACTTTAGTCGTTTTTACTTTAGGCATTCGGATTGGGAGGATGGAAAATTACCGGTCGGGTCCAATTGGTTAAAAGAATGGGTTATATTTAGGGATATATCCCCCTCCACTCCACAGACTTTACTGTAGCATAAGTAGCTGGTGCAAGCTGGGTGAGTCGGTGGGTTGGGTACTGGGTCATAATAGGTTCAAGTCAAAACCAAATATTGGGTGACGTTTAGCCTGTTTGACCCATTCCCCTTTGCTTATTTTTTTTAATTATTTTTTTATTTTACTATTTAAGACTAAAACGCAACCCAAATGGATTCATTCATAAAAAATGGCTAAACAGTAGCTAATTATGACAACGTTACGGATCAAAACTCAAAAGTAATTAATACTTACAACTTCTCCTAAATTGTAACTCTTTATGAATAGCTTTGGGTTGAATCCTACGGTTTATGAGCTATATGAACATTCAAATGGGCAGCAATTGTTGACTGACCTGAAAGCACTAGAATGTAAGTCAGGTATGCCAGTTGTATTTATAGGGTAGAATCTCATTGATGGTTCAAATAAAATCATGTTGCTGCATTTCAAAGGAAATTTAGTGCACCTAATCTGAAGTTAAAAGTCACGTGGGATAGCTCTTAAAAGAGTTGTATAAATATCAGAAAAATGTTTGGTGGGTATTCCGAGGCATGTCAATATCTGGAATATGAGAGGGATAGTTATTATTCTGATTCAGTTTTTTTCCTTTCAAACAAGTATATGAATCGTTCTCATCTTCTATGCATTCCCTTTTTTCTGCACATGGGTTATCATGTTCTGTTTTGGTAGAAACCTGATGTGGAAATCACTCCTGCTTTGAAGCTGATTTCAACGGTCAAGTTGGATCCAGCCAGCCGTCCTCGGATCATGATCCTTATTGGTAAGTTATCTAACCTTACAAGCATACGAGTATATCTTGGCCGCAATTCCTCTAAGCTCCAACCTTTTTGTACATGTATTTTTAAGCACAAACCGGAGGTATGTTACTACTGAAATAATTGGTCAATGCCTAAAAACTAGAGGCGATCTTGACCCTTTTATTCATGAATTGGTTGGGAGTGTAGCTCATATGGTAGAGCGCTCGCTTTGCATGCGAGAGGCACGGGGTTCGATTCCCCGCACCTCCATATTTTGAATCTTTATTTATAATTTAATGTTACACTCAAACTAGAATTACATCAGATTATCAGCTCATGAACCAGGCTGGTCTGGTACATAAGGTATACGTCATTAGGAGTATGATGAGAAATAGGGTGGTACAAAAGGGAGGTTAGTTAAGCTGGATAGAAGTTTGTGGGCAGGTTCGCATCTTTTTATTTGGAGATCGTTGTTATAAAGACAAGAAAGTACACAAAGTTATATGAGTTACAGGAGATGATACGAAAGTTGGGATATGTACCAGTTTATTATCAAATGATGCATGCGTATGAAGAGGGTAAAAGATGAAAGCACTTTGGTATCACAGTGAGAAATTGACATTGGTGTTTGTATTGGTTGTTGGTGCAGCCCCACCAGGAAAGGTGTTGAGGATTGTCAAAATCTAAGAATCCGTAGGAATTGTCATGAGGCGTTTAAATATATTAGTCGAGTGGTGGGTAGGGAGATGATAGTGAGGGATGTAAACAGATACAATAAGTTTTTAGACGGTGGTTAAAAACATTTATTTAAATGATATTTTGTAAATGGGCTGATTTAGGTTATGCTTTATTTCTAACAGGCAAAATGATCATATTTTAGTGAAAAAATATTGTTGTGCTTCTCAACAGTGTAATCGTTTCAGTTGCTGATCTGGTGGGTGTAAATGAGTGGTTGTTGCTTCAGTTCCAATAGGTATCAATTTACTCTTCTTACTTTTCTGTTTAATTTTTATGTTACCATTATGAACCATCTCATTAATTTGGCTACAATTTACTAATGGGTGGTAGCAGTGCGAGGATCATACAAGATAAAGATTTTGATGCCTAATGTAAGTTGAAATGTTATAATGAAGTTCTTCTCATTCAAAGTTTTCTTTTAGGAATTTTACTATTTTTTTATTACCTTTTAAATTTTATCTCGATGTTACTTAATTAGTGGTTTGAGTGCCTTGGTGTGTAATGACCTTATAAATTTTTGTGTCAATGATTAGTGGCTGGCTCTTAAGAGGTTAATCGATATAAGTATGGGAATTATAACTCCTTTGTCAGATTTGTTGACGAAGCCTTTGCCCAACGCAATTGTCTTGGTAAATTTGAATGAACTATCTCCTCGAGCTCACAAGCATTTGCTAGAAGGTAATACTTTTCCCATTTTTAACACTCAGGTGGTATGCATGAGTTTTGGTTCTCATTATTTGTAAATGATATTACTATCAAGCAGATGTTTGGTGGTGTCAATACGTGGTGAGGAGCTTGAAATTCGTAAAACGTTTTATGCTACTATGATTCTTCATGGACTACGGCATACAGAGGAACAAGAGGCTATCTGAGTATCTTTTGAAATATTCACTGATTTTCCCTGTTCCCCAAAGGAATTCCCAGGTAAACTACTGAGATTTTAGGTGTCTTATTGCTATAAATTCTTTTTGAATTAATTGTTAATCTAAAACTATTGTACGTACTGGTAGGGATGATTTAGTAATTGGTGCGGGTGCTCAATTAGTTGATGGACTTGAAGATGGTATCTTATTAGAAGCTCTGGATCAAGATTTTGAATATATCTTCATTTGTTACAAGGATGCAGGATCACTGAAACTAAGAATGTAAGAAATCAATAATTTTGAAATAAAAAATTCTCTCTTATATAAATGTTGTTGCTTATGTTTGTTTTAAATACGGAATATGTCTCAACCCATCTTGTGGTAGAACTATATTTAAACGCATAAATTAGAGAAAAACCATCACATTTTATTTTTGTGTTTCGCTAGCAGCAAATCTGTTTCGACATACTGATTAAATACATTGAGTTGCTAATGTGTTTCGCTAGCAACAAATCTGTTTCACATTTTATTTTTGTGGTAGATTGCAAGAATGAGTTGCATAGTTAATGGACCAGGGGAGATGGTTGATTCAGCTTTTGTATATGTCGGTGGTGCTTTTGGAAACATTGATATTTATGATGGGAAGGTAACTAATTATTCCTGTAGTCGCCTAAATTGTACTTAAAAGATATAGTTGTTGCTAAGAAATGTTGAATAATTTAGCATGTTGGCCAACAGAATGAAATTTGTGTGAAATGTATTGCAAGTGTGAGTATGTAGGTGGTCAGTTCAATCATGGCTTATTATGGTCTAGAACTTATATGACTTTTACCCATTTAGTTCATCTAACAGATCAAGATGAGTGACCCATATAGTGATTCAATATACTTCAACATTGTGTAAAAGAAAATACGATTTACTGTCTCAAATAATTTTCAAATAAACCAAATCAAACCACATATAAACATTGTTATGGGTTCTTTAAAATAGAACGAATAAAGAGAAATAAACTAAAATTGATCAATGTCTATATCCACATGATCAATAATTGCTACGGATGCGGCTTGCTGCTGATGTGTTTCACTCTTCATCGTATAATACAAAATTAAAAACCATAAATAAAACAAAACAAAATTAAATTATTTGTTTTTTAATAAATAAAAATACATTAATGAAAATTTAGGAAAAACCCCGCGCGTGCGCGGGTATTATAACTAGTATAAAGAGATGAAAAATAGATATAAATAACTTACGATCTTGTTTAAGTGATATCCAGTAAAATCTTCCACATGCTAACTATTAATAAAGTCATCCCAAAGATGTATTGTTGGGTTGGACTAGTGGTCACGACATCTCCAGGAGGAGTCCCAATTTCAATTCTTGAGCCAAGACACTTCCTTCTCTATTCGATTCGTGTGCCACTTGTTATACTCCCCACTTTTTTTTTTTTTTTTTTTTTTTTTTTTTTTTTTATTATTATTATTAATTTTTTCTTTCTTTCTTTATGAGATTTTGACATTTATTTAAAATAGCAAATAATGTTGTTATACTCATTGCTAATATCATTAGTATTTAGTACTATAGTTAATTTTAAAAGTAAAGCAAATGCTTGCATATATTTTTGTGAATACTATTCGACTAAATAACTTTATATCAAGCATATTTTTAAAGCGCAATTGAAGGAAAAAAGTATGTTTAACAGCAAATATGTTGAACAAGCTTAACTAAAAGTGTATCGATAGAGAACTTTAATCCATCGGAAGAGCGGGTCTAACCTCCTCGTTTAAGAAAATGTTATAAATGAATATTTAAGACGAATTATTGGCTTGGTATACTTATATTTGCCATTTGGATATTTTGTGATTATGAACTGACCTTTTGGTCCATTAGTGTTTTTGGTTCTGTCGGTGGTGTGGATTGGCGCATTGATTTTTGAAGAGAGTCAAAAGAAGCAGCGAATTGGGGCGATTAACAACCAAACAACTTGAGACTGAAATAGTTCCATGGCCAATATAATGATCTAATTATCTAATCGTATGAACTTATTATTCAGTATTCCTAATCGTTTTCTTGTACAACGTTACTCGTGAATAGTTTTAGGAGGAATTTGGTAGCTTATCTTATTGATTATGCTGATAGTAATATGATTCATAAACTTCATCTGTTCCAAATCAATCAATATAAAGTGCTTAACCAACATGAAAAATCTAGATACGACGGAAGATGAAATTAAGTAGCAAATTCAAATTATATTTGATATATAAACTGTAAGTCTGTAACTACATATAATCTGAAAAACAAAATCAATGTGATGAGCATTATAAGGCTCAACACCAACCAACTAACACAGTAAAACCCCCTTTTCGGTTTAGCATTATCCGAGTCAAGTAAGAAAAAAGTTTCTCTATTCTTTTTATTAAAAAGGGAAAGGGCTTTTTCAGCTGGTGCGCAGTAGCGCACTTCCGTTTTCCCTTTACTAGTAGGGGTCCCGTGGTTCCTATGCCGCCGCCTTTCCCGGTCCTTTTCTTTTAGTGCTTCGACCCGAAGCGATAGCTTCTAGCTAGTTCAGTGGATAAGATGGCTGCGCTCCAGCTCTGAAAACGCCCAATCATGAAATAATTTAACGTTCACAATAACAGGTAAAAAATACTTTGAATATCATTAACAATAGCTTTTCAAACAAAGAAAAAGTTAATGAATCTTACAAGTTAATGATTGGATCATGAAACATGTAGTTTTGTTAGTCTACACGATTGATGATCCAGTCATTAAAATAGTAGTAGAATCAACTTACTCAACCCACATGACTTTAGTATATAAACTACCAAGCATTCCTTTCTACTACCGATATGGGATTAGAAAGAAGCTTTTATCTAAAAATGTTTAAACACGTGAGTGTAGACTATTCACTTTTTTAAGCTTTTAATTTTTTAAGCTGATGGTTGTTTCGTATATAAGCTACCAACTATTCCTTACTTCTCCACTTTCCTCTGACGCTTTTAAGATTTTTACACGATTCATTGTTCTTTAAATCAACACCTTTTACCAATGAATTTAGCATGCTTTTTTAGTAGTATGTAATTGATAGCGTATTTAGCAACTAAAAAAAAACAGGCAAAATGATTTACTTCACGCATCATTATTCATTACTATAGTCTAGAATGTGCATTCAACGAAAAATGAGAGTCAAAATTAGGGTTATGTTTCATGTACATGAAAATTTTGTATGAGGGTCTCAAGAGCGAAGCTTGTCTTGAGTTTTTGTCAAGTCTCGATGACTAACCATAGTATGAAAGTGTGGCTAAAAATGCATTTATTGAACGACTTCAAGTGTTAGCATATGGAAGTTTCAATCCTTCAGTAATTTTTTGCCATACATTACAAACCGAGAAGTTAGTAAGTGTACAATTTTTATTTAGCCAAAGACATGGTCTAACGCCCCCTAGAATAAAGTTAGGTGTCGTGATTAGCTAATGTCCAGACAAGCGTCGAAAATAGTTTTTACTCTTAGGTTTTCAATGGTAAAATCCATGGTGTTTACGGGGCTTTTAAGCCTTTTATTTTTTTTATCCAAAAACATTGATGCATCTGATGAGTTCGTCGTTGGAGGTTGGGGTGTTTGGAGTCTTGAATCAACTACATGTAAACAGTGGAATGAAATCAGCCATTTGCAACTTGGTGAAACCATCGGTAAGTGTTCGACTTGATGAAATATCTATGCATTATTGTTTGTTAAATACTGATATTAAAACGCACGTACTTCTTATACACGTTAATGTTGGTAATTTTATAGTGTACATGTATGATGCGGATAAGAGCTTAATGGTTAAAGTCAATCAAGAAGATTGCATCATATGCAACACACCATCATCCGTTAATGCAACAATTAACTATAACGATGGTTACTCGGTGGTCAAGTTGAACCAAACTGGGCCTAATTACTTCATTAGTGGAATGGTTGAAAACAATATTGACAAGATTATCATTCATGTCATGGTAGACCTAACGCGCTCAACTCCAACATATCCAAACCTTCCAACTCAAGCTCCAACTTGCGAATGTTTTACATTCCTATATATTATTTTTGGGCTTTCTTCTAGGTATATATTGTGTCATTGTTTGTGGTGGGGGGATTGACAGCCTAAAAACTAACAGTGAGTATTAAAATAGGTCATGGCCAAAAAAGTTTTAGTTATCCTTGTTTTGTATTCTTTTGCTAAACCAGAAGACAAACGAATTCAAATTTCCCTCGGCTTTACAATTTTTTGTATGTATTTGATATATCGTGTTCCCTATAATGCTTCTTCTTTCACATGTTACTATCTCATGCTAGCTTATGTAATCGTCAAATTCATAAGTCAAATAATAAGAAATCTATAGCTAATCTTATTAATCAAGTTGGTACTACTAATATATAACCGTTTGAGACGCCACTTTTCATGTAATATACTTACTAACACATGAATGTCGTTACTATTCCATTCCATACTAGCTTACCTACCAGTAAAACCAAATTATGAATCACATTATAAGAAATCTGTAGCTAATCTTACTAATTATGTAGATACTAATTAATGTACAACCGTTTGGGATCCCCTCATATACTTCGATACAAAATTTTTCACGCGCGTAAAACTAATTACTCATACATTAATGGAGTGTTTAACACAGTACAAGTACAACTATTTAACATTGCGTGATAATTAATAAAAAATAAGTGTATAAATTAAAACATTTAGTGTGTAAATTAAAACATTAAGTGTGTAAACCTAAGAGGCTAATGCTTATACGAATTGAAGTTGAGTAGGTCCTATTCGATATAGAAAAGATATTTTAGTTGTGTGATATTTACATTATTTTTCGTTTGATAAGTTGATCGAGTGTGTTTGAGCAAAAGAAGCAGTAGCTGATCGGGTGTATTTATAATTATAACATGTCAAACAATCCCTAATGATATGCTACTACTTGCCGCTTAAAAAAAAAAAAAAAAAAAAAAAAAAAAAAAAAAAAAACCTTCTTGCTGCTTGCAAAACAGACCTTTAAAAATCACAAGGCTCACACTTCCTAAATACTTATAAACACTGCACCAAATACACCCGATATACACATGTATACAAGGCCTCTTGTGGAATTATACTGGTAACAACTTTCATGGTTCATTTTATTCACACGTCAGATGTTGTTTTGGATTTTATGGGTGTGACATGGTAATCTATGAATCTTTCAATAGACCGACCTAACTAGTCCGTTTATTTCAATGGCAATTTTTTATTCGACTACTAGCAAGGAGCTATGAAGGAACTGCTTAGAATTTGTACATGCTAGGCCCGGATCAAAGATCCCATAAATTCAATTGGATTTGAGCATTTTACTCTAGTTCGGATTTGGTTGATTCGATTTTCGGACCGTGATCAGGTCTCGATTTGAGATATCTATTCATATGAAATAACCAAGCTAAGTTTATGAATGGAAAAATACATCATCCTAATTTTTATGTTTAATTCATTCTAATTAGAGTTGTCGTAAGTTGTTCGGAATGTGATAAAAGTGGGTCAACTCGCTCAATCAGACGGTAAGAATGCTTTTAGAAAGAATTTTATTGTAACCTATTGGAAATCTAACCTAGATGAAACTGTACTTTTTATGTATATACCGCATAAAGTTATATGATTTTTTGCAAGTGCATTCGTACCTATGGAACTATGGTATGTTTAAAGTGAAAAGAACAAATTTAAAACTCTAGTTTGAAAGTTCTATATAAGCTTAAGAGAGAATTGCAAAAATCGTCCCTAAAGTTTGGCCAAATTGCACGTTTCGTCCTTGAAGTTTGGAAAGTGCAAGGATCGTCCCTGTGGGAAACTTTTGGGGCAAAAAGCGTCCCTGGCCTACTTCAAATGACTAAAATACCCCTGCCAAACTTTAGGGACGTTTTTTGCAATTCTCTCTTTTTCAGATTCTTACACAAATGGTCCCTGTGCTTCGCTGGGCATTACAAATTTAGTCCTAACCTTTTTTTTTAATTTATTTATTTAACTATTAATATTAGTATTATTTTTTTTATACGATTTCGTCCGTTTTTCTTTCGTTTTTGTCCGTTTTTCTCACTTTTTTTCGTTTTCATACGTTTTTGTCCGTTTTTCTTACGTTTTTTTCCGCTTTCATATGTTTTTGTTCGTTTTTCTTACGTTTTTGTCCGTTTTTCTTACGTTTTTTCCGCTTTCATACGTTTTTGTTCGTTTTTCTTACGTTTTTGTCCGTTTTTCTCACGTTTTTTTCCGTTTTCATATGTTTTTGTTCGTTTTTCTTACGTTTTTGTCCGTTTTTCTCACGTTTTTTTCCGTTTTCATACGTTTTTGTTCGTTTTTCTTACGTTTTTGTTCGTTTTTCTCACGTTTTTTTCTGTTTTCATACGTTTTTGTTCATTTTTCTTACGTTTTTATCCATTTTTCTCACGTTTTTTTTCATTTTCATACGTTTTTGTCCGAAAAAAAATTTAGAAAAATAAAATAAAAAAAGGTTTCCGAAAAAAAATTTGAAAAAATGTTTTTAAATTTTAAAATTTCAAAAAACATGTTTTCGAAAAAAATTTAAATAATTCCAAAATTTTTCTAAAAAAATATTTTTTAAAAATATTTTTTCTAAAAAATATTTATTCAATTTTTTTAAAAAGTATATTTTTTAGACTTTTTTTAAATTTTTTCTAAAAAACTCGAAAAAATTACTTTTATTTTTCGAATATTTTAAGAATTTTTTTCGATAAATATGTTTTGAAAATTTTTTTTCGAAAAAAAGAATTAGAAAATAAAATTTCGAAAAAAAAGTTGTAGAAAATTTTTTTTGAAAAAAAAAATTTCGAAAAGAATTTTATTTTTTAAAAGAAAAAATCTTTAGACTTCATCAAAAACGGAAAAAAACGTAAGAAAAATGGATAAAAACGGACAAAAATGTATGAAAACGAAAAAAATGTAACAAGAACGGACAAAAACGTAAGAAAAACGAACAAAAACGTATGAAAGCGGAAAAAAACGTAAGAAGAACTGATAAAAACGTAAGAAGAACGGACAAAACATATGAAAACGGACAAAAACGTGAGAAAAACGGACAAAAACGTATGAAAACGAAAAAAACCTAACAAAAACGTATGAAAGCGGGAAAAACGGACAAAAACGTATGAAAACAAGAAAAACGTGAGAAAAACGGACAGAAAAGTAAGAAAAACAGACAAAAATGTATGAAAACGAAAAAAATGTGAGAAAAACGGACAAAAACGTAAGAAAAACGGGCAAAAACGAAAGGAAAACGGACAAAAACGCACGAAAATAAATAAATAAATTAAAAAAAAAAGGTTAGGACTAAATTTGTATTGCCCAGCGAAGCACAGGGACCATTTGTGTAAGAATCTGAAAAGAGAGAATTGCAAAAATCGTCCCTAAAGTTTGGCAGGGGTATTTTAGTCATTTGAAGTAGGCCAAGGACGATTTTTGCCCCAAAAATTTCCCACAGGGACGATCCTTGCACTTTCCAAACTTCAGGGACGAAACGTGCAATTTGGCCAAACTTTAGGGACGATTTTTGCAATTCTCTCTGAGCTTAAAGTATAAAGAAATGAAAATTATATATAAATAAATAACGTACGATCTTGTTTAAGTCTATTTAATATTAATAACTAACGTATTTGTGGGGTTGGACCAGCGGTCCAAGCGTTTGTGAAGGAAGAAGGAGTCCCGAGTTCAATTCTAGAGCCAAGCCACTTCTCTATTCTATTCAAACGCTTGGCCCACTTGTTAAACTCGTAATATTTTTATTTTTTTCCCATTGGGTTTAATAAATCACGATCTATAGCTTCTAGCTACAAGCAAAAAAGCAGTTTTTTTTTTTTTTTAACCGCATGTTCTGAATGGCAAAAGCTATGGTCTTTATGGGGGCTCTTAAATCTTTTGTTGTCCAAAACATTGATGCATCTCGTGATAAGTTTGTAGTCGGAGGTTGCGGTTTTTGGTGTCTCGAATCAGCATCATGTAACCAATGGAACGTCATGTATCTATACATACATTGTTAAATATACTAGTAATAATTTTAAAAAGTTGTTCTTTTACATGTTCATGGTGGTGTTATAGTATATATGTATGACGCGGACAGGAACTTTATGATCAAAGTAAATCAAGAAGATTGCATGATAATATGATATGTAACACACCATCATCCGTTAATGCAACAAAGTATAATGATGGCTACTCGATTCCCCACTGCTGCCCCCCGCGGGAGTCCGGGCCGTGTCTTAGTCCCAGTGTGGCTGATCATCCGAAAAGACCAGCAGTCTCGGTTCAGGTGCTTTTCATGATTGCGGTGTTTGATTGGGCACGGGCGGTGGTCAAGTTAAACCGAACTAGGCCTAATTATTCCATTAGTGGATTACTTGAAAACAACAATGAAAAAATTATCATTCATGTCATGACAGACCTAACGCGCACAGCTCCAACAGATCCAAGTCTTCCAACTCAAGCTCCACCGTGCAAATGTTATGCATTCCATTGTATCTTTTTGGGCTTTTTTCAATGTATTGTGTCGATTTTGGTGGTGGTGGCATGTGTGGGCGAAAGAGAAGAGAATCGTGGGAGATTGACAAGAAAGTGAGTATAAAACTAGGTCCATGCCCAAGTTTTAATTATCCTTGTTTAGTATTCTTTTGCTAAACCAGTAGACAAACAAATTCAAAATTCCCCCGACTTTACAATTTTTCGTATTATGTCATCTAACAGCGTCATTAAAATTTGATAAAGCGTCTTCCATATGTCGTTACTATTTCATGGATCACTGCACATTATAAGAAATCTGTAGCTAATCTTACGTACTAATTATGTTGATACTAATATAACATTGGGTTGTGGTCAACCTACATATCATATATTCTGATACAAAGATTTCATGTAAAACTAATTACGCGTAGATTAATAATGGTGTGTTTAACACACGTACAACTATTTGATACTGCATGCTAATAGAAAATAAGTGTGTAAAACATTAGTCACTCATTTCAACACCATCGTTAGATCTTGTTTATAAAACCTAAGAGGCTAATGCTTATATGAATCGAAGTTGAGTAGGTCCCATTCGATATAGAACATATATTTTAGTGTTTGGCAATAATAGGAGTAGCACTGGTTGTTTTTTCTATAAAAATGTTTGGTCCCGTAGCTTAGCTGTAATCATAATATGTAAAACGATTGCTAAATGCTCAATGGACCTATGTGTTATTTCATGAAGCACTATGAAAAAAAAGATAAACTACTTGATGCTTGCGAAATGAACCTTATAATCACAAGGCTCACACCTCTAAATACTTCTAAACGCTCGGCACCAAACACACCTGATATATACATGTATACAAGGCCTCATGTGGAATTAAACGAGCAACAATTTGAATGGTTTATTTTATTCACTCTTCAAATGTTGTTTCGGATGTTATGGGTGTGACATGGTAATCTATAGATCTTTGATAAACTTTCGTGGGCTGTTTATGATCCTCTTCCTAGAGACGTTTCAATGGACCGATCGATCTAGGCCTTTTCTTTAACGGCCAAGTTTTGTTCGGCTACTTGCAAGGAGCTAGGAAGAGGGAGTTGCCGAGTATTTGTACATGCTAATACGGATCATTGATCCAATCAATTCTATTGGGATTGGAGATATCTATTCATATGAAGTATCCAAGTTAAGTTTGTGAAATGAGAGCTAGTAACCTCTTCTCCAAGTGTATAATTCTTCCGGGTTTTGGATCAAAGTAGGATTATATGACTTTTCATTTATACACTGCATAAAGTCATATGAGTTTTTGTGAGTACATGCATACCTATGGATCCTATATAGTATATTTGAAAATGAAAAGATCAAAATTTAAAATATAAAGAAGTGAACAAAAGATGTAAATACTGTACGCATCTTGTTTAACTATTGACAAAGTTATACGAATGATGCATTATGGAGTTGGACTAGTGGTCGAGTTGTTGAGATGGTAAGTGGAGGTCCCAAGTTCGATACTATAGCCAAGTCACTTCACTCTCCACCGTAGCATCTGGAGCACTTGTAATACTCAAAAATAGATATATATTTTTTTCCATTTAATTATTTGCTTAGAAACAAACAAAAAGGCGACAGTTAGCATGAAAATGATGGACGCTGGGTTGGATTACTCTTTTTGTCCTAAAGCAAGAGGAGGTGCAGAACAGTTTCAATTCGATGCATTAGTGGAATTGATTAGTACTATGTCTTTGGTTCCAATGGCGGCTGATAGATACGTCTGGTCTTTGGAGAGTTCGGGTGAATTTTCGGTGGTGTCCTTACGGAAGGTGATCGATGGGAAACGTTTTCCGGGTGGTATCTCTTGGACTCGATGGGTCAAATTAGTGCCAATTAAGGTGAATGTCTTAGCTTGGAAAATTAAAACAGACGCTATTCCTACGAGGTTTAGCATTTCCCGTTGAGGTATCTCTATCTTTTCACGTGCCCTATATGTGACTGTGGAGTCGAATCTACAAGTCATTTGTTTTTTGAATGCATTATGGCCAGACAGTTGGCTTGCAAGGTGTCTAGATGGTGGAATGTTGGGTATTCGGATGTCAATTCATATGATGAATGGTTAAAATGGATAGTTTCTTTGAGGCTTACTGGTAAAACCAAATTGATGATCGAAGGCGTGTTTTATGTAATGTGGTGATCGATTTGGCCATATCGTAACAAGCTGCTTTTCAAAAAACCTCCTCAGAAGGCGTCAATTTTTGATAACATTGTTTCAAACTCGTTTTATTCGTGTAATTTTAGAAGTAAAGCCTCGTTTAGTTGGAACGATTGACTCAAAAATCCTAATCTTGTTTTGATGTAAGTCTAGCTCCTTGCTAGTGTTTGCTTGTATAAAATTGCCGTTCAAAAAAAAAAAAAAAAAAAATGTTACAAATTTAAGAAAAAAAAACGTGTTTGTCTTGTGAGCATCTTTAATGCATTTCTAGAAATATTGTTTTACTCTTTTCAAAATATCAAAACACTATCTTCAAACTCCTTATCCAAATTGCATACTTCTATCAAAGCTTTTGTTTTATCTTCTTTGGGGAAAGAAAAGTAGATTAAAAAGAAGTATTTGATGCATAGATACTCGCTACATTTATAGTTATTATCAGAGTAAATTACAAATGGTCTATGGCTGTAATTGTGAATATCATGTTTGTTATTTATTTTTGTTAGCCGATTAAATATACTAACAAGAGTCAACTAATGAACAAGAATATTGCCTCTCGTGTCGCACTAATATATCTCGTAAAAACAAATTTGGTGTAATTTCCCTGACTGAAAATGAATTATAAGACAAAAGAATTTTGTATTTCGATCAAACTTTATTACTTTTTTCTTGGCTATCTTATGATAAAACTTATTATTATTATTTTTTTTCCTGGGTTCCGCCGACTCAACATTGCGAGCCGACTAATCTCAGGGCGATTACCCTTTTGGATAGCACAGAGTCATCGCAGGTGAACCTCTGTGTCCTCATGTGGATTAATTTTCTCCTCAGGGTTTGAACCTGGGACCTCTAAAGACTTCCATCTTTTATTTTATACACGTATGTGGAAGTAAAATCGGTTCTGGAAGTAAAATAATATACCAAAGTGACGAAGTTTCAAAGTTGAATAAACTTAAAAAATCTTTTATTCATTACAATAAAATGAAAAAAATTGTTTTTCTATTTTGTGCCCTAGGGCACAAGATAAGAAGTACACAAAGTACATAAAAAATACGAGTGACTCATAAAAGTAGACTTAAAGATCCATAAGATATGTATTTTATGTGTGTCCTTTATTACTTTTTGTGTACTTTTTGTACTTCTTATTTTGTGCCCTACGGCACAAGATAGAAAAACCCAATGAAAAAAATGACAAGCTATATACATTTATAGAAATGATTATCCCAATTTTAAACTATAATTTCAGAGTTCTATATAAACTTAATTTATAAAGAAATGAAAAACATATGTAAATAACGTTCGCATCTTGTTTAAGTATTTTCCTCACCATCCTTTATTTTTCAAGTGAAAATTCTCCTACATATTAACTATTAGTAAAGTCATTCAAATTATTGATTGAGAATGAGAAGATCCAAGTTCAATTCCTGAGCCAAGCCACTTCTCTTCTCTTTTCAAATCCGTGATCACTTGTTATACTCATTAATTTTTATTGTTTTTTCCTTTTACCTTAACTTTCCCAGTTTCTCATTTAATTATGTTCTCCTTTTTCTTTGAGGGCAGTAAATTTAAGAAAATGTTAAAAAAAATCTTCAATGCGTTTAACTAGAAATATTGTTTTACTCATTTCAAAATATCAAAACACTATCTTCAAACTCTTACCAAATTAAAAGCTTTTTATCAAAGCTCAATAAATAAGATTACTCAAGGAACAATAGCATGACGAAGAAAGGGTTGGTTTGGTAAAAAAAAAATTCTTTGGGGAAACTTGGATTAAAAAGAAGCATTTGACGCATAGATACTCACCACCTTTGTATGTGTTTGATATTTTGCATTCTTTAATCATGTCATCTAACAGCATCAGTATCAATCGGTAAAGCTTCTTCCATATGTCGTTACTAATTCATACTAGCTTACCTACCCGTAAAACCAAATCATGGATCACATTACAAGAAATCTGTAGGTAATCTTACTAATTATGCATGTTGATACTAATATATAGCCGTCTGTTGTCAAGTCACATATGATCATATACTTGGATACAAACCTTTTCACGTAAAACTAATTACTTGTACAATTATTAATGGAGTGTTTAACACGCGTACAACTAATTAATACTGCGTGCTAATAAAAACTAAGTTTGTAAAACATTAGTTACTCATGTCAACACCATCGTTAGATCTTGTTTATAAAACCTAAGAGGCTAATGCTTATACGAATTGAAGCTGACGAAATTTGAAAGTTTAGCATTTGAACTTACAATTTTTTTTGTTCCCTACAGTAGTGTGGAAGTTCTATATAAACTTAATTTATAAAGAAATGAAAAACGGATGTAAATAACGTACGCATCTTGTGTAAGTATTTTCCTCGCCATCTCCTTTGATTTTTTTTTTTTTTTTTTTTTCAAGTGAAAATTTTCCAACATGCTAACTATTAATAAAGCCATTCATATGATGAATTGTGGGGTTGGACTAGTGGTTACACGTTGAGGTAGAGGATGAGTATACCCAAGTTCGATTATTGAGCCAAGAGACTTCTCTTCTACTTTCAATCTGTGACCATTACAAATACTCATTAATTTTTATTCTTTTTTCCTTTCGCCTTAACTTTTCCCAGTTTCTCATTTAATTATATTCTCTTTTTTTCTTTGAGCGCATTAAATTTAAGAAGATGTTTAAGAAAATGTTCAATGCATTTAACTAGAAATATTGTTTTACTCATTTCAAAATATCAAAACACTATCTTCAAACTCTTACCAAAATAAAAGCTTTTGTTTTATCCGGATGATCGATAAATAATATTACTCAAGGAACAATAGCTTGACGAAGAAAGGGTCGGTTTGATAAAAAGAATTTTCTTTGGGGAAAATTGGGTTAAAAAGAAGCATTTGATGTATAGATACTTGCCACCTTTTTAATGATTATCAAATGTTTTAGCGCTAAAGCACTCAACTTCCTCATATAAAAATTAATGTTCAAATCTCGGTAGCTACATATTTAGGGTGACTTAGTAAAGGGTAACGGCTACGAAAATACTTCTGTTAGTCTCCTTCATCTGAGCCAAGGATTTAACCCTCCTCAAATAATCTGAGCCAAGATAAGTTTGTGAAATGTGATTAACCTCTTCTCCAAGTGTTTAATTCTTCCGGGTTTGGTATCAAAGTAGGATTATATGACTTTTCTTGTATACACTGCATAAAGTCATATGAGTTTTTGTGAGTACATGCATACCTATGGATCCTATAGTATATTTGAAAAATGAAAAGCAAATTTAAAAATATATAGAAATGAACAAAAGATATAGTGTACTCTCCTCACCATCCTTTGAAATCTTTTTCTTTTTTCAATTGAAAAATCTTCTACATGTTAACTATTAATAAAGTCATATGAATGATGCATTGTGGGTTTGGACTAGTGGTCAAGGTGCTGAGATTCTAAATGAATAACCCAAGTTCAATTCTTGAGCCGAGGCACTTCTATTATCTAAGGAAAAAAAAATTGTCTTATAAGTATCTTCAATGCATTTAACTAGAAATATTGTCTTACTCATTTCAAAATATCAAAACACTATCTTCAAACTCCTTATCCCATTTGCATACTTCTATCAAAGCTTTTGTTTATCCACAATTCCAGATGATCAACAAATAAGATTATTTAAAGGACGACAATAGCTTGATTAAGAGTGGATCGGTTTGGTAAACATAATTTTCTTTGGGGGAAATTGGGTTAAAAAGAAGCATTTGATGCATAGATACTCGCTACACTTATAATTCTTATCAAATGGTCTATTGCTAAGGCATCTAACTACCTCCCAATAGGATTATGATTCAAAGTTCACTAACGATATATTTAGGGTGATGACAACCCTACACTCTGAGTCTTGGGAGGATTCTCACTAACCAATCACAGAGTGTCATGTGACAAGAGGATTCTGAAGACAAAACTGTTGGCAGTGGGAGGATTCTGGAGGATTCAGAATCTTGCCTCAATTTTTTTTTTTTTTTTTTTTTATATGTATAATGTTATAAATAATAAAAATTAAAGGTGAAACACTCTTATTATGTATATATAAAAAAACAAATAATTTATTTCATTAAAAAAACGGTTACAACGACAGATACTGAAAATACAAGAAATAAAACGGTTGACCCGAACCTTGTGACGTAACGGCCTTTTTCGTGTTCTTACGGGGATGAACAAATGGTTTCTTTGGTGCCATTTGGTTATTATAGTGAGCGATATAATATATATGTGTATGTTTTATATATGAAGTGTATATATATATATATATATATATATATATATATATATATATATATATATATATATATATATATATATATATATATATATATATATATATATATACTCCAACGTACAGTCCAAAAAAGAAAAAAAAAAAAGCATTAAAGCCCTCAACGGGCAAAAATAACGGTCATTTTTTTGAAACAAAGCACCATGCTTCAGCGTCTGGATCTTGCTTCCCAATCCCATGATTCCAGCGTCCTGGGGGTTGGCGGCAGTGTTCACCAACGTTCTTCCCCCCATGATTCTGGGAAGACGCTACCGTTGCCATTACCCTTAGGGTGGCTTGAGAAAGGGTAACAATCATGGAGATAGCTCGGTTTGATTACGTACATCTAAGTAAAAAAAAACTCATCTTTTTCGGATAACTTGCACAGGAAAATTTTCAACCTTATTAATAATGGTCTCATATATGCTAATGACTGAATATGCTCTACTATTCTTGGTCGGGGAAAAAATTAGTTGTATTTGTGAATATTATGTTTGTTATTTATTTTTGTTAGTCAATTAAATAAACTAACAAGAGTCCGCTAATGAACAAGGATGTTGCCTCTCGTGTCACACTAGGATGGATATCTAGTAAAAACAATTTTGGTGGAATTCCTTAACTGAAAACGAATTATAAGACAAAAGAATTTGGTATTTCGATCGAACGTTGATTACTTTCTTCTTGGCTATCTTATGATAAAATTAAAAGGTTTAGGATACGAGTACTTATGTGATCTTTCATATTATACACGTATAAGGCGGAGAAGAGCTTAATCGTTACGGTAAATCAAGAAGATTGCATCACATGCAACAGGCCATCATCCGTTAATGCTAGTAGAGGTAAGGTTGTCTACATCTCACGTCCTTCATACCTCGTGAAAGATGGGATTGAGTAACATTGATTTACTAGCAAGCAGCTTGGAAAAGGGAGTTAACGAGACTTGGTACATGCTAAGTACGGATCATTGATCCAAGAGATATCTATTCGTATGAAGTATCCGAGATAAGTTTGTGGAACGAGATTAACAACTTCTCCAAGTGTATACTTTTTCCGGGTTTGGATCAAAACACGTTTGTAACCTATAACTTATTGGACAATTTACCAATATAAAATTGTACTTTTATGTATACCAATGTACTAGGTCGTATGATTTATTTTAGTTAAGTACATGCATACCTATCAATCCTAGTATGTTTAAAATGAAAAGAATTTATTAAAAAGGGATAATCATTTATAAATGTATATAACTTATCAACTTTTCTAATTTTGTGTAGCATATAAAAGTTTTGGCAAGTTCAGGTAACCAACTTTCAAATTTCTTCATTTGGTGTAGTTTTTTATCTGCTCAACTAGTACCAGGTTGTGGAAGTGTAATAAAAGCTTAAAATATAAAGAAAAGAGAAACAAATCATCTTGTTTAAGTATTTTCTACAAGGTGACTATTAATAAAGTCATATAAATGATGAATTGTGCTGTTGGGCTAGTGGTCAAGGTGGTGGGTTGGTACGTGGAAGTCCCGAGTTCGATACTAGAGACAAGTCACTTCTGAATCAGCTCATCATTTGAACCACTTGTTAAACTTAACAAAATTTTGCTTCAACTTTTCCTAGATTCAGGTTTTTCCATTTAATTCTTTGCCTTTTTTTTTCTTTGAGGAGCAACAAAGTTAAAAGAATGTTTAAGCAAAAAAAGATGCTTTTTTCTTGTGAGTATCTTCAATGCATTTTAACTAGAAAGACTTTTTGTCCTTTTTTCTTCAATGCATTTAAACCATCCAAATTAATTGGATAGTTTAAATCCAACAAATAAGCAGCTTTTAAACGTGAAATGATTTAATCTTCAACATAACATGTAATAATACTTTGAATATCATGAATAAGATGGCAACAGGCGAGTAAAAACTCATAACCTGAGGATACCCGCACTGCATTGTGATGGGTGGTTGAATACGAACATATAGATGTGACCATATGGTTGAATATATAACAAACCGGAGTACTATTTTTGCTAACAGCCACCCTAGCTGTTGTTAGGAACTAATTCTAGAAGTTTAAGTGAAGAAATATTCCATGTCTTAAAAATTCGTTTAAAACAACCAGACATTGGCTAGAATATCTCAAATACAAATACAAGCTACTTTCATTATTGGCCAATTAAGCGAAAAATAAGAAGTTTGTTTCTAATTGTGTCTGAACATCAACAAAATTTGTGAATTTTTTGTTGTTCACAAAAACACTTGCGCCTATTTTCAGCATTTACCATATCTTTTTGGCAACTTCCAAATATCCTCTATGTTAAGTATTAATAATGTCATATTTATTATGTATTGTCGGGTTGGACTAGTGGTTACCAAACTGATGAAAGAAGGACTTGCCCCAAGTTCAATTCCTGAGCTAAGTCACTTCCTTCTCTATTTAGTTTGTGGATCACTTATTATACTCCTAAATTTTTATTCTTCTTTCCTTTTGCCTTGACTTGTCCCAGTTTCTTATTTAATTAAGAGTAAACTACAAAATACATCCATGTGGTTTACACATTTTGGTATCTTACATCCCTGTCAGAAACTTTTGACAAAATACATCACCCGTTAGGCAAACGTTTGCCACCCTACATCCCTCGTTAACCATGAGGACTAACGATGCAATTTTTTTCTCCGTTATCTCTTAACGAGATTGATAATGTTACACCGTTAGCCTTCAGGACTAACAGTATTTGCACCATTAGTCCTTTTTTTACGTTATCTCCATTATTTGTACGTTTTTATCCATTTTTTGTACGTTTTATCCGTTTCTTTATGTTTTATCCGTTTTTTGTTAGTTTTTTTTTTCTTTCTGTTTTTTGTATGTTTTAACATTTTTTACGTTCTTATCCGTTTTTGTGCGTTTTAGCTATTTTTGTCAGTTTTTTTTACGTTTTATCCGTTTTTTGTATGTATTTATTCATTTTTTGTACGTTTTATAAATTTTTGTACGTTTTATAATTTTTTTTACGTTTTCCTGTTTTTTGTACGTCTTATAATTTTTTTTACGTTTTTTGTACACTTTATCCGTTTTTAGTACGTTTTATCTATTTTTTGTCAGTTTTCTTTTCTCTTTTTCGTACGTCTTATCATTTTTTTTATGTTTTAATCCGTCTTTTGTACATTTTATCCATTTTTTATAAATTTTCTCTATTTTTTGTGCATTTTTATCCATTTTTTTACGTAAAAACGGATAAAAACATATACAACGTAAAACAAATGGATAAAATATAAAAAAAAAATGGATAAACCATACAAAAACGGATAAAACGTAAAAACAATTGATACAAAAGCATAAAAATTGATAAATACCTAAAAAAACATATTAAAAACGTTAAAAAACAGATAAACGTACAAAAAACGGATAAGTCGTACAAAAAGCCTAAAAAACGGATAAAACATAAAAAACGGATAAAAACGTATAAAACGGATAAAACATAAAAAAAATGGATAAAAACATAAAATAACGGGTAAAACATACAAAAAAAACGAATTGAAACGGATAAATTTTACAAAAAATGTAAAAACAGATAAAACATACAAAACCTGAGAAAAAAAGGATAAAACGTACAAAAAATAGATAAAAACATAAAAAAAAATTAAAAAAGAAGAAGAAAAAAAACTGATAAAACGTATAAAAAAGGGAGGAAATGACAAAATCAGATAAAACGTACAAAAACGGATGAATACATACAAAAAACGGATAAAATGTAAAAAACTGACAAAAACAGATAAAGCGTACAAAAACGGATAAAAACGTATAAAAAATGGATAAAAATGTACAAATAACATAGAAAAACGGATAAAATGTAAAAAAAAAAAAAAAAAAAAAAAAAAGGGATAAAAACGTACAAAAAACGGAGAAAACGTAACAATAATGGAGAAACGTTCAAAAAATAGAGATAACGTAAAAAAAGGACTAACAATGCAAATACCGTTAGTCCGAAAGGCTAACGGTGTAACATTATCAATCTCGTTAAGAGATAACGGAGAAAAAATTTGCATCGTTAGTCCTTATGGTTAACGAGGGATGTAGGGTGGCAAACGTTTGACTAATGGGTGATGTATTTTGCCAAAAGTTTTTGACAAAGATGTAAGATGCGAAAATATGTAAACCATATGGATATATTTTCCAGTTTACTCTTTAATTAAAACTGATACACCAGAGAATACTCAATAGTTAGTCCAATGTTGCAAGTTTAACTAAATACCAGAGAATAGTCAGCCCACTAATGGAATATTTATGCTGGGAAATTGACATTTATTTAAAATATCATATTTTGTAAACAACTTTATATCAAGCATTTTTTTTAAAGCGAAATCGAAGCGCGGGACTAACCCCCTCGTTTAAGAAAACTAGCGGGGTAGCCCGCGCGTTGCTGCGGGGGTGTTGAAGCTTTTCATGGCTAAAGGTATTGGCACAATGATGGGTCGAAGAGGCTTTTTTTGGCCCGTTATTTTCAAGTACATTATCACATTGTTACACAATTTGTATCCCAGCTTAGTAACAACATACTTTAACGAAGATGCACATGTTTATTCTTAATACACAAAAGTCCATAATATGCATTAAGTAACCTTGGCTGGCATCTGCAACATAAATGTCTCTATCATTGATCTACTTCTTGGAACATAAAGGTGTATACAATTGTAGTTGTGGTGCTCCTGCAAAAACACAAATAATCTGTAAATGTTAACAATTTAAGATAGGCATGAGAAAATATGTATTTGTAATTTAGTGATTTCAAATTTCATAGACCCATAAAAAAGTACAGTAACAACTTCATCATTTCAGGATAAACTTGTTTAATTGCCCTTTTTTATTACTAAGCATGTTACCTTGAACATGTCCAAACAACCCATCTTTTTGTTGTACCAACAGCATATAGAAAGTGTGTAAAATACCACACAAAACTGTCCAAACAGCCTTTAAAGTCTTTCAAAGGTTGTAAAAATCAATGCGGAATACATAAAATATTCCATGCCAAATTTGGCTGGAAAAATAGAACTGGGTTGACTGCTCGGTTAAAACCCGGCGGGTCACAGTGGGTTTCAAATTTCTAAGAACCAATTTATTTTGACATGTTATCTAGGTTCAATGGGATAAGACTCTTGCAGAAAAAAGGTTGCACATATAAGATTTTATCCTTAACGTATATTGTTATCAAAAGTTAATAAGGCTCAAAAGTTCATAAATCATTTATGCATGCATCATCTTTGTATAAAAAAAAATATGGAGCATCTTGGACTGACATACATAAGCAACAAACATGTATTTCTTTAATTTAGTTATATTTTTTTAACGTGTATCAGAATTGAGTGAACATGGATACGTAGTAAATGAACGGAAAAGGGGACGTACTTGTGGAAAGCTTTCTAAAATTGTCTATGATTTGTATCCCTTGTGACTCCTAACGCCTGTTCAATTTAGGTAAAAAAAAAAACATGTAAAATACCGTTAGCAATAGATTTTGGCGTTTATAACTGTAATAATCAGATTATCAGTTGTTGGGGTGTTTGTAAAATTCAAAAAAATTTTGAAACTTATCATCCGAAACTACTTATTTGACAACTAAATAATCCCAAATCAGGAATATAACTTTTACATCCAAACATAGTCACAATGATCAATTGCAAAACCTAAATGAAAACACCCCTGAATAATTTTACCTGCTGACATTTGCTTTCCAACGATCAATTGCAAATCCATATTACCTTGCTGCGTGTCAATGCTTCTTGATGGTTGATTCTGTAAAAAATGATCACCGCAAGAACATTACCTAATAAACATCATATCATCAGTTGCTATAACAAATCTTTTTGCAAGTGAATTACAACTGAAAAATTGTTCGCAATACAATCTTAATAAGCAACTGTAAACACTGTCTTAGGAATCACCAAATATAAGAAATATATAGCTATATAAAATGATTCCCTTTTTCACCTCCCAATTTTGTTATCCCATTGTTCCAACATCTTAAGACATACCATTCTAACAATCTAATTAACAAAACTGCATTTCATTACTAACTTATCTTCAGCTTAATTTAACAACTAAATAAGCCGCAACAACATTTTAGTTAAATGCATTTATATGCTCATTCGCGATAGTCAATTTTCACTTTAGCATTTCACCAAACAATTTGTGTTCAACAAACAATTTGGGTTTGGTGGGAAGAAGATAAGAGGAGGGGAGGGGCTGCTGGAATTTTCTAGGAGGTAAGGGGAAGGGGTTGAGTTTTTATCATGGGGGTGTGCATATTTTATTTTTATGATGAAGAGAGTTCTGGAGGAAGGTAGAAAACGCAACACTAAATTATTTGGTAACTTTGTATGTTCCACTGTTACGTACAACTACTTTGAAGCACGGATCACTATTCATTCAACTGTTCCGCATAACAATTTGAAGCACGTAATGCTACAGTAAAATCCCGGGGTTTTAATATATTTATAATGTTATAAATGAATATTTAAGACGAATTATTGGCTTGGTATATTAAACGTTAATTGTAAAGTGAACGTTTTTTCATCTAAGGGCTTTTATTTAATTGGATATATAGTTAGTGATCATAGAGTTTTTGGACCAATTGTTATTTTGCGAACCTACAATCAAACTTTTATAACAAGATACACACCACCATGCATGCATTGTTTCTATAGTTAGATAATACGTAGTATAACACACCAATCCTAAAAAAATCTCTATATATGTCAAAAGATCGATGCTTTTTACTCTCACAAGTTCTTTTTTTTTTTACACTACTTAAAGCTTCTAGCTCCAAGAACAGAAACAAATTTTGATAGCAGATTTTTAATAGAAAAACCCATGGTTTTTATGTGTCTTCTAGGTCTTATGTTGTTGATCCACAACATTGATGCATCTAATGAGTTTTTAAGTTGAATCAACGACATGTAATCAGTTGAACGAAAGGAGCCGTTTACAATTTGGGGACACCGGCCACCGGTAAGTGGTCTATGCATACATTGTTATCTGTTAATAACTATTTCAAAACATGGTTCTTATACATGTTGTTGTTGTTGGTTTTATAGCATATGTGTATGAGGTTGAAAAGAGCTTGGTGGTTAAAATAAGGCAAGAAGATTACATCATATGCAACGCACCATCATCCGTTGATGTAATGCAACAAAGTCTAACGATGGTTACTCGGTGGTCAAGTTGAACCAAACCAGGCCTAGATATTCCATTAGTTGAATAATAGTTGAAAATAACAACGACAAGATTATCATTCATGTCATATTTGGTCAAAGGCGTTCTCCTACAGCTCGAGCTCCACCTCCTCCAGCTCAAGCTCAAACTCTATCTCTAGCCGAAAATGAAGGATTCTTATATTTTGTTTTATACGCTCTGGGCTTTACGTCATGGGTTGTATTTTTGGTTTTGTCGGTGGTGTGTATTGGCGTATCAACAACTTGAGTACAGAAATAGTTCCATGGTCAATGCTCTAATTAGTTGATCGTATGAAATCATTAATTCCTAATACAACATCATGCGTGAATAGATATAAAGTGCTTAACCAACATGAAAAATCTAAATAGGACGGAAGACGAAAGTAGCAAATTAAAATTATATTCGATACTGTAGTTACATGATCTGATAAACAACTTTAATGTGATGAGCATTATAATGCTCAACACCAACTAAAGCAGCAAAACCATTCGATTTAGCATTATCCGAGTCAAGTGAGAAAAAGTTTCCTGATTCCTCAACTGAAAATGCCCGATCATGAAATGATTTAACAAAAAACGATTTAGCATTATCCGAGTCAAGTGAAAAAAAGTTTCCTGATTCCTCAACTGAAAATGCCCGATCATGAAATGATTTAACAAAAAAATTGATGAACCATACATGTTAGCAACCCGATCACGACGTATAGTTTTGTTAATCCACACGCATGATGACCGACTCGTTAACATCGTATTAGCATCAACTTACTCAACCCAAATGACTTTAGTATATAAACTACTAAGTATTCCTTTCTGCTACCGATGTGGGATTAGAATGACGATTTTATCAAAAAATTATTTATAACGCATAGGCTGTTCACTTTTTTTAAGCGATCGTTCTTTATTTATCTCCACTCAAACTCCCTCTAACTTCCTTACTTCCCCACCACTTTCCTATGACATTTTTAACATTTTTACATGATTCATAGTTCTTTAAATCCACACATTTACCAATGAATTTAGCAAGCTTTTTTTAGTAGTATATAATATTCGATTGATAGCGTATTTAGCAGCTAACAAAAACAGGCAATATGATTTAATTCATGCATCGTTACCATAGTCTAGAACGTGCATTCAACGAAAAATGAGAGTCGGAATTAGGGTGTGTTTCATGTACATGAAAATTGTGCATGAGGGTCTCAACAACAAAGCTTGTCTTGAGTTTATGTCAAGTCTCGATGACTAACCATAGTATGAAAGCGTGGCTAAAAAATGCATTTACTAAATCACTACAAGTGTTAGCATGGAAGTTGAACCAAACCGGCCTAATTATTCTATTAGTGGAACAAGGGCCGAAAACAACGAAAAGATTATCAATCATGTCACGGCAAACCTATCGCGCTCAACACCAACAGATCCAAGCCTTCCAACTCCAGCTCCAATGTTCGAATTCGAAAGTTATACATTCTTTTTGGGCTTTCTTTTAGGCATTGTACGTGTTGAATCGGGGGAGATTGACAACCCAAATTAGTAAGTCTAAAACTAGGTCCATGCCTAAGTTTTAGTTATCACTGTTTAGTATTCTTTGCTAAACCAGTAGACAAACGAATTCTATTAAAAAATCCCCCGACTTTACAATTTCTCGTATGTGTTTGATATTTGGCATTCTCTATCGTGTCATGTAACAGCGTCAATATAATTCCATAAAGCTTCTTCCACACGTCATTACTATTTTATACTACTAGCTTTTACCTACCCGTAAAACCAAATCATATATGGATCACATTATATGAAAATCTGTAGCTAATTAATATTTAACCATTTGTGATCAACTCGCATATCTTCTCCAAGCGTATACTCATTCTGGGCTTGGGATCAAACATTATTGTAACCTATTGGACATTTAACCAAAGACGAAACTATACTTTTTATGTATACATACCTATGGACCTATAGTATGTCTAAAATGAAAAGAACAAATTTAAAACTCTAGTTTGAAAGGTCTATATAAGCTTAAGAGTTAACTACATTTTTTGCCCTTGTGGTTGTATCAAAATCTCACTTTTTGTCCAATTTTTAAAAAACGTGAGATTTCAGTCCAAAAGGCATAATTTGGTTCCGCTTTTGGTCCAATTTTCTAACTGAGTTAGTTTAGTCGTTAAGTCTAATTGTAAAGTGGCAACATTAATCCTTTAACCTAACGGTCATTTGCAATGTTTGTCCTTTATACCAAAGATCGTTTGCAACGTTTGCATAGTTAGTCCTTTCAATTAGTTACTCTTTTAAAAAAAAATTTCTAAAAAAAAAATCGAAAATAATTAGAAAAAAATTCTAAAAATATGATTTTTTTTTTTAGAAATTTTTTTTCCAAAAAAATATTAAAAAAAACTTTTTTAAGAAAAAAATTCTAAAAAGAACTTTTTCTAGCAAAAATTTTCTTAAAAAATTCGTAAAAGAAAAATTTCGAAAAATTTTTTTTCCAAAAAAAATAATTCGAAAATCTTTTTTTTAAGAAAAAAATTATAATAAAAATTTTCTTAAAAATTTCTAAAAAAAAGTTTTTTTGTCGAAATTTTTTTTTTCCAAAAAATAATTTGAAAAAAAATTTGAATAAGAGAAAATTTTTATAATTTTTTTTTTCTAATAAAAATTTTCATTAAAAATTCGAAAAAAATTCTAAAAAAATATTTTTGACTAAATTTTTTTTTCCAAAATAAATAATTCGAAAAAAATTTTGTTTAAGAAAAAAAATTTCTAAACAAATTTTTTTTTGAATTATTTTTTTTGGAAAATTTTTTTTCGTCAAATTTTTTTTTTAGAATTTTTTCGTTAAAATTTTAAGAATTTTAAAAAAAATTCATTCAAAAATTTTAAGAATTTTATAAAATTTTAGAATTTTTTTGGTCAAAAAATTTTAAGAATTTTTTTCGTCAATTTTATAATTCTAAGAATTTTTAAGAAATTTTTTTTTGTCAATTTTTTTTTAAATTTTAGAAAAAAAGATTGTCAATTTTTTTTCTTAAACAAAATTTTTTCCGAATTATTTTTTTTGGAAAAAACTTTTTTCGACAAAAAAAAAATTTAAGAAAATTTTATTAGAAATTTTTTTCTTAAAAAAATTTTTTGAATTATTTTTTTTGGAAAATTTTTTTTCGACAATTTTTTTTTTGAATTTTTTTAAGAAAATTTAATTAGAAAAAAAAAATTTGGAAATTTTTTTCTTAAAAAAATTCTTTTTTAATTATTTTTTTGGGAAAAAAATTTTTCCACAAAAAAAAACTCATATTTTTAGAATTTTTTTCTAATTATTTTCGATTTTTTTTTTAGAAATTTAAAAAAAAAAAAAAGACAAACTAACTGAAAGGACTAACGGTGCAAACATTGCAAAAAATCTTTGGTATAAAGGACAAACGTTGCAAATGACCGTTAGGTTAAAGGACTAATGTTGCCACTTTACAATTAGACTTAACGACTAAACTAACTCCATTAGAAAATTGGACCAAAAGTAGAACCAAAGTATGCTTTTGGGACTGAAATCTCACGTTTTTTGGAAATTGGACCAAAAATGAGATTTTGATATAACCAGAAGGACCAAAAATGTAGTTAACTCTATGCTTAAAGTATAAAGAAATGAAAATTAGAAAATTAGATTTAAATCTTTTTTACTTTTCCATAGAAAAATCTTCTACTTATTAACTGTTAATAGTCATATAATTGGTGTATATGTGGGGTTGGACCAGCGGTCAAGGCGTTCTATGGGAAAGAGAAGTACCGAGTTCAATTCAAGAGCCAAGTTTCTCTCTTCAATTCAGCGCCTGGCCCACTTGTTAAACTCTCAACATTTTTATTTTTTCCCCTTCGATTTAGCTATTTCTTAGTTTCGTGTTTTTTCATTTAATATATCACGATCTATAGCTTCTAGCTACAAGCAAAAAGCAGTTTTTTAACCGCATGTTCTCAATGGAAAAAACTATGTTCTTAATTTATGGGGGTCTTAAGTCTTTTGTTGTTGATCCAAAACATTGATATGATGCATCTCGTGATAAGTTTGTAGTCGGAGGTTGCGGTTTTTGGAGTCTTGAATCATCATCATGTAACCAATGGAACGAAAAAACGCGTTTGCAACTTGGTGACACAATTGGTAAGTGTGATCGACTTGATGTTACATCATATATCTATACATACATTGTTAATCATATTAATTTTTAAAAGTTGATGTTGTTTGTGGTTTTATAGTTTATATGTATGAGGCGGACAAGAGCTTAATGGTTAAAGTAAATCAAGAAGATTGCATCATATGCAACACACCATCATCCGTTAATGAAACAAAGTATCACGATGGTTACTCGGTGGTCAAGTTGAACCAAACTGGGCCAAATTATTCCATTAGTGGAATGGTTGAAAGCAACAAGATTATCATTCATGTCATGGCAGACCTAATGCGCTCAACACCAACAGATCCAAGCCTTCTAGATCAAGCTCCAACGTTCGATTGTGATTCATTCCCATATATCTTTTTGGGCATTGTTCTAGGTATTGTGGTGTTGTTTGTGTCGGCGGGATGTGCAGAAACTTACACCCGAAAAAGAGATCAAGAGAATCGGGGGGACTGACAGTCTAAAAATTAAAAGTGGGAATTAAAAAAGGTCCATGGCCAAAAAGTTTTAGTTATCCTTGTTTAGTATTCTTTTGCTAAACCAGTAGACAAACGAATTCAAATTTCCCTTGACTTTACAATATTTCGCAGACTTAGGATCAAATGAGAAATATAATTAAGATAAGAAGAATGAGAAGAAACCACAACTACAAATATTAGATGCATTCACAAAAAATAGATGCATCTCCTGTTATTTTTCTTTCCTTATTTAAAATATGTGACTACAATTTCTTCTCACTCTTCTCATTTCAATAATTCTTCTCATTAGATCCATACTCATATTTCGTATGCATTTGATATATCGTGTTCCCTATAATTCTACTTCTTCCATATATATGCTACTATCTCATGCTAGCTTAGTCAAATAATAATAAACTTTTAGCTGATCTTATTAATTATATTGATAATAATACATTAATGGAGTGTTTAATTAAAACATGTACGACTACTTGTATCCTGAGATAATGCTTGCTAATAAAAAATTATCGACCATTATGACCATTATGCTTTGCTAATATATAACCGTGTCTTCCATTCGGTCCGTTCTGATCCGATCTTGTTTGATCTTGCGTATAACTGACCATTATGATTTGTTGGACCCAACCAAACCCACTCGTACCTGAACCAAACATTTCGCTCTAGTTTAGTTTTGATCGATCCGATTTTCGGACCATGATCTACTCTAGATTTGAGATATCTATGCATATGAAGTATCCAAGCTATGTTTGTGAAGAGAAAATATGCGTCATCCTAATGTTTATGCTTAAAAATGTTCTAATCGGTGTTGTCGTAGGTTGATTGAAATGTGACAAAAGTGTGTCAACTCTTTCAACCTGCGAATTCAAGACATGTATGTAGAAATCAAGGGAATACTGAAAATATATTAATCAGATTCACGAAATAATGAATAGGGTTGTAAACGAACCGGACGAACATGAACGGAGCCCTGTTCATGTTCGTTCATTTAATTTTAACTGGACAAATAAACGGACATGGAAGCTTAAACGGACGAATTTTCTTGTTCATGTTTGTTTATTAAGAAAATGAATTGTTCATCTTCGTTTATGTTCGTTCATTAAGACACTAAACGAACGCTAAACGAACATAAACGATCGAACATAAATGAAAATAGACAAACAAACATAAATTTATTGAATTCTTCACAATATATTGTTTTATAAGTGTTGTTTTGTTTAAACAAACCAATTTTTAAAATTATAAAATTAAAAGATATGATATATGAACATAAATAGATAAATAAACATAAACGAACGCCTAATTGGACGTTCACGAACATAAATGAACGAACGAGAATTTTGTTAATGTTCATTCATTTAACTGAACGAACGTAAAATATTATTCATGTTCGTTTATCTAATAAACGAACAAACATAAACGAACTTTTTACCGAACTATTCATGAAATGTTCACTGTACAGCCCTAATAATGAAGATTACAAAATATATATACACCGCATAAAGTCATGATTTTTTGAAAGTACATGCATACCTATCAATCGTAGTATGTTTTTATGAAAAGAACAAATTTAAAACTGTATTTTGAAAGTTCTATATATATAAGCTTAAAATATAAAGAAATGAAAAAAACATATAAATAAGAGTAGAACATCTGGCATATCCAATCTATACCATCTTACGAAAATGGACTGTGCACTTTTATTTTACGAAAATGAACTTTCAGCCCATCATATGTTAGATGTAGAACATCTGACACATCCAACGCACCAAACACACCGGTGCACCTAAGTTATATGTGCGCTTCCGAAAATGACAAATGCAAGCACACTCTTTCACCTATGTGTGCCCCGAACCTTTTGTGCGCCTCCGAAAACGACAAATGCAAGCGCACCTGGTGCTTATGTGCGCCTAGAATCTTAAGTGCGCATGTTTTCTTGTTTTCTTGATGATCGGTATATCCCATAAAGTCTATCTCAAATGAAGAAGAACACTTTTCCATTTCCATTTGCCCTCACCATCTTTTAAATCGATCGATGTATTTGTGTGTGTGTTTTTAATCTTGGTAGATGTTTTTGAATCTGAAAAAATGGGTGAGTGTTGTTGAAGGAGAAGAGAAAGGTGAGAGACTTGGGATGACAAACACAATAAGGGCCCGTTTGGTTTGAGGGTGTGGGTGGGTATTGAATAAAAGTAGAGTTTAATCTATTGTTTGGTAGTATTTTGATATCCGTGACATGAGTTTTGAAATAAAAAATTCATACCAACCTATTTTGGGGGCTTTTCATAAAACCAACCAATCAAACTTTTCTTTTTATTTTGTGAATTTTTGTTAACCATATATTTTCATTCATTTTTTTTTTTTTTTTTTTTTTTTTTTTTTACTAAATACGTAAAACCTATTAAATATACATATAAATTAAATATTAATTAATTTTCTAACTTTATTTTTTTCAAACCTTTTCCAAATCTGAATTCAATTCCAATCCTACATACAAACCAAACGCATCCTTAATAAAATAAATAGTCCACACTCTTATCAATGCTACCTCTCAAAAGCAGTTTTCTCTTGTACTTTTATTTAAAAAAAAAAAAAAAAAAAAAAAAAAAAGTTTGTCCGGCCTTATGAACTCTTTTTGTAAAATCATAAAAATTCGTCTATTTCTCGTAAAAAGGGTATGATTTCGGTTCATTTTGGTAATTTATTTTATAAATAACGTATTATTTTACTCACCATCCTTTGATATCTTTTATTATTTTTCCAGTGAAAAATCTTCTAGATGTTAAGTATTAATAAAGTCATATGAATAATGTATTGTGGGTTTGGACCAGTGGTCAAGTCTTCCATATTGCAGGTGGATGTCCCAAGTTCAATACTTGAGACAAGCCACTCCACTTACAATATGAGCTCTTGGAACACTTGTTATACTCGTAAAATTTTTTATTTTTTCCCCTTTGCTTATAACTTTCCGAGTTTCAGGTTTTTCATTTAATTATTTGCCCTTTTTTTTCTTTGAGGAGTAGCAAATTAAATAAAATGTTTAAGCAAAAAAACATATGATGTGGGAAGAGAATCGAGGAATGATATGGGAAGATGACACTACAAGTCTCGAGAGCGAACCTTGTCTTGAGTTTTTGTCAAGTTTTGATGACTAACCGTAGTATGAAAGCGTGGCTAAAAAATGCATTTACTGAACCAAAACAAGTGTTAGCATGGAAGTCTCAATCCTTCAATAATGTTATGACTTATGACATGGCCTAATGGTCCCTCGACTAAAGTACACGTGCTAAATATTATGTAAATTTAGCAATGGAAATCAATGGATAGAAAGAAGCCATTTGCAACTTGGTGTGCATTTGATATATCGTGTTCCCTATAATGCTTCTTCTTTCATATATAAGCTACTATCTCATGCTAGCTAGCTTATGACATACGAAATTCATAAGTCAAATAATAAGAAATTTGTAGCTGATCTTCTTAATTATGTTGATACTAATACATTAATGGAGTGTTTAACACATGTACGTCTATTTATATCCTGAGATTATGCTTGCTAATGAAAAATTACCGACCATAATGATTTGCTAATATATAACCGTGTCTTCGGTTTGGTCCAGTCTGGTTTGATCTTGCGCATAAGTGATCATTATGCTTTGTTGGACCCGATCAAACCCACCCAGACCTAAACCAAACATTTTGCTCTGGTTCGGTTTTAGTCCATCCGATTTTTTGACCGTCATTAGCTCTAGATTAGAGATATCTATTCATACGAAGCATCCAAGCCAAGTTTGTGAAGAGAAAAGATGCATCATCCTAACGTTTATGCTTAAAATTTTTCTAATCGGTGTTGTTGTAAGTTGATCGAAATGTCACAAAAGTGAGTCAACTCTTTCAACCTGTGAATTCAAGACATGTAGAATGGTAGAAATGTGTTTAGAAAGAATTTTGGAAGCTATAGCATTGCACGTTTGTGAAATGAGATTAACCTCTTCTCCAAGTGTGTACTTCTTCCGGGCTTGGGATCAAACATTACTGTAACCTATTCGACATTTAACCAAGATGAAACCGTACTTTTTATGTATACCCAACATTAGGTCATATGATTTTTTGTAAGTGCATGCATACCTATCGATCCTATAGTATATTTAAAAATGAAAAGATTTTTTTTTTTTTTTTAAGTACATCTTCACCGGCTTTTGAAATCTTTTTATATTTTTCCAGTGAAAATTCTCCATACATGTTCACTATTAACAATGTCATTCAAATGATGTATTGTGGGGTTGGACTAGTGGTCATTCAAATGAGCCAAGCCACTTCCTTCTCTTATTCAATCCCTGGACCACTTCTTATACTCATAATTTTTTTATTTTTATTTTCCGTTTGATGGGATTTTGATATTTATTTAAAATAGCAAATGATGTTGTTATACTACTCATTGCTAATATCATTAGTATTTAGTACTATAGCTTATTTTAAAAGTAAAGCAACTGCTTGCATATATTTTTTTGAATACTATTCGGCTAAATAACTTTATATCAAGCATTTTTCAAAGCGGAATCGAAGGAAAAAGAATATGTTAAAACACCATATATGATATATGTTAAACAAGATTAACTAAAAGTGTATCGAAAGAGAACTCAATGCATCGGAAACTCGTTATATAATTGGACCCTCCCGCAGCGAAGCACGGGTCGAACCTCCTCGTCTAAGAAAATGTTATACATGAATATTAAAGACAAATTATTGGCTTGGTATACATAAAGTTAATCACTTAATTGTAAAGCGAATGTTTTTCATCCAAAGTGTTAGAATATGGACATTATTTTAGTAGACGTATGTTAGGATCGAACTCGAGATCACGGGATTGCACACAATACGTATGAAGAGAAAAAGTAATAATTATTTATAAATGTTATAATTAATTATTAAACACAAAATAAATAATAATAATTAGTATTATTGATTAATGACTAATTATTTATTAAACGAAGATTAGGAAAGTAATACTAGACAAAACATGGAAACAAGAGAAGGTTCCGGAAACCCTATGTGGGTTCCAAAACCGATCGGCCCAAGGGAGTTTCCACCTCCTTATGTGCCTTGTGCTCCAAGTATTGATTAGTATATAAGCAAACCCAAGATGTAGGTTTTTCTCATAACTTGTACACACACATCTTGGTGTTTTTCTCTCCTCTCTTCTCCTTGATCGATTCTTATCAAACAAACCCTAAGGGTTTCGATTTTCATAAGATTAAAAAGGTTTTGTGTTTATTACTTGCATAAACTTTTTCTTGAATTAGTACGTGTGTACAAGAACGTGAATCAAACACACTATTGTTTGATTCTTGGATTGAATTACAAAAAGGTAAGGGGTAATTCTTATAATCCTTATTAACCCTAATTAGGGTTCTTGGTTCCGGAAGATTGCTTTGATTCTTGTTCGGGCTAGAATCATAAAGGTACGTTTACTATTTATGTTTTGATTAATTAATTACATATTATGGTCTTGTTATAATTGCTTCCGCTATGCTCACTTTGATGTACTTGGTTTATTTATATGAATGTCATGATATAATAATTCCAACAGTGGTATCAAGAGCCGTTATAATGTGTAATTAATTATCGAAACGCATAAAAATTGGATCTTGATTCGTTTAGTTACATGTTTTTTTTAGGGTTTATGTTTTTTTTATCCCTAACCCTAATTTTGGGTCGAATGACCTAAGGGTTTTTTAGGGTTTTGCTTTTATTTTTTTTATAAAAATTAATTAGAAACCCTAAGATGTCATGTAATTGTTATGCGTTTTAGTAAACGATCTTGGTGCAATGTGTTAATTGTTAAGCTAAATCCATGAAAAGTGCATGTTTGCATGGATTTTTATTGTTATAATTTAAATGGTTTAAATTGTTTATATGAATTAATGGTTAAGTTATATTGGAACATGTAAATTTATTAATAGATGTCAAATTGGAGAAGACTCCAATATTAAGTAATCAATTATGTGCTATGTGGTATTTATTTAATTTTGGCTTACGCAATCGATTTATCGATGTATGTGGCTCTTTTTCCAAGAAGAAGAAAGCCTCAATTGAATTAATACGTTATACACCTAGATTTGATTATTAATAGGACTATTGAATAAGATTTGCATGTGGCTACATGTTTTATACATATTTAATTGTTATGATTATGTATATTTGTTTATTTAGTTGTTTTATTTTTTATTGTATATTACTTGTTTTTGTTTATTTATTGTGTTAGACATGTTTATATAAACGAAAAGGGTAATTTTTGAATAGAAAAATAATACGGACTAAATAATGGCGAAATTGTTTTGGTTTTTAAGAGTTTAAAATTTTAAAGGATTGGTTGATTGATGTTTTTGTACGTAATGGTTAAATAGGCTCGACCGAAGTTTACACACTACAAGATGGGTATAAGGATGGCAACGCATTAAATTGTGGCCTTAGATAGACAACATTCATGTCTTAACGCTCGTTTGTGTGTAAATTAGACTTACCGAACAACCATTACATGTACATTGTCATCTTAAGGGTGAATAATCCACAATTCCACAATGATTATCCGAAACACTAAGCCTTCGGGCTTAAGCAAAAGTACGATATAGTGGACGATAATTGATGGTTATTCTTTAATTGGTGAACCCGATACCTCAATCAAAACTTTGTTATTTTACTCTTAGCTAATTGGTAATAAAAATGTTTTGTAAAACCAATGTCATGAAGTTGTATGCATGCTTCTTCATACATTATTTTGATCACATCAAAATAGTTATACCCTTATAAAATTAAGTTGAATGCCATCTAATTAAGAACACTTGAAGTTGTAATTTACGTCATAGTGAGACTTGGCGAGATTGCAATGAAAAGGTAAATTTCATAAATTCATTGCTAGCAGATCAACTGATGTGATGGATTTGTGAGTTTGCAGTTTTTAAGTTAGACGACTTAAATTGAGTAGGAAGTGAGACTTGGACTCAAGGCATTAAGATGGGGATCAAACATGCTTACATTACAAATGTTTTGTGATTGTAAATCCCATAAATCTAGGAATTGCAATATGATATTGGCAATTATTGTTCGACAATTACCTTGTTGAATACTATCATTACTAGCAGATCAACTGATGTAATGGTACTATGTCAATTTAGGATCCTAGCTTTAAGAAAATACTATGGTTTATATGAATATTTTCCATTGGGTATTTTATTTTCTTAAAGATCTAATTATCGAAAATACTGAAATTGAATTGTGTAATTCGTTTTAATGTATTAATGCAACGTTCAAACCGTAAACGCACTTTGGGCTTTGGTAAATTGATCTAGTTCTGTTTTCAAACAAATGTTTGAATAAGAAATATTTACTTAAAAGACATAAGAAGTCTCCTTTCTATGAAGGAAGAGTGAGACACAATCCTATTCCTTTTCATGAATGAGAAAGGATAATAGGAATATTAGATATGTCTAAATTCTAATATAACTCAAAGCAAATTTTTTAATAGTTAAGAAAATTGTGAATATTTTCCATAGGGATTTTATCATCCTCATTCGGTGATCAAATTCATAGTAACAAATATGATATTTGGTTAACAGAAAATTATGAGTTATTATAATTAGAAGCTAGACTAATTACTGCAAAATGTTTAAAGACAAACTAGTTGTTTTTACTATTTTAAAGGTGCTACATACATTGTAGGATGGTAGACCTATTAAGGAAGAAATTGCATGCCCAATTTTTCAAGTTAAAAGCATTTGGTGGATAGTCCATCATTTAAGTAGTAGAATACACTCTTTAGTGCATAAGTAATTGTTACGTATGGACATTCAAAGGTGTAGGAAAGTTAAAAGCACACTATTTTCTTTCACTTGATATGAAACATTTACAATGTTGTCAAATTCAGTGGGAGTATTGTGTACTTATCACTAAATAAGGAATTATTGTAATGATCTTTAATTCAGCGGGAGTTACAAGCTTTGATATCTTGGTAGCTAAAGATAATTACTTTCCAAATGTAGACACTCATACTTTTAAGGATAAGTATTGTACGTTTCCTTACTAGACATTGTTGTTTTACATATACTTGTTATGCTAAAATCTATGACACAATCATATTGAACACATAAACAAATGCATGACATGTTGTTTATCCACTATATGAGGTTGTTCCATGCACAAGTGGGAGAAATGTTATCTTTAATGTGTGCAAGAAACAACTCATAAAGATATGATTTAAAGGATTCTCTTGACTACAAGGTAAGAGAATAATGTTCTAATATTAATTCAAGAAATACTTGGTGTTACAATTTATGTTATGTGAGAGCTTAACTAGATTGCAACAACAAGGTGAATTTCATATTTCATTACTAGCAGATCAACTGATGTAATTAAACTATGAGAATTTGCAGTTTCTAAATTAGAATAATGTTCTAATATGAATTATACTAAGCTAATTCAAGAAATACTTGGTGTTACAATTTATGTTATGTGAGAGCTTAACTAGATTGCAACAACAAGGTGAATTTCATATTTTCATTACTAGCAGATCAACTGATGTAATTGAACTATGAGAATTTGCAGTTTCTAAATTAGATACCTATTAGAACATGTGTCAATATGATATCAAGACTACTTTAATTTATAGATTTATGAATTCATGGAATGACATAAATTAATTAAGTAATCTAATGCTACTTCAATCTGAATATTTAAATGAAGAAATAATGTTATTTACATTATTGTGAAGTAATAAATTAACTTGAAATTACTATTGAAACCAAAAGATGGTGTTCATAATTACTTTAGTTAAACATGTTTATGTTTCATTGTAAAGATATAAACATAAAGTCTTTTAATTGTTACAAGACTTATAATAAAGTAAGACGTTATCTTGTTGTGTCTTTTAATTAAGACATATACATGAAGTTATTAAATGGTTAAATGACTTATAACGTATAGTGGGATTATAACAGTTTATGTTTTCTTGTAAAGACATGAACATAAAGTAACTTTGTAAAAAGTACTTGTGTTATAAAGCATGTAATTGGCTTGAAAATTATTATACCATTAAAATGACTTAGTTGGTAAATAGACAAGTCAAAACGAATATGGTTATCTTAAATATTGTTAGATTGTCTTGCAATATTGATACTAATGAAATATCAAATTTTTATGGTATGTTCAGTTAGGAAAATCAAACTCATGTTATATTGTTTGATTAAAGATAACTATGACTTCTTTTCTTCCAAAAGTTATCAAGGTTAGAATGTTGAGTATGACTTGGACATATTTAATAAAACTCCAACATAGAAGATTAATAAGACATTATCATATGATGGAATGTGATGAATGTGATGAATCACATTAAGTCTTAAATTGAAGTTCTAAATTTGTTTAACTGCTTATGAAGAGGTTGTTAACAAAGTTAAGTCAGGAACTATCAATAAGTATTTGTAATATCCCAAAAGAGAACATTGTATTGTTTCTTTATTTGCTAAGTATTTAAAGATAGTCTTTAAATTACTAAAAGCAAGTGGGAGTTTTAATCTTTAAAAGATAAAATTACAAGATACATAATCTTCTAAAATACACTAGTAAATATCATGATGAAGTTTGACATTTAAATGTTAAATCTCAATATGATGGAATTATCATTCATAGAATAGCAAAATATCTCAGATATTTGATTAATATGCTGAGGGCTATGATTTACAGGATTATTGTAAACCTAATAATCATTATGATACATTACCAAATATGAAGTTGGGTAAAGTATACATGATATGAATGATTAAGATGATGTCCATAAAGATAATCAATTTTAGAAACTTGGTTTATCTTAATAGTTAGACTAGTAAATGAAGATGAGTTTCTTCAAAGATAAGGTAACCCTTGAGGTTTAAATCTTTGTATAGAAATCATATGGACAAAATTGTGCACGTATTTAATATATATTTTATGACAAGATTATTAATCACACTTAAGCAATTAATTGTGATTGAATATTCTATTCTAGACACATTAAATATATAAAGATTACGATTGTCATATTTAGTTTCATTTATATGAAATTGACAATAGAATATCAAAACTCTTTCATGAGTGATTACTTGAGCGAGGACGATAAGTAGTCAAAAGGAGTTTATGAATTCAAATAAATCTTTGGAAGTGTACAAAGTGCAATAATCCATGAATGGATAAATGCATGCATCTAGAAGATTATTTTATGTTTAATTATTAAAATCCATGTTTGGTTTATAATTGAAATAAGATAATTTCTAAGTATTCCTAAAAGCTAGTGGGAGTATTATGTTTAATTTCTTAAATCATATATGTTGTAAGACATATGAAAAGTAATATTTCATATAAGTAAATGTTGTGTTTTAGTATGGAATGAAACTTTACTTGAAAGATTTAGAAAATAAGACATATAACCTTGGAATCAATGTTTATAGTTGAAACATGTGCGGTAAATAAATCTAATATATAACATGATATATTATTTGGAAAGTCTGAATAGATATGTATGACATGAATAAAATCTAAGTATGACTCATAGATTTTCATGTATATCATGTTTTATTGTATCATACTTGATTACAAGATGATTTGGCAATATTAATATCTAATTAAAGGTTATTAGATAACTTGTGTAATATTCTAATAAGAATATGTTTGATTATAGAATTACATCCTAAATCTGGAACAACTTCCAAATTCTATAGATGAACAATTTTTCAATTGTTGTGAAAATTGTCATAGCCAACAAACTTGAAAGTTTGAAGGGCATCAAACATTACACAATAGATATTATAGTTTACGGAAAGTTTTAATAGCATATTGTTGTAGCATACAATGATGCTAATGAAATTGAGATGACACTCAATGCTAGTTATGGTAAGGATTTAATCCTTGGCTGTTACTAGTTATGCTTACTAAAAGCATAGTTGCATTATACATTAAAAGAATAAGAATACTTTAAACTTTAAAATGTTTGGAAGTTTAATTATCATAAATTGGTGGTTAAGGATGTCTCACATTTTTATGAAATATGGCATTATCAAAATATTTGACTATGCACATATAAGAATTTCAATAGTTGAATTCTTGAAATAAGTATTCTTAAAATTCCGATAGATCAAAGTTGGTGATTTATGTCTTGTCAACAAGTATGAATGTCATTGCTTGAGACATAATTCATCAACAAGAGTTATCATGCATTGATCTATTTAGTATTTGGATAAGGGATGTTAAACAATTATTATAATAAATTGAAATACATGGTATGTTTAATTAATAATATATTGTATCCTATATTTGTATGTTTAAATCCATGAATAAAGGTTATTCTTAAATTGTCCGTTGTCAGTTAATAATATGGGAATATTATTAAATTAAGACAAATCTGAATGTTGGTATAATATACTTAAAGTATATTGATGCGTAGTCATGCCATTTCAGATGATATTCGATGATACTGAATATAGGACTTATCCCAACTACATGTTGTTACTTTATGGATTTTGTTATTAAGTAAATCGTGAGAAGTTATCCTCAGACTTGAGATGCAAGATAAGTGTCATGAATGTAGTACATTTTTGTGGAACAACTTAACGCTATACGTAACTGGTAGTCATAAGGGTTGTTTTCGGAAGTGTTACAAAGTTTGTGGGTTTTGCTTGTAGTCAAGATAGAATTTGTTCCTTCAAATTTATTTTTGGAGTTTAATACTGCTGGGCCCCTCGTAGGGTTGGTAAGATGCATGTGCGGCCGCACCCAATATCTCACCTGAATATGTTCAGAAGATTTGGTAATCTTGATCAATCATAAACAACGAGAAACAGAATGGTTAATCAAGGAATGACTTTAATCCATATCCTTATTAACGTGGTATTAGAAACAAAAGGATAATAATAATGAGAAATCATTAAAAGGTTTTCCAGGAGCCTTACTCGAGATCATACTAGAGGCATCGGCGTGTTGCAAGACGCTAACCGATGTGATTACACTATTAAAATATGTCCAAGTGGGAGCTGTTAGAATATGGACATTATTTTAGTAGACGTATGTTAGGATCGAACTCGAGATCACGGGATTGCACACAATACGTATGAAGAGAAAAAGTAATAATTATTTATAAATGTTATAATTAATTATTAAACACAAAATAAATAATAATAATTAGTATTATTGATTAATGACTAATTATTTATTAAACGAAGATTAGGAAAGTAATACTAGACAAAACATGGAAACAAAAGAAGGTTCCGGAAACCCTATGTGGGTTCCAAAACCGATCGGCCCAAGGGAGTTTCCACCTCCTTATGTGCCTTGTGCTCCAAGTATTGATTAGTATATAAGCAAACCCAAGATGTAGGTTTTTCTCATAACTTGTACACACACATCTTGGTGTTTTTCTCTCCTCTCTTCTCCTTGATCGATTCTTATCAAACAAACCCTAAGGGTTTCGATTTTCATAAGATTAAAAAGGTTTTGTGTTTATTACTTGCATAAACTTTTTCTTGAATTAGTACGTGTGTACAAGAACGTGAATCAAACACACTATTGTTTGATTCTTGGATTGAATTACAAAAAGGTAAGGGGTAATTCTTATAATCCTTATTAACCCTAATTAGGGTTCTTGGTTCCGGAAGATTGCTTTGATTCTTGTTCGGGCTAGAATCATAAAGGTACGTTTACTATTTATGTTTTGATTAATTAATTACATATTATGGTCTTGTTATAATTGCTTCCGCTATGCTCACTTTGTTGTACTTGGTTTATTTATATGAATGTCATGATATAATAATTCCAACATGTCTTTTTTATTTGCCATTTGAATTGTTTGGGCCAATTGTTATTTTGTTATTTTAATGTTATACATGAATATTAAAAACACGGTTCTTATACATGTTGTTGTTGGTTTTATAGCATATGTGTATGAGGTTAGAAAGAGTTTGGGCAAGAAGATTACATCATATGCAACACACCATCACCCATTGATGCAACAAAGTCTAACGATGGTTACTCGGTGGTCAAGTTGAACCAAACTGGCCCTAAATATTCCAATAGTGGAATAATTAACAACAACAAGATTATCATTCATGTCATAACTGGTCAAAGGTGTTCTCCTCTAGCTCCAGATCAAGCTCAAGCTTAAGCTCAAACTCAAACTGTAGCTAAAAAAGAAGGATTCTTATATTTTGTTTTCTTCGCTCTATGCTTTACGTCATGCATTGTGTTCTTAGTTGTGATGGCGGTGTGGATTGGCATTTTGATTTTTGTGGAGAGTCAAAAGAGGCAGCGAATTTTAATTGGGCCGATTAACAACCTAACGACTTGAGTGCACAAATAGTTCCATGGCCGATGCTCTAATTATCTGATCGTATGAACTTCTTATTCTGCAAAAGGAATTTGGGAGCTTATCTTATTGATCATGCTGATAGTAATATAATTATTTCAAGTTAGATTGGTTACCTATGTTGTTTCATAAACTTATCTACTGCATATGCTATCAAACCAACATGAAAAAACTAAAAAAGACGGAGGAAGATGAAAGTAGCAATTTAAAATTATATTTGATATAAACTGTAACTACATAATCTGAAAAACAAAATCATTGACGAGCATTATAAGGCTCAACACCAACCAACCAACGCAGCAAAACCCCCTTTTCGATTTAGCATTATCCAAGTCAAGTGAGAAAAAAGTTTCTCTATTCCTCAACTAAAAACGCCCAATCTTGAAATGATTTAGCGAAAACAGTTTCTCGATTCCTCAACTAGAAACAACCTATCATGATATGATTTAACGTTGACAATAACATCTAATAAATACTTGGAATAAATCGACTAGGCTAACTCAGTTGGCCACCAAAATTCCTTAGGGGCTTGAGAGTTTGGTTAGGGGAGGTCTCATGTCCGAGTCCCACCGGAGACTTTTACCCCTTCAGGCGGAATAGGAGGAAGTTCAGCACCACAACTAACAATTAATGACTAAACATCATTAACAAAAAATTAATGACTCATACAAATTAACAAGCGAACTATGACCCATATAGTTTGTTAATCCACATAGGCAATAACCCACTCATTATATAGTATTAGTATCAACTTACACGACTGATATGACTATAGTATATAAGATACCAAGTATTCTTTTCTACTAACGATGTGGGATAGAAAGAAGCTCTTATCTAAAAATGTTTATAACATGTGAGTGTAGACTATTCATTTTTTTAAGCTTGTTTTAAGCCAATGGTTGTTTAGTATATACGCTACCAAGTATTCCTTACTTCTCCACCACTTTCCTTCTGACGCTTTGAAGATTTTTACATGATTCATAGTTCTTTAAATTCACAACTTTTACCAATGAATTTAGCATGCTTTTTTTTAGTATGTAATATTCTATTGATAGCGTATTTAGCAGCTAAAAAAAAGCACAGGCAATGTGATTTACTTCATGCATTGTTACCATAGTCTACCACGTGCATTCAACTAAAGATGAGAGTCGGAATTAGGACTGTGTTTCATGTACATGCAAAGCGTGGCAAAAAAAATGCATATATACCCTTAGTATGTTTAAAGTTTAAGAACAAATCTAAAAGGGAAAATGACATGAAGATGTAACTAAAGATACGATATCATCAAAAAACTTCGATCTAGACGGCTTATTATCATCAAATAAGGAGCGATTCCGAAATCCCCATATGAACCACCAAGCAACATAGAAAACGCCTTCCATTAATCTTTTAACAATAACCGGAAGCGTAATAGCAGAAAACCAAACCTCCCATTCCGAAAACAAAGTCCAATGCTGAAAATCCATCTCCCACCATCGACACACATGGTGAAGCACCTCCTGAGCTAAAGAACATCGACACTAGTACAAACGAGGCTTTCCCCGGCAACTTTTTTACCCCCTTTCCGTCGACATGTCCACGGAACCATACCTTCCCGTCGACATGTCGACGGGAACATAAAGACAGTTGTGCTTCGTCGGGAACAGTGTTCCCATCGACAATCACCGTCGACATTGTGGGTCCCACATCGTTTTCCAGTCAAAGGAATTTGATGTCCGTCAAATTCTTCCCGTCGACATGTCGACCGGAACATATAACTAATTAACGTTTTAGTTAGTTGATTATAATTATGTTTTATATAATACCGTCGACATGTCGACGGTATCATTAAAAACAAAAATATTGTTTTTAATATTATGCCGTCGACATGTCAACGGCATAATATTAAAAACAATATTTTTGTTTTAATGACGGTATCTTAAATACCGAATATTTATGTTTTAATGACGCCGTCAACATGTCGACGGTATCATTATTACCATCCTGCTAACAGCAGGCTGCAAATATTACAATTTTCCAGATTTTTCGGAAAAAATCTACCAAAAACTGTAACTGTAATAGCACCTATAACCACTCAATATCAACATGTCCTAAACGTATAACTCGCCATCGGCTATTACACTTGCAAAATATCGCTAAACACCTTCAAAATGCATAAAAACATATAAAGTCTACAAAACGGGGTGTGGTAATATCTAAACCTAGCTGCCATATCCACAAATGTTTTAAAGACGGCGACGTTCAAGTCGCCAAAAGGTTAAACTATACAATACTAACATATGGGTCGCCAAAATATTGTTTCAAGCATAAGTACAACACAAAATACCCAAGTTTGTACCTCTACATCCAAAATCACTCGTGATCATCAGTAGGACCCTCATCATCGCCAGAACCATCCTCATCGCCTCTGCGACTCCCGCTCCCTCCAGCTGAACCACTACCTCCAACGCCACTGCCTGAGCCATCCACGTGCTGAGAACCCGCCTGACTAACATACTCGTTCCATCGCGTGTTGGAGGAGATAAAACCTGTGATCAAATCAATCTCCGCCTTCAAGGCCTTACGCTCTTCAGCTTCTCGACGGCTCTTCTCCTCGGCCTCAGCAATCTTCTTCTCAGCCTCAGCAAGCTTTTTCTCCATCTCAGCGTATTCTGAAAATGAAACAATCAAAATTAAAAAAACATCTATTGCAATACTTAATTTGAGTCATGATCGAGTAATCTATAATTAATATATTATCAAACTGTACATACCTGGAGGTGGAGGCGGGGTGTATGGTAACGGTGGCCTGGAGAGCCCGGGTACGACCCTACCCCGTCCGGCGATGTGGCCCCGCTGCTTGCCCTTTAAAACCATCGCAAGTATCTGCTCCTCCGTGTACGCCACCCCTTCCGGCGTATTCGCTCCCAGATCTCGCAGCCGGACCATCTCTTCCTATTTAATTGAGAAAAAAATTGAAAATTTAAATATATATGTAAGTGTGTGTGTGTGTGTGTGTATATATATATATATATATATATATATATATATATATATATATATATATATATATATATATATATATATATATATATATATATATATATATATATATATGTGTGTGTGTGTGTGTGTGTGTGTGTGTGTGTGTGTGTATCTTTATTTTCAGAACCCTGTTAAGTGCGAGAACTCCAATTTTGCATTAGAAAATATGCATGTTCATATAAAAATGTATGTTTTCTTACATACACCTGAATACACATAATACATGTTTATATAAAAACCTGTTAAGTGCAATAGAGCAATGCAAAATGGTTTTATTTTTAGAACCCTGTTAAATGCGGGAACTGCGAGAACTCCAATTATGCATTAGAAAACATGCATGTTCATATAAAACATGTATGTTTTCTTACATACACCTTAATACGCAGGCATGTGTATGTAAGAAAACATACATGTTTTATATGAACATGCATGTTTTCTAATGCAAAATTGGAGTATATATATATATATATATATATATATATATATATATATATATATATATATATATATATATCCTCACTCCCTACAAAAGGCTGGAGGTCCTTTTCTACCTTAGGTAGAACCGGAAGCAGCCTCTCTACCTTAGGTAGAGGTAAGGCTGTCTACATATCAACCTCCCCCATACACCGTGGAAGACGGTATTGGGACCCATAACCCGTGGAAGACGGTATTCGGAGTTACTTTATATATATATATATATATATATATATATATATATATATATATATATATATATATATATATATATATATATCGGGTTAATTACAAGATTATGTTTCAATGAATCATTAAAGTGCGTGTTTGGGAAAATAAATAAATAAATAAATAATAAATTAAAAAAAAAAGATACTTACATATTGAACACGAGCCTCATCCTACAACCACATACCATCATTGTCACAGTGTGTATCGTAAAACGACTGGATGAGCGACGGGTATTGTTTGTCCTTGTTGTTCTCAAACTGTATATACACATGCATATATATAAGATGAAACAAATTAAAAATGGCAAATCAAACACCATATTTATTTTAATTAAACTTAAATACTTTTATAAAATCAAAAGTAATTACTTTTATATAATTATAATAAAATAATTTTTTAAAAATAAAATGTGTCTTACGTAGTCGTGGCGAATAGCGGCCAATGACTTGGAACCGTGGCGGCTGTACACCTTCAACTTCTTTCAGTTCTCCTTGTTCACAGCAGCACGCTTCAGGTTCTTATCATTCATGTAAAACTTGATATGCTCCTCCCACACAGATGGCTCGACGTTCGGAGGAGGGTTTCTTCGTATCTCATCCACTTTTTCAGGCCCACCCTCCCCGTCGAAGTAAACCCTCTTCATCGTGTCCTTGTTGTCAGAGTAGACCTTAGCAATGTACGCATTGAGGCCCGCCGAAATGGTTTTCCAATCGGGTGAGAGCATGTGGGTCTGCAAGTCGAAGAATTCCTGCAAACAAATTTAAACAAATATACACAATTAAACAAATTTAAATAAATGTACACATTCAAAGAATTAAATATAAAGACATAATTAAAAAGATAAATAAAATAACTGATCCCGAGTCAGTTCATGAAGCCCTGTCGAGTCGCTTCGTCAAGTTTGTGCCAGGAGGGATAGTGCAACGGCAAGGACCTAACCAGCTCGCCAACATAGTTACTGAACCACGCGCGGTTGGGCCCAACATGAGTAAATGTCCTCTGATCACGATACTCGAACTCGATCAATTGCGGGCCCGATTTAGTCACAGCTTTCCTGAGGTCTAAGTTTTTGTTGGCTTCACGGACCTATGCCCTGCCGCCATCCCGACCTCCAACCCTGCCGCTTGTCTCGCTCTACCTCCTCGTCGAGGTTTTTGTGACGAACCTACAATTGAAGTGAGTGAAAACGTTAAAAAATAACAAGTAACAAAATTCAAATTATCAAGTTTAATTTTCTTACCACTACGGTGACCGCTAGTAATCGAACGATAAGGTGGTGGTGGGTCATCGGCACCGTCACCACCGTGACCTCGCGCTACTGCTGCCATCTGTAAAAGTACAAGTTGAATTAACATATAGAAATTCGGGAACAAATTAACATAAGCATGCACACATTCAAATACATACACATTTAAATTAAATATACACATTTAAACAATCCATAATGATGAGACGAAAAATGATCCGTTTTTAGGGGGTCATTTAAGCCCGAATTCAACTTTATTTGATCAAATATTTCCCTAAATCGTTCCTTTTGTGATTTTAGGTACTTTGGGAGTGAAATCTAGAAAAGGAAGCAATTCGGACGTTTTTGGAGCATAAAAGTGAAGAAAACGCCAAAGTCTTAATTTTCCATGCTGGGAACAGTAGGTGACGGCGTCAAGAGTAATTTCCTGACGGCGTCAAGAGCAAAATTCCATGATGACCCAGTACAGATTTGACGGCGTCACGAGGGTAGGGCGTCAAGAGTAAAAGTCATGACGGCCTGGAAATGATTTTGTCTTGACGGCGTCAAATGTAGATCAAGGCAGTCCGAGTATGGTTTTGGCGGCGAGGTGACGGCGTCACAATGTTTGTCTTGATGCCGTCAGACCCCTTTTCCTATATATAGTTTTCTAATTTTTCACATTTAAGGAGAGAAGTTTTGGAGAAACCCTAAGTACGATTTTGGTGTAACTTTACAGGTTTTTCAAGGGTTCCAAACCCTTGATACCTTGCATGTGTAATCAAGATAAGTGTTCCTTTAATTCAATCAATATGTCTATGTGTTGGTTGTCTATATCTTGTTCTTGTCTTAATTCCATCATGCTAGGCTAGATCTATCTTGTGTTTGCTTAGATCTAATGAAACCTAGATGTTAATTATGTGTTGATTACTTGTTAATTCTTGTCTTGGATGAATGATTTATATGTTAGGCTTAAGAAAACTGGCAGATCTCCAATTGGTAACATGCTTGAACGTCTTAAGAAACATGAACCAACGCGCACTAGGTCTTTATTGGTTGTATTTAATGCATGACCCACTGTTTACAATCCCTATAGTTGTGCTGGGCATGGTGTAGGAGGAGATAAGAGCTCATAGAATTGGGGAGTTATGTGTGCCACCCCATGAATGGTATTAAGGAATACGATCCGTCATCCATGCAATTATAACAAGTAATTAACGTGTAAAAGATGTCTAGGGAGTAGTGAAATCTAAGTAAACACATTTTCTCCAATTACTGCTCACAACTTTAGTATAATTTAGTTTATTTTCATTTCTAGTATTTTATTTTGATTGCATCTTAGTATTGGGTTAGTTGAATAGCAACTAATTCCGCCCAAATCCTTCAAACCCGAGATTTTTAATTGCTTTCCATAAAATATAAAGATACAAAAATAATCATCCCTCACCTTTAGAACTAGTATTTAGGCTTTCTAATCCTAGCGACACTATTCCTAAGCTGAACGATCAATCCCCCGGTACTTGTCACTATACTATACTACAATGATCAGGTACACTGCCTGGTGGGGGTTGTAAGCTTCTCGAGATCCCTCGAGAGGTAAAGCCTGTTGCGATTCCCACGCATCACATAACAATTTCATTCAAATAAGCTAAGTGTCGTTTTACAAGTTACAATTTAAGATCAATCTGCTACATCTACATCACTATCATAAACAGCATGAGTCGCATCTTCAACTTCATCATCATAATTGTTTGCATCAGAGTCTGCTAAATCATAAGGATCGTCGTCCTCATCATCAATAAATTCATCGTCGTCATCAACATGAATGATTAGTGGTGGTGCCTCAACTAACGTTGATCGACCATCGATATTTAAGGTTTCAAATGCCAAATCATTCAAATTAGCAGACAGTTGGAGATTCGATGAGTTGTTGCCATGTATCACATCATCATCGTCTTCTGCCACAATGACATCCCAGGTTGTGTTGTGATTCACTTCTTGGACGACCTTCCGATGGACTGGTCGTCTGGCAGGATCTTCATGGTAGAAGACTTGTTTTGCTTGTGTTGCGAGAATGTAAGCTTGATCTTCAAACGCTGTGCTACATGCCCAAATTTGTGTCATGTTGTTTCTAGTGTTATAACGTTCGACTCTACCTCTTTTGACCAAGTCGAACCACTTAACTCGAAACAACACAACTTTGAACTGGGTATACGCGAACTCCAGAATTTCTTCTAGTTGACCATAATACATTTCTCCTTCCTTCTCGCCAGGAGAACAAATTCCGCTGTTTTGAGTTGTACGTTTTACATCACGGCTGTGTACAACAAACTTCACACCGTTGACTACGCAAGAGTGAACTGAGGTTACGGTCGATAATGGTCCACAAGCCAAAGCGAATAAGTCGGGAGTACAACTTGGGTCATTGTCTGTTTAAAGTTTACCGATCTATGAATAAAGATAAGAATAGATGGAGATGAGTAATATATATAATCGTTATTTATACAAGGAAATACATATAATAAGTTTACCTTCGTCTGAAACCATCTAGGAAATTCTTGTTGCATGTCGCTATCAGGATGTTCACTGAAAATGGACATGATATTAGAATTAATCGAAAAGATAACTTGGGAAAAAGAAATTTCAAAATAAAAACGCGTACCTCTTGAACTCGTTCATGTACGCGTCGATCTCAGGACTGTTGTGAAGTACATACCATATCACTTTCTTCATTTCTTGTAGACCTAACCGAATAATTGTCACTTTACCAGACGTTTTACATAGTGATCGGAACACCTGGAAATCACTTGTTGGGCGAGGACAACCCTGAGATGCAGTGGGACGATTAAATTTTGTCCCAATTTCGCCCCGAAAATAACGAGAACAAAAAGTTAATGCTTCGTCTGCAACATAACCCTCCGCTATTGAACCTTCCGGCTTAGCTTTATTTCGTACATAGTTTTTTAGCTTCTTCATCTATCTTTCAAATGGATACATCCACCGAAATGAAACAGGCCCGCCTTGAAGAGCCTCTTCAGGTAAATGCATAACCAAGTGAATCATAATGTCAAAAAAAAGCAGGAGGATATATTTGCTCGAGACTGCACAAAATTTTGATCAAATTGTCTTTAGCTTTCACCATGTCATTCACCATCAAAGTTCGGGCACAAATTTGCTTAAAGAATGAACAAATCTCGATTAATGGTGTATAAGTCGGTGTGTCCAGGTATTGCTGAAGTCCATAAGGAAGTAACCGTTGCATCATTATATGACAGTCATGAGACTTCATGCCCGTTATATTGTTATCATCTTTGGTCACTTTCGACTTGAACTTGGATCCGAACCCATCTGGCAGTTTAATTGTTTTGATGTATTGACAGAACATTTTTCTTTTATCGGGTGTGAGGGAGTACTTAGCTTGAGGCTTCGAGCACTTCCCGTTTTGTTTGTTTCCGAGCCACAACTCCTGTCGAATGCCCAAAGCTTGCAAGTCTTGTCTTGCCTTAGCGATGTCTTTAGATTTGTCATTCATTAACAAAGTGTTCAAGATACTCTCCAACACATTTTTTTCGATATGCATGACATCTAAATTGTGTTTTTGAGTAAGAGAAGACCAATATTCAAGCTCGTAGAAAATAGACCGTTTAGTCCAGTTCAGGTCGGTTGTAGTATTACGTTTTATCTTCCCACCCCCATAATCTGGATATTTCCCCGGCAGACGTGTGGGTAATATTGCAAGTTGAGTAAAGATATCAGCCGGAGTATCTTTTTTAGGAGGATCTGTAAAATCAGGTGCACCATTGAATGTAGTAGTATCCCTCCTCCATTTATGGTTTTTTTAAGAATCTTCTATGGCCAACATAACCTATTTTGCTTATCACGCGCGTAGCCGGAGTGCCTACTTTGCATGTAGGGCATGCGTAGTAACCTTGCCCACTCCAACCTGACAAACTACTACGAGCAGGAAAATCATTGATGGTCCATAAAAGCATCGCTCTCATGTTGAATACTTTGTCTGTAACAGCGTCCATAGTCGGGACACCTGGTTTTTCCATAATTCCTGAAGGTCATCAATCAAAGGCTTTAAGTAAACATCAATGTCCTTCGTGGGTGATTTAGGTCCAGGAATCAACAACGTCAGCATCAAAGTAGTCTCTTTCATGCATAACCATGTAGGAAAGTTGTATGTTGTTAAGATCACATGCCACATGCTGTAAGTCTGACTAAGGTTGCCGAACGGATTGAAACCATCAGCAGCCAACCCTAATCAAAAGTTTCTCGGTTCGTTAGCAAATTCCGAATATTTACCGTTGTCAAATTTCTGCCATGCTTCACCATCAACCGGGTGTTGCATCATACCGTTTACCGTAGACTTTCCAGTAGCATGCCAAGTCATATGTTTTGCGGTGTGAATAGATTTGTACAAACGTTGTAGCCTAGGAATGATAGGAAAATAACGCAACACCGTGTTAGGAACTTTCTTCCCCGTTGTGTTCTTGTCTTTCCATCTACTCGTTTTACAGACCGGACAATACTCAAAATCTTCGGCACCAGTCCCCCGATATAAAAAGAAATCATTTTCACAAGCATGTATCGACTCATACCCTAACCCGACCTTTTTAAATGTTTTTTTTTATAGCAGAGTATGATGGTGGGAGATTGTAACCTAACCTGGGAGGAAATACCTCCTGGAGAAATTTTAGCGTATTGTTAAATGAAGTATCACTCCATTTACCGTTGACCTTCAGATGCGTAAACTTTGACATAAAATCCAAGGTTGTCATAAAGTCACAACTCGGGTAAAGAGGCTGGGTGGAACTAGCAAGTAACTCTTCATACTCGTTACGTACAGGAGGTGTCGTTGCTTGAGCTGGCTCGTTACTTGTCTCGCCAATATTTGGAAGAGTTGGCTCATTTTGTTCATTATTTGGAGGAATATCAAAAATATCATTAATGCACGCACGCATGTCACTCATCTCACATTGTGTTGTGTTATCTTGTATAGGAAGAGGATCCGGTTCACCGTGTTCACGCCATTGTATATAAGTTGGGTCCCACCCATTTTGGCTTATGTGGCTTTTAAGTAAGAAGAGAGATACCCATGGAACATTACAACAAAGACGACATGGACATTTTATGTTGCCGTAACTATTCAATAACGGCTTGCAATGTTCAATGAATGCAGCAAGACCATCAAAAAACTCTTTTGAAACACGACTGTCTAAACGGGTCCAACTCTTATCAAGTATCATAACTGCATATTGTTTTGTTCAACTCTTAGTTATTACACATTCAAAATATTCGACACATAAACACATATAACCATGGAATAAAGGAAAGTTGTTTTGTTCACCTAGTGCAACTATGGAAGGCAATCCTAACCCACTCTTTGAATGATTCATCTCATATATGAATGCGTATAACTGATTTACTGTCTGAGAAAATTTCGGCAGCATTTCCCCTCAACTCCCCAAATATGTGCATTAAAGACATATTCGTAGGAGTAAAGGAGAAACACTGTCGAAATCATCTCAAATAGTAAATCAATTATACGCATCCATATCCTAAATGAGACAAAACATTAAAAAAGCAGTCCCAAACAGGGGACTTTCCGAAATTAATTACTAATAAATTAATTTCGGACGGGTTTTCTATAGGATGATTAACTTCAGACGGGGACTTTCCGAAATTAATCACTAAAATCCTAACACATTCACAAAAGTCTAACAATAACATATATTTTAAGTTAAACAATTAGATTATAAACAATTGTTTGGTTTTCGGTTTATGTTTCATAAAACTATTTTGTTATTTTGAAACTTATTTTTGTGACTTATTTTTGAAACTATTATGAAACATAAGCCGAAAACCAAACAATATATCTACGAGCTTATGGCTTATTTGGTTTTCGGCTTATGTTTCATAAGCTTATTTTTTTTTTACTTATTTTGAAACTATTTAATTTAAAAAGTTTCAAAATAAGCCATAAAAATTAAGCTTGTGAAACATAAGCCGAAAACCAAACAAACCATAAGCCCGTTATATAAGCCGAAACATAATCAATCCGCAAGCTAATATATTAAAACTATTATACAATTAACCAATATATTAAAACTAATATTTTTCAAAACCTTACAATTAACCAATATATTAAAACTAGTATACCATATATACTAACCAAACGCCAACTAACATTTAACCAATACTAACTTCACATTTTTAAAATGAATCTTAGTGTGCAAAGGGATCCTAATTAAACGCAATATCTACAACTAGTATACCATATATACTAACCAAACGCCAACTAACATTTAACCAAACGCAACCAAACAACTAACCAAACGCAACCAAACTGCTACCAAAGTCCGTCTCGGCTGGAAAACTACAACTACTACCAAAGTCTAACATACCTAATATACTATACTAATATGTAAAAAATAATACGGATACGAAAAAAAACAGCATACTGTCTCGGGCTCTCGGCTGTGGTCTCGGGCACGGGCTGTGACCTCCGGTTGTGGTCTCGGGCTCTCGGTTGTGGTCTTGGGCTCGGGCTATAATAAAAGAGAGCAATGTTTTATATCAAAAGTTTAAAAACTTGGTCTCGGCTGTTGTCGTCAGGATACCAAAAGTTAATAAAAAAATAAAACGAGGTACATTACCTGCTGTCTTGGTTGTCTCGGCTCTCACCCTCGGCTCTGACTCTCGGCTCTCACCCTCTTTACCTGCTGCTACTGTATTAAAAAAAAATTATAACAAAAAGTAACAAAAATTTTATTAACAAAACTAAATAACAATTTTATTTACAATAATAATAACAATTTTATTAAAATAAATTACCTGTTAACGTGGAAAGAAAGGAGAAGAAAGGAGGAGGAAAGAATTAAACAAATGAGGTGTTGAGGAAAGAATTAAACATGGGAATAGGAGGAAGAGGAGGTGCACAGTGGTGCTCATGTGGTGGTGGTGGTAAATGTGGTGGTGTTCTTGGGGTGGAGTTGTGGTGGTGGTATAATGTGGTATATTGTTGGGGTGGAGGAGTGGTTGAGGTGGTGTGGTGTGGTCGTATAATAGCCGGAGGAGTGGTGGAGGTGGTGTGGTGGTGGTATAATCGCCGGAGGTGCTGGTGCGATGGTTTATTTTTTTTCTAAGTTATGAGAAATAATTGACCAGATTTGGTATTGCTTTTTATTATCCCGTCGACGGGAATAGAAAGGAATTTTTTTATTTTATTAATAATCCCGTCGACATGTCGACGGTAATATTACGTTATTTTGTCGTTTGCGTTTGGCGGTACGTATTAAATTTTCACGAAAATTTTGGCGGTTTTATTCCCGTCGACATGTCGACGGGAAAATAACTTTTATTAAAAAAATTTATTTATAATAAATACTTTTATAAAATTACTTCATTATAAATACTTTTATAAAATTACTTTAATATAATTAAAAAAATTTATTTATTATAAATACTTTTATAAAATATTAAAACATAAGTTTTATAAAATTAATAAACTAAATTTATATAATTGAAAAAAATTATTTATTATAAATACTTTTATAAAATTAAAAAAATATATATATTTAAAATTAATTACTTAAATTATAATTAAAAAAAATCATTTATTAAAATATAAAATAAATAATAATTAGAATATCACAAAATACTAAATCCCAACCATTAGATAACCTCGAGATCACAAACGGTAAAAATTCAAGTCTTGTATCCTTGACCCAATGTTTTATAAAAATTCAAGTCGAGATGCAATGGTTATACATGAGATGTTAAACGAACGAGTCGAGATGCAATGGTTATACATGAGATGTTAAACGAACGAGTCGAGATGCAATGGTTATACATGAGATGTTAAACGAACGAGTCGAGATGCTATGGTTATACATGAGATGTTAAACGAACGAGTCGAGATGCGACGGTTATACATGAGATGTTAAACGAACGAGTCGAGATGCGACGGTTATACATGAGATGTTAAACGAACGAGTCGAGATGCAATGGTTATACATGAGATGTTAAACGAACGAGTCGAGATGCTATGGTTATACATGAGATGTTAAACGAACGAGTCGAGATGCTATGGTTATACATGAGATGTTAAACGAACGAGTCGAGATGCAATGGTTATCCATGAGATGTTAAACGAACGAGTCGAGATGCAATGGTTATGCATGAGATGTTAAATGAACGAGTCGAGATGCAATGGTTATGCATGAGATGTTAAACGAACGAGTCGAGATGCAATAGTTATGCATGAGATGTTAAACGAACGAGTCGAGATGCAATAGTTATGCATGAGATGTTAAAGGAACAAGTCGAGATGCAATGGTTATGCATGAGATGTTAAACGAACGAGTCGAGATGCTATGGTTATACATGAGATGTTAAACGAACGAGTCGAGATGCAATGGTTATACATGAGATGTTAAACGAACGAGTCGAGATGCAATGGTTATACATGAGATGTTAAACGAACGAGTCGAGATGCTATGGTTATACATGAGATGCAATGGTTCTACCTAACAACTTTTTTTCTACCTAACACCTTATCCTCACAATATAAACACACACACACATACTCATCTCACTATATCTCTCTCTCTATCTCTCTCTAGCAGTTTCTGTTTTCTTGCGACAGCAGCATTTTCCGGCCGCCGGAATCTTTTTCTGGCCACCACCTTTTATCACCTCAACTTGTAGATCGGGCCACCCCCGTCACGATTCAACCACTCAACCTCACAACCACAAACATACACTGTTATCATGGTGAAGAAGATGGCAGAATTTGAAGCTTTTCCTTGTCCGTGTGAACGAGGAGACGTGATTCTGCGAGAATCGTGTAAATCTTACTCCCATGGTAAACTATATTATGCGTGTCCTTTCTCGCAGGTGAACAATTGCATATTTTTTCGTGTATTATATAAATAATTTGGTTAGTTGTTAAAAATAATAGTTTTTACTCTTTAACAGCCTGGGACAGAAGACCATGGATGTAATTTTTTTTACGGAAAGAGGAACGACTCGCCAAAATGATGATCGGTTCTCTGGGAGCTTCAACATCAAGCGGTTCTGGATCTACTCCAAAAAGGTGCTCAAACTGTCATGAAAAAAATCTTAGAATAACATGCTGGAGGCACAAAAACAGGTGCTGGAGGCACAAAAACAGGTGCTAGAGACAAAATTAAGGGTGCTGGAGGCAAAACTTGACATGGCAACGTATCCCAACCACGACCACGCATGTCAGTCGGATGCAATACTCCGTGACCTTTTAGGTGACATGGATAAATTTCATATGTAGTACTGTTATCGTTGTTGTTGCTGTTGTTTGCTGTTGTTGTTGATGTTATTGATGTTTAATAAAATGTTGTTGTTGTTGTTTAATAAAATGTTGTTGTTGTGGTAACTGATGTTGAACGTCCTTTATATTTTAAATTTGTACTCACAAATAATAGAACTGAAGGAGCAATAATTATCAAACACAAAGGCAAACTGTTTATTTAAAACAAGCAAGAGTTCTTAACCACTTGCATTTTCATACAGACTCAAACTAAACAACTCGACAACCAAACTAAACAACTCAACAACCAAAGGAAACAACTCAAACTAAACAACTCGACAACCAAACGAAACATCTCAAACTAAACAACTCGACAACCAAACGAAACAACTCAAACTAAACAACTCGACAACTAAAAGAACAGATCAAACGAAACAACCCGTTTATTTTTTTTTTTGCGGCTACTTCCCGCTTTACTCGAACTCGCACCATCTTTTCCCTTCCTTGCTCTCATTTCCTTGATATGTGCAAACGTAGCTTCAAGATTTGTGACCCTATTTCCCAGATTATCAAGTTTGGATTCCAACGTACTTTCAGCTTCGTCGTCACCTCTAACAGCAACAACTTGAGCTTCAGCAGCAGCTTGAGCTTCAGCAGCATCTAGCTCGTCCATGTACTCTTTGTAGTACGACTTTTTCCTACACCATTCGATAATCTTGTCTCTCATCCACGGTTCAACGTTCTTAAAAGAACCATATTCCTCATAAACTGCATGACCAAAAGTTAACATAACTTCATTAAAGAGGAGCTCGTGTGACAAGATTTTTGAGTACTCCTCTTCTAAAAAACTGTGCAACTACGCCAAGTCATGTGTGTCTTGTAAGAATTGACGATTGAATTATTTATGAGATGTGTAAAATGAGACGGAAATAATTTTGTGAGAATGTATATATAGGTAAAAAATGAGACGGGAATGTATTTGTGAGGATATATATATCCTGATTTTTGAAGATATATTCCCGTCGACATGTCGACGGGAAAAAGAACGCGGGAAAAAATCCCGCCCAATATTTTACCCATTTATTAAAAATATTTATAATTAGTAATATACTCCCGTCGACATGTCGACGGGACTCTCAAAACAAATAATTATTATGCTTAATCACACGTTAATTGTGGGAAAAAACGTGATTAATATATTCCCGTCGACAAGTCGACGGGAATATATTAGCGGGTAAATTTCGCGCCCAACTTTGGTGAATTATTGAGGTCAAAAAAATATGTTAAAATGTTTCCGTCGACATGTCGACGGGAAAATACTATTATGAAAAATTCAACGCAATGGGGCTCGGTTAAGCGTTTCTTTTGTCGTTTAGTGGGTGATGCCGTCGACATATTGTCGACGGGAAACCCGTCGACGCCTGTTCTCCTGTTTCTTGTAGTGCGAAATAGAATATGGTGAACATCCTCTACACTCGAAAGACAAACCGGGGACTCCAAGACAACACCCTTACTCACATATGATCATATACTTGGATACAAACCCCTCACGTAAAACCAATTACTCATACAATTATTAATGGAGTGTTTAACACGCGTACAACTAATTAATACTGCGTGCTAATAAGAACTAAATGTGTAAAACATTAGTTACTCATGTCAACACCATCGTTAGATACTGTTTATAAAACCTAAGAGGCTAATGCTTATACGAATTGAAGCTGACGAAATTTGAAAGTTTAGTATTTAAACTTACAAATTTTTTTGTTCCCTACAGTAGTGTACAGTTCTATATAAACTTAATTTATAAAGAAACGAAAAACAGATGTAAATAACGTACGCATCTTGTGTAAGTATTTTCCTCGCCATCCTTTTTTTTTTTTTTTTTTTTTTTTTTTTTTTTTTTTTTCAAGTGAAAATTTTCCAACATGCTAACTATTAATAAAGCCATTCATATGATGAATTGTGGGGTTGGACTAGTGGTTACATATTGAGGTAGAGGATGAGAATCCCCAAGTTCGATTCTTGAGCCAAGAGACTTCTCTTCTCCTTTCAATCTGTGACCATTACAAATACTCACTAATTTTTATTCTTTTTTCCTTTCGCCTTAACTTTTCCCAGTTTCTCATTTAATTATATTCTCTTTTTTTCTTTGAGGGCATTAAATTTAAGAAGATGTTTAAGAAAATGTTCAATGCATTTAACTAGAAATATTGTTTTACTCAATTCAAAATATCAAAACACTATCTTCAAACTCTTACCAAAATAAAAGCTTTTGTTTTATCCGGATGATCGATAAATAAGATTACTCAAGGAACAATAGCTTGACGAAGAAAGGGTCGGTTTGATAAAAAGAATTTTCTTTGGGGAAAATTGGATTAAAAAGAAGCATTTGACGCATAGATACTTGCCACCTTTTTAATGATTATCAAATGTTTTAGCGCTAAAACACTCAACTTCCTCATATAAAAATTAATGTTCAAATCTCGTTAGCTACATATTTAGGGTGACTTAGTAAAGGGTAACGGCTACGAAAATACTTCTGTTAGTCTCCTTCATCTGACCCAAGGATTTAACCCTCCTCAAATAATCTGAGCCAAGATAAGTTTGTGAAATGAGATTAACCTCTTCTCCAAGTGTATAATTCTTCCTGGTTTGGGATAAAGAAGGATTATATGACTTTTCATGTATACACCGCATAAAGTCATACTACCTCCGTCCCAATTTATTTGTCCACTTTTGATTTTCAAAGTTTTTCTTTGTTAACTTTGACCTTAAATATATTTGTTTGTGTTATTTAATATTTGATGCAAAATATATGATTAGATTGAGTTTTAAGTGTATGTTAGGAATTAAATATTCCATAGATTTGATAGATTTGATGATCTGAAACAAGAAGAATGAAACATGAAGAATACTGAAATGATAAGCAAAAGATACCGCTGAAGCAGAACAAGATTCTGCTGAAGGATTCTGCTGATGATGCGTTTCTGCTGATGAGCCTGCTGGTGCAGAAAAAGAGCAAAGATTCTGCTGAAGAGCAAAATAGTTCCACTGATGGATTCTGCTGAAGAAGGATTCTGCTGATGGATTCTGCTGCTAGTATAAATGAAACTGCTGCTGAATCAGTGAGTCATACTACTGAATGGATAAGGATGAAAGAAGATATTATGTGCATAAAAATCAAGTATATCTTTTAGATAATATCTTTCATAAGTTATCAAATTGAACACTCCAAAGTGAGTTGTAAACATAGATACGTGGTGTATCTTAGATGACTTGACATCCTAGTCATAAGCTAGATAGTAGATGACTAAGCTTATCAATTTTGTAATGATCTCCTTTATTCTATAAAAGGGAGATCATACCCCTTTAGACAAATGTGGTGGTGAGTGCATGATTCACAGTGAAACAAAGTGAACATCACCTCCATGGTGCTTCATACTTACATATTACAACAACACCAAGTGTGTTAAAATGTAAAGCACCTAAAAGAGTGTGTGTGGGAACATCATACGAGGGGTATGATGAACATTAGACATGGGGTCTAAATGTTGTTAGGTTTGTTTTAGCCTCAAGGATCTTTGATCCCTGTTAGATTGTAAACCGTGCTATACTTGATCACATAGCATTGGGGCTAGTTGGAATAACAAACGAAAAGTTGGCAAAACCTTGTTGTGATAGTATTGTTTCTTTCATAGAATATTCCGTCAATATTATCATCATGCTTTTCATAGCCAAAATCCTAGATTAAAGGTGTAACAACCTTGAGCCCATAAACGGTCTAAGCAAAAGCTTATTGTTTAGAAGGACGTTTAATATAAGCTTTTCACAGTGTATTTTTAATTTGTATAATTTTCATCAAGTATTATATAACACAAATAATAATATTTACCGTCAAAGTTGACAAAGAAAGACTCAAAAAGTCAAAACTGAAAAAATAAATTGGGACGGAGGGAATATGAGTTTTTGTGAGTACATGCATACCTATGGATCCTCACCGTCCTTTGAAATCTTTTTCTTTTTTTTTCAGTGAAAAATCTTCTACATGTTAACTATTTAATAAAGTCATATAAATGATGTATTCTGCAGTTGGGCTAGTGGTCAAGGTGTTGGGATGGTAAGTGAAAGTCCCAAGTTCGATACTATAGCCAAGTCACTTCACTCTCCTCAACAGCATCTGCACCACTTGTTATACTAAAAAAAAAAATTATTTTTCCATTTAATTAATTTGAAGACCAATAAGACTAACAAAAGTCCAAGAGAACAAGATATATAGTTTCAGACTTTCAGAAAACTGCCCATTATCAGCCCAATACTCTGCAAAATCCAGCCCAAGTTGCAGCTAAGTTAGAAAATTACGTCCAACTCGTTAATCGGGTTCGACAAGAGAATCGAGGAATGATAAGGGAAGATGACACTACAAGTCCCGAGTGTGAAGCTTGTCTTGAGTTTCTGTCAAGTCTCGATGACTAACCGGATTACGAAAGCATGGCTAAAAAATGCGTATACTGAACCACTACACGTGTTAGCATAGAAGTCTCAATCCTTCAGTAATGTTATGCCATATATTACAAACCCAGAAGCCGGTAGTTATGCTATTATTATTTTGACAAACTGCTTGTTGCTTGGCAAACGAGCATTAAAAATCACAAGGCTCACACCTCCTAAATATTATAAACGCTCTGGCCAAACACAATCGATATATACATGTAGACGGGCAACAACGAACTTTCCTAGTTTATTTTATTTACATATCAAAATGTTGTTTTGGATGTTATATATGGGTGTAACATGGTAATTAATCTATGAATCTTTTATGTGCTTCTGTGGGCTGTTTATGGTCCTCTTCTCAGTATTGCTTCAATAGACCAGCCTAGTACTTTTATTTTAACGGCAAACTTTTTTTCGGCTACTAGCATGGATCTAAGAAAAAGGAATTGCTTAAAATTCGTAGATGCTAGGCACAACTCAAAGATCCAATCAATTAAATTGGATATGAGGATAATAGATCGCGAACAGAACCAAACCAAGAAATCGGACCAAACATATTTCGGTTCGGCTGAGTCCACCTTTTTCGTCATATTCGGTCCTCCATCTGGTCTGGTCCAGTATGGTTCGGTCTTGCGCATAACTGGCCATTATGCTTTGTTGGACCCGACCAAACCCGCCCGAACCTGGACCAAACATTTCGCTCTAGTTCGGTTTTGGTCTATCCGCTTTTCGGACCATGATCAACTCCAGATTTGAGATATCTATTCATACGAAGTATCCAAGCAGCTAAGTTTGGGAAGAGAAAAGATGCATCGTCCTAATGTTTATGCTTAACATTTTCTAATCGGTGTTGTCGTAAGTTGACTGAAATGTGACAAAAGTGAGTCAACTCTTTCAACCTGTGAATTCAAGACATGTGACGGTAGGAATGTTGTTAGAAAGAATTTTAGGAAGCTATAGGACGTTTGTGAAATGAGATTAACCTATTCTCCATGTGTATATTTCTTCCGTGTTTGGGATCAAAACACGATCGTAACCTACTGGACACTTTGCGAATATGAAAGTATACTTTTTATGTACAGTGTATTAGGTCATGATTTCTTCCAAGTAATGCATACCTATCGATCCTAGTATTTTTGGAATGAAAAGAACAAATTTAAAATTGTAGTTTGAAGGTTCTATATAAGCTCAAAATATAAAGAAATGAAGATACACTACAAGAAAAAGGGCTTTTAGCGACTTTTTTAGCGACTATTGTAGCGACGTATTTAAGGCCAGCGACTTGTTTAGCGACGTCAAATAGTAAGTCGCTGCAAACGAGTCGCTGATTTTTGCGACATGTAAAACACGTCGCTAAAATTAGCGACGGTAATAACGACTTCTCATAATATGTCGCTAAAGAATTAGCGACTTGACTAATGTGGATCGCAGTTCATGTCGCTGTTTGTTAAGGATGTCGCTATATAAGTCGCTAAAATCATCGCTATTTTTGGGTGTGCCGCTATGTAATTCGCTGTTTATATCGCTATTACCACAAAAGTCGCTATTTGAGTGGCTACGGACATCGCTATTTAGGTCGTTCTTGTGTCATCGTTCATTAGTAAATAGTCACAATGCGACGTGTGTTAATAATATCGACAACAACAATGATAATAATAGATTGCAATATAAATACTCATATATTGTTACAAAATTACATGAATAACATCGTTTGACCGACAATGAATCCGAACTTACTAGAGTAGAATCATAAACAATGAACATTACAGTTAAAATGTTTAACTACTGAGTAAAACAAAGAAAGCCATAACCAGAGTTTGATTGTGGAGCCACTATGCCAAAGCTAAAATCCTAAAGTTTTTCCAGAATGTAGTTTCTTTGGCAACAGATCTTGTCAAATTCTCAATTTTATCTTCCCTGGAAAGCAACATACAAAACAATTGAAATTAAAAAGATACTTATGGGTCAAATAGGCAGAAATTCGACGTTTACTCTTTATAAATACTAATATAAATCGTTTTTAATCATTTTTGCACTGATTTATGTTAGTGTTGTAACGATTGTTTTTAGGGATCATAAATGATGCATTAAGTATCTACTATAAAACAGTAAAATTTCTCAACTGTTCACGGGTCAGCCACATCCTACCAGCCCCTTTTTTTACCCATATGACCATACTAAAATTTGACATTCAATACAACTCGTTTGACCTCTTTCCTAGCCCCCACATCTTGCCACCACCTAGTTTAAGCATTAAGTGATATAGTGATGCCTAAGGCTTTTTTACGTAAAAACTGAGTGATGTGAAGAAGACTCACTGATTCACCAAGAGGTTCTCCTTTCAGTAGAAACTCTTTCAGCAACAGAGATGGCAGAGATTTTTCAAGGCTGTCTACAAAGATCATGCATCACAATTTTATAACTTAGTATAACAATAAAAATTAAAATTGCAGCATGTTTCTTATTTTTTTTAAAAAAGTCACCATAAACCAACAAAAAGAGTTAATAGCGATAATGCGAAGCACTTATGAAAACTGTAATATCTAGATTTGGATAGTGTCCTGTTAAATATTACTCTGTAACTGCTTTCTATTACCATCATGAATAAACTAGGCGATGGTGCTCATTCAAGTATCTTGTTTTTACGTGTATTTGAAATATATTCAATCATGATAAAGTTAATGGAACATAACAGAATTGAACTAAAGTAGTAAGCTTACCTGCAAGAATATAGTTCTTCGCAAGATTAATCATTATAAAATGATATGTTCTATACTATACTAGCCTATAAACCCGTGATAAATCACGGGTGGCTTATAAAGAGTTAGAAAATATAAAGTAAAAAGGTAAAAACCTAACAAATATTAATTCTCAAACAATATTGTGCATTTTCATAACAAAACAATTAAGAAAACGCTGAACTTGTTAAAAATAACAAAGAAGAAAAAACCAAGAAACGGATAACGTGAAACATAAGTTCGTATAAGATAGCTAAAATAGAAATAGCTATTGAATTGTACGGCGGATCAAATTTTTTGTAGCTTGTAGACCCGTGATAAATCACAGGCAGCCAATAATTAGTTGCATGTAAAACATCAAGATGAAGTAAATGAGGAAAAAAAAACTAAATTGCATGTAATACACAATCTTTAATCTAATGACATAATTAGAAAGTGTATAAATTTATTGTGTTGTTTCATTGCATTCTCGAAGTAGTACAAACTAATAACCATAATAACATAAGCTTATAACTTATTACATCATTGTTCATTCGAATTCCAAATTTTATTTTTTTAATTATTTTTTTCACACCGTTACCAAACGGTTAGATTTTGGTGCCACGTCCCATGAAACAAAATAATTAAAACACAAACGATCTAGGTCATCCAAGCCACCTTTATGCAAAAAAAAAAAAAAAGGACCGATCGATCGAGTATGGATTCAGTGCCACAGTAGGGATGATCGATCGTTGTCCCCTTACTGAGTATAGCCTAAAATTAATACTCAAGAAATTCAAACATTTGACTAAGAATCAATTAGTTTACGGTGTACTATAATAAGTACAAATAAACAATATTAAAATGTACACCATCACATAACATTCATTCATTTACACCACGCATTGCTTTCTGAATCACAAAAGAACCATCAGTAATCTCTTATCATGATTGTACACCATTCCACATCGCGAAACACTAAAGACACTGAGTACAGAAATGTATATCTTTTGGCACAAAATAATGTTTGCTACATTTAAACATTTGACCAAAAAAAAAAATCTTGCTAATCACTCATTTGCAACATGCTTACACTATTTTGTCAGCAGTTTAAGTCTAAACCCGACAAAGCAAATAACATGAGGATCTAAACATGAATTCAAAGATAATAGATTACATAACTATTGATAGGGTTAGATTTATAGGAAACCCAGTTCGACAATGGTGCTAAAATAACAATACTTACGTAGTGTTTGGTACGTTGTAATCAAAGGGGGAATGGAAAAGATGATTACGTTGGAATGATAAAATGTTGTTTGCTTACATATATGTAATGTAATTGTTCATTACAAGGAATGACCCATTACAGCAAAATCATTCCCTAGGCCCCCCTTACTTTTTTTCCATTACATCCGTAATGAAATCAAAATTACATAAAACCCCATCAATAACTAATCATATTAAATAAACTTTCTATCATTAATGGGGGCATTTTAGTCTTTCTATTATGATACCATTACGTCTTATCAAACAAACCAAACATGATTAATAATTGTAATGAATAATTACATTACACTATTTATTCCATTACGTCGTTTATTCCATTCATTTGACATTTCATTACGTCCTACCAAACGTACCCTTATACTTATGTTATGAGTCAAACGTGACATTCTTGCCAACCATGTTCCATCACATAGTATAACTAATGGAATTCAACAACCCATTGAAATTCCATACCCCGTTATGATCACTTAAATATTTGATTCCAAATGCAACAAAAATAATCAAATATTTCATTAATAAACACTAATTCAACAAAACTTGACATAACCTAAACACCATTTACATGCAAAAGTAATTTAATAAAACTAACAATACCAATGCCTCGATGGGGAATTTTATCAAATACCTTGTCTTCATCTAAAAACTGAATGACAAACTAATTAGTGTCCGTACTTGACGTTGAAGATATGGTGTGTCTGTACAAACGATTTAAAATCGAATCCTTGTTCAAAATGCTTTCAACGCCTTGAAGATCATGGTAGCTTAAAATCGAATCCTTGATCGAAAACGTTGAAAAATTGATTATTATAGATATGGTAGCTTAAATGTTCTTGAAAGCGGATTCATTTGAGGAATGAATATAAATCATATGAGTGAAAAGAGGAAGTAAATTTGGAAACTATAACAAATTAATAAATAGATATGAAGATTTGAGAGAGAATTGATGACTGTGAAGTTTATTGAGCAACAAAACAGGAAAATGAGCGGAAAAAGTCAACTTCAAAGAACACGGGATTTACAGCTGGATTAGTTGACGTGGCTTTGTTGAAGTGGCAGCTTGACCACGTGGATTAAGTGACGCGGAAGATTTCAAAAAAACTTTCGTTTATTATATATATAGATAGATTACCAAAAGAGTAGGCTCTGCCAGAATCAATGATATGAGTGAAGTAAAACCTACCAGCATGCAACTCTACTATTCATTAATTATACTTCGTGACCATTAAAAAAAATTGCAGCATAAGATTCAGCCGTTAGATGAGACCTTACTTTACTATCATCCAAGCAAGTAAACACATACATCCCTTGCAACTTCAAAAGGCACAATCGTTTTCCTGCAACATGATCGGGTTAACTTTTATTTTCACTTCTATACCAGTTTAGATATTGATTAACATTAACTCATTTATTTTATTAAAAATAGCCACTAAACACTTATTCCAAGTGTGATGTATTGCTTAAGGCTCACATCCACTTCAAGTATTATGGGAATTCTAAGAATCTGTTCATAAAATTGAATTATATATGGATTGCGCTACAACAAACACCAACATAATCCATAGGCATTAAATTCTGATAGAATCTGTTCATAAAATCCAATTGACATTGAAGTAGCAATTTTATAAAACAAAAAAAGCATACTTAGCTTATATGAGTAACTGAGATCAATCAAATAAGCCATTGAGTACCTTCTGGATAGCAAATACCAATACTCGCACTGTTTTGATATTAGCCTTAGGGTTCGAGAAAACTTGTACCTTCTGGATCGAGAAGTAGACACAGTTGAGTACGATTGAGAAGTTAGTTAGGTGGTGATCTGTTGAGTACGATCGAAAACCTGTAATATGAGCTTCAATTATAGGCTGAAACACTCCATCGAAAAATAACTTATCGAAGAGTTGTAACTATCGAACTAACTATATTTGCTTTTTTTTTGGCTTGGGCATTTTATCGAACACTTCATGTGCATTAAATAAAACTTATACTTACAGCAAATAACCACACACTAGAACACATACCTCAAAATAGAGATCACACTTAATTAACACATTGTACAAAGCTCACATATATGCAATACAGGATTAATATTCATCATACACTGGAATAAACTGTTTAACAAACAGAAAATTATCACTAACAAAATCTTTATAAACTCAATCAGCAATCTATATGAGTAGAAAATGATTTCAATCGGATCAATTACCAAAAGATGAGGAATGTCATGTCGATCGTCGTGTTAACAGCTGCTGGCGGCGGTACGACGACTATATAGGTGGCGATTGGCGGAGGTACGACGGCGATGTAGGTTGCGGTGGAGGTGGTATCGAACAATTTGAGTACAGTGTAGGAGGTTAGGGAAATAAGATGTTAGGGGTGAGTGAGACATTTTATTTAAAATGATTAGATCAAAATGACAGATGTCAAAAAAATTATTATATAGTAAATATTTTTAATTTAAATAAGAATATAAAAAACAACAGATGGTGAAAGTTTAAGTCTACAAATGTGGAAAGATGATACATTTCGAAAGAAAATGAATGATGTCAAAAGTTTAGCGACTTGGTAAGCGTCTCATTTAACGATGTCGCAATACCAGCGACATAGTTCGCGATGTGATTATCTATGCTGCAAACCTTGCGACATGATTAGCGACTTGGTAACATGGCGTCGCAAGTTAACGATGTATTTAGCAACTTGTTTTCTACTGTCGCAAGATTAGCGACTTCATTGCCGACTTTAGGCTAGAACGACGCAAAAATAGCGACCTAATTGGCAATATATAATGCGACAAGGTCATCCTAAAATGTTTTGCGACAAGATATGCGACGTAGTTTGCGACAAGAGTCGCTAAACATGTCGATAAACGTGTCGCAATTTTGCGACTTTTATTGGCGTGTCGCTAATCTAGTCACTAAAGGGCTGTTTTCTTGTAGTGATAGAGTGTTTTTTCCTCACCATCCATTGAAATCCTTTTTCATTTATCCAGTGAAAAATCTTATACAATTTAAGTATTAATAAAGTCATATGAATGATGTATTGTTGTGTTGGGCTAGTGGTCAAGGTGTTGCGATGGTACGTGAATGTCCCAAGTTCAATTCTAGAGCCAAGGTACTTCAGATACCAACGTGGCATTTGGATCACTTGTTATACTCATAAATATTTTTATAATTTTATCTTTGCTTTAACTTTTCTTAGTTTCAAGTTTTTCCATTTAATTATTTGCTTTTTTTTTTCTTTGAGGAGCAACAAATTTAAGAAAATGTTTTAAGGAAAAAAAGATGTGTTTTATGAGTATAACAAGTGGTATAGCTTATTCTATTCCTAATCGTTTTCTATTACAACGTCACTCGTGAATAATTTTATGAGGAAATTCGTAGCTTATCTTCAGGACGGAACCAGGGGTTTCCGCGGGTACCCGGGACCCTTATGAATTTTTTCGATATAGTGTTAATTTATGAAAAAAACATCAAATTTTCAAAAATGCATCTAAAATGCACCCGGTCCATCGAAATATGTTTCTATATTACGGTTTCAAAAAAATTTGTGCACCCGGTGATATTTGGTTCTGGCTCCGTCACTGCTTATCTTATTGATTATATATGCTGATAGTAATATGATTGTATTACGTATTGATTCATAAATTTCATCTACGCCAAATCAATTAGATATAAAGTGCTTAACCAACATGAAAAATCTATAAATGACAAAAGATGAAAGTAGCAATTTAAAATTATATTCAATGCATAAACTGTAACTACATAATCTGAAAAACAAAATCAATGTGATGAGCATTATAAGGCTAACACCAACCAACGAACGCAGCAAAACCCCCTTTTCGGTTTAGCATTATCCGAGTCAAGTGAGAAAAAAGTTTCTTGATTCTTCAACTCAAAACGCCCAATCATGAAATATGATTTAACGTTCAGAATACTTTTGAATATCATGAACAAAAGCTTTTAAAATAACAATACTTTGAATATCATGAAAAAAAGCTTTTCAAATAAAGAAAAAGTTAATGAATCATACAAGTTGACGATTAGATGATTGCCACGTGTTGTTTTATTAATCCACCCGCGTAATGACCTACTCGATAACATAATATTAGTATCAACAAACTAAGCCTGCATGACTTCCAGTATTTAAGCTACTAAGTATTTCTTTCTACTACTGATGTGGGATTAAAAAGAAGCTTTTATAAAAAAAAAATGTTTATAACACGTGTAAACTTTTCACTTTTTTTAAGCCAATGTTTGATTATTCATCTCCACTCAAATTCTCTCTAACTTCCTTACTTCCCGTGTTCCCCACCACTTTCATATGACATTTTTAACATTATTACATGATTCATATGTAGCTCTTTAAATCCACACCTTTTACCTATGAATTTAGCAGCTAAAAAAATGGCAATGTGATTTACCGTCGGTGATTTTAGTGTTATCATACATTTTGTGTAATGGTAATTTACCCGAGACCAAATGGATTTCAAGTTACGTTATAATACGAGTTTGAAAGTGCGAAGTGCACGCTTGTATAAACTATTAACTTGATTTCGGGCACAATTAATGGTAAAGGTTGATAATGTAAGTGGATGGGCAAATAGTGACAGAATTTGAGATCAAAACACAATCGAAACCCATTAGACCAATCAATTAAATTGGATTTGAGCATAATAGATCGCGGCAGAACCAAATAAAGGAACCGGACCGAACATATTTCGGTCCGGTCCTCAGTCCACCCTCTTCGTCATATTCGGTCCTCTATCCGGTCTCTAGTCTCCTATCTGTCTTGCGCATAACTAACCGTTATGTTTTGTTGGACCCGACCAATCCACCCGGATTTGAACCAAACATTTCGCTCTGGTTCGGTTTCGGTTGATCCGATTTTCAGACAATGACCAACTGTAGATTTGAGATATCTATTCATATGAAGTATACAAGCTAAGTTTGTGAAGAGAAAATATACATCATCCTAATGTTTATGCTTAAAGTTTTCGTAATTGGAGTTGTCGCAAGTTGATTGAAATGTGATAAAAGTGGGTCAACTCTTTCAACCTGTGAATTCAAGACATGTGATGGTAGGAATGTTGTTAGAAAGAATTTTAGGAAGCTATAGGACGTTTGTGAAATGAGATTAACCTCTTCGCCAAGTGTATATTTCTTCCGTGTTTGGGATCAAAACACAATCGTAACCTATTAAACACTTTACCAATATGAAAGTGTACTTTTTATGTATACAATGTATTAGGTCATGATTTTTTGCAAGTACATGCAATACCTATGGAACCTATACTATGTTTGAAGTGAAAAGAACAAACTGAAAACTCTAGTTTGAAAGTTCTATATAAGCTTAAAGTATAAAGAAATGAAAATTATATAAGTATAAATAAATAATGTACGATCTTGTTTAAGTGAATTTTCCTCACCATCCTTTGGGTTTTATTTATTTTTGAAAAAATTACACGGATGGTCCTTGTGGTTTACACAGATTGCATGTTTAGTCTCTATTTCATTTTAATTACACCAGCAGCCCCTATTTTGTGAAACCTTGCACATTTTAGTCCCTAATTTGGATGGGCTGTTAGTTTGGCCGTTAAGTTATTTGCACCGTTAGTCCTCCGTTAATATTTTTTGCACCGTTAGTCCTTATTTTCTAAAAAAGTCCTTATTTTTTGCACCGTTGGTCCCTCCGTTAACATTTTGCACCGTTGTCAATCTTTTTACGTTTTCGTCCATATTTTAACGTTCTAGTCCGTTTTTTTAACGTTTTCGTCCATTTTTTTTACGTTGTTGTCCATCTTTTTGCGTTTTCGACCATTTTTTAACGTTTTCGTCCGTTTTTTTTACGTTTTCGTCCATTTTTTTACGTTTTTGTCAATATTTTTACGTTTTTGTCTGTTTTTTACGTTTTCGTCCATTTTTTACGTTTTTGTCCATCTTTTTACGTTTTTGTCCTTTTTTTTACGTTCTAGTCCGTTTTTTAACGTTTTCATCCATTTTTTAACGTTTTTGTCCATCTTTTTACGTTTTCGACCATTTTTTTTTACGTTTTCGTCCGTTTTTTTTACGTTTTCGTCCATTTTTTTTACGTTTTTGTCAATATTTTTACGTTTTCGTCCGTTTTTTTTACGTTTTTGTCAATCTTTTTACGTTTTTGTTCATTTTTTTTCCGTTCTCATTTGTTTTTTTATGTTTTCGTCCATTTTTTTACGTTTTCGTCTGTTTTTTACGTTTTTGTCAATCTTTTTACGTTTTCATCCATTTTTTTAACGTTCTCATCCTTTTTTTAACGCTTTCGTCCATTTTTTACGTTTTTGTCAATCTTTTTACGTTTTTGTCCATTTTTACATGTAAAAAGATTGACCAAAACGTAAAAAAAATAGACGAAAAAGTAAAAAGATGGACGAAAACGTAAAAAAAACGGACGAAAACATTAAAAAAAAGATGAAAACGTAAAAAAATTTGACGAAAACGTAAAAAACATACGAGAACGTAAAAAAGTATACGAAAACGCAAAAAGATTGACAAAAGCGTAAAAAAATAGACGAAAACGTTAAAAAAACTGACTAGAACGTAAAAAAAAAGGACGAAAACGTAAAAAGATGGACAAAAACGTAAAAATGGACGAAAACGTTAAAAAATGGACGAAAACGTAAAAAAACGGACGAGAACTTTAAAAAATGAACAAAAACGTAAAAAGATTGACAAAAACGTAAAAAATTGGACGAAAACGTAAAAAAACGGACGAAAACGTAAAAAGATGGACAAAAACATAAAATAACGGACGAAAACGTAAAAAAAACGGACGAAAACGTAAAAAAATGGACAAAAACGTAAAAATGTTGACAAAAACGTAAAAAAATGGACGAAAACGTAAAAAAAAACGGACGAAAACGAAAAAAAAATGGTCGAAAACGCAAAAAGATGGACAAAAACGTAAAAAAAAATGGACGAAAACGTTAAAAAAACCGACTAGAACGTTATAATATGGACGAAAACGTAAAAAGATTGACAACGGTGCAAAATGTTAACGGAGGGACCAACGGTGCAAAAAATGATGACTTTTTTAGAAAATGAGGACTAACGGTGCAAAAAATATTAACGGAGGACTAACGGTGCAAATAACTTAACGGCCAAACTAACAGCCCATCCAAATTAGGGACTAAAATGTGCAAGGTTTCACAAAATAGGGGCTGCTGGTGTAATTAAAATGAAATAGGGACTAAACATGCAATCTGTATAAACCACAAGGACCATCCGTGTAATTTTTTCTTTCTTTTTTTTCTTCAGTGAAAAATCTTCTATTTATTAACTATTAATAAAGTCATTTAACTTATTGAATGTGGGGTTGGACCAGCGGTCAAACCATTGTGAGGGAAAGAGAAGTCCCGAGTTCAATTCTAGAGCCAAGCTTCTCTCTTCAATGCAATGTTTGGCCCACTTGTTAAACTCGCAACATTTTTAGTTTTCCCCTTTCATTTAACTTTTTCTTAGTTTCGTGTTTTTTCATTTAATATATCACGATCTATAACTTCCAGCTACAAGCAAAAAAACAGTTTTTTAACCGCATGTTCTCAGTGGCAAAAGTTATGGTCTTTATGGGTTTTTGGTGTCTCGAATCATCATCATGTAAGCAATGGAACGAAAAAACCCATTTCCAACTGGGATTAACCTCTTCTCCAAGTGTATAATTCTTCCGGGTTTGGGATCAAAGTAGGATTATATGACTTTTCATGTATACACTGCTGTCACTGCATAAAGTCATATGAGTTTTTGTGAGTACATGCATACCTATGGATCCTATATAGTATATTTGAAAATGAAAAGATCAAAATTTAAAATATAAAGAAATGAAAAAAAAGATATAGTGTACTATCCTTACCATCCTTTGAAATCTTTTTCTTTTTTCCAGTGAAAAATCATCTACATGTTAACTATTAACAAAATCATACGAATGATATATTGTTGAGTTGGACTAGTGGTCAAGGTGCTGAGATGATAAGTGAATGACCCAAGTTCTATTCTTGAGCCGAGGCACTTCTTTTACCATCTCAGTAATTTGACCACTTGTTATACTCATAAATATTTTATTTTTTCTATTTAATTATTTGCCTTTTTTTCCGTTGAGGAGCAAAAATTTGGGCATGGATACACCTACCCACCGGGTAGGTTACCCGGATGAGGTGTCACTGACTTGGAAATGATGTGGCAAGTGTAATTTTTCTCTTAAAAAAATCTGCAAGTTTTCTCCCATTTAACACCATAAAATCATTAGAAAAATGATTTGTAGGCCTAAAACAAGAACCTAAATTTAGACCTAACAATTTGATTGTTGCATTTGAAAAAGTGGTTGGTGTAAAAGTATGAGAGAGAAGAAATGCATTACACTTGTCATTACATGGATGGATTAGGTCTAACTTTAGGTCTACTTGTTAGGCTTATATATCAACACTCAAATCATTAATGCTATTCAATTTTCCAATAAGCATAATAATTAATGCATTCCAATTTTCTAAATCTAAATCATTAAAATGGATTCATGCTACAACAAGAAGGGGGCATGCTAATTCTTCATTTTCCAGTCTTGCATATTTTTCCTTATCAAGCTTCAATCAATAAAATTATTTTTCCTTATATGATCTTGTTAAGGTGCTACGTCTAGGATTAGGTACCAGGATTAGGTACCACGGTGCAGAGACAGCTCGAGTCTTTGTCTCGTGATCGGTGTAGAGACAACTCTTGGATTAGGTACTAGATGATTGGCCTTTTTTTTTTTTTTTTTTTAATGTTTCAAAGTGTTGATGTATATATCTTTAAAAGGTACATATAATGGCAAATAACTTTTTCATGTATATATCTTTAAGGCTAATATAACATTATTAATCAAGGCACTGGTTGCAAGTGTATGTATCGAACAATCATACTTAACTAAGTTATTGTGTTTGAAAAACTTATTTGCCATTATTTTCAAACGCTATGTGCATAGATCTACTACGGTATGTTGTTTTTTATTTATTGTGCATAACCTGTTGTCGCAAAACTGGAGATTTAAGTTATGAGAACTAAGAATAGAGCATGCAAAAGACATGAAACTAAAGATGTTTTAGGCCAATCGTCTTTGGAGGATGAGTTTGTTAATGCTTGAGAACATAGTGATACTGATGACTTAGGAGAGCCGGGTGGTTTAGTTGCATGCATACATACTGGTATTGTGTTACATGCTGATCAAACTGATGGTAAACCATCTCTGTAGTAGGAAATCCATGGGTACACCAAATCAAATTGATGGTAATTCTCTGTAGTAGAATGCAATACTAAAAATGTATGTGACTTGATGTACAAAACAGGAACCAAACAATACTAATGCAATGCATGACTGAAACAAAACAACAATTGCAGCATTTAGCGAAATATCCATTTCTCCTTTTAATAATGATTGACTAATTATAATAAACGTATAAGGCGGAGAAGAGCTTAATCGTTACGATAACTATTAATAAAGTCATTCAATTGATGTATATGTGGGGTTGGACCAGCGGTCAATGCGTTGTACGGGAAAGAAAAGTCCCGAGTTCAATTCTAGAGCCAAGCTTCTCTCTCCATTGCAATGCGTGGCCCACTTGTTAAACTCGCAAAATTTTTATTTTTTCCTCTTTGATTTAGCTATTTCTTAGTTTTGTGTTTTTTCATTTAATATATCACGATCCATAGCTTCTAGCTACAAGCAAAAAGACAGTTTTTTTAACCGCATGTTCACAGTGGCAAAAGCTATGACAAGCTATATACATGTATAGATATGATTATCCCAATTTTAAACTATAATTTCAAAGTTCTATACAAACTTAATTTATAAAGAAATGGAAAACAGATGTAAATAGCGTACGCATCTTCTTGAAGTATTTTCCTCGCCATCCTTTGAAATAGAGTTAATTGCAAAAATCGTCCCTAAGGTTTGCTCAAATTGCAGATTTCGTCCTTAATAGTTTAAAATTGCAAAAATCGTCCCTAAATCAAACCTTTTGGCAAATTTTGGTCCCTAGCTTTAACTACCGTTAAGTACATTCCGTTAGAATTTGCACCGTTAGTCCTTTTTCACCGTTATCTCCTAACGAGATAGAGCACATTGCACCGTTAGTCCTCTGGGTTAACTGTATTTGCACCGTTAGTCCTTTTTTACGTTTTCGTCCATTTTTTTTCGTTTTCGTCCGTTTTTTTTTACGTTTACTTCTGTTTTTTTATGTTTTTTTACGTTTTCGTCCATTTTTTTTTACGTTTAATTCCGTTTTTTTACGTTTTCACCCGGTGTTTTACGTTTTTTTACGTTTTCGTCCGTTTTTTTTACGTTTACTTCCGTTTTTTACATTTTCACCCGGTTTTTTTACGTTTTTGTCCGTTTTTTTTTACGTTTTCGTCCGTTTTTTTTACGTTTTCATCCGTTTTTTTTACCTTTTCGTCCGTTTGTTACGTTTACGCCCGTTTTTTTTTTATGTTTTCTTCCGTTTTTTTACGTTTTCTTCTGTTTTTTTACGTTTTCTTTCGTTTTTTACGTTTTCTTCCGTTTTTTTACATTTTCGTTCGTTTTCTTCCGGTTTTTTACGTTTTCTAACATTTTTTTACGTTTTCGTCCGCTTTTTCACCTTTTCGTCCGTTTTTTTACGTTTACGCCCGTTTGTTTACGTTCTCACCCCGTTTTTTTTACGTTTTCGTTCGTTTTTTTGCGTTTACGCCTGTTTTTTTACATTTTTACCCGGTTTTTACGTTCTCTTCCTTCTTATATGTTTTTTTTACGTTTACCCTCGTATTTTTACCTTTTCTTCTGTTTTTTTACGTTTTCTTCCGTTTTTATAAGTTTACGCCCGTTTTTTACGTTTTTTTCCGTTTTTAACCTTTTCGCATGTTTTTTTTACGTTTTGCCCTTTTTTTACGTTTACGCATGTTTTTTTACGTTTTCGCCCATTTTTAATACGTTTTCGCCTGTTTTTTCTGAGTTTTCATATGTTTTTTCATGTTTACACCCGTTTTTTTTTAATTTTCGTATGTTGTTTAAGTTTTTTAGAAAGCGTAAAAAACCGGCGTAAACGTAAAAAAACAGACGTAAACGTAAAAAAACAGATGAAAACGTCAAAAAATTTAAGAAAGCGTAAAAAACCGGAAGAAAACGAACGAAAACGTAAAAAAAACGGAAGAAAACGTAAAAAAAACAGAAGAAAACGTAAAAATCCGGGTGAAAACGTAAAAAAACGAGCGTAAACGTAAAAAAACGGGCGTAAATGTAAACAAACCGGGTGAAAACGTAAAAAAAACGTATAAAACCGGGTGAAAACGTAAAAAACGGGCGTAAACGTAAAAAAATGGACGAAAACGTAAAAAAAAACGGACGAAAACGTCAAAAACGGAAGAAAACGTAAAAAAATAGGAAGAAAACGTAAAAAAAACGGGCGTAAACGTAAAAAAACGGACGAAAAGGTAAAAAAACGGACGAAAACGTAAAAAAACGGACGAAAACGTAAAAAACCGGGTGAAAACGTAAAAAAACAGAAGTAAACGTAAAAAAACAGACGAAAACGTAAAAAAACGGACGAAAACGTAAAAAAAAAACCGGTTGAAAACGTAAAAAAACGGACGAAAACGTAAAAAAATGGACGAAAACGTAAAAATACATAAAAAAAACCGGGTGAAAACGTAAAAAAAACAGAAGTAAACGTAAAAAAAATGGACGAAAACGAAAAAAAAACAGACGAAAACGTAAAAAAGGACTAACGGTGTAAATACAGTTAACCCAGAGGACTAACGGTGCAATGTGCTCTATCTCGTTAGGAGATAACGGTGAAAAAGGACTAACGGTGCAAATTCTAACGGAATGTCCTTAACGATAGTTAAAGCTAGGGACCAAAATTTGCCAAAAGGTTTGATTTAGGGACGGTTTTTGCAATTTTAAACTATTAAGGACGAAATCTGCAATTTGAGCAAACCTTAGGGACGATTTTTGCAATTAACTCTTTGAAATATATATTTTTTTTCAAGTGAAAATTTTCCTAACATGTTAACTATTAATAAAGTCATTTAAATTATGTGTTGTGGGGTTGGACTAGTGGTTACCATAGACGAGAGAGGGAGAAGCGCAAGTTCGAATCCTTAGCCAAGCCACTTCTCTTCTCTATTCAATTCGTGACCTCTTGTCATACTAAACAATTTTTATTCTTTTTTCCTTTGCCTTAACATTTTATTTTATTTTATTTTATTTTTTTCAGTTTCTCGTTTAATTATATTCTCCTTTTTATCTTTGAGGGCAGTAAATTTAAGAAAATGTTCAATGCATTTAACTAGAAGTATTGTTTTACTCATTTCAAAATATCAAAAAACTATCTTCAAACTCTTACCAAATTAAAAGCTTTTATTAAAGCTTTTGTTTTATCTGGATGATCAATAAATAAGATTACTCAAGGAACAATAGCTTGACGAAGAAAGGGTCGGTTTGGTAAAATTGGGTTAAAAAGAAGCATTTGATGCATAGATACTTGCCACCTTTTTAATGATTATCAAATGATTTAGCGCTAAAGCACTCAACTTCCTCATATAAAAATTAATGTTCAAATCTCGGTAGCTACATATTTAGGGTGACTTAGTAAAGGGTAACGGCTACGAAAATATTTCTGTTAGTCTCCTTCATCTGAACCACGGATTTAACCCTCCTCAAATAATCTGAGCCAAGATAAGTTTGTGTAATGAGATTAACCTCTTCTCCAAGTGTATAATTCTTCCAGGTTTGGGATCAAAGTAGGATTATATGACTTTTCATGTATACAATGCATAAAGTCATATGAGTTTTTGTGAGTACATGCATACCTATGGATCCTATAGCATATTTGAAAATGAAAAGATCAAAATATAAAGAAATGAACAAAAGATATAGTGTACTATCCTCACCATCCTTTGAAATCTTTTTCTTTCTTCAAGTGAATAATATTCTACATATTAAGTATTAATAAAGTCATACGAATGATGTATATTGTTGAGTTGGACTAGTGGTCAAAGTGTTTTGGTTGTAAGTGGAAGTCCCAAGTTTGATACTAGAGCCAAGTCACTTCACCCACAACCAAAGCACCTGGACCACTTGTTATACTCATAAATATTTTTATTTTTTTCCCTTTTTTTATTGAGGAGCAACAAATTTAAAAACAAAAAAGATGTGTATGTCTTGTGGGACAACAAAAGCTTGATGAAAAGAGTATCGGTTTGGTAAAAAGAATTTTCTTTGGGGAAAGAAAAGTGGATTAAAAAAAAGTATTTGATGCATAGATACTCGCTACATTTATAATTATTATCAAATGGTCTATGGCATTAATTGTGAGTATTATGATTGTTATTTATTTTTGTTAGTCGATTAAATATACTAACAAGAGTCCATTAATGAACAAGGATATTGCCTCTCGTGTCGCACTAGTATATCTCGTAAAAACAAATTTGGTGTAATTTCTCTGACTGAAAACGAATTATAAGACAAAAGAATTTTGTATTTCAATCAAACTTATTACATTTTTCTTAGCTATCTTATGATAAAACGTTTTGGTTATGGGTAGTGTTTTTATTTTTTATTTTATTTTTAATTTATTTATTTTTCTCTCTCTTTTAAATCCTGGGTTCCGACTCGACATTGCGAGGCCCCAGGCGACTACCCTTTTGGATAGCCCGGAATCATCGCAGGTGAACATCCGTGGCCACATGTGAATTAATTTTCTCCCCAGGTTTGAACCTGCGACCTCTAGGGACTTCCATATTTTATTTTAGGGTAAATTACCTGAAAATGTATTTAACTTGCCACTTTTTACCATTGTATGTAGCCATCTTTTTTTTTTTTTTTTTTTCCCTATTGTGTGACTAAACTTTTGAATTTGGTATATTGTGTGTATTTTGTGACTTTTTAGCCTTGTAAAATAACCATTTTACCCTTCAAAATCTTGAAAATGTAAGGGTAAAATGGTCACAAAATACACACAATGTACCAAATTCGAAAGTTTAGTCACACAATAGGAAAAAAAAATGGCTACATACAATGATAAAAAGTGTCAAGTTAATTACATTTTCAGGTAATTTGCCCTTTTATTTTATACATGTACGTGGATGTAAAATCAGTTGTGGAAGTAAAATAATACACCAAAGTTTGAAAGTTGAATAAACTTAAAAAAAATCTTTTATTATTACAATAAAATGAAAAAAAATGATAGATATATACATTTATAGAAATGATTATCCCAATTTTAAACTATAATTCAAAGTTCTATATAAACTTAATTTATAAATAAATGAAAAACAGATGTAAATAACGTACGCATCTTGTTGAAGTATTTTCCTCGCCATCCTTTGAAATATATATTTTTTTTTCAAGTGAAAATTTTCCAACATGTTAACTATTAATAAAGTCATTTATATGATGTGTTGTGGGTTGGACTTGTGGTTATGCTTGAGTAAGAAAAGGAGAAGACACAGGTTCGAATCTCTGGCCAGCCCACTTCTCTTCTCTATACAATACATGACCACTTGTTATACTCATAATTTTTTGTTTTTTATTTCCTTTTGTCAACTTTTCCCAATTTCTCAAATTTTATTATTATCAGCCCAAAAATCTGCAAATACAGCCCAATTAAGTTGCAGCCCAGCTAGAAAATTAAACCCAACTCATTAATTGGGTCCAACAAGAGATCGAAAGGGAAGATATCAGAGCTTTAGATTATATACTCAGTCTAACACACACTTTTTTTACAAGGGGATATTGGCTCTCGCCTCGCATCAGTATATCTCGTAAAAACAAATTTGGTGTAATACCTTATTCGAAAACGAATTATAAGACCGAAGGAAATTTGTACTTGGATCGAAATTTGATTATTACGTATCTTTTTAGTTACCTTATGATAAAAGGTTTAGGATATCACCTTTCTTCTTTGAATCCACACCTTTTATCAATGAATTTAGCATGCTTTTTTAGTAGTATGTAATATTCTATTGATAGCGTAATTAGCAGCTAAAAAAATACAGGCAATATGATTTACTTCTTGCATTGTTACCATAGTCTAAAAATAAATCCCCAGAACATATGGAATATAAAATCGGTTCCAAATTAATGGTTATACTATACCCTATGCTATGAAAACTATCCATATACAACATTGATGCATCTAGCTATTTTGTAGTTGAATCAACGACATGTAATCAATTGAATGAAAGAAGCCGTTTACAATTTGGGGACGCCATTGGTAAGTGAGTTATACATACATACATTCAAATTTCAGCTCGGTCCTCTGACCATCCTATTCGTAATATTCGGTCCTCAGTCCTCCATTTTCGTCCTATTTCAGCTCGATCATTAAGCTTGTTTGGACCAGACTGGACCAACCCACCTGAACCTGGACCGAACATTTCACTCAGGTTCGTAATATTCGGTCCTCAGTCCTCCCTTTTCGTCCTATCCAAGCTAAGTTTGTGAAGAGAAAAGATACATCATCCTAATTTTTAAGCTTATTTATTTTATTTTTTTACAAATTGGAGTTGTCGTAAGTTGATTAGAATGTGACAAAAGTAGGCCAACTCCTTCAACATGTGAATTCAAGACATGTGATGGTGGCATTGCACGTTAGTGAAATGAGATTAACCTCTTCTCCAAGTGTATAATTCTTCCGGGTTTGGGATCAAAACATTATTGTAACCTATTGGACATTTTACCAAGATGAAATTGTACTTGTTATGTATACACTGCGTAAAGTCATACGATTTTTTGTAAGTACATGCATACCTATCGATCCTAGTATGTTTGAAATGAAAATATCAAATTTAATAATGAAGTTTGAAAGTTCTATATAAGATTAAAATATAAAGATATGAATCTTCCACATGCTAACTATTAATAAAGTCACTCCAATGATGTATAGTGGGTTTGGACTAGTGGTCATGCTTGTTCACTAGAGGAGGGAGACACCCAAGTTCAATTCTTGGGCCCAACCTTCATCCTCTATTCGATCCGTGTGCCACTTGTTATACCCATAATTTTTTTATTATTATTTTCGCTGGGATTTTGGTAGCTTATCTTATTGATTATGCTATAATAATATAATTGTTTCAAGTTAGATTGTGTTACCTATGTTGATTCATAAACTTCATCTATAACTCAAGTTAGATATCTTAACCAACATGAAAAATCTAGATAGGACGGAAGATAAAAGTAGCAAATTAGAATTATATTCTATATATAAACTGTAACTACATAATCCGAAAAACAAAATCAATGTGACGAGCATTATAAGGCTCAACACCAACCATAGTATGAAATGATTTAACATTGACAATAACGTGTAATAATCTTGGAATATCATGAACAAAAGCTTTTGTAAAAAATATCATTCCAAATATTGAGAGGATGATAACATACGTAGTTTTGTTAATCGACATAGGTAATAACCCACTCATTATATAGTATTAGTATCAACTTACCCGACTCACATTATTTTAGTATATAAGCTACCAAGTATTTCTTTCTACTACCGATGTGGGATTATAAAGAAGCTTTTATCAAAAAAAATGTTTATAACAGGTAAGCTACTAATTAAGCCGATGGTTGTTTAGTATATAAGCTACTAAGTATTCCTTACTTCTCCACCACTTTCCTCAGACATTTTAAAGATTTTTACATGCTTCATACTTCTTTAAATCAACACCTTTTACCAATGAATTTAACATGCCTTTTTTTAGTATGTAATATTCGATTGATAGCGTATTTAGCAGCTAAAAAACCGGCAATGTGATTTACTTCATGCATCGTTACCATAGTCTAGATTAACGTGCATTTAATGAAAAATGAGAGTCGGAATTAGGGTTGCGTTTCATGTACATGAAAATTTTGCATGAGGGTCTCAAGAGCGAAGCTTGTCTTGAGTTTTTGTCAAGTCTCGATGACTAACCATAGTATGAAAGCGTGGCTAAAAAATACATTTACTGAACCACTACAAGTGTTAGCATGGAAGTTGCAATATATACATGACAAACCGAGAAGCCAGTAAGTGTACTATTTTTATTTAGCCAAAGACATGGTCTAACACGCCTCCTTGAATAAAGTTAGTTGTCGTGATTAGCTAATGTCCAGGCAAGCGTCGAAAACAGTTTTTACTCATAGGTTTGCAATGGCAAAATCCATGGTGTTTATGGGGCTTTTAAGCCTTTTATTTTTTATCCAAAACATTGATGTATCTGATGAGTTCGTCGTTAGAGGTTGGGGTGTTTGGAGTCTTGAATCGACTACATGTAAACAGTGGAAAGAAAGAAGCCGTTTGCAACTTGGTGAAACCATCGTTAAGTGTACGACTTGATGATATATCTATGCATTATTGTTTGTAAAATACTGAGATCAAAACGCACTTCTTATACATGTTAATGTTGGTAATTTTGTAGTGTACATGTATGTGGCAGACAAGAGCTTAATGGTGAAAGTAAATCAAGAAGATTGCATCATATGCAACACACCATCATCCATTAATGCAACAAAGTATCACGATGGTTAGTGGAACAAGGGTCGAAACAACGACAAGATTATCATTCATGTCACGGCAGACCTATCGCGCTCAACGCCAACAGATCCAAGCCTTCCAACTCCAGCTCCAATGTTCGAATTCGAAAGTTATACATTCTTTTGGGCTTTCTTTTAACCGTTTGTGATCAATTCACATATCATATACTTTGATACAAAACTTTTCATGTAAAACTAATCACTCGTACATTAATGGAGTGTTTAACACGCGTACAACTAATTAATATTGCATGCTAATAAAAAATAAGTGTGTAAAACATTAGTCGCTCATTAGAAACTTTAGTATATTAACTTACAATTTTTTTTTTTTTTGTTCGCTATATTGAAATTAAAAAGATGACTAATTAAATACATTTTATAAATGATTATTCCAATTTAAAAATATAGTTTGGAAGTTCTATATAACTTAAAATATAAAGACATAAAAAACAGATAATCGTACGCAATTTTGTTTGAGTATTTTCCTCACCATCCCTTGAAATCTTTTTTATTTTTCAAGTGAAAATTCTCCTACATGTTAAGTATTAATAAAGTCATATGAGTGATGTATTGTGCGGTTGGACTAGTGGTCAAATGGTTCACATGGTAAGTGAAAGTCCCAAGTTCGATACTAGAGCGAAGTCTCTTCACTCGCCACATGAGCCCTTGGACCAATTGTTATACTCGTAAATATTTTTGTTTTTTCCCCTTTGCATTAACTTTCCTAGTTTCAGGTTTTTCATCAAATTATTTGCCCTTTTTTTTTAGGAGCAACGAATTTAATAAAATGTTCACCAAAAAAAAAAAAAAAAAAAAAAGATGCGTTTGTCTTGTGAGTATTTTCAATGCATTTAACAAGAAAGACTTTTTGTCATTTTTTCAAGTCATTGGTTTTATTCATTTCAAAATATCAAAAAGCTATCTTCAAACTCCTTTTCTGAAGTGAAATGATTTACACACTCTAAGTTTTGATTGACACATTCCGATCTTTGCAGTAATAGTTGTACATATATTACAAGATGTTTACTGTACTTGTATATTAGTGTGTGTCAATCAAATTTTGGAGTGTGTAAATCACCTCAATTTTCCAAACGATTGAGATATGCTCAACTATATATATTTTGGTTGAATCAGATAATAAGTTTGTGAGTGTAACTATAAATTTTAGAAATTGTTATTCTGTTCTTTGTAGGTGCTTTCAGGAAATCAGCGAGGAATAGGAAGATTGTTGAAGATTTATGGAAAATTAATTTGAAGACCAATAAGACTAACAAAAGTCCAAGATAACAAGATACATAGTTTCAGAAAACTGCCCATTATCAGCCAAAAACTCTGCAAATCTAGCCCAAGTTGCAGCCCAGCTAGTAAATTACGCCCAACTCATTAATCGGGTTCACCAAGAAAATCGAGGAATGATAAAGGAAGATGACACTACAAGTCTCGAGAGCGAACCTTGTCTTGAGTTTTTGTCAAGTCTCGATGACTAACCGCAGTATGAAAGCGTGGCTAAAAAAATGCATTTAGTAAACAACTACAAGTGTAAGCATGGAAGTCTCAAGCCTTCAGTAGTGTACTAATGTTATGACATGGCCTAACAGTCCCTCGACTAAAGTTAGGAGTCGTAATTAGCTAATGTCAAGAACCACTAGACCACTCTAGAGGCTGAAGAAACATTACAAAGAAAACTATCCATGTATATAATTCGATCTATATATTGTACGTGCATGTAAGTACAAAACAGATTAGCAAATTTTAATAGTATTACGTAATTAAAATAAAGAAACTTAATAGTAATTTATCTTGCATGGTATTCTGATAACAAAATATGTAAATATACCAAATTAAATTCACATATATTTTAAACTTTTACGTATTTATCAATGATATTTTGAATAGTTTTTGAAATTACGGGACTAGCATTATAAGGCTCAACGCCAACCAACCAACCAACGCAACAAAACCCCCTTTGCAGTTTAGCATTTTCCGAGTCAACTAGGAAAAAAGTTTCTCGATTCCTAAAATTGAAAACACCTGATCATTAAATGATTTAATATTCACAATAACATGTAATAAATACTTTGAATATCATTAACAAAAGCTTTTGAAAAAAAAATTAATGATTCATACAAGTTAACGTATGAATCATGAGGCATGTAGTTTAGTTAATCCACAAGCTTGTTGATCCACTCGTTAACATAGTATTAGTATCAACTTACTCAACCCACACGACTTTAGTATATAAACTACCAAGTATCCCTTTCTACTACCGATGTGGGACTAGAAAGACGATTTAATAAAAAAAAAAAATGTTTATAACACATATAGATTGTTCACTTTTTTAAGCCATAGTTTTTTATTCATCTCCACTCAAACTCCCTCCAACTTCCTTACTTCCCCACCACTTTCCTATGACATTTTTAAAATGTTTACATGATTCATAGTTCTTTAAATCCACACATTTTACCAATGAATTTAGCATGCTTTTTTTAGTATATATTATTCGATTGATAGCGTATTAAGCAGCTAACAAAAACAGGTAATATGATTTAATTCATGCATCGTTACCATAGTCTAGAATGTGCATTCAACGAAAATTGAGAGTCGGAATTAGGGCTGTGGTTCATGTACATGAAATTTTTGCATGAGGGTCTCAAGAGCGAAGCTTGTCCTGAGTTTTTGTCAAGTCTCGATGACTAACCATAGTATGAAAGTGTGGCTACGAATGCATTTACTGAACCACAAGTGTTAGCATGGATCCCGATTGCTAAAAGAAGGTCTTCTAAGAGTGTTATTGCTAAGTTGGTTGTGGCGGCTTGTGCCTACTTTATTTGGCAAGAGAGGAATTGGCGTCTTTTTAAGAAGAACAAACGGCCGGTGAAGCAAATTATTGATTGCATTAAGAATTCTATCCGTCTCAAACTCCTGTCGTGCAAATTTACAAAGTCTAACGATGGTGTGCTGGTTTCTAGGCTTTGGAAGTTGCCTGATATGGTGTTTATCTAATGTTGATGGTTGTTATGACTTGTTTATGTGTTATTAGGTGGTTGTAATTGCTAGCTAGTATTCATATGGCATGTCATATGATTTAGAGGTTGTTCAAGCTTGAGCTTGAGGTTAATGTGGTAGCCAACCACATTCCATTGTACTTATTGGGTTTTTTGAGCCTTTAATATATTTTACCAGGGTAAGTCCCCTTTACCCAAAAAAAGTGTTAGCATGGAAATCTCAATCCTTCAGTAATGTTATGACATACATTACAAACCGATCAAGAAGTCGGTAGTCGTACTATTTTTATTTTGTGATTATGAATAGAGTTTTTGGGCCAATTATTATTTTACGAACCAACAATGAAACTGTTTTTATTTTGTGATTATGAATAGAGTTTTTGGAACACACCATCGCCCATTGATGCTACAAATTCTAGCGATGGTTACTCGGTGGTCAAGTTGAACCAAACCGGGCCTAAATATTCCATTAGTGGAATAGTAAAAAACAACGACGACAAGATTATCATTCATGTCATAACTGGTCAAAGGCGTTCTCCTCCAGCTCAAGCTCAAATTCAAACTCTAGCAAGTAAAGAAGGATTCTTATATTTTGTTTTCTTCGCTCTAGGCTTTACATCATGCATTGTGTTCTTAGTTGTGATGGCGGTGTGGATTGGCGTTTTGATTTTTGAGGAGAGTCAAAAGAGGCAGCGAATTGGGCCGATTAACAACCTTAACAACTTGAGTACACAAATAGTTCCATGGCCAATGCTCTAATTATCTTATCGTATGAGCTTCTTATTCTGCATTCCTAATCTGTTTCTTGTACAACGTCACTCGTGAATAGTTATACAAGGAATTTGGTAGCTTTTCTTATTGATCATGCACATAGTAATATAATTGTTTCAAGTTAGATTGGTTACCTATGTTGTTTCATAAACTTCATCTACTCCATATGCTATCAAACCAACATGAAAAATCTAAATAGGACGGAGGAAGACGAAAGTAGCAAATTAATATTATATTCGATATATAAACTGTAACTACATAATCAGAAAAACAAAATCAATGTGACGAGCATTTTAAGGCTCAACACCAACCAACCAACGTAGCTAAACCCGTTTTTCGGTTTAGCATTATATATCCGAATCAAGTGAGAAAAGTTTCTCTATTCCTCAACTAAAAACGCCCAATCTTGAAAAGATTTAACGAAAACAGTTTCTCGATTCCTCAACTGAAAACAACCGATCATGAAATGATTTAACGTTGAAAATAACATGTAATAAATACTTTGAATATCATGAACAAATGATTTTGAAAGAAAATAATAATAATAAATCATACAAATTAACGAGCGGATTATGACACACGTAGTTAAGCCACGAGGGTGCCAACCCACTCATTATATAGTATTAGCATCAATTTGCCTAACCCACATACCAACGTAGCTAAACCCGTTTTTCGGTTTAGCATTATATATCCGAGTCAAGTGAGAAAAGTTTCTCTATTCCTCAACTAAAAACGCCCAATCTTGAAAAGATTTAACGAAAACAGTTTCTCGATTCCTCAACTGAAAACAACCGATCATGAAATGATTTAACGTTGAAAATAACATGTAATAAATACTTTGAATATCATGAACAAACGATTTTAAAAGAAAATAATAATAATAAATCATACAAATTAACGAGCGGATTATGACACACGTAGTTAAGCTACGAGGGTGCCAACCCACTCATTATATAGTATTAGCATCAATTTGCCTAACCCACATGACTTTAGTATATAATCTATCAAGTATTATTTTCTACTACAGATGTGGGATTAGAAAAAAGGTTTTATCCAAAATGTTTATAACACGTGAGTGTAGACTATTCACTTTTTCAAGACAATTGTTGTTTAGTATATAATCTATCAAGCTACCAAGTATTCCTTAGTTCTCCACCACTTTCCTCTAACATTTTTAAGATTTTTACACGTTTCATAGCTCTTTAAATCAACATCTTTTACCAATGAATTTAGAATGGTTTTTTTTTTTTTTTTTTTTTTTTTTTTTTTTTTTTTTTTTTTAAATAATTTTATAGTATGTAATATTCGATTGATAGCATATTTAGCAGATAAAAAAGACAAGGCAATGTGATTTACTTTATGCATTGTTACCATAGTCTAGAACGTGCATATATTCAACTAAAAATGAGAGTCGGAATTAAGACTGTGTTTCATATACATGCAAAGCGTGGTAAAAAAAATGCATTTAATGAACCACTACAGATGTTAACATGGAAGTTTCAATCCTTTATGCCATACATTACAATTTACAAACCGAGAAGTCGGTAACTGTACTATTTTTATTTAGCTAAAGACGTGGTCTAACAGCCCCTCGAAGAAAATTAGGTGTCGTAATTACCTAATGTACTCCAGAACCACTAGACCGCTCTTGAGGCTGATGAAACTACCATAAAGAAAACTATCCATGTACGTATATATACGATCTATATATAGTACGTGCTAGATATTATGTAAATTTAGTTTAATACCATACTTTGAAAATGAATCCATCCTAAATTAAGGAGCATATCATACACGTACAAAATTTCAAAACCATCCATGTGTAGAACCTTTTTTTTTTTTTTTTTTTTGTTTTGTTTTGTTTTTTTGTTTTTTTGTTTTTTTTCATCTATATATATTAACCTATTCCGATCTAAAGCTTCTAGCGAAAAGCGTCGAAAAAACAGTTTTTACTATTAGGTTTTCAATGGCAAGATCCATGGTGTTTATGGGGCTTTTAAGCCTTTTGTCTTTGATCCAAAACATTAATGCATCTGATGAGTTCGTCGTTGGAGGTTGGGGTGCTTGGAGTCTTGAATCAACGACATGGAATCAATGGAAAGAAATAAGCCGATTGCAACTTGGTCAAAACCATCGATAAGTGTTCGACTTGATAATATATCTATGCATTATTGTTTGTTAAACATTGATATTAAAACGCACTTCTGATACATGTTAATGTTGGTGATGCGTGGAATTGCACCAGGTCTCGAGGGATCTCGAGAAGCTTACAACCCCCACCAGGCAGTGTACCTGATCGATGTAGTATAGTATAATGACAAGTACCGGGGGATTGATCGTTCAGCTAGGAATAGTGTCGCTAGGATTAGAAAACCTAAAGACTAGGTCTAGAGATGAGGGATGATTCTTTTTGTATTTTTTATATTTTTAAAAAGCAAGTAAAATTCTCGGGTTTGAAGGAGTTTGGCGGAATTAGTTGCTAGTCAACTAACCCAATACTAAAATGCAATCAAAATAAAATACTAGAAATGAAAATAAACTAAATTATACTAAAGTTGTGAACAATATGTGAGAGAATTGTGTTTACTTAGATTTCACTACTCCCTAGATATCTTTTACACGTTAATTAATTGTTATAGTTACGTGGATGACGGATTGTATTCCTTAATACCATTCATGGGGTGGCGTACTTACTTCCCCAATCCTATGAGCGCCTACTTCACTCCTATGTCGAGCCGGCTAAGAAGCTCCTAACATGGGATCATTAGAATTTACTCATGCATTAAATACAACCAATAAAACCTAGTACACATCGGTTCATGTTTCCTAAGACGTTCAAGCATGTTACACAATGGAGATCTGCCAGTTTTCTTAAGCCTAACATTGAAATCATTCATCCAATACAACCATAAACAAGTAATCAACACATAATTAACATCTAGGTTTCATTAGATCCAAGCAAACACAAGATAGATCTAGCCTAGCATGTTGAAATCAAGACAAGTAAAAGATATAATCAACCAACACATACACATATTGATTGAATTAAGAGAAGACTTATCTCAATAGAACATGAAAGGATTCAAGGGGTTAAAACCCTTGAAGGCACTGTAAAATATGACCTAGGGTTTACAAAGTTCGGCCCTAGTTTCTCCACACAAGTTTCTCCTTTATGAATGAAAAATAGAAAACTATATATAGAGTTTGATAGGTGACGACGTCAAGAACAAATGTCTGACGCCGTCATCTCACCGCCAAATAGTTCCTCGGACTGCCTAGATCTGGGTCTGAAGCCGTCATGTATTCTCCTTATGCAGGCCGTCACAAAATTTAGTCTTGACGCCCGTGTTGTGACGCCGTCAGGTTTGCACTGGGTCGTCACCACTTTTACTCTTGACGCCGTCAGGGTCTTCCTCTTGACGCCGTCAGATACTGTTCTCAGCATGGAAAATTAAGTCTTTGGCGTTTTTTTCACTTTTATGCTCCAAAAACGTCTGAATTGCTTTCTTTTCCAGATTTCACTCCCAAAGTACCTAAAATCACAAAAGGAATGATTTAGGGTAATATTTGATCAAATAAATTCAATTCCGGGCTTAAATGACCCCCTAAAAGTGGTTCATTTTTCGCCTCATCATATACCCTTACACTTGAGATTTGCTTGTCCTCAAGCAAATGTGCTTTTATTCTAGTCAAAATACAAGTTATGGGTCATTTAACACTAATATAAAAGTAATTAAAACAAATAATCGTTCCACTAAAACCAAAGACAAGCACGGAGGTCATACACTAGCATCTCACAAATAGTGTTTAAATACTCACATCTCTCGGGTGTAATAAAGTAATATCACAATATGGAAATGGATAACATCTCTCACTACCTGTCATAGCAAAATGGATTACCATAGGCTTGGGAAAGGATCAAACCTCCACCACATGGCGTAAGCACCTAGGATAAATTATCAAAGAGGTCTTTTTAAAGGGTTGTAACGTAGGTGTAGGGATATGGAATATACGGTTTTATTGGATATAGGCAGTCTTTACTGGTGGCGAGTTAACAATCTTGGTTAATTACATGTACAATATGGCGTTGCTAAGCCAAGACTAGACTCGACTTAAGCTAATAAATAAAAAATAACCAAAAAAATAAAATGAACATAGAATGAAACGGGATGGTAGTCCGTTTTTTTTTTTTTTTTTTTTTTTTTTTTTTTTGCATACACTCTTACCCTACCATTCAAAATAATACACCATAGGGAATGAATATTCCCCTTACACTTGAATTTTTACATACTTTACAATAAACTAATCTAATGACTCGAATTAAGAAAATCAAAACACTTGGAGTACTTTTAAGATTAACGTACATATGGGGGTAATATATGATGTTCTTCCCCATTACTCCATAAAATAAGTACTTTACCCATGAGTCTCAATCATCCCAAAACAATATGTACAAGGATATGACTCGACTTAGCAACCATGTAATCAATTAGATAATTAACTTAGGGTTTAACAAATAACAATAATGCACTAAAAATGAGTGCATACACGGAAGGCTAAGGCGATTTGGGTGTACATTTAAGTGGGGTGTAACAAATTCTTCCTTTAAGTAAAATGTTTAAAGTTAGAAACGAAAAGATAGGCTCGGAGGGGTGTACTAGAGGTTTCGTGTACTAAAAATGAGTACAATGCTAAGGGTGTGGGAAAAAATTAGTTGACTTAACTAGCCAAGTAATATGACTTAAATGGTCAAGTAATTATGATACGGGTTTAACACAAGGGTGATCCTAATGCCTCTTATCATGTAGTAAATCCTACTACACGAATGTAATCTCACTAGCGGTCTCGGGATGCATCACTAACGCAAGTTCTAGAATCTAAATGCTACCGATACACTCATAAGCACTAATAGTAAATGTTTTTCCTATCAAATCTAAAGGCGAACCTCACATATTTGGGTGGAAAATTTTTCTGAATAGTACGGTTTTGTGCTAGTCATACAATCTCCTATCCATGAGACGCTTGCTATGGCTAAAGTTTCACTCCTAAATGTTGTAAAAAAATTTAAATTTGGCGCTAAAATTGCACTAACAAGTATTTCTCATAGTTTTATTACACATCTACTATTAAACAAACAAACTCAAGCGAAAGTGTATTTGTAAGGTATCATCATTTTACCCTCCTCTTACACTTAGGATGAACATTGTCCCCAATATTCAAGTAAAGAATGTAAAAGTGAAATAAGTAAAACAAATGAAATCAAATACTCCCCTGATTCGCTCGGTATGGATAATAAGGTGGTCAGGTTAGATCTTCCTCCAAGAAAATGAACAATCAAAGCTTCCCTTCCAGAATATAAATCATCTTCTTGTCATACATATCCTGTAAATCCTGAGTAAACAGACAAGGCAACCTCGCATAAAATCGGCGGCAATCTACATACACTAATAAATCCTAGAAAACAAAATAAGATATAATGCTTGTGGAATGATGTTTGCAGATTTCCTAGAGATTATAAAACTAATAATTAAACTTTAAGACTCCGTTAGAAAAACAAAACTGGTAAAATTTTCAGATTTTTACACGTGACGCCGTCAAGAGTAAACTCGTGACGCCGTCAAAAGTGACCTGCAGAAATTCTTATGTTAAGTTTCCGGAAAATTTCTGGAAAAACTTGGTCCTACTTCCTGGAAAATCCTGCAAAACATCATTATGACTCGATACAAGCATTTGACTCTAACAAATACGAATATACATGTTCACTTAATATCGTGGAGAATCATGATCGGTTTGTTTCTTAAAAACATATTTGGGGTTTCCCCTTACACTTATCTTTTGCAAAAACACCTTTGGATGAAGTTAAGACTAGGCTAAACAACAAAGTAAAGTATTTCCGCTATTTAGTTTTGAAACATGATCTACCAACAATAAAAAAAAGCATGCATACGGAAGCAAATAACAAACAAACAAGATAAAAATCACACAAAACATGGGTTGCCTCCCAAGAAGCGCTTTTCTTTATTTACGAGTCTTGTAGCTAGACTCAAGGTCATTGGTTACTACGTGATACGGGTGAGTTCCTCATTGAGGACATCCTTGGGATCAAACTTAGGTTTTAGTTTCCTATCGGTTTTCTTAGTACGGTATGACCTTTCAAACTTTTCTCCATCCGGATCATACAAAGTCATCTTCATATGCCATGATCCGTCACCTTCCCTTGGTGGCTTGTCCCACCTCCATTTACACTTATCTCCCTCTCTTTTCCACTTATTCATCTCTATATTAATAGGCATTACGCTTAAGAACTCAATCATCTTCCTAAAGACTAAGGGGTCCTCAAAAGGATCTAGCTCTTCATCTCTAGCTATGAGTTGTTCCACCGAATGTGTCTTTTCGATGAAATCTTTTTCTAGATAAAATGGGCGTTGAGGTTCTATAAAGTTCCTTTCTATCCAAGGTCCATATCTAGATGGTCTCCTATTCATCTCTACCCAATGTGGTGTCGGTTCATCATCACAATCATAACTATGTTTCTTAACATCGTATACCGACCAAGTATCGCCTTCACCTACCGCTATCTTAGACTCCTTACAATTTATCATGGCGCTAGCGGTTGCTAAAAATCCTCTTCCCACCAACAATGGGCATGTAATGTCACTAACCATGTCTAGGACGTGAAAATCCGCTAAGATAGTTAACTTTCCTACGTGAACAACTACATCCTTAATCATTCCAACCGGGTGGGCAATACTTCCATCCGCTAGACCTATCAATACCTCCGTCTCCTCTAACTTTCCTAGCTTAAGAGTGGTGAAAAGGGATAAGGGAATCAAGTTGAGGCTTGACCCTAAATCGGCTAGTGTGTCGAAAGCTTCGGGTCTTCCTATCTTACAAGGCAAAACAAATATACCCGGATCATCAAGCTTTTTAGGCAACTTGTTTTGAACGAAGGCGGTCCCATTTTTACCTTGTTTAAACTTCTCATACTTTTCTAGGAGGGCACTATAGTAGGGAGCATGGGCTAAGACATCATTGACGGGGCGTTCAAGGTGGAGTTCCTTGAATTCATCGTCAAGGTCTTGCGTAGGAGGTGTTTCAACTATACTTTTGACCGATTTTATATCGGGTGTCTTATTCGATTGGTCCTTTTGAAGAATTTGGTTTTGTTTGAAACACGTGCTCATAGATTTGACCGAGTAGTATTGTGGACAAGAAGTGGGTGACGAAACTGATGATATGGAATTAACGTTTAGTTTCGGGTTCTTGACCGTGTCGCTTGGGAGTGCTCCCATTTCTCGGTCATTGAGAACTTTCAACAACGTGTCAATTTTGGTGGTCATCTCGCTTTGCTTTTGTTTGAAATCGGCTTCAAACTTAGATATGCGAGCTTCTTGAGATGCCATAAACTTGGACATCAATCCTTCAAAATTGTTGGTACTACCATAGTTGTTAGAAGGATTGTTGTTGAAAGTACGATTGGAGGGTGGACCGTTTGGTTGGTAACGATTAGGCGGATTGGAAGAATTGGCTTGATTTTGTTTCCACCTAAGGTTTGGGTGATTTTTCCAAGAGGGGTTGTAGGAATCACCGTAAGGGTTTGGATCGGGTTTGAAAGTGTACCACTTGTCTCCCGCTTCGTCGGTACACGAGGATGCGTAGTCCGCAAAAGCAGTTCCGGGGAGTTCCACACAATCACGAGTGTCATGGAGACCACTGCATAATTCGCATGAAGAAGTGATTTTTTTCACTTTGCTTGAAGGCTTAGGAGCTTCGTAAGATTTCATGAGAAACTTGACTTGGTCCTCAAGTTCCATGATCCTACGGTCGGGAGTGCTAGAGTTGTTCGAAGGCAAAGATATTGCCTTGACCGTTTTGTTCAAATCACGGGGATCATGCCAACTTTCGTTGTCATAGAGAGCAAGATCTTCTATGAGTTCCCATGATTGTTCCGCACTTAGATCACGTAGCTTACCACCGGCCGATTGGTCAATGGCTCGCCTTGTGGAGAGATCGATATGGTCATAGAAGATTTGAACTTGGAGCCAAAGATCTATGCCATGATGAGGGACTTTTTGGAGTAAGTCCTTGAAACGAGTCCATGCTTCATATAGAGTTTCACCTTGACGTTGTTGGAACATCAAGATATCATTTCTAAGCTTGGTAGTTCTCCCCGGTGGGAAAAATTGAGCGTGGAAACGAGTGGTGAGATCATCCCATGAGGTGATGGATCCCGCGGGTAAACGTTTAATTCATTGGCTAGCTTGATCACGTAGAGAGAATTGGAATAGGCGTAATCGGGTTGACTCTCTAGTTGTAACATCAAGGTCTATAGAATCTACGATTTTAAGGAAGTCCTTGAGATGTTGGTTTGGATCTTCGGAATGAAGTCCATGGAATGCACATCCGCTTTGCACCAACCGGATGGTGTCGGATCGCAAGGGGGTCACATTGGCTCCGGTGAGCTCAATGGTGTTTCGATAGCCTTGGTGGCTCGGTCGGGAATACTCTCCTAAGGTTTGGGGCCTAAGAGGTTCTAGTGGTGGGTTTTGTTGTGGTGGGATGACGGGTTCAAAGATGTTCCCATCGTCCATGATGTCCGGTGGTGAAGAGTTACGAACAAAAACACGAAGAAATAAGATAGACTAAAGAGAACCTAAAAAATAAAAATAAAATTTTACTAGAAAGGAATCTAGCAAGTAGACCTAATAAAAAGAGATTCTAACCTAGACAATAACTATTCCCCGGGCTGCGGCGCCAAAAACTTGATGCGTGGGAATTGCACCAGGCTTTACCTCTCGAGGGATCTCGAGAAGCTTACAACCCCCACCAGGCAGTGTACCTGATCGATGTAGTATAGTATAATGACAAGTACCGGGGGATTGATCGTTCAGCTAGGAATAATGTCGCTAGGATTAGAAAACCTAAAGACTAGGTCTAGAGATGAGGGATGATTCTTTTTGTATTTTTTATATTTTTTAGAAAGCAAGTAAAATTCTCGGGTTTGAAGGAGTTTGGCGGAATTAGTTGCTAGTCAACTAACCCAATACTAAGATGCAATCAAAATAAAATACTAGAAATGAAAATAAACTAAATTATACTAAAGTTGTGAACAATATGTGGGAGAATTGTGTTTACTTAGATTTCACTACTCCCTAGATATCTTTTACACGTTAATTACTTGTTATAGTTGCGTGGATGACGGATTGTATTCCTTAATGCCATTCATGGGGTGGCGTACTTACTTCCCCAATCCTATGAGCGCCTACTTCACTCCTATGTCGAGCTGGCTAAGAAGCTCCTAACATGGGATCATTAGAATTTACTCATGCATAAAATATAACCATTAAAACCTAGTGCACGTCAGTTCATGTTTCCTAAGACGTTCAAGCATGTTATACAATGGAGATCTGCCAGTTTTCTTAAGCCTAACATTGAAATCATTCATCCAATACAACCATAAACAAGTAATCAACACATAATTAACATCTAGGTTTCATTAGATCCAAGCAAACACAAGATAGATCTAGCCTAGCATATTGAAATCAAGACAAGTAAAAGATATAATCAACCAACACATAGACATATTGATTGAATTAAGAGAAGACTTATCTCAATAGAACATGAAAGGATTCAAGGGGTTAAAACCCTTGAAAGCACTGTAAAATATGACCTAGGGTTTACAAAGTACGGCCCTAGTTTCTCCACACAAGTTTCTCCTTTATGAATGAAAAATAGAAAATTATATATAGAGTTTGATAGGTGACGGCGTCAAGAACAAATGTCTGACGCCGTCATCTCGCCGCCAAATAGTTTCTCGGACTGCCTAGATCTGGGTCTGACGCCGTCATGTATTCTCCTTATGCAGGCTGTCACAAAATTTAGTCTTGACGCCCTTGTTGTGACGCCGTCAGGTTTGCACTGGGTCGTCACCACTTTTACTCTTGACGCCGTCAGGGTCTTCCTCTTGACGCCGTCAGATACTGTTCTCAGCATGGAAAATTAAGTTTTTGGCGTTTTCTTCACTTTTATGCTCAAAAAACGTCCGAATTGCTTCTTTTTCCAGATTTCACTCCCAAAGTACCTAAAATCACAAAAGGAACGATTTAGGGTAATATTTGATCAAATAAATTCAATTCCGGGCTTAAATGACCCTCTAAAAGTGGTTTATTTTTCGCTTCATCAGTTGGTTTTATAGTGTACATGTATGAGCAGTGACGTAGCTGAGCAAACGTATGCCCTGTGCAAAAACTTATACAACTAAATAAGATGGTAGTACTAAGTTAGTATTGCTAGTGCAACTTACTAAGTTTGTACTGCTGGGATAAGTATGTAACTACTTTGACCTATTCAAGTGGCAGTTATAACAGCCTTTATGACCAAGTTTAATTGGTCATGTAACTAGTATTCGCTATAAGGGGGATAATTATGAGTCGATTAGTGGGCCGATTAATTCTCATAATTCCATTTGACTAGCTATGAGTATTTTCCTATTTATACTGGAAATCAATTATGCATGAAACAGACAACAGAGAACATAAACACTTGGATGCGCATGGTTATTGATTTATGCCTAAATCACTAACATATATTTGGTCTAATCCCAAGTAGATATTCGTGATACCCAGACATTAGGGTCGAATAGTTTACTTTGGAAAGTGATAACACGATTCTAAGTGATATCCGGTAACCTTAATTGATACCTAGTTAGATCATTGATTATCTATACTCTGTTATGGGCTCACCTCAACCAACACACTTGATGATATATTTATGCATTATTGTTTGTTAAATACTGATATTAAAATGCACTTCTTATACACGTTAATGTTAGTTTTATAGTGTACATGTATGAGGCGGACAAGAGCTTTATGGTCAAAGTAAATCAAGAAGATTGCATCAGATGCAACACACCATCATCCGTTAATGCAACAAAGTATCACAATGGTTACTCGGTGGTCAAGTTGATCCAAATGGACCTAATTATTCCATTAGTATGTTTAAAGTGAAAGAACAAATTTAAAAGGGAAAATGACATGAAGATGTAACTAACTTGTTATTATTTTTTTTTTGTTGTGTAGCCATTTTTAATTTTTCTTATTGCATACATCATGCTTTTAAACTCCGTTTATTGTGTATATTTTGTAACCGTTTAATTACCTTTTCATTTATGAACATTTTTTTGAATGAGGGTGGCTAAAATGGTCACAAAATACATATAATAAACATAATTAAAAAGTATGATGTACATAATAAAAAAATAAAAATAGTTACATAACAAAGCAAAAAGGGACATGTTAGTTATTTTTATTTTATTTTTTTTCCTTTTGCTTTATTGAAAACTGAAAGTTTGAAACTTCTATACAGCTTAAAATATAAAGAAATGAAAAACAGATAATCGTACTTCGTACGCATCTTGTTTAAGTATATTTTGCTCACCATCTTTTGAAGTCTTTTTCTATTTTTCGTATATGTTAAGTATTAATAAAGTCATTCAAATGATGTATTGTGGGGTTGGACTAGCGGTTACATTTTGTTGTTGCGAGTGAGAAGACCCAAGTTCGATTCTTGAGCCAGGACACTTCTCTTCTCTCTTCAATCTGTGACCACTTGTTATACTCTGTAATTTTTATTCTCTTTTCCTTTCGCCTTAACTTTTGGCAGTTTCTCATTTAATTATATTCTCTTTTTTTTCTTTGAGGGCAGTAAATTTAAGAGAATCTTCGATGCATTTAACTAGCTAAAGGTAACGGTTACGAAAATAATTCGGTTAGACTCCAACATCTGAGCCAAGGATTTAACCCTCAAATAATCTGAAAAGGAAAAATCTCAACCGCTTCAATATTCGCCTCATCTCTGCTAATGATCATGATTGACATATAGTGTTTTCAGGAAATTAGTGAGCAAAATAAGACTAACAAAAGTCCAAGAGAACAAGATATATAGTTTCAGAAAACTGTCCTTTCTCAGCCCAAAACTGTGCAAATCCAGCCCACGTTGCAGCCCAGTTAGATAATTAGCCCCAACTCATTAATCGGGTCTAACAGGAGAATCGAAGAATGATGAGGGAAGATGACACTACAAGTCTCGAGAGCGAAGCTTGTCTTGAGTTTTTGTCAAGTCTCGAAGACTAACCGTAGTATGAAACCATGGCTACGAATGCATTTACTGAACCACTACAAGTGTTAGCATGTTAGTCTCAATCCTACAGTAATGTTATGCCATACATTACAAACCCAGAAGCCGGTAGTACGTTATACTGCTTTTATTTTTACAAAGTACAAACTACTTGCTGCTTGCCAAATGGGTATTAAAAATCACAAGACTCACACCTCCTAAATATTCTAAACGCTCTAACCAAACACAACGCATATATACATGTATACGGGTGTAACATGGTAATTAATCTATGAATCTTTAACGTGTTTCTGTGGAGTGTTTATAGTCCTCTTCTTAGTGTTGTTTCAATAGACCATCATAGTACTTTTATTTTAACGGCAAATTTGTATTCGGCTACTAGCAAGGAGCTAAGAAAAAGGAATTGCTTAGAATTCGTACATGCTAGGCACAACTCAAAGATCCTATCAATTAAATTGGATTTGAGCGTAATAGATCGCGGACAAACCAAATCAAGGAACTGGACCGAACATATTTCGGTCCGATTCTTAGTCCACCCTTTTCGTCATATTCGGTCCTCTAGATTCGGTCTTGCGCATACCTGGCCGTTATGCTTTGTTGGACCCGACCAAACCCACTCGAACCTTAACCAAACATTTCGCTCCGGTTTGGTTTTGGTCGATCCGATTTTCAGACCGTGATCAACTCTAGATTTGAGATATCTATTCATATGAAGTATACAAGTTAAGTTTGTGAAGAGAAAAAGATATATCATCCTAATGTTTATGGTTAAAATTTTTCTAATTGGAGTTGTCGTAAGTTGATTGAAATGTGATACATGTGACGGTAGGAGTGTTGTTAGAAATAATTTTAGGAAGCTATAGCACGTTTTTGAAATGAGATTAACCTCTTCTCCAAGTGTATACTTCTTCCGTGTTTTGGATCAAAACACGATCGTAACCTATATATTGGACACTTTACCAATATGAAAATGTACTTTTTATGTATCGAGTGTCATGATTTTTTGCAAGTACATGCATACCTATGGATCCTAGTATTTTTGGAATGAAAAGAACAAATTAAAAATTGTAGTTTGAAGGTTCTATATAAGCTCAAAATATAAAGAAATGAAGATAAAAATAACGTACGCATCTTGTTTAAGTGTTTTTTCCTCACCATCCATTGAAATCCTTTTTCATTTATCTAGTGAAAAATATTACTCGCATACTCCATCCGTTCTAAAATTATTGTTTCCTATTAACTATTTTGGTCTTTACTTTTAAACTTGGATCTTAAGTATTTTTGTTTATATTACATAATACTTGATGCAAAATATATGAACGGATTGAGTTTTAAATGTATTTTTATTGGTATAATTTTTATTAAGTATTGTATAACACAAATAAAAATATTTATAATCAAAGTTGAAAAAAAAAATACAAAAAAAAATCAACAAGGGATAATAATTTTGGGACGGAAGAAAAGGAGTACATGTTAAGTATTAATAAAGTCATATGAATGATGTATTGTTGTGTTGGGCTAGTGGTCAAGGTGTTGGGATGGTACGTGGAACGGTGGAAGTCCCAAGTTCAATTCTAGAGCAAAGCCGCTTCATATACCAAACCTGACATTTGGACCAGTTGTTATACTCATAAATATTTTTAATTTTTTCCCTTCGGTTTAACTTTTCCATTTTTTTAGGAGCAACAAATTTAAGAAAATGTTTAAGCAACAAAAGATGCGTTTTTAGTATCTTCAATGCATTTTTTATTTAATTTTTTAATTTTATTATTACGGAGTATTATTTTTTTTTCTAACTTTTTGTCTTTCGATCATATCATTGTTTTACTCATTTGAAAACTCCTTATCCAAATTAAGTGGATGGTTTAAATCCAACAAATAACAAGCTTTTTAACCCCGAAATGATTTGATGTTCAAAATAACATGTAATAAATACTTTGAATATCATGAATAGGATGGCAACGGGAGAGAAAAAAACCTTATAACTCGCAGGTACCCGCACTACACTGTGATGGGTTGTTGAATACAGCATATAGATGTGATCATGGTCGAATACTTGAATGTATAAAAATCTATTATTTTTGCTAACAACACCGTACCCTAGCTTTTATTAGCAACTAATTTTGAAGTTTAAGTGAAGAAATATTCGATGTCATAAAAAATCATTTAAAACAACCAACTATTGGCTAGAATATCTCAAATACAAATACAGTCTACTTTCATTATCGGCCATTTAAGCGAAAAATAAAACGTTTATTTCTTTTTGTGTCTGAATATCATCAAAATTTGTGGAATGTATGTTGTTCACAAAACACTTGCGCCTATTGTCAGCATACCATATCTTTTGGCAACTTCCAAATATCCTCTATGTTAAGTATTAACAAAGTCACATCGATGATGTATTGTGGGGTTGGACTAGTTGTTACAACACCGGTTGGCGAAGGACTTGCCCCAAGTTCAATTCTTGTGCCAAGCCACTTCCTTCTCTATTCAGTTTGTGTACCATTTGTTATACTCATAATTTTTTATTCTTTTTTCTTTTTTTCCTTTTGCCTTAACTAAATAACTTTTGTAGTTCAAGCTGGGAAATTGACATTTATTTAAAATAGCAAATGATGTTTTTATAGTCATTCTAAAAGTGAATCGAAAGAGAACTCAATGCATTGGAAACTTATATAATTGGACGCTCCCGCAGCGAAGCGCGGGTCTAATCTCCTCGTTTAAGAAAATGTTATAACTTATAAATGAATATTTTATAAAGTGAATGTTTTTTCATCCAAAGGCTTTTATTTGCCATTTGTATTCTTTGGGCCAATTGTTATTTTGCGAACCAACAATGAAACTATTATAACAAGATCTAATACGTATCACCGTGCACGCATTGTTTAAAAAAAATCTCTATATATGTCAATAGATCGATGCTTTTTACTCTCACAAGTTCTTTTTTTCACGACCTAAAGCTTCTAGCTTCAAGCACAGAAACAAATTTTGATCGCTGGTTTTCAATAGCAAAACCTATGGTTTTTATGTGTCTTTTAAGTCTTGTACTGTCGATCCACAACATTGATGCATCAAATGAGTTTATAGTTGAATCAACGACATGTAATCAATTGAACGAGAGGAGCCGTTTACAATTTGGGGATCACCATCGGTAAGTGATCTATACATGCATACGTTGTTATTTGTAATAATCTATTTCAAAACACGGTTTTTATACATGTTGATGTTGTTGTTGGTTTTAGAGCACTAGGTGTAGTCAACAAGCCTCTCCTCCTCATTCGGGTCTCACGTGTGTCACATCACCCAACACCTCTTCACAAGTAACAAACCCCTCCTCACCAAATAACAAACCTCAACTTCTTTGTTAGGGCCCCACCACTTACACCTTTATTTTTTTTATTCATTTCATTAAATAAATTAAATTTATTTAATTCAAATAATACAAATAATAATTAATATATATATTAAATGGAAACATATACGACGTCGTGTCGATGCCATCAGATATGTGGGCTTTTTCTTGGCCTGCTTAATTGTTGGCCCGATCCAACATTGCCTGCTTTTTCCTTTTTTCTTATACCAACGATTATTCACTACGCATACATATCTAGAATATTCGCCAGAGGCAGTGTTTGTAATTTTTTTTTATCTGCGTACGACACAAATCTACCATATTCGAGATGTTTCTCGCTCCGTCTTTGCTGTGTATTGCTGGTGTGTTGATCAACAAAGATTCTCGCTCCGTCTTCGCTGTGTATTGCAGGCCACGAATGTCAACAAAGGAATTACGATTGAGCAAGATTCTGAAACAACAAGAATGGTACAAAACCCAAAAAGCATACAAAGATATTTAAACTGTTGTTGGTGTTCTTCAGGTTCTTTTTTTATTTTTTTATACCCTTTTCATTTTTGTCTTATAAAAATATGTTTTTTTATTGATTGGTGATATGAATAAGTTTGACATTTTGTTTATTTTTATGTAGAGTGCTTTTCATAAGTTTATTGGCCAGCCCGTTTTGATATTCCAAGTTGTTTGACTACTTTAGAATTGGCGTTGATGTTATGCCGAACGCTCTTTTCAGGATTAGGGACTGTTTGGCTCAGTTATATACTTATATGTCAAAGACACCACTCATGATAAGTAGGAACTTGATGAGGATTTTAATAGAGATGTAAGTGCTAACGATATGATGAATAACTAAGTCTATACCTTCAAATCATTCGTGCCTATATTTTTATGTATATTATTTCATTAATTATTGCTATGTAATTTGTAGATGCAGGATGGTTTCCGTAAAGACAGGATCAGGCGGGATCCTCCAATCCTATATGATGAAATGAGCTACTTCCATGAAACAATATGTGAGTGTCTTCTTAAATTCTTATGTCGTGTTGCCACGATTCTTAAGTACACTAAAATCAATGAATGTGCTCCCTACAATGCCCCTGTTGGCCCTAGATGGTATAATTCCAACTAACACAAATGGTATGCACATTAGTTCTGTTATAAGCTACGCGTAGCGTCTATTTGTTTGCTACCATACGGTCAAAGCTTAAATTTTCTATGCTTTTCGTTGCATTTTTTACTCAATCCGGTGGACAATGTAATTTCTAATAACATATGCAACCAGGAACGTTAGAGTTGCCGTCAGTTACGGGTGGTGATATTGATTTGCTGGGTATGTTTGGGAAATTTGCTCCTGATTCGCCTACTAGGGACCATATATAGTTAGTTGGCACTTAAGGATATGTTTGGTGGTTGTGGCGATGATGAGTTTGCGACGAAGATGCTTTGTCACATACTTAATCTTGACGAGCGATGGTTTTAAGGAGTGGTAAAGCACTCCTGTAAACAAAGGTTTCTACCTTTTTTGGTTTGTAGTGTTCATTGTATATAGGATGAATAAATAAGGTTACTTTGAGGTTCTTATAGTTGTGCTAATGTAGTCGTCGCGTAATGGTACAAGGATAAGGATACTAATGGCTGTTTAGGTTTGTGTTGGTATAGCGTATTGTGAAAATTTGGAACCGATAACCATAACAACAACCTAATTTAAAATATCTTTTACAATCCTGAAAATTGCAACTTTTGACTATAATAGTTAACATGACATGTCTTTTGTTCCTGTACATACAGATCATGTGGATGGACCAGTGATTCAGTTTCAAATTCTAAGAGAGGACACAAGTTTCCCGCACCATTACCTCAACTTTGCTGCATATAATGTAGTTGGTTGTCACGCTGATAACAGAGACTGCTGCTGATGCGCTTCCACCAATGCTACGAGACATTCCAAAGGCAGAGACATCATCATCAGTTAAAGAAAACATCGCAACAGAAATACCAGTCAGTAGCATAACTTCTCCTCCTAATACCGATGAACCTGCAGAAAAGAGCATGCCAAAAACTGAGACCGTATCCACAAGCGTTTGCAAGGAGCTGTTTGCAGGTCCAGACAAGGAGTTAACTGGCCCAGATGAAAAGAAGGCAAAACATGACAAGCATTATCCATGCGTTTTGAAATGCTATTATGTGTACGCAGTTAGTACTACTTTTGCCTACTGCTGTAACATGTATCATAACTCTAGGAAGTAGCGTCTATTGTACGTTTCATGAACGTTTTAACACAAGTCGAAGTGTAAGTTTTTCTATATCTTATTTTCTCCAGTGTCAAAATCAGTTACAAAGCTAGGTTTGTTGCTTGGAGGTTCTGATATCAGTTGATACCCAAAAAAATTTAGCATACCAAGGAACGCCAGCCCACGCGGCAACTATCGATGCCAAAGAACCGATGCCCTGCCGCAACGCGGCAACCGGCGCCCATCTCGTTATTATTATTTTTAAAAGTTACAAAATAATTAGAAAAAAAATAAAAGAAAGAAAAAGAAAAAAACACCAATTGTATTTTATCCTTGAGCCCAACAATATATATATATATATATATATATATATATATATATATATATATATATATATATATATATATATATATATATATATATATATATAGTGTATCTTTATTTTCAGAACCCTGTTAAGTGCGGGAACTGCGAGAACTCAAATTTTGCATTAGAAAACATGGATGTTCATATAAAACATGTATGTTTTCTTACATACACCTTAATACATATACATGCATAACATATATGTTCATATAAAAACCTGTTACGTGCAATAGATCAATGCAAAATGGTTTTATTTTTAGAACCATGTTAAGTGCGGGAACTGCGAGAACTCCAATTATGCATTAGAAAACATGCATGTTCATATAAAACATGTATGTTTTCTTACATATACCTTAATACGCAGGCATGTGTATTGGTGAGTGCTTATTCACTCACCTTTTCTAAACTAAAATAGGACCAAACAAACCAAAAACTAACCAAAATTGCCAAAGAATGTGTGTTTTTGTGTTTGTGAATGTGCAGGTACGAATATTTAAGAAAAGGACGAAAAATCACGAGAAAATGACAAAACGAGCACGAGATTTGGAAAAGTGTCAATAGCCGGAGCCGGGGAAGCTTAGTGGTCAAAGTCAAAGCTCATATGGTCATAAGGAGTCCTCAAAGTTTCAGAAATTAAAAGAATGATCCTTGGTCATAAGTTTGAAGAAATTACACATGTGGTCCTTCAAGTTTCAAGACTTGTCAATTTTGGACCTTTTGATGAACATTTTTGAAGAAATGAAAACTCAGGCCCTCCAAGTATTCAAGATATTACAAAAAGAGCCCTTGGAAAATACTTTTGAAGATTGACAGCCTTGGTCCTCATATTTTCAGAATCTACATTTTTGGTCCCTTGGTTAATTTAACAAACACAGCCGGATCCACACAAAATATTAAACCCACAAAACCCCAAGCCCAAAATAATACAAGCCCAACACCCCTACCATGTTACCCAGTCCACCTCCCAAAACCCGATCCAAATCCACCCTTTATTACTACCCGGTCAAACAAAATCCACCCAAAGTCAAAATATAATAAAATAACCAAAGGCGCCATTTACTGTGGAGTGGATCACCTTCTCCAACCTTTTAACCTGCCACATCATTTTCACTAGATTATAGTACGAGGTTTTATGCTTCTAGAAACCATCTGACACGTTGTCAGATGTTGTCATAATTCCTCCTACATGGCAAATTGAAGCTCACTGATTGGTTCCTCATGCGTAGGATGAAGATAAGGCTCAAATTAACGGATAAATTTTGGTGGGATGTCGACATTCGGATAGGAATGAAGATATGTGGCCATAATTGAGTTTCTAGCATCTTCTGTAACCCTAGGCTCCTCACCTTGAGCTCACCTATATAAACCCCCCTCCTGTATACGTTTTTGGTGTGTAGTTTTTATGTAATGAAATGCTGCCAAATTGATTTCTTAATGTATTTTCAGTTATGTAACTTAAGTTTTTATTAATAAAAGCCTTAGTTTAATTTTTTTGATTCTTGTTAAAGTTATTTCACTTAAAGTTTATTTAGCTTAATCTTTGTTCAATTAGCTTATTTAATGTTTCAATAACTTCCTCTAATCAATTACAACTTTTAGAAGCTCAGTTTTATTGTCTTTGCTTAAATTCTATAGAAAATCACAAAAAAATAAAATAAATAAGAAAATATATAAAAACAATGTTTTTATTTATTCAAGTTTCAGCTTACATATAAGCTATTTACTTAGATTTTCAAGCTCATAAAGCTCTTTAGCATCTGTGAGCTTGATTTGATTCATTTTATAAAAAATCTCACAAAGTCAACAAAAGTCAACTTTAGCTTATTCAATAAGCTCAGCTTGTTGTGGAGTTGTAGGCAGCCAAAAAGGTGTCCACTTGGCCTGTCTTAAAGACAGGCAAGCTTAGTGAACCCCCTCTTTTCTGCTGAGGGGGATTTGGTTGTAAGTCTTCAATTATTTTAAGTCCTTATTTGCATCAGTAGTATAATAAATAGTTTAGACTTGTTTTAGGTATATTAGTTTCTGCTATTTACATTTATTGCATCATTTGTAGTAGAGGTTTGCTTCTTAATTTGGAATTGTTTGATTTGGGTTGCTGTCTTTTTCATTTGTCTGTTATAGTCACTGGATCTGTGTAGACTTGGTTCTGTGGTGATTTGTGCCTGATTCCCCTGCTTCTGAGTTAATTTGATCTTGTTGAATCATAGTTTGGACTGAGATTGTGGCTTGGGAAGCTTTATCACATAGATGCTTTGTAAAAATTTGCAATTCAGTAACTACAGGGGTGTTTGGATTTGAGTAATCTGCTATGTTTTTGTTGTTGTTTTGCTGAGTTATCTGTCATATTAGTTTACCTTAGGTTAATTTAAGTTAAATCTAGCATAAAAATAGTAGGGTATAAGTAAAAGTCAACTATTGCTTGGAATTAACATACTACCTGCAATACTTGGAATTGAAATCTGAGGTTGTGATAAATTGTGGTTAGTGGTGTTAAAATTTGAGTACTTAGTGAATAATCTTGCTCAATATACACCTAGGGATAGATTTAAGTTGCTAAAATTCACATAAGTCAAACTTAGGTTGCTATTTAAAAAGTCAAATTGTCTGCTCATCATATGCACATAAACAGTTTTGTCTACTGAACTAGGCACCAATTGAAGGTCAATTGGTGTATTAGAATTAGGGCTTTTGTGCTTTTTGTGTTCTTTGCTGGGTGGTCTAGCTCTTGCCCCTTTAATCTTCCACTAATAAGCTTATTAGACAGCTTAAATTTAAGCTTGAAGTAGCCCTGCTAAACCTAGTTTCTGCCTTTTGATACCAACTGAATGTATGCTTATTTGATTGCCTTGAGTGCTTATCTGTGATTCAAGAGTTGTTTTATGATCAAATAAGTGGTTCTTACTGTTCCTGAGCTTCTTTTGCATATAAGTGCTTATTGGCTTATTAATAGTGCTTATTTAGAAACTGCTTATTAGGGTTTTCAAATTAAGTAATTTTATTTTTCCTAGATTTAATTTATTAAAATAGAATTTTCAAATTTTTTTGAGCTTATTTGGTACTTTTTATAATTTAAATTAGTATTTAAGCATTTTTAATTACTTTTAATTCCTATAAATTACATAAAAATCCAAAAAAAATTAGTTTTCTGTTTCAAAATTAATTTTAAGTTATTTTAGATTTTTCCAAACTTAATTAGTATTTTTCAAGTTATTTTTCACAATTATTTACTCTTTAAATCATTAAAAAAATATAAAAATATAAATAAATTCATAGAAAATTAATAAAAAGTCAAAAAAATATTTTTCTTTTTCTGGAAATTTATTTTATTAGTTTAAAATTTTTAGAAAGTCATTTCACATTTGTAGGATCATTTTTAAATTAAAGTCACGTTTTAATTCGTACGTTACCTTTTAAATAAACGCGTTTGCATTACCGTTTTTACGTTTTTAACTTTAGTGCATCATTAGCTTGTATCCTTTGCATAATTGATGAGGCGAAAAATGAACCACTTTTAGGGGGTCATTTAAGCCCGGAATTGAATTTATTTGATCAAATATTGCCCTAAATCGTTCCTTTTGTGATTTTAGGTACTTTGGGAGAGAAATCTGGAAAAGGAAGCAATTCGGACATTTTTGGAACACAAAAGTGAAGAAAACGCCAAAGTCTTAATTTTCCTTGCTGGGAACAGTAGGTGACGGCGTCAAGAAGGAATTTCTGACGGCGTCAAGAGTAATTTTCATGACGACCCAGTACAGAATTGAAGGCGTCACGAAGTAGGGCGTCAAGAGTAAAATGCATGACGGCCTGGAAACACATAACACATGACGGCGTCAAAAGTAGATCAAGGCAGTCAGAGAAGTATTTTGGCGGCGAGATGACGGCGTCACCGATTTTGTCTTGACGCCGTCAGACCCTATTTCCTATATATAATTTTCTAATTTTTACACAAAAAAGAGAGAAGTTTTGGAGAAACCCTAAGGCCGAATTTAGTACGAATTTTACAGGTTTTTCAAGGGTTCTCAGCCCTTGAATCCTTTCATGTGTAATTGAGATAAGTGTTCTTTTAATTCAATCAATATGTCTGTGTGTTGGTTGTCTATATCTTGTTCTTGTCTTAATTCCATCATGCTAGGCTAGATCTATCTTGTGTTTGCTTGGATCTAATGAAACCTAGATGTTGATTATGTGTTGATTACTTGTTTATGGTTGTATTGGATGAATGATTTCGATGTTAGGCTTAAGAAAACTGGCAGATCTCCATATGGTAACATGCTTGAACGTCTTAGGAAACATGAACTGACGTGCACTAGGTTTTATTGGTTGTATTTAATGCATGAGTAAATTCTAATGATCCCATGTTAGGAGCTTCTTAGCCGGCTCGACATAGGAGTGAAGTAGGCACTCATAGGATTGTGGAGTTAAGTGCGCCACCCCATGAATGGTATTAAGGAATACAATCCGTCATCCACGCAACTATAACAAGTAATTAACGTGTAAAAGATATCTAGGGAGTAGTGAAATCTAAGTAAACACAACTTCTCCACTTATTGCTCATAACTTTAGTTTAATTTAGTTTATTTTTATTTCTAGTATTTTATTTTGATTGCATCTTTAGTATTCGGTTAGTTGACTAGCAACTAATTCCGCCCAAATCCTTCAAACCCGAGATATTTACTTGCTTTCTAAAAAAATATAAAAATACAAAAATAATCATCCTTCATCTTTAGAACTAGTATTTAGGTTTTCTAATCCTAGCGACACTATTCCTAGCTGAACGATCAATCCCCCGGTACTTGTCACTATACTATACTACAACGATCAGGTACACTGCCTGGTGGGGGTTGTAAGCTTCTCAAGATCCCTTGAGAGGTAAAGCCTGGTGCGATTCCCACGTATCAAGTTTTTGGCGCCGCAGCCCGGGGAATGGTTATTGTCTAGGTTAGAATCTCTTTTTATTAGGTCTACTTGCTAGATTCCTTTCTAGTAAGATTTTACAACGATCAGGTACACTGCCTGGTGGGGGTTGTAAGTTTCTCAAGATCCCTTGAGAGGTAAAGCCTGGTGCGATTCCCACGTATCAAGTTTTTGGCGCCGCAGCCCGGGGAATGGTTATTGTCTAGGTTAGAATCTCTTTTTATTAGGTCTACTTGCTAGATTCCTTTCTAGTAAGATTTTATTTTTATTTTAAGGATTTCCTTAGTCTATCTTATTTCTTTGTGTTTTTGTTCGTAACTCTTCACCACCCGACATCATGGACGATGGGAACATCTTTGAACCCGTCATCCCACCACAACAAAACCCACCACTAGAACCTCTTAGGCCCCGAACCTTAGGAGAGTATTCCCGACCTAGCCACCAAGGCTACCGAAACACCATTGAGCTCACCGGAGCCAATGTGACCCCCTTGCGATCCGACACCATCCGGTTGGTGCAAAGCGGATGTGCATTCCATGGACTTCGTTCCGAAGATCCAAACCAACATCTTAAGGACTTCCTTAAAATTGTAGATTCCGTAGACCTAGATGTTGAAACTAGAGAGACAACCCGATTACGCCTATTCCAATTCTCTCTACGGGATCAAGCTAGTCAATGGCTTGAGCGTTTACCAGCGGGATCCATCACCACATGGGATAATCTCACCACTCGTTTCCTTGCTCAATTTTTCCCACCAGGGAGAACTACTAAGCTTAGAAATGACATCTTGATGTTCCAACAACGTCAAAATGAAACCTTTTATGAAGCATGGACTCGATATAAAGACCTGCTCCGAAAAGTCCCTCATCATGGCATCGAACCATGGCTCCAGATTCAAATCTTTTACGATAAAGTTGACTATCAAACAAGGAGAGCCATTGATTACGCAGCCAAGGGCAGGCTAAATAGACTTAGCATTGACGAGTGCTGGAAAGTTCTTGAGGGGTTGGCACAATACGAAGAAGAAGGATCGGAGGACCCGATGTTTCCAAGCAAAGGAAAACTTGACTACGCACACGCCACCCAAGAACAGTTATTAGGAAGCATCGAGAAGCAGGTAAAAGAATTAATGAGTATTGAGAAACCTGCTGCTGAAACCATGTGGAATCCTAATTTACGTAGGAATGCGGTTATTGACCACAATTTTCCTGAACGTTCACGACAAGAGGAATTCGAAGGATTAATGGTAACCTTCATGAATAATCAGGAAAAACAAATTCAGCACCTAGAAGCACGCATGGAAAGCACTCACAAAGCTTTTATGAATTTAGCAGACCAATTCATATCAAGGGTCAAAGAAAAGATCAAAGAAAATTCCGTACCTAGAAAAATCGAAAAAGTCTTCGAGGTTTCAACTCCTTTGGCGTTTGACCAAGAGGATAACGAGAAACTTTCCCCAAGTGCTTCACCGTTAACTACCTCCCATTCTTGTGAGCATCCCCAGAAAGAGAAGAATTCGCAATTCCATAACATTTTCGTTGGATGCTTGCGAACCACACTCCCAAACTTATGAAAGAGACGTTCTTTTGGTTTTAAACCCGGTGTGAAGAGGTTGTACCTCAAAAACACCACTGATTTGAAACCCTCTATGGAACAACATCTCTTTGTACACACCGGTGACCCGTGCGAAGGTTACAACTTAGCTAAAACAGCACCCAATCCCTCTTACAACCTCACCTTTTTCCATGACAGTAATGAAACGTTCGACCCTGGCGGACTTCACTAACGGAATAGCTACTCATGGTTTTACTTATGTTTAGCTATTCACACAAAGTGCAGGGACTAAATGTGGAATTACTCCATTTCTCACCTCACACGGGCATCAGACGGCGTCAGATATTAACTCTTGACGCCGTCACCTCGCTAAATCAGCAATATTAACCCAAATCCAATCACTTTCAACCCATACCCCACAAATCTCACCCAAAGTGCTGCTACTACTCCGAATCTCCACCCTTCAATTCGTCGTCTTCCGCAACCAATCTTCACTTGGTAAGTGATTTTTCTTCACTCTTTTTCGATCAATTGTCCTTAGGATCAATCAATTTTGAAAACCCCTTTCGCCCGAAACCCCATTTTTTACCCATAATTGACAAATCGTAATGCCATCCATTTGGTGATTTGTAAACATGGGGGTTAACCTTTGATGATGTTACTCCACTCGAATCATGCGTTAGTTTAGGAAAAGCCCTTCATGCCACGGATTTTTTGACCCCCCACCCATGTTTTCTGATTAAAGGAGCGTTTGGGTAATGGGTTAAGAGTTTGAAAATTGAGTTTTCCCTTGCATTTGCATGATTCGGATTCTGCTAGGTCTGACGGTGTCAGGACCTTCTTCCTGACGGCGTCAGATGTGTCTAACAGCAAAAAATCAATAAAATTCTCCTTCTAATTGTTTCCGTTCACTCTATCTTTTTCCAGGAAAATGAGCAAGCGATCTCGCCAACATCGTGGCAGCTCTTCTAGGTCACAAAGAGTTAACTATGGAGAATTGGTCCATAGTTGGAGCGAGTTTGACACTGTTGGCGCCACCACCAAGTATGCGGAACTTTGTAACCACCAAATTGATGCTGGGGCTGTGGTTGATTGGGAGTTTCTTAGGTCCCAAGGGTTGGAAGCTGCGTTTTTGGAGAGGATCCACACTGATGGGTTTGCGGGTCCTCAATGGGAGAGGTTATTTAGGATTAGGGAGACGGTGTATAGTGAATTGGTGAGGGAGTTCTTTGCGACCTTCCATTTTGATCAGGCTGAGGCTAGGACGGATATGGGGGGCACCACTATCTATTTTAGGCTAGGAGGGGAAGTGCGATCATGCTCGGTCACTGAGTTTGGTTGGAGGATTGGGTTGTATACTAGGGAGGAGGCGGTTGATGGAGGTTTTATGCAGAGGTTGTTGAATGGGGAGACTCAGAGGAGTGATCTGAGGTGTGTCACTTTTTGGCCGACCATTGGGGACGGGGTTTACACCTCGACTACTGGGGCTGCATCCATCAGGGACCCCATAGTTAGGTTGGTACACAGATGCATCACATACAGCCTGTCAGGACATCATGGCACCACTAACCGTGTCACTGCTTCAGATCTTTTCTACCTGTACACCATCTTTTCAGCAGATGTCTACTGCAACATCCCATTTTGGGTAGCTAGTTATTTGAGGACCAGTGTGGGTGAGAGGGATATCGATAAGGTGTATGGGGGGATGTTCGTGACCCGGTTGGCTCGTTCCTATGATCTTCTTACTCCTCCGATCATGGGATACTTGAGCGACTGTGGGGCTTGTAGGGTGGTGAGGGCTAAATCCCTCAGGCAGATGAACATCGTGATGCTAGAGAGGAATGGGACCTATAACTGGTATGAGGCAGGGGGCCTGCTGATGAGGATGAGGATGATGATGAGGTGGGGCCCCAGCAGCATCAGTTCCAGGGTTATGAGGAGGGGACAGCTGACTACTACCGACACATGGGTCGGGGAGACTGGCAGGCATACCAGGGTGCCTGGATGGGTTAGGTGGACGCATGGCGGACCACCACTGACCAGCGCTTTGATTGGATGTATGATCACACCATCCGCCAGATGCAGCACCTCTCCACCCGTGATCAGCTTGAGCCTCATCTGCAGATTGACCCATTCCCCGGCCGTGAAGCTGACTACCCTCCCTATGGGTACACCGGACACCTCCCTCCTGGCTATGACTACCGTTTCGGTACTCCTCCCCAGTGATCTCTTTTGATGTCTGTTATTTCTGAACAATTTATTGATGGTTGTGTAATTTGAAACATTTGGTATTGTAATAGCTTAGGATGCGGCCTCTGTCGGCCTTGAACAATTTTATTTTCATGTTTACGTTTACTTGAAATAATTGAATGTGCTTGTGGTGACGTTCTTCATTTTGTGTGATTTTATTTTATTTTGTTTGTTTGTTATTTGCTTCCGTATGCATGCTTTATTTTTATTGTTGGTAGATCATGTTTCTCAATTAAATAGTGGAAATACTTTACTTTGTTGTTTTGGCCTAGTCTTAACTCAACCTAAGAGTATTTTTGCAAAAGATAAGTGTAAGGGGAAACCCCAAATATGTTTTTAAGAAACAAACCGATCATGATTCTCCACAATATTAAATGAACATGTATATTCGTATTTGTTAGAGTCAAATGCTTGTATTGAGTCATAATGAAGTTTTGCAGGATTTTCCAGGAAGTGAGACCAAGTTTTTCCAGAAATTTTCCGGAAACTTAACATAAGAATTTCTGCAGGTCACTTCTGACGGCGTCATGAGTTAACTCTTGACGGCGGCACGTGTAAAAATCTGGAAATTTTACCGGTTTTGTTTTTCTAACGGAGTCTTATGGTTTTTGTGAATTATTAAGTTTTATAATCTCCAAGAAATCTGCAAACTTCATTCCACAAGCATTATATCTTACTTTGTTTTCTAGGATTTAGTAACTTATATAGGTTGCCGCCGATTTTATGCGAGGTTGTCTTGTCTATTTTCTCAGGATTTACAGGTTACGTATGACAAGAAGATGATTTATATTCTGGAAGGGAAGCTTTGATTGTTCATTTTCTTGGAGGAAGATTTAACCTGGCCACCTTATTATCCATACCGAGCGAATCAGGGGAGTATTTGATTTCATTCTTTTTACTATTTCACTTTTACATTCTTTACTTGAACATTGGGGACAATGTTCATCCTAAGTGTAAGGGGAGGGTAAAATGATGATACCTTACATATGCACTTTCGCTTGAGTTTGTTTTGTTTAATAGTAGATGTGTAATAAAACTATGAGAAATACTTGTTAGTGCAATTTTAGCGCCAAATTTAAATTTTTTTACAACATTTAGGAGTGAAACTTTAGCCATAGCAAGCGTCTCATGGATAGGAGATTGTATGACTAGCACAAAACCGTATATTCAGAAAAATTTTCCACCCAAATATGTGAGGTTCGCCTTTAGATTTGATAGGAAAAGCATTTATTATTAGTGCTTATGAGTGTACCGGTAGCATTTAGATTCTAGAACTTGCGTTAGTGATGCATCCCGAGACCGCTAGTGAGACTACATTCGTGTAGTAGGATTTACTACATAATAAGAGGCATTAGGATTACCCTTGTGTTAAACCCGTATTATAATTACTTGACCATTTAAGTCATATTACTTGGCTAGTTAAGTCAACTAATTTTTCCCACACCCTTAGCGTTGTACTCATTTTTAGTACACGAAACCCCTAGTACACCCCTCCGAGCCTATCTTTTCGTTTCAAACTTTAAGCATTCTACTTAAAGGAAGAATTTGTTACACCCCACTAAATGTACACCCAAATCGCCTTAGCCTTCCGTGTATGCACTCATTTTTAGTGCATTATTGTTATTTGTTAAACCCTAAGTTAAATATCTAATTGATTACATGGTTGCTAAGTCGAGTCATATCCTTGTACATATTGTTTTGGGACGATTGGGACTCATGGGTAAAGTACTTATTTTATGGAGTAATGGGGAAGAAATCATATTATTACCCCCATATGTGCGTTAATCTTAAAAGTGCTCCAAGTGTTTTGATTTTCTTAATTCGAGTCATTAGATTAGTTATTGTAAAGTATGTAAAGATTCAAGTGTAAGGGGAATGTTCATTCCCTATAATGTATTATTTTGGACGGTAGGGTAAGAGTGTATGAAAAAAAAAATCGAAAAAAAAAGAAAAAGAAAAAGAAAAAAAAAATAGAAAAAGAAAAAAGAGAAAAAACATACAGACTACCATCCCTTTTTATTCTATGTTTATTTTATGTTTTTGTTATTTTTTCATTTATTAGCTTAAGTCGAGTCTAGTCTTAGCTTAGCAACGCCACATTGTACATGTAATTAACCAAGATTGTTAACTCGCCACCAATAAAAACTTCCTTTATCCAACAAAACCGTGTATTTCATATCCCTACACCTAACGTTACAACCCTTTAAAAGACCTATTTGATAGTTTATCCTAGGTGCTTACGCCATGTGGTGGAGGTTTGATCCTTTCCCAAGCCTATGGTAATCTATTTTGCTATGACAGGTAGTGAGAGATATCTTCCGTTTTCATATGTAATTTATACTTTATTACACCCGAGAGATGTGAGTATCTAAACACTATTTGTGAGGTGCTTGTGTATGACCTCCGTGCTTGTCTATTGGTCTTTAGTGGAAAGATTTTTTGTTGTAATTACTTTTATATTAGTGTTAAATGACCCCTAACTTGTATTTTGATTAGAATAAAAGCGCATTTGCTTGAGGACAAGCAAATCTCAAGTGTAAGGGTATATGATGAGGCGAAAAATGAACCACTTTTAGGGGGTCATTTAAGCCCGGAATTGAATTTATTTGATCAAATATTGCCCTAAATCGTTCCTTTTGTGATTTTAGGTTCTTTGGGAGAGAAATCTGGAAAAGGAAGCAATTCGGACGTTTTGGAGCATAAAAGTGAAGAAAACGCCAAAGTCTTAATTTTCCTTGCTGGGAACAGTAGGTGACGGCATCAAGAAGGAATTTCTGACGGCGTCAAGAGTAATTTCCATGACGACCCAGTACAGAATTGAAGGCGTCACGAAGTAGGGCGTCAAGAGTAAAATGCATGACGGCCTAGAAACACATAACACATGACGACGTCAAAAGTAGATCAAGGCAGTCCGAGAAGTATTTTGGCGGCGAGATGACGGCGTCACCGATTTTGTCTTGACGCCGTCAGACCCTATTTCCTATATATAGTTTTCTAATTTTTACACAAAAAAGAGAGAAGTTTTGGAGAAACCCTAAGCCCGAATTTAGTACGAATTTTACAGGTTTTTCAAGGGTTCTCAGCCCTTGAATCCTTTCATGTGTAATTGAGATAAGTGTTCTTTTAATTCAATCAATATGTCTATGTGTTGGTTGTCTATATCTTGTTCTTGTCTTAATTCCATCATGCTAGGCTAGATCTATCTTGTGTTTGCTTGGATCTAATGAAACCTAGATGTTGATTATGTGTTGATTACTTGTTTATGGTTGTATTGGATGAATGATTTCGATGTTAGGCTTAAGAAAACTGGCAGATCTCCATATGGTAACATTCTTGAACGTCTTAGGAAACATGAACTGACGTGCACTAGGTTTTATTGGTTGTATTTAATGCATGAGTAAATTCTAATGATCCCATGTTAGGAGTTTCTTAGCCGGCTCGACATAGGAGTGAAGTAGGCACTCATAGGATTGGGGAGTTAAGTGCGCCACCCCATGAATGGTATTAAGAAATACAATCCGTCATCCACGCAACTCTAACAAGTAATTAACGTGTAAAAGATATCTAGGGAGTAGTGAAATCTAAGTAAACACAACTTCTCCACTTATTGCTCACAACTTTAGTTTAATTTAGTTTATTTTTATTTCTAGTATTTTATTTTGATTGCATCTTTAGTATTGGGTTAGTTGACTAGCATCTAATTCCGCCCAAATCCTTCAAACCCGAGATATTTACTTGCTTTCTAAAAAATTATAAAAATACAAAAATAATCATCCTTCATCTTTAGAACTAGTATTTAGGTTTTCTAATCCTAGCGACACTATTCCTAGCTGAACGATCAATCCCCCGGTACTTGTCACTATACTATACTACAACGATCAGGTACACTGCCTGGTGGGGGTTGTAAGCTTCTCAAGATCCCTTGAGAGGTAAAGCCTGGTGCAATTCCCACGTATCAATAATTCGTGTTTGTTTGTTAATATTTGAATTATTTGATCACTATTTTCTTTTTCACCACTTTTCAATTCACGATTTGCACGAATCGATATTCTTGATTCCATTCACATTCACTTGGAAACGACTCGGGTGATACGTATTTCTTGCGAATCACTTCGATACTATACTACTATAATATATAATTGGTTTTCACACGAATCAATTTTTGGCGTCGCTGCCGGGGAAGGCTTGAAATGAATTTTTGAATATTGTTTTGAAAAATCGTGTTTTGTTAAGCCTTCCTCTATTTTGTATATATATCTCTATAAAAATTGAAAAATTCAAAAAACTTTTACTAAAGTGTTTACAAAATACCAAAAAAATAATAAAAGTTACAGCCTCGACTCGACCGAAAGGAAGGGCGTTGTAAACCAAATAAGTCTCCCAATATAACAAAAACGTAAAATTAGTTGTTTATCGGATTATTTCAATTACTACAACCGAATAAGCGGGAAATACGGATAGCTAAGACATTAAATTGCTAGCTGAAGAGAGATCCATTCTTCTCTCCCGTTCCGTCGCGAGTGGTTTTGAAAGAAACAGTTTTCAATTAACGTTACGTTTTATAAAAAAGAAATAATAATAATAATAATAAAAAGTTTTTTGAGAAAAAATATAATTTTTTTTTGAAAAATAAATAAAAACAAAAAAGATTTTCTTTTTCATTTTCTTTTTAATTTTATTTTTGGTGTATGCACACCCGTTCTACTTCTGAGAATCTTACTTCTCCGCTCTCAAACCCCGAGCGGGTTTTACGACATATGAGTCGGGTTCATTTCCTTGACGACGAGGGGATGAACCAAAACGAACACACAACGGGCCCCCGCCGATGGGTGGTCCGCAACACAATGTTATCCCGCCGATGGGACAACAACCGGCATTTGATCCGCGTCCGATGAAAGAATAACTCCAATCACCATTTAACGGTGTGAGGAGAGCTATTGTGATTCCGGACATCAATGCCAACTTTGAAATCAATCACGGATTACTCAATTTAATCACGGGTATATCCTTTCACGGGTTTGATAACGAAGACCCCTATGCTCACATCAGAAATTTCACCGACATCGCTGAGACCATTAGAATGAACCAAGTTCCTCACGATGTGGTGAAATTGAAGTTATTTCCTTTCTCCTTAAAAGGAGCAGCCCGGACTTGGCTGGAAAAGGAACCGCCCAATTCGATTCACACTTTGAATGATCTTGCTTCCAAGTTTGTGAATTATTTCTATCCTCCTTCTAAAACTTCTAGTCTACGTTCCCAAATCTTTCGGTTCCAACAAGCTTTTGATGAGTCGTTTAGTGAAGCTTGGGACCGATTCAAAGATTTGATGGAAAAATGTCTGAACCATGGGTTCACACCCCTTCAGCAGATTGACACTTTCTATAATGGGTTAAGTCATGTTGACAAAGACTCACTCAACTCTGCTGCGGGTGGGAACTTGTTGGCTAGAAATACGAATGATGCTTTCATGATAATTGAGAATAAAGCTCGTGTGAGAATGTCTAGAAATAAACATCAAGTGTCTAATTCGGGTAAAAGTAATGATGAAGTGCTGAGTATGCTAGTGGCTTTAACTAAGAAAGTTGATGCAATGTCTATTGAAAAACCAAATCATCAAGTCAATGTTGTAAATCAAGGTTGTGTTGCTTGTGGTGGTCCACATCCGTATAACGAGTGTCCGTCAACCGGAGCTTATGCTCAAGAGAACGTGTATGCTGCAAACATGGGTGGCAACGGTTACCCGCCTCTTCAAGGAGATCGAAATCTCCTCAGCTACCGTTCAAGCCATTATCTTGGACCACCCGGTTTTCAAAATCAGAGTCATAATAACAATGTGCAAAACCGTACACATCAAGCTAATCAAAATCAAAATCGGCAAAATCAAGGTTTTCAAAACCAAGGTGTAAACACAATTGGAATTTTCCGGGAAATCAAAACCAAGCCCTGCCTCAAGGGAACAATTTTCAAAATAATGGGAATTTTCAGAATAATCAAGGGAATTTTAATAATGCAAATCTGAATCATGGCAACTTTCAAAACCGTGGGCAAAATTTCAATAATCAAAATCAAGCTGTTATTTCAAATCCGTCACCCATGGAAGATTTGATTAAGCAATTGCTTCAAAACCAACAAGCTTTTATGACAAAACAAGAAGAAGCAACAAGGTTGTTAGCTACTCAAATCAATGATCTTAACAAGCGTTTAAATGATCGACCCTCGGGCTCTGGAACTTTGCCTAGCAACACGATCGCTAACCCGAGGGGCGATGCTAAAGCGATCACGACAAGGAGTGGTGTTTCTTATGATGGACCAACGGCTCCGACTACCTCTTCTTCTCAACCTCCCAAGGTAGTCGCCCGTGAACCCGGGGCGACAACGGATACGGAAATTCCTATTAATAATGGAAGGACCGAAGACATCCAACCTCCGGTGGTCCCGACGTCCAAGGGAAAGGAAAAAGTTGTTTATGAAAAAGATATTCCCGTTAAAACAAAGTTGCCTTATCCGTCACGTTTAAACAAACAAAAGCACCGCGAGAAAGATAAAAACCAAATGGAAAATTTTTATCAGATTTTTCAAGAATTGCACTTTGATATAAGTCTCGCGGATGCTATACTTTTGATGCCCAAATTTGCTTCGATGCTAAAAAGTCTTTTAAATAATAAGGAAAAGCTTTTTGAAATGTCAAGAACCCAAATGAACGAGAATTGCTCAGCGGTTCTTCTTAAAAAGCTACCCGAAAAGCTTGAAGACCCTGGCAAGTTTCTTATACCGTGCAATTTTCCGGGTATGGTTCAATGCTTCGCCTTGGCCGATCTTGGTGCTAGCATTAATCTTATGCCATTGTCGATATGGAAAAAGTTGTCTCTTCCTAACTTGACACCGACGCTTATAACCCTCGAGCTTGCCGACCGATCTACGTCTCGTCCAATTGGCATAGCCGAGGATATTTTTGTCAATGTTGGGAAATTCCATTTCCCTGCCGATTTTGTGGTTGTTGATTTCGATGCCGATCCACGGGTTCCTCTCATTCTCAGGAGAGGATTCCTATGGACCGGCTGTGCCTTAATTGATGTATACGACGAGGAGATTACCTTACGAGTTGGAAATGAAGCCGTCACTTTTAACCTTGATCAAACCGCGAGATACTCCTCCGACTACGATGTTGCTTCCGTCAACCGAATCGATGTTATTGACGAAGCTACGGAGGAGTATTCTCAAGAACTTCTTGGTTTTACCGAAAATGCTTCGAGTGGCAATCCCACTCCTTCTTTTGAACCGATCGTCTCCGATTCTTCCCCTTCCCTCACTCCGTTTGAGGGAAGTGATCTCGCTTGGGAAGAAATTAATGCTTGTCTTTCAAATGAATCATTTTCACCGGAAATTGATAATAATAACTTTGACCCGGAGGGGGATATTTTATTAATTGAGAAATTGTTAAATGAAAACCCGATTGTTTCTCCCCCTCCGATGGACTTAAAAATGGCAGACGTAAAAGAAGTAAAGCCGTCTATTGAGAATCCTCCGGAGCTCGAGCTCAAGGATTTACCTCCTCGTCTCGAATACGTATACTTGGAAATTAATAATAAATTGCCCGTCATAATATCAAAAGGCCTTAAAGATGAGGAGAAGACACGACTCTTAGATGTGCTTCGGAAGCATAAAAGTGCTATTGCTTGGCAAATATCCGACATTAAGGGAATCGACCCTCGATTTTGTACTCATAAGATTCTGCTTGACGATAATCACAAAGCTTACGTCCAACAACAACGACGGGTTAACCCACTAATCCACGAAGTGATCAAAAAGGAAGTTATTAAACTTCTTGACGCTGGAATGATTTATCCGATCTCGGATAGTTCATGGGTTAGCCCGATTCATTGTGTTCCAAAGAAGGGCGGAATCACTGTTGTGAAAAACGAAGATAATGAGCTTATACCGACAAGACTTGTGACCGGATGGAGAGTTTGTATCGACTACCGCAAGTTGAATGATGCGACACGTAAAGACCATTTCCCGCTCCCTTTTATGGACCAAATGCTTGAACGGTTAGCGGGAAATGAGTTCTATTGTTTCTTGGATTGCTTTTCTGGGTACTTTCAAATCCCCATTGATCCCCCGGATCAAGAAAAGACCACTTTTACTTGCCTGTATGGAACGTTTGCCTATCGTAGAATGCCCTTTGGCCTATGTAATGCTCCGGGCACGTGTCAACGGTACATGATGGCCATTTTCTCGGATATGATCGAAAAACCAATGGAAGTGTTCATCGACGACTTCTCCGTCTACGGAAATTCTTTCGACTCTTGCCTCTCCCATTTAGAGAATATGCTGATACGGTGTGAAAACACCAATTTGGTTCTAAATTGGGAGAAGAGCCACTTCATGGTTAAAGAGGGCATAGTCCTCGGCCATAAGATATCCAAATCTGGGATTGAGGTAGATCGTGCAAAAGTCGATGTCATTGCTAAGCTACCTTATCCTACGACCGTCAAAGGAATCCGAAGTTTCCTTGGTCATGCTGGCTTTTACCGACGTTTTATACAAGACTTCTCCAAAATAGCCCGGCCCCTGACCCACCTTTTAGAAAAGGATGCTCCGTTTAACTTCACAAATGAACGCGTCGATGCATTTAATGTTTTAAAGAAGAAGTTAACGGAGGCACCAATCTTAGTGGCCCCCGAGTGGAGCTTACCATTTGAGCTAATGTGTGATGCAAGTGATTATGCCATTGGTGCAGTTCTGGGGCAACGTAAGAATAAGTATTTTCAACCGATACACTATGCAAGCAAGACCATGAATGACGCCCAACATCACTACACAACTACCGAAAAGGAAATGTTAGCGGTTGTCTATGCTTTTGAAAAATTTAGGTCTTATTTGTTCCTTAAAAAGTGCATAGTGTATACGGATCATTTGGCCTTAAAGTACGTAATGGCAAAGCAAGATGCTAAGCCACGCTTAATGCGGTGGGTTCTTTTGCTCCAAGAATTTAATGTCGAAATACGAGACAAAAAAGGAGCTGAGAACCTTGCTGCTGATCACCTTTCACGACTTGAGAACCCCCATCAAAGTGCTCTTGAGAAAAAGGAAATCAACGATGCATTTCGTCTCGAGACACTTGGGAGTGTGTCTAATACTGACCAAAGTACCCCATGGTTCGCCGATTTTGCGAATTACCATGCGGGGAATTTCATAAGGAAAGGGTTGTCGTCTCAACAAAAGAAGAAATTCTTTAAAGATGTCCAACATTATTTTTGGGACGACCCCTATTTGTTCAAAGTCTGTGCGGATCAAGTGATTCGGCGGTGTGTTCACGGTACGGAAGCCGTTGAAATTCTTATGGCATGCCATAGTGGACCCACGGGGGGACATCATGGTGCCAACTTCACCGCAAAGAAAGTGTTCGCTTCCGGCTTCTATTGGCCGACGATTTATCGGGATGCCCATGAATTGGTGAAATCATGCGATTCTTGCCAACGTCAAGGGAAAATTTCTCAAAAAGATGAAATGCCACAAAATGCTATTCAAGTTTGTGAAATTTTTGACGTTTGGGGCATCGATTTCATGGGTCCATTCCCGTCATCAAGAGGAAATAAGTATATTCTCGTGGCCGTCGATTATTTGTCCAAATGGGTTGAAGCGAAGGCGCTCCCCACCAATGACGCCCGAGTAGTTGTGAAATTCTTAAAAAGTCTCTTTGCCCGATTTGGTGCACCTCGAGCCATCATAAGTGATCGTGGGACCCATTTTTGCAATGACCAATTCGCTAAAGTTATGCTTAAATATGGTGTCACACATCGCCTTTCCACGGCTTATCATCCACAAACGAGTGGTCAAGTGGAGGTGTCCAATCGTGGCTTAAAAAGGATATTAGAAAGGACCATAGGAGAGCACCGTGCCTCATGGGCCGATAAGCTAGACGATGCTTTATGGGCTTTCCGGACCGCTTACAAAACACCCATTGGGTGCACTCCATATAAGCTGGTTTACGGGAAAGCTTGTTACTTGCCCATCGAACTTGAGCACAAGGCCTACTGGGCCTTAAAACATACAAATTTTGACTTGAAAACCGCGGGTGATCACCGAAAAGTTCAATTGAATGAGTTAGTCGAACTTCGTGATCAAGCTTACGAGAATTCTTTAATTTATAAAGAGAAAACAAAAAGACTTCATGATGCCAAGAGCAAAGACCGCGTTTTCAACGTTGGTGATCAAGTGCTTCTTTTTAACTCTCGTTTGAAGATTTTCTCGGGTAAGCTTAAAACCCGTTGGTCTGGACCATTCACCATAACACAAGTATTCCCTTATGGTACCATTGAGTTGGCTCAACCCGATGGTCCCAATTTTAAGGTAAATGGTCACCATTTGAAACACTATTTCGGAGGGGACGTACCAACCATGGTAGTCCCGGATCTCCAAACTTTCCCCAAGGACGAATGAATTCGGGGATCGAGTCAAGCTACGTGACTCGGTAATAAAAAACAAAGCGCTTCGTGGGAGGCAACCCATGCTTATCCAATTTCATCTTCTTATTTTTCTTATTTCTAATAAATAACGTGAGGAGGGGGTACCTCTTCCAATCTTGTGTTTCGTGGTTGTTTGTGTATGATTGTCCAGGATTGTCCCCGATTTATGATGACTCTCGTGCTCGTGGTTTTGTCTATCTTTCCACTCGAGTCTCATTCATTGATGCTTTTGGAAATCCAATATCCGTAAATCTTATCGACTAACGTTTTCTTTGGCATAATTAATAAACGGCCTAGATTTATGTTAGGATTACCTTTACCCATTAAAACATTGGGACAATGTTCAATTCTAGTCCGGGGGAGGGTGAATCTTCGATTCGATTTGACCATGCATTTTTTACCATGTCGTGTACTCTTGCAACTCCGTTTTTCCACCAAAAATGAAAAAAAAAAAAAAAAAAAAATTGAAATATTGAAATATTGAAAAATTTTCAAAAATTTTGAAGAAAAATCAATGGAAAAGTCATGAAAAAGCACAAAAAAAAAAAAAAAAAAAAAAAGAAAAGAAAAAGTTGAAAAAGTTGTGCAAAAATATAATAAAAGTTTGAATAAGTGATTTGACACCTTGTTGACTTTCTTGCTGGCGAGAGTAGGAATAAATATTTTGATTTGACCGGGCGTGTTGAGCCCTAGCTTGTTCCATTAACCGATGATAATCATAAAAGTTTGTGCTAGCCTTGTACACAAGGAGCTACTCTTTTGTTGGCTCCCGTACTTGACTTTATACATGCACGGCTTGAAAAGCTTTCACTAGTCACTTACACTAGGAGCTACAAAACGCGAATTCTTTTTAAGAGTTTGCAAGTTCTCTTATTTGACTTTATATATGCGTGGCTGATTATCGGCTAAGCATCTGCTAATCTCATTATTTGAGGTCTTAAATTTGCAGAGAACGAGAAATGATAGAGTTTATTTACAAGTTTAATGCTAAACGTGGAGTAGTGGTTCTCTTTAGAGCTCATAAGAGGTACTCGTGGCTTTTTACTCCCATCAGATATGTCACCGATATATAATAGATGTTCTAGGTTAATTAGTGGTATTTTGGTTTGAATAATATTTAGTTATTTGTTTTCTTAAGAGAATTTTTACTTTAGAAGTTTGGTACATATCAAGGAACATCAAAAATAAGAGCAAAAAGTGAAAAAATCAAAAGTCAAAAGTTGATTATCTATGTGGTTTTGGAGCTACCCGATAAGCTTCCATTGATGTATTGAGAAAAGTCAAAGAAAGAAAAAAGAGAAAAGTATGAAAAAAAAATATGAGAAAAGTGAAAAAAGTGAAAGATGAAAAAAATGAAAGTTGAAAGTTATGTTGAATAAGAGTTTGGATGTAAATAAGTTGTTGGCGCGTGAGGTGCATGTGAATGATTATAAATTGGACACATGAGGTGCACGTGTAGTACTCCGCAACTTATATTTATGATATTGTATGTACCAAAATTCCTTGATGTGGACCGAATTTCTATTGCAGTGGTTCTTAAGAGAAAATGAATAACTACTTATCGTTTTAACTTAGGTGTCACTATCGGACTAAAAATTATTGAAACGAGAAAATATGAAGCAATTCATTTCTCAACAAAAGTAAAATATTGAGATACAAAAACTTAGGACATGGGAGTAAGAAGTTTCCACGAGTAACTTTTATGAGTAGTGTTAGCATTAAATTTGTAGATAAGCTGTGATCTCGTTTTTACGCTTAGTTTGGGAGCTCGTGAAAAATCAAGGATGACAATTTTTATCCGTATGGTCACTTTTCCATAAGAAGTGTTTCTACTCGTAGACCCTAAAAATTATTGCAAAAATAATGAAAGTTCAACAAACCGTCACAAGTATGAAGTATGAAAAGTCCAAAAATAATAATGAAAGTAGAATAAAGGAAAATATTTGGAAAACGGAGCGTTTGCGGGAATAAATGATTTTATTACTTCTTTCGAACCTCCTTGCTACTTTACAAAGTTAGCAGAAAGAGTTATGAAATTATTTATCTCGTGAGCGTGAATTGATCACATTGCGTGAGGACACGGCAATACTTTAGTCCGGGGGATTTTGGTGAGTGCTTATTCACTCACCTTTTCTAAACTAAAATAGGACCAAACAAACCAAAAACTAACCAAAATTGCCAAAGAATGTGTGTTTTTGTGTTTGTGAATGTGTAGGTACGGATATTTAAGAAAAGGACGAAAAATCACGAGAAAATGACAAAACGAGCACGAGATTTGGAAAAGTGTCAATAGCCGGAGTCGGGGAAGCTTAGTGGTCAAAGTCAAAGCTCATATGGTCATAAGGAATCCTCAAAGTTTCAGAAATTACAAGAATGATCCTTGGTCATAAGTTTGAAGAAATTACACATGTGGTCCTTCAAGTTTCAAGACTTGTCAATTTTAGACCTTTTGATGAACATTTTTGAAGAAATGACAACTCAGGCCCTCAAAGTATTCAAGATATTACAAAAAGAGCCCTTGGAAAATACTTTTGAAGATTGACAGCCTTGGTCCTCATATTTTCAGAATCTACATTTTTGGTCCCTTGGTTAATTTAAAAACACAGCCGGATCCACACAAAATATTAAACCCACAAAACCCCAAGCCCAAAATAATACAAGCCCAACACCCCTACCATGTTACCCAGTCCACCTCCCAAAACCCGATCCGAATCCACCCTTTATTAATACCCGGTCAAACAAAACCCACCCAAAGTCAAAATATAATAAAATAACCAAAGGCGCCATTTAATGTGGAGTGGATCACCTTCTCCAACCTTTTACCCTGCCACATCATTTTCACTAGATTCTAGTACGAGGTTTTATTCTTCTAGAAACCATCTGACACGTTGTCAGATGTTGTCATAATTCCTCCTACATGGCAAATTGAAGCTCACTGATTGGTTCCTCATACGTGGGATGAAGATAAGGCTCAAATTAACGGATAAATTTTGGTGGGATGTCGACATTTGGATAGGAATTGAAGATATGTGGCCACAATTGAGTTTCTAGCATCTTCTGTAACCCTAGGCTCCTCACCTTGAGCTCACCTATATAAACCCCCCCCCCCCTCATGTATACGTTTTTGGTGTGTAGTTTTTATGTAATGAAATGCTGCCAAATTGATTTCTTAATGTATTTCCAGTTATGTAATTTAAGTTTTTATTAATAAAAGCCTTAGTTTAATTTTTTTGATTCTTGTTAAAGTTATTTCACTTAAAGTTTATTTAGCTTAATCTTTGTTCAATTAGCTTATTTCAATAACTTCCTCTAATCAGTTACAACTTTTAGAAGCTCAATTTTCTTGTCTTTGCTTAAATTCTATAGAAAATCACAAAAAAAAAAGAAAATATAAAAAAAAAAATAAAAAAATGTTTTTATTTATTCAAGTTTCAGCTTACATATAAGCTATTTACTTAGATTTTCAAGCTCATAAAGCTCTTTAGCATCTGTGAGCTTGATTTGATTCATTTTATACAAAATCTCACAAAGTCAACAAAAGTCAACTTTAGCTTATTCAATAAGCTCAGCTTGTTGTGGAGTTGTAGGCAGCCAAAAAGGTGTCCACTTGGCCTGTCTTAAAGACATGCAAGCTTAGTGAACCCCCTCTTTTCTGCTGAGGGGGATTTGGTTGTAAGTCTTCAATTATTTTAAGTCCTTATTTGCATCAGTAGTATAATAAGGAGTTTAGACTTGTTTTAGGTATATTAGTTTCTGCTATTTACATTTATTGCATCATTTGTAGTAGAGATTTGCTTCTTAATTTGGAATTGTTTGATTTGGGTTGTTGTCTTTTTCATTTGTCTGTTATAGTCACTTGTTATAGTCACTGGATCTGTGTAGACTTGGTTCTGTGGTGATTTGTGCCTAATTCCCCTGCTTCTGAGTTAATTTGATCTTGTTGAATCATAGTTTGGACTGAGATTGTGGCTTGGGAAGCTTTATCACATAGATGCTTTGTAAAAATTTGCAATTCAGTAACTACAGGGGTGTTTGGATTTGAGTAATCTGCCATGTTTTTGTTGTTGTTTTGCTGAGTTATCTGTCACATTAGTTTACCTTAGGTTAATTTAAGTTAAATCTAGCATAAAAATAGTAGGGTATAAGTAAAAGTCAACTATTGCTTGGAATTAACATACTACCTGCTATACTTGGAATTGAAATCTGAGGTTGTGATAAATTGTGGTTAGTGGTGTTAAAATTTGAGTACTTAGTGAATAATCTTGCTCAATATACACCTAGGGATAGATTTAAGTTGCTAAAATTCACATAAGTCAAACTTAGGTTGCTATTTAAAAAGTCAAATTGTCTACTCATCATATGCACATAAACAGTTTTGTCTGCTGAACTAGGCACCAATTGAAGGTCAATTGGTGTATTAGAATTAGGGCTTTTGTGCTTTTTGTGTTCTCTGCTGGGTGGTCTAGCTCTTGCCCCTTAATCTTCCACTAATAAGCTTATTAGACAGCTTAAATTTAAGCTTGAAGTAGCCCTGCTAAACCTAGTTTCTGCCTTTTGATACCAACTGAATGTATGCTTATTTGATTGCCTTGAGTGCTTATTTGTGATTCAAGAGTTGTTTTATGATCAAATAAGTGGTTCTTACTGTTCCTGAGCTTCTTTTGCATATAAGTGCTTATTGGCTTATTAATAGTGCTTATTTAGAAACTGCTTATTAGGGTTTTCAAATTAAGTAATTTTATTTTTCCTAGATTTAATTTATTAAAATAGAATTTTCTAAATTTTTTCAAAATTTTCTGAGCTTATTTGGTACTTTTTATAATTTAAATTAGTATTTAAGCATTTTTAATTAATTTTTAATTACTTTTAATTCCTATAAATTACATAAAAATCCAAAAAAAAAAAATTAGTTTTCTGTTTCAAAATTAATTTTAAGTTATTTTAGATTTTTCCAAACTTAATTTGTATTTTTCTAGGTATTTTTCACAATTATTTACTTTTTAAATCATTAAAAAAATACAAAAATATAAATAAATTCATAGAAAATTAATAAAAAGTCAAAAAAAAATTTCTTTTCTGGAAATTTATTTTATTAGTTTAAAATTTTTAGAAAGTCATTTCACATTTGTAGGATCATTTTTAAATTAAAGTCACGTTTTAATTCGTACGTTACGTTTTAAATAAACGCGTTTGCATTACCGTTTTTACGTTTTTAACTTTAGTGCATCCTTAGCTTGTATCCTTTGCATAATTCGTGTTTGTTTGTTAATATTTGAATTATTTGATCACTATTTTCTTTTTCACCACTTTTCAATTCACGATTTGCAAGAATCGATATTCTTGATTCCATTCACCTTCACTTGGAAACGACTCGGGTGATACGTATTTCTTGCGGATCACTTCGATACTATACTACTATAATATATAATTGGTTTTCACACGAATCATGTATTAAGGTGTATGTAAGAAAACATACATGTTTTATATGAACATGCATGTTTTCTAATACAAAATTAGAGTTCTCGCAGTTCCCGCACTTAACAGGGTTCTGAAAGTAAAGCCCCCTATATATATATATATATATATATATATATATATATATATATATATATATATATATATATATATATATATATATATATATATATATAATATAGAAAAACCAATCTTCTTCCTCACCTGGTACACACACCACAGACACCAATCTTCTTCTTCTCAAAAAAGAAACCCAACAAAAAAAAAAAATAGAAGAAGAAAAAAAAAAAAAAAAAAGGAAGTGTCAGATGCTCCACCTCTTCTTGTAGACGAAGAGGTCTTCATCGGGGAACAACGGCGAGGCCTTGGTGGTGTGGCAGTGAGGAACGGCTCGCCGTTGCCCACTCCACGTCGGACGGCGAGGCCTCACGAAGCTCCTACACCGTGTGCTCTTATAGCATATGTGTATGAGGTTGAAAAGAGCTTGGTGGTTAAAATAAAGCAAGAAGATTACATCATATGCAACGCACCATCACCCGTTGATGCAACAAAGTCTAATGATGGTTACTCGGTGGTCAAGTTGAACCAAACCGGGCCTAAATATTCTATTAGTGGAATATTCAAAAACAACAACGACAAGATTATCATTCATGTCATAGCTGGTCAAAGTCGTTCTCCTCCAGCTCAAGCTCAAACTCAAACTCTTGCAGAAAAAAAAGGATTCTTATATTTTGTTTTCTTCACTCTAGGCTTTAGTGAGAAAAAAGTTTCTCTATTCCTCAATTAAAACGCCCAATCTTGAAATGATTAGCGAAAACAGTTTCTCGATTCCTCAACTGAAAATGACCTATCATGAAATGATTTAACGTTGACAATAACATGTAATAAATACTTGGAATAAACCAACTGGGCTAGCTCAGTTGACTACCAAGATTCCATAGGGGCTTGGGGGTTTGTTTAGGGGAGGTCTCATGTTCGAGTCCCACCAGAGACTTTTACCCTTTCAGGCGGAATAAGAGGAAGTACAGGTAAAGTTTAGGGTCAGTATACTGCCCAATTGGATGTCACTGCTATCTGAACCATTAGCAACAAACAAGCCGTTATGAAAAAAAAAAAAAAAAAAAAAAAAAAAAAAAAAAAATCTTTTACCCCTTTAGGCGGAATAAGAGGAAGTACAGGCAGAGTTCAGGGTCAGCATACTGCCCAATTGGATGTCACTGCTATCTGAATCACTAACAACTAACGAGTCGTTCTTAAAATAAATAAATAAATAAAAACTTAAGATCATTCACAAAAAATTAATGACTCATACAAATTAACAAGCGGACTATGACCCATATAGTTTGTTAATCCACACAGGTAATAACCCACTCATTATGTAGTATTAGTATCAACTTACACGAGCATATGACTTTAGTATATAAGCTACAAAGTATTCTTTTCTACTAACGATGAGGGATAGAAAGAAGCTTTTATCTAAAAATGATTATAACACGTGAGTGTAGACTATTCACATTTTGAAGCCGATGGTTGTTTAGTATATAAGCTACCAAGTATTCCTTACTTCTCCACCACTTTCGTCTGTCGCTTTTAAGATTTTTACATGATTCATAGTTAATAACTAAATTAAAATATCTTTTATTCGCTACAATAAAATGAAAAAAGAAATGACAACCTATATTCATTTATAAAAATGATTATCCCAATTTTAAACTATGGTTTCAAAGTTCTATATAAACTTAATTTATAAGGCTATATTCATGGTTTTTTGCAAGTACATGCATACCTATCGATCCTAGTATTTTTGGAATGAAAAGAACAAATTTAAATTGTAGTTTGAAAGTTCTATATAAGCTTAAAATATAAAGAGATGAAAAATAGATATAAATAACTTACGATCTTGTTTAAGTGATATCCAGTAAAATCTTCCACATGCTAACTATTAATAAAGTCATCCCAATGATGTATTGTTGGGTTGGACTAGTGGTCACGACATCTCCTAGGGCAGGAGGAGTCCCAAGTTCAATTCTTGAGCCAAGACACTTCCTTCTCTATTCGATTCGTGTGCCACTTGTTATACTCCCCACCTTTTTTTTTTTTTTTTTTTTTTTTTTTTTTTTTTTTCTGGGATTTTGATATTTATTTAAAATAGCAAATGATGTTGTTATACTACTCATTGCTAATATCATTAGTTCTGAGTACTATAGCTTATTTTAAAAGTAAAGCAACTGCTTGCATATATTTTTGTGAATACTATTCGACTAAATAACTTTATATCAAGCATATTTTTAAAGCGCAATTGAAGGAAAAAAGTATGTTTAACACCAAATATGTTGAACAAGCTTAACTAAAAGTGTATCGTTAGAGAACTTTAATCCATCGGAAGAGCGGGTCCTCCTCGTTTAAGAAAATGTTATAAATGAATATTTAAGACGAATTATTGGCTTGGTATACTTATATTTGCCATTTGGATATTTTGTGATTATGAACAGACCTTTTGGTCCATTAGTGTTTTTGGTTCTGTCGGTGGTGTGGATTGGCGCATTGATTTTTGAAGAGAGTCAAAAGAAGCAGCGAATTGGGGCGATTAAAAACCAAACAACTTGAGACTGAAATAGTTCCATGGCCAATATAATGCTCTAATTATCTAATCGTATGAACTTATTATTCAGTATTCCTAATCGTTTTCTTGTACAAAGTTACTCGTTAATAGTTTTAGGAGGAATTTGGTAGCTTATCTTATTGATTATGCTGATAGTAATATGATTCATAAACTTCATCTGTTCCAAATCAATCAATATAAAGTGCTTAACCAACATGAAAAATCTAGATACGACGGAAGATGAAATTAAGTAGCAAATTCAAATTATATTTGATATATAAACTGTAAGTCTGTATATATATATATATACAAAGCCCCTTATCGGATTTGAACCGAGGGCTTACGCCTTACCGTGGGATTACTCTACCACTGAGTTAAAAGGAAAGGGCTTGGTTCATTGAATTCCTGAACGGGTCACTGTACTATGTAACTAAAAAAATATATATATTCTTTAAATTCTTTAAAATATTATATAAGAAGCTGAATCTACACATATACAGAAGCGCCTCGACAAAAGATCCATTTATATACAATAATTGCATTGTAGCGGGTATAGTTTAGTGGTAAAAGTGTGATTCGTTCTATTAACCCACATAATAGTTAAGGGGTCTTTCGGTTTTATTCATATTCCGATCAAAAACTTTATTTCATTAAAAGGATTAAATAAATTCTTTCCCTTTCAATGACACGTTCAAGGAAAAATAGAAATTTTCGGGGTTTTTATCTAAAAGTCAATTAAAAACTGAAATAGAAGAAGCCAAGAAGTTTGACCCCTTCTAATTTTTCATTTTTTTTTCTTATATTTATTTGGATTTTTGGGACTTATATTGAATGTGAATGTGTCTCACAACCAAGAATAATTCAGAGGGTCATTTTGGTTTTGGATCTAGGACAATAGGTTCAAAAGATGAGAGAATTAAGGATACCCACCAGAAAGACTAATCCAAGCCATAACGATGTACCTGAAAATACAACATTTTTGTTACTTGACCAACCATCAGGAGAAGCAAATACAACGGGTACGCCAATCAATAAGATTGATGAAGTAGCAATTAATGCAAAAACAGCCAATTGGAAAGCAAGAGTCATGCTTTTAATCCTCCAAGCTACCAACAAATGAACTATACCATTTGATCCCTATATCAGTCAAAAATTGTACTAAAATACATCATACAGGGATTTTACCACGAATCCATTGATTCTATATGATTTATTATATTTATTATATTACTACCCCTTATACCACATTATTCGTAAATGGAGTCGGGGGAGAACAGAATTTGGTTTTTTATTTTACAAATGGGCATACTGAATCATATATCTATCCATATAGTGGGATAGATAGATTGACCATCACACCCGAGATCTTTGATAGTGGCGGTATCCACTCATATGGCCATGTTCTATTCGAAGGAATAAAATAAAAATGTATTTCGGAGAGATGGCTGAGTGGTTGAAAGCCCCGGTCTTGAAAACCGGTATAGTTTACTATCGAGGGTTCGAATCCCTCTCTCTCCTTTTTTGCTTGTTGAATCTATTTGTTTCTTTATTGGATTGCGGACGATTTCATTATCATAAAGAAAGGGAAGTGGCTCGGCTATCCCGCCTAGCCAAGCCAGAAAAATGGATTAAATATAAATGAAATTGAAAAAAAAATTATGACATGACCCCTATATGTATGAGAGAACCGAAGTCACTCCTATTTCAAGTCTTTGATCTCCTGTCTCAATTATATTCTAAGAAAACAATTAGTTTGTCAAAAACTCTGTATTATTACTTTGAAAACAAAACATCACTAATAGCAGATCTCAACATCTCACTAGAAGAAGATGTATATTTAGTAACAGAGGTTCTAATGATATAAAAAAAATGTCATAAAATTTAACTTTTTAGTGACACTTTTAAAAACAGTGTGGGCAAAACTTAAAATTTTTGTAATGACACTATTTTTAGACAAAATATGGCTCAAAAGGCGAAAATTATGTAAGCATACTTTTTTGTGTCGTCGTAAGTACACTTTTAGCTACTGAACTTCTACATACACTTTTTTAAGTGTAGGAGGGTAAAAAAAAAAACCTTTAGTGACACTTCTTTTATACATTTGGTGACACATTTTTACTTTTAGTGACACTTTTTTCACCTTTGGTAAAAACAAACCCTTTTTTATTTATTTATTATTTATGTTGTCTAATGTAGTTAATCAATAAATAAGTAAGCACCATGATGAAACCACTACCATAGTGTATATCATTTGCTATGTATATTGTATATCATATACGATATCCGGATTCTTAGCCAAATTCCGTCATTACAAATTCCAATATCTCTATGGAAGAAACATAGATAAATTATATTTGCTTAAAATTCCAATACGGTATCAAGCTAACTATAATGAATGCGTACTTCACATCTTCTAACTCGTCTTGAGCTAAATTCATTTAAAGTCGTTGGTCTCAAGTAAAACACAATCATCTAAAATAGTTGATAATACTAAAATTACAAATATTTTTTATACAATATGATAACAAGTGAAGTCACAATCTTTGGAACAAAGATATAAAAACATGGAAACGAACGGGACATTTAATGATGACCAAAACTTTTGTTAATTGAAAGGTAAAGTTTATTTAGTTTAAGTAATACAAATATGTGGCTCCAAGAATTGTAGAATCAAGCTTTGGTATGTGAGGGTTAAATCTTTTATCTCTTCTCTTTTGTGTAAGCGTATATGTTTAATTCAAAGCACTTTTTTTTTTTTTTTACTTAAATTAAAATATATAAACTATAAATTAATTAAACTCCATTAATTATTTTTAAAAAAAAAGTTGTATGAAAAAAGAAAAGTAGTATAACTTATACTTATTAAAGCCCCCAAAGCCCAAATACACACACAAATGTGTAAAGCCCAAGCCCAAGCCCAAGTCCAAAAATGAAAATGAAAAAAAAAAAAAAAAAAAAAAAAAAAAGCGATGGCGCTGAGCCTTCACCGCGGCGCGAGCACTGGTACGGTGCGCCGACGAGATTCCTCGGCTGGTGGTGACGGCGTCAGCCACCAGCCAACCGTACCCCACGCTCTTAGCCCATAGTTATTCTACTATAAGCATCTCCTAATCATGCACCGTAGTTTATAAATATTGTTCATGATAACGTGAGCTAGTTACCTGAAATTTATAGATTAAATATATGGTCAGAAACGTTTCGATCTTAGTTCGAGTTTTCTCGGAGCTCGTTTGCAAGCCTTATACTTTTTAGCTTGGACTCTATCACCCTTGTGCCAAATTTCACATGCTCCAGCTCGTTTAGGATTAACTTAAACAATACATAGCTTGACTAAATCTTGTTATGTTAAGCACACTTCAGCTCGTTTATTTAAATTGAGCTCGTTTATATATTGTTTTACCTATACACAATATATAATTGAATATTGCAAAATCTCGCGAGTCTAATTGAACTTTGAGTATGAAGCTCTGGCTCGAGCTCTTTTATTAACCAAGTTCCAGACTAGGCTTGAACTTGGACTCAAGCTCGTTTAGGCTGGCTCGTTTTGACCTTTTACCGAGTCAATCTCGAATAGCTGATGAGCGACATCACTTGTTTATGCTTAGTTATAACTTATAATTATACACAATACCGTTGAAGTGTAAATTTATGAAAGAATGTGAGATTTTAGGTTATGCGTATTTATGGAAAATGTTTATCAATTAAAATAAGATTTAACTATGGAACATACTAAGCTAGACAACGAATGACATCCTTAAGGTACTAACAAGCCTATTGATGATAAAGCTAGACTATCAAGATGCAAGTTACATCAATATGTCATCACCATTGTAGTTCATATTTAGAGATTTAGTAATGGTTTAGTGACCGTTGTTGGTGACGCGTAGCGAGATCACAAATCGTTTTTCAAAGAAATTTCAACATACCAAGTTTGATTAGTTAATAACCAACGATGTCAGCGTGATCATTATCAATAACTAACCTCGCCATTAACATTGTTTAAAACCTCGTAGTCGCAGCCTCTATATGTAATATACTACTAGTTAAGTAATACTAATTAAAAGTTCAACCACATTATGATAATCTAGTTAATGGTTTGGAATGTTATCTTTAAACATTTGTTTTTTTGCTAATTGTTTGGAATTACATTATAAAATGAGTTGTAGAGATAATCTTGTTTAGTTGACTATAAGGATGAAGAGAAGAAGACATAACTACTCCACAATTTTGTAATTAGATTACTCCATTATTTTTGGCAATACGTGATTGTTAATTTGCTTATATTTTAGTGACACTTTTTTACAGGAAAAAAATAAAAATAAAAAAAGGTAAACTACATTTTTGATCCTTGTGGTTGTATCAAAATTGCACTTTCAGTCCAATTTTCAAAAAGTGAGAGATATCAGTCCAAAAGTCCATGTGCCTTCCACTTTCAGTCCAATTTTCTAACGGAGTTAATTTAGTCGTTAAGTCAGTGGCAACATTAGTCCTTTAACCTAACGGTCGTTTGCAACGCTCGTCCTTTATACCAAAGATAGTTTGCAGTGTTTGCACCGTTAGTTCTTTCAATTAGTTAGTCTTTTAAAAAAATCGAAAAAAATTACAAAAAAATGATTTTTTTTGGAAAATTATTTTTTCCAAAAAAAATAATTTGAAAAATTCGAAAAAAATTCAGATGAATATTTTTTTTCTTAAAAAATAATTTGAAAAAAAAATCTATTTTTTCTTAAAAAATTCTAAAAAAAAAATTTTTGACGAAATTTTTTTTTCTATAAAAAAATAATTTGAAAAAAAAATTCTAATAAAATTTTTTCTTAAAAAATTCGAAAAAAAATTCAATTTTTTTTTCCTAATCATAATTTTCTTAAAAAATTCAAAAACTAACATAAATATTTATAAAACACAAATTACATTAAATACGAATTACAGTAAAAAAAATTTAAGAAAATTTTTATTAGATTTTTTTTAAAATTATTATTTTGGAAAAAAAAATTTCGTCAAATATTTTTTTTAGATTTCTTTTCAAATTTTTTATGAAAATTTTTTATTAGAAAATTTTTTTCAAATTATTTTTTATGGAAAAAAAGTTTTTCGTCAAATTTTTTTTTTAAGAAAAATTTTTATTAGAATTTTTTTTTCAAATTATTTTTCATGGAAAAAAAATTTCGTCAAAAAATTTTTTTTAGAATTTTTTAAGAAATTTTTTTAATAGAATTTTTTTTTTTCAAATTATTTTTTTTGGAAAAAAAAATTCGTCAAAAATTTTAGAATTTTTTTCGAATTTTTCAAATTAGTTTTTTGGAAAAAAATATTTTCCAAAAAAAAAAATCATTTTTTTCTAATTTTTTTTAGAATTTTTTTTTAAAAGGCTAACTAACTGAAAGGACTAACGGTGCAAACATTGCAAACTATCTTTGGTATAAAGGACGAACGTTGCAAACGACCGTTAGGTTAAAGGACTAATGTTGCCACTGACTTAACGACTAAACTAACTCCGTTAGAAAATTGGACTGAAAGTGGAAGCCACGTGGACTTTTAAACTGATATCTCTCACTTTTTGAAAATTGGACTGAAAGTTCAATTTTGATACAACCACAAGGACAAAAAATGTAGTTTACTCAAAAAAAAAAAAAAAAATGACAACATTTAACTGTTTTGATTGCTTGTATAAACTATATAAAGTGTACTCAGATTTTCAAAATTATGTACACTTCATAGCTTTGAAAATCTGACTCAATCCTGATTTTGTGCTTGAGCCATATTACCTACAATCGGGCGTAAATCATATTTATCGTTTAATAATATCGAGTCTTTTTCTATTTACATAACAAAAAAACACATGAAAACAACAATCTATAGGCAAACATGTTGCTCACAAACCACGATGGTACGTGAGTCGTCCATCAACTTAAAATTTGTAGGTTAAAGTCTGGCTTAAAATTTTTGTAAAATAGTGATTATACGTATAATTAGGTGTAATAATTTGTCTTTTTATAGAAAAAATAAATGTCGATCATCATCATGTATTCATTTGTTTAAATGTAAAAGCACAACTTACATGTATAGGTATTGCAGAAATCTTTTAATTGTATTCATGTTTCAAACTAGCTCCCTTTATAAATATATATAAAAAAAAGAAGTCGGAATATACATTTCGTTTCATAAGTTGAAAAAAATGAAAACAATAATATTGAATCCATTTTTTTAAACCATTAGCAATTTGCGCAATCTTAAAAACAAGTTTGATAAAACTAACATTTACTTACAATGAATATCAAACCTATCTTTGGCCAAATTTGTGTAACAAGAGTTCATAGAAGAGGGTGAACATGGAACTCTAACAACTTGGTTTAAACCGGAACTGGTCGAAAGTGATCTAAGCATTCAAAGGTCCAAAATCAGTTGTAACAGAATAAAGAAATAGAAACATTAATAAAAAGCAGAGCATTTTTAGGAGTCAACAGAACCCAACCCAACCCAATAGCATCCAATATAAATTTTTTCTATCAAATTTGACCCAAACCCACTTGGACCATAAACCTCCCATTTGGTAGGGGTGAGCAGAAAACCGAAAAAGCTGAAACCAAATCAAAAACCAACAAAAAACGAACCGAAATAACCAACGAAACTAACAACCGGGTTTCTACTTTCTTAAAAACCGAAAACTTAGGTTCGATTTTGGTTTTTGTTCAAAAATTGAAACGTGAAAACCAAGCCAAGCCAATTTTATTATATAATATATATGGGTTATAACTAGTTTTAGAACCCGTACACATACGGGATTTGGGTAGATAGTATAACGAGTAATAATATTTCAATAACTTTGCTTTGAAGTCATAGTTTGTAATGTATAAGATTTTTCTATAAAATTAATAAATTATATATAATTTTTAATACTTATATAGTTATAATACCTGTGCACGCACGAGATTTTACATATTTTTTTTCATTATGGGTTAATATCGATTAATATTTTGCATAGTTTTTGGTTGCACGAAGAATTTGACTTTATTTAACTGACATGGTGGTTGGTCTAGTTTAAATTTAACTACTAATATCATGCTCTAAACATTATGTGTTTAGTAACACACTAGTTATAAGTCTCATGCGCGCAAAGTGTTTAGACATGATAAGTTTGGTTTGAAGCAAAAATGGTGCATTTGTTTTCCCGTCTATGTAACGGGCTGAGATGTGATATTCACTTGTGCGGGGTGGGCGACCGCACATGGCCTCCCTTTTTTAGGGGACTCCGATTGTAAAATGTACAGATTAATAAAAACAAAGTTCAAGATGATTTAAGCCTCTTTAATGTCTTTGTATCCGTATACAAATTAATGTTAAAGCCAAAATAAGAAAAAAATGATGCTTCATGTTTTAATGGCGAGAAAAGCGTTTGGGATAGGGTGGGGAAGAAGACCAGACTGAAATTTTTGTTGTTGTCTTATGGGCCCCCAAAATCTATTAGTTATTTAAAGTTCTATTTTAGCCCTTTAACTTTAGTTTTTTAGTTCAACGGAGGTCAAATAATTGCAGTCTTTGTTTGAATTGAAAGACCAAAACATATGATAATTTCTTACAAAAAAAAAAAAAAAAAAAAAAAAAAAAAACTTTATACATGCGCCTACTATCTTTTATACATAAAAATGTTTACCTTTTTAGTATATTTAAAAAAGGGTGAAAACTAAAAATACGCAACATTCTTATTCAAAACACACGATGTACGCAATGTACTTTTTAAATTATCATTGTACGCAATATATTTTCAAATTTGATACAATGTACGTAATATGACCTGGAACCAGCAGGTTACTAGGTTTCCAAGTTTGAAAATATATAGGAATGGCCCCTGTGGCTTGCGTTGACTTTCACTGATTATCATTTAACATTTTTCACTTAGAAACGTTACAATAATGGCCCTTATGCTTTGAATTGAATTTCACTTTTAGTCCGTTTATATACCTTTTCACCCGTTAGTCCGTTATACCAAAGATTGTTTGCAACATTAGTCTATTATAAAAAAAAATTCTAATTTTTTTTTCTAAAAAAAATTCTGAAAAAAAAATCAAAAAATACTAAAACTAATAATTCGATTTTTTTTGTCAATTTTTTTTTTCGAAAAAAACTAAAAATAAAGTTTTTTTGTTGGAAAATTTTTTATCCGAAAAAAATAATTCGAATTTTTTTTAGAAAAAAATTCCTAAAAAAAAAGAATTCTAAAAAAAAAATTCTAAAGAAATTCAAACAAAAACTTATTTTTGTGGAAAAACTTTTTTTCCGAAAAAAAATAATTCAAATTTTTTTTAGAAAAAAATTTCTAAATAAAAAATTTCTGAATTTTTTTTCTAAAAAAGAAATTTCAAAAAAAAAATTTGAAGAAAATTCTAAATTTTTTTTTTTTTTTTTTTTTTTTTTTTTTTTTTTTTGAAAAACTTTCTTTTCGAAAAAAATTATTAGAATTTTTTTTAGAAAAGAAATTTCTAAAAAAAATAAAATCTTTTTCTAAAAAATTATATACGGAAAAAAAAGTTTTTCCACAATTTATTTTTAAATTAAAAAAAAAATTTTGAATCCAAGGGACGCCTCTGGTCGGGGCCGATCAGCTGCCAGGCGAACTTGAAAAAATTTTATTTGGTATAAAGTGCTATGTTAAAAATGCACTTGAAAAAATAAAATTCCCGGTATTTTGAAACTCAATTTTGCCCTTTGGTTTAACAGTTTCGGTAGTTAAATAACAGCCTTGGCAATTACAACTGTTTTCGGTTTTATTGGTCATATATTTTTTAAAATTTTCTTAGAATCTTTTAGGAGATTTTTTAAAATAATTCTAAAAAAAAATTGTGGATTTTTTTTTCCGAATATAATTTTTTAGAAAAAAGATTTTTTTTTAGAAATTTATTTTCTAAAAAAAATTTTTCGAATAATTTTTTTCGAAAAAAAGTTTTTCAACAAAAAAGCTTTTTTTTTAGAATTTTTTTCAAATTTTTTTTAGAAATTTCTGTTTTAGAAAAAAAAAATTTTGAAAATTTTTTTTTCTAAAAAAAAATTGAATTATTTTTTTCGGAAAAAAAGTTTTTTCACAAAATTAATTTTTCTATAATTTTTTTTTCAAAATTTTGTTTGAATTTTCTTAGAAAAAAAATTTTAGATTCTTTTTTTAGGAAGTTTTTTCTAAAAAAAAAACTTTAGTTTTAGTATTTTTTTTGAATTTTTTTTAAGAAATTTTTTTAGAAAAGAAAATTAGATTTTTTTTATAAAGGACTAATGTTGCAAACAATTTTTGGTATAACGGACTAACGGGTGAAAAGATATATAAACGGACTAAAAGTGAAATTCAATGCAAAGTATAAGGACCATTATTGTTACTTTTCTAAGTGAAAAAAGTTAAAGAATGATCAGTGAAAGTCAATGCAAGCCACAAGGGCCATTCCTGTATATTTCCAAACTTGGAAACCTGGTAACTTGCTGGTTCCAGGTCATATTACGTACATTGTATCAAATTTGAAAATATATTGCGTACAATGGTAATTTTGAAAGTACATTGCGTACATCGTGTGTTTTGAATAAGAATGTTGCATGTTTGTAGCTTTCACCCTTAAAAAAAATTACTACAAAGCCTTTGGATTATATTTTTATATAATTGACTTGTAATCATTATATTATGAAGTTATATTAATTTGATATAGTTTTTACTAAAAAAAATAAAAATCAAAGTTAAATGATCTAATACATATTAACACTATATCTAACATCTATTATGAGGTCATCTATAATAAGTCATTTGTATGTATATTTAAAATTTTGATATCAAAGGCCCACTTCAAAATTATCGCACAGGGCCTTTAAAATTCACGGGACGGCCCTGACTTACATCCTATGTATTTAAATGTTTTTTGGAATAATAAAATTTATTGGATGTTAAAAACACCTTATACTTAAAAAAAAAAGTGTCACAAGGACTGCCTTTGCACTATCAAAAGATAAAGACTCAATCTGCAATTTGAACAAACCACATGACGGTGTTTGAAATTTACTCTTTCTATAAATATCCGGGTGCAACACCAAAAGCCTTTTCCACACTGAGTAAAAACAAATAATACTAAATATTGTTTTACAATGGCCGAAACTCAAGGCCACAAACAATGAGACCATACATAGGTCCTTCAAGACTTGTAAACTTTATATTAATCGAAAGAGAATCATTCTCAAGTTCACGAGTTGAGTTAAAGTTCCAAAGCTGAATCTCCATACATCCATCTTCCCTTTGTTTTGGTAACCGAGTAATATCATTTGTATTCCATCGGCTCGGGGTAATAAAATAGAAATATTCAACCTCATTGTTTTCTTGGTGGAGTAGATCTCGTACTTTCACCGGACAATGCAAGCCCTGACATTTTTCTGAAATCTTGAACACAAGGTAACACTTGTAGTCTGTATCAGGGGATAACATTTGACTTTCAATTGTGCAGTTGATACGAAATACTTTTTGTGGTAAAAACTCGACCACCTTCCGAAATCTGCATTAACGGTGTATTATATGATTACAAAACAATGTAAAATTTGAAGACACAAAAAACCAAATCTATTCATGATTCATCAATATTTTATTAGAACAAAAAGAAGGTTAAGATCTAGATTTATGGAATCTAGTATTTGATGAGAAATTTTTTAAATATTTAGGTAACCAGAGATGAGCTCATAGTGAATGTATAGTTAGGAAAAGTTTGTTAAAAAAAAGTAAAAAGATCCACATTAGAATATTTGTATAAAGTTGCCTTGGACGACAACATAAGAAGTTTCATTCCATTTACTTCGCCAAACCAAAACAATTCGTCACGGTTACCGTATTTCTTAAATATTTCTTCAAACTTAGCCGGTAATTGTTACACCTGATCCGCATTGAAGTTTGATTTAAGGACTTGTTGGACTTCCTTAAACTTTCCGATTTCCTCATGTTTCACCTGTATAAGAATCATGGTATATGCATGTAACTTAGAACATGATTCTATTTCTCTCCATATATCCATCCCTTTATACAATATATAAAAAGGAATATAAATAAGGAACCAAGGAGTATTTTCAAACTTACATTGTTAATGGCTCGAAACTCAATGCCTTCGACATAAATTGTAACATCTCCACAATAGCACGAAGAGAAACCCTCAAGGAGAAACTTATAAACATCTTTTTTTCTCATTCAAAAATCGATACAACTCAATCATCATCAATTCCTTGTCTCTCCATGTTGCAAAATATGCATGTAGACTTTCGCCCCCATTTACTGAATATGAAAGGCAAGGATACAGAGAAACGACCCAATATGACAGTAGCTTGTAATAAAGTTTACTAAATCATTGCCTTAAACAATGCAAGAAGGCTATACATGGATGACATGAGTACTCTACCGGAGTGAGGATGTTTTTACCACTACAAACCACATAGAATGTAAATGCATGATGCATAGTAGTATACCAATTAGCATATCTGAAATTTACTTACCAATTATATTAATAATGTGGTTCTAACATGACTAACCTGTAAGTTGGAGGATTCCAATTTGCAGTACATGGTGCAGGTCTCGGAGCTTGTGTGGCTGGAACTGTTTAAGAACTCACCACCTTTTCCCCTCTTGTATGTAGGCTTTCCGTACACTCCACCAGACTCTATAAAATTCAATATGTAAGATTTCAGCTAAGATTTCAGTATGCAACCTACTTCAAATTCAAAATGAGATTTTTTTAAAGCGTTACCATTGTATACCTGCAGGGCTGTAATGGGTTGAGCTAATACGTCCAGTGTATCCGTCTGCACCACTTCTACACCCACAGTTTGAACTACTACCACCACGAGGTGTGAATTCTGGTGTATCCCTTGGACTAAATGGAAACAAAACCAAGATAACATACTCAAACTTATTAAAAATCAAGATAGAATTCGATTGAAACATAAAGCATCTAAAAGATGCGTAATACAATTACTATAAGTTTTTGTTATATGGATAAACGAACATAAAAAAGGCTCTTACTTTGTTGAATGTGACTTCGCGGAAACTGTTCTGCTACCAAAGTACTGCACCGTTCTCTAACTACCTGTAATGATAAACACATCATTTATACAATGATGACGTCAGAATAAGGTAATTCATGATAGATTAACTATGCAAGCAAAATACATCAAGAATTGCAAAACAATGACATAAGTCGAGTAATTAGACAAATTACCTATTGGCTCCTGGTCTTGGGAGTACCGCAGAACTTTCCGTAACTCCATTGAACAACACATAAGGATTCAAACTGCATACATACTAAATAGGATCATGAGGATCAAAATACATCATTGAAAGTAAAAACAAATATTCAGGATAAGTGAAAACGAAAACAAACCCTCTCGAACGCAACTCAATATGTACTAATCAAAATTCCTATACAAAAACATAGGAAATAATATCAATTGTTGAGTTAAAATTAGGTAAGCTATTAATATCAGGACTGCCATTTCACTGCCATACCTTCATATACACATATAGTTTCCATTAATGTTCATGTTAGCTACATGTTTCCATTACATATACACATATTGGGGTTAAAATCACATAATCAATTCGTAAATATACATTTCATCAAACACATTGTGTGTATAAAATCACATAATCAATTCGTAAAATATACAATTTAGAAATTCATCACATCTAAAATTTTTAACCATGCATAAAACTTAGGCCATTGAATCTTAAAACAAAACAAATAAATAAATAAAATAAATCTATCAGTGAAATTTAAAGAAAACCTTATTCCAACTACATACACAATTTAATTAATCATTTAGACAACTATGAATATGAAAGTCTAACGGATTAATTTAAATCATAATTATCCGCACAAATCATGGAAATTTGTAGTAGTATATTTATTTAGGGGTGATTTTTGGGGATTTTTTTAAAACCTTACCTACAATAAAAGTTGACATTATATTTTTGATAGTCTTACCATGAGATTTAATCTAAAAATATCATTAACACTAACATTAACATCTGCTACTTTAATTGTGAGGATCAAATTAATATACAATGGATCAAATTGATATGTATAATGGATCAAATTGAATCAAATCAAACGCAAATGATATGTATCAAAATCATGATTAACAATTTAACATAAATGGAATATTGCTACCTGAATATTATCAAGCATCATCTTTGGATGAACAAATACACAAAGGCTCGCATATCCATTCCAGTTCCACATCTTTGTTCTTTCGAATTGGTTGCAGAACTGAACCAAAAAATAATGACACCTAAATCATACAAAATAAATTTAAATTATACGAAATCTAAATTGACAAATATATAATGAATCAAAAGAACAATAACATGTTGGAAAACGTACACATTTGAACATCAGATCTATCAGGCATGATCGAATCATTTTAAGGATAATAAGATAAGCACCAAATGGATTGTGGAATATGATAATATACCAAAATAATGAATCTTTAAATCAAGTATTCGAAAATAATCACTATACGCATCATGACTTTTGATAATGAAATCGAACTGGAGAATGATTTGGATTTCTTTATGGATACCTTTTGATAATGAAATCGAAAAACGTGATTTATCATTCTCTCATTTAATCGGTATGGATCTTGTTTTATTTTTGTGGTGTTATTGAATTGAGGTGGGATTGATTAGGGTTCATGAATGAAAAAGGGATGATCGAGAGAAGTGTGTGTGTTTTTTTTGTTGGAGAGGTTGCAGCAAATGAGAGAATCAAAAGGCATTCCGCCCAATTTTTTGGTGCTTTGACTTTTTGAGACGTGGCAGCAATGAGGACCGTTGGATAGTGGAAAATGCCACGTGGTAAATTTAGAAGATTTTTGGAGAGGATATTGGTCAAGAAAACTTTGTTTTATATAGATAGTAGATATATACTACCTCCGTCCCATAATTATTGTCCACTGTTGACTTTTGAAGTCTTTATTTTGCAACTTTGACCTTAAATATTTTTATTTGTGTTATATAATACTTGATAAAAATTATATCAATGAAAATACATTTAAAACTCAATCCGTTTATATATTTTGTATTAAGTAATATATATCACAAAGAAAAGTATTTACGGTCAAAGTTGAAAGCTAAAGACTAAAAAAGTCAAATGTGGATAATAATTATGGGACGGAGGGAGTATATCACAACCTATATAAAGTACAAGTGTGATTCTTATTTTTAGAAGGCAAAATTTATCAAAAATTCCTCAAAACTCCTAAAAAACTACACTTTTCATTTTCTCTGAAAATAGAAAGATTGCAAAATTTTTGAAATCAATTTGGTTTTGAAAATTCAAAACAAAATCCCTTAAAATAAGGATGATTATTAACTTTTGAATTAAGATATGGTTTTATTGTCATTCTTAACAAAATTCGAAAAAACACAAAGTAAAAATCATTGACACATCCATCAACTATTTTTAACAATTAAACTATTTTCGAATGATACCAACACAAGATTATAATTTTTCAAGATTGGATAATTGACTGTGGTAAGATTTATCTTTTGATTTTCCATTTTTTTTTACTTTCATTAATTTTGGGGTTTTCGTTGACTCTTATTTTCTTGAAATTAGGATTGAATTCGTGTATGAAAGAAATTCATCATCTAATGGAGGTAATTTTTCATCTAATTAATAATCTAATAGCACGTGTAAGCAATTAGCTACTTCGATAGTTGATACTAATCATCAACCTTCCCGTATTGGATTTACATGTTTATATGGATGAACACATGTAAGCGTGTTAGTGTTCAATTGGGTATGTTGGATTTCCAGTTTCAGTTTCATTTTTACTATATATAATATGATATACGGCTTTTTATTTTGATTGTAAATGTGTGATTGATTGGTATAATGTTACTTTCACTTTTAAAATGGTGATTTATTGATATCAACAATAAGGTGTGTCTCATATAATTGAAGCTGTTATTTACTGAATATTTATATATGTAGGTAAGTTGTTTGATGAAATGCTCAAATAAACTTTTATTCAAGTGCAATGTTTTATAAACTTGGTTAAATCTCAAGCTATATGTTATGGATGAAACATGGTTTATAGAGCTTTAACAAGTACGTTTCTGCTCCTTTTTAAAGCCATAGCTCTTTCAATAATGGAGGGTTATTCTATAAGTGTGCAACACGAGCAAGCTATTGTACATGACTACATGTTTATCAACCATAACTTGGCACCTTTGTATTCACATTAGGACAATGTTTTGAAATGACAATATTTGATGTATTTTGCTTTAGTATCCATGTGACTGTGACTAATATAGTAATGTCTTCATCAATTACAAGATGTTACCACATTGCTTTAATATCTTGAATAAAAAACATTGGAGCGAAACGATCAAAACTATAAAACCAAATGATGTGCTATAAATTGTTCTGAAAAGATGACACATGATTCACCACACTTTTGAGGTATTCTTCATTTACTACAAGAGGTATTCTTCATTTACTACATAACCCGTGTAGCTAAACGAGGCTACTTATCATTTTGTAATTTTAAGATACATTATAAGTGAATTTATACTTATTTAATTATGGATTGAGATCATTGCGTATTTGAAGGAGTCATTGTGTCTTTGAAAAAAATGTTTAGTCTTCGTAACAGACGTGTGCACAATATCTATAGCTCTATGTTAATGACAAATAATAAGGAATTAAGGGCAGATAACAAATGGGATAAGATATCGTATTAGATGTATTTATCACGTTTTTTTATCTCTTGCCCTTAAGAAAATGAAGTATATTAAGCTTATTGGTTTTTGAAAGTACAAAACATGTAGTGTCAGTGAGGTTGGGATACCAAGTCATCCCACATAGAGCCACCATTTGTGTTCCAACAATCCAGGCAGTCTATGGCGTCGTTGGTATATTAAAGTGTTTGGCAGGTGTGATTATCCTTGAGTAGCAGGCATGTATCTCTCGCATACATAAACTAAGAAAGGCTTTCATATATGTTAAAGGTATATAATACCAAGTACAATTATCGTCCCATATTTGAGTGGTTTTTATGTACCTGTAATTTCTGGCTTTCTGGCTGAGGAGGTTCGCGGTCAAAAGTTCACACGGTTGACTCCTCACGCACTCCAGTTAGTGATGCCTCAGTATGTTGATAACAAGATTATGATTACCTTGTTGGAGGTCTATGAGGTTTGTCAATCAGATTTTCATACCTTCGTTTTAAGTTGTATATTGTTGTTGTGACTTCATTCCAATGCCTTGGTACTTAAATAGTTACACACCTGTTTATGATAACTGAATTGGTTTGGTAACCTCAGCCATATAATATTGCTAACTAATTTTAACAATCTATTAGCTCAAAATTTAAAGTTTATCTTGCACCTTGGAGTTTTTATAAGTACATTATATTGTGGTCACCCATATTTTTCGAAAACAGGAACTCTTTTGTTCCTCTTAGCAATAATTTTTCTTTGACTTTTACTTTTGAATATGGTAAAGTGGTAGTAATATAACAAATTTCAGGGGACTCGCCACTTGAATTTACAGTTCATGACCCACTATTTTGCATTATTAATGATGTACTCCTAAAACCTTGCATCTGCTTGGATAAGTAGTTATCGTGTTTTAAATCAAGTAAAATATGTTGATGTCCATTGTAATAGATGTTAGAAATTTTTTATGGATGAGTGATGGGTTGGTTTGAAGTGCATTCCGATTCTTCATGCTTCTTTAAGAGGTAAAACTACATGTCTTAACTAAAAACTCAATATTAAGTTATATCAACACAATAGCCTTTATCTTATCTGAATGTCAAACTAGAGATCCAACTTATATATAACAAACTTTGAATGTTGTCTGGTTGGAAATTTTTTAGAAAACATAACTGAGTAAAAGAATTGAGTTTGTTGTTTATTCTCCTTTCTTCATGGAACATTTATAAGGCACATCCAAATTTATATTGGTATTTAAATTTATGATAAAGACGTTTCCTGTAAAGGTCTAATGTGCATACGTTTTATAACAATTATAATTTTTTGGTGCGGGGAAATTAATGAAATGGAAAGGATACTTGGATATTGAAAGGAGTCCTCATTCACGGTGCTTCTGTTATTGCATTATGAGGGTGATTTGTTCGATGAAACTACTGTTTGTTTTGGTATGCCAAGTTGTCAATACTAGCTTAGTTTTATGATTTTTTTACCATTTGACCTATAAAACACGGAACATAAGTTAAAATGGAAAAGTTACCACCAGTTGGATTAAAAAGACGTCGAATACTTTTTATAAGTTTTCTAAGAGATTGTGCTTAAAGTTTTTGTTATCTCTATGCGGATAAGGTGAAATTTACAAATCTTAATAATTAGTGTTAATCAATATCTTTGTCTATGGTTAGATATTGTTTTTATCACGGTGTTATCCTGCACTGACTTTTTGATTGTTTCAGGTTGGTTTGTTTCGCTATGACCATAAACAAAAGCAAAGGGCAAACGTTGTCTCATGTTGGTTTGCTTCTACAACGCCCTTTTCTTCACACGGTCAGTTATAACTAGCGGCGTCAAGAGTAACAAACAAGAAAGGACTTAAAGTACTTTGTTGCGACGGGGACATCAACTACATTGATGAAACCACTAATGTTGTCTACAAGGAAGTAATCCATAGACTTTAAACATTTACTCTTCTTTTTTGGTATTCATACATTATTTTTTGTTATTCTTTAAACACAGTTTATCTTTTTAGAATTCGTATAACGTATTACATATTTGTTATAGTCTTTTTAAATAATCAACTGTATAGTTACTCTTATAAAATTCATTAAAATGATTTGATAGAGCTAGCCCGCCCATCGGGCGGGTCTTGAAGCTAGTGTATATATATATATATATATATATATATATATATATATATATACTAGACTTCAAAGCCCGCCCGATGGGCGGGCATGACTTATAATTATCGTTGACATATTTTACTATAGTGAAGGTTAGCTTCATACTATTACTTGACGAATTTAGTTGGGCGTAAATAAATAGTGAATTACGGCAAATATGTTATTAATATAAAACATTATAGTGATAAAATTAAAAAATATCAAGATAAATGATGAAAAGAGAGGAACTATGTACAATATTTGATTAATATACAAACAAAGGAAATAAGAGTTGCCAGCCACACCTTCAAACAGCTATCATAATCCTTTCTACACTGATCAAGACGACTAAGACTTAAAAGTGCAGGATCGATGATCTCAAGCACGTTAGTAGCACCAATGATGAACACATACTTCTTGGCTGATATGTCATTCATCTCAGTCACAATATGATTCAAAACTCAAGGGACTGCACCTATAACATTTCCTTGACAACTTCCTTTCTGTACACATAGAAAAACAAACCCGCGTAGCAATAGAGTCAAGTTCTTAATCAAAATAGTCGCTCTCACCGAACCACATTGTAAGCAATTTTGAAGCTGATGAAGTCTGCTTGGAATTCACTGGCAATATCCTTGGCATAAGCATTTACCCATAATCGCGGGTGGAACACCAACAACAGCAAAAGTCCTAAAGTTGATTAACCAGTTTTCTTGAAATTTGTGTGGTTTAAAGGCAATAAATCGTGCTAAATATATTATCTCTAACAAAACTTTGAAAAGCTTTGTTGTTTTGTCAAACAATATAATGTGGATGCACGACCTCTTTTCAACCAAGGCTAAGTGTTGTGTAATCTACTATTGCAAAAATAAAATGGAGTGCCAAAAATGCAAGCTTCATATTAGTTTTAAATTAAAAGTTAAAAAGTTAAGAGTAAACTTTGTTTGCAGCAGTTAAGGCGGTTTTCAGAGTGGCTTATTCAAACTGCATATGCTCCTCACAATTGTTAAATAAGTAAGTTTAGAGATTGAGAAACTCAAATAATCATGTAAACAATCCAAAAACACTCTTAGGCCAAACAGATACCGTTAATTCCTCCAAATTACCTTCATATCATGTTTGATTAATTATCCAGTAGCCTAATATGTAAAAAAATAGACCAACCATTATAGTAGCCTGATATGTAAAAAAATAGACCAATGTTGTTTTTGCTCGTGCTATTGCTTTGGTTACTGATGCCATAAGGCTACTATGCAATAAATGGGAATAATCAAAATAGCAACGTGGCCTACTCATAAACTATAAAGCTACCACATTTAAAACATACCTGGATTTCCCGAGTTTGGTCTCCTTACGGGTAGGGTTGTTGGATAGTATTTTTAATAATCATGTTCATTAAAGCAGTATAGAATAAGAAAAAACAGACATGCTAATATATACAAAGTATTGGTAACGCAATTCAGAAAGATGAAAAGCCGGGTTGTATTTCACCTACCCATGGTTCCTTGTATTCCTTCTTTCCAATAACTGAGGTACAGGCGCCGCCACCTGAATTTTACGTGTGAAATTATTTTCGTTATACCTTTTCCTCGTCACCCTCAGGACAAAATTCAGGTTGATTCGTCATCTTGTTCATGAAACCAAACCTCGGTTCAAGACTATAAAATTTAAAGACTTCTACCTAGAACGCCTCAGCCGGTTTAGAAAATCAATGTAACAAATAAGTGAAAGCACTTTTTTTTCTTTTTTTTTGAATGGTTTATTTCATAAGTTACATCGATGCTAATTACACCCAGCTTTTGTCATCTCACATAATTTTTTTTGTTTCTCGGAGAAACATAACTATGGCCTCCGAGTCAACAAATGATTATATGAAAATTGTGACTGAGCTCCCGGCTATAGATGACGTTCCAAAACCTCTATTCCTTGACCAGTTACACAGTGAAAAATATATAGATCAGATGAGGAAAGCAAATATAGCATACCTATGTTATGGATTGGGATGTATATCGCTTTAGCATCTCTGATCTGTATTCTTGCAATGGTGGATGATTCATTGCATGGCTTATGAACACAAAAGCTATGGTACCAGTGTATATACTTCACTATAAATGCTGATTCGCTTACTGTGATAGCTGTTGCCATGAAGTTGCCCGTGTGTTTAACTACTGAAATGCCTGGTAATGTGGACCTGGAACATCTTTGACAAGGTTTCAACTTTCATTGTTTGATACACTTGTGACACCTGGAACGATAAACTTAATCAGATTAAAAGATCAAATGGCGTTAAATAAAAGATGGACATAAAAGTATGATGTCAGCGAGTATAACCATATCTCAGGCTTTGGAACAGTTCTTTAACATTGGATGCACTCTGCCCAGGAACTCGTACTTTCTCCTGTTAAGTTTGTTAGTAAATATAACTGTAATCCACCAACATAATAGCAATAGAGAGATTTGCTCAAAAAAAAGAGAGTAACACAAAGAAGATATAATTTAATAATTAAAAAAGGTATTGTAATCAATTGCAACTAAAGACAGTGTAAGATTATAAAGCTTTAATGAAGAACTAATACATTAATTTTCATACAGTGCAAATCTCCTTGATGCAAATGACCTAAAAATCCAAGACTGAAAGGGGCAATTTCAATCAATGGTCAAAAAGCAAGTTTTTAAATTCAACTCATTTACTTAAGAATGGGTTAATTTTGTATTCTCTTATACTTTTAACGGGTCAACTAAAAACTGAAAGTAAACGGGCATAACGGGTCGGCCAAAGTGTATTTTAAATGCAATCAAGAATATATTGTAATTATACATGTTATATGCTACCTACTCAACATATTAAGTATTTATAAACAGATATAAAGATAGACAAAGACTTGTGTTTGGGTCAACCCAACACAGCTGAATCTGACCAAAATAATCTTAGAAGAACCTTTTAGAACATCAAACAATTTTTTAATAAACATAAATTAAAAGTGAAGGAAGAAATGCCTCAACTTAATATTAAGCCATTTGAATTATTTTTAAGAGCTAACGTAAAAACTCCAACGGTCCAACCTGTGGTAACGGAATTCAATAATTGAACAAAATTAGGAAAAAAAAAAAAAAAAAAGGAAAACCACTTACCTGAGTTCATGGGACTTCTCTATAAGCAATTTTCAGATTATCATATCGTGTAAATGAACACGAAAAGAGAAGGGGAGTCAAATTCAAGTAAATCGTCAAAATTACAAATAAAACTATAATTTTACCAATCGAGAAGTTAATGAGTTTTTTTTTTTTTTTTTTTTTTTTTTTTTTTTTTTTTTTTTTTTTTTTTTGGTAACCATGATAACTACTAACCATTGATCTAGTATAGGGATTTGTTGCAAGTATAGATTTAGGTATGAGATCTGTACAATATGAAATACTGAAATGTTAGTTTGTGTTGCTGATTTTACAGGGAGCTGTTATAAGACATGTGCTTTAGACATATCAAGGAGAAGATCAAAATATTATTGAAGCTTACCTTTTTTCAAGTTCAAACAGCAAAAGATAAGATGTATTTTTGGAGTAGATGATCATTTGACTACCCGCTTAATGAAGAACCTAATCCAATGTAAAACAAAAGCTTCTTGTAACTATCATTGACATATTTTTCTATAACGAAAGAAGGTTGGTTAAGAATGGTTGAAAAATAGACATGTTGAAAGAAATCTTTATATTTTCAGAATAAATTTAAAGTGCCCGATGGTTTTTCAAGTTTGAACATAATAACAGAAAGTAAACTTAATAACGAATGTCAAAGACCATCACGGTATATAATTTCTTAAATAAACAAATAATTTTATACAACACACTTTGATTAGTCTCACCAAAAACACCCTTCAATATACTTTAGCTCTGAAACATGTACAAAAGTAGAGGAATAAAATGATTATATAGTATAAATACAAAAGACCAAATGGTAATGAATATGCACTTTTGATTTAGTCAATGCATTTGAGTTTAACAAATTTTATAACCTAGAGTATGCTTAACCATGTTTGCACAATACCAAGAAAATCTTCGCATAATCTCATCAGGCCCCTACAAATTGGAAGATTGATTTAAGTAACTAAAAAATCTAGTAAAATACTATATATAGTAACTTGTGAGATGATCAAGGAAATGGCTCATGACTAAAAATTTAACGATGGAGTTAACTAATAAACAAAACAACATTTAAGCCCTCAAACAGATGACTCATCATGGAATCAAAATAACATCCACTGAATCGAACAAAGAGGTTATCTTTTATACCAACCATGAATGAGCTAACAAAAGCATGTGAATGTGTTCCACAGAGCGGTATTCCAATTATTTTTCCAAAATAAGAGAAAAATGAGCCACCTTGGTATCGAACAACATCATGACGATGTTATTGTCAAGTTAAAAAGGATAAAATAAAAACAAAGTCCATATAAGGTGGAAAATGTCATCAAATTAATGTTTCTTGAACAAGGGACCCCGTAGTAATATGGGAAAACAGAAATACTATAACTTGTGCACGTTGTAACCCAAACTCAAGAAGAAGCTTGGATTTTCCAGCAACAAAACTGTGCCTTGCAGCATTTGTAGTGACTAATTTTTTTTTTGAACTGCAAACCTTTGTAAGATTCACATAAGGAGTTTCCAACAATTGAACCACCTGTAGGAAAAGCTTTCATTGTTTCAGATATTGCAGAATGAAGCAGTTATAATTACTCACAGTCACAGCCCACAGGGCCTTCAACCCTCATCAAAGGCACTTTAGGAAAGACTACTGACCCCTCAGGAATAGCATATACTTCAACATCAGAGCAATCAATTCCTTCAAGATAATCGAAGAATCCATCCTACTCACCACCACAAAGAATCGATTAGGAAACTCTTTAACCACTGGTGATAAAAAAAAGTCATTAATATATCATTACACAAGATGAACCTATTCCTTCTCAACTACTAATCCAGACTTCTCAAAATCTTGAACATATTCATTTAGTCAACTGAGAACCGCATATGTCAACACGTAAAACCTAAAAAAAACTTATCAATATAATATATTATTTCATATAAGTATGAGAAACTAATATGCACAGTCCATTATCTATCACAATAATTAATGTGAAACGTGTACTTCACATCTTAATTCATCAGATATTGTCGATGGGTTTAATTTACAATCTAGCATAATGTATATTTGTTATGTAGTAATTGTAGTACCACAAATATCTAGATGTGATGAAAGTCTCTTTGGAGTGTAAGTAATATATAACAGAAAAGAGTAAGGGTTCACACTCTTTATTAAAGGAAAGTTTCAGTGTGAGAAAAACTCAAATCCATGTATATGTGTTAATTAAATGAAGTACCTGATCAACTGCATATTTTAGGAGCATCATGACTTCTCATGGCCATTCTCGAAGCTCGGTGTTGAGAATTACTTTCGAAGCCTTCGAACCTGAACTTCAACACAACAACAATTTAATGCACTTGTATAGTTTTTAATGCAACACCCATTAGCAACTACTTAGTTTTTTACATTTCGCTAAATAACAACCTATCTATACATCCAAACAGCCTTCAACAGGATGGTGTTGGTGTCCAAAGGATGGGGGAAATCACATATGTGACTAAAATTCAAATTGCGTACTTGGACCAAAAAATGTACACCAGTTTCCGAGCAGCCTATTCAGTGAAACGCATGATATTTATGTGAACTCCATTTGCAAGTCCCAAGTGGTATGTGTATAGCAGCAAGGGTTAAGGCTCACACGAAGACGGACAACAGCGTATCCAGGCGACCAACACGGCTTCAACCATGTGTATGCCATGGATGCCCTGCTGTTGCCGGCACACTCTGAACCGACGCGTCACCAATAACAGATGTCATTGTCGCTTGGTATTGGATACTACATATACACATACCCCTGAGCCAACCGGAATACATTACAATAGTATGGAATGCATCCACCATACACCTGCGTATAATTACTGTAGTTTTCACGAAAACCCAAGATGACACGTTTTGACCCAATCCCAGACCTTGCATACCTGCCCTTAAAAATCGTAGAAACGGTGATTCGTACCTAAGCTTGTATTTCGCTGCATCAGTGGGACCTTTGAAGTAGAAATCCACCTGAATATAGAACATACAATATTAACTTCATAAGTAAAAAAAGCATATATTGTAAGGATTTTCATCACCTCAAAAGCCAAATAATTTCTATTTCCTAGGTGTGCCATTGTATTAGCCTTCACCATATCAGTCAACACTATATGCAACTGATAACTATGCAATTCCACAGTTACTTAATTAAGGAAATATATTACCAAAGTCTTTCCAATAACCACATATAAACATTCATACTTCAATCAAAATCCTCCACAAAGAATTAAGACTTTGTCATAGCAGGGGTATAAAATCTTTTAAACCATAATTCTATCAAACACATGAAAGAAGACCTTGCATCGAGTTCAGTCAAATTCATAACAAACTTTCCAATTTAAGAAAACTATAACTTTATCAAAATCCCACAGGTAAAACAATAATAAGATCAAATCATTAAAAAAAAGTATACCTTAGTAGGGAACTCGATGCAGTGCTTATTTGCAGGCTTAATGATCTCTTCAGTAACAAAATCAATAGCACTAAACTCATGTTCTACCTCACGGCTAAGCCCACCATATTGAACCGGAACCAACACAGGTGCTATATACCTTTAATTTACCAAAACAAACAAACCATATTTAGATACAATTATACCGAAAACAAATGAGACTATTATCGAGAATTATGAATTTGTAGTAACTTGGAAAGTCTCAACATTGTAAAATGCCAAGTACAAAATGGAACACAGTCAACCTGTTTAACCCGAACCAAACTGAGAATGAGCAAATATTTGAATAGCATTTAAGTCTGCGTATTCCAAGTATCAAAATATCAGTTTTTAAACATACCTTGTTACATCTATGTTTTTACACTTATTTTGATCTCATGGAGGCTCACCATTGATAATGAGATTCACAATACAAAATACAGGGTGTCTTACCACAGTCCAAATGCTGCATTGCAATACAGTCCAGAAGAGGCATCATAATAATATCACAAACTGCTGCTGTAGTAATACCTGAAGAAACATATATCAAAAAATAAACAAACTGGTAGAAAAAGAAAGAAATTAAATGACAAGGTGATATAAGATACAATGTTGTACAATGTCAACAATCATTTAGTAGACCATAAATAATACCTTAATGAGTCATGAAACAAACACAAGCATCTATTATACGCATATATAATACGTATAAAACATAAAGATATTATGTACAAAGAGCAACAGAAATATATGAAGAAAGTGATGCATGCCCACAAGATTCATCAACTACATAATCATTTTGTGTAGGCCCAGTGCCTGCAAGTGAGAACAAATTTTATTTAATTATTATAATCAAATGCAACAGATAGGTAAATATGAACCAACAGAAGGAAGTATTTCTCACATCAACCAAAACTGGTAAATACTTTTCGGTGTACTGTCAGTATCTATTTCATCATTATTTTCTGCGAACATGTCAAAGTCATCATCCTCTTTAACTGAAGTAGTATCAGTTGCATGTACTCCATTGGTTGCAGAGGTATCAGGTTGTATGTTTCCTGAACTTGAAGAAGTCACCAACACCTGATCGAGATATCTATCAAAGGGTTATCAATAATTAATTAGCCATGCATGTGCAAGCAATATTACTGACGTCATCAAATAAAGTTATCAATAATTTACCAAATTTGGCCATGAATTGTATGTTAGTTCTAATATATTTGAGTTATGAAAAAGTACAGATTCGAGTATATTGTGGTAGATTTATGTCTCATCAGCATGTTTTAGTAGTTAGATAGTGCAAGTGCAGCATGGGGTGAACCATTTAGTAGACAACATCGACCAACACTCATAAGATGACTATTGTTGTTCAATGGAGAGGTGCAACCTGGATTCATGGACACCAACTTATTAAGTATGTTTCGGTCTGCTGGAAGACCTGGAATGCTCATAATCTGTTCCATTTCCTTCAGCTTTTGCATTTGTGATTTGGCTGAGCTTGTTTGACAGGGAAAGATCTTCAATCCCTCTGAAATGAGATCATTTGAGTAAAACTGTGTACAACAAACTATTCGTTGAATTACTAAATCTAAATTGAATTATAGTTTCTAATTATTACCGATAGGACCCGCTTTAGTGTCCCGGTAGAAATCCATCAAGACTTTCATGCTATTGACAACCTCAGATATTTGGCACAAGTTCCGGTTGCAAAATATTCAATTATTCGAAGCGACACTCAGTTGCCTATAGACCAGTGAAATATCAGTTGGAATTAAACAAATGAGATGAAAAAAATAGAATACTTTATAGAAATGCGCACTTGGTATCGTTTTTGAGGTCCTCAATGTATCCCGTTACCATAGATTCTGTAAAAAATGTCTGCAATCACAAAAAATAAAAGGTTACATATTTTTTCATATGTACTAAAAGGTTACATATTTTTTCATATGTACCACTTTAGTCATTGTAATTTTGTGTCCCGTATGGGTCATTTTGTAACCCGTAATCTTATAATTTATAGGATTTTTAGAACTACATATATAATAGTTCAACATATTATAGGTCATATAGTATGGTGTTTTTTGTTTACAAAAGGAACTGAACGGAATATTTTACTTTTAATACCTATATTCAACATACTTATAAGCCATACAATAACTCAGGTGTACCAAAAAATCCGATTTTTGAAATGCAAACTCCTTTCTACTAAGAGTTTGTCTTATCATTTAGAATACCAAGTGTAAGCTGAATAAATATTAAAATTTTACGGGTTAGAATCATGTAAGATATAATGAAGAAATTATTATTTTTTATTAGCGAATTCTTTTCGTCCCTCATCATATTGAGGATCACATGCTTGAATTAGTCTATACCTGCAACAATATGCGTATGCATGTTATGCAACGACCAATGACTAATATAAACCATAATACATTTGACCATTCAATACTCATAAAAGATAACACAAATGATGAGGGAAAACTGAATTATAAGTGCATAGGATGAATACTTGGTGACTCACTCTCAACTAAAACATTGACTGTTATACTACAATAAAAATTAATCTTGATGTCAAGTAAATGTGACTTGAACATTACAAAACGGTTAAGAAGCGCTGGTCCTTATTTGTTAGTTTGATTAAAGTATATTATCCACTTACCCCAAAGTCTCACTTGTTTATATGTTATTGCATCTTAGTAGATGCACATAACTTGACATAGGTCAGGGGCTACATTTATGAAGAGAATGATAAGAAAAAGAATCAACAATCAAACAGATATGATTTTAGATTGCTATTAAAACTCTAAAAGTATATATGTATTAAGTTTATCTTAGTGACATATACATGACTGTTCAAAGATGCATAAGTCATAACCAAGAACCTCTTATAAAGGTTGCTAATAGCTCGGGTATTTGGAGCAAAGAACAGATGAAGTACAACACGTTAGTATTCGTTGGCAACCTACAGTAAATACAATGGTGAGCAAAGTAGAAAATGAAAATGACAATCACAGAGACTTGGGGACTGATAACTTTTGAGCTTATATAAACTTTTGAGGAAATCGAGACTTGGGGACTGATAACTTGGTACTTAGAATATCTACCACTGCAGCACTCAGTTTCTTATTTACATCAGGATTTAGCCCACCAATAGATACTATGTCAGTTTAGGGGGATCTCCATTGGAGGTATGGGCCTCTTAGTCTTTAGTGCAGCCATTGGTGGGGTTTGTTTCATGCAAGTGAGTTTATTTTATCTTATCATTTGTTTTTCATCGTTTCTGTTAGTCTTTTAGTCTGGTTGATAACTGTAAAATCAAATCAAAAGAAGAAAAAAAAAACACCTTTTCGCATAATAAGAATCAAAACAGAGGTAGTAGGACTGACTTCAATCGATAGATCACCATCATTAAGTAGGGGATGGCCTCCACGAAGCCATGCTATGTTAAATTCATCTGTCATGCAAGCGTCATACATAATAACATCAATAACCAAACAGAAGACAAGATACAACAAAGAATTTATAAGTATACCTGAATCGATCTCCTGAATACAAAAACCAAAACAGCCGTTGTCACTGAATAAGAATAGATATATATTGAATAAAATAATTTTAACATAAAATCAAAAGAAAAAAAATATCTTGATCACTTGTTTGGTGGTGCACACATACATCGATATCAAGACATTATATTAGCTCCATCTTCATCTATTTTTTGATGTGTGATTTGACTTCGTTAGGATAGAGATGTAGGAATGATTTTTAGGGTTGCAGAAAGGATATACGTAAGAATGTTATGGGATGGGGATGAGTTGGGCTAGGTTACGGAGTAAATAATAAGGTTTTTATTTATTTTTATTTTTTTTAAGTTTATAGATTTGGCTTTGCAAAATGTAATCAAAACATTGTATTGCTTTATCGGTTGGCATGTTTCTTAATGTTTGAAACATCCCAAGTTCGATTCTTTGCAGTTCATTTTTTATAAAAAGAATAATCTGGATTTTAATACTTAATTAAATGGAAAAATTTTGATTTAATTATAAAAATACAAAATTAATTATAAAAATTGCTTACATGGACACATTGTGATGACATGGCACATAATGAATTACTGGGCAATGAGGTGGCGTTTATGTGGCATTATAATAAGGTTTTTATTTATTTTTATTTTTTTTAAGTTTATAGATTTGGCTTTGCAAAATCTAATCAAAACATTGTATTGCTTTATCGGTTGGCATGTTTCTTAATGTTTGAAACATCCCAAGTTCGATTCTTTGCAGTTCATTTTTTTATAAAAAGAATAATCTGGATTTTAATACTTAATTAAATGGAAAAATTTTGATTTAATTATAAAAATACAAAATTAATTATAAAAATTGCTTACATGGACACATTGTGATGACATGGCACATAATGAATTACTGGGCAATGAGGTGGCGTTTATGTGGCATTATCTACGTGTAACGCCTCCTGTTATATATATATATATATATATATATATATATATATGTATATATATATATATAGTGAGACTTTCTTGCGAGAACCATCTTATCTTCGAGAACTGCGAGAACTGAGAGAACCACAAAAAACATACATGCACATCTTCAATAATTGTATTTTTGCACATATGTTCTAAAAACAACATACATGTTTAAAAAAAAAAACAAAAAAAAGAAAAAAAAAAGTTCTTCTAAAGAATTTGATAAGAAATTGGAAATATAAAATTTCTCTTTGAAGGTGTGCATGTATGTTCTTATAAGGCATGCAACGACAATATTACGCCCGTGTGTAAGGTTATTGAAAAAAAAGAGGATGAGTTCATGATGATATTAAAGAACATTAGTGGACACTTACCATTATTGATGATTTGCATGTATTTTTATTTTATTTTAAAAGGCGTATAGTACGGATAGCAGGCTTACTGGGCCTGGACTCATCCTTATACACTATGTTTTTCAATATCATCATGAACTCATCATTTTTTTTCACAAAAACCTTACAGACGGCCGCAATATTTAATCATATGTGAACACTGTTCATTTTCTTCTGTGACTGAATCATATATATATATATATATATATATATATATATATATATATATATATATATATATATATATATATATATATATATATATATATATATATATATATATAACAGGAGACATTACATGTAGATAATGCCACATAAATGCCACCTCATTGCCCAGTAATTCATTACCAGCCATGTCATCACATTTTGGCCATGTAAGCAATTTTTATAATTTATTTTGTATTTTTTTATGTAAGCAATTTTTTAAATTTATTTTATTTGCATTTTTTTAATTAATTTCAAAAATAATTGTATTAAACGTGTGGAAAATCTCAGCAAAGATTAAAGGTAAAATTTTAAAAAACTACACTTGCATGATTCGAACTAAGGTTCTTTGAATGAATAGCATGTGTGTTAACCAGTGAGCCAACATGTATTTTTTGAATTAATGTTGCAAGTCCTAATACATAAACGGCTGCAATTAATTTTGATTCCTAATATTGATATTGCATGAACGATTGTCCAGGTTGTCAAATAGAGATTAGGGTTTAACCAAAACCCAAACTTCCGGTGTGTAACGAAAAAGAAAAAAAAACAGTTCATTATCGTATATCCTTTTTCTCAAAACCCAAGAACCCTAATTGGAGTATTATTAATTTGATTTCCAATGAGGTTTGTATGCTTTAATGATTTCCAATGATGTACGTATATATATGCATGTATATGATTATTGATTTTGTATGATTTGTTTCGTTTTTACATATTCATAGTAGGTTTTTGTTGTTTATATGAGCAATTCTTCTTATACTGGACTGATAACTTTAATATAACATATGCTAACCACTTTGATTTGTTCAAGTTCATTAACTTTAACTCAAAGGTCACTGAAATCCGTTTCTTAGGTGGCCAGGAAACCATGGCTTATCAAAGTTTGACGTCCGGAAAACCTGTTTGGGAAGTTGTTGTTCGTAATACCAAGTCTGACACCATTCAGGTTAACTTAATTAATTGTCCCTTCATTAACTTCTGGTTTTATGGTGTTTTTTTAAGGTTCTCAAATGACAATCTAGAAGAAGCTAAGTAGTCTCAATTCCTGGCCAAATAATCAAGGGGTTAACTGATTGTTTACATGGTTGTTATTACTCACGGGATCATGCCGTTAAAACCAACCAGGGACTCAACCTTGTCTATATGAATGCTGGAACAAATCCATTTGAGGTTATCATACAGGCTGTGAAGTAAGTTTTATATAAAGACTACCACTGTATTTGAAACTTACAAGATATATTGATTGGCGTATAATCTAAATCTGCATATGGAACAGGGTCGTTGAGAGCCACCTGCAAACATTTGATCGCTCTTACTTTTCGTTTGAATAAAATGATTGAGGTGGTTGCAATTTGTATGTTATACTAACTACAGGTCAATGTGACAATTATGAAATCATTCTTATCGTTCAATAACTCAACATGTTATACTAACTACAGGTTAATGTGACAATTTGCGGTATATACGATGATATCCTAAATATGTTTTTTTTTTAATGTTAATAAGTTGGTTCTTTTCTGAGGTATGGTAGCATCAGGAAATAGCTATGAAAATAAAGAACTAAACTTTAACAAGATTACCATGTATCATAAAATAAAGACTGTAATTGTTGGTACCCTTATCTCAATGTATATATAATATTTATTTGTTTCCAACCTAAAAAGCATACTAATATACCATATATCATAATTGTTTTCTATGTAAGGACGTGGTACTGTGGCTACTGGTTGTGTTGAACAAGGGATGATTAAAGTTGGGAGTTACGGGTGTTGAGATGTTCAAGATGAACTTGGTGAGTATCGTAACTATTAATTCTTATTGTGACTTCAAGAATCCAAATCAGATAATAATATATTCATTGGTTCAGCATTGGTCTTTCTTTTAGGAAGGTGTTTTATGAAGTAGTCTAACGGGTTTATTGACCCTTTTATTGTAGTTTGGATATGGAAGACTCGTGGATCGATGTAATACTTGACTTCCTCAAAAGGAATGACTTCGCCCGGGCTGAGGCAACTTTTCCAAGTAAGATTGATAAACTGTCTGCCCTATCCTTATTTAAGTGGTTCGATGATCGAGGGAAAGAATAAAGAGATGTCTACATCTGAGTTATCTGGTGGAGCAAGAATACATTATATTTTTCAGTCAATATTTGTGAAGAGTTTGGAGGTATGTGTAGTTTGGGCTTATTATAAAATGTTGACGTGTTAAAGGTGTTATCTAACTTTCTTCTGAATAAATTAGTTTAACCATAAACGTATATCTGAAAAAGTGGATCTCTATTGATCCTTATCATAAATTTGTTCTCTTGCTAGATAAATATCGTAAATGTGCTATGCGCCTATGCGGTTTAGCATAGCTGTTTTTCATCTCTCCTAGCTTCTGAGTTTGGATTTCTGGTGCAGGAGGTTGATCCATGTGAGGACTTAACTGTGAAGACATTCGAACTGCCATACATAATGCAACTGGCCCTTGATCTGCATTATTTGTTCCAGAAGAGGTCTTACTTCAAAACCCATTTTTTCTTACATTTATGGCTTTTCTATGATTCAAATTTCAAAGTTCTATTTACAGCATGCAATTGCAGGTTCTGTTTGAAGTTCTTATCAGAAGACAAATTGCTCGTCCGTTAGATCCTAGCGTCCAGTGTGCAAGATTTATTTATGATGAGTTGATAAAGGTCTGTTAATCAAAACCTAATAGCTATGTTATGCTGTACTGACCCTATATATTGATTTTAGTTTTTATGTCTCAGATGAGTCATCGCTATATGGCAAATGAACTGCAAAAATTTCCAGTTCTCAGTAAACGAATGGATGACGTCAACGGGAATTTCTTATGAGATGGTCTCCAACCTTCTAAGACAATGATTGGGCACATTGTTGAAATGGAGGTATATCACTGAGATTTGCTTAAGCTGGTAAGTTTTAAATTGGTATCATCCATGCATGTATTTCTCAGTAAGATTGACATTTTTGGTTGATTTAGTGACGTTGGTGTTTCTTTGGTAAACTATATAGGATTTCTGTGGAGACCTATTTCAGGAGCTGAATAAGTATAGGGAAATCGGAAGCTTGAATGTTTGTGACAGTCTACCTTACCACATGGTAAATCTCTCACTTTGACTATGGTACCTAATTTGTATAAAATAATATCTAAGTTATAGATCGTACTAATCTTATCTACCTGCATTCATTATGTATAAATAGTTTAACAATCAGAAAAAAAAAAAGTTTCGTGGGTCAATAATCCCATTTTGACCCATAATAAATTAGTTAAAGTATAACGGGTGGCAGTCACTAACTTACATGTTCGTTTTCATAAATTTCAAGGAGAATGGGCTTGGTTGACTCAAAGGCATCTAAACATTAATGCAACAAATTCTTATTATTAGATTAGGTTTTTTTGGGATTGCATATAAAAAACGCTCATTATTAGATTAGGTACTATTTGAGATTGGAAAATTTCTCATCATCGGTGCTTATTGGATTTGAAATTGTAGATTCCACATTATTAGGTACTATTTGAGACTGGAAAATTTCTTATCATCGGGGCTTATTGGATTTGAAATTGTAGCTTCCACATTATTAAAGTAGCAGCCATTAAATGTTTTTTTCACATTGATGCCGGACACGGGAATTGCAAAAAGACTATTCTCGGTAAAGAATATTGGAACTGAGAAGCACTTGCAATTAAGCAATTTGTTACTAGCATATTAATGTAAAGAATGAGTAACAGGCATTCTGAATTAATTAGTTAGCTTATATATGTTTTAAAGTAATCAGTTATAACTAACTGCTTTTGAATAAGCATTTTGAAGTATGCGGTTGGATAAGCCATCCCAAATATTGTTGTAAAGTTGCAGCTGGAAACCAATTAACACCAACACTTTTAAAACTTCAAAGCGGTATGAGAAGGTAATGTTCTATTATTTGAAATGTGTTTGATAAATCTATTATATACAAGAGTTTGTGGTTGTGGATGAGCTGAAGCTGGTTAATGAGACATGCTGCTAAGTACATTGAGTACGATACTAATTTTGATGAGGCGGATAAGAAACAAGCAAGAGCATTGATCGCATCCAGCAGCCTCAACAATGCAACCTGTAAACTGAAGCTGAAGGACTACAAACAAGTTGTGAAGCTGCACCAAGGTATGTGGGAACAAAGCTCTTAGTTTTTATTCATTCAGTTCCAACCCATTTACTCACAAATGGGTATGTTAGGGTTAGATTTTACCTTTAGCGGGTCAAAGTGGTCAAATATATGAACTTTTATAGACTTGCCTAAATATCTAACAGGTCAAAGCTTTCAACTTTTAATCATCTTAACTTGAACAAATTTGACTTTTTGAAAAGTTGTATCTAATATATATTCAACTGTTACCAACCTATCAGTAACTATTGTAGAGTATGAATGATGATGTTTTCTTAAAAAGTTTTAAACATAAACTAATACTATAACAAAATTAAATAAAATCGACGTCCTTAAAAAAAAAAAAAAAAAAAACGACTTAAAAAATAATTTTACGATTACTTTATCTCTTATGGGCCAATGTTGAAAGTCTCTCAATGTGTTTTTTACATACGACCTGCTAAATTAATATGTATTTCAAAAAAAGGTTATTATGAATATTGAGATAGGGTGTTGGCAGTCACACGACCTTTTCGACCTGCCCATTTTGTCACTCTATTATTCTATTCTTATTAATTTCTTTTTGGTGTGGGGAGAAAAGTGATTGTTCTGACTCGGGGGTTTTGGTTTGGTAATAGATGATCCTTGATGCCTTAGAGCAAGTAGGTGGGATATACGTTGTGACTGCCAATCACGGTGATGCTGAGGACATGGTAAAGAGAAACAAGAAGTGTAAGCCCATTCTTAAGGATGGCGAGGTCCAGATTCTAACATCACACACTCTTCAGCCGGTAAGCTATATGATGTGTTATTTTGGTCTCATGTGTTGTAGGGTATAAACAAAAATGGTGACTTAAAAGTCAAAGTCGATAAGTGAAGGAGTTCATATAGAAGTACTTAGTCCATGTGTCGTAAAGATTGCAATAATGATCATGAATTGGACCCAGTTTGGACCAGCAAGATAAATAAAGTGAAATATACATTACGTTTTGTAAAAGTTATCTGATATCACATGACCACTTTTAGTACCCAATGCCAAACACCCCCTTAGAAAGAGCTTATTCATTAAAATATAAGGTGTTTGCTGTATGTGCAGGCTAAACTGAGACTTGATGTTTGGATTTGCGTCTAACAATGTGCTAAAGGGGTATACCGATAGTGATGAGCGGTTGTGGTTGGATCCTAACAATTTGATTTGATTGCCTCTGCATCAGGTTAGAAAACTATTCAACTATGGAATGTTCGAATTAAAGTGTTGCCTTTTCATATACCAAATATCTGCGGTGATAACTAATCATGCTTTTATTTATTTTTTGTTGATGCTATATTGGCGGAATTATCTCCAAATTAATCATGCTTAATCAGTAAATTTAGTCAAGTTCAGTTATGAGATATGACCACTTAATTCGGTTATAATTTCATGATGATGCATTAACAATACGGATGTTCGAAAATTCATGCATATTCATAAACGACCCCTCTATTTTATGTTGAGATTTAGCCAATTACATGAGTAGTGGTTTTGAACCACCTTAACCATTACCCTTTTTCCATTTTTTTAACTCACCCATTAAAAATAGCTTAATTTAACCCATTTAGAGGAAATTTATGCGTGAAAATGCATCAAATGTATCAACTATTTAACCTCCATTGGCATGTTTTTTATGACTTTGCAAAATGCACCTGTATGTTTCAATCATGAAGGGAAAAAAACTATTTGTAAGTTTATATCATTATCGATTTAAATTCCACTAGATTTTTTAATCGTAAGTTTAGCTCAATTATAGTAGTCAAACCAACATCAATAGGAACCGGCACGTTTTGTTTTGTATACGTGTAACGTTGTGTGTATATCATGAGTTGATCTTTTATTGGTACAGGTAACGCATAATGGTTATGGAAGTGGTAAAAGTTCACAAGAAAAGAAAATTATATATGCCATAGTCAAATCATGGTAAGTGTTTGCAACCGGAATCAAGTATTAAAGTATAAGCTTTTACATACATTTTTTTTGTCTTAAGCTAAATTATAATATCCTTTTTTTACAGAAAACTTCCATTATCTATTGTATTAGTCGGGGTTGGAGACAGGCCTTGGGACAAGATAAAGGTATTTGATTATAACGTTCCTCACGGTCAATTTGATAATTTTCATCTCTCTATATATGCAGGTTTTTATGTTACTTTCTTTTGTGTATTAGTTTGTAAATTTCATAGAAAAGGACATCAAAGAATGTGCCCTTCAAACCGAAAAGATGCAGAATTTGCTCTTACATCATTAATGGGAAATCACATCTCAATATAAAGTCATATTTTTTAAAAATTGTGCGTAATTACTTAAGTACCTTTTTCCAGCTCAAAATCATCACATTTTTCTAATTTTTGTTATATATGATAATAGAAAATGATTAAAGTGTAGAATTTTTTTACTTGTGTACTATCTTTTGGTATTGGTCTACAATCGTTATTTTAAAGAACAAAACGGACAAGCATGGTAATGGTAATGGCCAATGGGTCCAAACAAGTTCCTTTTATACATAGATTGACACGAGTTGGTTTAGTGTGCAATTATGATGACTTGAATAAGGGGTGTGCTTCAAGAGCCATTTGAAGGAAAAAATAATTTAGGGACTATTTTGACATAACATGTTTAAGATGCTGTTTGGGCACGAGTTGGTTTAGTGTGCAATTATGATGACTTGAATAAGGGGTGTGCTTCAAGAGCCATTTGAAGGAAAAAATAATTTAGGGACTATTTTGACATAACATGTTTAAGATGTTGTTTGGACAGGATTAACATAAGGTGTGTCTGGCTTGAAAACGTGAGCATATGTGAGCTTTGTTAGGAGAGTTGCTCTACCTATTAAAAATAGACCATGTTTAAGTAGAATTCACTTATCTCAAGAATACATACCGTCTACTTGCTCATGAAGTCATTTATTGTTAGCTTATTTTGTTATGTTCTATGTTAACTTACATTTTTCAACGATAACAATTCAATAATTAATGATCCACAATAATTTCTTTATATATTATTTACTGATAACTAATACCTTCGTACACGGTTTGTGTATTTTCCTTATATATTATTTAATACAAACAGTCCTATACAATTTTATATTTGTAAAAATATAATCCTTCAAGCTTTTATTATTTGTTCACAATTGAGTCAATATTACATGAAATATTTTCCAATGAATTTATAATTTATAATGTTCAAAATTTGACAATGTATATAGAAAATTAACACATATCAAATGAAAATCACAAGTCATGCCCGACCATCGGGCGGGCTTCGAAGTCTAGTATATATATATATATATATATATATATATATATATATATATATATTGTTAAAGGGGATTACCCCGGTAAAATATAATTAATCACAAAAACTTGAAATACAATGGAATGTGGCTGAGATGCCACATTAATCTCAAGCAATGCTTGAACTACCAAAAATAAAAACGTATTTTGGTTACCTAAACCTAATATACATCTCATTTCATACATTTCATCAAACCAGATGCAGTCACATTCCTTTTCATCATTTCTACCAAACTTTTCATGTTTATACTTTCATATATCGAAGTACAATATGACTTTGAATCTCGGGATAGAGGATCTCGCTATGAACGTATTTGATAGAAATTTTCTTTTAGTAAATTGCCAAACGGTTGAAAAAGTGACTGTTGGCTTTTGTTTTGAGTGCACCAAGACTCCCCAAGACTCGGTAGTCCCCAAGACCCAGTCCTTATTTTTTCTTGATGAAGACGCGTCGAGCCGTCGATGGACTGGGGTGTAACAAGGAGGACACGTCCTCCTTGTTTGAAGACTCGGTTTTGAAGTCCTTATTCGCTCAGTCTATTATACTGATAACTAAAATGAAAAGAAGTGGACTTTGGTACATTGGAAAAGTTGTTATCTATCGGGATAATCATTTCTTGTTTTTGTTCATATGACTAAAGTACAAATGTACATTATATTTAGGTGGTTAATATACAAAACTAATTTGGTAAATTAGTATACTATGCCACTAGCCCAAAAAGTATTTATTACTTCGTTAACTGTTTAAAGCTTAATTTGGAGGCTTTGCTTATCAGATAAAGTGGGAACAAATATACATGTGAACTAAGTCTGAAAAGAAATGTTGATAAAGATAAACTTATTTACCATATACTAAATGCATCTAAGTGAAAGAGGAACAAAAGAACTAAACAAGCATGGTCTCTTTGGTCACCTTGAGAACCCTAAATTTGATTTTTGTTATTCATGGCATCCGGGAAGTCACATAAGGCGAGGTTTAACAATGGAAGACATGATATCAAAGGGCTATTAGTTATGGGGTCTAGAAAGTACAAACTGATGGAGGTGAAGGTGTATGTAATGAAACAAATATAGAATTGTGCTTATTATGATAGAAAGATGGAAGAGAAAAAACCATCTTACCGCATTATGAAGTGCCAGTTGAAGTTCCAACACTTTCTCAAGTCTCGTGACAATCTCATCAACGTTTGGGCGTTCAGATCGTTCTTCATTCAAGCAGTCATATGCTATTTCCGCAAAAATATTAAATGATTAAGAGTCCATTTGACTCCATAAATTCCAATCAATTATTTCATCGAGTTTTTTCTCCCTATAATAGGCAACAGCCACCAAAGCCAAGTACTTATTTTCTTGGTCGTCTTTGATTACTGCTTTCCTACTACACAGTAGTTCAAACATTATTAACCCAAAGGAGTACATATCTGACTTGTGGTGTGCACTTTTAGTCTTTTCATAAGTTGGGTCTGTGTACCCATCCTTATGTTAAAATATGGATAAATATTAATAGGTAAATGTATAGTATCGAACCCGAGACCTCGGGATTGCACACAATACAAACGAGAATAAAGGCATAATAATTATATATTAAATGTTATGTTTATATAATTATTTAAACACTAGAAGGACTTAATGGTTTTTAGTTGTTAAATGTATGGACTAACTATCGTTATATGTAAAGAAAAGGGACTATAGTGTAATTAGATGACGAGAAGGATCCGGAACACCCTTGGGTGTGCTAGAACCGGTCGAACAAGGGATGGGGCAACCCAAACCCTAACTTGTTCTCTAAGTTGTCTAAACACTATAAATACAAAGCCTTAGGTTCATTAGTTTTTTACCTCTTGTGCACTAAACCTAAAGCTTTGTTTTTTTCTTTTCTTTCTCCTTGAAGCCGATCGGCTAAACACCCCTATAGGGTTTGGATCGATTTTTGTTTTACCAAAACAAAAGTGTTTTTAAGATCTTGCAATCTCTTTTATTCGTTACTAGTTTGTATGTACAAGAACGAGGTAACAACTCACTATAGTTGTTATCAAGGGATCGATTAACAAAACGGTAAGGGGTTAAATATTGATCCATATAAACCCTAATTAGGGTTATTCATATTGTTCAAGATAATTGCTTTTGATTCTTGTTCGGGCTAGAATCACCACGGTAAGTGTTCTTTTATGTTTTAGTTACTTTTATGTGTTATACGAGATCCTTGCTTCCGCATATGTGTTTCTTTGATATTGTTATTATATTTGATTGTCATGGTACAATAATTCTAACAGTGGCATCACGAGCCATGTATAACATGTAATTACTTACTAAAACATCATAAAAATCGGATCTTTAAGTGTTTTAGATACATGTTTGTTCTAGGGTTTTATTTTTTTAAAATTCGTAACCCTAACCCTAATTTGGGGGGGGGGGGGACGTTTTTCCATGAAACCCTAATTATGGTTTTGTGGTTTTAATTGATTAACTTGTAATCATTAGAAACCCTAGGTCATAACCGGTTATTTGAACGTACTTGTGGATTATGTGGGTAATTGTTATGCTTAGATCCGTGACGAAACATGCATGTTAGTCATGGATCATTGATTGTTTTATTGTTTTTGTCACATCATAAGATAGATCTAATATTGGGGAAGACCTCAATAATAATTATTAAAATCAATTTACGTGCTATGTGGTGTGTATATTAGCTTTGGCCTACACAATTGATTCGTCAATGTATGTAGCTCCACTTCCATTAAGAAGGGAAGACCTTAGTTGATTACATGCATTATTACACCTAGAATTGATTTTGTTAGGATCTTTTCTTAATAAGGATTGCATGTGGCTATATGTTTCAGCTTTATAATTGTTATGATTTATTAGTTGATTGATTTGTCTTGAATTACTTGTTTTATTATTTATTTGTTTGACATGGTGTAAGCAATAAAAAGGGTAATTTTCATAAAGAAAATAATATGGACTAATAATGGTGAAACTTTAAGTGATAAAGATTGAATCTTGCGGTGTCTTATGTGCCAACAACGGTTCGCTTCGCACGGTAATTTGCTCCAAGGCGAGACTAGCAAGATTCATACTTTGTTACATGTTTTAAGATTTAATCAAAAAAAATTTGACTTGATTGATGTTTTGTACAACATGTTTTAAAAATAACTCATTTAAGACAAATTCATAGTCGTGATAAGAAGGCTTAGAAAGAGCCTTAGAGTCTGCCTTGGTTATCACACTTACGAACACGTCTTAAACGATTTTCTTCTAACTTCATTCTTGTACAATATCATCTTAAGGTGTTTTACCTCAAGTAAAACTTTTTGTATTAATCTTAAGAATTGGTTATAAAAAGGTTTTGAAAACTTATGTTATAAAGATGAGTGCATGCATCTTTATACATGTTTTGATTGTCAAATCAAAATTAAATACCCTAAAAATTTAAGTCACATGCCATCTAACTATAAGGAACATTTGGAATTAATTATTTGGTATGTGTGAGACCTAGGCCAAATATTAATGACAAGGCAAATTTCCAAGTGTGCGTGAGACCACTGGTTGGTGGTAAACAGTCAGAAAATATCAACCAAGTAATGGTCAACAAGTCAAACAGTCTAAACCAATACTCCGTGGAGTGTAGTGTCTCCCCGGGTCGTTAGATCCCAACGAGGCGTGAAATCTGAAATAAGATGACTTTGAGATCAGGTGAAATGAACAGGAAAAGGGTTCAAGTGATTATACTACTGAAATATAAGTGAAAATAGCTTTGATAATCTATATCAACTAATACGTGAAATCAGATAATCACAAATTCAAAGGAACTGGATAACGCGTATATTTAATATTTAAAAGTAAACATACGAAACAAAACGATTTTAACTAAAGTAGGAATTTGCATGCCTTAAGGGCTTAAATGCAAATTAAAAAAACTTAAAATATTTACTTTATAATTATAAACTTATTTAAAAGTTAGAAAAACCTAAAAATGTAAAAAGAAATAAAAATGTACGTTTAAATTTAAATAAACGTAAACGTATGAAACAAACGTGAATTCTGTCAAATATAACTCCCACAAATGTGAAAATTATATTTTTGGAATCCTAAAAGTAAAGGAAATTTATTGGAAATTTAAAATTATTTTTATAACTATTTAATTAATTATTATTATTTAATAACTATTTTTAATTATTTAATAATACACTAATAAATAAGAAAATGTAAAATAAGTCTAGAAAAATAAAATTAAAACTTAGAAAAATCTAAAATATTATAAAACTTATTTTAAAACTAAAATTATATTTTTCACACTATTTATCTAATTATTATTAATTAATTACTTATTTAATTATTAATTAAATTGATTTAAATTATTACAAATACTAAAAAGACTTAGATAATTAAGAAGATTTTTATAAATCTAATTAACCATCACAGGAATCTAAAAAATTATAAAAAGTTGGTTTTATGTATTTTTAAATTATTTTACTAATTACTATTCTAATTATTAATTAATTACCAATTAAACTATTTATATTATAAAAAAATAGAAAATGAACAGTAGAAATTCTAGAAAAATTCCTAAAAATGTTTTAACTTATATAAAATCTAGGAAAATTATAAAAACTATGTGTTACTTAATAAAATCTAATTTTGCTATTTAATTCTTTAATATTAATTAATAATTGATTAAACTAATATTAATTCTAAAAATCACTAAATGACAAAGGAAAAATCTGGAAAAATTCTTAAAAATACTTTAGTATAAAATAAAATTAATAAAAAATATAAAAATGCAAAGGAGCTAATAAATAAGCTGAAAAGAAAATTAAAAAGTTAAATTAAGTTAAATAGATACTATCACTTATAATTAAATTTGGTTTTTTCTGTTTTTTCTTTTTCCAAACTATTTTAACACTAAAAACTAACAACTTTTATGAAATCACTTTTTTTAGAACTTAAAAATAAGCACTGTGAGTGCTTATAGGCTTGACAGTTGACTTTGTTTGACCAAACTAGAATTTAAGCTCAAATGAACTTATGTGGGGTCCACAAGGGTGGATTCTGGTTCAATTAAGTTGTTTGGACATGTTTAAGCAAGAATCTACCAAATAAGCTCACAGGATAAGCCTATAAGCAATATTTAAGCACTTAATTTCTTGTTGAACACAGAAAAATGAGACAGAGATTATGGGTGAATTAAGGTGGGTCCCAGGGAGCTTAAGCTTACAAGCTTGCTCAAAAATGAAAGATGGCCAGGAGGGGGGGGGGGGGGTTGAAAGAACCCAATTGTGGCCCGTGGGACCCACTGAGTTGCTCATAAACAACCACCAAAGTGGTGGTGGTGGTGGTGCAGTGACTGTGCACAGGGGAGGTACTTCCCTTGCAAGTGACTTTGAGAGCCTGTAACTTGGGCACAAAAATTCACAAAATTATATTGATGATAGGAATCAGTAGTTTAGCTGGTACACTACCATATGTAAAAAGCTCAGGTTTTAAACAAGGTACAAAATTCTAAACAATTCTTGCTATTTTTGGATTTTCTGCAAAGGGTAAAAATTGACTTTTTTAGATATTAAGCTAAGTTGACTAAAGTGAGCTTGAATCTTGATTTTTTAACTGATATTGATTTCTTAGGTTGTAATAAGACTAAAATAAGCTAGAACTTGAACTTGTGAGATGAAATGAGGCTTATGCCACTCTAAATCCAACACAGAAGGCTTTTAATCCAATATTTTGATGATTTTGACTTTTAGGTTTGTAACTATTTGAGACTTACTTGATTTGGTGATCTATAGGTCTGAGTATGATGTGAGAATACCAAGTGAGCAATAATTCTCACTGAGGCACTCAATATAGCTTAAATCCAAACACTAACTTATCAAGCCTAATTTGTGATTATCAAAGAAAATGACTGGTTTGATCCTCCATTCTGTTATCAATCCTTATATTATCATTAACAAAGATCAAATAAACATGAATCAGCAAGAACACAAACATCAAACACAGAAATGACAAAGATGGTATTTAAACTGTGAAAATGAAATTTTTAGCAACTATGTATTCCAACAAACAAGCAACTTATTTTAAGCTAGATTATGAATAACTAACACCAAATAAACACAAATGAGCAAGATTGAGCAGCTAAACAATTATAAAATAGGAAATGCTAAATATGAAGGATTGAGCTTACAAAGTGCAATCCTGCCAAACCATGAACCAAGGATCAAATAACCACCCTAACACCTCCCTTGAGGTACTAACACCATGGCAATCCAAAATTCACCATGCTCCAAACTTCAATCACTTCACACACTGATTTTTTATTTTTTTTTCTATTTATTTGGAATTTTGAGTAATTTTTGAATTTAAACACTAAACTGGATTTTAAGGTTTCTAAAGCTTACAGAAGCTTTGTCAGAGCTTATATGAGCTAATTGAGTCCTTATAATCAACTACAAACAACAACTAAGCTTATTGATAATTTTGAGTGAAAAGGTAAAATGCATAATTGAGAATCATAAAGAAACTTGAAATTTATTATTGCAAAAGGTTTAAGATACACTGAAATTCAAGAAATACAACTTGAAAAGCTTAAAGATACAATGGAAATTAAGAAATTAACTAGTCGACATACATTAATTAAAAATTAAACTAGATAGCTTGTAACTCTGCTTCTCCCTTGCTTTATACAGATATTTTGCAATCCCACTTGGTTCCTGAACATTTCCCATCAACAATCCTGTCCATTGGATGAGTTAAATGCATCTTGACCTTTAAATCGTATTTTGGCGCCAAAAGTAGAACAGGTTGCTTGTGGCCAAAATTTTACAATTAATGCATCTTGGGGGCTTGTGGAGGTGCAAGGGAACAAGGAAATGTAGTTTATATGGGTTTGGGGCAAGTTGGGAGCAAAACAGGGGAAAGTGGGATGGTTTTGAGGAAAAGTGGTGGAGAAGCATTTATTGCAATTAAGGGTTGGTATGATGAGGTTTAGAGGGTGAGGTGGAGGTAGACAGGTGTTGGTGAGGTGGAATACCAGGGAGGTGGAGGGTGGTTTGGTGTTGCAGGGGTGAGGGAGAGGGATGAACAGTGTTGGCGGCTTTGGGAGGTCAAACGGGGTCAAACCCCTGGTTTTATTTAAAAGGGTGTGGGCTGGGTGATGTTTGGGCCTGAGTGGTGGGCTGGTGTTTGTTGTGTTTGGATTTGGTTTTTTTTTTGGTTTATAATATAAAGGGTCCGGATGGTTTGTGGTATTTAAGGCCCAAGGACCAATACTGTAACATTTGGATTTTTAGGGGACTGGACATGTACACTTCCAATAGTTATCACAAGTACCAATTATGCCATTCATGAATAGTACAAGGTTTATTTTTAATATTTTTCTATTTTTTAAAACCTTAAGGACCATTTATGACATTTTTCAAACTTGGGGGACCAAAGTTGTCATTATGCAATTTTTTACTTTAAAGGATTAAACTTGACAACTTATAAATTCCAAAGGACCTTTGATGATATTTTACATCTTTTGGATTACCAGGGACTAGATTTGCCAATTTTTCAAAGTTCAGGGACTGAAACTGTAAATTATGTGAAATATGTTGTTTTTCATCAGTTTTCAATCTTTTTGCACTTGTAACTCATAAAAACACAATTTATTGATATTTCATATATTTGAAAGCATATATGTATGTTTTCAGATGTTTTTGTAGCTTAAATGTGAACGAAATGATGAGTATTTAGACACTCATCAACCACACATGGAGAATTCGCAGTTTCTAAGTTAGACGACTTAATTAAGTTGATGCGTGAGACCTAGAACTTAAGGCATGAGATGGGATGAAACATGCTTACATGACAAATTGATGAATCAATTTGATGTAAATCCCATAATGATCCAGGAATTGGAAAATTGTTTGCCAATTATTGTTCGACAGATTACCATCTTTTATACTTTCATTACTAGCAGATCAACTGATGTAATGAAACTTATGAAAAGTTGGATCCTAGATTTTCAAGAAAACTATATTGGTTATATGAATATATCCATGGGTATTCTGTTTTCTTGAAAATATTGATTATCGATAATACTAAAATTGAATTTTGTAAATTCTTTTAATGTATTAATGAAACATTGAACCGTAAACATAAGTTATTCTTTTCATAAGTAAATTGATCTACACCCATATGGGTTTTTGGTTAGAATCAACTTTACTTTACTGAAAGAATAAACATAGTCTTCTTTCCATAAGAGAAGTGTGAGACTTAATCCTATTCCTTTTTCATGAATGAGAAAGGTATAATAGGATAATTAGAGTTGTCTATGTTCTAAATACTTAACTCATAGCAAACATTAATAGTTATGATTATTTGCACTTTATGAGTTATTTAATTAGAATCTAGACTTGTTACTGCATTATGGTAAAAGACAAATTAGATTATTTTATCTAGTTGTTTTGCTTTGACCATTTAAATATACTACATACAATTGTTGGAATGGTAGATCTATAGAGGAAGAAATTGCATACCCAGGGGTTTTTTTTTTTTTTTTTTTTTTTTTTTTTTTTCAAGTTAATTGTTTGGAATGTGATGAATCACATTTATGTAGTAGAATACATTCTATTAGAACCTATATAATTGTTGCGGATGGGTCTTCTCAAAGATGTAGGAAAGTGAATAGCACACTATTTCCTTTCACTGGTTTATGAAACATTTTCAATTTCAGTGGGAGTATTGTGTTATAATTACTGAATAAGGGATTATTGTAGTGTTCTCTAATTCAGTGGGAGTTACAAGACTTATTGTCTTGATTATAATTCAGATTATTTTTTGAATGTCTCAAGATAATCACTTTCCAAATATAGACACTAATATTTTCAAGGATAGTCATATGTGTTTCCTTGATAGATTGAGTAACTCTATATCTACTAGTTATGCTAATGACACAAATCATATTGTTCACATTAACAAATGCATGCGTGTTGTTTATGTGGTACATGATGTTGTTCCATGCACAAGTGGGAGAAATCTTTATTATGTGCAAGGTACAACACATAGGAATATGATTTAAAGGATTCTCTTGACTGTAAAGTAAGAGACTCACATTCTAATACACATCTAATCTAAGAAACACTTGGTGTTGAAATTTTAGTAAACGTGAGACGCAGGTTAAATTTTAACAACAAAGTGAATTTCCATGTATGCGTGAGACCTACATGGATAATTTACTGTTTCTAAAGTAGACACCTATTAGAACATGTGTCAATATGGTAACAAGACAACTTCAATATTTATGGATTATTGGAATGACATAAATACATGAAGTGATATAATACTACTTCAATAATTATGTATTCTTATAATGACATAAATAAATGAAGTAGTGAGTTAACTTGAAATACTACTGAAACCAAATGGTGGTGTTCAAGAATACTTTAGTTATACATGTTTATATCTTCTTATAAACATGAAGTCTTCTACAAAGACTTATAATAAAGTAAGACGTTAACTTGTTATGTTTTAATTAAGACATATACAAGAAGTCATTGAGTTGATCAATGATTAATAACGTATAGTGGGATTATAACAAGTTTATGTTTGTCATGAGACATAAACATGAAGTGACTTGGTCAAAAGTACTTGTGTTATAAAGCATGAAATTGGTTTGAAAATACTATTATACCATTAAGTTGATTTAGTTGGTAATTAGGTATGCCAAAAGGATTATGGTTATCTTACATAGTGTTAGATTATCTTACAATATGAGTTCTAATGAAATACTAGATTATAGTATGTTCATTTAGGAAATCAAACTCTTGTTGTAGTGTTTGGTTTAAGATAACTACATCTTCCTTTCTTCCAAAAGTTATCAAGGTTAGAAATTGAGTATGGATTGAATATACTTAATTAGACTCCTAGAAGATTAATAAGACGTTATGAAATGTGATGAATCACATTAAGTCTTAAATTGAAGTTCTGAATTTGTTAAACTACTTATATGTAGGTCATTAACAAAGAATGTCAGGAACTATCAATATGTATTTGTAAAATCCCAAAAAGAGAATATTGTATTGTTACTTTAATTGCTAAGTATTTATATTCTATATAATACTAAAGGCAAGTGGGAGTATTTTATCTTGAAAAGATAAAATTACAAGATACATAATCTTCTAAACCACACTAGTGAAAATCTTGATGAGGCTTAACATGTAAATGATAAACCTTAAGATGATGGAATTATCATTCATAGATCCACTTGGATATCTTAGATATTTGTTACATATGCTGAGGAATATATGATGAAGTATCACCAAATATCGAATTGGGTAAATTACTCATACTATGAATGTTTTTAGATGCTGTTCATAAAGATATTCAAATTTTGAAAATTTGGTTTATCTTAATTCTTAATAGTTAGAGAATTATGATGAGTTTATTCAAAGATAATGTAACCCTAGTGGTTTAAATCTTTGTGTAAAAATCATATGGAAAAAAATTGTATACATATTTTAATGTATATCTTATGAAAAGTTTATTAATCATGCTTAAGCAATTAACTATGATTGAATACTCTTTCCTAAGCACATTAAAGATACAAAGATGGTAATTGTCATATTTATATGAATATGAAATTTGACAATGAATATCAAAAACTCTTTCTTGAATAATTACTTGAGCGATGACGATAAGTAATCAAAAGGAGTTTATGAATTCAAATAAATATTTGGAAGTATACAAAGTGCAATAATCCATGAATGGATAAATGCATGCATCTAGGAGATTACTCTTATGTTTAATTATTAAGTCCATGTTTTGATTTATAATTGAAATAAGATAATTTCTAAGTATTCCTGAAAGCTAGTGGGAGTATTATGTTTGATTTACTAAATCATATATGTTATATAACATATAAGAAGTTACACTCCATATAATTAAAATGTTAAGACTTAGTTTGGAATGAAACTTTACTTTAAAATATTTAGAAAATAAAGAATATGACCTTGGAACTATAGTTTATTATTTAATAAATATGTGCAGTAAATAAATCTAATGGAACATGATATATCATTTAAAAATGGATATCATTTAAAAAATGGATATATAACTTTGAAAAGATAGAACATGAATGAAATCTAAGTCTGACTGAAAGATTTTTCATGTGCATCATATTATTGTTGTATCATGCTTAAATGCTAAATAATTTGACAATATTTGATATCCAATCAAAGTTATTATATAACTTGTGGAATGTGTTTGGACTTAGAATAATGATCCTCAACCTGGAATTGCTCCTAAAATCCTAAGTATGAACAATATGGCAAATTGTTGCGTAATTGTTATAGTCAAGAATAAATCTTGAAAGATTGAAAGGCGTCAAACATTACACAATGGATATTAAGTTTACAGAATTCTAAAAAGCATATTGTGACTTGTATACAATGATGCTGGTTTAATTGAGACGACACTCAATAACTAGTCATGGAAGGATTTTATCATTATTAATAGCCATGTGAACTAGTTGTGCTCAACTAAGAGCATAATTGCATTATACATTAAAGAATTAGAATACTTTAAACTTTAAATCGTTTGCAAGTTTGATTATCATAAATTGGTGGTCGAGGATATCACACCATTTATGAATGTTATGTGTAACTATATCAAGATAGTTGGATATACACATACAAGAATTTTGCTAATTAAATTCTTGAAATGAGTATTCTCAAAATTATGATAGATCAAAGTTAGTTGAATAATGCCTTGTCAACAAGTATGATTGTCATTACTTGAGGCATAATTGTCTTCAAGATTTTACTTGAGACAAAATTCATTAACTAGAATTATCATGCATTGATCTATTTTGGTATTTGGATAAGGGATATTAAGCAATTATTATTTATAATGAATTAAAGTACTTTGTACGTTTGTTTTCATTAATAATATATTGTATCCTATATTTGCATGTTTAAATCCGTGAATGACTTATGTTATTCTAAATTGTCCGTTGTCAATTAATGATATGGGAATATCATTAAACTAAGACAAATTTGAGTATTGGTTAGAATATACTTGAAAGTATATTGATACGTTGACATACCAATTTCACATGATATTCAATGAATTGAATATAGGACTTATCCCAACTACATGATTTTACTTTATAGATCTTGTCAGTAAGTAAATCATGAATTTGTTATCCTCAGACTTGAGATACCAGATAAGTGTCATGGATGTAGTGCATTTCTGTGAAGCAATCTACCGCTCACCGTAACAGGGAGTTATAAGGGTTGTTTTCAAAAGTGTTGCAAAGCCCATGGGTTATTCTTGTAGTCAAGAAAGAATTTGTTTCTTCAATTTTGTTTTGAAGTTTAATAATGCTGGACCCCTTGTAGGGGTGACAAGATGTTTTCGTGCGCACGGCCAAAGTCTATCTAGAATACATTCAGATGTTTTGGTAATCTTGCTCAATCATAAACAATGAGAAACAGAATTGTTAATTAAAGAATGACTAAGATCCATATCTTTATTAACGTGGTATTAGAAACAAAAGGATAATTATAATGATGAATTATTAAGGTTTTTCCAGGAAACCTAGTTCGAGTCGTATTGGGGGCATTGGAGTGTTGCAAGATGCCAACCAATGTCATTTTACTATTAATAGATATCCAAGTGGGAGCTGTTAAAATATGGATAAATATTAATAGATAAATGTCTAGTATCGAACCCGAGACCTCGGGATTGCACACAATACAAACGAGAATAAAAGATAATAATAATATATTAAATGTTATGTTTATATAATTATTTAAACACTAGAAGGACTTAATGGTTGTTAGTTGTTAAATGTATGGACTAATTATCGTTATATGTAAAGAAAAAGGACTATAGTGTAATTAGATGACGAGAAGGATCCGGAACACCCTTGGGTGTGCTAGAACCAGTCGAACAAGGGATGGGGCAACCCAAACCCTAACTTGTTCCCTAAGTTGTCTAAACACTATAAATACAAAGCCTTAGGTTCATTAGTTTTTTTACCTCTTGTGCACTAAACCTAAACTTTGTTTTTTTCTTTTCTTTCTCCTTGAAGCCGATCGGCCAAACACCCCTATAGGGTTTGGATCGATTTTTGTTTTACCAAAACAAAAGTGTTTTTAAGATCTTGCAATATCTTTTATTCGTTACTAGTTAGTGTGTACAAGAACGAGGTAACAACTCACTATAGTTGTTATCAAGGGATCGATTAACAAAACGGTAAGGGGTTAATCATTGATCCATATAAACCCTAATTAGGGTTCTTCATATTGTTCAAGATAATTGCTTTTGATTCTTGTTCGGGATAGAATCACCACGGTACGTGTTCTTTTATGTTTTAATTACTTTTACGTGTTATACAAGATCCTTGCTTCCGCATATGTGTTTCTTTGATATTGTTATTATATTTGATTGTCATGGTACAATAATTCTAACACCTTACTCGATACTTTATCAGTATCGAAAGAAAGGTGCCTTTCAGATGCTGTAACCTTCATTGAAAGTTGAAAACCTGATAACGGAGTTAGTTTAGTCGTTAAGTCAGTGGCAACATTAGTCCTTTAACCTAACGGTCGTTTGCAACGCTCGTCCTTTATACCAAAGATAGTTTGCAGTGTTTGCACCGTTAGTTCTTTCAATTAGTTAGTCTTTTAAAAAAGAATCGAAAAAAATTACAAAAAAATGATTTTTTTGGAAAATTATTTTTTCCAAAAAAAATAATTTGAAAAATTCGAAAAAAATTCTGACGAATATTTTTTTTCCAAAAAAATAATTTGAAAAAAAAAATTCAATTTTTTCTTAAAAAATTCTAAAAAAAAAAATTTGACGAAATTTTTTTTTCTATAAAAAAATAATTTGAAAAAAAAAATTCTAATAAAATTTTTTCTTAAAAAATTTGAAAAAAAATTCTAATTTTTTTTTCCTAATCATAATTTTCTTAAAAAATTCAAAAACTAACATAAATATTTATAAAACACAAATTATATTAAATACGAATTACATTAAAAAAAATTTAAGAAGATTTTTATTAGATTTTTTTTTAAATTATTATTTTGGAAAAAAAAATTTCGTCAAATATTTTTTTTAGAATTTTTTCAAATTTTTTAAGAAAATTTTTTATTAGAAATTTTTTTTCAAATTATTTTTCATGGAAAAAAAAAATTTCGTCAAAAATATTTTTTTAGAATTTTTTAAGAAATTTTTTTAATAGAATTTTTTTTTTCAAATTATTTTTTTTGGAAAAAAAAATTTCGTCAAAAATTTTAGAATTTTTTTCGAATTTTTCAAATTAGTTTTTTGGAAAAAAATATTTTCCAAAAAAAAAAAAAAAAAAATCATTTTTTTCAAATTTTTTTAGATTTTTTTTTAAAAGACTAACTAACTGAAAGGACTAACGGTGCAAACATTGCTAACTATCTTTGGTATAAAGGACGAACGTTGCAAACGACCATTATGTTAAAGGACTAATGTTGCCACTGACTTAACGACTAAACTAACTCCGTTAGAAAATTGGACTGAAAGTGGAAGCCACGTGGACTTTTAGACTGATATCTCTCACTTTTTGAAAATTGGACTGAAAGTGCAATTTTGATAAAACCACAAGGACAAAAAATGTAGTTTACTCAAAAAAAATGACAACATTTAACTGTTTTGATTGCTTGTATAAACTATATAAAGTGTACTCAGATTTTCAAAATTATGTACACTTCATAGCTTTGAAAATCTGACTCAATCCTGATTTTGTGCTTGAGCCATATTACCTACAATCGGGCGTAAATCATATTTATCGTTTAATAATATCGAGTCTTTTTCTATTTACATAACAAAAAAACACATGAAAACAACAATCTATAGGCAAACATGTTGCTCACAAACCACGATGGTACGTGAGTCGCCCATCAACTTAAAATTTGTAGGTTAAAGTCTGGCTTAAAATTTTTGTAAAATAGTGATTATACGTATAATTAGGTGTAATAATTTGTCTTTTTATAGAAAAAATAAATGTCGATCATCATCATGTATTCATTTGTTTAAATGTAAAAGCACAACTTATATGTATAGGTACTGCAGAAATCTTTTGATTGTATTCATGTTTCAAACTAGCTCCCTTTATAAATATATATAAAAAAAGAAGTCGGAATATACATTTCGTTTCATAAGTTGAAAAAAATGAAAACAATAATATTGAATCCATTTTTTTTAAACCATTAGCAATTTGCGCAATCTTAAAAACAAGTTTGATAAAACTAACATTTACTTACATTGAATATCAAACCTATCTTTGGCCAAATTTGTGTAACAAGAGTTCATAGAAGAGGGTGAACATGGAACTCTAACAACTTGGTTTAAACTGGAACTGGTTGAAAGTGATCTAAGCATTCAAAGGTCCAAAATCAGTTGTAACAGAATAAAGAAATAGAAAGACTAATAAAAAGCAGAGCATTTTTAGGAGTCAACAGAACCCAACCCAACCCAATAGCATCCAATATAAATTTTTTCTATCAAATTTGACCCAAACCCACTTGGACAATAAACCTCCCATTTGGTAAGGGTGAGCAGAAAACCGAAAAAGTTGAAACCAAATCAAAAACCAACAAAAAACGAACCGAGATAACCAACGAAACTAACAACCGGGTTTCTACTTTCTTAAAACCCGAAAACTTAGGTTCGATTTTGGTTTTTGTTCAAAAATTGAAACGTGAAAACCAAACCAAGCCGATTTTATTATATAATATATATGGGTTATAACTAGTTTTAGAACCCGTACACACACGGGATTTGGGTAGATAGTATAACGAGTAATAATATTTCAATAACTTTGCTTTGAAGTCATAGTTTGTAATGTATAAGATTTTTCTATAAAATTAATAAATTATATATAATTTTTAATACTTATATAGTTATAATACATGTGCACGCACGAGATTTTACATATTTTTTTTTCATTATGGGTTAATATCGATTAATATTTTGCATAGTTTTTGGTTGCACGAAGAATTTGACTTTATTTAACTGACATGGTGGTTGGTCTAGTTTAAATTTAACTACTGATATCATGCTCTAAACATTATGTGTTTAGTAACACACTAGTTATAAGTCTCATGCGCGCAAAGTGTTTAGACATGATAAGTTTGGTTTGAAGCAAAAATGGTGCATTTGTTTTCCCGTCTATGTAACGGGCTGAGATGTGATATTCACTTGTGCGGGGACTCCGATTCTAAAATGTACAGATTAATCTTATATACTAAAAACTTAAGTTGTCTTATAAATGCAAAGTGCTCACAATAAATGTTTTATGAATTAAAAGTGAAATATGGAGGCTTCATGTGTTAGTACATTGATTTAATAGTCATGCATAAGGGTAAGTATATAAGATTAATGATTCGAGTAATTAAAAAAATTTGTACGGTACAATGTAGTTTAAGCAACATCAAAAGTATATCAATTACACAATATTAGGTGACTTAATTTAATGTGCATGAGGATTTGTGCTCTTGCACAAATTGTAGTATGGTACAAGGTAGTTTAAGCAACATGAAAAGTATATCTTCTATACTATCTAAAGATTGGAGTGCTTAATTTAATGCGCAAGAGGCATTGTGCACAAATGTTTGAACGGTACAATATGTTTTGCATGAGGAATCGTGCACAAAAGTTTGTACAATGCAACATGTTTCAAGCCATCTCTAAATCTCAAAGAATACAAACCAAAAATGCCATGAATGCATAAATTAAACACACCAATTAGTGGTTAGTCTTTTTATCTTCCCGTCCATGAGTTACAAATATTTGATCAACTATATAATGTGTCAAAAATCACACACAACAAACCACAACTTCCTCCACACCGCGTGGACATTGGGCTACAATTTATTATGGTGGTAAAGTAAGCATCATATCGTCTTACTTATTTAGCATATTGATTTATATTATTTTATGTAAATTTCACGTGTGTTTAACAATGTAGGACATAAAGATGATGCTTAGGAGGTTTGGTACTAACATCATCTTCTCTAATGGTTTAAGAGATCCTACACATCGTTGTCTTATCAATTAAGTGGAACACGCACGAACATTTTTACTTTGATCGAAAATGCAATATATTGATTAACTGTATTTAAGTTACTAATGATCAACTATATCTAATTGTTATTTGTAGCGCGTCAAGAAGCATTAAAGAAAGAGATCGAGAAGTCACAAAAATTGTATCAAGAACAAAACATGCAAAAGGCCAATGAACAACAACGACAAAGACAACAACAACAACAACAACAACAACAACAACAACAACAACAACAACAACAACAACAACAAGAACAATGCCACGGCTACCGGTGGGATGAATACTTAGCATTCATATTAGTAGTACGTTACAAATTAAACATGCAATATTTTACTTCATGTAATACCGCTAAACGGGCTAATACTATTGAATCGTTAGCAAGTAAGTTTATTGAAAATAATGTGACGAATATTCAATTTTTAGTCAATAATTATTACTACACTTTGTTGGTGCATTTTAATATTTTTGCTCTTAATTTAGTTTTTTGTCTTGCGCTGTGTTAATGTCACTTTCTTAATTAAACGTCTTGGAATATTGCGTGACTTTGATATTTGATATGACTGTGTAAATTATGTCGATGTTACATATTGAAAATGGTAGTATATAATAAAAATATATTCACATTATCATCTTAACAATAAGAATCTTCTAAATCGAAGAAGTATATAAAGGAGAAGAAAATTGTATTTCAAATGTTATCCTACACCTATCATGAGGTAAGCATTATTCATTTGAGTTTGAGATCATGTGATTCATGTCGTAATACCATAATTACTTAGAGTGAGTTACTAATGAATGCTCCAAATTCGATATTATAGTTTATGGAAAAATGTGGTAATAATGCATTAATTAAAAAACAATTTATGTAACTTACTTATATTTAAATATTACATATGAAAAGCCTCATTTAAATATAACATTTTGCAAAAAACCTCTTCACATTAAAGAAAAAGATCGAGAAGTCACAAAAATTATATCAAGAACAAAACATGCAAAATGCCAATAAACAACAACGAAAAAGACAACAACAAGAACAACAACAACAAGAACAACGCCACGGTCACCGGTGTTAATATAGATGAATACTTAACATTCATATTAATATTACGTTACAAATTAAACATGCAATATTTTACTTTACGAATTATAATTTATTATACGAATTATAATTTATACTATTGAATATACTAATTACTTTAATGTTTTATGTTTTTTTTTGTTTTGTTAAAAAGGAAATTTGTTTTATAGTTCGCTTTTAATAATGTAATTTATTTGAACAACGAAGTCCGTCTTTTCACAAAAAATGAGAGTTTCAAACATGAACCGAAAATTAGTCCCAAACATTACGAAAAAAACAATTAGATCCAACCTGTGTGCATCGCATGAGTCCTGAGGCAATCCAAACCTATGTGCATCGCATGGGATGAATATAAAAGGTCTCCAACATTAATATCATCGCTTCATATTTAAAATAATTTATGTAACTTATACATATTAAAATATTACATGTGAAGAGTCTCTTTTCAATGTAACATCTTGAAAAAAAATCTCTTCACATATACTCTTTAATGTCAATAAATTATTTTAAATGTGTGTCATGCTTGGAAATGTGATACCATCACAACTTAGATATATAATGACAAAAATAAGTGCCGAAGATTACGCTATAAAAACTTATATACATCCCATGTGCAACTCAATAAAGTATTTTAAATACGTATAAAGCTTAGCAAATGTGTGACACCATACAACTTAAATATAAAATGACGAAAATAAATGCCGATTATTACGCTATGAAAACTTCTATATAGCCCATGTGCATCGCACGTATTTTAAATCTATGAAAACTTCTATACAGCCCATGTGCATCGCACGATAAAAATTAGTTTTTGACAATACTAAGAGTTAGAATTTCTAATGGTAAACAAAAATAATGCATTGCATGGGTATGTGAGTTTCAGTACATCTGATTTGAACAGATAAATTAAAAAAGTGTGCTAAAATAATAAAATATGACATATTAAAAATATCACATTGAATAATGAATAGAAAGGAAAAATTACATAATTTTGGCTCACAGTCATTTATTAATTATAATAACAAATAAAAAAGCAGTGTGCATCGCACGGGTCATGAGGCAACCCGAGTTATATATTGTATTTTGAGTGTCTGACTACCAACAAAATCTATCCATGACCAAAATGACAAAAATTAATGTTGAACAATACACTATGAACATTTAGATCGAGCCCGTGTGCATCGCACGGGTCTGAATCACTAGTATAAACAAAGTTCAAGATGATTTAAGCCTCTTTAATGTCTTTGTATCCGTATACAAATTAATGTTAAAGCCAAAATAAGAAAAAAACGATGCTTCATGTTTTAATGGCAAGAACAGCGTTTGGGATAGGGTGGGGAAGAAGACCAGACTGAAATTTTTGTTGTTGTTGTTGTCGTCTTATGGGCCCCCAAAATCTGTTAGTTATTTAAAGTTCTATTTTAGCCCTTTAACTTTAGTTTTTTAGTTCAACGGAGGTCAAATAATTGCAGTCTTTGTTTGAATTGAAAGACCAAAACATATGATAATTTCTTACAAAAAAAAAAAAAAAAAAAAAAAAAAACTTTATACATGCGCCTACTATCTTTTATACATAAAAATGTTTACCTTTTTAGTATATTTAAAAAAGGGTGAAAGCTAAAAATACGCAACATTCTTATTCAAAACACACGATGTACGCAATGTACTTTTAAAATTATCATTGTACGCAATATATTTTCAAATTTGATACAATGTACGTAATATGACCTGGAACCAGCAGGTTACCAGGTTTCCAAGTTTGAAAATATACAGGAATGGCCCCTGTGGCTTGCGTTGACTTTGACTGATTATCCTTTAACATTTTTCACTTAGAAACGTTACAATAATGGCCCTTATGCTTTGCATTGAATTTCACTTTTAGTCCGTTTATATACCTTTTCACCCGTTAGTCCGTTATACCAAAGATTGTTTGCAACATTAGTCCATTATAAAAAAAAATTCTAATTTTTTTTTCTAAAAAATTTCTGAAAAAAAAATCAAAAAATACTAAAACTAAAGTTTTTTTTTCGAAAAACTTTTTATCCGAAAGAAATAATTCGATTTTTTTTTGTAAAATTTTTTTTTCGAAAAAAACTAAAAATAAAGTTTTTTTGTTGGAAAATTTTTTAACCGAAAAAAATAATTCGAATTTTTTTTTAGAAATAAATTCCTAAAAAAAAGAATTCTAAAAAAAAAATTTCTAAAGAAATTCAAACAAAATTTATCAAAAACTTATTTTTGTGGAAAAACTTTTTTTTCCGAAAAAAAATAATTCAATTTTTTTAGAAAAAAAATTCTAAATAAAAAATTTCTGAATTTTTTTTTCTAAAAAAGAAATTTAAAAAAAAAATTTGAAAAAAATTCTAAAAAAAAAAACTTTTTTTGTTGAAAAACTTTCTTTTCGAAAAAAATTATTAGAATTTTTTTTAGAAAAGAAATTTCTAAAAAAAATAAAATCTTTTTCTAAAAAATTATATACGGAAAAAAAAGTTTTTCCACAATTTCTTTTTAAATTAAAAAAAAAATTTGAATCCAAGGGGCGCCTCTGGTTGGGGCCGATCAGCTGCCAGGCGAACTTGGAAAAATTTTATTTGGTATAAAGTGCTATGTTAAAAATGCACTTGAAAAAATAAAATTCCCGGTATTTTGAAACTCAATTTTGCCCTTTGGTTTAACAGTTTCGGTAGTTAAATAACAGCCTTGGCAATTACAACTGTTTTCGGTTTTATTGGTCATATATTTTTAAAAATTTTCTTAGAATTTTTTAGGAGATTTTTTAAAATAATTCTTAAAAAAAATTATGGAATTTTTTTTTCCGAATATAATTTTTTAGAAAAAAGATTTTTTTTAGAAATTTATTTTCTAAAAAAAAAATTTCGAATAATTTTTTTTGAAAAAAAAGTTTTTCAACAAAAAAAACTTTTTTTTTTAGATTTTTTTTCAAAATTTTTCTAGAAATTTCTGTTTTAGAAAAAAAAAATTTTGAAATTTTTTTTTTCTAAAAAAAATTTGAATTATTTTTTTCGGAAAAAAAGTTTTTCCACAAAATTAATTTTTCTATAATTTTTTTCAAAATTTTGTTTGAATTTTTTTAGAAAAAAAATTTTAGATTCTTTTTTTAGGAAGTTTTTTCTAAAAAAAACTTTAGTTTTAGTATTTTTTTTGAATTTTTTTTAAGAAATTTTTTTAGAAAAGAAAATTAGATTTTTTTTTATAAAGGACTAATGTTGCAAACAATCTTTGGTATAACGGACTAACGGGTGAAAAGATATATAAACGGACTAAAAGTGAAATTCAATGCAAAGTATAAGGACCATTATTGTTACTTTTCTAAGTGAAAAAAGTTAAAGAATGATCAGTGAAAGTCAATGCAAGCCACAAGGGCCATTCCTGTATATTTCCAAACTTGGAAACCTGGTAACCTGCTGGTTCCAGGTCATATTACGTACATTGTATCAAATTTGAAAATATATTGCGTACAATGGTAATTTTGAAAGTACATTGCGTACATCGTGTGTTTTGAATAAGAATGTTGCGTGTTTGTAGCTTTCACCCTTTAAAAAAATTACTACAAAGCCTTTGGATTATATTTTTATATAATTGACTTGTAATCATTATATTATGAAGTTATATTAATTTGATATAGTTTTTACTAAAAAAAATAAAAATCAAAGTTAAATGATCTAATACATATTAACACTATATCTAACATCTATTATGAGGTCATCTATAATAAGTCATTTGTATGTATATTTAAAATTTTGATATCAAAGGCCCACTTCAAAATTATCGCACAGGGCCTTTAAAATTCACGGGACGGCCCTGACTTACATCCTATGTATTTAAATGTTTTTTGGAATAATAAAATTTATTGGATGTTAAAAACACCTTATACTTAAAAAAAAAAAAAAAAGTGTCACAAGGACTACCTTTGCACTATCAAAAGATAAAGACTCAATCTGCAATTTGAACAAACCACATGACGGTGTTTGAAATTTACTCTTTCTATAAATATCCGGGTGCAACACCAAAAGCCTTTTCCACACTGAGTAAAAACAAATAATACTAAATATTGTTTTACAATGGCCGAAACTCAAGGCCACAAACAATGAGACCAGACATAGGTCCTTCAAGACTTGTAAACTTTATATTAATCGAAAGAGAATCATTCTCAAGTTCACGAGTTGAGTTAAAGTTCCAAAGTTGAATCTCCATCCATCCATCTTCCCTTTGTTTTGGTACCCGAGTAATATCATTTGTATTCCATCGGCTCGGGGTAATAAAATAGAAATATTCAGCCTCATTGTTTTCTTGGTGGAGTAGATCTCGTACTTTCACCGGACAATGCAAGCCCTGACATTTTTCTGAAATCTTGAACACAAGGTAACACTTGTAGTCTGTATCAGGGGATAACATTTGACTTTCAATTGTGCAGTTGATACGAAATACTTTTTGTGGTAAAAACTCGACCACCTTCCGAAATCTGCATTAACGGTATATTATATGATTACAAAACAATGTAAAATTTGAAGACACAAAAAACCAAATCTATTCATGATTCATCAATATTTTATTAGAACAAAAAGAAGGTTAAGATCTAGATTTATGGAATCTAGTATTTGATGAGAAATTTTTTAAATATTTAGGTAACCAGAGATGAGCTCATAGTGAATGTATAGTTAGGAAAAGTTTGTTAAAAAACAAACCTGGCTTGGGGTGATGGTTTTGAAGTAAAAAGATCCACATTAGAATATTTGTATAAAGTTGCCTTGGACGACAACATAAGAAGTTTCATTCCATTTACTTCGCCAAACCAAAACAATTCGTCACGGTTACCGTATTTCTTAAATATTTCTTCAAACTTAGCCGGTAATTGTTGCACCTGATCCGCATTGAAATTTGATTTAAGGACTTGTTGGACTTCCTTAAACTTTCCGATTTCCTCGTGTTTCACCTGTATAAGAATCATGGTATATGCATGTAACTTAGAACATGATTCTATTTCTCTCCATATATCCATCCCTTTATACAATATATAAAAAGGAATATAAATAAGGAACCAAGGAGTATTTTCAAACTTACATTGTTAATGGCTCGAAACTCAATGCCTTCGACATAAATTGTACCATCTCCACAATAGCACGAAGAGAAACCCTCAAGGAGAAACTTATAAACATCTTTTTTCTCATTCAAAAATCGACACAACTCAATCATCATCCATTCCTTGTCTCTCCATGTTGCAAAATATGCATGTAGACTTTCGCCCCCATTTTTATACTTTAGGTTAACGTACAGAGGTTTACTTGTCAAGTTTCTTGAGTCATGAAACTTGAAGACTAAATAGACCCCATAAACAACATGTGGAGATAAAAATTGAGCTCTTGTCTTGATTTCAATCATGAGGTTAGAAGTATCAAACATCTCCACTACTTTATCGAACCTGCAGGTATTATCAATAAATATCCATGTCTTCATCAGTCATAGCTTTTACTCCCCCAAATATACACTTTTAATAATTATTTTCGACAAAATCTATAGCAAACACTATTTTACTTAAAACTTACCGAATGAGACAAGTGGATTTACTAAAATACTAGTATTACTTATAAGAGGCAATGTATTCCATTATTTATTACAATTTAATTCACAAACTTCATTCACTCTCCTTTACTCCACCACTTTTTCCATTCTTTTACATAACCATCACGGGAAATCGTTCTATGACAAAAATCAGAAAAAATACGACAAACGGTTTGTTGTCATTCCTTTGCGCGGGTAATAAAACTATTATCTATAAACACTAATAAAGTATATATGACATGAAATATAGTGAATGTAACAAATTTAGGTGGACCCCGAACTAGAGTTAACACATTAGAATACATACAATATTTCGGAGAATGATTTAGAAAATATTCGTTAATATCTAAGCTGAATCACTGACAAACCAAACCAAAACTACTAAAAATCTGCTTTATTGTCGTTGTAATAGTTTATTTAAAAAATATTAGAAAATTCGCGCGCACACACACAAACGATTGCTACCTTTAAACCACACCAATACAGATACACAAAAGAAATAAATAAACCCATAAAGATACACAAAAGAAATAAATAAATATGCACAAGCAAATTGACACAACTAGATTATTTGTTAAAAATTATACTCAATCATCATCGCTTTGCTCGGGCAATCTTCTAGTTAATAATCATAGATATACTTTTTCGGAAGAAATTTTTTAGTTCATATTTTAAATTTATTGTATATGTAATATATAAATGACTAGAAAATGTCAATGTTTTATCGGATGTCAATGTTCTTTTATTCATAAAAAAATTATTTTAAGATTTGTTTTTGTTCAAGGAGCCGCCTTGCTGAAGACTAGTAGTCTAGTCTAGCCTAGTAGTTGTTTTCTCTATTGGTTGCGTTGTAGACAAGCCTTTAACATTTCTTTGGCTTGTTTACAACGCAAAAAAGAAAGAAGTTGATGTTTTCAACAGTAGGGGTGAGTAAGAAAATCCAAAAACTGAGAAAAAAACACACACACGCCCAAAAACTTCAAAAACCGATGGTCTGGTATTGAGTCTTTAAAAAACCACAAATTTTTCTTTGGCTTTTGGTTTTATAAAACCGAAGAAACCAAATCTCCACGTACTAATGTTAATTAAACTATTAGAAAATATATATTTAAGTTTTTATCGAAATGCTTACAAAATTGCCAAAAATAAGAGATACACATACAATATTTGTAAGACATATCTCTTTATCTAAAATTATAAAAAGTCGTAAGGTCTATTTTTCTTTATCTCATATCAATTATCCCACCAAAATAGTGTTCCTCTCATCGTTATATGTAATGTCTATTTTGTTTCTCGATGCAAAAATGAACTTAAATACATTTTATTTTGTTATCGGCTAAAAATGTGAAATCAAGTTTATATCATTAGGAAAGCTTGACCTTGAATGGAAAAACAAAAAAACATTTCGAATGACCGAACTGAAAAAGAAAAAAAAAAAAAAACCAAAGACCGGAAAAACCAAACCGACTTCAGTTCAGGGTTTGGTTTTGAAAAATGTAAAAAACAAACTTTCGGTTTGAGGTTTGGTTTTAACCAAAAACAGCCCCAAAACAGCCCGATGTTCATCCCAACACAACATCAAGGTCGTCCCCTTCATTCTGCACTTAGTGGCTTTATAAGATCGACTATCAAGATGCTGACAAATTTAACATTCATGGTTGTGAAAACAGAGGACCCAAAACAGGGGCATACCACAACTATTAAGCGTGTATATGGATAAGGTTTCAAGTAGATAATCACAGATCAATTAGTTGTAATTAGCCTTGATTTATGGGTGATTGTCATTTACCCAAAATAGCTTTGTATGGAAACTATATGTACTCTATTATTTTCTATGGAATGCACACAACAATTATCCATTCAACCACCTATTAGAAAAAATCAAGCTACGGACTCCAAAGAGCAGAAATTATCAAACATATCATCGATACACCAAACATGGGGTATATTATTTATGTAACATAAAAATACCAAATTTGTTAATGCATGTGGGTGTCCTAGTTTTCACTCAGCCTGCATATCCAACTTCTAATGAAAAGATTTATGTTTTGTCTTTTTTTTCCCCCTAAAACTAAAACTTGTTAATATAAAAAAGTAAAAACTAAAACATTTAAACAAATTATTATGCTACCGTGTGTAGCTTGTAACTGTATTTAACAATAAAGAAAATAGATATATTATAAGTTTATAACCAGGGTAGAGAGAAAGAGAGAAGAACCTTGATTCCGGAAGAGATTGCCACTTAAAAGGACAACTGTTTTTATATGAAAACGTTGTTGCTGATACCATTTCGTTTCTTTCTCTTTCACCATCGAATGACAGCAGCTGTTATACGACATAAATCAATTCAGACTCGATTTGTATTATGTATAAACAGGGACGGAGCCAGGAATTAGAAATAAGGGAGGCCGGAATTTTTTTCTCAAGCTAACAAAGTAATTTAACTAAAACTTCAAACAATATATTCTAATAATCACAGACGTTAGGTTACAAACTTAAAATTTTGATAATAAAACACATTGATAACTAATAAAAAAATATTAGATGAAAACATTGTGCATGAAACGAGTCAAACTTCTCTTAATTCTTTTGACATCAAAAGGTTAGGGGGGTCATTTGCTTATAGTTGGGTCATAGGCTTAAATTTTATAAGATAAATAGCAAAGCGATTGGGCGTGTTGGAGGGGGCCGAGCACCCCCTAGCTCCCCCACTGTCTCCGTCTCTGTGTATAAATGCATGTATGATTTTTAACTGTCCCTCAAAAAGTAAAAAGATGCATAAAACACTGGAAATGCAAAATAATATAGATGTATAAACGACTTGATTACCAGTTTGTCCTGTTGAAGGAGGATTCCTTTAGAAAATATGTTGTAGAGTTCCTCTTTCTTTTTTGTAAAATAGATTTCTGGGCACTTTGATATCTTGATTATTTCTTTATAGTCTTTAGGCAATTTGCTCTCCCATATGTGATAATCCTCCTGGATATTCATTAATCAATCAGTAAACTCATGTTTCATAAAATTACTTTATAAGAGTTTAAATGGATATATAGTTAAAGGCCAACTGTTTCAAAATATAGAAACTTACCTGGAATTCCAATGCTTTCTTAAGTTGTATGACCACTTCTTTAGCTGTTGGTCGTCTTTCTCTCCTGTGATGTAAGCATTGATGGGCAATCATTGTAAAAATTACAAATGACTGTGGCACAATTTGTTCTTTTATACCCTCAAACACTAAATCGTCAAGTTTTTCTTCATGATAGTGTTGTTTAGCCAAAAAGGGTAAATAAGAATACTCATCATCTAGTTTTTCGGATGATAGTTTCCCACAAAATATGTCAAATAAAACTGCACCAAGCGAGAATATATCAGATTCTTTGGTTAAGAAGCCTGTTTTCGAGTATAGAGGGTCACCATAGCCGATTGTGCCTGTAACGTTGTCGATGACATAGTCTGTGTCCTGACTTGTTGGACATACTAAGGAAAGCCCAAAATCAGTAATTTTTGCTTTCCAATCATCAAACAGTAGAATATTGCTGCTGTTGATGTCCCTGTGTATCACCATTTCTGGACTTGAAACATTTTCATGAAGGAACTCCAACCCGGTCGCAATATCGATGCAAATTCTAAGCCGCATCTCCCACGTGAGACTATCATCGCTTAGGTACTTATCAAGACTTCCCCTGGATGCGTACTCATAAACAATAAGTTTCTCATTCTCTTCATCACAGTAGCCTACAAGACCAATGACATTTACATGTTTATACTCCATAAGGATTTCCAGCTCTGTCATAAATTCAGCTTCTCCTTTAGCAGACTTCCTATCCAACCGCTTTGCAGCAATGATATTATGTCCATGAGCGTGAGTAGCTCCTTTGTACACAGTACCAAAACCTCCATGTCCAATGATATTGTCTTGACTGAAGTCTCGCGTTGCCAACTTTATGTCTTCAAGTGACAGTTTGAGGCTGTCCTTGTGGTTCTCCTGTGAATCATTGGAGAGTCAGTCGATTTGATAAGTTAAAAACAGAATGACCTACTTGCCATCTAAAATGCGTTCAGATGTTTATTTTCAATTCTAGTTTCTCAGTCTGCAAGTTCATGATAAAATAATAAGTGACAAAAATAAAGGTCTAAAAAAAACTTAAATGAAAAATCGAGTAGTAGTCTGAGGATTAAAATAGTATTTACACAAAGTAAAATGTATGAAATGTCACATACTATTGAAGAATATGAGGAGATTATAAAGTTATATTTTAAATCCATTTCTTACCTGAAGTTGTAACGCTTTTTTGAGTTCGTTGATGACAACATCTATTGATGGACGTTTGACTTGAGTTTCTGCTATACATCGAAAAGCGATTTTTGAAAATATGTTCAAAGACTCTTTATTGGGTCCTTTACTTAAAGAAAAGATTTGTTCATCAGTTTCTTCCTTTATCTTGTGATCAACAATTTCCATTAGTGTTCCCTTCTCAAAATGATGTCGTGCAATGGGTGCAATCCCCTTATCAAAATCATAGGCCAACCTCCCGGTCAAGATCTCAAATAGCACCACTCCAAAAGAGTAAATGTCAGATTTCTTATTTAGCTTACCAGACTTCTCATATTCTGGATCGAAGTACATAGGTGTACCTGCAATCGTACTGGCATTGAAAGTACTGGCATCTTGATCTGCTGGGTGAAATTTGGAGAGCCCGAAATCCGCAATCTTCGCCTTCCAATTGTCTCCCAACAGAATATTCGCGCTCTTGATGTCACGGTGTATTATCCTCTGTTTGTCCTGATCCGTGTTCGTGTGAATGTAGTTCAAGCCATGTGCAATATCAAGACATATCTTTATACGTTGCACCCAAGTAAGATTAGTCATTTTTTCACTACTTCCCAAATAGTCTTCAAGACTTCCTTTAGAAGCATACTCATAAACCAGGATCATTGCACCATTACCTTCTGAGCAAAAGCCAAGAAGAGAGATTATGTTATCATGCTTACAAGTAGTTAGAGTTTCAATTTCTGAAATGAACCCTTGTTCTCCTTCTTGATTGTGAATGCGCTTTATGGCTACCGTGCTTTGTTTTCTGGGTAAATTGCACTTATTCACACCATCTATCAACGAGGAATTACTGATATCGAAATGTTCAAGATCTGCTTTGTACACTTTACCGAATCCTCCTGACCCGATGCAATATGAGTCGTCAAAATTCTTGGTAGCCTCGTTTATAACATCTAGTCCAATCTTCAAGTGTTCCAAATTCTTCTCCTGCAACTTTATGGAGGTATGCAGCACCACACTAATGTCAGTAAGGATCGTAGTGAAATTAAAGAAAAAATTATAATTGACTAACATTTATAAAAAATGACGTCCAAAGAAACAGTTGATTTGTTTTAAGAAACTATTAGGAAAATGATTTTCATCCCTAAAACTAAACCTAAAGATACATCTAACAAAAGATCAAGACTTGTGACAAGATTAAAATTTGAGGACCCAAAGAGATAAAAATACATATGCCATCTTTCATATAATGAATGAATTAGGCCCAAGTTTAAGCATATTAGTTTCTTATTGGGTTTGTATATGATGCTGTTATCGATTTCCCTTCTTTGATGACTTTTGTAAAGATATTAGCCGTTTCTAGATAAAAGTCAAAAAAGAATTACATTTGATTTGTGGGTGCCTGAATAACGAAACAATAAAAAAGAAAGAAAAAAATAAAGTGGGCCATAGTGTGTGAAATTAGAGTCATATATTGCAACATCACAGTTTTAATAGTGTGTTAGTTAAACCAGACAATAACAACTAGTAATATAGAGTAACTCTAGTTTTTTTATTAATTAGGATAATCGACCTCAAATCAAAAGTTTAAGGAAATTAATTACCTTCAAACGATTGGATGATGTACTGTCAACTGGATTTTCACGTTTCCGCTGGAGTTGCAAAGCTTTCTCAAGTCTATTGACAACCTGATCTATATGCGGACGCTTTGCCCGTTCCTCATGTAAGCAGTAAAATGCTGTCTCTGAGAAGATTTTGAATGCTTCTGGATCCATCCATTTTTGTAAACGAGGATTGATCAAATCATCCAAACTAGATTTGGCCAGTTTACTTAGTAACCCCTCTCCCAACTCGTCTTCATCTACTGCCCTCCTTCCGCACAAGACTTCAAATAGTACAACACCGAATGAATACACATCTGACTTGTGGGTCACACCACCAGTCTTTTTATATTTTGGGTCCACGTATACATTTTCAATGATATCACGAGTAAGTAGAAGACGGTGCCTCCGAGCTACTGTATTTTTCAATGAAAGTTCAAAACCAGATAGCTTGGGTTCCCATTTGTCATCTAGTAAAATATTTGAGCTCTTGATGTTGCAATGTATGACACTAAAATCGCGTCCAACGTCATAGTGGATGTAACTCAATGCATTTGCGACACCAAGACATATCTTCAACCTTTGCATCCATGTGAGGGTCTGGTCATTTAGATATTTGTCTAGACTTTCATTGGCCTCCTTCTTGTATATGATAAAGTTGCAATTCTTAAGATCATTGAAGCCAATAAGGGATACTAGATTCTTATGTTTGAGACTTGAAAGCATTGAAATCTCCGTCCTAAATTCTTTTCTCTTATCATTTACAAATTCAGGAAAGAACCCCTTTGCAATAATATCGATGAACTGTTTGGAATGCAAGAGACGGCCTTTGAAAATCTGTCCAAACCCAATTTCTTTAATGACATTTTCATCAGCAAATCCGTTGGTTGCGGATTCTATATCTTCAAAGCTGAGCTTCGACTGAGAAAGATCTTTGACGGACGACATTGTCTTTTTGCGGACATGAGATTCAACGCCTATAGAGACAGAGGTAACTGATCCCTATATGTATTGAACAAGAAGCCATTACAAAGTGTGCAGATTCATAGGGTGAAACACAAAACTGAGGTAAATTACTCCATTATAAAACTTTATCAAAGTGAAAAAATGTTGGGAGATACTAAAAAAAGAGGGTCTTGTGTATTACACTCGAGAATAGCTAGATGTTAGAACAATAGTTGTCAAACGTGATTTTCCCCAACTTAAAAAATGTTGGGAGATACTTAAAAAAGAGGGTCTTGTGGCCTATCATTGGCTTCAAGCCTTCAACATAAGGAGAATCTCAATTCTTGTTTAAAATTTCGGTCAGTGACTTGCAAAAACAATTATAAGAAAATATTACCTTCTCTTGACTGGATGAGGTACCTTCAACTTCGGCCGCAACTACTGAGCGTTCCTTTAGCATCATAAATACAGCAATAAGTAAACTATCATTATTAGTTATAAATAATAAGTTATTCTGAATAGAATAGTTATTCTTATATACAGCTTTGAAGAGGGAAAAAAAAAAAAAAAAAAAAAAGGACTTACAAGCCTATTTTTGCCTGCCATTTGGAGTTCCAATGCTTCCTCAAGTCTTGCGACAATCTCACCTATATTTGGGCGTTGCAATTGTTCTTCATTCAAGCAGCCATATGCTGTTTCTGCGAAAACGTTGAATGATTGTGGATCCATTTGTTTCCACAGATCCGGGTCAATCATCTCATTGACTATTTTCTTTCTATAATGGAAAATGGCCGCTGGAGCCAAATACTTATTATCATGGTGGTCAATAACTGATTTCCTACCACACAATAGTTCAAACAACAATATCCCGAAGGAGTAGATATCTGACGTGTGGTTCACACTTTTTGTCTCTAGACATGTTGGGTCTGTATACCCTTTCGTGGACCAAACTGAATCAATATGGAAAGAATGGTGCCTTTCGGATGCTTTAATCTTCATGGAATGTTGAAATTCAGATAACTTGGGTTCCCAGTGATTATTCAGTCGAACTGTTGCACTGCTGATGTTCCGGTGTATAACGCTAAAATCGCGTGGCTCGTCATAATGAATGTAACTCAACGCATGCGCAACACCCACAGATATCTTCAATCTTTTCACCCATGTCAACACGATCGGGTTACTTAAATATTTGTCGAGCCTTCTTCTGAACTTGTTTTTGTAAATGATGGTCTCTGCACCAACTTCATTACAAAACCCGACAATAGAAACAAGATTTTTGTGCTTGAGACTAGATAGCATCGAAATCTCCATCCAAAACTGTTGTTCTTTTTCATCATCCCATTCTTTACTTAACCTCTGAGCATTGATAGTAATCAACTTACATGACCTCGAGAGCCGTCCCTTATATATCTTTCCAAATCCACCTTCTCCAACGACATTTTTGTCAGCAAAGTAGTTGGTGGCGGATTCTATATCTTCAAGGGGAATTCTTAGGTGAGCAAGGTGGTTGGGCGAAGAGTGAATCTATCACAAAAACAGAGTTTAGGTTACAAAAGGATGTGAGATGCATCATCATTATCATTATTATCTATATAAGCGACCTCCATGCCCTTCTTTTAATCCTTTTTTTTTTTTTTTTTTTAAATCTATAAAACCCATGATAATAGAAATAAACACTAAATAATAATAATAATAATAATAATAATAATAATAATAATAATAATAATAATAATAATAATAATAATTATTATTATTATTATTATTATTATTATTATTATTATTATATTTTTTGTCTACATGTTATTTTACTAACGTTTATTTGTAATCAAATTGTAATTAATCAAATAATATAGTATTTGATTTTTCTTAGCAATCAACTATAAAGTTCCCCTTTGTATTTGAGTACTTCACTCGTTTTTATTAATCTCCTTTTATTTTATAAATCTAGAAAACAGAGTGTTAGCATTGCAAAATTCAGCTTTCAGGAATTGATATATTTTTCTGTCTAAAATGAAATAGGTTGACTTTTTTCATGAAGCCAAGTCTAAAATGAAATAGGTTGACTTTTTTCATGAAGCCAACTATTTAACATTTATACCTGTAATGTTTTTTACAAGATCTTTTGCTGTTTGATTTTGGAGCAAAGAGTAACAAACTTTTTTTACATACCAAAAGACTAATCTCCACCCTCCATTTTTCCCCATCTTTATTTGATCTAATAGATGAGATTAATCCCAATAATTTAAAAAACCCACTTTAATCATTTTTTTTCAAATATTAATATCTTTCAAACCGTTAATCGTTAAGCGAAAAAAATTATACCGTTATGACGGGCATTTAATTATCTTTCTATAGATAGGCACTTTGACATATTTTCGACAATTTTTTTTTTTCGTTTTTTTCACGTTTTTTTTCGTGACCGTAAAAATCATATATGATATGATATGTAATATCATATATGATTTTTTCGGCCACGAAAAAAAAACGGGAAAAAAAACGTTTTTTTTTTTGAAAGTATATCAAAGTGCCCGTCTATAGAAAGATAATTAAATACCCGTCGCGATGGTGTAATTATTTTCGCTTAACGATTAACGGTTTAAGAGATATTTAAATTATAAAAAATGGGTGAAATATTAAAATGCTTTTAATCTCAACCATTGATTTCCTTTTTAGATGAATGGTGAGGATGAGTCCCTTGGTATGGGTATGTGAGAAATGTTTGGTTTGTAGAATAACTCGACTCTTGATTTTGAGGATGTTACATTAGCTTTTGCCCCTAAAGATATTATTGTCAACGTCATATTCTATATACATTTCTTTTGGTGTCAAAATAGTAGCTATTGCAAAACTTCTGACGTTGTTTTTTTTTTTTAAAACAAAATAGTCTCACTGCAACATTTGGCCCATTTGGCCGAAACTTGAAATCAAAGTATTCTTGTTTCTACACCAAATTGCTAATTCGATATGCCAAATGCCTGCCACATTTTTCTTAAAATAACAGACCAAATATGGTCTCTTTGGTCATATCGACTTAACTTGAGTTTTGTTAGCATTGCATATTGGGTGTAGCAATATTCGGTGAGGTCCAGCAATGGAAGACATGATATCAAAGGGCTATTAATTATTGTGTTAGAAAGATTAAAGAGAAAAAAGAAGTTGTATATACCGAAACAAATATATAGAGTATAGAAAGATGAAAGAGAAAAAAGAAGTCTTACAGGCCTGTTTTCACGTGCGAGTTCTAACGCTTTTTCAAGTCGTGTGACAATATCATCTATACTTGGGCGTTGAGATTGTTCTTCATTCATGCATTCATATGCTGTCTCGGCAAAAACGTTGAATGATTGTGGATCCATCAGTTTCCATAAATCCCAATCAATTATTTTATCAAGTTTTTTCTCTTTGTAATGGACAATGGCCACTGGAGCCAAATACTTGTTAGTGTCATTGGAGATTACTGCTTTCCTACCACAAAGTAGTTCAAACAATACTATCCCAAAGGAGTACATGTCGGTCTTGTGGTTCACAGTTTTAGTCTTTTCATAAGTTGGGTCTCCATACCCATTCATATTCCATACTTTACTAGTATGAAAAGAACGGTGCCTTTGAGATGCTTCAATTTTCATTGACAGATCAAAGCAAGATAACTTGGGCTCGAAGTTATCATTTAATAAAACTGTGCCACTGTTGATGTATCGATGTATTACGCTAAAATCGCGTGGCTCGTCATAATGAATGTAGCTCAACGCTTGCGCAAGACCGACCGATATCTTCAATCTTTGCACCCATGTCAGCAACGTAGCATCACTCAGAAAGTTGCCGAGACGTCCCTTCATCTCATGCCTGGTTATGATGATCTTTTCACCATTTTCATCACAAAAGCCAACTAATGAAACAAGATGTTGGTGCTTGAGACTTGAAAGCATCGAAACCTCAGTCCAAAACATTTCATCTCTATCCTTATTAAACCTCCGAGCACAGATAATTATCAACTCACCGGACCACGAGAGCTTTCCCATGTATTCCTTTAGAGTTCCAACTCTCCTGATAACATTTTTTTCATCAAAGTTGTTGGTGGATGATAGTATACTATCAAGGGGGATTTTTAAGTGAGCAAGGTCGTGGATGCGCGAAGACATTATCTGTTTAACAATAAAAAACGTGAGTTACAAAAAGCTGTGTCAAGAAAGGAAGGAAGATGATATTCAATTAATCTATATATATTCTTATTCTTATTCTTATATATAATAAAAGAAGTTTTTTTTTTTTTAAAATTCTGTCCACCTCATAAAAGCCATCGTGGCAATTAAAGCCACGTAATTTAATCCACGTGGCCTATCACACTTCAATTTTCCAAGCCTTTTAGTGGATCTTGTTGACTTTATTCCTTCATTCAATACCATCCGCCAATCTTGCAACTTACCATCTATGATATTATTTATTCTTTCAACTAAAAATTCAAGGTTGCTTAATCTCAATTCTCTCAAAGCTGTTCAAGGTAAAAATCATTAGTTATTTTTTTCAATACCGTGTTCTTATACATAGATTTGATGGTCTGTGTTTTTTGGTAATATACTACACACTATCCCCCATCTCTTTTTACAATTCACAATCAATAGATGGTAACTTACAAATTTAAATATGTTCTATTTTATGGTTTATGTTTTGGTTTATGATTTAGAATTCACATTTAATTGATTTTTACAATACCGTTTTTTCTTCAATTTATTTTGACCCAATTCACATTTAATCTGTTCTGTTTTGGATTATGGAAGCTGTAAAAATCTAAGTGTGACTTGATTGAATTTTTAGTCTATTTCATCTAAAATTTTAAGTTTTATTCATCTTAATTCCTATAAGATATGTTTACTCGACATTTTTAAATTGTTTGTGTTCATCGATTTGTTAAAGTGTGATTTAGGTTATAAACCATAAATATTGATTAAAGCCCCTTTTATTAAAAGATTAGGGTTCTTATTGATATGCTTTGTGAAAATAATATGGCCAGTTTTTAGGGTCTGCCCACCAAGTGTTCGATATAATGTCTAATACAACCATATTTTTTAAATTCAAAGGCTCTTAATTGTATCAGTTGAAATAGTTGGATGAACTTACTATTGTGGTTTGCTTTGGAATCTCCCTCGTGTTCATGTTTGCTTAGATAACATTTGGTCATAACAATTTTTTGTCATGGAGGTTACTTCTATGTATTTGACTTCAAGTGTATGCCTAACTATATTTTTGTAGTCACATTGCTTCTTCAAGGATGTTGATCTTCTTGAGAAAGCTACCTTCATATGGATCGAGTGCAGTTAGAATTTTAATATTTACACAATCCTTAAGAAGTACGTCAATGTCGACCTCCTTACTATTAATTGGTTGAATGGGTTAACTTGGATTATGTTTCATCTCTAACGGGTCAAAAGAAGATATATTGTCTTTTTTAAAATAGTTTGAGCATATTGAAAAGTGTCAAAATATGTTTTAAAGTTATAAATAATTGTGTATAACATTCTATTTAGATAATGTAACAAGCTAATGTAAATACACCTTGGTTGACTTGTACCCTATCCATTTGGATCGTTTGCGCTATTGTAGATTTTTTTTTTATTTGACAGTCTTGGGATATGATAACTTTAATCTACATATTCATGGATTTCCTACGATATTATCATCACCACGAGCACATCCTAATATTGTTAGTTTACATAGGCGCTTGGGTATGCCATCCCAAACACCATCTAACTGTGTTTTCATGTTCTAGATTGTTACCTTCACATACAAAACTCGCTAAACCCTTATATCATTTACCTGCAATATTCTATTTGACCCAAAAAGTTTTTTTTCTTTTTTTTTTCACCTCAAATCCAAACAAGAACAACACAAGTCGTAAAATAAATGTACCTTGATCAGGATATCTTTGAAATTTATATGTATTTTATATTTTAAACTATCAAAACATAGTTTTAAACTTTAAAATGTATATTTTCTATTGTTTCGAACTTCGTTATGCTTTGTAAGCTATGTGTTTATAAGTTGGTTACATAAGATGAACAATAGAATCTTTTGGTGCATTTGCTTCAAATGAAATACTATATAATCTGTTGATACTTGATAGATGATAGATTAAGTTTACAACTATCTGGTGCATTTGCTTCAAATGAATACTTAAAAGTTTACAACGATTTCTAATGTGGTGACATTGTTGATACTTGATAGATGCTCGGATCTGCGTGCTGCAACTCATGTGTTGACTCCTATGGGTGATGACAAAGAATCTCTCCAGTTTAACATGAAATGAATAAATTTCCCTCGCGTCAAAGATTATGTTCTTTTATGTTATGTGATTGTGGATCCTACAAATGATAATGGCATATAATGGGCCACTAAAGTATGGACTAACAGAGACCAAAGTAATATATGTGTACATTTCTTGGTCAATTTACTATCATGTTGTTTACCTCCAGTAGGTTACAAAACCACATCAAGCAAGACATTTTTTGTAATTGAAACTACAACCTTTATGATATCATGCAGGTGTTGTGGTTTCACATAGCTTCGTTGGTTTAGTTTTATTTTGAAGATCACCATCCTCACCCGTTGTTGACCCTTATATGTTGAACCCCTTTCTCGGTCTTTGGATGGGTTCGCTTCTAATTGGATAATTTTTTCAGTTTGCAATTTTTTAGAGCAATTGTTTTACAATAGCGCGTCTTTTCAAGATTTAAACAAAAAGACATTGTAATTGCAACCTTTATCAGACTATTGTTTTGTTATCGGGGTTTTTTTTTTTTATATGTAAGGTTTATTTTTGTTCAATGTTTTTAATTGTTGTTTGATCTTTTATCTAACACCGTATACCATACAAATTAGAGTGCAAGTTATGCTTATTGTTTGAGAATTGATATTTGATTTTAAGTATTTGAACTTTTGTTTTCAAACTTTCTATAAACAACCCGTGATTTATCACAGGTTTATAGGCCAGTACAAATATATAAATACAGTAGTTGTTGGTGGCGGGTATTATGCATATATAGGCGGCTTCCACCGACCATCATCTTTTCTTGAATTAATCCATTATTATTTTTACATTTTTTTTTCATAAATATATAGTAAATCTATAAGTTTTGCAGGTCCATTATTTTTTTTACATAATGATTTCTTTTTTAATATTCGATATCGACAACAACCATTGATTAATTATTAGTATAAATTATACATTAAACGGTAAAATAGACACTAACGTTTGGTCGGCTGGTCGCATTTTCGATTCCTCCCTCAGCCCGGGCTCAATCCGGTTATTTCAGGCCCAGAAAATCAGCCTAAGTATGTCCTTATTTTTTTTCTTTTGAATACATTTATGTAGTAATTTTATTTCACATTGTTTTTCAAAAAAAATTGGTATCCTAATTCATCTTGACTTTAACAGAAGATGGGACTTACCTTTGCCAAATGCAATGTTTGCATGGACAATAAGAGATTTGTTTTTATCTGTTTTTTTTCAAAAGTGTAACAGGTCGTTTTTATTGTGCCATTTTGAAGTAAATTGATTACTTTATTTTCGATATATACTGATAATCAAAAGTTATTTTTAAATAGAGGATTATTACGTATAATTGTTAAGGATAAAACACAATTTGAAACCACTTTAACTGTACACTCTCAAACACCTCTAGCATAGTTTCTTCGAACCCATCAAACACCCTGTGCTCTCAAACACCTCTAGCCACATTCCTTTTTGTTATTTCTACCCAACTTTTTGTTATCTCATTTCATATCGAATCACAATATGACTTTGAATCTCCGGATAGAGGATCTCGGTATGATCTTCATCTCGGTATGTTGTCTCGGTATGAAAGTATTCAATAAAATCTTTTTTTAATAAATTGCCGAACAGTCGAAAAAGTGATTGTTGGCTTTTGTTTTGCGTGCACCAAGACTCCCCAAGACCGAGTCCTCGTTTTTTCTTGTTGAAGACACGTCGATTGTCTCAGGTGTAACAAGAAGGACATGTCCTTCTTGTCTGAAGACTCGGTCTTGGAGTCCTTATTACACCCAATCTAATATATTGATTAACTAAAATAAAAAGAGGAAGTGGACTTTGGTAGAGTGCAAAAGTTGTTATCTATTGGGATAATCATTTCTTGTTTTTGTTCATATGACTAACGTACACAACTACACATGTACATTTAGGTAGTTAAAATACAAAACTAATTTGGTAGATTAGTATACTATGCCAATAGCTCAAAAAGTATTTGTTACTTCGTTAACTGTTTAAAGCTTAATTAGGAGGGTTTGCTTATCAGATAAAGTGGGAAGAAATAAACATGTGAACTAAGTCCGAAAAGAAGTGTTGATAAAAGATAAACTTATTTACCATTTACTAAATGGGAAGTGATTTTCACACTCTCAAAAATGATTTCCACACTCAAATTTTGAGTGTGTTGACATTTATACCCTCACATTGTTTGGACTTATTCCTATCCTGTAGGGGTATAAATGTCAACACACTCACATTTTGAATGTGCCAATTATTTTTGGGAGTGTGCAAATCACCTCCCTAAATGCATCTAAGTGAAAGAGGAATAAAAGAAGGGCAAAATCTTTATTAATGTACTATACTTGCCAAAAATATTACTTCTGCGTAATGAAAAAAAAAATCTTTTTCTGTACACTAAAGTTGATATTTTTGTCTTTCTTTATGTAATAAAGATAAAAAAAAAATCTGTGACTCCCATTTTGCCCCTTGAATTTTTTAAAATTGCATCCAATGTCCTTTGGCTAAGTTACATAAATGGTCCCTGTTACTTAGAGAGAATTGCGTCCACCGTCCCTTTTTTTTTCCAAATTTTTTAACTATTTTTTTGTGAAAATAATTTTTTTTTCGAAAATATTTTTTTTTTCAAATATATTTTTTTTCAAAAATATTTTTTTTTTAAAAAAATATTTTTTTTCTAAAGAAAAGATATTTTTTCCCTAATTTTTTTTTCAAAAATATTTTTTTTCGAAACTATTTCTTTCCGAAATTATTTTTTTTTTCAAAAATATTTTTTTTTCCGAATTTTCAAAAAAAAAATTCCTATATTTTTCTTTCAAAAATATATTTTTTTGAAAATATATTTTTTTTCCAAAAATATTTTGTTTTCGAAAATATATTTTTTTCCAAACTATTTTTTTTCCGAAATTATTTTTTTTAAAAAATATTTTTTTTCCGAATTTTTTTTTCAAAAATATTTTTTTTCCGATATTTTTCTTTCAAAAATATTTTTTTTCCCGAAAATATTTCGTTTTCGAAAATATTTTTTTTTCAAACTTTTTTTTCCGATAATATTTTTTTCCCAAATTTTTTTGAAAATGTCACGAAAACATTTTTTTTCTAAATTATTTCGAAAAAAAAAAGAATTTCAAAAAAAATTGAGAAAAAAAGGAATTTCGAAAAAAAAGGATGGTGTGCGCAATTTCTCCAAACGACATGGACCATTTATGTAATTTAAACTACGTACGATGCAATTTTCGCAAACTCACAATGACCATTTTTGTAATTTGGAAGGATAAAATAGTCATAGTACTTAAAGGAAACACAAAAAAAGACAAAATAGTCGACTTTAAGGGACAAAAAAAGATTTTCTTTTGTACGCTACGCGAAAGTCATTTTTTTGGCCAGTATGATACATTATTAAAGATTTTGCCCATAAAAGAACTAAACAAGCATGGTCTATTTGGTCACCTTGAGAAACCTAAATTTGATTTTTGTTATACATGGTAACCGGGAAGTCAATGGAAGACATGATATAAAAGGGCCGTTAGTTATGGGTCTAGCTAAAGTACAAACTGATGGACTCAAACAAATATAGAGTTGTACTTATTATGATAGAAAGATGGAAGAGAAAAACTGTCTTACTGCGTTATGATGTGCCAGTTGAAGTTCCAACGCTTTCTCAAGCCTCATGACAATCTCATCAATGTTCGGGCGTTCCGATCGTTCTTCATTCAAGCAGTCATATGCTATTTCCGCAAAAATATTAAATGATTGAGAGTCCATTTGACTCCATAAATCCCAATCAATTATTTCATTGAGTTTTTTCTCCCTATAATGAGCAACGGCCACCGAAGCCAAGTACTTATTATCTTGGTCGTCATCGAGTACTGCTTTCCTACCACACAGTAGTTCAAACATTACTATCCCAAAGGAGTACATATCCGACTTGTGGTTGGCCCTTTTTGTCTCAATATATGTTGGGTCTGTATACCCATCCGTAATCCATACTTTATCAGTATTGAAACAATTGTGTCTTTCAGATGCTTTGATCTTCATGGAAAGTCTAAATCCAGATAACTTGGGTTCCAAATTATCATTTAATAGAATTGTGTTACTGTCGATGTTTCGATGAATAACGCTAAAATCGCCGTGCTCATCATAGTGAATGTAGCTCAATGCATTGGCAACACCGACGCATATCTCTAATCTTCGGACCCATGTCAACAACATCGGGTCACTTAGATAGTTGCCGAGAGTTCTTCTGGTCTCATCCTTGGTAATGATGATCTTCTCATCATTCTCATCACAAAACCCAACAAGAGAAACAAGATTTTTATGCTTTAGAGTAGAAAGCAATGAAATATCCATCCAAAACCAATGTTCTTTTTCATCATTCCATTCATCTTTATTAAACCTCCGAGCATCGATTTCAATAAGCTCACCGGACCACAAGAGCTGTCCCCTGTAAGCAATTCCATGATCAGCCTTTGCAATGACATTTTTGTCATCAAAGTTGTTGGTGGCGGATAGTATATTTTCAAGGGGGATTTTGAGGTGGGCAAAGTCGTCAGGTGAAAACATCATGTTTCTATTTTTATCAAAAAGTGAAGTAAAAGAGGGCGAGGTTTAGGTTACAAAATGATGCGAAGGAGCTAGCTACTGCTTCTCACGAGATCTGAAAGAACAAATGCTCAGAGATCGAGTAGCTAGTGGTGATCTGCCGGTAGTCAATAGTCAATAATGAAAGGAGTGAGGTAGCTGGTGGTGATATAAATGTGTTTAGGCTGTGTTTTGTAGATTTGTGGTTGTGGATGTGTATGTGTATGGATATATCTTTGCATAATTCTAATAAATAATTAAGCGACTACTGAGTTTATAGGAAACTTCCTCGTGGTTGTGGATGAGCATGCATATATCTTTGCGTGATTCTACTGTAATAAATAAAACGTAGTACAAAGACTATTGACTAGGGCAGTAAACGAACTGAATGTTCAGTGAACATTTCATGAACCGTTCGGTAAAAAGTTCGTTTATGCTCGTTTATTTATTAAATGAACGAACATAAACATTATTTTACGATCGTTTAGTTAAATTAACGAACATGAACAAAAGTCACGTCCGTTTATTAATGTTCGTGAACGTCCGATTATGCATTCGTTAACGTTCATTTATGTTCATTTATTTATTTATGTCTGTATATCATATCTTTTAATTGTATAATTTTAAAATTAGTTTGTTTAAACAAAATAATACTTATAAAACATTATTAGATACATAATTTAATAAAGTTTATGTTTGTTTGTCTATATTCATTTATGTTCAATCGTTTATGTCCGTTTAGCGTTCATTTAATGTCTTAATGAACGAACATAAACGAACATGAACAAATCATTTTCTTAATAAACGAACATGAACAAGAAAATTCCTCCGTTTAAGTGTTCGTGTTCGTTTATTTATCCGGTTAAAATTAAATGAACGAACATGAACAAGGCTTTGTTCGTTTTCGCCCGGTTCGTTTAGAGCCCTACTATTGACTTCTGCAGTGTAAAGGAAACTTCCTTGTGGTTGTGTGGATGAGTATGTATATATCTTTACATAATTCTAACAGGTGTAAATAGTAGTAATAAATGACTGTTGATTTCTTTTTTCTTTTTTGGAAGATGATTTTCAATTTTTGGTTTAGAGTCGCACCTGCCAAGTCGGCAGACCCTCATCCACCACATACCCAGACTATGTTGTCTGAACCGGGCCCACGCTAGCGCATTGGGGATTAAGCGGCTTCCGCCGGGAAACCGTACCGCCTCCACACGAGATTTCTCGATGGAGTAACGGTCGGATGAAAACCGGGGCCGGCTTGGATTCGAACCTGCGCAACTATTGGCTCACAGACTCTCCTCTTCATTGCCTAGTATCATTAGAGCTTGTGGTCCCCAAATAAGGACTTCTCGGTTGTTCACCCAAATCGGTACTACTCTCACCCGGGCACGCTTAACTGAATAAGCCTTGCCCAGTGGACCACAAGCCCCATGATGACTGTTGATTTCTTTAATGTATAGGAAATAAAGTCGACCACATAGCGATGAAAAGTCAAGTGAACAAGGTAATAAAGTCGACCACTCAGGTGAAATATGAAGAGAGAGAGTGAGATTTGGTGTTTGATGAATTTCCAATGTATATTTTGATAGGTTATTCAATGTTAAACAAATGGATGTAAGTGATGGACTCTTCTTATAAATGTGGCTGTTATGCAGTCATTCTTGAACTTCTAGGCTACTGTCACAATCAAATTTACGAGGGTGATTGTTTATTGTTGTGTTCTTGTATATTTAGTCTGTAATCTGAAGAGACTATGATTTTTAGATTCACCTTTTATTAACAACGAGTTTGTTGTCTGGTAGTTAGATTAGACCCATAGAATGATTCATAAAGTTGGAGTTTTAGGATCATAGTAGAAATTTGTACGCAAAATGAGTTTAAATGATTTTGGTAAGGTTATCCTTTGTCCATGGGTATCTTCATTTGACGGTGTGAGTATTGCAGGAGATGTTAGTTTGTACATCACTACATCTGATCCATGTAGTTTTGCGTTTGCATCAGCTTGTTATGATCAACCTTCACCACACTTGATAGATAGTTATAGCAGTCTGCTTGCATCCCCTCTTGTTGTTAGGAACTTAAGATCTTATTTTATATCGACACTTCGTCAGTGATTAATAGTGAAATGCACACAGCGAAGCAGTTTGGTATCAATGCAAGTTACTTGTTTGTGGTTCTTGTTTATTTTGATTTTATATTAGGAGCTAAATAGAATTATTGTTCCTATTCTTGTTGCGAATTCACATTTGATATTGGAGAACAACTCATTGGAAGCTTGAAAAGTCGATTTGAGTGGTTGAGTATAATTTAGCATGCCGAGTTCCATGAAAACAAGCCAATGCTAATTCATGTGTTGTCCGGTGTTTGTTTGTTTGCATTTTTAGAAAGAATGATTGTTACTTCAAAATAGATAGATTCAATTATTCTTACACTCATTTGATGAATTTCCAATGTTTATTTGAAAGATAGATGATAGCAAATGTTCTGATTTCCCAATCGTCTTCGATGCATGCTTAGGTGACAATCCTTACATTTGTTAATCTTTTGTGGAACATGTTTTCTATTTATTTGCTGTTATAAAAATATAGGGGGTGTTTGGAAAAACTTATTATTTGTGGTTATTTGAATATAGGAAAAGTTGCGTCTTATTTAAATCCACATGCTCAACTATAATTGCTTTTAGATCTATAAAAATGTAGGCGATGTTTGGATTACCTTGTTATTCGGGCTTATGAGCTTATATGAAAATTGGAAAAAACTTATGCCTTATTTAGATCCATTATTCCAACTTGATACACTCAAAAAAAAAAAAAAAAAAAAAAAAAAAAAAAGTTAGCCTTATAAGATTTTTCCAATTGAAAAAAGGCCATAAGCCCGGAAAATAAATTAATCCCAATCGTCTTATTTAAATCCACATGCTCAACTATAATTGCTTTTAGATCTATAAAAATGTAGGCGATGTTTGGATTACCTTGTTATTCGGGCTTATGAGCTTATATGAAAATTGGAAAAAACTTATGCCTTATTTAGATCCATTATTCCAACTTGATACACTCTTAAGCAAAAAAAAAAAAAAAAAAAAAAAAAAAAAAAAAAAAAAAAAAAAAAAAAAAAAGTTAGCCTTATAAGATTTTTCCAATTGAAAAAAGGCCATAAGCCCGGAAAATAAATTAATCCAACCCCCCCCCCCCCCCCCCCCCCCCCGGTAGTCTTTTACACAAGTACATATAGGTGGAGAAATTCGTGAATAGGCAGAAAAAGTGTCGTAAGCGGTGCCTGTTAGACCTTATGTTTGAGATTTTATCATCTAATTTCGTTTAGCTTATACTATACCGTAAGCCCGTAATTTCCAGTTTACAGGTTACATGATGCAAAATGGACGGGGTGGATAACGGAACGTGTCATTTTTGCGCAGGTCCTAAATCCTAATGGATTGAATTGACTAAACAGTCAAAACACTTTCTTTCTTGATTTTTTTATTCATAGTTAATATTTCATATTTGACCCATTTGATCATGTGAGACGGAACATAACAAAACCCAACCATGAAAATACGTCGAACTTCCTTGATATTGTTTAGGTAAAAAATAACAATTTTTCAGTTTGCAAAAAAATCTGTAATTAGTTACTGATATATTTGATGCTGTTGGTACTTTTAAAGTTTTATTTATTTATTTTTCATGAATCATTGTGGGAATTTTTATTTGTATTGCTGTCATATTTTTGTAACACCTTTGTATAGGTGCCGGAATCTTCTCGAAAAAGTCAGCATTCAGCCATTAGCAAAAAGCACGACAGATGCTTTGGACCTCCTACAGTTGAACTTTGGTCACAGAAAGTTGTATGTTGCATTGTGAAGGACTACAACATATAAGGGTCTTAAAGTACCAATCGACGAACAACTAGGCCAACAACAATTATCTTCTCATACTTCTGAAACAAATTGTAGGTTGATCAAGTGATGCAATGAAATATATAGTAAAAAGTGGAGGTTAGCTATAATTTTATCATTCTTTGTTTCTTTTTTAGTTGTTATTTCAGCCTGAACAGGTGCAAAACATGGTGTTTAGGATTGTCTTTTCTCAGATGAGTATATATGTATTTGTTGCCTTTTCAATGGTAAACAAAGAATAACATAAGCATGGCCACCCCACAGGCCGCAGCAACGCTCGGGCTCACTCGCTCGTTAAATCCAAAAGGCATCTAAGATATTAATTTAATAACCAAAGAAAAAGCATATAACATATGAGGTATAACGTATGGCATTTTTTTCTTCATATATATGGAGCCTAAAATGCAAAATAAATTTAAAAGCCTTTATGTGTTACCGGGTTGAATCCGAGCCCGATAACATTTGAAAAATAAACCAGACCCGATATCCTTCTAACCTAACCCTATAAGGATATCGGGTCTATCGGGTTGACACGATAAACTCGATAAGGATAGTTGGACCCCGAATGAACCCGACCCTATTAGGCTTTATCGGGTTCGAATCGTGTCAAGTCAACCCATTTGACACTCGTAATTGTGATGATGTATGTGACCATACTTTATTATTTGACTAAGTTCAAAGTAAATTTGTATATGTTGGTATACGAGTAGATATCATGGTTTTGGTTCTTTTAAATTGAAAAAACCGGTTTTATTTTGTGTTTACTATTTTGGTACCTATTTGGATTTGTGTATAACGAGTATATAAGTTTTTTTCTTCTCAAAGCTAATGACCATTGTTGGTTGAATTTGTTATTTAAGTTCTTACTGTTTGTTTGTTCAAATTTGTGTTTTGTTAAGGTATGATTTTGAATCCTACAATTGGCCGTGATGATGCTTAATTTCTCTTGCTATATCTGAGTAAGACATGTTTCTTTTTAAACTAAAGAGAACACAATTTCCTGTGCCTCTTAGCTTTGCAATGACTATCAATAAAGCTCAAGGCCAAACAATTCCAAATGTGGTGTGTATTTGCCCGATTATATTTTCTCGCATGGCCAACTTTATGTGCTTTGTCCAGAGGGATATCACGTAGAACAACAAAGGTATTGGTTAAACCAGTCAAAGAGTTCCGTCAAGCAGGAATCTACACCTCAAATATCGTGTATCAAGAAGTTTTACGCGACGAGTAACGTGTGTTGTTAGTTTTATCTCATAACTGATTTCATGTTTTACTTTCAGTTTCATTAAATGTTTTTATATGTTCTTTTATAGATGTTAAGAATTTTTTCTAGACTTTAGTTATCGTGTAGTACAACCGTTTGCAATTATATTCTGATCGGTTCACATTCTATTTTGAATGCTACACAAAACACCAACCACAATATCACAAATCGTTAATTATCTGCCGCTAGGAATTCCGTTGCTATGCACGGGTACTCGTCTAGTATATTAAAGGGAGATTTTGAGGTAAGCAAAGTCGTGAAAACATCATGTTTCTATCTTTATCAAAAAAAGAGAAGTAAAAGAGGGCTAGTTTTGGGTTGCAAGATGATGCGAAGGAGCTAGTACTTCTCACGAGATCTGAAAGAACAAATGCACAGTGATCGAGTAGTGGTGTACTGCCGTACTGGTAGTCAGTAGTCAATATCGAAAGGAGTGAGGAGGTGGTGGTGATATTACATTAATGTGTTTAGGGTGTGTGTTTTGTAAATAATAAAAGTCTATTTCCATGTGGTTGTGGATGCATGAGTATGTATGTATCTTTGGATAATACTAATAAATAATACTGTAAAAGACAGTGCATTGGAAACTATAATGAATGTGCATTTCCTATCTTCTAACTCGTCTTGAGCTAAATTCATTTAAGGTCGTTGGTCTCAAGTAAAACACAATCATCTAAAATAGTTGATAATACTAAAATTATAAGATTGTTTATATAATATGATAACAAGTGAAGTCACGATCTTTGGAAAAAAGATATAAAAAAATGGAAATGAATGGGACATTTAATAATGACCAAAACTTTTGTTCATTGAAAAGGAAAAGTAGTTTAAGTAATACAAATATGTGGCTTCAAGAATTGTAGAATCCAGCTTTGATATGTGAGGGTTAAATTTTCTATTTATATATATTTTTTTCTCTTTTCGTTTTTGTGTAAGTGTATATGTTTAATTCAAAGCACTATTAGACGTGCTTATTAAGTCTAACAATGTTATCATAGATTCATAGGGTCGTAGAGCTGATAAATAAGGAAAAGACGTGATAAAGGAAGAGATTCAAATGTTAAAGAGAAACTTCATTTCTATGCCTTCATAGATTTAGCTCGATCAAATTCATTTGCATTTCTTCATCCAACATACCGTTTTGACAAATAATTCCTTGTGTAGTAATAGTTTCCCATGCGATCTATCTTTTTGTTTTTCTCTTTTAACCTAACTCGTCCCATACCATCTTTATTGACATGACTAGTCATCGTGTATAAGTATAACAATTTTTTTTAAAAAAAAATGTATATGACAAAATAATTCTTGTACTTTGTTCACTAATACACTCAGGAGTTGAACAAAGGAGGGTTTTCGGGGTGACTGTAAACCACATCAGTTTTTGTGAAATGCGCCTCGTTCAAATTTTTATGTTACAAAATTTCTTTAGCTTCAATAAATGAATCGGATAATTATTAGTTACGGATCTGTTATTCAATACACTTACATAAATCACTAGCTTTTACATAAATGTACATGTGTATGTGTTTGAGCAAATGTTCGTAGATGCTCTTCAACCATAAGCTTCAGGAGACTCCGCGGTAGCTCCTTCTTCTTGTAGGCTGAAATAAGAGAGAACGCCGTTAGCTCACCCCGTATTTTTAGTCCGAGACCGAGCTCAGGCGTGAGAATGAGTATTTTGTATAAGTGAGTGATAAATGATAAACGTTAAGTAAAAAGGAGTTAGATTATAGTAGAGAGAAAGCTGTATCGGAGTGTGTGTGTCCAAGGGATCCCTGTTTATGTGTGTGAACAGTTCCTTTTATACTACCTGTGATTAGCTCTAGGACAAAACCATTTGTGGAAGCTAAGTTGTCTTCAAGGTGCAACACCTAAAGCGCTGATAAGCACCAGGCTTGGTCTTCGGGGTCAAAGTTATCTCCATGTTAGTTTGTGGACCAAGCGTATGTGTTACTCGTACTACGTATGTCAGTTGCCAGTGTACTAGCTCTGATGGCCAATGTACTAGCTCTGATGGCCGGTGTGCTAGCTCTGATGCATGCATTGCTCTCCTGAGCAGACAGCTCTCTTGAGCAGACAACTCTCCTCATGGAGTGGTTTTATCCTAGAAACATTTAGAGTTAATTGTGATTGTCTCCTCCAGAGTATCCGGAGGAGGACATACCTCATCATGTCCCCCCAGTCTAGTATCAACGTATTGTCAAAGAGTTGGTACAAGACTTAAAGAAAAAGTTTGTCTGGTCGTTCGAGTTACTCGTTTTGAAGGCTGGTAGTACTTTCTCCGGAACGCTCATATATATATGTATATATATATATATATATATATATATATATATATATATATATATATATATATATATATATATATATATATATATATATATATATTTTAATTATTTTTACCGTAGCAAAATTTGTGCTAAAATTAAAAGGTAAAAATATATATGAGTTTTGGTGTGTTGATGCGTCACTTTCTGAGCCTCATGTAACTAACCATGTATTCGGGCTAAATGACAAGTGTGTCATGGGCTTATCAGGCGCGCGTCATCTTAGCCTCATGGGCTTTACCCTTACCAGAGTAGTATAAATACTACTTTACCTTTCATTTTACCTTCTCATTTTTACCTTTTTTTTTCATCCTTGTTTTGTACGGAGGTTTATTTGCCAAACCCATTGGCTTGTCCTTAGAGAATTAGGTACCTTGCCTTTTGCTCCTACTTTAACCACTCGATTGCCACGTTAAAGCTCACGTTAAGGTACCAGGGACGTGCTTTGAGGGGGCATTAACGCAACAAGTTATCCCCTTAACGTCACGTTAAGGCCGGTTTGAATAAAAAAAATTACACTTTTGCCCCCTTGCAAGATTTTCATTATTTGATTTCAAGAAACAAAAATTTCATAAGACCCCCTTGTGATTATAAATCAAAGTCTACCATAAATTTAAAATTCCAATACATCACATTCAAACTTAGAATAACGATACGAAAACACAAATTATCCTACGATTCTCACGAAGGTATTATATAGACTTGTAATTGTCTATGAGATCTGACTTCTCCTCCCACACTTGCAACACTTGTTCCATAACCATCTTAAAGGCTACATGAATTTGTAGATCTGTTTCATTGTTTCTTAATAGAGTTTCTAGACCGATTGTGATTGCTGGATGGTCTTGACGCAGCTCACGCAACCTTTGGATCTCTGGGGCACGATCTTCCTTATGCATCATAATTCTTGTTATCTCACATAGCAAGTTGTTAATCAGCCTTAGCTCTTTTTCTTGTTCATTTCGTAATCGGGTAAGGATACTCCTTTGCACCATAGTGGATCGTTAGCCATAGTGTTTGTGTGAGAGTATGAAGTATTTTAAAGTGGTATTTATAGGGTAACTATGCGTTAAAGGATATTGTAACGGAAACTAGCCGCTACAAATTCTATTAATATTCAAACTAGCCGTTAGACGGTACAACATAGGGAAAATGATAAACACGATACAGAAATACAACCATAAACGATACGGAAATAGAAATACACAAAATACGAAAGTACAAACACAATAGTTACGGAAAGTACAAATACGGACGTTAATTCCTATATTGTAACAACCCATAAAATTTCATCAACATCATTTCCACCACAAGGTAATTTCACAGGTAAATTTTTACTTTTTATTACATGCATGACTCTTTAGACATGCTCACGTATCGACCTATGCCCAACACCACTATGTTTACACTATATAAACACCCCAGTATGTCAAGTCTATGTTCTAAACCTCATTACACTAAGTAATCTATCACTCTAGTATGCTATATCTATTAGAAACCCTAACAAAACCATAATTGAACCCTATGTGTTTACGGTTATCTTTAGAACCCTAATTGCTTATCTGAACTAGTTTGAAAGTGTTCAAGGCTTAGGTATAAGTTACATTAGCAACTTTAGGACATATTAGACTCCTTAGACTATAGTGCAACCCCCTAGAACTTAGGTACAAGTCCCTTAGGTACAAAACCATAACTAGGTTATAACTTCCCGGAAACTAGGTCAAACCTTCCCAAATCTTTCCCATAAGCTACCACCACTTAGTATAAGCCCCTTAGAACTTAGGAATAGTCATTAGACATGCTTAGGACCCTGAATTAAGTGCTAAACCCTAGGCAAAACCTTAAACTCTTTCTAGGAAAAACTAGGTTAAAAATAGACTTAAAAACCTAAAACTATCTACTATACTACTCTAAACTACCAAGCATGCACCCTAGCACCTCTCCCTAACTAAGCTAGCACCCTAACACCTCCAAGCACCCACACAAGTAAGTGCATCACCTACTTGTCACCACTTTTGACCAAAACCACCACACGGCACCCTTTACCACCACAAACAACCTTAAACCGTCTCATCACCACCTTAGACCCCCTAAGCAGCTTACAAGAACCTCCCTACCATCTTGTGGCCACCAAAATGCCACACACCCACCTCATCACCTCCTTGTCAACCAAAAACACCCTGCGGCCATAAAACTTCCACACCACCCTATTCTACCACCATAGCTCATCCTACTCAGCTAGTAGCTCATCCTAGTCACCGTCCACCTATCCTTACCTTGCTCCCCATGTTACTTGGCCACCACACCAAGTTAACTTAGCAACAAGGGCTAGCGAGCCCTATAAATACCCGCTACTGATGAGTGTGTAAATACTCATTATTTTTATCGTATCTGAATTGCCAAAACATCCAAAAACACTTAGAAATGCATCAAAATACATAAATTATCCCGAAAGTGTGTTTTATATGTTTTAGATGCAAAATGTTTAAAAACTAATGAAAAATGAACAAAGTTTGCATAATTGGCAGTTTCAGTCCCTCAAGTTTCAAAAATTGACAAAACTAGTCCCTGGAAGTTTGAAATGAAAGAAAAGTCAACCCAAGTCCTTTGGAATTCAAAAATTGTCAAAACAAGTCCTTGGGTGAAAAGTTTGAGAAAATTACACATTTGGTCCCTACAATTTGAAATTTGGCAAAAATAATCCCTGCAAGTTCATTTTGGAAAAAATTACATCAAAGGACCTTTGGTTATTTGAAGTTGGCAAGTTTTACCCTTTTGATGTATTTTGGAAACTTGTCAAATCAGGCCCTCCAACTTTCAAGATTATACAAAATGGTCCTTGTGAATTATATATACCAAAACCAAACGGATCCAAATTAATATTATCCCACCCAATCCAAATAATAAAAACCCAATCCACCTTATCCCTCCAAGCCCACTCCCTTCCTGGCCCAATCTTCACACAAGCCCAACTACAAACCAAACCTCCCACCCCATTTATAATATTACCCCAACTTTGACCCCCTTTGAACAACCCTTCAACATCACCTCCCCACTCACCTGCAAACAGCCAAGCAAACCATCATCACCCCTACCTTCACCTCCTGCACACTCCAAACCCCCTGCCTACTCAAACAAACACAAAACTCCAAGATTTCACCACTGGCATCAATTATCAATAGAAATACGCCAAGTTGATTTTGGCGGCAAAAAGTTTGAATGATCAAGATTGAAAATTGGTGATCCTAGGGTCAAGAGTAGAAGCTGGGAAGAGTCCAAGGGTCTCAGAAACCCTAAAAGATTGGTATAAAAGGAAGAAGAGATGCAAGGAAAGAGAGTTAGTTTTTTAGTGTATTTTTGCTTATTTAAATTATTGTAATTTGTAATTTCTAATTAAACCTAATGTTGTAATCTGTTCTTTTCAATAATAAGTTCTGAGTTCAAGTAATTCCATTTTTCAATTTAAATTTTAGTTCACTCAAAAATATAAAAAATCAAGAAAAAAAATAGAAAAGAAAATAAAAAAAAATGAAAGAAGAAGCTTTGGAGCAGGGTTGATAAGGGATGGCCCTGGGTTAGAACTCCTTGGGGAGTATTAGGGATTGATTTGAGGTCCATGGTTTATAAAAAGCATGCTTGGAAGCACACTGTGAGATCATTCCTTTTATTCTCAACTGTAGCATAATCCTTTTATCACTTATCCTTTTTAATGCTCAGTATTCTGTGTTCATTTGGTGATTAATTGAGTTTGATTTCTGCTAGTTATAGTTGTTTGTTTATTAAGTTTCATAGTTGAGCTAATTTCTTGTTTTAACTGTCAAAGTGCTTTAGTAAGCTAAACTAGACTTTCATTTGATTTCTTTGCATGAGTTAAGCTCAAGTGGTTACATTTAGCTTATAGACTCAATCTGAATCAGTAGTCTAGGTTTAATGCACCTTTTTGCCCTTAAATATTGAAAACAGTTTATGTGAAGGGGTGTTTGGATCAGGTTTATTGCAACTGTTCTAGTGACTTTCTTGGTGATTATTTGGTTTAAACACATCTATTTGGACCCAACTAGGTCAGTTCAGGTTAAAGTTTGGTAGGGTAAAGAGCAAAAAGTCAAATATCCTTTTGATCCAATTTGGTTGTTAACTGTGGGGATTTTAGGATTCATGATTATGCATATCTGTCCATAAGTTGTTGTGATTGCTTATTATAGTTTCATATAAGCTTATAACATCATAATAAGTGGTTAAGATCAGTTTAAAATTCATAATAGTCAACTGTGGAACAAAAAGGAAAAAAGTCAAATTGTATGTTTCATGAAAAAGTCAGTTATGGCATGAATTAATCTGATTTTTGTGAGTGGATCTAGCTCTTGAAATTTGTTGAGGTTATTAAGCACCAACTAGAATACAGAGACTCATGCTTGCTTTATTTTTACAAATTTTATTTTAGCTTGTGCATAAGCTGTTTTGAGCCTGCAGGGGAAGCAACCTCCCCTGCACCACCAATTTGACCCACTTTTCTCAAAGTCATAACTTGTTCATTAATTGGTCATTTAACTTGAGTTTTTCTGTTTTGTGTAGCTTGTTGTAGTACCTTGAGGATTGTGTCACTTTTTTGCATTTGTTAGCTTGTCCTGTTAGCTTATTGTAGCTCATAAGTTGCCTTGAGGCCACTTCTTATGTTGTTTCATTTGTTTGTGTATTCAGTTTGTGATTTCCTATTTCTGCATGATAATTGTTGCTATAATCTTGTAATTAGCTTACTTGTGTTAGTTTGAGTTTGTGCAAACTTATGCTTACCTAGGTTTATGCTTGTATGCTGATTTTGCCAACTGCTTATTGCATCATTCCCTTTGAGACTTAGCTTACTGAACCAGTTACCCAGGGCCACAACAAGCTAATCCCTTGAGCTTGTTGATTGTTTTTGGGTATTTTAAGAAGCCCAACATACCAAGTTGTGGTTTCTCACCTTGGTTTGCAATTTAATTGTTTGTTAAGCTAGCTTCTTTTGTCCTTTTTGATTGCCTGCTAAAACTTCACATTGAGTGAATCAGTGTTGAATGCCCTAGTTCTCAGGCTTGTATCTTGTTATCTAGTGGGACCCAGGGCTTGTTTTTGCTTCCAAATTGTTCACAAGCTAGCAGGCTAGCTGCTTCAACCAAGCTTGTGCCCTTAATCTTTGTGGACCCCACCTGGTTTGGGTATAATATTTTAGATTTTTCTAAATTTAATTTTTATTTTTCTAGTTAATTTTCATAATTAATTAATAATTAGTGTAATTTAGTTAATTAAAAAGTAATTAATAATTAGTAATTAATTAATAATAATTAATTAAATAGTGGTAAAAATAATTTTAATTTTCTAAAAATTTTCTTATTACATTAGGATTGTAAAAATATAATTTTCACGTTCGTAGGACTTTATTTGCTCACGTTTCACTTTTTATTTCGCGCGTTCGCGTTTATTTCAAATTCAAACGCGCGTTTTTAGGTTAACTTACGTTTCTAGGTCATCTGATTATCAGTAATTGTTCCAATAGTGTTTCTAAGCTATTCTCAATCATAATCTCGTAGTTTAATCATAATAACCAAATTCCTGATCCTTCTGTTAAATCACCCGATTACTTTAAACGTTTTTAATTACAATTGCTTACCTCGCTGGGACATAACGACCCGGGAATACACTGTACTCCTTGGTTAGTTGGTTTTAGACGTTTGACTTGGTTGACCATCACTTGTTCAACTTAGTTGACCGTTTGGGACCAATCAAAATTTGGCGCCGCTGCCGGGGAGGTAGCTGCAAATTCAAAACGTTTTTTAGAGATTAGTGGTTTTTCATTCATCACTGTATAAACCTACCAACATTTTGTAAATCTTAATCATAAAACAAAAACGTCATTAACACTTTTCCTAAAGTGTTAACAACACCAAAAAAAATCAAAAACAAACAAAACAGATCGTTACGTTTTCTATATCGTGTTTCTTTTAAGGTGATTCTTAAAGAGATACGGTTTTGGTAAACGAAACGATACCAAAAATATTGTCCAAAATTTTTTAACCCGTACACAAAAACCCAAAAACATTCGTCTCTTTCTTGTGAATAATAATTCTACATACAAATAAACCGTCGCAAACCAAGGCGGAACACCTACCAACTGGGGGTGTGGACATAATAAGTTCCCAAACCAAAGATTTAAGACTTGCCTTTGTATCCCTGTGAGTGGTGTACCTTTCTTAAAGAAGCCACTTGCTTGTGATTATTTGTTTAAGTTCACTGTTGTTTTGCCTCGATTTTGTTTTGATTGGTTTTTATCCCTAGTGCATGCGCACTCGTTCTTCTAGGTCCACGAGCCCATTACGTGAGCTTGTAAGAAAACCTAGAAGACCTCGTAGACGTTCAGCACCAACAGTCGGATCTGAGATCCGTACTGTTCCCACATCTTCCGTTATCATGGCTGCTGAGCCAACTATGAACGAGCTTCTCCAAGCACCCGTTGAGGGTTACGGAGATGTTATCGTTGTTCCGGCCATCGTGGCCGAGAATTTTGAGCTTAAGACCGGATTGATAAATCTGGTCACCTCACGTCAATTCTACGGTTTTGAGAGGGACGATCCTCAAGATCACATTCGATGGTTTAACAAAATTACATCAACCATCAAATGCAAAAATGTCCCTGAAGAGGCGATTAAACTTCTTCTCTTTCCATTTTCCATTGATGGGGCTGCCCGGATTTGGCTTGATAAACAACCCCCTCGATCGATTGTAACATGGGAAGATTTGGTAAAAAAGTTCGTGAATGAATTCTTTCCTCCTTCCAAAACCACGAGTCTCAAGAATGAGATCATGAAATTCACACAGAAATTTGATGAATCATTCAGTGAGGCATGGGATCGTTATAGGGAATTGCTTCGCAAGTGCCCTCATCTCGGTTTTTCTGATCTCATGCAGCTTGACACTTTCTACAATGATGTGAGCCAACTCGATCAAGACTCTCTCAATTCCTCCGCGGGAGGTAATTTCTTGAATCGAACCACAAAGGATGCTTTAGCGATCATTGAGAATAAGTCTAAGGTCCGCATTCCACGAAGCAAGCCGGTTGTTTCTCAAGTGAATGTTAGTCCTTCTACCTCATCGCCCGTGGCTCAATCTAGCACCGATGCTAGACTTGACAAACTCACGGAAGCTATTCATGCTTTGGCTCTCGCCAAAAGTAAGAAAGTTTCTTCTTCTCAACCTTCTCCACAAGCTGAAATAAAAAAGGTATAATTTTGTGTCACTTGTGGTGGTCCACATTCGTATTACAATTGCACTGCCACTGAAGGCAATCCATTTGAAGTCAATGCAATAGCCGAAAGTTCCAACCAAGGAGGTAACCAATACCATCCTCAAGTGGAACCAAACTACCGCGCTAGCAACCAAAGTGGACCACCCGGATTTCCTCAAAATCCAAATAGGTTTAATCCTAATCCACCAAGGGGTAATAACATGCAAAATCAAACTCATGCCCCGGTGAATCAATACCCACCCCAAAGGGGTAATCAAGGGTATTCAGCTCCTAATTACCAAGAACCTCTCCCTAACGAGCTCAATAACTACATTAAAGTTAATGAGACCAAAATGAGGGCAATGCAGAATCAAATCTCAAATTTGAAGAATGAATTTCAATCTTCAATAACCAAGCAAGGTAACGAGCTGAAGAATGAGCTTATGGCAACAAACAACAAAATTGATCAATCTCAAAACAAGATTGAGAATATGTTTGCTAGTCTCATGAGTCATCTCGCTCCACCCTCTACTTCGGGAGGTCTTCCTGGTAATACAGTTGTCAACCCTAAGGGTGAACTCAAAGCCATTACCACACGTAGTGGTGAAGCTTATGATGAACCACCACTTCCTACTACTTCTTCTCCTCCTAAAGTAGTAGAAAGTGAACCTGAGGCAACCAAGGACAAGGTGCAATTTACTATCCCACGAAGTACCACACACGTCCACCCTCAGGTTGCTCCAAAGACCTAACCAGGAGTTGTATTTGAACCACCAATAACTCCTGTTGAGAACCCTAAATCCAAACCTTCAATACCATACCCATCACGACTTAATGAGCAAAAGCTCCGCGAAAAGGCTAGTCACCATATGGATAAGTTCTATCAAATCTTTCAAGATTTGCATTTTGAAGTAAGCCTTGCGGATGCTATCATCCTGATGCCCAAATTTGCATCAATGATCAAGAACTTGTTAAGCAACAAGGAAAAATTGTACGAAATGGCAAAGACTCCATTGAACAAAAACTGCTCAGCAGTTATCTTAAAGAAGCTTCCTAAGAAGCTTGGAGACGCTGGGAGATTTCTCATTCCATGTGTTTTTCCTGGGATGGTTGAATGCTTCGCCTTGGCCGATCTTGGCGCTAGCATCAACCTGATGCCTAATTCAGTGTGGAAGAAACTTTCTCTTCCAGAACTTACTCCTACCTGCATGACTCTTGAGCTTGCAAATCGGTCCATTACTCGTCCCCTTGGCATTGCCGAGGACATATTTGTGAAAGTAGGAGAGTTTCACTTCCCCGCTGATTTCGTTGTTGTTGAGTTCGATGCTGACCCAAGGGTTCCTCTCATTCTTGGAAGAGGATTCCTGAGAACGGGCCGTGCTCTAATCGATGTGCACGAAGAGGAAATAACTCTTCGTGTTGGTAATGAAGCAGTAACGTTTAACCTTGATCAAACTTCGAGGTACTCCTCAAATTATGACACTGAATCGGTTAACCGAATCGATGTCATTGATGTTGCTTCTGAGGAGTACGCTCAAGAGGTTCTAGGTTTCAATGATAATTCTTCGAGTGAAAACTTCACTCTATCTTCTTACCCCATCAATGCCAATTCTTCTCCTTCCCTCACTCCGTTTGAGGGAAGTGACTTCATCTTAGAAGAAATTGAGGCCTTTCTCAAAAGTGATTCGATTCCCGATGGAATCGATAACCAAGAGATTGACCCCGAGAGGGATATTCTCCTGCTTGAGAAATTACTAAACAAAGATCCCTCTCCTCTTACTGTTCTACCACAAACACTTCATAAAGAGGAGATCAAATATGTTGAAAAAACTGATGATTCTCCTCAGGTCGAGCTCAAAGAGTTGCCTCCTCATCTTGAGTACGCATTTTTGGAGGGTGATGATAAATTACCCGTCATTATTGCTAAAGACTTGAAAGATAAGGAGAAAACCGCGCTCATAAAGGTTTTGAAGTCACACAAGCGAGCAATTGCTTGGAGACTCTCCGACATAAAGGGTATCAACCCTGAATTTTGTTCACACAAAATCTTGATGGAGGATGACTTCAAACCCGCGGTGCAACATCAAAGGAGGGTAAATCCAAAAATTCACGAAGTTATCAAACAAGAAGTTCTAAAACTTCTTGATGCTGGATTGATTTACCGTATTTCTGATAGTCCTTGGGTGAGTTCCATTCATTGTGTTCCTAAGAAGGGTGGCATTACTGTTGTCACCAATGAGGATAACGAGTTAATTCCAACTCTTTTGGTTACGGGGTGGCGTGTATGTATAGATTATAGAAAACTCAATGAAGCCACCCGTAAAGACCATTTTCCTCTACCCTTCATGGATCAGATGCTCGAGAGATTAGCGGGGAATGAGTACTATTGTTTCCTCGATGGTTTCTCGAGATACTTTCAAATCCCCATTGATCCACAGGATCAAGAGAAAACTACCTTCACATGCCCTTACGGAACCTTTGCCTACCGTCGCATGCCTTTTGGTTTATGCAACGCTCCTGGCACGTTCCAAAGGTGCATGATGTCAATCTTTTCCAACATGATCGGAAAAACAATGGAGGTATTCATGGATGACTTTTCGGTCATTAGGGATTCGTTCCAATCTTGTCTCTCCCACTTGGAAAATATGTTGAAACGATGTGAAGACACAAACTTGTGTCTCAATTGGGAGAAGAGTCACTTTATGGTCAAAGAGGGCATTGTCCTCGGCCATAAAATTTCAAAAAATGGGATTGAGGTTGACAAAGCCAAAATCGATGTCATTGCAAAATTACCTCATCCCACTACCGTCAAAGGTATTAGGAGTTTTTTGGGTCATGCCGGTTTCTATCTTAGGTTTATTCAAGATTTTTCTAAGATCGCCCGGCCTATGACCCATCTCCTCGAAAAGGATGCTCCTTTTATCTTCTCACCTGAGTGCGTAGAAGCTTTTGAAAATCTAAAGAAAAAGCTTACTGAAGCACCAATTCTTGTTGCCCCCGATTGGAACTTGCCCTTTGAACTTATGTGTGATGCTAGTGATTATGCTATAGGGGCAGTCTTGGGGCAACGCAGGTCTAAACACTTTCAGCCTATACACTATGCAAGCAAAACAATGACCGAGGCTCAAAGTCATTACACCACCACTGAAAAAGAATTATTAGCTGTGGTGTATGCCTTTGAAAAATTCCGGTCATATTTGATCTTGACCAAAAGCATAGTGTATACGGATAACTCAGCTTTGAAGTACCTTTTTGCAAAACAAGATGCAAAGCCGAGACTACTTCGTTGGGTTCTCCTCCTACAAGAATTTGATATCATAATTCGTGATAAAAAGGGAGCTGAGAACCTAGCTGCTGATCATCTCTCCCGTTTGGAAAACCCCCATCAAGATGTCTTCGAAAAGAAGGAAATTAATGAAACCTTCCCTCTCGAGATACTCAATGCGGTTGCCTTTCGTGGAGATTCGGTTACCCCATGGTTTGCCGATTTTGCAAACTACCTTGCGGGTAACTTTATTGTGAAAGGGATGTCGTCCCAACAAAAGAACAAGTTCTTTAAGGATGTGAAACATTATTTCTGGGATGACCCCTACCTTTTCAAAATCTGTGCGGATCAAGTCATCCGGCGGTGTGTATATGGTCAAGAAGCCACTGAAATTCTCAAGGCTTGCCATGCTGGTCCCAAGGGGGGCCACCACAATCCAAATTACACCGCCAAAAAGGTGTTTGACTCCGGCTTCTATTGGCCCTCGATTTACAAGGATGCCCAAGAATTGGTCAAATCCTGTGACGCTTGTCAACGTCATGGAAATATTTCACAAAAGAATGAAATGCCACAAAATGCAATCCAAGTTTGTGAAATCTTTGACGTATGGGGCATCGATTTTATGGGGCCATTTCCGTCATTTCATGGAAATAAGTACATACTCGTGGCTGTTGACTATTTGTCAAAATGGGTTGAAGCGAAAGCTCTACCCACTAATGATGCCCGAATAGTTGTGAAATTCTTGAAAGCTCTCTTTGCTCGATTTGGAACTCCACATGCTATCATTAGTGATCTTGGTACGCATTTTTGCAATGACAAATTTGATAAAGTCATGCAAAAGTATGGTGTAACTCAACGTCTTTCTACTGCGTACCACCCTCAAACAAGTGGACAAGTAGAAGTTTCCAATCGAGGCATTAAGAGAATTTTGGAAAGAACCGTTGGTGAAAATCGTGCATCGTGGTTAGATAAATTAGATGATGCACTTTGGGCTTTCCGTACAACTTACAAAACACCCATCGGGAGTACGCCTTACAAGCTTGTGTACGGGAAAGCATGCCATCTACCGATCGAGCTTGAGCATAAAGCCTATTGGGACCTCAAGCATGCAAATTTTGACCTCAAAACTGCGGGTGATCATCGGAAAGTTCAATTGAATGAATTAAATGAACTTTGTGATCAAACTTACGAGAACTCTTTAATCTACAAAGAAAAGACAAAGAAGATTCATGACTCAAAAATCAAAAACCGCGTTTTCAACGTTGGTGATCGAGTCCTTCTTTTCAACTCTAGACTCAAGATCTTCTCGGGAAAGCTAAAAACCCGATGGACTGGTCCATTCACTATCATTAAGGTTTATCCTTATGGCACCGTCGAATTATCTCTAAATGACGGTCCTAATTTCAAAGTGAATGGACATCGTTTGAAGCATTACTTTGGAGAGGACATACCATCCATGGTTGTCCCGGATCTCCAAACTTTCCCCAAGGACAATTGAATTCGGGGATCGAGTCAAGCTAGCGACTCGATAAACAAAAACAGTAGCAACAACATGGGTTTTCACCCATGTCTCTGACTTCTTTCTACTTTCTAACACCCTAGTGTGGGGGAGTGGCCGTCCCCTGCAGCTATTTGAAGTGTATATATCTTTGAAAAAAAAATGTTTGATTGTATGTTCAGATAAATAAAATGAAAAATGCAAAACGATAATTTCCGTAGTTAGTTTAGAATATTATCTTTTTACGTTCATAGATTCGGCATAATAGCCGGGACTTTGAATATTGAGGACAATATTCAATTCTAAGTGTGTGTGGGGGGGGGGGGGGGGGGAATTCTAGCGAATTTTATCACAAAATACTCTCAAGTACCCCCCGTTTTTGGCCCAAAATTTTCAAGAATTTTTCACTTTATTTCAAAATTTTTGTGGTTATCAGTCCGCCGGGTCTAAACGACAAAAGGATTGGCTAATCCAGGAGCAAACGGCTCTTGATAAAGATATCTCAAATCCGTTGATGGCTTGCAATTTGCCCAAAATTGTATGGTAAATCAACTCGCCATATCCAAAAAAGTGAATGAGTTGGCTAGCCCGCAAGATTATGGCTTGTGGTAAAGGCAGTGGAAAAACAATAATTGGTAATCAGCTCACCAAGATGTTGACTACTCCATCAAGAGTTGGCTAGTCCAGAAGCAAACGACTTTTGGTAAAGACAAATCAAATCCGTTGATAGCTGGTGGTTCGCTCAAAATCACATGGTTATCAGGTGGACCATAGTTCTTACTTGAATCGATACATCTGGCTACTCCAGAAGTGATGGCTTTTGGTAAAGAGTTTCAAATCCATTAATTTTTCTCAAAAGATTGCTAGGGACTAGCTATAGTTTAGTGTGGGGGATTGATGAGTGTGTAAATACTCATCATTTTTATTGTATCTGAACTGCTAAAACATCCAAAAACACTCAGAAATGCATCAAAATACAAAAATTATCCCGAAAGTGTGTTTTATATGTTTTAAATGCAAAATGTTTAAAAACTAATGAAAAACGAACAAAGTTTGCATAATTGGCAGTTTCAGTCCCTCAAGTTCCAAAAATTGACAAAACTAGTCCCTGGAAGTTTGAAATGAAAGAAAAGTCAACCCAAGTCCTTTGGAATTCCAAAATTGTCAAAACAAGTCCTTGGGTGAAAAGTTTGAGAAAATTACACATTTGGTCCCTACAGTTTGAAATTTTGCAAAAATAATCCCTACAAGTTCATTTTGGAAAAAATTACATCAAATGACCTTTGGTTATTTGAAATTGGCAAGTTTTACCCTTGTGATGTATTTTGGAAACTTGTCAAATCAGGCCCTCCAACTTTCAAGATTATACAAAATGGTCCTTGTGAATTATATATACGAAAACCAAACGGATCCAAATTAATATTATCCCACCCTCGTTCCTTTTGTCATTTTAGGTACTTTTGAGGAGAAAAATCTAGAAAAGAAAGTATTTTGGACATTTTTTGAGCGAAAAAGTGAAGAAAACGACAAAGTCTCCAATTCATGCCAAAAAGTGTACCTGACGACGTCAGGATTTGCTTATGATGCCGTCACCCTTTGACAAAGAGGTGGATAATTAAGTTACATGTGACGCGCCAGAATGGTTTTGGAGGAATTACACGTGACGGCGTCACCAAGGCCTTCACGTACAAAATGCAAGAGACGGCCAAGACCAAGTTTACACATGACGGCGTCAGAAGTGGATCTAGGCAATACGATTATAATTATGGCGGCGAGTTGATGGCGTCAGAACTTACTCTTGACGCCGTCAGACTCAATTATCTATATATAGTTTTTGATTTTTCATTCATTAGTGTGCAACTTTGAGAGGAGAAACCCTAAACGAATTTTACTGTATTTTCAAGGGTTTTAAACCCTTGTTTTATCCATGCTTAATTGAAGATAAGTTTTTCAATAATCATTCAATATGTCTATGTGTTGTTTGATTCTATCTTATGCTTGTCTTCTCTTTAACATGCTAGGCTAGGTTTTCTTTGTGTTTGCTTAGATGTAATGAAACTTAGATATTGATTATTGGTTGGTTGGTTTATAAATGTTGTGGATGAATGATTTCGTTGTTAGGCTTAAGAAAACTGGCAGACTTCCAATTGATAACTTGCTTGAACATCGTAAGAAACATGATCAGATGTGTACTACGATAAATTGGTTATATTTAATGCATAGGTAACTACTAATGAGGCCATGTTAGGAGCTAGTAGTAGGCTCGACATAGGAAGAGGTAGAAGCTTATAGTGTTAGGGAAGATCGTACATGGCCCTACGAATGGTATTAAGGAATATAACCCGTCATCTATGCAATTGTAACAAACTAATCAACCAGTAAAAGATAGCCAGGAAGTAGTGAAATCTAACTAAACACATTTTCTCTTATTATTGTTTTCACCAAATTTACTTTAGTTTCATTTTATTTTATTTTGTTTGCATTTGCAGTAATTTGGGTTAGTTGACTAGCAACTAATTCCGCCCAATCTTTCAAAACCCGAGATTTTTACTTGCTTTTCTATAAAATACAAAAATACAAAAAGAATCATCCCTCACCTCTAGACCTAGTTTAATTGAGTTTTAACCCTAGCGAACACTATTCTTTGAGTTGAACGATCAATCCCCCGGTACTTGTCACTATACTATACTACAACAGTCAGGTACACTGCCTGGTGGGGATTGCAAGCTTCTCAAGATCCCTTAAGAGGTAAAACCTTTTGCAAGGTTGAAAAACCACGCATCAGTATTACACCCTAAATGATTCTTTTTAGTTATTGTTTTAAATTTTTAATGTTTGCATGCATGTTGGTAAAATGGTAAGTAGAAACCATTTGCACAATATTCCTGTTGGCTTAAGGGTTAAATATATATTATGAATAAATAACATTTTGGTTTGATACTTAGATGTTTGATTTTATGTATCCTTTTAATGTGAATGAGTTTAGAAGAATCAACCCTGTGGTTGACAACTAAATACTCGCAGTATATTGGAATTGAACATCATGCACACTATACATCATTTAAAGCAAATCAGAATAATAGTCAACACAATTTAGTTTTGGATGTTCTTTGGTATGAAGTGCGCGCAATATGTAGAATCTTGCAAGTAATTTAGCTAATTAATTAATAGAATTGAAGTATATAATAAGCTTATATCTGCTTTTTGGTGAATGTTTCTCAAGTATTATATGTTGTTATATTTTGTCAACTTTGATTAGGAACACTTTGTATCTCAAACAATAAAATCTTATAGATCCCACTTATAAATCTCATCATGTTCCCAAAAGCATTTTCAAGAGTGTTTTTCAAGTGACTGCAATATTAATGATAAAAGTTACAGTATCATGTATAGTATATGCTTTTTTGTGGCACCCATGCAACTTTAGGTCAAAAGTAGTGATTGTGATCGAGTTATTATTATTATTATTATTATTATTATTATTATTATGGCATCGAGTTTTGCGTGTTCGGCATCGGCATCGGATTTTAATTACGTTGGACTGGAAAAGAGCGATCGGATGATGCTGTTACGGGTGAAGGTAAGCTTAAATTAGCGGATTCAGATTGAAAAATTTTAAGTAACCAATCATTTGTGTTTTTATGAGCCATTTTTTGAAGGATAATTTGTATGTGAAAGTATTGATAAGTTGGTATTTATATGTGAAAACTGGTTTAAAATGTTGGTGTTTTTTTTTTTTTTTTTTTTTTTTTTTTTTTTTTTTTTTTTTTTTTTTGCCGTTGAATGCATTCAAATCTATGACAACTTTTCATTTTCAAAGTTTTAAACGTTGCATGCATTCAACAGGAGAAGAAAAAAAATTAAAAAAATAAAAAAATAAAAAATAAAAAAAGGTCTAAACATCAAAATTACGAATAGCGTGAGCCACTCTAGCAACTCAAAAACCTTTGGCTCACGGTTGGCGGTTTGCTCGGTACAACAATTAACGCACCATTAGTTTTTTTTTTTTTTTTTTTTTTTTTTTTTTTTTTTTTTTTTTTTTTTGCACATTTGGCGTGTTTAAAAAGACAATATCGAGTGCTCTTAGGAACCATTTGTATCTCAAACAATAAAAATCTTATGGATCCCACTTATAAATCGCATCAAGTTCCCAAAAATCTTTTCAAGAGTGTTTTTCACTTGGTTGCAATAACTAGTTATAATACCCGTGCACGCACGGGGTTTTGACATAAATTTTAATTGTAATGTTTTTTTCTTTGAGTAATTGTTAATTTAAGGTAAATGTGCTAAAAGCCGAACCTTTATACTACCTCCGTCTCAAAATAAGTGTTCAGTTTAAATTTTCAGAGTTAATTTGATTCAACTTTAACCTTAACTATTTTTGTTGATATTATATATCCAAATCAAATTCAAATTCAAAAGAATAGTATTACAATGGGTTGTTTAATGATTCAGATTATATTAGAAGGTACATAAGTTACTTTGCAACACATAATCTTTTTTCAAGTGTGATATATAAGCATCCCCATATCATATGAAGAAGGGAAGTGGTTGGCAGCACTCTCAATTTTTATTAGAACACTCCACATTATACAATAAACAGTTGTACTTTTACTATAAACTGCTTTAACTGCTTGTACCGTGACTGTCCTGATAAAAAAACGAAAGTGTGTCAATCACTTCCGTATAAAGAACAACACTCCATTATGCTCCAATCAAATAGTTGTTTATAAGGATATACACAATTTACCCGTAGAGTAAATATTCGATGTGAAGTCTCTTTGCAGCTCAGATAGTCACCATATAATGAGTTTATAATTGCAAATATACTCATTGTGTTACACCCAATTTGTATTTTAAACAAAATATATCTCACGTATGCCATTGAATCTTTGTGTCAAATCTTATAGAGTTTGCCTCCAAGACCTACGAAATTATGAAAACATGTCGAAACTTACTTGACAACATTAGTGACCCCTAATAATTAGTTAACTTAAAGTACACAAAAACACTAAAAACTTATTTATACAAACTCCATTTACAACTATTAATAGAGGGAGATTCTTACTTGAGATCATCATAACACATACAGAAAGCATACCAATCACCACTTTATTATGCCCGAACGCTATAAGAATCAAAACTTCAACATAATCTACCATTAAGTTGAACAAATTTCACAACTTTAACAACTAAACAATACAAAAGATCCACAAAAGCAAAACTTCAACAAAACACAAAGTCAAATTTAACAAACTTTATCAGCTAAACCCAACACCAAAAGATCATTAAAAAAAAAAAAAAAAAAAAAAAAAAAAAAAAACTGAACTTAAACCTAATCTCAGTCGTTAATATATTTTTAAGCTTAAACATCAACAACTGTATACGTTTTTGTATGGTTTTATACGTTTTAATATTCGTTTTTGATTCTCCAATCGGTTTGATTTTGGGAAGGTATGATTTGATTCAGGTTATAGAAGATGGATGCGATTGTTATGTCTGGTGATATTGGATATTCATGAATTAAAACATAAACATTTGTTCATCACTGCAATATATCATGAATATCCAATCTCATGAATTGAAAGAACGAATGTTTAGGCTTTGTTATGTGGGGTAGAAGAGAAGAGAGGAATGGAAAAACTGATTCTTATGTGGGTTAAAATTTGGGGACTCTGTTTTCAAATTTTTTTTTCAGGATATCCGTATATAAACTTTAAATAATAATTACATGAGTCGTTGATATTTATATTACCGTTAATAATAATTTAGCCGTATTTAATATTCAAATCCGTGTACGCATAGATTAAATTTTTAAATAAAATAACATGAGTCCTTATTTAACGTACATAGTAAAAAATATTTTAATGGATGAAAATTTAAACAAATATTTGTTTTTAAAATATTTAACGTATATTAAACATAATTCGTATATTTGTAGAATTTTGTAAGTTTAATGGATGAAAGTCTCAAGCCAGTACTAATACTCATGTAATTGTAAACAAAGTTCATATTATAGAGTGTAGGGGTTATAAAGTGTAAGGGGTTATTTTTTTATTATCTAAAGTTATAAAAAAACATGGAGATTTATAATTTTACACTTAACCCCATATAATATATTTAAAATTCAACCACTAATGTTTTATTAATTACCCCCTCTTTTTTTAAGTTTTTATTTTCATAAATTTGACACATATATTTTTATATGTTTTTTTTCTCAATCAAATTCTCCACCAAATTTATTAAAGTTTGACCAAAATCAATTCAATTTTGACTTTTTATTGGCCAATCACGTCGCTCGATTTTGCTTATGTGGCAAAATCGAGCTCTCCTATTGGCCCAATTTTTTTTACATTGAGAAGGGATTTACAAAAACACTCCGAAATGATGTAATTCTTTTATTATATAAAAGATTGATACTCGTAATAAAAGTTGTCATGTATATATCGTTTTTGCTTTTTGTGGCACCCACGCAACTTTGGGTCAAAAGTAGTGGTTGTGATCGAGTTTCATATGTGATCATTCATGCAACTTTAACTCACATCGCATTAGGGACGGGCCACCTTTGAAATGTGCTACACATGGACTCGCTGCAAGATATATAAAATTTTTATGAAAAGTTTCATTTGCTCTGTTTTTCATTTGCTACATATAAGTGGCGGAACCAGGAATATATAATGTGGGGGCATTTTTTTTCTTTTTCTTTATGACAATAGTAACAAAATGCGGAAAAAAAAAATAGAATCGTAATGATAAATCCAAGTATTTTTACTTAGACATGAAGGATTTTTAGGATTTTAGAGTGTTTAATGTTTGGTTTTAGTATGTGGGTGGGAGAATTTGAGTTGGGTGGGGCACTTTCAGAAAAATGTTAAAATTAAAAATACATTTACACTAAAATCTCAATTTTTTCGACTAGTTATAGAGGCACCGGACACCCATATTTACTTAATAGATCCGTCCATGCTACATATATAGGACAATAAATAATTAAATACAATTAGTCATATGTGTATACCTTTCAACACTCTACAACAAAGGGATAATACTAAAATAGCCCATTAATGCAGCCCATAATATAAAAAGTTGAATTAGAAATTAAAAAAAAAATAAAAATAAAATAAAAATAAAATAAAAATAGTTATTCATTAGCCTAAATACATACTAGTAATTGGCAGTATGCTTCTTTATACATGGGGTTTAACCTATTATTGTTGACATTTTAGCTTGTATTTCTTGGGTATTTGAGCACATCATTCACCCTACGGCATGGAGCATGATCGAGTCTCATGATTTTCATTTTATCAAGAAGTGGCATTGTCACATTTATGAATTTTCAAATTAATGTTAAACTATTTCAATTTTGGGAACATGTAAACTCTTGGTTTATCAATGTTGAACTTGTTTTGTTTAAATTAAACATATCTTTAAAATTACTTATGTAGGTCATTCGATATAACTGTAACTTTGTACCATGAAAGTAACGCCCATGATACCTTTCCACTATGACCCATTCTAGGGGTGTGAGTTAAATAGCTTGATCATAATGCATATTAACAAACGTATTCAAACATGTGTTGAAGCGTAAGATGATTCGAGGTGTCGAAAGGTGTTGAGATGAAATATGGTTACGAGTAACTTTTGTTAATTTATGGACATTATTTTATTATTCGTATGTTAGGATCGAACTCGAGATCACGGGAATGCACACTTTTCGTATGAGACTCGATCTTTAAATAATTAATATAAAATGTTATATTTAATTATTTAATTCACAATAAATGACTAAGAGCGTTAGGTAATTAATGGAATTGACTAACGGTCGGTAAATGTCAATGGGATACGAAGAAAATAAAACAAGACAAGAGAAGGTTCTAGAAATCCTCTCTTGAGCTTGTTTATGGCCAAAACAATGGAATCCCACATCGGAAACCATTGTAAACTTGTTCTCAACCATAAGGGTATAAATACATCCCTATGTATTCATCCTTTGGTACACTTGATTTCAATAGAAGGTCAAACTTCTTCTTTTCTCCTCTCTTATTCATAGGTCGACGAGCGAAGCCCCAAGAAAAGGGATTTGCGAGTAACTGTTGGATCGATGTATTACTCTGACCAAACTTAACTATATAACTTGTAATGGTCTAGCAATCTTGAATAACTCCAAAACTACTAACTATGTAACACTGATGTAACTTTGCTAAGTATGCGGAATCTACTAAAACAAAGCTAAGAAGAATAATAAGAACATCAACGATTATATTAAAACCAAACTTGAACCTGCTTACAATACAGATTCACTAACAATCCCTAATTACTTTCTAATATCGTACTTGCAACTAGATATTGTATTCTAAAGTATTCATACGTCTAATACTACCCTAAGGCTCCTTTTATAGGCATAAGGAAAACCTTAAGTCAGTTTACAATACTTGTTCGACAAGTAAACTAAAACTAAACTAATTCTAGAATATTCTAATAACTTTGCATTATAATCCTTTCACGATATTGCATAACAGTCCTTTAAAATAGAAGTACTTTGACTTTCTTCATTCACGAGCAGTACTTTAACACAAGCAGTACTTTGACCATAATACATAAGCAGTACTTTGATCTTCAGAAGTACTTTGATCTACATATCCCAACAATCCTCCCCTAACTTGAATTTTACTTGCTTGATTTCAAGTTCCTTTCTTTATCTTCAACATCTTTATCTTCAAGGAAAGATTGTGTCTTTATCTTTTATCTGACTTGTGTATCAAAGTACTTTTTATCAGCAATAGATGATATCTTCACAGCAACAAATCTTTTTCCAGCTACTCAGCAACATATGGCAAAATGTACATCAAATCATAGAGTTTCATGCTATTCTCATCACTTCCTGGTGTGTTAACTCCTGTGAGAGGTGAATCATTGAAAACTAATGGATTTTATGTCTCTTTACTAGAGCCATTAACTATGGAGTAACCAATGTTTAGGTTAAGAACAACCATGGTACGTTGATAACCATATGATTTTTAGCAAATCATCAGCTATCAACGGATTTGTTAAGTCTTTACCAAGAGCCGTTTGCTTTTGGACTAGCTAGTTCTTTTAGTACAAACACTAGCAGTATGGTGAACTAATTACCATACAAATGGATTTTCCACAGCCTTTACCACAAGCCATTTTCTTGTGGGCTAGCCAACTCTTCACTATAACAGATATGATGAGTTGAAAACTGATCTCTCCCAAACAATCAACTCAATTCAACCAAGGGTGTTGGTCAAAGAAAGTCAAAGAGCTCGAGAGAAAGGTCAAGATATATATCCGTGGAGTACAGTGTATCCTCGGGTCGTTATGTCCCAACGAGGCGTGCAATTTGGATTTAAACGAATTTGTGATCGAGTGATTTTGAATGGGAAAATGGTGTGAGTGTTTTAAACTAAGGTTTTATAAAATAAAATAAGTTAAATAAACTATTTTAATGAAAACGTAAACCTAAATTATTTAAAAATGTTTAAAAACCTAAAACGCGTACGATTAATTAAAATTACATTTAACGTACAAAATAAAACGTGAATTCTGTCCAATATAAATCCCACGGATGTGAAATTTATATTTTTGGAATCCAAATGATAAAATAAAATTATTGGAAATTTAAAATTATTTTTATAACTATTTAATTAATTATTATTAATTAATAACTATTTTCCTAATTACTTTTAATTATTTAAATTACCCTAAAATACAAATAATTATGATTTTAACTTAGAAAAATAAAATTTAAACTTGGAAAAATCTAAAATAATATAAAACTAATTTTCAAATAGAAAATATATTTTTAAGACTTTTTATCTAATTATTATTAATTAAAAACTATTTATTAATTATTTTAAACTAATTAAAATTAAGAAAAATAGCAAATGAATTGTGAAAAATCTAAAACTTTTTCTAAAATTATTTTATAACTACAGGAACTTATGAAAATTATAAAAATGAAAATTTCTTTTGAAATAAGTTGAAAATAAGCCAAACGGATTAAATAGAAGCTGTCACTTATTTTATTTTTGTCTTCTCTGGATTTTTCTTTTACAAAACTACCTAAATACTTAAATTAAGCAAGTTTAATAAAGGTGACTTGGCTGAATCTAAAAAATAAGCACTTTGGGTGCCAAAGTGCTTAACAGGTTTGTAATTTAGCTTATTAGGACTTTGATGGAATCTGAATATGCTTGTAAGAAGTCACACAGTACAAACCAAATGTGAAATAAGTTGCAATAAGTTAAGTGAACTAGAAATAAGCATAAATAAGCAAAGAGGTACACTAAATAAGCTAATAAGCTAAATAAGCAAATCCAAATACACACAGATCACAACAGGCCAAAAGTGGCTACTTTGTAGGCCTGTGGGGCCCACTAGGGAACTTGAAGCCCAAAATGAAAATTGATCCAATAAGCTGAGCTTATTGGCTTTTCAAAAAGCCAAAGTTTGACCTCTGGGGCCCACTGATAAGCAAAGGATGGGGCATGGAAGTTGGACCTATTATGCTGATTACTCAGCATAGGTGTGAAATGGGACAATGTTGATAGGACTTGCAGCCCTACCTAATAAGTTCTAGGCTAGAAAATAAGCACTGGCCCTCAAAGACTAGCTTAATGGATTTCTAAAAAACCAAAAATCAGGGGGTGGGGCCCACTATAGAACAAGCTAGGTACAATTGAAAGTTGGTGCTTTGGGCAGAACTTTGGTGCAGGGGAACAGTGAGCCCTGCAGGCCAATTTAAGCACCCAAATAAGCCACAATAAAAAATCTAAAAATTAATCTAATTGTGGGATTACAAAGCTTAACTGGGTGATTATCACATGTAAAAAGATCAAAGCTTGAATCTAAACACAAAAATCACCAAAAATCATGCAATTTTGGGAATTTCTGCATAACTTGAAATTTGACTTTTTGATAAAACACCTATTTTGACTAATCTGAGATTTGTCTGCCTAAATCTTATCCTACTAGTTATATTAAGCTATATTATGAATTACTAAACCTAAATACACTATATTCCTAACAGATTTCAAGATCACAGATCCTAAGAAACAACATATGCACACATATTTGGAATTTTATGCTAAGTTTGACTTTTAGCTAAAACCTTACTAATTTTATGATTGACTTATCCTATATTAGCCTAGAGTGATCTACTGAGATAAAAAGAACAACCAGAAAATAGTTATAACACATAAACACAGCCTGACCGAAACACCCCTATAACTGCTAGTTTGCATTTTTTTTTTAGCTTATGACCAACTAAGTTTTTGCTTTAAACAATTTAACTAAACCAAAGTAAAGCTAATGGAACAAAGATTACTCATAAAGAACATTAAGAATAAGCTATTGCAGATTAAACTAGATAGGAGCAGTAGGAATGTGATACTAAGCTAAGACACACATAAACCAAACAAAGGTATTTAAATAACTAGAACTAAGCCTAAATAAGCTAATTACTACAACAATAAGCTATTAAAAGTAGATATCCAAAAAACTAGAGATGAGAAGACTTACTTGCAGATTTTGATTGAAATGGAAATGGCTACAAGCTGATGAGATAGGCTCACAATTGAACCAAGCTGAGAATTGAGATACCAGGCCCAAAGTCAAAATCCTAAGACCCCCCAAGGAGTTCTAAACCAACAGACCATCTAGTGATCACCATGCTCATCTGCTTCTTCTTCTTCTTTTTTTATTGATTTTTCTAGTATTTTAAAGTATTTTTAGTAAACTAAGCTAAATTTATTCAAATGTTTTAAAAACTTAATAAGGCTTATAAGTAAACTGAATTGAGCTTGAATGAACAATAAACAACAACATTTAACAATTTCAAGTGAATTTGTCAATTTCACATAAAAATGCTAAACATGAATTTGATTAACAAGACTGTAATAAAGTTTGCATTACATTAAATAAACTGAGTACAACTGATTTTAACTGAAAATTACAACTAGTAATTTAAAATACACTAATTCTAATTTTACACTACAATTACACTACTCTACACTAATTTTAACTACCATTTCTTGAATACTGCTTCTCTTTGCTTTTATATAGTCCCAAAATAATCCAGGTGTCCTCTGGAACAATCCCCACTTTACTTGAGCCATTGGATTGCTCCAATTCATCCTAGCCGTTTAAACCAATTTTGGTGCAAATTTGCTCCCTGGTTGAATTGGACTGTTGTGTGGCAATTTAAAGGCTATTGGTTGTTTGTGGAGGTGGAGGGAACAACTATGGAAGGCTAGTGGGTAGGTAGGGTGTGGTGGTGTCAGGAGCAGGGTATTAGGGGGAGGCAGAGGTGTGGGGATGCTATGTGGCCTCTCCTGAGGTAAACCCAGGGAGTGGGTTTTGTTGTAGAGGTGACAGGTATGGAGTTGAGGTGGAGTATGAGTAAGGTGGAGGTGGAGTGGTGGTGTAACAGGGGTGATGTGGAGAGCAGGTTGAAGATGAAGACGGGTCAACGCAGGTCAAAGTGATGACCCTACGTTTTATTTTAAATGGAAATGGGCCTTGGAATTGTTTGGGCTTTGGGAAATGGCTGGACCAAGCTTATTTCTTTTGTGTTTGGATTTGGAATTGGATTTTGGTTTATATATTTAGATCCATTTGGTTTATAAGAATTTTAAGCCCAAGGATTTATTTTGTAAATTCTGAATTCCAGGGACCAAATCTGTAATTATTCCAAAGTTTATCAAAAAGGACCATTCTTGCCATATTTAAATATTATAAGGACCTAATTGATATTTTACCAAAATAAAACATCCGGGGACCATTTTTGCCAAACTTTCAAAGTATAGGGACCTCTTTTGTAAATTCCTTAAATTTATCATCTAGGGGTGTCACACCCCGCCACGGCGGAAACGCGCGGGTGTAACTTCATGGATATCATCACAACACCTGGTGTCAACATACAGAACAACTACATGCACATAAATAGAGCAATGTACCAACACATAATGTTGTAACAATACCCAAAGATAAACATAATAAAATCTAAAACATAAATCCAAACATAGATGATAAACCACTTCCAATGCAACTAAGGTCTCGTCTATCCACATCCTTCTATCTTATCCTTAGAAAGCTCACCTGAAAATGATGCTTAAAACGTCAACATAATGTTGGTGAGATTCATAGGTTTAAGACTCAACACACAAGGCAACCAAATTTACTGTGATTACAAAATATAGCTGGACAAATAAATTATAGTTATCATATAGCTACGTGCATTTGCAAGTCAATATTCACACGCAAAGGCAACAACACTCATAAGGCAACCATTAGGACGGCTCGTGTCCTCCGACCCCATAATCAGTACCACATCAGGACGGCTCGTGTCCCCCGACCCCATAATTAGTGCCACATCAGGACGACTCGTGTCCCCCGACCCCATAATCATCAATTAGGTCGCATGCGCAAGCAACAGGGTAAGCACCCTCCCAATTGAATCCCAAAATATATCATCAATTAGGTCGCTATCCTAATTGAATCCCAAAACATCCACGCAAGCAAATAATCACACATAGCATACATACAATAACATTATAAGTCCAAGCTCTTTAATACCACACACATAATCACAGTAAACCAAAACATTTAAGACAAGCATCATTCCCATCCCAAGTTTAAAACAAAGTAAAAATATGGGACTATGAACTCACCTTAAACTCCGTAGCTTCCACAAAAACAACTCACAATCTATAGCACACAAAAATAATCCACATTACACAAGGTCAAGCTAAAAGCTACAACCCATGTAATACACATATGATGGATGTCTAAGACTCATATGACCCACCATGGATCTCCTAGACACCATACTAACCACCACCATAACCTAACACTCACTAAATCCCTTGCACTCTAAAACTCAGAAAACGCAGAATTTTTTTAGTACATTCACTCACATGCAATCTCGACAAATAAAGCTCAACAACTCACACCAAAAATTTACCATGGTCTCTCATAAGCATAGAAGCTAATCCCAGAAGGCCATAGACCAATAACACACACAAGTACTCACAAGAAATTCAAACTTGACAACTACTCAAATTCGGATCTGAACGCACACCAAAAAGTTTTGATTTTTAATAATTACTTCTACAAGTTTTTATCACGAATCCTCTACGTGGTAGTCTAATATAACTTAAAAATTAACTATTCCAGAAGACCAAGTCAAAATACCACTTTTACAACCACATGCCAACCTCAAACTTTTACCCAAAATCTGTCCCGGTTTGACAGCTTTGACACCTTAACAAAGAAAAATCAAAAGACCGACTTCCCGACCTCAAAATTGATCGTGGCTGAACTTTTTGGAAAGCTCTTTCATTATACTTCAATTTAGACTTAAAATTAGTGACTTAACTCATCACCATCTATTATGTACACTCACATCTTTCCAGCCTTACAAATCTGTCCAAACCCTAACTCAATAACTAGCACGTTTTACGCTCAATTCTCTTAACCAATCATCATACTATTATCATTAATTGATCCCAACATGTTTAATAACATTAATTTATAGAAGTTAACACAAACCCTAATCCACCATACTTAATATTACATGAATTAGATTAATTAATCAAGTAATTGAACATAAGGTTTAAAGATTTTACCTTGATTCTTGATTATTGCTCCCAAATTACAAACCCTAATTTTTCTTCCTCTTTTCTCTCTTGGATCGACCCATAATTGCAGTAAAAACGTTTTGGGGGTGTTTGGTTTGATATATATATTAATTATGGATAATCCTTGGGCCTAAGAGTCATATTTGGACTCAAATTGGGTTTCCTTTTTCCCCCTTATCCCTTAAATCCGAATTTTACATATATTAAATATATATTTTTATTTTTTTTATTAAATTTATTTATTACACTCAAAACCTCATACTTTTCATATTTTATAAATACCCATAGCTAATCCTAACGTCTTACGCGATAAACCTTAATTTTACGACAAACCGGAAAATAATCATTTTCAAAAATAAAGTTTCCAAAAATAGAATTTTACACTCTTTTTGAAATATAACTCATAAAAACAAATCCCACGTAACTTACTAACATTCAATTACTTGAACGAAGCCTCGTTACGCAAAAACACAAAAACACCAAAACTACACAAGTCATTTCTACACCACAAAGGTGATCAAAATGAACTTTCACAAATTCCAAACTTTCCAAATCACAATAAAACCACTTACGCAAAGGGATTTAGTGCTAAAACTCACCTATATTACTCACATATCACTTCAAACACCCAATACACACCAAACAAACGTCAACCGAGTCAAAACTATCAGTCAAACTGACCTGCTAAAACCACGGTTGTTACATCATCCCCCACTTAGGGAAATCGCGTCCCGAGATTTCAACTACTATAGTCACCACTTACAACAGCAAAAGGAAATTTATGGATTTTTAAGTGGAAAAATACCACCCCATAAAATCACAGGGAAAGAATCGCAAAAATGTGAACCGAATAAATACCCGAATTCCCACAATAGAAAAACATTTCGTCACTCCAACGATACACGCAAAGAGATACACTCCCCGATCAATAATACCAATGATCCAAACGACTTCTCACAGGTAGGTAAGATACCCTCGAACCAAATGAAAACCCAAATGGTAACCGCAAGACAAACTCACAAATAATGGATACGCACAAAACAAACATTAATTACATCTGATCCTCACGCTCCCAAGTAAACTCAGGACCACGCTTAGAATCCCACCATACATTTACCAACGCTATCTCACCATACTTCAAACCATTAACATCTCGATCCATAATCTCAACAGGTTTCTTGACAAAACGGAGAGTCTTGTCAACCTTATTCTCATCTAATGGCACATGCAAACTAGCATCCGCCAACCACTTCTTTCCATTAGATACGTGAAACGTATCATGCACTCTACTCAATTCCTCAGCTAACTTCAACCGGTATGCCACAAATCCAATCCTTTCCATAAATCTCAAATGGTCCTAAGTATCTCGGTGCTAGCTTGCCTTTCTTACCGAAACGCACAACACCCTTCCAAGGAGATACTTTTGCCCTCACAATATCACCAACACCAAACTCTAAGGGCTTACGGCAATAATCCGCATAACTCTTTTGGCGGTCTCTTACTGCCTTAAGTCTTTCCTTAGCCAGAAAACCTTATTCATAGCCTCTCGTTCTAGTTCAGAACCAATTAGTTGGCTTCTTCCAACCTTTGCCCACAGAACATATGAGCTACATTACCTTCCATACAACTTTTCACACGACACATACTCAATACTAGAATGACAATTGTTGATATAGGAGAACTCAGCTAAGGATAAATGTATACCCCGTCTTCTTCCCAAACTGAAATACACCCATGCTCTCATCATACCATCCAACGCCTGATTTGTACGCTCACTTAGTCCATTCATTTAAGAACGATAAGTCGTACTCATCTTCATACGCTATCTCAAGGCTCCATAAAGCATTTACGACAATCGCGGAGTAAGTATTTCATCATAATATAAGCTGATTGACGTGACACTCCACGTCTCTCTACCAACTCATCAAATGAAATGTCTCACCAATTCCTTCTCAACAAAATCTCCAAGTATCTCTGACCGTTGCATCACCATAATAATCATTGACATCAAACTCACCTTCAAGCGTATCAACCACTTGCTAAGGTAATAATACGTCTTATCCATTCTCGGATGTATCTTATACCTTGCATGATCGATGTCCTTAAGCTTCCTCTCCACGAAATCATTAGCGGTCCGCAAAGTACACTCCTCCATCTTCGTTCCTCTCCATTTACTGGTCTAAACCAAGTAATCATTCTTCTTACATGTTCTCATCCTTGAACCTCTCTCTCTAGGCTGTCAACATCATCCTCTTAACTCCGAACTAAATTATCATAATCATTGCTCACAAACATCCAAGTTTCACTTGTTCACTCCTGCTCAGTGCTCTTACCATGATGTCCGCCCTTCCTTAACAGTGGCGAATCAAACAATCGTAGTCACTGAGAAATTCCACACCCAACTTCTCTTCAACATATATTAACCTCTTGTCAAATATATGCTAAAGATTCTCATGATTTGGGTAGACCGCACTTTCTGCTCCATACAAATATCATCTCCAAGTTCTACTCCCCAACTTTAAATCACGTATCACACAGTTCCTCTTATGGATCTTCCACCTCCGCGATGCCTACGCAATCTATAGAAAGATACAAATGAATCGTCAATAGTACCTGCCAATCCTGAGGAAAATCGTCTCTCAGATGGTGTCTCAGGTACTTTCCACGCTTCACTACTTTCATCTTACTAGTGTCCACGAACACTCGCTATCGTTGACCACCTTCCTGAAGAACATACATCTTAAAGCTACACCTCTTACTTGAACAACTTGGCAAACATCCTCTTCTTCTTCAACGAACAAATTGATAATCAAGGCGACAATCTATCCTAAGTAAACGACGCGAACCATGAAACCGGTCGAACTAAAACGTATATCAACGAACTCAAAATAGAGTACGAATTACCGACCAACGAAGTAACGAACATCAAAATCAAAGCTAGAAAACGCAATGAGAAATTTTCCCCTAATAAAAGTAGACACGGATAAAATGTTCATGAAAACCCCACACAAGAAAAGATAGAATACACATACCCATAGTAAATCCACAGGCGTACCTCAACAAAAGAAACACTCGATGAACTAAATACATAACAAGTTTGGTAAATGAGAACTATAAATAGTTCTTATTCCCGTACTCAACCTTCCCAAAAACAAATGAACACCGTTTTTTTTTACAAGACATATCTTAAACTTATACATTTTTTTTTGCAAATATATGTAAACCATTTTATGTAAGACATCAACATAACCATTTTTTTTTCACCCTTCATTTCCCATAAAAATATTAGTTTCCATCAAACGACCTTGAAATACCCAAAACGAATTTGTAAAATACCATAAAGACTCTAACACAACCTCTTAATCGAACGCAAAAGACATTGAAGAATTCCGTAATCAAAATAATCCTCAAACGAACTCATACAAGTGAACACTCACGCAAAAACATTGCAAACCAAACGATGAACTTACAAACTCATTCATACAACGATCAAACCAAAATCATAAAAAAACACGGATACTAACAAGTCACAAAACATGTCACAAAATTCAATTGGTGTGTGTAAATGAGGAATCAAACATCCACACCAACTCGTCACGAACCAACAATACTTGAAGAATAGCATAACATTCATCCGAGGAATGAATGTATGAAATAATCAAAGAAACGAACCAGTATCCAACAAAAATGAATTCGATTACTCATCACCTATCACGACGTCAAAGAGAAAGAATATGGCATCTGTACCATCATGGTACGAAAAGGAATGCCAACCAAAGAATTAGGTATACAAACGGAGTGCTAGCAAACGAATCAACTTAAATACCACAACATAAGTACCCACCGATAATTGAGGTATCAACATATGATAGGTAGGATGGAATCTTATCACCTACACAACCCAATATATAACGACTGCCCAAACGGTTAAGAGAATACTTTTCTAACCATACAGCCATCACCAACATGATATCACATACCATCTTCCACAACATATAACAACAAACATCAATCAATGCAATAATGATCACAAGTCCACGTGTGTGATACTCTTATAATTATGTTCGCGACCATAGTTATAAGCCTATTCCACACGCATACTTACTTCCAAAATCACACATCTCAATGATAACGCACATATACCACATAGCACCTAATACACCATACAATCCATGCTATCATACTTGCAAGTCCACTTGTGTTGTGACGCATGTATAATTATGTTGGCAACCATAATTATCTATGCCCCCTTTCATAAGTGTACTCCCTCCTATGACAACACATCATGCAAACAAACATGCAAACAAAAACTAAAGACGTCGCAACAATCATATCACATGGAACAATTCCAACGATAACGTAAACTCTATAATCAGAATCACTTGGATAAGGTCGATCCAATATCCAAGAGTAATCACGCTCCAACATGGCTCCAGACGGCAAAAGACAATATACGAATTCCAAAACATAACACAAAACAAAAGACGTCGCATAATGGCTCAAATTCCACTCTCGCACTTATCTCCCCACTCAGATCAATTCAACTTACTACTCGCTATAGACTCTAGATCCGAATCTACACCATTCTATCCTAACTCCCTTTCATCTTTACTCAACCACCCATTCATGTTTCCTACATGTTGAGGTAGTCGACAACATGCAAAACCATCTCTATTTTTTTTTCTTCCAATTCTACATAATTCACAAGCACATACAAATCACGAGGTTTAGACTAAACCACATCTCCTTCCTAGGTGAAGTGAGGACACTACCAAGGGTATTTGGTAATGGCTCTATCTCTAGAAGTCGTCGTGGTTCTAAACCTCTCCACTTATTCTCCACCAACATTTCCCATAAACGTCCTCTCCTTGTCCGAACGTATATACATATTATCGAAAACTCGGATTCTACAGTTAGTCCGCTTCATCCTACCACCTCTCTCACATCCGATAATGACAACGATAGTCCAACGATGCATCTTAGACGCGGAAGATGATATAATAAAGTCGATATATACAATACTACGTATAGGGGATAGAATATACGTCCAAAACTTAATAAAACATCACATAAATATAGGAAAATAGACATATAAAATACTATACTTACACATAGGTCCTAAATGCAACTATATGAAGGACTCCTAGGCTATAGTCTAGGTTAAACCACCTAATTCTCTATAACCAAGGCTCTGATACCAATCTGTCACACCCCGCCACAGCGGAAACGCGCGGGTGTAACTTCATGGATATCATCACAACACCTGGTGTCAACATAGAGAACAACTACATGCACATAAATAGAGCAATGTACCAACACATAGTGTTGTAACAATACCCAAAGATAAACATAATAAAATCCAAAACATAAATCCAAACATAGATGATAAACCACTTCCAATGCAACTAAGGTCTCGTCTATCCACATCCTTCTATCTTATCCTTAGAAAGCTCACCTGAAAATGATGCTTAAAACGTCAACATAATGTTGGTGAGATTCATAGGTTTAAGACTCAACACACAAGGCAACCGAATTTACTGTGATTACAAAATATAGCTGGACAAATAAATTATAGTTATCATATAGCTACGTGCATTTGCAAGTCAATATTCACACGCAAAGGCAACAACACTCATAAGGCAACCATTAGGACGACTCGTGTCCTCCGACCCCATAATCAGTACCACATCAGGACGGCTCGTGTCCCCCGACCCCATAATTAGTGCCACATCAGGACGGCTCGTGTCCCCCGACCTCATAATCATCAATTAGGTCGCATGCGCGAGCAACAGGGTAAGCACCCTCCCAATTGAATCCCAAAATATATCATCAATTAGGTCACTATCCTAATTGAATCCCAAAACATCCACGCAAGCAAATAATCACACATAGCATACATACAATAACATTATAAGTCCAAGCTCTTTAATACCACATACATAATCACAGTAAACCAAAACATTTAAGACAAGCATCATTCCCATCCCAAGTTTAAAACAAAGTAAAAATATGGGACTATGAACTCACCTTAAACTCCGCAGCTTCCACAAAAACAACTCACAATCTATAGCACACAAAAATAATCCACATTACACAAGGTCAAGCTAAAAGCTACAACCCATGTAATACACATACGATGGATGTCTAAGACTCATATGACCCACCATGGATCTCCTAGACACCATACTAACCACCACCATAACCTAACACTCACTAAATCCCTTGCACTCTAAAACTCAGAAAACGCAGAATTTTTTTAGTACATTCACTCACATGAAATCTCGACAAATAAAGCTCAACAACTCACACCAAAAATTTACCATGGTCTCTCATAAGCATAGAAGCTAATCCCAGAAGACCATAGACCAATAACACACACAAGTACTCACAAGAAATTCAAACTTGACAACTACTCAAATTCGGATCTGAACGCACACCAAAAAGTTTTGATTTTTAATAATTACTTCTACAAGTTTTTATCGCGAATCCTCTTCGTGGAAGTCTAATATAACTTAAAATTAACTATTCCAGAAGACCAAGTCAAAATACTACTTTTACAACCACATGACAACCTCAAACTTATACCCAAAATCTGTCCCGGTTTGACAGCTTTGACACCTTAACAAAGAAAAATCAAAAGACCGACTTCCCGACCTCAAAATTGATCGTGGCTGGACTTTTTGGAAAGCTCTTTCATTATACTTCAATTTAGACTTAAAATTCGTGACTAAACTAATCACCATCTGTTATGTACACTCACATCTTTCCAGCCTTACAAATCTGTCCAAACCCTAACTCAATAACTAGCATGTTTTACGCTCAATTCTCTTAACCAATCATCATACTATTATCATTAATTGATCCCAACATGTTTAATAACATTAATTTACAGAAGTTAACACAAACTCTAATCCACCATACTTAATATTACATGAATTAGATTAATTAATCAAGTAATTGAACATAAGGTTTAAAGATTTTACCTTGATTCTTGATTATTGCTCCGAAATTACAAACCCTAATTTTTCTTCTTCTTTTCTCTCTTGGATCGACCCATAATTGCAGTAAAAACGTTTTGGGGGTGTTTGGTTTGATATATATATTATTTATTGATAATACTTGGGCGTAAGAGTCATATTTGGACTCAAATTGGGTTTCCTTTTTCCCCCTTATCCCTTAAATCTGAATTTTACATATATAAAATATATATTTTTATTTTTTTTATTATTAAATTTATTTATTACACTCAAAACCTCATACTTTTCATATTTTATAAATACCCATAGCTAATCCTAACGTCTTACGCGATAAACCTTAATTTTACGACAAACCGGAAAATAATCATTTTCAAAAATAAAGTATCCAAAAATAGAATTTCACACTCTTTTTGAAATATAACTCATAAAAACAAATCCCACGTAACTTACTAACATTCAATTACTTGAACGAAGCCTCGTTACGCAAAAACACAAAAACACCAAAACTACACAAGTCATTTCTACACCACAAAGGTGATCAAAATGAACTTTCACAAATTCCAAACTTTCCAAATCACAATAAAACCACTTACGCAAAGGGATTTAGTGCTAAAACTCACCTATATCACTCATATATCACTTCAAACACCTAATACACACCAAACAAACGTCAACCGAGTCAAGACTATCAGTCAAACTGACCTGCTAAAACCACGGTTGTTACAAGGGGTCAAACTTGACAACTTGTGAATTACTAAGGACCCTTTAATGATAAATTTCCATTTTTAAACACTAGGGGTATTTTCTGCCAACTTTGAAACTGTAGAGACTTGTTTTGCCACTTTTGATATTTTGAACTTTCAAGGGTAAATTTTGTTATTCCTTGATTCCTGGGGGACTGTTGTTGACTTTTCTTCAAAATTATTTTCCCAGGGACCATTTCTGACATTTCTTGAAAGTTCAGGGACTGATTCTGCCAAGTGTGCAAACTTTGCTCGTTTTTCATCTGTTTTCTATCCTTTTGCACCTGAAACATATAAAAACATTTTCCAAGAAATATTTGTAGTATTATGTGGTGTTTCTGTGTGTTTTTAACTATTTTCGTATTTTAAATGGAACATAAATGATGAGTTTTTAGAGACTCATCAATCCCCCACAGTAAACTATTGCTAGTCCTTAGCAATCTAAATTCCAATAACAACCCGTTTTGAAAATTTAATGGATTTTGATATCTCTTTACCAGACAGCCATTACTTCTGGAGTAGCCAATGTTTTAGTATGATACTAAGGTACATTGATAACCAAATGATTTTAAGCAAACCATCAGCTTTAAACGGATTTGATTTGTCTTTACCAAAAGCCATTTGCTTCTGGACTAGCCAACTCTTTACTAATAAAGATATGATGAGTTGAATACCATACAATTTTTGGCAAATTGTCAGCCATAAATGGATTTGAGATATCTTTACCAAGAGCCGTTTGCTCTCGGATTAGCCAGTCCTTATGTGGTTTAGACATGGTGGACTGATAACCATTTGTTGTGTTAGTACAAAGCATTTCTACCAAATGATTTTTTTTTTAATTTGGACAAAAACGGGGGTAATGTGATCAAATTCGCAAGAATTCCCCCCCCCCCCCCAACACTTAGAATTGAATATTGTCCTCAATATTCAAAGTCCCGGCTATTATGCCGACTCTTTGAACGTAAAAAGGCATTACTAGTTAAATGTGGGAACACCATTTTTCATTTTGATTTTTTTATTCATTTTTATTATTATTTACATGGCATGGGTGAGAACCCATGTGATGCTAATGTTTTTGTTTTCCGAGTCACTAGCTTGACTCGACCCCGTATTCATTTGTTCATGGGGAAGTAAGTGGAATAGACAATCTCCATCGCATTTTCATTCAAGATGTTTGGACAAACATTTGAAGTACGTGAAAGTTCCACACCGATGAGATAAGTACCCGACTTACATGAAAATTCCGGGGTCAAAGATAGTATCCTCACTCCCGAAAGAGTGAAGGACAGGGGAAGTCACGGGATAGATGAAGAAGAGAAAGAAAGTCATGATAAACATCATGACTAACTCATCATCATCAGAATGAGATTCAGAATGAGAATTTACAATTTTAATATCATGAATCTCATCATTTAAGCTCATTTGATCAAGACATATCCCGGGTGTGTCTAGATCAAAGTAGAAATTATCATACTCCGGTGGAGGTATGATATGAGTGAGTTCACAGGAGATCTCCTCGAAGTAAAATGATTCATATTCGGAATTGATTTGAGTGATTTCACTGGTGAACTCCTCAATAGTGAATGATTCATAATCGGGGAGAGAATTATGAGAATGAGAAGTGGTATTTCCACTAATCTTCTCTCCTGTGTGATCAAAATGGAACGTTGCAATTCCGGAATAGAATCATCGAACAAAAGTTCCCTATCCTCAACGGGGATAGGAGATGAAGTAGGCCTTTCATTAAAAGCCTTGATTCTAGAAATGAGAAGATTAGCGTTCACTAATGTAAGACGAAGAGCTTCGCCTTGCATTATTTCTTCATTATTCTCTTCTTCTGAGCTGACAAGCTGAGAAGGTAATTCCTCCACATAACTTATGTCTTCACAAGATAAAGAATAGTCCTCATCAGAATCAGAGAACATCTCAATATGATCATTTTGAAAGACAAGAGGAGGAGGGATATCACACACATGATCAAGAATTCCCTGTGACTCACTTGGGATTGGGATAAGGTTCTCAACACTAGACTTTATGAATTCGTCCGATTCCTTTTCAGGAACAGTGTCAAGATGCTCGTCCCCCATGCTCAGAGAGTGAGTGGGAATCTCGGGTGTGATAGCAGTAGGCAGAAGGAGTTGAGAAGGGCTAGCATACTCTGCTAGGGATTCCTTCATAGTCTTATCTCCCTGTGTTTCCATGGATGGAATTTAACTGATGAACTTGATGAAGGTTTATAAAATTGAAGAATATCAACGATATCCTCATCATCAGTAGCATCATCATCGAGAAGAGCCGCTTTGCAAAATATGGCACGTGTTTTGGCTGTTCTTTCATCGATGGGTAATTCTTCCATGGTTTTATCGTTTCTAGCAGCTCGCTCTTCTGCAAGTAATTCTGCAATAGATTTCTCACGAGATACACAAGATTTTGAAACGATGGCTTACTCAACTCCTCCTTAATTTCTTTCAATGACTCTAAAGCCTTCAGAAAAATATCTTCATTTATTTGTTGAGGAGTTGCTTGGTTTATTTGGTACTGTGGAGGTTTGTCATGATACGAATAGTCATTATTATTACAAGGAAATGGAATCCTTGTTTTACATTCGGAGCTGAAGTGTGAACCTCCACAATACTCACAACAATAAGGTTGTTGTGATTGGTTTGGTGAATAGTATGGATATTGGTCATTTCCAAAGTTTTGATTGTTACCATAAAACTGTTCATAGGCAAACGAGTTTCTGGTGTGACATTCAAATCCTTGGTTTGGCCCTCCGCAAAATTCACACGCGTATGTCTGTATCTCATAATTTGGTGGCTGATGGAATAATTCAGTCATGTCATGGTAAGAATAAGGATTCTGGTTATAGACTGACCCGTATCCTGACTCTACCATGCTACAACTAGGACAACTACCACCATTATTAGGACCACCGCACCATTGACAATCAGAATGATGTGGAAACGACATAAAGAAGAATCAAAAGTTTTCAGAGGGTAAGAAATGAAGAATCAAAAAGGTAAGAGGGTAAAGATGAATATTTTTGGCTTTTTGTGGTAAATATACAATGAGTGATTATTCAAAACTACTGATGCTTCAAATCGTTTGAATACGTAGCACAGCCTCCCCGGCAACGACACCAAAATTTGATCTCTCTCAAAGAGTCAACCAAGAGTGTTGGTCAAAGAAAGTCAAAAAGCTCGGGAGAAAGGTCAAGATATATATCGGTGGAGTACAGTGTATCCTCGGGTCGTTATGTCCCAACGAGGCGTGCAATTTGGATTTAAACGAATTTGTGATCGAGTGATTTTGAATGGGAAAATGGTGTGAGCGTTTTAAACTAAGGTTTTATAAAATAAAATAACTTAAATAAACTATTTTATTGAAAACGTAAACCTAAATTATTTAAAAATGTTTAAAAACCTAAAACGCGTACGATTAATTAAAACTATATTTAACGTACAACATAAAACGTGAATTCTGTCCAATATAAATCCCACGGATGTGAAATTTATATTTTTGGAATCCAAATGATAAAATAAAATGATTGGAAATTTAAAATTATTTTTATAACTATTTAATTAATTATTATTAATTAATAACTATTTTCCTAATTACTTTTAATTATTTAAATTACCCTAAAATACAAATAATTATGATTTTAACTTAGAGAAATAAAATTTAAACTTGGAAAATTCTAAAATAATATAAAACTAATTTTCAAATAGAAAATATATTTTTAAGACTCTTTATCTAATTATTATTAATTAAAAACTATTTATTAATTAATTTAAACTAATTAAAATTAAGAAAAATAGCAAATGATTAGTGAAAAATCTAAAACTTTTTCTAAAATTATTTTATAATTACAGGAACTTATGAAAATTATAAAAATGAAAATTTCTTTTGAAATAAGTTGAAAATAAGCCAAATGGCTTAAATAGAAGCTATCACTTATTTTATTTTTGTCTTTTCTGGATTTTTCTTTTACAAAACTACTTAAATACTTAAATTAAGCAACTTTAATAAAGGTGACTTGGCTGAATCTAAAAAATAAGCACTTTGGGTGCCAAAGTGCTTAACAGGTTTGCAATTTAGGTTATTAGGACTGATGGAATCTGAATAAGCTTGTAAGAAGTCACACAGTACAAACCGAATGTGAAATAAGTTGCAATAAGTTAAGTGAACTAGAAATAAGCATAAATAAGCAAAGAAGTACACTAAATAAGCAAATAAGCTAAATAAGCAAATCCATATACCCACAGATCACAACAGGCCAAAAGTGGCTACTTTGTAGGCCTGTGGGGCCCACTAGGGAACTTGAAGACCAAAATGAAAATTGATCCAATAAGTTGAGCTTATTGGCTTTTCAAAAAGCCAAAGTTTGACATCTGGGGCCCACTAATAAGCAAAGGAGGGGGCATGGAAGTTGGACCTATTTTGCTGATTACTCAGTATAGGTGTGAAATGGGACAATGTTGATAGGACTTGCAGCCCTACCTAATAAGCTCTAGGCTAGAAAATAAGCACTGGCCCTCAAAGACTAGCTTAATGGCTTTCTAAAAAACTAAAAATCAGGGGGTGGGGCCCAATATAGAACAAGCTAGGTACAATTGAAAATTGGTGCTTTGGGCTGAACTTTGGTGCAGGGGAACAGTGAGCCCTTCAGGCCACTTTAAGCACCTAAATAAGCCACAATAAAAAAATCTAAAAATTAATCTAATGGTGGGATTACAAAGCTTAACTGGGTGATTATCACATGTAAAAAGATCAAAGCTTGAATCTAAACACAAAAATCACCAAAAATCATGCAATTTTGGGAATTTCTGCATAACTTGAAATTTGACTTTTTGATAAAAAAACCTATTTTGACTAATCTGAGATTTGTCTGCCTAAATCTTATCCTACTAGTTATATTAAGCTATTTTATGAATTACTAAAGCTAAATACACTACATTCCTAACAGATTTCAAGATCACAGATCCTAAGAAACAACATATGTACACATATTTGGAATTTTATGCTAAGTTTGACTTTTAGCTAAAACCTTACTAATTTTATGATTGACTTATCCTATATTAGCCTAGAGTGATCTACTGAGATAAAAAGAACATTAAGAAAATAGTTATAACACATAAACACAGCCTGACCGAAACACCCCTATAACTGCTAGTTTGCATTTTTTTAGCTTATCAGCTTATATATGGTACATTCAAGCTTTATAGCTTGTAGTGTATATTGCTACTGTTTCATTGCAAGTTTTTGAGTACCTGTGTTTGTTGAGGTGATTGTGGGATAAGCAAGGTCAAAAAGGGAAGGACCTGCCTATCTAAAAATAGGCAAGCATAGTGAATCCTCCTCAATTGTGGCTGAGGAGGAATAGCTTTGTAAGTGTTTACTGATTTTCATTCCACTCAGTTTCATAATATTAGATTTGTTAGTTTAGATCTTATTTTGTAATTATTTGATCTATAGTTTAGTTAATTGTAGTGGTAGAGTTGAACTTGATTGATATTTCTTAGTTTTATATAGTTGTTAGTATAGCTAAGTTTGTTCATTGACTGTTTGATTTTAGTTTAGTGCATCTATTTGTAGATTTGAGTTTGAATTGGATTGGTTTAGAGTTACTGTTTCATTTGGAAATAATTGCTATAGTTGCATATATTGAGTACTGAGTTTTGGTTGATCTCTGATCTAAGTAGCATTTCTCATTTAGAAATCTGTCATAGCTGAGATCTTAGTTGTTGCATAGCTAATTGAATCCTGTTGTTAGTTGCTGTTATATAGTAGTTATTGAAGGATTTGGAAGTGATACTGGTTGATTATAGGTTCTGTGTACTCTATTTGTCTGAATTGTAGACTTGATTTCACTTTGAGGGAGTGTTTGGGACTACCATTTGCTGAGTATAATTGTTGTTTGATTGATGATTTGCTGTCATAACAAGATTACTTAAGTATAATAATAGAATTCTAAATCTAAAAATCATAGGTGTAGTTCATTTAATAGTCAAATTAGTTTTCAATATAGCTTAACAGATGATATAACTGAAAACAGTTAGTATAGTTGTAGCAGAGTTTGAAAATTTACATTAGATAACTAAATTTAGTTTTATATTAGCTTATTATAGCTTTTAGGTGTAGCTTTGTTGGAATATAATTGAATTTAGTCAAATAAGTAGAGCATAAATAAGTCAACATCATTAGCAAAAATACTTAAAGGCTGCTGATCTGAGCTTGATTTTTAGCATTACCCAGTGGAATTTGGTGATAAAATTGTTTGATCTAGTGTCTTTGTATTGCCTTTGATCTTTTGCCCCTTTAGTTGGATCATTTGAGCTTATTTTCAACTGCTTATTGAGACTGTGAGACAGCTTAGTGAGACTGAGTTGCTGTTTGTCTTTAGAGGCCTGCTAGTGGGCTTACTTGCTTGAATTAGTGAATTTGTGTTTGTTTCTGAGTCTTATTAGAGTAGGTTTAGCAAGTTGTACTTTATCTTTGTTTCTGGAATTGCTTATTCTTGTTCTGCGCATTATTGTGAGCTTATTGCTTTGTATTTGAGTTACTGTGGTACTTTGAGTTAGATCTTGATCAAATCTTGCTTTACTGAGTTCATTGCATCATTCTAAGCTTGTGATTAAAGTTTCAATCAGTACTATTCACAAGTGCTTATTAATAAGCACTTGTGATAAGCAGTTTTCTCTAAAATAAGCGCTTAAACTTTTCATTTTCACTTCAAAATTTTATTCTGAGTTCTTTTTAATATTTTTGATTTTCTGGAATTTTTCCAGATTTTTCTAAGCCTTTAACTATTTTTCTTAATTACTTTTTGATATTATTCAATTTTAAATAGGATTTAATTACCAAAAATCAATAAAAATTCAGAAAATATTGTGAAAAATACAAAAATATTTTTAGAAATTCTTTTATAATATTTTAGAATTTTTAGAATTAAATTTTCATTTTTCCACTTTAATTTTCTATTTTTCCTTATTTTTAATTCAATTTAAATTCCAAAAATCAATTTTAATTCATAGAAAATAAATAAAAAGTCAAAAAAATATTTTTCTTTTTCTTAAAATTCTTTTTAATAGTTTAAGATTTTTAGAAAATTGTTTTACATTCGTAGGATCATTTTTCAATAAACGTCGCGTTTTAAATAACGCGGTTGCATTTCCGTTTTTACGTTTTTAATTTTGGTGCATTATTAGCTTGTACTCTTTGCATGTTTCATAATTGTTTGTGATTACTTGAGTATTTTGATTGCTATTATCACTATTTCACTTTTCAATTCACAGTTTCACGAATCGATATTCTCGATTCCATTCGCCTTCACTAGGAAACGACTCGGGTGATCTGTATTTTTCGCGGATCTCTTCTATATACTACTGTATAATATATAATTGGTTTTCACATTGAATCAATTTTTGGCGCCGCTGCCGGGGACCTAAAGAAAAACTGATTATTAACATTTTTTTAATTTTACTTTATTTTTCTGATTTTTTTATGAATTTTATTTTTTTATGTAAAAGTGTAATGAAACAGGATAAGAGAAATGGTTTGAGCTATCCGTTAACTAAAATAAGCTGAAAACTAAGATGTTAAAGTAGAATAAGCAGTATAAAAATGAACAATAAGCTGAGATTAATGGAAAGAAAAACTTTTATTAAAATCAGAAATTGCAATTACAAGAACTAAGCTAGATTACAACTAAATTTTGACAGCATTACTTTACTCTAAAAATTCTACACAAATGAGCTAGAAATACAAACTATATATAGGCGAGGTGAGAGTGAGGGGGTCTGATGCCAGGTTGGCAATCCTTGCAACTCATCTGTGCTTCTTCATTCAAACCACAGCCCTTCGATTCAATTGTGCTTCTTCAATCAAATTGTAGCCCTTGGATCAGGATATGATGCGTGGCATATCCAATCAACCCTTGCCATCTGTCCCATTCGTGCAATCTCTCTGACATGTGCTGAAATGCTTCTAGAAGTAGAATCCAATGATTGGTATGACGTGCATCCACCAATCCCTTTCTGCCAAGTGTCCTCCTAGCATCTCTTTTTGTCTCTGACACATGATCTGTCACGTGATATGAGCTTCTAGATGCCCCAGTGATGAGTTAATTGATGGTTGATTGAGTGGCTTGAACCAATTTGGATATTGGTGCATTAGGGTTCATGAGGGTGTAAGCTTTCTGGGTATTTTGGGGAAAAGGGGAAAACGGGTGTATTTATTTAATATATGGTCTGACCGGGTTTGGTATTTGGGTGGACTGGGTATGGATGTGGGCTGAAATGAGGTTGGGCTTGAGTTTGGACTAGTAATCATGGACTTGACCTTAATAATTTTGGATCAGGCTTAGACACATTGTAATTTCAAATTAATGGTAATGAAAATTACAAGGACTAATTGTGAAAACTTTCAAACTCCAAGGGCCACTTCTGCCAAACTTTCAAAATATTTCCAAGGACCATTTTTGCCAATTTTGAATAGATAAAGGACTGAAGTTGACTTTTTAGATCCCAACATTGACTTTTTGACCATCTTCCACTCTCGTGCCCGATTTTCCGGTATTTGCATGATTTTTCGTCCTTTTGTGATTTATCCGTACCTGCATGTTCACAACATAAAAACACATGTTTCTTGGAATATGTTAGCTCAATTAGTCATTTTGGGTCGGTATTTGGTCATAAAATGGTATGTGAATTAACACATACCACTTATCCTATATTAGCCTAGAGTGATCTACTGAGATAAAAAGAACAACAAGAAAACAGTTATAACACATAAACACAACCTGACCCAAACACCCCTATAACTGCTAGTTTGCACTATTTTTTTTATTCTTAGCTTATGACCAACTAATTTTATGCTTGAAACAATTTAACTAAACCAAATTAAAGCTAATGGAACAAAGATTACTCACAAAGAACATTAAGAATAAGCTATTGCAGATTAAACTAGATAGGAGCAGTAGGAATGTGATACTAAGCTAAGACACACATAAACCAAACAAAGGTATTTAAATAACTAGAACTAAGCCTAAATAAGCTAATTACTACAACAATAAGTTATTAAAAGTAGATATCCAGAAAACTAGAGATGAGAAGACTTACTTGCAGATTTTGATTGAAATGGAAATGGCTACAAATGAAACTAGTTACTTGTTCATTTATTTCAATGGGCAAATGGTCATGTAAAAGAGAAGCAATTTCAGAAAACTTGTTCATTTATTCAAGAAACTAGTTACAGCTTACAATCAACTTCAAATGAAAGATAAGACCACAATCCTATACAAAGTCTACTAATCTTAGTCTAGTTCCTATCATCTACTGCAAATGATATGCATAACCAGTATGATGATGAAGATGAAGATGCTCAAGAACCTAGTTTTATATCTTTAGGTCCTTGCCACCTTATAATTCATCTTCCTTTTCCCTTTTCCCTTCACCTCTGCCTCCTTCCCCTTTCCCCTGCTTCTATGGTAGAAAGCACCAGATCTTGGAGCAGGAAAACCAATAACCACTTCCCGTGATTTTGGAAATGAAGGGTTAGCCTTCCTTGTACGTGGTAGGGACCTCTCTGGTGTGGAAGGAGGGTTACATGACGGATCTTCATCTTCCTCCTCCGAAGAGGTACAAATGATAGGAGAAACACTTGGTATGTTGGAAGGATTAGGGGTGTTGACTTCGCTTGGTTCACCCCATATTATAGCATTCCACCTCTTCTCTCTCTCTTTTTCAGCATCTGAATCATCCAAATCTGAGAGAAGAACTCCAAAGATTTCTGATGGTGAGGGACTTGGAGGATTTTTATCATGTTTTCCCTTTTTGGCCTGTTCTTTGGTCAGACCTCGAGGGATGGTTGGTAAATGTATTGGAGGTGGTGATGTTAATGATTCCAAAGAATCAGATGAGTCAGAAGAGATGGTGATGATAGTGGGATTGGATGACATGGTTAATTGAAGGTTTTGGTAGATAATTGGGATTTAATTGAGAAATTAGGGTTTGATTATGAATTGGGGGTAATTGATATCGGTAAAATGTGATTTGGGGATTATTTTATAGGCAAAATTAAGATTTGATGGTAATTAATGCAAGTCAGATGACACGGTAAAAATCAAGATATTTTAACTCTTGAGTGATTCTGCTGATTGACTTTTTGATCAGCAGATTGACTATCAATTCTGCTGAAGGGTTAATTTTGAAATTGGATGGAACCGCTTTACACATCAGATTTGGTAAATAATTTGTTCCGATATTTTTGACCACAATTGGGTAACTTCCATTTTTAACCTATTTTGCATATCTTCGCCCAAAACTAACTTATTCCCCTAATAATCGATTTAAACCCACAATTCATTTGCATAATTCATCATTGTTTCTCTCAAATTCTTCATATGGCAACTCTTCAATTCAAGAAAGATCATAACAAAATTGCTTTTTTGAGTAAGACAAAAGAATCTAAATTCTACGACCCAATGATAGAGTTTTTACAGCGGTCCAAGATTCATTATGCTCTCACACATTTTCCAAATGTGATTTATGAATCTTTGGTGACACAATTCTGGGCATCTGCTACCAAAAGGTCTGACACAGAGATTGTATCTATTGTTGATGGAGATGAGTATGTGGTGACTGAAAGTTTGATAAGGACAAAGATTCATTTGGATGATGTGAATGGTGTGTTTCACTCCAATACTACAGAGATTCTTGCTGGGTTGAGAGAAGCTGGTTACCAAAACACTGACACTACTAAGTGGCTTAAGAATCAGTTTTGTCCCAAATGGAGATTCTTAGTGCACACATTGCTTCAATGTATCAGCAACAAGTCTGGTGGCTGGGATCAATTCTCTACCCAATTGGGTTGTGGTATTGTATGTCTTTCCAAGGGTTTAACTTAAAAATTTTCTAAGTTTATCTCTGAAAATATGATTGAAAACATTGAAAAGAAAAAACATAAGTTTTTAACGTACCCTAGGTTTCTTCAAATGATTATAGGCATAACAACCCAAGATAGAGTTCATTATCCCATAGGCGGTCTTAGTTCTAAACTGTTTGCCTCTATGAAGACTAATTATAATGGGGCACATCATCCTCTATTGGCTGCTATGTTACCACAAGGCAATGATGATGCAGGTGAGGGTGATGCTACTGGTGATCTACCTTCTGAAAATTCTGGTGTTGCTGCTGATGGTAATCCATCAGTAGTTAATGAGGAAGGACCTTCTAATACTGCTGAAGCATTAAATGTTTCTTCTGACCTACCTCCACCTTCCCCTAGACCTTTGTCACCTAGTCCTGTTCCATCACCTTCTCATATTGCTCCTGATGAGCAAGTTCCTGAGGTTGAGGAGACCATTCAGTCTCTTGGTACACAAGTACCTACACCTCTTGAGCCTGAGATTACTAGACAGACCACACCTAGTCCTGTAAGAGAGCCAATTAATGAAGGTTCTCCTAATGTTGTACATATGTCTATTTCTCCTGATAGGTTCAATGATGCTCCCATTACCACTGAGTAATCTGTTGGTGGAGCATAGGACCTTGTTTCTCTCACCTCTGTATATGATTTGCTTTGCAGGTATGTTAAAAGGACTAATGATCTTCAAAAAGAGTTTGCGGATACCAAATCTTCACTTGGTGGTGAGATTGATCTGTTGAAAAGAATGGTTCAGGAGTTAGAAGTACAACTTGATCAGCAGAAGAAAAAGAAGGTTGTGATTGATGCTGATGAAGTACATGAGGAGGGAAATTTGGATTCCCTTGAGATATTGGCTGAAGTTGCTCAACAGACTCATGCTTCTTCTCTCAAAGTTGCTGCACCATCAAAACCTCAGGGTTCTATTAAGTATCGAAGAAGGAATCCAAGATCTTATATTAGCAAAAGAGCAACAGTTTCTGCTGAAGTTCAAAATGTGGTTGCTGACACAAGGGTGTCTCTTCATGAATCTGTTGCTGCTGATAGTGGAAATATTACACCTGGTGGTGATCTGATTGAAGCTCATTCTTCAGATATTGCTATGAGTGATATTCCTTCTGAAAAGATCAATATTGATGTTGCACAACTTAATACTGATATGGGTCATGTTCCTGCTGAAGAAGTTAATGTTGAGGTTCACACATCAGCAGCTACATTCTTCTTTGCGGGCAAAGAATATAAGATGTCTCCTACACAAGTTACATCTGTTCTAGAACCTCTTGGACAAGGAGAGATATCTGCTGATGCACCTATTGATGAATCAACTGATGTTTCTGTTGGGTTTGCTGTTCAGGAATTACCTGATGTTGATATGCCAGGACCTTCTACTCTTAAAGGCTTTCATGATGATTATAAAGTACCTGAACAGACAGAGAATTTGGAAGATGAAACTGTTCTTGCTGATCTTGTCTCAGAAGAAGAAAGACTTGAGCAAGAAAGACTGTTCAAAGAATGGGAAGATCATAAGCAAAGCACATAGTTGGCAAAAGCATCACAAGCTAAATATGACTCTGAGTTTCAATCTGCTACAAAGAAGTAGGAAAGACAGAGAGAATTAGATGCTGCCATTCCCAACTTTGATGAAGCAGATTGGATGAATATTGGGGAACAAGTGATTGCTACTCCTGGGTTAGCTAAAGATATTCTTGGAAAGAATGTGGATGATGATGATGAGGATTTGCTTCCTGGATTAGTTGAGATAATGAAACGAAGGAAGAGAGGCCGATGAGAAAATTACCAAAGCAAAAAGGGATAAACCAATGACTCAAGCACAGCAGAGGCTTTTTATGAGAAATTATGTGAAGAGTCAAAGCAGTGCACTTTATAATAGTGCTTGGACTAGGCAACAAGTTTGGTCTCTTTCAGATGAACAATTGGTTCATCAGTATAATAGAATCAAGTCTAGATGTGAAAAGTATGGACTGAGTGCTCCTAAGCTAGTTCCTACTGTCCTTGCTGCTGATGCAGAACCACTTTCTAAGAAAGTCAAACTTGATGAAACTGTTTCTTCTAATATGCCTGGTATATCTTCATCTTTTTCTGCTGATGCTAGTTCTACTATGGCTATGGATGTTCCTGATGTTGATCAAGTATCTTTACCTGATACTTCTGCTGGTGTGACAACTGCTGCTGCTTCATCTGTTGTTTATAAAGGCAAAACCAAAGTTGTAGCAGAAGATCTTCCTTCTAGAAAGAGAACAAGAAGACAATTGGAGGAAGAAAGTTTAGGTGAAGAGGCTGCTAAGCGGTTGCAAGATGATCAAGAGGCTGACATGGCAAGATTTCATGAGCTAAAAGTGAGAGAAGTAGAGCTTGCAGTTGCTAGGGCTAAACAGATCAGGATGGCAATGGATGCACAGTTGAATCTCTTGTTCTTGCTTCTACTCAGGATTCTACTGAGGATTCATTAGTGGAAACTCATGCTGCAGAAGATGTATCTGCTGAGGATGTAGCTCCTGAGGAATCTTCTTCACCACATCATGATATTTACATTCCTGGGAGAAGAGCCAAGAGAATGGCAAGAGTGAGGACTTCACATTCAGCACACAGAGTAGTAGATGTTAATGCTGCTGATGCTTCTTTCATCCGAGAAGGATCCCCCTGAAGATTGGCCAGAGGGTGTCAGAGATATTTTGGTTCATTTGGAATTTTCTGATAATGGACAGATCAATACTATTTATAGGCTTGATAAAACTTCTCTGTCATTCGCATTTCTACAAGAAATTTTACATCTTGTGGATCATGTGGACTTAGACACTCTATAAGGGTTGGTTACCAAGCATTATGCTACTCATACTCCTAAAGGTGCAGGTTTGTATCTATTGGGAGATCTTCAAGTGCTCATGGATTCTACATCTCCAAATGGTGCTGGTTATGGAGTATGGAAGAACAATCAGCGGTGGAAAGTACAAAGTTGGAAATTTTATCCTATGCCTTATGTTCATGTCTTGGAGACTACATCTGGAATCAGGATAATCATGTTTCTTAAGAAGAATTATCCTTTGACAGTGCCTCTCATGGAGAAAATGCTTCAACATAATTTAGAGATTCCTCCTGATCCTGTTGGGAATGCAAGAATGTTTGCTGAATCTTTAGTTAAGTTGTTAAAATTAAGGATCAGAAATCCCAGAGCTCCATGATGGTATTTTGTTGTATATTTCTTTATTTATTAGTAAAAAAAACAAAAAAAAAAAAACAACAACTAACAGATTTGTATAGTCTTATGTATGTTGTATGCAGGTTATGGTTTTGGTTCTTTTAACACCTTCTCTGGTTATCAACTTACCTGATGTTGACTATTCCATCAAAAAGTTGGCTAGTCCAAAGGGTACAGCTTTGGTAAAGACAAGTCAAATATGTTGATAGTTGTAATAGTTTGCTAAAAACTATTGGGTACTCAACTCACCCATGCTTAACAACTGAGAGTTGAATGGTTGTCAATTGACCATGGATTTTTCCTTTTATGGATTCCAAATAATTGATTAGCCCATAAGTATATGGCTTGTGGTAAAGGCAGTGGAAAACCATATTTGGTATTCAATTTACCAAGGTAATTTACTCATCAGAACAATTGACTAGTCCTGAGCAAATGGCTACAGGTAAAGACAACTCAAATCCGTTTATAGCTGATGATTTGCTAAAAATCATATGGTCATCAGTGTACCATAGTTCTTAGTTGAACTGAAATATTTGGCTACTCCAGTAGTGATGGCTATTGGTAAAGAGACATCAAATCCATTATTTTCAATGATTCACCTCTCACAGGAGTTAACACACCTGGATGTGATGAGAATAGTATGAAACTAATATGTTTTGATGTACATTTGGTCATTTGTTGCTGCAAAGAATGGAGTTTTCAAGTTTTGCTGATCATAGAGATCCTGCTGATGAAGAGTCTTTGCTGATGATGTTCGAATTTAATCCTCTTGGTTTGTCACTTTAAAGATCTATCAAGAATCTTAACCAAGTCAAATTCAAGATTAGGGGAGGATTGTTGGGAATTCTGGTAAGCAAGAATTCTGTTGAAGGATACTGCTGAAGAGCTGGTTCCTGCTGAAGTAGTGTAACTGCTGAAGACTAGTTTCAGCATATTTAGTTTCAGCAGAAGTAGATATTCCGTATATTTTGATATTTAGTTAGGATATGCATGAGTTTATTTAAGAAGTGATAATGCATATCTTTATTAGTTTATAGAAGATATGTTTCTTGTGAAACGGTTTAGGGTTCCTTGACTATAAAAGGAACACACGATTATGTATTAGATACGCTTTTAGAATTTCAATATCAGTATTATCCAATGTTGCAAAAATTGTGAATCGGTACTGAGGCGGTCGGAGGCCTTGTAGCGTTTTTTAGCCGATTAATCGGCCCAAAACCTTGTAATCGCCGATTAATCGGCCGATTACCTTGTAAAACTCACTAAGTTCCAGGGCCTTGTAGCTTGTAATCGCCGATTAATCGGCCTTGTAGGCCTTGTTTTGCAACATTGGTATTATCAAAAGATCCATAGAGGATCAAGTGTTCTTAGTAATCAGTTGTGTTACTTGTGTTTGTTTCTGCTTTAGAATACAAGTTATAAGAGATTTTCTTTTAGTGTGTTTGTGATTACATAGACATAACTAACGATCCACGAGTGCTCAAAGATCTATCATGGTCTTAGGTTCAACAATTATTTTCCCAGGGACCATTTTTGACATTTCTTGAAAGTTCAGGGACTGATTCTGCCAAGTGTGCAAACTTTGCTCGTTTTTTATCTGTTTTCTATCCTTTTGCACCTGAAACATATAAAAACACTTTCCAAGAATATTTGTAGTATTATGTAGTGTTTATGTGTGTTTTTAACTATTTTCGTATTTTAAATGGAACAGAAATGATGAGTTTTTAGAGACTCGTCAAAAACCATACAATTTTTAGTAAATTGTCAACTAAAAACGGATTTGATTATCACATCAGAGCCGTACCCTCATGATGAGTCAAACTCTTTCTTGTCTGTTAAACATGGTGAGTTGATTACCATTTGCTGTGTAGTACAAGTACTAACACCATGTATTATTCTCAAAACAATTTTATTGATATCATCTTCTGCTTCAAAAAGTTTTAATCAAAAGACTTTACTGGTTTTGTGCTGCAAGCAGTACTTTGCTAAAGTACTGTTTGTCTAACAGTACCTTGAATAAAGTACTTATTATTCAAAAAGATTTATACAATAAAAATCATACCAGTAATTATGCATTATCATCATCTGAAGTAGTCCATTTTATAAACAATTCAATCACCATCAATGCTACTTCAGTCTCAGCTTCAACCTCCATACCATGATCTAGGATTCTGATCATAAGATCCCTTATAAGAGGATATCTTCTCTCTGCTAGCATATGTGTCATAGTTCCATCTTCTAATTCAAGTGAATGTACTCCTGCTGACTCAAAGAATCTCCATCTTGTAATTTCCCAATTCTCTTGAGTATTCCACAGAGCATCATTACTTGTTTCACTTTTCTCCCAGATGGTTATTAGATCACCCAGTAAGATCAATCCCACTCCTGTTGGTACAGTATTCTCAAAATAAGCTTGCACTTGTAAATACAAATGATATAGATCTTCTCTGTCTATCATGTGCAGTATATCCCATAACATGTTGAATACTGTGAAACTTTCATCTTCTCTATGAAAAATGAGATAATCCCCATCTGATGATTCTACAGTAGAAAATATAGAAATCTTAGACTTTTTCTCAGCATCTTCTATTTTCTTTGGATTCTAAAAATACACAACTCTTAGATAATTCCTAAGTTCATCAACAGTGTCTGTTCTCAGTATCTTGAGCTTCTTTTATAACTGATCATCATGAGTTGTCCTCTTTCTCTTTGATTTTCTTTTGTCAGCTTGTTCTTTTCTTTCCTCCTCCAGCTTCCTTTCTTTTTCAGAATCCATAGGAACAAAACTATCAAGCTCTCTTTTAATGGACTCTTGAACAGTATCATATAGTTCTTTCACCTGAGGATATCTTAACTTTTGTAAACCTTTATATCCTCTGCCTCTCAAAAAACTTATCATGGAATTTATTTCTTGAGCAATAGATGGTGGCCTTCTTGTTAGCATTAAAAATTATATAGAAAAGTGATCGTCATTCTCATATTAGGAACTTTGTCTTTGTGTCATTAAAGTATGTAATTGTCTAAGATAGTTGGGCATTGGACTTGGTAATCTAATATGTTAAGAGTTATGCTAGTAAGCCTTTTATAATTCATGTAAACCAAGTCCAAGCCCAAGTCCATTAGAAAGCCCATGAGGCCTTTCTATCTAACTATATAAGGCACTTACCTAGTCATTTGTAAGTGTGCTTGTGTGTGTTTTATTAATAAAAGCTCTCTTCATCTTATACTCTTTCTCATATAGTTAACGCCACACATATATCTATACAAGTCACCATCTTTCCTTCTTCTAGTGCTTATATTTGTGTTAAAGTTGATATATCTAAGGTCCTACAAGTGGTATCAATCGCCTAACAATGATTTAGGAGTGTGTGGAAATTGTTTTCATCAAGCTTTCTCTTTAAAGTTTACGTTTTTTCTTTAAAAACGTGGGCTTTTTCCTTAAAAGTTTTGATTTTTACGTGTTTTGGTGTTAAAGTTGTTGTTTTTATTGAAGTTTTAGTGATTCTAAGTGTTTTGGGAAAGATTTGATCAATAGAAACATGTGAAAAAAATGGTTTTGGTTGAAAAAATCGGATTTTTCACGTTTTCTGGCCATCTTACGCGTAACTTGGGTGAATTGTACGATTTCTTAGGTGTCTACAATACTGTTTACGCATAAGATTAAGTCAAAACCCCTTTCCTACGCTTAAGTTTAGTCAAAACCCTCTTCTTACGCATAAGTTCACTTTCCTACGCATAAGATTGATTTTCTACGCAAAAGGTTGGAAGTCTACGCATAAGATTGAGATCCTACGGTTAAAATCCTACGCTTAAGTCTGTTCCTACGCATAAGGCTACATTCTACGCTTAAGTTGGATTCTACGCATAAGTTTTCTACGCAAAAGATCCTACGCATAAATTTTCTTCAACGATCAGAGCTTACTCAGTACTTCCCTGACTTGGATAAGTTTGTGGAATACTTCGACACGGGATATCTTTCAAGCTTGGATAAGTTTGAGAGATCAATTTGGTTGAAAAAAACCTTACGCGTAACATTCTTACGCATAAACTCTAAGTTTACGCGTAAAATCAAAGTCTACGCATAAACAATAATGTTTACGCATAACCTTAGATCTTACGCATAACTTAAAGGTTATGCATAACATCTTACGCATAAGATTATTCACTGTTTACGCATAAGTTCAGGATTTTACGCGTAAGTTTTTGACTTTTGACAACCAAACTTCAAATGGCCATAACTTTTGAACCGTAACTCCGTTTTCGACGAATCAGCTGTCAAAACGACCGTGAGACCGAGAAGTTATTGAAGTTTTAAGGTTCTAGATCATTCAAGCCAAGCTTCGAGGCCCAAATCCACTCCGAACGGAAGTTATTGAGGTTTTAAGGTTCTAGATCAAATTTTTCACCATAAAAACTTGCATCAACTTACACTAAACACAACTCCTACTTCGTTGAATCGATCCAAGAATCAACTTTATCAATCTACACTTCATCAATGGCAACTCAGCAAGATATTCATGCAGCCGGTGCGGAAAACCGACATCCAATGCTTGAAAAAGGTGGATATCTCCCATGGACAAGCCGCATGCTTCGTTACATCAAAACAAAGCCTGATGGTAAATTAATGATCAACTCCATTACAAATTGTCCATTCAAGCCAAGACAAGTTCAAATTGAAGGTAATCCAAATACAACACCTCCTACTCAACCATTCGTGCGTGAACAAACAGAAGCAGATTACACAGAGGAAGACAAGAAGCAGATCGCCGCTGATGATATGGCAATGCATTTAATCCAACTTGGATTACCACGGGAGATCTTTGCTGCGGTCGACAGTTGTGAAACTGCTTATGCTATGTGGGAACGTGTTAGAAGGATTTGTCATAGAACAGAGATTGGACAACAAGACGTTGAGAACAAACTTCTTACTGAATGGGAGAACTTTACATCCACTAAAGGTGAACAGATTGAATCTTACTACACAAGGTTTTGCGCTTTGATGAATGAGTTAATCAGAAACAAGTTGACACCTCGAACAATTGCAACAAACATCAAATTCATCAATAACCTTCCAGAAGAATGGGGTCGTTATGTTACAATTGTCAATCAAACAAAGGATTTACATAAGGTGAATTATGATCAACTCTATGACTTTTTGAAGCAAAACCAAGCTGAGGCTAATGAAGTAAGGAAAGAAAGATTGGCAAAGAATCATGATCCTCTTGCATTAATTGCTACTACACCAACACCGCTACCAGTGAACACACAACAATCATCATCATCTTCCACTCACAACTACATGCAACCATCATACATTCAACAACCAACACCGGTCTACCAACAACAGTTCTACCCACATCAACAACAACATGTTATTCCACAACAGCAATACCAACAATTCCAAGAACCAGAATTCACTGAAAATGATGAAGCTACTGCAGCATTGACCCAAGCGTTTGCTTTTCTGTCAAAGGCATTCCAAGGACGTTATTCTACATCAACAAACAACAACCAAAGGATTTCATCGAACACTCGTAACAAGCAGATTGCTCAGCCGAGTTTCAATATGGGCAACGGAGGCCAAATAGTTGGAGTTTATGGGAATCAGCAAGGATATGCTACTGGAATTAACATGGGGAATCAGAATATGCTGAATACAGGGAATCAGAATGCAGGAAATCAGTATCGTCAGTATGCAGGGAATCAGTTGGGTCAGAATGTTGGTAATCAGGCAATGGGTAATCAGAATAGAAATGTTGCAGCTCCAGTAGTTGGGAATTTGGGAAATGTGAATCAGGGTAATCCGGTAAAGTGTTTCAACTGTCAGGGTGTAGGTCATATGGCAAGGAACTGTCCTACTAAGCCGAACAAGAAAGACACAGCGTACTTGCAGAAAGCATTACTGTTGGCACAAAAGAATGAGGTAGGGTTTCAGTTGAACGCAGAGGAGAATGATTTTATGGCTCTTATGGATGACATGGAAGATAGAGAAGATATCGATGCGAACTGCATATTCATGGCGAATCTTCAGGAAGCTAAGTATGACACAGATTCTGACACACTTCCTGTTTATGACACCAATGCACCATCTGAGGTATCAAATTTCAACACATGTCACAATAATGATATATTTGATATGTCTCCTCATGAGGAACAGCATTCTGAGAAGCTAGCACCCACTTATGATACATACCTGGACACGCCAAGTAGTAGCAATACTCCTTCAGCAACGCCAAATGTCACAATGGAGGCTTCGTTTCACAGCATGCTGAGAATGATGAGGAAACACGTGCTTTATTTGAATCATTATTGAATAATTGTCGTTTTGAAATTGAGAATGTGAAAAAGGTCAATCGCGATGTTAAGGCCGCGAATGTTAAATTGACCACTGAGCTTGAGAGTTACAAGGAAAATGTTAAAGCTTTTGAATTTCATAACAAAAGATTGTCTGAATTAGAAACTGGTTATCAAAATTCCGTTTCAAGGGAAAAACAATTGCAACTCAAGTTTGATACACTTGATGTTAATTCTTTCAAAAAGATAAAATCTTTAAACGCAGAAATTTCTGATTTACAAAACCAACTTTCTAAACAAAAATCAGCTTATACCAATCTTGAAAAAGAAAGGGACGAGCTGAAAAAGGACTTTGCAAAGAAAGAAGACAAACTTTTGGCCGAAATCGTAGAGTCAGAACACATGATTGCTCATTTAGAAGAATTGGTGGTTAAGTCGGGTTAGTCAAGTCAAACAATGAAAATGATTTCAAATCAAACTAATCCGATTTACCATACGAAACATAAAGTGGCTCTTGGTAACAACACCCCCAGTAATCTCAAGAAAGCTCAGCAAGAACAAAATGTTTTGTATAATGGTAATGTGATTTACACCAAACATGATCCTCCCGTCGTTCGGGATTCTCTGCAAACGATAGAACATGTCGAAGAGAGCATAAATAAAATGAAACAAAAGAATTTGAAACCCATTGATTACAACAAATTGTACAAACTTTCAGGAATTACTTTTGTTCCACAAAAACAACCATCTGTGTTTTCCATAAAATGACCATTTTCAAAAATGTTTTCTAAGAAAGTAATTGCTTCCAAATCTCTTTCAAAAATAGAACAAATGTCTTCTAACAACACTTTTAATACAAGTGAGGCCAGAGACATTTTGGATGACGTTAAAAAGAGAATTCAAGAACTTTAAAATATTGTTGCTTCTAAAACTACAATCAATGTTAACAACTGGCATTCCAGTTTTCATATTGAGCAGAAAAAAGTTTTTGAAAACGAAATTACTATCCCACTGAATAACATCAGTGCGAGGGTAATCCATTTTGAACAAGCTTTCTTAAAAGAAACAGCCGACTTTGTCAAGGACCACAAATCCCTAGTAAAGTAAGCTAATGAAACTCGTGAAAACATGAATGTTTTGGAAAACCTAAATGATTCTCTCTTCGAAGCTGTTATGACCACTGATATTATGTCCATCATTTTACAAACATACTCTGTTCAAGACGATGAACGACTAAGAGCTGAGACCTCCGCAATTGTTTCAAAATATGAAAATGCTCTTATAAAGCTTGAAAAAGAAAATGTGTCATATTTTAAACAACTTGATCGAAAAAAGGAAGAATGCAAGTATGACAAATTGTCATATGAGCGTGACTTAAAGAACATGAAAGAGCAAAATGATCTTTTGAGGGCTCAGCTTGAAAGTAAAAAAGGAAAGGGTGGGGAAACTAAGTTTACAAAACCATTGACTTCGGAGAAACCAAATGTCTCAAAGACGATTCAAAAACCAAAAATGTCAATTTCACGGTTTGCTCCAAAAGTCGATGAGAAAAAGAATTTGACAAAACCAGTCACTCCAACACCCTTGCCCAAGAAAAGTGAAAATGAAAAGATTGTTGATAAAGGAAAAGCAGTTGTCGAAACACCAAAAGTGATAGCACCTGGCCTTTTTAGGATTAGTCCCACTAGTGCGTCTGCCTCAACATCTAAGACAAATGACAAGTGCATAAAGGCTAATTCTAAATAATCTAGGGATGCTAAAAAGGACAACAATATAAATCCTAATGTGTGTGCCTTACCTTCTATAGGATTAGAAAGCACCTCTAGGAGCAGCAGACTAGAGCCTAGGAGCAATACAAGGAACAATAGAGTCTCGCCTGTTTCTACGAGTAGTAGCAAGAATAAAGTTGAAGAAGTAGAAGAACACCCTAGGAATTTATCGCTTTGTAATAAGAAACATGTTTCATCTGAATGTAATGTCGAAAGTACTGTTTCTAATGCATGTAATGACTCTGTTTGTTTAATATGCAAGAAATGTTTAATTAATGATGTTCATGATGAATGTGTTTCTAAGAATGTGAATGTTACGCCTGAATAGAAGAATGTTCCAAAAAGACCTAGTGCTAGATCCAGATCTATAGAACGATTAGTTGCACGATTTAGGACTACCACTATTAGTCGAATGCCTAGGAACTACCTTAAGTTTTGTATGTGGATTCCAACGGGTAGAGAGTTCACTCTTCAGAACGGCAAATTAGAAATAGCTCAAGCTAAACAAGTAGCAACTGTCTATGAGTGTGATTTAGATTTTACTCCTAACCCCATGGAACCAAATTCAAAATGGTTTCCAAATACAAACTCTTCTGTTCTTGGCAGGTTATCGAAATATGTCTTTGGATCGTCGACTCGGGTTGCTCCAAGCACATGACCGGGAATTTAAAGCTACTGATCAATTTCGTCTGGAAATTCATGGGAACTATACGCTTTGGAAATGATCATGTAGTAGCTATTCAGGGTTATGGAGATCTTCAATTTGGGAATTTTTTAATCACTTGGGTTTACTACGTCGAAGGGTTGGGACACAATTTGTTTTCAGGAGAAACACGGTTTTTTATAAGAAATTTGGTTGGTGATGATCTCTTAACTGGTAATCGTGGTACAAACTTGTATGCTATCGACATCAACCAAATGGCTTCTACATCACCAATTTGTCTTATGACAAGGGCAACCGAAACTAAGTCCTGGCTGTGGCATAGAAGATTATCCCATCTCAATTTCGACACCATCAACAAGTTAGCCAAACACAACATCGTCACCGGACTTCCTAAGTTCAAATAAACCAAGGAACACCTTTGTCCATCATGCGAACAAGGAAAAAGCAAAAGAGCATCATATAAACCCAAAACCGTACCTAGTTCGGAAGCAAGGTTACATATGTTGCACATGGACTTATGTGGCCCAATGAGAGTTGAAAGCATTAATGGGAAGAAGTATATTCTCGTTATTGTTAATGATTATTCACGATATACTTGGGTAAAGTTTTTGAGATCAAAAGACGAAGCACCAGGCATCATCATCACCTTTCTGAAGCGTATTCAAGTTCTACTTCAAGCTCCAGTAAGGATTATAAGAACAGACAATGGCACAGAATTTACAAACCAGGAGTTAAGAACTTACCTCGAAGATGTTGGAATTGCACATCAAACATCAGTTGTTAGAACTCCACAGCAGAATGGGGTAGTTGAAAGAAGAAACCGAACTCTTGTGGAAGCTGCTCGCACAATGCTGATTTTTTCTTGTGCACCACTATTCTTATGGGCTGATGCTGTAGCCACTGCTTGCTTCACTCAAAACCGATCCCTAGTCCATCCGAGATTCAATAAAACCCCATATGAGCTAGTGAACAACCGTAAACCTGACATCTCTTACCTTCACGTGTTTGGCGCTTTGTGCTATCCGACGAATGACAAAGAAGATCTAGGGAAGTTAAAAGCTAAGGGTGACATTGGAATCTTCATTGGATATTTAGAAAACTCGAGGGCATTCAGGGTGTATAATAGAAGAACGAAAAAGATAATGGAGACGATGAATGTGAAGTTTGACGAGATTTCACAGATGGCTTCTGAGAGATACGCTCTAGAACCCGCACTTAATCCGATGGCTTCTAATCAAAACGGATTAGGACCCGCACTAAACATGCAGACTTCTAGACACATCAGTTCAGGACTCGTACCTCAAGGAGCTCAGTCAACAAACACGGATAAACCTTTAGAACAAGATCTGGAAAATTTCTTCGAGTTAATGTTTGATGAATATTATGGTGGAACTTCGACAAATGCATCTCAACAACATTCCGCTGCACCCGCTCAAAACCATCAACCACCACCACCACCACAAGATGCATCTACAACAATCGAAGCTGAAGCACCAACTACATCAACATCATCTACATCTACTCAAGCAACTCCAGTTATTGAAACTGATCTACCAAGAGTTGATGAGCAAAACCAAAATATAAATTTTCAAGAAGAACCAACAAATAATTCAAACGATGTTGAGTTGGAAGATGAAGAAGTATTTGAAAACCCATTTGCAACAGACTCTGCTGAATCTTCTTCAAGGTTACAAGAACCATCTAACACACATTTGTTACACCCAAGGTACCCTTCTACGTTTCAATGGACAAAAGACCATCCAATAGAACATATTATTGGTGAACCTTCAAAGCCAGTTCAGACAAGGAGACAACTTGCCACCGATCTCGAATTGTGCATCTACGTTTGCTCAATCAGCCTCAAAGAACCAAAGAACATTCAGGAAGCAATGGCAGAAAACCCTTGGATTGAAGCGATGCAGGAGGAATTTCTTCAATACCTGTTACATGATAGTTGGGAACTTGTTGAACGACCACTTGATAAACGTGTTCTTGATCTCAAGTGGTTGTGGAAGAACAAACTGGATGAGGAAATGATTGTTATTCGCAACAAAGCTCGTCTCGTGGCTAAAGGTTATTCACAAGAAGAAGGGATAGATTTCGAGGAATCATTCGCGCTTGTAGCTAGACCTGAAGCAGTACGGATTTTCTTAGCCTATGCAGCTCACAAAAACATCACAGTCTATCAGATGGATATTAAGACTGCCTTCATGAATGGAACTCTGAAAGAAGAAGTGTATGTCAGTCAGCCAGAGGGATTCATCGACAAAGATCATCCAGACTACGTCTACAAGCTTAAGAAAGCAATTTATGGTTTAAAACAAGCTCCAAGAGCGTGGTATGACGAACTATCATCTTTCTTGCTCAAAAACAATTTCACAAAAAGAACGGTTGATGACACCTTGTTTATCAAAAAATTCAAAGATGACATTTTGATCGTTCAAATTTACGTGGACGACATAATTTTTGGATCAACCAATCCTAACCATTCAAAACATTTTGAAAATCTCATGAAAAGCAAATTTGAAATGTCCATGATGGGGGAACTAAAATTCTTTCTTGGTTTACAAATACATCAATCCCCTCGTGGTATTTTTATCAATCAAGCTAAATACACAATAGAGATTTTGAAAAAACATGGAATGGAAAATTGTGATTCTGTTGGTACACCAATGGTCACTTCACCAAAAATAGGTGCTGATTTGTTTGGAAAACCCATCGATCCGAAAAAATTTCGGAGCATGATCGGTTCTCTCATGTACCTAACTGCTAGCCGACCCGATATTCAATTTGTTGTTTGTTTGTTAGCACGGTTTCAGGCAAAGCCTACCGAACTTCACCTCAAAGAGGTTAAACGGATCTTTCGGTACCTATGAAGCACCATTAACATGGGACTTTGGTATCCGAAGGATTCGGGGTTTAATCTAACAGCATTTTCAGATGCAGACCATGCCGGTGATCAAGTTACAGCAAAGAGTACATCAGGTGGAGCACAATTTTTGGGTGAAAAGCTAGTAAGCTGGTCGTCAAAGAAACAGGATTGTACTGCGCTATCAACCGCCGAAGCCGAGTATGTGTCTCTATCTTCGTGTTGTGCCCAAGTTCTTTGGATGCGGACACAGCTCACAGATTATGGCTTTACTTTTGACAGAATACCTATGTATTGTTACTCAAAAAGTGCCATAGCCATCTCGTGCAATCCCGTACATCACTCTAAGACGAAGCATATCAAAGTCCGCTACCATTTCATCAAAGAACACGTGGAAGAGGGTACTGTTGAATTATTTTTCGTAAAGACAGATTACCAACTCGCCGATCCTTTTACTAAAGCCCTTCCAAAAGAATGGTTTGACTATTTAGTTCGACGAATTGGCATGCGAAGCCTAACTCCTGAGGAGCTAGAACGTCTTCTCGAATCTACTTGAAAAATGTTTTCAAAATCGCTTCGCTGTAAATATTTTTGAAAAACAAAATACAAAATTTGAAAAACCAACAAAAACAAAATATAAAAATATAAAATTTTCAAAAAATACAAAAACAATATAAAATCAAAAAATCCAAAAATATTCTTCTCACGACATGTCTCTCGTATAAATCAATATTATGTACGTTTCTAGAAATGTCATTCAACAATGATACGGATATGTACAGATGCTTGAGCGGGAGTTCTTTAAAAAGTTTTTCTAAAAACATGTCGTTTCTCAAAAGTTTCTTCACTATGGCTTTCGTATACATCAGTACGAAACTCGGACCCGAACAATGACTTTTGATTATTTTCAAATCAAGGACTCGTACGTTCAATGACGAAATCTTTTTTTCAAAAAGTTCGAGTCTAAACAAACGAAAAAGATTTCAAGCATAAACTCGTTTTTCTAGCAAAATTCTTGAGCACTTTTTCAAGATTGTTCAAAAGATTTCTCAAAATCTCTCAAAATTAGTGCTCAAGAAAACTCCCTCTAAACCCTTAAATCGATTTAAATGAGCTATCATTAAGGGGGAGTATAAACAACTAAAATGTTCCAACAATATGCTATTTTTGAGGGGGAGAAGACATGATTAAAATGTGATCAAAATGTGTAAAGATTGTGGCTGAATCTCAAAAGGGCTCGACTCAGATAGTACCAATGAATTGATGAAGCTTAAAATGTTAGTAATCGAAAAGACTTGTCCTGGACGGGTAATAATTTCAAGCTAGTCCAACTAGTGATGTAAGCGTGTCTCGAATAGGACTTGTCTGAGTAGAATGTACCGTATCGAGAGACTTTCTTTGGACTTGACCAGGACGGGTAATAACTTCAAGCTAGTCTAACTAGTGATGTAAGCGTGTCTCGAATCGGTCATGTTCACTGAAAGTGGATCAATTCAAAAAGTGCAAACTCCTCTCGCATGTGCAAATTTCTTAAAAATTCATGAGCACGTGTGAAGGGGGAGTCCTTCAAAAGTTGCAAAACTCTCAAAGTGGTAACAACAAAGTGTTTCATTATCATAAACACTTTGAGAGATTTTTCATAAATGGTTTCATGGCAATTATAGGATAGTCATGGAGTTATAAGGTGACTAAGGTTAGGGAAAACCGTCCTATGATCCGCCAGAGCCGGAGGGATCTACCCAAGGACAAATCGAATAGATTAGAATTAGAAGTCCTTAGGTATGATTGAATAAAGGAGAAAATGAGAAAGGAAAAAGAAGGGGTTGAAGAATTAAAAAGAATAATTATGAAAAAGGGTGAAAAGAAATAGCCCTCCAAATGTTCAACCTTAGGGCAGACACCGGGTACAATTCGTATGCTACTGGTTGTTACTAAGGTGACACCGGTATTGAAGACAAGACGTCATGGACCCAGTGACGCACTGCACTTAACCTTCTTAACCACTCAAGTTCTCTTAAAAGAGCTTGTTTCATTCTCACGGGGAACCGGTGTAATCTATCGACCTGTCTCTTAGAGATGGTTGATATTGAAGCAGGAGACCTCTCCCTAATCTCCGCATAGGAAACGAAATGTGCACTTATCGAGTCTAGAGCCCCGAGATTCATCAAAAGATCTCATAGGAACACATAATATTCCTACACTGGTTGTTCATCATTAAGGACGCCAGATGTAAACTTAAGAGTCCTACGCAGATCTTAGCAATCTGCCAGAACATTTATGAGAGGATTCATATTTGTGATTCTCAATGATTGAATGGAAATTCCTGCCAGGGTCAACATCATACAGCCCTGACAGGAGGTCACTTCGGTAATTCCTTATGGGTTACGCTTAGTGTTCGCGGTGGTTTCAAATGGTCTACAGTCGTAGAGTGATCCCCAGCGACTCACCCAGTCATTGAGCTACTAAGTAGGTCTTGTAAGCTCCCTCGGGAGTATCTGACATGGGAACGGCCTTGGTAAGGGTTAGAAGGAGTCTTCACACTATGCTGTTGACGATCTCTAATTCTTATCAGTAAGTACCGGATGTTTTATTGCTAACTGTTTACCTGCAGATATACATCATCTCCATGGCGACAGATTCCGCATGCTCATACATACATCTGGAAGTTAATTAAAGCTCCCTCAAAGATCTATACAACACAAAGTTCAAAGAAAGATTCTACGCCAAAAAGTAGAATCTACAAAGTATAAAGACTAAAGATCAAAGTGAAAGAAAGGGAACTACGTGCATATGAATATCAAAGTCCAAAGATGTATGAGCATGTTGGAATGGCGAACAAATACCACAGACGCAGAAGTGACGAAAGGTAGATTGCTCCACATCACAAAAGAACAAAGAATGATGAAAAGTCAGTCATCAAAGTTCACAAAGCATGAAGGAACGAAGACTAAAGACTATTCTACAACGACACACAAAGTTAAAGACAAAGCACACGGAAGACCCACTCACGTGGAGCATCATTCGAATGACCACCCCTTAGGGGGAGATTGTTAGCATTAAAAATTATATAGAAAAGTGATGGTCATTCTCATATTAGGAACTTTGTCTTTGTGTCATTAAAGTATGTAATTGTCTAAGATAGTTGGGCATTGGACTTGGTAATCTAATATGTTAAGAGTTATGTTAGTAAGCCTTTTTTAATTCATGTAAACCAAGTCCAAGCCCAAGTCCATTAGAAAGCCCATGAGGCCTTTCTCTCTAACTATATAAGGCACTTACCTAGTCATTTGTAAGTGTGCTTGTGTGTGTATTGTGTGTGTTTTATTAATAAAAGCCCTCTTCATCTTATACTCTTTCTCATATAGTTAACGCCACACATATATCTATATAAGTCACCATCTTTCCTTCTTCTAGTGCTTATATTTGTGTTAAAGTTGATATATCTAAGGTCCTACACTTCTTGTTTGAACAATTGGCTTCCTTGATTCTCTTTCATATTCATCATCCAAATCAGCTTGCAAATTTCTAGCAGCTTCTTCATTCTCAGCAATCTCAAAAGCTCTTAACTATGCTAAAGTGAACTTATTCTTCTTCTTCTTGGATACTTTCATAATTCCCTTTCCTTTATCTTTAGGATCCAATTCTTCAGTAGATTCAGAAGAAGATTGTGAGACTTGAGCTTGTTCAACACCAGGAATACTAATACCTCTTGGTCTTGAAATATTGAGCATAATTTGAGCAATAGTCTCATCATTACTAGCAGTATGTTCCTTTATTTCTTCTTGCTGAATTGAAGGACCAGCTTCTTCATCAAAAATTCTTGTTGAAGGACCAGCTTCATGAACATTCAAAGTAGCAGTACCTTGATCCGAAGTACTTTCAACACCAGCACTTTGAGCATCAGTACCTTGAATATCAATATTTTGATCAGCAGTACTTTGAATATCATCACCTTGAGCACCAGTACCTTCCAAATATTCACTCTTAACTTGCTAAATAGCAATATTTTCTTCTTCAACAACTTGCTCAGCTTTATCAATTTTTCTTTCAGCAGTACTTTGAGCAATGTCTTCAAAAACTTGTGTATCCTCAAAATGCATCATATTATCTTCTTCTCCATGAGGTTTAGCATCATCTTCATTCAAATTCTCATCCAAATTCCTCTCTAATGTGAATGAAGATTGCTTTCTAAGTTTCTTCTTCTTAGACTTAGATGCCTTCTTGGATTTATGACCACTCCTTCTCTGTTGCTTCACCCATAACCTGTGATGGTTAACTAGTGGCCAAACATAATTTCTTAACATTTTCAACTTAGCCTTCAGCTTCAATATCTGATCAGCTTGAGCATCAACCACCTTTTTCAGCCTTCTGAATTCTCTAGTCAAAGCATAAGTATCCATCTCTCCTTCATCTCCTCCAGATGTTTGAGACCTATCTGTTGAAGTATAATCATTGGGAGATGGTGGTTGATTCACATCTTGCTCTGAATCAGTATGACCAGTACCTTGCAGAGAAGCAGTACTTTCCTTTGAAGCAGCTTGTTGAGAAGTACTTTCTCTTGAAACAGTTCTTTTCCTTGAAGCAGGAACTGGCAAAGAAGTAGTTCTTTCACCTGAAGCAGGATGTTCAGGTGATTCACGAGGTGGTGTTGGAGTATGTGCTGAATCAGAATGCTCATTATCACTAGCTGCATCAGCTTGATCTCTTACAGCCTGTGCTACTTCCAATATATGAGCAGTCAAAGGTGTATTACGCCCAGAAAACTTAACACTCTTGTTAGCCATGAAAGTAAACACCTTTGCAGGAAGTACAACAGTAGGTAAAAAATGTTGAGGTTTTGAAACATCCTCAAGCTGTTTGTTCAAGAATAACTGAATAAATCTAGGATACATCAAAAATGGTGAACCATTATTGATGTGAGTAAGCATACCATCAAGAATCATGTATGAGAAATTAAAAGGTTGATTGGTAGCTAATCCCACTAATGCAGAAGCTATGGCATGACCAAATTGATCCCAACCAGTACTTTTGGGACTCAAGCAGTGAAGTAAAACATGAATAAGGTACTTCCAATGAGGACTAAACAATGCCTTTTGAAAAGTAAGTTTAGTGAGAGCACCTTCATACCCTATATCTCTGAGTGCATCCCAAAGTACTTGTCTATCAAAGAGAACAGTACCTTCTTCATCATTAAACAATAAGGCTTCCCTTATTGTGGCCTCAGTGATGCGAATTGGTCTTCCAGCAACCATAGTTTAGATAAAATCTTCTTCTTCTTCCAAACCAGATGTAGCCGTAGCTCAAAATTCTTGAATCCAGGGTCCAATGATGTCAGGATTCACAAAAAGAGCATAGTTGATTGATGACTCAGTGAGAAAATCAATGATAGCATGAAAGTCAACATTCAACTGTGTCTTATCCAAATTAGCAATCATGTTGTGTTTGCTAACTGTTGGATGATTTGCCATTGATTTGTTTTGGAAGAGTATGTTGATCGGTGGTGAATTTGTTTGAAGTTTGAATGAATGGAAAAGAAGAATGATGATGGTAAATATAGATGGAAGAGATAATCACATAAAGAGATAATATTCAAAAAATCACGGAACAATAAATGCTTTTACCGTTATTTTTGGCATTTATTTCCTCCGTATCTTTTGCAAATTAGTTATCCCTTCTTTTTTACCGTTGGAATAGTACCCTAACAAAACAGTACTTTCCACTAAGTGCCAAGCAGTACTTTCCAAAGCAGTACTTTCAAACTAATACTAAGCAGTACTTTGCTTAAAAGTACTTTCCATTCACAAACAAAAACATCTTCAAAATTATAACTATGATGCCTCCCCTCAAACAAAGAATAATTACTAATGTCTCCCCTCAAATGTAGCTTATAATTAATCATCCCAATACTCACCACTAAATGAGTGAATCTTGGAACATCAGATCCCTTTATGAGTAAATCAGCTACATTATCATCTGTGTGGACTTAAACCACATTTATAAGCCTGTGCTCATAACAATCTCGAATAAAATGATGCCTAATTTGAATGTGCTTGGTCTTGGAATGATAAACAGGATTCTTCACAATGAAAATTGTACTCTCATTGTCAATATTGATAGGAGTATTCTTGAAATTGAATCCATAATCCAAAAGTTGATTCTGAACCAAAGCACTTGTCCATAACAACTTGCAGTTGCAACATACTCTGCTTCAGTGGATGATGTTGCTGCAATTGTTTGTTTCTTACATTGCCTTGAAACTAATCTCCTTCCAAGATATTGGCATCCTCCAGTGGTTGATCTTCTGTCATAATTATCTCCTGCATAATCACTGTCTGAAAAAGCTTCCAAATGAAGAGGTGACTCCCTAGGATACCACAACCCTAACATAGTTTGTTGCTTGAGATACCTAAAAATCCTCTTGACTGCATTCATATAAGAAACTTTGGGTTTTACCTGATATCTTGCACATAAACACACAACAAAAGAAATGTCAGGTCTAGATATAGTTAAGTACATAAGACAGCCAATCATAGATCTGTATAGTTTAACATCCACATCTTCTCCATCTTCATCTTTCCCTAATGGTTTATTAGCATTAATGGGTGTGGAGGCTGGCTTGACAGTGGTGAAGTTAAACCTTTTAAGAATGTCAGTGACATACTTATCTTGACTAATGAAGGTTCCACTGCTTTATTGTTTAACTTGAAGCCCCAAAAAGAAAGTTAATTCACCCATGGAACTCATTTGAAAATCTTGTTGCATGAGCTGCTCAAATTCTTTCACCATAGACTGTTTGTGGCTCCAAAAATGATGTCATCCACATAAACTTGGACAAGCATAATATCCTTTTTATCTATTTTGATAAACAAAGTCTTATCAATTGCACCTCTCCTGTAGCCATGTTGCAATAGAAAAGTGGAGAGTCTTTCATACCAAGCTCTAGGAGCATGATGGAGACCATACATAGCCTTAATAACCTTATAGACTTTGTGTGGATGTGCATGATCTTCAAAACAGGAGGTTGTTTAACATAGACTTCCTTTGTGATAGTGCCATAAAGAAAAGCACTTTTGACATCCATTTGATATACAGGAAATCCCATACAAGATGCAAAAGCCAGAAACAACCTTATAGCTTCAATTCTTGCCACATGAGCAAACACTTCATCATAGTCCACTCTTTCTTCCTGTCTATATCATTGTGCAACCAATCTTGCTTGGTACTTGATGACATTCCCTCTTTCATCTCTCTTAATCCTGAAAACCCATTTTATTCCAATTACTCTATTACCATCAGGTAGATCACATAATACCCAAACATCTTGAAGCTTGAATTGTAGAAGTTCTTCTTGCATAGCTTCAACCCAACTCTCATCAGCTAATGCTTAAGATATCTTCTTAGGTTCTTCTTGAGATAGAAAACAAGCAAATAGGCACATTTGCTGATCCTTGTGATTCACCCTGTATTGTTTATAGACAAAGCTAAGTAAAGCATTATGTTGGTTAGAGAGATTCTTAGCCTTTGTTCTTGTGAGCACTCCTGAAGTGGAAGGTCCAATAATTTTACTAGCAGGATGATTGATGAGGCAAAAAATGATCCGTTTTTAGGGGGTCATTTAAGCCCGAATTTGAATTTATTTGATCAAATATTGCCCTAAATTGTTCCTTTTGTGATTTTAGGTACTTTGGGAGTGAAATCTGGAAAAGGAAGCAATTCGAACGTTTTTGGAGCATAAAAGTGAAGAAAACGCCAAAGTCTTAATTTTCCATGCTGGGAACAGTAGGTGACGGCGTCAAGAGTAATTTCCTGACGGCGTCAAGAGCAAAATTCCATGACGATCCAGTAAAGATTTGACGGGGTCACGAAGGTAGGGCGTCAAGAGTAAAAGTCATGACGGCCTGGAAATGATTAAGTCTTGACGGCGTCAAATGTAGATCAAGGCAGTCCGAGAATAGTTTTGGCGGCGAGGTGACGGCGTCACAATGTTTGTCTTGACGCCGTCAGACCCCTTTTCCTATATATAGTTTTCTAATTTTCACATTAAAAAGAGAGAAGTTTTGGAGAAACCCTAAGTACGAACTTGGTGCGAATTTTACAGGTTTTTCAAGGGTTCCAAGCCCTTGATACCTTTCATGTGTAATTGAGATAAGTGTTCTTTCAATTCAATCAATATGTCTATGTGTTGGTTGTCTATATCTTGTTCTTGTCTTAATTCCATCATGTTAGGCTAGATCTATCTTGTGTTTGCTTGGATCTAATGAAACCTAGATGTTAATTATGTGTTGATTACTTGTTTATACTTGTCTTGGATGAATGATTTATATGTTAGGCTTAAGAAAACTGGCAGATCTCCAATTGGTAACATGCTTGAACGTCTTAAGAAACATGAACCGACGCGCACTAGGTCTTTATTGGTTGTATTTAATGCATGAGCCACTGTTTACAATCCCTATAGTTGTGCTGGGCATGGTGTAGGAGGAGATAAGAGCTCATAGAACTGGGGAGTTAAGTGTGCCACCCCATGAATGGTATTAAGGAATACGAATCGTCATCCATGCATATATAACAAGTAATTAACGTGTAAAAGATGTCTAGGGAGTAGTGAAATCTAAGTAAACACATTTTCTCCACTTATTGCTCACAACTTTAGTATAATTTAGTTCATTTTTATTTCTTGTATTTTATTTTGATTGCATCTTTAGTATTGGGTTAGTTGAGTAGCAACTAATTCCGCCCAAATCCTTCAAACCCGAGAATTCTAATTGCTTTCTAAAAAATATAAAAACACAAAAATAATCATACCTCGCCTTTAGAACTAGTATTTAGGTTTTCTAATCCTAGCGACACTATTCCTAGCTGAACGATCAATCCCCGGTACTTGTCACTATACTATACTACAACGATCAGGTACACTGCCTGGTGGGGGTTGTAAGCTTCTCAAGATCCCTTGAGAGGTAAAGCCTGGTGTGATTCCCACGTATCAAGTTTTTGGCGCCGCAGCCCGGGGAATAGTTATTGTCTAGGTTAGAATCTCTTTTTATTAGGTCTACTTGCTAGATTCCTTTCTAGCAAGATTTTATTTTTATTTTTAGGTTCTCTTTAGTCTATCTTTTTCTTTGTGCCTTTGTTAGTAAATCAAATTCATTGACTATTCCATTGACCATTATGAAAAACTCGAATCCACCCCTTTCCCCTAGAGAAGTAGCTTTGTTACGTGAACAAATTGAGAGTGAGATTAGGGAACTTAGGGAGCTTAATAGCTTGATCAAGGTTGAGCTCGAGCATGCATTTAGTGACCTAGCGACCGCCTTGTATTCAAATGAGGACCTAGGGCCTAATGACTTTGTGAATGTTATTGAGGGACTTGAAGAGGGGGAAATAGATCCGAAGCTTAATGACTATTTTAATCTATACCCCACTAAGGAGGAGATTGCATATTATAATAATCTTATTGATAACCCGCGATCTCCTTTCATCATAATTGAACCTAAGATCAAGAGAGGCGATCCTAAGAATGCTAAGATACCATGTATGATTGGATATAGGCACATTAGCAATGCTTACATTGACTTTAAATCTCCAATCAACATTATGTCCTCAACTGTTTATAATGATATAGTGAAAACAAGACTTGAACCTAGAAGGGATCCCAAATACCCCGGTGGAGTTTGTAACTTTGTCGGGAGAGTTAAAGGTTTACATGTCTTTGTTGGTAATTTCACTTTTGTCACCGACTTTATGATTGTGGAGGATCTTGCTAATGTTATTGATTGTCGATTATCCAATGTTGTGTTTGGCAAACCATTTGTTGAGGAGTCTAAGTTGGAATATGATGAGATAGAAGGAACGATCCGATTTGCAAGTAACACCGATAGTATCACTTATAGGATGCCTAATAGGATGAAAGAATTTCGATTTATATCCCGTTTTGATAAGGACAACGTTGGTGCTTTTGAGGATACTAATGAGGAGGATAAGAAAAAGGGCATGGATTATGTATAGGAAAAAAAGAGTCTTTCTTACAAAGATTGCTTGGCCCTTGGACCTAGGTATAAAGTCGATAAAGAATTTGCCCAAATGATTTTGGGGGCGGTTGAGAAAAAGGTGATTGGTTTCTACATGGAATATCTACAATCAGAGAGTGGAACCAACGATGAGGTCACGTAGTAACCCATGACCTTGAGTCTAGCTACAAGACTCGTAAATAAAGAAAAGCGCTTCTTGGGAGGCAACCCATGTTTTGTGTGATTTTATTTTGTTTGTTTGTTTGTTATTTGCTTCCGTATGCATGTTTAATTTTTTTTATTGTTGGTAGATCTTGTCTCTAAAGTAAAAAGTGGAAATACTTTACTTTGTTGTTTCGGCCTAGTCTTAACTCCATACAAAAGTATTTTAGCAAAAGATAAGTGTAAGGGGAAACCCCAAATATGTTTTCAAGAAATAAACCGATCATGATTCTCCACAATATTAAATGAACATGTATATTCGTATTTGTTAGAGTCGAATGCTTGTATTGAGTCATAATGAAGTTTTGCAGGATTTTCCAGGAAGTAGGACCAAGTTTTTCCAGAAATTTTCCAGAAACTTAACATAAGAATTTCTGCAGGTCACTTCTGACGGCGTCAAGAGTTTACACTTGACGACGTCAAGTGTAAAAATCTGGAAATTTTACCAATTTTGTTTTTCTAACGGAGTCTTATGGTTTTTGTGAATTATTAAGTTTTATAATCTCCAGGAGATCTGCAAACTTCATTCCACAAGCATTATATCTTATCTTGTTTTCTAGGATTTAGTAACTTATATAGGATGCCGCCGATTTTACGCGAGGTTGTCTTGTCTATTTTATCAGGTTTTACAGGTTATGTATGACAAGAAGATGATTTATATTCTGGAAGGGAAGCTTTGATTGTTCATTTTCTTGGAGGAAGATTTAACCTGGCCACCTTATTATCCATACCGAGCGAATCAGGGGAGTATTTGATTTCATTCTTTTTACTTATTTCACTTTTACATTCTTTACTTGAACATTGGGGACAATGTTCATCTTAAGTGTAAGGGGAGGGTAAAAAGATGATACCTTACATATGCACTTTCGCTTGAGTTTGTTTTGTTTAATGGTAGATGTGTAATAAAACTATGAGAAATACTTGTTAGTGCAATTTTAGCGCCAAATTTAAATTTTTTTACAACATTTAGGAGTGAAACTTTAGCCATAGCAAGCGTCTCATGGATAGGAGATTGTATGACTAGCACATAACCGTATATTCAGAAAAATTTTCCACCTAAAAATGTGAGGTTCGCCTTTAGATTTGATAGGAAAAGCATTTACTATTAGTGCTTATGAGTGAGCCGGTAGCATTTAGATTCTAGAACTTGCGTTAGTGATGCATCCCGAGACCGCTAGTGAGACTACATTCGTGTAGTAGGATTTACTACATGATAAGAGGCATTAGGATTACCCTTGTGTTAAACCTGTATTATAATTACTTGACCATTTAAGTCATATTACTTGGCTAGTTAAGTCAACTAATTTTCCCACACCCTTAGCGTTGTACTCATTTTTAGTACACGAAACCCCTAGTACACCCCTCAGAGCCTATCTTTTCGTTTCTAACTTTAAGCATCTTACATAAAGGAAGAATTTGTTACACCCCACTTAAATGTACAACCAAATCGCCTTAGCCTTCCGTGTATGCGCTCATTTTTAGTGCATTATTGTTATTTGTTAAACCCTAAGTTAACTATTTAATTGATTACATGGTTGCTAAGTCAAGTCATATCTTTGTACATATTGTTTTGGGACGATTGGGACTCATGGGTAAGTACTTATATACGTTAATCTTAAAAGTGCTCCGAGTGTTTTGATTTTCTCAATTCGAGTCATTAGATTAGTTAATTGTAAAGTATGTAAAGATTCAAGTGTAAGGGGAGTGTTCATTCCCTATGATGTATGCACAAAAAAAAAAAAAAAAAAAAAAAAAAAAAAAAAAAAAAAAAAAGAAAAAAAAAATCTAAAAAATTAAGAAAAAGAAAAAAAAAAGGAAAAAGAGAAAAAAACATACGGACTACCATCCCTTTTCATTCTATGTTCATTTTATGTTTTTGTTATTTTTCATTTATTAGCTTAAGTCGAGTCTAGTCTTGGCTTAGCAACGCCATATTGTACATGTAATTAACCAAGATTGTTAACTCACCACCAGTAAAACTTCCTTTATCCAACAAAACCATGTATTTCATATCCCTACACCTAACGTTACAACCCTTTAAAAGACCTCTTTGATAGTTTATCCTAGGTGCTTACGCCATGTGGTGGAGGTTTGATCCTTTCCCAAGCCTATGGTAATCTATTTTGCTATGACAGGTAGTGAGAGATATCTTCCGTTTCCATATTGTAATTTACACTTTATTACACCCGAGAGATGTGAGTATCTAAACACTATTTGTGAGGTGCTTGTGTATGACCTCCGTGCTTGTCTATTGGTCTTTAGTGGAACGATTATTTGCTGTAATTACTTTTATATTAGTGTTAAATGACCCCTAACTTGTCTTTTGAGTAGAATAAAAGCGCATTTGCTTGAGGACAAGCAAATCTCAAGTGTAAGGGTATATGCTGAGGCGAAAAATGATCCGTTTTTAGGGGGTCATTTAAGCCCGAATTCGAATTTATTTGATCAAATATTGCCCTAAATCGTTCCTTTTGTGATTTTAGGTACTTTGGGAGTGAAATCTGGAAAAGGAAGCAATTCGAACGTTTTTGGAGCATAAAAGTGAAGAAAACGCCAAAGTCTTAATTTTCCATGCTGGGAACAGTAGGTGACGGCATCAAGAGTAATTTTCTGACGGCGTCAAGAGCAAAATTCCATGATGATCCAGTAAAGATTTGACGGCGTCACGAAGGTAGGGCGTCAAGAGTAAAAGTCATGACGGCCTGGAAATGATTAAGTTTTGACGGCGTCAAATGTAGATCAAGGCAGTCCAAGAATAGTTTTGGCGGCGAGGTGACGGCGTCATAATGTTTGTCTTGACGCCGTCAGACCCCTTTTCCTATATATAGTTTTCTAATTTTCACATTAAAAAGAGAGAAGTTTTGGAGAAACCCTAAGTACGAACTTGGTGCGAATTTTACAGGTTTTTTCAAGGGTTCCAAGCCCTTAATACCTTTCATGTGTAATTGAGATAAGTGTTCTTTCAATTCAATCAATATGTCTATGTGTTGGTTGTCTATATCTTGTTCTTGTCTTAATTCCATCATGTTAGGCTAGATCTATCTTGTGTTTGCTTGGATCTAATGAAACCTAGATGTTAATTATGTGTTGATTACTTGTTTATACTTGTCTTGGATGAATGATTTATATGTTAGGCTTAAGAAAACTGGCAGATCTCCAATTGGTAACATGCTTGAACGTCTTAAGAAACATGAACCGACGCGCACTAGGTCTTTATTGGTTGTATTTAATGCATGAGCCACTGTTTACAATCCCTATAGTTGTGCTGGGCATGGTGTAGGAGGAGATAAGAGCTCATAGAACTGGGGAGTTAAGTGTGCCACCCCATGAATGGTATTAAGGAATATGATCCGTCATCAATGCATATATAACAAGTAATTAACGTGTAAAAGATGTCTAGGGAGTAGTGAAATCTAAGTAAACACATTTTCTCCACTTATTGCTCACAACTTTAGTATAATTTAGTTCATTTTTATTTCTTGTATTTTATTTTGATTGCATCTTTAGTATTGGGTTAGTTGAGTAGCAACTAATTCCGCCCAAATCCTTCAAACCCGAGAATTCTAATTGCTTTCTAAAAAATATAAAAACACAAAAATAATCATCCCTCGCCTTTAGAACTAGTATTTAGGTTTTCTAATCCTAGCGACACTATTCCTAGCTGAACGATCAATCCCCCGGTACTTGTCACTATACTATACTACAACGATCAGGTACACTGCCTGGTGGGGGTTGTAAGCTTCTCAAGATCCCTTGAGAGGTAAAGCCTGGTGCGATTCCCACATATCAATGATGTTTATGAACTCTTAATGTAGGAGTTGGTGAAACTTCAAGATTATCTTCCAAATTTGTGAAATCAGGATCTTCATTGGAATTTGAGAAAATGCCTTCATTATTCAACTCATCATTAGTATCTTCTAACCCAGGCATGTTTGGATCATTCAAATCATCAGTATTGATCCAATTTGATGTATCTAAGACACTAGAAGTACTTTCAAATGGTTCAGCAGTACTTTGATGCAAAGTACTGTGAGAGTCATCTGTGAGTTTAGCCTTTTTCTTTTCTGCTTCATAAGCTCTCATTTGATCATCTTCATAGGATTTTGCAATGGTTTCTTGAAAAAGCAACCTATTAAGTTCATCTTGAATAGCTTGATCTTCATCAGATACTATGGAGTTTGGTTCAATAGTACTTTGTGGTTCAACAGTACTTTGTGGTTCAACAGTACTTTGACGTTCAACAGTACTTTTCTCCTTTTTAATGAGTTCTTCATCAGGAACATTATCAAATCTAATATTGACTCCATGAACAATGTACTGTGATTCTTCTTCATTGTGAACAACTTGATTTTCTTCTCTAACAGGCACATAGTTCATGGACGAAGACAAAATATCAAGATCAAACGTCCAATCAGGACCTTTACCTTTTTGATTTTCTTTATCTTCAAGAAACTCAACATGAAGACATTCTTGAACCTTTTTGGTAGCCCTGTTGTACACTCTAAATCCTACTATTGGTGCAGTAACCCAATAAGTATCCTTCATCTGACTTGCCATCAAATTTTCCCAGAGAATCACTAATATTTAGAATAGTCAGAGGACAGCTAAAAGGTTTTATAAAACTAATGTTTGGTTTCTTTCCCATAAGCAACTCATAAGGTGTCTTCATCTGAGGTTTTGTCACTGATACTCTATTTAACACATAACAAGCAGCACTTACAGCTTCAGCCCAAAATTGAATAGGTAATAAAGAATCTGCAAGCATTGTTCTTGCTGCTTCTATCAATGTTCTATTCTTCCTTTCTGCAACTCCATTCTGTTGTGGAGTTCTAGCAATGCTAAACTCTATCTTAATTCCTTTCTTGGTACAAAATTCATCCATAAGCTTGTTCTTGAACTCAGTCTCATTATCACATCTAATGGATCTTACTTTGAGTCTCAACTGATTTTCAAGGGCTATTATAAGATCATGAATAGCATCAAAGGTTTCATCTTTAAACCCCAAGAAAAAGACCTAACTAAATCTGCTACAATCATCTGTTATAACTAAGCATTATTTCTTCTTGTTTAAAATTGCAACAGAAACATGTCCAAATAGATCCATGTGCAACAACTCCAAAGGTTCTCTAATGGTTCTTTCTTTAATCTTTTTGCATGAGGCTTTATGTTGTTTACCCTTCTTGCAAGCCAAACATGAGTGATCATTCTTGTAAGTTTTAGAAGGTAAACCTCTAACTAAATTGCCTTGGACCAACTTGTTGATATTCTTAAAATTCACATGCCCTAATCTTCTATGCCAAAGATGTGTTTCTTCCATTGTTGCCCTTGATACTAAACATGTTGCTCTTTCAGTAGACTTGATGTTCTTCAAATCTAAGCTATACACATCATTGGTTCTTGGTACTCTCAGTGTTACCAGATGATCATCCACAAACTTGAACTCAGGGGAGAGAATAAGACATTCTGTGTCAGTGAATAACACATGATGTTTCTTGTCACAAATCTGAGATACTGACAACAAATTGAATTTAAGCTCCTTCACATAACGAACATTCTCAAAATCAATGCATCCAGTCTTGATGGTTCCTTTGCCAGTAATTCTCCCTCCATTAGGATCATTCCCAAAATCAACTCTTCCTCCAAAATAAGCCTTAAAATCTGACAGAATCTCCTTGTCTCCTGTCATGCTTCCAGAGCAACCACTATCAATGATAATATGATCTTTAAGCTCCTCTTCTGGGTTGCCCTGCATAAAAGATGAAAAGGTTAGTTTCTTTTAGGAACCCAAGTCATTACTGACTTGTGTTCCCCTTGTGGAGTGACATACTCAAATTCTTTGAGTATGTAATCTCCACTGTTTTTGAAAGCATTATCAAGAATTATCTTCTTTGATTCCAAAACTTGTGTTGAATTCTCAACAACACCCCCTTTTTCACCCTGACTTGCTGAAAGTACTGTTTCTTCCCCAGCAGTACTTTCTTTCTTAACCCATTTAGATTTAACAGTGGGTGTTGGGTTCTTTGATCTAGGTACTCTTCTTGAGGTTTAAGGCCTTCTAGGTTTATAGTAATTGAACTTCCTTGGTCTTACATTTGAAAAAGTGCTAGCAGTACCTTGGTTGGGTGAATACCTAGCAGTACTTTGAGAAGGTACTGCTTTACCAGTACTTTGAAAATTATCTCTTGAGGGTACTGGTGGTTTGGAAAAAGGTCTTTTCTGGTGAGGGTACCTATAGTATTTTGAGAAATTACTATGGTTAACCCTTTGTGAATGATTCCAAACTGGTTTATTCTCCCTTGGCTTATGGTTGACAGATGTGGTCTTTGGGAATTGACTTAAGTATTCTGAGTGAAAGTCACAGTCCTTAATCAAATGATTAGGACTATAGCATACAATGCATAACTTTTGATCCATATTCCCAAATCATCTTTGTTTATGAGTAAAAGGTTTTCTAAAGTTAGCAGTATTTTGAAAATTTTTTCCTGAATATACTGCTGAATGACCAACAGTACTTTGAACAGTTTTTGGAAGTACTGCTTGTTTTGAAAAAAACTTTAGGAAACTTTTTATCATTATTAACACACCCTGAACCCTTGTCCTCATCCTTAGGTTTCTCAATTGTTTCTCTTAAGGATTCAGAACTAGAGAGACTTGCATTAGATTTACCAGTAAGCTTCTTCCTAAACTCCAAATTGTCTACTCCAAAACAAGAAATATCTGTCCTAGGTGGTTGAAAACTACTAGTGGGTGGAAGAACTTCATTATATCCCTTCTCTTTCTTAAATTCAGGAGGTGTTAGACTAAGTGATTCCTCATCACTAGATGTGTTTTCTTCTAAGCTAATGAATTCTTCATCACTAGTTGAGATCTCCTCTGAATTAATTTGTTCCTTATCAGTAATTGGGATCTCATTTGTACTATTATACTCAACACCATAACCGAGGCCAGTTTTAATGTTTGCTGTTCTTTGTTTCTCAACAAAACTAACATGTGACAGACCAGATTCTTTCCAACTAGCAAGTTTTGCTAACAAATCATCCCTTTGTTTAGTGATCTTTTCAAGTTCAGAAACCTTACATCCAAACTGCCATTCACTCAATTTTAATTGAAAATCTTGTTGGTCATATTTTTCTGCCCAAGCCATTTCATTATTTTCATGAGTGATTATTTTGGCTTCCATTGACTCTATAGTCAATTGATAACCAGCTACCTCAGACCTAGCCCTTCTATAATTATCTCTTTCAGTCTCATATTCTTTAAGCAATTTTTGATAAAAATTACTACATTTAGAGCATACCTTAGAGATATTGGATGAACTTGGTGAAGTAGCTACCATAGCAAGTAGAACATGTTCTTCTCCAATTTCCATGCTCCAATCAAAGCTTCCAAGACCATCTCTTGATTCCAAAGCAGCAAATCCTGGTTCCTCATCAAAAGCTGTGCTCCAATCAAACTCTTCCAATGCAACCATAGAGTAGGTTACTGGTTCATCATCAAATTCATTACTCCAGTGAACCTCTGAAAGATTTTCTTGAGCCACCAAAGCTTTTGATTTTGATTCAGTAATAGGTACTTCTTTTCTTTCAACCTTGGGTTTTTCAATCATCCTATTACCCTGATATTTTGCAAACTTGCATTCCTTTGCAAAGTGTCCACTCTTTTGATAATTAAAGCTCTCAATCTTGGATTTGTAAAATGCTATACCCTGTTTTGCTTTAAAATCAATACCTCTTCCTGTTTTGTTCATGAACTTCTTGATCCTTGCAGTGATCATGGCAACTTGCCATCTTATGTCAATTTCTTCTAGAGCATCCTCATCAATTTGCAACACATCTTCTTGATACGTAACAGGTAAAGTGGCTTGTTGAGCAAAGAAGGAACATATAACATCATTAGAATTGGTGTTGTTTGATGGTGATGAAGTGGTAGTAGTCATGGTTGTGCAGGGGTGCTATTTCTCAACAATAGTACTTTGAACAGGATAAGCAGTACTTTTAGTGGAAGTACTGCTTCTATTTTCAGAAGACACAAAAGCAATGTTTTGAGATTTCTGATGAGAACTTGAACCTATATTACGATTCATCTCATGCTCATACACCTTCAAATTATTGTAGAGATCATCAAAGTCCATAGAATCCAAAACAGGTTGTCCTCTGATCATAGTAGCAACCACATGCCATGCAGATGGCAAACTCCTCAAGAACTTCAAGTTTGCATCTTCAACAGATACCTCTGCTCCATATAACTCTAGCATAATAAGAAGATTTTGGAATCTATCATAGGCAGCATCAAGACCTTCTTTTTCACCAACAGTGAATGTTTCAAATTGTTGCTTCAACAAGTTTCTATGCATCTTCTTTGAAGCATCATTACCTCCAAATCTTATCTTAATAGCAGCCCACAGTTGTTTTGCATCCTTAGCATCATGAAACTTCAGTAAGTGACCCTTAGGAATAGCAGACAGCAGCATGTTAGGAGCCTTATCTTGATTTCTTTTTGTAACTGCTGGCAGGGTTGGCTTAGGTGGTGTACATTGTCCTTCAACTGCTATAGGTTCTTCAAGAACAACATTGCCATTGACAATCACATCCCATAGAGCATGGTCTGTGATGGCAATGTAATGCCTCATTGTCATGCTCCAGAGCTCATATTCTCCCTTCTTGACAATAGGAATTCTGAATGAGGTGATGGATGGAATTGGTGCAGCTTCAGTCGACATCTTTTAGGGTTTGTTGTAAAATCAGTTTTAAGGGTTTCTTCTTAATCACAGTTTCCACACAAACTCTGATACCACATGTAGAGAATCGATTAAGCCCATCTAGGATATGTTTTACGAATAACATAAATATGCAGCGAAATATAAAACAATATGTTATTCAACAAGGTTTTCATTATTCACTATATCCCCAAGATCAAAAGATCCTTGAGTCTAAACTAACTAATACATAGATCGATCTGTTCCTAATAAACTAACTAACTAATAAACGCTAGGTAACGAGATAACCTGGCTCTAATACCACTTGTTGGATCGATGTATTGCTCTGACCAAACTTAACTATATAACTTGTAATGGTCTAGCAATCTTGAATAACTCCAAAACTACTAACTTTGAAACAGTGATGTAACTTTGTTAAGTATGCAAAATCTACTAAAACAAAGCTAAGAAGAATAATAAGAACTTACAATACAGATTCACTAACAATCCCTAATTACTTTCTAATATCGTACTTGCAACTAGATATTGTATTCTAAAGTATTCATACGTCTAATACCATCCTAAGGCTCCTTTTATAGGCATAAGGAAAACCTTAAGTCGGTTTACAATACTTGTTCGACAAGTAAACTAAAACTAAACTAATTCTAGAATATTCTAATAACTTTGCATTACAATCCTTTCACGATATTGCATAACAGTCCTTTAAAATATAAGTACTTTGACTTTCTTCATGCACGAGAAGTACTTTAAAACAAGCAGTACTTTGACCATATTACATAAGCAGTACTTTGATCTTCAGAAGTACTTTGATCTCCATATCCCAACAATAACCTTGACAATTACAAAGTGTTTGGTAAATCTATTGTGATCAAGAACTAGCATTCACATCGAATCGCTATTAGTACGTGTGTACAAGAACGTGATATAACCACACTATTGGTTATATCTTGGATTGAATAACAAAAAGGTAAGGAGTTATTCTTACAATCCACATAAACCCTAATTAGGGTTCATAAGTTGAAGATTGCTTTTAATTGATTCTTGTTCGGGCTAGAATCACAAAGGTACGTTTACTATTTATTATTGATTAATTAATTACATGCTATATGATCTTGTTATAATTGCTTCCGCTATGCTTAGTTTATGTTATTGGTTTCTTTATATGATTGTCATGATATTATAATTCCAACAGTGGCATCATGAGCCATTATAATGTTTAATTGATTATCAAAACGCATAAAAATTGAATCTTTATTTGAGTTTATACATGTTAATCGATTTTTAGGGTTTAGATCATCCAAAACCTAATTTTTTTAATTGGGTCGTTGACCCTTACTGTTTTTTAGGGTTTTGGTTTTGATTTTTTAATATGATTAGAAACCCTAGGATTGTCATGTAATTGTTTATGCGTTTTAGTAAACGATCTTGGTGCATTATGTTACTTGTTAAGCATAATCCATGAAAAGTGCATGTTTGCATGGATTTTTATTGTGTTTGAATTTAAATTGTTTAAATTGGATATATGAATTAAATTGTTAAGTTATATCGAAGCATGTAAATTTATTAATAGATGTCGAATTAGGGAAGACTCCAATATTAAGTAATCAATTACGTGCTATGTGGTGTTTGTTTAGTTTTGGCTTACGCAATCGATTTGTCGATGTATGAGGATCTTTTTTCTTTGAAGAAGAAAGCCCTAATTGAATAAATACATTATACACCTAGATTTGATTATTAATATGATTATTGAATTAAATTTGCATGTGGCTACATGTTTTATACATATTTAATTGTTATGTTATGTAAATGTTTATTTAGTTGTGTTATTTTTTATTATGTATTACATGTTTTTTTGTTTATTATTTATGTGAGACATGTTTATAAACGAAAAAAGGGTAATTTTTGAAAAGAAAAATAATATGGACTAAATAAACGGCGAAATTTGTTTTGGTTTTAAGAGTTAAAATTTCAAGGGTTTGGTTGATTGATGTTTTTGTACAATAGTGTGTGCAAGGCGGACCGAAAGTCGCCATACAATGTGCTTGTAGAGAGGGGTTTTTAAAGACCATGCACCTACCGGTTCTCTAAAACCACTTGTGTGCCGATCTAGACTTACCTATATCACTATATTACGTACACTTTCATCTTAAAGTTGAATTCACCACAATTCCACAATGATTATCCGAAACACTAAGCCTTAGGGCTTACGCAAAAGTACGATATAAGTGGACGATAATTGTTGGTAATTCTTTAATTGGTGAACCCGATACCTCAATCAAAACTTTGTTATTTTACTATTAGTGAATTGGTTAATAAAATTGTTTTGTAAAACCAATGTTATGAAGTTGTATGCATGCTTCTTCACACATTATGTGGAAAACTAGAAAGGGGGCTTGAATAGTTTTACGTCTTTTTAATTTGTTATAAAAGATTGTTTGAAAGTTTTCTTTGTTTTCAAAAATTTAGATTCGATGCTATATGAAATCAAGTCATGCACAATATGAACAACACTAAATATGTATGATAAAGCAATAATAATGTACATAAAGAAATAGATGAGAGTTGGAAAGATTGAACCGCGAGACAAGAGATTTATAGTGGTTCGGCTACAAGGTCACCTTCCTTGCCCTACTCCACTCCCAGAGCACCTAACTTGAGAGTTTTCTTCACTATGTCAACAAGCTCCCTTATGGCGGAGAAAACCTTACACACCAATTTACACACCACAACTACGTCACAACTTATTCACACCTTCTACACAACTACTTCACACCTATTCACTACTTAATGACAACACTACTTCACACCTATCTCCTTCACACCAATTTTCTTCACACCTATCTTCTACACACCAATCTTCTTCTTAACTCTTCTTCTTCACAACTAACTACTAACCAATCACACTATATATATATATACCTAGCTAAACTATCTTCTAACAAATATTCACAACTAATTACACAAAGAGATAATTACAATGATGATGCTCTAACAACTTAGATGTGGAGATCACAACAAGTTGTAATACTTCTTGTCTTGAGGGATAGAAGTATTCTTATCTTGCACTTGATAGGATGATGTTTGGATCACTTGGAAACAAAGATTTAAGAATGTATGATCAAAGGATTTAAAGATTGGAAATGGAGATCTAAAACAGAAAGTTTAGGAGTGCAAAAGGTGAGAAAAATTCCAAATTTAAGGTGGTATTTATAGGCAACAAATTCTGACAGAGGAGCGTGGCCAATCCCCTTAAATCAAGGCCGCCCCCCTTAAAATTAAGGGGACCGCCCCTTATAATTAAGGGGGCCGCCTAGCTGTAACGGCCAGATTTTTTGTTTTTTAGTGGGGAAAGTTTATTTGGTGAAAAACTAACTAATTTTAGTTAAAAATTTGAAATCATATATTTAGTATGATTAAAACATTTTTCTTTATTACCAAAAGTGTTTTTAAAAAAATATATAATATGTTTATATAATTAAATAAACTTTGTAATACTTAATTAAATTTCCCTTTGATCATAAATTGCACTGAACACTTTGTTTATTCATACCTTAAGTGATTTGGATGTAAAGAGAATGTTAACCACTAAATACTTGTTTATGTCACAAGTTTTGGTTCTATGAATTTATATTTTGTAATAATCAAAACATAGGGATATTGATAATATGTTAATAATGTTATTAGGCATTATTTATGTCAACAATCTCCCCCTTTTTGATTATTACAAAACCTTAAACTCAATAGGTCTAAAATTTGTTTTTAGACAAGTATTATAGAGTTTACATTTCTCTTCTTCCCCGTTTTGTAAAATCAAAAAGGTTAAGCCAAGTAAGCTTCGTGAAAGAAGTTTAAACGGGTAGAATGCTCCCCCTTGATGTATGCTCCCCCTCATTTGAGAGCACCAAGGGAATGAGCTATGAAAAACTTGGCTACAAAAATATGTGAAGAGTACAAGACACATGAGAATGATTAGCATAACAACATTCAATATGCTTGAAGCATATTGATTACAATAAAACAAAAGAAGAGACATAGTCCTATATTGCCTAAGAGAGCACTTGGACTTGCTTGCAACCCATGGTTGATTATTTTGTTTGCTTGAAGGGGAACATAAGCATAGAGCTTAGTTGTTAGATGGAGAGGGATATGGAGTGGAGTATGGAGCGGAAGAGGTGGATCTTACGATGTTGTATCGAGTTAAGGGTGGTATGGGATGAGGACGAGTAAGGAGATATTCAATCCAAGAAATATCTTCACTCAAGTATAGAATTTGTTTTTGTAGGAAGATGCAACAAGGGCAATAGTGAGTGTGGTTAGTAACTTGATCCAAGTTGAGAGAGTGGGGTTGGCAATTGTTATAGGGTGATGATGGAGGTTGCCCTTTGTTGCGTTGTGCAAGGTGCATAGCATTGAGATCACTAAGATCATGGATTTGGGTTATTTCATCACGGAACTTTTGCTTTTCCGTGGCAATGTGGAGAGAGACATTGGGTTGATATGGATGAATTGGGTTTGTATGGTTGGAATTGTAGTTTGATGGTTGATCAAACTTGTATGGATCATTATAAGTGGTTGGAGGATGAGATGTGTGGTTTGGCATGAAGGAAGATGTTTGGCCAATGTTGTATGGTTTGTAAAGAGGATCAAATGAATGTCCTTGTGAATTTGGTGTAAAGTTTGGGAAGTAAGTGGTTGGAGGTGTTGAATGATTTCCAACTTCATTGGTTATGATGGATTTGTTTCGAGGGCTTTTTCTTAGCCAAACGGATTTTTCCGTCATCTTTGCTAGCCTTGAGGCTTTTGGTTTTGGTTTGTTTGGAGAAGTCATAAAGGGATGAATGGAGAGTGTTGAGGATTGGGGATATTTATAGTGTAAGATTTGTGTGTTTAAGGATGGATAAAGTTTGTTTGGGAGATTAGGACAAAATATGTTGGTGAAAAATGGGAAATGTAGGTTGAAATGAGCTGAAAGAAGAAAAGATTCTGTAAATCCGTCCAGCAGATGGCCGGTGCCTTTAATTAAGGGGCGGTCCCCTTAAAATTAAGGGGGCCACCTTACATAATTAAGGGGGCCGCCCATCTAATGATTCCCAGATTGCTAGAATTGGGTTTTTGGCAGAAAATTTGCAGAAAGGTTGTGTTTTTGGATTTGGATTCAAGCAAGTTCAATTCCTTTAGGCAATATAGCATCTAATCTAATCAAGATATGGCATGCATGCAACAACACTTAAGCAAAAGAGCAAATAAGCAACAAATAATAAGCTAAAGGAGATAAATAAAGGCAAGAGCACTTAATCTTCCTAAGGCACCTATCTTAGATCAAAGGCAAAGGCAACTAGTGAGTCAAAAATCTAGTGATGAAACAAGATGACAATGTAATGAGTGATTTTGTCCTAGTGTGTGCCTATATTCAACAAATGTGGAGTTGTGATTGTTTCGACTCCTAAATAAAAAATATATATATTTCTTAAGAAACAATCCAAAATCTCCTTGATTCGATTTTTGCTCAATCATGAATGTCAAAGATATATATTAGATTATATACCTTGACAATTTATGTGAGAGTTTATGCATGATTTAAAAAAAAAAAATGTTTTAGCATTAGTCAACAATGCAACAAAAATGATGTTCATGTAATTCCTAGACGTGAGAATAATTTAAAAACATTTTGATTGGGTTTTACAAAAGAGTATATGCAAAGAAAATAATGTTTCCCAATCTTTAATTTTGTGCAAAATAGATTCCTAGACTCAGAAATGGAGAAGTGAAAGAAGAGTAAATCTTATAAAAAAAATAAAATTTTCTAAATGCAATAAAATTTAATCAACTTGTTCCATCATTACTAATCCTAAACGCAAGTGATTGAATAATTCATGCTTAAGGGGTTTAGTGAATATATCCGCAATGTATCTTCCGATGCAACCTTTTCTATAGATATGTTCCCTTTTTGTACATTATCCCTAAGAAAGTGGTGACGTATTTCTATATGTTTAGTCCTAGAGTGTTGCACCAGATTTTTACTTAAATCTATCGCACCTTTGTTATCGCACGTAATGGGAACGTTTTCTAACCTAATGCCATAGTCTATAAGAGCTTGTTTCATCCATAGTGCTTGTTGACATGCCTTTCCAGCGCCTACATATTCGGCTTCGGTGGTAGAAATAGCAAGAGTGGTTTGCTTCTTCGAAAACCAAGATGTTAGATAACATCCCATAAACGTGCAAATACCGCTAGTGCTTTTTCTATCTACGTAGTCTCCCGCATGATCCAAATCCGCATAGACGATGGTTTCTATGCTGGATCCCTTAGGATACCATAATCCTAAGTGTATAGTGCCTTTAATGTATCGGAAGATACGCTTAACCGCTTCTAGGTTAGAGGTTTTGGGATCCTCACAAAGGCAAACACTAAACATGATATCGGCTCTACTTGCCGTCAAGTATAGTAAACTACCTATCATTCCTCTATAATTGGTGTTATCTACGGACTCACCTTCATGATCCTTTGTGAGTTTTACTTCCATAGACATGGGAGTTTTCATGGGTTTTGAGTCTTCTAGGCCAAATTTCTTAAGCATTTCCTTAATGTACTTAGATTGGTTAAAGAATATTCCATCTTCTAATTGTTTTATTTGTAATCCTAGGAAGAAGTTAAGTTCACCCATCATACTCATCTCAAACTCAACATGCATGATTTTGGCAAATTCATCACATGTCTTGACAAGTCGATCCAAATATAATGTCATCAACATATATTTGAACAATGATGAGATTTGGGTCTTTCCTTTTAGTGAAAAGAGTGTTATCTACTATTCCCATGGAATAATCATGTTTAATAAGGAAAGCTTTTAATCGATCATACCAAGCTTTGGGAGCTTGTTTGAGTCCATACAAAGCTTTCTTTAACTTATAAACATAATCAGGTTTTGCAAAGTCAATGAATCTTGGAGGTTGTGCCACATATACCTCCTCATTGATAAAACCGTTAAGGAATGCACTTTTCACGTCCATTTGGAATAACTTAAAATCTAGGGTGCATGCATAGGCAAGTAGTATCCTAATAGATTCTAATCTAGCTACGGGGGCATAAGTTTCGTCATAATCAATTCCTTCTTGTTGATTATAACCTTGGGCAACTAACCTAGCTTTATTCCTAGTAACTACTCCATTTTCATCTAATTTATTCCTATATACCCATTTAGTTCCTATGATGGTCATATTCATTGGATTTGGGACTAATTCCCAAACATCATTTGCCTTAAATTAATTTAATTCTTCTTGTATAGCTATAACCTAACTTTCATCTTTTAAAGCCTCATTAATATTCTTAGGTTCTATTGCTGAGAGGAAACAAAAGAAATTATTTTTATCTTGAGCTTGTGATCTAAGGGTTCTTTGGTTAAGATGTCCTATTATATTATTTAGTGGATGTGATCTAGATTCTTTAACATTTAAAATTTCGTTATTTCCTAAGTTAATGTCTTCATTATCATTTCCTATGGGTTTTGTTTTACTAACCTCAATAGCTTCTTCTTCAACTAAGTCATCATCTTCTAAAGGTAAAGTTTTAGGAGGTGGTGGTGTTTCATCAAATGTTACATTTAGTGATTCTTCTACTTTCATGGAGTGTTTGGTAAGTATTATATATGCTTTACTATTTTGTGAGTATCCTAAGAATATTCTTTCATACGATTTTGGATCAAACTTAGTGAGGTAGTCCTTAGTGTTTAGAATATAACATTTACTTCCAAATACCCTAAAGTAGCTTAAGTTTGGTTTTCTACCTCTTAGTAACTCATAAGGAGTTTTTCCTAGAATTCTCCTAATTGATACCCTATTTATAATATATGTTGAGGTATCTACGGCGTGACACCAAAATTTTTGTGGGATGGATTGTTCATTTAACATTGTTCTACTCATTTTTTGTAGTGACCTATTTTTTCTTTCTACTACGCCATTTGATTGAGGAGTACAAGGAGCGGAGAAATTGTGAGATATTCCATTTAAATCACAATATTTTCCGAATTGTAGTTAATTGTCAAATTCCCTAGCATGGTCCGTCCTAATGGCTACTATTGTGCATCCTAATTTATTTTGAATCATTTTACTAAATATTTCGAATTTTTCAAAGGCCTGGGTCTTGTCACTTAAAAACCTAGTCGTATCGTGAGTAGTTATCTACTATTACTAAGGTATATTTGTTTCCTCCATAGCTCTGCACAGCGGATGGACCAAAAATATCCATATGTAATAATTCTAGGCACCTAGTAGTGGATACTATATTCTTAGCTTTGTGACTAGCATGAACTTGTTTTCCAATTTTACATGCATCACAAAAATGCTTGTCATATTTCAGATTAGGCAAATTTCTAACTAGTTCCTTAGAGGCCAAAGATTGTATTTGTTGCATGTTAGCATGTCCTAATCTCCTATGCCACAATGTGGAGTTTTCATCTAGGGTCGTTAGGCATATCCTATCCTCAGGTTTGTTTCCTAGTTTCATAACATATATGCCTCCTTTCCTAATTCCTCTACCTATAATTTTTCCATTCTTAACTATTTCGCTATCCTCTTCGGTAAAGGTGACTCTACATTTATTATCACATATTTGTCCTATACTAAGCAAGTTATATGTTAAATTATCTACATGCTCTACATTTTCAATAGTAAGTGAGTCTTGAGTAATCGTACCTTTGCCAATGATTTTTCCACGTAAGTCACTACCGAAAATAACGTTACCTCCATTGTATGCCTTATATGTAGAGAATAGCTTGCGGTTCCCCATCATGTGCCTCGAACATCCGCTATCCTTGATCCATTCGTCAGGCTCCAAGTCAATTCCTAAACATATTTCGTCGGTTCCTTTTGCCATAAAACACTTTTCGTCTCTTGGTTTTTCCACTTCTTCTTTGTCACTATCACTCCATGTTCCACTAACAAATGCGCCTTGATTTTCATAACCTGGCGGCTTTAGACATTCACCAATGAGATGATTTGGACTTCCACATCTAAAGGATTTTCTTTTCCCGTAGTTGTCACTTCTATATCTTTGGAACGGTTTTCTTTCGTCTCGTGGTGATCTAGTGAATCTTCCTCGTCTCTTGAAGAATTTCTTGAATTCTCTTATGGCCATTGCATATTCTTCGTCTTCACTTTCGTCACTTGAATCATCATCGTCACTAGGTTCCTTTTTGGCTTTTAGAGCAATGGATTTGGTTTGTTCTTTCTTGACTTTGACCGTTTCCGAATCTCTTCTTATAATTTCTTCATGGACCTTCAAGTTGCCAATTAGTTCATCTAGTGACAACGTCATCAAATTCTTTGATTCTTCAATAGCCGTGACCTTAGCTCGCCATTTCGGATGCAATGCCCTAAGAAATTTCTTAACACAAGTTTTACTAGAAAATGTCTCATCAAGTGCTTTTAAACTTGTGATAATAGTGTTAAATTTAGCAAAAGCATTATCAATTGATTCCTCTTCTGGAATCGTGAATTGTTCATATTGTTGTACAAGAAGATATATTTTGTTATCTTTAACTTGACTATTACCTTGGTGAGTAATTAGTAAAGAATCCCAAATTTCTTTTGCGGTTTTACACATAAAAATTCTTTCATATTCTTTGCGTGGTAACGCATTATAAATAACCATTTTAGCCTCATTATTTTTTGCTAGTTTCTTTTTCAAATCATCATTTTGTTTTTCAAAAGATACAATTTCATCCATTTTAGTTTCAACATTATATTGAATAGGGGGAAAATCACCAAAGGTAATAATATGCCAAAGATCAAGATCTTTTGATTTCACATAAGTTTCGAATCTATTTTTCCAATATAAAAATCCATCACATTCAAATAGTGGTGGTCTTTGCATAGATTGCCCTTCTAAATATTTTAAAGATTCCATAGATCGTTACAAGTTTTAAAATACAATTTATTTTGAAAAATCTTGCTAGACGTGGCTCTGGATACCAATTGTGGAAAACTAGAAGGGGGGTTGAATAGTTTTACGTCTTTTTAATTTGTTATAAAAGATTGTTTGAAAGTTTTCTTTGTTTTCAAAAATTTAGATTGGATGCTATATGAAATCAAGTCATGCACAATATGAACAACACTAAATATGTACGATAAAGCAATAATAATGTAGATAAAGAAATATATGAGAGTTGGAATGATCGAACCGCGAGACAAGAGATTTATAGTGGTTCGGCTACAAGGTCACCTTCCTTGCCCTACTCCACTCCCCGAGCACCTAACTCGAGAGTTTTCTTCACTATGTCAACAAGCTCTCTTATGGCGGAGAAAACCTTACACACCAATTTACACACTACAACTACGTCACAACTTATTCACACCTTCTACACAACTACTTCACACATATTCACTACTTAATCACAACACTACTTCACACCTATCTCCTTCACACCAATTTTCTTCACACCTATCTTCTACACACCAATCTTCTACACACCAATCTTCTTCTTAACTCTTCTTCTTCACAACTAACTACTAACCAATCACACTATATATATATACCAAGCTAAACTATCTTCTAACAAATATTCACAACTAATTACACAAAGAGATAATTACAATGATGATGCTTGATGCGTGGGAATCGCAACAGGCTTTACCTCTCGAGGGATCTCGAGAAGCTTACAACCCCCACCAGGCAGTGTACCTGATCGTTGTAGTATAGTATAGTGACAAGTACCGGGGGATCGATCGTTCAGCTTAGGAATAGTGTCGCTAGGATTAAAAAGCCTAAATACTAGTTCTAAAGGTGAGGGATGATTATTTTTGTATTTTTATATTTTTTAGAAAGCAATTAAAATCTCGGGGTTTGAGGGATTTGGGCGGAATTAGTTGCTAGTCAACTAACGCAATACTACAATGCAATCAAAATAAAATACTAAAAATGAAATTAAACTAATTTGTACTAAGGTTGTGAGCAGTAATTGGAGAAAATGTGTTTACTTAGATTTCACTACTCCCTAGATATCTTTTACACGTTAATTACTTGTTATAATTGCATGGATGACGGATAGTATTCCTTAATACCTTTCATGGGGTGGCATACATAACTCCCCAATTCTATGAGCTCTTATCTCCTCCTACACCATGCCCAGCACAACTATAGGGATTGTAAACAGTGGCTCATGCATTAAATACAATCAATAAAGACCTAGTACGCCTCGGTTCATGTTTCTTAAGACGTTCAAGCATGTTACCATTTGGAGATCTGCCAGTTTTCTTAAGCCTAACATATAAATCATTCATCCAAAACAAGAATAAACAAGTAATCAACAAATAATCAATATCTAGGTTTCATTAGATCTAAGCAAACACAAAAGAGATCTAGCCTAGCATAATGGAATTGAGACAAGAACAAGATATAGACAACCAACACATAGACATATTGATTGAATTAGAAGAACACTTATCTCAATTACAATGCAAGGTATCAAGGGTTTGGAACCCTTGAAAAACCTGTAAAAGTTGCACCAAAATCGTACTTAGGGTTTCTCCAAAACTTCTCTCCTTATGTGTGAAAATTAGAAAACTATATATAGAAAAATAGGTCTGACGGCGTCAAGACAAACAATGTGACGCCGTCACCTCGCCGCCAAAACTCTTCTCGGACTCAAGGTAAAGTATTTCCACATTTTAATTGAGAAACATGATCAACCAACAATAAAAATTAAACATGCATACGGAAGCAAATAACAAACAAACAAATAAAATCACACAAAACATGGGTTGCCTCCCAAGAAGCGCTTTTCTTTATTTACGAGTCTTGTAGCTAGACTCAAGGTCATGGGTTACTACGTGATACGGGTGAGTTCCTCATTGAGGACATCTTTGGGATCGAACTTAGGTTTCAACTCTCTATCGGTTTCCTTAGTATGGTATGACCTTTCGAACATCTCTCCATCCGGATCATACAAAGTCATTCTCATGTGCCATGATCCGTCTCCTTCTTTAGGTGGCTTGTCCCACCTCCATTTATACTTATCTCCATCTCTTTTCCATTTATTCAACTCTATATTAATAGGCATTACGCTCAAGAACTCAATCATCTTTCTAAAGACTAAGGGGTCCTCAAAGGGGTCTAGCTCTTCATCTCTAGCTATGAGTTGTTCTACCGAATGTGTTTTCTCAACGAAATCCTTTTCTAGATAAAATGGGCATTGAGGTCCTATGAAGTTCCTTTCTATCCAAGGTCCATATCTAGATGGTCTCCTATTCATCTCTACCCAATGCGGTGCTGGTTCATCATCACAATCATAACTATGCTTCTTAACATCATACACCGACCAAGTATCGCCTTCACCTACCGCTATCTTAGACTCTTTACAATCTATCATGGCGCTAGCGGTTGCTAAAAATCCTCTTCCTACCAATAATGGGCATGTAGTGTCACTAACCATGTCTAGGACATGAAAATCCGCTAATATAGTTAACTTTCCTACGTGAACAACTACATCCTTAATCATTCCAACCGGGTGGGCAATACTCCCATCCGCTAGCCCTATCAATACCTCCGTTTCCTCTAACTTTCCTAGCTTAAGAGCGGTGAATAAGGACAAGGGAATCAAGTTGAGGCTTGACCCTAAATCGGCTAGTGTGTCGAAAGCTTTGGATCTTCCTATCTTACAAGGTAAAACAAATATACCTGGATCATCAAGCTTTTTAGGTAACTTGTTTTGAACGAAGGCGGTCCCAATTTTACCTAGCTTACACTTCTCATATTTTTCTAGGAGGGCACTATAGTAAGGAGCACGCGCTAAGACATCAATGACGGGACGTTCAAGGTGGAGTTCTTTGAATTCATCATCAAGGTCTTGCGTAGGGGATGTTTCAACTATATTTTTGACCGGTTCTATATTGGGTGTTTTATTTGATTGGTCCTTTTGGGGAACTTGGTTTTGTTTGAAACATGTGCTCGTTGATTTAACCGAGTAGTATTATGGACACGAAGTGGGTGACGAAACTGAGGATATGGAATTAACGGTTAGTTTCGGATTCTTGACCGTGTCACTCGGGAGTGCTCCCATTTCTCGGTCATTGAGAACTTTCAACAATGCATCAATTCTAGTGGTCATCTCGCTTTGATTTTGTTTGAAATCGGCTTCAAACTTAGATATGCGAGCTTCTTGAGATGCCATGAACTTTGACATCAATCCTTCAAGATTGTTGGTACTACCATAGTTGTTAGAAGGATTGTTGTTGAAGGTACGGTTGGATGGTGGACCGTTTGGTTGGTAACGATTAGGCGGATTGGAAGAATTAGGTTGATTTTGTTTCCACCTAAGGTTTGGGTGATTTTTCCAAGAGGGGTTGTATGAATCACCGTAAGTGTTTGGCTCGGGCTTGAAAGTGTACCACTTATCTCCCGCTTCGTCGGTACGCGTGGATGCGTAGTCCGCAAAAGCTGTTCCGGGGAGTTCCACACAATCACGAGTGTCATGGGGACCACTACATAATTCGCATGAAGAAGTGATTTTGTTCACTTGGCTTGAAGGCTTCGGAGCTTCGTAAGATTTCATGAGAAACTTGACTTGGTCCTCAAGTTCCATGATCCTACGGTCGGGAGTGCTAGAATTGTTCGAAGGCAAATATATTGCCTTGACCGTTTTATTCAAATCACGGGGATCATTCCAACTTTCGTTGTCATAGAGAGCAAGATCTTCTATGAGTTCCCATGATTGTTCCGCACTAAGATCACGTAGCTTACCACCGGCCGATTGGTCAATGGTTCCCCTTGTGGAGATGTCGATATGGTCATAAAAAATTTGGACTTGGAGCCAAAGATCTATGCCATGATGAGGGACTTTTTGGAGTAAGTCCTTGAAACGAGTTCATGCTTCATAAAGAGATTCATTTTGACGTTGTTGGAACATCAATATGTCATTTCTAGGCTTAGTAGTTCTCCCCGGTGGGAAAAATTGAGCAAGGAAACGAGTGGTGAGATCATCCCATGTGGTGATGGATCCCGCGGGTAAACGCTCAAGCCATTGACTAGCTTGATCCCGTAGAGAGAATTGGAATAGGCGTAAACGGGTAGTCTCTCTAGTTTCAACATCTAGGTCTATGGAATCTACGATTTTGAGAAAGTCCTTAAGATGTTGGTTTGGATCTTCGGAACGAAGTCCATGGAATGCACATCCGCTTTGCACCAACCGGATGGTGTCGGATCGCAAGGGGGTCACATTGGCTCCGGTGAGCTCAATGGTGTTTCGGTAGCCTTGGTGGCTAGGTCGGGAGTACTCTCCTAAGGTTCGGGGCCTAAGGGGTTCTAATGGTGGGTTTTGTTGTGGTGGGATGATGGGTTCAAAGATGTTACCACCTTCCATGATGTCGGATGGTAAAGAGTTACGAACAAAGGCACGAAAAAATGAGATAGACTAAAGGAAACCTAAAAAAAAAAAAAAAATCTTACTAGAAAGGAATCTAGCAAGTAGACCTAATAAAAAGAAATTCTAACCTAGACAATAACTATTCCCCGGGCTGCGGCGCCAAAAATTTGATGCGTGGGAATCGCAACAGGCTTTACCTCTCGAGGGATCTCGGGAAGCTTACAACCCCCACCAGGCAGTGTACCTGATCGTTGTAGTATAATATAGTGACAAGTATCGGGGGATTGATCGTTCAGCTTAGGAATAGTGTCGCTAGGATTAGAAAGCCTAAATACTAGTTCTAAAGGTGAGAGATGATTATTTTTGTATTTTTATATTTTTTAGAAAGCAATTAAAATCTTGGGGTTTGAGGGATTTGGGCGGAATTAGTTGCTAGTCAACTAACCCAATACTACAATGCAATCAAAATAAAATACTAAAAATGAAATTAAACTAATTTATACTAAGGTTGTGAGCAGTAATTGGAGAAAATGTGTTTACTTAGATTTCACTACTCCCTAGATATCTTTTACACGTTAATTACTTGTTATAATTGCATGGATGACGGATCGTATTCCTTAATACCTTTCATGGGGTGGCATACATAACTCCCCAAATCTATGAGCTCTTATCTCCTCCTACACCATGCCCAGCACAACTATAGGGATTGTAAACAGTGGCTCGTGCATTAAATACAATCAATAAAGACCTAGTACGCCTCGGTTCATGTTTCTTAAGACATTCAAGCATGTTACCATTTGGAGATCTGCCAGTGTTCTTAAGCCTAACATATAAATCATTCATCCAAAACAAGAATAAACAAGTAATCAAGACATAATCAATATCTAGGTTTCATTAGATCTAAGCAAACACAAAAGAGATCTAGCCTAGCATAATCGAATTGAGACAAGAACAAGATATAGACAACCAACACATAGACATATTGATTGAATTAGAAAAACACTTATCTCAATTACAATGCAAGGTATCAAGGGTTTGGAACCCTTGAAAAACCTGTAAAAGTTGCACCAAAATCGTACTTAGGGTTTCTCCAAAACTTCTCTCTTTATGTGTGAAAATTAGAAAACTATATATAGAAAAATAGGTCTGACGGCGTCAAGACAAACAATGTGACACCGTCACCTCGCCGCCAAAACTCTTCTCGGACTGTCTAGATCTACTTTTGACACCGTCAATACTTATTCATTTCCAGGCCGTCATGACTCTTTTACTCTTGACGCTCTTCCTACGTGACGCCGTCAAATCTGTTCTGGACCATCATGGGAATTCATGAAATTTTCTCTTGACGCCGTCAAGGTTTTGCTCTTGACGCCGTCACCTACTGTTCCCAGCTTGGAAAATTAAGACTTTGGCATTTTCTTCACTTTTATGCTCCAAAAACGTCCGAATTGCTTCCTTTTCCAGATTTCACTCCCAAAGTACCTAAAATCACAAAAGGAACGATTTAGGGCAATATTTGATCAAATAAATTCGAATTCGGGCTTAAATGACCCCCTAAAAACGGACCATTTTTCGCCTCATCATATACCCTTACACTTGAGATTTGCTTGTCCTCAAGCAAATGCGCTTTTATTCTACTCAAAAGACAAGTTAGGGGTCATTTAACACTAATATAAAAGTAATTACAACAAATAATCGTTCCACTAAAGACCAATAGACAAGCACGGAGGTCATATACAAGCACCTCACAAATAGTGTTTAGATACTCACATCTCTCGGGTGTAATAAAGTGTAAATTACAATATGGAAACGGAAGATATCTCTCACTACCTGTCATAGCAAAATAGATTACCATAGGCTTGGGAAAGGATCAAACCTCCACCACATGGCGTAAGCACCTAGGATAAACTATCAAAGAGGTCTTTTAAAGGGTTGTAATGTTAGGTGTAGGGATATGAAATACACGGTTTTGTTGGATAAAGGAAGTTTTACTGGTGGCGAGTTAACAATCTTAGTCAATTACATGTAAAATAAGGCGTTGCTAAGCCAAGACTAGACTCGACTTAAGCTAATAAATAAAAAAGAACAAAAACATAAAATAAACATAGAATAAAAAGGGATGGTAGTCCGTATGTTTTTCTCTTTTTTTTTTATTTTTTTTTTGTTTTTTTTTTTATTTTTTCGATTTTTTTTTATTTTTTTTTTATTTTTTTTTATACACTCTTACCCTACCATCCAAAATAATACATCATAGGGAATTAAGCATTCCCCTTACACTTGAATCTTTACATACTTTACATTAAACTATTCTAATGACTCGAATTAAGAAAATCAAAACACTTGGAGCACTTTTAAGATTAACGTACATATGGGGGTAATAATATTATGTTCTTCCCCATTACTCCATAAAATAAGTACTTACCCATGAGTCCCAATCGTCCCAAAACAATATGTACAAGGATATGACTCGACTTAGCAACCATGTAATCAATTAGAAAGTTAACTTAGGGTTTAACAAATAACAATAATGCACTAAAAATGAGCGCATACACGGAAGGCTAAGGCGATTTGGTTGTATATTTAAGTGGGGTGTAACAAATTCTTCCTTTATGTAAGATGCTTAAAGTTAGAAACGAAAAGATAGGCTCGGAGGGGTGTACTAGGGGTTTCGTGTACTAAAAATGAGTACAACGCTAAGGGTGTGGGAAAAATTAGTTGACTTAACTAGCCAAGTAGTATGACTTAAATGGTCAAGTAATTATGATACGGGTTTAACACAAGGGTAATCCTAATGCCTCTTATCATGTAGTAAATCCTACCACACGAATGTAGTCTCACTAGCGGTCTTGGGATGCATCACTAACGCAAGTTCTAGAATCTAAATGCTACCGGTACACTCATAAGCACTAATAGTAAATGCTTTTCCTATCAAATCTAAAGGCGAAACTCACATATTTGGGTGGAAAATTTTTCTGAATATACGGTTATGTGCTAGTCATACAATCTCCTATCCATGAGACGCTTGCTATGGCTAAAGTTTCACTCCTAAATGTTGTAAAAAAATTTAAATTTGGCGCTAAAATTGCACTAACAAGTATTTCTCATAGTTTTATTACACCTCTACCATCAAACAAAACAAACTCAAGCGAAAGTGCATATGTAAGGTATCATCTTTTTACCCTCCCCTTACACTTAAGATGAACATTGTCCCCAATGTTCAAGTAAAGAATGTAAAAGTGAAAAAGTAAAGAGAATGAAATCAAATACTCCCCTGATTCACTCGGTATGGATAATAAGTTGGCCAGCTTAAATCTTCCTCCAAGAAAATGAACAATCAAAGCTTCCCTTCCAGAATATAAATCATCTTCTTGTCATACATAACCTGTAAAACCTAAGAAAATAGACAAGACAACCTAGCGTAAAATCGGCGGCATCCTATATAAGTTTCTAAGTCCTAGAAAACAAGATAAGATATAATGCTTGTGGAATGAAGTTTGCAGATCTCCTGGAGATTATAAAACTTAATAATTCAGAAAAACCATAAGACTTCGTTAGAAAAACAAAACCGGTAAAATTTCCAGATTTTAACTCCTGACGCCGTCAGAATGGACCTGCAGAAATTCTTACGTATGGACATTCAAAGGTGTAGGAAAGTTAAAAGCACACTATTTTCTTTTACTGGATATGAAACATTTACAATGTTGTCAAATTCAGTGGGAGTATTGTGTACTTATTACTGAATAAGGAATTATTGTAATGATCTTTAATTTAGTGGGAGTTACAAGCTTTGACATCTTTGTAGCTAAAAATATTACTTTCCAAGTGTAGACACTCATACTTTTAAGGATAGTCTTGTAAGTTTCCTTACTAGACATTGTTGTTCTATAACTACTTGTTATGCTATGATCGATGACACAATCATATTAATCACATAAACAAATGCATGGTGTGTTGTTTATCAACTATATGAGGTTGTTCCATGCACAAGTGGGAGAAATGTTGTCTTTAATGTGTGCAAGAAACAACTCATAAATATATGATTTAATGGATTCTCTTGACTGCAAGGTAAGAGAATAACGTTCTAATATGAATTATACTAATCTAAATCAAGAAACACTTGGTGTTACAATTTATGTTAAGTGTGAGCTTAGCTAGATTGCAACAACAAGGTGAATTTCATATTTTCATTACTAGCAGATCAACTGATGTAATTGAACTATGAAAATTTGCAGTTTCTAAATTAGATACCTATTAGAACATGTGTCAATATGATATCAAGACTACTTTAAGTTGTATATTTATGAATTCTTGGAATGACATAAATTAATAAAGTAATCTAATGCTACTTCAACCTGAATATTTATGTGTTCTTGGAATGACATAAATAAATGAAGAAATAATGTTTTTTACATTATTGTGAAGTAATAAATTAACTTGAAATTACTATTGAAACCAAGAGATGGTGTTCATAATTACTTTAGTTAAACATGTTTATGTTTCATTGTAAAGATATAAACATAAAGTCTTTTAATTGTTACAAGACTTATAATAAACTAAGACGTTATCTTGTTATGTTTTTTAATTAAGACATATACATGAAGTTATTAAATTGTTAAATGACTTATAATGTATAGTGGGATTATAACAGTTTATGTTTTCTTGAAGAGACATGGACATGAAGTGACTTTGTAAAAAGTACTTGTGTTATAAAGCATGTAATTGGCTTGAAAAAATTATTATACCATTAAAATGATTTAGTTGGTAAATAGACAAGTCAAAAGAAATATGGTTTTCTTAAATATTGTTAGATTGCCTTACAATATTAATCTTAATGAAATACCAAATGTTTATGGTATGTTCAGTTAGGAAAATCAAACTCTAGTTATATTGTTTGATTAAAGATAACTATGACTTATTTTCTTCCAAAAGTTTTCAAGGTTAGAATATTGAGTATGACTTGGACATACATAATCTTCTAAAATACACTAGCAAATATCATAATGAGGATTGACATTAAAATGTTAAATCTCAAGATGATGGAATTCTCATTCATAGAAAAGCAAGATATCTTAGATATTTGATTAATATGTTGAGAGCTATGATTTAAAGGATTATTATAAACCTGATAATCATTATGATACATTACAAAATATGAAACTGGGTAAAGAACATATGCTATGAATAATAAAGATGCTGTCCATAAAGATAATCAATTTTGAAACTTGGTTTATCTTAATAGTTAGAGTAGAAAATGAAGATGAGTTTCTTCAAAGATAAGGAAACTATTGTGATTTAAATCTTTGAATAGAAATCAAATGGACAATATTGTGCACGTATTTAATGCATGTTTTATGACAAGATTATTAATCACACTTAAGCAATTAACTGTGATTGAATATTCTTTTCTAAATACATTAAATATATAAAGATTATAATTGGCATATTTATGAAATTGACAATGGAATATCAAAACTCTTTCTTGAGTGATTACTTGAGCGAGGATGATAAGTAATCAAAAGGAGTTTATGAATTCAAAGAAATCTTTGGAAATGTACAAAGTGCAATAATCCATGGATGGATAAATGCATGCATCTAGAAGATTACTCTTATGCTTAATTATTAAATTAATGTTTTGATTTATAATTAAAATAAGATATTTTTTAAATATTCTTGAAAGCTAGTGGGAGTATTATGTTTAATTTCTTAAATCATATATGTTGTAGTCCGTATAAAAAGTAACATTCTATATTAGTTAAAAGTTAAGTATTATTTTGAAATGAAACTTTACTTGAAAGATTTAGAAAATAAGACATACAACTTTGTAATGAATGTTTATTGTTGAAACATGTGCGGTAAATGAATCTAATATGACATGATATATTATTTAGAAAGTCTAAATAGATATGTATGACATGAATAAAATCTAAGTATGACTCAAAGATTTTTCATGAACATCATGTTTTGTTGTATCATGCTTGATTATAAGATGATTTGGCAATATTAATATCTAATTAAAAAGTTATTAGATAACTTGTTTAATATTCTAAAAAGAATATATTTGATTATAGAATCACACCCTTAGTCTGGAACAGCTTTCAAATTCTATAGATGAACAATTGGTCAATTGTTATGCAAATTTTCATATCCAACAAACTTGTGAGTTTGAAAGGCATCAAACATTACACAATAAGATATTAATGTTTACGAGAAGTTTTAATAGCATATTGTTGTTTGCATACAATGATGCTAATGTAATTGAGATGACACTCAATACTAGTCATGGTAAGGATTTCATCCTTGGATATTACTAGTTATGCTTACTAAAAGCATAGTTTGCATTATACATTAAGAGAATAAGAATACTTTAAACTTTAAAATGTTTGAAAGTTTGATTATCATAAATTGGTGGTTAAGGATGTCACACATTTTATGAATTATTATATGGCATTATCAAAATAGTTGAGTATTCACATATAAGAACTTCAATAGTTGAATTCTTGAAATAAGTATTCTTAAAATTCCAATAGATCAAAGTTGGATGATTTATGTCTTGTCAACAAGTATGAATGTCATTGCTTGAGACATAATTCATCAACAAGAGTTATCATGCATTGATCTATTTAGTATTTGGATAAGAGATGTTAAACAATTATTATAATAAATTTAAATACATGGTATGTTTAATTTATAATATATTGTATCTTATATTTGTATGTTTAATCCATGAATAAATGTTATTCTAAATTGTCCGTTGTTAGTTAATAATATGAGAATATTATTAAATCAAGACAAATCTGAAGGTTGATATAATATACTTAAAGTATATTGATGCGTAGTCATGCCATTTCAGATGATATTCAATGATACCGAATATATGACTTATCCTAACTATATGATGTTATTTTATGGATCATGTCATTAAGTAAATCATGAGAAGTTATCCTCATACTTGAGATGCAAGATAAGTGTCATGAATGTAGTACATTTTTGTGGAACAACTTAACGCTATACGTAACTAGTAGTCATAAGGGTTGTTTTCGAAAGTGTTACAAAGTTTGTGGGTTTTGCTTGTAGTCAAGATAGAATTTGTTCCTTCAAATAAATTTTTGGAGTTTAATACTGATGGGCCTCTCGTAGGGTTGGTGAGATGTATGTGTGGCAGCACCCAAGATCTTCCCTAAATATGTTCAGAAGATTTGGTAATCTTATCAATCACAAACAACGAGAAACAGAATGGTTAATTAAGGAATGACTTTGATCCATATCCTTAGTAACGTGGTATTAGAAACAAAAGGATAATAATAATAAGAAATCATTAAAAGGTTTTTCCAGGAGCCTTACTCGAGTTGTACTAGAGGCATCGAAGTGTTGCTAGACGCTAACCGATGTGATTACACTATTAAAATATGTCCAAATGGGAGCTGTTAGTTTATGCACATTATTTTAGTAGTCATATGTTAGGATCGAACTCGAGATCACGGGATTGCACACTTTACATATGAGACTCGATGTTTAAATAATTAATATAAAATGTTATATTTAATTATTTAATTCACAATAAATACCTAAGAGCGTTAGGTAATTACTGGAATTGACTAACGGTCGGTAAATGTCAACGGGATACGAATAGCGTGAGCCACTCTAGCATTCAAATCTATGACAACTTTTCATTGTCAAAGTTTTAAATATTGCATGTATTCAACAAGAAAAAATAAATAAATAAAAAGGTCTAAACATCAAAATTACGAATAGCGTGAGCCACTCTAGCAACTCAAAAACCTTTGGCTCACGGTTGGTGGTTTGCTCGGTACAACAATTAACGCACCATAAGTAGCTTTTTTTTTTTTTTTTTTCTTTTTTTTTCGCATTTGGCGTGTTTAAAAAGACGATATCGAGTGCTCTTAGGAACCATTTAATTGTATCTCAAACAATAAAAATCTTATGGATCCCACTTATAAATCGCATCATGTTCCCAAAAATCTTTCAAGACTGTTTTTCACTTGACTGCAATAATTGATACTCGTAATAAAAGTTGTCATGTATATATCGTATTTGCTTTTTGTGGCACCCATGCAACTTTGGGTCAAAAGTAGTGGTTGTGATCGAGTTTCATATGTGATCATTCATGCAACTTTAACTCACATCGCATTAGGGACGGGCCACCTTTGAAATGTGCTACACATGGACTCGCTGCAAGATATATGAAATTTTTATGAAAAGTTTCATTTGCTCTGTTTTTTATTTGCTACATATAAGTGGCGGAACCAGGAATATATAATGTGTGGGCAATTTTTTTTTTCTTTTTTTTCCTCTTTATGACAATAGTAACAAAATGCGAAAAAAAAAATTAGAATCGTAATGATAAATCCAAGTATTTTTACTTAGATATGAAGGATTTTTAGGATTTTAGAGTGTTTAATGTTTAGTTTTAGTATGTGGGTGGGAGAATTTGAGTTGGGTGGGGGCACTTTCAGAAAAAATTTAAATTAAAAATACATTTACAGTAAAATCTCAATTTTTTCGACTAGTTATAGAGGCATCGGACACCCATATTTACTTAATAGATCCGTCCATACTACATATATAGGACAATAAATAATTAAATACAATTAGTCATATGTGTATACCTTTCAACACTCTACAACAAAGGGATAATACTAAAATAGCCCATTAATGCAGCCCATAATATAAAAATTTCAATTAGAAATAAAACCAAAAAAAAAAAAAAAAAGTTATTCATTAGCCTAAATACTAGTAATTGGCAGTACGCTTCTTTATACATGGGGTTTAACCTATTATTGTTGATATTTTAGCTTGTATTTCTTGGGTATTTGAGCACATCATTCACCCTACGGCATGATGCATGATCGAGTCTCATGATTTTCATTTTATCAAGAAGTGGCATTGTCACATTTATGAATTTTCAACTTAATGTTAAACTATTTCAATTTTGGGACCATGTAAACTCTTGGTTTATCAATGTTGAACTTGTTTTGTTTAAATTAAACATATCTTTAAAACTACTTATGTAGGTCGTTCGATATAACTGTAACTTTGTACCATGAAAGTCACGCCCCGGATACCTTTCCACTATGACCCATTATGGGGGTGTGAGTTAAATAGTTTGATCATAATGCATATTAACAAACGTATTCAAACATGTGTTGAAGCGTAAGTTGATTCGAGGTGTCGAGAGGTGTTGAGATGAAATATGGTTACGAGTAACTTTTGTTAGTTTATGGACATTATTTTAGTAGTCGTATGTTAGGATCGAACTCGAGATCACGGGATTGCACACTTTACGTATGAGACTCGATGTTTAAATAATTAATATAAAATGTTATATTTAATTATTTAATTCACAATAAATGACTAAGAGCGTTTGGTAATTAATGGAATTGACTAACAGTCGGTAAATGTCAACGGGATACAAAGAAAATAAAACAAGACAAGAGAAGGTTCTAGAAATCATCTCTTGAGCTTGTTTATGGCCAAAACTATGGAATCCCACATCGGAAACCATTGTAAACTTGATTTCAACCATAAGGGTATAAATACATCCCTATGTATTCATCCTTTGGTACACTTGATTTCAATAGAAGGCCAAACTTCTTCTTTCTCCTCTCTTGTTCATAGGTCGACGAGCGAAGCCCCAAGAACGTGATATAACCACACTATTGGTTATATCTTGGATTGAATAACAAAAAGGTAAGGGGTTATTCTTACAATCCACATAAACCCTAATTAGGGTTCATAAGTTGAAGATTGCTTTTAATTGATTCTTGTTCAGGCTAGAATCACAAAGTTGCGTTTACTATTTATTATTGATTAATTAATTACATGTTATGTGATCTTGTTATAATTGCTTCCGCTATACTTACTTGATGTTATTGGTTTATTTATATGATTGTCATGATATTATAATTCTAACAGTGGCATCATGAGCCGTTATAATGTTAAATTAATTATCAAAACGCATAAAAATTGAATCTTGATTTGAGTTTATACATGTTAATCGATTTTTAGGGTTTAGATCAACCAAAACCTAATTTTTTTTAAATTGGGTCGATTGACTCTTACTGTTTTTTAGGGTTTTGGTTTTGATTTTTTAATATGATTAGAAACCCTATGATTGTCATGTAATTGTTTATATGTTTTAGTAAATGATCTTGGTGCAATATGTTAATTGTTAAGCATAATCCATGAAAAGTGCATGTTTGCATGGATTTTTATTGTGTTTGAATTTAAATTGTTTAAATTGGATATATGAATTAAATTGTTAAGTTATATCGAAACATGTAAATTTATTAATAGATGTCGAATTGGGAAAGACTCCAATATTAAGTAATCAATTATGTGCTATTTGGTGTTTGTTTAGTTTTGGCTTAAGCAATCGATTTGTCGATGTATGTGGATCTTTTTCCTTTGAAGAAGAAAGCCCTAATTGAATAAATACATTATACACCTAGATTTGATTATTAATAGGATTATTTATTTAAATTTGCATGTGGCTACACGTTTTATATATATTTAATTGTTATGTTATGTAGATGTTTATTTAGTTGTGTTATTTTTTTATTATGTATTACTTGTTTTTTTGTTTATTATTTATGTGACACATGTTTATAAACGAAAAGGGGTAATTTTTGAATAGAAAAATAATATGGACTAAATAAATGGCGAAATTTGTTTTGGTTTTAAGAGTTAAAATTTCAAGGGTTTGGTTGATTGATGTTTTTGTACAATAGTGTGTGAAAGGAGGACCAAAAGTCTCAATACAATGTGCTTGTAGAGAGGGGTTTTTAAAGACCATGCACCTACCGGTTTTTAAAGACTTACCTATATCACTATATTACGTACACTGTCATCTTAAGGGTGAATTCACCACAATTCCACAATGACTATCCGAAACAATAAGCCTTAGGGCTTATGCAAAAGTACGATATAAGTGGACGATAATTGTTGGTAATTCTTTAATTGGTGAACTCGATACCTCAATCAAAACTTTGTTATTTTACTCTTAGTGCATTGGTTAATAAAATTGTTTTGTAAAACCAATGTTATGAAGTTGTATGCATGCTTCTTCATACATTATTTTGATTACACATCAAAATTAATACCCTTATAAAATTAAGCCAAATGCCATCTAATTAAGAACACTTGAAGTTGTAGTTTACGTCATGTGAGAGCTTGGCTAGATTGTAATGGAGAGGTAAATTTCATAATTTTATTGCTAGCAGATCAACTGATGTAATGGAATTATGGGTTTGCAGTTTTTAACTTAGACGACTTAAATTGATTAGGAAGTGAGAACTTGGACTCAAGGCATTAGATGGGGATGAAACATGCTTACATTGCAAAAGGTTTTGTGAATGTAAATCCCATAATGATCTAGGAATTGCAATATGATATTGGCAATTATTGTTCGACAATTACCTTGTTGAATACTATCATTACTAGCAGGTCAACTGATGTAATGGTGCTATATTGATATGTGGGAATCGCACCAGGCTTTACCTCTCAAGGGATCTTGAGAAGCTTACAACCCCCACCAGGCAGTGTACCTGATCGATGTAGTATAATATAATGACAAGTACCGGGGGATTGATCGTTCAACTAGGAATAGTGTCGCTAGGATTAGAAAACCTAAAGACTAGGTCTAGAGATGAGGGATGATTCCTTTTGTATTTTTATGTTTTTAGGAAAGCAAGTAAAAATCTCGGGTTTGAAGGATTTTGGCGGAATTAGTTGCTAGTTAACTAACCCAATACTAAGATGTAATCAAAATAAAATACTAAAAATGAAAATAAACTATATTAAACTAAAGTTGTGAGCAATATGTGGGAGAAATGTGTTTACTTAGATTTCACTACTCCCTAGATATCTTTTGCACGTTAATTACTTGTTATAGTTGCGTGGATGACGGATTGTATTCCTTAATACCATTCATGGGGTGGCGTACTTACTTCCCCAATCCTATGAGTGCCTACTTCACTCCTATGTCGAGCCGGCTAAGAAGCTCCTAACATATAATCATTAGAATTTACTCATGCATTAAATACAACCAATAAAACCTAGTACACATCGGTTCATGTTTCCTAAGACGTTCAAGCATGTTACCAAATGGAGATCTGCCAGTTTTCTTAAGCCTAACATTGAAATCATTCATCCAATACAACCATAAACAAGTAATCAACACATAATTAACATATAGGTTTCATTAGATCTAAGCAAACACAAGATAGATCTAGCCTAGCATGTTGAAATCAAGACAAGCACGAGATATAGACAACCAACACATAGACATATTGATTGAATTAAGAGAAGAATTATCTCAATAACACATGTAAGGATTCAAGGGTTGAAAACCCTTGAATATACTGTAAAATACGTACAAAGTTCGGCCCTAGGATTTCTCCACACAAGTTCCTATCAATGAATGAAAATTAGAAAACTATATATAGATGTTAGAGGGTGACGGTGTCAAGAACAAATGTCTGACGCCGACATCTCGCCGCCCAATAATTCCTCGGACTGCCTAGATCTGGATCTGACGCCTCATGTAGTCCCCTTTTGCAGGCCGTCACACAATTAACTCTTGACGCTCTACTTGTGACGCCTTCATGTTTCTTCTGGGTCGTCATGGTTTTTACTCTTGACGCAGTCAGGAATGTCCTCTTGACGTCGTTATATACTGTTCTCAGCATGGAAAATTAAGTCTTTGGCGTTTTCTTCACTTTTATGCTCTAAAAACGTCCGAATTGCTTCCTTTTCCAGATTTCACTCCCAAAGTACCTAAAATCACAAAAGGAACGATTTAGGGTAATATTTGATCAAATAAATTCAATTCCGGGCTTAAATGACCCCCTAAAAGTGGTTCATTTTTCGCCTCATCATATACCCTTACACTTGCGATTTGCTTGTCCTCAAGCAAATGCGCTTTTATTCTAATCAAAATACAAGTTAGGGGTCATTTAACACTAATATAAAAGTAATTACAACAAATAATCGTTCCACTAAAGACCAAAGACAAGCACGGAGGTCGTACACTAGCACCTCACAAATAGTGTTTAGATACTCACATCTCTCGGGTGTAATAAAGTATAAATTACAATATGGAAACGGAAGATATCTCTCACTACCTGTCATAGCAAAATAGATTACCATAGGCTTGGGAAAGGATCAAACCTCCACCACATGGCATAAGCACCTACGATAAACTATCAAAGAGGTCTTTTAAAGGGTTGTAACGTTAGGTGTAGGGATATGAAATACACGGTTTTGTTGGATATAGGCAGTTTTTACTGGTGGCGAGTTAACAATTTTTGTTAATTACATGTACAATATGGCGTTGCTAAGCCAAGACTAGACTCGACTTAAGCTAATAAATGAAAAATAACAAAAACATACAATAAACATAGAATGAAACGGGATGGTAGTCCGTATGTTTTTTCTCTTTTTTTTTTTTGTGCATACATTCTTACCCTACCATCCAAAATAATACATCATAGGGAATGGAAATTCCCCTTACACTTGAATTTTTACATACTTTACAATAAACTAATCTAATGACTCGAATTAAGAAAATCAAAACACTTGGAGCACTTTTAAGATTAACGTACATATGGGGGTAATATATGATGTTCTTCCCCATTACTCCATAAAATAATTACTTTACCCATGAGTCCCAATCGTCCCAAAACAATATGTACAAGGATATATGACTCGACTTAGCAACCATGTAATCAATTAGATAGTTAACTTAGGGTTTAACAAATAACAATAATGCACTAAAGATGAGTGCATACACGGAAGGCTAAGGCGATTTGGGTGTACATTTAAGTGGGGTGTAACAAATTCTTCCTTTAAGTAAAATGCTCAAAGTTAGAAATGAAAAGATAGGCTCGGAGGGGTGTACTAGGGGTTTCGTGTACTAAAAATGAGTACGACGCTCAGGTGTGGGAAAAATTAGTTGACTTAACTAGCCAAGTAATATGACTTAAATGGTCAAATAATTATGATACGGGTTTAACACAAGGGTGATCCTAATGCCTCTTATCATGTAGTAAATCCTACTACACGAATGTAGTCTCACTAGCGGTCTCGGGATGCATCACTAACGCAAGTTCTAGAATCTAAATGCTACCGGTACACTCATAAGCACTAATAGTAAATGCTTTTCCTATCAAATCTAAAGGCGAACCTCACATATTTGGGTGGAAAATTTTTCTGAATGATACGGTTTTGTGCTAATCATACAATCTCCTATCCATGAGACGCTTGCTATGGCTAAAGTTTCACTCCTAAATGTTGTAAAAAATTTTAAATTTGGCACTAAAATTGCACTAACAAGTATTTCTCATAGATTTATTACACACCTACCATTAAACAAACAAACTCAAGCGAAAGTGTATTTGTAAGGTATCATTATTTTACCCTCCCCTTACACTTAAGATGAACATTGTCCCCAATGTTCAAGTAAAGAATGTAAAAGTGAAATAAGTAAAAAGAATGAAATCAAATACTCCCCTGATTCGCTCAGTATGGATAATAAGGTAGCCAGGTTAGATCTTCCTCCAAGAAAATGAGCAATCAAAGCTTCCCGTCGAGAATATAAATCATCTTCTTGTCATACATAACCTGTAAATCCTGAGAAAATAGACAAGGCAACCTCGCATAAAATCGGCGGCAATCTACATATGCTAAATCCTAGAAAACAAAATAAGATATAATGCTTGTGGAATGAAGTTTGCAGATTTCCTAGAGATTATAAAACTTAATAATTCAACCAAAACTTTAAGACTCCATTAGAAAAACAAAACCGGTAAAATTTCCAGATTTTTACACGTGACGCCGTCAAGAGTAAACTCGTGACGCCGTCAGACGTGACCTGCAGAAATTCTTATGTTAAGTTTCCGGAAGATTTCTGGAAAAACTTGGTCCTACTTCCTGGAAAATCCTGCAAAACTTCATTATGACTCGATACAAGCATTTGACTGTAACAAATACGAATATACATGTTCACTTAATATTGTGGAGAATCACGATCGGTTTGTTTCTTAAAAACATATTTGGGGTTTCCCCTTACACTTATCTTTTGCAAAAATACCTTTAGGTGAAGTTAAGATTAGGCCAAACAACAAAATAAAGTATTTCCACTTTTAGTTTAGAAACATGATCTACCAACAATAAAAATAAAACTTGCATACGGAAGCAAATAACAAACAAACAAAATAAAATCACATAAAACATGGGTTGCCTCCCAAGAAGCGCTTTTCTTTATTTACGAGTCTTTTAGCTAGACTCAAGGTCATGGGTTACTACGTGACCTCATTGTTGGTTTCACTCTCTAGGTCATCTTCTAAACTAGTATCGCTTTCATAGTGTAAGTACTTCGGGTCTTCGAACTCGAAGACATCTTCTCGATACTTAGAATCAAGTTTACTAACATCTTTAAAGAACCCACATGATAGATCGGAAGTGTTCTTACATCCTCTCCGTACATCTTCATCACACAAAATAAGTTGGGAACTTAGCCTATCAAGCCCGTCACAATCAATTTCCTTGAGATCTTTTCTCTTGTACAGTGTTTGGTATGAAACCCTCCTAATTCCATCAGCGAAGGTCATGATCCCATTCCGGTCATCAACTATCAAATTAGTGATTTCACAAAAGGGTGCTCCAAAAACTACTTGTGATAACCTCGGGTCGACATAGTCTTCGATGTTGTCCACAATCGTAAATTCCATAGTGAATGCCATATTTCCTACGAACACCTAGATTTCATGATCTTTACCAACCACTTTCTCTCCCTTGTAAATCATTCCCCATCTGCAGATATTGTTATAATGGAATAGGGACATAAAATTCTTAGGCAGGAATACGTTAATGTAGACGTTATCGTAGTACTTATGACTGATCATGCAGGGAATTTTGAGATTATTCGGATAACGCCTCCTTATCTTCCCCAATTCTCCATCCCTTTATCCATATAGATTCCCCTCAAGGGAAGGACGATACTCGTACACCTCCTCATTACCCCTTCGAAAAATTACCTTCTTAACACCATTGGTGAACAATGCACTACCATCCTTCTCATCAAGGATTACTCCCGATTCATTGATAAATGGTTTCCCAAGAACAAGGTTGGTTAATGTTTGATTGGTGAGAGGGTCCACGTCATCGACCACGGTGAGGTCAGTATTGTAAACAAGCTCTCCAATCACGATTGATAAATCTTTTATTACCCTTGCGATATTGACTCGCTCGCACACTGTGCGTTCTGGGAAGGCTTCGTGGTATAGGGAAAGGGGGATTATGTTGACGGGGAGGCTAGGATCTATATGACTATCGGTTAAGAGCTTTTCCTTAATGGTGCAGGAGATCTTGAAAACTTTAGAGTTTCTTTTCTCAGTCCTATCACTACTCCCACTCGTAACATCCTCCATTTTTCTCTCGGGTTCCTCTATAATAGATTTTCCCAAAATGGCTGGATTTCTCGTATGCTCTTTCGATCTCTGTTTCCCTTCATCCGATTTTCTAGATTCTTGCGCGGCGCACTGCTCAGATGAGTTGGTAGGGCTTCTGGCCAAATCTTGGTCCACCTTTGAGGTCTCATCTTTAGCTGTATGACCAATATTTTCAGTTTGTTGTTGGTTTAGGTTAGGTGTAGAAGCAGATATCGTGGTTATGGTATTTACGAAATGGACTGGTCCTAGGGAGTTGACAGGTTCTTTTTACTTTTGGTGATAGATGTTTGAATAGCTTACTAGGACTTTTTATTTTCACAGGAGAGGTTGGCGGACTCATGATGGTAACAGATTTGACCTCATCAACGTGTATTGGTTTATTAACAGCGTGCTCTTTGATAGCAGTTAACAGATTACAAATCTTATTATTCATATCGGCCTGTTGTTGTCTAAATTTAGCCTCGAGCGTAGAGAGCCGCAATTCTTGAGATAGAATGAATTTTCGCAAGGCATCTTCACAGCTTTGCCTAGGAGTGCTCTGTGATGGTAAATGCTCGGACCATTTGAGTGGTGAGGAGTCATTGAAGGATACACTCCGCGTTTGGTACCCTATGAAATTAGGTTTATCCTTCCATGCCTCATAGGCCTCGTAAGAAGTTCGAGGGCCTCGACCAACGTGTGACGATGTGAATTCGTTATAAGCACGTTTTGGAAGCTCCATGCAGTTATAAGTTTCGTGAGGGCCATTGCACAATTTACATGCAGAAGCGATTCAGCTTACTTGGCTTAAAGGCTTTTGAGCTTCGTAAGATTTCATGAGAGACTTGAATCGACCTTCAAGTTCCATGATCCTACGGTCGGGAGTGCTAGAGTTGTTCAAAGGCAAAGATATTGCCTTGACCGTTTTGTTCAAATCACGAGGATCATTCCAACTTTCGTTGTCATAGAGAGCAAGATCTTCTATGAGTTCCCATGATTGTTCCGCACTTAGATCACGTAGCTTACCATCGGCCGATTGGTCAATGGCTCGCCTCGTGGAGAGATCGATATGGTCATAGAAGATTTGGACATGGAGCCAAAGATCTATACCATGATGAGGGACTTTTTGGAGTAAGTCCTTGAAACGAGTCCATGCTTCATAGAGAGTTTCATTTTGACGTTGTTGGAACATCAAGATGTCATTTCTAAGCTTAGTAGTTCTCCCCGGTGGGAAAAATTGAGCAAGGAAACGAGTTGTGAGATCATCCCAGGTGGTGATGGATCCCGCGGGTAAACGCTCAAGCCATTGACTAGCTTGATCACGTAGAGAGAATTGGAATAGGCGTAATCGGGTTGTCTCTCTAGTTGCAACATCTAGCTCTATGGAATCTACGATTTTAAGGAAGTCCTTGAGATGTTGATTTGGATCTTCAGAACGAAGTCCATGGAATGCACATCCGCTTTGCACCAACCGGATGGTGTCGGATCGCAAGGGGGTCACATTGGCTCCGGTGAGCTCAATGGTGTTTCGATAGCCTTGATGGCTAGGTCGGGAATACTCTCCTAAGGTTCGATGCCTAAGAGGTTCTAGTGGTGGGTTTTGTTGTGGTGGGATGACGGGTTCAAAGATGTTCCCATCGTCCATGATGTCGGGTGGTGAAAAGTTACGAACAAAAACACAAAGAAATAAGATAGACTAAAGAGAACCTAAAAATAAAAATAAAATCTTACTAGAAAGGAATCTAGCAAGTAGACCTAATAAAAAGAGATTCTAATCTAGACAATAATTATTCCTCGGGCTGCGGCGACCAGGATTTACCTCTCAAAGGATCTTGAGAAGCTTACAACCCCCACCAGTCAGTGTACTTGATCGATGTAGTATAGTATAATGACAAGTACCGGGGGATTGATCGTTCAGCTAGGAATAGTGTCGCTAGGATTAGAAAACCTAAAGACTAGGTCTAGAGATGAGGGATGATTCTTTTTGTATTTTTATGTTTTTAGGAAAGCAAGTAAAAATCTTGGGTTTGAAGGATTTGGGCGGAATTAGTTGCTAGTCAACTAACCCAATACTAAGATGCAATCAAAATAAAATACTAAAAATGAAAATAAACTATATTAAACTAAAGTTGTGAGCAATATGTGGGAGAAATGTGTTTACTTAGATTTCACTACTCCCTAGATATCTTTTACACGTTAATTACTTGTTATAGTTGCGTGGATGACGGATTGTATTTCTTAATACCATTCATGGGGTGGCGTACTTACTTCCCCAATCCTATGAGTGCCAACTTCACTCCTACGGCGAGCGGCTAAGAAGCTCCTAACATGGGATCATTAGAATTTACTCATTCATTAAATACAACCAATAAAACCTAGTACACATTGGTTCATGTTTCCTAAGACATTCAAGCATGTTACCAAATGGAGATCTGCCAGTTTTCTTAAGCCTAACATTGAAATCATTCATCCAATACAACCATAAACAAGTAATCAACACATAATTAACATCTAGGTTTCGTTAGATCTAAGCAAACACAAGATAGATCTAGCCTAGCATGTTGAAATCAAGACAAGCACAAGATATAGACAACCAATACATAGACATATTGATTGAATTAAGAGAAGACTTATCTCAATAACACATGTAAGGATTCAAGGGATGAAAACCCTTGAATATACTGTAAAATACGTACAAAGTTCGGCCCTAGGGTTTCTCCACACAAGTTCCTCTCAATGAATGAAAATTAGAAAACTATATATAGATTTTAGAGGGTGACGGCGTCAAGAACAAATGTCTGACGCCGTCATCTCGCCGCCCAATAATTCCTCGGACTGCCTAGATCTGGATCTGACGCCGTCATGTAGTCCCCTATTGCAGGCCGTCACACAATTAACTCTTGACGCTCTACTTGTGACGCCTTCATGTTTCTTCTGGGTCGTCATGGTTTTTACTCTTGACGCCGTCAGGAATGTCCTCTTGACGCCGTCATATACTGTTCTCAGCATGGAAAATTAAGTCTTTGGCGTTTTCTTCACTTTTATGCTCTAAAAACGTCCGAATTGCTTCCTTTTCCAGATTTCACTCCCAAAGTACCTAAAATCACAAAAAGAACGATTTAGGGTAATATTTGATCAAATAAATTCAATTCCGGGACTAAATGACCCCCTAAAAGTGGTTCATTTTTCGCCTCATCTTATATCAGTTAGGATCCTAGCTTTAAGAAAATACTATGGTTTATATGAATATTTACCAATGAGTATTTTATTTTCTTAAAGATATAATTATCGAAAATACTGAAATTGAATTTTGTAATTCGTTTTAATGTATTAATGCAACGTTCAAACCATAAACACACTTTGGGCTTTGGTAAATTGATCTCGTTCTGTTTTCAAACAAATGATTGATTAAGAATAATTTACTTTAAAGACAAAAGAAGTCTCCTATCTATGAAAGAAGAGTGAGATACAATCCTATTTCTTTTCATGAATAAAAAGGTTTAATAGGAATATTAGATATGTCTAAATTCTAAAATAACTCATATCAAATTTTTAATAGTTAAGATAATTGCATATTTTTCATAGGAATTTTTATCATCCTCATTCGGTGATTAAATACTTAGTAACAAATATGATATTTGGTTAACAGAAAATTATTTATGACATTTTATGAGTTATTATAATTAGAAGCTAGACTAATTACCGCAAAATGGTAAAAGACAAACTAGTTTATTCATCTAGTTGTTTTGACTATTTAAAAGGTTCTACATACATTGTGAGATGGTAGACATGTTAAGGAAGAAATTGCATGCCCAACTTTTTAAGTTAATAGCATTTGGTGGATAGTCCATCATTTACATAGTAGGATACACACTTTAGTGCATAAGTAATTGTTACGTATGGACATTCAAAGGTGTAGGAAAGTTAAAAGCACACTATTTTCTTTTACTGGATATGAAACATTTACAATATTGTCAAATTCAGTGGGAGTATTGTGTACATATTACTGAATAAGGAATTATTGTAATGATCTTTAATTCAGTGGGAGTTACAAGCTTTGACATATTGGTAGCTAAAAATATTACTTTCCAAGTGTAGACACTCATACTTTTAAGGATAGTCTTGTAAGTTTCCTTACTAGACATTGTTGTTCTATAACTACTTGTTATGCTATGATCTATGACACAATCATATTAATCACATAAACAAATGCATGGCGTGTTATTTATCAACAATATGAGGTTGTTCCATACACAAGTGGGAGAAATGTTGTCTTTAATGTGTGGAAGAAACAACTCATAAAGATATGATTTAATGGATTCTCTTGACTGCAAGGTAAGAGAATAACGTTCTAATATGGATTATACTAATCTAAATCAAGAAACACTTGGTGTTATAATTTATGTTATGTGAGAGCTTAGCTAGATTGCAACAACAAGGTGAATTTCATATTTTCATTACTAGCAGATCAACTGATGTAATTGATCTATGAAAATTTGCAGTTTCTAAATTAGATACCTATTAGAACATGTGTCAATATGATATCAAGACTACTTTAATTTGTATATTTATGAATTCTTGGAATGACATAAATTAATAAAGTAATCTAATGCTACTTCAATATGAATATTTATGTGTTCTTGGAATGACATAAATAAACACTGGTACAAAAAGATGTATTGGTCACACCAAAAATGTGTGACGATATGCATATAGTCACGCACATTTTTTTCTTTGTGTGTCATCATAGGTCCCGCCACCGTAGGTGGCATATGGTCACATTGTTGAGTTCGTGGCCTTTTCCATCGAAAAAGAGTGACCAAAACCCCGAATATGTGTGACAAATTAGGCACAAGTTTTGTTGGATTAGTTATTATCAGTGACCGTCAACACTTTATAGTCACACGAATTTTTTTTTTTAGAATAACTATTTTTCAACCTTTGGCCACATAATTATATAATATATGTGACATTTGAGATGATATATTCAAGTAAATGTGTATTTTGTGTGACTATTTCCCGTCCTGTGGCCACATGAATACATAATAAATGTGACGTTTGTGATGATTTAGTCACACAATGGGTGTTGTTTTTTTGGAGTTAGTCACATACAATTTAAAACAAAGTGGCCAAAAGTGTTAATAAGTGTGACCATATGTTGTTTAAAGTGAAGAAATGTGTATTTTGTGTGACTATTGATCATCCAATGGCCACATGAAGTTTATGTTTGCGTGGCCTTTTGTAACAGTTAGTCACACAAAGCATGTTTGTTTTAGGTATTTAGTCACATACCATTAAGCAAACAGTGGTCAAAAGTGTTAATAAGTGTGATCATATGTTGTCTAAAGTGAAGAAATGTGTATTTTGTGTGACTATTGATCATCCAATGGCCACATGAAGTTTATGTTTGCGTGGTCTTTTGTAATATTTAGTCACACAAAGCATGTTTGTTTTGGGTATTTAGTCACATACCATTAAGAAAACAGTGGCCAAAAGTGTTAATAAGTGTGACCATATGCTGTTTAAAGTGAAGAAATCTGTATTTTGTGTGACTTGATCATCCAATGGCCACATGAATTTTTTGTTTGTGTGGCCTTTTGTAATATTTAGTCACACAACGCATGTTTTTTTTGGGTATTTAGTCACATACAATTAAGCAAACAGTGGCCAAAAGCGTTTATAAGTGTGACCATAGGATGTTTAAAGTGAAGAAATGTGTATTTTGTGCGACTATTGTTCATCCAATCGTCACATGAATTTTATATTTGTGTGGCATTTTGTAACATTTAGTCACACAAAGCATGTTTGTTTTGGGTATTTAGTCACATACAATTAAGCATAAAGTGGTCAAAAGTGTTAATAAGTGTGACCATATGCTATTTAAAGTGAAGAAATATGTATTTTGTGTGACTATTGTTCATCGAATGGCCACATGAATTTTATGTTTGTGTGGTATTTTGTAATATTTAGTCACACAACGAATTAAGCAAACAGTGACCAAAAAGTGTAATAAGTGTGACTATATGCATCTTTTAGTCACATTTAAAAAATCAATATATCAAAACAAATTCAAATATATATCAAAACAAATTAAAATACTATAAAATTGGAATGTATAGTATATAACTGAATCAAATATAAAATTAGACCCTCCTTTTATACACCAATGAAGTATCTATAATCTTTTCCATAAACAACTAATACATATCATATAAGCAGTAATAACTATATGAAGCAACAGACTAACTTATAACTAACAGTTGTAACTAATACACTAGGAGTATTAACTTCGAGCAGACTTAACTTTGTACTAGCAGTACTAACTTTCACTAGCAGTACTAACTTTTGTACTAGCAGTACTAACTTCGACATTCAATGTCCATCCCGATAGCTTGTTGATATTGCCCATCAGCTATACAGCTAGAAATATGAAATGTGGAAAGAAGTTAGTAGTCCTAATCTATACATTATCCAGGAGTGCAGAGGTAGAAACATAATTAGAAAAGCCCTCTAATTAAAAAATACCTTCATGCAGTTCAAGCTGGTCAAATGGAGAACAAAGTGTCTTCGCAGCTCCGACCTCCCCTTTTGTCTTAGCTTTCACATTCTTCTCGACTTCCTAAAGCATGGATTACATTTATAGGTCAATCTATAATACATTTATAGATCAATCTATAATACATAGAGATACCTCCACACTAGTAGTATATAGACCACCAGCAAACTTCTCCAGCTTACTCTTTTTCCCTTTCACAACAGGGACGGCCAAGTAATCGAACATCTCCCCACTGCCAGATAAAGTAGTCCATGTGTAGGCTGTTGAAGACATGAAAATAGTCTGACTATAAGCTCGATTGCATGACCTCAATATGGACTCAATTGCAGCTTTTGCTTTTGGAACATAATGGCCAATATCATGAGCTGCCAATGAAGCACAATGAAAGAAAAAGGTCAAAACAAGATCTTAAAAAATATACGAATATTATAAATAGTGTTTGAATTGTAGAAGGATTCAATAATTACCGTGAAGGATTTCCAACCCGACATGCTGGCGTGTGGGTGACATTGCAATGGCAAGTAAAGCACGAAGGCCAATAACCTTTGCTTCACTTGGGCTTTCTTGTTTCAACAATCCCAAGATCACATGGTTCATAGAGAAATCAAGATCACATGTCACACTAACAAGGTAATCCCATACACGATCTAGTGGTTGGGAATTCCCGTGAACACTCAAATAAAACCTTAAAACACGGTGAAGACAATCTAGAGCCATGAGCATGTTGTTCTTGTATTGTAAAATAAGCTTGAATTATGCCTCCTAGCAAAGAAAATGGAGGTATTGCCCTTTAAAAATGGAAGGAGGAAAAAAAACCACAAAAGAAGGTTGTAAATAGTGTTGTTCAAATGTATCTCTAGACAACGAGTTAAACTAATGTTACCCAAAGATACTTGTACAGTTGCTCCATATGAAGACCAAAGTTATTGAGAAATACAACAGGATCACCAACACAGAGAAGCAAAGTCACCAAAGCATAAGCAACCTAACATGGTGAAACAAGAAACAATCATTATAATTTCAATATACGAGGAGAACCAAGTAAGGTTATGCAAAGAAACAGTGCAAATACGGTAATTTACTTACAACTATATGTTTGCTATATTTATCTGTCCAATGCATGAGTTGCACTTTTATGCGTGCAACTGCTTCATACCATAAGTTAAGTGCGAGGTCTACACCAGGTGCAGGCCAGTTACCCTTTCCACCATCTTCAAGTGGTGCTAAAATGTTTGACAACATATTGCAAAGTGCATGATGAAGTTCACTCTTTCATTTATGGGGAGCACTATTTAGAGGATTGGCTTTTGCCACAAAGGAAGCCGAAGCATTTAGACTGCCATCTGTCTTGACCTGCCCAAAGGTATTCACAGTATTACTATATACTTTTCTTTAACAAATAAAATAACTAACAATAAATTAATATGTTGTAGCTTCAGGTAGCGCATTCCATTAATGATAATGATTGTTTCACTTCGAGCACCACTGGTATCAATCCGCCGAGTTAGCATATACCCCGAGCTTTAGGTAGCGCATTCCATTAATGATTCTTTCTTAAAGGATGAAACGAATTGAACCTTAATTTCAAGAAAACATAACAGTTAATTAAAACTCCCAAAATCAACGAAATTAAAAACCCCCAAAAAAGGAACAAAAATCAAAAGATAAATTTTACCAATAAAACTCAAACCTTGGTGGCGTATATTTGGTTTCTCCCAGATCCGGTATTTTTGTGAGGTGTATTTAATCATCTTTATGTATGATCTTTGATGATAAAAAAAATAATAATAATTAGATTCAAGACTAGTGTTTTTTCCTGGTGTTGTTGGTTTGTAACCGGCACTGTGGAATAATTGATTAAAGGTGTGTGTTTTTTTGGGGATAACGGATTTGGGGGATAATTTGTTTTGTTGTGTGTGTGTGGGGGGGGGGGGGGGAATTGATTTGGGGATTATGATGGTGGTTTATTTGTTCGGTTTTCAAATTGTTGGATGGAGGGATAATTTGATTTTTGGAGAAAATTTAGAGCGGGACAACTGAAAAAGTGAGAGGGAAATCTAATGGGGAATTGATTTGGGGATTATGATGGTGGTTTATTTTGTTTGGTTTTAAAATTGTTTGGATGGAGGGATAATTTGATTTTTAGAGAAAACTTAGAGCGGAACAACTAAAAATGTGAGAGGGAAATCTAATCTAATTTATATATTTTATTTATAAACCAACTAGTTTTATAACACATGAAATACCTTAATCTTTGTTTATACTAGAGGCGGAAATGAGCCGAGCCGATCGTGAAAAACTCAGGATCATATTAGTAAAAAGCTTGAATGAGCCGAGCTTAAACGAGCTCGAGCTCGAGCCGAAGTTGCAGCTCATCTATCAATCGGGCTCGAGCCTGAGTTTTACATACAAAACTTGATTTGGCTCACGAGCCTAAATGACACTATGATATTTTACATATTAAACATATATAAAATGTTATGCATTTGTAGTATAGGTGAAGTTATTAACAAGCTCGATAAAAAGCTTATTAACGAGCTCAAAATAGATATATTACGAGCCACGCTCGAGCTAAACTTTAATTTTTTTCTGAATCGCATAAATGAGCCGAGCTTGAGCCAACTAGTGTTCGTTCGAGCTAATTCTTATCGAGCTTTGAGCTCAAGCTCAAGCCTATATATCAAATGAACTCGAAATGTTTAATGAGTTGAGCTCAACCTTATATAAGTTCGACTCGAGTTATTGTTGAGTTTTCAATTCTTAGGTTATATTTCAATTTTAATTTGTGTAAGAAAATAAAATAAATCGAGCTTTTCGAGTCAAGCTCAAGTCGAGTTCAAACTTTCTCGATCCTGGATAACATGATCGCGAGGTCCCTGAATACTTGCTTCTTAGTGTTTGTGAGAAACGGTATACACCTACCAAGCCGGTGCAACCCATGCCTGACCGCCTTTAATAACTTCAAATACAATTCATATAACCTTCACACTATAACTAAACACCTACCAAGCCGGTGCAACCCATGCACGGCCGGTGATAATGGCTAATTCACATGTTATGTTTTTTTGTCCCTTTTTGACCGTTTTCAATCTATTTTGACTGATTTCGCTAGTTGTCGACCGATTTTGATAATTTTCGACAGATTTCGATGGATTTAGACTGACTATGACCGATTCTTACCGTGTTCGACCGATTTCGACCTTCCTGACCGATTTCATCCATTTTTGAATGTTTTTGGGAATTTTCGCTCGTTTTCAAGCTTTTATGAACGTTTTCCTCCGTATTAAAACGTTATGAAACGTTTATTACGTTCTCGTACATTTTTGTACGATTTTTTTCGTTTTCACACGTCCTTATCCTTTTTTCTTTGTTTTGCTACGTTGTGTTCGCTTTCGTACATTTTGTACGCCTACATACGTTTTTTAAAGAAAATGTTAGACAATGGACAAAAACGGTCAAAATCAAGAAAGAAAAAAAATGAACGAAAACGGTTTAAACCGTTATGATATTTTACCCTTTAAACCAAATAATCTAAAAGTTATTTAGTTTTGCTAAATTCGAAATTTTAAAAGTGAAACAAGTTGAAAATAAGTAGAGGGAGAAAAAGCCACACTTTAATAAATTTGCATATATTTTTTTCTACGTAAGGTATGTTTAGCGGAATGGGCTGGGCTTGGGGCTAGAGCTTATATTATAAGCCACAAGATGAAGTTTATAATGTTATAAGCTGTTTGGCGAATTAGTTAAGTTGAAGGTTATTAATGTAAAATCGCATAAAAAAACATCAAAACAAGTTCAGATGTATTTCCGGCTTTTGCGTTATAATCTAGATTATTTTAAAAGGTATTTAAATAATTTAACTAGTTATAAACCCGTGTAAGCCCCTTTCAATGGTAATTAAGATGGGTTATAGTTGCTTAGAGTGTCATGTTACGACACAACCCTGACTGTTGACAATTGGTAATTAACATGGGTAATGGGTCATGTGTATTAGGTTGTAGTGGCTTATAGTGTCATGTTATCGACCAATACATTCCTGGTGATCGACAATGGTTAATTAACATGGGTAATGGGTCATGTGCATTGGCTTATAGTGTTATAGTGTCATGTTATCGACAATGGCTAATTCACATGGGGAACTTTTTAAATACAAAATACACTAAAGGGTGCGCTTGGTTCAAACTTGGGAAAGGGAAAAGGAAAGTGTAAGCTAATGGTCAGGAAAGGGAAAGGTAAAGAAAATCAATCCCCCCAATTTATTAGGTAATGATCCATTACCCACTATTGGGTAATGGGTCATTGCATTATGCTTTACCAAGCATATTTTTTCATTACCTTTCCCATTCTTCACCCCCTATAACCCCCTACCAAGCATTAGGGGTGTTCAAAAAACCCGAGAAACCGACAAACCAAGCATTTGGTTTCAGTTTTTACTTTTAGATATCCGTGGCTAACCGAACCGAGCCGTATATAATATAAATAAATTACCCGGCCCGCGATGGATAGTTAAAATCTTCCAACTAACTGAACCGAACCGTCCCGTGAACACCCCTACCAATAGTATCAAACACACTTCACTTTTAAACTTATATTATGTAAAAAAATATCAAACACGCTTTGCACATTTCAACATAATCCTCTCTTTCTCTCTCACACTCACAGTTACAACTCACTCGGATCTAGGGTTTTGATCCCAAATCTCAAAAAGCTGATAAGATCACAAATTAATATAATCCAAATACCCCCTTAGAGCTATTTATTCTTAGGCTTAGGTTGATTATCTGTTATAAGAATTGCGTTCCATTTGTATTGATAGAATAAGGAAGAACATGTTGTGTTGTTTTTGCGAATAATTAGAGCAAAAGAGATATTAAGGTTTGCTTGGATTAGCTTATTTTATCTTAGGCTTAGGTTGACTATCTGCTATAAGAATTATGTTGCATTTGTTTTGAGAGAATAAGGAAGAAAAGTGGCGGACGTGTGTGCGAATATTTAGGCAAAAACATCCTAGTATCAAAGATGGAAGAAGTATAAAACATGGGTGAACAGACACCACTTTCAAGTATGAACATAAACTTGTTTTGGTGTTGTTCATCCATTGTTGATTCATCTTTGCTCTTTGTCAAAATACAGGTTGTTTCAACAGTCTAGCAATGCACCTGGTGCAGGCCTTTGCTCAAAGGGAGTTGAAACGACATTCTACCAACTGAAACAATGAGTTCCAAGAACAAAGGTTACCCTGAATTGCAACATTATCTTTTATTTCATTTACACTATATTTTTTTTAATTTTAATATATTTTTTATTTTTCTGTGGAAATCATTAAAATTGACAGCAGTGACTCAAGTGAATCAAGTTCATTTCACATATCAAGCAGTTCTGAAGGTCCTCCAAATACATGGGCAGACTACTTTCCAAAGGGATATTCTGGATCAGGCACAAAAAAGGAAGATGCTAGGAAGGTTAAAACTTCAAAAAGACTGCCAAAGAGCTTTTTGATAAGAGGGTTCAGGTGCTAGGCCTGCCCAATGCTAAGACTTGTGAAGACAAGGGTATAAAACTATGGGAACCAAAAATGCTGTTAGCATTAAAAATTATATTCGAAAGTGATGGTCATTCTCATATATTGTAACGTTGTAATGTGTCGTAGTTCTTGTTATTAGAATAGTAAATGGGCGTTTGGATTGGCCTAAGCTAATAGGTTAGAAGTTATGTATAAGCTAGTCCATTTATATATGATGTAAACCAAGTCCAATCCAAACATAAACAAAGCCCATCCAAGCCCATTATGGCATCTCATGTTACTACTATATAAACACCTCAAATGAGTCATTTGAGGTGTGTGCTTGTGTGTGAAAGTGTGTGTGTTTGCTTAATAAAGTTCTCTTCATCTTATACTCTCTTTATCTATATTAACGCCACATACATATCATCAAGTCACCATCTTTACTTCAACGTTGCTTCTTATTAGTGATAAAGTTGATAGTATTAAGGTCCTACAAGTGGTATCAATCGCCTAACAATGATTTAGGAGTGTGTAGCAATTGTTTTCATCAAGTTTTTTTTTTAAGTTGCATTTTTTCATAAAAAATGTGGGCTTTTCTTTAAAAAGCTTTGATTTTTACAAGTTTTAGTGTTAAAGTTGTTGTTTTTATTGAAGTTTTAGTGTTTCTAAGTGTTTTGGGAGATTTGATCAAAAGAAACAAGTGGAAAAAGTGTTTTTGGTTGAAAAAATCGGATTTTGAGCTGTTTTGGTCATCTTACGTGTAAAAAGGACATCACTACGCTTAAGATTGAGTTTTTAGGCAAAAAACCCTCTTCCTACACGTTAGATTCAAATCCTACGCCTAAGTTGAGTTTTTACGCATAAGATCCTACGCAAAAGATTGGAGTCTATGCCTAAGATTGGAGTCTACGCCTAAGATCCTACGCAAAAGTCTGTTTCTTATGCAAAAGTTCTTACGCAAAAGTTTCTTCAACGATCAGAGGTTACTCAGTACTTTCCTAGCTTGGACAAGTTAGTGGAATACTTCGACACGGGATATCTTTCAAGCTTGGACAAGTTTGAGAGATCAGTTTGGTTGAAAAACCTTACGTGTAAATTTCTTGCGCATAAACTCTATGTTTACGCATAAAAATCAAAGCTTACTCCTAAACATTTTGTTTACGCATAACTTCATTTTTACGCATAACCTAAAAGTTTACGCATAACTTCTCTTATGCGTAAGATTCAAGTTAACCGTAAGATTCACTATTAACGCATAAGATTCCAGGTTACGCATAAGATCAAGTTTTACGCTTAAGAACAGGGTTTACGCATAAGACTTTGAATTTTGACGACCAAACTTCAAACGGCCATAACTTTTGAACAGGGTTTACGCATAAGAATTTATTCATTCAACCCAAGTTTCGAAGCCTAAAAACGCTCCGGGGAGAAGTTATTACGGTTTTAAGGTTTTAGATCAAATTTTTCACCATAAAAACTTGCATCAACTTACACTAAACACAACTCCTACTTCGTTGAATCTATCCAAGATCAACTTTATCATTCATCAATGGCAACTCTGCAAGATATTCATGCAGCCGGTGCCGAAAACCGACCTCCCATGCTGTCAAAGGGTGGATACTCTCAGTGGGCTAGTCGTATGATGCACTATCTTAAGAGCAAACCAAATGGAAAACTTCTTATCAAATCCATTGTGGAAGGACCCTTCAAACAAAGACAAGTACTAGACCCTGGAGATCCTAATGGAACCCCCCAGTACAACCATACTACAGAGATCAGAATGAGACTGAGTACACCAAGAAGACAGACAACAGATTGAAGCTGATGATCAGGCATTTCATTACGTTGTTCTTGGTTTACCTGAAACCACTTATGCTACTGTTGATAGTGAAGTAAGTGCTCATGCAGTTTGGGAAAGAGTCAAGAGGTTAATGTATGGGACAGACATCGGGAAACAGGAAATGGAAACATAATTGCTCAAGGAACTTTGCAAGTTTACTTCAATTCCTGGTGAATCCATAGAGTCCTACTACCACAAGTTCTGTAAGATCATGAATGATTTATCAAGACACAACCTCAGTCAGACAAACATTGCTAACAACACCAATTTTCTGAATGAGTTACAACCACAATGGGGAAGATACGTCACTATTGTTTATCAGACAAAGAATTTGCATGAAGTGACTTATGATCAGTTGTACGACTTCTTGAAGCAAAATCAAGATGAAGCTAATGAATTAAGGGCTGAATTACTGGCTAAAAAGCATGATCCTCTAGCATTAATGGCTAATACACCAACACCTTTACCAGTGAACACACAACAACCATCATCATCTTCCACAAACAACTACATGCAACCATCATACATTCAACAACCAACACGTGTCTATCAACAAAAATTATACCCACAACAACAACATGTTATTCCATAACAACAATACCCACAACTCCAAGAACCAGAATTCACTGACAATGATGAAGCTACTGCAGCCTTGACTCAAGCGTTTGCTTTTCTGACAAAGGCATTCCGAGGAAGCTATTCTACACCAACAAACAACAACCAAAGGATTTCATCGAACACTCGCAACAAGCAGATTGCTCAGCCGAGTTTCAATATGTGCAACGGAGGCCAAATGGTTGGAGTTTATGGGAATCAGCAGGGATATGCTACTGCATTTCATATGGGTAACCAGAATATGCAGAATGCAGGTCAGTATGCAGGGAACCAGTATTGTCAGTGTGCAGGGAATCAGTATGGTCTATATCCAAGGAATCAGATGGGTCAGGTTGTTGGAAATCAGAGGGGTCAGAATGTTGGTAATCAGGTAATGGGTAATCAGATTAGGAATGTTGTAGCTCCAGTTGTTGGGAATCAGGGAAATGTGAATCAGGGTAATCCAGTAAAGTGTTTAAACTGTCAGGGTGTAGGTCATATGGCAAGGAACTGTCCTACTAAGCCAAACAAGAGAGATCCTGAGTATTTGCAGAAAACATTGTTGTTGGCACAAAAAGATAAGGCAGGGTTTCAGTTGAATGCAGAGGAGAATGATATTATGGCTCTCATGGATGACATGGAAGATAGAGAGGATATCGATGCGAACTGCATATTCATGACGAATCTTCACGAAGCTAAGTATGACATGGATTCTGACACACTTCCTGTTTATGACACCAATGCACCATCTGAGGTATCAAACTTCAACACATGTCATAATAATGATATATTTGATATGTCTTCTCATGAGGAATAGCATTCTGAGAAGCTAGCACCCACTTATGATATATACCTGGACACGCCAAGTAGTAGCAATACTCCTTCAGCAACTCCAGATGTGAATCATAATGGAGGCTTCGTTTCACAGCATGCTGAGAGTACAACTATTCAATATTGCGTGCTAATAGAAAATAAGTGTGTAAAACAATAGTCACTCATTTCGACACCATCGTTAGATCTTGTTTATAAAACCTAAGAGGCTAATGCTTGTACAAATTGAAGCTGACGAAATTTGAAAGTCTAGTATCTGAACTTACAAAAGCTTTTTGTTTGCTACAATAAAATAAAAAAGATTATAGAAATTTGAAAAATCTTTTACATGTTAACTATTAATAAAGTCATATAAATAATGTATTGTGGGTTTGGACCCGTGGTCAAGTTGCTTATATAGGGCGTGGATGTCCCAAGTTCAATACTTGAGCCAAGCCACTCCACTGACCATATGAGCTCTTGCACCACTTGTTATACTCATAAATATTTTTATTTTTTTCCCCTTTGCTTTTAACTTTCCATGTTTCAGGTTTTTCAATTAATTATTTGCCCTTTTTTTCTTTGAGGAGCAACAAATTTAATAAAATGTTTAAGGAAAAAAAGACGTGTTTGTCTTGTGAGTATCTTCAATGCATTTAACCAGAAAGACTTTTTGTCATCTTTTCAAGTCATTGGTTTTATTCATTTCAAAATATCAAAACACTATCTTCAAACTCCTTTTCTAAAGGGAAGTGATTTAATTACATACTCTAAGTTCTGATTGACACGTTCCAATCTTTGTAGTAAACAGTGGTACATATATTACAAGATGTTTACTATACTTGTATTAGAGTGTGCCAATCAAATTTTGGAGTGTGCAAATCAGCTCAATTTTCCAAATGATCGACATATGCTCAACTATACATACTTTGGTCGAAACAGATAATAAGTTTGTGGACGTAATTGTAAATATTATGATAAATTGTTATATGATCTTTGTAAATGCTTTCAGGAAATCAGTGAGCAAATTGAAGATTGTTGAAAATTTATGGAAAATTAATTTGAAGACCTATAAGACTAACAAAAGTTCAAGAGAACAAGATATATATAGTTTCTGAAAACTGCCAATTATAAGCCCAAAACTCTGCAAATCCAGCCCAAGTTTCAGCCCAGCTAGAAAATTACGCTCAACATTAATCGGGTCCAAAAAGAGAATCGAGGAATGATAAGGGAAGATGACACTACAAGTCTCAAGAGCGAACCTTGTTTTGAGTTTTTGTCAAGTTTTGATGACTAACCGTAGTATCCATGCGTGGCTAAAAAATGCATTTACTGAACTACTACAAGTGTTAGCATGGAGGTCTCAATCCTTCAATAATGTTATGACTTATGACATGGCCTAACGGTCCCTCGACTAAAGTACGTGCTAAATATTATGTAAATTTAGCAATAGAAATCAATGGAAAGAAAGAAGCCGTTTGCAACTTGGTATGCATTTGATTTTATATCGTGTTCCCTATAATGCTTCTTCTTTCATATATATGCTACTATCTCATGCTAGCTAGATTATGACATATGAAATTACTATATATATTAAATGGAATCCAAAACGACGTCGCACTATCAACAGTGAACATGCTGGATCCTTTTTTCTTATCGCAGCCCAAACGTGATCCATTAATCCAATCTCATATCCGGCCCAGTACAACAGCGAAAACATGATGCCCGGTAAAAAAACCCACCTCCTATAACAGAGATTATTTATAGATCATACGCATTTTCCAGATTTTTCTCACACATATATGATCTTCCACACCCTTCTGGATTTTGAAAGCAATCTGCCCATGGGTTCCGTTATGTTTATCTACGAAACAGGATCATCGGTGCTTTGTTAACGGTAATATTGATCTTTTGTAACAGGGAAGATGAGGAGTAAAAAGGGTTGGTCTATCAATTTATAGTTTTTTAATAGTTTCAATATGTGGTGGTTTTGTAGGCACCCAAGAAGGAAAAGGCTCCTCCTCCGTCATCTAAACCACCCTGGCGGTGGAAAGCAAAAGAAGGTCAAATATCTTGATTCAATTTTAATATTATTTTTTTCGGTGTGTTTTTATACAATGGTTATTGTTTTGTTATAAAGTTTACATTAATTAGTATAACTTAAATCTAAGATTTAGGCTCTCATATTGGATCTAGAGTTATAAATGTTTAATGCTCATTGTTCATTTGGTTTGCTTGATAAGTAAATTATTATATGTAAGTTTGTTGGTTATCAACTTTTGCTTAGGAAACTTTATGGCTAAACATTTTTTTTATATATCCAATGAGTTAGTGTAAAGGTTTATGAGGAATTAGTGAGCTGGTGAGGAAAATTATACAATTATGAACTTATTAGAAATGGTGGAAATATGATATGTAGATAGAAAGTTTGTTGATTGTTAAAATTAGATGTTTTTCAATAGTAAGTGGAATTTAAGATTGTTTGTGAATCAGCTTCTACAGAAGTGGAGCAAGGGAAAGCAAAAGGAGAAGGTGAACAACATGGTTTTGTTCGATAAAGCGACTTATGACAACCTTCTTTCCGAAGCTCCAAAGTTTAAGCTCATCACTCCTTCCATCTTATCAGACAATTTTTAAGTGTACGATTTAAAGTTTATGCTCAAAATCTGTATGTCATGTATGTGATTTATAAAAGCTACTTAGTGTGTCCCAACCGTTTACTTGGAATCAATGTTCAGCCAAATCTCAAAAGATTGGCTTGCTTATAAACATACTAGGACGCCATCTCACATTGTTTCCATTTTTTTTTTGCCAGCAGAAAGGCTGTACCCTCTAAAAGATTGCAACAAGGTATGACGCGCATACATGATTTTCATAACTAAAGATATGAGTTTCACTCACCGGCAAATGGGTAGTATTAAGCCTTTTGGGTCAATGAATTGTACTCTTTTATTTTCCTCATATTTTTGTTAGAAACTCCTTTGGCCATATAATAGACCTCAAAAACCATATGTCTACAGGTTTCAGCAAAAGGGCGGTTAATTTGAAGGTATTGAAGGTTCTTGAATTCAAACAAAAGATTAACAAAGAAGATGGGCCTTATAAGAATGCAAAAGAGAACGCAAAATCACCATAGCTGATGCTATCAAGCTGTGAATAAATACGGTCAGTTTTTTTTTTCAAATTAGAAGTCTATTATTTCGATGCTTTTGAACATTTGGCTCAGGGCTCAAACCCATCTGCAGTGGTGTTAGCCGTTGAGATGTGTTATTTCAAAAGAATAAGTCGAACATGGAAATGCTTTGCATTAGAGGTATCCATTTACATATGGAAATGCTTTGCATTAGAATCAAAATTTACATGTACTATCTTTTTTAGCTATTTTAAAAATAAGGCATAACTAGAATCGATCAACTCTTACTAATTCTTTTAAATTCTTATATTTTAGGTGTTCACATAATTATCTCTTTATAGCGGACGGTATCTCAAGTCACAGGAAGCCTAATGGGTGGAAATGGATGAGCTCCATGGTTGCCATATATGTTCATGTGCCTTGCTGCAAGTTGTTCACGCACGATGCAGTCTAGGAGGACATCGTCGGTAATTATTGCTTTGGTATATATAAGTTGCAAGTTATATGCTCCGTATATTTTGTTTATTCATGTGTTTATATGTAAGCGAGCCACTATGAGAGACCTTTTAATGTATAAAAATTAAGCTATAAGCCTTATATTGATATATAAAAAATACGTTTATCTAAGATGTTGTATGCATACATATGAAAGTATTCATCTATGACAATTTTTATTCTAAGTCACTTATAAGATAATTTTTTCAGGCAAAAAGCTTTCATGGAAGTAGAAGCTTTACCTCAAATATGTCATATTTTTTTAGTGGAGCGTTTCTTTTGCTTGATAATAACGAAACATTTCTATGTTAAAATCCTACCTAAATTCTTCGGCAACTACAACGCCCCGCCGCAACGCGGCGGACCGCGGCCATACTCGTTCATAAATCAAATAATAAGAAATTTGTAGCTGATCTTCTTAATTAATTATGTTGATACTAATACATTAATGGAGTGTTTAACACATGTACGACTATTTATATCCTGAGATTATGCTTGCTAATAAAAAATTACCGACCATTATGCTTTGCTAATATATAACCGTGTCTTCGGTTTTGTCCGGTCAGGTTTGATCTTGTGCATAACTGATTATTATGCTTTGTTTGACCCGACCAAACCCACCCAGACCTAAACCAAACATTTTGCTCTGGTTCGATTTTAGTCCATCCTATTTTTTGACCGTCATTAGCTCTAGATTAGAGATATCTATTCATACGAAGCATCCAAGCTAAGTTTCTGAAGAGAAAAGATGCATCATCCTAATGTTTATGCTTAAAAATTTTCTAATCGGTGTTGTCGTAAGTTGACTGAAATGTGACAAAAGTGAGTCAACTCTTTGAATCTGTGAATTCAAGACATGTAATGGTATGAAGGTGTTTAGAATTTTAGGAAGCTATAGCATTGCACGTTTGTGAAATGAGATTAACCTCTTCTCCAAGTGTATACTTTTTCCGAGTTTGGGATCAAACATTACTGTAACCTATTGGACATTTAACCAAGTACGAAACTATACTTTTTATGCATACACCGCATAAAGTCATATGATTTATTGCAAGTGCATGCATACCTATTGACCTATAGTATGTCTAAAGTGAAAAGGACAAATTTAAAACTCTAGTTTGAAAGGTCTATATAAGCTTAAAGTATAAAGAAATGAAAATTTAGATATAAATAAATGACGTACGATCTTGTTTAAGTGTATTTTCCTGACCTTAAATTTTTTTTCTTCAGTGAAAAATCTTCTACATGTTAACCATTAATAAAGTCATTTACTTGATGGATATGTGCGGTTGGACCAGCGGTCAAGGCGTTGTATGGGAAAGAGAAGTCCCGAGTTCAATTCTAGAGCCAAGGTACTGCTCTTTAACATCAATGCTTGGCCCACTTGTTAAACTCGTAACATTTTTATTTTTCCCCTTTGGTTTAACTTTTTTTTTTTTTTTTTTTTTTAGTTTCGTGTTTTTTCATTTAGTATATCACGATCTATAGCTTCTAGCTACAAGCAAAAAAGCAGTTTTTTAACCGCATGTTCTCAATGGCAAAAGCTATTGTCTTTACGGGGCTCTTAAGTCTTTTGTTGTTGATCCAAAACATTGATGCATCTCGTGGTAAGTTCGTAGTCGGAGGTTGGGGTGTCTGGAGTCTTGAATCATCATCGTGTAACCGATGGAACGAAAAAACGTTTGCAACTTGGTGACACAATTGGTACGTGATTGATCGACTTGATGTTACATCATGTGTATCTATACATACATTGTTAAATATAATTATTTTAAAAAGTTGTTCTTATACATTTTGTTGGTGGTGTTACAGTTACAGTATATATGTATGAGGCGGACAAGAGCTTAATGGTTAAAGTAAATCAAGAAGATTGCATCATATGCAACACACCATCATCCGTTAATTAATGAAACAAAGTATCACGATGGTTACTTGGTGGTCAAGTTGAACCAAACTGGGCCTAATTATTCCATGAGTGGAATGGTTGAAAACAACGACAAGATTATCATTCATGTCATGGCAGACCTAACGCGCTTAACACCAACATTCCCATATATCTTTTTGGGCTTTCTTCTAGGTATTGTGTCGTTGTTTGTGGTGGGTTGATGTGCAGAAGCTTTCATGCCCGAAAAACAGATCAAGAGAATCGGGGGATTAATTGACAGCCTAAAAATTAAAAGTGAGTATTAAAATTGGTCCATGGCCAAAAACTTTTAGTTATCCTTGTTTAGTATTCTTTCGCTAAACCAGTAGACAAACGAATTCAAATTTCCCTTGACTTTACAATATTTCGTATGCATTTGATATATCGTGTTCCCTATAATTCTTCTTCTTTCATATATATGCTACTATCTCATGCTAACTTATGTACTCATGAAATTTATAAGTCAAATAATAATAAACTTTTAGCTGATCTTATTAATTATATTGATACTAATACATTAATCGAGTGTTTAACACATGTACGACTACTTATTGTGGAAAAGTATACAAAGATCAATAAAAACAGCTTGTTTATGAATTCAACCAACCTCCCCACTTATTTTATTCACAACATCAGTCAACCACTTCAAATGTGATTACTGGTTTTGAGTTCAACAATTACACACAAAGAAAGAACAATGAAACGATTACAATGAGTTCTCAACTTAGAGAGCAAAAACACAGAGAGATAAGCAATAATAAAATAAAACCCTAATCTATAACTAAGCTTATATAGCTGCTTCAATAGTACTTCCTCCAGTTGTCAACATAAGTCCTCCAACTTTAGCTAATCTGCACAACTAGTCCCTGCACATACACAAACAAGAGAAATACTACAAAACAAGTATATAATAATTACCACAAAGTCCCTGTACTTGACTACATACAAGTCAAAGTCAACAAGGCTTAGATTAACCTTTTGAACATTCCCCCTTAATCTCAGCCTTGTACATATCATACAATCCAAGACCATCACAAAACTTTTTATGTTCCTGAGCACTTAAGCCCTTAGTAAAAATGTCAGCCAAATTATCAACAAATTTAACCTTCACAGTTTTAACCACACCTGCAGCAACTTTTTCTCTTAAGAAAAACAACTCAATCTCAAAATGTTTTGTTTTCTCATGGAAAACAGGATTTGCTGCAATTTGAATAGCAGAACTATTATCACAGTGTAATGGAACAGGGAGAGATGTTTTAATATTCATTTCAGCCAGAATTTTTTGAATCCAAATGACTTCACAAGTAACAGAACTCATTGCTCTATACTCTGCTTCAGCAGAAGATTTAGAGAGCATAGAATGCTTTTTACTTTTCCAGGATACAAGACTTTTACCCAGAAAAACACAATATCCAGTTACTGATTTTCTAGTAACTTTACACTTTGCCCAATCTGAATCAACAAACACATTTATTTCTAAGTTATTTCCTTTATAAAAGGAAATACCTTGCCCAGGTGCATTTTTCAAGTACCTAAGTACTCTAAATGCCAACTTAAGATGTGACTGCATAGGTGCATGCATATACTGACTTAGAACATGAACTGCATAACTGATATCAGGTCTTGTATGAGTAAGGTAAATAAGTTTACCTACTAATTTTTGATAATTTGTGATACCTATTAAAGGTTCATCAACAATGACCTGATCAGGCTTAGCAGAACATTCCTTGGTCTCAATAGGTGTATCACAAGGTTTGCAGGCCAACATACCGAACTCTGCTAACAGTTCTAAGCAGTATTTTCTTTGAGTTAAAAACATGTTCCCATCAGAGTTAAGAACTTCAATACCCAAAAAGTATTTCAGCTTTCCTAAATCTTTAATTAAGAACTTTGAACCCATAAATGCTTTAACTTCATTAATAGCTTGAACATTGTTACCAGTGATGACAATGTCATCCACATACACAAGTAAAGCAATAAAAATTCCATTTTTATTTTTAATAAACAATGAAAAATCATTTTTACTTTGTTCAAAACCATTTTCAATTAGAACTGAAGTTAACTTCTCATTCCATTTCCTTGGTGCCTGTTTTAAACCATATAAAGACTTTTTCAATTTGCACACCTTTGTATCATTAACATCACAATATCCCTCAGGCAAACACATATAAACATCCTCATCAAGTTCACCATATAAGAAAGCATTATTAACATCCATTTGAAAAACAGACCAACCATATTGCACAGCAACAGACAACAAACACCTCACATTAACAATTTTCACAACAGGTGAAAAAGTCTCATCATAATCCACACCTTCTTTTTGATTATAACCTTTGGCAACCCATCTTGCCTTGTATCTCTCAATCTCACCATTAGATTTATATTTAATTTTGAACACCCATTTACCTCCAATAGCTTTTCTGCCAACTGGAAGTTCAGTGATTTCATCCCAAGTTTCATTCCTATTAAGGGCTTCTACTTCAAGATTTATAGCTTCAATCCATTTAGGATTAGTAGCAGCCTCTTTATAGGTCTTTGGTTCTCTTATTTTATTCAAACTTGTTGAGAAGTTATAGTTTTCAGTATTCAACTTAGAATAATTGACATGTTTGTCAATATTATACTTCACTTTAGTATCAACTTCATAATCACTAAGTTTAACAGGCATCTGAGTTTTCCTATCAGACCTTCTAACATGTGTTCTAAGAGTGCTCTGTTTACTTGGTGTTACAACCACATGTTCTTTGAACAAATTATTAAACTCATTATAAAAATTGTCATCACCCTCAGACTGGTTTACATTTTCCTCAAGTGTAACATTCTCCTCTTCATCATTGGCTGCTTATCCTGATTCACTAGGATGCACCTCCTCACCCTTTTTAGTGAAACCAGTATTTTCAGTACCTCTCAATGATAAAGGGTCTATGTCCTCACTTTTCTTAGGTTTCTTATCTCTCTTTTCATCATAGGGTTCATCTGACAAATGTTCATCATCTAGAAAATGATTAAAAAAGTTTAAACTGTCTGTGTTTTGAAAATGAAACTCAAAATCTTTATTTTCAGATTTATTTTTGAAGGGAAATACTGTTTCATAGAATGAAACATCTCTTGAAAACAAAATTTTCTTACTTTCAAGACTAAACAATTTATACCCTTTTTTCTCAAAAGAATAACCAATGAACACAGATTTTTCAGACCTAGATGAGAACTTATCAGAATTATTTAGCACAGTAGCAAAACAAAGACATCCAAAAACTTTTAAATGAGAGATGTTTGGTTCAATTTTATACATGATTTCATAAGGTGATTTTCCAGATAAGACAGAACTGGGTAACCTGTTAATCAGGTAAACAGCAGTTAGAACACACTCAGTCCACATGTTTAAAGGAATCCCCCCTGAAACATGAGGGCTCTAGAAACATTGAGTAAATGTCTATGTTTTCTCTCGGCTATTCCATTTTGTTGAGGAGTATAAGAGCAAGAAGTCTGTTGTATAATTCAATTATCTTTAAAAAAACTTGTCCATATTTTGATTTATAAACTCAGTTCCATTATCTGATCTAAACACTTTAATTGTTTTATCAAACTGATTTTTAATCAAATTATAGAAATTAACAATATTTTGAAAAACTTCATATTTCCCCCTCAACAAAAATACCCAAATAGCTCTAGAGAAATCATCAACAATGGTTAAGAAGTATTTGTATCCTTCTCTGCTTTGAACCTTGTAAGGACCCCATACACCTAAATGAACCAATTGTCCTATGACATTAGTTTTATGATCACTTAGAGGAAAAGGATCTCTAGTTTGCTTAGCCTTATGGCAAACCTCACAAGGTGCAGTAGAAGAGTCATTTTTATAAGCAATTTTATGTTTAAGTATGTTAAGAACTTGGTCAGCAGGATGACCAAGTCTGTTATGCCAAATGCATTTTCACAAACAACACACTTGAATATTATTATTTGTGAATTTAATACCTGTATTAAGAAAATACAACCCATCTTTGAGACTACCAGTCCCCACTTGGGTCATTAGAACAGAATCCTGAACAGAACAAGTATCTTCATAAAAAATTACTCTATATTTGTTTTCTTTATTGAGCTTATGCACAGATAAAAGACTGACTTGGTAATCAGGAACAGCCAAGACATTGTGAATAGTAATTTTATCAGTAAGTTTTAAACTTCCAATGTGAGTGACAATAGCTTTAGTCCCATTAGGATGACCAACAGTCATATTAAGTTTTGAAACTTCAACAAGATTAAACATGTTCACAATAGCGTAAGTCATATGTTGACTTGCACCAGAGTCAACAATCCAACCTATGTAGAGATTATAAGTGCTTATATTTGAATTGTGATTAAAAAATCTAGAAGAACAAAAGCTAATGACCAAGCATTGACCAGCGTTGACCAGTGGGCCCCACCTGCTGACGTGGCAGTGACGTGGACCAATCAGAGCCTGCCACGTGGCGGCTCATTAAATGCTAATGATTGTACAAAGTTATTATTGCAGGTACAGGTGGAGGCGCTGACATGTCAGTCTTACATTGTCAGTCCTAGGTGGCAGGCAGCGGACCAATCACAGGACGACACGTGTACAAGATGACGAAACAAGCGTGTGTCAGTCCGATGTAGGCGCGTGTCAGAAAGAGGTCAGAGTGCACAAGCGTGCGTCAGTACGAGGTCAGAGTGTGTAGGTCCAAGGAAGCTTCTAGCATTCAGATCGACCAATGGGAGCGTGACATGTGGCATGTATGAGCTATATTTGGGAAGGATCTAGAGAAGAGGAGCTGCTATATATATGCACATCCGGATCACATTTTCACATACTAGAGAGTTGGAAATTACAATTAGTAGGAGTAGGTATAGTAGTAGTATTATTTAGACTAAGAGTAGTATTAGATTATTGTAGTAGGTTAAGCTTATATTGTAATAGATTAGCTTATTTCAAGTGCTTTTTGTAATCAACTTTTTAGATTTAATATTAATGAAGATGAAGATTTATTTTGAAGATTTGAAGATCATTTTTTCTCTACTTCTACTCTTTCTTTTTCTTTTCTTATCTAATAAGTCATGAAAGCTTATTAGCTTTTTGTGGCTTATTTAGATTTAGCTTATTTAATAAACCCTCTTTTACTACTTTGATTTTAAAAAGCTTTTATAACCTTAGACCTAGTGTAGTTTATTTAGATCTAGTTTTTTTTATAAATCATTATTTTACTATTTTGTTTTAAATGTTTTTATAAACTTAGATCTACTTTTTATTTTACAAATTACTTTAAAAAAAACCAAAAATATTTGATTTTTATTAGTTTTTCTTTTATTAAAAGTTATCAATTAGATTATAACTCTAGATCTACAATTTTTAGTTTAAAAAAGTTTTCATTTCTATTAGTTGTTAGTTTATTCTCATTAAAGTTTGTAGATTTCTCAACCAATAAGCTCTTTCATAGCTTATTTGGTCATTATTATTTCTTATTCACTCTAACCTTTTATAAAGTTTTGATTTTTACTAGTTTCTCATCATTCTACATCTAAGGCCGGAGTTTAAGGGTCTCATAAGCTTACTTATTACTTAAAGTTTATAGTTTTTATAGCTTTTATAAAACTAATTAGTGAGTAAAGTCACAAACTTTATAATCTATTTAGTAATATAAAAGTTTATAAGGAAATAAGCTTTAGTGTTTGATAAGTTTATGAGATCGGGTGGTTTAATTCGTCTTATTTTCGCGGATCGGGTTCTAGTTTCTTTCCTTTTTCAATTTTTAGTTTAAATAATTAGTAGTGAATTATGTTTAAGTTTGTTAGAATTATTATTGATGCTAGCTTAATTAATATGAGTATTGAGTAGATTGTTTTTATGCTTGTTGAGTAGATTGTTCGAGAATTAAGTGTGGTTTTATAAAAGTTAGACAATATATTGGTTCGTAATTCTAAGTTACTTGGATTGGAATTTTGGTTGTTTAAACGGGCAAAAGCCGTGAGAATAATTGGGTTTTAATCTAGACATTGATATCTCTTTACGAAATTGTTTTCAAAATAAACCAACGTTGTGAGAAAATAATTGTTTGTAAAAGATATTAATTCATCAATAGAGTACTAATTGAAATAATAAACCACACTTAAGGATCGTGATGATTTGCTTAACAAGTATATCCTTTTATCATTTATCTCTTATTTGCTTGATTATCATAGTTTAGTTGGTAATTTTTAGCTTGTTTTCCCATCATATCACTTTTTCCCACTTTCACGACACATTTCACGAACCGGGAATTCAAAATTCCATTCACACCTTCGTTGGGACACGACCCGGGGAAATACTTTCCAAAGCATTTCTTCGGAATAACAAACCTATACTACTAAAACGATTGAATCAAAAAAATGGCGCCACTGCCGGGGAAATACTCGTGAAAGCATTTTGATAAAGTCTATTTATAGTATAGGTTTATTTTCCGAAGAAATACTCGTGAAAGTATTTCCCGGGTCGTTTTCCCAACGAAGGTAGAATGGAGTCGTGAATTATCGAATCGCGAAATCGAGTCGTGAAAAGTGGTAAAGTGAAGAATATGATTTTGGAATTCAAATAATGAAAAGTAATAGTAAAATAAGCAGGATGTACAAGCTATATATGCACAAAAGTCTAAAATCGTAAAAACGAAAATGCAAACGCGAAAATAAACGTAACCTACGAAATAAAACGTGAATTTTATACTAAAAATGATCCTACAAACGTGAAACAATTTTCTAAAAATCTTAAACTAATAAAAAGAATTCCCAGAAAAAGAAAAATATTTTTTAGACTTTTTATTTATTTTCTATGATTTATTTTCTATTTTTGGAATTAAAAAGTAATTAAAAATTAAGGAAAATGTAAAAAATAATGGGAAAAATATAAAATCTATTCTAAAAAATCTAAAATATTATAAAAGAATTTTCTAAAATATTTTTGTATTTTTTAAAGGCTTTTTCTGAATTTTTATTGATTTTTGATTATTAAAAATGATTTAACATTGATTATAATTGAAGAAAAAAAAATAGCAAAACAACTCAGAAAAATATGAAAAAATTACAGAAAATCTAAAATAATTTGAAAACTTGCAGAAAAATTTTGAAAAGAAAATAAGCTGAAAAAGTGCTTTTTGGCCTAAAACCAGCTTATGGCAAGTGCTTAATAATAAGCACTTGACCTAAAACTTTACTGAATTGACTCGGAAAGATATTAACATTCAAACTAACTCAAATTCATGCAAATAAGATCAAAAGGTATCAGAATCATTCATATGCAGCCTAAAACAACTCTAATAAGCATTAATAATCTCTTAATAAGCACAATTCTGATCCAGAAAGTACAAAGCAGAAAAGGAAGCATAAACACACTCTAACAAACTCAAAACAAACATAGAAACACAGATAACAAGCCAAATCTAACTTCTGCAGCCAAACATGAAAATTCAGAAACTACACTATAATGGCCTAATGTGCATAACAATAATAAGTAGTCAATTAAGCTAATACATGAAAAATAAAGGAAACTATATCAAGTTTACCAGCTAAACTACACAAATACATGAAAAGCCCTATCAGAATTTTGCCAATTGACATCCCATTTTAACACAAGATCAGCAAACAAAGTTCATGTGAAACTGCAGTGAAACTAGTACATACCGACTTTATCATTTTGAACTCCAGTTGACTTATTTGAATTAAGATCTACTCTAATTGATCTATGTTGATTTTTAAAGCTAATGTAATACTAAATCAAGCTCATTATACCACCTATGTAACAGATGGAATAACTGAGTATCCATGAATAGCAACAGTTAACTGAGATAGATGAATTAAGTGCCAATTTGACCATTACACTAATAACTATCAGATTTTATTCATGTTTTACTCTAATACCAACCTAAGAATGATGTCAGAACAAGAAAAATTCACTGAATCAAAATCAATCACATCCTATCACTTACTTCCAAACACTCCTATAAAACTACAATCTTACTACGTCTAACAGATTCAAACTACAATATTCAAAACTTATGCTTAAACTCAATCACTAAACACTAACGGAGATAAATGAGACTAAGAACAACAGCTTATAACAGCAAACTCACAATACCACAAGTCCACTAATTATTAAGCAAATTAAGAACGGATTCAATGAAAAAAAAAAAACATAATTGAACAAACTACTTCAAATACCACAAAAACTACTAGAACATGATCAAATAGCAACATTGAATCAGTAAACAAGCAAGCAAACAGATCTAACTACTAAATTTGAAATTCAGCTTAAATAATTGAAAATGTAAAATGAAAACTTACTATTCTACCCTCAGCTGAACAGAGGTTACTTTTGATCACAGCCTATCTTTGGATAGGCCGATATTACACCAAATTCCATGAATCTACTACCAATAAAACCAGGTTCAAAATCATGAACCCCGCTTTGACTTTCGTTGACCAGAAGCTTATTGCACAACTTAAGGCAACATCAGTTAAACTAAACTAACTATAAGCTATTGTGAAGCTTAAATGAGCTTATGAGATTATGTAAATGAAAACTTAAAACAGATTAAAAACAGTAAATTGCTTTGAAATTTAAAGGATAAGAAGATTGAATGTAAACTCGAATTTTATTGTAAATTTAAAGTGAATACATAATTTAGAAGCTTGAATTACAATAAACTACAGCTAATTGTACAACTAAACTACCTCTATATTACTCCTACTCCTACTCCTAGCTAACAGCTTCTAATGTGGTGAGGAGAGGAGCTTATATAGCCACGAGCTGAGGTGAGGAGCGTCTCTGAACCTTCTGGAAATGGAATCTTCTCACGAATATGCTCCTTGGATCCCTTGTGACGCAGGCTAACCAATCAGATGCTATGGTGACGCGTCCAAGCAAATCATAGCCATCCACGTGGCATTCCTCTGCTGTCACCCTCTGACACGTTGTTAGGCTTCAGTAATTTGACAATCATGCCCTTAATACGAGGTTCATTGTGGTGGGAGTGGGTAATTTTAGAGAAGGGTATTTAGGGTTCTTGATATCTTGGGGGTTCTGGGTAAATGGGGTTGATTTGGGGGGCGGGTAAAGTGGGTAAATGTTATTTTATTAATGAATTTGACCCGTTTTTAATAGTTGACCGGGTTGTGTATGTTTGGGCTCGGGTTGGATGGGCTTTTGGGATTGGATTGTTATTACTTGGACTATTTGAAATTCAGATTTTTGTGATAAAAGTATACAAGGACCAATATTGGAAAAACTGAATTATGGAGGACCAGAACTGCCATATTTCCAAAATGTAATCAAAGGGGTTTTCTTGTAATTTACTGATTCTTCAAGGTTGATTATGTCAAATTGAGCTCAAATATGATTCACACTTGAAAATTCTTTCCCGACCTCGGCTTTTGAATGCTCTTTCAAAATCTCATGCTCGTGTTGTTGGTTTTGGCATTGCTTTTGTCCTTTTTCTCAATATCCATACCTGCACAATCACAAACGCAAAAACACAACATATTTGGCATAATTGGTCGGGTTTTTGGTCATTTAGGTCCGGTTTTGGTCGAATAAAAGGTGTGTAAATTAATACACACCAGCTAACAACACAGTTCATACCTGCAACTTTTGCAGGTATACAACCAGAACCAGATTTTTCAGTGATCAAAGCCATCAGCTTCTTATACTGATCATCAGTGAAAGAGTTAGATGAAATAGTAGGCTGAGCCTTATGACCTGAAACAGCATTATTGCTAGCAGAAGTTGGATAGTTATTAGGTCTCTTTTTGAAACCAACAGGGTATCCAACTAACTCAAAACACTTATCAGCAGTATGACCATTCATATTGCAATGAGTACAGACCAAGTTAGGCCTATTAAGTCTTCTATTTTGATTAGTATTATTCACATTTTTGTTCAGAGACCACTCATTAGGCTTTTGGTTAATTTTAGATGCAAATGCAGAATTATTGTTTTTAGAACCAGAAGAAGATTGAGTACTCCTATGAGACTCGTCCTTAGACAGAGTTGCAAAGGCACTTTTCACATCAGGGATTGGATCAGAGGTGAGAATAATGCTCCTAAGGGGAGCATAAACCTCATCCAACCCCATTAGAAACTGCATCAACTTAATAAGTTGATTGTGTTCCTTATGTTTCTCAGAACCTTCACATGTGCAATCAGGCAAATCCACAAGGGAGTCATATTGCCTCCACATTGCATTGAACTTAAGATAATATTCAGAGAGAGGTATGCCATTTTGAGTGAATGAATGGATCTTAAAATGCATATTGAAAATTATAGAACCATCTTCTTTACTATATGTTTCTTTTAATTCATCCCACACATTTTTGGCATTGTTAGAAAACACTTGTCCCATAAACACATCTTGAGACACACATCCAAGAATCCAAGATAAAACCACAGAATTACATATATCCCATTGTTCTTGCAAAAAACCAGTTTCAACAGGTCTATCAAGTGTACCATTTATAAAACCAAGTTTATTTTTAGTATGAATAGCCAATTTTATAGCAGCTGACCAAACTTTATAGTTTTCAGTGCCTTTCAATTTAAAACTTATCAAAGGAATACCACTACTGTCACTACTATGCGAAAACAATGGGTCAAACTGATCCAGTTTGTTCAACCCTGAACCCCCTGCTTCTTCATCACCAACCACTATGATGAAGAAACAAAACAACAACAGACAGAAAACAAAAAACTCCTTATAACTCCAGCAAACACAAATATACCCCAAACAATCAAACAACTCCTCACAAACAATCCCTTGAACCTACACTTCGTCTCATGCAATTTCTACAAAACCTATAAAAACAACCTAATAGAAAAGAGTGTGAGAGGTGTTACAAATCGCAACTCCAAGCACAGATTGATCAAGCAGATCAATAATAACCAATAAGCACAGCGGAATAGTACCAAGAACCTGAAAGAGATCAAGAAAAGATCAATATTATGAATTATTTATAGAATCAAAAGATCACTTAAAATAATTGAATCAATAATATCAATCAAATCAAGAAACAATAACCACCCCTGAATTAGAGTTTGATACAGTAAACCCTAATTAAGACGATAGCACCAACCAATCACTAGATCAACAAGATCCAATGAAAACACCACTGATTAACACGTGTTAATCTCAACCAAACACCAAGAATAAAAAAACCCCAAATTTTAGAAACCCTAAAAATTGAGTTTATTCGATTAACTAACAATTGAATCCCAAACAACAAGATTCAACCACCCAAAATACGATTCACCACAAGATCTACACAGATCCAGTGACAATTTTGAAAAACCCCAAAAAATATTTTGAAACCCTAATTTTTTGAAAAATTTTAATCAATAGATCTTTGTATCAAAGCCAACCTGGCTCTGATACCATGTGGAAAAGTATACAAAGATCAATAAAAACAGCTTGTTTATGAATTCAACCAACCTCCCCACTTATTTTATTCACAACATCAGTCAATCACTTGAAATGTGATTACTGGTTTTGAGTTCAACAATTACACAGAAAGAAAGAACAACGAAACGATTACAATGAGTTCTCAACTTAGAGAGCAAAAACACAAAGAGATAAGCAATAATAAAATAAAACCCTAAGCTATAACTAAGCTTATATAGCTGCTTCAATAGTATTTCCTCCAGTTGTCAACATAAGTCCTCCAACTTTAGCTAATCTGCACAACTATTCCCTGCACATACACAAACAAGAGAAATACTACAAAACAAGTATATAATAATTACCACAAAGTCCCTGTACTTGACTACATACAAGTCAAAGTCAACAAGGCTTAGATTAACCTTTTGAACACTTATAACCTGAGATAATGCTTGCTAATAAAAAATTATCGACCATTATGACCGTTATGCTTTGCTAATATATAACCATGTCTTCGGTTCGGTCCGTTCTGATCCGATCTTGTTCGATCTTGCGCATAACTGGCCATTATGCTTTGTTGGACCCAACCAAACCCACTCGTTAAATTGAAATTTGAAATTATATTATAGAATAATTCATTTTACAGACATGAACGGAACATTTCGCTCTAGTTCAGTTTTGGTCGATCCGATTTTTGGACCATGATCAACTCTAGATTTGAGATATCTATTCATATGAAGTATCCAAGCTATGTTTGTGAAGAGAAAATATGCGTCATCCTAATGTTTATGCTTAAAAAAATTTCTAATCGGTGGTGTCGTAGGTTGATTGAAATGTGACAAAAGTGAGTCTACTCTTTCAACCTGCGAATTCAAGACATGTATGTAGAAATCAATGGAATACTGAAAATATATTAATCAGATTCACGAAATAATGAAGATTACAAAATATATATACACTACATAAAGTCATTTGATTTTTTGAAAGTACATGCATACCTATCGATCCTAGTATGTTTTTATGAAAAGAACAAATTTAAAACTGTATTTTGAAAGTTCTATATATATATATATATATAACAAGGTTTTTAAGATCGGGATCCTACCTAGGATCGTTTTCGTCTTTGCAAGATCGTGATCGTAAGACCGGATCGAGATCCTAAGATGCTACTATAATGTCATTTTTTAATGATCTTTGTAATATTATTCAAATCTACAAATTATTAGATATTATAAACACGAAATTATATGAATTCTTTATGGAAATATTATCCTAAATTATGAATATGGAATGTTTAAGAAAAATTACATGTTGTTTTTTAAATTATATAAAAACGTAAAGGATAAATTTGTATTTTTTTTAATTTGCGGTTCGAGAAAAGTAAGATCGGATCAGAGTAGATCTTACGATCCTATGGTTAAGATCGGGATCCTATAAGATCTTTAGGTCGTTAAGAATCTTAAGTGCGCATGTTTTCTTGATGATCGGTATATCCCATAAAGTCTATCTCAAATGAAGAAGAACACATTTCCATTTCCATTTGCCCTCGCCATCTTTTAAATCGATCGATGTATTTGTGTGTGTTTTTTAATCTTGTTAGATGTTTTTGAATGAAGGAGAAGAGGTAGGTGAGAGATTTGAGATGACAAACACAATAATAAAACAAATGGTCCACACTTTTAATTTTATCAATGCTACCTCTCAAAAGCAGTTTTCTCTTATATTTTTATTTAATATATATATATATATATATATATACACACACACTTGACGAGTACCCGTGCACAGCAACGGATTTTCTAGCGGCAAATAGTTATAGGTGTGATATTATGGTTAAGTATTTTATGTAGCGTTTATACATAAAACATAAAAGAATCGAAATGATGTGTGGAAAGTTCTCTTTTAGCTGATCGAGAAGATGAAACTGATGGTTGTTCCACATAATAAGAAGGGGGTGTTGCATTATAAGTTGTTGCAACGGGTATTGATGAAGCACGTGTTACCACATCCTGGAAGACATGGTCAACAACATTTTTTTTACCAATGAGATTAGTGAGTAGTGCAGGCAGTATTTGACTTATGATATTTCTCAAAAATTCTGCATATATGATTTAGAATTAGGTTTTCTTTTAGACAATATCGCCTTTAAAAAAATGCCATGTTATTAAACAATTTGGGTGCATCAAACCGTTTAAGTTTGAATGAATCCAGAAGCTAAGGTGCTAATCTCAAAAGAACCTACCGAATCGTTCTGATTAATCGAACAACGTTCACAATAAAAGTGCACCTTCGTCACAAGCAGCCAGGTTCTTGATACGTGGGAATCGCACCAGGCTTTACTTCTCAAGGGATCTCGAGAAGCTTACAACCTCCACCAGGCAGTGTACCTGATCGTTGTAGTATAGTATAGTGACAAGTACCGGGGGATTGATCGTTCAGCTAGGAATAGTGTCCCTAGGATTAGAAAACCTAAATACTAGTTCTAAAGATGAGAGATGATTATTTTTGTATTTTTATATTTTTTAGAAAGCAAGTAAAAATCTCGGGTTTGAAGGATTTGGGCGGAATTAGTTGCTAGTCAACTAACCCAATACTAAGATGCAATTAAAATAAAATACTAGAAATGAAAATAAACTAAATTATACTAAGGTTGTGAGCAATAAGTGGAGAAAATGTGTTTACTTAGATTTCACTACTCCCTAGACATCTTTTACACGTTAATTACTTGTTATAGTTGCATGGATGACGGATTGTATTCCTTAATATCATTCATGGGGTGGCGCACTTAACTCCCCAATTCTATGAGCTCTTATCTCCTCCTAAACCATGCCCAGCACAACCATAGGGATTATAAACAGTGGCTCATGCATTAAATACAACCAATAAAGACCTAGTGCACATCGGTTCATGTTTCCTAAGACGTTCAAGCATGTTACCATTTGGAGATCTGCCAGTTTTCTTAAGCCTAACATATAATTCACTCATCCAAAACAATTATAAACAAGTAATCAACACATAATTAACATCTAGGTTTCATTAGATCCAAGCAAACACAAGATAGATCTAGCCTAGCATGATGGAATTAAGACAAGAACAAGATATAGACAACCAACACATAGACATATTGATTGAATTAAAAGAACACTTATCTCAATTACACATGAAAGGTATCAAGGGGTTAGAACCCTTGAAAAACCTGTAAAATTCGCACCAAGTTTGTACTTAGGGTTTCTCCAAAACTTCCCCTTTTTTAATGTGAAAATTAGAAAACTATATATAGGAAATAGGGTCTGACGGCGTCAAGACCAATCTTGTGACGCCGTCACCTCGCCGCCAAAATAATTCTCGGACTTCCTTGATCTACTTCTGACGCCGTCATGTGTTATGCATTTCCAGGCCGTCATGACTTTTCCTCTTGACGCCCTTCCTTGTGACGCCGTCAAATCTGTACTGGGTCGTCATGGAAATTACTCTTGACGCCGTCACCTACTGTTCCCAGCAAGAAAAATTAAGACTTTGGCGTTTTCTTCACTTTTATGCTCCAAAAACGTCCGAATTGCTTCCTTTTCCAGATTTCACTCCCAAAGTACCTAAAATCACAAAAGGAACGATTTAGGGCAATATTTGATCAAATAAATTCAATTCCGGGCTTAAATGACCCCCTAAAAGTGGTTCATTTTTCGCCTCATCATATACCCTTACACTTGAGATTTGCTTGTCCTCAAGCAAATGCGCTTTTATTCTACTCAAAATACTAGTTAGGGGTCATTTAACACTAATATAAAAGTAATTACAACAAATAATCGTTCCACTAAAGACCAATAGACAAGCACGGAGGTCATACACTAGCACCTCACAAATAGTGTTTAGATACTCACATCTCTCGGGTGTAATAAAGTAAAAATTACAATATGGAAACGGAAGATATCTCTCACTACCTGTCATAGCAAAATAGATTACCATAGGCTTGGGAAAGGATCAAACCTCCACCACATGGCGTAAGCACCTAGGATAAACTATCAAAGAGGTCTTTTAAAGGGTTGTAACGTTAGGTGTAGGGATATGAAATACACGGTTTTGTTGGATAAAGGAAGTTTTACTGGTGGCGAGTTAACAATCTTGGTCAATTACATGTACAATATGGCATTGCTAAGCCAAGACTAGACTCGACTTAAGCTAATAAATGAAAAATAACAAAAACATAAAATGAACATAGAATGAAAAGGGATGGTAGTCCGTATGTTTTTCTCTTTTTCTTTTTCTATTTTTTTCTTTTCTTTTTCTTGATTTTTCGATTTTTTTTATTTTTATTTTTTTATTTATTCTTTTTTTGCATACACTCTTACCCTACCATCCAAAATAATACATCATAGGGAATGGGAATTCCCCTTACACTTGAATCTTTACATACATTACAATCAACTATTCTAATGACTCGAATTAAGAAAATCAAAACACTTGGAGCACTTTTAAGATTAACGTACGTATGGGGGTAATAAATGAGGTTCTTCCCCATTACTCCATAAAATAAGTACTTTACCCATGAGTCCCAATCGTCCCAAAATAATATGTACAAGGATATGACTCGACTTAGCAACCATGTAATCAATTAGAAAGTTAACTTAGGGTTTAACAAATAACAATAATGCACTAAAAATGAGCGCATACATGGAAGGCTAAGGCGATTTGGGTGTATGTGACAACTCGCAAAATAGGGAGCCGTTTTATAAAACCCGCATTACATTTAAATAATAAATATGGAATTTTTGGAAATTTATTGTGACGAGATATTTTACGAACGTTGGTACTTGATTTTAATCGTACGATGTTTATGGGATTTAATTATTTATTTATGGTTTGTTTCGTTTCGTTCGTGATGATTTATTTTGAGATCGATATCTTTGGCACTACATTGACTCCGGCACTAGATTAACCTAACAAGATTTTTATATTTTACAAAACGGTCGCGGTTCACCGTAAATTAATATTATGTCTTACGTACATATTTATATTTTCGGGAAGTGTGTTGGGAAATCATTTATGACGTGTACGTGTATGGTTGACGAAAATTGAATACTTTTATGAACGGGTAATCGGGTTACGGGAAAACCGATTAAAAAGAGTTCACTAACTATAAGAGTAATTGTGGCTAATATTGGAAAAAGGAAACCTAAGGGACTAAAGTGAAAAATTCGGGTATAATACCCTAACCCTAACCCTCCACCCTCACACTAACACTTTTATCATTTTTTTTCTTTTCCTCTCCTTCTCTTGGTCGCCGCCGGTCACCACCCCAAACAACACCACCACCGCCGACCTCCACACTACACCGCCACCACCAAAACGATCCCCATCATCTTCTTGTTCGATTTTTGTGAAGCACGCGCCTCCCCTACCCCTTTTCTTTTAATACCGCCGACCTCCACATCTCCCATAACACCACATCATCAACTATTTTTGGTTTCTATTCAATTTGAGGTGAGAACACACGAGTTTTGGGTCGGGTTTGACTATTTTGAGCCAAACCCGAATTGGATCTTGACATTTTTGGGATGATAACTTTAAAAAGAAGATGGGTTTTGTAAATAATACGAGTTTGGTATCCTTGGGGGTCGATTTTTGATGCTTTTGTGCTCGGATTTGGAGTTATATGCGTTTGGTTTTGGGTTTTGTGGCTCGAAGTGAGCTTGACCGAGACCCTAGGTCTCGGTGTGACTCTCCTCGACTCGATTAGAGTCTTGGAGGTGTGATGGTTCTTGATTTTTCTTGATTCTTGATGATGGTTAATGTTTGTTGGATTCTTGGGTCTAATATGGCTCGAGTTGTTGTTGTTGTTGTTTTGGAGTCTCGGCCGAACCTCCCCTTCGCGGGCTGTTTGGGTCGAGGGGCTCAATAGAGCTAGCCGAGACCGAGAGGTCTCGGGTGAGGTTATTATTTTGGTTGTGACCTCACAAGTTGACCCGGGTTTGACTTGGTAAGTCGACCCGTATAATTGTTATAATATTTTTGTTTTGGTTCTTATTTGGTATATATTTTGTTGTGACTTATTTGGGCCGAATTATTTTGACATTGGTCATTGGTATCTTGAATTGGAGTTGTGTTGACGAGTATGGAATTGGGGACCGATTGTGAGACGGTCATTTAGATGACGGAGATAGGTTAGTTTGGGTGCCGTAGTCGGACCCTTATGTTGTAGCACGTGATATGGGATTGTTTGGACGGAGTTGATTTATATTGTGGCTTGATTTTATTATTTTGGACTTGGACTATGAGCCGAGGGTTATGACTCGGACATGTGACCAAATTCTATGACTCGATAAATATTTAAAAGTCGAAATCAAAAATAATACTCGTTATAATATTATTAAGAATATAATCGTTTATATACGTATATATAGACGCGTTAAACGTATATATATATATATATATATATATATATATATATATATATATATATATATATATATATATATATATATATATATATATATATATATATATATATATATATATATATATATATATGTGTGTATATTAATAATAAAACGATCACGAGTAAACGTATAATAATAAAATGATAGTTATTATACTATGAAAATAGTATAATAAATGTCGGGATATTATTATAAATAATAACTCTACAAATAACGGCGAAACATAAGTCGAGAAAATAATAATTAAAAATGTGATTTTATTTTATAAATTAGAAACTTATCGAGTTATACGAATTGTGGGTCTTTAAAGTCCAAGTGGGCTTTATATTGTGACTTTGTGTTGTCACGGATATATGACGGTTAATATAAACATTTTATATTATCGAATGACTTATTCTAGATTGAGTTATTTGACGATATAAAATGGGTATATTAATGGGCATCGTATCCCACGACGCCCATAGGATGAGTTATATATTTTAGGGTAATGAATTACTATATGTCCCGTGGAATTTGGCCGATTCGACGATATATATAGGGAATTTATTGGACTACGACATATACCAAATAGAAATTTATGTGCAATATGCTTTAGGTTGGGTATAATTTTGGAACGATATATTACATAAATAAGTATGGGAGATTATCAAATCGACGGATTTAATAAGCTTCGATAATTATTTAAATAATATGTCGAGCTAACATTAGACCTATAGTTATCTTATTATTGTTCTTTGTTGAGGCTTTTCGGTTTGAGCTGTGTCGACCCTCCACTCGTATGGATACCAAACGTCAAATTTCAAATGAATATGAAGTTAATTTGAGAAATGGACATTTTGGAAAGTAAAATGGATTACATTCGGGAATGGGAATACTTTATTTTGAGGAAGTGATTTCTGAACGGGTTTGATATTGTTAGGAAGTGCCGAGTCAGTAGTCGCCGTTACATGAGTTATTTGAGATTTCTTGCATCTTTCTTCTATCATTCTTTTGAGGATTTCTGGACTTGAGGTGAGTCATAGCCCCACTTTTACTCTTGAACTTTGTTTTCAATACTTGGGGTGAGAAACGTGCAAATGCTTTATGTGGACTATTATCGCTTTTTGATTTCAAAACTTGCTATGCTTATAGAACTAGGTAGAGCGAGGCCTAAACTAGATCTAGGTAAGCTATTGATTTGGTTATTGAGTGAGGCCTAGACTAGATCTAGGTAAGCTATTGATTTGGTTATTGAGCGAGGCCTAGACCTGAGCTAGGTAAGCTATTGATTTGGTTATTGAGCGAGGCCTAGTCCCAAACTAGGTAAGCTATTGGATTGATTTAGGAGCGAGGCCTAGACTTGAGCTAGGTAAGCTATTGATTGGATTGATTTGAGCTATAGCGTGCACCTATAGGGATGATTTGATTTGATTGGTTTATTTTGGTTGGATGAGTGAGCCCTAGTCTAGCTAGCAAGCGTTTTGCGTATATGTCCACTATATTGAATTAAGAATCTAAACCTATGATCTCACCAGCGCAAGCTGACTTTTAGCACGTTTTCTCAGGTAATTAAGTGATGCTCTGCGGATGCTTGGGATTGGAGGCTTGGCACTTGGCACTGGTTACGGATCTATATTTCTAAAACTCTGATAACTATTGTGGACCTATATTTATTTCTTTTGGGCCTGACTTTGGATGATTTTGGGATAATGTAAACTTTAAAACCCCGCATGGTTGTATTTTATCTTGTTTACTTTATCTCGTTCTTTTATGTCTTGTGTTTGGATACCAATCCCCGTAGCACCCCGAAAGCTTGTTGAGTCTTCCGCTGTACCAAATTTTGGGGGTGTTACAGATTGGTATCAGAGCCAAGGTTATAGAGAACTAGGTAAATAGACACCTAAACTATAACCGATTTTTATAGAAAACGATCCTCGACCATTGCCCGCCAAGCCGAAGCATCATTGTTTGTTATTGAGGTATTATGAGATATTTGAGATGATTAGAGATTTGGGATTTCTTGAGACGATTTGAGGATTTGAGGTTTATTGATTTAGTGATATGATGCGTTTTTGAGGAATTATATGCGTTTTGAGGAATTATATGGCTTAATTGTTTTGAGAATGATTTTTGTAATGCGGTATTTAAATATTTTTTTTGATTATATATGATTTGGAATATTATGGTGATTTTTTTTTGGATATGGTATTTGAGTTCGCGGTTTAGTTGTTTTTGAAACACTTACACCTACCCTACGCCGTTGTCACAGACTATGGCCTCCCATATGCCTGATGTCGTTGAGGATATTCTTACTACACCGGTATTGCCAGCACGGTTCACCATGGCCCCTGATGATCCTTACCAGGTTGCCATGCATTCAGCTACTATGACACCGACAGGTTCTACTTCAGCACCATCTGTTGCATCTACGCAGGGACCCTCATCTTCTCTAGGGCTCCCTGGTACATCGAGGCAGCTTACTCTTCATCAGGCTTTGGCTCGTGTGGCTCCACGTTTTGCCCACCGAGCTACGACACGCATGTCGGTACGCCCTACTTCACCACCTTTACAGATTGATGCTCATTCTCTTCTGTCTGAGGCGCCACCCACATCATTGCGTCGTCATCTTAGATCACCTACCCCTTCACCACATGGTTCACCTAGTAGGAGACGACGATTGATGATGTACTCTTCCGATGAGGAGGAGGAGGAGTACGAGGGTGAGGATGAGGCTGATGACCCTGAGCGGGAGGATGACCCTCAGGAGGTTGAGCAGGGTGATGATGATGACCCTGAGGAGGAGGATGACCCTCAGGAGGATGAGATGCCTGATGATGATGATGTGTTAGTACCACTAGCTCAGGCTGAGGAGCCTGATTCACCTGTACATCCGATTGAGCCTGATTCACCTGATCATCCGTTTTTGTTTGAGTTGCCACCGGGTAGTCCCGCTGAGTCGGATGCATCTTCTGAGATTTCTGCTGAGCATGCAGAGTTGGGTGAGATTGGCAGGTTATGGGCTCGGATTACTGAGCTTAGTGAGAGAGTTGCACGTGTATCTGATCGACTTGAGAGGGTTATTGGAGAGTTCATAGCGGATCTGAGAGTGGATATGACTGTGGTTGTGGGCAGGACTACTGAGATGAGGAGAGTTTTGATGGAGGTTCATGAGCATATCGATAGTTTACAGCGAGGTTTTGTTACAGCTCGAGAGGCCGACTGCAAGCTATGGCAAAGGAATGCCGAGCTGGAGAAGGAGGTGGCTGACCTCAAGAGAGACCGAGACACCCGTAGCGTTGAGCTAGGATCGTTATGGAGGGATCTTGATGGCTTGAGGCAGGAGTTGAGTAGACTCCGCCAGCAGCGTGGCTAGTTGATTGGTTTATGTTGTCTTGTTGCTTTCTTAACCGAGGAGTGTTCGGTTAGAAAAGCTAATTATCCTATTTTTGATGTATTTTCAGTTGATTACTCGTCTTGTTGGAACGATTATTATCTTTTTGTTTTCGGTAGTTGGAATGATGTTGGATCTTTATTGTATGGTCGATGGTTATTATGATATGGTATTATGTGGTTTTTGGATATTATGGAAATTGAGTTCCTATTCGCCTTATTGATGTTTTACGGTGTATTGTTGATTTTCTTTCCATGACTTGGCTTCGTTGATTAAATTCTTGTTGAGCATATGATAAGTCCTATCGGAGACTCACGAACTTGTATGATGTTTCAGATCAATGGCCCTACGAAGAAACCCTGTTAGAGCTACCAGAACTGGACCCGCAACGGCTACCCCTAGTCGTCAAGGACGCCGTCCAGCTCGAAATGTTGAGACCCCTACTCCTGATAACCTGGACACTACTAACCGCAACAACAGGAATCAAAATGTTGATGTTCAGGGAGACAATGATCATGTTCCACTTAATGCACCTACTGTGGATCAAGCAATGATCAATCAACTTGTGGAGCAACGAGTTGCTGAGTTACTAGCTGAGTCAAATCATTCCAACAATTCTGCTGGAACTTTTCCACCTGTTCGTGCTAATGGATGTCAATACAAGGAGTTTAAGATTTGTGGACCGATTGAGTTTGGTGGAACTGAAGGAGTGGTTTACTTGGTTAGGTGGATTGAGAAGACTGAGTCTGTGTTCAATGTCAGTGGTTGTGTGGAGAATGCGAAGGTAAAGTTTGCTTCTTTTACCTTCAAAGATGAAGCCTTAACTTGGTGGAACAATTACCGTAACTCGGTTGGGAGTGATGTGGCTTATGCTATGACTTGGGAGCAATTTAAGTCTTTGCTGATTCAGACTTACTGCCCAAGGAATGAGATTAAGAAATTGGAGATTGAGTTCTGGAACCACAAGGTGAAAGGTACCGATATGGCAACTTACAATCGCCGTTATCGAGAGTTGGCCTTACTCTGTCCCGATATGGTTAGGACTGAGACCCAAAAGATTGAGAGGTATACCGATGGATTGCCGGTAGCTACCAGGAACGATGTGATATCTGCTAAGCCTGCAAACATACATGAGGCTATTACTATTGCTCAACAATTGATGGACTCTTTGGCATTGGAAGAAGCTGAGAAAGATAAGAATGGAAAGAGAAAGAGGGACGATCACTCTAAGGGTAATGATCGTCGAAACAAGCGACAACTAACTACTAGAGCTTATGCCATGGGAGATGGAGACAAGAAGAACTACAATGGAGATGCACCCAAATGTAACCGATGTTACAAGCATCATTCTGGTCGATGTACTGTAATGTGCAAGAATTGCTCTAAGATGGGACACATAGCTAAGGATTGTAGAGCTCGACCACTTGCTATGGTTCAAGCTACTCCTGAAACTATGAACAAGGCAAATGTTACTTGCTATGGATGTGGAAAGAAAGGACACTATCGGAATGAGTGTAGGGAATCCTGGAACCGAAGAAATCAAGGATCGGGTGGTAATGGGTACAACAATGGAAACAGTGGAGCTGGAGGAAACCGTGGACGACAAGATAATGGGGACCAACGTGTGGAAGCTGGAGTTGCTCATGGGAGAGTGTATGCACTCGGGAACGAGAGAGGAGAAGATCCGAACGTCGTTACTGGTACGTTCCTTCTCAATAATCGTTATGCTTCCATACTATTTGATACTGGTGCCGATAAGAGTTTTGTGTCCACTAAGTTTGCACCCTTACTTGAGAAACCCCCGATGGCCTTAGGAATTGGTTATGATGTAGAGTTAGCTAATGGAAACATAGAAAGGATTAAGACTATCATTCGTGGATGCACGTTAAACTTTTTGAACCGTCCTTTCAACATAGATCTTCTACCCGTCACATTAGGAAGTTTTGATGTCATTATCGGCATGGATTGGTTGTCAAGGTATCGTGCCCATATAATCTGCGATGAGAAGATCGTGCGGGTACCTTACGGCAAGGAGATTCTGAACATACCAGGAGATAGAAAGGATTTGAGAGGCCCATCCAGATTAGCGGTCATATCTTGCACTAAGTTGCCAAAGCTAATGGAGAAAGGAAGTTACCTTTTCTTAGCCCAAATTTCTGAGCAAGGAGAGAAGGAGAAGAAGGAAAGGTGCATTGGAGATGTACCTATAGTTCGTGATTTTGCAGATGTGTTTCCCGATGATTTGCCGGGAATTCCGCCTGCTAGACAAGTGGAATTTCAGATTGAGTTGATACCTGGTGCTGCACCTGTAGCACGAGCGCCTTATCGTCTTGCACCTACTGAACTAGAAGAGTTGTCGAAACAATTAGTGGAGTTAGCCGAGAAGGGATTCATAAGACCAAGTTCTTCACCTTGGGGAGCCCCGGTCTTATTTGCGAAGAAGAAGGATGGATCGTTCCGAATGTGTATTGATTATCGAGAGTTGAACAAGTTAACGGTGAAGAATAGATACCCGTTACCGAGGATCGACGATTGGTTCGATCAACTTCAAGGATCGAGTGTGTATTCGAAGATCGATTTGAGATCGGGATATCATCAGCTTCGAGTGCGCGAGGAAGATATTCCGAAAACGGCTTTCAGAACCCGTTACGGGCATTACGAGTTTCAGGTGATGCCGTTTGGGTTGACTAACGCACCGGCGGTATTCATGGACCTCATGAATCGGGTGTGTAAGCCTTACTTAGATAAGTTCGTGATTGTGTTTATCGATGACATTCTGATATATTCGAAGAGTGGGAAGGAACATGAGGAGCATCTAAGGCTCATCTTAGAATTGCTCAGAAAGGAGAGACTGTATGCCAAGTTTTCAAAATGTGAATTTTGGATTCCGACGGTACAATTTCTAGGTCACGTAATTGATAGACAAGGAGTTCATGTGGATCCTGCTAAGATTGAAGCGATTAAAGATTGGGCTGCACCTACGACCCCAACAGAAGTTCGTCAATTTTTGGGATTAGCCGGTTATTACCGAAGATTCATTGAGGGATTTTCAAAGATAGCAAAACCGTTGACCAAATTGACTCAAAAGAGCGTTAAGTATGAATGGGGAGATAAGGAAGAGGAAGCCTTTCAGTTACTTAAGGAGATGTTGTGTAGTGCTCCTATTTTGGCGTTACCCGAAGGTAACGAGGATTTCGTCGTCTATTGTGACGCTTCTCATAAAGGTTTAGGAGCTGTGTTAATGCAACGAGAGAAAGTGATAGCTTATGCTTCCCGACAGCTCAAGAAGTATGAGAATAATTACACCACCCATGATTTGGAGTTACGTGCTGTGGTTTTTGCTTTAAGGATATGGAGACATTACTTGTATGGAACCAAGTGTATAGTGTTTACTGATCACAAAAGTCTGCAACACATTCTGAACCAAAAAGAGCTTAACATGAGGCAGCGACGTTGGATTGAGTTGCTAAGCGATTACGATTGTGAAATTCGCTACCATCCGGGTAAAGCAAACGTTGTTGCTGACGCCCTTAGTCGAAAAGAGAGAATCCCACCATTACGGGTTAGGTCATTAGGAATGACTATCGTATCGCCATTACCGTCTCAAATATTGGAAGCTCAAACGGAAGCATTAAAAGTAGAAAATAGACCTGCTGAGAATATATTTGGGATGGCAGAAAATGAGAAAGGATTTGTTAAGCGTGCTGATGGAGTGTTATGTTTTGGAGAACGAAGTTGGGTACCATTGTATGGAGGAATTCGAGAATTGATTATGCATGAGTCGCATAAGTCGAGATACTCTATTCATCCTGGGTCGGACAAAATGTACCAGGATTTGAAGAAATTATATTGGTGGCCAAATATGAAGGCAGATATAGCATTGTATGTCAGTAAGTGCTTGACCTGCTCTAAGGTTAAAGCCGAGCATCAAAGACAGTCAGGATTGTTGACGCAGCCAGAACTCCCGGTTTGGAAGTGGGAGCGGATTACGATGGACTTTATTACTAAATTACCAAAGACAGCTAGCGGTTGCGACGCTATATGGGTAATTGTGGATCGTTTGACTAAGTCTGCTCATTTCCTGGCGATTAGTGAAGATGATAGTGTGGAAAAACTTGCGAGGTTGTATGTGAAGGAGATTGTTTCTCGTCATGGAGTTCCGATATCGATTATTTCGGATCGCGACAGCCGTTTCACGTCAGCATTGTGGCGATCACTACAAACCGCTTTGGGGACGAGACTTGATATGAGTACTGCATATCATCCCCAAACCGATGGTCAAAGTGAGAGAACTATCCAAACTTTAGAGGATATGCTTCGTGCATGCATCATAGACTTTGGTAAAGGCTAGGAGAAGTATCTACCCCTTGCGGAGTTCTCCTACAATAATAGCTACCACACAAGTCTTAAGGCTGCACCATTCGAAGCTTTGTATGGTCGAAAATGCCGTTCACCGATTGGTTGGGCAGAAGTTGGAGATAGCCAACTCACAGGCCCTGAGCTTATCTTGGAAACTACGGAGAAAGTAACGCAGATTCGAGATCGACTGCAAGCAGCTAGAGATAGATAGAAAAGCTACGCCGATCAGAGGTGTAAACCCCTAGAATTCCAGGTTGGAGACAGAGTTATGTTGAAGGTCTCGCCTTGGAAGGGTGTGATACGTTTTAGGAAACGTGGGAAACTTAATCCCCGCTACATTGGACCATTTCTTATTCTGGAAAGAATTGGGCCCGTAGCGTATCGTCTGGAATTACCTATGGAACTGAGTAAAGTTCATGATGTGTTTCATGTTAGTAATCTGAAGAAATGTCTTTCGGAGGAAACACCAGTTATACCAATCAAGGATATTCGTGTGGATGAGAGTTTGAATTTTGTGGAAGAGCCGATTGAGATAATGGATAGAGAGATCAAACGACTCAAGAGGAGTCGTATTCCGCTCATCAAAGTTCATTGGAATTCGCGGCACGGACCGGAATTTACGTGGGAACGTGAGGATGAGTTTCGGAAAAGATATCCGAAGTTCTTCACTTCGTAGATGGGTTATTTCAAGAGAAACCCGGGACAGGTTCCTTCTGAGGCTGGGAGGATGTGACAACTGGCAAAATAGGGAGCCGTTTTATAAAACCCGCATTACATTTAAATAATAAATATGGAATTTTTGGAAATTTATTGTGACGAGATATTTTACGAACGTTGGTACTTGATTTTAATCGTACGATGTTTATGGGATTTAATTATTTATTTATGGTTTGTTTCGTTTCGTTCGTGATGATTTATTTTGAGATCGATATCTTTGGCACTACATTGACTCCGGCACTAGATTAACCTAACAAGATTTTTATATTTTACAAAACGGTCGCGGTTCACCGTAAATTAATATTATGTCTTACGTACATATTTATATTTTCGGGAAGTGTGTTGGGAAATCATTTATGACGTGTACGTGTATGGTTGACGAAAATTGAATACTTTTATGAACGGGTAATCGGGTTACGGGAAAACCGATTAAAAAGAGTTCACTAACTATAAGAGTAATTGTGGCTAATATTGGAAAAAGGAAACCTAAGGGACTAAAGTGAAAAATTCGGGTATAATACCCTAACCCTAACCCTCCACCCTCACACTAACACTTTTATCATTTTTTTTCTTTTCCTCTCCTTCTCTTGGTCGCCACCGGTCACCACCCCAAACAACACCACCACCGCCGACCTCCACACTACACCGCCACCACCAAAATGATCCCCATCATCTTCTTGTTCGATTTGTGTGAAGCACGCGCCTCCCCTACCCCTTTTCTTTTAATACCGCCGACCTCCACATCTCCCACAACACCACATCATCAACTATTTTTGGTTTCTATTCGATTTGAGGTGAGAACACACGAGTTTTGGGTCGGGTTTGACTATTTTGAGCCAAACCCGAATTGGATCTTGACATTTTTGGGATGATAACTTTAAAATGAAGATGGGTTTTGTAAATAATACGAGTTTGGTATCCTTGGGGGTCGATTTTTGATGCTTTTGTGCTCGGATTTGGAGTTATATGCGTTTGGTTTTGGGTTTTGTGGCTCGAAGTGAGCTTGACCGAGACCCTAGGTCTCGGTGTGACCCTCCTCGACTCGATTAGAGTCTTGGAGGTGTGATGGTTCTTGATTTTTCTTGATTCTTGATGATGGTTAATGTTTGTTGGATTCTTGGGTCTAATATGGTTCGAGTTGTTGTTGTTGTTGTTTTGGAGTCTCGGCCGAACCTCCCCTTCGCGGGCTTTTTGGGTCGAGGGGCTCAATAGAGCTAGCCGAGACCGAGAGGTCTCGGGTGAGGTTATTATTTTGGTTGTGACCTCACAAGTTGACCCGGGTTTGACTTGGTAAGTCGACCCGTATAATTGTTATAATATTTTTGTTTTGGTTCTTATTTGGTATATATTTTGTTGTGACTTATTTGGGCCGAATTATTTTGACATTGGTCATTGGTATCTTGAATTGGAGTTGTGTTGACGAGTATGGAATTGGGGACCGATTGTGAGACGGTCATTTAGATGATGGAGATAGGTTAGTTTGGGTGCCGTAGTCGGACCCTCATGTTGTAGCACGTGATATGGGATTGTTTGGACGGAGTTTATTTATATTGTGGCTTGATTTTATTATTTTGGACTTGGACTATGAGCCGAGGGTCATGACTCGGACATGTGACCAAATTCTATGACTCGATAAATATTTAAAAGTCGAAATCAAAAATAATACTCGTTATAATATTATTAAGAATATAATCGTTTATATACGTATATATAGACGCGTTAAACGTATATATATATATATATATATATATATATATATATATATATATATATATATATATATATATATATATATATATATATATATATAAATGCGTATATTAATAATAAAACGATCACGAGTAAACGTATAATAATAAAATGATAGTTATTATACTATGAAAATAGTGTAATAAATGTCGGGATATTATTATAAATAATAACTATACAAATAACGGCGAAACATAAGTCGAGAAAATAATAATTAAAAATGTGATTTTATTTTATAAATTAGAAACTTATCGAGTTATACGAATTGTGGGTCTTTAAAGTCCAAGTGGGCTTTATATTGTGACTTTGTGTTGTCACGGATATATGACGGTTAATATAAACATTTTATATTATCGAATGACTTATTCTAGATTGAGTTATTTGACGATATAAAATGGGTATATTAATGGGCATCGTATCCCACAACGCCCATAGGATGAGGTATATATTTTAGGGTAATGAATTACTATATGTCCCGTGGAATTTGGCCGATTCGACGATATATATAGGGAATTTATTGGACTACGACATATACCAAATAGAAATTTATGTGCAATATGCTTTAGGTTGGGTATAATTTTGGAACGATATATTACGTAAATAAGTATGGGAGATTATCAAATCGACGGATTTAATAAGCTTCGATAATTATTTAAATAATATGTCGAGCTAACATTAGACCTATAGTTATCTTATTATTGTTCTTTGTTGAGGCGTTTCGGTTTGAGCTGTGTCGACCCTCCACTCGTATGGATACCAAACGTCAAATTTCAAATGAATATGAAGTTAATTTGAGAAATGGACATTTTGGAAAGTAAACTGGATTACGTTTGGGAATGGGAATACTTTATTTTGAGGAAGTGATTTCTGAACGGGTTTGATATTGTTAGGAAGTGCCGAGTCAGTAGTCGCCGTTACGTGAGTTGTTTGAGATTTCTTGCGTCTTTCTTCTATCATTCTTTTGAGGATTTCTGGACTTGAGGTGAGTCATAGCCCCACTTTTACTCTTGAACTTTGTTTTCAATACTTGGGGTGAGAAACGTGCAAATGCTTTATGTGGACTATTATCGCTTTTTGATTTCAAAACTTGCTATGCTTATAGAACTAGGTAGAGCGAGGCCTAAACTAGATCTAGGTAAGCTATTGATTTGGTTATTGAGTGAGGCCTAGACTAGATCTAGGTAAGCTATTGATTTGGTTATTGAGCGAGGCCTAGACCTGAGCTAGGTAAGCTATTGATTTGGTTATTGAGCGAGGCCTAGTCCCGAACTAGGTAAGCTATTGGATTGATTTAGGAGCGAGGCCTAGACTTGAGCTAGGTAAGCTATTGATTGGATTGATTTGAGCTATAGCGTGCACCTATAGGGATGATTTGATTTGATTGGTTTATTTTGGTTGGATGAGTGAGCCCTAGTCTAGCTAGCAAGCGTTTTGCGTATATGTCCACTATATTGAATTAAGAATCTAAACCTATGATCTCACCAGCGCAAGCTGACTTTTAGCACGTTTTCTCAGGTAATTAAGTGATGCTCTGCGGATGCTTGGGATTGGAGGCTTGGCACTTGGCACTGGTTACGGATCTATATTTCAAAAACTCTGATAACTATTGTGGACCTATATTTATTTCTTTTGGCCCTGACTTTGGATGATTTTGGGATAATGTAAACTTTAAAACCCCGCGTGGTTGTATTTTATCTTGTTTACTTTATCTCGTTCTTTTATGTCTTGTGTTTGGATACCAATCCCCGTAGCACCCCGAAAGCTTGTTGAGTCTTCCGATGTACCAAATTTTGGTGGTGTTACAGTGTACATTTAAGTGGGGTGTAACAAATTCTTCCTTTAAGTAAAATGCTTAAAGTTAGAAACGAAGAGATAGGCTCGGAGGGGTGTACTAGGGGTTTCGTGTACTAAAAATGAGTACAACGCTAAGGGTTTGGGAAAAATTAGTTGACTTAACTAGCCAAGTATTATGACTTAAATGGTCAAGTAATTATGATACGGGTTTAACACAAGGGTGATCCTAATGCCTCTTATCATGTAGTAAATCCTACCACACGAATGTAGTCTCACTAGCGGTCTCGGGTTGCATCACTAACGCAAGTTCTAGAATCTAAATGCCACCGGTACACTCATAAGCACTAATAGTAAATGCTTTTCCTATCAAATCTAAAGGCGAACCTCACATATTTGGGTGGAAAATTTTTCTGAATATACGGTTATGTGCTAGTCATACAATCTCCTATCCATGAGACGCTTGCTATGGCTAAAGTTTCACTCCTAAATGTTGTAAAAAATTTTAAATTTGGCGCTAAAATTGCACTAACAAGTGTTTCTCATAGTTTTATTACACATCTACCATTAAACAAAACAAACTCAAGCGAAAGTGCATATGTAAGGTATCATCTTTTTACCCTCCCCTTACACTTAAGATGAAGATTGTCCCCAATGTTCAAGTAAAGAATGTAAAAGTGAAAAAAGTAAAAAGAATGAAATCAAATACTCCCCTGATTCGCTCAGTATGGATAATAAGGTGGCCAGGTTAAATCTTCCTCCAAGAAAATGAACAATCAAAGCTTCCCTTCCAGAATATAAATCATCTTTTTGTCATACATAACCTGTAAAACCTGAGAAAATAGACAAAACAACCTCGCGTAAAATCGGCGGCATCCTATATAAGTTACTAAATCCTAGAAAACAAAATAAGATATAATTCTTGTGGAATGAAGTTTGCAGATTTCCTAGAGATTATAAAACTTAATAATTCACAAAAACCATAAGACTCCGTTAGAAAAACAAAACCGGTAAAATTTCCAGATTTTTACACTTGACGCCGTCAAGAGTTAACTCTTGACGCCGTCAGGATTGACCTGCAGAAATTCTTATGTTAAGTTTCCGGAAAATTTCCGGAAAAACTTGGTCCTACTTCCTAGAAAATCCTGCAAAACTTCATTATGACTCAATACAAGCATTTGACTCTAACAAATATGAATATACATGTTCATTTAATATTGTGGAGAATTATGATCGGTTTGTTTCTTAAAAACATATTTGGGGTTTCCCCTTACACTTATCTTTTGCAAAAATACTTTTAGGTGGAGTTAAGACTAGGCCAAAACAACAAAGTAAAGTATTTCCACTATTTAGTTCAGAAACATGATCTACCAACAATAAAAACAAAGCATGCATACGGAAGCAAATAACAAACAAACAAAATAAAATCACACAAAACATGGGTTGCCTCCCAAGAAGCGCTTTTCTTTATTTACAAGTCTTGTAGCTAGACTCAAGGTCATGGGTTACTACGTGACCTCATCGTTGGTTCCACTCTCTAGGTCGTCTTCTAATCCAGTTTTGTATTCCGGACCTAGTTGCAAGCATTCTTTGTAGAAACCAAGCATCCTATTCTTTACATACTCTACTCCTCTACGTCTATCCTCCTCATTCCTATAATAAGCCGCTTGCTTGTGTTCCCTTTCGAAATTAGAGAGAAGGCGGTATTGCTCAATCTTGTAGGGCATTTGATAGGCAACCTCATCATTCTCTTCCTTGAATCTAACTATCCCTAAAGTCGGATCATAACTCATCCTAGTGGCCTCAACAAATGGTTTTCCAAATATTATTTGGCTTAGGCAAGCATCTATCACCGGACGAGTGTCTTCCACTATCATAAAATCGATCTCATAGGTGAGATTTCCTATAATCACATGCAATCCCTTCACTCTTCCTGCAAAATTACTTATCAGATTCTTATTAGGCATCATCCTAAAATTAAGTTGCTTCTTCATCACCCAATTGTAATAAGTCCTAGTCATGATGTTCACGGGGGATCTAGGGTCGATGTAAGCTTTCCATATATGCATGTGCCCGATATGGCATGGTATGTTAATGTTAGAAGGGTCTCCCATTTTGATAAGGGGGGTGCCAAGGATATATGGTCTCTCGGGACTATCGAATAAATCCTTATGGTATTCCCGTTCTTCCTTGGTGGGCAACTTATCAAAGTACTTTTCTATAGGCTCTACCTCCTCTAATTCATCTTCCTTCTTAACCTCAACTTTCCTACTCTCATCCTTAGTCTCGGCTTCTACTCTAACTTCATCCTTGTCACTCTCTTCTATATCCTTATCTATCGGCTTAATGGTGACAACATTGACAAAGTGGACATGTTTGGATGATGAGGGATCCTTAATTTGGATTCCATTATTGGTGTCCCTAGTGTCCTTCCTAGGTGTGATTAACGCTTGGTTGTTGAGGGCTTTCAACAAGTTGTCAATCTTGTTGGTCATCTCCGTTTGTTGTTGGTTGAATTCGGTTTCAAACCTAGCTACGCGAGCTTCTTGAGATGCCATAAACTTTGACATCAATCCTTCAAGGTTGTTGGTACTACCATAGTTGTTAGAAGGATTGTTGTTGAAAGTACGGTTGGAGGGTGGACCGTTTGGTTGGTAACGATTAGGGGGATTAGAAGAATTGGGTTGAGTTTGTTTCCACCTAAGGTTTGGGTGATTTTTCCAAGAGGGGTTGTAAGAATCACCGTAAGTGTTTGGCTCAGGCTTGAAAGTGTACCACTTATCTCCCGCTTCGTCGGTATGCGTGGATGCGTAGTCCGCAAAAGCTGTTCCGGGGAGTTCCACACAATCACGAGTGTCATGGGGACCACTACATAATTCGCATGAAGAAGTGATTTTGTTCACTTGGCTTGAAGGCTTAGGAGCTTCGTAAGATTTCATGAGAAACTTGACTTGGTCCTCAAGTTCCATGATCCTACGGTCGGGAGTGCTAGAATTGTTCGAAGGCAAAGATATTACCTTGACCGTTTTGTTCAAATCACAGGGATCATTCCAACTTTCGTTGTTATAGAGAGCAAGATCTTCTATAAGTTCCCATGATTGTTCTGCACTAAGATCACGTAGCTTACCACCGGCCGATTGGTCAATGGCTCGCCTCGTGGAGAGATCGATATGGTCATAAAAGATTTGGACTTAGAGCCAAAGATCTATGCCATGATGAGGGACTTTTTGGAGTAAGTCCTTGAAACGAGTCCATGCTTCATAAAGAGATTCATTTTGACGTTGTTGGAACATCAAGATGTCATTTCTAAGCTTAGTAGTTCTCCCCGGTGGGAAAAATTGAGCAAGGAAACGAGTGGTGAGATCATCCCATGTGGTGATGGATCCCGCGGGTAAACGCTCAAGCCATTGACTAGCTTGATCCCGTAGAGAGAATTGGAATAGGCGTAATCGGGTTGTCTCTCTAGTTGCAACATCTAGGTCTATGGAATCTACGATTTTGAGGAAGTCCTTAAGATGTTGGTTTGGATCTTCGGAACGAAGTCCATGGAATGCACATCCGCTTTGCACCAACCGGATGGTGTCGGACCGCAAGGGGGTCACATTGGCTCCGATGAGCTCAATGGTGTTTCGGTAGCCTTGGTGGCTAGGTCGGGAATACTCTCCTAAGGTTCGGGGCCTAAGAGGTTCTAGTGGTGGGTTTTGTTGTGGTGGGATGACGGGTTCAAAGATGTTCCCATCGTCCATGATGTCGGGTGGTGAAGAATTACGAACAAAAACACAAAGAAATAAGATAGACTAAAGAAATCCTAAAAATAAAAATAAAATCTTACTAGAAAGGAATCTAGCAAGTAGACCTAATAAAAAGAGATTCTAACCTAGACAATAACTATTCCCCAGGCTGCGGCGCCAAAAACTTGATACGTGAGAATCGCACCAGGCTTTACTTCTCAAGGGATCTCGAGAAGCTTACAACCCCCACCAGGCAGTGTACCTGATCGTTGTAGTATAGTATAGTGACGAGTACCGGGGGATTGATCGTTCAGCTAGGAATAGTGTCGCTAGGATTAGAAAACCTAAATACTAGTTCTAAAGATGAGAGATGATTATTTTTGTATTTTTATATTTTTTAGAATGCAAGTAAAAATCTCGGGTTTGAAGGATTTGGGCGGAATTAGTTGCTAGTCAACTAACCCAATACTAAGATGCAATCAAAATAAAATACTAGAAATGAAAATAAACTAAATTATACTAAGGTTGTGAGCAATAAGTGGAGAAAATGTGTTTACTTAGATTTCACTACTCCCTAGACATCTTTTACACGTTAATTACTTGTTATAGTTGCATGGATGACGGATTGTATTCCTTAATATCATTCATGGGGTGGCGCACTTAACTCCCCAATTCTATGAGCTCTTATCTCCTCCTATACCATGCCCAGCACAACCATAGGGATTATAAACAGTGGCTCATGCATTAAATACAACCAATAAAGACCTAGTGCACATCGGTTCATGTTTCCTAAGACGTTCAAGCATGTTACCATTTGGAGATCTGCCAGTTTTCTTAAGCCTAACATATAATTCATTCATCCAAAACAATTATAAACAAGTAATCAACACATAATTAACATCTAGGTTTCATTAGATCCAACCAAACACAAGATAGATCTAGCCTAGCATGATGGAATTAAGACAAGAACAAGATATAGACAACCAACACATAGACATATTGATTGAATTAAAAGAACACTTATCTCAATTACACATGAAAGGTATCAAGGGGTTAGAACCCTTGAAAAACCTGTAAAATTCGCACCAAGTTCGTACTTAGGGTTTCTCCAAAACTTCCCCTTTTTTAATGTGAAAATTAGAAAACTATATATAGGAAATAGGGTCCGACGGCGTCAAGACCAATCTTGTGACGCCGTCACCTCGCCGCCAAAATAATTCTCGGACTGCCTTGATCTACATCTGACGCCGTCATGTGTTATGCATTTCCAGGCCGACATGACTTTTCCTCTTGACGCCCTTCCTTGTGACGCCGTCAAATCTGTACTGGGTCGTCATGGAAATTACTCTTGACGCCGTCAGGATGTTACTCTTGACGCCGTCACCTACTGTTCCCAGCAAGGAAAATTAAGACTTTGGCGTTTTCTTCACTTTTATGCTCCAAAAACGTCCGAATTGCTTCCTTTTCCAGATTTCACTCCCAAAGTACCTAAATTCACAAAAGGAACGATTTAGGGTAATATTTGATCAAATAAATTCAATTCCGGACTTAAATGACCCCCTAAAAGTGGTTCATTTTTCGCCTCATCAGTTCTTAATATCTGAACCAGAAAGAAAAAGTGGATAAGAAAGAAACATATGATACACATCTAAAGAATAGATACAACAAAGGGTACAATCATACATGATAAGCACGATAAAATATGATTCAAGATAGCCATATATGTTTACTGCCAATGATAAATGTCAAGAGTTCAGATGCTAATGAATCCTAAAACATGTTATGGGCACACAAGTAACTGATTTTAGAGGTTTTAACTCATTCTAGTTTCCCACATACCATGCCTGCAATGAAAAGAAGAAAAAAACACAATTGAAAAAACAAATAATTAATCAGTCTCAGCATTAAACAAACACAATTGAAAAAACAAACACACAAAAGAGTGGAGTAAAGGAAATGGCGAATCTGGAACCTGTGAATCGGAATTTCAATACCACCGAATACTTGATCGTAACTGCACCATTAGAATTGACATAAACGATATTAAAATGTTGATATCACATTCAAAATCAAATAAAAAAAATGGCATAAAGCTGACAAACATGCACCAAACAATTCATAATTGAGTTGATATATTCACAAGAATTTGAGAATCACACGGAAAAGATGAAAAAATAAAATCTTATCTATGATTAAAATCCTGAAGAATCGAAGCTGAAAATATGTGGCGATTTTATGATGCAGATGAAGGGTTTTTTTTTTTAATGATATTGTGTCATATACTTTTATGTTGGTAAGAATAAACTTTGAAAGCATTCCAAAAAGTCTGGTACAAACACTTGATAAGGATGGCCGTATATCTTGAGGCTGGCCCGAATTTTATAAAGCTTACATGAAAAGTTTTGTTACAAAGTCTTATTTCCTTAATTAGTGGTAAAATTGAAATTAATATTCACAAATAGTTTATATCAACAACCAATATTCACAGATTTACGCTTGAATTTTAACACAACAAATAGACCAACAGTTTAATGAATGAGTGAACAATGAATGTGAAAATGATGTATCCTTAAGATAAATAGACGAGTACCGGTGCATAGCAACGGGATTTTATAGCGACAGATAGTTTATTGATAAAAAAAAAACTTTATAGGTTATAAATGAAAAGTAATAAAAGTTTGAAGATTTGGGAATTAAACATAATGTTTTGAAACCCGGTTCGACCCGGGTGGTTCAACCGGTAGAACCGTTCCGGTGGAAAAATTGATCGATTTAAACCGGCTCAACTTGCTAGGTTGGGTCGAAAACGGGTCAAATTAAACCGGTTCAACCCGTCGGGTTTGAAGCGTACCGGGTCAACCCGGTTTGTGATTTGTATTAATTGTTTTAATTGGTTGTATTTAATTTGTTAGATATGTTTTTAATTGGTTGTACAATATGAATAAATAATTGTACTTTTAAGTAATTGAGTGTTTTAATAAGAGTATTAATTACATTTCATAATTTCCTTTAATAAGATTATGTGTAGTTAATATTTCAAGATTTCACTTTCAATAATGTTGACCAAAGTTTCAAGAGTTCACTTTCAAGGATGACTATTTTTATATTATATGTAGTTAAGATATATATATATATATATATATATATATATATATATATATATATATACACACACACAAATGAGTTTGTCAGGCCTTATGGACTCTTTTTGTAAAATCATAAAAATTCGTCTATTTCTCGTAAAATGGGTATGATTTCGGTTCATTTTGGTAATTTATTTTATAAATAACATATTATTTTACTCACCATCCTTTGATATCTTCTACATGTTAAGAAGTATTAATAAAGTTATTATATGTATAATGTATTGTGGGTTGGACCAGCGGTCAAGGCTTCCAGATTGTAGGTGGATGTCCCAAGTTCAATACTTGAGCCAAGCCACTCCACTTACAATATGAGCTCTTGGACCACTTGTTATACTCGTAAATATTTTTATTTTTCCCCCTTTGCTTTAACTTTCGTAGTTTCAGGTTTTCATTCAATTATTTGCCCCTATTTTATTTGAGGAGCAACACAAATTTATAAAATGTTTAAGCAAAAAAAGATGTGTTTGTCTTGTGAGTATTTTCAATCCATTTAACTAGAAAGACTTTTTTCATTTTTTCAAATCATTGGTTTTATTCATTTCAAAATATCAAAACGCCATCTTCAAACTCCTTTTCTAAAGGGACGTAATTTACGCACTCTAAGTTTTGATTCACATATTCCAATCTTTGCAGTAAACAGTTGTACATATATTACAAGATTTTAACTGTACTTGTATATTAGAGTGTGTGAATCAAATTTTGGAGTGTGCAAATCACCTTAATTTTCCAAATGATTGACATATGCTCAATTATACATATTTTGGTTGAAACAGATAATAAGTTTGTGGCTGTAACTGTAAATATTATGAGAAATAGTTATTCTGTTCTTTGTAAATGCTTTCAGGAAATCAGTGAGGAATAAGGAAGATTGTTGAAGATTTATGGAAAATTAATTTGAAGGCCAATAAAAAGTCCAAGAGAACAAGATATATACTTTCATAAAACTGCCCATTATCAGCCCAAAACTATGCGAATCCCGCCCAAGTTGCAGCCAAGCTAGAAACTTATACCCAACTCATTAATCGGGCTCAACAAGAGAATCGAGGAATGATAAGGGAAGATGACACTACAAGTCTCGAGAGCGAAGCTTGTCTTGAGTTTTTGTCAAGTCTCGGTGACTAACCATAGTATGAAAGCATGGTTACAAATGCATTTACTGAACCACTACATGTTTTAGCATGTAAGTCTCAATCCTACAATAATGTTATGCCATACATTACAAACCCAGAAGCCGGTAGTTATACTATTTTTATTTTAACAAACTACTTGTTGCTTGCCAAACGAGCATTAAAAATCACAAGGCTCACACCTCCTAAATATTCTAAACGCTCTAACCAAACACAACCCATATATACATGTATACAGGTGTAACATGGTAATAAATCTATGATTATTTAACGTGTTTCTGTGGGCTGTTTATGGTCCTCTTCTTAGTGTTGTTTCAATAGACCATCATAGTACTTTTATTTTAACGGCAAATTTGTATTCGGCTACTAGCAAGGAGCTAAGAAAAAGGAATTGCTTAGAATTCGTACATGCTAGGCACAGCTCAAAAGACCCAATCAATTAAATTGGATTTGAGCATGATAGATCGTGGACATAACCAAATCAAGAAACCGCACCAAACAAATTTCAGTTTGGCTCAGTCCACCCTTTTCGTCATATATATTCGGTCCTCCATCTGGTCTGGTCCAGCCTGGTTCGGTCTTGCGCATAACTGGCCGTTATGCTTTGTTGGACCCGACCAAACCCACCCGGATCGAACGAAACATTTTGCTCAGGTTTGGTTTTGGTTGATCCGATTTTCAGACCGTGTCCAACTCTAGATTTGAGATATCTATTCATATGAAGTATACAAGCTAAGTTTGTGAAGAGAAAAGATAGATCATCCTAATGATGATGTTTATGCTTAATTTTTTTTAGTTAGAGTTGTCCTAAGTTGATTGGAATGTGACAAAAGTAGGCCAACTCTTTCCGCCTGTGAATTCAAGACATGTGACGGTAGGAATGTTGTTAGAAAGAATTTTAGGAAGGTATAGGACGCTTGTGAAATGAGATTAACCTCTTCGTCAAGTGTATATTTCTTCCGTGTTTGGGATCAAAACACGACCATAACCTATTTGATATGAAAGTGTACTTTTTATGTATACAGTGTATTAGGTCATGATTTTTTGCAAGTACATGCATACATACCTATCGATCCTAGTATTTTTGGAATGAAAAGAACAAATTTAAAATTGTAGTTTGAAGGTTCTATATAAGCTCAAAATATAAAGAAATGAAGATAAAGTGTTTTTTCCTCACCATCCATTGAAATCCTTTTTCATTTATCCAGTGAAAAATCTTATACATATTAAGTATTAATAAAGTCGCATGAATGATGGTACGTGGAAGTCCCAAGTTCAATTCTAGAGCTAAGCCACTTCACATGCCAATGTAGCCCATGGACAACTTGTTATACTCATAAATGTTTTTATTTATTTTTCCCTTTGTTTTAACTTTTCTTAGTTTCAGGTTTTTCATTTGGTTATTTGCCCCCCCCCCCCCCCCCCCCCCCCCCCCCCCCTTTTTTTTTTTCTTTGACGAGTAACAAATATGATTAAATGTTTAACAAAAAAAAGATGTGTTTGTCTTGTGAGTATCTTCGACGCATCTTAACTAGAAAGACTTTTTGTCTTTTTTTTAAATCATTGTTTAAATAAAACAAATAAGCAGCTTTTTAACCATGAAATGATTGAATGTTCAAAATAACATGTAATAAATACTTTGAATATCTTGAATAGGATGGCAACGGGAGAGAAAAAACTCATAACCTGCGAGTACCCGCATTGTGGTGGGTCGTTGAATACGACAACATATATAGATGTGATCATGGTTGAATATATAAAAATCTATTAATTATTTTTGCTAACAGCACCTAATTCTTGAAGTTTAAGTGAAAAAATATCCGATGTCTTAAAAAAAATCCTTTAAAACAACCAACCATTGGCTAAAATATCTCAAATACAAATACAATCTACTTTCATTATCGGTCATTTAAGCGTCATTTAAGCGAAAATTAAGAAGTTTGTTCCTTATTGCGCCTATTGTCAGCATTTACAATATCTTTTTGGCAACTTCCAAATATCCTCTATGTTAAGTATCAATAAAGTCATATAAATTATGTATTATGGGGTTGGACTAGTGGTTTCCAAACTGATGAAAGAAGGACTTGCCCCAAGTTCAATTCTTGAGCTAAGCCACTTCCTTCTCCATTCAAACCGTGGACCACTTGTTATATACTCATAATTTTTTATTCTGTTTTACTTTTGCCTTGACTTGTCCCAATTTCTCATTTAATTAAAACTGATACACCAGAGAATAGTTAGTCCAATGGCTTTCATGCCCAACATGTTGCAAGTTTAACTAAATACCAGAGAATAGTTAGTCCACTAATGGAATATTTATACTGGGAAATTGACATTTATTTAAAATAGTCATTGCTAGTATCATTAGTACTGTAGCTAATTTTAAAAGTAAAGCAAATGCTAGCATATTTTGTGAATACTATTCGACTAAATAACTTTATATCAAGCATTTTTTTAAAGCGAAATCGAAGTGCGGGACTAACCTCCTCGTTTAAGAAAATGTTATAAATAAATATTCAAGACGAATTATTGGCTTGGTATACTAAACGTTAATTGTAAAGTGAATGTTTTTTCATCTAAGGACTTCATTTAATTGCCATTTGGATAGTTAGTGATCATAGAGTTTTTGGACCAATTGTTATTTTGCAAACCTACAATGAAACTTTATAACAAGATACACACCCCCATTAGATAATACGTAGTATAACACACCAATCCTAAAAAAAATCTCTATATATGTCAAAAGATCGATGCTTTTTACTCTCACAAGTTCCTTTTTTTTTTTTATACGACTTAAAGCTTCAAGCTCCAAGAAGAGAAACAAATTTTGATAGCAGGTTTCTAATGGAAAAACCCATGGTTTTTTATGTGTCTTCTAAGTCTTGTGTTGTTGAACCACAACATTGATGCATCTAATGAGTTTTTAAGTTGAATCAACGACATGTAATCAGTTGAACGAAAGGAGCCGTTTACAATTTGGGGACACCGGCCACCGGTAAGTGGTCTATGCATACATTGTTATCTGTTAATAGCTATTTCAAAACACGGTTTTTCCATATGTGTATGAGGTTGAAAAGAGCTTGGTGGTTAAAATAAGGCAAGAAGATCACATCATATGCAACGCACCATCATCCGTTGATGCAACAAAGTCTAACGATGGTTACTCGGTGGTCAAGTTGAACCAAACCAGGCCTAGATATTCCATTAGTTGAATAATAGTCGAAAATAACAACGAAAAGATTATCATTCATGTCATAGTTGGTCAAAGGCGTTCTCCTACAGCTCCAGCTCCACCTCCTCCGGCTCAAGCTCAAACTCTATCTCTAGCCGAAAATGAAGGATTCTTATATTTTGTTTTTTACGCTCTGGGCTTTACGTCACGGGTTGTGTTTTTGGTTCTGTCGGTGGTGTTTATTGGCGTATCAACAACTTGAGAACAGAAGTAGTTCCATGGCCAATGCTCTAATTAGTTGTCGTATGAAATCATTAATTCCTAATACAACGTCACTCGTGAATAGTTTTACGAGGAATTTGGTAGCTTATCTTATTGATTATGATGATAGCAATATAATTTTTTCAAGTCAGATTGTGTTGCCTATGGTTATTCATAAACTTCATCTATTCCAAATCAGATAGATATAAAGTGCTTAACCAACATGAAAAATCTAAATAGGACGGAAGCAGTGACGGAACCAGGGGTGTCCCGGGGAGGGGGTCCCGGGACACCCATGGATTTTTGTAGCGTAGTGTTAATTTTGTTAAAAAACATAGATTTTTTTAAATGCACCCGATCCCTAAAATTTGTGTTTGCAGTATTGTTTAGTTTATTTTAAGTGCACCTGGTCGTTTTATGTCCTGGTTCCGTCACAGGACGGAAGACGAAAGTAGCAAATTAAAATTATATTCGATACTGTAGTTACATGATCTGATAAACAACTTTAATGTGATGAACATTATAATGCTCAACACCAACTAACGCAGCAAAACCATTCGATTTAGCATTATTCGAGTCAAGTGAGAAAAAAGTTTCCTGATTCCTCAACTAAAAATGCCCGATCATGAAATGATTTAACGTTCAAATAACATGTAATAAATACTTTGAATATCATGAAGAAAAGATTTTGAAAAAAAAAAATTAATGAACAATACAAGTTAACGAGCAGATCACGACAAGCATAGTTTTGTTAATCCACACGCATGATGACCCACTCGTTAACATAGTATTAGCATCAACTTAATCAAACCAAATGACTTTAGTATATAAACTACTAAGTATTCTTTTCTGCTACCGATGTCGGATTAGAAAGACGATTTTATCAAAAAATTGTTTATATCACATATAGGCTGTTCACTTTTCTGCTAAGTATTCTTTTCTGCTACTAATGGATTTTATCTCCACTCAAACTCCCTCTAACTTTCTTACTTCCTCACCACTTTCCTATGACATTTTTAACATTTTTACATGATTCATAGTTCTTTAGTAGTATATAATATTCGATTGATAGCGTATTTAGCAGCTAACAAAAACAAGCAATATGATTTAATTCATGCATCGTTAACATAGTCTAGAACATGCATTCAACGAAAAATGAGAGTCGGAATTAGGGCTGCCTTTCATGCACATGAAAATTTTGCATGAGGGTCTCAAGAGCGAAGCTTGTCTTGAGTTTTTGTCAAGTCTCGATGACTAACCATAGTATGAAAGCGTGGCTAAAAACGCATTTACTGAACCACTACAAGTGTTAGCATGGAAGTTTCAATACTTCATAATGCTTTGCCATATATTACAAACCGAGAAGTGAGTAAGTGTACTTAGTACTATTCTTATTTAGCCAAAGACATGGTCTAACGCCCCCTTGAATAAAGTTAGGTGTCGCGATTAGCTAATGTCCAGACAAGCGTTGAAAACAGTTTTTACTCTTAGATTTTCAATGGCAAAATTCATGGTGTTTATGGGGCTTTTAAGCCTTTTTTTTTAATCCAAAACATTGATGCATCTGATGAGTTCGTCGTTGGAGGTTGGGGTGTTTGGAGTCTTGAATCAATGCCATGTAATCAATGGAAAGAAAGAAGCCGTTTGCAACTTTGTGAAACATTGGTAAGTGTTCGACTTGATGATATATCTATGCATTATTGTTTGTTAAATACTGTGAGTAAAACACACTTCTTATACACGTCGTTGTTGTTATAGTATACATGTATGAGGCAGACAAGAGCTTCATGGTCAAAGTAAATCAAGAAGATTGCATCATATGCAACACACCATCATCCGTTAATGCAACAAAGTATCACGATAGTTACTCGGTGTTCAAGTTTAACCAAACTGGGACTAATTAATCCATTAGTGGAATGGTTAAAAGCGACAAGATTATCATTCATGTCATGGCAGACCTAACGCGCTCAACACCAACAAATCCAAGCCTTCTAGATCAAGCTCCAACTTGCGAATGTAATACATTCCTATATATCTTTTTGGGATTTCTTCTGTGTGTCGTGTTGTCTTTTGCGGCGACGGGATGTGCAGAAGCTTACACGCCCAAAAAAGAGATCAAGAGAATCGAGGGGATTGACGGTCTACTTTCTCATGTAACCGAAGCTTATACCCAGAAAATTAATTAATGGATCACGTAACAAGAAATATGTACCTAATCTTATTAACTATGTTGATACTAATATATAACCGTTTGTGGTCAATTCGCATATCATATACTGTGATACAAAACTTTTCATGTAAAACTAATTACGTGTACATTAATTGAGTGTTTAACACAGTACAAGTACACAACTATTTAATATTGCGTGCTAATAAAAAGCAGGTGTGTAAAATATTTTAGTCACTCATTTCAACACCATCGTTAGATCTTGTTTATGAACCCTTAGAGGCTAATGCTTATACGAATTGAATCTGAGTAGTTCCCATTCGATATAGAACACATATTTTAGCTGTGTGATATACACACTAATTTTCGTTTGATAAGCTCATCGGGTGTAGATGTAGTTGTAATCGTAATATGTAAAACAATTCCTATATGCTCAACGCTCATATATGTTACTTCACCGAGCATTAGAAAATTAGCATTATGAAAAAAAGATAAACTACTTGTTGCTTGCTTAACGAGTAGTAAAAATTTAGAAGGCTCACACATTCTAAATACTTCTAAATGCTTTGTACCAAACACACCCGATATATAAATGTATACAAGGCCTCCTATGGAATTATATGGGCAACAATTTTCATGGTTTGTTTTATTCACACGTTAAATGATGTTTTGCATGTTATGGGTGTGACATGGTAATCTATTAATCTTTGATGTGCTTCTGTGGGCTGTTTATGACCCTTATCCTAGAGACGTTTCAATAGACCGATCGATCGAGGCCTTTTCTTTAAAGGCAAGTTTTGTTTGGCTACTTGCAAAGAGCTAGGGAAAGGGAGTTACTAATAAGTTATACATGCTAAGTCCTATGGATTATTGATCCAATCAATTCAATTGGGATTTGAGATGTCTATTCATATGAGATTTGTGAAATGAGATTAACCTCAATCTTTTACACCGATGTATCATACTCTCTCAACTAGGTCATCATAAGAAAAAACTAAAAAATCTTGTGAATGTGATTAACCTCTTCTCCAAGTGTATATACTTTTTCCGGGTTTGGGATCAAAACACGATTGTAACCTATTAGACATTTTACCAATAAGAAATTGCACTTTTTATGTATACAATGTATTTGGTCATACGCTTTCTTTTAAGTACATGCAAACCTATCCATCCTTGTATGTTTAAAATGAAAAGAACGAATTTAAAAAGTATAATCATTTATAAATGTATCTAACTACATTTTTAGTTAAACTATAAAATATGACAAGTTATATACATTTATATGTGATTATACGTTTTAATTTGTGGGTCCCATGATACTTTTAGCGACGACAAGCGTCTCCGTAAATTGAATGGCTCACACTTCCCCAATTTGAGTCTAGTTTATTTTCTAACTTGAGACAATCCCCGTCAACTTGCAAAATCTTTTATTCGCTACACAAACACGACAAGAATAACTCGTTTTAGCCATGGAGTGGCTTTAACGAGGATGGGGATTGTCTCAAGTTGGAAAACCAACTGGTCTCAAGTTTGTGAAGTATGAGCCATTGGATTTGATCCAATGGCTCAATTCAAAAGAAGTTCTTTTGATTTGAGTTATTGGATCAAATCCAATGGCTCATAAATGCCCAACTTGAGTCAAGTAATGGGAGAGGATCCTAACCAACTTTCAAATTTCGTCATTTTAGTATTTTTTTTAACTTGCTCAACTGGTACCAAGTTATCTCACGTTTTTCAAAATTTTTTTATTTCATTCATGGCATCTACCTAGGACGAATGGATGATTACAACTTATTCGCTAGAAAGATGTAACATGTTAGATACATTTACAAGTTTGATATATTAACAAATTACGTTTTATGAATTTACCTCATAAATTAATGTTACAAACAAAACTTAAAAACTAGATTGTTATAAGAACTTAAGCCTTTATAAGATTAAACAAGTATGGCGGCGGCCGGCCGCGTTGCGGCCTTGCGGGGTTTTTTTTCTCATCGTATTTGGTTTATAATTTTGTTTATCAAAGAATATAGCAATTCGGTAGTCCAAGTCTAAAACAACGTAGCATTTCTCTTATTATAGAAACTGATTTTGTTAGGCCGCTAAAGAAACTGCAACATTCAGAGACTTCAACAAATTTGGGCGAATTATTGAGTATCGATCACGTTCATCTAAAAATCTCAAAGTTCAATTCAAAGATATACCTCGCAAGAACAATATCCTTAATAATATTAGATTCGTCAAATGCAAGCGAGCATGGGTGTTGAAGCAGCGATTCGACAAAAGCAATATAAATCATTGCGCAATGTGGTTATTGCATTATAGCACAGGGTATAACTATTTATCTAAATGTGAAACAAAAGCATTGCCCAAAGATTATTTCGAGACCCAAATGCAACATGTAATTGCCGTTTTCTTTCTGAAGTAGTTATAAATTAATCACATTAAGATTCAAAAGCAGTACAAAAATGAGGCCTTCAAGAAAAAAGGTAAAACAAAAGAAACTATTAGAAGATGATCTAAAACAATGAATGTCGTTGTTGGGTTCTTGAGCCTTTTTTTGCATTCTTGATTTGCAGGTGTTGTAGAAACTTGTATTGTTTCACACTTACCACACGAACGAAACTTCTTTTACATCTTGGTGGTCTTGATCCTATTTGACCTCTAAGTAGTGTCTTTTCATCCTCCACCGTAACAAAGATGAAAATACATTTAAGACTAAAAACAAATATAAAACAAAAGCTTTTTAGTAAGCTAAAGTTACAAATATTAAGAAAAAGAAAAGAGATTTCAAAATACAATATCACTGGCGCACTTTAATTTACACATGATATTTTGATAATATTTTTTGAAACGTTACATGAGTTTAGCAATTCTAATAACAATTTGTGAAAAAAAAGATGAAGGTGATAATTAGAGGGTTACCTCATAATTAATGTTGCCTGGTTCAGCAAAAATGAAGATGGAGACGTTCACTCAACCCACCGCTGAACGCACCCATTAAATGTTAGAGTTTAACATTAAATAGCACGTATTGCGGAAGCTAGGATCAAGTATAACACATAAATATTAACTAAAACATAAATAGTAAACGTACCCGATGCACTTCAAATAAACCTTGATTCTTGTACAAATAGATCAATGATAAACCGCTTACCGTTTTGTTTATCGATCTCTTGATAATTACTAAAGTAAGTAATTACCTCGTTCTTGTACACACAAACTACCAACGAATAAAGGTTTGATGCAAGTAAACAAAACACTTATATTTTGAAAGAACCAAAATCGATCCAAGATCCCTTGGGAGGGGTTGAACCGATCGGCCACAAAAGAAAGAGACAAGGAGAAAAGATTTAGGGTTAGTGTGTGTGCACAAATGATGTGAAACCCTAATCCTTGGCCTTGTATATATACTAGATGAATCTTGGAGCACAAGCAAGGCATGGGTCGACCCATGGGATGGGCTTCGACCGGCCATAGCACCCAAAGGGTGTTTCTAGATCTTTCTTGACTCCCAAGTTACACTCTAGTCCATATCTTTCGTTACTAATGATAGTTAGTCCATACGGTTAATAACTAACGACCATTTAGTCCATTAAGTGTTTATAAATATATATATTCAATACATTTAATATATACATATTTATTTTACATTATTCTTGTTTGTAAAGTGTGCAATCCCGAGGTCTCGGGTTCGATACTAGACATTTACTTATTAATGTTTATACGTAACATTTAACAGCTCCCACTCGTATATCCATTAATAGTAAAATGACATTAGTTAGCGTCTTGCAACACTCCAATGCCCCTAGTTCAATCCGAGCTAGGTTTCCTGGAAAAACCTTTAATGATTCATCATTATAATTATCCTTTCATTACTAATACCACATTAATAAAGATGTGAGGTTCTTTATTAAATTTCTGTTTCTCATTTCTTTATGATTGAACAAAATTACCAAAACATCTGAACGTATTCCAGATAGACTTTGGGCATGGCCATGCAAACATTTTGTCAACCCTACGAGGGGCCCAGCAGTATTAAACTTCTAAACAAATCAGAAGGAATAAATTCTTTCTTGACTACAAGAATAACCCATGAACTTTGCAACACTTCTGAAAACAATCCTTATGACTCCCTGTTACGGTGAGCGGTAGATTGCTTCACAAAAATGCACTACATCCATGACACTTATCTGGTATCTCAAGTCTGAGGATAACTTTAAATATGATTCTCACATTAAATATTAAATCATATTATTGGGATAAGTCCAATATTCAATTCATTGAATATCATGTGAAATTGGTATGACTACGCATCAATATACTTTCAAGTATATCCTAAACCAATACTCAAATTTGTCTTAGTTTAATGATATTCCCATATCAATAATCGACAATGGACAATTTAGAATAATAAATTATTCATGGATCTTAAACATGCAAATATAGGATATATTATTAAGACAATGAATAAATAACATAAAACATATTTTATTTCATTAAAATAATAATTGTACATTACATCCTTTATCCAAACACTAATCACAAATGGGCATGAAACTTTCAGCTAATCTAAGTCCTACACCTTCAGCATGCTTGTAAAGCTTGGTGCCAGGTAGAGGCTTTGTTAATTGATCTGCCAAGTTATCATCTGTGTGAACTTTGAGCATTTCGATTTCGCCTATTTCGACTTGTTCTCGAACATAGTGATGCTTAATCGGGAAATGTCTGGTGCCTTTCATGATTTCAGGCTCATTGGCAAATGTAATTGCAGCTGAGTTGTCACAATACATTTTAATAGGTCGTTGAATCGAAGGCATAACTCCTAGCCCTGAAACAAACTTCCTAATCCAAACAGCTTCCATTGCAGCTTCTGAAGCAGCTATATACTCACTTTCTGTAGCAGACATTGCTAGTACACTCTACTTTCTGCTCCTCCAATCCACAACTCCTCCATTAATGACAAAGACATAACCCGTATGAGACTTCGTATCATCCTTATCACCTTTCCAAGAAGCATCACAGTAACCTGTAACATCAAGTTCTGCTGATGGATTTCCCCCATAAACCAAGAACATATCTTTAGTAGCCCTAAGGTACTTAATAATATTCTTAACAGCAGTCCAGTGAGCTTCACCTGGATTCTGTTGACATCGACTGGTTAAATTCTGAGCAAACGCTACATCAGGTCTTGTACTTTTTACCGCATACATAATAAATCCCACAGCCGAAGCATAAGGGACTCTTTTCATGCGTTGCACCTCTGCAGGTGTTGAAGCACAAACCTTGTTGCTCAAGCCATGTTGTTCTTGCATCGGCAAATATCCTTTCATGGAATTTTGCATATTGAATCTCTTCAATATTTTATCAATGTAAGCACTTTGGCTTAATCCAATTAATCGCTTAGATCTATCTCTATATATCTTGATTCCCAGAATAAATGCAGCTTCCCCTAAATCTTTCATAGAAAAACACTTTCCAAGATATGCCTTAACCTTTTGCAAACTTGGAATTTCGTTTCCCATGATCAATATGCCATCAACATATAATATAAGGAAAATTACATTACTCCCACTAACTTTGTGATATACACATGGCTCATCAAGATTTTGAGTGAATCCATACTTTTTAATTTCACCATCAAATCTCTTATTCCATTGTCGCGATGCTTGCTTTAATCCATAAATGGATCTTTTAAGCTTGCATACACAATTTGGGAATTCTGGATTTACATACCCCTCAGGCTGCGCCATATAGATGTCTTCATCTAGGCGACCATTTAAGAAGGCGGTTTTTACATCCATTTGCCAAATCTCATAGTCATAGTAAGCGGCTATGGCTATAAGAATCTTAATTGCCCTTATGTCAGCTACAGGAGAAAAGGTCTCCTCATAGTCAACACCAAAAGTTTGAGTATAGCCTTTAGCTACACAACGGGCCTTATAGGTGTGTACAACACCATCCATGTCAGTCTTTTTCTTGTAGAGCCATTTACTCCCAACTAGTTTGGCACCCGGAGGTAGGTCTACTTCTTCCCAGACATCATTGTCTTCCATGGATTGCATTTCCCCATCCATAGCTTCTTTCCATTTGGCCTTTTCAGGACCATTCATGGCAGCTTTATAACTTGTAGGCTCATCAAGATCACCCAGTATATTCTCATCACTCTCTACATTAAGACATAGACGAGTAGGAGCTTTTACTGGTCTTGTTGACCTACGAATGGGAATCACTTCAACATCAGGTGGAGGACCTAAACTTTCAGGTTCTACCGGAAGTTGGTTAGTGTTTTCAGAAGGTTCTACATCTTCTTGACCGTCTTCCAGATCATATACTCTCCCACTGAATTCTTGAGATATGAGCTCCTTTTCAAGGAAGTCTCCATACCTTGCAACAAATACTTTGTTTTCAGGTGGGTAATAAAAGTAGTATCCCATAGTTTCCTTAGGGTATCCTACGGAGATGCACTTCACAGATCTTTGTTGGAGTTTGTCTGCTGAGTCACGTTTAACATACGCCTCACAACCCCAGACCTTAAGATAAGACAAGTTAGGAGCTTTTCCAGTCCATACCTCATATGGTGTCTTATCAACCTTCTTTATTGGAACCATATTTAGAATGCGAACTGCAGATTCTAAGGCATAATCCTAAAATGAAAAAGGAAGAGTTGTTAGATTATACATAGATCATATCATATCTTGCAATGTACGATTCCTTCTCTCAGATACACCATTTTGTTGTGGAGTATATGGAGAAGTAAGGTGCTGGACAATTCCCTCCTTTGCTAGATAATCTATGAACTCCTGACTCTGGTATTCACCACCTCTATCGGATCGAAGAGCTTTAATCTTCTTTCCAAGTTGCAACTCTACTTCCGCTTTAAACACTTTGAATGTTTCAAATACCTCATGTTTATGTTTAAGTAAATAAACATAACCATAACGGCTGTAATCATCCGTAAATGTTAAGAAGTAGCTAGCACCTCTCCTTGACACATGTCTAAGTGGTCCACACACATCTGTGTGAATAAGACCAAGTAGATCATTAGCCCTTTCAATCCAATTCTTAAAGGGTTTCTTAGTCATCTTCCCAGCAATGCAAGATTCGCATTTATCAAATGATTCATCATTGATCTTATCTAAAAGCCCATCATGTTGCAGCTTTTTCATGCGATCTTTGCCAATGTGAGCAAGTCGACAATGCCAAAGATAAGACGAATCCAGACCTTTCTTGATTCTCTTATTGTTGATGCTATACATTGAATTATTTGTAACAAAAGCATTATTATCATTCATATCAATTTCAAATACACCATTCACAGCAATAACATTAAAATAAAAAACATCATTTAAAGAAACTGAAATTCCATTGCTAGAAATAGTATGATGAAAACCAAGGTTTAACAAACATGAAAATGAAATTACACCTCTAACAATTGACGGTGCATAATGACAATTATTTAAAGATAGTACTAAGCCCGAAGGCAACACTAAATTAAAAACTCCTATAGCTTCAACTCCTGCATGCGCTCCGTTACCAACGTGCAAGAATTGTTGTCCATACGCCAGCTTTCTCTCAACTCTAAACCCCTGCAAGGTATTGCAAATATGAATGCCACATCCCGTATCATATACCCATGAATTCAATTTAGGAGTAAGAGTGAATAATTCAATCATAAAGAACGCACCTGAAGTGCTGGGGTTACCAGCATCATTCCCCTGCTTCTTGAGTCGCAAGTCATGAATGTAGAGAGGGCAATTGCGCTTCCAATGGCCCTTTTCATGACAATGGTGACAAGCCTGATCCTTCTTGTTTGGCGGATTCACCTTGTTCTGTTTAGGCTGATGTTGCTTCATCTTGGGTTGAGGTTGATAGGCCATGACCTGCTTGCCTTTATCACCTTTACCTTTGCCTTTGTTCACATGCGATTTATTCTGGATTCTCCCCCCATGAATTGCCAACACTTGTGGGGTAGGAGCCTTGACCTTGGCTGGTAGACTTTTCTCATAATCAACAAGCAATGCGAGTAATTCTGAGACTGTCTTCCCCGAGCAATGCATGTTGTAATTCTGCACAAAACCAGCAAAATCCCTATTGAGGGACCTGTTGATCAAGTGCACTTGCACATTGTCGGGGTAACCAAAACCAATTCTGTGAAGTTGATCAAACGAATCTTTCATCTCATCCACATAATCAGCTACTGGTTTACCATCACCATGCTTGCAGTTGTGTAGCTTGTCGAGTTCATCATACAATTCAACTGTAGGTGGCTTCTCATAAGACTGCCTGAGGTTATCAAGCATATTCTTAGGAGACGAGTACTCATACTTCTTTTGTAATTGAGCACACATGCTAGCAAGCATTAAACAAGCAACCTCATTATACTTAGCATTAGTCACCTTCCATGCTGCCTTTGCTTCTGGTGTTGCAGTAGCAGCAGGTTCAGCAGGGCATTCCTTGGTCACACAGTCTAGCTTACCAAACGCCCTCAAGACAATTCTGAGCGAACGGTGCCAGTCATTGAAATTCTTTCCAGTCAGTTTGTCTCTCTCAAGATGACTCTTGAAAGCAGAAATCACAGTTTGGTTATCGGGTTGAGCCATATCTACAGATAAAGTTCAAATATTAGTATTTTCGATAATCAATATCTTCAAGAAAAATAAAATACCCAAGGCTATATTCATATAACCAACTAATTTTCTTGAAAATCTAGGATCCAACTTTACATAGATTCCACCACATCAGTTGATCTGCTAGTGGTGAAAGTACAAAAGTTGGTAATCTGTCGAACAATAATTGGCAAACAAGATTTCTAATTCCTAGATCATTATGGGATTTACTTCAAATTGATTCATCAATTTGCCTTGTAAGCATATTTCATCCCATCTCATGCCTTAAGTTCTAGGTCTCACGCACAACTTAATTAAGTTGTCTACCTTAGAAACTGTAAAATTACAATTATGGTCTCACGCGTTAAAAGATTTTTACCATGTTATAGTAATTTAGCCTAGGTCTCACGTTTACTAAATTAAAATTCCAAGTGTTCCTTATAGATAGATGGCACGTAACTTAAATTATTTAAGGGTATTATTTTTGATATGTAAATCAAAATATGTACAAAGATGCATGCACTCATCGTTATAACATAAGTTTTCATAAAAACTTTTTATATCCAATTCGGGAAATTAATACACAAAGTTTTACTTGAGGTTTATTGCAAAACCCTAAGATGACTTTCTACAAAGACTCTAAGGCTCTTTTCTAAGCCTTCAAATCACGGTTATGAATATCATCTTAAAGGACTTAATTTTAAAAACATATTTGTACAAAACATCAATCAAGCAAAAGTTTATGGATTCAATCTCAAAATTGTAATAAAGTATGAATTTTGCTACTCTCGCCTGGGAGCTGATTACCGTGCGAATCGGACCACTATCGGCACCTAAGACCTTACAAGATTCTTACTTTACCACTTAGGGTTTCACCATTATTAGTCCGTATTATTTTCTTTATAAAAACAACCCTTTTATTGCTTACAACAAGTCAAACTAAAACAATAAAACAAGTATCAAAGAAAATCAAAACAACCAATAATAAATAAGTGAAACAATTAGCCACATGCAATCCGTATTAGAAAAGATCCTAATAAAATCAATTCTAGGTATAATAATGCATGTAATCAACTAAGGCCTTCTCTTCTTGATGGAAGAGAGTCACATACATTGACGAATCAATTGCGTAGGCCAAAGCTAATAAACATACCACATAGCATATATTAATCGATTTTAATATGTATTGGAGTCTTCCCCAATTTAAGATCTATCTAAACATGTGATAATAAAACAAGATCCATGACGAACATGCATGTAAGTCACGGATTAAAACCTAACAATTAGCACATAGGTCACAAGATACGTTCAATTAACCGGTTAATGACCTAGGGTTTCTAGTGATTACAAATAATCCAAGAAAACCACAAAACCCTAATTAGGGTTTCATGGAAAAATCGACCCCCCCCCCTAAAATTAGGGTTAGGGTTTCGAATTTAATTAAAAAAAAAAGGAAAAACCCTAGATCAAAAAAAATGTATCTAAAACAATTAAAGATCCGATTTTTATTACGTTTTTGTAATCAATTACATGTTAAACCTGGCTCGTGATGCCACTGTTAGTGTTTAACATTAAATAGCACGTATTGCGGAAGCTAAGATCAAGTATAACACATAAATATTAACTAAAACATAAATAGTAAACGTACCCGATGCACTTCAAATAAACCTTGATTCTTGTACAAATAGATCAATGATAAACCCCTTACCGTTTTGTTTATCGATCTCTTGATAATTACTAAAGTAAGTAATTACCTCGTTCTTGTACACACAAACTACCAACGAATAAAGGTTTGATGCAAGTAAACAAAACACTTATATTTTGGAAGAACCAAAATCGATCCAAGATCCCTTGGGAGGGGTTGAACCGATCGGCCACAAAAGAAAGAGACAAGGAGAAAAGATTTAGGGTTAGTGTGTGTGCACAAAAGATGTGAAACCCTAATCCTTGGCCTTGTATATATACTAGATGAATCTTGGAGCACAAGCAAGGCATGGGTCGACCCATGGGATGGGCTTCGACCGGCCATAGCACCCAAAGGGTGTTTCTAGATCTTTCTTGACTCCCAAGTTACACTCTAGTCCATATCTTTCGTTACTAATGATAGTTAGTCCATACGGTTAATAACTAACGACCATTTAGTCCATTAAGTGTTTATAAATATATATATTCAATAAATTTAATATATACATATTTATTTTACATTATTCTTGTTTGTAAAGTGTGCAATCCCGAGGTCTCGGGTTCGATACTAGACATTTACTTATTAATGTTTATACGTAACATTTAACATTAAAGACACCCGCTAACTCATTCACCTTCTCAACACACCCACTAAGTCACTCACTGAAGCTACTAAGCGTTTTAAACAATCTGTGAAGGAATGTAAACCTTCAAACTCAAAATGAATAATAGTTAAATTGGGTTATGCATCAGAATGGGTTCGGGTCAAAAAGTTTTTGGATACTCCAACCTTTCTAATTGTACGACCGCTTTGACCCATTGAAGTTGTAGCAAAGAATGTATAAAGATAAATATTGCCCTGAAACGCGCACATATATATGCTTTATCAGCTTTACGTCTTGTTCCCTTAAAAAAAGAAAAACATAAATTAAGATCAAGGGCAGTAGGTCAATTCTAAACTAATCTTGTACGTAACTAAATATTCTAAACATATTATGTATAGGTGGAAATGTTCTAAACTATAACTCAACGTACCAATAATTTCATGTCTTTCAAGTTCAACACCACTTGAATGTCTTTCAAGCGACTGAGGTCGTCAACCCATAACCTGATATTTCACGCAGAAATAATCAGATAAGCAACTTATATTAAAAAAAAAAAAAAAAAAAAAAAAAAAAAAAAAAAAAAAAATCCCAAGAACCATAAAAATTGGTTATCTACTGTATTAAAATGCAGTAAGCAGTTGCCTTAGATTGCTTATTTTAACTACCTATTTCATATATTGTATATTTTTTTTAATGACTAAATATAAACTGGTTATTATATTCTATAATAACATAAAATAGCCAAATTGCGATTCGTAACCCACTCAGGTAAGAAAGCCGCACTTGCTGATAAATGAAAAAAGAGCAATCAATACATAATGCAGGCAAAATCACAAAGTCACTAAACGCAAGTTCCAAATAGAAAACCCAAACCTGAATGGAATTCGATGCCATCCCATAATCAATAGCAATTAGCTTTAGTAGTTCTTACAGTTACTTTTTTTGTAGGAACTGCTCGTCTACCGTCGTTTTCAAATATATCCAAGGATAATTGACTTACCAAACCACCAAGGTTTCGTAGAGTTTCTTTAGCAACCACAACCTGTGGCATATAAACACAATGCTTCTTTATCTAAAAAAATAATGAGTCTAATAGTTGACTTATAAGGTAGATAACGCATATGGAGTTTAAACCTGCACAGTCGTAGCGACTTGAACCTCCTGATCCAGAAACTGTATGCACATTCGTAGTGTCTTGAACCTCCTGATCCAAACACAAATTATGCTATCAGCCTAATTCAAATAGTTTATTTCTGCATTCACCTGATCCAAAAACATATTGTTACTTCAGTAACTTGTTCTCGGTCAAACACACTTTTGTAATAATCCGATTCAAATTTACCTCATTCATAATTCTATAGTATAGCCTATTCAAAATGTGCAATTGAATGGCACCAATACTCAACCCTCTCAGTAGTTCTAGAATCTCATCAGTCAACTTTTCTTTCAGTGGCTATGGTAATTTAGCATTGTCCTCTCTTCTATCAACTTTTTTCTTCATCTTTTTAAGCTTTGGGTAACAGAGAAACAAAATTAACTCACCTATCACATTTTAATAACTCGACAGTTGAAAATGGGGTAAGCCTTTCCAATTCATATTGGTAATAACTCATGAATATTGGTAATAAAGTATTTTCACATGTTTCAAGTATCATCCAACTTGGTGCGTATTTCTTAATTGTTAAAGAGTAGTATTAGAATTGGCAGTTCTGGTGTCTTATTTATACATTATAGAGCATTATTAAAATGAATTTTGAACCATAAAAAGAAATCCCCAAACGACACAGTTGTGAACCGAGAAACACGTACCTGTGTTTTAGACGAAACAGCTGTAACCGTTGTTGCACCAGGCACCTTCATTTCTAGTTCTTCTAGTATCCCCGTATAAAGCTCACGTTCAGCTGATGTAGCAGTTGCGAAATTCTTCCTGTAAAACCATGGTAACGTATTAAGTACAACTTCGGAACAATAGAATACTGTATGTGGTTCGTCATAAACAAATAAGCTGATCACTTTGATATATTATTTGTTCTAGTGCTATACTTTCTTTACCTAGTTCAAAAGCAAATCCAATTTCTCAAATTTAACACCATGTACTGAGCCATCAATCCAAACACATTCCTGCAATCACACCATAACTGATGAGTAAATGACTATATGAGTTTAAAGCATATGAAAGTTAATATGGAATTATGTTCAATAGATAAAATTAACATGTTTGCAATCTGGTATTAGAAATATATGTGATAGTGGATCTCAGTTACAATAAATCAGCTAAATTAAAAATGTTTTGCAATAACCATATTTAGTGTTACCTTAAAGGCCTCCCAATATGCAGATGTTGCGACTATAATCTAACCCAGTCAGATTTGTGACAGCCACTTATTATACCACTTACACACTGCCAACTCGAAAATAAAGTTTGTATCAAAATATGAATAATATTCTATAAGAATCACACATGTATAATGAATAAGCCATAAGCACAATCAAATAAGCTATGTGAATCAAATAAAAGCTAACAAAACAACGAAAGTATCCAAAGCCATAATCAAAATCGAATAGACTCATACCTGGATTTCAAAGCCTTCGTGAAGATAAGCAAGACCCTCAGGTCCATCATGAAGGATTTTTAGCGTCTGATCCAAGCAGTTGGGGACATTTCTTGGCTAAAAATATAATCTTCTAAGCTTTTCTTTGGCAAGTATTCGTCTTAAATGCACCTAACTGTAGATCTGAATCTGTAGCTGCTGTTGCTGTTCCCAAATTAACAAAACCCCAAAATCATGATAAAGGCCTAATAGAAAAAATTAATAAACTAAAATTAAACCATTATAAATAAAGTTCATAAATACGATATTTACCAACGGATCATTATAAAAAGATATTTACCAACTGATTATTATGATAAATAAGATACATAAAACTTACCCAATTCAGAAATCTCCAATTTCTCCCAAGTTAAACCTAAGAGTAAAATCAAAATACCAATAATTTACAATTAAGCATCTAAAAACCAAAATCAATATAAATACGATATTTACCAACGGATCATTATAAAAAGATATTTACCAACGGATCATAGTCTAACACACACTTTTTTTACAAGGGGATATCGGCTCTCGCCTCGCATCAGGATATCTCGTAGAAACAAATTTGGTGTAATACCATATTCGAAAACGAGATCGAAATTTGATTATTATCTTTTTAGTTACCTTATGATAAAAGGTTTAGGATATCACCTTTCTTTTTTGAATCCACACCTTTTACCTATGAATTTAGCCAGTTTTTTTAGTTGTATGTAATATTCTATTGAAGAGAAAAGATACATCATCCTAATTTTTAAGCATATTTTATTTTATTTTTTTACAAATTCGAGTTGTCGTAAGTTGATTAGAATGTGTGAAAAGTAGGCCAACTCCTTCAACATGTGAATTCAAGACATGTGATGGTGCCTTTGCATGTTTGTGAAATGAGATTAACCGCTTCTTCAAGTGTATAATTGTTCCGGGTTTGGGATCAAAACATTATTGTAACCTATTGGACATTTTACCAAGATGAAATTGTACTTTTTATGTATACGCTGCGTAAAGTCATACGATTTTTTGTAAGTACATGCATACTTATCGATCCTAGTATGTTTGAAATGAAAATATCAAATTTAATAATGAAGTTTGAAAGTTCTATATAAGATTAAATATAAAGAAATGAATCTTCCACATGCTAACTATTAATAAAGTCACTCCAATGATGTATTGTGGGTTTGGACTAGTGGTCATGCTTGTTCACTAGAGGAGGGAGACACCCAAGTTCAATTCTTGAGCCCAGCCTTCATCCTCTATTCGATCCGTGTGCCACTTGTTATACTCATAATTTTTTTAATATATATATACATCCCTTTCATATGAGAACCATATTATGTGCAAGAACTGCGAAAACCACTTATGTACCATAATTACAGGATAGGGTGCAACATATTAATGCAAAATGGTTTTTTTGTAATTAAATGAAACTACATTCCCTGGAAACATTAATGAAAAGGGTAAAATAGGTATTTTATTTTTTAGACTCTCATTAACTGCATGCTACAATACAGGGATTTCTTTCAAATTTTTCTCATTGATAATGATCATGATACTAGTTGCTGCATATAACACCCACGATTATAACTATATATGTATAAGATTTATTATTTATCTCTCAATATATATACCATATCCACGATTAAAACTCAAAAACATCCACTTACACCTAACCTAAACCCCCAATATATATACCGCATATCAATCGACCCATAAAATCAGTTGGATCTTTGTTTTTAATTGAATCAAATGACAAATACATCCATGGAAGGTATGACATCATTGTTATTGTCATCAATTAGTTTGGAGAAGATGATACCGATCGGAATTTATAATGCATGTTTTTTTTTTTTTTTTTTTTTTTTTTTTTTTTTTTTAAATTAAATACGAATGTTTGATTGTGATTATAATGCAATTTGATTATGAATTTATGTTTCGTTGTAGAAGATGATACCGATTGAATTTTTTTTTTATTTTTTTATTTTTTTATTTTTTTTTAATTACATACGAATGCTTGATTGCTTTTTGAATGCAATTTGATTGTGAATTGATTTTTGGTTGTAGAAGATGATACCGATTGTAATGTTTGATTTTTTTATTTTTTTATTTTTTTTTTATATATATTTTTTTTTATACGTGGTTGAATGTGGTTACATAGATGTTAAGATGAGAAAGTGTGTTTTGATGTTATTATTTATAGGATATAAGAATGAAAAAAACAAGGGTGGTTTGATGCGATTAGTTTGAAAGATGTTACGATGTGTTGTGTTGTAAAGACAAGGGTGTTTGGATGATTATAGTTTGAAACTGTTACGATGTGCAATGGTAGTTTGATGTGATTAGTTATACCATATAAGAATGTGGTAACATGGATGTTACGATGTGCAAGGGTGTGTATATGATATAAGATTTAGTATTGAGTTTGGGTTAAGTTGAAAGATGTTACAAGGGTGTGTTTGGCATAAATGAATGTGTTTTTATAAAGTCCGAATTCGGTGTTAGGATGTGAATAACATAAACTAATGTGGTTTTGAAACATGGATGTTTTAAAACATAGGTATTTTAAAACATAGGTGTTTGTGAAACAGTTGTGTATGATAAAACATAGGTGTTTGTGAACCAGTTGTGTATTTTAAAACATATGTGTTTGTGACCCAGTTGTGTATTTTAACATGGGTGTTTAGTTGTGTATAATAAAATATTGTGAAACAGTTGTGTATTTTAAAACATAGGTGTTTGTGAACCAGTTGTGTATTTTAAAACATATGTGTTTGTGAACCAGTTGTGTATTTTAACATGGGTGTTTAGTTTTGTATAATAAAACATTGTGAAACAGTTGTGTATTTAAAAACGTTGGTGTTTGTGAACCAGTGGTGTTTGTGAACAACGGGTATAAATATATGCTAATAATTTACATATGGTAGGTTCAAAGAGAAAAGGGAAGGAGATCGTTGTTGAAAAAGCTGTTGAAGAAAATATAATTGATGTTGAAGCAGATGATGATGATGACTTTGTTGACGATCAATGGAACAACTCTGGTAAGTTGTAATAGGGTTATTTGTTTATGTTATTGCACAACAATAGTTAACGAACATACCTGTTAAATTTATTATATGTTATGAGTGTACTAAACAATAGTTTAATGTATACGTTTTAGGTTTAAGAAGAAGCGGACGGAATAAAGGAAACACTGAAACAGAAGGAGGAAAATATGTAAAAGGGAGTTCGGATACCAAAGGTATGTTGTTGTTCATGTATAGCAATTGTAGTATAGTTAATAAAAGAAAACAATGAAAGTGATGTTAATATTATGAACGTTGTTAATTAATTCGATAAACACAAGTGCAAATATAAAATGTATATTGAGAGTGTTGTTAATATGGTATCTATGTGACAGATGAGATTGTTAAATGTAAGTAGTACGTACTTGGTGTTTATATACATTGCATTTGGTATAATGATAAGGATTGTTTGAAATAACAATTTAACTTAATACAATTTTAGTTATACGTATACTGATTAAGTGTTTATTAATCATAGGTGATGATATTGAGAATGTTCGTAAACCAAAGAGAAAGAAGGGTGAAACTTCTAAAGTTGAATGTAGTAGAACGTATACGTTCCAGACAAGAAGTAGTCCAAAAAAGCTCTTTAATGCTATCCAAACACTAACGCCGGTTCAAAAAATGTGTTTGGAACGTATTGGATTAGGAGGGCTTCTGGACTTCAAACTAGATGGAATTCCAAATAAACTAGCATTCTATGTTGTTGATAAGTTTAATCCAGAAACAATGGAGATCAAGTTGGTAAATGATTCAATTGTTATTACTAAGGATTTGATAGGAGAATTGCTAGGAATTAGGAATGATGGGAAGGATATTATGGAGGAAGATATTGAGAAGGATATAGATATGTTGGATAGTTGGAATGAACAATATGATAAAAAGGAAATTCTAACGGGGGATGTTAAGGCTGAGATTAGGAAGTCGAAGGTAGCGGACATGAATTTTAAACTAAATTTCATTGTCTTGTTTGCTAATGTGATGGGTGGTGTGAAAGGGAAGGCGGTGTGTGATCTAAGGGTTCTAGATCATATACGAAGTGATACGGATCTCGCTTCAATAAACTGGTGCGAGTATGTTTATCGAGGGCTGAAAAGCTGTAAAGATGGGTGGAAACGAGAAATGACAACAGTTATTTTCTGGGCCCATTAACATTGCTAACTGTAAGTTCGATATTGTTTTTATTATTTAAATTTACGTTTACTATAATTTTTGTTATCATAAATGTTTTTTTAATTTGAGATTTATGTATGAAACAGATGGCCTATGTTGATGGAATCATGTGTGACAGCTTCTATGTCCCTCGCATTAGACCACCTACAAAAATTTGGACATTTGAGTTGCTGAAAGAAAGGGAAAAGGAAGAATGTGATGGGGTAGGTCTAGGGATGGGTGCTAAGCAAGGACCGTATATTAAAGAAGATGTGGATCCAATGCCAAGTGATGAGGAGGTAATGTAGTATTTATATTATAATTATTTAATACATGTTTTACGTACGTGACAAGTATGATTGTAACATAAGATAATTTTCATTGCATGTAGGGAATTGTATGGAAGTTGTCAAAACTGATAGAAGGTATTAGGAATGCAAGGAGCTGTTTTGAAAAGACTTTGGAGTCGGGACTAGTAATGTTTCCAGGTAACTTGTTGATGTCTGATTTGAATCAACAATACCGTGAAACATTGATGGTCCAAAATTCTGGCAAGGATAGTGGTAGAGGTACAAATGAGGAAGGGATAGATGGTTTGAAAGAAAAGGCTGGTGAGGGTAGTGGTAGAGGTAATAATGAGGAAAGGATAAATGATTCGAATGAAGAACCATTTGGTTCTCCCGGGTTCAGGATGGGGCCGCAAACACAGCTGGAGGTGTTTAGATCATCCGATAAGGCATGTGAAGATTTCTATGCTGAAAAAAATAGAATGGAAATGGATAAACCGAGTTTCAGCCTGGGGTTAACACAAGACCCGTTGTGGGCAACACAAAAGGAGGGGGAAGGTAGTGGGTCTAGAAAGGGTCACGAACATGAAGTAGCCGTACAAGAAACTGAGATAGGTAAATATGGAAGTGCTAGTAACGTGAATGCGGGGAAAGAAAGTGGGACTGAAGATAAAGGAAAGGCAGTGAATGTAGTCCCATTAAGTGTTGTTAAACCAGACTTTGTTCGTGAGAAACGGGTATGTTCAAAACCGGGAACAATGCTATCCCCTTTCTTGGCAAGAGTGATTGATATTGATGGCAGGTATACCACGGAAGAAAAGCTACTGGAATCATACCTGTTAACCACAAGCGACATTGAGTTCAAGTATGCTCTTAATTATTTTTGTGAATATTTTTGTTACTTAATTTTACATATGATTAGTTTCAATGTAGTTTTAATTATTGTGGCTATTTTATGACAGTGATGTTTTGTTTGAGTCCGGTACTGGTGTGAAGGTTACGTTTGCACAGTTAATGACATTAATGGGCGTAGATAATATCGATAGTCGTGTTGTGGACGCCTGGAGTTTATTTCTTAATTCGTTGGAGCAATATAAAGATCCAGCGAGCCATTCAAGATTCTATTTACCAAATTTTGATGTGGTAAGTTATTTAAATTTTTGTACAAAATGTTTATTCTCATACTCAAGATATATCGTGAAAGTTAACATGTAAACAGGATAAGAAGGAATTTACTAGCGACATAAGGGCAGGTTATATCGTGGAAGCTTATTTAGCTAATGTGGAGTTGATGGCTGCTCGTGCAGGGAAACAACATATGCTCAAGGATGTGGACATTGTAAGTAAAATAGTTATCATTGTTGTTAAGAAACTTGTGTGTTCTGGTTTAATAAAAGGTGTGTATTGTTAAAAAACATTGGTGGTGAATATGAAGGTAGATGTTTAAAGGTAAAAAAAATGGATGTTCTGGGATAATAACATGGGTGTATTGTTACAAAAACATAAATGTTTGTGTTTATTAACTATTGTGGTATAGGGAAATGTTTGTGTTTATTAACTATTGTGGTATAAAAAAAACAGAAATTTTATACAGGATAACCTGATTTTGTCAATCTTATATATGAACATAGGTTTTCATACCGGTTAGTAATGGTGAACATAAGTTCGTAGTCTGCTTCAATATAAAGAAACCGGCGGTTATGGTGTTCGATAATAAGAAACTACAGAATCCGACCGATACAGAATGCATTATAGTTGCGACAATCCTGGTATGTACATTAATGATGGACTAATTATCATATGTGTTGTTGATTTGTTTATGAAATTCAACTTATTGGAACGTTAATGATTGCAGCAAAAGAAGTTTGGAAACTTCATGAAAAACAGAAATCATGAAAAAGCCGATGAAATATTGAAAAGTGAAATAACTCGTGGGGAGTTTCATTGGCAAACGGATAAAAGGCCAAAGGATTGTGGCGTATTCGTTATGCGGCACATGGAGGATTACATGGGGATGAATATACAAAGGTGGGATTGCGGAATAGAGGATGAAGGTAGGAAGCAAACAAACCAGTTGGGAAAATTGAGAAAGAAGTATGCCGCTAGACTATTGCTTTCTGATTGCAACATAAACAAGGATAAAATTGCCGCAGAAATGATGAAATTTCGAGATGCGAATGCCAAGAAAAAGAAAGTAACAAAAAAAGGTGTCTGAATGGAAATATTTTATTGTTTTTTAAAAACATATGTTTTCTGGTTTCTTTTGTTAGATACATATATGCATGAACCATTTTAATGCATATATGTTACGGTTTATGGTTTATTTTGTTGGAAACGTATCTCAACAATAGCTTTTGTGGTTTATAAATTATTGGTTTGTTTAGGCAATTTTATATATGCATAAATGTTATTGAATGAATGTGATTGCTCTAATTAACATGTTTATGTATCTAGTATGTATATAGTCAGCATGTGTAGTTATTGAATGAAAAACATATATGTTTAATATATACATGAATGTTTATATGGTATTTTTAATAAGTTTGTTTTAAGAAACACACGTTTTTAAGTTAAGTTGGAAAAACATATATGTTTTATAAGAAAACACATTTGTTTTTATAGGAAAACATATATGTTTTTTACATAAAACATACATGCTTATAAATAATAAAATATATACGTATTAATTATGGGAAGTTGTATTGATAAAGGATAAAAAGCATGTATGTTATTTGTGAACATGTATGTTTATAAGGTGGTGTTACTAAGTTATATGGTAAAATAAACATGTTCTTAAGTGATAGGTTTAAAACATACATGTTTTTCCATAACATATATGTTACTCATATAGTTTATATTATGAAAACATATATGTTTTATGTGAACATACATGTTTAATAAGTAATAAAATGTAATAAAAACATGTATGTTGTATGTGCACATGTATTGTATGTTTATTAAGTAAGAACATGAAATTAAAAAAACACCATAACATAGTATGAAAATTTAAAATATCCAAAAAGTATCAAAAATAAAATCATAAAATATTGTATTTGATGCATATTAAAATTTAAAAATCCTAGCATATTACGCATCGAATGAATATTCATTCATCCGCACTACATGAGTCACTTTGATCATCTTCCTCATCTTCCGGGTCTTCATCTATATCTTGTTCATCTTCCTCATCTTCCTGGTCTTCCGCATCAAACTCGTCTACTAACTGGACCTTTGGATTTTTACATGTTGCTTTATTATGACCTAGTTGACCGCAGTTACTACACGCGCGTTGTCTGAAAGGTACTTTCCTGTTAATTCTTGATTTCTTTTGTTCGTTAGCTTTTTCAACTGCACCTTTAATTCGTGTTGAACCCTTAGGTCTACATTTTCTGGGATTCCTAATGACAACTTTAGAAGGAGCGGTAACACCTAAAAGATCCTCATACAATGCATCCTTGTTTTGTGGATCACTTTGTACGGGGACATCAGAACATATATCTGTCTTCAAACCTTTAACTTTTGAAAGAAGATCAGATAACTTGTCGATGTCATTTCTAATCATATTTATAGAAGCTTCAACTGTTGACATAATTTCGGATGATATAACCTCCGTTTCTTCAATACACGGACCATAGCGATGACGTTTATCAAGTAAATGAGCAGGTAGTACATTTTTACAGCAACGACTACTTATGTATTTATGTGGAATGGCGTCTATTCCATTAATACGAAAAACACCGAACACATGTCTACACAAATAACCATGGCGGTTAAAATGACCACAAGAACATTCAAATGTACCATCGGAATGATTTACAGAAACCTGAAACGGTTGATAAAGAGAATATATAAAATGATAATGAATAAAAAATATGATGAAAATTGGTGTGTTATATAAAAAACATACATGTCCAAACTTAATGTGATAAAAAGTATTACCAAAAAAATGTAATAAACGACCCGGTTATTGAAAAATTAAATGTTTACTATATTTATATAACAATAATGTTTTATAAACACGTATGAATAAGGTACATACCGTTACGTGTACGACCGTATTATATCTCTTATCCCTTTGTTGTAGCGAACAAAATTCAACATCTCCTTCTATACGAGAACCAATCTGTGAACATCCATATAAGGATTTATATATTTCGTGTTGCACTTCCTTGAAAACAGAATGTGTGTACACATCACGCGCATGCGACTCGATAGGTAAATGTGTCTTCATGACAGGAGTCTTTTCTTCCGATGTGTTGTCTAACACACGTTGATTATACCTCTGTTTTTTCATAGCCGATTCAAAGCACAACATAAAATGGACTAGCGAGTTACCTGGGTTTGAATAACACTTGAAAAATGCGTTGGAACTCTCCGATCTAGAAGTTGTTTTCATCAAACCACACATAGGTATTGTGGAAAAGTAACCTGGAGCCCATCTTTCCCTTATAGCAAACATATCAGTTAACCACTTGTTCTCACCAAGATTATACCTATCTATTAAAGCATGCCAACGTTGTTCAAATATTTGAGGATCAATGTACATATTCCAAACTAATTTGTGAAACTCTTTCTTAAATTGAGATTCTTTATCGACATCACCCATTACCTGAAAGTATAAAAATGGTTTTATATTAAATTGGTTTGTTGGGCATACATGAATATATACTTGAATGTTCATTTAATTAACAAAAAATTAATATGTAAAACATATACGCACATAATAAGTATACCTTTCCGGGAAGTTTCTGGGTAATGTGCCACATGCATAACCTGTGGTGTGATTCGGGAAACATCTTTAAAACAGCCTTACGCACTGCACCGTCTTGGTCTGTAAGAACCAAAGGTGGTTGCTTCCCATGAACCTTTAAAAATGCTTCAAGTATCCAACAATACGATTCATACTTTTCGTTAAACAATAAAGCGGCACCAAAAGTTACACATTTTTGGTGGTGGTCAACACCAGTAAATGGTACGAAAATCATGTCATACCTAAAACAAACATGTTATACAGATATATTAATTTATAACAGGACAATGTGATTTTATCCTTACAATTAAAACATAAAATAGTGATGGAACTTACTTATTAGTATAGTAAGTAGCATCAAAAGAAACAACATCACCAAATGCAACATAGTTGCACTTCATGGTTTCGTCTGCCCAAAACATACGGCAAAGCTCTTTTTTTTTGTGTGATGATGAAACGAGAAACTAGGTACATGTTCCTTCCTCTTTAGCATCTTGTCCACTAACATTTGAGCATCCCTTTCACCTATAAATGAATTCATACCCCGGTGAAAATTGTTCCAATCAACAGGCATGCCACGAACTTTATCAAACCCACCCAATAGTGCAACTCGTAGCTTATGTGCTTTCTGTGGACCAATACTAGATAATGACGCACGATGAATGAAAACATGATCACCAAATTCCAACTGTCGTCTAGCTCGAGAAAGATCCATATTAGCCGGGTCAATGAGTTTGTGATTATGATTCTCAACAAACTTGAGTATCACGTACGAATTTGTTCCAACAATACGTTTTAAACTTATATGTGCTTTGCAATCAGTAACGGACGTCGTCGATCTACGTTTCCTTTTGCGTTTCACATTTTCATTCTCAACATCTTCAACATCCTGATTTGGAGAATCAATAAGTGTATTTGTTTCAACACTCTTCCTAGGTTTACCATATTTATGACATACCAAGTGCTTGTGTGTTACTTGGCCATCCTTGTTTTTTGTTCCACCTTTACGAACACAGAACCTAGCCTTAGCAGCGTACTCCTTGTACGCATTATAGGCTTCGTCAAAAGTTGCAAATTCATCACCCTCTTTAGGCTTCTCATTCACAGGGACATCAGGTACCCAATATCTACCACCATGGGGTGTGGGAATACACTCCGGATCAAGCTCATAAATATCGACATCATTAGAATCTACACATAAACAAACACAAATCACATGATGAAACACTAAAATAAAACAACAACACAACATTTAAAAAAAAATAACATGCATAAAACATGTATTAACAGGATCTGGGAAAAAGATGCAAAACACAATCAAACACTCGTATAATCAAACAAAATAAATACTAATAACAAAATCCAACATTCGAATAAAATGAAAACATATTCTAACATTCGACTAAAAATAATATCTGGGAAAAAGATGAAAACACAATCATGTTCGTATGAAAGAAAACCTAAAATAAATAACATCCAATTTTTTTATGTCTAACAAAATGAAAAAACAATCCAACATTCGACTAAAAATATTATCTGGGAAAAAGATGAAAACACAATCTTGTTCGTATGAAAGAAACCCTAAAATAAATAACACGCAATCATTTTTTCCATCTTGTTCGTATGACATCATTAAAACATGTAAAAATCTTATAAAAACACATCTTAGACAAAAGCTATAACATGCATGCACATACAATATTAACATGGAAAAAGAATTGATAAAAAAATACCAATATTCACGTCTTGATCATGTTCCATAATCACGTTTTGATCATGTTCCATAAACTCGGAATCAAATGGTTGCTCAGATAACATAAGCAATCGATTATTCTGGTAGTGGATTTCTTCATCTTGTTCATGAACAATGTTTTCCATGTTTAATCTTGCGTAATGCATAATATAATTGTGTGTTTGATGAAGTTGTTAAATTGATTTAGGGTTTGTTGGATACGAACAATATGAAAAAGAGGATATGGGAAAAAAAATTGAAACCGTAATGTTTGATAATGAATAAATTCCTTGTTTGTAGGAAGATTTGAAATTGAAAAAGATTTTGTTTAATGAAAATAGTTCCAGGTTTTATGAAATATATGGTAAATTACATTCATGCCCTTATAATATTAACTAAATAAAATAAAATGAAATCAATTAACTAAATTCTGATTGGATGAAAGTGGTTTTCGCAGTTCTTGCATTTAAAATGGTTCTCATTTGAAAGCTATACTATATATATATATATATATATATATATATATATATATATATATATATATATATATATATATATATATATACTAGCTTTCTAAGCCCGCCCGATGGGCGGGCATGACTTATGAATATCATTGAAAAAATTAGTTAACGAAAAATAAGATATAAACATAGAATGTTATTTATTGAATATATTAACAACGGAAAAAAAATGTTTATCGAATATGAGAAAACAAAATTACAAAGTAGTACGTAAGAAAAAATATATACAATAAAATAAACTCAAATGCGAAACAAAGCTTCTTGTATACAACGTTTGTTGTTGATTTTGCGTAATTACCATACTTATCACAACAAAAAATCTTCAAGTTAATTATAATTTTTATGGTGTCAGTTAACGGAAAAATATTTTTAAAGACGTCGAGTTTATTTAATTTTGTTTTGGTATTAGTTTACGATTAAAAAATTTGAAGAAAAGGGGAGATTGACATACATTTTAATTGTTTTTTTTATTTAAAAGAAAGATTTGATTTGTTATTTTTAAATTTTTAGTTATTTTTATGGTGTTAGTTAACGGAATTAATTTTTTTTTTTTTTTTTTTTTTTTTTTTTTTTTTTTTTTTTATTTGGTCTTAAATGGTATTACTTATTTTAATGGTTTTAAATTTGGTGAAAACTTATCATTTTTTTGTCGGGTACAATTTATTCTGATCAAAAGATGTGGTATATTGTATAGTTTTTATATTACCTAATTGCATCACGCCCAAATGGCGAGCTACTAAGCTTTTCAAATTTTTTTTATTAGTGACATTAGACAAAAAATACTTTTGCTCATCCAATTGAACTATTAAAGATCACTAAAAACATAAACTATATACTTCGTAGATTCCATAAAGATAAGTAAAGTGACCAGCATAATACATTGTCTCATTGTGAATATACATCTACTAACTACTAAAGCTCAAATCAAACATGAAAGACTATACTCCTAAAGCTAAAACTTAACATTAAACTTTTGCAGGGACTCTAACAACTGATATAGCATACATGTAGAAGTTGAAGCATATAATGCCTAGGGTAAACATTACTGCTATGTTGGGTTATTATAATTGATCTATATAGCTACTCCATTGTGACCAGAAACTTAAAAAGTCATCATCACAATGAAAATGCAAGGGAAGTGCAGCATATAAAACTTCATAACTTTTGAGAGTGTAATTGTCAACCACCTTTATTGCTTTGACAATATAAAGAGTTGCCCTAGGATCAAGAGTCCCCGCATGCCCAACGTATAACAAACAACTATTTCTAAAGAGAATTTATAGCATAACAGTTGTAATATGATGCTACAATTGCAAAATAGAAATAAAATAAAATACATTTTTTACATTGACCAAACAGTGCAACTTTCCACAAACTGTAAATAAGGTCCATCCTATAAAACAACATTATCTTTAAGAAGATATGGTGGTCACGCCGACTAAAACATAACGCAACATAATTCACACTTAAACAGGGAATCACACAATGACAATAGACTTTGCAAAATTTGGGCATTGTAACTCCCAAATGTGTGACATAAAGATTTACCATCAGATTCAAATTAAACATCATTAGTTGTCCCGAGAAAATGCAGAAGCACTAACATTTGTTGCAATTGAGAAAATCGAGTAGGAGTTGATTCACCTCATCAGGGGATTGTTCGTGAATAAAATGAGAACCTTCAGGAAAGTATGTGATTTCCAGATTAGGCATATATTTCTTGACCTCCCTACTCTTCAAATATTCCTCCATTCCAAGAAACTTAAAAACGTAGTCTTTTTCACCCATTATAAACAATGCTGTAGCTTCTATTTTCGGTTCATTTGGATCTTGTTTTTAAGATTCAATTTTCTCGGTGAATGACCTGTAACAGTTAATGGCATTATGAACACTTAAAAAAAAAATTTATATAAAGAAAAAAATAGTGCAAAATTTAAGTATTATTGCTTTCAGGATACATCTTGTACGAACTTGATGTGCAATAGTAGTAACATAATATTATCAAAAATGTTGTTTGATTCCATCTTGAGTTAAAATATAGTGTGTGTCTATTCTCATTCCAATGCTCACGTTGTGGTGAGGGCGAGTAGTTTGGGTATTTGGAGAATAAACTTCTTGGCCACCATAATAGATAGATGAACTGAGATAGCTTGGTTCTGCTGCTGTTTCATTTTGGTACATGAGATTCCCTTCCATTTCGCCCATGCTCCTTTGTTCCTTGTATTCTATATAATGCCAAAACATGAAGTACCTTCACATTCGATTAAATAATACTTACTCCGTATATGATTTTAGCAACCAAGTAACTAACCTGGTGCTGATTGTTTGCCACTTCCATATCGACCTATCTCATTTTAGGAAGGGGTGTTTAGGAATGCCTGTTTAACTACTAATTAAGTGTCACAACATAGAAGATATGTGACTATATTGAGCAATCATAAATACTTATTAGTCATTTTATAAATGGAATTTTCTATTATTATAATCACATCCAAACACGATCTCTTGAAATCTGTTCTGTTGCTACAATGCCAAACACCCTCTAATTCAGAAAAAATCATATATAAATAGCAAACTTGGCATCTTAAGGTTAGATTGTATGCAGTGTTTTAAGGTTCATAACAGCAAAATAATATCATACCTTTCTTCTGTACCCTCAATTGGGTTCTTAGGGTCTGGATCCTTGTTGAGCGTCTTGCAGCCTTTTAGACCTTTAACTGATGCACCAGATACAGCAGCCTACACCCCACAAAATCTACTTAAATCGACACACACACAAGTTACATCTTTTTTAAAAGAAATTGCTCTCACCTTGTATAATACTGCATTATTTTGTGTTCAAAGAATTATATCTGCAAAATAGTCATCCTCATTCTCACAGTCCTGCGGGAAAACCACGATTTTATTAGAATATTTATACCACTGAATAGCTAGAAGAGGCACATGTCAAACAGATTAATTAGTTAAGGAAAGATAAAAGTTGCCCAAAGTCTAATCTCCGTGCATATAAGCTTTTTGTTTGTTTCTATCTGTAATCATAATTGAGCCCTTATTCACTTGCAAATATTGAAACTGGAAAGAAGTGTTTGAAGTTAAAGTGACCCGACCAGTCTATTTCGTCCCCTAACTCGTTTCAACCAATACAAAAAAAGTTACTGGTTTTAACCTGGAACGATTTGCCCTGTTACCTTACCCACCCACATATCTTTCCACCTCTACTCTACAGGTACTGTTCTATCTATATCTCTGCTCAGGTTGGTGACAAAAATCTAACCGTGTATGTACTCGACCTCTTCTTCCATATCACCATAGCCATTAGACGAAGAAGAGCACACATTATGTGAATCACAATAGTTTATATTAGGTGGAGCCATGCCGGTAATGATCTACCATTTCCTTTGCTTGGAAACTGCAATGACAATGCATAGACAAAGCTGATACATTGAGAAAACTGAATGTTCACCTTTAAACTCCCAGAGTGATGTCCACTGAGCCCGTATGATTTTATGAGCCATATGGTGTCCAATTTCAATTTTATATTAGGCTAAAATGTTCAGATAACTCACCTAAGGACCAGCAAACCGTTGCGCTCAATACTGAATCCAACATGACGTTCCTTCTATGACATGCAAGTGATCCAGGAACTAAAAAAGGTAGAAGTCCGTTTAAAGAAAAAAAATTACATGGACCATTATTTAAAAATATAATTCTTTTTAAAGTGGTCATTAAATTAATTATGATCATATGTTATAAATTGTTTAATTTCAAAATACCATTATAAATGTAATTTTACTTTACGAATAAATACCTATGTTATAAAGTAATACCATAATGAACATTATTAGTTAATCTAGAGCAACATGATATTGTTGGTATTATTCTTTTTAAATTGGTCATTATATTAATTATATTCACTTTTTGTTGTACCATGTCTGTAGAACCTGATACAGGAAAAGGAACTTTGCTTACATGTAAGCCCTCTTGTCACATTCCTTCTAGACATCAAAACTAATATGCTTTCTGAATTCAACACTGCACTAATGTCATCCTTACGTTGCGTACTGTCTTCGAAATCTATTCTTTCTCCGTTAGAGTTTTTTAATGTTGATGAAGAAAGAAGTTGATCACTTTCACGTGTCTCGGATTCATCAATACTAACTTTGACTTCAGTACCAGAAGTATCAACAGCCTCTGGAGAGCTCAAATCCTGAACAGAGGTTTTGATATGATCATGTGCGCCCACGCCATTGTAGCCAAGGTATGCGGACATATTCTGATGAGCGTGAAGATAGGCCAGAAAGAACAAAGGTTTTGATATGATCATTGTTGCTTGAGAATATAGCCATTCCATTGGGGGCAGTGGTAGAAAACATTGCTTGTTGATTCAAAATGAATGAATTTTCAAGGATCAAGTGGTATGCCATGATTACCACAAACTGAATAACACATTTAATTCTTTTGAGTTCATCACTGTGAGATCCTTCAGCAAAATCTGTATGAATAACATTCACAGTCATTGATGAGCAAGTTCTAAAACTTATAATTGCACCAATAATGCAGCATGAGTTCATATAACTAATCCAAATAGATCTTTCAATAAAAGGTTGCACTTTGCGGTGTCAAGAATCATTACAATTATCTTTATATTTAAGGAATAAAACAACTTTGACAAAAGAATCAGATGGGTAAAATCTCAATTTAATGCATTTAAGAAGCATCAAGAGAACTTAACTGCTAAAATCAAGCTTTTAGAACCCATGCCATAGTTGTTTAAGCTGATTGTTGTAATACCTCAACAAATGCATCTTTCACCAGTGGGTGGGTATGAAGCTGCTACTCTGAGAAGTAATGTCAAAGTTGTAGGTAGATCTGTCACAAGAAATTTAAATAATATCTCATAAGGGCATCATTTGTACATCTTTCGCGACTTATCCGCCCCTCTTTTTCTTAACTTGAGGATTTGCGTCAAGACCCATGCTGTCAACAGTTACGGCTTGCGCCTTTGACCTTGTAGCTCTAACCCGACCAACCACATTTTCCTCAACTAATTCACTACCCTTCTTTTCATCTTTAACTGGCCTTTCACTTTTCTTGCTGAAACAACATAATCTTTGTTTTTGTCTAGATATCGTTTAGATTGATATTGAACCAGAATATACATATAGGAAAATATTCAGGTCTGGACAAACATTAGCATCTTTGTACTTTTAGATATTCTAAACTGAAATTACCTCTCCATCATAATGCGAAATCTTAAAATCACTGCGACCCAATTTGGGTTAGACAAATCGCGCATGACTTTTAAAAGTCTGATACATCTTTTGTGAAAATGTTTCATGTGTTGACTTGGGAAACATACTGGTAACACAATAAGTGATCATTAGTTAGCAAAATTCTTATTTAGTATATTATAAATGCATTAGAAAGTATATTAACAAAAGTGTATGTTTGGACAGTAAAACACAACGTACCAGGCATCATCAAGTAGAGCAATAATTCTAATAGTAATTCGCTCCTGTACTCCCATCAATTAAACCCTTCCATGGTTCGGGTAAGATTGTATTAGGTGGGGCGTAACGAATCCTAAGAATATCAGTGGCTTCATCAGCAGCCATTACCCAAGATGATCTGCTGTAGCTTGTGATAACTTGAAAAGAACATATCACAGTTGTTATGTATTTCAAATGGGACAGACATAAAAAAGCTATCAAAAGGGAACGATTCAAATGGTTAACACCAGCACAAAATGTGCTTGTAAATTACTAAATTTGCAATGCATACAATTTTATAGAGAGTGTAAAAGCAGCCATATATCGACTTTTACAGTATGAATATTTTCATTGGCTCCTAATTAGCTGGCATTTGTGGAATCCATGCTTGTTTGTGACTTAATTTATGAGGAAATACTTTTCACTGGTTTCGAGAAATCAATGTGTGGATCGGTTGAGAGTCATTCCAACCGGAATCTTTCATATCTGCACGAGAGGCCACTCCACTGTATGCGTAAAAAATAAAATAGTGGCCAGGGAAGCCGTAATTTGTTATTGGAGAAGCCTGAGCGTATTTGCCAAAGACTAACGTCGTATCCTTATACAATTTTTTTTGCCATTTGTCCTTCTTCTCGCAACCAAATCCTTGAATATGGTAAGCCAAACCGACTTAGAAGAGATTCTCAAAGCTTTTGCTTTCTCTCAATCCACTTTTTCATGAATTGCATAACCCTATAACATAGAAAATATAATTAGCGGGAATCAATAGATACTTAGTACATGTTACGCACGTTTTATTGATTGGCCATGTATTTTTTTTTTTGTACAAACCATTAAACCAAGCATAATGCAACAAAAATTTGTTGGAGTTTGGGTACGAATATGTTTTGCTGTCCACCTGCGGTAAATCTTAACTTGAATAGCCATGTTGAATGTGATGAGAACAAACCTGGGATAAGATGAATTACTTTCACAAGTTGAGATTTTAGGTGATGATTCAGACAGGACGTTGCTATTAGCTTGTGCTTCTTCAGGATACTGATGCTCGGACTCTTCATTCTGCCCATTCAATTGCTGAGCTGGTAATGTTGTTTTCCAACAATTACCTTTGGTATGATCCCCTGCATACACATGGCGGTACTAATATTATCTATTTATCAAGGATATATTGAGCTATTTTGCTTAACCTGCTTATCTCTCAAAGGTAAAATGATTTCTACATTTTATTATTCTAAAAGACATATGTGTCACAATGATCAAGCAGATACTTCAATAGTATAAAAGCAATGTACCTTGTGTTTAATTTTCCTCGAGAAAATTAGAACCACAACTTCCAAAAAATTTCTGCTGGTAAGAGTGTAATTCCTATAATGCTGGTCTACCAACTTGTGGGTGCTAATAACCTAAAAACTTCTCAAGCAATGACCCAATTGAAAATCATATAATAAATACTATGACAGGTAATGAGATGTGGATTTTATGTCAAGTGAGAAACAATTAATGCAACCGCAAGGAGATTTTGCTGAAGGGCATCCATCTCGTGCTCCAGTCCTGCAAATCCGATAGCCATAGAATCCCAATGGACTTGTGGATGGGCATGGAGAGTTTACTGGATATCAGCATGCATGAAAAATACGACAGTAAGATATACATGATTAATAGAACAATTTAACAACATATTATGCTAATAAAAATGTGATCTTATGATTCTAACCTTTAAACCTTTTTGGTTATACACGATTAAGAGAACAATTTAACAACATATTATACTAATAAAAACGTGATCTTATGATTCTAACCTCTTTGGTTTAAAGACATTATAACGGCCAAAATCAGAAGCAGAAAAGAACTCGTTTGTTACATATTAGGGTTTTGAGAAAAACTATACTGTTTAATTAGGTTTGGAACTCTATATACGTATTAGATATGTAGATAAGTTCTAAATTTAAATTGTCTAAAAAAAGGTTGCATAGGTTTATAGATTTTGGATTTGCAAGATATAATCAAAAAATGTGTTGGCTTAGAGGTTATCATGTTTGTTAATGTTACCAACAACCTAGGTTCGATCCTTGCAAGTGGCAAAATTTTTATTAAAAAAATCCGAATTTTTAAGTAAAATAAATTATTCCGAATTTAATTAATAAATAGTTGCTTACATGGCATGAATGTGATGACATGGCTGATGACATGGCTGATTATGAATTACTGGGCAATGAGGTGGCGTTTACGTGGCATTATCTACGTGTAACGCCTCCTGTTATATATAATATAGAGATTTGGTAGCTTATCTTATTGATTATGCTGATAATAATATAATTATTTCAAGTTACATTGTGTTACCTATGTTGATTCATAAACTTCATCTATTCCGAATCAATTAGTATAAAGTGCTTAACCAACATGAAAAATCTAGATAGGGCGGAAGATTAAAGTAGCAAATTAGAATTATATTCTGATATCTAAACTGTAACTATATAATCCGAAAAACAAAATCAATGTGACGAGCATTATAAGGCTCAACACCAACTAACCAACGTAGCAAAACCCCCTTTTCGGTTTAGCATTCTCCGAGTCTAGTGAGAAAAAAGTTTCTCTATTCCTCAACCAAAAACGCCGAATCACGAATGATTTAACGAAAACAGTTTCTTGATTCCTCAACTGAAAACGACCGATCATGAAATGATTTAACATTGACAACAACATGTTATAATCTTGGAATATCATGAACAAAAGCTTTTGTAAAAAAAATAAAAAATTGATGAATCATACCAAATATTGAGAGGATGATAACATACGTAGTTTTGTTAATCGACATAGGTAATAACCCACCCATTATATAGTATTAGAATCAACTTACCCGACTCACATTACTTTAGTATATAAGCTACCAAGTATTTCTTTCTACTACCGATGTGGGATTAGAAAGAAGATTTTATCAAAAAATGGTTATAACAGGTAAGCTACTAAGTATTCCTTACTTCTCCACCAGTTTCCTCTGACATTTTAAAGATATTTACATGATTCATACTTCTTTAAATCAACACCTTTTACCAATGAATTTAACATGCCTTTTTTTTAGTATGTAATATTCGATTGATAGCGTATTTAGCAGCTAAAAAAAAGGCAATGTGATTTACTTCATGCATCGTTACCATAGTCTAGATTAACGTGCATTTAATGAAAAATGAGAGTCGGAATTAGGGTACATGAAAATTTTGCATGAGGGTCTCAAGAGCGAAGCTTGTCTTGAGTTTTTGTCAAGTCTCGATGACTAACCATAGTATGAAAGCGTGGTTAAAAAATACATTTACTGAACCAATACAAGTGTTAGCATGGAAGTTGCAATATATACATGACAAACCGAGAAGCCAGTAAGTGTACTATTTTTATTTAGCCAACATGGTCTAACACGCCTCCTTGAATAAAGTTAGTTGTCGTGATTAGCTAATGTCCAGGCAAGCGTCGAAAACAGTTTTTACTCGTAGGTTTGCAATGGCAAAATCCATGGTGTTTATGGGGCTTTTAAGCCTTTTATTTTTTATCCAAAACATTGATGTATCTGATGAGTACGTCGTTAGAGGTTGGGGTGTTTGGAGTCTTGAATCGACTACATGTAAACAGTGGAAAGAAAGAAGCCGTTTGCAACTTGGTGAAACCATCGTTAAGTGTTCGACTTGATGATATATCTTTGCATTATTGTTTGTAAAATACTGAGATTAAAACGCACTTCATATACATGTTAATGTTGGTAATTTTATAGTGTACATGTATGTTGCAGACAAGAGCTTAATGGTGAAAGTAAATCAAGAAGATTGCATCATATGCAACACACCATCATCCATTAATGCAACAAAGTATCACGATGGTTAGTGGAACAAGGGCCGAAACAACGACAAGATTATCATTCATGTCACAGCAGACCTATCGCGCTCAACGCCAACAGATCCAAGCCTTCCAACTCCAGCTCCAATGTTCGAATTCGAAAGTTATACATTCTTTTGGGCTTTCTTTTAACCGTTTGTGATCAATCCACATAATCATATACTTTGATACAAAACTTTTCATGTAAAACTAATCACTCGTACATTAATGGAGTGTTTAACACGCGTACAACTAATTAATACTGCATGCTAATAAAAAATAAGTGTGTAAAACATTAGTCGCTCATTAGAAACTTTAGTATATTAATTTACAAATTTTTTTTGTTCGCAACATTGAAATTAAAAAGATGACAAATTAAATACGTTTTATAAATGATTATTCCAATTTAAAACTATAGTTTGGAAGTTCTATATAACTTAAAATATAAAGACATAAAAAACAGATAATCGTACGCAATTTTGTTTGAGTACGTATTTTCCTCACCATCCCTTGAAATCTTTTTTATTTTTCAAGTGAAAATTCTCCTACATGTTAAGTATTAATAAAGTCATATGAATGATGTATTGTGGGGATGGACTAGTAGTCAAGTGTTCACATGGTAGGTGGAAGTCCTAAGTTCAATACTTAAGCCAAGCAACTCCACTTACCACATTAACTCTGCGACCACTTGTTATACTCGTAAATATTTTTATATTTCCCTCTTTGCTTTAACTTTTCCTAGTTTCAGGTGTTTCATTTAATTATTTGCCCTTTTTTCTTTGAGGAGCAACAAATTTAATAAAATGTTTAAGCAAAAAAAATGTGTTTGTCTTGTGAGTATCTTCAATGCATTTAACGAGAAAGACTTTTTGTCATCTTTTCAAGTCATTGGTTTTAGTCATTTCAAAATATCAAAACGCTATCTTTAAACTCCTTTTCTAAAGGGAAGTGATTTAATTACATACTCTAAGTTCTGATTGACACGTTCCAATCTTTGCACTAAACAGTGGTACATATATTGCAAGATATTTACTGTACTTGTATATTAGAGTGTGTCAATCAAATTTTGGAGTGTGCAAATCACCTTAATTTTCCAAATTATTGACATATGCTCAACTATACATATTTTGATCGAAACAAATAATAAGTTTGTGGCTATAACTGTAAATATTAAGCGAAATTGTTATTCTGTTCTTTGTAAGTGCTTTCAGGAAATCAGTGAGGAATAGGAAGATTGTTGAAGATTCATGGAAAATTAATTTGAAGACAAATAAGACTAACAAAAGTCCAAGAGAACAAGATACATATTTTCAGAAAACTGCCCTTTCTAAGCCCAAAACTCTGCAAATCCGGCCCAAGTTTCAGCCCAGCTAGAAAATTACGCCCAACTCATTAATCGGGTCCAAAAAGAGAATCGATGAATGATAAGGGAAGATGACACTACAAGTCTCGTCTCGAGATCGAAGCTTGTCTTGAGTTTTTGTCAAGTCTCGATGACTAACCATAGTATGAAAGCATGGCTACAAATGCATTTATTTAACCACAAGTTTTAGCATGTAAGTCTCAATCCTACAATAATGTTATGCCATACATTACAAACCCAGAAGCCGGTAGTTATACTATTTTTATTTTTACAAACTACTCGCTGCTTGCCAAACGAGTATTAAAAGTAACAAGACTCACACCTCCTAAATATTCTATACGGCTGTAACACGGTAGCAAGGAGCTAAGAAAAAGGAATTGATTAGAATTCGTACATGCTAGGCGCAACTCAAAAGACGTAATCAATTAAATTGGATTTGACCATGATAGATCGTGGACATAACCAAATCAAGAAACCGGACCAAACATTTTTCGGTCTGATCCTCAGTCCACCTTTTTCGTCATATTCAGTCCTCTATCCGGTCTGGTTTGGTATTGCGCATAACTGACCGTTATGCTTTGTTGGACCCGACCAAACCCACCCGGACCTGAACGAAAGATTTTGCTTAGGTTCGGTTTTGGTTGATCCGATTTTGAGACCGTGACCAACTCTAGATTTGAGATATCTATTCATATGAAGTATATAAGCCAAGTTTGTGAAGAGAAAAGATAGATCATCCTAATGATGATGTTTATGCTTAAAATTTTTCTAATTGAAGTTGTCGTAAGTTGATTGGAATGTGACAAAAGTAGGCCAACTCTTTCAACATGTGAATTCAAGACATGTGACTGTAGGAATGTTGTTAGAAAGAATTTTAGGAAGCGATAGGACGTTTGTGAAATGAGATTAACCTCTTCGATGTTGTTATAAAGAATTTTAGGAAGCGATAGGACGTTTGTGAAATGAGATTAACCTCTTCGATGTTGTTATAAAGAATTTTAGGAAGCGATAGGACGTTTGTGAAATGAGATTAACCTCTTCGCCAAGTGTATATTTCTTCCGTGTTTGGGATCAAAACACGATCGTAACCTATCGGACACTTTACCAATATGAAAGTATACTTTTTATGTATCCAGTGTTCGAAGATTTTTTTTCCAAGTACATGCATACTTATATCGATCCTAGTATTTTTGGAATGAAAAGAACAAATTTTAAAATTGTAGTTTGAAGGTTCTATATAAGCTCAAAATATAAAGAAATCCTTTTTCGTCGCGTGGTGGTCCATTTGGAGATTTAGAAATCAGATCATTTTTGATGATATACATCCTAGACGTTCGGAGATCTTTGATGACATAGTTTTTCGTGCTTTTAATTGGTGTAAATGTCGTTCTCATAAGGTGTTTACTTAGGAGAATTGGTTTAAAAATCCCCATTTTATTTCTTTGTAATGTTTCTCTAGCATCTTGCTAGTTTTTTAATAAAACTCCGCCGTTCAAAAAAAAAATAAAGAAATCCTTTTTCATTTATTTAGTGAAAAATCTTACTCGCATACTTTATCCGTCCTATAATTATTGTTTCTTATAAATTTTTTTGGTTTTTACATTAAAACTTTAACCTTAAGTATTTTTATCTATATTCATAATAATTGATGCAAAATATATGAACGGATTGAGTTTTAAATGTATTTTTATTGGTATAATTTTCATTAAGTATTGTATAACACAAACAAAAATATTTATAATCAAAATTGAGAAAAAAGATTAAAAAAAAAAGGCAACAAGGAACAATAATTTTGGAACGGAATGAGTACATGTTAAGTATTAATAAAGTCTTATGAATGATGTATTGTTGTGTTGGGCTAGTTCATAAATCTTTTTAATTTTTCCCCTTTCGTTTAACTTTTCCAAGCTTTTTTTTTTTTTTTTTTTTTTTTTTTTTTTTTTTTTTTTTTGTAGCAACAAATTTAAGAAAATGTTAAAAAAAAAGGCGTTTTTAGTATCTTCAATGCATTTTTTTAAATTATTTTATTTTATTATTTTTTTTCAAACTTTTTGTCTTTTTTTCACATCATTGTTTTACTCATTTCTTTTTAGTATTAATAAAGTCTTATGAATGATGTATTGTCTTTTTAGTATCTTTTAAATTTTTCCCCTTTCGTTTAACTTTTTGTCTTTTTTTCCTTATCCAAATTAATTGGATGGTTTAAATCCAACAAATAATAAGCTTTTTAACCCCGAAATGATTTGATGTTCAAAATAACATGTAATAAATACTTTGAATATCATGAATAGGATGGCAACGGGAGAGAAAAAACTTATAACTCGCAGGTACCCGCATTGCACTGTGATGGGTGGTTGAATACGACAACATATAGATGTGACCGTGGTTGAATACATAAAAATCTATTATTTTTGCTAGCAACACCCTAGCAGTTATTAGTAAGTAATTCTTTTAGTTTAAGTTAAGAAATATCTGATGTCTTAAAAAAACCAACACCCGGTTAGAATATCTCAAATACAAATACAATTTACTTTCATTATTGGCCATTTAAGCCAATAATAAGGGGATTGGCAATGCATGCGGGGAGGTGCGGTGCGGCATCCCCACCGCACGGGAACACCGCCGCCCTCCCCATTTTACCGTGCGGGGTGGGCCAAATTCGGGGAAGCTTACCGAGTGAAATGTGAACGTTGGAAATCTTGGAAAATCAAAAAATGGACGTTGGAGAGGGCAACGGATATTTTTTTGTGTTGTGTATATATATAGTTGGTACATTGACAAACATAAAAAAAAAAAAAAAAAAAACAACCCATCTAAAAAAAAAAAAAAATCCGGTTCTTAAAAAAAAAAACATCCGATTGAAAAATAACCGCAAGTTTATGGAGCACAAAAAAATTGGTTCGACTTTTTTTCTAGATGAGCCGTTCGAGTGGTCTAACGATACTAGTCTCGAATTTTTTGCCGACGCAATTGACGAAGATGAAGAAGATACGGCTGGGTCGACACGAAAATCAGTGAAACGCAATCGGATCTCTGCTGCACAAAGATTGCATCGTGATTATTTTTGTGAAGATCCAAAATTCGACGAATAATTTTTTGAAGATAGGTATCGTTGCCTAAAAGTTTATTTTTAAAAATAACGCAAGCTATTGAGGCTAGATTCGAGTATTTTCAGGAAGGTTACGATGCTAGAATGAAAAAAAGTTTCACGGCCATACAAAAATGTTTGTCTGCCATTAAACAACTCGCAACCGGTGCACCACCGGATGAGTTTGACGAATATTTGGAAATGGCGCAAAGAACTTCACGTGAATGCCTTCAATTTTTTTGTGATGCTATTATTGAGTTATATGCTCGAAATTTTCTACGTAGGCCAACAAGTCATGATGTTGCATGTTTGTACGAAGCGCATGAAGACCGACATCACATTCCGGGTATGATCGGTAGCCTAGATTGCACACATTTTGTTTGGAGGAATTGTCCAATAGAATTGAGGGGTCAATATAAAAGGGGTGACCATCAATACCCCACGATTATGATGGAGGTAGTGGCGTCTCAAGATTTGTGGATATGGCACGCGTTCTTTGGACCGCCGGGTTCAAACAACGATATAAACGTTGTGATGCAATCTCTGCTATTCCTCACCGAGCGTAATGGTACGGCACCTAAGTGCCCATTTGTTGTGAACGGCCATACGTACAAGCGTGGCTACTATCTTTGTGATGGCATATATCCGGCATGGTCTACGTTTGTTAAAGCGTTCAAATTTCCAACCGACCCGAAGGAAAAAAAGTTCAAGAAATTACAAGAGTCGGCTCGAAAGGATGTTGAACGGGCATTTGGTGTTCTTAAGGGTAAATGGAGTATACTGCAACGACCCTTACGGCCACACACGATAGAAAGAATTAGAAAAATAGTTTATACGTGTGTCATATTGCATAACATGATTATACATAACGCCGGTAACGCAATCTCGCCAGTTCATATTCGGGATCCTCCGATCCAACCGGTGTTTGACGAAGCAGCTTTAGGCGAGATACGGGATGAGGATACACATTTTCGTGTCAGATTTGATCTTATGGAGCATGTTCACGCTCAACAATTACCATACATCGAGGTGGACGATGAAGTTTAGTTTTTTAGTATTATGTAATGGTATTTTATGTTTTTTAATAATATTATGTAATGTTTATTTTAATTTTAATGAATTTTAGTTTTTAATAAATTTTAATAGAATTTAAAAAAGAAAAAAGAAAAATGAAAAAAAAAAAAAAAAAAAAAAAAAAAAAAAGTGAGTGAAGGGTGAGGGGTGTGCCGCCAACAAAAAATGAGTGAGTGAAGGGAAAAGTGGGAGGGTGATGTGGCATAAAGGGATTGGTAGTTTGTGAGTGAAGGGTGAAGGGGTGAGGGGTGCATTGCCAACCCCTAAGAAGTTTGTTTCAAATTGTGTCTGAATATCAACAAAATTTGTGAAAATTTTGTTGTTCACAAAAACACTTGCGTCTGTTGTCATCATTTACCATATCCTTTTGGCAACTTCCAAATATCCTCTATGTTAAGTATTAATAAAGTCATATAAATTATGTATTGTGGGGTTAGACTAGTGGTCACATTTGAATATTTGATGAAAGAAGGACTTGGCGACTTGCCCCAAGTTCAATTCTTGAGCTAAGCCACTTCCTTCTTTATTCAGATTGTGGACCACTTGTTAAATACTCATAATTTTTTATTCTTTTTTCCTTTTGCCTTGACTTGTCCCAGTTTCTCATTTAATTAAAACTGATACACCAGAGAATAGTCAATAGTTAGTCCAATGGCTTTCATACCCAAGATGTTGCAAGTTTAACTAAGGGTGCGTTTGGTATGCCGTCATCGATCAAAATGGGAATGATTTTGATAGTAGTGGTGTGCCTCTCAGTATGAAAGATCCATACCTTACTCTGTGCGTTTGGTATGCTGGGAGGAATAACAACGGGTATGAGTTTGATATTACTCAACTATAAAAGTTTCATTCCCCACTCTCTAGCCATATATGGAGTATGGAAAATAATGGACTTTCATAGTCATAGTTGTGGGCCCAGGCACCCTAAACAAACACCAACTATCACTTTCATAGTGATAGTTAATTCCCAGGAATGGGTACCAAACGCACCGTTAAGGTATATGGAGTATGGAGCATTTCTATCATTCATTACCATAGTTGTGGGGCCCTCATGTAGGAATCGATAACCTACAACCCCTGGTCACTAGCACGGATAACTCGACCGAGAAGATTTGCACAAGTAAGTATCCTAATCGATTATTGATTAGTATTGAAAGAATGACGTACATGACTCGTCCCCCCCCCCCCCCTCTCACCTCCTTTTATAGAGATGTGGGGGAGGGTAAACCGACTCTAACCATGAGTCCTAATGTCGGCTGTGATAACGGGTTGGGCTTGGGACACAGGCCAACCAAACCGACTCTTTAAGCTATGACGACTAAACATTAACACTAAGACCCGTGGACTTAACAATAATCTAATATAGAGACTAAACTTGTAACAATTTCCACCTTAGGCTTTATATTAGCCTACTCCGACACTCAGCAACTCCAAGCAGTGTTGTAACTTCCGTCCACGTACCACCTTCGTCAAGGCATCCGCAGCATTGTGTTCAGTACCCACCTTCAGAACTTCAACCGTCTTTGCTTCCAAGACCTCTCTGATAAAGTGGTAACGCACATTGATGTGCTTAGTCCTTTCATGAAAAACATGATTCCGCGATAAGTGAATCGCGCCCTGATTATCACAATTAACTGCAACAGTGTTAAGCTCCACGCCCAACTCTTCTAAGAGTCCTCTTAGCCAAATAGCTTCCTTCACAGCCTCCGTAAGGGCCATATACTCCGCCTCTGTAGTTGAAAGAGCCACCACGTGTTGTAGCGTTGCCTTCCAGCTAACAACACATCCCTGTACTAAAAACACGTAACCTGTGATCGACCTACCTTTATCCGGATCCTTTGCGTAGTCTGAATCAACAAAACCTGTTACGTCTACATGGTTGCCATGATTTGTCCCAAACACCAAACTCACGTTTGCAGTACCCACAAATATTTCAAAATTTACTTCACTGCTTCCCAATGCTTTTTACCTGGATTCGCCAAATATCTGCTAACTACACTTACCGCATGCGCTATGTCTGGCCTTGTGCATACCATCAAGTACATTAAGCTCCCAACCGCATTTGCATGTGGCACCCTACTCATCCTTTCAACATCACAATCCCTAACCGGACAATCCTTCAACGACAGCTTAAAGTGCCCACCCAATAGCATCTTAACCGATTTCCCATTGTCTATTCTATAATTATTTAAAATCTTATAAACGTACCCGGATTGTGACACCCTCAGAATCTTGCGACTCCGATCCCTGATGATCTCCATACCAAGAATCTTCTTTGCTTCCCCGAGCTCTTTCATGTCAAACTCCTTTTTTAGCAAAGACTTGATAGACCCAATCTCAGCCTTGCTTTTACAAGCAATCAGCATATCGTCTACATATAACAGTAGATAGATATACTCACCTGGTGCATAACTCATGTAATATACGCAGCTGTCGTAACTGCTACGCTTGAACCCGTTGCTCAGCATGTACTCATCAAACCTCTTATGTCATTGCCTAGGTAACTGCTTCAAACCATAAAGGGATTTCTTTAACAAACATACCTTGTTACCTTGTTCATAACCCGGTGGCTGCCTCATGTAGATCACTTCTTCAAGATTCTCATGTAAAAATGCCGTCTTTACATCAAGCTGCTCTAGCTCATAATCTCTACACGCAGTCAATGCAAGTATAACCCGAATAGATGTGTGTCGAACTACTGGCAAAAATACTTCATTATAGTCGATACCTGCCCTTTGAGTGAATCCACGAGCCACCAACCTTGCCTTGTGCCTAGGCTTTTGAACACCTTCAATCCCTTCCTTTATTTTGAACAGCCATTTGCAGCTCACCAGCTTTTGCCCAGCTGGATGATCCACTAACTCATAGGTCTCATTCTTCTTCAGAGAATCTACCTCTTCATCCATAGCAGCTTTCCACTTAGATCTATCTTTTCAAGTAACTGCCTCATGGTATGTCAATGGTTCATGAGTATCTTCTTCCTCTGCTGTAGCAAACGCGTAAGCAACCATATTACTTTCATCTCGAAACCTCAAAAGGTTTCGTTCTTGTCCTTGGTTCTCTATCCCGAACCAACTGATAATCTGTGAGATCCGGTGTTTGATCATGATCCAGATCCCCTGCATCTTCATCATCGTCATCTTCCTGACCATCAATCAGATCTTCCTCAAGCGAATGATTATTTAACCTCTGCAGTTCCACCTCAACCTGTAATTCCTCAACAGACTTATCAGTACCTGCACCGGAATCCTTCAACGTGTCTTTATACATGACACTTTCATTGAAGACGACGTTCCTGCTAGTGACTATTTTAGGTGATTCATTATCAAGCCTATATAGCCTCTACCCCTTCACACCTTCAGGATACCCCAAAAGAACGCATTTTACCGATCTCGGCTCGAGCTTACCTTGTTTAACGTGTGAATATGCGACACAGCCAAAAATCCTCAACATCCCATAATCACTTGGATGTCCCGACCACATCTCCATAGGTGTCTTTTTCCCAATCGCTGTCGATGGTGACCTATTTATAAGATATGCGGCCGTACATGTCGCTTCCGCCCAGAAGGTCTTAGGCAATCCAGACTGAATTAATAAACAACGTACCTTATCCATGAGAGTTCTATTCATCCGTTCTGCTAATCCATTTTGCTGCGGCGTCCCGGCAACTGTCAAATGTCTATTAATCCCACTCTCAGTGCATAGCTGCTCAAATTCCCGGTTACAGAACTCAAGACCATTATCTGTTCTTAGCTTCTTAACCGTCCTCCCAGTCTGATTCTCTACTAACTGCTTCCACTCTTTGAACTTTCCAAATGCTTCGTGTTTGAACCTGAGAATATAAACCCATACCCTCCTGGAATAATCATCAACAATAGATAAGAAGTACCTCTTACCTCCCAATGATTCCACCTGAGACGGACCCCATAAGTCTGAATGAACATAGTCTATCACTCCCTGAGTAGTGTGCCTTCCTACACCGAAACTGACTCGATGTGACTTTCCCAGAACACAATTCTCACAAAAATCGAGCTTACCTAGACTTTTCTTGCCAAACAGCTCCTGCTTTTCTAGCACCTGAAGTCCCGCCTCACTGATATGTCCCAGTCTTTTATGTCAAACCTGCGCAAGAATATCTTTTTCTTCAACACTAGCATTAAGCTCACCCGCCACTGCATGGCCATCCAAAGAGTATAGCAATTATCCCTTCGGGTTCCAGATAAAATAACCCTAGAACCATTAATCACCTTGATTTTGCCCGACTGCATTTTTACGGTATATCCCTCTTTTTCAAGAGTTCCCAGCGATATCAAGTTTATTTTCAATTCAGGAATATACCTGACATTGTGTAATACAAAACTTGACCCATCTTTCAGTTGTAGCCTAACCTTGCCAATACCTCTGATCTTGCACTCCCTGTTGTCACCCAACAGTACCCTGCCCCCATCGCATTCCAGAAAATCAAAAAATATATCTGACTTGGGTGTCATGTGGTATGAACCTCCTGAATCCATAATCCAATACAATAAGGCTTCTGCACTCATCACCATCATCACCTCAGAACCGTCATAAATCGAACCACTAGAGCTTGGCTGATCTTCTTTCTTGACGAAACCATTTGACTTCTTGCGATTATTCTTCGGACAGTTTCTCTTCAAGTGCTCCTCAGATTGGAAAATATAGCACTTGAGTCTTCCACCTCGAGACTTGGATCTTGACTTTCCCCTAGACTGATGTGAATTCCTGCGATCAGTTCTTCCCCTCACATATAACCCTTCACCATCATCCCCCTTCGCCTTAGACCTTTCTTTGATTTCCTTTGAATTCAGTGTGGCCATCACATCCTACAAAGTCAAAGCTTCCCGTCCATAGAGCAAGGTATCCACAAAGTGTTCGTATGATGCTGGTAAAGAAGTGAGTAATAATAAAGCAAGATCTTCATCCTCGAATTTTACCTCAATATTTGCGAAATCAAGAACGATTTTGTTGAACTCATCTATATGCTCGGAAATCGTACGTTCAGCCGGCATGTAGAATGTATACAACTTCTTCTTTAGGTACAACTTGTTGGCTAAGGACTTCGTCATGTACAAAGTCTCAAGCTTGGTCCAAACCCCCGCTGCAGTCGTCTCCCCGGTAACCTCTCTCAGAACCTTGTTACCTAAACACAAAATCATGGCACTGTGAGCTTTCTTGTTTAGCTCAGCTTTCGCTGTAGCATCCATATTTGCGGGTAAAACCTCCAGAGCTGCTTCACATCCATGTTGGATTAATAAAGCACGCATCTTGTGTCACAACCCACAATTTCAGTTCATTTTTCCAAACTTCGACATTCTACTATTCACAAATTACTATTCATTGATCACTATTCATCGTTTTACTATTCATCGTTTTTTAGGTCAATTTGACATTCCGAGACACATTCAGAAATTTTACTATTCACTTGACACTATTCATTTCCGAGAGAAAACCACTATTCACGTGCATTATTCATGTCATCGTAAATTTAGTTTACGAGTATTCAAATTCGCGTAACCGTATTGGTTCAGGAGCGAATTCATGCATTATTATCAGGGACATTTCATACGGACTGGAAATAGTCGACATATCATCATTAGGGCACTTGCATACTATTCCACTCGTAGGATAAATAAATTAATACTTTTGGTACAATTAACGATTTATGAATGTTTATTTTAAATAAACACTAATACGCGAACTATAAATGTGACTAACACGTCCAACACTCCCGACTATGATCCCAATATATTTTTATATTCATTTTTATAATATAAAAATTATAATATTAATTTACCCGGTATTTTGGATAATTATTTTAATTATTAACTTAAGTTTACTAAAACTTCGACGGTTTTCGTAGAAATTAAACTATAATTATCTAAACACCCAATAATTTTATCCAACCTATTTTTATAATTTTTATAACTTTATTATGACCCGGTTAACTCCGTTAAAATTTATTTTTAGTTAACCCGGTACCCGGTACATTTTAAAACTACAAATAACACTTAATAATACATTTTACCACAAAAGTCTTACCCACATTCCCCCCCCCCTTGACTTTGCCGCCCCCCCCCCCCCCCCCCTCTCCAATCACTTACACCTTTACTTACACACTCCTTCTTCATTAATGTTATACACTAACTAAATATAATAATAATAATAACAAATAATACTTATAACCTTACTAGATTTTCTTATCTCATTTTTCAACTAGCTCAAAAATTTCTTTCTCTCTTTTTCTCTCATTGAACCCACGGCCACAAGGAAGAAAGGAGCAAGACCAAGAATTTTTCCAAGATCTTAGTGTATTTTGTAGTCCTTGTTAGAGTTTTGAGATACAAACTCAAGGATTATTAGGTTTTAATCATCTTAACTTCACTAATCTTACAAGTAAGTTTACAAAACTCATTTTATAATTTTTACAAAGTTATTACTATGTTTATATATTTTTCTTGCAAGATCTTATACATGCATTAACTTATACCACTTTATTTTGTAAACTTTTGATCATACAAGCCCTAGAAGTGATTTTTGGTTAGATCCTTGTTAGATCTACTTGGTTTTGATGATTAGGAACCCATGACACCCTAAGAAGGTGTATGGTAGGATTAGATTAGTTTTGTGGTGATTGAAAGTGGTTTGAATGAAGATGGAACTAGATTAGAACCCTAGAAATGGTTTTTGAAACATTTGAAATACCTACTGTCCCTATTTTCATTTTGTGGGAAAATCAGTGGTTGATGGCTAATTTTTGACCAAAGATTTAGAAAATACTTTTAAAAACGAAACTTTAGGCGAAAGAAAGGATTAAAACGAGCTTATAACGAAGGAGATATGATTTTTGCAAATTTAACGACGAAAACTATTTTTGTTAAAACTGCTTGCTGTTTGGCAGATTTCAATGGGTAAAAAGAGGTATTAAATGTAACCTAGAGGAGCCGAGTTATCAAAAATATACTAGTATATACAAAAACGAATCCGTGGACATAAAGAACGAAGGAAACGAGCCTAAAACGACCGAGTTATACCCGTTTTAACATCGTCAAAACTATATATATATATATATAGTCACAAATAAAAATAATAACGTACGTACTAAATGGTATATTTTCTAGCAACGTTACTAATGACTATTTTCTTAACAAATGAATACGTACGACCCAAGGGAATATTTATAAGACTTAACGACGTTATTTCAAGGTTTTCGATACAAGGAATTTAACACTAACATTTTCGTACGAGTTAATACGACAAGTTATATACTTCTCTAAATGGACTTATTTTTCCTAAGTATGGAAACTATTTTACCATGACGATAACTAGTATTTCCAAATTACGAGTGGTATGAGTATCATGTGCATGTGCATTCATTTCATTACGGCTTGAACTAAGTTAGATCATGATTATTCATTTAGGTTGCGGCTAGTACTCGCGCCTCATTGTCCCGACTACTTTTACCTCATTGCACCATCTTTGTATCATCACTTCGAGGTGAGTTTCATAGCCCCGTTTTAATTCTATATTTTGATTTCAAATCCCACGGGGGAGAATACATTGCATTACTTATTTTCGTGTACATGCCTAAGTATTAAATTCATACATTGCTTAAGTTGCCGTATTTACCACGTCTTGACAAGTCCCCTTTATTATTTCATGAACCGTTAATTAAGTTCCAAGCGAGTGTGAGTGAATAGATCTATTGAGGGTGACTCCTCCATCTGTGTTTGGGTTGCTCCAACAGAATTACAGATGCATTTCATATCTTTATCATTAGAGTGTCTGGTAAACACTCATTGGGGCCAAGTAACGTCTAGCTTCGGGGTCATGAGCTTAAGAGTCAATGTATATATTTTCCGGACATCCTATTTCTTGACTTTACTTATGGCATATGTACACTAGATTTTACTTATAAACCTATGATTATTCACCAACTTTATGTTGACCGTTTTTCGCAATGTATTTCTCAGGTAACTAAGGCATATTCTCATGGCATTGCATGGAGTCACTTTGTGTATCAAGGATGACGCGTCTCTTTTGGATTTCATGCACTTATGAACTATCGTTTGATTGTACTAAATTATTTCCGTAAACTCTTTTTCAAACTTTTGGGACCTATGTTTTATAACTCTGAATATTTTGAATGAATCAAACGATGTATTTTCTAAACGACACTTTAGGTCGTTCAATATATCCTTGCTTGTGTGCTATGATCCGTTACACCCTCAGGTATTCCATTCCGCTGCCATTCAGGTATTTTGGGGGTGTTACAGATTGGTACCAGAGCTAAGGTTATAGCGAACTAGGTTGCATCATGGACCCTAGACTATAACCACACCATCATAGCATATCATCATTTCATCATAAGTGCATATTTACTTATTTTTAGGTGATGCCATTTTACGAGTTATTTATTTTTATTTCACCTTGATTATCACAGAGACATGTCTTCGAATCCCAACACTGTCATACTTTACACTATATCAGATTCTGATGATGAGGGCTCTGTGTCCTCCACTGCTGTTTCACCATTTGTTTCTCCTACACCTGAGTTGCCACTGTTGGCGTCAGATGATGATACCGAACCTTTCGAGGAGGAGGAGACGGCTCCTACTCCCCATGTCCATCCTACTATACCCACTGACATACCATCATCTCCTACTACTACTATCCATTCAGAGCCGAGACTTATGTTTCCTAGGGATAAGACTATCCAGGTTGCTAGGAAGAGTGTTCGTTATGCTACATCTACTTATAGGAGTCTTCCTAGTCCTACTGTGCCTACACCACCACCACCAGCCATACCCACTACCACTCCTATACCTACCTCACTCTTGCCGCTCAGGAAGCGTGCAAGGCTTACCACTCCAGATTCACCTATTACCGAGACTGCTGACCTTTCACCACCACCAGTGTACCACATAGGTGAGAGTTCTAGAGCGGCTGCGGCTAGGGGGCCTACAGCTGCTACACTAGAGGATCAGATAGATGCTCAGCAGGAGCAAGTTGACGGTTTGGGGTATAGAGTTGATGAGATTATCACCCCTCGACTTGAGGCTGTCGAGGAGCAGGTTGAGGATTTGATTCAGGGCAGGGTTAGTATTGATGTGTCATACCATGGGCTCGAGGCACGACAGTTGAGGCACCAGGAGGAGATTGAGCTACTTAGGGATGAGTTACCTGAGATTCGAGATAGAGCTCAGGCGACACAGGAGACTCAGTGGGAGCAGGTAGATCAGTTGACATTGATCCGAGAGAGGTTGGTCATTTTGGAGCGCAGGGATGCTTCTTTTCAGTTACGAGTCCAGCACCTTGAGGAGATCGTGGTTGCGATGGATCGTGAGATTCGCCGCTTGAGGGGAGAGCCTGGACCATCTAGAGCACCTGGAGGAGCCTAGACGTAGACTGGTATTATATTAGCTTTTGTTATTTTCCTAGTCCCGGGGTGTGGGACATAGTTCAAGAACTTGTAGTCTTTTGGTTGTTGTACAAACAAATATATCAAGTGCGACTCTACTATGTTGGAAATGTTGTGCTATATATTATATCGGTCCATGTAGGCCGAAATTTTCATGTATTATATTCATGTGTTGTGATTATATTTATGATGTTTCGTGGTTGCTCTTTATTATTATCGCATTTATACATGTTGTGGTTGTATCGACACAGGTTGTGGTTGTATATATACGTGACGTGGTTGTTGTGGTTGTATATATATACTTGTCGTGGTGATGTCTAGACAGATTGTGGTTGTATTCGTACATGTTGTGGTTGTATCGACACAGGTTGTGGTTGTATATATATACTTGTCGTGGTGATGTCTAGACAGATTGTGGTTGTATTCGTACATGTTGTGGTTGTATCGACACAGGTTGTGGTTGTATATATACGTGACGTGGTTGTTGTGGTTGTATATATATACTTGTCGTGGTGATGTCTAGACAGATTGTGGTTGTACTCGTACATGTCGTGGTTGTATTTATAATTGTTGTGATTGTATATTTATATACGTGTTGTGGGTGTATATCTTTGGTACGATGACTATTTCTATTATGATTTTTCTCATGGTTATTTCCATTGTGATTTATCAGAAGTATGGCACCAATGAAGAGTATGACTGCACCAGAAACACCCGCTATGACTCAAGCCGCTATCCGCAAGTTGGTCAGGGATAGTATTGCAGAAGCTCTGGAGATTGAGAGAGTTGAGGTTGCTGCTAGGGCTGCTGAGACTGCTTCTAATACAGGGGCAGTTGAACCAACTGCTATTAGGCGTGAATGTACATGGAAAGATTTCAAGATTAGTGATCCTATCAAATTTAAGGGCACTGAAGGAGCGGTTGCTTTAATCCGCTGGTTTGAAAAGACTGAGAATGTATTTCTCATGTGCGGATGTCCGGATGTCAGCAAGGTAAAATTTGCTACAGGTATGCTTCTTGATGAAGCTATGTCTTGGTGGAATTCGTATGCTCAGCCGATTGGTATGGAAAATGCTTACAAGCTTACTTGGGAGGAATTCAAGAAATTGATGACAAAGAAGTTTTGCCCTCGTACCGAGGTGCAAAAGATGGAAACAGAATTTTATGAGCTTGTGACTAAAGGTGATGACATTGAGACTTATTTCAGGAGGTTTCAGGAGTTGGCTGCACTATGTCCAACTATGGTTCCCGATGATGAGAAAAAGATGGAAAGCTTTGTTGGTGGATTGCCTGAAAGTGTTCGAGGAGATGTGATTTCTTTTGACCCTCAATCAATGGAAGAGGCTATTCGTATAACTCAGAAACTCATGGTCCAAGTGGTCAAAGGGAAAGCTGCTGTCAACAACAATAACCGTTCAAACAACACCAACTACAACAACACTCGAAACAACAACAACTATAACAACAATCGAAACCGCAACTATCCAAATAACCGAAACAACAACCAAAACAATAACAACAACAACAAGAGAAGGTTTGATTACAACCAAGGTGGAAATGCTGTTCAGCCGCCACCTAAGAGGCAGGAAGTAGCAAAGGTTTATGCTGCAGGACCAAATGATAGGAAAGGTTACACTGGTAACCTACCTAAATGTGAAAGGTGTCAGAAGCATCATAACCCAGGTCGTTGTCCAGATTTGTGTGGCAATTGCAAGAAGCTTGGTCACCACATCAAAGATTGTAGACTTCCAATCGTGGGTGACAATCAGAAACCACCAGTAACATGCTATGGTTGCGGAGAAATTGGACACTTTAAGAGTGATTGTCCAAAGAAGGGGAAGAATCAAGGAACTGGAAATCAAGATGGAAAGGCTCGAGGAAGAGCTTATGTTATGGGAGGAGACGATGTCAAAGAAGACCCGAATGTTGTTGCGGGTACGTTCCTCATTAATAATCGTTATGCATCCATTTTATTTGATTCAGGAGCGGATAGAAGTTTTGTTTCTATTGCATTTGCACCTTTACTTAACATAGAACCAACCCCATTAGACATTTCCTATATCGTCGAATTAGCCGATGGGTCTTTAGTTAACACCAACACCATTGTTCGTGGTTGCACTATAAATTTCCTAAACCATCCATTCAATATAGACCTTATGCCCGTAGAACTTGGAAGTTTCGACGTTGTGATCGGTATGGATTGGTTATCTCGGTATCGAGCGAGAATTATTTGTGATGAGAAAGTTGTTCACCTTCCTTATAACGGTGAAACTTTGGTTGTTCGTGGAGAGCGAAGTGGAACTAGACTCAGTATTATATCGTGCATTAAGACCGAGAAGTACATAAAGAAGGGTTGTTATGCATTCTTGGCTCACATCACGGAGAAGAAGTCGGATGAGAAACGACTTGAAGATGTGCCAATTGTTAAGGAATTTCAAGAGGTTTTTCCGGAAGAATTGCCAGGACTTCCGCCTACACGCCAAGTTGAGTTTCAAATTGAATTAGTGCCAGGAGCTGCACCGATTGCACGAGCACCGTATAGACTTGCACCTTCGGAAATGCAAGAATTGTCGAATCAATTACAAGAACTATTGGACAAAGGATTCATTAGACCGAGTTCATCGCCTTGGGGAGCGCCGGTTTTGTTTGTAAAGAAGAAGGACGGAACTTTCAGAATGTGCATCGACTATCGTGAACTGAACAAGTTAACGGTGAAGAACCGTTATCCACTCCCCAGAATTGATGACTTGTTCGACCAGTTGCAAGGTTCTAGTTTTTATTCCAAGATTGATTTAAGATCCGGTTATCATCAACTTAGAGTTCGGGAAGAGGATATCCCGAAGACGGCATTTAGAACACGCTATGGTCATTATGAGTTTCAAGTGATGCCTTTTGGATTAACCAACGCACCTGCGGTATTTATGGATCTCATGAATAGGGTGTGCAAACCGTATCTTGATAAGTTTGTGATCGTATTCATTGACGATATCTTGATTTATTCCAAGAGTAAGGAAGATCACGAAGAACACCTCAGAACAATCCTGGAACTACTCAAGAAGGAGCAATTGTATGCCAAATTTTCTAAGTGTGATTTTTGGATACGAAGAGTTCAATTTCTTGGCCACGTCATTGATAGCCAAGGTTTACAAGTCGACCCAGCAAAGATCGAGACAGTTAAGGATTGGGCTACGCCCAAGTCTCCTACGGAAATTCGTCAATTCCTAGGACTTGCCGGATATTACAGAAGGTTTATCGAAGGGTTTTCTAAGATAGCAAAGCCGTTGACGAAACTGACACAAAAGAATCAAAAGTACGAGTGGGGAGAAAAACAAGAGTCCGCATTTCAATTATTGAAACAAAAGCTTTGTAGCGCACCGATTTTGTCACTACCAGAAGGTATTGAGAACTTTGTGGTATATTGCGATGCTTCGCATAAAGGACTTGGAGCTGTGCTAATGCAAAACGAGAAAGTGATAGCTTATGCATCTAGACAGCTTAAGACACACGAGAAGAATTACACTACGCATGACTTGGAGTTGGGTGCGGTAGTTTTTGCACTCAAGATTTGGAGACACTACCTTTATGGTACAAAGTGTGTAATTTTTACCGACCACAAGAGCTTACAGCATATACTCGATCAGAAGGAACTTAATATGAGACAACGTCGTTGGCTAGAATTGTTGAGTGATTACGATTGTGAAATCCGATATCACCCAGGAAAAGCGAATGTTGTAGCAGATGCACTTAGCCGAAAAGAACGACTCAAACCTTTGAGAGTTAGGTCATTGGGAATGACTATCATTTCGCCATTACCATCGAAGATCTTAGAAGCTCAGATTGAGGCTCTCAAAGAAGAAAATCGACCACATGAGAAACTTTATGGTATGCTAGAAAGCGAAAATGGCTTTGTAAAGAGATCAGACGGAGTGTTATGCTTCAAGGACCGAAGTTGGATACCACTCTATGGTGGAGTGCGAGAATTGATTATGCATGAATCACACAAGTCGAAGTACTCTATTCATCCAGGTTCTGATAAGATGTATCAAGATCTCAAAAAGCTTTATTGGTGGCCGAACATGAAAGCAGAAATAGCTATGTACGTCAGCAAATGTCTTACTTGTGCTAAAGTGAAATCCGAATACCAGAAACCGTCAGGGTTACTTCAACAACCAGAGATTCCACAATGGAAGTGGGAACGTATTACTATGGACTTTGTCACTAAACTTCCAAAGACGTCAGGAGGTTTCGATGCTATTTGGGTAATCATTGATCGACTTACCAAATCAGCTCATTTCATACCCATTAGAGAGACTTATACAATGGAACAACTTGCTAGACTTTATGTCAAGGAAATCGTCTCAAGACACGGAGCACCAGTTTCCATCATTTCCGACAGAGATAGTCGTTTTACTTCAAACTTTTGGCGGTCATTACAAGATTCTTTTGGATCCAAATTAGACATGAGCACTGCTTACCATCCTCAGACCGATGGTCAGAGCGAGAGAACTATTCAGACACTTGAAGACATGCTTAGAGCATGTGTGATTGACTTTGGAAATGGTTGGGCTAACCATTTGCCATTGATCGAATTTTCCTATAACAACAGCTACCATTCAAGCATTAAGGCTGCACCATTCGAGGCACTTTATGGTCGTAAGTGTAGATCTCCAGTTTGTTGGGCCGAAGTCGGAGAAGTACAATGTACTGGCCCGGAAATGGTACAAGAAACAACAGAAAAGATAATTCAGATTCGAGAGAGACTCGAAACTGCAAGAAGTCGACAGAAGAGCTACGCAGATGTTCGACGCAAACCATTGGAATTTCAGGTCGGGGACAAAGTTATGTTGAAAGTCTCGCCTTGGAAAGGCGTGATACGATTTTGAAAAACGCGGGAAATTAAATCCGAGATACATTGGGCCATTCAAGATCCTGGAGAGGATTGGTCCGGTTGCTTACAAGCTTGAACTTCCATCAGAACTTAGCAACGTACATAACACATTTCATGTTTCGAACCTCAAGAAATGTCTTTCGGACGAGTCTGCCATTATACCATTAGAAGAAATACAACTCGATGACAAGCTTAACTTTGTGGAAGAACCAGTTGAAATAATGGACCGCGAGATCAAACAATTGAAACAAAGTCGAATTTCGATCGTGAAGGTTCGCTGGAATTCTCGAAGAGGACCCGAGTTTACTTGGGAACGAGAAGACCAAATGCGACGCAAGTATCCACAACTTTTCACCGAGCCAATTACCGAGACCAACACTAACTGAATTCAGGGACTGAATTCCTTTTTGGATGGGCGACTGTCACAACCCACAATTTCAGGTCATTTTTCCAAACTTCGACATTCTACTATTCACAAATTACTATTCATTGATCACTATTCATCATTTTACTATTCATCGTTTTTGAGGTCAATTTGACATTCCGAGACACATTCAGAAATTTTACTATTCACTTGACACTATTCATTTCCGAGAGAAAACCACTATTCACGTGCATTATTCATGTCATCGTAAATTTAGTTTACGAGTATTCAAATTCGCGTAACCGTATTGGTTCAGGAGCGAATTCATGCATTATTATCAGGGACATTTCATACGGACTGGAAATAGTCGACATATCATCATTAGGGCACTTGCATACTATTCCACTCGTAGGATAAATAAATTAATACTTTTGGTACAATTAACGATTTATGAATGTTTATTTTAAATAAACACTAATACGCGAACTATAAATGTGACTAACACGTCCAACACTCCCGACTATGATCCCAATATATTTTTATATTCATTTTTATAATATAAAAATTATAATATTAATTTACCCGGTATTTTGGATAATTATTTTAATTATTAACTTAAGTTTACTAAAACTTCGACGGTTTTCGTAGAAATTAAACTATAATTATCTAAACACCCAATAATTTTATCCAACCTATTTTTATAATTTTTATAACTTTATTATGACCCGGTTAACTCCGTTAAAATTTATTTTTAGTTAACCCGGTACCCGGTACATTTTAAAACTACAAATAACACTTAATAATACATTTTACCACAAAAGTCTTACCCACATTCCCCCCCCCCCCCTTGACTTTGCCGCCCCCCCCCCCCCCCCCTCTCCAATCACTTACACCTTTTACTTACACACTCCTTCTTCATTAATGTTATACACTAACTAAATATAATAATAATAATAACAAATAATACTTATAACCTTACTAGATTTTCTTATCTCATTTTTCAACTAGCTCAAAAATTTCTTTCTCTCTTTTTCTCTCATTGAACCCACGGCCACAAGGAAGAAAGGAGCAAGACCAAGAATTTTTCCAAGATCTTAGTGTATTTTGTAGTCCTTGTTAGAGTTTTGAGATACAAACTCAAGGATTATTAGGTTTTAATCATCTTAACTTCACTAATCTTACAAGTAAGTTTACAAAACTCATTTTATAATTTTTACAAAGTTATTACTATGTTTATATATTTTTCTTGCAAGATCTTATACATGCATTAACTTATACCACTTTATTTTGTAAATTTTTGATCATACAAGCCCTAGAAGTGATTTTTGGTTAGATCCTTGTTAGATCTACTTGGTTTTGATGATTAGGAACCCATGACACCCTAAGAAGGTGTATGGTAGGATTAGATTAGTTTTGTGGTGATTGAAAGTGGTTTGAATGAAGATGGAACTAGATTAGAACCCTAGAAATGGTTTTTGAAACATTTGAAATACCTACTGTCCCTATTTTCATTTCGTGGGAAAATCAGTGGTTGATGGCTAATTTTTGACCAAAGATTTAGAAAATACTTTTAAAAACGAAACTTTAGGCGAAAGAACGGATTAAAATGAGCTTATAACGAAGGAGATATGATTTTTGCAAATTTAACGACGAAAACTATTTTTGTTAAAACTGCTTGCTGTTTGGCAGATTTCAATGGGTAAAAAGAGGTATTAAACGTAACCTAGAGGAGCCGAGTTATCAAAAATATACTAGTATATACAAAAACGAATCCGTGGACATAAAGAACGAAGGAAACGAGCCTAAAACGACCGAGTTATACCCGTTTTAACATCGTCAAAACTATATATATATTTATAGTCACAAATAAAAATAATAACGTACGTACTAAATGGTATATTTTCTAGCAACGTTACTAATGACTATTTTCTTAACAAATGAATACGTACGACCCAAGGGAATATTTATAAGACTTAACGACGTTATTTCAAGGTTTTCGATACAAGGAATTTAACACTAACATTTTCGTACGAGTTAATACGACAAGTTATATACTTCTCTAAATGGACTTATTTTTCCTAAGTATGGAAACTATTTTACCATGACGATAACTAGTATTTCCAAATTACGAGTGGTATGAGTATCATGTGCATGTGCATTCATTTCATTACGGCTTGATCTAAGTTAGATCATGATTATTCATTTAGATTGCGGCTAGTACTCGCGCCTCATTGTCCCGACTACTTTTACCTCATTGCACCATCTTTGTATCATCACTTCGAGGTGAGTTTCATAGCCCCGTTTTAATTCTATATTTTGATTTCAAATCCCACGGGGGAGAATACATTGCATTACTTATTTTCGTGTACATGTCTAAGTATAAAATTCATACATTGCTTAAGTTGCCTTATTTACCACGTCTTGACAAGTCCCCTTTATTATTTCATGAACCGTTAATTAAGTTCCAAGCGAGTGTGAGTGAATAGATCTATTGAGGGTGACTCCTCCATCTGTGTTTGGGTTGCTCCAACAGAATTACAGATGCATTTCATATCTTTATCATTAGAGTGTCTGGTAAACACTCATTGGGGCCAAGTAACGTCTAGCTTCGGGGTCATGAGCTTAAGAGTCAATGTATATATTTTCCGGACATCCTATTTCTTGACTTTACTTATGCCATATGTACACTAGATTTTACTTATAAACCTATGATTATTCACCAACTTTATGTTGACCGTTTTTCGCAATGTATTTTTCAGGTAACTAAGGCATATTCTCATGGCATTGCATGGAGTCACTTTGTGTATCAAGGATGACGCGTCTCTTTTGGATTTCATGCACTTAGGAACTATCGTTTGATTGTACTAAATTATTTCCGTAAACTCTTTTTCAAACTTTTGGGACCTATGTTTTATAACTCTGAATATTTTGAATGAATCAAACGATGTATTTTCTAAACGACACTTTAGGTCGTTCAATATATCCTTGCTTGTGTGCTATGATCCGTTACACCCTCAGGTATTCCATTCCGCTGCCATTCAGGTATTTTTGGGGTGTTACATCTTGACTCTCCATAACCCGAAATCACCAGTTCCATCGAATTTCTCGATCTCAAACTTGGCTCCCGTCATTCTTTAATCCCTTTGTTAATTTGCTAAACCTTGTGATAAATTAAACCTCACAATCACAAATTACAAAGTCCCTTGTGCAATACCCTCTTAATAAATATTAACCCTTTTGTTTTATAAATATTAAAACAAAAAAACAAATTGAATATTTATTTATTTAAAAGATATAGGACCCTTGTTTTGTTGACTTTAACAACCCTTATCCAGTCTTCTTCTTCTTCATATTCTAAACGCCGACAAGAAAAAGAAACCAGATAAAAAAAACCAACAACACCAAAAGAAAACCCTTGACTGTCGATCGATCCTGCTGCAACCTTTGTTGTCGATAACCTGGTAGCCCAAACAGGATATAACCTCCTGCTCCTACCAGAAAAACGAACACCAAAGAACCCTTCAATCGATCGACCAAGTAACCAGAAACCTTCGCGAACCTGGGCTCTCTGATACCACTTGTAGGAATCGATAACCTACAACCCCTGGTCACTAGCACGGATAACTCGACCGAGAAGATAAGATGTCGACAAGAATAGAGAAGATTTGCACAAGTAAGTATCCTAATCGATTATTTATTAGTATTGAAAGAATGACGCACATGACTCGTCCCCCCCCCCCACCTCCTTTTATAGAGATGAGGGGGAGGGTAAACCGACTCTAACCATGAGTCCTAATGTCGGCTGTGATAACGGGTTGGGCTTGGGACACAAGCCAACCAAACCGACTCTTTAAGCTATGACGACTAAACATTAACACTAAGACCCGTGGACTTAACAATAATCTAATATAGAGACTAAACTTGTAACACCTCATCCTAAACAAACACATATAATCACTTTCATTCGGATACCAAACGTACATTGAAGCTGACGAAATTTGAAAATATAGTATCTGAACTTATAAAAGCTTTTTGTTTCCTACAATAAAATAAAGGACTAAGTTTGTAGATACGCAACAAACTTTCTCAAAAGTATCGAAATACGTAACCTACTAAAAATAATCCATATATCACTAACAAACTTTCAAATTTTGTACAATATACGCAATGTTGACCGATTTTTTACCTGTTTGACCGGTTTACAGGTTAAAACTTAATAAAATATACATTATTGGCCCCTGTGGTTTGCGTCTGTTTTCACCGGTCATCCTTTAACGTTTTTTCAATTATGAAAGTTACAATAATGGTCCTTGTGGTTTGGTTGACTTTCACCTTTGGTCCATTTTTACAAAAACTTTTTTTTTTTCAATTTTTATCAAAAAAAAATATTTTTTTTTCAAAATCTTTTAAAAATAAAGTTGAATAAAAAAAATTTTCGAATAAAAACTTTTTTAGAAAAATATTTTTTCGAAAAAAATTTTGAAATTTTTTTTAGAAATATTTTTTATTTTTATAAAACAATTCGAATAAAAAATCTTTTATTAATAAAAAAAATTTTAGAATTTTTTTTTAATATTTAGAAATATATTTAATTTTTTAGAAATTTTTTTTATTCGATTTAAAAAAAATAAAAAATATTTCTTAAATCTTTAAAAAAAAATTCTAAATTTGTTTATTAAATTTTTTTTCAAAAATTTTTTTATTCTAAAAAATATTTTTATTCAGATATTTTTCTGAAAATATTTTATTCGATTTTTTTAAAATTAATTTTTTTTTAAATTTAGAAAAATTTAAAAAAATTTAAAAAAAAAAATTAATTTAAAAAAAATTCGAATAAAAACTTTTTAGAAAAAAAAAATTTAGAAAAAAAAATTTTAAAAAAATTTTTAGAATTTTTTTTTTTTTTTTTTTTTTTTAAATTTAGAATTTTTTTTTAAATTTTAGAAAAATATATTTTTTTTAAATATTAAGAAATATTTTTTATATTTTTAAAAAAAAATCGAATAAATTTTTTTTCTAAAAAATTAAATATATTTCTAAAAAATTAAATATATTTCTAAAAATTTTTAAAAAAAAAATTATTCAAATATTTTTCTAAAAGATTTTTTATTCGAATTTTTATAAAAAAAAATAAAAAATATTTCTAAAAAAAAATTTTCAAAATTTTTTTCGAAAAAATATTTTTCTAAAAAAATTTTTATTCGAATTCTTTTTTATTCAATTTTATTTTTTAGAAGATTTTGAAAAAAAAAATATTTTTTTGAAAAAAATTGAAAAAAGAAAAAAGTTTTTGTAAAAATGGACCAAAGGTGAAAGTCAACCAAACCACAAGGACCATTATTGTTACTTTCATAACTGAAAAAACGTTAAAGGATGACCGGTGAAAACAGACGCAAACCACATGGGTCAATAATGTATATTTTATTAAGTTTTAACTTGTAAACCAGTCAAACAGGTAAAAAATTGGTCAACATTGCGTATATTGTACAAAATTTGAAAGTTTGTTAGCGATATATGGATTATTTTTAGTAGGTTACGTATTTCGATACTTTTGAAAAAGTTTGTTGCGTATTTATAAACTTAGTCCTAAAATAAAAAAGATTATAGAAATTTGAAAAATCTTCTACATGTTAACTATTAATAAAGTCGTATAAATAATGTATTGTGGGTTTGGACCCGTGGTTAAGTTGCTTATATAGGGCGTGGATGTCCCAAGTTCAATACTTGAGCCAAGCCACTTCACTGATCATATGAGCTCTTGCACCACTTGTTATACTCATAAATATTTTTATTCCTTCCTTTTCCTTATAACTTTCCAAGTTTCAGGTTTTTCATTTAATTATTTGCCCTTTTTTTCTTTGAGGAGTAGCAAATTAAATAAAATATTTAAGCAAAAAAAGATATGATGTGTTTGTCTTGTGAGTATCTTCAATGCATTTAACCAGAAAGACTTTTTGTCATTCTTTCAAATCTTGGTTTTATTCATTTCAAAGTATCAAAACTACTCCTTATTCAAATGATTGACATATATATGCTCAACTATACATGTTTTGGTCAAAACAAATAAATAAGTTTGTGGCTGTAATTGTAAATATTACGAGAAATTATTATATGTTTTTTGTAAGTGTTATGGAAAATTAATTTGAAGAACAATAAGACTAACAGAAGTCCAAGAGAACAAGATATATAGTTTCAGAAAACTACCCATTATCAGCCCAAAACTCTGCAAATCCAGCCCAAGTTGCAGCAGCCCAGCTAGAAAATTACGCCCAACTCATTAATCGGGTTCAGCAAGAGAATCGAGGAATGATAAGGGAAGATGACACTACAAGTCTCGAGAGCGAACCTTGTCTTGAGTTTTTATCAAGTTTTGATGACTAACCGTAGTATGAAAGCGTGGCTAAAAAATGCATTTACTGAACCACTACAAGTGTTAGCATGGAAGTCTCAATCCTTCAGTAATGTTATGACATGGCCTAACGGTCCCTCGACTAAAGTTAAAACACCATATATGTTAAACAAGATTAACTAAGTGTATCGAAAGAGAACTCAATGCATCGGAAACTCATTATACAATTGGACCCTCCTGCAGCGAAGCACGGGTCGAACCTCCTCGTCTAAGAAAATGTTATACATGAATATTAAAGAAAATTATTGGCTTGGTATACATAACGTTAATCACTACTTAATTGTAAAGCGAATGTTTTTTCATCCAAAGGCCTTTTTTATTTGCCATTTGAATTGTTTGGGCCAATTGTTATTTTGTTATTTTAATGTTATACATGAATATTAAAAACACGGTTCTTATACATGTTGTTGTTGATTTTATAGCATATGTGTATGAGGTTAGAAAGAGCTTGGGCAAGAAGATTACATCATATGCAACGCACCATCACCCATTGATGCAACAAAGTCTAACGATGGTTACTCGGTGGTCAAGTTGAACCAAACCAGGCCTAAATATTCCAATAGTGGAATAATTGAAAACAACAACAGCAAGATTATAATTCATGTCATAGCTGGTCAAAGGCGTTCTCCTCAAGCTCAAGCTCAAGCTTAAACTCTAGCAGAAAAAGAAGGATTCTTATATTTTGTTTTCTTCGCTCTAGGCTTTACGTCATGCATTGTGTTCTTAATTGTGATAGCGGTGTGGATTAGCGTTCTGATTTTCGAGGAGAGTCAAAAGAGGCTGCGAATTGGATTGATTAACAACCCAACAACTTGAGTAAACAAATAGTTCCATGGCCAATGCTCTAATTATCTAATCGTATTAGCTCCTTATTCTGTATTCCTAATCTGTTTCTTGCACAACGTCACTCGTGAATAGTTGTACGAGGAACTTGGTAGCTTTTCTTATTGATCATGCTGATAGTAATATAATTGTTTCAAGTTAGATTGGTTACCTATGTTGTTTCATAAACTTCATCTACTCCATATGCTATCAAACCAACATGAAAAATCTAAATAGGACGGAGGAAGACGAAAGTAGCAAATTAATATTATATTTGTAGAAAATCACAAGTTTACCCAGAAACAACTCTTGAATCTCAATTCAAGAACCAAATTTATTACTCAACCAAAATCACAAGATCAATAAGAAACTGATCTTAATCAATCTCTATAACCAAACCAAACTATCAAGAACCAACTCACAAATCTTACCCACTGCTATTCAGTTGGTAAGCTATTGACTAAATATCAATAGTACTATTACAATGACCTCACAAACTCTCAAGAAGAATGAATTACAGATTTTAGTTGATATGTGAACAACAAGAGAACTGTGTGAAACTCTGGTGATAAACGCTATAACCAAACCAAACTATCAAGAACCAACTCACAAATCTTACCCACTGCTATTCAGTTGGTAAGCTATTGACTAAATATCAATAGTACTATTACAATGACCTCACAAACTCTCAAGAAGAATGAATTACAGATTTTAGTTGATATGTGAACAACAAGAGAACTGTGTGAAACTCTGGTGATAAACGGCTTGTGAAGATAATGAAACCCTAGCAGAGATGGAAGCTTATATAGCCTTGACCAAAGAACTTTAGCAGCTTGTCAGCTTTAGTCCTTAATCTTTATCCACTTGCTACTTCCACCCAAACTTCATCTAACACCACATATCTGAAAATAAGAGAATGACACAATAAGTCCCTGTTAATTATGTGTTCCAGATTTAGAGTTATTTTCAACATCCCCCCTTAACTCAAACCTGGAACACATCAAACATTCCAAGTTTAGAAACCAATTTTTCATGTTGAAGTTTATCAAGTCCTTTTGTAAAGACATCAGCTGTTTGATCAGTTGACAGAACCTTTATGGTTTTAATAACCCCGGCCAAAATTTTATCTCTTACAAAATGCATATCAATTTCTAAATGCTTAGTTCTTTCATGAAAAACAGGGTTTGCTGCAATCTTAATTGCAGCATGACTATCACAAAATAGCTTTACAGGTAAAAAATGTTCCCAGTTTAGGTCTTTTAAGACCCAAACAATTTCTGAAGTAGCAGAGGCCATTGCTCTGTATTCAGCCTCTGCACTTGACTTAGAAAGGGTGTTTTGTTTTTTGCTCTTCCAAGAAACAAGTGAACCATTTAAGAAAATACAAAATCCCGTAACAGATCTTCTAGTAACAACACACTTAGCCCAGTCAGCATCCACATAAGTTTCAAGAGACTGAGAAGAATTTTTAACAATATGTATTCCTCTACCAGGGGAACCTTTAAGATATCTAAGAACTTTAAGTGCAATTTTCAAATGAGACTTAAGTGGTTTATGCATAAACTGACTTAAACAATGCACAGCATAAGATATATCAGGCCTGGTGTGTGTAAGGTAAATTAATTTACCTACTAGCTTTTGATATTCAGTTATTTTGTCTAAAACAGGATCAGATATAGTTGGTTCATTAGAAATAGTTAAACTCTGTTCTAAAGGAAAAGCAGATGCCTTACATGCCAGTAAACCAAACTCAGATAAGAGATCTAAAGAATATTTTCTTTGTGTTAAACAAAGACCTTTATCTGTTTCAATAACTTCAATTCCTAAGAAATACTTAAGTTTTCCCAGATCTTTAATCTGAAATTTATATTTGAGAAAAGTTTTAAACTTTTCAATCTCAATCAAGTTGTTACCAGTGACAATAATATCATCAACATAAACAAGTAAACCAACAAAACTTCCAGAATCATTCTTGACAAATAAAGAGTAATCACTTTTACTTTGCACAAATCCATTTTCAATTAAAGCACTAGTCAACTTAGCATTCCACTGTCTAGGTGCTTGTTTCAACCCATATAAAGATTTTTTAAGCCTGCAAACCCTCTTGTCATTAACATCAAAAAAACCTTCAGGTAAAGACATATAGACAGTCTCTTCTAAATCTCCATACAAGAAAGCATTATTAATATCAAGTTGAAATATAGGCCAATCTTGCTGAACAGCAAGATTTATAAGACACCTAACAGTCACAATTTTAACAACAGGCGAAAAAGTTTCATCAAAATCAACACCTTCCTTTTGATTATAACCCTTAGCAACAAGTCTAGCTTTGTATCTATCAACTTCACCACTAGATTTATATTTAATCTTAAAGACCCATTTAGATCCTATGGCTTTTCTGCCATCAGGCAACTCAACAATATCAAAAGTGTCATTCCTATATAAGGCTTCCATTTCACTATTAATAGCATCTAACCAGTGCTGATACATACAAGCCTCCCAATAATTTTTTGGTTCAAAACTCTTATTTAACTCAACAACAAAACAAAGAGTGTCATTTTTAAGTTTTGCATAAGTAACAAACTTTTCAAGGCCAAATTTGACTTTAGAGTCAACAATGTAATCATTATATTTGTTTGGAAACACAGATGACCTATCTGACTTTCTTAAAGAAGGTTGCTCATTTTGAAGATTGATCCCTGCTGCTTGTTCATGTAAGGGACTGAAACCACCCTCAGAACTTGTCACACCACTTGGTGTTGCAACAGTCTCACCAACTCTGGTAATCCCATTGGAACCAGGAGAATGCCCCATATCATTCTCCATATGGTCAAGAGTTGGACTGCCTAGAGACTGGGAGTAGTTACCATCACTCAAATGATGATCATCTTGAGTATGGTCATCTAAAGGTGTATCATTTTGACCATTATCATCATTGGGTGTGCCAAGGTTATCACAAGTAACTTCATCAAAGAAATTAACATGATCTAAACCCTGACTGAGAGAGTCAGGAGCAGCAGAGAAATTTTTAATCTTGAAAGGAAAAACTTTTTCAAAGAATTTCACATCTCTAGAAAAAACAAATTTTTTCCTTTCAAGACTATAAAGTTTATAACCTTTCTGAAAATTTGAATATCCAACTAAAACACATTTTTCAGCTCTACTACTAAACTTATCATGACTGGTAAGAATAGTAGCAAAAGACAAACATCCAAATACACGTAAGTGACTTAAGTCAGGTTTTCTATTAAAAACAAGATCAAAGGGAGACTTTCCATTCAGCACTGAGGAGGGCAATCTGTTAATCGAATAAGTGGCAGTTAGGACACATTCAGACCAAACCTGAAACATAAGGGATCTTGCCACATTCAAAAGATGCCTATGTTTCCGCTCAACCACCCCATTTTGTTGGCGTGTATAAGCACAGGATGTTTGATGCATAATACCATTATTTTCACAAAATTTATTAAACTGATTATTAACAAACTCAGTACCATTATCACTTCTGAAAATCTTAACACACTTTTCAAACTGTGTTTTTATCAGATTATAGAAAATTTTAAGATAATCAAACACCTCATGCTTACTTTTAAGTAAGTAAACCCATACAGCCCTGGTGAAATCATCCACAATTGTTAAGAAAAAAGTATGTCCTGCTTTACTTTTAACTTTATAAGGACCCCAAAGATCAAGATGAACGAAATCACCAAGAGCTTCAGTTTTATGGTCACTTAAAGGAAAGGATTCTCTAGTTTGCTTGGCCTTTTGACAGATGTCACAAGGACCACTTTCAGTTTTATTTTCAAAACCAATTTCACCATTTAACACTGCAAGAACTTGATCAGAAGGATGACCAAGCCTGCAGTGCCATATTTGCTTGGTCAAACTACAAGTAATACTAGAATTCTTAAATCCTAGACTAGTACCTTGATTTCCATCAAAGTAATACAGACCATCTTTTTGTCTACCAATCCCTAGAACACTCATTCCCCTCAAATCCTGAGGTAACACATAACGTTGTGATTCATCAAAAGCAATAACATATTTGCTATCTCTAGCCACTTTATGCATAGACATCAAACTAACACAGTATTCTGGAACTACCAAAACATCATATAGAGTTAAGTTTTTGGTTAAGGCCATATTTCCAACTTTGGTGATCAAAGCCTCAGTTCCATTAGGATGTGAGACTTTGATTCCAAGTTTGGAAATATCAATAACATTAACCAAAAACTTATCTGTATATGTAAGATGTTGATTGGCACCAGAATCAATAATAAGCCCAGCTGCAACAAGTGCAGACCTAAACTTACTATTGTTACAAAAAAAATATTTGAAAATTCTGATTAAAAAACTTGCTATTGTTTAAAACAATACCTGCCATATTGGCATGTACTCCTTTTCCATTTCCATCACTACTAACAGAGTTTTCTTTAATCAAAGATATTAGTTTGGAAATCTGTTCATCAGAAAATGTAGAAGTAGAACTAGAACCAACAGAATTGTTGTTATTAATGAACCGTTTATTAAAATTCTGAGCACCCTGATTATTATTATTATTAGTTCTTCTGTTTTTACCAAAATCAGGCGGATAACCAATGAGCTTAAAGCATCTATCAATAGTATGTCCATTAAAACCACAGTGCTCACAAACTAAGGTAGGACCACCAGTAGTCCTCCTATTTTCATTATTCCTAGGAGCATTATTAGTTCTAGAAGAATTCCCAAAAGATGGAGTCCTCTGAGAATTCCCCCTGTTAGGAACACTGGAGTTAAACACAGTTGACTGAGACCTCTGAGTAGTCCCAGCAACTGAACCAGTGACCACAAATCTGTGAGACTCCTCACTAGAAATAATAGCAAAAGCTCCCTTAACATCAGGAAGAAGATCTCTAGCCAAAATGTTACTTCTAATTTGCATATAAGAATCATCTAAACCCATCAAGAACTGCACTAATTTCATTAATTGACTATGTTTTTTAAAGTCCTCAGCAGCATGACAAGTACATCTAGGTAATTGAACTAAAGCATCAAATTGTTTCCACAATGTACTCAATTTATTAAAGTATTCAGCAATAGAGCAACCATTTTGAGTCAAAGAGTTAATCTTATGATGCAAATTAAATGTAACAGAACCATCAACTCTATCAAAAGTTTCCTTGAATTCAGTCCACACATCAGAAGCTCTTTTTGAAAAGATTTGCCCAAGAAACAATTCTTCTGATATGGAATTTAAAATCCATCCCAAAACAACAACATTCACTCTGTCCCATTGTCTACCTAAGACTTCATCAGTATTAGATCTACTACATGATCCATCTATAAAACCAGTCTTATTTTTTCCCTCTAAAGCCAACAACATAGCACAAGACCACACATTATAGTTCTCAGTACCTTTTAGTTTTATAGACACAACAGTAAAGGTGGCAGAATCATTAGGATGCAGATGTAAAGGATGACTGAGGTCAAGTTTAATAATTAAAGTAACTGGAACATCATCCTCATCATCAGTATCATGCACAGAAGCAGGTGGTGTAGAGTTATGAATAGACATAATAGAAACAAATATAAATGCAACACAAACACACAAGAAAGGAACAAGAAAGTAGTTCCCAAGCTTCCTTGCCACTCAAGGTGGTAGGTCAAGGGCTGAGCACACAAGAAATAAAAAAACAGATAACAACAACAAAAAAAACAGATAACACCTAAAAAAACACAACTTTAACAATCCCTGAATCCTACTCCCCGTCAATCTAAACAAGAAATAAGAAAAGAAAAAGTAAAGTAAGAGCGTGAGAGGTGTTACAGTGCACACAAGAGACCAATGCGCAGCGGAACAAGCCAGATTGTGATCTTGATTCACTTAGTCAAGAATCACAACCCACACGATCTCAATCAACCAGAATCAATAACCACCAAACCCTAATTTTTCAAGAATTAGGGAAACCACCAACAGAATCACCAAGATTCACCAATAACCAATCAAGAACTCAAAACCAACCACTAGCAGAACCAGAGATCAAAGAACCCCCAAATCTTAATCAAACCCTAATTTTCTCAAAAATTAGGCGTTTTAAAAAAACCTTTTTGAATTGATCAATTAGAACCAAGAATCACTAATTAACCACGGTTAATTTGGTTTAATCAAAGCAATTTTGAAAAACCCCCAAATTTTAGGAACCCTAATTTTTCCGAAATCGTTTTTTTAAAAAGAGCAAGATGAAGAACCTTGCTATGATACCATGTAGAAAATCACAAGTTTACCCAGAAACAACTCTTGAATCTCAATTCAAGAACCAAATTTATTACTCAACCAAAATCACAAGATCAATAAGAAACTGATCTTAATCAATCTCTATAACCAAACCAAACTATTAAGAACCAACTCACAAATCTTACCCACTACTATTCAGTTGGTAAGCTATTGACTAAATATCAATAGTACTATTACAATGACCTCACAAACTCTCAAGAAGAATGAATTACAGATTTTAGGTGATATGTGAACAACAAGAGAACTGTGTGAAACTCTGGTGATAAACGGCTTGTGAAGATAATGAAACCCTAGCAGAGATGGAAGCTTATATAGCCTTGACCAATGAACTTTAGCAGCTTGTCAGCTTTAGTCCTTAATCTTTATCCACTTGCTACTTCCACCCAAACTTCATCTAACACCACATATCTGAAAATAAGAGAATGACACAATAAGTCCCTGTTAATTATGTGTTCCAGATTTAGAGTTATTTTCAACAATATTCGATATCTAAAATGTAACTACATAATCCGAAAAAGAGAATCAATGTGACGAGCATTATAAGGCTCAACACCAACTAACCAACGTAGCAAAACCCCCTTTTCGGTTTAGCATTCTCCGAGTCTAGTGAGAAAAAAGTTTCTCTATTCCTCAACCAAAAATGCCCAATCATGAATGATTTAACGAAAACAGTTTCTTGATTCCTCAACTGAAAACGACTGTTCATGAAATGATTTAACGTTGACAATAACATGTAATAAATTCTTGGAATATCATGAACAAAAGCTTTTGTTAAAAAAAATAATAGAAGAAAATTAATGAACAATACCAATTAATGAGAGGATTAAGACATACGTAGTTTTGTTAATCGACATAGGTAATAACCCACTCATTATATAGTATTAGTATCAACTTGCCCAACTCACATTACTTTAGTATATAAGCTACCAAGTATTTCTTTCTACTAACAATGTGGGATTAGAAAGAAGCTTTTATCAAAAAATGTTTATAACAGGTAAGCTACTAAGTATTCCTTACTTCTCCACCACTTTCCTCAGACATTTTAAAGATTTTTACATGCTTCATACTTCTATAAATCAAGACCTTTTACCAATGAATTTAACATGCCTTTTTTTAGTATGTAATATTCGATTGATAGCGTATTTAGCAGCTAAAAAAAAGGCAATGTGATTTACTTCATGCATCGTTACCATAGTCTAGATTAACGTGCATTTAATGAAAAATGAGAGTCGGAATTAGGGTTGCGTTTCATGTACATGAAAATTTTGCATGAGGGTCTCAAGAGCGAAGCTTGTCTTGAGTTTTTGTCAAGTCTCGATGACTAACCATAGTATGAAAGCGTGGCTGAAAAATACATTTACTGAACCACTACAAGTGTTAGCATGGAAGTTGCAATATATACATGACAAACCGAGAAGCCAGTAAGTGTACTATTTTTATTTAGCCAAAGACATGGTCTAACACGCCTCCTTGAATAAAGTTAGTTGTCGTGATTATCTAATGACCAGGCAAGCGTCGAAAACAGTTTTTACTCGTAGGTTTGCAATGGCAAAATCCATGGTGTTTATGGGGCTTTTAAGCCTTTTATTTTTTATCCAAAACATTGATGTATCTGATGAATTCGTCGTTAGAGGTTGGGGTGTTTGGAGTCTTGAATCGACTACATGTAAACAGTGGAAAGAAAGAAGCCGTTTGCAACTTGGTGAAACCATCGTTAAGTGTTCGACTTGATGATATATCTATGCATTATTGTTTGTAAAATTGAGATCAAAACGCACTTCTTATACATGTTAATGTTGGTAATTTTGTAGTGTACATGTATGTGGCAGACAAGAGCTTAATGGTGAAAGTAAATCAAGAAGATTGCATCATATGCAACAGACCATCATCCATTAATGCAACAAAGTATCACGATGGTTAGTGGAACAAGGGCCGAAACAACAACAAGATTATCATTCATGTCACGACAGACCTATCGCGCTCAACGCCAACAGATCCAAGCCTTCCAACTCCAGCTCCAATGTTCGAATTCGAAAGTTATACATTCTTTTGGGCTTGCTTTTAACCGTTTGTGATCAATTCACATATCATATACTTTGATACAAAACTTTTCATGTAAAACTAATCACTCGTACATTAATGGAGTGTTTAACACGCGCACAACTAATTAATATTGCATGCTAATAAAAAAATAAGTGTGTAAAACATTAGTCGCTCATTAGAAACTTTAGTATATTAACTTACAATTTTTTTTTTTTTGTTCGCTATATTGAAATTAAAAAGATGACAAATTAAATACATTTTATAAATGATTATTCCAATTTAAAAATATAGTTTGGAAGTTCTATATAACTTAAAATATAAAGACATAAAAAACAGATAATCGTACGCAATTTTGTTTGAGTATTTTCCTCACCATCCCTTGAAATCTTTTTTATTTTTCAAGTGAAAATTCTCCTACATGTTAAGTATTAATAAAGTCATATGAGTGATGTATTGTGCGGTTGGACTAGTGGTCAAATGGTTCACATGGTAAGTGAAAGTCCCAAGTTCGATACTAGAGCGAAGTCACTTCACTCGCCACATGAGCCCTTGGACCACTTGTTATACTCATAAATATTTTTGTTTTTTTCCCCTTTGCATTAACTTTCCTAGTTTCAGGTTTTTCATCAAATTATTTGCCCTTTTTTTTTTGAGGAGCAACGAATTTAATAAAATGTTCACCACAAAAAAAAAAAAAAAAAAAAATGTGTTTGTCTTGTGAGTATTTTCAATGCATTTAACAAGAAAGACTTTTTGTCATTTTTTCAAGTCATTGGTTTTATTCATTTCAAAATATCAAAAAGCTATCTTCAAACTCCTTTTCTGAAGTGAAATGATTTACACACTCTAAGTTTTGATTGACACATTCCGATCTTTGCAATAAATAGTTGTGCATATATTACAAGATGTTTACTGTACTTGTATATTAGTGTGTGTCAATCAAATTTTGGAGTGTGCAAATCATCTCAATTTTCCAAACGATTGACATATGCTCAACTATACATATTTTGGTCGAAACAGATAATAAGTTTGTGAGTGTAACTATAAATATTATGAGAAATTGTTATTCTGTTCTTTGTAGGTGCTTTCAGGAAATCAGTGAGGAATAGGAAGATTGTTGAAGATTTATGGAAAATTAATTTGAAGACCAATAAGACTAACAAAAGTCCAAGATAACAAGAAACATAGTTTCAGAAAACTGCCCATTATGAGCTCAAAACTCTGCAAATCTAGCCCAAGTTGCAGCCCAGCTAGTAAATTACGCCCAACTCATTAATCGAGTTCAACAAGAAAATCGAGGAATGATAAAGGAAGATGACACTACAAGTCTCGAGAGCGAACCTTGTCTTGAGTTTTTGTCAAGTCTCGATGACTAACCGCAGTATGAAAGCGTGGCTAAAAAAATGCATTTAGTAAACAACTACAAGTGTAAGCATGGAAGTCTCAAGCCTTCAGTAATGTACTAATGTTATGACATGGCCTAACGGTCCCTCGACTAAAGTTAGGAGTCGTAATTAGCTAATGTCCAGAACCACTAGACCACTCTAGAGGCTGAAGAAACATTACAAAGAAAACTATCCATTTATATAATTCGATCTATATATTGTACGTGCATGTAAGTACAAAACAAATTAGCAAATTTTAATAGTATTACGTAATTAAAATAAAGAAACTTAATAGTAATTTATCTTGCATGGTATTCTGATAACAAAATATGTAAATATACCAAATTAAATTCACATATATTTTAAACTTTTACGTATTTATCGATGATATTTTCAATAGTTTTTGAAATTACGGGACTAGCATTATAAGGCTCAACGCCAACCAACCAACCAACGCAACAAAACCCCCTTTGCAGTTTAGCATTATCCGAGTCAACTGGGAAAAAAGTTTCTCGATTCCTAAAATTGAAAACACCTGATCATTAAATGATTTAACATTCACAATAACATGTAATAAATACTTTGAATATCATTAACAAAAGCTTTTGAAAAAAAAAATAATGATTCATACAAGTTAACGTATGATGAATCATGAGGCATGTAGTTTAGTTAATCCACAAGCTTGTTGATCCACTCGTTAACATAGTATTTGTATCAACTTACTCAACCCACATGACTTTAGTATATAAACTACCAAGTATTCCTTTCTACTACCGATGTAGGACTAGAAAGACGATTTAATTAAAAAAAAATGTTTATAACACATATAGATTGTTCACTTTTTTAAGCCATAGTTCTTTATTCATCTCCACTCAAACTCCCTCCAACTTCCTTACTTCCTCACCACTTTCCTACGATATTTTTAAAATGTTTACATGATTCATAGTTCTTTAAATCCACACATTTTACCAATGAATTTAGCATGCTTTTTTTAGTATATATTATTCGATTGATAGCGTATTAAGCAGCTAACAAAAACAGGTAATATGATTTAATTCATGCATCGTTACCATAGTTTAGAACGTGCATTCAACGAAAACTGAGAGTCAGAATTAGGGCTGTGGTTCATGTACATGAAATTTTTGCATGAGGGTCTCAAGAGCGAAGCTTGTCTTGAGTTCTTGTCAAGTCTCGATGACTAACCATAGTATGAAAGTGTGGCTACGAATGCATTTACTGAACCACAAGTGTTAGCATGGATCCCGATTGCTAAAAGAAGGTCTTCTAAGAGTGTTATTGCTAAGTTGGTTGTGGCGGCTTGTGCCTACTTTATTTGACAAGAGAGGAATTGGCGTCTTTTTAAGAAGAACAAACGGCCAGTGAAGCAAATTATTGATTGCATTAAGAATTCTATCCGTCTCAAACTCCTCTCGTGCAAATTTACAAAGTCTAACGATGGTGTGCTGGTTTCTAGGCTTTGGAAGTTGCCTGATATGGTGTTTATCTAATGTTGATGGCTGTTATGACTTGTTTATGTGTTATTAGGTGGTTGTAATTGCTAGCTAGTATTCATATGGCATGTCATATGATTTAGAGGTTGTTCAAGCTTGAGCTTGAGGTTAATGTGGTAGCCAACCACATTCCATTGTACTTATTGGGTTTTTTGAGCCTTTAATATATTTTATCAGGGTAAGTCCCATTTACCCAAAAAAAGTGTTAGCATGGAAATCTCAATCCTTCAGTAATGTTATGACATACATTATAAACCGATCAAGAAGTCGGTAGTCGTACTATTTTTATTTTGTGATTATGAATAGAGTTTTTGGGCCAATTATTATTTTACGAACCAACAATGAAACTATTTTTATTTTGTGATTATGAATAGAGTTTTTGGGCCAATTATCATATGCAACACACCATCACCCACTGATGCTACAAATTCTAGCGATGGTTACTCGGTGGTCAAGTTGAACCAAACCGGGCCTAAATATTCCATTAGTGGAATAGTCAAAATCAACGACGACAAGATTATCATTCATGTCATAACTGGTCAAAGGCGTTCTCCTCCAGCTCAAGCTCAAACTCAAACTCTAGCAAGTAAAGAAGGATTCTTATATTTTGTTTTCTTCGCTCTAGGCTTTACATCATGCATTGTGTTCTTAGTTGTGATGGCGGTGTGGATTGGCATTTTGATTTTTGAGGAGAGTCAAAAGAGGCAGCGAATTGGGCCGATTAACAACCTTAACAACTTGAGTACACAAATAGTTCCATGGCCAATGCTCTAATTATCTAATCGTACGAGCTTCTTATAATTCGATCTATATATTGTACGTGCATGTAAGTACAAAACAAATTAGCAAATTTTAATAGTATTACGTAATTAAAATAAAGAAACTTAATAGTAATTTATCTTGCATGGTATTCTGATAACAAAATATGTAAATATACCAAATTAAATTCACATATATTTTAAACTTTTACGTATTTATCGATGATATTTTCAATAGTTTTTGAAATTACGGGACTAGCATTATAAGGCTCAACGCCAACCAACCAACCAACGCAACAAAACCCCCTTTGCAGTTTAGCATTATCCGAGTCAACTGGGAAAAAAGTTTCTCGATTCCTAAAATTGAAAACACCTGATCATTAAATGATTTAACATTCACAATAACATGTAATAAATACTTTGAATATCATTAACAAAAGCTTTTGAAAAAAAATAATGATTCATACAAGTTAACGTATGATGAATCATGAGGCATGTAGTTTAGTTAATCCACAAGCTTGTTGATCCACTCGTTAACATAGTATTTGTATCAACTTACTCAACCCACATGACTTTAGTATATAAACTACCAAGTATTCCTTTCTACTACCGATGTAGGACTAGAAAGACGATTTAATTAAAAAAAAATGTTTATAACACATATAGATTGTTCACTTTTTTAAGCCATAGTTCTTTATTCATCTCCACTCAAACTCCCTCCAACTTCCTTACTTCCTCACCACTTTCCTACGATATTTTTAAAATGTTTACATGATTCATAGTTCTTTAAATCCACACATTTTACCAATGAATTTAGCATGCTTTTTTTAGTATATATTATTCGATTGATAGCGTATTAAGCAGCTAACAAAAACAGGTAATATGATTTAATTCATGCATCGTTACCATAGTTTAGAACGTGCATTCAACGAAAACTGAGAGTCAGAATTAGGGCTGTGGTTCATGTACATGAAATTTTTGCATGAGGGTCTCAAGAGCGAAGCTTGTCTTGAGTTCTTGTCAAGTCTCGATGACTAACCATAGTATGAAAGTGTGGCTACGAATGCATTTACTGAACCACAAGTGTTAGCATGGATCCCGATTGCTAAAAGAAGGTCTTCTAAGAGTGTTATTGCTAAGTTGGTTGTGGCGGCTTGTGCCTACTTTATTTGACAAGAGAGGAATTGGCGTCTTTTTAAGAAGAACAAACGGCCAGTGAAGCAAATTATTGATTGCTAAGTTGGTTGTGGCGGCTTGTGCCTACTTTATTCACACAGAATCCCATGGGATTCACTGTCAATCCCATAGGATAAATAATGAATATTTGTTATCAAGTTTTTATATTGTGTTTTTTTTTTTTTTTTTTTTTTTTTTATGTAGATGCTGAAGAAAAGAAGAAGATATTGAAGAGTAGTGTTGCTTTAAAGAGAAAGAAGGTCGATTCTTCCAGTTCTAATGAAGATTCAAGTTTGCCACCAAGATATTGTTACACAAGATTAATATTCATGCTGATAATTACGCTGGTGAAGCTCCTGGAACCTGGAATTGTGGTTTGGTTGCCGAGTCTAAAGAGCAGAATCACCGATTGAGGGTATTGAGATTCAAGTTTGCCACCAAGATATTGTTACACAAGATTAATATTCATGCGGATAGGATGTATGAATTAGCATTGGAGTTTGATAAACTTCATCCTGATGACAAGAGGTCTATAGTTCTTTCAGCATTTAGGAATAGAGATGAACGTGACCTCAAATTCTAGATGTTTGTCTTTTGTTAATGGTAGCTCTGGAATTTGATAAAAGCTTACTGTAATTGTTGAAGCACTAAAGAATAGGGATTGAACAATTGTCCAGTTAGGCGTTAATAGTATGTTAGACGAGAACATGTGAATGGTAGTCTTTTGAAAACTTTGTGAATGGTATAACTGAACTTGTGCATGGTAGAAAACTTATGTCTTTTTATCTGTTCATGTAATGTGAATCCCATGGGATTCATTCATAATCCCAAGGGATTCTATGATTGTAGACTGCATTTAAACGAATTTCAATGAATCCCATGGGATTCATTTTCTAATCCCATGGGATTCTTATAGAATATAGATTTTCTTTCAAGTTATAATCAGATTTTTAAATCTTACGTAATCTTATGTCTTTTTATCAGTTCATGTAAATTCATTTCTGAATCCCATGGGATTCACAATGAATCCCATGGGATTTACCATTGATATACGAATTTTGTAATTTTATATCAAACTTGATATACAACGAATCATGTGGATGGTTGAAGTTATCTTTGGTATTTTATATATAATTCCATTGGATTCATCAATGAATCCCATGGGATTCCCATGGGATTAATCAGAATCCCATTGGATTCATTGATCAGAATCTCATGGGATTAATCAGAATCCCATGGGATTCATTGATGAATCCCATGGGATTCATCACAGAATATAAGTAATAAACAACACATATTCAATTAAAGAAGAAAAGTGACTAACAAAACCATAAATTTCTTTCCAAATAATCTAAATATTCAAGTAAAGAAAAAAGAACTAACATAAAACCAGAATATAAATAGTTTTTTGAAGAAACTACTGGTTTCGGTGTTTTCGGCTTTCGCCTATTTGGGTTATCCGGACAAGTTGTTTTTGTGTGCAAGTTGGTCTTCAGTCCACAATAGCCACAAACCTTCTCTTGTTTCTTTTTAACTCCAAGCGCTTTTTCTTTCTCACTCTTTCGCCTTTTATTGCGTTCCTTTTCTGTAATATTCCCTTTCTTGCCTACCCTTGTTGGATTGTTAACATTTTTTTCGTCAGGTTTAGAAATGGAATAATGTTCTTCAATCACATCTCGTGTTTCTCTTGAAGGATGATTTGGCACCTCAGCCTGCACTTCTGTTTTCAATTTCTTCAACTTTTCTACAAAATACCCCATCTTCTCTACATTTTCGCCTAACCTGAATAAACATTCATCCACCACAGAAGTTGCTTCATTTGTAAGTCTTTCAACTTCTACATTTTTTCCTCATATCTGTTTATTTTCCTTCTCAATTCAGGCGGTATTATATCCCTTGTCCAACGCCTCAAAATATACTGTTCTGGATTGACATTAATATCCCGGTTCTTGAATACACAGAATATGTGTCTGCATAGAAAACCAAATCGGGCAAAATGTCTGCAAGTGCATACCACTGACCCATCTTCTATATTTCGCAGCACCTTTTTTAAACAAAAAAACAAAGAATTAAAGTTTAAAAATTCATCCTGAATCAAATGTGATTCATACTGAATCCCATGGGATTCATTCAGAATCCCATGGGATTCATGCAGAATCCCAAGGGATTCCCATGGGATTCATGCAGAATCCCATGGGATTCATGCAAAATCCCATGGGATTCATACAGAATCCCATTAGATTATTGATTCACAGATGATTCATGTTGAATAACAGGAAACATACCTTATAGTCTATAAATGTTCTCTTTGCTTCTGTTTCTTCTTCCTCTGCTAGTTCTTTTGCAAGTTCCTTGTTAATGATTCTGTAAAGCCACGGATTTCTGTCTCTAATAATGACAATCTCACAACCTTCTTCTATCTTTAAATCTTGAATCGTGCAAGTCCAGCATCCTTCATATATTTCCTTTTGAACAAGAAGATACATCGTTCTAGTATACACTTTTGATGCATGACGTTCAATCTCTAACTGTGTTAAACGTTGTGGAGCCGCGTCAAATGTTTTAAAATCCAAATGTTCTTGCCTATATCGCTGTCTTTCCATTGCTGATTCATATGACATCATAAAACTAACTAGCGTTGCTCCTGGGCTAGTGAAACTTTTGAAAAATGAGTTCTCACTCTCGGACCTTGATGTAGTTCTCATCAAACCAAACAATGGCGAATCGATAAAATAACCAGGAATCCAAATTTCTCTTAGGTTAAACATTTTGGTCATCCATTTGTGATTTTGCAAAGCGAAATCTTCTATCAACTTAGCACATCTCTTTTCAAATTCCAACGGTTCGATGAACATATTCCAAATAATTTTGTTTAAACGCTTCTTGAAATCTGTTTCTACGTATATTTCTTTACAAATCTGTTTTTGATAAAGATTGTTTTAGAATCTTATTACAAGCATAGGTATCATGATACAAATCTGTGGGATTCACATTTAATCCCATGGGATTCACACAGGATTCTGTATGAATCCCATGGGATTCATTGATGAATCCCATGGGATTCACAGTTAATCCCATGGGATTCACAGTTAATCCCATGGGATTCATCAATGAATCCCTTGGGATTCATCAATGAATCCCATGGGATTCATACAGAATCCCATGGGATTCATACCGGATCCCATGGGATTCTGTGTGAATCCCATGGGATCCTGTATGAATCCCATGGGATTCATACAAAATCCCATGGGATTCATACAAAATCCCATGTTATTAATCTATATATGACGTGATAAAAAACACATTTTTTGTAAACTTGATAAATTACCTTTGCTGGAATCTTTTGGTGAATATGCCACATGCAAAGTCGGTGTTTCGATTTTTTGAAAACAGCTTCAATGGCCCTCTTCATAGCTCCATCTTGATCGGTTACCACCATGGTTGGTTCTTTCTTAAAAGCAGTCATAAATGCTTTTAGTAGCCATGTGTATGATTCAGTGTCTTCATGTAATAACATTCCCGATCCAAGAGTGACGCATTTTCTGTGATTATCGACTCCTGTGAATGGTACAAACACCATATTGTACCTAAAAATAATATAAGTTTTAGTGACTCAATCCAATGTGACTTCATATCCAATCTCAAGGGATTCATTGGGAATCCCATGGGATTCTGTGTGAATCCCATCTGAATTCATAAAGAATCCATGGGATTCTTTATGAATCCCATGGGATTCACACAGAATCCCATGGGATTCCCAATGAATCCCATGAGATTCTGTATAAATTCCATGGGATTTATACAGAATCTATTGTAATTAAAAAACAAAAAACACTTACTTGTTACACCTAAATGTCGCATCAAATGATACAATGTCTCCAAACTCCTTATAATAGCATTTTGCAACTTCATCAGCCCAAAACAAAGCCACTAACTCACTGTTTTCTACCTTATACTGAAACGTAAAGTTCGGCACATATATCTTTCGGTTTTCCATTTTATTTATAAGCATTTGTGCGTCACTTTCTCCTATGAACATATTAACATCCCGCAGTTCATTCTTAAAATCATCAACTGTCCCGTGAACATATTCATACCCACCTTTCATACTAGTTAACAAGTTGTGAGCCCTTGTTTGTATGCATTTGGTAAAAGCATATGGTTGTGTTCTTCAATAAACTTAAGTATCTTGTATCTTCCAGAAACGATATCCAATTCTAACCTTATACGAGCTCTACAACCTGTAAAAAACATTTAAAATAAAAATTAGTTATACAAAAAAAACATTAAGAATCCCATGGGATTATGAACACATCCCATGGGATTCTGTATGAATCCCATGGGATTCACAGTTAATCCCATGGGATTCACCCAGAATCCCATGGGATTCACCCAGAATCCCATGGGATTCACAGTTAATCCCATGGGATTCACACAAAATCCCATGGGATTCACAGTTAATCCCATGGGATTCTGCATGAATCCCATGGGATTAACTGTGAATCCCATGGGATTCAGAATTAATCACATGTCATTCAGAATGAATCCCATGGGATTCAACATTATTCTTATGAATATGGATAGTTTTCCAACCTGTTACATGAATAGTTGTATTTCTCTTCTGTTTGCCACTGTTTTTTGCATCCAAAGTGTCGATATTAACATGTCTTGGTGATCCTTCTTTGTTGCACATGATGTATTTGAGTGTTACAACTCCAGATTTTGTTAATTTTTGTCCTGCTTTTTTTATTTGAAAACCTCCTGCTTCAGCGTACTTACTATACATATCTATAGCTTCGTCTATAGTATCATAGCTTTTTCCCTCTTCCGGTACAGTTATTCCTTCATCTACATGAGGCTTCCAATATACTGTTCCGCCCGGTGTCTCAATGTGTTCATACAAAGTTGGTTTTGGTGTTTTCATAGAATCTGTATATAAAAATCAGAATATCAAGGGATTAAGATAATTAAAAACTCAATTATTAAATTATTAAATTTAATTCTGAATCCCATTTAGAAATTTATCATGTACAGAATCTCATGGGATTCACACATAATCCCATGGGATTCACACAGATTCCCATTTGATTCTTTATAAATACCTTGAGATACATTTATAAATTTATCCTGTATAGAATGTCAGAATCCCATGGGATTTACACATAATCCCATGGGATTCACACAGATTCCTATTTGATTCATTATAAATTCCTTGATATACATTTATAAATTTATACTGTTCAGAATCCCATGGGATTCACACAGATTCCCATTTGATTCTTTATAAATTCCTTGAGATACATTTATAAATTTTTCCTGGACAGAATCCCATGGGATTCACACATAATCTCATGGGATTCACACAGAATCCCATGGGATTCACACAGAATCCCATGGGATTCACACATAATCCCATGGGATTCACACATAATGAATGAATCATACGGGATTAATAATGAATCAAATGTGAATCTGTGTGAATCCCATGGGATTATGTGTGAATCCCATAGGATTTACACTTCTCTTAAATCATTACTCAAAAAAATTATAATTAATCCCATACGATTCATTCATTAATAATGAACCCTTCATTAATAATGAATCAATGATCAATACAGAATCCCATAGGATTCAAGGTAAATCCGATGGGATTTACACTTCTCTTACAACATTAAACAAAAAAAAAATTAAATTCCATGGGATTTTACCATGAGGTTCTTTTACAGAAGCATCTTCATCTTCATCTTCTGGTAAATCACCTTCTGTAACTAAATCTTCTACTGGATCTTCGATTAAGTGATTTTCATCTATATCATTGATTATTGATGAATCCGACGGGTTTGTTGTTGAATCCGACTTATTTGTTGATGAATCCGTCGGTAATATTGATGAATCCGACGGATTCGTGGTGATTCCGGCGAGGTTTTGTTGATGATTCCGGCGAGGTTTTCATGAATCCGATGGTGTTGTTGATGATTCCGGTGGTGTTGTCGATGATTCCGGCGAGGTTGTTGATGAATCAGTCAGATTCATTATTTTCCGGCGAGATTTACCGGCGACGGTTATTGAGAGAGAAAGTTATGATGAATCCGGTGTTTTTGGTTTGGATGAGAGAGAAAGTGAGGTGATAAATGAGAGGAATTTTTGTTTTTATGTAGATAACTGATTTTACTATCTTGCCCCTCTTTGTATTTTTTGGACTCATCTCAGCCAATAGATGGAGGAGGATTGGATGGTTAGGATTTAATTTTAACTCTCTATTTTAAGCCTCATTTTTGTTGTTAAATTAAATTCTGCACAGGGCCTTCGTAAACTCAGAGACGTCACTAAACATAAGTATAAAAGTTGAAGTACACAGAAAAATTAAACAAAGTTGACGTTGACCAGAAAATGCAAAAATTGAAAAATTGTGCAAATATGCAAGTCAAATCTTTAAGGACTAAACATGCCTAAGTATAAACTTGTTTATGTGTAATAAACTTAAAATGTGAAAAATATCAAACGTTAGAAAATCCCACACCCTCCCCTCGTCACACACTCATACACCATCGAATCAAACACCTCACTCGAATCATCATTTTCTTTTCGAATCTTGCATAAGGTAAAATGTTGTTTATCTTCATCAAACAAATCAAGTTTTCATTACGAATCGAATTCTAGAACCCTAAAAATCGATTTAGGGTTCTTGAAAATCAAAACTTGATAAAACTTGAAAACCTCCTGGCTGTCTCTGCACCCCTACCTCCTTTATCACTGAGCGGTCATTTAGGGGCCTTCCAAGAAAATAGATTCTGCGAGATCGTTTTCGTATGAGTAAAAGATTGTATTTACAGATTGTAAATGACATTGAATCACAATTTGAATGGTTTCAAAAGGGTCAAGACGCGTTTGGAATTTTGCATTTCATTAAATAATATTTTGGATTTACACAGGGGTAGAAGGCAAACGGGCAACAAGCTGCGCCGCTAGCCTTTTTTGAATTGCAAAACCGATTCTCTTAAAAATAACATCTGTGGATCTAGGTGTCATAACATTACTATGCATAACACGCTCAACTCTATTAAGGAACTCCACTGCCTCGGGTGCAAGAAAACCAAAAGTATCAAACGCGAAAGGAATAAAAACATGTTGATTTTCAATGCACGCTTTCTCGTGTTTTATCACTTTGTTTGAGGCGGCTTTCAAAGCAGCCTGTCCTACAGTAAACCCCCGACTGCTCAAACCCACGAGAGGAGAAACCCCAGTTAGATCCACACAAGCGTGTTTCCCTCCAACCCATCCGAAAACCAAAACGTCTGCTCGTCTGAGTGTGGATCTTCCATCCAACGGGTCAGTCAAAAAGTTCACTGGTGCTTCTTTTTTGGCGGAGATCTCGGCACACCTACATATGTCAAAAAGAACGTTTTTATTTCTTTTTTCATTTTGTTTCATTTAAAATTTGTATTATGCGCGTTTTAGTGTAATTTTATGGGTAATTTTGCATGTACTTTGTATTATAAACACATGAATCAGACCCATCAATTAAGTGCAAAAAGGAGGATCGATGAGCAAGACTATTACAGAGCTTCTTAATCGTCCCGTGCACCTATATAAGTTCTTGAAAATCAAAACTTGATAAAACTTGAAATTGGTTGAGGTCTTTTGATATTCTTGGGGTTACAAGACTTTTGTGTATGTTTTTATTAATCAAAATGAGGATCCATCTCCATTATTAATCTTCGGTAAACTTTCTTTTCAGTATCTCCGCCTCTGCGCCCATGTATATGGTATCACCCTTAAAGTTCTCTGTTAATTATTTTTAGGCATTCCAACCAGTCGATAAGAACATTGTGTTTTGTTTGCGTTTGTTGTTATTTTGATTTGTTGTCATCTGTGCTTAGCTCGTTGATGGTTGTATGCGGGTTGATGGGTTTAGTTGACAAACCCTTTGTGAGTTGTGATTTGTGAAATTGTTGCTGTCAGTGACTCTAGGAGATTTATCTGCCGTTGACTCTGAGACAGTTGGTCAAAGGGTGTTGTTGTTGTTGAGTGGTCATTTTACACTTTTTGACGCCTTTATGTTTATTGAGCCCTAAAATATGAGCATTGATGCATTGATGGCCAATTTACTATTATATGTAAGTTGAATTGATGGCCAATTTTGACTAATTAGCTAAAACAATATTATATGACTTTGAACCTAGATATAACTTGATCTATTGGCATGAACTCGGACTTTGAGTAGAAGGCCTTTTTTTTTTTTTTTTTTTTTTTTTTTTTGATGTTAATGCGGTGTTTGTGTATTAAATGTAATAAAAAATATTGGAAATGTGTATGTAATAAGTATGCGCCTCACCTACGTAAAACCCAGGTCTTGACTATAATTACATGTCTTTAAAACCGTTTTATTTTGTCGTTTTGCTGTTATGCTCACCTGGTTGATATTGACTTCTTTCTACTTTCTACCACCCTAGTGTGGGGGAGTGGCCGTCCCCCACCGTTTGAAAAGTAAATATGTATATAAGTTCCAAAAAAAAAAAAAAAAAAAAAAAAAAAAAAAAAAAAAAAAGATTGTATGTACAAATAAATAAAGTGAAAAATAAAATCCAAATTTCCACAGTTAGCATCGAATATTAGCTTTTTCCATTCAGAGATTCGGCATAATAGCTGGGACTTTGAATATTGAGGACAATATTCAGTTCTAGTGTGGGGGGGGGGGGGAATTCTTGCGAATTTTATCACAAAACTTTCTAAGTACCCCCATTTTTAGGCCTAAATTTTTCAAAAATTTTTCACTTTATTTCAAAATTTTTTGTGGTAATCAGTCCGCCAAAGTCTAAATGACAAATGGATTGGCTAGTCCAGGAGCAAACGGCTCTTGGTAAAGACATCTCAAACCCGTTGATGGCTGGCAATTTGCCAAAAATTGTATGGTTCCTCAGCTCCCCCGTATCCTCATAAGCAAATGAGTTGGCTAGCCCACAAGATTATGGCTTGTGGTAAAGGCAGTGGAAAATCCATAATTGGTATTCAGCTCACCAAGATGTTGACTTAGTCCATCAAGATGCTGGCTAGTCCAGAAGCAAACGGCTTTTGGTAAAGACAAATCAAATCCGTTGACAGCTGGTGGTTTGCTCAAAATCACACGGTTATCAGGTGTGCCACAGTTCTTACACCTGGCTACTCCAGAAGTGATGGCTTTTGGTAAAGAGTTTCAAATCCATTAAGTTTTTCTCAAAAGATTGCTAGGGACTAGCAATGTTTTAGTGTGGGGGATTGATGAGTGTGTAAATACTCATCACTTTTACCATTTCTGAACTGCCAAAACATCCAAAAACACTCAATAATGAATTAAAACCGTTCTCTCTCTCTCACCCGTAACCCTAAATCGTTATTCCGCCGTTATTCCGTCGTTATTCTACCATTTAAATGGATATTCGTGAAGAAATAGCGCAATCTAATCTGGTATATTTTTGTCTCATTTTTTAAAATCAGTCATTATTTTGAATTTTTGTTATCGATTAGGTTATTTTTTTAATTGATTAGCTTATTTTGTGGTTTTATTAGCTTATTTTGTTACTGAATGAGCGTTTTGATTAGGTTATGTTAGCGAGTAGATTAGATTTTAGGATTAGTTAAAATTTTCTGATGTAATGACTGTTTAGATTAGCTTATTTTTGTTATGGGATTGTAGTTGATGTAATGAAATAAGTTTTATAGTTTTTGCTTATTTTTTGGTTTGTGATAAGCATAAGAAGATAAGCAAATGGGATTTTGTCAGTGTGTTTAAGAATAATCCCATGGGATTATCACTGAATCCCATGGGATTCACATAGAATGAGTTTTTAAGAGTAATCAGTGTGTTTTTTATTAGGAGTCAAATATCAGTGTGTTTAAGAATAATCCTAAAATTTTATGATAAGGCGGTGGTGTAGCTATAAAATTTTTAGATGCGAGCGGTTTACCTTGTGTTTGTTTTGAATGATTTACTGTTAAGAGATTGATAAGGTCGTTGATGATGATTTTGCATAAATCGTGTCTTTTGTTGGGATATAGTTTGCGGTGATGTTGCTATAAAACTTTTAGATGCGCGTCGTGTTTGTTTTGAATGTTTTATTGTTAAGAGATTGATTAGTTTGTTGATGATGATTATGTATGATAGAATGTTTTTTAGTGGTATGTAATTTTAACGAACTCTTTGTTTTGATGTATTTTACGGTTTTCAGCTTGTATGATGTATGTATGAGTCTGTATCTTTGGTACGGTTTAAATTATGTTTGTTTGCTTATTTAACTGTCTTAATGTGTTTGTCTAGTTATATATGTTGTTAGTTGCTTATTTGTCTCAAAACTAATATTACTCTTTTCATCTTAAAATTGATGTAGGTAAAATATATAACCCAAAACCGTTGTCTTCATTTAATCCGTTGTCTACATCACCGGTGAGGCCTCGGTTTAATCCTTTTGATGCAAAATCGAAAAAACAATCACCGGCGAACAAAAAATCGGCTAGTGTTGATCAGGGAAATGAGGTTAGTAAGGCTGCCAAGGACCCTAGTGATGTTATTTCTGCCGTTGTTGCTGATTTGTCTAAGGAGAAGGAGAAGGAAACTGAGAAGGAGGCCGAGAAGGAGAAGGAATCTGATAAGGAGGCCGAGAAGGAGGCTGAGAAAGAGACTGAGAAGGAGAAGGAGAAGGAAACTGAGAAGGAGACCGAGAAGGAGGCTGAGAAAGAGAGTGAGAAGGAGAAGGAGGAGAGTGAGCCGTTGGTTACGTATAAATCAAAGAGGGGTAAGGGGTCAGGTGTTAGTAAGGATAAGCCAAAGAAAAAGGGGCCTGCTGTTGTTATTGAGAAGGAGAAGCCACAGTATAAGAAGCCAAAGGAAAAGGGGCATGATGTTGTTATTGAGAAGGAGAAGCCAAAGAAAAAGGGGCCTGATGTTGTTATTGAGAAGGAGAAGCTACAATATAAGAAGCCAAAGGAAAAGGGGCATGATGATGTTATTGAGAAGGAGAAGCCAAAGGAAAAGGGGTCGAGTGATTCACATGATAAGCCAAAGGATAAGCCACAGGATAAGAAGCTTAAGTTCAAGGTTAACTTGAAGGATAAGCCACAGGATTATCCTGTTTTGAGTTTGGAGAAGCCAGCTGAGGTACAAGTTAAACAGAAGCGCAAAATGGATCCAGTAAAAGTAGATGAGAATAAAAAGAAACAGAAGCTCGAGCAGCAAAAAGGTATAGATTTGTCTTTTTTTAAATTGCATTTTCAGATTTAATATTCATTTTAAATTATAGATATGTATTTGCCTAGTTTAAGTGGTGTTTGGATCGGTTGTTAATGGCTGTAGTTGTTGTTAACTTGTTGATTTTTCTACATCATTTAGTTCACAGTAGGTTATATTAGTCAAGTTATAGCCTAAAATTACTAGGTATAAAGATAAAAGTCAAAATTAGATTCACTGTCAATCCCATGGGATTCACTGTCAATCACATGGGATTCACACAGAATCCCAAGGGATTCACTGTCAATCCCATAGGATAAATAATGAATATTTGTTATCAAGTTTTTATATTGTGTGTGTGTTTTTTTTTTTTTTTTTTTTTTTTTTATTTATTTATTTATTTATTTATTTTTTTTTTATGTAGATGCTGAAGAAAAGAAGAAGATATTGAAGAGTAGTGTTGCTTTAAAGAGAAAGAAGGTCGATTCTTCTAGTTCTAATGAAGATTCAAGTTTGCCACCAAGATATTGTTACACAAGATTAATATTCATGCTGATAATTACGCTGGTGAAGCTCCTGGAAGCTGGAATTGTGGTTTGGTTGCCGAGTCTAAAGAGCAGAATCACCGATTGAGGGTATTGAGATTCAAGTTTGCCACCAAGATATTGTTACACAAGATTAATATTCATGCGGATAGGATGTATGAATTAGCATTGGAGTTTGATAAACTTCATCCTGATGACAAGATGTCTATAGTTCTTTCAGCATTTAGGAATAGGGATGAACGTGACCTCAAATTCTAGATGTTTGTCTTTTGTTAATGGTAGCTCTGGAATTTGATAAAAGCTTACTGTAATTGTTGAAGCACTAAAGAATAGGGATTGAACAATTGTCCAGTTAGGCGTTAATAGTATGTTAGACGAGAACATGTGAATGGTAGTCTTTTGAAAACTTTGTGAATGGTATAACTGAACTTGTGCATGGTAGAAAACTTATGTCTTTTTATCTGTTCATGTAATGTGAATCCCATGGGATTCATTCATAATCCCAAGGGATTCTATGATTGTAGACTGCATTTAAACGAATTTCAATGAATCCCATGGGATTCATTTTCTAATCCCATGGGATTCTTATAGAATATAGATTTTCTTTCAAGTTATAATCAGATTTTTAAATCTTACGTAATCTTATGTCTTTTTATCAGTTCATGTAAATTCATTTCTGAATCCCATGGGATTCACAATGAATCCCATGGGATTTACCATTGATATACGAATTTTGTAATTTTATATCAAACTTGATATACAACGAATCATGTGGATGGTTGAAGTTATCTTTGGTATTTTATATATAATTCCATTGGATTCATCAATGAATCCCATGGGATTCATCAGAATCCCATTGGATTCATTGATCAGAATCTCATGGGATTAATCAGAATCCCATGGGATTCATTGATGAATCCCATGGGATTCATCACAGAATATAAGTAATAAACAAGACATATTCAATTAAAGAAGAAAAGTGACTAACAAAACCAGAAATTTCTTTCCAAATAATCTAAATATTCAAGTAAAGAAAAAAGAACTAACATAAAACCAGAATATAAATAGTTTTTTCAAGAAACTACTGGTTTCGGTGTTTTCGGCTTTCGCCTATTTGGGTTATCCGGACAAGTTGTTTTTGTGTGCAAGTTGGTCTTCAGTCCACAATAGCCACAAACCTTCTCTTGTTTCTTTTTAACTCCAAGCGCTTTTTCTTTCTCACTCTTTCGCCTTTTATTGTGTTCCTTTTCTGTAATATTCCCTTTGTTGCCTACCCTTGTTGGATTGTTAACATTTTTTTCGTCAGGTTTAGAAATGGAATAATGTTCTTCAATCACATCTCGTGTTTCTCTTGAAGGATGATTTGGCACCTCAGCCTGCACTTCTGTTTTCAATTTCTTCAACTTTTCTACAAAATACCCCATCTTCTCTACATTATCGCCTAACCTGAATAAACATTCATCCACCACAGAAGTTGCTTCATTTGTAAGTCTTTCAACTTCTACATTTTTTCCTCATATCTGTTTATTTTCCTTCTCAATTCAGGCGGTATTATATCCCTTGTCCAACGACTCAAAATATACTGTTCTGGAATGACATTAATATCCCGGTTCTTGAATACACAGAATATGTGTCTGCATAGAAAACCAAATCGGGCAAAATGTCTGCAAGTGCATACCACTGACCCATCTTCTATATTTCGCAGCACCTTTTTTAAACAAAAAAACAAAGAATTAAAGTTTAAAAATTCATCCTGAATCAAATGTGATTCATACTGAATCCCATGGGATTCATTCAGAATCCCAAGGGATTCCCATGGGATTCATGCAGAATCCCATGGGATTCATGCAGAATCCCATGGGATTCATACAGAATCCCATTAGATTATTGATTCACAGATGATTCATGTTGAATAACAGGAAACATACCTTATAGTCTATAAATGTTCTCTTTGCTTCTGTTTCTTCTTCCTCTGCTAGTTCTTTTGCAAGTTCCTTGTTAATGATTCTGTAAAGCCACGGATTTCTGTCTCTAATAATGACAATCTCACAACCTTCTTCTATCTTTAAATCTTGAATCGTGCAAGTCCAGCATCCTTCATATATTTCCTTTTGAACAAGAAGATACATCGTTCTAGTATACACTTTTGATGCATGACGTTCAATCTCTAACTGTGTTAAACGTTGTGGAGCCGCGTCAAATGTTTTAAAATCCAAATGTTCTTGCCTATATCGCTGTCTTTCCATTGCTGATTCATATGACATCATAAAACTAACTAGCGTTGCTCCTGGGCTAGTGAAACTTTTGAAAAATGAGTTCTCACTCTCGGACCTTGATGTAGTTCTCATCAAACCAAACAATGGCGAATCGATAAAATAACCAGGAATCCAAATTTCTCTTAGGTTAAACATTTTGGTCATCCATTTGTGATTTTGCAAACCGAAATCTTCTATCAACTTAGCACCTCTTTTCAAATTCCAACGGTTCGATGAACATATTCCAAATAATTTTGTTTAAACGCTTCTTGAAATCTGTTTCTACGTATATTTCTTTACAAATCTGTTTTTGATAAAGATTGTTTTAGAATCTTATTACAAGCATAGGTATCATGATACAAATCTGTGGGATTCACATTTAATCCCATGGGATTCACACAGGATTCTGTATGAATCCCATGGGATTCATTGATGAATCCCATGGGATTCATTGGGATTCATCAATGAATCCCATGGGATTCACAGTTAATCCCATGGGATTCATCAATGAATCCCTTGGGATTCATCAATGAATCCCTTGGGATTCATACAGAATCCCATGGGATTCTGTGTGAATCCCATGGGATCCTGTATGAATCCCATGGGATTCATACAAAATCCCATGGGATTCATACAAAATCCCATGTTATTAATCTATATATGACGTGATAAAAAACACATTTTTTGTAAACTTGATAAATTACCTTTGCTGGAATCTTTTGGTGAATATGCCACATGCAAAGTCGGTGTTTCGATTTTTTGAAAACAGCTTCAATGGCCCTCTTCATAGCTCCATCTTGATCGGTTACCACCATGGTTGGTTCTTTCTTAAAAGCAGTCATAAATGCTTTTAGTAGCCATGTGTATGATTCAGTGTCTTCATGTAATAACATTCCCGATCCAAGAGTGACGCATTTTCTGTGATTATCGACTCCTGTGAATGGTACAAACACCATATTGTACCTAAAAATAATATAAGTTTTAGTGACTCAATCCAATGTGACTTCATATCCAATCTCAAGGGATTCATTGGGAATCCCATGGGATTCACACAGAATCCCATGGGATTCCCAATGAATCCCATGAGATTCTGTATAAATTCCATGGGATTTATACAGAATCTATTGTAATTAAAAAACAAAAAACACTTACTTGTTACACCTAAATGTCGCATCAAAGGATACAATGTCTCCAAACTCCTTATAATATCATTTTGCAACTTCATCAGCCCAAAACAAAGCCACTAACTCACTGTTTTCTACCTTATACTGAAACGTAAAGTTCGGCACATATATCTTTCGGTTTTCCATTTTATTTATAAGCATTTGTGCGTCACTTTCCCCTATGAACATATTAACATCCTGCAGTTCATTCTTAAAATCATCAACTGTCCCGTGAACATATTCATACCCACCTTTCATACTAGTTAACAAGTTGTGAGCCCTTGTTAGTCCAATCTTGTTCTTTGCAGATTTAACAACAAACAGTTTTTCTGCATGTGTCATTTTTCTTTGCTTTTTTGTAAAATGTTTGTATGCATTTGGTAAAAGCATATGGTTGTGTTCTTCAATAAACTTAAGTATCTTGTATCTTCCAGAAACGATATCCAATTCTAACCTTATACGAGCTCTACAACCTGTAAAAAACATTTAAAATAAAAATTAGTTATACAAAAAAAACATTAAGAATCCCATGGGATTATGAACACATCCCATGGGATTCTGTATGAATCCCATGGGATTCACAGTTAATCCCATGGGATTCACCCAGAATCCCATGGGATTCACCCAGAATCCCATGGGATTCTGTATGAATCCCATCCCATGGGATTCACAGTTAATCCCATGGGATTCACACAAAATCCCATGGGATTCACAGTTAATCCCATGGGATTCTGCATGAATCCCATGGGATTAACTGTGAATCCCATGGGATTCAGAATTAATCACATGTCATTCAGAATGAATCCCATGGGATTCAACATTATTCTTATGAATATGGATAGTTTTCCAACCTGTTACATGAATAGTTGTATTTCTCTTCTGTTTGCCACTGTTTTTTGCATCCAAAGTGTCGATATTAACATGTCTTGGTGATCCTTCTTTGTTGCACATGATGTATTTGAGTGTTACAACTCCAGATTTTGTTAATTTTTGTCCTGCTTTTTTTATTTGAAAACCTCCTGCTTCAGCGTACTTACTATACATATCTATAGCTTCGTCTATAGTATCATAGCTTTTTCCCTCTTCCGGTACAGTTATTCCTTCATCTACATGAGGCTTCCAATATACTGTTCCGCCCGGTGTCTCAATGTGTTCATACAAAGTTGGTTTTGGTGTTTTCATAGAATCTGTATATAAAAATCAGAATATCAAGGGATTAAGATAATTAAAAACTCAATTATTAAATTATTAAATTTAATTCTGAATCCCATTTAGAAATTTATCATGTACAGAATCTCATGGGATTCACACATAATCCCATGGGATTCACACAGATTCCCATTTGATTCTTTATAAATACCTTGAGATACATTTATAAATTTATCCTGTATAGAATGTCAGAATCCCATGGGATTCACACATAATCCCATGGGATTCACACAGATTCCTATTTGATTCATTATAAATTCCTTGATATACATTTATAAATTTATACTGTTCAGAATCCCATGGGATTCACACAGATTCCCATTTGATTCTTTATAAATTCCTTGAGATACATTTATAAATTTTTCCTGTACAGAATCCCATGGGATTCACACATAATCTCATGGGATTCACACAGAATCCCATGGGATTCACACATAATGAATGAATCATACGGGATTAATAATGAATCAAATGTGAATCTGTGTGAATCCCATGGGATTATGTGTGAATCCCATAGGATTTACACTTCTCTTAAATCATTACTCAAAAAAATTATAATTAATCCCATACGATTCATTCATTAATAATGAACCCTTCATTAATAATGAATCAATGATCAATACAGAATCCCATAGGATTCAAGGTAAATCCCATGGGATTTACACTTCTCTTACAACATTAAACAAAAAAAAAATTAAATTCCATGGGATTTTACCATGAGGTTCTTTTACAGAAGCATCTTCATCTTCATCTTCTGGTAAATCACCTTCTGTAACTAAATCTTCTACTGGATCTTCGATTAAGTGGTTTTCATCTATATCATTGATTATTGATGAATCTGACGGGTTTGTTGTTGAATCCGACTTATTTGTTGATGAATCCGTCGGTAATATTGATGAATCCGACGGATTCGTGGTGATTCCGGCGAGGTTTTGTTGATGATTCCGGCGAGGTTTTGATGAATCCGATGGTGTTGTTGATGATTCCGGTGGTGTTGTCGATGATTCCGGCGAGGTTGTTGATGAATCAGTCAGATTCATTATTTTCCGGCGAGATTTACCGGCGACGGTTATTGAGAGAGAAAGTTATGATGAATCCGGTGTTTTTGGTTTGGATGAGAGAGAAAGTGAGGTGATAAATGAGAGGAATTTTTGTTTTTATGTAGATAACTGATTTTACTATCTTGCCCCTCTTTGTATTTTTTGGACTCATCTCAGCCATTAGATGGAGGAGGATTGAATGGTTAGGATTTAATTATTTGTACTTTAGATACTAGTTGTTTTGCATAGATCTCACCTCTTATTATATAACATATCAAGTATTCTTTTCTACCACAGATGTGGGATTAGATAAAAGGTTTTATCCAAAAATGTTTATAACACGTGAGTGTAGACTATTCACTTTTTCAAGCCAATTGTTGTTTAGTAAATAAGCTACCAAGTATTCCTTAGCTCTCCACCACTTTCCTCTAACATTTTTAAGATTTTTACACGTTTCATAGCTCTTTAGATCAACATCTTTTACCAATGAATTTAGAATTTTTTTTTTTTTTTTTTTTTTTTTTTAATAATTTTATAGTATGTAATATTCGATTGATAGCATATTTAGCAGATAAAAAAGACAAGACAATGTGATTTACTTTATGCATTGTTACCATAGTCTACAACGTGCATATATTCAACTAAAAATGAGAGTCGGAATTAAGACTGTGTTTCATATACATGCAAAGCGTGGTAAAAAAATGCATTTACTGAACCACTACAGATGTTAACATGGAAGTTTCAATCCTTTATGCCATACATTACAATTTACAAACCGAGAAGTCGGTAAGTGTACTATTTTTATTTAGCCAAAGACGTGGTCTAACGGCCCCTCGAGCAGTGGCGGAGCCAGGAAATGTGATCAAGGGGGGCATCGGTCCAAAAAAATTGGGTTAGATAGCTTGTCGATGAATGTCTTTGTTACGTAATTTAAACCATGTCGGGTCGGGTTGGGTTTTATTATAATGATATATATTATGAATTCTAATTGGCAATTTAAACTGTTTATCTTGAAAACATTTCACTTTGTTTATTATATTCATATATCAAATACATATGCTTCATGGAGAAATAGAGGTTAAAAATGTGTCAAATTATATGATTTTTTGAAGTAATATTTGTAAAGTAGTATGATCATTATATGAAAAATAAACAAACTATAATCACTAACTCACTAAGTATAATAATAAAAATATTTAACTCGACATCAACATGAATTATTATAATTACAAATTCATAATCTCTTCAGTAGCGGCGATTAACATGTGCAAGTGGTGCAACCGCACAGGGCAGCGTTTGTGAGAGGCTCCCGATTTATTATATGACCATTGGTAATTATACATGTCCAAGTATATTTATATATGTATAACTTAAATTTTTACAGCCTTTTTTAAATATTATGTGAGGAGGCATCCGATTTAGTATATGCTATTAGTATTTATACATGTTTATTATGTTTTGATTTTTTTCCGTGATTTAAGAGGCTTCATTCGTAATTTCGCACCGGGCCACCCAAATCAATGGAACGGCCATTGTATTCACAAGTTTTTGGTAAGGAGTGCCAAATTTATGTTAATTATTGTACCGTATATTTTATAAAGGATCTAGTTGTCAAATAAAAACAATAAGGGGTCTAGTTTGCAAAAATGAATAAGTAATTATGAAACTCTTTCTTCCTCAAAGTCACAATCTCACTTTCCCCACTTTCCCCATCCGTCATTTTTTCCGACAAGATATAACTGCAGAAGACGTTTCAGACCACTTGGATTTTGATTTCGACCAGAGTCAATAAGCGCAGAGGGCACTCGGGTTTTTATGCCGAGGGCACTTAAGCTTTTTTCATCTGTTTCGATTTTTTTCCTCATAAAATTTGTGTGTGGGCAGTAGTTTCGTTGAGGGCATCGCCCCCCACTAGTTATCACATGGCTCCGCCCCTGCCCTCGAGTAAAATTAGGTGTCGTAATTACCTAATGTACTCCAGAACCACTAGACCGCTCTTGAGGCTGATGAAACTACGTACCATAAAGAAAACTATCCATGTATATAATACGGAGTATGATCTATATATAGTACGTGCTAGATATTATTATGTAAATTTAGTTTAATCCATGCATTGTTACCATACTTTGAAAATGAATCCATCCTAAATTAAGAAGCATACGTACAAAATTTCAAAACTATCCATGTGTAGAACTTATTATCGCCAGGATAAATGTTTCGAACGTCATGTGTGCGATTTGTGGTAATGAAATAGAAGACAAAGATCATGTTTTTAGTAGTTGTGAAGTTGCAGTTTCTACGTAGCAAACGGTGTTTCATTGGTTACATTTGTCACCAGTCACCATGGGGACTATTAACGACACTATGCAATGGGTTGATTTTTGTAGAATGCCGGAGAAGAAGAAAAAATTAATTGAAGCGGTGTGCCTTACGACAATCTGGATCCTATGGAAATTCATGAACGCTTTTATTTTCAAAAAATCAAGAATTGCGCTAGCGAAGTGGGTGTTAAGTTCAAGCATAATTTGGTGCGTGATATCCTGGTTGATATATGCTCCAAAGCCGGGATTATGGTACATAAAGAGGCTCCAATGGGATTTCTTTCGGAGGAAGGGAGAGAATTACGTCCTGCAGATGTGCTATTGTTTAACTGGTTCCAAGGTAAGGACGCATGTCTGGATGTGACTGGGGTCTCCCCGTTTGCTGGGACTGGGATATCGACATGGGCTCCTGGGGCTGCGCTGTGTAATGCTGTGGAAAAGAAAATGAAGAAGTATGCATCCAAGTGTGAAGACAATGGATACAAGTTCATCCCTTTCTCTTTTTCCACGTTTGGAGAACTTGATGTGGAAGCTTTGAATACACTCTCGCGCATTGGGACAATTGCCAGCAGCCACTCTAACAATGTTAAGAGTGGTGCCTTTATTTTTCATCGAATTAGTTTGTGTATTCAAAAAGGAGTGGGAGCACAGATTGTGTCTAGACTCCCCTCCAATTTCATGTAATTTCCTTGGTTTCAATGAAAAGTGACGGTTTATAATAATAATAATAATAATAATAATAATAATAATAATAATAATAATAATAATTAAAAAAAAAAAAAGTTACTGTAACCTATAACCAAAGACGAAACTATACGTTTTATGCTAAGTAGGATCATTGATCCAATCAATTCAACTGGGATTTGAGATATCTATTTTTATGTAGTGTCCAAGATAAGTTTGACAAATGAGATTAGCCTCTTCTCCAAATGTACAATACTTCCGGGTTTGGGGATCAAAGTAGGATTATATGACTTTTCATGCATACCTATGGAGCCTATAGTATATTTGAAAATGAAAAGATCAAATTCTAAAATATAAATAAATGAATAAAAGATATAAAATAACGTACGCATCTTGTTTAAGTGTACTATCCTCACCATCCTTTGAAATCTTTTTTCTTTTTTCTAGTGAAAAATCCTTTACATGTTAACTATTTAATAAAGTCATATAAATGATGTATTGTTGAGTTGGACTAGTGGTCTAGGTGTTGGGATGGTGAGTGAAAGTCCAAAGTTCGATACTAGAGCCAAGTCACTTCACTCTCCTCCACAGCATCTACATCACTTGTTATACTCAAAAATATTTTTATTTTTCCATTTAATTATTTTGCCTTTTTTTATTTATTTATTTTTTGTTTTTTTCTTTGAGGATCAGCAAATTTAAGAAAATGTTTAAGCAGAAAAATATGTGTTCGTCTTGTGAGTATCTTCAATGCATTTAACTAGAAAAACTTTTTGTTACTTTTACAAATCATTGTGTTACTCATTTCAAAATATCAAACCACTATCTTCAAACTCTAACCAAATTAAAAGCTTTTATCAAAGCTTTGTTTTATCCAGATGATCAATAAATAAGATTACTCAAGGAACAATAGCTTGACAAAGAAAGGGTCGGTTTGGTAAAAAGAAATACCTTTGGGAAAATTGGATTAAAAAGAAGCATTTGATGCATAGATACTCTCTACCTTTTTAATTATTATCAAATGTTCTAGCGAGTTAATGAAAAGGTGAGAAAAGGGAAGTAAAGAAAAGTGAGGTGAGTGAGGTGATGAAAGAAAGTGTACAAAAATATTTCAGTTCTTAGGTTAAATGAATGAATGAATGAAAAAAAAAAAAAAAAAAAAAAAAACTTATACTCTTTCATGTTCTCAAGTTAATAGAAATGAAAGAAAGTTCACGCAGTTACAATAATTTCTTTCATATACACTGTATTATATTAGTAGTGAATTATATGTTATTTTATATTTTCTTCTTTTTTGTTCCCTTATTTTCACTATGTGGGATGAAAGTTTTGAAAGCAAAAACCTCCTATTTTCATCCTTTTGCTATCACTTTCTTTACTAGAAAAAAAATCTAAGAGCATGTGTTTGTTTTATCCTATCACTTTCTTTTTCTTTTCACCCATTCACTCAACTTGAAAACATAGTGTAAAGCCCTCAACTTCCTCACATAAAAATCAGTGTTTAAATCTTTGTGGCTACATATTTAGCGTGACTTGGGAAAGGGTAATGGTTATGAACATACTTCGGTTAGACTCCTACATTTGAGTCAACGATTAACCTTCCTCAAATAAACATGAATAGGAAAAATGTCAACCGCTTCAATATTTGCCTCATCTCTGCTAATGATTGACATATACTCAGCTATACATATTTTGGTCGAAACAGATAATAAGTTTGTGGTTATAATCGTAAATACTACTATAAATCGTTATCTGTTCTTTATAAGTGTTTTCAGGAAATCAGTGAGCAAAAAGAAGATTGTTGAAATTGAAAACTTATGGAAAATTAATTTGAAGACCAATAAGACTAACTAAAGTCCAAGAGAACAAGATATATAGTTTCAGAAAACTGCCCATTATCAGCCCAAAACTCTGCAAATCTAGCCCAAGTTGCAGTCCAGCTAAAAAATTACACCCAACTCATTAATCGGGTCCAACAAGCGAATCGAAAATGATAAGGGAAGATGACACTACAAGTCTCGAGAGCTAAGCTTGTCTTGAGTTTTTGTCAAGTCTCGGTGACTAACCATAGTATGAAAGCATGGCTAGAACTGCATTTACTGAACCACTACAAGTTTTAGCATGTAAGTCTCAATCCCACAGTAATGTTATGCCATACACTACAAACCCAGAAGCCGGTAGTTATGCTTTTTTTATTTTGACAAACTACTTGTTGCTTGTCAAACGAGCATTAAAAATCACAAGACTCACACCTCCAAAATATTCTAAACGCTCTGACCAAACACAACCGATATACACATGTATACGGGCAACAACGAACTTTCATGGTTTATTTAATATACACATCAAAATGTTGTTTTGGATGTTTTATATTGGTGTAACATGGTAATTAAACTATGAATCTATTACGTGCTTCTGTGGGCTGTTTATGGTCCTCTTTTTAGTGTTGTTTCAATAGACCAACCTAGTACTTTTATTTTAATGGCATATTTTTATTTTTATTCGGCTACTAGCAAGGAGCTAAAAAAAAGGAATTGCTTAGAATTCGTACATGCTAGGCACAACTCAAAGATCCAATCAGTCCACCCTTTTCGCCATATTCAGTCCTCTATCCGGTCTGGTTCGGTCATGTGCATAACTGACAATTATGCTTTGTTGAACCCGACCAAACCCACCTGGACCTAAACCGAACATTTCGCTCCGGTTCAATTTTGGTCGATCCGATTTTTGGACCATGGTCAACTCTAGATTTGAGATATCTATTTATATGAAGTAAACAAGTTAAGTTTGTGAAGAGAAAAGATACATCATCCTAATATTTATGCTTAATTTTTTTTCCTAATTGGAGTTGTCGTAAGTTGATTGAAATGTGACAACAGTGGGTCAACTCTTTTAACCTGTGAATTCAAGACATGTGACGGTAGGAATGTTCTTAGAAAGAATTTTAGGAAGCTATAGGACGTTTGTGAAATGAGATTAACCTCTTCGCCAAGTGTATATTTCTTCCGTATTTGGGATCAAAACACAATCTTAACATATTAAACACTTTACCAATATGAAAGTGTACTTTTTATGTATACAATGTATTAGGTCATGATTTTTTGCAAGTACATGCATACTATGGAACCTATAATAGTATGTTTAAAGTGAAAATAACAAATTTAAAACTCTAGTTTGAAAGTTCTATATAAAGCTTAAAGTATAAAGAAATGAAAATTATATAAGTATAAATAAATAGGTTTAAGATCATTTGAGGACCAAACTTTATCTACATACTAAGGGACCAATCCCCACCCTCCATTTATTTTTATCTAGTGGCTAAGATTAAACCCGACATTAACACTACAAGGGCATTTTGGTCAATTTTGAGTCTCATAAAACACACACACGTACGGTGTTTCTCAATCACCCACCTCATCCCCAATTCAACTTCAACTTCTAATCCTGTCATCAAACCCTAAATTCAAAATTCAGTTCACCAAAATTAATCATCTTATTCGTTGTTGTTCTTCATCATCATCATCATTTTTCATTCTTGTTAAACATCTTCGATTCCATTAGATTCAGTTTCTTGATTGAATCATAAAAAAACACATGATAATCCTAAATTGAAGCTAATTACGAGTAAGTGTATGGTACTTTACATCTAGTTTTGTATAATTCGATATTTTTTTACTATTTTTGTTATTAATTTGTTCAATCGATCTAGTTTCTTTGAGCATAATATTGGTTTGTCCATGTAGAATATACTTTAGGCAAAATATTAGTTAAATGCACACCATGTGTTTGATGAAATGCACAATTGAATTTTAAATCTGGTTAGGCATATCATTGTATCTTAATGTATCTTACTCACTTTCTATAAAGACATTGCACTCACTCTGCGTTTTACCTCACATGTGGTTATTAGTCATTAACAATGTGTTGTTTTTAAAATTCCAGCTTGAGCTTAAGCGAGCAAAGAGCGTCATGAGGGAGATGTGCAGGATAGGCGTAGACTTGATCGAGTTTTGGAAGATAAGGTCTGTTTTGAATTTGAACATTTTAGTTCATGCTTAGTTTATACCAAGTATCAGAATATCATATTTTCTTTGTTATTTTCAGTTTCATTTTGTTTATTGGCGTAGTCTAGTGAGACCTCCTATCCAACTCAACCCAAACAATGTTGTGTTTTGTATTGCTGATTTCTAATAGAATGATTATCGAGTATTTTGTATAAATGTATTTCGGCGTGCATAAGGAATTTCAATATAGTGTTGTTAAAAGCAAGGAATCAGAATACAATAGAATGAGAGCTAAAAGGGAGGAAAGGCTTAGCCAAGTTATTAAAGCACGAAAAGAGCTTGGGGTAGGGGTGGGGGCACTACGAGCAGCACAATCTGCAAAGTGGAACCAGGTGATAAATGGAGACTATATTTTAGTAATGGAAGTGGTGCTAGCACTGGCGTGACATCTTTAGCACATTTTTGTGTACGTTTGACTTAGAAGTGAGTATTTGTCTATTAAAAGATGAAGGGGGTACTGGATTATCTAGAATCATACACATTAGGATGCCCTGTTCATGCCTATATATCTAGCAGAGTTAAGTTTAGAAACTATGTGTCTGTTTGATAATAATCTCAAGTCTCTTAATAGCTAACATGTACTTGAGTTCTTGCTACCTATTACTTCTATGGAATTGACACATGTGAAGAGCGAAGTAGTGTAATATTATGTACTTTAGTTCTTACCACCCCTTAGTTTTTACAGGGTTCAACTAAAGTGTTATTTGCTCGAATAAGTGATGCATTTTAGGCACTTAAGCGGTACAACAACGTGCAATTGGATGGCACGCCAATGAAGATTGAAATTAAAGGCTCCAAGCCTGAGATTCCTATTTCTGCTATTGTATGTTGTTGGAGGTCTAAATGGACAGAAGATAGTTGTGATTAGGTATGCTGGTGTTCTGTTGTTTTCATTTGACATCTTTGAGGTGCTTACTCATTCTCTTTTATTCTTCCATGTTTTTTTATGTGTGTGGTTCATAAGTGCGTTAAGTTTCTTGTTTAGAAGGGCTTGCTTGTTTTTTTTAAGAGCTAAAAGTCTATATAAGTAATGTACTTTATGCTAAATGTTCCACATATGTATCTAGCTAACTGTATTTAGGTTTGGTTCCCCAATTGCTTACTGCTAAGATCATTTCTATGTGGGAAAACACTTCTTTACACGACCTACACATTACCATGTACTTCTTGATCAAATTGGTTTCACTACATATGACTTACAGGAGCTTGTTCATTCATGCTTAAAAATTTTTAGCTACTAGATCTATGACCAAAAACTTTGTGCCCGATGCAGATGTAACTCATATAATCTTATGATTTTCTACAATGATGCTGGTATTTCTGCAGTTGCTTTCCATCTTACTCGTGGTATGGCTGTTAACGCTTCTTATGGTGGTGACTTCAAGGTAAGATATCACACTTTTTTCTTCTATTTTTTGAAAATGCATTTGTAAAAATGTTATGATATTGTAGGTATGAGTCAGCAATCGTGGAAGTCAGTAGAATGAGAAATTTTGTCAAAGGGCTATTGACAGCTGCTGCATTTTCTGCAGATGGTTCTGGATTGGTCGTTGCTGCTGAAACCTTGATCACATTGTGGGATCCGGAGAAGAATGTTCTCGATAGATATCTTTAATGTTTATGGAAAAAAAATGGTTTTAACATGGCCAGTTAATGTTATTCTATAGCTTCAAACTGCTCGGTTGTATCATGTTTTAGTTACGCTGTGTTTGTTATTGTTCGTATCCCATGTCTTAGTTACGTTGTGTTTGTTATTGTTCATATTCGATGTCTTGAAACAATGCATTTTCGTACCTTACAGAATCACATGTGATTAATTATGAAAGAAATTACATATGTACTTTTTCTCATTGCAAAAATTAGTAAAAAATCACATGTGATATAACATTTGTATGGTAATATTTTTTATATCACATGTGATCATGCATTGATTATTTCTCATTACAAAAACTAGTAAAAAATCACATGTGATATAACATGTGTCTGATAATATTTTGTATATCGCATGTGATCATGCATTGATTATTTCTTATTACAAATATTATCAATGTATATCACATGTGATCATGCATTGATTATTGAAAAATCATATGTGATTTTTCTAAAAATCACATGCGATGTAACATGTATTTGGTAATATTTTTTATATCATATGTGATAAAGCATTGATTATTTTTTATTACAAAAACTAGTAAAAAATCACATGTGATATAACATGTATCTGATAATATTTTGTATATCACATGTGATCATACATTGATTATTTCTTATTACAAATATTATCAATGTATATCACATGTGATCATGCATTGATTATTGAAAAATCATATGTGATTTTTCTAAAAATCACATGTGATGTAACATGTATTTGGTAATATTTTTTATATCATATGTGATAATGCATTGATTATTTTTATTACAAAAACTAGTAAAAAATCATATGTGATATAACATGTGTCTGATAATATTTTGTATATCACATATGATCATGCATTGATTATTTCTTATTACAAATATTATCAATGTATATCACATGTGATCATGCATTGATTATTGAAAAATCATATGTGATTTTTAATATGATCAGTACTATGATGAAAGGAGATACAACATTCAGATGTGATAAACCGTGTGGGAGAAAGAAGACTTGTGGTAGACATTGTTGCGGTGAAAGTGTTGCCCGCTCTCAAATTCCAAGAATAATACTCGCGTTCAGGGTTGGGACCTACACTTATGTTCTATGCCTTGTGAAAAGAAGCGAAGATATGGGCAACACGATTGTGTATAATTAACATGTTAATATTTCTTATGCCTGATATTTTGAATAAAAGTTTGTTTGCGGATGATCCTAGACTTGTATATTTATTAGTAATATTCTACACGTTTTTAACTACTAGATTTCATTGCTTGAATTCTTACGGGTGTAAATTTTATTGATATTTTAAAAATCACATGTGATTTCTTGATTTGATGGCATTTTTTTTCAATTCTTTCAAATCACATGTGATTTATTATGGAAGAAATTACATATTTTGATTTTTTTGAAAATCACATGTGATATAACATGTGTTTGGTAATAATTTTAGAGTCTTGTTAAAAACAACCCTCAGGGTGTTGTATAAGACTTCCATAATTAAAAACATTTCCATGTATGAACTAATCATTTTTATAAATACATGATTTAAACACATATAATTAAGTTAAGTGAGTTTCAATAAGGTATATATTAATATCAAGTAAGTTCATATATGGAAATGTTTTTAATTATGGAACTCTTATACGTTAACAAAACCCATAATTTTAATATCACATGTGATCATGCATTGATTATTTCTTATTACAAAAACTGGTAAAAAATCACATGATCACATGTGATTTATTATGGAAGAAATTACACATTTTGATTTTTTTGAAAATCACATGTTATTTATCTGAATATCACATGTGATTTATCTGAAAATCACGTGTGATATAACATGTGTCTGGTAATAATTTTGATATCATATGTGATCATGCATTAATTATTTCTTATTACAACAAAAATTGGCAAAAAAATCACATGTGATATAACATGTGTCTGGTATTAATTTTATATCATATCTGATAATGCATTGATTAAACAAAATAAAACTAAAAGACATCTTAATTAGTAAAAACATCTTCTAGATGCACAAGTATATGAGGAGAGTTATATTAAACACCAAATTTTTCTTACATCAAGGAACTCATCCCCACCATTCATCTAAAAAGAAATCAATGATTGAGATTAAAAATATTTTAATATTTCACAAATTTTTTATAATTTAAATATCTCTTAAACCTTTAATCGTTAAGCGAAAATAATTACACCATCGTGACGAACATTTAATTATCTTTCTATAGACGGGCACTTTGATATACTTTCGACAAAAAACAAATTTTCGTTTTTTTCACTTTTTTTTCATGGCTGAAAAAATCATATATGATATATCATATATGATATTAATATCATATATGATATATTAGATATGATATGATATGTATATGTAATATCATATATGATATGATATGTATATGTAATCATATCATATATGATATTACATATCATATAAGTTGTAAAAAATCATATATGATATATCATATATGATATTACATCTTTTGTATAATAAAACAAAACCTTTAGTGGGTACATTCATATTTTGGAAAAAAGAATATTTCCTTATTAAGTAATATTTTAATTATCATTTTTAATTTAAAATTTTAAAAAATTGTTTTGTTGATATACTACACAAGTAAAAGATAAATACAAAAAAAATATCGATAAGATGCAACTAACAACAAGATAAATTTTTTTAAATGATTATCTTTAATAATAAACAAATATAATTATAAATTATAAATCAAACAAAACAAAGATTAAATTATTTGTTTTTTAAGAAATAAAAATATATCATACAATTTTTTTTTAAAACTCGCGCGTGCGCGTGCTTTATAACTAGTATCATATATGATATATGATATATGATATTACATATCATATATGATATGATATGTAACACCAAGTATATAACATACTAAGATGCACAAACCCATGACAATTTAACAAGTTCTAAAGATCACTAAATTTTACATCAAGTATCATATGCTGTTTATATTTGTCGTTAGTATATTTTTTTAATCCTCTAAGCTATATACATTCATCTTGTCTTTGTGATGCTTGATTTTGTGCACTAACATCCTTGCTGCAACCTTTGACACCATATTGATTAACTCGGTTTCTTGTTCTTCTTATTCCATTCAAAGTCCACACTCCAATTTTGATGGAATTTCTCCAGAGTAGCTTTACAAGTGAAGCATTAAGACATCGCAAGCTCCATTTCTTAGCTTTACAAGTGAAGCATTAAGACACCGCAAGCTCCATTTCTTGCCTTTATAACTGTATCATGTCAAGTGACGTCTTCAAAGTGAATAACATAACTGACCAAACCTCCAAGCTCCGTTTCCATTACTTCAGTAGCAACACTCGCTCGCTGCCGCCACATGTCTTAGTTAAGCGCAACCGACTATCCCATTTTTCGTATACCCTGAAACAATAAAATATTCCAAATTTTGCAGATAAAAAGAAGCTGCAACAAAATTATATAGTACTTGTGGTACATTTATTTTTGCCCTTTAATGTTGTTGGGATTCCAAATGTCTCAAAAAAAACTTATTCTTAAAAAGCAAACAGTATCTTAGCCTATTGATCATATGTGATATAACACTAACAATATGTAAGTTCATAAAAAATTGGGTGAAACAAGAAGTGGATCTTAAAGAAATAAGGTTAAGCCCACGGCATAGCCTCTAAAGTCGGCACAACTGAACTCGAATTTAATACAAATTAACTGCTTTTTTACTGACTCAAATTAACTCATCTTTTACAACTTAGGTAGTCATGTATGCATATCTATGAATGTGATACTACTCACATATATCAATAAGTAACTATCACGAAAATCAAAACATCAATTAGCTTTAATCATTTTCCATAGTCTAACAAACTTACAGTTATCTCACAGAATGATTATCACATGTGATTATATGCAAAATCACATATGATTGTACACGGATCTTTTTTATTACTTATAGTTTATCACATGTGATTGTATGCGTATCACATGTGATGTGACATGAAAATTGAACTCAAACAACATATTATACCTTATGACAACAACAAATAAACACAAAGAAAACCAACAATTCCACACTCGAACAACAAAAATTTAACATCCAAAATAGTAGCAAATGACATTTAAATATCAAGAAAGTGACACTCAAATAGCAAAAAATGACACTTAAAGCATTAACAAATCGACACCAGAATTGTTCAACAAGTGAAGCTCGAAACAAAAGCAATAGAACACATAAGCATCCACTATTTACACTCGAAAACTAGCACCCTAACAAAAAAAATGCGACATATAACAATGATAATGAAACTATTAAATCTACTAATTGATTTATCATCAATCAACAAGCTTATACAATTTCGCTTTTTTCCAGACGATAGTTCTACGTTCATCGTAATCACATTAACTAATTAACCGGCATAAGCTCTAAATACCTTACCTTAATCGACACATATTCACTAAAATTGTCAATCAAACTCATTATCATCATTTAACTAGACAAAATATTTAATTTACACTTGGTAACACATCAATCGCTATTTATATAACATTTTAGCAGCTTGAGTTACAACAACAACTACAATAATAGCATCAATAGAACACACATACATAATTTGTTCATCAGTTTATTATCACATTGAGTTACAACAACTAAACTAACAGCATCAATCTAACATACATACACAATCTGTTAATAAATTTGAAAATAAAAGCAAAACAATTAGAAGTTTTGAGTATAAATAATACCATGAGTAGGAGACTGAATCGAAGGTTAAATTGGATCATTTTGCACCATAGATTTTGCAGGATTCGCTTGATTAACGCTAGCTTGATCAATTGATTAACTGGTTTTTTAGTCTGATTATCACCGGTTGCTTTGCTCGTCATGGATTGTTCCTTTATAGCCTTGTCTCCATCTTTTTCTTGCATTTTTTGAGTGATTTTACAGTTTATTTCTGAGATCTAGGGCATGGTTATTGATCGGTTTTTGTGTGTGTTTTTGAATGTGTGTTTTTGGTGAGAGAAATGAAGTTGTGTTGTGTGGAGCGTGTGTGGGGTTAGGAGCGTGTGAATTACGTTTCTACCCCTGTATCTTTTTTTTTATATATAATTAATAACTATTGTTTTAATCTGAGACGTTGGATGATATGAAGATGTATGGTCCGGATCTGTCCCTCGGTATGTAAGGGATGTTTGGTTTGCAAAATAACTTCTCTCAAATAAATAATGTACGATCTTGTTTAAGTGAATTTTCCTCACCATCCTTTGGGTTTTATTTATTTTTTTTTCTTCAGTGAAAAATCTTCTATTTATTAACTATTAATAAAGTCATTTAACTGATTGAATGTGGGGTTGGACCAGCGGTCAAACCATTGTGAGGGAAAGAGAAGTCCCGAGTTCAATTCTAGAGCCAAGCTTCTTTCTTCCTTACAATGTTTGGCCCACTTGTTAAACTCGCAAATTTTTAATTTTTCCCCTTTGGTTTAACTTTTTCTTAGTTTCGTGTTTTTTCATTTAATATATCACGATCTATAACTTCTAGCTAGAAGCAAAAAAGCAGTTTTTTAACCGCATGTTCTCAGTGGAACCAAAAAACCCATTTCCAACTGGGATTAACCTCTTCTCCAAGTGTATAATTCTTCCGGGTTTGGGATCAAAGTAGGATTATATGACTTTTCATGTATACACTGCATAAAGTCGTATGAGTTTTTGTGAGTACATGCATACCTATGGATCCTATAGTATATTTGAAAACGAAAAGATCAAAATTTTAAAATATAAAGAAATGAAAAAAAGATATAGTGTACTATCCTTACCATCCTTTGAAATCTTTTTCTTTTTTCCAGTGAAAAATCATCTACATGTTAACTATTAACAAAACCATACGAATGATGTATTGTTGAGTTGGACTAGTGGTCAAGGTGCTGAGATGATAAGTGAATGACCCAAGTTCTATTCTTGAGCCGAGGCACTTCTTTTACCATCTCAGTAATTTGACCACTTGTTATACTCATAAATATTTTATTTTTTCTATTTAATTATTTGCCTTTTTTTCTGTTGAGGAGCAAAAATTTGGGCATGGATACACCTACCCACCGGATAGGTTACCCGGATAAGGTGTCACTGACTTGGCAATGATGTGGCAAGTGTAATTTTTCTCCTAAAAAAATCTGCAAGTTTTCTTCCATTTAACACCATAAAATCATTAATGCTATTCAATTTTCCAATAAGCATAATAATTAATGCATTCCAAATCTAAATCATTAAAATGGATTCATGGGTACAACAAGAAGGGGGCATGCTAATTCTTCATTTTCCAGTCTTGCATATTTTTCCTTATCAGGCTTCAATCAATAAAATTATTTTTTCTTATATGATCTTGTTAAGGTGCTACGTCTGGGATTAGGTACCAGGATTAGGTACCACGGTGCAGAGACAGCTCGAGTCTTTGTCTCGTGATCGGTGCAGAGACAACTCTTGGATTAGGTACTACGATGATTGGCTTTTTTTTTAATGTTTGAAAGTGTTGATGTATATATCTTTAAAAGGTACATATAATGGCAAATAACTTTTTCATGTATATATCTTTAAGGCTAATATAACATTATTAATCAAGGCACTGGTTGCAAGTGTATGTATCGAACAATCATACTTAACTAAGTTATTGTGTTTGAAAAACTTATTTGCCATTATTTTCAAACGCTATGTGCATAGATCTACTACGGTCTGTTGTTTTTTATTTATTGTGCATAACTTTTTGTCGCAAAACTGGAGATTTAAGTTATGAGAACTAAGAATAGAGCATGCAAAAGACATGAAACTATAGATGTTTTAGGCCAATCGTCTTTGGAGGATGAGTTTGTTAATGCTTGAGAACATAGTGATACTGATGACTTAGGAGAGCCGGGTGGTTTAGTTGCATGCACACACTGGTATTGTGTTACATGGTGATCAAACTGATGGTAAACCATCTCTGTAGTAGGAAATCCATGGGTACACCAAATCAAATTGATGGTAATTCTCTGTAGTAGAATGCAATACTAAAAATGTATGTGACTTGATGTACAAAACAGGAACCAAACAATACTAATGCAATGCATGACTGAAACAAAACAACAATTGCAGCATTTAGCGTTTAACTATTAATAAAGTCATTCAATTGATGTATATGTGGGGTTGGACCAGCGGTCAATGCGTTGTATGGGAAAGAAAAGTCCCGAGTTCAATTCTAGAGTCAAGCTTCTCTCTCCATTGCAATGCGTGGCCCACTTGTTAAACTCGCAAAATTTTTATTTTTTCCTCTTTGATTTAGCTATTTCTTAGTTTTGTGTTTTTTCATTTAATATATCACGATCTATAGCTTCTAGCTACAAGCAAAAAGACAGTTTTTTTAACCGTGTTGGCGTATGTATCCTCCGGATATACAACAAACCTTCCGGATCCATGTCGAGCTTAACATAGCCGAACATGTCGGGAAAGAATAGATTAATATCCGAAAGGTTCAAACGATAGCCGAAGAACCCCAGACATCCGGAAGACCTAACCGTCCGGATAACCCAGTAAGTACATTGATCAAAGTACAGACAAGTACACTAAGTATATGATAATGGAGCACAAACTAGCGAACATTAAGGGCTAAGTACAAACCAGCCTGGCGCTCCATATGGAAAGTCTATAAATAGAGAGGAAATCTTCATTTAAGGTTAACTAATTCTCTCCTACTCTCTAGTTTTATTCATACTTTCTCTCACTAAGAACATATACTTACTCTCACGCCGGAGGTTGGTCCTGGGATACATTCCCGGGGCGAGTCTAACGGACGTGTTTATTTTGCAGATATCCGAAGTAATATACCATACACAAGAATTACACCGAATCCGAAGGACTCACTCTAGTCCGAAGGATTCATCTCGCTTGTCCGAAGTAGAAGCAAACTTTTATTTCAACAAATTGGCGCCATCCGTGGGACTCGTCATTCACTCTACCTAAGCAAAGAGATGACAGGTCCTACCCCGACAACACCTGAAGGAAGTGAAAGTCGTCCGGATAACAATACCCAAACCAGTAACATGGAACAAATCCAAAACCACATTGCCACCCTAAAAGCTCTCATCCAACAGTACAATACTTCGGGCGAAACGCCAATCGAGCCTATCCATCTCGACTTCGAAGCCGCCCAATCTCATGACGTCGAAGCACAGAAAACAAAAGAGGAAGTGATTGACGATATGTCCAAGCCTTTCAAAGCAGCATCCAAGAGCCCGTTCACCCGAAGGATAATTGATTTCACCGGACCTAAAAATGCAAAATACTCAATGCCCTCCCACATAAAGTTATATGACGGATCCGCCGATCCGGACGATCACATCACAAGGTTCGAAGGGGCTGCCATCCAAGGTGCTTGGCCTATGCCCATATGGTGTATGATGTTTCAGCAAACTCTGGATGATGCGGCTAGAGGATGGTTCGACAACCTTCCCCGAGGAAGTATCGACAACTGGGACACTTTGTGTGAACAATTCGTGCATAGGTTTGCCTTGCGAAGAAAATGTATCCGAGACCCTATGGAAATAACTAAGATCGTCAGAAAAGCTAACGAAGCCCTGTCTGAGTTCAAGGAGCGTTGGACCGATGAAGCTAGTCGCATTTCTGGAGTTCCGGAGGTAATGCAAATATCTTCTTTTATGGACGGTTGCAAATGTCCAGAGCTGGAAAAGAGGTTCTTTGAAAAAATTCCCCGGACGGTAACCGAAATGATGATGAGGGTAGACGATTTCATTCGTTCCGAGAGAGCATACCGGTTGACCGAGGTGCCAAGGGGAGAACGAGCAGATAATTACAGAAAAGATTACAATTCCAACTCATACAACCGGAATGACCAGAACACGCAGCGATCCTCATTCCGAGGGAATCATAGGCGAGATACTCATCGGGAAGAATTCCGACCCCGGCGAAATGATCACTATGTACCTTATAGGCAAACCAGGAATGAAAATCCAAACAGGAATGAGTACCGAGCGGATTACCGCCGCAATGACACAAATCGGAGGGAGGTCCGGCCCTTAGACTTAAACGTACTCTCGAAAGCTCCCAAAGAAATCCTTGCAACTGAACACCATCTTAGACTTCCGGCACCACCTCCGTTGAGGGGAAGACCTGCCAGAGAAAATATGGACAAATATTGTGACTATCATGGGGAAAAGGGTCACCTCACTAACGACTGTCACAATCTAAAGGAACAACTCAAGAAAGCTATGGAGACGGGCAAACTAGACCACTTGATCAAAGATGTTCGGCAAAGGGAGAGAGCACCTCAGAGAAATAACAATAACACCAACCAAGGACGAATTATCAACATGATTCGATATCCGGAAAGAAAGCATAAGCGGAAAATCATGGATCGGGAAGAGGATTGGATGAACACTCCTATAAGTTTCCCTCCCATACTCCCTGGGGATGTTTCAGAAGAACCATTGATAGTGGAAGCGGAGATCGAAGGGTATACTGTACGAAGGATATACGTAGACCAAGGCGCTTCAATAGAAGTGATGTATGAACATTGCTTTCTCAACCTTGACCCCTCTATCCAGTCCCGACTGACAAAAACGAACACACCGCTAGTCGGGTTCGCCGGAGAGGCAATAAGTCCGTTGGGGAAATTAGAGCTGGAGGTGTGCTTCGGAAACGAAGGACTATATCGCCGGACGACTATGGTATTCGCAATAGTAAGATCCCCCTCACCCTATAATATAATACTGGGACGTTCAGGGATGAAGAAATTGAGAGCTATCCCTTCCACGATACATGCCATGATGAAATTCCCAACACCAAGAGGCATAGCCACTTTAGTCACCCGGTCCGTTATCATATCGGAATGCAGGAAGCTAGAAGAAAAGTTCTTGATGGAAAAAGAAATGAAGTTTGAAGGCCTTCCGGAATCCGTGACAGAAGAAGGAATAGCAGAGACAGAAGAAATATTGGTTCATCCGGCTTACCCGGAGCAGCTGGTGACAATAGGAAAAAATTTCTCAAAAGAAGGAAGAAGGCAGCTAATTACGTTGCTAAAAAATAGCCAAGACGTTTTTGCATGGGAACCTTCGGACATGACTGGTGTCCCCAGATGGGTAGCGGAACATAAACTCAATGTGAATATCCAAGAGAAGCCTGTTGCTCAAAAGAAGAGGTTCTTTTCGGAAGAAAAGAGCCAAGCTATAAATGAGGATGTAGAAGAATGGTTAAAAGCAGGGATAATCAGACCCGTTCGATACCCGACCTGGATATCCAATCCCGTGCTAGTAAAAAAGCCGGACGGAAGTTGGAGGATGTGCATCGATTTCAAAAATCTCAATTCATCGTGCCGAAAGGATTACTATCCGTTGCCAGAGATAGATTGGAAGATTGAATCAGTAATGGGTTTCCGATATAAGTGTTTCCTAGATGCCTACAAAGGCTATCACCAAGTACAAATGGCAAAGGAAGATGAAGAAAAAACAGCCTTCTATACTAATCATGGGACATATTGCTACGTCAAAATGCCGTTCGGATTGAAAAACCCCAGAGCCACCTATCAGAAGCTAGTAGACTCCGCCTTCCGGACGCAAATTGGCAGGAATTTGGAAGTATATGTAGATGACATGGTCATCAAAAGTCAATCGGAGAAAGAGCTCCTGGCCGACATCGAAGAAACGTTCAATAACCTCCGGGAAATCAATATGAAATTAAACCCCAAGAAATGTTCGTTCGGAGTGGAAGAAGGTAAGTTTCTCGGATATATGATAACTTCCGAAGGAATTAGAGCAAATCCTAAGAAAACCCGAGCAATTGCCGATATGCAATCTCCAAAAACACTTAAGGAAATGCAAAGTTTAAGTGGCAAGTTAGCTGCACTAAACCGCTTCTTATCATAATCCGCTGAAAGATCATTGCCCTTCTTTGAAACTTTGAAGAACATTACCAAGGAGAACAAAGAAAGATATCAATGGACGGAGGAAGCCGAAAAAGCTTTTCAAGAAATGAAGAAGATGATCCTAGAACTACCATGCCTAACAACACCAAAACCAAAGGAAGACATGTATCTATACTTATCGGCAGCAACAGAGGCAATAAGCGGGGTAATGATGGTTGAAAGAGAAGGACAACAAATTCCCGTTCACTACGTAAGTCGGATGCTGCACGAGGCCGAAAGAAGATATGCTCCGGTTGAAAAACTAGCCTTAACGCTGCTACATCTGTCTAGAAGGCTAAGGCGATATTTCAAAGCTCACCCCATCAAGGTCATAACGGATTACCCCATCAAGCAAGTACTGAATAGAGCTGAATCTTCCGGACGGTTGGCTAAATACACGGTGGAATTAGGAGCTTATAACATCACCTATGTACCCAGAAATGCCGTCAAAGGACAAGTGTTAGCCGATTTCATCAATGAAATACCCATCGGCACCATCCATCCGGATCCAAAAAGGAGGGGCAGGGAAATATGCAATATCTCCCAAACCGAAGAATGGATCTTGTATACCGATGAGGCTTCCAGTAAAAATGGTTCCGGAGCGGGGCTAGTACTGATCAGTCCGGAGAAAGAAGAATATACTTATGCCCTCCGAATGAATTTTAATGCCACTAACAACGGAGCAGAATACGAAGCACTCCTTGCCGGACTACGAATCGTAAAGAAAATGCACATAGAAGCGCTGGACGTAAGGGTGGACTCGAACCTGGTGGCAAGTCAAATTAACGGAGAGTTCACTGCATACACGGAAAGCATGACCAAATACCTCGCCAAGGCTAAAGAATATATCGCTTGCTTCAAACGTTTTAAAATAAAGAATATTCCGAGGGCACAGAACCAGAAAGTAGACGTGCTAAGCAAATTAGCGTCCGTAGCATTCAATCACTTAACGAAAGAAATCTTAGTGGAAATATTGGAGAAACCGTCCACCGAGGAAGAGATAATCAGTACAATAGTAGAAGAAGAAGAAGAAGAAAATTGGATGTCACCCATACTCCGATGCTTAAAAGAAGGAATATGGCCGGAGGACCTAAATGAAGCCCGAAACCTTCGTATGAAAATAAGTCACTATACACTGGTCGACGAAGTACTATTCAGGAAATCCTATCTAGGGCCAATGCTACGGTGTGTAGGACCCCTCCAGGCTAATTATGTCATCCGCGAGGTACACGAAGGGGCATGTGACATGCATTCCGGACCACGATCTGTTGTAGCCAAACTAATGAGACAAGGCTACTATTGGCCAACCATGCACCGGGACGCCAGAGAGGTTATCCAGAAATGTGAATCGTGCCAGATACACGCTCCGGTTCCTAAGCTGCCAAAAACGGTATTAACCTCCGTCATGGCGCCATGGCCTTTCTTCCAATGGGCAATTGACATTTTGGGACCTTTGCCCGAAGCTCCAGGAAAAGTTAAGTATGTCATTGTGGCAATAGACTATTTTACAAAATGGATGGAAGCGAAACCGTTGGCTAAAACAACCGGTAAGGAAGTCAAAAAATTTGTGTGGGACAACATTGTCTGTAGGTTCGGATTACCCAAGATAATCGTCACGGACAACGGAAGTAACTTCGTGGGAGATCCGTTCAAAAGTTGGTGCGAGAGGTTGAATATTACACAAATCAACACGGCCGTAGCTCATCCTCAGGCCAACGGATTGGTCGAAAGAGCCAACAAAAGTCTAATGAAGGGATTTAAGTCCCGGCTTGGAAGAGAAAGAGCCGAATGGGTAGATGAATTACCAAACGTGTTATGGGCTTTCCGGACCACCTTGAAAACTAGCAATGGAGAAACTCCTTTTAGTCTAACCTACGGAAGTGAGGCAGTCATCCCGGCGAAAATCGGTATGCCTACCTTCCGGACCATGATGGCGAATCTGGAGAACAATGACGACGAAATTAATCTGAATCTAAATTTGTTAGAAGAACGGCGAGAAATGGCAGCCATAAGGGAAGCGAAATACAAAAAGAAAGTGGAGCAGTATTACAATCGAAGGGTTAAACCCGAAGCTTTCAAAGTGGGAGATTTCGTATACCGGAGGAACGAAGCTAGCAGGGTGGAAGATCAAGGAAAATTGGGACCTAATTGGGAAGGCCCCTACCGGATAACGGAGGCTTATCAGCACAGCACGTACAAGCTCCAAACCATGGAAGACGTGGAAGTACCTCGAAACTGGATTGCAATTAACCTAAAGAAATGTTTTATGTAACCAACTATGTACTTTGTTATTTCAGAACTTATTGTAAGGCATGAGCCATTTTCACGTCAATGAAACATCCGATGCATTCGAACCATATATAAAAAAAAATGATTCCATTAGGGCACAAGTTGTCCAAGAGAATAAAACCCCAAGAGGGTATAACTTTAGGCCAGGTGCCAAAGGGTACAGGTTACCCCGTCAAATAAAACCCCAAGTGGGTACAACTTTAGGCCAGGTGCCGAAGGGTACAGGCTACCCCGTCAAATAAAACCCCAAGTGGGTATAACTTTAGGCCAGGTGTCGAAGGGTACAGGTTACCCCCGTCAAATAAAACCCCAAGTGGGTACAACTTTAGGCCAGGTGCCGAAGAGTACAGGCTACCCCGTCAAATAAAACCCCAAGTGGGTATAACTTTAGGCCAGGTGCCGAAGGGTACAGGTTACCCCGTCAAATAAAACCCCAAGAGGGTATTACTTTAGGCCAGGTGCCGAAGGGTACAGGTTACCCCGTCAAATAAAACCCCAAGAGGGTATACTTTAGGCCAAGTGCCGAAGGGTACATATCCCGTCAAATAAAACCCCAAGTGGGTATAACTTTAGGCCAAGAGCCGAAGGGTACAGGTTACCCGTCAAATAAAACCCCAAGTGGGTATAACTTTAGGCCAAGAGCCGAAGGGTGCAAGTTACCCCGTAAAAAAAAAACCCAAATGGGTATAACTTTAGGCCAAGTGCCGAAGGGTACAAATTGCACCGTAAAATACATTCCCCAGGGACATAAATACAAAGCCAAGACCCGATAGGTTCAATCTGTCCGGATAATAACTGACAACAGGTCACTTGACGAACAGTATATATGTCCAAACATGAAACAATATTGATATATCAAATGAGCATACAAAGGGTACAGCCGAAATACTTTGACCTACGTCATCCGATATATACACACACACAACATGAATATCAAGAGAAGTAAAAATACGAAGAAAAAGTGAAATGATATATATATTCAAGATTCAAAATTGTTACATCAAATGTCCCGAAACATCTATCCTACAAAAGGACGGAACATCAATACCCCCTATTCTATTACATCAACATGAAACCAACACAAGAAATTCCGAATAAAAGCTTCATAAAGAGTCCGCAACATCTATACCCATAGTCAAAATGGAGATGTGCTCATCCTTCACACTTCAAGTAAAAACCGAGGCATTCTGATCCGAAGACTGGTTCTCGGAGGGATTCTCGACGTGAGATTCAACCTCCGGCCCCTCAGTCACCGGTTCTTCAATGGGAGCAGGGTCAGGAACTAAGGCATTCAGCTCATCAAACTTCCGGTACATGGTTTCCCGGATCTTCTGGATGTAAGGATAGTCCTGAGAAAGGGCCTTATCATATAACGGACCATATTTGACCCCGGCTTCCATATCCATCCCCTCAACTTCTCCCAACAACTTAGCCGCTTTCTCCGGCTCCTCAAATAAACCAGCCCCATCAATCAACCCGGAAAGGTAGAACAAGTTGAACGGTTCCGCCAATGCCGTCCGGAACTCTTGACTACCAAGGAAGCGATGGATAGCTTCCGGAACGAATTCATTAACAATTCGGTTGCATTCCATTTCTGCAGTTCCGGCAGCTATAACAATTTCTTGCTTATCTTGGTAAAGTTCCTTGTAAGCCTTTTCTTCATCGGCCAACTTCAACTTAGCATCAGACAGCTGCCCCTCCAACAACTTTATCTTTTCAGCCTGTCCCGCAGAAACCTTTCTCCACTCCTCCTTCTCCACCACAAGTTGGGAGACCCTATCCTCCAGACCAGCATTCTCAGCACGCAATTTCTGAATCCCCTCCGGATTCATCTCGGCACATGCCGCATGTTTGCCCTTCAGCTCATCCAACTCCCCAACCACTTCATCCAATCTCTTACACTTATCCCCCAAAACCTGATCACACCCTTCATGAGTCTCAGACAACTTCTGGTACTCACGCTTAAGAGACTCAAAGCAGAAAAGGACGTCCGCTTGAGCCGTAACGTGCTTACCCATCAGCAACCAAGACCTTCGGATGGCCTCGGTATCATCCTGACCATCCAAATGCCTCTCTTCAGCCGGGGTGGCCAAGTTTATCAGCATGTCTCGGCAGACATTCGCATTGTTCATGCGAGTCCCCCTCTTCACCACCCAGGCCGGAACAAAAGTATCATCATCATCGTCATCTGCCTCTATGTCCACGTTGACATCCTCCTCATCAACAAGCCCCTTGCCCGGATGGCGGGAACCATCCTTCGAACTCCCTGAAAATAAAGAACACTTGTCAAATAAATAAAACAAACCAAGGAAAAGTTATGAACAGAATGTTTATTAACATACCGGAAGGTATATCCTTCGGATGAAGCGAGCGGATTGGCTCCGGCTCCTCAACTTCCTCCGTAGTATCCAGATCAATAACGTGGTCAGCAGACTGCTTGAACCTCTTATGAACTTTGGAGGAGATACTTCCTCCGGCTCTCTTGGACGGAGGTTTCTTGGAGCCCAACTTACCTGCCTGCTCCTTCTTCTTATCCTTGGCAGCTAACACTTTGTCATCCGGAACCTCCACCCTCTTCATCTCCTCGTCCTTTTCAGGAACTTCAGCATTGGAGGCAAGGGGGCGGGTTACGTGCATCTCGCGACCTTGCCCCTGCGGCAGCGCATCCCCCTTTACCACATTCACTACCTTTCGGAGGGGAGGTTTCTTCAAATAGCTTGACATAGTTACACCTGCGAACAAACAAGACATCATTAAAGATAAAAATAAAAAAGAAAGGCACAATTGGAAAATTCATATTTATAATAAGGGCTATACCCCTCCCCTGCTCATCCCTCAAAGCCGGACGGAAGCCGGTAAATTCCCAATGGTCCGAAAGACCCAACGCATACAAGAAAGACTGGGGCACTTGGCACGGCTCGATGATTGTCTCAGCCAACCTTTCGGCATGAGCAACATCGTATTCACTACTCTTGGGAAATGGATCGGACACATCCGAATCCGAATGCCTCCAAGGCATGGCAAAAGGAATGGCTCTCCTATCAATCAAGAAAAAGTGATATTTCCAGCCCTTCAGGCAGGAAGGAAACTCTCCGAAGCAAATCTTTCTATCCTTATGCACACGTTTCTCAAACGAAAACCAGCAACCTTGTTTGCTAAGTTTGTAAAACACGTAGAATAGAGGGGTGGTAGGAGGAATGCGCATGCTCCGGCAATACACCTCGAAAAGAGTAGCACGGTGCATTCCCAGCGGAACCAGTTGAGATATGTGAATTTTAAAATACTTAATGACATCTAAGAGAAAGGTAGAAAAAGGGACAGTAAGACCTCCGTCAAAGAAATACTCTGCGTATAAGCCAATGGCATCCGCAGGCAATCGATCCATCGTCATACCCGATGGAGGCGCCCTCGGATGCAAATCCTTTGGAATCCTAAACGTTTCCACTACCACAAGTACCTCACCATCATCCATCGTAGACGGCCTCAGGTGTATATCCTTCTTGACATGTGAACCCTCCGGCATGGATACATCCTCATATTCAAAAGACGTTGTAGACTCTGACATAATGGGTCCGACAGGAAGAGAAAAGATATAGCCAAAACAACAAAAATACTAAACGGACTCAGACGTACCTCAAAGACGGCGAGAATAATCGTTCGGAATACGGAAGGGATAAAATGTGTCAGAGGTATGTATGTGTGAGAAAAATAACAGTGGTGTAAATGAAGAAAAAGGGTCTATTTATAGACGGTAAAAAATGGGCGGGAAAGGACACGTCACCCGTAGGGCTAACGTGTCAAGCATCCACGCCGTGTGTCTCACGAAACGCATACGTGTTCCAATCCAAACGGCGCGGTAAAAAACGACGGCGCACCTTAAACGACACATAAATTACTTTTGGCATCTTGCACGACTCTAATGAAGGACGAAGCTACAACCCCTTCGGAAAGCTGCAAAAATTAAACTTAGTATCACACCATTGGCATAACCAATACTATGATACTGGGGGGGACATGTTGGCGTATGTATCCTCCGGATATACAACAAACCTTCCGGATCCATGTCGAGCTTAACATAGCCGAACATGTCGGGAAAGAATAGATTAATATCCGAAAGGTTCAAACGATAGCCGAAGAACCCCAGACATCCGGAAGACCTAACCGTCCGGATAACCCAGTAAGTACATTGATCAAAGTACAGACAAGTACACTAAGTATATGATAATGGAGCACAAACTAGCGAACATTAAGGGCTAAGTACAAACCAGCTTGGCGCTCCATATGGAAAGTCTATAAATAGAGAGGAAATCTTCATTTAAGGTTAACTAATTCTCTCCTACTCTCTAGTTTTATTCATACTCTCTCTCACTAAGAACATATACTTACTCTCACACCGGAGGTTGGTCCTGAGATACATTCCCGGGGCGAGTCTAACGGATGTGTTTATTTTGCAGATATCCGAAGTAATATACTATACACAAGAATTACACCGAATCCGAAGGACTCACTCTAGTCCGAAGGATTCATCTCGCTTGTCCGAAGTAGAAGCAAACTTTTACTTCAACAAACCGCATGTTCTCAGTTCTATATAAACTTAATTTTAAACTATAATTTCAAAGTTCTATATAAACTTAATTTATAAAGAAATGGAAAACAGATGTAAATAGCCTACGCATCTTGTTGAAGTATTTTCCTCGCCATCCTTGGAAATATATATTTTTTTTCAAGTGAAAATTTTCCTAACATGTTAACTATTAGCAAAGTCATTCAAATGATGTGTTGTGGGGTTGGACTAGTGGTTACGATCGAGGAGAGAGGGAGAAGACGCAAGTTCGAGTCTAAGCCAAGCCACTTCTCTTCTCTATTCAATTCGTGACCGCTTGTCATATTAAACAATTTTTATTCTTTTTTCCTTTGCCTTATCTCTCTTTTTTTTTTTTTTTTTTTTTTTTTTTTTTTTTTTTTTTTTTTCTCTCGTTTAATTATATTCTCCTTTTTATCTTTGAGGGCAGTAAATTTAAGAAAATGTTCAATGCATTTAACTAGAAGTATTGTTTTACTCATTTCAAAATATCAAAAAACTATCTTCAAACTCTTACCAAATTAAAAGCTTTTATCAAAGCTTTTGTTTTATCCAGATGCTCAAGGAACAATAGCCTGACGAAGAAAGGGTCGGTTTGGTAAAAAGAAATTTCTTTGGGGAAAATTGGATTAAAAAGAAGCATTTGACGCATAGATACTTGCCACCTTTTTCATTATTATCAAATGTTCTAGTGAGGTAATGAAAGAAATGTGAGAAAGATGAAGTAGAGAAAAGTGAGGTGATGAAAGAAAGTTTATAAAATTATTTGTGTTCTTAAGTTAATATGAAAATGAAAGGAAATAAAAAACTTATACTCTTTCATGTTCTCAAGTTAATAGAAATGAAAGAAAGTTCACACACATAATTACAATAATGTCTTTCATATACACTTTATTATACTAGTAAGTGAATTCGTAGTGAATTATATGTTATTTTATATATATATTTTTTTTGTTCCCTTATTTTCACTCCGTGAGGTAAAAGTTTTGAAAGCAAAAACCTTTCATTTTTATCCTTTTGCCAACTTGAAAAGATAGTGTAAAGTACTCAACTTCATCACATAAAAATCCATGTTTAAATCTTTGTGGCTTCATATTTAGCGTGACTTGAGAAAGTGTAACGGTTACGAAAATACTTCGGTTAGACTCTTACATTTGAGTCAAGGATTAACCCTCCTCAAATAATCTGAATAGAACCACTTCAATATCGGCCTCATCTCTGCTAATGATTGACATATGCTCAACTATATATATTTCGGTCGAAACGGATAAGTTTGTTGCTGTAATTGTAAATATTGCGAGAAATTCTTATCTGATCTTTGTAAATGTTTTCAGGAAGTAGTGGGCAAAAAGAAGATTGTTGAAAATTTATAGAAAATTAATTTGAAGACCAATAAGACTAACAAAGTCCAAGAGAACAAGATATATAGTTTTAGAAAACTGCCCATTATCAGCCCAAAATTCTGCAAATCCAGCCCAAGTTGTAGCCCAGCTAAAAAATTATGCCCAACTCATTAATCAAGTTCAACAAGAGAATCGAGGAATGATAAGACAAGATGACACTACAAGTCTCGAGAGCGAAGCTTGTCTTGAGTTTTTGTCAAGTCTCGGTGCCTAACCATAGTATGAAGGCATGGCTAGAAATGCATTTACTGAAGCACTACAAGTTTTAGCATGTAAGTCTCAATCCTACAATAATGTTACGCCATACATTACAAACCCAGAAGCCGGTAGTTATACTATTTTTATTTTTACAAACTACTCGCTGCTTGCCAAATGGGTATTAAAAATCACAAGACTCACACCTCCTAAATATTCTAAACGCTCTAACCAAACACAACCCATATATACATGTATACGGGTGTAACATGGTAATTAATCTATGAATCTTTAACGTGTTTCTGTGGATTGTTTATAGTCATCTTCTTAGTGTTGTTTCAATAGACCATCATAGTACTTTTATTTTAACGGCAAATTTGTATCCGGCTACTAGCAAGGAGCTAAGAAAAAGGAATTGCTTAGAATTCGTACGTGCTAGGCACAGCTCAAAAGACCCAATCAATTAAATTGGATTTAAGCATGATAGATCGTGGACATAACCAAATCAAGAAACCGGACCAAACATATTTCGGTCTGGTCCTCAGTCCACCATTTTCGTAATATTCGGTCCTCTATCCGGTCTGGTTTGGTATTGCGCATAACTAACCGTTATGCTTTGATGGACCCGACCAAACCCACCCGGACCGGAATGAAACATTTTGCTCAGGTTTTGTTTTGGTTGATCCGATTTCGCCAAGTGTATATCTCTTCCGTGTTTGGGATCAAAACACGATCGTAACCTATTGGACACTTTACCGATATGAAAGTGTACTTTTTATGTATACAGTGTATTAGGTCTTGATTTTTTCCAAGTACATGCATACCTATTGATCCTAGTATTTTTGGAAGAAAAAAAGATGTGTTTGTCTTATGAGTATCTTCAATATATTTAACTTTAAAGATCTTTTGTCTTTTTTTCAAATCATTGTTTTACTCATTTGAAAACTCCTTATCCAAATTAGTTGGATGGTTTAAATCCAACAAATAAAAAGCGTTTTAGCCATGAAGTATGACAACATATAGACGTGATCATGGTTGAATATATAAAAATCTATTATTTTTGCTATCGGCACCATAGCTGTTATTAGCAACTAATTCATGAAGTTTAAGTGTAGAAATATTCGATGTCTTAAGAAAATCATTTAAAACGACCAACCATTGGCTCGAATATCTCAAATACAAATACAATTTACTTTCATTACTGGCCATGTAAGTGAAAAATAAGAAGTTTGTTTCTTATTGTATCTGAATATCAAGAAAATTTGTGAAATGTATATTGTTCACAAAAGCACTTGCGCCTATTGTCAACATTTAGTCATTTACCATATCTTTTTGGCAACTTCCAAATATCCTCTATGTTAAGTATTAATAAAGTCATATGAATGATGTATTGTGAGGTTGGACTAGTGGTTTCCAAACTGTTGAAAGACGGACTTGCCCTAAGTTCAATTCTTGAGCCAAACCACTTCCTTCTATTTTCAGTTTGTTGATCGCTTGTTATACTCATAATTTTTTATTCTTGCAAGTTTAACTAAACAACTTTTGAAGTTCAAGCTTTCATATTTTTAACTGTTACTTATGCTGGGAATTTGACATTTATTTAAAATAGCAAATGATGTTGTTATAGTCATTGCTAGTATCATTAGTACTATAGCTAATTTTAAAAGTAAAGCAAATGCTAGCATATTTTGTGAATACTATTCGACTAAATAACTTTGTATCAAGCATTTTTCAAAGCGGAATCGAAGGAAAAAGAATATGTTAAACAAGATTAACTAAAAATGAATCAAAAGAGAACTTCAATCCATCGGAAATTATATAAATGGAGCCTCCCGCAGCGAAGAGCAGGTCTAACCTCCTCGTTTAAGAATGTCGTTATAAATGAATAGTTAAGACAATTACTTGTAAAGTGAATGTTTTTTCATCTAAAGGCTTATATTTGCCATTTGGATATTTTGTGATTATGAATAGAGTTTTTTGTCCAATAGATATTTTGCGAACCAACAATGAAACTATTCAAATATAACATGATTTATAGTACCGTGCATGCATTGTTTCCATTGTTTAAAAATTAAAATATCAAGCATCCATCCTAAATTAGGATGGAATATCTATGCTAAGAAAACTATCTCAAAATATCGATTCTTTTTACTCTCACAAGTTTCTCTCTCTCTCTCTCTCTCTCTCTCTCTCTCTCTCTCTCTCTCTCTCTCTCTCACTCACTCACGGCCTAAAGCTTCTAGCTTCAAGCACCAAAACACAGTTTTTGATTGCAGGTTCAATGGCAAAATCTATGGTTTTTATGTGTCTTTTAAGTCTTGTGCTGTTGATTCACAACATTGATGCATCTAATGAGTTTTTAGTTGAATCAACGACATGTAATCAGTTGAACGAAAGGAGCCGTTTACAATTTGGGGACACCATCGGTAAGTGATCTATCATCTATGCATGCATATATTGTTATTTGTTATAATCTATTTCAAGACACGGTTCTTATACATGTTGTTGTTGGTTGTATAGCATATGTGTTTGAGGTTGAAAAGAGCTTGGTGGTTAAAATAAGGCACGAAGATTACATCATATGCAACGCACCACCTGTTGATGCAACAAAGTCTAACGATGGTTACTCTGTGGTCAAGTTGAACCAAACCGGGCCTAAATATTCCTAATTGTTTTCTTGTACAACCTCACTCGTGAATAGTTTTACGAGGAACTTTGGTAGCTTATCTTATAGATTATGCTGATAGTAATATAATTGTTTCAAGTTAGATTGTGTTACCTATGTTGATTCATAAACTTCATCCATTCCAAATCAATTAGATATAAAGTGCTTAACCAACATGAAAAATCTATACAGGGCGGAAGATGAAAGTAGCAAATCTTAAAACTATATTCGATATATAAATTGTAGTTACATGATCTGATAAACAAATTAATTTAATGTGATGAGCATTGTAATGCTCAGCACCAACTAACGCACATAAACCATTCGGTTTAGCAATATCCGAGTTAAGTGAGAAGAAAGTTTCCTGATTCCTCAACTGAAAACACCCGATCATGAAATGATTTAATATTTACAATAACATGTAATAAATACTTTGAATATCATGAACAAAAGCTTTTGGAAAAAGAAAAAAAAAAAATAATTAATAAATCCTACAAGTTAACGATTAGATCATGACACATGTAGTTTTGTTAAGCTACACCCTTGATGATCCACTCATTAACATAGTAATATAAACTACCAAGCATTCCTTTCTACTACCAATATGGGATTAGAAAGAAGCTTTTATCTAAAAATGTTTATAACCTGAGTGTAGACTATTCTCTTTTTTAAGCCCATGGTTGTTTAGTGTATAAATACCAACTATCCATGTATATAATAAGATCTATATATAGTACGTGCCAGATAATATGTAAATTAAGGAGCATATACAATATCTTTTCTAACTTTTAGAGCATATCATACACGTACCAACTATCAAAACTATCTACATATTGCAACTTTTTTTTTTTTTTTTTTTTTTTTTTTTTTTCATCTATATATTAACATAAGCCGATCTAAAGATTCTAGCTACAAGCTTCGAAAAATAGTTTTTAACCCTTTTATTTTTTATCCAAAACATTGATGCATCTGATGAGTTTGTCGTTGGAGATTGGGATGTTTGGAGTCTTGAATCGTCGACATGTAATTAACGGAAAGAAAGAAGCCGTTTGCAACTTGGTGGACTTGATGATATATCTATGTAGTATATTGTTTGTTAAATACTGAGATTAAAACGCACTTTTTATACACGTTAATGTTGGTTTTATAGTGTACATGTATGAGGCGGACAAGAGTTTAATGGTTATAGTAAATCAAGAAGATTGCATCAGATGCAACACACCATCATCCGTTAATACAACAAAGTATCACAATGGTTACTCGGTGGTCAAGTTGATCCAAACTGGGCCTAATTATTCCATTAGTATGTTTAATGTGAAAGAACGAATTTAAAAGGGAAAATGACATGAAGATGTAACTAGCTTGTTATTTTTCTTATTGCATACATCATGCTTTTGAACTTCGTCTATTGTGTATATTTTGTAACTATTTTACCTTTTCATTTATCAACATTTTTATGAATGAGGATGGCTATTTTTTTTTTTTTTTTTTTTTTTTTTTTTTTGCGATGTAGGGGTATATAGGTTTCGTGTAGAAAAATTTCGGTATATTCGGTTTCAACCCCCCAAAATTTCGGTATTACCCAAAAAATAGCGTTAGAAAAAAAAATTTAGATCCCGACCTCCCACTGAAAATTTTCTAGCTTCGCCACTGGTCACACGATATACATAATAAACATAATTTAAAAATACGATGTATACAATAAAAAAAATAGGTAGTTACATAACAAATCAAAAGTGACATGTTAGTTATTTTTATATATTTTTTTCCTTTTGCTCAATTTGAAACTGAGGTTTGAAAGTTCTATATATATAAGCATAAAATATAAAGAAATGAAAAACAGAGAATCGTACGTATCTTGTTTAAGTGTATTTTCCTCACTATCTTTTGAAGTCTTTTTTTATTTTTCGGATATGTTAAGTATTAATAAAGTCATTCAAATGATGTATTGTGGGGTTGGACTAGTGGTCACGTTTTCTTATGGGGATGAGCAGACACAAGTTCGATTCTTGAGCCAAAACGCTTCTCTTCTCTTTAACATCTGTGACCACTTGTTATACTCTTTAATTTTTTTTCTTTTTTCCTTTCGACTTAACTTTTCCCAATTTCTCATTTAATTATATTCTCTTTGTTTCTTTGAGGGCAGTAAATTTAAGAGAATCTTTGATGCATTTAACTAGTTAAAGGTAACGGTTATGAAAATAGTTCGGTTAGACTCCTACATATGAGCCAAGGATTTAACCCTCCTCAAATAAAAATTGAAAATTCTCAACCGCTTCAACATTGGCCTCATTTCTGCTAATGATCATGATTGACATATAGGCTGTGGCTGTGGCTGTGGCTGTGGCTGTGGCTGGGACTTATATTTTAAGCCGAAATTAAAATTTGTATTTATATAAACTTGTTTGACAAATGGGCTGAGGCTGAGGCTGAGGCTTATTATTGCAAAATTACTAAAAAATACATAATTAAACGAGTTTTTGTATATATTAGATATTTTTGTAGGTAAATAAGTAATTTATTATTTAAAAGCCCCGGGCTAAAGTTTTTAGCCCCTTTTATAAGGCTAAAGTTTTTAGCCGACTTATTTTATAAGCATTTCCATAAGACCAATGACAAATGAGACTTATTTTATTAACTGACTTATTTTAAAAGCCCAAGCCCCTATAAGCTCTTTGCCAAACACACCCATAGTGTTTTCAGGAAATCAGTGAGCAAAAAGAAGATTTTTGAAGACAAATAAGACTAAAAAAAGTCCAAATGAACAAGATATATCGTAATATTGTTTCAGAAAATTGCGCTTTATCAGCCCAAAACTTTTCAAATCCAGCCCAAGTTGCAGCCTAGTTAGAAAATTATGCCCAACTCATTAATCGAGTTCAACAAGAGAATCGAGGAATGATAAGGGAAAATAACACTATAAGTCTCGAGAGCGAAGCTTGTCTTGAGTTTTTGTCAAATCTCGATGACTAACCGTAGTATGAAAGAAGCCGTTTGCAACTTGTTGAAACCATCGGTAAGTGTTCGACTAGATGATATATCTATGCATTATTGTTTGTTAAATACTCATATTAAAATGCACTTCTTATACACGTTAATGTTGATAATTTTATACTGTACATGTATGAGGCGGACAAGAGCTTAGCGGTTAAAGTCATTCAAGAAGATTGCATCATATGCAGCAAATCATCATCAGTTAATGCAACAAAGTACCACGATGGTTACTCGGTGGTCAAGTTGAACCAAACCGGGCCTAATTATTCTATTAGTGGAACAAGGGCCGAAAACAACAACAAGATTATCATCCATGTCATGGCAGACCTATCGTGCTCAACACCAATAGATCCTATCCTTCCAACTCTCGCTCGTATGTTCAAAAGTTATACATTCTTTTTGGGCTTCTTTTAGGCATTGTGTTGAATTGGAAGAGATTGACGGCCCAAATAAAGTAGGTATATATAGAAATTGGTCCATGTCCAAAAAGTTTTAGTTGTCCATGTTTAGTATTCTTTTGCTAAACCAGTAGACAAAAGAACTAAAAAATCCCTCGACTTTACAATTTTTTTGTATGTGTTTGATATTTTGCATTCTTTATCGTGTCATCTCATAGCATCAGTATCAATAGATAAATCTTCTTCCATATGATCATATACGTTACTTGGATACAAACCTTTTCACGTAAAACTAATTACTCGTACAATTAATAATGGAGTATTTAACATGCTTACAACTAATTAATACTGCCTGCTAATAAAAACTAAACGTGTAAAACATTAGTTACTCATGTCAACACCATCGTTAGATCTTGTTTATAAAACCTAAGAGGCTAATGCTCATACGAATTGAAGCTGACGAAATTTGAAAGTTTAGTATTTAAACTTACAAATTTTTTTGTTCCCTACAGTAGTGTGGAAGTTCTATATAAACTTAATTTATAAAGAAATGAAAAACAGATGTAAATAACGTACGCATCTTGTGTAAGTATTTTCCTCGCCATCCTTTGATTTATTTTATTTTATTATTTTTTTTTTCAAGTGAAAATTTTCCAACATGCTAACTATTAATAAAGCCATTCATATGATGAATTGTGGGGTTGGACTAGTGGTTACATTTTGAGGTAGAGGATGAGAAGACACAAGTTCGATTCTTGAGCCAAGAGACTTCTCTTCTCCTTTCAATCTGTGAACATTACAAATACTCATTAATTTTTATTCTTTTTTCCTTTCGCCTTAACTTTTCCCAGTTTCTCATTTAATTATATTCTCTTTTTTTCTTTGAGCGCATTAAATTTAAGAAGATGTTTAAGAAAATGTTCAATGCATTTAACTAGAAATATTGTTTTACTCATTTCAAAATATCAAAACACTATCTTCAAACTCTTACCAAATTAAAAGCTTTTGTTTTATCTGGATGATCGATAAATAAGATTACTCAAGGACCAATAGCTTGACGAAGAAAGGGTCGGTTTGGTAAAAAGAAATTTCTTTGGGGAAATTTGGATTAAAAAGAAGCATTTGATGCATAGATACTTGCCACCTTTTTAATGATCATCAAATGTTTTAGCGCTAAAGCACTCAACTTCCTCATATAAAAATTAATGTTCAACCATCGGTAACTACATATTTAAGGTGACTTAGTAAAGGGTAACGGTTACGAAAATACTTCGTCTCCTTCATCTGAGCCAAGGATTTAACCACCCTCAAATAATCTGAATAGGAAAAATCAAGATTGCATCATATGCAACACACCATCATCCGTTTATGCAACAAAGTATCACGATGGTTACTCGGTGGTCAAGTTGAACCAAACTAGGCCTAATTATTCCATTAGTAGAATAGTCGAACAACAACGACAAGATTATTATCAATGTCATGACACACCTAACGCGCTCAACACCAACAGATTTAAGGCTTCCAACTCAAGCACCAACGTACGAATGGTTCGATCTTGCACATAACTGGCCATTATCCTTTATTGGACCCGACCAAACCCATCCGGACCTAAACTGAACATTTCGCTCCTGTTCGGTTTTGGTCAATCCGATTTTCGGATGCGATCAGCTCTAGATTTGAGATATCTACTCATATGAAGTATACAAGCTAAATTTGTGAAGAGAAAAGATACATCATCCTAATGATGATGTTTATGTTTAAAATTTTTCTAATTGTAGTTGTCGTAAGTTGATTGTAATGTGATAAAAGTGGGTCAACTCTTTCGACCTGTGAATTCAAGACATGTGACGGAATGTTGTTAGAAAGAATTTTAGGAAGCTATAGGACGTTTGTGAAATGAGAGTAACCTCTTCTCCAAGTGTATATTTCTTCCGTGTTTGGGATCAAAACACGATCGTAACTTATTGGACACTTTACCAATATGAAAGTGTACTTTTTTATGTATACAGTGTAGTAGGTCATGATTTTTTGCAAGTACATGCATACCTATCAATCCTAGTATTTTTGGAATGAAAAGAACAAATTTAAAATTGTAGTTTGAAGGTTCTATATAAGCTCAAAATATAAAGAAATGAAGATAAAAATAACGTACGCATCTTGTTTAAGTGTTTTTTCCTCACAATCCATAGAAATCCTTTTTCATTTATCCAGTGAAAAATCTTATACATGTTAAGTATTAATAAACTCATATGAATGATGTATTGTTGTGTTGGGCAAGTGGTCAAGGTGTTGCGATGGTACGTGGAAGTCCCAAGTTCAATTCTAGAGCCAAGCCACTTCACATACCAATGTTCGCCCATGGGCAACTTGTTATACTCATAAATGTTTTTATTTATTTTTCCCTTTGTTTTAACTTTTCTTAATTTCAGGTTTTTCATTTAGTTATTTGCGCTTTTTTTTTTTTTTTTTTTTTTTTTCTTTTTCTTTGACGAGTAACAAATATGATTAAATGTTTAACAAAAAAAAAAGAATTGTTTTTCTTGTGAGTATCTTCGACGCATCTTAACTAGAAAGACTTTTTGTCTTTTTTTAAAATCATTGTTTTACTCATTTGAAAACTCCTTATCCAAATTAATTGGATGGTTTAAATCAAACAAATATGAAATGATTGAATGTTCAAAATAACATGTAATAAATACTTTGAATATCTTAAATAGGATGCCAACGGGCAAGAAAAAACTCATAACCCGCGAGTACCCGCATTGTGGTGGGTCGTTGAATACATAAAAATCTATTATTTTTGCTAACAGCACCTAATTCTTGAAGTTTAAGTGAAAAAATATCCGATGTCTTAAAAAAAACCCTTTAAAACAACCAACCATTGGCTAGAATATCTCAAATACAAATACAATCTACTTTCATTATAGGTCATTTAAGCGTCATTTAAACGAAAATTAAGAAGTTTGTTCCTTATTGCGCCTATTGTCAGCATTTACAATATCTTTTTGGCAACTTCCAAATATCCTCTATGTTAAGTATCAATAAAGTCATATAAATTATGTATTGTGGGGTTGGACTAGTGGTCACCTTTGATGAAAGAAGGACTTGCCCCAAGTTCAATTCTTGAGCTAACCCACTTCCTTCTCTATTTAATTAAAACTGATACACCAGAGAATAGTTAGTCCAATGGCTTTCATGCCCAAGATGTTGCAAGTTTAACTAAATACCAGAGAATAGTTAGTCCACTAATGGAATATTTATGCTGGCTGGGAAATTGACATTTATTTAAAATAGCATATTTTGTGAATACTATTCGACTAAACAACTTTATGTCAAGCATTTTTTTAAAGCGAAATCGAAGCGCGGGACTAACCTATGTTATAAATGAATATTTAAGACGAATTATTGGCTTGGTATACTAAACGTTAATTGTAATTAAGTGAATGTTTTTTCATCTAAGGGCTTTTATTTAATTGGATAGTTAGTGATCATAGAGTTTTTGGACCAATTGTTATTTTGCCAACCTACATCAATGAAACTTTTATAACAAGATACAGACCACCATGCATGCATTGTTTCTATAGTTAGATACTACGTAGTACAACACACCAATCCTAAAAAAAAATCTCTATATATGTCAAAAGATCGAGGCTTTTTACTCACAAGTTCTTTTTTTTACACGACTTAAAGCTTCTAGCTCCAAGAACAGAAACAAATTATGATAGCAGGTTTTTAATGGAAAAACCCATGGTTTTTTATGTGTCTTCTAAGTCTTGTGTTGTTGAACCACAACATTGATGCATCTAATGAGTTTTTAAGTTGAATCAACGACATGTAATCAGTTGAACGAATGGAGCCGTTTACAATTTGGGGACACCGGCCACCGGTAAGTGGTCTATGCATAGATTGTTATCTGTTAATAGCTATTTCAAAACACGGTTCTTATACATGTTGTTGACTTGTTGGTTTTATCATTCATGTCATAGTTGGTCAAAGGCGACAGCTCCAGCTCCACCTCCTCCTCCAGCTCAAGCTCAAGGTCAAGCTCAAACTCTATCTCTAGCCGAAAATGAAGGATTCTTATATTTTGTTTTTTACGCTCTGGGTTTTACGTCAGGGGTTGTGTTTTTGGTTCTGTCGGTGGTGTGTATTGGCGTATCAACAACTTGAGTACAGAAATTGTTCCATGGCCAATGCTCTAATTAGTTGATCGTATGAAATCATTAATTCCTAATACAACACCACTCGTGAATAGTTTTATGAGGAATTTGGTAGCTTATCTTATTGATTATGATGATAGTAATATAACTTTTTCAAGTCAGATTGTGTTACCTATGTTGATTCATAAACTTCATCTATTCCAAATCAGATAGTTATAAAGTGCTTAACCAACATGAAAAATCTAAATAGGACTGAAGACGAAAGTAGCAAATTAAAATTATATTCGATACTGTAGTTACATGATCTGATAAACAACTTTAATGTGATGAACATTATAATGCTCAACACCAACTAACGCAGCAAAACCATTCGATTTAGCATTATTCGAGTCAAGTGAGAAAAATTAATGAACAATACAAGTTAACGAGCAGATCACGACAAGCATAGTTTTGTTAATCCACACGCATGATGACCCACTCGTTAACATAGTATTAGCATCAACTTAATCAATCCAAATGACTTTAGTATATAAACTACTAAGTATTCTTTTCTGCTACCGATGTGGGATTAGAAAGACGATTTTATCAAAAAATTGTTTATATCACATATAGGCTATTCACTTTTCTACTAAGTATTCTTTTCTGCTACTAATGGATTTTATCTCCACTCAAACTCCCTCTAACTTTCTTACTTCCCCACCACTTTCCTATGACATTTTTACATGATTCATAGTTCTTTAGTAGTATATAATATTCGATTGATAGCGTATTTAGCAGCTAACAAAAACAAGCAATATGATTTAATTCATGCATCGTTAACATAGTCTAGAACATGCATTCAACGAAAAATGAGAGTCGGAATTAGGGCTGCCTTTCATGCACATGAAAATTTTGCATGAGGGTCTCAAGAGCGAAGCTTGTCTTGAGTTTTTGTCAAGTCTCGATGACTAACCATAGTATGAAAGCGTGGCTAAAAATGCATTTACTGAACCACTACAAGTGTTAGCATGGAAGTTTCAATACTTCATAATGCTTTGCCATACATTACAAACCGAGAAGTGAGTAAGTGTACTTAGTACTATTCCTATTTAGCCAAAGACATGGTCTAACGCCCCCTTGAATAAAGTTAGGTGTCACGATTAGTCAATGTCCAGACAAGCGTCGAAAACAGTTTTTACTCTTAGATTTTCAATGGAAAAATTCATGGTGTTTATGGGGCTTTTAAGCCTTTTTTTTTAATCCAAAACATTGATGCATCTGATGAGTTCGTCGTTGGAGGTTGGGGTGTTTGGAGTCTTGAATCAACATGTGATCAATGGAAAGAAAGAAACCGTTTGCAACTTTGTGAAACATTGGTAAGTGTTCGACTTGATGATATATCTATGCATTATTGTTTGTTAAATACTGTGAGTAAAACACACTTCTTATACACGTCGTTGTTGTTGTTATAGTATACATGTATGAGGCAGACAAGAGCTTCATGGTCAAAGTAAATCAAGAAGATTGCATCATATGCAACACACCATCATCTGTTAATGCAACAAAGTATCACGATAGTTACTCGGTGTTCAAGTTTAACCAAACTGGGACTAATTAATCCATTAGTGGAATGGTTAAAAGCGACAAGATTATCATTCATGTCATGGCAGACCTAACGCGCTCAACACCAACAAATCCAAGCCTTCTAGATCAAGCTCCAACTTGCGAATGTAATACATTCCTATATATCTTTTTGGGATTTCTTCTGTGTGTTGTGTTGTCTTTTGCGGCGACGGGATGTGCAGAAGCTTACACGCCCAAAAAAGAGATCAAGAGAATCGAGGGGATTGACGGTCTACTTTCTCATGTAACAGAAGCTTATACCCAGAAAATTAATTAATGGATCATGTAACAAGAAATATGTACCTAATCTTATTAACTATGTTGATACTAATATATAACCGTTTGTGGTCAATTCGCATATCATATACTGTGATACAAAACTTTTCATGTAAAACTAATTACGTGTACATTAATTGAGTGTTTAACACAGTACAAGTACACAACTATTTAATATTGCGTGCTAATAAAAAGCAGGTGTGTAAAATATTTTAGTCACTCATTTCAACACCATCGTTAGAGCTTGTTAATGAAACGTTAGAGGCTAATGCTTATACGAATTGAATCTGAGCAAGTCCCATTTGATATAGAACACATATTTTAGCTGTGTGATATATACACTAATTTTCGTTTGATAAGCTGATCGGGTGTGTTTGGGCAAAATTAGCCGTAGCAATAACTCTAGATGTAGTTGTAATCACAATATGTAAAACAATTCCTGTATGCTCAATGCTCATATATGTTACTTCATGGAGCATTAGAAAATTAGCATTTCGAAAAAAAGATAAACTACTTCTTGCTTGCCAAACGAACATTAAAAATTTAGACGGCTCACACCTTCTAAATACTTCTAAATGCTCTATACCAAACTCCCCTGATATATAAATGTATACAAGGCCTCCTATGGAATTATACGGGCAACAACTTTCATGGTTTATTTTATTCACACGTCAGATGTTGTTTTGGATGTTGTGTTGTGTGATATGGTAATCTATGAATCTTTGATGTGCTTCCGTGGGATGTTTATGACCCTCTTCCTAGAGACGTTTCAATAGACCGATCAGTCTCGGCCTTTTCATTAAAGGCCAAGTTTTGTTCGGCTACCTGCAAGGAGCTAGGAAAAGGGAGTTACCGAGAATTAGTACATGCTAAGTACGGATCATTGATCCAATCAATTCAACTGGGATTTGAGATATCTATTCTCATGTAGTGTCCAAGATAAGTTTGTGAAATGAGATTAACAAATAAAGATTAATTAAAGGACAACAATAGCTTGATGAAGAGAAGATCGGTTTGGTAAAAAGAATTTTCTTTCGGGAAAAAAAAGTGGATTAAAAAGAAGTATTTGATGCATAAATACTCACTACATTTATAATTATTATCAAATCGTCTATGGCTGTGATTGTGAATATTATGTTTGTTATTTATTTTTTGTTAGTCGATTAAATGTACTAACAAGAGTCCATTAATGAACAAGGATATTGCCTCTCGTGTCGCACTAGTATATCTCGTAAAAACAAATCTGGTGTAATTTTCCGGACTGAAAATGAATTATAAGACAAAAGAATTTTGTATTTCAATCAAACTTATTACTTTTTTCTTGGCTATCTTATGTTAAAACTTATTACTTTTTTTTTTTTTTTTTTTTTTTTTTAATAATCTTGGGTTCCGTCGACTCAACATTGTAAGCCGACTAATCTCAGGGCGATTACCTTTTTGGATAGCCCGAAATCATCGCAGGTGAACCTCCGTGTCCACATAGGAATTAATTTTCGCCCCGGGGTTTGAACCTGGGACCTCTAAGGACTTCCATCTTTTATTTTATACACGTATGTGGAAGTAAAATCGGTTCTGGAAGTAAAATAATACACCAAAGAGATGATGTTTCAAAGTTGAATAAACTTAAAAAGTCTTTTATTCGTTACAATAAAATATAAAAAAAATGACAAGCTATATACATTTATAGAAATGATTATCCCAATTTTAAACTATAATTTCAAAGTTCTATATAAACTTAATTTATAAAGAAATGAAAAACAGATGTAAATAACGTTCGCATCTTGTTTAAGTATTTTCCTCACCATCCTTTATTTTTCAAGTGAAAATTCTCCTACATATTAACTATTACTAAAGTCATTCAAATGATGAATTGTGGGGTTGTACTAGTGGTAATGCTCTTGATTGAGAATGAGAAGACCCGGTTCAATTCCTGAGCTAAGCCACTTCTCTTCTCTTTTCAAATCCATTACCACTTGTTATACTCATTAATTTTTATTCTTTTTTCCTTTTGCCTTAACTTTCCTAGTTTCTCATTTAATTATGTTCTCCTTTTTCTTTGAGGGCAGTAAATTTAAAAAAATGTTTAAAAAAATCTTCAATGCGTTTAACTAGAAATATTGTTTTACTTAGGGGTGTGCACGGTTCGGTTTGGGTCGGTTTTTGGCTAAAACCGAAACCGAACCGAATATTTCGGTTTTTATAAAACCCAAAACCGAAACCGTTCGGTTTTTTGCGGGTTCGGTTTTTTTGGTTTATCATCGGTTTCGATTCGGTTTTTCGGTTTTTTCGGTTTCTAACCGTTTATATTTGGGCATGACAAATTTATACCAAAAAACTTGTATTACATAGAAAATTGGTTATTTTTATTTACTTTTTTCTTGTCAATGTAAGCATAATAATGTTTATTGCATGATTCTATAATTACGCATATAGATATAGATGAGACACACACATGCAAGTGAACATACACATAGTATGATCATCGTTATATATTTATTGATATATTCTCAAGTAAAACACACGACACGACAAACACGCATATAAACATAAACGTTATGATAAATATTTAATAAATCTACCCACAAAATGATATGAGTTTATAAATTTGATTTATTTAGTTATTTATTCATATTATATTAATTATATATTATTATGTAATAAAATCGGTTCGGCTCGGTTTTTGCGGTTCGGTTTTTGGACGAAAACCGAAACCGAACCGTATATTTCGGTTTTTGAAAAATTAAAAACCGAACCATCGGTTTTTAGTTTCGTTCGGTTTTTTCGGTTTGGTTTTTTCGGTTTTCGGTCCGGTTTCGGTTTTTTTGGTTTTGTTTGCTCACCCCTAGTTTTACTCATTTCAAAATATCAAAACACTATCTTCAAACTCTTATCAAATTAATAAATAAGATTACTCAAGGAACAATAGCTTGACAAAGAAAGGGTCGGTTTGGTAAAAAGAATTTTCTTTGGGGAAAATTGGATTAAAAAGAACCATTTGCATAGATGCTTGCCACCTTTTTAATGATTATCAAATAATGTTTAAGCGCTAAAGCACTCAACTTCCTCATATAAAAATTAATGTACAAATCTCAGTAGCTACATATTTAGGGTGACTTAGTAAAGGGTAACGGTTACGGAAATACTTCGGATAGTCTCCCTTCATCTGAGCCAAGGATTTAACCCTCCTCAATAATCTGAATAAGAAAAATCAAGAAGATTGCATCATATGCAACACACCATCATCCGTTTATGCAACAAAGTATCACGATGGTTACTCGGTGGTCAAGTTGAACCAAACTGGGCTTAATTATTCCAATAGTAGAATAGTCGAAAACAACAACGACAAGATTATTATCCATGTCATGACACACCTAACGTGCTCAACACCAACAGATTTAAGGCTTCCAACTCAAGCTCCAATGTACGAATGGTTCGATCTTACGCATAACTGGCCATTATCCTTTATTGGACCCGACCAAACCCATCCAGAACTGAACCGAACATTTCGCTCCTGTTCGGTTTTGGTCAATCCGATTTTCAGACCGTGATCAACTCTAAATTTGAGATATCTACTCATATGAAGTATACAAGCTAAGTTTGTGAAGAGAAAATATACATCAACGGTCAACCTAATGATGATGTTTATGTTTAAAATTTTTCTAATTGTAGTTGTCGTAAGTTGATTGTAATGTGATAAAAGTAGGTAAACTCTTTCAACCTGTGAATTCAAGACATGTGACGGTAGGAATGTTGTTAGAAAGAATTTTAGGAAGCTATAGGACGTTTGTGAAATGAGATTAACCTCTTCTCCAAGTGTATATTTCTTCCGTGTTTGAGATCAAAACACAATCGTAACCTATTGGACACTTTACGAGTATGAAAGTGTACTTTTTATGTACAATGTATTAGGTCATGATTTTTTCCATGTACATGCATACCTATGGATCCTAGTATTTTTTGGAATGAAAAGAACAAATTTAAAATTGTAGTTTGAAGGTTCTATATAAGCTCAAAATATAAAGAAATGAAAAACGGATATAGATAACATGTGTGACAACTGGCAAATTAATGAGCTATTTAAAAACCCGCATTACTTTAAATTTAATGATTTTTGAATAATTAGAAGTTTATTCCTGAGGAAATTGTAAACGTTGAACCGTGGTTTTGACTTTCGTGGTATTTATGGAATTTGATTTTTGAATTATTGATTTGGTTTGGAATATTCGTGGTGATTTATTTTTGAGATATTTGTTAGGCACTACGTTGACTCCGGCACTAAGATAACCTAACGAAATTTTAATATTTTGAATGATTGGTTCGGTTTATATATTTTTGGAACGTATCGTGGTATTTCATAATTTTGAGAATGAGCTCGGTTCGAGAGAGTTGGATTATTTTAAAAAATTTCGGGTTTTGGTCCGTGTATTCTACACCTAGTTACCTCACCCACTCTACTATTATTATTATTATTATTATTATTATTATTATTATTATTTCTTTTGAGAGATACAAAAATCGTCCTTGTGGGTTTGCCTGGCACAAAACACAAACACAAACACCAACACCATCACCCTCACCTTTACTCTCTCTCTCTCTAAAATATATATCACTTCCCTCATAATACCCTAGCCGCCACCTTATCCGGCCACCACCGCCGCACCACCATCAATACCAACACCACCATTTGAATCCCCATCATCTACTCTTTCCGATGTATACTCACACGCGCCCTTACACCCCTATTTCATCTCGATATCACCACAAAACCGACACCATCTTTCTTATTCTTGAAGTTTATCACGTCCTTGTATTGTGAATCGAAGGTAAGACGAGTCACAAGCGGTTTGTGACTCGTATTTGGATGAAACGCGGCCTAAGGGGTCACGGGTTACCTTTCTTTGGTTGGGTTTTGGTTAAAAACATGATATATAAATGGGTTTTTGAATAAAATGTGATGAATCTATAGTTTGGTATCCGGGTTTCTTGATTTTGGAGGTTGTCGAATTGAAACCGAGAGCCCCATGCTCTCGGCTTATTTTATTTTTGAGCTTGGTAGAGTTTTGATTTTGGTTTTGCGTTTTGGATGATATCGAGGGTGTTGGAGATGCATTTTCTTGGCTATGGTCGATTCTTGGCCAAGAAATTTTATGATATTGATGTTGTTTGGTTTTTACCGTGCCCTTGGGGTCGGTTTATTTTGTAACGAGCTCAGGAGAGCTAGCCGAGACCATAATGGTCTCGGGTGTGACCTTGGTGATTCATGTTTGAGCCGAGACTCAAATGAGTCCCTCGACTCGGGGTTGGTCTTGGTAGTCGACCCGGATGACATGAATTGTTTGGTGATTTTATTTGGCTACTTGATATATTTTTTCATTTCTTGTTGTTATTATTGTTTTGTTGTTGAGGTATATTACTTTGGGGCATTGTTGATGTTGTTGTCGTTGCTCGGGAGCCGAGAATGGGATGGTAATGATTATTGTTGTGGAGTTGTGTTGACGAAATGATATGGGGACCGATTGTGAGACGGTCAAATTAGAATGACGGAGATAGGTTACTCGGGTGCCGTAGTCGGACCCTATTGTTGTAGCACATGTTATGGGACTTATTGGACGGAGATGGATTACTCGGTTATGACTTGATCATTATTACTTGGACTTTGGTTGTGCGTGTCGAAGTCACGTTGACTTTCTAGTCAACAGTTGATTTCGGCAAAACGCCGTAACACTTGGACTTGGACAATAAGCCGAGAGTGATGACTCGGACATGTGACCATCTTATATAACTCGATATTAATTAATCACAATTAATAATAAAACTCGTAATAATATTATTAATAATATAACCGTTTATATAAGTATATAGACGTGAAAACGTATATATAACTATATAAGTGCGTATATTAAAAATAAAATGATCACGAGTATATTATAATAACGCAATGATATATATTATACTATATAAATAGTTTAATAAATGTCGAAAGGGTTATTATGATCAAAACAACTACAAATGCCGATGAAATTTATAACGTTGGATAATTATATTAAATGAAATACTTTTTGAAAAATAAAACGAGGAAACTATCGAGTTATACGAGATTGTGGTCACTTGAGTCCAAGTGGGCTATATTATTTATTTTATCACTTTCGTGCTTGTCACGGATATGTGACGTTAATACGTCCATTTTCTATAACTACGTAACTTATTTAATCGATGGATTAAATAGGATCTATTTAGTTATATAAAATGAGCATATTAATGGGCATTGTATCCTACGACGCCCATAGGTTGTGGTATGTGTACGGGAATAATGAATTACCAAATATCTCGCGAGGTTTTCCAAATTGACGAATTTGGTAAGCTTGACGATATATCTAGGGAATTTATTAAACGTTCATACTTACCATATAGTACTTTACGTGCTATGTGACTTAGGTTTTGGGTATAATCTTAGAGTGATATATTAAATAAATAAATATGGGGGATTACCAAATCGACGGATTTGATAAACTTCGATGATTTATTTAAATAATATATTAGGCTAATATTAGACCTATAGATTGTTTTATTATTCTTTTCGTTGTGACTTCTTGTTTTGAGTTGTTTCAACCCTCCACTCGCATGGATACCAAACTCCAAACTAGTATGAGAATAATACGAGAAATGGATTTTTGGAAAGTAAAAAGGAATACTTTCGGGATTGGGAATATTTGATTTTGCTGAAACGAGTTTATATTGTTAGGAAGTGCCGAGTCCGTAGTTGCCGTCTTTTGAGTGCTATACTTCTTGATTCTACCATTTTCATCTTGCTGATATCTGGACTTGAGGTGAGTCGTAGCCCCACTTTTACTCTTGAACTTTGTTTTCAATACTTGGGGTGAGAAACGTGCAAATTGTTTTATGTGGACTATTATCGCTTTGTTTATTTAAAACTTGCTATGCTTATAGAACTAGGTAGGTTATAGAGCGAGGCCTAGTCCCGAACTAGGTAAGCTATTGATTTGGTTATAGAGCGAGGCTTAGTCCCGAACTAGACAAGCTATTGATTGGTTGTTGAGCGAGGCCTAGTCCCGAACTAGGTAAACTATTGAATTGGTTATGGAGCGAGGCCTAGTCAAGAACTAGGTAAGCTATTGATTTGGGCTATAGTGTGCACCTATAGGATTGACTAGTTTTGGTTGGATGATTGAGGCCTAGTCTAGCTAGCAAGCGTTTTGCGTATATGTCCACTTGATTTAGTTATGAATTTAAACCTATGATCTCACCAGCGAAAGCTGACTTTTAGCGCGTTTTCTCATGTAATTAAGTGATGATTTAGATGCTTGGATTGGAGGCTTGGCTTTGGCACCTGGTTTATAGATCTACTAGCCTCAAGGCCCGCCCGATGGGCGGCTAGCTTTAAAAATTGTTGAAAATATAAAAGTAGTAAAATGGTTAATAGAAATAAAGTTAAAATGATACTCCGTATAATTTTAAAAACCAAAACGTTAACTGCAAGGAAAATAAATAACATTGATTGTTTAAACAAAAAAATAGCTAAGAAATAAGAACAAACTTATAGTTGATGAAGGACATCTTTATAGACAACGTTTGTTGTAGAATTACAAATAGTTGCCATCTACGTAGAGTTGTCCATGTGAAAAAAAAAACATTGATTTACGTACATCACATCCCATATATAACACTGATTTACATACATCATTCCCAAGGTGACCATTTGCCATGACCTGTCGGAAAAATTAGTGAAGATTTAGCATTAAGTAAAAAATAATTAGAATAAGTAAAAAGAATTAGAAAGGAGGATGAATCACTAACCGAAGTATTGATGCTCTAAACGAAGTTATAAGAGAGTAAACCCATCGGATAAGTCTAGGCTTTACAGTGTGCCATAAGAAACTTCCGCAATTTGAGTTTCCGTGTCATCAGCAAATCTTCGACCCAAAGCAATGACTTATTATGTTAGTGAGATCTCACATGTGTCTTCAATTATTGTTTGCATTCGATAAACCATCATTGTCTTGACCTGATAACAAACCTTTATCAAAATAAATGCTTACCAAAATATTATTATTAGATGTTACTACATGTCTCAATATATACACCTCCACCGGAAGAATCATGCCTTCTTCCTATGGAAATTGTAATCATATGGAGTGGAGCGAGGTGTAATTCTAGTATGTCAAAGCTATTAAATTTCAAAATGAGCTGCACTTTTTTCCTTACCAAAGTTTATGGCCAAAATCACAAAGAAGTTGCATAAGAACTTTAATCTTAATTTTCACTATTGGGTTAAGTCACCTACTTTTAGTACAAAAGAAAATCTTTAGACCTCTTTCTTTACAACCTCATAACATTATCGAGAAGAACCACCTAAAGAAAGCAAGGTACTTAAGACTACAACAATTCCCCACGTAACCACATTATGAGCTTTTAAGACCCAACCAAAGCAACCATACCTATAAGACATTTTCTTTACAAATCAATCATAAGGGTAACCACAAGCAACTATGTAAAAACCGCCATAGCATAAATTGACTCATTAGTTTTTTAATACGTAGTCCAAAAATATATTACTCCAAGATTTGATCAAACTACTAACAATAATTATTTGGTTTTTCAAATTGTTTCGGGTGAATCCAACCAGGCCCAATCTGTTACGACTTTTGACCCGAGAAAATATTTACCCATTTAACCTGTTACACAACTCGTCCATGTTTTCACCTTTACATCCTACTTAAGGTACAAATCAATATTATTAAACATGGAACGTACCAAATTCATCTAAATGGGCATCATATATAGTCGTAGCTTGTAGCAATACCAAAATTGGTTCGTCCATGGTACTGTTAGAATTAAAGAAAGTAACACTTTTTAGATGACATTACCAAGCAAGTCCCATATTAATATTAAATATAACAAACTAAACATTAGAGTTACCATACAGTAATTTATAAATGATTTACCCGTTTGAATAAATTTAGCCACGGAAAACGCCAACCTAATGGACAGTCCATTACTACTCTAGCTGCAGAAAATAACATGAAAATATCATAATTCTAAACTTATAAGAACAGCCTCATGACGCACAATCATAACTTATAGAGAAGAAGCAAACCATTAACTATTTCACCAAACTTTGCAAAGAGATCCCTAAGTCAGTCATCAGTTGTACGTTTTCTAAGACCTGCACAACAACAGAAACTCACTAAGATACCCAAAACAAAGTGAATTGTGACAATGTTGCCATAAAATTCTCATATGTGATTGATAAAAAATGCTATGGTACAGCCTCTTGTTGTGCATTAAAAAAGTCTTACTATTTATGAAATATTACTCCAATTTAAACCCAAACATTGTATTTTAGTTTAGCAAACATTATTCCCTCAAGAAAACATTGAAATATTACAAAATGAGGTTTCCTAACTCTAAAATAAATGTTATCATTATCCAAATCATTTTAAATAAGATAAAAGTTTCTTACCCCTACATCAAGGTGCTCCTTATATATTTTGTATAAAGTACGAAAAAGTTCCAAGATATTATGAATCAGTTTGAATACTTGAGCCAGAAAAAAGACAACTTTTGTAACATTGCCATTCCAAGTTACCAAGTTGGTTGTATACTATTGCATTAGCTTAACATTAATAAATGCAGAACTTGAAGAAAAAACAATAATGCAATATGAGACCAGCAGTTAGCATGTTGTAGCTATAACTTGTAGTAAAATTATATGGTTGTGTAAACGTGCATTTTCGAAGCATAAACACACCTTTTCTATTGAGAAAATAGTGTTTCATATCGACCACCACATCTCATCAATGATGCCATGTTGGGTGGCTATTCCTTCTCAGACTGGATGGTACTGCAATGCATTCATAACATCAAAGGATAAGTCAATTACACACGCGAAATAAAAACAAAGAGTGAGCATGTATGGATGGTTTTTACTGACCTCTTACTAAATATCTTCTCACAATCATCCTCAAGCTATGCCTGAAACTTAAGGAGTTGTTCTCTTCTTTTATTTTCACCCTGAAGCCACTCTACCAATATTTACAGCTGTGAGTCGCCAGTCTCTTTTTCCATTATGGTCTGAGCTATGTTCTCCTTAATGTATCCAATGTCCTAAGGGGAAGAACAACACATCAGTCAGTCAATTTGCGTAGGTAGTAATTCGTGTAATAGTAATATCTTATGCATCTTTTAAAACATAAAAACATATGTGTCTAGTTAACCAACTTTCCATCCAAACATACTATTCTCACAATAATGGAAAACATGCACCAAACTTTTTTCTTTTTTTTTTCCTTTAAAATTTACCCAACCCAACCTATCTTGCCACCTATAGTTTCTAAGATGTACTACACATAACTTTATCACTTGTTTCATTCAACCTAATTGTTGACGTAAGTAGTCATGCTGTTTGATCTACTAAAACCTGTGACATTCGCGATTTGTAAATTCTAATCAGAAAATCTTTTATATTATCTTTATCGAATAACCAGAGTTTCCTCCTGCAAAACTGATTTAAACCTTACTGAAAACCCTTTTAGTGTATTATGTTAATAAATACATACCCGAACCAGATATAACCTATGTTGATAACAATGGCTCCAGGAACTTCCTCAACATCAACTCAAGTCACACCATCAGTTGACTTGCAATGTCGAAGTCACGCCATCAACAACCTACATAAGTAACTTGAATTAGCGTCTAATCACATTTACAAAGGGAGAAAAGAGCTTACCATTCTTTAATCCAAGTCTTTTTGACCCAATGGTTAAGCACAATTGGTGTATAACAAATGGGGAACAAACTGTCCCATATTTTTAATTTTTTATCAGTATTCAAGAATCACTTATCAATCATCTATCATCTATCATCCATCAAGTGACATCACTAATTTATTTTCATAAAAAAAATTCCATCACAAATCCACAATTCGTTAAACAATTCCATAAACACTTTATATCTAGTTTAATCACACAAAAAAACTACATTCGAAAACAACAGGTTTCAAAAAAAAAATCATTCGGGACTTTCATCGAACACTTGGTATGCAAAAATAAAATCAATTATCATAATCAATAAATGAATACGTAATGAATCTCTAATCCATCATACATTAAAACAGAGCGGCTAAGCTCTTTTTAATCAATCGAAACCCAAAAAAAATTACCTAATCATTTGTGTGGTGATTATGTGTTGATCGGTTTATGATTTTGATAACCAAATTAGGGTTTGCTGAAAAGAGCCCTTTGGTGTTGGTGAAAGTGAATATGGTTTAGTGGGATTAAATTAATGGATTAGATAATTCCACAAATCATTTTGATTAAAGGTTAATTTGAATGGAGATTAGTTTTGATTTTCGTTTAGGGTTTTACAAAGGAGATCTCGAGAGAGAATTGTGTGTATTTTTTAGATGTGTTCTATCAAATGAAAAAAATGAGAGTGATGCCACCCAATTTTCTTGCAGTCAATGCTTAGAAAACTAAAATGCATTGTAGACCGTCGGATTGGTTTTATTTTACAGGTGGCAAGTTTTAAGCAATTTTGAGAATAAGACTGCTCTTCAAAACCCTGTTTTATTAGTATAGTAGATTTTTCAAAGACTCTGATATATAATTGTGGACCTACGTTTATTTCTTTTGGGCCTTACTTTGGATAAATTTGGGATAAATGTAAACTTTTAAACCCCGTTTTGGTTGTGTTTTCTTATGTTTACTTTATCTCGTTTTTTATGTCTTGTGTTGGATACCAATCCCCGTAACACCCCGAAAGCTTGTTGAGTCTTCCGCTGTACCAAATTTTGGGGGTGTTACAACATGAGATGAGATCAATATAGAACTCAAATTTGTAATATAATTAATGAACCAATCATAGCCACCCATTTTTATTTTCCACATTTTTTAAAAAACAACATATCTTGTAAACGGTAAATCTTCAACATATCTTGTTATATACTTTCGATGATTTTTTTTTTTAATTTTCGCCCAGAAAAATCATATATGATTCGTACAAACCAAAATCATATGTGATTTGTAAAAATCATATATGATTCGTAAAAATCACATATAATTTGATTTTAATTAATCATATATGAGTTTTACAAATCATATATGATTTCTCTGGAAAAAAAAGTTCGTCGAAAGTATATAACAATGCATGTCTATAGAAAGATAATTTAGTTTTCGCGCGATGACATTTTTTTCGCGTAACGATTTACGATTTGCGAGAATTTTAATTAAAAAAAATGATGAAAGTTTATTTTTTTATTTTGATAAAAAAATGAATGACTAATATTGCTTGATTGGTTCTATGATAAAAATTGGTTCTACACGCATCTTTTAGCTAGATAACATACGCATCGTGTTAAAGTGTATTTTCCTCACCATCCTTTGAAATCTTTTTTTATTTTTCCAGTGAAAAATCTTCTACAAGTTAAGTATTAATATGGGTAAAATGCAAAAATGGTCCATAAACTATCTCGAAATCGCAAAAATGGGACTGAGACAAAAAGTCACGCAAAAAAGCCACTAACGTTACGCAAATTTGCAAAAAAGCCACCGAGAGGCATTTTCCGTTAGTTTTCCCGTTAAGTGCCATGTCATTGAGGGTAAAATCGTCATTTCACTGCTTTATGTCCACGTGTCATAGCAATGTTACTTTAGGAACTAAATTTTCAAAGTAACTTTTAACATACATTTCACAGCCACCACCACCCTCTACCACCAAAACCACACAACCACCATTTACCCTTCATCTTCATCTTCTCCGGTGACCAAACCCAGATTCCGGTGACCAATCCCAGATTCCGGTGACCAAACCCAAATAAAAGGTTAATCGATCTCTATAACAAAGCTCAATGCAAACATCTAATCCTACGTGGTTCCGGTGACCACCACAACTGATACTTAAAAACAATGCACCAAACACACCCGATATATACATGTATACAAGGCCTCTTGTGAAATTATACGGGTAACAACTTTCATGGTTTATTTTATTCACAAATCAGATGTTGTTTTGGATGTTATGAGTGTGACATGGTAATCTATGAATCATTGATGCACTTTCGAGGGCTATTTATGGTCCTCTTCCTAGAGACGTTTCAATAGACAGACCTAGCTAGTCCTTTTATTTTAATGGCAATTTTTTATTCGACTACTAGCAAGGAGCTATGAAGGAACTGCCTAGAATTCGTACATGCTAGGCCTGGATCAAAGATGCCATAAATTCAATTGGATTTGAGCATTTCACTCTAGTTCATATTTGGTCGATTCGATTTTTGAACCGTGATCAGGTCTGGATTTGAGATATCTATTCATATGAAATATGCAATCTAATTTATGAAGGGAAAAATACATCATCCTAATTTTCATGTTTAATTCTTTCTAATTGGAGTTGTCGTAAGTTGATCGGAATGTGATAAAAGTGGGTCAGCTCGCTCAATCAGAGGGTAAGAATGCTGTTAGAAAGAATTTTATTGTAACCTATTGGAAATTTAACCAAGATGAAACTGTACTTTTTATGTATACACCAAATAAAGTTATATGATTTTTTGCAAGTGCACCTATGGAACTATGGTATGTTTAAAGTGAAAAGAACAAATTTAAAACTCTAGTTTGAAAGGTCTATATAAGCTTAAAGTATAAAGAAATGAAAATTAGATATAAATAAATAACGTACGATCTTGTTTAAGTCTATTAAACTATTTTCCTCACCATCCATTGAAGTTTCTTTGCTTTTTCCAGTGAAAAACCTTCTATGTGTTAAATATTAATAAAGTCAATTAACTAACGTATTTGTGGGGTTGGACCAGCGGTCCAGGCGTTTGTATAGAAAGCAGAAGTCCCGAGTTCAATTCTAGAGCCTAGCTACTTCCCTTTTCCGTTCAAATGCTTGGCCCACTTGTTAAACTCGCAATATTTTTATTTTTTTCCCATTTGGTTTAATACATCACGATCTATTGCTTCTAGCTACAAGCAAAAAAGCAGGTTTTTTTTTAAACCGCAGGTTCTCAATGGCAAAAGCTATGGTCTTTATGGGGCTCTTAAGTCTTTTGTTGTTTATCCAAAACATTGATGCATCTCGTGATAAGTTCGTAGTCGGAGGTTGGGGCGTCTGGAGTCTTGAATCATCATCGTGTAACCAATGGAACGTCATGTATCTATACATACATTGTTAAATTTACTAGTAATAATTTTAAAAAGTTGTTCTTTTGTGGTGGTATATATGTATGAGGAGGACAAGAACTTAATGATCAAAGTAAATCAAGCAGATTGAATCATATGCAACACCCCATCATCCGTTAATGCAACAAAGTATAACGATGGTTACTTGGTGGTAAGTTGAACCAAACTGGGCCTAATTATTCAATTAGTGGTTAGTTGAAAACAAAAATGACAAGATTATCATTCATGTCATGACTGACCTAACGCGCTTAGATCCAACAGATCCAAGTCTTCCAACTCAAGCTCCACCGTGCAAATGTTATACATTCCATTGTCTCTTTTTGGGCTTTTTTCAATGTATTGTTTCGATTTTGGTGGTGGTGGCATGTGTGGGCGAAAGAGAAGAGAATCGTGGGAGATTGACTGCCCAAAAAAGTGAGTATAAAACTAGGTCATGCCCAAGTTTTAATTATCCTTGTTTAATATTCTTTTGCTAAACCAGTAGACAAACAAATTCAAAATTCCCCCGACTTTACAATTTTTCGTATTGTGTCATCTAACAGCGTCATTATAATTTGATAAAGCTTCTTCCATATGTCGTTACTATTTCATGGATCACTGCACATTATAAGAAATCTGTAGCTAATCTTACTAATGATGTTGATACTAATATAACCTTGGTTTGTGGTCAACCTACATATCATATATTCTGATACAAAGATTTCATGTAAAACTAATTATGCGAAGATTAATAATGGGGTGCTTAACACACGCATAACTATTTGATAATGAGTGCTAATAGAAAATAAGTGTGTAAAACAGTCACTCATTTCAACACCATCGTTAGATCTTGTTTATAAAACCTAAGAGGCTAATGCTTATATGAATCGAAGTTGAGTATGTCCCATTCGATATAGAACATATATTTTAGTGTTTGGCAATAATAGGAGTAGCACTGTTGTTTTTTCTATAAAAATGTTTGGTACCGTAGCTTAGCTGTAATCATAATATGTAAAACAATTGCTAAATGCTCAATGGAGCCATGTGTTATTTCATGAAGCATCGAAAAATAAGCACTATGAAAAAAAAAAGATGAACTACTTGTTGCTTGCGAAATGAGCATTATAAATCACAAGGCTCACACCTCTAAATACTTCTAAACGCCCAGCACCAAACACACCTGATATATACATGTATACAAGGCCTCATGTGGAATTATACGAGCAACAATTTGAATGGTTTATTTTATTCACTCTTCAAATGCTGTTTCGGATGTTATGGGTGTGACATGGTAATCTATAGATCTTTGATGTGCTTTCGTGGGCTGTTTATGATCCTCTTCCTAGAGACGTTTCAATGGACCGATCAATCTAGGCCTTTTCTTTAATGGCCAAGTTTTGTTCGGCTACTTGCAAGGAGCTAGGAAAAGGGAGCTATCGAGAATTTGTACATGCTAAGTAGTAAGTACGGATCATTGATCCAATCAATTCTATTGGGATTGGAGATATCTATTCATATGAAGTATTCAAGTTAAGTTTGTGAAATGAAAGTAACCTCTTCTCCAAGTGTATAATTCTTCCGGGTTTTGGATCAAAGTAGGATTATATGACTTTTCATGTATACACTGCATAAAGTCATATGAGTTTTTGTGAGTGCATGCATACCTATGGATCCTATAATTTGAAAATGAAAATATCAAAATTTAAAATAGACAAAAATACACCGTTGGTCCCTAAACTTTCACGAAACATCACAGGGCACCCCTAACTTTCTAAAAACGTCGTGTGACGTCCAAAACATGTGAAAATGAGGCCGATTGCGTCCCTTGACCCATTTGGGCAAGGTCAACGCACGTTTTATGTTCTTGTTTCAGGGGCATAATAGTCCAATCACTATTTAGCTATGATCTAACCCAAGCTAAACCCGACAGTCAAAATGAGGGACCAACAATGTATTTTTGTCTTTATTTATTTATTCGAGCAATAAACAACTTGGGTCAGATTCGTTCTTTCCTTGCTATCTTCTTATAAATACATGGTTTACATAAACGCTAAATCTCATATCCATGTACTTTCTTGATGTTTTATGTAATGTTTAATGTAGTGTTTTTAATCGATGTACTCTTTTAATTATTGATGAACTTAAGTTTCTGTTAATGAGAGATTGTCTCTCTGGTTAAATCCAAACACCCGCTAAGCTCAAAAAATGCAAGATACAAACATGCAATTGAAAGCAAAACTCAGAAAACGCAAGATTAAGATTATCATTTAAAATATATATTCGTTACATAATTACGTTAGTCCGAGGCATATGCCAAATGGACATCATCATAAGTGAATGTTTCTAAACATTCATCTTCTTCACTTTCATCATTTATTTTTTTCATCCATTTTTTTTTCTAATTTCCTAACTGCAGCCTTCTCTTTCCAATGCTCCTCGGCCGCTGCAGAACGCCTTCCGTCTATCACTTCAGCATGGCTTCCTTCAGCCTCCTCATTTCCTTCTTCCTTCTCCGTTGCTTCTTCCTTCTCCTTTTCATCTACCTCCTTCCATTCTTGTTCCAACGCAGCTTCTAGTTCATAGTAGCAGCTTTCATCACCTTCAACTTTGGCCGACTGTTGTTGGTTAGATACAGGGTTTTCTATTGTCACATTTGCTTCAATAGTTGGTCTTTTGGTCAATTCTTTGTCTTGGATAGCATCCGCATCTCTTGGTCGTTTGTTTCCGGACAATATATGAAGTGAATGTGATAGATGTGTTTCAGGTTGATGATATAAGCTTGGTATGCAACAACATGTGGAAGTAACCAATATATACACAAAAAATGGGGAAAACGAAGAGTCTGTATTAAATTTTTGAACTCTTCGATTCCCATTATTTGTTGGAAATATACACGCGTTATCTAGTAAATAGAGCGTGTCAAGGAAGACACAGTTGGTCCCTCAATTTGTCTATATTGCCGTTGATATATTTAAAACTCCCGCCCATTATTAAGTTTAGTGTTTACACTTTGACTCATAAATTTTCAATTATGACTTTAGATATTCAAATTTCAAAAGTCAAATTGGCATATCCATAAGGCTTGCCTCCAGTAAGGATAATCTTAATCTTGCATTTTCTGAGTTTTTGCTTTCAATTGCATGTTTGTATCATGCATTTTCTGAGTTTAGCGGGTGTTTGAATTTAACCAAAGAGACAATCTCTCATTAACACAAACTTAAGTTCATCAATAATTAAAAGCATCGATTAAAAACACTACATTAAACATTACATAAAACATCAAGAAAGTACATGGATATGAGATTTAGCGTTTATGTAAACCATGTATTTATAAGAAGATAGCAAGGAAAGAACGAATCTGATCCAAGTTGTTTATTGCTCGAATAAATAAATAAAGACAAAAATTCGATGTTGGTCCCTCATTTTGACTGTCGGGTTTAGCTTGGGTTAGATCATAGTTAAATAGTGATTGGACTATTATGCCCCTGAAACAAGAACATAAAACGTGCGTTGACCTTGCCCAAATGGGTCAAGGGACGCAATCGGCCTCATTTTCACATGTTTTGGACGTCACACGACATTTTTAGAAAGTTAGGATGCCCTGTGATGTTTCGTGAAAAGTTTAGGGACCAACGGTGTATTTTTGTCTTTAAAATATAAAGAAGTGAACAAAAGATATAAATACCGTACGCATCATGTTTAACAATTAATAAAGTTATACGAATAATGCATTATGGAGATGGTAAGTGGAGTTCTCAGGTTCGATACTTGAGCCAAGTCACTTCACTTAACATCACAGCGTCTACTCCACTTGTTATACTCATAAATATTTTTATTTTTTCCATTAATTATTTGCCTTCTTTTTTCCATTGAGGAGCAACAAATTTAAGAAGAAAAAAAGTGGATTAAAAATAAGAAAAAAAGATGTATTTGTCTTGTGAGTATCTTCAATGTATTTAACTTGAAATATTGTTTTACTCATTTCAAGATATCAAAACACTATCTTCAAACTCCTTATCCAAATTGCATACTTCTATCAAAGCTTTTGTTTTATCTTCTTTGGGGAAAGAAAAGTTGATTAAAAAGAAGTATTTACATTTATAATTATTATCAGATGGTCTATGGCTGTAATTGTGAATATTATGTTTGTTATTTATTTTTTGTTAGTCGATTAAATATACTAACAAGAGTCCATTAATGAACAAGGATCTCGTAAAAACAAAGCTATATACATTTATAGAAATGATTATCCCAATTTTAAACTACTAGAAGGGCACCCGCGCAATGCGGCAGCGGGTACCCAGTGATTATTTTTGTGGCGAGCAAATGTTTTTCAAGGGTCCAGTGATGGAGGGGTCTTGTGGTGACGGCAATGACGGTGGTGGCAAAAGTAAGTGAGCTAAGAGACAGAGAGAACCTGTGAGTGGGTTTTGTGTGTGTTTTATGTGTTTGGTGTGTGATAGGCTTATGTGCATTATGTATACTTAAGGTTGGGGCAACGCTCAATTATAATGGGTTGTTACAAGTTCCTAATGGGCTGCTACAAGTCTACATATAGTTTAAATGTAATGCATTAATATTGGAAGATGTTACAAGTATGAGAATTTAAGACATTAACTATGTGTATGTTGAATTTTTATGATTAGCAAAAGTAACTACCTTATAGAAATGTTTTTTGTCTTAAAAATTGTAAGACTACTATATGTAAAATGTCTTAAACCCTTTATTTTATAAAGGAGTATAGATAATTTCAAAGTTCTATATAAACTTAATTTATAAAGAAATGAAAAACAGATGTAAATAACGTACGCATCTTGTTGAAGTATTTTCCTCGCCATCCTTTGAAATATATATATATATTGTTTTCAAGTGAAAATTTTACAACATGTTAACTATTAATAAAGTCATTTAAATGATATGTTGTGGACTTGTGGGGTTGGACTAGTGGTTACGATCGATGAGAGAGGGAGAAGACGCAAGTTCGAATCTTAGCCAAGCCACTAAACAATTTTTGTTCTTTTTTCCTTTGCCTTAACTTTTTTTTTTTTTTTTTGATTTTTTTTTTCCAGTTTCTCGTATAATTATATTATCCTTTTTATCTTTGAGGGCAGTAAATTTAAGAAAATGTTCAATGCATTTAACTAGAAGTATTGTTTTACTCATTTCAAAATATCAAAAAACTATCCTCAAACTCTTACCAAATTAAAAGCTTTTATCAAAGCTTTTGTTTTATCCAGATGCTCAATAAATAAGATTACTCAAGGAACAATAGCCTGACGAAGAAAGGGTCGGTTTAGTAAAAATAATTTTCTTTGGGGAAAATTGGATTGAAAAGAAGCATTTGACGCATAGATACTCACCACCTTTTTAAAGATTATCAAATGTTTTAGCGCTAAAGCACTCAACTTCCTCATTCAAAAATTAATGTTCAACTCTCGGTAGCTACATATTTAGGGTGACTTAGTAAAGGGTAACGGTTACGAAAATACTTCGGTTAGTCTCCTTCATCTGAGCCAAGGATTTAACCCTCCTCAAATAATCTGAATAGGAAAAATCAAGAAGATTGCTTCCGTGGGATGTTTATGACCCTCTTCCTAGAGACGTTTCAATAGACCGATTGATCAAGGCCTTTTCTTTAAAGGCCAAGTTTTGTTCGGCTACCTGCAAGGAGCTAGGAAATGGGAGTTACCGAGAATTCGTACATGCTTAGCTAGTAGGATCATTGATCCAGTCAATTCACTGGGATTTGAGATATCTATTCTTATGTAGTGTCCAAGATAAGTTTGTGAAATGAGATTAACCTCTTCTCCAAGTGTATAATTCTTCCAGGTTTGGGATCAAAGTAGGATTATATGACTTTTCATGTATACACTGCATAAAGTCATATGAGTTTTTGTGAGTACATGCATACCTATGGATCCTATAGTATATTTGAAAAATGAAAAGCAAATTTAAAAATATAAAGAAATGAACAAAAGATATAGTGTACTATCCTCACCATCCTTTGAAATCTTTTTCTTTTTTCCAGTGAAAAATATTCTACATACTTTCAAATATTATTCCATCTACGTAATATGACCGGTACCAGCAGGTTATATTAAAAGTTACACCGTTAGCCTCCAAACTAGAAAAAATTTGCGCATTTGATCCTATTTAGTTAACGGCCGCTAAAATATATATATATATATATATATATATATATATATATATATATATATATATATATATATATATATATATATATATATATATATATATATATTTTTTTTTTACTTTTAAAAAAAATTTCTTAAAATCTATATAAAGTCTTTATTTTTTTAATTTATTTTTTTTCAAAAAAAAAAATGATAAACGTTTTAAAACATTTCTTTAAGTTTTTTTTAATTAAAATTTTGAATATTAAAATTATATATTTAAAAAAAATGTATCCGTATTAAAAAAACGATAAACTTTTTTATACATTTTATTTTTTTTTCAACTAAAGTTCTCAAGATTTAAAAAAGATATATATAAAAGTTTCATCCAGACTAAAAAAAATGTATAAAAAAGTTTATCGATTTTTTTTTTTTTTGAAAAATTTTAAATTAAGAAAAAACACTTTATCTAGATTTTAAGAATTTTTTTTTAAAGTTTTTTAAAAAATATTTTAACGACCGTTAACTAAATAGGATAAAATGCCAAATTTTTTTCCAGTTTGGGGACTAACGGTGTAACTTTTAATCTTGGGTAACCTGTATACCTGCTGGTAACAGGTCATATTACGTTGATGGAATAATATTTGAAAGTATGTTACGTAACTTTGACACTTTTAAAAGTATATTATGTAGATGTGTTTATTTGAACAAATATGTTGCGTATCCTTAGCTTTACCCCTAACTATTAATAAAGTCATATGAATGATGCGTTGTGGGTTTGGACTAGTGGTCAAGGTGCTAAGATGCTAAGTGAATGACCCAAGTTCAATTCTTGAGCCGAGGCACTTCTTTTAACATCTCAGTATTTAGACCACTTGTTATACTCATAAATATTTTTATTTTTTCTATTTAATTATTTGCCTTTTTTTTCTTCTGTTGAGAAGCAAAAATTTAAGGGGAAAAAAATTGTCTTATAAGTATCTTCAATGCATTTAACTAGAAATATTGTTTTACTCATTTCAAAATATCAAAACACTATCTTCAAACTCCTTATCCAGATTGCATACTTCTATCAAAGCTTTTGTTTATCCACAATTCCAGATGATCAACAAATAAGATTATTTAAAGGACAACAATAGCTTGATTAAGAGAGGATCGGTTTGGTAAACATAATTTTCTTTGGGGGAAATTGGGTTAAAAAGAAGCATTTGATGCATAGATACTCGCTACACTTATAATCTATACTACTTATAATGGAGGAATGACTCTCTTTTCGAAAAATTCAGATGTACACAAAATGATACATGGTTTACAACACATTGAAGTAAGCAATTTTCATAATTACAACAACCAAAGCATTGTGTATAACAAAAACTAGCATGAATCGAAATTCAGACCACTTTCCTTATAATTCAACATTAATAGCATTAAAAACACTCCTACACCCAATATTACAATTATTTAAACACAATGTACAACCCTCATTCTACATTAATAGCATTAAAAACACCCATACACCCAATATTACGATCATTTAAACACAATGTACAACCCTCATTCTACATTAATAACATTAAAAACATCCATACAACCAATATTAGGGCATCCACTATTGTGGTTTATAAAAAGATGAAGAGGTCCATAATATTGTTAACCATAGTAGACATCAATTTCATGCTTACATGACATGAAGAGGTCCAATATCTTAGACATTTTCACAATTTAATGCATTGAGTTATGTTATCTTAACTACATTATAATGCATTTAGGCCATTCCTAAAAAGGAAGTCTTAAAAAATTAAGACAAAAAACATTTCTTTAATTGGAAGGATTTCAAACTAACACATACTTATGAATAGGAGTTAAATTACATTATGAATTTTAATCTCATTAATTGTAGGAGCCACTAATATTTATAAACCTCATTAACTTGCATTAGCTCATTTAATCAATGTGATATAACAACCCAATTAAAATAAAATAAAATAAAATAAAATAAAAAACACTCTGCAATATGATTTTAAAAAAAAACGTCTATATTATAATTACCTCTTAATGCATATTTCATATATATAAAGCCTACAAACTAACCCACAAACTAATACAGTTTAATCTCAGCCTTTAAACACACATTACACTATAGTAATAATTTAAATGTCCTACTTTTAAAAAAACATATATCTACTACGTTTTAAAGTATTCTGGACAACGCTAAATAAGGAAAGGTTTAAAATGAAAAATATTTGCTCGTCACAAATATAGCCACCGGGTACCCGCCGCCGCATTGCGCGGGTACCCTTCTAGTATATTTATAAAGCTTTAACAAGTTTATCTATAGTGGAAATAGGTTTATAAATCTAAAAGGTTTATGTATTTGTGATGTGACATATTTAAAACCTTTGTAAACGTTTGTCATAGTCGATGCTCTTACACTCATTTAAACACAATGTACAACCCTCATCTACATTAATAGCATTAAAAACACCCCTACACTCAATATTACAATCATTTAAACACAATGTACAACACTTCTTCTTAACTTAGCCATGAACCTGTGACCAAGACTCGACTCAATAAAACTCGACTCGATACACAAAGCTGTGACCAAGCAAATTTAGGTGTCGGAATGCATTTCGTGACATTTTTATTAATTTCATTGAAAAATTTTATTTTGTGGTACCCGCCGCTGCAACACGCGGTTACCCTGCTAGTTATTAACAATTGGTCTATTTGCTAAGGCATCTAACTACCTCCCAATAGGATTATGGTTCAAAGTTCACTAACGATATATTTAGGGTGGCTTGAGAAAGGGTAACAATCATGGAGATAGCTCGGTTTGATTACGCACATCTAAGTAAAAAAAACTCTATCTTTTTCGGATAACTTGCATAGGAAAAATCTCAACCTTATTAATAATGGTCTCATATATGCTAATGACTGAATATGCTCTACTATTCATATCTTGGTCGGGGGGAAAAATTAGTTATATTTGTGAATATTATGTTTGTTATTTATTTTTGTTAGTCGATTAAATAAACTAACAAGAGTCCGCTAATGAACAAGGATGTTGCCTCTCGTGTCGCACTAGTAAAAACAATTTTGGTGGAATTCCTTAACTGAAAACAAATTATAAGATAAAAGAATTTTGTATTTCGATCGAACGTTGATTACTTTCTTCTTGGCTATCTTATGATAAAATTAAAAGGTTTAGAATACGAGTACTTGTGTGATCTTTCATATATTATACACGTATAAGGCGGAGAAGAGCTTAATCGTTACGGTAAATCAAGAAGATTGCATCACATGCAACAGGCCATCATCCGTTAATGCTAGTAGAGGTAAGGTTGTCTACATCTTATGTTCTCCATATACCTCGTGAAAGATGGGATTGAGTAACATTGATTTACTAGCAAGCAACATGGAAAAGGGAGTTAACGAGAATTGGTACATGCTAAATACAGATCATTGATCCAAGAGATATCTATTCATATGAAGTATCCGACATAAGTTTGTGGAACGAGATTAACCACTTCTCCAAGTGTATACTTTTTCCGGGTTTGGATCAAAACACGTTTGTAACCTATAACTTATTGGACAATTTACCAATATAAAATTGTACTTTAATGTATACCAATGTACTAGGTCGTAAATACCTATCAATCCTAGTGTGACAACTGACAAATTAGGGAGCCGTTTTAAAACCCGCATTACATTAAAATTATAATTTTGGATTATTTGAAAAGTTTATTGTGACGAGATATTTTACGAACGTTGGTACGTGATTTTTAATCGTACGATATTTATGGGATTCGATTATTTATTTATGGTTTGGTTTGATTCAGTCGTGATGATTTATTTTGAGATCGTTATTTTGGCACTACATTGACTCCGGCACTAGGTTAACCTAACAATTTTAATCATATTTTATTATTGGATCGGATTTTATTATTTTTGGAACGGGTTCGGTTTGAGAAAGTCATTTGGTTATTTAAGGTTTCGGGCTTGGTCCGTGTATTTCCACCGGGCTACTTAAACCCTTACACCTCTTACCACTATTATTATTATTATTATCAAAGTCTTTTTTTTTTTTTAATAATAAGAGTAATTTACTTAAAATCGTCCCTGTGGTCTCAACCCTCACACAACACCCTCACCAACTTTTCATTCTCTCTCTCTTCTTTGAAATACAACCATCGCCGCCCCTTATCACCACCAAAGCACCACCACCGCCACTCCAACATCAAAAGTAACACCATAATCTTAACCATCTTTTCACGATCTATCTTTTGGTACTAACCACGCGCGATTTGGACCACCCTAACACCTCATACGAATCAAAATCATCACGTTATCACCACATACACCATCTTTTCTCTTGGGGTTTTGAAGAAATCGGATTTTTGGAGCTTGTTTGGAGGTGAGTGGCCACGACTTGTTTTCGTGCGCCCCGATGTGTACCCAAATCGTGGGTATCTTGTTGTTTTCTTGATGGGTTTTGTAAAATATTAATGGGGAAATGAAGTTTTGATAATAATGGTCCGTTTGGTATCTCGGGTTTGGGTGTGACGCGAGTTTGGTACTCGTTGCGTGACTTTTGGGTCGCCTTTGGTTTTGTGACGGCTCGTTTGGAGCTCGACCGAGACAAATAGTCTCGAGGTGACCACTCCTTGACTCGTTTGGGAGTCTTGGATGTGTTGTTGGTCCGATTATTCATGATTCTTGGTGTTGGTTATTGCTATTTGATGTTTTGGTCGGATTGTGATTCTTGATTTGTTGTTGTTGTTGTCTTGATTCTCGGCCGACACCCCCCGTGGGCTGTTTTGGGTCGAGTGGCTCACTAGAGCTAGCCGAGACCAAATGGTCTCGGGTGAGGCTATATCTTGTGTTTTGTGGTCTCATTGTTGACCCGGGTTGACTTGGTAGGTCGACCCGTATATATGGTATATTTTGTTGTGGTTGATATTGTGTTATTATTTTCATGTTGTGGCATACTTTGGACCGAAGCTTTTGGACTTGGGTTACTTGTGTTTTATTATGGAGATGTGTTGTCGAATGTGGAATTGGGGACCGATTGTGAGACGGTCGATTAGATGACGGAGTTAGGATAGTTGGGTGCCGTAGTCGGACCCTCATGTTGTAGCACGTGGATATGGGATTGATTTGGACGGAGTTGATTTATTATTGTGACTTGATTCTTATATTTGGACTTGGACTATGAGCCGAGGGTCATGACTCGGACATGTGACCAAATTCTATGACTCGATAAATATTTAAAAGTCAAATATTAAAAATAATACTCGTAATAATATTATTGATAATATAATCGTTTATATACGTATATAGACGTGATAAACGTGTATATATATATATATATATATATATATATATATATATATATATATATATATATATATATATATATATATATATATATATATATATATATATATATATATATATATATATATATGCGTATATTAATAATAAAACGATCACAAGTAAACGTATAATAATATAACGATAGTTATTATACTATGCAAATAGTGTAATAAATGTCGGAATATTGTTATAAATAATAACTGTGGACGTATGGTCCGGACTGGATCCTACATGGGCCAGGCCCGGCAGACAGCGGCCCACTCTACACCCTAACCCTAATCCATGTCCTATAAATATAGGGCTGGGGTTCCATTCACAAGGATATAGAACATAACAGGTTACCCTAAACCTAACTATCATATGCTCCGCGCATCAATACTAACTTGACCGTCAGAGGTGGATCCCGGGGCTACGGCCTCGGGTCCACTCCTAACGGGTTCTCTTTGTTGACAGGTCTACTCAGGGCTTGAGAAGACGACTAACGGCCCAAGGAGAGTCGTTGGATCAACCCGCGCCAGATTATGCATCAACAAGTTGGCGCCATCCGTGGGACCACGACAAGTTTTGTGCTCTCACATCACCGGAAAGCAACCACGAGTTCAAAAGCCGGTAACTTTAAAACATACATCGCGATACGCGTATTCATTCTTTATGTACAAAATTAATAATCGCAACTACGAATGTTTTAATTGGGATGACTTTTAGTCAAACATATCAAGCTTGATATCTTTTAAATATTCAAAGCGTAATCAGATGTCATATTCAAAAGATGTGATGTACGACAAGAAACAAGTTGCGTAATAAGATGTCATATTTTTACAAAAAAGATATCTCTATATTTTTTGTGCATATCTTTTAAGATATGTTTATCTTTTAAATATTGATAAGATTTTACATAAATCTTTTAAACTTGGTAAACACGATTTTACCTAAGTCGCATTAAGTCCGCACTATCGGACCTATTTTATCTTTTAGCCGCGAAATAGCGCAGTCACGATAAATCTACCCGCGTTAGGCCATGCGTTCGGAAATCTTCGCAGATTGGCGTCATGAGCGCACTGTCATGTACAGGCACCACGATGCTAGTCAATCGCCATGAGCGCACTGTCACTGTCACGTACAGGCATTGGACGAAAGCCGTGGTCAACTGCGATCATCCACAAACGTTAGAATCTATGCGGTCACGATACATCCATCTGCGTCTGTGCGTGCGAAACTATTAGTCGCGGTCATGGTACATCCATCCGCGCCATTGTTTTTATAAAAATAAAAAAATCACCTTAATCGCCATGCGCGCACTGTTTTTATTATTAGCTACGTGCTACTTCTTTTATGTAGTTTTTAAAACCTCACGCTAGGTGTAATTCGCACTACTACTTCTCTTATGTATTAATTATATATGCTATGTGCTATACTTTTGCTACACACTACTCTTTTACCTCATTAAGTTTTATATGTTGCGATTCGCGGCATATACTTCTAATATTTGCATTGAGTGTTTTTTAGGATTTGAATAACTCAGTTTCAATGCTCCTACACGAGTTGCACCATCAAACTTGGGGGGCTACCAGGGTATATAATACCATTGTTTCTGTACAAGTCACGCAGGCATATTTGGAAGCAGATCGTACGTAAGAGGTGTTGCAAGCCCGGTACAAAGACGGATTTAAATATTCGCACCATCTTGCTGCAGGGGAGAAGTCCTTTGTCGGTTGTAAAGACGAATGGAATGTTCGCACACAGCGCGCACCTTTGTTGCGCACATCCTTGTTGCGCACAGCGCTCACTTCTGCCACAGAAGCACGTCTTCTGTCGCACCATGTTGCATCGCTACTGGTACAAAAGGTACGCCCTTACCCAAGATGCAGCATTCGAGATCCACCTTCACCATTGTGAGACAATCACAACCGCAATCCCAGTGCGTATTGTCGCATGTGGGCTGCGCAGTATGGTCCGTCTCATGCGCACACCTGAGTTGCGCACGCATGGGTCACACCGTCATGGTTAATTGGTCTACGCGGCCATGAACAGAACTTAAGTCTAGCATAACATAGCCACGCACTATGTCATACTAAACTTGGGGGGCTTGTGGACGTATGGTCCGGACTGGATCCTACATGGGCCAGGCCCGGCAGACAGCGGCCCACTCTACACCCTAACCCTAATCCATGTCCTATAAATATAGGGCTGGGGTCACATTCACAAGGATATAGAACATAACAGGTTACCCTAAACCTAACTATCATATGCTCCGCGCATCAATACTAACTTGACCGTCGGAGGTGGATCCCGGGGCTACGGCCTCGGGTCCACTCCTAACGGGTTCTCTTTGTTGACAGGTCTACTCAGGGCTTGAGAAGACGACTAACGGCCCAAGGAGAGTCGTTGGATCAATCCGCACCATATTATGCATCAACAATAACTATAAATAATAAGTCGGGTGAATAATAATTAAAAACGTGATTTTTATAAATTTGGAAACTTATCGAGTTATACGAGTTGTGGTTCTTTAAAGTCCAAGTGGGCTTTATATTGTGACTTTTGTGTTGTCACGGATATATGACGATTAATATAAACATTTTATATATCAAGTGACTTATTTAATCGACGGATTAGATCGTGTTAATTGACGATATAAAATGAGTATATTAATGGGCATCGTATCCCACGACGCCCGTAGGTTGTGGTATATGTTTTAGGGTAATAAATTACTAGGTATCTCGTGGAATTTGGCCGATTCGACGATATATATAGGGAATTTATTGGACTACGATATATACCAAATAGAATTCTTTGTGCAATGTGCTTTAGGTTGGGTATAATTTTGGAACGATATATTACGTAAATAAATATGGAAGATTATCAAATCGACGGATTTGATAAGCTTCGATAATTATTTAAATAATATGTTGGGCTAACATTAGACCTATAGTTGGTTTATTATTTTGCTTGTTGTGGCTTTTTGGTTTGAGTTGTGTCGACCCTTCACCCATATGGATACCAAACGTCGAATTTCAAATTAATATGAAGTTAATTCGAGAAATGGATATTTTGGAAAGTAAAATGGAATACGTTCGGGAATGCGAATATTTGATTTCTGAGGAAAAGATTTCTGAACGAGTTTGATATTGTTAGGAAGTGCCGAGTCTGTAGTCGCCGTTACGTGAGTTGCTTGAGTTTGCTTTCGTCTTTCTTCTATCGATTTCTTTTGAGGATTTCTAGACTTGAGGTGAGTCATAGCCCCATTTTTACTCTTGAACTTTGTTTTCAATACTTGGGGTGAGAAACGTGCAAATGTTTTATGTGGACTATTATCGCTTTATTTATCTTTAAAACTTGCTATGCTTATAGAACTAGGTAGGATTAAGCGAGGCCTAGTCCCGAACTAGGTAAGCTATTGATTGGTTATTGAGCGAGGCCTAGACATGAGCTAGGTAAGCTATTGATTTGGTTATTGAGCGAGGCCTAGTCCCGAACTAGGTAAGCTATTGATTGGTTGTTGAGCGAGGCCTAGTCCCGAACTAGGTAAGCTATTGATTGATTATAGAGCGAGGCCTAGACTTGAGCTAGGTAAGCTATTGATTGGATTGATTTGAGCTATAGCGTGCACCTATAGGGATGATTTGATTTGGTTGGATTATATTGGATGGATTATTTTGGTTGGATGATTGAGGCCTAGTCTAGCTAGCAAGCGTTTTGCGTATATGTCCACTATATTGAATTATGAATTTAAACCTATGATCTCACCAGCGAAAGCTGACTTTTAGCACGTTTTCTTAGGTAATTAAGTGATGCTCTATGGATGCTTGGGATTGGAGGCTTGGCATTAGCACCGGTTATGGATCTATATTTCTAAAACTCTGATAACTATTGTGGACCTATGTTTATTTCTATTGGGCCTTACTTTGGATAATTCTTGGGATAAATGTAAACTTTAAAACCCGTTTTGGTTGCGTTTTTCTTATGTTTACTTTATCTTGTTCTTTCATGACTTTGAATGGATACCAATCCCCGTAGCACCCCGAAAGCTTGTGAGTCTTCCGCTGTATCAAATTTTGGGGGTGTTACAGATTGGTATCAGAGCCAAGGTTATAGAGAACTAGGTAAATAGACACCTAAACTATAACCGATTTTTATAGAAAACGATCCCCGACCATTGCCCGCCAGCCCGCCAAGCCGAAGCATCATTGTTTATTATTGAGGTATTATGAGATTATTGAGATGATTATAGATTTGGGATTTCTTGAGATGATTTGAGGTTTTGAGGTTTATTGATTTAGTGATATGATGGCGTTTTGAGGAATTATATGCGTTTTTGAGGAATTATATGGCTTAATTGTTTTGCGAATGGTTTTAGTAATGCGGTATTTTAAATCTTTCTTGATTATATATGATTTGGAATTATATGATGATTTTTGGGTATGGTATTTTGAGTACGCGTTTTAGTTGTTTTGAAACACTTACACCTACCCTACGCCGTTGTCACAGACTATGGCCTCCCGTACGCCTGACGTTGTTGAGGATATTCTTACTACACCGGTATTGCCAGCACAGCTCACCATGGCTCCTGATGACCCTTACCAGGTTTCCATGCATTCAGCTACTTTGACACCGACAGGTTCTACTTCAGCACCACCTGCTGCATCTACGCAGGGACCCTCATCTTCTCTAGGGCTCCCTGGTACATCGAGGCAGCTTACTCTTCATCAGGCTTTGGCTCGTGTGCCTCCCTGTTTTGCCCACCGAGCTACGGCACGTATGTCGGTACGCCCTACTTCACCACCTTTACAGATTGATGCTCACTCTCTTCTGTCTGAGGCGCCACCTGCATCATTGCGTCGTCGTCCTAGATCACCTACCCCTTCACCACATGGTTCACCTGTTAGGAGACGACGATTGATGATGTACTCTTCCGATGAAGAGGAGGAGGAGTACGAGGGTGAGGATGAGGCTGATGACCCTCAGGAGGCTGAGCAGGGTGATGATGATGACCCTGAGGAGGAGGATGACCCTCAGGAGGAGGAGATGCCTGATGATGATGATTTGTTAGTGCCGCCAGCTCAGGCTGAGGAGCCTGATTCACCTATACATCCGATTGAGCCTGATTCACCTGATCATCCATTTTTGTTTGAGTTGCCACCTGGTAGTCCCGTTGAGTCGGATGCACCTTCTGAGGTTTCTGCTGAGCATGCAGAGTTAGGTGAGACTGGTAGGATGTGGGCTCAGATTACTGATCTTGGTGAGAGAGTTACACGTATATCTGATCGACTTGAGAGGGTTATTGGAGAGTTTATAGCGGATCTGAGAGTTGATATGACTGTGGTTGTGGGTAGGACGACTGAGATGAGGCGAGGTTTGATGGAGATTCACGAGCATATTGAGAGTTTACAGCGAGGTTTTATTACAGCTCGAGAGGCCGACCGCAAGTTATGGCAAAGGAATGCCGAGCTGGAGAAAGAGGTGGCTGACCTCAAGAGAGATAGAGACACCCATAGCGTGGAGTTAGGATCATTATGGAGAGATCTTGATGGCTTGAGGCAGGAGTTGAGGAGCCTCCGCCAGCAGCGTGGCTAGATGTTTGAGCTATGTTATCTTGTTGCTTTCTTAACCGAGGAGTGTTCGGTTAGAAAGGCTAGTTATCTTATTTTTGATGTACTTTCTGTTGATTACTCGTCTTGTTGGAACGATCATTATCTTTGTGTTTTCGGTAGTTGGAACGATGTTGGATCTTTATTGTATGGTTGATGGTTATTATTATATGGTATTATGTGGTTTATGGATATTATGGAAATGAGTTCCTATACGCCTTATTGATGTTTTACGGTATCAATGGCCCCACGACGAAACCCTGTTAGAGCTACCAGAACTGGACCTGCAACGACTACCCCTGGTCGTCGAGGACGCCGTCCTACTCGAAATGTTGAGACCCCTACTCCTGATAACCTGGACACTACTAACCGCAACAACAGGAATCAAAATGTTGATGTTCAGGGAGACAATGATCATGTTCCACTTAATGCACCTACAGTGGATCAAGCAATGATCAATCAACTTATGGAGCAACGAGTTGCTGAGCTACTAGCTGAGTCAAATCATTCCAACAATTCTGCTGGAACATTTCCACCTGTTCGTGCTAATGGATGTAACTACAAGGAGTTTAAAATTTGTGGACCTATTGAGTTTGGTGGAACTGAAGGAGTGGTTTACTTGGTCAGGTGGATAGAGAAGACTGAGTCAGTGTTTAATGTCAGTGGTTGTGCGGAGAATGCGAAGGTAAAGTTTGCTTCTTTTACTTTCAAGGATGAAGCTTTAACTTGGTGGAACAATTACCGTAACTCGGTTGGGAGTGATGTGGCTTATGCTATGACTTGGGAGCAATTTAAGTCTTTGCTGATTCAGACTTACTGCCCAAGGAATGAGATTAAGAAGCTGGAGATTGAGTTCTGGAACCATAAGGTGAAAGGTACCAATATGGCAACTTACAATCGCCGTTATCGAGAGTTAGCCTTACTTTGTCCCGATATGGTTAGGACTGAGACTCAAAGGATTGAGAGGTATACCGATGGGTTGCCGGTAGCTACAAGGAACGATGTGATTTCTGCTAAGCCTGCAAACATTCATGAGGCTATCACTATCGCTCAACAATTGATGGACTCTTTGGCATTGGAAGAAGCTGAGAAAGACAAGAATGGAAAGAGGAGGAGGGATGATCACTCTAAGGGTAATGACCGTCGAAACAAGCGACAAACAACTACTAGATCTTATGCTATGGGAGATGGAGACAAGAAGAACTACAATGGAGATGCACCCAAGTGTAATCGATGTTATAAACATCATTCTGGACGATGTACTGTGATGTGCAAGAATTGCTCTAAGATGGGACACATAGCTAAGGATTGTAGAGCTCGACCACTTGCTATGGTTCAAGCTACTCCTGAAACTATAAGCAAGGCAAATGTTACTTGCTAAGGATGTGGAAAGAAGGGACATTATCGGAATGAGTGTAGGGAATCGTGGAACCGAGGAAATCAAGGATCGGGTAGTAATGGGTACAATAATGGAAACCGTGGAGCTGGAGGAAATCGTGGACGACAAGATAATGGGGACCAACGTGTGGAAGCTGGAGCTGCTCATGGGAGAGTGTATGCACTTGGGAACGAGAGAGGAGAAGATCCGAACGTTGTTACTGGTACATTCCTTCTCAATAATCGTTATGCTTCCATACTATTTGATACTGGTGCCGATAAGAGTTTTGTGTCCACTAAGTTTGCACCCTTGCTAGAGAAACCCCCGATGGCCTTAGGAATTGATTATGATGTAGAGTTAGCTAATGGGAACATAGAGAGGATTAGGACTATCATTCGCGGTTGCACGTTAAACTTTCTGAATCGTCCTTTCAACATAGATCTTCTACCCGTCACATTAGGGAGTTTTGATGTTATTATCGGTATGGATTGGTTGTCGAAGTATCGTGCTCATATAATTTGCGATGAGAAGATCGTGCGTGTGCCATACGGCAAGGAAATTCTGAACATACCAGGAGATAGAAAGGATTTGAGAGGCCCATCTAGATTAGCGGTCATATCTTGCACTAAGTTGCCGAAGCTAATGGAAAAAGGAAGTTGCCTTTTTTTTAGCTCAAATTTCTGAGAAAGGAGGGAAAGAGAAAATGGAAAGGTGCATCGGAGATGTACCTATAGTTCGTGATTTTTCAGATGTGTTTCCCGATGATTTGCCGGGAATTCCGCCTACTAGACAAGTGGAATTTCAAATTGAGTTGATACCTGGTGTTGCACCTGTAGCACGAGCGCCTTATCGTCTTCCACCTACTGAATTGGAAGAGTTGTCGAAACAACTAGCGGAGTTAGCCGAAAAAGGATTTATAAGACCAAGTTCTTCACCTTGGGGAGCCCCCGTTTTATTTGTGAAGAAGAAGGATGGATCGTTTCGCATGTGTATTGATTATCGAGAGTTGAACAAGTTAACGGTGAAGAATAGATACCCGTTACCGAGGATCGACGATTTGTTCGATCAACTTCAAGGATCGAGTGTGTATTCAAAGATCGATTTGAGATCGGGATATCATCAGCTTCGAGTTCGTGAGGAAGATATTCCGAAGACGGCTTTCAGAACCCGTTACGGGCATTACGAGTTTCAGGTGATGCCGTTTGGGTTGACAAACGCACCGGCGGTATTCATGGACCTCATGAATCGGGTGTGTAAGCCTTACTTAGATAAGTTTGTGATTGTGTTCATTGATGACATTCTGATTTATTCGAAGAGTGAGAAGGAGCATGAGGAGCATCTAAGACTTATCTTAGAATTACTCAAGAAGGAGAAACTGTATGCCAAGTTTTCGAAATGTGAATTTTGGATTCCGACGGTACAATTTCTAGGTCATGTGATTGATAGACAAGGAGTTCATGTGGATCCTGCTAAGATTGAAGCGATTAAAGATTGGGCTGCACCTACGACCCCAACAGAAGTTCGTCAATTTTTGGGATTAGCCGGTTATTACCGAAGATTCATTGAAGGATTTTCGAAGATAGCAAAGCCGTTGACCAAATTGACTCAAAAGAATGTTAAGTATGAATGGGGAGATAAGGAAGAGGAAGCATTTCAGTTACTTAAGGAGATGTTGTGCAGTGCTCCTATCTTGGCGTTACCCGAAGGTAACGAGGACTTTGCCGTCTATTGTGACGCTTCTCATAAAGGTTTAGGAGCTGTGTTAATGCAACGAGAGAAAGTGATAGCTTATGCTTCCCGACAGCTCAAGAAGCACGAGAAGAACTACACCACCCATGATTTGGAGTTAGGTGCTGTGGTTTTTGCTTTGAGGATATGGAGACATTACCTGTATGGAACCAAGTGTGTAGTGTTTACTGACCACAAAAGTCTGCAACACATTTTGAACCAAAAAGAGCTCAACATGAGACAGCGACGTTGGATTGAGTTGCTAAGCGATTATGATTGTGAAATTCGCTACCACCCTGGTAAAGCAAACGTCGTTGCTGATGCTCTTAGTCGAAAGGAGAGAATTCCACCATTACGAGTTAGGTCATTAGGGATGACTATCGTATCGCCATTACCGTCTCAAATATTGGAAGCTCAAACGGAAGCGTTGAAAGCAGAGAATCGAGCTGCTGAAAACATATTTGGGATGGCAGAAAATGAGAAGGGATTTGTTAAGCGTTCTGATGGAGTATTATGTTTTGGAGAGCGAAGTTGGGTACCTTTATATGGAGGAATTCGAGAGTTGATTATGCATGAGTCGCATAAGTCAAGGTACTCTATTCATCCTGGGTCTGACAAGATGTACCAGGATTTGAAAAAGTTATATTGGTGGCCAAATATGAAGGCAGATATAGCGTTGTATGTTAGTAAGTGTTTGACTTGCTCTAAGGTTAAGGCAGAACATCAAAGACTGTCAGGATTATTGACACAGCCAGAACTCCCGGTTTGGAAATGGGAACGGATTACGATGGACTTTATTACCAAATTACCAAAGACAGCTAGCGGTTGCGACGCTATATGGGTAATTGTGGATCGATTGACTAAGTCTGCTCATTTCCTGGCAATTAGTGAAGATGATAGTGTGGATAAACTTGCGAGGTTGTATGTGAAGGAGATTGTTTCTCGTCATGGAGTTCCGATATCGATTATTTCTGATCGCGACAGCCGCTTCACGTCAGCATTGTGGCGATCACTTCAAACCGCTTTGGGGACGAGACTTGATATGAGTACTGCATATCACCCCCAAACCGATGGTCAAAGTGAGAGAACTATTCAGACTTTGGAGGATATTCTTCGTGCATGCATAATAGACTTTGGTAAAGGCTGGGAGAAATATCTACCCCTTGCGGAGTTCTCCTACAACAACAGCTACCACACAAGTCTTAAGGTTGCACCATTTGAAGCTTTGTATGGTCGTAAATGTCGTTCACCTATTGGTTGGGCAGAAGTTGGAGATAGCCAACTCACAGGCCCTGAGCTTAATTTGGAAACTATTGAGAAGGTAACGCAAATTCGAGATCGACTGCAAGCAGCTAGAGATAGGCAGAAAAGCTACGCCGATCAGAGGCGTAAACCTCTAGAATTCTAGGTTGGAGACAAAGTGATGTTGAAAGTCTCGCCTTGGATGGGTGTGATACGTTTTGGGAAACGTGAGAAACTAAATCCCCGCTACATTGGACAATTTCTTATTTTGGAAAGAATTGGGCCCGTAGCTTATCGATTGGAATTGCCAATGGAATTGAATAAAGTTCATGATGTGTTTCATGTTAGCAATCTGAAGAAATGTCTTTCGGAGGAAACGCCAGTTATACCAATCAAGGATATTCGTGTGGATGAGAGTTTGAATTTTGTGGAAGAGCCGATTGAGATAATGAATAGAGAGATCAAACGACTTAAGAGAAATCGTATTCCGCTCATCAAAGTTCGTTGGAATTCGCGGCATGGACCGGAATTCACGTGGGAATGTGAGGATGAGTTTCGAAAGAGATATCCGAAGCTTTTTACTTCGTAGATGGGTTGTTCAGAGAGAAACCCGGGACGGGTTTCTTCTGAGGCTGGGAGGATGTGACAACTGGCAAATTAGGGAGCCGTTTTAAAACCCGCATTACATTAAAATTATAATTTTGGAATATTTGAAAAGTTTATTGTGACGAGATATTTTACGAACGTTGGTACGTGATTTTTAATCGTACGATATTTATGGGATTCGATTATTTATTTATGGTTTGGTTTGATTCAGTCGTGATGATTTATTTTGAGATCGTTATTTTGGCACTACATTGACTCCGGCACTAGGTTAACCTAACAATTTTAATTATATTTTATTATTGGATCGGATTTTATTATTTTTGAAACGGGTTCGGTTTGAGAAAGTCATTTGGTTATTTAAGGTTTCGGGCTTGGTCCGTGTATTTCCACCGGGCTACTTAAACCCTTACACCTCTTACCACTATTATTATTATTATTATTATCAAAGTCTTTTTTTTTTAATAATAAGAGTAAATTACTTAAAATCGTCCATGTGGTCTCAACCCTCACACAACACCCTCACCAACTTTTCATTCTCTCTCACTTCTTTGAAATACAACCATCGCCGCCCCTTATCACCACCATAGCACCACCGCCGCCACTCCAACATCAAAAGTAACACCATAATCTTAACCATCTTTTCACGATCTATCTTTTGGTACTAACCACGCGCGATTTGGACCACCCTAACACCTCATACGAATCAAAATCATCACGTTATCACCACATACACCATCTTTTCTCTTGGGTTTTTGAAGAAATCGGATTTTTGGAGCTTGTTTGGAGGTGAGTGGCCACGACTTGTTTTCGTGCGCCCCGTTGTGTACCCAAATCGTGGGTATCTTGTTGTTTTCTTGATGGGTTTTGTAAAATATTGATGGGGAAATGAAGTTTTGATAATAATGGTCCGTTTGGTATCTCGGGTTTGGGTGTGACGCGAGTTTGGTACTCGTTGCGTGACTTTTGGGTCGCGTTTGGTTTTGTGACGGCTCGTTTGGAGCTCGACCGAGACAAATAGTCTCGAGGTGACCACTCCTTGACTCTTTTGGGAGTCTTGGATGTGTTGTTGGTCCGATTATTCAAGATTCTTGGTGTTGGTTATTGCTATTTGATGTTTTGGTCGGATTGTGATTCTCGATTTGTTGTTGTTGTTGTCTTGATTCTCGACCGACACCCCCCGTGGGCTGTTTTGGGTCGAGTGGCTCACTAGAGCTAGCCGAGACCAAATGGTCTCGGGTGAGGCTATATCTTGTGTTTTGTGGTCTCATTGTTGACCCGGGTTTGACTTGGTAGGTCGACCCGTATATATGGTATATTTTGTTGTGGTTGATATTGTGTTATTATTTTCATGTTGTGGCATACTTTGGACCGAAGCTTTTGGACTTGGGTTACTTGTGTTTTATTATGGAGATGTGTTGTCGAATGTGGAATTGGGGACCGATTGTGAGACGGTCGATTAGATGACGGAGTTAGGATAGTTGTGTGCCGTAGTAGGACCCTCATGTTGTAGCACGTGGATATGTGATTGATTTGGACGGAGTTGATTTATTATTGTGACTTGATTCTTATATTTGGACTTGGACTATGAGCCGAGGGTCATGACTCGGACATATGACCAAATTCTATGACTCGATAAATATTTAAAAGTCAAATATTAAAAATAATACTCGTAATAATATTATTGATAATATAATCGTTTATATACGTATATATATATATATATATATATATATATATATATATATATATATATATATATATATATATATATATATATATATATATATATATATATGAATGCGTATATTAATAATAAAACGATCACGAGTAAACGTATAATAATATAACGGTAGTTATTATACTATGCAAATAGTGTAATAAATGTCGGAATATTGTTATAAATAATAACTATAAATAATAAGTCGGGTGAATAATAATTAAAAACGTGATTTTTATAAATTTGGAAACTTATCGAGTTATACGAGTTGTGGTTCTTTAAAGTCCAAGTGGGCTTTATATTGTGACTTTTGTGTTGTCACGGATATATGACGATTAATATAAACATTTTATATATCAAGTGACTTATTTAATCGACGGATTAGATCGAGTTAATTGACGATATAAAATGAGTATGTTAATGGGCATCGTATCCCACGACGCCCGTAGGTTGTGGTATATGTTTTAGGGTAATAAATTAATAGGTATCTCGTGGAATTTGGCCGATTCGACGATATATATAGGGAATTTATTGGACTACGATATATACCAAATAGAATTCTTTGTGCAATGTGCTTTAGGTTGGGTATAATTTTGGAACGATATATTACGTAAATAAATATGGGAGATTATCAAATCGACGGATTTGATAAGCTTCGATAATTATTTAAATAATATGTTGGGCTAACATTAGACCTATAGTTGGTTTATTATTTTGCTTGTTGTGGCTTTTTGGTTTGAGTTGTGTCGACCCTTCACCCATATGGATACCAAACGTCGAATTTCAAATTAATATGAAGTTAATTCGAGAAATGGATATTTTGGAAAGTAAAATGGAATACGTTCGGGAATGGGAATATTTGATTTCTGAGGAAAAGATTTCTGAACGAGTTTGATATTGTTAGGAAGTGCCGAGTCTGTAGACGCCGTTACGTGAGTTGCTTGAGTTTGCTTACGTCTTTCTTCTATCGATTTCTTTTGAGGATTTCTGGACTTGAGGTGAGTCATAGCCCTACTTTTACTCTTGAACTTTGTTTTCAATACTTGGGGTGAGAAACGTGCAAATGTTTTATGTGGACTATTATCGCTTTATTTATCTTTAAAACTTGCTATGCTTATAGAACTAGGTAGGATTAAGCGAGGCCTAGTCCCGAACTAGGTAAGCTATTGATTGGTTATTGAGCGAGGCCTAGACATGAGCTAGGTAAGCTATTGATTTGGTTATTGAGCGAGGCCTAGTCCCGAACTAGGTAAGCTATTGATTGGTTGTTGAGCGAAGCCTAGTCCCGAACTAGGTAAGCTATTGATTGATTATAGAGCGAGGCCTAGACTTGAGCTAGGTAAGCTATTGATTGGATTGATTTGAGCTATAGCGTGCACCTATAGGGATGATTTGATTTGGTTGGATTATATTGGATGGATTATTTTGGTTGGATGATTGAGGCCTAGTCTAGCTAGCAAGCGTTTTGCGTATATGTCCACTATATTGAATTATGAATTTAAACCTATGATCTCACCAGCGAAAGCTGACTTTTAGCACGTTTTCTCAGGTAATTAAGTGATGCTCTATGGATGCTTGGGATTGGAGGCTTGGCATTGGCACCGGTTATGGATCTATATTTCTAAAACTCTGATAACTATTGTGGACCTATGTTTATTTCTATTGGGCCTTACTTTGGATAATTCTTGGGATAAATGTAAACTTTAAAACCCGTTTTGGTTGCGTTTTTCTTATGTTTACTTTATCTCGTTCTTTCATGACTTTGAATGGATACCAATCCCCGTAGCACCCCGAAAGCTTGAGAGTCTTCCGCTGTATCAAATTTTGGGGGTCTAAAATGAAAAGAACTTATTAAAAAGGGATAATCATTTATACATGTTAACTTGTCATCTTTTCTAATTTTGTGTTGCATATAAAAGTTTTGGCAAGTTCAGGTAACCAACTTTCAAATTTCGTCATTTTGGTGTAGTTTTTTATCTGCTCAACTAGTACCAGGTTATCTCGTATTTCTCAAAAAAAATAAATAAATAAAAATAAAATATATAAATGACAAAGTTGGCAAAATAAATAAATAAATAAATAATGACATGGATTGTAACTTGTTCCATTTAACAAAACCGGTTGTGGAAGTGTAATGATACACAAAATCGACGAAATTTGAAAGTTTGGTATCTGAATTTTAAAAAAAAAATTTTGCTAGTTACAATAAAATAAAATAGATGACAAGTTAAATATATTTGTAAATGATTATTAATTTAAAACTATCGTTTGGAAGTGTTATAAAAGCTTAAAATATAAAGAAAAGAGAAACAAATCATCTTGTTTAAGTATTTTCTACAAGGTGACTATTAATAAAGTCATATAAATGATGAATTGTGCTGTTGGGCTAGTGGTCAAGGTGGTGGGTTGGTACGTGGAATTCCCGAGTTCAATACAAGAGCCAAGTCACTTCTCAATCAACTCATCATTTGAACCACTTGTTAAACTTAACAAAATTTTGCTTCAACTTTTCCTAGATTCAGGTTTTTCCATTTAATTATTTGCCTTTTTTTTCTTTGAGGAGCAACAAATTTAAAAGAGATGTTTAAGCAAAAAAAGTCGTTTTTTTCTTGTTAGTATCTTCAATGCATTTTAACTAGAAAGACTTTTTGTCCTTTTTTCAAATCATTGTTATACTCATTTGAAAACTCCTTATCCAAATTAATTGGATGGTTCAAATCTAACAAATAAAAAGCTTTTTAACCGTGAAATGATTTAATCTTCAACATAACATTTAATAAATACTTTGAATACCATGAATAAGATCGCAACAGGCGAGAAAAAACTCATAACCCGCGAGTACCCGCATTGTGATGGGTGGTTGAATACAACAACATATAGATGTGATCACTTATTATACTCCTAAATTTTTATTCTTATTATACTCCTAAACTTGTCCCAATTTCTCATTTAATTAAAACTGATACACCAGAGAATAGTCAATAGTTAGTCCAATGGCTTTTCTTGGATGAATTAAGCACATACCCAAGAATCCAACATGTTGCAAGTTTAACTAAATTACTTTTGAAGTTCAAGCTTTCATATTTCAACCGTTATTTATTTAAAATAGCAAATGACGTTGTTATTTTGCGAACCTACAATGAAACTTTTATAACAAGATACATACCACCATGCATGCATTGTTTCTATAGTTAGAAAATACGTAGTATAACACACCAATCCTTAAAAAAATCTCTATATATGTCAAAAGATCGATGCTTTTTACTCTCACAAGTTCTTTTTTTACACACATTAAAGCTAACAAATTTTGATAGCAGGTTTATTTTAATGGAAAACCCCATGGTTTTTTATGTGTCTTCTAGGTCTTGTGTTGTTGCTCCACAACATTGACGCATCTAATGAGTTTTTAAGTTGAATCAATGACATGTAATCAGTTGAACGAAAGGAGCCGTTTACAATTTGGGGACACCGGCCACCGGTAAGTGGTCTATGCATAGATTGTTATCTGTTAATAGCTATTTCAAAACACGGTTCTTATACATGTTGTTGTTGGTTTTATAGCATATGTGTATGAGGTTGAAAAGAGCTTGGTGGTTAAAATAAGGCAAGAAGATTACATCATATGCAACGCACCATCATCCGTTGATGCAACAAAGTCTAACGATGGTTACTCGGTGGTCAAGTTGAACCAAACCCAGGCCTAGATATTCCATTAGTTGAATAATAGTCGAAAATAACAACGACAAGATTATCATTCATGTCATATTTGGTCAAAGGCGTTCTCCTACAGCTCCAGCTCCACCTCCTCCAGCTCAAGCTCAAACTCTATCTCTAGCCGAAAATGAAGGATTCTTATATTTTGTTTTATACGCTCTGGGCTTTACGTCATGGGTTGTGTTTTTGGTGCTGTCGGTGGTGTGTATTGGCGTATCAACAACTTGAGTACAGAAATAGTTCCATGGTCAATGCTCTAATTAGTTGATCGTATGAAATCATTAATTCCTAATACAACATCACGCGTGAATAGATATAAAGTGCTTGACCAACATGAAAAATCTAAATAGGACGGAAGACGAAAGTAGCAAATTAAAATTATATTCGATACTGTAGTTACATGATCTGATAAACAACTTTAATGTGATGAGCATTATAATGCTCAACACCAACTAAAGCAGCAAAACCATTCGATTTAGCATTATCCGAGTCAAGTGAGAAAAAGTTTCCTGATTCCTCAACTGAAAATGCCCGATCATGAAATGATTTAACAAAAAACGATTTAGCAGTATCCGAGTCAAGTGAGAAAAAGTTTCCTGATTCCTCAACTGAAAATGCCCGATCATGAAATGATTTAACAAAAAAATTGATGAACCATACATGTTAACGACCCGATCACGACACGTATAGTTTTGTTAATCCACATGCATGATGACCCACTCGTTAACATCGTATTAGCATCAACTTACTCAACCCAAATGACTTTAGTATATAAACTACTAAGTATTCCTTTCTGCTACCGATGTGGGATTAGAATGACGATTTTATCAAAAAATTATTTATAACGCATAGTCTGTTCACTTTTTTTAAGCGATCGTTCTTTATTTATCTCCACTCAAACTCCCTCTAACTTCCTTACTTCCCCACCACTTTCCTATGACATTTTTAACATTTTTACATGATTCATAGTTCTTTAAATGCACACATTTACCAATGAATTTAGCAAGCTTTTTTTAGTAGTATATAATATTCGATTGATAGCGTATTTAGCAGCTAACAAAAACAGGCAATATGATTTAATTCATGCATCGTTACCATAGTCTAGAACGTGCATTCAACGCAAAATGAGAGTCGGAATTAGGGTGTGTTTCATGTACATGAAATTTTTGCATGAGGGTCTCAAGAGCGAAGCTTGTCTTGAGTTTTTGTCAAGTCTCGATGACTACCCATAGTATGAAAGCGTGGCTAAAAAATGCATTTACTAAACCACTACAAGTGTTAGCATGGAAGTTGAACCAAACCGGGCCTAATTATTCTATTAGTGGAACAAGGGCCGAAAACAACGAAAAGATTATCAATCATGTCACGGCAGACCTATCGCGCTCAACACCAACAGATCCAAGCCTTCCAATTCCAGCTCCAATGTTTGAATTCGAAAGTTATACATTCTTTTTGGGCTTTCTTTTAGGCATTGTACGTGTTGAATCGGGGGAGATTGACTACCATAATAAATAAGTTTAAACTAGGTCCATGCCCATGTTTTAGTTATCACCATAGTTAGACCTTGTTTATAAAACCTTCTGGCTGACGAATTTGAGAGTCTAGTATCTGAACTTACAAAAGTGTTTTGTTTGCTACAATAAAATAAAAAAAATGACAAGTTAAATATATTTATAAATGATTCTCAATATAAGAAATGAAAAACTATATTAATAACGAACGCATCTTGTTTAAGTGGGACTATTTGAGTATTTTCCACACCATCCTTTGAAATCTTTCTTTTATCATACTATATTATAATGGAGGAAGGCTTAGAATACTTAAAATTAAGCCTTATAAGTTAATAAGCTTAAAGTACAAGTGATTCAAACACAAATGCTTCTTATAGAAATTAATACTAACATTAAATACAATAAATAAATCATTATGTACATTAAATATAATTAATTAACTGGTCAATAAATACAATTAATGCACTTATTAAAACACCCCTTACATAAGAAATACAAATTATCAAGCATATTGTACAACCAACTTAAACACAATTCCTGCATTAAATGTCACTAATACAAATAATAAAGCATATTATACAAATATTCAAACCCAAACGGGCAATGGGCTCGAGCCAAAACGAGCACGGGTCAAACGGGCTCGAGCCCGAACGGACACGAGCTAAACGAAATTTTTGATATCCGTAAATTTATTGTCAAAAAGAACATAGTAAACTAAAATATGTTCACATATTGTACAAATCAAGTAAACTACTAAAATAATAATAATAATAATAATAATAATAATAATAATAATAATAATAATAATAATAATAATAATAATAATAATAATAATAATACAAACTAAGAAAAATTTAATCAAACTTTTGCCATAAAAAACTAGTCAGTAAAATTATTGCCAAAAAATGTACAAATAAAATAAATTATTAGCCGAAAAAATTAAATTACAGGATGCCCGCAGCTGCATCGCGCGAGGACCCTGCTAGTTTATTCAGTGAAAAATCTTCTACATGTTAACTATTAATAAAGTCATGCATATGAACAATGAATTGTGGGTTTGGATCAGTGGTCAGGGTGCTTATATGGTCCTTGGATGTCCCAAGTTCAATTCTTGAGCCAAGCCACTCCACTGACCATATCAGCCCTGCACCACTTGTTATTTTCATGAATATTTTTATTTTTTCCCTTTTGTTTTTAACTTTCCTAGTTTAAGGTTTTTCATTTAATTATTTGCCTTTATTTATTTATTGTTGTGAACAAGAATGAAGAGAATGAAAGTAATCTTCAATTAATAATTAACTATGAGATTTACAAAGAGTATATATAGACAAACGTTAGGGCAAAACCCTAATAGCTAATATGGGTCATGGGCCTATTATGAGTTATATGGACATCCACATATAATTATTCATAACACTCCCTCTTAGATGTCCATATTATTAATACGCTTAGAAAATGCTGCCTCATTAAAAACCTTGTCAGGAAAACCAGTGGGACAAAACCATGACTAAGGGAAAAAGAGTGCAGCGCGTATTATCACCCTCTGATGACTACATCACTTGAGCTCTTCGAGTAGGTGCATTCCAATGTTGTTGTTCAATGTCCTAAATGTTGAGGTAGAAGCGCCTTGGTAATTAGATCCGCCAAATTATCACTTGAATGAACTTGTTAAACAATAATATCACTATTCTTTTGTAAGTCATGATTGGAAAAGAACTTTGGCACAATATGTTTTGTCTTGACGCCTTTGATGTAACCTTCCTTGAATTAAGCAATGTATGCTACATTATCTTCATGCAAAACTGTTGGTTCCTTCTTCTCTGAAGAGTTACCACTTGATCTACATATGTATTGTATCATACTTATAAGCCAAACACATTTTCGACTTGCTTCATGTATCGCTAGAATTTCTACATGGTTGGATGAAGTCGATGAGATCGTCTGCTTAACTGAACGCTCCACATATAAATTCATATAGAGTTTGAGATCAACCATTATGAGGGTCAGACATATATCTTGCATCTGCAAAACCAAATGGACTTGTATTTGATGGGTTAGTGAAATATAAACCCATATCCTTTGTACCTTGAAGATACCGAAATATTTGTTTTACTCAATTTGAGGATTATGCCTCGTTAAAACCTTACTAGATACCATTGGGACAAAATTCTAGTGAAGGAAAAAGAGTACATAACTCCTTTATACGCTCGGGGATGTTGCCTCGTTAAAAACCTTGCCGGAAAACCCTGTGGGGACAAAACCATGGTCAAGGGAAAAAGAGTGCAACGCATATCTTCTCTCCCTTTGATGATCACATTACTTAATCTCATTGTGTCAGTGAAATGCACATACAAGTGTCTTGATAGAATCACGTGAATAAATATCTCTATATGTTATTTTCATATACATTTTAAGGATTAAGATACGTCATACATCTCATATAGGTACATCCATGTAATTCACATATACACATTTTAGTATGACACATTTAAATCGATATTGTGATTATCATCTTTATAAATCAATGGATCTTTCTTGATCATGTGACCTCATAAACATGAGCGTCATTTATACATATAACGATATGTAGCATCTTTCTTTAGCTTTCATGATGCACCATGATTTCATCTTTAAGATGTTCAAATCATAAGCTAAGAAAACTATTTCTTTTGTTTCAAATTTAACTTCTATGCATTCAGTTGCCTTTATAATCATAAATCAAACTGCATGAAACTTAAACAATATTCAAATCTAGATCTCTTTATAAAGTTTCATAGTCAAACATAATTCTTTATTAGGCACAATATTATACACTAAGGCAATTATTAAATGTATGCAAAAAACATGATTAATTCAATACAATGAAGTAGTGTTCTCGAGAACTTCTCTTATATGCTTTAAGCATTAAAAATCACTAGAATGCTTCATTCATTTTATATAAAATCTCGTACGAGCTCTATTCATTTATCATTTAGACGCATATCAATTACTTATTATATTGCCAGACTTACTAAATACATTATTGAATCCACCACATGTGAACATACAATGTATGTGCATTATCATTTACAAGTCTTTGAGAAATTATACATGTTATCACTTGTACCTTATGCATAATTTAATTTAATTTTCTCATAAAGACTGATGCATATTGAATAAGTTTACATATTCATATGTACGGACTTCAAGTTCCAGTAACCATGTCTCGTCACAAGAGACTTCAATCTTTCATTAGTTCTTTGCGTCTTTACTTCTTTTGGCCATTCATTTATACATATGCATTTCTTGCATGTATGTCTTCATGATCCTTACCATGATTCTAGCGCTATCTGATTTATTTTCATAATCATTACCATGCCCATTATCATATACACTAGTACTATCGACGTCGATTCATTACTTTTCGATTCCACACTTTACTAGACATTTATTTATCGAGATCTCATGGATTTTCATCTACCCGGGATTTTTCAAGAACCTTCATGTCTAGTGTATCTTTACAAGACTATTATGGGGTCTTTATTACCTCGATTCGACCATCTTAATTTTCTTGCTCCATTTTATTTATTCATTCGAGGACTTTTACTTGGAGTCGATTAGTCTATCATGATGCAGTCATGCCATAGACTCACTACCAATCATTGGTTTTAATGTTGGGACACACATGTTAATTGGAGCATAAGTAGCGTATGTATGATCTACTCACTTTATTTGGGTCACAAAACTTGTCTGGCAACTACTAGATCAGGAATGTAAATTGTCCCTTGAACTTCAAGTTCATATTTATTAGTGTGAGGATCAACATTTTTATATTATAATTCATTCCATATCTCTCGCTGCTCATTCTCTCCCCCTGAATGAATTATCCATTTCAACATCCCATTGTTGTGCGTTGTGGTGGATTTACAAGAAACATATACCGCACATTTACAAAATTCTTATATGAGAAACATATGGTTCGTGACCAAAACCATTCTCATGGGGAGGATTCATTATAATTGTTGGCAAGATGCGAATTCATATTTTATAACATGCCCCATAAACTAATAAATTTGTTCTTGTAATATATTTTAGAACAACTTATTTATGATTAAAATTGCTTATTAGGTTTGCTTTTAGGTATTAAGTAGTTTATTAGGTTGTAGCTTGTAGCTTGTAGCTTATAGTTTATTTGCATGTCCAATTTAGTTAGCTTTTTAGTTTTAGAAAAACTTGTTAACTAATCTATTAAGCATTTATAGCTTTTCCAGCTTATTTTTAGAGTTTTAAAAACAATTCTTTTACAAAAAGTGCTTATTTTTAAGTGCTTAAAAAAGTTGTGTAAAAAGTTTATGCTAAAAAAATAAAAATGGGAAAGTGGAAGTCAAGGGCGAGCCTAGACTCGAACCCCTGACCTCAACACTCTCAACCCTTAAACACACCACACACAAACCATCAATGCCTTTGGGTCTTTTCTATCATAGCTTTCCTCCTTAATTTACTTAAGCCTTTTTATTCTTTAGCTCATTCAAACTGTTGTGCTTTTAAACAGCTTATTCCAATAAGCTGTTTGGTCAAATTTATTTTTCCTTCATTCTGCTTATAATAATGTATTCTTGCAAAAAGTTTCAGATTTTTCTCTTTTAGTTTAATATTTTTTATCATTTAATTAGTTTAAATTAGTTTCTAATTCATAAAAAATAAAATAAAAATTAGAAAAAAAAAAAAAAAAAATTAATTTATTTTTAAGTATTTAGGACCTTTAAAAAATAAATTTGCGTTTTTAGGGTCAATTTTCCAAGTTTTAGGTTTTTAATGCTTGTTAAGATTCCCGTACGTGCGCGTTTTAGGTTTATTTACATTTTAGCTTATATGTTCTTTGCTTATTTGTTTTATGTGCTTATTATTTGCTTTTTAGTTTATGTTTTATAATTTTAGTCCAAAAATCCAAATATCTTTCACTATTAAAATTCACCCGTTCACAAACCGTATCATGATTTTTCATTCACACTTCGTTGGGATATAAAACGATCCGGGAATATCATATATTTCTAGAATATATTGTGTTTTGATTTTCTTTGACCAAATTGGATTTCCACTCTAGGGTAGAGAGTAAATTAACCGTTTGGTCGAATTTTTCTTAATATAATATTATATATACTATTGATTGAATCAGTGATCAAGCGACTTAACATCAGTGTTTTTTTAAAGTTAGTTGATGATTATGCATTCACAAGATAGTGTTAGCGTATTCCATATTATTTCTACGACATCTTTTGGTTAATCCACATAAATTTCATGTTATATTTCTTTTATACCCTCCTAAGTAATTAAACCAATTTTCTTAGCAATGTAACCAATAACCCTACCATGTTTCGATGTGCATCCTCGTCTATTCCACTTCCAGCCTTACCGACCATTGCTTTCACCATCACCGTCACTTTCACTTCCACCCTTGTTTTTATGACTTAATAATTATCATACTTCCGATTTCGCCTAGTCGTTACAGATTTTTGAAGTGTCATGTCAGAATTAACATATCATATTTATATATGTAATAAATAGATCTACCCATTGTTTGGTGTTTTTTTTTTCTCTTTTTTTGTTTTTTCTTTTTTTTTTAAATAAATATTAGACAATTTTAATAAAAAAGTATTCGAGAACCCTTCAGGTATGTAATTGCAAATCAAAGTGCATGTTTCAAGTGGCAGTGGGGATAGGGGTTGACATATATAAGTTTGTTTGTTTATTTTTTGTACTTTTCTTATGTACGTTTTTTGTACATTTGTTGTTTTCTGGTACTAGAAAGTCAAATTTCGTTGTATGATGAAGAATTTCCCTGTTCTAGCTTGCATGATGAAGAGGGAGATAAATTATATATATGGTTTGGTGGTGATATGGTAAAGAGTAGAAGAGACACACTACTTGAGTCCTCATTGTTGGAAGTGACTCAATACAAGGTTAAAATAGCTCAAAAGATTAGGGTAACAAACTTACAGGTGATAATAAACCATTAGTATATTCTAAGTCTTGTTCAAGTTCTTGATTAATTTGCTTTCACCTAATAAGTATAAATGTGTAGGTGGTTGTTGTTTCTCTTAGGACACACGTCTTGTGTGGCTGTGGGTACATCACATAGGTCTACATATGATCAGCACCATTGGGGCACACACGTATACATTTAGAGAACACTTTATTTAGTATAATTAATATATTAGATGTGTTAATTATATTAAATAATAATACACGAAATACTTATGTGGTCGAGCAAGAAAAAAAGGAAGGGGTTAAGTGTTGAGTTTTAGCATATATTAAGGACCGATCTCGTAACTTCAAAAATATAAACAAAAACCAGATTAATACGTATTAAATAGCATATATTTCCAGATATTTATTAATCACTCCATTTTTACTATCAATATTCTGATCACGAGGGCTCATTTAAGAAATTTGTTATTATTATTTATTTGTTTGGTATTGAATAAATAGTTGAACATGTTACAGTTATTTCACCGGTTCAAATAAAGATCAAGCAAGAGAAGAAGCCAGAGGTAATTTTCAAAAATAAAATAAAACTATAGCATAATATAATTAGAAATAATATGTGATGAATTGAATGTGTAAAACATATGAACAGTGTCATGTTTATGTTTGCTTGTTTTATATGCTCGGTTATGTTTATGGATTTTTTTGGACTAATGTGAGTGTGATGTTTGAAATCGGCACCAAAGATGACAGAGACGGTGTTGAAGGTAAATTTGCACTGCAACGGATGTGTCAAGGACGTTAGGCACTGTGTCCTAAAAATGAAAGGTAACGTTTTATTTTCTCAATTTGATTTCATCACAGTTATGATTTCAGGATGTTAGTAGTTTATTTTACCTTGTGGACGAACTAGAACAAAAAGCTGAGAAAGAAAAGAAGTTTATTAGGAGAGCCGGACTAGGAGAGATACATTATAGTTTAAATAATACTCATCTGGTACGTATGAAACAAACATCAGTTTATTAGGAGAGCCGGACTAGGAGAGATAAATTTTCTAATATTTGTAAATCAGCCTCTAGTTTTAAAATTAGGTTTCTTTTCATGTGACTGAATGCAAAAGTGACGCTAATTGATTGTGTACTAAACAGGAGTTGAGAGTGCGGAATTTGATATGAATGCTTCCACTGTGACCATAAAGGGTATCGTCGATCCCAAAGATCTCATAGCGCGCATCAAGAAGAAAACAGGAAAAAGTGCAGAGGTCGTGATACCAAAGAAACAAAAGGACCAGAACCAGAATCAAAAGGACAAGAACCAGAATCAAAATGATGGTGAGGAAATGGTGATACCAAAGAAACAAAAGGACCAGAACGAGAATCAAAATGGCCAGAAACAGAATCAAACGGACCCGAACCAGAATCAAAAGGGCCAGAACAAGAATCAAAATGATGTTGAGGAAATGGATAACAAGAAGAAAGAAGAGAATATTGGCTTATCATACCCAAATGATCCTTCAGGTTTGGTTAACGCAACAGAGATCTTAAGCGATGAGAATCCCAATGCGTGCTCCATTTTGTAGATACTTTATCTACGTCGTTAGGATTCACGTGAACAGTTTGGTTATCATAAGACGAGTACTCGGTGTGTGACCCCTAATCTAGTGTTCATTAATGGACTCTTGTTAGTATATTTAATCGACAAACAAAGATAAATAAAAAACATAATATTCACAATTACAGCCATAAACCATTTGATAATAATTATAAATGTGGCGAGTATCTATGCATCAAATACTTCTTTTTAATCCACTTTTCTTTCTCCAAAGTAAAATCTTGAGTAAATTACATTGATGGTCCCTGTTGTTTGTCCAAAGTTTCACTCACAGTCCCTGAAAGTTAAAAGTTGCACGGATAGTCCCTTTTTGTTAAATATCATTGCATCGTTAGTGGCTTCCGTTATCTTTTACACGTTAGTCCCTTTTTGTTAAATATCATTGCATCGTTAGTCCTTTATAAAAACGGCCATTTATAATTTGAAGTTTTTCGAATTTTTCTTACGTTTTCATCCGTTCTCATGCGTTTTTATAAGTTTTCACTCGTTTTTCTTACGTTATTGTTTGTTTTCCTACGTTTTCATCTGTTTTAATCCGTCTTTATACGTTTTCGCTTGTTTTTATACGTTTTCCTTTATTTTTCTTACATTTTCATACGTTTTTATCTGTTTTTATACGTTTTTATCTATTTTCGTCCATTTTTATCAGTATTCAAGCTTCGTATGATGAGTATGACTATTCTCAAAACTTTGATCAAGGATCGGAATGGAGAAACGAGGTTGATATTTTGCCTAGATCATTTTCTGTTCAATTTTTATCCGTTTTCATCAGGTTTTATCAGTTTTCGTCTATTTTTATCCGTTTTTGTCCGTAAGCCACCACCACCACCAATAAAAAAAATCAATTTTTTTTCAAAATTATTTTTTCTAAAAAATAAAAAAAAATAGAAAAAAAAATTTCGCACAAAAGAATATTTTTTTTTGAAATTTGATTTTTTTTAGAAATTTCGAACAAAAAAAATTTTGAAAAAAAAAATTTTAGAAAATTTTTTTAGAAAAATTTTCGAACAAATAAAAAAAATTAATTTCGTCTATTTTTATTGGTGGTGGTGGTGGCTTACGGACAAAAACGGATAAAAATAGACGAAAACTGATAAAACCGGATGAAAAGCTATAAAATCGGATAAAAATTGACCAGAAAATGATCTAGGCAAAATATCAACCTCGTTTCTCCATTCCGATCCTTGATCAAAGTTTTGAGCATAGTCATACTCATCATACGAAGCTTGGATACGGATAAAAATGGACGAAAACGGAGAAAAACGTATGAAAACGGATAAAACGGATGAAAATGTAAGAAAAATAAAGGAAAATGTATAAAAACAAACGAAAACGTATAAAAACGGATGAAAACGTAGGAAAACAAACAATAACGTAAGAAAAACGAGCGAAAACGTATAAAAACGCATGAGAACGGATGAAAATGTAAGAAAAACGGACGAAATCGTATAAAAACAGACGAAAACGGATTAAAACACATGAAAACGTATAAAAACGGATGAAAACGTAAGAAAATTTCAAAAAACTTCAAATTATAAACGGCCGTTATTATAAAGGACTAACGATGCAATGATATTTAACAAAAAGGGACTAACGTGTAAAAGATAACGGAAGCCACTAACACCAGTTAAGTGGAGGAACCATGAGTGTTATTCTTTTCAAAGATAGGGACTATCCGTGCAACTTTTAACTTTCAGGGACTGTGGATGAAACTTTGGACAAACCACAAGGACCATCTATGTAATTTACTCTAAAATCTTTTTACCAAACCGATCCTCTCTTCATCAAGCTGTTATCCTTTAAATAATCTAAGTGCCCGTTTGGTTTAAAGCTAGAATTTACTATTGTATAGGATTAATACATGGCTGGCGTAGATTTTGGTTTAGCAAAACAAAAAACATTATATGGTCTACATAAGGGTTTACTACTTTGTAATTGTTGATATAAAAGTTGGGCGTTCCTGATATGGGCTCTTGCTCTCGTACCAATTCGCTTCTTAATGCTTGAAACCTGCGCACTAAGAAAATAAACAACACCGTTAGACTTATCGTGGGATTGTCTCCCACGATTAGACTTCGGCGTGAGAGTAAGTAATCGGTTTAGGGTTCTCGTAAAGAGTTTTTGGGCTTGTGAATCGTACCTTTAATGAGAATTATGTCGTTCCATATATAGGAGCAGAATCCTCGTAGATTTCTTGCTCCTTACTCTTCGCACCCGTGGTGCTTATCCGAGTTAAGGATATCTATTCCAGAGATAGAAGATCCTTATCTATACCGTATATAGTTTGGTTGGGCTTGGATCTACGTGAGCACAATCCCATTATCATTGTGGCCCAAGTTATAATAGCCCACTCATGGTGGTTTTGGGCCTTAGTGATGTTTATCATTTGGGCTCGTGGCCCATATATAGACTATACGTCATCATGTCCCCCCAGTCTAGTGTGTGCGACTCGTAGCCGCAGATGCTAGACTAGTCATAGCAGCGGTAAGCGTGGCGGGAGAAAGTTCGAATATTGCCGCCCAATATTTGAGAACTATGTATATATTCATAGATATTTCAAAGAAATACCTCGAAAATCGGGGGTTGTGTCCACGTGTTCCTTGGAAAACGGGAAAAAGTGCATGTACCGTTTCGGATTCTAGCCACAAATTTTATGAGTGGGATCCACGTGGCCTTCATCTAGGGTTTTTTGATTGCTTATATAAGAGTCACCGCCTCCATTTACCCAAAACACACAGTAAAAACACATACTCACCATTGCACATTTCTTCAAAGCGTTTTTTGCAATGAAAGTAACTATTTGATTAGGTAATTTCGTGTGCGTATTCTAGTAAATACCTTAAAAATGGTTGCCCAATTAGAGGAGTTTCGCTCTGCGATAAGTGAGGATGATGTGAGTCAGTTTTCATCTGACTACTTCATTCCTCTGGATGTGCATCCAGAGGCTCCAGATGTCGATGCGTGTATAGCCGATTTCCCCAAAGGGAAAATAGGACTATACACGCGCTTTTTTTAGTACGCTAATTACCACGTACCTATATCTATTTTCTTGAGCAATTTGCTCAATTTCTATCGTCTTCATATCTCACAGCTGCACTGTATAGGTGCGGCGAAGGTATCGAATTTTGAAGTAAACTGTCGTTTACTTGCGATAGAACCGACCGTGGACCTATTTCGCGCCTTCTACCACACAACGTGGTCGCATGGATGGGTATCCTTTGCGAAGCGCACGGGGAAGCTTCAGTGCTATACCGAGAAGGTAGACTCCCTGAGGCATTGGAGGGAGTATTTTTTATGGGTTGATGATGTGGTGTTTCCATCGCCCTTTGAGTTTTACACTCAAGACACGTTGCCAAAGGATGGGCGCCACGCACCCGGTTCCTATAGTTTGGCCGATGCGCAGACCATTGATGCCAACTGCATCCCCATTAACCCTTATCCGGAGGAGTTTTTGGTGCATGTGGGGTTGAGTCGCAGCTATTTCGGGGGTGTGGACGAGGTGCCAACCTTGATTGATGAGGAAGGCCGGGGTGGGTGTTCATCCCTTTTGCTTCTACTAATGCAAGTTTTTCTCTTATGCGCACATTTAATAACTAATCTCTGTTTTTGCCATTTGTTCCTGTTGCGCAGAAATGAATTTGTTTGTGGTGGTGAAGGTGGAGAAGCCAAAGCAGGTGACCATTGGCGTGCGCCCTCTGAGGGAGAATGAGCAACCGCTTTTGGAAGCGACTACGGGTCATCTGATGGTGTTGGGGCCTATTGGCCATGAAGATTCGCCGTCTCTCCAAGTTACGCCCGTTCAGAGCGTGGCGCCAAATGTGGAGACTGCGCATGTGGAGGAGGTACACGCTGAATCTTCTGATAGCGTGGAGATACTGAAACCTGAGGAGGTGTTGAAGCCTGAGGAGGTAGCCCAGAAGCTAAAGCGCAAAGGAGAGGCTGGTGGTAGTGGTACTTCCAAGAGGAGACGCTATCTCATTGGAGATGCAGAGTCGTTTGCGGAGGAGGAGACATCCGCTCCTGGCGCGAATAAGGAGGCTGCAAAGGCCTCTCCATTTCTGTAAGTTAACTGTCTCATGCTATGTATTTTCTTTATTACTTGTCGTAATATGTTCTAATTGTTTTCTTCATTTATTATAGCGATGATGCCGCGAAGGATGATGGAGCCTTCGTGGAGACGGTGGCCCCTCCTTAGAATGAAAACAAGGAGGAGGGAGCAAAGGTTGATGAAGGCGTATCTGCGCAGCAATTGTTGGTGGAGTTGGCTGCTACTGCTGAGCATCAAACTGAGCTAGGTGCTCAGTTGAAGACGAGGTACGTCGGGGAGAGCATCACTCTCGCCCAAAAAGATGAGGAGATAGCTGTTCTCCGTGCGTAGCTGGCTGAAGCGCAGGCGGAAGTGGGGTCCTTCAAGGTGTACACAGATAAGGTCACGAATGAGAAGTTGACCGCGATGGCTGAGCTGCAGCAAGCGCGTGCGGAACTTCATCAGTTTAGGGCCAACCTTACTTGGGCGGTAAGGTATCTTGAGGAGAAGAAGGATGAGCACTTTGCGAACATTGCTGAGTTCAAAGTGCGCATGGAGAAGATTGTTTAGGCGCAGGAGGAGAAGCTGCGTGGCTTGAGCATAGAATATGATGAGGAGTTATATCCTCATCTGATGTCTACCATAGCTGAGCGCAGGTACGTCCTTACATCATTTTGTGCAATGTTGCCTTTATTATTTTTGTTGTTATGTTTCTTTTAACACAAGTTGTCCTTGTTGATGTAGGTGGTTGATCAGTCATGGACTGCGCCTGGCTGCTATGGGCACCTTGGAGTCCCAAGAGGTGTTGGGGGCCTTTGGGAAGGTGGTGCAGTGCGCTGTGGAGCGTGGAAGGTCGCAGGCGATAGAGGAGCACCTTGAGGCCAAGGCGTTGAATGTGGCCCTGACTGAGGTGCCTGGCTACAACGCAAGTGCATATGACGAGCTGGTGCAGGCCATGGAGGGGATGAAACTTCTTGAGCTTCCTCACATTGCGCAGTTGGAGCGCGACCAGGATAACCCCATAAAGGTAATTATGGAGGGGTTGACCCTGGAGCGCCATATTTTGGAGGATGCCGAAGCGCAGCCGGACTACTTCCTCAAACCCAATGAGTCGCAGCTGTAGGTTCCTGTATTTGCGCAGCCTCGCCACATGTTGAACCCATTTGCTCTTGAGAAGGAAATTTCTCTGAAGGAGGTGTTGGAGCGCCACACACAGAGAGCTGCCCAGAAAAAGGGGATTAAGGGCAAGGCCGTCCTATGCGGTGTAGGCGCTGCACATATTCCCAGGTCTGATGGGGTTCCTGTGAGTGTAGCGACTGTATCGCCTAAGGATGCATTGCTTTTGAGAAAGCTTCAAGAGGCAGGAAGTTCCGCTGCACCAGAAGATAGCCCTGAGCATCGCCATAGTGTATAGGCTATTTTGTAACTTGTATGTTTATTATATGAATAACAATGTGTATCTTTTGCATGTTATGGTAAATTAAGATACTCTTTTATACGTAAATTAAGTGCGTAACTTAAGATTATACTTGCATTAATGTCTGCGAAGTTTTATTATTTGACCAAGAGTCTTGGCTCGTTATTCGCTAAGCTTCATACAGTGTACTTGATATTTGCGCATCCGTGGGACGCACAAGATAAACTTACCTCAACGTCTCAAAAGTAAGGCGCTTAGCAAGGATGCGTGATCCAATGTTGATGGGTTTGCAACCCTCTTACTCAACGAGTGAATTAGTAGGTTTACTCTTCCTTTATGCCTTCGTGGGTCTTTAATTAGTGCATGCACGCCATGTAGGCAAAAATATAATATAACAATATTGACATATATAAGAATGTACGCAATAAAGTGAAATGCGTTATGGAGTTAGCTAGAAACCGTAACATTTTATTGATACTTGCAAGTTTTTGAAAAAGTAAAAGACAATTCCTAAGAAAGAAAAGAAAAAAACAAACACTTATTGGGCACATCCTAAGGTACAAAGTTGTCTGTGTATGGGTCGTAGCCTTTCCTAAAGATAACATCTTTTAAGGTTGCAGATATTCCAGGTGCGTGCTAGGCCGTGACCTTCCATATCGCGCAACCTGTATGCGCCATTGCCTAGCGCATCAGTGACCTCGTAGGGTCCTTCCCATTTGGGTCCGAGCTTGCCTGTGTCTTCTGCATGGCTTGCGTCATTGGTGCGGTATACAAAGTCTCCTGGCCTGAAGGAAGTATGTTTGACCTTTGCATCATAATACTTCTTCATTTTTGCTTTAGCCTTTGCTTCGCGTATAGCTGCGCGTTCACGTCTTTCTTCCAGTAAGTCCAAGTCTATGCGCCGCTCCTCATCATTTGTTGTGACATTGACCTCTGTTGTTCGTATAGTTGGCATTCCTATCTCAGCTGGTATGACAGCTTCTATTCCGTAGACAAGGGAGAATGGCGTGTCGCTAGTACTGGTTTTGATTGTGGTGCGATGCGCCCATAAGACATGTGAGAGCTCGTCCACCCACTTTCCTTTGTGCCTGTCAAGGCGTGCTTTTATTCCTTCACCTAGACTGCGATTTGCTTGCTCAACTAAACCATTGGTTTGTGGGTGTTTTACTGAAGCGAAGTGTTGTGTGATGTTCAATTGCGTGCACCAATCTTTGAATGGGTTGTCGCAGAACTGCTTCCCATTGTCTGATATAATCTCTCCAGGAAGTCTGAAGCGACAAACAATATTATCCCATACAAAACGTTTGACCTGGTTGCCCGTGATACTCACTACTGCCTTTGCCTCGATCCACTTCGTAAAGTAGTCTATGTCTACGATGAGGAATTTTAACCCTCCTGCTGTGACTGGAAAAGGTCCTGATATGTCAATGCCCCATTTGTAGAATGGCCATGGTGAGGTAATGGGTGTTAGCTCTTCTTGTGGTTGGCGCAGAATTGGCCTGTGTACTTGGCAATTGTTGCACTTTTTTATCATATCGCGCGCATCGCGGTGCATAGTTGGCCAATAATACCCCGACCGTAGAGCGCGCGCAACAACAGATCGCGGCCCTGAGTGCATGCCGCATGATCCAGCGTGGATTTCTCGGAGTACATAGTCTGCTTGAAGAGGTCCAACACATCGGAGCCAAGGTTGCAAGAAAGAACGTCGATAGAGTATGTTGTCCCGTAGTTCGAATCGCTGCGCTGTGCGCCGCACTCTTCGAACGTCCTTATGATCTTGTGGTAAGACTCCCTTGCTAATGAATTCAATGATAGGTGTCATCCATGTAGGATCTTGTTCTTCTATCACTGTGGATACTTCCATATCTAAGATTGACTTGTTTTGTAAGGTTTCTACCAATACCTGTTTTGATAAGTGCGCAAAGCTTGTGGATGCAATCTTGCGGAGCGCATCCGCCTTCCTGTTGTCCCCTCTAGGTACTTGTTTTATTGTGAACTTATCAAAGTTCTTAATTAAGGACTTGGTCTTATCCAGATATTGGATCATGTGCTCATCTTTGGCTTCATATTCGCCTAGCACATGGTTAGCGACTAGCCGAGAATCTACGTTTGCCTCCAGGTTGTGTACACCCATTTGGATTGCAATACGCAGTCCAGCGAGTAGGGCTTCGTATTCTGCCTCATTGTTTGTGGCTGTGAATTCGAAGCGCAACGCATAGGTGAATTCCATACCTTCTGGAGTTGTAAGAATAAGGCATGCGCCTGATCCATCCACACATGAGGATCTATCTATGAACAGATTCCAGGGTTCCTGCAGATCTGTTTTGGTTGTTGAGGTTGGACTGTCGGTATCTGGCTTCTCAACAATGAAATCGGCTAATATCTGTCCCTTGATTGCAGTGCGTGGTCTATACGAGATGTTGTATTCGTTTAACAAGACACTCCACTTTTGTAGCCGTCCTGATGCGTCAGGTTTAGAGATAACTTGTTTGATTAGCTGGTCTGTGATTACAGCTATTGGGTGCGCTTGAAAGTATTTGCGCAGTCTTTTAGCTGCGAACACAAGGGCTAAGACCAGCTTTTCCATGGCGTTGTAGTTAGTCTCTGTCTTCTTCAATGCTTTGCTTACGAAGTATATGGGTGTCTGGATGGAGTTTCTATCTGTCAATAGCACCACGCTAACTGCTTCATGGGTTGCAGATAAGTACATGACTAACTCTTCCCCTGGTCGCGGTGCGACAAGTTTGGGAAGTGATGCTAGGTGCTGTTTTAGCTGTTGGAAAGCTTCTTCTGCTTCCTCAGTCCAACGAAAATCACCCTTTTTGGTGCACTTCGTGAGTGTTTTAAAGAGAGGGAGTGATTTGTCTGCTGATTTAGATAAAAAACGGTTTAGCCCAGCTAGCTTCCCGTTTAATGACTGGACTTCTTTGAGTGTGCGCGGTTGATATGCTCAGATCAACCACTCGACTAATGGCGGTCAAAGTAGTCAAACCTCGCGTATTCTCCAAAGGTATAGTGTATCCCCGGGTCGTTAAGTCCCGACGAGGTGTGAAATGGTAAATTGAATCAAGTTCGTGATCGGGTGAAGTGAATGGTGAAAAGATATAGTTGTGCATGAAACGTAGAAAGGTCGAACTAAACGAGTGAGCATAAGGTAAAGTACATGAAACAATAATGTAAGGCAAACCATCTTAAAAGGCAAAAAACGAGCATTTCATAAACGTATATGCACACAATAAAAAGTGAAATCTAAGTACGGCTAGCCCTCTGAGCATACAACTAATTTTTTATGTACTAGATGGCTAAAGTGAATTTTAGCAAAAAGAAAATTTATTATAAGATAGGAATTCTAATTATTATTAATTAAAAGATTTTTAACACTAATTAAACTCTAATAAATACTAAAACTTTATCAAATAAATCCAGAACTTTTTCTATAAATATTACAAGTTATTATAGACCTAAGTAAACTATTAGGAGGGGAAGACACTAGGAAAATAAGCAGATAAATAGCAAACAAGATCTGATTAAATGAAAGAAACAAACAGAAAATTAAAGGTTAAATACTAAAAAGTGCAGACTACAACAAACAACTAGCAAGAGGGCAGGTGGTTATGTGTTTGTGTGTGAGCAGGGTAGCGTGGGATCAAGTCCAGGCAATGGTACTTTTTGCTAACATTTTATTTCAATATTTCTTTTTGCAAAAGCATTAAACACCAGGTATTAAGCAAGTATTGAAAACTACTTTTTATTGAAAAGCTTAAATTCAAACTTTAAAATCCAACAGATATGAGTAAATACTTAAAGTGAAAGTAATAGACTAAGCAAAAATCACAGTGACTTTTAAGCTAACAAGAAGAAATACAAACCCAATCTATCACAATAAAGCTAGAACTCATAACCACACAAGCTGTATCATAAGCTAAGAACAAACTTAGGATAGTAATCAAACAAGTTCAGTGCATACTGAATTAATCTCAGTAGATACCAGCGGCTAAAGGCAACTTCAATGGTGAAACAAACTCATCAAGTAATCTAACAAATACAAGCAAATCACAGATTCGAAGAGGCAGTAGTACTAACTCCCTAATATGTTACATATCCAGTAAAAAAACCACAAATATCAGTAAGATATTAACTAGAGATTATGACTGAAAACCAATTATGCGTAAAGTGATATCAATGGAACTTGCTATTACCACAGTACTAATAAGCTTACATAATGTAAATTACAGACTGAAGCAAACTCAAACATACATAAACACAATCTTTAAATGAACCAATCACTCCAATTATCAAAAAGTGTCGACTAGAGACAGATAAAATTGCAGCAAATGGAGTACCAAGTTGACGTGTTATTACAGAGACTAGCAGCTATCATATTAATTTTCAAACTAAAATAATCGAAACACAAGCTTAGACCATGGTGAGCATGAACTTACATAACCTCAAACTATCATCCTAACATTAATTAATGAACAATAATCCCATAGGAACATGAAATCAACCAAGTTGAGCAGCTACTGGTTAGCAGCAGACATGTGAACTAAGGGGTTACTTTGTGGCCTTAAAAATGAGCAAGCAACAGGCCGTAATTACAAACTCAAACTAGATTCAAGGAGACAGTGGTTCTAGCTCTCCAAAACACTAAACATTAAGCATTAAACTCAGGGATTGAACCAGTTAGAGTCAAAGAAAAACAGACCAAAAGTGACTAGTTACCTTATATGTATATAGAGAAAACTATGTTAACGAACAACAATACATAACTCAAGTTGGAACTCATACAAACACCTTAACCAAAACATGACTTACAAACTATTATGACAAATTAATTAAGCAATTTGAAATTTAAGTGATGAATCTAACGAGTGAGCTTGAATTAGGCTAAAACAAACTTAAGCAAATAGAAACAAACAGCTAATAAATACAGAACATGCAATATTAGAACGAAACACTAAAAAGTAAAAATCAAAAACTTAAAAACCTTCGATGCTTTTCTGAACAAGGGATGATGGGGACTGTCACAAGCTCATCTTCTTTCCTTTTCTTTTAAATTGTTAAGGGCTTATGAGAGCTTATGAAATCATCTAGAACAACAGTGGAAAATAAACAAGGACTTTACTAAAACTTTAAACTTCTATTAAAACTGAAAGCTGGTTACCAAGTTTGAATTACAACTGAAGAACCTGAATTTTAAAAACTGATTACTAGGTTAATATTAGAAACTACAAACTACAGCATATTAAAAAAAAGAAGACATAAACATTACATAAAACTTAACTTACTTTCAAGGCTTACATAGATTCCTATTTATACTAAGACACCAACTAAGGGGTCTTCACTTGTGCTTGTTTAGAACAAATCCCACCCATTGACTTATCTTGAAACAATCTCAACCCTTCATTGTGTTTTTGGCGCCAATTTTGGAGTTGTGATGTGCCAGCCTGGAGAAAATATCTTGTGGAGATACTGAGGGGACAAGAAGGTGGTTGGAGCAGGTATGTTGGGGGAGACAAGAAGTTGGGAGGATGTGTAGTTGTGTTTGATTTGTTAGGAGGGTGTGTATGTTTTGTCTTTGCTTGTGATATCCTGGGGAAGTGAAGAGGATGGAGGTGAGAGACTTTTGTTGTCCCTGGCAAATATTATTGAAACGCAATGGGGGCTTTGGGCTAGGGTGATGGTTGGGCCTGGTGATTGGATGTGGGCCGGGTTTGATTTGGACTTGTTTTGGATAATGGTTAAGCATAGTTTTGGATTAATATCACACAACCACATTCAGAATTTACTCGACTTCGTCTTTAATATCACAGTATGCACAATTTGTTGTCGAGTCGTTCAAAAATGCATGTTTGTCGATCAAAATTGTATGTTTCCGCCCAGATTTTAATCCTTTGTACCTAAGATACATAAAGACACGAAACCAAGGATATCTGTATTGTTTTTGGCCTTTTTTTGTATTTTTACGTATCAAAATTGGTGGTAAAATGATGAGTATTTGCATACTCATCAATCCCCCATACTAAATTATTGCTAGTCCCTAGCAATCTTTTTAGAAAACTTAATGGATTTGAATCTCTTTACCAAAAGCCATCACTTCTGGAGTAGCCAGGTGTAAGAACTGTGGCACACCTGATAACCGTGTGATTTTGAGCAAACCACCAGCTGTCAACGGATTTGATTAGTCTTTACCAAAAGCCGTTTGCTTCTGGACTAGCCAGCTCTTGATGGAATAGTCAACATCTTGGTGAGCTGATTACCAATTATGATTTTTCCACTGCCTTTACCACAAGCCATAATCTTGTGGGCTAGCCAACTCATTCGCTTTATGGGATATGGCGAGTTGATTTACCATACAATTTTGGGCAAATTGCAAGCCATAAACGGATTTGAGATATCTTTACCAAGAGCCGTTTGCTCCTGGATTAGCCAATCCCTTTTGTCGTTTAGACATGGCGGACTGATAACCACAAAATTTTTGAAATAAAGTGAAAATTTTTTTGAAAATTTTGGGCCAAAAACGGGGGTTCTAGAGGATATAATGTGATAAAATTCGCTAGAATTTCCCCCCCCCCCCCCCACACTTAGAATTGAATATTGTCCTCAATATTCAAAGTCCCGGCTATTATGCCGACTTTTTGAACGTAAAAGGGCAACATTACAAGCTAAATGTGGAAATACCATTTTTCACTTTATTTTTTATTTATTATATGTACATGGTAACACAGTAGGGGCATTCCCCCACACTTAGGGTGAAAACCCTAAGGACATGCTACTGTTTTTGTTTACCGAGTCACTAGCTTGACTCGACCCCGAATTCATTTGTTCATGGGGAAGCATGATGTGGAAAAGAGAATCTCCATCGGACTTTCATTCAAAATGTTTGGACAAACATTTGAAGCACGTGAAAGTTCCACACCGATGAGATATAATCCCGGCTTAAAATAGTATAAATGATAAGCGGTGATGCCGGGGTCAAAGATAATGTCTTCATTCCCGAAGGAATGAAGAACAGGAGAAGTCACCCGGTAGGTGAAGAAGGGTAGAAAGATCTTGATGACAATCATGATAAAGTCATCATCATCAGAAAGAGAATCCATAATTGGTGTATCATGAAGCTCATCATTTAGGCTCATATGATCTAGACTTATTATGGGTGGGAAGGTTGGGGTTTTGATATCAATCAAATTCTCAAGGTTGAGAATATTTCCCTTCGGAACACAAAGATCATCTTTGTTTAGATCAAAGTAAAAGTTATCATACTCCGGTGGAGATATGATATGAGTGAGTTCACCGGAGAACTCCTCATGAAGAGAATCATTCACATGGTGTGAATCTGTGAACTCATGTTCCATTGTGGACTCATCACTATCCTCATTCTGAATACCAAAGATTGGGTTATCAGAAATCAAAGTGAATTCAGATTTGAATTCAAACAGAGGATTGGTGAGAGTAGTTTTGAATGCTTCGGGAACAAAGTGATTAATATTCTCTTGTGGACTGTTGAGATAAGAAGTGGGTGACTGATCATGATATAAGAGACTTTCAATTTCTCCAAGATCGGCTTCAAAGTCAATGAGATCATCGTCACTTCCCGTTAGAAGTGGATTGATGTGAGTGAGTTCATCGGCGAACTCCTCAAGAAGATGATCAGCATCAGAATGTGGAGCCGATGCCTCAACATACTCGATGTCTTCATAAGATGCACAATCTTCGCTATAATCGGAGAAAGTCTCAAATTGATCTTTTGGACACTCAAGAGGGGAAGATAAATCACACATATGATCAAAAGTTCCCTGTGACTCTCTTGGGATTGGGACATGGTTCTCAACACTAGACTTTATGAATTCGTCCGATTCCTTTTCAGGAACAGTGTCAAGATGCTCATCCCCCATGTTCAGAGAGTGAGTGGAAACCTCGGGTGTGATAACAAACTGAGGGAGTTGAGAGGAGCTAGCATTCATGGGTTTTATAAATTTTATTTGTTCTTCTGCTAGTAATTCTATCATAGTCTTTTCTCCCTGATTTTCTGAGGAAGGAATCACAACTGATGAACTTGATGAACCCTTACAAAATTGAGAAATATCAAGGGTAACTTCATCATCATCATCATCATCGTCGAGAAGAGCAGCACAGCGAAATATGGCACGTGTTTTAGCTGCTTGTTCTAAGACTAGCAATTCTTCCTTGCGCAATTCGTTTCTAGCATCTCGTTCTTCAGCAAGCAATTCTGCCATGGATTTCTCACGAGAATCTTGAAACGATGTAGTAGCTAACTCCTCCTTAAGTTCTTGCAATATCTCAAGAGCCTCTAGTAAAAGGTCTTGCTCAGTATCATGAGGAGTTGCTTAAATAATTTGGTACTGTGGAGGTTGGTCATGATACGGACAGTCATAATTGTTACAAGGAAATGGATTCCGTGTTTGACAATCCGAGCTGAAGTGTGGACCTCCACAATACTCACAACAATAAAATTGTTGAGTCTCATGGTGTGGTAGCTGATAGAATAAATCAGTCGTGTCATGGTAGGAATAGGGATCCTGGTTATAGACAGACCCGTTTCCTGACTCTACCATGCCACAACTCGGGCAATTACCACCATTATGAAGACTACCACACCATTCACAAATCAGAAGGTGTGAATGAGACATAGGAAGAATCAAAGGTGTATAGAGGGGTAGGAATAAAGAATCAAAGATGTGAGAGGGTAAAGGTGAATATTTTTGGTATTTTTGAAAAACATTTTGTAAAAACAAAGAAGGAAAATATTTTTGAGTTTTTATATTTAGGAAAAACAAAAGAATATTCACAAAAACGAGACGATAACTTCCGAAGAAGGGTCTTCAATCACTAATCTGCAAACTTAAATCGATAAATGGCTTCACTCCTCCCCGGCAGCAGCGCCAAAATTTTGATATGCTCAGATCAACCACTCGACTAATGGCGGTCAAAGTAGTCAAACCTCGCGTATTCTCCGAAGGTATAGTGTATCCCCGGGTCGTTATGTCCCGACGAGGTGTGAAATTGTAAATCGAATCAAGTTCGTGATCGGGTGAAGTGAATGGTGAAAAGGTATAGTTGTGCATGAAACGTGGAAAGGTCGAACTAAACGAGTGAGCATAAGGTAAAGTACATGAAACAATAACGTAAGGCAAATCATCTTAAAAGGCAAAAAACGAGCATTTCATAAACGTATATGCGCACAATAAAAAGTGAAATCTAAGTACGGCTAGCCATCTGAGCATACAACTAATTTTTTATGTACTAGATGGCTAAAGTGAATTTTAGCAAAAAGAAAATTTATTATAAGATAGGAATTCTAAATATTATTAATTAAAAGATTTTTAACACTAATTAAACTCTAATAAATACTAAAACTTTATCAAATAAATCCAGAACTTTTTCTATAAATATTACAAGTTATTATAGACCTAAGTAAACTATTAGGAGAGGAAGACACTAGGAAAATAAGCAGATAAATAGCAAACAAGATCTGATTAAATGAAAGAAACAAACAGAAAATTAAAGGTTAAATACTAAAAAGTGCAGACTACAACAAACAACTAGCAAGAGGGCAGGTGGTTATGTGTTTGTGTGTGAGCAGGGTAGCGTGGGATCAAGTCCAGGCAATGGTACTTTTTGCTAACATTTTATTTCAATATTTCTTTTTGCAAAAGCATTAAACACCAGGTATTAAGCAAGTATTGAAAACTACTTTTTATTGAAAAGCTTAAATTCAAACTTTAAAATCCAACAGATATGAGTAAATACTTAAAGTGAAAGTAATAGACTAAGCAAATATCACAGTGACTTTTAAGCTAACAAGAAGAAATACAAACCCAATCTATCACAATAAAGCTAGAACTCATAACCACACAAGCTGTATCATAAGCTAAGAACAAACTTAGGATAGTAATCAAACAAGTTCAGTGCATACTGAATTAATCTCAGTAGATACCAGCGGCTAAAGGCAACTTCAATGGTGAAACAAACTCATCAAGTAATCTAACAAATACAAGCAAATCACAGATTCGAAGAGGCAGTAGTACTAACTCCCTAATATGTTACGTATCCAGTAAAAAAAACCACAAATATCAGTAAGATATTAACTAGAGATTATGACTGAAAACCAATTATGCGTAAAGTGATATCAATGGAACTTGCTATTATCACAGTACTAATAAGCTTACATAATGTAAATTACAGACTGAAGCAAAGTCAAACATACATAAACACAATCTTTAAATGAACCAATCACTCCAATTATCAAAAAGTGCCGACTAGAGACAGATAAAATTGCAGCAAATGGAGTACCAAGTCGACGTGTTATTACAGAGACTAGCAGCTATCATATTAATTTTCAAACTAAAATAATCGAAACACAAGCTTAGACCATGGTGAGCGTGAACTTACATAACCTCAAACTATCATCCTAACATTAATTAATGAACAATAATCCCATAGGAACATGAAATCAACCAAGTTGAGCAGCTATTGGTTAGCAGCAGACATGTGAACTAAGGGGTTACTTTGTGGCCTTAAAAATGAGCAAGCAACAGGCCGTAATTACAAACACAAACTAGATTCAAGGAGACAGTGGTTCTAGCTCTCCAAAACACTAAACATTAAGCATTAAACTCAGGGATTGAACCAGTTAGAGTCAAAGAAAAACAGACCAAAAGTGACTAGTTACCTTATCTGTATATAGAGAAAACTATGTTAACTAACAACAATACATAGCTCAAGTTGGAACTCATACAAACACCTTAACCAAAACATGACTTACAAGCTATTATGACAAATTAATTAAGCAATTTGAGAGTTAAGTGATGAATCTAACGAGTGAGCTTGAATTATGCTAAGACAAACTTAAGCAAATAGAAACAAACAGCTAATAAATACAGAACATGCAATATTAGAACGAAACACTAAAAAGTAGAAAGCAAAAACTTAAAAACCTTCGATGCTTTTCTGAACAAGGGATGATGGGGACTGTCACAAGCTCATCTTCTTTCCTTTTCTTTTAAATTGTTAAGGGCTTATGAGAGCTTATGAAATCATCTAGAACAACAGTGGAAAATAAACAAGGACTTTACTAAAACTTTAAACTTCTATTAAAACTGAAAGCTGGTTACCAAGTTTGAAATTACAACTGAAGAACTTGAATTTTAAAAACTGATTACTAGGTTAATATTAGAAACTACAAACTACAGCATATTAAAAAAAAAAAGAAGACATAAACATTACATAAAACTTAACTTACTTTCAAGGCTTACATAGATTCCTATTTATACTAAGACACCAACTAAGGGGTCTTCACTTGTGCTTGTTTAGAACAAATCCCACCCATTGAATTATCTTGAAATAATCTCAACCCTTCATTGTGTTTTTGGCGCCAATTTTGGAGTTGTGATGTGCCAGCCTGGAGAAAATATCTTGTGGAGATACTGAGGGGACAAGAAGGTGGCTGGAGCAGGTATGTTGGGGGAGACAAGAAGTTGGGAGGATGTGTAGTTGTGTTTGATTTGTTAGGAGGGTGTGTATGTTTTGTCTTTGCTTGTGATATCCTGGGGAAGTGAAGAGGATGGAGGTGAGAGACTTTTGTTGTCCCTGGCAAATATTATTGAAACGCAATGGGGGCTTTGGGCTAGGGTGATGGTTGGGCCTGGTGATTGGATGTGGGCCGGGTTTGATTTGGACTTGTTTTGGATAATGGTTAAGCATAGTTTTGGATTAATATCACACAACCACATTCAGAATTTACTCGACTTCGTCTTTAATATCACAGTATGCACAATTTGTTGTCGAGTCGTTCAAAAATGCACGTTTGTCGATCAAAATTGTATGTTTCCGCCCAGATTTTAATCCTTTGTACCTGAGATACATGAAAACACGAAACCAAGGATATCTGTATTGTTTTTGGCCTTTTTTTTGTATTTTTACGTATCAAAATTGGTGGTGAAATGATGAGTATTTGCATACTCATCAGCGGTGAGGGAAGATCAATAACAGCTTTTGTTTTTTTTGGGCAAGGCTTGATTCCATTAGGTTCTATTAGGTATCCGAGGAACATGCCTTCCGTTGCGCCAAAGGTGCATTTCTTGGGATTTAACTTCATGTTTATTTGTCCCAATGTTTTGAACGTTTCTTCAACGTCGCGCACCAATTCATCCTCTGTGTGGCTTTTGATGACAAGGTCGTCAACGTAGACCTCCAAGTTTCGTCCTACTTGTTTCTCGAAAGCTGTATCCACCAATCGTTGGTATGTTGCGCCTGCGTTTTTTAGGCCAAAAGGCATTTTCGTGTAGCAGTAAACCCCTTGACTGGTGTGGAAAGTTGTTTTTTCTTCATCCTCGACTGCCATCTGGATTTGATGATACCCTTTGTATGCGTCTAGGATGCATTTAAAAAGATATCCGCACAGGGATTCTACCTTCCAGTCTATTTCTGGCAGTGGATAGCAGTCCTGTGGACATGCTTTGTTAAGGTCTGTGAAGTCCACGCACATTCTCCAGCTGCCATCGCTCTTCTTTACCATCACTGGGTTAGAGAGCCAGTCGTGATAGTATACTTCGCGCATGATACCTGCGTCTACGAGTTTGTGTACCTCTTCCAGAATAGCTTTTGCACGATCTGGGGTCTGGCCGCGCTTCTTCTGTCGTATTGGGGGGTATCCTTGTCGGATTTGTAGCTTGTGCTCTGTGATAGAGCGTGGCACTCCGGTCATGTGCTTTGGTTCCCATACGAAGATGTATAGGTTCTTTTGCAAGAGTGCGCACACAGCTGCTTTACCTTTGTCAGATAAAGATCCTCCATTCGAGATTTGTTGTTCTGGGTAATCGGGATGAATAACGACCTTTAAGTTTGGTATTTTTTCTGTGCGCTGTTCTGGAATACTCTCCACCTCAGTGGTTACTGCGTTGCATTCTTTTGGTGGTACTGTTGTGTTATAGAGGGTAACAACTCCTCCTTCTACTGGAAATTTGAGCATCCCATGTGCTGTAGATGGTACAACGCGCATGGATGATATTCCAGGTCTCTCAATGATGCCATTGTATGGTGAGGGAGACTTGATTACCATGAAGTTTATCCATGTTTCTGTTGAGTATTGTTCATCACCCACAACTACTAGCAAGCACAATTGCCCCACAGGCCAAATCTTTTCTCCTGTGAATCCAGTCAGCGACGTTGTGGCTGGTATCAATTGACTTTGGATTTCAGGTCGTAGCCTTTTGAAGCAATGATCGTATAGGATGTCTGCGGATGCTCCCCCATCGATGTACATGCGGTGGATATCATGCCCCCCCCCCCCCCCGTATGTATTTCAATAGTTAGCGGTTCTACTACTGCGTTATCCGCAACTAGAGTAGGGAAGGATATCTCTTTTTCTGGAGAGAATTTTTTACTGTCTTTTTGTTTTATCTTACGTTGCCATGACTGTATCATGTATATGGTGTCAGCTTTTTCTTTGGGAGGTTCTTTCTTTCTCCCGTTCCTTTAATTATCCTTTCCTTCTTTAATGTTTTTTACGAGGTGGTCCATTCTACCTTCTCTTACTAATTTTTCAATCAGTTGTCGTTGCTGGACACACTCGTTGGTTGTATGGCGTTTCTGGCCATGATATTCGCAGTATCCACTCCCTATGCGCTTGTCCTCTGCGGTACGCACTGGCGGAGGCTTTGGGAAGTTTGCTCCTTCTGTAACAAATATTTCCCTCGGAGTTTTTGTGAGAGGGGTATACTTGTCATTATCTCGTCCACTGCGATAATTCCTGCTGCGGTTGTTATTCTGATCATTGGATTGTCTCCTAGGCTGTTCTTGTTGCCTATAATTAGAGTAGCCTTTTTTGCTATCCGCAGCGGCTGCTTCTTCTTGTATGAAGGATCTTGTGCGCTTTGTTAGCTCATCGAAAGTTTGGGGAACCTTGTCGTTTAGCTTCCGAATAAGTTCTGGGTTGTTAATCCCATTCATGAACCTTGAAATTTTTTGAATTTCGGGACACGCTTTGACCTGTATGCACTCATCCTTAAAGCGTTCCATAAAAGCACTGGTTGATTCCCCTTGGCGCTGTTTTACTCTGGCTAGTTCAACAGGGTTTTTAGCGCACTTCTTTCGTTGGGTAAAGTTTAGACGGAATGCTTTCCGTAATTCTTCAAACTCACCGATGCTCCGTCGTGGGAGTTTGCTAAACCATGTGCATGCATTCCCTACTAATGTAGAATTAAACATATGGCACCACACAAGTTGTGGCCAATTTTTGATAGTAGCAGCTGATTCGAAAATTTTTAGGTGGTCATCCGGATCACCTGTCCCATCATGTTTTTACGTTAGTGGGCATGCGCCTCCTTTTGCGGTCGGAGTAATCGTTGATACGTCGTGTAAACGCATCAACTTTCTGGCGACGCCATGGAAGAGACATATCTTCATTTTCTTCTTCGCGACATCTTCCTCTTGACTTCCAATGTCCTGTTTCCCTATCCTCATTGTCCGAGGAGTCGCTGGAGGACGAGTAATCTCTTTTGCGGCGCTTGCGCCGGCTTCCTTCAGAAGAAGAGCTTGAGGGGCTTTCACTTGGGGATATTCTCCTCCCTAATCTATCGTAAATTCTTTTGCTCCCAGATCTGGAGGAACCTTCGCTTGGTGAATGTTGAGGTCCTAATCGATCTTGTATCCCTCGGCTGCCAAGTCTGGAATGAACATTAGTGCGCCTCTCGCTGCCTTCATATTCCTCTGACTATTGTAATTCGGATGTCGTACCCAGCCTATCCTGGATAGTAGTACGTTTTTCGTTATCTGTGCGTCTTCCTCGTGGGTGGCGCAGTTGTGATGGTTCGCGTTCAGGACCAAAATTAACCCGGGCTTGAAGACTCGTACTCAACCTTCTCCTTGCTTCTTCTTGCATGAGGGCAGTTAGGGTTTCATAATTTTGGGATTCAAAATTTCCCAACGTTAGGTCAGGTGTGTCCTCAGTTGCTGCAAGAATATCTGCCTCAGTATTAGGCGCCCTATCTCGGTTAGGCGCGCCTGGTGGTCCAGTGTTGTCCACTGTAGGTACCGTTTGGTGAGTAGTAGTGAAGAGGGTGCGCTGGAGTTCCTCAACACTTGGAACCTCTATAGTGGCTTGGGTAGTCCTTATAGGCAGTTCCACCACTGGAAGAGGTTGGGTTGTTCCCGCCTCTTGGTGACCAGGTGCGCTGGTTTTCCCAGCAGCCTGCCTAGGGGTCGAATCTTATTGATTCTTCCTCTGGGGGTCACGTGTTTTTTCCAACTGCGGAGTCCGCTGGCTTGAATTTTTATTCTTCGTCATTCTAGTTCCTTAATTCTTAGTAGGGGTCCCACGGATGGCGCCACTTGTTGATACAAAAGTTGGGCGTTCCTGATATGGGCTCTTGCTCTCGTACCAATTCGCTTCTTAATGCTTGAAACCTGCGCACTAAGAAAATAAACAACACCGTTAGACTTATCGTGGGATTGTCTCCCACGATTAGACTCAGGCGTGAGAGTAAGTAATCGGTTTAGGGTTCTCGTAAAGAGTTTTAGGGTTTGTGAATCGTACCTTTAATGAGAATTATTTCGTTCCTTATATAGGAGCAGAATCCTCGTAGATTTCTTGCTCCTTACTCTTCGCACCCGTGGTGCTTATCCGAGTTAAGGATATCTATTCCATAGATAGAAGATCCTTATCTATACCGTATATAGTTTGGTTGGGCTTGGGTCTACGTGAGCCCAATCCCATTATCATTGCGGCCCAAGTTATAATAGCCCACTCATGGTGGTTTTGGGCCTTAGTGATGTTATCATTTGGGCTCGTGGCCCATATATAGACTATACGTCATCAGTAATTAACAGTCAATGAAATAAATAATCTTATTAATAACTCCACAAACTTATTATCTGTTTCGACCAAAATATGTATAGTTGAGCATATGTTAATCATTAGTAGAGATGAGGGCAATATTGAAGCAGTTGAGATTTTTCTTATTCAGATTATTTATTTGAGGAAGGTTAATGCTTGACTCAATCAGATGTAGGAGTCTAACCGAAGTATTTTCGCAACCGTTACCTTTACCCAAGTTACCCTAAATATGTAGCTACTAAGATTTGAACATTAATTTGGATAAAGACTTTGAAGACAGTGTTTTAATATTTTGAATTGAGTAAAACAATGATTTGAAGAAATGACAAAAAAGTCTCTCTGGTTAACTGCATTGAAGATACTCACAAGACAAACACATATTTTTTTCTTAGACACTTTATTAAATTTGTTGCTCCTCAAAGCAAAAAGGGCAAATAATTAAATGAAAAACCTGAAACTAGGAAAGTTAAAGCAAAGGGGAAAAAATAAAAATATTTACGAGTATAACAAGCGGTCCTAAGGGCTGATGTGGCGAGTGAAGTGACTTGGCTTTAGTATCTAACTTAGGACTTTCACTTACCATCCCAACACCTTGACCATTAGTCCAAGTCCACAATACATTATAATTAGAGCGTAAGGTGTCTTAACACCATGTTAAAGCTTAACTCAGTGTTATGTCAGCGTTACATCAGCTTTAACCTTTTCACCTTAACTCAAAACTTGGAGGGCGGTGTGTTAACATTTTTGAGTTAAACCTTAACTCAACATTTTGTCAATTCATATATGTTTGTCAATTCATATAAGTGTATATGATGTTTGTTTCAAAAGTTTAAAATAAATCAAAAAAATAATTTAACTGCTCTTCTTATCAGCTAATTTATAAGCTCTAAACAAGCTCAAAATTGTCTGAATTTGCTCTTACTAGCTCTTTGTTATGTGTTCTATGCTGTGTTTTTAACTTTCAGCTTGTTTCAGTAGCTTAATCTAGCTTATTGTGTAGCTTAAATATGCTCTCTCAGGCTGTTTAGGATCATACCTTGCTTATTTGCTTATTCTTATATTTGAGCTTCTTTGGATTTTTAGAACAGCTTATTTAGGATTAAAATTGCTTATTAGGTTTGCCTTTAGGTATTAAGTTGCTTATTAGGTTGTAGCTTGTATCTTATAGTTTATTTGCATGTCCAATTTAGCATTTTAGTTTTAGAAAAACTTGTTAATTAATCTATTAAGCATTTATTGCTTTTCCAGCTTATTTTTATTGTTCAAAAAATAATCCTTTTACTAAGAGTGCTTATTTTTAAGTGTTTTGAAAAGTTGTGTAAAAAGTTTTTGCTAAGAAAATAAAAATGGAAAAGTGGAAGTCAAGGGTGAGCCTAGACTCGAACCCTGACCTCAATACTCTCAACCCTTAAACACACCACACACAAATCATCACTGCCCTTGGGTCTTTTCTGTCATAGCTTTCCTCCTTAATTTACTTAAGCCTTTTTAGTCTTTAGCTTATTCAAACTGTTTTGCTTTAAAACAGCTTATTCCAATAAGCTGTTTGATCAAATTTATTTTTCCTTCATTCTGCTTATAATAAAGTATTCTTACAAAAAGTTTCAAAATTTTCTCTTGTAGTTTAATATTTTTTTATCATTTAATTAGTTAAAATTAGCTTTTAATTCTTAAAAAAAAAAATTAAGAAAAATACAATTCTTTTTTTTAAATTATTTTTAAGTATTTAGGATTTTTAAAAAATAAATTTGCGTTTTTAGGGTTAATTTTCCAAGTTTTAGGGTTTTAATGCTCGTTAGGATTCCGTACATGTCCAAAAAAAAAGATTCCCGTAAATGCGCGTGTTAGGTTTATTTACATTTGAGCTTATTTGTTCTTTTCTTATTTGTTTTATGTGCTTATTATTTGCTTTTTAGTTTGTGTTTTATAATTTTAGTTCAAAAATCACAATATCTTTCACTATTCAAAATCACTCAATCACGAACCGAATCATGATTTTCCATTCAAACTTCATTGGGACATAAAACGACCCGGGAATATCATATATATCTAGAATATATTGTGTTCTGACTTTCTTTGGCCAAATTGGGATTTCCATTCTTGGGTAGAGAGTGAATTGACCGTTAGGTAGGATTTTTCTTAATATAATAATATATATACTATTGATTGAATCAGTGGTCAAGCGACTTAACATCAATGTTTTTTAAAGTTAGTTGATGATTATGCATTCACAAGATAGTGTTAGCGTATTCCATATTATTTCTATGACATCTTTTGATTAATCCACATAAATTTCATGTTATTTTTTTTATACCCTCCCAAGTAATTAAACCAATTTTCTTCGCAATGTAACCAATAACCCTACCATGTTTCGATGTGCATCCTCATCTATTCCACTTCCAGCCTTACCGACCATTGCTTTCACCATCACCATCACTTTCACTTTCACCCTTGTATTTATGAGTTAATAATTACCAGACTTCTGATTTCGCCTAGTCGTTATGGATTTTTGAAGGGTCATGTCAGAATTAACATATCAAATTTATATGTAATAAATATATCTACCGATTGTTTGGTGTTTTTTTTTTCTTTTTTTATAAATAAATAGTGACAAAACACAAGAAAGCATGCATTGAAAATCAACACGTGTTTATTCCTTTCGCGTTTGACATATTTGGTTTCTTTGCACCTGAGGCGGTGGAACTTCCCAACAGAGTCCAACGAGTTATGAACAATAATGTTATGACACATAGATCCACAAATGTAGTTTTCCTTCAACCACTATGTAAAGGGCTAGCGGCGCAACTTGTAGTTCGTTTACCTTCAACTACTATGTAAATTCTTTTTTGATGAAATAAATATGACAATATTTGTTTAAAAATCGAAACAAAAATGTCATAAAAAGTATTCCAGAACCCTTCAGGTAATTGCAAATCAGGATGCAAGTTTCAAGTGGCAGTGGGGATGGGGTTGACATATATGAGTTTGTTTGTGTAATTTATTTTTTGAACTTTTCTTATGTACGTTTTTCGTACATTTGTTGTTTTCTGGTACTAGAAAGTCAAATTTCGTTGCATGATGAAGAATTTCCCTGTTCTAGCTTGCATGATGAAGAGGGAGCTAAATTATATATACGGTTCAGTGGTAATATGGTAAAGAGTAGAAGAGACACACTACTTGAGTCGTCATTGTTGGAAGTGACTCAATATATGATGGTGCAAAGCGCAAACAACAGTGATAAATCATCTGTGATGAGACTGGAAGTGAGGCACACTGAAAGATACAATCTAGTTATGAATTTAATGGGAAAAATTAGATGAAAATTGGGAAAGGGCATAAATGTAAAACAAGTAAATTGCTATGGATATAACTAATAAAGGCATCCGTGAGCACGATTATCACTTCCCTATTATAAATGGCCTTAATCTATTCATTTAGGTAGTAATTCCTAAATGGAAGATTTGATTAAATAAATATTATATTATGGATTATAATCTATACCTTATATGGAGTTGAGCCCTTAGTATAAGTAGGGGATTAGTTCCACCCCATAACACACACAAAATTTCCATCATCTTGTGAGAGCTGAGGATTCGGTAGAACAATGTTTCACTGGGTACGCTCCTTTTTATATTTACTGTTTTGATCGTGCAAGTTATGTTATAGATGATTATAGGGAACTACATTAATACATGGAAGGTTAAAATAGCTCAAAAGATTAGGGTAACAAACTTACAGGTGATAATAAACCATTAGTATATTCTGAGTCTTGTTCAAGTTCTTGATTAATTTGCTTTCACCTAATAAGTATATATATGTAGGTGGTTGTTGTTTAGCTTAGGACACACGTCTTGTGTGGCTGTGGGTACATTAAATAGGTCTACATATGATCAGCACCATTATTTATATCCTTGTCCTCTTGTTTCAAACAAAAAACTTTAGGCTAATGAAAATGATTAAATAATACTGTAACAACATTAATGTAGGTCACAATATGATCTTTAGTGGATCTCAACCATATATGACCATGCAGCCTTCATCCATGTTGTTTAACAACATTAACGTACTCTTATTGACGCACATTATTGCAGTCGCGTCACATAGTATTTTTATTCAATAAAACCAAACCAAAAAAAGGCCCAATATATAGAAGAGACAACCAAAAGTAGCAAAAAAATTGATAAGTAAACAGACAAGTTGTTATTTTATCTGTACCATTTTGTGGTTGAGTGTTTATGTCGTTGTAGAACAAAACAGATTAATAAAACTGAAAGAATAAGTTTGATTGAATCTCTTATTATATTATACAAATTTTGGGTACAGATTGTTGGTTTACTGTTTGTTTCATGGATTAAATGGTTTTTTACGTCGATTTTGTGAATAACTATTGATTATATGTTTCGATTGAGTAAATTATGATTTAAGAGCGTAAGTATCTGCGTTGTATGTTTGTGTGTGATAAGTATATGCATTGCATTAACTTAATGATCTACTGATCATTGTTGGAAACTTACAGAACAAGAACAAGAAAACCAACCCAGAATACTACAGCTATGACGGAGAGATCGTTTTGGGGGTTTACCTTCACTGTGAAGCGTGTGTCAGAACTGTCTTGAAGGCACTAAGAGGATTTGACGGTAAGTGATTAACCACTACTGCAGAAAACGTTAAATAGAGAGGTTGAAATATGATCCGTTATCAACCACTCTATATGAGGGCTGATCTTTTTGAGCGCAACATAACAATTTTGGTTGTGAAACTATCTCAATAACACGACAAATAGTTCAGTATACGTTGATATCTTAAGGACCGATCTAGTAACTTCAAAAATATAAACAAAAACCAGATTAATATTAAATAGCATATTTTTCCAGAATTTTCGTTAAGTCGAACCAAATATGATATTATATTTTCAGATTTTTATTAATCACTCCATTTTTACTATCAATATTCTGATCACTAGGGCTCAATTAAGAAATTTGTTATTATTATTTACTTTTGTTTGGTATTGAATAAATATTTAATTAGGCGTGGATGAAGTTGAACCAAAACCGAACGAAAATCGGGTGATCGTGAAGGGGACAGCGTGCAACCCAGACAGAATTGCTAAGCGGGTCGCTGCAAAAGCCTGTTACAATTATTTCACCGGTTCAAATAAAGATCAAGCAAGAGAAGAAGCCAGAGGTAATTTTCAAAAATAAAATAAAACTATAGCACAATATAATTAGAAGTAATCTGTGATGAATTAAATGTGTAAAACATATGAACAGTTTCGTGTTTGTGTTTGCTTGTTCTATATGCTCGGTTATGTTTATGGATTTTTTTGGACTAATGTGAGTGTGATGTTTGAAATTGGCACCAAAGATGACAGAGACGGTGTTGAAGGTAAATTTGCACTGCAACGGATGTGTCAAGGACGTTAGGCGTTGTGTCCTAAAAATGGAAGGTAACGTTTTATTTTCTCAATTTGATTTCATCACAGTTATGATTTCAGGGTGTTAGTAGTTTATTTTACCTTGTGGACGAACTAGAACAAAAAGCTGAGAAAGAAAAGAAGTTTATTAGGAGAGCCGGACTAGGAGAGATACATTATAGTTTAAATAATACTCTTCTGATACGTATGAAACAAACATCATGTATAACTAGTATTTTAAGAGCATTGTTGATATTGATATGAACATGTCACTTGTGATTGTAAGCGGTAATTTTTAATTCAAGTAAGCTAAACTGCAAATAGGAAGAAAAATATATGCATGAATGCAGTATACATGATCACGGTATGGTTTTGTTTGTAAATCAGCCTCTAGTTTTAAAATTAGGTTTCTTTTCATGTGACTGAATGCAAAAGTGATGATAATTGATTGTGTACTAAACAGGAGTGCAAAGTGCGGAACCTGATATGAATGCTTCCACTGTGACCATAAAGGGTACCGTCGATCCCAAAGATCTCATAGCGCGCATCAAGAAGAAAACAGGAAAAAATGCAGAGGTCGTGATACCAAAGAAACAAAAGGACCAGAACCAGAATCAAAAGGGCCAGAACCAGAATCAAAAGGGCCAGAATCAGAATCAAAAGGGCGAGAACCAGAATCAGAAGGGTCAGAACAAGAATCAAAATGATGGTGAGGAAATGGATAACAAGAAGAAAGACGAGAGGAATATTGGCTTATCATACCCAAATGATCCTTCAGGTTTGGTTTACGCAACAGAGATCTTAAGCGATGAGAATCCCAATGCGTGCTCCATTATGTAGATACTTTATCTATGTCGCTAGGATTCACGTGAACAATTTGGTAATTAAGAGAGTATAGTAGTATTATAATCAAGGAACAATCATTAGTATGTAAACGATATACCTTTTTGCTTTGATCAGTTTGGGTCTCAAGACTATATAATTAGCTTGTTAGTATATAACAAAGATTTCATAAGTATATTATAACTTACAAAAATAAGCTAAAACTTTTTCTGTTGCAAGATCGAAACTCGTGACCAGATATGCATTAACAATAATGTGAATGATTTTGATTAACTAGACAATAATGTAGCCATGTAGGTTAATATGATCTTTTCTGGATCTCAAGCATGACCAACCTTCATCCATGTTGTTTGACAAAGATTATGACACGCTTCGACCCAAGTTTTCACAAGGAATGTGAGATGAAATCAGCCCAGAAGGCCACAACTCACAATGACACCCATCATATTATTTGCAACTCAAAAAAAAAAGAAAAAAAAAAGTAAAGTCGTCATTTAAAAGAGATAACCCCCAAAGTAGCATAAAAGATTAATAAGCAAAAGAATAAGTTGTTATACTTTACTACAGAATTACAAGGCGAGAATGTTAACGAGAAGTAACATTAACAAAATAGCTTGTTTCCTTGTCGCTGGTAGAACGAGGAGAGAACATGTAAGCATATATTTAAAGTCCACAGCGGATTTATACTTGGTTCATTCTTCACGCCGGTCTGGTACCTTAGAACCTTAAGAACTGCTACATCATCATTGCTAACAAACAATAGCAAACCACATAATATTCATGGCCTAGATATTTCCCCTCAAATTCTTAAAAGTTTAAATTTATCAAAAATACTCTATTTTTTAGGGAGAGTAGTACAAATATGTTTCTAAAGTTCATGCTCAAAAGAAACGGATTCAGAATTAAAACCTTTTTCTCCCTATTATCTTTCCAAAAACATAGCTTTTAATCAACTAGTATCAAAATTACAATGGATGTTATTTTTTAGGGGGAGAAAGTGTGATTAAAATGTGATTGTTAATCTCGAATTGGCTGGACTCAGAGTTTTGTTTGAAAATGTGATCACTCTTAATAGACTTGTACCTAGGGGGGCAATAACTTCAAGTTGGTTCAGAGGGCTAAGTTGACGAATATGATTAAATAATAACAACAATGTAGGTCAATATGATTTTTTGTGGATCTCAAGCATGACGTGCAGCTGTTGAGGTAAAAGTTTGCTTCTACTTCGAACAAGCGAGATGAATCCTTCGGACTAGAATAGGTCCTACGGATTCAATGTGGTCCTAGCTTATAATATGTTGCTTCGGATATCTGCAAAACAAATACGTCCGTTAGACTCGCCCCGGGAATGTATCCCAGGACCAACCTCCGGCGTGAGAGTAAGTATATGTTCTTAGTGAGAGAAAGTATAAATAAAACTAGAGAGTAGGGGAGAATTAGTTAACCTTAAATGAAGATTTCCTCTCTATTTATAGACTCTCTACATGGGGTGCCAGGCTGTTTCGTACTTAACTCATAATGTTCGCTAGTTTAAACTCCATTATCATATACTTTGGCGTACTTGTTTGTACTTTGGTCTGGGTACTTGTTAGCTTATCCGAAGGGTTTGTGATATCCGGAGGGCTGAGCTCATACGGACATTCGTAACCCATCGGATATTGGCTCGTGTTGTCTGAACACATTTGAGTACATTTTATCCGATACGGATCCGGAGGGTATGTCATTGTACGGCATGTATCCGGAGGGTACATACGTCAACATGTCCCCCCCAGTATCATAGTATTGGTTGTGCCAATGGTGTGATACTAAGTTTTTGTTTTTTGCGATTTTCCGGAGGATAAGCCATGGCTTTGTTCTTTTTCTAGTCACGCAAAATGCCAAAAGTAATTAAGGTGTCGTTTAAGGTGCGCCGTCGTTTTTTACCGCGTCGTTTGGATTGGGACACGTATGCGTTTTCTGAGAAACACGGTGTGGATGGCTGACACGTTAGCCCTATGGGTGACGTGTCCCTTTCCCGCCTATTTTGACTGCCTATAAATAGTCTCATTTCTTTTTATTTACAGCACCGTAATTTTATTTCACACACATACCTCTGACACCTCTCATCTTCTCCGTATTCCGAACGATTATTTGCGTCGTCTTTGAGGTACGTCTCGGCTCGTTTAGTTTTTTTTTTTTTTGTTGCTTGGCTATTCTCCTCTCCTTCTTGTCTATTATGTCGGAATCTACAGCATCGTTTGAGTACGAAGATGTGTCCAATCCGGACGGTTCGCATGTTAAGAAAGACATGCATTTGAGAGTGTCCGCGATGGACGAGTCTGATGTGATCGCTGTGGTGAAAGCGTTCGGAATACCGGAGGATTTACATCCAAGGGTACCTCCACCGGGTATGACGATGAACCAGTTACCGGAGGATGCCATTGGTTTGTATGCGGAGTACTTTTTTGAGGGTGGTCTTGTTGTCCCTTTTTCCACTTTTCTTTTAGATGTCGTTAGGTATTTTAAAGTTCACCTTTCTCAACTAGTTCCGCTGGGTATGCATCGTGTTACCCTGTTTGAGGTGTATTGCCGTAGCATGCACATTCCTCCTACTACTCCTCTATTCCGTATCTTCTATAAACTTAGCAAGCAGGGTGATTGGTTTTCCTTCGAGAAGCGTATTCACAAGAATAGGAAGGTTTGTTTTGGGGAATTTCCCTCTTGTCTGAAGGGTTGGAAGTACAATTTTTTCTTTATCGATAGGCGAGCTATTCCGTTTGCCATGCCGTGGAGGCATTCGGATTCGGACGTATCAGATCCGTTTCCAAGGGCAAGTGAGTATGATGTTACTCATGCCGAAAGGCTTTCCGAGGCGATCGTTGAGCCCTGTCAAGTTCCGCAAGCGTTCTTGTATGTCCTGGGTTTATCGGACCACTGGGAGTTTCCTGGTTACCATCCGGCGTTGAGGGATGAGCAGGGGAGGGGTATAGCCCTTATTATAATGCGTTTTTATATTGTGCATCCTCTTTTTTTCTTTTTTTTTTGACATTGGGTTTTGTTTGTTCGCAGGTATAACCATGTCGAATTATCTAAAGAAGCCTCCGCTACGAAAGAATACGAAGATTGTTCAAGGTACCCCGTTTCCGGAAGGGCATACCCGTGAAATGCATGTTACTCCTCCCTTGGCCTCCAATACTGAGGTACCGGAGAAGACGGAGGAGTTGAGGAATGTTGAAGTTGCTGATGACAAAGTGATAGCTGCTAAAGAGAGGAAGAAGGAGCAGGCTGGGAAGGCGGGTTTGAAGAAGCCTCCGTTGAAGAGAACCGGAGCGGGGAGTGTCTCTTCCCGCATTCATAAGAGAAGTAAGATTTCTGCTGGTGATACAGTTATTGACTTGGATACTGGAGAGGCCGTGGAGAGGCCAGAACCTATCCGTTCCGTTCCCCCGGAGGATTTGGCGTCTGGTATGTTCGGATGATGATTTTTATGGTTTCTCCTTCCCCTTTTTTTTATTATTATTTTTTGACGGAGATTCTTTTGCTGTCAGGGGGTTCGGGGGGTGCATTCCGGCGTCCGGGGAAGGAAACCCTGGTGGATGAGGAGGATGTTGAGGTTGATATAGAGGGGGATGGTGAGGATGATGACATCTATGTCCCGGCATGGACTGTGACGAAGGGCACCCGCATGAATACTGCTACTGCTTGCCGGGACATGTTGATGAATTTGGCAACTCCTAAGGAGGAGAAATATCTGGATGAACAGGATGATGGGGAGGCTGTTCGAAGGTCGTGGCTGCTGCTGGGTAAATGCGTCACGGCTCAAGCGGATATGATCTTCCGTTTTGAGTCTCTTTTGAATGAGCACAAGAAGTTGTCCGAGACCCACAAGCTCTGCGACAAGACCCTTGATGACAACTGGAAGATGTTCCAGAAGATGTCCGGAGAGTTTCATGAGTTGAAGAAGACTCATGCAGAGTGTTCCGAGGTGAATCCGGAGGGTCTGAGAAAGCTTCGCGCAGAGAATGCGAGTCTGGAGGAGAGGGTTGGTAATCTTGAGTTGGAGAAGAACGAGTGGAGGAAAGTTTCCGGCGAACAGGCCGAGAAAATCAGGTCGTTGGAGGGGCAGTTGTCTGATGCCAAGGAAAAGCTAAGTGTTGAAGAGAAAGCTTACAGGGAGCTTTGTCAGGAGAAGGTGGATATTGCTGTGGCTGCCGGTAATGCCGAGGTGGAGAGGAATCGTATTGTCAATGAGTTTATCCCGGAAGCTATCCACCGTTTTCTCGGGAGTCATGAATTCCGAACGGCATTGGCTGAGCCCTTCAATTTGTTTTATCTTTCTGGGTTGATTGACGGGGCAGGTTTATTTGATGAGCCGGAGAAGGCAGAGAAGCTGTTGGGGGAAGTAGAGGGGATGGATATGGATGCCGGAGCCAAATATGGTCCGTTGTATGATAAGGCCCTTTCTCAGGATTATCCCTTCATCCAGAAGATCCGTCAGACTATCTACCGGAAGTTTGATGAGCTAAATGCCTTGGTTCCTGACCCTGCTCCTGCTGAAGAACCGGTGATTGAAGGACCGGAGGTCGAATCTCGTGTCGAGAATCCTTCCGGAAACCAGTCTTCGGATCAGAATGCCTCGGTCTTTGCCTGAAGCTTTTTATCTTTCACTCCTTTGGATTTTGTATGTTTGGGATCAGGATACCTCCATTTTGACTATGGATTAAGGTATTCCGGATTCCTTGTGAAGCTTTTTTATCAATTAATGTAGTGGGTTTTTGACGTTCCGTTATTTTGTAGAATGGGTCCATCGGAACAACCATGTAATAGAATAGGTTTGAAATTCCATCTTTTATTATTCCGTTATTCCGGAACATTTGATGTAATCGATTTTTGATCATATGAATATCACTCTTGTTATTTGTATCGTCTTTAAGCTAAATGTATGCCTTACGTAATTTATTATTCCGTTACTTCGAGGAGTACGTAATTTATGGAACTTACGGCTTTTAATTATATACTCGAGAGGTTTTGTCTCATCGGACCATATATGCCTTACGGCTCTTGGCCATGGTTTATTCCTTATCTTTATTTGATGGGGTAGCATGTACCCTTCGGCGTTTGGCCTAGAATTATACCCACTTGGGGTTATATTTGACGGGGTAACCTGTACCCTTCGGCTCTTGGCCTTAATAATACCCATTTGGGGGTTTCTTTTGACGGGGTAACCTGTACCCTTCGGCTCTTGGCCTTAATAATACCCACTTGGGGTTTTCTTTGACGGGGTAACCTGTACCCTTCGGCTCTTGGCCTTAATAATACCCACTTGGGGTTTTCTTTGACGGGGTAACCTGTACCCTTCGGCTTTTGGCCGTAATAATACCCACTTGGGGTTTTCTTTGACGGGGTAACCTGTACCCTTCGGCTCTTGGCCTTAATAATACCCACTTGGGGTTTTCTTTGACGGGGTAACCTGTACCCTTCGGCTCTTGGCCTTAGTAATACCCACTTGGGGTTATCTTCACTGGACAACTTGTGTCTTGTGGAAAATAATTCTATGTATGGTCAAAGTGCATCGGGTTTTTCATTGATGTGAAAATGGCTCATGCCTTACAATAGATCCTGAAAAATCAAAGTACATAATAGGTTACATAAAACATTTCTTTAAGTTAATTGCATGCCAGGTCCGAGGTACTTCCACGTCTTCCATGGTTTGGAGCTTGTATGTGCCGTGCTGATAAGCCTCCGTTATCCGATAGGGGCCTTCCCAATTAGGTCCCAATTTTCCTTGATCTTCCACCCTGCTGGCTTCATTTTTTCGGTACACGAAGTCTCCCACTTTAAAGGCTTCGGATCTAACCCTTCGGTTGTAATATTGCTCCACCTTCTTTTTGTACTTCGCCTCCCTTATGGCTGCCATTTCCCTCCGTTCTTCTAATAAGTTTAGATTTAGATTTATCTCATCGTCATTGTTTTCAACGTTTGCCCTCATGGTCCGGAAGGTAGGCATACCGATCTCTGCCGGGATGACTGCCTCACTCCCATAAGTTAGACTGAAAGGGGTTTCTCCGTTGCTAGTTTTCAGAGTGGTTCGGAAAGCCCATAGTACGTTTGGCAATTCGTCTACCCATCCTGCTCTTTCTCTTCCTAGCCGGGACTTAAATCTCTTCATTAGGCTTTTGTTGGCTCTTTCGACCAATCCGTTGGCTTGAGGGTGAGCCACGGCCGTGTTGATTTGTGTGATATTTAACCTCTCGCACCAACTTTTGAATGGATCTCCCACAAAGTTGCTTCCATTATCCGTGACAATTATCTTGGGTAGTCCGAACCTGCAGACGATGTTGTCCCATACAAACTTTTTGACCTCTTTTCCGGTTGTCTTGGCCAACGGTTTTGCTTCCATCCACTTTGTGAAATAGTCTATTGCCACAATAACATACTTAACTTTTCCTGGGGCTTCGGGCAAAGGCCCCAGAATGTCCATTGCCCATTGGAAGAAGGGCCATGGTGCCATGACGGAGGTTAATACCGTTTTTGGCAACTTGGGGACCGGAGCATGTATCTGACAGGCATCGCATTTTCGGATGACTTCCCTAGCGTCCCGGTGCATGGTTGGCCAATAGTAGCCTTGCCGCATGAGTTTGGCAACCACCGTCCGGGGTCCGGAGTGCATGCCACAGGCTCCTTCATGCACCTCTCGGATTATGTAATTGGCTTGGAGAGGTCCGACACATCGTAACATCGGTCCTAGGTAAGATTTTTTGAATAGCACGTTGTCAATTAGTGTGTAGTGGCTTATTTTCATACGGAGGTTTCGAGCTTCATTTTGATCTTCCGGCCATATACCTTCGTTTAAACATTGGAATATGGGGGACATCCAATTTTCTTCCTCTTCTTCCACTATTGCGTTGACTGTTTCTTCTTCGGTGGACGGCTTCTCCAATACTTCTACCAGGACTTCTTTCGTTAAGTGGTCAAATGCTACGGATGCTAGTTTGCTGAGCACATCTGCTTTTTGGTTCTGAGCTCTTGGGATATTCTTTATTCTGAAGCGTTTGAAACAAGTGATGTATTCTTTGGCTTTCGCGAGGTATTTTGCCATGCTCTCCTTGTATGCAGTGAACTCTCCATTGATTTGGCTTGCCACTAAGTTAGAGTCCACTCGTACGTCCAACGCCTCTATATGCATCTCCTTTGCAATTCTCAATCCGGCCAGGAGTGCTTCGTATTCTGCTCCGTTATTGGTAGCTTCGAAATTTAACCAGAGAGCATATGTGTATTCTTCTTTTTCCGGACTAATTAACACTAATCCTGCTCCGGCACCTTTCCTGCTGGAGGCCCCATCAGTATATAGGATCCACTCTTCTGGTTGAGAACCGTTGCATATCTCTTTGCTTCTCCTTTTCGGATCCGGGGAGGCTGTTCCGATGGGTATTTCATTAATGAAGTCAGCGAGCACTTGTCCTTTGACAGCATTTCTGGGCACGTAGGTGATGTTGTAAGCCCCCAATTCTACTGTGTATTTGGCTAACCGTCCGGACGATTCTGCCCGGTTAAGCACTTGTTTGATGGGATGATCCGTTATGACCTTGATGGGGTGGGCTTCGAAATACCGCCTCAGTCTTCTTGATAAATGCAGGAGGGTTAGAGCCAACTTTTCGACCGGAGCATATCTCTTTTCGGCTTCGTGTAAGGTTCGACTTACATAATGAATTGGGATCTGTCGCCCTTCTCTTTCGACCATCAGCACTCCACTTATTGCTTCTGCTGCGGCTGACAGATATAGATGCAAATCCTCTTTAGGTTTCGGAGTCGTTAGGCAGGGAAGCTCCAGAATCATTTTCTTCATATCTTGGAAGGCTTTTTCAGCCGCTTCCGTCCATTGATATTTTTCCTTGTTTTCCTTGGTGATGTTTTTTAAAGTTTCAAAGAAAGGGAGGGACCTTTCGGCTGATTTTGATAAGAAAAGATTGAGTGCCGCGAGTTTGCCACTTAAGCTTTGCATTTCCTTTAGTGATTTTAGTGATTGCATATCGGCGATTGCTCTGGTTTTCCTGGGGTTAGCCCTAATCCCTTCGGACGTCACCATATATCCGAGGAATTTTCCGTCTTCCACTCCGAAAGAACATTTTTTAGGGTTTAGCTTCATGTTTATTTTCCGGAGATTGTCGAATGTTTCAGCGATATCGGCCAATAGCTCTCTTTCCGTTTGGCTCTTTATCACCATATCGTCTACATACACTTCCAAGTTCCGACCTATTTGCTTCCGGAAGGCAGAGTCTACCAACTTCTGATAGGTTGCCCCGGCATTCTTTAAACCAAACGGCATTTTTACATAACAGTATGTTCCCCGATCCGTATAGAAGGCCGTCTTCTCTTCATCTTCCTTTGCCATTTGTACTTGATAATATCCTTTGTAAGCGTCCAAGAAACATTTGTATCGGAATCCTATTACCGACTCGATCTTCCAGTCTATTTCGGGCAACGGATAGTAGTCCTTGCGGCACGATGAGTTCAGGTTCTTGAAATCAATACACATTCTCCAGGTACCAACCGGCTTCTTTACTAGTACCGGATTAGAGATCCAGGTCGGATATCGGACAGGTCTGATTATTCCGGCCTTTAGCCATTCTTCTACGTCTTGATTTATGGCTTGGTTCTTTTCTTCCGAGAAGAATCTCTTTTTCTGAGCTACCGGCTTATCCTGGACGTTTACGTTGAGCTTATGTTCAGCTGCCCATCGGGGAACGCCAGTCATATCCGAGGGTTCCCATGCAAAAATGTCTTGGTTATTTTTGAGTAAAGTTATCAATTGCCTTCGCCCCTCTCTTGAGAAATTCCTTCCTATTGTCACTAGTTGTTCCGGATAAGCCGGATGGACCAGCACATCTTCGGTTCCAGCGGTTTCTTCAATGAGTGTTTCCGAGGAAGTCTCTGTTTGAGTTTCCCTTTCCATTAAGAATTTTTCTTCGATCTTTCTGCACTCTGAGATGATGACCGATCGGGTCACTAGAGTGGCGATGCCTCTCGGCGTCGGGAATTTCATCATGGAGTGTATAGTTGACGGGATAGCTTTTAGTTTTTTGATTCCGGACCGACCAAGTATCACATTATACGGAGAGGGAGATCTAACCACCGCGAACTTCATGATGGTTCGGCGGTATAGCCCTTCACTCCCGAAGCATACTTCTAGTTCTATTTTCCCCAACGGGTTTATGCTTTCTCCTGAGAATCCCACTAGCGGTGTGTTCGTCTTAGATAGACGTGACCGGATGGAAGAGTCCAGATTTAGGAAGCAGTGTTCGTACATTACTTCTACCGATGCGCCTTGGTCGACATATACTCTTCGTACAGTATATCCCTCAATCTCTGCTTCCACTATAAGTGGCTCATCGGAAGCGTCCCCCGGGAGGATCGGAGGAAAGCTTATGGGGGCTCTCATCCACTCTTCTTCCTGATCTATTGTCTTTCGCTTCGGATTTCTTTCTTGGTGTCGGACCATATTGATGATTCGACCTTGGTTGTTTTGCTGGTTATTTCTGGGCGGTGCTCTGTCTCTTTGTCGGACGTCTCTGATCAGGTGACAGTCGTTGGTGAGATGACCTTTCTCTCCATGATAATCACAGTATTTATCCATGTTTTCTCTCGACGGTCTTCCTCTTAGTGGCGGGGGTGCCGGTAGCCTGAGCTGGTGTTCCGTTGACAGGATCTCTTTAGGGGCCTTTGTGAGCATGTTCAAATCTAGTGGTCTGGTATCTCTTCTATTCCCGTCGTCACGCCGATGATCCCTTCGGTAGTCTATCCGAGAGGTGTTATTGTCGTTTCGTCTGGGCATGTATGGTGCGAAATTTTCATTTCGTCTAGGTTTAAAGTCTTGGACATCTTTCCTGTGGCTTCCTCTAAAGGAGGACCGTTGTGCGTTATGGTCATTTCGGCCGTACGGATTAGGTTGATAATCTCTACGAGAATTATCCATCCTTTCTCCCTTCGGTACTTCCGTTAGCCGATACACTCTTTCGGAACGGACGAAGTCATCAACTCGTATCATCATTTCGGTTATGCTCTGGGGAACCTTCTCGGAGAATCTCTTCGCTAGCTCCGGACTTTTACAACCATCAATAAAAGAGGATATCTGCATCAGCTCTGGTACTCCTGAAATGCGGCTAGCCTCATCCGTCCATCGTTCCTTGAATTCCGAGAGGGCCTCGTTGGCTCTACGGATGATCTTGGTAATTTCCATCGGATCCCTGATACATTTTCTACGAAGGGCGAACCTCTGAACGAATTGCTCACTCAATTCATCCCAATTGTCAATACTACCTCGCGGAAGACGATCAAACCACGCTCTAGCAGCGTCGTCCAGGGTCTGCTGGAACATCATGCACCAAATGGGCATGGGCCACGCACCTTGATTGGCCGCACCTTAAAATCTGGTGATATGATCATCGGGGTCTGTAGATCCGTTGTATAACTTTAAGTGAGAAGGCATCAGATACTTTGAACCCTTTGGTCCGGAGAAATCGATGATCCTCCGGGTAAACGGACTCTTTGACGCCGCCTTGAAAGGTTTGGATAAGTCGTCCGTCCTCTCCTCTTCGGCTTTTTGGGCTTCGACATCATGAGATCCGGCAACCTCAAAGTCGAGTTGGATGGGGTCAATCGGTGTTTCTCCCGAGACATTGTATTGTTGGATGAGAGATTTTAGAGCAGCAAAGTGACTTTGGATTTGTTCAAGGTTAACAGGATTGGTATTATTATCCGGACGACTTCCGGATCCTTCGGGTGTGGTTGGGGAAGGACCTGTCATCTATTAGCTTCGGTAGAGTGAATGACGGGTCCCACGGATGGCGCCAATTTGTTGAGGTAAAAGTTTGCTTCTACTTCGAACAAGCGAGATGAATCCTTCGGACTAGAATAGGTCCTACGGATTCAATGTGGTCCTAGCTTATAATATGTTGCTTCGGATATCTGCAAAACAAATACGTCCGTTAGACTCGCCCCGGGAATGTATCCCAGGACCAACCTCCGGCGTGAGAGTAAGTATATGTTCTTAGTGAGAGAAAGTATAAATAAAACTAGAGAGTAGGGGAAAATTAGTTAACCTTAAATGAAGATTTCCTCTCTATTTATAGACTCTCTACATGGGGTGCCAGGCTGTTTCGTACTTAACTCATAATGTTCGCTAGTTTAAACTCCATTATCATATACTTTGGCGTACTTGTTTGTACTTTGGTCTGGGTACTTGTTAGCTTATCCGAAGGGTTTGTGATATCCGGAGGGCTGAGCTCATACGGACATTCGTAACCCATCGGATATTGGCCCGTGTTGTCTGAACACATTTGAGTACATTTTATCCGATACGGATCCGGAGGGTATGTCATTGTACGGCATGTATCCGGAGGGTACATACGTCAACAGCAGCCTTCATCCATGTTTTTTGACAAAGATTATGATACACTTTGACCTAAGTTTTTTCACAAGGAATATGAGATGAAATCAGCCTACAAGGCCACAACGTACACTCATATTGACGCCCATTATTGCAATCGCGTCACATAGTATTTTTACTCAATAAAACCAAACCAAAAAAATGCCCCACTGTATAGAAGAGAGAACCAAAAGTAGCAAAAAAATGATAAGTAAAAAAAAGTTGTTATGTTTCTTGCCATTTATTAAGAATTCACTAGTACAAACGATTTTGTTATGGGTCCCACATCGTTTTTCAGTCAAACGATTTTGATGTCCGTCAAATTCTTCCCGTCGACATGTCGACGGGAACGTATAACTAATTAATGTTTTAATTAAGAAATGATAATTAAGTTTTATATATTTCCGTCGACATGTCGACGGTAACATTAATAAAAAAATATTCATTTTTTAATTATGCCGTCGACACGTCGACGGCATAATTTAAAAAATAATATACAATTTTTAATTATGCCGTCGACATGTCGACGGCATCATTAAATAATCAATATTGTTTTATTAATGATGCCGTCGACATGTCAACGGCATCATTAATAACAGCCTGCTAACAGCAGGCTGCAAATATAGCAATTTTCCAGATTTTTCCGGATTTTTCAGAAAAAATCTACCAAAACCTGTAACTGTAATAGCACTTATAACCACTCAATATCAACATGTCCTAAACGTATAACTCGCCATCGGCTAAAACACTTGCAAATTATCGCTAAACACCCTCAAAATGCATAAAAACATATAAAGTCTACAAAATGGGGTGTGGTAATATCTAAATCTAGCTGCCATATCCACAAATGTTTTAATATCCGTGACGTTCAAGTCGCCAAAAGGTTAAACTATACAATACTAACATATGGGTCGCCAAAATATTGTTTCAAGCATAAGTACAACACAAAATACCCAAGTTTGTACCTCTACATCCCAAATCACTCTTGATCATCACCAGAACCATCCTCATCGCCTCTGCGACTCCCGCTCCCTTCAGCTGAGCCACTACCTCCAGCGCCACTGCCCGAGCCATCCACGTGCTGAGAACCTGCCTGACTAAGATACTTGTGCCATAGCGGATTGGACGACATAAAACATGTCACCAAATCAAGCTTCACCTTCATGGCCTTACGCTCTGCAGCCTCTTCCCGGCTCTGCTTCTCGGTCTCAGCAATCTTCTTCTCGGCCTCAGCAAGCTTTTTCTCCAAATCGGCTATTTCTGAAAACGAAATAATCAAAATTTAAAAACATCTATTGCAATACTTAATTTGAGTCATGATCGAGTAATCAATAATTCATATATTATCAAACTGTACGTACCTGGAGGTGGCGGCGGGGTGTATGGTAACGGTGGACTGTTCGGCCCAGGTACGACCCTACCCTGTCCGGCGATGTGGCCCCGCTGCTTGCCCTTTAAAACCATCGCAAGTATCTGCTCCTCCGTGTACGCCACCTCTTCCGGCGTATTCGCTCCCAGATCTCTCAGCCGAACCATCTCTTCCTATTTAATTGAGAAAAAAATTGAGAAAAAATAGATATATATATATATATATATATATATATATATATATATATATATATATATATATATATATATATATATATATATATATATGTCAGGTTAATTACAAAATTATGTTTCAATGAATCATTAAAGTGCGTGTTTGGGGAAATAAATAAATAAATAATAAATTAGAAAAAAAAAAAGGATACTTACATATTGAACCCGAGCCTCATCCTGCAACCACATACCATCATTGTCGCATTGTGTGTCGTAAAACGACTGGATGAGTGACGGGTATTGTTTGTCCTTGCTGTTCTGAAACTGTATATACACATGCATATATATAAGATGAAACAAATTAAAAATGACAAATCAAACACCATATTTATTTTAATTAAACTTAAATACTTTTATAAAATTAAAATTAATTACTTTTATATAATTAAAAATTTTAATTAATATATAATTATAATTAAATAATTTTATAAAAATAAAATACTTTTATAAAAATGTGTCTTATATATAATTAAAATGTGTCTTACATAGTCGTGGCGAATAGCGGCCAATGATTGGAACCGTGGCGGCTGTACACCGTCAACTTCTTTCGGTTCTCCTTGTTCACAGCAGCACGCTTCAGGTTCTTCTCGTTCATGTAAAACTTGATATGGTCCTCCCACACAGATGACTCGACGTTCGGAGGAGGGTTTCTTCGTATCTCATCCACTTTTTCAAGCCCACCCGGCAACGTAAAGTAAACCATCTTCATCGTGCCCTTGTTGTCGGAGTAGACGTTAGCAATATACGCATTGAGGCCCGTCTCAATGGTTCTCCAATTGGGATCGCGCATGTAGGTCTGCAAGTTGAAGAATTGCTGCAAACAAATTTAAACAAATATACACAATTAAACAAATTTAAATAAATGTACACATTCAAATAATTAAATATAGAGATATAATTAAAAGGAAAATAAAATAACTAACCCCGAGTCGGTTCATGAAGCCATGTCGAGTCGCTTCGTCAAGGTCGTGCCAGGACGGATAGTGCAATGGCAAGGACCTAACCAGCTCGCCAACATAGTTACTGAACCATGCGCGGTTGGGCCCAACATGAGTAAATGTCTTCTGATCACGATACTCAAACTCGATCGATTGCGGGCCCGATCTAGTCACAGCTTTCCTGAGGTCTACATTCTTGTTGGCTTCACGGACCTGTGCCCTGCCGCCATCCCGACCTCCACCCCTGCCGCCACCTTGTCTCGCTCTACCTCCTTGTCGAGGTTTTTGTGACGAACCTACAATTGAAGTGAGTGAAAACGTTATAAAATAACAAGAAACAAAATTCAAATTATCAAGTTTAAGTTTCTTACCACTACGGTAGTAATCGAACGATAAGGGGATGGTGGGTCATCGGCACTGTCACCACCGTGACCTCCCGCTACTGCTGCCATCTGTAAAAGTACAAGTTGAATTAACATATAGAAATTCGGGAACAAATTAACATAAGCATGCACACATTCAAATACATACACATTCAAAATAAATATACACATTTAAACAATCCATAACAAGCAATAAATATTCTACTTTTACTTCTATCGCACTAATATGAAATATATAAGCCGAAACAAACACCCTCTAACTTGAAGTATTCTACTTCTAATTCTATCGCAAAAAATTCCAATTCTAATTATACTTCTATATACAACGCAAAACTACTAATATTCTACTTCCCTTCAACTAATTGTTTCAACTAATTATAACGCAAAAATTCTAATTATTCAAACTTATTTTTTATAACTTATTTTTTGTGACTTATATATAACGCAAAACTTCTAATTATTCTACTTAATCCGCAATATCCGAAACAAACACCCTCTAACCTAAATTGAAACTATTTACTACTTAATCTGCAATATCCGAAACAAACACATCCCCAAACTAATACTTAATCACTCACATTTCACAAACATACTAACATGTGAAAAATAATACGGAAATGAAAAAAAAAAATTACATACGGTCTCGGCTGTGGTGTCGGGGCTGCAGTCTCGGGATGCGGTCTTGGGCTGCAGTCTCGGGTTCGGGCTGTGATCTTGGGCTGCAGTCTCGGGCTGCGATCTCGGGGCTCGGGCTATATTCATACATAAAAAGTTTAAAAAAAATGTTGTCGGCGACATGTCGTCGGGATACCAAAAGTTAAAAAATAAATAAATAAAAAAAATAAAAAATAAAAAAAGGAACCACATTACCTCTGTCTCGGCTATCTCAGCTCTCGACTCTCGCTCTCGGCTGTCCCGGCTATTACCTGCTGTTGCTGCTGTTGAAGAAAATTAATAATAAAACAAAATTAACAATAAAATTAAACAAAATTAAATAATATTAACAATAAAATTAAACAAAAAACAAAATTAACAAATATTAAACAAATTAACAAAAAAAAAATTAAAAATTAACAAATATTACCTGCTGCTGCTACTGTTGAAGAAATGAGAGGTTGGGGAAGAAGAAGAATTAAACAAATGAGGGGTTGGAGAAGAATTAAACGAATGAGGAGGAGGAGGTGCACAGTGGTGCGAGTGTCGGAGCTGCGGTGGTGGTGTGGTGAACATATGGTGGAGCTGTGGTGGTGGTATAATGTGTTGGTGTGGTTGGGGTGGAGGAGTGGTGTGGTGGTCAATAATCGCCGGCGAGGGGGGGAAGTAGATCGAGAGTTATTTTTTTTTCTAAGTATGACAATAAATTAATACCAGATCTGGTTTTGTGTATACTTTTGTATTCCAGTCGACATGTCGACGGGAATATAAAAGTAATTATAATAGTATTACTAATCCCGTCGAAATGTCGACGGGATTCTTAAGTTATTTTGTCGTTTGCGTTTGGAGGGACGTATTAAATTTTCACGAAATTTTTGGCGGTTATATTCCCGTCGACATGTCGACGGGAAAATAACTTTTATAATTAAAAAATTGTATTTATTATAAATAATTTTATAAAATATTAAAAAATAAGTTTTATAAAATTACTTTAACATAATTAAAAAAGTTTATTTATTCTAAATACTTTTATAAAATATTAAAAAATAAGTTTTATAAAATTAATAAACGAAATTTATATAATTAAAAAAATTTATTTATTATAAATACTTTTATAAAATTAAAAAATATATATATTTAAAATTAATTACTTATATTATAATTAAAAAAAATCATTTATTAAAATATAAAATAAATAATAATTAGAATATCACAAAATACTAAATCCCAACCATTAGATAACCTCAAGATCACAACCGGTAAAAATTCAAGTCTTGTATCCTTGACCCAATATTTTATAAATAACGAGGCGAGATAATATGCATGGTTGTACACGAGATGTTAAACGAACGAGTCGAGATGCAACGGTTATACATGAGATGTTAAACGAACAAGTCGAGATGCAATGGTTTTACATGAGATGTTAAACGAACGAGTCGAGATGCTTTGGTTATACACGAGATGTAAAACGAACGAGTCGAGATGCAATGGTTATACACGAGACGTTAAACGAACGAGTCGAGATGCAATGGTTATACACGAGATGTTAAACGAACGAATCGAGATGCAATGGTTATACATGAGATGTTAAACGAACGAGTCGAGATGCAATGGTTTTACATGAGATGTTAAACGAACGAGTCGAGATGCTATGGTTATACACGAGATGTTAAACGAACGAGTCGAGATGCAATGGTTATACACGAGATGTTAAACGAACGAGTCGAGATGCAATGGTTATACACGAGATGTTAAACGAACGAGTCGAGATGCAATGGTTATACATGAGATGTTAAACGAACGAGTCGAGATGCAATGGTTATACACGTGATGTTAAACGAACGAGTCGAGAGGCAATGGTTATACATGAGATGTTAAACGAACGAGTCGAGATGCTATGATTATACATGAGATGTTAAACGAACGAGTCGAGATGCAATTGTTATACACGAGATGTTAAACGAACGAGTCGAGATGCAATGGTTATACATAAGATGCTATGGCGCCAGAATTTCCCACCAAATTTTTCCTACCTAACAACTTATCCTCACAATATAAACACACACACAAACACTCATCTAACTAATAAAAACTCTCACACACACTCATCTCACTATATATATATATATATATCTCTCTCTATCTCTCTCTAGCAGTTTCTGTTTTCTGGCGACACCAGCAGTTTCCAGCCGCCAGAATCTTTTTCTGGCCACCACCTTTTATCACCTCAACTTGTAGATCGGGCCACCCCGGTCACGATTCAACCACTCACAACCACTCAACCTCACAAGCACAAACATAAACTGTTATCATGGTGAAGAAGATGGCAGAATTTGAAGCTTTTCCTTGTCCTTGTGGACGAGGAGACGTGATTCTGCGAGAATCGCGTAAATCTTACTCCCGTGTTAAACTATACTATGCGTGTCCTTTCTCACAGGTGAACAATTACAAACTTTTTCGTGTATTATATAAATAATTTGGTTAGTTGTTAAAAATAATAGTTTTTACTCTTTAACAGCCTGGGACAACAGACCATGGATGTGATTTTTTTTATGGAAGGAGGAACGACTCGCCAAAATGATGATCGGTTCTCTGGGAGCTTCAACATCAAGCGGTTCTGGATCTGCTCCAACAAGGTGCTCAAACTGTCATGAAAAAGATCTTAGAATAAACATGCTGGAGACACAAAAACAGGTGCTGGAGGCACAAAAACAGGTACTAGAGACAAAATTAAGGATGCTGGAGGCAAAACTTGACATGGCAACGTATCCCAACCACGACCACGCATGTCAGTCGGATGCAATACTCCGTGACCTTTTAGGTGACATGGATAAATTTCGTATGTAGTACTGTTATCGTTGTTGTTGCTGTTATCATTGTTATTGTTGTTGTTTTTGATGTTGTTGATGTTGTTGTTGTTGTTTAATAAAATGTTGTTGTTGTTGTGGTAACTGATGTTGAACGTCCTTTATATTTTAAATTCGTACGCACAAATAATAGAACTGAAGGAGCAATAATTATCAAACACAAAGGCAAACTGTTTATTTAAAACAAGCAAGAGTTCTCAACCACATGCATTTTCATACAGACTCAAACTAAACAGCTCGACAACCAAACTAAACAACTCAACAACCAAAGGAAACAACTCAAACTAAACAACTCGACAACCAAATGAAAAAACTCAAACTAAACAACTCGACAACCAAACGAAACAAATCAAACTAAACAACTTGACAACCAAAAGAACAGATCAAACGAAACAACCCGTTTATTTTATTTTTTTGCGGTTACTTCCCGCTTTACTCGAACTCGCACCATCTTTTCCCTTCCTTGCTCTCATTTCCTTAATATGTGCAAACGTAGCTTCAAGATTTGTGACCCTATTTCCCATATTATCAAGTTTGGTTTCCAACGTACTTTCAGCTTCGTCGTCACCTCCAACAACAACAACTTGTGAGATGTGTAAAATGAGACGGAAATAATTTTGTGAGAATGTATATAGGTAAAAAATGAGACGGGAATTTATTTGTGACGATATATATATAGCCTAATTTTTGGGGAGATATTCCCGTCGACATGTCGAAGGGAAAAAGAACGCGGGAAAAATCCCGCCCAATATTTTATCCATTTATTAAAAATATTTATAATTTAGTAATAAATTCCCGTCGACATATCGACAGGAATCTCAAAACAAAAATTTATTACCTTTAATCACACGTTAATTGTGGGAAAAATCGTGATTAATATGTTCCCGTCAACATGTCGACGGGAATATATTAGCAGGTAAATTTCGCGCCCAACTTTAGTGAATTATTGAGGCTAAAAGAATATGTTGAAATTTTCCCGTCGACGGGAAAATACGTGTATGAAAAATTCAACGCAGTGGGGCTCGGTCAAGCGTTTTTTTTTGTCGTTTTCTGCCTTATGCCGTCGACATGTTGTCGACGGGAAACAGCTCGTCGCCTGTTCTCCTTATCCTTGTAGTGATTTACAAGGCAAACAAGAAGTAACAATGTATTCACAACATACAAATTTCACCTTTTCTGACCAACTAAAATTAAATATTTGTGAATATCTTGAAGATACATTCTACACTTTGTGTTGGAAAATTTAGTGCACTTGAGGGATCAATGGGTCAGGAGGTACGGAGTGTACACCCATATCAGGTCCATGACTACCCTAACTCTGATAGTGGTTGGGAGTAACTCATCAGAAGGTTTAATCCTTCATAGAGTTACTACTGCTAATACTTTGTTAGTACTACTAGAGCAGAGTTACTACTGTTGGACCAGAGTTACTACTGCTAATACTAAGTACTGCTAGTGCAAGTTACTAAGTTTGTACTGCTGGGATAAGTATGTAACTAATTTGACATATTCAAAAGGCAGTATAACTGCATTTATGATCACGTTTAATTGGTCATGTAACCAGTATTGGCTATAATGGGGATATTTATGAGGCGATTAATGGGCCGATTAATCCTCATAATTCCATTTGACTAGCTATGAGTATTTTCTTATTTATACTGGAAATCAATGATGCATGAGATACATAACATCATAAACACTTGATCGCAGGGTTATTGATTTGTGCCTAATTCAATAACAAGTATTTGGTCTTATCCCAAGTAGATATTCGTGATACCCATGCAATAGGGTCGAATAGTTTACTTTGGAAAGTGATAACACGATTACAAGTGATATCCGGTAACCATTTGTTTGGTACGTAGTTAGGCTATTGATAATCTTCACCCTGTTGTGAGCTAACTTCAACCAACAATCAAAGTAAACTATTTTGTGATAATCAATAGCTGTTGCTCCTATGAAACACATGGCTTCAAACTTTGCCAAGCTTGACAAGTTTGAAGGGGTGGACTTTAGAAGAAGGCAGAAGAAGATGAACTTCTTGCTTTCTAGCATGAGTGTGGTGTACGTTATGAGATTTTACTCCAGTTCGGATTTGGTCTATCCGATTTTCGGACCGCGATCAGGTCTAGATTTGAGATATCTATTCATATGAAGTATCCAAGCAGTTTATGAAGAGAAAAATAAATCATCCTAATTTTTATGTTTAAATCTTTTTAATTGAAGTTGTCGTAAGTTGATCGGAATGTGATAAAAGTGGGCCAACTCTCTCAATCAAATGATAAGAATGCTTTTAGAAAAAAATTTAGGAAGCTATAGCATTGTACGTTTGTGAAATTAGATTAACCTCTTCTCCAAGTGTATACTTCTTCCGGGTTTGGGATCAAAACACGATTGTAACCTATACTATTGGACATTTTACCAATATAAAACAGAACTTTTTTATATATACACTGCATAAAGTCATATGATTTTTTTGTAAGTACATGTATCGATCCTAGTATGTTTTTATTAAAAGAACAAATTTAAAACTGTATTTTGAAAGTTCTATATTAAAGCTTAAAATATAAAGAAATGAAAAACAACATATAAATAACGTATTATTTTCCTCACCATCCTTTGATATATTTTATTATTTTTCCAATGAAAAATCTTCTACATGTTTTTAATTTAAAAAGTCTTGTAAGTGATGTTTTGTGGAATTTGGACTAGCTAGTGGCCAAGGTGATTGCATTGAAAGTGAAAGGCGCAAGTTCAATTGAAGGGACTAGCTACTCCATTTTTCATCATGCTGCCTAGACCACTTGTTCGTTGCATTAATTTTTTATATATATACATACACTTTTACTTCATACAAATAAATATTAGTTGTATGATCCTAGTGGTCCCAATATATTTATGTGTAAGAAGTAAAAATGTATATGTAGATATCACTACCTTTAATTATTTACCAATTTTTTTTTCTTTGAGGAGCAACAAATTTAATAAAATGATTAAGCATAAATAGATGTGTTTGTCTTGTGAATATCTTCTGATTCGTGGTTAAGAGTTTGATATTATTGCATAAAAAGATCATTAATGATTGATATTTTTGAAAAAAGTTGATTTAATTTGTAAAAAAATATCCATGACAAATAGTTGATTCTCATGAGATGAATCGGGTTCTTCAACTATTTGTAATTAATATATTTCTATAATCACATCCTTTGTAAATGAATACAAAATTTGTCGTTCTAGAATCACACAAAAATGACGCCATGCTTATAATTAAAGTTTAATACCAGCCTTACTTGTAGAAATTTTTGGTCTAGAAAGTTTAATACCAGTCTTTACTTTGAATCGTATCCTCAGTCAACTTTGAACCGCGATCGTACATAGGAATATTATGATTTCCACAATATTGATTCTTAATTTATTAAAAGTCCGAGTCAACCTTTTTTATCTAATAAAACAAAATCACAATTGAAGACTTTCGTATTTTGGAAGAAAGAAAGTTTCCTTATTAAGTAATATTATTTTAATTTTTTTAATTTAAAATTTTATAAATTTTCGTATTTTGGAAGAAAGAAAGTTTCCTTATTAAGTAATATTATTTTAATTTTTTTAATTTAAAATTTTATAAATTCATTTTATTAATATACTAAACAAGTTGAAAATAAATACAAAAAATATAGATAAAATGAAACTAACAATACGATTAAACTTTTTAAATGATTATCTTTAATAATAAAAAACTATAATTAAAAATAATAAATCAAAAAAAAAAACAAAACAAAACAAAAATTAAATTATTTATTTTTTAATAACTAAAAATATATCATTAAAAAAAAACTCGCGCGTGAGCGAGCATTATAACTAGTTAGCTTTACAAGAAAAAGTATAAATTATTACTCGAACAAGTTTTATGGTATATATGCTATATTCTCTTACATGCAAGTCTTATTGTTGAGATCAATGTAGATTCAAAATTACCTAAAACTTAATAAATACTAGCCGCTCATTTAAAAAAAAAATAATAATAATAAATAAATCACTTTCCATCTCTTTTTTAAAAATAAAGGGTAAATTGAAAAAATAGTCCCTAAAGTAGCCCCCAAATGCGCAAGAAAATACAATGAGAGAATTTTTGTTGCAAAAACAACATTTTTTTTTTTTATTTTTTGCAAAATAGCCACCGAGAGCTACTTTTTGCTAACTTTCGTTATTCTCGTTAAGTGCCTCATTACTGAGGGTATTATTGTCATTTCACTGTTTATTTTGCCGCCAAACTTGTGATATCAATGCGAAATGACCTCAATGGTTAAATTTGCTAAGGCAGTTTTTATATTTGCATATTAAATTGTCAAAGTCTTCGGTCATTACACACACACACACCCTTGACAAAAAAAATGATCATTCCCTTAATCAAGAACATGTCACGCTGTCTTGATCTCGTGATTGCTTGTAACTCATTTGTCATATCGGAAATGATGATATCCCATTACTAGCGAGAGGTTGAGGAAGACACTCATCATGCACAAGAATTGATGAGTAGGAGCTAAAAGCTTTCTAATATGATCGGTATTAGGGGGACCTGATTGCTGAGCTCCAAAACTTAAGGGGTTTGAGAGTTGCAAGGTCCAATGAGAACAAGTTTAGGAGGATTCAGACAGCTGATATGTGAAAGATGAGGGGGTTGATGAGGATGCTTAGTCAAACTAACGACAGCATTGTTTCTAAGATTGAGTTAGTAAGCTTGAATGAAAAATAAAAATAAAAATAAAATCATTTAACATCTCATATTAGATGAGTGAAAAAAACAAAAAAAAAACAATGTGATATCTCTTATAAAAAAAATAATAATAAAATAATTAAAAAAAAAAAAAAAAAAAAAAAAAAAAAAAAAAAAAGAAAGAAAGAAAGAAAAAAAAGTTTACCAGTTTATATTTTAAGATGTAGATTTTTGATGTAATTGAAGGTTAGCAAATCGTTAGTTTCGGTTTTAAGTGTAACCTATAATACCAATTGTTATCACAATTTTACAATAAAAAATATTTTGAAACTACAAATTTAGCTCGATTAGCTCGTTTGACTCGTTTAACTTGAGTAACTCATTTGGCTCGTTCGGCTAGAATAACTAAACAAGCTTTCTTCTGTTTGACAACGTGTTTCTTATGTAACTTTTCCCAGCACCTTGCTTGGGTTGTTCACTTGTTTGTGGTAATAAAATCTTATTGGAAGTCCAAATTTAATTCGCACATAGAAAAGTACATAATTGCTACAAATCCAGCAATCGGAAATGAATCATAGACCACGTAACTTGAAACTATAGTAGATCATTTCTTAATCACTGAAATGACTATATTATTATTGTGTCTTGCTTTCTTGATATCAAGAGATTCCGACATATGCTTTGCGAAATTATCAAATAGTTTTTCAATTATGGAGCTTCCAAAATGAGACGCCAACATTGGTTCCGTAACGGCTCTAACAACTTTTTTGGCATATTCCCCAAAACGATGACTGAGCTCTTTGAAAGCACACGCGTTTGTGTAATCTGTGTCATATGGAAGCCAGTTTTCTCTGATTGCGGTGATGCTATCAAGGGAAAACGATCCCTCATTTTCAACAATGGTCTTAATTTCATCTTCACATGGATTGTAGATTGGTATATTAAATGAGGTGATATCTGATTCTCGAACCAGACCCTGTAGTATGAATTAATGGTTAGTAGCCATATAAAATCTGAAGCTTGGTTTAACCAATTTATTCTTACTTAAGTTCAGTTCAAATACAAAAGAATTAACCATATACCTCTTTGACCAAATCAAGAAGTGATAGTGTTAGTAGCTCCCAGGGAACGACACAATCATCAATCGTTGGATCAGAAAAACTCCGACCAATAAGTATTAAAACCATGCGTCCACCAGATACTACTTCCTTGGAGCGCACTTGTAAAAGCTTTGTGAAGTCAGAAGCATATTGCTTCTGATATGCTTCGAACACATTTGGTGGACTTGTTTTCGAAAAGTAGATATTTGATGTGTTGTTTTCAAGCCCTTCAGGTACCTATTATTTATTGTATGGGTTAGGGTTTAGCATCTAAGACAGTTACATTTTAATAATTATAGCATGCCAAATAACTTAAACATTTTTTTTTTTTTTTTTTTTTTTTTTTGTTTTTTTGTTGTTGTTGTTGCTTGATTCAGAACTTCTGAACACATATGTGGAAATATGTGATTCAATTCTTCAATATTTCTTTTCTGATTTCTCACTTCTAGGAAATCATTGTTAATTTCTAGTTTGATCATACTGTAGTTTGCTAATGGCAGAGTTGGCTATTATGCAAACCTGAGAAAGCCAATGAACACTATAAGATGAGTAAACAAGATGCAAACTTTTGTCGGGGAAGAGTCTGTCATAGAATGAACCAGGAACAGCTGAAACGAAACAAGGGCCAAAATTTTTGCCCTTGTCCTCCTTAAGCTTTGCATAAAAGTTCGGTAACAAACCAAAAACGGTGTTGAAATCATTTCCAACAAGGTCAACTAAGCTCACTTGAAATTGTGGTGTTTTACGATTGTTTTGTTTACACTCCTCGTGTACAATATCAATAATGTTAGTTGCACTCAATAGAGTGTTTGGGCCAGAGGAACATCCAAGATCAGCTATCTTGAAACACCGGCCGAAAAAGACATCATGATTAGCAAAACCCTTGATTGCCTCCTTTAAAATGGGTAGCGTTTTTCGAATCACAGTTTCCTGAAAAGAGCATTTGAACGCGACACGTAAGACATCATTGCTAAACGGGTGCCAAACTATATTGGCTACTCATTAGATCACCATAATTTTCTAGCACTGAAATATATCATGTTTGTGATGGCTTACGGAGTTAGAGAGATCACCTGTAATAACGAGTTTTTGGCGTAGCTTGATTCTCCATCACCACTAGCCATGTGTAAAATGTTTGATGCTTCCATTTTTGTATTTTCTTTGCCTTTCTTCTGCTACTACCTGCCCTTAATTTATATAGTTTTGAAAACTAATTTAGCCCCAAGTAAATAATAAAGCATCTAATCTATTCCACATGTAATGTTGACCAGCCGCATCTTCTGATCTCTAATATAGTTTTTTGGGCTAATAGTCTAAAAAAATATCGAACTTGCCACATGTGGCATTTATCAAAATTTAAAATGTAATCTCACACTTAATAAATCATGTAGCTTGATTAATATTAGCTTTTTAATGCGTCAATTTCGAAAAAAACAAAGCTATTAATATATGTGTATTATTATTTTTGACGTTTTAATAACAAGTATTTGGTCTTATCCCAAGCAGATATTCGTGATACCCATGCAATAGGGTCGAATTGTTTACTTTGGAAAGTGATAACACGATTACAAGTGATATCCGGTAACCATTTGCTTGGTACGTAGCTAGGCTATTGATTATCTTCACCCTGTTGTGAGCTAACTTCAACCAACAATCAAAGTAAACTATTTTGTGATAATCAATGGCTGCTGCTGCTATGAAGCACATGGCTTCAAACTTTGCCAAGCTTGACAAGTATGAAGGGGTGAACTTTAGAAGAAGGCAAAAGAAGATGAACTTCTTGCTTTCTAGCATGAGTGTGGTGTACGTTATGAGCATTTTACTCCAGTTCGGATTTGGTCTATCCGATTTTCGGACCGCGATCAGGTCTAGATTTCAGATATCTATTCATATGAAGTATCCAAGCAGTTTATGAAGAGAAAAATAAATCATCCTAATTTTTATGTTTAAATCTTTTTAATTGAAGTTGTCGTAAGTTGATCGGAATGTGATAAAAGTGGGCCAACTCTCTCAATCAAATGATAAGAATGCTTTTAGAAAGAAATTTAGGAAGCTATAGCATTGTACGTTTGTGAAATGAGATTAACCTCTTCTCCAAGTGTATACTTCTTCCGGGTTTGGGATCAAAACACGATTGTAACCTATACTATTGGACATTTTACCAATATAAAACAGAACTTTTTATACATACACTGCATAAAGTCATATGATTTTTTTGTAAGTACATGTATCGATCCAAGTATGTTTTTATGAAAAGAACAAATTTAAAACTGTATTTTGAAAGTTCTATATTTAAGCTTAAAATATAAAGAAATGAAAAACAACATATAAATAACGTATTATTTTCCTCACCATCCTTAATTTGATATCTTTTATTATTTTTCCAATGAAAAATCTTCTACATGTTAACAATTTAAAAAGTCTTGTAAGTGATGTTTTGTGGGATTTGGACTAGCTAGTGGCCAAGGTGATTGCATTGAAAGTGAAAGGCGCAGGTTCAATTCAAGGGACAAGCTACTCCATTTTTCATCATGTTGCCTAGACCACTTGTTCGTTGCATTAATTTTTTTATATATACACATACACTTTTACTTCATACAAATAAATATTAGTTGTATGATCCTAGTGGTCACAATATATTTATGTGTATAAAGTAAAAGTGTATATGTAGATATCACTACCCTTAATTATTTACCAATTTTTTTTTTCTTTGAGGAGCAACAAATTTAATAAAATGATTAAGCATAAATAGATGTGTTTGTCTTGTGAGTATCTTCTGATTCGTGGTTAAGAGTTAGATATTATTGCATAAAAAAGATCATGAATGTTTGATATTTTCGAAAAAAGTAGATATAATTTGTAAAAAAATATTCATGACAAATAGTTGATTTAGATGAATCGGGTTCTTACAATTATTTGTAATTAATATATTTCTTTAATCACATCCTTTATAAATGAATACAAAATTTGTCGTTCTAGAACACACAAAAATGACGCCATGCTTATAATTAAAGTTTAATACCAGCCTTGTAGAAATTTTTGGTCTAGAAAGAAAACCATTCGAGGTGTCTTTACTTTGAATTGTATCCTCAGTCAACTTTGAACCGCGATCGTACATTGGAATATAATGATTTCCACAATATTGATTCTTAATCTATACTACTACTTATAAAGACAAAACGGTCAAAGTAAAAAAGTAAAAACTTAACTTTTGGTCAATACCCATAATACCCTTGTGAAAATAAATTAGTCAATGCCCTAATTATTGCTTGCAAAAGAAAGTCGAAACTCTACATTAAAGGCTTGCAAAGAAAAGTAGAAACTGTACATGGTTTTGGATGTTGAAATGTTGAAAACTTAATAAAGGAAACTTGTTTGTAAAATGTGGAAAAGTAACATGCGTTTGGATACACCCATGCACCATGCGTTTCAATACATCCATGCAGAATAACATAAGGCAACTTTTGTTTGGAAAGTCAATATGCAAAATAAAAAAATTGTAATATACGGCCCTGCAAATTGAAATACTTAATCTATATATAGAATGGATCAAGAAGTTATAGCAAGCAACTTTGAATCTTATTAAAACACGGTTACATGCTTGCTTTCAAACTAATTTAGGGAAGACAAAATGGGCTTTTGACTATTTAGAGAAGACATCAAATAAATTTATATGACACGGCTGTATCAAACTATCTAGAACCAAAAGAAAAACACACAAACCCTCTCTTTCTAAACCACGAACTGCCGCCCATCCTTATCCGATTCCGCCGCCGCCACCACCGCTGGTTTGTCTGAACCTAGATATTACCGGTTTTGGTTATGGTGGTTTTGGCAGGTGGTTTTTGTTAAGGTTGTTTAGGGCGGTGGTTTTGGTTTCGGTGAGATCTATGATCTATCCCGTTTTCATGATTTTTTACCAGATATTGTTTTGTGGGTTATAGTTTAACTGTTTGGCAATATTTTTTCTGGCCACTTTTTCTTGTTGTGAATTTAAAGTTTGGGGTTGTTCCTTTTAAGCCGAGATCTGGTGTGTTTTGACTTTTGAGGCACTTTGAAAGCCGACTTATGTTTGAGTTCTAATACATGTTTGGGAGTAAGTGGGATCTGTTGATACATTTTTCGGATGTCAAATTTTCTTTGACACATTCAAAGTGTAAAAGGCTGTGTGTCCTCATAGCAAAAAAAAAATAATAAAAAAAAATAAAAATAAAAAATCAAAAGGTTATGCCAGTATGTTTTTTTTGGTATCAACCTAATCTGTTTGGATATGAGGATCTATTATTGTATTTTGCGTCCTAAATAATATATGTCTTTGTAGTTGTGCATCTGTGTCTTTGGAGATGAACAAAGATGGTTTTATTTATATCTCTTAGAAATTTCTATTTGTGCATATGAAGATCGATTACTCTTTTTTTATTTTGAACTAAAAGTGATGATATGGTAAAAAATAATAATAATAATAAGACCATAAGGTGCATGGGGATATATGAACAAGATGATGGCTCTTTTTCTTCTTTTGCGTTCTATTGGACTTTTGAAAAGGCAAATGAGGTTTTTTCACAAAGTTTAATTATATTATATTGTTTGAAAAGTTTTTAACTTTATGAAGCAGAGATTTGAAAATACGATTACTTTGCATAGCAACGAGATTTATAACGGTATACAGTTATAATGATATATTGCTGAAGTGTTTTGTGTAACCAAAATATCACTATAACTATTTGCCGCTAGAAAATCCCGTTGCTATGCACGGGTACTCGTCTAGTTTATTAAAAGTCCGAGTCAACCTTTTTTATCTAATAAAACAAAATCACAAGTTGAGACTTTCGTATTTCGGAACAAAGAATGTTTCCTTATTAAGTAATATTATTTTAATTTTTTTAATTTAAAAATTTATAAATTCATTTTATTGATATACTACACAAGTTGAAAATAAATACAAAAAATATAGATAAAATGCAATGAACAATAAGATTAAACTTTTTAAATGATTATCTTTAATAATAAAAAACTATAATTAAAAATAATAAATATAAAAACAAAACAAAGATTGAATTATTTATTTTTTAATAACTAAAAATATAAAATTCAAAAAATTAAAAAATTAAAAAAACAAAAAAACAAAAAAACTCGCACGTCCACGGGCATTATAACTAGTTAACTTTACAAGAAAAAGTATAAATTATTACTCGAACAATTTTTATGGTATATATGCTATATTCTCTTACATGTAAGTCTTATTGTTGAGATCAATGTAGATTCAAAATTATATAAAAACTTAATAAATTAATACTAGCCGCTCATTTTCTAAAAAAAAAAAAAAAAAAAAAAAAAAAAAAAAAAAAAAAAAAAACTCACTTTCCATCTCTTTTTTAAAAATAAAGGGTAAATTACAAAAATAGTCCCTAAAGTAGCCCAAATGCGCAAGAAATATAGTGAGAGAATTTTTGTTGCAAAAACTACATTAATTTTTTTTTTTTTTTTTTTTTGCTAAATAGCCACCGAGAGCTACTTTTTGCTAACTTTCGTTATTCTCGTTAAGTGCCTCGTTACTGAGGGTATTATTGTCATTTCACTGTTTATTTTGCCGCCAAACTTGTGATATCAATGCGATATGACCTCAATGGTTAAATTTGCAAAGGCAGTTTTTATGTTTGCATATTAAATTGTCAAAGTCTTCGGTTATTACACACACACACACACACACACAAACAGAAACACCAATCTGTCACACCCCCAAAATCGGGTCCAGCGGAAGCATACATGTAGCTGGGGTGTAACTCAATTGATATCACAACACAAGTATAAAAATGGTTTTCACTTCAAACATTTAGAATAAAATTGTTAAATCAAAATATTGCATTTACATTGTTAAAAATAGTGCGGAAGTAGGCCCTAAAATAGTTTAAAACGGTCCCCATATGAATAATCTGAGTCTTCTATGACCATGTCATGCCCTGCCAAAACCTCCTGTAGCGTGCCATAGATTAAAACCTGAAAATACATGCTAAAGTGTCAACACGAGGTTGGTGAGTTCATAGAGTCTTGTGAAAAACAATGTAATACATATAAATGAAGATTTCCCCAGCAAAGGCATCGTAAATCCACTCAGTTGCAAGTCCCGCCATAAGAGACTTGTAACCTGTGTGTTTACAACCCACTGCTAAATAGTTTATGTCTAGTAGTCAAGCACAAGTGGTCAATATAGTTTACAATATGGGCACATAGTATATAATAAAGAATGTGGCAAGGCTCCTAAAATAAATAATATGCATTCCGTAGACAGGGGAACGAGAGGTTGGCCGACCTCTAATAGCGTTATCCATACTACCTACTGCTCCACACAAGGAAGCCGTACGAACGGTACGTATAAACTGGAGTGCGAACGGCAAACCAGTCGGAGACTAACAATTGCGGATGTACGAACAGTACATCATTCACAAACTATCATATATTATTAAGTCAAAGCTACTACGTAGACAGGGGAGATTTTATATTGTTGCTCCATAGACAAGGGAGACTTTAGGTCATAGTACGTACGGTACATTAAGTTCAAAAGTTTGAGTCAAGTTCAAGAGTTCAAACAAGTTATAAGGTCAAAACAAGTTAAAGGAGTTCATAATAGTCAAAGGGTTCAAAACAATGTTCAAGGAGTCAAGTAGTAATTCATGTAAAAACGAGCATGTATTCTCCCCCTAAAAGTTAACAAAACAATTTAAAAGAGTAGGGGCTATAACTCACCTCGAAGCGATAGCAATGATGACAAAAGTGGATACACTGAAATGAGACACGATCTCTAACCGCAACCTAATATGAATGATGTGATCTACTTTAGATCATGAAATGATGAAATGAATGTACATGCACATGATACCTATACCACTCATAACTTAAAAATACTTGTTGTTATCAAAATAATACATTTTTCCAAAACTTGGGAAAATAAGGCAACTAGAAAAATAAAGCTAGTCGAAATGTATATATATCGTATATATAAGTGTTAGTGTTGAACTCCTCGATTTGAAATCCTTGAAATAACGTCTTGTAGCCATAAAAATATACTTGAAATCACTAATACTTCATTAGTTATGAAATTGGGCACTTGGTTATTATTTTTAGAAATCTAGAGTTGGTACGTAGTAGTAATATTATTATTATTTTTCTAGTTAAAAGCTGTCAATTTGTATAAGGTTTTGCCGATATTGAAACGTGAATATCTTTGTTGTTATAAGTCTGTTTTACTCGTTCTTTATATCCATGGTTACGTCTTAGTATGTACTAATATATTTTGGAAAGCTTGGCTCCTCTAGGTTACGTCTAACGCCTCGGTTTGTCCACTAAAAATCGTCCAACAGCACACAATTTTCAGAAAAATAGTTTTCGTCAATAAACTTGCAAAAATCATATCTCCTTTGTTATAAACTCGTTTTAACCCGTTCTTTCGCCTACGGCTTCGTTTTTTAAAGTATTTTCTAAATCTTAGGTTGAAAAGTTCCCCTGAGTTACTGAGTTTTCTAGGTTTTCATTTTTGGGACAGTAGGTATAAATATATGTTCCAAAACCATTTCTAAGGTTCTAAACTAGTTTCTAATCCAACCAAATCACTTGCAAACACCACAAAGCTAATCTAATCTTACCATACAACTTCTTAGGGAGTCATGGGTTCCTAATCATCATCAATCAAGTAAAACTAACAAGAGTTTCCATATTATCCATATTATCCATATCTAGGGTTTATAAGTTGAAAATATATAAAATGAAGTGGTATAAACTAGCATATGCATGAAATCTTGTATGGAAATCATATAATCATGAAAATAACTTGAAGAAATCATGAAAAAGAGTTTGACAACTTACTTAGCAAAGATTAGTGAACTTGGATGAAGAAAACTTAATAATTTTGAGTTTTTATTTCAAAACTCTAACAAAGATCATTAAAGGAACTAGAAAATGTCTTGATCTTGGAAAATCCATGGTTTCTTGCTTGTTTTTGATTCTTGGTCGTGGGTTTGGAGAAGAGAAAGATGAGATGAGAGTTTGCTAGTTGTTTTTGTAAAGAATGAGGTGACAAAGTTGGTTTTGTATACTTAGGAAATATCTAATGGCAATATTGTAATTAAATGATCAAGTTGAAGACATGGAAAGGGGGGGGGGGGGGCTGCACATGGGTAAAAATAGGAAGAGTATGTGGGAAGCTTGGGTAATATCTTGTTCACGGAGTCGGTTTTGGTTCCGTTAATCGCTAAACGTAAATAGTTAAGCCGCGAAACGTAAATCTGGGTATTGTAAAAATATGAAACTTGAAATAATGACTAAACTTGTCAATATACTCCATAATAAAATATAAAATGAATGGTAAGTTCCATCGGGTTGCTTAAACGCAGTTAAAACTGGAAACGCGGGTTTAAAACGCGCAATTCGCGTAAAACGCTGAACTGGAAAACGTAAAATTCCAAAACTTTTAGAATTGTCGTAAAATGAAAGAAAATCATATTTTTATTGTTTATATTGTTTTATGCACATATCGGGATGCCGGAAGGACGTTTAAACCTGAATGTAAATCTCGGACACGGCTTTGTGATTTTAGCAGAAATGATCCGACGAGCGTCAAACTCTCGGATTATCATTAAAATGGTTTAACTTACGAGAATATGAAATAAAATTTTCGGGAATGAATAGTAAAAGTGAATAGTAACTTCTGAAAATAAAAAAATGAAATTTTTGACGTTTGAAACAGGACATGAAATTACGAGTTGTGACACACACATCCTTAACAAAAAAAATTATCATTCCCTTAATCAAGAACATGTCACGCTGTCTTGATCTCGTGATTGCTTGTAACTCATTTGTCATATCGGAAATGATGATATCCCATTACCAGCGAGAGGTTGAGGAAGACACTCATCATGCACAAGAATTGATGAGTAGGAGCTAAGAGCTTTCTAATATGATCGGTATTAGGGGGACCTGATTGCTGAGCTCCAAAACTTAAGGGGTTCGAGAGTTGCAAGGTCCAATGTGAACAAGTTTAGGAGGATTCAGACAGCTGATATGCGAAAGATGAGGGGGTTGATGAGGTTGCATAGCCAAACTAACGACAGCAAGCTTGAATGAAAAACAAAAATAAAAATAAAATCATTTCACATCTTTCACATCTCATATTAGATAAGTGAAAAAAAAAAAAAAAAAAAAAAAAAAAAAAAAAAAAAAAAAAAAAAAAAAAGTGAGATCTCTTATAAAAAAAATAATAATTAAAAAAAAAAGAAAGAAAAAGAAAAAAAGTTTACCAGTTTATATTTTAAGATGTAGATTTTTGATGTGATTGAAGGTTAGCAAATCGTTAGTTTTGGATTTAAGTGTAACCTTTAATACTAATTGTAATCACAATTTTACAATAAAAATATTTTGAAACTCCATATTTAGCTCGATTAGCTCGTTCGGCTCGTTTAACTTGAGTAGGTCGTTTGGCTCGTTCGGCTAGAATAACTAAACGAGCTTTTGAAAGAGCCGGGCTAAATATTAGTTTTAAAAGCTCGGTTCGTGAAATTATTCGAGCTCGACTCGTGGACACCCTACTCTAAGACGCTTTTATTTCATAATATGGTCAAGAAAGTTCCAATCTAGTGAGTCATACGTATGCTTTATCAACTATGCGAATTAAATTTGGACTTCCAATAAGATTTTATTACCACAAACAAGTGAACAACCCAAGCAAGGTGCTGGGAAAAGTTACATAAGAAACACGTTGTCAAACAGAAGAAACATAGAAAAGTACATAATTGCTACAAATCCAGCAATCGGAAATGAATCATAGACCACGTAACTTGAAACTATAGTAGATCATTTCTTAATCACTGAAATGACTATATTATTAATGTGTCTTGCTTTCTTGATATCAAGAGATTCCGACATATGCTTTGCGAAATTATTAAATAGTTTTTCAATTATGGAGCTTCCAAAATGAGACGCCAACAATGGTTCCGTAACGGCTCTAACACCTTTTTTGAAAGCAGACGTATTTGTGTAATCTGTGTCATTTGGAAGCCAGTTTTCTCTGATTGCGGTGATACTATCAAGGGAAAACGATCCCTCATTTTCAACAATGGTCTTAATTTCATCTTCACATGGATTGTAGATTGGTATATTAAATGAGGTAATATCTGATTCTCGAACCAGCCCCTGTAGTATGAATTAATGGTTAGTAGCCATATAAAATCTGAAGCTTGGTTTAACCAATGTATTCTTACTTAAGTTCAGGTCAAATACAAAAGAATTAAACATATACCTCTTTGACCAAATCAAGAAGTGATAGTGTTAGTAGCTCCCAGGGAACGACACAATCATCAATCGTTGGATCAGAAAAACTCCGACCAACAAGTGTTAAAACCATGCGTCCACCAGATACTACTTCCTTGGAGCGCACTTGTAAAAGCTTTGTGAAGTCAGAAGCATATTGCTTCCGATATGCTTCGAACACATTTGGTGGACTTGTTTTCGAAAAGTGGATATTTGATGTGTTGTTCTCAAGCCCTTCAGGTACCTATTATTTATTGTATGGGTTAGGGTTTAGCATCTAAGACAGTTACATTTTAATAATTATAGCATGCCAAATAACTTAAACAAGATTTTTTTTTTTTTTTTTTGTTGCTTGATTCAGAACTTCTGAACACATATGTGGAAATGTAATTAAAATTAAAACAGGTGATTCTTCAATATTTCTTTTCTGATTTCTCACTTCTAGGAAATCATTGTTAATTTCTAGTTTGATCATACTGTAGTTGCTAATGGCAGAGTTGGCTATTATGCAAACCTGAGAAAGCCAATGAACACTATAAGATGAGTAAACAAGATGCAAACTTTCGTCGGGGAAGAGTCTGTCATAGAATGAACCAGGAACAGCTGAAACGAAACAAGGGCCAAAATTTTTGCCCTTGTCCTCCTTAAGCTTTGCATAAAAGTTCGGTAACAAACCAAAAACGGTGTTGAAATCATTTCCAACAAGGTCAACTAAGCTCACTTGAAATTGTGGTGTTTTACGATTATTTTGTTTACACTCCTCGTGTACAATATCAATAATGTTAGTTACACTCAATAGAGTGTTTGGGCCAGAGGAACATCCAAGATCAGCTATCTTGAAACACTGGCCGAAAAAGACATCATGATTAGCAAAACCCTTGATTGCCTCCTTTAAAATGGGTAGCGTTTTTCGAATCACAATTTCCTGAAAAGAACATTTGAACGCAACACGTAAGACATCATTGCTAAACGGGTGCCAAACTATATTGGCTACTCATTAGATCACCATAATTTTCAAGCACTGATATATAGCATGTTTGTGATGACTTACGGAGTTAGAGAGATCACCTGGAATAACGAGTTTTTGGCGTAGCTTGATTCTCCATCACCACTAACCATGTGTAAAACGTTTGTTGCTTCCATTGTTGTATTTTCTTTGCCTTTCTTCTGCTACTACCTGCCCTTATATTATATAGTTTTGAAAACTAATTAAGCCCCAAGTAAATAATAAAGCATCTAATATATTCCACATGTAATGTTGACCAGCCGCATCTTCTGATCTCTAATATAGTTTTTTGGGCTAATAGTCTAAAAAAATATCGAACTTGCCTCATGTGGCTGTTATCGAAATTTAAAATGTAATCTCACTCTTAATAAATCATGTAATTTGATTAATATTAGTTTTTTAATGCGTCAATTTCGAAAAAAACAAAGTTATTAATATATGTGTATTATTATTTTTGACGTTTTAATAAAAGATTAAAAATATATTCAACGATTTGGTTGCATCGTAGAGATGGGAGAAAAGTAATTTTGTTGGAATTCGTCTTCTGTACCACATAGACATGACTACAAATTAGAGCTGTCAAATCATGTCTTAACAGGTTTTGAGCGCGCGAATAACATAAGTTTCAAACATGAAAATGACTCGTTTAACACTTGGTTTTGGTGGTTTGAGTATGACAGATATAAGTTTTATGTATCAAAAAAGTTAAATATTGAACCCTAGAATACTAAAAATAATTATTTTAAAAAATAAAAAAATTGCATAGTACATTTTTTCTCTTAACAGGTCTTAACAGGTCCTAACAGGTACCCAATTTGCCAGCTCTACTACAAATGAATGAGTTTTGACATGTTCATTTTACTTGGAAAGGTCAAATATGTGACTTAGATGTACACGGTTTAATTGAAGTATCATTTTCTCGTCCAACTAGCTAACTTGTAGTGAAAGTTCATAAATTGGTTTTATCTCAAAATTTACCAATAAGCTCTCTCTCTCTCATTAAGTTTCGAAAGTTTCTTCATTGGTTTAGTTCATAATATAGTTTATACGTTATGGCAGATATTTAAATGAAGTATCCAAGTACAACATCCACGGTTTTAACTTAAGTATCCTATTCTCGTCCCAACTAGATAAATTTTACCTAACAGCTCTCTCTCTCTCTCTCTCTCTCTCTCTCTCTCTCTCTCTCTCTCTCTCTCTCTCTCTCTCTCTCTCTCTCTCTCTCTCTCTCTCTCTCTCTCTCACACACACACACACACACACATTAGGTTTCGAAAATTCTCTAGTGATTTAGTTCATAGTTTATACGTTATGGCAGATATTTAAACATAAATAAGAATACTGAATAAAAGATAACATAATGACATAATATTTGTATATTCTAATAAGAAAACTATAAAAACTAAATTGCTCAAACAATTTGTAACCTAAGGGATAAATTGTAAATGGATGGAACCACAACTGTATGAGCTACTAGTCGTCACATCGCGTATAATTGTGACATTCATATAAAGAGAAAAAAGAGCACACCAGTTTTGAAATAATGTGATATTTGACTTGAGATTAACGAAAACTTCATATGACATTGAAGGTGTAGATTGCACACCACTTGATTTATCATTTATCAATTGCAACACGTCGACTCCGCTTTAGATCATCATAATAAGTGATACATTTTAAGTTATGTATGTTAATCTTGTTCAAAGAGCGATATTATTTCTTTCATTGTGCGCGTTGAATAAACCAAATGCATGAAGGTACGGTGAGCATACAAAAGTCGCAAAACCAAAACCGAACTGAACCAAAAAAATCAAACCGAAATTGTAACCGCACCGAATTTGCCAAAACCAAACCGAACGAATTAAACATTCAGCTTTTAGTTAGGATACGGTTTTGGAAAAATGAAAACCGAACCGAACCGAACCCAAAACCGAATTCACAAAAACCGCACCAAATTTGCAAAAACCAAACCAAATGAAGAAAAGATGATTTATATTAAAAATGGAAGATATTGTTAATAGAAGGAAAAGAAGAAAGGATAAAAAGAAAACTTAGCCAGCGCTTTAATAGTGGAAATGAAATACATTTTACAGGAGAAGACAACCAGAATAATTGTGTGTGGGCCCCTAAATTTTAGTTTGTTTGTATTTTATATTTCTAATACTCTCTCCGTTCTAAATTATAAATTCATTTTTATTTTGCACAAAGTTTAATAAATTTTCACTAACTAGTCTATTTGCCAATAAATTTTTTTTTCTCTCCACTTAAGTATGTTTTGATTGGTTGAAACAAGAAGATGGACAAGTATTTTCGGACACAAAAAAGTAAGAAAATGGACTTATAATATGGGACGGGGGGAGTATTAAGTTTCTAATATACTCTATATATATCAATTTATCAAACAAAAATCAGTGCAAGAATTGTTTATGGCACACCCTCGAATACGGCTCGGTTGTTTGATATAAAACATATATTTTAGCTTGGTGCAGTGATTTTGTTTGATAAATTGATATATACAAAGTATATAGGGGAAACAACTTTCATGAGGTTTATTTTTTTCACACATCAAAATGTTGTTTTGGATGTTACATATCGGTGTAACATTGTAATCGATGCATGAATCTTTGATGCGTTTTCGTGGGTTATTTATGGTACTTTAATAGCAAATTTTTATTCGGCTACTAGCAAGGAGCTAAGAAAAAAGAGTTGTTTCGAATTTGTATATGCTAGGCACGGATCAAAGATCCAAAAAATTCAACTGGATTTGAGCATAATCGTCGGTGACAGAATCGAACCAAGAAACCGGGCCGAACATATTTCGGTTCAGTCTTCGGTCCATCATTTTTGTCATATTCTCTCTGCGACCAGGTCCGATTTGGTTATCTCTTCTGGCTTGCGCATAATTGACCATTAAATTTGGTTAGACATGACAAATCGCACCCTGACCTATACCGAACATTTTGCTCCGGTTTGGTTTTGGTTGATCCGATTTTCGGACCGTGATCAGCTCTAGATTTTAGATATCTGTTCATATGAAATATACATGCTAAGTTTGTGAAGAGAAAAGATACGTCATCCTAACGTTTATGCTTTAAAATTTTCTAATCGGTGTTGTCGTAAGTTGATCGGAATGTTACAAAAGTGAGTCAACTCTTTCAACCTGTGAATTCAAGACATGTAAATAGTAGAATTGTGTTTAGAAAGAATTTTAAAAAGCTATAGCATTGCACGTTTGTGAAATGTGATTAAGCTCTTCTCCAAGTGTGTACTTCTTCTGGGCCTGGTGTCAAACATTATTGTAACCTATTGGACATTTAAAAAAAGATGAAACTGTACTTTTTATGTATACCCTACATTGCATTAGGTCATATGATTTTTTGTAAGAGCATGAGCAATGGAAAAAAACTTTTATGGCTTTTTGCATTTAATGCAATAATTGCTAAACTTGCTTTTTTGCATTTAATGCAATAATGCAATAAATGCTAAACTTGCAAAGTAAAAAGCTTTCGCTTGGCTGGAGCAAAGTCTTTCATGTAAACTATTTGAAAAGTTATTCGTTGCAATGGTAAAATGCTTTTGAAAAGCTTTTCCAAATAGTAAAAACCCTTTGCAAAAACCCCCATTGCTGATGCTCTAATTACATGCATAACTATCGATACTATAGTATATTTGAAAATGAAAAGAATTTCTTTTTTTAAGTGCATCTTGACCATCTTTTGAAATCTTTTTATAATTTTCTAGGACATGATTAACTATTAATAATGTCATTCAAATGATGTATTGTGGGGTTGGACTAGTGGTCACGGTGTTGATGAGACAGGGAGGAGTCCCAGGTTCAACTCTTGAGCAAGCCACTTCCTTCTCTTATTCAATCCGTGGATCACTTGTTATACTCATAACTTTAAATCGAAGGAAAAAAGTATGTTAAACAAGCTTAACTAAAAGTGTATCGAGAGAGAAATTTAATCCATCGGAAAATTATATAATTGAACTTTAATCCATCGTTAAAGAAAATGTTTAAATGGATGTTTTTTTCATCCAAAGGCTTTTTTTATTTGCCATTTGGATTGTTTGGGCCAATTGTTATTTTGTGAACAATGAAACTATTATAACAAGATCTATACGTACCACCGTGCACGCAATGTTTAGATTGTTAAAAAAATAAAATATAATACATCCATCCTACATTTGGATGGAACATATATTGAAGAAAAAAATCTCTATATATGTCAATAGATCGATGTTTATTACTCTCACAAATTCTTTTATTCACGACCTAAAGCTTCTAGCTCCATGCACATAAACAAATTTTGATTGCAGGTTTTCAATGGCAAAATCTTTGGTTTTTATGTGTCTTTTAAGTCTTGTGTTGTTGATCCACAACATTGATGCATCTTACGAGTTTTTAGTTGAATCAACGACATGTAATCAGTTGAACCAAACCAGGCCTAGATATTCCATTAGTGGTATAATAGTCGAAAACAACAACGACAAGATTATCATTCATGTCATAGCTGGTCAAAGGCATTCTCCTACAGCTCCGGCTCCACCTCCTCCAGCTCAAGCTCAAGCTCAAACTCAAACTCTAGCTCTAGCCGAAAATGAAGGATTCTTATATTTCTTTTTTTTCTCTCTGGGCTTTATGTCATGGATTGTGTTTTTGGTTGTGTCGGTGGTGTGAATTGGCGTATTGGTTTTTGAAGAGAGTCAAAAGAAGCAGCGAATTGAGGCGGTTAACAACCCAACAACTTGAGTACATAAATTGTTCCATGGCAAGTGCTCAAATTATCTGATCGTGTGAACTTATTATTCTGTATTCCTAATTGTTTTCTTGTACAACCTCACCCGTGAATAATTTTTTGAGGAATTTGGTAGCTTATCTTATCTTTTATATAATAAAGGAATTACATTATTTCGGAGTTTTTTTGACAAAACAATCTTATGGGGAAAAAAATTGGCCCAATAGGAGAGCTCAATTTTGACACATAGACGAAATCAAGCAATACGATTGATCAATAAAAAGTCAAAATTGAATTAATTTTGGTCAAACTTTAATAAATTTGGTGAAGAATTTAATTGAGTAAAAAATCACATAAAAATATAGGTGTCAAATTTATGAAAATAAAAACTTAAAAAAAGATGGGTATTTAATAAAACTTTAGTGGTTGAATTTTAAATATACTATATAGAGTTAACTGTAAATTATAAGTCTCTATGTTTTTTAATAACTTTAGAAACTCCGTAATAAACAAATCGTCCCCTATACTTTATAACATGAATTTGATTGAGTAAAAAAACACATAAAAATATAGGTGTCAAATTTATAAAAATAAAAACTTAAAAAAAGATGGGTAATTAATAAAACTTTAGTGGTTGAATTTTAAATATACTATATAGAGTTAAGTGTAAATTATAAGTCTCCATATTTTTTAATAACTTTAAAAACTCCGTAATAAACAAATCGTCCCCTATACCTTATACCCATAGAGTTTATAAAATGGATTTTGTTTACAATTACATGAGTATTAGTATTAGTTTGAGAATTTCATCCATTAAAATTACAAAATTTTGTTTCATCTACAATTTTTTTTGACTATGTACGTTAAATAAGGACTCATGTTATCCTATTTAAAATATAATTTATGGGTACACGGGTTTGAATATTAAATACGGATAAATTATTATTAACGGTAATATAAATATCAAATGGTAAGCATGAATTACTGTGATATGAAAATAAATATACTCGATTGTACTTAAATAACGACTCATGTAATTATTATTTAAAATATATATATGGATACCCTGAAAAACATTTATAAAAAACTTTATACTTTATACCCCTAGAGTTTTTAATATGGACTTTGTTTACAATTAAATGAGTATTAGTATTAGTTTGAGACTTTCATCTATTAAAATTACAAAATTTTGTTTCATCTACTATTTTTTTTACTATGTACATTAAATAAGGACTCATGTTATCTTATTTAAAAATATTATTTATGCGTACATGGGTTTAAATATTAAATATGGATAAATTATTATTAACGGTAATATAAATATCAAATGGTAAGCATAAGTTACTGTGATATGAAAATAAATATACTCGATTGTACTTAAACAACGACTCATGTAATTATTATTTAAAATTTATATACGGATACCCTGAAAAACATTTGTAAAAAACTTTACGGTTAACACTTATTATATGCTACTAAACTCACACATTTTGTACAATATTATATCAATAGTTAAACTTAAACAACAACAACATCAACCTCAACTTCAACATCAATGCCAGATAGACAAATTACTTAAATCTTTCATCCAATAAAAATTTTCAAACAATATTAATAGATATTAATAAATAATGAAAAACTCATGCATATTAGTTGTACTTATATCACAATTTTCATGGGTAAATTCTTATATGTACATATAGTAAACTAAAATTTTAAAATATATTTGATTTATGTGTAAAACCCGTGCGTGCACTGGACTTATAACAAGTTGATTACGCTGAGAGTAATATAATTGTTTGAAGTTAGATTGTGTTGCCTATGATTCATAGACTTCATCTATTCCAAATCAATTAGATATAAAGTGCTTGACCAACCTATAATAAAAAGGGAATATAATAGCTACAATTTTTTTTTAGCTAATTGGCTACAATTTGGTATTATAAATGTGGGTCTCTGATTCTTTTTGTGGGTCTCTGATTCATTGCTTGTGTATTTTTTGTGAAGGATTATAGCCAATTGACTACAAAAATTATAGCCAAGCTATCCCTTAATAAAAATTAGCAACAAATGAAAAATATAAACAGCACGGAAGACGAAAGTAGCAAATTAAAATTATATTCGATGTATAAACTGCAGTTACATGATCTGACAAAATCAATGTGATGAGCATTATAAGGCTCAACACCAACGCAGCAAAGCCACCTTTTCGCTTTAGCATTATCCGAGTCAAGTGAGAAAAAAGTGTCTGATACCTCAACTGAAAATGCCCGATCAACACAAGAGGAAGTAGTGAAATTATCAACGCCATCCAAGCGACCAAAAACTGTAGTCACGGGAGCGGAAAAAGTGGCGAGCATGTCATTTTTAAAAAGATTTCCAGCAAGTCTAAACGATAAATATGATATAAGCCACCTTATGACAGCATTCGTCAGTCGATGCGAAGTGGTAACAGACACCAAAACACCCTAAAAATCAAATTAATTGAATGCTTTAAAACCAACAAATAAGAAGCTTTTCAACAATGAAATGATATTAACGTCCAAAATAACATGTAATAGATTCTCTGAATATCATGAACAAAAGCTTTTGATTATAGAAAAAGTTAACGAATCATACAAATTAAGTTACTGATCAGATCATCCATGAGTAATTTCGTTAAACTCCTCGCGGGTGACCTAATCAATAACGTAATATTAACATCAACTTAACCAACAAAAATGACTTTAGTATATAAGCTACCAAGTTTTTTTTTCTACTACCAATGTGGGATTAGAAAGAAGCTTTTATCAAAAATTGTATATAATACGTGTACTTTTCCTAAGCCATCGTTCTTTAAACACACACCTTTTACCAATGAATTTAGCATGATTTTTTAGTAGTATGTAAATATGTAATATTGGATTGATAGCGTATTTAGCAGCTAAAATAACAAGCAATTTGATTTACTTCATGCATTGTTACCATGCATAGTCTAAAAATAAATCCAGAGAAAATATGGAACATAAAATCTATTCCAAATTAATGGTTATATCCTATGCTAAGAAAAGTATCAATATATGAATCATGTTAGCAATATATATATATATATCGATCTGAAGCTTCTAGCTACGTACAAGCACCAAAACACAGTTTTCGATTGCAGGTCTTCAATGGCAAAATCTGTGGCTTTTATGTGTCTTTTAAGTCTTGTGTTGTTGATCCACAAAATTGATGCATCTAATGTGTTTGCAATTTGAATCAACTACGACATGTAATCAATGGAAACAAAGAAGCCGTTTACAATTTGGGGACACCATCGGTAAGTGAGTTATGCATAAATTATTAATTGCTAACAGCGAGTTTTAAACATTGTTCTTATACATGTTGTTGTGGTTGGTTTTATAGCACATGTGTACGAGGTTGAAAGGAGCTCGGTATTTAAAATAAGGCAAAAAGATTACATAGTATGCGAGGCCAGTGATGGTAATAACTTGCTGGTCAAGTTGAACCAAACCTGGCCTAAATATTCCATTAGTGGAATAGTCGAAAACAACAATGACAAGATCGTCATTCATGTCATAGCTGGTCCTCCTCCTGCTAAAGTATCCGCTGATTTCGTTCTGGGCTTTTTTTCATGCCTTCTGTTTTTGATTGTGATGGCGATGTTGATTGGCGCAGTGATGTTTTTCGTTACGATTTATCAAGAGGGAAAAGAAATAGAGAAGCAGCATAACGAGTCGATTAACAACCCAACAACATGAGTAAAAATAGAGGTCTATGGCGAATGTTACAATTATCTTTGTTTAGTATTGTTTTCCTAGAAAGTAGATAATCGAATAAAACTTTCACTATCTAGACAAATAAACGAGTAGATATAAGTCATATAACTGTTTCAAGTTAACCCTGTTACCCTGGATCAATTAATATATATTGTGGAAGTTGGTCTTGAATGATAAATAACAATATATGTACGTTGTGGATGTACACGCAAAATATGTTGCGGTACACAAACTGGCAACATATATATAATTCATCTGGTACAAAAGTGTTGTGAATGTATACGACAATAACCGATTAATCTAAGTACTCTGTCGTAGGACTGATGACAAGAAAATCATGGCGCATTCTTAGCAAGAAACTTCAGTTATAGATAGTTTGAAGTTCCTCTGCTCCTTTTGTGTTAAAAAATACAAATATGTCAGCAAGACATCAAGACAGCAGTTATCTTCGATATATATGTAATTAACTGTAACTACATAATCTGATCAACCAAAATCAATGTGATGACTGATCGATGAGAGCATTATCAGGCTCAATTTAACCAAGTACATCAAGTTCCACTACTAATGTCTAATATGAAATCTTGCTAGCTACTAACACTAATCTACACAGCAAAACCACCTTTCTCGCTGAGCTAGCTAGCATTATCTAAGTCGACAAGTGAGAAATAAGTATCCGACTCGTCAACTGGATTTTATGGATTGGTAACTAATTCCTTACTATTGGGCTAATTATAATTACAGAGTAAGATTGTGTCAAAAACTATCCATATAACAAGATCTATAAGATGTGCTAAATACAGGCAATTTGAGTAATTCAGGAATTGTTAACGTAGTTTAAAATTAGAAAATAGTGGTTATATCCTATACTACGATTTCCTGTTTTCTATATAAACACATCCATAAATCGATCTTCTAGAGACACAGTTTTTAATTGCAGGTTCTCAATGGCAAAATCTATGGTTTTTATGTGTCTTTTTAGTCTTGTGTCATTGATCCAGACTATTGATGCATCTAACGAGTTTGTAGTTGAATCAACAACATGTAATCAATGGAACAAAAGAAGCCGTTTACAAGTAGGGGACACCGTCCGTAAGTGAGTTATATATACATATATGCATATATTATTAACTCCTAATAGCGAGTTTAAAACTATGTTTATATAATACGTGTTGTTGTTATTGTTGTTGGTTTTATAGTATATATGTACGAGGCTGAAAAGAGCTTAGTGGTCCAAATAAAGCAAGAAGATTATATCATATGCAACGCGCCATCACGCGTTGATGCAACAAAGTCTAGCCATGGTTACTCGGTGGTCAAGTTGAACCACACTGGGCCTCATTATTCTGTTAGTGGAACGGTCGAAATCAACAACGACAAGATCATCATTCAAGTCTTAGCATACCTAACGCGCTCAACCTCAACCATAACTCCAGCTTCAATATTTGAAAGTCCATCATTCCTAAGCTACTATCTGGGCTTTTTCTTATGCATTGAGACGATTTGTCTATTGCTGGTGTGCATTTGCGTTTGCAATGAAGAGAGGGAACTAGCGAAGTTTATCCGACTGATCAGAATGCTAGCAACTTGAGTTCCAAAATAAGTTTATGGCCAATTTTTCATTCAGCTTGTCTAATATTCTATTGCTAACAGTAGAAAATTGATTTAAAACTCCCTACGTATTTGATATTTCGTATTTTTTATAGTTCTCTGACAACGTGAATTCCATCCGTCATGCATGTTTCTATTTTACGTCTTCAAGGTGTCTTTTTATGTAATCTTTAGATGATTATATGAGGACTTAGTTTGTAGATAATCTTGTTGATCATGTTCAAGATAATTGTTTGTGGTCAATTCGCGTATCATTTATTTCACACAAGATGTTTCATGTTAAACTTAATGGAGATACCACAACAACTTTTTCTCGTTTAGTTGTTGCGGTATTTTGGCCATAACTTTCTCATACGAATATATTTTTGCGTAATTTAAACAATCACTTGACGAGAAAAGAGAGATCTACAACTTTCATATTTTTAGTTAAGCGTGAAAACAGAAGAAAAATGAGCAATTTTCAAAAATTCCCAAGGTTTGACTTTGCTAGTCAAATCTTGTGGATTTCATGGATATTGGCTTTTTTGGTAAAATTGGGTATTTAGTGAAAGAGAATATATTAGCTACACTTTATAGTAGCTAACTCTGTACAATTTTATGCTATATTTTGTTGGTCTCTGAGTCTATTTGTGGGTCCTGATTTATTTTTGTGGGTTCTTGAATCATTTCTTATGTAATTTTAGTGAAGGATTGTAGCCTATTGACTACAATAATTGTAGCCAAGTGGAAAGGGTTTGTTAAATTGGTTATTTTTATTATTTTAATGAAAAACATAAGTAGCCAGAATTTGTTCATTGAATCTTTAAAGAATTTAGGATCCATATGAAACTCAACTTTGTAAAAAAAAAAAAAAAAAAAAAAAACAAAACTTTAACGAACTTTTACAAACTATATAAAAGTACGTGTTGTATTATGAAGATTCAAGGTAATAAGAGGAGTGAGTGTGGTCTAGCCAAGGAGCCTCGTCGTCCGACGTGGAGCTCGTTGGAGCTCGCCACGATACCGGCTGAGGCTCGTCGTGGCTCGTTGGAGCCTTCCTCCTCGTGCAAACGACGAAACAAAACCACTGACAATGTGTAAGAAAAAGAGAAAAGTAGCGTGCATTTGTATTTTAGAAACGGTAATATTACCGTTTAAAAAACCAAACGGTCCAATTTTTTTTTCTCCTTTTTTGTTTTTAAAAACTTTTACAACCCTTATAAATACTCAAACTAACGATACGGGGGATCGTCAAACACTTCTACTCCCTCGTCGCAAAATTCCCCACAACCTTCATCTCCATATGGTTCACAACCTTTCAATCCGATGGACGTTTATACTAATCAACAAATTGCGTTGCAACAAGCGGGGTTCGCAGCTCATCCTCAACGAATATTGCCACCACAATTTTTTAACCCGTCTCAAGCATCCTCGTTCCCAGCTCATCAATCACAACCGCAAGTCGAACCACAACCTCAGGTCGAACCCCAGTTTAAAGTTCCAAAAGCATGGTCACCAGCCAAAGGTAGAGGCAAGAAAACCAAAGCCGGCAAAGGAAAAAAAGTCGTAAATTTAGATGCCGACGATGGCGACGACTTGGAACTTGCAGGTCAAACGCGTGTGAATCAGAAATGGTCCAAGGCCGAAGAAAAGCTTCTTGCGGAAACTTGGATAGAATTTTCGCAAGACAAAGAAATGGGGAACAAACAAATCCGACGAATTCTTTTGGAATGAAATTACAGAAACGTTCAATCAGCAAACTGTGGATGACCCTAGAGGCAAGAATATGCTTACCGGGAAATGGACGAGGATGAACGCGACTGCCAAAAGTTCAACGCTATATATAAGCATTTGGGGCGTCGAAGTGGTGAGAATGAGCATGATCAAATCAACAATGCCAAGGCGAGTTTCGCAGAACGCTTTGGTGCGAGGGGTTTCACGTACGAGCATGTTTGGGAGTTTTTGAGAAATTACCCGAAATGGAATGCTGAGGAGCCGTTTGACATTTCTTGTCTCGAGGATATATTCGGGCCGGACGCACGACCTCGTCCCGAAAGAGCCAACAAACGAGCTGGAAAGAAACAAAAGTCGACGGATACGTCGAGCGCTGTGAGCTCCGGTGGGAGTCAAACGAGTACTTTTTCGGGACAATTATCCAAAAAGTATACGCAAGCCAAAGACGCTCAGACGGCTTGTTACGAGGCGAGGAGGAGGAGGGAAGAAAGGGCCTTGGAAATGCAGATGCTCATGCTAGATCCCGGCTTGGTTACTGACCCGGTCAGAGCCGAAATCATTCGCAGGAGACAAACAAAAATAATGAAGAAATACCAACAACTCGATGAGGATGCCGATGAATAAAATGTTTAATATGCATGTAGTGTCGTTTTTTATATTTTCGTATTGTTTTTTTTATTTAAGTTTCGTATCATTTTTTTTCCCGTATTGTAACTTTTTTAATTTGAATAAATAAATTTAGTTTGGTGTGTTATTTTTAATTTTTGTGAAATGAATTTAATTTATTTAGTGAAATAAATAAAAAAAAATAAAGGTGTAAGTGGTGGCCCCAAATAAGTAAATTGAGGTTAGTTATGAGTGAGGAGGAGGTTAGTTGTGAAGAGGTGTTGGGGTGATGTGACACTCGTGGGCCCCAAATAAGGAGAAAATACTCGTTGTCATACCCACTCCTCTAATATACACGCGAGAGTTCACGTTAACGAATAACGAACTATATAAAAGGTGGATATAACTAAAGACTAAAAGATAAGAACTGCACAAGGTTTAAATCTATAACTTCACATGGGAAGTTTTTTTATGCAAGTCAAAATACCCTAAAGCGTATGTACATATTGTAGACCTCGTCTTTGTTTCAGGCTGCAAGCTTAAAGAACAAAAAAGAGTCAAACTCGAACGACACGAATTAACTCAAGAAACCATGGGCGGAATGTTTTCACTTACCCATTTGGTTACGAATGCTTCTAAAAAAAAAACGTAAATTATATATACCGGGATCAAGCATGGTACATGAGTCATAATCCGACCACATGCATCGACTATGTGAAGCATGTTATGCAAGAACCAAAAGGCTTTTGGCCTATCTATACGTGAGTGGCCATCAATTGAAAGGTAGAATGAAAACGAGTCGAGTCAAGCTTGATTCATTTATATATTTATAAAGCTTTTTTAGGCTTATACTTTATGTTTGAGCTCGGCTCATGACAAATTTCACAAGTTAAAGCCTAAGTTATTTTGACGACAAGCTTAATTAAAAAAAAAATAAAGTTTAATTACTAGACTTGAAACTTGGTCCAGAGTCGCTCAATTAGGCTCAAGCCTTTTCGAGATTTTAACGAGTGAATCACAAGTAACTTATGAACAGCCTCACTCGCTTACACCTTTATCAAAAAATTACGAGTTCAAGTCTTACTAACAACATTGCAAATAACGTAAGAGTGTAATAATTAAGTTTAAAACTTTATCAGTCCACTTTTAGAGAAAATCACATATTTGAACATATTTAACCGTATTTTACAAAACATAACATGAAAAACCGTGTATTGCCAAACTAGACTAGTGGCGCGCTGCACAATTATACTTTCACGTGTATAAAGAGTATTACAAGGATCAACCCCGTTGCGACACGTATACCCAATGAGACTTCTACATGTGGATGACGCGCGTCGTTTCCGATCGCGCCATGCGCCGTGTTTCTCAATATTGTATTTTGGAAGTTTCTGTTTATTTGGTTTTGAATTTTTGTTCTCCAGGATGAGTGTGTGGTAAAAAGTAAAAAGTGTGCCCGAAAATAATGGATCTATCTAGGACCGATGCACGTAAACCAATAAAAAAGTATGGGTGTGCATTGTTTGGGTAATAACTGAATACCGAAATTGAACCGAACTTATAACTGAACCAAATTTGTCAAAACTAAATCGAACCGAATTAAAAGTTTAACACTGTTTAGAATTTTTTTCCCAAAAATTTGTATAATTAAATAAAAAATATGTAAATGTGTAATTCGGCTTATTCGGGTCAACTCGAAAACCAAACCTTCAATTCGGTTTTTTGGTTTGGTTCGGTTGAATCATAGTTCGGATTGGTTTGGTTTTCAGTTTTATCCAAAAAAAGAAATTTAACCAAACTATCCGTACCGAATAAATCGAACAACCCGATAACCGAACCGATGAACTGTTAGCCCGTATGATGTTGTAGTGTTGTAACGAGCACTATTTATAGGTACGATGTAATTGTAATCAATCAATAAATCAAATCATTCAATCGTATGATTCATATCTCTTACATGGTATCAGTAAGCCTACCTATCTTCCAACCCTAAAACCACAAACAGCCGCCTCCTTCTTCGATCGTTAGCTTCGGTCGGCGGTCCGGAGGTGCTCTCAATCACCCTTTTATGTACATATCTACTTTCTATAGTTGCAGTAAGCCTACCGATCTTCCAACCCTAAAACCACAAACAGCCGCCTCCTTCTCCGACCGTCGGCTTCGGCCGGCGGTCCGGAGGTGCTCTCCATCACCCTTTTATGTACATATCTACTTTCTCTAGTTGCATGGTCGCCGAGAATAAATAATCTTTAATTACTAAAATGGCGGCCGGGAATTTGTTATTTTGCTTCCTGTGGTTATTGACTGGATCTCTCTTTTTCGTTTCGAATGTAATAATAAAGGATAACGCGGCTCGTACTTTTTTCTAGGGGTGAGCAGAAAAACCGAAATATCCGAATAAACCGAAAACCAAAACCGAACCGAACCGAAAATAACCGAACCGAACTAATAACCGAACCGAATTTGCCAAAACCGAACCAAACCGAACTTTTAATTCGGTTCTTGGTTTGGATATGGTTTTGGTAATCAAAACCGAAAACCAAACCGAAAACCGAATTCATATAAATTTATATATTTTTTATATATTTATATATATAAAAGATCAATAAAACATTATATATATTTATATTTATATTTATATTTATATTTATATATATATGAATAACAATACAATTTTATCCTAATATTAAAAAATACTTTTTATGTTTGAAATAACTTTTTTGGTTAAATATATTTGTATATTTTTATTTTTTTTAAATAAAGTGTGTAATTCGGTTAAACCGAAAACCGAACCGAACCAAACCGTACTAGAATTCAACCAAACCGAACCGAAAACCGAATTTGAATTCGGTTTGGTTTGGTTCACGGTTTGACCCTAAAAAAACTTTTAACCGAATTAATCGAACCGAATTAACCTAATAACCGAAAACCGAACCGATCAACACCCCTACTTTTTTCCCTTGTGGTTTCACGAATAAGGGTGCGGCTGATTGTAATGAATGGGATGAGGTTTTCGAAAAATAATAAAAGGGATCTGCTCCACTCTTTTTTCTTTTGTCGTATGGGAATTTGTGTATATTAATCAAATCAAGGTAGTAAAAAAAATATAAATAATAATAAAAAAAGGTAGCATTGGGACTCACGTTTTGATATTTATTTGTGAGGTGGATCTTTATGTTTTTCTAGAGAAAAACACGTCCTGTTTGTTTGAAATGTTATTTGTGAGTTGAAGTTTTAGAATCAACTTTCGTTTTTCTCATATTTTCTTTTGATGTTAGTACATGAGTTTTAGTTGTAATTTCATTTCTTTTAGTTGTAGGAGATACTTTGGGTTATCCAGTTTTAGTTATAGGGGATACTTTGGGTATCCCGTTTGGTTAGGATACTTTGGTATCCTGTTTGGTAAGGGATACTTTGGTTTATCTCGGATACTTTGGTTTATCATGTTTGGTATGGATACTTTGCTTTATACGGTTTATTGCGTGTTTATGTCTTTTTCAACAATTATTTATTAGTTTTACTAACTTTTAGTCTTTGATTCAAGCTTTTGCGATTTCGCCGCTCGAACTGCGGGGAATGTTGACTCGTATTATGTTGTAGTGTTGTAATGGGCTCAAGCCTGAGTCTAGAATATTCTGTCTAGTGCTATTTATAAGTACGATGCAATTGTAATCAATCAATCAATCAAATCATTCAATCGAACCAAAAAAAAAAGGGAATTAGTGTATTTGAGTATTTGACTTTTGTAGTCTTGTGGTAATTACTATGTATATAATGTCCCGTCGAATACGACACCGCCTGTGTCGTTTTGAAATTCGCTGTTTTGGGCCTCAAATGGCTATACATACCTGTCGGCCCATTTGCATATGTTATACCGTTGTGTTTTATAGTGTGTCGGCCCATGGTTTATTTTATACCGTTATACATTTTATATAGTTATCACCGCTTCAACAACATTCATCCTCATCTTCTTTCTGCAATCGTACTAATCAGGTAGCCATGTTTTTACTCTCTCGATTTCCTGCTGTCTTTCTTGCTTTTATTTTTGGTATTGTGTTCGTGTAGTGGTCGATCGTCGGTTGGTAGGCTTTTTTTTTTTTTTTTTTTTTTTTCCCTGTTCGCCGTGTTGTGATTTTCGATATGAGAACCAAAACTAAGGCCGTGCGTAGACGCACTGGTGGCCAGCCGTTAGAGTGGGACGTGTCTGTTGGGGCTGATACAACTGTCGTTGAGGGTTATTCTGGTCATCTTCGTGGGACGGTTTCTGATGATGGTAATTGGGTGGCTGGTTTGGGTGTGCCGGCTGATTTAGGTTCGTTTATGCAAGTCGATGGTGGATTGCACCAGGTTGGTGTTAGTGTCCATACGAGTGCCGCGGTGGTGCGTCGTTTTGGACTTTCCTTTTTGGCCTGGCCCATTGCTATTGTCCAGCGCCTGCTATCTTAGCCCATCCTTTGTTTTTAACCGCCTGCAATGTTTTTGATATAAACGATGACACCGCCTCTTATACTTATCTTCGCTTCCATCTTCTTCTGGAGGTCCTGTGGTTGCTGGTCTTTGGTGCACGCTTCTACACATCGTGGGCATGTAACAAAGGAGGTTGGTTATCTGACCTGTTAACCCTTTTTTTCCTGTAACAAACAACAAAAGAGATGACCAATCTCTACCTCAAACCTTCCGGCACATCCTCTACCCTTTCTGAGATCTGAAGTCGGTGATCTAAGCTACTAGCAAACGGTCAACTCTGTAATTCGAGTTTTGATTTGCTGTTGGGTTAACTGTGATAACAAATTGGTAGGGCTATGAAATGGAGACTAGATAAGGAAAGTAGGTGTTTTGGTTATACATGAGCTTTGCAAATCCAGGTATGAAGTTATACATAAAATTAGGGTTTTTTGTTTTTATACTTTCATTGTTTAAGATTCTTCGACCTAATGTTAAAGTTATATTTTAGTTGTTATTATTGTTATTTATTATTACATTTGGGTGTTTTGATTATTAAGTTTCATTGATGAATCCTATTTTTGTGTTTATTTAGGCATGCGTTTTTCGTTGCGGCTCACAATACTTTGATTAGTCCCTGCTCTAAGAGGTAACTGATCAGTTTATAATTCATAACGTTCATAGCCTCAAAAAAAACTTAATAGTCCCCAAATCAGGCATGCTAAACAATAGCTAAAGGGCAGAGCTGACAAGCTTGGTGAAATACTTGAAAGTGTTTGTCGCTTTTAATGGAAGTCCTTTATAAAGAAGTAACTCAAGTTTAGCCCATTCAGGGAGCTTTTTCTGTTTTTGCTTGAGTGGTACATAATCACAGCTTAACAATTTGGCTGATGCTTTGTTTCTTTCTTATATTTGCAGGACAACGGCATTGAGTTTTGGAGAAGTTTTGAGCACGGGTTCTTTACTCTTAATTCCAGGAACATATGTTGTAAGGGTGTGCGTAGATACAGTAGTGATGAAACGTTGGAGGGACACGGGACTGTTGGTGTGGGGTTAATAGATGTTGAGCTTCATCTTACCGATGGTGCAAAAAGTAGTGCGTTAGTTCATACTGCTATGGATGAAGATGATTTTTTGGGTCCTCATAATGGAAACATCGTGGGTGTCATGGATGGGCTGTCTGACTTTCCTGTATTTATGGATGTGGACGACGTGTTTTCCCGTTTTAACGCCTTTTCTGAGGAGTCTATTACCATGGGGGTGTTGCTGCTGCATCCATCAGGCTGTTGAATGGTATAACTATTAATGAACCTGATCCGGGTTGTCTGGTGGGCGACATTCGTCATCAACGGTCTCACCTACCTGTGGACGTTACTGGCAAGGGAAAGACAAAGGTTGACGACATACCAACATTCACAGACAATGGTAATCCACATCTATTTTTGCTCTATTGTGTGTGTCTGTTATTCATGTTTATGACATTTGTGTTGCGTTTTTGGTTTGTAGCTTCCATTGGTGTGGGCGGATATGTTTCTCATGGTAACTTCGCTGGTGACCGTGTTGCGGGGCTCCTTTCGCCTTCTCCTGCTCATGTTGCAGGTATTTCGTTACGCGATTGACTCATTTTTTCACTGTCACCATGTTTGTTGTTTCAGATAGTAATTTGACTTTTAACGTTATTGTTGCAGCTGAGGTTGGAGAAGGGGCCAGTACCTCTTTTATTCCTATTGCCAATCAGGGTCAGTCGTTATATGTTTATATACGTGTGGTGCGTGCTATTCGTTTATGTGTTCTACCAGTTTAGGTAGCTTGAATATTGTGTATTTTTTTTGCAGCTGCAACGCTTGGATCCGATACTCACCACGAGACTTAAATTTAGTTAATCATTATCGTAGCTGTCCTGAGATGATTAGATTAATGCGAAAGGTGGTATGCACATTCTTTTTTTATTTGGATTCAGTGCACAATATAAATTGTAAATTTTATTACGTTCAACGTTATTAGTGACTCATCACCTAGGAGGCAGGACTCATAACATGTCTTAAGTGTTATGTTACGGATCAGTAAGCCTTACTTCAATATGCTGATACATGTTTGTATCTTAAATAAGCTGTATACATTAAGACGACTACCTATTGCATGTTTGTAACTTAAATAAGCCATACGGCAAGACGATTACCGGTACCGATACCGATACCGGTACCCGAATCCCGTTCGGTACGGTACCGGTACCACTAATTTATGCTCGGGAAAAAATCGGTACCACTAATTCGGTACGGGATCGGTACAGTACCGGTACCGTGCTCATCCCTATATAAGATACAAAGCTCATGAAATTTACCATGCACGTTTCATAGAAAGTTTGTAGTGATTTATCGTATCTATGTATTCTTGATTATTATAACCTTATCTTGCGCTTTATGTATGCAGAATCGCAGCCTATGAATGGAGATGTTTGTCAGACTTCATTCACTGCCGACCGTGTTGCTGCTGGTGTTTCGCTGTCTTCCAGTTACGTTGCAGGTGCACATCATCTATCATGGAAATTCCAATCCATCTTCTAATTAAGTGATTTTAGAGCTTCAAATATGTAACAACTAAAATATACTTGGATCACTTTTGGTCCATTTGACCTTCATGTTTTTACCAATAGTTCTTAAAGTTCATTCATTTGAGCCGTTCACGGTTAATTAACCGGCAATAACCCGTTTTTAGGTTAACAGCTTGAAAATGATTTACTCATGTCTATTGGTTATTATAACCTTTGTCTTGCGCTTTATGTATGCAGAATCGCAACCTATGAATGGAGATGTTTGTCAGACCTCACTCACTGGCAACCGTCTTGCTGCTGGTGTTTCGCTATCTTCCGGTTACGTTACAGGTGCACATCATCTATCATGGAAATTCTAATCCATCTTCTAATTAAGTGATTTTAGACCTTGAAATATGTAACAACTAAAATATACTTGGATCACTTTCGGTCCATTTAACCTTTATGCTTTTACCAATAGTTCTTAAAATTCATTCATTTGACCCGTTCACGGTTAATTAACCGGCAATAACCCGTTTTCAGGTTAACAGCTTGAGAATTATTTACTCATGTCTACTTTTACCATTTCACTTCTTTATTACTATTTCCTTTCATTTGTTTATATATAAAACTGATCTTTCTCAAAAGAAATAGTGGCAAAACAATCCTTCAAAAAATAAGATAAATGTACTCATCACTTATCAATAGTTGTCCAGGTCCCAGTTGAATTAAGCAAAACCAGAAGTAGGTTCTTTCTACTACTTACTTTCTTTCAATGGCTTATATAATTTACACATTTCTATCATGACATACTTTTGAATGCCTAATACTTTTGTAACAGCAAAGTTTATCAATGTACGACCACTTTCATTTACACAAACTTTGCCTATATTAATAGTAGCTTACAGTGGTTTACAGCAATATTAGTCAACTTTCCACAAATTAAAGTGAAATAGTACTTGCCCTTGACCAGGTTTGAAGCGTTAGCATTGGATTGGTAAGTCGAGCAAACGAATTAGATATTATCGTGTGTCCAAATATAAATATTATAACTTACCTTTTATAATATATGTATATATCAGTTCTGTGGTCCATATAAATAAGAATTGAGATCTTTTCAGGTTTTATTTAAAGATGAAAGATCATTTTGGCTTTATTGTTAGTAAAAACTTAATTTTTAAGAAAATTAAAGTTTCACTACAAACAGTTATTATTATTTTACTGTTTTTACCTACAAAAGACAACATTAGAACGAATAAGAAATAATAAAAAAAAATGGAAAACAACGGGAGACCATGGACACTTCAATAGATTTTTGAGTGCCTTTTGCTTTGAGTTCGGCTGCTACGAGATAGTGACCCTTTGTAAATTCAGTTGACCATTTTTGTTGTATGTGGTCGTATCACATGAGTTATACTCATGATCCAGATAGGCAGCCAAATAAATGGGTTGTGTAATAGGTCAAAGTCGGTTGTTTTATAGGTCAAGTTTAGTTGACTAAAAATTCTAATCCAAAATTATTAAATTGTTTTTGATACCTTATTTTTTCAGCAACGGCTATTGGTTCTCAGGATCATTGCAGCCCTCCTCCTCTACATGTCGATGCATCAACTACTCATCAATGTCGGTATTCTCTTTATTTGTAGTAGTCACATGTGTTGCCTTTTGTTTCTGCCATAAACTTATGTTAAACTACCATCTTGACAGCCGAGTTATATGTCCCCGAACCACCTTCTCCTTCCTCTGCTGTGGGTGTTCAGCGGCCTATTCTGAGGCAGAGAACGGTTGCTCCATCAGTTGTTGGGTCATTACCCTTTGCGCAGCCATTGTCATCTACAACAACTACTCAATATATTGAGACTTTTTCATCGTTTTCTGTTTATGTATGGTTATAGTTCAGCTCCACTGGTATGTGTGTATTATTGATGTATTCTTTGATTGCTCCTTTTTCTTACAGGCCGCCGTCGTCCGCCCAGGCCAAGGCAAACACGTACGGCAACACGTTCAGCGACTCCCATGCCGGATAACAGAGGTACGTTTGTTGTTTGTTCTATTGAGTCATTCAATTTTTTTTAACCTTTTGCAATGTGGATTTCCTTAAAAGGTTTTTCTCTTATGTTCTATGCAGGAGCGCCAGATACATATGTGTCATTGGGGCCGTGTAACAAAATTTGTCACCATTGCAAGGCCCTGTTTTGGTTGGAAGAGAGGCTTAAACATGGGAGTGCTCGATTTCCAGAATATCATCGATGTTGTATGGGTGGTAAGCTGCGATTTTTTTTTCACCTTATTTCGTAGTCCCGGTACCGTACCGTATATCGGGATCGGTACCGTTTCGGTACGGTACCGGTACGGTTCCGGTTCCGTTCCGGGATTCGGGCCAAAATGCTCATCCCTAATCTTATATTAAGTTGATACCTTTGTTTATTTCAATTATGTTCTAATATTATATTGCCTGTACGATCATTCATGCTAACTATTATAGATACAACAGCTTTGAATGGTCACAATAAAAGCTCCTTTGGAATTTAAAGACGAGCATGTAAAGGAAGAAAATATAATGTCCAATATCGCTTTCTATGATGTTACGTGTTTTGGGATTGAACGGCGGCGACAAAGTTGAGACAAAATACACCTCAATAGCTGCTGAGTTCTATCCACGGCTACTTTCGAAAGAAGCTTCTAAAAGCGCTGCAGCATCATTCGTCTCAAACAGGTCAATAGAAACACTTAAATGCACATGTTTTATTATTTGTTGAAACCAATCTTTGGCATTTGTAACTCACTTTTTGTATTGTAAAGTTTGAATATTCACTTTTGTTTGTCAATATTTTGATGCATAAAGTGAAACCAATGTGGGACAAACAGTAGGGGATAGTTATTATATAATTTGTTGTCGTTCATGATGTCTATGGTTATAGGTTTCTTTGATTCGGAATGTGATTCTTATTTCATACTTAATAGTAGTAGACACCGAAACTGTGCTGCACTTCAGTTTTTTACGTTTCGTCGCGTACGGTGTATTAATCAACACTTTTCACAAATTTTAGAAACAAAAACTCTTATTCATATAATTATAACTTGCGTGCCTTTTTGTTTCTATTTTTACATTAAATTGCTCTCATAAACAGACATGAGAATTAGATCATTTAGCATAATATAAATAACTTAATTTCGTATTGTTCGATGACCGATCCTTTTAATCCAGTCCATATAACGACGGATACAGTAAAATAAAAGCACAGCTAATCAACACAACTAAGCACAGACATCCATAAAAATGTCCTTAAACACAATTATAATACATTCGCAAGATAACCATAGTAAATCCGCGGATCTAGGAATCACCAAATAACATGATAGAAAACATGATTAGAGTCGAAGACAAACCCAGCGGTTAACACTCTAGAAACAGAATTTGCCGTTCCCACATAAAAAAATTGAGCTTTACAGTTATATACGATAGTAATCACAGTGAATACGAAGATCTAGGAATGAATGGCAAGTTCATACACCCAGTATAAGGCAACCAATACGTCTACGTAACATAAAAGAAAAAAGGATTAAAAACGCACAAACCCACAACGCTTAGCATAAGTACAATGAGCAAATATAAACTACGATCTTAGTTACAGCTACATACGATATCAGAACCGAATAATCCCCGCCCCGCCGCAACGCGGCGGCCCAAAGCTAACCTCGTTACAAAATTGATTGGTAGGAAATGATGAAAGAGAAAAAGTGTATAACACTTGTCAAAATATGAATGGAGTAGGTCTATTGTTAGGTCTCATTCTTAGGCCTATATATCACTACCTACTTTTAATTTTTACCCCATTTGGCCCAAAATACTTGTACGGTAGCCCAAGAAAAAGAACACCCTAATTAAGTAAAACAGAAGTGAAAGCCACTGACACAAACACAAACACTCTTGACTAGTTGAGTTTATATCACACACATCTTGTCTTGTCTTAGGGTTTCCATATAGCTGCCGATGAAGAACCTAACAATCTGATCATTAAAGATGCAAAATGGTATTAATTTGATGCTAACAATTGAAGCTTTTTTGCATTCTTTTTGTTTTTTGGTGATAAAGTTTGGATCTTTGGGTGTTTTTGGTGTTATTTTGTGATAAAGATTGCTTTTTTAGATATGGGTTTGGTTTAATTGTATTTAATTTTGCTTAATTATAATGGGTTTGATTAGAAATTGAAAAAGATTCAATCTTTTTAGTTTCTTGATATGTTACTGTATATTTTGTAAGATAAAGATTTGATGGAATTAGTTTTCTTTGATAAGAAGCTTTAGTATGTTAAGATTTGTATTAGAAATGATAAAGTTTTCATTTATTATTATTATTGGTGTTAATATTTATTGATTTGAGAACTAAGATTTTTTTTTTTTTTTTTTTTTTTTTTTTTTTTTTTTTTTTTTTTTTGTTATAAATGTGATCAGATGGAATCATTTGTAAAATGGTTCAATTGATAAGATTTGTATCAGTTGTTGATTAAAATATATAATAAAACAGTTGAGATTTAAAGCTTTGGGTTAAAGATTTAAGCTTTAAAATATTTTGATTTGCTGTAACTGCTAAAGTTTCAAGCTTGAACACGTTGGTTTAAAGATTTAAGCGTTGAAATGTTTTTTTTAAGAAGCTTTAAAATGTTTTGGTCTGTTCTAACAGTTCAAATTTGTTATCCGAAATTAAAAAGCTTTTGTGTTTTCTAATATTCAAGCTGTAAAAGTTTTTCAAAAGATCTAAGCTTTGAAGTTTTATTGTATCGTAGGATTCAGCTTTCAATTTGGAGATGAGATGAAGAACCCTTTTCTTCTTCTGCAACAATCTGGTTATCGAGGATGGAAAAAGGTATAAATTTGTTATAAAACTTAAGTTCTGTTTGCTGTTAATGTTGTTGGTTCTATTTAAAACTCAGGTAAAGTTTAAATCTTCTGTATATATCGGTTGATTACAGCTAATTCGAAGATAAAAGTGTTTTATCATTGTGAATTTGATGGAATCTTTTGTAAATTGTTTAAAAGTTTATGCAATCTAATTGCCGTGAATAATTTAATCTTTAAAATGTCAATGATTGTTCAGATTTGTATCAGCCGTTCATCACAAGTCAATAAAATTCTAAGCGTCAAAGCTTTTATGTATGATTGAGGTCTTGAGAATGTCTTGGTGTTCTTATTGTTCAGATTTCTGTGAAAATGTTAACCAGATATCAAAATATCTTGAAGCTATAAAACTGAAAAAGATCAGCATGTCAAAAAGATTGTAGCTTTAACATTGGGTAGGACTTAAGTCTTTATAATGTCTAAAATCTGATTTGGGTGATTGTCTTAGCTTATCAGCTTATTGGAAATTTGATAAGCTCATAAGTTCATTCCTTATGTGCTTAGCCACTTGAGCTTATTGCTTGTCTAAGTTTATAAGTCGAAGTGAATAAGCTTATAAGGCATAAAAAATGAACGCTTATCAAATTTCTGTAGGCTCATAAGAGCATCATATAAACTAATACGAACACCCTTAAAAAATCTCTGGTCAAAAGTTGAAGCCTTCAAAATGTTTTGATCTCTTATTGTTTAGATTTGTACCATTGCTGATCAGAAAGCCCGCAAACTTTGGTTTACAGATTAAAGATTTGAAAATACTTCACCCGTTCAATCTGTTAAGATTTGCTGGCGGAAATCACAAAAATATACAAGCTTTAATACTTTCTCACAGTAAAGATTTAAGTTTGAAGTTCTATCTTATGATTTACATAACAGCGGGCAACCTTCAAATTGGATATGAGGTGAGATGAGAGGACCCTTTCCATCTTCTGCAACGATCTGATCTGATTATCGAGATTGGAAAAAGGTATGGAGTTTTTATTTATATTATTTTTTATTTTTTAAATTTTTTTTAAAGCCATAAATGAATTCACTACCAACGAATAAGGTTCCACATCCATCAAGTGACAAGAAAGAGCAATACAAGAGCAAAATATTGGACCAAAGAACGCCATGCACTAACTTCCAGCTATATCAATGTATATTTTTTTCTACTTCTTGCCCACTTGCAGTTTCCTGCTACCACAACTAGGTGGTTATCATCATCATCATCTCAGACTCGAGCTTTTGATCATGCAAAATGTCGATTCTGTCCTTCTTTACAAGCTCAAATTCTGCTTCTAGGTACAATGTAGTAGGGTACAAGTATGATAGACAAAATAAATGAACCTTTCTGCAAGTCCTCTAGATGGGAGAAGTTCAACTAACTGATGCTAAAATGTTGGATCTTTGAGAATCTTGTATGGGACTTCTGTCATAACAAAGAATCATTGGATGACGAGGGATTTATGTGTTATTGCTATTTTATATCTCGATTCCAGCTTCTTTATATGCTGCTGCCATGGTACTCGATGCTTCTTCAAGTGTTGGTCTTTTCTGAACAGAATTGAAGGCTATCACATTCATTGAATTGAAGGCTTCGGTTTCATCACATTCTTTGAAGGCTATTTTATATCAAGTCCTGCATTCACCTCTTTAACATCCTCCTTGATCCGTCTTAAAGAATCAAGAACACCAACATAGACTGTCTTGCCTTTCCTAAAGGTCGACTTTCAAAATAATGTTCAGCTGGTGCAAATCTAATCCAGAATTCTTGCCTGTTGTAGCTGCAGATGTAAAGGATGAATTTGCTAATATGCGTCCCTCTCTTACGGATATTCTGCCCTCGCTCGTGCAATATCAAGAGACTCAACGACCTCAAATTCATCACCCAGCAAATGGGACATTGTTTAATCCAATCACTTTTACTGGTATTGATGGTCCAGCAGCATCTACCCTTTTTCCAAAGGCTTCACCACAAACTACCACATCTCCTTTTTTAAGATTTCCTTCTGATTTATCAAGACCTACTCGATGACAGTACCCTTTGCGTTTATATCTTTTTGATGGCCACAACTATACTGATCTGGCATGGCTATTGCCTCAGTTGTTTGAGGGCGCATCCCATCATCATCAGCCACTACAATAATAGCAATATCTGGGACCCGAGCTCCACAAGTTCTCATTGCACCAAAAGCCTCATGTCCAGGCGTGTCAAGAAACACACATGGTCGCATAGTGCCATCAGTAACGGGATTCCTTGTGTACTCCCACCAGCTTCGGAAGCTGCCACCTTGCTTTTCCGGATATGATCCAAAAGTGTTGTTTTTCCATGATCGACGTGACCCATAATGGTGAGAACAGGGGGTCTATCTTGTAAATGGTCCAGGTCGTCTTCATCAAAACTTTCCTTCTTTTTCGCCATTTCTGATATTTCAGTTGGACCCACATCCAAACTTCCACATCATACTCCCTACAAACCATCTTCAGGTTGTAGTTACTATTAGCTCCAGTTAAACTCGGATAAAGTTTAAAATCATGGGATTATCACTGTTTCGAAGATGACTAGTTTTTTTTTTTTTTTTTTTTTTTTTAAGAATTGTGAATCTGATGGAATTATTTGTAAATTGTTCTAAGTGACAAGTCTTTACTCTTGTGTTGTTGCTGACCATAAATTGTAGTAGAACATTCAAGCTTTCGGTCAATAATTTAAGCCTTTTAAAATGCCTACTAAGATTCAGTTTTTATGGGTCATAGATTTAAGCCTAAAAAATGTCATGGTCTCTTCTGTTGCTGATTAGAAATCAAGTAAGATTCAGTGTTTAAAACCTTGGGTCAAAGATTTAAGTCTTAAAATGTCCTCATAAATTGTTTTTCTGTAAGTCAAAGAGTGGATTTCTATCACAATTACACACATTACTGCCTGTTGATTGACACAGTTTGGTTCAACTAAGGGTGCTCATTGGGCGAAAACCGGACCGAACCGAGAAAAACCGGACCGGACCGAGACCGAATCCGGCAAAAAACCTAGGTTCAACTAGTTGAAAATTTTGGGTGATCAAAAAACTTTGAAGTACACTTGTTGGTGTTACAGGTTATGTGTAAGTTTGGTTGATCACCAAGCATCTTCAATGAGAGGTCAAAGACGGGTTAGAAAGAGTTGAAAAAGACTTTTTTGAGCTATATGTTAGTATACATTAACCTATTGTTCAACCTATTATAAATGTGTATGTGTGTGTTGTAAATAGGTTGAGGTTGAGATGAAAAAGCTTTTGCATTGGAGGGATAAGTTGAAAAACGGTTGAAATTTTTTGTTTTGATGTGGAAAAAATTTCTAATCTTTTTATTTATATTTTTTAAGAAAATTGGAGGTGTTGTTTTTCATTAGAAAAGTGTTCGAAAATCTTGAAAACGCGTTAAGGTGATGTTGTATTTTATTATAGAGAAGTGGGGTGACTTGGGAATTTAAGGAGGGAAAACATGGGAAAGTATAAATTTGAATTTTCTACACTTTTCTGAAATCATCTTTTAAGTTTGAAAAGTAGATTTTTATTTTCTGGAAAAGAAATGTAGAAATCTGTGAATTTGAATATGCTTTTAGTTTTTCTAGTTTTCTTATACTAGTCATTTTTTGGGAAAGTCTTTTCAAGTTTTTAACTAAAGTTAATTATGGTGAAGCAAAACATTTTGTCTTATGTACAAGATTTTATACTAGTACATAGGATAGGAGACATGACCAAGCAAAACCATACACCACTATGTGTTTATGTACAAGATTTTCTACTGTATTTACTTTGGGTTATTTTTTATTTATAATGATAAAATATAAGCAGTTTAAATAAAATTAAAAAAGCAACACCTACTTTTCTTCTTTGGCATCTTTATGGGGAACATAAATATGCTTTCATTTTTTTTAGGGAACATAACTTCATTTTACTTTTTACCTACCTAACTCCCTTTATTATTTTTACCTACTTTATTATATAAATATACTAAAACCCAAAATATGATGTGCTTCAAATGATTGTACTTTGTGAGAATGAACAGTAAAACGGGCTCGAAATGGTTGTACTTTGTGAAAAATGAACAGTGCGAATTTTACACCAAACACAATCCTATTGGCTGAAACCCCAAATGACAACTGTTTGAAACACTGTTTATCACTGTTCATTAATATTGATCCGTTCCCGGCACTTTTCCGTTCCGTTTTCCCCTTTGATATTTCCCCCATTTTCCCTAATCTAGACCCTTCTTCTATCCTTCTCACTTCCTACAAAATTCTAGAGAATCCATTTTCACCATCAGTTCTTCATCTGCATTCTCAAAGAAACAATAAACACGCACTTATCATTCTGATTACATCCGGGATAAGCGATCCTAAGGAAACATGAAACTCCTCTCAAATTAGTTTAAAGGTATGAATTGTTCAATTAAAATTCACCGGATTTATTCTTTCTCCGGCCACCGACGACAGCTCCGAATGATCCGCCCATGGATCAGGTATTAATCAAACTTTATCTTACCTCGGGTTTGTTATATATAATTTTTTTTGTAAAAGATGGATTGATTAATTGATATCAGGTTATATGTTTTTACAATAGGTGGATTTTTTTTTTTAAATATAGGTTAATAATAATAATCACAAAACTATACAGATGTTTAATCATTTGAAAAAATCAGTTAGTTAATACATAAAATGTTGTCTTAGGATGAACTGTTATAAACTATTATCGTAGTTGGTTTTAGGTTGATGTAGTTGTATCATGTTATGTGAATGCTAACATATACAAAAGAGAATGTTGTCTTAGGAAGATGATGGATGAACAACCATCTTAAACTGTTGCAATATTTGACCACGCTCATTTCAATGCTTGATTATAGGGCAGCTAAGATGGGAACATTTTTACTGGTCCAGTACCATGTATCAAGTTTCACGAGGACACTCAACATAAAACATGGTTCGATAGGGACTTTGGTGGCTGTGGTGGCATTACACGGTTAAGCAGGTTTCATAAATTTGGTTCAGATTGTTGAAGTGGTTTTGGCAACTTCAGTGGTGCAGCAGACCGGTGTTGAATTTTGTAGTTTTGGGAAGGAATAAGACTGACTCCTAATTTGTGAAATAAGGTGAGTTGGACTTATTATCCTTATGTCAATTTAGATTGGCCTGCAGTTATACTTTTTAGGTATCCTTTGAGAAAGAGTGGTATATACGCCCTAAAAATTGTTGCTTAACTGCGGACATTATAGTGTTATACAAAATCTAGCGATATATGATCCGATAGTTGCATTTTAATAGTTTGCGCTTATAACATATATATATCAGTCTGCCCTTATTATGTTCCATCACAATTTTTGGTGTTTGCATTTTCTTATCACAATCTATTTGATTTGATTGTAAGAATTGAAGTTGTAATAATCACTTATGCTGATTCGGTTTACCGGTCTTTAGTTGAGTGACTTAGAACCTGGCCAGATGCAACAAGTACTAGAACATATTGTTTGAGTAGCGCGCTGATCTAATTAACAGCATTATTACCTAAGCTTAAGAAGTTAGTTACATACCTATTTATGGTTTCACTTACTTTAACACACGTTATGCTGCACCAACTTAGCCTACCAGTCGTGTTGTTAATATAAGGCACATTTTTAAAAATTTAGCATTTTGACCCTTTTTACTGTAATGGTCAGTTTTCCTAACAACCAGTGCGAAACCCGCATCATCTGTACACACACTTCCCTATTCTCAGTATATACTCTTTCTTCCCAAACCCACCCTAATTTACTGCAGTTTCACCACCAACAACGGCAACACCTATGTTAAGTTTGCCATTAAATGTTTTATACATGTACCACATTGATTTTTACAAGTTTTCAGAGATGCCAAAAGCTGTTTGGACAACATTAAATGGTATTTTATACGCTTTGTATGTGATGTTTGGACAACAGAAACATGGGTCGTTTGGAAACGCTTATATGCCATTTTAACTGCTTTTATATGTTGTTTGGACATAACCTTTACATGGTTAATTCCATATTGCAAGAATCATTATTTGGAGATGCAAGAATCAGAGGGTCAACCAAATTGAAAGCCACTAAAAGCTCTTAAGTTGTTAAATATTGAAATTCGAAATAGTATTGTGATAAAATGGTTCCTATAGTCGTAATTAAGTCGGCCTCCATTTCCTTGCATTGCCTCAGCAATTTATTGATTTGTAGCTTTTGTTTATACGCAGCGGAGACATCAGAAAATCCTGAAGTAGTGAAAAGATCCTAAGTTTCACTACTTCAAGCATTAGTGAATGTTAGGATCTTAGGATCTTAGGATCTTTGTTAAAGAATGTTAATGATAGTGTTAAAGAAGGTTAATGATAAATTTTTATTAACCTTACTTTTTTAGCTTATGAGGTTGGTTACTTGAGCTTATGGATTTGGAACTTACATACATGCATTATAAGATTTTTAAAATTCATATAATGGATGGAATGGATTTGTTGTGTAGTGATAGAGTAGGCACCTTAACTCTTAAAACTTTCAGTGGATCAGTGAGGCTTCTTATGATAGCGACTGAGAAGAGTTTAGTTGTAGTAAGATATCAATATATTAGAAAATGTATAGGCTGGTAAAGGCTTTTTTATAACTGTATAATATATTAATAAGGATAATGTTACCGAATCGTTAATTTTCTGATTACTACAGCTTTCAACGGTACAAAAGTTATTGGAGCTGGAATCGCATATCTGATTGTCGCTGTCAATTCTGATGTTACCGTTAAGTCTCATTACGAAATAGTAACTCTAACTTCTGCTGCTTCGATTGGTAAAGTCCTAATTGGTACAAAGGCCACACTAAAGGAAGTATGGAACATAGTTAAAGTGAAAATAATGAGGGCGAAGAGTAAAGTCCGGATTGGTGGATTCAAGATAATGTCGACAGAAACAACCCAATATAACTAAGACATGGAGGCTATGCTACAATCAATAGCAGGTTATTCTCACTCCAACTTCTTATAGCATTTCCTTCAAATTATAAACTATCAATATTCAAATCTGGTCTATTGCAAAACTAGGCAATATACCGATGTATGTTACTGATATGTATGTTCTTTTATGACATGAAACTCTTGAAAGAATGATAAAGATTTCTGTATGCAGGGCTTTATAATTATATCTTTGATTCTGGGAGGCGGGCTATACAATTTGGTGAAAATAATAGTGATCACAGTTAAGGCAGTGTGAAGCAGTAGCACTAAAGAAGACCTACTTCTAATAAAAGATATAGTAGGTAAGATATAACTTTTACCTGTCTACTTATGATTGAGGCCACAGACACAAATGGATTTGTTATGGGATTTAGTTACTTCATATAAAAATATGATCGTACATGTTAAAATATAAAATGATGATTATACTTGCTACTGTAATGTTATATGTTTAGCTCATGGCATGGTGCATATATCTGTTATATTTTTTTTTTCTCATTTTTCTTACATGCATAAACTGTTGCATGTTATCTGAAACCCTTACAATTTGTCCATTTAATATATTATACAAAATTATTACTTTCTTATACACAAGTACCTCGAGATCTTGGTACATCTTTGTTTTATCAAATTAGTTTAGGATAACTAAAGTAGGAGTCTTATATGTATGACAAAAGCATACTATATACCCCTTATGCCCAACACCTTAACATGCGCAATTCAATGTGATTGCTAAACATAACAAAAGGATGTCGTAGCAATGATTAAGATATCTCACTAGCATGTACAAAAGTAACATATTATTTAAAGGGTGTTTAGGAATCTATTTAGAAGTTGTTACCTCATTTACCTCAGTTTCAGTCGGTTTTGAAACACATAACTGAACTATTGCACTCTTACAATTATGGCATCAAATTATGAGCTGTTTGGATTAGGGGTTGTTTGGATGAGGGGTGTACTTTTCCCTGTTTTGAGACACATGACTAAAAATGTTTGCGTTGCTTAAACCTCTGGCATCAAATTAAGGGTTGTTTGGATTAAGGATTAGGTAACTGATATATACACTTTTGTTACAGAATCATGCAATCTCAGATTATAACTTTTTATATGATATGGTTTTAGCAAAAAAAAAAACCTTAAAAATGTAAGTAAAAATTGCAGAATTATTTATTTCAGATTCAACAAAATGTCTGAATGTAGATACTAATCGCACTCGCAAATCTGAGCCAAACAGTTTCACGGAAGATACTTCCCAACTGGTCTGCCTCGGGTTTGATGAACCAGCTCCACGCAACCGAGGTCGGTGTATCTTTTTCACATGAACAAACTGTTGGGAAAAACTTGAAGGTCATATTCACCTTTCATCATCATCTTTTTTTTTTTTTTTTTTTTTGGCTAAATTTGTAAATTGTACTTACTCGATCTGTCAACAATAAAATATAATCCAAATTGGCCTATTTTTACAAAATGGTTAATTTTTTTTAGTTGGGACATCTTCTTTTTCCAAGTTACGTGTGAATGGCCAAATACGGTTGGCATGTTTCAGATCATAAATGTTGCAAGATCTGATAATGGGTTTTTGGATACGTGTAGGATCTCCTGTTTAAAATGATTCAGTAGTTACAAAAGTCAAACCCGTATTTCATATACTGCATTAAACCAACTACCAAGCAACTTGCTGGAACTTATGAAAAGGATGCTGTCTTGGAACAGCTTAGATGTAGCAGAATAAAGAAGGTTAGTAAAGAGTCTAAGGACTTGCTGCATTCTGAGAACGCCATGTTAGTGACAAAGTCTACGGTAAGTAAAACAATTGTAAGAGGAATCTGTATATTTCTGTCAACAAAAATGTGTTTCTTTCAAGAGATAGAAAGTTGCCGTTCACTGCAATGTCTACATTGATCATATTTTACTTCAGTTTTGTATTACCTCGAAGTACCATGTTAGCTGTATTTTGCAACATCCTCATCTGGTCACACCTCTTTTTATTTGTTCATTTTTTTAGTGTTAATAATCGTGTTAATTAGCTCATTAAGTTATCAAATACACATGTTACAGTAAGAAGTTCTGGATAGAATTCGCATCCCCGCAGCAACGCGCGGGCTATCATGCTCGTTTCATTTAATCAATAACAACACCACATAAATATTTCTCCCATGACTTACAGTATTTTTTTCCCTGCAATCTTTTTAACTCTCTCTTACTTTTTCTTCATCTTCATTTCTTCTCTTAAACCAATGCAAAACACTTTGGTACGTTTTGTTGAACCTTCTTTCTACAAAACAAGTAAAAGTAAAACAAATATTGCTTTGAACCCATTTTTTTTTCCAAAAAAAAAAAAAAAAAAAAAAAAAAAAAAAAATCATCTAAGTAGTTAGAAAATCTGCATTTTTAATCTAACAAGGGAAACTACAAAACAAATTTTTTGATGTTTCCTTTGTAACCCAAAGTCCCCAAATCTTCCTTTCCATCATTGAAACACATTTTCTACATTTTCAACTAAACACATTCTTATTCTTGTACTTAAAAAAATTTTTTTTTTTAGGATGGTCGGAAACCTGGCGATGGCAACAGCGGTGGCTAACGATGGTGTTGACTTATTTGACTTCTATCTAGTAAGTGTTTTTCTCTTTCTAATCTATTATACCATTTCATAAATAACCAACAAATGACAGGAGAAACCCATTACTCCAGCCCAAGTGACATTTGACCCAGCTAACTAGGAGCCTCACTTTGAGTTGTGACCCATGAAAATACACATTTCATTACAATATATAAACCTCAAGAACCCTACCTCATAAACCTCATGAAAATACAGCAGCCATGGATTTTGTGTCACTCTTTCTCCGATCTTTTGTTTATTTGATGATTTATGCATACCTAAGTAAGTTTTTGTGTGGCTTTTGTGCTCTTGTGCTAGATTTTAGACTGTTTTTAAGCTAAATATTTGGTGTTAATGCCAGTTTTTAGTTTTGTCATGCTTGATATTATTGCTGTCATGTCTTATTATACTGTTGACATGCTGATGTTAGAGGGTGTTTGTTTTGGCTTATGGCTTATTTGGTTTTGAGCTTGTGTTTCATAAGCTCACTTTTTGTGGCTTATTTTGAACTTCTCAGCTTGTATAAGTTTCTTATTTTATAATAAGCTTATATAAGCCAAAAAGTTTCAATATAAACCACCAAAAGGGAGCTTATGAAACAAAAGCCCGAAACCAAATAAGCTATAAGCCGGCTATATAAGCCGAAACAAACACCCCCTTAGTGTTATCATGCCTGATTTTAGTGCTTTAATGCTGATATTAGCGTTCTCATGCTTGATAGTATTGCTGTCATGCATTTTTATAGTGTTGACATGCCTGATTTTAGTGTTATCATGCCGATATTATTGCTGTCTTGCTTGATATAACTGTTGTCATGCCTGATTATGTTATGATCCCGCTTACGGGTTATGGGTCTTTGTAGATAGAAATCAGATGAGGGATTAGAGTTTTTGTTTGTTGTTCTGCTTTTTTTTTTGATCAACTCTCGAATCTTTTAAACACGCGAGCGCGCACACACACACACTTCTCTAGAAAAGACATCTTGTTCTCCGTTTTCAGAATTTCATGTATAATGATAATTAGAAGATACAACTGCGTATCAGCTACAAACTTCTACTTAGACATAACTGCCTAAAAGGTGCATAACTGCAGAACATAATTGCAACATAGAAATTTTTATTATATTATTGTAGTATAACTAAGCTGGTAAACTAAGGCCATTTATCATTGCTGCTACTGCATGAACTTTTGGGGATATAACATACTATGTGGATTCTTGTGTTCTGATGCTGGATTTTAACATGTGCTTTTTATAGTTACATATGGAAGCTGGCACTCTTTTGGCCTGGGTCATCTCGTATGTGCTTGTTTGTCTATACTCGATTATTTGAAGCCAACAAAAAGCGTGCTGGTAAATTCTTTCTTTTGTTGGTTTTTTTCTATTTCAGTTGAGTTGTCAAAATACGTATATCTCACCTTGCAACATTTTTCTTTCTAGTTTGCCATTCCTTTCTGAGTGCATGTTCTGTATTTGACCTCCTGCAACGTTCTTCAGTAAATGTTGCAACAAGCTTCTCCTCTTGTTCATCCAATGCCTTTATCTTTGATTCAGCTTATTGTATCCTTCTTTCTAGCATTGAATTCTTGTCTCTAGTATAAATAAGATCTTTCAATAAACTCCCGACAAGATCACTTTCATTGCTTCCAGCTCTGAAAAGTAATTAACCTTAAAATAAATGTTGCACCAAAAGAAAAAAATATTTAGATAAGAGTCATTTAACAAACCTCAGCTTAAGTTCCGCGTTTTCTTTTCTTAATTGCTCAATCATCTTGCTATTTTCACCATCCCCATCTCCTGCACCTGCTCCACCACCCTTGTTTTCATCGGATTCATCATCGGATTCAAGATTAATAGTCTCCACCACATTCTTTGGGCGTGTCTTTTTAGTTTTACCAACAAATGAGATACCTTTCTTTGGAAGACCACAAACTTTTGCAGGAGCTGCCTTCTTACTCTGGCTTCGTATATTGTAAGCTGGAGAGGCCCTTATAGGATAAACACGCTTTATTGGCGAAGGCATTTTAACAGCTTCAAAATCCGGCTCCTCTATAGGTGCCCACTCTTCATCAGATTCATCAATGCTGTCGTCATCAGCACAGGAATTCTCTTCAAAATCAGATTCAAAGTCTCTGTCAAAACCTCTTCTAGAACCCTCTCCCGGGTAGACTGTCTTCTTCAGAAGGGTATTCAAGTTGCGCTATTTAATACTTGATAATCTGTTTTTGCGCTATGAAATACTTGATAATCTGTTGTTCCATTTTGCAGGAAATTCTCCGTCTTATGTTAACTCGATGCTGGCATTTATTGCGTATGGACCAGTTTTGTTCGACTGTCACAGTAAGAGGAATATAGGAGGTAAATCTAATCTTAAGTGAGAACTGGAAGGTGATCCAGATGTTGTAGAAGATGGGGGAGCTATAATTGGTGTCTAACAATTTCGTGCTTAAAGTTTCTGGCCGAGAGAATGGTTGGAAAATGAGAGAATACAAGTCGATTGATCCTAAATATACCTGTTCTCAGTCAGCATTATATTTTGTCTTCTTAGATACTACTGCTTCAAGCTCACCAATCAATGATAAAGGCAAAGAAAGAGCCAGTTATGATGATACTAGCAACATCAGGAGCAAGATAAAAGATAATTGGAAATCTCGACCGTGTTATCCCCAAAAAAATGGTTTTTCTTTGAAAAAATCTTTAAACCACTCTGTTGGGCGTGAAAACGACTTGAATACCCTTCTGAAGAAGACAGTCTACCCGGGAGAGGGTTCTAGAAGAGGTTTTGACAGACTTTGAATCTGATTTTGAAGAGAATTCCTGTGCTGATGACGACAGCATTGATGAATCTGATGAAGAGTGGGCACCTTTAGAGGAGCCGGATTTTGAAGCTGTTAAAATGCCTTCGCCAATAAGGCGTGTTTATCCTATAAGGGCCTCTCCAGCTTACAATACACAAAGCCAGAGTAAGAAGGCAGCTCCTGCAAAAGTTTGTGGTCTTCCAAAGAAAGGTATCTCATTTGTTGGTAAAACTAAAAAGACACGCCCAAAGAATGTGGTGGAGACTATTAATCTTGAATCCGATGAAAACAAGGGTGGTGGAGCAGGTGCAGGAGATGGGGATGGTGAAAATAGCAAGATGATTGAGCAATTAAGAAAAGAAAACGCGGAACTTAAGCTGAGGTTTGTTAAATGACTCTTATCTAAATATTTTTTTCTTTTGGTGCAACATTTATTTTAAGGTTAATTACTTTTCAGAGCTGGAAGCAAGGGTGGTGGAGCAGGTGCAGGAGATGGGGATGGTGAAAATAGCAAGATGATTGAGCAATTAAGAAAAGAAAACGCGGAACTTAAGCTGAGGTTTGTTAAATGACTCTTATCTAAATTTTTTTTTTCTTTTGGTGCAACATTTATTTTAAGGTTAATTACTTTTTAGAGCTGGAAGCAATGAAAGTGATCTTGTCGGGAGTTTATTGAAAGATCTTATTTATACTAGAGACAAGAATTCAATGCTAGAAAGAAGGATACAAGAAGCTGAATCAAAGATAAAGGCATTGGATGAACAAGAGGAGAAGCTTGTTGCAACATTTACTGAAGAACGTTGCACGAGGTCAAATACAGAACATGCACTCAGAAAGGAATGGCAGGTTAGAAAAATCGAACGTTGGAGACTTTAAAAAAGTTCCGTTGGTTGTAAGTGAGTGAAGAGATTTGGGGTGAGAGGTGTGTTGCCGACCCCCTTAGTATACATTAACCTATTGTTCAACCTATTATAAATTTGTATGTGTGTGTTGTAAATAGGTTGAGGTTGACATGAAAAAGCTTTTGCATTGGAGGGATAAGTTGAAAAACAGTTGAAATTTTTTGTTTTGATGCGGAAAAAATTTCTAATCTTTTTATTTATATTTTTTAAGAAAATTGGAGGTGTTGTTTTTCATTAGAAAAGTGTTCGAAAATCTTGAAAACGTGTTAAGGTGATGTTGTATTTTATTATAGAGAAGCGGGGACTTGGGAATTTAAGGAGGAAAAATATGAGAAAATATAAATTTCAATTTTCTACACTTATCTGAAATCATCTTTTAAGTTAGAAAAGTAGATCTTTTATTTTCTGGAAAAGAAATGTAGAAATCTGTGAATTTTTGAATATGCAAAACATGGCCAAAAATCATCTTTTAGTTTTTCTAGTTTTCTTAGAAAATTCTTCTGGAAAAGGGAGCTTTTTCTAAAGCAAAACATGGCCAAAAATTATACTAGTCATTTTTTGAAAAAGTCTTCCAAGTTTTAACTGAAGTTAATTATGGTGAAGCAAAACATTTTGTCTTATGTACAAGATTTTATACTAGTACATAGGATAGGAGACATGACCAAAGGAAACTATACAGCCCTTCTACTTTATGTGTTTATGTACAAGATTTTCTACTGTATTTATTTTGGGTTCTTTTTTATTTATAATGATAAAATATAAGCAGTTTAAATAAAATTGAAAAAGCACCACCTACTTTTCTTCTTTGACATCACTTTATGGGGAACATAACTTTATTTTATTTTTTACCTACCTAACTTCCTTTATTATTTTTACCAACTTTATTTCATTTAATCAATAACAACTCCACATAAAAATTTCTCCATGACTTATTTTTTTCTTTCAATGTTTTTTTATCCCTCTTACTTTTTCTTCATCTTCATTTCCACTCTTAAACCAATACAAAACACAACACAACACTTAGGTACGTTTTGTAGACCCTTTTTTTCTACAAAACAAGTAAAAGTAAAACAAATATTACTTTGAACCCTTTTTTTTTCTCCAAAAAATCATCTAAGTAGTTAGAAAATCTGCATTTTTTAATCTAACAAGGGAAACTACAAAACAAATTATGGTGAATCAAAACATAGGGAACATAAATATGCTTTCATTTTTTAAGCTAAACATGGCCAAAATTATACTAGTCATTTGTTGGGAAAGTCTTTTCAAGTTTTTAACTAAAGTTAATTATGGTGAATCAAAACATTTTGTCTTATGTACAAGATTTTCTACTGTATTTATTTTGGGTTCTTTTTTATTTATAATGAAATTGCAATCTTTTTTACCCTCTTACTTTTTCTTCATCTCCATTTCCACTTTTAAACCGATACAAAACACAACACAACACTTAGGTACGTTTTGTAGACCCTTTTTTCTACAAAACAAGTAAAAGTAAAACAAATATTGCTTTGAACCTTTTTTTTTTTTTTTTTTTTCCAAAATATCATTTAAGTAGTTAGAAAATCTGCATATTTTAATCTAAGAAGGAAAATTACAAAACACATTTTTTCTTCATTGAAATGTCTTTTCTGCATTTTTAAATAAACACATTCTTATTTATTTATTTATTTATTTATTTTTTCAAATTTTAGGATGGTCGGAAACCTGGCAATGGCAACAACGGTGGCTAGCGGTGGTGATGACTTCTTTGACTTCCATCTGGTAAGTGTTATTCTTTTACTAAAGAAAAATAATAGTACAAATCATTCTTCCAGCCCAAGTAAACTATCATCCAACTGGGTGACCCAAATAAACTGTCCAAATGACTAGTATCAGAACCAAAACCCTGATTTTCACACTATATAAAGGTCTAAACTCTAAAAGTCACTGCCACATTTCTAAGTTTCAGCAGCAGCAGCTGCCATGAACTTTCTTGATAATTTTTCTCTCATTGTTTGTGTATATGCTGCTTTACTGCTACCTATGTAAGCTACTAAATCCACTGTGTAATTTTTGATACTCCGTATTAGGGATTTTATGTGGGTTTTTATAGGGGTGGCAATTTCTGACCCGACACGAAACCCGACCTGAAACCGACACGAAAATTAACAGGTTCGGGTTGAGTGTGAATAGATTTCGGGTCGGGTTTGGGTCGACCAATCTAACCCGTTTATTAAACAGGTCAGGTTCGGGTTGGGAATAAATTAAACGGGTCGACCCGCTAACCCGTTTAAGATTTTTTCTTAAATTAAAATTTATTTATATTTTATTATATGGGTTAAATGGGTTAAACGGGTCAACCCACAAACCTATTTAACCTATTTAACCCATTTAATGTGCGAACTTTATTATATAAACGGGCTACATGGGTTAACCCGAAACCCGTTTAACCTATTAAACCTATTTAACCCGCCAACCCAAATATATATACGGGTTAAATGGGTCAGGTTCGGGTTATGCGTAAACAGGTTAGGGTTGACATAGCTGACCCGATTATTTAAATGGGTCAGGTCCGGGTTGGGATTTTCTGACCCGCCAACCTGTCAACCCGAACCCGCCAACCCGAACCCGACCCGAATTGCCACCCCTAGGTTTTTATGTCTGAATATTAGGGGTGGCAATCGAGTCGTGTTCGTGTTGACATATTCGGGTTCGCGGGTTGGCGGGTTGAAATAACCTCAACCCAAACACAACCCATTTATTAATCGTGTCAAGAAGCTCAACCCTAACCCAGACCTGCATAACACGTGTAACCCGTTTGTGACCCGTTTAACCCGTTTAAGTAAATAGGTCAAGTTGTGAATAAGATTTGTGGTTTGTTTATTTAACTAGCTTAAATGCAAAAATGATATAAGGATCTAAAATATGATAAAAATAACATACAAATAACTACACGACAATTTCAATGATATTTGAGTTATAAGTTATAAGCGTCAATTTCAATAAAATATGAGTTATAATCATAAGAACATACCAAAATACATTTAATCCATATCCAACATTAAAACCAAGTTATATATTTTATTTTTAGAGACTTATATACTTAAACGGGTTCACGTGTTGACCTGTTTAACACTTGCTCAACCCAAACACGACCCGTTTATTAAACGGGTTAGACGGGTTGACCTGTTTTTGACCCAAACCTGTTTATCCTTAACCCAAACCTGTTTAACTTCATGTCGGGTTCGTGTCATTTATCGTGTCGTGTCGAGAATTGCCACCCCTACTGAATATTAGAGGTCTGGAAATCTGGAATCTAGTGGTTTTACCCTAGATATTAGTTTGGTTTATGTTGATATTAGGCTGATTTTATTGTTTTGTGATGGGGTTTTTTGTGTTTTCATGCTCGATATTAAGTTGTTTATGCTGTATGTTAGCTTTTTCTTGCGAAATATTAGTGTTTTTATGCTGGTTTTGAGTGCTCGTTATGCTGGGTTTTAGTGTTCATATGCTGGTTTTGAGTGCTCGTTATGCTAGATTTTAGTGTTCTTATGCTGGTTTTGAGTGCTCGTTATGCTGTATTTTAGTGTTCATATGCTGGTTTTCAGTGTTTGTTATGCTGGATTTTAGTGTTCTTATGCTGGTTTAAGTGTTTTTATGCTTGCCTTAACTGATGTTGGTGTTTTTATGATTGTTTTTGGTGTTCGTTTTTGGATTTTAGTGTTATACTGTTTAGATTTTAGTGTTTTTTTGTTAGATACAAGTGTTTCGTAAAATTTTATGGTGCTTTGCGCTGTATGTTTCCAATGGTACTGCTTGATTTTAGTGTTTAATGTGTTTTGCTTCTAAGTTACATAGAAAATCATATTATAATAACCATCGATGGTGTTTTTGCTGATCTTAGAACCTGTTACGGAAAAGATCTTCAAGTATTTTTGCCACTTAGGATTAATCACATTTACAAGCACATTACTAAATGTTTCATCTTTTATTGTTTAGCGGTTCTATAGTTTTTGGTTTTCCATGTATGAGACTGCTAAAAATTTAAAAATTCAAATAAACGCAGCCACTTCACTAATTTAAACATGCACCTTTCACAGTTACATATGGAAGCTGGCACTCCATTGGGCTTGCACACATCATCTGTGCTTTTTTGTTGCTTCTTAGGAGTCTTAAGCTGCCGACAAGCATGCTGGTACATGTCACTCTTATACTTCTTTTTATTATATGATTCTTTCTATTTCAGTTTAGAATTTTGGATGTCAGAAAGCTTGTATCTTACATTGTAAATTTTTTCTTCTTAAGTTTGCTACAGTTCTTTTGGGGACCCTAGTATGTTCTCAAAATACTTGAAGAGTATGGACTTATGTTATGTTATAAATTTTGTTAACTTTTTTGGTATTTGTTTACAGTCTGTTTGGGTACTTATGACCTTCCCGACCCCAGCAATCAATGCTCCCGAGCGCTTGGCTTTTACTATTGCAAGGGCTGTTGCAGAACGCGTTGGAACAGATGTCTTCGTTTCTTTTTTCACCAATTTCCTTTTCCTGGTGCTTTACTATCTACACCGTAAGTTCAAGCTCTTGAAATCTTTTAACTGTGGCATATCTGCAGATAGAATTTTGTATATCGGATTTCATTGATTATGAATCTACTATATGTGCATATTAATTACGATATCGCCATTCATGCTGTTTTTTGTGTTCTTACTATCTGATTTTGCCGTAGTCTCTTTACTGGAGAGTGTTTTGTTTATTATGTGCTGTTGTAGCTTTTTGTTCTATCATACGTGGTTGCTTCATATGTATTAAGCGATATCATATGGTTCTGAAATTTTATAAAAAAGTGGATGTTTTTATGAATCTACTATATATGCGCATTCTAATTAAGTTATTACTATTCATGTTTTTTGTGTTCTCAGTCGTTGATTTTGCTGTAATCTCTTGGCAAGAGAGTCTTATGTTGTTTATTATATGGTGGTGTTTGTTCTATTTTATGTGTGGCTGTTTCGTATGTATTAAGTGTTCATATCATCTGTTCCTGTTTCTAAATTCTCGTATTTTTTTTGCTATAATCTCTTTCCACAAAAGTTACTCTTTGTTTGAAACAATCAAACATATAATATTGCTTAAAACATCATATTAACCAATTGTCTGTATTTACATCCGTTTTCGCAGTTAAAGTTGGAAGCTACCTTTTTTCCGGGCTGGCTCATTTACTTTGTCTTATTTTGTTGTATCTTGAGAAAGTAGCACCATGAAAGCGTATCATGGTACATATATTTCTTGTGCTTTTTCCATATGAGTTTAGATGTTAAAAAGGATTACTCTTACTTTGCTACCTTGTTTCTTCTTAAGGTTGCAACTGTCATGGTGTTGACCATTGTCATTTCGTCTGAGGACCATCCTTCCAAGATACTTTACAAGTTTGTAATGTTGGTTACCATTGTGCCCATCTGTGTTGGAGTTGGAGTTGCTGCGGTATGTGTAGTTTTCTATCAACAATTTATCTTCTTTGAATCTTGTTAACAACTTTTTTTTTTTTAGTTGCTATTGGTACAGATTGCTTTTGCGATTGTCATCTCTTCTGAGCAGCTTAACCGTAATATTGTGAGGCCTGTTACAGCATTTATATTTGCGGATAGGAATCTTGATGACGGGGCAGCTGCTGGTCCAATTAATAATATTAGGAATGAAATGATTGCTCCTACCACTGGTCATCCGGATACAGTCTTTGGTCGATTAAACTCTCAAGAAGGTTTTGTTACTCAAATGTGTGTTATGGAAGCGGATAATGCTGAACGTCCAACTGATGAGATGATTGCTCCTGCCACTGCTCGTCCGGCTACAGTCTTTGATCAATTGAATTCTCAAGAAGGTTTTGTTACTCAAGTGTGTGTTATGGAGGCAGATAATCCTGAACGTCCAATTGGTGAGTCAGATAATACTCGATTTCCAATTGCTGTTGAGTCAGCTAGCGATCAACAGAAAAGGTGGTGTTGCTGCTTTCATTGGTGTTAAATGAACATGTCTTTTAAGTTAATTTTTGTGGAACCTGACTTTTTGGTGAATGCGGATATGTCTTGCCGGTTTTTGTATAACAATGGCTTTAAATTCTGGACAATGGCATTCCTCCTTAATCAATTATTGCAGTATCTTTTAGCCTTTTTACTATGTCATTTATTACGCATTTGCATTTGTCTTACATGTTCACGGACAGGGCTGAGTTTCTGGTTCCTTGTTGAACTAGTTTTTTTGCACAAAACTGGTTTCAGAGATCAAGCTGGTGTCTCATTTAACTGTTTAAGCTGGCTGAGTCAACCCGACTTATGAAACATGTATGTTATATGCTCGACATCTAAGGTTGTCGTCATTAGAACCGTAAAGTTAGTGTTTATCCCTGTTTAAGCTACATACAGTATAAGTTTACGGAAATTAGAAAGCTAACGACACCTGCTTTCTTCTGGACAGTCAAGATCGATTTCATGCCAGTACAGTTTTGATTTGTACGTGTTTATCCCTTTATATACCTTCATTCAGTTTAACATAAAACATCTTGCGTTGAAGTAAATGATACGCGAATTGACCACAAACAATTTTCTTGAACATGATCAACTAGATTATCTACAAACTTAATCATCTAAAAATTACATAAAAAGACACATTGAAGATGTAAAATAGAAGCATGACGGAATTCACGCTGTTAGAGAATGCTATAAAAAAAAATACGAAATATCAAATACGTAGGGAGTTTAAATCGATTTTCTACTGGTAGCAATAGAATATTAGACAAGCCGAATCAAAACAGTGGCCATAAACTTATTTACTTGCTAGCATTCTGATGAGCCGGATAAACTTCGCTAGTTCCCTCTCTTCATTGCAAATGCAAATTAACACGACCACTAGAAAAATCGACTCAATGCATAAGAAAAAGACCAGATGGCAGGTTTGGAATGTTGGACTTTCAAATATTGAAGCTGGAGTTATGGTTGAGGTTGAGCGCGATAGGTATGCTAAGACTTGAATGATGATCTTGTCGTTGTTGATTTCGACCGTTCCACTAACAGAATAATGAGGCCCAGTGTGGTTCAACTTGACCACCGAGTAACCATGGCTAGACTTTGTTGCATCGACGGGTGATGGTGCGTTGCATATGATGTAATCTTCTTGCTTTATTTGAACCACTAAGCTCTTTTCAGCCTCGTACATATATACTATAAAACCAACAACCAGCACCAATGACGACACGTATTATATAAACTTAGTTTTAAACTAGCTATTAAGTGTTAATAATGTATGCATATATGTATATATAATTCACTTACCAATGGTGTCCCCAACTTGTAAACGGCTTCTTTCGTTCCACTGGTTACATGTCGTTGATTCAACTACAAACTCGTTAGATGCATCAATGTTGTGGATCAACAACACAAGACTTAAAAGACACATAAAAACCATGGATTTTGCCATTGAAAACCTGTGATCAAAATTTGTTTCTGTGCTTAGAGCTAGAAGCTTTAATTAAGTCGTAAAAAAGAAAAAAATAACTTGTGAGAGTAAAAAGTATCGATCTACATATATAGAGATTATTTTTTACGAGTATATGGATAGTTTTCCTAGCATAGGGTATAACCATTAAATTTGGAATAGATTTTATATTCCATATGTTCCTGGGATTTATTTTTAGACTATGGTAACAGTGCATGAAGTAAATCATATTGCCTATTTTTCTAGATGCTAAATACGCTATCAATAGAATATTAATATATTATACTTTTGTAAAAAAAATAAAAATAAAATAATAAAAATAAAAATAAAAAATAAAAAAAAGTAGAAAAAAACGTACTAGTAAAAAGGCATGCTATATTCTCATTGGTAAAAGGTGTGGATTCAAAAAAGAATGAAAAGTGAATAGTAAACACGCGTTAGATTTTTTACTTTATTTTATATATATATTTTTTTTAAAGCTTCGGTAGTAGAAAGAAAAAGTTAGCTTATGTACTAAAATCATGTTGATTGAGTATGTTGATGTTAATATTATGTTATTGACCAGGTTATCCGGGTGGATTAACAAACCATCCTTGTGATGACTCCGTCAATAACGTGTATAAATGATTAATTATTTTTTAGAAGCTATTGTTCATGATACTAGCAGGGTACCCGCACGTTGCAGCGGTGGATACCCTGAAATAATATGTTCAGGTTAATCATGTATTTTAGTTTATAATGTTCCTTTTGACAATAAATTTACTGATATCAAGAATTTCATGTGACGTATTTCAACTTTAATTAAGGAATTTATTTCGTCTTTTTGGGTCTTTTTTAAAGTCATTCGTATAACATGAGCCTGTTTGGCCCACGCTCGTTTAGCCTGTGCCTGTTTGGCTCGTGCTCGTTCGGTCTCGAGTCTGTTTGGCCCGCGCCCGTTCAGGCTTGAGTCTGTTTGGCCCGTGCCTGTTCGGGTTCGAGCCCATTTGACCAGTTGCCCTTTCGGGCTTGAAAATTTGTATAATGTGCTTTATTATTTGTATTAGTAACATTTAATGCAGGAATTGTGTTTAAGTTGATCGTACAATATGCTTGATAATTTGTATTTCTTATGTAAAAGGTTTTTTAATAATTGCGTTAATTGTATTTATTGACAATTGTTTAAAACAACTTATCAATGTTATATACATATGATAAAAATCTATAGCATACTTGGGTCTGTTTCTTTTTTTTTCACCTGTTTGCATCTTGTATCTTTTTCTGAACAACCAATAATTGTCCAATACCAATAAGGTAAATAACCATTTTACCCTTTTATACCCAAATTGAATTCAACCTGTTTGTATAATTAAATCATGAAAAACAAAGTATATCAATCTTCACTCCAAACATATCGAATCACATAAACTCAACAGAAATAAAAAGAAAAAAACAAGTGAACCACAAATTCCATCTTGATTCTTTTAAATGATAACCAGAACTATTTTTTTAAAAGGAAAAAGTAAAACCGTAATCATATAGAAGTTGGCACCATCTTCTTCATAAACCCAAGTTTCCACCAACCGAAGCAACATCGGTGTTACACAATTTCGATTCTCTTATCTCAATGAGTGGAAAGAAAAAGTAAAACAAAACCTTGAGGGAAGCAGCATCGGAGTGAAGAGGTGAACCCCGACCGAAAGGAGTACGACTCTGATAAGAACGTCGGAGACCAAAAAGAGAGGGTGACGGGGGCGATGGTGGTTGTAAGGAAGGAGATTGTTGTAATGGATGACTTTATAGATATCCTAAATTCAAGGTCACTCGTAACATTATCGCTGATGTAGGAGGTGTGATGATGGATGAACGGTGGTGGTGCGGATGAGCGGTGGTGGTGCGGACGAGCGGCGATGGTGTTGCCGGCGATGTGAATGGGAGATTTAGGTTGAGATGAGGTTTGTGTAAAAGAAAATGAAAAGGAAGAGGGGTATTATTGTAATGGATGGGTAATAATATATCCTGGACTCTCTTCCACATTTAGGATTTGTGTTTACAAAAAGTTAAAAAGAAACACCCAACTTTTCTTTCTCTATTTAGGTTTGTTACCATCTAGGATATTAAGCAAAAAAGAAACACCCCTTTACTGTCTTACTCTATTTTTCAATGGGCCATCAGAGAATTTGTCAATTGGGCTTTAAGGAAACAAAATTTTTGAAAATAATATTACGGAGCGATATTTAGGGTATACATTTCATTTCGCCGCTCTCTATCAAAACAATAATTTTCTCTTCATTCTCTTTTTTCATTTTCTCTGTCATTCTCATGACTGTCTCTCACTTTCTTTTGCCAACTGTTTGCAACGGAGCAAGATTTTGGATAGAGGATTATGCAACGTTTTTCTATACGATAACAAGAAGTAAATGATTTTGGGTGATAAATGTGGGTGTTTTGGTTATTTACCCCCAAATCCAATATCACGTTTGCAAAAAGCATGTGGGGTGCTGCTTTTACAAAACTGCGTTTTGAGCATATGAAAATGCAGAAAATCGATTTTTAGTTCTTTCTATCCAAACACTCATTTTAGATTAAACGCGTTCTAAAAACGCAATAATCAGATAATGGGCCAGTAATTTTCATAATGATTTGATTCTCATGATTTTGATTTTTCGGATATTGAAAGACAAGATTAACTTGTCACAGATCTATGATGGGTCGGAATTAATATGGATGGGTTTTAATGGAGGGTTGTACATTCTGTTTAAATGATTGTAATATTGGGTATAGGGGTGTTTTTAATGCTATTAATGTATAAGAGAAATGATTAGGGTATCTTGGAGTCATTGGTGGATGAGGACGTTCTTGGTTTTGATAACAATGGTAAGGGGTCACAAGATCAGCCTATGAGTAACATGGAATCGCAGGTGCCGGGTGAGGCTTCTAAGTCGTCTACTATCCCATCTTCTAGTACTTCTGCAACAAAGAAGGCGTCTGAGCAGTCTACTATCTTATCTCCATGTACTTCTGCAACGAAGAGGGGTAACCCATTTTCTAAGGTGGGTGAAGTAGTCGTTTCTGAGAGTGATGAAGATGAGGTGTATGAGCCTAATGATTATTTGAGAGATGATTATTTTTCAGATGAGTATGCGGCTCAGGTAAATGATTTACCGGGACAATTCAAGGAGTTCAAGCTTCAAGGCCGTGCTAGGAAGTAGTATTTTATTTTGTTTTCTTCATAAGATTGGCATGTCATCTTATGTTGTTTATTCGTTGTTCTAGTTGTTGGTAGCTTGTGGTTCATTTATAGCTTGTCATAAAGGATCTAGGGTAGTTCAAGCGGTTGCTTGAGGTTAATGTGGCATTTCAGCCATATTCCATTGTACTTTAAAAGTTTTATTGGTTTATATATTTTACCAGGGTGGAAGTTCCCTTTTACCCAAAAAAAAAGAAATGATTAGGGTATAAGAGAAATGATTAGGGTATAATATTGGAAGCCTAAACTTATGCCTAATTTATGTGCCTAAAGTAGGTGGCATTTGTTCATTGGTTCATGATGAAGTGGGTCCCTCAATTACAACCAATGAAAAAGTGACGCCAATTTAGGTATAAAATTAGGCATGAGTTCAGGCATCCCAATCATTTCTCAATGTATAATTCATAGGATTTTGGTCTGAATTTCGTTCTGTGCTAATTTTTGTTGTACACAATGCTTTGGTTGTTGTAATTATGAAAATTGCTCAATTTAAAATGTTGTAAACCATGCATCATTTTTTGTACATCTGAATTTTTTGGAGAGAGAGAGTCATTCCTCCATTATAAGTAGTATAGATTTAGAGTATTTATTACACGTTAGTATGAATGTAGAATCATTTCATGATTAAAAAGCTTCTTGGATTTAATTAATTTGTTTTGCTTGCCATTGGTTTTTAGAAATGATGGGTAAACTTAAATATATGATTAATTTCATGTTTAAACTTATGTGGCATGATCTTGTTAGTTTGTGAATAAGTGGTCCCTTGATTGCAGCCAACAAGATGATGTCACACAGGTTTAGGCATGAATTTAGACACATCTTTTAGGCCTCCCAATCTCCTCTCTTTTTAGGGTGTTTTGGTGCATGTTACCACTTCGCATTTGTCATAAGGTGGCTTACATCATTTTCACCGTTTGGACTTGCTAGAAATCTTTTTAGGCGGGTTTCTAGAAATGATATGTACGATCGCCACTTTTCCTGCTCCCGCGACTACAGTCAGGGACGGAGCAAGGGAGGTTTCCGCGGTGTCAGGGCACCCCAGGGATTTTTTCAATCTAGTGTTAATTTTTGAAAAAAACATCAATTTTCCTAAAGTTATCTTAAATGCACTCGGTTTATCAAAATATGTTTTAATATCAGTGTTCATTTTTTTTCACACGATCATATTTAGTCCTGGTTCCGTCTCTGTACAATTTTTGGAAGTTTTTTCTCACTTGACTCGTATAATGCTAAACGGAAAAGGTGGTTTGATGCGTTGGATGTTGCTGAGCCTGATAATGCTCATCACATTGATTTTGTTTATTCAATAATGTAATTACAATTTATATAGAATACGGAGTATATTTTAGTATGCTACTTTTGTTATCAGTCCTATATATTTAGATATTTCAGTTATAGCCACTTTTTTTTTACCACACCTTGTACGTATTTTCCATGTACATTCGCAACGCATGTTGTTATTATTTCTTACTCAATAGTTATCACAGGTAACAAAATTTAACTGAAAGCACATAAGTTTATGAATCAACATAGGTAACATGATTTAACTTGAAACAATTATATTGCCAAATTCCTCACAGGATAATGCATGAATTAATGGAAGAAACAAGTTGGCGTTGTACAAGAAAATGATTAGGAATACAGAATAATAAGATCACACGATCAGATTATTAGAGCATTGGCCATGGAACTATTTCTGTACTCAAGTTGTTAATCGCCTCAATTCGCTGCTTCTTTTGACTCTCCTAAAAAATCACAACTCCAATCCACACCATGAACAGAACCAAAAACACAATGCATGAAGTAAAGCAAGCGAAAAAAAACAAAATATAAGCCAAAAAGGAGGTTTTGCTGCGTTAGTTGGTGTTGAGCCTTATAATGCCCATCGCATTGGTTTTGTTTATCAGATTATGTAACTACAGTTCATATGTCGAATGTAATTTCAATTTGCTACTTCTGTTGGAATATGTAAATCATAACAAAGTATATAAACATAAAACACATCAAGCACACAGCGGAATATGATCAAATACATGTAATTAAATTAACCGAATATAAATGAATGCGTACCTTTGTGATTTCTGGCAAGAACAAGAAATCAATTGAACAAGAACTTATAAACCCTAATTAGGGTTTAATGGGGATCGACTATGGTGTAGTCGAATAGGGCAATCACCACGTTAGCAAAAGTATGCCAACACTTCGTTCTTGAACACACGTATTAGTAGCGTTTCAATGAGAAAAGCTAGGTTCTTAATTCACAAACAAACCAAAAACTATGTTTAGAAGATCGTGTAGGAACCCTAGAAGGGTGTAGTTGATCAACTAAACAAGAATGGTTTTGAGCTTAGAAATCTAGTAGGAACCCTATAAGGGTGTAGTTCGATTTCTAACTCAAGAGGAGAGAAGAGAAGGAGATTAGGTTTGCATGTGAACCAAGGGATGATTAGAATGAACAAAGGGGTTTGTTTATATACTAATCAACATCTTGGAGCTCAAGAAACAAACCCTACACCCTAATGGGTTGGGTTCGGCCGAACATGGGTTTTACAAGCCCATTCCATGTTTTTCTTGAACTCTATTTCAAGTTCAGTCCTTCATCTTTCCTCCAACGATCATTTAGTCCAATTACCGTTAACTACAAACGACCGTTACGTGTTTTGTTTGTGAAATTAATAATTATTCATAATTCAATATAATAATTATTAATACATTGAAACTCATACGTAATGTGTGCAATCCCGAAGTCTCGTGTTCGAGTCCGGACATATTCATTAATTTTTATCCGTTAAAACTAACAGCTCCCACTCGGATATACATTAATGTAATAATGACAATGGTTAGTCTAGCATAACACGCCAATGTCCCCAGAACGATCACGAGTATGGTTTCCTGGAAAAAACCACATTTGATGATTCATCATCATACTTATCCTTTTATTTCTAATACCCCGTTAATATGGATATGGATCTAAGTCATTCCATAATTAACTTTGTGTTTCTCGTTATTTATGATTGAGCAAGATTACCAATTCATCTGAACGTATTCCAGATAGACCTTGGGCATGGCCATGCAAACATCTTGTCAACCCTACGAGGGGCCCAACAGTATTAAACTTCAAAACAAATTTGAAGGAAACAAATCCTGTGTTGACTACAAGCATAACCTATGAACTTCGCATCACCTCTGAAAATAATCCTTATAACTATCAGTTACGGATAGCGTTAGACTATCTCACAAAAAATGAGCTACATCCACAGTAGTTACCTGGTATCTCAAGTCTGAAGATAAATATTCATGATTTACTATAATGACAACATCCATAAGTATAATCATGTAATTGGGATTTTGTCCTATATTCAATTTTTCAATTATTGAATATCATGTGAATTTGGCATATCTTCGCATCAATATACTTTAAGTATATTATACCAAAACTCAGATTTGTCTTAATTCAATGATACTCCCATATCATTAATTGACAACGGACTATTTAGAATAACATAACATAAGTTATTCATGGATTAAACATGCAAATATGGGATACAATCTATTATTAATGAAAACAAACGTACTCAGTATTTTAATTCATTATTTAAATAATAATTGCTTAATATCCCTTTATCCAAATACTAAATAGATCAATGCATGAAAAATTCTCGTTAATGAATTTTGTCTCAAGTAATAACAATCATACTTGTTGACAATTATGCCTCAAGTAATGATAATCATACTTGTTGACAAGACATTATTCAACTAACTTTGATCTATCGGAATTTTGAGAATACTTATTTCAAGAATTCAATTAACGAAATTCTTGTATATGTGCATTCAAATAATTTGATATAACCACATAATACATCATAAAGTGTATGACATCCTCAACATTCAATTTATGATAATTAAACTTCCAAACCTTTTAAAGTTTAAAGTATTCTTATTCTTTAACGTATAATGCAACTATGCTTTTCGTTAAGCATAACTAGTACACATGGCTATTAACAAGGATGAAATCCTTCCATGACTAGTATTGAGTGTCATCTCAATTTTATTAGCATTATTGTACCAATATGCTCCTTTTCGTAAACTTTAATGTGTAATATTTTATGCCTTCCAAACTTTCAAGTTTGTTGGCTATAACAATTTTACAAATTGTTCATCTATAGAATCTAGAAATTGTTCCAGGCTAAGGATGTGATTCTATATCCAAATATATTCCTTTAGAATATTTATTACACAACTTATCTAATATCTTTCAATTAGATATCAATGTTGTCAAATCATCTTTTATCAAAGCATGCTATAACAACAACATGATGTACATGAAAAATTCTTGTGTCCAACTTAAATTTCATTCATGTACCACATATCCATTTTAAACTTTCTAAATGATATATCATGTTCTATTAGATTCATTTACCGCACATGTTTACATCAATAAACATATATTCAAGGTTGTATGTTTTACTTATTAAATCTTTCAAGTAAAGTTTCATTCCAAGTTATGACTTAACATTTAACTTATATAGAATGTTACTTCCTATATGTTATACAACATATATGATTTAAGTAAGTAAATATAATACTCCCACTAGCTTTCAGAATTACTTATGAGTTATCTTATTTTAAATTATAAATCAAACATGGATTTAATATTTTAAACATAAGACTTATCTCCTTGATGCATGCATGTATCCATACTTGGATTCTTGCATTTTGTATACTTTCAAAGATTAAATGAATTCATAAAACTCTTAATTACTCATCGTCCTCACTTAAGTAATTATATAAGAAAGATGTTTTATAATCCAATGTCAAATTTCATATTCATAAAAATGAGTATGACAATTACCATATTTATATCTTTAATGTGATTAGAAAAGAGTATTCAATCATAGTTAATTACTTAAGTATGATTAATAATCTTGTCATAAGACATGCATTAAAATATGTATACAATTTTGTCCATATGATTCTTTATGCAAAGATTTAAACCTCTAGGGGTTTTCTTCTCTTGAAGAAACTCATCTTCATTAAGATAAACCAAGTTTTCAAAGTTGACTTATCTTTATGGACAACATCTTAACATTCATAGTATGAGCAATTTACCATAATTAGTAAATGCGTCATTATGATTAACATGCTTACTTTGATCCTGTAATTCATATTACTCAGCATATCAATCAAATATCTGAGACATCCCTACAGATCTATGAATGAGAATTTCATCATGTTGAGGTTTAACCTTTACATTTCAAGCCTCATCATGATTTTCACTAGTGTGGTCTTTAGAAGATTATATATTTTGTAATTTTTATCTTTCAAGATCTAAACAAAACTCCCACTTGCCTTTTGTATTTTATCTATAAATACTTTAGCAAGATGAGCAACACTAAATCGTTCTCATTTGGGATATTACAAAACCATTTTACAGTTCCTGACTCTTGTTTGTTAAAACTACTTATTAACAAAATCAGAACTTCATTTTAAGACTTTAATGTGATTCATCACATTCCATAATGTCTTATTTAATCTTCTAGGTTGGAGTCTTATTGAGTATATTCAATCCATACTCAATTTTCTAACCTTGATAACTTTTGGAAGAAAATAAGTCATATTTATCTTTTAATCAAACAATATAACAAGAGTTTGATTTTTCCTAACTGAACACACCACCAACTTGTGATGTTTCATTTGAATTAATATTGTGAGACAAACTAACAATATGTAAGATAAATTTATACTCCTTTTGGCTTACCTATTTACCAACTAAGTCAACTTAATGGTATAATAGAATTCCAAGCCAATTGCATGCTATATAACATAAGTACCCTTTGAACAAGTCACTTCATGCTCATGTCTTAAGAAGACATAAACTGTTATATTCCCACTTTATGTTATTAATCATTGATCAACTCAATGATTCTTGTTTAAAACATAACAAGTTAACGTCTTACTTTATAAGTCTTGTAATAGTTAAAAGACATCATGTTTATAATAATATATAAACATATATAACTAAAGTATTTGTGAACACCACCATTTGGTTTCAACAGTAATTTGAAGTTAATTTACTACTCCATTTGTTTATGTCATTTTATGAATTTGTCCAACTTAAGAAACTACAAACTCACATAATTTCATCACATCAGTTGATCTGCAAGTAATGAAATCATGTAGTTTACCTTTCCATTGCAATCTAGCCAGGTTACACCTTGACGTAAATTGTAAATTCAAGTGTTTCTTTAATTTGAATATCATAAGACATAAAAGTAGTCTTTATAATAATCTTGACACATGTTCTACATAAGATACCTTTACACATTAAATGTATAAGTCCTATTAGAACATAGATCTCTTACCTTGCAATTAAGAGAATCCTTTAATCATATTTCTATGTATTGTTCCTTTGCACACAATAAACAATTCTCCCACTTGTGCGTTGAACAATATCATGTAGTTTATAAACAACACAACATACGTTTGTTTATGTGATTCAATATGATTTGTGTCATAAATGAACAAGTAGATGTAGGATTACTTTGTCTTATCAGGAAACGCATATGGCTATCCTAAGAACATGAGTGTCTACAATTGGAAAGTAATTATCTTGAAGATAATCTGAGATACTACACAGAAATTATGTCTTGTAGCTCCCACTGAATTAGAGAACATTACAATAACTCCATATTCAGTAACACAACACAACGCTTCCACTAGATTTGACAACATTGTACGTGTTTCATAACCAGTGAAAATAATTTGCTTGTTTTTACTTTCCTACACATCTAAAATGTGTATTCTACTATGTTTATGATGGTTTATCCATCAATGATATTAAATTGAAGAATTTTGGGCATGAAGCTTCTTCCTTAATAGGGCTACCATCCCCATAATGGTATGTAGCACCTTTAAAGCACAACAACTAGATAAAATACTAGCTTTGCCTTTTACCAATTTTGCGGTAATCTGTCCAGCTTCTAATAACTCATATTTTCCATTTAACCAAATGCCTTGTTTGTTATAGAAGAATTCATTCACCAAATTAGGGTAATGAAATTTCTATGGAAAATAAGATGTGCTATATCCTTAAGTATTAAAGATTGCTATGAGTTATATATTAGAATGTAGACAATTCTAATATTCCTGTTATACCTTTCTCAATCATGAAAAGGAATAGGATTAAGTCTCATTCTTCTCTCATGGAAAATAGACTTTGTATATTTTCAGTAAATTTTCTCGATCAAACATTATGTTTGAATGCAGAATTAGATCAATTTACCAATTTAAGACCAAACCACGTTTACGGCTTTAATGTTGCATTAATACATTAAAAGAATTACAAAATTCAATTTTAGTATTTTCGATAATTAATTTTCAAGAAAACTAAATACCCATGGTTCATAATCATATAACCATTTAATTTTCACTAAAAAACTAGGATCCAAATTGACATAGGTTCATCACATCAGTTGATCTGCTAGTGATGACGGTATTCAATAAGGTACGAGTCGAGCCTCAATTGCCAATATTCAATTGCAATTCCTAGAATCGATGGGATTCACATATTTGCCAACCGCAATTGCAATGTAACCATGTTTTATCCCCATCTTCTTATGCCTTGAATGATCAGTCCCACTATCAACTCAATTAAGTTAACCAACTTAAGAAACAGCAAACTTACATAATTCCACCACACCAGTTGATCTGCTAGTGATGAAATCATGTAATTTGCCCTTCCATTGCAATCTAGCCAGGTTACGCCCTGACGTACACCCAATTTTAGGTGTTTCCGTTTCATTGGATGACATATAACTTAAATTTAAGGGTAATAAATTTGATGTGTGTAATCAAAATATATGTACAAAGATGTCATGCATTCATCTTGTAGCATATGTTTTATGTAAAAAACCTTTCTACTCATTAGTTTCTTTACGAGCTTAAATCTCCAAAGTTTTGATTGAGGCGTTGAGAAATTTACAACTTTGCCTTAAGTGCTTCATAGTTATCATGGATGTTAGGTAAAACTAAAATTTGACTCACATGCGAGCATTAAGCCAGAATGGAGGCTATCTAAGGCCGCAATTTAATGCATAGCCAACCTTATACCCACTTTAACAGTTTGTCAAAATTAGTTTCACCTTCAACCACTTAATACAGTCGCGATCAATCAATCAAAAGTTCAAGATTTATATGTAAGCTCAAAACTAGATTTCACCATTATTAAGTCCGTTTAATATTTTATTTTGAAATTACCCTTTTGTTACTATCATGTCACATAACATATAAAACAAAAGTAATTAAATAAAATAAACAAATAACAACAATAATGGACATGCAAATTAAAATCAATTTAAAACACACAATTGATTAATACACGATTTTAATAGGGTCTTCCCTAATTTTATAATTAATTAAATTTAGTAATCTTTATGGTCATAATATTTACTAAACAACAATATCAATTATAATCAAATCGCATAAAATAAGCATGAAATCACTATAACAACACATGCATGGTTTGTCATGGATGCCCACATTGCACATATTATAAAAAATAATCATATCAATTAAGGAACGCAGCCAAAACGGCATATCATAAATACCCATTTATATACACATAAATATTACATGCAACCTAGGGTTTCTACAAGTTTTATAACAAAATTCAGAAACCCTAATTTTCTTTTCAAAAAAAAATCGACATACTTAAATAAAAGTCGACATTAAAAAATACAAAATTCTAGGGTTTATGAAAAATTTAAAAAACATAAGAACACCAAGCATGTAATAATCATAACGATTCAATTTTATGTGTTTCGGTAATTAATTACAATGTATTAACGGCTCTTGATGTCACTGTTGGAATATGTAAATCATAACAAAGTATATAAACATAAAACACATCAAGCACACAGCGGAATAGGATCAAATACATGTAATTAAATTAACCGAATATAAATAAATGCGTACCTTTGTGATTTCTAACAAGAACAAGAAATCAATTGAACAAGAACTTATAAACCCTAATTAGGGTTTAATGGGGATCGACTATGGTGTAGTCGAATAGGGCAATCACCACGTTAGAAAAAGTATGCCAACACTTCGTTCTTGAACACACGTATTAGTAGCGTTTCAATGAGAAAAGCTAGGTTCTTAATTCACAAACAAACCAAACACTATGTTTAGAAGATCGCGTAGGAACCCTAGAAGGGTGTAGTTGATCAACTAAACAAGAATGGTTTTGAGCTTAGAAATCTAGTAGGAACCCTATAAGGGTGTAGTTCGATTTCTAACTCAAGAGGAGAGAAGAGAAGGAGATTAGGTTTGCATGTGAACCAAGGGATGATTAGAATGAACAAAGGGGTTTGTTTATATACTAATCAACATCTTGGAGCTCAAGAAACAAACCCTACACCCTAATGGGTTGGTTTCGGCCGAACATGGGTTTTACAAGCACATTCCATGTTTTTCTTGAACTCTATTTCAAGTTCAGTCCTTCATCTTTCCTCCAACGATCATTTAGTCCAATTACCGTTAACTCATACGTAATGTGTGTAATCCCGAAGTCTCGTGTTCGAGTCCGGACATATTCATTAATTTTTATCCGTTAAAACTAACAACTTCTTCCGTCCTATTTAAAATTTTCGGCTATTGGTAAATTTTATTACATGTTGGTTACACACTTTATATCTAATTGATTTGTAATAGATGAAGTTTATGAATCAACATAAGGTAACACAATCTAACTTGAAACAATTATATTACTATCAACATAATCGATAAGATAAGCTACCAAATTCCTCACAGGATTATATGCTCGAACAAACGATTAGGAATACAAATTATTAAGTTCATACATTCGGAGATAAATAGGAACATTGGTCATGAGAACATTGTCCATGGACCTATTTCTTTACTCAAGTTGTTGGAAGGTGTTTCCGTTTCATTGGATGGCATATAACTTAAATTTATGGGTAATAAATTTGATGTGTGTAATCAAAATATATGTACAAAGATGTCATGCATTCATCTTGAAGCATATGTTTTATGTAAAAAACCTTTCTACTCATTAGTTTCTTTACGAGCTTAAATCTCCAAAGTTTTGATTGAGGCGTTGAGAAACTTACAACTTTGCCTTAAGTGCTTCATAGTTATCATGGATGTTAGGTAAAACTAAAATTTGACTCACAAGCGAGCGTTAAGCCAGAATGGAGGCTATCTAAGGCCGCAATTTAATGCGTAGCCAACCTTATACCCACTTTAACAGTTTGTCAAAATTAGTTTCACCTTTCAACCACTTAATACAGTCGCGATCAATCAATCAAAAGTTCAAGATTTATATGTAAGCTCAAAACTAGAGTTCACCATTATTAAGTCCGTTTAATATTTTATTTTGAAATTACCCTTTTGTTACTATCATGTCACATAACATATAAAACAAAAGTAATTAAATAAAATAAACAAACAACAACAATAATGGACATGCAAATTAAAATCAATTTAAAACACACAATTGATTAATACACGATTTTAATAGGGTCTTCCCTAATATTATAATTAATTAAATTTAGTAATCTTTATGGTCATAATATTTACTAAAGAACAATGTCAATTATAATCAAATCGCATAAAATAAGCATGAAATCACTATAACAACACATGCATGATTTGTCATGGATGCCCACATTGCATATATTATAACAAATAATCATGTCAATTAAGGAACGCAATCAAAACGGCATATCATAAATACCCATTTATATACACATAAATATTACATGTAACCTAGGGTTTCTACAAGTTTTATAACAAAATTCAAAAACCCTAATTTTCTTTTAAAAAAAAATCGACATATTTAAATAAAAGTCGACATTAAAAAAATATAAAATTCTAGGGTTTATGAAAAATTTAAAAAACATAAGAACACCAAGCATGTAATAATCATAACGATTCAATTTTATGTGTTTCGGTAATTAATTACAATGTATTAACGGCTCTTGATGCCACTGTTGGAATATGTAAATCATAACAAAGTATATAAACATAAAACACATCAAGCACACAGCGGAATAGGATCAAATACATGTAATTAAATTAACCGAATATAAATAAATGCGTACCTTTGTGATTTCTAGCAAGAACAAGAAATCAATTGAACAAGAACTTATAAACCCTAATTAGGGTTTAATGGGGATCGACTATGGTGTAGTCGAATAGGGCAATCACCACGTTAGCAAAAGTATGCCAACACTTCGTTCTTGAACACACGTATTAGTAGCGTTTCAATGAGAAAAGCTAAGTTCTTAATTCACAAACAAACCAAACACTATGTTTAGAAGATCGCGTAGGAACCCTAGAAGGGTGTAGTTGGTCAACTAAACAAGAATGGTTTTGTGCTTAGAAATCTAGTAGGAACCCTATAAGGGTGTAGTTCGATTTCTAACTCAAGAGGAGAGAAGAGAAGGAGATTAGGTTTGCATGTGAACCAAGGGATGATTAGAATGAACAAAGGGGTTTGTTTATATACTAATCAACATCTTGGAGCTCAAGAAACAAACCCTACACCCTAATGGGTTGGTTTCGGCCGAACATGGGTTTTACAAGCCCATTCCATGTTTTTCTTGAACTCTATTTCAAGTTCAGTCCTTCATCTTTCCTCCAACGATCATTTAGTTCAATTACCGTTAACTACAAATGACCGTTACGTGTTTTGTTTGTGAAATTAATAATTATTCATAATTCAATATAATAATTATTAATACATTGAAACTCATACGTAATGTGTGTAATCCCGAAGTCTCGTGTTCGAGTCCGGACATATTCATTAATTTTTATCCGTTAAAACTAACAACTTCTTCTGTCCTATTTAAAATTTTCAGCTATTGGTAAATTTTATTATATGTTGGTTACGCACTTTATATCTAATTGATTTGTAATAGATGAAGTTTATGAATCAACATAAGGTAACACAATCTAACTTGAAACAAATATATTAGTATCAGCATAATCGATAAGATAAGCTACCAAATTCCTCACAGGATTATATGCTTGAACAAACGATTAGGAATACAAATTATTAAGTTCATACATTTGGAGATAAATAGGAACATTGGTCATGAGAACATTGTCCATGGACCTATTTCTTTACTCAAGTTGTTGGGTTGTTAACCGCCCCGATTCCCCTCTTTTGACACTCTATAATAACCAATACGCCAATCCACGCCACCATCGAAACCAAAAACACAATGCATGATGTAAAGCCCAGAGCGAAAAAAAAACAAAATATAAGAATCCTTCACTCTCAGATATAGCTAGAGTTTGAGCTTGAGGTGGAGGTGGAGGTGGAGGTGTAGGAGAACGCCTTTGACCAGCTATAACATGAATGATAATCTTGTCGTTGTTGTTTTCGACTATTCCACTAATGGAATATTTAGGCCCAGTTTGGTTCAACTTGACCACCGAGTAACCATGGCTAGACTTTGCTGCATCAACGGGTTATGGTTCGTTGCATATGATGTAATCTTCTTGCCTTATTTTAACCACCAAGCTCTTTTCGACCTCATATACATATGCTATTAGAAAAAAAAAAAAATCATGAATAACAGTGTAAGAATCATGTTTTGAAATAGCTATTAACAAATTGTAAACGGCTTTTTTCGTTCAACTGACTACATGTCGTTGATTCAACTAGAAACTCGTTAGATGCATCAATGTTGTGGATCAACAACACAAGACTAAAAAGACACATAAAAACCATAGATTTTGCCATTGAAAACCTGCTATTAAAAATTGTGATTTCGGTGCTTGTAGCTAGAACTCTAGAAGCTTTAAGTCGTGTAAAAAAAAGAACTTGTGAGAGTAAAAAAGCATCGATCTATTGACATATATAGAGATGAAATGGGCCGGATGTTATGACAAACCAAACTTTGGGCCCAAAATCAATTTTGAGTATTTACTCAACGTTTTTGTTTGTTAAAAATTTGCAATTTTGCATGTATATTTCTTAAAGTTAATTACAAATTTCGTCTATTTGGTTTACATCTTTTTCATCATTCATCTTTATACTTTGAAAATTTCACCGCGCGTACCTGTTGTCTATTTTTAACGGACCAATCCTTTGACCAAACGTTCGTTAGTGTCATTCCGTTAAGTGCTAACGAATGTGGGTAATTCCGTCTTTTGAACCCTTCATCTTCAACCTACTACTTTTTTTTTTTTTTTTTTTTTTTTTATCTTGATTTTACTTTTTCTTTTAATTTAAATTTATTCCAACAACAAACCAAATACAAACAAATGTATCCACTATATTACAGTGGACTCAAGGAAAAAGCAAGGATACAAAAGAACTAGATACATACTAGAACGAGTCAAGCTTGACTCGACTCGTTTCCATTCTACCTTTCGATTGATGGCTACTCACGTATAGTTAGGCCAAAAGCCTTTTGGTTCTCGCGTAACATACTTCACTTAGCCAATGCATGCGGTCTGATTAGTGATTTTTAATCGATCATGTACCATGCCAATCCCGGTATAAATATAAACGAGTAGTTTGCGTTTTCTTTACAATTTCTTACGTATGATAGCATACTAATTAAGTTATTACTATTCATGCTTTTTGTGTTCTCAGTCGTTGATTTTGCTGTAATCTCTTGGCGAGAAAGTCTTATGTTGTTTATTATATGGTGTTGTTTGTTCTATTCTATGTGTGGCTGTTTCATATGTATTAAGTTGGTGTTGCTGCTTTCGTTGGTGTTAAATGAACATGTCCTTTAAGTTAATTTATGTGGAACCTGACTTGGTGGTTGAGCTAAGATAATGCTCAGGACTTGGAATTTGGTGAATGCGGATACGTCGTAGCGTACATTTTTTTGTATAACAATGGCTTTAAATTCTGGACAATGGCATTCCCTCCTTAGTCTCATTTGTTTTATCAATTATTGCAGTAGTATGTCATTTATACGCATTTGCATCTGTCTTGCATGTTCATGGACAGGGCTGAGTTTCAGAGATCAAGCTGGTGTCTGATTTAACCGTTTAAGCTCGCTGAGTCAACCCGACTTATGAAACATGTCTGTTATATGCTTGACATCTAAGGTTGTCTTCATTAGACCTGTAAAGTTAGTGAGCTAAATTTACTGGCTTAAAGTATCTGAATATGCCTCATGTTTAAGCTACATACAGTACAATTAACGGAAATTAGAAAGCTAACGACACCTGCTTTCTTCTGGACAGTCAAGATCGATTTCATGCCAGTACAGTTTTGATTTGTACGTGTTTATCCCTTTATATACCTTCATTCAGTTTAACATAGAACATCTTGTGTTGAAGTAAATGATATGCGAATTGACCACAAGCAATTATCTTGAACATGATCAACAAGATTATCTGCAAACTAAATCCTCATATAATCATCCAAAGATTACATAAAAAGTCATTGAAGATGTAAGATAGAAGCATGACGAAATTCATGCAGTTAGAAAATACTATAAAAAATACGAAATATCAAATACGTAGGGAGTTTTAAATTGATTTTCTACTGGTAGCAATAGAATATTAGACAAGCTGAATCAAAACAGTGGCCATAAACTTATTTACTTGCTAGCATTCTAATGAGCCGGATAAACTTCGCTAGTTGCCTCTCTTCATTGCAAATGCAAATTAACACCACCACTAGAAAAATCGACTCAATGCATAAGAAAAAGACCAGATGGTAGGTTTGGAATGTTGGACTTTCAAATATTGAAGCTGGAGTTGTGCTTGAGGTTGAGCGCGATAGGTATGCTAATACTTGAATGATGATCTTGTCGTTGTTGATTTCGACCGTTCCACTAACAGAATAATGAGGCCCAGTGTGGTTCAACTTGACCACCGAGTAACCATGGCTAGACTTTGTTGCATCAACGGGTGATGGTGCGTTGCATATGATGTAATCTTCTTGCTTTATTTGAACCACTAAGCTCTTTTCAGCCTCGTACATATATACTATAAAACCACCAACAACAACGACACGTATTATATAAACTTAGTTTTAAAGTCGCTATTAAGAGTTAATAATATATGCATATATGTAAATATATTTCACTTACCAATGGTGTCCCCAACTTGTAAACGGCTTTTTTCGTTCCACTGATTACATGTCGTTGATTCAACTACAAACTCGTTAGATGCATCAATGTTGTGGATCAACAACACAAGACTTAAAAGACACATAAAAACCATAGATTTTGCCATTGAAAACCTGCTATCAAAATTTGTTTCTGTGCTTGGAGCTAGAAGCTTTAAGTCGTGAAAAAGAAAAAAAATAACTTGTGAGAGTAAAAAGTATCGATCTATTGATATATATAGAGATTTTGTTTTATGAGTATATGGATAGTGTTCCTAGCATAAGGTATAACCATTAAATTTGGAATAGATTTTATATTCCATATGTTCCGGGGATTTATTTTTAGACTATGGTAACAATGCATGAAGTAGTAAATCATATTGCCTATTTTTTTAGATACTAAATACGCTATCAATAGTAGGGCTGAGCATCGAGCCGAATCCTGACCCGTCCCGACTCATCCCGCAATCGAGTTCGTGCAAAAAACCCAAGCCGAATACCGAACCGAATTGCTCGGTTTAGTCGGGTTCGGTTTCATCCTGACCCGTCCCGAAAACCGAATGTCTGAAAAATCAAAACCGAATACCGATCCGAGTATGGTCGGTTCAGGATTAGGATTCGGATTCGTGACGTTTGGTTTTGGTCTATTTTTCGGGATTGTATGGATTTGGTCGGTTTTGCTCACCCTTAATCAATAGAATATTAATATATTTTACTTGTGAAAAAAAAAAAAAAAAAAGGTAAACCAGAATATTACATACTACTAAAAAAGCATGTGCGGATTCAAAGAACGGTGGCTTAGAAAAAGTGAATAGTATACACGTGTTAGAAACATTTTTTTGATAAAAGCTTCTTTCTACTCCCACATCGGTAGTGGAAAGAAAAAGTTGAGAGCTTATATGCTAGAGTCATGTTGATTTTGTATGTTGATGTTAATATTATGTTATTGACCAGGTTATCCACGGGTGGATTAACAACCACCTTTTGTGATGACTTCGTCAATAACGTGTATGAATCATTATTAATTATTTTTTTTAGAAGCTTTTGTTCATATGATATTTAGAGTATTTATTACATGTTATTATGAACGTTAAATCATTTCATAGTTAAAAAGCTTCTTATCTGTTAGATTCAAAGCATCCAACTAATTTGTTTTGTTTGCTATTGTTTTTTGGCAGATGATGCGGAAATATAAATATATGTCTAATTTCATGTATAAACTTATGTGGCTTGATCTTGTTAGGAATAAGTGGGTCCCTTGACTGCAACCAACAAGATGATGTCACACAGGTTTAAGCATGAATTTAAACACATCTTTTAGGCCTCCCAATCACCTTTCTTTTTAGGGTGTTTTGGTGCTTGTTACCACTTCGCATTTGTCATAAGGTGGCTTACATCATTTTTACCGTTTAGACTTGCTGGAAATCTCTTTAGGCGGGTTTCTAGAAATGATATGTTCGCCACTTTTCTTGCTCCCGCGACTAGGGACGGAGCAAGGGAGGTTTCCGTGGGTGCCCGAGCACCCCATGGAATTTTCAATCTAGTGTTAATTAAAACATCGATATTTCCTAAAGTCATCTTAAATGCACTCGGTTTATCGAAATATGTTTTAATATTAGTGTTCAATTTTTTTATGTAGCCGGTAATATTTAGTTTTGGTTCCGTTCGTACTTCAGTTTTTTTTTAAGTTTTTTCTCACTTGACTCGTATAATGCTAAACCGAAAAGGTGGTTTGATGCGTTGGATGTTGCTGAGCCTGATAATGCTCATCACATTAATTTTGTTTATTGAATTATGTAATTACAATTTATATTAGAATATATTTTTAGTTTTGCTACTTTTGTTATCAGTCCTATTTAGATTTTTCAGTTATTGCCACTTTTTTTACCACACAAATTCTACGTATTTTCCATGTACATCCGCAACGCATATTGTTATTTCTTACTCAATAGTCATCACAGGTAACAAAATTTAACTGAAAGCACATAAGTTTATGAATCAACATAGGTAACATGATTTAACTTGAAACAGTTATATTGCCAAATTCCTCACAGGATAATGCTTGAATTAATGGAAGAAACAAGTTGGCGCTGTACAAGAAAATGATTAGGAATACAGAATAATAAGATCATACGATCAGATAATTGGAGCATTTGGCCATGGTACTATTTCTGTACTCAAGTTGTTGGGTTATTAATCGCCTCAATTCGCTGCTTCTTTTGACTCTCCTCAAAAATCACAACTCCAGTCCACACCACGTACGAACATAACCAAAAACACAATGCATGAAGTAAAGCAAGCGAAAAAAAAAACAAAATATAAGCCAAAAAGGAGGTTTTGCTGCGTTAGTTGGTGTTGAGCCTTATAATGGCCATCACATTGGTTTTGTTTATCAGATTATGTAACTACAGTTCATATGTCGAATGTAATTTTAATTTGCTACTTTCGTCTTCCGTCCTATTTAGAATTTTTAGTTATTGCTAATTTTTATTATATGTTGGTTAAGCACTTTGTATCTAATTGATTTAGAATAGATGAACCTTATGAATCAATATAGGTACGTAACACAATCTAACTTGAAACAATTATATTACTATCAGCATAATCAATAAGATAAGCTACCAGTACCAAATTATGAAGTTCATACATTCGGAAATAAATAGGAACATTGGGCATGGACCTATTTCTTTACTCAAGTTGTTGGGTTGTTAACCGGCCCGATTCCCCTCTTTTGACACTCTATAATAACCAATACGCCAATCCACACCACCATCAGAACCAAAAACACAATGCATGACGCAAAACCCAGAGCGAAAAAAACAAAATATAAGAATCCTTCATTCGCAGATATAGCTAGAGTTTGAGCTTGAGGTGGAGGTGGAGGTGGAGGTGGAGGTGTAGGAGAATGCCTTTGACCAGCTATGACATGAATGATAATCTTGTCGTTGTTGTTTTCGACTATTCCACTAATGGAATATTTAGGCCCAGTTTGGTTCAACTTGACCACCGAGTAACCATGGCTAGACTTTGTTGCATCAATGGGTGATGGTTCGTTGCATATGATGTAATCTTCTTGCCTTATTTTAACCACCAAGCTCTTTTCAACCTAATACACATATGCTATAAAACCAACAAAAACATGAATAACAGTGTAAGAATCATGTTTTGAAATAGCTATTAACAAATACTGCATGCATAGTTCACTTACCGATGGTGTCCTCAAATTGTAAACGGCTTCTTTCATTCAACTGATTACATGTCGTTGATTCAACTAAAAACTCGTTAGATGCATGAATGTTGTAGATCAACAACACAAGACTTAAAAGACACATAAAAACCATAGATTTTGCCATTGAAAACCTGCGATCAGAATTTCTTTCTATTCCCACATTGGTTGTAGAAAGAAAAAGTTGTTAGCTTATATGCTAAAATCATGTTGGTTGAGTATGTTGATGTTAATATTATGTTATTGACCAGGTTATCCACGGGTGGATTACCAAACCATCCTTGTGATTACTCCGTCAATAACGTGTATAAATCATTAATTATTTTTTTAGAAGCTTTTGTTCATGATATTTAAAGTATTTATTAAATGTTATTATGAACGTAAAATCCTTTCATGATTAAAAAGCTTCTTGGATTTAAAGCATCCAATTAATTTGTTTTGCTTGCTATTGTTTTTTAAAAAATGATGGGGAAACTTAAATATATGATTAATTTCATGTCTAAACTTATGTGGCATGATCTTGTTAGTTTGTGAATAAGTGATCCCTTGACTGCAGCCAACAAGATGATGTCACACAGGTTTAGATATGAATTTAGACGCATCTTTTAGGCCTCCCAATCTCCGCTCTTTTTAGGGTGTTTTGGTGCATGTTACCACTTCGCATTTGTCATAAGGTGGCTTACATCATTTTCACCGTTTAGACTTGCTGGAAATCTTTTTAGGCGGGTTTCTAGAAATGATATGTTCGCCACTTTTCTTGCTCCCACGAGTTGTGTCAGGGACGGAGCAAGGGATGTTTTCGCGGGTGTCAGGGCACCCCATGGATTTTTTCAATCTAGTGTTAATTTTTGAAAAAACATCAATTTTTCTAAAGTCATCTTAAATGCACTCGGTCCATCGAAATATGTTTTAATATTAGTATTCATTTTTTTTATGCACACGATCATATTTAGTCATGGTTTCGTCTCTGTACAGTTTAACTTAAAGCACATAAGTTTATGAATCAACATAGGTAACATGATTTAACTTGAAACAGTTATATTGCCGAATTCCTCACAAGATAATGCATGAATTAATGGAATAAACAAGTTGGCATTGTACAAGAAAATGATTAGGAATATAGAATAATACGATCATACGATCGGATAATTAGAGCATTGGCCATGGAACTATTTCTGTACTCAAGTTGTTGGGTTGTTAATCGCCTCAATTCGCTGCTTCTTTTCACTCTCCCTACAACATTGACCACTTTCGGCGGCGACAAAACTGCCCCTTTCTGCGGGGACGTCTCCCCACCAAACACTTTCCGCGGGGACATGTCCCCGCCGAAAGTGCCCCGCCAAAACCCCCTCGCTGTTAACTTTCGGCGGGGACAGTTTGGTTTTTAGGCGGAGACATGTGGGACCCACACTGTCAGCGTGGACATTTTGGTCTGGTCAAACGTTGCTAGCGTGGACATGTCTCCGCCAAAAGTAGTTTACACTGCTATAATTAGTGCCTTAAACACTAATTTAATTAATATTAAACACACTTTTGGCGGAACATGTCCCCGCCAAAAGTGTCCTCGCCCGTCCTCCTGTTTGTTGTAGTGTCTCCTCGAAAATCACAACTCCAATCCACACCACGAAGCATGAAGTAAAAAAAAAAATCTATATATATATATATATATATATATATATATATATATATAAGCCAAAAAAGAGGTTTTGCTGCGTTAGTTGGTGTTGAGCCTTATAATGCCCATCGCATTGGTTTTGTTTATCAGATTATGTAACTACAGTTCATATGTCGAATGTAATTTTAATTTGCTACTTCTTCCGTCCTATTTAAAATTTTCAGCTATTGGTAAATTTTATTATATGTTGGTTACGCACTTTATATCTAATTGATTTGTAATAGATGAAGTTTATGACTCAACATAAGGTAACACAATCTAACTTGAAACAATTATATTACTATAAGCGTAATCAATATGACAAGCTACCAAATTCCTTACAGGATTATATGCTAGAACAAACGATTAGAAATACAAATTATTAAGTTCATACATTCGGAAATAAATAGGAACATTGTGCATGGACCTATTTCTTTACTCAAGTTGTTGGGTTGTTAACCGCCCCGATTCCCCTCTTTTGACACTCTATAATAACCAATACGCCAATCCACACCACCATCAGAACCAAAAACACAATGCATGACGTAAAGCCCAGAGCGAAAAAAACAAAATATAAGAATCCTTCACTTTCAGATATAGCTAGAGTTCGAGCTTGAGGTGGAGGTGGAGGTGTAGTAGGAGAACGCCTTTGACCAGCTATGACATGAATGATAATCTTGTCCTTGTTGTTTTCGACTATTCCACTAATGGAATATCTAGGCCCGGTCTGGTTCAACTTGACCACCGAGTAACCATCGTTAGACTTCGTTGCATCAATGGGTGATGGTTCGTTGCATATGATGTAATCTTCTTGCCTTATTTTAACCACTAAGCTCTTTTCAACCTCATACACATATGCTATAAAACCAACAAAAACATGAATAACAGTATAAGAACCGTGTTTTGAAATAGCTATTAACAAATAACAATGAATGCATGCATAGATCACTTACTGATGGTGTCCCCAAATTGTAAACGGCTCTTTTCGTTCAACTGATTACATGTCGTTGATTCAACTAAAAACTCGTTAGATGCATCAAGGTTATGGATCAACAACACAAGACTTAAAAGACACATAAAAACCATAGATTTTGCCATTGATGGAAACCTGCGATCAAAAACTGTGTTTTGGTGCTTGGAGCTAGAAGCTTTAGGTCGTGAAAAAAAAACCTTGTGAGAATAAAAAGAATCGATCTTTTGAGATATACAGATTTTTTTTTCTCTTCAGTATATGGATAGTTTTCCTAGTATAGATATTCAATCCTAATTTAGGATGGATGTATTATTATTATTATTATTTTTTTAACTATGGAAACAATGCATGCACGGTGGTATATATCTTGTTATATTAGTTTCATTGTAGGTTCACAAAATAATAATCAGCCCAAAAACTCTATTCATAATCAGAAACAATCCAAATGGCAAATAAAAGCCCTTAAGTGTCGTTTGTTTCATGAATTTAAAATTTCAGAATTTTAAATTCTAGAAAGTTTCAATTATTGAGAATTTGAATTTCTGAAACTTAAAATACCTTCGCATTTTTGGTTGACAAAAATTCATAATATTTTAAAATCTGTCATTATGTTTATAATTGTAAAAAAAATTATAAAAAGAATATTTATAAAAAATAAAAGAAACAACAAGAAAAAAAGTTAATAAAAAAATTATAAAAAATAAAAAAATACAACAAAAACAACAAGAAAAAAGTTTATAAAAAACATTTCAAGTAAATTAAAATTATTTACCTTTTGAAGACATTCTAATTCTCTCCATTTTAGCAATTCGTGAAATTTTAAATTCCTTCATTTGAGTTACCAAACACAATATTTGAAGGAAATTAAAATGCAAATAGCATAAAATGAATATACTCGAACCAAACGCACCCTTAGATGAAAAACATTCACTTTACAATTAACGTTATGAAGTCTTAGCACATTTGAATGTATGGCGCTAACTTGTGAATATGGGAAGGTGTCATACTAGGAGTGGCGCCATTCAAGAAAAGAGTAAAGTGCAAAAAATGTCTCTGAATTTTGCCAAAATTGCGAAAGATGTCCTCATAACAAACTTGCGAAAAGTGTCCCTAACCTTTTAGTTTTTGGCGAGAAAGGTCCTATTGTAGTTGCAAAAAAGGTTTTTTTTGGCTAAAATTGGCCGTGTGAAATGACTATTTTACTCTCGCCTACTACATGCACATTTTTTGCAATAACATTTTTGCAGTTTACTATTCATTTTCTTTTTAGTTCCCACCACCCTTTACCCTTCATCTTTATCTTCTCCGGTGACCAAACCCAGATTCCCACGGATGGCGGCTCATTGTGAGTATTTTTAAGAACGCAGTTGTGCACTGGGTCCCACGGATGGCGCAACTTGTTAGTGCAAAAATTGTGATGAGTACGGATTTGGCTCAGTTTGCGTACTGGGTCGTCTAAGTGGACTGCCTAGCGAATGTGATCTGCACTAATTCAAGTAGTATGTCGATCCCCTGTGTAAATGAAAGTAAACCATTAGCCTTATCGTGTGGACGAACCCCACGATTAAGCTCCGGCATGAGAGTAAGTTTTCATGTTGTCAGAGGAATATGTATGTATTGGGAAGTGTGAGAAAATCATACCTCATAAATGTGTTTTAAGGTTGCCTTTTACAGGTGAGCGAAATACTAGGGTTTCCTAGTATTTCGTAGTGACCAAAGTGGGACCCTTGTTGGGCAAGGATTCATAGCTTAATCATAGTTGCAGACACAGATTATCTTCCGTGACCATGGACAGATCCACAAGCTTACCACGAAAGTATTGCTTGGATGATCTGCGTGCGTCTTTGTAGATCTGGACCACGCCTTACTTGTTGTTGGGCTTCGATGATGTCCGGTGTTTCTGTTTGTTGGGTTGGGGCCCAGTTGTGTATAATACAGTCCATGCCTAGTAGGCATGCTTATTATACGTAATCACACGTATATAAGAGTATTACAATAATCAACCCCGTTGCGAGCGGCGCGCTCTGACATGGATAGCATGCGTGCCAGGCGCCATCGTATACCTAATGAGACTTCTACACGTGGACGAAGCGCGCCCTTTACGGTGCACCACGTGTCGTGTTTCACACTATTGTATTTTGGAAGGGTGTGTTTTATTCTGAATGTTTCTCATAAGAATGTGTGTTTATTTGATTCTGAATTTGTGTTTTTAAAGATGAATGTGTGGTAAAAAAATGTGAAAGAAAATAATGGATCTATCTAGGAACTATGCATATGTTAAAAAGGAGAAACGTTACATCCATAAAATGTTTATAAAATTATATCCACACGATAGTTTGATAACTAATTATGGTAGGTAAAAATGAAAAAAAGAGATATTATGATGCAAAACGATTGAGCTATTATACATGTCAAGTTATTTTATGAGTACAATTTATTAATTTTATAATCCTTTTGTAAATGTAGCATTGCTCGTTGAGGTAATTGATGCTAGTTAATATTAGCCGATAAAATGTGCCACTAGTGTATTTGACTCGCGTAGTTGTATGGTACTAGTAATTACTTTTATTTTTACCCCCTTTGGCCCAAAATGCTTTATGTACTTTGAGTTCTTTATGGTATCGGTTCTTTTTGTGATAGCAATAATTAATCTTCGAGTGGTGCTAGACCCACAAAAAAGTTCTCACAAAAAGAATCCACAAAATGACTTGGGTGTTTTTGATTGGTGTATTTAGATATAGGTTATCTCTATTCTCTTGTACTAAGCCAATACAAAACATACAAATCATTTTGTGGATTATTTTTTGTGAGAACTTTTTTGTTGGTCTAGCACCACTCTTAATCTTCACATGGAAGAAATTCACTGGGATAACAAGTGAATCGGGGTGATTAACTGCATAAAAACTTGAACATAAGGCCGCCCACAGTGGTGACCTGGGTCACCAGTTGCCACGTCAGCTTTCTCTCTCTGTTGAGCAGACATGACACAAGTGCCACAGTGGTGACCGGGCTTTTTTTTTTTTTTTTTTTTTTTTTTTTTTTTTTTTTTTTTTTAATTCAAACATTTTAATCAACAAATTTAAAATTCATTAAAAATAAAAACATTACAATACTAATTCAAATAAACATTAAAAACATTACGTAAATTATTCAAATACAAAAAGATCAAAAAAATTCTTCATCGTCTTCCTCATCGGCACTACCGTCTTCGTCTTCATTCTCTTGATTAACATGATGTCTTCATTCTCTTGCTTGTGATGAGCATATAATCTTTCAAGGTCAGAATACGTGGGCTTTTGCAAATACTCAGTACCATATAACTCCATGATAACATTGCAAAACTTACAGAGACATTCACGGGCTGTAGTTGCGGCCACTGCCAGATTCTCGTCAAGAGAATTAGGAACGGCCACGTATCCCAATTGACGAATGGCCGTAGTACACTTGAACAATGGGCTAATACCATGTACGCCCCTACAATCAAGAGTTTGTTGAAAATAAAGAGAATAATCGGTTACCTCTCGAACAATTTGTGTGAATAGTACTCGGCTCATTCGGAACTGCCGACAGAATGTTGTTTCGCCGAACTGCGAGTTTTTGGAGAAGTATGCCGCCACTAAACGTTTATGAGCACCCGAATGATCCCTACATATGTACCTTCATGGAACTTTTAGCTGTGCTGCTTGATAAGCGTTCCAAGCAAACTCCGGAAACTCCGTAAACTCATAACTTCATCATCGTCGGAAGACGAAGAACCAAACAATAGCTCGTAAGACATGATGAATATGGATGAAAAGTTGTTTGCAGCGTGTTTGAAATTGTGTGTATAAAAGTGTTTTTGATGTTGGTATTTATAAGCTTGTAAAGTGGTAAAGTTTAAAAAAAATGTTTTTTTTTTTTTTTTTAATTATACAAACGGTAACATTTTTTGATTGTTGTGTGCCTTTAACATCGGTCTTAAATTCGACCGATTCTTTGTTTTCTCCTCCGACGACTGATATTTTCCCAATAACCCACAAAGACCACGACCGATTTAAATATTGGTCGGCCTAGACACTCGACCGATTATACACGGCCTAAACATATCTAGGATGCCAATGTTCTACTATCCTAGATTCCTAGGTAGTTTAATGTTCTACTGCCCTCTTGGCTACCATTGTATTCTCTTCCGGTGAACATCCTTACGAGACACTCAACAAATTTGTATGGCTCGTTACAGTGTGGTATATCTTTGCTATAACTGGAGTACTCGCGGTATGTGCAGTTTGATATTAACAATAATATAATGCTGCTTCTTAGAATTTTATCACCAACTAATTTGTGTTTCTTGCTATTGATTTTTAGGGTGGTATATTGCTTTTCACCACTTCGCATCAACTGACCACTGCTGTCATGGGATGGCTTATGTCATTTTTACCAATTAGACTTGCTGTAAGTCTTTATCAGTTCCTTTTTAGAAATGATATGCTCGCCACTTGCCCTGCTCCCGCGACTACAGTTCTTGGTCGCTTGGATGGTGTTGATAGTTTCATTACTTCCTCCTACGTTAATCAGGCGTTTTCAGTTGAGGAATCAGACGCTTTTTTCTCACTTAACTCCAATTTTCTTACTTCCTCATGTGTTGATCTGGCGTTTCCAGTTGATGAATCAGAAACTTTTTTCTCACTTGACTCAGATAATGCTAGACCAAAAAGGAGGTTTTGCTGCGTTAGTTGGTGTTGAGCCTTATAATGCTCTTCACATTGGTTTTGTTTATCAGATTATGTAGCTACGGTTCATATGTAGAATGAAATTTTAATTTGCTACTTTCGTCTTCCGTCCTATTTTAGTTCTTGGTTATTGCTAATTTTTATATGTTGGTTAAGCACTTTATATCTAATTGATTTGGAATAGATGAACCTTATGAATCAATGTACGTAACACAATCTAACTTGAAACAAATATATTACTATCAGCATAATCAATAAGATAAGCTACCAAATTCCTCGCAGGATAATATGCTCGAACAAACGATTAGGAATACAAATTATTAAGTTTTTACATTCGGAGATAAATAGGAACATTGGTCATGAGAACATTGTCCATGGACCTATTTCTTTACTCAAGTTGTTGGGTTTTTAACCGCCCCGATTCCCCTCTTTTGACACTCTATAATAACCAATACGCCAATCCACACCACCATTAGAACCAAAAACACAATGCATGACGTAAAGCCCAGAGCGAAAAAAACAAAATATAAGAATCCTTCCCTTTCGGATATGGCTAGAGTTTGAGCTTGAGGTGGACGTGGAGGTGTAGGAGAACGCCTTTGACCAGCTATGACATGAATGATAATCTTGTCGTTGTTTTCGACTATTCCACTAATGGAATAATTAGGCCCAGTTTGGTTCAACTTGACCACCGAGTAACCTTGGCTAGACTTTGCTGCATCAACGGGTGATGGTGCGTTGCATATGATGTAATCTTCTTGCCTTATTTTAACCACCAAGCTCTTTTCGACCTCATATACATATGCTAAAAAAAAAAAAAAAAAAAAAAATGAATAACAGTGTAAGAATCATGTTTTGAAATAGCTATTAACAAATAACAATGTATGCATAGTTCACTTACCGATGGTGTCCCCAAATTGTAAACGGCTTTTTTCGTTCAACTGACTACATGTCGTTGATTCAACTAGAAACTCGTTAGATGCATCAATGTTGTGGATCAACAACACAAGACTAAAAAGACATATAAAAACCATAGATTTTGCCATTGAAAACCTGCTATCAAAAACTGTGTTTCGGTGCTTGTAGCTAGAACTCTAGAAGCTTTAAGTCGTGTAAAAAAAAGAACTTGCGAGAGTAAAAAAGCATCGATCTATTGACATGTATAGAGATGAAATGGGCCGGATGTTATGATCACAAACCAAACTTTGGGCCCAACGTTTTAGTTTGTTAAAAATTTGCAATTTAGCATGTATATTTCTTAAAGTTAATTACAAATTTCGTCTATTTGGTTTACATCGTTTTCATCTTTCATCTTTATACTTTAAAAATTACACCGCGCGTACCTGACTAGTACAACCAGGACTTTTCCCTGCGACGTTTTCGACACTTTCCCGTCGACATGATGTCGGCGCCGGTTTGTAGAGAATGCCTCGTCGGGAACAACTATCTCGTCGACAATGCCCTATTGTTGTCTATTTTTAACGGACCAATCCTTTGACCAAACGTTCGTTAGTGTCATTCCGTTAAGTGCAAACAAATGTGGGTAATTCTGTCTTTTGAACCCTTCATCTTCAACCTACTACTTTTTTTATCTTGATTTTACTTTTTCTTTTAATTTAAATTTATTCCAACAACAAACCAAATACAAACAAATGTATCAACTCTATTAACACGTTGATTAATTACAGTGGACTCAAGGAAAAAGCAAGGATACAAAAGAACTAGATACATACTAGAACGAGTCAAGCTCGACTCGACTCGTTTCCATTCTACCTTTCGATTAATGGCCACTCACGTATAGTTAGGTACTTAGGCCAAAAGCCTTTTGGTTGTCGCGTAACATACTTCACTTAGCCAATGCATGCGGTCTGATTAGTGATTACTAATCGATCATGTACCATGCCAATCCCGGTATAAATATAAACAAGTAGTTTACGTTTTCTTTACAATTTCTTACGTATGATAGCATACTAATTAAGTTATTACTATTCATGCTTTTTGTGTTCTCAGTCGTTGATTTTGCTGTAATCTCTTGGCGAGAAAGTCTTATGTTGTTTATTATATGGTGGTGTTTGTTCTATTCTATGTGTGGCTGTTTCATATGTATTAAGTGTTCATATCAACAGAAAAGGTGGTGTTGCTGCATTCGTTGGTGTTAAATGAACATGTCCTTTAAGTTAATTTTTGTGGAACCTGACTTGGTGGTTGAGCTAGCTAGTTAATGCTCAGGACTTGGAATTTGGTGAATGCGGATACGTCGTAACGTACATTTTTTGTATAACAATGGCTTTAAATTCTGGACAATGCCATTCCCTCCTTAGTCTCATTTGTTTTATCAGTTATTGCAGTAGTATGTCATTTATACGCATTTGCAATTGTCTTGCATGTTCATGGACAGGGCTGAGTTTCAGAGATCAAGCTGGTGTCTGATTTAACCGTTTAAGCTAGCTGAGTCAACCCGACATATGAAACATGTCTGTTATATGCTCGACATCTAAGGTTGTCTTCATTAGATCTGTAAAGTTAGTGAGCTAAATTTACTGGCTTAAAGTATCTGAATATGCCTCATGTTTAAGCTACATACAGTACAATTAACGGAAATTAGAAAGCTAACGACACCTGCTTTCTTCTGGACAGTCAAGATCGATTTCATGCCAGTACAGTTTTGATTTGTACGTGTTTATCCCTTTATATACCTTCATTAAGTTTAACATAAAACATCTTGTGTTGAAGTAAATGATACGCGAATTGACCACAAGCAATTATCTTGAACATGATCAACAAGATTATCTGCAAACTAAATCCTCATATAATCATCCAAAGATTACATAAAAAGACATTGAAGATGTAAGATAGAAGCATGACGGAATTCACGCTGTTAGAGAATGCTATAAAAAAAAATACGAAATATCAAATACGTAGGGAGTTTTAAATCGATTTACTACTGGTAGCAATAGAATATTAGAATTAAGCGCGGATTCAGAACTAAAAAGCCAGGTTACAATGGCAATTCCAAATGAAGAAGGTAATGGTTTTACTACTGAAATTATTAATATCGAATATGAATGGAAACCTCCTCATTGTAGTGAATGTAAAACTTTTGGACATGCTTTGATTGAATACCCAAATCGTGTTAAGGAGGTTGTTCGTAGTAATACTAATGTGGCTGCAAAGGCTTCTGAAGCTTCTGCTACTTTGGAAAAGACGGGTGATGGTTTCATTGAGGCAATGAATCGTAAGAATAAGGGGAAGAATGTGGCTGCTCATTCTCGGCCTATTGGGGGTGTTCAGCTTAATAAGCCTAAACCAAAATTTTGGAGACCTGTCTCGAAGAAGCCAGTTGCTACAAAGGAGAAAATCACTAATGAGGCAAGTACGAGTGGAAAGATTATTCATACATCGAACCAATTTGATGCTCTTGATATGGTTGATAATGATGATAATGATATTCCTTATGCAACATGTGTTTCTCCTAAGGATGGGGCTGATTTAGAGGCTGGTAGTACGAAGGACACTAAATTGGCTGAAGAAGTTGCTAGTTCTTCTAAGGGTGGAAATGGAAGTACTACTCCTATTGTTGAGAAAATTGGGAAGATTGAAAAGCTAATTATTGAAGAGAAGGTTACTCTTGTGGATGATGATGGTAAACCTATTAAAAAGGTTGATTCTTCTAATAAGGTGGGTAACCCATTCTCTAAGGTTGGCAATGTAGTAGTTACTGACAGCGATGATGATGAAGTTCTTGATGATCACATTGAGACGTTGTATTCTGGAAGTGGGGGTAAGGAGCAGAGTCTTTATGAGCAATGGAAAGCGGATACTGGTGACGGCAACAATTATAATGATGATGATTTTGGCCTCTCTCCTGCACAATTAAAGGCTGCTGGTATTCAAGATTTTTGTCTTAAATAGATTGTTTATATTTTTTGCATAAAATTGTATCTTATTTTATGCTGGTTTTGGTTTTGTAGTCTTGTTGGTTGTAGCTAGTTGTCATTTATGGCCTGTCATAAATGATTTAGTGGTTGTGTCAAGCCATTGCTTGCGGTTAATGTGGTACTTCAGCCATATTCCAGTGTACTTAAACGTTTTTTTGGAGTAATATATTTTACCGGGTGGAATACCCTTTACCCAAAAAAACAATAGAATATTAGACAAGCTGAATCAAAACAGTGGCCATAAACTTATTTACTTGCTAGCATTCTAATGAGCCAGATAAACTTCGCTAGTTGCCTCTCTTCGTTGCAAATGCAAATGCACACCAGCACTAGAAAAATCGACTCAATGCATAAGAAAAAGACCAGATGGTAGGTTTGGAATCATGGACTTTCAAATACTGAAGCTGGAGGTGTGGTTGAGGTTGAGCGCGATAGGTATGCTAATACTTGAATGATGATCTTGTCGTTGTTGATTTCGACTGTTCCACTAACAGAATAATGAGGCCCAGTGTGGTTCAACTTGACCACCGAGTAACCATGGCTAGACTTTGTTGCATCAACGGGTGATGGTGCGTTGCATATGATGTAATCTTCTTGCTTTATTTGAACCACTAAGCTCTTTTCAGCCTCGTACATATATACTATAAAACCACCAACAACAACGACACGTATTATATAAACTTAGTTTAAAGTCGCTATTAAGAGTTAATAATATATGCATATATGTATATACTATATATATAATTCACTTACCAATGGTGTCCCCAACTTGTAAACGGCTTTTTTCGTTCCACTGATTACATGTCGTTGATTCAACTACAAACTCGTTAGATGCATCAATGTTGTGGATCAACAACACAAGACTTAAAAGACACATAAAAACCATAGATTTTGCCATTGAAAACCTGCTATCAAAATTTGTTTCTGTGCTTGGAGCTAGAAGCTTTAAGTCGTGAAAAAGAAAAAAAAAAAAATAACTTGTGAGAGTAATAAGTATCGATCTATTGACATATATTGAGATTATTTTTTATGAGTATATGGATAGTTTTCCTAGCATAGGGTATAACCATTAATTTGGAATAGATTTTTATATTCCATATGTTCCGGGGATTTATTTTTAGACTTTGGTAACAATGCATCAAGTAAATCATATTTGCCTATTTTTTTAGATGCTAAATACGCTATCAATAGAATATTACATACTACTAAAAAAGCATGCTAAATTCATTGGTAAAAGGTATGGATTCAATCATTCAAAGAACGATGGCTTAAAAAAAAGTGAATAACATACACGTGTTAGATACATTTTTTTTTTTGTTGATAAAAGCTTGTTTCTACTCCCACATCGATAGTAGAAAGAAAAAATTGTTAGCTTATATACTAAAATCATGTTTGTTGAGTATGTTGATGTTAATATTATGTTATTGACTAGGTTATCTGGGTGTTTTTTAAAAACTCTTGCGATGATTTAGTGAATAACGTGTATAAAACATTAATTATTTTTTTAGAAGCTTTTGTTCATGATATTTAGAGTATTTATACGGAGTACATGTTATTTTGAACGTTAAATCATTTCATGATTAAAAAGCTTCTTATTTGTTGGATTTAAAGCATCCAATTAATTTGTTTTGCTTGCTATTGTTTTTTCGGGTGTTTTGGTGCTTGTTACCAGGGGCGAAGCTTCATAGGGGCCGGGGGGGGGGGGGGGGTGGGGGGGGGGGGGGGGGGGCGCCCGACCCCCCGAATTTTTTTTGCGATGTAGGGGATATATAGTTTTCGTGTAGAAAAATTTCGGTATATTCGGTTTCGACCCCCCAAAATTTTCGGTATACCTGAAATATAGCCTTAGGAAAAAAAAATTTTAGATCCCGACCCCCCACTTACAAAATCCAAGCTTCGCCACTGCTTGTTACCACTTCGCATTGACTGACCACTGCTGTAATAAGGTGGCTTACATCATTTTTACCATTTAGACTTGCTGGAAATCTTTTTAGGCGTTTCATTTGTGGCTCGTTATGCAACGTAAACTCAAGACACAAGATCTTTTGAAACAATGGGATGTCGGTGATAATACCAACTTAAACCTGTTTCAATGCCCATTATGTGAGTTGGAACCTGATTCACACGAGCATTTATTTTTTGAGTGTTTATTTGCAAGCGAGGTATGGTCGTCTGTCTTATCTAGATGTGAACTATGCATTTCCACGACATTGGAAGGTATTACTTATTGGCTCATCCCTATTGCTAGAAAGCATTCGGTTACAAGTATTCTTGGCAAGCTCGTTTTTGCAGCCTCTTCTTATTTTATTTGGCAAGAGCGAAATGCTAGACTATTTAAGAAGGTAAAGAGATCTAAAGACCAAGTTGTTGAGATCATCCTTTCTACTATTCGGCTTAAGCTTATTACTTTTCGTTTCAAGAAGACATGTCGAGTGGATAGGCTTATTGATTTATGGAACCTGCCTCGTCACAATGTAAAAAGCTAGAGTTGATTCAAAGCTGCCTAGTCATTTGTATTGTCTTGTTATATTTTTATGACGTCTAGGTAGGTTTTTGCTTTTTTCAAGATTGGCTTGTCTTTCTTGTTTGGTTTATAGGTAGGAAGCACAAATGGTGCGTAGCTAATTTGGTGTCTTGCCATATTGCCTGAACCTCATTGTTTTTTTGGTTAATATATTTACCAGGGTAGAAACCCTTTTACCCAAAAAAAATCTTTTTAGGCAGGTTTCTTGAAATGATATGTTCGCCACTTTTCCTGTTCCCGTGACTACATTTTTTGGATGTTTTTTCTCACTTGACTCAGATAATGCTAAACCGAAAAGGTGGTTTGATGCGTTGGATGTTGCTGAGCGTGATAATGCTCATCACATTAATTTTGTTTAGGGCTAATACAAAAAAAACGCACTATACTTGTCAAAAATAGTACTTTTATGTATCGAACTTTTTTTGTTCCTTATTTGTGTACTAAACTTGCATTTTTTGCCTCTTTTACGCATTTCCGTACAATTTTATTACATTTTTGCCCCTGGATTTTCAAAGATTTGAGGGGCAAAATCGTCCCAAAGTGCGTAAAAGAGGCCAAAAATTTGAAGTTTAGTACACAAATGAGGAAAAAAAAAAGTTCGATACACAAAAGTACTATTTTTGACAAGTATAGTACGTTTTTTTGGTATTATCCCTTTTGTTTATTCAATTATGTAACTACAATTTATATAGAATATATTTTAGTTTGCTACTTTTGTTGTCAGTCCTTTTTAGATTTTTCAGTTATTGCCACTTTTTTAACCACACCAATTGTACGTATTTTCCATGTACATCCGCAACGCATATTGTTTATTCTTACTCAACACAGGTAACAAATATAACTGAAAGCACATAAGTTTATGAATCAACATAGGTAACATGATTTAACTTGAAACAGTTATATTGCCGAATTCCTCACAGGATAATGCATGAATTAATGGAAGAAACAAGTTGGCGTTGTACAAGAAACGATTAGGAATACAGAATAATAAGATCACACGATCAGATTATTAGAGCATTGGCCATGGAAAGGTTTTGCTGCGTTAGTTGGTGTTGAGCCTTATAATGCCCATCGCATTGGTTTTGTTTATCAGATTATGTAACTACAGTTCATATGTCGAATGTAATTTCAATTTGCTACTTCTTCCGTCCTATTTAAAATTTTTAGCTATTGGTAAATTTTATTATATGTTGGTTACGCACTTTATATCTAATTGATTTGTAATAGATGAAGTTTATGAATCAACATAAGGTAACACAATCTAACTTGAAACAATTATATTACTATCAGCATAATCGATAAGATAAGCTACCAAATTCCTCACAGGATTATATGGTCGAACAACCGATTAGGAATACAAATTATTAAGTTCATACATTCGGAGATAAATAGGAACATTAGTCATGAGAACATTGTCCATGGACCTATTTCTTTACTCAAGTTGTTGGGTTGTTAACCGCCCCGATTCCCCTCTTTTGACACTCTATAATAACCAATACGCCAATCCACACCACCATCAGAACCAAAAACACAATGCATGACGTAAAGCCCAGAGCGAAAAAAACAAAATATAAGAATCCTTCACTTTCGGATATGGCTAGAGTTTGAGCTTGAGGTGGAGGTGGAGGTGTAGGAGAACGCCTTTCACCAGCTATGACATGAATGATAATCTTGTCGTTGTTTTCGACTATTCAACTAATGGAATAATTAGGCCCAGTTTGGTTCAACTTGACCACCGAGTAACCATGGCTAGACTTTTCTGCATCAACGGGTGATGGTTCATTGCATATGATGTAATCTTCTTGCCTTATTTTAACCACCAACCTCTTTTCGACCTCATACACATATGCTAAAAAAAAAAAAAGAAAAAAAAAGTGTAAGAATCATGTTTTGAAATAGCTATTAACAAATAACAATGTATGCATGCATAGTTCACTTACCGATGGTGTCCCCAAATTGTAAACGGCTTCTTTCGTTCAACTGACTACATGTCGTTGATTCAACTAGAAACTCGTTTGATGCATCAATGTTGTGGATCAACAACACAAGACTAAAAAGACATATAAAAACCATAGATTTTGCCATTGAAAACCTGCTATCAAAAACTGTGTTTCGGTGCTTGTAGCTAGAACTCTAGAAGCTTTAAGTCGTGTAAAAAAAAGAACTTGTGAGAGTAAAAAAGCATCGATCTATTGACATATATAGAGATGAAATGGGCCGGATGTTATGACAAACCAAACTTTGGGCCCAACGTTTTAGTTTGTTAAAAATTTATTTCTTAAAGTTAATTACAAATTTCGTCTCTATTTGGTTTACATCTTTTTCATCTTTCATCTTTATACTTTAAAAATTACACCGCGCGTACCTTACTAGTACAACCAGGACTTTTCCCTGCGACGTTTTCGACACTTTCCCGTCGACATGACGTCGGCGCCAGTTTGTAGAGAATGCCTCGTCGGGAACAACTTTCCCGTCGACAATGCCCTGTTGTTGTCTATTTTTAACGGACCAATCCTTTGACCAAACGTTCGTTAGTGTCATTCCGTTAAGTGCAAACGAATGTGGGCAATTCCGTCTTTTGAACCCTTCATCTTCAACCTACTACTTTTTTATCTTGATTTTTCGTTTTCTTTTAATTTAAATTTGTTCCAACAACAAACCAAATACAAACAAATGTATCCAATATATTAACAAGTTGATTAATTACAGTGGACTCAAGGAAAAAGCAAGGATACAAAAGAACTAGATACATTCTAGAACGAGTCTAGCTTGACTCGACTCGTTTCCATTCTACCTTTGGATTGCGGTCTGATTAGTGATTATTAATCGATCATGTACCATGCCAATCCCGGTATAAATATAAACAAGTAGTTTGCGTTTTCTTTACAATTTCTTACGTATGATAGCATACTAATTAAGTTATTACTATAATACTATTCATGCTTTTTGTGTTCTATTCTATGTGTGGCTGTTTCATATGTATTAAGTGTTCATATCAACAGAAAAGGTGGTGTTGCTGCTAGCTTTCGTTGGTGTTAAATTAACATGTCCTTTAAGTTAATTTTTGTGGAACCTGACTTAGTGGTTGAGCTAAGATAACGCTCAGGACTTGGAATTTGGTGAATGCGGATATGTCGTAGCGTACATTTTTTGTATAACAATGGCTTTAAATTCTGGACAATGGCATTCCCTCCTTAGTCTCATTTTGTTTTATCAATTATTGCATTATCTTTTAGCCTTTTTACTATGTCATTTATTACTCGTTTGCAATTGTCTTACATGTTCACGGACAGGCTGAGTTTCTGGTTCCTTGTTGAACTAATTTTTTGCTCAAAACTGGTTTCAGAGATCAAGCTGGTTTCTCATTTAACCGTTTAAGCTGCCTGAGTCAACCTGACTTATGAAACATGTCTGTTATATGTTTGACATCTAAGGTTGTCTTCATTAGACCCGTAAAGTTAGGGAGCTAAATTTACTGGCTTAAAGTAACTGAATATACCTCATGTTTAAGCTACATACAGTACAATTAACGGAAATTAGAAAGCTAATGACACCTGCTTTCTTCTGGACAGTCAAGATCGATTTCATGCCAGTACAGATTTTATTTGTGTTTATCCCTTTATATACCTTCATTCAGTTTAACATAAAACATCTTGTGTTGAAGTAAATGATTCGCGAATTAACCACAAACAATTTTCTTGAACATGATCAACTAGATTATCTACAAACTTAATCATCTAAAAATTACATAAAAAGATACATTGAAGATGTAAAATAGAAGCATGACGGAATTCACGCTGTTAGAGAATGCTATAAAAAAAATACGAAATATCAAATACGTAGGGAGTTTTAAATCGATTTACTACTGGTAGCAATACAATATTAGACAAGCTGAATCAAAACAGTGGCCATAAACTTATTTACTTGCTAGCATTCTAATGAGCCGGATAAACTTCGCTAGTTGCCTCTCTTCGTTGCAAATGCAAATGCACACCAGCACTAGAAAAATCGACTCAATGCATAAGAAAAAGACCAGATGGTAGGTTTGGAATGATGGACTTTCAAATACTGAAGCTGGAGTTGTGGTTGAGGTTGAGCGCGATAGGTATGCTAATACTTGAATGATGATCTTGTCGTTGTTGATTTCGACTGTTCCACTAACAGAATAATGAGGCCCAGTGTGGTTCAACTTGACCACCGAGTAACCATGGCTAGACTTTGTTGCATCAACGGGTAATGGTGCGTTGCATATGATGTTGCTTTATTTGAACCACTAAGCACTTTTCTGAATTATTTTCTTTTCAAAATTTTTTTCTCAAGTTTATTTTAATATTTTAGATTTTCTATAATTTTTTCAAATTTTTCTGAGTCCATTTACTATTTTTCCTAATTAATTTTCATTTTTAATCAATTTTAAATACTTTTTAATTACTAAAAATTCCAAAAAAATCAGAAAAAGCCAAGAAAAATCCAAAAATATTTTTAAAATTTATTTTCATTTATTTTATAATTTTCAAAATTTATTTTTCATTTTTCTCACTTTATTTGTATTTTCTTTTAATTTTTAATTAGTTAATTAGTTTTTAAATCATAAAAAATAATTAAAAAGTCAAAAAAATATTTTTCTTTTTCTCAAAATTTTCTTTTATCATTTTTAACTTTTTAAAATTATTTTCAAGTATGTAGGAGTAGTGTAGCTAAAAATCCGCGTTTTATTTCGTACAGTTACGTTTAATTTACGTTTTAGCATACTGTTTCGATTTTACGTTACGTTTCTAGTTTCCTTATTTGAATTACGTACTTAAGTGATTATTTGTGCTTCATTTACTTATTCATTAGAATAATCCCATTCAAATCACTTTTTACCACTTTCACGACACGTTTCACGAATCGGGAATTCGAAATTCCATTCACACCTTCGCTGGGACACGACCCGGGGAAATACTGTCCTAAGCATTTCTTCGGTAAAATAATCACTATACCTAAAACGACAATATCAAAATTTTGGCGCCGCTGTCGGGGAAGGTTGAAGTGAATTTTTCGTTTTTGTTTTTCGAAATTGTGTTTTGAAAACCTTCCTTGTATATATTTTCTATAAAAACAAAAAAAAAAATTAAAAAAATAAAAAAAGAAATTGAAAAATCAAAAACACTTTTCCTAAAGTGTTTTCAAAAATACCAAAAAATTAATAAAGTTACAGCCTCGACTCTCTCGTTGAAGGGTGGGCATTGTAAACCAAATAAGCTTCTCAATATAACAACGCGTGAAATTAGTTGCTAATCGGATTACTTTGGATTCTACGACCGAATAAGCGGAAAATACGGAAGCTTTGACATTAAATTGCAAGCTGAAGAGAGATCCATTCTTCTCTCCCGTTCCGTCGCGAGTAGATAGTTAAAGGAAACGGTTTACGATTAACGTAACGTTTGAAAAAACAAAAGAAAATAAAAGTTTTAAGTTTTTGAATTTTGTTTTCCAAAAATAAATATACAAAAAGATTTTCCTTTTCTACTTTGATTTTCTTTTTCAATAATTAAAAAACCAAAAATAATCTTCTTCTCCACTTATCATTTGATTCTTCTTCTTTAACCCTCTAAACCAATAATTCTTATGGATCCGACTTGTTTTAAATGTGGAGAACCGTTCTTTGAAGGTTCATGTGTTTGGTGTACGTGCGAACAATGTGGTAGTCATATTCACGATGGAGTTTGTTTGTTTTGTAATTCTCCCGAGTATGTTCGAAACACAATCTTTCAAAACGTTCCCGATTACTATCCAACACCACCGCCGTCTCCGTTCACTTGCTTTAATTGTGGAAATCCATCCGACGAAGGATTATCGTGTGGGCAATGTTTTTGTAATCAATGTGGATACACGAATTGTATGTGCTACGCCCCGAGTGCTGAAACGTCTTACGCTTGTGATACAAATTTTGATAATCATCCTCGAAATGATTTCAATTATCCTTTTCAAAACTTTTATGAGCAAGAACCGTATGTTAATGATAATTCATTCCAAAATTCGTCAAATTTTGAAAATTGTGGGGGATTGTTTGAAAATTTTTATTATGAGTCAAACTTATGTTACGATTCTCATGGTTTTAACCAACCCCCACAAACTTCCGATTTTACTAATAATATTTGTGAAATTAAATCCATGATCGAGAAGTTAAAAGAGTTGGTGGCTAATCATTATAATCATACTCCCGAGCCTCGTGAGAAGACTATTGCAGAATTACTTGCTGAAGAGAGAGCGTCTAATCCTTTTAAAAATTTTAATTACTATGATTTCGACAACGATGATGCGAAAATTACGTTCATTTTTAATCCTCACAAAGCTTCTGATGTTTCTCCCGTAGAACCCTAGGACTCTCTAAAAATGGGGGATGAGCATCTAAACTCTATTCCGGCAACGGAATCAGACGAATTCAATAAGTCTAGTGTTGAGAACCTCGTTCCAATCCCAAGTGAGTCCGGGGAAATTTCTAACGGTGATTCTGAAATTTTTTCTCATTCTTCCTATCCTTCTTTCACACCGGTTGAGAGGAGTGATGTCTTTTTAGACGAGATCGAGGCTTGTCTTGCTAACAATGAATCTAATTCGACAATGGTTGATGATACTAATTTTGATCCTGAGGGAGATATCCGTTTGATTGAAGAATTATTGAATGAAGAACCGTTATCTTCCCTCCCTCCGAAGAGTGACGAAGTAATTGATAATCCGAATGATCGTTTTGATATGTTTTCCGATTCTGACGATGATGATACTTTATCTTGTGATATTGATGACCTTGTTCCAAGGGTTTCCGAAACATTCAATATGACTTTCACAAATCCGTTATTTGATTTCGATTTGGAATTGACTCATGATAATCCAATCTTCGATATTCCTTGTGATGAGTCCAAAATGGAACCCGAGGTCCAGGATTCACATAACATGTTTGATTCTCCTCACGAGAAGTTATCTAATGAACTTACTCATACCATTTCTCCATCGGATATTGAGAATGACGAGAATGGCTTTCAAGGAAATGTGCTCACTGAAGAAATACGTAATGATGATTTACTTCCTAATACCGACTCGATTCTCGTTGATTTACCATTTTCTCGTCCACCTGCGGTATCACCGGATGTAGATTTTGGATCAGATACGAATGAAGATAATTTTGGAGTGGTGGACGAGATTTCTGAACATGATGTTCCTGTGCTTAATATTTTACCCACCCAACCCACCTGTGATTCAGATATCGACTTTGCTTTTATCATCTGGGTATTTTATCCATTCTTTACTTATCCCCTCATTTCTTTACTTTTCCACTCCACCGGGAGTGAGGATACCGTCTTTGACCCCGGCATCTCCGTTTATCATGCCGAGTGTCCGTTCCATCTGCTCTCCCCAAGGACAAATTAATTCGGGGATCGAGTCAAGCTCATGTGACTCAGTGAACAAAAACAAGCGCTTCGTGGGAGGCACCCCATGCTTATCCTTTTTCATTTTCTTTCTTTTCTATTTTCCTAAGTAACGTGACGTGAGGGGGGCGACCCTTTCCAAACTCGTGTTTTCGTGGTTGTTTATGTTCAGGAATTTCCCCGAAGTTTGAGGACTCTCGTGCTCGTGTTTTGTCGTTCTCTCCACTCGAGTCTCATTCTTCGCTGCTCTTTCGAAAATTCACCATATCCAAAATCTTATCGACTAACGTTTATCTCTTGGCATACTTAATAAATGGCCTTAGATATTACGTAGGATTACCCGTACCCTTAAAACATTGAGGACAATGTTTCACTTTAGTCTGGGGGGTGAATCTTCGATTCGATTTGACCTGTACCATCGTCTGATCTGTTAATTTACGCAACTCCGTTTTCCACAAAAATTTTAAATTTTTGTCACCTCTTTATAATTAAAAAAAATGATATATGATATTATAATAAGATTTGACACCTTGTTTTGACTTTCCTACCGGCGAGAGTAGAAATAAATGTTTCGACTTGACCGGGCGTGTTGAGCCCTAGCTCGTCTCCCTTAACCAAAATAATCAAAAGATTATGGCTAAGCATCCGCGGATCTCATTACTTGGGATTTTAAATTTGCGGTGATCGAGGAATGATAGAGTTTATTTAGAAGTTTTGTGCTAAACGTGGAGTAGTTGGATCTCTTTAGAGCCCACGAAAAGTACTTGTGGCCTCCTTGTTCCTACAAGCTTGCACACCAATAAAAAATAGATCTCTAGGATTAATTAAGGGTATACGGTTTGGGCAATACTTAGTTTTTTCTCGTTCCTAATAAAATCTCTGCATATGGGGGTTTGGTACACATAGGGGTACTGCCAGTGTTACGGTGAAATAGACTATTGCATCTTGCCGATTCGCAGCCGATGTTGTGATCTTAGTAAAGGCCGTAGGACTCGGGGTTTGGCATATGATTATGAATATCAATAATAATAGTCCAAAGCCAAATAAAAAGGCAGAGGAATCCAAAGCTATAAAAAGCATCGGATATAAATCCAAAGTCATAATAAAGCTCTTACATCTTGGCGGCTCTTAAACCGTTGTTGTAAAAGAAATAAAGGACTAAGGACCAAGTATTACTAAAGTGCTTATAATTGTGCAAAAATGCCAAGCTTCAACTCCGGGGGTTTCCATAATAAAAAGCTTCCGTTTCGGGTATCAAACGTGGTATGTCTCGGTCGTAAATAAAAAGGGGGACCTCCAAAAATCGTGTTAAATCAGAGACCTTCATGTGGACCCGATTTCTGTATGCAGGGGTTTTCGAGGGGAAATTTGGAAACTACTTAGCGTTCAAATTTTGTACTCTTATCGGACTAACAAATATCAAAACGAGAAAATATGAAGCAATTCATTTCTCAACAAATTAAAATCTTGAGATACCAAACTTAGGAACTGGGAACAAAAGGTAATGACACAAGTAACTTTTGTGGGTAGTGTTAGCACATAACTTGTGGATAAACAATGATCTCGATTTTACGCTTAGTTTGGGAGCTTGTGAAAAATCAAGGATGACGATTTTTATCCGTATGGTCTCTTCTCTGTGAGAAGTGTTTCTACTCGTTGACCCTGAAAGTTATCAACAGATAAGAATTGATAATGAAAGTCAAAGCAAACCGTCACATATATAAAAATGAAAAAAATACAAAAAGAATAGTTGTAGTTGTTATTCATGAAAATCGGAAAACGGAGCGTTTTTTAGAATAAATGATTTTGATATCTCTTTTGAACATCATTGCTACTTTACAACGTCAGTAAAGAGAGGTTTTGAAATTATTTATCTCTTAAGCGTGAGGTGATGACATTGCGTGAGGGCACGACAATACCTTAGTCTAGGGGATTTTGATGAGTGCTTAATCACACATCCTTTTTAGACCAAATACACCAAATACTAACCAAATATGCCAAGAGAATGTGTGTTTTTGTATTTTTGTATGTGCAGGTACGGATATGTGAAAAATGAACAAAAACGAAGCCAAAACCGACAAAAACGAGCACGAGAATGGAGAAAGGTCAAAAGCCGGAGTGGGGGAAGAAAAATGGTAAAGGAAAGCTCAGAATGTCATAAGAAACCCTCAGAGATTCACAAAGTTGCATATTAGTCCCTGGTCAAAGATTTGAAGATATGGCAACTTCAGTCCCTGCAGTTTCATATTTTGGCATAATTGGTCCTTTAAGAAATTATTTGAAGAAAAGTCAAAATAGGACCGCCATGAATCAAGGAATTACAAAAGAGGCCCTTGGATGGTACTTTGGAAAATTACAGAACAGGTCCCTATGAAACTCAGGAAATACACTTTTGGTCCCTTTGTAATAATAACAACACAACCGGATCCAATAATATTTATATCCAGTCATAAGCCCAAACAGCCTAAGCCCAATACCCCTATTAATATAACCCGGTTTACCCAACAAACTTTACCCAGTCAAACGGTCAACGCTACCAAATTATAAAAAACCCCCAAATCCCAACTCCCGCCCCTAAAATATTTTTACCCAGAAATACATTTCCCTCCTATGAACCCTAATTACCCCTCTTTCAATTTTACCTCGTACCTCAATAATTACCCCAATCATTAGATTCTAGAAGCTGACAGCCTCACATAAGGAATGACACATGGCCCAATCATGAAGCACACAGAGGATCGGTCATATCACATCAATTAATCCAACGGCTTAGGACAAGTGGAAGTATCTGGATTTTGATCAACGGCTTAGAAGGGCTTAAAAGAAACACAAGGATACAGATAGATGACCTGGCTACCCTCTCTCAACAGCTATATATACCTCTCCCCTCACATCATGTATGGTGGTTAGATTAGTGTTAGTTTTTAGGATTAGATTAGGTTAGGAGTAGGGTAATTAATGTTTAGCTTATTGTAATTCTGCTTTTCAATTGTACTCTTATTTCAGTTTTAATAAAATTTTTATTTTCATGTCAATTCCCTTGCAATTTAATTTTCAGTAATTAGTAATTTCAAATCTGTTTTTAATTCATCCATTTCAGTTTAAGTAATAGTTGTTGTTTGGTTTAAATTCTGTTTCAAATTGATTATTCTGGTCAATAATAGTCAACACAAGCTTATTACAATAAGCTCAGTTTAATCAGGGAGTAAAAGGCAGCCATAAGGTGACCAATGGCCTGTCTTAAAGACAGGCAAGCTTAGTGAACCCCTTCTTTTCATGCTGAGGGGGAATTTGTTCGTAAGTTTTGTTTATCTTAGTTCAATATTGCATCAGTTAATAGTATAGTAGATCTGTTATTGTTGCTTGTTCATGTTTATTGCATCATATTTTAGTTTAGTATAGCTTATTTCATCCTTGTTCATTGTAGTTTGAATTTGTATTGGTGAGCTACTGTTTCATCATCTGTCTTACATATCAGATATGTGTTTCTATTGAATTTTGAGTTTGATACCTTTATTTCTATGTTCATTTGAGTCTATTTGATCTTTGTGGTTACTTAATTTGGTGTTTGAATTGAATTGGACAATTAATTGATTCATTGTTGTATTAATTTAGGGGTGTTTGGATCTGCTTATTTGGTTGCGGCCCTAAGTTTGTTGTTATTACCTTTGGTTCATACTAGTTGCTGCATCATTTAAGTTTTAAAACACTTCATTTAGCATATCTGATCCTTCTGCGTAGGTAAGTTGGTTGTTATAGTCTTCATTCATCATAATACCAATATCAGTTAGTGCGTTTAGGGGGTGTTTGGATTGCTAAGGTTCTGATTGTTCCTGTTGTTTCCCCACTCAAATCTTTGCATAAACAGTTTGTATTAGGTGTAGTCAGCTAGGTTTTAACATAAATCTCAGTAGGTATGTAGAGATAAGTCTAGATCACTTTTAACGGTGCTTTTACATGATTTTATGGATCTGTGATCTTGCTAGTTATTGGATCTAGGATGCATTTAGGTTAATTCAGTGATTTAACAACTTAATCTTGCATGTAGGCTCATAATTTATCAGTTGAAATTGAAATAAGTCAACATAAGTACGCAATCAAAAAGTCAAAATTTACAAGGCTGCAATTCCAACATCAGCTGATCTCAGGGCAATTTATAGGTTCAATTATGAATTAGAATTAGGCCTTTTGGCTTATTTAGGTAGCTCATAGTATAGGCTTGTAGGATTTACTGTTAGATTCCACTCAACTACTTATTAAATAGCTTAAAAGTAGGCTGCAAGTAGGTCCTTTAAGCTGCATTTCTGTTTGGACTTTTAAACTGCCATAGTCCTTTTTAGTTAGATATCTGAGCTTATTTGGTCCTAAATAGCTTATATAAACTTAATTTTTCATGTCTCACTGTTTTTTTAGGATTTGGTGCTTATTTGTGTAGAAGTGCTTATTAAGACTGATTTTGAGCCATTCTGCTTATCCTAATTGGTTATCTGGTCATTTCAAGTTTCATTGAGCTTACTTAAGTTGTTTGGACATTCTGTGAAGCCTTGGTGTGATTTGGTGCTCAAGTGCTTATTATTTAGCTTATTCCAAACTGCTTATTAGCCCAAACAGCACTTTTCTGAATTATTTTCTTTTCAAATTTTTTTTCTCAAGTTTATTTTAATATTTTAGATTTTCTGTAATTTTTTCAAATTTTTCTGAGTCCATTTACTATTTTTCATAATTAATTTTCATTTTTAATCAATTTTAAATACTTTTTAATTACTAAAAATTCCAAAAAAATCAGAAAAAGCCAAGAAAAATCCAAAATTTTTAAAATTTATTTTCATTTATTTTATAATTTTCAATTTTTTTTTCATTTTTCTCACTTTATTTGTATTTTCTTTTAATTTTTAATTAGTTAATTAGTCTTTAAATCATAAAAAATAATTAAAAAGTCAAAAAAATATTTTTCATTTTCTCAAAATTTTCTTTTATCTTTTTTAACTTTTCAAAATTATTTTCAAGTCTGTAGGAGTAGTGTAGCTAAAAATTCGCGTTTTATTTCGTACGGTTACGTTTAATTTACGTTTTAGCGTACTGTTTCGATTTTACGTTACGTTTCTAGTTTCCTTATTTGAATTACGTACTTAAGTGATTATTTGTGCTTCATTTACTTATTCATTAGAATATGTTAGCATTAAAAATATGTATTTAGAAGTGATGGTCATTCTCATGCATGTAACTTTGAAATGTGTCGTAGAATACATAGAATAGTCAAAGGGCTTATGGATTGGGCTAAGCTAATAGGTTAGTATTTATATTAAGCTAGTCCATTTATGTGTAGAAGATATTCATGTAAAAAGCCCAATCCATCTCAAAGCCCATGGAAAGCCTTTAGGGCATTATGTAACTTACTATATAAACACCTCAAAGCTCATTTGAGGTGTGTGCTTGTGTGTGTATTGTGTGTGTTTTTTAATAAAAGCTCTCTCATTTCCATCTCTTTCTCTATATACATACGATTCACATATACATCTACAAGTCACCATCTTTCTAGTTCTTATATTTGTGTTAAAGTTGATTGATCTTAGGTCCTACAAGTGGTATCAATCGCCTAACAATGATTTAGGAGTGTTATCATCAACTTTTTTGTTAACAAGTTACACTTTTCATTCATTTGTGTACTTTTTCTTCAAAAAGTTTTGATTTTTACGTGGTTTTAGTGTTAAAGTTGTTGTTTTTATTGAAGTTTTAGTGATTCTAAGTGTTTTGAGAAAGATTTGATCATTAGAAACAAGTGAAAAAGGAGTTTTTGGGTGAAAAAATCGTATTTTTGAAGTTTTCTGGTCATCCTACGCGTAACTTTTGGGCATAGTACGAATATCCAGCTGTGAACAGTACTTTTTGTACTTCTTACGCATAAGATTTGGTCAAAACCCTCTTCCTACGCGTAACTTTAGTCAAAACCCTGTTTCTACGCGTAACTTTAGTCAAAACCCTGTTTTTACGCGTAAGTTGGAAGTCTACGCTTAATATTCTACGCACAAGTCAGATCCTACGCATAAGTTGATATCTTACGCGTAAGTTTCTGAATCCTACGCATAACTTCATTCAAAGGTCTTCTCTTCGTGCTACGGTGACTCGGTATTTCCCTGACTTGGATAAGTTTGTGGAATACTTCGACAAGGGATATCTTTCAAGCTTGGATAAGTTTGAGAGATCAATTTGGTTGAAAAACCTTACGCGTAAAAAGTCTTACGCATAAACGCAAAGTTTACGCGTAAAAATCAAAGCTTACGCATAAACATACTGTTTACGCGTAACTTTCATCTTTACGCATAACCTAAACGTTTACGCACAACTTTTCTTACGCGTAAGATTACTGTTTACGCATAAGATTAAAGGTTTACGCGTAAGATTTTGACTTTTTGACAACCAAACTTCAAACGGCCATAACTTTTGAACCGTAACTCCGTTTTTGACGAATCAGCTGTCAAAACGACCGCGAGACAGAGAAGAAGGACACGTTGAATTAACTTATTCATTCAACCCAAGTTTCGAGGCCTAAAAACGCTCCAGGAAGAAGTTATTGAGGTTTTAAGGTTCCAGATCAAATTTTTCACCATAAAAACTTGCATCAACTTACACTAAACACAACTCCTACTTCGTTGGAACGATCCAAGTATCAACTTTATCCATCTACACTTCATCAATGGCAACTCAGCAAGACATTCATGCAGCCGGTGCGGAAAACCGACCTCCAATGCTCGAAAAAGGTGGATATCTCCCATGGACAAGCCGCATGCTTCGTTACATCAAAACAAAGCCTGATGGTAAATTAATGATCAACTCCATTACAAATGGTCCGTTCAAGCCACGACAAGTTCAAATTGAAGGTAATCCAAATGCAACACCTCCTACTCAACCATTCGTGCGTGAACAAATAGAAGCAGATTACACAGAGGAAGACAAGAAGCAGATCGCCGCAGATGATATGGCAATGCATTTAATCCAACTTGGATTACCACGGGAGATCTTTGCTGCGGTCGACAGCTGTGAAACTGCTTATGCTATGTGGGAACGTGTCAGGAGGATATGTCATGGAACAGAGATTGGACAACAGGATGTTGAGAACAAACTTCTTACTGAATGGGAGAATTTCACATCCACTAAAGGTGAACAGATTGAATCTTACTACACAAGGTTTTGCACTTTGATGAATGAGTTAATCAGAAACAAGTTGACACCTCGAACAATTGCAACAAACATCAAATTCATCAATAACCTTCCAGAAGAATGGGGTCGTTATGTTACAATTGTCAATCAAACAAAGGATTTACATAAGGTGAACTACGATCAACTCTATGACTTTTTGAAGCAAAACCAAGCTGAGGCTAATGAAGTAAGGAAAGAAAGATTGGCAAAGAATCATGATCCTCTAGCATTAATTGCTAATACACCAACACCATTACCAGTGAACACTCTACCACCATCATCATCTTCCACTCACAACTACATGCAACCATCATGCATTCTACAACCAACACCGGTCTACCAACAACAGTTCTACCCACAGCAACAACAACACGTTATTCCACAACAGCAATACCAACAATTCCCAGAACCAGAATTCACTGAAAATGATGAAGCTACTGCTGCATTAACCCAAGCGTTTGCTTTTCTGTCAAAAGCATTCCAAGGACGCTATTCTACACCAACAAACAACAACCAAAGGATTTCATCGAACACTCGCAATAAGCAGATTGCTCAGCCGAGTTTCAATATGGGCAACGGAGGCCAAATGGTTGGAGTTTACGGGAATCAGCAAGGATATGCTACTGGAATTAACATGGGGAATCAGAATATGCTGAATGCAAGGAATCAGTATGCAGGGAATCAGTTGGGTCAGTTTGTTGGAAATCAGAGGGGTCAGAATGTTGGTAATCAGGCAATGGGCAATCAGAATAGAAACGTTGCAGCTCCAGTAGTTGGGAAGTTGGGAAATGGGAATCAGGGTAATCCGGTTAAGTGTTTCAACTGTCAGGGTGTAGGTCATATGGCAAGGAACTGTCCTACTAAGCCGAACAAGAAAGACACAGCGTACTTGCAGAAAGCATTACTGTTGGCACAAAAGAATGAGGCAGGGTTTCAGTTGAACGCAGAGGAGAATGATTTTATGGCTCTCATGGATGACATGGAAGACAGAGAAGATATCGATGCGAACTGCATATTCATGGCGAATCTTCAGGAGGCTAAGTATGACACGGATTCTGACACACTTCCTGTTTATGACACCAATGCACCATCTGAGGTATCAAACTTCAACGCATGTCACAATAATGATATATTTGATATGTCTCCTCATGAGGAACAACATTCTGAGAAGCTAGTACCCACTTATGATACATACCTGGACACGCCAAGTAGTAGCAATACTTCTTTAGCAACTCCAGATGTGAATCATAATGGAGGCTTCGTTTCACAGCATGCTGAGAATGATGAGGGAACACGTGCTTTATTTGAATCATTATTGAATAATTGTCGGATTGAAATTGAGAATGTGAAAAAGGTCAATCGCGATGTTAAGGCCGCGAATGTTAAATTGACCACTGAGCTTGAGAGTTACAAGGAAAACGTTAAAGTTTTTGAATTTCATAACAAAAGATTGTCTGAATTAGAAACTGGTTATCAAAATTCCGTTTCAAGGGAAAAACAATTGCAACTCAAGTTTGATACACTTGATGTTAATTCTTTCAAAAAGATAAAATCTTTAAACGCGGAAATTTCTGATTTACAAAACCAACTTTCTACACAAAAATCAGCTTATACCAATCTTGAAAAAGAAAGGGACGAGCTGAAAAAGGACTTTGCAAAGAAAGAAGACAAACTTTTGGCCGAAATCGTAGAGTCAGAACACATGATTGCTCATTTAGAAGAATTGGTGGTTAAGTCGGGTCAGTCAAGTCAAACAATGAAAATGATTTCAAATCAAACTAATCCGATTTACCATACGAAACATAAAGTGGCTCTTGGAAACAACACCCCTAGTAATCTCAAGAAAGCTCAGCAAGAACAGAATGTTTTGTATAATGGTAATATGATTTACACCAAACATGATCCTCCCGTCGTTCGGGATTCTGTGCAAACGATAGAACATGTCGAAGAGAGCATTATTAAAATGAAACAAAAGGATTTGAAACCCATTGATTACAACAAATTGAACAAACTTTCGGGAATTACTTTTGTTCCACAAAAAGAACCATCTGTGTTTTCCATAAAACGACCATTCTCAAAAATGTTTTCTAAGAAAGTAATCGTTTCCAAATCTCTTTCAAAAATGGAACAAATTTCTTCAAACAACACTTTTAATACAAGTGAGGCTAGAGAAATTTTAGATGACGTTAAAAAGAGAATTCAAGAACTTCAAAATATCGTTGCTTCTAAAACTACAATCGATATTAACAACTGGCATTCCAGTTTTCATATTGAGCAGAAAAAAGTTTTTGAAAACGAAATTACTATCCCACTGAATAACATCAGTGCGAGGGTAATCCATTTTGAACGTGCTTTCTTAAAAGAAACGGCCGAATTTGTCAAGGACCACAAATCCCTGGTAAACGAAGCTAATGATACTCGTGAAAACATGAATGTTTTGGAAAACCTAAATGATTCTCTCTTCGAAGCTGTTATGACCACTGACATTATGTCCATCATTTTACAAACATATTCTGTTCAAGACGATGAAAGACTGAGAGCTGAGACCTCCGAAATTGTTTCAAAATATGAAAATGCTCTTATAAAGCTTGAAAAAGAAAATGTGTCATATTTTAAACAATTTGATCGGAAAAAAGAAGAATGCAAGTATGACAAATTGTCGTATGAGCGTGCCTTAAAGAACATGAAAGAGCAAAATGATCTTTTGAGGACTCAGCTTGAAAAACCATTGACTTCGGAGAAATCAAATGTTTCAAACACGGTTCAAAAACCAAAGATGTCAATTTCAAGGTTTGCTCCAAAAGTCGATGAGAAAAAGAATTTGACAAAACCAGTCACTCCAACACCCTTGCCCAAGAAAAGTGAAAATGATAAGATTGTTGATAAAGGAAAAGCGGTTGTCGAAACACCAAAAGTGATAGCACCTGGCCTTTTTAGGATTAGTCCCACTAATGCGTCTGCCTCCACTTCTAAGACAAATGCGTGCAAAAAGGATAATTCTAAAGAGTCTAGTGATGCTAAAAAGGACAACAATATAAATCCTAACGCGTGTGCCTTACCTTCTACAGGATTAGAATGCACCTCTAGGAGCAGCAGACTAAAGCCTAGGAGCAATACAAGGAACAATAGAGTCTCGTCTGCCTCTACGAGTAGTAGCAAGAATAAAGTTGAAGAAGTAGAAGAACACCCTAGGAATTTATCGCTTTGTAATAAGAAACATGATTCATCTGAATGTAATGTCGAAAGTACTGGTTCTAATGCATGTAATGACTCTGTTTGTTTAATATGCAAGAAATGTTTAATTAATGATGTTCATGATGAATGTGTTTCTAAGAATGTGAATGTTCCGCCTAAACAGAAGTATGTTCCAAAGGGAACTAGTGCCAGATCTAGATCCATAGAAAGATTAGTTTCACGCTTTAGGTCTACCACTAGTAGTCGAATGCCTAGGAACTACCTTAAGTTTTGTATTTGGATACCCACGGGTAGAGAGTTCACTCTTAAGGACGGAAAATTAGAAATAACTCAAGCTAAACAAGTAGCAACTGTCTATGAGTGTGATTCTGCTTTTACTCCTAACCCCATGGAACCAAATTCAACACGGTTTCCAAATACAAACTCTTCTGTTCTTGGCAGGTTATCGAAATATGTCTTTGGATCGTCGACTCGGGTTGCTCCAAGCACATGACCGGGAATTTAAAGCTGCTGATCAATTTCATCTGGAAATTCATGGGAACTGTACGCTTTGGAAATGATCATGTAGCAGCTATTCAGGGTTATGGAGATCTACAATTTGGGAATTTCTTAATCACTCGAGTTTACTACGTCGAAGGGTTGGGACACAACTTGTTTTCAGTCGGGCAGTTTTGTGATGCAGATTTAGAAGTTGCATTCAGGAGAAACACGGTTTTTATTAGAAATTTGGTTGGTGATGATCTTTTAACTGGTAATCGTGGTACAAATTTGTATGCTATCGACATCAACCAAATGGCTTCTACATCACCAATTTGTCTTATGACAAGGGCAACCGAAACTAAGTCCTGGCTGTGGCATAGACGTTTATCCCATCTCAATTTCGACACCATCAACAAGTTAGCCAAAGACAACATCGTCACTGGACTTCCTAAGTTCAAATACACCAAGGAACACCTATGTCCATCATGCGAACAAGGAAAAAGTAAAAGAGCATCATATAAACCCAAAACCGTACCTAGTTCGGAAGCAAGGTTACATATGTTGCACATGGACTTATGTGGCCCAATGAGAGTTGAAAGCATTAATGGGAAGAAGTATATTCTTGTTATTGTTGATGATTATTCAAGATATACTTGGGTAAAGTTTTTGAGATCAAAAGACGAAGCACTAGGCATCATCATCACCTTTCTGAAGCGTATTCAAGTACTACTTCAAGCTCCAGTAAGGATTATAAGAACAGATAACGGCACAGAATTCACAAATCAGGAGTTAAGAACTTACCTCGAAGATGTTGGTATTACACATCAAACATCAGTTGTTAGAACTCCACAGCAGAATGGGGTAGTTGAAAGAAGAAACCGAACTCTTGTGGAAGCTGCTCGCACAATGCTGATTTTCTCTAGTGCACCTCTATTCTTATGGGCTGATGCTGTAGCCACTGCTTGTTTCACTCAAAACCGATCCCTAGTACATCCAAGATTCAATAAAACCCCATATGAGCTAGTGAACAATCGAAAACCTGACATCTCTTACCTTCACGTGTTTGGCGCTTTGTGCTATCCGACGAATGACAGAGAAGATCTAGGGAAGTTAAAAGCTAAGGGTGATATTGGAATCTTCATTGGATATTCAGAAAACTCGAGGGCATTCAGGGTGTATAATAGAAGAACGAAAAAGATAATGGAGACGATGAATGTGAAGTTTGACGAGATTTCACAAATGGCTTCTGAGAGATACGCTCTAGAACCCGCGCTTAATCCAATGGCTTCTAATCAAACCAGATTAGGACCCGCACCAAACAGTCAGACTTCTGGACACATCAGTTCAGGACTCGTACCTCAAGGAGCTCAGTCAACAAACACGGATAAACCTTCAGAACAAGAACTGGAAAATTTCTTCGAGTTAATGTTTGATGAATACTATGGTGGAACTTCGACAAATGCATCTCAACAACATTCCGCTGCACCCGCTCACAACCATCAACCACCACCACCATCACAAGATGCATCTACCACAATTGAAGCTGAAGCACCAACTACATCAACATCATCTACATCTACTCAAGCAACTCCAGTACTTGACACTGAAATACCAAGAGTTGATGAACAAAACCAAAACACAAATTTTCAAGACGAACCAACAAATAATTCAAACGATGTTACGTTAGAAGAAGAAGAAGAAGTATTTGAAAACCCGTTTGCAACAGACTCTGCTGAATCTTCTTCAAGGTTACAAGAACCATCTAACACACATTCGTTCTACCAAAGGTACCCTTCTACATTTCAATGGACAAAAGACCATCCGTTAGTACATGTTATTGGTGATCCTTCAATGCCAGTTCAGACGAGGAGACAACTTGCCACCGATCTCGAATTGTGCATTTACATTTGCTCAATAAGCACCAAAGTACCTAAGAACATTCGGGAAGCAATGGCAGAAAACCCATGGATTGAAGCGATGCAGGAGGAATTTCTTCAATACCTGTTACATGATAGTTGGGAACTTGTTGAACGACCACTTGATAAACGCGTTCTTGATCTCAAGTGGTTGTGGAAGAACAAACTGGATGAGGAAATGACTGTAATTCGCAACAAAGCTCGTCTCGTGGCTAAAGGTTATCCACAAGAAGAAGGGATAGATTTCGAGGAATCATTCGCGCCTGTAGCTAGACTTGAAGCAGTCCGGATTTTCTTAGCCTATGCAGCTCACAAAAACATCACAGTCTATCAGATGGACATTAAGACTGCTTTCTTGAATGGAACTCTGAAAGAAGAAGTGTATGTGAGTCAGCCAGAGGGATTTGTTGACAAAGATCATCCAGACTACGTCTACAAGCTTAAGAAAGCAATTTATGGTTTAAAACAAGCTCCAAGAGCATGGTATGACGAACTATCATCTTTCTTGCTCAAAAACAATTTCACAAAAGGAACGGTTGATGACACCTTGTTTATCAAAAAATTCAAAGATGACATTTTGATCGTTCAAATTTACGTGGACGACATTATTTTTGGATCAACCAATCCTAACCATTCAAAACATTTTGAAAATCTCATGAAAAGCAAATTTGAAATGTCCATGATGGGGGAACTAAAATTCTTTCTTGGTTTACAAATACATCAATCCCCTCGTGGTATTTTTATCAATCAAGCTAAATATACAATAGAGATTTTGAAAAAACATGGAATGGACAATTGTGATTCTGTTGGTACACCAATGGTCACTTCACCAAAAATAGGTGCTGATTTGTTTGGAAAACCTATCGATCCGAAGAAATATCGGAGCATGATCGGTTCTCTCATGTACCTAACTGCTAGCCGACCAGATATTCAATTTGCTGTTTGTTTGTTAGCACGGTTTCAGGCAAAGCCTACCGAACTTCACCTCAAAGAGGTTAAACGGATCTTTCGGTACCTACGAAGCACCATTAACATGGGACTTTGGTATCCGAAGGATTCGGGGTTTAATCTAACAGCATTTTCAGATGCAGACCATGCTGGTGATCAAGTTACAGCAAAAAGTACATCAGGTGGAGCACAATTTTTGGGTGAAAAGCTTGTAAGCTGGTCGTCAAAGAAACAGGATTGTACTGCGCTATCAACCGCCGAAGCCGAGTATGTGTCTCTATCTGCGTGTTGTGCCCAAGTTCTTTGGATGCGGACACAGCTCACAGATTATGGCTTTACTTTTGACAGAATACCTATGTATTGTGACTCAAAAAGTGCCATAGCCATCTCGTGCAATCCCGTACACCACTCTAAGACGAAGCATATCAAAGTACGCTACCATTTCATCAAAGAACACGTGGAAGAGGGTACTGTTGAATTATTTTTCGTTAAGACTGATTATCAACTTGCCGATCTATTTACTAAAGCCCTTCCAAAAGAAAGGTTTGACTATTTAGTTCGACGAATTGGCATGCGAAGCCTAACTCCTGAGGAGCTAGACCGTCTTCTCGAATCTTCTTGAAAAATGTTTTCAAAATCGCTTCGCTGTAAATATTTTTGAAAAACAAAATACAAAATTTGAAAAATCAACAAAAACAAAATACAAAAATATAAAATCTTTCAAAAAATACAAAAACAATATAAAATCAAAAAATCCAAAAATATTCTTCTCACGACATGTCTCTCGTATAAATCAATATTCTGTACGTTTCTAGAAATGTCATTCAACAATGATACGGACATGTACAGATGCTTGAGCGGGAGTTCTTTTTTTAATGTTTTTCTAAAACATGTCGTTGCTCAAAAATTTCTTCACAATGGCTTTCGTATACTTCAGTACGAAACCCGTACGTTAAACAATGACTTCTGATTTTTTTCAAATCAAGGACTCGTACGTTCAATGACGAACTCTTTTTCAAAAAGTTCGAGTCTAAACAAACGAAAAAGATTTCAAGCATAAACTCGTTTTCAAAATAGAATTCTTGAGCACTTTTTCAAGATTGTTCAAAAGATTTCTCAAAATCTCTCAAAATGAGTGCTCAAGATAACTCCCTCAAAACCCTTAATCGATCTTAAAATGTGCTATCATTAAGGGGGAGTATAAAAACAAAAATGTTCCAAATTCATGCAAAATCTGTCTTTCTCTCCAAAAGCTTTTTATTAATCAATTGATATCAAAAATATCACAATATGCTATTTTTGAGGGGGAGAAGACATGATTAAAATTTGATCAAAGATGTTTAAAGATTGTGGTTGAATCTCAAAAGAGCTCGACTCAGATATTACCAATGAATTGACGAAGCTTAAATTGTCAGTAATCAAAAGGACTTGTCCTGGACGGGTAATAATTTCAAGCTAGTCTAACTAGTGATGTAAGCGTGTCTCGGATAGGACTTGTCTGAGTAGAATGTACCATATCGAGAGACTTTCTTTGGACTTGACCAGGACAGGTAATAATTTCAAGCTAGTCTAAATAGTGATGTAAGCGTGTCTCGAATCGGTCATGTTCGCTGAAAGTGGATCAATTTAAAAAGTACAAACTCCTCACGCATGTGCAAATTTCTAAAAAATTCATGAGCACATGTGAAGGGGGAGTCCTTCAAAAGTAATGCAAAACTCTCGAAGTGTCAACAATGTGTTTTATTATCATAAACACTTTGAGAGATTTTCAATAAATGGTTTCTTGGCAATAATAGGATAGTCATGGAGTTATAAGGTGACTAAGGTTAGGAAAAACCGTCCTATGATCCGCCAGAGCCGGAGGGATCTACCCAAGGACAATTCCAATAGATTAGAATTAGAAGTCCTTAGGTATGATTGAAAAAAGGAGAAAATGAGAAAGGAGAAAGAAGGGGTTGAAGAATTAAAAAGAAAAGTTATGAAAAAGGGTGAAAAGAAATAGCCCTCCAAATGTTCAACCTTAGGGCAGACACCGGGTTCAACTCATATGCTACTGGTTGTTACTAAGGTGACACCGGTATTGAAGACAAAGACGTCATGGACCCAGTGACGCACTGCACTAAACCTTCTTAACCACTCAAGTTCTCTTAAAAGAGCTTGTTTCATTCTCACGGGGAACCGGTGTAATCTATCGACCTGTCTCTTAGAGATGGTTGATATTGAAGCAGGAGACCTCTCCCTAATCTCCGCATAGGAAACCAAATGTGCACTTATCGAGTCTAGAGCCCCGAGATTCATCAAAAGATCTCATAGGAACACATGATATTTCTACACTGGTTGTTCATCATTAAGGACGCCTGATGTAAACTTTAGAGTCCTACGCAGATCTTAGCAATCTGCCAGAACATTTATGAGAGGATTCACATTTGTGATTCTCAATGATTGAATGGAAATTCCTGCCAGGGTCAACGTCAAACAGCCTTGACAGCAGGTCACTTCGGTAATTCTTTATGGGTTACGCTTAGTGTTCGCGGTGGTTTCAAACGGTCTACAGTCGTGGAGTGATCCCCAGCGACTCACCCAGTCATTGAGCTACTAAGTAGGTCTTGTAAGCTCTCTCGAGAGTATCTGACATGGGAACGGCCTTGGTAAGGGTTAGAAGGAGTCTTCACACTATGCTGTTGACGATCTCTAATTCTTATCTGTAAGTACCGGATGTTTTATTGCTAACTGTTTATATGCAGGGACACTTCATCTCCGTGGCGACAGATTCCACGTGCTCATACATACATCTGGAAGTCAAAGAAAGCTCCCTCAAAGATCTATACAACACAAAGTTCAAAGAAAGATTCTACGCCAAAAAGAAGAATCTACAAAGTATAAAGACTAAGGATCAAAGTGAAAGAAAGGGAACTACGTGCATATGAATATCAAAGTCCAAAGATGTATGAGCATGTGGGAATGGCAAACAACCACCACAGACGCAGAAGTGACGTATGGTAGATAACTCCACATCACTGAGGAACAAAGAACGATGAAAAATCAGTTATCAAAGATCACAAAGCATGAAGGAACAAAGACTAAAGACTATTCTGCAACGACACACAAAGTTAAAGACAACGAACACGGAAGACCCACTCACGTGGAGCATCATTCGAATGACCACCCCTTAGGGGGAGATTGTTAGCATTAAAAATATGTATTTAGAAATGATGGTCATTCTCATGCATGTAACTTTGAAATGTGTCGTAGAATACATAGAATAGTCAAAGGGCTTATGGATTGGGCTAAGCTAATAGGTTAGTATTTATATTAAGCTAGTCCATTTATGTGTAGAAGATATTCATGTAAAAAGCCCAATCCATCTCAAAGCCCATGGAAAGCCTTTAGGGCATTATGTAACTTACTATATAAACACCTCAAAGCTCATTTGAGGTGTGTGCTTGTGTGTGTATTGTGTGTGTTTTTTAATAAAAGCTCTCTTATTTCCATCTCTTTCTCTATATACATACGATTCACATATACATCTACAAGTCACCATCTTTCCATCTTTCTAGTTCTTATATTTGTGTTAAAGTTGATTGATCTTAGGTCCTACAGAATAATCCCATTCAAATCACTTTTTACCACTTTCACGACATGTTTCGCGAATCGAGAATTCGAAATTCCATTCACACCTTTGCTGGGACACGACCCGGGGAAATACTTTCCTAAGCATTTCTTCAGTAAAATAATCACTATACCTAAAACGAAAATATCAGTGTACCTTTTTGTTTGAACTCTTTTAAGTACTTGTAATGTTAAACTAAGTTTTCTTTTCAACTTAAAATTTTCCATGTTCTTTACCTTAATTTTATCCCATTAAAATAACCAGTCAACATTAATTTATGGCTAGGAACTAACACAAATAAAAAGACATAAAATATTGTTCCTAAAACATCAACATCTAGAATTAAAAATAGATAATATCCCCCCCCCTAACTTCAACGCTTGAGGGTCATCTTTAGCTTTTGTTTTTCCTAAATTTGTCTGACCAATAGCTGTAAGGCTTAGAAAGTAATTCGTTATTCTTGGTGGTCTTGGTCTTGAAACCTTTGACAAGGATCGTTTCTTCACTTGAACATGGTCTTTTGCATCATAACTCTCATCAAAAGAACTTGAATCAACACTTGAATGCTTAGTTGGAAAATACCATGAGACCATCTTAGGGTTAGAAGTGGAACCCTTATTTTTTTTAAACAACTGATTGGAATTTTTTCCCCATGTTTTAGGAGGTCTCTTGTTTACCAAAGAAGTAGAAAGTTTTTTTGGGTATCCTCATAAAACTCAAGGCTAGAATCAGAATCAATAACTATTACCTCATCTTGTTTGTGTGGTTCCATTGCCTCTTTGCCCCTTTCAAAAACTTCATCAAGTTTAGCAATGGCCTCTGCCTCCATTGCCATTCTTGCCTCTTTGACCTCCTTTAGACTACCAAACATGACTTCAAGCTTTGATACCCTCTTCCCAAGTTTAGCTATGGCTTCAAGAGTTTCTAATCCTTTATCTACAAAGACGTGCACAAACATGAACTGCCCACATTTAATAAACACATAATTAAAAAAAATAAAAATAAGCATAAAAAGAAACGTATACACTCATCATTACCAACATCATGTTGATTGTTCTCCCTTTGCCACAAGTCTTCTAGAATCACCTCAAACATTTCCTCGTTATGATACCATTTGTTTCCATATTTAGTCATGACATACTCAACCATATCATTGTTTACCACCATCTTACTAAAATCCCTACTTTTTGAAGATGCTGCCATTGAATGAGATAATTGGATGAGGGTGTGAGTTTTTATATTAATAAATGATAAGTGATACATATAGTTTGGGAATTTCAAAAGTGTAATAAATTCATGTTTAACATACGTTCCTTTTTCTCATTAGAGTAAATTACACCGTTAGTCCCTATACCAGTTGAGTGAATATATCATGAATGCATGCGTCTTTCCAAGGCAAAAAAAACCCTTCAATTGCCTAACGGATTGGTTATAAATAGGATCACTTCTAAACACCAAAATCATTCAAAACAACTTACATCATTACATTACAACAAATGGCATCAAACTCGAACAAACAACCAACCTTCGAAGAAAAACTCTAATTGTATTTAGAAGAAAGGTCTCAGGTACAAAAGAAAAAAGTTAAAAAGTTTGAAGAAAAAGAAGCAAAGGAAAAAGCTGCTAAGGAAAAAGCTGCCAAGGGCAAAGCTACCAAGGGAAAATATAAACAAACTTGGAGGCAGAAGCTGGCCAACAAGAAACGCAAACTTTCTTGGGAGGAGAAGGAAGACTCATCCGATGATGAGTTTTTGGATTTTGATTATGACAATTTACACTTTTCATTCGATCCTGAGAAATCCCCCAAGTTTAGTTTGTTATTTTTCAAGTTTTTATTTTGTTTCTTTTTCTGATGTTATTGTATGAACATTTTATGTGGAATGAAATGTTTCGTTTTTGTTTTTTTATTCGAATTCAAGTCTTTATTATCTGTATATCTTGATCTTTATTCTTTACACACAAAAAACAAATAGGTCAACATTCATGCTGGGATTCGAACCTTATGCAGCAAAACACTTTTTCAAAAAACATAAACAAAAAAATTCATGCTAGGATTCGAACCCTGGCCAGCTCACCACACAAACACTCTACCAATGTGCCCTAGGGACTTCTCATACATTTCTTACAAACTTGAATCTTTATACAAAAATTTTATTTTAATGTTATTAACCTGTTTAAGCTATTTAGCAGCATATTCAAAAAAATCTCATTCTTTTTCCTGTAGCTTTCTTTTAATTAGTACGAAATTCAATTACAAACATAAAATAATATTAAAAAACAATAAAATAACCGGACATGAACAACATAATGTAACATAGTCACCACAAACAAAATAGTAAATTACACCGTTGGACCCTATACTTAGTCCTGATTTCATAGCAGAACCCAAGATCAAGTAAGGTTAATGTAATGGATTGATGATTTAGGCGAAAAAACTGAAACATTAGCAATAATCAAAACAACTCCAACAGTAATATCCTTTCTATAACTTGGACCCCCCTCATCAACGATTTTGTGATGTATTGAACCACCTATTGTACCTGAGACGTCTTTAATAGTAACCGTAAGATCTCAAGCACATTCGGAGTACAAGACTTGACCATTGCAATAACTTGTTCAAGTTTACCCTTATTGAGATTCTTCTTTATATTTCCTAAACACCCACTGACAATGTCACCATTATTTTTCACATACTCAATCGTGCTATGCCTTGGACCACGATTAAAATCCTCATCCACGCCCACATCCTCAACAATTTTCTTAATATATTCTTGTGTCGATAATAGAGACTCAACCCCACCTTCGTGAATATCCGATTGTTTACGGAGTTTGGCTGCTTGAATAATACCCGCAGGACCGGGTATTATCCTAACAGGCTTAATTTCCTCTAAGTTAGCAACATCGATGTTTTGGGTAGTGCTTGTGGTCACACGTACCTGCGTGTCGAGGGGACGCAGGGAAGGAGTTAGTTTTAGATCTGAATCATCGATATCAAGTAATTATACCCAATCGTCATTTGAGGGTGAATTCGTGTAGTAGTAATGCGTGTGTGTGTGTCTTGGTTTATTTCCAACTCAATTAAATGAAAATAGAGAGACAATATAAAGTTAGATAAATAAAGTACAAAAAAAAAAAAAAAAAAAAAAAAAAAAGGACTGACGGTGAAAAAAAATGTAAAAGTACTAAAAAGTACATGTGCTACAGTAACATGCACAGAGGAAAGGGACAAAACTAAGTTGTTAGTGCAAATATTACGATATTTAATCTATACAGTCTTGTTTGTTTTGATTGATGACAAACGTATAACTTGATACATAACGTAAAATGTACAAGTTACTTGTAATCATACTTTGTCTCAACAAACATTCAACACCTCTCAACGTCTCGAGTCATCGTATGCTACAACACAGGTTCGTACATGTTTGTTATGTAGCATTATGATCAAACCCCTTGACCAACCATTTAGAATGACTAAAATACTTTAGGAGTCTTTAAGTATTTTAGGTGTCAAAGTATACTTTAGGTGTTAAATAGAATAAGTGTCACATTAGGAGTTTAGATAATATTAGTAAGTTTACAATATATAAAAATGTGTCTTATATCAACATAAGTATATAAAACATTTTTAGTAACTTACTAAATATTATATAGCTAACTAATATATTTTTCATATACAAGTAACTTACCTTTTTAAGTTAGTATATACATTTGTCTAAATATATTTTCTATAAAATGGAAAACTATATTTAGAAATATATATATATAGACATCACATCATGCATTCATGGTAAGTTAGTGTGCTTGACTTCCATAAGCTCTTACACACTTTTGGAAGTATTCATTGATTCATTGTGTGTTTGACTAGCCATGATTCTTGTTGTGCAAGTGTGTAATAAGTTGATATGACATGGTTAGGTTTAGAAAGTTATTGAGTCAATGCATGAAATAACTTGATGAGACATTGTTAGGTATAGAAAGTTATTGTAAAAAGTAATATGTCCAGTTCTGGCGGAACCTTCGGGCATAAGGGGCGGAACCTTCGGGTATAGGGGGCGGAACCCTCAAAAGGGTTCCGCCAGATCCGTGGGTCTGCTGAAGGTTTTGGCTATAAATAGCACCCCATGGTCTTCTCATTAGGTTGATGATTTTGAACACACATCCTCTCTATCATAAAACACATATCTACATCAGTAGCTAACCATGTAGATACACACATGAATCACCCTTTACATAATGATCATAATGTTGCTAACATTCATCCTTGTTGTAAGCATATCATACTTCATGATCCACCAAGAAGGTTACAAGATCTTGAAGTCATCATTCATTGAAGCATTCCAACATATGAAGATTCAAGGGCACTTGACATCCTCAATGGTTGAAGACTTCTTATTCAAGAAGTTCATATAGATTAGGCATGCATATCCATTAGACTTTTATGTCTTGGATCATCATTGTAACATAACAATATAGATTAGATGGTTTATGTGTTTGTGCCATAAAACACAAGGTTTTTATGTTGGGCCACAAAACATAGCGGGAGTGGTTGTACCCTTGGTAAAGAACTCGACATCTAGCTTAGTGTCGGTAAAAGTGTAAGCGACGAACGGGAGTGGTTGTACCCTTGTAAAAGAACTCGACATCTAGCTTAGTGTCGGTAAAAGTGTAAGCGACGATTGTAAGGTTTTCTCCGCCGAAAAGGGAGGTTGTTGATCTAGTGAAGTAACTCTCGAGTTGGGTACTCGAGGAGTGGAGTAGGGCGGAGAGGAGATCCGTGACCGAACCACTATAAATCCTCGTGTTCGGTTTGCACTTTCCTTTTACTTATTGTCTTACTTTAATGTTTGCATTGTGTGATTGTTTGTGTTGTGACTTGTTGATTGTACTTGTGTGATAACATGTTTTAAGTTATGTTAGTCATAAACTACAAGTAACATCTTTTATATTAGAACAAGCTAAAAATGGACATTTGATACAACAAGTTTAAAGATTTTAAACGGTAAACTATTCAACCCCCCTTCTAGTTTTCCACAATTGGTATCAGAGCTTCGTAGCTCTTATTTTCAAAACAAATGGTTTTTAAAATGGAGCACGTTCCATGTATCAAATTACCATTGAAGCGGAATATAATATGAAAAATGTTTCGTTAAGTATACTAAGAAATTTTGTGGTTAAATATTACTTTGTATACAAGCTTGAAGGTATCCTTGAAAAATAAAAGAAAACATTTCTAAAAAGTTGTAAGTGTCAAATTATGTGGTTAGAGCTAATGTACGTAAAATACGGTTTTAAAAAGAGTGTTTGGGTTAACTACAAATTTAGTTGAAAAATCACCTCCGTAAATGTTTTGATAAGTCACATAAGTAGAAATGTTGTTAAATATATGTTTTATATGTTTACTATCAAATCAAGTAAGTCCTACATGTTTTCTTTATGTCAAAATATGAGTTTTAGTGAATCTGTCATCAGACCCCGCGGAACCCTCATCCTCAATGGGCGGAACCCTAAAAAAGGTTCCTTGAAATCCGTCAGTTCAGTACACAGTTTTTGTCCAACTTCAAAAATTCATAACTAATTAACCGTAAGTCCGTAGGAGTCGCGCCACCTATCATTTTGAAGGGAATTGAGTCTACTTTAATTTAAAAATACCCTCATGACCTAAATCTAATCTGAAGTAAGTAGAACAAACCAAATACTTCAATGTGTTCAAAATATCAAGTTTCACTTTGACGTAGAAACTCAAACTTTTGAGTTAGGCAATATAAGTTAGTATCCTTTGAACATTGACATTATTTTCTTTGAAACTAAAGAATTTTTTGATATTCATATATACAAAGGAAACTAATCAAGCTTGGCATACATCGTCATATTTAAACGCAAAGTGACGAAAAGTATATTTTTTTTGTTATGCTAAATGACTACTTGTTTTAGTTGTTTGCATATATGGTATTTGCTTATTGAAAGTTGTGATTGCATTTGTTTATTTGTGATTCTTGAGTGTCTATCTTGTCATGATATTCATTTGCTTGTTTGTCGAATTCATGTTTATACACAATAGGATATTTGCTAGATTGTGTGTACTAAGTTGAAAATTTGTGTTTGTATTGCTTATTGATTTAGATATTCTTCCTTGCATATGTTATGTGATTATGTTGCATAATTCACTTAGGAATGAGAATTAAGTAATACTAATTAAATATCTTGGAATATGGTCACACATCTAAATGAGTCACTACATTGTTAAACATGTAGTATTCTTGTAAAATGGTGTTTGGTATACATGCTTCTACAATAATGTTTAATGAATGTGTTTTGCTATAAGATAGAAACTCATCTTAGATTGATCATGCAAACTAACCATATCATGTTTGGACGATAACACTTTGTTGTTATCAATTTTCAATGCTTAGCTTAATTTCTATTTTTGGTAAGCTCATAATCCTCGGCTTGATCTATATGCTAACACGTGTTAGAATATGTGTTTTTGGTTTTAACCTATCACATCTAATTAGGTGCATATGTTCCAAGTATTATTAGGATACTTGAACGGGTTTCGGGAGTCAATATATGCCCATTGTTAAGGAGTGTTTGACACTACTTGAAATTTGAACAATTTGGTAATTAAACAATGTGTTTCATGGATATATGTACTTCTAGGATCTTTTGTTATCTTTGTACATTGTCTTGTACTAACGGATATGCAGGTAGACAACATTTGAGATGTTGTCAAATTTTCAAGTTTATGGATATTTCACTAAGTATAGTGAAATTCGCTAGCCCCCGGTCAAAGTCTAACGGTTAGAGTTTTTCTATATCCAACTTTTGCATTTCCTAATTAGTACTATATTTAAGTTTTGGTTTTAGGACTTTTCGAAATTTTTGAAAATCGTCTCGCGGGTCAAAAACGTGGACTGCCACTATTTTCAGCTCTGGCGGATCTGGCGGCACCCAAAATTGGGTTCTGCCAGTGCATTTTCTGGGAAACCCAGATTTAGCCCAACGGACCAGGCGGTACCCTAAATTGGGTTCCGCCTGTGTATTCTGAGGGTTCCGCCAGTACCTGCAGAATTTTTGTTTTTGTTTTCAACATTTCAAGATCCAAATACCAAAATCCAATCCCTTTAGATAGAAATTCATTTCCTGCAATGTGTTTAGCACAATAGGGTAATTCTCATTCCTCATAACTCAACCAAAACCATTTCCCGCCAAATTTCAAAAATAGCCATAACAACCCCAAGGACCTTTCTCCTTAAAGGAAGGAATCCGGAAACTTGTTCCTTGCAATCCTCGAACCATTGAGTATTTGTGATCACTACACACACTCACTACATTCTTTTGTCCTTTACTCATTCATTAGCTTGATTTGTAAATTGACAACTTCCTATCCAATCCGGACTCGTTATTAGCAAAGATTACATACAATATCGAAATCACAAGTCCAACTTATGACTATAGACATTGTCTTGTATCTACATATGTTACCTCACTTGGTTAACATGATAATAATGTGTCATCCTTCAAGACAATAAGGATTTACATCGAGTCATAGCTTACTCTTAAGTTATAGATATATTATCGAGTCTTGCTATCCTTTTATGCTATCCAATCTCAACTAAGTAGGATTGACAACTTAAGTATTTCGTTCGAAATATTCAAGTAAACTTGACTTACTACCGTAGTCATTAAATGTCATATCCGAAAATCAACACCCAAGTATTTTAACAATGTTTGTTAAAACACTCATCACAACTTGAACACTCATCATAGTACTCTCCCAATCAATAGGAACAAAAACAAGTGTCAATAGGTTTTTATCCTTAAACATTTAGCACTTAAGTTCACTTGTTCTTTCACCATCATCTCATCACATTCACCTTGAGATATATCTCAGCCCATAAGCTTCACAAACGCTTTGGCTTCATATCTTCATTTAGTAAAACATGATGTCTTGAAAGACATTATGCCTAAGAAATCATGCGTCAAGTTTTCATCATTAAAAGGATATTGTATATCTTATGCGTCATTCTCTCATTGAACATGAACGGTTGTGTTACATGAGATTTCATTATACCCCATTGGGTTAATGATCTTAAATCAACATCTGCAAGTTCTAGGATCTAGAGACTCCTCATCATCTCGTCATTCTTGTTTTTGTAAGCATGATGACTTTATTCCACGTGATAGTCTTACTTATTGAAAGACACCATATGTGTCTATTTTTCTTTTAAGCGTTCATCATAACCAAATCACTCTCATAACCTTTCATCACTCAAACCTTAAACCACCAATGTGACCTGAAAAACCGAGTTATCCTTTGTTCTACCAATATCGAGTCATCCACCATTTCCATCCCCTCAAAGAAACCAAGAGTCAATATCATACACCTAGTCATCTTCACAAGAAGATTCCACCATGTAACCAAACAAGTGTGTCATCCCCACTACAACCTAACCCATTAAGGGTAAACCATCTTTCATGATACATAAACTTATATTCACCCTTGTGTCGCTCTTTGAAACAAAGAGCAAATGTTATATCCATACACTCATTGTCTATGTAGTCGAAAGTCAAGTGAATTTCATTATGAAATGCGTCTTTTCCACTTCCTAGCAAGTGAAGAACACAAAGAAGATATCCAAGCTTCAAGTGTTGTCAAGTCATCATCACCTCATTTCACACATTCACCTTTAGTCGTCAACCAACAAAACACCTCAAAATTCCATGATTCCCAATCATCCATTAATGATTACCCACATTCACAAAGAGTCTCCTAACCTCAATCCTCAAGATCACTCATAGTCACCTCCATACCAATATTCTAAACCTTTCCACCTCCTTTGAGAAAACCACATGCCTCGTCATACGATCATCTCGCATTGATAGAGAAGAGTTACATGACTTTAAGGATAAAGTTCTTTGTATGCTAACCAACATCCGCTAAAACATTACCAAGCTCATCGTTTTCATTAACCTACAACCTCCTAAACACTTCATCATCATTCTTTATACAATGCACTAGACAATATATTGGATGTCCACCTATTGAGGAGGAGAGAAATTCATTCACATATTTGTATTGTGTCAAATTGTATTTAAAGAACATCTACTCATGTATCTTACACCCTAAAATACCAACACATAGGTACACTCCATTTAGTTAAAGTCGGTTCACAAGACCACAAGTGCTTCAAGCCTTTGACCTTTTCTCTTTTTAAATAGTTCAAGCCTCTTTCACCCCTAATATCTCATCAAGTGAAAAACACATCATGTTTTTGACAAAGCTCTTCACTTCCACAACCAAAAACTAAACCAAATGGAGTCTAGGATTCTTCTCTCAAAATTAGGACTTCAAAACCTCATTTTCAAGAACACCATCTTAGGATCTCATCCTTTTCTTCCGCGTCACATATCATGCACGTCATTGTCAGCGCAAACGATATATTAATCAAAGCCATCATTCCCAACACTTTCTCAACACGTTGGTCTAACCAACACTCTCGCATCATATGATGTCATTCCCATCCTCATATAGGTATTTGGCAATTTTTTTTTTCTCTTTTCATATGGTATTCTTGTTCCTAGGTGCCTATTGTCTTCACTTCTTTTTGAACCCATTCAAGCATACATTGTGGCATGATACATCATCTTTGGTAGATGATAATGTCATTAAAGGTCATGTAGGACTAAACCATGTTAGCACTCTTTCATCCATTGTCATTCGATATAGGTCACTACTTCTAAACGTATTTCGTTTTCATTAGCGTCAATCCTAATCGATCAAATCATAACCCATAGCCGTCATTGAATATCAATGCCCATTCACTTTTTCCTTTATCCCTTTAAGTTGTGAATCTTAGATTGCATAAGTCCATATGCTCATTCGTCATAGCATTCGCTATACATACGAGTTTCTAAATTCATGCATTACAACCACCACTTTCATCAACTCTATCACTAATCATCACCACCATGGATTAGTGTAAAACCTATTCCTATTAATCTTGTGATGTTGTCAAATTTTCTATACTTTTAATAAAGTATAATGAAAATCGTTAGCCCTCATTCAAACTCTATCGATACGCGTGTTTTTACTTGCCTCTTTGTCATTTCCCAATCAGATTTAATAGTGTGCTTCTGTTTTAGGAAAAATTTCGAAATTAGAAAATCGTTTCGACCTTCGAAAACCTGGTCTGTTAAGAATTTGCAGTCTGGCGGATATGGCGGAACCAAATTTTGGGTTCCGCCCGTGTAATTTCTGGGTAGTCCCAGTTTTGGCCCAGCGGACCAGGCGGAACCAAAACCAGGGTTCCGCCCGTGTATTCGTTTGGTGCCGCCAGACCTGCAGAAATTTCTATATTTTTCTCATATTCGCATTCTCTCTAACACCATTAGCACCATCCTCTTTAAGCATTTCAACCTCATGTCTTCCTTCTGGGCTTTGCTTAGTAGGTTCCTATCATATTATATTCACGTTTTTCTTATGATTGCATTTCTTTTTAGAAGCATACACCTCATAAGATTTTTTAGTTTCATGGTTCTCTACTTTGAGTCGCTTATATCATTTATATATTTACATCTTACTTTTCTTTGAGATGAAATATATTGCACTAACTCCTTCATTGTAGGTTCACCATTATATACGCTAGATCGTATATAGCATTATCATCTAAGGATGATGTTTGCATCGAATATTTTCCTTCTTTCATTTTAGGTGCTTCTTGACGGAGGAGAAATTTCCATCAAGCACTCATATTGCATCGTCTATACACGTTGTTGTAGAGGACATGCTTGTCTAAAGACAAAACTTTCACTATACTAACTTTCTTTTTTGTAGGTTCATATTGACGCCCTTTAACAAGGGGAGCTTCCGTCAAGCATAGGAAAATTATTGTCTTATACTAACCTTTATTTTGTAGGGTTCTTCATCCTTGTATCACATACGTTGGTACCCTAGCAACGGGGAGTATTGATCAAGGGGGAGTCAATCATACACTAACCTTTGTGTCTTTTGTAGCTTTCTTATTCTTGTATCATATACGTTGGTACCCTAGCAACGGGGAGTATTGATCAAGGGGGAGTCAATCATACACTAACCTTTGTGTCTTTTGTAGTTTTCTTATCCTTGTATCATATACGTTGGTACCCTAGCAACGGGGAGTATTGATCAAGGGGGAGTTAATCATGCACTAACCTTTATTTTTTGTAGCTTTCATATTTCTTGTGTCATATACGTTGGGACCCTAGCAAAGGGGAGTATTGATCAAGGGGGAACTACAATCTAGGGGAAGCATGCACGCATTTTTCTTTATTCTCATTCTTCGACGCACCTTTGTGTTTCGACAAAAAGAAGGAGATAAGTCAACATAGTCCAAAATGATTTTTATTCATCATGCATTTTTCGTATAATTTTTTTTTTTTTTTTTTTTTTTTTTTTTTTTTTTTTTTTTTTTTGTTTGCACAACACTAACCTTGGTGTAGGTCAAGGAACTTAATTTGATCCATGGATCCGCTAACAACCTTAGGAAATTGGAGTTGAAGAATTCACTTCACTAGGGATGATACAAGCTCGCCATTTCGGGGAGAAATTAAGTTAACTCCAAGGACACACCCCTTTTTGTTTCGACAAAGGGGGAGAAGAGTGTAAACGGAGAAGGAAATGTAGAAGGTGTGTTGCGGATGCAAGTAAGTAATACGGACACAAGTAACTTTTTACATTTTACGTTCTATCACGTTTATATATTTTGTCATCATCAAAAAGGGGGAGATTGTTAGTGCAAATATTACGATATTTAATCTATACAGTCTTGTTTGTTTTGATTGATGACAAACGTATAACTTGATACATAACGTAAAATGTACAAGTTACTTGTAATCATACTTTGTCTCAACAAACATTCAACACCTCTCAACGTCTCGAGTCATCGTATGCTACAACACAGGTTCGTACATGTTTGTTATGTAGCATTATGATCAAACCCCTTGACCAACCATTTAGAATGACTAAAATACTTTAGGAGTCTTTAAGTATTTTAGGTGTCAAAGTATACTTTAGGTGTTAAATAGAATAAGTGTCACATTAGGAGTTTAGATAATATTAGTAAGTTTACAATATATAAAAATGTGTCTTATATCAACATAAGTATATAAAACATTTTTAGTAACTTACTAAATATTATATAGCTAACTAATATATTTTTCATATACAAGTAACTTACCTTTTTAAGTTAGTATATACATTTGTCTAAATATATTTTCTATAAAATGGAAAACTATATTTAGAAATATATATATATAGACATCACATCATGCATTCATGGTAAGTTAGTGTGCTTGACTTCCATAAGCTCTTACACACTTTTGGAAGTATTCATTGATTCATTGTGTGTTTGACTAGCCATGATTCTTGTTGTGCAAGTGTGTAATAAGTTGATATGATATGGTTAGGTTTAGAAAGTTATTGAGTCAATGCATGAAATAACTTGATGAGACATTGTTAGGTATAGAAAGTTATTGTAAAAAGTAATATGTCCAGTTCTGGCGGAACCTTCGGGCATAAGGGGCGGAACCTTCGGGTATAGGGGGCGGAACCCTCAAAAGGGTTCCGCCAGATCCGTGGGTCTGCTGAAGGTTTTGGCTATAAATAGCACCCCATGGTCTTCTCATTAGGTTGATGATTTTGAACACACATCCTCTCTATCATAAAACACATATCTACATCAGTAGCTAACCATGTAGATACACACATGAATCACCCTTTACATAATGATCATAATGTTGCTAACATTCATCCTTGTTGTAAGCATATCATACTTCATGATCCACCAAGAAGGTTACAAGATCTTGAAGTCATCATTCATTGAAGCATTCCAACATATGAAGATTCAAGGGCACTTGACATCCTCAATGGTTGAAGACTTCTTATTCAAGAAGTTCATATAGATTAGGCATGCATATCCATTAGACTTTTATGTCTTGGATCATCATTGTAACATAACAATATAGATTAGATGGTTTATGTGTTTGTGCCATAAAACACAAGGTTTTTATGTTGGGCCACAAAACATAGCGGGAGTGGTTGTACCCTTGGTAAAGAACTCGACATCTAGCTTAGTGTCGGTAAAAGTGTAAGCGACGAACGGGAGTGGTTGTACCCTTGTAAAAGAACTCGACATCTAGCTTAGTGTCGGTAAAAGTGTAAGCGACGATTGTAAGGTTTTCTCCGCCGAAAAGGGAGGTTGTTGATCTAGTGAAGTAACTCTCGAGTTGGGTACTCGAGGAGTGGAGTAGGGCGGAGAGGAGATCCGTGACCGAACCACTATAAATCCTCGTGTTCGGTTTGCACTTTCCTTTTACTTATTGTCTTACTTTAATGTTTGCATTGTGTGATTGTTTGTGTTGTGACTTGTTGATTATACTTGTGTGATAACATGTTTTAAGTTATGTTAGTCATAAACTACAAGTAACATCTTTTATATTAGAACAAGCTAAAAATGGACATTTGATACAACAAGTTTAAAGATTTTAAACGGTAAACTATTCAACCCCCCTTCTAGTAGCATAAAGGATTAATAAGCAAAAGAATAAGTTGTTATACTACCGGTCAGTTATTCTTTACTACAGAATTACAAGGCGAGAATGTCAACGAGAAGTAACATTAACAAAATAGCTTGCTTCCTTGTCGCTGGTAGAACGAGGAGAGAACATGTAAGCATATATTTAAAGTCCACAGCGGATTTATACTTGGTTCATTCTTCACGCCGGTCTGGTACCTTAGAACCTTAAGAACTGCTACATCTTCATTGCTAACAAACAATAGCATACCACATAATATTCATGGCCTAGATATTTCCCCTCAAATTCTTAAAAGTTTAAATTTATCAAAAATACTCTATTTTTTAGGGAGAGTAGTACAAATATGTTTCTAAAGTTCATGCTCAAAAGAAACGGATTCAGAATTAAAACCTTTTTCTCCCTATTATCTTTCCAAAAACATAGCTTTTAATCAACTAGTATCAAAATTACAATGGATGTTATTTTTTAGGGGGAGAAAGTGTGATTAAAATGTGATTGTTAATCTCGAAATGGCTGGACTCAGAGTTTTGTTTGAAAATGTGATCACTCTTAATAGACTTGTACCTAGGGGGGCAATAACTTCAAGTTGGTTCAGAGGGCTAAGTTGACGAATATGATTAAATAATAACAACAATGTAGGTCAATATGATTTTTTGTGGATCTCAAGCATGACGTGCAGCCTTCATCCATGTTTTTTGACAAAGATTATGATACACTTTGACCTAAGTTTTTTCACAAGGAATATGAGATGAAATCAGCCTACAAGGCCACAACGTACACTCATATTGACGCCCATTATTGCAATCGCGTCACATAGTATTTTTACTCAATAAAACCAAACCAAAAAAATGCCCCACTGTATAGAAGAGAGAACCAAAAGTCCAAAAGTAGCAAAAAAAATGATAAGTAAAAAAAAAGTTGTTATGTTTCTTGCCATTTATTAAGAATTCACTAGTACAAACGACACCTTTTCCGGCGACATTTTTACGCTCCTACCGTCGACAAGTCGACGGCACAATAGGTTCCGGTCGACAATGCCGGTTGTGCTTCGTCGGGAACAGCGTTCCCGTCGACAATCGCCGTCGACATTGTGGGTCCCACATCGTTTTTCAGTCAAACGATTTTGCTGTCCGTCAAATTCTTCCCTTCGATATGTCGATGGGAACGTATAACTAATTAATGTTTTAATTAAGAAATGATAATTAAGTTTTATATATTTCCTTCGACATGTCGACGGTAACATTAATAAAAAAATATTCATTTTTTAATTATGCCGTCGAGACGTCGACGGCATAATTTAAAAAATAATATACAATTTTTAATTATGTCGTCGACATGTCGACGGCATCATTAAATAATCAATATTGTTTTATTAATGATGCCGTCGACATGTCGACGGCATCATTAATAACAGCCTGTTAACAGCAGGCTGCAAATATAGCAATTTTCCAGATTTTTTCCGGATTTTCCGGAAAAAATCTACCAAAACCTGTAACTGTAATAGCACTTATAACCACTCAATATCAACATGTCCTAAACGTATAACTCGCCATCGGCTAAAACACTTACAAATTATCGCTAAACACCCTCAAAATGCATAAAAACATATAATGTCTACAAAACGGGGTGTGGTAATATCTAAATCTAGCTGCCATATCCACAAATGTTTTAATATCCGTGACGTTCAAGTCGCCAAAAGGTTAAACTATACAATACTAACATATGGGTCGCCAAAATATTGTTTCAAGCATAAGTACAACACAAAATACCCAAGTTTGTACCTCTACATCCCAAATCACTCTTGATCATCACCAGAACGCTCATCATCACCAGAACCATCCTCATCGCCTCTGCGACTCCCGCTCCCTCCAGCTGAGCCACTACCTCCAGCGCCACTGCCCGAGCCATCCACGTGCTGAGAACCTGCCTGACTAAGATACTGGTGCCATAGCGGATTGGACGACATAAAATATAGTTGGACAAAATAATTATAGTTATCATATAGCTACATGTATTTGCAAGTTAATATTCACACACAAAGGCAACAACACTCATAAGGCAACCAATAGGACGGCTCGTGTCCCCCGATCCCATATTCATTACAACAGGACGGCTCGTGTCCTCCGATCCCATAATCATCAATTAGGACTCATACGCGAGTAACAGGATAACATCCTCCTAATTGGATCCCATCAAACAAATCAAACATCAATTAGGTCGCATGCACGAGTAACAGGATAACATCCTCCTAATTGGATCCCATATACTTCCGCACCAACAAATAACCACACATAGCATGCATACGATAACATTATAAGTCCAAGCTCTTTAATACCACACACATAATCACAGTAATTCAAATCATTTAAGACAAGCATCATTCCCATCCCAATTTTAAAACAAAGTAAAAATATGGGACTATGAACTCACCTTAAACTCCGCAGCTTCCACAAAACAATTCACAATCTATAGCACACAAAAATAATCCACATTACACAAGGTCAAGCTAAAAGCTACAACCCATGTAATACACATATGATGGATGTCTAAGACTCATATGACCCACCATGGATCTCTGAGACACCACACTAACCACTATCATAACTTAATACTCACTAAATCCCTTGCACTCTAAAACTCAGAAAACGCAGAATTTTTGAGTATATTCACTCACATGAAATCACGACAAATAAAGCTCAACAACTCACACCAAAAATTTACCATGGTCTCTCATAAGCATAGAAGCTAATCCCAGAAGACCATGGACCAATAACACACACAAGTACTCATAAGAAATTCAAACTTGTCAACTACTCAAATTCTGATCTGAACGCACACCAAAAAGTTTTGATTTTTAATAATTACCTCCACAAGTTTTTATCGCGAATCCTCTTCGTGGTAGTCTAATATAACCTAATACTTAACTATTCCAGAAGACCAAGCCAAAATACCACTTTTACAACCACATGACACCCTCAAACTTTTACCCAAAATCTGTCCCGGTTTGACAGCTTTGACACCTTAACAAAAAAAAAATCAAAAGACTGACTTCCCGACCTCAAAATTGATCGTGGCTGGACTTTTTGGAAAGCTCTTTCATTATACTTCAATTTAGACCTAAAATTCGTGACTTAACTCATGACCATCTGTTATATACACTCACATCTTTACAGCCTTACAAATCTGTCCAAACCCTAACACATAATCTAACGCGTTTAACACTCAATTCCCTTAACCATCACCCATAATATTAACATCTAATCATCCTAACATGTTTTACTTCAATAATTTACAGAAGTTTACAAACCATAGATTCCATCATATTAATTATTACATGAATTATATTAATTAATCAATTAATTGAACATAGGATTTAAAGATTTTACCTTGATTCTTGATTATGGCTTGAAACTATGAAACCCTAATTTTTTCTTCTCTTTCTCCTTGTGATCGACTTCAAATTGCAGGAAAATTAGTTTTGGAACCTTGATTTTGTATTTATATTATTTGGTGGATAATTACCTAACTTAGAGTTGTAATTGGGCTACAATTGGGTTTCCTTTTTCCCTTATCTTTCTTCTAGCCGAATTTTACACCATATATATATATATATATATATATATATATATATATATATATATATATATATATATATATATATATATATATATATATATATATATATATTATATATTTTTTTTATTAAATTAATTTATTACACTCAAAACCTCATACTTTTCATATTTTATAAATGCCCGTAACCAATACTGGCGTCTTACGCGATAAACCTCAGTTTTACGACAAACCGGGAAAAATATCATTTTCAAAACAAAGTTTCCAAAAATAGATTTTCACACTCTTTTATAAGCATAACACATAAAAACAACTCCTCGTAACTTGTTAACGCTCAAATACTTGAACGAAGACTCGTTACGCAAAAACACAAAAACACCAAAAACTACACAAGTCATTTCTACACCACAAAGGTGATCAAAATGAACTTTCCCAAATTCCAGACTTACCAAATCACAATAAAACCATTTACGCAAAGGGATTTAGTGCTAAAACTCACATATATCACTCCTATATCACTTCAAACACCTAATACACACCAAACAAACGTGAACCGAGTCAAGACTATTAGTCAAACTAACCTGCCAAAACCACGGATGTTACACCTTACGCTCTGCAGCCTCTTCCCGGCTCTGCTTCTCGGTCTCAGCAATCTTCTTCCCGGCCTCAGCAAGCTTTTTCTCCAAATCGGCTATTTCTGAAAATGAAATAATCAAAATTTAAAAACATCTATTGCAATACTTAATTTGAGTCATGATCGAGTAATCAATAATTAATATATTATCAAACTGTACATACCTGGAGGTGGCGGCAGGGTGTATGGTAACGGTGGACTGTTCGGCCCGGGTACGACCCTACCCCGTCCGGCGATGTGGCCTCGCTGCTTGCCCTTTAAAACCATCGCAAGTATCTGCTCCTCCGTGTACGCCACCCCTTCCGGCGTATTCGCTCCCAGATCTCTCAGCCGAATCATCTCTTCCTATTTAATTGAGAAAAAAATTGAGAAAAATTATATATATATATATATATATATATATATATATATATATATATATATATATATATATATATATATATATATGTCGGGTTAATTACAAGATTATGTTTCAATGAATTATTAAAGTGCGTGTTTGGGGAAATAAATAAATAAATAATAAATTAGAAAAAAAAGGATACTTACATATTGAACCCGAGCCTCATCCTGCAACCACATACCATCATTGTCGCAGTGTGTGTCGTAAAACGACTGGATGAGTGACGGGTATTGTTTGTCCTTGCTGTTCTGAAACTGTATATACACATGCATATATATAAGATGAAACAAATTAAAAATGACAAATCAAACACCATATTTATTTTAATTAAACTTAAATACTTTTATAAAATTAAAATTAATTACTTTTATATAATTAAAATTTTTAATTAATATATAATTATAATTAAATAATTTTATAAAAATAAAATACTTTTATAAAAATAAAATGTGTCTTACATAGTCGTGGCGAATAGCGGCCAATTACTTGGAACCGTGGCGGCTGTACACCGTCAACTTCTTTCGGTTCTCCTTGTTCACAGCAGCACGCTTCAGGTTCTTCTCGTTCATGTAAAACTTGATATGGTCCTCCCAGACAGATGGCTCGACGTTCGGAGGAGGGTTTCTTCGTATCTCATCCACTTTTTCAGGCCCACCCGGCAACGTAAAGTAAACCATCTTCATCGTGCCCATGTTGTCGGAGTAGACGTTTGCAATATACGCATTGAGGCCCGTCTCAATGGTTCTCCAATTGGGATCGCGCATGTAGGTCTGCAAGTTGAAGAATTTCTGCAAACAAATATACACAATTAAACAAATTTAAATAAATGTACACATTCAAATAATTAAATATAGAGATATAATTAAAAGGAAAATAAAATAACTAACCCCGAGTCGGTTCATGAAGCCATGTCGAGTCGCTTCGTCATGGTTGTGCCAGGACGGATAGTGCAATGGCAAGGACCTAACCAGCTCGCCAACATAGTTACTGAACCATGCGCGGTTGGGCCCAACATGAGTAAATGTCTTCTGATCACGATACTCGAACTCGATCGATTGCGGGCCCGATCTAGTCATAGCTTTCCTGAGGTCTACATTCTTGTTGGCTTCACGGACCTGTGCCCTGCCGCCATCCCGACCTCCACCCCTGCCGCCACCTTGTCTCGCTCTACCTCCTTGTCGAGGTTTTTGTGACGAACCTACAATTGAAGTGAGTGAAAACGTTATAAAATAACAAGTAACAAAATTCAAATTATCAAGTTTAAGTTTCTTACCACTACGGTAGTAATCGAACGATAAGGGGGTGGTGGGTCATCGGCACCGTCACCACCGTGACCTCACGCTACTGCTGCCATCTGTAAAAGTACAAGTTGAATTAACATATAGAAATTCGGGAACAAATTAACATAAGCATGCACACATTCAAATACATACACATTCAAAATAAATATACACATTTAAACAATCCATAACAAGCAATAAATATTCTACTTTTACTTCTATCGCACTAATATGAAATATATAAGCCGAAACAAACACCCTCTAACTTGAAGTATTCTACTTCTAATTCTATCGCAAAAAATTCCAATTCTAATTATACTTCTATATACAACGCAAAACTACTAATATTCTACTTCCCTTCAACTAATTGTTTCAACTAATTATAACGCAAAAAATCTAATTATTGAAACTTATTTTTTATAACTTATTTTTTGTGACTTATATATAACGCAAAACTTCTAATTATTCTACTTAATCCGCAATATCCGAGACAAACACCCTCTAACCTAAATTGAAACTATGTACTACTTAATCCGCAATATCCGAAACAAACACATCCCCTAACTAATACTTAATCACTCACATTTCACAAAGATACTAACATGTGAAAAATAATACGGAAATGAAAAAAATTTACATACGGTCTTGGCTGTGGTGTCGGGGCTGCAGTCTCGGGATGCGGTCTTGGGCTGCAGTCTCGGGTTCGGGCTGTGATCTTGGGCTGCAGTCTCGGGCTGCGATCTCGGGGCTCGGGCTATATTCATATATAAAAAGTTTAAAAAAAATGTTGTCGGCGACATGTCGTTAGGATACCAAAAGTAAAAAAAAAAAAAAAAATGAACCACATTACCTCTGTCTCGGCTATCTCAGCTCTCGACTCTCGCTCTCGGCTGTCTCGGCTATGCAATGGTTATACACGTGATGTTAAACGAACGAGTCGAGATGCAATGGTTATACACGAGATGTTAAACGAACGAGTCGAGAGGCAATGGTTATACATGAGATGTTAAACGAACGAGTCGAGATGCTATGGTTATACATGAGATGTTAAACGAACGAGTCGAGATGCAATAGTTATACACGAGATGTTAAACGAACGAGTCGAGATGCAATGGTTATACATGAGATGCTATGGCGCCAGAATTTCCCACCAAATTTTTCCTACCTAACAACTTATCCTCACAATAAAAACACACACACACACACACAAACACTCATCTAACTAATAAAAACTCTCACACACACTCATCTCACTATATATATATCTCTCTCTATCTCTCTCTAGCAGTTTCTGTTTTCTGGCGACACCAGCAGTTTCCGGCCGCCGGAATCTTTTTCTGGCCACCACCTTTTATCACCTCAACTTGTAGATCGGGCCACCCCGGTCACGATTCAACCACTCACAACCACTCAACCTCACAACCACAAACATAAACTGTTATCATGGTGAAGAAGATGGCAGAATTTGAAGCTTTTCCTTGTCCTTGTGGACGAGTAGACGTGATTCTGCTAGAATCGCGTAAATCTTACTCCCGTGGTAAACTATACTATGCGTGTCCTTTCTCACAGGTGAAAAATTACAAACTTTTTCGTGTATTATATAAATAATTTGGTTAGTTGTTAAAAATAATAGTTTTTACTCTTTAACAGCCTGGGACAACAGACCATGGATGTGATTTTTTTTTTATGGAAGGAGGAACGACTCGCCAAAATGATGATCGATTCTCTGGGAGCTTCAACATCAAGCGGTTCTGGATCTGCTCCAACAAGGTGCTCAAACTGTCATGAAAAAGATCTTAGAATAAATATGCTGGAGACACAAAAACAGGTGTTGGAGGCACAAAAACAGGTGCTAGAGACAAAATTAAGGATGCTGGAGGCAAAACTTGACATGGCAACGTATCCCAACCACGACCACGCATGTCAGTCGGATGCAATACTCCGTGACCTTTTAGGTGACATGGATAAATTTCGTATGTAGTACTGTTATCGTTGTTGTTTCTGTTATCATTGTTATTGTTGTTGTTGTTGATGTTGTTTGTTATTGTTGTTGATGTTATTGTTGTTGTTTAATAAAATGTTGTTGTTGTTGTGGTAACTGATGTTGAACGTCCTTTATATTTTAAATTCGTACGCACAAATAATAGAACTGAAGGAGCAATAATTATCAAACACAAAGGCAAACTGTTTATTTATATGCATTTTCATACAGACTCAAACTAAACAACTCGACAACCAAACTAAACAACTCAACAACCAAAGGAAACAACTCAAACTAAACAACTCGACAACCAAATGAAAAAACTCAAACTAAACAACTCGACAACCAAACGAAACAAATCAAACTAAACAACTCGACAACCAAAAGAACAGATCAAACGAAACAACCCGTTTATTTTTTTTTGCGGTTACTTCCCGCTTTACTCGAACTCGCACCATCTTTTCCCTTCCTTGCCCTCATTTCCTTGATATGTGCAAACGTAGCTTCAAGATTTGTGACCCTATTTCCCATATTATCAAGTTTGGTTTCCAACGTACTTTCAGCTTCGTCGTCACCTCCAACAGCAACAACTTGAGCTTCAGCAGCAACTTGAGCTTTAGCAGCATCTAGCTCGTCTATGTACTCTTTGTAGTACGACTTTTTCCTACACCATTCGATAATCTTGTCTCTCATCCACGGTTCAGCGTCCTTAAAAGAACCATATTCCTCGTAAACTGCATGACCAAAAGTTAACATAACTTCATTAAAGAGGAGCTCGTGTGACAAGATTTTTGAGTACTCCTCTTCAACTATGCAACCACGCCAAGTCATGTGTGTCTTGTAAGAATTGACGATTGACTTATCTGTGAGATGTGTAAAATGAGACGGAAATAATTTTGTGAGAATGTATATAGGTAAAAAATGAGACGGGAATGATATATATAGCCTGATTTTTGGGGAGATATTCACGTCGACATGTCGACGGAAAAAAGAACGCGGGAAAAATCCCGCCCAATATTTTATCCATTTATTAAAAATATTTATAATTTAGTAATAAATTCCCGTCGACATATCGACAGGAATCTCAAAACAAAAATTTATTACCTTTAATCACACGTTAATTGTGGGAAAAATCATGATTAATATGTTCCCGTCAACATGTCGACGGGAAAATATTAGCGGGTAAATTTTGCGCCCAACTTTAGTGAATTATTGAGGCTAAAAGAATATGCTGCAATTTTCCCGTTGACATGTCGACGGGAAAATACGTGTATGAAAAATTCAACGCTGTGGGGCTCGGTCAAGCGTTTTTTTTTTTTTTTTTTTTTTTGTCGTTTTCTGCCTTATGCCGTCGACATGTTGTCGACGGGAAACAGCTCGTCGCCTGTTCTCCTTATCCTTGTAGTGATTTACAAGGCAAACAAGAAGTAACAATGTATTCACAACATACAAATTTCACCTTTTCTGACCAACTAAAATTAAATATTTGTGAATATCTTGAAGATACATTCTACACTTTGTGTTGGAAAATTTAGTGCACTTGAGGGATCAATGGGTCAGGAGGTACGGAGTGTACACCCATATCAGGTCCATGACTACCCTAACTCTGATAGTGGTTGGGAGTAACTCATCAGAAGGTTTAATCCTTCATAGAGTTACTACTGCTAATACTTTGTTAGTACTACTAGAGCAGAGTTACTACTGCTAATACTAAGTACTGCTAGTGCAAGTTACTAAGTTTGTACTGCTGGGATAAGTATGTAACTAATTTGACATATTCAAAAGGCAGTATAACTGCATTTATGATCACGTTTAATTGGTCATGTAACCAGTATTGGCTATAATGGGGATATTTATGAGGCTATTAATGGGCCGATTAATCCTCATAATTCCATTTGACTAGCTATGAGTATTTTCTTATTTATACTGGAAATCAATGATGCATGAGATACATAACATCATAAACACTTGATCGCAGGGTTATTGATTTGTGCTTAATTCAATAACAAGTATTTGGTCTTATCCCAAGTAGATATTCGTGATACCCATGCAATAGGGTCGAATAGTTTACTTTGGAAAGTGATAACACGATTACAAGTGATATCCGGTAACCATTTGTTTGGTACGTAGTTAGGCTATTGATAATCTTCACCCTGTTGTGAGCTAACTTCAACCAACAATCAAAGTAAACTATTTTGTGATAATCAATAGCTGTTGCTGCTATGAAACACATGGCTTCAAACTTTGCCAAGCTTGACAAGTTTGAAGGGGTGGACTTTAGAAGAAGGCAGAAGAAGATGAACTTCTTGCTTTCTAGCATGAGTGTGGTGTACGTTATGAGATTTTACTCCAGTTCGGATTTGGTCTATCCGATTTTCGGACCGCGATCAGGTCTAGATTTGAGATATCTATTCATATGAAGTATCCAAGCAGTTTATGAAGAGAAAAATAAATCATCCTAATTTTTATGTTTAAATCTTTTTAATTGAAGTTGTCGTAAGTTGATCGGAATGTGATAAAAGTGGGCCAACTCTCTAAATCAAATGATAAGAATGCTTTTAGAAAAAAAATTTAGGAAGCTATAGCATTGTACGTTTGTGAAATGAGATTAACCTCTTCTCCAAGTGTATACTTCTTCCGGGTTTGGGATCAAAACACGATTGTAACCTATACTATTGGACATTTTACCAATATAAAACAGAACTTTTTTATATATACACTGCATAAAGTCATATGATTTTTTTGTAAGTACATGTATCGATCCTAGTATGTTTTTATTAAAAGAACAAATTTAAAACTGTATTTTGAAAGTTCTATATTAAAGCTTAAAATATAAAGAAATGAAAAACAACATATAAATAACGTATTATTTTCCTCACCATCCTTTGATATCTTTTATTATTTTTCCAATGAAAAATCTTCTACATGTTTTTAATTTAAAAAGTCTTGTAAGTGATGTTTTGTGGAATTTGGACTAGCTAGTGGCCAAGGTGATTGCATTGAAAGTGAAAGGCGCAAGTTCAATTGAAGGGACTAGCTACTCCATTTTTCATCATGTTGCCTAGACCACTTGTTCGTTGCATTAGTTTTTTATATATACACATACACTTTTACTTCATACAAATAAATGTTAGTTGTATGATCCTAGTGGTCCCAATATATTTATGTGTATAAAGTAAAAATGTATATGTAGATATCACTACCCTTAATTATTTACCAATTTTTTTTTTCTTTGAGGAGCAACAAATTTAATAAAATGATTAAGCATAAATAGATGTGTTTGTCTTGTGAGTATCTTCTGATTCGTGGTTAAGAGTTTGATATTATTGCATAAAAAGATCATTAATGATTGATATTTTTGAAAAAAGTTGATTTAATTTGTAAAAAAAATATCCATGACAAATAGTTGATTCTCATGAGATGAATCGGGTTCTTCAACTATTTGTAATTAATATATTTCTATAATCACATCCTTTGTAAATGAATACAAAATTTGTCGTTCTAGAATCACACAAAAATGACGCCATGCTTATAATTAAAGTTTAATACCAGCCTTACTTGTAGAAATTTTTGGTCTAGAAAGTTTAATACCAGTCTTTACTTTGAATCGTATCCTCAGTCAACTTTGAACCGCGATCGTACATAGGAATATTATGATTTCCACAATATTGATTCTTAATTTATTAAAAGTCCGAGTCAACCTTTTTTATCTAATAAAACAAAATCACAATTGAAGACTTTCGTATTTTGGAAGAAAGAATGTTTCCTTATTAAGTAATATTATTTTAATTTTTTTAATTTAAAATTTTATAAATTCATTTTATTGATATACTACACAAGTTAAAAATAAATAAAAAAATATAAATAAAATGCAACTAACAATACGATTAAACTTTTTAAATGATTATCTTTAATAATAAAAAACTATAATTAAAAATAATAAATTAAAAAAAAAACAAAACTAAAATTAAATTATTTATTTTTTAATAACTAAAAATATATCATTAAAAAAAAAAAAAAAAAACTCACGCGTAAGCGGGAATTATAACTAGTTAGCTTTACAAGAAAATATTATTACTCGAACAAGTTTTATGGTATATATGCTATATTCTCTTACATGCAAATCTTATTGTTGAGATCAATGTAGATTCAAAATTACCTAAAACTTAATAAATACTAGCCGCTCATTTTAAAAAAAATAATAATAACAAATAAATCACTTTCCATCTCTTTTTTAAAAATAAAGGGTAAATTGAAAAAATAGTCCCTAATATAGCCCCCAAATGCGCAAGAAAATACAATGAGAGAATTTTTGTTGCAAGAACAACATTTTTTTTTTTTGCAAAATAGCCATCGAGAGCTACTTTTTGCTAACTTTCGTTATTCTCGTTAAGTGCCTCGTTACTGAGGGTATTATTGTCATTTCACTGTTTATTTTGCGGCCAAACTTGTGATATCAATGCGAAATGACCTCAATGGTTAAATTTGCAAAGGCAGTTTTTATATTTGCATATTAAATTGTCAAAGTCTTCGGTCATTACACACACACACAAACAAAAACACACACACCCTTGACAAAAAAAATGATCATTCCCTTAATCAAAAACATGTCACGCTGTCTTGATCTCGTGATTGCTTGTAACTCATTTGTCATATCGGAAATGATGATATCCCATTACCAACGAGAGGTTGAGGAAGACACTCATCATGCACAAGAATTGATGAGTAGGAGCTAAAAGCTTTCTAATATGATCGGTATTAGGGGACCTGATTGCTGAGCTCCAAAACTTAAGGGGTTTGAGAGTTGCAAGGTCCAATGTGAACAAGTTTAGGAGGATTCAAACAGCTGATATGTGAAAGATGAGGGGGGTTGATGAGGATGCTTAGTCAAACTAACGACAGCATTGTTTCTAAGATTGAGTTAGTAAGCTTGAATGAAAAATAAAAATAAAAATAAAATCATTTCACATCTCATAATGGATGAGTGAAAAAAACAAAAAAAACAATGTGATATCTCTTATAAAAAAAAATAAGAATAAAATAATTTAAAAAAAAAATAAAGAAAGAAAGAAAAAAAAGTTTACCGGTTTATATTTTAAGATGTAGATTTTTTATGTGATTGAAGGTTAGCAAATCGTTAGTTTCGGTTTTAAGTGTAACCTATAATACCAATTGGTATCACAATTTTGCAATAAAAAATACTTTGAAACTACAAATTTAGCTCGATTAACTCGTTTGACTCGTTTAACTTGAATAACTCATTTGGCTCGTTCGGCTAGAATAACTAAACAAGCTTTTGAACGAGCCGAGCTAAATGTTAATTTTAAAAGCTCAGCTTGTGAAATTATTCAAGCTTGACTCGTGAACACCCTACTCTAAGACCCTTTTATTTCATAATATGGTCAAGAAAGTTCCAATCTAGTGAGTCACACGTACGCTTTTATCAACTATGCGAATTAAATTTGGACTTCCAATAAGATTTTATTACGACAAACAAGTGAACAACCCAAGAAAGGTGCTGGGAAAAGTTACATAAGAAACACGTTGTCAAACAGAAGAAACATTGAAAAGTACATAATTGCTACAAATCCAGCAATCGGAAATGAATCATAGACCACGTAACTTGAAACTATAGTAGATCATTTCTTAATCACTGAAATGACTATATTATTATTGTGTCTTGCTTTCTTGATATCAAGAGATTCCGACATATGCTTTGCGAAATTATCAAATAGTTTTTCAATTATGGAGCTTCCAAAATGAGACGCCAACATTGGTTCCGTAACGGCTCTAACAACTTTTTTGGCATATTCCCCAAAACGATGACTGAGCTCTTTGAAAGCACACGTATTTGTGTAATCTGTGTCATATGGAAGCCAGTTTTCTCTGATTGCGGTGATGCTATCAAGGGAAAACGATCCCTCATTTTCAACAATGGTCTTAATTTCATCTTCACATGGATTGTAGAATGGTATATTAAATGAGGTGATATCTGATTCTCGAACCAGACCCTGTAGTATGAATTAATGGTTAGTAGCCATATAAAATCTGAAGCTTGGTTTAACCAATTTATTCTTACTTAAGTTCAGTTCAAATACAAAAGAATTAAACATATACCTCTTTGACCAAATCAAGAAGTGATAGTGTTAGTAGCTCCCAGGGAACGACACAATCATCAATCGTTGGATCAGAAAAACTCCGACCAATAAGTGTTAAAACCATGCGTCCACCAGATACTACTTCCTTGGAGCGCACTTGTAAAAGCTTTGTGAAGTCAGAAGCATATTGCTTCTGATATGCTTCGAACACATTTGGTGGACTTGTTTTCGAAAAGTAGATATTTGATGTGTTGTTCTCAAGCCCTTCAGGTACCTATTATTTATTGTATGAGTTAGGGTTTAGCATCTAAGACAGTTACATTTTAATAATTATAGCATGCCAAATAACTTAAACAAGATTTTTTTTTTTTTTTTTTTTTTTTTTTTTTTTTTTTGTTGCTTGATTCAGAACTTCTGAACACATATGTGGAAATGTAATTAAAATTAAAACAGGTGATTCTTCAATATTTCTTTTCTGATTTCTCACTTCTAGGAAATCATTGTTAATTTCTAGTTTGATCATACTGTAGTTGCTAATGGCAGAGTTGGCTATTATGCAAACCTGAGAAAGCCAATGAACACTATAAGATGAGTAAACAAGATGCAAACTTTCGTCGGGGAAGAGTCTGTCATAGAATGAACCAGGAACAGCTGAAACGAAACAAGGGCCAAAATTTTTGCCCTTGTCCTCCTTAAGCTTTGCATAAAAGTTCGGTAACAAACCAAAAACGGTGTTGAAATCATTTCCAACAAGGTCAACTAAGCTCACTTGAAATTGTGGTGTTTTACGATTATTTTGTTTACACACCTCGTGTACAATATCAATAATGTTAGTTGCACTCAATAGAGTGTTTGGGCCAGAGGAACATCCAAGATCAGCTATCTTGAAACACCGGCCGAAAAAGACATCATCATTAGCAAAACCCTTGATTGCCTCCTTTAAAATGGGTAGCGTTTTTCGAATCACAATTTCCTGAAAAGAACATTTGAACGCAACACGTAAGACATCATTGCTAAACGGGTGCCAAACTATATTGGCTACTCATTAGATCACCATAATTTTCAAGCACTGATATATAGCATGTTTGTGATGACTTACGGAGTTAGAGAGATCACCTGGAATAACGAGTTTTTGGCGTAGCTTGATTCTCCATCACCACTAACCATGTGTAAAACGTTTGTTGCTTCCATTGTTGTATTTTCTTTGCCTTTCTTCTGCTACTACCTGCCCTTATATTATATAGTTTTGAAAACTAATTAAGCCCCAAGTAAATAATAAAGCATCTAATATATTCCACATGTAATGTTGACCAGCCGCATCTTCTGATCTCTAATATAGTTTTGGGCTAATAGTCTAAAAAAATATCGAACTTGCCTCATGTGGCTGTTATCGAAATTTAAAATGTTATCGAAATTTAAAATGTAATCTCACTCTTAATAAATCATGTAGCTTGATTAATATTAGTTTTTTAATGCGTCAATTTCAAAAAAACAAAGTTATTAATATATGTAGATTATTATTTTTGACGTTTTAATAAAAGATCAAAAATATATTCAATGATTTTGGTTGCATCGTAGAAATGGGAGAAAAGTAATTTTGTTGGAATTCGTCTTCTGTACCACATAGACATGACTACAAATGAATGAGTTTTGACATGTTCATTTTACTTGGAAAGGTCAAATATGTGACTTAGATGTACACGGTTTAATTGAAGTATCATTTTCTCGTCCAACTAGCTAACTTGTAGTGAAACTTTATAAATTGGTTTTATCTCAAATTTTACCAATAAGCGCTCTCTCTCTCTCTCTCATTAAGTTTCGAAAGTTTCTTTAGTGGTTTAGTTCATAATATAGTTTATACGTTATGGCAGATATTTAGGCTATGTTTGGTGCGGAGTTTTTTTGAAGCTTTTTGGAATATGAGCGGTGAGTAACGTAATGAGTTTTTTTATTTTTATTGTTCGTATGACAAAGAAGTAGTGAATTTTGCTATTATTTAAGAATGCTCATTTTTCAATTCTTCTTTAGGAAGCTGTGAATTTTACTACTTTTACCAAACACACTCTGAAACATAAATGAAGTATCCAAGTACAATATCCACGGTTTTAACTTAAGTATCCTATTCTCGTCCCAACTAGATATAACTTGGTAACACACTGAATGAAGCTTTATAACTTGGTTTTATCTCAAATTTTACCTCACAACTCTCTCAGGTTTCGAAAAATCTTTAGTGATCTAGTTCATAATATGGTTTATACGTTATGGCAGATATTTAAACATAAATAAGAATATTGAATAAAAGATAACATAATGACATAATATTTGTATATTTTAATAAGAAAACTATAAAAACTAAATTGCTCAAACAATTTGTAACCTTGTAAATGGGTCGAACCACAACTGTATGAGCTACTAGTCGTCACATCGCGTATAATTGTGACATTCATATAAAGAGAAAAAAGAGCACACCAGTTTTGAAATAATGTGATATTTGACTTGAGATTAACGAAAACTTCATATGACATTGAAGGTGTAGATTGCACACCACTTGATTTATCATTTATCAATTGCAACACGTCGACACCACTTTAGATCATCATAATAAGTGATATATTTTAAGTTATGTATGTACGTTAATCTTGTTCAAAGAGCGATGTTATTTCTTTCATTGTGCGTGTTGAATAAACCAAATGCATGAAGGTGTGCATACAAAAATTGAAAACCAAAACCGAACTGAACCAAAAAATCAAACCGAAATTGTAACCGCACCAAATTTGCCAAAACCAAACCGAAGGAATTAAACATTCAGCTTTCAGTTTGGATATGGTTTTGGCAAAATAAAAACCGAACCGAACCCAAAACTGAATTCACACACACCGCACCAAATTTGCCAAAACAAAACCGAACGAATTAAACACTATATATAGTGTGAGGTTATTTTCAGATGATTTATATTAAAAATGGAAGATATTGTTAATAGAAGGAAAAGAAAAAAAGATTAAAAGAAAACTTAGCCAGCGCTTCAATAGTGGAAATGAAATACGTTTTATGGGGATAAAACAACCAGAATAATTGTGTGTGGGCCTCTAAATTTTAGTTTGTTTGTATTCTATATTTCTATTACTCTCTTCGTCTCAAATTATAAGTCCATTTTTATTTTGCACAAAGTTTAATAAATTTTCACTAACTAATCTATTCACCAATAAAATTTCTCTCTCTCCAATGAAGTATGTTGTGATTGGTTGAAACAAGAAGATGGACAAGTATTTTGGGACACAAAAAGGTAAGAAAATGGACTTATAATATGGGACGGAGGGAGTATTAAATTTCTAATATACTCTATATATATCAATTTATCAAACAAAAATCAATGCAGGAATTGTTTATGGCACACCCTCGAATACAGCTCTGTTGTTCGATATAGAACATATATTTTAGCTAGCTGCACTGATGTTTGTTTGATAAATTGATATATACAAAGTATATAGGGGCAACAACTTTCATGAGGTTTATTTTTTTCACACATCAAAATGTTGTTTTGGATGTTACATATCGGTGTAACATTGTAATCGATGCATGAATCTTTGATGCGCTTTCGTGGGTTGTTTATGGTACTTTAACAACAAATTTTTATTCGGCTACTAGCAAGGAGCTAAGAAAAAGGAATTGTTTAGAATTTGTATATGCTAGGCACAGATCAAAGATCCAATCAATTCAACTGGATTTGAGCATAATCGTTGGTGACAGAATTGAACCAAGAAACCGGGCCAAACATATTTCGGTCCGGTCTTCGGTCCACCCTTTTTGTCATATTCTCTCTGCGGCCAGGTCCGATTTGGTTATCTCTTGCGCATAATTGATTTGGTTGGACATGACAAATCGCACCCTGACCTGTACCGAACATTTCGCTCTGGTTTGGTTTTGATCAATCTGATTTTCGGACCGTGATCGGCTCTAGATTTAAGATATCTGTTCATATGAAATATACATGCTAAGTTTGTGAATAGAAAAGATACATCATCCTAACGTTTATGCTTTAAAATTTTCTAATCGGTGTTGTCGTAAGTTGATCGAAATGTCACAAAAGTGAGTCAACTCTTATAATCTTTGAATTCAAGACATGTAAATGGTAGAAATGTGTTTTGAAAGAATTTTAATAAGCTATAGCATTGCACGTTTGTGAAATGAGATTAACCTCTTCTCCAAGTGTGTACTTCTTCCGGGCTTGGGAGTTGGGATCAAATATTACTGTAACCTATTCGACATTTAACCAAGATGAAACCGTACTTTTTATGTATACCCTGCATTGGGTCATATGATTTTTGGTAAATGCATGCATACCTATCGATCCTATAGTATAATTGAAAATTAAAATATTTTTTTTAAGTGCATCTTCACCATCTTTTGAAATCTTTTTATAATTTTCCAGTGAAAAATCTTCGACATGGTTAACTATTGTAATAATGTCATTCAAAGGATGTATTGTGGGGTTGGACTAGTGGTCACGGTCATGATGAGACGGGGAGGAGTCCCAAGTTCAACTCTTGAGCGAAGCCACTTCCTTCTCTTATCCAATCCGTGGATCATTTGTTATACTCATAATTTATTTATTTATTTATTTATTTTTTTTTTGGGATTTTGACATTTATTTAAAATAGCAAATGATGTTATATTCATTGCTAATATCATTAGTATTTAATACTATCGCTAATTTTAAAAGTAACGCAAATGCTAGCATATTTGTGCGAATACTACTCGACCAAATAATTTTATATCAAGCATTTTTTAAAGGGAAATCGAAGGAAAAAAAAAGTATGTTAAACACCAAATATGTTAAACAAGCTTAACTAAAAGTGTATCGAGAGAGAAATTTAATCCATCGGAAAATTATATAATTGAACTTTAATCAATCGTTTAAGAAAATGTTTAAATGGATGTTTTTTCATCCAAAGGATTTTTTTTATTTGCCATTTGGATTGTTTGGGCCAATTGTTATTTTGTGAACAATGAAACTATTATACCAAGATTACAAGATCTATACGTACCACCGTGCACGCAATGTTTCGATTGTTAAAAAAATAAAATATAATACATCCATCCTACATTTGGATGGAACATCTATACTAGAAAAACTATCCATATATTGAAGAAAAAAAATCTCTATATATGTCAATAGATCGATGTTTATTACTCTCACAAATTTTGATTGCAGGTTTTCAATGGCAAAATCTATGGTTTTTATGTGTCTTTTAAGTCTTGTGTTGTTGATCCACAACATTGATGCATCTTACGATTTTTTAATTGAATCAACGACATGTAATGTTGAACCAAACCAGGCCTAGATATTCCAATAGTGGAATAATAGTCGAAAACAACGACAAGATTATCATTCATGTCATAGCTGGTCAAAGGCATTCTCCTACAGCTCCAGCTCCACCTCCTCCAGCTCAAGCTCAAACTCAAACTCTAGCTCTAGCCGAAAATGAAGGATTCTTATATTTTGTTTTTTTCTCTCTGGGCTTTACGTCATGCATTGTGTTTTTGGTTGTGTCGGTGGTGTGGATTGGCGTATTGGTTTTTGAAGAGAGTCAAAAGAAGCAGCGAATTGAGGCGTTTAACAACCCAACAACTTTGGTACATAAATAGTTCCATGGCAAATGCTCAAATTATTTGATCGTGTGAACTTATTATTATGTATTCCTAATTGTTTTCTTGTACAACCTCACCCGTGAATAATTTTTTAAGGAATTTGGTAGCTTATCTTATTGATTACGCTGAGAGTAATATAACTGTTTGAAGTTAGATTGTGTTGCCTATGTTGATTCATAGACTTCATCTATTCCAACTCAATTAAATATAAAGTGCTTTACCAACCTATAATAAAAAAGGAATATAATAGCTACAATTTTTTTAGGTAATTGCTACAAGTTTGTGTTATAAATGTGGGTCCCTGATTTTTTTTGTGAGTCTCTGATTTTTTTCTCTAGGTCTCTTATTCATTGATTGTGCATTTTTTGTGAAGGATTGTAGCCAATTAGCTACAAAAATTATAGCCAAGCTATCCCTTAATAAAAATTAGCAACAAATGAAAAATATAAATAGCACAGAAGACGAAAGTAGCAAATTAAAATGATATTCGATGTATAAACTGCAGTTACATGATCTGATAAACAAAATCAACGTGATGAGCATTATAAGGCTCAACACCAACGCAGCAAACCACCTTTTCGCTTTAGCATTATCCGAGTCAAGTGAGAAAAAAGTGTCCCCGATCAACACAAGAGGAAGTAGTGAAACTATCAACGCCATCCAAGCGACCAAAAACTGTAAATTTGATGTAAGCCACCTCATGGGAGCGAGAAAAGTTGCAAGCATGTCATTTTAAAAAAAATTCCGGCAAGTCTAAACGGTAAATATGATGTAAGCCACCTTATGACAGCATTGGTCGGTCGATGACAAGCGGTAATAGACATTAAAACACCTTAAAAACCAAATTAATTGGATGCTTTAAAACCAACAAATAAGAAGCTTTTCAACAATGAAATGATATTAATAGATACTTTGAATATCATGAACAAAAGCTTTTGATTACAGAAAATATGAACAAAATCTTTTGATTACAGAAAAATATAACGAATAATACAAAGTTACCGATTGAACAATGCGTGAATATTTTGGTTAAACTACTCGCCATCACCTAACCAATATATAACATAATATTAACATTAACTTACCCATTGAAAATGACTTTAGTATATAAGGTACCAAAATTTTTTTTTCTACTACCAATGTGGGAGCGGATTAGAAAGAAGCTTCTATCAAAAATTGTATATAATAAGTGTACTTTTTCTAAGCCATCGTTCTTTAAACACACACCTTTTATTAGGGAATACATAGGCCCAAGTCCGGTTTGTGGGTTTAGAGCATCTAGGGTTTTACCAAATAATGGTCAATAATAAAATAATACCTACGAGGAATTATGTGATCTAACATGGTATCAGAGCGGGTCTGATCCTCAGACCTAGATGGCTAAGTTGAGTCGCCGCCCCGTCAAACCCTATCATAAAAAACAACCGACACCCTTTATATTTGAAGACTACATATTAAGAAGATAGATTATTGTTGATTTCTCGACGAGCGTGATTGCAAAGGATTCAATTGTTTTATATTCAGAAGATAGATTGTTGTTGCCTTCTCGACGAGCGCGCAAGCAAAGGATTCAAATGTTTTAGTTTCGGATATAATACAAAGGAACATCATGCAAATCGGAACGGTTACGATTTCTATTGTTTAGTTTTTGATATTTGGTTTGATCGGATTTTATTTTTATTTTTCATTAAAAAAAGAAAAAAAAAAGTTATAGTTATTTTATTGTTTGTTTGTTAGTCGATTGTTCGTACGACTTTGTTACCAGTCGACTAAAGTTGACCGTTGGTACTAGTCCCTAAAGTCGACCGTTGGTACGGTTGTGTTATCAGTCGACTTAGCCGACCGTTGGTACCAGTCGACAAAAGTCGATCGTTGGTACGGTTTTGTTACGAGTCGACTAAAGTTATGTTTTTATTATGTTAATGTTTTTCTTTTTCTTGTCTAGTTTATTAATCCAGTTCAGGCTTTCGCGATTTCGCCGCTCGAACTGCGAGAGAGTATAGGGAATACATAGGCCCAAGCCCGGTTTGTGGGTTTAGAGCATCTAGGGTTTTACCATTATAAATAATGGTCAATAATAAAATAATACCGACGGGGAATTATGTAATCTAACACCTTTTACCAATGAATTTAGCATGATTTTTTAGTAGTATGTATATGTAATGTTGGATTGGTAGCGTATTCAGCAGCTAAAATAACAATCAATTTGATTTACTTCATGCATTGTCATTGTTACCATGCATAGTCTAAAATAAATCCACGGAACCTATGGAACATAAAATCTATTCCAAATTAATGGTTATATCCTATGCTAAGAAAAGTATCAATATATGAATCATATTAACAATATATATATCGATCTAAAGCTTCTAGCTACGTACAAGCACCAAAACACAGTTTTCGATTGCAGGTCTTCAATGGCAAAATCTGTGGCTTTTATGTGTCTTTTAAGTCTTGTGTTGTTGATCCACAAAATTGATGCATCTAATGTGTTTGCAATTGAATCAACGACGACATGTAATCAATGGAAACAAAGAAGCCGTTTACAATTTGGGGACACCATCGGTAAGTGAGTTATGCATAAATTATTACTACGTAATTACTAACTGCGAGTTTTAAACATTGTTCTTATACATGTTGTGGTTGGTTTTATAGCACATGTGTACGAGGTTGAAAGGAGCTCGGTATTTAAAATAAGGCAAAAAGATTACATAGTATGCGAGGCCAGTGATGGTGATAACTTGCTGGTCAAGTTGAACCAAACCGAGCCTAAATATTCCATTAGTGGAATAGTCGAAAACAACAACGACAAGATCGTCATTCATGTCATAGCTAGTCGTTCTCCTCCTGCTATAGCATTCGCTGATTTCGCTCTGGGCTTTTGTTCAGGCATGGTGATGGCGGTGTTGTTTGCCTATGTGATGTTTTTCGTTATGATTTATCAAGGGTCAAAAGAAATAGAGAAGAAGCATAATGATTAACAACCCAACAACATGAGTAAAAATAGAGGTCGATGGCGAATGTTACAATTATCTTTGTCTAGTATTGTTTTCATAAAAAGTAGATAATCGAATAAAACTTTCACTATCTAGACAAATAAACGAGTAGATATAACTGTTTCAAGTTAACCCTGTCACCCTGGATCAATTAATATATATTGTGGAAGTTGGTCTTGAGTGATAAATAACAATATACGTACGATGTGGATGTACACGCAAAATATGTTGGTGCGGTACACAAACTGGCAACATATATATAATTCGTCTGGTACAAAGTGTTGTGAATGTATACGACAATAACCGATTAATCTAAGTACTCTGTCGTAGGACTGATGACAAGAAAATCATGGCGCATTCTTAGCAAGAAACTTCAGTTATAGATAGTTTGAAGTTCCTCTGCTCCTTTTGTGTTAAAAAATACAAATATGTCAGCAAGACATCAAGACAACAGTTATCTTCGATATATATGTAATTAACTGTAACTACATAATCTGATCAACCAAAATCAATGTGATGACTGATCGATGAGAGCATTATCAGGCTCAATTTAACCAAGTACATTAAGTTCCACTACTAATGTCTAATATGAAATCTTGCTAGCTACTGTTGGAAAATTGGTTGGCAAAAGTGAATTTGACCAACTTTGGACACAATTATTTATATGTATGTGTCATATATATAAGTAATAGTTTGTAGGTTTGCGTTCTCCTCGAAGAGAGCTCCGCAATGAGCCTTTATGTGTCCAAAATAGAGTTGATGTGAATGAGATATCGGGTCTCAAAGTTAGTCATTCGGTACCATGACTAAAGTGGAAAAATAGTTTATTTTCTATCCCACATCGGTAGGAAGAGTAAACTAGGGTGAAGTCTATTGTGTATAAATAGACGCCCTAATTCCATAGTTTTTTACACACATCAAATCAATTAGTATTATTGATTTCCAACATAAGGAATACGCATCGATTAAGATGAAATTCCAGGCAGTTTAGTTAAGTCCGACAGTACAACTTACTGTTTTGGCTGTTGTACCCTGGGAAACAGACGGCGAATCTGTTTTAAGGGAAGCGTGTTTAACACGTGCCTCGGCTGTTTAGTGCTTCTTTGTTGATCTCTATTTGGTGATCAAGTAAGTCTTTTGACTATTTTATTATTTCATTTAATTATCATTTATCTGCTTACATTCTGTTTGTATTTAATTTTATGTTATTTATTTACTGTTAATTTTATTTATCATAATTTAGATTTTATTAATAAAAGTGTAACCGTTTCCCTACAGTCTTAAAACAGATTCTGTGTAACAGAATTAAAACACTTTTATTATAATCGAATTAATTTAATTAACAGATTTTATAGAAACTGTTTTTCTGCTGAAACCAAGATTGTGTTTCTTTGAAAATCAGTTTTATAACTAAACAGAATTTTAATTAACAGATTTGGTATAACAGAATGATAAACGATTTTAAAACAGTTTATTGAATCAGTTTATATTGAAACCATGATGAGTTTCTTTTCAAACTGGTTTTTTTCTTCCGTATGTTATTGTTTGAATCTTGACTTATTGAAACCAAGATTGTGTTTCTTTGAATCAAATTTGGTACAAGTTTATATAAACCATGTCGAGTTTATTAGATACCATATTGTTTTAACAGTTGTTGTGTTTTAATATTCCCAAGTTAACTGATGGTAACATAATTTGTGACCTAGTGAATCTTGTGAATGTAATTGGTGCGCCAATTACTAACATGGTTGTAAATCATGATGAAATCAGATTCATTGAAACCAAGTGGAGTTTCTTTGAAAGAAATCTCATAAAATACAAGTTGTTATTTTATTAGATTACTAGAACATGTTTATTGAAACCAAGATGAGTTTGTTTGAAACAAAATCTGATATTTTGGTGGAAAAGTTTCTTTGACTTATTTAGCTTATTTAAACCAGGTTGAGTTTAATTATAAACTAAATATAGTTCTTGAAACTTAATACATTTAAAAGTAGATCTATAGAAACCATGTTGAGTTTCTTTGGAAGGGTAAATCTATGTTGAAACCTTGTCGAGTTTCATTGTAGAATTAGACCATGTGATACATATCTATTAAGATATTCTTAAAGAAGATTGATAAAATCATATTACCAATTTGTTTTATTTAAAAACATTATGTAATATGCGATATTGTTTAATTATTTTAATTGAAATACTTCTTTAAAAGCGGTTTTGTATAATGGATCTTACAAAACAATAGTGTTTTAAACAAAATTTGATGTAATCTATTTTGTTAAGAAACACTTTGTGATATTGCAAGTTGTTAATTGTTCCAAGTTTAGTTTTATACTAATAACGGAATCTAGTATTAACAGAATATTTGGAATGTCACGAGTGACATCTAAAGGATCTGCTCCCAAACTTGATGAAAGGGAGACCGATACTCGAGTTATATGTACGGTAGATGCTTTAAAGCATTCAGATTTTATGTGCCATAACTATGGGTTAAATGGCCTGAATGACATGGAAATTGTTGCCAAGGCGGGATCCGACCTTAGATAATGGTGGATTAACACTTGGGCATCATGTCATGAGTATGATAATAAGAGTTTGGTTAACTCTTTCAAAGCAGCATGAAATGGAGAGATGCAATTTATGGGCAACTCTACAACTGCTAATAGCAAGGGTAAAAGAAATGTGATGTTGAAATTCACATGTGGAAAAGAGCTTAAGTAAACCAACACGTTGTATGTGTCAGAGATTCATAAGAATCTTGTGTCTGGATGGTTGCTTAATAAATTTGGCTTTATGTTTATTTTTCTTTTTATTTTAATCAATTAAAATTGAGTTAACATTGAACAAAATTTTGGTCGGTATGAGTTATGCCCTTCATTAAATGTCTAAGTTGAATCTAAATTTTCTTTTAATGGTTGTTTTAATAAAAATAAGTATGAATTCAGCTTATTTGATTCTTTAAATGTATAGCATGGCCAACTCGTACATGTTAATTTTAACTCAATATGTTGTTTAATTAAATAAACGAACACGGATTACAAAAGTGTGTTGAAGCCAAATTGACAAGATTGTCTTTTCACTCGGTTGAACGGAAATTAGCCGAACCCTTGATTCACATAGTTTTATGTGATTTGGAATCGATACCTACTAAGGTAGCAATTAGGTACTTCATCGTAATTGTTGATGGTAGTACAAAATGTTGCTATTTATACTTACTTGAGAGTAAGGATATAGACAAGATTGATCTATACAAATAAGTTGAGAATCAACTTATTATCGAAAACAAGGCGGTTCGAAGTGATAACGGAGGTGAATATGTGTCTGTAAACATTGGAATAAGACACAAATTTATTGCTCCTTATATGCCTCAACAGAATTGTTGAATGATAAGAACCGTGCCTTGAAAGATATGGTTATGCCATGTGATTAAAGTCCTGGTTTAAGCCATGGCATGTGGGGGAAAGCGATTCTATCGGCTACTTATCTTTTAGATAAGATCCCTTGTAAGGAAAATATGATAGTTCTATGAACTATGGATGGTATGAAAACCATCCTATAAGTACTTACGAATGTGGGGGGTGTCTATCTGTATTGACGCCCAAGTTTCAAAATACTGGATCCAACACTGTGGATTGCATAATTTTGGATATGCCCATTACAGTAGTGCCTATCATTTATTTGTATGTGATTCAGATAATCTGAATATGTACAAATATACGATAATTGAATCAAGGAAAACTTTCATTGTTTGAAATCGTGTTTCCTTATTTATCCGAGGAAAATGGTTGTTCATCTAGACTAGATGATACAGTTGTCCAGGATGAGAGGCAACTAAATGATGGTGTCCTTCATGATGAGAGACATCAAGATGATAATGTTGTTCTGATAAGAAACAACAAGAGATTGATTATGATTTCCATGATGTGAGACAAGATCAACGTGGAAGAATAAGCTTAACTAAAAAGAAGCAAACGGCAAGAAACGAGAAATCGTTTGGACCTAGTTTTGTTTCTTTTATGAACCTACTTCTTACAAAGAAACGGTAACTTCCTCAAGATGGCCTCAATGGAAAGAAGCCATCAAATGTGAAATAGATTCTATTTTACAAAAAAATGATACATTATAGCTCATGGTTTTACCTCCTGGTGGTAAACCACTAGGCTACAAATGGTTTATACTTAACAACCACAAAGGTATGGAACCATTGATAAGTAAAAAAGCAAGATTGGTAATCAAAGGGTAGCTTACTTTGATACATATTCGTCAGTTACACGAATAACCTCTATTAGGAGGGTACTTGCTATTGTTGCTTTAAGAAATCTGGAAGTTTACCAAAATGTATGAGAGAATGGCATTTCTAAACAGGGATTTAGAAGAAGAAATCTACATGAACCAACCTGAGGGTTTCATGGCTCCTAGACAATAGAGCAAAGTTTGTAGGCTTGTTAAGTCATTATATGGCTTAGAAAAAGCTCCCAAACAATGACATCCAAATTTTCTACCACGTCATGTCAGAACGTTGATTCAAAATTAATGGATGTATGTGAAAAAATAAATCACTGGTATATATGTAATCGTGTGTTTATACATAGATGGTATACTTATCACACGAAGTGATAACAAGATGAACAAATCCACTAATGAAATGTTGGAGTCAAGATTTGACATGAACTACATTGGTTGTTCGATATGGTTATGAAACCAGATGGATTTGTTTTTAAGTTAAAAACACTATAAGGACAATATTCTTGAGAGGTTCAATGTGGGGGATTCCGGCCTAGCTAGAACTCCAACGACATCTTTTTTAATCTATTAAAAATAGAGGTAGAGGTGTTGCCCATTTTGAATACTCAAAGAATATTGGGCGTCTTATTTGTCTAATAACTTGTGTGAGACCTGATCATAAATCTGTAAATTATGATCAGGTTTAGTAAATATACCAGTAATTCAAGTGATGACCACTTGAGTAGTATTACACGAGTACTATGATACTTATGATATTGCATTTTGGAAGATATCCAACTGCTATCTAATGATAGAGTAATGCAAATATGGATTCTAACATAAAAGAATCTAGATCCACTAGAGCTGATGTATGGACTCTACGTGGGAAGCTATGTCTAGGAAATCTTGAAAGTATTTCAAACAGACTTTTATAGCTAAATCTTTGATGGAATTCAAATTTATCATTTGAGATAAATTTATAGAATATGCGGGATATCTACGTTAATTCGTAGAGGACATACCAAGATAGCCTAAACCGGTAACGACCATCTATATAAAGTGTGATAGTCAATTGGAAATTGACAGAGCTCATATCATAATATAAAATGGTAAGTCGAGACATATCCATCATAGACATTGATTGGTGCGACAACTACTCTCAACTAGAGTTATCACGATTGATTACGTAAAGTCAATGAATAACATCGCGGATCCGCTTACGAAAGGCTTAAGCAGAGAGTTAGTTAGTAAGTCGTATAAAGGAATGGGACTAAAGCCCTTGAAGGAATGAGTTTCTATGAAGGAAAACCTAACCCAGTTGACTGGAGATCCCAAGATCTGGGTTCAATAGGACAACCTAATCATAGAAATGTGGGGGAAGTCACGTCAATTTGGGGGAGTTACTAAATGTTGTAACTTCCTAGTCCATTCCTATAACTAATGTGACTTGTTGAGAGGTTAAACATATGGCTTTAATGATTCAAGATGAAATCACAAAGCATAATGATTCAAGATGAAATCGCAAAACATATGTTTTTAATGATTCAAGATGAAATCACCTATGTGAGAGAGAAGTGGGGTCGCTTCGAAGGGAATTATGGGGGCGTAATTCCTAAGAGCTCTTACAGAACCAGGCTAGTGTTCATGACCATAACGAACACGACTATGAGGACTTAACAATGTTAGGGAGAGTCTTGTGTGAGTGTGTATTGTCGTCTACGTAAACAGATGTTGAGTTCAAGGACATCGCGTCTACTCAGATCTAGGAGACTAAGTGCATCTCACAAGGGAAGGTTCAAAGGGTCACACCTACCTATCCTTTGCAAGATTCAACTATTGGAATTTCATCGTAATTTTTGTATTACAACCGATCTCCATTCATGTGGGGGATTGTTGGAAAATTGGTTGGCAAAAGTGAATTTGACCAACTTTGGACACAATTATTTATATGTATGTGTCATATATATAAGTAATAGTTTGTAGGTTTGCGTTCTCCTCGAAGAGAGCTCCGCAATGAGCCTTTATGTGTCCAAAATAGAGTTGATGTGAATGAGATATCGGGTCTCAAAGTTAGTCATTCGGTACCATGACTAAAGTGGAAAAATAGTTTATTTTCTATCCCACATCGGTAGGAAGAGTAAACTAGGGTGAAGTCTATTGTGTATAAATAGACGCCCTAATTCCATAGTTTTTTACACACATCAAATCAATTAGTATTATTGATTTCCAACATAAGGAATACGCATCGATTAAGATGAAATTCCAGGCAGTTTAGTTAAGTCCGACAGTACAACTTACTGTTTTGGCTGTTGTACCCTGGGAAACAGACGGCGAATCTGTTTTAAGGGAAGCGTGTTTAACACGTGCCTCGGCTGTTTAGTGCTTCTTTGTTGATCTCTATTTGGTGATCAAGTAAGTCTTTTGACTATTTTATTATTTCATTTAATTATCATTTATCTGCTTACATTCTGTTTGTATTTAATTTTATGTTATTTATTTACTGTTAATTTTATTTATCATAATTTAGATTTTATTAATAAAAGTGTAACCGTTTCCCTACAGCTACTAACACTAATCTACACAGCAAAACCACCTTTCTCGCTGAGCTAGCATTATGTAAGTCGACAAGTGAGAAATAAGTATCCAACTCGTCAACTGGATTTTATGGATTGGTAACTAATTCCTTACTATCGGGCTAATTATAATTACGGGGTAAGATTGTGTCAAAAACTATCCATATAACACGATCTATAATATGTGCTAAATATAGGCAATTTGAGTAACTCAGGGATTGTAAGTACCATAGTTTAAAATTAGAAAATAATTCAAAGTAACATACGCAATATAATATCTATTCTTAATTAATGGTTATATCCTATACTATGGTTTCTGTTTTCTATATATACTACATGCATACATCGATCTTCTAGAGACACAGTTTTTAATTGCAGGTTTATCAATGGCAAAATCTATGGTCTTTAATCTTTATGTGTCTTTTAAGTCTTGTGTCGTTGACTCCTCAAGTCTGTGACTTATAGGCTTTGGGCGAGTGCCTCTTTTTGTATTTAGTGTGGCTCTTCATGAGTTTTCTATTTCATAGTTTGGCTTTTCGAAAAAAAAAGTCTTGTGTCGTTGATCCAGACTACTGATGCATCTAACGAGTTTGTAGTTGAATCAACGACATGTAATCAATGGAACAAAAGAAGCCGTTTAATTACAAGTAGGGGACACCGTCCGTAAGTGAGTTATATATACATATATGCATATATTATTAACTCTTAATAGCGAGTTTAAAACTAAGTTTATATAATACGTGTAGTTGTTATTGTTGTTGTTGTTGGTGGTGGTGGTTTTATAGTATATATGTACGAGGCTGAAAAGAGCTTAGTGGTTCAAATAAAGCAACATCATATGCAACGCACCATTACCCGTTGATGCAACAAAGTCTAGCCATGGTTACTCGGTGGTCAAGTTGAACCACACTGGGCCTCATTATTATGTTAGTGGAACGGTCGAAATCAACAACGACAAGAGCATCATTCAAGTCTTAGCATACCTAACGCGCTCAACCTCAACCATAACTCCAGCTTCAATATTTGAAAGTCCATCATTCCTAAGCTACTATCTGGGCTTTTTCTTATGCATTGAGACGATTTGTCTATTGCTGGTGTGCATTTGCGTTTGCAATGAAGAGAGGGAACTAGCGAAGTTTATCCGACTGATCAGATGTTGGAATTATTATATCATGACATTCATATAAATAAACCAAGTACATCAAAGTGAGCATAAGCGGAAGCAATTATAATAGATCGAATAACATGTAATTAATTAATCTTTAATTTAAATAGTAAACATACCGTGGTAATTCTAGCCCGAACAAGAATCAATGCAATCTTCCGGAACCAAGAACCCTAATTAGGGTTTATAAGGATCATAAGAATTACCCCTTACCTTTTTTGTAATTCAATCCAAGAATCAAACAATAGTGTGTTTGATTCACGTTCTTGTACACACGTACTAATTCAAGAAAAAGTTTATGCAAGTAATAAACACAAAACCTTTTTTAGATCTATAAAATCGAAACCCTTAGGGGTTTAGTTTGATAAATCGACAAGCACAAAAGAGAGGAAAGAAAAAACACCAAGATGTGTGTGTACAAGTTATGAGAAAAACCTACACCTTGGGTTTGCTTATATACTACACAATACTTGGAGCTCAAGGCACAATGACGGTGGGTTACACCCTTGGGCCGATCGGTTTGGCACCCCCTAGGGGATTCCGGAACCTTCTCTTGTTTCCATGGATTGTCTAGTAATTACTTTCCTAATCTTCGTTTAATAATTAATTAGTCATTAATCAATAACACTAATTATTATTTATTTGTTTTGTGTTTAATAATTAATTATAACATTTTATAAATAATTATTACATTTCCTCTTCATACGTATTGTGTGCAATCCCGTGATCTCGAGTTCGATCCTAACATACGTCTACTAAAATAATGTCCATATTCTAACAGCTCCCACTTGGACATATTTTAATAGTGTAATCACATCGGTTAGCGTCTTGCAACACGCCGATGCCTCTAGTACGATCTCGAGTAAGGCTCCTGGAAAAACCTTTTAATGATTTCTCATTATTATTATCCCTTTGTTTCTAATACCACGTTAATAAGGATATGGATTAAAGTCATTCCTTAATTAACCATTCTGTTTCTCGTTGTTTGTGATTGATTAAGATTACCAAATCTTTTGAACATATTCAGGGAAGATCTTGGGTACGGCCGTACATGCATCTTACCAACCCTACGAGGGGCCCAGCAGTATTAAACTCCAAAAATAAATTTGAAGGAACAAATTCTATCTTGACTACAAGCAAAACCCACAAACTTTGTAACACTTCCGAAAACAACCCTTATGACTACCAGTTACGTATAGCGTTAAGTTGTTCCACAAAAATGTACTACATTCATGACACTTATCTTGCATCTCAAGTCTGAGGATAACTTCTCATGATTTACTTAATAACTAGATCCATAAAGTAACATCATACAGTTGGGATAAGTCCTATATTCAGTATCATCGAATATCATCTGAAATGGCATGACTACGCATCAATATACTTTAAGTATATTATACCAACCTTCAGATTTGTCTTAATTTAATAATATTCCCATATTATTAACTGACAACGGTCAATTTTGAATAACATTTATTCATGGATTAAACATACAAATATAGGATACAATATATTATAAATTAAACATACCATGTATTTCAATTTATCATAATAATTGTTTAACATCCCTTATCCAAATACTAAATAGATCAATGCATGATAACTCTTGTTGATGAATTATGTCTCAAGTAATGACATTCATACTTGTTGACAAGACATAAATCATCCAACTTTGATCTATTGGAATTTTAAGAATACTTATTTCAAGAATTCAACTATTGAAATTCTTATATGTGCTGTAATACCTAAAATCTAAAAGCATGTGAAATGACCAAAATGCCCTTACAAATTTAAAATTTAATTAAAAGCTTATTAAGGTACTAAATAAATCCCAAACTTCAAACAATGCACAAGTTATGTATCCAAATAATTTTAACAACTTCATTTAACATTTATACAAGTTGTGAAATTACCAAAATACCCCTAAAGGGCCGAATGACATAAAATGGATATTAATTTGATTTTAAAATGGTTTAAATCTTTTAAATATGGAAGATAATCACAAATCTTGTTCCTCCATCAATATGGCCGAAACTTTTGGCCCAAGCCCTCCCCTAGGATCAGCATTTATCACTTCAAAAGAGTCAATCCATATTTTCTCCAAAACCCTAATTGTGCCGCCCCTAAAACAAACACACACAAAATTATTTTGGCCTCCATTCGACAACCCCATATGTTCTAAGCAATTTTCTGTGATCAAACAACATCCAAAGAGTCCCAGAAAAATACCCATTCGAATTGTTGAAGCTTGGTTCGATCGTGGCATAATTTTCCTTTTGTCGAGCCCTATAAACAAGGTAAATTCGTTTTGATTCATTCGACCTCCACAAAAATTATTTCTTATTTTTCTGGTGATTCTTACATCATATAAAACCCACGAAAATTGGTTTCAAGGTTTGAAGATCATTGGTGAAGTCGTGGTGATTTTTGGTTCGTTTTTGTCCATACGCATATACAACAATTCGTACAGCCTCTCCACACGTTCAAATCTTGGTTTGGTATTTTTCTCAGGTCCCTTACATCATATAAACATCAAATAAAATGGTTGATTCGATCCATGCATGCTCTACATCATTTTCGTGATTTAAAACCCTAAAAACATGTTTAATTGTGAAATATATGATCCGATCCAGAATAATTATTAATAAAATTATTATAGGCTTATTATGATGTAATATGATCTGGAAAAATGTTGGAAAGAATTGTCATGGCCTAAATCACGTATTTCGAAATTATTTTGATTTATTGAATTTTTATTAAAACGTATAAAAGGAAAAAGAAAATAAAATTCGTGTGACTTAGGGTTTTGATTTAGGGTTTGTTTTGTGACATTAAATGACATTTAATGATGAGGTGATGATTAAAAATGAATTAGAGTTGGTTAGGGTTTTTGATCTTGGTATTTTATGTTTATACGATTTGTGATAAAAGTTTTGGGTGAGTTTTGTAACTTTTAAAACTAAAGGGTTATTTTTGAAACTTATTCTGGGCTGTATACTGTTCGAATAAAATATAAGATGAGGGTGTTAAGTGTAAGTTTTGCAATTAAATGGATTAAAATATATTTTAAACCTAATTAGGGTTTGTTTTGAAAATAATTAAAAGAGAGGGACCAAACATGTAATTTTCAGAAACTTGGAGCTGTTTTGAGTAATTTAATATATTCAGGGGGTTATGTGTCATTTTGATAACTTAAGGGCATAATATGTAATTATTGATAATAAAAAGTTGAAATTGTAAATTAAAGGGCTAAATATGTAACTTTTATAACTTGAGGGACTTAAAGTGTAAATTATGAAAGTTTGAGTATCCATTCGTATAACATCTTAAAATAAGTGCTCATTATGTAAAATGGATAAGTTAAGGGTTTAAAGTGTAACTTTGAATACTAAAAGGTTTAAAGTGTAATTTTGGAAAGTAAAGGGTATAAAATGCAAAGTTATGAAACCCCAAGGACCAAAGGTGTAATTATGTTAAAAGATATCTTATTACCATTAATAATGATTCAACTTTCTAAATATGGAAATTTTCTAAAAGTGGAAACTACTATTTATAGAAACCTGCTAAAAAGGGAAAGTTACTTAAAATGGAAAGGCATGAATTTGAGAATGAATTATGATTCCCCCTCTTCTCCTCTAGGTGTGAAGAAGGAGAGATCCTGAGCCACTTCTATTTCTGATCTGTTTCTATTTCTGTGCTTGCGAATAAGGTACAGATATTCTAACCTTTTAGTAAGGTTTCTCATGATTCGTGATCCGTTTCTTTTGCCACTACGATGACTTCTGACCTTTGAATATCCGATATCTCTGGTTCATCTTTTATGATAATTTGATATGAAGACCTTTTTGAAAATATAACTTGATGTTATGGAAGGAAACTGTTTTGAAATGACACTCTATAATTTTGATACGAAACCATTTTTAAATGAAGGAGTAATTGGCTTTTATGAAGAGTGTTTAAAAAGGGATATGTTTGTGATGAAATGGATAAATGATTAATCAAATTTCTAAATCTGTTTTCTCTTAACTCTTTCACATTTTATTATGAACTTATGAAACTTAATAACGAATCTTTTGGAAATGAACCTTTGGGAATGAACCTTGGATAGTCTGAACCATTGATATGACTTTTGATATTGTGACCTTTGATATTCTGAATCTTTGCTATGACTTTGAGATATGACCTTGAGAAGCACTTTTTGCTATATGACCTTTTGTATGACTTTGAGACCTGACTCTTAGTTTGATACCCGAGCCATTTATGTTTCCCTACCTATGGAGGTACCATAGGCATGTCTGTGATGCACCACTGGCATGACTCATGTGTGGGTGAGTGATTTCTCACGCCGTCCCTTTTTATGATTACTATTATGGCCATTATGACTTTGAGTATATGACTTTGAGATTGACTTTGAGTAAGGGGCGTATGGATTGCAATCCTAGATCTGATCTGTTTAGTGGATTTAACTATGACTTTGAGTTTACTTTGAGGTGACTGGTGCTGTGTGCAATACACGCCTTTCACAATTTCTGGAAGCTAGCTACTCCACTATTATGATACATGAGGACACCCCTCATATTATCTGGTGGCCTGAGAGGTATCCCCTCTGATTGTGAGATTATGAATTGACGGCTTATGACTTTGAGATTATGATGTTGAGTTATGACTTTGAGTTTTGGGCTCGTGGTGGATGACTATCCTATTCTTTTCATTTCTATTACTCTTATTGCTTATTCCTTATGATATTTCCCCAATGCACTATACTTCTGTTCTGTTTCATTATCATTACTTTGTTTATATATCTGTTCACTGAGCTTTTTAAGCTCAGCCGCATTTCCTTTTCCTGCGGCAGGTTTTAGTAGGAAGCTGGGTTATGGGAAGAGAGTGTGACTGGACTTAGAAGACTATGCTTTGATAGTTACGCTGGACTAGAGATGATTAGAAGAAGTTTCACCTCATTAGACTTAGTATTTATTTTTGTAACCTTGTAGTATCAGATTTTCCATTTGTAAACCCTGAATTTCTTTTGTATGTATAAATCATATGCTTGTGTTGTTCTGATATGTCACTGTAATGTAATACTTCTACCCTTATCGGGTTGGGGTGTTACAATTATGGTATCAGAGCCAGGCTGCGATTCGTAATACATTTACCCTTGACCTGTGAAGTTTGGACCCCTAAGTTTCCACTGTAGGCGCTCATAAGACAACCTTTGAAACTTTACATTAGGATTCCCCATAGGAACCTAAGTTATTACCAGTGAGGAATGGGTAGACTAAGACATTCATGTAAGTATCGTTTGCTTCCGCATCACTCTGATCGTGCCTTTGCTCTTACATAAGCCATATAAGGACCTTTGTTTCAGAAGTTAGAAGTTTTGCAACTTAAGCTTAGTAACCGAGTAAGTTTGGAATACCTCGGAAAGCTACCTGGATACCTTACACATTTAAGTTTCACCTTCAGATTTTGATCTCCGCCTCCGATTTGTTGATAAGCTGTTTGACACCTTTTCGACCACATCGTAGGTCATTCAACCACAATGTGTTCGACACATTCTGTAAATTCATTACTTATGTCAGGTATGAATGTATCACCCGATACTACTTAACTCTGTATGATCCATTACTACTCCTATGAGAATTCTGGTAATTATGAACCACGAATATGAGAAGTTTTGTTTCCTCTCTTTGAATGATGAACCTTGTTCTGCCAACCGTTTCCTTTGAAAGGGCATGATGTAAAGACTATCTCTGTATGGAATTGTTAACTAAGCATGAGGATGCTGATAACTGATATTCTGTACATCTTACAATTGACAATTATGCGATGTTCGTATTCTACCTGATACTATTGCTAAGAAGCTAAACGAATTCCCACACATTGAACTGTTCGTTTATCCATCCCAACACTTTTGTTGAATCATGTACTTGACTCTGAGATATGAACTATTTGTATAATTTAACGACTGTATCCACTCTATGAATCCTTTGACTTTGAGATGTCTGATTGTATGGTCTTTTGGACTGAATGACTATTCGTGAAGATACCATAGACTACCATATCTGAAATGTGACCTTAAAAATCTGCTTCACCCTATTCCATTATGATGACTCTCTACATCTGCTAAAATTTCTGCCACTATGGAAACACCAACCCCGAACTCATGTGATTACTAAGTTTTCCTGAAAACCATTATTATCAACCCTTAGAAAGTTCTGCTATTGGGAAATATTTTGTCATACGAAGATTTTCCGGTATTCTCTGATGAACTTTTGGTACTCCTTCCTGCTTAGGAAGTAGAGTGAGCATTGAACTGATCCCAGTTGAAGAAACCATGGGGCTATAGAAGTTGAGTGTTTGAAGAAGCCGATGAAATATGATTTTTGTTAACCTTGGTGATTCTCTTAGATGCTCTTGTTTGTTTATGAAGAAGAACGAGAGAAGTATGCGATGACATATCGACTATCGTGAACTTAAACGTACCACTATCACTAATCATTATTTGTTTCCGCGTATCAATAATTAATTTGGTCTTCCTTTGAAACTCCGCGTCTGATTACATCATTTTAGATTTGAAGGACTGAAGAAGCAACCACAAAAACTTCTAAGAAGGGGGTTAATTAACCGAGAGTAACCTTTGTGAAGTATTTCAGTTATTGAAGAAGAAAGTAGGCGATGTGAAAACTCCCTGAGATGATTTCTGAAGCTGCCTTTGCACTCGTTATAACATTTATGAGCTTGAATGATGCCAATGGTGTTGGCTAGAATAATCATGTTTTCGCGTGTGTTGGACAAATTGTCATAGTATGACATTGTGTTGTGTTCTAAAACGAAAGAAGAACATAGAGATTATTGGTGAGATGACCTTTTGTTCTGGAAGAGAAATTTGATTGACGTTCAGAATTCATAGTAGACAACACTACCCTGTATAATGTGAAGACAGAGCTTTCACAAGAGGGACCAAGATCGAAGACCGTTATCGGAGTTAGAAACCAGGTGGAAGAGTAGGAGGAGATGATTGCGACAAGCATTACCATGGAAGAAGCATATAAGAAGGAGAGAGGAATTGGGATAATGCTCAATCATATATCATGCAACACGTGAAGATTTTAGCTTGGGCATCAAGACAACCAGGCCAAAGAAGACGAACCATTCAACACACAACCTGGAGTCGACAACAACATCATGTACCTTAAAACCTGGAGCTATGTTAGAAGACCTGTCGAAGACACGCAGTCTTGTTTCTCTATTCATTTTAGTTGTACTAAGATGAATTGAGAGCAGAAGCAGACCTGCAGATGGAGGGATGCACAGTAATCGCGTCAGAGACTGCCGTTACGATACCACACTACCAAGAGGAGCTGCTGAAGACCGGAGGAACCAGACTCGAGTTTTAAATTCTTTTAACCATGAGGTAAGATGGACAAGAGTAAACAGGCTACCCCAACTTGGAGGAAATTTGGAAATTTGTAAATGAGTGGACGGATTTGAAAGCGGACATTGTGTTTAGACGAGATGATGCTGTAAAGAATTGACGTTACTGATGACGTACCTTGATTTTGAATGACATTCTCGGATTTCCGTTACTCTTCGAGTAATTTCGCTCTCTTAGTTATGTTGTTTGTTTCTGACGATCTTTGAGACTGTAGAAGTACTAGGTGGATTAAGATAGGTGATTTTGACTCACGACTTGAGATAAAGTATGACCAGCATGAGGGTATATGTATATGATGCCAGTATTATGACGCCTGGCCAACGTGATAATACTTACATCATATAACGTGCACTTATGGTGGGCATATGATACTTTAAGAAGTGCTTTAGAAGCTTTAGAATTCTGACATCTGATCAAGATCATCTGAGTTTAGTGAGACTTTAGGTTCATTCTACCTATACGTTTAATCTGCTGTCCTTGATATACGATTTGAAACGTTTGGACTCTCGACACGTGTTTTGCTGATCTTTGCAACTTCTGATAAGAATTTTAGGTTCCATTATGAAATTTCTGCCGTTGACGATATCTAACGATATGCTTTCTGTCTGTATACGATTCGCATTCGTGAAGTTGTTCATTATGATCTACTATGAGTAAAATATGTGATTGTGGACTTTGAGGAAACGAGATCTGTTTGTTTATGAGAATACCTTTGGAAGGTTATCTGAAAGCCGAGACTTTTTGAGAAGCTGAAGAGTTAAACCTTATATCACCCATGTTTACTACGATTTAATGTACTCTCATTTGATTCGCCTAATCAATTCGATGAAAATCCTATGTATTTTTATACCTCTTCCTAGAGAATTCGTTTATCATCCGTTATGTTTGGTACATTATCCTTTTGATTCAAATTCAATACGATATACCCTTCTGAGAAATCTGAAACTGTTTTGACAATAATTACGAGTCATGAGAAACCAGTTGGTCTGAATGTCTTTTGGAAGAACCTCCCCGGGCGTGAGAATGTTGTGACGACTTTTGCGGTTTGCTACGACTTCGTCTAACTTTGCGACTTCAAATTTCGAGGACGAAATTTTTCTTTTTAGAGGGGAAGAAGTTGTAATACCTAAAATCTAAAAGCATGTGAAATGACCAAAATGTCCTTACAAATTTAAATTTTAATTAAAAGCTTATTAAGGTACTAAATAAATCCCAAACTTCAAACAATGCACAAGTTATGTATCCAAATAATTTTAACAACTTCATTTAACATTTATACAAGTTGTGAAATTACCAAAATACCCCTAAAGGGCCGAATGACATAAAATGGATATTAATTTGATTTTAAAATGGTTTAAATCTTTTAAATATGGAAGATAATCACAAATCTTGTTCCTCCATCAATATGGCCGAAACTTTTGGCCCAAGCCCTCCCCTAGGATCAGCATTTATCACTTCAAAAGAGTCAATCCATATTTTCTCCAAAACCCTAATTGTGCCGCCCCTAAAACAAACACACACAAAATTATTTTGGCCTCCATTCGACAACCCCATATGTTCTAAGCAATTTTCTGTGATCAAACAACATCCAAAGAGTCCCAGAAAAATACCCATTCGAATTGTTGAAGCTTGGTTCGATCGTGGCATAATTTTCCTTTTGTCGAGCCCTATAAACAAGGTAAATTCGTTTTGATTCATTCGACCTCCACAAAAATTATTTCTTATTTTTCTGGTGATTCTTACATCATATAAAACCCACGAAAATTGGTTTCAAGGTTTGAAGATCATTGGTGAAGTCGTGGTGATTTTTGGTTCGTTTTTGTCCATACGCATATACAACAATTCTTACAGCCTCTCCACACGTTAAAATCTTGGTTTGGTATTTTTCTCAGGTCCCTTACATCATATAAACATCAAATAAAATGGTTGATTCGATCCATGCATGCTCTACATCATTTTCGTGATTTAAAACCCTAAAAACATGTTTAATTGTGAAATATATGATCCGATCCAGAATAATTATTAATAAAATTATTATAGGCTTATTATGATGTAATATGATCTGGAAAAATGTTGGAAAGAATTGTCATGGCCTAAATCACGTATTTCGAAATTATTTTGATTTATTGAATTTTTATTAAAACGTATAAAAGGAAAAAGAAAATAAAATTCGTGTGACTTAGGGTTTTGATTTAGGGTTTGTTTTGTGACATTAAATGACATTTAATGATGAGGTGATGATTAAAAATGAATTAGAGTTGGTTAGGGTTTTTGATCTTGGTATTTTATGTTTATACGATTTGTGATAAAAGTTTTGGGTGAGTTTTGTAACTTTTAAAACTAAAGGGTTATTTTTGAAACTTATTCTGGGCTGTATACTGTTCGAATAAAATATAAGATGAGGGTGTTAAGTGTAAGTTTTGCAATTAAATGGATTAAAATGTATTTTAAACCTAATTAGGGTTTGTTTTGAAAATAATTAAAAGAGAGGGACCAAACATGTAATTTTCAGAAACTTGGAGCTGTTTTGAGTAATTTAATATATTCAGGGGGTTATGTGTCATTTTGATAACTTAAGGGCATAATATGTAATTATTGATAATAAAAAGTTGAAATTGTAAATTAAAGGGCTAAATATGTAACTTTTATAACTTGAGGGACTTAAAGTGTAAATTATGAAAGTTTGAGTATCCATTCGTATAACATCTTAAAATAAGTGCTCATTATGTAAAATGGATAAGTTAAGGGTTTAAAGTGTAACTTTGAATACTAAAAGGTTTAAAGTGTAATTTTGGAAAGTAAAGGGTATAAAATGCAAAGTTATGAAACCCCAAGGACCAAAGGTGTAATTATGTTAAAAGATATCTTATTACCATTAATAATGATTCAACTTTCTAAATATGGAAATTTTCTAAAAGTGGAAACTACTATTTATAGAAACCTGCTAAAAAGGGAAAGTTACTTAAAATGGAAAGGCATGAATTTGAGAATGAATTATGATTCCCCCTCTTCTCCTCTAGGTGTGAAGAAGGAGAGATCCTGAGCCACTTCTATTTCTGATCTGTTTCTATTTCTGTGCTTGCGAATAAGGTACAGATATTCTAACCTTTTAGTAAGGTTTCTCATGATTCGTGATCCGTTTCTTTTGCCACTACGATGACTTCTGACCTTTGAATATCCGATATCTCTGGTTCATCTTTTATGATAATTTGATATGAAGACCTTTTTGAAAATATAACTTGATGTTATGGAAGGAAACTGTTTTGAAATGACACTCTATAATTTTGATACGAAACCATTTTTAAATGAAGGAGTAATTGGCTTTTATGAAGAGTGTTTAAAAAGGGATATGTTTGTGATGAAATGGATAAATGATTAATCAAATTTCTAAATCTGTTTTCTCTTAACTCTTTCACATTTTATTATGAACTTATGAAACTTAATAACGAATCTTTTGGAAATGAACCTTTGGGAATGAACCTTGGATAGTCTGAACCATTGATATGACTTTTGATATTGTGACCTTTGATATTCTGAATCTTTGCTATGACTTTGAGATATGACCTTGAGAAGCACTTTTTGCTATATGACCTTTTGTATGACTTTGAGACCTGACTCTTAGTTTGATACCCGAGCCATTTATGTTTCCCTACCTATGGAGGTACCATAGGCATGTCTGTGATGCACCACTGGCATGACTCATGTGTGGGTGAGTGATTTCTCACGCCGTCCCTTTTTATGATTACTATTATGGCCATTATGACTTTGAGTATATGACTTTGAGATTGACTTTGAGTAAGGGGCGTATGGATTGCAATCCTAGATCTGATCTGTTTAGTGGATTTAACTATGACTTTGAGTTTACTTTGAGGTGACTGGTGCTGTGTGCAATACACGCCTTTCACAATTTCTGGAAGCTAGCTACTCCACTATTATGATACATGAGGACACCCCTCATATTATCTGGTGGCCTGAGAGGTATCCCCTCTGATTGTGAGATTATGAATTGACGGCTTATGACTTTGAGATTATGATGTTGAGTTATGACTTTGAGTTTTGGGCTCGTGGTGGATGACTATCCTATTCTTTTCATTTCTATTACTCTTATTGCTTATTCCTTATGATATTTCCCCAATGCACTATACTTCTGTTCTGTTTCATTATCATTACTTTGTTTATATATCTGTTCACTGAGCTTTTTAAGCTCAGCCGCATTTCCTTTTTCCTGCGGCAGGTTTTAGTAGGAAGCTGGGTTATGGGAAGAGAGTGTGACTGGACTTAGAAGACTATGCTTTGATAGTTACGCTGGACTAGAGATGATTAGAAGAAGTTTCACCTCATTAGACTTAGTATTTATTTTTGTAACCTTGTAGTATCAGATTTTCCATTTGTAAACCCTGAATTTCTTTTGTATGTATAAATCATATGCTTGTGTTGTTCTGATATGTCACTGTAATGTAATACTTCTACCCTTATCGGGTTGGGGTGTTACAATTATGGTATCAGAGCCAGGCTGCGATTCGTAATACATTTACCCTTGACCTGTGAAGTTTGGACCCCTAAGTTTCCACTGTAGGCGCTCATAAGACAACCTTTGAAACTTTACATTAGGATTCCCCATAGGAACCTAAGTTATTACCAGTGAGGAATGGGTAGACTAAGACATTCATGTAAGTATCGTTTGCTTCCGCATCACTCTGATCGTGTCTTTGCTCTTACATAAGCCATATAAGGACCTTTGTTTCAGAAGTTAGAAGTTTTGCAACTTAAGCTTAGTAACCGAGTAAGTTTGGAATACCTCGGAAAGCTACCTGGATACCTTACACATTTAAGTTTCACCTTCAGATTTTGATCTCCGCCTCCGATTTGTTGATAAGCTGTTTGACACCTTTTCGACCACATCGTAGGTCATTCAACCACAATGTGTTCGACACATTCTGTAAATTCATTACTTATGTCAGGTATGAATGTATCACCCGATACTACTTAACTCTGTATGATCCATTACTACTCCTATGAGAATTCTGGTAATTATGAACCACGAATATGAGAAGTTTTGTTTCCTCTCTTTGAATGATGAACCTTGTTCTGCCAACCGTTTCCTTTGAAAGGGCATGATGTAAAGACTATCTCTGTATGGAATTGTTAACTAAGCATGAGGATGCTGATAACTGATATTCTGTACATCTTACAATTGACAATTATGCGATGTTCGTATTCTACCTGATACTATTGCTAAGAAGCTAAACGAATTCCCACACATTGAACTGTTCGTTTATCCATCCCAACACTTTTGTTGAATCATGTACTTGACTCTGAGATATGAACTATTTGTATAATTTAACGACTGTATCCACTCTATGAATCCTTTGACTTTGAGATGTCTGATTGTATGGTCTTTTGGACTGAATGACTATTCGTGAAGATACCATAGACTACCATATCTGAAATGTGACCTTAAAAATCTGCTTCACCCTATTCCATTATGATGACTCTCTACATCTGCTAAAATTTCTGCCACTATGGAAACACCAACCCCGAACTCATGTGATTACTAAGTTTTCCTGAAAACCATTATTATCAACCCTTAGAAAGTTCTGCTATTGGGAAATATTTTGTCATACGAAGATTTTCCGGTATTCTCTGATGAACTTTTGGTACTCCTTCCTGCTTAGGAAGTAGAGTGAGCATTGAACTGATCCCAGTTGAAGAAACCATGGGGCTATAGAAGTTGAGTGTTTGAAGAAGCCGATGAAATATGATTTTTGTTAACCTTGGTGATTCTCTTAGATGCTCTTGTTTGTTTATGAAGAAGAACGAGAGAAGTATGCGATGACATATCGACTATCGTGAACTTAAACGTACCACTATCACTAATCATTATTTGTTTCCGCGTATCAATAATTAATTTGGTCTTCCTTTGAAACTCCGCGTCTGATTACATCATTTTAGATTTGAAGGACTGAAGAAGCAACCACAAAAACTTCTAAGAAGGGGGTTAATTAACCGAGAGTAACCTTTGTGAAGTATTTCAGTTATTGAAGAAGAAAGTAGGCGATGTGAAAACTCCCTGAGATGATTTCTGAAGCTGCCTTTGCACTCGTTATAACATTTATGAGCTTGAATGATGCCAATGGTGTTGGCTAGAATAATCATGTTTTCGCGTGTGTTGGACAAATTGTCATAGTATGACATTGTGTTGTGTTCTAAAACGAAAGAAGAACATAGAGATTATTGGTGAGATGACCTTTTGTTCTGGAAGAGAAATTTGATTGACGTTCAGAATTCATAGTAGACAACACTACCCTGTATAATGTAAAGACAGAGCTTTCACAAGAGGGACCAAGATCGAAGACCGTTATCGGAGTTAGAAACCAGGTGGAAGAGTAGGAGGAGATGATTGCGACAAGCATTACCATGGAAGAAGCATATAAGAAGGAGAGAGGAATTGGGATAATGCTCAATCATATATCATGCAACACGTGAAGATTTCAGCTTGGGCATCAAGACAACCAGGCCAAAGAAGACGAACCATTCAACACACAACCTGGAGTCGACAACAACATCATGTACCTTAAAACCTGGAGCTATGTTAGAAGACCTGTCGAAGACACGCAGTCTTGTTTCTCTATTCATTTTAGTTGTACTAAGATGAATTGAGAGCAGAAGCAGACCTGCAGATGGAGGGATGCACAGTAATCGCGTCAGAGACTGCCGTTACGATACCACACTACCAAGAGGAGCTGCTGAAGACCGGAGGAACCAGACTCGAGTTTTAAATTCTTTTAACCATGAGGTAAGATGGACAAGAGTAAACAGGCTACCCCAACTTGGAGGAAATTTGGAAATTTGTAAATGAGTGGACGGATTTGAAAGCGGACATTGTGTTTAGACGAGATGATGCTGTAAAGAATTGACGTTACTGATGACGTACCTTGATTTTGAATGACATTCTCGGATTTCCGTTACTCTTCGAGTAATTTCGCTCTCTTAGTTATGTTGTTTGTTTCTGACGATCTTTGAGACTGTAGAAGTACTAGGTGGATTAAGATAGGTGATTTTGACTCACGACTTGAGATAAAGTATGACCAGCATGAGGGTATATGTATATGATGCCAGTATTATGACGCCTGGCCAACGTGATAATACTTACATCATATAACGTGCACTTATGGTGGGCATATGATATTTTAAGAAGTGCTTTAGAAGCTTTAGAATTCTGACATCTGATCAAGATCATCTGAGTTTAGTGAGACTTTAGGTTCATTCTACCTATACGTTTAATCTGTTGTCCTTGATATACGATTCGAAACGTTTGGACTCTCGACACGTGTTTTGCTGATCTTTGCAACTTCTGATAAGAATTTTAGGTTCCATTATGAAATTTCTGCCGTTGACGATATCTAACGATATGCTTTCTGTCCGTATACGATTCGCATTCGTGAAGTTGTTCATTATGATCTACTATGAGTAAAATATGTGATTGTGGACTTTGAGGAAACGAGATCTGTTTGTTTATGAGAATACCTTTGGAAGGTTATCTGAAAGCCGAGACTTTTTGAGAAGCTGAAGAGTTAAACCTTATATCACCCATGTTTACTACGATTTAATGTACTCTCATCTGATTCGCCTAATCAATTCGATGAAAATCCTATGTATTTTTATACCTCTTCCTAGAGAATTCGTTTATCATCCGTTATGTTTGGTACATTATCCTTTTGATTCAAATTCAATACGATATACCCTTCTGAGAAATCTGAAACTGTTTTGACAATAATTACGAGTCATGAGAAACCAGTTGGTCTGAATGTCTTTTGGAAGAACCTCCCCGGGCGTGAGAATGTTGTGACGACTTTTGCGGTTTGCTACGACTTCGTCTAACTTTGCGACTTCAAATTTCGAGGACGAAATTTTTCTTTTTAGAGGGGAAGAAGTTGTAATACCTAAAATCTAAAAGCATGTGAAATGACCAAAATGCCCTTACAAATTTAAAATTTAATTAAAAGCTTATTAAGGTACTAAATAAATCCCAAACTTCAAACAATGCACAAGTTATGTATCCAAATAATTTTAACAACTTCATTTAACATTTATACAAGTTGTGAAATTACCAAAATACCCCTAAAGGGCCGAATGACATAAAATGGATATTAATTTGATTTTAAAATGGTTTAAATCTTTTAAATATGGAAGATAATCACAAATCTTGTTCCTCCATCAATATGGCCGAAACTTTTGGCCCAAGCCCTCCCCTAGGATCAGCATTTATCACTTCAAAAGAGTCAATCCATATTTTCTCCAAAACCCTAATTGTGCCGCCCCTAAAACAAACACACACAAAATTATTTTGGCCTCCATTCGACAACCCCATATGTTCTAAGCAATTTTCTGTGATCAAACAACATCCAAAGAGTCCCAGAAAAATACCCATTCGAATTTTTGAAGCTTGGTTCGATCGTGGCATAATTTTCCTTTTGTCGAGCCCTATAAACAAGGTAAATTCGTTTTGATTCATTCGACCTCCACAAAAATTATTTCTTATTTTTCTGGTGATTCTTACATCATATAAAACCCACGAAAATTGGTTTCAAGGTTTGAAGATCATTGGTAAAGTCGTGGTGATTTTTGGTTCGTTTTTGTCCATACGCATATACAACAATTCGTACAGCCTCTCCACACGTTAAAATCTTGGTTTGGTATTTTTCTCAGGTCCCTTACATCATATAAACATCAAATAAAATGGTTGATTCGATCCATGCATGCTCTATATCATTTTCGCGATTTAAAACCCTAAAAACATGTTTAATTGTGAAATATATGATCCGATCCAGAATAATTATTAATAAAATTATTATAGGCTTATTATGATGTAATATGATCTGGAAAAATGTTGGAAAGAATTGTCATGGCCTAAATCACGTATTTCGAAATTATTTTGATTTATTGAATTTTTATTAAAACGTATAAAAGGAAAAAGAAAATAAAATTCGTGTGACTTAGGGTTTTGATTTAGGGTTTGTTTTGTGACATTAAATGACATTTAATGATGAGGTGATGATTAAAAATGAATTAGAGTTGGTTAGGGTTTTTGATCTTGGTATTTTATGTTTATACGATTTGTGATAAAAGTTTTGGGTGAGTTTTGTAACTTTTAAAACTAAAGGGTTATTTTTGAAACTTATTCTGGGCTGTATACTGTTCGAATAAAATATAAGATGAGGGTGTTAAGTGTAAGTTTTGCAATTAAATGGATTAAAATGTATTTTAAACCTAATTAGGGTTTGTTTTGAAAATAATTAAAAGAGAGGGACCAAACATGTAATTTTCAGAAACTTGGAGCTGTTTTGAGTAATTTAATATATTCAGGGGGTTATGTGTCATTTTGATAACTTAAGGGCATAATATGTAATTATTGATAATAAAAAGTTGAAATTGTAAATTAAAGGGCTAAATATGTAACTTTTATAACTTGAGGGACTTAAAGTGTAAATTATGAAAGTTTGAGTATCCATTCGTATAACATCTTAAAATAAGTGCTCATTATGTAAAATGGATAAGTTAAGGGTTTAAAGTGTAACTTTGAATACTAAAAGGTTTAAAGTGTAATTTTGGAAAGTAAAGGGTATAAAATGCAAAGTTATGAAACCCCAAGGACCAAAGGTGTAATTATGTTAAAAGATATCTTATTACCATTAATAATGATTCAACTTTCTAAATATGGAAATTTTCTAAAAGTGGAAACTACTATTTATAGAAACCTGCTAAAAAGGGAAAGTTACTTAAAATGGAAAGGCATGAATTTGAGAATGAATTATGATTCCCCCTCTTCTCCTCTAGGTGTGAAGAAGGAGAGATCCTGAGCCACTTCTATTTCTGATCTGTTTCTATTTCTGTGCTTGCGAATAAGGTACAGATATTCTAACCTTTTAGTAAGGTTTCTCATGATTCGTGATCCGTTTCTTTTGCCACTACGATGACTTCTGACCTTTGAATATCCGATATCTCTGGTTCATCTTTTATGATAATTTGATATGAAGACCTTTTTGAAAATATAACTTGATGTTATGGAAGGAAACTGTTTTGAAATGACACTCTATAATTTTGATACGAAACCATTTTTAAATGAAGGAGTAATTGGCTTTTATGAAGAGTGTTTAAAAAGGGATATGTTTGTGATGAAATGGATAAATGATTAATCAAATTTCTAAATCTGTTTTCTCTTAACTCTTTCACATTTTATTATGAACTTATGAAACTTAATAACGAATCTTTTGGAAATGAACCTTTGGGAATGAACCTTGGATAGTCTGAACCATTGATATGACTTTTGATATTGTGACCTTTGATATTCTGAATCTTTGCTATGACTTTGAGATATGACCTTGAGAAGCACTTTTTGCTATATGACCTTTTGTATGACTTTGAGACCTGACTCTTAGTTTGATACCCGAGCCATTTATGTTTCCCTACCTATGGAGGTACCATAGGCATGTCTGTGATGCACCACTGGCATGACTCATGTGTGGGTGAGTGATTTCTCACGCCGTCCCTTTTTATGATTACTATTATGGCCATTATGACTTTGAGTATATGACTTTGAGATTGACTTTGAGTAAGGGGCGTATGGATTGCAATCCTAGATCTGATCTGTTTAGTGGATTTAACTATGACTTTGAGTTTACTTTGAGGTGACTGGTGCTGTGTGCAATACACGCCTTTCACAATTTCTGGAAGCTAGCTACTCCACTATTATGATACATGAGGACACCCCTCATATTATCTGGTGGCCTGAGAGGTATCCCCTCTGATTGTGAGATTATGAATTGACGGCTTATGACTTTGAGATTATGATGTTGAGTTATGACTTTGAGTTTTGGGCTCGTGGTGGATGACTATCCTATTCTTTTCATTTCTATTACTCTTATTGCTTATTCCTTATGATATTTCCCCAATGCACTATACTTCTGTTCTGTTTCATTATCATTACTTTGTTTATATATCTGTTCACTGAGCTTTTTAAGCTCAGCCGCATTTCCTTTTCCTGCGGCAGGTTTTAGTAGGAAGCTGGGTTATGGGAAGAGAGTGTGACTGGACTTAGAAGACTATGCTTTGATAGTTACGCTGGACTAGAGATGATTAGAAGAAGTTTCACCTCATTAGACTTAGTATTTATTTTTGTAACCTTGTAGTATCAGATTTTCCATTTGTAAACCCTGAATTTCTTTTGTATGTATAAATCATATGCTTGTGTTGTTCTGATATGTCACTGTAATGTAATACTTCTACCCTTATCGGGTTGGGGTGTTACATGTGCATAGTCAAATATTTTGATAATGCCATATTTCATAAAAATGTGAGACATCCTTAACCACCAATTTATGATAATTAAACTTCCAAACATTTTAAAGTTTAAAGTATTCTTATTCTTTTAATGTATAATGCAACTATGCTTTTAGTAAGCATAACTAGTAACAGCCAAGGATGAAATCCTTACCATAACTAGTATTGAGTGTCATCTCAATTTCATTAGCATCATTGTATACTACAACAATATGCTATTAAAACTTTCCGTAAACTATAATATCTATTGTGTAATGTTTGATGCCCTTCAAACTTTCAAGTTTGTTGGCTATGATAATTTTCACAACAATTGAAAAATTGTTCATCTATAGAATTTGGAAGCTGTTCCAGATTTAGGATGTAATTCTATAATCAAACATATTCTTATTAGAATATTACACAAGTTATCTAATAACCTTTAATTAGATATTAATATTGCCAAATCATCTTGTAATCAAGTATGATACAACAAAACATGATATACATGAAAATCTCTGAGTCATACTTAGATTTTATTCATGTCATACATATCTATTTAGACTTTCTAAATAATATATCATGTTATACATATTAGATTTATTTACCGCACATGTTTCAACTATAAACATTGATTCCAAGGTTATATGTCTTATTTTCTAAATCTTCCAAGTAAAGTTTCATTCCATACTAAGACTTAACCTTTAACTTATATGGAATGTTACTTTTATATGTGCCACAACATATATGATTTAAGAAATTAAACATAATACTCCCACTGGCTTTTAGGAATTCTTAGAAATTATCTTATTCCAATTATAAATCAAAACATGAATTTATAATTAAACATAAGAGTAATCTTCTAGATGCATGCATTTATCCATCCATGGATTATTGCACCATGTACACTTTCAAAGATTTATTTGAATTCATAAACTCCTTTTGATTACTTATCGTCCTCGCTCAAGTAATCTCTCAAGAAAGAGTTTTGATATTCCATTGTCAATTTCATATAAATGAAACTAAATATGACAATCATAATCTTTATATATTTAATGTGTTTTAGAAAAGAATATTCAATCACAGTTAATTACTTAAATGTGATTAATAATCTTGTCATAAAACATACATCAAATACGTGTACAACATTGTCCATATGATTTCTATACAAAGATTTAAACCACAAAGGTTACCTTATCTTTGAAGAAACTCATCTTCATTTTCTAGTCTAACTATTAAGATAAACCACATTTCTAAAATTGATTATCTTTATGGACAGCATCTTAATCATTCATATCATGTATACTTTACCCAATTTCATATTTGGTAATGTAACATAATGATTATCAGGTTTACAATAATCCTGTAAATCATAGCCCTCAGCATATTAATCAAATATCTGAGATATATTACTATTCTATGAATGATAATTCCATCATCTTGAGATTTAATATTTAAATATCAAACTTCATCAACATCTTGAGATTTAACATTTAAATGTCAAACTTCATCATGATATTTACTAGTGTATTTTAGAAGATTATGTATCTTGTAATTTTATCTTTTAAAGATCAAAACTCCCACTTGCTTTTAGCAATTTAAAGACTATCTTTAAATACTAGCAAATAAAGAAACAATACAATGTTCTCTTTTGGGATATTACAAATACATATTGACAGTTCCTAACTTTACTTTGTTAATAACCTCTTCATAAGCAAATAAACAAATTTAGAACTTCAATATAAGACTTAATGTAATTTATCACATTCATCATATTCCATAATATGATAATGTCTTATTAATCTTCTATGTTGGAGTTTTATTGAATATGTCCAAGTCATACTCAACATTCTAACCTTGATAACTTTTGGAAAAAAAGAAGTCATAGTTATCTTTAATCAAACAATATAACACGAGTTTGATTTTCCTAACTGAACATACCATAAACATTTGATATTTCATTAGTATTAATATTGTAAGACAATTTAACAATATTAAAGATAACCATATTTCTTTTGACTTGTCTATTTACCAACTAATTAATTTTAGTGGTACAATAATTTTCAAGCCTATTACATGCCTTATAACATAAGTACTTTTTACAAAGTTACTTCATGTTCATGTCTTTACAAGAAAACATAAACTGTTATAATCCCACTATACGTTATAAGTCAATTAACAATTTAATAACTTCATGTATATGTCTTAATTAAAAAACATAACAATATAACGTCTTACTTTATTATAAGTCTTGTAACAATTAAAAGACTTTATGTTTATATCTTTACAATGAAACATAAACATGTTTAACTAAAGTAATTATGAACACCATCTTTTGGTTTCAATAGTAATTTCAAGTTAATATACTACTTTACAATAATGTAAATAACATTATTTCTTCATTTATTTATGTCATTCCAAGAACACATAAATATTCAGATTGAAGTAGCATTAGATTACTTAATTAATTTATGTCATTCCTTGAATTCATAAATATAATAATTAAAGTAGTCTTGATCATATTGACACATGTTCTAATAGGTATCTAATTTAGAAACTGCAAATTCTCATAGTTCAATTACATCAGTTGATCTGCTAGTAATGAAAATATGAAATTCACCTTGTTGTTGCAATCTAGTTAAGTCTCACATAACATAAATTGTAACACCAAGTGTTTCTTGAATTAGCTTAGTATAATTCATATTAGAACATTATTCTCTTACCTTGTAGTCAAGAGAATCCATTGAATCATATCTTTATGAGTTGTTTCTTGCACACAATAAAGATAACATTTCTCCCACTTGTGCATGGAACAACATCATATAGTTGATAAACAACACGCCATGCATTTGTTTATGTGATCAATATGATTGTGTCATAGATTTTAGCATAACTAGTAGATGTAGGACAACAATATCTAGTAAGGAAACGTACAAGACTTTCCTTAAAAGTATGAGTGTCTACAATTGGAAAGTAATTATCTTTAGCTACCAAGATATCAAAGCTTGTAACTCCCACTGAATTAAAGATCATTACAATAATCCCTTATTCAGTGATAAGTACAAAATACTCCCACTGAATTTGACAACATTGTAAATGTTTCATATCCAGTAAAAGAAAATAGTGTACTTTTATCTTTCCTACACCTTTAATTGTCCATACGTAACAATTACTTATACACTAAAAGTGTATTCTACTACGTAAATGATGGACTATCCACCAAATGCTATTAACTTGAAAATTGGGCATGCAATTTCTTCCTTAATAGGTCTACCATCCTACAATGTATGTAGCACCTTTAAAATAGTCAAAACAACTAGTTTGTATTTAAACATTTTGCAGTAATTAGTCTAGCTTCTAATTATAATAACTCATAAAATGTCATACATAATTTTCTGTTAACCAAATATCATATTTGTTACTAAGAATTTGATCACCGAATGAGGATGATAAAATCCCTATGAAAAATGTATGCAATTTTCTTAACCATTAAAAATTTGCTATGAGTTATATTAGAATTTAGACATATCTAATATTCCTATTATCCTTTCTCATTTATGAAAAGGAATAGGATTGTGTCTCACTCTTCCTTCATAGAAAGGAGACTTCTTTTGTCTTTTAAGTAAATATTTCTTAATCAAACATTTGTTTGAAAACAGAACTAGATCAATTCACCAAAGCCCAAAATACGTTTACGGTTTGAACGTTGCATTAATACATTAAAACGAATTACAAAATTCAATTTCAGTATTTTCGATAATTAGATCTTTAAGAAAATAAAATACCCGTTGGTAAATATTCCTATAAACCATAGTATTTTCTTAAAGCTAGGATCCTAAATTGACATAGTACCATTACATCAGTTGATCTGCTAGTAATGATAGTATTCAACAAGGTAATTGTCGAACAATAATTGCCAACATCATATTGCAATTCCTAGATTTATGGGATTTACAATCACAAAACTTTTGTAATGTAAGCATGTTTGATCCCCATCTTAATGCCTTGAGTCCAAGTCTCACTTCCTACTCAATTTAAGTCGTCTAACTTAAAAACTGCAAACTCACAAATCCATCACATCAGTTGATCTGCTAGCAATGAATTTATGAAGTTTACCTTTCCATTCTAATCTCGCCAAGTCTCACTATGACGTAAATTACAACTTTAAGTGTTCTTAATTAGATGGCATTCAACTTAATTTTATAAGGGTATTACTATTTTGATGTGATCAAAATAATGTATGAAGAAGCATGCATACAACTTCATAACATTGGTTTTACAAAACATTTTTATTACCAATTCGCTAAGAGTAAAATAACAAAGTTTTGATTGAGGTATCGGGTTCACCAATTAAAGAATAACCATCAATTATCGTCCACTATATCGTACTTTTGCTTACGCCCGAAGGCATAGTGTTTCGGATAATCATTGTGGAATTGTGGATTATTCACCCTTAAGATGACAATGTACATGTAATGGTTGTTCGGTAAGTCTAATTTACACACAAACGAGCGTTAAGACATGAATGTTGTCTATCTAAGGCCACAATTTAATGGGATGCCATCCTTATACCCATCACTTCAGTGTGTAAACTTCGGTCGAGCCTATTTAACCATTACGTACAAAAACATCAATCAACCAATTCTTTGAGATTTTAACTCTTAAAAACCAAAACAATTTCGCCATTATTTAGTCCATATTATTTTTCTATTCAAAAATTACCCTTTTCGTTTAAATAAACATGTCTAACACAATAAATAAACAAAGCAAGTAATTTGCAATAAAAAATAAAACAACTAAATAAACACATATACATAATCATAACAATTAAATATGTATAAAACATGTAGCCACATGCAAATCTTATTAACAGGTCCTATTAATAATCAAATAAAGCAACATCATATGCAACGCACCATTACCCGTTGATGCAACAAAGTCTAGCCATGGTTACTCGGTGGTCAAGTTGAACCACACTGGGCCTCATTATTATGTTAGTGGAACGGTCGAAATCAACAACGACAAGAGCATCATTCAAGTCTTAGCATACCTAACGCGCTCAACCTCAACCATAACTCCAGCTTCAATATTTGAAAGTCCATCATTCCTAAGCTACTATCTGGGCTTTTTCTTATGCATTGAGACGATTTGTCTATTGCTGGTGTGCATTTGCGTTTGCAATGAAGAGAGGGAACTAGCGAAGTTTATCCGACTGATCAGATGTTGGAATTATTATATCATGACATTCATATAAATAAACCAAGTACATCAAAGTGAGCATAAGCGGAAGCAATTATAATAGATCGAATAACATGTAATTAATTAATCTTTAATTTAAATAGTAAACATACCGTGGTGATTCTAGCCCGAACAAGAATCAATGCAATCTTCCGGAACCAAGAACCCTAATTAGGGTTTATAAGGATCATAAGAATTACCCCTTACCTTTTTTGTAATTCAATCCAAGAATCAAACAATAGTGTGTTTGATTCACGTTCTTGTACACACGTACTAATTCAAGAAAAAGTTTATGCAAGTAATAAACACAAAACCTTTTTTAGATCTATAAAATCGAAACCCTTAGGGGTTTAGTTTGATAAATCGACAAGCACAAAAGAGAGGAAAGAAAAAACACCAAGATGTGTGTGTACAAGTTATGAGAAAAACCTACACATTGGGTTTGCTTATATACTACACAATACTTGGAGCTCAAGGCACAATGACGGTGGGTTACACCCTTGGGCCGATCGGTTTGGCACCCCCTAGGGGATTCCGGAACCTTCTCTTGTTTCCATGTATTGTCTAGTAATTATTTTCCTAATCTTCGTTTAATAATTAATTAGTCATTAATCAATAACACTAATTATTATTTATTTGTTTTGTGTTTAATAATTAATTATAACATTTTATAAATAATTATTACATTTCCTCTTCATACGTATTGTGTGCAATCCCGTGATCTCGAGTTCGATCCTAACATACGTCTACTAAAATAATGTCCATATTCTAACATCAGAATGCTAGCAACTTGAGTTCCAAAATAAGTTTATGGCCAATTTTTCATTCAGCTTGTCTAATATTCTATTGCTAACAGTAGAAAATTGATTTAAAACTCCCTACGTATTTGATATTTCGTATTTTTTATAGTTCTCTAACAACGTGAATTCCATCCGTCATGCATGTTTCTATTTTACATCTTCAAGGTGTCTTTTTATGTAATCTTCAGATGATTATATGAGGACTTAGTTTGTAGATAATCTTGTTGATCATGTTCAAGATAATTGTTTGTGGTCAATTCGCGTAACATTTATTTCACACAAGATGTTTCATGTTAAACTTAATGGAGATACCACAACAACTTTTTCTCGTTTAGTTGTTGCGGTATTTTGGCCATAATTTTCTTATACGAACATATTTTTGCGTAATTTAAACAATCACTTGACGAGAAAAGAGAGATCTACAACTTTCATATTTTTAGGTAAGCATGAAAACAGAAAAAAAATGAGCAATTTTTAAAAATTCCCAAGATTTGACTTTGCTAGTCAAATCTTGTGGATTTCATGGATATATTGGCTTTTTTGGTAAAATTGGGTATTTAGTGAAAGAGAATATATTAGCTACACTTTATTTTAGCTAACTCTCTACAATTTTGTGCTATATTTTGTTGGTCTCTGAGTCTATTTGTGGGTCCTGATTTATTTTTGTGGGTTCTTGAATCATTTTTTATGTAATTTTAGTGAAGGATTGTAGCCTATTGACTACAATAATTGTAGCCAAGTGGAAAGGGTTTGTTAAATTAGTTATTTTTATTATTTTAATGAAAAACATAAGTAGCCAGAATTTGTTCATTGAATCTTTAAAGAATTTAGGATCCATATGAAACTCAACTTTGTAAAAAAAAGAACGTTAACGAACTTTTACAAACTATATAAAAGTACGTGTTGTATTATGAAGATTCAAGGTAATAAGAGGAGTGGGTGTGGTCTCGCCAAGGAGCCTCGTCGTCCGACATGGAGCTCGTTGGAGCTCGCCACGATACCGGCTGAGGCTCGTCGTGGCTCGTTGGAGCCTTCCTCCTCGTGCAGATGACGAAACAAAACCACTGACAATGTGTAAGAAAAAGAGAAAAGTAGCATGCATTTGTATTTTAGAAACTGTAATATTACCGTTTAGAAAAACGGTCCAATTTTTTTTTTCTCCTTTTTTGTTTTTAAAAAATTTTACAACCCCTATAAATACCAAACCATTTTCACATACTTTCATCACTACAATTCAACAATATATATCTTCTCAACTCAACAAATATATAACTTTCATCACTATGTCTCAAAATTCGAACGAACCCGGTTATTTCACAACCCTCCTAACCTCAAACCAACAATACGGGGGATCGTCAAACACTTCTACTCCCTCGTCGCAAAATTCCCCACAACCTTCATCTCCATATGGTTCACAACCTTTCAATCCGATGGACGTTTATACTAATCAACAAATTACGTTGCAACAAGCGGGGTTCGCAGCTCATCCTCAACGAATGTTGCCACCACAATTTTTTAACTCGTCTCAAGCATCCTCGTTCCCAGCTCATCAATCACAACCGCAAGTCGAACCACAACCTCAAGTCGAACCCTAGTTTAAAGTTCCAAAAGCACGGTCACCGGCCAAAGGTAGAGGCAAGAAAACCAAAGCCGGCAAAGGAAAAAAAGTCGTAAATTTAGATGCCGACGATGACGACGACTTGGAACTTGCAGGTCAAACGCGTGTGAATCGGAAATGGTCGAAGGCCGAAGAAAAGCTTCTTGCGGAAACTTTGATAGAATTTTCGCAAGACAAAGAAATGGGGAACGACAAATCCGACGAATTCTTTTGGTACGAAATTACAGAAACGTTTAATCAGCAAACTGTGGATGACCCTAGAGGCAAGAATATGCTTACCGGGAAATGGACGAGGATGAACGACGACTGCCAAAAGTTCAACGCTATATATAAGCATTTGGGGCGTCGAAGTGGTGAGAATGAGCATGATCAAATCAACAATGCCAAGGTGAGTTTCGCAGAACGCTTTGGTGCGAGGGGTTTCACGTACGAGCATGTTTGGGAATTTTTGAGAAATTACCCGAAATGGAATGCTGATGAGCCGTTTGACATTTCTTGTCTAGAGGATATTTTCGGGCCGGATGCACGACCTCGTCCCGAAAGAGCCAACAAACGAGCTGGAAAGAAACAAAAGACGACGGATACGTTGAGCGCTGCGAGCTCCGGTGGGAGTCAAACGAGTACTTTTTGTGACAATTATCCGAAAAGTATACGCAAGCCAAAGACGCTCAGACGGCTTGTTACGAGGCGAGGAGGAGGGGGGAAGAAAGGGCCTTGGAAATGCAGGAAATGCAGATGCTCATGCTAGATCCCGGCTTGGTTACTGACCCGGTCAGAGCCGAAATCATTCGCAGGAGACAAGCAAAAATAACGAAGAAATACCAACAACTCAATGAGAATGCCGATGAATAAAATGTTTAATATGCATGTAGTGTCGTTTTTTATATTTTCGTATTGTTTTTTTTATTTAAGTTTCGTATCATTTTTTTTCCCGTATTGTAACTTTTTTAATTTGAAGAAATAAATTTAGTTTGGTGTGTTATTTTTAATTTTTGTGAAATGAATTTAATTTATTTAGTGAAATAAATAAATAAATGTGTAAGTGGTAGGCCCCAAATGAGTAAGTTGAGGTTAGTTATGAGTGAGGAGGAGGTTAGTTGTGAAGAGGTGTTGGGGTGATGTGGCACCCGTGAGCCCCAAATGAGGAGAAAATACCCGTTGCCATACCCACTCCTTTAATATACACGCGAGAGTTCACGTTAACGAACTATATAAAAGCTGGATATAACTAAAGACTAAAAGATAAGAACTGCACAAGGTTTAAATCTATAACTTCACATGGGAAGTTTTTTTATGCAAGTCAAAACACCCTAAAGCGTATGTACATATTGTAGACCTCGTCTTTGTTTCAGGCTGCAAACTTAACGAACTATATAAAAGAGTCAAACTCGAACGACACGAATTAACTCAAGAAACCATGGGCGGAATGTTTTCACTTACCCATTTGGTTACGAATGCTTCTAAAAAAAAAAAAAAAAAAAAAAAAAAAAAAAAAAAAAAAAAAAAAAAAAAAAAATCGTAAATTATATATACCGGGATCAAGCATGGTACATGAGTCATAATCCGACCACATGCATCGACTATGTGAAGCATGTTATGCAAGAACCAAAAGGCTTTTGGCCTATCTATACGTGAGTGGCCATCAATTGAAAGGTAAAATGAAAACGAGTCGAGTCAAGCTTGATTCATTTATATATTTATAAAGCTTTTTCAGGCTTATACTTTATGTTTGAACTCGGCTCATGACAAATTTCACAAGTTAAAGCCTGAGTTATTTTGACGACAAGCTTAATTAAAAAAAAAAATAAAGTTTAATTACTAGACTTGAAACTTGCTCCAGAGTCGCTCAATTAGGCTCAAGCCTTTTTGAGATTTTAACGAGTGAATCACAAGTAACTTATGAACAGCCTCACTCGATTACACCTTTATCAAAAAGTTACGAGTTCAAGTCTTACTAACAACATTGCAAATAACATAAGAGTGTAATAATTAAGTTTAAAACTTTATTAGTCCACTTTTAGAGAAAATCACATATTTGAACATATTTAACCGTATTTTACGAAACATAACATGAAAAACCGTGTATTGCCAAACTAGACTAGTGGCGTGCTGCACAATTATACTTTCACGTGTATAAAGAGTATTACAAGGATCAACCCCGTTGCGACATGTATACCCAATGAGACTTCTACACGTTGATGACGCGCGTCGTTTCCGGTCGCGCCATGCGCCGTGTTTCTCAATATTGTATTTTGGAAGTTTGTGTTTATTTGGTTTTGAATTTGTGTTCTCAAGGATGAGTGTGTGGTAAAAAGTAAAAACTGTGCCCGAAAATAATGGATCTATCTAGGACCGATGCACGTTAACCAGTAAAAAAGTAGGGGTGTGCATTGTTTGGGTAATAACCAAATACCAAAATCGAACCGAACTTATAGCTGAACCAAATTTGTCAAAACTGAACCGAACTGAATTAAAAATTTAACACTGTTTAGAATTTTTTTCCCAAAAATTTATATAATTAAATTAAAAATATGTAAATGTGTAATTCGGCTTACTCGGGTCAACTCGAAAACCAAACCTTCAAATTCGGTTTTTGGTTTGGTACGGTTGAATCATAGTTCGGTTTGGTTTGGTTTTCAATTTTTGTTAGAAATGAAGCCGAGCGATATTTACGTGAATTGGAGTAGACAACTAATATGCATATAATGCAGGGACTACTAATGTCATATTGTAATAGTTGTCTTATGTTTGCCCTATATATAACCCTCAAGTCTTCACTTGAGAGGTGTGAGTGTGTAACCATTTTACTCTTAATAATAATATCTTTATTCACCTCTCCCTCTCTCTACTTTCTCTCTCTAAAACTAGTCATGGATTTCATATTCTTTGATCAACCTCGACCTCCCGAACCACATGAATCATACATATTATCGGTCCTACAGTTTTATCCAAAAAAAGAAATTTAACCAAACTATCCGAACCGAATAAATCGAACAACCCGATAACCGAACCGATGAACTGTTAGCCCGTATGATGTTGTAGTGTTGTAACGAGCACTAATTATAGGTACGATGTAATTGTAATCAATCAATAAATCAAATCATTCAATCGTATCCAGTGTTGCAAAAAATGGCCTACAAGGCCGATTAATCGCCGCCTAGGCGCTACAAGGCCACCAACCTTGTCGATTTATGTAACTAGGTCAAACAAAAAGGTCAACCATGATCATCGATGATCAACGGTGGTCAATAGTGGTCAAACTTATTTTGATCACTTATAGTAACTGTTTAAATCTATTACAAGTTGTGTTTTTAGAAAAATCTTGCCGGGAATACATAAAACTCGCCGGAAATACACAAAACTTGCCAAAAATACCCAAAATTTGCAAAAAGTGCCAATCCGATTAATCACCGATTAATCTCGCCTAGACCGATTAAAAGCTACAAGGTAGTTGACCGCCTCACTACTGATTCACGATTTTTGCAACCTTGATCGTATCTCTTACATGGTATCAGTAAGCCTACCGATCTTCCAACCCTAAAACCACAAACAGCCTCCTCCTTCTTCGACCGTTAGCTTCGGGCGTCGGTCCGGAGGTGCTCTCCATCACCCTTTTATGTACATATCTACTTTCTATAGTTGCAGTAAGCCTACCGATCTTCCAACCCTAAAACCACAAACAGCCGCCTCCTTCTCCCACCGTCGGCTTCAGCCGGCAGTCCGGAGGTGCTCTCCATCACCCTTTTATGTACATATCTACTTTCTCTAGTTGCATGGTCGCCGAGAATAAATAATCTTTAATTACTAAAATGGCGGTCGGGAATTTATTATTTTGCTTCCTGTGGTTATTGACTGGATCTCTCTTTTTCGTTTCGAATGTAATAATAAAGGATAATGTGGCTCGTACTTTTTTTCCCTTGTGGTTTCACGAATAAGGGTGCGGCTGATTGTAATGAATGGGATGGGGTTTTAGAAAAATTATAAAAGGGATCTACTCCTCTTTTTTTTCTTTTGTCGTATGGGAATTTGCGTACAGTATATTAATCAAATCAAGGCAATAAAAAAATATAAATAATAATTAAAAAAAGGTAGCATTGGGACTCACGTTTTGATGTTTATTTGTGAGGTGGATCTTTATGTTTTTCTAGAGAAAAACACGTCCTGTTTGTTTGAAATGTTATTTGTGGGTTGAAGTTTTAGAATCAACTTTCGTTTTTCTTATCTTTTCTTTTGATGTTAGTACATGAGTTTTAGTTGTAATTTCATTTCTTTTAGTTGTAGGGGATACTTTGGGTTATCCAGTTTTAGTTATAGGGGATACTTTGGGTATCCTGTTTGGTCAGGATACTTTGGTATCCTGTTTGGTAAGTGATACTTTGGTTTATCTCGGATACTTTGGTTTATCCTGTTTGGTATGGATACTTTGTTTTATCCGGTTTATTGCGTGTTTATGTCTTTTTCAACAATTATTTATTAGTTTTACTAACTTTTAGTCTTCGATCCGAGCTTTTGCGATTTCGCCGCTCGGACTGCGGGGAGTGTTGACCCGTATTATGTTGTAGTGTTGTAATGAGCCCAAACCTAAGTCTAGAATATTCTGTCTATTGCTATTTATAAGTACGATGCAATTGTAATCAATCGATCAATCAAATCATTCAATCGTATCTCTTACATAAACACCCTAAAAAAGAAAAGAAAAAAAAAATGGAATTAGTGTATTTGAGTATTTGACTTTTGTAGTCTTGTGGTAATTACTTTTAAGAAAAATAATTTGGTAACCTAAAACCTACGCTTAAAATTAGACCTAAAGATGTGATTGGTGCATTTCAAAAATTGATTGGTAGGAAATGATGAAAGAGAAAAAGTGTATAACACTTGTCAAAATATGAATGGAGTAGGTCTATTGTTAGGTCTCATTCTTAGGCCTATATATCACTACCTACTTTTAATTTTTACCCCATTTGGCCCAAAATACTTGTACGGTAGCCCAAGAAAAAGAACACCCTAATTAAGTAAAACAGAAGTGAAAGCCACTGACACAAACACAAACACTCTTGACTAGTTGAGTTTATATCACACACATCTTGTCTTGTCTTAGGGTTTCCATATAGCTGCCGATGAAGAACCTAACAATCTGATCATTAAAGATGCAAAATGGTATTTATTTGATGCTAAAAATCGAATCTTTTTTGCATTTCTTTGGTTTTTTGGTGATAAAGTTTGGATCTTTGGGTGTTTTTGGTGTTATTTTGTGATAAAGATTGCTTTTTTAGACATGGGTTTGGTTTAATTGTATGTAATTTTGCTTAATTATAATGGGTTTGATCAGAAATTGAAAAAGATTCAATCTTTTAAGCTTCTAAGCTTTGTTTGATAAGAAGCTTTAGTATGTTTTGATTTGTTCTAATTGTTAAGATTTGTATTAGAAATGATAAAGTTTTCATTTATTATTATTGGTGTTAATATTTATTGATTTGAAAACTAAGATTTATATATATATATATATACTAGCCGAGTACCCGCGCCTAGCGGCAGCGGTGTCTAGTTTTCGACAGTATTTCGCGGCGAAATTTATTTTATCGACAAACTATATTTGTAGAGTTAAAGAATCTTTTTCAGAGAAATTTTAATTGTTATAGCGTAGTTGCATAGCGGTGGCAATGTATAATTCTTAATCGCTCTATCGGTGTACATGCCTTTTTGATAGTGTTTAAGATATGGGAAATGATTTGCACATTTCAACAATTTATTGACACACTCAAATTATGAGTGTCTTGAAATTTATACCCTCGTATTATTTTTACTTATTTTCACCTTATAAGAATTTTAATGTCAAAACACTCATAATTTGAGTGTTCCAATCAATTGTTGGAGTGTGCAAATAGTTATAAGATTCAAACTTATATGATAACCTTTTAGAAGTCCTAAAGCTAATTACCTATACAATCTATTTATGAAAAAAAAAAATCGAGGACAAATTATTTTTTTCAAAAATTGCATTTGTGATGTTAAGGAATCCTTAAGAGATTTTTTTTTTTTTTTTTTTTTTTTTTTTTTTTTTTTTTTCGTCTGGCATGGCTGTATTATTTATCTATAGCGTTGATCTATGTTTGAGAGTTTTGAATAGCATTGTTTCAAATAGCAGTAGTCGATTAAGATTGTAATATTGATACATTCAAGCATTATACTCTTTTTGTATTGCAATAATTGTTCATTTTTCAATATGCACAAAGGTTTATTTTTATTTTAATTTTTTAATTTTTTAATTTTGACCTTAAATTATTTTATTTGTGTTATGTAATACTTAATGTAAAATATACGAATGAATTGAGTTTTAAATGTAATTTTATTACTACAAATTGCATCAAGCATCACATAACCCAAATGAAATAATTTAAAGACAAAATTCAAAAAAAAATGACTTTAAAAGTCAGTAGTGAACATTTATTTAAGGTATAAAATATATCTTTATCTTTTGCATTTGTGTGGTACAATGGTGCTACAGTGCATGCGAGCTCAGCTATTAGCTGTCCATAAAAAGTTTATAGCCATGGTTAAAACATAGCTGCACATGCATGATTCTACAAACTTAAAAGCAAATGAGCCTTTTAGCATTTAAGATATTTCAATCTATCTACAACCATTTTGTATGCTAAAATATTTCAATCTATCTACAACCATTTTGTTTTATTAAAGTTATGTACTCTAATTAGACACATTTTGTTGTGGTTTAATACCATGTGTCATAATTTTCATGTTTTAAAAGTTACATGTTAAGCTATCATTTTCTTTGAAAAATACTGTATTACTATCATATATTGTTTGGTCTAACACCATGTGTCCTGTCAGAGTCCATGTGTCCTGTCATAGTCACTTTTTGCCTTCATGTAATACCAAACCTTGAACTTTATGAAAATCCAATAGTTATCAAAAACCAACTTAATAACTGTTCCCTATGCGAATTCAAACTTATCCTCTTTGTCATAAACTCATATGTGTGGTTACCAGTTGCTTACCAAGACCAATTTTTTATTTTTTTTTGAAGTATGCACCATGTTCTTTCACTTTTATACACATCTACAAAACGACGTATTCCGATTAGCAGATTTAGATTCGGACACGACAACAATTTTAACTCCGGGTCACGGCACTATATCTTAAAAACGCCATAAAGAGAATAAGATTTAGGAAAAAAAAAAGATTTGTAAGAAAAACACTAAAACATCACACAAATATATATATATTTAAAAAAAAAAAAAAAAAAAAAAAAAAAAAAAAAAAAAAAACCGTAAGAATGCGATTTAAAAAAACCTGAAAAAAATAAACAGATTTTAACAAAATTAAATCATATAAAAACACGAAGCAATTTCTTTTTCTTTTTCTTTTTTTTTCCTTTTCTTCTTTATCTTCATTATACACTCTGTTAAACCATTTTCAAAAACATAAGTCTTGAAACCACATAAAGCGAACAAAAACCACTAAATATTTGAAAACATTACTATAGTTACAAAAAAATTTACACCACAAATCCACAATATACATAATTAACTTTATATAAATTTTATAGCAAAATCTTTAACTCAAAACATTATAATAAAATATATTCAATTAGTATACACTTTCCGGAGCCGTAGCAGATTCCGGTAATGGCAACGCATATCCAGGCGGTGGCAGGGGAATATTCTGGCGAAGGCGGAGGAATATTCCGGCGACGGCGGCAACAAAAAAATGTTAAAAATATTATAACTCAGATCTACAAAGAAAAATTACAGATTAATAAAAAAAAAAAAAAAAAAAAAAAAAAACCCTTCAAAACTTGTTTAAAATCTTCAAAAAAAACCCTCAAATAATATACGTGTACAACTTTGCAACAAAATTTACAAAAGAACTTTAAACAATACCAACAAATATTTTGCAAATGAACTTTATACCAAAATAATTAAAATGAATCCATACTTGGAGATCCAGTGATGAAGATTCATGCGAAAAAAGTGACAAATGTTACTTTATAAAAAGGTTTCTAAGTTAAAACCTTAACACTTCAAAAGTCATCAGTACTTGAAAAAAAACTTTAGAAAAAGTCATCAATACTTGAAAAACCTTTAGAAATGGAAATTGGCAGCAACAATATATCCGGCATAAAAAGATACTTTGGGCGACCTCAACGGCGGCATAAACTATTTCCGGCGACCACAGCGTCGGAGAAGGCGGCGGCTGTAAAAAAATACTAAAAATATTGTAAAAACTGAGATCTATAAAATAAAACTTTCAAAACTTGATTAATATACACATATCTATTAAAAAAAACTCAAAACGTACCTAAAAACTTGAAAAACCCTTATGGTGGTCGTAGGTCTTAGTGGGTTCCTCTCAGTAGCCGTTATCCAGTGGTGAGGATCTCAGTGGCGGCTTGGTTTATGTGGTCATGGGGTTCAGAGGTGGTAGTGACGTACAGTGGTGGCGGTGGTGGTGGTGGCGGCGGGGTAAATAATGGTGACATATGTTTGATAGTTTGTATGTGTGTTGGGTTTGTAGAGAGAGAAATTTGTGTTAATGTGTGTTTTAGAGAGAGAGAGTGCTGTTATTAGGTTTGAGAGTTTGTGTAGGTGGGTTCTTTTTTTATATCTTTTAGGTTCGGAGCTAGGTTCGGGTGTTGAATCTTAAATTTAGGTTTGTAATAAGGTTCGGAGTTAGGGTGTGTTTATTGCTCCTTTATAAGGGAGTATAGATATATATATATATATATATATATATATATATATATATATATATATATATATATATATTTTTCTTTTTAATATAAATGTGATCAGATGGAATCATTTGTAAAATGGTTCAATTGATAAGATTTGTATAAGTTGTTGATTAAAAAATATAATAGAACAGTTGATATTTAAAGCTTTGGGTTAAAGATTTAAGCTTTAAAATATTTTGATTTGTTGTAACTGCTAAAGTTTCAAGCTTGAAGACGTTGGTTTAAAGATTTAAGCGTTGAAATGTTTTTTTAAGAAGCTTTAAAATGTTTTGGTCTGTTCTAACAGTTCAAATTTGTTATCCGAAATTAAAAAGCTTTTGTGTTTTCTAATATTCAAGCTGTAAAAGTTTTTCAAAAGATCTAAGCTTTTAAGTTTTATTGTATCGTAGGATTCAGCTTTCAATTTGGAGATGAGATGGAGAACCCTTTTCTTCTTCTGCAACAATCTGATTATCGAGGATGGAAAAAGGTATAAATTTGTTAAGAAACTTAAAGTTTTGTTTGCTGTTAATGTTGGTTCTATTTAAACTCAGGTAAAGTTTAAATCTTCTGTATATATCGGTTGATTACAACTACTTAGAAGATAACAATGTTTTATAATTGTGAATTTGATTGGATCTTTTGTAAATTGTTCAAAAGTTTATGCAATCAAATAGCCGTGAATAAATTAATCTTTAAAATGTCAATGATTGTTCAGATTTGTATCAGCTGTTGATCACAAAGTCAATAAATTCTAAGCGTCAAAGCTTTTATGTATGATTTAAGTCCATGTCTTGATGTTCTAATTGTTCATATTTCTGTGAGATATTAATCAGATATCAAAAAGATTGAAGCTTTAAACATTGGGTCAAGGACTTAAGCCTTTGAAATGTTAAATAGATCCCGTCTTTAAATTTTTCGGTCTATGACTTCAAGTCTTTATAATGTCTAAAAACTGAATTGGGTGATTGTCTTAGCTTATCAGCTTATTGGAAATTTGATAAGCTCATAAGTTCATTCCTTATGTGCTTAGCCACTTGTGCTTATTGCTTAGCTAACTTTATAAGTCCAAGTGAATAAGCTTATGCGCTTCTCAAATTTCTATAGGCTCATACGACCATCATATAAACTAATACAAACACCCTTAAAAAAATCTCTGGTCAAAAGTTGAAGCCTTCAAAATGTTTTGATCTCTTATTGTTTAGATTTGTACCATTCCTGTTCAGAAAGCAAGAAAGATTTAAGGCAAACTTAGGTTTACAGATTAAAGATTTGAAAATACTTCACCTGTTCAAATTGTTAAGATTTGCTGGCGGAAATCACAAAAACATACAAGATTTAATACTTTCTCACAGTAAAAATTTAATTTTGAAGTTTTATCTTATGTTTTACATAACAGCTGGCAACCTTCAAATTGGAGATGAGGTGAGATGAGAGGACCCTTTCCATCTTCTGCAACGATCTGATCTGATTATCGAGATTGGAAAAAGGTATGGAGTTTTTATTTTTAAAATTTTTTTTTAAGCGAAAATGTATTCACTACCAAAGAATAAGGTTCCACATCCATCAAGTGACAAGAAAGAGCAATACAAGAGCAAAATATTGGACCAAAGAACGCCATGCACTAACTTCCAGCTATATCAATGTATATTTTTTTCTACTTCTTGCCCACTTGCAGTTTCCTGCTACCACAACTAGGTGGTTATCATCATCGCCTTAGACTCGAGCTTTTGATCATGAAAAATGTCGATTCTGTCCTTCTTTACAAGCTCAAATTCTGCTTCTATGTACAATGTAGTAGCGTACAAGAATGATAGACAAAATAAATGAACCTTTCTGCAAGTCCTCTAGATGGGAGAAGTTCAACTGACTGATGCTAAAATGTTGGATCTTTGAGAATCTTGTATGGGACTTCTGTCATAACAAAGAATCATTGGATGACGAGGGATTTATGTGTTATTGCTATTTTATATCTCGATTCCAGCTTCTTTATATGCTGCTGCCATTGTACTCGATGCTTCTTCAAGTGTTGGTCTTTTCTGAACAGAATTGAAGGCTATCACATTCATTGAATTGAAGGCTTCTATTTCATCACATTCATTGAAGGCTATTTTATATCAAGTCCCGCATTCACCTCTTTAACATCCTCCTTGATCCGTCTTAAAGAATCAAGAACACCAACATAGACTGTCTTGCCTTTCCTGAAGGTCGACTTTCAAAATAATGTTCAGCTGGTGCAAATCTAATCCAGAATTCTTGCCCGTTGTAACTGCAGATGTAAAGGATGAATTTGCTAATATGCGTTCCTCTCTTACGGATATTCTGCCCTCGCTCGTGCAATATCAAGAGAGTTGACGACCTCGAATTCATCACCCGCAAATGGGACATTGTTTAATCCAATCACTTTTACTGGTATTGATGGTCCAGCAGCATCTACCCTTTTTCCAAAGGCTTCACCACAAACTACCACATCTCCTTTTTTAAGATTACCATTCTGCACTATAAAAGTAGCTACTGGTCCTTTTGATTTATCAAGACCTGCCTCGATGACAGTACCCTTTGCGTGTCTATCTTATATAAGGCCACAACTATGCTGATCTGGCATGGGCTATTGCCTCAGTTGTTTGAGGGCGCATCCCATCATCATCAGCCACTACAATAATAACAATATCTGACTGTGACCCGAGCTCCATGAGCTCTCATTGCACCAAAAGCCTCATGTCCAGGCGTGTCAAGAAACACACATGGTGGCATTCCTTGTGTAATCCCACCAGCTTTGGAAGCTGCCACCTTGCTTTTCCGGATATGATCCAAAAGTGTTGTTTTTCCATGATCGACGTGACCCATAATGGTGAGAACAGGGTGTCTATCTTGTAAATGGTCTAGGTCTTCTTCATCAAAACTTTCCTTCTTTTTCGCCATTTCTGATATTTCAGTTGGACCCACATCCATAACTTTCCACATCATACTCCCTACAAACCATCTTCACCATCTCCTTATCCATTTTTTTTTAATTGGTTGTAGTTACTATTAGCTCCAGTTAAACTCGGATAAAGTTTAAAATCATGGGATTATCACTGTTTCGAAGATGACTAGTTTTTTTTTTTTTTTTTTTTTTTTTTTAAGAATTGTGAATCTGATGGAATTATTTGTAAATTGTTCTAAGTGACAAGTCTTTACTCTTGTGTTGTTGCTGACCATAAATTGTAGTAGAACATTCAAGCTTTCGGTCAATAATTTAAGCCTTTTAAAATGCCTACTAAGATTCAGTTTTTATGGGTCATAGATTTAAGCCTAAAAAATGTCATGGTCTCTTCTGTTGCTGATTAGAAATCAAGTAAGATTCAGTGTTTAAAACCTTGGGTCAAAGATTTAAGTCTTAAAATGTCCTCATAAATTGTTTTTCTGTAAGTCAAAGAGTGGATTTCTATCACAATTACACACATTACTGCCTGTTGATTGACACAGTTTGGTTCAACTAGTTGAAACTTTTGGGTGATCAAAAAACTTTGAAGTACACTTGTTTGGTTGATCACCGAGCATCTTCAATGAGAGGTCAAAGATGGGTTAGAAAGAGTTGAAAAAGACTTTTTTGAACTACTATGTTAGTATACGTTAACCTATTGTTCAATCTAATATGTGTGTGTTGTAAATAGGTTGAGGTTGAGATGAAAAAGCTTTTGCATTGGTGGGATAAGTTAAAAAATGGTTGAAAATTTGTGTTTATTTGGGAAAAATTTCTAGTCTTTTTATTTATAATTTTTAAGAAAATTGGAGGTATTGTTTTTCATTAGAAAAGTGTTCGAAAATCTTGAAAACATGTTAAGATGAACATGGGAAAGTATAAATTTCAATTTTCTACACTTTTCTGAAATCATCTTTTAAGTTAGAAAAGTAGATTTTTTATTTATTTATTTATTATTATTTATTTGAATATGCTTTTAGTTTTTCTAGTTTTCTTTAGGAATTTTTTCTGGAAGGGGAGCTTTTTTCTAAAGCTAAACATGGCCAAAATTTATACTAGTCATTTTTTGGGAAAGTTTTTTCTAAGTTTTTAACTAAAGTTAATTATCGTGAATCAAAACATTTTGTCTTATGTACAAGATTTTCTACTGTATTTATTTTGGGTTCTTTTTTATTTATAATGAAATTGAAAAAGCACCACCTACTTTTTAAAATTGAAAAAGCATCACTTACTTTTTACATAGGGAACATAAATATGCTTTCCTTTTTTTTTTTTTTTATAGGAAACATAACTTTATTTTACTTTTTACCTACCTAACTCCCTTTATTATTTTTACCTACTTTATTTCATTTAATCAATAACAACACTACATAAAAATTTCTCCATGACTTATTTTTTTCTTTCAAAGTTTTTTTTACCTGTCTCCCTTACTTTTTCTTCTTCTCCATTTCCACTTTTAAACCAATGAAAAACACAACACAACACTTAGGTACGTTTTGTAGACCCTTTTTTCTACAAAACAAGTAAAAGTAAAACAAATATTGCTTTGAATCCATTTTTTTTTCTCCAAAAAATCATCTAAGTAGTTAGAAAATCTGCATTTTTTTAACTAACAAGGGAAATTACAAAAAACACATTTTTTCTTCGTCTAAACATTTTTTCTACATTTTTAACTAAACACATTCTTATTCTTGTAATTTTTTTTTTTTTTTTTTTTTTTTTCAAATTTTAGGATGGTCGGAAACCTGGCAATGGCAACAACGGTGGCTAGCGGTGGTGTTGACTTCTTTTGACTTCCATCTGGTAAGTGTTATTCTTTTATTAAAGCAAAATAGGAGTACAACTCATTCTTCCAGCCCAAGGAAACTATCATCCAACTGGGTGTGACCCAAATAAGCAGGAGCTCACTTTGGGTTGTGTGACCCAAATAAACTGTCCAAATGACTAGTATCAGAACCAAAACCCTGATTTTCACACTATATAAAGGTCTAAAAGTCACTACCACATATCACCAGATTTGAGTTGAGCTAAAATATTAGTGTTTTTCTTTCTGTTTTTATGCTTTTATCAGATGTTAATGCTAGATTTAGTGTTTTCTTGCTGGAATTTCTTTCTGTTTTTCATTCTTTTTTTTGGGTGGTAATGCTAGAATATAGTGTTATCTTGCTGATATTATTGCTGTTGTACCTGATTTAAGTGTTGTCCTGCTGATATTTAGTGTTATCACACCAATATTAGTGTTGTCATGCCTGATTTTAGTGTTCTTATGCTGATTTAAGTGTTGTCCTGCCTGTTTCAATTGTTGACCTGCTTGATACTAGTGTTTACCATGCCTCATTTAAGTGTTCTGCTGATTTTACTGTTATCGTGCTTGATATTAGTGTTGTTATGCGTGATTTTAGTGTTTTCATGCCTCATTTAAGTGGTTTTATGCCCGATTTTAGTATTGTCTTGCTGATATTAGTGTTGTCATACCTGATTTTAGTGTTCTTATGCTGATTTATATGTTTTCATACTTGCTGTTAGTGTTTTGTGCTGGAATTTTGTGTTTTTATGTTGGATTTTTAACATGCGTTCTTTATTAGATAATTATGGAAACTGGTACTCCTATGGACTCGGACATATTGTATGTGCTTGTTTGTTGTCGCTTGAGCATCTGAAGCCAACAAAAAGCGTTCTGGTAAATTTCTTTATTTTATTTGTTTTTTTCTATTTCAGTTAAGCTGTGAAAATACAATCTCACATTTCAACTTTATTCATAGTTTGCTACTATTGTCATGGGAACCCTCCTTATCTCGTTTGATGACCTACCTAGAAAGATTCTTGAACCAGCTATCGTTGTTGCTTTGCCACTTTTATTAGGTGCATTCATTTCTACGGTATGTGAAGTTTGCTTTCACCATCGTTTGATTTGTTTTGAATTTTGTTAACAAACTTGTTATTAATTGTTTTGTTGCCATTCTTATTAGGTTGTGTGGGCGCTTGCAGCTTTTCCTGCTCCAACAGCTAATGCCCCATTTGCTGAACGTTTGGCCCATGCTATCGTAAGGGTTGTTACAGCGCATTTTGCGCCTCGTCGTGGAGCTGTTGCTAGGGATGCTGCAGAACCCACTGATTCAGATGTTTTTGGAGTCTTCTATTCTTCCTTTATGTGCTTGGTGCTCTACTATCTTCTATGTAAGTTCAAATCTATCTTCCAGTTTTTAAATATTCTAATATTATGATTTTGGTGTTCATGAAAATGCTATAATCTTTTAAGTTCAAATCCGTCTGATTCTGTTATGTTGCTAACTTGCTATAATCTATATGCTTGCGCATCGTGACTAAGTTTCCATTCATTTGATTAGAAATGGTCTCCTTCATGTAGACATGTCAATAATTCTAGTAACATCCGTTAGGTTTTACCTGCATAATCGTGTAAACTACAATTCATAGAAACCGTAGATAAGTACTAGTTTCTTTTTGTAATCTGCTGATATTGCCATAAGTTCGAGCAATGGTTGTAGCCATTTGTCCAACAGCTTCTTCATGGTTGGAAATGTTGTCAAAAACTCGAAGATGGTCCTTTAGGTTGTCACTGGTATTGTTGTATACTTGTATCTATGGACGATGGTGCTTAATAGCTAATTGCATGAAAATCCAACTTTTAGAAAAATTTTAATGAGTTTTACTTCTTGGCCTCTTTGGTAACCAACTTCAAATGTTTTGTAGTTTATATCCGATCTTGGATTTTTTAATGTTGCTGAAAATGGTTGTGTTCACATCTGCGTCAAATTTACTCATTTGCCCAAGTTTAATAATTAACGAAACCAGAAAGAATTGTAAGTGTGTACTTTTTATTCTAATTGAGATAATACCATGGGAAGTGTGTACTTATCGACTGTGTCATATTCTTAGATGCTTTTACGTGTAGTTGGTGTTCATATCAACTGATTCTGCTATGTTATTTATCTTTTTAACATGTGTATGTTTTCACAGATAAGGTTGGAAGCCTCTTTACTTTTGGGCTCGCTCATGCTATATATCTTATTGTGTTATTTCTTGAGGAAGTAAAGCCACAAAGGCATATCTTGGTATATTTACTTTTTTTAGTATCAAATTGTTTGTTATTTTCCATTTGAGTTGACATAAAAAACCGTGTCTTACTTTCCCGTGTCTCTTCTTTTCAAGGCTGCTACTGCCCTCTTGGCTACCATTGTATTCTCTTCCGGTGAACATCCTTACGAGACACTCAACTAATTTGTATGGCTGGTTACGGTGTGGTATATCTTTGCTCTAACTGGAGGACTCGCGGTATGTGCAGTTTGATGTTAACAATGATGCTGCTTCTTTGAATTTTATCACCAACTAATTTGTTTTTCTTGCTATTGTTTTTTAGGGTGGTATATTGCTTTTCACCACTTCGCATCAACTGACCACTGCTGTCATGGGATGGCTTATGTCATTTTTACCAATTAGACTTGCTGTAAGTCTTTATCAGTTCCTTTTTAGAAACGATATGTTCGCCACTTGCCCTGCTCCCGCGACTACAGTTCTTGGTCGCTTGGATGGTGTTGATAGTTTCATTACTTCCTCCTACGTTAATCGGGCGTTTTCAGTTGAGGAATCAGATGCTTTTTTCTCACTTAACTCCAATTTTCTTACTTCCTCATGTGTTGATCCGGCGTTTCCAGTTGATGAATCAGAAACTTTTTTCTCACTTGACTCGGATAATGCTAGACCAAAAAGGAGGTTTTGCTGCGTTAGTTGGTGTTGAGCCTTATAATGCTCTTCACATTGCTTTTGTTTATCAGATTATGTAGCTACGGTTCATATGTAGAATGTAATTTTAATTTGCTACTTTCGTCTTCCGTCCTATTTTAGTTATTGGTTATTGCTAATTTTTATATGTTGGTTAAGCACTTTATATCTAATTGATTTGGAATAGATGAACCTTATGAATCAATATAGGTACGTAACACAATCTAACTTGAAACAATTATATTACTATCAGCATAATCAATAAGATAAGCTACCAAATTCCTTGCAGGATTATATGCTCGAAAGAACGATTAGGAGTACAAATTATGAAGTTCATACATTCGGAGGTAAATACGATAAATACGAACATTGGTCACGAGAACATTGGCCATGGATCTATTTCTTTATTCAAGTTGTTGGGTTGTTAACCGCCCCGATTCCCCTCTTTTGACACTCTATAATAACCAATACGCCAATCCACACCACCATCACAACCAAAAACACAATGCATGACGTAAAGCCCAGAGCGAAAAAAACAAAATATAAGAATCCTTCACTTTCGGATATGGCTAGAGTTTGAGCTTGAGGTGGACGTGGAGGTGTAGGAGAACGCCTTTCACCAGCTATGACATGAATGATAATCTTGTCGTTGTTTTCGACTATTCCACTAATGGAATAATTAGGCCCAGTTTGGTTCAACTTGACCACCGAGTAACCATGGCTAGACTTTGCTGCATCAACGGGTGATGGTTCGTTGCATATGATGTAATCTTCTTGCCTTATTTTAACCACCAAGCTCTTTTCGACCTCATATACATATGCTAAAATAAATAAATAAATAAATAAACATGAATAACAATGTAAGAATCATGTTTTGAAATAGCTATTAACAAATAACAATGTATGCATGCATAGTTCACTTACCGATGGTGTCCCCAAATTGTAAACGGCTTCTTTCGTTCAACTGACTACATGTTGTTGATTCAACTAAAAACTCGTTAGATGCATCAATGTTGTGGATCAACAACACAAGACTAAAAAGACACATAAAAACCATAGATTTTGCCATTGAAAACCTGCTATCAAAAACTGTGTTTCGGTGCTTGTAGCTAGAACTCTAGAAGCTTTAAGTCGTGTAAAAAAAAGAACTTGTGAGAGTAAAAAAGCATCGATCTATTGACATATATAGAGATGAAATGGGCCGGATGTTATGACAAACCAAACTTTGGGCCCAAAATCAATTTTGAGTAATTTACTGATTTACTCAACGTTTTAGTTTGTTAAAAATTTGCAATTTTGCATGTATATTTCTTAAAGTTAATTACAAATTTCGTCTATTTGGTTTACATCTTTCATCTTTCATCTTTATACTTTAAAAATTACACCGTGCGTACCTCACTAGTACAACCAGGACTTTTCCCGGCGACGTTTTGACACTTTCCCGTCGTCATGACGATGGGATAATACTAGGGATGAACATTTCAAACCGAATCCCGGAAAAGAACCGGAACCGTACCGGTACCGTACCGAAACGGTACCGTTTCCGATATACGGTATAGTACCGGTACTATGAAATAAGGAGGAAAAAAAATCGGGACCACTAATTTGGTACGGGACCGGTACCAAATCGGGAAATTCCTGAAAAAAAGGGAAAAACCCGATTTACCGGTACCGGTACCGGTACCGGTGCCGATACGGTACCGGTACCACTAATTTATACTCGGGGAAAATTCGGTACCACTAATTCGATACGGGATCGGTACGGTACCGGTACCGTGCTCATCCCTAGACAATACGCTCCCGTCGACATGACGTCGGCCCCAGTTTGTCGAGAATGCCTCGTCGGGAACAACTATCCCATCGACAATGCCTTGTTGTTGTCTATTTTTAACGGACCAATCCTTTGACCAAACGTTCGTTAGTGTCATTCCGTTAAGTGCAAACAAATGTGGGCAATTCCGTCTTTTGAACCCTTCTTCATCTTCAACCTACTACTTTTTTTATCTTGATTTTCCTTTTTCTTTTAATTTAAATTTGTTCCAACAACAAATCAAATACAAACAAATGCATCCACTATATTAACAAGTTGATTAATTACAGTGGACTCAAGGAAAAAGCAAGGATACAAAAGAACTAGATACATACTAGAACGAGTCAAGCTTGACTCGACTCGTTTCCATTCTACCTTTCGATTGATGGATACTCACGTATAGTTAGGCCAAAAGCGATGAGGACATGATTAATGAATTAGCAGAGGTATATTTGGAACAATTAGAGCATGGCAAGAAGCGTACGAAGAATGACATTACTTGTGGTAGGAGTAAGGTTACTCTTACTCCTTGAACATACGGATATTATGAAGTAACCCTACTTGAACATGAGTAACTTTACTTCAAACAAACTGAAGTTACTGCTCCAACATACGAATATTATGAAGTAAGGCTACTGGTTTGGGCCAGGACTTTTCTTTGGTCGTGACTTTATTTTTCTAGTTTCCTTATTTGGTTTTTTCTAGAATAATTGGTTTAACTTTTTCCCCAAGTTTAACCTTCCTATAAATATAGGGCTTGGGTTATGTTTTTAGGCATTCAATTATCAATAAAATTCCAGACTTTTAGTCTTTAAATCCTTTGTGATTTGTTTAAACCCTTGTCTGGGTTTGTTTCACGCTTCCGTTCTACGTCAGTTGGCATCAGAGACACGTTGAATCCTGGTGGTAATTGGTTTAGAAAGTTCTACGTCAATTAAACATCTAGAGCTTGTTAGTATCCTAGATGGTGAACGGTGTAGAAGATCCAAAAATCCGTACTAGTGGTGGGGTGCGGTCGATCGAAGACATGGATCGTGCGATCAATGATCTCACAACCAAATTCGAGAGTATGTCCACCGTACTTAATGAGATCCGATCCGCGATCGGGGGTGCTAGTGGCAAACATCCAAATCGTGAGGGTAACGAACATGGTAGTTATAGATTCCGTCCTAACAATGATGGTTTCTTAAGAAATCATGCGCGTAACCAATCTCCTGAACAAGTTTGGAGACATGACGAAGTTATGTTTTCGGATGAGGAAGGAGAAGAAGAAGCTTATAATGAATTTGGTGAAGGTCTTAGGGAAGGCAATCCAAGACGAAGGGCTATGGTTAGAAGGAATGTTAATCATCAAGGTTATGGTGAGCGTCAAGAGTATCGGGTTAAAGCCGAGATTCCCAACTTTGTTGGAAATCTTGATATTGAAGCGGTGTTAGATTGGTTGTATAAAGTTGATAAGTTCTTTGACATCATGGATGTTCCCGACTATGAGCAAGTGAAGATTGTGGCTTATAAGTTACGTGGAGGAGCGGGAGCTTGGTGGCAACGAGAACAAGACAACCGTAGAGCACACGGTAGGCGACCCGTGGATACTTGGGCGGTGATGAAGAGGATGATTAAAGGTAGGTTTTTACCTCCGGATATTGAACAAATTTTGTACCAATAATATCATAATTGTGTTCAAGGGAAAAGGACCGTAGCCGAATATACAGGAGAGTTTTTAAGGTTGCAAGCTCGTTGTAATTTAAGGGAGACGGATGAACAAACCGCGGCTAGGTATGTAAGTGGTCTCAATTCTTCAATTCAAGAAAAGTTGAGTTTGATTTCAATTTGGTCCGTGGATCAAGCTCAAAACTTAGCAATGAAGGCGGAAAGAATGGCGACTAAAACCGGGGTTGGGTTTAGGCGTGTAACCTTGGAGAGTACAAGTTCTTATGGTGCTAAGCCTAATCAAAATCAATTTGCCCTTCCTAGTACTACTACTTCTACGTCTACGAATTCTAAAGCTAGTGGAAGTGGAGTTGACAAGAGCAAGGAAACTCAACCGGTTAAATCAAATCCTTATGCTAAACCAATGGGTGATAAGTGTTTTAGGTGTGGTGAACTGGGGCATAGGTCGAATGTTTGTCCCAAGCAGAATACACTTTATACATCAGAAGTTGGGAATGATGGAGTGTTTGGTGACGAGTCGTTTCAAGAAGAAGATGATGTAGAGTACACCGAGCCATTGGATGGAGAATTAGAACAAATTACGTGTGTCATTCAACGGACTTTGTGTTCACCTAAGGTTAGTGATTCTTCGCAACGCAATAAAATTTTTCAAACTAAGTGCTTGGTTAAGGAAAAGATTTGTTCTATTATAATTGATGGAGGAAGTTGCGAGAATTTGGTGTCGAAGGCGTTGGTTAAAGCTTTTTAGCTACCAACCGAGCCTCATCCTAATCCATATCAAATTGGATGGATTAAGAAAGGACCGGCAATTAAGGTGACCGAGATTTGTAAGGTTCCTCTTGCTATTGGGAAACATTACAATGAGATAGTTACTTGTGATGTGGTTGATATGGAGGCATGTCATGTTTTGCTAGGACGACCATGGCAACATGACGTGGATGCTACACACCAAGGTAATTCAAATATGTATTTGTTTAAATGGAGTGGAAACACTTTTGCTATGTTACCTTTAGGTGTTACTTCTCCCGCAAAGAAATTGGAAAGCAAGACTTTGGTGACTTTGGTTTCATCACCAAAGGAGTTTTAGGCCGAAAGGAAGGAAACGGGCATTTCATATGCTTTGGTTGTAAAAGGGGTTGAAGATGGTATGGATAATGTGATTCCGGAAGTAATTAAGCCCGTGCTTGAAGAATTTAGTAAATTTGTTGCGGATGATACACCGGATTCTTTACCACCGTTGAGGAATATTTAACACCAAATTGACTTGGTTCCCGGAGCTAGTTTGCCTAATCTTCCTCACTATAGGATGAGTCCTAAGGAGTCGGATATCTTGCGTGAAAAGGTTGAAGAGTTGTTGAGAAAGGGGCACATTCAAGAAAGCATTAGTCCTTGTGCGGTTCCGGCGCTTCTTACACCAAAGAAGGATGGAAGTTGGAGGATGTGTGTTGATAGTCGTGCAATTAACAAGATCACGGTAAGGTATTGTTTTCCTATTCCACGTCTCGATGATTTATTAGATCAACTTTCGGGGTGCTAAATTGTTTTCTAAGATTGATTTGAGGAGTGGGTACCATCAAATTCGGATTAAACCGGGTGATGAATGGAAGACCGCTTTCAAGACGAAGGATGGGTTGTATGAGTGGCTCGTTATGCCATTTGGGTTATCTAATGCACCTAGCACTTTTATGCGTTTGATGACTCAAGTTCTTAGGCCATTTATGGGTAAGTTTGTGGTGGTCTATTTTGATGTTATTTTGGTCTATAGCCAAACGGAGAAAGAACACTTGGATCATTTACGAAAGGTTTTAAAGGTTTTAACGGAGAATGAATTATTTGTTAATTTAAAGAAGTGCACTTTTCTTACTAACAAACTATTATTTCTTGGTTACATTGTGAGTTCGGATGGAATTCATGTGGATGAAGACAGGTTTAAGGCGGTTAGAGATTGGCCTTCACCCAAGACTTTGACCGAAGTAAGGAGTTTTCATGGATTGGCGACTTTCTATAGGAGGTTTGTCAGAAATTTTAGTAGTATAGTGGCGCCAATTACTAATTGCATGAAGAAAGGTCCGTTCAAGTGGACTCAAGAGGCGGAAGAAAGCTTCAAGATTATCAAGGAAAGATTGACAACCGCACCGGTACTTTCTTTACCTAACTTTGATAAGGTTTTTGAACTAGAATGTGATGCTTGTGGAACTGGAATTGGAGCCGTTTTGTCACAAGAAGGTAGGCCCGTGGCGTTTCATAGTGAGAAGTTAAATGAAGCTCGACAAAAGTGGTCGACTTATGAACAAGAATTGTATGCGGTTGTTCAAGCAATGAAGAAGTGGGAGCATTATTTGATTCAACGAGAGTTTGTGGTTTATTCGGATCATCAAGCTCTCAAGTATTTTCAAACTCAAAAGCACTTAAACAAGATACATGCACGATGGGCGAGTTTCTTGGAGAAGTTTAACTATGCGATCAAGCATAAGTCGGGTGCTAGTAATAAGGTAGCGGATGCATTAAGTAGGAAGACTACTTTATTGGTTACAATTAGCAACGATGTTGTGGGTTTTGAGTCAATCAAGGGGTTGTATGCAAATGATGAAGATTTTCGTGGCACTTGGGAGGAGATTGAAACCAAGCAACATCGTGGTGAGTTTCTTTTACTTGATGGTTATTTGTTTAAAGGAAATCGCTTGTGTATTCCTAAGACTTCACTTAGGAGTCAATTGATCAAAGAGGTGCATGCGGGTGGATTGAGTGCTCATTTAGGTCGTGATAAGACTATTGCTAGTATGGAGAGTCGATTTTATTGGCCTCAATTGAAGAGGGATGTTGGTTCTTTCGTAAGAAAGTGTGTTGTGCGTCAAGAAGGAAAGGGTAAAGCACAAAATACGGGTCTTTACATGCCATTACCGTACCTGAGAGTCCTTGGGTTGATATTTCTATGGATTTTGTGCTTGGACTTCCTCGTACCCAACGGGGAGTCGATTCCGTGTTTGTTGTTGCTGACAGGTTTTCCAAAATGGCGCATTTCATTCCTTGTAAGAAGACTTCGGATGCGGCGCATATTGCAAGGTTGTTCTTTCAAGAAGTGGCTCGTTTGCATGGAGTTCCAAAGTCAATTACTTCGGATCGGGATAGTAAGTTTCTTGCTCACTTTTGGTTAACACTTTGGAGGCGTTTGGGTACATCTTTGAATTTTAGTAGTACCGCTCATCCTCAAACGGATGGTCAAACAGAAGTGGTCAATCGTACATTGGGCAATATGATACGTTGTTTGTGTGGAGAAAAGCCTAAGCTTTGGGATGTTTCGTTAGCTCAAGCTGAGTTTGCTTATAATAGTGCGGTTCATAGTTCAACAGGATTCTCACCATTTGACGTTGTCTACAAGACTTCGCCAAGACAAGTGGTGGATTTAGTTGATTTGCCAGGAGAGAAGAATGTTCAAGCAAATAAGATGGTGGAAGAGGTTCAAGCTACTCACGAAGATGTTAGAGCCAAGATTGCCGAATCTAATGCTAAGTACAAAGCTGCCGCGGATAAGCATTGTCGTGTTAAGCTCTTCAAGGTAGGTGATGAGGTGATGGTGTTTCTTCAAAAAGAACGTTTTCCGGTTGGAACTTATAGCAAGCTACAGCCAAAGAAATATGGTCCGTATAAGATACTTCGAAAGGTTAATGACAATGATTATGTGGTGGACTTACCAAATACTATGAGTATTTCGAAGACTTTCAATGTGTCGGATATTTATGAGTTTCACCCCGAAGATGTGATTGAGGCCGAGAACTCGAGGACGAGTTCTTCTAAAGTGGGGGGGGGGGGGGGGGGGGGAATGATGAGGACATGATTAATGAATTAGCAGAGGTATATTTGGAACAATTAGAGCATGGCAAGAAGCGTACAAAGAATGACATTACTTGTGGTAGGAGTAAGGTTACTCTTAAACATAAGTAATTTTGCTTCAACCTAACTGAGGTTACTGCTTGAACATACGGATATTATGAAGTAATTCTATTTGAACATGAGTAACTTTACTTCAAACAAACTGAAGTTACTGCTCCAACATACGAATATTATGAAGTAAGGCTACTGGTTTGGGCCAGGACTTTTCTTTGGTCGTGACTTTATTTTTCTAGTTTCCTTATTTGGTTTTTTCTAGAATAATTGGTTTAACTTTTTCCCCAAGTTTAACTTTCCTATAAATATAGGGCTTGGGTTATGTTTTTAGGCATTCAATTATCAATAAAATTCTAGACTTTTAGTCTTTAAATCCTCTGTGATTTGTTTAAACCCTTGTTTGGGTTTGTTTCACGCTTCCGTTCTACGTCAAAAAGCCTTTTGGTTCTCGCGTAACATACTTCACATAGCCAATGCGTGCGGTCTGATTAGTGATTATTAATCGATCATGTACCATGCCAATCCCGGTATAATAATAAACGAGTAGTTTGCGTTTTCTTTACAATTTCTTATGTATGATAGCATACTAATTAAGTTATTACTATTCATGCTTTTTGTATTCTCAGTCGTTGATTTTGCTGTAATCTCTTGGCGAGAAAGTCTTATGTTGTTTATTATATGGTGTTGTTTGTTCTATTCTATGTGTGGCTGTTTCATATGTATTAAGTGTTCATATCAACAGAAAAGGTGGTGTTGCTGCTTTCGTTGGTGTTAAATGTGTTGGTTTTATAGACATTATAATAATAGTCGTGTGTTAGGATCGAACTTGAGATCACGGGATTGCACACAATACGTATGAAGAGAAAAATAAATAATTATTTATAAAATGTTATAAATAATTATTAATAAACACAAAATAAATAATAGTAATTAGTATTTAATGATAAATGACTAATTACCTATTAAACGAAGATTAGGAAAGTAATACTAGGCAAAATTTGGAAACAAGAGAAGGTTCCGGAAACCCTTGTAGGGGTTCACAACCAATCGGCCATAGGGGGGGGGGGGGTAACCTACTTTGTGCATTGAGCTCCAAGTTTTGAATAATATATAAGCAAACCCAAGATGCATTGTTTTCTCATAACTTGTACACACACATCTTGGTGTTTTCTCTCCTCTCCTTTTCCTTTGGTCGATCCATCAAAACAAACCCCTAAGGGTTTCGATTTTCATAGATCAAAATAAGTTTTGTGTTTAATTACTTGCATAAACTTTTTCTTGAATTAGTACGTGTGTACAAGAACGTGAATCAAACACACTATTGTTTGATTCTTGGATTGAATTACAAAAGAGGTAAGGGGTAATTCTTGTAATCCATATAAACCCTAATTAGGGTTCTTGTTCCGGAAGATTGCATTTGATTCTTGTTCGGGCTAGAATCACAAAGGTATGTTTACTATTTAAATATTGATTAATTAATCACATGTTATTTGATCTTGTTATAATTGCTTCCGCTATGCTCACTTGATGTGTTTGGTTTATAATATATGAATGTCATGATATCATAATTCCAACAGTGGCATCTAGAGCCGTTATAATGTGTAATTAATTATCGAAACACATAAAAATTGGATCTTGATTCGTTTAGTTACATGTTTTTAGGGTTTATTTGTTAGATTCCTAACCCTAATTTTTTTTGGGTCGATTGACCTAAAGGGTTTTTAGGGTTTTGGTTTTTGATTTTTTAATATGATTAGAAACCCTAGGATGTCATGTAATTGTCATGCGTTTTAGTAAACGATCTTGGTGCAATATGTTAATTGTTAAGCTAAATCCATGAAAAAGTGCATATTTGCATGGATTTTTATATTGTGTAATAATTTAAATGGTTTAAATTGTTTATATGAATTAATGGTTAAGTTATATTGAAACATGTAAATTTATTAATAGATGTCGAATTGAGGAAGACTCCAATATTAAGTAATCAATTATGTGCTATGTGGTATTTATTTAATTTTGGCTTACGTAATCGATTTATCGATGTATGTGGCTCTTTTTCCTAGAAGAAGAAAGCCTTAATTGAATTAATACGTTGTACACCTAGATTTGATTATTAATAGGACTATTGAATAAAATTTGCACGTAGCTACATGTTTTATACATATTTAATTGTTATGATTATGTATATTTGTTTATTTAGTTGTTTTATTTTTTATTGTACATTACTTGTTTTTGTTTATTAATTGTGTGAGACATGTTTATAAACGAAAAGGGTAATTTTTGAATAGAAAAATAATACGGACTAAATAATGGCGAAATTGTTTTGGTTTTTAAGAATTTAAATTTCAAAGAATTGGTTGATTGATGTTTTTGTACGTAATGGTTAACTAGGTCCGACCGAAGTTTACACACTACAAGATGGGTATAAGGATGGCTTCGCATTAAATTGTGGCCTTAGAGAGACAACATTCTGTCTTAACGCTCGTTTGTGTGTAAATTAGACTTACCGAACAACCATTACATGTACACTGTCATCTTAAGGGTGAATTAACCACAATTCCACAATGATTATCCGAAACACTAAGCTTTCGGGCTTATGCAAAAGTACGATATAGTGGACGATAATTGATGGTAATTCTTTAATTGGTGAACCCGATACCTCAATCAAAACTTTGTTATTTTATTCTTAGCAAATTGGTAATAAAAATGTTTTGTAAAACCAATGTTATGAAGTTGTATGCATGCTTCTTCATACATTATTTTGATCACATCAAAATATTAATACCCTTATAAAATTAAGTCGAATGCCATCTAATTAAGAACACTTGAAGTTGTAATTTACGTCATATGAGAACTTGGCGAGATTGCAATAGAGAGGTAAATTTCATGAATTCATTGCTAGCAGATCAACTGATGTGATGGATTTGTGAGTTTACAGTTTTTAAGTTAGAAGACTTAAATTGAGTAGTAAGTGAGATCTTGGACTCAAGGCATTAAGATGGGGACTAAACATGCTTACAATACAAATGTTTTGTGATTGTAAATCCCATATATCTAGGAATTGGACAAATGTTATGCCAATTACTTGTACGACAAGTTACCTCATATTATACTTTCATTACTAGCAGATCAACTGATGTGATGAAACTATGTTTATGGGGGATCCTAGTTTTCAAGATTATTCTATGGATATGATTTCCTTGGGTATTTTAATTTTCTTGAAAAATTGTATTATCAAAAATACTAATGTTTTGAACTTTCTTTATCTGTAGAAATGGCTCAAACTGATAACACCAACTTTCGTTCTGTGTTCAAAACTTATTTTGAACGAGAAAAATTGACTGGCTCAGAGAATTTCAATGATTGGTATCGTTCACTTAGGATTGTCCTGCGAGTGACTGGTCAACTTGAAATCTTGAAAACGCCTTGTCCTGCTGAACCTGAAGGCACAGCAGCTATTGAAGCTGCTAAGGCCAAATGGAATCTTGATTGTAAGGAACATATTGATGTGGCCGCAATGATGTTAGGGGCGATGTCCACACCTCTTCAAAGGCAGTTTGAAGAGTATTTCCCCATGAACATGATTGATGAACTCAAGAAACTGTATGAGAAACCATCAAATGTAGAGATTTACGATTTGATGGAGGCTCTACATGGTTGTAAGCAGGGTGATGGTGAACCTGTGAGTGCTCATGTGTTGAAGATGAAAAGTTTCATGGATCAACTACAAACACTTAAGAAACCCTATGACAATGATATGGCTGTGAACTTAATCAATAGATCCCTTAACAAGGATTTTAGTGGTTTTGTGAGGAACTTCAATATGCATTGCGTGGGGAAGACAGTAAGTGAATTGCACACACTGCTCATTGATTATGAGAAATGGTTAACACCAAAGGCTCCTACGCCCCAAGTACTAGCTATACAAGGGGGTAGAATTAGCAAGCCAAATGCGAACAAGAAGAAGGGTAAAGGAAATAAGAAGGCTGATAATAATAAGCAGGCTATGGCTTATCAACCACCTCAACCTAAGAAGAACCCTCCTGTGAAGAATAATCCAAAGAAGGATCAAGGATGCCATTACTGCAAAGTGATGGGTCACTGGAAGAGGAATTGTCCTCTTTATCTCGATGACTTGCGAAACAATAAGGTTAAGAAGACTGGGCACATGGGCGCCAGCACTTCAGGTAACTTATTTGTCATTGAATTATTTACTTTATCTCATAAATTAAATTCCTGGGTATATGATACTGGATGTGGTATTAATATTTGTAATACACTACAGGGGTTTAAAGAGGAAAGGAGACTAGCTTATGGGGAACAATTTCTGCATGTGGGAAATGGAACACAAGCAGCAGTTGAAGCCATAGGAATGTTTAATTTAGTTTTACCTTCGGGTTTAGTACTTGTTTTAAACAATTGTCATTATGCACCTTCTATAATTAGAGGTGTTGTTTCGTTTTCATGTTTGTTGGATCTTGGTTTTACTCATACTATTGATGGCAATAAAATTTCTGTTTCTTTAAATGATGTATTTTATTTTAATGCTATTGCTGTGAATGGTGTGTTTGAAATTGATATGAATGATTGTATGACATCCAACAATAATAATAATTCGATGTACAGCATAAGTAAGAGAATGAAGTATAACTTGAATTCGTCTTACCTTTGGCACTGTAGACTTGCCCATATAGGCAAGACTCGCATGCAAAAGCTGCAACGTGAAGGGCATTTGAATAATATCAATGATGAGTCATTTGATAAATGTGAGTCTTGTATTTCTGGGAAGATGACGAAGAAACCTTTTCATAATAATATGGAAAGAGCTTCAGATCTACTTGGTTTAATACACACGGATGTATGTGGACCACTTAGACATGTGTCAAGGAGAGGTGCTGTTTACTTCCTAACTTTTACAGATGATTTCAGTCGTTATGGTTATGTTTATTTACTTAAGCATAAACATGAGGTGTTTGAAACATTTAAAGTTTTCAAAGCAGAAGTAGAATTGCAATTGGGAAAGAAGATTAAAGCTCTTCGTTCTGATCGAGGTGGTGAATACCTTAGTCAAGATTTTAAAGATTTCTTAACTGAGAATGGAATTGTCCAGAATCTCACATCTCCATATACTCCACAACAAAATGGTGTATCTGAGAGAAGGAATCGTACATTGTTGGACATGGTTCGATCAATGTATAATCTTACTAATCTTCCTTTGTCTTTTTGGGATTATGCTCTTGAATCAGCTGTTCGTATTTTGAATATGGTTCCCACCAAGAAGGTTGATAAGACACCATATGAGATATGGACTGGAAAAGCTCCGAACTTGTCTTATTTAAAGGTCTGGGGTTGTGAGGCGTATGTGAAACGTGACTCACAAGATAAACTCCAACAAAGATCTGTCAAATGCATTTTTGTAGGATACCCAAAGGAAACAATGGGTTACTACTTTTACTACCCACCTGAGAACAAAGTGTTTGTTGCTAGATATGGTGATTTTCTTGAAAGTGATTTTGTGACTCAAGAAATCAGTGGGAGAGTATATGATCTAGAAAATGATCTAAATAATGCATTACCTTCAGAAAACACTAGCACACTTCCTATAGAACCGGAAACTGTCCTCCACCGGAAGTTGAAGTAGTTCCCATTCGCAGATCTTCAAGATCTGTGAAAGCTCCTGACCATCTATGTCTTAATGTAGAAGTCGATGAGCATACACTAGGGGATCTTAATGAACCTACTAGTTTTAGAGCTTCCATTAATAGCCCTAAAAAGGTTAAATGGAAAGCTACTATGGATGGGGAAATACAATCCATGCATGATAATGAAGTCTGGGAAGAAGTTGACTTACCTCCTGGTGCCAAGGTAGTTGGGAGTAAGTGGCTCTATAAGATTAAGACTGTCATGTATGGATATGCACACATTTATAAGGCTCGTCTAGTTGCTAAAGGTTTTACTCAAACTTTTGGAATTGATTACGAGGAGACGTTTTCTCCTGTAGCAGACATAAGAGCTATAAGAATTCTCATATCTATAGCAGCGTACTATGACTATGACATTTGGCAAATGGATGTAAAAACCGCTTTCTTAAATGGTCATCTAGATGAAGACATCTATATGGCACAACCAGAAGGGTTTGAAAATCAGAGTTCCCAAATCGTTTATGCAAGCTTAAAAGGTCCATTTATGGATTAAAGCAAGCATCACGACAATGGAACAAGAGATTTGATGCTGAGATCAAGAAGTTTGGATTCACTCAAAATCTTGATGAGCCATGTGTGTATCACAAAGCTAGTGGGAGTGATAATGTAATTTTTCTAATTCTTTATGTTGATGACATATTGATCATGGGAAAAGACATTCCAAGTTTGCAAAAGGTTAAGGAATATCTTGGAAAGTGCTTTTCTATGAAAGATTTAGGAGAAGCTGCATACATTCTGGGAATCAAAATCTATAGAGATAGATCAAGGCGGTTAATTGGATTAAGTCAAAGTGCTTACATTGACAAAATATTGAAAAGATTCAATATGCAAAATTCCAAGAAAGGATATTTGCCGATGGAAGTAAAACATGGCTTATGTAATGAGTTTTGTGCTTCAACACCTGCTAAGGTGGCTCGCATGAGTAAAGTTCCTTATGCTTCAGCTGTAGGATCTATTATGTATGCGGTTAAGTGCACAAGGCCAGATGGGGCGTTTGCTCAAAATATTACCAGTCAATTTCAACAGAATCCAGGTGATAAACATTGGATTGCTGTTAAGCATATTCTTAAGTATTTGAGGAATACAAAAGATATTTTTTTGGTATATGGTGGAGATCCAGCTGCAGAACTTTGTGTTACAGGTTTCTGCGATGCATCCTTTCAAAGTAATAAAGATGATTCGAAGTCTCAGACGGGTTATGTCTTTGTTATTAATGGAGGAGCTGTAGACTGGAGGAGCAAGAAGCAGAGTACAATTGCGATGTCTGCAACAGAAGCTGAATACATTGCTGCTTCAGAAGCTGCTATGGAGGCTGTTTGGATTAGGAAATTCGTTTCAGGGCTTGGTGTTATGCCTTCAATTGAATTACCTATTAATATGTATTGTGACAATTCTACTGCAATCATATTTGCCAATGAACCTGGAGTCATGAGAGGCACACGACATTTTCTACGAAAGTATCACTTTGTTCGTGAAAAGGTTAACGAAGGTGAAATAAATCTGCTGAAAGTTCACACAGATGATAACTTAGCTGATCCGTTCACTAAGGCTTTGGCGAAAGAAAAGCTTAATGAATTATCCAATGGAATTGGACTTAAATTAGCTAGTAGTTTCATGCATAACTGTGATTAGTATTTGGATAAAGGATATTGTAAACAATTATTATTTTAATGAAATAAAGTATGTTGGTATGTTTATTTCTATTGTTAATTATTGTTGTCCTATTTTTGCATGTTTAAATCCATGAATAAGAGTTATTCTAAATTGTCCGTTGTCAGTTAATAATATGATAATATTATTAAATTAAGACAAATATGAAGTTGGTATAATATACTTAAAGTATATTGATGCGTAGTCATGCCATTTCAGACGATATTCGATGATATTGAATATAGGACTTATCCCAACTATATGATGTTACTTTATGGATCTTGTCATTAAGTAAATCATAAGAAGTTATCCTTAGACTTGAGATACAAGATAACGGTCATGAATGTAGTACATTTTTGTGGGACAACTTAACGCTATACGTAACTGGTAGTCATAAGGGTTGTTTTCGGAAGTGTTACAAAGTTTGTGTGTTTTGCTTGTAATCAATAAAGAATTTGTTCCTTCAAATTAATTTTTGGAGTTTAATATTGCTGGGACCCTCGTAGGGTTGTCAAGGTGTTTGCGTGGCCACGCCCAAGGTCTTTCCTGAAAGATTCAGAAGATTTGGTAATCTTGTCAATTTCTAACAACGAGAAACAGAATGGTTAATTAAGGAATGACCTAGATCCATATCCTTATTTAACACGGTATTAGAAACAAAGGGATAATAATAATGAGAAATCATTAAAAGGTTTTCCAGGAGCCTTACTCAAGTTGTACTAGAGGCATCGGCGTGTTGCAAGACGCTAACCGATGTGATCACACTATTATGATATGTCTAAGTGAGAGCTGTTGGTTTTATAGACATTATAATAATAGTCGTGTGTTAGGATCGAACTTGAGATCACGGGATTGCACACAATACGTATGAAGAGAAAAAGAAATAATTATTTATAAAATGTTATATGTAATTATTAATAAACACAAAATAAATAATAGTAATTAGTATTTAATGATAAATGACTAATGACCTATTAAACGAAGATTAGGAAAGTAATACTAGGCAAAATTTGGAAACAAGAGAAGGTTCCGGAATCCCTTGGAGGGGTTCACAACCGATCGGCCATAGGGGGGGGGGGGGTAACCTCCTTTGTGCCTTGAGCTCCAAGTTTTGAATAGTATATAAGCAAACCCAAGATGCATTGTTTTCTCATAACTTGTACACACACATCTTGGTGTTTTCTCTCCTCTCCTTTTCCTTTGGTCGATCCATCAAAACAAACCCCTAAGGGTTTCGATTTTCATAGATCAAAATAAGTTTTGTGTTTAATTACTTGCATAAACTTTTTCTTGAATTAGTACGTGTGTACAAGAACGTGAATCAAACACACTATTGTTTGATTTTTGGATTGAATTACAAAAGAGGTAAGGGGTAATTCTTGTAATCCATATAAACCCTAATTAGGGTTCTTGTTCCGGAAGATTGCATTTGATTCTTGTTCGGGCTAGAATCACAAAGGTATGTTTACTATTTAAATATTGATTAATTATAATTACATGTTATTTGATCTTGTTATAATTGCTTCCGTTATGCTCACTTGATGTGTTTGGTTTATAATATATGAATGTCATGATATCATAATTCCAACAAAATAAACATGTCCTTTAAGTTAATTTTTGTGGAACCTGACTTGGTGGTTGAGCTAAGATAATGCTCAGGACTTGGAATTTGGTGAATGCGGATATGTCGTAGCGTACATTTTTTGTATAACAATGGCTTTAAATTCTGGACAATGGCATTCCCTCCTTAGTCTCATTTGTTTTATCAATTATTGCAGTAGTATGTCATTTATACGCATTTGCAATTGTCTTGCATGTTCATGGACAGGGCTGAGTTTCAGAGATCAAGCTGGTGTCTGATTTAACCGTTTAAGCTAGCTGAGTCAACCCGACTTATGAAACATGTCTGTTATATGCTCGACATCTAAGGTTGTCTTCATTAGATCTGTAAAGTTAGTGAGCTAAATTTACTGGCTTAAAGTATCTGAATATGCCTCATGTTTAAGCTACATACAGTACAATTAACGGAAATTAGAAAGCTAACGACACCTGCTTTCTTCTGGACAGTCAAGATCGATTTCATGCCAGTACAGTTTTGATTTGTACGTGTTTATCCCTTTATATACCTTCATTAAGTTTAACATAAAACATCTTGTGTTGAAGTAAATGATACGCGAATTGACCACAAGCAATTATCTTGAACATGATCAACAAGATTATCTGCAAACTAAATCCTCATATAATCATCCAAAGATTACATAAAAAGACATTGAAGATGTAAGATAGAAGCATGACGGAATTCATGCAGTTAGAAAATACTATAAAAAATACGAAATATCAAATACGTAGGGAGTTTTAAATCGATTTTCTACTGGTAGCAATAGAACATTAGACAAGCTGAATCAAAACAGTGGCCATAAACTTATTTACTTGCTAGCATTCTAATGAGCCGGATAAACTTCGCTAGTTGCCTCTCTTCATTGGAAATGCAAATTAACACCACCACTAGAAAAATCGACTCAATGCATAAGAAAAAGACCAGATGGTAGGTTTGGAATGTTGGACTTTCAAATATTGAAGCTGGAGTTGTGGTTGAGGTTGAGCACGATAGGTATGCTAATACTTGAATGATGATCTTGTCATTGTTGATTTCGACCGTTCCACTAACAGAATAATGAGGCCCAGTGTGGTTCAACTTGACCACCGAGTAACCATGGCTAGACTTTGTTGCATCAACGGGTAATGGTGCGTTGCATATGTGGGAAACGGTGTACACTTTATTTATAAAATCAGATTAAGATAAATAATATAATTAACAGAATGTAAATAACAGAAAATAAATACAGACAGAATGGAGTAGAAGCAGAAGACAGACACTATTTTAACGTAAATTAAAAGAAAGCAGTAGATGCACGAGGCTCGTGTTAGACACGATTCCCTTAAAACAGATTCGCCGTCTGTTTCCCAGGGTACAACGTACTAAGCTGTTACACAGCCGGACCTGACTAACCTTGCCTGAAAGATCACGAAAACTTGTGTACTTCTGATCGAAGGTACTGCTGGAAACGTTAGGAATAGAGCAACGATTTATCTGTGCACTCAACTGAATGAACAAACGTTTATTATATATAGCCAAAACCTATCTTGGGCTCCAAGATAAAATATTTGACTGATAATAAAAATTTGCAAATCTGTTAAAACAATAACAGTGGGAGCATAGCTCACTTAAAAGAATTTGAAAGCTAATACTAAGATTACCTTATAAACTAGCTTTCACTTCTTGTTTTGGGCGATGTGGGACTTTTCCAATTTTGTGTTTCACGTGCCTCACTTTGAGACACGATATCTCATTCATCTTAGCTCTATTTTGGACATACTTTAGCTTGTTACGAAGCTCTCTTGGAGGAGAACAAAACGCCACCAAGAAACATAAATATATATAACATATACATACATTAAATTATGTCCAAAGTTTTACAAAAACTCATTTTGTAAACCATTTTTCCAACAGCATATGATGTAATCTTCTTGCTTTATTTGAACCACTAAGCTCTTTTCAGCATCGTACATATATACTATAAAACCAGCAACAACGACACGTATTATATAACTTAGTTTTAAACTCGCTATTAGAGTTAATAATATATGCATATATGTATATATAACTCACTTACCAATGGTGTCCCCAACTTGTAAACGGCTTCTTTCGTTCCATTGATTACATGTCGTTGATTCAACTACAAACTCGTTAGATGCATCAATGTTGTGGATCAACAACACAAGACTTAAAAGACACATAAAAACCATAGATTTTTCCATTGAAAACCTGCTATCAAAATTTGTTTATGTGCTTGGAGCTAGAAGCTTTAAGTCGTGAAAAAGAAAAAAATAACTTGTGAGAGTAAGAAGTATCGATCTATTGACATATATAGAGATTTTTTTTTATGAGTATATGGATAGTTTTCCTAGCATAGGGTATAACCATTAAATTTGGAATAGATTTTATATTCCATGTGTTCCGAGGATTTATTTTTGGACTATGGTGACAATGCATGAAGTAAATCAATGAAGTAAATCATATTGCCTATTTTTATAGATGCTAAATACGCTATCAATAGAATATTAATATATTTTACTTTTGTAAAAAATAAAAAAAATACATACTACTAAAAAAGCAAAATGGCGCTCTCATATTGAGAAATTCTGTCTAGCGGCATTCGATCACAGAATCCATTGACAGCTGCATAAATGACGGCATGCTATACTCATTGGTAAAAGGTGTGGATTCAAAGAATGATGGCTTAGAAAAAGTGAATAGTAAACACGTGTTAGTTATTTTATTTTATTATTTTTTTTTAAAGCTTCTTTCTATTCCCACATCGGCAGAAAGAAAATTTGTTAGCTTATATACTAAAATCATGTTGGTTGAGTATGTTGATGTTAATATTATGTTATTGACCAGGTTATCCACGGGTGGATTAACAAACCATCCTTGTGATGACATCGTCAATAACGTGTATTAATCATTAATTATTTTTTTAGAAGCTTTTGTAATTCATGATATTTAGAGTATTTATTACATGTTATTATGAACGTAAAATCATTTCATGATTAAAAAGCTTCTTGAATTTAAAGCATCCAATTAATTTGTTTTGCTTGCTACTGTTTTTTAGAAAATGATGGGGAAACTTAAATATATGATTAATTTCATGTCTAAACTTATGTGGCATAATCTTGTTAGTTTGTGAATAAGTGATCCCTTGACCGCAGCCAACAAGATGATGTCACACAAGTTTATGCATGAATTCAGACACACCTTTTAGGCCTTCTAATAACCTCTCTTTTTAGGGTGTTTTGGTGCATGTTACCACTTCCCATTTGTCATAAGGTGGCTTACATCATTTTCACCGTTTAGACTTGCTGGAAATCTTTTTAGGCAGGTTTCTAGAAATGATATGTTCGCCACTTTTCATGTTCCCGTGAATACAATCTGGGACGGAGCAAGGGAGGTTCCCGCGGGTGCCCGAGCACTCAATGGATTTTTTCAATCTTATGTTAATTTTTGAAAAAAACATCGTATTTTCTAAAGTTATTTTAAATGCACTCGGTATATCGAAATATGTTTTAATATTAGTGTTCATTTTTTATGCACCCGGTCATATTTAGTCCTGGTTCCGTCCATGAGTACAGTTTTTTAAATTTTTTCTCATTTGACTCGTATAATGCTAAATCGAAAAGGTGGTTTTGCTGCGTTGGATTTTGCTGAGCCTGATAATGCTCATCGATCATGTTAAGTTTGTTTATTCAATTATGTAAATTACAATTTATATAGAATATATTTAAGTTTGCTACTTTTGTTATCAGTCCTTTTTAGATTTTTCAATTATTGCCACTTTTTTAACCACACCAATTGTACGTATTTTCCATGTACATCCGCAACGCATATGTTAAGGGATAAGTATAAGCCCAAGCCCGGTTTGTGGGTTTAGGGTATTAGGGTTTCACTATTATAAATAGTGGATGATTAATAAGATTATACCTACGGGTTTCATTATCCAACATGGTATCAGAGCAGGTTCAATCCCGCGACCTATTAGGCCGCCATGAGCCGTCGCTTCTAGACCACCCGTCAATCCCTAGCCATCACCAGCCGCTGCCTCTAAATTTTCCGTCATATCTTTTCATCTTTTATCTAGTATCTTTTGGATCGTTTGTCCTTGTTGCTCAAAGCCTAAATAGCATTTTCCGCTTCCCCCCCCCCCCCCCCAAAAAAAAAAAAAAAAAAAAAAAACCCTTACTGTTCTTTTTTGTCGATCGTTGGTTTAGTTGTTTAGTCGTTTGTTGGATTGGCTGTGATTTAGATTTTTGGTTGATCTAGTGGCTGTGAAGAGAAGAAAATATATGTGTTCATGTGCTTCTGTTCGTGAGTTTGGAGTTCGGTTATGATGATTGATGCTAAAACAATGGGGGTATTTAGTTGTGGTTTTGTGGTCACAGTTCAAACAAGAAAAAGAAAAGATAAGCTGCGTCGAAAAAGATATTGTGACTGCATTTTGATTTGTGTGGAGTACACCAAAATTATTGGGTTGTTAAGTGGGCTCATCCGAATTTGGTTACTAATGGGTTGGTGTTTTTTGATCCGAATTTGGTTATACTAGTTGTTGGCTTCGAAAAAAAGTATTAAATAGTTATTTAATTGTTTGTTTGTTTTTGTTTTATGTCGAATTCAGGGTATCAATTCCCGAGACGACTTTTGTTGGTGTCGAATCCAGGGTATCAATTCCCGAGACGACTTTTGTTGGTGTCGAATTCAGGGTATCAATTCCCGAGACGACTCTTGTTGTGTCGAATCCAGGGTATCAATTCCCGAGACGACTTTTGTTGGTGTCGAATCCAGGGTATCAATTCCCGAGACGACTTGTGTTGGTGTCGAATCCAGGGTATCAATTCCCGAGACGACTTTTGTTGGTGTCATATTTGCTTTTTTAGTTTATTTTCGTTTATTGTTTTAATTTGTTTTCTTAGTTTACTACTCCAGTTCGAGCTTTCGCGATTTCGCCGCTCGAACTGCGGGGGAGTGTTAAGGGATAAGTATAAGCCCAAGCCCGGTTTGTGGGTTTAGGGTATTAGGGTTTCACTATTATAAATAGTGGATGATTAATAAGATTATACCTACGGGTTTCATTATCCAACAACATATTGTTATTATTTCTTACTCAATAGTCATCACAGGTAACATGATTTAACTTGAAACAGTTATATTGCCAAATTCCTCACAGGATAATGCATGAATTAATGGAAGAAACAAGTTGGCGTTGTACAAGAAAATGATTAGGAATACAGAATAATAAGATCACACGATAAGATTATTAGAGCATTGGCCATGGAACTATTTCTGTACTCAAGTTGTTAATCGCCTCAATTCGCTGCTTCTTTTGACTCTCCTCAAAAATCACAACTCCAATCCACACCACGAACAGAACCAAAAACACATCGCATTGGTTTTGTTTATCAGATTATGTAACTACAGTTCATATGTCGAATGTAATTTCAATTTGCTACTTCTTCCGTCCTATTTAAAATTTTCAGCTATTGGTAAATTTTATTATATGTTGGTTACGCACTTTATATCTAATTGATTTGTAATAGATGAAGTTTATGAATCAACATAAGGTAACACAATCTAACTTGAAACAATTATATTACTATCAGCATAATCGATAAGATAAGCTACCAAATTCCTCACAGGATTATATATATGCTCGAACAAACGATTAGGAATACAAATTATTAAGTTCATACATTCGGAGATAAATAGGAACATTGGTCATGAGAACATTGTCCATGGACCTATTTCTTTACTCAAGTTGTTGGGTTGTTAACCGCCCCGATTCCCCTCTTTTGACACTCTATAATAACCAATACGCCAATCCACACCACCATCAGAACCAAAAACACAATGCATGACGTAAAGCCCAGAGCGAAAAAAACAAAATATAAGAATCCTTCACTCTCAGATATAGCTAGAGTTCGAGCTTGAGGTGGAGGTGGAGGTGTAGGAGAACGCATTTGACCAGCTATGACATGAATCATAATCTTGTCGGTGTTGTTTTCAATTATTCCACTAATGGAATATTTAGGCCCAGTTTGGTTCAACTTGACCACCGAGTTACCATGGCTAGACTTTGTTGCATCAACGGGTGATGGTTCGTTGCATATGATGTAATCTTCTTGCCTTATTTTAACCACTAAGCTCTTTTCAACCTCATACACATATGCTATAAAACCAACAAAAACATGAATAACAGTATAAGAACCGTGTTTTAAAATAGCTATTAACAAATAACAATGTATGCATGCATAGATCACTTACCGATGGTGTCCCCAAATTGTAAACGGCTCTTTTCGTTCAACTGATTACATGTCGTTGATTCAACTAAAAACTCGTTAGATGCATCAAGGTTATGGATCAACAACACAAGACTTAAAAGACACATAAAAACCATAGATTTTGCCATTGAAAACCTGCGATCAGAATTTCTTTCTATTCCGACATTGGTAGTAGAAAGAAAAAGTTGTTAGCTTATATGCTAAAATCATGTTGGTTGAGTATGTTGATGTTAATATTATGTTATTGACCAGGTTATCCACGGGTGGATTACCAAACCATCCTTGTGATTACTCCGTGAATAACGTGTATAAATCATTAATTATTTTTTTAGAAGCTTTTGTTCATGATATTTAGAGTATTTATTACATGTTATTATGAACGTAAAATCCTTTCATGATTAAAAAGCTTCTTGGATTTAAAGCATCCAATTAATTTGTTTTGCTTGCTATTGTTTTTTAAAAAATGATGGGGAAACTTAAATATATGATTAATTTCATGTCTAAACTTATGTGGCATGATCTTGTTAGTTTGTGAATAAGTGATCCCTTGACTGCAGCCAACAAGATGATGTCACACAGGTTTAGATATGAATTTAGACGCATCTTTTAGGCCTCCCAATCTCCGCTCTTTTTAGGGTGTTTTGGTGCATGTTACCACTTCGCATTTGTCATAAGGTGGCTTACATCATTTTTACCGTTTAGACTTGCTGGAAATCTTTTTAGGCGGGTTTCTAGAAATGATATGTTCGCCACTTTTCTTGCTCCCACGAGTTGTGTCAGGGACGGAGCAAGGGATGTTTTCGCGGGTGTCAGGGCACCCCATGGATTTTTTCAATCTAGTGTTAATTTTTGAAAAAACATCAATTTTTCTAAAGTCATCTTAAATGCACTCGGTCCATCGAAATATGTTTTAATATTAGTATTCATTTTTTTTATGCACACGATCATATTTAGTCATGGTTCCGTCTCTGTACAGTTTAACTGAAAGCACATAAGTTTATGAATCAACATAGGTAACATGATTTAACTTGAAACAGTTATATTGCCGAATTCCTCACAGGATAATGCATGAATTAATGGAAGAAACAAGTTGGCATTGTACAAGAAAATGATTAGGAATATAGAATAATACGATCATACGATCGGATAATTAGAGCATTGGCCATGGAACTATTTCTGTACTCAAGTTGTTGGGTTGTTAATCGCCTCAATTCGCTGCTTCTTTTCACTCTCACTACAACATTGACCACTTTTGGCGGGGACAAAACTGCCCCTTTCTGCGGGGACGTCTCCCCGCCAAACACTTTTCGCGGGGACATGTCCCCGCCGAAAGTGCCCCGCCAAAACCCCCTCGCTGTTAACTTTCGGCGGGGACAGTTTGGTTTTTAGGCGGAGACATGTGAGACCCACACTGTCAGCATGGACATTTTGGTCTAGTCAAACGTTGCTAGCGTGGACATGTCTCCGCCAAAAGTAGTTTACACTGCTATAATTAGTGCCTTAAACACTAATTTAATTAATATTAAACACACTTTTGGCGGAACATGTCCCCGCCAAAAGTGTCCTCGCCCGTCCTCCTGTTTGTTGTAGTGTCTCCTCAAAAATCACAACTCCAATCCACACCACGATGCATGAAGTAATATATATATATATATATATATATATATATATATATATATATATATATATATATATATATATATATATATATATATATATATATATATATAAGCCAAAAAAGAGGTTTTGCTGCGTTAGTTGGTGTTGAGCCTTATAATGCCCATCGCATTGGTTTTGTTTATCAGATTATGTAACTACAGTTCATATGTCGAATGTAATTTTAATTTGCTACTTCTTCTGTCCTATTTAAACTTTTCAGCTATTGGTAAATTTTATTATATGTTGGTTACGCACTTATATCTAATTGATTTGTAATAGATGAAGTTTATGACTCAACATAAGGTAACACAATCTAACTTGAAACAATTATATTACTATAAGCATAATCAATATGACAAGCTACCAAATTCCTTACAGGATTATATGCTAGAACAAACGATTAGAAATACAAATTATTAAGTTCATACATTCGGAAATAAATAGGAACATTGTGCATGGACCTATTTCTTTACTCAAGTTGTTGGGTTGTTAACCGCCCCGATTCCCCTCTTTTGACACTCTATAATAACCAATACGCCAATCCACACCACCATCAGAACCAAAAACACAATGCATGACGTAAAGCCCAGAGCGAAAAAAACAAAATATAAGAATCCTTCACTTTCAGATATAGCTAGAGTTCGAACTTGAGGTGGAGGTGGAGGTGTAGTAGGAGAACGCCTTTGACCAGCTATGACATGAATGATAATCTTGTCCTTGTTGTTTTCGACTATTCCACTAATGGAATATCTAGGCCCGGTCTGGTTCAACTTGACCACCGAGTAACCATCGTTAGACTTCGTTGCATCAATGGGTGATGGTTCGTTGCATATGATGTAATCTTCTTGCCTTATTTTAACCACTAAGCTCTTTTCAACCTCATACACATATGCTATAAAACCAACAAAAACATGAATAACAGTATAAGAACCGTGTTTTGAAATAGCTATTAACAAATAACAATGTATGCATGCATAGATCACTTACCGATGGTGTCCCCAAATTGTAAACGGCTCTTTTCGTTCAACTGATTACATGTCGTTGATTCAACTAAAAACTCGTCAGATGCATCAAGGTTATGGATCAACAACACAAGACTTAAAAGACACATAAAAACCATAGATTTTGACATTGATGGAAACCTGCGATCAAAAACTGTGTTTTGGTGCTTGGAGCTAGAAGCTTTAGGTCGTGAAAAAAAAAAACCTTGTGAGAATAAAAAGAATCGATCTTTTGAGATATACAGATTTTTTTTTTCTCTTCAGTATATGGATAGTTTTCCTAGTATAGATATTCAATCCTAATTTAGGATGGATGTATTATTTTTTTTAACTATGGAAACAATGCATGCACGGTGGTATATATCTTGTTATATTAGTTTCATTGTAGGTTCACAAAATAATAATCAGCCCAAAAACTCTATTCATAATCAGAAACAATCCAAATGGCAAATAAAAGCCCTTAAGTGTCGTTTGTTTCATGAATTTAAAATTTCAGAATTTTAAATTCTAGAAAATTTCAATTATTGAGAATTTGAATTTCTGAAACTTAAAATACCTTCGCATTTTTGGTTGACAGAAATTCATAATATTTTAAAATCTGTCATTATGTTTATAATTGTAGAAAAAATTATAAAAAGAATATTTATAAAAAATAAAAGAAACAACAAGAAAAAAAGTTAATAAAAAAATTATAAAAAATAAAAAAATACAACAAAAACAACAAGAAAAAAGTTAATAAAAAACATTTCAGGTAAATTAAAATTATTTACCTTTTGAAGACATTCTAATTCTCTCCATTTTAGCAATTCGTGAAATTTTAAATTCCTTCATTTGAGTTACCAAACACAATATTTGAAGGAAATTAAAATGCAAATAGCATAAAATGAATATACTCGAACCAAACGCACCCTTAGATGAAAAACATTCACTTTACAATTAACGTTATGAAGTCTTAGCACATTTGAATGTATGGCGCTAACTTGTAAATATGGGAAGGTGTCATACTAGGAGTGGCGCCATTCAAGAAAAGAGTAAAGTGCAAAAAATGTCTCTGAATTTTGCCAAAATTGCGAAAGATGTCCTCATAACAAACTTGCGAAAAGTGTCCCTAACCTTTTAGTTTTTTGCGAGAAAGGTCCTATTGTAGTTGCAAAAAAGGTTTTTTTTGGCTAAAATTGGCCGTGTGAAATGACTATTTTACCCTCGCCTACTACATGCACATTTTTTGCAATAACATTTTTGCAGTTTACTATTCATTTTCTTTTTAGTTCCCACCACCCTTTACCCTTTATCTTCATCTTCTCCGGTGACCAAACCCAGATTCCCACGGATGACGGCTCATTGTGAGTATTTTTAAGAACGCAGTTGTGCACTGGGTCCCACGGATGGCGCAACTTGTTAATGCAAAAATTGTGATGAGTACGGATTTGGCTCAGTTTGCGTACTGGGTCGTCTAAGTGGACTGCCTAGCGAATGTGATCTGCACTAATTCAAGTGGTATGTCGATCCCCTGCGTAAATGAAAGTAAACCGTTAGCCTTATCATGTAGACGAACCCCACGATTAAGCTCCGGCATGAGAGTAAGTTTTCATGTTGTCAGAGGAATATGTATGTATTGGGAAGTGTGAGAAAATCATACCTCATAAATGTGTTTTAAGGTTGCCTTTTACAGGTGAGCGAAATACTAGGGTTTCCTAGTATTTCGTAGTGACCAAAGTGGGACCCTTGTCGGGCAAGGATCCATAGCTTAATCATAGTTGCAGACACAGATTATCTTCCGTGACCGTGGACAGATCCGCAAGCTTATCACGAAAGTATTGCTTGGATGATCTGGGTACGTCTTTGTAGATCTGGACCACGCCTTACTTGTTGTTGGGCTTCGATGATGTCCGGTGTTTCTGTTTGTTGGGCTGGGCCCAGTTGTGTATAATACAGTCCAGGCCTAGTAGGCCTGCTTATTATACGTAATCACACGTATATAAGAGTATTACAATAATCAACCCCGTTGCGAGCGGCGCGCTCTGACATGGATAGCATGCGTGCCAGGCGCCATCGTATACCTAATTAGACTTCTACACGTGGACGAAGTGCGCCCTTTACGGTGCACCACGTGTCGTGTTTCACACTATTGTATTTTGGAAGGGTGTGTTTTATTCTGAATGTTTCGCATAAGAATGTGTGTTTATTTGATTCTGAATTTGTGTTTTTAAAGATGAATGTGTGGTAAAAAAAATGTGAAAGAAAATAATGGATCTATCTAGGAACTATGCATATGTTAAAAAGGAGAAACGTTACATCCATAAAAAGTTTATAAAATTATATCCACACAATAGTTTGATAACTAATTATGGTAGGTAAAAATGAAAAAAAGAGATATCATGATGCAAAATGATTGAGCTATTATACATGTCAAGTTATTTTATGAGTACAATTTATTAATTTTATAATCCTTTTGTAAATGTAGCATTGCTCGTTGAGGTAATTGATGCTAGTTAATATTAGCCGATAAAAAGTGCCACTAGTGTATTTGACTCGCGTAGTTATATGGTACTAGTAATTACTTTTATTTTTACCCCCTTTGGCCCAAAATACTTTATGTACTTTGAGTTCTTTATGGTATCGGTTCTTTTTGTGATAGCAATAATTAATCTTCGAGTGGTGCTAGACCCACAAAAAAGTTCTCACAAAAAGAATCCACAAAATGACTTGGGTGTTTTTGATTGGTGTATTTAGATATAGGTTATCTCTATTCTCTTGTACTAAGCCAATACAAAACATACAAATCATTTTGTGGATTATTTTTTGTGAGAACTTTTTTGTTGGTCTAGCACCACTCTTAATCTTCACATGGAAGAAATTCACTGGGATAACAAGTGAATCGGGGTGATTAACTGCATAACAACTTGAACATAAGGCCGCCCACAGCGGTGACCTGGGTCACCAGTTGCCACGTCAGCTTTCTCTCTCTGTTGAGCAGACATGACACAAGTGCCTCAGTGGTGACCGGGCTTTTTTTTTTTTTTTTTTTTTTTTTTTTTTTTTTTTTTTTTTTTTTTTCTTAATTCAAACATTTTAATCAACAAATTTAAAATTCATTAAAAATAAAAACATTACAATACTAATTCAAGTAAACATTAAAAACATTACGTAAATTATTCAAATACAAAAAGATCAAAAAAATTCTTCATCGTCTTCCTCATCGGCACTACCGTCTTCGTCTTCATTCTCTTGATTAACATGATGTCTTCATTCTCTTGCTTGTGATGAGCATATAATCTTTTAAGGTCAGAATACGTGGGCTTTTGCAAATACTCAGTACCATATAACTCCATGATAACATTGCAAAACTTACGGAGACATTCACGGGCTGTTGTTGCGGCCACTGCCAGATTCTCGTCAAGAGAATTAGGAACGGCCGCGTATCCCAATTGACGAATGGCCGTAGTACACTTGAACAATGGGCTAATACCATGTACGCCCCTACAATCAGGAGTTTGTTGAAAATAAGGAGAATAATCGGTTACCTCTTGAACAATTTGTGTGAATAGTACTCGGCTCATTCGGAACTGCCGACAGAATGTTCTTTCGCCGAACTGCGAGTTTTGGAGAAGTATGCCGCCACTAAACGTTTATGAGCACCCGAATGATCCCTACATATGTACCTTCGTGGAACTTTTGGTTGTGCTGCTTGATAAGCGTTCCAAGCAAACTCCGTAAACTCATAACTTCATCATCGTCGGAAGACGAAGAACCAAACAATAGCTCGTAAGACATGGTGAATATGGATGAAAAGTTGTTTGCAGCGTGTTTGAAATTGTGTGTATAAAAGTGTTTTTGATGTTGGTATTTATAAGCTTGTAAAATGGTAAAGTTTAAAAAAAATGTTTTTTTTTTAATTATACAAACGGTAACATTTTTTGATTGTTGTGTGCATTTAACATCGGTCTTAAATTCGACCGATTCTTTGTTTTCTCCTCCGACGACTGATATTTTCCCAATAACCCACAATGACCACGACCGATGTAAATATTGGTCGGCCTAGACACTCGATCGATTATACACGGCCTAAACATATCTAAGATGCCAATGTTCTACTATCCTAGATTCCTACCGATTTAAATATTGGTCGGCCTAGACACTCGACCGATTATACACGGCCTAAACATATCTAGGATGCCAATGTTCTACTATCCTAGATTCCTAGGTAGTTTAATATTCTTTTGCTAAACGAGTAGAAAACCGAATAAAAAATCTCCCCTGACTAGACAATTATCTTGTATAAATTTAAGATTTTGCATTATTGTTCATCTTGTTGTACAATGTCAACTCCATCCATCTTCTTCCCTGTGTTTTTATCTCTGGCAAGTTTATGCAGTTATAGAGTGGTACTATTGCCTAAAGATGTGCCTAAATATGTGTGGTATGATCTTAATAGTTTGTGGAAAAGTGAGTCACATGACTACAACAAGATGATGCCAATCACGCTTAGGCATATCTTTAGACACATAATTTAGGTCTTCTAATCACTACTTTTAATCTATTTTCGGAAAACTAGAAATCGACAATAAATAATAAGGTTAATTGCTTGAAAATGTATCATACTTGCCACTTTTTGTTATTGTGTCTACTGAACTTTTTTTTTCTTATTATGTGTACTGAAGTTTCAAATTTCGATTATTGTGTGTATTTTGTGACTATTTTACCTTTATCTTTTTCAAATTTTAAAAGGTAAAATGGTTATACAGATTAAAGTAATTAACCCTAAATAATAATACTACAAAAAGGACATGACGACATGTTAGCTATATATGTTGATTCACAAACATGCATATAATTCAATATGAGAGTAAGTTTCAAGTGATTGAGAAATAAGCGAAATTTGGTTGTCATGTAAGGCGATAGTAAATGCTACATATACATAAAGCACAACCTTTCACCAAATAAAACAGTTTCACTTTCACCATCTTCAAACGTTCAACAAACGACGACAAAAGAAGCATTACAATCTCGTATACAAGTAGCATCAAGGCGGGCAACCAATCATCTCTAGATGGGCGAAATCGATTCCAATCAACTTTCTTATGATTGTTCAACGAATCACTAGAAAAAAAATTATGGCTAATGACGCCAAAATGTATCATGGTTGTCATTTAGTCATTTTATATGTATCGAACAAATTTTTTTGTTATTATGTAAACTAAACTTAATTTTGTGAGTTTTTTTATGTACTTTATGACCATGTTGTCCCTCTCGGGTTAATAAAATGAGAGACAAAATGGTAATAAAGTACACAAAAAACCCATAAATCAAGTTTAGCGCACAAAATAGAAAAAAAAATGTTAAAAAAAAAAAAAAAGTATTGTTCGATACATATAAAGGAAAAAATCATGACAACTATGATACATTTTGCTGCCCATTAACCCAAAAAATTACGAACCATCGTGAATGTCACGTGAATCAGTACAATACAACAGTAAAAATTCTTTTTTTTTGGGTAAAAGGTCAAAAGACCCGGTAAATATATTATACCAAAAAACATTTAATTACAAAGGATATGGATGATTCTCATATCTCAGCCCGTTAAATAGGCAAAAGCTTATATAACAAGATACTACCTATTTTCCAAAAGGAAAACAAACCCCTACTCAATGATAACAAAAACAATGACAAAGAAATTACTTCCTAAGACCTTAAAGCTTAGTGCCGTACATGACATTAAAAGCATCCAAATTCCCTAGAAGATCACAAACCTGCTGTGCATAGTCATCATAATCATAACCATCATAGTCATATTCACGCTCGTGACCCCCACCAAATAGATTAGCTGACTCATCAAACGTGTTAACAACCTCCTCATCATCACTATCAGACACAACGATATCTCCCACTTCAGAAAATGGGTTAACTCTCTTAGTAGAAGAAATGGATGGAGAAGGCTTGGAAATCCCAACCTGTTCCTTTTCCTTCGGATCACTCACAAGAGGTTCTTGTGATGTAGTAGCAGTCTTTAAAGACCCATCCTTTTTAGCTTCTTCAGTACTTCCAGACGTCACGTCCAAAGTCACTTCCTCAGTAGGAACACCAAAATCATCAGTATCAGCCATGTTAAGTGCTTCAAGTGATTATATGTAGCAATCTTAGTTCCACTAGTACTAGGCACATCGGTATTCATCTTCCTGTTGACATCCACTTTCTTGGGTTCAGGAGGAGGCACTTTGGGTCTATATTGCACCTTCTTTCCCACACTAGGTTTGTGAAACCTCCTTTATTAGGACCAGATTGACCACCACTATTACTCTTCTTCTTCTTATTGACCGTTTGGAAACCATCATTAACACTTGGGGTAGTTTGAGTAGTAGGTGGGACAAATTTTGGACACTCATCAAGAGTATGACCAAAAACCTTACACTTATCACAACGAGGCGGTTTCCATAAATATTCAACCCGAATCTTCTCAACAGTCGAACCTGTCCAATCAAGCAAAGGTATTTCAACAGTGAGGCTATCCCGAAGTACCTCATCTGCCTTCACTTCAATCATGCACCTTGCAAAACTACTACGGCCCCATGATTCCTTGCACATTTGGCTAGTATAGGCATCTAACATTTTCGGCGTACCAATCAATGTAGCAAGAAGACTCAGACCATCATCAGAGAACATAGCAAGAGGAACATCATGAAATTTAACCCACACCGGAATGTTGGTCAAATCCTCTTTAAGTAAATTGGTGTTCAATGTCCATGGTTTAAGAATAATAGGAACATTTCTAATTAGCCATGGACCATTTTCAAGAACATCATCAACACCTTTCTTCGAAGTGAACTTAAAGAAAAAAAAACCCATTAGCATTCATCATAACCTTCTGTATACCATACTTAGCCCACACATTGCGTACATAATAATCAACAACAGGAAAAGCAATGCGATGACCAAGAAAATAACCATAAAGTGTATTTTCAAATATAGTATTCACCTCTTCAATAACTTTCATTGGGATAGAAAGATCAACTCCAGTCTTTTTATTGCTACACTCCAATCGACGAAAATTAGAAACATGTTTATTAGAATCATTTGAAGTAGCACCCGCATAAGAGACCGACTTCACTCCAGTTCCAACCGTTTATCAGGCAAATCCGAATCCATCTTAGTGCTAGAACCAGATTTCAAATCAAAAGTAGAAGCATTCTTCGCATTCTCAATTTGGTATCGAGGAATATAAATCACTGCATAAAAATTCTTTACGTTTCATGCGAAGGTGTTTTGGTATCGAGGAATATAAATGGAGATACGTCACTGCATAAAGTTATTTCAGAAATAGCTAGCTGCATATTTTTCATAAAACGTTGAGAAAATTAGAGGTGTACTGAAATCGGGTTTCACCCATAAAAATCGAACCGAACCGAACCGAACTGAAATAAATACTTAGATTCGGTTTGAATGTGGTTTGGCAAAATGAAAATCAAGCCTAAACGAAAACCGAATTCACATAAATATGTTAATTTATATATATTTTTTTTCATAGTATAAATTTAACATATTTTGAGCTTGAAACTTTTTTTCCCAAAAAAATCTAATAATTAAATAAATAAATAATTAAAATTAAATAATTCGGTATATTTGATTCGGTTCGGTTTAATTCAATTTAAATTCGAATCGGTTTTTGGTTTTCGGTTTTTGGTTTGAATTCGCTATAGCTAGAGGAGTGGGGCCCAGTTAGTATCTAGGCTCCCCACTAATTTCTTGTAAATCTTATGATTTTCTAATAAAGTGATGTTTAAATAATAATAATAATAATAATAATAATAATAATAATAATAAATAAAGTTTAACCAAATTAACCAAAAACTGATTTTAAGCACAAAGTTGGGTTTCTCATAACATCTGGCCCATTGCAAGTTGAATCTCGATTAATAGCAACAAGAACAATATAAAACACCCATTCTAAATTAGGACTGAATATCTATACTTAGGAAAACAATCCATGTAGTGAAGAAAAAAATCTCTATATATCTCAATAGATGGATTCTTTTTACTCTCAGAAGGTTTTTTTTTCACGACCTAAAGCTTCTAGCTCCAAGCACCAAAACACAGTTTTTGATCTCAGGTTTTCAATGGCAAAATCTATGGTTTTTATGTGTCTTTTAAGTCTTGTGTTGTTGATCCACAACATTGATGCATCTAACGAGTTTGTAGTTGAATCAACGACATGTAATCAATGGAACGAAAGAAGCCGTTTCCAAGGTGGGGACACCGTCGGTAAGTTAGTTATATATACATATACACCCGCGCATACATTATTAACTGTTAATTGCGAGTTTAATATTCTTAAACATGTTGTTGTTGTTGGTTTTATAGTGTTTACGTTTGAGGCTGAAAAGAGCTTGGTGGTTAAAATAAAGCAAGAAGATTACATCATATGTAACGCACCGTCACCAGTTCATGCAGAAAAGTATAGCGATGGCTACTCGGTGGTCAAGTTGAACCAAACTGGGCCTCATTATTTCATTAGTGGAATTATTGAAATCAACTACAACAAGATTATCATTCAAGTCATAGCAGATAAAAGGCTTACAACTCCAGCTCCAGTTGATCAAACATGCAAAAGTGAAAAATTAGTAATTTATGTTCTGACCGGTTTGTTATGTATCGTGTTTTTAAGTGTGTTGTTTATTTTGTTTTTGGTGCGCGTTGTGGCTTGCGCGGAAGAACATCATCAAGTACAATTAATCCGGATGGTTGTAAGGTTTGTGGACGATCTTTTTCCAAAAGAGTAAACAATCAGAGAAATTTGTAGCTATTAGCGAACCTTATTTATGTTGATCGTAGTACAACTTTTTGTAGTTTATTTCATATATCGTTCACTTTTAATACGCAATGTTAGATTCGTAGCAAGTGACATTATCGTTTCATGTTAAATCATGTTTCCTATGTTTTTGGGTAAAGGGATTTTTTCCCGGTAAATTTCATGTTTCCTATGTTGATTCATAAACTTATGTGGTAGCTGGCTTAGTCAACATGATACGAGGCGGAAGTAGCTTGAGTGAAAAATAACAATATACGTTGTGGATGTACACGGAAAATACATATAACTGGCGCAAAATACATATAACTGGCGCGGTACAGATACAGGCAAATAACTGATCATGTATTCTTAAATGCAACAATCCCACAAGTAGCAAATAAAAATTATATTCGATACGCTAATTGTAATTACATAATCTGAGAAACCAAAATGAACATTACGGGTACTTTCAGGCTCGACAGCCAGATCCACACCAGCTTACACAGCAAAACCACCTTTTCGGTTTAGCATTATCCGAGTCAAGTGAGAAAAAGGTATCAGATTCTTCAACTGATAAAGCACGATCAGCACAGGAGGATGTAATATAACTATCAACAGCATCCAAGCGACCAAAAACTGTAGTCGCACGAGCTGGGGAGGTGACAAGCCAATCATCTCTAGAAGCATTTCCAAAATTCAGAAACGAGACATAGTATGTAACCCACCGCCATAAAGAAACAGCCAGATGATGGGTAGAGGTGGTAAACGCCCAAAATCCCTAAAAACCAATAGCAAGAAAAACAAATTAACCGTTGATACAGTTCAAAGAAGCAAGTAAGCAACATTGTTGATATTAATGTCCACGCACCAGAAGAAATACTGTTAGAAGCAAGGTATACCACATGGTAAGCAACAACACAAAGTTGTCAAGTATCTTGTAAGGATGATCGTCGGATTTGAAGACAATGGTAACCAACAAAACAGTAGCGAACTTGAATAGCAGAAAAGTAGCAAAGTTAGAGAGATACACTTTTTGACATCAACTCAAATGGAGAAAAACAAAGATTAATACTGCAAAAATAACGTACCAAGATATGCTTTTGTGGCTTTACTTTCTCAAGATACAACAAAATAAGATAAATAGCATGAGCGAGCCCAGAAGAACTGAAGCTTCCAACTTTACCTGTGAAAACGCATGTTAGAAAGATTCAAAAACATAACATAAACAGATAGAACACCAGCAACACATAAAACAATCTAAAATATGACATGGTTAAAGAGGATTTGAAATTTATCTTGGGCTTATTAAATAGTATATAAATGCTAACCAAGTTTACTCAAATTTGTATTCTGGTTTGGTTAATTATTAAACTTAGGCAAATGAGTATATTTAACGCAGATGTAGACACAACCACTTTCAGGAACATTAAAAAGCCAAAGAGTGGAAAGTTGGTCATTGTAAAGTATAAAGTACAAAACACTTGAAGTTGGTTACCCAAAAGGCCAAGACTGAAAAACTCGCTGAAACTGTTATCCAAAGGTTTGTTAAAAGGTTGTTACATTTTCATGAATTAAGCTCATTATTTGTTACAGTCTTCATTACCATTTGATGCAGGCAGATGAGCATTTCAGTCACATAAATAAAAACAATAAGATATTAAGCACCATCATTTATAACTACAACAATGCCACTGACAACACGGAAAAGAATAGCTACGATGCTTACCCGTTTAGTAATAAACCCCTTGTAGGCTGATTGGGGTTTATATGAAGATTTTGAAATCAGTCATATTGCAAATCAAACAGACTAGAAGAGATATGTTGTGCGAAAAAATCAAAGTGCTTTCGTACTCTTGAATTCTTCGCAGGAATTGAATTAAGAAGCTTAACCCCTTTTGGCCTGATTGGTTAACAATTCGATTTCCTCTTGTATTGTACGTATGATTGTGTAATCTTTTTGTATTTACTCTTGTTCCTTGCTCGCTCGTTTGTATAAGTGTAAGAGAGTGGTATTTTAATGTTGAAAATGGTGGTTGTTTTAGTATTGCACGCGTTGTTTTATCACATGGAAAGAAACCAAATTATGGGTCATTTAAAAAAAAAACTAAGTTTGCAGTCCCGCATCGGTAAAAGAAACATCATTTTACTTGGTTATATACCTTAGTGGATATGCTTCAAATAAGTTGAGATTAGCACATTTGTTGTTGGTGTATCATCGATTATGGTGATAAATGCAAAAATTTACTATCATGCTTGGTGGTATTACATCATCAGATAATGTAAGTTCTCAAACTTTTTTTGTCACACCTTGCTACAATTAATAACATTTTGACTTGTTTTTCACACTTTACTAAACTTAATAATATCTAAACCCAAAAAGTGCAGTTTGAATCTGTTTTATGTTGTAACGCGGTTTAACCACCTTCAGCCGTCTACAAGGTCAGCAATGTCAACACTAGTCAACACTAGATAATAATGTTTGCCCAAAACATAATCTTTGCCTTGTCTTGTATATAAAACTTGTTTGGAGGTGGTGAGTTGATAAAAATTTATGCTTGTGGCTTTGTGTGTAAAAGTTTTGAAAATAAAGATCGGGCAAAATTGTTGAAAATGGTCTAGCACATTGATGTCCCACATTGATAGGTGATGTAAAACATAGATGCTTTAAAATTACACACACATTTGCCTAGTATAGGAGTCTCATGCGTGCATATCATAAAATGTTATGTTAATATAATATGGTATGAAAAGGTTTTTTTTTTTTTTTTTTTTTTTTTTTTTTTTTTTTTAATTATTATTATTATTATTATTATTATTATTATTATTATTATTATTATTATTATTATTATTATTTCACTAGTTTTAGATCCTCGTGCACATACGAGGTGTTGAGTTAAACTTTTGCTTGGGTTGATTTTTACATGTTCGATAAGAGTTATTCTTGACATGGTCTAGCTTAAATTGGCTTCTATTAATTTCAAGGAGAGCTTTCACATGGAGAAGATGAAGAGAACTTGGAAGAATGCAAATATTCATGTCTACATAGGCTAGTTTGTTTTTCATAGAGGTTGTGCGTGTTTCATTGTGTACCCTCTAGTTTAGCCTCTTTGTTGATTCGTAGTTGTTTGGCTGTTATGTTTTGAGGTTGTTCGAAACAGTATTTCTTGTTGGGAGGCTCATTACCATCCTTTTTGTACCAAACATATTTTTAATTTAATATATTCACAGGGTATAAACCCTTTACCCAAAAAAAGATAAGCATTTAGTTGTAATATCATTACTGTATCGTTTAGTAAGAATTTGTTAATGTTAACATGTAAGAACCTTCGGCCTCTTTTTCCTTGTAACTTTTGATATTGCCACATAATTAAAGTTGTCCATGTATAAAAACAACCCCTTTTCCGTTGTAACTTTTGAGATTGCCACATATAAAACTATTCGTGTATAAAAACAAGGCTATTTCTCCAAAACTTTGATGGTTTTCACAACGTTTTTTAAGCTGAGACAGAGCATGCTGATCGATATATGAAAGATCGTGATATGCAATAGAATTTTTTGCCTATAAAAAAAAAACTGCTTTCCAACGCAAAGTCCCTCTTAGTGGATGGATAAATGCAAATCTGTACCTAAGGTTTGTGGTTTCTTGCCATTTTACAGTGGTCCGATATTTGTTATGGATTTTCTTTCAAACCATGTGTCTTTAGATGTATAGTTTCCTTGCTATTTCCAGTTATTTATACGTCCTATCCTCCAGTTGGATTGATAAACGTTGCAGTTAGTAAATCGTTAGAATTCTTGTAATCATGTATTCACTATATTTTGATGATTAAACTCTATTACAGGTTTATTAAACTTGTAATGAATGGTGTAACCTTAAAGAGAAAGCAGACATTACCTATATTATTCAAAATTCCAAGCAACAAGAATCAGTGACGGCTTCAGAGCGTCTTGGTGTAAGTTTAGAGACAGAGCAGGCATTACCCATATTAATTAAAAATTACCGGCTTGCATGTCCCATCATCTATTGGATGTGCCAGTAGCACAAGCTTCACATGATTTTTCAAAAACTGAAAATCTAACCTTTTGAATGTTGAGAGGTTGCTACCTTCTATGTTAGATAAAGAAGGTTCTCCAAAAGCCCTTAAGGATGTTGCGAAAAGTAACAAAAATGGTCGGGTCTCTAAAAGTGTAAACAGTATCTCTGAAGCACATCGTTCCTCTAAAGATGCAATTTGAATACATGGTTGAATTGGGATGTTTAGTTTATCCCATCGCTTGGCCCACTTACGCAGGGGCGGCTCAATCCTTACCGAGGCCTAAAGCAAAGTTTAAAAATGGGGCCTTTTGATTATTTGCTTTGATTTTAGTAAAATTGTTTATATAACGTCTATCTAGAAAAACTAAGAACGCTTAATAGATTAAGAGCCGGTTGATGATTGAAAGACAAAATAACAAGTAGAGAAACTAAACGTCGTTGTTTACATGATCTAGAAATAGGGTTAAGACGACATAATTGAACCAACATGAGTGCGCTTGTATATGCTCTTTCGTGAACATTTAATCAGATAAAACCTACATGAATACTTAAAACAATTAAGCGAAAGAAATATTATGCTCGTGCTCATTGTATAAGAAAAAAGTTTCTTCGTATTCATTTATTAACACATTAAATAAAAAGTACAAAAGAATACATGATCAAAACAGTATAAGAACAATTCACAAACAAATCATCGAGCTTTTAGTTCATTTACAACCCTATCTATTACTCCGGCCTTTAAGAATTGAAATACAAAAATGAGCTTAATTCATTTTTTCCCCGCCTTAAAAGATGATCTTGGTCCGTTTTATAAAACTAAAATGATGGTCTTGGTGTTTGATTGTCCGTATGCCTAAAGAATAGAGATAAAACTAGATGTGGCCTCAAATTCTAACTTGTATAACGTATTTTAATAAACCTAGGAGTAATATTGATTGTTTTCCAGTGCCTTGCCCCAAAAGACAATCTTGATCAATTTCATAAATCTAAAATGATGGACTTAGTATCTAATAAACTTTGAGCCTAAAGAACAAAGATAAATGTAGATGCGGCTTCAAATCCTAAATTGTATCAGGTATTTTAGGAAATTAGAGGGGCTAAAAAAATATTGGAGCCCTAAAGGCGATGCTGAAGAATATATGTAACGACTTTATACATGATGGTGCTTTAGAAAATCGGGGGCCTTAAACATTCGGGGGCCTAAAGCGATGGCTTTGGTAGCTTTACCCTTGAGCCACCCCTGCACTTACGTCATGGTTATCAAACGAGACAACTCCCAAAGAGTTTCTTTGTTTGGTGACTAAAAGCAGGAATGAGATACGGGTTGATCATATGGCCACAGTGGATTCATTTCTGGAAGCTTGCAGTCAGGGGTCTTCTTTCCAAACAGCACTAAATTTGCTCTCACTGTTTGCATTATAGTATAATGGTGGAAGATATGTTCCTACATTTCTTCTAAAGTGTTGGGCTGAACAAGCGTTTAAAGCCATAGTGAAAGATGTAAGTCAAGTCAATAATGGGATATCCACTGCATCAATGTTTATCTACCGGCATAATTTCGTTGCTTTTGCGATTTCGCCTCATTGTCAAAGATGCTTTGGTGATCTTGGAAGAAGATGAATCGTCAAAAGCTAAATCTGAGTCTGGCATTAATAGGGATATAGTTTCGTCTCATATGAATATTGGTTTCACAGATCAATCATATTACTAAAAGAATATACAATCATATGACATGAGTGTTACATCGTCTGCAATAATCAGATATTATCGAAAGCATACATTTACCCCAAAACGTGTCATAACTGGGAGAACGGGATAACTTGTGGGTTTCAAGACTTGAACTCGCAACTATTTGGTAATTTATGTCTTAGTTTATGAACAAACAATGTGTATTCAAATGTTTTCTTATAGGAAGGTTTTAATTTTCTGTAATTTATGTCTTAGTTTATGTTCTCTACTTTTGCATTCTTTTTTTAATGACGATTTTTATTAAGAAACTAGCAAGAAGCTAGAAGAGGTTACAAAATAAGTAAACTAGGGCATTTCCACCAAGAGTTCCAATCAAATTTAATTTTACATCTATTAGAATACCAAGAATACGACAAATGGACAATATCGTCAAAAAGAAGATCCAACCGCGGATGATTGGCCCCAAACACAACTTGATTACGAAAATTCCAAATAACCTACCACATGACATAACAAGTGCCCTCCAAAATTTCCTTTAGCTTCAAATGTAAACGGATATTATTGAACCAAATAAGCCAATCACCGTACGAATTAAAGATGTTAACTTCCAAATCCCACCAGCGAGCTACCTTAAGCCAATAACCGAGCCACATGGCAAGAAAAAAGGAGATGCGAAGAAGACTCTACCACAATACTACAAAGAGGACAAAGGATAGAAGTAATGTCAATACCTCGCAAAGAAAGCTCTAACCTTGTCGGCAACTTGTCAAAGAAAGCTCTAACTTTTGCATATTTTTTAGGAGAGAGAGGGGGTCATGCTTATATTAACTGTAGTTTCATCATTATAAAAACAATAGCAAGAAATACAAATTAATCGGATGCTATAAATCCAACAAATAAAAAGCTTTTTAACCATGAAATGATTTAACATTCAAAATAACATGAAATAGATATTTTGAATATCATGAACATAAAAGCTTTTGAAAACATGAAAAAGTTAATGAATGATACAAGTTATTGACGAGGCGGGGTAAGAAAAGTTTGTCAAACTAATTCTATACCACCTAGCCAATAACATAATATTAATATCAACTTAACCTATGCCACATGACTTTAGTATATAAGTTACAAAGTTTTTCTTTCAAATAGCTATGTGGGATTAGAAAGAAGCTTTAATCAAAAAATTATCTAACAAGAGTAAACTATTCACTTTTTTAAGCCATGGTTCTTTATCCATCTCCTCTCGAATTCTGTCTAACTGTCTTACTTCCCCACCATTTTCCTGTGACATTTTTAACATGTTAACATGAGCCACAGTTCTTTAAAATTCACACATTTCACCAATTAATTTAGCATGCTTTTTTAGTAGTATGTACAGTAATATTTAATTGATTTACTTCATGCATTATATTGTTGCGTGTACTATTAATTTTTTTGGTCACCCAGTCAAAATGTTTAACATTTTTTTTCCACACTTATAAATGTAACCATTTTTTTATACATTATTAAGTGTTAATAAATTAATAAAATTTTACACACTTTTTTAAAGTGTGGAGAAAAAAATGTGAAGATTCAACCAATTTTGCTAGTGTTTATACGTGCAATACGACAAAAGTGTACGTGGACCATGCACCAATTCTTCAGCTAATTTCGTCGTTCGTGTTTTGTACATAAGACACGCATTATTAAGTTTGACGTAGGGCTTGTTCTCAATCTCTTGATAAAGACATATGATAGTGGAATATCAAGACAGTTGATATCTCACCCAAATTGTAAGCACGTGTTTCAACTCACATTTGTTCCACACTTATACTCGTATAAAATAACACAACCATCATTGTTATATACTTTGTAGTTATCTTAATAAAGTCACGTTTTTTAATTTTCGGTGATTTATGTTTTAGTTTATGTTCTCTACTTTTGCATTCTTTTTTTAACGGAGATTTTTATTAAGAAACTAACAAGGAGCTAGAAGAGGTTACAAAAGAAGTAAACTAGGGCATTTCAACCAAGAGTTCCAATCAAATTTAATTTTACATATATTAGAATACCAAGAATACGACAAATGGACATAATCATCAAAAAGAAGATCCTACCGCGGATGATTGGCCCCAAACACAACTTGTTTACGAAAATTCCAAATAGCCTACCACATGACATAACAAATGCCTTCCAAAATTTCCTTTAGCTTCAAAGGTAAACGAATATTATTGAACCAAATAAGCCAATCACCGTACGAATTAAAAATGTTAACTTCCAAATCCCACCAGCGAGCCACCTTAAGCGTCAATAACCGAGCCACATGGCAAGAAAAAAGGAGATGCGAAGAAGACTCTACCGCAATACTACAAAGAGGACAAAGGATAGAAGTAATGTCAATACCTCGCAAAGAAAGCTCTAACTTTTGCATCTTTTTTAGGAGAGAGAGGAGGTCATACTTATATTAATTGTAGTTTCATCATTATAAAAACAATAGCGAGAAATACAAATTAATCGGATGCTATAAATCCAACAAATAAAAAGTTTTTTAACCATGAAATGATTTAACGTTCAAAATAACATGCAATAAATATTTTGAATATCATGAGCAGAAAAGCTTTTGAAAACATGAAAAAGTTAATGAATGATACAAGTTAGAGACTAGGCGGTGTTGGAAAAGTTTGTCAAACTAATCCTATACCACGTAGCCAATAATATAATATTAATATCAACTTAACCTAAACCACATGACTTTAGTATATAAGTTACAAAGTTTTTCTTTCAAATAGCTATGTGGGATTAGAAAGAAGCTTTAATCAAAAAATTATCTAACAAGAGTAAACTATTCACTTTTTTAAGCCATGGTTCTTTATCCATCTCCTCTCGAATTCTGTCTAACTGTCTTACTTCCCCACCATTTTCCTGTGACATTTTTAACATGTTAACATGAGCCACAGTTCTTTAAAATTCACACATTTCACCAATTAATTTAGCATGCTTTTTTAGTAGTATGTACAGTAATATTTAATTGATTTACTTCATGCATTATATTGTTGCGTGTACTATTAATTTTTTTGGTCACCCAGTCAAAATGTGAGCATACTGTTTGTTCTTCATAATAAAACACCCTTACCGCTTTTACTAAACTCGTAATGTACATGGTACTATTTAACACCATTTGAGTATCGGCTTACTGATTATATTAATTTGGAAGTTAGTAAGGCGTTTAACTTTGTTTTTGGGGGCGAAAGATAATATTAGAACATAAACAAGGAGTTTCGAGAAAGGAATTCGATTGACTGTTACATGGCTTAATAAACCATTCAAAAGAACATTTTTTACATCATTAAGGATTGACTCTGCAAGGTTTCTTAACCGCAAAAACATACTCGTGACAATATCTCCAGAGAATCCAAATAGTTATTTGGATTACTGCATCAAAACGAGTAAGGCGTTTAACTACAAAGCCAAAGGAGATATTTCCTCAAAACGTATATATTATTAGTTATGATATGCTCAAAGTTACTAACGAAGAAAAGATGCATGCACTTCATAACTTGCTATTAATCCGAAACCTATAACGAAACTCCAAAATGCAAGTCAACCACAATGTCAACACTCGCAACATAACTTAAAATGCACGAACTCAAACCCAAGAAGTTTAGATGATAACGTTTACCGAAAACATAGTCTTTTCCTTGTCTTGTATATAAAAGTCGTTTGGAGGTGGTGAATGGATAAAATGTGAACTTAATTGTGACTTTGTGTGTAAAAGTTATGAAAATAAAGATCGGGTATAATTGTTGAAAACGGTCTTGCACATTGTATTTCTAGATGTCCCACATTGGCGGGTGATGTAAAACAAAGATAGTTTATAACTACAAACACAATTGGCTATGACAATGTGTAGTTGTGTACTATATAAAATGTTATGTTTATCATATACGGACTAACATGCAACTGCATTTTCTTTTTTTCTTACTAATTAGCTATAGTAACGATATGCAATATAAATTGAAGATAAACATATGGTAAATGCATTGCACACCAATAAATAATACAACGTTTAGAGAAAACCAACATTATTTATGAGAAAAAATATGTGGTTCGAGGTCTACAAGTACTAGACCTATGACTGTGTTCAGATATTTATCTAAAGGGCGATCTTGGAAAAAGATTAGAACAGTCGAACAGATTGAATGTAAACTCTAATGTGATGATTGGTAAAAGATAAGTGTGTATGATTTGCTTTAAAGCAAGGAAAAGAATTTTGGTTTCACTATATCGATTTGGTAAAGTTAGTATAGTAAAATCATGGAATTATACAACCCTAGATGATTTTTGCAATAGTAACAAACCCTTTGTAGGCTGATTGGTGTTTATATGAAGATATCAAAATCGGACATACTGCAAATCAAACCGCCTAGAAGAGATATGTTGTGCGAAAAATTCAAAGTGGTTTCATACTATTGAATTCTTCACAGGAATTGAATTAAGAAGCTGTTTATCTATATCACTCAAGAAATAAGATGTATCGTTAAATGTATACGCGACTTACTTCCCGTAATACACTTCGACGATCAAGTCAGTATTGGCTTTTATTAGGCCTCTTAACCACAGAAACATACTCGTTATGATATCTCCAGAAAATCATAAATAGTTGTTCGGATGACCACATTAGTATTAGAAATGATATTTTCCCCATAATCAGATATTAACACAAAATAGAATACATGGCATGCAACATAAAATAACTACTAGTAATAACATGGGCTAAGTCCAATAAAGATCACTAATATGGGTTCACTAATAATCAAAACGAGTACTTGTTTAACTACAAAACCAAAGGATATATTTCCTCCAAACGTATATATTATTGTATTAGTTATGATATGCTCAAAGACTCAAAGTTACAAACAATATGATGAACTGATACATGTAATTTAGTGTTTGCTATTAATTCGAAACCTACCGACACAAATCCAAAATGCAAGTCAACTGCAATGCCAACACTAATCATACTCACAACATAATTTAGATGTATGAGCTTAAACCGAAGAGGTTTTGACGATAATGTTTTTCAAAAGCATGGCCTTTGCCTTGTCTTGTATATAAAACTCGTTTGGAGGTGGCCAAACATGTTACACACCGGTCAATATTACCTACATTGTTTAAAATTGAAAGTATTTTGGCGATTTTGGTAATAGATAAAGTTGGTTACGTATTTTGTTTCTTTTGAAAAAATATATTACTCTCTCCGTTCCAACAAGAGTGTCCATAAACAAAAAATAAACAAATTATGGTATGTGTAACTAATGATAGATTTGATTGATAAAAAATCATTTTTACTTTTATAGTTAATATAAAAGTTAGAATTGAGTAATTAATGCATGTTTTTATTATAAGGGTAAAGTAGAAATATCAACCATAATTTCTAGCTAACAATAAAAACTGTACATTTATTTTTTGGGACAAATATAAATAGTAAGATGAACACTTTTTATGTGACGGAGAAAGTACGTATCTTTAGACTTCACCATAATTTTTTTCATAAGTAATGTTGCTTTTCGGCGAATGTTTTTTTACTTACGGCTTATATATATGCAATGCATTACTCTATGTATACTTCAATTATAGTGTATATCGTTGGTCTGTTGTTAGAAACTTAAGACACTCATTTTCTAATTTCTATTGAGATACTTATTTCTAGAAAGCTACTAAAAATTAAGAAATTAAAATTAAAATAGAAATTTCTAAAAAGAACCTAAAAATCAAGAAGATACACATTGCATAAGATATTTCATACAGCATGAATCTTCAGGATTATCTAACACATGTGTTTTTGTAATTATAAACTATATATGTTTTACATCACCCACCGATGTGGGACATCTAAAAATACAATGTGTAAGATATTTTTTCTTAATATTTACACACAAAGCCAGACGTTCACATTTTTAGCCACTCACATGTACACCTCCAAACGAGTTTTATCTACAAGTCCAAGGCAAAGACTATACTACTTTCGGAAAACATTATCATCTAAACTTCTTGGGTTTGAGTTCATAAATTTGAAGTTATGTTGCGACTATGATTAGTGTTGACTTGCATTTTGGAGTTTCTTCGTTTGTAACTTTGAGCATATGTAACTAATAGTCTCTATGCTTAATTTGACGAAAGATCTCATTTGATGTTGTATTAGGCATATGAATTACTAACTCCAAATTGACGTGATTACACAAATGGTGTTGAATTGTACCATGTACATTACGAGTTTGGTAAAACCCGTAAGAGTATTGTTGTATTATGAAGAACACACGGTATTTTAACATTTTGGTTTGGTAATACGAAGTAATATACACGAGAATTCACGTTAACATATAAAAGCTAAGAATTGCACAACGTTCAAATCTATCTAACTTTACATAGCAAGTTTCAGACCCCATCTATATATGCAAGCTTAAAGAAAAGAAAGTTTAAACATGACTTATGAAACATGTCTGTTATGTGCTCGACATCTAAGGTTGTCTTCATTAGACCCGTAAAGTTAGTGAGCTAAATTTACTGGCTTAAAGTTAGTTATTAAACCACTAAAAGACTATAAAGTTTTGTAGAATGCATATAAAATATGCTCTTTTAATTATCACTAGAAAATGATAATTAAAACTATGGTTGCAGTTCATCATAATTAGTGGATATTCATAAAACTAATACCTGTTTTTAAACGTTTTTGTTCCCTTTAACAGATCACCTAATCTTATCTATCTTGAGATTAAATCTTCCGAGTTTAGTGCTGGAAGCTTATGTAAAGCATTGAAGAAATTCCAGAATTGGAAGAACTTAGCATTGCTTGTCCAGATCAAGCATTGTGTAACAGTTATTGCTCACAACTAGAAACACTTAAACTTATTGATTGTCCCAATATTGGTGATCTTACAATACATATGAACTACGAATATATCTAATACTGGGTTGTAGGCTATTCTTAATGGAGGTCGTTTTCTTCAAGTACTAGACCTGCGACTGTGTTCAGATATTGATCTAAAGGGTGATATTGGAAAAAGATTAGAACAGATGTAATATGTATTACACACCGAGCCTGTTTGTAGGTATCCATTTTCTGCCATGTACGTATGCAATCTCATGTAAATTCGGTAACTAATCTTCTGCTAATGATTTTGTATAATCTTAGGGGCTGTTTGTTCTTATTCACATATGAAAGGTGTAATAATCTTTGAAAAAAGAAGCTGCTTTGTTTATAGCTGTGTACCTTGGTCCTTTCGTTCCATCTTTTACGTGATAAAATAATTAAGGCTGCATATTCACAGTGTTATCTTGATTAAAAGCAAAAGATTTAATGAAATGTTTGTTAATTTCGAGTCGAGTTTTGGTTTCATTCCCATTACTAATTTACTTTATTCACTTGGTTAAGCTAGCATAGTAAAATCATGGAATTATACAAAATTACAAAACCTAAATGATTTTTTCAATAGTAACAAACCCCTTGTAGGCTGATTGGGGTTTATATGAAGATATCCAAATCAGTCATATTGCAAATCAAAACCGCCTAGAAGAGATATGTTGTGCAAAAAAATCAAAATGCTTTTGTACTGTTGTTGAGGTAAAATCTTGCGTCTACCCTAAACAAGCAAATTAGGTTTTCCGGACAATCCTTGGTCCTTCGGATTATCCTTAGATCCTATGAGTGGTTTTAAGATCCTTCGGATTCCTGCAAAATAGAGATGCTCGTTAGCCTCGCCCTGGATTTTATCCAAGGACCCGACTCCGGCGTGAGAGTAAGTATCTAATGAGGAGATAAAATGTAGGTGAAAGTCATGAGTTAAGAGTTGGTTACCATTATGTGGGAATTTCTCCTCTTTATATAGGAGTAGTAGTTTTGTCTGCATCGGATACAGCCAAGTAGGATGGTGTCATCTCTGTCTGTCAGTTGTGTCCTTTCCCCTTTATGGCTTCGATCCATTTATGCTATTTCCTCTGACTATCTGTTACTTACTCTTTATATTAGCTAGGTTTGACTTTGGTCCGTAAGTTATCGTTGGTCCGAAAGGGGGAGTCGGTTCCGGACGGATTTATTGGTCTGTTCGGACAGGGTCCTTCGGACATATACACCAACAACTGTTGAATTCTTCACAGGAATTAAGAAGCTTAACCCCTTTTGGGCTGATTGGTTAACAATTCGAATTCCTCTTGTATTGTATGTATGGTTGTGTAATCATTTACTCTAGCTAGTTCCTTGCTCGCTCGTTTGTATAAGTGTAAGAGAGTGCCAGTTTGCTGTTGAAAAGGGTGATTCGTTTAGCATTGCACATGTTGCTTTATCATATGGAAAATTAGCTTAGATTGCTACCTATAGAAATGCAATAGAGTTGAAAAGGCCATCCAATTGTATTATGTGGCTTATGAAGAATCCAAATTATGGGTCATTTGTTTGTAAAAATAAGTTTGCAGTCCCACATCGGTCAAAGAAACAAAAATTTACTTGATTATATACAATAGTGAATATGCTTCATATAAGTTGTGATTAGCACATTTGTTGCTGGTATGTCTTCGTTGATGGTGATAAATGTAAAAATTTATTACCATCCTTTATTTACAGCTAGAAAACAAATAGTGCAAGGTCTAAATTTTTTTTTCTACACCTTACCACAATTAATAATATTTGAACTAATTATTATGTTTCACACCTTACTAAAACTAATGCTATATAAACAAAAAAAGTGCAGTTTGGATCTGTTTTGAGTTGTAACACTAGTCTAAGGAGCTTGAGCTGTATATATAGTCAACAAAGTAGTAAAAGTTACACCCCAAAACTACTTCACTAATAACGAAATTGATACTGTAAATACCTAGCTAGCTTGTTCGATAATTAGCTTTTGTAAATTAATGGCCTGTATATAATATTTAGAGGTTTTTTGTTGCTACAATGAAATTTTGTAAACCATTGATTGTTGCAACAAAATGTAAACTGTTTCTAATTTAGATAGTCATCCTATCTGTTACATAGCATATGTTTTGGATACCAAATTTCGTGTTTTGTAACTGAAGTGTGTTTGTTTCAGAGGCTTCACATTGACTGTTTTACTTGGGCTACCGTACAAGTATCAAGGGCCAAATAGGGAGGGTATTCACGAATCGGGTAATATCAATAGGAAGTCAGGAACCGAAAACTAAAACCGAACAAGCTTTGTCAAAACCAAACTACACCAAATTAAATATTCGGTTTTCGGTTTTTATATGATTTTAGCAAAATATAAACCGAACCGATGAATACCCCTAGTAAAAAGTAGGGCTAATGGCTTGATAATGTATCATAGTTGTCTTGATTTCCTTCTATATGTATCGAAGATTTTTTTTTTTTTTTTTTTTTTTTTTTTTTTTTTTTTTTTTTAAACTTTTTTTTTTGCTATTTTATATACTAAACTTGCATTTTTGGTATTTTTTGTGTATTTTATCACCATTTTGCCCTTCATTTTTTAACCCGAGAGGGGCAAAATGGTTATAAAATACACAAAAAAATATCAAAACTGCAAGTTTAGTACATAAAATAGCAAAAAAATAATAATAATAAATAAAAAAAAATTGATTAATACATATAGAAGAAAATCATAACTACTATGATAAATTTAGAGGCTATTAGCCATAAAAAGTACTCATCTTTTCACATCATCACTACTTAAACTAAATGATTACATTCTTACATACTAAGCCGTCTTGATAAGAGTTGAACTCGCAACTTTTTGGTAAAGATATAAGATGGGTTAGGTTATTCATAAGCTATTTGTGATCGGTTCGTTAAAAGCTTAAAATGATTTGAGGTTAAATGAGTATGGATCATAATTGGAGCTTAGTTATTGGCTCATTTAGTAAACAAGCAAGTTAAGAAAACGAGTTTGAGACTAGTATGAGTGCTTAAGAAGTTGAGCTCGAGTTAATCTTTATTTCGTTTAAGCTTGTCGTCAAAATAACTTGAGCTTTAACTTGTGAAATTTGTGATGAGCCGAGGTCGAGCAGTTTACATTTTCTTTATGTAAGATAGAAGCATACGCAACCAAATGGGTAAGTGAATGACATTAAAAAAAGCTGCCCATGCAAAAGTTGTATCCACTTTTTATATTGTGCTTTAACATGAACTCTCTCGTGTATATTAGTATTATTTTTATTGGGCTACCAAGCTAAAACTTTAAAATACCATGCGTGTGTTCTTCATAATACAAGCTTTTACTGAACTCGTAATGTATATGGTATAGTTAAATACCATTTGTGTAGTTACATCAATTTGGAAGTTAGTAATTAACGTGTCTAACAACAAAATCAATGAGATCTTTCCTCAAAACGTATAGATTATTAGTTTATGATATGCTCAAAGTTACAAACGATGAAAAGATACATGCACTATAGTATTTGCTATTAATTCGACACCTACCACACAAATCCAAAATGTAAGTCAACACTAGTTATACTCACAGCATAATTAAGAATGCACTAACTTAAACCGAAGAAGTATAGATAATAATGTTTGCCGAAAACATAGTTTTTGCCTTGTCTTGTATATAAAACTCGTTTGAAGGTGTGTGAGTGGATAGAAATGTGAACTCCTGGCTTTGTGTGTAAAAGTTTCTAGATATCCCACATTGGTAGGCGATGAAAAAGAAAGATAGTTTATAACTACAAACATGTTTTGTTAGAATTGGAAAACGTACATGTGTGATGTATCAATGTTACATCACATAATATACGCTTTTTGCCAAATTAGTTTTTTAAGAATAACTACTTTAAGTTTTTGACAATCGATAAACATTATACAATATAAATTTAATAATGCATTGCGTATATAACCCATAAATAATATAGCGCTTACAGAAAAGCAAACAAAAAAGTTAAGACCTATGAGATTTTCCAAATTTAGTTAAGCACTTAAAACCGATAAAGAAGCCAACACAAACACACTTCACATAGCGGATGTTTACGGTCGATTTACAACTCATGTACCATCTAATCCTTATTAATGTGGAGCGGTTTGCGTTTTCTTTTCAAACTTCTTACGTGCAATACAATAGAAGTGTACATGGACCATGCACCAATTCTTCAGTTAATTTCGTCGTTCACACTTTGTACATAGACTCGCATTATTACAGTTTGACATAAGGCTTGTACCCGTTGTCCATCTTGATCAAGACATGTGTTTCAACTTTCAACTCACATTTGCTCCATACTTATACTCGTATAAAATAACATAACCATCATCGTTAAATTCTTTGTAGTTATCATAATAAAGTCATGATTTTTTATGAACAAAAAAGTTGTATTCAAATGTTTTCTTATTCTAGGGTTTTAATTTTTTGTGATTTATGTTTGAGTTTATATTCTCTACTTTTGCATCTTTGTAAGATAGAGATGGGGTCGTACTTATATTAGTTCTCGTTTCATCATTTAAAAAACAATAGCAAGAAAACCAAATTAATTGGATGCTTTAAATCCAACAAATAAGAAGCTTTTCAACCATGAAAAGATTTAACACTCAAAATAACATGTAATAAATAATTTAAATATCATGAAAAAAAGCTTTTGCAAAAAAATAAAAAAAAATAAAAATGTTAATGATTTATATATGTTATTGATCATGCTACTGCACGAGTAGTTTTGTTGATCCACCCGTGGATAACATGATTATTAACATAATATTAATATCAACTTACCTTATCAACATGACTTTAGGATATAAGCTATCAAGTTTTTCTTTCTAATACCAATGTGGGATTAGAAGCTTTTATCCAAAAAAATGTATATAACACATGTAGAGTATTCACTTTTTTTAAGTCATGGTTCTTTATTCATCTTCACTCAAACTCCCTCTAAACGCCTTATTTCCCCACCACTTTCGTGTGACATTTTTAACAAGTTTACGTGAGCCACACTTCTTTAAATCCACACCTTTTATGTGACCTGTTTATCAATATCAAATAAGATCTATCGTTAAAATGTATATGGACTTTCTTTCCATAATACACTGCCACGATCAAGTGAGTATCAGATATCGTATTTTACTAAAGAATTTAGTTCTTTAAATTCACACCTTTTATCAATGAATTTAGCATGCTTTTTCAGTAGTATGTAACATTCGATTGATTATTTAGCAGATAAAAAAAAAACAGGCAATATGATTTACTTCATGCATTGATGCATGCATTATTACTTTTTTTGGACTACCAAGCCAAAATATGAACATATATACGGTGTGTTCTTCATAATACTACAACCTTACGGCTTTTACTAAGTTGTAATGTATATGGTACAATTCAATACCATTTGTGTATCGGCTTACTGATTATATTAATTCGGAAGGTAGCAAGGCATTTAACTTTGTTTTTGGGGAACGGCAGATAATATTAGAACCCAAACAAGGAGCTTAGGGAAAGGAAATACAAGGGGTTGGATTGAATGATGCATGGCTTAATAAACCATTCAAACCCATCAAAAGAACATTGTTTTACATCATTAATGATAGACTCTTTATTAGGCTTCTTGACCGCAAAAACATACTCATTGCGTTATCTTCAGAGAATCCAAATAGTTGTTCGGATGACCACATCAAAACGAGTGAGGCGTCTAACTACTAAAACAAAGGAGATATTTCCTCCGAACATATATATGTATATATATATATATATATATATATATATATATATATATATATATATATATATATATATATATATTATTAGTTATGATATGCTCAAAGTTACTAACGAAGAAAAGATGCATGTACTTCATTACTTGCACTATTAACCGGAAACGTATAACGAAACTCCAAAATGCAAGTCAACCACAATGTCAACACTAATCATACCCACAACATAACTTAGAATGCATGAACTCAAACCCAAGAAGGTTGATGATAACGTTTGCCGAAAACATAGTCTTTGCCTTGTATATAAAAGTAGTTTGCAGGTGATGGATGGATAAAAATGTGAACTTAATTATGGCTTTGTGTGTAAAAGTTTTGAAGATAAAGATAGGGTATAATTGTTGAAAATGGTCTTGCACATTGTATTTCTAAGTGTCACACATTTGTCGGTGACATAAAACAAAGATATTTTATAACTAGACACACTTTTTGTTAATATGGAAGATGTAAAATAACTTTTAATATCGTCTTTAACAGTGTATGAGGAGGTTGAGACGTACTAAAAGTAGAAGAGGACCTCCAGCCTTGTAAGGGATTAACTACTTGATCTAAGCCTTGCTCCTTTAATATGGATGATGCGCATTGTTGACGTATGTACCCTCCGGATACCTGCCGTACAAAGGTATACCCTCCGGATCCGTATCAGGTAAAATGTACTCAGATGTGTTCAAACAATACGGACCGATATCTGAAGGGTTACGAATGTCCGCACGATCTCAACCGTCCGGAGATCACAAACCCTTCGGATAAGCCAACAAGTACCTAGGCCAAAGTACAAACAAGTACACCAAAGTATATGATAATGGAGTCTAAACTAGCGAACATTAAGGGCTAAGTACGAACCAGCCTGGCATTTCATGTAGAGAGTCTATAAATAGAGAGGAAATCTTCATTTAAGGTTAACTAATTCTCACCTACTCTCTAGTTTTATTCATACTTTCTCTCACTAAGAACATATACTTACTCTCACGCCGGAGGTTGGTCCTGGGATACATTCCCGGGGCGAGTCTAACGGACGTATTTGTTTTGCAGATACCCGAAGGAACATACCGTAATTAAGAGTCACCTTTAATCCGAAGGACCCACTCCAGTCCGAAGGATTCTCCTCGCTTGTTCGAAGTAGAAACAAACTTTTACTTCAACAAATTGGCGCCATCCGTGGGACCCGTCATTCACTCTACCGAAGCTAAGAAATGACAGGTCCTTCCCCAGTAACATCCGAAGGATCCGTAAGTCGTCCGGATAATAACACCAATCCTGTCAACCTTGAACAAATCCAGAGCCACTTTGCTACTCTAAAATCTCTCATCCAACAATACAATGTCTCAGGAGAAACACTGATTGACCCCATCCAACTCGACTTTGAGGTTGCCGGATCTCATGATGTCGAAGCCCAAAAGGCCGAAGAGGATAGGACGGACGACTTATCAAAACCTTTCAAGGCGATGTCCAAGAGTCCTTTTACCCGAAGGATCATTGATTTCTCCGGACCAAAGGATTCAAAGTATCTGATGCCTTCTCACTTGAAGTTGTACAACGGATCTACAGATCCTGACGATCATATCACCAGATTCGAAGGGGCGGCCAATCAAGGTGCGTGGCCCATGCCAATTTGGTGCATGATGTTCCAGCAGACCCTGGATGATGCTGCTAGAGCGTGGTTTGATCGTCTTCCGCGAGGTAGTATTGATAATTGGGATGAGTTAAGTGAGCAATTCATTCAGAGGTTCGCCCTTCGTAGAAAGTGCATCAGAGATCCGATGGAAATTACCAAGATCATCCGTAGAGCTAACGAGGCTCTCTCGGAATTCAAGGAACGATGGACAGATGAGGCTAGTCGCATTTCGGGAGTACCAGAGCTGATGCAGATATCCTCTTTTATTGATGGTTGTAAAAGTCCGGAGCTAGCAAAGAGATTCTCCGAGAAGGTTCCCCAGAGCGTAACCGAGATGATGATACGGGTTGATGATTTCGTCCGTTCCGAAAGAGTGTATCGACTGACGGAAGTACCGAAGGGAGAAAGGGTGGATAATTCTCTCAGAGATTATCAACCTAATCCATACAGCCGAAATGACCATAACACACAATGGTCCTCCTTTAGAGGAAACCACAGGAAAGATGTTCAGGACTTTAGACCCAGACGAAATGATAATTTCGCACCATACGTGCCCAGACGAAATGACAATAATACCTACCGGAGGGATTATCGGCGTGACGACGGGAACAGAAGAGATACCAGACCACTAGACTTAAACATGCTCACAAAGGCCCCTAAAGAGATCCTATCAACGGAGCATCAACTCAGGCTACCGGCACCCCCGCCACTAAGAGGAAGGCCGTCAAGAGAAAACATGGATAAATACTGTGATTATCATGGAGAGAAAGGCCATCTCACCAATGACTGTCACAATCTGAAGGAGCAACTCAAGATAGCCCTGGATACCGGCAAGCTTGACCACCTGATCAAGGACGTCCGACAAAGAGACAGAGCACCACCCAGAAATAACCATCAAAACAACCAAGGTCGAATCATCAATATGGTCCGACATCTAGAAAGAAATCCGAAGCGTAAGACGATAGATCAGGAAGAAGAGTGGATGAGAGCCCCCATAAGCTTTCCTCCGATCCTTCCGGGGGACGCTTCCGATGAGCCACTTATAGTGGAGGCAGAGATTGAGGGATATACTATACGGAGAGTATATGTCGACCAAGGCGCATCGGTGGAAGTAATGTACGAGCACTGCTTCCTAAATCTGGACTCTTCCATCCGGTCACGTCTATCCAAGACAAACACACCACTGGTGGGATTCTCAGGAGAAAGCATAAATCCATTGGGGAAAATAGAACTAGAAGTATGTTTCGGGAGTGAAGGGCTATACCGCCGAACTATCATGAAGTTCGCGGTGGTTAGATCTCCCTCTCCGTACAATGTGATACTTGGTCGGTCCGGAATTAAAAAACTAAGAGCCATCCCGTCAACTATACACTCCATGATGAAATTCCCGACGACGAGAGGCATCGCCACCCTAGTAACCCGATCGGTCATCATCTCAGAGTGCAGAAAGCTGGAAGAAAAATTCTTAATGGAAAGGGAGACCCCAACAGAGACCTCCTCGGAAACACCCATTGAAGAAACTAATGGAACCGAAGATGTGCTGGTTCATCCGGCATATCCGGAGCAACTAGTGACAATAGGAAGGAATTTCTCAAAAGAGGGGCGAAGGCAATTGATAACTTTACTCAAAAATAGCCGAGACATTTTCGCATGGGAACCCTCGGATATGACTGGCATTCCCCGATGGGTAGCTGAACATAAGCTCAACGTAAACGTCCAGGACAAACTGGTGGCACAGAAAAAGAGATTCTTCTCGGAAGAGAAGAACCAAGCCATAAATCAAGACGTAGAAGAGTGGCTAAAGGCCGGAATAATCAGACCTGTTCGCTATCCGACCTGGATCTCTAATCCGGTATTGGTGAAGAAGCCGGACAATACCTGGAGGATGTGCATTGATTTTAAGAACCTGAACTCATCGTGCCGCAAGGACTACTATCCGTTGCCTGAAATAGACTGGAAGATCGAGTCGGTGATAGGATTCCGATACAAGTGTTTCTTGGACGTTTACAAAGGATATCATCAAGTACAAATGGCAAAGGAAGACGAAGAGAAAACGGCCTTCTATACGGATCGGGGAACATACTGTTATGTAAAAATGCCGTTTGGTTTGAAGAATGTCGGGGCAACCTATCAGAAGTTGGTAAACTCTGACTTCCGGAAGCAAATCGGCCGGAACTTGGAAGTGTATGTAGACGATATGGTGATAAAGAGTCAAACGGAAAAAGAGCTATTGGCCGATATTGCTGAAACATTCGACAATCTCCGGGGAATAAACATGAAGTTAAACCCTAAAAAATGTTCTTTCGGAGTGGAAGAGGGAAAATTCCTCGGATATATGGTAACGTCCGAGGGGACTAGGGCTAACCCCAAGAAAACCAGAGCAATCGCCGATATGCAATCACCAAAATCACTAAAGGAAATGCAAAGCTTAAGTGGCAAACTCGCAGCACTCAATCGTTTCTTATCAAAATCAGTCGAAAGGTCTCTCCCTTTCTTTGAAACTTTAAAAAACATCACTAAGGACAACAAGGAAAGATATCAATGGACGGAAGCGGCTGAAAAAGCCTTCCAAGAAATGAAGAAAATGATTCTGGAGCTTCCCTGCCTAACGACTCCGAAATCTAAAGAAGATTTGTATCTATACCTATCAGCTGCAGCAGAAGCAATAAGTGGAGTGCTGATGGTCGAAAGAGAGGGGCAGCAGATCCCAATCCATTATGTAAGTCGCACCTTGCACGAAGCCGAAAAGAGGTACGCTCCGGTTGAAAAGTTGGCTCTAACCCTCCTGCATTTATCAAGAAGATTGAGGCGGTATTTCGAAGCCCATCCCATCAAAGTCATAACGGACCATCCCATCAAACAAGTGTTGAACCGGGCAGAATCGTCCGGACGATTAGCCAAATACACAGTAGAATTGGGGGCCTACAACATTACCTACGTGCCCAGAAATGCTGTCAAAGGACAAGTGCTTGCTGACTTCATTAATGAAATACCCATCAGCACAGCCTCCCCGGATCCGAAGAAGAGAAGCAAAGAGATATGCAACGTTTCACAACCGGAAGAGTGGATCCTATATACTGATGGGGCCTCCAGCAGGAAAGGTGCCGGAGCAGGATTAGTGTTAATTAGTCCGGAAAAAGAAGAATACACATATGCTCTCCGTTTAAATTTCGAAACTACCAATAACGGAGCAGAATATGAAGCACTCCTGGCCGGATTGAGAATTGCAAAGGAGATGCATATAGAGGCGTTGGACGTACGAGTGGACTCTAACTTAGTGGCAAGTCAAATCAATGGAGAGTTTACTGCATACAAGGAGAGCATGGCAAAATACCTCGCGAAAGCCAAAGAATACATCACTTGTTTCAAACGCTTCAGAATAAAGAACATCCCAAGAGCTCAGAACCAAAAAGCAGATGTGCTCACCAAGCTAGCATCCGTAGCATTTAACCACTTAACGAAAGAGGTCCTGGTTGAAGTGTTGGAGAAGCCGTCCACCGAAGAAGAAACAGTCAACGCAATAGTGGAAGAAGAGGAGGAAAATTGGATGTCCCCCATATTCCGATGTTTAAACGAAGGTATATGGCCGAAAGATCAAAATGAAGCTCGAAACCTCCGTATGAAAATAAGCCACTACACATTAATTGACAACGTGCTATTCAAAAAATCCTACCTAGGACCGATGTTACGATGTGTCGGACCTCTCCAAGCCAATTACATAATCCGAGAGGTGCACGAAGGAGCATGTGGCATGCACTCCGGACCCCGGACTGTGGTAGCTAAACTCATGCGACAAGGCTACTATTGGCCAACCATGCACCGGGACGCTAGGGAAGTTATCCGAAAATGTGATGCCTGTCAGATACATGCTCCGGTCCCCAAGTTACCCAAAACGGTGCTAACCTCCGTCATGGCACCATGGCCCTTCTTCCAATGGGCAATTGACATTTTGGGGCCTTTGCCCGAAGCTCCAGGAAAAGTTAAGTATGTTATTGTGGCAATAGACTATTTCACAAAGTGGATGGAAGCAAAACCGTTGGCCAAGACAACCGGAAAAGAGGTCAAAAAGTTTGTTTGGGACAACATCGTCTGCAGGTTCGGACTACCCAAGATAATTGTCACGGACAACGGAAGCAACTTTGTGGGAGATCCGTTCAAAAGTTGGTGCGAGAGGTTAAATATCACACAAATCAACACGGCTGTGGCCCACCCTCAAGCCAACGGATTGGTCGAAAGAGCCAACAAAAGCCTAATGAAGGGATTTAAGTCCCGGCTAGGAAGAGAAAGAGCCGGATGGGTAGACGAGTTACCAAACGTACTGTGGGCTTTCCGAACCACCCTGAAAACTAGCAACGGAGAAACCCCTTTCAGTCTAACTTACGGAAGTGAGGCAGTCATTCCGGCAGAGATCGGTATGCCTACCTTCCGGACCATGATGGCAAACGTTGAAAACAATGACGATGAGATAAACCTAAATCTAAACTTACTAGAAGAACGAAGGGAAATGGCGGCCATAAGGGAGGCGAAATACAAAAAGAAAGTGGAGCAGTATTACAACCGAAGGGTTAGATTCGAAGCATTCAAAGTGGGAGATTTCGTGTACCGGAAAAATGAAGCCAGCAGGGTGGAAGATCAAGGAAAATTGGGACCTAATTGGGAAGGCCCCTACCGGATAACGGAGGCTTACCAGCACGGCACATACAAGCTCCAAACCATGGAAGACGTGGAAGTACCTCGAACCTGGCATGCAATTAACTTAAAGAAATGTTTTATGTAACCTATTATGTACTTTAATTTTTCAGGATCTATTGTAAGGCATGAGCCACTTTCGCATCAATGAAAAATCCGATGCATTTTGACCATATATAGAGTTATTTTCCGCAAGACACAAGTTGTCCAGTGAATCAAACCCCAAGGGGGTATTACTAAAGCCGAGAGCCGAAGGGTACAGGTTACCCCGTCAAAGAAAACCCCAAGTGGGTATTACCAAGGCCAAGAGCCAAAGGGTACAGGTTACCCCGTCAAAGAAAACCCCAAGTGGGTATTACCAAGGCCAAGAGCCGAAGGGTACAGGTTACCCCGTCAAAGAAAACCCCAAGTGGGTATTACCAAGGCCAAGAGCCGAAGGGTACAGGTTACCCCGTCAAATAAAACCCCAAGGGGGTATTACTAAGGCCAAGAGCCGAAGGGTACAGGTTACCCCGTCAAATAAAACCCCAAGTGGGTATTACTAAGGCCAAGAGCCGAAGGGTACAGGTTACCCCGTCAAAGAAAACCCCAAGTGGGTATTATTTAGGCCAAGAGCCGTAGGACACAAGTTGTCCGGAAGACTAAAACCCCAAACGGGTATAATTTAAGGCCAAGATCCGTAAGGCATATATTGTCCGATAAAGTGGAACCCCACGAGTATATAATTACAAGCCAAATTCCATAAGTCACGTACTGTTCGGAAAAACACACATGTAGCCTAAAGACAATACAAATAACAAAAGAAAGTGATATATTCATATGATCAAAAATCGGTTACATCAAACATTCCGAAATAACGGAATAACAAAAGATGAATTTCAAACCTATTCTACTACATCAATTGATAAGCTTCACAGGGAATCCGGGATACCTGAATCCATAGTCAAAATGGAGGTATCCGGACCCCAACATACATCTCTTAAACATGGATAAACAGCTTCAAGCAAAAACCGAAGCATTCTGGGTCTCGGAAGGATTCTCGATGTGAGATTCAACCTCCGGACCCTCAGTAGTCGGTTCTTCAGCCGGAGCAGGGTCAGGAACTAAGGCATTCAGTTCATCAAATTTCCGGTAAATGGTTTCCCGGATCTTCTGAATATAAGGATAATCCTGAGATAGGGCCTTGTCATACAACGAACCATATTTAGCCCCGGCTTCCATATCCATTCCCTCAACCTCTCCCAACAACTTAGCCGCTTTCTCCGGCTCTTCGAACAAACCTGCCCCGTCAATCAGCCCCGAAAGATAAAACAAGTTGAATGGTTCTGCCAATGCTGTCCGGAATTCGTGGCTCCCGAGAAAACGGTGAATAGCCTCGGGAATGAACTCATTGATGATTCGGTTCCTTTCTACCTCAGCATTCCCAGCGGCCACAGTAATGTCCACTTTCTCCTGATAAAGCTCTTTGAAGGCTTTTTCTTCATCATTCAGCTTTGACCGGGCATCAGCCAACTGCCCCTCCAACGACCTAATCTTCTCGGCCTGCTCGCCGAAAACTTTCCTCCACTCATTCTTCTCTAACTCAAGATTACCAACCCTCTCCTCCAGACTCGCATTCTCTGCGCGAAGTTTTCTCAGCCCCTCCGGATTCACCTCGGAACACTCTGCATGAACCTTCTTCAACTCATGAAACTCTCCGGACATCTGCTGGAAAGTCTTCCAGTTGTCATCAAGGGTCTTATCACAGATCTAGTGGGTGTCAAACAAATTTTTATACTCCTTCGAAAGAGAGTCGAAACGGAAAATCATATCCGTTTGAGCCGTGACACATTTACCCAACAATAGCCACGACCTGCGGACAGCCTCTTCATCATCCTGATCGTCCAGATATTTCTCCTCCTTGGGAGTTGCAAAATTTATCAACATATCTCGACAAGCAGTGGCAGTGTTCAGACGAGTTCCTTTCGTCACAGTCCACGCAGGTACGTAGGGGGCATCATCCTCACCATCCCCCTCTATATCAACCTCCGTATCATCCTCACCCACAAATGTTTCTTTCCCCGGACGCCGGGATGCACCTCCTGAACCCCCTGACAACGAAAGAACCTCCGTCAACAAATAATAATAATAATAATAATAATAATAATAATAATAATAATAATAATAATAATAATAATAATAATAATAATAATAATAATAATAATAATAATAATAATAAAAAGAGATGGAAGGAGCAACCATAAAAAATCATCCGAACATACCCGATGCCAAATCTTCCGGATGAACAGAACGGATGGGCTCTGGCCTCTCCACGGCCTCTCCGGAGTCCAAATCAATAACAGTATCACCAGCAGAAATCTTGCTTCTCTTATGAAGGCGAGAAGAGACACTTCCTGCTCCAGTTCTCTTCAACGGAGGTTTCTTCAGCCCCGTCTTCGTAGCCTGCTCCTTCTTTTTATCCTTAGCAGCTATCACCTTATCATTAGCAACTTCAACACTCTTCAACTCCTCCATCTTTTCCGGTACCTCAGTATTGGAGGCCAAGGGAGGAGTAACATGCACCTCACGAGTATGCCCTTCCGGAAACGGGGTACCCTGAACAATCTTCGTATTCTTTCGTAGCAGAGGCTTCTTTAGATAACTCGACATGGTTATACCTGCGGACAAACAAAACCCAACGTTAAAAACGAAAAGAGATGCACAATATAAAAACACACATTATAACAAAGGCTATACCCCTGCCCTGCTCATCCCTCAACGCCGGACGGTAACCAGGAAACTCCCAGTGATCCGATAAACCCAGGGCATACAAGAACGCTTGCGGAACTTGACAGGGTTCAACGATTGTCTCGGAAAGCCTTTCGGCATGAGTAACATCATACTCACTTGCCTTTGGAAACGGATCCGATACGTCCGAATCTGAATGCCTCCACGGCATGGCAAACGGAATAGCTCGCCTATCGATAAAGAAAAAATTGTACTTCCAACCCTTCAGACAGGAGGGAAATTCCCCAAAGCAAACCTTCCTATCCTTATGAATGCGCTTCTCGAAAGAAAACCAATCACCCTGCTTGCTAAGTTTATAGAAGACACGGAATAGGGGAGTAGTAGGAGGAATGTGCATACTACGGCAATACACCTCAAAAAGGGTAGCACGATGCATACCCAACGGAACTAGTTGAGAAATGTGAACTTTAAAATACCTAATGACATCTAAAAGAAAAGTAGAAAAAGGGATAACGAGACCGCCCTCAAAAAAGTACTCCGCGTACAAACCGATGGCATCCTCAGGTAACTGGTTCATCGTCATACCCGTTGGAGGTACCCTTGGATGTAAATCCTCCGGTAATCCGAACGCTTTCACCACAGCAATTACATCAGACTCGTCCATCGCGGACGCTCTTAAATGCATGTCTTTCTTAACATGTGAACCCTCCGGATGGGACGCACCTTCATACTCAAACGATGCGGTAGATTCCGACATAATGGACAAGAAGGAGAAGAGAATAGCCAAGCAACAAAAAACTAAACGGGCTGAGACGTACCTCAAAGACGACGAGAATAATCGTTCGGAATACGGAGAAGATGAGATGTGTCAGAAGTATGTGTGTGAAATAAAATTACGGTGCTGTAAATAAAAAGAAATGGGACTATTTATAGGCAGTCAAAAATAGGCGGGAAAGGGACACGTCACCCGTAGGGCTAACGTGTCAGCCATCCACACCGTGTCCCTCAGAAAGTGCATACGTGTTCCAATCCAAACGACACGGTAAAAAACGACGGCACACCTTAAACGACACCTTAATTACCTTTGGCGTTTTGCGTGACTAGCAAAAGAACAAAGCTGCGACTTACCCTCCGGAAAATCGCAAAAAATAAACTTAGTATCACACCATTGGCACAACCAATACTATGATACTGGGGGGGACATGTTGACGTATGTACCCTCCGGATACCTGCCGTACAAAGGTATACCCTCCGGATCCGTATCAGGTAAAATGTACTCAGATGTGTTCAAACAATACAGACCGATATCCGAAGGGTTACGAATGTCCGCATGATCTCAACCGTCCGGAGATCACAAACCCTTCGGATAAGCCAACAAGTACCTAGGCCAAAGTACAAACAAGTACACCAAAGTATATGATAATGGAGTCTAAACTAGCGAACATTAAGGGCTAAGTACGAACCAGCCTGGCATTTCATGTAGAGAGTCTATAAATAGAGAGGAAATCTTCATTTAAGGTTAACTAATTCTCACCTACTCTCTAGTTTTATTCATACTTTCTCTCACTAAGAACATATACTTACTCTCACGCCGGAGGTTGGTCCTGGGATACATTCCCGGGGCGAGTCTAACGGACGTATTTGTTTTGCAGATACCCGAAGGAACATACCGTAATTAAGAGTCACCTTTAATCCGAAGGACCCACTCCAGTCTGAAGGATTCTCCTCGCTTGTTCGAAGTAGAAACAAACTTTTATTTCAACACGCATATGTATAGTATACAAAATGATGTGTCAATATAATATTGTGTATTATATAAAATTTTGTGCCACTGCCAATATAATATACAATACGCTCGTTCTACTTTTGTTAATTTTTAATTTGCTTTTTAGAACTAAATGTCATAAGTTTTTGATAATACATTTTCTTTTTAAAAAGAAAAAGTTAATGTTCAAAATAACATGTAATAGATAGGTAGAATATCATGAACAAAAAAAATTTTGAAAACATGAAAAAGTTAATGACCATGGAATATACCAACAGTTTGTCAAACTAATGGTATACCACCTAGCCAATAACATGATATTATTATCAACTTACCCAGCTAACATGACTTTAGTATATAAGCTATCAAGTTTTTCTTTCTACAAGCTATGTGAGATTAGAAAAAAGCTTTTATCAAAAAATTATCTAACAAGAATAAAGTATTCACTTTTTTAAGCCATGGTTCTTTATTAATCTCCACTCAAACTTTAAATCCACGCCTTTTACCAATGAATTGTAGCATACCGAACTTATGATTTATGATGATACGTTGATTCACATGTCCAAACGATGAATCTTGATTACCGAACTTATGTGTTTATCTGCAACACTTAAGAAATAAAATTTATCATTAAAATATATATGAGATTTTCTCCTACTCTCCCAGTAATACACTCCGACGATCAAGTCGGTATCGGATATCATATTCTACCAAAGATTTAGTTCTTTAAATTCACACCTTTTACCAATGAATTTAGCAAGATTTTTCAGTAGTATTTAGCAGCTAAAAATGATTTACTTATTGTCACGTATATTATTTCTCTTTTTTGGGCTACCAAGTCAAAATGTAAACATATGTACAGTGTGTTCTTCATAATACTACACCCTTACGGCTTTTACTGAGGTCGTAATGTACATGGTACAATTCAACACCATTTGTGTATCAGCTTATTGATTATAAATAGTGAGGGGAACACTTTTTGTGGGACGGAGGAAGTACGTATTTCCTCATATTTAATTCTAACATACCATTAATACTAACATTAAATATAATAAACTTCTTATATACAAGTCCAAGGAAATAAGTATCTTAATAGTTTATATACAAGTCCAAGGCAAAGACTATACTACTTTCGGAAAACATTATCATCTAAACTTCTTGGGTTTGAGTTCATAAATTTCAAGTTATCTTACTATATTATAAAGGAGGAATGCTTCTAATTTTAGCATGCTTAATTTTAAACCTTACAAATTAATAAGCTTAAAGTACAAGTGATAAAAATATAATTAGACATTTATAAGTTAATAAGCTTAAAGTACACACCAATTTTCCTCATATTTAATTCTAACATACCATTAATACTAACATTAAATATAATAAATAAAACATTATGTACATTAAATACAATTAATTAACCGGTTAATAAATACAATTAATGCACTTATTAAAACACCCCTTACATAAGAAATACAAATTATCAAGCATATTGTACAACCAGCTTAAACACAATTCCTGCATTAAATGTCACTAATACAAATAATAAAGCACATTATACAAATATTCAAGTCCGAACGGGCAACGGGTCAAATGGGCTCGAGCCCGAACGGGCATGGGCCAAACGGGCTCGAGCCTGAACGGACACAAGCTAAACGAAATTTTGATATCCATAAATTTATTGTCAAAAAGAACATAATAAACTAAAATTACACGATTCACCGGAAAATTTTAATTTAGGGTACCCGCGACACGAGCTAAACGAAATTTTGATATCCGTAAATTTATTGTCAAAAAGAACATAATAAATTAAAATTACACGATTCACCGGAAAATTTTAATTTAGGGTACCCGCAGCTGCAACGCGCGGGTACCCTGCTAGTGTTGTATAATTAGCGTTGACTTGCATTTTGGAGTTTCTTTGTTTGTAACTTAATTAAGAATATCATAACTAATAGTCTCTACGCTTAATTTGACGAAAGATCTCATTTGATGTTGTATTAGGCATATGAATTACTAACTTCTAAATTCTTGTGATTACACAAATGGTGTTGAATTGTACCATATGTACATTACTAGTTTGGTATAACCCGTAAGAGTATTGTTGTATTATGAAGAACACACAATATTTTAACAGTTTGGCTTGGTAATATGGGGTGATATACGCGAGAGTTCGCGTTAACACATACTGTACTATATACAACTATAGAGACTCAAAGCTAAGAATTGCACAACGTTCAAATCTATCTAACTTTACATATATACAAAGTTTAGCGATCCCATCTATATATGCAAGCTTAAAGAAAAGAAGGTCAAACTAGCTTCAAGAACATAAATATGTGAGAAAACGAATTTGGTGAACCAGAATGGCTTAGCTCCTTCGTGGTCTCATTTTGTCTAGTCATTTGATGTAGTATCTTTTAGCCTTTTTACTATGTCATTTATACGCATTTGCAATCGTCTTGCTTGTTCACGGACATGGCTGAGTTTTTGGTTCCTGGTTGAACTAATTTTTTTGTTCAAAATTGGTTTTCAGAGATTAAGTTGGTTTCTGATTTAACCGTTTAAACTGTCAGGGTCAACCCGACTTATGAAACATGTCTGTTATATGCTCGACATCTAAGGTTGTCTTCATTAGACCCGTAAAGTTAGTGAGCTAAATTTACTAGCTTAAAGTTAGTTATTAAACCACTAAAAGACTATAAAGTTTGGTAGAATGCATATAAAATATGCTCTTTTAATTATCCATGGATTATGATAATTAAAACTAGGGTAAACACCATAAAATAACAAAATACTTTCTCCAATTTGCCGAGTTGAAACACTTACTTTTTTATCAACATATAAACCAACGTACTTTCAAATCTTGTTCTGACTTCACCCATATGAATAACTTAAAATTGCATCGTTAGTCCTTTATACTAACGGCCGTTAGTAAATAACTTTTTAAAATTTGGTTTTCTTACGTTATCGTCCGTTTTTACACGTTTAAGCTCAAAACCAAAGGATATACTTCCTCATACGTAAATATCACTACAATATTAGTTATGATATGCTCAAAGTTACATACGATGAACCGATACATGTACTTTAGTATTTGCTATTAATTCGGAACCTAGGACACAAATCCAAAATGCAAGTCAACCGCAATGTCAACACTAATCATACTCGCAACATATTTTAAATGTATGAGCTTAAACCGAAGAGGTTTTGACGATAATGTTTTCCAAAAGCATGGTCTTTGCCTTGTCTTGTATATGAAACTCGTTTGGAGGTGGCCAAACATGTCAAACACCGGTTAATAATATTACGTACATTGTTTAAAATTTGAAAGTATTTTGGCGATTTTGGTAATAGATAAAGTTGGTTAAGTATTTCGTTTCTTTTGAGAAAATATATTACTCCCTCCGTCCCAAAAAGAGTGTCCACAAAAAAAAAAAAAAAAAAAAAAAAAAAAAAAAAAAAAAAAAAAAATAGACAAATTATGGTATGTGTAACTAATGTTAGATTTGCTTGATAAAAAGTCATTTTTACCCTCATAGTTAATAAAAATTAGAATTGAGTAATTAATGCATGTTTTGATTATAAGGGTGTAAAGTAGAAAAATCAATCATAATTACTATCTAACAATAAAAACTGTACATTTTTTTGGGACAAATATAAATAGTAAGGTGAACACTTTTTATTACGTATCTTTAGACTTCACCATAATTGTTTTCATAAATAATGTTGCTCTTCGTCGAATGTTTTGTTATTTACGGCTTATATTTGCAATACTTTACTCTATGTATATTAACTTCAATTATAGTGTATATCTACTTATTTCTAGAAAGCTACTAAACATTAAGAAATAAAAATTAAAATAGAAATTTCTAAAAAAGCTACAAAAAAATCAAAGAAGAAACACATTGCATAAGACATTTCATACAACATTAACCTCCTGATTACTTAACAAACGTGTTTTTGTAGTTATAAACTATATATGTTTTGCATCACCCACCGATGTGGGACATCTAGAAATACAATGTGTAAGATCTTTTTTCATAAAATTTACACACAAAGCCAGACGTTCACATTTTTATCCACTCACATGTACACCTCCAAACGAGTTTTATCTACAAGTGCAAGGCAAAGACTATACTACTTTCGGAAAACATTATCATCTAAACTTCTTGGGTTTGAGTTCATAAATTTGAAGTTATGTTGTGAGTATGATTAGTGTTGACTTGCATTTTGGAGTTTCTTCGTTTGTAACTTCGAGCATATCATAACAAATAGTCTCTATGCTTAATTTGACGAAAGATCTCATTTGATGTGATTACCCAAATGGTGTTGAATTCAGTTTGGCTTGGTAATACGGGGTAATATCGTGAGAGTTCACGTTAACATATATTGTACTATATACAACTATAGACTAAAAGCTAAGAATTGTTCAAAATCTATCTACATTTACAAAGCCAGTATTAGACCCCATCTATATATGCAAGCCTAAAGAAATGAAAGTCAAACTAGCTTCAAGAACATAAATATGTGAAAAACGAATTTGGTGAACCAAAATGGCTTTCCTTCGTGGTCTCATTTTGTCTAGTCATTTGTTGCAGTATCTTTTAGCCTTTTTACTATGTCATTTATACGCATTTGCAATCGTCTTGCATGTTCACGGATATGGCTGAGTTTCTGGTTCCTAGTTGAACTATTTTTTTGCTCAAAATTGGTTTTCAGAGATTAAACTGGTTTCTGATTTAACCGTTTAAGCTGGCTGGGTCAACCCGACTTATGAAACATGTCTGTTATATGCTCGACATATAAGGTTGTCTTCATTAAAGAAAAGCAACATTATTTATTAAAAAATTATGTTGTTTGACTATGAGCATTTCCAAATGTAATTAAGTACTTAAGACTCGCTAATGTATACGAACTATTTACAAGAGATATTTCGAGTGAGAAAGGATACCTTGATCATGAAAAACATTCATCTAAAAGTAATAATGAAGAGGAAGCTGGCCTTATAAGGAAGCAAGATGCGTGCGCATCTAAGACAAAAGCATTTACTACGTAAACAATATACAATCATCTGATATGAATGTCGCATCTTCTGCAATAATTAGATATGTTGGAAAGAATAAAGTGACTCATAACCGGGAGGACATGAGAACTTGTGGCTTTCAAATACTTTTCTGAGAATCTTGGGGGGACAGAATTGTGAAATGGATCAACGATGTTAAAGAATCCGGACTGCCGTATGATATAGTTGTTGAAGGTAAGAATGATAGCAAGGAATTCATTAGAAGTTAAAGCAACCTCATTTGCACGGAAGGACTAGGACTGGTTTTGTATAAGTGTAAGAGAAGCAGTTTGCTAATAAAAAAATGTGATTCGTTTAACATTGCACGTGTTGCTTTATCACATGGAAAATTGGCTCGGATCGCTACCTATAGAAATCCAATAGAGATAACAAGGACAACCAGTTATATCGTGTAGCTTGCAAATAAACCAAATTATGGGTAATTTTTTTGAAAAACTAAGTATGCAGTCCCACATCGGTCAAAGAAACAAAATTTTACTTGGTTATATACCTTAGTGCATATACTTTATGTAAGTTGATATTAGCACATTTGTTGTTGGTGTGTCATCCTTGATGGTGATAAATACTAGAATTTACCATTACTGATTTAACTAACAATGAATAATGTTAGTTCTCAAACTTTTTTTTCATACCTTTACTACAATTAATAATATTTAAACTATTTTTTTTTCATACCTTACTAAAATCAATAATATTTAAACTAAAAAAGTGCAGTTTGAATTTGTTTTTTGTTGCAATGCCGGTTTAGGCACCTTCAGTTGTCTATAGGGTGAGCAAAGTAGTAAAAGTTACACCCAAAAGTCCTAACTAATAGCGAAAATGATACTGCGAATACCTAGCTAGCTTGTTCGATAACTAGCTTTTGTATATTGATGCACATCGTGTGTCGTTGCGGTTTAACAATATTATTGCTTACTCAAGTTTTAAATTTATATTTAGCCAACTTATCAATAACACACACTTAACGAGAAGTGTACCCAGTCAGTATGTATATAGTGGTAAGCAGAGTGTCGATCACTAAGAGTGAAACGTATTATCTAATCAACCTAATTAGTATTTTAATATCCTAAGTTAGTTTTAAAGTCTAATCTAACGCAAGGGGGTTCAGCCTGAGAGACTGGCACGATTTGGTTTTATTAAACAGTAAATTAAAACTAATGGAAATGAATCAGCGAATAGCAACACGTACACAGATAGATAATAGAAACAGAAGAAGGCCTGTCCTAATTGTTAAGTAGCTTGTCACTTATTTTATTGCTAGTTTTATATGACGAGTATTGTAATCTAATCTGTCTCGTTGGGTCCTAAATATAAGCGAGTAAACTCTTAATGATCATTTATGCCTACCCCACTTTCTAGACACTAGATAAGTAGGTGAGGAGAAGGTATGGCAGCCCAAGCAAAACTCAGCTAGACACAGAGGTTATCAATGCACATATATAAGTCACCAAAAACATCATCATATAAACTTTAATTGATTGGAAAGAAATTTTAAGGGGAGTAGTATGGTGACCACAAGCCCATCAATCCTGATGAATTAAAGCGTACTAATACAATAAAAGAAAACTACTTAATGATTTAAATACATGCATGACCTTCTTACTACTCTAATATCTTCGTATGGGGTGTATATTGTGATGCTTCTTCGACTGAATTCGTCTCCTTAGGGTTTTGTTGCACTCCAAATTCGTTTATGTCTTGGGGTATTTATAGTTTCCGTCTGATGGCACGATGCGGAGCATCGAGTAATTAGGTGCGGCGCATTGACAACTTCACGTGAGGTCCAAGATTAATATATTCTGGAATAGCCGTACACCGTCTTCAGATGCAGCGTATCTTGATCTTTATGCGGCGCATGTCATTCAGTGTCTTGGATTGTATCTGGTGAAGTCTCGATAGTGATACACCGTATGTCAAAAATGTAATGCGCCGTATCTGGAGTAGAACAAGCTTGATCTTCTTCGTTGACCAAAAGTTTCATATGCGGCGCATGATAGTCAGGCAATGGTCTTCGAATTCATCTAAGTATGATGTTGCGGCGTATCTGTCTAGAACGATATGGCACATCTCTTGGATTTCAGTAGACTTTTGACATCTTGCTAATTTTGCTCCATATTTCGTCCAAAATCTCCAAGTTTCATCAATTACTTGTTTTTACCTGAGAATTACTTAAGTAAACGATTAAGTATTAATTCTCAAAAATAATATAATAAAACAAATCAAATATATAGGATAAATGAAGATAATAATATGTACTTATTTGATGTTATCAAATATCCCCCCACTTGAACTTTACTTGTCCCCAAGTAAACTCTAGATTAATAATTATGAAAATGTATCCTAAAATGTATTAAAAGTTACACCCCAACGCTCTTTCACTAATAGCGAAATTGATACTGCAAATATGTAACAACCGTGATTTTTGCAGGTTAGTTTGACTAATAGTCTCGACCTATTTAACTTTTACTTGGTGTGATTTATGTGATATGTGTGGTATATGTGTGATATAGGAGAGTTTTAGCACTAAATCCCTTTGCGTGTTTTTATTGTTGTGAGTGTAATGTTGATATTGCTATAAGTTTATTAAGATCGCCTTAGTGGTGTAGAAATGACTTGTGTGGTTTTGGTGGTTTTGGTGTATATATATATTTGTGTGAGAATCTAGTTATGGAAACTTTATTTTGAAAATGAATATTTTCCGAGTCGTTGTAAAAACGAAGGTTTAACGCGTAAGACGTTAGGTATCGTTACAGGTTGTTATAAAATATAAAAAATATAAGGTTTTGAGTGTAATAAATAAATTTAATAAAAAAATATGTATAGGGGGGGGGGGGGGGGGCGATTAGGGGTAAACAAGAGAAAAGGAAACCAAAATTTATTTCAAAAATAATTTTTAAGCTTTAAGGTTATCCCTAAATATTATAAATACAAAATCAAGACTCCCCTACCTCCTCTTTTGCTTGTACGGTCGACCAAGGGCGAAAAACACAAGAATAAAAAGTTAGGGTTTTATTTGTGAAGCTATAATCAAGAATCAAGGTATAATTTTCAATATACATGTTTAATTAATTAATGTAATTCATGTAATATTAATTATGATGGATTTAGGGTTTATGTTTTTCTGTAAATTTTTGATATAAAACCTAATGGGATCAATAATTAGTGATATTATAATGATTGGTGTAAAGATTTGGTCGTTAAACGCGTTAGTTTATGAGTTAGAGTTTTCGCAGATTTGTAAGAATGTAAAGATACGAGTATATTTAATACATGGTAACGAGTTATTGCATGAATTTTGAGTCTAGATTATAGTACAGAGAAATAGCTTTCCAAAAAGTCCGACCACAATTGATTTCGAGATCCGGAAGTCAGTCTATTGATTTTTGCAAGAAAAGGTGTCAAAGCTGTTAAACCTGGACAGATTTAGGGTGAAAGTTTAGAGGGTAAAGGAGGGTCTTAAAGGGTAATGAGGCTTAGCCCTTCTGGATTATGTGAGTTTTATGTTTACTTTGACTCCTGTGCGAAGGGCTTGTGTTTAAACGTTGTAGAAGTGTGATTCTTAGGTCAAAACTTTTTGGTGTGCGTTCAGATCCGAATCTGGGTAGTTTTCAAGTTTGATTTTATTAAGAATACTTGTGTGTGTTTTTAGATCATGGACTTCTAGTAGTACCTTGTATACATCCAAGGGACCATGGTGAATTTTTGGTGTGAGTTGTGGATCTATTTTTTTCCTAATTTCATGTGGGTAGAAGTACCCCAAAATTCTACGTATTTTGGAAAGGTGTTTGCAAGGGATTTAGTGAGTGTAGATGATTGGTAGTATTTAGTATAGAGTCTAGGTAAACTACAGTGGTTCATATAGCCTTTAGACATCCATCATATGTGTGTTACATGGGCTATAGCTTTTAGCTTGGTCGCGTGTAATGTGGGTTTATTTTGTTGTATAGATTTGTAATTGTTTAATTGGAAGCTGCAAAGACTGAGGTGAGTTCATAGTCCCCTTTTTACTTTGTTTTAAACTTGGGATGGGAATGATGCTTGTGTTAAATACTTTTTAAGTTACTGTGATTATGTGTTTAATAATTGCATGGACTTGTAAGTGGTTATCGTATATATGCTACGTGTTATGATATTGCGGTGTGATTATTTTGTGTAGTCCAATTGGAGGAATGTTAATTCCGTTATTCGTTTGTACAATCCAATTGGTATTGATTATGGTGTACTTGGATCGGTGGGCACGTTCCGTCCCAATAAATGTGGTTATGGTATTTGGATCGGTGGGCACGTTCCGTCCCAATTATTGCTTTAAGATGCGTTAGTGGATTGGTGATTGCTTTATGTTAGTGTATTGTGATGATATCCATGAAGTTACACTCGCGTTTCTGCCTTGGCGAGGTGTGACAAAATACATGGCTAGCTTGTTCGATAATTAACTTTTGTAACTTAATGGCCTGTATGTAATATTAAGAGGTTTTTTGTTGCTACAATGAAAGTTTGTAAACCATTGATTGTTGCAACAAAATGTAAAGTGTGGCTACAATGAATATTTATGCTATCTGTTATATAGCATATGTTTTGGATACCAAATTTCGAGTTTTGTATGTAATTGATGTGAACTGAAGTGTGTTTGTGTTTGCGTTTGCGTTAGGGGCTTCACATTGACTGTTTTACTTGGGCTACCGTACAAGTATCATGGGCCAAATGGGGTAAAAATCAGGGTATTCACGAATCGGGTAATATGAACGGGAACCGAAAACTGAAACCAAACCAAATTTGTCAAAACCAAACTTAAACTTTATTATTACATTCTTACATAGTAAGCCGTCTTGATAAGAATTGAACTCCGGTAACTTTTTGGTCAAGATATAAGATGAGTTAGGTTATTCGTAAGCTACTTGTGATCGGTTCGTTAAAAGCTTGAAATGATTTGAGGTCAAATGAGTATGGAGCATAGCTCGAGTGTAGTTTATGGCTCATTTCGTAAACAAGCAAGTTAGGAAAACGATTTTGAGACTAGTGTGTGTGCTTAAGAAGCTGAACTCGAGCTAAACTTCATTTCATTTAAGCTTGTCGTCAAAATAACTCGAGCTTTAACTTGTGAAATCAGTCATGAGCCGAGCTTGAGCAGTTTACATTTTCTTTATGTAAGATAGAAGCATACGTAACCAAATGGGTAAGTGAATGACATTAAACATTCCACGCATGGCTTCTTGAGTTTATTCGTGCACTCACTTTTTTTTTATTTTTACGTGCTTCAAGTTTGACATTTTTTTTTTTTTAAATTTATCTTTAAGTTTGCATCTTGTAAAAGATATGAGGTCTTAAATATGTACATACGCTTTTAGGGTGTTTTCACTTGCATATAAAAACTGCCCTTGTAAAGTTATAAATTTAAACGTTGTGCAATTCTTATCTTTTACTAGTCTTTAGTTGTATCCACCTTTTACATAGTACGTTAACGTGAACTCTCGTGTTGTATTAGTATTATTTTTATTGGGCTACCAAGCTAAAACTTTAAAATACCATGCGTGTGTTCTTCATAATACAACCTTTTACTGAACTCATAATATATACGGTATAGTTAAATACCATTTGTGTAGTTAAATCAGTTTGGAAGTTAGTAATTAACGTGTCTAACAACAAAGTCAAATGAGATCTTTCCTCAAAATTAAACGCATAGATTATTAGTTTATGATATGCTCAAAGTTACAAACGATGAAAAGATACGTGCACTATAGTGTTTGCTATTAATTCAAAACTTACGACACAAATCCAAAATGCAAGTCAACCACAATGTCAACACTAGTTATACTCACAACATAATTAAGAATGCACTAACTTAAACCGAAGAAGTCTAGATAATAATGTTTGCCGAGAACATAGTTTTTGCCTTGTCTTGTATATAAAACTCGTTTGAAGGTGTGTGAGTGGATAGAAATGTGAACTCCTGGCTTTTTTGTGTGTATAATTGTTGAAAATGCTATTGTACCTTGTATTTCTAGATGTCCCACATTGGTAGGCGATGAAAAAGAAAGATAGTTTATAACTACCAACATGTTTTGTTAGAATAGGAAATCGTACATGTGTCATGTATCAATGTTACATCACATAAAATACGCTTTTTGTCAAATTAGTTTTTTAAGAATAACTACTTTAAGTTTTTGACAATCGATAAACATTATACAATATAAATTTAATAATGCATTGCTTATATAACCCATAAATAATAGTATAACGCTTACAGAAAAGCAAACAAAAAAAGTTAAGACCTATGAGGTTTTCCAAATTTAGTTAAGCACTTAAAACCGATAAAGAAGCCAACACAAACACACTTCACATAGCGGATGTTTACGATCGATTTACAACTCATGTAACATCTACTCCTTATTAATGTGGAGCGGTTTGGGTTTTCTTTTCAAACTTCTTATGTGCAATAAGATAAAAGTGTACGTGAACCATGCACCAATTCTTCAGCTAATTTCGTCGTTCACACTTTGTACATAGACTCACATTATTACAGTTTGACATAAGGCTTGTACTCGTTGTCCATCTTGATTACACAACCATCATTGTTATATACTTTGTAGTTATTATAATTAAGTCACGTTTTTTTTTTAATTTTTTGGGATTTAAGTATGAGTTTATATATTTGTTCTCTACTTTTGCATCTTTGTAGGATGGAGATGGGGTTATACTTACATTAGTTCTCGTTTCATCATATAAATGACTAAATTAAGAATTACAAATTAATTGGATGCTATAAATCAACAAATAAGAATCTTTTTAACCATAAAATGATTTAATGTTCAAAATAAAATGTAACAAATTAATACTTTAAATATCATGAACTAAAGCTTTTGCCAAAAAAGAAAAAAAAAATAAAAAATTAATGAATAATACATCAATAACAAAATATTAATATAAATTTACCTGTTCAACATGACTTTAGGATATAAGCTACCAAGAATTTATTTCTACTACCGATGTGGGATTAGAAAGGAGCTTTTATCAAAAAAATGTATACAATACGGTTTACATGATCCACAGTTCTTTAAATTCACACATTTCACCAATGTAAAATGATTTACTTCATGCATTGCTGCGTGTATTATTATTTATTTTGGGTCACCAAGCCAAAATGTACGTGAACATACCGTGTTCTCTTCATAATGCAACACCCTTACGGCTTTTCCTGGACTCGTAATGTACATTGTACGACGCAACACCATTTGTCTATCGGCTTACTGATTATATTAATTTGGATGTTAGTAAAGCGTTTAACCAAAAAAAAAAAAAGTCAAACCCCAAGTCTTAGATTCTATCCACGCCATCAGTCATCATGTACAGGCAACAACCACCGCACACCACCACCCACCGCTGTCAACCACCACCGTCTCACCACCACAAATAATGCAAAACGTTATAACCTCAGGCACACTAAAATCTATGACCCGGATATATCCGGCCAAGGGAAAAACTTGTTTGCCTAGTCAAAGCAAAAACTCATCTCAAGATATGAAAAGTTCTGAGCAAATCATAGGGAACCCTTCACTTAATAATATGTTAGTCAAAAAGAGAAACGCGGATGCGATAGACTGCCCAGCTTTTCTAAGCCACAAGATTCCTAAAAGAAATGGTGGTGGGCACGGTTTCGTGGGCACCAAAATCAGTAGTAATTTTATGCATGACCGTAATTCTATGATGACATTCATCACGCTGTGGAAGGATAAATGCAAAACTGTACATGAAGTTTGTAGTTTCTTGCCATTTTAACAGTAGTCCGATATTTGTATGGTTATTGTTTCAGACCCTGTGTCTTTAGATAGTTTCCAGTCATTTATATGCCTAGCTAATAGCATCTTCTGTTAATATTTGGTAAGCCATAAAGCAGATGCTTATGTTCTACGAATTAGATAGTTTAGAGATTCCAAAAGACGTATATAGCTCAACTGTGCATGTCCTATCCTCTAGTTGGATTGATAAACGTTGCGGTTAGTCAATCATTAGAATTCTTGTCATCATATATTCACTGTATTTTGATGATTAAACTCTATTACAGGTTTATTAAACTTGTAATGAATGGTGTAACCTTAAAGAGAGAGCAGACATTACCTATATTATTTAAAAGCTTGCATGTCCCATCATCTATTGGATGTGCCAGTAGCACAAGCTTCAATTCACATGATTTTTCAAAAACTGAAAATCTAACCTTTCGAATGTTGAGAAGTTGCTACCTTCTAAGTTAGATAAAGAAGGTTCTCTAAAAGCCTTTAAGGATGTTGCTGAAAGTAACAAAAACAGTCCGGTCTCGAAAAGTGTAAACAGCATCTCTGAAACACATTGTTCTTCTAAAGATGCCATTGAAGCCTTCCTTAGGGCTCCGATGTTATCAAATTGGGATGTTTTATTTGCCCCATCACGTTGCTCACTTGCCACATGGTTATGAAGCGAGACAACTCACAAAGGCCAGAGTTACTTTTTTTGGTGACCAATAACGGGACAACTGGAATGTGATACGTGTTGATCATACTATACATCCACAATGGATTCGTTACTAGAAGCTTCCAGTCATGTGACAACTGGCAATTTAGGAAAACAATTTACAAACCTGCATTACTTTAAAATTTATGATTTTTAGAATATTTGAAAAGTTTATTCGTGATGAGATTTGTAAACGTTGAAATGTGATTTTAAACCTTGAGTTATTTATGGAAGATGATTATTAATTATTGGTTTAGTTTGGTACATTCGTGATAATTTATTTTTGAGATATTTATTTGGCACTACATTGACTCCGGCACTAGGATAACCTAACAATTTTATATATTTTAAATGTTTGGTTCGGTTATTTTATATTTTTGAAACGTATCGCGAGATTTTTGAATATTTGGAATGAGCTCGGTTCGGGAGAGTTGTTTTACTTTAAATGAGTTTCGGGTTTGGTCCGTGTATTCTACACCTAAGCTACTTAACCCACCTTACCACTAATATTATTATTATTATTATTATTATTATTATTATTTTTAATAAGAGTAAATACTAAAATCGTCCTTGTGAACCTGGACACAAACACAACCAACACCCATCTTCACTAACTCTCTCTCTCTCTCTTGAAACAACAACACCACCGCCACCTTCAAACACCATTACCGCCGCCACCGCCCCCCTCCTAAACAAACTAACACCACCATCATCACCACCTTGTTCCGATCTATCTTTTGGTATAAGTCACGCGCCTTAAAACCTACTTTTTCACCACGTACGAATCATCATAACCTCTTAAACATCACCATTTTCGTTTAATATTGTTGGGTTTTTATAGAAATCAAGTTTTGAAGCCATTTGGAAGGTGAGTGGCCACGACATCCTTGTTGTGTGCCTCGATTCATGCTTAAATCTGTGAGTACACGGGTTGTTTTTGTTGGGTTTTGAGTTTTACAAATGGGAAATGAAGTTTTGTTAAAGATTTGATGGTTTGGTATCCGGGTGGGTCGATTTGATGTTGATTGGTGGAAGGATTTGATATTTGGGATGTCGATTGGTGGATTTGAGGCTCGGTTTGAGCTTAGCCGAGACCCAAGGGGTCTCGAAGTCGTGTCTTGGATGGCTCGTTAGCCATGTCGAGACCCATATGGCCCTCGTTGCTATCTTGTTGTTGTTGTTTGGTTTTGGCTGACGACCCATGAGGTCCGTTTGACTTGTTTTGGCTCGACTTGAGCAAGACCGTGACCCTTTGGGTCCGGTCGAATATTGTTGTTACTTGGGATGTTATGTGACCACTATGGTCCGATTGGTTGGCTCGTATGGAGCAAGCCGAGACCCAAGAGGTCTCGGGTGATATCACGTTTCGTGTGGATTAATATTTGACTCGGGTTGACTTGGTAAATCAACCCGTAAATGTGTTATGTTATTTGGTTGCCCTTTATGATTGTCGGATTATTTTGTTGATGAGATTGTTATTATTTTGAATCATGGTACTTTTGGACTTGGGATATTTGATTATGGAGTTGTGTTGACGAAGTGGTATTGGGAACCGATTGTGAGACGGTCAATTAGATGACGGAGATAGGTTAGTCGGGTGCATCGGACCCTATTGTTGTAGCACGTGATTGGGATTGATTTGGACGGAGTTGGATTATTTGTTTATGACTTGGTTATTTTATTCTTGGACTTGGACAATGAGCCGAGAGTGATGACTCGGACATGTGACCAACTCATATAACTCGATAAATAATTATAATAAACGTTAATAATAAAACTCGTAATAATATTATTGATAATATAATCGTTTATATAAGTATATAGACGTGATAAACGTATGTATAAATATATAAATGCGTATATTAATAATAAAACGATCACGAATAAACATTATAATAACGTGACGATAATTATTGTACTATGTGAATAGTGTAATAAATGTCGGGAGCGTTATTATAAATAAATAACTATAAATGATGACGAAATATAATATGCTGGAAAATCATTAAATAAAATGTTTCTTTTAATAAATTAGGAAAACTATCGAGTTATACGGGGTTGTGGTCACTTAAGTCCAAGTGGACTTTATTTTATTATGTGACTTTTGTGTTGTCACGGATATATGACGATTAATATATCTATTTTCTAGAACTACGTAACTTATTTAATCGACGGGTTAAATAGGTCTATTTAGCTATATAAAATGAATATATTAATGGGCATCGCATCCTACGACGCCCATAGGTTATGGTACGTGTATTGGAATGATGAATTACTAAATATCTCGTTGAGTTGGCTAAATTGACGAATTTGGCAAATTTGACGATATATATAGGGAATTTATTGGACTACGATACTTACCAAATAGTATTCTTTGTGCTATGTGATTTAAGTTGGGTATAATCTTAGTGTGATGTATTACGTAAATAAATATGGGGGATTACCAAATCGACGGATTTGATAAACTTCGATGATATATTTAAATAATATATTTGACTAATATTAGACCTATAGATTGTTTATTATTCTTTTCGTTGTGGCTTCTTGGATTGAGTTGTGTTGACCCTCCACCCACATGGATACCAAACGTCAAACTCCAAATTAATATGAGGCTAATACGAGAAATGGATTTTTGGAAAGTAAAATGGAATACGTTCGGGATTGGGAATATTTGATCTTTGAGGAAATGATTCTGAACACGTTTATATTGTTAGGAAGAGTCTGTAATTGCCGTTATCTGAGTTGCTTTACGTCTTTCATCTATCGATTTCTTTTGCTGATTGCTGGACTTGAGGTGAGTCATAGCCCCACTTTTACTCTTGAACCTTGTTTTCAATACTTGGGGTGAGAAACGTGCAAATTGTTTTATGTAGACTATTATCGCTTTATTTATTTTAAAACTTGTTATGCTTATAGAACTAGGTAGGTTATAGAGCGAGACCTAGTCCCGAACTAGGTGAGCTATTGATTTTGTTAGCCTCGCTATTTTATTAAGATAACGTCACACAAGTGAAATGGACTAGATATGTAGCTAGTAGTAACTACAGGGACTATTAGTGGTCATTAGGCAAACTTATCATGTAATGAGCCTATAAATACCCCTCATGACTCTCCATGAGGGGTGTGGGAAATTATGTGTATCATTAATAAACCATTATTCACCACCCTCTCTCTACTTTCTCTCACTAGAAAGATGAATCCTTTCATCTTCTTTGATCAACCTAGACCTCCCGAACCACATGAATCATACATATTTAAGGTCCTACAATTGGCATCAGAGCTACGGTGTTTGTTTTTCTTGATTTTTGTGGTTCGAATACATATTTGAAGCTGTTTTTCCACGTTTTTTTTAGATCTGGAATTTTTTTTCCTTATCTTTATTTATAACAGTTTCTTCTCATGTGTCTTGTATCAAAATATGGTCAAAACAAAAAGTAAGTCACAACTGTTTTTTGTCGTTGATGTGTAGGGATTGCACCAGGCTTTACCTCTCGAGTGATCTCGAGAAGTTTACAACCCCCACCAGGCAGTGTACCTGATCGTTGTAGTATAGTATAGTGACAAGTACCGGGGGATTGATCGTTCAGCTAGGAATAGTGTCGCTAGGATTAGAAAACCTAATTACTAGTTCTAGATATGAGAGATGATTCTTTTTGTATTTTTATATTTTTTAGAAAGCAAGTAAATATCTCGGGTTTTGAAGGATTTGGGCAGAATTAGTTGCTAGTCAACTAACCCAATACTAAGATGCAATCAAAATAAAATACTAGAAATGAAAATAAACTAATTTAAACTAAGGTTGTGAGCAATAAGTGGAGAAATGTGTTTACTTAGATTTCATTACTCCCTAGATATCTTTTACACGTTAATTACTTGTTATAGTTGCGTGGATGACGGATTGTATTCCTTAATACCATTCATGGGGTGGCGTACTTAACTCCCCAATCCTATGAGTGCCTACTTCACTCCTATGTCGAGCCGGCTAACAAGCTCCTAACATGGGATCATTATAATTTACTCATGCATTAAATACAACCAATAAAACCTAGTACACATCGGTTCATGTTTCCTAAGACGTTCAAGCATGTTACCAATTGGAGATCTGCCGGTTTTCTTAAGCCTAACATTGAAATCATTCATCCAATACAACCATAAACAAGTAATCAACACATAATCAACATCTAGGTTTCATTAGATCTAAGCAAACACAAGATAAATCTAGCCTAGCATGGTGGAATCAAGACAAGCACAAGATATAGACAACCAACACATAGACATATTGATTGAATTAAAAGAACACTTATCTCAATAGCACATGTAAGCATTCAAGGGCTGAAAACCCTTGAAAAAGCTGTAAAATTCGTGTATGGTTCATCCTTAGGGTTTCTCCAAACTTGTTCCTTCTAATGAATGAAAATTAGAAAACTATATATAGATAATTGAGGCTGACGGCGTCAAGAACAACCTTGTGACGCTGTCATCTCGCCGCCAAAAGAATCCTCGGACTGCCTTGATCTACATCTGACGCCATCATGTATTACACTTTTCCAGGTCGTCACGTATTTAACTCTTGACGCTCTTCCTTGTGACGCCTTCATTTCTGTACTGGGCCGTCATGATTTTTACTCTTGACGCCGTCAGGAAAATGCTCTTGAAGCCGTCACACACTGCTCCCAGCTTGGAAAATTAAGTCTTTGGCGTTTTCTTCACTTTTATGCTCCAAAAACGTCTGAATTGCTTTCTTTTCCAGATTTCACTCCCAAAGTACCTAAAATCACAAAAGGAACGATTTAGGGCGATATTTGATCAAATAAATTCAATTCCGGGCTTAAATGACCCCCTAAAAGTGGTTCATTTTTCGCCTCATCATATACCCTTACACTTGAGATTTGCTTGTCCTCAAGCAAATGCGCTTTTATTCTAGTCAAAATACATGTTAGGGGTCATTTAACACTAATATAAAAGTAATTACAACAAATAATCGTTCCACTAAAGACCAAAGACAAGCACGGAGGTCATATACTAGCACCTCACAAATAGTGTTTAGATACTCACATCTCTCGGGTGTAATAAAGTATAAATTACAATATGGACACGGAAGATATCTCTCACTACCTGTCATAGCAAAATAGATTACCATAGGCTTGGGAAAGGATCAAACCTCCACCACATGGCGTAAGCACCAAGGATAAACTATCAAAGAGGTCTTTTAAAGGGTTGTAATGTTAGGTGTAGGGATATGAAATACACGGTTTTGTTGGATATAGGCAGTCTTTACTGGTGGGAGTTAACAATCTTGGTCAATTACATGTACAATATGGCGTTGCTAAGCCAAGACTAGACTCGACTTAAGCTAATAAATGAAAAATGACAAAAACATAAAACAAACATAGAATGAAACGAGATGGTAGTCCGTATGTTTTTCTCTCTTTTTTTTCTTATTTTTTTTTTTTTTTTTTTTTTTGCATACACTCTTACCCTACCATCCAAAATAATATACCGTAAGGAATGAACATTCCCCTTACACTTGAATTTTTACATACTTTACAATAAACTAAACTAATGACTCGAATTAAGAAAATCAAAACACTTTGAGTACTTTTAAGATTAACGTACATATGGGGGTAATATATGATGTTCTTCCCCATTACTCCATAAAATAAGTACTTTACCCATAAGTCCCAATCGTCCCAAAACAATATGTACAAGGATATGACTCGACTTAGCAACCATGTAATCAATTAGATAGTTAACTTAGGGTTTAAACATGTAACAATAATGCACTAAAGATGAGTGCATACACGGAAGGCTAAGGCGATTTGGTTGTACATTTAAGTGGGGTGTAACAAATTCTTCCTTTAAGTAAAATGCTTAAAGTTAGAAACGAAAGGATAGGCTCGGAGGGGTGTACTAGGGGTTTCGTATACTAAAAATGAGTACAACGCTAAGGGTGTGGGAAAAATTAGTTGACTTAACTAGCCAAGTAATATGACTTAAATGGTCAAGTAATTATGATACGGGTTTAACACAAGGGTGATCCTAATGCCTCTTATCATGTAGTAAATCCTACTACACGAATGTAGTCTCACTAGCGGTCTCGGGATGCATCACTAACGCAAGTTCTAGAATCTAAATGCTACCGGTACACTCATAAGCACTAATAGTGAATGCTTTTCCTATCAAATCTAAAGGCGAACCTCACATATTTGGGTGGAAATTTTTTCTGAAAGTACGATTATGTGCTAGTCATACAATCTCCTATCCATGAGACGCTTGCTATGGCTAAAGTTTCACTCCTAAATGTTGTAAAAAAATTTAAATTTGACGCTAAAATTGCACTAACAAGTATTTCTCATAGTTTTATTACACATCTACTATCAAACAAACAAACTCAAGCGAAAGTATATCTGTAAGGTATCATCATTTTACCCTCTCCTTACACTTAAGATGAACATTGTCCCCAATGTTCAAGTAAAGAATGTAAAAGTGAAATAAGTAAAACAAATGAAATCAAATACTCCCCTGATTCGCTCGGTATGGATAATAAGGTGGCCAGGTTAGATCTTCCTCCAAGAAAATGAACAATCAAAGCTTCCCTTCCAGAATAATAATCATCTTCTTGTCATACATAACCTGTAAATCCTGAGAAAACAAACAAGACAACCTCGCATAAAATCGACGGCAATCTACATAAGTTACTAAATCCTAGAAAACAAAATAAGATATAATGCTTGTGGAATGAAGTTTGCAGATTTCCTGGAGATTATAAAACTTAATAATTCAACAAAAACTTTAAAACTTCGTTAGAAAAACAAAACCGGTAAAATTTCCAGATTTTTACACATGACGCCGTCAAGAGCAAGCTCATGACGCCGTCAGAAGTGACCTGCAGAAATTCTTATGTTAAGTTTTCGGAAAATTTCTGGAAAAACTTGGTCCTACTTCCTGGAAAATCCTGCAAAACTTCATTATGACTCAATACAGGCATTTGACTCCAACAAATACGAATATACATGTTCACTTAATATTGTGGAGAATCATGATCGGTTTGTTTCTTAAAAACATATTTGGGGTTTCCCCTTACACTTATCTTTTGCAAAAATACCTTTAGGTGGAGTTAAGACTAGGCCAAAACAACAAAGTAAAGTATTTCCACTTTTTTAGTTTAGAAACATGATCTACCAACAATAAAAATAAAGCATGCATACGGAAGCAAATAACAAACAAACAAAATAAAATCACACAAAGCATGGGTTGCCTCCCAAGAAGCGCTTTTCTTTATTTACGAGTCTTGTAGCTAGACTCAAGGTCATGGGTTACTACGTGACCTCATCGTTGGTTTCACTCTCTAGGTCGTCTTCTAAACTAGTATCGCTTTCATAGTGTAAGTACTTCGGGTCTTCGAACTCGAAGACATCTTCTCGATACTTAGAATCAAGCTTACTAACATCCTTAAAGAATCAACATGATAAATCAGAAGTGTTCTTGCACCCTCTCCGAACATCTTCATCACACAAAATAAGTTAGGAACTTATCCTATCAAGCCCGTCACAATCGATTTCCTTAAGGTCTTTTCTCTTGTACGGCGTTTGGTATGAAACCCTCCTAATTCCATCAGCAAAGGTCATGATTCCGTTCCGGTCATCAACTATCAAATTAGTGATTTCACAAAAGGGTGCCCCAAAAACGACTTGTGATAGCCTAGGGTCGACATAGTCTTCGATGTTGTCCACAATCGTGAATTCCATAGTGAATGCCATATTTCCTACGAACACCTGGATTTCATGATCTTTACAAACCACTTTCTCTCCCTTGTAAATCATTCCCCATCTGCAGATATTGTTATAATGGAATAGGGACATAAAATTTCTTAGGCATGAATATGTTAATGTAGACGTTATCGAAGTACTTATGACCGATCATGCAGGGAATTTTGAGATTATTCGGATCACGCCTCCTTATCTTCCCCGATTCTCTGTCCCTTGATCCATATAGATTCCCCTCAATGGAAGGACGATACTCGTATACCTCCTCATTACCCCTACGCAAAATTACCTTCTTAACACCATTGGTGAACAATGCACTTCCATCCTTCTCATCAAGGATTACTCCCGATTCATTGATAAATGGTTTCCCAAGAACAAGGTTGGTTAATGTTCGATTGGTGAGAGGGTCCACGTCATCGACAACGGTGAGGGCAATATTTTAAACAAGTTCTCTAATCATAATTGATTGATTTCTTATTACCCTTGCATTATCGACTCTCTTGCACACTATGCGTTCTGGGAAGGCTTCTTGGTATAGGGAAATGGGTATTATGTTGTTTGGGAAACTAGGATCTATATCACTATCGGTTAAGAGTTTTTCCTTAATGGTGCAGGAGATCTTAAAAACTTTAGGGTTGTTTTCATTAGTCCTATCGCTACTCCCACTGGTAACATCCTCCATTTTTCTCTCGGGCTCCTCTAGAATAGATTTACCCAAAATGGGTGGACTTCTCGTATGCTCTTCCGATCTCTCTTTCCCTTCATCCGATTTGCTAGATTCTTGCGCGGCGAACTGCTCGGATGAAGTGGTAGGACTTCTGGCCAAATCGTGGTCCACCCTTGAGGTCTCATCTTTAGTTGTATGACCAATTTTTTTAGTTTGTTGTTGGTTCAGGTTAGGTGTAGAAGCAGATATCGTGGTGATGGTGTTCACGAAATGGATTGGTCCTAGGGGGTTGACAGGTTCTTTTTCTTTTGGTGATAGATGTTTGAATAGTTTACTAGTACTTTTTATTTTCACAGGGGAGGTTGGCGGACTCATGATGGTAACAGATTTGACCTCATCAACGTGAATAGGTTTATTAACAGCATGCTCTTTGATAGCAGTTAACAGCTTACAAATCTTGTTATTCATATCGCACTGCTGTTGTCTAAATTTAGCCTCGAGCGTAGAGAGTTGTAATTATTGAGATAGAATGAATTTTCGCAAAGCATCTTCACAGCTTTTCCTAGGAATGCTTTGTGATGGAACATGCTCGGACCAAGTGAGTGGTGAGGAGTCATTAAAGGATACGCTCCGCGTTTGGTACCCTCTGAAATTAGGTTTATCCTTCCATGCCTCATAGGCCTCGTCAGAAGTCCGAGGGCCTCGACCCACGTGTGACGATGTGAATTCGTTATAACCACGTTTTGGAAGCTCCATGCATTTATGAGTCTCGTGAGGGCCATTACATAATTTACATGTAGAAGCGATTCTACTTACTTGGCTTGAAGGCTTTTGAGCTTCGTAAGATTTCATGAGAGACTTGACTCGACCTTCAAGTTCCATGATCCTACGGTCGGGAGTGCTAGAGTTATTCGCAGGCAAAGATATTGCCTTGACCGTTTTGTTCAAATCACGGGGATCATTCCAACTTTCGTTGTCATAGAGAGCAAGATCTTCTATGAGTTCCCATGATTGTTCCGCACTTAGATCACGTAGCTTACCACCGGCCGATTGGTCAATGGCTCACCTCGTGGAGAGATCGATATGGTCATAAAAGATTTGGACTTGGAGCCAAAGATCTATGCCATGATGAGGGACTTTTTGGAGTAAGTCCTTGAAACGAGTCCATGCTTCATAAAGAGATTCATTTTGACGTTGTTGGAACATCAAGATGTCATTTCTAAGCTTAGTAGTTCTCCCCGGTGAGAAAAATTGAGCAAGGAAATGAGTGGTGAGATCATCCCATGTGGTGATGGATCCTGCGGGTAAACGCTCAAGCCATTGACTAGCTTGATCCCGTAGAGAGAAATGGAATAGGCGTAATCGGGTTGTCTCTCTAGTTTCAACATCTAGGTCTATGGAGTCTACGATTTTATGGAAGTCCTTAAGATGTTGACTTGGATCTTCGGAACGAAGTTCATGGAATGCACATCCGCTTTGCACCAACTAGATGGTGTCGGATCGCAAGGGGGTCACATTGGCTCCGGTGAGCTCAATGGTGTTTCGGTAGCCTTGGTGGGTAGGTCGGGAATACTCTCCTAACGTTCGGGGCCTAAGAGGTTCTAGTGGTGGGTTTTGTTGTGGTGGGATGACGGGTTCAAAGATGTTCCCATCGTCCATGATGTCGGGTGGTGAAAAGTTACAAACAAAAACACAAAGAAATAAGATAGACTAAAGAAAACCTAAAAATAAAAATAAAATCTTACTAGAAAGGAATCTAGCAAGTAGACCTAATAAAAAGAAATTCTAACCTAGACAATAACTATTCCCCGGGCTGCGGCGCCAAAAACTTGATGCGTAGGGATTGCACCAGGCTTTACCTCTCGAGGGATCTCGAGAAGCTTACAACCCCCACCAGGCAGTGTACCTGATCGTTGTAGTATAGTATAGTGACAAGTACCGGGGGATTGATCGTTCAGCTAGGAATAGTGTCGCTAGGATTAGAAAACCTAATTACTAGTTCTAGATATGAGAGATGATTCTTTTTGTATTTTTATATTTTTTAGAAAGCAAGTAAATATCTCGGTTTTTGAAGGATTTGGGTGGAATTAGTTGCTAGTCAACTAACCCAATACTAAGATGCAATCAAAATAAAATACTAGAAATGAAAATAAACTAATTTAAACTAAGGTTGTGAGCAATAAGTGGAGAAATGTGTTTACTTAGATTTCACTACTCCCTAGATATCTTTTACACGTTAATTACTTGTTATAGTTGCGTGGATGACGGATTGTATTCCTTAATACCATTCATGGGGTGGCGTACTTAACTCCCCAATCCTATGAGTGCCTACTTCACTCTTATGTCGAGCCGGCTAAGAAGCTCCTAACATGGGATCATTAGAATTTACTCATGCATTAAATACAACCAATAAAACCTAGTACACATCGGTTCATGTTTCCTAAGACGTTCAAGCATGTTACCAATTGGAGATCTGCCAGTTTTCTTAAGCCTAACATTGAAATCATTCATCCAATACAACCATAAACAAGTAATCAACACATAATCAACATCTAGGTTTCATTAGATCTAAGCAAACACAAGATAAATCTAGCCTAGCATGGTGGAATCAAGACAAGCACAAGATATAGACAACCAACACATAGACATATTGATTGAATTAAAAGAACACTTATCTCAATAGCACATGTAAGCATTCAAGGGCTGAAAACCCTTGAAAAAGCTGTAAAATTCGTATATGGTTCGGCCTTAGGGTTTCTCCAAACTTGTTCCTTCTAATGAATGAAAATTAGAAAACTATATATAGATAATTGAGGCTGACGGCGTCAAGAACAACCTTGTGACGCCGTCATCTCGCCGCCAAAAGAATCCTCGAACTGCCTTGATCTACATCTGACGCCGTCATGTATTACACTTTTCCAGGTCGTCACGTATTTAACTCTTGACGCTCTTCCTTGTGACGCCTTCATTTCTGTACTGGGCCGTCATGATTTTTACTCTTGATGCCGTCAGGAAAATGCTCTTGACGCCGTCACACACTGCTCCCAGCTTGGAAAATTAAGTCTTTGGCGTTTTCTTCACTTTTATGCTCCAAAAACGTCCGAATTGCTTCCTTTTCCAGATTTCACTCCCAAAGTACCAAAAATCACAAAAGGAATGATTTAGGGCAATATTTGATCAAATAAATTCAATTCCGGGCTTAAATGACCCCCTAAAAGATGTTTATTTTTCGCCTCATCAGTCGTCCTTGTCCAAACAGTATTATACCCTGTTATTATTTGGTGACTTGTTTTGTACCATCCGTGAAAAGTGGTCATAAAAAGGGTCCGAAAACTCATCGGAATCTGCAAAAAGTCGCTAGAATCAGGTCGGAATTTCTTGTATAAGAAATTTTCGATATGTACTATTTTTCGAGATTACATTTTCGAAAAGTACTATTTTTCGAGATTATGTTTTCGAAATGTACTATTTTTCGAGAATACTCATTTTCAAAATTTTTTACGTTTTCGAAAACTCACTTTCTCGATAAATCTGTATTCTCGATAAATAACAAAGTTTCGAAAATACAAGTTAACAAAGTTTCGAAAATACAAGATACAAGTTTCGAAAATACAGATTACAAGAAGATGAAGAGCAGAAGACCACATTGACCAAATCCTTTATACCAACTCAAAGTTGTTGACTTCAGTCTATACGCATCATCAGTCCAAAAAGATACCAGAAAACAAAAAGAAAAGAAGAAGCTACAACATTTATCACAACCATATACAACAAATCTTTAACTATCCTAATCCCTTCACCTAATCTCAAGAGCAAACAACAACTATCACAATCATTAAGAGTCCTACTACATGAAAACTTATCAAGATCTCAGTTTGGTCAAACTTTTTTTCGCAAATCTTTCAAAGATTTTTTTTTAGTTTGAACATGAAACCATCATCGATCCTTTAGAAGCCAAGCTTCTTGATTAAATATCCGAACACTTTTGAGAAAGAACAACACGATTCCATGTCATTCTCTCTCTTGTTCGTTTACTGTAAACACAAGGACGAAATCAACACAACAACCTACCCGAGACCATTTTAAAATGATCTTGAAGTCGGTTCCCTTGAAGCGACGCTGTGTAAGATCGAGTACGAAAGACATCCGTTGGTTTGAGAGTTGTTCGTGGGTTGTGGTAGATACTGAACATCGGATATGATTGCTTATAAATGGGAACTGAGATTCAGATTTGTGTTAATCGGTTTTGAAAGAGATGAGATTAGCTGTGTTTTTGTGGAGTGGAGATAAAATGGTAGGCGGATTATACAAAGTGTGTAGGGCTGAGATAATAAACAATCGATTATTTGTTGTGTGGAATTTTTGGACCGTGTTTTTCACTTCAATGGAACGGGCTGGAAACAAAAATATTGGGCAATTTGGGCTGAAGTAAATGTGAACTGAGCTTGAATTTGGTTGGATCCAAAATAATATCAAAGTTATTGGGCTGAACATTGTATTATCCAATGTATTCTTTATACATTGTGTTAAAATTTTGATACTATTTGGTCATGAGTGGTATTTTGGATTATAAATCTTCACGGGGATACATAGTTCACGGTTAGAATTGTTTCGGTTCAACACAAATGACTACGGGGTTTTTGTACGGTATTATTGATTAGTGATGCGTGGGAATCGTAACAGGCTTTACCTCTCGAGGGATCTCGAGAAGCTTACAACCCCCACCAGGCAGTGTACCTGATCGTTGTAGTATAGTATAGTGACAAGTATCGGGGGATTGATCGTTCAGCTTAGGAATAGTGTCGCTAGTATTAGAAAGCCTAAATACTAGTTCTAAAGGTGAGGGATGATTCTTTTTTTGTGTTTTTATATTTTTTAGAAAGCAAATTAAAATCTCGGGTTTTGGAAGAGTGGGCGGAATTAGTTGCTATTCAACTAACCCAATACTAAGATGCAATCAAAATAAAATACTAAAAATGAAAATAAGCTAATTTATACTAAAGTTGTGAGCAGTAATTGGAGAAAATATGTTTACTTAGATTTCATTACTCCCTAGATATCTTTTACATGTTAATTACTTGTTATAATTGCATGGATGATGGATCGTATTCCTTAATACCATTCATGGGGTGGCACACATAACTCCCCAATTCTATGAGCTCTTATCTCCTCCTACACCATGCCCAACACAACTATAGGGATTGTAAACAGTGGCTGATGCATTAAATACAACCAATAAAGACCTAGTGCGCGTTGGTTCATGTTTCTTAAGACGTTCAAGCATGTTACCAATTGGAGATCTGCCAGTTTTCTTAAGCCTAACATATAAATCATTCATCCAAGACAAGAATAAACAAGTAATCAACACATAATCAATATCTAGGTTTCATTAGATCTAAGCAAACACAAAAGAGATCTAGCCTAGCATGATAGAATTAAGATAAGAACATGATATAGACAACCAACACATAGACATATTGATTGAATTAGAAGAACACTTATCTTGATTAATCATGCAAGGTATCAAGGGGTTGGAACCCTTGAAAAACCTGTAAAGTTACACCAAAATCGTACTTAGGGTTTCTCCCAAAACTTCTCTCTTTAAATGTGAAAAATTAGAAAACTATATATAGAAAAATAGGTTTGACGGCGTCAAGAGTAATCTTGTGACGCCGTCACCTCGCCGCCAAAACAATCCTCGGACTGCCTAGATCTACTTCTGACGCCGTCAAGACTTATATACTTCCAGGCCGTCATGACTCTTTTACTCTTGACGCCCTTCCCACGTGACGCCGTCAAAACTCTTCTGGGTCGTCATGGAAATTCATGAAATTTGCTCTTGACGCCGTCAAGGTGTTGCTCTTGACGCCGTCACCTACTGTTCCCAGCATGGAAAATTAAGACTTTGGCGTTTTCTTCACTTTTTTGCTCCAAAAACGTCCGAATTGCTTCCTTTTCCAGATTTCTCTCCCAAAGTACCTAAAATCACAAAAGGAACGATTTAGGGCAATATTTGATCAAATAAATTCGGATTCGGGCTTAAATGACCCCCTAAAAACGGATCATTTTTCGCCTCATCATATACCCTTACATTTGAGATTTGCTTGTCCTCAAGCAAATGCGCTTTTATTCTTCTCAAAAGACAAGTTAGGGATCATTTAACACTAATATAAAAGTAATTACAACAAATAATCGTTCCACTAAAGACCAATAGACAAGCACGGAGGTCATACGCAAGCACCTCACAAATAGTGTTTAGATACTCACATCTCTCGGGTGTAATAAAGTAATTACAATATGAAAACGGAAGATATCTCTCACTACCTGTCATAGCAAAATAGATTACCATAGGCTTGGGAAAGGATCAAACCTCCACCACATGGCGTAAGCACCTAGGATAAACTATCAAAGAGGTCTTTTAAAGGGTTGTAACGTTAGGTGTAGGGATATGAAATACATGGTTTTGTTAGATAAAGGAAGTTTTACTGGTGGCGAGTTAACAATCTTAGTTAATTACATGTACAATATGGCATTGCTAAGCCAAGACTAGACTCGACTTAAGCTAATAAATGAAAAATAACAAAAACATAAAATGAACATAGAATGAAAAGGGATGGTAGTCCGTATGTTTTTTCTCTTTTTTCTTTTCTTTTCTTTTTCTTGTTTTTTTCGATTTTTTTTTTTTTTTTTTTTTTTTTTTTTTTTTTTTGCATACACTCTTACCCTACCATCCAAAATAATACATCATAGGGAATGAACGTTTCCCTTACACTTGAATTTTTTACATACTTTACATTAAACAAATCTAATGACTCAAATTAAGAAAATCAAAACACTTGGAGTACTTTTAAGATTAACGCACATTTGGGGGTAATATATGATGTTCTTCCCCATTCCTCTATAAAATAAGTACTTACCCATGAGTCCCAATCGTCCCAAAACAATATGTACAGGGATATGACTCGACTTAGCAACCATGTTATCAATTAGAAAGTTAACTTAGGGTTTAACAAATAACAATAATGCACTAAAAATGAGTGCATACACGGAAGGCTAAGGCGATTTGGTTGTACATTTAAGTGGGGTGTAACAAATTCTTCCTTTAAGTAAAATGCTTAAAGTTAGAAACGAAAAGATAGGCTCGGAGGGGTGTACTAGGGGTTTCGTGTACTAAAAATGAGTACAACGCTAAGGGTGTGGGAAAAATTAGTTGACTTAACTTGCCAAGTAATATGGCTTAAATGGTCAAGTAATTATAATACGGGTTTAACACAAGGGTGATCCTAATGCCTCTTATCATGTAGTAAATCCTACTACACGAATGTAGTCTCACTAGCGGTCTCGGGATGCATCACTGACGCAAGTTCTAGAATCTAAATGCTACCGGTACACTCATAAGCACTAATAATGAATGTTTTTCCTATAAAATCTAAAGGCGAACCTCACATATTTGGGTGGAAAATTTTTCTGAATGATACGGTTTTGTGCTAGTCATACAATCTCCTATCCATGAGACGCTTGCTATGGCTAAAGTTTCACTCCTAAATGTTGTAAAAAATTTTAAATTTGGCGCTAAAATTACACTAACAAGTATTTCTCATAGTTTTATTACACATCTACCATTAAACAAAACAAACTCCAGCGAAAGTGCATATGTAAGGTATCATCTTTTTACCCTCCCCTTACACTTAAGATGAACATTGTCCCCAATGTTTAAGTAAAGAATGTAAAAGTGAAAAAGTTAAAAAGAATGAAATCAAATACTCCCCTGATTCGCTCGGTATGGATAATAGGATGGCCAGGTTAAATCTTCCTCCAAGAAAATGAACAATCAAAGCTTCCCTTCCAGAGTATAAATCATCTTCTTGTCATACATAACCTGTAAAACCTGACAAAATAGACAAGACAACCTCGCGTAAAATCGGCGGCATCCTATATAAGTTTCTAAATCCTAGAAAACAAGATAAGATATAATGCTTGTGGAATAAAGTTTGCAGATCTCCTGGAGATTATAAAACTTAATAATTCACAAAAACCATAAGACTCCGTTAGAAAAACAAAACCGGTAAAATTTCCAGATTTTTAACTCCTGACGCCGTCAAGAGTAAAACCCTGACGCCGTCAGAATGGACCTACAGAAATTCTTATGTTAAGTTTCCGGAAAATTTCTGGAAAAACTTGATCCTACTTCCTGGAAAATCCTGCAAAACTTCATTATGACTCAATACAAGCATTTGACTCTAACAAATACGAATATACATGTTCATTTAATATTGTGGAGAATCATGATCGGTTTGTTTCTTAAAAACATATTTGGGGTTTCCCCTTACACTTATCTTTTGCAAAAATATTTCTAGGTGGAGTTAAGACTAGGCCAACACAACAGAGTAAAGTATTTCCACTATTTAGTTTAGAAACATGATCTACCAACAATAAAAATAAAGCATGCATACGGAAGCAAATAACAATCAAACAAATAAAATCACACAAAACATGGGTTGCCTCCCAAGAAGCGCTTTTCTTTATTTACGAGTCTTGTTGCTAGACTCAAGGTCATGGGTTACTACGTGACTTCATCATTGGTTCCATTCTCTGATTGCAAATATTCTTTGTAGAAATCAATCACCTTTTTCTCAACCGCCCCCATAATCTTTTGGGCAAATTCTTCATCGACTTTATACCTTGGTCCAAGGGCCAAGCAATCTTTGTAATAAAGACTCCTTTTTTCCCATACATAATCCATGCCCTTTTTCTTATCCTTCTCATCAATATCCTCAAAAGCACCAACGTTGTCCTAATCAAAACGAGATATAAAGCGAAATTCTTTCATCCTATTAGGCATCCTATAGGTGATACTATCAATGTTACTTGCAAATCGTATCGTACCTTCCACCTCATCATATTCCAACTTAGACTCTTCAACAAATGGTTTGCCAAACACAACATTGGATAATCGACAATCAATAACATTAGCAAGATCCTCCACAATCATAAAGTCGGTGACAAAAGTGAAATTACCAACAAAGACATGTAAACCTTTAACTCTCCTGACAAAGTTACAAACTCCACCGGGGTACTTGGGATCCCTTCTAGGTTCAAGTCTTGTTTTCACTATATCATTATAAACCGTTGAGGACATAATGTTGATTGGAGATTTAAAGTCAATGTAAGCATTGCTAATGTGCCTATATCCAATCATACATGGTATCTTAGCATTCTTAGGATCGCCTCTCTTGATCTTAGGTTCAATTATGGTGAAAGGGGATCGCGGGTTATCGATAAGATTATTATAATATGCAATCTCCTCCTTAGTGGGGTATAAACTAAAGTAGTCATTAAGCTTCGGATCTATTTCCTCCTCTTCTAGTCCCTCAACAACATTCACAAAGTCATTAGGCCCTAGGTCCTTATTTGAATACAAGGCGGTTACTAAGTCACTAAATGCATGTTCGAGTTCAACCTTAATCGACCTATTAAGCTCTCTAAGCTCCCTAATCTCACTCTCAATTTGTTCACGTAACACAGCCACTTCTCTAGGGAAAAGGGGTGGATTCGCGTTTTCCGTAATGGTCAATGGAATAATCAATGAGTTTAATTTACTAACAAAGGCACAAAGAAGTGAGATAGACTAAAGAAGACCTAAAAATAAAAATAAAATCTTACTAGAAAGGAATCTAACAAGTAGACCTAATAAAAACTTGATGCGTGGGAATCGCAACAGGCTTTACCTCTCAAGGGATCTCGAGAAGCTTACAACCCCCACCAGGCAGTGTACCTGATCGTTGTAGTATAATATAGTGACAAGTACCGGGGGATTGATCGTTCAGCTTAGGAATAGTGTCGCTAGGATTAGAAAGCCTAAATACTAGTTCTAAAGGTGAGGGATGATTCTTTTTTTGTGTTTTTATATTTTTTAGAAAGCAAATTAAAATCTCGGGTTTTGGAAGAGTGGGCGGAATTAGTTGCTATTCAACTAACCCAATACTAAGATGCAATCAAAATAAAATACTAAAAATGAAAATAAGCTAATTTATACTAAAGTTGTGAGCAGTAATTGGAGAAAATGTGTTTACTTAGATTTCATTACTCCCTAGATATCTTTTACATGTTAATTACTTGTTATAATTGCATGGATGACGGATCGTATTCCTTAATACCATTCATGGGGTGGCACACATAACTCCCCAATTCTATGAGCTCTTATCTCGTCCTACACCATGCCCAGCACAACTATAGGGATTGTAAACAGTGGCTCATGCATTAAATACAACCAATAAAGACCTAGTGCGCGTTGGTTCATGTTTCTTAAGACGTTCAAGCATGTTACCAATTGGAGATCTGCCAGTTTTCTTAAGCCTAACATATAAATCATTCATCCAAGACAAGAATAAACAAGTAATCAACACATAATCAATATCTAGGTTTCATTAGATCTAAGCAAACACAAAAGAGATCTAGCCTAGCATGATAGAATTAAGATAAGAACATGATATAGACAACCAACACATAGACATATTGATTGAATTAGAAGAACACTTATCTTGATTAATCATGCAAGGTATCAAGGGGTTGGAACCCTTGAAAAACCTGTAAAGTTACACCAAAATCGTACTTAGGGTTTCTCCCAAAACTTCTCTCTTTAAATGTGAAAAATTAGAAAACTATATATAGAAAAATAGGTTTGACGGCGTCAAGAGTAATCTTGTGACGCCGTCACCTCGCCGCCAAAACAATCCTCGGACTGCCTAGATCTACTTCTGACGCCGTCAAGACTTATATACTTCCAGGCCGTCATGACTCTTTTACTCTTGACGCCCTTCCCACGTGACGCCGTCAAAACTCTTCTGGGTCGTCATGGAAATTCATGAAATTTGCTCTTGACGCCGTCAAGGTGTTGCTCTTGACGCCGTCACCTACTGTTCCCAGCATGGAAAATTAAGACTTTGGTGTTTTCTTCACTTTTATGCTCCAAAAACGTCCGAATTGCTTCCTTTTCCAGATTTCTCTCCCAAAGTACCTAAAATCACAAAAGGAACGATTTAGGGCATATTTGATCAAATAAATTTGGATTCGGGCTTAAATGACCCCCTAAAAACGGATCATTTTTCGCCTCATCAATTTGACTTTGAAGTGACATTTCAAAATGTGTACTTATTTATCTCAAAGTATAGGGGTGGTTGGATGCACGACTTTTGAAGATAACTTGTCTGCGCAAATTAAAAAATTCGGTCTTGACAATCTAGTTATTACTGATGTAAGGAGTTACGTTGTAGTGCTCACAGTATAGCTATCACTTAAAGGAGTTACGTTGTAGTACTCAGTGTCACACGAAGTAGTGGATTGTTCAAGTGGCGAATATTTCGTGCAACCTCATACTTAAAGGAGTTACATTGTAGTGCTCAGTATAGGTATTAAGTCACATCTATCGTACAAGCATTAAGTCACAAGATGGGATGTTTACTTCGTTTTCAAGCTGGTCATATCGGGTTGTCTCCATATGTGGTCATTACTATTAGCCGGTGAATTTAAAGGGGGTTCGATTACAGGTTGATCTGAGAGAAATGCATTGAGAGTATATTTTCGCGACATATACTCACAAATTATGCTTTCATGGTCTATCTATATTGCATTAGAAGTGTAAAGTACGGGTAAGTATGGCATGTACACAAAATAGTATGATGATTTCGGTAAATCGCAACCATCAGGAGGGAGAAGAACATGCCAAAAGAAGTAGTGTTTCATCTCTAGTACGTTGGTTGTTCGAGGGAATTGTGCTTACACTATAACCGAAGAAGTACTAATGATGTGTACATCGGAGCGTATTACCATCCTTTTGTGCAATACTATGTGAGTTATGTTGTTATGCTGCTACCCAAACGACAACCATGTTCCTACACTTTTGAATCTACTTTATCCGCTACGTGATGAAAAGAGAGTTGTCGGTTCAGGAGGGAGCAGGAAAAAGAAATAAAGGCTCACTAGTTAGGAGGGAGTAATAACCTAACTAGACCGTTATAGTTGAAGTTCAGAGCTACAAAGAAAGATCTGTGCTGTCAGTGCCAAAGATCAAATGTCGAGATCGTCGGATGAAAAGAACTTCAAGTCTGCCTTAGTATCTAGACTACAGAGACTCTGCGCTTCAACAACGTCAACATAGTTTACTATTGTTGTAATTTTACATTGTTAATGTATTTATAGGTCTCATTGTAACCATTCACGTGTGACGATATCTTGGAGGGAGATTGTTAGCCTCGCTATTTTATTAAGATAACGTCACACAAGTGAAATGGACTAGATATGTAGCTAGTAGTAACTTCAGGGACTATTAGTGGTCATTAGGCAAACCTATTATGTAATGAGCCTATAAATACCCCTCATGACTCTCCATGAGGGGTGTGGGAAATTGTGTGTATCATTTACTTTGTCATTAATAAACCATTATTCTCCACCCTCTCTCTACTTTCTCTCACTAGAAAGATGAATCCTTTCATCTTCTTCGATCAACCTAGACCTCCCGAACCACATGAATCATACATATTTTCGGTCCTACAGATTTGGTTATAGAGCGAGGCCTAGTTCCGAACTAGGTAAGCTATTGATTGGTTGTTGAGTGAAGCCTAGTCCCGAACTAGGTAAGCTATTGATTGGTTGTTGAGCGAGGCCTAGTCCCGAACTAGGTAAGCTATTGAATTAGTTATGGAGCGAGGCCTAGTCAAGAACTAGGTAAGCTATTGATTTGATTGATGTGAGCTATAGTGTGCACCTATAGGGTTGGTTAGTTTTGGTTGGTTCGTTTTGGTTGGATGATTGAGGCCTAGTCTAGCTAGCAAGCGTTTTGCGTATATGTCCACTTGATTTAGTTATGAATTTAAACCTATGATCTCACCAGCGAAAGCTGACTTTTAGCGCGTTTTCTCAGGTAATTAAGTGATGCCCTTGGATGCTTGGATTGGAGGCTTGGCTTTGGCACCTGGTTTATGGATCTATTTTCTAAAACTCTGATAAATAATTGTGGACCTATATTTATTTCTTTTGGGCCTGACTTTGGATGAATTTTGGATAAATGTAAACTTTAAAACCCCGCGTGGTTGTATTTTTCTTATGTTTACTTTATCTTGTTCTTTTATGTCTTGTGTTGGATACCAATCCCCGTAGCACCCCGAAAGCTTGTTGAGTCTTCCGCTATACTAAATTTTGGGGGTGTTACAAGTCGGGGGTCTTCTTTCCAAACAGCACAAAATTTGCTCTCACTGTTCGCATTATTGTATAATGGTGGAAGATATGTTCCTACATTTTTCAATAATGGGATATCCACTGCATCAATGTTTATTCTAGATTGTTTGTATCTACCGGCAGAATTTTGTTGCTTTTGGGATTTTGCTTCATTGTCAAAGATGCATGCTCTGGTGATTTTGGAAGAAGGTGAATCGTCAAAAAGAATATACAATCATCTGACATGAGTGTGCATCGTCTGCAATAATCAGATATTATGGAAAGCATACATTTACCCCACAACGTGTCATAACTGGGAGAACGGGATAACATGTGTGCTTCAAATACTTTTCTGAAAAATTTAGTGACAAATGTGAAATGGGTCAACGAGGTTAAAGGATCCGGACTACCGTATGATATAGTTGTTGAAGGTAAGAATGATAGCAAGGAGTACATAGAAGTTAAAGCAACCTCACTTGCACGAAAGGACTGGTTTTGAATAAGTGTAAGAGTAGAGTGGCAGTTTGCTGTTAAAAAAATGTGATTTGTTTAGCATTGCATGTGTTGCTTTACCACATGGAAAATTGGCTCGATCACTACCTATAGAAATTCAATAGAGTTAAAAAGGCCATCCAGTTGTATCATGTAGCTTGCAAAGAAACCAAATTATGGGTCACTTTTTGTAAAAATAAGTTTGCAGTCCCACATCAGTCAAAGAAACAAAAATTTACTTGGTTATATACCTTAGTGAATATGCTTCACATAAGTTGAGATTAACACATTTGTTTTTGGAATGAATAATCTGAGTTCACAAATTATATTTTCACACCTTACTAAATTTAATAATCTGTAAAACAAAAGACTGCAGGTTGAATCTGTTTTATGTTGTAACGCTAGGCGGCTTCAGCTGTCTATAGGGTCAGCAGAGTAGTCAAAGTTACACCCAGAAGTCCTTCACCGACAGCGAAAATGATACTTCAAATACCTATCTAGCTTGTTCGATAATTAGCTTTTGTAAATTAATGGCCTGTATATAATATTTAGAGGTTTTTTGTTGATACAATGAAACTTTGTAAACCATTGATTGTTGCCAAACTTCGAGTTTCTGTTTGTGTTTGTGTTTGTGTTTGTGTTTGCATTTGCGTCAGAGGCTTCACATTGCCTGTTTTACTTGGGCTACCGTACAAGTACCATGGACCAAATGGGGTAAAAATCAAGGTATTCACGAATCTGGTAATATCAATATGAACCGAAAACTGAAACCGAATCAAATTTGTCAAAACCAAATTAAACATTCGGTTTTTGGTTTTTATATGATTTTAGTAAAATGTAAAACGAACCGATTAACACCCTAGTAAAAAGTTAATTATTACATTCTTACATAGTAAGTCGTCTCGATAAGACTTGAACTCGCAACTATTTGGTAAAGATATAAGATGAGTTAGGTTATTCATAAGCTATTTGTGATCGGTTCGTTAAAAGATTAAAATGATTTGAGGTTAAATGAGTATGGACCATAATTCGAGCTTAGTTTATGGCTCATTTAGTAAACAAGCAAGTTAAGAAAACGAGTTTGAGACTAGTATGAGTGCTTAAGAAGTTGAGCTCGAGTTAAACTTTATTTCGTTTAAGCTTGTCGTCAAAATAACTTGAGCTTTAACTTGTGAAATTTGTCATGAGCCGAGGTCGAGCAGTTTATTTTCTTTATGTAAGATAGAAGCATACGCAACCAAATGGGTAAGTGAATGACATTAAAAAAAGCTGCCCATGCAAAAGTTATAGATTTAAACGTTGTGCAATTCTTACCTTTTTACTAGTCTTTAGTTGTATCCACCTTTTATATTGTGCGTTAACATGAACTCTCTCGTGTATATTAGTATTATTTTTATTGGGCTACCAAGCTAAAACTTTAAAATACCATGCGTGTGTTCTTCATAATACAAGCTTTTACTGAACTCGTAATGTACATGGTATAGTTAAACACCATTTGTGTAATTAAATCATTTTGGAAGTTGTAATTAACGTGTCTAACAACAAAATCAAATGAGATCTTTCCTCAAAACGTATAGATTATTAGTTTATGATATGCTCAAAGTTACAAACGATGAAAAGATACATGCACTATAGTGTTTGCTATTAATTCGAAACTTACGACACAAATCCAAAATGCAAGTCAACCGCAATGTCAAAACTAGTTATACTCACAACAAAATTAAGAATGCACTAACTTAAACCGAAGAAGTCTAGATAATAATGTTTGCCAAAAACATAGTTTTTTCCTTGTCTTGTATATAAAACTCGTTTGAAGGTGTGTGAGTGGATAGAAATGTGAACTCATGGCTTTTTTATGTGTATTTCTAGATGTCCCACATTGCACCTTGTATTTCTAGATATCCCACATAGGTAGGCGATGAAAAAGAAATATAGTTTATAACTACAAACAGGTTTTGTTAGAATTGAAAAGCGTACATGTGTGATGTATCAATGTTACATCACCCAAAATACGCTTTTTGTCAAATTAGTTTTTTAAGAATAACTACTTTAAGTTTTTGACAATCGATAAACATTATACAATATAAATTTAATAATGCATTGCGTATATAACCCATAAATAATAGTATAATGCTTACAGAAAAGCAAACAAAAAAAGTTAAGACCTATGAGATCTTCCAAATTTAGTTAAGCACTTAAAACCGATAAAGAAGCCAACACAAACACACTTCACATAGCGGATGTTTACGGTCGATTTACAACTCATGTACCATACTAATCCTTATTAATGTGGAGCGGTTTGCGTTTTCTTTTCAAACTTCTTATGTGCAATACAATAGAAGTGTACATGGACCATGCACCAATTCTTCAGCTAATTTCGTCGTTCACTCTTTGCACATAGACTCGCATTATTACAGTTAGACATATGGCTTGTACCCCTTGTCCATCTTGATCAACACATGTGTTTCAACTTTCAACTCACATTTGTTCCATACTTATACTCGTTAAAATAACAGAACCATCATTGTTATATACTTTGTGGTTATCATAATAAAGTCACGTTTTTTAAAATGTGTATTCAAATGTTTTCTTGTTCGAAGGTTTTAATTTATTGTGATTTATGTTTGAGTTTATGTTTTTTACTTTTGCATCTTTGTAGGATAGAGATGGGGTCGTACTTTTATTAGTCTCGTTTCATATTTAAAAACTATAGCAAGAAAACCATGAAAAAAAAAAAAAAAAAAAAAAAAAAAAAAAAAAAAAAAAGCTTTTCAACCATGAAATGATTTAATGTTCAAAATAACATGTAATAAATACTTTGAATATCATAAAAAAAAAAAAAAAAAAAAAAAAAAAAAAAAAAAAAAAAAAAAAAAAAAACTTTCGAAACAAGAAAAAAGTAATGAATGATACAAGTTAGTGACCACGGAATTTACCAGAGGTTTGTCAAACTAAGGGCATGTTTGGTACAAAGAATTGGAGGTGGGGAAATGAAACTTAATTCATTTCTTGTGTTTGGTACATAATAGAAATAAAAAAGTGAAGAGTTATAACTCTTAGGAATTGGCTCCTTTGTATTTTATAGGGAGTAGGTTTCCCATTCATATACTAAAGAAATGAACTCTTTCTTTCTCAAAAAAGGGAAATGAAATAATAATAATAATAATAATAATAATAATAATAATAATAATAATAAATAAAAATAATAAATAATAATAATAATTATTATATTAATAATAATAATAATGATAATAATAATAATAATAATAATAATAATAAAATAATAATAATAATAATAATAATAATAAATAATAATAATAATAATAATAATAATAATAAATAATAATAAAATAATAATAATAATAATAATAATAATAATAATAATAAATAAAAATAATAAATAATAATAATAAATACTAATAATAAAATAATAATAATAAATAAAAATAATAAATAATAATAATAAATAATAATAATAAAATAATAATAATAATAATAATAAATAAAAATAATAAATAATAACAATAAATAATAATAATAATAATAATAATAATAATAATAATAATAATAAATAATACTCCCTCCGTCCCATAAAAATTGTTCAGTTTGACTTTTCAGAGTCAAACTGGTTCAACTTTGACCTTAAATATTTTTTATGTGTTATATAATACCTGATCAAAAATTATATCAATAAAAAACACACTTAAAACTTAATCCATTCATATATTTTTCATAAAGTATTATATAATACTCACAAAAATAAATAAGGTCAAAGTTGAACCAGTTTGACTCTGAAAAGTCAAACGGGACAGTTTTTATGGGACGGAGGTAGTATAATAATAATAATAATAATAATAATAATAATAATAATAATAATAATAATAATAATTTTTTTTACTGATTTCTTAAGTCAATTCTCTGGTGTTACCAAACACTAGAATTTTTACTGAATTTCCGTGGAATTCATTTCTGTGAATTTGATTTCTGAGCTTCATTTCATTTCTCTGAATTTCACCCTACCAAACATGCTCTAATGATATACCAAGTAACATGACATTAATATCAACTTACATGACTTTAGCATATAACCTACCAAGTTTTTCTTTCTAATAGCTATGTGGGATTAGAAATTAGCTTTTATTAAATATATATATATATATATATATATATATATATATATATATATATATATATATATATATATATAGTGTATCTTTATTTTCATAACCCTGTTAAGTGCGAGAACTCTAATTTTGCATTATAAAACATGCATGTTCATATAAAACAAGTATGTTTTATTACATACACTTTAATACACATACATGCATAACATAAATGTTCATATAAAAACCTGTTAAGTGCAACAAATCAATACAAAATGGTTTTATTTTTAGAACCATGTTAAGTGCGGGAACTGCGAGAACTCCAATTATGCATTAGAAAACATGCATGTTCATATAAAACATGTATGTTTTCTTACATACACCTTAATACGCAGGCATGTGTATTAAGGTGTATGTAAGAAAACATACATGTTTTATGTGAACATGCATGTTTTCTAATGCAAAATTGGAGTTCTCGCAGTTCCCGCACTTAACAGGGTTCTGAAAATAAAGCCCCCTATATATATATATATATATATATATATATATATATATATATATATATATATATATATATATATATATATATATATATATATATAGGGACTTTCTTACGAGAACCATTTTATCTGCGAGAATTGAGAGAACCACCAAAAACATGCATGCACGCCTTTTAAAATAAAATTAAATACATGCAAATCATCAATAATCGTAAGCATCCACCTATGTTCTTCAATATCATTATGAACTCATCATCTTTTTTCACAAAAACCTTACCCACGGCCGTAATATTGTCGTTGCACGTCTTATAAGAACATACATGCACACCTTCAAAGAAAAATTTTGTATTTTCAATTTCTTATCAAATTCTTTAGAACAACTATGTTTTTTTAAAACATATGTGCAAAAATACAATTATTGAAGGCGTGCACGTATGTTTTTTGGTGATTCTCTCAGTTCTCGCAGTTAAAATGGTTCTCGTTTGAAAGTTACAATATATATATATATATATATTGTATCTAACAAGAGTAAACTATTCACTTTTTTTAAGCCATGGTTCTTTATTCATCTCCACTCAAACTTTAAATCTGCACCTTTCACCAATGAAGTTAGCACACTTTTTTTAGTAGTATGTAATATTCAATTGCTAGCATTTTTAGCAGCTAAAAACACAGGCAATATGATTTACTTCATGCATTGCTCATTTTTTGGGCTACCAAGCCAAAATGTGAATATACCGTGTGTTCTTCATAATACAACATATGATCAGTAAGCCGACACACAAATGGTATTGAATTGTACCATGTACATTACGAGTTCCGTAAAAGCCGTAATGGTTAATTTGGAAGTTAGTAAGGCGTTTAACTTTGTTTTTGGGGGACGGCAGATAATATTAGAACCCAAACAAGGAGCTTAGGGAAAGGAATTACAAGGGGTTGGATTGAATGTTAGATGGCTTAATAAACCATTTGTGTAGTTACATCAATTTGGAAGTTAGTAATTAACGTGTCTAACTACAAAATCAAATGAGAATGCATGAACTAGTTTGGAGGTGGTGAGTGGATAAAAATGTATGCTTGTGGCACATTGATGCCCCACATTGATAGTTGATGTAAAACAGAGATGCTTTATAATTACATACACATTTGTTTAGTATAAAAGTCTCACGCGTGCGTATCATAAAATGTTATGTTAATATGGTATGATAAGTGTAAGTTTTTTTTTCTCACTAGTTTTAGATTCTCATGCACGCACGGGGTGTCGGGATAAATTTTTGCTTGGGTCATTTTTTACATGTTTGATAAGAGTTATTCTTGACATGGTCCGGCTCAAATTGGCTTCTATTCATTTCAAGGAGAGCTTTCGCGTGGGTCAACGAGGGTTAAGAATCCGGACTACCATATAATATAGTTGTTGAATGTAAGAATGATAGCAATTACATAGAAGTTAAAGCAACCTCACTCGCACGGAAGGACTCGTTTTGTATGAGTGTAAGAGAGTGGCAGTTTGCTGGAGTAAAAAAATGTGATTCGTTTAGCATTGCACGTGTTGCTTTATCACATGGAAAATTGGGTCGATCACTACCTATAGAAATTCAATAGAAATAAAAAGGCCATCCAGTTGATCATGTAGCTTGCAAAGAAACCAAATTATGGGTCATTTTTTGTAAAAATAAGTTTGCAGTCCCACATCGGTCAAAGAAACAAAAATTTACTTGGTTATATATCTTAGTGAATATGCTTCCCATAAGTTGTGACTAGCACATTTGTTGTTGGTATGTCTTCGTTGACGGTATTAAATGTAAAGAATTATTACCGTCATTGAAGTTAAAGCGGCAATGAATAATTCAAGTTCTCAAACTTTTTTTTCACACCTTACAAAAATTAATAATATATAAACTAAGAAAAGTGCAGTTTGAAACTGTTTATGTTGTAACGCTGGTCTAGGCAGCTTCAGTTGTCTATAGGGACAGTAAAGTATATGCCAACAATTAGGCTAAACGTATAAAACACACGACAAGACAAATAATCAGTTACACTAAAAACTAGAGGACTTAACGTGTCTCAACCCCTCTATGGATAATACTGTTTTCCGAAAACATAGTCTTTGTCTTGTCTTGTATATAAAACTCGTTTGAAGGTGTCTGAGTGGATAGAAATGTGAACTTGTGGCTTTGTGTGTGCAAGTTTTGAAAATAAAGATCGGGTATAATTGTAGAAAATGCTCCTGCACATTGTATTTCTAGATGTCCCACATTGGTGGGCGACGTAAAACAAAGATAGTTTATAAATACAAACATGTATTCTCAAAGAGTATCTTTTAAGAAATAAGTATCTTTTAAGTTTTTGATAATAGACAAACTAGGTCACAAACAAAAGAGTTAAACGTATGAGCTTTTCCAAATATATTAAGCACTTAAGACCGAGAAAGAAGCCAACACAAACACGCTCGAGCTAAAAGTATTGGCTCCAAACAAGCTCGAGTATTGTAAATACAATAAACGAATCAGGCTTGACCTAACTCGTTTCCATCCTACCTTTCGATTGCTCATGTATAGTTAGGCCAAAAAGTACAACTATGCTGAAATTTGTTAATAAAACTTGTTTAACTTAAAAGATTGTAACTTTGAAGTAAAAGAGCAAAAGAACAAATTTTGACCAAAAGAAAGACGCAAGAAAAGATGGTGTATAGCACACGTGAACCAATCACAAACAAAAAAGTACGATTGCGAACAAAAAGAAAAATTGCGAGCAAAAATTTTAGTAGACTACGATTACATGAACTTGGATTACATGATTAATGGCCATCACTTTTTCTTTATTGCTAACACAAACATTGAAAATCAAAAAAAGACAATACAAACACAAAATTAGATTTAAGTTATGCAACAACATGTTTTGGAATCCTTGCACTTTCCTCCCTTATAAGAATACTTGCACAACGAATCGCATATCGTCTCCTCACACACTTCGTTCATTTTGAAACAATGTTCATAATCGTTTTCCGATTTGGCATTCAAGATCAATCTTAGTATTGTCGGGTTGGACAATAAGAGCTCTGTGGGTTGAGGTCTTAAAGCCAACGTGGACACTTGAATTGATGTAACTAGAACAATTATGAACCAGAAATTAAGCGTTTTGGCTAATCTCATCTTTTCTCCCTTTTGTTTCTCTTACTTTAAGTATGTCTAGCAATAGTCATGTGATCTATATATAGGCGGTGTTGTATGCATCGTGTATTTGAGCAATAATGCAAAATTCTACAAATGCAACATATCTTGATAATAAAGACTATTTATTATCATAATTCAATGTATTAAATGCAAAATATAAAATACAAAAGTTGGAACATTCTTCACCAATCATGTTGATAATAACTTAAAAGGATCCTTATCTCATGTATTGTGTATTTATTAGGGTAGTTCAAAAAACTCGAGAAATCAACAAATCGAGTCGAACCGCTAAACATAAAACCGAAAAAAACCAGAAACCCAAACAAAAAAAGACCGAAAACAAAAAAAACCCCATTTATCGGGGATCGGTTTCGGTTTTTATATTTAGATCGGCGGTTAACCAAATCTTGTGTAATATACATGAAGGTTTTTATCTAAATTTTCAAATAATTATACAAATATTGATTATATTATTGCACTGTATAACGACTTTTTTGCTCCTAATGTAAACAGTTATTAAACATCTATGTGTGAAAATAAATTAATGTAGTTGTAAGCTGTAAGCGTCGAAAAAATATTTTTTTGTTAATGTGTTATGTATGTTTATTTGAACGTAATCATTGTGACGGAATAACTTTAATATGACTTTAATGTATTTAATATTACTAGTAGGATACCTGCGTGTTGTGGTAGCGGGTAAAATAAAATAAAATTTTCCGGTGAATACTCTATTTTAGTTTATTGTGTTCTTTTTTACAATGAATTTACAGATATTAATAATTTCGTTTAGCCGGTGAATTACTCTATTAATAGTTGTAACTTACAAGAACTACTAATTTTATGACCCACTATAAGATTGCCACTGATTTGTTGCTTTCATGATTTCGCCTCGTTGTAAAAAATGTTCCGTCAGCCATCTTAAGCAAATGCAGAAACACAGAACAGCGTCTGATGCTTCATGAATTGGAGTTGTCATTTGGTATAATGGAATGGAAAAATGATTAGTGTACCTTTTTCGACTGAACCCAAGAAGGCGTCTGAGTTTGAACAAGAAAATGACAAATCAACCCGTCATCCCCTGCTCATGCTGATAACAAAGAATGTAAAGTGGCCAATGACACTACTAGAGCAACAAGTATTTCTAGCGAGAAACGCAAACTTGATCACGAAAAACATTCATATCTAAAAATAATTATGAAGAAGCAAGATGTGTGTGCATCTAAGACAAAAGCATTTAATACAGAAACAATATACAATCATCTGATATGAATGTTGCATCTTCTATAATAATCAAATATGATGGAAAGAATAACGTGACTCCACAACATCTCATCACAGGGAGGACACGGGAACTTTTGGCTTTCAAATAATTTTCTGAAAAACTTGGTGACAGAATTGTGAAATGGGTTAACTATGTTAAAGAATCCGGACTGCCGTATGATATAGTTGTTTAAGGTAGGAATGATAGCAAGGAATTCATAGAAGTTAAGGCAACCTTACTCGCACAGAAGGACTGGTTTTGTATAAGTGTAAGAGAGTGGCAGTTTGCTGTTGAAAAAGGTGATTCGTTTATCACATGGAAAATTGGCTCAGATTGCTATGTATAGAAATCCAATAGAGTTAACAAAGCCAGCTAGTTGTATCGTGTAGCTTGCAAAGGAACCAAATTGGTGTTCATTTTTTTGAAAAACTAAGTTTGCATCCCACATGGGTCAAAGAAACAAAATTTTACTTGATTATATACCTTAGTGCATATGCTTAGCATGAGTTGAGATTAGCACATTTGTTGTTGGTGTGTCATTGTTTATGGTGTTAAATGCAAAAGTTAACTACCTTCAATGTCATACAATCAATGAATAATGTAAGTTATCAAATTTTTTTGCCACACCTCACTACAATTAATACTAGTAATATCTAAACCCAAAAAGTGCAGTTTGAATCAACATTATCCGTGAAAAACTTTGTTTTAGAGAAAAGCAACATTATTTATGAAAAATTTATGTGATTAGAGTATACCGTCCATTTTTTATTTATTATTAAGCCACAAACAAAAAAGTTAGACCTATGAGCTTTTTCAAATTTAATTAAGCATTTAAAACCGATAAAGAAGCCAACACAAACACGCTTCACGTAGCGGATATATACGATCGATTTACAACTCATGTACCATACTAATCCTTATAAATGTGGAGCGTTTTGCTTTTTCTTTTCTAACTTCTTGTGTGCAATACTATAGAAGTGTACATGGACCATGCACCAACTCTTCAGCTAATTTTGTCGTTCACAATTTGTACATAGACTCGCATTATTACAGTTTGAGATAAGGCTTGTACTCGTTATCCATCTTGATCAAGACATGTGTTTCAACTTTCATTGTTATATACTTTGTAGTTATCATAATAAAATCACGTTTTCTAAGGAAAAAAATGCTTATTCAAATGTTTTCTTATTCGAAGGTTTTAATTTTTTGTGATTTAAGTTTGAGTTTATATATGTTCTCTACTTTTGCCTCATTATAGGATCGAGATGGGGTTGTACTTGTATTAGTTCTCGTTTCATCATATAAAAAGGCCTTTCAAAAATTACTTTGTTAACCAACAAAATGAAAACTATCGATATATTAACATCGATCTAATACTTCTAGCTTAGCTACAAGCATCATAACAAAGTTTACAACTTGGTGACACCATCGATAAGTGATCGAGTTGATGATAGATTTGTCTTCTGAAAGAATCATATATGAGGGAAAGAATAAATTGACTCCACAACATCTCATAACTGGGAAGACAGGAGAACTTGTGGCTTTCAGATACTTTCCTGAAAGACTTGGTGACGAAATTGTGAAATGGGCCAATGAGGTTAGAGAATCGGAACTACCTAATGATATAGTTATTGAAGGTAAGGATGATAGCAAGGAGTACATCGAAGTTAAAGCAACCTCACTCGCACGGAAGGACTGGTTTTGTATAAGTATAAGAGAGTGGCAATTTGTTGTTGAAAAAGGTAATTGTTTTAATATTGCACGCGTTGGTTTATCACATGAAAAATTGGCTAAGATCGCTACCTATAGAAATGCAATAGAGTTAACAAGGCCAGCCAGTTGAGTAAGGAAACCAAATTATGGGTCATTTTTTTGAAAAACTAAGTTTGCACCCCACATTAGTCAAAGAAACAAAATTTTACTTGTTTATATACCTTAGTGCATATGCTTCATTCAAATTTTACTTAGCACATTTGTAGTAAGAGTTGAATATATTTTAATCTAATTTTTTTTCACACCTTACTAAGATTAATAATTTTTTAACTAAAAAAGTGTAGTTTGAATATATTTTGTGTTTTAACGCCAGTTTAGGTAGCTTCAGCTATCTATAGTGTGAACAAAGTAGTAAGAGTTGCATGCAAAAGTCCTTCACTGATAGCGAAAATGGTACTACAAATACCAAGCTAGCTTCTTCGATAATTAGCTTTTGTAAATTAATGGCTTGTATATAATATTCAGAAGCTTTTTGTTGCTACAATGAATTTTGTAAACCATTGATAGTTGCAACAAAATGTAGAGTGTTTCTAATTAAGATATCCGTGTTATCTGTTACATAGCATATGTTTTGGATATGGAGCTTTAATTACACATGACATGGTTAAGTTAGAGATAATCTTCTATACCAAATATCATGGCACTTTATGTTTGGTTTTAACATCTAATATATATCACCAACGATTAGGCTAAACGTATTAAACACACAAGAAAAAAAATAATAATAAGCAGTTACAAAAAAAAAAAAAAAAAAAACAAAAAAACAAAAAAAAAAAAAAAAAAAAACAAAAACAAAAAACAAAAAACAAACTCGAGTAGTTAAGGTGTCTTAGTCCATCTATACCATAATTGACTTATCTTAAAGAGTGGCAATTATCATTTTTGAGTCAAAACATAAGTTAGAAATATCGATCATTTCTGATAATAAACTGGATAAACTACAAAATTCGCTAATATAATTTTTCCATATTGTGAGAAACCATTTTTATTGAAGCTGTTGGCTTGAATCATCACTAAAAGACCATAAGTATAACGAAAAACATCTTCGAGGGTTGATCTATGCAAAAAGTTTGACGAAAAGTAGGGCAATATGTTTATAAAATTCAAAGAAGCAACATTGTTGATAATTGTGTCAAATGGAAGAAAAGTAGCATAGTTATGATATGCTCAAAGTTACTAACGAAGAGACAATGCATGTACTTCATTACTTGCTATTGTACTTTTAGAATGCATGAACTTAGATTGAAGAGGTTTAGATGATAATGTTTTCCGAAAGCATAGCCTTATCCTTTGCCTTGTCTTGTATATAAAACAAGTTTGGAGGTGGTGAGTGGATAAAAATGTGAACTTGTGGTTTTTTGTATAAAAGTTCTGAAAATAAAGATCGGGTATAATCCTTGAAAATGGTTTTGCATATTGTACTTTTAGATGTCCCACGTTGGTGGTTGATGTAAAACAAAGATATATTTTATAACTAGACACACTTTTTGTTAATATAGAAGATGTAAAATAACTTTCAATACTGTTTTTTATGGTGTAGGGGGAGGTTGAGACGTAGACAACCTTATCCCTACATCTTACGATTCTACTAAAAGTAGAAAATGACTTCTGGCCTTATAAGAGGTTAACCACTTGATCCAAGCTTTACTCTCTCAATATGGAAGATGTGCAAATGTATATTATAATAAAATGTTGTCTCAATATAATATTGTGTATTATATAAAATGTTGTGTCAATATAATATACGATATTCTCATTCTGCTTTCGTTAATTTTTAATTTGCTTTATAGAATTAAATGTCATAAGTTTTTTTTTTTTGGTAAAGGGGTTTACCCCGGTAAAATGTATATAAACACAAATAACGGTTCAGTACAATGGAACGTGGCAGAGTACCACATTAACCTCAAGCAAACGCTTGAACTACCAATCAATCATCAATCGGTTGTGACATGCCACAAACCGAAGAACTATCTAAATACAATACCCAGCACACCAATCGGTAAGAACCACTTCAAAGTACAGGCAACACCAAATAACGTAGCCAACAAATCACCCGGAGTATAGTAAGCAAGCTGAGACTGCCTCCTTAAAAAAACTTCCCAAGATAAAAAACCCGAAAGGGAAAATCTCTTGGAAAGGAAAAAAGAGTACAGCTCTCGACCGGCACTCCACTTCCACTAGATAACCAAACGAACTCATGTCTTGAAAAGAGAACAAATCACGTGCCATGAGTAGAAGATCGAATGAGAGAACTTGGCAACTTCCAAAGCTCCATTAAAGATTCCACATTCTTCGCCGCTTGAAGGTACAAGAGAGAAGTTTGAGACGAACAGTAGACTTGATCACTTCAATAACCTGAGCTTCCGACCTCTTCTGGTTCTTGAACAATCTATTATTCCGTTCTTGCCATATAAAGTAGCAAGCTGCCGCAAACACCAGCTTAGAAATAATACATCTGACCGATCTCCTCTGGACCAAGGGATAAAATAACCAACGAGCAGATCCAACGAGGATGGCATAGAAGGAACACCAGTCATAATCTTCACATGATCCCAAACCTGCATAGAAAAATTACACTAAAAAAATAAATGGTCATGTGAGTCCGGCTGAGAGCTACACAATGGGCACCGAAGCAGGTTTAAGTTAGTATTGCTACTAACATCCCATTGCCTCAGATTATCTTGAGTCTTCAATTTTCGTTTGATAACCAGCCAAAGATTGATCGCGTGACGGGGAATCCGATGAGAAAACCAAACCAAATGAAACCAATCAATAACATCACCCCTAGGGCGAATACAATTCCAAACAGTGCCCACCAAAAAATCATGAAACACTCCCTCCTGGGTCTTCTAAACCAATTTATCCAAAGAATCCGGATTAAGGGTAGGAGCATTAATCGTACCAAGCAAAGGGTATTTAGAGTATCAGTTACAAGGCCATATCCAATTACCATCAACAATAGAGTCTTTAACCGAAAGAGAACGATCCAAACCAGCCCTGTACATATCCCGAGATGTTATAATATCAATAAGCGGGCTTTGAGCACACCAATTATCAAACCACACTGATGCCATATTTTTTTTGAATGGCAGTTTGGTGCATCGGAGTATCTTACGTGCCACCAAGGCACCAAGTCTCTCAACCCGAGTTCGAATCATCTCACGAAGAGAATATCCACCCCAGCCTAGCCATTCAGTTTCCCATTAAGGGGCTTCAAGGCATCGCGCTGGGATTCGAACCCGGCTGCCATTTCAGGGAAAATCCCCCACATGGGGAATAGCAGGAGTCGAACTCCTGACCTCCCACACATGGAGACTATAACCGGATGCATCAATCCAACTGAGTTGGACATCATTTGCACACTGATGCCATATTACCGTCTCCTATCTTATAACACACAAATTGACGAATAATCGGTCGTAAATGATGGATTTTTCTCCAGCTCCACGACATGTTACCGAGAAACGGGAAATCCCAAAAACTACGGCCCCGTAATTTGTAGCAATGAATCCACTGAACCCACAAAGATTCCTTATTAGTTAGCAATCTCCAAATATGAATAGTGATTAAAGCTTTATTGAACTCTTCCAATCTACGAAGACCAGGACCTCCTTCATTCTTAGGAAGACACACAGTTTCCCAAGCCACTTTAGCTTTACCTCTACGCATATCACCTTGGCACCATAAGAAACCACGCATAAGCTGTTCAAGATCCAGCATAATACGAGACGAAAGAATAAACATCGAGTCCCAGTAAACGTGCATAGAAGCTAACACAGACTAAATAAGCTGGACCCTTCCCGCAAAGGACAAGAACTTATTCTTCCAGTCACCAATTCGATTTTTAACTTTTTCAACCAGCTCCATACAATCACGGTAAAGCAATCTAGAAGCAATTAAAGGAACACCCAAATATTTAACCGAAAGTGTACCTTCTTCAAACGGGAGAACATTAAGAATATTTATCTTCTCATAATTCAAGACATTACAAAAATACGCAGTACTCTTAGGCTGACTAGGGACCTGGCCCGAAGCATGTTTAAATTCATCCAAAGCATCAATAATAATCCGGGCAAAATTAACATCACCATGAGCGAACAGAAAGAGATCATCAGCAAAGCAGAGATTAATAAGGTTAAGATTGGCACAATGCTGATGATAAGTAAACACGTCCGACTCCCGAACTTTCCTTTGCAACATAAGCGTATGAACCTCCATGACAAGAGTAAATAAGTAAGGAGACAACGGGTCACCTTGGCACAAACCTCTTTTACCTTGAAAATATCCATGGAGAACACCATTAATACTCAGAGAGAAAGAGGTGGTAGATACGCATTCCATAATCCAACCAATCATACGCGGATGAAAGCCAAAACCCATAAGCACTTCCTTAAGAAAAGACCAATCAACGGTATCATAAGCTTTCTGAATATCAACTTTGAAGGCACATCTAGCAGGGCCTCTATCTAAATGGTAGTTATGCATAATCTCTTGAGTCAAAAGAATATTGTCAGAAATGCGTTTACCCGATACAAAAGCAGGTTGATTTGGACTGACAAGAGTGGAGAGGCACCCCTTCATCCTATTGGCAAGAATCTTGCTAATGCATTTGAAAAGAACATTGCAACATGAGATAGTCCGATAATCATTAATTCTGAGAAGAGTAGAGACCTTCGGGATTAGAGCAATTATAGTATGGTTTAACTCTTTTAAAAGGGTACCATTAACGAAGAATTCCTGGACTGCTTTAATCACATCATGCGAAACAATGTCCCAGGCTTCTTTAGAGAAAGCAGCTGAATACCCATCCGGACCAGGCGCCTTATCATCCCCCATAGAAAAGATAGCATCACGAACTTCCTGAGGCGTCACACTACGAACCATAAGATTAGCAACATTATCGGAGAGTTTGCTGGAAAAAAGATTTGAAATATTAAAAGGATGAGTAATTCCCTGTTGCCCAAGAAACGCCATGTAATGATCAACAAAAACCATAGTAACTTGGTCGTCATCAACCCGAGTACCATGCATATCAGTCACACTATCAATACGGTTCCTAGTAGCCCTACTCTTGACCACCTTATGAAAGTAAGCTGTATTAGAATCCCCTAGCTTAAGCCAATCAACTTTCGCTTTTTGCTTAAGGAACCGCTCTTCAACAATAATTGCATCATTAAAAGCTTGGAGATAAGTAGCCTCCTCTAAACGATGATCAGCGTTAAAAGGATCACCATCAAGAGCTCGTTGAACCTCGTCCAATTCATGCCTCAAATAAGTCACATTCTCATGAATATTACCCTGATCCTAAAGCAATTTTCGGAGGGGTTTTTTAAGAGCTCTAAGCATGGACACCACTTTGAACATCCAAAATCCACTAATTGCCAGGGACCATCCCTGATTCACAACTTCTTTAAATCTTGTATTATGAACGAGGATACTAGAGAACTTAAACGGACGAGGAATCTGCTTGACAAACCTAGGAATACGAAGAATAGCGGGGGCATGGTCATACGTTGAATATTCTCATGAGTTAATGTTCAAAATAACATGTAATACATACGTTGAACATCATGAACAAAAAACTTTTGAAAACATGAAAAAGTTAATGAATGATACAAGTTAGTGACCATAGAATATACGACAAGTTTGTCGAACTAATGGTATACCACATGGCCAATAACATAATATTAATATCAACTTAACCAACTCACATGACTTTAGTATATAAGCTATCAAGTTTTTCTCTCTACAAGCTATGTGGGATTAGAAAGAAGCTTTTATCAAAAAGTGTATCTAACAAGAGTAAACTATTCACTTTTTTAAGCCATGGATATTTATTCATCTCCACTCAAACTTTAAATCCACACCTTTTACCAATGAATTTAGCAAACTTTTTTCAGTAGTATGTAATAATCAATTGCTAGCGTATTTGGCAGCTAAAAAAACTGGAAATATGATTTATGATGATACGTTGATCGATTCATAGGTCCAACTGATGAATCTTGATTGCCGAACTTATGTGTTTATCTGTAACACTCAAGAATAAAATGTATCGTTAAAATGTATATGGGATTTTCTCCATGTAATACACTCTGACGATCAAGTCGGTATCGATATCATACTTAACCAAAGATTTAGTTCTTTAAATTCACAACTTTTACCAATAAATTTAGCATGATTTTTTAGTTGTATTTAGCAGCTAAAAAACCAGGAAACATGATTTACTTATTGTTGTGTGTAATATTTCTCTTTTTTGGGTCACCTAGCCAAAACGTGAACATACCGTGTTCTCTTCTTAATACAACACCCTTACGGCTTTTACTGAACTCGTAATGTACATGGTACAATTTAACACCATTTGTGTATCGGCTTACTGATTATATCAATTTGGAAGTTAGTAAGGCGTTTAACTTTGTTTTTGGGGGACGAAAGATAATATTAGAACCCAAAAAAAGGAGCTTCGAGAAAGGAATTGGATTGACTGTTACATGGCTTAATAAACCATTCAAAAGAACATTTTTTACATCATTAAGGATTGGCTCTGTAAGGTTTCTTAACCGCAGAAACATACTCGTGACGATATCACTAGGGAATCCAAATAATTGTTTGGATTACCGCATCAAAACGAGTAAGGCGTTTAACTACAAAGCCAAAAGACATATTTCCTCAAAACGTATATATTATTAGTTATGATATGCTCAAAATTACAAACTGAAGAGCTTTTGATGATAACGTTTGCTGAAAACATAGTCTTTGCCTTGTATATAAAAGTAGTTTGGAGGTGGTGAATGGATAAAAATGTGAACTTAATTGTGGCTTTGTGTGTAAAAGTTCTGAAAATAAAGATCGGGTATGATTGTTGAAAATGGTCTTGTACATTGTATTTCTTGATATCCCATATTGGTGGGTGATGTAAAGCAATCAAAGCAAAAACTTATCTCAAGATGTCAAAATACCGTGTGCTCTTCATAATACAATAGAACTCTTACGGCTTTTACTGAAGTAACCGAACCGAATAAACCGACCAACTCGATAACTGAACCAATGACACCCCTAGTTGTATCCCTCTTTTATATGGTACGTTAAAGTGAACTCTTGTGTATTACTAGTACTTTTTTTGGAAAACCTAGCCAAAATGTTAAAATACCGTGTGCTTTTCAAAATACAACAGTACTCTTACGGCTTTTACCGAACTCGTAATGTACCTAATTCAACACCTGTGTAATCACATCAATTTAGAAGTTAGTAATTCACATGTCTAATAAATGCAAGTCAACACTAACCATACTCGCAACATAACTTCAAATTTATGAACTCGATCAAACCCAGCAAGTTTAGATGATAATGTTTTCCAAAGTTAGCATAGTCTTTGCCTTGTGTTCTATATAAAAGTCGTTTGAAGGTGGTGAGTGGATAAAAATGTGAACGTGTGGCTTTGTGTGTAAATTTTTTGAAAATACAGATCGAGTAGAATTGTTGAAAAAAGATGTTACACATTGTATTTCTAGATGTCCCACATCGGTGGGTAATGTAAAATATATATAGTTTATTTTACAAACACATTCAGTTAATACAGAAGCACGTTCAGGCCATATAAAATGGTTTATGCAAATTGTATCTTCTTCTTTTTTTGGATTTTTAGTTGCTTTTTAAATTTTATTTTCCTAATTTTTAGTAGCTTTTTAGAAATAAGTATCTTAAGCTTCTGACAATAGACAAACGATATACACTATAATAGAAGTTAATATACATATAGTAAATGCATTGCATACATAAGTTGTAAATAATACAACATTTAAAGAAAAGCAACACTATTTTTGAAAAAAAATTGGTGAAGTCTAAAAATACGTAATATACTTTTTAAAAAAACGAAATACCTAACTAACTTTATCTATTACCATAATCGCCAAAATACTTTTAAATTTTGAACATATCATCAAAAATAGCCGGTTTCAATGATTATATTGGTAATAAAATAAGTTGGTCACCTAGATGTGTAAAATGATGAAAATATGTTGCTAATATATGAATTTAACACTTTTTATAGATAAGTATTTTAAGTTTTTGACAATAGATAAACGATATACAATATAAATTTAATATTACATTTCATATGTAACCCGTAAATAATACAATGTTTAGAGAAAAGAAACATTTTTTTATGAAAAAAGTTAGGCCTACGAGCTTTTGAAAAATTAATTAAGCATTTAATACCGATAAAGAAGCCAACACAAGCACGCTTCGAATAGCGGATGTATACGGTTGATTTACAACTCATGTGGCCATACTAATCCTTATAAATGTGGAGCATTTTGCGATTTCTTTTCAAACTTTCACTAAAAAAAATAATTCATGATGACGTATAGTCTATATATGGGCCACGAGCCCAAATGATAAACATTACTAAGGCCCAAAACCACCATGCGTGGGCTATTGTAACTTGGGCCGCATCAATGATGGGAACAGGCTCACGTAAGCCCAAACCCAAATAAGCTATACACGGTATAGATAAGGATCATCTATCTATGGAATAGATATCCCCACCCGGATAAGCACCATGGGTGCGAAACGTAAGGAGCACGAACCCTACAAGGATTCTGCGCCTATATAAGGAATGACATAACTCTCATTCAAGGTATGATTCACAAACCCTAACTCTTTACGAGAACCCTAAATCAATTACTTACTCTCACGCCGGAGTCTAATCGTGAACAATCCCACGATAAGTCTAACGGTGTTGTTTATTTTCTTAGTGCGCAGGTTACAAGTACTAAGAAGCGAATTGGTACGAGAGCAAGAGCCCATAATCAGGAACGCCCAACTTTTGTATCAACAATTCAATCCCCACACTTTTTTTCTCCACGCTCCTAAAAAGTGTATAAAATTTTACTAATTTATTAACACTTAATAGTGTGTAAAATTTGGTTACATTAATAAGTGTGAGAAAAATTATAACACTTATAATTGTCTCAAAACAAAAAAATTCACACTTTTAAATGTGAAGAACTATAAGATTTCTCCACACTTCTAAGAGCACAAGGTGCAGCGTTTCGTGAGGTCTCGCTGTTCCAACGTGGCGACTCGTTGTGCTCGTTGCTGCACCATCATACCCTCGCCATGCCTCGCCGTTCCATCTCTACTCGTCTACACGACGAGCTAAATTGTGACTCTTTTGTCAGTTTTTTTTCCTTTTCTTTTATTGAGTTTTTAGCGTTTTGTAAAATTTGAAATGTAATTGCTTTGTAAAAATGTAAGTTGTGAATATGTAATGTTTTGTGTAATTGTTTATGAATATGTAATGTTTTGTGTAAATGCAACTATATTAAACATCGGATTGAAATTACTTCAAACAACGTACAATTATTTTACAACTACGATTACAACATTAAACTACAAAACGGAAATTAAAACCGCTAAACTACGAATCAAAAAAATGATTCAGTCTGTGCCATAGCCCTCGTCACTCGAATCGTCTTCCTCACTCGATGGCACACGGTTTAATCCCATAGCCCATCGCCATTCTGCTCAACAGTTTAACCGATCCTGACGAGCTTTTGCCCGCGCCTCACGAGCTGTTGCTTGACGTTCTTCCTCCGCTTGAACCGTTAACAAGACTTGCATATCTTGCTCGAAGAGTTCTTCATCAGTATGTTCTAACGGCTAGCTTCCCCTATAAATACCACTTAAAAAACACTTCGTATTCTCACACAAAAACAATGGCTAACGAACCAGCTAAGGTACAAAACACTATCCTTACCCGATTACGCAATGAACAGGAAAAAGAACTTAAGTTGATTAACAGTTTGCTAGGTGAGATTACTCGTTTTATACGACAGATGCATACTCGTGCTCCAGAGGTCGAAAGGTTGTGTGAGCTGCCTCAAGACCATCCAGCTATCAGGGTCCGTCTACAAACTCTTTTAAGTAATGATGAAACAGATCTGCAACTTCAATTCACCTTGAAAATGGTCAGGGAAAAAATGTTGCAAGTTTGGGAGGAAAGTCAGATCTCATCGATAATTAAAAGTCTTTATAAAAACTTCACGATGTTTCGTATTGTTTTTTTTAACCGTATCGTTATTTTACGTTTTGTATGTTTTTATTTTCTTGTATTGTATTTTAAATTTAATGAAATGAATTTAGTTTATTAAAATGAAATGAATAAAAAAATAAAGTTATAAGTGGTGGCCCAAAATAAGTAAGTTGAAGTTAGTTGCTGATGAGATGAGGGTTAGTTGTAAAGAGGGTGTAAGGTGATGTGGCACCCATGGGGCTCAAATGACAAGCTTGAAGCTTGTTGCTACACCTTGTGCTCTAGCCTCTAACTATGTGGGTTATTTGTAACACCCAAATTCCCCACACTTTGAGGAAGTGTGGACAATTTGGGCCTCAACACTTTAAGGCTACCCATAGTGGTGACCTATATTGCATCATCTTTCCAGCTACCACCTCAGCATTCTCTCTCCTCAACCCATATTCACCTCTCTCATCACAGTGGCAACCCATATTACATCATCTTCCTTTATTTTATTTAAAAATATTTTTTAACACAAACACAACTTTTATTAATAAAACGTAAACATTACATAAATGAAACAATACGGAATTAAAACATTACAATACTAAATTAAATGTAAATATAACTAAATATCACAGAAATTCTTCGTCGTCTTCGTCCTCATCGTCCTCATCTTCGTCTTCATTGTCATGAGGGAGACGATTATGTCTACGATTTCTCCAAATGTGCTCGACCAAATTAGCTTTTAAGTTTTGATGAGTTGCAGCGTTATCGAGCTCCAGAGAAATTGCTAAAGATTCTTCAAATGTATTTAAGGGATCGTGTGGTTGGTGGACCTCCTCCTCGAACCATGTAGGACATATCGCCCGCTGGTCGTCTTTTATGATCATATTATGTAATATGATACATGTATATATAATATCTTTGAGATCACTTTTAAAAAACCCTCGAGCCGGAATTTTAAGCATTTTCCACTTCTTCTTCAACACACCAAAAGCCCGTTCCACATGTTTCCTTGCTGCTTCGTGCTTCCTCTTGTACAATGGATGATTTGAAATGGACTTAATAAGAATGGACCATTGTGGATATATCCCATCAGTAAGATAATATCCCCTTTTGTATTGTACATCGGTTGCTTCGAATTCAAGGTCTGCTGCTCTCCCAGATCTGATATCATTGAAGACAGGTGAATGACGTAAAACGTTTACGTCATTATTTGCACCAGAAACACCAAAGAACGCATGCCAAATCCATAAATCTTGGGAAGCGATCGCCTCCAATAAAATGAATGGATGTGGCCCATGATCACCTCTAGCATATTGACCTCTCAAACCGTTCAGGTAATTCTCCCACTCCCAACTTGTACAATCAATGCTTCTCATCATCCCAGGAAACCCATGCTTATGCTCGTGATGAGCATATAATCTTTTAAGATCAAAATATGTGGGCTTTCACAAATACTCAGGACCATATAATTCGATGATAACTTTGCAAAACTTACGGAGACATTGACGCGATGTTGTTTCGGCTATTTCCAGATTCTCGTCAAGAGAATTTGATGAGAATCTGGAACGGCCGCGTATCCCAATTGACGAATGGCCGCAGTACACTTCACCAATGGGCTAATACCAGGTACGCCCCTACAATCATTTGTTTGTTCAAAATAAGTAGAATGATCGGTTACCTCTCGAACAATTCGTGTGAACAGTTCTCGGCTCATTCGAAAACGTCGACAGAATGTTATTTCATCATGCAGCGGATTTTTGCCAAAGTATACATTCACTAACGGATTGTATGCAGCAACATGATCCCTAGGTATGTACCTTCTTGTAGGTTTTGGCTGATGTGCTTGATACACGTTCCAAGCAAACTCCGCAAACTCCACAAACTCACTAAAAACTTCTTCATCGTCGTCGGAAGACGAAGAACCAAACAAATACTCGTAGGACGACATGGACATGGTGAATGAATATTGATGATAATTTGTTTGAATTGTGTTTGAAATTGTGTGTTTGAATGTAAGTTTAATGTTGGTATTTATAGGATGAAAAAGTGGTAATTTTTTTTATTTTTTTTATTATTTTTTTTAATAAACAAACAGTTACATTTTAAAAACAAGTGGGATAGTGTTTGCAAAAGTCGATCGTTTGAACGAATGATTTACAATTTGAAGTGGCCGGCGATCGATGTTGAGGTTTGTCCCACAAAGGGACGATCGATATCTAAGATCGATCGATTTAATTAACGTCACGATTTAATTAACCATTTTTACGGATTAAATTTTTGCTTTTATTCAACTAGATTAATCTAAACGCCGTAACGCGTTCGCACATTCTTTTTGTCACCCTCTTACCATGTAATGAGATAAATGAATTGTAACTTCAATGGTCAAAGTTTCTTCATATTTTTTTTTATACTATTCGATGTACATGGACCATGTACCCATTTTCTTCATTCACATTTCACAAAACAACTCACATATTGAACTATTTATATGCAAAATATGAATCATTGCTCTACCTTTTTCTCACTTTAGTCGACACACATTTAAGACAAATCAAAACCATGTGACACTCACAAACAAATCAAGTCCTACTTGCTTGTCTCCTTCTTTTGAATCAAATAGTAATAGGAGGAAAATAAGGGAAACCATGTGACCTCTTACATATGATAAGACAATTCACATTAAAAATACTTGTCTCCTTCCTTGTGTCATCCCAAAATTTCCGCTGCCACATTACCAACTCCAATTGACTATATTTTTTTTAAACATGTACTAGTTGTCGACAAAAGAAAGAAGACAAGACATTTTGTCCATTGCTCCTTGTTCTATTCTTCTATTTTTCCCACATTTTCGCTGACAAGATTACCAAACAAGGTTGACTACATTTAAGCATGTGATCATTTTCCCACTCATAAATACCATGCATCCCTTGCATAATTCACTGAGAACAAAATACCAACACAATATTTCACTTTCTTTGTTCCTTGTTGAGCGAAAAGAAGGAAGGTAGGAACAAGACAAGCTAGGACAATGTTGACTTCTTTTTCTTTCTTTCTGTTGAGAACAACCAAACGACACCACCCACTTTTCTTTTATATAGTATTTGTTTCTCCTCAGTTGCAACACAAACCACAAAACAAATAATACCTCCTTTCTCTCTTATACCACTGATCGACATCACCACAAAACCCTAGCCTCACCACACAAACGCAACCACGACCACATCACTTCAGCCATCTCCAGCCGCTACTGGGTTGAGAAAGATGCATGAAAGAGTCTATCGGATTGATCGTATGTCGAAGTCGAACTCCTCTTCAACCCACTACCACCACCATTCTATATATCTTCATACAAGAACACAAACACAAATACAACTCTTGGCTTTGTTCCTGCCATACGAGAAAGAAAGGGAGGAAGAAGCAAGAGGTGTTGTGTTACACCTCCAGGTTCTCAAATTCATTATGATCTTATCCTAAACTGGTTAGGAGCTTAGGAGCATTGGAGAGTTTCGTTTTGTTCGTTGTCGCTCGTCCTAACTTCACTCGTTTTCTCCCCACCATCCTTGGTGAAGTAAGTCGTTTCCTCAAATTTCATATTACTTCAATTCTTGAAAACATTATTATGTGGTACAATTGGCTTAAGCTTGCACTTAATATTTTGTACTCTCGTAATCGTGTTTTTTTTTTTTTTTTTCGGATATGAATGTGGCAACTAAATCTTGGTGTGGCTATGCATGAGGTGGTAAAGACAAAATGATGTTAACATAACATATGATAATGTATAATTAACTTTCGAAACAAGTACTTGAACCTGAACTAAACTTGCAAACTAATGTTTTAGAGTACCTCTCTAACCACTGTTACGTTGATTACGAAACGTGTACTAGGTTTGTGAAGAGTTTAAACAAAACTCCCATGCACATATATACCACACACATATATACGTATACACTATATACGTACAACACATCACTCGTAAAAAGGGAAATCTATAACTTAGTTTTTGAAGAAGAAGAAAGCACAAGAATACTTTTAGTCATGCACGTTAAAACTAAGATATATAAAACAAGATACAGACTTGAAAAGCTTTATAAACATATAGTTTGGTAATAAAACACAAAAGGATTCTTAGTACAAATGGTTGGGGCATTGGTTTGTTGAAAGAGAGGGCCTGAGTTCGAATCCTACATATGGCAGTTTTTATTATTTTTGCTATTTTTGAAACTTTAGCCTTTTGGCAGTTTTAATCCTTCATTTTCAAACACTTATCACTTTTCTTAAAATCTTTATAAATTGAAACTTATACAAGATGTGACAATATCAGCCCATCCAATTCGAATAAGGTATCACTATTCTTGAAACTCATATAAGTTACTAACTTACCTAAATTTCACACATTTAACCCCACAACTACAAACCATTTAGAACTTTTCTTAAAATTTTCATAAGTTTTGAAACCTTTATTAAACTTTACATTTCAGCCCTCTCATTTTAGACTTGACACTTCTTACCTAAAACTTTTATAAGTTTTATAAACTTATACATTTTACCATTCTTCCGTAAAAATAAATATGTTTAACATAGTGATTTATAAAAACCATAACTTAGCATCGATTAACTTCAATGCATATCAGAAACAATTATTTCTACAAAACTTAACGATTCATTTAGCTGGAGATAACCTACATTTACCACAACTAATCCTTCACCAACTTTTTGGTATATTACACGTATTATCATTATTCAGAAATGAAGAAATATGAACATATAATGACCCTTTATACTTAAAGACAAGTTATATAGTATATGACTTTGTTCTTGAACTTTAAGCATTTTACCACGCAAGCCACCTATGCCACAAAAATCATTGTTGTCATCCGACATTGTTTCAAATCCCAATTCTCGATAAGTTAAACTTATCTCAGACTTCCATATTACTCAGGTTGACAATTGGAGCCATTCCTATTCTACATCAAGTAATATTTTATTCTATCTGCCATTCCACCAAGGTGAGTCATAGCCCCTCTCTTACTTTTTTATAATTGTTTATAAACATTTTGGGGGAGATACATGCTCAACTACACGTTTTATACTTTTACAAGTACTCGTTAAATGTTTACATATTACTGTGAGTTCCATAGTCCCAACTCTTTTACCTATTTTGAATTACTTTCGGGGGAAATACATGCTTCTATTACATATAAATTTTACTATCATTCGAAAACCTAATTAACAAACTTTGCAACCATTGGGACCTCATTTTGTAAACTCTGATATTTATAAAGTTTGAATGATAAATCTTTTAAAACGACTAAAATAATTATCCTTTTCTACTATAAAACTGTTGAGCCATGAAGTAACACACTTGGAGAATTTGGCATACAATTCTTCTTTCTTGAGCAACTCCAAGATGGTTTTCAAGTGCTCTGTGTGCTCCTCTTTGTTGCGGGAATAAATGAGAATATCATCGATGAATACGATTACGAATTTGTCCAAATAAGGCTTGCACACTAGATTCATTAAGTCCATGAACACCGCTGGTGCGTTGGTCAAACCAAATGGCATTACTTGAAACTCGTAATGACCGTATCGTGTCCTGAAAGCCGTCTTAGGGATATCTTCTTCCCTGACTCTTAGTTGGTGATAGCCTGACCTCAGATCAATCTTCAAGTAAACACTCGATCCTTGAAGTTGATCGAAAAGATCATCGATCATGGGTAATGGGTATCGATTTTTTATCGTAAGTTTGTTCAACTCACGATAATCAATACACATTCTAAGAGATCCGTCCTTCTTTTTGACAAATAACACCGGAGCTCCCCAAGGCGAAGAACTAGGTCGAATGAATCCTTTATCTAATAATTCTTTCAATTGATCAGATAATTCTTTCATCTCGGATGGTGCCAACCTATAAGGTGCTCGCGCCACTGGTGCCGCTCCTAGCACCAAATCAATCTGGAATTCCACTTGGCGAACGGGTGGAAGGCCAGGTAAATCCTCCGGAAATACTTCAGGAAAATCTTTAGCTATCGGTACATCTTCAAGTCGCTTTTCCTTTGACTTCTTTTCTATCACTTGAGCTAAGAAGGCGTGACATCCCTTAACTATACACTTCATGGTTTTCATATGGGATATGATACTAAGACGTGTCTTACTTCGTTCACCACGAATGATTAGGGTTTCACCTTGAAAAGGGATGTGAATGACCTTCTCATCACAGATGATTCTAGCATGGTTCCTAGAGAGCCAATCCATGCCGATGACAACGTCAAAACTAACAAGCTTAATAGGCATGAGGTCTATGTCGAAAGGTTGGTCAAGTAAGAGTAAGGTGCAACCTCGGATGACGGTGTTAGTGCCAACTAGTTTACCGTCAGCTAGTTCAATTTCCTAAGTGGTGTCTAGTTTGGTTGGGATGATGTTTAGTAGGGAAGCAAAGGAAGTAGATATAAAACTTTTGTCGGCTCCAGAATCGAATAAAACTTTAGCAAGATGGTTGTTAAGTGATAATGTACCCGTGACTACATCAGGGTCTTGCTGAGCATTTCTTTCTCCTAGCACATAAACTCTCCCACGAGCATTGTTGTTCTGGTTTGCTTCCTGTTTTGGGCACCGACTCTTGTATTGCCCTTTTTCACCACATCCGTGGCACACCACGACCACTGGCTGTAGATTGGCTCCAGAAGCTTTGCAGTCCTTGGTCAGATGGCCTATCCTTTGACACTTCATGCACCTAACGGTGCATGGTCCGGTATGATGCATCTTGAATCGGTTACACAGAGGTTGTCTTCCCGCATACCCACCTCCTTCTGCGGGGGTGGCAACATAGGCTCTGGCAGCTTCCTGCCTGTGATTTTGTTGGTTGTGGTGATTGTTTCGATTTTGCTGATAGTGTTGGTGGTTGTTGTGATTGTTGTTCTTGAAATTGTTGTAGTATCTATTGTTGTTGGAGCGGTGGTTGTTGTTGGGAGTGGCCCTTTTGTCATCGAACTTCCGTTTATGATCATTGTTCCCTTATATCTGACCACGTTTTATCTCTCGTTCCAATAACTTCTGAGCAATTGGCCTCTTTTAATGTCTGAGGTTTGGATGCAGTGACATTGCCTTCAATGCTTCTAGGCAATCCTTTAACATATCTTTCCAGTAGCTTCTCAAGGTCTGGTACCTTGGTTGGACATAGCAAAGCAAGTTCTTGGAACCTTCGATCATAAGTCTTAAGGTCATTTTCTTTCACTACAAGATGATCGAACTCATCCTCTAGCTTCCTGATCTCGGTGCGAGGACAATACTTCTTCAACATTTTCTGTTTGAAGTCAGCCCATGAAATTTGATAAGCTTCTTCTATACCCATATTCTGAGCAGTAAAGTTCCACCAGGATAAAGCATCTTCTAAAAGAGTTCCCATAGCAAACGAGACTTTGCAGTCGTCAGTACAACCGCTCCTCATGAAGACTGTCTCAGAACGCTCAAACCAGCGAGCGAGCTCAGTTACTCCTTCTGTTCCTTTAAAGTAAGTGGGTTTGCAACCAATGAAATCTTTGTAAGTGCATTTTCGAGTTACAGCCACCTGGCTTTCTCCATTTGGCCTATTGGTGTTGCTTGCACGAGCCATGGTAGCTGCTTGAGTTCAGCAACCAATTTCTGGATTTCGGCCGGAGTCATGGCTGGTGTTGGTGTTGCAGTTGTTGCTCTTCCACGAGGCATATTTCTATTTATACCACAAGAGAAGCACATGTTTAGAATTTACATAATGACCATGTCATGTTAGAATAATTCAATAACAAGGTAAATTTGTAAAAATCTTAATGATGCTGCCACTATATGGAATCACAACAACTGGATTTATAAATCTTGGCGTGTCCGAATACCATCATAATACACATGGAATAAATAATGACCAACTCGGTATCGTAATATGGTGATGTATAGGGGTGTCACAACACACATGAATATATGAAAAATAACCAAAGCATCATAAATTAACGTCGATTTATAGCAATCATAACCAACAATAGTGTCTTAATAACTTGTTCAATTGTTTACAAAACAACTTAATACAAGGTCTTTTATTATTGCCACATGCGGCAAGTTAAAATGTCCAAGCTATAAATGATACATAAATAATCTATGAGTCACCTGGTGTGTCACCTAATTTGCGCTGAAGGTTTCGGACTATCTCAGTAAACTTCTCCATTCTCTGGTCTCTGTCCCTCTCCTTGGCCTGGGATTCTTCTACCATACGCTCAAGTGTCAGAATGCGGGTGTTGGCCGCAACGAGCCCATCAGCCTGTCGCTCGTTCACGTCCTGTATTATTGAAGCAATATCCCTCAGTTCCCGTGTCTCCTGTCTCCCGTCCTCAAGTCTTCCTTCTAACCCAGTAATAACCTCTAAAGCTTCCTGTAGCCGAGTACTCATCAAGTTAAAGACTTCTTCCATAGCTACTCGACCAATCATAAGATTTTCCACCACCTCTTCAATGCTCTCGAAACGCCCGAGAAGGACATCATCAATGAAGTTCTGGACCGCGTCGATGCAATTTTCATATCGGACAAGTCTAGCAGCTAATAAAGGAACAGTGTGGTGAACAGGTTCTCCCGTGACTGGAAGGACCCTAGGAGTGGTAGTGGAAGAACTTTCTCCCAGTTCGCTGGCACTCGGAGTACCCTCTTTTGCTCTCCAGTGACTGATACATGATAGAAGAAATGACCACAGTCGAGCATCGACCCTTCTGTGGGGTCTGGCCCGAGCAACCTCGGCCGCATCCTCAACATGAGAATCTGAAAGTGAGAGGATTGAGAAATGTGCTCTTTCGCGGAGTGCTAACGGAGCACTGTGGGCACGTTGTAGTAGGGCAGGAGGTGGTAATGGAACCGTAGTAGTTTGATGGTAAAAGATAGTAGGTGGTGGTATAAAAGTTGGGGAGGTGGTTGCAATGGCGAGGGTAGGTTAGCAGACTTCGAGTCTGAATCTGAAGAATGATGGGGGTCAGAATGGCATCATCCAGTGGTTACACAAGTCATTCTGACCTCCCATCATTCTTCAGATTCATACTCGAAGTCTGCTAACCTACCCTCGCCATTGCCACCACCTCCCCAACCTGCGTCAGTTCGCTGACGTAGAGAAGTTCGACCTCTTCAGCCCTATGAGCCGGAACCAATTGGACAATCCAACCAGGGAGGCCCAACTATGATCCACTATGTCCGGAAGCGGGTACGAGAACCAATAGCTCCCATACACCCACCACTAGCACCACCAACGTCACCTGTATCTCCTATATCACCCTTGCTAATGATGATGCCATCACCACCTCTATCTCCTAGACGTCCCATACTACCAACTTTCATACCACCACCTACTATCTTTTACCATCAAACTACTACGGTTCCATTACCACCTCCTGCCCTACCACAACGTGCCCACAGTGCTCCGTTACCACTCCGCGAAAGAGCACATTTCTCAATCCTCTCACTTTCAGATTCTCATGTTGAGGATGCGGCCGAGGTTGCTCGGGCCAGACCCCGCAGAAGGGTCGATGCTCGACTGTGGTCATTTCTTCTATCATGTATCAGTCACTGGAGAGCAGAAGAGGGTACTCCGAGTGCCAGCGAACTGGGAGAAAGTTCTTCCACTACCACTCCTAGGGTCCTTCCAGTCACTGGAGAACCTGTTCACCACACTGTTCCTTTGTTAGCTGCTAGACTTGTCCGACATAAAAATCGCATCGACGCGGTCCAGAACTTCATTGATGATGTCCTTCTCGGGCGTTTCGAGAGCATTGAAGAGGCGGTGGAAAATCTTATGATTGGTCGAGTAGCTATGGAAGAAGTCTTTAACTTGATGAGTACTCGGCTACAGGAAGCTTTAGAGGTTATTACTGGGTTAGAAGGAAGACTTGAGGACAAGAGACAGGAGACACGAGAACTGAGGGATATTGCTTCAATAATACAGGACGTGAACGAGCGACAGGCTGATGGGCTCGTTGCGGCCAACACCCGCATTCTGACACTTGAGCGTATGGTAGAAGAATCCCAGGCCAGGGAGAGGGACAGAGACCAGAGAATGGAGGAGTTGACTGAGATAGTCCGAAACCTTCAGCGCAAATTGGGAGACACACCAGGCGACTCATAGATTATTTATGTATCATTTATAGCTTGGACATTTTAACTTGCCGCATGTGGCAATAATAAAAGACCTTGTATTAAGTTGTTTTGTAAACAATTGAACAAGTTATTAAGACACTATTGTTGGTTATGATTGCTATAAATCGACGTTAATTTATGATGCTTTGGTTATTTTTCATATATTCATGTGTGTTGTGACACCCATATACATCACCATATTACGATACCGAGGTGGTCATTATTAATTCCATGTGTATTATGATGGTATTCGGACACGCCGAGATTTATAAATCCAGTTGTTGTGATTCCATATAGTGGCAGCATCATTAAGATTTTTACAAATTTACCTTGTTATTGAATTATTCTAACATGACATGGTCATTATGTAAATTCTAAACATGTGCTTCTCTTGTGGTATAAATAGAAATATGCCTCGTGGAAGAGCAACAACTTCAACCCCAACACCAGCCATGACTCCGGCCGAAATCCAGAAATTGGTTGCTGACAGTGTTGCTGCAGCACTGGAAACTCAAGCAGCTACCATGGCTCGTGTAAGCAGCACCAATAGGCCAAATGGAGAAAGCGAGGTGGCTGTAACTCGCAAATGCACTTACAAAGATTTCATGGGTTGCAAACCCACTTACTTTAAAGGAACAGAAGGAGTAACTGAGCTCGCTCGCTGGTTTGAGCGTTTTGAGACAGCTTTCATGATGAGCGGTTGTACTGACGACTGCAAAGTCTCGTTTGCTACGGGAACTCTTTTAGAAGATGCTTTATCCTGGTGGAACTCTACTGCTCATAATATGGGTATAGAAGAAGCTTATCAAATTTCATGGGCTGACTTCAAACAGAAAATGTTGAAGAAGTATTGTCCTCACACCGAGATCAGGAAGCTAGAGGATGAGTTCGATCGTCTTGTAGTGAAAGGAAATGATCTTAAGACTTACGATCGAAGGTTCCAAGAACTTGCTTTGCTATGTCCAACCAAGGTACCAGACCTTGAGAAGCTGCTGGAAAGATATGTTGAAGGATTGCCTAGAAGCATTGAAGGCAATGTCACGGCATCCAAACCTCAGATATTAGAATATGCCATCTCAATTGCTCAGAAGTTATTGGAACGAGAGATAAAACGTGGTCAGATCCAAGGAAACAATGATCATAAACGGAAGTTCGATGACAAAAGGGCCACTCCCAACAACAACCACCACTCCAACAACAATAGATACTACAACAATTTCAACAACAACAATCACAACAACCACCAACACTATCAGCAAAACCGAAACAATCACCACAACCAACAAAATTCCAGGCAGGAAGCTGCCAGAGCCTATGTTGCCAACCCCACAGAAGGAGGTGGGTATGCGGGAAGACAACCTCTGTGTAACCGATGCAAGATGCATCATACTGGACCATGCACCATTAGGTGCATGAAGTGTCAAAGGATAGGCCATTTGACCAAGGACTGCAAAGCTTCTGGAACCAATCTACAGCCAGTGGCCGCGGTGTGCCACAGATGTGGTGAAAAAGGGCACTACAAGAGTCGGTGCCCAAAACAGGAAGCAAACCAGAACAACAATGCTCGTGGGAGAGTTTATGTGCTAGGAGAAAGAAATGCTCAGCAAGACCCTGATGTAGTCACGGGTACATTATCACTTAACAACCATCTTGCTAAAGTTTTATTCGATTCTGGAGCCGACAAAAGTTTTATATCTACTTCCTTTGCTTCCCTACTAAACATCATCCTAACCAAACTAGACAGCACTTATGAAATTGAACTAGCTGACGGTAAACTATTTGGCACTAACACCGTCATCCGAGGTTGCACCTTACTCTTACTTGACCAACCTTTCGACATAGACCTCATGCCTATTAAACTTGGTAGTTTTGATGTTGTCATCGGCATGGATTGGCTCTCTAGGAACCATGCTAGAATCAGCTGTGATGAGAAGGTCATTCACATCCCTTTTCAAGGTGAAACCCTAATCATTCGTGGTGAACGAAGTAAGATACGTCTAAGTATCATATCCCATATGAAAACCATGAAGTCTATAGTTAAGGGATGTCACACCTTCTTAGCTCAAGTGACAGAAAAGAAGTCAGAGGAAAAGCGACTTGAAGATGTACCGATAGTTAAAGATTTTCCTGAAGTATTTCCGGAGGATTTACCTGGCCTTCCACCCGTTCGCCAAGTGGAATTCCAGATTTATTTGGTGCCAGGAGCGGCACTAGTGGCGCGAGCACCTTATAGGTTGGTGCCATCCGAGATGAAAGAATTATCTGATCAATTGCAAGAATTATTAGATAAAGGATTCATTCGACCTAGTTCTTCGCCTTGGGGAGCTCCGGTGTTATTTGTCAAAAAGAAGGACGGATCTCTTAGAATGTGTATTGATTATCGTGAGTTGAACAAACTTACGATAAAGAATCGATACCCATTACCCAGGATCGATGATCTTTTCGATCAACTTCAAGGATCGAGTGTTTACTCGAAGATTGATCTAAGGTCAGGCTATCACCAACTAAGAGTCAGGGAAGAAGATATCCCTAAGACGGCTTTCAGGACACGATACGGTCATTACGAGTTTCAAGTAATGCCATTTGGTTTGACCAACGCACCATCGGTGTTCATGGACTTAATGAATCGAGTGTGCAAGCCTTATTTGGACAAATTCGTAATCGTATTCATCGATGATATTCTCATTTATTCCTGCAACAAAGAGGAGCACGCAGAGCACTTGAAAACCATCTTGGAGTTGCTCAAGAAAGAAGAATTGTATGCCAAATTCTCCAAGTGTGATTTCTGGATCCGAACCGTGTAGTTCCTTGGACACGTGACCGATAGCCAAGGTCTTCATGTTGACCCTGCAAAGATCGAAGCTGTTAAGGATTGGGCACCTCCTAAAAACCCTATAGAGATACGCCAATTCCTAGGTCTTGCTGGGTACTATCGCAGATTTATTGAAGGTTTCTCCAAAATCGCTAAACCTTTAATAGAATTAACACAGAAGAAGAAGAGGTTTGATTGGGGGGAAAAGCAAGAGACAGCTTCTTCAGCTCTTGAAACAGAAGCTTTGTAAAGCTCCGATTTTGGCATTACCAGAAGGAAGTGAAGATTTTGTTGTGTATTGCAATGCATCACACCAAGGTTTTGGTGCTGTGTTGATGCAAAGGAGCAAAGTTATTGCATATGCGTCCCGGCAACTCAAGACTCACGAGGAGAACTACACCACCCATGACCTGGAATTAGGAGCAGTGGTTTTTGCTCTTAAGTTATGGAGACACTACCTATATGGCACCAAGTGCATAGTATTCAGAGATCATAAGAGTCTTCAGCACATTCTTGATCAGAAGGAGTTAAACATGAGGCAACGATGATGGTTAGAGCTACTCAGTGACTATGATTGCGAGATTCGCTATCATCCTGGAAAGGCAAATGTCGTGGCAGATGCCTTGAGTAGAAAGGAGCGAATTACACCTCTCAGAGTTAGATCTTTGGGGATGACAATCAAATCACCACTTCCATCAAAAATCCTTGAGGCTCAGGCCAAAGCCCTCAAGGAACAGAATAGACCAAGCGATAAAATCTATGGTATGCCAGAGAGTGATAATGGTTTCGTAAAGAGATCGGATGGAATGTTGTGCTTCCAAGACAGAAGTTGGATCCCACTCTATGGAGGGATACGTGATCTCATTATGCATGAGTCTCACAAGTCCAAGTATTCCATTCATCCAGGTTCACATAAGACGTACCAGGACCTAAAGAAACACTACTGGTGGCCCAACATGAAGGCAGATATAGCCGAGTATGTCGGAAAATGTTTGACATATTCTAGGGTCAAAGCCGAATATCAAAAGCCATCCGGTTTACTGACACAACCAGAAATCCCAGAGTGGAAATGGGAGAGGATAACCATGGACTTCATTATGAAGCTACCTAAGACATCAAGTGGGTTTGACACCATCTGGGTCATCGTTGATCGTCTTACCAAATCCGCGCATTTCTTGCCAATAAAGGAAACCGACGAGATGAGTACTCTTGCGCGATTATATTTGAAAGAAATAGTCTCACGACATGGAGTGCCAATTTCCATTATCTCAGACCGGGATAGCCGTTTCACATCAAACTTTTGGCAGTCATTGCAGAAGGCATTGGGTACCCGATTAGACATGAGTACTACGTATCACCCGCAGACCGACGGTCAAAGTGAGAGAACTATCCAAACCTTGGAAGACATGCTTCGAGCATGTGTGATCGACTTTGGTAAAGGTTGATATAGACACTTGCCGTTAGCAGAGTTTTCATACAACAACAGTTATCACGCTAGCATTAAGGCGACACCATTTGAAGCACTTTATGGTCGGAAATGCCGGTCACCTATCTGTTGGGCAGAAGTTGGAGATGCACAAATCACGGGACCCGAAATTATTCAAGAAACCACCGATAAAATTGTACAAATCAAGCAACGTCTACAAGCAGCCCGAGACCGACAAAAGAGTTATACCGATGTGAGACGAAAACCCATGGAGTTCCAAGTTGGAGATAGGGTCATGTTGAAGGTATCTCATTGGAAAGGAATGGTTCGATTCGGAAAACGTGGAAAGTTAAACCCCAGGTACATTGGGCCATTCACAATCGTAGAAAGGATTGGCCCAGTGGCGTATAAACTTGAACTTCCCGAAGAACTCAATAAAGTACATAATACATTTCACGTATCGAATTTGAAGAAGTGCTTATCAGACGAATCTCTTGTTATCCCACTAAAAGAAATCCGGCTTGATGAGAAGCTCAATTTCATAGAAGAACCGGTAGAAATCATGGATAGGGACGTCAAACAGTTGAAGCAAAGCTGTATTCCCATTGTCAAAGTTAGATGGAACTCTAAAAGAGGACCAGAGTACACTTGGTAGCGTGAAGATCAAATACGTACTAAATACCCGCACCTATTTCCCGAGACAACCCAACCAACTACCACAAATTAGAATTCCAGGAGGAATTCTGTTTAAGGGGTAGGTAGCGTAATAACTCGTAATTTACCCAGTTATTAAGTAACGAAATAAATTCAATTTCAAGTTGATTATACATTTTCATGAGTAGATTTTTTTTTACGTACAAACTGTATCTATGTGACGCGATTCACATTTCAATTGGAACGGGCTCATACGCGTGCCACAATAAGTTACCAACCCAAATAATTAGTTTATGAATATATTGAGTCTCGTTACTCAACCCAACACACTCCTAATTAATTTAGCCCTTAGCCGCTCACTAACAAACCAAACAGACACTTTATTTATTTAGGCTCGACCACCCAATAGACCATTAAAAACAAGACCATTATATTTATTTTTGAAGTATGACCGAGATACAAATATTATTAATACACAAAATATACAAATAGAAAGATACAAATTTGTTTCATTATATTCTTGAGCCACCAATGTGACGTAACTACAAAAACTATCTCGCTCCATCACTTGGCACAATTAATTACAAACAAGACCATTCTTCCCAAAATTTAGCCGGCTTCGTAACATGTAAATAACACCAAATAATTTAAAAATTTTCTCTATTACACATTACGCTCCAAATAATTCATGACACTTTCAAATTTACAGTAGAATGATTGGAATTGTCTTTTCACTTATTAAATATTCACTTTGTCCTTTTTCACTCTTTCCCCCGAAAAATTTGCTGCATATTTGATCGAAAATCTTGCTGCACATTTGACCAAACCAAGTGGTAGCCTTCAATTACTACATATTACTACTATACAGGAACTTGTCAATATTCAATCCCTTATAGCCATAAATACCATGCAATCCTCCACCAATTGTCATGAACCAAAAACAAAACAAATAACCATTTTGTGATATAACTACGTAACGAGAGAGGCAAAAGGACTAGATTGTGATTAGTCTTTGAGTTCTAAAGCCTTTCGTTCTAGTACGTGACCAAGTTCGAAGGCGTCAAAGGCATAGAAGCTGTTTGGTGTTGTTCCTCGTTCCACCTGCACTCTCACCTCACCATCAGGTCTTGGCGTGGTAAGTCTCCTCCCTCAAATTCCATAGTACGATGGCATTTCTTGACCACTTCGTTTACTTCATTACAACTTTGTAGCTAAGTAGTGTATACTACTGTTACTATACGTATCGTAGAGCTCACTTAAACCGAATTTAACGTATCGCGATCTTGTGTGGCTACTTGAATAAACATAACTGATGCTTTAAATACTCATTCGAATAAATCTTGAACAATGGTGATCATTCGAAGCCACCCTTCATGTCGCGAACTATTTCGAACTGGAGTTTCATGATTTTCTATACGACGTCAAAACTAAGAATGAAATTGTTTTCATTTTTGTCATTTTCACTAGCTTTGTGATGACTAAAAGAATACTATCATACGCCCTCAAGCAGTAGATATACACATACACACGAACACATAAAGTACCACAAATGGAACATGAGACTAAAACTCAAAACGTGAACAGTGAACATGCATACATCTTGAAACTCATTCATATCGCTTCCTTTGCTTTTGTGTCATGCATGAGGAAACACTAAGTTCCATATACTCGTACACGTTCGAGCCTGCATGGGATTATTTCTTTGGGGAAAGGGGTAAACTCTTGTGCTAAGAATGATATTTAAGAACCACATGTTACTGATTATTCTTTTCATACACGACTCATACCCACTGTTAAGAATAAACATATGCATATTAGCAGGTTAATGTAACTAACTAGATAAATTTTTACTGAAACATGCTCACACCTAAGTTACTCCAATAATAGCCTCGTTGGTAAAGGTCTTGTAACCAGTAGGTGACCACGCTGGGTACTCAAACTCGAGCCACGTACGACCTGCGTGCAACCAGGTTATTAATAGTATGTATACCTAGGATACTTGGGTGGTACCTCGCCACGATAACAAGCTCGAATATATAAAAACTACAACTATAGTTCATAAGACAATCTTCTTACCATGCATATCACACTTTCAAAGCTTAAGCAACGTATAGAAATGAAAATGAAGGAGAAACTAAGTTTTGGGTTTCGGGTAAAAAAACTTGAGTCGCGAAACAAACCAAGTCGAGGGTCACCTTGTGTCCCCTTCGACACCCTCCCTATAACTAAGAACACATTGTGGGATTTACATGGAAGGTTGACAAAACCTGGTTGTAGAAGGAAGTAAGTTACGAAACATATACATGCACGATGAAATATGTACCAAATGCAAATACTAATCAGACTCAAAGAACTATATAACCAAGGAAGTAAATAACTAAACACAAAAGAAGTAGCAACCCACTGATGGGAGTGTTAGGCTGTTGAGCGCAAGGTCAGGGGTTCGAACCTTGCACCTGACGTTTTCTTTTCTTTCTTTTGTTATTTTTATCAGGTTTGTAACTTGGCAGAATTAGTCCCTCAACAAAATTGAATGAAAACAAACCAAAACGTATGAAAACGGAAGAAAACAAATGAAAACTGATGAAAACAGATGTAAACGTATGAAAACAGACGAAACATATAAAAATGGACGAAAACGTATGAAAACGGACGAAAACATATGAAAACGGATGAAAACATAAGAAAGCGGACGAATATGAAATGGACGAAAACGTATGAAAACGGGCAAAAATGTAAGAAAACGTATGAACACGGACGAAAACGGATGAAAACATATGAAAACGGATTAAAACATATGAAAACATAAGAAAACAGACGAATATGTATGAAAACGGACGAAAACGTATGGAAACGGGCGAAATTGTAAGAAAACGGACGAAAACGTATGAAAACGGTCGAAAACTGACAAATATGTATTAAAACAGATGAAAACGGGCAAAAAGGTAAGAAAACGGACGAAAACATATGAAAACGGACGAAAACGTATAAAAACGGATGAAAACACATGAAGACGGGCGAAAACGGACATTGATCGTCCGTTTTCGTATGGTTTCTTTCGTTTTCGTCCATTTTTCATATGTTTTCATCCATTTTTAGACGTGGTTTTATGCTTTCGTACGTATTCATTCATTTTTTTACGTTTTTGTCCATTTTCATACGTTTCTAAATACCACAATTGATATTCTTAAAATCACAAGTGATATTTAGAATATCACAGAATATCACTTGTGATATTAAGAATATCAATTGTGATACTCAAAAACGTATTAATGTAGAAAAAAAGGTAAAAAAGTGAAAAAAAAACGTGAAATCACTTGTGATTTTGTGAATATCACTTGTGATTTTCATGTTACAAAATATTTGTTGAAAATAACTTGTGATATTCATAATATCACTTATGATATTAAATGAATGAAAACAGACAAAAATGTATGAATACAGATAAAAACGTAAGAAAGTGAAAAAAACGTAAAATCACTTGTGATATTTAGAATATCACTTGTGATTTTCATGTTACAAATATTTGTTAAAAATAACTTGTGATATTCAGAATATCAATTGTGATATTCTGAATATCAATATCACTTATGATATTCTGAATATCACTTGTGATTTTCATGTTACAAAACATTAGATGAAAATCACTTGTGAGGATCAGAATATCACTTGTGATATTCAAAAACGTATGAAATTGTCTGAGCGAGGTCGAAAACATTTAAAAACGGATGAAAATATAAGAAAATAGATGAAAACGTAAGAAAACGGACGAATATGTAGAAAAAATGAACAAAAACATCTGAAAATGGGCAAAAGTGTATAAAAATGGACGAAAACAGACGAAAACGTATGAAAACGGACAAAAACATTTGAAAACGAACGAAAACGTATTAAAACGGACGAAAACATATGAAAATGGACGAAAACATATGAAAACATATAAAAACGGATGAAAACATATAAAAACGGACGAAAAAGTAAGAAAATGGACGAATATGTATGAAAATTGATGAAAACGTAAGAAAATAGACGAAAACGTATGAATACAGGCGAAAACGTATGAAAACGGGCAAAAAAGTAAGAAAACAGATGAAAACATATAAAAACGAGTGAAAACGTAAGAAAACAGATGAAAACGTATGAAAACGAACGAAAAAGTATGAGAACGGGCGAAAACAAGACGAAAACGGACAAAAACGCATGAAAACGAACGAAAATGGACGAATATGTATGAAAACGGACAAAAGCATATGAAAATGGATGAAAACGTAAGAAAACATATGAAAACGCAAGAAAACGGACGAAAACGTATGAAAACGGATGAAGACGTAAAAAGACGGACGAAAACGTATGAAAACGGATGAAAAAGTAAGAAAGCGAAAAAGACTTGAATTAAAATAAAAAACGTGAATTTAAAAACAACGTGATTTAAAAAATAATAATAAGTGAATTAAAAAAAAGAGATAAAAATAAAGCGTGAAAAAAAAGAAAGAAAAACATGGATAGAAAAAAATAATAATAATAAAAAATAATAATAATAATAATAATAATAATAATAATAATAATAATAATAAAACGTTTATAGGAAAAAAAGAGACATAATTAGAAAAAAAAATGAATAAATAAGAAAAACAAAAAGACAAGAAAAAAACATAGACTTAGGTTGTCCTATTAAATCTTAGGTTAATCACCACCATTAGATCAAATTAGATGGATGGTGGGGGTTTATCCCTTAATATGTAACAAAAACTTAGTGTCTAAAATAACTCACCTCTATATCACATCATATGTAGATACCGGGTCATTCATTATTCGTTCATGTTTGACTGAATGTGTTTTCCAACAATTAGGCTAAACGTATTAGAGCCAAAGGTGTCATGGCTAGCTTCATCTCCTCATTTGGGGCCCACGGGTGCCACATCACCCTAAGACCTCTTCACAACTATCCTCCTCTTCACTTACAACTAACCTTAACTTACTCATTTGGAGCCCACCACTTACAACTTTATTTTTTATTCAAATTTTCAAATAAACTAAATTTATTTCATAAAAATAAAATTACATTCCAAATAAACTAAATGTCAGCCTAAATATTTTCTAAACAACCAATTCATAAAAATAAAAGGGGCAATTTCATTTATATCCTTGCAAAATTCAAAAATTTCATATATATCCTTTTGATGCATTAAATGCATTGTACTTTATGCATAAAAAACTAGTAAAAAGGATATATATGAAATTTTTAAAATTTTCGAGGATATACATGAAATTTTCCCAAAATAAAATTATATTCCAAATAAACTAAATGTCAACCAATTTGTTATGAATAAAATTGCTAGTCCAAATAAAATAAAATAAAAGCCCAGTATGTGGACCAACAATAAAACCTAAATAACATTAAATACTAACTCCTCCAAACTTTCTTTCACTTCATCCATGTTCTAAACCAGTTTCTTCCTTCGCTGCTATTGCTCCATTTTTGAAAATAGCTCAATTTTACTTGCAGGTATTATAAAAAAGGTGTAATGCTCCATTTTTGAAAATAAAAAATGCTTTGATGTTGCTCGGGTCCCACCTTTGCAAGTTTCTTCCTTCGTCGTGCAGACGAGCACCTCTTCAGTGGCGAGGGGTTTGTGGTACCATGGCGAGCAAAATGAAGCTCCACGTAGGAGTGGCGAGAGGCTACAACGAATGGCACCTCTGGCTCTTACACACACGAAAAAACAAATAAGCAGTTACAAAAAAAAAAAAAAAAAAAAAAAAACCTCGAGGACTTAACGTGTCTCAAGTATCAACCTATCTATGACATGATTGACCTATCTTAAAGAGTGATAATTATTATTTTTGAGATAAACATAAGTTAGAAATATCGATCATTACTCTTAATAAAAAGAATAAATTGCAAAATTCTCCAACATATAGTTTGTCCATAGTGTGAGAAACCATTTTTACCAAAGCGATCGAAATGAATCATCACTAGAAGACCGTAAGTATAATGAAAACTATCTTCGAGAGACCATCTATGCAAAAAAGTTTTGACTAAAAGTGGGGCAAAACCATATGTAAATACTGTTAGAGTATTAATTTATGAAAGATAATTATACAAATGGTTTCAAAGGTGTATAATTTGTGCCTAAATAATTAAATTACATAAACATATTTTATATTTTAAAAGCAAAACAAAACTTTAAGGGCTAGGTTAAAAAAAAAAGAAAAAGAAAAAAAAGAAGCTAATATATAGAATCATTGTAAGGACATTTGTATAAAGTAAAGTATTTTTATGTGTTTCATTAGGTGAAACTTTACAGTTTCAGTCCTTAAGCTTTGTGAAAGTGGCATATTAGTATAATATGTGATAAGTGATCTTTGTTATTTAGTTAATCCTCAAATATTCACTTTTGTTCTTAGAGTTATCAAAATAACTATCTTTGTACAAGTTTGTGGAATTTACAACTTTAGTCCTTATATTTTTAAAAGTGACACTTTTAGTCATTGTAAAATGTATATTTACATTTATAGTACCCATATCATCAAAATAGTCAATAAAAGGACATAATCATTCTGTTTATACTGTTTTGACACCAAGTTTGCATAAATTACAGTTTTGGTCCTTGTAGTTTGTATACATTGCAAGTTTAGTCCTTTATATGTAAAATGTTCATTTTTGACCCTTATACCTCCAAATTTACACAAGTGACCCAAAATAGTTTATATTTACTGTTGGTAACCTCAAGTTACAGAATTTACAGTTTTAACCCATAGTTTTCAAAATGGCAGTTTTGGCCCCTCAAGTTTACATAATTTGCACTTTTAGTTCGAAATGCATTTTTAGCAAAAGTGATCATTTCCCATTACTTATCTTGTTTCCAGAAGTTCAAATAAGCTAATAAAATAGCTTATCAACTTATAAAAGCTTATTTTTAGTTTAATGGGCTTAGTGGCCCGTTAAGACCCATTAGGTGAATTTTAGTGTATGTGAAAACTGGTTCGAGGGGCTGAGCTTTGGGGCTTAAAAATACATCAAATGAGTTTATTTTGGTGAGTTATAAACATGACCTGGTTGATTAACTTATAAGGAAACAAGTCGAGCTTTTAGTTTGCCATATTATACGATTATAAGTAGCTTTTATAGTTCATTCCTATGTGGCGTAGGCCGTTTCCGTGGTGTGTTATAACTTGGTGTATATTTGATATGGCCAATCAATAGTTTACATATGTGTGATATCACAGGTTTGTTTGTTAGAGTGAGTGTGTAACAAATGTTTAAACACGTTCTTAGCTATGTCGTGAATCAAGTGGGTGTATGTGACTAGCTTAGGCTTAACGAGAGACAAAAATAAATATAGAGAAGCTTGTAGGGTTCGAGCATGTTATGATACGATTCAAAAGGTTTCAAAAAAATAATACCAAGTGTTGGAATAAGGACTTACGACACCACAAGGGTGGGAAGAAAATACGATTGTGGAATTTCAAGTCGTGGTGAGGGCTTCGCGACATGTCCATTCCACAACAACGGCTTGAGAGTTACTTTTCCACGATCTTGGTTGGCACTAACAACTCAGCTCTTCCTCTCGTTCATGTCACAGTAGGATAGGTGACTTATGAGGTTTTGTATTTCGTATGGCAGAAAGCAAAAAGAAATTTGAGTATTTGTGTGTTAAAGGTGAAGGTGTGTGTGAGATTATACGTATGATGTAGATTGCATGGATTGTTTAGGAGCTTCTTTGCACTAGTTGAGGAGACAAGAATATATTCGAATGTGATAAGGGTGTCAGGATGAGATAACATGTTGGTCAATTTGTCACATGGGATTGTTTGTTAGCTCGATTATTTTATTACAAAAGAGTCGGTTGATTTTTGTATTGTGAGTTCACAGGAAACAAAAGATAAGGGTGCTGGGAGTGCATGCGTGAGCATGCGGTGCGGTGTGTTACCCAGCACGGTAACACCGCCGCCTCCATTTTCATACCACACGGTTTCATCTTTTGAGTGAAATGGTCACGCACGGTAAGAAAGAAAAAAGAACGTTGGAGATAGCCGTTGGAGTTGGAGGAGCGTGTTGGTGCAACGTTTCTTTTTTTTTATATACTAGACGAGTATCTGTGCATAGCAACGAGATTTTATAGCGACGGATAGTTTATTGATAAAAAAAAGTTTATAGGTTATAAACGAAAAATAATAAAAGTTTGAAGATTTGGGAATTAAACATAATGTTTTGAAACCCGGTTCGACCCGGGTGATTCAACCGGTTGAACCGTTCTGGTCGAAAAATGGGTTGATTTAAACCGGGTCAACTTGCTAGGTTGGGTCGAAAACGGGTCAAATTAAACCGAGTCAACCCGCCGGGTTTGAAGCATCTCGGGTCAACCCGATTTGTGTTTTAATTGGTTGTATTTAATTTTGTAGATATGCTTTTAATTGGTTGTACAATGTGAATAAATCATTGTACTTCTAAGTAATAGGATGTTTTAATATGAGTATTAATTACATTACTCGTTTCCATCAATAGCATGTTGAAAACTCAACAATTTGACATTGACTTGAAAACTCAACATTGACCATTTCTCCTTTATAAGTAGTAGAGATATATAAAGAGGGTGTTTGTTGTTCGGTTGAAATCACAAAACAAAAAACACACCGAGCTAAAAAAAAAACCATACGCGATCCAAAAAAAATCAACAATATGGAGCATAGAAGAATATGTTCGACGTCATTGTTAGACCAGCAGTTTGAGTGGTCTAACGATAGTAGTCTCGAGTTTTTTGCTAACGAGATTGACGAATATTTACAAATGGCTCAAAGAACGTCACGTGAATGCCTTCAATTTTTTTGTGACGCTGTTATTCAGATATACGGTCCAGTTTACCTACGTAGGCCAACAAGTCATGATATTGCATGTTTGTACGAAGCACACGAAGCTAAACATCACATTCCGGGTATGATCGGTAGCCTAGATTGCACACATTTTGATTGGACGAATTGTCCAATCGAATTGAGGGGTCAATATAAAAGGGGTGATCATCAATACCCCACGATTATGATGGAGGCAGTGGCGTCTCAAGATTTGTGGATATGGCACGCGTTCTTTGGACCGCCGGGTTCAAACAACGATGTGAATGTTGTGATGCAATCGCCGCTATTCCTCACCGAGCGTAATGGTACGACACCTAAGTGCCCATTTGTTGTGAATGGCCATACGTACAAGCGTGGCTACTATCTAACCGATGGCATATATCCTACATGGTCTACTTTTGTAAAAGCCTTCAAATTTCCAATCGACCTGAAGGAGAAAAAATTCAAGAAAGTACAAGAGTCGGCTCGAAAAGATGTTGAACGGGTATTTGGTGCTCTCAAGGCTAGATGGGGTATACTGAGACGACCTTTACGGCCGTACACAGTAGACAGAATTAGTAAACTAGTTTATGCGTGTGTGATATTGCACGACATGATTCTACATGACTCCGGTAACGCAATCTGCCCAGTTCATATTAGAGATCCTCCGATCTAACCGGTGTTTGACGAAGCAGCCTTGGACGAGATACGAAATGAGAACACACATTTTCATTTCCGATTTGATCTTATGGAGCATATTGACGCTCAACAATTACCATACCTCGAGGTGGACGATGAAGATTAGTTTTTTAGTATTATGAAATTTAGCATTTTCGTATTATGTAATGTTATTTTATGTTTGTTAAAAATATTATGTAATGTTTATTTAATTTTAATGAAATTTTAGTTTTTAATAAAGTTTAATAGAATTTAAAAGAAAAAAAAAAAAAAAAAAATGAGTGAAGGGTGAGTGAAGTGCCGCCTCCAAAAAAGAAGTGAGTGAAGGGTGAGTGATGAAAAAAGTAGGGAATGATGTGGCGCAAGGGGATTGGTTGGGAGTGAGTGAAGGGAATGAAGGTGAGTGATGCACTCCCTCCACCCTAAGAATGTGAATGTGAGTGAATTTAGTGTGTGTATGTATACGTAGGATATAAGGTGCATGGGTTCCTTTCTTGTTACCTCTCGTACATCAGGAATAAAAGGAAGGAAGCAAAGTAGTTTTTGTGCTTGTGGTTTTTATTTGTGAGGTGTACGTAGGATATATATATCAAGACAAATAAATTGAGCTAGGACACGTCTTTGAGTTTGGTGACTTGTGAATCACTTAGAAACACTTAAGAACTCATTTGAGAGTGTTTAGAACTTGTTAGAGTCAATGGCAACGCGTTTAACACAAAATGACCAATGTTGAGTACGTTTGGATAGTGTTGTGACCTCGAATAGCTTTGTACGTATTTCATATATACGTATAAATCAAAAGTAGCTGTTGATCTTGATTCTTCGGAATGTGATGAATTGAGTGATGCAATTTATTTAGTACCTCATATGTATAGATTTCAAATAAAACACCCATAGTAAACGTGTGTTCATATATGTATTCGTATAATATAATTGGTTTTGGGTTGGGCTTGTGTTGGGCTTATGATTCGTGGCCCAAGTGAGTTTTGATATTTGATCCGTTTGGTTTGTTATGGATTTCACTTCGTGGGCTAACATTTGTGGGCCCACTTTAGGACAATGTGGGTCCTATAAGTGTGTATTATAACTCGTATTCGTATTGTGGGGTCCACTGAGGTGAAAACCTCATATGTGGGTATTGTGAGTTCTACTGAGATGTAAATCTCATATGTGGGTATTGTGGGTTCCACTGAGATGCCAATCTCATGTGTGGGTATTGTGAGGTCCACTGAGATGTAAATCTCATATGTGGTAGTTGTGGGTTCCACTGAGTTGTAATTCTCATATGTGGAAGTTGTGAGTGCAAAGTGTTGCACTTGTGATCAAAACTGATCCATAGTTACGTTGTGCCTTGTCCAGGTTGTTGTGGGTTGCGTGTGAGCTCATTCTAGATAAGTGTAAATCACATAGCACGTATTGATTCAGAGTTGCATAACGTAAGCAAAAGTTTAAAATTTTGCCTAAAAATGGGTGCATGAACAGTAACATATAATTACTTCATGATCAGTGTTTCCTATTAACCGGGGTTTTTCACAGGATATTACAAGAGCTGACCCGACAGTCCTTCGGTTGAGTTTCGGTTTTGATTTTTGATGATTTTCATTTTCGGGCCAGTTCTGTTCGGCACAAAACCGACAAAAACACACAAGAACCGAACCGACGTATTGACATAAAACCGAACCCAACCGACCATATTCGATTCGGTTACGATTTTGGTTTTCCATGATTTTTGGTTTTTAGTTTTGTCGGTTCGAGTCAGGTCGGGTCGGTTTTACACGATGCTCAGCCTATTACTATATATATACTAAAAGGCAGAAACGTTACTGTAGTACTGTAGCATCTACAATGCTTATAACAGTACCACGTGCTTTTAATGATTGTACTTTAGCGCTTAAAAAGATTGTTCGGAACAGTATAAACAGTGCTTATAACAGTACATGAACAGTGCTTATAATAGTTTTTACATCTAAAGTTACACAACAAAATAAACAGATAAATATAACAAATCATAGAAAGAAACATTACAATTCCGACAAAAAAAAAAACTGTCGATGGCCGCAACAGCTGAAGATTCCGGCGATCCTGCAGTGGTAGATCTGAAATAAAATGTCAAAAAAAATTATATAAAGCTCGAAAAACAAATAAATTTGGCAGATCTACAAAAAAAAAAATTTTAAAATCAGATTTATTAGAAAACCAAAATATCATATTTTACCAAATAACCAAAAACATCATATTCGTAAAAAATACTTTAAAAAATTCAGATTTGTTAAAAAAAACTAATATAAGAAAACTTAGATTAAAAAAAAACATAAATTTATTAAACTCAGTGAGTCACGCAACTCGGACCGAGTCCGAACGAGTGGATGGTAAACCTTTTAGATCCACAAGGTTTCATATCAAAACAAAAGGTTTTACCAAACGAGATAAAGAAAGTAGTGGTGGTGAAACGGTGTGATAGTGGCGGCTGTGGTGGGCCGACGGGTACTAAACGTGCTCCAATAACTCCTAAATGCTCCAGAAATAACCATGGGGTCGAGATCTACGAGTACGTGAAATTTCGGGGGTAGTCGGAATTCGGCCGGACAGCGGTGTAGCGGCCGGTAGGGTTCCGGAATGGTAGATAGTGTGTGTGTGTGTGTGTTATTATGAGGTGAGAGAGAAAGTGTGGTTTATATATTAATAAGGGGAGGGGCAAAACTTGGACAAAACAAAGTGGAGGGGTGTGCAGTAAATGTGGGGTGGAGGGGGTGTGGTGTAAATAAGTGAAAAAATTTAAATATGAACCGCGGAGCCCATTTGACATACAAAACGGATACGAAAAATTACGAGAGTTGCGCCATTATTCTTAAATAATTTTTCTAATAAAAACGAGTATAAATACCCTTAACTTTCTCTAAGTTATTTATTTAGCAAATTGATTTGTTTCGTGTTTTCTAGATTATGCCTATTTTTGAAACATACACTTTTGAAACGCAAAACCTCCCGCAGCAACGTGTATATAAAGGAATATTGCACACGTTTACTATTATTGAATTCAATTAGAAACCAGGTCACGCATACCGAATCAAAAAGGCTTTCAATATATGTTAATATTTTGTGTGAAAATGCATAAAAATTAAAAAAAAAAAAAAAAAAAAAAAATCAACGCAAAACACTCCCGTAGCAACGCGCGAGTTACCTCGCTCGTTATGCCTAAACTAACGAAAAAGAACATATAAATACCAAAAAGTCAAACCCCAAGTCTCATGTTTCATCCACGTCATCACCATGTCCAGTCAACCACCCCCTCACCCCACCCGCCGCCGCCGCCCCAAACCACCACCCCCATCACCGTCCCACCACCACCAAAACCCTAACCCTAACCCTAATTACAACATCCAATTAATGAAAGACGTCATAAACTCAGGCACACTCAAATCAATGACACACAGTTGGCTCTCATCATGGCTAACCACATTTAATAGCACTACTAATGAGTCTGAGCATGTTATAAACACTATTAGTAAGTTAGAGTTTATTCCGTTATTAGACGGCACGTATACCTCGCTTTCCGAGGGCGTAATTTGGTTAAGTATCGATAAGGACTCGTTTCGCGCATTCGAGAAGCTTTACTCGAAGCTGCGTGTAGTGGATAACGCGCTTTTGAATAGTAGTGAGAATGTGAGTGAGGTGTTGGTTAGGTTAGGCGTTAGGCGTTTTTCGTTAGACGAGGTTTTGGAATTTAGTATATTGCCGTTTATTTGCGGTGAGACGACACCTAGGGAAGTGATAGTCGAGTGTTTTTTGTTTGTTATGTGTTGTTTAGATGAGGTGACGAATAGGGATGAGATTGTTTCACGTTTGTGTAAAGATGGATATGTTTGGACTAGTGACGGGTGTAAGCGTTTAGGTGAGGCGGATGTTCATTTTGGGAAGGAGTACGGGAATTTGGTTGATATGGGGAAGTTGGTAAGTGGGACGGATATGAAATGGTACGAGGTGGACGTGGGGTATTTGGAGCATCCGGTTGTGGAGTCGTCGCCGGATGGGAAGATGAAGTTGAGAAAGTTTTTGGAGAAACTGGGAGTGACGGATTTTGTGAAGATAGTGAAGAAGGATATTGAGGCGAAGCGTGAGAATGTGCGTAAGTATAAGATGTTAGATTACGATTCTCAGGAGTTGAAGCATTTGTTGTCACATGTGTCGTTGAATGGTGATAGGGAAAAAGGTAGGTATTTTTTAGCGGTGATTGATTCGTTATGGGTTGAGTATTTTAGTGAGAAGAGTACGAGTTTTGGTTACGTTGATGGACGAAAGAAGGCGTTTAAGTGTTCTATTAAGGAAATATTTCAGGGTGTTCGGTGGTTGGCTTCTAGTATGGATGATCAACTTCACTTTCCGAAAGATTTGTACTATAATTGTCAGAATGTTCGCAAAGTTTTTGGTGACCGAGCGCCTTATGCTATTCCAAAGGTAGTTTACTTTTATTGATTATGGTTTTCATTTATCGTATTCTATTTGGTATCCTTTTAGACGTCTTGCATCTTACATTATAGGATTACCGTATTAGTGTTCCCATGTTGATAGTTTTGACTGTTAAATAGCTTACAATCGGTAGCCTTACTTTGTCCTATGTCGTGTGATTGGTCATTATTCTGATACTTTTCATTGGACATCTACTCCCTTGAATAGCCGTAACATGTTTTAGCCTACTATATGTTTCTAGACTGCGACGGGTGTGATTGGTCAACTTTTTTGTACCCGTAACATTTTTTAAGCCTACTTTATGTATCTACTTGTCGTCGTTAAACAGGTTAACAATGTGAAGTTAGCAAATTACATTGGCTTAAAAAGTACAGTAACTCTTGATGACGCTTTATCAGTTCTCGAACTTTGGAGAAAATCTGAGAATTTCAAGGCCAGGTATCACTAATGTGTTCGTTTTAGGAGTATGTGTCTAACATGTTTGTTAACGGTTTATGATTTTCAATTATCAGCATATCCGACATGTCGAAGTTCTACACATATATATGGAAGGAGATGAGTATCTCAAAGCAGAAGATAGTGGGGAGTTTGCATTCTCAAGCTTTCATATTTGTTCCTTACTCGTTTGGTTCTAAGCTAGAAGAGGTATCTGGTTTATTCTTATCTCCTAATGAAGTATATTGGCATGATTCTACTGGTTTAATGGAGCAAACAAAGTCAACTCATCCTCAGTTTGACCAAAATGCGGTTCATAGTCCTTTCAGCAAGATGTTATGCAATATTTATCCCGACCTTCATGATTTCTTCGTTGATGAGTTTGGAGTAGATGATAATCCTCCGCTCATTTGCTATCTTCAGTTTTTGCGGCAGTTGTCAAGTGGGAGTTTACCATCACTGGCAGCTAAAACAGTGAGTACTGTGAAATCCTTTATAATTAAAATTTACTTTCGATGACTTGCAACCTGTTTAACCCGCTAATTTGCTAGTTAATCTGTTAATATGACCCGTTTGAGAAAAAAAAAACATAACCAAATCGACCCATTTACATTGAAATGGCGTTTTTAACCCCATTTTTTTTACAAACATACTCTAGGAGGCTGTAAACACTTAAATATACTTTTGGCGATATTTAAACCCGTTCAAATCTTTGCATTTTCCAACTTATGTTCAACTTATCTCCTGAATAGAACTCTTTTAAGTTGAAATCGCTCTCTTTAGTAGATACCAGTGGCCTTGTTCATGGTTCTTTATATACCATGTGTTAGGTTTTTCAAGTTTTCGAAAAATGGAGTGATGGATTGGACTCTGGGGTTTTGAGATCCGATGATATTGACTACTTGAAAAAAAGGATGGAGGAAAAGGAAACGAGGATCCTTCCAACTGTGCGAGATAAGTGGGTTTCTTTAAATCAATCATTTGGTCTCGTATGTTGGTGTGACGATGAGGAGTTAAAAAAGGAATTTCAGAACTTGAACAATGTGAATTTCCTGCGTCTGGGGAATCATACTACTGAAGAAAAACAATTGTTTCAGGATAAGGTTTCTGTTTTATTTCGGAAGCTGGGAATTACTTCACTTTCTGAGGTACTCTCTTTTGCTCTCTCACATACACATACCTCACGCCAACAGTTACCACTTACCACTATTGTGGCAATATAGGCGGGTTGGGTAACAGGACAAATCGGGAAATAGTGAATACTGGTATGGTTTTGGTTCGTGTTGGGTCGATCTGGCAAGTATTTTTTTGTCCACTTTTTCAGTATAATTATTTTAGACAATAGTAAATAAATAAATAATTAACTACATTTTAAAATTGTAAATCTCACTCTCTATAACATAGCCATGGGCGGAGATACAAGGGGGGCACAAGGGGCAGGTGCCCCCCTAGCGGAAAAAAATGTAGTGTAAATTTTCGAAAATATTTGGCTTTTTCCGTAATTTGCCCCCCTTATGTACCAATTTATAGTGTAGTTTCTAAAATTTATAAAATTGTGCCCCCTCGACAAAAAATTTCTGGCTCCGCCCCTGAACATAGCTAATTATGTTTAAGCAATTAAGGAGACCCGTTTGATCTGTCTGACCCATTTGAACCGTTTCCATTTTAGCTCAGTTTAAATATTTACCGTTGGGACAATGTCATATTGAAAAGTGAAGTATGTCGTACCATTCATTTTTTATTATGTCTTCTGCAGGCTGTGACTCGTGAAGTAATATACGATGGCTTATCAGATAGTAGTTGCAAAACTTCATTGGTAAGCTGGGCTCTTCCATATGCTCAGCGCTTCATTTATAGCAATCATCAAAATGAATATTCTCAGCTCAAACTGTCCGGATTTAAGAAGCTAAATTGTCTGAAAATTGTCGTGGTGGAGAAGCTGTTCTACAGGAATGTCGTAAAAAGATTTGGAATTGTATCTAATAAGCGTTATGAATGCAGTTGTGTCCTAGCAGACAATGTCTTGTATGCAACCCTTAAATCTGATTCCCAGACTCTCTTTATGGAACTTTCTCGTTTTCTACTTGATGGAATTCCCGAATTGCTCTTATCAGATTTAAAAAATTTCTTGGACATGATTACTACAATGAAAGAATCAGGTTTCACGGAGGAGCAACTGGAGTCTTATATTAAGAATGTCCGAAGCCTACCGTTGCTCCCAAATGAAGAATCACAGTGGTCTGTATTATCCATGCCATCCCCGCTAGATGATAAGAATACACCGACCACAAACTCGGGGTTGTCACTTGATGATCTAAATACTCCAAAATCTACTCCTAAGAAGTTTGATAATGCATCAAAGACAATACCAGTTGATACTGATGAAACAAGACAGAAGGTTACAGAAGAATCAATTGAAAGTCCAGCCTCAACAACACCTTCAGTGATTTTGGAAACAGATGAAGCCTTAAAAGATCAATCAGGTACTGGAATCGATACCCAGTTTTCTAAATTGAAGATTGGTTTCAAAGGTCAATCAGATCATGGAAAAGGCATTGTTTCTTCTGATGTAAATGCTGAGATAGATCGGCTAAATTTGGGCACAGTCACCACACAACAGGTCAATGGGGTCAAAGAATCGGGTCAATTGTATGATATTGTTGTAAAAGGTAAGAGTATTATCAATGAAGAGGAAGCAGCCAAGATTATTGAGGGTATTAGGCGAGAAGAATTTGGGTTGGATCCAGCTTTCTCGGCTATAGAGGAGAGCATTCTGAAGAAGCAAAATGCTCGTTTAGGAAGAGCACTACATCGTCTTTCTGTAGATTTGTATTCTCAAGACTCACATTTTCTACTTGAACTTGTAAGTGCATCCTTTTCACGTGCTTACATGTTATTCTTTTCATGTTTATCTTATGTTGTGCAACACTTTCTCATGTTTAGATTCAAAACGCTGATGATAATGCATACCCATGTGATGTGGAGCCTACTATGACGTTTATTCTTCAAGAAACAGGCGTTATAGTCCTGAATAACGAACAAGGATTTTCCGTTGAAAACATAAAAGCACTTTGTGATGTTGGGAATTCAACAAAGAAGGAACCTAGTGCTGGATATATTGGTAAAAAGGGCATCGGCTTCAAATCAGTGTTTCGGGTGACTGATGCTCCGGAAATCCATTCTAACGGGTTTCATATTAAATTTGACATAAGTGAAGGCGAAATTGGTTTTGTTTTGCCAACAAATGTTCCACCGTGTGACATTAATATGTTTTGCAAGCTGGTTTCTGTGAATAGTGATCCAACGGATGAGAAAGATTGGAATACGTGCATTATGCTTCCTTTCAAATTAAAGAATAACGAAGATCTTTCGGTAGAGAAACTCAGTTCCATGTTCTATAGTCTGCATCCATCCCTTTTGCTATTTCTTCACCGCCTTAAATGTATCAAGTTCAGAAATCTTTTAGATGATTCATTCATTGTCATGAGGAAAGAAGCTGTTGGAAACGGTATTGTAAATGTTTCCACTGGGAAAGATAAATTGACATGGTTTGTTGAATCTCGTAAACTAAAATCAAGTCACATCCGTGAAGATGTCGAAACAACCGAAATATCAGTGGCACTTATGTTAGAATATGATTCAAGTAATGGAAACTACATCCCGAAACTCGACCAACAGCAGGTTTTTGCTTTTCTCCCTTTACGGGATTATGGTTTGAAATTTATTATCCAAGCGGATTTTGTTCTTACATCATCACGGGAAGAAGTTAATGGAGATAGTCCATGGAACAAATTTTTGCTATCCGAGTTTCCAAATTTGTTTGTTAGTGCCGAGCAGTCATTCTGTAGCCTGCCTTGTTTTCAAGAGAATCCGGCAAAGGGTGTTTCTGTCTTTATGAGCTTCGTTCCTCTTGGAGGGGAAGTGGATGGTTTTTTTTCTCAACTTCCACGTAAGATTATATCTAAGCTGCGTAATTCTAAGTGTCTACTTCTAGAAGGGGACAACAATGAGTGGGTCCCTCCATCTAAAGTACTGAGAAACTGGACAGAAGAAACTCGTTCTTTGTTGCCTGAAAGTTTGATAAAAGAGCTTCTTGGTGTTGGTATTGGGTACCTGAATAAAGATACGGTTTTAACTGATTCTTTGGCACAAGCTTTACAAATTGAAGAGTGTGGACCCAAATTTCTTATTCGAATTATGTCATCCTTATGTGCCGGCTCTTTAAAGCCAATGGGTCTCAGTTGGATATCTTCTTGGCTAAATGTTTTGTTTTTCATGTCGGGTAATGGGATTCAGGCTGAAGTCAGAAGTTCTCTTTACCAATTACGGTTTATTCCACTCGTGGATGGTACTTATGCTTCTATTCATGATGGTCCAATTTGGTTGCATACGGATCCGGATCCCGATCATCGCTTTGAAGCTTTTGGGAAACTGTATACCAAACTTCGAGTTGTCAATCCAGCACTCTTAAGCGATTCTCATGCTGAAAACGTAACTCAGATGCTTTACAAAGTTGGTGTTCAGCGGTTGTCTGAACATGAAGTTTTAAAAAAGCACTTCTTACCAGCTCTTTCTAATGAAATATATATGAAAGAAAATACAGGATTGATAACCGAGTTACTTTCTTTTATAATGTTTCACCTAGAAACATCTTGTCATGAGTGTCTTGTAGAAAAGGAGTACATACTCTTACAGTTACGTAACTATGCTTTTTTTTCAACAAATCACGGTTACAAACGACTTGCTGATGTGCCGATTCATTTCAGTAAAGAATTCGGGAATCTAATTGATATAAGTAAGTTGGTTAGTGGGACCGATATGTATTGGTTTGAGATCGATAAGAGTTATCTGGAACACGCAGTATACAAATCCTCACCTGCAGCAACGTCAAAAATGAAAAAATTCTTGCAGGAATTAGGAGTCACCGATTTTGTGAAAATAACGAAGGTGGAAATGTGTGTTGAGGACATATCTCACACCATCCGCAAGAATATGATGTTAGATGATTTTATTTCTCCAGGATCCATTGTCACAGATTATGATTCTCAGGAATTATGGCATTTGTTGTCACATGTTTCATCAAAATGTGACAGAGAAAAGTGTGAATATCTCTTGAAGGTACTCGATACACTATGGGATGATTATTCTAGCGATAAGCTTACAGCTTTCTGTAGCATGAATGGCCAATATAAGCTGATAACATCATGTGTGATAAGAATCCTTCATGGTGTTCAGTGGTTAGCTTCTAGTATGGATGACCAACTTTTCTTTCCTTACGAGTTGTTCCATAAATGTGAAGCGGTGCATGCTGTTCTAGGTGATAACGCACCATACTGTAGTCCAAAGGTTAGTTTACTTATTCGAAATGTGGATTGATCTTTTTCGGTGGAAATTAGTATTAGTTTATAATGCGCACGCGATGGATCAGCTACTCTACTAATATACTCGATATTTTCTGTTGGTATAAAGGTTAACAATGTGAAGTTGCTGAATGATATCGGTTTGAAGAATACAGTCCATCTTGATGATGCGTTATCTGTTCTCGAAGCTTGGAGAAGATCTGAAAAACCTTTCAGAGCCAGGTATCCACTATTTTACTCTATACGAGTATGTGTGTCCTAAATATAAAAATTTATAAAACAACATTGTTTCAAGTTTGAAAAAAACACGGGTTCTGGTTTTGAACTTGACTGGTCTGAACCGAGCACAATATTTTGAAAAAGATACAAAAAAAAAAAAAAAAAAAAAAAAAAAAAAAAAAAAAAAAAAAAAACACACTAAGGTTTATTCTAGACTAAACTTTTTATTATGCTTTATTAACCATCTGTTATTTCGTTTACCAGCATATCTCAGATGTCCAAGTTCTACACATATATATGGAATGAAATGAGCACCTCAAAGCAGAAAATAGTCGAGAATTTGCATTCACAAGCTTTCATATTTGTTCCTTGTTCGTTTGGTTCCACAAATGAAGTGGTATCTGGTTTATTCTTATCTCCGACTGAAGTATATTGGCATGATTCTATCGTTTCTTCAATGGAACAAGAAAAGTCAACCCATTTTCAATTTGGCCAACCTGTGACTCAGCGGCCATTCAGCAAGATGTTATCCAATGTTTATCCCGGCCTTCAGTATTTCTTTGTGAATGAGTTTGGAGTAGCTGAAAATCCTCCTCTTCGTAGCTATCTTCAGTTGTTGCTACAGTTATCGTCTGAGAGTTGGAGTTATCCATCACAGGCATCTAAAACAGTGAGTTCCGTAGATTATTTATAAATTACATAGGAATAAAATTCAGTATTTTTAGTTTTATACCTGAATTGACCCGTTTTTATATACATGGGTTTAAAATTTTCCCTCTAATATGATACCAGTTCTCTTTTCCTTAACTGTTTTGTTTCATGTTTAGGTTTTCCTAGTTTTCCAAAAATGGAGTGATGGATTAGACTCGGGGGTTTTGAGCTCTGATGATATAGATTACATGAAGAAGATTATGGAAGAAAAGGAAATGACGATTCTTCCAACAGTGAAAAATAAATGGGTGTCCTTGCATCAATCCTTTGGTCTCATATGTTGGTGCGATAATGAGGAGCTAAGAAAGGAATTCATGAACTCGAACAACATTGATTTTCTATGTTTGGGGGAGCTTACTGACGTAGAAAAACAGATGCTTCAGACTAAGGTTTCTGTTTTATTTCAGCGACTCGGAATTCCTTCTCTTTCTGAGGTACTCCCTCTCTCATACACATAATTAGCTAATAAGATTTAAAAAAAAAAAACAAAATTACACTAGACAAACGTATGGTATGTCATGACTCATTTGGTTTTGGATCTCTTAAGTAAAACTACCAGGTATAACCAAAATTCAACAGCTTCATCGGAAACTGTATTCTTTAGAAATTTGAAGTACATTATTACTTTTTGCAGGTTGTGACTCGTGAAGCAATATACGATGGCCTGAGAGATAGTGGTTTCAAAACTTCATTGGTAAACTGGGCTCTCCCATTTACTCAGCGTTACATTTACAGCAACCATCCAAATGAATATTCCCAACTCAAGCTGTCTGAATTCAACAACATAAACTCTCTGAAGATTGTTGTGGTGGAAAAATTGTTCTACAAGAATGTCATCAAGAGATGTGGGATTGAATCTAATAACCGAAGCGAGTGCAGTTGTCTTCTACAAGACAACGTCTTGTATGCAACCCATGAGTCTGATTCTTACTCGCTTTTTAAAAAACTTTCTCATATTCTACTTGCTGGAATTCCCGAATCCTATTTAGCAAATTTCCTTCAATTGATTACAACAATGACAGAAACTGGTAAAACGGAGGATCAGATGGAATTATTTATTGCAAATAGCCAAAACATACAAAATCTCCCATGTGAAGAATCACAGTGGTCGTTAGTGTCCATGCCATCACCGGAACAAGATTCAAAGTGGCCACCTGTCCATTGGAAAACTGCACCAAGGTTTGAATATGCATCAAAGCCAAAAGCAGTTAATGCTGATCAAACGAGGCATGATGTTAAAGAAGAACCTATTGAGAGTAATGATGACTTGAACAGTGAAGAAAATCTGGCCTCTCTGATGAACTCATTGTTCTTGGGAGATAATGTGGCTAAAAAAAACGTACCTGAGCCTGGAATATATATGGGTGGTTCCGATACAAACTCTGGTTTCACAGGTCAATTTGTTTTTGGAAAGAACACTGCTTCATCTGATAATGGTGGCTTTTCTGCATTTTCTAGGCATAATAGGTCGAATTCTAGTTCATCTAATTTATTCAACAGACATCAGCAAAGTTGGCCCACAGTCACCCCACAAAATGTCATAAACAGGGGCACGGGAGAATTTATGGCCTTCAATGCTGGACCACGATATGATAATGGTGCTGAGAGTACCACTGAACAGATCATTCAAGAAAATCCAGCCTCAACGACACCTTCAGTGATCTTGGAAAAAGATGAAGCTTTAAAAGACCAATCCAAATCTGGAATTAGTATAGTTTTTCCTGATACGGAAGTTGGTTTCAAAGATCAATCAGGTTATGGAAAACCCGACTCATTTGGGAGAGATACGGAAGTTGGTTTCAAAGATCAATCAGGTTATGGAAAACCCGACTCATTTGGAAGAGATACGGAAGTTGGTTTCAAAGATCAATCATTTGGGAGAGATACGGAAATTGGTTTCAAAGATCAATCAGGTTATGGAAAACCCGACTCATTTGGGAGAAATACGGAAGTTGGTTTCAAAGATCAATCAGGTTATGGAAAACCCGACTCATTTGGAAGAGATACGGAAGTTGGTTTCAAAGATCAATCAGGTTATGGAAAACCCGACTCATTTGGGAGAGATACGGAAGTTGGTTTCAAAGATCAATCAGGTTATGGAAAACCCGACTCATTTGGAAGAGATACGGAAGTTGGTTTCAAAGATCAATCATTTGGGAGAGATACGGAAATTGGTTTCAAAGATCAATCAGGTTATGGAAAACCCGACTCATTTGGGAGAAATATGGAAGTTGGTTTCAAAGATCAATCAGGTTATGGAAAACCCGACTCATTTGGAAGAGATACGGAAGTTGGTTTCAAAGATCAATCAGGTTATGGAAAACCCGACTCATTTGGGAGAGATACGGAAGTTGGTTTCAAAGATCAATCAGGTTATGGAAAACCCGACTCATTTGGAAGAGATACGGAAGTTGGTTTCAAAGATCAATCAGGTTATGGAAAACCCGACACAATTGGGAGAGATACTGCTAAAACGATATGGGATGCTACAGAAAGACTGATCGAGATTGATGGTGACTGGGTCATTGAAGAAAAACCTGCATTAACGATACCTTCAGTGATCTTGAAAGAAAACGAAGCTTCAAAAGACCAATTAGATTCTGGAGTTGATACAAATGTTGGTTTTAAAGGTCACTTAGATAATGGTAAGGATGCAAATCCAGTTACCCCGCAACAGGAAACTGGGAGAAATGGAGAATTTGTGGCTTTCAGATACTTTTCTGCAAAACTTGGTGGGAAAAGTGTGAAATGGGTTAACGAGGATAAAGAATCCGGACTGCCGTATGATATTGTTATCGAAGATAAGGATAATAGCAAAGAATATATAGAAGTTAAATCAACCTCAAAGGCAAAGAAGGCCTGGTTTGGTATTAGTACAAGAGAGTGGCAGTTTGCTGTTGAAAAAGGTGATTCTTTTAGCATTGCTTGCGTTGATTTATCAGCTGAGAAATCGGCTAAGATCACTGTTTATGAAGATCCCTTAAGAAAATGTCAGCAAGGAGACCTTCAGCTTGGGTTTCGATCATCAAAGTGGTAATATGTACATCAATAGTTATAGGTCTTGTAAATTAGCGGCTCTTTTTATATATTTAGTTTTATAGTTACTTCGTTGCTATGTTGGAATTTGAGAACCATCATTTTGTTGCAAGAAAGCACGTCGTTACTTGTATAAAATGTCCTTTTCTCGGATTAATTACGTGTTCATGTGGTGAGTGGTGACCCGAAATTTATTATGAATAGTAAATACTCCATAGGTACCAAGAAATCGAAACATCTTTCCATCTTTTCTCCTATACTTCTGTGAAAAACTTGCATAAGAGTTGCTCTATATCACATAATGGCTAACAAAATATGAGCTGTCTCAAGAGGTCGAAACTCTATTTGTAGACCTCATATGAACTGCTTAAGAAATTCGGTAGCCACTAACCGCCCTCTCGTGTTCATGGCCAACTTCAGTTCACTTATCTCTTTCTCGATGTCCTGTGAATGAACTTAGATGTCAAATATCGAAACTTAATGTTTTTCTCCCACAAAAAAACAGATGGGTTGCCTCAGTCAATCAAAGTCTCACCTCCATGAATTGCACTATGAAATCGACAAGCTTCTGCTTTTGCATTTCTTCACAATGGTAATTAGTAATAAGAAAACTTATATCATATCCCTGATCATATAAAAAAGAGATTAAAGTAATTCCTGAAACTGAAAACATTTTAAGCAAAATTCTTGATACCTCCATAAGCACTTGAAGCGTTACGTACCTGCACTGGCTTTCTGCGTAATACTTGAAAGGCTTCGGCCCTCATTGACAAAAATCTCAGAAACTTTTTCGTTAGAATGCTTTCAAGTTCATCTGCTTGCTTCACCTATGTACAAACCACTATAAACTTTAGTTTCCATACATATACACCATTTTGTTCGTTTTTCGTTATGTGGGTCCCATCTTCATTTCGCGTTGTATAAACTAAATTAAAAGGGACCTACAAGATGTCCGCAAACATAAACATGTAACGAATGGATTACCTTGACACTCATCCGTATAGAATTAGGGTAAAAGCTGTAAATGCTTAATGTACTTAACAAAATAACTCATTATGCTTTATCAACTTTTTTATTGTCATTATACTTAATAATGTTTCATGTCCATTGTCATTATGCTTAATTAAATCTTGCTCTCTCATTTGAAATGACTTAAATGCCCTTCTTCTCCGGTTTCACTTAATAAATCAAAGAAAGTTGGTTTTTTTGTTAGTTATTCAATTGTGATTCTTTCTTTTCCACATTAGATGTTGGTTTTATGTCGGGGCGCGAGCATAATCTTTATTTGTTGTTAAAAAACCCAGAAAACTAATTATGAGGTTAATAGAGAGGGGTGTAACTTTATGTGGTGATCGATGAATAGTGTTTTTTTTGGGGTAAAAGATCGATGAATAGTGTTATTTTGCAAAGTTTTATACAATTAACTGATTGCAATCAATAAACATAACATACAATAGCAAACTCGTAGTAATACTCATGCAGTGTTATAAAATCAGGCAACTTTCAAGCTTTGTTTGGTGTAAAAGATCAACTGTTGATAAAGGATCTACCAACAATTTAACAAAAACAGGCTTTTTATGAGGAGGTGTAATGGCCTTTGAGAGTTTCAACTCCATGGGAACAAGATACTATGATGAGTGTAGAGAGATAGAAAGGTTTACAATGGTCTATCTTAATTTAAAGAGAAATGATAAAAATACAAACATTCGGGACAAACTATATATAACAATTCAGCATCGGACAGGCAGATAACAACAATACAAATCAGCAGGCAACTTGTTTATTCTTCTTCTTTTTCTTTTTCTTCTTCTTCATCTCCTGTTTACTCTTCTGCGTTGCATTGTTCGCTTCCCCGGGAGTAGTACTGACCACGGTGAAGCTCGCCATATCGATCTCCTGTTTACTCTTCTGCATAAGTAATGATTCTAACTCTTGTTTCACCTTTTCAATCCTCTCATCTAATGTTTCAGGCTGCGAGTTTGGCTTTACATTCTCTAGTTTCAGGTCTACAACCGATTGAGATAATGCGTTAATTTTGGCTGGATAATCGTGTGGATCAACACTTTCAGGATAATTTGCAGCAGTCTGTTTGTCAAGCCTTTTTATCAACCTCGGTACGGCGTTTATATTCTGCTTTGAACTGTCCGGCTGCATCAGAATACTAGCATATGTTGCTGAACCGCTTCCGATGATTTTAGACCTGATCGCAAATGTTTACAAGAGATATTGTTGTCCCACTTTGTCTCTGGATCGATTGTGATAAGTTGCAAATATATGAATAAGTAAAACTATAATTTCATTAACCTTTGTAATGTTACATGTATCTAACTATATATAAGGTTCCAAACAACATGTTTGAACCATCATGTTTGTTCACCAAAGTTCATGTCTATTCGGTTTGTTACCCAACCGAAATAACTACCAAAGTTAGTTAATAACTTTCTAATCTACATAATTAGTCCTTCTAACTTTTAACTAAACTAAATAATACTAATAAGCATAAGTTGAAGATTATTTCGGGTCACATTCTCCTCCTTAATCTTCATCGTTGCTTCTTGTTAAATCTTGAACTCCTAGCATTTGTCGCATTGTCATGAACTTCAATCTTGGTAGAGCCTTTGTTAGTATATATGCTCTTTGTAGTTCTCCTCTGACATGTTCTATGTTGATGTGTCCATTCTCTATGCATTCTCAAATGAAATGGTATCGAATATCTATGTGTTTACTTCTTCCATGAAAAACTGGGTTCTTCACTAATGCTATTGCTGAGACATTATCTATCTTCAACGTTATCTTTTGTTCTTCATTTCCAGTTAATTCACTGAGTAATCTTTTCAACCATAATGCTTGACATGCTGCTGCTATAGCCGCCATAAATTCTGATTCACATGATGATAGTGCCACTGTCGGTTGTTTCTGAGTGCTCCATGTAATGGGTGACTCTCCAAAATAAAATACTACGCCTGTAGTTCCTTTTCCTTGATCAGTGTTGATTCCATAACTACTATCACTGTATCCTGTAATCTTGCAGCCGCCTTCTTTCTTGTAAATTATGCCATGCTCCTTTGTTCCTTTAATATATCGGATTACTTGCTTTACTGCTTTCAGGTGATGTTCTTTTGGTTCTTGCATCCATCTGCTGAGTAGTCCGACTGAATAACTAAGATCTGGTCTTGTATGTAGTAAGTACCTGAGACTTCCAATTAAGCTTCTGTAATAAGTTGCGTCAACTGATTCTCCATCTTCCGCCTTGACCAACTTAGTACCGGGATCCATTGGTATCTTCGTATCATTACTATCTTCCATATTTGTTTCCTTTAAGATCTTGTTTATATAACCTGTTTGCTTGATTGTAATCTCTCCTCCTGTCTGTGTAACTTCTATCCCAAGGTAATAAGCTAACAATCCTAAGTCGCTCATTTCAAACTTTTCAGATTTAAATAATTCTACTTCTTTCTTTGGAGTGCTCGTGATTATTAAATCATCTACATAAACTCCAACTATAATTGTTGAGTTCTTGGTTCTCCTTGTATAAACTGCTTGTTCGAGATTACACTTCTTGAAATCTAATGATTTTAAGGTTTGATCAAGCTTCACATTCCAAGCTCTTGGTGCTTGTCTTAATCCGTATAAAGCTTTAATAAGCTTGTACACTTTTCCTGATTCTCCTTGTTGTACGAATCCTTCAGGTTGTGTAACGTAGACTTCTTCTTTCAAATCTCCATGTAAAAATGCTGATTTTACGTCTAAATGATGAACTTGCCAACCATGATATGCTGCTAACGCTAATATTAATCGTACTGTTTCTATCCTAGCTACTGGGGCAAATACTTCATCGAAGTCTATTCCTTGTTCTTGTACATATCCTTTTGCTACTAACCGTGCCTTGTATTTGATGATATTTCCATGTGCATCTCTTTTGGTTTTAAAAACCCATTTGAGTCCAATTGCCTTTTGATTCTCTGGCAATGTAGTAAGAATCCATGTGTTGTTCTTATTTATTGAATCCAATTCAATCTTCATGGCCTCAATCCATTTATGATCCTTTGATGCTTCCTTATAGTTACGAGGTTCTTCTTCTATGAAGAATAAACTAGGTGTTTCAACGACACTAGCTGTTTCGTAGATTGCTTTCAAATCCTTTAATCCTCTAACTGGTGTATGATCAATTCTTCCCGAGCTTCCTAACGAGCTTCTAAGTGAACTGATAGTAGTTTCTATTTCACTTTCTGAGTTAGGTTCGTAATTATATGTTGGTGGTGTGAATGGTGAGTTTGGTTCTGTGGGGGAGTTTGGTTCTGATGTTGGATCTGGTAACGGATCCGGTATTAGAACTACATGGTCATCGTTTCCTATGTTGACATGTATTTGGTTTGCATTGTCAACTTCTTCTACCACAAAACTAGTCAAGAATGTGTCTTGTGTACTTGTATTCTCTCCATTCTTTTCCCAATTCCACGGCTTTGTTTCCATAAACTTTACGTCCCTACTAATATATTTCTTCTTGGCTATTGGATCATATAACCTACATGCTTTTGATCCTTCCTCTACTCCTAAATAGATCATTGATATGCTTCTATCATCCAGCTTCTTTAAATGAGGTGTTGTTATCTTAGCATAAGCTGTGCATCCGAATATCCTTAGGTTTTCTAGATTTGGTTTTCTACTGTAGAGTGCCTCATATGGAGTTTTATCTACTAGGGCTTTTGTAGGTACCCTATTTAGTATGTAAATAGCATGTTTCACTGCTTCCGCCCAAAAAGTTAAAGGTAACTTCATGGCTTTCATCATACTCCTCGTAGTTGATAACACTGTCCTATTTCTTCTCTCCACTACTCCATTCTGTTGTGGTGAGTATGGTGCTGTCAACTGTCTAGCTATTCCATTATCCTTACAGTATTGTGTGAATTCATTTGATGTAAATTCACCACCTCTATCTGTTCTAAGCATCCTTATTTTCAATCTCAATTCCATTTCTACTTTTTGCTTGAATTCCTTAAATGTACTAAAGGCTTGGTCTTTCGAAGTAAGAAAGTAAGCCCACATGAAACGTGTACAATCGTCTACTAACAAGAATATCAGTTTCTTGCCTGAATGTGTTGTTGGACTAATAGGACCGCAAAGGTCTCCATATATTAAATCCAACGGGTTCTTTGATCTGAATTTAGCTTGGTTTGGAAATGGTGTTCTACTATGCTTTCCCAATAAACATGCATAACAATTTGTCCTACATGATTTATTCTAGGTAATCCATCCACTATACCCTTTCTAATCATCTTGTTGATAGCGTCAAAGTTTAGATGACCTAACCTAGCATGCCATAACCATGCTTGGTTATTTATATTTGCTAATAGACATATAGGTGTGTCTATTCGTAGCCTAATACTGTAAAGTCTGTTCTTAGATCTTTCTACTTTCATCAACAACCTTCTGCTCTTGTCATACAAAGTCAATTTATTTCCATCCATTATAACTCTACAACCTATTTCTGTAAGTTGTCCTAGACTTAGTATGTTGCTCTTAAGGTTCGGTATATAATACACATCCGTTATATAATACACATCCGTTACTACCTTTTGTTCCTGGTTTATACAACCTAACAATATAGAGCCTTTTCCCTTTATCTCTACATATGACCCATCTCCAAAACGAACTCGTCCTGTTATCTTTTCATCTATATCCTTAAAATGAGTCTTAATTCCTGTCATATGATTACTTGCACCATTATCTAAATACCATACGCTTTCATCCTTTGAAGCATACTTTCCTGGTTGAATTTGGCCTTCATTCAACAATACTTCTTCATGTTTGGTTTCATGTACGGTCATTAATAGTGATGGTTCTTCATCTTCTAAGATAAGGTTTGATTGTTCCTGAGCTGTTGTTTTTGATCTACATCTACTCATGAAATGTCCAAGTTTTTTGCACTTGTAACATCTTAAAGTACTCAAATCCTTCCTATTTGTATTCTTTTTAGGGTTTCCCTTATAATTTGAGTTTCCTTCTTGTGAGTTATTTCTGTGTTTGTTGTTTCGCCAGTTTCTTTGTGAATAATTTGATCTACCTCCGCGTTTAATAAATTTCTTTCCTCTATCTGAGTGTTCACCTTGTGTGAATAGTAAATTATCCTGGCTTTCAACTTGACGTCCCTTACGGAGTTTTATTCTTTCCTCAAATGCTTTGAGTTTTCCAGTGATCTCATCTAGGGTAATTTCATCTAGATCACTAGTTTGTTCTATGGATGCTACTATTTGAATGAATCTATCTGGTGTGGAGTCTAATAGTTTTCTAACTACAAGTGATTCACCCAGTGTTTTCCCTAATTCTTTTGCCTTAGTGACATAACCGTTTAACTTATCTGAAAATGCATCCACTGTCTCTTCATCCTTCATCTGAAGGGCATTAAATCCTATCATTAAAGATTGCAACTTTGCTTGTTGCACTTTCTCTTCGCCAACGTGTCTCCTTTTTAATGATTCCCATAAATCTTTTACCTTTTTACAACTAGCTATTTGTAAAATTACATCCTCTGATAACGCTTGATATAGAAGGGCAATAGTTGACTTATCCTTCTTATCATCTACTTCTACGCCTGCCTTAGGTTCTATTGTATCCCATAAACCATGTGCTTCTAATATAGCCTTAATTTGTATAGCCCATACCGTATAATTTGTGTTTTTTAACTTAGGGCATTGGTATTGTGCAATAGGTGTTATGGGTTTTAATGTAGTTGTTGCGTTTGTATCATCGCCCATCTTGAAAGTGTTAATGATCTTCACTTTCTAATTCAATGAGAATTTCTAACCTTTTGTGGTATACTTAATACTACGGGAACAATAATAGTTTTTGGGAATCCTAATAGTATAACGAGTATCTAAAAATGAATATAACGAAATTCAATGAGTTTGAATTTTGTTTGTGACCTCGTTGTTGTGATAATCACCAATTCGAATTCCCTTTAGTGTTCCTCTTTTTTTTTTTTTTTTTTTTTTTTTTTTTTTTTTTTTTTTTTGCCTCGTTGCCTCCTTTTCTTATTTCTCCAATTCGACTTCAAAATATCCAAGTGACTCTCGGACTGATCTTCCTTTTCTTCTTGTTTTTTTTTTTTGTTTCGAACCAATAATCAACCCAAGTTTCTGTCTTTGTTTCCCTTTAGTCGAATTTGTTGTAGTATCTTTGCTTCTCAACGAGTCAAAATTTTGAAAGCCCTCTAGTTCTTGTTTGAAACTTATCGAATCAAAAAAAGAACTCGACTTCTTTTTTTTTGTTTTGGTATATGTCGAATTGTTTTTTCAGAAGATCGAATCCAAACAAATAGTAATACCACGCTACACGTCTATATCTTTCTTTGTGTGTTGTACTTGTTCTCTTTCTTGAAATCTCTAAGTCTTGTTCACACGTCTTTTGTTTTCCACGCCTTGGTAACCTTTGGAACAAAACAGTCACGTCGCTCGTTCCTCTTTCTTGCAGCAAAACAAACCAAAAAAAATCTTTGGTTTTCTGTTTGTTGCTTTCGTTGTTGTTGTTGTTGTGTTAATCCGACACAACAAAAAATTTCCACACTCTTGTTTCCAATATTACTACGTATACGTTTTCTTCAATCAACAACGCTCTTGCTTTGTGTTTTTCTTCTTCAAACCGGTTCTATATCTTCTACACAAAGTCTTTTGTTCTTCCTCGACACCAATTCGCTTGGTGTTAAGCGTTTGCAACCCCTTACGTAAAACAGATTGTGCACTATCCCTTCTACGTGTTCTTATTCAAATTCTTGTGTTTTCTTCGGAAGAATAGAAAGAAAAACAAGTTGTCTCTCGCTCAAGAAGAAAAACAGATTTTGTCCTTCTCCTATCCTGCGTATTCCTTGGCTTCGATGTGTATGTTTCTTGATGATGTTTGCAGAATTTTGTTTTGTGTTTCGGTGTATAAAAAAAATCCTTGCTCTTGATGCCAATTGTTGTCCCACTTTGTCTCTAGATCGATTGTGATAAGTTGCAAATATATGAATAAGTAAAACTATAATTTCATTAACCTTTGTAATGTTACATGTATCTAACTATATATAAGGTTCCAAACAACATGTTTGAACCATCATGTTTGTTCACCAAAGTTCATGTCTATTCGGTTTGTTACCCAACCGAAATAACTACCAAAGTTAGTTAATAACTTTCTAATCTACATAATTAGTCCTTCTAACTTTTAACTAAACTAAATAATACTAATAAGCATAAGTTGAAGATTATTTCGGGTCACAGATATGATAAGCCAAGTAATAAATACATAAAACAGAATTTAAAAAAGAAAAGGAAAAAAGGAGTGGAACGTAAGTAACTAAGGGGGTGCTTGGTTGGGGGTTAAGGAGGGGTGGGGAATGGGTTATGTATTCAAAAGGGCCCACTTTAGTTATTAGATGGTGCTTGGTGGGGGGAGTGCAAAGGGATTGATTACCCCGTAGTGGGTAATCAACCATTATAGAATAAATTGGGGGGTAAAGGATTGATTACTCACCTCACTCATTCCTTTGCATTCCCTTTCCCTTTCCCTTTCCTTTTCCCTTTCCCCACTTTGAACCAAGCGGGCCCTAAATATGAAGATTAGGCTAACCTCAATAGGGCGTTTATATTCTGCTTTGAACCGCTTTGGAAAATTTTAGACCTGATAGCAAATGTTTACAAGAGATATGATAAGGCAAGTAATAAATACATAAAAAAAAAAAAAAAAAAAAAAAAAAAAAAAAAAAAAAAAAAAAGGAAGAGAAAAGGAGCGGGATGTAATGTAACTAGATGCGAATCCAATTAGAGAAACATGTTATATAGTAAACCTTGATAGGGCGGCACAGATAGAAGATTTAGGTGGAACATGAACATGGTTGCAGTTGCCATTATTATCTACAAGAGCAATCAAGGTTTCAAAAAGTTTCTGCTTATTTCTCTCCGGGTCACCAAAGCTGATAGCATCACAAGCTACATTCTTTTCTTTCAGGCCTTGTGCTAAAATCCGTATGTGATCCATCTCTTCATATAGCCGACTGAAACAGGCAGAGACACATAAATTTTAGATTAAAAAGTTGCATTAGTGAATTAATGCAAGTATACATATATACGTACCCTCCAGCAAACACAACAATCCTTTTTGGCAGATGTTTGCCTAGTTCTTTGTCGCGGTAGCAGAACCAAACGTCATAAGCAATCGAGACACCATCTAGTAACAACAAATACCCGCCCAAATATACATCTGAGTAACAACAACAACAACAATAAACTTGATCATTATTACAATATATACATATACATAAAAAGAGTGAATTATTAATGAATTGAAGAAGCTAATTACCATCAATGACTCTCATGATTTTCGAAAGATTTCTGGCAGGGTGAGTAAGATGAATCAAACATCCATCACTAAATCCACATAAGCCCACGACAGTCTCCGGATGAGACTATAAACCCAAAAAAAAAATAATAATAATAATAAATAAAAGGTCAATGAATAATAACAAGCAACGAAACCAATTAGTAAATATCGAATACCTCAAATTTTTTGGTACAATAAAGTCTAACAGCATCTGCTTGTTCCTTAAACATATGTGAGTTATTGCCAGTCATCCATGTACTGGTGTCGAGACAGATCATTATAGCCTGTACAAAATTAGTTTCAGTAAAAATTAATTACTGATAACAGAATTAATTAATAAACAGCTAGGAAAATCGATCAACAATATACCTCGCCGCCTCCCATGGTGGTTGTTAATCGACCAACAAACCTGGAAGTTAGCTTGCAGAAAACTGATCTTGAAAGAAGAACATGACACACTACAAGAACCTTAACTCGATAGGAAGTAAAACACACTACACATAATCTTGTCCAAACGATTATGTACTAAGAACAAAGGAAAAGAAAACGGTACACTAACCCTCCCCCTCCCCCCTCATCTCTATTTATAGAGGATGAGGAGGAAAAAACAACTCATAGTCGGTTATTTGTTGGACCAACTTGCCATGCAAGGCAATACAAAAACCGACCTATGCATCCTAATGACTAAATACAAGAGCTAATTTACAATAAGACCCCTACACCTTAAGTTAATATCAAGACTAAAATATATAACAGAACTAATAATCGATCAACAATATACCTCGCCGCCTCCCATGGTGGTCTTTAAAATGCTTTGCTGTAAACCTGCTCTCTATCATTGTTTGGACCAGGTCTTTATTTTTAAGCTAAAACTGATTTGTTTTGGGCCTTTTGTTATATTTTCTTAATAGTTTGAGATGTGCATATTGATTCCTTCTAAGTCCAAATAGTCAGCTGAATTACCGCGTACCATGATTTACAAACACACTTGCATCGTAATATTGTTTCAAAGGGAAGCCTTAACAGAATTTCGACGATATCTATTTGATTATTGTACGTTCATCTTCCAGTACCATTTTTGTCATTCGCCTCAAAATCTATTTGATTGTTGTTCATCTTCCGGTACCACTTTTGTCATGGTAGGTTTTTAGTTTATTACGTTTTGTAGGACACGTGACGGTTCATCTCGATCTTTATAATGTCCATTACGTTATAGTTACACCTCTATGGTATGATGCTTCTTGCAGGAACACTTTTCACCTTCTGTCCCAAACAATGTTAATAAAACTCATCTTTGCAAAAATACTTTATATATTTCTGAGTACAAATGCAAACACCCATACTTGAACTTTTGCAGATAACAAATCCAAAACAGATAGGAAATTAATTACTATAACATGAGAGGAAAAGCTATCATATGGTTTACAATAAAAAACTAACTGAAATAAAATAGAAAACTAAACGGCACAGCAAGTCTAATTAGACCATTTGTTAACGGTGTTTCAAGTTAGCGCGTTTCCTGCTCTTTCTCATCCATGAACATTTGTTCCGCTTCAAGGGGGCATGAGGTGAAACCAAACTCTCAACAATAGTACATGCTTGATAGAATCTTTCAAAGTTGTGAATATCAGTGAATGAATCACTCATGGAATCATAAACAAGTTTTGTGTTATAATGCAACAAAACTTTCCCATCTTTTGAAATACACAAAGGTGCACGATATACTGCCCTACATCTAAACGCAAGTGGGAAGGAAAGCAATCTAGTCCAAGAATCTTTCACTCCATAATCCTTCATGACCCATACATCAACACGTTTCTTAAGATAACCACACATGGCACACAACCATTCCCCCATAAGCCCTAAAGTCAAGCTCGCCGGATGACCTTTTTCATACATTGGTTGCGAAATTTCACCATAAGTCTCTTTTGCTAAATCAAGTGAAACTATAGTCCGAGATGACCTAACCCTTCTATCTTTTGACCCTACCCAGTGAAGAGCTCCATTTAAAAACAAACCATCATTAGGCGTTGTCAAAACATCAGGAAAATCATTGATGCTCTTCCACTTTCCAGTTTTTAATGAGTATATCTTCACTAATTTTTTAGAGTTATCAATCAAACTGAATAGGGTTCGGTGCAAGAAAGATAATGCAACGACTTTGTAATCATCGGTGGACTCATCGTACCCAAAAGCATACTTTTGGACATACCCCTCCTGCATTATAAAATCAACAGGCCTAGGTAACGTATTCAGTTTTCTAGTACTAGGGTTGTAAATAATTAGAGTAACGTCACGTTCAATAATGCACAACAATCCATTGCACGAACCAACTATCTCAATACGAGGATCCCCATAGGTTTCCAGGAGGGGAAACGGCGACATTGGATAAAGATAATTGCGAGTTATTGGTTCATTGATACTAATTATGAGTTTATTACGAGTTAATGGGCTCTTATCTGTGTGACTCTTGATAGTTGATAGTTTAACATGAGAATTAATAAAATGTTGGTCGGAAATTAAAGAGTACCATAACTTGCAAACAGACTTAAAACGTAACAAAGATTGAACCGGAAGCCTTAACAGAATTTCGAAAATAATCCCCTCCGTAAGTGTGATTGCTCTCTTCCTCTTTGGTTGCCGCCTGTGTTCCATCTTTCTAAGCGGCTAGGTTAACTTTAGGGTTCTCGTGTTATGTGCATGGCCCTATAAATAATGTCCAAAAATTTAAAACTACACTCCTTTAACTTTTATGATTTTACTAATAGCATCTACAATAGAAATAGCCCCAGGTGTTACGGATAAGTTAAGTCCCTTCGGTCGGTTCGCTCACGTCATATTGTCGAGTTCCTTCAACATGGTTCACTCAAGCGCCCTTACAAAAGACCTTTTTTTTTTATATATATTAAAATCTATGAATTTATAATATGAATGTAGTGTGAAGGTGCGATTAATTTATGATTAAAAAAAAGAGAATTGCTAGATCCACAAAAAAACTTTCACAAAACACATCCACAAAATGACTTGTCATTATTTGATTGGTGTATATGGCAATAGTTCTCTCTCTTCTTTTTTGTTAAGCCAATCAAACAATGCCAAGTCATTTTGTGGATGTGTTTTGTGGATGTTCTTTTGTGGGTCTAGCAATTCTCTAAAAAAAATGTTGCTTTAACAGAAATTAGCTATTAAATGAATTTTCTTAAACAAAAAAGTTATTTTTCAACTCCTGTCCAGAGATGCCTTAAACTGAAACAAACTAGAGTAAGGTGTTCTTTGTTTATTAAGATGCTCGAAATTTAAATCTTGTTTACATATCTAAATCTGAATCTGTGACTGAAAACCTTAAACACGTACAATATATATCGAATACTTGATCTCATACCACACTTATTCAAAGCAATGCCCATTATATGATTCCTTATAACAAACCAAGTGCATTAGCATTTTGCATTTAATTTTCATACAATTATATTGGTGAATCAACAATGATCTTAATCTTTTGTTAATAAAATTAACTCCACAATAAGATAGTGTCATTAGTATTTTTGCATTTAGGCTAACATGAGCTGGAATTTGTGTATTTATGTAATGCTATGATAAGTTGTATAAAAAAAGGACCATGAACCAATTATCTTGAATTGATACAAGAAAAACCAGTATTTCGAAAACAAAGAATAGTGTGTACAGAAATTTAAACATGACTAAGCCTAAAGAAAACATAACAACAACTTCCAACTCAGTAAGCTTCACGCCTTCAAGTTCATTGCTATCTACTTTTTGGTTCATCTACTGAAGATCGTGTGGGTGGTTAAAACTGGCACACACGGGCGCCAAATGCTGTCATATTTACCAACATCCATGAGAGCAATTCCTTTGGCAGTCCAATCATTCCTTATCTGATCAGCTAGTTCAAATTGTCTATTCTTTCTTGCTAATGCTCGTTCTTGAATACTTTGCAATAGTTCATCTTGGTTCACGCCTGCTCTCTTTAGTGCTTTTTCTTTTAATTGGTTCAAAACCTGTTACATACAACAAACACCAAGATTCAATATTCAGCTACACTTCATTAACAAGAATTTAAAGTTAAAAAAACAATATTTGCAGCTACCTCAGTATACGTTGAACTAGAAAGTAGTCCTAACACGCCCATCACTTCTCGCACTGCTCCATGCAACTCGATAAGAGAAACAATGTTCTCTTTCTTTTGAAGCTCCTTCTGCGGATCAATACAAACAAATTTTAAAACTGATAGACAAGTGTGACATGTCAATAAATTATTCAACCTTAATGCTAACCTTGGGCTTTTTCATAATTTTGTTCACCAATTTTAAAGCATCTTGCAGAGCATCGTTTAAAATAGATGGCGTGTGCAAATCATTAGATAACTTTTCTTCAAATTGCCTCATGAGATTATCGGCATCAGCAGTAATATAAGATTTCTTGTCACTAGTTTCAGCCACTTGATGTTGTGAGATAACACCCTCGCAATCTACCAATGTCTGCCAACGAAAAATTATAAAAATTCAACACATCAAAAATATTTCACTGACAAATATATGCGGTTTTGCATGAAATATCAATATACTTCTTCAGCTGTTCCGTTTCAATCATTCTACTCTTTGTACATCCAAGTCATTAAAATGGTTTCGTGTCCAGTTTAGTTCATTATGTAATCGATAAGCTTATTTTTTTTGTTATATATTCTTTAACATTATGCAAAAAATATGCACTAATACTTAGCCTTATACATATATTATACATTTTATATGAAAATAGGTATCTAAGAGTTGACTTTGTTCTGTTATGAAATGACCCATATGGGACATTGGGACGCAACAATTATATCATTCTTAAATAAAAGAAAATTTCACCTGATATATGTAATAGACAGCATCTGAGGAAATCTCGATCTGGTCAATCGAGTAATTGACCGGGGAGCGATAATGAGTACCCAATAAGAAATGCCTCAAGGCCAGCGGATGAAAGATATCAGTTACCTGAATAAGATTAAGAAACATAATTAATACAGTACCAGTTAAGGCAATAATTAACGAGAATATGTAATGGTTAATGAAGTATACCTGGCGGATAGTAAAAAAGTTATCACGTGATTTCGACATCTTTTCACTATTTACAGTGACAAAACCGTTGTGCATCCAGTAACTTATATTGCTATTTGGATCCGCAGCACAACTTTGAGCGATTTCATTCTCGTGATGTGGAAACATTAAATCCATACCACCACCATGAATATCAAATTTCTCGGTTAAATAAGTTGCACTCATTGCACTGCACTCAATGTGCCATCCCGGCCTTCCCTTACCCCATGGGCTGTCCCAACTGATATTCTCTTCTGGTTTAGCAGCCTGAACAACAAGAATCATATAGTGTTAAATTAGTGAGGTGTTTGGCATTTCATATTGTAAGGGTGTGTTTGGGATTTCAAATTCTAAGGTTGTTCAGGATTGCATATTTTAAAACTTCTTATCTGCCCTAAAAGATAAGCAAGTAGCAACTTGCATATTCTAGTTATTTTAAGTGCTTAAATACTTAAAACTAAGCCGACCCAAAAACTAAAATAAGCAATCCAAACACCCTCTGAAACTGCTTATCTAACTGAAAAATAAGCAGGTAACAACCTATTGTTTGAATATGGTTCTTTACTCTCAAATAAGCAGATAAGTAGTCGCATTTTAAATCATATTTAGCTCGTTAATTACTTGTATATAATTTTCAACATGAGTTTCGAAAGACACGATACCTTCCACAAGGCAAAATCGTTATAATTTTTCTTCTTTGATATGTTGTCCTCATGGCCGGGCTTATTGTCGTCAAGGTTTCTCCCTGCTAGCCGCTGCCCATAATTTGCTAAGTCTTGAACAGAAAAATATACATCCCCATCAGAAACATAAGCACGGCCTGTGCTAATTATCTGAAAAAATATAAAAGAAGTCAGTGAGAAAAGCGTGTGATCATGTATACAAGTTGATAATGTTAGAAAAAAAACGATGCATTACCTTTTGTATCATATCAATTATTTGATCCATATGTTCTGACACACGTGGTTGCTTATCAGGACGCAAGCACTGGAGATCATCCATATCTTTCAAAAACTCGTGGCAAAACCGATCGCTTAAAGCTAACGGGTCCTCCTTAGACTCGTTAGCTCTTATAATAATCTGCAAGATATAACTTTTCTTAGCTAAACTGCCTTTCAAAAAAAAACTTTTCTTAGCTAAACTAGTTAGATGATTTGAATACAAGTGCTATGAGCCAAGACTCTTAAAAGTCAGCACCCGTAGATACATTGTTTCTATACTAATCATATCAATATCAGGACCGTGTCCATATGCCATGTAACCTACGCAAGTTATCTGACCGAGGACATAAAAATGTTAAGACGTACATACCCGAATTACTTCTATTTCTTTGCCAAGTACTTCCTAAATGTCTTTGTTGCAAACTCGTTAACAAAACTTTCATAGCCGATTCTAAAATAGTTTTAGAGGGATTATAATACATTCACCGTCAAAATTCTCAGCATAAGCATAGTTTATTTCTGTGAATTTTCATATACGTTTGTCACGAAGTTTAGGTTCTAAGCAATTTCTTTGGCGGATGACATAAAAATGTCAAAAATCAATACATGTTTGATTGTAAATTTTTCGCTAACACATACTGTATCATACCAAATAATAACCATATCTAACAGCCACGCATTCAAAAAACTTGAAGCACGTATAAAAAGTATCTTACCTTATCATCAACATCGGTGAAGTTGCGCACATACTTAACTTCGTACTTCAGATACTTCAAATACCTAATCACATAAAACATGCATGCATTATAACTTAGTTAGTAGTATCAAATATACAGCCTAAACATATAAGTTTTATAAATCACGAAACACTGAAACACATGCATTGTTTCGAGTAGATGATATAAAACATGTACATACCTAACAAGGACATCAAACGAAACATAGGCACGCGCATGACCAATGTGACTAAGAGCATACGCTGTAACACCGCAGACGTATAACGAAACTTTGCCAGGTTCTAACGACTTGAATATCTCCTTTTGTTTGGTGAAGGAGTTGAAAATCTTAATTTCACGCACTTCTGCCATTGTGTTAGAACAAGAATAACCTGATTTTGGAAATTTATAGCGAAAAGTCTTAAACTTGGGGTACAAGTTTTTCTATGGTACGTTGTCGACTAAATAAGGTATTGTTTAATTTGTTACTAAGTTTAGCCTTGTGGGCCAAGGAATTTTATTTAACACTTAATTTTTTCTACATCTTCAAAAAAGACTAAATTATTTATTAAAAGTAGTAAGTGAGTCTTTCGCTTATGTCAAACTAAAAAGCTACACAATTCATAGTTTTGGAAGCAATTAAATGGAATAGTTTGTATCTCGTAACCCAGGCTTACTGTGGGATCTTTTGGAGTAGCTAGCTTATATCATTTCATTATTTTTGTGCTAATTTATATTAATTTTTCACCAAAAAATAGCTACAAAATAGGGTTAAAGAAATACCTTTTCGGAATATCCTTATTGAATTACATAAAAAAGAATAACATGAGTCGTTCGTATATGTATAATCTCTTGTATTTATTTACATATCAAATTAATTCGTGATTTCAATTTGATTTTTATAATTTCATACATGTACATTTTTTTGGCCAATGAGAATGCTTTATTTTACCTACGTGGCAAAATCAAGCTCTCACATTGGTACAACTGAAAACTCCTAAAAAATTTGATTGTTCATTTTGTATGTTCTCTTATTATATAAGAGATTACTATTAGTATATAATAATTTAATGTATTTGCTAGAAATTAAATTATAAATATAAAAAGGAATGCACGATTCGTTGTTACATGTAAATGAATATAAGAGATTATATATATAAGAGCAAGTTATGCTATTCCTTTTTATGAGATTATGTAAGGATACCGGAAAAGTATTACTATTTTTAACTATCCACATTCAATAACAACTCATGTTGTTTCTTTTTATAAGTTTAACCTGCTCATGTGTTTAAAAATCAAATATGGCTTAAATTACTATTAACAGGGAATATAAATATCAAATGAAGGCACGACCTCACGAGTTATTTTGAAATGAAAATAAATAAATGAGATTGCAATATAACGACACATATTTTTTCAAAGTCCTTATATGCTACTAAACACACATAATGTCTAGAATATAATATCAATAGTTAAATTAAACAAGATTAACATAAACACCATGCCAGTTAAAAAAATTCAAATCCTTTATGCAATAAAAATTTATACAAAATGTTAATCAATATTAACACATAATGAAAAATTATTCTATATAAAAATTCGCGCGCGAGTACATATTTATTATAACTATATAAGTATTAAAAATTTAATATAATTTTATAGAAAAATTTTAAACATTACAAAATCATAAATTTATGAATTGTCATAATATTTAACTTCAAAATCAAGTTATTAAAATGTTATTACCTATTATACTATCTGATCAAACCTCGTACATGAACATATTCTAAATTTATTGTAGTAAGGTTAAAAAGAAAAAATTGAGAACATATGTCACTACACACGTCGTAGTAGATTTTTGTATTTAACACCACATATGATGATGCACTAAGAACACATGTATAGATTTGAGCATTTTTAATGTATAACACTAAGGTATATAAGCAAGCAAAATTTTTGTTTCTTTGAACGGTACACAATAACAATATATTACCTTTTTTAAACTTACATCTGTAATTTTGTACTTCATAATTTTTGATACCCATAAAAAAGCAAAAAAATATTCGTAAAAAATATATTGAAGCACCCATCTATGAAAAGATAAAATAATTTTCTTCGGGATTTTTTATTTTATTATTTTTTTTTTTTTTTTTGTCGCCTAACATTTAGCCGCTTGTAGTATAATATATTCTATAAAAAAGGTGGTAAATATGTTTTATATTTAAATTAAAAAAAATGAGTGGCTGAGTTTTTCTATTTGATATATATATATTTTTTTTTGTTATTAAACTTACCTTTTGATATTGCAGAGTACTACGAAAAGCTTCATGTAATGGGGTATAAACATCCTTTCTTTGTTCAAACATTATAATTATAATAAAATAAAAATAATATTAAAAATGGTTGAGAACACACTACTACAAAAAGTGTTTTTTACAACGGCCTTTTTATAACGGTTTTACACTATACCGTTCTAAAAGATCCGAAAAACCATTTTATAGAACATACATCTGTAAAACCGTTTCAAAAAAATGTTATTTACAACGGTTACATTTCCCAAAACATTTTATACTACGGGTTCCTAGGAACCGCTATATAAAAAAAGCATATTTAAAAAATTTCACAATTTAAAAGCGGGATATTATTCCCTCTATTTCTCTCTTTCACGTTTTTTTATGACAGTTGTTAGGGAAACATTGGAAAGATAAACCAAAAGAATCAAAATATAAACCACAAACTAGCACTAGTACCCACATATCTTATATTTTTTTTCTCATCTTCAATTTTCTCATAAACACACACATACAAATAACATTTCCCATCCACCACTGCCAATTGCCGGTAATCGAGAGCACATTCTCATGATCAACTGAACAACCGTGACCCACACATAAGAACCACCGGTTTACAACAAGATCTAATAAGGTTCATTTGTTTTAGATCTAAATAATTCTTATATTTTATTTTTATGATTTGTTTGCTTTAGATCGAATGACTCTACTTTGAGGTTTAATGTTTGAATTTTCTATTGTTGCAGGTCTTGTTAATTTGAACATGGATATGATGAGCCTTCAACTTGTAGATATTGTTTTCTTTTTTTCTTCATCTATTCGTAGATCTATGAATGTTGGTTTAGTTTGTATATACATATGAATTTAAATCTATAAATGTTGGTTTAGTTTTTTCATTCGTGTCTTTATAGATCTATATGAATTTATCAATTTATATATGTAATAATTGTTAATTATGTATATAAGATGTTTTATAATTTATGGGTTTTTGTACTTGTTCTTTAAAGAGGCAACTAGATGATGAACAATTTGAGATCTTGATGTGGTTAGCAGAAGCAAATAACAATAAAATATAATAATATATTTTTTTTACTAATATTTGCTCTTTTAGAACGGTTCTTCAACAATGTTTTAAAAGATTCTTCAAAAAAGGAACCCATTTTTTACAACGGTTTAGAACCGCTTTAAATAATCACCTCATTTTTTACTACGCTCTATTATAAAACGGTTCAATACCGCTTTAAAAAATCTCATTTAACCGTTTCATTAAATACTTTTTGTACTAGTGACATATATTCACGTTGTTGGTGTTTTGTGGGCGTTGGTGTTTTTGCGTTTAACACCAAAGCCAAGACACACCAACAACGAATATACTAGTGTCAACCTATGTGAATTACATGCACAAAGGTATATGAGCAAGCCAAAGTTTGTTTCTTCAACCAATGTGGGACTGCAAACTTAGTCTTGACCCCTATTTTTTTTTTCTTTTCCAAGTTGCAGGTTACAATTGTTTTGCCTTTACAAAGTGAGGATTATACAAAAGTAACTTTAGAAATCTAAAGAAACCGCAAAAAGAATGATATAAAACTAATGTTATGTGCATTCTGCGAGTTGAGTGAGCACGTAGTTTATTGGCAATGTATAGCAAATGGTTGATATATGTAAGTGGCTAACTTCGGAGTAACTAAAGAGTGGCTGCAAAATCACCAACAAGCAAATGCCTCGTAACAACAATCAGCGTTGCACAAAAACCCGAAGCAATGTCTCCTGGAAAATTGGAAAAGCTTTCAACTTGCAACAGTCACATGGATAGGAGCCCATAAACTCGTAATAAGTTGTTTAAGATATAAGTCTACTAACAAGTGTAGTGTGGATTTCCAAATAGAGTTTTTCTTAAATTTTTTGGGACAGTCAGATTCTTTAACCTTATTGGCCGATGGTAAGCTAGGTATTCTCATCGTTCATTGCTTTAATCTAATCACATATTAACACCTGCATTTCTTGTATCATTTACACTATACCAGCAACCGCAATGGTTTGAAGTAGAATACAACGGTCAAATCAAATAACGACAACACCAAATAGTATTAAGACTTAGGATCAAATAGTATTAATTGTCGTTATAACGTGAAAAAAGAAAAAAAAAAAAAAACGGAACATAACAGACTTTTTGATGTTCAAAATCACAATTTCTCGAACATTTGTTGTTACAACAGAAAGTAGATTCAAAATGCATTTTCCTAGTGCAAATAATGCTAATTGTAGATTTGTAATAAGGTGAGAAAAGAAAACACTGAGAAAATATATTTGTTGTTCATCCATCATTACACTTTGTAATAAAGTTTTGGATATAAGCAAGCAAATTTTGTTTCTTTCACCAATGTGGGACCACAAACCAAGTTTTTCAGAAAGAGCAATGAAGCAAATGGTTTATGTTACACAATAACGATATTGGAGCTTTAAAACTTACATTACAAATCACATTGTGATTTTGTATTTTGTAGCTTTTGATACACATGAAAAAGCGAAGAATAATTCGTAAAAAGTATATCTATTTTTTAACCGAACCGTATCGATAACAATCATATATACTTTGTTTGGGTGCCTATCTCCTTTCCCATGTAATCTCTTGTTATGCTCCTGCCACAAAATAAGAAGAAGCAGCCATGATGAGACGACCAACAATGGTTGTAACATTGTTTTGTTTAGTAATAGGAAGTGTCCAGGCCATAAAATCACTCCACTTAGTAGAAATGAAACTCATATCAGCCATGCTCACAATTTGATTCCAAACTTGCGAAGAGAAAGTGCACTCGAAGAACATATGTTCATGAGAATCAAGTTGCACTTTACATAAAGGACACCGCAACGAACTTAGATCAATATCATACCCGACATTCCATTGCCTCATTCTATCTTGCGTTAGAAGGCGTTTCATCATAACAAGCCACATGTGTATCGCATGCCTGTGGATAGAATAGCTGGACCACACAAGATGAAGCCAATCGACTTCATTCCCATGAACACGAACAGAATGCCAAACATGCTTAACCGCAAAGGAAGTGTACGAACCATCATGTAGCTTCCGTTGAAGCTCGTCAACCTGGTCTTGCTATAACACAGGAACATTCACTTGACAAAGTGCTGGAAACGACATGTACCAGCAACTAGATCACATCCATGCTCCATCAACCACAACATCAGCTGTTGTTTCTGACTTATCATACCCAGCATTACTAATTGCTCTGTGTGTCACATGGTTCAACAATGGACAACGAACATTCCATGTGTCAAACCAAACCGAAGTTTTATGCCCATTCCCAAGTTTATACCACACATGAGGCCTAATACGGTTTCGAATTTGTAGAATCTTGCGACAACCCCAACTCACGTTAGAAACTAGAGGAACATTCCGAAAGCTATGCTTTTTATGTTTGTAAGCATGGATCCATCTTACCTAGATGGACTCTTTGTGCGTTATGAGCTTCCAAATATGGATGACAACAAAACAATATTGAACGTATCAACCTTTCTAATCCTAAGCCCACGCTCACATTTCAACATACACACATCCTCCCAAGAAACCTTTGCTTTCCCACATTTCATATCTCCTTGACACCATAAAAAACCATTCATAAGTTGCTCGATATCATGATTAATACCTGCTGGAAGGATGAAAACGGACGCGCAATAGAGATGCATAGATGACAGAACCGATTGCACAAGTTGTAACCGCCCTGCAAAGGATAACCATTTGTTCTTCCAATCTCCTATTTTTTTATGAACCCGCTCGACAAGGATTTTACAATCCTTGTATAAAAGTCTTGAAGAAATGGGAGGAACACCCAAGTACTTGACAGGAACGGAACCACACTCAAAAGGCATAAGTTGCAAGATAGAGGCCTTTTCATGTTCAAGTACATTACACATAAAGATGGTGCTCTTAGGAATACTTGGAACAAGACCCGACACACCTTTAAACTCTTCCAAAGCGTCCATTAAAACCCTGTCACGGGGTAATACGAAAAACTTCATGTGACGGGGTGTAAACATGCATTCTTTGTTCAAACATTACAATTATAATAAGATAAAAATAAGAAGGAAAAAAATTGAGAACATATACGAATTGTTGTTGGTATATATGACGCAGATGTAGTTGCGTTTAAACACCAACACCAAGACATACCAACAACAAATATACCATTCTCAACCTATGTGAATTATATGCACTTAGGTATATATAAGCAAGCCAAAGTTTGTTTCTTCAATCAATGTGGGATTGCAAACTTAGTTTTCACCTTAATTTATTTTTTCTTTGCAAGCTGCAGGCTACAAGTGTCTGGCCTTTACCGATTGAGGATTATACAAAAGTAACTTTAGAAATCTAAGTAAATCACAAAAAGAATGATATATATAAGATGCGCACGTAGCTTATTGGAAATGTTTAAATACTTGTTTGTCGTGGTGTATGCTTTCGGGCATGAAAAGTGTACCGAAGATTACGAAGTTGTTGAGATCTTATGTCGCGAGAACAAAGTGAAGATATACTTATTAAAAACTCGAAATTGTAAGAATACCGGGGTAACCCTTTACCCAAAAAAAAAAAAAAAAAAAAAAAAAAAAAAAAAAAAAAAAAAAAAAAACCAACGATGAAAATAAAGAAAAAAAGTAAGGTGAAAACAAACACGCTTAAACATTATAATTATAGAAAGGTGAAAATAAAGAAAAAAGTTGAGAATATGCTGACTCTTATTGATTATCAATGCATTGTTGATGTTTTTTGCATTTAACACCAACAACAAATACACCGATCTCAATCTTTTTTCTTTGCATGTTGCAAGCTTCACTACAAGAAGTAGGAGAACACGCTACAAGAATATTCCCGTCTACACATTGTCGACGGCAATATGCATAAAACAACAAAAAACAAGCTTGACCGAGCCTAGTTAATGATGTCGACGGGAATATAACGTCGGACCACCAAAACCTTTGACTGGAAAACCTTGTGGGACCCACGTTGTCGACGGGTCGACGGGATAGTGGTTCATGGTTGCCGACGAGGCACTCTCGACAAAATGGGGCCGACGTCATGTCGATGTGAACGTATAATGCCGACATCATGACGTCGGCATGGTGGCAAAAATGTAGCCCGGAAAAGTCCCGACCGTACTAGTGCTTTACAAAGTGAGGATTAGACAAAAGTAGGATTAGAAATCCAAAGAAATCGCAAAAAGAATGATATATAACTAATTTCCTATGCATTCAGTATGTTAAATTAGCTATGTTTAGCATTCGGTTGATATTTGTAACTAAAGAGCGGCCGCAAAATTACCGGCTAGCAAATGCTTAGATATCTCGAAGCAATGTCTTCTGGAAATTGGGCAAAACTTACAACTAGCAAGTGTCGCCTGGATATGAGCCCACTGACTTGTAATAAGTTGTTTCAGTAGTAATAAGTCTACTAATAAGTTGTGTGGATTTCCAAATAGTAGTTTTTTTTTCCTTAAGTTTTGGACAATTAGATTCTTAACCTTATTGGCCGATTATAAGCTAGGTGTTCTCATCGTTCAATGCTCTAATCTAATCACGTATTAACACCTGCGCACATTTCTTGTCTCATTTACACTAAACAACCTGTCAAATCTACTAAACAACGGACAGTCGGACACCAAATTATAATGCCCCATCTAAACTGTATGATGGAAGCGTTAACGGAACATGAAGAACACTTATATGGCATAACTTCAGACTCGAACTTGCAACTTTGAAGACTAGAGCCGACCAAATACACCATACATATATTTGTGCTTCTCTTTACTAGCTATAAGTACCCGTGCGTTTACAAATAAATTAAATTTGTTTTAAAATTTTAGTTTAGTATATGGACATAAAAGAATTTACTCGTAAAAATTGTGATATAAGAATACTTATACAAGATTTTTTATTACGTATTCATGTCTATTAAAACAATATTTTGTAAATAAATTTGTTGATTGAAATATTTAACATATTTAACTGACATAGATGTTGAGTTTGAGATTGATGTTGTTATTTAACTTTGACTATTCATATCATATTGTACAAAATGTGCGAGTTAAGTAGCATATAATCAACGTTGATGAAGTTAAAATATACAAACTTTAAATAAGAATTTCATGAGTCGTTGTTATAAGTACAATAGCGTATATTTATTTTTATATCACAGTAATCCGTGCTTATATTTGATTCATATTTCCGTTAACAACAGTTTAGCCGTATTTAATATTCAAGCCCGTGTACCTATACATTAAACTTTTAAATAAAATAACATGAGTCATTATTTAACATATATAGTAAAAAAAAATATTTTAATGGATGAAAGTCTAAATTTAATATTAGTTTTAAAAAAAAATATTTAACGTGTATTAAAGCTAAGTCATATATTTACAAAATTTTGTAATTTTAACAAATGAATGCCTAAAAATAATACTAATATTCATGTAATTTTAAACAAAATTCATATTATAAAGTATATGGGGTATAACGTGCAAGGGTTTTTTTTTTTTTTTTCTCTAAAGTTTTTAAAAAATGTGGAAAGTTGTAATTTTACGCTTAGCTCTATATAATTTATGTAAAATTCAACCACTAACGTTTTATTAATTACTTTCTCCTTTTTCAAGTTTTTGTTTTTACAAATTTGACACAAATATTTTTATGTGTTTTTTTCTCAATCAAATTTATCCATCAAATTTATTAAAATTTAACCAAAATCAATTCAATTTTGACTTTTTATTGACCAATTATATTGCTTGATTTTGTCTATGTGGTAAAATCGAGCTTTCATATTGGTCCAATTTTTTTTAATAAAAAAGGTTTTCCTAAAAACACTCTGAAATTATGTAATTCTTTTATTATAAAAGATGTTATTATTGCCTGAAATTAACATAGTTTATGTATTTATCGTGTTAGCTAGTGCTTGGTTGTGACCTTGTGGGTAAAAAAAGGTAAGAAATGGTAAGGCTAACGATCGATGGTGATTTGTAATCGAACACTAAGTAGAGAAGCATTATCCATATATCTGGTGACAATGGATTTAACTAATTACTGACTGCACTAACATAACAAATAAGATTCAAACTGCATTTTCTTAACTCAAATATTATTCAATGTCGTAAGGTTAAAAAAAAAAAAAAAAAAAAAAAAAAAAAAAAAAAAAAAAAGTTGAGAAGATATGTTATTTGTTGACCAGTTATCATGCTCCTAGAATAAACTTTTGCATTTATCCTAAGACATGAGGATAGATCAACAACACATACATTATTTCAACATGTAGTAAGCACATGCAGTAAAGTATATAAGCAAGCAAAATTTTGTTTCTTTGACCAATGTGGGACTACAAGCGTAGTTGTTAAGAAAGAGTAACAAAGCAAATAGTTGTTTCGAGATCTTAATCTATATCGTGTGTGATCTTTTTATTAATATTTCTTTTTAAGCAATTAGAAATTTGACACCACACTCAGACAGGGTTAATTAGTGGGACACCAATCTTTTTTTTTTAAGCTATGAGAAAACCGATACCAAGCTAAGATACTGTCTTTAGTGTATCATCAAGTATTGTATGTAGAGATGCTACAGAAATACTTGAAGTGAAAATGAGAAAATGTGGGAAGATCGATTGTAATTGTTGCAAAGCGGTCGAGTGGTTTAAAAGACCTGTTTGTCGTGGTGTTGCAAAGCGGTTGAGTGGTTTAAAAGACGTGTTTATCCTGGTGTATGATTTTAAGTATGCTAAGTGTACCGTTGATTACAAAATTGTTGGAATATTATGTGGTGAGAACCGGTATGTGTAAATTCACATACCTTTTCATGACCAATTTCCAACCCAAAATGACTAAAAGAACTAACAAATGCCATAAGATTGCTTGTTTTCAGTGTTTATGCATGTGCAGGTTTAAATATGTGAAAACGGGACAAAACCAAAGCAAAACCGGCAAAATAAGCACGAGAATGGAAGACGGTCAAAAAGTCAACGCTGACAATTCAATTGAGCTTATAAAGTCAAAAGTGATCCAGGAAGTTCAAAGAATGCACAGGATTGACCTTGAAGTGCATTTTGAGGAATTGGCAAGAATGGCCCCTGCATTTTCAGATTTGACATGTTTGGTCCCTCAGAGTTTTATTTGAAGAAAAGACAACAAGTGCCCTCCAAATATTCAAGTTTGGCAATATTAGTCCCTTGAAGTACTTTGGAAGATATTCATTTTCAGCCCTTGCAATTTGTCAAAATTACATGAATGGTCCTTGTGATAACATTGCCTAACCGGATCCACTACTACTTTATTATTATTCCAAATCCAATTCACAAATAAAAATAGAAAAGCCCAAGGCCCAATTTCATTTTCCCTTTACCCGATCCAGTCCAAACCCAATAACAAACCAAAACCCAACCCTTCTTTATATCATCCGTTCAAAGAAAGAAAGTCAAACAAAAATATAAAAATCATTTTATCCGTGAACCCTAATTTACTTCCCCATCCCAATTACCACAATTAAGGGTGTAATGGTCAAATCAATATTTTTCTAGAAGCAAGTGAGGTGTCAGAGCTTGAGAAAGCACACAAATGGGTGCGTGGCAGCACACTAGTGGACGTGACACATCATTTTGATCAATCTAAGGGTCAATATTGAAGGGTAATGATTAGATACCACTTGAAGGGCTCAGATACATTGGAAGAAAGCACAAGCACACGGATTGCCAGCTTGGCAATCCGTATATCTCTTCTTCTAGTTCCTTCCATCAGTTGCTATAAATAGAGGTGCTGGCATTTGTTTAGTGTGTGTAATTTTATAGTAATGTTACCATGCCATTTTGTAATTAGACTAGTTGTTGTAATCATTTTCTAGTTTATTAATGAAATCAGTTGAATTTTACTTAACTTGTTCTTGTTAACTTCAATTTCTCATTCACTTTAGTTTACATTTAGCTAAACTCAGCTTATTTTAGTCACCTTGATCTGTTTCTAAATAAGTAGTTGTTTTCATTAACTTTCAAAAATAAAAAAATATAAAAAAATTAAAAAAAAAAAAATGATTAAATCTGTTTGCATAAGCTTGCAATCAAGCTCTGTTCAGATAATAGGATTCACATTCGCTTTCTAGCTCTTGTGATTCCTTGTAATTCAGCTCAAATCATCTTTAGTATTAATTTCACACTCTGGTCAACAAAAGTCAACCTTGGTTTATGGATGAATGGACAGATTGGGAAGGTCCATTTGCTTTTACTGGTTACTTTATGAGTAACCAGAGCTTGTAGCTGCCATTTAATTGGAAGCCTTTGTTCAGCTAAGGCTTTAGTGAGTTACTTTTAAATTTTTGTTTCAGTTAGAGCTTAACCAAGTTTTCTCTAGTTAGATCTGCTTAAAGTTGACTGTTATTGTTTACTTGGTTTGATTTCATTCACTAGTCATCATTGCTTTGTCTTAGTTGATCTGTTACATTCTTACTGTGTATCTGTTGGAACTTTGGTATGGTTGATTTGATGTCAGTTTGTTAACTGTGGCTATGAGATGTTAATTCAGCTTCATTGAGTGCATTTTGATAATATTTAGTCATTAACTAGTAATTAATCAACTTGTGTGCAGTTTAGTAGCACTTTCTGTGAAATTCAGGAGTGTTTGGATGTGTGAATTCAGTTGAGTGATTGCTATTGTTTCATTGTTATCTGAGTTGTAATCACATATATAGTTTTTAGGAAACTCATATCTGACATTTGGAAGTGTAATAACTCATAAAAGTCAACATTCATGTGCTATTTCTTTTATCTGTGAACTGTAGTGAAAATGGGATTTAAAATGGTTCAATTAGGTTAGGAATAGGTTAATATAGGTTAATCCAGTCTTATAGTGGGTTGATATTACATACTAAGGCAGCTTAGATCATTAGAAGTTCAACATTGTCAACTTAAAAGAAAAAATAAAAAGTCAAAACTGTCATAAATTGTACTAGCTTCACTGATTTTCTTTGATTTTTCATTTGGACATGTTTGATTGAAATTGTCTCAGCTTGTGGATTTTAGCAGTGTTCTAGGTGTAGTTTAACAGGATAATTTTGGTTGATTTTTATAAATTTTTCTTAATCATTTTTTAGCATCATCAAGTAGGGGTACTAAGTTGATTTTCTGTCATAATCTGTGTATATTTGGTTTTTGCTTACTGAATTTGAGTTAAATTGAGGTTTAATTGGTTGTTTTCTCATGGGGCTTTTGTGAAATTTAGCTCATATAGCTGCTTAACTTGATCTGTTTTTCTTTTGTTTAAGCTTGTGAGCTTATTTGAGCTTAATCTCAAGCTGTCAAATTAGCACTTTATTTGCCTAGTTACTTGGTCTGCCTTTGATTGATTTGCTTAATTATGTGTTAGATATTGCTTAAATTCTGTTCCCTAGCTCTTTTATAAGCTTGCTTAATCTGTCTTGAGCTGTTGGTCAAAGTTTGGTCAACTCAGCTTATTAATAAGCACTTTTGAATAAGCAGTTTGGTCCAATAAGCATTTCCACTTAATATTTTTCACTTTTTCTATTTTTCTTAGGATTAGAATAATATTTTAGATTTTTAGTGATTTTTCCAGATTTTTCTGAATTCATTTACTATTTTTCTTATTTTAATTCTCTTTTTAATCCATTTTTAGTACTTTTTAATAAAGGAAAAACAATAAAAAATAGAAAAAGCTTCATAAAAATCCAAAAACAGTTTGTAAATTCATTTTTAGATATTTTAGAATTTTCAGATTTATTTTCATATTTTTCTCCTTATTTTTCTATTTTCTTTCATTTTTAGTCATTTTTTAAATACAATTTAATAAAGAAAAATCAACAAAAAAAGGGAAAAAAAGTCTGAAAAATACAAAAATAGTTTGTAAAATACTTTTTTAGTTATTTTAGAATTTCCAGAATAATTTTCATATTTTTCTCATTATTTTCCTATTTTTTTTTTCATTTTTAATCTTTTAAATAGTTTAAAAATAGTTTTTAATTCATAATAAATTCAAAAAAAAGTGAAAAAAATATAATTCTTTTTCCAGAAATTTTATTTTATCATTTTTAATTTTTAGAAAATAAATTTAGACCCGTAGGATTAGCGTAGCTTAGAATTCGCGTTTTTAGTTGTAATTAGACGTTCATTTTTACGTTTATAATTCCGTTTTGCGTTTCTAGCTTACATGCTTTACTTATTTGTTTGATTTGCTTTGTATATTGTCAATTTTAGTGTAAAAACAAAATTCCAAATATCTTGTGATTATTCGAGATAACCGGTTATCAATCCGTCATTCAATTCTCAATTTCGCGCCTTTTTCGACCCCAACGACCCGGGAAGTTTAAATACTTACCTTGGAAATATCACTACATCAAGAACAAAGTGCATATGTACTCATTTACAAACGGAAATTGTAAGAATATCAATGGTTTTCATCATGTTTGTACCAGCCAACGGTTCTTGTGTTGATTAAATTTCGAGATAATTAAGGATATAGGTACAATAAACCTATACCTCTAGCAAAAACAAAGTTATAAGCAACTAAGATTATAAATTAATGATCTTGTTTTTATACAATTTCAAGAACACTAATAGTGATAGTATAACACCTTTAGTTCAAATAATAATAATTGTAAATAAAATAAAATAAAAATCCGTACATCGCGATGTAATGGATTTACAAAAACGATGGTTAGGGTATTCCAAAGTTGTGATGATTGACAGTTAAAGGTACTTGTTAGTCAATAAATGTTGTGTAATATTCATCACAATATTATACAACATGTAAACATAGTATACACTAGTTCGTGTAAATATCTGACTAGTAAACCTATATATGACATTGCGTAATAAAATATTAATTACAGTATTCAAAAGCTACAAATTTCTTACCTTATACCACCTAATTTTTTGTACTTTGACATGTATAATTTATTTCAATCAAATTTAGCTATCTGTGGTATGATGACCACATTAGTAGCTTGTTTTGTTTATACTTTGTGATATATTAATTGTATCTTTGAATGAGGGAAAGGCTAACATTAGCTATACGTGTTGTACCTTTAGTTTTATTGTTTGTATTTATAAAATTATTGTTTTTGGTGGTTTTTAATAGTTTGTATAATATGTTTTATTATTTGTATTGCTTAATTTAAGTTTAAAAATGTCTTAGTGACATTTAATAGAGGAAAAATGCATTCTTCTATTATATATAGCTAAAATGATACGGTAAAAATAAGAAGGGAAAAAAGTTGAGAACATATATTGACTGTTGATTGTGCTAAGACGAGCGGGGTTTTGTGTTTTAACACCGATGCCTAAGCACACACCAACAACAAATATACTAATTGCAACCTATGTGACAACACATGCACTAAGATATGTAAGCAAGCCAAAGTTTGTTTCTTAGACCAATGTGGGATTACAAAGTACTCACCCCTAATTTTTTTTTCCAAGAAGCAGCCTATAATTGCCTCGACTTTACAAAGTGAGGATTATACAAAAGTAACTTCAGAAATCTAAGAAATCTCGAAAAGGATAATACAAAACTAATTTCCTTTGCATTCAACGAGTTGAATGAGCACGTACCTTATTTCAGAGACGGACACAGGATTTTAAAGCGGGTGTTGCATAACTGCCATTAGGGTTAACTATAAGTTAAACCATAAAAAAATAAAGTATCAAAAAAAAAAATTATGTGGTTGCCCATACTAAAAATCGATAATTTTTAAAAACTTTTGCACTTCGTGACCTAAGATCGGGTGTATCCTGTGCCACACCCAGCGCCAATGTGAGTTCATCCGTGCCTTAATGTGAATGTATAGCAATTGTTGTGTGGATTTCTAATTCATTTTTTCTTATTGGATGATTATAACGCTTCAATCTAATCACATATCAACATCTACATTTCTAGTACCATCTACACCATGCCAACGGAGGCCAAATTGTAATGCAGCAACTGAAATTTAGATATCCAACACCATCTCTAATGGACCATCTAAATTGAACCACTGAAAGATTTCACCAAATCTGTACAATGGAGGTATTAGTGGAACATGAAGAACCTTATATGGCACAACTTCAGACTTGAACATGCAACTTTGAGGACTAAAGCTGACCAAATACACCATACTATATTAGCAAGCTCGCAGTATTTCTTTTCTTTGACCCGTGTGGGACACGAAACGTAAACTAAGTTTTCAGAAACAGTAAGTAGAGGTTCCTGGTAAACTGAAATTGGAATTTAAAGGGGTTGCTATCCAATTATCCGAGAGGTTCTTACAATTGTATACAAATATTTGGTCATAAGTAGGCGTTCTCTTGACCTTCTGGATGCACGTCATTATTCTTATGGAACATATACTTTTGGGTTACATATATGAGTTTATTTATTATGAGCTGCTTTTCACCTATAATTTAATCAGACTCTCTCATCAAAACATATATTTGTGCTTTTCTTTATATTATTACTGTCTGCAATTAGCAAAAATCATGTATTCATCGTGTTAGGGGGTGCTTGGTCGTGGCCTTATGGGTAAGAAAGGTAAGAAATGGTCGGGTAACTATCGATTGTGATTTGTGGTTATAAAAGTAATGCCTTACAAAAAAAAAAAAAAAAAAAAAAAAAAAAAAAAAAAAAAAAAAAAACTAACTGCACTAACATTACAAACATTTTAATGTTCAAATTCACATTTTGTTGTTGTTACAACACAGATAAAATTCAAACTGCATTTTCTTAATTCAAATATTATTCAATGTCGTAAGGTAAAAAAGAGTTGAGAAGATACATTGTTGATACCCATCATGCATCCGAATAAACTTTTGCATTTATCCTGAGACATGAGGAAGCACCAACAACACATACATTAATTTCAACTTGTGGTAAGCAGTTACAGTAAAGTATATAAGCAAGCAAAATTTTGTTTCTTTGACCAATGTGGGACTACAAGCTTAGTTGTTAAGCAAGAGTAACAAATCAAATACGTAGTAGTTGTTTCGAGATCTTAATCTATATCGTGTGTGATCTTTTTATTACTTTTTAGTTTTTTAAAGCTATTAGAAATTTGATACCAAACTCAAACACGAGTAGTTAATGATCTTAATTTAACAAAGTATATACAAGTTTTGGATATGCTGCAAACTTTATCAGGTGGCCATGGAAACGAGTACTACTCGAAGTTATGATCAATACCCGCCTTGATCATCACCCTTATGTAATTTCCTGGACTAATTTAATGTTAATATAATAATAAGGATTGACTAAATTTCTTCGCCGTCTGCAAGAAGAAGAATTTGCTCTTCTGATTCTTTCTGCACAAGCTAAAATTATAACATATGATTTCTTATTGTAAACGGCCGTGACTGGTTCAGAAGAATTTACACTAAGGCTATGTTTGGCGACAGGTAGCAGTAAGAAGTAGCAATAAGCAGTAAGCTGTAGCTGTAAGCAGTAGCAGTAAGCATTAGTTGCTTGTTTAAAAAACGTGTTAAAAAAACGTGTTTGGTAACGTAGCTGTAGTTGTAATTATAAAATGTAAAATTACGAAAAATGACATATACTTATGAATGAATGTTATTTTTTAAGGGTAAATTGGTAATATTAAAAGTAAAACGCTAGCGGTATAATGGAAAGCTTCTTTAAGAAGCATTAAGATTGCAAGCTTTTGAGGTGTTACTAAACGCTAGCAGCAGTGTTGCCAAACAAGCATTAAGACTGGAACGCTTGTCGCTTGTCGCTTACCGCTCTTAAACGCTTCCAAAAAAGTATTGCCAAACATGACCTAAAACACACACACACTAACGCAAACCCACACACACACTTAAAACACACACACAAACGTGGTGCAAATGGTAGCTACAAATCTAGCTAGCCGTTGGCCATAACCACTGCAAAAGGTAACTACAAGTTTAATACAAGGGCTGTTTTGAAAATCAAATGTATAAGCTACAACGCACGTTAACATAATAACGTAAAAGGAAATGCCGGACCAACGCAGGAGAGGAGGAAATGGGGAAAACGGGGAAACGGCGTCGTGGCAGTGCCAGCTAGGCGATAACGCCTCTTTTGCGTTACCATTCCCAACCCTCTAAGTAAAGTTACGCACATATATGGCCATGTATTAAGTGCTATATAATCGACTTTGTAAGTGACCAATCCTGTTACAGAAGAATAAAGCATCTGAGGATACTTACATTTTACCAATAATCTTGGCACGAGCAACTCCCATTCTTAAAATGATGAAATCGCTTAATATCACGTACTACAGTATCCCTCGGAGGCATTTTGCTAGCATACTTCATCAAAGAATGACAATCCCCACAATTTTTTAAGTTTTTTACAAGGGATAATTGTATGACTAGATCGTTGCCCTATGGTTTGTCACTTTTTAGACCAGGAGGTAATTTTAATTCAAAAATAGACCGGGCAACTTGTACAACGGGACACTTGTCAGCTTATGAAATTCGACAAGTGTCCCGTTGTACAAGTTGCCCGGTCGCCCGATCTATCGAAAAAGTTGCCCGGGCGACTAGTTTATTTTGGTAATTTTCCCATTTTACAATCCTAATGATAGTGCTAATTATTCACTATGACTTCCCAACACGTCTTTTTTTTCTTCTTCTTCGATATTATGAAGCACCCACTTAGTTTCAGGCATGTATCCATGTTCCCGTGCACTTTTAGTAATCTCGTCTAGTTTTAAGTGTATTTCATCTGAACCATCGTGCACATGATCACCAGCTGCAAAGCTAGTCATCTGACCCTTCATTTCAATATAACTCCATCCGGGATCTTTAGCTACACCTTTGTTTTTCATTTTGGTCCTTATTTTTCTACATCTTGCCACCTGCCTACCCCGGCATAAACATTTGACAGAAAAACATAGCCACCGGGATGTTTAGGCTCGTGTTCTAAAATCTTCTGATGAGGCGAAAAATGATCCGTTTTTAGGGGGTCATTTAAGCCCGAATCCGAATTTATTTGATCAAATATTGCCCTAAATCGTTCTTTTTGTGATTTTAGGTGTTTGGAGAGTGAATTCTGGAAAAGAGGCTATTTTGGACGTTTTTGGAGCATAAAGTGAAGAAAACAACAAAGTACCAAATCCAAGCTGGAATTACAAGGTGACGGCGTCAAGGATTTACTCTTGACGGCGTCAGAAAGGATGAATATTTTACCGAAGGTTGTGAAGGCGTCAGATGAAGAGATGACGGCGTCAAAATGACCAAGATTAATTTACCGAGGGTGGTGACGGCGTCACATAGGCCGTCACGATTGGATCTAGGGCGTCCGAGGAAGTATATGGCGGCGAGTTGACGGCGTCAGATTTTACTCTTGACGCCGTCAGGACGATTTTCCTATATATAGTTTTCTAGTTTTTTCATTAAAAGGAGAGAAGTTTTGGTGAAACCCTAAAGACGATTTTGGTGCCTCTTTTACAGGTTTTTCAAGGGTTCCAAACCCTTGAGACCTTGCAGTGTAATTGAGATAAGTATACTCTTAATTCAATCAATATGTCTATGTGTTGGTTGTCTATCTTTTGTTCTTATCTTAATTCTACTATGCTAGGCTAAATTTCCTTTGTGTTTGCTTAGATCTAATGAAACCTAGATGTTGATTATGTGTTGATTACTTGTCTATTCTTGTTTTGAATGAATGATTTTATATGTTAGGCTTAAGAAAACTGGCAGATCTCCAAATGGTAACATGCTTGAACGTCTTAAGAAACATGAACCGAGGCGTACTAGGTCTTTATTGGTTGTATTTAATGCATGAGCCACTGTTTACAATCCCTATAGTTGTGCTGGGTCATGGTGTAGGAGGAGATAAGAGCTCATAGAGTTGGGGAGTTATGTATGCCACTCCACGAATGGTATTAAGGAATACAACCCGTCATTCATACAAGTGTAACAAGTAATTAACATGTAAAAGATATCTAGGGAGTAATGAAGTCTAAGTAAACACAATTTCTCCAACCACTGCTCACAACCTTAGTTTAATATTAGTTTAATTTCATTTTCATTAGTTAATTAGTTATAAAGTAGTTTTGGGTTAGTTGATTAGCAACTAATTCCGCCCACTCCTTCAAAACCCGAGATTTTAATTGCTTTCATAAAATATAAAAACAAAAAAAATAATCATCTTCCATCTCTAGAACTATTAATTAGGCTTTCTAATCCTAGCGACACTATTCCTAAGCTGAACGATCAATCCCCCGGTACTTGTCACTATACTATACTACAACGATCAGGTACACTGCCTGGTGGGGGTTGTAAGCCTCGCGAGATCCCTCGAGAGGTAAAGCAAGGTGCGATTCCCACGCATCAAGTTTTTGGCGCCGCAGCCCGGGGAATAGTTATTGTCTAGGTTAGGATTTCTTTTTATTAGGTCTACTTGCTAGATTCCTTTCTAGTAAGATTTTATCTTTATTTTTAGGTCTTCTTTAGTCTATCTTATTTCTTCGTGCTTTTGTTCGTAACTCTTTACCATCCGACATCATGGAAGGTGGTAACATCTTTGAACCCATCATCCCACCACAACAAAACCCACCATTAGAACCCCTTAGGCCCCGAACCTTAGGAGAGTATTCCCGACCTAGCCACCAAGGCTACCGAAACACCATTGAGCTCACCGGAGCCAATGTGACCCCCTTGCGATCCGACACCATCCGGTTGGTGCAAAGCGGATGTGCATTCCATGGACTTCGTTCCGAAGATCCAAACCAACACCTTAAGGACTTCCTCAAAATCGTAGATTCCATAGACCTAGGTGTTGAAACTAGAGAGACTACCCGTTTACGCCTATTCCAATTCTCTCTACGGGATCAAGCTAGTCAATGGCTTGAGCGTTTACCCGCGGGATCCATCACCACATGGGATGATCTCACCACTCGTTTCCTTGCTCAATTTTTCCCACCGGGGAGAACTACTAAACTTAGGAATGACATCTTGATGTTCCAACAACGTCAAAATGAATCTCTTTATGAAGCATGGACTCGTTTCAAGGACTTACTCCAAAAAGTCCCTCATCATGGCATAGATTTGTGGCTCCAAGTCCAAATTTTTTATGACCATATCGATATCCCCACGAGGCGAACCATTGACCAATCGGCCGGTGGTAAGCTACGTGATCTTAGTGCGGAACAATCATGGGAACTCATAGAAGATCTTGCTCTCTATGACAACGAAAGTTGGAATGATCCCCGTGATTTGAACAAAACGGTCAAGGCAATATCTTTGCCTTCGAACAATTCAAGCACTCCCGACCGTAGGATCATGGAACTTGAAGGTCGAGTCAAGTCTCTCATGCAATCTTACGAAACTCATAAGCCATCAAGCCAAGTAAGCAGAATCGCTTCTACATGCAAACTGTGCAATGGCCCTCATGAGACCTACAACTGTATGGAACTTCCAAAACGTGCTTATAACGAATTCACATCATCACACGTAGGGCAGGGTCCTCGAACTTCTGCCGAAGCATATGAGGCATGGAAGGATAAACCTAATTTTAGAAGGTACCAAACACGAAGTGTATCATTTAATGATCTCTCACCGCTCACTTGGTCCGAACATTTTCCGCCCCAAAATTCCCCTAGGCAAAGCTGTGAAGATGATTTAAAAAAATTCATTCTTTCTCAAGAACTGCAGCTCGCTACACTCGAGGCAAAATTCAAACAACAGCAGGCTGACGTGAACGACAAGATTTGTAATCTGTTGACTGCTATCAAAGAGCATATTGATAATAAGCCCATTTACGTTGATGAGGTTAAATCTGCTACCGTCATGAGTCCACCAGCCTCCCCTGTAAAAATAAAAAGTCCAAGCAAGCTATTTAAACATCTATCCCCTAACGAGAAAGGACCTATCAACCCCTCCGGACCAATCCACTTCGTAAACACCATCACCACGATACCCGCTTCAACACCCAACCCAACCCAACAACAAACTGATAAACTCAGTCAGACAGCGAAGGATGAAACCTCAAAGGTTGACCACGCTTCGGCGAGGAAACCTACCAGTTCACCCAAGCAGTGCACCGCGCAGAAATCCGACAAACCGGATGATAGGAACGCGACATCGGTGGAAAAGGAGAAAGACTCAACCGTTTTGAGCAAATCTGTTATAAAAGAACCCGAAATAGAGGATTTTATAAGTACAGGTAGCAACCAACCCAAGGAGAGCAACTCTAAACTTTTCAGAATCCCTTGTACCATTGAGGAGAAGGTCTTAATTAACAATCATATAGATCCTAGCTTCCCGATCAACGTAATCCCATTTTCTCTATACCACAAAACCTTCCCAGAGCGCGTTGTATGCAAGAAAGTAATAGAGAATGTATCAATTAGGATTGGAGAATTTGATTACAATACTGACCTCACCGTGGTTAATGACGTGGACCCTCTCGCCAATCAACCATTGACCAACCTTGTCCTTGGGATGCCATTCATCAATGAATCGGGAGCAATCCTCGACGAGAAAGATGGTAGTGTATTACTCACCAATGGTGTTAGAACGGTAATTTTTCGTAGGGATGGTGAGGAAGTTTATGAGTATCGTCCCTCCCTTGAAGGGAATCCATACGGGTCAAAGGATGGAGAGTTGAGAAAGATCAAACGACGTGATCCAAATAACCTTAAAATCCCTTGCATGATCGGTCACAAGTACTTCGAAAACATATACATTAATGTATTCCTGCCAAAGAATTTCATGTCATTATTCCATTATAACAATATCTGCAGATGGGGGATGATTTACAAAGGAGAGAAAGTGGTTGGTAAGGATCATGAAATCCAAGTATTCATAGGAAATATGGTATTCACTATGGAGTTCACAATTGTGGACAACATAGAGGACTTTGTTGACCCTAGGTTATCGCAAGTTGTATTTGGAGCGCCCTTTTGTGAAATCACTAAGTTGATAGTGGATGACTTGAACGGGATCATGACTTTCACTGACGGGATTAGGAGGATTTCATACCAAACGCCATACAAAAGAAGAGACCTTAGGGAGATAGATTGCGACGGGCTTGATGTTATGAGCTCCCAACTTGTCTTGTGTGATGACGATGTTAGAAGAGGTTGTAGAAATGTTTCTGATTTATCTTGTGGGTTCTTTAAAGATGTTAGTGAGCTTGGCTCTAAGTATCGACGGGATGTTTTCGAATTTGAAGATCCAAAGTACTTACACTATGAGAGCGATACTAGTTTAGAAGATGACCTAGAGAATGGAACCAATGATGAAATCACGTAGTAACCCACGACTTTGAGTCTAGCTACAAGACTCGTAAATAAAGAAAAGCGCTTCTTGGGAGGCAACCCATGTTTTGTGTGATTTTAATTGTTTGATTGTTATTTGCTTCCGTATGCATGCTTTATTTTTATTGTTGGTTGATCATGTTTCTCAATTAAAATGTGGAAATACTTTATTATGTTGTTTAGCCTAGTCTTAACTTCAACCTAAAGGTATTTTTTGCAAAAGATAAGTGTAAGGGGAAACCCCAAATATGTTTTTTAAGAAACAAACCGATCATGATTCTCCACAATATTTAACGAACATGTGTATTCGTATTGTTAGAGTCAAATGCTTGTATTGAGTCATAATGTAGTTTTGCAGGATTTTCCAGGAAGTAGGACAAAGTTTTTCCAGAAATTTTCGGGAAACTTAACATAAAGATTTCTGCAGGTTCATTCTGACGGCGTCAGGCAATTGCTCTTGACGGCGTCAGGAGTAAAAAAATCTGGAAATTTTACCAGTTTTGTTTTTCTAACGGAGTCTTATAAGTTTTTGTGAATTATTAAGTTTTATAATCTCCAGGAAATCTGCAAACTTCATCCCACAAGCATTATATCTTACTTTGTTTTCTAGGATTTAGTAACTTATATAGGATGCCGCCGATTTTACGCGAGGTTGCCTTGTCTACTTTTGTCAGGATTTACAGGTTATTTGAGACAAGAAGATGATTTATATTCTGGAAGGGAAGCTTTGATTGTTCGTTTTCTTGGAGGAAGATTTAACCTGGCCAACCTAAAATACATACCGAGCGAATCAGGGGAGTATTTGAATTCATTCTCTTTACTTTTAACTTTTACATTCTTTACTTGAACATTGGGGACAATGTTCATCTTAAGTGTAAGGGGAGGGTAAAAAGATGATACCTTACATATGCACTTTCGCTTGAGTTTGTTTTGTTTGATAGTAGATGAGTAATAAAACTATGAGAAATATTTGTTAGTGTAATTTTAGCGCCAAATTTAAAATTTTTTACAACATTTAGGAGTGAAACTTTAGCCATAGCAAGCATCTCATGGATAGGAGGTTGTATGACTAGCACATAACCGTATATTCAGAAAAATTTTCCACCCAAAATTGTGAGGTTCGCCTTTAGATTTGATAGGAAAAGCATTTATTATTGGTGCTTATGAGTGTACCGGTAGCATTTAGATTCTAGAACTTGCGTTAGTGATGCATCCCGAGACCGCTAGTGAGACTACATTCGTGTGGTAGGATTTACTACATGATAAGAGGCATTAGGATCACCCTTGTGTTAAACCCGTATTACGATTACTTGACCATTTAAGTCATATTACTTGGCTAGTTAAGTCAACTAATTTTTCCCACACCCTTAGCGTTGTACTCATTTTTAGTACACGATACCCCTAGTACACCCCTCCGAGCCTATCTTTTCGTTTCTAACTTTAAGCATCTTACTTAAAGGAAGAATTTGTTACACCCCACTTAAATGTACACCCAAATCGCCTTAGCCTTCCGTGTATGCGCTCATTTTTAGTGCATTATTGTTATTTGTTAAACCCTAAGTTAACTTTCTAATTGATTACATGGTTGCTAAGTCGAGTCATATCCTTGTACATATTGTTTTGGGACGATTGGGACTCATGGGTAAGTACTTATTTTATGGAGTAATGGGGAAGAACAACACTTATTACCCCCATATGTACGTTAATCTTAAAAAGTGCTCCAAGTGTTTTGATTTTCTTAATTCGAGTCATTAGAATAGTTTAATGTAAAGTATGTAAAGATTCAAGTGTAAGGGGAATGCTCAAACCCCTATGATGTATTATTTTGGATGGTAGGGTAAGAGTGTATGAAAAAAAAAAAAAAAAAAAAAAAAAAAAAAAAAAAATCGAAAAAATCAAGAAAAAGAAAAAAAAAAAAAAAAAATAGAAAAGAAAGAGAGAAAAAACATACGGACTACCATCCCGTTTTCATTCTATGTTCATTTTATGTTTTTAGTTATTTTTCATTTATTAGCTTAAGTCGAGTCTAGTCTTGGCTTAGCAACGCCATCTTGTACATGTAATTAACTAAGATTGTTAACTCACCACCAGTAAAATTCCCTTTATCCAACAAAACCGTGTAATTCATATCCCTACACCTAACGTTATAACCCTTTAAAAAGACCTCTTTGATAGTTTATCCTAGGTGCTTACGCCATGTGGTGGAGGTTTGATCCTTTCCCAAGCCTATGGTAATCTATTTTGCTATGACAGGTAGTGAGAGATATCTTCCATTTCCATAATGTTATATTACTTTATTACACCCGAGAGATGTGAGTATCTAAACACTATTTGTGAGGTGCTTGTGTATGACCTCCGTGCTTGTCTATTGGTCTTTAGTGGAACGATTATTTGTTGTAATTACTTTTATATTAGTGTTAAATGACCCCTAACTTGTCTTTTGAGTAGAATAAAAGCTCATTTGCTTGAGGACAAGCAAATCTCAAGTGTAAGGGTATATGATGAGGCGAAAAATGATCCGTTTTTAGGGGGTCATTTAAGCCCGAATCCGAATTTATTTGATCAAATATTGCCCTAAATCGTTCTTTTTGTGATTTTAGGTGTTTGGAGAGTGAATTCTGGAAAAGAGGCTATTTTGGACGTTTTTGGAGCATAAAGTGAAGAAAACAACAAAGTACCAAATCCAAGCTGGAATTACAAGGTGACGGCGTCAAGGATTTACTCTTGACGGCGTCAGAAAGGATGAATATTTTACCGAAGGTTGTGAAGGCGTCAGATGAAGAGATGACGGCGTCAAAATGACCAAGATTAATTTACCGAGGGTGGTGACGGCGTCACATAGGCCGTCACGATTGGATCTAGGGCGTCCGAGGAAGTATATGGCGGCGAGTTGACGGCGTCAGATTTTACTCTTGACGCCGTCAGGACGATTTTCCTATATATAGTTTTCTAGTTTTTTCATTAAAAGGAGAGAAGTTTTGGTGAAACCCTAAAGACGATTTTGGTGCCTCTTTTACAGGTTTTTCAAGGGTTCCAAACCCTTGAGACCTTGCAGTGTAATTGAGATAAGTATACTCTTAATTCAATCAATATGTCTATGTGTTGGTTGTCTATCTTTTGTTCTTATCTTAATTCTACTATGCTAGGCTAAATTTCCTTTGTGTTTGCTTAGATCTAATGAAACCTAGATGTTGATTATGTGTTGATTACTTGTCTATTCTTGTTTTGAATGAATGATTTTATATGTTAGGCTTAAGAAAACTGGCAGATCTCCAAATGGTAACATGCTTGAACGTCTTAAGAAACATGAACCGAGGCGTACTAGGTCTTTATTGGTTGTATTTAATGCATGAGCCACTGTTTACAATCCCTATAGTTGTGCTGGGTCATGGTGTAGGAGGAGATAAGAGCTCATAGAGTTGGGGAGTTATGTATGCCACTCCACGAATGGTATTAAGGAATACAACCCGTCATTCATACAAGTGTAACAAGTAATTAACATGTAAAAGATATCTAGGGAGTAATGAAGTCTAAGTAAACACAATTTCTCCAACCACTGCTCACAACCTTAGTTTAATATTAGTTTAATTTCATTTTCATTAGTTAATTAGTTATAAAGTAGTTTTTGGTTAGTTGATTAGCAACTAATTCCGCCCACTCCTTCAAAACCCGAGATTTTAATTGCTTTCATAAAATATAAAAACAAAAAAAATAATCATCTTCCATCTCTAGAACTATTAATTAGGCTTTCTAATCCTAGCGACACTATTCCTAAGCTGAACGATCAATCCCCCGGTACTTGTCACTATACTATACTACAACGATCAGGTACACTGCCTGGTGGGGGTTGTAAGCCTCGCGAGATCCCTCGAGAGGTAAAGCAAGGTGCGATTCCCACGCATCATCTTCCCAGAAGCAAATTCCACCATTTGAATGTTCTTATGCGCCTGACAGGCACTGAATAGTGCACCCCAAATAACGAAATCAGGTTCTATAGACATCTTATTTATGAATCTTAAAGCTGTGTTTAGACGACCAGCTCTGCCATAAAGATCGACCATAACTGTGTAATGTTTCATTGTGGGTTTAATGGAATAGTCATGTTTCATGTTATCAAAAAAGTGAAGACCCTAGTCAATGTTTCCGGCATGCGAACAGGCGGTTATAATAGCTAGGAAAACTACCCATTCTGGCTTTATTCCTGACATCATTTTATCGAAATAATGAATGGCTTTATCAAGATACCCATTAATCGCACAGACCCAAATCATAACACTCCAAGTACGGAGATCCTTCTCTTCCGCTATATCAAAAACACGGCTTGCATTCTTAAAAGACCCACAACATAATCAAAAACACGGCTTCACACCTTCCTCCAACATCTCAAAAAACATCGCCAACCCCTTTTCATACTCCCCATTCTGCGAAAAACCATGTATCATCGTAGTCCAAGTAACCACATCCTTCTCCTCCACACCTCTCCAAACCTCAACCGCCTTACCAACCTCTCCCGCTCCCGTCAATCCGTTAATCAAACAGCTCCACGTCGACCCATATCTCACCCCCCATTCCCTCAAACAACTCCACACCCTTCTCCCATTGCCCAACTTTACAATACCCATTAATCAAAATTGAACAACTAAATGATTTGACAGACACTTCACCAAATTTGTACGATGGAAGAACATGAAGAACGCTTAAATGACCAACTGTAGATTTGAAACTGCAACTTTGAAGACTAGAGTTGACCAAATACACCATCGTATATTAGCTAGCAGTATTTTGTCTCTTCTACCCATGTAGGACTCGAAACGTAAACTAAGTTTTCAAAAACGTAAGTAGAGGTTCATGATGTGTGATCATTATTCTTATGGATCTGTTACATTGCTCTCCTTCTATATATCACTGTTAATACAAATATCGCCTAAAAACGTTATTTATATTTTACGATCTTTGCTAAGTTTTGTTAATGACAAACTATGAAGTTTAGCTATAAGTAAATCATCACTTTAAGTGTTTAAGTCTTGTTTAACTAAGGTTTACATTTTCTTTTAAACAAAACATTGTTTTTATTTCTTAAATTAGAAAGTGTCTTTTCACATCACATTTATTTCTTAAAATAGTAATGTCACATCACATTTAGGGCAAGCTTTGTCCATATATATTTATGGTAAGAAAGAGTGTTTGACTAACCTTATGCTTGCTTACAAGTCTTGTGTTTGACTAGGTTTAATGTGATGTGACCTTGTTTGGTTTGGGAGATTTATTGCAAAAACCAACTGCAGCCCTGACGGTACCCTGGGGGTACATGGGCGGAACCCATCTAAGGGTTCCGCCTGATCCGCCAGACATGCAGAATAGTTTGCTATAAATACCAAACCATTTGTTTGTTTTGTGTAACTTTTTTAGGACATACATTCACATACTCTCTCAACTAACTCAGTAACCTTTTGATTTGTGATTCTCTTATGTAGCAAGGAACTTCACAAGATCATTCAAGAAGTTACAAGCTTCAACTCTAAAGTTGCAAGTCTTGATAGCTTGGTCATGTATAAGCTTTGGTAGTTTATACTTCATGTGTGTCATGTGTGTAGAAGTTATAGGTTAGTATTTTAGGCCTCAAAATACTAAGAGTGTTGGGAGTTGTTGTACCCTAGTAAAAGAACTAACGGGAGTGGTTGTACCCTTGGTAAAGAACTCGACATCTAGCTTTGTGTCGGTAAAAGTGTAAGCGACGAATGGGAGTAGTTGTACCCTTGTAAAAGAACTCGACATCTAGCTTAGTGTCGGTAAAAGTGTAAGCGACGTTGTAAAGGTTTTCTCCGCCGGTGAAAGGAGCTTGTTGATTAGTGCTTATAACTCTCGAGTTGGAAACTCGGGGCGTGGATGTAGGGCAAGGAAAAAGAGTCCTTGTAGCCGAACCACGATAAACAATCGTGTTGTGGTTTGATCGTTTCTTTCTTTATCTTTGCTTATTACATGTTGTCTTTTAGTTACAATTGCTAATCACATATAAAGCTTTCCAAAAAGAATTAAAACAAGTAAAGTTGTACTTATATCTTGAAACAAATGTAAAGCTTTTCAAAGAACTAAAACAAGCAAAGTTAGGATCATCACAAGTAAAGCTTTTCAAAGTATGAAACAAGTAAAGTTAGAATTGTTATTCACATGAAAAGCTTTTCAAAGAATCAAACATATAAAGTTGTGTTTATATCTTTAAGCAAACGTAAAGTTTCTAAAAGGATATTTAAGCTAAATAAGAATCGAAAAAGCGGTAAACTATTCAACCCCCCTTCTAGTTTTCCACAATTGGCATCAGGAGCTACGTTACTCAAGATCTTTAAAATAGAATGTATTTTAAAACTTGGATCGATCCATGGATTTTGAAAATCTCAAAGAAGGGCAACCTATTCAAAACCCACCGCTATTTGAAAAAGAAAACTTACTTGAGTGGAAAAGTAATTTTGAAAACTATGTGAAATCAATTGATCAAGATCTTTGGCATACTAATTCTTTTGGTGATTTCAAACCAAAGAAAACAAGTTTTAGAAAACCAAGATAACTATCTTAAACTTGATAAAAATACTAAAGCTAAAACAATGATTTATAAAGCTTTAGTACCAAATATGAAAGAATTTATTTTTGTCAAATGGCTAATGATATTTGGAAAAATATGTTAAACTTTCATCAAAGAATATGTCAAGTCAAAGATGATCAATTTGATCTTACATATGAATTAGAAGTTTTAGAAAAACTAATTGATAGACACTTAGTAGAAGTTAATACATGTGCTACTAGTTTAAATGTTTTTAATGAAGGTACAAGTGAAGATGAGTACGTGTGTTTTGATGAACTTGCTTGCGTTTCATGGAATGAAATGGATGTTGACGGATGAAGATGAAGCCAACCATCCGGTTTGTGATTCTTAACTAGATAAACATCAAGCAAGGTACACTTTGAAACCAAACACTTTTGCTTTGACAAATTTATCCTAGAGTTTTCTAAACTAGAAAATGAGTCTAAAACGTTTATGCAACATGGACCTAAAAACTATCTTCAAGAAAGAGTCTTCAAAATCTTTTAAGAAAATCTTTGAAAAGGAAATCTTGTTAGAAGATAAAATGTCAAGAATTGAGAGTAATGTTGAAATTAATCTAGAATGTAAATTATGTCTAGATTACAAACATGAGATTAAAATGCAAAATGAGAAAGGAAAAATTATTAGTTAAATTTGATAAAAGCTCAAAATCTTTTGAAAGATTGTTGAGGAGTCAAAGGTTGTTTAAAGATAAAACCGGATTAGGATTTAACTCAAAAGCACCATTAACTAATAAAACAAAGCAAGTAAAATTTGTCTAACCTAGAAGAGAGATTTAGAGATAATTCTATCTCTAATAGAAACTCATGATAGAAGAATTAAGATTATCATGCTCTATGCTTTTATATGATTGTCTAACCTTCTTGGATACATGAGTAATTGAGTTTCAAAGCGTGTCGTCAAACCAAGACTCTACGCGTTGTGTTTATCCTCTTGATAGCATCTCTATGCAATTTAAAAGGTACACATTACTTCAACTTGACTTTAATAGTCTGTTGCTTCTAGCATTATGTGTTAGAATATGTGTTATTAGTAATACTCTAAAAATGTTTACTTGCTATTAGTAATAACTAGGATTAGATTCTATGCAACAAGGAAATTCGTCTTTAGTACTAGTAGGAGATATAAGGTGCTTTGGTTCTTTAACCATCATGAGATAAACACGAGAAACTCTTGAGTGAGTCTCACTCAACTCTTGCTTACAAGTGAGCTAACTAAGAATTTCCTAAGTGTTAAAATGTCTAACACTTTTGTGATGCTTGCAAAACAAACCTTTGTTAAATAACATTCTCAAACACCATACTTTGAGTCTTAAATTGTGTTTTTCTTCAATCACTCCTTTATGATAATCTCACATAAAACACACAAGGTGAAAAAAATCACATTAGCATATATTAGGATGAGTGAAAGAAAATGAGTTTTCAACATCTAGGATTTACACATCAAATGTGACACATAGTCTCATGATGTTGTACCTCTTGGACTTTTTCAAAATAAATAGAGTTCATAGTGTCTTAAGTAAGAAAACCCAAAGAGTCGAGGAGTCGTTGAATATGACATTTAACGAGTGATCTCCTCCTTCTAAGATATCATCTTTGGTAGATGATGACTTAGTCGAAAGTCCAAATAATGGCAAGACAAGCATGGAGTAAAAGTATAAAATAACATCTTCTCACCGTGAGACAAACATTGAATCAAGCAAAATTGACATAAGTTATAAAACTTGATTTATAGGTCATAGTTGTGTCTAAACAAATTCAACAAAAACAATTTTTGGAATTTAGAATAAAACAACTAGTGAAACAAAATTGATATTTCAAAATAATCAAGTGAGTATAGTGTCAATATTTGAAAGACTTTTTGATAATAAAAGCAAGCCACAAAAGCAAGGGATTTTAACTTAAAGACATTCCTAGTTGCTCTCTTGTTCTCAATGGTTAAGTTATTGATGACTTATCAAGAATGAGATTAGTAAATCCATAGGTAAAACTAAATGTAGAGAAATGTTTGGAAGACTACTTGTTCTCATAACAATTAGATTCAACATTATGTTTAGCTTTTGTCTATGTGCTCGTGTTAAAGAAGATCCTAAAACAACTCTTTAGTTGAGCCTATTTGGATACATCATAAGGTACTACACAACTAGGATTATGGTCTCCCAAAAGAACGGGAATAGAAACCATAGTGTATGCCCAATGGAATTATGTCGGTAATAAGTTGATAAGAAAAGCCCAAGTGGTACTCGCACTTTTATACTTACTTACCCAATGATTCTCCAAAACGCGTAAGATTCTCAAAGTAGTATCGGATGGAGAAGCACATCAACAAGCTCCACTTGAACAAGCAAACTCGCATCAACAACGGAATTCATCTTATCAATATTGTTATACCTTCAACAAAGGAAGCATCGACTTCAGCGACAATTCAATCCATTATGTTCTTAATCGACATATTGTGATCCATCATCATCGTCTTGGTAAAAATGTTCATTGAGGAACATCTTAACTAAGAAAGTCTTATACGTTAACCATTCTATCAACGTTTTCACAAAACCTCTTGAATGAGAAGCATTCATCATCCCTAGGCTTAGTCAAGGACTCATAAGACCTAAAACCTTAGTTTTGAACATTAGGATAAAACCACAAAAATCAAGACAATTCCTTTTGAGTTTTCCCTGCAGATCCCACGGCACCCTCAGACCATACGGGCGGAACCCATTTTTTGGTTCCGCCTGGTCCGCCAAAGCCACATAATGTTTTATTTAAGTTCAAAACCAGACACCTCTTTACTCACAACTCCAACTTACCATCAGCCCATAAGATTCACAAAGTGAGCAAAACTTCAAGCATATTCCTCATAACCTTTCATCACTCGAACCTCAAATAACCAATGTGAAATGAGAAACCGAGTTATCCTTTGTCATATCAATATCGAGTCATCCACCATTTCCATGCCCTCAAAGAAACCAAGAGTCAATATCATCTTCACCAATAACTTCACCGAGTCATCTTCACAAGAAGATTCCACAATGTAACCAAACAAGTGTGTCATCCCCACTATAACCTAACCTATTAAGATTAAACCACCTTTCATGATACATAAACCTATGTTCACCTTTGTGTCGCTCTTTGAAACAAAGGGCAATTGTCATATCCATACTCTCATTAACATATTTGTCTATGTCGTCAAAAGTCAAGTAAATTTCATTATGAAATGCGTCTCTTCCACTTTCTAGCAAGTGAAGAACACAAAGAAGATATCCAAGCTTTAAGTGTTGTCAAACAATCACCACCTCATTTCACATATCCATTCTCGGTCGTCACCCATACTTTACCACCGTTCACCACATTGTTAAAACAAATGAAAAACGTCATTGAAACATCACTTGCATTATAAAACGTTTTTTTAAGCATCAAAACGAGTCATGTTAACCGCACCTCTACATTGTTTTCATATAGGCACACACTAGAACATACACATTACAATAGTTGTTTACTTAGACTAAAATGTGAAATTTTGATTTTCTAGGAATCATCATGCCTCCTCTAACTCACTACGACCACAAGGACACCATCAAGTACCTACCCAAACACCACAAAACCAAAGGTCTTACTCAAACTCAAATCATTGTCTTCAAAGCTTTAGAAAAATGATATGTCCATAAGGGTAGAACCATTGATCCATCCTTCTTAGAAGGTACAAACCTTTATACGGAATTTGCCACAATCAACTTTAGAGTGTCTCTTAGAAATCGACGAGCCTATTTATTCTAGGTTCATTTTAGAATTCTATGCATCCGTCACCCTCTCCAAGGATGAGTATGGTCGCATGTCTATTAACTTTAGGGCTAGTAGTCATCAATACTCCTTCACTCTCGAGGAGTTTGCTCAAATCCTAGGTGTCCCAAACCATGGTACTTGCATCTACTCCGACTTGCACTCCCTCTCAACTCTTGACACACTCTTTGACCGCATTCATCCCTATGATACCCCTCTTGTGTCCAAAGATGAACTTCGTGACCACCTCTTCATTAGGACCACCAACACTAGGAGAACTAGAACCGGAAATGAGGTCATCAAGGACCCATATGGAATGGAATTCAATGAACTCAAGCCCAAATTCAAGGAATGGGAAGAACTCCTTAGAACCAATGTAATTAGCACCATAGGAAACCGGGATCACATCAATATTTGCCTTTGCTACATGCTCTACTCCTTGTCCGTTAGGCAACCCTTCAACCTTGTCTACTACATGACCAAAAGAATGAACGACATACCTTTGGTAGGAACAACCGCTCTTCCTTATGGAATGCTTTTCACCCGCCTCTTTAGAACAATCTCACCCATTCCTCCTAACGATAATGGAATGTGCCTTGACTATTCTCTCATTCCTCACATCTTCGTTCCTCTAAGTGATAAACAAGTTTTCAAAGGTAAGGGCAAACGTACTCGCTCACCTACACCATCATCATCATCATCTGACATGAGAAAGGATGATAAACTTCCTAACTCTAAGTTACCTCCTTTAGACTACCTTCTAGAACTCCCCGTCATTGAAAATGTATCCGAAGAGTTCAAGCAAACCAAAGGAATTTTCAAGTGCTTTGGAAGGTACCTAAGCAAGCTCAATAAGAGGATAGACCGGTTATGAGACGATTAAGGAGTGTTTTGCTTAAGAATGCTTTAGAATCGTCTTTGTGTTAAAACTACGTGAATTATGTGTTTTTCACTTTCATGGTTTATTATGTTTGTTGGATTATGTTTGTATGAACTTTTATGCATAATGACAATGTTTAAGGTGTTTGTCATTTTTTCTATGCTTATGGCAATTCTTACTAAGTATAGTAAAATCCTCGACCTCAAGGTCAAAGTCCCATGATATGTATATTTACATGTCTAATTTTTGCATTGCCTAACCAGAAATACCTTATCTCTTTGATTTTAGGAGTTTTCGAAAATTTTGAAAATCGTCTCGCGGGTCAAAAACGCGGACTGCCTAATTTTTTACCCCTGGCGGATCTGGCGGTACCCAAAATTGGGGTCCGCCAGTGTATTTTCTGGGAATTCCAGAAATTGCCCAACGGACCAGGCGGTACCCTCAAATAGGTTCCGCCAGTGTCTTCTGGGGGTTCCGCCAGACACCTGCAGAAAATTCTTCCATTTTTCTTAAGTCCAAAACTTGTAAAATGTCAAACCATTATCCTAAGTGAGAAACATCTTCCATCAACTCCAATAGCCATATTAGAACAACTCTCACTCACTAAAACATTTAGGAAGCCACTTCCCTCCAAAAATTCAAATTCAAACATAACTAACCCAAGGAACCCTTTTAAAGGATCCTTCAAACCATTGAAACATTTTCAACCAAATCACATCCCATGATCCCAAAGCATTAAGTACATATGTTGATCTTTCACTCCACCCTATTCCATTGAATTAACATCAAATGATGTGACATGGTCATGAAAATCATTTGAAACCTCATTCTTTGAATGGTAGAACATCAAATCCAAACACCCATTTCAAACACCTTTTCAACCTTATAAATTTGAAAGTTTTGCAACAATTCAAATCACACCATAACCATCAAAATCCTTCTCAAAAACCACTAGAATTAGTGTCAAACCTTGTTGCTTCAACAAAACCGTCAAGTCAAGCTCATCATCTTCAAGTGATGCTTCGCTTAACATTTTTTCACCTATCCAAGATTTCCTTAACCTCACTACCTCAACACCATCCTCAACACATTTCAATACCAATGTGATCACTATTCAAGATTTGCTTAATCTTGCTACTTCAACACTTACACCAATGGAACTTTTCCATACATCACCAACATCACCACATCCACTATTGGAAACTTTTGAAAACCTATCACCTAAACCATCAAGCCCTCCATCATTGTCACTCTTTGACACCATTGCCAAAACGGAAACCCAACAACAACCAATATTTCAACCAAATGAGTCATTGGATAATGCACCTCATCCACCGTCATTGCTTGAGAGTTTAGCTTACCGTTATGCTAGACCCTAAATTTTTCCAAATGATCAATGTCATACACACCTACAATCATTTGTGTTTCACCCCATTTACAAAAAGCTTCATGGTAATCCATCCAGAAAACCAAGCCTTTGTCACTTTGTTCAACTACCACCACCACATGAACCTTCCCAACATTTTGAATCTCTATTTTCTTCGTATAAGAAAAAAGAAGCATCTCAATGATCTTCCATCAAGACCAACAAAACCACCACCTTTCACAAATGAAAAACCACGGTCATTGCTTGACCAAAATGAGTCTTTGACCACAACCAAACACCACAACAAAAATATCACCACCCAAAACCATTGTTGTCTCACCTTATCTACTAAGACATCCATGATCCTCTAAACAATGAAATGAGGTTTATCCTAAACCACATTGTGGAACATCTCAAGTTTAGAGTCTCTAAAATGAAACAAAACCGTTTCTTTTGGAAAATGTTGCTCATTAAAACCAACAAACCAAGTTTAGAGCACCAACACCACCTCAAGTTTAGAGTCTCCAAAATGAAACAAAACCGTTTCTTTTGGAAAATGTTTCACCATTTAAACAAACAAACCAAAACCGTGTCACCCCCACAACATTCAAAATGAAACCCGCTACATCCTCCACCACCTACTTTTATTCTCAAACAACCTTACCCTTGTTTTGGAAGAATGTTTCTCATTAAGGAAAGTGATGGTTTCCTTTTTATAGATGTAGGATTTTTATATTCTTAGTTTCTTTTTATTTGGTCTTTTATTTTTAGAAGAAGGATGTTATTCACATCATTTCTCGTCTTTGACTTCCTAAAAGTCAAATTTTACATGAAATTAATTTTATCCTACTATGAGACATGCTATGTTTGTTGACCATTTAAAGTATTGTGATTGGACTATACCTTGTTATGGTAACTTGTATATCTTGTGTTTTAGAAACTAACTTTCTTTTTGTAGGATCATTTTCCATGTTTTCTTTCCTTGATACTCCATTTAGGGGAGTAATATTCAAGGGGGAGCATGAGTATTGCATTATTCCGCTTCACAACTCTTAGTTGTGTTTTAGACATGAAATGCTTTCATGACTTGTCTTGTGCGGCAACTAACCTTTTTCTTGTAGGTTCAAAATCCATGTCTCCTCTCTTGGCACTCCATTTAGGGGGAGTATCGTCCAAGGGGGAGCAAGTGCATACTTCCGCTTCGCTACTCTTCTTTTTGTTTCGACAAAAAGGGGGAGAATTTATATAAACTTGTGCTTATCACCTCATCTTTGCAAAAACAAGTTTTTAGTGCTTATCACCTCATCTTTGCAAAAACAAGTTTTTATACTAACTTTATAAGACTTAACACTAAAACTAGTGACTTACTTATAAATAAAGTTTATGTTTTGTCATCAACAAAAAGGGGGAGATTGTTAATACAAATATCGCCTAAAAACGTTATTTATATTTTACGATCTTTGCTAAGTTTTGTTAATGACAAAGTATGAAGTTTAGCTATAAGTAAATCATCACTTTAAGTGTGTAAGTCTTGTTTAACTAAGGTTTACATTTCCTTTTAAACAGAACATTGTTTTTATTTCTTAAATTAGAAAGTGTCTTGTCACATCACATTTATTTCTTAAAATAGTAATGTCACATCACATTTAGGGCAAGCTTTGTCCATATATATTTATGGTAAGAAAGAGTGTTTGACTAACCTTATGCTTGCTTACAAGTCTTGTGTTTGACTAGGTTTAATGTGATGTGACCTTGTTTGGTTTGGGAGATTTATTGCAAAAACCAACTGCAGCCCTTGACGGTACCCTGGGGGTACATGGGCGGAACCCATCTGAGGGTTCCGCCTGATCCGCCAGACATGCAGAATAGTTTGCTATAAATACCAAACCATTTGTTTGTTTTGTGTAACTTTTTTAGGACATACATTCACATACTCTCTCAACTAACTCAGTAACCTTTTGATTTGTGATTCTCTTATGTAGCAAGGAACTTCACAAGATCATTCAAGAAGTTACAAGCTTCAACTCTAAAGTTGCAAGTCTTGATAGCTTGGTCATGTATAAGCTTTGGTAGTTTATACTTCATGTGTGTCATGTGTGTAGAAGTTATAGGTTAGTATTTTAGGCCTCAAAATACTAAGAGTGTTGGGAGTTGTTGTACCCTAGTAAAAGAACTAACGGGAGTGGTTGTACCCTTGGTAAAGAACTCGACATCTAGCTTTGTGTCGGTAAAAGTGTAAGCGACGAATGGGAGTGGTTGTACCCTTGTAAAAGAACTCGACATCTAGCTTAGTGTCGGTAAAAGTGTAAGCGACGTTGTAAAGGTTTTCTCCGCCGGTGAAAGGAGCTTGTTGTACTTATAACTCTCAAGTTGGAAACTCGGGGCGTGGATGTAGGGCAAGGAAAAAGAGTCCTTGTAGCCGAACCACGATAAACAATCGTGTTGTGGTTTGATTGTTTCTTTCTTTATCTTTTCTTATTACATGTTGTCTTTTAGTTACAATTGCTAATCACATATAAAGCTTTCCAAAAAGAATTAAAACAAGTAAAGTTGTACTTATATCTTGAAACAAATGTAAAGCTTTTCAAAGAACTAAAACAAGCAAAGTTAGGATCATCACAAGTAAAGCTTTTCAAAGTATGAAACAAGTAAAGTTAGAATTGTTATTCACATGAAAAGCTTTTCAAAGAATCAAACATATAAAGTTGTGTTTATATCTTTAAGCAAACGTAAAGTTTCTAAAAGGATATTTAAGCTAAATAAGAATCGAAAAAGCGGTAAACTATTCAACCCCCTTCTAGTTTTCCACAATCACTACAACGAACGGGCCAAATGGTGAGGACTTTTTTAAGCCTTTGGCGAGGGCATGTTCTTGCTAAAGTATTTGACTTTAGTTGTTAAGAGTTGCTTTTCATCTATTATTAATCAGACTCACTCTTCAAAACATATATATTTGTGCTTTTCTTTATATCATTACCAACCTGAAATTAACGTAAATTATGTTTTCATCGTATTATGGGGTGCTTGGTTGTGGTCTTGTGGGTAAAAGAGGGTAAGGAAAGGTAATGGTAGTGAAGCATTAAGTTGAGATCCATGAAGAACCCATACTTGCCATAAAACCTATCAACCAATCATAGCCACCATTTATATTTTTCACATTTTTTTTCAAAACAACATATCTTGCAAACGGTAAATCTTCAAGCTACAAAAAAAATACCACCGCGACGAGAATTAAATGATCTTTCTATAGATATGCATTGTTATATACTTTCGACGAACTTTTTTTTCGCCCAGAAAGAATCATATATGATTCGTAAAAATCATATATGATTCGTAAAAAATCATATATGATTCGATTCTTCGAATCATATATGATTTTTATAGGCGAAAAAAAAATTCATCGAAAGTATATAACAATGCATGTCTATAGAAAGATAATTTAATTCTCGTCGCAATGGAATATTTTTTGTAGCTTGACGATTTACGGTTTGCGAAATATTTAAGTTTTAAAAAAATGGTGGAAATTTATTTTTTTATTTTGATAAAAAAAATAAGTGGCTAAGATTGCTTAATGAGTTCTATGGTAAAAGTTAGACCTATAAAGAACTTTTGGCGTGAAGCATTACCCACAAAACTAGTGAGAACGGATTTAACTATTAGTAACCGCACTAACATAACAAACATTTTAATGTTCAAACTGAAATAATATCCGAAACATTTATTATTGTTACAACCCAAATAAAATTCAAACTACATTTTCTTAATTCAAATATTATTCAATATCCTAAGGTGAAAATAAAAAATTAAAGTTGAGAAGATATATTATTTGTCGATGACCTTCATGTTTATGGAATAAACTCTTGCATTCATCCTAAGACATTAGGATATCTTTTATATAATAAAAGAATTACATTATTTCGAAGTGTTTTTGCAAAGCACTTCTCATTGAAGAAAAAAAATTAGACCAATAGGAGAGCTCGATTTTGCCACGTAGGCGAAATCGAGCAATATGATTGGCCAATAGAAAGTCAAAATTAAATTGATTTTGGTCAAACTTAATAAATTTGGCGGAGAAATTTGATTTAGAAAAAAAAATGCATAAAAATATAAGTGTTAAATATATGAAAAGAAAAACTTAAAAAAAAAAGAATTAATTAATAAAACTTTAGTGGTTGAATTTACATAAAATATATGGACCCAAGTGTAAAATTATAAGTTTTCATGTTTTTTAATAAGTTTAGAAAAAACACAAATAACCCCTTACACTTTATACCTCTTATACTTTATAATATAAACTTTGTTTAAAATGACATGAGTATTAATATTAGTTTCCGACTTTAATCTATTTAAATTACAAAATTTTATAAATATGCAAATTAGTTTTAATATTGTTAGTTGTAGACTTTCATCCATTAGAATATTTTTTTAATTAAAGACTCATATTATTCCATTTAAAAGTTTAATTTATGCGTACACAGGTTTGAATATTAAATACGGCTAAATTATTAGTAACATAAATATAAATATCAAATGGTAAGCACGAGTTACTGTAATATGAAAATAAATATACGCGATTTTACGTATAACAACAACTCATGAAATTGTCATTTAAAATATATATATGAATATCCATAAAAACATTTTAAAAACTTTACGAAGCATATTTTAACTTCATTAACGCTCATTATGCGATAATAAACTTGCACATTTTGTACAATATGATATCAATAATAAAAGTTAAACAATAACATCAACATCAACCTTAGCATGTCTGCCAGTTAAAAAATTATACAAGGCTAATTATTTAAAAAAAATAATAAATAAATAAATAAAAATAAAACAAAACAAAACGAAAAAAAACACACACACAAATAGGTTAGATAGTCATTATTTAATTTAGAAGGTGTTTTCTGTAGATTATATAAAAAAAATGCACGCATCACAATTCTTATTTGATAACAATCACATTCTAAATAAAAAATAAAAATAAATAAATAAAAACCTATGTAGGTGATAACCTAACTTTATTCATTGACGTTATGTTTTATCACGTAATAGTTGGCCGTTGTAAAGGAATTAAAATATGTACATGAGAATTATTAAGCAAACATATTTAGTTTTTATTCAGGTTATTACGTTACTATACTGCGATAATGTTATTAAGTTGGTAATCACGGATGTGAGATACCATTCTTCTATACTTATGATTTATGTGTTAACCTCTTTTTACTTCTCAATAGAATCTGAAAGAGACTTTAACAGAACTTTCGCTTATGCCTTATCTACCTGATAGTTTTTAGTAACTTTTTTTATGGTTTAACTTTTTTGTTATACACACCAACTTTTAATATATATATATATATATATATATATATATATATATATATATATATATATATATATATATATATATATATATATATATATATATATATAAACACTAAGCTATGATAGAATTAGTTGTGAGTTCAGAGGTTTTTTTACTAAGCTTCTCAAAAAATCTTATAGCTTTGTCATAAACTTATTTTGTTATGGTAATTGAATAAGCCAATAAGCACCTTTAATAAGTATAACCAAAAACCCCTTTAGTTCTAATCTGAAGTTTTCTTATTTGATGTTATAACTAACTTTGTTGTTATCCTCACTATAATGCAACATGTAAGTGGATTTTGCAGTTTTATGATATCATCACACACACACTAAAGTGCAATGCAATTTGTTGTGTGCGTTTTTAGAAGAGGATTAAGTATCAACACATGATTGTCATTGAAGGATCTACGCCTGCTCAACGTATGAATGTATAATTAAGTTGAGTTGCTGATTTAGATAATACATGAATGTATTTTAATGTACCAAAGATGTATTTTAGTGCCTATATGGGAAATTTTATGGTGGGTATTCTTAGCAGGTGTCTTTGAATGAGTTAATAAAACTTAGCAGGTGTTTCCTGTCATTAATAACACTATGGGAATCAACCAACGGTCTAAAATATGGGTGTTTTTTACCTTGATGATCTAGGACAATTGTAAAGAAAGTTGCACTAAAGTGAAAGGTCGGTAAAGATTCAAACAATCCTAAAAGACTTGCGAATCTACTTTTTGTCATTTTTTTCATGCATTTATAGTTTACTTATACAAGTAATTATAATTTCATTATATAGTTCGGTTTCAGAGAAAAATTATTTTTATACATCAGACATAAACGTAACATTAAATTTGAGTTCTACCCATCATATTTTTTTCTCTCTTTATGTTATAAAGAAGCTAGAGTGTAAGAATCTATGTTAATTTGGTAATTTTAAGATCAAACTTGAGAAGTAAATAGCACAAACTTATGAAAATGCAAATTTTCAAACAAAAATGTACATTAATAAACATGGTATGATTGTTATTCATAATCAAAGAAATAAATCAATCTTCAAAGCTATCTAAATATGCTACATATTTTAATAAAAATATAAGTAAAAGAAATATCACAATTACAAAACATATCGTAAATTGATAGCATGAGTTTGCAAAACTAAAAGCATATATCACTGACATGTCATGCAAGTCAAGTATAATCATGTAATTTTGCTCGAATGATAAAATATAATTTTTAATCCAAAAGCATTCTCTTAAAATAATATTTAGATTATAACATATATACATATGCTCAGGGCCGTCCCGTGAAATTTTGAGGCCCTGTGCCGTAATCCGAAAATAGGCCATTCGGCTCCGAAATTTAAACTATCCCTAAAATTAGCAACAAGTGATTTTGTATTGCATCACCTTTTAATATATCAAATAGCAACTTGCTAATCATATTCTAGTTTAGTACTTCTATTTTTTTCTTTTTAATGTGTAACTATAAAAGATATTTCTAAAGCATTTTTCTAAAACATGTTTTGCACTGAAAATATAGTTTCTTGTGAACTTTGAGTTTAATGTTTTTCATATTTTAAACCACAAATTTAAAATAGATACACAGTTTAAAATGATCAATTATAAAAGATAGGGGGCTGAAGTGGGACTTAAATAAAATAGTGTTGACAAACAAATAAAAGTGTAGAGCCACAAAAATATTTATTATTATTGTATAACTTTTTGGTTGTCTTCTTCATCAAAACCCACAATCCAAAACCAAGATCGAGTTCACCATTAAAACGCAGGTAGAGATACCTTTTTTTTCTTCGTATATTGGTAAAATCTTGTATTTTCTGGCCTAAAGCATCCTCTAAAGAGATTAAATTCACCAAAATATGAGTACCGAAGTTTTTGACATCGGGGCCCCTAAAATATGGAGGCCCTGTGCGGTCGCACACCCCGCACATGCTCAAATCCGGGCCTGCATATGCTTTTTTATTTTTTAGTGCACCAAGTAAAACCAATTGAAACATGTTAAGTGATTCATTTCTTAATCGATAATAATATATAATCAAAACAAAAATTAAAAAACCATGTGCGTGCACATGTATTATAACTAGTATACACCAACAACAAATACTACATCCGTACTAATTTTATTGTCAACTATTCCTTTTTTATTGGCAATGTATAGCAAATGGTTATATATGTAAGTGGCTAACTTCGGAGTAACTAAAGAGTGGCTGCAAAATCACCAACAAGCAAATGCCTCCTAACAACAATAATCAGTGTTGCACAAAAACCCGAAGCAATGTCTCCTGGAAAATTGGAAAAGCTTTCAACTAGCAACAATCACATGGATAGGAGCCCATAGACTCGTAATAAGTTGTTTAAGATATAGGTCTACTAACAAGTGTAGTGTGGATTTCCAATTAGAGTTTTTCTTAAATTTTTGGGACAGTCAGATTCTTAAACCTTATTGGCCGATGGTAAACTAGGTATTCTCATCATTCATTGCTTTAATCTAATCGCATATTAACACCTGCATTTCTTGTATCATTTACACTATACCAGCAACCGCAATGGTTTGAAGTAGAATACAAACGGTCAAATCTAATAACGAAAACACCAAATAGTATTAAGACTTAGAATCAAATAGTATTAATTGTCGTTATAATGTGTAAATATATATATATATATATATATATATATATATATATATATATATATATATATATATATATATATATATATATATATATATATATACTAGTTATAATACCCGTGCACGCACGGGGTTTTGACAATAAACTTTTATCATGTATTTAATACCGAATATATTGTTTTAAAATGTTTTTAACTTTACATCTATTAATTTAGTATAAGTCAAATTTATTTTGCAATAACAATGCTTATTAAAAATAGTCGCAACACTCCTGTATTCGGCTATTTTCACACTTCCAAACACCACTAAAATTAGCAATTGAAATAGTCTGAAACACCCTTAAATTCAGCTATCAAGGCAGTTTCAAGCACCTATCAATTCAGCTATTAAAAACAGTCACAAACGAATTCTGCAATTAAAACAGTCATAAAAGCCCTTTAATGACTATTAAGATAGTCATTAAAACAATCCTAATCACCACTGAACCTAACTATTAAGACGGTCTCAAAACCCTTTAAAAACTTACTATAATTAGTATAAAATAACAGTCCCAAACTCTAATAACTTAAGCAAGTCCTACTTTAGTAAACCAACTCATTCTTTTCGCAACAGATTTTCAAGTGAATGAGACACATTAGTTACATCTCTTTCTAGATCATCATTATTCTATATTACAACAAATTCAAAAGCAATCAACTCATCAAATACTTTTTTTTTTCAACTTTAGAATAAGGTTAATGCAACACATATCAGTGCCTGAGACAAAGGCATTCATATAACGTTAGCTTGGGATTATGTGAGTTAACCGTTTAACTACATGAAAATTCAAGAGACAACTTGATGTTAAAATCCAATAAGCACATATACCATATAAGCAAATAATTATATTAAATTTATGTTCTAAGTAACCTTAAAAGTAAATCTGTAGTTGATGCATCAGGTGTAGTTTCGGGGGTTTTATGGTTCCTACTTTAGCATACTTGGTGATGAACTTGTATTCCCGGTCTCTAATGTGTCAAGTTCGAATAAACAACGCATAAGGACCAACTGGTATATAAAACATCCAGAAAGAAACATCAATCAGCTAATATTCAAATTATTGGCACAAAACGTACACTTTTTTTTTCTTCATTTCTTTCGAACTTAACAACGTGCACAATACACTTTCTGCTAAAGTAATAAAAAAATAGAAGGTGCAGCCTAATAGAGCATATCACTTGTATAACGTTTTAAATCGAATTTGTTTTAAAATTTTAGTTTACTATATAGACATATAAGAATTTACCCGTGAAAATTGTGATATAAGTACAACTAATAAATATGTATGAGTTTTTCATTATGTATTAATATCTATTAATATTTTGTAAGGAAAATTATTGGGTTAAAGATTTAACTTTGTTTAGCTAATATAGATGTTAAGGTTGAGGTTTGATGTTGTTGTTTAACTTTAACTATTGATATATGTTGTACAAAATGTGAGAGTTTAGTAGCACACAATAAGTGTTGATGAAGTTAAAATATACTCCGTAAAGTTTTTTAAAAGTATTTTTCCGGATATCCGTATATAAACTTTAAATAATAATTACATAAACCGCGTATATTTATTTTCATATCATAACAACTTGTACTTACAATTTGATATTTATATTACCGTTAATAATAATTTAGCCGTATTTAATATTTAAACCCGTGTACGTGTATATTAAACTTTTAAATAGGATAACATGAGTCCTTATTTAACGTATATAGTAAAAAAGTATTTAATATATGAAAGTTTAAAACTAACATTTATTTTAAAAATATTTAACGTATATTAAAACTAATTCATGTATTTATAAAATTTTGTAATTTTAATCGATGAAAGTCTCAAACTAACAGTAATACTAATGTAATCGTAAACAAAGTTCATATTATAAAGTATAAGGGGTATAAACTGTAAGGGGTTATTTGTTTATAATCTACAATTATTAAAACATATTGAAACTTATAATTTTATACTTAACTTTATATAATATATTTAAAATTCAACCACTAAAGTTTTATTAATTACTTCCTTTTTTTCTAAGTTTTTGTTTTCATAAATTTGACACCTATATTTTTATGTGTTTTTTTCCTCGATGTTGATGTTATTGTTTAACTTTAATTATTGATATCATGTTGTACAAAATGTGCGAGTTTAGTAGCACATAATAAGCGTTAATGAAGTTAAAATATGCTCCGTTTTTAAAATGTTTTTATGGATATTCATATATAAATTTTAAATAACAATTTCATGAGTCGTTGTTATAAGTAGAATCGCGTATATTTATTTTCATATCACAGTAACTCATGCTTACCATTTGATATTTATATTTTCGTTACTAATAATTCAGCCGTATTTAATATTCAAATCCGTGTACGCATAAATTAAACTTTCAAATAGAATAACACGAGTCCTTATTTTATAATAATAATAATAATAATAATAATAATAATAATAATAATAATAATAATAATAATAATAATAATAATAATAATAATAATAATTGATGAAAATCTAAAACTAACAATATTAAAACAGATTCGCATATTTACCGAATTTTGTAATTTTAATGGATGAAAATCTAAAAACTAAGACTAATACTCATGTAATTTTAAACAAAGTTAATATTATAAAGTATAGGGGGTTTAAAGTGTAAGGGTTTATTTGTGTTTTTTTCAAAGTTATTAAAAAACATGGAAACTTATAATTTTACACTTTACTCTATATAAATTATTTAAAATTCAACCACCAAAGTTTTATTAATTACTTCCTCTTTTTTTAAGTTTTTGTCTTCATAAATTTGACACCTATATTTTTATGCATTTTTTTTCTTAACCAAATTTCTCCACCAAATTTATTAAGTTTGACCAAAATCAATTTAATTTTGACTTTCTATTGACCAATCACGTTGCTCGATTTCGCCTACGTGGCAAAATCGAGCTCTTCTATTGGCCCAATTTTTTTTATCAATGAGAAGGGATTTGCAAAAACACTCCGAAATGATGTAATTCTTTTATTATATAAAAGATATATATATATATATATATATATATATATATATATATATATATATATATATATATATATATATATATATATTGGGGGAACATAACAGACTTTTTGATGTTCAAAATCACAATTTCTCGAACATTTGTTGTTACAACACAAAGTAGATTCAAAATGCATTTTCCTAGTTCAAATAATGCTAATTGTAGATTGAGTAAACTACATTTTTGTTCCTTGTGGTTGTATCAAAATCTCACTTTTTGTCTAATTTTCAAAACACGTGCGATTCCAGTCATATAGTTTGCGTTTTGTTCCACTTTTGGTCCAATTTTCTAACGGAGTTAGTTTAGTCGTTAAGTCTAATTGTAAAGTGGCAACATTAGTCCTTTAACTTAACGATCGTTTGCAACGTTCGTCCTTTACACCAAAGATCGTTTTCAATATTTCCACCGTTAGTCCTTTCAGTTAGTTAGGCTTTAAAAAAAATTCTATAAAAAAATCGAAAAAAATTAGAAAAAAATTCTAAAAAAATGATTTTTCCAAAAAAAAAAATTCTAATAAAAAAATTTCTTAAAAAATTCGAAAAAAAATTCTAAAAAAAAATTTTTGACAAAAATTTTTTTTCCAAAAAATATAATTTGAAAAAAAAATTAATAAAAAATTTTATTAAAAAATTCAAAAAAATTAAAAAAAAAAAAAACAATTTTGACAAAAAAAAAATTTTTCCAAAAAAAATAATTTGAAAAAAAATTTCTAATAAAAATTTATCTTAAAAAATTCTAAAAAAAGAAATTAGAAGAAAAAAAAATTTTCCAAAAAAATAATTTGAAAAAACATTTTGTAATAAAATTTTTTCTTAAAAAATTCGAAAAAAAATCCAAAAAAAATTGACGAATTTTTTTTTTCCAAAAAAAATAATTTCAAAAAAATTCTAATAAAATTTTTTCTTAAAAAATATATATTTTTGACAAAAAAATTTCTTACAAAAAAAATTAATTCAAAAAAAATTTGTTTAAAAAAATTTTCTAAAATTTTTTAGAATTTTTTAAGAAAAAATTTTATTAGAATTTTTTTTTTCAAATTATTTTTTTTTTTGGAAAAAACATTTTCCGTCAAAAAATTTCTTTTTTAGAATTTTTTTCGATTTTTTTACCAAAAACTTTTATTAGAAATTTTTTTTCAAATTATTTTTTTTTTGAAAAAATAGATTTCGTCAATTTTTTTTTAAAAAAATTATAGAATTTTTTAAGAAAATTTTATTAGAAATTTTTTTTTCAAATTATTTTTTTTGGAAAAAAAAAATGGGCAATTCCATATATACCCAAAACAAACACCATAATTCCATATTTCTCCAACACATGCTTTAAAAGCGTTGTATTCATGCATTGAAAACTTGTCATTTGGGTAAATATGGAATTATGAAGTTTCTTTTGGGTATATATGGAATTATCCCAAAAAAAAATTTCGTCATTTTTTTTAGAATTTTTTAAGAAAAAATTTTATTAGAAATTTTTTTTTTCAAATTATTTTTTTGGAAAAAAAAATTTCGTCATTTTTTTTTAGAATTATTTTCGAATTTTATAAGAAAAAAAAATTATTAGAAATTGTTTTTTCAGATTATTTTTTTTTTGAAAAAACATTTTTTTAGAATTTTTTTCTATTTTTTTTTTAGTTTTTTTAGAATTTTTTTTTTAAAAGCCTAACTAACTGAAAGGACTAACAGTGCAAACATTGAAAACGATCTTTGGTATAAAGGACGAACGTTGCAGACGATCGTTAAGTTAAAGGACTAATGTTGCCACTTTACAATTAGACTTAACGACTAAACTAACTCCGTTAGAAAATTGGATCAAAAGTGGAACAAAACGTAAACTATAGGACTGAAATCGCACGTATTTTGAAAATTCGACCAAAAGTGAGATTTTTATACAACCACAATGACCAAAAATGTAGTTTACTCTTGTAGATTTGTAATAAGGTGAGAAAAGAAAACACTGAGAAAATATATTTGTTGTTCATCCATCATTACACTTTGTAATAAAGTTTTGTTTTTCACACTAAGATAATATAAGCAAAGCAAAATTTTGTTTCTTTCACCAATGTGGGACCACAAACCAAGTTTTTCAGAAAGAGCAATGAAGCAAATGGTTTATGTTACACAATAACGATATTGGAGCTTTAAACTTACATTACAAATCACATTGTGATTTTGTATTTTGTAGCTTTTGATACCCATAAAAAAGCGAAAAATAATTCGTAAAAAGTATATCGATTTTAATTTTGTCGCTTAACAGTTAGTCATTTGTAAAATATTATTACAGTATTATTAAAGAGAGATGGTAAATAAGTAATTTAGTTAAATAATAAAATAAGTGGCTGAGGTTTTTTTCTATGTAGTGTTTGCTTTTTTATTAAACTTACCTTTTGATAGTGTGGAGTAATACAAAAAACTTCATGTGACGGGGGTGTAAACATGCATTCTGTGTTCAAACATTACAATTATTATAAGATAAAAATAAGAAAGAAAAAAAAATTGAGAACATATACGAATTGTTGTTGGTACCATGATGGAGATGTATTTGCGTTTTAACACCAACACCAAGACACACCAACAACAAATATACCAGTCTCAATCTATGTGAAGTATATGCACTAAGGTATATAAGAAAGCCAAAGTTTGTTTCTTCAACCAATGTGGGATTGCAAACTTAGTTTTCACCTTAATTTTTTTCTTTGCAAGCTGCAGGCTACAAGTGTGTGGACTTTACAAAGTGAGGATCAAAAGTAACTTTAGAAATCTAAGTAAATTGCAAAAATAATGATATACAATAAGAATGAGCACGTAGCTTATTGGAAATGTTTAAAGATTTGTTTGTCGCGGTGCATGCTTCCGGGCATGATAAGTGTACTGATGATTACGAAGCTGTTGAGATCGATCTTATGCCGTGAGAACAAAGTGAAGATATACTTATTAAAAACTCGAAATTTTAAGAATACTAACTATGAAAATAAAGAACAAAAAGTAAGGTGAAAACAAATATGCTTAAACATTCTAATTATAGAAAGGTGAACATAAAGAAAAAAGTTAAGAATATGTAGACTCTTATTGATTATCAATACATTGTCGATGTTCTTTGCATTTAATTTTAACACCAACAACATAAGGACGCACCAACAACAAATACACCAATCTCGACCTATGTTAAGCGTATGCACTAAAGTATATAACCAATCCAAAATTTGATTCTTAAACCAATGTGGGACTGCAAATTTAGTTTTCCAAATAAACGACCCCTAATCTTTTTCCTTTGCATGTTGGAAGCTTTACAAAGTGAGGATTATACAAAAGTAAGTTTAGAAATCCAAAGAAATCGCAAAAAGAATGATATAAAACTAATTTCCTATGCATTCAGTGTTAGAGTTTAACAATTAAATAGCACATATTACGGAAGCTAGGATCAAGTATAACACATAAATATTAACTAAAACATAAATAGTAAACGTACCCGATGCACTTCAAATAAACCTTGATTCTTGGACAAATAGATCAATGATAAACCCCTTACCGTTTTGTTTATCGATCTCTTGATAATTACTAAAGTAAGTAATTACCTCGTTCTTGTACACACAAACTACCAATGAATAAAGGTTTGATGCAAGTAAACAAAAACACTTAATTTTGGTTTAAGCAAAATCGATCCAAGACCCTTGTGAGGTGATGAGTCGATCGGCCAAGAAACAAAGAGAAGGAAACCAAGATTTAGGGTTAGTGTGTGTGCACAAAAGATGTGAAAGTCTAACCCTTGACCTTGTATTTATACTAGGTGAATCTTGGAGCACAAGCAAGGCTTGGGTTGACCCTTGGTGTGGGCTTCGACCGGCCATAACACCCATAGGGTGTTTCTAGATCTTTCTTGACTCCTAAGTTACACTCTAGTCCTTATCTTTCGTTACTAATGATAGTTAGTCCATACGGTTAATAACTAACGACCATTTAGTCCATTAAGTGTTTATAAATATATATATTCGATACATTTAATATATATATATATATATATATATATATATATATATATATATATATATATATATATATATATATATATATATATATATTTATTTTACATTATTCTTGTTTGTAAAGTGTGCAATCCCGAGGTCTCGGGTTCGATCCTAGACATTTACTTATTAATGTTTATACGTAACATTTAACAACTCCCACTCGTATATCCATTAATAGTAAAATGACATTGGTTAGCGTCTTGCAACACTCCAATGCCCCTAGTTCAATCCGAGCTAGGTTTCCTGGAAAAACCTTTAATGATTCATCATTATAATTATCCTTTCATTACTAATACCACATTAATAAAGATGTGAGTTCCTTTATTAAATTTCTGTTTCTCGTTTCTTTATGATTGAACAAAATTACCAAAACATCTGAACGTATTCTAGATAGACTTTGGGCATGGCCATGCAAACATTTTGTCAACCTTACGAGGGGCCCAGCAGTATTAAACTTCTAAACAAATCAGAAGGAATAAATTCTTTCTTGACTACAAGAATAACCCATGAACTTTGCAACACTTCTGAAAACAACCCTTATAACTCCCTGTTACGGTGAGCGGTAGATTGCTTCACAAAAATGCACTACATCCATGACACTTATCTGGTATCTCAAGTCTGAGGATAACTTTAAATATGATTCTCACATTAAATATTAAATCATATTATTGGGATAAGTCCAATATTCAATTCATCGAATATTATGTGAAATTGGTATGACTACGCATCAATATACTTTCAAGTATATCCTAAACCAATACTCAAATTTGTCTTAGTTTAATGATATTCCCATATCAATAATCGACAATGGACAATTTAGAATAATAATTTATTCATGGATCTTAAACATGCAAATATAGGATATATTATTAAGACAATGAATAAATAAACATAAAACATATTTTATTTCATTAAAATAATAATTGTACGTTACATCCTTTATCCAAACACTAATCACAAATGGGCATGAAACTTTCAGCTAATCTAAGTCCTACACCTTCAGCATGCTTGTAAAGCTTGGTGCCAGGTAAAGGCTTTGTTAATTGATCTGCCAAGTTATCATCTGTGTGAACTTTGAGCATTTCGATTTCGCCTATTTCGACTTGTTCTCGAACATAGTGATGCTTAATCGGGAAATGTCTGGTGCCTTTCATGATTCCAGGCTCATTGGCAAATGTAATTGCAGTTGAATTGTCACAATACATTTTAATAGGTCTTTGAATCGAAGGCATAACTCCAAGCCCTGAAACAAACTTCCTAATCCAAACAGCTTCCATTGCAGCTTCTGAAGCAGCTATATACTCACTTTCTGTAGCAGACATTGCTAGTACACTCTGCTTTCTACTCCTCCAATCCACAGCTCCTCCATTAATGACAAAGACATAACCCGTCTGAGACTTCGTATCATCCTTATCACCTTTCAAAGAAGCATCGCAGTAACCTGTAACATCAAGTTCTACTGATGGATTTCCCCCATAAACCAAGAACATCTCTTTAGTAGCCCTAAGGTACTTAAGAATATTCTTAACAGCAGTCCAGTGAGCTTCACCTGGATTCTGCTGATATCGACTGGTTAAATTCTGTGCAAACGCCACATCAGGTCTTGTACTTTTCACCGCATACATTATAGATCCCACAGCCGAAGCATAAGGGACTCTCTTCATGCGTTGCACCTCTGCAGGTGTTGAAGCACAAACCTTGTTGCTCAAGCCATGTTGTTCTTGCATTGGCAAATATCCTTTCTTGGAATTTTGCATATTGAATCTCTTCAATATTTTATCAATGTAAGCACTTTGGCTTAATCCAATTAATCGCTGAGATCTATCTCTATATATCTTGATTCCCAGAATAAATGCAGCTTCCCCTAAATCTTTCATAGAAAAACACTTTCCAAGGTATGCCTTAACCTTTTGCAAACTTGGAATGTCGTTTCCTACGATCAATATGTCATCAACATATAATATAAGGAAAATTACATTACTCCCACTAACTTTGTGATATACACATGGCTCATCAAGATTTTGAGTGAATCCATACTTTTTAATTTCACCATCAAATCTCTTATTCCATTGTCGTGATGCTTGTTTTAATCCATAAATGGATCTTTTAAGCTTGCATACACGATTTGGGAATTCTGGATTTACATACCCCTCAGGCTGCGCCATATAGATGTCTTCATCTAGGCGACCATTTAAGAAGGCGGTTTTAACATTCATTTGCCAAATCTCATAGTCATAGTAAGCGGCTATTGCTATAAGAATCCTAATTGCCCTTATGTCAGCTACAGGAGAAAAGGTCTCCTCATAGTTAACACCAAAAGTTTGTGTATAGCCTTTAGCTACACAACGGGCCTTATAGGTGTGTACAACGCCATCCATGTCAGTCTTTTTCTTGTAGAGCCATTTACTCCCAACTAGTTTGGCACCCGGAGGTAGGTCTACTTCTTCCCAGACATCATTGTCTTCCATGGATTGCATTTCCCCATCCATAGCTTCTTTCCATTTGGCCTTTTCAGGTCCATTCATGGCAGCTTTATAACTTGTAGGCTCATCAAGATCACCCAGTATATTCTCATCACTCTCTACATTAAGACATAGACGAGTAGGAGCTTTTACTGGTCTTGTTGACCTACGAATGGGAATCACTTCAACTTCAGGTGGAGGACCTAAACTTTCAGGTTCTACCGGAAGTTGGTTAGTGTTTTCAGAAGGTGCTACATCTTCTTGACCGTCTTCCAGATCATATATTCTCCCACTGAATTCTTGAGATATGAGCTCCCTTTCAAGGAAGTCTCCATACCTTGCAACAAATACTTTGTTTTCAGGTGGGTAATAAGAGTAGTATCCCATAGTTTCCTTAGGGTATCCTACGAAGATGCACTTCACAGATCTTTGTTGGAGTTTGTCTGCTGAGTCACGTTTAACATACGCCTCACAACCCCAGACCTTAAGATAAGACAGGTTTGGAGCTTTTCCAGTCCATACCTCATATGGTGTCTTATCAACCTTCTTTGTTGGAACCATATTTAGAATGCGAACCGCAGATTCTAAGGCATAATCCCAAAACGAGAAAGGAAGAGTTGTTAGATTATACATAGATCGTATCATGTCTTGCAATGTACGATTCCTTCTTTCAGATACACCATTTTGTTGTGGAGTATATGGAGAAGTAAGGTGCTGGACAATTCCCTCCTTTGCTAGATAATCTATGAACTCCTGACTCAGGTATTCACCACCTCTATCGGATCGAAGAGCTTTAATCTTCTTTCCAAGTTGCAACTCTACTTCTGCTTTAAACACTTTGAATGTTTCAAATACCTCATGCTTATGTTTAAGTAAATAAACATAACCATAACGGCTGTAATCATCCGTGAATGTTAAGAAGTAGCTAGCACCTCTCCTTGACACATGTCTAAGTGGTCCACACACATCTGTGTGAATTAGACCAAGTAGATCATTAGCCCTTTCAATCCTATTTTTAAAGGGTTTCTTAGTCATCTTCCCAGCAATGCAAGATTCGCATTTATCAAATGATTCATCATTGATCTTATTTAAAAGCCCATCATGTTGCAGCTTTTTCATGCGATCTTTGCCAATATGAGCAAGTCGACAATGCCAAAGATAAGATGAATCCAGACCTTTCTTGATTCTCTTATTGTTGATGCTATACATTGAATTATTTGTAACAAAAGCATTATCATTATCATTCATATCAATTTCAAATACACCATTCACAGCAATGGCATTAAAATAAAAAACATCATTTAAAGAAACTGAAATTCCATTGCTAGAAATAGTATGATGAAAACCAAGGTTTAACAAACATGAAAATGAAATTACACCTCTAACAATTGACGGTGCATAATGACAATTATTTAAAGATAGTACTAAGCCCGAAGGCAACACTAAATTAAAAACTCCTATAGCTTCAACTCCTGCATGCGCTCCGTTACCAACGTGCAAGAATTGTTGTCCATAGGCCAGCTTTCTCTCAACTCTAAACCCCTGCAAGGTATTGCAAATATGAATGCCACATCCCGTATCATATACCCATGAATTCAATTTAGGAGTAAGAGTGAATAATTCAATCATAAAGAACGCACCTGAAGTACTGGGGTTACCAGCTTCATTACCCTGCTTCTTTTGTCGCAAGTCATGAATGTAGAGAGGACAATTGCGCTTCCAATGGCCCTTTTCATGACAGTGGTGACAAGCCTGATCCTTCTTGTTTGGAGGATTTGTCTTGTTCTGCTTAGGCTGATGTTGTTTCATCTTGGGTTGTGGTTGATAGGCCATGACCTGCTTGCCTTTATCACCTTTACCTTTGCCTTTGTTCACATGCGATTTCTTCTGGATTCTCCCCTCATGAATTTCCAACACTTGTGGGGTAGGAGCCTTGACCTTGGCTGGTAGACTTTTCTCATAATCAACAAGCAATGCGAGTAATTCTGAGACTGTCTTCCCCGAGCAATGCATGTTGTAATTCTGCACAAAACCAGCAAAATCCCTGTTGAGGGATCTGTTGATCAAGTGCACTTGCACATTGTCGGGGTAACCAAAACCAATTCTGTGAAGTTGATCAAACGAGTCTTTCATCTCATCCACATAATCAGCTACTGGTTTACCATCACCATGCTTGCAGTTGTGTAGCTTGTCAAGTTCATCATACAATTCAACTGCAGGTGGCTTCTCATAAGACTGCCTGAGGTTATCAAGCATATTCTTAGGAGACGAGTACTCATACTTCTTTTGTAATTGAGCACTCATGCTAGTGAGCATTAAACAAGCAACCTCATTATACTTAGCATTAGTCACCTTCCATGCTGCCTTTGCTTCTGGTGTTGCAGTAGCAGCAGGTTCAGCAGGGCATTCCTCGGTCACATAATCAATCTTACCAGACGCCCTCAAGACAATTCTGAGCGAACGGTGCCAGTCATTGAAATTCTTTCCAGTCAGTTTTTCTCTCTCAAGATGACTCTTGAAAGCAGAAATCACAGTTTGGTTATCGGGTTGAGCCATATCTACAGATAAAGTTCAAATATTAGTATTTTCGATAATCAATATCTTCAAGAAAAATAAAATACCCAAGGCTATATTCATATAACCAACTAATTTTCTTGAAAACCTAGGATCCAACTTTACATAGATTCCACCACATCAGTTGATCTGTTAGTGGTGAAGGTACAAAAGTTGGTAATCTGTCGAACAATAATTGGCAAACAAGATTTCCAATTCCTAGATCATTATGGGATTTACATCAAATTGATTCATCAATTTGCCTTGTAAGCATGTTTCATCCCATCTCATGCCTTAAGTTCTAGGTCTCACGCACAACTTAATTAAGTCGTCTACCTTAGAAACTGTAAAATTACAATTATGGTCTCACGCGTTAAAAGAATTTTACCTTGTTATAGTAATTTAGCCTAGGTCTCACGTTTACTAAATTAAAATTCCAAGTGTTCCTTATAGATAGATGGCACGTAACTTAAATTATTTAAGGGTATTATTTTTGATATGTAAATCAAAATATGTACAAAGATGCATGCACTAATCTTTATAACATAAGTTTTCATAAAAACTTTTTATATCCAATTCGTGAAATTAATACACAAAGTTTTACTTGAGGTTTATGCCAAAACCCTAAGATGACTTTCTACAATATATGATTTTAAAAGTAATTCGTTTAAGATATATTCAAGATTGTGATAACCAAGGCAGACTCTAAGGCTCTTTTCTAAGCCTTCAAATCACGGTTATGAATATCATCTTAAAAGACTTAATTTTAAAAACATATTTGCACAAAACATCAATCAAGCAAAAGTTTATGGATTCAATCTCAAAATAGTAATAAAGTATGAATTTTGCTAGTCTCGCCTAGGAGCTGATTACCGTGCGAATCGGACCACTATCGGCACCTAAGACCTTGCAAGATTCTTACTTTATCACTTTAGGGTTTCACCATTATTAGTCCGTATTTACTTTCTTTATAAAACAACCCTTTTATTGCTTACATCAAGTCCAACTAATAACAATAAAACAAGTATCAAAGAAAATCAAAACAACCAATAAATAAATAAGTGAAACAATTAGCCACATGCAATCCGTATTAGAAAAGATCCTAATAAAATCAATTCTAGGTATAATAATGCATGTAATCAACTAAGGCCTTCTCTTCTTGATGGAAGAGAGTCACATACATTGACGAATCAATTGCGTAGGCCAAAGCTAATAAACACACTACATAGCATATAAAATCGATTTTAATATGTATTGGAGTCTTCCCCAATTTAAGATCTATATTAAACATGTGATAAAAAAAACAAGATCCATGACTAACATGCATGTAAGTCACAGATTAATACCTAACAATTAGCACATAGGTCACAAGATACGTTCAATTAACCGGTTAATGACCTAGGGTTTCTAGTGATTACATATAATCCAAGAAAACCACAAAACCCTAATTAGGGTTTCATGGAAAAATTGACCCCCCCCCCCCCCCCAAAATTAGGGTTAGGGTTTCGAAATTTTTAGAAAAAAAAAATAGGAAAAACCCTAGATAAAAAAAAAACATGTATCTAAAACAATTAAAGATCCGGTTTTTATTACATTTTAGTAATCAATTACATGTTATACAAGGCTCGTGATGCCACTGTTAGAGTTTAACAATTAAATAGCACATATTACGGAAGCTAGGATCAAGTATAACACATAAATATTAACTAAAACATAAATAGTAAACGTACCCGATGCACTTCAAATAAACCTTGATTCTTGGACAAATAGATCAATGATAAACCCCTTACCGTTTTGTTTATCGATCTCTTGATAATTACTAAAGTAAGTAATTACCTCGTTCTTGTACACACAAACTACCAACGAATAAAGGTTTGATGCAAGTAAACAAAAACACTTAATTTTGGTTTAAGCAAAATCGATCCAAGACCCTTGTGAGGTGATGAGTCGATCGGCCAAGAAACAAAGAGAAGGAAACCAAGATTTAGGGTTAGTGTGTGTGCACAAAAGATGTGAAAGTCTAACCCTTGACCTTGTATTTATACTAGGTGAATCTTGGAGCACAAGCAAGGCTTGGGTCGACCCTTGGTGTGGGCTTCGACCGGCCATAACACCCATAGGGTGTTTCTAGATCTTTCTTGACTCCCAAGTTACACTCTAGTCCTTATCTTTCGTTACTAATGATAGTTAGTCCATACGGTTAATAACTAACGATCATTTAGTCCATTAAGTGTTTATAAATATATATATTCGATACATTTAATATAGAGTTAATTGCATAAATCGTCCCTAAACTTTGGCCAGATTGCATGTTTCGTCCCAACCATTTTGAAAGTGCAGAAATCGTCCCTGTGGAAAACCTTTGAGTAAAATTTCGTCCCTGATTGGGACGAAACATGCAATTTGGAACTTTTTAATTATGCAATTTTCATCCCAACCAGGGACGAAAATTTGCTCCAAGGTTTCCCACAGGGACGATTTCTGCACTTTCGAAATGGTTGGGACGAAATTTGCAATCTGGCCAAAGTTCAGGGACGATTTATGCAATTTACTCTTTAATATATATATATATTTATTTTACATTATTCTTGTTTTTAAAGTGTGCAATCCCGAGGTCTCGGGTTCGATCCTAGACATTTACTTATTAATGTTTATACGTAACATTTAACATTCAGTATGTTAAATGAGCACAAAGCTTATTGGAAATGTATAGCAAGCAAATATTATTCAATGTCGTAAGGTAAAAAAAAAAAAAGAAAAAAATTGAGAAGACATATTATTTGTTGATACTCGTCATGCTCCAGAAACTTTTGCATTTATCCTAAGACATGATGCACCAACAACACATACATTAATTTCAACATGTGGTAAGCATATGCAATAAACTGATAAAGTATATAAGCAAGCAAAATTTTGTTTTCTTAAGCAATGTGGGACTACAAACTTAGTTATTAAGAAAGAGTAACAAAGCAAATAGTTGTTTCAACTTTCAAGATCTTAATCTATATCGTTTATGATCTTTTTATTACTTTTTTTCTTTTGAAGCTAGCTATAAGAAATTTGATACCAAACTCAAACACGGTTATTTGGTGTCACAACAATCTATCTTTTTTTTTTTTTTTTTTTTTCTTTCTTTCAAAGCTACGAGAAAACCGATACCAAGCTAAGAAATTTGATACCAAACTCAAACACGGTTACATGTGATTTTGTATTTTGTAACTTTCAATACCCAATAAAAAGCGAAAATTAATTCATAAAATGTATATCGAAGTGTTGTATTGAAAGATAAAATAATTCTTTTCAAGATTGTGTATTTTTTATTTTATTATTTTTTTGGTTCACTTAACATTTTAACTGTTGTAATGTAATATATTCTAAAAAAGAGGTAGAAAAACAGAAAATCAAGAAAATTTTTCTACAACGAATCAGCACCTTAGGTTCCATTTAGTTGGAGTTATATTTCATTTTTTTTTAAATGAAAAGTTGGAGTTATAACGGCGGGTGGTTGCGGCGATGGTGCGCGGTAGAAGATGACACGAGAGATCAGGGTTATAATGATGTATGTTTTATGTTGAACAAATCTCATCGCTTTTTATTGAGAAATAAATGAGAAAGAAAAAAGTGAGAAGAGTAAAATGAGCTTTTCAATTTGTTAGTTAAAATTTAAAAAATGAGAATTTCATTACTTTTGAAAATTGTTAGAAAAAAGTGCGACTAAACGGGTTTTCAGTTTTTTCATTTTCAAATGAAAATTTTCATAAAAAAATGAAGTATTTCTCTCCAACTAAATGCTTTTTATTTAAGTGAAAAAATGAGTGGTTGGAATTTTTTTTATTTGATATTTGCTTTTTTATTATACCCACCTTTCGATAGTGCAGAGTAATACGAAAAAGTTCATGTAATTGGTATAAACATGTACAAACATTATAACTATAATCAGATAAAAAAAAAAAAAAAAAAAAAAAAAAAAAAAAAAAAAAAAACATATATTGATTGTTAGGGGTGAACCTGCTTGTTGGGGTCAGATAAAAATAAGAATGGAAAAAAAATTTAAAAAAAAAAAAAAAAAAAAAAAAAAAAAAAAAAAAAAAAACATATATTGATTGTTAGAGGTGAACCTGTTTGTTGGCGTTATTTTAGCAGTTAACACCAACCACCAAGACACACCACCAACAAATATACATATTCAATTTGTGTGAAGCGCATGCACTAAGGCATATAAGCAAGCCAAAGTTTGTTTCTTCAACCAATGTGGGACTGCAAATATAGTCTTCACCAAGGTTTTCAAGATCGGGATCTTACTTAGGATCGTTTTCGTTTTTGCAAGATCGCGGTCGTAAGATCGGATCAAGATTGTAAGATCATACTCTAGTGTTGTTTCATAATAATTTTTGTAATATTATACAAATCTATAAATTATTATACATTATTAACACAAAATATTACGAATGTTTCATAGAAATATTGTCTTAAATTATGATTATGAAATGTTTAAAAAAATTAACATGGTGTTTTTTGAATTCTACAAAAAAAACAACCCATAAATTTATAATTTTTTAGTTTGCAATCCGAGAAAAATAATATCGGATCAGATTAGATCTTAAGATTGTATGGTAAAAATCGGAATCCTATAAGATCTTAAGCTTGAAAAGATCCTATGTAGGATCCAGATCGTTTTTGCTTTACAGCATCGTAAAATCGTAAGATCATGAGATCAGGATCGGGATCCTGACAACTATGGTCTTCATATCTAATTTTTTTTCTTTGCAAGTTGCAGGCTAAATTAGGACTTTACAAAGTGATGATTATACACAAGTAACTTTAGAAATCTAAAGAAATTGGAAATGTTTAAAGACCTGTTTGTTTGTCCTGGTGTATGCTTTTGGGCATGATAAGTGTACCGATGATTACGAAGTTGTTGGGATCTTATGACGTGAGAACAAAATGAAGATATACTTATTAAAACTTGAAATTGTAAGAATATCAATGATTTTCCTCATATTTGTCCCAACGGTTCTTGTGTTGATACGATTTCCAGATAATTAAATATATAAGTATAATGAACTTATATCTCTTGAAAAAAACAAAGTTATAAATTACTAAATCTTGATTTGATACAATCTCGAGAAAACAAATAGTGAAAGTATATACAAGTTTAGTTCAAGTAATATTACTCGTAATTGTAATAAGGTGAAAAAAGGAAGAAAAAAAAGTGTGCATCGCCAAATAATGGCTATATGAAAATGGGAGTTAATATTATTAAAAATTTATGATGATTGACGGTGAAATGAACTTGCTATTCAATAAATGTTGTGTAATATTCGTCACAATAGTATATAACGTGTAAACATAGAGTACTATAGATTAGTTTGTGTAAATATATGATTAGTAAATCTACATTTGATATTGCTTAACAAAATATGAATTACGGTATTTAAAGGCTACAAATCTTTAATACTTTATAAACCACCTAAATATTTTCGTACTTTGACATGTACAATTCATTTCAATCGAATTTAACTGTATGGGTTATGATGATCATATTAGTAGCTTGTTTGGTTTGTACTATGTGATATATTAATTGTATCTTTCAATGAGGGGATAACTTAAGGCTAACACTAGTTATTATTATTATTATTATTATTATTATTATTATTATTATTATTATTATTATTATTATTATTTTGACCATGGTTTCTGACTTTTTGGCCGACTAATCTACGGGGTTTGAACCAACCGTCACATAGACTAATCCACGGGCTAACATTAGTTATATGTGTTGTACCTTTAGTTTTATTGTTTATATTTTTAAAATTGTTGTTTTTTGTGGTTTTGAATAGTTTGTATAATATGTTTTCTTATTTGTATTTCTTAATTTAAGTTTAAAAATGTCTTAGTGACATTTAATAGAGGAAAATGCCTTCTTCTATTATATATAGTTAAAATGATAAGGTAATAATAAAATAAATAAATAAAAATAATAAATAAATAATAAACAAAAGTTGAGAACATATATTGACTGATGGTTTGATCGACGAGCGGGGTTTTTGTGTTTTAACACCGATGCCTAAGACACACCAACAACAAATATATTAATTGCAACCTATGTGACACACATGCACTAAGGTATGTAAGCAAGCCAAAGTTTGATTCTTAGCCAATGTGGGATTACAAAGTACTCACCACTATTTTTTTTCCAAGAAGCAGCCTATAATTATCTCGACTTTACAAAGTGAGGATTATACAAAAGTAACTTCAGAAATCTAAGAAATCTCAAAAAGGATGATACAAAACTAATTTCCTTTGGCATTAAACGAGTTGAATGAGTGATACGACCCGGTTAGGGGTTGTATCGGGATAAGGCACCACTTTTAGCGTGTGCGAGCTCCTTAAGAAATAGAAGAGAAGAACAAGAGAATTATTGATCTTAAAACTTTGATTGAATTATTCATAATAATGATTCGGTATATATAACCGAATAACCCTAGCTTGTAAAACAAGCCAAACATAAAGATATATCTAAACAATGACAGTTTCCTAATACGACACAAACACATATCCTAAATAAATGTAACATGACATAAAGCTCGGGGCGTATCATTCCCCACTCCTTCGAAATCATCTTGTCCTGAAGGTGTGGTCTTGAAAAATTTCTCTTGATTCTGGGATCCCATATCTTAGTCCTATCTTCCACTCCCATAGTTCTCTTGTCTTCCGCTACCGCAACCAACACCTTTTTCCTCTTCCGCCTTCCACTACCTTGGACATAACACAACATAATTCTTCCACCTTCCGCTACCCATGCCGTAACACTCCTCACTCCTTCAAAAATCACCTTGCCCTCAAGGTGATACGAAGAATATACAGATTGAGAATCCGCTAATTCCTCACTTAAATTCAAATTTATTTCGCCCAAACGACCATCAAATTCACGACAACCCACAACAATCTCTTCTATACTTTTTTTATTTTCTGAATATTCTTCAAACTTGCTATGAACTTCATTACTCTCACCAATATCGAAAACATCATCGCGTTATTAACCACATCAATACCAATATATTCATCAATTATATGCTTTTTCTCCTTCTTTTCAATTGCCTCAAAACGAGCCTCGACTATATGGGATAAGGAAAAGGCTTCTCCTAAAGTTGTAGGTCGTGCCCTCAACAGTTCTATTTGTAATGTCAGTTTAAGTCCGGAGATATAAAACGATGTAAGTAAAGATTCAGAGATCCCTATTACTCTATTTGCAAGTACCACAAATGCACTCTCATATTGGGCCACCGTACCCATTTGCAAAAGCTTAGAGAGTGCGTTTTTCGCGTCCTGATCGCTGCCGCCTAATTCCATGAATAATAACTTGAAGAACAAAAAAAAATTCTGATGAATAGTGCCGATGAACAGTACACGTGAATAGTACCCGATGAACAGTAACTTTTTTTTTTTTTTTTTTTTTTTTTTTTTTTTTTTTTAATTGGAACCCTAATCAAAAACCCTCTCAACGAGAGTTCTCAATGAAAGCACCAATTGATTCCCCACTCCATCAAAACCACCTTGCCCTCAAGGTGTTGTCTTAAAACATTCTATTGACTTTCCTAAAGACACATGAAAATAATCCTAAACAAAGACATGTAAATAAAGATAGATTATATGACATAATCTTTATGCCATACGTTTGGACTTCTTGAGTCATTTGGGCAGTCCATCCTCCTGCAACATTGGCGCAATCCGGGATCCCATAATCTACTTTGAATTGCAGCCTTCGCCTTTTTCCTCTTTCGCTTTCCACTACCTTGGACATAACACAACACCATTCTTTCATCTTTTGTTGCCCCACGACTCTTTTCGCGATATACCCGTTTTAAACAAACAACCAAACTCTCGTCGGAAACATCTCTACCCTCCAACATCTTAATCACAAATTCCTTGATTAAACCTAAATTTATATCATCTATACTATTATCAGAGATACCACCTCTATCCTTAAGTAGTGATATCACTATATTCGACTCATCTTCGTCAACCCTACATGCTTCACCACCACCCACAACAACATCTTCCACACTTTCTTTATTTTCTGAAAATTCGCTAAACTTACTACGAACTTCCATGCTTTTCACATTACTATCACCAATATCAAAAACATCGTTTGTCACGCTACTAACCTCAACAACACCAATATCTTCATTAGCATCTAAGGACTCTTTAATCACATATGGAGCTTCTTCACTTGGCCATGATAGAACGATATCTATTTTCTCTTCAATATTCAGCTTTTTCCCTGCAATTATCTCAAAACGAGCCTCCATTATACGGGCTATGAAACAGGCTTCTCCTAAAGTTGTAGGCGCTAACCTTAATAGTGCACATTGTAGAAGCGGTTTAAGTCCCGAGATATAAATCGATTTAAGTAAAGATTCTGAGATCCCCGTTACTCGATTTATGAGTATCTCAAACTCACTCTAATATTTGGCCACCGTACCAATTTGCAAGAGATTATATAGTGCGTCCCGATCGTTGCTGCTCGATGCCATGAGTAACTCAAAGAACTATAACCTTTTTTTTTTCTTTTTTTTTTAAAGAAACCACAATTCTTTCTGCTTGCTGTCAATCAGAAATAGAAATAATTCTTTGTGCTAACATCAATAAGATACAATAATTATTCAATTAGAATAATAAAGCCCCAACAATTCTGTTTTTGCTTGCTACGTCAATCACCAAGAGAAATATCAATCAGAAACAATAATTATTCAATTAGAATAATAAAGCCCCAATAATTCTTCTTTTATATGCTAGCGATGATTACAAAACAAGAATAGCTTAATAGCTCTTCGTTGTGAAACTTTTTTTTTTTTTTTTTTAACCCTAATTAAAAACCCTCTAAACGAGAGCTCTCAATGAAAGCACCAATTGATACGACCCCGGTTAGGGGCTGTATCGGGATAAGGCACCACTTTTAGCGTGTGCGAGCTCCTTAAGAAATAGAAGAGAAGAACAAGAGAATTATTGATCTTAAAACTTTGATTGAATTATTCATAATAATGATTCGGTATATATAACCGAATAACCCTAGCTTGTAAAACAAGCCAAACATAAAGATATATCTAAACAATGACAGTTTCCTAATACGACACAAACACATATCCTAAATAAATGTAACATGACATAAAGCTCGGGGCGTATCAATGAGCACGTACCTTATTGGCTTATTGTGAATGTATAGCAATTGTTGTGTGGATTTCTAATTCGTTTTTTCTTATTGGATGATTATAACGCTTCAATCTAGTCACATATCAACATCTACATTTCTAGTACCATCTACACCATGCCAACGGACGCCAAATTATAATGCAGCACCTGAAATTTAGATATCCAACACCATCTCTAATGGACCATCTAAATTGAACCACAAAAAGATTTGATAAACTTCACGGAATTTTGTACAATGGAGGCATTAGTGGAACTTGAAGAACACTTATATGGCACAACTTCAGACTTGAGAATGCAACTTTGAGGACTAAAGATGACCAAACACTCTATTAGCAAGCTAGCAGTATTTCTTTTCTTTGACCCGTGTGGGACTCGAAACGTAAACAAAGTTTTCGGAAACAGTAAGTAGAGGTTTCTGGTAAACTGAAATTGGAATTTAAAGGGGTTGCTATCCAATTATCCGAGAGGTTCTTACAATTGTATACAAATATTTGGTCATAAGTAGGTGTTCTTGACCTTCAGGATGCATGTCATTATTCTTGTGGAACATATATTTTTGGGCTACATAGATATCACTTGCACTATGGACTCTAGTGGTCTTTTATACTTGGTGTATCAAGTTCTTGGTTTCATTAGTATTTGGAACATATACTTGTGGGTTACATATATGAGTTTATCTGTTATGAGCTGTTTTTCACCTTTGAAAAAAAAAAAGAAAAAAAAAAGGGATAAAAGTAGCTTTTTTAAATTGTTGGCATTAATCTCATCTATTAGATCAAACAAAAATGGAGGTTGGAGATTAGTCCTCAAATGATCTTAAATCTATAATTATTTAAACACTAAATATTGTCTAACGGTCGTTAGTACTTAACGGAATTGACTAACTAGCAAAGAAAAGGGACTAGAATGTAAATAGAAGACAAGAAGGTTCCGGAACAACACATAGGGGTGTTTGGCCGGTCGAACACACAAAGCGAGGGGGTTCCCCTTGCCCTAACTTGTCTTCTAAGTTTACATTCACTATAAATACAAAACCAAGGGTCATTGTTTTGCTTCTTTTGTACACACACATAACCCTAAAGTTTTTTCTCTTCTTTTCTTTGCTAAAACCGCTCGAACAAACACCCATAGGGTTTTGGTCGATTTTTTTTGTTGCATAACATAAGTGTTTTCTTGATCTTGCAATCACTTTAATTTGTTATTAATTTGTGTGTAAAAGAACGAGGTAATTACTCACTATAGTAATTATCAAGGGATCGAATAACAAAACGGTAAGGGGTTATTCATTGATTCATCTTTACACTCATTCAAGGTTTGTTGAAGTGATTCATGTTTAGCTAGAATCCAAAAGTACGTTCTTGTTTATGTTTAAGTTAATCTATTATATGTTATAATTGATCCTACGCTTCCTCATACGTGACTATAATTTGTTTAGTTTATATGATTGTCATGGTATTTAAATTCTAACACTGTATCGAAGTGTCTGTCTATCATCTATTAAAAGATGAAATAATTTTCTTCGGGATTGTTATTTTTTGTCGCTCAGTATTTAGCCGTTTGTAATATACCATAATATATTCAATAAAATGGGTGGTAAATAAGTTCTTTTTAGTTAAATGGAAAAATAAGTGGCTGGGAATTTTTTATTTGATATTTACTTTTGTTTTAAGTTATCTTTTGATAGTGCGGAGTATTTATGAAAAACTTCATGTAATGGGGTACAAAGGAAAAAAAAGTTGAGAACATATATTTACGGCTGATGTTACCGACATTGAATGTTGTTTTTGCGTTTAACATCCAACACCAAGACACACCAACAACAAATATACTAGTCTCAACCTATGTGAGGTATATGCACTAAGGTATATAAGAAAGCCAAATTTTAATTCTTCAACCAATGTGGGACTACAATCTTAGTTTTCACTACTAATTTTTTTCTTTGCAAGCTGCAGGCTACAATTATCTGGCCTTTACTAAGTGAGAATTATACTAAAATAACTTTAGTAATCTAAAGAAATCTAAAAAAAAAAAAAAAAATAGTAAACTTCAAAATACATCCATGTGGTTTACCCAATTTCACACATACATCTCTCTCGAAAAAGTTGCAACAAATACATCCTTCCGTTAGTAAAAGTGAACCAATATACATCCACGAGGACGAACGATGCAAATGTTGTGTCGTTAACTTGGACACGTGGCAGTTAAGTAAGGTAAGTCTGTAATTTTATGTTTCATACCTACTTCAAATCATAAACCCAAATCATAAACCAAATAAATGAACAAATAGGTTTTTTCTTAAGAATATATTTTTCTGATATGAGCATCTTTTTTATTTATATGAAGTATGAACAAATAAATGAACAAATAGGTTATTGGCTCATATTTCAATGAATTTAGTTTCAACAAATTCTTTACTTATAAGACATATATCACTGAAACATTTTAACGATTTACATCTTCATATACTATGTTTTGCATATACATTTTGATTAGTAGGTGACTTGATATGTTTGTGATCTAATTTTTTAAGGTTCATGATAGTTGTCAACTGTTTTAAAGCGTTTATCATCATGATGTTTTGTATATTGCTTTTTCAGCAAATTTTGTCATCACTAAAATAGTCTTGGAACACATGATCAACGTCAGCCAAATAATCTTTGTCAAGCTTTCATCCTTTCTTTGTGGCCTTGCAAATTTGTTTCTTTTTAGCAAATTGTGCATTTAAACAATTTTGTATCTTTTTGTATCCTCACTTTAAAAGATAAGCTGTATAGATATATTATCTTTTATCCGTGTTAACAATAAATTAGTTCTATGTATAATTGACCTAATGATTATTTGAGTAAGAGGATTGATACGAGTTCTTAAAATTTGTTCCTGTCTATCCTCCTACCGGTACAATAAATGTCAACTCAATTCCTTTCATACATTTTGCATTATGTAAAAGTTTTACTTATATAATAATTATAATACCCGTGTATGCACGAGTTTTCACATAATTTTTTCATTGTATATTAATATCGATTAATATTATATATATATTTTTGTTGGACGAAGTATTTGACTTTTTTTACCTGACATGGTGTTGAGGTTGATTTTGTTTAAATCTAACTATTAATATCATGTTTTAGGCATTATGGATGTTTGATACTCCGTAGCACGTAATGAATCTTGATTGCACGTAATGACTCTTGAACCCAAATTAAAACAAAAATTAAACTATTTAATTTTTAATAGATGAAAATACATTATTAAAAATTTTAGAAAAAACCCCGTGCGTGCACGGGTATTATAACTTTGTAAATGTATAGCAATTGTTGTGTGGATTTCTAATTCGTTTTTTTCATTTTCTTTTCTTTTTTTTTCTCTTTTTTTTGGGATAATCAAAACTTTATTGGATGATTATAACGCTTCACTCTAATCGCCTATCAACATCTACAATTCTTGTAGCATTTACACCGTACCAGCAAACGCAATGGTTTCAAATAGATTACAAATTGTCAAATTTACGCCAAATAATAATGCAACGCCCGAAATTTAGATATCCAACACCATCTCTAATGGACCATATAAATTGAGCCACCAAAAGATTTGATAGACACTTCACGAAATTTTGTACGATGGAGGTATTAGTGGAACATGAAGAACACTTATATGGCACAACTTTAGACTCGAACTTGCAAGTTGCAACTTTGAAGACTAGAGCTGACAGCTAGCAGGACTTTTCTGTGGCCCGTGTGGGACTCGAAACGTAAACTAAGTTTTCGAAAACGTAAATAGAGGTTCGTGATTTGTGATGGTTATTCTTATGGATCTGTTGCTATTCTTCGCACTTATTTTACCACGGTATAGTGAACTGTGGCTCTTTTTTATATGAATAATAATTTTACTACATCTATAGGTGTCACAAATACTTTTAAAAAAATAATGCACATATATAAAAGCTACACTTATACGTGTCACAAATATTTCCACACTTATAATTATAAACGTTTTTTGCAATTTTGCCACACTTTTAGATGTGGACATTCAAAAAATATTTCCACACTTTTAATCATAAAAATTTGGATAATATCTCCACAGCCAAAAAGATCCGTGTAGAACAATTTTTAATATAGAACCAATCAAGCAATTTTAGTCACTCATTTTTTTTATTAAAATAATAAAAAATAAACCTTCACCCTTTTTTTTAAAATTAAATATCTTGCAAACCGTAAATCGCTACGCGAAAAAAAAATATATCATCTTGACGAGAATTAAATTATCTTTATATAGACATCTATTGTTATATACTTTCGAAGAACTTTTTTTTTACGAACTTTTTTTTCTCAAAATTTCCGCCCAGAAAAATCATATATGATTTGTAAAAATCATATGTGATTCATTAAAATCAAATCATATGTGATTTTTACGAATCATATATGATTCGTAAGAATCATATGTGATTTGTAAAAATCAGATCATATCTGATGTTTACGAATCACATATGATTTTTTTGAGCGGAAATTTAAAAAAAAAAGTTCGTCGAAAGTATATAATAATGCATATCTATAGAAACATGATTTAATTCTCGTCGCGATGGTATTTTTTTGTAGCTTGAAAATTTACCGTTTGCAAAATATATTGATCTCAACTCTATCTCCACACTTATACGTGTAGAAAAATTTGTTACACCCATTATTACCACAAATGAGAAAGTGTGGACATTATAATTTTACATATTCTTAAACATAGCCATTTAGCCTTTAAAATGTGGAGAATTCCACTATTGCCCTCCTTCTATATACACATAGATATCACTTGCTCCGTGGACTCTTATGGTATTTTATGCTCGTTATATCATCACTACAACAAACGGGCCAAATGGTGAGGACTTTTTAAGCCTTTGGCGAGGGTATGTCCTCGCTAAAGTATTTGACTTTATTTGTTAAGAGTTGCTTTCCATGTATTACTAATCAGACTCACTCATCAAGTGTTCTTCATTTGAAACTGCAACTTTGAAGATTAGATATCACTTGCACCCGCTTTAGCACATTCTAAAAGCACACAAACAATCGTCTGATCATTCGGCTTCACACCCTCTACCAACATCTCCAAAAACATTGCCGACCCTTTTTCATACTCCCCATTCCGCGAAAAACCATGTATCATCATAGTCCAAGTAACCACATTCTTCTCATCCACACATCTCCAAAACCTCAACCGCGCTACCAACCTCTCCCGCTACCATCAACCCGTTAATCAAACAGCTTCACATCGACCCATATCTCACCCCCATCCCGTCAAACAACTCCACACCCTTCTCCCGTTAATCAAAACATTCGACAACAACACACTCGAACCCGACGTTTCATAAAAAACTTGACGCGTACTTTCCATAAGCCCGACCTACACATACACCTCCACCAAACAAACCAGCACAAACTCATCACTTATCATACCCAACCACCCCTCCTCTAATGCGCAAACCGCCTTCAAAACAAATGCGTAACTCAACCTGGCTAGCATTGTCCCCCTTAAACATTTCAAAAAAGAACCCAATTGAGGTCTTGTAAAACCCATTATCAAAAAGGGCGCGAATAAGCGCGTTGTAGACATAGACATTGGGGTTTTTCGTGGCGCGAAAGAGGGAAAGGGCGTAATTTAAAAGGTTGGGTTTTCGCAAAGAGGCGGAAATGAGTTGGGTTAGGGAAGTGGTTTTTTATTTATTTATTTATTTTTATTTATTTATTTATTTATTGGGTTTATGGGAATTGGGTTTGTGAAGAGACGATGTAGGGATATGGATTTACATTCGGCTCGTTATGTGTTTCGAGCTTGTTTCTTAGGCTCGGGCTCGCGCTTGAGCTCGATAAAAGCTGGACTCGATCGAGTCAAGCTCAAGCTCGAGATCAAGCACCCCTAGTTTGGTTGTTGAGGAAATGAATTCAACCACGGGTAGAATGTTAGTTAACTTGCTAATTGGTAATAAAGTCACTTTTTGACAACTTAAGTCCTTACCGTAGGGGTTGGCAACTCGAGTCTGGTTCAGGTTAGCAGGTTGATGGGTTGACCTGTTTAATTTATACTTTACACGAACTAGCATATTTAATAAACGGGTTAGAGGGTTGACCCGAACATGACCCGAAACCTATTTAGACTCAACCTGTTAATTTACGTGGCTGTCACATATATTTGTGAAAGAGCAACGAAGCAAACGGTTTATGGTCTAGCATTAACGCAATAACGATATATGAGTCTGCAAAACTTATATCATAAAGCACATATGATATTGTATTTTGTAACTTTCAATACCCATAAAAAAAAGTGAAAAAATTGTTGAAATTATATATATTAAATTGTCCGTCTATTGAAATATTTAAAATAATTGTATTCGAGATTGTGTATTTTTTGTTGCTTAACATTTAGGCTATTTCAATATAATATATTCTCACAATAGGGGGTAATTAAGTTTTTATTTAAATCAAAAAATAAATGGCTGAATTTTGTGTATTTGATATTATTTTTTTATTATTTTTTTTAAACTTACCTTTTGATAGCGTGGACTGACATGAAAAACTTCATGTGACGCATATAAACATATTTTCTTTGTTCAAATATTATAATTATAATAAGGTAATAACAAGAAAGAAAAAACATAAAAAAAGCTGGTTGAGAACATATGTTGTTTGTTGGCATGCATATGTTGATGTCGTTGTTTTTTTGTTTCAACATCAACGTCTCCACACATGAAAAACTTCATGTAACGCGTATAAACATATTTTCTTTGTTCAAACATTATAGTTATAATAAGGTAATAATAATAAAAATTAGAAAAAATTACACGGATGATCCTTGTGGTTTACACAGATTGCATGTTTAGTCCCTATTTCATTTTAAATACACTAGTCGTCTCTATTTTGTGAAACCTTGCACATTTTAGTCCCTAATTTGGATGGGCCGTTAGTTTGGCCGTTAAGTTATTTGCACTGTTAGTCATCCGTTAATATTTTTTGCACCATTAGTCCTCGTTTTCTAAAAAAATCCTCATTTTTTGCACCGTTGGTCCCTCCGTTAATATTTTGCACCGTAGTCAACCTTTTTACGTTTTCGTCCATTTTTTAACATTCTCGTCCGTTTTTTAAAAGTTTTCGTCTATTTTTTTACGTTTTTGTCCATCTTTTTATGTTTTCGTCCATTTTTTTATGTTCTCACCCGTTTTTTTATGTTTTCGTTAATTTTTTACATTTTCGTCTATTTTTTACGTTATCGTATGTTTTTTTACGTTTTCGTCCGTTTTTTCTAACGTTTTCGTCAATTTTTTACGTTTTTGTTCATCTTTTTATGTTTTCATCCATTTTTTTACGTTCTCGTCTATTTTTTTACGTTTTCGTCCACTTTTTCTTACGTTTATGTCAATCTTTTTACATTTTCATCAATTTTTTTTACGTTTTCGTCTGTTTTCTTATGGTTTTATCGGTTTTTGCTATTTTTTTACGTTTTCGCCTATTTTTTGTGATTAAGTAAGTATACTAAAAGAAAATTTGACATTTGATAAAAATGACTCCGTTTTGATTTTAAATCACAATTTTAACCCCTTTCTGGTCTGAATTATCAAAAGTGTAAAACACGAAAGTTGTCCAAAATAATACTTTACATCACGACTCGCGAGATTTTAACTAGAAAATGCAAAACAAGGGATGTTTAGTACAAAAACTTAAGCCATTTTTTTACCAAGACTCGCGATGGTAGTAAACATCCCTTGTTTTACATTTTCTGGTTAAAATCTCGTTTGTCTTTATGTAAAATATCATTCCGGGCAACTTTTGTGTTTTACAATTTTGATGATTCTGACCAAAAGGGGGTCAAAATTATGATTTAAAATCAACACAGACACATTTTTATCAAATGTCAAATTTTCTTTTAGTATACTTAATTACAAAAAATAGGCAAAAACGTAAAAAAAATGGCAAAAACCGATAAAAACATAAGAAAACAGGCAAAAACGTAAAAAAATAGACAAAAATATAAAAAGATTGACAAAAACGTAAAAAAATGGACGAAAACGTAAAAAAATTGGCGAAAACGTAAAAAAATGGACGAAAACGTAAAAAGATGGACAAAATGTAAAAAAATGGACGAAAATGTTAAAAAAACAGACGAAAATGTAAAAAAAAAACGGATGAAAACGTAAAAAAAACAGACGAGAACGTAAAAAGATTGACAAAAATGTAATAAATGGACGAAAACGTAAAAAAAAACGGACGAGAACGTTAAAAAATGAACGAAAACGTAAAAAGATTGACAACGGTTCAAAATATTGTCGTAGGGACCAACGGTGCAAAAAATGAGGACTTTTTTAGAAAATGAGGACTAACAGTGCAAAAAATATTAACGGATGACTAACGGTGAAAATAACTTAACGGCCAAACTAACGGCCCATCCAAATTAGGGACTAAAATGTGCAAGGTTTCACAAAATAGGGATGACTAGTGTAATTAAAATGAAATAGGGACTAAACATGCAATCTGTGTAAACCACAAGGACCATCCGTATAATTTTTTCTAAAAATTAAAAAAAAAAAAAAAAAAAAAAAAAAAAAGTTGAGAGAGGCATTCAATGATTATTGGCATTTGATGCAATTCATGTTGCTTTTTTTGTTCAACATCAACGTCACCCCACACCAACAACAAATATATACCAACCCCAACCTATATGAAGTATATGCACTAAGGTATATAAGCAAGCTAAAGTTTGTTTTTTCAATCAATGTGGGACTACAAACTTAGTCTTCACCCCTAATATTTTTTTTTTCTTTGCAAGCTGCAGGCTACAAGTGTTTGGACTTTACAAAGTGAGGATTATTTAAAAGTAACTTTAGAAATAAAAAATCGCAAAAAGAATGATAATAAACTAACTTCCTATGCATTCAGTGAGTTGAATGAGCACATAGCTTATTGGAAATGTATAGCAATTGTTGTGTGGCGGATTTCTGATCCGTTTTTTTCTTATTTTTTGGGATAATCAAACTTTATTGGATGATTATAACGCTTCACTCTAATCGCATATGAAAATCTACATTTCTTGTACCATTAACACCATACCAGCAAACGCAAGGTTTCAAATAGATTACAACTGTCAAAATTTATAACCAATCACGCCAAATAATATGCAACGCCTGAAATTTAGATATCCGACACCATCAGTAATGGACCTTCTAAATTGAGCCACCAAAAGATTTGATAGACACTTCACGGAATTTTGTACGTTGGAGGCATTAGTGGAACATGAAGAACACTTATATGGCACAACTTTAGACTTGAACTTGCAACTTTGAAGACTAGAGCTGACCAAATACATCACACTATATTAGTGAGCTAGCAATATTTCTATTCTGTGACCTGTGTGGGACTCGAAACGTAAACAAACTTTTCCGAAAAAGTAGGTAGTGGTTCGTGATAAACTGAAATTGGAATTTAAAGGGGTTGTTATCTAATTATCCGAGAGGTTCTTACATATACAAATATTTGCTCAAAACTGGGTTCTTACATATACAATTATTTCATATTTACATTGTCCTCCTTCAATATGCACATAGATATCACTAGCTCTATGGACTCTAGTGGTCTTTTATACTCGCTATATCAAGTTCCTTGTTTCATTAATACTTGGAACATATACTTGTAGGCAATATATATGAGTTTATCTGTTATGAGCTGTTAACTCCTCGATAATTTGTCCCTTAATATCGAATTTTGCAGTCTCTGGTTCCGATGCTACTCCTCTTGCGTAACTTTCATTATTCCTTTCCATGCATTGCTCCATGGTAAGGGTATTGATGCTTGTATCATCATGCGACTCCGTATCTGAATCTGAATGCTCACAAAAAGAAAAGAGATTATGAATAGAAATAGGAGTATTATTTCTTTCTGCGCGAAATTGCCTTTCGGGGTCTTCTTAAGGTGTTGCCAAAAAAGGTTTGACACTTCTATTCTTGTATCCAGACATTATAAAATAAAATAAAATAAAACTTAAATAAATATCTTATTAGCTCAATCAGACTCACTCATTAAAACATATATTTATGCTTTTCTTTATATTATTAGTGTCTGCAATTAGCAAAAATCATGTATTCATCGTGTTAGGGGGTGCTTGGTTGTGGCATTGTGGGTTAAAAAAGGTAAGAAATGGTACGGGTAACGATCGTTGGTGATTTGTAATTCACAACTAGGTAGGTAGAGAAGCATTATCCATAAAATTGGTGATAATGAATTTAACTAATTACTAACTACACTAAAATAACAAACATTTTAATGTTCAAAATCACATAATTTCCGGAATATTTTGTTGTTACAACATACATAGGATTCAAACTGCATTTTGTTAATTTAAATAGAGTAAATAGCAAAAATCGTTTGACCAATTTGCATGTTTCGTCCAACACATTTCGAAACTGCAAGGATCGTCCCTAAAGTTTGGCCCGTGTGCATGTGTCGTCCCTAAAGTTTGACCCGTGTGCATGTATCGTCCCTAAAGTTTGACCAATTTGGGACGATATATGCCCCAAAGGTTAACTTTAGGGACGTTCCTTGCAGTTTCGAAATGTGTAGGACGAAACATGCAAACGAGCAAAACTTTAGGGACCCGGTCACTAAATTTACTCATTTAAATATTACTAGCAGGGTATCCGCATGATGTGGCGGCGGGTACCCGGTCACTAAATTTTCTGGCAAATGTGATGTTATCTGGTCATGCTTTTTAACAAGTAATTTACGAATAACAATTACTTTAGTTAAGATAGCAATGTAATTGCATGTAGTTAAAAGGTTATGTGATTGTCAAAAGTTTATAGATCGTTTAAATGGGCTGTAAAGGGCTGTTACAAATTTACGAATTTAATTCACTTAATTTTCTAGAGGTGTGCAACAAGCTATTTGAATTTCTGTAATTGGCAAGTGTGTAGGCTGAATTTAATACACTTAATTTAATACACGTAGATTCAATGTCGTAACGTGAAAATAAAAAACATAAAAGTTCTAACAACTAAAAAGTGCTGTGTCATTATCTACGTATTTGTAATAAACTTTTGAATTTAGCACATACACACGACAATAATACACCAACAACAAACACATTGTTTTAAAACCCGGGTTTTTTATTGACCCGGTCAAATGACCGATTCACCGGGTTACTGGTTCAACCGGTTCGACTACCAGATCAAACCGGTTTTATGTCAAAAGAAAAAATTACCCATATTTAAACTTTGAAGTGTCCATATATAGAGGAAGAAAGTATCAAATATTATCCATAATTTTTTAGCATCATGTTCTATCACAACTTGTGTTGTCTTATCAGCCATCACCCAAACCGATATTTGGTTTTCTTTTTTCCCATTCCTATAAACCGAAGAAAATCTAACAAAACACCAGCACCCTCAAACAGTCACACATCATCATTTTATACCACCATAGTCGACCACCGTATAATGCTACTCTACGTCAACATACAAGAAACCGAAATCGGTCGATCTTTAACAAGCTAGAAAGTGTACTGTTAATACAAAAGTAGGGGCTTACCTTGTTTGGACTCCTGCTCTCGTACCAATTAGAACTTTAGTGCTTTTGAAACCTGCGCACTAAGAAAGTAAACAACACCGTTAGGCTTATCGTGGGATTGTCTCCCACGATTAGACTCCGGCGTGAGAGTAAGTAATCGGTTTTTAGGGTTTGTAGAAGAGTTAGGGATTGTGTAAATCGTACCTTTTAATGAGAATATATCATTCTATATATAGGGCGCAGAAACCGTGTAGGTTTCTTGCTCCTTACTCTTCGCACTCGTGGTGCTTATCTTAGGTAAGGATATCTATCCGTGGATAGAGGATCCTTATCCCTTAGTTATGCGTATCGGTTGGGCTTTGGGCTTCGTGAGCCCATGCCGTTGGTATTAAAGGCCCAAGTCATTTGTCATGATAACCCACTCGTGGTGGGTTTGGGCTTAGTAATGTCTATAATTTAGGCTCGTGACCCAACTATAGGCTATACGTCATCATGTTCCCCCAGTCTAGTGTGCGCGGCACGTAGTCGCGGATACTAGACTAAAGGAACGAGCGGTAAGCGTGGCGGGAAGAAATTAAATATTTCCCGCCCAAATGATAGGAACAATGAACCTAGTCCCAAATATCACAAAGTGTGCCTCGAGAAACGGGGGGGCTATCCACGTGTGTCTCGGGAAAAGGGGGAAAGTGCTTGTACTCTTCACCTCCCAGCCACACGTTCGTGAGTGGATTCCACGTGGCATCCCATTTAGGGTTTCTTAGTCTCTTATATAAAGCACCGCTCCCATTTCACTGTGTTTCACACAGTTAAAACGTTTTTTCACCATTTTCAGATTTTTTTGAAAGCTTTGTCTCTCCTCGATCCTCTGTATACGTTAGGTAACTGTGCGTGCGCAATAATTTACCAAACCTTATTTATAAAATGGTTGCTCAATTACACGACTTTCGCTCTAGGCTGGATGAGGATGATGTACGTCAGTTTTCCTCTGACTTCTTCATTCCTCTCGACGTCCACCCCGAAGCACCAGACGTGGATGCGTGCATTGCTGATTTCCCCGATTGGAAAATTGGCTTGTATACACGCTTTTTTAATTACGCGAATCATCGTGTGCCCATTTCTGTCTTTTTGAGCAACGTGCTCAATCATTACCAACTCCATATCTCACAGCTGCACTGTATAGGTGCGGCTAAGGTATCAAACTTTGAGATTAACTGTCGGTTATTGGCTATCAATCCGACGGTTGACCTTTTTCGTGCATTTTACCACACAACGTGGTCGCACGGATGGATTTTGTTTGCCAAGCGCGCAGGGCGCCTCCAATGTTATGAGGAGAAGGTAGATTCTCTACGGCATTGGAGAGAGTACTTCTTTTGGGTAGATGATGTGGTATTTCCGTCGCGCTTTGAGTTCTATACTCAAAGGTCGCTACCGAGGGATGAGCGTCCTATCCCTGGTTCTTACAGTGCTGCGGATGCGGACATAATTGATGCTAACCGCATTCCCATTAACTCCTATCCTGAGGAGTTCTTGGTGCATATGGGGCTGAGCCAAAATTATTTTGATGGTGCGAACGAGGTTCCAACCTTTCTTGATGAGGACAGCCAGGGTGGGTGCTCATCCTTTTATTGCATCTATAACGTAAGTGTTTTGCTATCAATCCTTTGAATAACTAACTTTGTTCTTTTGTTGCTTTTCTTTTGTGTGTCGCAGAGATGGATTTGTTCTCTGTTGTAAAGCTGAAGGAACCAAAGCGTGTAACGATAGGGGTGCGCCCCCTGAGGGAGGGTGAGCAACCCGTATTACAGGCCACGGCGGGGCACTTGACTACTTTTGCGGCTGTTACGCAGCAAGACTCTCCTCCTGCAGCTGTGCTTGTCGCGCCAGTGCAGGTTGGTCCTCCTACTGAGGAGAGGTCTCCCGTGGAGGAAGAGACGCATGTTGAGGCGTCTAACAGCGTGGAGATTTTGGAGTCCACGGAGGTCCGCAAGAAGAAGCGCAATGAAGCGTCTTCTGGTGGTTATGTCGTTGGTACCTCCAATAGGAGATGTCGTTTGATCGGTGAAGATGAGTCGGACGCGCCAGACGAGATGTCTGCTACTAGCGCACAGAAGAATCGGGCCGACTCTCCACCACTTGTGTAAGCATTTTCGAATGTAACCATTTTCTCTTGTTTTATATATATCCGCGTACTAACCTCATCTTCTTTATCTCATAGGGATCATGCTGCAGAGGCTGACGCGGTGTTTGTTGATCGTGCCGCGTCGCCCAAGGTTGTTGATGTAGAGGAGCCTTTGAAGGCTACGGCGCAGATGTCTGCGCAGGAGTTGGTTGAGGAGCTTGCTGGTGTTGCTACCCGCCAGGCTGAGTTGGTCACTCAGCTAAAGGCGCGGGCCGTCGTTGAGGGAGGCAGCCTTGTTCTGAGGGATGAGCAGATTGCGCAGCTGAAAGCGCAATTGGCGGAGGCTCAGGCAAAGGTATTAGCTGCCGATGAGCGCGCCAAGAAGGCGACTGAGGAGAAGCTGGTAGTTTTGGCTGAGCTACAGCGCGAACATGGGGAGTCGCAGCAATATAAAGGTGACCTTGCCTGGGGGGTAAAATACTTAGAGGAGAGGAAGAATGAGCTCTGCGGTGAGCTTGCTAAGTTTGGCAAGAAGGTTGAGGACTCTGTGGAGGCGCAGGAAGAGAAGCTGCGTCGTCTCAGCATAGAGTATGATGAGGAGCTGTATCCCCATCTGATGTCGACTATTGCAGAGCGCAGGTACTTGTTGTACCTTAATTTCTTTATATATTTTGTGTTTCTTTTCTAATGCCTTTGTCGTTGTTTTCGCAGGTGGTTGATCAGCCATGGCTTGCGCTTGGCTGCCGTGGGGACTTTGGAGTCCTCAGAGGTTGTGAACGTCTTTGGGAGGGTGGTGGAGTGCGCCGTTGCTCGTGGCAAGACGCAGGCCATTGAAGAGTTGGCTGAGGCGCAATTGCTCAAGGTATCTCCCTCTGAGGTTCCTGAGTATAATGATGATGCATACGACGAGCTTGTGTAGGCGATGGAAAAGATGAGGCTCTTTGAGCTTCCCCATATTGCGCAGCTGGAGCGCGACCAAGATTATCCCATCCGAGTAATCATGCAGGGATTAACACTTGGGAGGCATATAGCCGAAAATGCAGAGGCCAAGGCTGATTTCTTCTTAAAGCCTGATGAGTCCCAACTGCAGGTTCCGGTGTTTGCGCGACCACGTGATATCCGAAACCCCTTCGCACTTGAGACGGAGGTGCCACTGAAGGAAGTTTTGGAGCGCCACGAGGAGAGGGCGGCCAAGAAGAAAGGTCTTAAAGGAAAGGCCACTCTCTGCGATGTGGGTGCTGCACATCTTCCTAGGTCAGATGGTGTTGCCGTCAGTGTGGCGACCGTGTCACAAAGGGATGCATTAATGTTGAGGAAGCTGCAAGAGTCAGGAAGCTCAGCTGTGCTAGAACCTTCCACGGAGCATGTCCATAGTGTGTAGATGTGTATAACTCGTAGTTATAGCTTTTTGTAAAAACTCGTAGTTTTTGGTAAATAAAAATATTGGACTCTTTTGTGCACATATGTTGTTTTGTACTTAGATTTGTTCCTTGTCTTTATTACGTGAAAGACTTATCTAGAGTATCAAATGTGCAAGTAATATCTTGTATTTGAGCCCAAAATTTGTTTGTTAAGTTCGTGACTTAGGAAACGTTTGCGGTCCATAACCTTATCAAACGTGCGAGTAAATGAGTAGCGTACTACGTTTATCATTATTGGTGGCCAAGTGTTTTGGTTTATTAGTTCGTTTTCAACTTGTTGTTGCGCATTCGTTGTGAGATACGTACTAAAGTCATGAGCTTGTATGAAGTTAGTGTACGAACTTAGGAGTCAATTGTTTTGAACCCATGTGGTGGAGTGCAGCGTGCTGCGAGTTCCATTATGTAGGAGTCAATTGTCTTGAGTCCATGTTTTGTTAAACGCGCACCGTGTGCAATAAAGTACATCCATCGTGGGATGTACTTATGAACTTACTCCAACGTCTTGATAGTAAGGTGTTTAACAAGGATGCGTGATCCGATGTTGACGGGTTTGCAACTCTCTTACTCAACGAGTACTTTAGTAGGTTTACTCATCCTGTCTGCCCTCGTGTGGTCTTAATATGTGCATGCACGCCATGTAGGAAATAATATAAACAGAATTGAAACATAAATAGATAATGTAAGCAATAATGTTGAACTGTGTTGTAGAGTTAGCTAAAAACCACAACGTTTTATTAATTGTTGCAATTGCAGAAATAACAACTTCCTAAGAAAAAGAAGGAAAAAATAAATACACCAACATTTATTGAGCTCTTACTAAAGTGCGGATGTATCAGTGTGTGGCTCGTGGCCTAAAGATAGCATCTCTTGAGATTGCAAATGTTCCAGGTGTGTGGTAGCTCGTGGCCTTTCATATCGCGCACTCTGTACGCACCGTCGCCTAATGCCTCTATGACCTCGTAAGGCCCTTCCCACTTTGGTCCGAGCTTGCCCGTGTCTTCTGCGTGGCTGGCATCGTTGGCGCGGTATACAAAGTCCCCTGGTTTGAAAGAAGTGCTTCTGACGCGTGCATCATAATACTTTTTCATCTTTGATTTGTATCTTGCTTTGCGAATAGCCGCCCGTTTGCGTCGTTCTTCCAACAGATCTAAGTCAATGCGTCGTTCATCATCGTTTGTTGCGATGTTAACTTCCGATGTACGGATTGTTGGCATTCCAATTTCTGCTGGTATAACAGCTTCTGTTCCGTAGACAAAAGAAAAAGGTGTATCGCCATTGCTGACTTTGATTTCTGTGCGGTGAGCCCACAAAACATGAGATAATTCATCTACCCATCTTCCTTTATGTCTGTCCAAGCGCGCCTTAATTCCTTCACCCAGGCTACGATTCGCGCGTTCTACTAATCTATTTGTTTGTGGATGTTTAACTGACGTGAAGTGCTGTGTGATGTTTAACTGCGCGCACCAATCTTTGAATGGGTTATCACAGAATTGTTTTCCGTTGTCCGAAATAATTTCTCCAGGTAGGCCGAAGCGGCATACAATGTTGTCCCAAACGAACCGTTTGACCTGGTTGCCTGTGATACTTGCTACTGCTTTCGCCTCGATCCATTTGGTGAAGTAGTCAATGGCGACAATGAGGAACTTGAGTCCTCCTGCCGCGACTGGAAAGGGTCCAGCAATGTCAATTCCCCATTTGTGGAATGGCCATGGTGAGGTGATGGGTGTTAGCTCATGTTGTGGCCGACGCGGGATGGGTCTATGGACTTGGCAGTCGTTGCATCTTCTAATCATGTCTCGCGCGTCGCGGTGCATGGTAGGCCAATAGTATCCGGATCGCAAAGCGCGCGCTACAACAGACCGTGGTCCTGAGTGCATGCTGCAAGATCCAGCGTGGATTTCCCGGAGTACGTAATCTGCCTGAAGAGGTCCGACGCACCTGATCCATGGTTGTAGGAATGAACGCCGATATAGGATACCATCTCGAAGTTCGAACCTCTGCGCTGCGCGCCGTATCCGTCGAGCGTCCTTTTGTTCCTGGGGGAGTGTTCCCTTACTGATAAAATCCATGATGGGTGTCATCCATGTGGGATTTTCTTCCTCTATTACTGTGGATACTTCCATCTCAGAGATGGATTTGTTTTTCAAGGTTTCCACCAATACCTGCTTGGACAGGTGTGCAAAGCTTGTGGATGCGATTTTACTAAGCGCATCGGCTTTTTTGTTTTCTCCTCGTGGGATTTGTTTGTTGGAAAACTTGTCAAAATTCTTGATCAAGGATTTGGCTTTATCGAGGTATTGGATCATGTGTTCTTCTTGAGCCACATACTCGCCTAATACGTGGTTGGCTACTAGTCGTGAATCCACATTAGCTTCTAGGTTGCGTATACCCATTTGATTTGCTATGCGTAGTCCAACCAGTAATGCTTCATATTCAGCCTCATTGTTTGTGGCTATGAACTCAAAGCGTAGGGCGTAAGTGTGCTCTGTTCCATCTGGGCTTGTAAGGATAAGACCTGCGCATGAGGATCCATCTGTAAATAGAACCCATGGTTCTTGTAATGGTACTTCAATCTTTGGTGATGGAGTATCATCATCTGGCTTCTCGATAATGAAATCAGCCAGTATCTGTCCTTTGATCGCGGTGCGCGGCCTATAGGAGATATTATGTTCGCTCAATAACACACTCTACTTTTGAAGTCGCCCTGATGCGTCAGGTTTAGAGATAACCTGCTTGATGGGTTGGTCCGTGATTACAGCTATCGGATGCGCTTGGAAGTACCTGCGCAGTCTTTTAGCTGCGAATACTAGAGCTAGGACCAGTTTCTCCATAGCGGTGTAGTTAGTCTCTGTCTTCTTGAGGGCTTTGCTTACGAAGTATATAGGTGTTTGAACAGAGTTTCTGTCTGTCAGTAGTACCGCGCTGACTGCTCCATGGGTCGCTGAGAGATACATGATCAATTCTTCCCCTTGTCGGGGTGCGACAAGCTTTGGTAGCTCTGCTAGGTTTTGTTTCAGCTGTTGGAAGGCTCCTTCTGCTTCTGGAGTCCATAAAAAATCCCCCTTCTTTGTGCACTTCGTGAGTGTTTTAAAGAGAGGAAGTGATTTCTCCGCTGATTTGGACAAGAATCGGTTCAGCCCAGCTAATTTGCCGTTTAATGACTGGACCTCTTTTAGTGTGCGCGGTGAAGGTAGTTCGATAACCGCTCTTGTCTTTTCTGGACAAGGTTTAATACCATCGGGTTCTATTAGATATCCAAGAAACATGCCTTCTGTTGCCCCAAAAGTGCACTTCTTAGGATTCAATTTCATGTTTATTCTTCCCAATGTTTTAAACGTCTCCTCTATGTCGCGCACCAGTTCCTCTTCGGTATGGCTTTTTATGACTAGGTCATCAACATAGACCTCCAAATTGCGGCCTACTTGCTTCTCAAATGCATTATCCACTAACCGTTGGTATGTGGCTCCTGCATTTTTTAAGCCAAAGGGCATTTTTGTGTAGCAATACACCCCTTGGCTCGTATGGAAAGCTGTTTTTTCTTCATCCTCCTTGGCCATTTGAATTTGGTGGTATCCTTTGTACGCGTCTAGGAAGCACTTAAAAGGATACCCGCACAGGGATTCTACTTTCCAATCGATTTCTGGTAGTGGGTAGCAGTCTTGTGGACATGCTTTGTTGAGATCGGTGAAGTCCACGCACATTCTCCAGCTACCATCGCTTTTCTTTACCATTACTGGGTTGGAAAGCCAATCGTGGTAATAAACCTCTCGCATGATCCCTGCGTCCACGAGTTTGTGTACTTCCTCTAGGATAGCTTTTGCGCGTTCTGGAGCTTGGCCACGTTTTTTCTGGTGTATTGGAGTATATCCTTGTCGGATTTCGAGCTTATGTTCAGTAATGCCTCTTGGCACTCCGGTCATGTGTTTAGGTTCCCATGCAAAAATGTTGAGGTTCCTTTGCAATAATGCGCACACAGCTGCTCTGCCCTTGTCGGACAGTGATCCCCCAATTGATATCTCTTGGTCAGGGTAATCTGGGTGGATTGCAACTTTCAGGTTTGTCACCTTGGTCGTGTGCTGTTCTGGAGCGCGCGGAATTTCATTTGCTACTATGTTGCATTCTCTTAGAGATGCGGTAGTGTTATAGAGGGTGACGATCCCTCCTTCCACTGGGAACTTGAGCATCCCATGTGCGGTGGATGGGACCACGCGCATAGCGGATATCCCTGGTCTCCCAATAATGTCATTGTATGATGAGGGAGACCTGATCACCATGAAGTTCATCCAAGCCGTTGTAGAATGGTATTCATTACCAATGACTACCAGTATGCGTAACTGTCCCATGGGCCAAATTTTTTCACCTGTGAATCCAGTCAGCGACGTCGTGGCCGGAATTAACTGGTTTTGTATCTCAGGCTTTAGCCTTCTGAAGCAGTGTTCATACATGATGTCCGCGGATGCTCCTCCATCGACATACATGCGGTGGATCTCGTGACCTCCCGCTTGTATCTCAATGGTGAGTGGTTCGATTACTGCGTTGTCCGCAGTGAGGGTGGGGAAAGAGATATGGTTTCCCTTGGAAAACCTTTGGCTGACTTTTTGTTTCGTACTTCGCTGCCATGATTGTATCATGTATATTGTGTCAGCTTTATTTTTTGGCATCTCCTTTTTGGCCCCATTCCTTTGTCTATCTTTCCCCTCTTTGATGTTTTTAACGAGGTGGTCCATTTTTCCTTCCCTCACTAATTTATCAATTAGCTGGCGTAGTTGAACGCACTCGTTAGTGGTGTGACCCTTCTGTCCATGGTATTCGCAGTATCCTCCTCCAACGCGCTTTTCTTCTGGCGTTAACATTGCTGGAGGTTTTGGGAAATTTGCTCCCTCTGTCACGAATATTTCCTTAGGGGTTTTTGTGAGTGGGACATACTTGTCGTTATCCCTTCCATTATTTTGGTTGCGATAATTCTTGTTGCGATTTCCACCTTGGTCATTGGATTGTCTCCTTGACTGTTCTTGTGGTTTAAAGGTTGAGTAACCTTTTTTGCTGTCTGCCGCTGCCGCTTCCCCTTGAACGAAGGATCTGGTGCGCTTTGTTAGCTCATCAAAGCTTTGGGGTACTTTGTCATTTAGCTTCAGTATCAGCTCTGGGTTATTGATCCCGTTCATGAACCCTGAGATTTTTAGTACCTCGAGGCATGCCTTGACTTGCATGCATTCATCCTTGAAGCGCTCCATGTAAGCGCTTGTGGATTCTCCTTGGCGCTGTTTCACTCTAGCTAGTTCCACAGGGTTCTTTGCGCACTTCTTTCGTTACGTGAAATTTAGGCGGAATGCTTTCCGCAGCTCTTCAAACCCATTTATGCTTCGTCGTGGAAGCTTGCTGAACTATGTTCGCGCATTCCCCACTAATGTAGAGTTGAACATATGGCACCACACAGGTTGTGGCCAGTTTTCGATAGCAGCCGCTGACTCGAAAATTTTTAGGTGATCATCAGGATCACCCGTGCCATCATATGTTTTAACATTGGTGGGCATGCGCCTTTTCTTGTCGTCTGAGAAGTCGCTTATGCGTCGCGTGAACGCATCAACTTTTTGACGACGCCAAGGAAGGGAAATATCCTCATCTTCGTTGTTCCGGCGTCGGTTCTTAGATTTCCAATGTCCCGTCTCCCTGTCCTCGTTGTCCGAGGAGCTGCTTGAGGGGGAGTTGTTTCTCCTACGACGCTTGCGTCATTTATCCTTGGAGTCTGAATTTGAAGGACTTGTACTTGGTGAGTGGTGTTTCCCCAATCTATCTTGGATTCTTCTGCTTCCTGACATTGAGGTGCTTACGCTTGGTGAGCGTTGTCGTCCAAGTCTATCTTGTACTCTGCGGCTACCAAGCCTATCATGGACACTGGTGTGCTTCGCATTGTATTCGTAATCCTCCGAGTATTGAGAGTTAGATGCTGTACCAAGTCTATCATGGACATTGGTACGCCTCTCACTGTTTCTGCGCTCATGTTGGCACGGTGGAGATTTTTCTTGGTTAAAGTTTAGCCGATTTTGCAGGTTGCGGCTTGACCTTTTCCTTGTCTCCTCTTGCATGAGACGAGTTAAAGTCTCATAATGTTGGGACACGAAATCGTTTAGTGCCACTCCAGGTGCATCCTCTTCTATTGCGAGGATGTTTGTCTCCGCATGGGGTTCCCTCTCTCTATTAGGTGCTCCTGGTGGTACAGTGTTGTCCACTATGGGTGCCACCTGGTGGGGAGTGGTAAAGAGGGTGCGCTGAATGTCCTCAGCGCTTGAGACTACGGTCGTAGTTCGGGTTGTTCCCAAAGGCAATTCTACCGCGGCCAGGATTGGAGTTACATTCGACTCCCGATGACCAGCCGCACTGGTTGTTCCAGAGGTTGGTTTAGAAGTCGAATCTTGATGCTTCTTCCTATGTGAATCATCACGTGTTTTCTCCATCTGCGGAGTCCGCTGACCTGAGTTCTTGTTTTTTGGCATTCTGGTCTTGAGTTCTTAGTGTAGGGTCCCACGGATGGCGCCACATGTTAATACAAAAGTAGGGGCTTACCTTGTTTGGACTCCTGCTCTCGTACCAATTAGAACTTTAGTGCTTGTGAAACCTGCGCACTAAGAAAGTAAACAACACCGTTAGGCTTATCGTGGGATTGTCTCCCACGATTAGACTCCGGCGTGAGAGTAAGTAATCGGTTTTTAGGGTTTGTAGAAGAGTTAGGGATTGTGTAAATCGTACCTTTTAATGAGAATATATCATTCTATATATAGGGCGCATAAACCGTGTAGGTTTCTTGCTCCTTACTCTTCGCACTCGTGGTGCTTATCTTAGGTAAGGATATCTATTCGTGGATAGAGGATCCTTATCCCTTAATTATGCGTATCGGTTGGGCTTTGGGCTTCGTGAGCCCATGCCGTTGGTATTAAAGGCCCAAGTCATTTGTCATGATAACCCACTCGTGGTGTGTTTGGGCTTAGTAATGTCTATAATTTGGGCTCGTGGCCCAACTATAGGCTATACGTCATCATGTACTAATACTACATTTTCTTTCATATCCGATTACACAACCAACATATCCCATTACTTTCATCTAATATTACTACATTTTCTTTCTTTTTTGTTTGAACAGGATGCATGGTCTCCATTCGACGGTTCAACCCAGGTCGACTAAAACCCGGCAGTTCAATCCGGTCTAATTATCAAGCAAAACCCGGCTTACAACGGACCGTTCATCCCCGGTTCCCGGTACAACCGGTTGAACCGGCCGGGTCGAACCGGGTTTTAAAACATTGAACAAACATACTGATTTCAACATGTGCAAAGCATAAACCATAAATTATATAAACGAGCAAAATTTTATTTCTTTGACCAATGTGGGACTACAAACTTAGTTATTAAGAAAGAGGAACAAAGCAAATAGTTGTTTAAAGATCTTAATCTATTTCGTTTGTGATCTTTTTGTTACTACTTTTTTCTTTTGAAGCTATTAGAAATTTGATACCAAACTCAAACACAGTTATTTAGTGTCACAATAGTCTCTTTTTTTCTTTTGAAGCTATGAGAAAACTGATACCAAGCTCAAATACGGTCTTTAGTTTATCATCAAAGTGTATATTACCATTGTTGTTTGGTATCAAGTATTGTATATAGAGCTTCTACAAAAATACTTGAAGTGAAATTGAGAAAATGTGAGAAGAGCGATTGCAATGTGTTGTGGAAGCCATTAAGTGGTTTAAAATACCTGTTTTGATGTGATGTATGATTTTAGGTACGCTGAGTGTACCGATGATTACAAAGTTGTAGGGATATTATGTCGGGAGAACAAAGTGTAGATATACTCGTTAATAACTGGAAAGTGTAAGAGTATCAATGATTTTCCTCATGTTTGTCCCAATGGTTCTTGTGTTGATACGATTTCGAGATAATCAAGTATATAGGTATAATCAACCTATACCTCTAGCAAAAACAAAGATATAAGTAACTAAGGATTATAGTTAATGATTTTGATTTGATACAACTTCAATTCGAGATCACAAATAGAGAAAGTATATACAGGCTTAATTAAAATAATATTAATTGTAGTAAGGTGAAAACAGAAAAAAAAAAAAAAAAAAAAATTGCATCATGATGTAATGGTTATACGAAAACGTTAGTTAGTAGTTGTATGAAGTTGTGACGATTGACAGTAAAAGATACTTACTAGTCAATAAATGTTGCGTAATATTCGTCACAATATTAAATAACGTGTAAACATAGTGTAGTATTCGTTAGTTCGTGCAAATATATGATTAGCAACTCTATATATGATTAGTAACTCTATATAACTCTTTGACCACATTAGTAAATTGTTTCGTTTGTACCTTGTGCTATATTAATTATAATTTTGAATGATGAGGTACCTTAAGGCTAACATTAATTATACGTGTTGTAGTTTAGTATTATTGTATTTTTAAATTATTGTCTTTTGTGGTTTTGAGTGAATTGTACAACATGCATTATTATTTGTGTTGCATAATTTATGTTAGGTAAAAATCAAAATGAAAAAAAAAAAAAAAAAAAAAAAAAAAAAAAAAAAAAAAAAAAAAAGCTGAGAACTAATATTGACCGTTGACGATGTTCGTGCTATATTAATTATAATTTTGAATGTTGAGGTACCTTAAGGCTAATATTAATTATACGTGTTGTACTTTAGCTTTATTATTTGTATTTTTAAATTTTTGTTTTTGTGGTTTTATACAATATGCTTTATTATTTGTGTTACTTAATTTAAGTTTAAAAATGTTTTAGTGACATTTAATAAATGAAAATGAATTCTTCTATTATATATAGTTAAGGTTATGACAATAAGAATGGTAAAAAATTTGAGAACATATATTTACTGTTGACGATGTCCGTGTCGACGGTGTGTTCACACCGACGCCTAAGACACACCAACAACATATATACTAAACTCTACCTATGTGAAGTGTATGCACTAAGGTATATAAGTAAGCAAAAGTTACTTTCTTAAACCAATGTGGGAGTGGGGCTCAAAATTTAGTTTTTTAAATAAACGACCCCTAATATATACATTTATTATTTTTTTTTTATAAAGGGAGTGTACCCGGTGAATATATTAATAAAATGAATAATGTACATGAAAAGAGCAGCTATCAGAGGCGAAGCTTCATAGGGGCCGGGGGGGGGGGGGGGGGGGGGGGGGCGCCCGACCCCCCGAAATTTTTTTTGCGATGTAGGGGGTATATAGTTTTCGTGTAGAAAAATTTCGGTATATTCGGTTTCGACCCCCCAAAAATTTCGGTATACCTGAAATATAGCCTTAGGAAAAAAAAAATTTAGATCCCGACCCCCCACTTACAAAATCCAAGCTTCGCCACTGGCAGCTATGAACCACTCTTGACAAATACGAAACAACATGCTATGAACAGATTCAAAAGCATGAAAACCAAAAACTAGCTAGTGAACCAGAAAGAAAAAACAAAGCAAGCTTAAACCTCTAGCACCAAAACACGACTAAAAAGCCATCAGCCTCCATAACTCAATTTCCACGTCTCCATAAGATTTTTGACTCTCGCATTCTTTTTAAACTTGATAGAAGCTAACTTCAATCTTACTGAATCAAGAGCATACCGAGCGACTTGTATTGTAATCTGATCTCCTTTACCATGAATCCTGTAGTTATGTTCACGCCAAACAAAGTAAGACGTTGCTGCCAGAATTAAACGCCCCACAATAGTTTTCACAGATTTTCTTTTGGATATAGGCAAAATCCAATGCATTATATCATCCTAGTTAGATGAAACACCTGAAACACCAGCCACATCCAAGACTAACTGCCATACATTAGACGAGAATGAGCATTCGAAAAACAAATGCTCGTGAGAGTCTTTTTGCGTTTTCTAGACTTTACAAAGTGAAACGACCCCTAATCTTTTTCCTTTGCAAGCTACAATTTTCTAGACTTTACAAAGTTAAGATTATACAAAAGTAACTTTAGAAATCCAAAGAAATCGCAAAAAGAATGATATAAATCTAATTTCCTAAGCATTCGGTTTGTTGAATGAGCACATAGGTTATTGGAATTTGGAAATGTATAGCATATGGTTGATTTGTAACTAAAGAGTGACCGCAAAATTACCAGCAAGCAAATGCCTAGACATCTCGAAGCAATGTCTTCTGGAAATTGAGCAAAACTTACAACTAGCAAGGGTCGCATGGATACGAGCCCACTGACTTGTAATAATTTGTTGTTAGAAGATGACTTAAACTTTAAAGATTGTTTGGTAACTTTGGTAATTTGTTTGACTTGTTCTACAAGTTTGTTTGGAATTAAGAAACTATTCTATGACGATTAGTTTTGCCCTCTAAATAGAGATCATTGGCATTATAATTATTTCTACCTTTTGAATTAGGTTTGGTACATTTGAATTAGAATTTGTCTTTGAATTTGGTTTTGTAATTTGGTTTGGTATTTGAATAAAGCTTCCGCTTCGATTGTTTGATTTGTTTGTTTGTTTCGTCTTTGAATCACCAACAAGTGGTATCAGAGCTAGGTTTGTTTTAGCGATGAAGAAAAACAAGAAAAAAGAGGTTCGTTTGAATTTTTGGCTTTTTAGAATTGAAGATCGATTTGCGTTTGTTCTGGTTCGTACCTCTGCGATTATGGATTTATTACTATTGTTTTGGTAGTTGGGCTTTATTGATAATATATCCATATTTAGGATTATAAATCATACGTGACAATAGAATTTGTATATTCGATGGACTTTTGTTGGCAATGATTCATTCGTATGAACTTTTTTGTTTCCATTTGTTTGAAGACTAACAAGGTTATCTGGGTATTTGGATTTTGGATTTGGACCGTAATTCTTATTGTAATAAGTGGATCATTAGAATTATTATCAAGTATATATTTGGGGCGTTTGAATTATTTGAGCCTGTTCGTCAAGTTATTTATTAACTTGAATTTGGTTGATACTTGGATAATAAGTTTGAAGTTGGACCGTAATACTTATCGATAAGTGGGTCATTAGAATTTGAATTTGATATTTGGGTCGTAATTCTTATTATTATAAGTGGACCATTGGAATTTGAATTTGACGTTTAGAATTTGGAGATCGATTTTGGTGTTTGAAGACTTGGTTTTAATCGGGTCGTTTGGAATTTGTTCGATCGTTTGAAATTAGTTAGTTTGGAAAACTTTTCGATCTTCGTTTGTCGGGCTTTTGAAGATTGGTTGTCAGAATTTGATTGTCTTTGTTGAAGATCGTTTGGGCCGATTTATTTGTTTGGTTGACCGAGTTTGAATTTGTCGGTTAACATTTGATTGTTTGTTTTGAAGATTAGCAGCGTTTGTATTTGGATCGATTTTGTTTCAGATTGCTTTTGGGAATCGGTCGTTTGATTTGAATTTGGCTAGCATCTCTGGCATTTGGAATTTGGATTTTGGAATTTGGAAGAATTTGGAACTTTGATTTTGATTTGAAGCAGGTGGAGGAGTTTAAGTTACGATGAAGATTGTTAGAAGATGACTTAAACTTTAAGGGTTGTTTGGTAACTTTGGTAATTTGTTTGACTTGTTCTACAAGTTTGTTTGGAATTAGGAAACTATTCTATGACGATTAGTTTTGCCCTATAAATAGGGATCATTGGCATTAGAATTATTTGTACCTTTTGAATTAGGTTTGGTACCTTCGAATTAGAATTTGTCTTTGAATTTGGTTTTATAATTTGGTTTGGTATTTGAATAAAGCTTCCGCTTCGTTTGTTTGATTTGTTTGTTTGTTTCGTCTTTGAATCACCAACAGTTGTTTCAGTAATAAGTCTAATAATAAGTGTTGTGTGGATTTCCAAATAGTTTTTTTTCTTAAGTTTTGGGACAACTAGATTCTTAACCTTATTGGCCGATGATAAGCTAGGTGTTCTCATCGTTCATTGCTTTAATCTAATCACGTATTAACTGCGCACATTTCTTGTACCATTTACACTATACCAACAAACACAACGGTTTAAAGTAGAATACAAACCGTCAAATCTAATAAAAAAAAGGGACAGTAGGACACCAAGTTATAATGTCCCATCTAAACAGAATTACTAAAAGATTCAACAACACTTCACCAAATCTTTACTATGGAAGCGTTAACGGAACATGAAGAACACTTGTATGGCACAACTTCATACTTGAACTTGCAACTTTGAAGACTAGAGTTGACAAATACACCGTGTGGGACTCAAAATAAAAATAAGGCACAACTTCATACTTGAACTTGCAACTTTGAAGACTAGAGTTGACAAATACACCGTGTGGGACTCAAAATAAAAATAAGTTAGAGAAAATATATTAATTGCTGGTGAAGTCAATGTTTCAAGGATAAACTTTTGGATATATCATAGAGACATGAGAATACACCAACAACAAATATACTGTCTCCAACATGCGTAAGACATATTCGATAAAGTATATAAGCAAAGCAATATTTTGTTTCTTTGACCAATGTGGGACTACAACTTTTAAAGAAATACTCCCTCTCCCATATTAAATGTCCAATTTCACTTTTCAAAGTCTTTCTTTCTAAACTTTAACTTTAAATATTTTTGCTTGTTTTATATGATATTTGATGCAAAATATAAGCATAGATTGTGTTTTAAATGTATTTTTTACTAGTATAATTTTCATCAAATACAATGTATCACAAACAAAAATATTTAAGGTTAAAATGGAAAAAGAAAGACTTCAAAAGTCTGGACATTTAATATGGGACGAAAGGAGTAGTACTTAAGCAAATAGTTGTTTAGAGATCTTAATCTATATCGTTTATGATCTTTTTATTACTTCTTCCTTTTGAAACTTTTAGAAGTTTGATACCAAACTCAACCACGGTTTTTTAGTGGCACAACAGCCGCTTTTCCTTTTATTTTCTTTTGAAGCTATAAGAAACTGATACCAAACTCAAGTACGGTCTTTAGTTTATCATCAAATTGTATAGACCATTGTTGTTTGATATCAGATATTGTACATAGGGCTGCTACAGAAATACTTGAAGTGAAATTGAGAAAATGTGGGAGAGTGATTGTAATGTGTTGCCAAGCTGTTGAGTGGTCTACAAGACTTGTTTGCTGTGGTGTAAGATTCTCGGTACGCCGAGTGTACCAATGATTACAAAGCTGTTGGAATATTATGTCAGGAGAAGAAAGTGCTATTAACACCAGAAACTGTAAAAAAAATCAATAATTTTCCTCATGTTTGTCCCAACGGTTCTTGTGTTGATAGATTCCAAGATAATTAAGGATATAGGTACAATCAACCTATACCTCTAGCAAAAACAAAGTTATAAGTAACTAAGGATTACAATTAATGGTTTTGATTTGATAAAAGTTCGAGAACACAAATAGTGAAAGTACATACAAGTTAATTAGTTCAAATATTATTAATTGTAGTAAGGTGAAAAAAAAATAATAATTGAGAACATATATATTAGTTGTTTATCCATCATTGCACGTCGTAGTAAAATTTTCATGTAACACCAGATATGTTTGGTGCACCAACAACAAATGTATTGATTCGAGTGTGTAATGCATATGCACTAAGGTAGAGTTGAGAATTTTGAAAACCCGTTTAGTTGGAGTTATATTTTTCTTTTTTTAAAAAAATGAAAAGTTGGAGTTATAACGGCCGGTGGTTGCAGCGACGGTGCGCGGTAGAAGATGACGCGAGAGATCAGGGTTATAATGATATATGTTTTATGTTGAACAGATCCCATTGCTTTTTATTGAGAAATAAATGAGAAAGAAAAAAAAAAAAGAAAAGTAAAATGGTTTTTAATTTTTTAGTTAAAATTTAGAAAATGAGAATTTCATTACTTTTGAAAATTGTTGGAAAAAAGTGCGAATAAACGGGTTTCCAGTTTTTTCATTTTCAAATGAAAAATTTTCCTAGAAAAAATATTTTCAAATGAGAACATATATTGATTGTTAGGGGTGAACCTGCTTGTTGGCGTTATTTTAGCAGTTAGAACCAACAACCAAGACACACCACCAACAAATATACATATTCAATTTGTATGATGCACATGCACTAAGGTATATAAGCAAGCCAAAGTTTATTTCTTCAACCAATGTGGGACTGCAAATATAGTCTTCAGTCTTCACATCTAATTTTTTTTCTTTGCAAGTTGCAGGCTACAATTGTTTGGACTTTACAAAGTGATGATTATACACAAGTAACTTTAGAAATCTAAAGAAATTGGAAATGTTTAAAGACCTGTTTGTTTGTCATGGTGTATGCTTTTGGGCATGATAAGTGTACCCTGGGTCATGGTACAGTACCCATGATTACGAAGTTGTTGGGATCTTATGTCGTGAGAACAAAATGAAGATATACTTATTAAAACTCGAAATTGTAAGAATATCAATGATTTTCCTCATATTTGTCCCAACGGTTCTTGTGTTGATACGATTTCCAGATAATTAAATATTATACTATATTATAAAGCATTAATGCCTACTATTAATAGAATACTTAAAATTAATCATTACACACTTCAATGCTAAAAGTACAAGTGATTCAACACAATTAGACATTTAATACAATAAATGAGATATAATTAGACATTTACAAATTTAATAGCTACATGTACACACCACTTTGTTTTTACTATTAAGGTTTAAAATTAATGACTTAAAATTGAAAATTAATGACTTAAAATTGATCATTATGTATATTAAATACAATTAATTAAATAGTCAATAAATACAATTAATACACTTATTAAAACACCTCTTACATAAGAAATACAAATTATCAAACATATTGTACAACCAACTTAAACACAATTTCTGCATTAAATGTCACTAATACAAATAATAAAGCATATTATACAAATTTTTAAGCCCCGAACGGGCAATGGGCCAAATGGGCTCGAGCCCGAACGGGCACTGGTCAAACAGGCTCGAGCCCGAACGGACACGAGCTAAACGAAATTTTTGATATCTGTAAATTTATTGTCAAAAAGAACATAATAAACTAAAATATGTTCACATATTGTACAATCCAAGCAAACTGCTAAACAAAAACATAAAATAAATAATAAATAAAATAATACAAACAAAACAAAATTTCATCAAACTTTTGCCATAAAAAACTAATCTGTAAAGCTATTGCCAAAAAACGTACAAATAAAATAAATTATTAATCGAAAAAATTAAATTACATAATGCGCGCAGCTGCATCGCGCGGGAACCCTGCTAGTATAAGTATAATGAACTTATACCTCTTGAAAAAACAAAGTTATAAATTACTAAATCTTGATTTGATACAATCTCGAGAAAACAAATAGTGAAAGTATATACAAGTTTAGTTCAGGTAATATTACTCGTAATTGTAATAAGGTGAAAAAAAGGAAGAAAAAAAAGTGTGCATCGCCAAATAATGGCTATATGAAAATGGTAGTTAATATTGTTACAAATTTATGACGATTGACGGTGAAATGAATTTGCTAGTCAATAAATGTTGTGTAATATTCGTCACAATATTATATAACTTGTAAACATAGAGTAGTATAGATTAGTTTGTGTAAATATATGATTAGTAAATCTACATTTGACATTGCTTAACAAAATATGAATTATGGTATTTAAAGGCTACAAATCTTTAATACTTTATAAACCACCTAAATATTTTCGTACTTCGGCATGTACAATTCATTTCAATCGAATTTAACTGTCTGGGTTATGATGATCATATTAATAGCTTGTTTGGTTTGTACTTTGTGATATATTAATTGTATCTTTGAGTGAGGGGATATCTTAAGGCTAACACTATTATTATTATTATTATTATTATTATTATTATTATTATTATTATTATTATTATTATTATTTATTTATTTATTTATTTTTATTTTTTTTATTTCTTTTAACAACACTTTTATTAGAAACTCATATGATTTACAAGAAATTAGTGGGAAGCCGAGAAACAATCTGAGCCCCCACTCCTCTAGTTATAGCGAAGCTAACCCTACTAAAAATATGAGCAGCAGCCCGTGCTCTAATATCTTGAGTCACCGAGAATCTACGAATACGTTTTAGTAAGGCTGCCGCATCCTTCTCAAGTTCTCCAAAAGAAGAGAATGAAAAGGGGAGAAACCCATATCCCATATCCGAGCATTTGGCCTTGTACTTGACGCGTTTACGTTGTGTGGCTTCAATCACCGCACGCCCCGACACAAAATCAACCATGTTATTATTATTATTATTATTATTATTATTATTATTATTATTATTATTATTTTAAGCATGGTTTCCGACCTTTTTGGCCGACTAATCTACGGGGTTTGAACCCACCGCCACACAGACTAATCCACGGACTAACATTAGTTATACGTGTTGTACCTTTAGTTTTATTGTTTGTATTTTTAAAATTGTTGTTTTTTGTGGTTTTGAATAGTTTGTATAATATGTTTTCTTATTTGTATTTCTTAATTTTAGTTTAAAAAAAGTTGAGAACATATATTGACCGTTGATGGTTTGACACGAGCGGGGTTTTTGTGTTTTAACACCGATGCCTAAAACACACCAACAACAAATATACTAATTGCAACCTATGTGAAGCACATGCACTAAGGTACGTAAGCAAGCCAAAGTTTGTTTCTTAGACCAATGTGGGATTACAAAGTACTCACCCCTAATTTTTTTCCCCAAGAAGCAGGCTATAATTGTCTCGACTTTACAAAGTGAGGATTATACAAAAGTAACTTCAGAAATAGAAGAAATCTCAAAAAGGATGATACAAAACTAATTTCCTTTGCATTCAACGAGTTGAATGAGCACGTACCTTATTGCAAAGATGGACCCAGGATTTTAAATCGGCTGTTGCACAACCGCCATTAGGGTTGACTATAAGTTACATCATAAAAAAAGAAAGTAGCAAAATAAAATTTTATGGGGTTGCTCATACTAAAAATCGATAATTTTTGAAAAATTTTGCACTTTGTGACCTAAAATCGGGTGTAGCTTGTGCCACACCCGGCGCCAATGTGGGTTTGTCCGTGCCTTATTGTGAATGTATAGCAATTGTTGTGTGGGTTTCTAATTCGTTTTTTCTTATTGGATGATTATAACGCTTCAATCTAATCACATATCAACATCTACATTTCTAGTACCATCTACACCATGCCAACGGACGCCAAATTATAATGCAGCACCAGAAATTTAGATATCCAACACCATCTCTAATGGACCATCTAAATTGAACCACTAAAGGATTTCACCAAATCTGTACAATGGAGGTATTAGTGGAACATGAAGAACCTTATATGGCACAACTTCAGACTTAAACATGCAACTTTGAGGACTAAAGCTGACCAAATACACCATACTATATTAGCAAGCTAGCAGTATTTCTTTTCTTTGACCCGTGTGGGACACGAAACGTAAACTAAGTTTTCAGAAACAGTAAGTAGAGGTTCCTGGTAAACTGAAATTGGAATTTAAAGGGGTTGCTATCCAATTATCCGAGAGGTTCTTACAATTGTATACAAATATTTGGTCATAAGTAGGCGTTCTTGACCTTCTGGATGCATGTCATTATTCTTATGGAACATATACTTTTGGGCTACGTAGATATCACTTTCACTATGGACTCTAGTGGTCTTTTATACTCGTATCAAGTTCCTGGTTTCATTAGTATTTGGAACATATACTTGTGGGGTTACATATATGAGTTTATTTGTTATGAGCTGCTTTTCACCTATAATTTAATCAGACTCTCTCATCAAAACATATGTTTGTGCTTTTCTTTATATTATTACTGTCAGCAATTAGCAAAAATCATGTATTCCTCGTGTTAGCGGTATTGAATGGTTTATTTCTTGTGTTTCTTCCATACAAAATACAAGATACATATAGCTATCATTTGAGCTATTTTGGGTAAATAGTAATCACCCACTAATTAAGCAAAATACATAAAGATGACAACTAGCACAATAACACTATACTTATCTTGATGACTCAATATTGACTAATACTCCCCCGTAGTTGGAGCGGGAGGAGGCCGGACGCTCAAATTGGATCTAAAATCTTCAAATAAGGCTGAAGGAAGGCCTTTGGTGAAGATATCTGCATATTGATAACGGGAGGGTACATGGAGAACACGAACCTGACCAGCAGTAACCATGTCACGGACAAAGTGTATATCAATCTCAATATGTTTGGTCCGTTGATGTTGAACAGGGTTTGCAGACAAATAGATGGCACTAACATTATCACAGTAGACCAGAGTGGCAGTAGAAAGTGGAGAATGCAGCTCACGAAGAAGGTTACGAAGCCATGCAGTCTCAGCTACAACATTAGCAACACCCCGGTACTCGGCTTCAGCACTAGACCTGGAGATGGTGTGTTGTCGCTTGGAAGACCAAGAAAGGAGATTATCGCCCAGAAAAACACAGTAGCCCGAAGTAGATCGACGTGTGGATGGACAGCCCGCCCAATCAGCATCTGTATATCCAACAAGAGAAGTGGTAGAGGATGAATATAGGTGAAGACCAAAATCTAAAGTCCCCCGAACGTATCTTAAAATACGTTTAAGAGCAGCTAAATGTGGCTCGCGAGGATCATGCATGTAAAGACAAATCTGTTGGACTGCATAGGAGAGATCCGGTCTTGTAAATGTGAGATACTGAAGACTACCTGCAAGGCTGCGATATAAAGTAGGATCTTGAACTGGAACACCTTCGGGACGCAGTTTAGATTCTGTGTCAACTGGTGTTCGAGAAGGGTTACAATTGGCCATGTGAGCACGCTCGAGGAGCTCAGTAGCATACTTCCGCTGAGACAGAAACAAACCTGTAGAATGCCGTGTAGCGGAAATACCAAGGAAATAATTAAGTGGCCCGAGATCAGACATTTCAAATTCACTATGCAGGGAGGCAATGATCTTTTGTAGGAGAGTTGTAGAAGAGGCTGTAAGAATAATGTCATCCACATAGATAAGTAGGTAAGCAACTTGAGAGCCCTGTCGAAGAATAAATAAAGAAGAGTCACAGCGACTGTGGTAAAATCCAACTCGAGTAGCATAACCTGCAAATCTCTGAGACCAAGCACGAGGTGCTTGCTTTAGCCCATATAAAGATTTCTGCAGAAGGCAGACATGGTGAGGGTACCGGGGATCCACAAATCCTGGCGGTTGGTGCATGTATACAGTCTCAGATAAATCCCCGTTAAGAAAGGCATTCTTAACGTCAAGCTGATGAATAGGCCACTTGCGGGATACCGCAAGACTAAGAACAGTGCGGATGGTGGCCGGCTTGACTACCGGACTAAAGGTCTCATCGCAGTCAATACCAAGTTGTTGACTACTACCATTGGCAACCAAACGAGCCTTATAACGACTCAAAGTCCCGTCAGCATGAAATTTATGCTTGAACAACCACATAGATCTCACCAAATTAACACCAAAGGGCCGTGGTACAAGAATCCAAGTACCATTTTTAACTAACGCATTATACTCATCATACATGGCATTATTCCAATAAGGGTTTTGTAGAGCGAGGAAAGGAGATTTAGGTAAGGGTGAGATAGGAGAAGTATGAAGAGAGAGACGTTCAATGGGTTTGACAATACCTGATTGTGACCGAGTGACCATGCGGTGAGTACGGGGTGGTTCATTGGGAGGTTGTGTGGGTTGGGTCGAGGAGTTGGGGTTGGTTGTGGTCGTAGGAGGTTGTTGGGCAGGTGACGATTGATTTTGGGTTGTGGTTGGTGGGCTGTTAGGTTGCAGTTGAGGTGGGGGTAGTGGGCTATTGGGTGAACCCGTGTGAGCATTAGGTGTAATGGGCTCATGGTGGGTATTAGGAACTTCTTGTGGCGGATTTGGGGGGTTAGTAAGTATTTGGGTAAGTATAGGTGATGGTGGAGATTCTAAAAAGGTGTAGGACGGTGGAGATTCGGGTGTCATTGAGCGGTAAGGAAATTGGGTTTCATCAAAGGTGACGTGTCGGGAAAGTAAAATTTTGTTTGTTTCAAGGTCTAGGCATCGGAAGCCACGGTGATAGGCGGGATAGCCCAAGAATATACAAGGTGTTGCGCGTGGGCAAGTTTGTGAGGGGAGTGAAGGTGAGGGTAGCATAGACACCCAAATATACGTAAGTTAGAGTAGTTGGGTGCTTTGTGGAAAAGTCGTGTGTAGGGGATTTCGTTGTTGATGGCGGTAGAGGGTAAAAGGTTGAGGAGATATGTGGCCATATGTAGGGCCTCGACCCAAAAGGTGGGGGTAGGTGAGCTTGAAACAAGAGCGTACGAATGACATTGTTGATGGTTCTAATCATGCGTTCCGCCTTGCCATTTTGTTGGGAAGTTTTTGGGCAGGAGAATCTAAATTGGATACCGTGGTTAGCAAAAAGGGTATGTAAGCGGTTATTGTCGAACTCACCACCATGATCACATTGGAAACTTTTTATTTCGCATTTAAATTGGTTTTTAACATAATTCCAAAAGTGCAAAAATTTATCAAGCATGTCAGATTTATTACGAAGGGGGTAAATCCACAAATAATGAGAGAAATGATCAAGAAATAAGACGTAGTATTTAAAACCACTTTTATTAATAATGGGGGATGTCCATAAGTCAGAATGGATAATATCAAAACAATTTTCAACAATAGAATTAGAACTATGGAATGGAAGCTTCACATGTTTGCCAAGTTGGCATGCATGACAAACATGTGGAGACTTTTCTTTATTGCATGAAATAAATTGACGAGAAACAAGGGATCGTAGCACTTCGTCACCGGGATGACCGAGGCGTTGATGCCACGTGGAGGAACTTGTGGAGAGAAAAGCGGTAGGGATAGTTGACGCTTTGGTGACCGGATAGAGATCTCCCGAACTATCACATCGAAGGAGGATGTGGCGAGTAAAGAAATCTTTTATAGAAAAACCAAAAGCGTCAAATTCAATAGTGCAATTATTATCCCTAGTAAACTGGCGAACAGAAATGAGATTTTTGATGATATTAGGGGTGACAAGTACATTATGAAGGTGAAGAGGGCGATGAATAGTTGGAATAATGCTATGGCCGGTGTTAGTGACGGGAATAGAATTACCGTCACCAACGTGAACAGATGGGTATAAACGTTTATTAAAAAGTGTATTTAAATTACTTGCATTAGAATTTAAATGAGAAGAGGCACCTGTATCCATGTTCCATGTCGGGTCCTGTAATGTCATAGTGCTAAAAGCACTAGGATGTGAAGTAGCTTGAGACGGGTACGGGGCGGGTGCGGGACCGAGTATGCTGTTGGACCGAGACTGGGCCGCATATTGGCGCTGCTAGAACTGTTGGTACTGCTGGACCTGTTGGTGTTGTTGGGCCAGATAAGAGGTTTGGGCTGTAGGGGTGTTAATATGTTGGTGATATAAGGGAGTTGTGTAGACCTGGGGTGTAGGCTGGAAGCCCAAACGAGAGGTGTAATTAGGTTGTATATAGTGTTGGTTTGCTCGGTTATGATAGTACCCAGGAGGAGGACCCCAAGTCGACAGATTTGGGGAACGCTTAGAAGAGGCTGTAGATTGGTTTTGTTGGTTTCCCACGGTAATTTTTGATGTCAAACCCGACCTATTACGGTAATCGTGAATAAATTTACATCGATCACCAAACTTGCACAATCCGTTGTTGAAATAATTACACAATGGAGGTAGACTTTGGGATTTAGTAGTTTGATAATTGGTGTTACCTTTGGTTTTGGACAGGGTGGTAGGTGTAGGTACGTCTATGGTAACCATGTTGATGATATGATGAGATGTGAAGTAATATATTATGAGATGTGAAGTAATATAATAGATATATGGTACTGTAGTGATGTGTGTTTATAGAGAAACAATCACTGAGATATGTTAATGGTAATACAGTGGATGGATTATACAAATATGAAGAATAAAGAAAAGCTAATAGGTGATTGGTTGTTGAAATTTAGTGGACGAAACTATAGTTTTGGTGTTCTTTAGGAGAAGGAGGCAGCGGAAAAAGAAAATACTTTTAGGGTTTGGCTCTGATTACCATATTGAATGGTTTATTTCCTGTGTTTCTTCCATACAAAATACAAGATACATATAGCTATCATTTGAGCTATTTTGGGTAAATAGTAATCACCCACTAATTAAGCAAAATACATAAAGATGACAACTAGCACAATAACACTATACTTATCTTGATGACTCAATATTGACTAATAAGCGGGTGCTTGGTTGTGGCCTTGTGGGTACAAAAGGTAAGAAATGGTCGGGTAACTATCGATTGTGATTTGTAATTTAAAACAAGGTAGAGAAGCATTATCCATAAATTTGGTGAGGACGGATTTAACTAATTACTAACTGTACTAACATAACAAACATTTTAATGTTCAAAATCACATACTGTCGTAATTTTAGCTTAAAAATGCTCAAACATTTTAATGTTCAAAACAATATTCATCAATTACTAACTGCACTAACATAACAAACATTTTAATGTTCAAAACAATAGTCAAACCTATTCATTAAAAAACAATAGCTAAACCGTTTGATGTCCATAAGCTAAAGGGTATAATATAAATCCTATTCATTTTGTACACAGATAAAATTCAAACTGCATTTTCTTAATTCAAATATTATTCAATGTCGTAAGGCAAAAAAAAAAAAAAAAAAAAAAAAAAGTTGAGAATATATATTATTTGTTGATACTAGTCATGCATCCAGAATAAACTTTTCCATTTATCCTGAGACATGAGGATGCACCAACAACACATACATTAATTTCAACATGTGATACGCATATACAGTAAGGTGTATAAGCAAGCAAATTTTTGTTTCTTAAACCAATGTGGGACTACAAACTTAGTTATTAAGAAAGAGTAACAAAATACGAATTACATTATTCAAATGCTACAAATTTTCTTACCTTATACCACCTAATTTTTCATACTTTGGCGTGTACAATTCATTTCAATCAAATTTAACTGTCTGGGTTATATATGATGACCATATTAGTAGCTTGTTTGATTTATATTTTGTGATATATTAATTGTGTCTTTGAATGAGGTAATATCTTAAGGCTAACATTAGTTATACGTGTTGTACCTTTAGTTTTATTGTTTGTATTTTTAAAATTGTTGTTTTTTGTTGTTTTGAATAGTTTGTATAATATGTTTTATTATTTGTATTGCTTAATTTAAGTTTAAAAATGTCTTAGTGACATTTAATAGAGGAAAATGCATTCTTCTATTATATATAGTTAAAATGATAAGGTAAAAGTAAGAAGGAAAAAAAAAGTTGAGAACATATATATTGACTGTTGGTGGTGCAAGACGGGGGGGTTTTGTGTTTTAACACCGATGCCTAAGCACAACAACAACAAAAATAGTAATTGCAACTTATGTGACGCCCATGCACGAAGGTATGTAAGCAAGCCAACGTTTGTTTCTTACACCAATGTGGGATTACAAAGTACTCACCCCTAAATTTTTTTTCCCAAGAAGCAGGCTATAATTGTCTCGACTTTACAAATTGAGGATTATACAAAAGAAACTTCAGAAATCTAAGAAATCTGAAAAAGGATGATACAAAACTAATTTCAATTCCTTTGCATTCAACGAGTTGAACGAGCACATACCTTATTGGAAACATATAGCAATTGTTGTGTGGATTTCTAATTCGCCTTTTTCTTATTTTTTGGGATAATCGAACTTTATTGGATGATTATAACGCTTCACTCTAATCGTATATCGACATCTACATTTCTTGTACCATTTACACCGTACCAGCAAACGCAATGGTTTCAAATAGATTACAAACTGTCAAATTTACGCCAAATAATAATGCAATGCCTGAAATTTAGATATCCAACACCATCTCTAATGGACCATCTAAATTGAGCCACCAAAAGATTTGATAGACACTTCACGTAATTTTGTGCGATGGAGGCGTTAGTGGAACATGAGAACACTTATATGGCACAACTTTAGACTCGAACTTGCAAGTTGCAACTTTGAAGACTAGAGCTGACCAAATACGTCATGCTATATTAGTGAGCTAGCAGTACTTTTCTGTGGCCCGTGTGGGACTCGAAACGTAAACTAAGTTTCCGAAAACGTACATAGAGGTTCCTGATGTGTGATTGTTATTCTTATGGATCTGTTGCTATTCTTCGCACTTATTTTGTCACGATATAGTGAATTGTGGACTCTTTTTTATATAGATAATAATTTTGCTACATCTATAGGTGTCACAAATATTAAAAAAAAAATAATCCACATATATAAAAGCTACACTTATATGCGTCACAAATATTTTCACACTTCTAATTATAAATATTTTTTGCAATTTTGCCACACTTTTAGATGTGGACATTCAAAAAATATTTCCACACTTTTAATCATAAAAATTTGGATAATATCTCTATAGCTAAAAGATCCGTGTAGAACAATTTTTACCATAAAACCAATCAAGCAATCGTAGCCAATCATTTTTTTTATCAAAATAAAAAAAATAAACTGTCACCCTTTTTTTAAAAATTAAATATCTCGCAAACCGTAAATCGTTACGCGAAAAAAAATACCATCGCGACGAGAATTAAATTATCTTTCTATAGAAATGCATTGTTATATACTTTCGACAAACTTTTTTTTTCGACAACCTTTTTTTTCTTCAAATTTTCACACAGAAAAATCATATATGATTTGTAAAAATCATATGTGATTCATTAAAATCAAATCATATGTGATTTTTACGAATGATATGTGATTTTTACCAATCATATATGATTCGTAAGAATCATATGTGATTTGTAAAAATCAAATCATATCTGATTTTTACGAATCACATTTGATTTTTCTGAGCGGAAATTTAAAAAAAAAGTTCGTCGAAAAAAAAATCGTCGAAAGTATATAACAATACATATCTATAGAAAGATGATTTAATTCTCGTCGCGATGGTACTTTTTTGTAGTTTGAAGATTTACCGTTTGCAAGATATGCTATTTAAAAAAAATGTGGAAAATAAAAATGGGTAGTTAAGATTGGTTTATTGATTCTATGACAAATATGAGTTCTATATTGATCTCATCTCTATCTCCACACTTATATGTGTAGAAAAATTTGTCACACCCATTATTACCACAAATGAGAAAGTGTGGACATTATAATTTTACATATTCTTGAACGTAAAATTATAAAATGCGGAGAATTCAACTATTGCCCTCCTTCTATATACACATATATATCACTTGCTCCGTGGACTCTTATGGTATTTTATGTTCGTTATATCATCACTACAACAAACGGGCCAAATGGTGAGGACTTTTTAAGCCTTTGGCGAGGGCATGTCTTCGCTAAATTATTTGACTTTATTTGTTAAGAGTTGCTTTTCATGTATTACTAATCAGACTCACTCATCAAGTGTTCTTCATTTGAAACTGCAACTTTGAAGATTAGATATCACTTGCACCTACATGCTAAAAGCACACAAACAATCGTCTGATCATTCGGCTTCACACCCTCTACCAACATCTCCAAAAACATTGCCGACCCTTTTTCATACTCCCCATTCCGTGAAAAACCATGTATCATCATAGTCCAAGTAACCACATTCTTCTCATCCACGCATCTCCAAAACCTCAACCACGCTACCAACCTCTCCCGCTACCATCAACCCGTTAATCAAACAGCTCCACATCGACCCATATCTCACCCCCATACCCTCAAACAACTCCACACCCTTCTCCCATTAATTAAAACATTCCACAACAACACACTCGAACCCGACGTTTCATCAAAAAATTGACGCGCACTTTCCATAAGCTTGACTTACACATACACCTCCACCAAACAAACCAGCACAAACTCATCACTTATCATACCCAACCACCCCTCCTCTAATGCACAAACTACCTTCAAAACAAACGCGTAACTCAGCCTATTCGGGCTAGCATTCTCCTCCCCAAACATTTCAAAAAAGAACCCAATTGAGGTTTTGTAAAACCCATTATCAAAAAGGGCGCGAATAAGCGCATTGTAGACATAGACATTGGTGTTTTTCATGGCGCGAAAGAGGGAAAGGACGTAATTTAAAAGTTTGGGTTTTCGCGAAGAGGCGGAAATGAGTTGGGTTAGGGAAGTTTGTTTTGTTTTTTTTTTTTTTTTTTTTTTTTTTTTTTTTTTTTTTTTTTTTTTGGTTTTGGTTTCTGGGAATTGGGTTTGTGAAGAGACGATGTAAGGATATGGATTTACGTTCGGCTCGTTATGTGTTTCGAGCTTGTTTCTTAGGCTCGGGCTCGCGCTTGAGCTCGATAAAAGCTGGACTCGATCGAGTCAAGCTCAAGCTCAAGATCGAGATCAAGCACCCCTGGTTTGGTTGTTGAGGATATCAATTCAACCATGGGTAGAATGTTAGTTAAGTTGCTAATTGGTAATAAAGTCACTTTTTGACAACTTAAGTCCTTACAGTAGGGGTTGGCAACTCGAGTCTGGTTTAGGTTAGCAGGTTGATGGGTTGACCTGTTTAATTTATACTTTACATGAACTGACATATTTAATAAACGGGTTAGAGGGTTGACCCGAACATGACCCGAAACCTATTTAGACTCAACCTGTTAATTTACGTGTCTGTCACATATATTTAAGAAAGAGCAACGAAGCATACGGTTTATGGTCTAGCATTAACGCAGTAACGATATATGAGTATGCAAAACTTATATCATAAAGCACATGTGATATTGTATTTTGTAACTTTCAATACCCATAAAAAAAGTGAAAAAAAATGTTGAAATTATATATATTAAATTGTCCGTCTATTGAAATATTTAAAATAATTCTCGTCGAGATTGTGTATTTTTTGTTGCTTAACATTTAGGGTATTTCAATATAATATATTCTAAAAGTAAGGGGTAATTAAGTTTTTGTTTAAATCTTATATACTAAAAGCTTAAGTTGTCTTATAAATGCAAAGTGCTCTCCATAAATGTTTCTTGAATTGATTGTGAAATGTGGAGGATTCATGTGTTAGTACATTGATTTAATAGTCATGCATAAGGGTAAGTACATAGAAATCGTGCACAAAAGTTTGTACGGTATAGCATGTTTCAAGCCATCTCTAAACCAATAAATGTTTCATGAATTAAAAGTGAAATGTGGAGGCTTCATATGTTAGTACATTGACTTAATAGTCATGCATAAGGGTAAGTACATAGAAATCGTGCACAAAAGTTTGTACGGTACAACATGTTTCAAGCCATCTCTAAACCTCAAAGAATATAAACCAAAAATACCATGAATGCATAAATTTAACACACCAATTAATGGTTAGTCTTTCTACCTTCCCGTCCATGAGTTACAAATATTTTATCAACTACTACTATATAATGTGTCAAAAATCACACACAACAAACCACAACTTCCTCCACACCGCGTGCACATTTGGGCTACAACTTATTATGATGTTAAAGTAAGCATCATATCATCTTACTTATTTAGCATATTGATTTATGAAAATTTCACGTGTATTTTGTGTGTGTAACAATGTAGGACATAAAGATGGTGCTTAGGAGCTTTGGTAGTTACATCATCTTCTCTAGTGGTTTAAGAGATCCTACACATCGTTTTCTTATCAACTAAGTGGAACATGCACGAACATTTTTACTTTGATAGAAAATGCGATATATTGATTAACTGTATTTAAGTTACTAACGATCAACTATATCTAATTTTTTTGTAGCGAGTCAAGAAGCATTAAAGAAAGAGATCGAGAAGTTACAAAAATTGTATCAAGAACAAAAAATGCAATAGGCCAATGAACAACAACGACAAAGACAGCAACAACAACAACAAAGCCACGGCCACCGGTGGGATGAATACTTAGTATTCATATTAATAGTACGTTACAAATTAAACATGCAATATTTTACTTCATGTAATACCGATAAATGGGCTAATACTATTGATTCGTTAGCAAGTAAGTTTATTAAAAATAATGTAACGAGCATTCAATTTTTAGTCCATAATTATTACTACACTTTGTTTGTGCATTTTAATATTTTTGCTCTTAATTTAGTTTTTTGTCTTGTGTTATGTTAATGTCACTTTCTTAATTAAACGTATTGGAATATTGCGTGACTTGATATGACTGTGTAATTATGTCAATGTTACATATTGAAAATGGTAGTATATAATAAAAATATTTTCACACTATTATCATAAAAATGAGAATCTTCTAAACTGAAGAAGTATGTAAAGGAGAAGAAAATTGTATTTGAAATGTTATCCTACACCTATCACGAGGTAAGCATTATTCATTTGAGTTTGAGATCATGTGATTCATGTCGTCATACTGTAAATACTTAGAATGAGTTACTAATGAATGCTCCAAATTCGATATTATAGTTTATGGAAAAATAATTTATGTAACTTACTCATATTAAAAATTACATATGAAAAGCCTCATTTAAATATAACATTTTGCAAAAAAAACCTTTTCACATTAAAGAAAGAGATCGAGAAGTCATGAAAATTGCATTAAGAACAAAACATGCAAAATGCGAATAAACAACAACGACAAAGACAACAACAACGACAAAGACAACAACAAGAACAACGGCACGGCCACCGGTGTCAATATAGATGAATACTTAGCATTCATATTAATAGTACGTTACAAATTAGACATGCAATATTTTACTATACGAATTATAATTTATTATACGAATTATAATTTATAATCTTTAATATACTAATCACTTTAATATTTTATGTTTTTATAGTTTTGTTAAAAAGGAAATTTGTTTTATAGTTCGCTTTTTATAATGTAATTTGTTTGAACAACGAAGTCCGTCTTTCCCAAAAAAATGAGAGTTTCAAACATGAACCGAAAATTAGTCCCGAACATTACGAAAACAACAATTAGATCCAACCTGTGTGCATCGCATAGGTCCTGGGGTAGTCCAAACCTGTTTGCATTGCACGGGGATGAATATAAAAGGTCTCCAACATTAATGTCTTCGCTTCATATTTAAAATTATTTATGTAACTTATACATATTAAAAATTTACATGTGAAGAGACTCTTTTCAATATAATATCTTGAAAAAAAATCTCTTCACATATACTCTTTTAATGTCAATAAACTATTTTAAATGTATGTCATGCTTAGAAATGTGATACCATCACAACTTAGATATATAATGACGAAAATAAGTTCCGAAGATTACGATATAAAAACTTATATACATCCTATGTGCAACTCATATACAACTAAATAAATACTTTATTCTTATAAACCTTAGAAAATGAGTAATAATATGACAACTTTTATACAACATACGTACCAAATATTAAGATATAAAAACTAATATACAACCCTAAAGCAACAAAGAAAAGTCTACTAAAAACGTTTAAAGGTTAACACATTTGTGATACCATGACAATTAAAATCTAAAACGACAAACATAAACCCAAAAAACTATACTTTGACAGCTTCTACAAAACCCGTGTGCATCGCACGGGCTATCCCGGATACATCCATTTTAAAAAATATATGTAAAGCTTAGAAAATGTGAGATACCATGACAACTTAAATATAAAATACCGAAAATAAAAGCCAACTACTACACTCTCACAATTTCTATACAGCATACGTCTCAAATATTACGCAATAAAAACTTATATACAAACCATATGCAACTCAATAAAGTATTTTAAATACGTATAAAGGTAACAAAATTTATGATACCATCACAACTTAAATATAAAATGACGCAAAAAAATATAAAAAATTACACTTTAACAACTTTTATTAAGCCCGTGTGCATCGCACGGGCAATTCTGACTAGTCAAAAAATAAATGGTTGAATTTTGTGTATTTGATATTATTATTATTTCTGATAGCGTGGACTGACATGAAAAACTTCACGTGACGCGTGTAAACATATTTTCTTTGTTCAAATATTATAATTATAATAAGGTAATAATAAGAAAGAAAAAATAATAATAATAAAAACTAAAAAAATAAAAGAAGCTGGTTGAGAATATATGTTGATTGTTGGCATGCATATGTTGATGTCGTTGCTTTTTTGGTTCAACATCAATCTCACCACACACCAACAACAAATATAAAAATGAACGTATGAAATTTGTCTATTTATTTATTTATTTATTTTTAACTTACCTTTTGGTAGTTCGGACATGAAAAACTTCATGTAACGCGTATAAACATATTTTCTTTGTTCAAACATTATAGTTATAATAAGTTAATAATAATAATAATAATAAAAAAAAAAAAAAAAAAAAAAAAAAAAAAAAAAAAAGGTGAGAGAGGCATACAATGATTATTGGCATTTGATGCAATTCATGTTGCTTTTTTTTGTTCAACATCAATGTCACCCCACACCAACAACAAATATATACCAGCCTCAACCTGTATGAAGTATATGCACTAAGGTATATAAGCAAGCTAAAGTTTGTTTTTTCAATCAATGTGGGACTACAAACTTAGTCTTCACCCCCTAATAATTTTTTTCTTTGCAAGCTGCAGGCTACAAGTATCTGGACTTTATAAGTGAGGATTATTTAAAAGTAAGTATATGCACTAAGGTATATAAGCAAGCTAAAGTTTGTTTTTTCAATCAATGTGGGACTACAAACTTAGTCTTCACCCCCTAATAATTTTTTTCTTTGCAAGCTGCAGGCTACAAGTATATGGACTTTATAAGTGAGGATTATTTAAAAGTAACTTTAGAAATAAAAAATCGCAAAAAGAATGATAATAAACTAACTTCCTATGCATTCAATGAGTTGAATGAGCACATAGCTTATTGGAAATGTATAGCAATTGCTGTGTGGCGGATTTCTGATCCGTTTTTTTTCTTATTTTTTGGGATAATCAAACTTTATTGGATGATTATAACGCTTCACTCTAATCGCATATCAACATCTACATTTCTTGTACCATTTACACCGTACCAGCAAACGCAAGGTTTCAAATAGATTACAACTGTCAAAATTTATAACCAATGACACCAAATAATATGCAACGCCTGAAATTTAGATATTCGACACCATCAGTAATGGACCATCTAAATTGAGCCACCAAAAGATTTGATAGACACTTCACGGAATTTTGTACGATGGAGGCATTAGTGGAACATGAAGAACACTTATATGCAGGGACGGACCCACATGGGAGCCGGGTGTGGCACGGGCCACACGCAATTTTAAGTCACAAAGTGTAAATTTTTTTATAAAATATGTCTTTTCTGGGCTCGTGCAACACCCAATTTTACCTAATAAATTCTTTATCAAGCAACTTTAGTACTCACGGTCATAAAAAAAAAATTTGTGCAACACCCTCTCAAAAATCTTGGGTCCGTCCCTGCTTATATGGCACAACTTTGGACTTGAATTTGCAACTTTGAAGACTAGAGCTGACCAAATACATCACACTATATTAGTGAGTTAGCAATATTTCTATTCTGTGACCTGTGTGGGACTCGAAACGTAAACAAACTTTTCCGAAAAAGTAGGTAGAGGTTCGTGATAAACTGAAATTGGAATTTAAAGGGGTTGTTATCTAATTATCCGAGAGGTTCTTACATATACAAATATTTGCTCAAAACTGGGTTCTTACATATACAATTATTTCATATTTACATTGTCCTCCTTCAATATGCACATAGATATCACTAGCTCTATGGACTCTAGTGGTCTTTTATACTCGCTATATCAAGTTCCTTGTTTCATTAGTATTTGGAACATGTACTTGTAGGCATCATGTATGAGTTTATCTGTTATGAGCTGTTAACTCCTCGATAATTTGTCCCTTAATATCGAAATTACCAGTCTCTGGTTCCGATGCTACTCCTCTTGCGTAACTTTCATTATTCCTTTCCATGCATTGCTCCTTGGTCAGGGTATTGATGCTTGTATCATCATGCAATTCCGTATCTGGATCTGAATGCTCACAAAAAGAAAAGAGATTATGAATAGAAATGGGAGTATTATTTCTTTTTGCGCGAAATTGCCTTTCGTGGTTTTCGTAAGGTGTTGCCAAAAAAGGTTTGGCACTTCTAGTCTTGTATCCGGACATTATAAAATAAAATAAAATAAAACTTAAATAAATATCCTATTAGCTCAATCAGACTCACTCATTAAAACATATATTTATGCTTTTCTTTATATTATTAGTGTCTGCAATTAGCAAAAATCATGTATTCATCGTGTTAGGGGGTGCTTGGTTGTGGGCTTATGGGTAAAAAAGGTATGAAATGATATAAAATTTGAGAAGATATATTAATTGTTGATGCTAATCATGACCATGTAATAAACTCTTTTGAATTTATCACATAGACATGAGAATACACCAACCACAAATATATTCATTCGAACATGCGTAAAGCAAATATGATAATGTATATAAGCAAGCACAGGTTTGTTTCTTTGATCAATGTGGGACTACAACTTAGTTTTTAAGAAAGACTAACAAAGCAAAGAGTGTTAAAAGTTACGTATAAATATTAATTAGTAAATGTCTAGTATCGAACCCGAGACCTCGGGATTGCACACTTTACAAACAAGAATAATGTAAATAAATATATATATGTTAAATGTATCGTATATATATATTTATAAACACTTAAGGGACTAAATAATCATTAATATTAAACGTAAGTATTAATTATTATTAAGGGATAAGAGAACGAGGACTAGAGTGTAACTTGGGAGTCAAGAAGGATCTAGAAACACCCCAAGGGTGCCTAGGCCGGTCGAAGCCCACACCATGGGTCGATCCACCCTTGCTTGTGCTCCAAGGAATCACCTAGTATATATACAAGGCCAAGGATTAGGGTTTCACATATCTTGTGCACACACACAAAACCCTAAAGTTTTCTTCTCCTTGTTTCTTCTCTTGGTCGATCGATCCTCACTCCTATAAGGGTTTTAGGATCGAAATTTTCATAAGCAAATTAAGTGTTTTGTTTACTTGCATCAAACCTTTATTCGTTGGTAGTTTGTGTGTACAAGAACGAGGTAATTACTTACTTTAGTAATTATCAAGAGATCGATAAACAAAACGGTAAGGGGTTTATCATTGATCTAATTGTACAAGAATCAAGGTTTATTTGAAGTGCATCGGGTATGTTTTCTATTTATGTTTTAGTTAATCTTTATACGTGTTATTACTTGATCCTAGCTTCCGCAATATGTGTACTTTGATTGTCAAACTCTAACAGTGGCATCACGAGCCATGGATAACATGTAATTGATTACTAAAACGTAATAAAAATCGGATCTTTAATTGTTTTAGATACATGTTTTTCTAGGGTTTTCTTTAAATTTTTTTTAAAAAATTTTTGTAACCCTAACCCTAATTTTAAGGGGGGGGGTCGATTTCCACTATAAAACCCTAATTAGGGTTTGTGGTTTTCTTGATTATATAATAATCATATAGAAACCCTAGGTCTAAACCGGTTTTTGTGGACATACTTGTGACCTATGTGCTAATTGTTAGGTTAATCCGTGACGAAACATGCATGTTAGTCATGGATCTTGTTTGTTTATTTATGTCGCATGTTTTAAATAGATCTAAAATTGGGGAAGACTCCATATATATTAAAATCAATTTATATGCTATGTGGTGTGTATATTATCTTTGGCCTACGCAATTGATTCGTCAATGTATGTGGCTCCACTTCCATTAAGAAGGGAAGGCCTTAGGTGATTACATGCATAATTATACCTAGAATTGATTTTATTAGGATCTTTTAATATGGTTTGCATGTGGCTAATTGTTTCAGGTTTTATTATTAGTTGTTTATTTTCTTTAAATTACTTGTTTTATTGTTTTCTTAATTGTTTGACTTGATGTAAGCAATAAAAAGGGTGATTTTCATAAAAGAAAATAATATGGACTAATAATTTTGAAACCCTAAAGTGATAAAGTAAGAATCTTGCAAGGTCTTATTGACAATCGTGGTCCGATTCGCACGGTAATCAGCTCCCAGTCGAGACTAGCAAAATTCAAACTTTATTACTATTTTGAGATTGAATCCATAAACTTTTGCTTGAATGATGTTTTGTGCAAATATGTTTTTAAAATTAAGTCTTTTAAGATGATATTCATAACCGTGATTTGAAGGCTTAGAAAAGAGCCTTAGAGTCTGCCTTGGTTATCACAATCTTGAATATGTCTTAAACGAATTACTTTTAAAATCATATGTTGTAGAAAGTCATCTTAGGGTTTTGGCATAAACCTCAAGTAAAACTTTGTGTATTAATTTCACGAATTGGATATAAAAAGTTTTTATGAAAACTTATGTTATAAAGATGAGTGCATGCATCTTTGTACATATTTTGATTGACATATCAAAAATAAATACCCTTTATAATTTAAGTTACATGCCATCTACCTATAAGAAACACTTGGAATTTTAATTTAGTAAACGTGAGACCTAGGCTAAATTACTATAACAAGGTAAAATTCTTTTAACGCGTGAGACCATAATTGTAATTTTACAGTTTCTAAGGTAGACGACTTAATTAAGTTGTGCGTGAGACCTAGAACTTAAGGCATGAGATGGGATGAAACATGCTTACAAGGCAAATTGATGAATCAATTTGATGTAATTCCCATAATGATCTAGGAATTGGAAATCTTGTTTGCCAATTATTGTTCGACAGATTACTATCTTTTGTACTTTCACCACTAGCAGATCAACTGATGTGGTGGAACTATGTAAAGTTAGATCCTAGGTTTTCAAGAAAATTTTGGTGGTTATATGAATATAACTAATGGGTATTTTATTTTCTTGAAGATATTTATTATCGAAAATACTAATGTTTGAACTTTTATCTGTAGATATGGCTCAACCCGATACCCCATCTGTGATTTCTGCTTTCAAGAGTCATCTTGAGAGAGAGAAACTGACTGGAAAGAATTTCAATGATTGGTACCGCTCACTTAGAATTGTCTTGAGGTCGACCGGTAAAATGGACTATTTGACCGAAGAATGCCCAGCTGAGCCTGCTGCTTCTGAACCAGAAGCAGTCAAGGCGGCATGGAGGGTGGAACATGCTAAGTTTAATGAGGTTGCTTGTTTAATGCTCACTAGCATGAGTGCTCAATTGCAAAAGAAGTTTGAGTACTTTTTCCCAAAAGATATGCTTGATGTTCTTAGGCAATCTTATGAGAAACCACCAGCAGTTGAATTGTATGATGAATTGGACAAGCTACATAACTGCAAGCATGGTGATGGTAAACCAGTTGAAGATTATGTGACTGAGATGAAGGAATCTTTTGATCAGCTTCACAGAATTGGATTTGGTTACCCTGACAATGTGCAAGTGCACTTGATCAACAGGTCCCTTAACAAGGACTTTGCTGGTTTTGTGCAGAACTTCAATATGCACTGCTCGGGGAAGACAGTATCTGAATTACTCGCATTGCTTATTGAGTATGAGAAAAGTCTACCAGCCAAGGTCAAGAATCCTACCCCGCAAGTGTTGGCAATTCATGGTGGGAGAATCCAGAAGAAATCGCATGTGAACAAAGGCAAAGGGAAGGTTAACAAAGGCAAGCAGGTCATGGCCTATCAACCTGAACCCAAGATGAAGCAACATCAGCCTAAGCAGAAAAAGGTGAATCCACCAAACAAGAAGGATCAGGCATGTCACCATTGTCATGAAAAGGGCCATTGGAAGCGCAATTGTCCTCTCTATATTCATGACTTGCGACTCAAGAAGCAGGGGAATGAAGCTGGTAACCCCAGTTCATCAGGTGCGTTCTTTATGATTGAATTATTCACTCTTACTCCTAAATTGAATTCATGGGTATATGATACGGGATGTGGCATTCATATTTGCAATACCTTGCAGGGGTTTAGAGTTGAGAGAAAGCTGGCCTATGGACAACAATTCTTGCACGTTGGTAACGGAGCGCATGCAGGAGTTGAAGCTATAGGAGTTTATGATTTAGTGTTGCCTTCGGGCTTAGTACTATCTTTAAATAATTGTCATTATGCACCGTCAATTGTTAGAGGTGTAATTTCATTTTCATGTTTGTTGAACCTTGGTTTTGAGCATACTATTTCTAGCAATGGAATTTCGGTTTCTTTAAATGGTGTTTTTTATTTTAATGCTATTGCTGTGAATGGTGTCTTTGAAATTGATATGAATGATAATGATAAAGCTTTTGTTAAAAATAATTCAATGTATAGCATCAACAATAAGAGAATCAAGAAAGGTCTGGATTCATCTTATCTTTGGCATTGTCGACTTGCTCACATTGGCAAAGATCGCATGAAAAAGCTGCAACATGATGGGCTTTTAGAAAAGATCAATGATGAATCATTTGATAAATGCGAATCTTGCATTGCTGGGAAAATGACTAAGAAACCCTTTAAAATTAGGATTGAAAGGGCGAATGATCTACTTGGTCTTATTCACACAGATGTGTGTGGACCACTTAGACATGTGTCAAGGAGAGGTGCTAGCTACTTCTTAACATTTACGGATGACTACAGCCGTTATGGTTATGTTTATTTACTTAAACATAAACATGAGGTGTTTGAGACATTCAAAGTGTTTAAAGCAGAAGTAGAGTTGCAACTAGGAAAGAAGATTAAAGCTCTTCGATCCGATAGAGGTGGTGAATACCTGAGTCAAGAGTTTATAGATTACTTAGCAAAGGAGGGAATTGTCCAGCACCTTACTTCTCCATATACTCCACAACAAAATGGTGTATCTGAAAGAAGGAATCGTACATTGCAAGATATGATACGATCTATGTTTAATCTAACAACTCTTCCTTACTCGTTTTGGGATTATGCCTTGGAATCTGCAGTTCGCATTTTAAATATGGTTCCAACAAAGAAGGTTGATAAGACTCCATATGAAGTATGGACTGGGAAAGTTCCTAACTTGTCTTATCTAAAGGTCTGGGGTTGTGAGGCGTATGTTAAACGTGACTCAGCAGACAAACTCCAACAAAGATCTGTAAAGTGCATCTTCGTAGGTTACCCTAAGGAAACTATGGGTTACTACTTTTATTACCCAGCTGAAAACAAGGTTTTTGTTGCAAGGTATGGAGACTTCTTAGAAAAGGAGCTCATATCTCAAGAATTCAGTGAGAGAGTATATGATCTGGAAGACGATCATGAAGATGTGACACCTTCTGAAAACACTAGCCAACTTCCTGAAGAACCTGAAAGTTTAGGTCCTCCACCAGAAGTTGAAGTGATTCCCGTTCGCAGATCTTCAAGATCTGTGAAGGCTCCTACACGTCTATGTTTAAACATGGAGTGTGATGACAACTTGATAGGGGATCTTGATGAACCTACAAGTTATAAAGCTGCTATGAATAGTCCAGAAAAGGAAAAATGGCAGGGAGCTATGAATGGGGAAATGCAATCCATGAAAGATAATGAAGTCTGGGAAGAAGTAGACCTACCTCCGGGTGCCAAGCTAGTTGGGAGTAAATGGCTCTACAAGAAGAAGACTGATATGGATGGCATTGTACACACCTATAAGGCCCGTTTGGTAGCTAAAGGCTATACTCAAACTTTAGGTGTTGACTATGAGGAGACCTTTTCTCCTGTAGCTGACATAAGGGCAATTAGGATTCTTATAGCCATAGCCGCTTACTATGACTATGAGATTTGGCAAATGGATGTCAAAACCGCCTTCTTAAATGGTCGCCTAGATGAAGACATCTATATGGCGCAGCCTGAGGGGTTTGTAAATCCAGAATTCCCAAATCGTGTATGCAAGCTTAAGAGATCCATTTATGGATTAAAGCAAGCATCACGACAATGGAATAAAAGATTTGATAGTGAAATTAAGAAGTATGGATTCACTCAAAATCTTGATGAGCCATGTGTATATCACAAAGCTAGTGGGAGTAATGTAATTTTCCTTATATTATATGTCGATGACATATTGATCATGGGGAATGACATTCCAAGTTTACAAAAGGTTAAGGAATATCTTGGAAGTTGTTTTTCTATGAAAGATCTAGGGGAAGCTGCATTTATTCTGGGAATCAAGATATATAGAGATAGATCTCAGCGATTAATTGGATTAAGCCAAAGTGCTTACATTGATAAAATATTGAAGAGATTCAGTATGCAAAATTCCAAGAAAGGATATTTGCCGATGCAAGAGCAACATGGCTTGAGCAACAAAGTTTGTGCTTCAACACCCGAAGAGGTGCAACGCATGAAGAGAGTCCCTTATGCTTCGGCTGTGGGATCTATAATGTATGCGGTAAAAAGCACAAGGCCTGATGTTGCGTTTGCTCAGAATTTAACCAGTCGATATCAGCAGAACCCAGGTGAAAAACACTGGACTGCTGTTAAGAATATTCTTAAGTACCTTAGGGCTACTAAAGAGATGTTCTTAGTATATGGGGGTACTCCATCTGCAGAGCTTGATGTAACAGGTTACTGCGATGCTTCTTGGAAAGGTGATAAAGATGATACGAAGTCTCAGACGGGTTATGTCTTTGTCATTAATGGAGGAGCTGTTGATTGGAGGAGCAAAAAGCAGAGTGTACTGGCGATGTCTGCTACAGAAAGTGAGTATATAGCTGCTTCAGAAGCTGCAATGGAAGCTGTTTGGATTAGGAAGTTTGTTTCAGGGCTTGGGGTTATGCCTTCGATTCAGCGACCTATAAAAATGTATTGTGACAACTCAGCCGCAATTACATTTGCCAATGAACCTGGAATCATGAGAGGCACCAGACATTTCCCGATTAAGCACCACTATGTCAGAGAACAAGTTGAGATAGGTGAAATCGAAATGCTCAAAGTTCACACAGATGAAAACTTAGCTGATCAATTTACAAAGCCTTTACCTGGCACCAAGCTTTACAAGCATGCTGAAGGAATAGGACTTAAATTAGCTGATAGTTTCATGCCCATTTGTGATTAGTATTTGGATAAAGGATGTAATGTACAATTATTAATATTTACTGAAATAAAATATTGGTTATGTTTATTTATTCATTGTCTTATTAATAATATATCCTATATTTGCATGTTTAAGATCCGTGAATAATTTATTATTCTAAATAGTCCGTTGTCGATTAATGATATGGGAATATCATTAAACTAAGACAATTTTGAGTATTGGTTTAGGATATACTTGAAAGTATATTGATGCGTAGTCATACCAATTTCACATGATATTCAATGAATTGAGTATTGGACTTATCCCAACAATATGATTTAAATTTATTGTGAGAATCATATTTAATAGTTATCCTCAGACTTGAGATACCAGATAAGTGTCATGGATGTAGTGCATTTTGTGGAGCAATCTACCGCTTACCGTAATTGGAAGTCATAAGGGTTGTTTTCAGAATGTTGCAAAGTTCATGGGTTATTCTTGTAGTCAAGAGAGAATTCGCTCCTTCTGATTTGTTCAGAAGTTTAATACTGCTGGGCCCCTCGTAGGGTTGACAAAATGTTTGCGTGGCCACGCCCAAAGTCTATCTGGAATACGTTCAGATGTTTTGGTAATTTTGTTCAATCATAAAGAGACGAGAAACAGAATTTAATAAAGAACCTCACATCTTTATTAATGTAGTATTAGAGGCGAAAGGATAATAATAATGATGAATCATTAAAGGTTTTCCAGGAAACCTAGCTCAGGTCGAACTAGGGGCATTGGAGTGTTGCAAGACGCTAACCATTGTCATTTTACTATTAATAGATATACGAGTGGGAGCTGTTAAAAGTTACGTATAAATATTAATTAGTAAATGTCTAGTATCGAACCCGAGACCTCGGGATTGCACACTTTACAAACAAGAATAATGTAAATAAATATATATATGTTAAATGTATCGTATATATATATTTATAAACACTTAAGGGACTAAATAATCATTAATATTAAACGTAAGTATTAATTATTATTAAGGGATAAGAGAACGAGGACTAGAGTGTAACTTGGGAGTCAAGAAGGATCTAGAAACACCCCAAGGGTGCCTAGGCCGGTCGAAGCCCACACCATGGGTCGATCCACCCTTGCTTGTGCTCCAAGGAATCACCTAGTATATATACAAGGCCAAGGATTAGGGTTTCACATATCTTGTGCACACACACAAAACCCTAAAGTTTTCTTCTCCTTGTTTCTTCTCTTGGTCGATCGATCCTCACTCCTATAAGGGTTTTAGGATCGAAATTTTCATAAGCAAATTAAGTGTTTTGTTTACTTGCATCAAACCTTTATTCGTTGGTAGTTTGTGTGTACAAGAACGAGGTAATTACTTACTTTAGTAATTATCAAGAGATCGATAAACAAAACGGTAAGGGGTTTATCATTGATCTAATTGTACAAGAATCAAGGTTTATTTGAAGTGCATCGGGTATGTTTTCTATTTATGTTTTAGTTAATCTTTATACGTGTTATTACTTGATCCTAGCTTCCGCAATATGTGTACTTTGATTGTCAAACTCTAACAAAGAGTTGTATAGAGATCTTAATCTAAAAAATATATTAAAAGGTATTATACTTGCCACGTGTTTATCTTCTGGGTATCAAACTTTTTTTTTTTTTTCAGAATTAACACTATTAACTTGTAAATTTTTCATCTTTTGGGTAATCTGTCACTTGCTCGACCGGTAGCAAGTTCCACCACTACCCAGAAGATGAATATGTGGCAAGTATAATACTTTTTTTTTATAACTTGCCCTACCCATCACTTCGACGACCACCGCCGCTCTGGCCACCTCAACCCACCACCCACCTTCTCCTTCCTCCTCACACAAACCTTAAAAAAAAAAAAAAAAAAAAAAAAAAAAAAAAAAAAAAAAAACCCAAACACCTCCACCGCCGCTGTTATTTCTTCTGGAAACCACCACCACCATCACAACAGCCGCCGTTATTTCTACATGAAACCACCACCACTAACACAATAGCCGCCGTTATTTACTTCCTATCATGTAAATAACACGAAATAACCGTATTCCAACACCCCACATCTCTCTCAGGCATGTAGAGATGTTTCTAGTTCACTACCCAAACATCTAATGTGTTGCTTTACTAACAAAAATTCTTGAATTGCTATTAACGTAAAAATTATTGAATTGCTATTATGGTAAAAATACTTTTTTTTTTTTTTTTTTTTTTTTATAATTTGCCCTATTGGTAAATCCTTAGTTTAGTGGTGGTGGTTTCATGTAGAAATAACGGCGGCTGCTGTGATGGTGGTGGTGGTTTCCAGAAGAAATAACAGCGGCGAATAATGGTGGAGGTTTTTTTTTTTTTTTTTTTTCTTAAGGTTTGTGTGATGAGGAAGGAGAAGGTGGGTGGTGGGTTGAGGTGGCCGGAGCGGCGGTGGTCGTCGGAGTGATGGGTAGGGCAAATTAAAAAAAAAAAAAAAAAAGTATTATACTTGCCACATATTCATCTTCTGGGTAGTGGTGACCGGTTAGCAAGTGACAGATTACCCAAAAGATGAAAAATTTACAAGTTAAAGGTGTAAATTCTGAAAAAAAAAAAGTTTGATACCCAGAAGATAAACACGTGGCAAGTATAATACCTTTTAATATATTTTTCCCGCGATCTTTTGTTACTCTTCTCTTTTGATACTATTAGAAATTTGCTGGCAAACTCAAACATGGTTATTTGGTGGCACAACAGATTTTTTTTTTTTTCCTTTTTCTTTTGAAGCTATGAGAAAATCGACACCAAGTTCAAATACGAACTTTTATTTATCATTGTTTTTGATATAAAGTATTGCATATAGAGTTGCTACAGAAATACTTGAAGTGAAACTGAAAACATGTGGGAAGAGCGATTGTAATGTGTTGCAAAGCTGTTGAGTGGTTTAAAAAACCTGTTTATCACGGTGTATGATTTTAAGTATGCCGAGTGTAACGATGATTACAAAGTTGGTGGAATATTATGTCGTGAGAACAAAGTTCAGATATACTCATTAAAAACCCGAAATTGTAAGAATGTCAATGATTTTCCTCATGTTTGTCCCAATGGTTCTTGTGTTGATACGATTTCGAGATAATTATGGATATAGGTATAATGATCATACACCTCTAGAAAAGCAAAGATTTAAATAACTAAGGATTATAAATTAATGATCTTAATTTAATACGATTTCGAGAACACAAATAGTGAAAGTATATACAAGTTTTGGATATGCTGCAACCTTTATCAGGTGTCCATGGAAACGAGTACTACTCGAAGTTATGATCAAAGCCCGCCTTGAACATAACCCATATGTAATTCAAATGGATGACAGTAATCATTAAGTAACACTGAATCTCTTGGACTAATCTAATGTCAATATAATAATGACAATTGACTAAATTTCTTAGCCGTCTGCAAGAAGAAGAATTTGCTCTTCTGATTCTTTTCTTTCCACACAATCTTAAAATAGAACATACGATATCTTCTTGTAGACGGCTGCGACTGGCTCTTAAACATGATAGCAGCCTTAATTGGCTTCTTGCCACGTCTTTTGATACGCCAAGAATATGCATTTGACGTTGTCCCATAACTGAAGTGCAGTTCACTCATCTGAGTAATACATAAACCTGATAAAACTGAAACGATATAAGTTAGTCCAGTTGGATCTATGTTGAGGTAAAAGTTTGCTTCTACTTCGAACAAGCGAGATGAATCCTTCGGACTAGAGTAGGTCCTCCGGATTCGGTATGGTTCTTGCTTATTGCGTGTTACTTCGGATATCTGCAAAACAAATACGTCCGTTAGACTCGCCCCGGGAATGTATCCCAGGACCAACCTCCGGCGTGAGAGTAAGTATATATTTTAGTGAGAGAAAGTATGAATAAAACTAGAGAGTGGTAGAGAATTAGTTAACCTTAAATGAAGATTTCCTCTCTATTTATAGACTCTCTTCATGAAGTGCCAGGCTGGTTCGTACTTAGCCCTTAATGTTCGCTAGTTTAGCCTCCATTATCATATACTTTGGTGTACTTGTTTGTACTTTGGTCTAAGTACTTGTTGGCTTATCCGAAGGGTTTGTTCATTCCGGACGTCGGAGATCATTCGGACATTCGTAACCCTTCGGATATGGTTCTATATCGCTTGGACACATCTGAGTATAATTTACCTGACACTGATCCGGAGGGTATACCTTTGTACGGAATGTATCCGGAGGGTACATACGTCAACATGTCCCCCCCAGTATCATAGTATTGGTTGTGCCAATGGTGTGATACTAAGTTTATTTTTTGCGATTTTCCGGAGGGATCGTCATAGCTTTGTTCTTTTGCCGGAGTTACGCAAAATGCCAAAAGTAATTAAGGTGTCGTTTAAGGTGTGCCGTCGTTTTTTACCGCGTCGTTTGGATTGGAACACGTACGCGTTTTCTAAGAGACACTGTCTGGATGGGTGACACGTAAGCCCTACGGGTGACGTGTCCCCTTCCCGCCTATTTTTGACCGCCTATAAATAGTCCCATTTCTTTTTATTTACAGCACCGTAATTTTTCCTCTGCACACACATACCTCTGACACGTTTTTCAGCCTTCCGTATTCCGAACAATTGTTCTCATCGTCCTCGAGGTACGTCTCCGTCCGTTAAGTTATTTTTTGTTATTTGGCTATATTCCTCCCTTCCGGATTTATCATGTCGGAGTCTACTGCTTCGTTCGAATATGAGGACGTGTCTATGCCGGAGGGTTTCCACGTTAAGAAAGACATACAGTTACGGCCGTCTACGATGGATGAGGGCGAGGTGCTTGCCGTAGTGGATACTTTCAAGATTCCGAAGGATTTACATCCACGGGTTCCTCCGGCAGACATGACGATGGATCAACTTCCTGCAAATGCCATTGGCTTATACGCAGAATACTTCTTCGATGGTGGCCTTACTGTTCCTTTCTCTACTTTTCTTTTGGGGGTGATCAGGTATTTTAAAATTCACCTTTCTCAGCTGGTTCCGTTAGGTATGCATCGCGTCACTCTTTTTGAGGTGTACTGCCGGAGCATGCATATTCCTCCTACCACTCCTTTGTTTCGTGTCTTTTATAAGCTTAGCAAGCAGGGTAGTTGGTTTTCTTTTGAAAAACGTATTCATAAAGATAGGAAAATCTGTTTCGGGGATTTTCCTTCATGTCTGAAAGGTTGGAAATATCACTTCTTTTTCATCGATAGGAGAGCCATTCCGTTTGCTATGCCTTGGAGGCATTCCGATTCGGACGTGTCCGATCCGTTTCCCAGGCAGAATGAGTATGATGCTTCGCATGCTGATCGACTGTCCGAAACGATTATTGAGCCGTGCCACATTCCTCAGGCTTTTTTATACGCTTTGGGCTTGTCGGATCATTGGGAGTTTACCGGTTTCCGTCCGGCCATAAGGGATGAGCAGGGGAGGGGTATAGCCTTTGTTTAAAAATATGAACTCTTTTTTTTTTTTTTTTTTTTTTTTTATGAATCTTTTATCTGTGTTTACTGATGAGTTTGTTTATCCGCAGGTATTACTATGTCGTCTTATTTGAAGAAACCTCCATTGCGAAGGTCGACGAAGATTGTTTCTGGGGACCCACTTCCGGAAGGTCAGAGACGTGAGATGCACACTACTACCCCTTTGGCTTCCAACGCCGAGGTTCCAGAGAAGACTGATGAGCTTAAGAGCGTTGAAATTCCGGACGACAAGGTTATAGCTTCCAAGCAGAAGAAGAAGGAGCAGGCTGAGAAGACGGGATTGAAGAAGCCTCCGTTGAAGAGGACTGGAGCCGGGAGTGTCTCTTCTCGTCCTCATAAGAGAAGCAAGGTGTCTGCTGGTGATACCGTGATTGATTTGGATACCGGGGAGGCTTTGGAGAGGCCGGAGCCTATCCGTTCAGTGCATCCGGACCAAATTTTGAAGGGTCAATCCGGAGGGTCTGGTGCTGGTATGTTATGACTTGATTTTTTGTTTGTATATATTTAATTGTCTTTCCTTCCAGCGTTTTTATCGTCTTACTAATATAAACTTTTCCTCTCAGGGGGTTCGGGGACTTCCTCCCACCGTCCGGGGAAGGAAACTCTTGCTGAGGAGGGGGATACGGAGGTTGATATTGAGGGGGAGGGTGATGATGAGGATCTTTTTGTACCTGCTTGGTCGGTGAGGAGGGGAAACCGCATGAATAATGCGAACGTTTGTAGGGATATGATGATCAACTTGGCGACTCCTAGGGAGGAGAAATATTTGGATGATCAGAGTGATGAGGAGGCTGTCCGAAGGGCCTGGTTGATGCTGGGCAAAAGTGCTACGATTCAAGCGGATGTTATTTTCCGTTTTGAGTCTCTTTTGAAGGAGTATCAAAAGTTGTCTGAGACCCACAAGATCTGCGATAAGACCCTCGATGATAACTGGAAGATGTTCCAACAGATGTCCGGGGAATTTCAGAAACTGAAGGATGAGCATAAGGAGTGTACTGAGGTGAATCCGGAGGGGTTGAAGAAGCTTCGTGCGGAGAATGCAAGTTTGGAGGGGCGGGTTGGTGATCTTGAGTTAGAGATGGGTGAGTGGAGAAAAGTGTCCGGTGAGCAGGCCGAGAAGATTAGGTCGCTGGAGGGGCAGTTGTCTGATGCCAAAAATAAGTTGAGCGAGGAGGAGAAGGCTTACAAAGAGCTTTATCAGGAGAAGGTGGACTTTGCCGTAGCCGCTGGGAATGCCGAGGTGGATAGGAACCGTATTGTCAATGAGTTTATCCCGGAGGCTATCCACCGCTTTCTCGGGAGTCATGAGTTCCGAACAGCCTTGGCAGAGCCCTTCAACTTGTTTTATCTCTCTGGGTTGATTGACGGGGCAGGTTTGTTTGATGAGCCGGAGAAGGCAGAGAAGCTACTGGGGGAAGTAGAGGGGATGGATATGGATGCCGGAGCAAAATATGGTCCGTTGTACGATAAGGCCCTTTCTCAGGATTATCCCTTCATCCAGAAGATCCGTCAGACTATCTACCGGAAGTTTGATGAGCTAGATGCCTTGGTTCCTGACCCTGCTCCTGCTGAAGAACCAACTGAGGGTCCGGAGGTTGAATCCCGTATCGAGAATCCCTCCGACACTCAGAATGCCTCTGTCTTCGCCTGAAGCTGCTCATGTGTTTGATGTATGTTGGAGTCCGGATACCTCCATTTTGACTATGGATTTAGGTATCTCGGATTCCCTGTGAAGCTTGCCAACTGATGTAATAGAATAGGGTTAAAATTCAATTTTTGTTATTCCGTTATTTCGGAATATTTGATGTAACCGAACTTGGATCATATGAATATATCACTTTTTTGTTATCCGTATTGTTTTTAACTTACATCTGTGTTTCTGAGTAATATGCAATTTATGTAACTTGGCTTTTTAATTATGTACTCGTGGGGTTCTGTTTTACCGGACAACATACGCCTTACGGATATAGACCATGGCTTATTCCTCTTATCTTTACTTGACGGGGTAACCTGTACCCTTCGGCTCTTGGCCTTAGTAATACCCACTTGGGGTTTTCTTTGACGGGGTAACCTGTACCCTTCGGCTCTTGGCCTTAGTAATACCCACTTGGGGTTTTCTTTGACGGGGTAACCTGTACCCTTCGGCTCTTGGCCTTATTAATACCCGTTTGGGGTTTTCTTTGACGGGGTAACCTGTACCTTGCGGCTCTTGGCCATATACTCTCTTGGGGTTTTAGTCTTCCGGACAAACGTGTGTCCTACGGCTCTTGGCCGTATACCCTCTTTGGGTTTTATTCTGGGCAACTTATGCCTTGCGGCTCTTGGCCATATACCCTCTTGGGGTTTTATTCTGGGCAACTTATGCCTTGCGGCTCTTGGCCATATACCCTCTTGGGGTTTTAGACTTCCGGACAACGTGTGTCCTACGGCTCTTGGCCGTATACCCTCTTGGGGTTTTATTCTGGGCAACTTATGCCTTGCGGCTCTTGGCCATATACCCTCTTGGGGTTTTAGACTTCCGGACAACGTGTGTCCTACGGCTCTTGGCCGTATACCCTCTTGGGGTTTTATTCTGGGCAACTTATGCCTTGCGGCTCTTGGCCATATACCCTCTTGGGGTTTTAGACTTCCGGACAACGTGTGTCCTACGGCTCTTGGCCGTATACCCTCTTGGGGTTTTATTCTGGGCAACTTATGCCTTGCGGCTCTTGGCCATATACCCTTTTGGGGTTTTAGTCGTCCGGACAACGTGTGTCCTACGGCTCTTGGCCGTATACCCTCTTGGGGTTTTGGTCTTCCAGACAACTTGTGCCTTGTTGAAAATAACACTTTATATGGTCCAAATGCATCGGATGTTTCATTGATTGTGAAAAAATGGCTCATGCCTTACAATAAGTCCTGAAATAACAAAGTACATAATAGGTTACATAAAGCATTTCTTTAAGTTAATTGCATGCCAGGTTCGAGGTACTTCCACATCTTCCATGGTTTGGAGCTTGTATGTGCCGTGTTGATAAGCTTCCGTTATACGGTAGGGGCCTTCCCAGTTAGGTCCCAATTTTCCTTGATCTTCCACTCTGCTGGCTTCATTCTTCCGATACACAAAATCTCCTACTTTGAAAGCTTCGGGTTTAACCCTTCGATTGTAGTACTGCTCCACTTTCTTTTTGTATTTCGCTTCTCTTATGGCTGCCATTTCCCTTCGTTCTTCCAATAAGTTTAGATTTAGGTTTATCTCATCGTCATTGTTTTCAACGTTTGCCGTCATGGTCCGGAATGTAGGCATGCCGATTTCTGCCGGAATGACTGCCTCACTTCCGTAGGTTAGACTGAAAGGGGTTTCTCCGTTGCTAGTTTTCAGGGTGGTTCGGAAAGCCCACAGCACGTTTGGTAACTCGTCTACCCATCCGGCTCTCTCTCTTCCAAGCCGGGACTTAAATCCCTTCATAAGGCTTTTGTTGGCTCTTTCGACCAATCCGTTGGCTTGAGGGTGAGCAACGGCCGTGTTAATTTGTGTGATATTTAACTTTTCGCACCAACTTTTGAACGGATCTCCCACAAAGTTGCTTCCGTTGTCCGTGACAATTATCTTGGGTAGTCCGAACCTGCAGACGATATTGTCCCATACAAATTTTTTGACTTCCTTTCCGGTTGTCTTGGCCAACGGTTTTGCTTCCATCCACTTCGTGAAATAGTCTATTGCCACAATAACATACTTAACTTTTCCTGGAGCTTCGGGTAAAGGTCCTAAAATGTCAATTGCCCATTGGAAGAAGGGCCATGGTGCCATGACGGAGGTTAGTACCGTTTTTGGTAACTTTGGGACCGGAGCATGTATCTGACAGGCGTCGCATTTTCGGATGACTTCCCTAGCGTCCCGGTGCATGGTTGGCCAATAGTAGCCTTGCCGCATGAGTTTAGCTACTACGGTCCGGGGTCCGGAGTGCATGCCACACGCTCCTTCGTGCACCTCTCGGATTATGTAATTGGCTTGGAGAGGTCCGACACATCGTAACATTGGTCCCAGGTAGGATTTTTTGAATAGCACATTGTCAATTAGTGTGTAGTGGCTTATTTTCATACGGAGGTTTCGAGCTTCATTTTGATCTTCCGGCCATATGCCTTCATTTAAACATCGGAATATGGGGGACATCCAATTTTCCTCCTCTTCTTCTACTATTGCATTGATTGTCTCTTCTTCTGTGGATGGTTTCTCCAATACTTCTACTAGGACTTCCTTTGTCAAGTGATCGAATGCTACGGATGCCAGCTTACTGAGTATGTCTGCTTTTTGGTTTTGAGTTCTTGGGATGTTCTTTATCCTAAAGCGTTTGAAGCAAGTGATGTATTCCTTGGCTTTGGCGAGGTACTTTGCCATACTCTCCTTGTATGCGGTAAACTCTCCATTGATTTGGCTTGCCACTAGGTTAGAGTCTACTCGCACGTCCAGTGCTTCTATATGCATTTCTTTTGCAATTCTTAATCCGGCTAGGAGTGCTTCGTATTCTGCTCCGTTGTTGGTAGCTTCGAAATCTAAACGGAGAGCATAGGTGTATTCGTCTTTTTCCGGACTAATTAACACAAGTCCCGCTCCGGAACCTTTTCGACTAGAGGCTCCGTCTGTGTATAAGGTCCATTCTTCCGGATCAGAGATATTACATATCTCCTTTCCCCTCCTTTTCGGATCAGGACAAATGGTTCCGATGGGTACTTCATTGATGAAATCAGCCAGTACCTGTCCTTTGACGGCATTTCGGGGTACGTAAGTGATGTTGTAGGCTCCCAATTCCACCGTATATTTGGCTAACCGTCCGGAAGCTTCCGCTCGATTCAGCACTTGCTTGATAGGATGATCTGTGATAACTTTGACAGGGTGGGCTTCGAAATATCGCCTTAATCTTCTGGATAGATGCAATAATGCTAAAGCCAGCTTCTCGACTGGAGTGTATCTCTTTTCGGCTTCGTGTAAAGTCCGGCTCACATAATGAACTGGTATCTGCCGTCCTTCCCTTTCGACCATTAACACCCCACTTATTGCTTCCATTGCGGCTGACAGGTATAGGTACATGTCTTCTTTTGGTTTCGGCGTCGCTAGGCATGGTAGTTCCAGAATCATTTTCTTCATTTCTTGGAAAGCCTTTTCAGCTGCGTCTGTCCATTGGTATTTTTCTTTGTTGTCTTTTGTGATATTTTTCAATGTTTCAAAGAAAGGCAAAGATCTTTCGGCAGATTTGGACAAGAAACGATTGAGTGCTGCGAGTTTGCCACTTAAGCTTTGCATTTCCTTTAACGATTTCGGTGATTGCATATCAGCGATTGCTCTGGTTTTCTTGGGGTTTGCTCTAATCCCTTCGGATGTCACCATATACCCGAGGAATTTCCCTTCCTCTACTCCGAAGGAGCATTTTTGAGGGTTTAGCTTCATGTTTATTTCTCGGAGATTGTCAAATGTTTCAGCTATATCGGCCAACAATTCTTTTTCCGTTTGGCTTTTTATCACCATGTCGTCTACATATACTTCCAGGTTCCGGCCAATTTGCTTCCGGAAGTTAGAATCTACCAATTTCTGATAGGTTGCTCCGGCATTTTTCAATCCGAATGGCATTTTGACATAACAGTAAGTTCCCCGATCTGTATAGAATGCTGTTTTCTCTTCATCTTCTTTTGCCATCTGTACCTGGTGATAACCTTTGTAAGCGTCCAAGAAACATTTGTAGCGGAACCCTATTACCGATTCAATTTTCCAATCTATTTCGGGTAAAGGATAGTAATCTTTCCGGCATGATGAGTTCAAGTTCTTAAAATCGATACACATCCTCCAGCTGCCGTCCGGTTTTTTCACCAGTACCGGGTTAGAAATCCACGTCGGATACCGAACGGGTCTGATTATTCCGGCCTTTAGCCATTCTTCTACGTCTCGATTTATGGCTTGGTTCTTTTCTTCCGAGAAAAATCTCTTTTTCTGTGCCACCGGCTTGTCTTGGATATTTACGTCGAGCTTATGTTCGGCTGCCCAACGGGGAATGCCAGTCATATCTGAAGGCTCCCATGCGAAAACGTCTTGGCTGTTTTTGAGCAATGTTATAAGGTGCCTTCGTCCTTCTTTTGAAAAATTCTTTCCTATCGTTACTAGCTGCTCCGGATATGCCGGATGAACCAATACTTCTTCGGTTCCAGTAGTTTCTTCCAGGGTGATTTCCGGGGAGATCTCTGCTCGTGATTCCCTTCCCATCAAGAACTTTTCTTCAAGCTTTCTACACTCAGAGATAATGACCGATCGGGTTACCAGAGTGGCAATACCTCCCGGTGTTGGGAATTTCATCATGGAGTGTATGGTCGAGGGGATGGCCCTAAGTTTTTTGATTCCAGATCGACCAAGTATCACGTTGTATGGGGAGGGAGACCTGATTACTGCAAACTTCATGATAGTTCGGCGGTACAACCCTTCGTTTCCGAAACAGACTTCTAATTCGATCTTTCCCAACGGATTTATGGCTTCTCCCGCGAATCCTATCAGTGGTGTGTTTGTTTTTGTCAGACGAGACCGGATGGAAGAGTCAAGGTTCAGGAAACAGTGCTCGTACATCACTTCTACCGAAGCACCTTGGTCCACATATACCCTTCGTACGGTATATCCTTCAATCTCTGCTTCTACTATAAGTGGTTCGTCGGAAGCATCTCCCGGTAAGATTGGCGGGAAGCTTATGGGGGCGTTCATCCACTCTTCTTCCGGATCTATAAGTTTTCGTTTCGGATTCCTTTCTTGATGCTGGACCATATTGATGATTCGTCTTTGGTTGTTTTGCTGGTTATTTCTGGGCGGTGCTCTGTCCCTTTGTCGGACGTCTCTGATCAGGTGGTCAAGCTTGCCGGTGTCCAGGGCTATCTTGAGTTGTTCTTTCAGATTGTGACAGTCGTTGGTGAGATGGCCTTTCTCTCCATGATAATCACAGTATTTATCCATGTTTTCTCTCGACGGTCTTCCTCTTAATGGCGGGGGTGCCGGTAGCCTGAGCTGGTGTTCCGTTGACAGGATCTCCTTAGGGGCCTTTGTGAGCATGTTCAAGTCTAATGGTCTGGTATCTCTTCTATTTCCCTCGTCACGCCGGTGATCTCTCCGGTAGTCTGCCCGATAGGTGTTATTGTCGTTTCGTCTGGGCATGTAGGGTGCGAAATTTTCATTTCGTCTTGGTTTGAAGTCTTGGACATCTTTCCTGTGGTTTCCCCTGAAGGAGGACCGTTGTGTGTTATGGTCATTTCGGCCGTACGGATTAGGTTGATAATCTCTACGAGAATTATCCATCCTTTCTCCCCTCGGTACTTCCGTTAGCCGATACACTCTTTCGGAACGGACGAAGTCATCAACTCGTATCATCATTTCGGTTATGCTCTGGGGAACCTTCTCGGAGAATCTCTTCGCTAGCTCTGGACTTTTACAACCATCAATAAAAGAGGATATCTGCATCAGCTCTGGTACTCCTGAAATGCGGCTAGCCTCATCCGTCCATCGTTCCTTAAATTCCGGGAGGGCTTCGTTGGCTCTACGGACGATCTTGGTAATTTCCATCGGATCCCTGATACATTTTCTACGAAGGGCGAACCTCTGAACAAACTGTTCACTCAATTCATCCCAATTGTCAATACTACCTCGCGGAAGACGATCAAACCATGCTCTAGCAGCATCGTCCAGGGTCTGCTGGAACATCATGCACCAAATGGGCATGGGCCACGCACCTTGATTGGCCACCCCTTCAAATCTGGTGATGTGATCATCAGGATCTGTAGATCCGTTGTACAACTTTAAGTGAGAAGGCATCAGATACTTTGAACCCTTTGGTCCGGAGAAATCGATGATCCTCCGGGTAAACGGACTCTTAGATGCTGCCTTGAAAGGCTTGGATAAGTCGTCCGTCCTTTCCTCTTCGGCTTTTTGGGCTTCGACATCATGAGATCCGGCAACCTCAAAGTCGAGTTGGATGGGGTCAATCGGTGTTTCTCCCGAGACATTGTATTGTTGGATGAGAGATTTTAGAGCAGCGAAGTGACTTTGGATTTGTTCAAGGTTAACAGGATTGGTATTGTTATCCGGACGACTTCCGGATCCTTCGGGTGTGGTTGGGGAAGGACCTGTCATTTATTAGCTTCGGTAGAGTGAATGACGGGTCCCACGGATGGCGCCAATTTGTTGAGGTAAAAGTTTGCTTCTACTTCGAACAAGCGAGATGAATCCTTCGGACTAGAGTAGGTCCTCCGGATTCGGTATGGTTCTTGCTTATTGCGTGTTACTTCGGATATCTGCAAAACAAATACGTCCGTTAGACTCGCCCCGGGAATGTATCCCAGGACCAACCTCCGGCGTGAGAGTAAGTATATATTTTAGTGAGAGAAAGTATGAATAAAACTAGAGAGTGGTAGAGAATTAGTTAACCTTAAATGAAGATTTTCTCTCTATTTATAGACTCTCTTCATGAAGTGCCAGGCTGGTTCGTACTTAGCCCTTAATGTTCGCTAGTTTAGCCTCCATTATCATATACTTTGGTGTACTTGTTTGTACTTTGGTCTAAGTACTTGTTGGCTTATCCGAAGGGTTTGTTCATTCCGGACGTCGGAGATCATTCGGACATTCGTAACCCTTCGGATATGGTTCTATATCGCTTGGACACATCTGAGTATAATTTACCTGACACTGATCCGGAGGGTATACCTTTGTACGGAATGTATCCGGAGGGTACATACGTCAACAATCTACAAGACTACAGTTAGTTATATAAGGTTCTTTTGGACGAGCAAAACCCCCAAAATACCAGAAAGAATAGCTATGAAAATGGCTATACAATTATGAGTAAATAGTTATGACAATGGCGAACTTACAATTTACCAATAATCTTGGCTCGAACAACTCCCATTCTTAAAATGATGAAATCGCTTAATATCACGTACCACAATATCCCTCCGAGTCCAAGTTGTATGATTTGAAGATGGAGATGAATTATTGAAAGCAAGGCTTCAGTGCTTCACGCCTTCAGCCCTTCACCCTTTTGTCCCTTCACAATCGTTTTTGACTTTTTGGATTAAATGATTAATAGGGTTTATTTTTAGTGCCCCTTAGTGGGTTGGGCCGATAAAAATTTTTAGTGCCCTTTAGTGGGTTGGGCCCGGCTCGGTTGCTGATTGTGCGCCGGCCCAAAACCGCCCATGCCTCTCCTAACCTCAACCGCCCTACCAACCTCTCCCGCTCCCATCAACCTGTTAATCAAACAGCTCCACGTCGACCCATATCTCACCCCCATTCCCACAAACAACTCCACACCCTTCTCCCATTGCCCAATTTTACAATACCCATTAATCAAAATTGAACAACCAAATGATTTGACAGACACTTCACAAAATTTGTACGCTGGAATTGTTAGCGGAACATGAAGAAGACTTAAATGACCAACTGTAGATTTGAAACTGCAACTTTGAAGACTAGAGTTGACCAAATACACCACTGTATATTAGCTAGCAGTATTTTGTCTCTTTTACCCATGTAGGACTCGAAACGTAAACTAAGTTTTCAAAAACGTAAGTAGAGGTTCATGATGTGTGATCGTTATTCTTATGCTGTTACATTGCCCTCCTTCTATATATCGCTAGAAGTCTAGAACGAACTAGCCAAATGGTGAGGACTTTTTTATGCCTTTGGCGAGGGCATGTCCTTGCTAAAGTATTTGACTTTAGTTGTTAAGAGTTGCTTTTCATCTATTATTAATCAGACTCACTCATCAAAACATATATATTTAATTTGTGCTTTTCTTAATATCATTACCAACCTGAAATTAACGTAAATTATGTTTTCATCATATTATGGGAATATGGGCCTGGTGCTTGGTTGTGTCTTGGGGGTAAAAGAGGGTAAGGAAAGGTAATGGTAACGACCAATGGTAGTTTGTAATCCGAAACTAGGTAGTGAAGCATTAACCACAAAACTAGTGAGAACGGATTTAACTAATTACTACTAACTGTACTAACATAACAAACATTTTAATCACATAATGTCTAGAACATTTACTGTTGTTACAACCCAAATAAGATTCAAACTGCAATTTCTTAATTGAAGTATTATTCAATGTTGTAAGGTGGAAATAAAAATAAAAAGTTGAGAAGACATATTATTTGTTGAGAGGAGCGATCCCTTGCAAAGGGGAGCAAAATTAAAAAGCAGAAAAATTTTGGGTCGTTGGATCCCTAACCAAGACCATCTGACGGTGAAGATGGAACCTTCCCCCCTTTTTTTATTAATATTCTCACTTAGGGGTATATTAGTCATCTTAACTCGTTTTTAAATTCCACCACAAACTTTAAACGTAAATAACTTTCAAACGATAAATTTTTACAAAAAACCGATTTCACCATATTTTTTAAAATTTAATTCTCTTTAATTTGGTATACATTTTAATATATGAATCGCAACTTTTTTTTTCAACTTTTTAAGTGGTGTTGATTTTCTTGAAATTTTTGGCATTTTCGGCTTTAATTTCGTCTAGTTAATGGCCGAATTATGCAAAACTGAAAACACGAAAGTTGTAGATTTTTGGCCATTCTTTACCCAGAAATTTGAATCACTCAAACTCGATATGATATAAGTGTGATATCGTACGTTAAAGATGGCGTCTTAGTCATATTTAGCGCACACAAAGTGTTTGATAAAATGCCTAAAAGAAAATTTTCTTATAAAAATACATTTAAATATACTAATTGATGTACTACAATACATTTTTTGTTATTTTTGTTATTTTTAGCTTTTTTTAACTGATGAACAAAGATTAAATGATAAACAAACTAACTGATGAACAACAACTAACTGATTAACTGACGAACATTGTAACCTTAACTGATGAACATTTTGATTTCTTTTAGACAATTGATGAACACTATGATAACTGATGAACCTATAATAACTGATGAACGTATGATAACTGATGAACCTATAATAACTGATGAATAATATAGTTTTTTTGTTAGAAAATTGATGAACTGATTAATATTATGTTATTTTGTGGTTCATCAACTCTTTTTACTGATAAACATCACTTTTAAATTGACGAACATCACTTTTATATTGATGAAAAAAATGAACAACTATCTTTAATGACAGACAAATGAACAACATTTTTTATTGATGAACAATACTTTTATGTTGATGAACAAATGAATAAATCTTTTTATTGATGAACGATACTTCGTATTGATGAATGATACTTTTATATTGATGTACAAAAAAATGTGAAATAGTAACTAAGTAACTACACAAGTATTCTTTTTAGAAAACTTCGCCTTCTTAGCGGCCAACCTCCTTTTTGCTTGCTTTCCTTTATAGGAACTTTATCACTAGCTTTCTTAGCGGCAATTTAAGCTCTGATAGCATTGCACTTCATCTGATGAACCTGTGATAAAAGTAAGCAGATAACAAGAAAATCACTAATTGATGAACCTCTGATAAAATAAGCAGATAATATAAAATAGACTAACTGATGAACCTCTAATAAAAAATGCACTAAATGATGAACCTATAATAGCATAATGATGAACCTATGATAACATAATAGCTGAAAATTAATAACTGATGAACCAAAAAAACTAATGTTAATCAACTAAAAAAGAATAAGCTAACTGATGAACCTATTATAACTGATGAATCTATAATAACTGATGAACCTATAATAACTGATGAACCTATTATAACTGATGAATCTATAATAACTGATGAACCTATAATAAGTGATGAACCTATAATAACTGATGAACCTATAGTAACACAGGACAATAACTGATGAACCTAAGATATAACATAATAGCTAAGCTAATATGTTCATCAACCAAATAAAAAAAATTAACAAAAAAAGCATAAATTGATGAACCTAACATAAAAAAGAAGCATATAACAAAGAATGTAATAACTAACGAACACACACACAAAATCATATAAACTGATGAACCTCGGATAAAAGTAAGCATGTAACAAAAAATCCACTAACTGATGAACCTGTGATAAAAGTAAGCAGATAACAAAAAAAAATCACTAATTGATGAACCTTTGATAAAAATAAGCAGTTAATAAAAAAATAGACTAACTGATGAACCTCTAATAAAAAATAAGCAGATAACTAATAAAAATAAGTTGATAACAAAAAATGCACTAAATGATAAACCTATGATAATATAATGATGAACCTATGATAACATAATAGCTAAAAGTTAATAATTGATGAACCAAAAAAACTAATGTTAATCAACTAAAAAAGAATAAGCTAACTGATGAACCTATTATAACTGATGAATCTTATTAACCTTATTAACTGATGAACTTTATTAACTGATTTTTAAAAAAGACATTTTGTTCATCAGTTACTTTGGTTGAACCATATTAACTGATGAACCTTATTAACCTTATTAACTGATGAACCTTATTAACCTTATTAACTGATGAACTTTATTAACTGATTTTTAAAAAAGACATTTTGTTCATCAGTTACTTTGGTTGAACCATATTAACTGATGAACCTTATTAACTGATGAACCTTATTAACTGATGAACCATATTAACTGATGAACCTTATTAACTAACTGATGAACCTTATTAATCTTATTAACTGATGAACCTTATTAACCTTATTAACTAATGAACCTTATTAACTGATGAACCTTATTAACTGTGATCAATTTGATGAACCCAAACATTTGATCAAATTTGATGAACCCAAACATTTGATCAAATTTGATCAAATCGTTAATTATCTGCCGCTAGAAATTCCGTTGCTATGCACGGATACTCGCCTAGTGGTTCATAATAAGATGTTGCCTTTCAAAAAAAAAAAAAAAAAAAAAAAAAAAAAAAAAAAAAAAAAAAATTAGACCACAACTAGTGCACAAGAAGAAGTTTGACCAAAAAGTCCAAAACGGTAAATAACGAACCTTTCAAATTCATCATTCAATCTGCTCAACATTAAATTGTAAGAATTCCATTATTCAACTCAAGACAAGATCCCAGTAACTCAAAATTCAAAACCCATATCATCAAATTATTGTTTAAATCTTTTGCAGATCATCAGATATGAAATGAAAGATTGAATTGATTGAGAAATGAGAGGACCTGGTGGTGCATCTCCTAGTCCACTTGAAGCTAGGCATCGCTTATCTGTACCCAAGTACATCTCTTTGATCGGAAAAGCTACTCCGGTGAATCGCTTCTTCCGTACACTAATTTGGTACTAACGGTTGTAAATCCTTATGTGTAGATCGTCAGATCTGAGATGGGAAATAAGTCAGATCTGGGAAATAAAGAGGGGAAAGAGATGGGTAATAAAGAATACAGAGTATTGGTTTTATTGGAATGACCAACATACCCTTATGTGTAGATTTTCCGGATCTTGATTGATTTATGATCTAACGGTTGTAAATCCTTTTTAGGCTTTTTAAAATTTTGTCACTTTGTAAGGGATCCCACACCTATTTGTTGATGCTAGTCATGCTTCCAGAATAAGCTTTTGCATTTATCCTGAGAGATGAGGATGCACCAACAACAAATACATTAACTTCAACATATTGTAAGCATATACAATAAAGTATATAAGCAAGCAAAATTTTGTTTTTTTTAACAATGTGGGACTACAAGCTTAGTTGTTAAGAAAGAGTAACAAAGCAAATTGTTGTTTAGAGATCTTAATCTATATCGTGTGTGATCTTTCTATTACTTTTTTCTTAGAAAGCTATTAGAAATTTGATACCAAACTCAAACACGGTTAATTAGTGGCACAACAATCTTTTTTGTTTCTTCTATTGAAGCTATGAGAAAACCGATACCAAGCTCAGATACGGTCCTTAGTTAAACATCAAAGTGTATAGGTGCTTCCATTGTTTTTTGGTATCAGGTATTGTATATAGAGATGCTACAGAAATACTTGAAGTGAAAATCAGAAAATGTGGGAAGAGCGACAATAATTGTTACAAAGCGGTTGAGTGGTTTAAAAGACCTATTTGCCGCGGTCTATGATTTAAAGTATGCTAAGTGTACCGACGATTACAAAGTTGTTAGAATATTATGTTGGGAGAACAAAGTAGACATACACTCATTAAAAACTGAAAACTGTAAGAATATCAATGATTTTCCTCATGTTTGTCCCAACGGTTTTTGTGTTGATACGATTTCGAGATAATTAAGGATATATAGGTTTAATCAACCTATACCTCTAGCAAAAACAAAGTTATAAGTAACTAAGGATTATAAATTAATGATGTTGATTTGATACAATTTCAGAGAACACAAATAGTGAAAGTTTATACATGTTTAATTCAAATAATGTTTAATTGTAGTAAGGTGGGAAAAAAAATTGTGAACATAACAAACTTTTTAATGTTCAAAATCACATAATATCCTGAACATAAAAAAGATTTAAAATGCGTTTTCTTTTTTCAAAAAACATTAATTGTACATAGTTTAGATTCAAAATCACATCATGCGTAAATTTTTGCATTTCACCACATGTGATGATGCACCAACAACATAAGTATTGATTCGAGCATGTGTAATGCATATACAATAAGGTATATAGGCAAGCAAAATTTTATTTATTTGACCAATGTGGGACTATAAACCTAGTTATTCAAAAAGAGCAACGAAGCAAACGGTCTATAGTCTAGCATTAACGCAATAACGACACAATAACGATATTTGAACCTTTAAAACCTACATCACAAATCACATGTGATTTTGTATTTTATAACTTTTGGTAACCCATAACAAAGCGGAAACTAATTCAAAAAACTATATATTGAAGTGTTTGTCTATTCAAAGATAAAATAATTTTCTTCATTTAGCATTTTAGCGGTTTGTAATGTTACTTTTGTTTTAAGTTATCTTTTGATAGTGTAGTATTACGAAAAACTTCATGTAAAGGGGTACAAACATGCTTTCTTTGTTCAAATGTCATAATTATAATAAGGAAAAAAAAAGTTGAGAACATATATTGACTATTGAATGGATCCCGATGCTGGTGTTTTTGTGTTTTGACACCAACGCCTAAGACACACCAACAACAAATATACCAAACTCAACCTATGTGAAGCATATGCACTTAGGAATATAAGAAAGCCAAAGTTTGTTTCTACAATCAATGTGGGACTACAAACATGGTGTTCACCCTTATTTTTTCTTTCTTTGCATGTTGCAGACTACAATTGTGTGGACCTTACAAAATGAGGATTATACAAAAATAACTTTATAAATCTAATTAATTCTCAAAAATAATGATAATAAACTAATTTCCTATGTATTCAGTGAGTTGAATGAGCACTTAGCTTATTGGAAATGTTTACAGACCTGTTTCACGTTGTGTATGCTTTTTTCCCAACTGTTCATGTGTTGATACGATTTCGAGAACAAAAATAGTGAAAGTATATACATGTTTTGGATATGCTGCAACCTGTTAGAATTCAATTACCGATTAGGTCAAGGATACGCCCAAATAACACATAAACATGTAGGCAACCTAGGGTTTCTAATCCAATTAATTAATAAAACCACAAACCCTAATTAGGGTTCATGGAATAAATCGACCCCCCCCCCCTAAATTAGGGTTAGGGTAAAAAAAACAAAACCCTAGATCCAAAACATGTATCTAAAACAATCAAAATTCGTTTTTTATGTGTTTTATGTAATCAATTATATGTTATAGCAAGCTCGTGATACCACTGTTAGAATATTAGAATCATGACAATCATAAAATAGGTAAACACATATGCGGAAGCGTAGGAACATCTATAACACATAAGAGATTAACATAAATTAAATGGGAACGTACCGTGGTGATTCTAGCCCGAACAAGAATCAAAAGCAATTGTCTTTAACAATATGAAGAACCCTAATTAGGGTTTATATGGATCAATGATTAACCCCTTACCGTTTTGTTAATCGATCCCTTGATAATTACTAAAGTAAGTAATTACCTCGTTCTTGTACACACAAACTACCAACGAATAAAGGTTTGTTGCAAGTAAACGAAACACTTAATATTATTGCTTGAAAAATCGATCCAAACCCTTAGGGGAGGGATGAACCAATCGACCAAGGAAAACAAAAGAAAGAAACAAAGTTTTAGGGTTAGAGTGTGTGCACAAAAGATTGTGAAAGTCTAACCCTTGGCCTTGTATATATACTAGAGGATTTCTTGGTGACCAAGCAAACATGGGTTGGGCTTGACCCACCCTTGTTCGACCGGCCTATCATCCCACAAGGGGATTCTAGATCCTTCTTGACACCCAAGTTTCACTCTAGTCCTTATCTTTCTTATTTAACGATAGTTAGTCCATACGGTTAATAACTAACGACCGTTTAGTCCATTAAGTGTTATAAATATATATATTCGATACATTTAACATATATATATTTATTATTCATTATTCTTGTTTGTAAAGTGTGCAATCCCGATAGTCATGGGTTATTTATTGTTTATTAATTGTTATGTTTTTTCACATGTTTAGATAGATCTTATATTGGGGAAGACCCCATAATTATTAAAATCAATTATGTGCTATGTGGTATGTGATTAGCTTTGGCCTACGCAATTGACTTGTCAATGTATGTGGCTCACTTCCATTAAGAGGTGAAGGCCCTAGTTAATTATATACATATTATACCTAGAATTGATTTTATTAGGATCTTTTCTAAAAAGATTGCATGTGGCTAATTGTTTCACATTTATAATCGTTATGTTATTGTTTGTTTATTTGTCTTTATTACTTGTTTTATTGTTTGATTGTTGGACACGTTTGTAAGCAATAAAAGGGTAATTTTTCCATAAAGAAAATAATACGGATTAATAATGGTGAAACCCTAAGTGATAAAGTAAGAATCTTGCAAGGTCTTATGACAATCGTGGTCCGATTCGCACGGTAATCAGCTCCCAGTCGAGACTAGCAAAATTCAAACTTTATTACTATTTTGAGATTGAATCCATAAACTTTTGCTTGAATGATGTTTTGTGCAAATATGCTTTTAAAATTAAGTCTTTTAAGATGATATTCATAACCGTGATTTGAAGGCTTAGAAAAGAGCCTTAGAGTCTGCCTTGGTTATCACAATCTTGAATATGTCTTAAACGAATTATTTTTAAAATCATATGTTGTAGAAAGTCATCTTAGGGTTTTGGCATAAACCTCAAGTAAAACTTTGTGTATTAATTTCAGGAATCGGACATAAAAAGTTTTTATGAAAACTTATGTTATAAAGATGAGTGCATGCATCTTTGTACATAATTTTGATTGACATATCAAAAATTAATACCCTAAAAATTTAAGTTACATGCCATCTAACTATAAGAAACACTTGAAGTTATTATTTAGTAAACGTGAGACGCAGGCTAAATTTTAATGACAAGATAAATTTCCGAGTGTGCGTGAGACCACACATGGAGAATTTGCAGTTTCTAAGTTAGACGACTTAATTAAGTTGATGCGTGAGACCTAGAGCTTAAGGCATGAGATGGGATGAAACATGCTTACATGACAAATTGATGAATCAATTTGATGTAAATCCCATAATTATCTAGGAATTGGAAAAGTGTTTGCCAATTATTGTTCGACAGATTACCATCTTTTATACTTTCACCACTAGCAGATCAACTGATGTGGTGGAATCTATGTAAAGTTGGATCCTAGATTTTCAAGAAATTAGTTGGTTATATGAATATAACCTTGGGTATTATATTTTCTTGGAAATATAAATTATCGAAAATACTAAAATTGAATTTTGTAAATTCTTTAAATGTATTAATGCAACTCAAAACCATAAACGTAAGTTATTCTTTTAATTGATCTACACCCGTTAGGGTTTTTGGTTAGAGTCAATTTTACTAAAAGAATAAATCTAGTCTTCTTTCCATTAGGAGAAGTGTGAGACTAAAATCCTATTTCTTTTCATGAATGAGAAAGGTATAATAGGATGATTAGAATTGTCTAAATTCTAAATACATAACTCATAGCAAAGTTTAAATAGTAAGAGTATATGCACCTTATGAGTTATTAAATTAGAAGCTAGACTGATTACTGCATAATGGTAAAAGACGAATTAGATTATTTTATCTAGTTGTTTTGGTTTGACCATTTACAGATATTACATACAATTGTTGGAATGGTAAATCTATAAAGGAAGAAATTGCATGCCCAGTTTTTTCAAGTTAATAGTTTGAAATGTGATGAATCACATTTATGTAGTAGATTACATCCTTTTATAACCTATATAATTGTTTGAATGGGTTTTCTTAAAAGATGTAGGAAAGTATACAAGCACACTATTTACTTTTACTGATAATGACGCATTTACAATGTTGTCAAATTCAGTGGGAGTATTGTGTACTTATGGCTGAATAAGGGATTATTATTATGTTCTCTAATTCAGTGGGAGTTACAAGACTTATTGTCTTGATTGTAACTTAGATTATCTTTTGAATATCTCAAGGTAATTACTTTCCAAATATAGACACTAATATTTTCAAGAATAGTAATGTACGTTTCCTTGATTGATTGAATAAACTCTATATCTACTAAGTTATGTTAATGACACAAATCATATTGTTCACATTAACAAACGCGTGCGTGTTGTTTATGTGGTACATGGTGTTGTACCATGCACAAGTGGGAGAAATCTTCATTATGTGCAAAGTACAACACATAAGAATATGATTTAAAGGATTCTCTTAAATGCAAGTAAGAGATTATAATTCTAATTAGATTAAATAATCTAATCTTAGAAACACTTGGTGTTGAAATTTAGTAAACGTGAGACGCAGGCTAAATATTAACAACAAGGTGAATTTCCATGTATGCGTGAGACCAACATGGATAATTTACTGTTTCTAAATTAGACATCTATTAGAAAATGTGTCAAATAAAAATACTACTTCAGCTTTAATATTTATGTATTAATGGAATGACATAAATGCATGAAGTAATATAATACTACTTCAATAATTATGTATTCGTAGAATAACATAAATAAATAAAGTAGTGTGTTAACTTGAAAATATTATTGAAACCAAATGATGGTGTTCATGATTACTTTAATTATACATGTTTATACTTTATTGTATAGTTATAAATATGAAGTCTTCTAAGTATTACAAGACTTATAATTAAGTAAGACGTTAGCTTGTTATGGTCTTTTAATTAAGACATATACAAGAAGTCATTGAGTTAATCAATGATTAATAACGTATAGTGGGATTATAACAAGTTTATATTTTTTATAAGACATAAACATGAAGTGACTTGATTAAAAAGTACTTGTGTTACAAAGCATGCAATTGGTTTGGAAATACTATTATACCATTAAGTTGACTTAGTTGGTAAATAAGTATGCCAACAGGAATATGGTTATCTTATATATATTGTTAGATCTTCTTACAATATTAATTCTAATTGAAATACCACATAAGGATAGTATGTTCAGTTAGGGAATCAAACTCTTGATAGATTGTTTGATTAAAGATAACTATGATATCTTTTCTTCCAAAAAGTTATCAAGGTTAGAAATTGAGTATGGATTGAATATACTCAATTAGACTCCTAGAAGATTAATAAGACGTTATTGAATTATGAAATGTGATGAATCACATTAAGTCTTAAAATTGAAGTTCTGAATTTGTTAAGCTACTTATATGAAGGTTATTAACAAAGAACTATCAATAAGTATTTGTAATGTCCTAAAAGAGAACGCTGGATTGTTGCTCTAATTGCTAAGTAGTTATAGATAGTCTCTATATTGCTAAAGGCAAGTGGGAGAATTTTATCTAGAAAAGATAGAATTACAAGATACATAATCTTCTAAAACCACACTAGTTAAAATCATGATGAGGCTTAACATGTAAATGATAAACCTCAAGATGATGGAATTATCATTCATAGATCCACTTGGATATCTCAGATATTTAATTAATATGCTGATGATTATATGATGTAGTATTACCAAAATAATGAATTGGGTGAATTACTCATAATATGAATGTTAAAGATGCAGTTCATAAAGATATTCAAATTTAAAAATTTGGTTTATCTTAATTCTTAATAGTTAGAGAATGAAGATGAGTTTATTCAAAGATAATGTAACCTTAGTGGGTTAAATCTTTGAGTAGAAATCATATGAACAAAATTGTACACATATCTTAATGCATGTCTTATGACAAGATTATTAATCATACTTAAGCAATTAACTATGATTGAATACTCTTTCTTAAGCACATTAAAGATACAAAGATGGTTATTGTCATATTTATATTGACAATGGAATATCAAAAACTCCTTCTTGAATAATTACTTGAGCGAGGACGATAAGTAATCAAAAAGGAGTTTATGGAATCAAGAAAATCTTTGGAAGTGTACAAAATGCAATAATCCATGAATGGATAAATGCATGCATCTAGGAGATTATTCTTATGATAAATTATTAAATCTATGTTTAGGTTTATAATTAAAATAAGGTAATTTCTAAGTATTCCTGAAAGCTAGTGGGAGTATTATGTTTGATTTACTAAATCATATATGTTGTATAACATATAAGAGTAACATTCCATATAAGTAAAAGGTTAGACTTAATTTGGAATGAAACGTTACTTGAAAGATTTAGGAAATATAACATACAACCTTGGAACAAACGTTTATTATTTAATAAACATGTGCGGTAAAAGATTCTAATAGAATATGATATATCATTTAGAAAATGGATATACATATTTGTAAAGATAATACATGAATAAAATCTAAGTTTGACTGAAGGATTTTCATGTGCATTGTATTATTGTTGTATCATGCTTAAGTGCTTAAATGATTTGACAATAAATGATATCCAATTAAAGGTTATTATATAACTTGTGTAATAGATATTCTAATGGAAAATGTTTGTAATTAGAATAATGATCCTCAACCTGGAATAGCTCCTAAACATTACACTATGGATATTAAGTTTACGAAAATTTTAAAGAGCATATTGTGTTTAATATACAATGATGCTGGTTTAATTGAGATGACACTCAATAACTAGTTATGAAGGATTTCATGAGAACTAGTTGTGCTCAACAAAGAGCATAGTTGCATTAAACATTAAAGGAATTAGAATACTTTAAACTTTAAAATGTTTGAAAGTTTGATTGTCATAAGTTGGTGATTGAGGATATCACACCATTTAAAATTATGTAATTATATCAAGATAGTTGGATATACACATACAAGAATTTTAATTATTGAATTCTTGAAAGAAGTATTCTCAAAATTCTGATAGATCAAAGTTAAATGAAATTATGCCATGTCAACAAGTATGATTACTTGAGGCATAATTGTCTTCAAGTTATTACTTGAGACAAGATTCATTAACTAGAATTATCATGCATTGATCTATTTTGGTATTTGGATAAAGGACATTAAGCAATTATTATTTATAATGAATTAAAGTACTTAGTACGTTTGTATTCATTAATAATAAATTGTGTCCTATATTTGCATGTTTAAAATCCGTGAATAACTTATGTTATTCTAAATTGTCCATTGTCGATTAATGATATGGGAATATCATTAAACTAAGACAAATCGGAGTATTGGTTAAGAATATACTTGAAAGTATATTGATGCGTTGACATACCAATTTCACATGATATTCGATGAATTGAATATTGGACTTATCCCAATAATATGATTTAATATTTAATGTGAGAATCATATTTAAAGTTATCCTCAGACTTGAGATACCAGATAAGTGTCATGGATGTAGTGCATTTTTGTGAAGCAATCTACCGCTCACCGTAACAGGGAGTCATAAGGGTTGTTTTCAGAAGTGTTGCAAAGTTCATGGGTTATTCTTGTAGTCAAGAGAGAATTTGTTCCTTCTGATTTGTTCAGAAGTTTAATACTGCTGGGCCCCTCGTAGGATTTACAAAATGTTTGCGTGGCCACGCCCAAAGTCTATCTGGAATACGTTCAGATGTTTTGGTAATTTTGTTAAATCATGAAGAGACGAGAAACAGAAATTTAATAAAGAACCTCACATCTTTATTAATGTGGTATTAGAAACAAAAGGATAATTATAATGATGAATCATTAAAGGTTTTTTCCAGAAAACCTAGCTCGGATTGAACTAGGGGCATTGGAGTGTTGCAAGACGCTAACCAATGTCATTTTACTATTAATAGATATCCAAGTGGGAGCTGTTAAATATATGGATAAATATTAATATGTAAATGTCTAGTATCGAACCCGAGACCTCGGGATTGCACACTTTACAAACAAGAATAATGAATAATAAATATATATATATGTTAAATGTATCGAATATATATATTTATAACACTTAATGGACTAAACGGTCGTTAGTTATTAACCGTATGGACTAACTATCGTTAAATAAGAAAGATAAGGACTAGAGTGAAACTTGGGTGTCAAGAAGGATCTAGAATCCCCTTGTGGGATGATAGGCCGGTCGAACAAGGGTGGGTCAAGCCCAACCCATGTTTGCTTGGTCACCAAGAAATCCTCTAGTATATATACAAGGCCAAGGGTTAGACTTTCACAATCTTTTGTGCACACACTCTAACCCTAAAACTTTGTTTCTTTCTTTTGTTTTCCTTGGTCGATTGGTTCATCCCTCCCCTAAGGGTTTGGATCGATTTTTCAAGCAATAATATTAAGTGTTTCGTTTACTTGCAACAAACCTTTATTCGTTGGTAGTTTGTGTGTACAAGAACGAGGTAATTACTTACTTTAGTAATTATCAAGGGATCGATTAACAAAACGGTAAGGGGTTAATCATTGATCCATATAAACCCTAATTAGGGTTCTTCATATTGTTAAAGACAATTGCTTTTGATTCTTGTTCGGGCTAGAATCACCACGGTACGTTCCCATTTAATTTATGTTAATCTCTTATGTGTTATAGATGTTCCTACGCTTCCGCATATGTGTTTACCTATTTTATGATTGTCATGATTCTAATATTCTAACACAACCTTCATCAGGTGGCCATGGAAACGAGTACTACTTAAAGATATGATCAATGCCCACCTTCATCATCAACCTTATGTAATTCATATGGGTAGCAGTAATCATCAAGTAAATTATTGGACTAATCTAATGTTGATATAAATAATAAAGATTGGGTAAATTTCTTTGCCGTCTGCAAGAAGAAGAATTAGCTCTTCTGATTCTTTCCACGCAATCTTAAAATAGAACATACAACAGCTTCTTGTAGACGGCTGTGACTGGCTCTTAAACATGATGGCAGCCTTAATTAGCTTCTTGCCGCGTCTTCTGAGAGCTCAGGAAGATGCATTTGATGTTGTCCCATAACTGAAGTGCAGTTAACTCACCTGATATACTAAAACTGAAACGAAAGTATTTAAGGTTCTTGGACGAGCAAAACCCCCAAAATACCAGAAAGAATAGCTATAACAATGGTGATACAATGATGAGTAAATAGTTATGACAATAGCTACACAAGTATTTCTATTAAAGCTTTGCAAGAAAGAATAATGAAACTACTCGACAACATATGTTTTGCTAATTCCTTCGTTATGCAACACTACTAGAGTATTAGTATAAACTGTAGGAGGGAGTGTTTCATTATGGTTGATTTTGTCATATAGTTGCACGCATATATGGCCATATATAAATGATTTGTAAGTTACCAATCCTGCTACACAAGAATAAAAGCATTTGAGGATACTTACATTTTACCAATAATCATGGCACGAGCAACTCCCATTCTTAAAATGATGAAACCACTTGATATCATGTACTACAATATCCCTCTGAGCCATTTTACTGGCATACTTCATCAAAGAATGACAATCCCCAGAAATAAGGGCAAATGCTAGCGCCAGTTTTTCACTATGACTTCCCAACGCGTCTTTTTTTTCTTCTTCTTCAATATTATGAAGCACCTACTCAGTTTCAGGCATGTATCCATGTTCTCGTGCACTTTTAGTAATCTCGTCTAGTTTTAAGTGTATTTCATCTGAATGATCGTGCACATGATCACCAGCTGCAAAGCTAGTGACTTGACCCTTCATTGTTGAATTTTCACAGGTCTTCATAATAGATATTCCAGGATCGATGTATAAACAAGAATGACAAGAATTGATTCATTATATTAACAACATAACTTGGTATTACATTGTTACAAAGAGACACACTTTCTAAATGACATGTACTAGACTATATATAAGGTATGAATGGGTATGACCCAATGGTCATGACTGTTCGAATGGGTTCAAGCCAAACGACACAACCCTTCATCCCTTTACAGAATATTTGTTGACATAACTAACTTAACTAACTTTGGCAGTTATTAAGTTTCTATTGTACATGTTTAGTCCTTTGTCTTTCAAGTCTTATTCATACAAGACTTATACAATTAAAAAGGTCCAACATTTTCCCCCCTAATTGTTTAAGTCTTGTTCTTCGAATCTTCATCTTCTCTGCGTCTCTTTCTTTCCTTCTTCCTGTCGTGTCTACTTGGTTACCAGCATGCCCTAGACCTTCTTTTGTCTTGGCTTCTATCTTCAAAAACACCCTAAGTGTTGTTTGGCCACAATCAAACTTCGTGTTTGTTGTTGTTTCCATTCCAAGTCCTTCACCAAATTCCTTCTCTCACAAATACTACTTGGTATTTCCAGAAGCAAGTCGTTTGCTTCTTCCTTTTCGCTAATACCCCATGGTATTGCTTCAACGTCTAAACAAATGAGAGTTTTTGTTTGTCGTTCTGCTGTTTTTTCTTTCTTTTGCATCTGACTTGATTCCATCGTGCCCTAGACCCTTGTTATGTCTCGGCTATCTTCTCCAAATCCACCCTTAGTGTTTTTTGGCCACGATCAACTTCAATGGTTGTTGTCGTTGTTTCCTTTTGTTCCAAGTCCTTTTCTTCAAAAATACCCTACGGTATTCTTTTCTGCCAAAGCAATTCGATTTCTTTCTTCTCCTTTTTCTTTCCTTAATACCCTACGGTATTCTACCAACGTCTAAACAAAAATGATTTTGTTTGTCGTTCCGTTGTTGCTTATCTCCTACGTCACGTTGTTTCACAATACACTCGTTCTTTTCTTCTTTTTTTTGTCCACACCGTATGTCAACAACCCTAATACCTATTCGGTATTCCTTTTGTAGCGAGTGATCAAGTCGCTTTTGCTTCAATATCTGTTGTTGTTCCTTGTATTGCCAACGTCCAAACAATCCTTGAATTGTTTTGTTATACCGGTATCTCTTCAAATTTCTGCCCAAGCAACGCTTTCCTATGCGCTTCTTTTCTTTTGTGTATTTCGGTAATACACAAGTCTCCTTCGACGTCTTTCCTTTCCCTTGTTGCGTTGTAGTAAAACCAACAAGTGCGTTCTTGTTGTCGTTAACAAGAAATCTTCTAAAATAAACAATTGTTCCTCTTCTTTTTCTGTTTTGTTGTCGCGTATAGATGATCACAACAAAACTCCCACCAATTCGTTTGGTGTCCATGTTGGTCCTGATCGTGCACTATCTTCCCAACAATCCGTGGTGTCTCTTCCCTTCTAAGTCTCTTGATTATTTTGATCAAAGACTTGAATCAAACTTGTAATCTTGCAACCTTCAGCTCTGATGCCATGTTGAATTTTCACAGGTTTTCATAATAGATATTCCAGGATCGATGTATAAACAAGAATGACAAGAATTGATTCATTATATTAACAACATAACTTGGTATTACATTGTTACAAAGAGACACACTTTCTAAATGACATGTACTAGACTATATATAAGGTATGAATGGGTATGACCCAATGGTCATGACTGTTCGAATGGGTTCAAGCCAAACGACACAACCCTTCATCCCTTTACAGAATATTTGTTGACATAACTAACTTAACTAACTTTGGTAGTTATTAAGTTTCTATTGTACATGTTTAGTCCTTTGTCTTTCAAGTCTTATTCATACAAGACTTATACAATTAAAAAGGTCCAACATTCATTTCAATATAACTCCACCCGTGGTCTTTAGCTACACCTTTAATTTTCATTTTAGTCCTTATTTTTTCTACATCTTGCCACCTGCCTACCCCGGCATATACATTTGACAGAGAAACGTAGCCACCACGATGTTTAGTCTCGAGTTCTAAAAGCTTCCCAGAAGCATATTCCATCATTTGAATGTTCTTATGTGCCCGACAGGCACCTAATAGTGCACCCCAAATGACGAAATCAGGTGCTATAGACATGTTATTTATGAATCGTAAAGCAGCATTTAGACGACCAGCTCTGCCATAAAGATCAACCATAACTGCGTAATGTTTCATTTTCGGTTCAATGGAATAGTCATGTTTCATTTTATCAAAAAAAGTGAAGACCCTGGTCAATGTTTCCGGGATACGAACTGGAGGTATAATAGCAAGGAAAATTCCCCGTCTACCTTTATTCCTGATGACTTTATTTTATCGAAATACTGAATCATTGTAGTCCAAATAACCGCATCCTTCTCCTCCACGCCTCTCCAAACTTCAACCTCCCTACAAACCTCTCCTGCTCCCATCAACCCGTTAATCAAGCAACTCCACGTCGACCCATATTTCACCCCCATCCCCTCAAACAACTCCACACCCTTCTCCCATTAATCAAAACATTCCACAACAACACACTCTCACCCGACGTTTCATCAAACACTTGGCGCGCACTTTCCATCAACCCGACCTTACAACACATCTCGACAAAACAAACCAACACAAATTCATCACTTATCAAACCCAATTTCAAAACCCCACAATGAATCTCCATACCCATCCACCCCTCCTCTAACGCGCTAGCCACCTTCAAAACAAACGCGTAACTCAGCCTATTCGGGCCCACATTGTCCCCCGTAAACATTTTGAAAAGTACCCAATTGAGGTCATGTAAAACCCATTATCAACAAGAGCGCAAATAAGCGCGTTGTAGAGATTGACATTTGGGTTTTTGGTGGCGCGAAAGAGGGAAAGGGCGTAGTTTAAAAACACTAATAGTTATAAGCAACTAAGGATTATAAATTAATGATCTTGATTTTATACAATTTCAAGAACACTAATAGTGAAAGTATAACATGTTTAGTTCAGATAATACTAATTGTAGTAATGTGAAAAAATTTAAAAAAAAAATAAAAAAAAAATCCGTGCATCGCGATGTAATGGCTTTACAAAAACGATAGTTAGGGTATTACGAAGTTGTGATGATTGACGGTGAAAGGTATTTGTTAGTCAATAAATGTTGTTTAATATTCATCACAATATTATATAACATGTAAACATAATATATGACTAGTAAATCTATATATGGCATTGCGTAACAAAATACGAATTAGAGTATTCAAAAGCTACAAATTTTCTTACCTTATACCACCTAATTTTTCGTACTTTGGCATGTACAATTCATATTCATCTCAATCAAATTTAACTGTCTGGGTTATGATGACCACATTAGTAGTTTGTTTGGTTTATACTTTGTGATATATTAATTGTATCTTTGAATGAGAGGATATCTTAAGGCTAACATTAGTTATACGTGTTGTACCTTTAGTTTTATTCTTTGTATTTTTAAAATTGTTGTTTTTTGTAGTTTTGAATAGTTTGTATAATATGTTTTATTATTTGTATTGCTTAATTTAAGTTTAAAAATGTCTTAGTGACATTTAATAAAGGATACTGCATTCTTCTATTATATATAGTTAAAATGATAAGTGCATTCTTCTATTATATATAGTTAAAATGATAAGGTAAAAGTAAGAAGGGAAAAAAAAGTTGAGAACATATATTTACTGTTGATGGTGCAAGACCAGGGGGTTTTTGTGTTTTAACACCGATGCCTAAGCACACACCAACAACAAATATACTAATTGCAACCTATGTGACATACATGCACTAAGGTATGTAAGCAAGCCAAAGTTTGTTTCTTAGACCAATGTGGGATTACAAAGTACTCACCCCTAATTTTTTTCCCAAGAAGCAGCCTATAATTGTCTCGACTTTACAAAGTGAGGACTCTACAAAAGTAACTTCAGAAATCTAAGAAATCTCAAAAAGAATGATTGTACAAAACTAATTTCCTTTGCATTCAACGAGTTGAATGAGCACGTACCTTATTGGCTTATTGTGAATGTATAGCAATTGTTCTGTGGATTTCTAATTCGTTTTTTCTTATTGGATGATCATAACGCTTCAATCTAATCACATATCAACATCTACATTTTTAGTACCATCTACACCATAGGAACAGACGCGAAATTATAAAGCAGCACCTGAAATTTAGATTATCCAACACCATCAGTAATGGACCATCTAAATTGAACCACTCAAAGATTTGATAGACAGTTAACCAAATTTATAAGATGGAGGTATTAGTGGAACATGAAGAAAACTTATAGAGTTAATGTCATTTTTCGTCCCTGTGGTTTGCCGGGTCAATCATGTTTAGTCCCTGACGTTAAAATTCGTCGGGTTTGGTCCCCATGGTTTACAACCCATACGGGTTTGGTCCCTTGACCGTCAGTTGACTATTAAATATATGCAAAAAGACAAAAACACCCTTAGTTATATATATATGCAAACCACAGGGACCAATCTTGATTAAAAAAAAATTTAATAAAAAAATTCTAAAAAAAATTTCTTAAAAAATTCTAAAAAAAAAAAATTAATAAAATTTTTTCTAAAAATTCAAAAAACATTCTAAAAAATTTTTTTTTGACGAAAAATTTTTATTCCAAAAAAAAAAGTTTTGAAAAAAAAAATTCTGATAAATTTTTTCTTAAAAAATTCGAAAAAATTTCTAAAAATAAAATTTGACGCAAATTTTTTTTTCCAAAAAAAATAATTTGAAAAAAAAAATTCTAATAAAATTTTTTCTTAAAAAATTCGAAAAAAAATTTCTTAAAAAACTTTCAAATTTTTAATAAAAAAAATTATAAAAAAAAAATTATAAAAATTTTTCTTACTTAGTTTGTATTTTTTTGACTTTTTAAATATTTATTATTAATTAAAAACTAATTATTAATTAATAAAAACTAAATTAAATTATGAAAAATATTAAATGAAAAGAGAAAAATCTGGAAAATTACTAAAAATATTACAAGATACCAGGAACCTAAGAAAAATATAAAGATGAAAATTGATTTTACAAAAAGCTGAGAATAAGCTGAATAGCTTAAATAGAAGCTATCACTTCTATTATTTTGGTCTTTTTTGGATTTTTCTTTTTCAAATCTGTTTATATACTATTTATAAGCAACTTTAATAAAGGAAGTTTGGCTGAGTATCAAGAATAAGCAAATGGTGAGCTTATGAACAAGACAGAATAAGCCAATGGCTTATTAGGATTTGGAATTGCTTGAATAAGCTACACTATTGAGCCACAACCCAAAATTAACCAACAACTAACAATAATATGGAGAAATAAGCACAAAAGATTCAAATGAGCACCCACAATAAGCCAGGACGGGCAAATAAGCACTTGGCTCATGCTTTTGTTTCATCAGAATCTTAGTTTTTGTGATAATTTTTTAGAATTTTGTGTTGGGAATTGGAACCTGAAATTTTTTGTGGTAAAAATACACCACCTAAACTACAGGAATCAATGGACAAATTATTTTTAAGATTTTCTTTTGGAACTGTGCAAGGGTCTGTTTGAGGGTGCAGGGTGCAAACACTCCCCTGCACCAGGGCCATTGGCTCATTTTCCATGGTCAACTGTGACCTCTCCTGTGGACCCTACACCTGGCCCTTTAGCTTTTTGAGGAGCTTATCAGCTAAGCTTCTTAGGCCTTGGCTTATTTTGGTCTCTAGTTTATTGGACTTAGCTTATTGGACCCCTTGTTATGACCTGTCCTCAGTACCCATACTGAGCCCTCAGTATTTGCATCATATTTCAATAGCCCACCAAGTGTTCACAAATAAGCCATAAGCCGAGCTTATTGGCTTATTTGGAAGTTGACAATGTCAACTTTGAGGGTCAGGGTTCATTCTGGACCCCTATTCACCTCTGTGGACCCCACAGAGGTCTCAAAGTTCCCCATTAGGCCTGTTTAATCTGAGTGGCTTTTGGATTTGCTTATTTCAACTTTTTGGCTTATTACATGTTCCTTTCTCTTTTCTTTAGCTTAATTTAAATCTGTTTAACTTGTTTTTAGTTTATTTCAACTTTAGTTTTCTTCAAGTAGCTTATTTGTAGCTTATTAGTGATAAAAATCCATTTTTGGCTCATATAGCCTTCCGTTGAGCTTATTTGCTCATTTTTAGCTTAATTTCAAGATCTAAAAAAATATCCTTTGTAAAAGTTTCATGTTTTCATCAGTTGAGTAGTGTTGTAACAGAAAATAGCAAAAAGAAAAAAAGAAAAAAGTGAGGTTTATGGGAATCGAACCTGGGACCTCAGCTTCACAACAGACACACAACACAACCCCCTTCGAATTGCTCTGGGGCACCAGTTCCATTATCCCTTGCATAATCTATTTACTTATAGTAGTATTAGCCTATTTTGCTTATTCCAACTGTTTTGCTTATTCCAGCTTATCTGGATAAGCTGTTGCCTCCATTTTATTTTTCCCTGCTTCTTTATCACTTAAAACACTTACCATAAAATTTTCATATTTTTCCAAAATCGTTTAGTATTTTTAGTAATTAATTTAGTATAAATAGTTTTTAATTAATAATAATTAAATAAAAAGTCTGAAAAATAATTTTCTTTTTTCTAAAATTTTCTTTTATCATTAGGATTGTAAAAATATCATTTTCATATCCGTAGGTTTTTTATTTCTCTAAAACTCACGTTTTATTTCGTACGTTTACGTAAATTTAAATTAAACGTACGCGTTTTTAGATTTTAAACGTTTTTAAGTATCTAGCTTTCACGTAAATTAAGTGGAGGACTTAAAAAAAAAATTTACTAAAAAATTTTCTTAAAAAATTCGAAAAACATTCAAAAAAAATTTAATTAAAATTTTTATTAATTTTTTTTTTAGAATTTATAATAAAAATTTAAATAAAAATTTTTTTTATTAAAAAAAAAATTTAATTAAAATTATTTTTTAGAATTTTTTTCGAATTTTTCAAGAATTTTGTAGTATTTTTCGAATTTTTCAAGAATTTTTTTCGAATTTTTTAATTAAAAATTTGATTAAATTTTTTTTTGAATTTTTTTTTAAAAATTTTATTAAATTTTTTTTTAGAATCTTTTTCCAATCGTTACGCGAAAAAAAAATAACAATCTCGACGAGAATTAAATTATCTTTATATAGACATGCATTGTGATTCGTGTGAAAACCAATTATAATAATTATAGTATAGTATCGAAGTGATCCGCGTAAAATACGGATCACCCGAGTCGTTTTCCAACGAAGGCGAATGGAATCGAGAATATCGATTCGTGAAATCGTGATTTGTAAAGTGAGAAAGTGAAAATTAGCAATCAAATAGTTCACGTAATAACAAACAAGTATGAAATATGCAAAGTTTACAAGCTAATTATGCACCGAAATGAAAAACGTAAAAACGGAAATGCAACCGTAAAATTTAAAACGTAACGTATATCGAAAAATTATCCTACGAACTTGGAAATAATTTCTAAAAATTGAAAACTAATAAAAAGAATTTTAAGAAAAAGAAAAATATTTTCTAGACTTTTTATTTATTTTCTAGAATTAATTTCCTATTTATTGAATTAAACGTGAATTAAAAATAGAGAAAAAATAGAAAAACAAATTGGAAAAATGAAAATTAAATTCTAAAAATTCTATAATATTATAAAAGAAATTATAAAAATATTTTTGTATTTTTCAGAACTTTTTTTAATTTTTTATTGATTTTTGGTAATTAAAAACTATTTAAAAATTGAAAATAATCAAAAGAAATTAATAAAAATAGTAAAAATGGTTGGAAAAATCTGGAAAAAATCCAGTAATTCTAAAATAATAAAAAGAACTTAAAATAAAATTTTGAAGAAAAATTGAAAAGCTGAACTACTTATTTAAAAAAAACTGCTTATCACAAGTGCTTATTTATAAGCACTCTTCAATAAAACTTGATGAAACTTCACACACTAACTAAAAATGATTTAATGAACTCTGATATGAAAGAAATTGACCAAGAACTAGCTCAAATACCACAGATGCAACAATTACGAGTTAATAAGCTCAAAATAAGCTCACAATCAATAAGCTGAAAAGGCAATAGCAGTACAGAAACCAAGCAATGAATACTATTAACTCATACTCAACAAATGAAGCTCAGAAATGTCAATTCTCAAAATTAAAATGAACAAAGATAAACAGCTAAAGGCGCACAGTACATGAAAAGAACCAATCGACAAGCTCACTTAATGAGCAGTATATAAGCAAACAGATACAGAAGTTATACCACCTAGCAGAATATTTATTCTACTTTTAAACAAAAAACTCAAAAATACCAATATATAACTCAAACAATCTCAATTATGCACAAATAAGCCTAATAGAACAAGCAGACCTCTGGTCTGAACTGTGCGAATAAGCAGTAGCAAAAAGTACTCAATTAAGCTAAAATGTAAAAGTAATAATGGACAACAACTCACTTTCAATGCTAAGATCAAAGAAATAAAGACAACTCAGATTACTACTAAAACTAGTTCTAATATAATCCAAACTGAAATAGATGCAATTACAACGATCTAACTAGAAATCAGTGAAACTAAATTATACTAACACAATTCCAATAACAACTCTCACTACTACTGATCTACTAACAGAGGCGATTGACTGATGTGCAGGGGAACAGATTTAAGACAAAAGCAGGTTACCATTTAAGCTTTGGTAGATATGCATAAGCAGTAACAAGCTAGGGACTTAACGTCAAGCTACCACAGATTAAGAAACAGAAAATCAAAACAATATTGGAGCATGAATGAGTTTATACAGCAGCTAATGTTAAGTAAATTTGGAACAGCCAAAGTACTTATGCACAGACCTAATATTAAGCAACCAAATGAGCTTTATCACTATTTTATTTAGAATTAGACTATTTCTATCCCTATGTGAATTAACTGTGAAGCTATATCAGCTAAACAACAACTACTTAACAATGCAATTACTAAATCCAAACACTCCTAAAATTACAGATAACTTTATGAATATGAAGTTTAATCTACTGAATGCTAAACTGATGATCTAAATAGCTGTAATAATTCTAACAGAAGCTAAATTAATACCAATTATCATCTAAATCCAACAATGATAAAATGAAACAAATCCACAGTTATGACAGTAACTCAACAACTAAAAATCCACACAGAATTATGCATCAAGTAAATAAGTAATCTACTACTCTATTCTAATGATCCCAATTCCAAATATTACACTACTAAAAGCAATGACAAAATTCAGATTCAAAATGAAATCAACAACTAATTCAATTACACAAGTATGTTTATCAAATGAAAATGGAACTTACATCAATCTCCTCTCAGCTCAAAATAGAGAGGTTCCAAAGTCGCCTGTCTCTAAGATAGGCTGGACCTTCCAGGTCTGTCCGAGCTTATCCAAAATACTCCTCAGCGAAAATAAGATCATTGAACAGTTGACTATTATTTGACTCAAATTTTAAACACTAATAAACATTAAATGAAAATAGATTTGACAAAATTCTATAAAGCTTGACTGACTTGTAAACAGACTAAGTAAGCTTATTTAAAAAAACTTTATAAAGACAGATTGAAAACTTGTTTTTATTAATTTTCTGCAAATGATTTAAACTAAAGTACAATGAAATTCTAATTAAACTAAGTAAGAAACTGAGATGTAAACAAAGAACTGATTGAATTGAAATGATGAAATAATAATACTCAAACAACAATAAGCAGTAACTAATTTGATTCACAATTAAAAACTAAATTTCATTAAAAGGAAAATGAGTACAACTGAATTTTAAAGCATTTACAATTATTGGCGTGTTCCTCCCAATCATTACAACCCTTGGATCAATGATTATTGACGTGTTCCTCCCAATCATTGGCTGCCACGTAGCATAATTGTGCTTCTTTTGTGACTCTGACACTATCTGACATCACCCTGAGCTTCTAGAACACCATTGATTTGACCTTAATACCCTTAATTGTTGTTATTATTAGGAATGGGTAATTAGGGTTCATCATTTACTGTAGCGTGAATAGTGGTTTTCTGGGAAAAGGGTAATTTAGGGGTAAATAAGGGCGGGGTGTGTTTGGTTATTTATTTTTGTTTTGTGTTTGACTTTTGACCGAAGGTTGGAGTGGGCTCGGGTTAGGATAATGAAGATGGGCTTTTGGTACAAAAGAGAGTGGGCTTTGGGGTTTAATATTGGACTAGGCTTTTATATATTGGATTTCAGGTTTAATTGAAATGAAAATCATGGACCAATATTGTATAATTTGAAACTTTGAGGGCCTTTTCTGCCAATTCAGGAAACTTAATCCAAGGGTTAATCTTGCCAACTGATTATTCTTCAAGGATAGATTATGATAGTCTGAGCATAAAAGTGATCCGATCTTGAAAACTCTTTCCCGGCTTCGACTCTTGAATTTTCTGACCTTTTCCTACTCTCGTACCCGTTTTTGCTTTGTTTCGTTCGTTTTTCGTAATATCCGTACCTGCACATCACAAACACAAAAACACACATTTTCTTTGCATTTATTAGCTCAAATAGTCGTTTTGGATCGGTAATTGGCCAAATAATAGTGAGTGAATAAGCACTCACCAAAATCCCCCCGACTAAGGTATTGTCGTGTCCTCACGCAATGTGATTAATTCATGTTTTTGGGATAAATAATTTCAAAACTCTTTTTACTAACTTTGAAAAGTAGCAAGGAGGTTCGAAAGAAGTAATAAAATTATTTATTCCTGAAAACGCTCCGTTTTCCAAAATTTTTCCTTTTATTCCTTTATTCCACTTACACTTCTATTTTTGTACTTTTCCATACTTCACACTTGTGACGGTTTGTTGAACTTTCATTATTTTGCAATAATTATTAGGGTCAACGAGTAGAAACACTTCTATTAAAGAAGCGTCCATACAGATAAAAATCGTCATCCTTGATTTTTCACGAGTCCCCAAACTAAGCGTACAAACGAGATCACAGCTTATCTACAAATTAGATGCTAACACTACTCATAACAGTTACTTGTGGAAACTCCTTACTCCCATTTTCTAAGTTTTGTATCTCAATATTTTATTTTGTTGAGAAATGAATTTCTTCATATTTTCTTGTTTCGATAATTTTTAGTCCGATAGTGATACCTAAGTTAAAACGATAAGTAGTTATTCATTTTCTCTTAAGAACCACTGCAATAGAAATTCGGTCCATTTCAAGGAATTAGGGGTACATACAATATCAAAGATATAAGTTGCGGAGTACGATCACGTGCACCTCATGTGACTAATTACTAATCACTTATCACATGCACCTCACGCGCCAACAACTTATTGATACATACATAGCTCTTATTCAACAATACTACAACTTTCATTTTTTTCATTTTTCACTTTTTTTTTTTCATACTTTTGATACTTTTTTCTTTCTTACTTTTTTTCTCAACATCAATGGAAGCTTATTGGGTAGCTCCAAAACCACATAGATAATCAACTTTTGACTTTTGATTTTTCACTTTTTCGCTCTTATTTGTGGTGTTCCTTGATATGTACCCAATTTCTAAAGCAAAAATTCTCTTAAGAAAACAAAGAACTAAATATTATTCAAACCGAAATATCACTAATTAACCTAGAACATCTATTATATATAGGTGACGTTTCTGATGGGAGTAAAAAGCCACAAGTACCTCTCATGAGCTTTAAAGAGAACCACTACTCCATGTTTAGCATCTAACTTCTAAATAAACTCTATCATTTCTCGCTCTTCGCAATTTAAGATTCCAAATAATGAAACCCGCGAATACTTAGCCGATAATCAGCCACGCATATATAAAGTCAGATACGGAAACTTGCAAATTCTAGAAGAAGAATTCGCGTTTTCTAGCTCCTTATGTAAAAGACTAGCGAAAGCTTTTAAGCTGCGCATGTATAAAGTCAAGTACGGGAACTTGCAGACTCTTAAGAAAGAATTCGCATTTTATAGCTCCTTGTGTACAAGACTAGCACAAGCTTATGTGATTATCATTGGTTAAGGGAACAAGCTAGGGCTCAACACGCCCGGTCAAGTCAAAATATTTATTCCTACTCTCGCCAGCAAGAAAGTCAACAAGGTGTCAAAACACTTATTCAAACGTTATTATATTTTTGCACAACTTTTTCAACTTTTTCTCATCTTTTTGTACTTTTTCATTGCTTTTTTACCAAAATTTTTGAAATTTTTCTCATTTTTCATTTTTTTATATTTGGTGGAAAAACGGAGTTGCGAGAGTACATGACATGTGAAAATGCAAGGTCAAAATCGAATCGAAGATTCACCCTCCCCCCGACTAGAACGAAACATTGTCCTCAATGTTTTTATGGGTTAAGGTAATCCTAACAAAATTCTAGGCCGTTTATTAATTATGCCAAAGAAAACGTTAGTAGATAAGATTCACGGATATAGGATTTCCAAGTAGCACCGATGAATGAGACTCCAAGTGAAGAGATAACGAGCATGAGAGTCATCATAAATCATGGACAATCCTGAACAAACATCACAAACAACCACGAAACATAAGAGTAGAAAAGGCACCCCCTCCTCACATTAGGTGTTAGAAAATAGAAAATAAAAAGATGAAATGGGATAAGCATGGGTTGCCACCCACGAAGCGCTTGTTTTTGTTCACCGAGTCACATGAGCTTGACTCGATCCCCGAATTAATTCGTCCTTGGGGAAAAACCGTGGAAAAATAATCTCATTCGGGCTTTCATTCAAAATATTTTGAAAAACTTATGACTTATTTGAAAGTTCCATCCCGAAGAGATAACCGCTGGTACCTTAGTTATTAAAACTTTGAAAAACGATACCAGGGTCAAAAACAACATCCTCACTCCCCACTGAGTGACGGATAAGAGAAATCACACCAAACGTTATAAACGGCAAGAAGGTCATGACAACAATCTTGAAAAACTCATCTTCATCAAAAGAAAATTTCATAATTGTGAAATTATGAATCTTATCATTTAAGCTCCTTTTAAAATCTTTTCCGGGTGGGAGGGTTGGGAAAAACTTTTCATTAAAACTCTCAATCCTAAGAACACCACCCGGATCATGATCAATTTCAAGATCAAAACTGAAACTTTCATATTCAGGTTTAGAAAACTTTTCAATTTCACATTCAGATTCATCAAAACAAAATGACTCAAACTCCGGAAGAGAGATAAAAGCCTGAAAAGTGGGATTGCCACGACTCGTCTCTTCCGAGTGATCGAAATGAAAAGCTTCAAACGTCGGATCAGAAAAATCAGGACGATAAGTGGGATTGCCACTTATTTCCTCAGTCGTATCGAAGGTAAAACTCTCAAAGTCTGGTAAATATTCCTCGAGCTCGGGCTCAAGAGGATCGTCAATTATAAGCTCAATCTTCGTCTTAACTTTATCCGGAGGGATTAACAGTTCATCATTCATCAAATTATTAAGAAAAATAATATCCCCCTCTGAATCAAAGTAAGAATCGTCGGTCTCAGAAATCGGAATCGTTTCAAGTGCAAGAAATTCATCGACCTCTTCCCAAAGAGAATCATATTCCTTAGTCGAAGGAAATGATGGGGAAGAGTCGGAGACGAAAATTTTCACAAAATCATCAAAGGTAAAATCACAAACATCGATGCTTTTGACGGAGTACTTCTTCAATTTCGAAGCATCGGCTTTGAAAATCATAATATCATCATCGTGTCGTAAAGTTAGAGTATCCTCATAATGGTCTACTAGGGCTTTAGCGGTTCGTAAAAATGGTCGCCCTAGTATAAGAGGAACTCTCGGATCAGCTTCAAAATTGACAACAACGAAATCTGCCAGAAAAGTACATGAATTCACACGAACAAAAACGTCCTCAGCAATTCCAACTGGATGAGTGATCGATCGATTAGCAAGCTCCAAAGTCATTCTCGTCGGTTTAAGAGCCCCCATTCCAAGTTGTTCGTAGATCGATAATGGCATGAGGTTTATACTCGCACCCGAATCGGCCAGGGCGTTACAAACTTCTTGATCTTTCAATGAACAAGGAATGAGAAACTTTCCCGAGTCACCAAGCTTTTCGGGAAGCTTCTTGAGAAGAATCTCAGAACATTGAGCATTTATCGGTGTTTCGGCTAATTCAAGCAATTTCTCTTTATTACTTATGAGGTTTTTGAACGTGGAAGCAAACTTCGGCATGTACACGAGAGCATCCATAAAACTTACATCAAAGTGAAATTTTTGAAAAATATCCAGAAATTTTTCCATTTGTATTTTAGACTTTGCATGGAGCTCTTCATCATTAAATCGTGACGGATATGGCAATTTAGACTTGTATTTCACATTATTCTCAAAAACAACCTTTTCTTTATCTTTCGAATTTTGGACAACCGGAGGTTGGACGTTTTTAGCTCCTCCATTATTAACAGGAGCATCCGGGTCCTTTGTTGCCTCGGTCTCACAGTCTACTACCTTAGGTGGAGACGAAGAAGAAGAAGAGGTAGTAGGAACTGTGGGTCCCTCATATGTAGCACTACTGCGAGTTATGATCGCCTTTACTTCGCCCCTCGGGTTTGCGATCGTGTTGCTTGGCAAAGATGTAATACCCGAACCCGAGGGTCGATCATTTTAACGTTTGTTGAGATCATTGATTTGATTAGCTAACAACCTTGTTGTTTCTTCTTGTTTTGTCATAAAAGCTTGTTGGTTTTGAAGCAATTGCTTAATCAAATCTTCCGTGGGCGACGGATTTGGAATAACAGCTTGATTTTGATTATTGTTGAAATTCTGCCCACGGTTTTGGTAATTTCCATTATTCTGATTTCCATGATTAGCGTTCTGAAAATTCCCAGGGTTTCCATGGTTTTGTTGGTTTTGAAAATTGTTCCCTTGAGGCGGGCCTTGATTGTAATTACCTTGAAAACCCCGGTTTTGATTAAACCCTTGATTATGATTTTGAAAACCATTATTAGCTCGACTTTGATTTTGATTTCCTTGATTATTACGATTCTGCACATTATGATTCTGATTGACTTGATTGACTTGGTTTGGTTGTTCGAAACCGGGTGGTCCAAGAAAATGAGGAGAACGGTAGCTGAGGAGATTACGGTCTCCTTGAGGTTGTGGGTAACCGGTGTTACCCGCATTTGCAGCATACGCGTTTTGAGAAAAGGCACCGGTAGCCGGACATTCATAATACACATGTGGACCACCACAAGTCTCAAAACCGTGACTAACCACATTGACTTGATGGTTTGGTTTTTCAATGGACATTGCATCAACTTTCTTTGTTAAAGCCACAATCATATTTACCAATTCATCATTATTTTTACCATTATTAGACACTTGAGGTTTATTCCTTCACATTCTCACACGGGCCTTGTTCTCGATTATCATGAAGGCATCATTCGTGTTCCTAGCCAACAAGTTACCACCCGCAGCAGAATTAAGCGAATCTTGGTCAGCATGACATAACCCATTATAAAACGTATCAATCTGCTGAAGGTCGGTAAACCCGTGGTTCGGACATTTCTCCTTCAAATCTTTGAATCGGTCCCAAGCTTCACTAAACGTTTCATCAAAAGCTTGTTGGAACCGAAAGATCTGAGAACATAGGTTAGAAGTTTTAGAGGGAGGATAGAAGTAATTCACAAACTTGAAAGCGAGATCATTCCAAGTGTGAATCGAGTTCGGCGGTTCCTTTTCCAGCCAAGTCCGGGCTGCTCCTTTTAAGGAGAAAGGAAATAACTTCAATTTCACCACATCGTGAGGAACTTGGTTCATTCTAATCGTCTCAGCGATGTCGGTGAAATTTCTGATGTGAGCATAAGGGTCTTCGTGATCGAACCCGTGAAAGGATATACCCGTGATCAAATTGAGTAATCCGTGATTGATCTCAAAGTTGGCATTGATGTCCGGAATCACAATAGCTCTCCTTACACCATTGAATGGTGATTGGAGTTGTTCTTCCATCGGACGCGGATCAAAAGCCGGTTGTTGTCCCATCGGCGGGATAACATTGTGCTGCGGACCACCCATCGGCGGGGGTCCGTTGTGTTCGTTTTGGTTCATCTCCTCGTCGTCAAGGAAATGAACCCGACTCGTATGTCGTAAAACCCGCTCGGGGTTAGAGAACGGAGACGTAAGACTCTCAAACGAAGATCGGGTTTGCATACACCACGAGCAAAATTAAAAAGTAAATGAAAAAGAAAAGAGAAAAGAAAATCTTTTTGTTTTTTTTTTTTATTTTTTCACAAAAACTTATTATTTCTTTTGTTTTTCTTTTCTTAAAACGTAATATTAATCGAAAACCGTTTCTTTCAAAACCACGCGCGACGGGACGGGAGAGAAGAATGGATCTCTCTTCAGCTAGCAATTTAATGTCTTAGCTATCCGTATTTCCCGCTTATTCGGTTGTAGTAATTGAAGTAGTCCGATAAACAACTAAATTACGTTTTCGTTATATTGCGAGACTTATTTGGTTTACAACGCCCTTTCTTTCGATCGAGTCGAGGCTGTAACTTTTATTATTTTTTTGGTATTTTTTTTTTGAAAACACTTTAGGAAAAGTGTTTTTGATTTTTCAATTTTTATAGAGATATATATACAAAGTAGAGGAAGGCTTAACAAAACACGATTTTCAAAGAGATATTCAAAAATTCACTTCGGCCTTCCCCGGCAACGGCGCCATTTATTGATTCGTGTGAAAACCAATTATAATAATTATAGTATAGTATCGAAGTGATCCGCGTAAAATACGGATCACCCGAGTCGTTTTCCAACGAAGGCGAATGGAATCGAGAATATCGATTCGTGAAATCGTGATTTGTAAAGTGAGAAAGTGAAAATTAGCAATCAAATAGTTCACGTAATAACAAACAAGTATGAAATATGCAAAGTTTATAAGCTAATTATGCACCGAAATGAAAAACGTAAAAACGGAAATGCAACCGTAAAATTTAAAACATAACGTATATCGAAAAATTATCCTACGAACTTGGAAATAATTTCTAAAAATTGAAAACTAATAAAAGGAATTTTAAGAAAAAGAAAAATATTTTTTAGACTTTTTATTTATTTTCTAGAATTAATTTCCTATTTATTGAATTAAAAGTGAATTAAAAATAGAGAAAAAATAGAAAAACAAATTGGAAAAATGAAAATTAAATTATAAAAATTCTATAATATTATAAAAGAAATTATAAAAATATTTTTGTATTTTTCAGAACTTTTTTTAATTTTTTATTGATTTTTGGTAATTAAAAACTATTTAAAAATTGAAAATAATCAAAAGAAATTAATAAAAATAGTAAAAATGGTTGGAAAAATCTGGAAAAATTCCAGAAATTCTAAAATAATAAAAAGAACTTAAAATAAAATTTTGAAGAAAAATTGAAAAGCTGAACTGCTTATTTAAAAAAAACTGCTTATCACAAGTGCTTATTTATAAGCACTTGTGAATAAAACTTGATGAAACTTCACACACTAACTAAAAATGATTTAATGAACTCTGATATGAAAGAAATTGACCAAGAACTAGCTCGAATACCACAGATGCAACAATTACGAGTTAATAAGCTCAAAATAAGCTCACAATCAATAAGCTGAAAAGGCAATAGCAGTACAGAAACCAAGCAATGAATACTATTAACTCATACTCAACAAATGAAGCTCAGAAATGTCAATTCTCAAAATTAAAATGAAAAAAGATAAACAGCTAAAGGTGCACAGTACATGAAAAGAACCAATCGACAAGCTCACTTAATGAGCAGTATATAAGCAAACAGATACAGAAGTTATACCACCTAGCAGAATATTTATTCTACTTTTAAACAAAAAACTCAAAAATACCAATATATAACTCAAACAATCTCAATTATGCACAAATAAGCCTAATAGAACAAGCAGACCTCTGGTCTGAACTGTGCGAATAAGCAGTAGCAAAAAGTACTCAATTAAGCTAAAATGTGAAAGTAATAATGGACAACAACTCACTTTCAATGCTAAGATCAAAGAAATAAAGACAACTCAGATTACTACTAAAACTAGTTCTAATATAATCCAAACTGAAATAGATGCAATTACAACGATCTAACTAGAAATCAGTGAAACTAAATTATACTAACACAATTCCAATAACAACTCTCACTACTACTGATCTACTAACAGAGGCAATTGACTGATGTGCAGGGGAACAGATTTAAGACAAAAGCTGGTTACGATTTAAGCTTTGGTAGATATGCTTAAGAAGTAACAAGCTAGGGACTTAACGTCAAGCTACCACAGATTAAGAAACAGAAAATCAAAACAATATTGGAGCATGAATGAGTTTATACAGCAGCTAATGTTAAGTAAATTTGGAACAGCCAAAGTACTTATGCACAGACCTAATATTAAGCAACCAAATGAGCTTTATCACTATTTTATTTAGAATTAGACTATTTCTATCCCTATGTGAATTAACTGTGAAGCTATATCAGCTAAACAACAACTACTTAACAATGCAATTACTAAATCCAAACACTCCTAAAATTACAGATAACTTTATGAATATGAAGTTTAATCTACTGAATGCTAAACTGATGATCTAAATAGCTGTAATAATTCTAACAGAAGCTAAATTAATACCAATTATCATCTAAATCCAACAATGATAAAATGAAACAAATCCACAGTTATGACAGTAACTCAACAACTAAAAATCCACACAGAATTATGCATCAAGTAAATAAGTAATCTACTACTCTATTCTAATGATCCCAATTCCAAATATTACACTACTAAAAGCAATGACAAAATTCAGATTCAAAATGAAATCAACAACTAATTCAATTACACAAGTATGTTTATCAAATGAAAATGGAACTTACATCAGTCTCCTCTCAGCTCAAAATAGAGAGGTTCCAAAGTCGCCTATCTCTAAGATAGGCTGGACCTTCCAGGTCTGTCCGAGCTTATAGAAAATACTCCTCAGCGAAAATAAGATCATTGAACAGTTGACTATTATTTGACTCAAATTTTAAACACTAATAAACATTAAATGAAAATAGATTTGACAAAATGCTATAAAGCTTGACTGAATTGTAAACAGACTAAGTAAGCTTATTTAAAAAAACTTTATAAAGACAGATTGAAAACTTGTTTTTATTAATTTTCTGCAAATGATTTAAACTAAAGTACAATGAAATTCTAATTAAACTAAGTAAGAAACTGAGATGTAAACAAAGAACTGATTGAATTGAAATGATGAAATAATAATACTCAAACAACAATAAGAAGTAACTAATTTGATTCACAATTAAAAACTAAATTTCATTAAAAGGAAAATGAGTACAACTGAATTTTAAAGCATTTACAATTAAGAAACGAAATTGGCAGAGCTTTGCTATTCGAAACTCCACACTTAATTCCTAATCCTACACTCCTATTTATAGCACAAGAGATAGATATCTAGAAGGGAGAGGGTCACGGATTGCCAGCTTGGCAATCCGTGTGCTTGTGCTTCTTCAATCATAATCTGAGCCATCTAATCCTTTCCCAATCATTACAACCCTTGGATCAATGATTATTGACGTGTTCATCCCAATCATTGGCTGCCACGTAGCATAATTGTGCTTCTTTTGTGACTCTGACATCACCCTGAGCTTCTAGAACACCATTGATTTGACCTTAATACCCTTAATTGCTGTTATTATTAGGAATGGGTAATTAGGGTTCATCATTTACTGTAGCGTGAATAGTGGTTTTTTGGGAAAAGGGTAATTTAGGGGTGAATAAGGGCGGGGTGTGTTTGGTTATTTATTTTTGTTTTGTGTTTGACTTTTGACCGAAGGTTGGAGTGGGCTCGGGTTAGGATAATGAAGATGGGCTTTTGGTACAAAAGAGAGTGGGCTTTGGGGTTTAATATTGGACTAGGCTTTTAAATATTGGATTTCAGGTTTAATTGAAATGAAAATCAAGGACCAATATTGTATAATTTGAAACTTTGAGGGCCTTTTCTGCCAATTCAGGAAACTTAATCCAAGGGTTAATCTTGCCAACTGATTATTCTTCAAGGATAGATTATGATAGTCTGAGCATAAATGTGATCCGATCTTGAAAACTCTTTCCCGGCTTCGACTCTTGAATTTTCTGACCTTTTCCTACTCTCGTGCCCGTTTTTGCTTTGTTTCGTTCGTTTTTTGTAATATCCGTACCTGCACATCACAAACACAAAAACACACGTTTTCTTTGCATTTATTAGCTCAAATAGTCGTTTTGGATCAGTAATTGGCCAAATAATAGTGAGTGAATAAGCACTCACCACATTGTTATATACTTTTGAAGAACTTTTTTTTCTCAAAATTTCCGACCAGAAAAATCATATATGATTTGTAAAAATTATATGTGATTCGTTAAAATCAAATCATATGTGATTTTTACGAATCATATGTGATTTTTACGAATCATATATGATTCGTAAGAATCATATGTGATTTGTAAAAATGAAATCATATCTGATTTTTACGAATCACATATGATTTGTCTAAGCGGAAATTTAAAAAAAAATGTTCGTCCAAAAAAAAAAATTCGTCGAAAGTATATAATAATGCATATCTATAGAAAGATGATTTAATTCTTGTCGCAATGGTATTTTTTTATAGCTTGAAGATTTACCGTTGCAAAATATGTTGTTTTTTTAAAAAATGTGGAAAATAAAAATAGGTGATTAAGATTGGTTCATTGATTCTATGGCAAATATGAGTTCTATATTGATATCATCTCTATCTCCACACTTATATGCGTAGAAAAATTTGTCACACTCATTATTACCACAAATGAGAAAGTGTGGACATTATAATTTTACATATTCTTAAACGTAGCCATTTAGCCTTTAAAATGTGGAGAATTCAACTATTGTCTTCCTTCTATATACACATAGATATCACTTGCTCCGTGGACTCTTATGGTATTTTATGCTCGTTATATCATCACTAAAACAAACTGGCCAAATGGTGAGGACTTTTTAAGCCTTTGGCGAGGGCATGTCCTCGCTAAAGTATTTGACTTTATTTGTTAAGAGTTGCTTTTCATGTATTACTAATCAAACTCACTCATCAAGTGTTCTTCATTTGAAACTGCAACTTTGAAGATTAGATATCGCTTGCACCCGCTTTAGCACACGCTAAAAGCACACAAACAATCGTCTGATCATTCGGCTTCACACCCTCTACTAACATCTCCAGAAACATTGCCAACCCTTTTTCATACTCCCCATTCTGCGAAAAACCATGTATCATCGTAGTCCAAGTAACCACATTCTTCTCCTCCACGCATCTCCAAAACCTCAACCGCGCTATCAACCTCTCCCGCTACCATCAACCCGTTAATCAAACAGCTCCACATCGACCCATATCTCACCCCCATCCCCTCAAACAACTCCACGCCCTTCTCCTATTAATCCAAACATTCCACAACAACACACTCGAACCCGACGTTTCATCAAAAACTTGACGCGCACTTTCCATAAGCCCGACCTACACATACACCTCCACCAAACAAACCAGCACAAACTCATCACTTATCAAACCCAACCACCCCTCCTCTAACGCGCAAACCGCCTTCAAAACAAACGCGTAACTCGGCCTATTCGAGCCAACATTGTCCCCCCTAAACATTTGAAAAAAATACCCAATTGAGGTCTTGTAAAACCCATTATCAAAAAGGGCGCGAATATGCGCGTTGTAGACATAGACATTGTGGTTTCTCGTGGCGCGAAACAGGGAAAAGGCGTAATTTAAATGGTTGGGTTTTCGCGAAGGGGTGGAAATGAGTTGGGTGAGGGAAGTGGTTTTTTTTTTTTTTTTTTTTTTTTTTTTTTTTTTTATTTATTTTATTTTTATTTTTTATTTTTCGGTTGGCTCTGGGAATTGGGTTTGTGAAGAGACGATGTAGGGATTTGGATTTACATTCGGCTCGTTATGTGTTTCGAGCTTGTTTCTTAGGCTTGGGCTCGCGCTTGAGCTCGATAAAAGCTGGACTCGATCGAGTCAAGCTCAAGCTCGAGATCAAGCACCCCTAGTTTGGTTGTTGAGAAATGAATTGGTAATAAAGTCTCTTTTTGACAACTTAAGTCCTTACAGTAAGGGTTGGCAACTCGAGACTGGTTCAGGTTAGCAGGTTGATGGATTGACCTGTTTAATTTATACTTTACACGAACTGACATATTTAATAAATGGGTTAGAGGGTTGACCCAAACATGACCCGAAACCTATTTAGACTCAACCTGTTAATTTACGTGTCTGTCACATATATTTAAGAAAGAGCAACGAAGCAAACGGTTTATGGTCTAGCATTAACGCAGTAACGATATATGAGTCTGCAAAACTTATATCATAAAGCACATGTGATATTGTATTTTGTAACTTTCAATACCCATAAAAAAGTTAAAAAAATGTTGAAATTATATATATTAAATTGTCCGTCTATTGAAATATTTAAAATAATTCTCGTCGAGATTGTGTATTTTTTGTTGCTTAACATTTAGGGTAAAAAAAAAAGTAAAGTAACTCCCAATGCCGTCTTCCACGGGTTATGGGTCCTAATACCGTCTTCCACGGTGTATGGGGGAGGTTGAGACGTAGACAACCATACCCCTATCTAAGATAGAGAGGCTGCTTCCGGTTCTACCTAAAGTAGAAAAGGACCTCCGACCTTTTGTAGGGAGTGAGGATCGAACCCTTGACCTCTAGGTTAAGAGGCAAGGGGTTTTCCAATATAATATATTCTAAAAGTAGGGGGTAATTAAGTTTTTGTTTAAATCAAAAAATAAATGGCTGAATTTTGTGTATTTGATATTATTTTTATTATTATTTCTGATAGCGTGGACTGACATGAAAAATTTCACGTGACGCGTATAAACATATTTTCTTTGTTCAAATATTATAATTATACTACCTCCGTCCCAAAATATAAGTCCAGTTTGACTTTTTGGATCAAACTTTGACCGTAAATATTTTTGTGTATATTGTTTATCACTTAATGAAAATTATAACAAATGAAAATACATATAAAACACTATTAATTTATATATTTTACATTAAGTGTTATATAATACAAACAAAAATATTTAAGGTCAAAGTTCAATTCAAAAAGACAAACTGGACTTATATTTTGGGACGGAGGGAGTAATAAGGTAATAATAAGAAAGAAAAAAAAATAATAATAAAAACTAAAAAAATAAAAGAAGCTGGTTGAGAACATATGTTGATTGTTGGCATTTGATGTCGTTGCTTTTTTGGTTCAACATCAATCTCACCACACACCAACAACAAATAAAAAAATGAATGTATGAAATTTGTCTATTTATTTATTTATTTATTTATTTTTAACATACCTTTTGGTAGTTCGGACATGAAAAACTTCATGTAACGCGTATAAACATATTTTCTTTGTTCAAACATTATAGTTATAATAAGGTAATAATAATAATAATAATAATAATAATAATAATAATAATAATAATACTAAAAAAAAAAAAAAGTGAGGGAGGCATACAATGATTATTGGCATTTGTTGCAATTCATGCTTTTTTTGTTCAACATCAATGTCACCCTACACCAACAACAAATATATACCAACCCCAACCTGTATGAAGTATTTTGTAACTTTCAATACCAACACCAACAACAAATATATACAATGATTATCGAGTCCAGCTTTTATCATAAAGCACATGTGATATTGTATTTTGTAACTTTCAATACCCATAAAAAAGTGAAAAAAATGTTGAAATTATATATATTAAATTGTCCGTCTATTGAAATATTTAAAATAATTCTCGTCGAGATTGTGTATTTTTTGTTGCTTAACATTTAGGGTAAAAAAAAAAGTAAAGTAACTCCCAATGCCGTCTTCCACGGGTTATGGGTCTTAATACCGTCTTCCACGGTGTATGGGGGAGGTTGAGACGTAGACAACCATACCTCTATCTAAGATAGAGAGGCTGCTTCCGGTTCTACCTAAGGTAGAAAAGGACCTCCGACCTTTTGTAGGGAGTGAGGATCGAACCCTTGACCTCTAGGTTAAGAGGCAAGGGGTTTTCCAATATAATATATTCTAAAAGTAGGGGGTAATTAAGTTTTTGTTTAAATCAAAAAATAAATGGCTGAATTTTGTGTATTTTGATATTATTTTTATTATTATTTCTGATAGCGTGGACTGACATGAAAAATTTCACGTGACGCGTATAAACATATTTTCTTTGTTCAAATATTATAATTATAATAAGGTAATAATAAGAAAGAAAAAAATAATAATAATAAAAACTAAAAAAATAAAAGAAGCTGGTTGAGAACATATGTTGATTGTTGGCATTTGATGTCGTTGCTTTTTTGGTTCAACATCAATCTCACCACACACCAACAACAAATAAAAAAATGAATGTATGAAATTTGTCTATTTATTTATTTATTTATTTTTAACATACCTTTTGGTAGTTCGGACATGAAAAACTTCATGTAACGCGTATAAACATATTTTCTTTGTTCAAACATTATAGTTATAATAAGGTAATAATAATAATAATAATACTAAAAAAAAAAAAAAAAAGTGAGGGAGGCATACAATGATTATTGGCATTTGATGCAATTCATGCTTTTTTTGTTCAACATCAATGTCACCCTACACCAACAACAAATATATACCAACCCCAACCTGTATGAAGTATACGCACTAAGGTATATAAGCAAGCTAAAGTTTGTTTTTTCAATCAATGTGGGACTACAAACTTAGTCTTCACTCTTCACCCCCTAATAATTTTTTTCTTTGCAAGCTGCAGGCTACAAGTATCTGAACTTTACAAGTGAGGATTATTTAAAAGTAACTTTAGAAATAAAAATCGCAAAAAGAATGATAATACACTTACTTCCTATGCATTCAGTGAGTTGAATGAGCACATAGCTTATTGGAAATGTATAGCAATTGTTGTGTGGCGGATTTCTGATCCGTTTTTTTCTTATTTTTTTGGGATAATCAAACTTTATTGGATGATTATAACGCTTCACTCTAATCGCATATCAACATCTACATTTCTTGTACCATTTACACCGTACCAGCAAACGCAATGGTTTCAAATAGATTACAACTGTCAAAATTTATAACCAATCACGCCAAATAATATGCAACGCCTGAAATTTAGATATACGACACCATCAGTAATGGACCTTCTAAATTGAGCCACCAAAAGATTTGATAGACACTTCACGGAATTTTGTACGATGGAGGCATTAGTGGAACATGAAGAACACTTATATGGCACAACTTTAGACTTGAACTTGCAACTTTGAAGACTAGAGCTGACCAAATACATCACACTATATTAGTGAGCTAGCAATATTTCTATTCTGTGACCTGTGTGGGACTCGAAACGTAAACAAACTTTTCCGAAAAAGTAGGTAGAGGTTCGTGATAAACTGAAATTGGAATTTAAAGGGGTTGTTATCTAATTATCTGAGAGGTTCTTACATATACAAATATTTGCTCAAAACTAGGTGTTCTTTGAAATTTTGATGTGTTCGATTATTCTTATGGAATTATTTCATATTTACATTGTCCTCCTTCAATATGCACATAGATATCACTAGCTCTATGGACTCTAGTGGTCTTTTATACTCGCTATATCAAGTTCCTTGATTCATTAGTATTTGGAACATATACTTGTAGGCAACATGTATGAGTTTATCTGTTATGAGCTGTTAACTCCTCGATAATTTGTCCCTTAATATCGAACTTAGTGGTCTCTGGTTCCGATGCTACTCCTCTTGCGTAACTTTCATTATTCCATTCCATGTATTGCTTCTTGGTCAGGGTATTGATGCTTGTATCATCATGCGATTCCGTATCTGGATCTGAATGCTCACTAAAAGAAAAGAGATTATGAATAGAAATGGGAGTATTATTTCTTTTTGCGCGAAATTGCCTTTCGGGGTTTTCATAAGGTGTTGCCAAAAAAAGGTTTGGCACTTCTAGTCTTGTATCCGGACATTATAAAATAAAATAAAATAAAACTTAAATAAATATCCTATTAGCTCAATCAGACTCACTCATTAAAACATATATATTTATGCTTTTCTTTATGTTATTAGTGTCTGCAATTAGCAAAAATCATGTATTCATCGTATTAGGGGGTGCTTGGTTGTGGCCTTATGGGTAAAAAAGGTTTGAAATGGTACGGGTAAGTATCACATAGACATGAGAATACACCAACCACAAATATATTCATTCGAACATGCGTAAAGCTTATATGATAATGTATATAAGCAAGCACAGGTTTGTTTCTTTGATCAATGTGGTACTACAACTTAGTTTTTAAGAAAGACTAACAAAGCAAAGAGTTGTATAGAGATCTTAATCTAATATTGTTTGCGATCTTTTGTTACTCTTCTCTTTTGATACTATTAGAAATTTGCTGGCAAACTCAAACATGGTTATTTGGTGGCACAACATATTTTTTTTTTCTTTTTCTTTTGAAGCTATGAGAAAATCGACACCAAGTTCAAATACGAACTTTTATTTATCATTGTTTTTGATATAAAGTATTGCATATAGAGTTGCTACAGAAATACTTGAAGTGAAACTGAAAACATGTGGGAAGAGCGATTGTAATGTGTTGCAAAGCCGTTGAGTAGTTTAAAAAACCTGTTTAACACGGTGTATGATTTTAAGTACGCCGAGTGTAACGATGATTACAAAGTTGGTGGAATATTATGTCGTGAGAACAAAGTTCAGATATACTCATTAAAAACCGGAAATTGTAAGAATGTCAATGATTTTCCTCATGTTTGTCCCAACGGTTCTTGTGTTGATACGATTTCGAGATAATTATGGATAATGATCATACACCTCTAGAAAAGCAAAGATCTAAATAACTAAGGATTATAAATTAATGATCTTAATTTAATACGATTTCGAGAACACAAATAGTGAAAGTATTTACAAGTTTTGGATATGCTGCAACCTTTATCAGGTGTCCATGGAAACGAGTACTACTCGAAGTTATGATCAAAGCCCGCCTTGAACATCACCCATATGTACGTAATTCAAATGGATGACAGTAATCATTAAGTAACACTGAATCTCTTTGGACTAATCTAATGTCAACATAATAATGACAATTGACTAAATTTCTTAACCGTCTGCAAGAAGAAGAATTTGCTCTTCTGATTCTTTTCTTTCCGCACAATCTTAAAATAGAAGATACGATATCTTCTTGTACACGGCTGCGACTGGCTCTTAAACATGATAGCAGCCTTAATTGGCTTCTTGCCGCGTCTTTTGATACGCCAAGAATATGCATTTGACGTTGTCCCATAACTGAAGTGCAGTTCACTCATCTGATTAATACATAAATCTGATAAAACTGAAACGATATAAGTTAGTCCAGTTGGATCTACAAGACTACAGTTAGTTATATAAGGTTCTTTTGGACGAGCAAAACACCCAAAATACCATAAAGAATAGCTATAAAAATGGCTATACAATTATGAGTAAATAGTTATGACAATGGCGAACTTACAATTTACCAATAATCTTGGCACGGACAACTCCCATTCTTAAAATGATGAAATCGCTTAATATCACATACCACAATATCCCTCCGAGTCATTTTGCTAGCATACTTCATCAAAGAATGACAATCCCCACAAATTTTCAAGTTTTTCTCAATCCTAATGACCTCAGAATCGGTACCAGAAATAAGGGGCAAATGCTAGTGCTAATTTGTCACTATGACTTCCCAACGCATCTTTTTTTCTTCTTTGATATTATGAAGCACCCACTCAGTTTCATGCATGTATCCATGATCTCGTGCGCTATTAGTAATCTCGTCTAGTTTTAAGTGTATTTCATCTGAACGATCGTGCACATGATCACCAGCTACAAAGCTAGTGACTTTACCCTTCATTTCAATATAAGCCCACCCTGGATCTTTAGCTACACCTTTATTTTTTCTACATCTTGCCACCTGCTATCCCAGCATAAACATTTGACAGAAAGCATGCATTAAAAATAATTGAAATAATAATGGATAAACCCTAAACGTTCTCTCTCTCTGGTGATTTCCGGCCGCCACATTCTCACCCTTCTCCGGCCAAAAACAAATCCACTCTCGTCCTGTCTACCCTCTAACCTGTTATTGGGTATGCAATACGATCATGTGGCATTTGTTTTACAATCAAGATGTGGCAGCTGGAGGATTTTCTTAACCCTAAATATCCCTAACTCAATCGATTTTATGTAATCGTTTTTTCTTTAGGGTTGGATTATCCTTTTTATGTCCGTTTCTGTTTGCGATCCCCTTAAATCCTTGATTCATAAGTCGGTTTTTGTTAATCGCATACATATATAGGGTCGATCTCCTATTTGCTGCTCATAACTATTCGATTCTCTTTGTTTAGGGGTTCATTTTTTGTGGGCAGTAAGGGTTTTTATTACTGAATCCCTACAATATCATTGCAATCGATTTTCCTCTTGTTAGGGTTTCGATTTTCTTTTAGGGTTCGGTTTCTTCTGGGTTGATATACCCCTCATGATGCTGCTTATACTATTATTTTGAGGCATTGGGGTATGGTGTGATGCTCACTATGGTTAAGATACCCTATTCTAGGGTTTCGATTATGTCGAATGTTATGTATGCCGGAAGTTCACCATCTCTAGGGTGTGAATGTTCAATGCTGGTGCTCTTATAAAGAGTTTTGTTTATTCATATATGATGTCAGTATTTGGTCGTGGGTTAAAGAGAGATGTAAAGTCAAGTTCCATTTGGATCAACAAAGACCTATTTGCTGATTCCTACTTTGATCTTGGTATGGTTCATGATTGTGGTTATTTATGTTTAAGATGGAAGTTAAGTTTGTGGGGGCACTTGTTCAAAACCCCATTCTAAGAAGCCATGTACATTCACTAATTTTCTATTGATCGTTGCTGGGTGGATCGATCTACATTCTATGATTTGATATTCCTTTTGGATCGATGAGGCTTTGTTTACTGGAAGTTAGGGTTGTGACCCTATGTTAGTCCCATGTTGGTCACGTCTAACCAATCTATTTTGTGGACTTGTATTCATGTCTTATGGATTGCAACAGGATTGGTGTGTTGTAAGTTAGGGTCGGATTACCCTATGTTTTGTCTATGACTGATCAAGATACAGTGGATTTCATTCTTAACTAGAGTTTCACTCCTTTGAAACTTGTAGTAGATGAGGTATTGGATCGAGTTGTAGTGTTGGTTTGGTCCTGTTTGGATCAATGGAGTTCGTTGTAGTTGATTGGTGTGTATTGGTGCTTTTCTATCTTACCATTATTTCGGCTGCATCATTGAAGGTTATGGACTTCTATGACGACGTGTGAAGATTCAAGTATTTACTTGCGGTTTTAATGTGTAATCTTATAGTCGTTGTAGTCATATGTTCATGTATTAGTTATAAGAGTAGTTTTTCATTCTTATATGTGGTTATTGGTAAGTTATAGGAATGGTTTGTCATTCCTATATGTGAGTCTGTAAGTGTCCTAAGGGACTGGGGCGAGGGAATTCACCCTCGTCCTTTGTACTTCAATGTTTTTGGTTAATAATATTTTACCACGGTGCAGGATTACTCTCCTTTACCCAAAAAAACATTTGACAGAAAAACGTAACCACCAGGATGTTTAGGCTCGAGTTCCAAAAGCTTCCCAGAAGCATATTCCACCATTTGAATGTTCTTATGTGCTCGACAAGCACTAAATATCCACCGCAAATGACAAACTCAGGTTCTATAGACATGTTATTTATGAATCTTAAAGCTGCGTTTAGACGACCAGCTCTGCCGGCCATAAAGATCAACCATAACTGCGTAATGTTTCATTGTGGGTTCAATGGAATAGTCATGTTTCATTTTATCAAAAAAGTGAAGACCCTGGTCAATGTTTCCGGCATGCGAACATGCGGTTATAATAGCTAGGAAACTACCCCGTCTGGCTTTAGTCCTGATGACTTCATTTTATCAAAATACTGAATGGCCTTATCAAGATTTTCTTCATGTTTATCTTAACGGTTCATGTGTTGATATGATTTCAAGATAATTAAGGGCATAGGTATAATCAACCCATACCTCTAGGCTCTAGCACACACAAAAAATAAATAAATAAATAAAAATTAAAAAAAAAATATTAAGTAACGAAGGATTATAAATTAAAGATCTTGATTTGATACAATTTCGAGAACACAAATAGTGAAAGTATATACAAGTTTAGTTCAAATAATATTAATCGTAGTAAGGTGAAAAAGGAAAAAATTGGGAACCTAACAAACTTTTTAATATTCAAAATCACATAATTTCCCGAACATTTTTTTGTTGTTACAACACAAAATAGATTCAAAATGCATTTTCTCAGTTTAAAATAATGCTACTTGTAGATTTGTAGTAAGGTGAAAAAAGAAAAAATTGAGAACATGTATTAGTTGTTCATCCATCATTATAATTTATATTAAAGTTTTGCATTAAGATATATAAGCAACCAAAATTTTGTTTCTTTCACCAATGTGGGACCACAAACCAAGTTTTTCAGAAAGAGCAATGAAGCAAATCACAATAACGATATTAGAGCTTTAAAACTTACATTACAAATCACATTGTGATTTTGTATTTTGTAAGATACCCATAAAAAAGCGAAAAATAATTCGTAAAAAGTATATCGATTTTAATTTTGTCGCTTAACAGTTAGTCATTTGTAAAATATTATTACAGTATTATTAAAGAGAGATGGTAAATAAGTTTTTTATTTAAATAATAAAATAAGTGGCTGAGGTTTTTTTCTATGTAATGTTGGCTTTTTTATTAAACTTACCTTTTGATAGTGTTAGTGTGGAGTAATACAAAAACTTCATGTGACGGCGGTGTAAACATGCATTCTTTGTTCATACATTACAGTTATAATAAGATAAAAATAAGAAGAAAAAAAATTGAGAACATATACGAATTGTTGTTGGTATAGCACAATGCAAATGTATTTGCGTTTTAACACCAACACCAAGACACACCAACAACAAATATACCAATCTCAACCTATGTGAAGCATATGCACTAAGGTATATAATCAAGCCAAAATTTGTTTCTTCAACCAATGTGGGATTGCAAACTTAGTTTTCACCTTAATTTTTTTCTTTGCAAGCTGCAGGCTACAAGCATCTGGCCTTTACCAATTGAGGATTATACAAAAGTAACTTTAGAAATCGAAGTAAATCGCAAAAAGAATGATATACAATAAGATGCACACGTAGCTTATTGGAAATGTTTAAATACTTGTTTGTCGTGGTGTATGCTTTCGGGCATGAAAAGTGTACTGATGATTACGAAGTTGTTGAGATCTTATGTCGTGAGAACAAAGTGAAGATATACTTATTAAAAACTCGAAATTGTAAGAATACCAACGATGAAAATAAAGAAAAAAAGTAAGGTGAAAACAAATATGCTTAAACATTCTAATTATAGAAAGGTGAAAATAAAGAAAAAAGTTAAGAATATGTAGATTCTTATTGATTATCAATACATTGTCGATGTTCTTTGCATTTAATTTAACACCAACAACATAAGGACGCACCAACAACAAATACACCAATCTCGACCTATGTTAAGCGTATGCACTAAAGTATATAACCAATCCAAAATTTGATTCTTAAACCAATGTGGGACTGCAAATTTAGTTTTCCAAATAAACGACCCCTAATCTTTTTCCTTTGCATGTTGCAAGCTTTACAAAGTGAGGATTATACAAAAGTAAGTTTAGAAATCCAAAGAAATCTTAAAAAGAATGATATAAAACTAATTTTCTATGCATTCAGTAAGTTAAATGAGCACAAAGCTTATTGGAAATATATAGCAAGCAAATATTATTCAATGTCGTAAGGTAAAAAAAAAAAAAAAGTTGAGTAGACATATTATTTGTTGATACTCGTCATGCTCCAGAAACTTTTGCATTTATCCTAAGACATGATGCACCAACAACACATACATTAATTTCAACATGTGTGTAAGCATATACAATAAAGTATATAAGCAAGCAAAATTTTGTTTTCTTAAGCAATGCGGGACTACAAACTTAGTTATTAAGAAAAAGTAACAAAGCAAATAGTTGTTTCAAGATCTTAATCTATATCGTTTATGATCTTTTTATTACTTTTTTCTTTTGAAGCTATAAGAAATTTGATACCAATCTCAAACACGGTTATTTGGTGTCACAACAATCTATATTTTTTTCTTTCAAAGCTACGAGAAAACCGATACCAAGCTAAGAAATTTGATACCAAACTCAAACACGGTTACATGTGATTTTGTATTTTGTAACTTTCAATACCCAATAAAAAGTGAAAATTAATTCATAAAATGTATATCGAAGTGTTGTATTGAAAGATAAAATAATTCTTTTCAAGATTGTGTATTTTTTATTTTATTATTTTTTTGGTTCACTTAACGTTTTAACTGTTGTAATGTAATATATTCTAAAAAAGAGGTAGAAAAACAGAAAATCAAGAAAATTTTTCTACAACGAATCAGCACCTTAGGTTCCATTTAGTTGGAGTTATATTTCATTTTTTTTTAAATGAAAAGTTGGAGTTATAACGGCGGGTGGTTGCGGCGATGGTGCGCGGTAGAAGATGACACGAGAGATCAGGGTTATAATGATGTATGTTTTATGTTGAACAAATCTCATCGCTTTTTATTGAGAAATAAATGAGAAAGAAAAAAGTGAGAAGAGTAAAATGAGTTTTTCAATTTGTTAGTTAAAATTTAAAAAATGAGAATTTCATTACTTTTGAAAATTGTTAGAAAAAAATGCGACTAAACGGGTTTTCAGTTTTTTTATTTTCAAATGAAAATTTTCATAGAAAAATGAAGTATTTCTCTCCAACTAAATGCTTTTTATTTAAGTGAAAAAATGAGTGGTTGGAATTTTTTTTATTTGATATTTGCTTTTTTATTATACCCACCTTTCGATAGTGCAGAGTAATACGAAAAAGTTCATGTAATTGGTATAAACATGTACAAACATTATAACTATAATCAGATAAAAATAAGAACTAAAAAAAAAAAAAAAAAAAAAAAAAAAAAAACATATATTGATTGTTAGGGGTGAACCTGCTTGTTGGGGTCAGATAAAAATAAGAATGAAAAAAAAAAATAATAATAAAAAATAAAAATAAAATAAAATAGAACATATATTGATTGTTAGAGATGAACCTGTTTGTTGGCGTTATTTTAGCAATTAACACCAACCACCAAGACACACCACCAACAAATATACATATTCAATTTGTGTGAAGCGCATGCACTAAGGCATATAAGCAAGCCAAAGTTTGTTTCTTCAACCAATGTGGGACTGCTCGTTTTCGTTTTTGCAAGATCGCGATCGTAAAATCGCGATCGTAAGATCGGATCAAGATTGTAAAATCCTACTCTAATGTTGTTTCATAATAATTTTTGTAATATTATACAAATCTATAAATTATTATACATTATTAACACAAAATATTACGAATGTTTCATAGAAATTTTGTCTTAAATTATGATTATGAAATGTTTAAAAAAATTAACATGGTGTTTTTTGAATTCTAAAAAAAAAACAACCTATAAATTTATAATTTTTTAGTTTGCAATCCGAGAAAAGTAATATCGGATCAGATTAGATCTTAAAATTGTATGGTTAAAATCGGAATCCTATAAGATCTTAAGCTTGAAAAGATCCTATGTAGGATCCAGATCGTTTTTGCTTTATAGTATCGTAAAATCGTAAGATCCTAATATCAGGATCGGGATCCTGAAAACTATGGTCTTCACATCTAATTTCTTTTCTTTGCAAGTTGCAGGCTACAATTGTTTGGACTTTCCAAAGTGATGATTATACACAAGTAACTTTAGAAATCTAAAGATATTGGAAATGTTTAAAGACCTGTTTGTTTGTCCTGGTGTATGCTTTTGGGCATGATAAGTGTACCGATGATTACGAAGTTGTTGGGATCTTATGTCGTGAGAACAAAATGAAGATATACTTATTAAAACTCGAAATTCTAAGAATATCAATAATTTTTCTCATATTTGTCCCAACGGCCGTTCTTGTGTTGATACTATTTCCAGATAATTAAATATATAAGTATAATGAACTTATACCTCTTGAAAAAAACAAAGTTATAAATTACTAAATCTTGATTTGATACAATCTCGAGAAAACAAACAGTGAAAGTATATACAAGTTTAGTTCAAGTAATATTACTCGTAATTGTAATAAGGTGAAAAAAAGGAAGAAAAAAAAGTGTGCATCGCCAAATAATGACTATATGAAAATGGTAGTTAATATTATTACAAATTTATGACGATTGATGGTGAAATGAACTTGCTAGTCAATAAATGTTGTGTAATATTCGTCACAATAGTATATAACGTGTAAGCATAGAGTTGTATAGATTAGTTTGTGTAAATATATGATTAGTAAATCTACATTTAACATTGCTTAACAAAATATGAATTACGGTATTTAAAGGCTACAAATCTTTAATACTTTATAAACCACCTAAATATTTTCGTACTTCGACATGTACAATTCATTTCAATCGAATTTAACTGTCTGGGTTATGATGATCATATTAGTAGCTTGTTTGGTTTGTACTTTGTGATATATTAATTGTATCTTTGAATGAGGGGATTATTAGGGAATAAATAGGCCCAAGCCCGGTTTGTGGGTTTAGGGCATCTAGGGTTTTACCATTATAAATAATGGTCATGAATAAAGTATTACCTACGGGGAATTATGTAGTCTTAAAAAAAAAAAAAAAAAAAAAAAAAAAAAAAATCTAGTTGTTTTATTATTTGTTTGTTAGTCGATTGTTCGTACAGATTTGTTACCAGTCGACAATAGTTGACCGTTGGTACCAGTCCCTAAGTCGACCGTTGGTACGGTTGTGTTACCAGTCGACTTAGCCGACCGTTGGTACCAGTCGACTAAATCGACCGTTGGTACGGTTTTGTTACAAGTCGACTAAAGTTATGTTTTTATTATGTTAATGTTTTTCTTTTTCTTGTCTAGTTTATTGCTCCAGTTTGAGCTTTCGCGATTTCGCCGCTCGAACTGCGGGGGAGTATTAGGGAATAAATAGGCCCAAGCCTGGTTTGTGGGTTTAGGGCATCTAGGGTTTTACCATTATAAATAATGGTCATGAATAAAGTATTACCTACGGGGAATTATGTAGTCTAACAGGGATATCTTAAGGCTAACACTAGTTTATTATTATTATTATTATTATTATTATTATTATTATTATTACTATTATTATTATTATTATTATTATTATTATTATTATTATTATTATAACCATGGTTTTCGACTTTTTTGGCCGACTAATCTACGGGGTTTGAGCCCACCGCCACACAGACTAATCCACGGACTATTAAAAAGTTATACTTGTTGTACCTTTAGTTTTATTGTTTGTATTATTAAAATTGTTGTTTTTTGTGGTTTTGAATAGTTTGTAAAATATGTTTTCTTATTTGTATTTCTTAATTTAAGTTTAAAAAAAAGTTGAGAGCATATATTGACTGTTGATGGTTTGACACGAGCGGGGTTTTTGTGTTTTAACACTGATGCCTAAGACACACCAACAACAAATATACTAATTGCAACGTATGTGAAGCACATGCACTAAGGTATGTAAGCAAGCCAAACTTTGTTTCTTAGACCAATGTGGGATTACAAAGTACTCACCCCTAATTTTTTTCCCCAACAAGCAGGCTATAATTGTCTCGACTTTACAAAGTGAGGATTATACAAAAGTAACTTCAGAAATAGAAGAAATCTCAAAAAGGATTATACAAAACTAATTTCCTTTGCATTCAACGAGTTGAATGAGCACGTACCTTATTGCAAAGATGGACCCAGGATTTTAAATCGGGTGTTGCACAACTGCCATTAGGGTTAACTATAAGTTACATCATAAAAAAAGAAAGTAGCAAAATAAAATTTTATGGGGTTGCTCATACTAAAAATCGATATTTTTTGAAAACTTTTGCACTTTGTGACCTAAAATCAGCTGTAGCTTGTGCCACACCCGGCGTTAATGTGGGTTTGTCCGTGCCTTATTGTGAATGTATAGCAATTGTTGTGTGGGTTTCTAATTCGTTTTTTCTTATTGGATGATTATAACGCTTCAATCTAATCACATATCAACATCTACATTTCTAGTACCATCTACACCATGCCAATGGACGCCAAATTATAATGCAGCACCAGAAATTTAGATATCCAACACCATCTCTAATGGACCATCTAAATTGAACCACTAAAAGATTTGATAAACTTCACGGAATTTTGTACAATGGAGGCATTAGTGGAACTTGAAGAACACTTATATGGCACAACTTCAGACTTGAGCATGCAACTTTGGACTAAAGATGACCAAATACACCATACTATATTAGCAAGCTAGCAGTATTTCTTTTCTTTAACCCGTGTGGGACTCGAAACGTAAACTAAGTTTTCAGAAACAGTAAGTAGAGGTTCCTGGTAAACTGAAATTGGAATTTAAAGGGGTTGCTATCCAATTATCCGAGAGGTTCTTACAATTGTATACAAATATTTGGTCATAAGTAGGCGTTCTTGACCTTCTGGATGCATGTCATTATTCTTATGGAACATATACTTTTGGGCTACGTAGATATCACTTGCACTATGGACTCTAGTGGTCTTTTATACTCGCTATATATCAAGTTCCTTGTTTCCTTAGTATTTGGAACCTATACTTGTACGCTACATATATGAGTTTATCTGTTATGAGCTGTTTTTCACCTTTAATTCAATCAGACTCACTCATTAAAACATATATTTGTGCTTTTCTTTATATTATTAATGTCTGCAATTTGCAAAAATCATGTATTCAACGTGTTAGGGGGTGCTTGGTTGATGCCTCGTGGGTAAAAAAGGTAAGAAATGGTCAGGTAACGGTCGATGGTAATTTGTAATCCAAAAGTAGGTAGAGAAGCATTATCCATAAATTTGGTGAGAACGGATTTAACTATTTACTAACTGTACTATCATAACAAACATTTTAATGTTCAAAATCACATACTGTCGTAATTTTAGCTTAAGAATGTTCAAACATTTTTATGTTCAAAACAATAGCCAAACCTATTCATTAAAAAACAATAGCTAAACCGTTTGATGTCCATAAGCTAAAGGGTATAATATAAAACCTATTCATTTTGTACACAGATAAAATTCAAACTGCATTTTCTTTCAAATATTATTCAATGTCGTAAGGTAAAAAAAGAGTTGAGAAGATATATTATTTGTTGATACCCATCATGCATGCAGAATAAACATTTGCATTTATCCTGAGACATGAGGAAGCACCAACAACTCATACATTAATTTCATCTTGTGGTAAGCATTTACAGTAAAGTATATAAGCAAGCAAAATTTTGTTTCTTTGACCAATGTGGGACTACAAGCTTAGTTGTTAAGAAAGAGTAACAAAACAAATAGTTGTTTCGAGATCTTAATCTATATCGTGTGTGATCTTTCTATTACTTTTTTTCTTAGAAATCTATATTAGAAATTTAATACCAAACTCAAAAACGGTTAATTAGTGGCACAACAATCTTTTTTGTTTCTTCTTTTGAAGCTATGAGAAAACCGATACCAAGCTCAGATACGGTCTTTAGTTAAACATCAAAGTGTATAGGTGCTTCCATTGTTTTTTAATTGGTATCAGGTATTGTATATAGAGACGCTACAGAAATACTTGAAGTGAAAATCAGATTGTTACAAAGCGGTTGAGTGGTTTAAAAGACCTGTTTGCCGTGGTGTATGATTATAAGTATGCTAAGTGTACCGATGATTACAAAGTTGTTGGGATATTATGTCGGGAGAAAAAAGTAGACATATACTCATTAAAAATTGAAAATTGTAAGAATATCAATGATTTTCCTCATGTTTGTCCCAACGGTTTTTGTGTTGATACGATTTCGAGATAATTAAGGATATAGGTTTAATCAACCTATACCTCTAGCAAAAACAAAGTCATAAGTAACTAAGGATTATAAATTAATAATGTTGATTTGATACAATTTCAGAGAACACAAATAGTGAAAGTTTATACAAGTTTAGTTAATATAATATTAAATGTAGTAAGGTGAAAACAGAAATATATATATATATATATATATATATATATATATATATATATATATATATATATATATATATATATATATATATATATATATATATATGTGTGTGTGTGTGTGTGTGTGTGTGTGTGTGTGTGTGTGTGTGTGTGTGCGCATCACGATGTAATGGTTGTACGAAAACATTAGTTAGTAGTTGTATGAAGTTGTGACGATTGATAGTAAAAGATACTTACTAGTCAATAAATTTTGCGTAATATTCATCACAATATTAAATAACGTGTAAACATAGTGGAGTATTCGTTAGTTCGTGCAAATATATGATTAGTAACTCTATATATGATTAGTAACTCTATATAACTCGATGACCACATTAGTAAATTGTTTCGTTTGTACCTTGTGCAATATTAATTATAATTTTGAATGATGAGGTACCTTAAGGCTAACATTAATTATACGTGTTGTACTTTAGTATTATTGTATTTTTAAATTATTGTTTATGTGGTTTTGAGTGAATTGTACAACATGCTTTTATTATTTGTGTTTCATAATTTATGTTTAAAAATGTCTTAGTGATATTTAATAAAGAAAAATGCATTCTTCTATTTTATATAGTTAAGAGTTAAGACTATGATAATAAGGTAAAAATAAAAATGAAAAAAAATATAAAATAAAATAAAATTAAGAACAAATATTGACCGTTGACGATGTCCGTGCTATATTAATTATAATTTTGAATGTTGAGGTACCTTAAGGCTAATATTAATTATACGTGTTGTACTTTAGCTTTATTATTTGTATTTTTAAATTTTTGTTTTTGTGGTTTTGTACAATATACTTTATTATTTGTGTTGCTTAATTTAAGTTTAAAAATGTTTTAGTGACATTTAATAAAAGAAAATGAATTCTTCGATTATATATAGTTAAGGTTATGATAATAAGAATGGTAAAAAATTTGAGAACATATATTTACTGTTGACGATGTCCGTGCCGACGGTGTGTTCTCACCGACGCCTAAGACACACCAACAACATATATACTAAACTCTACCTATGTGAAGCGTATGCACTAAGGTATATAAGTAAGCCAAGTTTCTTTCTTAAACCAATGTGGGAGTGGGACTCAAAATTTAGTTTTTTAAATAAACGACCCCTAATCTTTTTTTTTTTTTTTTTTTTTTTTTTTTTTTTTTTTTGGGTAAAGAGAGTGTACCCAGTGAATATATTAATAAAATGAATAATGTACATGAAAAGAGCAGCTATGAACCACTCTTGACAAATACGAAACAACATGCTATGAACAGATTCAAAAGCATGACAACCAAAAACTAGCTAGAGAACCGGAAAGAAAAAACAAAGCAAGCTTAAACCTCTAGCACCAAAACACGACTAAAAAGCCATCAGCCTCCATAACTCAATTTCCACGTCTCCATAAGCTTTTTGACTCTCACATTCTTTTTAAACTTGATAGAAGCTAACTTCAATCTTACTGAATCAAGAGCATACCGAGCGACTTGTTCTGTAGTCTGATCTCCTTTACCATGAATCCTGTAGTTACGTTCACGCCAAACAAAGTAAGACGTTACTGCCAGAATTAAACGCCCCACAATAGTTTTCACAGACTTTCTTTTGGATATAGGCAAAATCCAATGCATTATATCATCCCAGTTAGATGAAACACCTGAAACACCAGCCACATCCAAGACTAACTACCATACATTAGACGAGAATGAGCATTCGAAAAACAAATGCTTGTGAGAGTCATTTTGCGTTTTCTAGACTTTACAAAGTGAAACGACCCCTAATCTTTTTCCTTTGCAAGCTACAATTTTCTAGACTTTACAAAGTGAAGATTATACAAAAGTAACTTTAGAAATCCAAAGAAATCGCAAAAAGAATGATATAAATCTAATTTCCTAAGCATTCGGTATGTTGAATGAGCACATAGGTTATTGGAATTTGGAAATGTATAGCATATGGTTGATGTATTTGTAACTAAAGAGTGACCGCAAAATTACCAGCAAGCAAATGCCTAGATATCTTGAAGCAATGTCTTCTGGAAATTCGGCAAAACTTACAACTAGCAAGGGTCGCATGGATACGAGCCCACTGACTTGTAATAAGTTGTTTCAGTAATAAGTCTACTAATAAGTGTTGTGTGGATTTCCAAATAGTTTTTTTTTTTTTTTTTTCTTAAGTTTTGGGAAAACTAGATTCTTAACCTTATTGGCCGATGATAAGCTAGGTGTTCTCATCATTCATTGCTTTAATCTAATCACGTATTAACTGCGCACATTTCTTGTACCATTTACACTATTCCAGCAAACACAACAGTTTAAAGTACAATACAAACTGTCAAATCTAATAAACTACGGACAGTCAGACACCAAATTATAATGAACTGTCTAAGCTAAATTACTAAATGATTCAACAACACTTCACCAAATATGTACGATGGAAGCATATAACGGAACATAAAGAACACCTATGTGGCACAACAACTTGCAACTTTGAAGGCTAGAGCTGACTGTATATTTGTGCTTCTCTTTATATTATTACTAGTTATAATACCCGTGTACGCACGGGGTTTTGACATAAATTTTAATTATAAAGTTTTTTTCTTTGAGTAATTGTTAATTTAAGGTAAATGTGCTAAAAGCCGAACCTTTATACTACCTCCGTCTCAAAATAAGTGTCCAGTTTAAATTTTTAGAGTTAATTTGATTCAACTTTAACCTTAACTATTTTCGTTGATGTTATATATCCAAATCAAATTCAAATTCAAAAGAATAGTATTACAATGGGTTGTTTAATGATTCAGATTATATTAGAAGGTACATAAGTTAATTACTTTGCAACGCATAATTTTTTTTCAAGTGTGATATATAAGCATCCCCCATATCATATGAAGAAGGGAAGTGGTTGGCAGCACTCTCAATTTTTATTGGGACACTCCACATTATACAATAAACAGTTGTACCTTTAGTATAAATTGCTTTAACTGCTTGTACCGTGACTGTCCTGAGAAAAAAAACGAAAGTGTGCCAATCACTTCCGTATAAAGAACAACACTCCATTATGCTCCAATCAAATAGTCGTTTATAAGGATATACACAATTTACCCGTAGAGTAAATATTCGACGTGAAGTCTCTTTGCAACTCAGATAGTCACCATATAATGAGTTTATAATTGCAAATATACTCATTGAGTCATTGTGTTACACCCAATTTGTATTTTAAACAAAATATATCTCACATATGCCATTGAATCTTTGTGTCAAATCTTATAGAGTTTGCATCCAAGACCTACGAAATTATGAAAACATGTCGAAACTCACTTGACAACATTAGTGACCCATAATAATTAGTTAACTTAAAGTACACAAAAACACTAAAAACTTATTTATAGAAACTCCATTTACAACTATTAATAGAGGGAGATTCTTACTTGAGATCATCATAACACATACAGAAAGCATACCAATCACCACTTTATTATGCCCGAACGCTATAAGAATCAAAACTTCAACATAATCTACCATTAAGTTGAATAAATTTCACAACTTTATCAACTAAACAATACAAAAGACCCACAAAAGCAAAACTTCAACAAAACACAAAGCCAAATTTAACAAACTTTATCAGCTAAACCCAACACCAAAAGATCATTAAAAAAAATAAAAAATAAATAAAATAAAATAAAACTGAACTTAAACCTAGTCTCAGGCATTAATACATTTTTAAGCTTAAACATCGACAACTGTATACATTTTTGTACGGTTTTATACGTTTTAATATTCGTTTTTGATTCTCCAATCGGTTTGATTTTGGGAAGGTATGGTTTGATTCGAGTTATAGAAGATTGATGTGATTGTTATGTCTGGTGACATTGGATATTCATGAATTAAAACATAAACATTTGTTCATCACTTCAATACATCATGAATATCCAATCTCATGAATTGAAAGAACGAATGTTTAGGCTTTGTTATGTGGGGTAGAAGAGAAGAGAGGAATGGAAAAACTGATTCTTATGTGGGTTAAAATTTGCGGACTCTGTTTTTCAAAAATGTTTTCAGGATATCCGTATATAAACTTTAAATAATAATTACATGAGTCGTTGATATTTATATTACCGTTAATAATAATTTAGCCGTATTTTTAAATAGGATAACATGAGTCCTTATTTAACGTACATAGTAAAAAATATTTTAATGGATGAAAGTTTAAAACAAATATTTGTTTTTAAAATATTTAACGTATATTAAACCTAATTCGTATATTTGTAGAATTTTGTAAGTTTAATGGATGAAAGTCTCAAGCCAGTACTAATACTCATGTAATTGTAAACAATGTTTACCAAAAAAAAAAAAAAAAAAAAAAAAAAAAAAAGTGTAAGGGGTTATTTTTGTATTATCTAAAGTTATAAAAAAACATGGAGATTTATAATTTTACATTTAACCCCATATAATATATTTAAAATTCAACCACTAATGTTTTATTAATTACCCACTCTTTTTTTAAGTTTTTATTTTCATAAATTTGACACATATATTTTTATATGTTTTTTTCCTCAATCAAATTCTCCACCAAATTTATTAAAGTTTGACCAAAATCAATTCAATTTTGACTTTTTATTGGCCAATCACGTCGCTCGATTTTGCTTATGTGGTAAAATCAAGCTCTCCTATTGGCCTAATTTTTTTACATTGAGAAGGAATTTACAAAAACACTCCGAAATGATGTAATTCTTTTATTATATAAAAGATTGCCTGAAATTAACATAGTTTATGTATTCATCATGTTAGGGGGTTCTTGGTTGTGGCCTCGTGGGTAAAAAAGGTAAGAAATGGTCGGGTAACGATTGATGGTGATTTGTAATCCAAAACTAGGTAGCCAAGCATTACCCACAAAATTGGTGGGAATGAATTTAACTACACTAACATAACAAACATTTTAGAGTAAACTACATTTTTGGTCCTTGTGGTTATATAAAAATCTCACTTTCGGTCTAATTTTCAAAATACATGCGATTCTAGTCCTATAGTTTGCGTTTTGTTTCACTTTTGGTCCAATTTTCTAACGGAGTTAGTTTAGTCGTTAAGTCAAATTGTAATGTGGCAACATTAGTCCTTTAAATTAACGATCGTTTGCAACATTCGTCCTTTATACCGAAGATCGTTTTCAATGTTTGCACCGTTAGTCCTTTCAGTTAGTTAGGCTTTTAAAACAATATCTAAAAAAAAATCGAAAAAAATTAGAAAAAAATGATTTTTCCAAAAAAAAAATTTGGAAAAAAAATTTCTAAAAAAAATTTTCTTGAAAAAATCGAAAAAAAATTCTAAAAAAAAAATTGACGAAATTTTTTTTCCAAAAAAAATAATTTGAAAAAAAAAAATTCTAATAAAATTCTTTCTTAAAAAATTCTAAAAAAAATATATTTTTTACGATTTTTTTTTTCAAATTATTTTTTTTGGAAAAAAAATTTTCGGTCAAAAATTTTCTTTTTAGAATTTTTTTTCGAATTTTTTACCAAAAACTTTTATTAGAAATTTTTTTTTTTCAAATTCATTTTTTCATCAAAAAAAATTTTCTTTTTAGAATTTTTTAACAAAAACTTTTATTAGATTTTTTTTTTTCAAATTATTTTTTTTGGAAAAAAATTTTTTCGTCAAAATAATTTTTTTTTGAATTTTTTTCAAATTTTTTTTGGAAAAAAAAATTTCCAAAAAAAATCATTTTTTTAGAATTTTTTTCGATTTATTTTAGAATTTTTTTTAAAAGACTAACTAACTGAAATGACTAAGGGTGCAAACATTGAAAACGATCTTTGGTATAAAGGACAAACGGTGCAAACATTGAAAACGATCTTTGGTATAAAGGACGAACGTTGCAAACGACTGTTAAGTTAAAGGACTAATGTTGCCACTTTACAATTTGACTTAACGACTAAGCTAACTCCGTTAGAAAATTGGACCAAAAGTGGAACAAAACGCAAACTATAGGACTGAAATCGCACGTGTTTTGAAAATTGGACCAAAAGTGAGATTTTGATATAACAACAAGGACAAAAAATGTAGTTTACTCAACATTTTAATGTTTAAAATCACATAATTTCTGGAACATTTTGTTGTTGTTACAACACAGATAAAATTCAAACTGCATTTTCTTAATTCAAATATTATTCAATGGCGTAAGGTAAAAAAAAGTTGGGAAGATATATTATTTGTTGATGCTTTTCCTACTCCAGAATAAACTTTTGCATTTATCGTGAGACATGAGAATGCACCAACGACACATACATTAATTTCAACATATGGTAAGCATATACAAGAAAGTATATAAGCAAGCAAAATTTTGTTTTTTTAGCAATGTGGAACTACAAACTTAGTTATTAAGAAAGAGTAACAAAGCAAATAGTTGTTTAGAGATCTTAATCTATATCGTGTGTGATCTTTCTATTATTTTTTTCTTAGAAAGCTATTTAAAATTTGATACCAAACTCAAATACGGTTAATTAGTGGCACAACAATCTATTTTCTTCTTCTTTTGAAGCTATGAGAAAACCGATACCAAGCTCAGATATGGTCTTTAGTTAAACATCAAAGTGTATAGGTGCTTCCATTGTTTTTTGGTATCAGGTATTATATATAGAGATGCTACAGAAAAAATACTTGAAGTGAAAATCAGAAAATGTGGGAAGAGCGACAGTAATTGTTACAAAGCAGTTGAGTGGTTTAAAAGACCTGTTTGTCGTGGTGTATGATTATAAGTATGCTAAGTGTACCGATGATTACAAAGTTGTTGGAATATAATGTCGGGAGAACAAAGTAGACATATACTCATTAAAAACTGAAAACTGTAAGAATATCAATGATTTTCCTCATGTTTGTCCCAACGGTTTTTATGTTAATACGATTTCGATATAATTAAGGACATATGTTTAATCAACCTATACCTCTAGCAAAAACAAAGTTATAAGTAACTAAGGATTATAAATAATGATGTTGATTTGATACAATTTCAGAGAACACAAATAGTGAAAGTTTATACATGTTTAGTTCAAATAATGTTTAATTGTAGTAAGGTGGAAAAAAAAATTGTGAACATAACAAACTTTTTAATGTTCAAAATCAAATAATATCCTGAACATAAAAAAGATTCAAAATGCGTTTTCTTTGTTCAACTAAAATTAATTGTACATAGTAAGATTCAAAATCACATCATACGTAAATTTTTGCATTGCACCACATGTGATGATGCACCAACAACATAAGTATTGATTCGAGCATGTGTAATGCATATACAATAAGGTATATAGGCAAGCAATTTGTTTGACGAATGTGGGATTATAAACCTAGTTATTCAAAAAGAGCAACGAAGCAAATGGTCTATAGTCTAGCATTAACACAATAACGATATTTGAATCTTTAAAACTTACATCACAAATCACATGTTGTATTTTATAACTTTTGGTACCCTTAAAAAAGCGGAAACTAATTTATAAAACTATATCAAAGTGTCCGTCTATTCAAAGATAAAATAATTTTCTTGGTTATTTTTTGTCGCTTACTATTTAGCCGTTTGTAATATAATATATTCTATAAAATAGGTAGTGTAAGTTCTTTTTAGTTAAATGGAAAAAGAAGTGGTTGAGAATTTTTTATTTGATATTTACTTTTGTTTTCTATAAAATAGGTAGTGTAAGTTCTTTTTAGTTAAATGGAAAAAGAAGTGGATGAGAATTTTTTATTTGATATTTACTTTTGTTTTAAGTGTATTACAAAAAGTTGAGAACATATATTGACTATTGATGCACCAGTTGCATTGTTGTGTTCTAACACCAACGCTTAAGACACACCAACAACAAATATACCAAACTCAACCTATATGAAGCATATGCACTTAGGTTATAAGCAAGCTAAAGTTTGTTTCTAGAACCAATGTGGGACTACAAACATTGTGGTCACCCTTATTTTTTTTTTCTTTGCATGTTGCAGACTACAATTGTGTGGACATTACATAGTGAGGATTATACAAAAATAACTTTATAAATCTAATTAATTCTCAAAAAGAATGATAATAAACTAATGTCATATGCATTCAGTCATAGCTTATTGGAAATGTTTACAGACCTGTTTGACGTGGTGTATGCTTTTTTCCCAACTGTTCATGTGTTGATACGATTTCGAGAACAAAAATAGTGAAAGTATATACATGTTTTGGATATGCTGCAACCTTCATCAGGTGGCCATGGAAACGAGTACTACTTAAAGATATGATCAATGCCCACCTTCATCATTAGCCTTATGTAATTCATATGGGTAGCAGTAATCATCAAGTAAAATTATTGGACAAATCTAATGTTGATATAAATAATAAAGATTGGGTAAATTCCTTTACCGTCTGCAAGAAGAAGACTTAGCACTTCTGATTCTTTCCACGCAATCTTAAAATAGAACATACGAAAGCTTCTTGTAGATGGCTGTGACTGGCTCTTAAACATGATGGCAGCCTTAATTAGCTTCTTGCCGCGTCTTCTGAGAGCTCAGGAAGATGCATTTGATGTTGTCCCATAACTGAAGTGCAGTTAACTCACCTGATATATTAAAACTGAAACGAAAGTATATAAGGTTCTTGGACGAGCAAAACCCCCTAAATACCAGAAAGAATAGCTATAACAATGGTGATACAATGATGAGTAAATAGTTATGACAATAGCTACACAAGTATTTCTATTAAAGCTTTGCAAGAAAGAATAATGAAACTACTCGACAACATATGTTTTGCTAATTCCTTCATTACGCAACACTACTAGAGTATTAGTATAAGTACGTAGGAGGGGGTATTTCATTATGGTTGATTTTGTCATATATAGTTGCGCGCATATATGGCCATATACAAATGATTTGTAACTTACCAATCCTGCTACACAAGAATAAAAGCATTTGAGGGTACTTACATTTTACCAATAATCATGGCACGAGCAACTCCCATTCTTAAAATGATGAAACCACTTAATATCATACTACAATATCCCTCTGAGTCATTTTACTGGCATACTTCATCAAAGAATGACAATCCCCACAAATTTTCAAGTTTTTTCACAATCCTAATGACCTCAGAATGGGTACCAGAAATAAGGGCAAATGCTAGTGCCAGTTTTTCACTATGACTTCCCCACGCGTCTTCTTTTTCTTCTTCTTCGATATTATGAAGCACCCACTCAGTTTCAGGCATGTATCCATGTTCTCGTGCACTTTTAGTAATCTCGTCTAGTTTTAAGTGTATTTCATCTGAACGATCGTGTACATGATCACCAGCTGCAAAGCGAGTGACTTGACCCTTCATTTCAATATAACTCCACCCGGGGTCTTTAGCTACACCTTTATTTTTCATTCTAGTCCTTATTTTTTCTACATCTTGCCACCTGCCTACCCCGGCATATATACATTTGACAGAAAAACTTAGCTATTAGGCTCAAGTTCTAAAAGCTTCTTAGAAGCATATTCGGCCATTTGAATGTTTTTATGTGCCCGGCAGGCACTAAATAGTGCACCCCAAATAACGAAATCAGGTTCCATAGACATGTTATTTATGAAACTTAAAGCTGCGTTCAGCTCTGCCATAAAGATCAACCATAACCGCGTAATGTTTCATTGTGGGTTCAATGGAATAGTCGTGTTTCATTTCATCAAAAAAGTGAAGACCCTGGTCAATGTTTCCGGCATACGAACAGGCGGTATAATAGCAAGGAAAATTACCCCGTCTACCTTTATTCCTGATGACTTTATTTTATCGAAATACTGAATCATTGTAGTCCAAATAACCACATCCTTCTCCTCCACGCCTCTCCAAACCTAAACCGCAATTTCTTAATGTACTAACATAACAAACATTTTAATGTTCAAAATGACATAATGTCCGAAACAATTATTGTTGTTACAACACAAACAAGATTCAAACTGCATTTTCTTAAGTCAAATATTATTCAATGTCCTAAGGTGAAAATAAAAAATTAAAGTTGAGAAGATATATTATTCGTCGATGACCTTCATATTTATAGAATAAACTCTTGCATTCATCCTAAGACATGAGGATACACCAACAAAATATATTTTAATTTCAACATGTAAGAATATACGATAAAGTATATAAGCAAAGCAATATTTTTTTTCTTTGAGCAATGTGGGACTGCAAATTTAGTTTTTAAGAAAGAGTAGCAAAGCAAATAGTTGTTTAGAGATCTTAATCTATATCGTGTGTGATCTTTCTATAACTTTTTTCTTAGAAAGCTATTTAAAATTTGATACCAATTCAAACACGGTTAATTAGTGGCACAACAATCTATTTTTTTTTTTTTTCTTCTTTTGAAGCGATGAGAAAACTGATACCAAGCTCAGATATGGTCTTTAGTTTATCATCAAAGTGTAAAGGTGCTACCATTGTTTTTTGGTATCAAGTATTGTATATAGAGATGCTACAAAAATACTTGAAGTGAAAATGAGAAAATGTGGAAGAGCGATCGTAAAGCGGTTGAGTGGTTTAAAAGACCTGTTTGTCGTGGTGTATGACTATAAGTATGCTAAGTGTACCGATGATTACAAAGTTGTTGGAATATTATGTCGGGAGAACAATGTAGACATATTAAAAACTGAAAACTGTAAGAATATCAATGATTTTCCTTATGTTTGTCCCAACGGTTTTTATGTTAATACGATTTCGAGATAATTAAGGACATAGGTTTAATCAACCTATACCTCTAGCAAAAACAAAGTTATAAGTAACTAAGGATTATAAATTAATGATGTTGATTTGATACAATTTCAGAGAACACAAATAGTGAAAGTTTATACATGTTTAGTTCAAATAATGTTTAATTGTAGCAAGGTGGAAAAAAAATTGTGAACATAACAAACTTTTTAATGTTCAAAATCACATAATATCCTGAACATAAAAAAGATACAAAATGCGTTTTCTTTGTTCAACTAATATTAATTGTACATAGTAAGATTCAAAATCACATCATAGGTAAATTTTTGCATTTCACCACATGTGATGATGCACCAACAACATAAGTATTGATTCGAGCATGTGTAATGCATATACAATAAGGTATAGGCAACCAATTTGTTTGACGAATGTGGGATTATAAACCTAGTTGTTCAAAAAGAGCAACGAAGCAAATGGTCTATAGTCTAGCTTTAACGCAATAACGATATTTGAGCCTTTAAAACTTACATCACAAATCACATGTTGTATTTTATAACTTTTGGTACCCATAAAAAGGCGGAAACTAATTCATAAAACTATATCAAAGTGTCCGTCTATTCAAAGATAAAATAATTTTCTTTGTTATTTTTTGGTAGTGTAAGTTCTTTTTAGTTATTTGGAAAAAGAAGTGGCTGAGAATTTTTTATTTGATATTTACTTTTGTTTTAAGTGTATTACAAAAAGTTGAGAACATATATTGACTATTAATGTACGCAGATGCGTTGTTGTGTTTTAACAGCAACGCCTAAGACACACCAACAACAAATATACCAAACCCGACCTATATGAAGCATATGCACTTAGGAATATAAGCAATCCAAAGTTTGTTTCTACAACCAATGTGGGACTACAAACATTGTGTTCACCCTTATTTTTTTTTTCTTTGCATGTTGCAGACGGACTACAATTGTGTGGACCTTACAAAATGAGGATTATACAAAAATAACTTTATAAATCTAATTAATTCTCAAAAAGAATGATAATAAACTAATTTCCTATGCATTCAATGAGTTGAATAAGCACGCAGCTTATTGGAAATGTTTACAGACCTGTTTGACGTGGTGTATGCTTTTTTCCCAACTGTTCATGTGTTGATACGATTTCGAGAGCAAAAATAGTGAAAGTATATACATGTTTTGGATATGCTGCAACCTTCATCAGGTGGCCATGGAAACGAGTACTACTTAAAGATATGATCAATGCCCACCTTCATCATCAACCTTATGTAATTCATATGGGTAGCAGTAATCATCAAGTAAATTATTGGACTAATCTAATGTTGATATAAATAATAAAAATTGGTAAATTCCTTTGCCGTCTGCAAGAAGAAGACTTAGCACTTCTGATTCTTTCCGCGCAATCTTAAAATAGAACATACGATAGCTTCTTGTAGACGGCTGTGACTGGCTCTTAAACATGATGGCAGCCTTAATTAGCTTCTTGCCGTGTCTTCTGAGAGCTCAGGAAGATGCATTTGATGTTGTCCCATAACTGAAGTGCAGTTAACTCACCTGATAATTAAAACTGAAATGAAAGTAGTTAGACCAGTTGGATCTACAAGACTGCGGTTGGTATATAAGGTTCTTTTGGACGAGCAAAACCCACAAAATACTAGAAAGAATAGCTATAACAATGGTGATACAATGATGAGTAAATATTTATGACAATAGCTATACAAGTATTTGCAAGAAAGAATAATGAAACTACTCGACAACATATGTTTTGCTAATTCCTTCATTACGCAACACTACTAGAGTATTAGTATAAACTGTAGGAGGGAGTATTTCATTATGGTTGATTTTGTCATATAGTTGCGCGCATATATGGCCATATATAAATGATTTGTAAGCATATACAATAAAGTATATAAGCATGCAAAATTTTGTTTTTTTAACAATGTGGGACTACAAGCTTAGTTGTTAAGAAAGAGTGACAAAGCAAATTGTTGTTTAGAGATCTTAATCTATATCTTGTGTGATCTTTCTATTACTTTTTTTCTTAGAAAGCTATTAGAAATTTGATACCAAACTCAAACACGGTTAATTAGTGGCACAACAATCTTTTTTGTTTCTTCTATTGAAGCTATGAGAAAACCGATACCAAGCTCAGATACGGTCTTTCGTTAAACATCAAAGTGTATAGGTGCTTCCATTGTTTTTTGGTATCAGGTATTGTATATAGAGATGCTACAGAAATACTTGAAGTGAAAATGTGGGAAGAGCGATTGTAATTGTTGCAAAGTGGTTGAGTGGTTTAAAAGACCTGTTTCCCGTAGTGTATGATTTTAAGTACGCTAAGTGTACGGCTGATTATAAAGTTGTTGGAATATTATGTCATAAGAACAAAGTGCATTTATACTCATTAAAAACAGGAAATTGTAAGAATATCATTGGTTTTCCTTATGTTTGTCCCGGCCAACGGTTCTTGTGTTGATACAATTGCGTGATAATTAAGGATATATATAGGTACAATCAACCTATACCTCTAGCAAAAACAAAGTTATAAGCAACTAAGGATTATAAATTAATGATCTTGATTTTATACAATTTCTAGAACACTAATAGTGAAACTATAACAAGTTTAGTTCAAATAATATTAATTGTAGTAAGGTGAAAAAAGAAAAAAAAAAATATGTGCATCGCGATGTAATGGCTTTACAAAAATGGTAGTTAGTAGTATTACGATGTTGTGACGATCGACGGTGATAGGAACTTGTTAGTCAATAAATATTGTGTAATATTCATCACGATTGATTTCAAGATCATGCACACATTTGGAAGATTTTAGAGAGAGAAAGAGTTTAGAGAGAAGGTGAAACCAAAAGGGTGTGATATTAGATTACACACAAGTAGAATTAGGAACCACACCTTCTACCAAGTGAGATAGGTGTTATATATTAGGAGTGGCGATCGAGTCGTGTTTGTGTTGACCTATTCGGGTTCGCGTGTTGGCGGGTTAGTATAACCTCTACCCAAACACGACTCATTTATTAATCGTGTCAAGAAACTCAACCCTAACTCACACCTGCATAACATGTGTAACCCATTTTTTACCAGTTTAACCTGTTTAAATAAATAGGTCAAATAGTGAATAAAATTGGTGGTTTATTGATTTAACTAGTTTAAATGCAAAAATGATATGAGGGTTTAAAATATGATAAAAAAAACAACAAACAAATAATTATATGACAATTTTCTCAGTTATAAGCGTCAAATTCTATGATATATGAGGTATAATCGTTATTCAATTATATTAAGTACATAACACAATACATTTAATCTAAATCCAACATAAAAAGGCATGTTATATATTTTATTTTTAGAGTTTTATATATTTAAACGGGTTCACGTGTTGACCTGTTTAATAACTACCCAACCAAAACACGACCCATTTATGAAACGAGTTAGACGGGTTGACCTTTTCTTGACCCAATCTTGTTTATCCTCAACCCAAACCTTTTTAACTTCGTGTCGGGTTCGTGTCATTTATCGTGTCGTGTCGAGAATTGCCACCCCTATTATATATGTCCAAGTCATTTGGACTAAGTGTAATGGGTCTTGCCCATGGGCTAGATACTAGTTACTAGTAGTTGACAAGTTTTGCCCAATATACAAAGCTAAGGTCACCACTTCTAAGGTTAACGATATTAAATAACATGTAAACATAGAATAGTATACACTAGTTCGTGCAAATACATGACTAGTATATCTATATATGACATTGCTTAACAAAATACGTATTACGATACTAATAAGCTACAAATTTTTCATACTTTATAAACCACCTAAAATTTTTTGTACTTTGACATATACGATTCTTTTCGAAAGAATTTAAGTGTTTGAATTATGATTACCACATTAGTAGCTTGTTTAGTTTGTAACTTGTGGTATATAAATTGTATTTTTGAATGAAAGGTATCTTAAGGCTAACATTTATTACACGTGTTGTACCTGTTGAATGATGTTAACCCCGTATGTATTATCTTTTATTAATTGACTATTTATAATACAAATAACATAAGACCCTAATAAACCCTAGGCCTACAAACCGGGCTTAGGCATAATAAACCATCTAATACTCCCTCGCAGTACGAGCAGCGAAATCGCGAAAGCTCGAACCGGATAATAAACGTAAAAACATAAAACTAAATTCAATTTGTCGATGAAGTCTTCATAAGGTAGCTACGCTAACTTGATTTTCACTTGTTACGCATCTTGACACTTGAAAAATCTTCCACTTGAGACTTGAAATTCATGTGTTGATAAATTAAAAGGAACATGAAAGAAAGAAAAAAGAAACATCAACAAAGAAAAGTGATTTCTTTTACCTAGCTAATACAAAGAAGATATAGATATTGTGATAGAGATTAATTTTATGAAAGTAAATGAAAAGGACAAAAGAAAAGAAAGGAAAAAATTCATGGCATATTTCATTTTCGACAAATGACGGCGGGTGTTATGTGCATGAAAAATAAAACCTTAAGGAACTATCGTGTGCATGGAAAAGGCGAGAGGAATCCCGAGCTTTTATCCAAGGTTATTGTTGATATGGTTAGATTAAAGCTTGCCTCTATTCAATTCAAGAAGAAGGCTCGGGTAGACAAGATGCGAAAGACATGGCGGATTTCATGCATTCTAATAGGCTGACTATTTGCATTTGGTGAGCTAGAGGGCTAGTGTAGTTTACTGTGTTCGCTTTTTTTGTTCTTTGTTCTTTAGCATGGTCTCATTGGGTGTTGTGTTTTTGAGCAAGTCCAAAACACATAGTTTTTATATCGAAGAGTGGATCATGACCGCTTTTCCATGTACGTAAACTCTTATCATTTTTTATTTTATTCACCGGGTATAATCCATTTACCCGAAAAATAAAACCTCAAAATATCTAACCATGTACTTAGAGGTATGAGGAATGTAAACAACGGCACCAAAAAAAATAAAAAATGGAGATGTGAGATTGGATATTAGGGTTTTGGAGGCAGCAGTTTATGGCGGTCGAATAGGGCCTACTAAACAATCTAATGGTTTGTAAAGAATAAGCGGAGAAAAAATATTTAATATTATTGTGTGTGTAGGAGGATATGTAGGAATATAATGTAGGAGGATACAGAAAAACTCGTTTGTAAATATGCTTTATTATTTGTATTGCTTAATTTAAGTTTAAAGATATCTTAGTGACAATTAATAGAGGAAAGGGGGTTCTTCTATTCGTATTGATTAAAATTTAAGTTTAAGAGGTAAAAAGTAAAAACAAGTTTAGAACATATACGGACTGTTAGACGGCCTTGAAATTGCTGATGTTTTTGCATTTATCACCAACAACATAAAGACACACCAACAACATATATACTAATCTCAACCTATGTGAAGTGTATGCACTAAGGTATATATGAAAGCCAAAGTTTGTTTCTTCAATCAATGTGGGACTGCAAACCTAGTTTTCACCCTGATTTTTTTCTTTGCAAGTTGCAGGCTACAAGTGTCTCGACTTTACAAAGTGAGGATTATAAAAAAGTAACTTTAGAAATCTAAATAAATCGCAAAAAGAATGATATACAATAAGATGAGCACGTAGCTTAATGAAATGTTTAATGACCTGTTTGTTGTGGTGTATGCTTTTAGGCATGATAAGTGTACCGATGATTTTCCTCATGTTTGTCCCAACGGTTCTTGTGTTAATACGATTTTGAGATATATAATTAAGGATATATGTATAATGAACCTATACCTCTAGAAAAAACCAAGTTATAAATAACTAAGGATTATAAATTAATGATCTTAATTTAATACGATTTTGAGAACACAAATAGTGAAAGTATATACAAGTTTTGGATATGCTGCAAACTTTATCAGGTGACCATGGAAACGAGTACCACTCAGAAGTTATGATCAATGCCCACCTCGATCATCAAGTAAATTATGGGACTAATCTTATGTTAATATAATAATGACGATTGACTAAATTTCTTCGCCGTCTGCAAGAAGAATAATTTGCTCTTCTGATTCTTTCCGCACAAGCTTAAAATAGAACATACGATATCTTCTCGTAGACGGCTGTGATTGGATCTTAAACATGATAGCAGCCTTAATTGGCTTCTTGCCGCGTCTTCTGATACGCCAGGATGATGAATTTGACTTTGCCCCATAACTGAAGTGCAGTTCACTCATCTGAGTAGTACTAATACATAAACCTGATAAAACTGAAACGATATAAGTTAGTCCAGTTGGATGTACAAGACTACAGTTAGTTATATATGGTTCTTTTGGACGAGCAAAACACCCAAAATACCAGAAAGAATAGCTATGACTATGTCGATACAATGGTGAGGATACTTAAATTTTACCAATAATCTTGGCACGAGCAACTCCCATTCTTAAAATGACGAAATCGCTTAATATCAAGTACCACAATATCCCTCCGCGCGCGAGTCATTTTGCTAGCTAGCATACTTCATCAAAGAATGACAATCCCCAAAAAAGGTAATGGTAACGACCAATGGTAGTTTGTAATCCGAAACTAGGTAGTGAAGAATTAACCACTAAAATAGTGAGAGCGGATTTAGCTAATTACTTACTGCACTAACATAATAAACATTTTAATGTTATAATGTCCGGAACATTTATTGTTGTTACAACCCAAATAAGATTCAAACTGCAATTTCTTAATTCAAGTATAATTCAATGTCGTAAGGTGAAAATAAAAAATAAAAGCTGAGAAGATATATTATTTGTTAATGACCGTCATGTGTAAATAAAAAATAAACTTTTGCATTTATCCTATGAGGATACACCAACAACAAATATATTAATTTCAACATCTGATAAACACGTACAATAATGTATATAAGCAAGCAAAATTTTGTTTCTTAGACCAATGTGGGACTACAAACCTAGTTATTCAGAAAGGGCAACGAAGCAAATGGTCTATAGTCTAGCATTAACACAATAACTGATATACAAAAGTATTCTATAACTTTCGGTACCCATGCGGAAACTAAATCATAAAACTACATCGAAGTGTCCGTCTATTCAAAGATGAAATAATTTTCTTGGGGATTGTTATTTTTTGTCGCTCAGTATTTTGCCATTTGTAATATACTCCCTCCGTGCAAAATTATTGATCTATTTTGACGTTTTGGGTCTTTTTTTCTTAACTTTGACTATAAATATTTTTTTTTGTGTTATATAATACTTGATGAAAATTATACTAATGAAAATACATTTAAAACTCAATCAATTATATATTTTGCATCAAGTATTATGTAATAAAAATGAAAATACTTAAGATTAAAGTTGAAAAATATAAACCATAAAAATCAATAAAGGACAATAATTTTAAGACGGAATGAGTAATATATTCGATATAATAGTGGGGTAAGGTTGAGAACATATATTGACGGCTGATGTTGTTTTTGCGTTTAACATACAACACCAAGACACACCAACAACAAATATACAAGCCTCAACCTATGTGACGCATATGCACTAAGAGCACAAGGTGCAGATGGGGAGGCTTGCCTTCCCATTCGGGTCCCACCCCTGTCACATTACCAAACACCTCAACTTCAACTAACCACAAGAAACCCCCCTCTCACCAAACAACAAACCTCAACTTCCCCATTAGGGCCCCATCTCTTACACATTTATTTTTTTATTCATTTCATTAAATAAATTAAATTAATTTCACAAATACTAAAAAATAACAAAACATACTAATTTTATTTCATCAAATAAAAAAGTTACAATACGGAAAAAAAAATACAACACATACGACACTAAAAAACGAACCTAATTATTACTATTTCGTTGAAATTCTTCCCATTGTTGTTGTTGCCAAACATGCTCGATGAGACACAGTTGAAGCCTTGAGTGTGTGCGTTTATCATGTAGTTCTTTGGTTTTTCTTCTTTGCGTTGCGCAACGTTCGACCCATGACTGTTGTATATTTGGTGTCGGCGAAATATATATTTCGGCAGCGTCGGCTATATGAAAATGTTGATCTTTCAAAATCATGTTATGCATTATGATGCACGAGTACATGATTCTCCGTAACTTGCCCACAGTATATGCACGCGCCGGTTGGGCAATAATATACCAACGTCCTTGCAGGACACCAAAAGCTCTTTCGATATCTTTTCACGCACTTTCTTGTTTCGCTTTCAATGCGGCGTGTTTTGGGTTGTTTGCAACAATAAAGGACTTGACAAACGATGCCCACTGTGGGTAAATTCCATCTGCTAGATAATACCCATTTTTAAATGTACGTCCGTATACTTCAAACGGAACTTGAGGGCCAATATCGTCAATCAGGTCGTCGAATAAAGGAGAATTATATAAAACAGTCAGATCGTTATTCGCACCTGCCACACCAAAAAACACATGCCAAATCCACAAATCATAAGACGCAACAGCTTCAAGCATTATAGTTGGATATTTTTTATCACCTCTGTGAAATTGGCCTTGCCAAACAAATGGATTATGCACATAGTAAAAAAATCTAGACAATCACGTGCACAGTGTTCACCTATTTGTAAATACTCATCTAATGAATCAGGTGATATCCCGTACGCCAATTGGCGTAGGGCACATGTGCATTTCATAATCACACTAAAACTCATTACACCCGCAGCATTGGGTCGTTGTCTAAAGAAATCAAAATGAGCAGGAAGAGGATCATGAGTGTCAATATATGTTTCAATACCTTCGACTATTTCTAAGAATAGTTTACGGCTCATACGGTAACAACGTCGAAAATTCTCTTCAGGATATTTTGGTTGATCACCAAAATAGTCGGCCCGTAGACATGCTTCAGCAACATCACGTTCACGCCGAATGTATGTACGGCGATGTGAAGGACCGGCTGCTTGATTTTACAACTCTTGCTCGTTTTCGAACTCTTGGATAATCAGCACTAGCTCTTGTATCTCTTCAAAGTCACTAACTTCGGAATAAGATGATTCACTCATTGTTTTTGCTTTGGAATGAAATGTGTTAGGTTTTTTTGAATGAAATGTGTGAAATATGTAATATATATATAGGGATAGTATGTAATGGTTAAAAAAAAAAAAAAAAAAAAAAAAAAAAAAAAAAAAAAAAAAGGGACAAACAACGGCCAGCCTCTTGTGGTGTGGAGGCGAGCAACGGCTCGCCGTTGTCTTTGCCAACTAGGACGGCGAGCAAGAACGGGGAGACTGCACCTTGTGCTCTAAGGAATATAAGCAAACCACAGTGTGTTTCGTCAACCAATGTGGGACTACAAACTTTGTTTTCACGCTTGATGTTTTTTTTATCAAGTTGCAAACTACAATTGTGTTGACTTTACAAAGTGAGGATTATACAAAAATAACTTTTTATAAATCAAATTAATTCTCCAAAGAATGATAATAAACTCATTTCATATGCATTCAGTGAGTTGAATGAGCACGTAGCTTATTGGAAATGTTTAGAGACCTGTTTCACGTTGTGTATGCTTTTTCCCAACTGTTCATGTGTTGATACGATTTCGAGATAATTAAGGATATACAGTAGGTATAATGAACGACCAATATCTCCAGAAAAAAACAAAGTTATAAATAACTAAGGATTATAAATTAACGATCTTAATTTGATACGATTTCAAGAACAAAAATAGTGAAAGTATATACATATTTTGGATATGCTGCAACCTTCATCAGGTGGCCATGGAAACGAGTACTACTCAAAGATATGATCAATGCCCACCTTCATCAATAGCCTTATGTAATGTTAGAATATGGACATTATTTTAGTAGACGTATGTTAGGATCGAACTCGAGATCACGGGATTGCACACAATACGTATGAAGAGTAAAAGTAATAATTATTTATAAATGTTATAATTAATTATTAAACACAAAATAAATAATAGTAATTAGTATTTAATGATTAATGACTAATTATTTATTAAACGAAGATTAGGAAAGTAATACTAGACAAAACATGGAAACAAGAGAAGGTTCCAGAATTCCCTAGGGGGATCCTTAACCAATCGACATAGGGAGGTTTCCACCTCCTTATGTGCCTTGAGCTCCAAGTTTTGTGTAGTATATAAGCAAACCCAAGATGTATTGTTTTCTCATAACTTGTACACACACATCTTGGTATTTTCTCTCCCTTTTCTTTTCTTTGGTCGATCCAACAAAATAACCCTTTATGGTTTCGATTTTCTTGAATCAAAACAAGGTTTTGTGTTTATTACTTGCATAAACTTTTTCTTGAATTAGTACGTGTGTACAAGAACGTGAATCAAACACACTATTATTTGATTCTTGGATTGAATTACAAAAAGGTAAGGGGTAATTCTTATAATCCCTATAAACCCTAATTAGGGTTCTTGGTTCCGGAAGATTGCTTTGATTCTTGTTAGGGCTAGAATCACAAAGGTATGTTTACTATTTAATTATTGATTAATTAATTACATGTTATTCGATCTTATTATAATTGCTTCCGCTATGCTCACTTTGATGTACTTGGTTTATTTATATAAATGTCATGATATAATAATTCCAACAATGGCATCTAGAGCCATGTTATAATGTGTAATTAATTATCGAAACGCATAAAATTGGATCTTGATTCGTTTAGTTACATGTTTTTAGGGTTTTTTAGATTCCTAACCCTAATTTTTTTTATGGGTCGATTTGACCTTAAAGGGTTTTAGGGTTTATGGTTTTTGATTTTTTTAATATGATTAGAAACCCTAGGATGTCATGTAATTTGTTATGCGTTTTAGTAAACGATCTTGGTGCAATATGTTAATTGTTAAGCTAAATCCATGAAAAAGTGCATATTTGCATGGATTTTTATATTGTATTATAATTTAAATTGTTTAAATTGTTTATATGAATTAATGGTTAAGTTATATCGAAACATGTAAATTTATTAATAGATGACGAATTGGGGAAGACTCCAATATTAAGTAATCAATTATGTGTTATGTGGTATTTATTTAATTTTGGCTTACGCAATCGATTTATCGATGTATGTGGCTCTTTCTCCTAGAAGAAGAAAGCCATAATTGAATTAATACGTAATACACCTAGATTGATTATTAATATGACTATTGAATAAAATTTGCATGTGGCTACATGTTTTATACATATTTAATTGTTATGATTATGTATATTTGTTTATTTAGTTGTTTTATTTTTTATTGTATATTACTTGTTTTGTTTATTTATTGTGTTAGACATGTTTATAAACGAAAAGGGTAATTTTTGAATAGAAAAATAATACGGACTAAATAATGGCGAAATTGTTTTGGTTTTTAAGAGTTTAAATCTCAAAGAATTGGTTGATTGATGTTTTTGTACGTAATGGTTAAATAGGCTCGACCGAAGTTTACACACTATAAGATGGGTATAAGGATGGCAACGCATTAAATTGTGGCCTTAGAGAGACAACATTCTGTCTTAACGCTCGTTTGTGTGTAAATTAGACTTACCGAACAACCATTACATGTACATTGTCATCTTAAGGGTGAATAATCCACAATTCCACAATGATTATCCGAAACACTAAGCTTTCGGGCTTATGCAAAAGTACGATATAGTGGACGATAATTGATGGTTATTATTTAATTGGTGAACCCGATACCTCAATCAAAACTTTGTTATTTTACTCTTAGTTAATTGGTAATAAAAATGTTTTGTAAAACCAATGTTATGAAGTTGTATGCATGCTTCTTCATACATTATTTTGATCACATCAAAATATTAATACCCTTATAAAATTAAGTTGAATGCCATCTAATTAAGAACACTTGAAGTTGTAATTTACGTCATGTGAGAACTTGGCGAGATTGCAATGGAGAGGTAAATTTCATAAATTCATTGCTAGCAGATCAACTGATGTGATGGATTTGTGAGTTTACAGTTTTTAAGTTAGACGACTTAAATTGAGTAGGAAGTGAGATCTTGGACTCAAGGCATTAAGATGGGATGTTCGACAATTACCTTGTTGAATACTATCATTACTAGCAGATCAACTGATGTAATGGTACTATGTCAATTTAGGATCCTAGCTTTAAGAAAATACTATGGTTTATATGAATATTTGCCAATGGGTATTTTATTTTCTTAAAGATCTAATTATCGAAAATACTGAAATTGAATTTTGTAATTTGTTTTAATGTATTAATGCACCGTTCAAACCGTAAACGTATTTTGGGCTTTGGTAAATTGATCTAGTTCTGTTTTCAAACAAAAGTTTGATTAAGAAATATTTACTTAAAAGACAAAAGAAGTCTTCTTTCTATGGAGGAAGAGTGAGACACAATCCTATTCCTTTTCATGAATGAGAAAGGATAATAGGAATATTAGATATGTCTAAATTCTAATATAACTCATAGCAAATTTTTTTTTAATAGTTAAAGAAAATTGCGAATATTTTCCATAGGGATTTTATCATCCTCATTCGGTGATCAAGTTCTTAGTAACAAATATGATATTTGGTTAACAGAAAATTATGTATGACATTTTATGAGTTATTATAATTAGAAGCTAGACTAATTACTGCAAAATGTTTAAAGACAAACTAGTTGTTTTGACTATTTTAAAGGTGCTACATACATTGTAGGATGGTAGACCTGTTAAGGAAGAAATTGCATGCCCAATTTTTCAAGTTAAAAGCATTTGGTGGATAGTCCATCATTTACGTAGTAGAATACACTCTTTAGTGCATAAGTAATTGTTACGCATGGCCATTTAAAGGTGTAGGAAAGTTAAAGACACAATATTTGTTTTCACTGGATATGAAACATTTACAATGGTGTCAAATTCAGTGGAAGTATTGTGTACTTATTACTAAATAAGGAGTTATTGTAATAATCTTTAATTCAGTAGGAGTTACAAGCTTTGATATCTTGGTAGCTAAAGATAATTATTTTCCAAGTGTAGACACTCATACTTTTAAGGATATCTTGTACGTTTCCTTACTAGATATTGTTGTTCTACATATACTTGACATAATCATATTGAACACATAAACAAATGCATGGCATGTTGTTTATCAACTATATGATGTTGTTCCATGCACAAGTGGGAGAAATGTTATCTTTAATGTGTGCAAGAAACAACTCATAAAGATATGATTTAAAGGATTCTCTTGACTACAAGGTAAGAGAATAATTTTCTAATATTAATTCAAGAAACACTTGGTGTTACAATTTATGTTATGTGAGAGCTTAGCTAGATTGCGACAACACGGTGAATTTCATATTTCATTACTAGCAGATCAACTGATGTAATTGAACTATGAGAATTTGCAGTTTCTAAATTAGAATAATGTTCTGATATGAATTATACTAGGCAAATTCAAGAAACACTTGGTGTTACAATTTATGTTATGTGAGAGCTTAACTAGATTGCAACAACAAGGTGAATTTCAAATTTTCATTACTAGCAGATCAACTGATGTAATTGAACTATGAGAATTTGCAGTTTCTAAATTAGATACCTATTAGAACATGTGTCAATATGATATCAAGACTACTTTAATTTATAGATTTATGAATTCATGGAATGACATAAATTAATTAAGTAATCTAATGCTACTTCAATCTGAATATTTATGTGTTCTTGAAATGACTTAAATAAATGAAGAAATAATGTTATTTACATTATTGTGAAGTAATAAATTAACTTGAAATTACTATTGAAACCAAAAGATGGTGTTCATAATTACTTTAGTTAAACATGTTTATGTTTCATTGTAAAGATATAAACATAAAGTCTTTTAATTATTACAATACTTATAATAAAGTAAGACGTTATTTTGTTGTGTCTTTTAATTAAGACATATACATGAAGTTATTAAATTGTTAAATGACTTATAACGTATAGTGAGATTATAACAGTTTATGTTTTCTTGAAAAGACATGAACATGAATTGACTTTGTAAAAAGTACTTGTGTTATAAAGCGTGTAATTGGCTTGAATATTATTATATCATTAAAATGAATTAGTTGGTAAATAGACAAGTCAAAAGGAATATGGTTATCTTTAATATTGTTAGATTGTCTTACAATATTAATACTAATGAATATCAAATGTTTATGGTATGTTCAGTTAGGAAAATCAAACTCTTGTTATATTGTTTGATTAAAGATAACTATGACTTCTTTTCTTCCAAAAGTTATCAAGGTTAGAATGTTGAGTATGACTTGGACATATTTAATAAAACTCCAACATAGAAGATTAATAAGACATTATCATATGATGGAATGTGATGAATGTGATGAATCACATTAAGTCTTAAATTGAAGTTCTAAATTTGTTTAACTGCTTATGAAGAGGTTATTAACAAAGTTAAGTCAGGAACTATCAATAAGTATTTGTAATATCACAAAAGAGAACATTGTATTGGTTCTTTATTTGCTAAGTATTTAAAGATAGTCTTTAAATTGCTAAAAGCAAGTGGGAGTGTTGATCTTTAAAAGATAAAATTACAAGATACATAATCTTCTAAAATACACTAGTAAATATCATGATGAAGTATTGACATTTAAATGTTAAATCTCAAGATAATGATGAAGTTTGATATTTAAGTGTTAAATCTCAAGATGATGGAATTATCATTCATAGAATAGCAATATATCTCAGATATTTGATTAATATGCTGAGGGCTATGATTTACAGGATTATTGTAAATCTGATAATCATTATGATACATTACCAAATATGAAATTGGGTAAAGTATACATGATATGAATGATTAAGATGCTGTCTATAAAGATAATCAATTTTAGAAACTTGGTTTATCTTAATAGTTAGACTAGAAAATGAAGATGATTTTTTCAAAGATTAGGTAACTCTTGTGGTTTGAATCTTTGTATAGAAATCATATGGACAATATTGTGCACGTATTTAATGTATGTCTTATAACAAGATTATTAATCACACTTAAGCAATTAACTGTGATTGAATATTCTTTTCTAAAGCACATTAATATATAAAGATTATGATTGTCACATTTATGAAATTGACAATAGAATATCAAAACTCTTTCTTGTATAATTACTTGAGCGAGGACGATAAGTAATTAAAAGAAGTTTATGAATTCAAATAAATCTTTGGAAGTGTACAAAGAGCAATAATCCATAGATGGATAAATGCATGCATCTAGAAGATTACTCTTATATTTAATTATTAAATTCATGTTTGGATTTATAATTGAAATAAGATAATTTCTAAGTATTCCTAAAAGCTAGTGGGAGTATTATGTTTAATTTCTTAAATCATATATGTTGTAGAACATATAAAAGTAACATTCCATATAAGTTAAAAGTTAAGTCTTAGTTTAGAATGAAACTTTACTTGTAAGATTTAGGAAATAAGACATACAACCTTGGAATGAATGTTTATTGTTGAAACATGTGCGGTAAATAAATCTAATATATCATGATATATATGATGTATTATTTAGAAAGTCTAAATAGATATGTATGACATGAATAAAATCTAATTATGACTCATAGATTTTTCATGTATATCATGTTTTGTTGTATCATACTTGATTACAAGATGATTTGACAATATTAATATCTAATTAAAAGTTATTAGATAACTTGTGTAATATTCTAAAAAGAATATGTTTGATTATAGAATTACATCCTAAATCTGGAAAAGCTTCCAAATTCTATAGATGAACAATTTTTTCAATTGTTGTGAAAATTGTCATAGCCAATAAACTTGAAAGTTTAAAGGGCATCAAACATTACACAATAGATATTATGGTTTACGGAAAGTTTTAATAGCATATTGTTGTTTGCATACAATGATGCTAATAAAATTGAGATGACACTCAATACTAGTTATGGTAAGGATTTCATCCTGGGCTATTACTAGTTGTGCTTACTAAAAGCATAAGTTGCATTATACATTAAGAGAATAAGAATACTTTAAACTTTAAAATGTTTGGAAGTTTAATTATCATAAATTGGTGGTTAAGGATGTCTCACATTTTTATGAAATATGGCATTATCAAAATAGTTGACTATGCACATATAAGAATTTCACTAGTTGAATTCTTGAAATAAGTATTCTTAAAATTCTGATAGATCAAAGTTGGATGATATATGTTTTGTCAACAAGTAGGAATGTCATTACTTGAGACATAATTCATCAACAAGTTATCATGCATTGATCTATTTAGTATTTGGATAATGGATGTTAAACAATTATTATAATAAATTTAAATACATGGTATGTTTAATTTATAATAAATTGTATCCTATATTTGTATGTTTAATCCATGAATAAATGTTATTTTAAATTGTCCGTTGTCAGTTAATAATATGGGAATATTATTAAATCAAGACAAATTTGAAGGTTGGTATAATATACTTAAAGTATATTGATGCGTAGTCATGCCATTTCAGATGATATTCAATGATACCGAATATAGGACTTATCCCAACTACATGATGTTACTTTATGGATTTTGTTATTAAGCAAATCATGAGAAGTTATCCTCAGACTTGAGATGCAAGATAAGTGTCATGAATGTAGTACATTTTTGTGGAACAACTTAACGCTATACGTAACTGGTAGTCATAAGGGTTGTTTTCGAAAGTGTTACAAAGTTTGTGGGTTTTGCTTGTATTCAAGATAGAATTTGTTCCTTCAATTTTATTTTTGGAGTTTAATACTGCTGGGCCCCTCGTAGGGTTGGTAAGATGCATGTACGGCCGTACCCAATATCTCCCCTGAATATGTTCAGAAGATTTGGTAAACTTGATCAATCATAAACAACGAGAAACAGAATGGTTAATTAAGGAATGACTTTAATTCATATCCTTATTAACATGGTATTAGAAACAAAAGGATAATAATAATGAGAAATCATTAAAAGGTTTTTCCAAGAGCCTTACTTGAGATCGTACTAGAGGCATCGGCGTGTTGCAAGATGCTAACCGATGTGATTACACTATTAAAATATGTCCAAGTGGGAGCTGTTAGAATATGGACATTATTTTAGTAGACGTATGTTAGGATCGAACTCGAGATCACGGGATTGCACACAATACGTATGAAGAGTAAAAGTAATAATTATTTATAAATGTTATAATTAATTATTAAACACAAAATAAATAATAGTAATTAGTATTTAATGATTAATGACTAATTATTTATTAAACGAAGATTAGGAAAGTAATACTAGACAAAACATGGAAACAAGAGAAGGTTCCAGAATTCCCTAGGGGGATCCTTAACCAATCGACATAGGGAGGTTTCCACCTCCTTATGTGCCTTGAGCTCCAAGTTTTGTGTAGTATATAAGCAAACCCAAGATGTATTATTTTCTCATAACTTGTACACACACATCTTGGTGTTTTCTCTCCCTTTTCTTTTCTTTGGTCAATCCAACAAAACAACCCTTTAGGGTTTCGATTTTCTTGAATCAAAACAAGGTTTTGTGTTTATTACTTGCATAAATTTTTTCTTGAATTAGTACGTGTGTACAAGAACGTGAATCAAACACACTATTGTTTGATTCTTGGATTGAATTACAAAAAGGTAAGGGGTAATTCTTATAATCCTTATAAACCCTAATTAGGGTTCTTGGTTCCGGAAGATTGCTTTGATTCTTGTTCGGGCTAGAATCACAAAGGTATGTTTACTATTTAATTATTGATTAATTAATTACATGTTATTCGATCTTATTATAATTGCTTCCGCTATGCTCACTTTGATGTACTTGGTTTATTTATATGAATGTCATGATATAATAATTCCAACATGTAATTCATGTGGGTAGCAGTAATCATCAAGTAAATTATTGGACTAATCTAATGCTGATATAAATAATAAAGATTAGTAAATTCCTTTGCCGTCTGCAAGAAGAAGACTTACCACTTCTGATTCTTTCCGCGCAATCTTAAAATAGAACATACGACAGCTTCTTGTAGACGGTTGTGACTGGCTCTTAAACATGATGGCAGCCTTAATTAGCTTCTTGCCGCGTCTTCTGAGAGCTCAGGAAGATGCATTTGATGTTGTCCCATAACTGAAGTGCAGTTAACTCACTTGATAAAAATGAAATGAAAGTAGTTAACTCACTTGATAAAACTGAAGTGCAGTTAACTCACTTGATAAAAATGAAATGAAATGAAGTGCAGTTAACTCACTTGATAAAACTGAAGTCCAGTTGGATCTACAAGACTGCGGTTAGTATATAAGGTTCTTTTGGACGAGCAAAGCCCCCAAAATACCAGAAAGAATAGCTATAACAATGGTGATACAATGATGAGTAAATAGTTATGACAATAGCTATACAAGTATTTCTATTAAAGCTTTGCAAGAAAGAATAATGAAACTACTCGACAACATATGTTTTGCTAATTCCTTCATTACGCAACACTACTAGAGTATTAGTATAAGTACATAGGAAGCAGTATTTCATTATCGTTGATTTAGTCATATAGTTGCGCGCATATATGGCCATATATAAATGATTTGTAAGCTACCAATCCTGCTACACAAGAATAAAAGCATTTGAGGATACTTACATTTTACCAATAATCATGGCACGAGCAACTCCCATTCTTAAAATGATGGAACCACTTAATATCATGTACTACAATATCCCTCTGAGTCATTTTACTGGCATACTTCATCAAAGAATGACAATCCCCACAAATTTTGAAGTTTTTCACAATCCTAATGACCTCAGAATGGGTACCAGAAATAAGGGCAAATGCTAGCGCCAGTTTCTCACTATGACTTCCCAACGCGTCTTTTTTTTCTTCTTCTTCGATATTATGAAGCACCTACTCAGTTTCAGGCATGTATCCATGTTCTCGTGCACTTTTAGTAATCTCGTCTAGTTTTAAGTGTATTTCATCTGAACGATCGTGCACATGATCACCAGCTGCAAAGCTAGTGACTTGACCCTTCATTTCAATATAACTCCACCCGGGGTCTTTAGCTACACCTTTATTTTTCATTCTAGTACTTTTTTTTTTGTTTGGTAGCTACACCTTTATTTTTCATTCTAGTCCTTATTTTTTCTTTGTTTGGTAAAGACGAGTTGAGAACATATATTGAAAACCGACTAGGGCCTACCAAACAATCTAATAGTACCTTTAACTTTATTATTTGTAATTCTTAAATTACTTTTTTTGTGTTGGAATGGTTTGTAAAGAATAAGTGGAGAAAAAACATATAATATTATTGTGTGTAGGAGGATATGTAGGAATATAATGTAGGAGGATACAGAAAAACTCGTTTGTAAATATATGCTTTATTATTTGTATTGCTTAATTTAAGTTTAAAGATATCTTAGTGACAATTAATAGAGGAAAAGGACAATTAATAGAGGAAAAGGGGTCCTCTTTTTGTATTGCTTAAATTTAAGTTTAAGAGGTAAAAACAAGTAGAGAACAATATATTGACTGTTGACGGTTTTAAAGTTCTTGATGATTTTGCATTTATCACCAATAACATAAAGACACACCAACAACATATATACTAGTATCAACCTATGTGAAATGTATGCAGTAAGGTATATAAGAAAGCCAAAGTTTGTTTCTTCAACCAATGTGGGACTGCAAACTTAGTTTTCACCCTAATTTTTTTCTTTGCAAGTTGCTGCAGAAGTGTCTGGACATTACAAAGTGAGGATTATAAAAAAGTAACTTTAGAAATCTTAATAAACCGCAAAAAGAATGATATATACAATAAGATGAGCACGTAGCTTATTGGAAATGTTTAAAGACGTGTTTGTCGTGGTGTATGCTTTTAGGCATGATAAGTGTACTGATGATTTTCCTCATGTTTGTCCCAACGATTCTTATGTTAATACGATTTCGAGATAATTAAGGATATAGGTATAATGAACCTATACCTCTAGAAAAAAAATGAAGTTATAAATACTAAGGATTATAAATTAATGATCTTAATTTAACACGATTTCGAGAACACAAATAGTGAAAGTATATACAAGTTTTGGATATATATATATATATATATATATATATATATATATATATATATATATATATATATATATATATATATATATATATATATTGCAACCTTTATCAGGTGGCCATGGAAACGAGTACTACTCAGAAGTTATGATCAATGCCCACCTTGATCATCAAGTAAATTATTGGACTAATCTTATGTTAATATAATAATGACGATTGACTAAATTTCTTCGCCGTCTGCAAGAAGAAGAATTTGCTCTTCTGATTCTTTCCGTAAAACCTTAAATTATAACATATGATTTCTTCTTGTAAATGGCTGTGACTGGTTTTGAAATATGGTAGCACCCTCAATTGGCTTCTTGTTGCGTCTTCTGATATGCACAGGAAGATGACGGTGTCCCATAACTTGAGTGCATTTCACTCATCTGAGTAGTAATACATAAACCTGATAAAACTGAAATGAAAGAAGTTAGTCCAGTTGGATTGACAAGACTACAGTTAGTATATAAGGTTCTTTTGGGCGAGCTAAATGCCCAAAATACCAGAAAGAAAGAATAACTACGACAATAATGATGAGTAAATAGTTATTACAATAGCTATAAAAGTATTTTTATTCAAGCTTTGCCAGAAAGAACAATGGAACAGGTACTCGACAGCATATGTTTTGCTAATTCCTTTATTACGCATATATGGCCATACATTAAGTGTTATATAAAAAACTTTGTAAGTTACCAATCCTGCTACCCAAGAATAAAGCATTTGAAGATACTTACATTCTACCAATAATCTTGGCACGAGCAACTCCCATTCTTTAAATGATGAAATCACTTAATATCACGTACTACAATATCCCTCTGAGTCATTTTGCTAGCATACTTCATCAAAGAATGATCCCCACAAATTTTCAAGTATTTCACAATTCTAATGACCTCAGAATCTGTACCAGAAATAAGGGCAAATGCTAACGCCAGTTTTTCACTCTGACTTCCCAACGCAACTTCCTTTTCTTATTATTCAATATTATGAAGCACCCACTCATTTCAGGCAAGTGTCCATGTTCTTTTGCACTTTTAGTAATATCGCCTATTTTAAAGTGTATTTCATCTGAACGATCATGCACATGATCACCAGCTGCAAAGCTAGTCACTTGACCCTTCATTTCAATATAACTCCACCCGGGATCTTTAGCCACACCGTAGTTTTTCATTTTAGTCCTTATTTTTCTACATCTTGCCACCTGCCTACCCCGGCATAAACATTTGACAGAAAAACATAGCCACAAGGATGCTTAGGCAGTTATGCTCGAGTTGTAAAAGCTTCCCAGAAGCATATTCCGCTATTTGAATGTTCTTATGTGCCCGACAGGCACTGTATAGTGCACCCCAAATAACGAAATCAGGTTCTATAAAACATGTTTTTTATGAATCTTAAACCTGTGTTTAGACGACCAGCTCTGCCATAAAGATCAACCATTACTGCATAATGTTTCATCGCGGATTCAATGGAATAGTCATGTTTCATTTTATCAAAAAAGTGAAGACCCTGGTCAATGTTTCCGGCATGCGAACAGGCGGTTATAATAGCAAGGAAAACAACCCCGTCTGGCTTTATTCCTGATGACTTTATTTTATCGAAATACTGAAGAGCCTTATCAAGATTCCCGTTAATCGCATAGCCCCAAATCATAACACTTCAAGTACGAAGATCCTTCTCTTCCACCATATAAAAAACACGGCTTGCATTCTCAATAGACGAAACCCATTACCAAACGAAACCCATCATAATACCCGTCTCAACCGCTCCCGCTTTAGCACACGCCAAAAGCACACAAACTATAGTCTGATCATTTGGCTTCACACCCTCCAACATCTCAAAAAACATCGCCAACCCCTTTTCATACTCCCCATTCTGCGAAAAACCATGTATCATCGTAGTCCAAGTAACCACATCCTTCTCCTCCACACCTCTCCAAACCTCAACCACCCCACCAACACCTCCCGCTCCCATCAACCCGTTAATCAAACAGCTCCAAGTCGACCCATATCTCACCCCCATACCCTCAAACAACTCCACACCCTTCTCCCATTCCCCAACTATGCTATACCCATTAAACAAAACGTTCCACTAACCCCACGTTTCATCAAACATTTGGTACGCACTTTCCACTAACCCGGCCTTACAACACATCTCAACCAAACAAACCAACACAAACTCATCACTTATTAAACCCAATTTCAAAACCCCGGAATGAATCTCCATACTCAAACACTCCTCCTCTAACGCGCTAGCCACCTTCAAAACAAATGCGTAACTCAGCCTATTCGGGCCCACATTGTCCCCCCTAAACATTTAAAAAAAGTGCCCAATTGAGGTCAAGTAAAACCCATTATCAAAAAGGGTGCGAATAAGCGCGTTGTAGACATAGACATTCGGGTTTCTCGTGGCTCGAAAGAGGGAAAGGGCGTAGTTTAAAAGGTTGGGTTTTCGCGAAGAGGCGGAAATGAGTTGGGTGAGAATTCTTTTCTTTTTTCAACTTGCTACAATTAATATTATTTGAACTAAACCTGTATATACTTTCACCATTTGTGTTCTCGAAATTGTATCAAATCAAGATCATTAATTTATAATCCGTAGTTACTTATAACTTTGTTTTTGCTAGAGGTATAGGTTGATTATACCTATAACCTTAATTATCTCGAAATTGTATCAACACAAGAACCGTTAGGACAAACATTAGGAAAATCATCGATATTCTTACAATTTCCAGTTTTTAACGAGTATATCTGCACTTTGTTCAAATGACATAATATTCCAACCACTTTGTAATCATCGTTACACTCAGCGTACCTAAAATCATAAACCACGGCAACCAGGTCTTATAAACAACTCAACGGCTTCGCAACACATTACAATCGCTCTTCCCACATTTTCTCAGTTTCACTTCAAGTATTTATGTACTACTCTATATACATTACTTGATACCAAACAACAATGGTAGCACCTATACACTTTGATGATAAACTAAAGACCATATTCGAGCATGGTATTAGTTTCTTATAGCTTCAACAGTAAGAAAAAGAAGAAGAAAAAAAGACTTGCGCCACCAAATAACTGTGCTTGAGTTTGCTATCCAATTTCTAATATCATCGAAAGAAAAAAAAGTAATAAAAAGATCACAAGCGTTATAGATTAGGATCTCTAAACAACTATTTGCTTTATTACTCTTTCTTAAAAACTGAGGTTGCAGTCCCACATTGGTCAAAGAAACAAAATTTTGCTTGGTTATATACTTTATCATATATGATTACCACATGTTGAAATAAATATATTTGTTGTTGGTGTATCCTCATGTCCTGTGATAAATGAAGGAGTTTATTTCACGACCTCTTGATCACCAACAATTAATACATCTTATTAATTTTTTTGTTTTTTTTAAACAATCCTTATTTTCACCTTAACATTTTTTTATTTACGGTTTTGCTAACATGTGCCAACAGGGCACATGATTAGGCGTATTAAATGAATACATGTTTTCCTTTTATATAAAAATACGCATTTAATGAATATTGATTATTTCTAAAAATTACCTTAATTATATGCATTTTTTTACTTAATTAACTTGAACCATCCTATTATATGTACTTTAACATGTGCTTACTGGGCACATATTTGCAAAACCCATTTTTTTATATTCACCTTACGACAATGAATGATATTTGAATTAAGAAAATGCAGTTTGACTATTAAGATACCTTATAATTATTAACAAAGTAGAATCAAGCAAAGTAATGTGATGTTTGGCATGCCACCAGTTTTTATGGTACCTCGCACTCTTTTCCCGAGATAAAAAATGGAAAGAAGAGAAATAAAGAGGTTTAAAATGAGAGAAAAGAAGATGAGAGGAAAAATATTGATTTTTTATTCATGTTCCCAAGTTGGAGAGAAAAGAAGAGAGATTTAATAAGATTATGCACAAAAATCATCTTTTCTCCGAATCATCCCAATTTGGGAAGAAGATTAGAAGGGGAACTTTAGCATAATTTACTTTCCTCTTCTCTTCTCTTCTCTTTTCTTCTCTCTAAAAAAACCTCAGAAACATAAATATTTTATCATATCCTCTCCCCTTCTCTTCTTTTCTCTCCAAATAAAAACTCGCAAATAAATTTCTAAAGCGTAATTAAGTACCAAAGGACCAAAATGTTGAAGTTCTACACATAATATTAGACAAGAATGACGGCGGTTGGCCGCGTTGCGGCCTTGCAGTTAATTTGTCGTTGTTACAATAATCGACCATTGCACGCAGTATAAGTAAAGCAAACATAGGCTAAGGTACGGTGTGTGCATATTGGGTGTTTGGAATGCACATCATTCTTACAATAAGTATCAACTATCAACATATCATGAGAACTTGAGAATGCACATTATTCTTGACTGGATCATAAGCTTTTTAGGCTCATTTGTAGGCTCATTGTTTATTACATGTACAATCTATATATGTTAATTATAGTAGAATAAATACTTATCAGGTACCTCTCTAATAGACCAAACAGGCCCTTCTATAAACCATTAACTAATGGTTGAGGAAATCAATAAGACGGTCTCAACAAATAATGAATAGACATTTGAAAAAAAAAGTTCCCAAACAGAAGCAATCTTAAGCAAATTATATAGGGGCTAATGCCAAACGCCCTCTTATTACTTGATACATAACTAGAAAAGTAGTCAAATTAGGTATTGCCAAATAGCCCCTTTTTACCTGTAGTTTTTTTGGAGGTTATAATTAAAAAATAAAAAATATATAAAAAAATACACTTTCACTGAGCCTATACCAGTTTGACCCATTTTGCATTCATCTTTTTAGCCCCTCATTGACCTGTGACATAAATCAGTACCAGATTATTTGATTAGTTTTAAGTGACGCCAAGAAAGTATTCAAATAAAAACTTCTATTTACTATTTACAACAAAACAAACTTACAGTGAATGTAGAAATAGTGAAGGAGGCATGTTGGTCTTCCTTTCTCGGCTTCTTTTCTACTTCACAGAAATGGCATCGTCCAAGAAATTCACAACTGAAAATAACATTAGAACTAATAAAGCATAGTAAATTCAAAACAGGAAAGATGTAGAATTTATACTTGGATTCAAAGGTCAACCTTATAATTGTAAACTTCAAAATGTGACATTTTCTCAGCTTCATTCTGATTTACTATTTATGATCAAATAGCTTTACAGTGCTACAAAATTACCTTCGCCTAATAGGTTTGGCAGGCCAAAAAAATCCCACCTCAAACCACTCAGTTGGAGGAGGCATGTACCCTTTACTTACAGTTTTTTTTACAATATGGATTGTAAATGTTATGTATGCACAATAAGCTCCGTCAAAACTGTATCAAAGGACCTAAATTAACACTGATGATACCTTTGAACTCTCTTGTCCATAAGTGAAACATATAAGCTCAATTTGATTTCATTTAAAGTAAAACAGACAAAACAAAGTAAGGAATCCAACCATGTCCCAACGAAAGTGCCATGAAGTCCTAAACATCAATTCCAATATCTATAAAACTTTTAATTAAATGCAATTATATTATATCCTACATCCAACACAAAAAAAAAAAAAAAAAAAAAAAAAAAAAAAAAAAAAAAAAAAAAAAAACAACAACAAATTAGAAGGATGAATAACTGAAGACCATACCTTCTGGTTCAGAAGCTGTTGGATACATTTTTTCAGTTGTAGAGTCGCTGCGACAATACTGATAAAAGCCCTTTTTTGTCTTGTTTATTGATAAAGTCTTATCGTAGTATATAATTATTCCGAAGAAATACCGGTGAAAGTATTTCCCGGGTCGTTTTCCCAGCGAAGGTAAAATGGAATCGTGAATAATCGAATCGCGAAATCGAGTCGTGAAAAGTGGTAAAATGAAAATTTATGATTTTGGAATTCAAATAACAAAAAGTAATAGTGAAATAACTAGAATGTACAAGCTAAATATTCACCGATGTTAAAAACGCGAAAACGGAATGCAACCGCAAAATTTAAAACGTAACGTTTAGTGAAAAATGATTCTACAAACTTGAAAATATTTTCTAAAAAATCTTAAACTTTTAAAAAGAATTTTAAGAAAAAGAAAAATATTTTTTTGAGTTTTTATTTATTTTCTAGAATTTATTTTCTATTTTTGGAATTAAAATTGAATTAAAAATTAAGAAAAATAGAACGATAACTTGAGAAAAATGAAAATTAAATTATAAAAATTCTAAAATATTATAAAAGAATTTATAAAAATATTTTTGTATTTTTCAAGACTTTTTCTGAATTTTTATAGATTTTTGTTATTTAAAATTGATTTAAAAGTGATTATAAACTAAAAGAAATTAAGAAAAATAGTAAATGAACTTAGAAAATTATGAAAATTTTACAGAAATTCTAAAATAATATTTTGCAACTAGGAAAAATATAAAAAGTTGAAAATAAGCACTAGAACATCTACTGGGCTTAAAACAGCTTATTGGGAGTGCTTATTTATAAGCACTCCTTGACCCAGTTGACCAAAACTTTGACCAGAAGTGTTTTTGACTATTTAAAGCTTAATGGAACAGTTAATAAGCCAAATAGCACTCAGAAACATTGATAATGAGCCAAACAGGTACAATAAGCACTTTGGAAAATAAGCAATAAGCCAAATAGTTAAGCAAATGGTAGAATATAACTGAGAACAAAAACTTGAGGCATAAATGAACAGAGATGAGCAGTAAAACACAAGTATCAGACTCAAAATGTCACTAGCAGGCTCAAGACTAAAGTCAGACCCCTTGGTCAGACCTCAATCTTTGATAAGCAGTAAGCAGTACTAAATAAGCTAAGAAATGGAAACCTATGGGGAAACCTATGGGGGCAAAGGCTAGTTCATCCTACTGAGAACAAAAAATCACCAAGAGATCAGATAATAGAATCAGTGTAAAGGCCTAAAAGTACCCTAGGAGTTAGACTGAAACCTGACGTGCAGGGGACTTGTAAGTCCAAACAGGCAACTTCCATCAACAAATCAAATAAGCAGATAAGCTCCAAACCAATATTTTCTTGTTTCTATAGATAAACTAACTGCTACACTACTCAGAACAGCAACTTAAATGTAATTTCAACTAGAAATGATCCCTAAGATTGCTAACAAAAGTGTGAACAAAAACTGAATTAACACTATTTTGACTTTTTATTATGCAACTAAATTTTGACCAAATCCAAATTTAAACTACTGAATCTATTATTACTTGTAATATTAAGCTATGATTATTCTATTTTAAGCTAGTGCAACCAATTATGCAACTACCATTAAAGAATTATTAACTGATTTCTACTAAACCTAACAGTATACTAATTATAAATCTAACTTTGACTAATATTACTTTCTATCAAATGCTTTAATGAACTAAAAACCTAATATTACTCTAATATGACTTATTTATGACAATTAAACAACAATTCAACTTCAGCAATACTCAGTAAATTACCAATCCAAACACCCCTGTAAACTATGATTCACTCAATACTGCTACTAATTAACCACTAATTATCACCAAATTATTCTAAAAACAAATTTCAATAATAAAATCTCAGAGATACAGCAACAACTAGCACTAGATCTATCAATAATCAACAACTCAGAATTGCAGTTCCACTATATGACAGTTGTGCACCAGTAATTTCAAATAAGAAATCAACAAAAACTAGCATTCAATCTATGCAACTAGTTTAACCAATGAAACAGTACTCAGTTCCAATCCAATAACAACCTCAGATCCACATATAGATACTCAAATCAATACTACAACAATTCAGAATATGTAAAGCTTAAATATCGTTCAAAAAACTACTGATGAACATCAAATCAAAGCAATAAAACAGTAGATTAACCAAACTCAGATCTAAAAATTATAAACTACATAAGTTGATTAGGACTATAACGAGGGTGAAATAGAACTTACAAACTCTCTCCTCAGCATGAACAGAGGAGAGCTCCCACACAGCCTATCTCTAGATAGGCTTACGAACCACCTTTGCAACCAAATTCTACCATCATTAACCCAGAATCATCATCTCAATCTCAGTTGACTTTTGTTGACCATATCATCTTAAACCATTTTAAACTGATTTACACTAATAATGTTTATTCTAAACTATGATTTGAGCTTGAATAAGCTTATGAAAACAGTAAATGAAGGAGTTGAAAGTTTTAATAGAACTGATTAGAGTAAATTGCAATATGAATAAGAAAACTGAATTTATTGATATAATAAAAGTGAGAACAATGCTTGAGGAAATTTAAAGCAGAATCTAAACTTCAATTAGCTAAATCGTTTACACTAAAATAAGCTACTCTACACTACTCCTACTCCTAAGGGCGGGGTGTGTTTGGGGTAATTTAATTTTATTTAACTTTGACTTTTCTTTTGACCGAAGGTGTAGGGATGGGCTGGGTAAAATGTGGGAATGGGCTTGGGATAAAAGAGTTGGACTAAAGTGTTATATGTTGGGTTGGATATAACTATGGACCAGGCTTTGTATTGTTTGGTTTTTTTTCAGATTTGTAAATATATATCTCAAGGACCAAATGTGTAATATCTGAAATTTAGAGGACCACTTCTGCCAATTTATTCCAAGGACTGAACTTGACCAATTATAATTCTCCAAGGTAGATTCCGATAGTCTGAGCATAAAAGTGATCCGAACTTGAAAATTCTTTCCCGGCTTCGACTCTTGAACCTTTTTCATACTCTCGTGCTCGGTTTTTTCGGTTTTTTGTGTGATTTTCGTCACTTTGTAAAATATCCGTACCTGCATATCACAAACACAAAAACACACGTTTTCTTGGCATTTGTTAGCTCAAATAGTCGTTTTGGGTTGGTATTTGGTCAAATAATAGTGAGTGAATAAGCACTCTCCAAAATCCCCCCGACTAAGGTATTGCCGTGTCCTCACGCAATGTGATCAATTCACGCTTTTGGGATAAATAATTTCAAAACTCTTCCTACTAACTTTGAAAAGTAGCAAGGAGGTTCGAAAGAAGTAATAAAATCATTTATTCCCGAAAACGCTCCGTTTTCCAAATTTTCCTTTTATTCCTCTATTCCACTTATACTTTCTATTTTTGGATTTTTCATACTTCATATTTGTGACGGTTTATTGAACTTTCATTATTTTGCAATAATTATTAGGGTCAACGAGTAGAAACACTTCTATTTAAGAAGTGACCATACGGATAAAAATCGTCATCCTTGATTTTTCACGAGTCTCCAAACTAAGCGTACAAACGAGATCACAGCTTATCTACAAATTAGATGCTAACACTACTCATAACAGTTACTTGTGGAAACTTCTTACTCCCATTTCCTAGGTTTTGTATCTCAATATTTTATTTTGTTGAGAAATGAATTACTTCATATTTTCTCGTTTCAATAATTTTTAGTCCGATAGTGACACCTAAGTTAAAACGATAAGTAGTTATTCATTTTCTCTTAAGAACCACTGCAATAGAAATTCGGTCCACATCAAGGAATTTGGGGTACATACAATATCAAGAATATAAGTTGCGGAGTACGATCACGTGCACCTCATGTGACTGATTACTAATCACTTATCACATGCACCTCACGCGTCAACAACTTATTTTACACATAAGCTCTTATTCAACAATACTTACAACTTTCTACTTTTACTTTTCACTTTTTTCACTTTTTTCATACTTTTCACTTTTTTCTTTCTTTCTTGACTTTTTTTCTCAATACATCAATGGAAGCTTATCGGGTAGCTCCAAAACCACATAGATAATCAACTTTTGACTTTTGATTTTTTCACTTTTTGCTCTTATTTTTGATGTTCCTTGATATGTACCCAACTTTTAAAGCAAAAATTCTCTTAAGAAAACAAAGAACTAAATATTATTCAAACCGAAATACCACTAATTAACCTAGAACATCTATTATATATGGGTGACGTATCTGATGGGAGTAAAAAGCTACAAGTACCTCTCATGAGCTCTAAAGAGAACCACTACTCTACGTTTAGCATCTAACTTCTAAATAAACTCTATCATTTCTCGCTCTTCGCAATTTAAGATTCCAGATAATGAAACCCGCGAATACTTAGCCGATAATCAGCCACGCATATATAAAGTCAGATACGGAAACTTGCAAATTCTAGAAGAAGAATTCACGTTTTCTAGCTCCTTATGTAAAAGACTAGCGAAAGCTTTTAAGCTGCGCATGTATAAAGTCAAGTACGGGAACTTGCAGATTCTTAAGAAAGAATTCGCATTTTATAGCTCATTGTGTACAAAACTAGCACAAGCTTATGTGATCGTCATTGGTTAAGGGAACAAGCTAGGGCTCAACACGCCCGGTCAAGTCAAAATATTTATTCCTACTCTCGCCAGCAAGAAAGTCAACAAGGTGTCAAAACACTTATTCAAACTTTATTATATTTTTGCACAACTTTTTCAACTTTTCACATCTTTTTTGTGCTTTTTCATTGTTTTTTCATCAAAATTTTTGAAATTTTCTCATTTTTTTAATTTTTTAATTTTTGGTGGAAAAACGGAGTTGCAAGAGTACACGACTTGTGAAACATGCAAGGTCAAAATCGAATCGAAGATTCACCCTCCCCCCGACTAGAACGAAACATTGTCCTCAATGTTTGATGGGTTAAGGTAATCCTAACAAAATTCTAGGACGTTTATTAAATATGCCAAAGAAAACGTTAGTCGATAAGATTTAACGGATATAGGATTTCCAAATAGCACCGATGAATGAGACTCCAAGTGAAGAGATAACGAGCATGAGAGTCATCATAAATCATGGAGAATCCTGAACAAACATCACAAACAAACACGAAACACAAGAATAAAAAAGACACCCCCTCCTCACGTCATGTTAGAAAGAAAATAGAAATTTAAGAAGATGAAATGATAAGCATGGGTTGCCACCCAGGAAACGCTTGTTTTTGATTACCGAGTCACATGAGCTTGACTCGATCCCCGAATTAATTCGTCCTTGGGGAGAGCAGATAGAACGGCCACTTGGCACAAAAGATTGAGATGCCAGGGTCAAATATAGTATCCTCACTCCCGGTGGAGTGGAAAAGTGACGAAGTGATGGGATAAACAAAGAATGGGTGAAAAACCCGGATGATAATATCATAATCATACATCTCATCCACCACTCCAAAAATATCATTATCTGTACCAGATTTAAAAACTTCATCGGGTGGTTTTGCAGGTGGACGAGAAGAAGAAGAATCGAAAGAAATATCATTCTCATCATTCTCAATACCCGGTGGTATCGAGTCATCCGCAGCAAGAAATAGATCGACATCCTCTAAAAGAGGGTCACGTAACGGATTATCGGAAATAGGTAAAGAGTCGATCTCAAAGTGAAAACACTCATAATCCGGAAGAGAGATATCAGCATGAATAGTGGGATTGCCACAATTCGTCTCTTCAAATTGCAAAATTTCAAGCTCGGGTAAGAAATCACTATCCATAACGGGGATAGGAAAAGAAATCGGAGGATCATTCAACGCCTCAATTCGTGAGATAAGAAGATTAACATTCAATAATGTTTCACGTAGAGCTTCATCTTGTATTTCCGCATCATCATCTTCATCATTATCATCTTCAAAGCTTTCAAGCTCAAGATGTTCTTCATCAACATAATCGATCTCTCCACATGATATAGAATCATCATTATCAGAATCAGAGAATAACTCATCACGATTATCTTCAACCGGTGTTTCAATATGATCATCAAAACGATTATTTTCAACAAATTCAGAATCATTGTTAGAAATCTCCTCGGACTCACTTGGGATTGGGACGAGGTTCTCAACACTTGACTTATTGAATTCGTCCGATTCTGTTGCCGGATAAGTGTCAAGATGCCCGTCCCCCATTGTTAGAGAGTCTTCGGGTTCTACGAGAGAAGAGATAGAATCATTTTGAGGATTAAGATTGATCGTAATCGTGGAATCATCATCGTATAAACAACACTCACAAAATTGGAATTTCCTTTCTTCGGTAGGAGGTTCTTCCATCGATCTCTCATTAGGCTCAGGAGAAGATGTGTAACGATTATTCACCATCTCTTTCAACTTATCGAGCATTGATTTAAGTTCAAGAATATCATTATTGAAATTGGAAGTTTGTGGGGGTTGATAAAAATCATTAGAATCATAACAAGAATTAAGTTCATGATAAGAACTTTCAAACAATCCCCCACAATTTTCAAATCTCGATGTATTTTGAAAATCACCATTGTAGCACGAATTTGGCTCATAAAAATCATTTTGAGGAAAATTATTGAAGCTCGAGTCGTAATCGTAAGACGTGTAAGCATTCGGAGCATAGCACATACAATCGGTGTATCCACATACATCACAAAAACATCGCCCACACGGCATTCCTTCTTCGGACGGGTTTCCACAATTATAGCAAGAAAACGACGGTGGTGGTGGTGTATAGAAATTAGGAATATTAGACGAATTGTTGAACGAATTTTGATCAAAAGTATGAGAATTACAATTCAAACAAACGCCATCACGAATATTATCTCCACATTCGTCGCACGTACACCACACACACAACCCTCTGAAGAACGGTTCTCCACAATAAAGACAAATCGGATCCATAAGAATTAAACGTAAGAGGGATTGAGAAGAAGAATCAAATATGAGAGGATAAGAAGATTATTTATGTTTTTGATTTTAAAAATTTTTATATTTTTATAGAAAATATATACAAGATAGTTAAAAACTTAACGCAACACGATTTTTAAACACGAATATTCAAAACTCACGTCCACCTTCCCCGGCAGCGGCGCCATTTTTGATAAAGTCTTATCGTAGTATATAATTATTCCGAAGAAATACCGGTGAAAGTATTTCCCGGGTCGTTTTCCCAGCGAAGGTAAAATGGAATCGTGAATAATCGAATCGCGAAATCGAGTCGTGAAAAGTGGTAAAATGAAAATTTATGATTTTGGAATTCAAATAATAAAAAGTAATAGTGAAATAACCAGAATGTACAAGCTAAATATTCACCGATGTTAAAAACGCGAAAACGGAAATGCAACCGCAAAATTTAAAACGTAACGTTTAGTGAAAAATGATTCTACAAACTTGAAAATATTTTCTAAAAAATCTTAAACTTTTAAAAAGAATTTTAAGAAAAAGAAAAATATTTTTTTGAGTTTTTATTTATTTTCTAGAATTTATTTTCTATTTTTGGAATTAAAATTGAATTAAAAATTAAGAAAAATAGAAAGATAACTTGAAAAAAATGAAAATTAAATTCTAAAAATTCTAAAATATTATAAAAGAATTTATAAAAATATTTTTGTATTTTTCAAGACTTTTTCTGAATTTTTATAGATTTTTGTTATTTAAAATTGATTTAAAAGTGATTATAAACTAAAAGAAATTAAGAAAAATAGTAAATGAACTCAGAAAATTATGAAAATTTTACAGAAATTCTAAAATAATATTTTGCAACTAGGAAAAATATAAAAAGTTGAAAATAAGCAATAGAACATCTACTGGGCTTAAAACAGCTTATTGGGAGTGCTTATTTATAAGCACTCCTTGACCCAGTTGACCAAAACTTTGATCAGAAGTGTTTTTGACTATTTAAAGCTTAATGGAACAGTTAATAAGCCAAATAGCACTCAGAAACATAGATAATGAGCCAAACAGGTACAATAAGCACTTTGGAAAATAAGCAATAAGCCAAATAGTTAAGCAAATGGTAGAATATAACTGAGAACAAAAACTTGAGGCATAAATGAACAGAGATGAGCAGTAAAACACAAGTATCAGACTCAAAATGTCACTAGCAGGCTCAAGACTAAAGTCAGACCCCTTGGTCAGACCTCAATCTTTGATAAGCAGTAAGCAGTACTAAATAAGCTAAGAAATGGAAACCTATGGGGGCAAAGGCTAGTTTATCCCACTGAGAACAACAAATCACCAAGAGATCAGATAATAGAATCAGTGTAAAGGCCTAAAAGTACCCTAGGAGTTAGACTGAATCCTGACGTGCAAGGGACTTGTAAGTCAAAACAGGCAACTTCCATCAACAAATCAAATAAGCAGATAAGCTCCAAACCAATATTTTCTTGTTTCTATAGATAAACTAACTGCTACACTACTCAGAACAGCAACTTAAATGTAATTTCAACTAGAAATGATCCCTAAGATTGCTAACAAAAGTGTGAACAAAAACTGAATTAACACTATTTTGACTTTTTATTATGCAACTAAATTTTGACCAAATCCAAATTTAAACTACTGAATCTATTATTACTTGTAATATTAAGCTATGATTATTCTATTTTAAGCTAGTGCAACCAATTATGCAACTACCATTAAAGAATTATTAACTGATTTCTACTAAACCTAACAGTATACTAATTATAAATCTAACTTTGACTATTATTACTTTCTATCAAATGCTTTAATGAACTAAAAACCTAATATTACTCTAATATGACTTATTTATGACAATTAAACAACAATTCAACTTCAACAATACTCAGTAAATTACCAATCCAAACACCCCTGTAAACTATGATTCACTCAATACTGCTACTAATTAACCACTAATTATCACCAAATTATTCTAAAAACAAATTTCAATAATAAAATCTCAGAGATACAGCAACAACTAGCACTAGATCTATCAATAATCAACAACTCAGAATTGCAGTTCCACTATATGACAGTTGTGCACCAGTAATTTCAAATAAGAAATCAACAAAAACTAGCATTCAATCTATGCAACTAGTATAACCAATGAAACAGTACTCAGTTCCAATCCAATAACAACCTCAGATCCACATACAGATACTCAAATCAATACTACAACAATTCAGAATATGTAAAGCTTAAATATCATTACTACTGATGAACATCAAATCAAAGCAATAGAACAGTAGATTAACCAAACTCAGATCTAAAAATTATAAACTACATAAGCAGATTAGGACTATAAACGAGGGTGGAATAGAACTTACAAACTCTCTCCTCAGCATGAACAGAGGGGAGCTCCCACACAGCCTATCTTTAGATAGGCTTACGAACCACCTTTGCAACCAAATTCTACCATCATTAACCCAGAATCATCATCTCAATCTCAGTTGACTTTTGTTGACCATATCATCTTAAACCATTTTAAACTGATTTACACTAATAATGTTTATTCTAAACTATGATTTGAGCTTGAATAAGCTTATGAAAACAGTAAATGAAGGAGTTGAAAGTTTTAATAGAACTGATTAGAGTAAATTGCAATATGAATAAGAAAACTGAATTTATTGATATAATAAAAGTGAGAACAATGCTTGAGGAAATTTAAAGCAGAATCTAAACTTCAATTAGCTAAATCGTTTACAGTAAAATAAGCTACTCTACACTACTCCTACTCCTAATATCTAACAGTCTCAATGTGGTGAGGAGAGGAGCTATTTATAGCTGAGCTCAAGCCTTTGGGATGAGCATCTTCAAATCGAATATCCTTCTTTGATCCCTTGTGACAAACTTGGACCAATCACAGCTCTCTATTCTTTGTGGTGACGCGTTCAGTCCAATAAACAGCTTCCATGTGTCATTCTTTGTGTCAGAGGGTGTCAGGGATGTGGGGATTTGTCCTTTATACCCTTAATTGGGTAAATAATTGGTGGGAGTTGGGTAATTGTTGGATGGTAATCCTAGGGTTCTTGTTTACTATTCAATGAATAGTAATACTATGTTTGTGGGTGAATTGGGGGTGAAATAAGGGCGGGGTGTGTTTGGGGTAATTTAATTTTATTTAACTTTGACTTTTCTTTTGATCGAAGGTGTAGGGATGGGCTGGGTAAAATGTGGGAATGGGCTTGGGATAAAAGAGTTGGACTAAAGTGTTATATGTTGGGTTGGATATAACTATGGACCAGGCTTTGTATTGTTTGGTTTTTTTTTCAGATTTGTAAATATATATCTCAAGGACCAAATGTGTAATATCTGAAATTTAGAGAACCACTTCTGCCAATTTATTCCAAGGACTGAACTTGACCAATTATAATTCTCCAAGGTAGATTCCGATAGTCTGAGCATAAAAGTGATCCGAACTTGAAAATTCTTTCCCGGCTTCGACTCTTGAACCTTTTTCATACTCTCGTGCTCGGTTTTTCCGGTTTTTTGTGTGATTTTCGTCACTTTGTAAAATATCCGTACCTGCATATGACAAACACAAAAACACACGTTTTCTTGGCATTTGTTAGCTCAAATAGTCGTTTTGGGTTGGTATTTGGTCAAATAATAGTGAGTGAATAAGCACTCACCATTTACACGTGAATGCAAGCTTAGGAAGCCTGCCCCGCCACGACGCAAATAACATCATGTCTGCAACCCACTGAACCCTGCCCTTGAATACACTACGTGAATCAATAAATTGTATGCTTATAGAATACAGTTTTACATTCATTAAGTTGAACACCAACCATTGGTTTGTGAGTAAGACAAAACAGTGTGATAGATATCAGAAAACCGCGTTTGGCAAATCATTAGTAAGAAAGTAACTTGTGGGGTGGGTGGGGGGGGGGGGATAATTAGTAGTTATTGTAAATTTACAATGATTAAAAGTCTAAACAATGCAAGAAATGGTTATACCATATACGAATCTATAAAACATAAGAAAGAGCCAATACCTAATTTGAAGACTTTAAGCTCTAGGTGACCCTCCAATCTGAGCACGTACCAATGGGATCAATGAATGCAACACGTTTGTGATTAAAGGTATGTAACTTGGTTAAGACTGTACACATCACAGCTACAGCAGCAACCTGGCATAAAATAGTACGACTTCATTATTGGTTCATTGAACGGTCAATTGATTTTAAACAGAATGTTGAAGTTTTAAGTATATTGTACTCACTTGGTATAAGTGCTTCAAGACCATTGTACTTCTAATCACGGGGTCAACGATGTTCGGAAGCTTTGACCGGTCTGTTAGCTGAGGCATTGCTTGTTGGTGAAATAAGTTGTTTATAATGAAGGCGAACTTTTTCTCTTGGTAAATAATTTAGTTATAAACTTCTGATCGAGAAAAAAATGCATTACCTATGTGACAATAAACTGGAATAGAGATGGTGACATGCATTGCCAACTTGTGTTACTTTAGTATCCTGCAACATGCTAAAAACACCAACTGATTGATCTGTAAACATGACCCATCACCAACTATTTGTAACTGTTTTGTTGTTATAAAAATGACCGATATGGTGGTATTAGTTAATAAATAAAGATGAAACTAATCGTGGCTGCGTTGGCCATTTTTTTTAAATCCAGATGTGGTGGTATTCAAGAACATAACGTGTTGAAACAATCGTATGCAGATGGATAGGTCACATTACCTTGGTGAAAGAAGGTACGACCTATCGAACAAAAGGAGCATAAGATGTCTCTCTTTATGCTGCAAGGCGCTGGGCCTTTTAAAATTCTTTCAAAAATGGTTGAAAATCTTTTGCATGTTTAGCATCTATTTTTTTTTTCTGTTATCATGTACGAAAGAAAGAATATGTATGAGCATTCTGAACTTTAATGAACCAATAAGTAAACAAATGAGTTGTGTGGATGATAATAAGCAAGAGACACTTAAATAAGTTAGCCAAATAAGCTAGGAATCCAAAATAAGCACTTGCTTATTTTGATTCTGAGACAGACTTGGGACAGATTTAAGAGGCCAAATTAAGTGGGGTCCACTGATGTACAGGTCAGCAAAAGGGTCAATTGTTGAACCCTGGTAGGATGGGGTTTGTAAGGACCAAAATTGAAGCTAGTGGGACCACTATGGTGGTCACAATCAACCACCAAAGTGGTGGTGATTGTGGTGATGGTCTGTGTAGCAGGGCATCATCTTGCCCTGCAAGTGTTTTCCAGGGGTATTTTAGTCCACTAAAAAAATCACAAAAATATAACAACAATGGAAATCATAAGTACAGATGGTAGACTAAACACACAACAAGTGTCAAACTCTAAATCACAACACAAAAATCTATAAAAATCTGGCTAGTTTAGGAAAATTCTGAGATCATGCCTTTTGACTTTTTAAGGAAACTTGCAAGGTTGACTTATGTGAACTTCTAAGGAGCTTAATTGACTGAATAAGCTATGATATGCTATAATAATGCTAATTATATCTAAACCAACAACTTGTGAATTGAAAATGAGGTTTTTGGATCAAAAGATCCACACAGATCACTGATATGAGATGTTGAGGGTGATCTTGACTTTTTGTGTTAATACCTATGGTTTTTATGGTCCAAATCAGTTATACTAAACTAGTGAGACTTATATGAACACACAATAACAACTTCTCTCAACTAGAACTCAGGTAACAACCTTGAGCCAAACACCCCTTGATTTTGACTGTGATGGACTTTTTCAAAGCAAATGAAGGTTCAAACCAAAACTACTGATACAGAAGCTCATGTTATGATTACTTAGACCTATTTAAACAATATTATGTCTCTAACAACAATACTAACTCAGAAATCAAAATCAAGCCACATAATACTTAAATATGAAATATTAAACAACTATTAAAACTAGTGAACAAATATTATATTTTTATTATTGAATTATCAATAAAAGCTATAAATAAACATAGATTAACTAAGATCAAATAAAATCAACAATAAGTAAAGTGGAAGCTTGAAAATGGATAATATGGCTTACAAATGAGTGACTGAGAGAACCAAACCAAGAACCTTTATGTGACTCCCATGAGTCTCTAAACCATAATCCAAAGCTTCTTGTGCTTCCAAATCAACTCTAAATTCAGAATTCAACCCAAAAATTGCACAGTTGACTTTAGTTGACTGAATTTGTGTTTATGGAATTTTTTTAGCTAAACTGAGTTTTAAGATAACTAGAAGCCTTTATGAACTTCCTGGGAGCCTATGTGACTTAATTCAGTTCATAATAACAAGCAACATAAACACAAACATGTAGCTATAATTTGATTATGATCAAGATTAAGCATAAACTGAGAATATGACTGAAACTTGAAATTGATTTAGCAATTATTATTAAGATACACTAAAAAGTTTGAAGACAAAGCTTAAAAGCTTAAAGTACACTTGGAAAACTAATAGAAATTTAATTCGACATACATAATTTAAAATTACACTAGATAATCTTCCACACTGCTTCATTCTTGATATTTATTGACCTTTTGGACTCCTTGCATCCTTCTGACACTTTCCCACTCCTCAATTCAACCATTGGATGAGTCAAACTCATCCAAGCCGTTTAAATCACTTTTGGCGCCAAAAGTCTTTTAGGGTGGCTTGGGGCTGTTTCAAAGTAATTAAAGAATTTTGTTGGTACTAGGAGGTGGAGGGAACAAGATTGGATAGGTTTAGTGGCAAAGATGGGGGTTTAAGTCAAGAAACAGGCTTTCAGAGGGTGGATGGAGTGTTGAGTGGTGAGAATGCATTAAATGCATATTGGGGTGAAATGATGATGTTGGGAGTTGAGGTGGAAGTGGACAGGTGGTGTGGTGAGGTGGTGATACCACCCTGGTATTGGAGAAGGAGGCTGAGGGTGAGGTGAGTGAGCAGTGGTGGTGGTATTGGGGAAGAAGGGGAGTCAATGGGTCAAACCCCGTTTTATTTAAAAGGGTGGACTGGGCTTGGTTCATTTTGGGCCTAGGATAAGGGTGTGGGCTGGGAAAAGGGTGTTGGATTTATTTTGGTTTTGGGTTATAGTACAAATAAGGGTCTGGTTGGTTTAGGTAGTAAACAAGGACCAATTATGTAATTTTGACAAAATAGAGGACTGATTTTGCACTTTTCCCAAAGTAGTTTTAAGGACTATTTTTGTCATTTATGAAAAACCCAAGGACCAAAGATGTGATTTTTCCATTTTCAAATACCAGGGACTTTTTCTGCCAATTCCACAAACTCCAGGGACCAAAGATGTAATTTTCTGAAATTTGAAGGGTTGATGTTGTAATTTCTCAAAAGTTATCATAAGGACCAATTTTGTCATTTAATAATAGTGCAAGGTTTATTTTTCATATTTTTCCATTTACAAAACCTTAGGGACTATTTTTGACATTTTTCAAACTTAAGGGACTAAAGTTGTCATGTTGCAATTTTTAACTTTAAAGGACTATACTTGACAACTTATGAATCCCTAAGGACCTTTGATGATATATTTCATGTTTTGATTTACCAGGGACTAGTTTTGCCAATTTTTCAAAGTTCAAGGACTGAAACTGTAAATTATGTGAAATGTTTTGTTTTTCATCAGTTTTCAATCCTTTTGCATAAAAACACAATCCAGGGATATTTTATGTATTTTAATGCATTCCTGTGTGTTTTCATATGTTTTTGCAGTTTAAATGTAACAGAAATGATGAGTATTTACACACTCATCAGCGGTTTTCACATCCATTTGCCAAATCTCATAGTCATAGTACGCTGCTATAGCTATGAGAATTCTTATAGCTCTTATGTCTGCTATAGGAGAAAACGTCTCCTCGTAATCTATTCCAAAAGTTTGAGTAAAACCTTTAGCAACTAGACGAGACTTATAAATGTGTGCATATCCATCCATGTCAGTCTTAATTTTGTAGAGCCTTTACTCCCAACTACCTTGGCACCAGGAGGTAAGTCAACTTCTTCCCAGACTTCATTATCATGCATGGATTGTATTTCCCCATCCATAGCAGCTTTCCACTTAGCCTTTTGAGGGCTATTAATGGCAGCTGTATAACTAGTAGGTTCATTAAGATCCCCTAGTGTATGCTCATCAACCTCTACATTAAGACATAGACGGTCAGGAGCTTTCACAGATCTTGAAGATCTGCGAACGGGAACTACTTCAACTTCCGGTGGAGGACCCAGACTTTCCGGTTCTATAGGAAGTGTGCTAGTGTTTTCTGAAGGCAATGCATTATTTAGATCATCTTCTAGATCATATACTCTCCCACTGATTTCTTGAGTCACAAAATCACTTTCAAGAAAATCACCATATCTTGCAACAAACACTTTTTTCTCAGGTGGGTAGTAAAAGTAGTAACCCATTGTTTCCTTTGGGTATCCTACAAAAATGCATTTTACAGATCTTTGTTGGAGTTTATCTTGTGAGTCACGTTTAACATACACCTCACAACCCCAGACCTTTAAATAAGACAAGTTCGGAGCTTTTCCAGTCCATATCTCATATGGTGTCTTATCAACCTTCTTGGTGGGAACCATATTCAAAATACGAACAGCTGATTCAAGAGCATAATCCCAAAAAGACAAAGGAAGATTAGTAAGATTATACATTGATCGAACCATGTCCAACAATGTACGATTCCTTCTCTCAGATACACCATTTTGTTGTGGAGTATATGGAGATGTGAGATTTTGGACAATTCCATTTTCAGTTAAGAAATCTTTAAAATCTTTACTAAGGTATTCACCACCTCGATCAGAACGAAGAGCTTTAATCTTCTTTCCCAATTGCAATTCTACTTCTGCTTTGAAAACTTTAAATGTTTCAAACACCTCATGTTTATGTTTAAGTAAATAAACATAACTATAACGGCTGAAATCATCTGTAAAAGTTAAGAAGTAAACCGCACCTCTCCTTGACACATGTGTAACTGGTCCACATACATCCGTATGTATCAAACCAAGTAGATCTGAAGCTCTTTCCATATTACTATGAAAAGGTTTCTTCGTCATCTTCCCAGAAATACAAGATTCGCATTTATCAAATGACTCATCATTGATATTATTCAAAAGCCCTTCACGTTGCAGCTTTTGCATGCGAGTCTTGCCTATATGGGCAAGCCTACAGTGCCAAAGGTAAGACGAATTCAAGTCATACTTCATTCTCTTACTTATGCTGTACATCGAATTATTATTATTGTTGGAAGTCATACAATTATTCATATCAATTTCAAACACACCATTCACAACAACAACATTAAAATAAAATACACCATTTAAAGAAACAGAAATTTTATTGCCATCAATAGTATGAGTAAAACCAAGATCCAACAAACATGAAAAGGAAACAACACCTCTAATTATAGAAGGTGCATAATGACAATTGTTTAAACAAAGTACTAAACCCGAAGGTAAAACTAAATCAAACATTCCTATGGCTTCAACTGCTGCTTGTGCTTCATTTTCCACATACAGAAATTGCTCCCCATAAGCTAGTCTCCTTTCCTCTCTAAACCCTTGCAGTGTATTACAAATACTAATACCACTTCCAGTATCATATACCTAGGAATTTAATTTATGAGATAAAGTAAATAATTCAATGACAAATAAGTTACCTGAAGTGCTGGCGCCCATGAGCCCAGTCTTCTTAACCTTATTGTTTCGCAAGTCATCGAGATAAAGAGGACAATTCCTCTTCCAGAGGCCCATCACCTTGCAGTAATGGCATCCTTGATCCTTCTTTGGATTATTCTTGACAGGAGGGTTCTTCTTAGGTTGAGGTGATTGATAAGCCATAACCTGCTTATTCTTATCAGCTTTCTTCTTTCCTTTACCCTTCTTCTTGTTCACATTTGGCTTGTTACTTCTACCCCCTTGTATAGCAAGAACTTGGGGCGTAGGAGCCTTTGGTGTTAACCCTTTCTCATAATCAATGAGCAGTGCGTGCAATTCACTTACTATCTTCCCCACGCAATGCATATTGAAGTTCCTCACAAAACCATTAAAATCCTTGTTAAGGGATCTATTGATTAAGTTCACAGCCATATCATTGTCATAGGGTTTCTTAAGTGTTTGTAGTTGATCCATGAAACTTTTCATCTTCAACACATGAGCACTCACATGTTCACCATCACCCTGCTTACAACCATGTAGAGCCTCCATCAAATCGTAAATCTCTACATTCGATGGTTTCTCATATAGTTTCTTGAGTTCATCAATCATGTTCATGGGGAAATACTCTTCAAACTGCCTTTGAAGAGGTGTGGACATTGCCCCTAACATCATTGCGGCCATATCAATATGTTCCTTACAATCAAGATTCCATTTGGCCTTAGCAGCTTCAGTAGCTGCCTCGCCTATAGGTTCTTCAGGACAAGGCTTTTTCAAGATTTCAAGTTGACCAGTCACTCGCAGGACTATCCTTAGTGAACGATACCAATCATTGAAATTTTCTGAGCCAGTCAATTTTTCTCGTTCAAAATAAGTTTTGAACACAGAACGAAAGTTGGTGTTATCAGTTTGAGCCATTTCTACAGATAAAGAAAGTTCAAAACATTAGTATTTTTGATAATACAATTTTTCAAAAAAATTAAAATACCCTAGGAAATAATATCCATAGAATAATCTTGAAAACAATGATCCTCCATAAACATAGTTTCATCACATCAGTTGATCTGCTAGTAATGAAAGTATAATATGAGGTAACTTGTCGTACAAGTAATTGGCATAACATTTGTCCAATTCCTAGATATATGGAATTTACAATCACAAAACATTTGTATTGTAAGCATGTTTAGTCCCCATCTTAATGCATTGAGTCCAAGATCTCACTTACTACTCAATTTAAGTCTTCTAATTTAAAAACTGCAAACTCACAAATCCATCACATCAGTTGATCTGCTAGCAATGAATTTATGAAATTTACCTCTCCATTGCAATCTCGCCAAGTTCTCACATGACGTAAATTACAACTTCAAGTGTTCTTAATTAGATGGCATTCGACTTAATTTTATAAGGGTATTAATATTTTGATGTGATCAAAATAATGTATGAAGAAGGATGCATACAACTTCATAACATTGGTTTTACAAAACATTTTTATTACCAATTAGCTAAGAGTAAAATAACAAAGTCTTGATTGAGGTATCGGGTTTACCAATTAAAGAATTACCATCAATTATCATCCACTATATCGTACTTTTGCATAAGCCCGAAAGCTTAATGTTTCGGATAATCATTGTGGAATTGTGGATAATTCACCCTTAAGATGACAGTGTACATGTGATGGTTGTTCGGTAAGTCTAATTTACACACAAACGAGCGTTAAGACAGAATGTTGTCTCTCTAAGGCCACAATTTAATGTGTTGCCATCCTTATACCCATCTTATAGTGTGTAAACTTCGGTCGAGCCTATTTACGTACAAAAACATCAATCAACCAATCCTTTGAAATTTAAACTCTTAAAAACCAAAACAATTTCGCCATTATTTAGTCCGTATTATTTTTCTATTCAAAAAATTACCCTTTTGGTTTATAAACATGTCTAACACAATTAATAAACAAAAACAAGTAATGTACAATAAAAAAATAAAACAACTAAATAAACAAATATACATAATCATAACAATTAAATATGTATAAAACATGTAGCAACATGCAAATCTTATTCAATACTCCTATTAATAATCAAATCTAGGTGTATAACGTATTAATTCAATTGAGGCTTTCTTCTTCATGGAAAAAGAGCCACATACATTGATAAATCGATTGCGTAAGCCAAAATTAAATAAATACCACATAGCATATAATTGATTACTTAATATTGGAGTCTTCCCCAATTCGACATCTATTAATAAATTTACATGTTTCGATATAACTTAACCATTAATTCATATAAACAATTTAAACCATTTAAATTATAACACAATCTAAAAATCCATGCAAATATGCACTTTTTCATGGATTTAGCTTAACAATTAACATATTGCACCAAGATCGTTTACTAAAACGCATAACAATTACATGACATCCTAGGGTTTCTAATCATATTAAAAAATTAAAAACCATAAACCCTAAAACCCTAATAAGGTCAATCGACCCATAAAATATTTTAGGGTTAGGAATCTAACAAATAAACCCTAAAAACATGTAACTAAACGAATCAAGATCCAATTTTTATGCGTTTCGATAATTAATTACACATTATAACGGCTCTAGATGCCACTGTTGGAATTATTATATCATGACATTCATATAAATAAACCAAGTACATCAAAGTGAGCATAACGGAAGCAATTATAACAAGATCGAATAACATGTAATTAATTAATCAATAATTAAATAGTAAACATACCTTTGTAATTCTAGCCCGAACAAGAATCAAAAGCAATCTTCCGGAACAAGAACCCTAATTAGGGTTTATATGGATTTCAAGAATTACCCCTTACCTCTTTTGTAATTCAATCCAAGAATCAAACAATAGTGTGTTTGATTCACGTTCTTGTAAACACGTACTAATTCAAGAAAAAATTTATGCAAGTAATAAACACAAAATCTTTTTAGATCTATGAAAATTGAAAACCCTTAGGGTTTTGTTTGATGGATCGACCAAGGAAAAGAGAGGAGAGAAAAACACCAAGATGTGTGTGTACAAGTTATAAGAAAAACATGCATCTTGGGTTTGCTTATATACTATTCAAAACTTGGAGCTCAAGACACAAAGGAGGTGGGAATACCCCCTTGCCGATCGGATTTGGAGTCCCTAAGAGATTTCCGGAACCTTCTCTTGTTTCCAAATTTTGCCTAGTATTACTTTCCTAATCTTCGTTTAATAGATAATTAGTCATTAATCATTAAATACTAATTACTATTATTTATTTTGTGTTTAATAATTAATTATAACATTTATAAGTAATTATTACTTTTTCTCTTCATACGTACTAGTTATAATACCTGTGCACGCACATGGTTTTTAAAATTTCTTTTTATTATATATTATTATCGATTAAGAAATAAATCACTTAATATATTTTAAATGGTTTAACTTGGTGGACTAAAAATAAAAACCACGTGTATATATGTTATAATCTACATATTATTTTAGGAGAATGTTTTTGGATTAAAATAATATTTTATTATTCAAGCAAAATCACATGATGATACTTGACTTGCATAAGATGTTAGTGATATATGCTTTTAGTTTTGCAAACCCGTGCTATAATTTTACGATGTGTTTTGTAATTATGGTATTTCTTTTACTTATATTTTCGTTAAAATATGTAACATATTTAGATAGCTTTGAAAATTAATTTATTTCCTTGATTATGAGTAACCATCATACCATGTTTATCGATGTACATTTTTGTTTGAAAAATTGTATTTTCATAAGTTTATACTATTTGCTTCTCAAGTTTAGCCATAAAATTATCAAATTAACATACATGCTTACACTGTATCTTCTTTATTACATAAAGAGAAACAAAAAAAAAATATATGTAATGGTAGAATAAGTTTATGTATAATGTATAAGAATAATTTTTCTCTAATACCGAACTATATAAGGAAATTATTATTACTTGCATAAGTAAATTATAAATGCATGAAAAGAATGACAAATAGTACATTCGGAAGTCTTTTAGGATTGTTTGAATCCTTACCGACCTTTCACTTTAGTGAAACTTTCTTCACAATTGGCCTAAATCATCAAGGTTAAAGACACCCATATTTTAGACCGTTAGTTGACACCAATAGTGTTATGACGTTATCAATGACAGCAAACGCTTGCTAAGTTTCATTAACTCATTCAAAGACACCCGTTAAGAATTTATACAATAAAATTTCTCATACAGGCACTAAAACACATCTTTGGTATATCAAAATACATTCATGTATTATCTAAATTAGCAACTCAACTTAATTATACATTCATACCTTGAGAAGGCGTAGAAAATCCTTCCACAACAATCATGTGTTGATCTTAGTCCTCCTCTAAAATATTCACATAACGAATTGCATTACATTTTAGTGTGTGCGATAAGATCATAAAACTGCAAACGCTACTAACATGTTGCATTATAGTGAGGATAACAACAAAGTTAGTCATAACATCAAATAAGAAAACTTCATATTACAACTAAAGGGGTGTTTGGGCTATGCTTAGTAAAGGTGCTTATTGGCTTATTCAATTACCATAATACAATAAGTTTATGATAAAGCTTTAAGCTTTTTTGAGAATCTTAATAAAAAAAATCCCTGAACTCACAACTAATTCTATCATAGCTTAGTGTGTTTATAGTAAAAACACAAATATTAAATGAAGAACTTTTCACTAAAACATTAATAAAAAGTTACTAAAAATTGGTGTGTATAAAAAAATAATAATAAACCATAAAAAAGGGTTACTAAAAAGTAAAACTATCAGTTAGATAAGACATAAATTAAAGTTCTATCGAAGTATCTTTCGGATTCAATTCAGAAGCAAAAAGAGGTTAACACATAAATCATAAGCATAGAAGAATGGTTGTATCTCACATCCGTTATTACCAACTGAATAACATTATCGCAGTCTAGTAACTTAATAACCCGATTAAAAACTATGTATATTTGCTTAATAATTCTCATGTAAATACTTTTAATTTCTTTACAACAGCCAACTATTACGTTTTATTTTTTATTTTTTTATTATTTATTTTTTTTAAATGAAACATCATGCCAATTAATAAAGTTAGGTTATCACCTACATAGTGTTTCTTTTTTTGATTTAGGAGGTGATTGTTATCAAATAACGATTGGGTGATACGTTTTTTTTTTTTTTTTTTTTTTTTTTTTTTTTTTTATTATTATTTTTTTTAAGAGAACACCTTCTAAATTAAACAATGACTATCTAACCTTTTTCTTTTTTTCCTTTCCTGTCCTTTTTTTAAAAAAAATCTTAATTAGCTTTGTATAACGTATTTAACTGACAGACATGTTGAGGTTGAGGTTGATGTTGTTTTTTTTTTTTTAACTTTAACTATTAATATCATGTTGTACAAAATGTACACGTAATGAGCGTTGATAAAGTTAAAATATGCTCTATAAAGTTTTAAAAATGTTTTCATGGATATCCATATATAAATTTCAAATAACAATTCCATGAGTCGTTGTTATAAGAGAATCGCGTATATTTATTTTATTATCATATTAACTCGTGCTTACCATTTGATATTTATATACATGTTAAAAATAATTTAGCTGTATATAATATTCAAACCCGTATACGCATAAATTAAACTTTTAAATAAAATAACATAAGTCTTTATATAAAAAAATATTATAGAAAAATCTAAAACTAACATTAGTTTAAAAAATATTTAACGTGTATTAAAACTAATTCGCATATTTACCAAATTTTGTAATTTTAATGGATGAAAGACTAAAAACTAATACTAATACTCATGTAATTTTAAACAAAGTTAATATTATAAAGTATAAGGGGTATAAAATGTAAGGGGTTATTTGTTTATTTTTTAAAGTTATTAAAAAACATGAAAACTTGTAATTTTACACTTACCTCTATATAATTTATTTAAAATTCAACCATCAAAGTTTTATTAATTACTTCATCTTTTTTTAAGTTTTTGTTTTCATAAATTTGACACTTATATTTTTATGCAATTTTTTTCTTAACCAAATTTCTCCACCAAATTTATTAAGTTTGACCAAAATCAATTTAATTTTGACTTTCTATTGACCAATCATATTGTTCGATTTGGCCTACGTGGCAAAATCGAGCTTTCCTATTGGTCTAATTTTTTTTTAATAAGAAGGGATTTGTTAAAACACTCAGAAATGATGTCATTCTTTTAATATATAAAAGATTGTGTGCAATCCCGTGATCTCAAGTTCGATCCTAACACACGACTATTACAATTTTGTCTATAAAACCAACACCAAGATCCTTCTCTTCCGCCATATCAAAAACACGGCTTGCATTCTCAATAGATCCACATTTCACATACATATCAACCAAAGCAGCCATTATCCCTCTCTTCAAACCAAACCCATTACTCACAACATAATCATGCACTCTTACACCCGTCTCGCGTGCACCCGCTTTAGCACAAGCCGTCTGATCATTCGGCTTCACACCCTCGAGTGCAATGGGAGATGGTAGTCCAAGTAACCACATCCTTCTCCTCCACACCTCTCCAAACCTCAACCCCGCTACCAACCTCTCCCGCTACCATCAACCCGTTAATCAAACAGCTCCATGTCGACCCATATCTCACCCCCATCCCCTCAAATAACTCCACACCCTTCTCCCATTGCCCAACTTTACAATACCCATCAATCAAAATTGAACCACTAAATGATTTGACAGACACTTCACCAAATTTGTACGCTGGAATTGTTAGCGGAACATGAAAAAGACTTAATTGACCCAACTGTAGATTTGAAACTGCAACTTTGAAGACTTGAGTTGACCAAATACACCATTAGCTAGCAGTATTTTGTCTCTTTTACCCATGTAGGACTCGAAATGTAAACTAAGTTTTCAAAAACGTAAGTAGAGGTTCATGATGTGTGATCGTTATTCTTATGGATCTGTTAGATTGGCCTCCTTCTATATATCAGTAGAACGAACGGGCCAAATGGTGAGGACTTTTTTAAGCCTTTGGCGAGGGCATGTCCTCGCTAAAGTATTTGACTTTATTTTTTAAGAGTTGCTTTTCATCTATTATTAATCAGACTCACTCATCAAAACATATATTTGTGCTTTTCTTTATATTGTTACCACTTGAAATTAACGTAAATTACGTATTCATCGTATTGTGGGGTGCTTGGTTGTGGTCTTGTGATGCTAACGACCAATGGTAGTTTGTAATCCGAGACTAGGTAGTGAAGCATTAACCACAAAACTAGTGAGAACGGATTTAACTAAATGACATAATGTCTAGAACATTTATTGTTGTTACAACACAAACAAGATTCAAACTGCAATTTCTTAATTCAATTTCTTTGTAAATGACATAATAAAAAGTTGAGAAGACATATTATTTGTTGATGCTAGTCATGCTTCCAGAATAAACTTTTGCAATTATCCTTAGATATGAGGATGCACCCAACAACAAATACATTAACTTCAAGATATTGTAAGCATATACAATAAAGTATATAAGCAAGCAAAATTTTGTTTTTTTTTAACAATGTGGGACTACAAGCTTAGTTGTTAAGAAAGAGTAACTGATGACGTATAGTCTATATTTGGGCCACGAGCCCAAATGATAAACATTACTTGACCCAAACCCACCATGAGTGGGCTATTATAACGAATAATGGGCCATAATAATAACGGCTTGGGCTCACGAAGCCCAAAGCCCAACCAAACTTAACCGGGTATGCGATAAGAATTACCTATTCATAGAATAGATATCCTTACCCCGGATAAGCATTACGTATGCGAAAAGTAAGGAGCAAGAAACCTACACGGTTTCAGCCCCTATATAAGGAATGACATCCCTCATTCAAAGGTATGATATACAACCCTAAAACTCTCTACGAGAACCCTAAATCGATTACTTACTCTCACGCCGGAGTCTAATCGGGGGAGACAATCCCTTGATAAGCCTAACGGTGTTGTCTTATTTTCTTAGTACGCAGGTAATAAGTGCTAAGGAGTGAATTGGTACGAGAGCATAAGCCCATAACCAGGTACGCCCAACTTTTGTATCAACAAGTGGCGCCATCCGTGGGACCCTACTACGAACTAGAATGACGAAACATAAGAATTCGAGCCAGCGGACTCCGCAGTCAGAAAAACGTGACCATCAGAGGAAGAATCAACAAGATCCAACCTCTAGACAAGTCGCTGGGACAACCAGCACACCGGCAGGAACAACCCCACCTCGTCTAGCAGTAGAACTACCTATAAGAACTACTCAAGTCACACCAGTGGTCCCAAGCGTTGAGGAACTCCAACGCACCCTCTTCACCACTCCTCATCAGGCTACACCCGCAGTGAACAACACTGCGCCGCCAGGCGCGCCTGAACGAAACAGGGCGCCTAACACTGAGGCAGAAATTCTTGCAACAGCTGAGGACGCACCTGATTTAACTTTGGGAAACTTTGTATCCCAAAATTATGAAACACTAACCGCCCTCATGCAAGAAGAAGCAACAAGAAGAGCAAGCGCGGGACTACAAGCCCGACTCAATTTTGGTCCTGAACGCGAACCATCACCATTGCGTCACCCACGAGGAAGACGCGCAGAACGTACCACTATCCGTGATAGGTTGGGTACGATATCTGATTCACAATACTCAGGAGACAACGAGAGACGCACCAATGTCCACTCCAGACTTGGCAGTCGGGGAATACAAGATCGATTAGGGCCTCAACATTCGCCAAGCCAAGGATCTTCCAAACCTGGGGGTAGGAGGATTCTAGACAGATTGGGGGGAAGAAGATCCCCAAGCAGAGATCCCTCAAGCTCTTCTTCTGAAAAAAGCCAGCGCAAGCGCCAAAAAAGAGACTACCCTTCTTCCAGCGACTCCTCGGACAACGAGGATAAAGAAACAGGACACTGGAAGTCAAGAGGAAGACGTCGCGAGGAAGAGAATGAAGATATGTCCCTCCCATGGCGACGCCAGAAAATTGATGCGTTTACACGGCGCATCAGCGATTACTCAGATCGCAAACACAGGCGCATGCCCGCTAATGTGAAAACATATGATGGAACAGGTGATCCTGACGATCACCTAAAAATTTTCGAATCAGCCGCAACCATCGAAAATTGGCCACAGCCTGTGTGGTGCCACATGTTTAATTCCACGTTAGTAGGAAACGCGCGCACATGGTTTAGCAAACTCCCACGTAGGAGCATCGGTGGATTTGAGGAACTACGGAAAGCATTCCGCCTCAACTTCACCCAGCGAAAGAAGTGCGCTAAAAACCCCGTGGAGCTAGCAAGAGTGAAACAGCGTCAAGGGGAATCAACCAGCGCTTTTATGGAACGTTTCAAAGATGAGTGCATACAAGTTAAAGCATGTCCTGAAATCCTAAAAATTTCAGGGTTCATGAATGGGATCAATAACCCAGAACTCATCCGCAAGCTGAATGACAAAGTTCCACAAACCTTTGACGAGTTAACAAAGCGCACTAGATCCTTTATACAAGGAAAAGCAGCTGCTGCGGATAGCAGAAAAGGTTATTCAAACTATAGACAACAAGAACAGCCGCGGAGACAATCCAATGAGCAGAATAACAACCGCAGCAGGAATTATCGCAGTGGAAGAGACAACGATAAATATACTCCTCTCACTAAGACTCCGAGAGAAATATTTATAACAGAAGGTGCGAACTTCCCAAAACCACCACCAATGCGCACTGCAGAAGAAAAGCGCCTAGGTAGTGGATACTGCGAGTACCACGGCCAAAAAGGCCATACAACTAACGAGTGCGTCCAACTAAAACAACTAATTGAAAAGCTAGTTAGAGAAGGCAGGATGGACCACCTCGTAATGAACATCAAGGAAGGAAAAGATAAACAGAGAAACGGGGGTAAGAAAGAACCCCCAAAGGAAAAAGCTGATACTATATACATGATACAATCATGGCAACACAAGATAAAGCAAAAAGTCAGCCAAAAATTCTCTCCAGAAAAAGAGATATCCTTCCTTACTATAGCTGCGGACAACGCAGTCATGGAGCCTCTAACCATTGAAATACATACAGGGGGACATGACATCCACCGCATGTACATTGATGGTGGAGCATCCGCGGACATCCTGTACGATCACTGTTTCAAAAGACTGCGACCTGAAATCCAAAGTCAATTGATACCAGCTACAACGTCATTAACAGGATTCACAGGAGAAAAGATTTGGCCCATGGGGCAGTTACGCTTGTTGGTGGTCGTAGGAGATGAACAACACTCAACCGCAACATGGATAAACTTTATGGTAATAAAGTCTCCTTCACCATACAATGGTATCATTGGAAGACCGGGAATATCATCCATGCGCGCGGTACCATCCACAGCGCACAGAATGCTTAAATTCCCAGTGGAAGGAGGAGTTGTCACTCTCTATAACACAACAGTACCACCAAGAGAATGCATCGCAGTAACAACTGAAGCAGAGACTATTCCAGAACAGCGCACGGAAAAAATGCCAAATTTAAAAGTCGCTATTCACCCAGATTATCCGGAGCAACAAGTTTCGATTGGAGGATCTTTATCTGACAAAGGTAAAGCAGCCGTATGCGCACTCTTGCAAAAGAACCTAGACATCTTTGCATGGGAACCAAAGCATATGACGGGAGTACCGCGCTCTATCACAGAACATAAGCTACAAATCCGACAAGGATACCCTCCAATACGACAAAAGAAGCGCGGCCAGGCCCCAGATCGTGCAAAGGCTATTCTGGAAGAAGTACATAAGCTCGTAGACGCAGGCATCATGCGCGAAGTATATTATCACGACTGGCTTTCTAACCCAGTCATGGTAAAAAAGAGTGATGGCAGTTGGAGGATGTGCGTGGACTTCACAGACCTCAACAAAGCATGTCCGCAGGACTGCTATCCACTGCCGGAGATAGACTGAAAGGTCGAGTCCTTGTGCGGATACCCTTTCAAATGCTTCCTAGATGCATATAAAGGGTATCATCAGATCCAGATGGCAGTGGAAGATGAAGAAAAAACGGCTTTCCACACCAGTCAAGGAGTATACTGCTACACAAAAATGCCTTTTGGCCTGAAAAACGCAGGCGCGACATACCAACGACTGGTGGACACAGCTTTCGAAAAACAAGTAGGCCGCAACTTGGAAGTCTATGTTGACGACCTTGTCATCAAAAGCCATACAGAGGACAAATTGGTGCGCGACATCGAGGAAACATTCAGAACATTGGGGCGAATAAACATGAAGTTGAATCCCAAGAAGTGCACCTTTGGCGCAACTGAAGGCATGATCCTCGGATATTTGATAGAGCCCAATGGAATCAAGCCTTGCCCAGAGAAGACAAAGGCTGTTATTGATCTCCCCTCCCCGCGCACACTCAAAGAAGTCCAGTCATTAAATGGAAAGTTAGCAGGGCTAAACCGCTTCTTATCTAAGTCAGCAGACAAATCTCTTCCCCTCTTTAAAACACTCACGAAGTGTACAAAAAAGGGAGACTTTCGCTGGACTACCGAAGTGGAGGAAGCTTTTCAACAATTTAAAAACCATCTGGCATCTCTTCCCAAACTCGTCGCACCACGATCAGGGGAAGAACTAATCATGTACTTATCGGCAACCCATGGAGCAGTCAGCGCCGTACTATTGACAGATAGGAACTCCGTCCAGACACCCATATATTTCGTAAGCAAAGCCCTAAAGAAAACAGAGACTAACTACAGCGCTATGGAAAAGCTGGTCTTGGCTCTAGTATTCGCAGCCAAAAGATTGCGCAGATACTTTCAAGCGCATCCAATAGTTGTAATCACTGATCAGCCAATTAAACAAGTCATCTCTAAGTCTGACGCATCAGGACGCTTACAAAAATGGAGTGTACTGCTAAGTGAGTATAACATCTCATACAGACCGCGCACTGCAATCAAAGGACAAGTCCTAGCCGATTTTATCGTGGAGAAGCCAGATAGCGACAGCCCGACATCTGCGGCTAAAACAGATTTACAGGAACCCTGGATTCTGTTCACAGATGGGTCTTCATGTGTAGAAGGATCAGGCGCAGGCCTTATTCTTACAAATCCAGAAGGTATGGAATTCACCTATGCGCTACGCTTTGAATTCACAGCCACAAACAATGAGGCAGAATACCAAGCCCTACTAGCCGGACTGCGCATTGCAATCCAAATGGGTGTTCGCAACCTAGAAGCAAATGTAGATTCGCGACTAGTTGCTAACCACGTGCTAGGTGAATATGAAGCCAAGGATGAACACATGACCCAATACCTGGAAAAGACAAAATCTTTGATCAAAAACTTTGATAGGTTCACAATAAAACAGGTGCCTAAAGGAGATAACAGGAAGGCGGACGCACTCAGCAAGATTGCATCCACAAGCTTCGCACACCTCTCAAAACAGGTATTGGTAGAAACCCTAAAAAACAAGTCAATCTTGGAAAGGGAGATAGCAACGGTGATAGAGGAACAAGACCCTACATGGATGACACCTATCATCGAATTTATTAGCAAGGGAATCCTACCCCAAGATCATAAAGACGCTCGCAGAATACGGCGCATGGCGCAACGATTTGAATTACGCGACAACGTACTCTATCGACGGTCTTTTTTACAGCCATGGCTCAGATGCGTTGGACCCCTTCAAGCAGACTACGTACTCCGCGAAATTCACGCTGGATCATGTAGTATGCACTCAGGGCCACGATCCGTGGTGGCAAGCGCTCTAAGGTCAGGATACTATTGGCTAACAATGCATCGCGATGCACGCGATCTGATAAGAAAATGCAGCAATTGCCAAGTACATAGACCAATTCCGCGCCGACCACAAGAAGAGCTAACACCAATTACCTCACCATGGCCATTTTACAAATGGGGTATTGACATCGCAGGACCTTTCCCTATCGCAGCTGGAGGAGTAAAGTTCCTCATCGTAGCCATAGACTACTTTACAAAGTGGATCAAAGCAAAAGCGGTGGTGAACATCACGGGAAACCAAGTCAAACGCTTTGTTTGGGACAACATTGTCTGTCGCTTCGGACTACCGGGCGCGATCATATCAGACAACGGAAAACAATTCTGTGATAACCCATTCAAAGATTGGTGCGCACAATTGAACATCACGCAACACTTTGCTTCAGTCAAGCACCCACAAACCAATGGCCTAGTTGAGCGCGCAAATCACAGTTTAGGCGAAGGAATAAAAGCGCGCCTTGACAGACACAAAGGAAGATGGGTAGATGAGCTCTCGCATGTCTTGTGGGCGCATCACACAACAATCACAACCAGTACTGGCGACACGCCATTTTCCCTAGTCTATGGAACAGAAACCGTCATACCAGCTGAGATAGGAATGCCAACTATACGCACAGCAGAGGTCAACGTCACGACAAATGACGAGGAACGGCGCATAGACTTAGACATACTGGAAGAAAGACGCGAACGCGCAGCTATACGCGAAGCAAAGGCCAAGGCAAAAATGAAGAAGTATTATGATGCAAAAGTCAAACACACTTCATTCAGACCAGGAGACTTTGTTTACCGCGTCAACGACGCGAGCCACGCAGAAGACACAGGCAAGCTCGGACCTAAATGGGAAGGACCTTACGAGGTCACAGACGCGCTCGGCAACGGCGCATACAGACTGCGCGATATGGAAGGCCAAGACCTAGCGCGCACCTGGAACATCTGCAATCTTAAAAAATGTTACTTCTAGGCTACGGCCCTTACACAGACATTCTCGCATCCTATGTGATGCCCAATAAATGTTTGTTCTTTTTCCTTCCTAGGAATCGTATTTTTCTATTTTCTTTAAAAACTTGCAAGTATCAATAAAATGTTATGGTTTTTAGCTAACTCCATATCGTATTTTACTTTATTGCATACATAACAAATGTCAATATTGTTATCTTATATTTTCATTGCCTACATGGCGTGCATGCACCACTTAAAGACCCACGAAGGCATAAAGGATAAGTTAACCTACTAATTCACTTGTTGAGTAAGAGGGCTGCAAACCCATCAACATAGGATCACGTATCCTTGCTAAGCGCCTTACCCTTGAGACGTCAAGGTAAGTTTCGCGTTCGCACCCCACGACGGATGCGCACATACTAAGTACACTGTACAAGCTTAGCAAATAACGAGCCAAAACACTTGGTCAAAAAAAAACCAAAAACTTCGCAGATAATGCAAGTATCTCTTAAAGTCACGCACTTAAAAAACTTGGTTAAATAATTTCTGGCAAACAATGCAAGTATATTTTAAGTCACGAACTTAAACAAAATATTATCTTATTCATAAGTTATGTACAAAAATTACAAGGCAAAAAACATAAACATACAACAAGCCTATATGTTATGGCGATGCTCAGGACTCTCCTCCGGAGCGGCGGAACTCCCCGCTTCCTACAGCTTCCTCAAAGTTATGGCATCCTGCATAGACACGGTTGGAACGCTTACAGGCACACCATCTGACCTAGGGATGTGTGCAGCGCCAATGCCACACATCACTGCCTTGCCCTTGATACCCTTCTTCACAGCAACCCTCTGCTCATGTCGCTCTAGCACTTCTTTCAAGGGAATCTCCCTCTCAATTGCAAAGGGTTTGAGAATATCGCGAGGACGCGCGAACACGGAAACTTGAAGCTGCGAAACATCAGGTTTCAGATAGTAATCTGATTCCCCCTCCGCATTATCCCCAAGATGGCGCTGCAATGTCAACCCTGCCATCAGCACATCTATGGGGTCATCTTGATCGCGCTCCAGCCTCCCAATGTGCGGTAACTCAAGGACCTTTAGCCCCGCCATTGCTTGCAGCAGCTCATCATAAGCTGTAGGGCGGTACCCAGGGACTTCCGCCAAGTCCTTCTCCAGCAGCTTGGCCTCATGGAGATCCTCCATAGCCTGGGATCTGCCACGCGCCATCGCGCAATGAACTACCTTCCCAAAGGCGTCTACTACCTCTAGGGACTCTAGCACGCCCATAGCTGCCAGGCGCAGTCCATGACTAATCAACCACCTACATTCACGAAGACAATCCGTGTAAATACAAAAGCATAGCGATAAAATTATTATGAAGACAAGTAAACAAAAATACCTGCGCTCAGCAATAGTAGACATCAAGTGTGGATACAGCTCCTCGTCATACTCTATACTGAGGGCGCGCAGCTTCTCCTCTTGCAACGCAATCGTCTTCTCCATGCGCTCCTGGAACTCTTGGACGCTGGCACGATGCTCAGCCCTCTTCTCATCAAGATATGCCACTGACCAGGTCGCTTTAGCCTTTATCTGCTCAAGCTTAGCCCTTGCATACCTAAGGTCGGCTAGCATGCTCACCTTATCCCCAGCGATCTTTTCAGCATACGCCCGCGAAGCCTCCAACTCCACTTGCGCATTAGCCAACTGTGCACGGAGTTCCACCAACTCCTCCTCCTTCTGGGTAAGAGCACTGCTCTCCCCAACATACTTCTCTTTTAGCTGCGCCACCAGCACAGCTTGGCGCGCAGCGGTCGCAGCCAGCTCATCCATTAGCTGCTGCGCCTCGCCACCATCAGCAACCTTGGCTTTCCCCTCCCTGTTTTCATTCTGTGGAGAGGAAACCTCATCAACGAAGACCCCATCATTCTTCGCAGCATCATCCCTACGCAAAAAAAACAATTAGTAAATATTACAACAAGTAATATGATAAAAAAAGGGGAGAAAGATGATAAAAACGCAGACACTTACAGAAACGGAGAAACATCATCAACCTTCAACCGTGCGCCAGAAGTAGATGTCTCTTCCGCATTAGACTCCGCGTCCCTGATGACGTGTCGACGCCTCTTTCTGGTGCCACTGCCTCCAGCCTCTCCCTTGCGCTTAACATTCTGCGCAACTTCCTCTTTCAGCACCTCCTCAGGATTAAGGATTTTTATGCTATCAGACGATCCCGATTGCGCCTCCTTGTGCGCCACCTCCACAGTGGGCGTCACCTCCACAGTGGGCGCCACCTCCACATCAGGCGCCACGCTCTGAACAGGCGTCACTTGGAGCGGTGGTGTGTTCTCAGGAACCGCCTCTGGCAGGGCGGTCAAACGACCCTCTGTCGCCTCCAGTAGGGGCGGCTCACCTTCCCTCAGAGGGCGCACCCCTATAGTTACCAGCTTCGGCTTGTCCAGCTTCACCACAGCAAATAGATCCATCTCTGCGCACATCAATAAAGCAAGAAAGAAAAAAGGATTAGTTATTAAAAGCGCACATACACAAAAGACTTACAAAGCTTGAAGTAGAAGGGATGAACACCCACCCCGGCCATCCTCACTCAGGAAAGTAGGCACCTCATCTGCAGCGCCAAAATAAGCGCGGCTCAACCCCATATGTACCAAAAACTCCTCCGGATAGGGGTTAATGGCCAGTCGGTTGGCATCTAAAGTCTGCGCATCAACTAGCCTGTAGGAGTTGGGTGCGGGGCGCCCATCCCTTGGCAATGTATCCTGAGTATAAAACTCATAGGGAAAAGGAAAGACCACGTCATCAACCAGAAAGAAGTACTCCCTCCAATTCTTTAGGGCGTCAACTTTCTCTGTATAACACTGAAGCGCCCCCTGACGCTTCGCAAAAGAAACCCAACCATTTGACCACGTCGTGTGGTAAAAGGAGCGGAACAAGGCCACGGTCGGTTCTATCACGAGTAAACGGCAGTTTACTTGAAAATTCGACACCTTAGCCGCACCTATACAGTGCAGCTGAGAGATGTGAAGGCGATAATGATTGAGCAAATCGCTCAGAAAAATAGATATGGGGACGCGATGATTCGCGTACTCAAAGAATTTTTTGTATAAACCTATTTTTCCTTCGGGGAAATCAGCTATACATGCGTCCACATCTGGTGACTCTGGATGGACATCCAGAGGCACAAAATAGTCAGACGCAAATTCAGTAACATCCTCAATGGACATCGCAGAGCGAAAATCCTCCAATTGAGCAACCATCTTCATCAAATACGAAGGAAGACGCACACAAATTACCTACGAAAATGAAATATTTTCTTTGCAATAAGCTTTCAAGAAAGGTGAATAGTAAGTGTGTGTTTTACTGTGTGATTGTAAAAAGTGGGGCGATCACTCTTATATAGGGAGTGGTAAAAACCCTAGTTTGTCTCCACGTGGAACCCACTCACAAAAACGTTTGGCTGGAGTAGAACGGGTACATGCACTTTTTCCCGATTTTCGAGGGCTACGTGGACACTTCCCCCGATTTTCAAGGTATCCATTTATGGTTAGGTGCATTGCACTTAAAAAATAGGCGGTAATATTTTCTTGATTTCCCGCCACGCTTACCGCTGATAATATTAAGTCTAGTATCCGCGGCTACGAGCCGCGCACACTAGACTGGGGGGACATGATGACTTATAGTCTATATTTGGGCCACGAGCCCAAATGATAAACATTACTTGACCCAAACCCACCATGAGTGGGCTATTATAACGAATAATGGGCCATAATAATAACGGCTTGGGCTCACGAAGCCCAAAGCCCAACCAAACTTAACCGGGTATGCGATAAGGATTACCTATTCATAGAATAGATATCCTTACCCCGGATAAGCATTACGTATGCGAAAAGTAAGGAGCAAGAAACCTACACGGTTTCAGCCCCTATATAAGGAATGACATCCCTCATTCAAAGGTACGATATACAACCCTAAAACTCTCTACGAGAACCCTAAATCGATTACTTACTCTCACGCCGGAGTCTAATCGGGGGAGACAATCCCTCGATAAGCCTAACGGTGTTGTCTTATTTTCTTAGTACGCAGGTAACAAGTGCTAAGGAGTGAATTGGTACGAGAGCATAAGCCCATAACCAGGTACGCCCAACTTTTGTATCAACAGTAACAAAGCAAATTGTTGTTTAGAGATCTTAATCTATATCGTGTGTGATCTTTCTATTATTTTTTTCTTAGAAAGCTATTAGAAATTTGATACCAAACTCAAATACGGTTAATTAGTGGCACAACAATCTTTTTTTTTTTTTTTTTCTTCTTTTGAAGCTATGAGAAAACTGATACCAAGCTGAGATATGGTCTTTAGTTTATCATCAAAGTGTATAGGTGCTACCATTGTTTTTTGGTATCAAGTATTGTATATAGAGATGCTACAGAAATACTTGAAGTGAAAATGTGGGAAGAGCGATTGTAATTGTTGCAAAGTGGTTGAGTGGTTTAAAAGACCTGTTTCCCGTAGTGTATGATTTTAAGTACGCTAAGTGTACGGCTGATTATAAAGTTGTTGGAATATTGTGTCATAAGAACAAAGTGCATTTATACTCATTAAAAACAGGAAATTGTAAGAATATGAATGGTTTTCTTTATGTTTGTCCCGGCCAATGGTTCTTGTGTTGATACAATTGCGTGATAATTAAGGATATAGGTACAATCAACCCATACCTCTAGCAAAAACAAAGTTATAAGCAACTAAGGATTATAAATTAATGATCTTGATTTTATACAATTTCAAGAAGACTAATAGTGAAAGTATAACATGTTTAGTTCAAATAATAGTAATTGTAGTAAGGTGAAAAAAATTTAAAATAAAATAAAATAAATTAAAAATCCGTGCATCACGATGTAGTGGCTTTACAAAAACGATAGTTAGGGTATTACGAAGTTGTGATGATTGACAGTGAAAGGTACTTGTTAGTCAATAAATGTTGTTTAATATTCATCACAATATTATATAACATGTAAACATAATATACACTAGTTCATGCAAATAAATGACTAGTAAATCTATATATGGCATTGCGTAACAAAATATGAATTACAGTATTCAAAAGCTACAAATTTTCTTACCTTATACCACCTAATTTTTCGTACTTTGGCGTGTACAATTCATTTCAATCAAATTTAACTGTCTGGGTTATTATAACCATATTAGTAGCTTGTTTGGTTTATACTTTGTGATATATTAATTGTATCTTTGAATGAGGTGATATCAGGCTAACATTAGTTATACGTGTTGTACCTTTAGTTTTATTGTTTGTAATTTTAAAATTGTTGTTTTTTGTGGTTTTGAATAGTTTGTATAATATGTTTTATTATTTGTATTGCTTAATTTAAGTTTAAAAATGTCTTAGTGACATTTAATAGAGGAAAATGCATTCTTCTATTATATATAGTTAAAATGATAAGGTAAAAGTAAGAAGGGAAAAAAAAGTTGAGAACATATATTGACTATTGATGGTCGCAAGACAAGTGGGGTTTTTGTGTTTTAACACTGATGCCTACGCACACCAACAACAAATATACTAATTGCAACCTATGTGAAGCACATGCACTAAGGTATGTAAGCAAGCCAAAGTTTGTTTCTTAGACGAATGTGGCATTACAAAGTACTCACCCCTAATTTTTTTCCCAAGAAGCAGGCTATACAAAAGTAACTTCAGAAATCTAAGAAATCTGAAAAAGGATGATACAAAACTAATTTCCTTTACATTCAACGAGTTGAATGAGCACATACCTTATTGCAGAGACAGACCCAGAATTTTAAAGCGGGTGTTGCACAACTGCCATTAGGGTTAACTATAAGTTACACCATAAAAAAAAAAAAAAAAAAAAAAAAAAAATAGCAAAATAAAATTTTATGGGGTTGCCCATAGTAAAAATCGATAATTTTTGAAAACTTTTACACTTCGTGATCTAAAATCGAGTGTAGCCTGTGCCACACCAAGCGCCAATGTAGGTTCGTCCGTGCCTTATTGTGAATGTATAGCAATTTTTGTGTGGATTTCTAATTCGTTTTTTCTTATTGGATGATTATAACGCTTCAATTTAATCACATATCAACATCTACATTTCTAGCACAGTAGCACCATGATCCACACCATACCAACAGATGCCAAGTTATAATGCAGCACCTGAAATTAGCAAAAATCATGTATTCATCATGTTAGGGGGTGCTTGGTCGTGGCCTTATGGGTAAGAAAGGGTACGGGTAACGGTCGATGGTGATTTGTAATCGAACACTAGGTAGAGAAGCATTATCCATAAAATTGGTGAGAATGAATTTAACTAATTACTAGCTACACTAACATAAAAAACATTTTAATGTTCAAAATCACATACTTTAATTTCTGGAACATTTTGTTTTTGTTACAACACAAATAAGATTCAAACTGCATTTTCTTAATTCAAATTTTATTCAATGTAGTAAGGTAAAAAGGAGTTGAGACGATATATTATTTGTTGATAACCATCATGCATCCAGAATAAACTTTTGCATTTATCCTGAGACATGAGGAAGCACCAACAACACATACATTAATTTCAACTTGTGGTAAGCATTTACAGTAAAGTATATAAGCAAGCAAAATTTTGTTTCTTTGACCAATGTGGGACTACAAGCTTAGTTGTTAAGAAAGAGTAACAAAGCAAATAGTTGTTTCGAGATCTTAATCTATATCGTGTATGATCTTTCTATTACTTTTTTCTTAGAAAGCTATTAGAAATTTAATACCAAACTCAAACACGGTTAATTAGTGGCACAACAATTTTTTCTGCTTCTTCTTTGGAAGCTATGAGAAAACCGATACCAAGCTCAGATACGGTCTTTAGTTAAACATCAAAGTGTATAGGTGCTTCCATTGTTTTTTGGTATCAAGTATTGTATATGTAGATGCTACAGAAATACTTGAAGTGAAAATCAGAAAATGTGGGAAGAGCGACAGTAATTGTTACAAAGCGGTTGAGTGGTTTAAAACACCTTTTTGCCATGGTGTATGATTTTAAGTATGCTAAGTGTTTACAAAGTTGTTGGAATATTATGTTGGGAGAAAAAAGTAGACATATACTAATTAAAAACTGAAAACTGTAAGAATATCAATGATTTTCCTCATGTTTGTCCCAACGGTTTTTGTGTTGATACGATTTCGAGATAATTAAGGATATAGGTTTAATCAACCTATACCTCTAGCAAAAACAAAGTTATAAGTAACTAAGGATTATAAATTAATGATGTTGATTTGATACAATTTCAGAGAACACAAATAGTGAAAGTTTATACATGTTTAGTTCAAATAATGTTTAATTGTAGTAAGGTGGGGAAAAAAATTGTGAACATAACAAACTTTTTAATGTCCAAAATCACATAATATCCTGAACATAAAAAAGATTCAAAATGCGTTTTCTTTGTTCAACTAATATTAATTATACATAGTAAGATTCAAAATCACACCATACGTAAATTTTTGCATTTCACCACATGTGATGATGCACCAACAACATAATTAGTATTGATTCGAGCATGTGTAATGCATATACAATAAGGCATATAGGCAAGCAATTTGTTTGACGAATGTGGGATTATAAACCTAGTTATTCAAAAAGAGCAACGAAGCAAACGGTCTATAGTCTAGCATTAACACAATAACGATATCTGAACTTTTAAAACTTACATCACAAATCACATGTTGTATTTTATAACTTTTGGTACCCATAAAAAAGCGGAAACTAATTCATAAAACTATATCAAAGTGTCCGTCTATTCAAAGATAGAATAATTTTCTTGGTTATTTTTTGTCGCTTACTATTTAGCCGTTTGTAATATAATATATTCTATAAAATAGGTAGTGTAAGTTCTTTTTAGTTAAATGGAAAAAGAAGTGGCTGATAATTTTTTATTTGATATTTACTTTTGTTTTAAGTTATCTTTTGATAGTGTAGTATTACGAAAAAACTTCATGTAACGGGGTACAAAAAGTTGACAACATATATTGACTATTGAATGTATCGGGATGCTGGTGTTTTTGTGTTTAAACACCAACGCCTAAGACACACCAACAACAAATACACCAAACCCAACCTATGTGAAGCATATGCACTTAGGAATATAAGCAAGCCTAAGTTTGTTTCTAGAACCAATGTGGGACTACAAACATTGTGTTCACCCTTATTTTTTGAGTAAATTACATGAATGGTCCCTGTGGTTTGACGAAAATTTCACCTGCCGTCCCTCAAACTTAAAAGTTGCATGTATGGTCCTTGTCACTGCCAAAGAATAACATGAATGGTCCCTCAAACTAACTGTTGTTATTTTTTTCCGTTAGTACATTTGCACTGTTAGTCCTTTAACGACCGTTTGCAACAAACATTTGCACCGTTAGTCCTTTCACACATTTTTGTCTGTTTTTATACGTTTTCGTCCGTTTTTATACGTTTTTGCCCATTTTCTTATGTTTTCATCCATTTTTCTTACGTGTTTGTCTGGTTTTCTTACGTTTCTTTCGTTTTCATACGTTTTCACCTAGTTTCCTACATTTTCATCCGTTTTTCTTACGTTTTTGTCCGTTTTTCCAGTTTTTATACATTTTAGCCCGTTTTCTTATATTTCCATCCGTTTTTATACGTTTGTATCCGTTTTCGTTCATTTTTATACGTTTTTTTCCTGTTTTCATGCGTTTTTGTCCAATTTTTGTTAGTTTTTATAAGTTTTTGTCCGTTTTTCTTACGTTTTTGCCTAGTTTCTTACATTTTCATCTGTTTTTCTTACGTTTTTGTCTGTTTTTCTTACGTTTTTTCATTTTCAGACATTTTTGTCCGTTTTTTCTTACATTTTGTCCCTTTTTTATGTTTTATTTCCGTTTTCATATGTTTTTTCCTAAATATGTTTAAATTTGGTTTTCTTATATTTTTTTTATTTTTCTTATAATTTTTTTCCTATATATCTTTAAAATTTATAAGAAAACCAAATTATTAGGAAAAAAATTATAAGAAAAAGAATTATAAGAAAACAAAAATTTATAAACCAAATTATAAGAAAAACGTATGTAAATGGAAAAAACGTAAGAAAAACGTATAAAAATAGACAAAAACGGATACAAACGTATAAAAATGGATGAAAATGCAAGAAAATGGGTTAAAACATATAAAAATGGACAAAAACGTATGTAAACAGAAAAAACGTAAGAAAAATAGACAAAAACGTAAGAAAAACGGATGAAAACGTAAGAAAATTGGCGAAAACGTATAAAAACAGACGAAAACGTATAAAAATAGACAAAAACGTATGAAAACTAGAAAAACGTATGAAAACTGAAAAAAAGTAAAAAAACGGACAAAAATGTAAGAAAAACGGATGAAAATATAAGAAACTGGGTGAAAACGTATGAAAACGGAAAAAACGTAAGAAAAACAGACAAACACGTAAGAAAAATGGATGAAAACGTAAGAAAATGGGCGAAAACGTATATAAACAGACGAAAACGTATAAAAACAGACAAAAACGTATGAAAAGACTAACGGTGCAAATGTTTGTTGCAAACGGTCGTTAAAGGACTAATGGTGCAAATGGACTAACGAAAAAACTAACAACGGTTAGCCTAAGGGACCATTCATGTTATTCTTTGGCAGCGACAGGGATCATACATGCAACTTTTAAGTTTGAGGGACGGTAGGAGAAAGTTTTGTCAAACCACAGGGACCATTCATGTAATTTACTCTTATTTTTTTTTTCTTTGCATGTTGCAGACTACAATTGTGTGGACTTTACAAAGTGAGGATTATACAAAAATAACTTTATAAATCTAATTATTCTCAAAAAGAATGATAATAAACTAATTTCCTATGCATTCAGTGAGTTGAATGAGCACATAGGTTATTGGAAATGTTTACAGACCTGTTTGACGTGGTGTATGCTTTTTCCCAACTGTTCATGTGTTGATACGATTTCGAGATAATTAAGGATATACAGTAGGTATAATGAACAACCTAGATCTCTAGAAAAAAACAAAGTTATAAATAACTAAGGATTATAAATTAATGATCTTAACTTGATATGATTTCGAGAACAAAAAGAGTGAAAGTATATACATGTTTTGGATATGCTGCAACCATCATCAGGTGGCCATGGAAACGAGTACTACTCAAAGATATGATCAATGCCCACCTTCATCATCAGCCTTATGTAATTCATATGGGTGGCAGTAATCATCAAGTAAATTATTGGACTAATCTAATGTTGATATAAATAATACAGATTGGGTAAATTCCTTTGCCGTCTGCAAGAAGAAGACTTAGCACTTCTGATTCTTTCCGCGTAATCTTAAAATAGAACATATGATAGCTTCTTGTAGACGGCTGTGACTGGCTCTTAGCCTCTCTAAACATATGATAGCTTCTTGTAGACGGCTGTGACTGCGTAGTTATTATATAAGGTTCTTTTAAACGAGCAACCACCGCCCCCCCCCCCCCCCCCCCCCGAGTATTTCATTATGGTTGATTTAGTCATATAGTTGCGCGCACATCTGGCCATATATAAATGATTTGTAAGTTACCAATCCTGCTACACAAGAATACAAGCATTTGAGTCCATTTTACCAATAATCTTGGCACGAGCAACTACCATTCTTAAAATAATGAAATCGCTTAATAACCCGTACTACAATATCCCTCGGAGTCATTTTGCTGGCATACTTCATCAAAGAATGACAATCCCCACAAATTTTTAAGTTTTCACAATCCTAATGACCTCAGAATCGGTACCAGAAATAAGGGCAAATGCGAGCGCCAGTTTTTCGCTATGACTTCCCAACGCATCTTCCTTTTCTTCTTTGATATAATGAAGCACCCACTCAGTTTTAGCCATGTATCCATGTTCTCGTGCACTTTTAGTAATCTCGTCTAGTTTTAAGTGTATTTCATCTGAACGATCGTGCGCATGATCACCAGCTACAAAGCTCGTCACTTGACCCTTCATTTCAATATAACTCCACCCGGGATCTTTAGCCACACCTTTATTTTTCATTTCAGTCCTTATTTTTTCTACATCTTGCCACCTGCCTACACCGGCATAAACATTTGACAGAAAAACGTAGCCACCAGAATGCTTAGGCTCGAGTTCTAAAAGCTTCCCAGAAGCATATTCCGCCATTTGAATGTTCTTATGTGCCCGACAGGCACCTAATAGTGCACCCCAAATGATGAAATCAGGTGCTATAGACATGTTATTTATGAATCGTAAAGCAGCATTTAGACGACCAGCTCTGCCATAAAGATCAACCATTACTGCAGAATGTTTCATTGTCGGTTCAATGGAATAGTCATGCTTCATTTTATCAAAAAAAGGGAAGACCCTGGTCAATGTTTCCGGCATGCGAACAGGTGGTTGCAATAGCTAGGAAAACTACCCCGTCTGGCTTTATTCCTGATGACTTCATTTTATCAAAATACTGAATGGCCTTATCAAGCTACCTATTAATCGGACAGCCCCAAATCATAACACTCCAAGTACGAAGATCCTTCTCTTCCGCTATATCAAAAACACGGCTTGCATGCTCAATAGACCCACATTTCGTATACATATCAACCAAAGGAGTCGTAATCCCTTTCTTCAAACCAAACCCATTACTCACAACATAATCATGCACTCTCACCCGTCTCAAGTGCACCCGCTTTAGCACACGCCAAAAGCACATAAACTATAGTCCTCCAGTATCTCAAAAAACATCCCCATTCTGCGAAAAACCATGTATCATCGTACTCCAAGTAACCATATCCTCAACCAAACACACTCTCACCTGATGTTTCATCAAACACTTGGCGTGTACTTTCCATTAGCACGACGTTCACATACATCTCAACCAAACAAACAAGCACAGACTCATCACTTATCGAACCCAATTTCAAAACTCCATACGGAAACAAACCCGTAACTCAGCCTATTAGGTCCCACATTGTCCCCCTTAAACATTTTCAAAAAGTACCCAATTGAGGTCAGATAAAAGTCTAAAACCCATTATCAACAAGGGCGACAATAAGCGCGTTGTAGACATAGACATTGGGGTTTTCTGTGGCGCGAAAGGTTTTTTTTTTTTTTTTTTTTTTTTTTTTGGGGGGGTGTTTGGGAATGGGGTTTGTGATGAGAATTCGATGATGGGTAGTATGTTAGTTAACTTGCTGATTAATGGGCTTCGGGTTAGCATGTTGTCGTATCGACCCGTTTAACAAATACCGAACCCGAACTTGACATGTTCAATAAACGGGTTAAATAGGTCGACCCGAAACCTATTTAAACTCAATCTATTAATTTTTGTGTCAGTCTCAAGTTGGGTTTCGTGTCGGGTCAAAAATTGCCACAAGTACACCAGATAAAACAATCTTGCTTTACTTTCTAAAACTTTATTGCTTAAACTACATAAATGCTTAGAAGTTATGTTAAAATTTTCGGCCCATACATGAAACTTTGGACTTCAAGTTCGTACTTATACGAATTCATACTTACATTCTTAACAAACATCTAAGTGTAGAATTATAGTTGATGGGGTGTGATGGATCCTACTGTAATTCAGTTGCGTTCAAGTGAATGTTTAAATTATGACAATGCACTGTTTGGAAAATGGCAATGAGAGTTTAAAATTGTCTCAACGATATCAGTTTCTTCGTGGGTCAATGATGACGTATAGTCCACATTCGGGTCACAAACCCGACCAATGGACACTACTAATACCTAAGCCCTAAGCCCATTATGTGTGAGCTATCATGGTAGTAGTTTGGGCTCACGAAAGCCCAAGCTCAACTATATTGTTTATAGCCTAGGTATGTGAGCTCTTATTTATGGATAAGGATCAATATATTATATACGGCGGATACGCCGAAGAGTGAGGAACACGAAACCAACAAGATTTCGTGTGTATATAAAGCACATTACGGCTCTCATTGAGGTACGATCTGAAAAACCCTAACTCTATAATACAACCCTAAAACCGATTACTTACTCTCACACTGGAGGATAATCGTGGGAGACAATCCCACGATAAGCCTAACGGTGTTGTTTGCTTTCTTAGTGCGCAGGTCTCAAGCATTAAGATCTAATTGATATGAGAACATGAACTCAAACAAGGAACGCCCAACTTCTGTATCTAACAGTCAACATGGCATGTGTTTGAGAAAGTTTGTGTGATTGATTTTGTACATAAAACTGTTTAAAAAGTCATGACTGTACATAAAGGCATGTTCGGTAGGGATTTGAGGGTATTGAAATAGAAATGATTACTTTTCCTTTGTCCTCGCGTTAAAGAAAAAAAAGTGGAGAAATCAAAATCTCGAGAATATGATCTCTTTATATTTTTGTTTGAGAAAAAGAAAATTATGAGATTGTCACTTCGTACTACCCTTATTACAAAACTATCATGACCGGCTCACACAAGTGTTTTGCATTTGGGCGCCGATGTAGTGGCAGACTCACAATTTGAAATGTAGCCTAGACCCAAAGCTATTTATATTAACGAAGAGCCGGCAAGACATCAAAAAAAGCATGTGAACTAAAAATAAATAAACAAGTAACCAAAGTAGATGGATTTTAACCAATAGTAAAGAAAAATTTCCTAAGTGAATTGACAGTTTGACACATCATATCCCGAGCACAAATGCACAAACCTTGAGTGCCGCCACCCTCGCTCATTGGGTTTTTCAGATAGTCTCTTTATCTTATACAATACTTTTTAATTTTTTTTCTTTATATTGTCTCAAATTAGTTACCTAGTTGCAAACTATTAAACATATACAGAGAATTTTGATTATGTTTATCATGTTACTGTTTATGATTAAAAAAAAAAAAAAAAAAAAAGCATTTGTTAAATTGCCGTTTAGTAAAAAGTAACTAAGAAAAAACATTATTAATTAGATCGTGTATTTGTTGGTGGAAAATACTTTGTGATAGCACCTATAAATAGTTCAAAAATATGCATTGCAAATCACATTTACCACCTTACAAAAAGAAAAGACTAAAATACACCGTTGGTCCCTAAACTTATGACGAAACATCACATGGCACCTTAATTTTTTTTTTTTTAGTCGCCTGGAGTCCAAATAGTGAAATTATGAGTCTGAATGCGTCCCTCCACCAAACTTATTTGGATAACAGCAAGCAAGGACTTAAACCCATATGTTTTGTTTTGTCTTTAGTGAAGGGTATAACGGTCATTTCATATATTTGAATTATTACTCATATAAATCTTCTCCTCTGTTACTCTTCTTCTTTCACTTTTAATATTTTGTTTTGTAATGACCAGTTCCAAATCATGTATTCCATATTTTTTGCAACATATGTATCCATATCAAAAAAAGAACGCCTCATAAAACTTCTACCAGACCTATATACTTGCAACATAGAATGATATCTATTCTTTAAGTTAAATATGCATGCAAGTTTTTTAGTTGAATGAAATATAAACACCTGATATATTTTGTTTTTGAGTCCGCTACTGATTGTGTGTGTTGGCTGTCCTAGACATATGTAGGTATCTCCTTTGTTGTGTCTATATTTTATTCTTAATGGCATAAAAGTTTCATTAACCGGTAGAATGGCAGATAATAAAACATGATGTAATATATCTATATAAATATGTTACTTTTTACTCCATAAGGTGCAATGCAATATTACCTAGCTCCTACATCAAGTTTCAAGACCATCATCATCTCTGTCCAACAGGAAAACACGTACGTAGATAACTTAGGTTGTAAGATTTGCATGGCTTTGCGTGGCAATAATTGGTGTTTCTAAAAGTTTTTTTACTGTCCGTACCAACAACATGCCTTGATCTTCAAAGTTTATACTACACATAATTTATATAATGCTGTAACCATATACTCCGTAATAAGATGTGTGTGTAACTTGAATGTTATAGATCAAATGATTACTAACTAACATTAATTAAAAGCGGTTAAAGTGTCGAGGTTTTTCCTATTAACATTGGTAAGAAAGGCGAGTTTTTCACTTAGATGTGTTGCATGTGGCCTAACTGGGTTATTCACGTGATTGTTCCGACCGTTTCCCTAGCCATCCTAAATGTGTTCATAATTTTTTTTTGAAACGACAATTTTAATTAGAACCTAGCAAGAAGCTAGCATCAAGCGTTAAATTGGTTAGATATGACGTTATGAGGGTTTTTTTGGGTAAAAGGTTAACGACCCGGTAAATATATTACTCCAAAAAGCGTTTAAGTACAACGGATATGGGTGAATCACATATCTCAGCCCGTTACATAGGCGAAAAGCTTACATAACAAGATACTTCCTATTTTCAAAACCATTACTTACATGATAGTAGTGACTCTGATAAAAGATAAACTACTTCCTACGACCTTGGAGATTAAAACCATAAATGTCATTAAGAGCATCCAATTCCCCTGGAAGATCATAAATTTGCTTCGAATAATCATCATAGTCATACTCATCTTCACGCTCATGACCACCACCAAAAAGATTTGCTGATTCGTCGAACGTGTTAAGAACCTCATCCTCATCACTATCAGAAACCACAACCTCACCCACCTTAGAAAATGGGTTAGCCCTCTTAGTGACAGAGGTAGACGAAATATGATGACCAGCATCATCCACAAAAGTAGCTTTCCCATCGATCAGTAGCTTTTCAAGCTTACTAATTTTCTCAACAATAGGAGTAGAACCAACTTCCATTGTTCCCATAGAATCACTCACAAGCGGATTTTGCATATCACTTACAAGAGGGACTTGTGATGTAGTACCAGTCTTAACCGACTCATCCTTATTAACTTCCATTGTACTGCCAGCATCCACATCCTTGTTATTAACAACCACAGGAATACCAAAACCATCTGTATCATCCATGTTAAGAGCATCAAACTGATTAGAAGTAGTGATCTTGGTTCCACTCGTACTAGCCACATCAGAAGCCTTTTTCTTACTGACATTAGCTTTCTTTGGTTCAGGAAGAGTCTTTTTGGGCTGATATTCAAAACGCTTACCCACCACAGGTTTGGTAAAACCTCCTCGACCCAGATTCGAACCAACTTGCTTTCCCTTCTTCTTATTGTTAACAGGCTGGACCCATCACTTGCGTTCATAGTAGGTTGAGCAGTCGGTATGACAACCATAGGGCACTCAACCAAATTATGTCCAAATACCTTACATTTATCACAGCGAGGCGGTTTCCACTCATATTCTACCCGGATCTTTTCAATAGTCGAACCCGTACCATCAAGTAGAGGAATCTCAACAGTGAGACTGTCCTTTAGTACCTCATCCGACTTTACTTCAATCATACACCTAGCAAAGCTACTCCGACCCCAAGATTCCTTGCACATTTGACTAGTAAAGGCATCTAACCTTTTGGGCGTCCCAATCACTGTAGCAAGAAGGCTTAGCCCGTCATCAGAGAACATAGCTAAAGGAACATCATGGAATTTAACCCACACCGGAATGTGAGTCAAATCCTCTTTAAGCAAGTTGGTGTTCAATGTCCATGGTTTAAGGATAATAGGGACATTACGAATCAGCCAAGGACCATTATCAAGGACATCATCGACACCTTTCTTCGAAGTAAACTTGAAGAAAAAGAAACCCTTAGCATTCATCATAACCTTTTGTAAACCATACTTAGCCCACGCATTGCGAACATAATAATCAACAGAAAAAGCAAGGCGTTGACAAAGGAAGTATCCGTAGAGAGTATTCTCAAACCTCATGTTAACCTCCTGCACTACATTCATAGGGACTGACAGATCAACATCAGCCTTCTTCTTGCTAGATTCCAACCTACGAAAGTTAGAAACATGTTTCAGAGGTTCATTAGAAGTAGCACCCGCATAAGAAACCAACTTCACTCCCGTCCCATTAGTAGTATCAACCTTGTGAGCATTAGGACCAGAAGTAACACTCTTATTCATATTCACATTTATCCCAAGCGAAGGAGTAGTACTAGTAATATTAACTTCATTAGCTCCAATCTCACTTTGAATTTTATTCATAGCATCATCAAAATTTTGATGCGCATTATCAATCAAGTGTTTCACAGAATCAGCACTTGTAACCCACTCCAAGTCATCACCAAGTGATGTATCTTTCGTAGGTGGAATCGGCTCCACTTTCTGAGTACCATTTATAGAACAATCAGTAGCATCATCCACATTCAAACTAACACTACTAGGGTTCATCATTGAGGGTGTACTCAACTCACCAAAACTAGTAGTGGCCTTTTGAATATTACCAAGTGAAACCGGCTCCACCAGGTCTTGTATGCTCCCAACCAAGTCATTATCAATCATACCAGATTCAAGACTAGGGTTCTCCAACACCCTAGCATCTTGTCGAACTTGAGGAGTACCCATAGTAGAAATAGGTATAGTAGACACATTCTTTTTGCTAAGAAAACCTTTATTCATCTCTCCCGTAAACCCTCTCACACCAAACCAAACAATCGATCAACCAGGGACAAACCCTAACTATAACAGTTAGGGTTTACACACAATCGCACCACACGTTAACCACCAACCATATTCGATTCGACCACCAAATAAATCGATCAAAGATAAATACGGACAGAATCGATAAGCGAATACTAATGAAAGCGTGATAAACAGTCGCTGTTACCTTAGATCCAGAACCACGATTGAAGAAGAAGAAGAAAAAAAAAAAAAAAAAAAAAAAAAAAAAAAAACCCCTAAGAGATCAATCACTCAGAGATCAGGAATCAGAAGATCGTTTGGAGATCAAGAATTAATTGCAGGATCGTTTGAGAGAAGTCGAGTTAGGGGTGTTGGGTTTTTTTTTTTTTTTTTTTTTTTTTTTTTTTTTTTTCAATCGCCAGAGAGAGTCGTGAAGTTAGGGTTTTTTTTTTTTTTTTTTTTTTTTTTTTTTTTTCTTCGCGTTATGAGGGTTAGAATACCACTCAATCCAATTACAAAAGTTTTTCCTACATCTGCTAGAAATCCAATTGAACTAGTGAAGCTTCACATCATTTACAATCACATCTTTGTTCCTTCGGTTGTTCTTGAAGGTTATCTCGTTTCTATTCCACCAAAGAATCCAAATAGCTAATTGAATCACACCATCGAGAAGGTATGTGAGAGTAAATGTGTTCATAATTAGAACACTAAAATTCTTATAAGTAAGTTATGTGTCTTAACACTTAACTAGTGACAAAAAAGATATCATCCACCTTCATCCCATGCATGCTAGCTAATATCTTTCCTCTTTATTAAATAGACGACAGTAGTGGGCACCTGCAACCCTTTGCAGAAAACTTGTTACTGATGGAGAATATATATATACTGTCAGGAAGAACATGAAAGCCGAAGGAAGATGGGCTGAATCCTTCATTTAGTGGTGGGGGAAAAATGCAAGCTTTAATTATTTTATCAGATTTTGGTAAGAATCTTAAGAACATATATTTGTTAACAAAATCACATATTACGAACCTTATATGGATGGAGACCAAAGGAAAATGTGTATTACCTCATTAGGTTGTTTTACCATAGAAACAACGTTGAGTCTTTGTACTTCTCGATCTTTTCTTTTTTGAACGAATAATTTTATTACTAGCAAAGCAACAAGCTTTAAATGGGGTTGTTACAAGCAATAATAGGATCTGAAATCCATTCTAGCCACACCTACTTTAGTGTATTCGACCTATGAAAATATATATGATACGAAAATTCTGGTAAGAAAGTTAAGTTGTCCAACATTTTTTTATCAGCTTTGTGTTCATTAAAGATATCTAGCAAGAAGCTAGCTAAAACATGCACAAAAGAAGTGCAAATATTATAACAACAGGCTAGTACCCTTTTTATTTATTGATTAACTACAATTATTTAGGGAAGAAGTGTAAATATTATGAGATTAGATCAGAAAATTATTATTTTTTAAATGTTGATAGCGTTTAATTGATGGTTGCTAAGAATTTTTGAAATATACACAAGCTCAACAATAAGGGATGTAATGCATCGATAATACTAGTTACCATCCAAAGAAGATACATGATCGAAAGTGACTCAATCAATGATTATATTATTGATTAGCGTATTATAACTTCTTTGATAAGCGATTTATATTGGGTGCTAAGTAAGATTAAGACTAAGAAACCATATATATGTCGATCATGAGCTATGATCCTAATAAACAAAGATAATAAACAAGTAATTCAGACGCTGCAGATTTGTATCTCAAAGATTATGCTTATCATTACATCATCATCATCTCGTAACATAATCAATACAAAGTAGCACACACTTTGCACATAAATTAGTAAAACTTCCAAACATTCCACATAAAAGTACAAGTAATTGAGCTGCAAACAAATTAATAAATCAAACACCATATACTACTTACCATGACATTCAGTTTGACGATCATATGAAATGACCGTTATGCCCTTCACTAAAGACAAAACAAAACATATGGGTTTAAGTCCTTGCATGCTGTTATCCAAATAAGTTTAGTGGAGGGACGCATTCAGACTCAAAATTTCACCATTTGGACTCCAGGCGACTAAAAAAAAGTTAAGGTGCCATGTGATGTTTCGTCACAAGTTTAGGGACCAATGGTGTATTTTAGTCAAAAGAAAAAGAGAAAATTTAAGATTTGGTCGCATTAGGCCCATTGGGTCCATTACTAGGTTAAAAAACCTTCTTTTTAAAATAGTCAGTTTCAACCGTGCGACCTACTACACCATATCTTTTTTTGACACGTGTTCATTGTAAGCACAGATTTTGGTCAGGTTTAATGATTAGGGTGGCCAACAAATCTCAACCTCAATAAAGAACCCTTTTGTCTAATTTGCCAAAAATTGCTCAACCGACGGTTGTGCGATTTGCGACTGCTCGATGGACAGCTTTATACTCGATTGCTCTTTTTTTGGAAAGATACATACTCGATGACTTTTGTTGGGAAATTTGTTACGGGAATGCGTACATGATACACACATTTTCAAATAACTACACAAAATACAAAGTAACTAACTGAAAGACACTAAGAGTCTAAAACACACGCTGAAACGCACACACCGGCTGTTTAACAATTGTGTAAACACATATAACGATTGTTTAACGATGGTGTGACAGTTACTCATGACTGGCAGTCCATATGAAATAGAATCAATCACGAATCCGCCCTTTTCATGAGTCACCTTTATCAAACACTTTCCCAAGGCTAGCCGTTATAAAGACCCAACCAAGGGTCGGTATACCCTCTCGAGCCGTGCCCCCCACGTAAGTCCCATAGGAACGCGTCCCCCCCCCCCCTTTTTTTTTGCTTGATACGGTCAACAAAGCGACCGAATGGAATGCAACCGAAAAAATAGCCGTTTGGCTATATTGTATCATTGGGGATGTTTGTGTATATATATAAAAAATCAAATAACACATTTTTTCTTCTGTAAATAACACATTATCTTAATTTTTTCACACTTTCTCTTCTGTAACTATTATCTTCTTCAGCTATTCTTCAACTCAAAAAATGTCTCACAAAACTCTCAAAACCAAAACACCACAACCCCGACAACAACGACCAACCCTAATTTTCAATTAACCGGACACTCACCACCTATTCAATTTCAACCCACTAGTTTCTCATACCAATCACAACATCAACAATCTATTATATAAATAATCCGTTTCCTCCATATAACCAACAATAACAAAATTATCCATTTCAACCTCGGTATGACCAACCGACATACCAACAACAACAACAATCTCAATATTATTGTCCGAAAATGTCATGGCCGATGGACGAAGCTCAAAGTTCTCAAAATTTCTCCGGTTAACCCTAACCCTCTTATTCTTGATGATATGGATCCATTTTTTTGTATTCAAGATTATTCAACGAGCCAAGGTTCGGTTGGTCCATCCTAAAACAGCTGCCGGGTTTTGGACGGAAGTACTAAGATACTTTGAGAAGGAAATGAAGGAATCAAAAAGAGGATACGATTCACTTTGTGCAAATTAAAAAATAGTCTTCATCCAAAAGTTACTCAATTTTGTGCGGTTTACGTTACTGTGAAACAAAAGCACGGGAGTGGCGAATGTGACCAAATAATCTACGATAAAGTGGTAGCTAAGTATCATTTTATTTATAGAACGCCCTTCACACACACCAAATGATGAAGCAGTTGATTCAGAGGAGGTAGAGGTTCGGAAGGTTCAACCAATGGGCCGGGACAAGTCTAAGAAGAAAGCGGCATCATCCCATGCTCGTTTGAAATCTTCATCTACTGGTGCACCTGGGAAAACGTCGCATCGAGTATATTTTACCAAAGAAAGGAAGCGTTGGATGAGTATATGAGAATAATGGAGCAACAAATGGAACTAGAAGAGCATGCATGTTGGGATTAAGTGGAATTGGAGAGACAAAAGCTTACACATGAGAAAGAATCAGAACAATAGAGGTTTGCATACCAGAGAAAAATGTTTAAGCTGCAACATCAAATATTTCAATTTAAGCAATAAAAAAAGAAAGAGAAAGACCTCATGTTCTACAATGAGCTCCAGTGTTGGCGATGAAGCACAAAATAAGGGACAAATATAGTTTAGGCTGTTAGTTTAAGTATTTAAATTTTATTGTAATACTTTTTTATTTTATTTGAATTATTATGTAACCTTTTTTTAATTACTAATGGAATTTTAATTTATAAAAAAACTGTTGGGTCATGCGTTTGGTCACCATTACACGCAAAAGGTCCTGTATTTAGTTTTAGAAAGAGACACTAGGGTCATGCCCATCGGTCATGCATGGTCATGGTCGGTCGAGCCCACTATGGGTGTTTGGTCGTGGTCTGTCGAGCAAAGACCAAATCATCAACTCGGTCAAAATTTTGACCGATTTTTACAAACATTTTTTTTTATTCTTTTTCTTTATCATTAAAAAAAAAAAAAAAAAAAAAAAAAAAAAAAAAAAAAAAAAACACCTTAGTCACTACTGTGGCAATTTAGTCGTCGTCAGGTCGTCGAAGAGAGAAAACTGATGAGGCAAGGTCGTGTCTAGTCACGATTGTGCCCCGCCTTATAGTGATAAAGTCACCCATAAAGTCAATGGTCTAAAGTTACATGAGTGGCCATATGAAAATTGTAGCCACTTACTTTTCACTAATTATTTTCCTAATGCTCATTAATCTCTAAATACTTTCCTAAAGTTCGTCAAACACTTTCTTAAAGTTCGTCAATCACTTTGTTCCCATGAAACTTTCACTCACATCATTACAATTACGTGTTCTGAGAAGATTGGTTTGCCCATGATGCGGTCTATAAGTGGGATTCGTTGAACTACAAAAACGTTAGCTCGTACTTTATATATATAGAGCTCTTGTACTCTAGCAATTTGAAATTTTTGGTAACAATGAATATAAACTAATAGTGGTTTTAGTGCCTTGTTGCTAATTTTATTTTGTTTAAATGAGACACAAAGATCATCATATTGGTGCCTGATGAGAGTCAGATGATACTCCCTTAAATTGTTACATTATAGGCTACTAAGAACATACGCAGTTAAATCAAATATCATTATGGATATTATACAAATATTCAACCACATAACAAACACATACATTACGTACTAGCAAACCAAAGACACGTTCACATGAACTTATTTAGTTTACAAACTGATTACAGCTTCAGATTCAACATACTCTCTCAATGCTGATGGCACATACTTCTTGAAGAACATAGCCTTTACTTCTGGACAACTTCAGGAGGGTCTTTCACACGAAAAGCAAACGAACATAGTTCTGCAGTTCATGCAACAAGTACGAAAGAAATCAGAGAAGTAACTAAAAAATTACATCATCATTGGACAAAAGAAATGATATTGTGACAAATCATAATGAGCTTACCAAATTAATTGAAGAGCACAGTTTATTTTTAAGGAAACTCCTCTGGATTTAAGCTTGGAAGTTCACGATCTTGAAATTTGTTGATAATCTGCATTGTCTCACCGAGAAGTTGCGCTGCTGCATAGACACTAGCCTCCCTCTTTTCAATGGAACTTGTGTGACATTTCATTGCTATGACTTGGGGTAAGTGTGTGAGACATGCAGCCAATATGCCTGAGATCATTGATGATAATTGCTCAAATAGTTTCTTTTGGCTAACTTCGTCATTGGTGTCTTGATAGGAACGCAGGGTTGTTGTGATACGATACATTGACTTGGCGCAAGCAGACTCGCAAACTGAATTACTATCGGAGTCTTCTATCTCCATACTTTCCACCTCAGTCTTATATTTAGCTGTATCCCAGAACCAATCAAGAATATTTCTTGCTGTATTCAATTGACGAACATGGTCTTTGAACTTGTAACCTAACCATTTGTTATGGACTTCAACTTCCAGCCATGACATTTTAGCTGCCTTTTGAATACTCACACATTCATGGGTAGCATTAAGACTTTCCTCCACATGTGAAACACAGTGTAGACCTTCACTTACACTCCTCAGCAAGCTATCAACTATGTCCTCTTGGATATCAGGAAGAGAAATGGCGATGGTTGTGAGGCTTATCAACGGTAAGCTCCAACAGTGAGGATATTCTGTTGATAGTAACGGTGGAACATGATGGCTGTCAAAATATTTAACTCCTTTGAACCCACTAGATGTCTGCAATAGCTTCATGAGATTTTCGGGTTGTTGCTTTTCAGCCTTTTGAATCAATCGATTCATAGATTTTAAAATGCCTTTCAAAGTTCTCTCAGCAAGCTCCATATCGACTTGAAGTTGCAAAACATATTGATTAAAATTGGTATCTGGTGTTAGTTGTTCAAATTTGTTTACCAACACAGTGCTTGAGCCTTTGAACATGACCTTTAGCCACTTCCAACAATTAAAACAAAGAAAGACAAATACCATCAAGAATATTGGGATCAGAGATATAATCTTACATGTGATCACCACTGTCTTCTGAAATCCAATAGAAAAGCTAAGGATTGCGACTTTCAAATTCTCCAAGGCAACCTTGCATCTGCGGCTACGGAATGTAAATGTTATACTTCTCTTCTTCCAATTCAACAATGTGCCAGTCCAATAGCACTCAACTTTAAACACCTTCATATGTTCCCAGATCCATTTTTTAGATATCTTAAAGCTCAAGGATGCAAAACATCTACAAAGTGGTGCAATTGTACCCAGCAAAACTCCGATAAACTGTGTTAACAAAATCACTGGAATTGACCAACCATAATCTGATTCATGTCTTTGATTAATTGTGGATAGCAGAATTATGATGTGTAAGATAGTGCTCAAAGCACATATTACCCCTGAAGCAGAGGTTGTAGCCGAGCAAGCTGTTATGAACTGAGGGCTTCCTGTTTCTGCCATGACCCAGTGGTAGCCAACACACTGCTTTAACTTCTCAGTAGTTAAACTTCCTGGACGTTTCAACTCTAGGTCACTTAACGCTCTTTCATGACCTGCTTGGTATTTCGATTCTAATTTATGTTTGGAGTATAAAATCATTAAAGCTGAACAGATCTGTATTATCAACAATAGGAGTAACAAAGCCACATAGATGATCGCTTTTATCCTATTATTTTGAAAATATGCATAAGGTGATAGAGGTTGAATCATATGGAAGCGATTGACTAAAGTATCCGGATAGGAGACGACACCCGTTATTATTTGAATGCAAACATTCACAATCAAAGTAATTACCAGAACAACCAACGCTATGATGTTTGCGAGAAGTTCCTTGTTGTTCATGGTTGCTAGAGAAGGCATTTGATTGGCCATCACAGTGCACATGAATGACAAGCTTCCGAGCTTTGCAGCTTGGTCCATACCACCTGGCATTGAATTGTTTATATCCATTGGTAGCTTGATTGCAACAGCTACCAAAGAGAGCGACGCAGCATTCAAAGTGAAGTAGTTACACGGGAACCATAGCTTTCTGTTTCGTAGACCATGTAATAAATCAACCGCCATTGCAAGGATGCAAACCAAAGATGCTGACGCGATATAGATCCCAATCCATGGCATAGGTTCACTATACCTATGTTGTTGCTCTACTTGGTATATTGGCAAGACGTACGACAACAAGGACTGCAGTGTATCAACATGAATGTTGCAGGCACCCACTAGTTGATCCAAAAGATCTAGATAATATGGAGTGCCCATATATAATTATGAAACTTTCAGAAAAAGAAAATGATGATTTTTGATTCAGGAAAACTAAAGATGGTGTAATGTATCAGAGTTGGGATATGTTTTGAGAGAAATGTTAAAGTTAGTTGTTGAGTTACAACCCTTACAGAGAGACTAGAGGAATGTTGTCCAAATTGTATTTCTCTAAATGTCTTTTTATCATTTAAAATATATATATATATATATATATATATATATATATATATATATATATATATATATATATATATATATATATATATAAATACTCCCTCCGTCCCAAAATTATTGTCCCCCGACAAAAAACACACAGTTTAAGAAAAGTTCATTTATTACAGCTTTCTCTTTCTTACTTTTTAACAGAATGACACTTTTACCCTTAACTAATTAATTAAGTTATTCTTTAAAGTTTGTAATAATAATTTCAATCAAGGGCAACATGGTAAACTCAATTAAACTTTCCTATCTATATTTAGTAGTGGACAATTAAATTGAGACATTTAAAAAAGAAAAGGTGAACTATTAATTTGGGATGGATGGAGTAATTAAAATCCATCTTATCACCAAAAGTTGGAATTAAACCATTACCTTTTGAAAGTTTTATCAGACCTTTTGATATTCTAAACATGCATTTATTTTAGTATAAATCTTTACAACTTTATAAAATGTCTTATATGACACATGCATTAAATTTAAATGTACTCAAATTATAAAGAGTTCAAGAATTAGAATTTATTCATTCTACGTAGACATAAGATGAATGTCCACTATAGTTGAAATGAAATATAAACGTTGTCATCATTTTTAAAAACATTTCATAAACTCACCATAATAAATGCCCTTCAAGTTGGATGTAGGTAGGGATGGCAAAAAAAAACCGGAACCCGATGTGGAAATCCGAAACCCGAACTAATTGGGGCGGGGCATGTCACGCTAATCAGGTTACAGGGCGGGTTTCGTGCTTAAATGGGGATTTTAATTGGGTTTGGGGCGGGGAGTGGGTAATCATCGCCCCTCCCCGCCCGAATAATATATACACATATACAAATATATCTAAATCTATATAGTATTTTCTTAGTATTTACATAGTAAAAATATGTTACTCTAATATTGTTAGTTTTTTTTATCTTTGTAAAATTGCAAAATTGTGATTATAGAAACTCGTTTAGTGTCATATTTTAAGTTTTAATTATCATCAGTATAATTTATCATTATTTATGTATAATACTATCATTGAAAACTTAATAAGGCTTGTTTGTAATTGATTATTAATAAGTTCTTAATTTTTCAAGTTATTGCTAACGGTCTAAAAATAATAATAAATGTGAAATGGTGTGGCTTTGGTCAAGAATTGCCCAAAAAGAGGACACCCCGATAATACCCCCAATTAATATGGGGCGGGTTTTGGGGAGCATCGGTAGGGATAGAAGAAAAACCCGAACCTGATGCGTGGTTTTGCAACCTTGCAAAAGGTTTTACTTCTCAAGGGATCTTGAGAAGCTTGCAATCCCTACCAGGCAGTGTAACTGACCGATGTAGTATAGTGAGTGGCAAGTACCGGGGGATTGATCGTTCTCTCGGGGAATAGTGTTCGTTAGGATTGAAAGTAATCTAACTAGATCTAGGGGTGAGGGATGATTCTTTTTGTATTTTTATATTTTATGAAAAGCAAGTAAAAATCTCGGGTATTGGAAGAGTGGGCGGAATTAGTTACTAGCCAACTAACCCAAATAACTACTTCAACAATTAAAATAAAATAATAAGAAAATAAAATGGGGGAACTTCTTATATGGAGAAAAACATGTTTACTTAGATTTTCTTACTCCCTAGTTATCTTTTGTTGGTTAATTGATTTGTCACAGTTGCCTGGATGAAGGGTTGCATTCTTTAATACCATTCGTGGGCCATGTACGATCTTTCCCAACTCTATAAGCTTATATCTCTTCATATGACGACACGTTTAGTATCCTATCATGGCCTCATTAATAGTTACTTATGCATTTAATACAACCAAAAAAACTGTAGTACACATCCGATTACGTTTCTTAAGACGTTCAAGCAAGTTACCGTATCGGTGATTAGCTAGTTTTCTTAAACTTAACGCTAAAATCAATCACCCACAACAATTAATGAAAAACCTACAACCAATAATCAATAACTAGGTTTCATTAAATCTAAGGAAACACAAATAAACCTAAGCTAGCATGTTAATAGAAAGAAAAGCATAAAAGATATTCAAACAGCACGTAGGCATATTGAATGATTAAAAGATAACTTATCTTCAATTAAACATGGGTGAAAGAAAGGTTTGAAACCCTTGAAAAAGGTCTGAAATTCGATCCAGGGTTTATGCCAAAAGTTCCTCTCCTCATGAATGAAAAATCCAAAAATATATATAGAAAATACAATCCAACGGCGTCACTTTTTAGGTTGTGACGCCGTCAAGTCGCCATCCTAGGGTTTCTCGGATTGCCTAGATCTACATCTGACGTCGTCTGGTTCAAAATGGTTCTGGGGCTTCTCTCTTTGCAATAACAAGTGACGGCCTTGGTGCTTTAACATGTGACGCTGTCACATGTAAATCTTCAAGTGTAAAGTGATTATCCACCTCTAGATTAACATGTGACGGCGTCACCTTGTGAGCCTTGACGCCATCAGGTACTGTTTCCAGCTTGGATTTTTGAAGTTGTCGTTTTCTTCACTTTTTGCTCAAAAAACGTCCAAAATGCTTCATTTTTTAGAATTCTTCTCCAAAGTACCTAAATTGACAAAAGAAACGATTTGAGGTAATAATTAATCATAATATCACGACTTAGGGCTTAAATGACCCCCTAAAAGCGTAACAAATTTCTCCTTATCAATACCCGACGGGGAAACCCGAAACCCAAACTTATTGGGGCAGGGCGGGGCATACTTATCTGGTTTCGGGGCAGGTTTTGGGCCCTTAACGGGGATTCTTATCGGTTTTTGGGCGGGGACATAGCATACTATCCCCGCCCCGCCCCGCCCCGCCCCGAAACATATACATATACATATACATATATCTATATATCTAAAATATTGTGCCAGTAACTACGTTCTAAATAGAAGTCTAAAAAAAAATTTAATTTTTATCTTTGTAATTATTGGGAATGTAGTTTTACTATTTATCAAGTCTCGGTCATTTACTTGTAATAGGTTGCTAAGGCTTGTATGTTTATTATAACTTAAGGCTTATGTAGCAAGCCCATTGGCCTTAAGCCCATTTCTATTTATTATATAGGGAGGAAGGGAGTGTTGCCCTACTCCTTCCCTATATATATTCTTGTAACCCCTCCTTTGAGGAGGTTGGTTCTCTTGGTAATTTCATTTTTCTTTCATTCCAAAAAAAAAAAAAAAAAAAAAAAAAAAAAAAAACTTGTTAGGTCATGATTTTTATAACATAATCACTAAGATAGATCTAGAGAGAGAAAGTAGAGAGAGAGAGAGTGGAAGGAACTCTTAAGAATGGAATGAAAGAAAATGAAATTACCAAGAGAACCAACCTCCTCAAAGGAGGGGTTACAAGAATATATATAGGGAAGGAGTAGGGCAACACTCCCTTCCTCCCTATATAATAAATAGAAATGGGCTTAAGGCCCATGGGCTTGCTACATAAGCCTTAAGTTATAATAAACATACAAGCCTTAGCAACCAATTACAAGTAAATGACCGAGACTTGATAAATAGTAAAACTACGTTCCCAAAAATCTCCCCTAAGGGTCGGTCATCAAGGTTGCTTGACGTCTTCGTCTTAATCTTTGACTTTCAATGCTTTAGACGTCTTCTAAATCATTCATCGTTCTTTGTTCTTAGTTGATGTAGTTGTGATCATCTTATTACAAAATGTAATGACCGAGACTTGAATAAATATAAAAGTACGTTCCCAACAAAAGTCATTTCGTAAATTAAAGGGTGAAAAATGATTTTTATAAACTCTAGGGTGAAAGGTGTAAGAAATATAAAGTTTTGGACGTAAAATGTAAATATATTTAATTTTTGGACTAACGACGTAACGCTAACGCCGTTAGGGTAAAAAGTGTAAATTTATAGAAAATACAAGGGCCATATATATAAAATTAATATTTTTATTTTTTACTTTCCACTTTTACAAGTTCACGTCACGACGTCACGTTTATTTTCAAACTATTATTTTTATTACTATTATTACTATTAAACTTTACGTTATTTTGAAACTATTATTTTTATTACTATTATTACTATTAAACTTTATGTTATTTTCAAACTATTATTTTTATTACTATTATTATTATTAAACGTTACGTTTATTTTCAAACTATTATTATTATTACTATTATTAAACGTTACGTTTTATTTCAAACTATCGTTATTATTAAACCTTACGTTATATATATATATATATATATATATATATATATATATATATATATATATATATATGTATATATATATGTATATATATATGTATATATATATATATATATATATATATATATATATATACATATATATATACATATATATATATATATATATAACTAAACTAAATGTACAATATATTATAAAACTAAAAGTTTTACTAACGTCAATTAACAAATCACGCATTCAAAAACTACTCGCGATTAAAACATTAAGACTACCAAGCACTAAAATATGCCATATATTATCTAGGTCGTGTGTGGAGCCGTTCCCATTTTGCAAACTGAGTATCGATATTTTTATTCACTGAATCACTAAGGTGAGTTCATAGCCTCGCCTTTACTTGTTTAAATGTTTTATAAACCCTGCGAGGGGGATACATGCTAGTTTTTACAAACTGAACACAAGTATTTTCTTGGTATGCTTTACCTGATCTCGTTATTGCTTAAGTACATTTCCTTGCTAAAAGCCCCTCATATCATGAGCCTTAGTCACCCAGAGAGGTGAACGTAAATAATTGTGGATAGATCTATTAGGGATTGACCATCCCCGTTTGGGCGTTGGAGAAAACAACCAAACGCACTTTATTTGAAATCTAATAGGTTACTGGCAAGAACCTATCCCGAGGGCCCCCTGTTACTATAATTCATCATTCGTGATGAGATCAGTTAATCGGCTGAGCGTCATGAGCTTAATGCAATAACAACTGTTTTTAACTTATAATTGTATGACGGTGCAATTATCACTTATAACTTGTGTTCAATCTTTTAAACTTAAACCTACGAATATCACTCAACTTTTGTTGACTTTTAGCATGTTTATCTCAGGTCTATAATGAGCAAGGATGGGACGGAAGAGCACGAAATTCTCACAAAGGCTATAAAATTTTATTATCATTCGAAAACCTATTTAACAAATTTTAAAAACCACTGGGACCTCATTTTGAAAACTCTGATATTTATAAAAATTCGAATGATAAATATTTTTAGAAAATCATTTTCTACTGAAAAACTATGAGCTGTGAAGTAACACCCAATCTTTATTCCGCTGCAAATATTTCAAAATTGGGGGTGCTACAAAATTCATCAGTTGTGATTCCTTCCATGGAAAATCAGAGAGAAAATAATGTGACGGAGTCACTAGCCGTTGATCAAATGGAACTTGAAGAATCCATAACTGCTAGTCCTTCTCAACTCCCTCAGTCTGTTGTTATCACACCCGAAGCTTCCACTCACTCTCTAAGCATGGGGGATGAGCATCTTAGCACTATTCCTACAAAGGAATCGGACTAATTCATAAAGTCTAGTGCTAAGAACCTTGTCCCAATCCCAAAAGGGTCACAGGGAATATTTGATCATATGTGTGATTTTCCTTCCCCTCTTGAGTGTTCAAAAGATCATTTTGAGACTTTCTCCGATTTTAGCGAAGATTATGCTTCGTATGGAGACATTGAATATGTTGAGGCATCAATTGCACATTCTGATGCTGATCCTCTTCTTGAGGAGTTCTCCGATGAACTCACTCACATCAATCCACTTCCAACGGGAAGTGACGATGATCTCTTTGATGTTGAAGCCGATCTAGGAGAAATTGAAAGTCTCTTATATCATGATCCATCACTCACTTCTTATCCCAACAGTCCACAAGAGAATGTTAATCACTTTGTTCCCGAAGCATTCAAAACTACTATCACCAATCCTCTATTTGAATTCGAATCTGAATTCACTTTGATCTCTGATAACCCAATCTTTGGTACTCAGATCGAGGATAGTGATGAGTCTACACCGGAACCAGAGTTCAATGATTTACATCATGTGATTGATTCTCTTCACGAGGATTTTTCCGGTGAACTTGCTCATATCATATCTCCACCGGAGTATGATAACTTCTACTTTGATCCAGACACACCCGGGATATGTCTTGATCATGTGAGCTTAAATGATGAGATTCATAATACAGAAATTATGGATTCTCCTATGGGTGATGATGAGTTAGTCATGATTTTCATCATGATTTTCTTCTTTTTCTTCACCTATCCCGTGGCTGCCTCTTTTCTTCACTCATTCGGGAGTGAGGATACCATCTTTGACCCCGGCATTTCCATGTATCATTCTTTTGAGCCAGGGTCAGTATGTATATCTCATCAGTGTGGAACTTTCACGTGCTTCAAATGTTTGTCCAAACATCTTGAATGAAAGTCCGATGGAGATTGCCTTTTCCACATGTTGCTTCCCCATGAACCAATGAATTCGGGGTCGAGTCAAGCTTGTGACTCGGTAATCAAAAACATTAGCGTAACATGGGTTTTAACCCTAAGTGTGGGGGAGTTTCCCCTGTTGTTGTTACCATGTAAAAAAAATGTATGTATGTATATATATAAATAAAGTGAAAAATGGTGTTCCCACATTTAGCTAGTAATGTTGCCTTTTTACGTTCAAAGAGTCGGCATAATAGCTGGGGCTTTGAATATTGAGGAAAATATTCAATTCTAAGTGTGGAGGAAATTCTAGCGAATTTGATTACATTATACCTTCTAGTACCCCCGTTTTTTGCCAAAATTTTAAAATTTTAAAATTTTTTACTTAGTGGAAGTGCTTTGCACTAACACAACAAATGGTTATCAGTCCACCATGTCTAACCCACATAAGGACTGGCTAATCCGAGAGCAAACGGCTCTTGGTAAAGATATCTCAAATCCGTTTATGGCTGACAATTTGCCAAAAATGTTTTGGTATTCAACTCATCATATCTTAAAAAGTAAAGAGTTGGCTAGCGCACAAGGTTATGGCTTGTGGTAAAGGCAGTGGAAAACCATAATTGGTAATCAACTCACCAAGATGATAATAATTGTATCAAAGAGTTGACTAGTCAAGAAGCAAACGGCTTTTGGTAATTGATGAGGCGAAAAATGAACCACTTTTAGGAGCTTCTTAGCCGGCTCGACATAGGAGTGAAGTAGGCACTCATAGGATTGGGGAGTTAAGTGCGCCACTCCATGAATGGTATTAAGGAATACAACCCGTCAATTAAAACAAGGTTACAATTCAATAGGTAGAATTGGATAGCTAGCAAGGAGTAACATATCATAGGTAGACATGCTTCACTTATCTTGTAGAACCCTAGTTTACTTTTCTTGTTAATTAGTTTAATTAGTAGCTTTTGGGTTAGTTGATTAGCAACTAATTCCGCCCATTCTCCCAATACCCAAAATTTTTACTTGCTTTTCATAAAATATAAAAATACAAAAAGAATCATCCTTCACCTTTAGACCTAGTTAGATTAATTTCAATCCTAACGACACTATTCCTAGCTGAACGATCAATCCCCCGGTACTTGTCACTATACTATACTACAACAATCAGGTACACTGCCTGGTGGGGGTTGTAAGCTTCTCAAGATCCCTTGAGAGGTAAAGCCTGGTGCGATCCCTACGCATCAAGTTTTTGGCGCCGCAGCCCGGGGAATAGTTATTGTTTAGGTTGAATTTGATTTTTATTAGGTCTACTCATTAGATTCCTATCAAGTGAGATTTTTTCTTTTTACTTTGTAGCTTTCTCGTAGTCTATCTTTTCTTTGTGATTTTGTTTGTAATTTGCTTCAAATGGACTTTACACTTAGACTTCTAAGATTGCAAGATAGGATTGAGCGGCTAACACACCAAAGAGTTCAAAATACCTCATTTAGAGACACCTATGAATCATATGAGCCTTCACCTAGGATAGATTCTTATGAACAACCTCCATGTTTAAGATCTAGTTTTAGTGAGGCCAATAGGAAATGCGACCTAGTTTGCCAAGGAATTATGGAGAGAGCCATTGCAACAAATCATAAGTTGGATGAAGCACTAGGTTTGCTATTATCACTACCTAAGAAAACAATTGAGGAGGATTTAGCCGAGCATGATCACATTGATCAAAAAGACCTAGGTTTTATGATCGATGATCATGAATCTCAAGAAACAGATGATGAATCTCTTGGGCAATTTGTATATAGCAGTCAGAATATTGAAGATGATCCTTATGATTCGGACATAGAAGTTGAGATGCCCAGAGAAGCACGTGAGATACTTGGGAGAATGTTAGGGCTAGATTATAATATAACACATGTTGAGGATATAGGTGATATTAACACATGGAATGATGAGGTAAATAACATAAGCCCACAAAATACTCAACCATCATTTGAGGCACACACACCGCCCGTGACTTACCCGGAGGAAGTAGAAGAAACTTTAGGAATTCCGATGGAGGTAGAACCCTTGGACCAGGCACCACTAGAGGATATAGGTTTGAATACTTGTAGTTATAACCTTACTCCTAGTTCTAGGGAATTTCCTAATGTTGATGAACCGGAACCTAAACCTTTACACAACTTTCCATCCTTAGATATATGTCTAGGAGACAAAAGAGGAACCGACCCACCCATCAACCAATATTATTCGGGTAGTTTTAGGATGAAGGAAGCCATTCACTCACCCCCTTCACCTCACGTGGCATATTCACACCCTAAGGGTGTGTATCGCTACTTTCACCCACACTTGATCCTAAGTGTGGGGAAAACCTCCCCTATTTCCGTTAAATAAGGGTAGAGTCAGGCTCGTGACTCGAACAAAAACAAGCGCTTCTTGGGAGGCAACACATGTTTTGTGTGTTTTTATTTGTTTGTTTGTTTGTTTGTTTGATTTTATTTGTTTCCGTATGCATGTTTTATTTTTATTGATTGTGGCTCATGTTTCAAAGTAAATTGTGAAAATGCTTTATTTTGTTTTTAACTTCGTCTTAATTGCATATAAAGGTATTTTGCAAAAGATAAGTGTAAGGGAGATCCAAATTTGTTTATAAGAACGAAATTGAGCATGAACCACAATAATATTAAATGGACATGTGTATTAGTACTTGTTAGAGTCAAATGCTTGTATCGAGTCATAATGATGTTTTGTAGGATTTTCCAGGAAGTAGGACATAAGTTTTTTTAGAAATTTTCCGGAAACTTAACATAAAGATTTATGCAGGTCACTTCTGACGGCGTCATGAGTTTACTCTTGACGGCGTCATGTGTAAAATTCTGGAAATTTTGCTAGTTTTGTTTATACCGGAGTCTTAAAGTTTTTGTTGATTCTTTAGTTTTATAAACTCCAGGAAATCTGCAAACATTCATTCCACAAGCATTATATCTTTAATTGTTTTGTTTCTATTCCTAAGTCTGGAATTACATCTAGTTGTAGTTTTCTTTGTTCGGATTGATGCTTTGGGTTTTTGTGTTTGTTTTCTCAGGTTTAACAGGTTAAGTTTGACAAGAAGATGATTATTATTCTGGAAGGGAAGCTTTGATTGTTCATTTTCTTGGTGGAAGATTTAACCTGACCACCTTATTATCCATACCGAGCGAATCAGGGGAGTATTTGATTTCATTCTTTTTACTTATTTCACTTTTACATTCTTTACTTGAACATTGGGGACAATGTTCATCTTAAGTGTAAGGGGAGGGTAAAATGATGATACATTACATGTACACTTTCACTTGAGTTTGTTTTGTTTAATAGTAGATGTGTAATAAAACTATGAGAAATACTTGTTAGTGCAATTTTAGCGCCAAATTTAAAATTTTTTACAACATTTAGGAGTGAAACTTTAGCCATAGCAAGCGTCTCATGGATAGGAGATTGTATGACTAGCACATAACCGTACTTTCAGAAAAATTTTCCACCCAAATATGTGAGGTTCGCCTTTAGATTTGATAGGAAAAGCATTTACTATTAGTGCTTATGAGTGTACCGGTAGCATTTAGATTCTAGAACTTGCGTTAGTGATGCATCCCGAGACCGCTAGTGAGACTACATTCGTGTAGTAGGATTTACTACATGATAAGAGGCATTAGGATCACCCTTGTGTTAAACCCGTATTATAATTACTTGACCATTTAAGTCATATTACTTGGCTAGTTAAGTCAACTAATTTTTCCTACACCTTTAGCGTTGTACTCATTTTTAGTACACGAAACCCCTAGTACACCCCTCCGAGCCTATCTTTTCATTTCTAACTTTAAGCATTTTACTTAAAGGAAGAATTTGTTACACCTCACTTAAATGTACACCCAAATCGCCTTAGCCTTCCGTGTATGCGCTCATTTTTAGTGCATTATTGTTATTTGTTAAACCCTAAGTTAACTATCTAATTGATTACATGGTTGCTAAGTCGAGTCATATCCTTGTACATATAGTTTTGGGACGATTGGGACTCATGGGTAAAGTACTTATTTTATGGAGTAATGGGGAGGAACATCATATATTACCCCCATATGTACGTTAATCTTAAAAGTACTCCAAGTGTTTTGATTTTCTTAATTCAAGTCATTAGATTAGTTCATTGTAAAGTATGTAAAGATTCAAGTGTAAGGGGAATGTTCATTCCCTATGATGTATTATTTTGGATGGTAGGGTAAGAATGTATGCAAAAAAAAATAAAATAAAAAATAAAATCGAAAAATCAAGAAAAAGAAAAGAAAAAAAATAGAAAAAAGGAAAAGAGAAAAAACATACGGACTACCATCCCTTTTTATTCTATGTTCATTTTATGTTTTTGTTATTTTTCATTTATTAGCTTAAGTCGAGTCTAGTCTTGGCTTAGCAACACCATATTGTACATGTAATTAACCAAAATTGTTAGCTAGCCACCAGTAAAAACTTCCTTTATACAACAAAACCGTGTATTTCATATCCCTACACCTAACGTTACAACCCTTTAAAAGACCTCTTTGATAGTTTATCCTAGGTGCTTACGCCATGTGGTGGAGGTTTGATCCTTTCCCAAGCCTATGGTAATCTATTTTGCTATGACAGGTAGTGAGAGATATCTTCCATTTCCATATTGTAATTTATACTTTATTACACCCGAGAGATGTGAGTATCTAAACATTATTTGTGAGGTGCTAGTGTATGACCTCTGTGCTTGTCATTGGTCTTTAGTGGAACGATTTTGTTGTAATTACTTTTATATTAGTGTTAAATGACCTCTAACTTGTGTTTTGAATAGAATAAAAGCGCATTTGCTTGAGGACAAGCAAATCTCAAGTGTAAGGGTATATGATGAGGCGAAAAATGAACCACTTTTAGGGGGTCATTTAAGCCCGTAATTGAATTTGTTTGATCAAATATTGCCCGAAATCGTTCCTTTTGTGATTTTAGGTACTTTGGGAGTGAAATCTGGAAAAGGGAGCAATTCGGACATTTTTGGAGCATAAAAGTGAAGAAAACGCCAAAGTCTTAATTTTCCTTGCTGAGAACAGTAGGTGACGGCGTCAAGAAGAAAATCATGACGGCGTCAAGAGTAATTTTCATGATGGCCCAGTACAGAAATGAAGGCGTCACCCAAGGCCGTCACGTGTTAACTTGTCAAAACTTGCGCGCGAAGTAGCTGATATTGTTTTGGTCATAACTTTTGCATACGAACTCGGATTTAGGTGATTCAAAAGCCCACGCGAAGAGGACGAAGAGATCTACAATTTGGTGAAAAAATGGTCTTGACGGCGTCAAGATAAACGAGCTGACGCCGTCAAGAAGGGCCGACAGAAAACATGCTTATAAATATAACATCATAACTTCACTTTTTGTAAGCCCTAAACCCTAAGGTCGATTCCTGGGTTTAGGTAGGTGTTTTTCCAGAAACTTAGAGGGTTTCAATCACTCCATAAAAATCATGTATTGGTTTGATGATTCTATCTTAATTATGTTTTCCATTATCATTGTTGTTTGCTCTTCTTTGATGATGATTTGCTAATTCACCTTGTGTCTACTTATGATTATGTGAAACTTGTATATAATTGATTAGATCTCATTGATTTCTTGTTGATGTTGTGTCTATCTCCATCAATGAGGGGCTTGTTGATGTGTGTGTCTATCTCCATCAATTAAGGCATGGCAACTTCAATAGATCTAGTTGGTTTAGTTTATAATTCTTGTTTCCTATTGATTCTTGTTTTGATTGAATGAATTTGATGTTAGGCTTAAGAAAACTGGCAGATCTCCAAATGGTAACATGCTTGAACGTCTTAGGAAACATGAACTGATGTGCACTAGGTTTTATTGGTTGTATTTAATGCATGAGTAAATTCTAATGATCCCATGTTAGGAGCTTCTTAGCCGGCTCGACATAGGAGTGAAGTAGGCACTCATAGGATTGGGGAGTTAAGTGCGCCACCCCATGAATGGTATTAAGGAATACAACCCGTCAATTAAAACAATGTTACAATTCAATAGGTAGGATTGGATAGCTAGCAAGGAGTAACATATCATAGGTAGACATGCTTCACTTATCTTGTAGAACCCTAGTTTACTTTTCTTGTTAATTAGTTTAATTAGTAGCTTTTGGGTTAGTTGATTTGCAACTAATTCCGCCCATTCTCCCAATACCCGAAATTTTTACTTGCTTTTCATAAAATATAAAAATACAAAAAGAATCATCCTTCACCTTTAGACCTAGTTAGATTAATTTCAATTCTAACGACACTATTCCTAGCTGAACGATCAATCCCCCGGTACTTGTCACTATACTATACTACAACAATCAGGTACACTGCCTGGTGGGGGTTGTAAGCTTCTCAAGATCCCTTGAGAGGTAAAGCCTGGTGCGATCCCTACGCATCAGTAATGACAAATCAAATCCGTTGACAGCTTATGGTTTGCTAAAAATCATTTGGTTATCAATGTACCAAAGTATCATACTAAAACATTGGCTACTCCAGTTGTAATGGCTTTTGGTAAAGAGATATCATGTTGGATCGATATACTCTGATCAAACTAGTTTGTAGCTTGTAAGGGTTTAACAATATTGAGTAAACTCAACACTATTAATATTGAAACACTGTTTAACTTTGTAAAGTATGCGGAATCTACTAACACAAAGCTTAAGAAGAATTTTTATAGTAATCAAACTTTGAACCTGCTTTGTTACACAGATTTACTAACAATCCCTAACTATTAACTTTGATCGACTTCTAAACTTTTCTAAGACTTGTAAAACTTCTTAAAACATATATCGACCAATACCTCTTAAGGCTCTTTATATAGATAACCTTAAGTCGGTTTACAACATATAATTCTTGAACGACAAGTAATTATCCCTAACTTATTCTAGAATATTCTCATTAATCCTTATCTAATATTGCATATCAGTCCTTGTTTCCTTCGAAGTACTTTAAGCAATCTTCAATAACAGCAGTACTTTGACTTTATTCTTCAGCAGTACTTTGACTCTTTTCTTCATGCAGCAGTACTTTGACATCCAGAAGCACTTTGATATTTCATATCCCAACAATCCTCCCCTAACTTGAACTCTACTTGCTTGATTTCAAGTTTCTTTGTTATCTTTAATCTTCACATCTTTAATTATGCAGTGAGGTTGTTTCTTTATTTCTTTTCTTCTATCTGTCATCTGTCAAAGTACTCTTTATCAGCATCATATCTTCCATAGCATCTTTTCAGCAACTCAGGAACATTTAGGTACAAAAATCATCAAATCTTAAAAGTTTCATACTATTCTCATCACTTCCAGGTGTGTTAACTCCTGTGAGAGGTGAATCATTGAAAATTATGATTTTTAGCAAATCATCAGCTATCAACGGATTTGATATGTCTTTACCATGAGCCGTTTGCTATGGACTAGCCAACTCTTGATCACTTGGATGTATGGTGAGTTGATAACCTAGTTTTTGGTAAACTATCAACCATCAACGGATTTGATAAGTCTTTACCAGTAGCCGTTTGCTCTGGACTAGTTGATTCTTATGTGGATTAGACATGGTGAATCAATAACCATTTATTGTGTAGGATAAATACTAACACCATGTTTTTCTTTTCAAATCCTTTTTCCTTTTTATCAAAAACATTTATTTTCATTTTAAAGAACTTATACTGGTTTATATCAACAAGCAGTACTTTGATAAAGTACTGTTTGTTTTTGCAGTACTTAGAAAAATACTTTAACTTTACAAAACAAATCATACCAGTATTATGCAATATTACTCTTCAGACTTTACCCATCTGATAAATAGCTTGATAACATCTAAAGCTACTTCAGATTCCTCTTCAAGTTCCACTCCATGATCCAGCATTCTGAGCATTATTTCCCTGATCAATGGATATCTTCTCTCAGCCAACATGTGAATCATGGTACCATCTTCCATCTCTAATGTATGAACTCCTGATGACTCAAAGAATCTCCATCTTGTTATTTCCCAATTCTCTTGATCATTCCAGAGAGTATCAACACTTGATTCTTCAGTATCCCAGATGGTAAATAAATCTCCAAGCAAAACTAATCCCACTTCTGAAGCTTCATTCTTTGTATAGTAAGTCTGCACTTGCACATATAAGTCATACAGATCTTCCCTTGTGATACAGTGCAACAAATCCCATAACATATAAAATGTTGTGAAGCTTTCATCTTCTCTGTGGATCATAAAATAATTTCCCTCTTTAGATTCAACCACAGAAAATGAGATTATCTTGGACTTAGTTCCAGACTCTTCACTCCTTTTGTTCTCAAAATCAACAACTCTAAAATAATTTCTGAGTTCATCAACTGTATCTTCATGAACTAGCTTCAGCCTTTTTGACAATTGATCATCCTCAGCTAATTTCTTTCTTTTCAATCTCCTTTGCTCAGCTTGTTCCTTCCTTATATCTTCTAATTTCTTTTCTTTATCAACTTCCATAGGTACAAAGCTATCTATTTCTCTTCTGATATCTTCTTGTACTTTGTCCCATAAAGCTTTTATTTCTGGATACCTTTGTTTATGTAAGTTCTTGTATCCCTTCTTTCTTAAGAATTGCATCATCCAATTTCTTTCCTGAGCTTTGGTCATTGGCTTCTTTGTAATTGGCCTTCTGACTTCCTCCAAATACTCAGCATAATATTCAGCTTGTTGCTTTTTAGCAAGCTCTAAATCACCTGCAGTCTCTAATTCTCTAATCTGAGCAATAGAAAATTTCTTCTTCTTCTTCTTAGAGTCTTTTTGAACCATTATACCTTTCCCTTTATCTTTTGGATCTGGTTTTTCTGATTCAGAAGTACTTTCATCATCCTTTTGTGCAGGCTCAGATATATGTATTCCTCCAGTAGGTCTTCTCAAATTCATCATAACCTGAGCAATTGTTTCATCATCACTAGCAGTACGTTCTCTTTCTTCTTCTGGTATAAAAGTAGAAGGACCAGCTTCATCTGCATAATTCATTGTAGAAGGTCCAGCTGCAGTGATTTCACTTTCATCAATAATTCTAGAAGAAGTACCTTGCTCAGCAGTACCTTGCAGACTTAAGTTTTCTGCAGCAGTACTTTGAACACCAGCACTTTGAATGTTCTGTGCATCTTCAACTTGCTTAACAATCTCTTGCTCATCCTCTTTTTGCTCATTCTCTTTCTCTTGCTCAATATTCTCATCTTCTTGTGCAATATTCATATCCTCTTCAACATAGCTTTCTGATATAAGAGTCTTTGGACTTTCTGGATATTTCCACAAATGAGCATCTTCTGAAATATTAACTTCAACATCATCTTTATTCAAATTTTCATCTTGATTCCTCCCCAATTTGATAAATGATGATTTCCTATGCTTCCTTTTAGACTTAGACTTTTTCTGTTTAGATTGTTGCTTCTGAGACTGCTTCTTTTCTTTCACAAAAAGCCTAAAATGCTTAATAAGAGGCCAAACAAATTTCTTTTATCTGATGAACTTCTTTCTAAGGCGTTTGATCTTTGCATCTTGAGCAGTAACAATAGACTTGAGCTTCTCCAATTCCTTAGCCAAATCAGAAGTACCCTCAGTACCTTTCATTCCCTCATCTCCTCCAGATGTTTGAAACCCACCTGTGGAAGTATAATCATTGGGAGTAGGTACTGGTGAATCCTCTGAAGCAGTACCTTGAGGATCAGTACTTTGTGGAGAAGTACCTTGAGCAGAAACAGATTGATCCAAAGAAGCTGTAACTGAGGGAGTCCTTTCATCTGAAACATCATGATGCGGAGAAAAAATAGGTGGTGTGGGAGTATGCACTGAATCAGAATGCTCAGCAGAATCAGATGAAGCATCATGATCAGAGTGTGCAGAACCACTATTTTCTTCTTCATCCCTAACAGCTTGAGCTACCTCTAACATATAAGCATTAAGAGGTGTATTCCTACCCGAAAAGTTAACTCCCTTATGTGACATAAAAGTGAAAACTTTAGGTGGCATCCTAATGGTAGGTACATAATTCTGAGGTTTGGGTACACCATCTAGTGGATTTTCTAAAAGCAATTGAACAAACCTAGGATACATAAGAAAAGGTTTGCCAACCTTAATATGAGTAAGCATACCCTCAAGAATCATGTATGAAAAATTAAAAGGCTGATTGGAAATCAAACCAACAAAAGCAGAAGCTATGGAATGACTGAATTGATCCCAAGCAGTACTCTTTGGACTTAAACAATGCAGCAAAACATGAATAAGAAATTTCCAATGAGGACTAACCATAGCCTTCTGAAAAGTAAGCTTAGTCAAAGCACCTTCATACCCAATATCTCGGAGTGTATTCCAAACTTCTTGTTTCCCAAATAAAACAGAGCCTCCTTCATCTTCAAATAACAAAACCTCCCTAATTGAAGCCTCTGTAACACGAATAGCCCTCCCAGCAACTGTAGCAGTAATGATATCCTCTCCATCCTCAACCTGTGACTGAGCTGTATCCCAAAAAGCTTGAATCCATGGTCCAATAACCTCAGGGTTAACAAGAATGGAGTAACAGATGTTGGTACCATTGAGAAAATCAATAATGCCATGAAAATCAATGTTTGCTTGGGTTTTCTCAAGGTTTGCAATCATGTTGTGTTTGGTGATGGTTTGTCGATTAGCCATGATGATTAGGGTTAGAATACAGAGAGTGATGATCGATTGAAAAGTAGGTATGAGTTTATATGGATGAGTAAGGTGAATAAAAGGAAAAGATATGAGGGTTATATACGGATAAAATTACAAAAAATCACGGTGAATTAATGACTTTACCGTTATTTTTGGAAGTAAATATCCCATATCTTTCGAAACGTTGTTAGCCGTAAATCTGACCGTTGGAACAGTATCTTGACACGACAGCGAACCCTTTAATTACACCAAGCAGTACTTTCCATAAAGAATGGAGAAGTACTTTCCAAAGTACTTGTCTTACTCAAAATTGCAAAAATTGACCATTTGACCAAAAAATCTTAAAAAGTCAATACGCATTAATGACTATCACCACATTAAATACCAAAACAACCAGGGTAAGTGAACTTCAATACACTTCAATAAATACCCATTAACCTTCACCTTGCTTATAAAAGCAACTTCACCAATAACTTTGAAAACACCAAATCTTCTCAAAACACAAACAAGTAAGCAGAATGAGTGACATACCCATTGTTAACATCTCTTCAGACTCAGAGGGTACCACAGACTCAGAGATAAGTTACTACTCTGATTCTGAGTTTGAAGATCCAGGATGGTTAGACTACTTTCCTCGTAATGCTCAGTGGATGGGACACCAAGAAGCTGCATCAACAATGAGTGCTGCCCACTCTACCATAACTGATGCATGCAGTACCACCAGCAAAAAGCCTAAAAAGAAAGTTGGTTCTGGTTCATCTTTGGCCAAAGAACTTCCACGTGCTTTGACTCAAGCTCTGGAATCAGCTATCCAGAACATGAAGTGGCCTGCTCCAAGAAAAGAAAGACCTCCCAAACAGGTACTTGGCCTGGCCTGCCCAAGAAAACAGACTTCTTTTGATGACAAGAGAAGGACTGCTCAGAAGGGAAAGCACCACTATGAGGGCAAGGGTAAAAGGCCTATGGAGTAGAGTGTGGAGCCTGGTAGTAGATGGATGTAGTCTTGTGTTTGTGTTGTGGTTGTGGTGTCTGTGATGTCTGTGTCATGTACTTGAAAGTAAGAATGTAGTTGTACTCCTTGAATCATGAATAAAATTCTTACTTTGGAATGATACATGTAGCCTCCCCTCAAATAATGACTAACTAAAAACTACTAAAGCCTCCCCTCAAAAATAGCTTACATATTAATCATGCCAATACTCACAACTAAGAAAGTAAATCTTGAAACATCAAAGCCTTTTGTGAGTAGATCTGCTACATTATCATCAGTATGAACTTTAACCACATTAATAAGCCTTTGTTCATAGCAATCTCCTATGAAGTGATGTCTAATCTGAATGTGTTTGGTTTTAGAATGATAGACTGGATTCTTAACAATGCAGATGGTACTCTCATTATCAATGTTGATGGGAGTATTCTTGAAATTGAACCCATAATCCAAAAGCTGATTCTGCAACCAAAGTACTTGTGCACAACAACTTGCAGCAGCTACATACTCTGCTTCTGTAGAAGAAGTTGCTGCAATTGTTTGCTTCTTACATTGCCATGACACTAATCTGCTTCCAAGGTACTGGCATCCTCCAGTTGTGGACCTTCTATCATAGTTATCTCCAGCATAGTCACTATCTGAGAAGGCATAGAGATGGAAAGGTGAATCCCTAGGATACCATAATCCTAGCTTAGGTTGTTGCCTAAGATACCTGAAAATCCTCTTGACAGCATTCAAATGAGATACTTTAGGATTAACCTGATGTCTTGCACATAAGCTCACAACAAAAGTAATATCAGGTCTTGATGCAGTTAAATACATAAGACATCCAATCATAGACCTGTATAGTGTGACATCAACATCTTCTCCATCTTCATCTTTTCCCAAAGGTTTGTTAGTATCCACTGGTGTAGATGTAGGCCTAACAGTTGTGAAAGTGAATCTTTTGAGAATATCTGCAACATACTTATCTTGACAAATATAAATCCCACTGCTTGACTGTTGTACTTGAAGGCATAAGAAGAATGTTAATTCTCCCATGGAACTCATCTGAAATTCTTTCTGCATAAGATCTTCAAATTCCTTCACCATAGATTGCTTGGTAGCACCAAAAATAATATCATCTACATATACTTGAACAAGCATAATATCCTTCTTATCTCTCTTGATAAACAAAGTTTTGTTAACCATGTTGCAGTAAAAAGTTGGAAAGCCTTTCATACCAAGCCCTTGGAGCTTGATGAAGACCATAAAGAGCTTTTATTACCTTGTAAACTTTGTTTGGATGTGCAGGATCTTCAAAACCAGGAGGCTGTTTGACATAAACTTCTTCTGTGATTTTGCCATACAGAAAAGCACTTTTAACATCCATCTGATATACAGGATGTTGGGATCATACTTTAGTATTTTAGTCAAGTCTCGGTCATTACCTTTTGTAATAGGTTGCTTAGTTATTTTATTTAACTAGTCTATGTTTTAAGGCTTAAGTGTTAAAGCCCTATGGGCCTTAAAGCCCACGAAATTAAGGATAAGGGAGGAAGGGAGTGTTGCCCTAACTCTTCCCTTATAAATAGAGAGCTTAAGTAAACATTTCATTTGTTGGTTATTTGATTATCTTAAGGAAACTCTTGCACTTTCACCTTTCATATTGTCTCATAATCAACCAATCTCATTTCTTATCTCATTTCTTTCTAAATCATACTTGTGTTTACAAAATGGTGACCTAACAAGTGGTATCATTCGCCTACTAGAAGTTTGAAGTGTGTTTCTTTGATTAACGTGGGGATTGGTGCTTATTTCTTCATCTTTTTGCATTTTTCTTTGTTTCTTTCACTCAAATCTTGAAGCTTGGACAAGTTTCAAGGTTGATATAGTGATTTGAAGCTTAGTTGTTGCATAAAGTTGTGATTTTTTAAGGTTTTTTAAGGTTTTATAGCTTCTTTGATATTGGAAAACTAGTTTTTGGTAGCTATATCTTATAAAGTTAAGGTTTTCTAAGTATTGGTGAAGTTATTTGATCAAAAGTACCTTATTTCTAAGCATTTTTTCATCAAAAAAAGTCATTTTTGTGGATGAACAGTACGTTTTACGCGTAAGTTGGTCGACAATAGTACTATTTCCAGCTGTCTACAGTGTTTTTTGGTCGGTTTACGCTTAAGTTTTGGTCTAAACCCTTTTCTTACGCGTAAAATAGGTCTAAACCCTTTTCTTACGCGTAAAACAGGTCTAAACCCTTTTCTTACGCGTAAAATTGGTTAAAACCCTGATCCTACGCGTTACTTGCTCTTCTACGCCATAAATCTACGCTTAAGTCAGATCCTACGCGTAAGTCTGAATTACGCGTAATTTGCCAGAATCTACGCGTAACTTTCATCAACGATCTTCTTCTCGTGTAACGGTGACTCAGTACTTCCCTAGCTTGGATAAGTTAGTGGAATACTTCGACTACGGACATCCTTCAAGCTTGGATAAGTTTGAAAGATTTGTTTGGTTGTTTAAACCTTACGCATAAGTCTAAACTTACGCATAAGCCTAAGCTTACGCGTAAAGAGAAAACTTACGCATAAACTATTAGTTTACGCATAACCTACTCTTTACGCATAACCTAAAGTTTACGCGTAAGATTAAGTTACGCGTAAGAATTGAACTTACCCCAAGGATTTTGCAACTTACTCAAAGGAACGTGCATTTCAATCTTCTACAAAGATCCATTTCTACACAAGTGTTCTAAGATGTCTCAACCACCTAATCACTATTTCCCTCATGTTCAGCAACATCCACCTCAGCAACAACAACCTCAGCAGTATCAGCAACAACATTACCTTCCGCACCAAATGAATCAACAACCTTCTCAAAGACAAACATACAATCCATTACATCATTACCTAATGATGCAACAACATCAGATCATTCCTCAACAACAACCATATCAAGTGCCACAACAAACCACTCAGTTTTCCTCCAAACAACCTCACTGGTTTAACAGAATGTGTGAAGTTATTACAACTCAACAATCCCGACATGAGGCAGGATCACTTGAGACACCACCAATGCTAACACCTGGTAACTATGTACAATGGTCAAGTCGATTCCTACGATTTCTTGAACTAAAGAAACCTCATGGGCAATTCTTGAAGCAAGTGATACTTGAAGGACCATTTGAGTGGCCAACAAGATTTGAAGCTGGTGATCCAAATGCTGATCCTCCACGTCCTCCTGGTGAAAGACCTCTTCCAGAAACTGCACTCACTGAAGAACAGAAACTACATCGTGAAGCTGATCAGTATGCAATGGCTTATATACTTCAAGGTATACCTAATCCGATTTATCGAAGTGTCGATGCTCAGAAAACAGCCAAAGCTATGTGGGAACACGTTCATCTCCTTATGGAAGGAACTCAATTGAACAAAGATGACATGGAATCCAAGCTATACATGGAATACACTGACATCACAATTGAACCTGGAGAATCACTTGAATCCTACTATCATCATTTCACAAATGTGGTCAATGATCTGGAACGTCACAAAATCACAGTACCAAGGATCGCTGTGAACTCGAAATTTGTTGGTAGTCTTGGCCCTGATTGGCATAAATATTATGTCTTGGTGTTAAACGAAAGCTACATGTGTTAATGTGATTAGGCCTTTGGTTCAAATGTTTTGTTAGGTTAAGGGACTAATAGTGTCAATTTTCGTAACTTGCTTTAACCTTAGTCAAAACCAATTTTGACCACACAGTTACCACCTCTGCTACCACATTTAATTTTTTCACCTACTCAATCAAATGATCCACAATCATTCTGTTGATCTAATCATCCATCATCGAATCTGTAAGTAATAACATGTTTTGATCTTTATTCATAACAAGGGTTTTTAATTTTATAACAATCCAACGGCTCAATCAATCACAATTGTTTAATTTATCTTTTGAGTTATGCGTAAAATTAGAACCCATAAATAAGTTGTGTTATGATTGATTTTGTTAGTGGGAAATGGTTCTTGGATGATCATATACATGTCTCTTAAACCCAATCACACCCAGATACACTAATCGATCGAATTTGATTTTAGGGTTCATACGTGTGATTTGGGGGATCTTGATTTTAGACGTTAGGATGATAATTAATGATGGGGATAATGTTCTTGTAGTCTTAGGATCATGATGTCATGGTTTGATTGCGTCTTAATCGTGTTTTTGTTTGTGAATCAAAGGTCTAGGGTTCGAATGACACTAGCAGCTATGATTGTTTGATTGTGTGGTTAAAACTTGTTGTAACTTGGTCAATATGATACTTAGGTTGATTGAATCATTTGCCCCATGCTTAATCACACCCAGAAATATGTTTGATTAAGTTTGCGATTAGGTGTTCATGCGTGTTTACGCGTTAATTTGGTTTTTGGCATGATTACGCTTTAAATGTGTGAATTAAGTGTGTTGGGTTAAATATTGATCAGTGGTAATGTTTGTACACTTTCAGGAAACATACAACTCATATTTCAAAGGTGAATTTCTGGAAAATGGCGTTTCTACGCGTTAAATGTTCATCCTACACGTAAGATTGAATCTTACGCGTAAGATTCGACACGTGGACAAACTATGTCTTGGATAAGACATAGTTTACGCATAAATGAAAATCTTACGCATAAGTTCTGACCTTACGCATAAGTCTAGAACTTACGCATAAGTCATTACCTACGCATAAGTTACAATTTACGCTTAAGGGTAATCCTACGCGTAACTTCAATTTCTACGCCTAAGACTTATCTTACGCTTAAAATTGATCTTACGCGTAAGATTCACTTTACGCATAATATTCTATCTTACGCGTAGCTTTTGCACTTACGCATTATTTCTAAACTTACGCTTAAGTCAGGTTACGCGTAAAGACACCCACTTACGCATAAACTTGTCAAAATCCAAAATTTTCTAAGTGTTGGGAAATTTTCCAAAGAATAACTTCTTGTAAATGATAAACTTATGTTGTAACTGAATTGTTTTGTATTTCTACCAAGTAATATAACTCAAGTTTGTCACATAACAAAAGTTTTTCACACACAAACACCCACTGATCAATCAATAATGTGTTCATAATCTCGTACTTGAATGTCTTTGCTAACATCATCAACAATTGCCATGTTTGTGTTTGTTTATGATCTATTCAGATGGCAGAACACAACGACATTCCATACGGACCAGAGCCTGAACCCATACGTGCATGGGAAGACACCTTTCCTAAGAACTACTCCAGAAAGATAGGAAAGAACAATCTAAGAGTCAACTTCAACAAAATTACATGCAATGAGTCCTCTTGCCTTGTTGCGGTTGATGCTCTTATCCATCACCCGTACAAAGTCCTACTCACCAAATCTGCTGCAGTGGCCTGCTTCTACATACATCAGTTCTGGCACACACTCCACTTGGACCTCCTTGAAGAATCCTTTACTTGTATGCTTCACATGAGACAAGTCACGGTCGACAAGGATCATCTCCGTAGTGCTCTTGGACTTCCCGAACTTGCACCTAATGAAGAATATGACCAAGTTCCCAGTGAAGAAGAATTGATAGAATGGCTAAGAGATATTGGGTATGATGAGTCTGAAGGGGTAATGACTAGGCACTCTAAGGTCAATATCAGATTTCTTCCACAGCCTTGGAGAACTCTCTACATCATCATTGCCAAGTCACTATCAGGCAGAGACACAGGCCATGAACATCCTAAGCTCCAACATCTCAAGCTGTTTTGGGCTATTGCTAATGTCAAGAAAGTTGATTATGCCAGCACTATCTGGGAAGACATTGTGTGGCACATACAACACAAGACGACCAATATTCCATTCGTCCGTTTCACCAAGCTTCTCATTGCAAGCTTCCTCCATGAATATGATGACATACCTCAAAGACTGTATGACGAGTTTCAGCACACATACAAGAATGAGGACACACTTAAGGTCATCAAGCGAATGGATACTAGTACAAGGAAACAAGGAAAGAAACTTCCTGATTGCCTTCTGACTAATAAGGTTCAAGAAAGCAATAACTACAAGTACTACCTTCAAGCTCTTGCAGCAGATAAAGTTGGGTTCTTGGACGAAGCTGTTCTACCGTCACACAAGCAGAAGAAAGAAAAGAAAGGTAGCAAATCTGGCAGCTCAGAAAGTTCTACCAAGGCCAAACCAAAGAAAAAGGGAACACTTAAGATCAGAATTCCTGCAAAGAAACCAACTGCTGAACCTGGGTGGTTTCCCTCACCACAACCTTCCCCAAAACCTGCTGACTCTGAACAAACCGAATCCGATGAAGGTCCTGTTTACAGTGAAGCCTATGCCAATATCACCAAGAAAGTCAATCTTGATGACATTGACGACAAGGATTTGACGTTCGATGATTGGGATAAGATTATTGACGAATCTGCTGATCATGCTGAACCCCCCACACATCTCAATCAACGACCACTCACCAAAGCTCAGACGATTTTGGAAGAAGCCAGGATCAGAAGAGAAAAGATGAAGCAACCAGTATCTGCTGAACATGAGACTGAAGGCCTTTCAGTCGAAGAAGAAAATGAAAGGGCTCTCAACCTAGGTCTCCTCCACAGCCGAATTGATACATTCAATGCTGATATGCCTCCACCTCCAGTATTCTCTCAGACTACCGAAGCTGGCGGATCAAGCAGCATTCCTGAGCCTACCACAGGGATCGCCACAGACTTAGTTGTTTATGACAATCCCTCAGTGTCTCCCACCGACATTGAAATGACTATGGGAGAGGAAGAAGAGGGAGATCCCATGGATACTGATGCTCCAAGGCTTATGACTATGGAAGAAATGGAGCTCAGAGAAAGGGCTCAAGAAGAGGAACTGAAAAGAAAACAAGAAGCTGAAGAGGCCAGACTTGAAGAGATTGCTCAAGCTAAACTGGAAGAAACCATCAGAATGGAAGAGAGCAGGAAAGCTGAAGAAGCAGCCAAACTGGCTGAAGAGAAATTAAAGAAAGAAGAAGAAGCCAGGGTTGCTGAAGAGCTAAGACTGAAAGCTGAAACTGATAAACTGGCAGAAGAACTAAGGGTGAAAGAAGCAGCAGCCAAAGAAAAGGAAGTTGTACAACCCGAACCGCAGAAAAGAGATGACAAAGACACTACCACCACCATTGAATCCTCACAGTCATCTCCTCCTGCTTCTGAATCAACACATGACAAATCGATCAAGAAACCAAGCACCAAAGCCTCTGCTGCATCCAAATTACTCAAGTCAGCTTTCAAAAGAGTACATGAAAAGAAGAAAAGCAGATTGGAAGATCAGGTTGCAACACTTGTAACCAAAGTTGCTGAATTGACGAAGCTAAACTCAAACGTCCAAGAGCTACAAGACAAAGTTGATACTTTCTTAGCTAAAGACGTACAAGAGAACTTGGAAGCCGCTCTAGCAGCTCAAGCACAAGAATACATGGCACAACACTTAGTTGCTGAGCTGAAAGATCTGCTGGCACCAATGAGAGATGAACTCACCAAGTTCGCAGAGCAAGCAGTCAAGAAAGTAATCCGATCAACAACCTTTACTCTTCGTGCCGACAAATCTACTGCTCCTCTACCAGGACTTTCTCTGGATGATTTGGAAGCTCAACTCTTAGAAAAGCTTGCAAACAAGTTCACCTTGACTCCTGCAGAAGCAAAAGTCCTGGAAGCACTTAAGGACAAGATGAACAACGAGACTTGCAGCACAGAGGCAGATAAGCTGAAACGTCAAAGAGATGATGAAGACAGGGATCCGAATTCTCAGGCAAAGAAACAAAAACAAGCCGAAGGACCCTCATCTCAAACACCGGTAGTCCCCCCAACCACAACAACTTCCTCACACCAACCAAAGGCATCAGGTCCTGCTCCCAAAGCACACGACCACTTTGTATACACCGGTGGTGACGACATTCCTCAGCAAGATGAAGTTCCAGAACTGTCTCCTAAGAAGAAGAAGAAAGATAAGAAAGGAAAGCATCATCAACCCACACCAGACACCTCATCTAAAGGCACCGAACCTAAGAAACCCAAAACAGTCCTTAGCTGGCTAGATCAAGACAACAGTGCCGAATACTCCTGGTTTGAGAAGATGATCAATTCGCAACCACCACTGGAAGACAATCATGAACCTCAAGATGGTCGAACGGTGGAATATGCTCAAATGATTCAGCAAAGGTTTAAAATGAAAAAGATGAATAAGAAAGAGCTGCGAAGAATCAAGAATGATGCTTTCAATCTTCTGAAAGATAGGTCTGCTAACTCAATCGAGCTTGAATACCATCTGGAAAATATTGCTCGAGCTATGTCAAGCAATATTGACTGGATCAATCCTGAATCATATGTCGATCCGGTCACAAAGAAAACCACACCTTACATTACTGACTGGTCCAAACCACTACCAATGATTGGGAAGCCTAAGGAACCAAAGATCCCGTACAAGTTCTTCTACAACACAGACTTGGAATTTCTGAAACTTGGCAGCAAGATTGAGAAGAAGTATGTTACCTCACTCGCCTTTCTCCCTGCAGCTCGATATCTCAACAATGCCATCGAAGAAGAAGCTTCAACACTATTCGTTGACAAAGTTGTTGAATATGACCGAAATGCTCTTTACGGTATACATCATTGGCCAAGCAACCGGGCACAATACTATCGTAGCAGCAGACTCAATCAGACAATGGGCGATGTGACAAGTGATTTGAAGATAGTCTCGATTCAGTTCATCTCGACTGTCACTCACTTCGGGTACCCCTTCCTCAGCAAAATCACACTGAAAAGACTGGATGAAAAGGAGTACGATATTTCCGAGTCAGACTTTCCACGACTACGTCTCAACGACATTGAAGACCTGTACCTGCTCAAAGTTCAAGGAAAACTCTGTGGCCTACCTAAAGATAAGCAGCTGGCCTTTATCCAAGCTCTCCTCATCTACATCAGGCAAATAGTCATCAGAGAAAGAGTAAAAGATCTTCAATTGGGAGTGGAAAGCTATCAGAAGAAGATCAATCTCACCAAACCCAATATGTTCGACATCCCCGACCTTCCACATCTATCTCAGTACACCTTAATCAGACAACCATTTGGGTTCACCTACCGCAGCAGTAACGGTCGCAACTGCTTCATGGCTTACGACGAAATACATAAGTTCTGTGATGAAACATTGAAGTTCGTAAGAGATGGAATCAAAAGCAGATTGGATGACATTGCTCTAGGAAAGTCTAAAAGGTGGAAAACCAACGAGGCCCGGGATGCTCGCAGATTCATCTTAAGGATCGAGAATAGATTGAAGCGCAGGGATCAGTTTCGAAGGTTGGAAAGTTATGTGGGAGGCAGACAGAAATTTCCGGTGTTGACATTTCAGAGACCTGATTGGTAAATCATTGTAAGAATTTGATTTGATTTGTCAATTATATACTTCATAATGGTTTGTGCACACATAACAGTGTACAACCCGAACTTGTAAAGAAAGGACCCTGAGGTACGCATCAGTGCCTCAATCCTATATATAAGGAGCGAAGGCTTCTTACTTTTGAGTAGAATTAATCAAACATTTATGATTTTTCATAATTCTGCTCAAAAGGACAAGTATTTCACCTCAATAAGACCTAATCACTTGTTGAGGGGGAGCACTTGTCAAAACAAAATACTTTGCTCTAAATCAAAAGTTCTTGGTGAATCTCCCCGTAAGACTCAAAAGGCATATTTTAATCTAAAAGTTTGTCAAAAACACCATTTTATATGCCATTTTTGAGGGGGAGAAAATGAAAAAGTGATTAAAATATACGAAGTCAAAGCTTTAAGTTGTATCATGTGCGAGCTAGACTCAGTATTGACCCAGGAATTGACGAGATAATACAAGTTAGTAACATCGAAAGGACTTATCCTCGACGGGTAATAACATCAAGTTAGTTACTAGAGCTAGTTGTCACCTAAAAGCTGACAATGCATCTCTTTAACTAACCACGTAAGCGTGTCTCGAAAAGGATATGTCTTAGTAGAAATGTACCATCTCGAGAAACTTTCTGTGAACTTGATCAGGCCGGGTAATAACTTCAAGCTAGTCTAACTAGTGATGTAAGCGTGTCTCGAATCGGTCTTGTTCACGGAAAGTGGATCAATTCAAAAAGTGCTTGCTCCTCCCGCATGTGCAAATTTATTAAATACTTGTGAGCACATGTGCAGGGGGAGCCCTTCAAAAGTGTACACAAAACTCTCAAAGTGTTAACCAAAATATTTGATTATCACGAACACTTTGAGAGATTTTCAATCAAAGGTTTCTTGGCTACTGTCGGAGTTATAAGGTGATTAAGATAGGAATATCCGTCCTATGATCCGCCAGAGTCGGAGGGATCTACCCAAGGACATCTCCCATAGTTAGAATTAGAAGTCCTTAGGTATGATACGAAAAAAGGAGTAAAGAATGAAAGGAGAAAGAAGGGGTTGAAGAATTAAAAAGAAAAGTAAAGTAAAGGGTGAAAAGAAATAGCCCTCCATATGTTCAACCTTAGGGCAGACACCGGGTTCAATACGTATGCTACTGGCTGTTGCAAAAGACAACACCGGTATTGAAGATAAAGTCGTCATGGACCCAGTGACGCAATGCACTAAACCTTCTTAACCACTCAAGTTCTCTTAAAAGGACTTGTTTCATTCTCACGGGGAACCCGCGTAACCTATCGACCTATCTCTTAGAGACGGTTGATATTGAAGCAGGAGACACCTCCCCAATCTCCGCATAGGAAACCTAGGTGTGCACTTATAGAGTCTAGAGCCATGAGAAACATCAAAGATCTCTTAGGAACACTTAGTATTTCTGCAACTGGGGTTCTACATCAATGGGCATCAGTTGTAAACTATCGAGTCCTTCGCAGATCTTAGCAATCTGCCGAGAACGTTTATGAGAGGATTACTTAAGTATTTCTCTATGATTGAACGGAAATCCTGCCAGGGTCAACATCAAACAGCCCTGACAGCAGGTCACTTCGGTAACCCCACAAGGGTTACGCTTAGTGTTTGCGGTGGTTCCATCTCGATCTACAGTCGTGGAGTGATCCCCAGCGACTCACCCAGTCATTGAGCTACTTAGTAGGTCTCGTAAGCTCCTTCGGGAGTATCTGATATGGGAACGGCCTGGATAAGGATTAGAAGGAGTCTTCACACTATGCTGTTGATGAACTCTAATTCCTTATCCGTAAGTACCGGTTGTTTTATTGCTAATTGTTTACTCGCAGGTACCTCACTTCCATGATGGAAGATTCCAATATGCTCATACATACATCTTGAAGTCAAAGAAAGCTCCCCCAAAAGATCTTAACAACACAAAGTTCAAAGAAAGATTCTACACCAATAAGAAGAATCTACAAAGTATAATGACAAAGATCTCAATGCATGAAAAGGAACTTCTTGTTCGTAAAAGTCAAAGTCCAAAGATGTATGAGTATGTTGGAATGGCGGACAACCACCACAGACACAGGAGTGACGATCGGCAGACAACTTCATAACCTATTCACTACATCATCATCAAAGAACAAAGGCAAAGGGCAAAGTACTTTCATTATCATTCACTCATTTTTGAAGACGTCTAGAGTTTTACATGTCACAAGTCAACGACAAAGATGAAGACGTCAAGCAACCGTGATGACCGACCCTTAGGGGGAGATTGTTGGGATCATACTTTAGTATTTTAGTCAAGTCTCGGTCATTACCTTTTGTAATAGGTTGCTTAGTTATTTTATTTAACTAGTCTATGTTTTAAGGCTTAAGTGTTAAAGCCCTATGGGCCTTAAAGCCCACGAAATTAAGGATAAGGGAGGAAGGGAGTGTTGCCCTAACTCTTCCCTTATAAATAGAGAGCTTAAGTAAACATTTCATTTGTTGGTTATTTGATTATCTTAAGGAAACTCTTGCACTTTCACCTTTCATATTGTCTCATAATCAACCAATCTCATTTCTCATCTCATTTCTTTCTAAATCATACTTGTGTTTACAAAATGGTGACCTAACACAGGAAATCCCATATAAGATGCAAAAGCCAAAAATAGCCTAATGGCTTCAAGTCTTGCCACAGGAGCAAAAACTTCATCATAGTCTACTCCTTCTTCTTGTCTATATCCTTGAGCCACTAACCTTGCCTTGTTCTTGATTACATTTCCTCTTTCATCTCTTTTTACTCTGAAAACCCATTTAGTTCAAATAAGTTTCTTTCCATCAGGTAGATCACATAATACCCAAACTTTTTGAAGTTTAAACTGTAGAAGTTCTTCTTGCATAGCTTCCACCCAGCTTTCTTTGGCTAGTGCTTGTTTGATATTCTTGGGCTCTTCTTGAGATAGAAAACAAGCAAATAAACACACCTTCTGATCCTTGTGATTCACCCTGTTTTGCTTGTAGATAAAACTAAGTAAAGAAGTATGTTGTTGAGACATATTCTTAGCCTTAGTCCTTGTGAGCACCCCTGATGATGAGGGTCCAATAATATTGGTAGCAGGATGAGTTTTATGAATTCTGAGAGTTGGAGTTGGTGGAACTTCAAGATTATCTTCCAAATTAGTGATATCTGGATCTTCATTAGAATCTGAGAAAATGCCTTCTTGATCCAATTCATCATCAGTATCTTCTAAAGTAATGGTGTTTGGATCAGCAGTATCTTCTAAGTCAGGCATATTAGGATCATGAACAACATCAGTATTTTTCCAATTTGAAGTATCCAAAGGTTGAAAAGTACTTTCAAATGGATTAGAAGTGCTGGCTGTTTCTTTTGCTTTCTTCTTTTCTGCTTCATAGGCTCTCCTTTGTTCATCATCATATGACTTTGCCATTGTGTCTTGAAAAAGCATTCTAGAAAGTTCATCTTGAATGGCTTGATCTTCTGCAGATACTAGTATCTGTGGTGGAACAGTACTTTGAGGATCAACAGTACTGTTAGGTACAGCAGTACCTTGAGGCTCAGAAGTACTTTTCTTCTTATCATTGGCATTATCTTTTGGCTCATCTTCAGATCTTAAATTAACATCATGAACAATGTACTGTGCTTCATCTTCAGTGGGAGCAGCTTGATTTTCTTCCCTTACAGGTACATAATTCATTGATGAAGACATTAAATCAAGATCAAACATCCAATCAGGACCTTTACCTTTAAAATTTTCTTGTTCTTCCAAAAAATCAACATGAAGACATTCTTGAACCTTCTTGGTAACCCTATTGTACACTCTGAATCCTTTGCTATTTGTACAATATCCCAATAAATATCCTTCATCTGACTTCCCATCAAATTTGCCCAAATTATCAGCAGTATTTAAAATGGTTAGTGGACATCCAAAAGGTTTCATAAACTTGATACTTAGCTTCTTTCCCATGAGTAACTCATAAGGTGTCTTCATTTGAGGTTTAGTCACTGATACTCTATTCAACACATAGCAAGCAGCACTTACAGCTTCAGCCCAGAATGGAACTGGTAGTTGAGAGTCTGCAAGCATTGTTCTTACTGCTTCTATAAGAGTTCTATTCTTTCTTTCTGCAACTCCATTTTGTTGAGGAGTTCTAGCAATACTGAACTCTCTTTTGATTCCTTTCTTGGCATAAAATTCATCCATAAGCTGATTCTTGAACTCAGTCCCATTATCACATCTAATGCTTCTAACCTTGAGCCTTAACTGATTCTCTAATGCTATAATTAGGTCATGAATAGCATCAAAAGTTTCATCTTTAAAACATAAGAAAAAGACCCAGCTAAATCTACTGCAGTCATCTGTTACAACCAAACAGTACTTCTTCTTGTTCAGACTGACAACTGAAACAGGTCCAAACAAGTCCATATGCAGCAATTCCAAAGGCTCTCTAATAGTCTTCTCATCAATCTTCTTACAAGAGGCCTTTTAGGCAACTTGTTTTGAATGAAGGCGGTCCCATTTTTACCTAGCTTACACTTCTTATATTTTTCTAGGAGGGCACTATAGTAAGGAGCACGCGCTAAGACATCAATGACGGGGCGTTCAAGGTGAAGTTCTTTAAATTCATCGTCAAGGTATTGCGTAAGAGGTGTTTCAACAATGCTTTTGACCGGCTCTATAGTGGGTGTTTTATTTGATTGGTCCTTTTGGGGAACTTGGTTTTGTTTGAAACACGTGCTCGTTGATTTAACCGAGTAGTATTGTGGACACGAAGTGGGTGATGAAACTGAGGATATGGAATTAACGGTTAGTTTTGGATTATTGACCGTGTCGCTCGGGAGTGCTCCCATTTCTCAGTCATTGAGAACTTTCAACAATGCATCAATCTTAGTGGTCATCTCGCTTTGCTTTTGTTTGAAATCGGCTTCAAACTTAGATATGCGAGCTTCTTGAGATGCCATGAACTTTGACATCAATCCTTCAAGATTGTTGGTACTACCATAGTTGTTAGAAGGATTGTTGTTGAAAGTACGGTTGGATGGTGGACCGTTTGGTTGGTAACGATTAGGCGGATTGGAAGAATTGGGTTGATTTTGTTTCCACCTAAGGTTTGGGTGATTTTTCCAAGAGGGGTTGTATGAATCACCGTAAGTGTTTGGCTCGGGCTTGAAAGTGTACCACTTATGTAAGTTATCAAATAATTATAACTTATATGGTTCTTGTGTTAAGATAGAATTAAAGAAGGAAGAAAGAATAGTAGATGAGAGTTTAGAGAGAGGAAGAGAGTTGGGTGATTTCTAGAGAGAGAGAGAGCTGAGAGAAAATAGAAAATGTTAGATTGAAAGAAAAGCACCAACCCTCTCCACATGTGGAGAGGGGTATTTATAGTTACAATATTACGCCCACTCCCGGGCTGTGGATCAGGCATACAGTGGGTAAAGACCCGTTCCTTCTTCCACGGTGTTACTTAATCTAATACTAATTAACTAATAAACAAACTAACTACGAGCTAACTTAATGCTATTACAATCATTAGGTGACCGAGACTTTTACAGGAATATTTGTATTCCTAACAATCTCCCCCTAAGCGAGGTCACCTTTGAAGTTAAGATCTTAGGTCTTTAAGCATTCTTAAGTCTTTGTAGCTCGTAGGATCTGATTCTTCTCTTTTCAGCACACTTCGTACTTCAAGCAAGCGAACTTGTGATTAGAGTTCCTTTGTGATGTGTGATCTTTGAGCTTCTTTGAGATCATCAGCCAAAGTAAATCTCCAAGCTCATCCATAGTTGTGTTGCCTTCATGTGATGTAGTGACTAAGGACCATCATGCTCACACCCTTCTATATCTGGAGACGTTGCATTAAAGTTGTAGATCAGGAGACTTTTTCATCAGAGTTGCGGAAACGTTGTTAGTAGTCTCTCAACATTTATTGTAGCAAGTCTCTCATCTTCATTGATAGTGTGGAGGATGTGTGAGCATGAGGTATGGATTGACCCGATTCAGCTGGAAACTGGAGCCATCAATGCCATCTTTATATGTGTCCCTGAAATAAAACAGTTAGCAATAAAGATAGAGAACGAATATGGCTTTGTCATTCGTTCTGCGAGGTCAGACTACCCTCCGGTTTTGTGAAAACCGACCTGTGATCAGGTAGAGTCTCTTTTAAAGAAGACTCTCCTTGACAGGAATTTCCAGCTTGTAGTAATGAGTTTTCCAAAGAATCCACTTTGGAATCTTCATACTTAGCATGTTCTCATACCGGAACGTCTCAAAGCAGACAGCACGATAGAGTGAATCGGTGAATAGATATTCACGGATTGATGAGAAATTGATTTATAGAAATCACTCGCATGTCATATGATAAACATTTGTGAGGCACGACGAGAGTTTTATACTTTGAATCACATTTCCATCAAAAATACTTTTGTTTGAAAGATATTACACAATCAATGTGCTCGAAAGATAAGTTGGTGAGCACATTGAGAGGTTTTGGCAAAAGTATCCGTCAATCCATATCCTGGAACAAGTTTGATTCAAATTTGAATCGCACCATTGTTGCTTTCTAGTTGTCACTTGATCATTGATCCAAGATGGATCTCACATGTCACCTACCAAGAGCTTGAGTGATGTTCGCTCTAGAAGGATTTCCATCGTCATTGTGAATATTTTCATATCACTCGGATGTTCTGGCAATACCACAAGGATAATGCGTAGGACTCTAAATATTTTATCTTATTTTCCACATTATGTGAAACAATAAGCATATTTGGAATGTGTCCTAACGAGATTTATGGATGATCTCATGGCTCTAGACTCAATAGTGCGTTTTGATCCGCTCCTGGAGACTGGGGAGGCGTCTCCTTTTTTAGGTATCAACATAGCTCGCAATGAGCGGTCAATACATTGCACAGGGTTCCCCGTGAGAATGAAACAAGCTCTTTTAAGAGAACTTGAGTGGGTGGGAAGTTTTGTGCAGTGCGTCACTGGGTCCATGACGTCTTGTCTTCAATACCGGTGTTACCTTAGTAACCGCCAGTAGATTATGAATTGAACCCGGTTTCTGCCCTAAGGTTGAATATTTGGAGGGCTATTTCTTTTCACCCTTTCTCATTTCATTTCTTTTTCATTCTTCAACCCCTTCAGTGCTTACCGAGACTTCATCACTAGAACCTTGTTGGGTTTGTTCCAGTCCTAGCTCTATCTCAGTCCGCACTCTTCCCTTTCTCACTTTACTCCTTTTTTCATAATCATTCCTAAGGACTTCTAATCTATCTATGGATTGTCCCTGGGAAGATCCTTCCGGTTCTGGTGGATCATGGGAATTCATACCTAACCTTAACCAACCTTATAACTCCATGCATAAAGATAAATGGTCGGTCTTTGGTATTACTTCCACAAACGCCTTTGCTCCCCCTCAATATGTGCATCGGTATACGAAAGAGTTTAGCACATATGTGGGAGCCTATTATTGAGTCCAAAAGATCACATTTGATATCAGATTTCATATTTAAATCACATTCTCTCCCCCGATCAAAAATTTCAAATCTTTCGAGATTTTTTGATCTCAATTGATTTAAATAAGTTAGAAAGCTTTTGGGAGAGAAATGCGGTCAATTTTAGTATTTTCTGATAAAAAGGAACTTTTTCTTGCTCCCCCTCAAACAATGAGGGAGGTTGTTATGTGTCAGATTTGAAGAGTTTGCAACAGATTCGAAGTTTTAACGAAAATTCTTTGAAAATTTATGCATTCTGACACATAACCATCACAAATCGGATTGTTTCTTTTGTTTTGTACAAAGTGTGGGGAGTTTTGTTGATACACAAGATTTTGAGAAATCACTCTCCCCCTCAATCAATGACGGATGTTAAAGCATAAATATTTTCATAAACTATTAACGTCATTGATTGAGTGAAATTTTTATCAAACTTTTGAGTGCAATTTGATTTTCATTCAAAATTTCATGGTACCACCAAGTTTTGCACAAACACTTTCCGGAAAAATCATAGAAGGGAAAGTATTTGGCGAGAAAAAGAAGATTTCTCTTCTTTATGAAGAAATAATGCACTGAAGCGTACATTAGATCGAGGGTGCATGAATATAAAGTAATTCACGCTCGGATGAACGGCACCCTTTGTTAGGAACAACCGTCTTTTTGGCGACGTGTTTTCCTTAATTTTGAAAACCGGGTTGCTATCTGAAGTAATAGCAAACCATATTTTTGAAGTCCGGGTTGTAGCCTGAAATGACTACAAGCCAAAATTTTAAGTACGGGTTGTAGCCTGAAATGACTACAAGCCATAATTTTTAAGAATGTTTTGAGAAACGACATGTTTTAGAAAAAAACTTTATTTGAAACCGAAAAAACTCTTGCTCAAGCATATGTATGATTCCGTGTCATTATTAAATGACATTTCTAGAAACGTACATAATATTGATTACACAAGAGACATGTCGTGAGAAGAATATTTTTGGATTTTTTATGATTTTTCAGATTTTTATGGTTTTTTATAGGTTTTATATTTCTCTATTTTCTTTTTGTTTTTATAATATATACAAGGATATTTGAAGCAAATCCATTACTCCTCATTCTCTTCATGAAGACTTTTGACTGATTCTGGCGAGAGACACTTCATACCAAGTAGCAGGAGAATAAATAGAAACCGTTCTTCCTGGAAGTGCCTTTGTGAGGAAATCTGCCAGCTGTCCTTCTGTCCTTCTGAAGAAAAATTCCACAACCCTCTTTTCCACTTGTTCTACCAAACCTTTGGAGAATCCATTTGTCAGAAGAAGCATTGACAGTATATCGTACCAACAAGGATTATCTTTGCTCCATTTTGCAATATTGTTCATGTGGTTGAGGGTTAGGAACTGATGTAGCCCTATCAAGATCTCCTAAAGAATATGCCTTAGAGGAAAATTCAGGAGCAAGTGTGTTGTCGAACGGAACATTATTGGGAGGAGGGATTGAATTAACTTCAAAAGAATCGTCGACTGCAGTGCCTTGATGTACTGGTGGAGATTGAAAGTATGATGATGTTGACGAATGACTTGCTGTAGGAGCGTCTTGACCTATTGAAACAGGACAAGATGAACCATTTTGGATCGTTTGGTACATGAGCTGCGATGGCTGGTGGTACCGGTGTATCACCAATTTGCAGCTCGACATATTCATCAACCATTGGATCAGCCAAGATCTCCAAATCCTTATCGGTAGGAGGTACATAAGGTACATGCAGGAGTGGGATACTATACAAAGCCTGAACTGAATGGTTCAGAAGACACAAATTTAGACGCGGGTCCTGTACTGATGAGTACAGAAGCCATTTGATCAGTCAGCTCATTGTGGAAGTGTGTAGCCAACATCTCTGAAACATCCACTACCAAAGCTTTCGAGGCTCTTGAGTAATCGTCTGAAGCCGTAGATGCCATGATGAGATCTTAAACGGAATTTTACAATTTTGTGACTTAAACCGAGAGATCGGTTCTCTCCCGGGATTTTACTAAAGTCAACAAAAGAAACCGAAAGATGTAATATGTGAATTAGACTTAGAGTGAGATCTTGGATAAGTTACAACTAGCATTAAGTGTCAAGTCGCGACAAGTCAAGTTACAATAGATCCGATCGTAATAAGTCAAGTTGTAACGATTAACTCACAACGTCAAATTACAATCAGATTAATCGAAACGACTTAAGTCACAACAATTCACCAAACATAGATTGATAACAAATCACAAGAGTCTTACTACTGAGTCAATCGCTAGGCACCACCAAATTGCTGAGTTTTGGCCTCCTCAATGTGAAGCTTTGGTAGCTTCCCCCCAAACTGACAATCATCTTCATGAGACACTTCCCCCAAGTAGTTGAAGTGATACAAAAAGTCTCATTGCATGAAGCTCGAGAACCCGAAGAGAACAATTACACCGAAGTAACAGGGTGAACCATGGATCATCTCTACGGTTAACAATCCCGGAATGTATGATGAAGCCCGATCACATGACCCTGTTGTACATCCCCAGTGTATACATTACTTTGAGGTTTGGAGCAGTTGCCAATTAGGGGGAATCAGATATCAACATCTTCATTTCACTAAATGCTTTCCAGCTATCTTACACATGCCAACTCAATCCATATTGTACGCATGCATCCAACACAAGAAGAGACGATGACACCAAAGTAACAGGTTGAAGCACTGATCATCTCTGCAGATATCACCTCCGGAATATATGATTAAGCCCGATCACGTGAACCTGTTGCGCGTCCTTGATGTACACAAATCTCTCCCCTGATGGTTGCGATCTCATCCGAATCAGCATAACATAGTGTACATGAACCATTAACCAGAAGCACTTTACCAAAAATCATGTCAGCTCATATGAAGATGTCGATAAGCAATATCATCTCACTCTCCAGTTGTTCTTCTCATATTTCTTCCTACTGAAAGCTGAAGTAATACATACCACAAGTATCAGAAGACCACTTCCCCCACGTAGTTGGAATAATACACCAAACGCCACAAGTTAATACACTGATCATTGATCATTGCTTCAATTAAGAAGAAGTATTAAGTTCATCACGTATACTCATTATGCATTAAGATGTATGTCTCCTTCCCCCTTGCTGGTTTTGATACCTCAGAATCAGCAACACATTATAAGCACATTTACTTGAAATCTTGTAAGAAGAATAAAATTGGTTTAACTGGATCTGGTGAGAATCAACTGCTACAAAAACTCTCTCTGACTATCTTTACCAACCCTTATGTAGGCTATTTGAAGTGACCACTGATGAAGTAAACCCGATATACCAAAGTTGAAACTAAAGAAGAATCCCCCAAATCCATAACTTAAGCTTGCACTATTGTTGATTAAAGAACGATGTAGAAGAATAAGTACAACACCTCTTGAGACTATCCACATTCGCATTTGCATGTGACACTGAGCACTACAATGTAACTCCTTGAAGTGATAGCCATAACCCGTGAGTACTACAATGTAACTCCTTCCATCGGGTATAACTAGATAATCCAAGTCCTAATCATAAACTTTAAGAGTTCACGCAAGTCATCAATCGATGCATGAAGTTTCGATGATGAAATAAGTAGACACCTTCGTAAAATACTCTTCAATCTCAATTAAGGGATGCCAAATAAACTCCGTGATCACTTGACATTTCATGTCCAAATTGTTAGCCGTTTAGACATTTTAACCGACATTTTCCATAATGTTCTTCGGGTTGATTTACAAAGTGCACATTGGTAGGAACAACAATCCTTGATTTAAGAACGAAAAGATGGATCATTATTCATGCGTGCAACTTCGTAATCATGATAGTCATCATCAACACCTTGAGAAATAACTAGAGATTGGATTACTTGAGCAAGTGATCAATCATCATTCGTAATACTTCTAGATGGTGCATCTTGATCAATCATTCATTGAAGCTTGGAAGTAATCATCAAATATAAATCCCAGTCATCCTTAGTAAGTAGAACATTAGGTGTTGGAGGAGAGTCGTATGACGAATCGTATGACCATTCTACAAACATTAATCACCATGTGGTATATTCACACTTCTCCCCTTCAAAAGTTGCAAGCGATGTTTGCACTTTTTGATTGAGCAAGTGAATAAGAATATAATCAATCATGTATTTTATTCACACTTCTCCCCCTCAAAAATTGCATACGAGGTTGCCATTTTTGATTGAGCAAGTGAATATGAATTCGAGCAAAGATGAGTAGATCCACTTGATGACTGAATGAACATGGAAGAAGCATGAACCGTATTGTTGAGAATGGTCAAAACTAAGAAGATTTCTCTTCTTCCAAAGATAAGGCGCACTGAATCGTACACCTTTCTTTTCTTTGATGAACGGGGCCTGAAGTGTTGTCAGCAGACACCATAATGTTGAAGTACGAGGCCTGCACTGAAGTGTACAGACGTCATAGTCTTTGAAGAACGAGGCCTAAACTGAAGTATTCATACGTCATTATGCACATACATCAGCATCGACATTCTAGAACTCCTGAAGCTGGGGAAATGATTGCTTTAGGTCTCCAGACTTTGAGTTTTCTCATATAGTGAATGGTTGATGTACCTGCAACTGAGTAAGGACTACCTGCACTAATATCACAAACTTGATTGCACATATATAGGTTAGTGACAGCAGTATCCAAACCCTTGGGGGTTTCATGGTCAACCATGGCATTGCCATCAGTAAGCACCTTTCCGGTAGGTATCCACTTAAGTCCAATGTCCTTAAAAATTCTACCAGTTGGAATCCACTTATAGCAAGGTCTAGGATTACTAAGCTTCTTATGCATAGTGGAAGGCTTAACAATATTCCTAGACTCCAAAGATTTAGCAGTTTGTGTCCACCTAGGAGAAGTTTTAGGTTTGTTTTGCTTCTTATGCATTGTAGATGACTTACTGTGATTCCTAGACTTAACAGGTTGAACCTTAGCATTGTACCTCAATATCCTACGAGGGATCATACAAGGTTGAGAACCTAAGATTCCATCCTTATGAAGTAGTGCCCTTTTCCTAGCCTTTTCTAGATCATAGTTCTTGTGCAGGTCATTTATAACATAAGTGTTTTGAGCCTTAGTGCTAGGTTTCGACACTGTTTTCGAACTAATCCTAGAGGCGCTGGGTGTATGAGTAACTACTTGTTGAGGCATAGAAGAACTAGAGGCAATAATCTTGGGCCAATAATGTGAAGTGACTGGTTTTGTCAAAACTTGTTCCGCATCAACTTGGGAGGCAAACCGTGTTTTTGAAAATTTTGGTCTCTCAGATCTAAACGCAGTCAATTGTCTAACAACTGATTGGTTTCTATTCGATTGAAAAACTGGTTTCCCCAAGATTGATGGTTTTGCAAACTTAGTGTTCACACTATTCCCTGTTGCTTTTCTTAGCTCGTTCTTTAATGCTATTATTGTGAAACCCTTTTCCTGAACTTGAGCTTTGAGTTCATCAATTTTTGCAATCAAAGACGTTGTTTGCTCAACAGTTTTAGTGTTCGTTTCTTTGATTGAATCACACAATTCTTTGCACTGAATTTTCAAGGACTCATTTTCATCACGTAATTTAGCCACTTTATGCTCCAATTCAATAACATTGCAGTCATGTTTAGCTTTAATTTCATTACACATATCACATAACTCAGTAATACATTTTTTCAGGTTGTTGATTGTCAAGTTCTTGGTTTCTAGCTGAGCTTTCAAATCATTAATCAAAAAGAATTCGCGGAAATCAGGAAGTTCCGGATCTTTACATGGTTGGTTAGTTTGAAAACTTTCTTCCTTTTGTTGCATTGCGATTTCAAGTGAAATACAATGTTTTTCAAGTTGTAAGAATCTCTTTGAAAGTTCATTAAATGTTTCTTTATCAACCATATCATTTGATTTAAAAGACTTAGTTGTAAACAAAGAACTTGACACATCATCACGTTCAGCATCCTGATCATTTTCTCCCCCTTTATGATTCATATTTGTTAAATCAGAAATGGTATTGCTGTCAGTCTTTTTCAACAAATATGTGTCATAACTGGGCATAACTTGATCAGTATGCAGTCGTTCATCAAAAAGCACATTATGATGTACAGTTAGGGGTACCTCAGCACATGACACTTGCTCTTTTACTGGTTTTAATTCAGTGCCCATGTCTGGAGTATCTCTAGTCACTGAGTCGCAGGGTGTGTCAAGCTTATCAGTCTCTGATTCTTTGCATATCGTGACACCTAACCCAACATCCGATGCTATACCCGAGTCACCAACACCATCACATGATTGTACCCTACATACCTTCAACTTGTCCTCATATGCAGGTATATGCTGTGCCTTTTCATAAATGAATCTTTTCACTTTATCCATAAGCTGGACAAGTGTGTCTCTGAACGTGTCAACCTCAATTCCCGTGTGATCAGCAAAGCACTTTTTCGTCATCTCACTATAATGGTCATACTCCAGAGTGAATTTTGAGTCAAAGAACACTTGGAGTTGTTTGTTGATCACACAAAGGGCAGCCATGGATCCCATTTTGGAAAATTCTTCTCGGTCAAGTTGTTGTTGTAGTTGATCTAAGTTAAGAATCATTGTGCATGTGAAAGTGTGAACATCTTGACCAAAGAGTGTTACAAATGCACGTTCGAATCCCATCTTAAATCCAGTTCCCTCTAAAAGTACCGAGAGATGTGAATGAAGTTGTCGAAAACATTCTATGCAGCTTTCCTTTGCATTGTGAAGCACTTGTTGTGGCTGAAGCAACTCAATCCCTTGCGAATTAGAGCACGAAGATTCCATATTAGCAATGTTAGAATCAAACACCTTTGTTTGTTGTACAAGGATGGAGGATTTTGACATGTTGTGATCGTTCACGGGATTTTACAATTCTATGATTTAAACCGAGAAATAGCTTCTTTCGCGGGATTTTACAAAATCAAGAATAAACCGTGAGACTTCGAAGAATATATTTGGTTTTGTTGAAGTGAGTTAGAGTGGTGAATTAAGACAAGTCCCAGTGAGTTTCAAACAATGTTCGTGTTTTGAAATCCGAATAAATCCCGTAGTTATATCCAATAAGCCCGAAGATATCACTACCCAAGCAAATAATCACTCTCGGATTCTTGAAGCTTAATCAAACCCGTGGACCAAACTAATTCCAAAACTTTTAATCAAAATACCAAGATATCACTAAAATTCGTTCCTACAACATAAATCAGCAAGGAAAAATTCGGCCCTTGTAGTAGTAGGAACCCAAGCGATCCACCTTAATTCAATAAACCCAAGAAAGATCCTGTGAAGCCCAACTCCATTCCACTTGACGAGATTCTAAGCCCAAGTTACAACTTACCCTAAACTGCTGTTATAAACCACTAACAATCCCCACAACCATAAATAATTAACTCTAATCTAACCCTAACAACAACAAACGCAGTCACAAGATCCTCCCAAAACAGGTGTCTCTTTCATTACTGCTTTTCTGTATGAGCAAAAACCGCAACACAACCCAACTGTGGCTACAAGATCTTATAAACCATCAAAGGTAGGTATTGTTTGATACGTTTTTGCAAACATTCGAAAGAAAGTGAGGATGAAACTTATCAAGTGTTGTTCTTTCTTTAGTTTTCGTACATTCAAAAGAAGTTTAGCCATCAAAATCGATCTATGATGGATGTGTTCGAGTGCAGGATCATTATAGATCTGTATACTAAACGAACAATCTGAGATCTAAGTAATCCTTTTCTTGTAATGTTTAACCTAATGAAAAGATGAAAACTTGTGTGTTTTGTTATACTTAATAGCTTCGGATATACAACGAAGTAGACATCTAAATGGATCGATGATGTTTTTCTGCTTGGTGTTAGTCTTTGATTGAGTCGTTGATAACCAAGAAAAAGATAATCTGAGATCTTGAATTACTTTTTGATATTTGTTTGTGAACTGGTTTAGAATTAGATGAAGGTAACCGCAAAAAGGAATTAACCGCAACTTCTTAGTTAACCGCAAATCATGAGATAACCGCAATCAATTCAGTGAGGTAACCGCAGTTTTGAGGTAAATGCAATTCCAAAATTTTAAACGCAGATTTGAGGTAAAACTTGGGCAGCGTTTGGTTTGGACAAACAAAAAAAAAAAGTAATCGCAAGTACAGAAAAACTAAACGCAACTCACAATCACAAGTAGCCAAAACTAGTCGCTATCAGATTTTTTGTTTCCATCTCACAACCGGCCAAAACCCACTAGCTGTACATCACAATATTATAATTATACTTTTTCAAATCGCAAATATGAAACCAGTCATAAACTAATCGCAAATATGAAACATGCAATGAAGACCAAGGAAATAAAAATCCACGAATGTAAACAAAGACTTCTAATGACCACAAGTGACAACCAAATCAGTCTCAAATTATTTCAAGTAACTTAATTCAAAGTAAAACAAGACCAAGCCACAAATTTGAGCATGCCAAGTCCTAAGATGAAACCATGGCTCTTGATACCAATTGTAAGTTATCAAATAATTATAACTTATATGGTTCTTGTGTTAAGATAGAATTAAAGAAGGAAGAAAGAATAGTAGATGAGAGTTTAGAGAGAGGAAGAGAGTTGGGTGATTTCTAGAGAGAGAGAGAGTTGAGAGAAAATAGAAAATGTTAGATTGAAAGAAAAGCACCAACCCTCTCCACATGTGGAGAGGGGTATTTATAGTTACAATATTACGCCCACTCCCGGGCTGTGGATCAGGCATACAGTGGGTAAAGACCCGTTCCTTCTTCCACGGTGTTACTTAATCTAATACTAATTAACTAATAAACAAACTAACTACGAGCTAACTTAATGCTATTACAATCATTAGGTGACCGAGACTTTTACAGGAATATTTGTATTCCTAACAACTTATCTCCCGCTTCGTCGGTACGCGTGGATGCGTAGTCCGCAAAAGCTGTTCCGGGGAGTTCCACACAATCACGAGTGTCATGGGGACCACTACATAATTCGCATGAAGAAGTGATTTTGTTCACTTGGCTTGAAGGCTTCGGAGCTTCGTAAGATTTCATGAGAAACTTGACTTGGTCCTCAAGTTCCATGATCCTACGGTTAGGAGTGCTAGAATTGTTCGAAGGCAAAGATATTGCCTTGACCGTCTTGTTCAAATCACGGGGATCATTCCAACTTTCGTTGTCATAGAGAGCAAGATCTTCTATGAGTTCCCATGATTGTTCCGCACTAAGATCACGTAGCTTACCACCGGCCAATTGGTCAATGGCTCGCCTCGTGGAGATGTCGATATGGTCATAAAAAATTTGGACTTGGAGCCAAAGATCTATGCCATGATGAGGGACTTTTTGGAGTAAGTCATTGAAACGAGTCCATGCTTCATAAAGAGATTCATTTTGACGTTGTTGGAACATCAAGATGTCATTTCTAAGCTTAGTAGTTCTCCCCGGTGGGAAAAATTGAGCAAGGAAACGAGTGGTGAGATCATCCCATGTGGTGATGGATCCCGCGGGTAAACGCTCAAGCCATTGACTAGCTTGATCCCGTAGAGAGAATTGGAATAGGCGTAAATGGGTAGTCTCTCTAGTTTCAACATCTAGGTCTATGGAGTCTACGATTTTGAGAAAGTCCTTAAGATGTTGGTTTGGATCTTCGGAACGAAGTCCATGGAATGCACATCCGCTTTGCACCAACCGGATGGTGTCGGATCGCAAGGGGGTCACATTGGCTCCGGTGAGCTCAATGGTGTTTCGGTAGCCTTGGTGGCTAGGTCGGAAATACTCTCCTAAGGTTCGGGGCCTAAGGGGTTCTAATGGTGGGTTTTGTTGTGGTGGGATGACGGGTTCAAAGATGTTACCACCTTCCATGATGTCGGATGGTAAAGAGTTACGAACAAAGGCATGAAGAAATAAGATAGACTAAAGAAAACCTAAAAATAAAAAAATAAAATCTTACTAGAAAGGAATCTAGCAAGTAGACCTAATAAAAAGAAATTCTAACCTAGACAATAACTATTCCCTGGGCTGCGGCGCCAAAAACTTGATGCGTGGGAATTGCAACAGGCTTTACCTCTCGAGGGATCTCGAGAAGCTTACAACCCCCACCAGGCAGTGTACCTGATCGTTGTAGTATAGTATAGTGACAAGTACCGGGGGATTGATCGTTCAGCTTAGGAATAGTGTCGCTAGGATTAGAAAGCCTAAATACTAGTTCTAAAGGTGAGGGATGATTATTTTTGTGTTTTTATATTTTTTAGAAAGCAAGTAAAAATCTCGGGTTTTGGAAGAGTGGGCGGAATTAGTTGCTATTCAACTAACCCAAAACTAAGATGCAATCAAAATAAAATACTAGAAATGAAAGTAAACTAATTTATACTAAAGTTGTGAGCAGTAATTGGAGAAAATGTGTTTACTTAGATTTTACTACTCCCTAGATATCTTTTACACGTTAATTACTTGTTATAATTGCATGGATGACGGATTGTATTCCTTAATACCATTCATGGGGTGGCACACATAACTCCCCAATTCTATGAGCTCTTATCTCCTCCTACACCATGCCCAGCACAACTATAGGGATTGTAAACAGTGGCTCATGCATTAAATACAACCAATAAAGACCTAGTGCTCGTTGGTTCATGTTTCTTAAGACGTTCAAGCATGTTACCAATTGGAGATCTGCCAGTTTTCTTAAGCCTAACATATAAATCATTCATCCAAGACAAGAATAAACAAGTAATCAACACATAATCAATATCTAGGTTTCATTAGATCTAAACAAACACAAAAGAGATCTAGCCTAGCATGATAGAATTAAGACAAGAACATGATATAGACAACCAACACATAGACATATTGATTGAATTAGAAGAACACTTATCTTGATTAATCATGCAAGGTATCAAGGGGTTGGAACCCTTGAAAAACCTGTAAAGTTACACCAAAATCGTACTTAGGGTTTCTCCCAAAAACTTCTCTTTTTTATGTGAAAAATTAGAAAACTATATATAGAAAAATAGGTTTGACGGCGTCAAGAATAAACTTGTGACGCCGTCACCTCGCCGCCAAAACTCTTCTCGGACTGCCTAGATCTACTTCTGACGCCGTCAAGACTTATACACTTCCAGGCCGTCATGACTCTTTTACTCTTGACGCCCTTCCTACGTGACGCCGTCAAATCTGTTCTGGGTCGTCATGGAAATTCATGAAATTTGCTCTTGACGCCGTCAAGGTTTTGCTCATGACGCCGTCACCTACTGTTCCCAGCATGGAAAATTAAGACTTTGGCGTTTTCTTCACTTTTATGCTCCAAAAACGTCCGAATTGCTTCCTTTTCCAGATTTCACTACCAAAGTACCTAAAATCACAAAAGGAACGATTTAGGGCAATATTTGATCAAATAAATTCGGATTCGGGCTTAAATGACCCCCTAAAAACGGATCATTTTTCACCTCATCAGTTGCCCTGCATTAATATGAAAAAGGTTAGTTATTTTTAGGAACCCAAGCCATTACTGACTTGTGTTCCCCTTGTGGAGTGACATACTCAAAGTTTTTGAGAATGTAATCACCACTGTCTTTGAAATCATGATCAAGAATTAAGGTTTTTGTTTCCAAAACAGTTTGATTTTCATGATCAATTTTCCCTTTTTCACCCTTAACCTCTGAAAGTACTGGTTCTACCCCAACAGTACTTTCTTTCTTAACCCATTTTGTTGTGACTTTAGGAGTTGGGTTCTGTGTCCTAGCATCTTTTCTTGTGTTGTAAGTCTTTCTAGGGTTGTAATGACTGTAACTCCTAGGTCTTACACTTGAGTGTTTGCTAGAAACATTAGGGAACTTTCTATCAGTACTTTGTGAAGGTACTGATGGTTTGGAGTATGGTCTTTTCTGATGAGGGTTCCTATAGTTTTTTGAGAAGTTACTATGGTTAACCCTATTTGAGTAATTCCAAACTGGTTTGTTATCCCTTGGCCTATTTTCTCTATAACTTGGTTGTGCAGTTCTGGTCTTAGGATATTTACCAAGATATTCTGAATGATAATTACAATCTTTAATCAAATGATTAGGACTATAACAAACATAACAGACCTTTGGACCAATATCCCCAAATCCCCTTCCATAAGTGTTTCTAAAATTAGCAGTATTTTGAAAGAATTTTCTTTGAGGTACTGCTGAGTGATCAGCAGTTCTTTGAAAAGTGTTTGAAGGTACTGCTTGTTTTGGAAACATGATCTCTTCAACCTTAGGTGCTTCAACAGACTTTTCTAAAGTTTCAGGATTAAATTTACTTTTAAGCTTTTTCCTAAACTCTAGATTATCTACACCATAACAATCAACATCTGTTCTAGGTGGTTGAAAGCTACCTGGGGGGTAAGGAACTGCATTATAACCCTTTTCTTTCTGAAATACAGGAGGTGTTTGACTAGGGGATTCCTCATCACTAGAAGTGTTTTCATCTAGACTTAGGAACTCATCATCACTAGTGGAGGTATCAACAGTTAGATTTATTTCCTTGCTCTTAAATGGAATTCCTTCAGTACTATCATAACCTAGGCCTGTCTTAATATTTGATGTTCTTTTCTTTTCAACAAATTGAACATGTGACACACCTGCCTCATTCCAAACAGCAAGTTTTTCTAACAACTTATCCCTTTCAGCAGTCACTTTCTCTAGTTCAGACACCTTGCAACCTAGTTTCCATTCATTCAACTTAACTAGATAATCCTGTTGTTTATATGTTTCAAGCCATGCTACCTCATTGTTTTCATGTGTAAGGATTTTGGCCTCCATTGACTCTAAAGTTAATTGATAACCTGTTATCTCAGCCCTAGCTTTTTGAAATTTATCTCTTTCAGCTACATACTCAGTAAGTAACTTTTGATACATATCATTACACTTAGGACATACCTCAGAGTTAGTGGATGAACTTGGTGAAGCAGCTACCATTGCAAGCTGAACAGGTGTTTCTTCAAACTCTATGCTCCAATCAAAACTTCCTAACTCATCTCTTGACTCCAAAGCAGCATATCCAGGCTCTTCATCAAATGTTGTGCTCCAATCTTCCAAGGCAACCATTGAATAGGTTACAGGTTCTTCATCAAACTCATTTGACCATTCAATCTCTAACAGATTCTCTTGAGCAACCAAAGCTTTTGGTTTTGGTTCAGTAATTGGAATCTCTTTTCTTTCAGGCTTGGGTGGTTCAATCATCTTGTTTGCTTGATACTTTGCAAATTTTCACTCCCTTGCAAAGTGACCAGTCCTTAGACAGTTGAAACATTCAATCTTGGATTTGTCAAATGTTATGCCTTGTTTAGCTCTGAAGTTGATGCCTTTACCTGTCTTGTTCACATACTTCTTGATCCTTGCAGTGAGCATAGCAACTTGCCATCTGATATCAATTTCTTCCAAAGCATCATCATCTATTTGCAATACATCTTCTTGATAGGTGACAGGCATAGATGCTTGTTGAGCAAAGAATGAACATAGAACTTCATCTGAGGTGGGGGTTAGTGATTGTGATGAATTGGTGGTGACCATTGTTGTGCAAGGAACCTGTGTTTCATTCACAGTACTTTGAGTAGGGTAAGCAGTACCTTTGTTAGAAGTACTGCTTCTCTTTTCAGAAGAGACAAAAGCAATATTCTGTTGTGTGCTTGAACCTGTAGTACCATTCATCTCATGCTCATACACCTTCAGATTGTTGTAAAGATCATCAAAATCCATAGTATCCAGCCTTGATTGTCCTCTGATCATAGTAGCAACTACATGCCATGCTGATGGCAAACTTCTTAAGAACTTCAAATTGGCATCTTCAACTGATGCCTCAGCATCATATAGTTCTAACATACTCAAAAGATGTTGAAATCTTTCATATGCAGAATCAAGACCTTCTCTTTCACCAACAGTGAAAGTTTCAAATTGTTGCTTCAGCAAATTCCTATGCATCTTTTTGGAAGCATCATTACCTCCAAACTTCTTCTTTATTGCAGCCCACAGTTGTTTGGCATCTTTGGCATCATGAAACTTTAGTAGGTGACCATCAGGAATAGCAGAAAGCAGTATGTTGAGAGCTTTGTCTTGATTTCTTTTGGTAGCACTAGGTACAGGTATTTTTGGTGGTGTTGGTTGTCCAGGTACCTCAACTGGTTCTTCGACTTGCATGTTACCATTGACAATCACATCCCACAAGGCATGGTCTGTGATGGCAATGTACTGCCTCATCTTCATGGCCCATAGGTTGTACTCTCCCTTCTTAACAATAGGAATTCTAACAGCAGCAATTGAGGGAGCAGGTGCAGCATCTGTCGACATCTTAAAAAGGTTTGTAGTGAAATCAGTTTAAAAGTTTTAAAGATCTGTCTTCTTAATCAGAGTTTCCAACACAAGCTCTGATACCACTTGTTGGATCGATATACTCTGATCAAACTACTTTGTAGCTTGTAAGGGTTTAACAATATTGAGTAAACTCAACACTATTAATATTGAAACACTGTTTAACTTTGTAAATTATGTGGAATCTACTAACACAAAGCTTAAGAAGAATTTTTATATTAATCAAACTTTGAACCTGCTTTGTTACACAGATTCACTAACAATCCCTAACTATTAACTTTGATCGACTTCTAAACTTTTCTAAGACTTGTAAAACTTCTTAAAACATATATCGACCAATACCTCTTAAGGCTCTTTATATAGATAACCTTAAGTCGGTTTACAACATATAATTCTTGAACGACAAGTAATTATCCCTAACTTATTCTAGAATATTCTCATTAATCCTTATCTAATATTGCATATCAGTCCTTGTTTCCTTCGAAGTACTTTAAGCAATCTTCAATAACTGCAGTACTTTGACTTTATTCTTCAGCAGTACTTTGACTCTTTTCTTCATGCAGCAGTACTTTGACATCCAGAAGCACTTTGATATTTCATATCCCAACATATCAAATCCATTAAATTTTCAAAAACGGGTTATTTTTGGATTCTAGATTGCTAGGGACTAGCAATAGTTTAGTGTGGGGAATTGATGCGTGTGTAAATACTCATAATTTTTGTCCCATCTGAACTGCAAAAACATTTAAAAACATTTAGAAATGCCTCAAAATACAGAAAATATCCCTGGATTGTTTTTTTATATGTTTTAGGTGCAAAAGGATTGAAAACAGACGAAAAATGAGCAAAGTCTGCACAATTGGTAGAAACAGTCCCTGAACTTCCAAAAATTGACAGAATTGGTCCCTGGTGAAATATTGTGGAAGAAAAGTCAATATTGGTCCTTGGGAAATTACAAGTTATCACAAACGGTCCTTGGAATGAAAGTTTGAAAGAATTGCAAATTGGTCCCTCAAGTTGCATAAATGGCAGAAAATACCCCTGGAGGTGTTTAATGGGAAAATTAGCATGTTTGGTCCTTGTACTATTGAAACTTGGCAAGATAGGCCCTCATGAAAACTTTGGAAAAGTTTTATTTTCAGCCCTTCAACTTTTGGATAATTACACAAAAGGTCCTTGTGCCTTACTAAACCAAATGGACCCTTGTAATTTTATTATAACCCAAAACCAAAAATCCACTTCCAAACCCAAAACAAAAAACCACCCCTGACCCATTTACCTCCTTAGCCCAAACCAAAAACAAAATAAAAACCCACCCCTTTTTATTTATTCCCCCCAGTCAAACCCTCTTTGACCCTCCTTCCACCTCCCAACTTGCAGCCTGCTACTCCCCTTCCACACTCAACCTCCATCCCTCCAACTCATCTCTTCCATCCCTTGTCTCCTCCACCTCATACTAAACCCCAAGCTTCATTAATTGCCCACAAATCCTTCCAAGTTACCCCCCAACTGGCCTTAACCATTTCCCGCCAAAAACCATTTAAAGGCCAGGATCAAACTTAGCCATCCAACGGCCTAGAAAGGAAGTAGGAAAAAGCCAGGAGTCCATTTTGAAGCTTATAGATAAAGAAAGAAGGCCAGAAGTATGGAGTTAGCTAGAGTAGTGTAGTTAGTATAATTGAATTTCGTACTAGTGTAATTTCAAATTTTAGTTGTAATTCTTAGTCTAAGAATCTTGTACTCAGTGTTTCCTAATGTAATCTAAACCTTATTCTAGCTTAAATTCAACTTATCTTTATTAAATCCATATTTTGCATTTTACCTTTGAAATCCTTATTTAACTGTAATTTTGTTTAAATGTTGCTCCATGGTTCATTTTAGTTCATTTAAGCTTACTGATAAGTCTTTTAAAGCTTAGAAAGGTTTTTGTTCAAAATATAAGAAAATACTCAAAAATCACAAAAATAGCTAATAAATCAAAAAATAAAGTGTGGAAGAAGATGGAAGCATGGAACATGGTGAAATCTGGATTGCTATGGGATTAGTAGCCTCAAGGGAGGTGAGGGAGGTGTAGGAGGTGTTTATTGTCCTTGGTACCTTGGTGCTTGCTCAGAATCACTTGTAAGCCCATATTTCAATTTCATGCTTGTTACTGTAGCATTGTTTATTAGTTCTTAACTTTAGTTCATTTGTGCTTAGTTGATGTTGTTTTGTAGTTATAATATTGCTTTAAACCAGTGCTTGTTGAATAAATTTCTTTATGCTCATTTTTTTTTATCATTTTCATTGTCAAAGACTCATTCTATGAGATTTATGTATTAACTTGATGTTCTTGGTACTTTCATGCTTAAATGTTCTTACTAGATCATGGTAATACCTTGTGAATCAAATTTGTGGATTAACTTAGTGTAATCAATTGAAATTCACCAACACAGTCACAATAGGGAGTGTTTGGATCAGGGTGACTCATAACACCTCAGGGTGTTCATTGCTGTTGTTTATACTTATTAAATGTCCCCTCAGGTTGTTTAAGGTCATAGAAATCATAACCCCAAGTACTCATAGCCCTATAGTCAAAATCACCCCTTGAGCCATTTCATGTGATAACTGTTAGACCTTAGGACCTCTAGTCTCACCATATCATTACAAAAGTTAGTTATTTAGCTCAAATTAGCCTAATAATAGCATATAACAACTTCTTCAGTGATTAGGATCCATCATAAATCCAAATAAGTCAACTTATTAGTTAACATCAAAAAGTCAAATTGCACCTTTAGGCAGAAAATCCAAAAGTTCTAGGAATTTTCATGATTTTAGTGTTTAGAGTTAGGCCTTAATCATTTCACAACTGATAGGCACCCAGCTAAGCTTTTGAAATCCACACTTGTCTTATTTTTTAGATTTTTTTAGTAGCTTATTTGAGCTTGTGAAAAGGCCTGCAGGCCATAGTGTTGCCCTGCACCAGGGTACTGTCTCAATCAGCCGATTTTCCATAAGCTTTCCTATGCTCATTAAAGGGCCCCACATCTTGCTTCTTGGCTTTTTGGAAAGCCAATAAGACCATCTTGAAGGACCAGGGCTTATTTCTTGGTTTAGAGCTTATTTGGTAGGGCTGCATGTCCCTTTAAGTTTGTCCAATCCCACCCTTATGTTGAGTCATCAGCATAAACCACCCAACTTCCAAGCCCTCTCCTGAGCTTATTTGTAGGACCCAGAGCTTATATCCTAGCTTTTTGAAAATCTCATACGGGTGGCTTTTAGGAATAAGTTTTAGTTTGGGCTTCCAATAACCCTAATGGGCCCCACAAGGCCTGCTAGTTGGCCCTTTTGGCCTGTTTTGTACTCAGCTTTTGATCTTTGCTTATTTGCTTCCATAGCTTATTTCTGGTACTTATTTGCTATCCTTCTGCTTATTTCAAGTTAGTCTTACCTAGTTGTAGCTTATGTTATTCTGTGTCACCTTATTATAGCTTTATATTAGCTTTTTCAAAGTCTAAAAAGTCCTAATAAGCTTGAGTATACAACCTGTTAAGCACTTCTGTGTCCATACTGCTTATTTTTAAGATCCAACCAAAGTTCTTTCACAAAAGTTGCTTATTTTGAGTACTTATATAGTTTTATAAAAAGAAATTCCAGAAAAGAAAAAAATAAATAAAGTCATAGCTTCTATTTAAGCTTTTTAGCTTATTTACAGCTTTTTACAAAAGCAAATTTCATTTTTATAATTTTCCTAGGTTCCTGAAGTTATAAAATAATTTTAAAAAAGTTTGGCAATTTTCACTGTTCATTTGCTATTTTTCTTAATTTATATTAGTTTAAATTAATTAATTATTAGTTTTTAATTAATAATAATTATTTAAAAAGTAGGAAAAATATATTTTCAGTTTGAAAATTAGTTTTATAATATTTTATATTTTTCAAAGTTAAATTTCATTTTTCTAGGTTAATTTCCTATTTTCTTGTAATTTAGTGTATTTTTAAATAGTTAAAAATAGTAATTAATAATAATAATTAATTAAATAGTGTAAAAATTATTTTTCTTTTTTCAAAAATTTTCTTTTATCATTAGGATTGTAAAAATATAATTCTCATATCCGTAGGCTTTTTCTTTCTTAAAACTCGCATTTTATTTCGTACGTTACGTAAATTTAAATCAAACGTACGCGTTTTTAGGTTTTAAACATTTTTGGGTTATCTGATTTCACGTTCTTGTTAATATAGCTTATTTAAATTTCATTTCACATTTCCTTAGTGTAATCAATCACAACCCTTTTCTGTCCAAATTCACCCGATCATAAACCCGTTTTAATACCATTCACACATCGTCGGGACATAACGACCCGGGGAAACACTATATTCCACGGAGCATTGGCCCTGAGCTGTTTGACCTTGTTGACCATTCACTTGGTTGATTTAGGTTGACCGTTTGGAGTCAATCAGTTTTCTTTAGTATATCTCATTTCTTCGTTTCTTTGTTCGTAACCATTACCATCCGCCATCATGGAAGGTGGTAATATCTTAGATCCCATCAACCCACCACAACCAAACCCACCTCCTAGAGCCCGCACCCTAGGAGAGTACTCCCAACCAAGCCACAAACGTTACCAAAACGCCATTGAGCTTCCCAAAGAAGCTTATGTAGCCCACCTGCGATCCGAAACCATCCGGTTGGTGCAAAACGGACCTGCATTCCATGGACATATGTCCGAAGACCCAATTACGCCTTAAAATCATAGATCATCTACCCGCAGGATCCATCTCGACTTGGGATAATCTCAACATTCGTTTCCTCACTTAATTTTTCCCACCAGCAAGAACTACCAAGCTAAGGAATGACATTTTGAGTTCCAACAATGCCAAGGTGAAACTCTTTACGAAGCAGGGACTCGTTTTAAGGAATTACTCCACAAATTCCCCCATCATGGCATTGATCTCTAGCTCCAAATCCAAATCTTTTATGATGGTTTCAATCATCAAACTAGAAGGGCCATAGATTACACTGCCAATGGTAGACTGAGCAAGCTCAGTGTTGATAAGTGTTGGGAGGTCATTGAGGACTTAGCAAAATACGAAGAGGAAGAATGGGAGGATCCAATGTTCTTGGAGGAAGGGAGTTTAGATTACATGAATGCAACCCAAGAACAACTATTTGAGAACATTGAAAGGAAGGTTGAGGAATTGATGAGGGCCGAGATGCCTATGGCTATTGCTGAATATGTGAATGCATTCAGTAAACATACGTTTCCTGAATTTTCATGACAATAGGAGTTCGAAGGGATAATGTTGACTTTTGTGAACAACCAAGAAATACAGATCCGACAGTTAGAGCTCCAAATGGAGAACACCCAAAACACCTTTATGGACTTGGCTGAAGGTTTCATGTCAAGGATTAAGGAAAAGATTAGGGAAGAAGCTTTACCCAAAAAATCGAAAAGATCTTTGAACTCTCAGTCCCTAGTGAAACAAGAAGCGATTGGCACAATGAAATACCTCTCTCTGTGGATTCAACCCAGAATAACTTTTATTCCCATAAGTTTCCTTTTGAGAAAGGGAACTCTCACGCCTATACCATAACCTCTAAATAACTTAAACCATCCTTGATGCATAGGGTCTCGATGATTTCTCAAACCAAAACCATTACTCATAAAACCTCTTTCCAACATCCCAACTTCACAACGCCAACACTCCACTTCTTTGATGAAAGCAAGTTTGAGTACGAAGACGAAGATGACGTTGAAATAAAAAAGATGGGAACCAGAATGGATGAAGAACTGTTAGAGCATACTATTTATGAAAATGGCATGAGCTCAAATCTTTGTCATAAAACTCTTCTAACTTCAAATCCACCCATCAAACCAAAGGATTCGGGTAACCTAACAATGAATGTGGTAGACTCTTTCTCCATTCACTCACCCCCTTCACCTCACGTGGCATATCCCCACCCTAATGGTGTGTATCGCTACTTTCATCCGCACTTAATCCTAAGTGTAGGGAAAACCTCCCCCATTTTCGTTAAATAAGGGTAGATTTAGGCTCGTGACTCGAACAGAAACAAACGCTTCTTGGGAGGCAACCCATGTTTTTAATTGTTTGATGTTTTTAGTTTATTTGTTTGTTTGTATCATATATGCTTAATCATAATTGTTAAATTTCCATGTTTCGAATAAATTGTGAAAATGCTTTACTTTGTTGTTAACTTCGTCTTAACTTCATATAAAGGTATTTTGCAAAAGATAAGTGTAAGGGAAAACTTAATTTGTTTCTAAGAACGGAATTGGACATGAACCACACCAATATTAAATGAATGTGCATATTAATATTTGTTTGAGTCAAATGCTTGTATCGAATCATAATGATGTTTTGCATGATTTCCAGAAATTAAGGGCATAAGTTTTTCCAGAAATTTTTCGTAAACTTAACATAAGATTTCTGTCAGAGCACTCTGACGACGTCAAGGTTATAACCTGACGGCGTCAGGTGTAAAAATCTGAAAAATTTTGCGAGTTTTGTTTTTCTGCCGGAGTCATAAAGTTTTTGTTAATTCGTTAGTTTTATAAACTCCAAAAAATCTGCAAATATTCATTCCACAAGCATTATATGTTAATTTGCTTTCTAGGATTTTTAGTATATATAGATTGCCGCCGATTTTACGCGAGGTTTGCCATGACTGTTTTCTCAGGTTTAACAGGTTATATTGGACAAGAAGATGATTTATATTTCTGGAGGGAAGCTTTTCAACGTTCATTTTCTTGGAGGAGGATCTAACCATGTTACCGCATTATCCAAACCGAACGAATCATGGGAGTATTTGTTTCATTCTTTTACCTTCAATACTTTTACATCCTTTTTATTGAACATTAGGGACAATGTTCAGCTTAAGTGTAAGGGGAGGGTAAATAATGATACCTTAGAGAATGCAATTGCACTTGAGTTTGTTTGTTTGATAGTAGGTGTGTAATAAAATGATAAGGCGAAAAGTGTACCGCTTTTAAAAGGTCATTTAAGCCCGAATTCGTAATTATTTGATCAATTATTGCCCTAAATCGTTCATTTTGTCATTTTAGGTACTTTTGAGAAGAAATCTGGAAAAGGAAGCATTTTGGACGTTTTTTGTGCATAAAAGTGATGAAAACGGCAAAGTCTCAAAATTCTTGTTGGGAACAGTACTTAACGGTGTCAAGACTTCTCAAGTAACGGCGTCAAGCTTGGCAAAAGAGGTGGAAGTGGAAAATACACATGACGGCCAAAATCATTTTTAGTGCAATTGAGCTGACGGCGTCACCAAGGCCGTCAAGGTCAAAATGTATGTGATGGCCCAGAGCATAATTCCTTATTGATGGCGTCAAGATTGGATCTAGGCAATACGACTTTTAATTTGGCGGCGAGTTGACGGCGTCACAGGCTACAACGTGACACCATCAGGATGTATTATCTATATATATTTTCCCAATTTTTCATTGTAAAGTGTGGAACATTAGGAGAACTTTTGGAGAGCTTAAACCCTAGACGAATTTTCTGTAATAACAAGGGTTTCAACCCTTGTTCCATCCATGCTTAATTGAAGATAAGTTTTCCAATAATCATACGATATGTCTATGTGTTGTGTGATTCTATCTTATGCTTGTCTTTCTTTTAACATGCTAGGCTAGGTTTTTATTGTGTTTGCTTATATGTAGTGAAACCTAGATGTTAATTATTGGTTGATGGTTTGATTATAATTGTTGTGGATGATTGTATTCGATGTTAGGCTTAAGAAAACTGGCAAACTTCTAATTGGTAACTTGCTTGAACGTCTTAAGAAACATGATCGGAGGTGTACTATGATTTTTGGTTGTATTTAATGCATAAGCGAATTCTAGTGATCCCATGTTATGAGCTTTTAGTCGGCTCGACATAGGAGTGAAGTAGGAGCTTATAGAGTTAGGGAATATTGTACACGGCCCTACGACTGGTATTAAGGAATATAACCCGTCATCCATGCAATTGTAACAAGCTAATCAACCGGTAAAAGATATCTTGGGAGTAATGAAATCTAAGTAAACACATCTTCTCCCATTACTGTTTCTACCACATTAATTTAGTTCATTTCTTTTTATTTTATTTTGATTGCATCTTTAGTTATTTGGGTTAGTTGACTAGCAACTAATTCCGCCCACTCCTTCAAAACCCGAGATTTTACTTGTTTTTATAAAATATAAAAATACAAAAAGAATCATCCCTCACCTTTAGACCTAGTTTAGTAGACTTTCTAATCCTAGCGAACACTATTCCTAAGTTGAACGATCAATCCCCCGGTACTTGTCATTATACTATAATACAACGATCAGGTACACTGCCTGGCGGGGATTGCAAGCTTCTCGAGATCCCTTGAGAGGTAAAACCTGTTGCGAGGGCGCAATCCCGCGTATCAAGTTTTTGGCGCCGCTGCCGGGGAAATAGTTATTGTCTAGGTTAGAATTTCTTTTTATTAGGTCTACTTGCTAGATTTCTTTCTAGTAAGATTTTTATTTTTATTTTTATGTTTCTTTAGTCTATCTCATTTCTTTGTTCCTTTGTTCGTAATCATTACCATCCGACATCATGGAAGGTGGTAATATCTTTGAACCCATCAACCCACCACAACAAAACCACCCACAAAACCTACCACAACCAAACCAACCTCCTAGACCCCGAACTTTAGGAGAGTATTCCCGTCCTAGCCACCAAGGCTATCGGAACACCATTTAGCTCACTCAAGGAGCCAATGTGTCTCCCTTGCCATCCGACACCATCCGGTTGGTGCAAAGCGGATGTGCATTTCATGGACTTCGTTCCGAAGATCCTAATCAACATCTCAAGGATTTCCTAAAAATTGTAGATTCCATAGACCTTGATGTTGTAACTCGAGAGACGACCCGATTACATCTATTCCAATTCTCTCTATGTGACCAAGCTAGTCAATGGCTTGAGCGTTTACCCGCGGGATCCATCACCTCTTGGGATGATCTCAACTCTCATTTCCTTGCTCAATTTTTCCCACCGGGGAGAACTACCAAGCTTAGAAATGACATCTTGATGTTCCAACAACGTCAAGGTGAAACTCTCTATGAAGCATGGACTCGTTTCAAGGACTTACTCCAAAAAGTCCCTCATCATGGCATAGATCTTTGGCTCCAAGTCCAAATCTTCTATGACCATATCGATCTATCCACAAGGCGAACCATTGACCAATCGGCCGGTGGCAAGCTACATGATCTAAGTGTGGAAGAATCATGGGAACTCATAGAAGATCTTGCTCTCTTTGACAAAGAAAGTTGGAACGACCCCCGTGATTTGAACTAAATGGTTAAGGCAATATCTTTGCCTTCGAAAAATTCTAGCACTCCCGACCGTAGGATCATGGAACTTGAGGACCAAGTCAAGTTTATCATGAAATCCTACGAAGCTCCTAAGCCTTCAAGCCAAGTGAACAAAATCACTTCTTCATGCGAATTATGTAGTGGTCCCCATGACACTCGTGATTGCGTGAAACTCCCCAGAAAGGCTTTTACGGATTATTCATCCTCGCGTACCGACGAAGCGAGAGACAAGTGGTACACTTTAAAACCCAAGCCAAACCCTTACGGTGATTCCTACAACCCTTCTTGGAAAAATCACCCAAACCTTAGGTGGAAGCAAAACCAAAACATGCCCCAAAACAATTCTTCCACTCCACCTAATCGTTACCAACCAAACGGTCCACCCTCTAACCGTACTTTCAACAACAATCCTTCCAATAACTATGGTAGTACCAATAATCTTGAAGGATTGATGTCCAAGTTTATGGCATCTCAAGAAGCTCGTATAGCTAAGTTTGAATCCGAATTCAATCAACAACAAACGGAGATGACCAATAAAATTGACAACTTGTTGAAAGCCCTCAACAACCAAGTGCTCACTACACCTAGGAAGGACACTAGGGACACTAGTAGCGGTATCCAAATTAAGGACCCCTCATCATCCAAACACGTCCACTTTGTCAATGTTGTCACCATTAAGCCAATTGATAAGAACATAGAAGAAAGTGATAAGGATGAAGTTGGAGTAGAAATTGAACCTAAGGATTAGATTAGGAAGTTGAGGATAAAAAGGAAGAAAAGTTAGAGGAGTTAGATAATGTAGAGGACTACTTCAATAGGTTACCCACCAAGGAAGAACGAGAATATCATAAGAATCTATTTGATGACCCCGAGACACCTTACATCCTCGGTTCACAAATCATCAAAACGGGTGATCCCTCTAACATCAACATACCATGCAACATTGGGCATGTGCATGTGTGGAAAGCCTACATCGATCTTAGGTCTCCCATAAATATCATGACTAGGATCCATTACAATTGGGTAATGAAAAAGCAACTTGGACCTAGAATATGTCCCAACACGGGTTGGATGAATAACTTTATGGGGAGAGTAAAAGGATTGCACATTTTTTGTAGGAAACTTTACATACATTACCGACTTTGTGATCATAGAAGATATTCGTCTGGTAATAGATGGTTGTTTAAGTCAAGTAGTGTTCGGGAAGCCATTTGTTGAGGCCTCTAAGATGAATTATGACCCGTCCCTAGGGATAGTTAGATTCAAGGATGAGACCGATGAGGTAGCTTACCAAATGCCCCATAAGATTGAACAATTCCCTCTTTTGTCAAACCTAGAGAAGGAACACAAGCAAGCAGCCTACTATAGGAATGAGGAGGATAAACTTAGAGGAGTAGGCTATGTCATGAGTAGAATATTCGGTTTCTACAAGGAATGTTTGCAACTAGGTCCGGAATACAAAACTAAGATTGAGGATAACCTAGAGAATGTGACCAATGATGAGGTAACGTAATAGCCTGTTACCTTGAGTCTAGCTACAAGACTCGTTAATAAAGAAAAGCGCTTCTTGGGAGGCAACCCATGTTTTGTGTGTTTTTATTTGTTTGATTTTTATTTGTTTGATTTTATTTGTTTCCGTATACGTGTTTTATTTTTATTATTGGTAAATCATGTTTCAAAGTAAATTGTAAAAATGCTTTATTTTGTTTCTAACTTCATCTTAATTACATATAAAGGTTTTTTGCAAATGCTAATTGTAAGGGAAATCCAAATTTGTTTATAAGAACGAAGATGAGCATGATTCACTACAATATTAAATGAGCATGTATATTAGTATTTGTTAGAGTCAAATGCTTGTATCGAGTCATAATGATGTTTTGCAGGATTTTCCCGGAAATAAGGCATAAGTTTTTCCAGAAATTTTCCGGAAACTTAACATAAGATTTTTTTGCAGGAACATTCTGACGGCATCAGGGGTTACAACCTGACGGCATCAGGTACTTAAATTCTGAAAAAATTTGCGAGTTTTATTTATACCGGAATCTTAAAGTTTTTGTTGATTCTTTAGTTTTATAAACTCCAGAAAATCTGCAAACATTCATTCCACAAGCATTATATCTTAATTTGCTTTCTAGGATTTTTTAGTATATATAGATTGCCGCCGATTTTACGCGATGTTTGCCTTGATTGTTTTCTCAGGTTTAACAGGTTATATATGACAAGAAGATGATTTATATTTCTGGAGGGAAGCTTTCAAAGTTCATTTTTTTGGAGGAAGATCTAACCTTGTTGACACACTATCCACACTGAACGAATCAGGGGAGTATTTGTTTTCATTCTTTTACCTGTTTACCTTTACATTCTTTAATTGAACATTGGGGACAATGTTTATCCTAAGTGTAAGGGGAGGGTAAATGATGATACCTTATACGATACAACTGCACTTGAGTTTGTTTGTTTGATCGTAGGTGTGTAATAAAACTAAGAGAAATACTTGCTAGGGCAATTTTAGCGCCAAATTTTAAATTTTTTACAACATTTAGGAGTGAAACTTTAGCCTTAACAAGCGTCTCATGGATAGGAGTTGTATGACTAGCACAAAACCGTACCACTTAAAAAAAATTCCACCCAAATATGTGAGGTTCGCCTTTAGATTTGATAGGAAAAGCATTCATTATTAGTGCTTATGAGTGTACCGGTAGTATTTAGATTCTAGAACTTGCGTTAGTGATACATCCCGAGACCGCTAGTGAGACTACATTCGTGTAGTTAGGATTTACTACATGATAAGAGGCATTAGGATCACCCTTGTGTTTAAACCCGTATCATAAATACTTGACCATTTAAGTCATAGTACTTGATGAGGCGAAAAATGATCCATTTTTAGGGGGTCATTTAAGCCCGAATCCGACTTTATTTGATCAAATATTGCCCTAAATCGTTCCTTTTGTGATTTTAGGTGTTTGGAGAGTGAATTCTGGAAAAGAAGCCATTTTGGACGTTTTTGGAGCATAAAAGTGAAGAAAACGGCAAAGTATCAATTTTCCATGCTGAAGACACTAGGTGACGGCGTCAAGAGTTATACCCTGACGGCGTCAGACATCAAGAATAAAACACCGTAGTTGATGACGGCGTCAAAAGTCATCCTGACGGCGTCAAAGTACAAAGAATAAAATACCGTGGTTGGTGACTGCGTCACATAGGCCGTCATAAGTAGATCAAGGCCGTCCGAGGAAGTATTTGGCGGCGAGGTGACGGCGTCACATGGTTGTCTTTACGCTGTCAGCCCAGTTTTCCTATATATAGTTTTCTAGTTTTTTCATTAAAAAGAGAGAAGTTTTGGTGAAACCCTAAAGACGAATTTGGTGGAACTTTTACAGGTTTTTCAAGGGTTCCAAACCCTTGATACCTTGCATTGTAATTGAGATAAGTGTGCTTCTAATTCAATCAATATGTCTATGTGTTGGTTGTTTATATCTTGTTCTTGTCTCAATTCCATTATGCTAGGCTAGATCTCTTTTGTGTTTGCTTAGATCTAATGAAACCTAGATATTGATTATGTGTTGATTACTTGTTTATTCTTGTCTTGGATGAATGATTTTATATGTTAGGCTTAAGAAAACTAGCAGATCTCCAAATGGTAACATGCTTGAACGTCTTAAGAAACATGAACCGAGGCGTACTAGGTCTTTATTGGTTGTATTTAATGCATGAGCCACTGTTTACAATCCCTATAGTTGTGCTGGGTCATGGTGTAGGAGGAGATAAGAGCTCATAGAGTTGGGGAGTTATGTATGCCACCCCACGAATGGTATTAAGGAATACAATCCGTCATCCACACAATTATAACAAGTAATTAACGTGTAAAAGATATCTAGGGAGTAGTGAAGTCTAAGTAAACACAATTTCTCCAATTACTGCTCACAACTTTGTAATAATTAGTTTATTTTCATTTTTATTATTTTATTTTGATTGCATCTTAGTTTTGGGTTAGTTGAATAGCAACTAATTCCGCCCACTCTTTTAAAACCCGAGATTTTAATTGCTTTCCATAAAATATAAAAACACAAAAATAATCATCCCTCACCTTTAGAACTAGTAATTAGGTTTTCTAATCCTAGCGACACTATTCCTAAGCTGAACGATCAATCCCCCGGTACTTGTCACTATACTATACTACAACGATCAGGTACACTGCCTGGTGGGGGTTGTAAGCTTCTCGAGATCCCTCAAGAGGTAAAGCAAGGTGCGATTCCCACGAATCAAGTTTTTGGCGCCGCTGCCGGGGAATAGTTATTGTCTAGGTTAGGATTTCTTTTTATTAGGTCTACTTGCTAGATTCCTTTCTAGTAAGATTTTAATTTTATTTTTATTTTATTTTATTTATTTATTTATTTTTTTAGGTCTTCTTTAGTCTATCTTATTTCTTTGTGTCTTTGTTCGTAAACTGTTTCGATGGATAACAATAACATTGATCGGCTGATTCCTGTTATTCGTGTTTTTCGTCGTAGGATGTTCCAAATGCTCGCCCCACTTCCTTTAGCAGAAAATGAAAACCCACCTAACCTCTCACCCAACCACCACTTTGACAATAATTCTGAGCTAGAAGAGTCTGATCATGATGATGACCGTAGGGCTAGTCCTTTTTACTATTCAGACTCTGATGAGGATCTTGATGATGGTGATGTGATTAATGAGGATAGAATGGAAGAGGAAATAAACCCTCTTAGGTATGTTGACCCTAGAACTAGGATTGAGTGCGATAGCTCATTCAACTTGCAATTTCCTTGTAAGATCGGATTTAAGAGCTTTAACGCCTATCTTAACTCATCTCTCCCAATGAACATAATCTCGCGCAATGAATATAATAAAATCATGGTAGATGAGTTAGAATACAAAGGAGACAACATTATTGCTAAGGTAATACCAATGCATGTGTTTGTAGGAAGGCTGATTTATCTTGTCGAGTTCATGGTTATGGAGAATCTAGGAGAGTTTATTGATGATAAATTGACCCAAGTTGTGTTTGGAAAACCTTTCAAACGGTTGACCAACCTCGATGAAAAACTCATAGAAGGGCTAATTACATTCTCGGACGGGGATGAAGATTTTGTCTATCAAATGCCCCGCACGCACCCTAGGTTCAAAGATTTTTCCATGGAAAAGTGTAGTAGGTATCCGCCCATGGAAATGCTAAGTGAGAATGATAAGAGAAAAGGACTTAAGTACACGCATGAAAAGAATAAAAAGTACTATCGCGGGTGCTTAGAGTTAGGAGACGAGTATAAGAAAGATGAGGCGACTATTAGATGGCTCACACTTGGTTATGTGAGCATAAGCGATACACGTTAACCCATGCCTTTGAGTCTAGCTACAAGACTCGTAAATAAAGAAAAGCGCTTTTTGGGAGGCAACCCATGTTTTGTGTGATTTTATTTGTTTGATAGTTATTTGCTTCCGTATGCATGTTTAATTTTTGTTGTTGGATGATCATGTTTCTCAATTGAAATGTGGAAATACTTTATTATGTTATTTGGCCTAGTCTTAACTCCAACCTAAAAGTATTTTTGCAAAAGATAAGTGTAAGGGGAAACCCCAAATATGTTTTTAAGAAACAACCCGATCATGATTCTCCACAATAATAAATGGACATGTATATTCGTATTTGTTAGAGTCAAATGCTTATATTGAGTCATAATGAAGTTTTGCAGGATTTTCCAGGAAATAGGACCAAGTTTTTCCAGAAATTTTCCGGAAACTTAACATAAGAATTTCTGCAGGTCCATTCTGACGGCGTCAGAGTATTACTCTTGACGGCGTCAGGAGTTAAAATCTGGAAATTTTACCGGTTTTGTTTTTCTAACGGAGTCTTATGGTTTTTGTGAATTATTAAGTTTTATAATCTCCAGGAAATCTGCAAACTTCATTCCACAAGCATTATATCTTACTTTGTTTTCTAGGATTTAGTAACTTATATAGGATGCCGCCGATTTTACGCGAGGTTGTCTTGTCTATTTTCTCAGGATTTACAGGTTATTTATGACAAGAAGATGATTTATATTCTGTAAGGGAATCTTTGATTGTTCATTTTCTTGGAGGAAGATTTAACCTGGCCAACCTATAATCCATACCGAGCAAATCAGGGGAGTATTTGATTTCATTCTCTTTACTTTTTCACTTTTACATTCTTTACTTGAACATTGGGGACAATGTTCATCTTAAGTGTAAGGGGAGGGTAAAAAGATGATACCTTACATATGCACTTTCGCTTGAGTTTGTTTTGTTTAATAGTAGATGTGTAATAAAACTATGAGAAATACTTGTTAGTGTAATTTTAGCGCCAAATTTAAAAATTTTTACAACATTTAGGAGTGAAACTTTAGCCATAGCAAGCGTCTCATGGATAGGAGGTTGTATGACTAGCACATAACCGTATATTCAGAAAAATTTTCCACCCAAAAATGTGAGGTTCGCCTTTAGATTTGATAGGAAAAGCATTTACTATTAGTGCTTATGAGTGTACCGGTAGCATTTAGATTCTAGAACTTGCGTTAGTGATGCATCCCGAGACCGCTAGTGAGACTACATTCGTGTAGTAGGATTTACTACATGATAAGAGGCATTAGGATCACCCTTGTGTTAAACCCGTATCATAATTACTTGACCATTTAAGTCATATTACTTGGCTAGTTAAGTCAACTAATTTTTCCCACACCCTTTGCGTTGTACTCATTTTTAGTACACGAAACCCCTAGTACACCCCTCCGAGCCAATCCTTTCGTTTCTAACTTTAAGCATTTTACTTAAAGGAAGAATTTGTTACACCCCACTTAAATGTACACCCAAATCGCCTTAGCCTTCCGTGTATGCGCTCATTTTTAGTGCATTATTATTATTTGTTAAACCCTAAGTTAACTTTCTAATTGATTACATGGTTGCTAAGTCGAGTCATATCCTTGTACATATTGTTTTGGGACGATTGGGACTCATGGGTAAGTACTTAATTTATGGAGTAATGGGGAAGAACATCATTTATTACCCCCATATGTGCGTTAATCTTAAAAGTGCTCCAAGTGTTTTGATTTTCTTAATTCGAGTCATTAGTTTAGTTAAATGTAAAGTATGTAAAGATTCAAGTGTAAGGGGAATGCTCATACCCCTATGATGTATTATTTTAAATGGTAGGGTAAGAGTGTATGCAAAAAAAAAAAAAAAAAAAAAAAAAAAAAAAAAAAAAAAAATCGAAAAATTTAAAAAATAAAAAATAAATAAAAAAGAGAGAAAAAAATACGGACTACCATCCCTTTTCATTCTATGTTTATTTTATGTTTTTGTTATTTTTCATTTATTAGCTTAAGTCGAGTCTAGTCTTGGCTTAGCAACGCCATCTTGTACATGTAATTAACCAAGATTGTTAACTCGCCACCAGTAAAACTTCCTTTATCCAACAAAACCGTGTAATTCATATCCCTATACCTAACGTTACAACCCTTTAAAAGACCTCTTTGATAGTTTATCCTAGGTGCTTACGCCATGTGGTGGAGGTTTGATCCTTTCCCAAGCCTATGGTAATCTATTTTGCTATGACAAGTAGTGAGAGATATCTTCCATTTCCATAATGTTATATTACTTTATTACACCCGAGAGATGTGAGTATCTAAACACTATTTGTGAGGTGCTTGTGTATGACCTCCGTGCTTGTCTATTGGTCTTTAGTGGAACGATTATTTGTTGTAATTACTTTTATATTAGTGTTAAATGACCCCTAACTTGTCTTTCGAGTAGAATAAAAGCGCATTTGCTTGAGGACAAGCAAATCTCAAGTGTAAGGGTATATGATGAGGCGAAAAATGATCCGTTTTTAGGGGGTCATTTAAGCCCGAATCCGACTTTATTTGATCAAATATTGCCCTAAATCGTTCCTTTTGTGATTTTAGGTGTTTGGAGAGTGAATTCTGGAAAAGAAGCCATTTTGGACGTTTTTGGAGCATAAAAGTGAAGAAAACGGCAAAGTATCAATTTTCCATGCTGAAGACACTAGGTGACGGCGTCAAGAGTTATACCCTGACGGCATCAGACATCAAGAATAAAACACCGTAGTTGATGACAGCGTCAAAAGTCATCCTGACGGCGTCAAAGTACAAAGAATAAAATACCGTGGTTGGTGACGGCGTCACATAGGCCGTCATAAGTAGATCAAGGCCGTCCGAGGAAGTATTTGGCGGCGAGGTGACGGCGTCACATGGTTGTCTTGACGCCGTCTGCCCAGTTTTCCTATATATAGTTTTCTAGTTTTTTCATTAAAAAGAGAGAAGTTTTGGTGAAACCCTAAAGACGAATTTGGTGGAACTTTTACAGGTTTTTCAAGGGTTCCAAACCCTTGATACCTTGCATTGTAATTGAGATAAGTGTGCTTCTAATTCAATCAATATGTCTATGTGTTGGTTGTTTATATCTTGTTCTTGTCTCAATTCCATTATGCTAGGCTAGATCTCTTTTGTGTTTGCTTAGATCTAATGAAACCTAGATATTGATTATGTGTTGATTACTTGTTTATTCTTGTCTTGGATGAATGATTTTATATGTTAGGCTTAAGAAAACTAGCAGATCTCCAAATGGTAACATGCTTGAACGTCTTAAGAAACATGAACCGAGGCGTACTAGGTCTTTATTGGTTGTATTTAATGCATGAGCCACTGTTTACAATCCCTATAGTTGTGCTGGGTCATGGTGTAGGAGGAGATAAGAGCTCATAGAGTTGGGGAGTTATGTATGCCACCCCACGAATGGTATTAAGGAATACAATCCGTCATCCATACAATTATAACAAGTAATTAACGTGTAAAAGATATCTAGGGAGTAGTGAAGTCTAAGTAAACACAATTTCTCCAATTACTACTCACAACTTTGTAATAATTAGTTTATTTTCATTTTTATTATTTTATTTTGATTGCATCTTAGTTTTGGGTTAGTTGAATAGCAACTAATTCCGCCCACTCTTTTAAAACCCGAGATTTTAATTGCTTTCCATAAAATATAAAAACACAAAAATAATCATCCCTCACCTTTAGAACTAGTAATTAGGTTTTCTAATCCTAGCGACACTATTCCTAAGCTGAACGATCAATCCCCCGGTACTTGTTACTATACTATACTACAACGATCAGGTACACTGCCTGGTGGGGGTTGTAAGCTTCTCGAGATCCCTCGAGAGGTAAAGCAAGGTGCGATTCCCACGCATCAGTACTTGACTAGCGAAGTCAATTAATTTTTCCCACACCTTAGTGTTGTACTCATTTTTAGTACACGAAACCCCTAGTACACCCCCTCCGAGCCTATCTTGTCGTTTCTAACTTTAAGCATCATACTTAAAGGAAGAATTTGTTAACAATCCACCCAAATGTACAACCAAATCGCCTTAGCCTTCCTTGTATGTACTCATCTTTAGTGCATTATTGTTACATGTTTAAACCCTTAGTTAACTATATAATTTATTACATGGTTGCTAAGTCGAGACATGTCTTGTACATATTGTTTTGAGATGATTGAGACTCATGGGTAAAGTACTAGTAATATGGAGTAATGGGGAAGACGTCAATTTATTACCCCCATATGTGCGTTAATATTTAAAAGTACTCCAAGTATTTTGATTATCTTAATTCGAGTCATTAGAGTAGTTGATTGTAAAGTATGTAAAAATTCAAGTGTAAGGGGAATGTAATTTCCCTATGATGTATTAATTTGAATGGTAGGGCAAGAGTGTATGTAAAAAAAATAAAAAAAATAAGGACTACCATCCCGTTTCATTTTTTTTTTTCATCTTATGTTATTATTAGTTTTTAATTAGCTTAAGTTGAGTGAGTCTTGGCTTAGCAATGCCATATTGTACATATAATTAACCAAGATGATTAACTCGCCACTAGTAAATATTGCCTTTATCCAACAAAACCGTGTTTTCTATATCCCTACACCTAACGTTATAACCCTTTTTAAAGACGTCTTTGATAGTTTATCCTAGGTGCTTACGCCAAGTGGTGGAGGTTTGATCCTTTCCCAAGCCTATGGTAATCTATTTGCTATGACAGGTAGTGAGAGATGTTTTCCATTTCCATATTGTGATATATACTTTATTACACCCGAGAGATGTGAGTATCTAAACAATATTTATGAGGTGCTAGTGTATAACCTCCGTGCTTGTTTTTGGTTTTTAGTGGAACGATTATTTGTTGTAATTACTTTTATATTAGTGTTAAAGGACCCCTAACTTGTATTTTGATTAGAATAAAAGCACATTTGCTTGAGGACAAGCAATTCTCAAGTGTAAGGGTATTTGATAAAGTGAAAAGGGTACCGCTTTTAAGGGGTCATTTAAGCCTGAATTCGTAATTATTTGATCAATTATTGCCCTAAATCGTTCCTTTTGTCATTTTAGGTACTTTTGAGAAGAAATCTGGAAAAGGAAGCATTTTGGACGTTTTTTGTGCATAAAAGTGAAAAAAAGGGCAAAGTCTCAAAATTCTTGCTGGGAACAGTACCTGACGGCATCAAGACATCTCACGTGACAGCGTTAAGCTTGGCAAAAGAGGTGGAAGTGGAAAATATACATGACGGCCCAGAACATTTTTTGTGCAATTGACCTGACGGCGTCACCAAGGCCGTCAGGGTCAAAATGTATGTGACGGCCCAGAGCATAATTCCTTCTTGACGGCGTCAAGATTGGATCTAAGCAATACGACTTTTAATTTGGCGGCGAGTTGACGGCGTCACAAGCTACAACGTGACGCCGTTAGGATGTATTATCTATATATATTTTTCCAATTTTTCATTGTAAAGTGTGGAACATTAGGAGAACTTTTGGAGAGCTTAAACCCTAGACGAATTTTCTGTAATAATAAGGGTTTCAACCCTTGTTCCATCCATTCTTAATTGAAGATAAGTTTTCCAATAAGCATACGATATGTCTATGTGTTGTGTGATTCTATCTTATGCTTGTCTTTCTTTTAACATGCTAGGCTAGGTTTTTATTGTGTTTGCTTAGATGTAGTGAAACCTAGATGTTAATTATTGGTTGATGGTTTGTTTATAATTGTTGTGGATGATTGTATTCGATGTTAGGCTTAAGAAAACTGGCAGACTTCCAATTGGTAACTTGCTTGAACGTCTTAAGAAACATGATCGGAGGTATGCTACGATTTTTGGTTGTATTTAAGGCATAAGCGAATTCTAGTGATCCCATGTTAGGAGCTTTTAGTCGGCTCGACATAGGAGTGAAGTAGGAGCTTATATAGTTAAGGAATATTGTACACGGCCCTACGACTAGTATTAAGGAATATAGCCCGTCATCCATGCAATTGTAACAAGCTAATCAACCGGTAAAAGATATCTAGGGAGTAATGAAATCTAAGTAAACACATCTTCTCCCATTATTTTTTCCACCACATTAGTTTAGTTCATTTCTTTTTTTTTTTATTTTGATTGCATCTTTAGTATTTGGGTTAGTTGACTAGCAACTAATTCCGCCCACTCCTTCAAAACCCGAGATTTTACTTGTTTTTATAAAATATAATAATACAAAAAGAGTCATCCCTCTCCTTTAGACCTAGTTTACTAGACTTTCTAATCCTATCGAACACTATTCATGAGTTGAACGATCAATCCCCCGGTACTTGTCACTATACTATACTACAACGATCAGGTACACTGCCTGGCGGGGATTGCAAGCTTCTCGAGATCCCTTGAGAGGTAAAACCTGTTGCGAGGGCGCAATCCCGCGTATCATAAAACTAAGAGAAATACTTGTTAGGGCAATTTTAGCGCCAAATTTAATTTTTTTTACAACATTTAGTAGTGAAGCTTTAACCTTAATGAGCGTCTCATGGATAGGAGTTGTATAACTAGCACAAAAAACCGTACCACTCAAAAAATTTCCACCCCAAATATGTGAGGTTCGCCTTTAGATCTTTAGGAAAAAGCATTCATTATTGGTGCTTATGAGGGTACCGGTAGCATTTAGATTCTAGAACTTGAGTTAGTGATGCATCCCGAGACCACATGTGAGACTATATTGGTGTAGTAGGATTTACTTCATGATAAGAGGAATTATGATCACCCTTGTGTTAAACCTGTAGCATAATTACCTGACCAATGAAGTCATAATTACTTGACTAGTAAAGTCAATTAATTTTCCCACACCTTTGCGTTGTGCTCATTTTTAGTACACGATACCCCTAGTACACCCCTCCGAGCCTATCTTTTTTCATTTCTAACTTTAAGCATTTTACTTAAAGGAAGAATTTGTTTACAATCCACCCCAAATGTACACCCAAATCGCCTTAGCCTTCCGTGTATGCACTCATCTTTAGTGCATTATTGTTATTTGTTTAAACCCTTAGTTAATTGTCTAATTGATTATATGGTTGCTAAGTCGAGTCATATCTTGTACATATTGTTTTTGGATGATTGGGACTCATATGTAAAGTACTATTGTTATGGAGTAATGGGGAAGAACATCAATTATTACCCCCATATGTGCGTTAATCTTAAAAGGTACTCCAAGTGTTTTGATTATCTTGATTCATGTTATTAGAATAGTCGATTGTAAAGTATGTAAAAATCCAAGTGTAAGGGGAATGTAAATCCCCTATGATGTATTATTTTGGATGGTAGGGTAAAAGTGTACGCAAAATAATAATAATAATAATAATAATAATAATAATAATAATAATAATAATAATAATAATAATAATAATAATAATAATAATAATAACATTCGGACTACTATCCCGTTTCCTTCTATGTTTTATTTTATGTTTTTGTAAGTTTTTATTAGCTTAAGTCGAGTCGAGTCTTGGCTTAGAAATGCCATATTGTAGATGTAATTGACCAAGATGATTAACTCGCCACTAGTAAAGATTGCCTTTATCCAACAAAATCGGGTTTATCACATCCCTACACCTCACATTACAACCCTTTTTAAAAGACCTCTTTGATAGTTTATCCTAGGTACTTACGCCAAGTGGTGGAGGTTTGATCCTTTCCCAAGCCTATGGTAATCTATTTGCTATGAAAGGTAGTGAGAGATATTTTACATTTTCATATTGTGATATATACTTTTATTACACCCAAGAGATGTGAGTATCTAAACAATATTTGTGAGGTGCTAGTGTATAATTTCCGTGCTTGTTTTGGTTGAAGTGGAATGATTATTTGTTGTAATTACTTTTATATTAGTGTTAAATGACCCCTAGCTTGTATTTTGATTAGAATAAAAGCGTATTTGCTTGAGGACAAGCAAATCTCAAGTGTAAGGGTATTTGATAAGGCGAAAAGTGTACCGCTTTTAAGGGGTCATTTAAGCCCTAAGTCGAGATTATTTGATCAAATATTGCCCTAAATCGTTCTTTTTGTCATTTTAGGTACTTTGGAGAAGAAATCTGGAAAAGGAAGCATTTTGAACATTTTTTGAGCGAAAAGTGAAGAAAACGGCAAAGTTTCCAAATCAAGCTGGAATTAGTACCTGACGGCGTCAGGATTTGCATGTGACGCCGTAACTCATAAACAAAGAGGTGGATAATTAAGTATAACGAGATGCGCCAGAATATTTTTGGGAAATTACACATGACGGCGTCACCAAGGCCATCAAGAGCAAATTACATGTGACGGCCAAGAGTTGATTAACACATGACGGCTTCAGATCTGGATCTAGGCAATACGAGAAGAATATTGGCGGCGAGTTGACGGCGTCAGACTCATAACGTGACGCCGTCAGATCACAAAATCTATATATAGTTTTCTAATTTTTATTTGTAAGAGAGAAGAATTGAGAGGAGAATTTTGGGAGAACTTGTGGAAAAACCCTAGGTCGAATTTTACAGGGTTTTTCACCCTTTTATTATTCATGTTTCAATAAAGATAAGTCTTCCAATAATCATTCAATATGTCTATGTGTTATTTGATTCTATCTTATGCTTGTCTTTACTTTAACATGTTAGGCTAGGTTTTCTTTGTGTTTGCTTAGATGTAATGAAACCTAGCTATTGATTATTGGTTGGTTGGTTGTTTATAATTGTATTGGATGAATGATATCGATGTTAGGCTTAAGAAAACTGGCAGACTTCCAATTGGTAACATGCTTAAACGTCTTAAGAAACATGAATCGGATGTGTACTACGATTAATTGGTTATATTTAATGCATAAGTAACTACTAAGGAGGCCATGTTAGGAGCTAGTTGTCGGCTCGACATAGGAAGAGGTAGAAGCTTATAGAGTTAGGGAAGATCGTACACGGCCCTACGAATGGTATTAAGGAATATAACCCGCCATCCATGCAGTTGTAACAAACTAATCAACTAGTAAAAGATAGCTAGGGAGTAGTGAAATTTAAGTAAACACGTTTCTCTCATTATTGTTTTTCTCCAAATTTACTTTCGTGTTATTTTATTTTTATCGCATTTGTAGTTAATTGGGTTAGTTGACTAGCAACTAATTCTGCCCACTCTTCCAAAACCCGAGATTTTTACTTGCTTTCTAAAAAACTATAAAAATACAAAAATAATCATCTCTCACCTCTAGACCTAGTTTAATTAAGTTTTAATCCTAGCGAACACTATTCCCTGTGGAGAACGATCAATCCCCCGTACTTGCCACTACACTATACTACATCAGTCAGGTACACTGCCTGATGGGGATTGCAAGCTTCTCGAGATCCCTTGAGAAGTAAAACCTTTTGCAAGGTTTCAAAACCACACATCCGTTAGTTTGAGTTGGCATCATATGGAGAAAAGGTTTTGAGCGATTATCAGAACTTGTACAAGGACAGCCAACCAAGGTATTGCCCATTCTTATTTTAAAGCTATTTTCTCTATCCCATGAAAAGTAACACGTTGACTATTTGATACACTATCCTATGCTTCTTGTGATCAACTAAATTAGATTTGGAAGTTTTATCTCCCCTCGACTAATATGTGAATGTGCTTAACAGAGTCCAACTTTTACTTATTATATCAAGAAAGAAAGAAATGACATAATTTTCTCACAAAATACCAAGAGTGTTGATGTAGTGTTGCAGAACATAAAAGAGCAAGTGAGGTTTCAACTTATGAGTTTGAAGGTAAGAAACACTGTGAACACTAACAAAGTGGCTGAGGTGTGGAATGTTAAATTTCAAACTTAAAGCTGAATCAGAATAAAGTGAGAATGTTGTGGTTGAAGTTGAATGTGATTGAAGTTAAATTCTCAGATAAGGGGTTTGTTTGGCAGTTTGAGGTTGTGTTGTTATATGGTCTCATTGTTGCTGGTTTTATCAAAGATGGGTGTTTAGAATGTTTTAAAGGGGTGTTTGGATGTGAGTTTTACAGAATCTATTTCTGCATAACTTTGACTATTTTGCTACATAGTAGTCAAGTTATCATATCAAACCATAACAATGGGTTGTTACTAGTACCTTATAGTTCATTTGGTGTGACTGTACTTGCTTGAACCTCAAATGCTTTAACCAAGTTGGCCTTGGCAGGAATCTGGTTGGCTTTGACTATTTCAAGCAAGAGGTCTAATTCATTTGAATGTACCATAATGTAGGGCACCCATTGTGAAGGGTATATAGTTTTGGAAGACAGTGTATGATGAGAGGAATAGCGAGGAGTGAAAGATGAACCTGCTTAGTCCTCTCAATACACTGTCATAGGGGGTTTGGTTGGTTCTCACCCAAGGAGTGTGTTCCCAATTATGTGAAGCCATTTTTGAGATGGAAATGTAGCATAATTGGCAGAGCCCTTGCTGTAGAGGGGTTATGGGTGCCTAGTGAAGCCATTAACCCTTTTTGCTATGTTTACTGTGGATGTGGGATGAGTGATCATGGCAAAAGGGTAAGATGAAAATATATCTAGATGGTAGGTGCTATAAAGGTGAATTGGTGTTATATAGATTGACTAATGCAGTATTGATTGTCATCCTGTTAATGGAAGTGATATTGGATAGAGTTTAAGTATTAACAGATATCTTTGTAAGGTTGACTGATATCGAATGTATAGTTGGTAGTATTGTTTGTTTGTATAAGATTTGGGGTTGTCCAAATCTATGCCTCAATTCTTAAAGTGTACATATGATTTGGAGATTAATATAAGTTTTCAACTTTGCAAAAAAAAAAAAAAAAAAAAAAAAAAAAAAAAAAAAAAGGTCCAACTTTTACTAGTGTAAGTCTGAAAATATTGATTTAAAGGTTATAAGTTTAATGACATTGTCGCCCTGATCATCTAGTGTAAGTCTGAAAATATTGATTTAAAGGTTATACAAGTGTCAAACCCAACCTGTTCATTTTAAGTTTAGAATAACTTTTATTCATGGATTTAAACATGCAAAAATAGGACAACAACAATTAACAATGAAAATAAACATACCAAAATACTTTATTTCATTAAAGTAACAATTGTTTATAATATCTTTTATCCAAATACTAATCACAGTCATGCATGAAACTATTAGCTAATCTAAGCCCAATTTCATTGGCTAATTCATTAAGCTTATCCTTAGATAAAGCCTTATTGAATGAATCAGCTAAGTTATCGTCTGTGTGAACTTTCAGCACATTTATTTCACCTTCGTCAACTTTTTCTCTAACAAAGTGATACTTCCGTAGAAAATGTATGGTGCCTTTCATGACTCCAGGTTCATTGGCAAATATGATTATAGCAGAATTGTCACAATACATATTAATAGGTAATTCAATTGGAGGCATAACACCAAGCCACAATGGACAAATCCAAGAAATTCATCCCAACCAACGTGTTATTGTCATGATTAGTGCAATAGATTGTATCGACTTTTATACTTAAATATACCGACCCAAAAGTTGTGTGTTGAATTATCATCCAAAACATGTTATTGTTATGATTAGTGCAATAGATTGTATCGACTTTTATAGGTAAGAGTATTTTAGTAAAACATCACATCTATTTTTTAAGTTATTAAGCAAGATCAAAGTTTGACCATTTTCTCTTTATAATCCGGATTTATTGAGAAGGAAATTGAGAATTGTCGCATTCGATAGATTTTTAATTCCGACTCGACCTTTTCGGATGTAAAACTCAATTTTTTGTCACTATAATATAATCTGTGTAGAAAAAACTGAATCAAAGTTCAAATATCACTAAGTTGCGATATAAGTTCAATTGCGAATCATACGTACAAATTTTATAAATCATTACCGTAACTTGAATTTTAGAATAAGTTGTGAATCAAATTTGTAATTTATAGTATCGGTTCACTATTAATTAATGTATACTAGTGAATCTAATAAAAAACAATGAATCAATATTTTAAATGAAGCATTCTCAATTTCCTTTGGAGTAACCAAAGGCTTTCTCTTTATATGTAGTAACAAAGATAATAGGCAATTACAATTTAATTCACAAACTTGTTTCACTCTCACTTAGTTCACACATACACAAAAAATAAATAAATTAATAAAGCCTATACATATACAAATATAGATACACACATATAATTTGACATTAATAGATGTTATATTTTATATATACTACCTCTTGTCAATTTGTCAATTGTCATCTGTACAAAGCAGTAGACTGCAATTTTATATTAAGGCTAATAAATTACTATTTTTTTTAAATGAAACATTTTATAATATATGAGCTGCATTAATGGGCTATTTTAGTATTATCCCATTGTTATAGAGTGTTGATAGGTATACAAATATGCGTAAGTGTATTTAATTATTTATTATCCTATATGTAGCAAACAAACACATAGAAAAATAAAACTTTTAATAAAAATTTCATATTTGCAACCAGTTCATGTGTAGCACATTTCACAGGTGGCCCGTCCCTGATGCGACGCATGTGAGTTAAAGTTGCATGAATGACCATATGTCCATATGAAACTCGATCACAACCACTACTTTTGACCCAAAGTTGCATGGGTGCCACAAAAATGCAAATATGATATATACATGACAACTTTTATTATCAATTATTGCAATCATGTGGAACACACTCTTGAAAAGATTTTTGGGAAATAAAATGATGCAATTTATAAGTGAGATCCATAAGATTTTATTGTCTGAGATACAAACTATTAGTAATCAATGTGTACAAAATATATGATCAACATATAATATATACTTTAGAAAAATAAGATCGAACCAGCTTTGCTCGTAGCATTCAACTCCAATATCACCTTTAGCTTATATTATATATAAGATCAAACCATAAACCCTAAATGCATCAAAACATTCACCAAAAAGCAGAAATAAGCTTATTATATACTTCTATTAATTAGTTAAATTACTTGCAAGATTCTACGTATTGCACTTTATACCAAACAACATCCAAAACAAAATAGATGCCCATGTTACAGCTAATAGTTTACTAGAGGGCTAGCAAATTAAAACAGCAGCTTATTATATTCCGGACTACTCGAAAGAGGGTCTTATGTTGCCCAAGAATATTACATTAGCATAAATCATTCATTCAAAAACTGACAGAAGTTGTATCAGTGAAACCCACTGGGAAGCAAATAGAAAAAGACCGCTGAAATAATAAAACTGATGATAAATATGTATGAAAGTGCTTTCATACTAAGAACATTAGGATTTTGTGGAAATGGATTATTTAAGTAAGCACGTCGCCAGTTCTCTATAAACGCCAACTCTTCTGGATTCCATTTTGGAATTTTGTGATCATTAAGGGTGTTTATGATGGGTAAAATCTACAAATACTGAATGTACTCACAATTTTAACTCATTATACATAATCAACTAACAAAATTACTATTATGCTCTAAAAAATCTTACACGTTAGTCCCTTTGTGTTGATGCAAATAATGTCTAAAAACGTTATTTCTATCTTTCGATATCTTTACGTTTTGATGATAACAAAATGTGAACACATTTTACGTAAAAATTAACGTAAACAAGTTTTTAATCGAAATATCCGGTTTCTACGCAAATCGTTCTAGGTATGAACAAACAAATTGACTACTAGACAAATTATCAAAGAAGTGAATTTGTGTTTTAAACTTCACATTCTTGAGGTGGCAAAATATTCATTTCAAAAATAAATTTTACAAATTATTTTTGAATTTTAAATAAATGTTTTATTTGAAAAAATAAATTCAAAAAACTTAACAATTATTTTTCCCCCCAAATTAGCTCCAAACTTTCCCAAATAAACCTTCACCAATAAAAACAAAAAGAGGAGCATTTTTGTCTGGGACGGTACCACGGTACCACTAAATTTAGTAGTGTCGTGTACCCATAACGGTCATCTTTTCATTTCCTATAAATACCACCTCACTTACGTGATTTTACTCATCCTTTTTCACACAAAACTTTCTGCATTCCATCCTCCTTTCCTAGTCACACTTCTTAGATCATTAGTTAGTTTTCTTTTGTTTAAAGAGTGATCCTTTCATCCAACCAAAGATCACCTACATTCCTCTACTAGTCAAGAGAAGAACACATAGTGTCAAAAAGACACAAAGTTTTAGAGTCTTTGTGTAGTGCACTTGCATTACTTTTTATTTGCTTGATTGTATCTTGATATACATCAAGTGTTGTAATCTTGTCTAAGCTATCTTGTGTAGATCATTGTGATCTTGTTGAGATCTTGGGGATCTCTTGTAGCTAGTGTATTAGTGTATTGATCAAGTGGATTAAGGGTAGATTGGGTTGATTGTGTTGATTGTGTAGATTGTGTAAGGATCGTGTGGATCATGTAAGAAGTTAGGATCGTGTGAGAAGTTAGGATCGTGTGAGAAGTGTGGATCGTGGTAGATTAGTACTAGCTAAGATTAGTACTCGACATCTAGCTTAGAGTCGGAAAGTAACATAAGCGACGTTGTATGGTTTTCTCCGCCTGAAGGGAGGTTGTTGACATAGTGCTTATAACTCTCGAGTTGGTTACTCGGGGAGTGGAGTAGGGCGAAGAAAAGCTTTGTGACCGAACCACTATAAATCACTTGTCTCGGACAAGGTTGCAAAAACCGTGAATCGGTAGTTGGGCAGTCAACTACCTTGTAGCTTGTAATCGGTCTAAGCGGGATTAATCGGTGATTAATCGGATTGGCAATGCTGACAAATTTTGGTTACTTCTGGCAAGTTTTGTGTATTTCCAGTGAGTTTTAGGTATTTTCGGCAAGGTATTTTCTTAAAAATAACTTGTAATAGACTTAAACAGTTACTATAAGTGATCAAAATATGTTTATAGTGAGTTTTGGGTACTTCCGACAAGATTTATAGGTTTCTAGAAAGTTTGACCACGATTGACCTGTTGATCGCCGTTGACCACAGTTGACCTATGTGTTTGACCCAGTTACATAAATCGGAAAGGTCGATGGCCTTGTAGCACCTAATCGGTGATTAATCGACCTTGTAGACTTTTTTTTTTGCAACACTACTCTCGGTTTGATCTTTCCATCTCTATATCTTTTATTTATTTCTATTGCTTGATTAGTATTAGTTTACTGTTGTGTTCATATTGGTGTTGGTTGATTTTATCTACATACGAATCAAAGTTTTTCACAAAGTAAAATTTTAAAACTAGAGAAAAAGTTGGTAAACTATTCAACCCCCATTCTAGTTTCCCACAATTTGGTTAAATAATCTTGAGGCGTCTATCCTTCTATCCAAGGGCCGTTTATTTTTAGGGTTATCTTTTTGCAGCTTCTATCATTTTGTCCAACGGCCGTTTGTTTTTGCACGTTTCCTTCCGTGTTTGCACATTTTCATCTGGTTATAAATGTTTTTATCTGTTTTTACACGTTTTCATTCGTTTTTGAACTTGTTCGTCCGTTGTTACACGTATTCATCCATTTTTACACATTTTCGTTCATTTGTTGCATGTTTTCGTCCCATTTTGCACGTTTTTGTCCGTTTTACATGTTTTTGCACGTATTCGTCCATTTTTACACGTTTTCGTCAGTTTTTAAACGTACAAAAATAGACGAAAACGTGTAAACACGGATAAAAATATGTAAAAACGGACGAAAATGTGTAAAATGGACGAAAACATGGAAAACGGACAAAACGTGCAAAAAAAGGACAAAAACGTGCAAAAAACGAACGAAAACGTGCAAAAACGTGTAAAACGGAGGAAAACATGCAAAAACGTGTAAAAGACTAAAAACAGATAAAACGTGCAACAACAGACGAAAACGTTTGAAAACGGATGAATACGTGCAAAAACATGCAAAAACGAACGAAAACGTGTGAAAACGGACAAATACATGCAAAAACGAACGAAAACGTGCAAAAGCGAACGAAACATGTGAAAACAGAAAAAACGTTCAAAAACGGACAATAACGTGTAAAAATGGACGAAAAATGCAAAAACAAACGGCCGTTGGATAAAAGGATAGACGCTGCAAAAAGATAACCCTATAAATAAACGGCCATTGGACAAAAGGATAGACGCTGCAAGATTATTTAACCAAAGGGACTAACGTGTAAGATTTTTTAGAGCATAATAGTAATTTTGTTAGTTAATTATGTATAATGAGTTAGAATTGTGAGTACATTAAGTATTTGTAGATTTTTCCCGTTTATGATCTGCATGTGTAGTCTCATCGAGAAGTTAGGCTACATCATGAATGCTATCCTCACTTTTCTCTATTGCACGCGTATGGCATTTCAAAGAACATTAAGGGTATGATGAAAGGAGGGGGATATATGAAATATATTTTCCCTTTTGTCGTATATAAAGAAGTTGGCACAAAACTACACATTTGTACTAATCGGATTTAATATATGCAGATGGAAACAAAAGTTGCTGATGAGTTGAACTTCGAAACTTTGATGAAAGGCTGTGGGTCTATTTCAACTATTAGCATTTAGCAAGCAGTATTGTAACTATGTATGTTTTATATACTAAAAAGCTTAACAATGCCTGTATTTAAATTCCAGTGGCTTGGCATGGGAACCAGAAGCTTCTTGAATACCATAAGGCTTTTGGAGCGGTGGAAGCTCGTAATGCATATGGGCCTGAAGGGCACAGGGGGATGAGTGCTTTTTTGTTTGACTCATCAGCTGTGGGATATTTTGGGGCGCATCTAAACCAGCATTTTGAACGTCAAGGTATAGGTAGAGATCGTTGTTTGGAATTGTAAGTTCAAATGAAGAAAAGGTTGTGAGCGATTATCTGCCATCTTACGAGGTATTATTCAATTTTTGTTTTAAAGCTATTTTCCCTATCCATGATTTTTAACAAGGTTTTTTTTTTTTTTTTTTTTTGAAAAGATATATCACAAAAATTGAGTACAAGCTTACAAAAGAATATTGCATTGGACAGACCCAAGCAATTTCCAAGGTTATGAGTTAGCTTGAATAACAAGTTGTTGGGTTTAATATTGACATGTTGGTTTAGTAGTTCTTTAGTTAGTAAATTGCATAAATGATAGTAAGTTGTTGGTTGAATGGGTCCTCTATGACCGAGTATTATGGAACTGAAATACATGAATGGTAGAGTAGTTTTCAGTTACCTAGTTTTTAGGTTGAGTCATGTCACGCGTTTCTATCTTGTAAGGCTATTTATAGCTATGTTATTTATTAATGATAGTATTCCCCTTCTCCCATATCTTCCTTTACCCACTGTTTAGTGACATATACAGAGACTTGTGAGTTTATATTTGACTAGTTGTGAAGCTTCAAATCTACATTTGGCATCAGAGCCACTAGGGCTCAAATAAGAGGAAAGGGGCGATTTCATGTGAATCGCAGCAAGTGGGAGAAGAAAGACTGGCTGCTCACAAGCAGCGACTGAAGACCAACGCCGAAGAAGAAGACCCTGACCGAGAAACCAGCGAAAAGAAGACCGTGGCTGGAAACTAAGTTATAGCTAAGACCGAGAAGACCATTAAGTAAGAAAGAAAGACCGTAGACCAGCCGGAAGAGAGATTCCAGCGAAGACCGAAGAGTCGATATAAAGACCGATGGTTTGGCTTGTTTGCAGGTGAAAGAAAAACTATAAAAAGAAGTGAAGAATGGCATTGGTACCTACAGAAGGAGGATCGAAATCATATCAAGTTTCTGGCTTTGACCTAGACAAACACACTCATAGCAATTACCACTTGCTGGAAACTCGTTCAACCACAAGACGTGGTAAACCCACTTCCTTTTGCTGAATACTTAGTCCACCAGTGAATAAACTGACCCATGACTACTGATCCGCGACCCACATACTGATCCGTGACCCTCAACTTGATTTAACCCATCAAGATTATCCAACATTCACCCCCATAATCTTGATGCTTATCACGGTCTCGAGTCCTACAATCATACTCACGAACACGGTCTCGCGGTTCCTTGCTCAGTCTCAAACTTGCTTCTTGCTTGCTACCTTGTACGTACTTTTCAAAGTTTCAAAAAACTTTGTTCTTGTTCTTACTCTTGAGTTCCAAAACGGTATTGTTTTCTTTCTAACATACCGGTCTTGATCTCGTTCTTACTTTTTACTTTTTTACTAATCAATTACTTAATTATCGATTCTTGCTTGCTAGTTTCATGCTTGCAACTTGTTACAAACCCGAAACTTTCTACTTGCTATGATTGTCTTGCCTGCTACTTGCTACAAACTATGCGACAACCTTCTTGCTTGCTTTCTTTCTTGTCTGCTACTTGCTTTATTGTGATTACCACACGTGATCAACTTTATTCGGTCTTACTGTGAATCTTCGGTCATTTGATTCACGGTTCGGTCTTCAGCTATTAAAGCTTCGGTCTAGACAACCCGCCGGTCATTGTTGCCTCCTTCGGTCTTGGTCTAAACTTTCTTGGTATAGGTGTCGCCCGGTCTTTTGCGGCTCCTCGGTCTTCTCGGTCTCACGTCAGTAAACACTTTCCTGTCACCATCATTCTTTCTTCTTTTTCTGTTTTTCTTTCACCTGCAAACAAGCCAAACCAGCGGTCTTTATATCGGCTCTTCGGTCTTCGCCACAATCTCTCTTCTGGCTGGTCTACGGTCTTTATTTCTTACTTAACGGTCTTCTCGATCTCAGCCAGAACTTAGTTTCCAGCCACGGTCTTCTTCTCGTCGGTTCTTCGGTCACGGTCTTCTTCATTTGGCATCGGCCGAAAGAGAGATTCCGGGGAAGACCGAAGAGCCGATATAAAGACCGGTGGTTTGGCTTGTTTGCAGGTGAAAGAAAACAGAAAAAGAAGTGAAGAATGGCGTTGGTACCTAAAGAAGGAGGATCGATATCATATCAAGTTTCGGCTTTGACCTCGACAAATTATCCGGTGTGGGCTGTTAGGGTCAAATTGATTATGGATGCATATGGCCTATGGGCGACAGTCGAACCAAGAGGGTTAGGTGAAGAACCGGATCTAAAGAAATCCAAACAAGCTCTTGCTTTTTTGTTTCAAGCGATACCCGAAGAAATGGTTTTGCAAATTGCGAGTTACACCGACCCGAAGCAAGTGTGGGATGGTCTCAAAACACGATACTTGGGTGTGGATTGGGTGAGAACGGCTTGGCTTGCAACATTGAAAAGGGAGCTTGAAAGCTTGCGTATGAAGGAGGGTGAAACTATTGATGAGTTTGCGACCAAGTTGAGCGGTCTAGCTTCAAAGGCAAGGAGTCTCGGGTACGAGCTTGAAGAAGTAGACTTGGTGAAAAGGCTACTTGATGCAATGCCAAAGTCGTTTCTTCAAATTGTGGCTTCGATCGAACAATGTTTCGAGTTGGATACGATGCTCTTTGATGAAGCAGTTGGAAGGCTTAAAGTGTACAAAGAAAGACTCAAAAGCCATGGTGAGAAGGAAGGAGAACAAGGGCAACTCTTGTTGGCAAGTGAGCAAAGGCATGGCGAAAGTAGTGGACGAGGAAGAGGTCGTGGAAGGAATTCTGATAGAGGTGGTTGAGGCCGAGGAAAAGGATCGGGTCGAGGTGATAAGAGTGGGATTCGATGCTATGATTGTGGAACATTTGGGCACTTTAGCTATGAGTGCACCAAATGGGAGGACAAGGACAAAGACAACGAGCTCAACTTGATCCAAGATGAAGAACCGGCACTGCTTTGATGAAGAGACGAGTCAAGATTAAGGGGGTGAATGGTGGGTTTAATCTTGACATGTTGGTTGAATGGGTCCTCTATGACCGAGTATTATGGAACTGAAATACATGAGTGGTAGACTAGTTTTTAGGTTGAGTCATGTCACACGTTTCTATTTTGTAAGGCTATTTATAGCTATGTTATTTATTAATGATAGTATTCCCCTTCTCCCATATCTTCCTTTACCCACTGTTTAGTGACATATATATTTGACCAGTTGTGAAGCTTCAAATCTACACAAGTTGACTATTTGATACACTATTATATGCTTCTTATGATCAACTAAATTAGATTTGGAAGTTTTATCTCCCCTCGACTAAAATGTATCTACTGAATGCGTATTAGCTGAATCCCTCATGAGCATAGTACTATAGTGGCAACTCGGACTTATATACTTATAAATGGAACAGTTTCGAATGTGCTTGATCCCAATGGGTACGCGGTCAAACCAAAGCTAACAGAAAAGTGGTTAAATCGGTTGAAAGTATTAGCTTAGGACCTCCTATCGTTTTTTATAAAAATAAATAGTAATAGTATGATATTATTTTAGTTTTTGTAATCATAAACAACATATCAACTATCTATAAAGAATGGTAATACATGTTCCCATTTTCTACTATTAATTGTTAATCTTTATTGACTCGTATAGGAAGGAGAAGGAATTGGACAACATCGGGGAAGAAATTGAGAGGTCAAATAGAATTGACTAATAGCCGTTAGTAAACGTACATTGAACAGGCCGGAGTGTACTTGTTGTAGTTTGGTCTCTTTTTGTTTAGCCGTAGGCCAGAAGGAAAATGGCGTTACAAAGAAAGTGAAATTTGATGATGATAACTAGTCGAGAACTAAAGTCTGAGAGATCTTGAAACAGAAAACAAATGTTGTAACGATCGTATTTGGCATCTCATTCACTTGTAAATTGCTGCTCCATGTATCAGCTCATTAGTTTGTGAAATCTTTATAGGTCAGTTGTTTTTGTAGTGTGGTGAATATGCAATTGGGTGAAATTATATATATCAATTCTAATATTCACCCAGGCCATATGATCCGTTATGAGATTCTTGGAAATTTAAATGTGCCGAAAGCCCAAACTAACCCACTTGATGTATATATGCCGCCCAAGTTAGCCCATTGGTTTGTAGAAAGTGCCTAAACAAGCCCAAACTTTTATATTGCTCAGGGTGTTCACAAAACGGGTAAATGTGAATGAACCGAAAATTTAAACCGAATGGAATAAAAGTAAACCGAATTTATAACTGAATCGGATTTGTCAAAACGGAAGTGAACCAAATTAAATATTTGGTTTTCTGTTTGGATATGATTTTGGTAAAATTTTAAACATTTCTTAAGGTTATTTATTAAGGTTGGATTTTTTTTTTCTTCCATAAAAACTATATATTTAAATGAAAAAAAATAATAAATAAATAAATAAATAAAAATGAATAATGTAATCTTGATCAATTAGAAAATCGAACAGAATTCAAATTTGGTTTTCGGTTTGGTTTAACCCAATTTAAATTCAGTTAGATTTGGTTTTCGATTTTACCTACAATAAAAGTTAATCGAACCAACTGAACCAAATAAACAGAACAACACGATAACCGACAATCCGAAATGATAAACACCCGTATTTGTGCTGTCTGGCTCTAGTTTGTTTTATAGCTCACTTACGGGCCCAAATACAAAGTACTATGCATATAACATTAGATATGTTAATAACATATAATTCACGAGCCCTTTTAAACGACATTCTTGATATTAGTGCAATTTGAGTTTTAAAATATGACAATGTTTGACTAATCTATCATGAATGTCTAACTTTTTATAAAATGTCAAACATACTTGTAAAACATAATTTACATCAATAAATCACATTTAAATTTTACAAAAACAACAATATTCAATTTCGTTAGAGTTAAAATAAAATAAAAGTAAAAGGTAAAGAGCCATATCTTTTACCTCAAAGTTAGAAAGACCACTTTTGAAAAAACTTACGACAAAATTGTTATGTATTCTATAAAATGCTAAAAGAACAGAACTTAAATATCGAAAGATGAATTATCATCCAAAACTTGTATTGTTATGATTGTGACAGTCAAAAGTTAATTCAAAAAAAGTATATGAACCAAAAATTATTTTACTAAATTTCACAAACTTTCAAAAACTGTTTTAACATACACATTTATATAACATTTATCGCATTTTTTTTAGATGGCACATCATCCATATCGATTCTAACAAAAAAAAAATAAATAAATAAATAATAGTTTCACGATCTTTATTTTTCTTTACTATTAAACTATCGTCAAATAACTTAATGGTAAGATATTTGGTTTTCTAATAAAAGGTCAATTTCAAACATCACAGTACTTACATTTGAGGGTGTCAGTGAAAAGGTATGAAACAGTCCCGGTATTAACTCTAATAAGAGCATCGGGTATCGTTGGTGTCATGGCTCCAAGCCGTGGGAAATTTTTGATGTCACGTCAGCAAAAAGCTCTACGGCACCAGAAATCCCACGGCACCACATTTCAGAGGTATCCGTTGACACCAGAATTTCTGGTGCCGTCGGCCATTTTTTTTTTATTTTACAAAAATTAAAATATACACAATATAAACTTAAATAAACTTCATTAATTAAAAAAACACACATTACATTAAAAATAAAAAAAAATAAAAAAAAAACATTACATATAAAAATAAAAAATAAAAAAAATAATAGCTCATATATAATTTTTTTTATTTCTTCTTCCTCCCAAATAATGGCCCAAATAATAGCCCATGTAAAATTATCACCTTTCTTCTCAACAAACAAAGTAGCAGCCACAAAAAACCTTTCTTCCTCCACAGCCATACCTAAAAAAAAAAAAAAAAAAAAAAAAAAAAAAAAGGCAACACCGAAAACAATCACACACGGATACTTTTGCATTCTTGGTCCAAGTTTTCAAGCAAAAAAAAAAAAAAAAAAAAAAAAAAAAAAAAGTCGATGGCGCTGAGCCGTGGGTACGGCGCGAGCACCGACGGCGCCACCACCGGTACGGTGCGCCGTCGAAAAACCTCGGCTGGTGGTGACGGTGCGAGCGACGGCTCAGCTGTACCCCATGCTCTAAGGCCACGTACCATATATTTTATTTTGACATTACATTTAAAACACTTTCTAAGTCTTTAGTTTAGGGGTGTTTGTTTAAGCTTATTTGTAAAGGTGGCAAAATAAGCTTATATGCAAATAGTTAGACTGCTATAGGCAATTTTTCAAAAGTTGAGGGCTTCTTTGTGTAGCATTGACATTTCAATGGGTCTATCTGGGCAAAATAATAGTAAACTTTATGTAACGGATGTAATGGAAGGTAGACTCTGACTTATTCACTTGTGCGATAAAATCTTTATAGTTTTGTTTCTTTGTTTTCTGTTTTTTTTATTTTTTTTTAATTCTATTATTATTTATTTATTTTAGTTTTCCTTTTAATCAATGTTTTAAAGCGTATATGTATAGGCATGGAATTTTTTTTGCATATTTCGATTTTTTTAACTTTCTTTTTCACGTAATTTTAGCAACAAAGTTTAGTTTATTAACTAAATGAACATGAGATTCTTCTTTTTTAAATGACACGTGTTTATTGAGGCCACTAGTTTGTCTCGTGCCCGTTTAGCATGTGGGCGTTTGACCCATATTTCAACTTTGCCCGTTAGGACCCGAGCCCGTTTTGCCCGTTGCCCGGGCCCGTCCGACCCGCCCATTTTGCCACATCTGGTTATTTACGGGATTTACGAACTTATTTGATTTCGACTTATATTTCATAAGCCTCGATCTTCTAGTTTATTTTGAGATTTATGAGTTTATATAAGCTTAACATGATATATAATGGGCATGTTTGACACACACGATTAAGAAAAGATTATACTTACTTTCTAAGAAAATAAACTACTGAAAATATAAGCTTTATTTGAGAAATATAACTTATCAGAAATTTTAAAATAATTTTTTAAAATCAAATTCTACTTCATTTAGTTTATAAAAATAATCTCAATTTCAATCTTCTCTTCGATCTTCGTATACAACTACATATTCTAATTGCAACAACAGTTACTTTTGTCAAACCAACAATTACTTTCGTCAAACATACCTCCCATCTGCTAGCTTAGCTTATAAACGTCAAGAGAATATAAAGATCTTATAATCTTATTAAAAATAAGCTAAAAATCAAATCACAAATAAGCTTAAACAAACACCCCCTTAATTAACTAACAAAAAACACAAGAAAATCCCCAAATCCAATGAAACTAAACTAAACCAAAATTCAACCACTTTGATTCAATTCAATTCACATCAAAACCAAACTCACAAATCCTAAAACTAAATAATGTATTTGGGTTTGGGCTTTCGTGAGCCCAAACCGTTAACATGGTAGACCATTCATTGTTATGATAGCCAACTCGTAGTGAGCTTGAGCGTTTGTAATGTTTATTAATCGGGTTCGTGACCCGAATATGGACTATACGTCCATCATATGTCAAGAGAATATGAAGATCTTAATCTTATGAAAAATAAGCTAAAATCAAATCACAAATAAGCTTAAACAAACACCCCCTTAATTAACCAAGAAAAAACATAACAAAAATCCCCAAATCGAATGAAACTAAGAATCTAAACAAAATCTAAATCAACCACTTTGATTCAATTCAATTCACATCAAACCCAAAAACCAAAACTCCCCAATTTCCAATGTTCTTGATCATCAAACCCTAATTGAATCCATACTCTAATAATGAGGTCTGAACATCATTAATGGAATCAAACACCAAGAACCATCAAAATCTTGATGAGAATGACAAACTGAAGATCATTAAATTTGAGGATTTTCAAAATGAGCTTGTTCGGTTTTCGAGCTTATCGTCTGCGGTTAATGAGGCCAAAAAGACCAAATCTTTGCTTCAGGAGAAGCTTAATTCCTTGTTAGAGGTATATTTTGATGATTGGTGATGTGGGTATGTTAGAATGTGGTCTTTTATGTGTTAGGAGGCGAAAAAGTATTGGTTTTTGATGATGTTTTGTTGTCATTTTCGGTTTTCGTGGTATGTATGTGTGAATGTAGTGACTGTATGAGATTGTTTTAATGATTGGTGATGTGGGTATGTGAAAATGTGGTCTTTTATGCGTTAGGAGTCGAAAAAGTATTGGTTTTTTATGGTGTTTCGTTGTCGTTTGCGGTTTTTGTGGTATGTATGTGTAAATGTAGTGGCTGTTTGAGATTGTTTTAATGATTGGTGATGTGGGTATGTTAGAATGTGGTCTTTTATGTGTTAGGAGGCGAAAAAGTATTGGTTTTTTATGGTGTTTTGTTGTCGTTTTCGGTTTTCGTGGTGTGTATGTGTAAATGTAGTGGCTGTTTGAGACTGTTTTAATGATTGGTGATGTGGGTATGTTAGAATGTGGCTTTTTACGCGTTATTAGTGGATGAAGTATTGGTTTTTGGTGATTTTTGCTTTTTGCGGTTTTTGTGATATTGGGTAGATAGGATTGTTTTAGCGTTAAGTGAAGTTGGTTGCTTTAGTTCATATAGTTGAAATTGGAATAATGATTGATGATGTGGGTATGTTAAAATGTGGTCTTTTACGCGTTAGGAGGCAAAAAAGTATTGGTTTTTGATGGTGTTTTGTTGTCGTTTGCGGTTTTCGTGGTGTGTATGTATAAATGCAGTGGCTGTATGAGATTTTTTTGATGATTGGTGATATGGGTATGTTAGAATGTGGTATTTTACGCGTTATTAGTGGATAGAGTATTGTTTGCGGTTTTTGTGATATTGGGTAGATAGGATTGTTTTAGAATCAAGTACAGTTGGTTGCTTTAGTTCAGATAGTTGAAATTGGAATAACTGTTGATGATGCGGGTGTGTGAAAATGTGGTCTTGCGCATGTTAGAATTTGAAAAAGTATCGATTTTTTATGCTGTTTTGCTGTCGTGTTCGGTTTTCATGGTATGTATGTGTAAATGTAGTGGCTGTTTGAGATTGTTTTAATGAATGACGATATGGGTATGTTAAAATGTGGTTTTTTACGCGTTAGGAGTCGATAAAGTTTTGATTTTTGGTGATTTTTGTTGTTGTTTGTGGTTTTTGTGATATTGGGCAGATAGGATTGTCTTAGCGTTAAGTAAAGTTGGTTGCTTTAGTTCATATAGTTGAAATTGGAATAACTATTGATGATGCGGGTGTGTGATTATGTGGTCTTGCACGCGTTAGAACCCAAAAAAGTATTGATTTTGATGCCGTTTTGTTGTCGTTTTTGGATTTCGTAGTATTGGGTATGTATGAAGTTGTATAATTAGTCATGGAAATGTAGTTGGTGTTTGAAATATGTGGGTATGTACAGATGTGGTCTTTTATGCTTTTAGAAGTAGAAAAAGTATTGATTTTGATGCTGTTTTGTTGTCGCTTTCGTGTATATATTAGATCTTGTTTAGTGTATTAGTTATGAAATTTGGTTGCTTAAGAGAACAAGGAATAAAAATTAGAAACATCTTGCTGCATGGTTATAAAACTTGGTAGGTGGTACTTGCGGGGTTGGCTACCTAGTTAACAGGACCCTAGAAATATGTTTAGAAACATTAACAGTATTGCTCAAATACTTCAACCGAGTTTTGACCAAGTTAACCCTAAGTTTTGACCTTGTAATGAGTAAAATCTGTGTTTTACAAAACTGTCTTGCTGGCATTTTGTAGACAAAATTAGATATATATAGTTTAACTCTTATGCAAAAAATTTAAGAGTAAAATTCTGTAGGGTAACTTCCTGATTAATAGGATCCCGTAACTGTTAATATGTTTATATTTATATGTAGGGTAACTGGTATTTGAGAATTTGCATATGAAATTAGGATGTAGTGATTTATTTTGCTGTCATTTATGTTATCCCCAATACCCAGACGTCTGTCCTCTGTCCCATTGCTTCACTTGCTTACCCTTCTTGTCATTTGTTATATACTAAGTTCTAATTAAGTTAATTGCGTTTCTTGATCTCATTCATGGAAAGAAAAGAGCTACCTTACAGTTCCAACCATGTTTATTTGCTAGCCAAGTGTGTAATGTGCTATTTGTCGACTGTATAATTGCATGCTAAAGATGTGCTATTAAGTTGTCAAATGTGTGGCAGTTAGAAGCAGAGTCATTAAGTAGGTCAAATAAGCTAGATGAGATGCGGGAAAAGTTGGAAGCTCGAAAGTTGGTTATGGGAAACATGTCAATGCGGTCAAAAGTTGTACAAGAAAAGGCTAAAAAGCAGGAGGATCTACTTAACTCCGAGATTAGATCACTGCTCATGGCTGGAACTTCTCTTTCTGTAGCAAGTAAGAGCTTGCAGGTAACTGAACCTTTATATTAGCATGTGTATATCAATGATAGTTAATAATTAGGACTAGCATTTTGTTGAATTTTCCTCAAAGTCACAGACGTGTCTCCTTTATGGCACAGGAAGCTAATAATTCATTGGCTGGAGAAAGAGGATATGTTCTTTTACGGAATGTGCAGAAGTTGCTCAGAGCAAGGCAGCAGTTTATGGTTTCACAAATTTCAGTACTTTATCCGGTGAAGTTTGCGTCTGGACATACAACTGAGCAGGAACTTGATTCATTTTCCAGCAGTATTAAAGCAGGTAATAGTTCTCATTAGGTAGACCTAGACCTAAAGTATTCTTGAATGAAAGTTTGATATTATTTTCATGGGGTGATCACTTTTTTTTGTTGACTTATGAATCTCCTTTGTCACTATTGATATTCACTAAGCCTGTCATGAAATGTAGTTAGTTTTTCTGTCTTAGTATGTGTGTCATAATTTTCTCTTGGATTATGCAAGGATCCACCTTTTACCCTCCTTTTGCAAGCCCTAGTAACAAAAATCGTTATAATGATCATCCACTAGCAGACTTCGTTGGGTCTGATTTTTAGTTTTGGAGCACAATTGTCATAGATGCCACCACTTACCACCATTTTCCCCAATTTGTAATCGAGAAAGTGTAAATCTATGACAACTAAAGTTTCTATCAAACTCATTATCTGTTTTCTCGTTGAAGAGGCAGAAGTGCCATCACGAAGAGAGATCGTGAATTAACTTGCATATTTCTTATATCAGAGGTCCTTTTCTACAAAAGGCCGGAGGTCCTTTTCTACCTTAGGTAGAACCGGAAGCAGCCTCACTCCCTACAAAAGGCCGGAGGTCCTTTTCTACCTTAGGTAGAACCGGAAGCAGCCTCTCTACCTTAGGTAGGGGTATGGTTGTCTACGTCTCAACCTCCCCCATACACCGTGGAAGACGGTATTGGGACCCATAACCCGTGGAAGACGGTATTGGGAGTTACTTTACTTTACTTTATTTCTTATATCAGAGGTAAAAAAAAATGGCGAGTTTAGTGGTGAGATTTGATGGTAAATGAACACTAGTAATTTAAATTTCCCCTCTATCAATAACACTCCCTAGTGAGATTTTGAGCTTCCCAAGTTACTGATGTGTCAAACATATTCAGCACAACGTTATTTTTCCTTGTTTCCTTTTCAAGTAGAAGGTATAACTATGGTATATCCTGCTTTTTACCCCTATTTGTTTGAAAGCAGCCCTTTTTAGATATAAATAGATTAATTCCTTTTTTTGTGTTTAATGGCTAAGCTCTTTATATCTTCACATGACTTTTGTTCACGACTTCAATGTCAGATTAGTCACATCATGTTTACTCAGTATATTAAGAATTTGTATATTCACACACACACACACACACACACACACACACACCCCTAAGCATAGTAGCAAGTCAAGATCAGTCGTGATATGCAGGGTGGCATAAGAGGGTCCCAACTCACAGCACAAATGGCCTACAGAGTGTACCTATGGGGGAGGTTTGTGAAAGGTGAGCAGTCTTGGACAATATCCATTGTGAGGCTCAAAAGCTATCCGGCCACACACAGACGCTCTATCCAAGGGTGTGTATTATGTATACACCCATTCCCTGTAGACCCGTAAAACATGTATATAATAGTTAATAGTGATGTGCATTATATAGTTAGAACCATTTGAATGTATTAATTTATACATGTTTATGGCTCTGCAGGGATTCCTTCTGGATCGAAATCACTGGATCCAGGATCTTTGACTATTTCAGGTCTTCATCTCACCGTGCTCCCTTTTAAGAAGATAAGTTTTTTCACTGATAAGAAGGAAGTCCAGAGCTCAGCAACTGCTCTCGGTTATGTTGCACATGTATGTTCTCAACCTACACTTGACATATGTTTCTTGGTAGCAGTCCATGTTATTATATTAATATTAAAATTAGCAGCATCCTAAGTTAGAGAATACCTTATCTAAAACAACTTTCACGGTCTTTGTTGATCATCCTAAGTTAAAGTGAGATTTACATGTGCAGGCTGTTTCATTAATAGCTTTTTATTTAGAAATTCCTTTGCGCTACCCATTACGATTAGGAGGTTCTCGTACATATATCTGCGATTATGCCCCTTCAGTGGAGCCCACATCATCTGATTTTGCATCAATTTCATTACCTTTCTCAAGTTCGAAGCCAATGGAGTTTCCCCTGTTCTTGGAAGGGCAGGACACAACAAGATCAGCTTATGCTGTTTTCTTACTAAATAAGGTGTGTTTACTTTGCTATGTTCTATCTGATACGCTTTTCCAGAACAAACCATGTTTCATACTAGAGTCTTTAGGTGGCAATTACGAGCCATTTAGGCCAAGTTGGTTATTTTCAATCTTTAATTGGTAAAATGGTAAGAAATACGACTGCTTAAAAGAAATCATATGGTGGTGAACAGGTTGAAAGCTGGCCACAGATTTTTGTCCAAAATTCTGAACTTGTACAAAAAATAATGACCTTTAGTTTTTATCTTTAATTTTATTATCTCGTTTGGCCATAGGATTTGGAGCAGCTTTTGAACTTCATTGGCGCTGAAAGTTTAGGGCCACGACACGTGCTGGCTAATCTGAAGGAACTGCTAAACAACATCCTCTCTCCAGCATATATCAACTCATAACCGTAGCTTTCATTTCTGTAAGTGTATTGTACATGTTCTCTTTGTATTCTTACACGGTGCTTGTTTTTTTCCCCCTTGGGGCACCTTCAGATGGACATATACGATGTAATCACAGAGACATGACTACATGAGTCGCTTATTGAACCGTTGTTCTTGTAGTTAACTTTATGTTAATAAACATTGTAGCTTTGAAATTGCAAATTGAAAGAAACTGTAGTTATACAAGTCAAATTGTTTACTCAAATCTTATTTGTCTAGATAATTATATTTTTGGTATTAGTTTTCGGGTTTGCTAATATGTGTCCACAGATCACTTATTTTCTTGTATATCAAATGCATCTAATGAAACATTTAATAAAGATAGAATTATCATGTTTAAATACATTTTCTCACTAAACACACTAAGGGGTGTTTCTTTTTTACTATATGTCGAGGGAACATGAGGCTCACACTTATATGAGGCACTTAATGGGGAGGATATAAGAATTTTTGCTTTAGGGATATAGAAAAAGTGAGTCCTATTTAAAAAAGTAGTAATATTAAATTAGTAGGTTCCACTATGTTTATTTTTTTTTTCTCTTAGTGGAAAGAACATGAGACCCATCTATTTAATATTATTATTTTTTCTATTTGAGCCCATTAATTCTACTATCTCATCTATATGTGGAGAGTGAGAAATATAATCCTCTCCCCGTTAAGATCATGCAATGGAATGTGGGACCCATTTTCCCCTTAGCTAACAAAATAAATAACAGTCCTTAAAACTTTCTATTTTGATACGCTAACATCTTAGCAAAACATTTAATGAGATTTACCCCAGCAGAATAAATGTTGGGGCAGGCCAGCTAAGCACGGTCCGAAAATCAGACTGGACCGACCTGGACCGGTCCAAAAACTGATTTGGCCCAATACACCGGACCGAGGACTGGATCAAATCTAAGTATTTAACAAAGCATAATGGTTGGTTGTGCGTAAGACCGAACCGAACTGAACCGATGATCGAACCGAACCGAACTGATAACCGAATATGAGAAAAAAAAGTGGATTGAACCAGACCGAAATATATTCGGTCCGGTCCGCGTTCTATTATGCTCGGCCCTAGTTACTACTTGCTATGAGTATTAATGTTTCATAATTAATTGGATTACTATTTATACAATCTTGTGGTTGGTTCACAGTTTTTTCCTTTTCTATTTCTGTAACATTTTCTTGTCATGAGAAAACATATTGCTACAGTTAAGTGTTTAACAAAAACGCTGGTTCTATGTTATAACAAAAACACAAGGACGGACCAAGATACAAAATGATTATGTGCACTTAAATTAAACGAAATAATACTATAAACACAAGTTTTAAGGACCGTATGCAGTTAAAAAAAATTGAGGCTTTTAACAAATTAAGATTACGTTACAAAAATCAATAGGTGTTCCGGGACTCGCAGGAGCCCACTCTGATTCTGTCACTGATCTACGTAACAAAAAAATAATACTCCCTCCGTCCCAATTTTATTGTCCACGTTTTCTTTTTGGGATGTTCTAATTTAATTTTTCACTACTAAAAATAGATAGGGAAGTTTAACCAAGTTTACTATATTACCCTTGTTGATTTTTTTTTTTTTTTTTTTTTTTTTTTTTGAACGGCAAATGAGATTATATTAAAAAGAGCTAGAAAGAAACTAGCAGTACAAGCTACACGCAAATCGATCCAATAGACCAAAGAGATTAGGGAACTAAATAAGCTCTAATGAAATAGGACAGACACGCAAAAAACCGATGGCAACTAGAATCAGACATGAGATGCCACCATGGCGCCAAAAAAATGACCTCCCGTGAACGAAACCGAACACCCGTTGCATCATACCGCAAATGCAAAGCGATCTAACCGGCATCCTTTGTTTGTCTCGTTAAGGCGTTGTGTAGAAAAATAGCTTCTTTAACGTTGCCATAATAACTCCAAATCTGAAGATCGCTAGGAAAATAATATTTCCACATACGTAATTGCGCGAGAGAGAACAACCCATGAACATTCCCATTTGGGTCTCTATAGCTCCAGCGTTTTTCAGAGTCTAGCTCACCGCTAATTAAAGGACCAACATAATCAAGCCACGTAGAGTCAGACTCGTCAGCAAGGTTTATATCATTACCCAGGGGTGTAGATGGAGACACAATGTTGGGATCCTTTGCAGGAGCATTAACTGACTCAAAATATTCTCCAAGAGTCTCACCTTCCACCTTATTAGACATATTGTTATTAACCTCCTCACATTTCTCATTAACACATTTATAACAATCTTGAATATCTATATCAGCATCGTCTTCCAATTTCTTTTCCATACAATTCTTAACACACCTATCATTATACAAGACCGAATCGCCACGGATCTCACCTTCTTCAATGGAGTCAACAAGATCACTTTCCACCCCATGAACATCCTCCTCTCGCAAAAACCGACTAGTAGCTGATAAATCACTATACGAACCCGAATCTTTGCTGTCATCATTCGACGAGACTGAATCACAACTAACACCGTCCAAAGGCACCTCATGTTCCAATCCTCCCTCCAAACTAGGACCTTCATCATCCTTTCTTTCGAAAGAAACAATTACTGAATTAACCTCCGTCGATTCTATATTGGACTCTATATTGGGCGCCCAATATGCAAACTCAGTAGCGATAATACGATAAGACCGATTACGATACGAAACTATAAAGGACTCTAGCACTCGATGTAAAGACTCAGTAAGGACACAAACCTTCCCATGAGACAATGGTCCGTCTTTTACCATGTCAGTAAACACACTACATCCCCACCGAGCACCCAACTTCTTATAAACCTCTGGAGCCCATGATGCCAATGGCAAACCCACCAAGTCTATCCAAACACATCTTTCGTCCGTAATAAAGTCGTGAGAAACATCTTTGAACTCCAAAAATATCTCATTTAACGCCTTTGAAGTCTTGACACTTTCCACGTGATCCATATAATCAAATTCCAACCAAACCCAACGTCCCCCAACGTATCTAAGACCAACATCATCGAAACCCTCAGAAGACATAATTTTCAGAAGATCCGTAATGACACTTAAATCTTTGAAAATTATTATTACATACCTTAAAGAAGACTTTAATTAATTACCTAAGAGCAAAATTGTCATTCTGTCAAAAAGTAAGAAAGAGAAAGCTGTAATAAATGTATTTTTCTTAAACTGTTTGTTTTTTGTTAGGGGACAATAATTTTGGGACGGAGGGAGTATAATATAACAAATTATTTGTTTTCGTTGATAACACCAATGTTATAGAAGACTATGACTCATAATTTATCAACCCAAAAAGTCTCCCCCTGAACCTAAGAAAATGGATGTCAACAAGAAAAAGGCTGTTGACGTGCCTAGTACAAGTGAAAAGAATATTGTTACATCTAATCAGTTTGATGCTCATAATATGGCTGATACTGATGATTTTGATATTCCTAATAAGGAAGTGAGTTTGGATGTGGCGTCTAGTAATACATTGGAAGCTAAAGAGGATGGGTCTTAAAGACTGCTACTACATCACAAGAACCTCTTGTGAGTGATCCGAAAGATAAGGAACAGGTTGGGACTTCTAAGCTTAGTGCTTTTTCTTCTCCGTCTACTTCTTCTACTAAGAGGGGTAACCAATTTTTTAAGGTGGGAGACATCGTTGTGTCTGATAGTGATAATGAGGAGGTTGTTAACACGTTTGATGAGTCCGTTAATCTATTTGGTGGTGGCCACAAGCGTGAATACGACTATGATGGATATGATTACGATAACTATGCGCAGCAGGTTTATGATCTTTCAGGGAATTCGGATGCTTTTAATGTCATGTATGGCACTAAGCTTCAAGGTCTTAGGAAGTAATTTTATTTCGTCATTATCTTTTGTTATCATTTGAGTAGTGGTTTGTTTTCTTTTTAGAAAATATGAAGTATCTTATTATGTAAGCTTTTCGCCTATGTAACTGGCTAAAATATAAGACCCACTCATATCCTTTGTACTTAAACGCTTTTTTGGAGTAATATATTTACCGGGTCTTTTGACTTTTTACCTTTTTTTTTTTTTTTTTTTTTTTACTGTGAATACACGTAAATCTTTTTTTACGAAAAAAATTAGAAAGTAGAAAAGGTAGCAAATCTTTTTACCCGATAATATGCCATAGTGTATCATAGTTGCCAGGCATGTCATTGGGACATTCGTTGGTGCTATTTTTTTATTATTTTTTTTGAGTAAGTGGGATATTTCTTATAGTGTGATATGAGAGACCCATGTGCACTAATAACACTTACACCTAAAAGGGATGTTTTATTATTACGGCGTTATTGAACGTGTGCGAAAGTGTGCACTCAAATAGTAAGGCCGTCTTTAAAGGTGTGAAAGGTGGCCGACCGTTGAAGGCCTCAAAATGTTTAGGGGCCTAAACTTTGTCCTGTTAATAATAATGTGTATGTGTACACGTATTTTTTTCACGAAGAAAAAAAATATTTAGATGAGAAAATATCTTAAATGAGTAATATGTTAGAAAATTTAGATAACTAATTGCATTATATCTTATAAACGATGACACTTTATATATACAATTTCTTTTCGAAATGTGTAATTATATAATTTCGTTCCCATGAAAAATTTCATAAATTTATAAGACAACTCTGTTAAACAACAGTTAGCTGTGTCTTTTTTTTTTTTTTTTTTTTATAGTTTGTTTTAAAATAAGTTTTCATTTTCGTATTTGAACGAATTTAAAGTATGTTTCAAAAGTTGATATAAAGATTATCGATTCACAATGTAATAATCTTACTCTTTTTGAAATGTGTGTAAACTGAAATTGTTCAAATAAGTAACGTGCAAAATCAATTCTTGTAGTTTGTCAAATTTGACACTAATCATCCATAAAAATTCAAATGTCTAGCACTTTATACATTTAGAGGGATGATTTTTGCAAAAAATATGATTTTCTTCAAAATGATTTGCCAAACTGTCACACCCTCGCCGAAGGCGGAAACACGAGGTGCAAGTGTGCAACGAAATCAATATACATCACCAAAGAGAAATAAGACAATACCATAATTTACATTTAGGAAAAGTATAACATTACAACTTTGTTATTGCCGACATTGGCAATTTAAGACATAAGCTTAGTTTCCAAAAGATGGTATTTTAGTACATAATGAATAGTAGTGACATGTGAAAACTTCATTATGCAAGACCTTGATGACAAGCTTACTGACGATCACCTGAAATGCATGAGAGAAAACGGGTCAACTATGAAAATAGTTGGTGAGTACAAACGTTATATATAATAAGAAAATCATTTGAGAAAGTTCGCCAAGCAAAGGCATTGTAAATCCACTCAGTTCCAAGTCCCGCCATAAGAGACTTGTAACCTGTGTGTTTACAACCCACTGCCAAAAGTTATATGTCTGATAGTCAAGCACATGTGGTCAATATAGTTCACAATATGGGTACATAGTATATAATAAAGTATGTGGCAAGGCTCCTAAAATAAATAATATGCGTTCCGTAGACAGGGGAACGAGAGGTTGGCCGACCTCTAATAGCGCTATCCATACTACCTACTGCCCCACACAAGGAGGCCGCACGAACGGTACGTATAAACTGGAGTGCGAACGGAAAACCAGCAGGAGACTAACAATTGCGGATGCACGAACAGTACATCATTCACAAACTATTACATAGTATAAAGTCAAAGTTACTCCGTAGACAGGGGAGATTTTATGTTGCTCCGAACATGGAAGACTTGATAATGCTGCTTCGTAGATAGGGGAGACTTTGCACTGCTCCGAACATGGGAGACTTTAGGTTATTACGGTACTTTAGGGTCAAAGTTTAAGTCAAGTTCAAAAGTCAAGTCAAGTTCAATAGTTCAAAACAAATTTTAGGGTTTGTATGTTCAAAAAGTTAACAAAAATAATGTGGTATAGCTAACTTGTGCATGAAATTAAGCATGAAAATCATATGATACTAGTAAATATAAGATGAAATCATGAAAATAAATTTGATAACTTACTTTGAAATATTAGGTGATTAGATGAGGCAAAACCTTGTGTTTCTTGTGTTTATATTGCAAAACTCTTAATTAGAATGATGAAATGAACAACTTTTATGCTTTGATCTTTGAAAAATCTCCACTTGATCTTGGTCCTTGGGTTGTGTCGTGGGTTTGGAGAAGAAAGGAAGAGAGAAAACTTTCTAGTTTATTTTTGATATAAGATGAAGTAACAAATTTGAGTTTGTATACTTAGAAGATATTTTGGTTAAGGAAATAAGCATGTGTTTAAGCTAGGGAATGAGGTGGGGGGCGGCACATGTAAAAAAAAAGTGTGTATGAGAAGCTTGAGGTTAAATGTATATATTATGTGTTTTAGTGTTAGATATTTTGTTATCGGGTACTGAGTTAACTAAAAATAAATCGTGACGAGTTGAAATAAAATATGACGAAGTTAATCGGGACATAATAAAGTCATAAAAATGATAAAAATATGTTGGGTACAATTATTGAGTGTTCGGGTGATTATTGTTTAGTTTTCACGAAACCCTTCGTAATATTACTAAACTTACGATATAAATAAAATAAATTTCCAAAATACTGGGTAAATGAGTTTTATGACTGTTAAGATGTTATAAGAGATATAGAAATATGTCGGGACCATTGTGGGAATATTTAGATATATTCGTCGTATATATATTGACCGTGTGTTAACGTTTATTATAAATAAATATACGTAAAACGTTAAATATACCAAGAATATTAATTTGAAAATCCTAAGAGTGGTATAGCATGTAAATGACATTATGATGATATGCAGACTATTCTAGTCCGTATGAGAGGTCCTTACCGATAATGCACGTGAATAGTGGAATTTCTTCCGGAATGAATAGTGTTCTGTGAATAGTAAAATTTTCAAATGTTTCTCAGAATATCAAACGGACATAAAAAATGATGAATAGTAAAATGATGAATAGTATTTTGATGAATAGTAATCGATGAATGGTGAATTCCCAAAGTTTGGGAATAAACGTAGACGTGGAAAATATCGGGTTGTTACACAAACTTTTTGCAAAAATCATCCTTTAAAGGAATGATTTTTGCAAGATTAGGACTTTTAAAAGTGATACTTGACAATTAGTTTATGACATGGATGATTAGTAATCGATCTGTTTCAAATTTATTGTTCATATTTTCTTCTCGAGTTGTCTATAGTAAATTTAGATCAAGTTTACCATATTACTATTACTTAAGGTTATTATTACAAACTTTAAAAAAGTTGCTAGAAGGTAACACTATCATTATGTAAAAAACTAAATAAGTGAATGTTGTAATGTGATGCTTTTTTAAAAGAGATAATTCTTTAAATAAACCAAAACTTTAAACTTGATCCACTTTCAATGCATAAAAGTAGGGGTGAGCATGGGGCGGGGTGGGGCGGTTTTATGGTAAAACCAAAAACCGAACCGTATATTTCGGTTTTTGAAAACTACAAACCGTTTGGTTTCGGTTTTTTTGGTTTCTTACATTGAACCGGTTCGGTTTCGGTTTCTGTTCGGTTTTTTCTTACTTGAAAACAAGCAAGTTTTAATTTTATATAAAGTTTACGATTCCAAGTTTCAAGCAAAAATATTCAAACAAATATCAACAATTGCATAATATCCGGCAATCCAAAGCTTCGAAAAAACGTACAAAACAACCAAACATTTTCTAAAATGTAAAATGATGGTCTTTGCGGCTTTACACTTTTCGTTTGCAAAAACATTATCAAAGAACACTACTGTTCGAAAACAAAGATATAACATCTATAAATATAACAAATTTGAATGTATATACAACTAGCTTATAGACCCGTGAAATTCACGGGATTTTAGAGGGTTTTTGAATAAGAAAAATACGTACATGAATAATGTAAAAAAGAATAAAGAACGTAAAGAATGTGAAATTTTCTTTTAACGGAACAATAAAGTTTTAAGTGAGTAAAAGCATAAAATACAATGGTTATAAAATCTGAGTAATTAACGTTTATTGTATCTTGATCTACAATATGTTTGTCTTCAGAACCAAAATGGATATAGTGACCATTCTCAACCTTGAAGAAAAGTTCCTTTGTGTGAATACCTAATAAGTAAATGTATGTAGTGAGCGTTAATGTTTTACAATAAGAGATGATGGGAGACGATGAAAAAGTATTTCATCTTAAAATTTAAGCTTTTGATCAAACAATCAATTGGTTAATTATCGGTGCTTGTAAGAATCTCAAATAAGCCATAACCAAATATCAACATCGTATATTAAACAAATGTTATGTATTTCAAAATGTTCCATTTTCATGTGAAAGCTATGATGAAGGCCTTAAATGACATCTTTTCACAAAGACTCCACGAAAAGTAGTAAAGATCCATAATCTTTCAATGTTGATTGAGTGAAGTATGAACACATGAAGTAACCATAACATAAATGGCACAATTAAACGTTGAGGAAAGAGATGCCTTGAGAATTAAAAGTGCCTGCATAATTAAGTAGATAATATTATGCAATTGTACAATTGGGAAGTGCCGAAAATACGATTCTAATGTAACATAACAGTACACCATTACTACTAAAAAAAGAAGTGCAATATTTACAGTCGTTCATGCAGCAATGCTAACTTAATGAACCTCAATATTGCTAATAAGGATACCAAAGTGAATTTGAACATAGTAGAGATATAAGGTGAGATTACAATTTCCAGAGCATCTGATACTATAAATGTTCTCTTGTCCCTTAAGGAGATTACCTTCTATTTCAAACATGACCCATATTATGTTTAATTCAAGTATTGGAATTTTATGGATAATCAAATTTCAGGAAACTTGAGAACCAATAAGAAAGTGGAGTTACATTTAATAAAGCATCTCGATTTTAAGTTATATACAAAAAGTTTATGTACATGACAGTTATGCATGATTGAGAAAGCTTAAATATAACTTAATGTAGTTTTTTTCTTTTAAAAAATAGCAAAATCTGCAGTAGCAAATGCAACATACCTGTTGGTATGGAATCTAGTACACCAGAGACCTGCCTAAAACTCACCAAGAGTCCTCGTATTTTAAGCAAGCTAATGATCACTGAAACAACAAAGAAACAGTCTTATTCATAATTAAACGTGCTTAGTCAATTCTACTTTGGTTATATGGTTTACATAATTTACTTTATTACAAGAATATAAAAGAGAAAACGGAAGGAGAAGCTTATTAATTACCTCAAAAAAGTGTCTTTCCAACTGAATCATAGACTACATCAACCCTCGTTACCTGATGTGATCTTAGTAACACGTTAGGCAAAATTTTCTCCTTTAATGACAATGACATGGTGGCAACCATCTACTTTGGCTTGGGCAGCCCTCTTCCAATAGCTCATGTTACTAAGTGCATTTGCCCATTGACATAGTAACAATCCAGTTCCACCTGCCACTACATGCACAAGGATTGTATGTCTACGTTCCACCTGTTAGGGCACGAATAATAAGTTTTATATCATCAGCAACAAATTTGATATTATAAACTAAAATGAGATCACTAATTGACCCACTTTAGGACCGGTAGTGCGACATAATACAAATATCATAAGGGTCATTTTTCAATTCATGACTGACAAACATCATATGCAATCGTCATATAACCATTCCCATCCTTATCAAGGATCAAAAATGCAGACATCATATTTTCCTCTTGCTCAAGCTTGTTTTTGTGTACGGTTGCAGCAAGAAATTCACCATACTCCGTTGTTCTGATATTTTCAATATTTATCTCGCTCAAGCTTGTTTTTGTGTACGGTTGCAGCAAGAAATTCACCCGGTCTCTTATTACGACTCGTTTTCTTTTAAATTGGTATTTAAGTTTTTCATGTTTGACTAACATACCATGAATTAAACCAATTATAAGTAAAATCGGTATAACAAAATAAGATAACTTATGACAATATGTGTCTCGTATTTAAGTGATCTGTAACACTTTCATTCATATATCAATAAGCAGAGGAGCTAAGATGGTAGGGTTGGATTTTGGGTAAAAAGGTCTCATTAGTAGTACGGACTGGGTTGGGCTTAGCAACAAAAAACTTTTTTTTACCGGTTTCCAGAAATAACCAAAGCGTGAATTATGATCACAGAACGTCATTAAAAGATATAGAAGGTAAACGGGCAGGCCCATTAGTAGGATCAAAAGCATTTTACGTCAAAACTCAAAATTGGTGAATTTATAGGATGAGCCAAAACTGGTCACAAGGCCTTGGGTTAGAAAATAAAAAATAGCTTTAGAGGAGATACCTTGTAGGTTGTCACAATCAGCTCCATAGTTTTTGCATCGAATTTCCCGTTTATATTGTGGTACCCAATGAATATGTCCATATAAGTTTCTTGTGCTTGGTTTTTGTTTGATAAAACTCTCTGAAAACTTCAACGCACATGACCTGTAGCACAATCGATAATATATACACACTTTAGAAAACCATAAAAACCAACACTCTATTACCCTTACTGCTGGCAATCTGTTTATTTTACCCTCACTTTTAACCTTAAAACCTTTAAAAACTATTCAAGAATTTTGGAATATGTTAATTCTAGACCCGTTTCAACCCACACCAAGAATGACATGTTTTCAAACGTTACCCTACCAAGACGTTAATACATCTTTATTTGTGACTAAGAATACACTATTTAATGCAATCCCCTTTGGTCCAACTTATGCATGGTGAAACAACAACGCTAGATGAACACCTTTACTCATACACACCTTTCCTCGTCTACAACGATTCAACACAATGGAATCTGACATATCTGAAAGTCGAAAATAGGCAACTACTTAATACGTTTGGGTATCTTTTAATAAAATTTTGATTTCATAATTGTGCCATGAAACTTCCAAGCAGTGAAGCGATTATACTACCATTGACACCGTGAAGCATTTGAAATACTAAAGAAACTTGTATGGGTGAAACTGATCAAATAAAAAGGGTGTCGAGTTTAAATCCACAAGAATACAACATGGATCATTCGGTTTTGTGAACTGCTTCTTTAAGCCTTGAGAAATATATGGCCACTTTGACCCAAAACCTGGATAGCAAATCCGGCCGATACCAAAATAAATGGCCACATTGACCCAAAACCCTTTTCAACGGTTACCCAGCCAGACCCACCCATTTGCCACCAATTTATGAATAGTCAAAAAATTTCAGAAACAAATATCAAACTCTATTACCTAGATAGCAAATCGGACTGAGTAGCTTTTTGATGGATATATACATTGGTTGTGGCTTGTTTCTGGTAACTTGTATTCCTTGGAATAAAACAGAAACATCATACAATAGTCAGTGCATGAACCAAAAGCAGAAGATGGAACGCCCTATATCTAGACTCATAAACTCATTCAGATTCCATTCCAACCTATATCTAAACTCATACCGACAGTGATTCAAGAATCCAAACCAAACACACCCTAAATTAAAGAAATTGATTAATTAAAGTATGAATACCTTATAGCATGATGTGAACCCCAACCCAGTTTTGGGCAATGTCATAAAGCTAATTAATTTACTTATTGATATGTTTTTATAAACATGTAGTCCACCAAAGATATTTTCAAAAATTCCTTCATCACATCTCAAGGCGCAAATACTACAAATGGTTTAGAAATGAGCAAGTTTAATTATAAGAAAATTGTCCATGGTATAAAGAATGAAAAAGAAACATAAGCTGAAAAAGCTTACGAAGTTACCATTAAGCAAGAGATAACATCCTCATTGTTTTCTTATAAAGTACCCTCGAACTGCACAAACAAAAGGTATCGGTTATTAAGAATGATAATATAAATTACTAAAAGTTTTCGACTGGAAAATATTAAGATAATTGGCGCTGCTCCTACTTCACTTTTACTTCTCTAGACTGAATCATATTTTCACAAAGCAAAAGTCTATATGTTTACATGTAGAATTCTCAAGATGTTTACCAATGTATTATGTATACCAAACAAAAACATTCATTTATTGATATTGGTCTATCTGGCATGGGATGGTATTTTTTTTTATCTCATTAACCCTTCCTTTAACTTAATTACGAAATTTGATTTGATATCAAGTTAGAATCGTTAAGAAAATAATGTAGTATTTGTGGATACATCAAATCCAACCCGTTTTGAAGACATGTTAATAATTAAATTTTCGAGAAAGTGTACCTGGGCTCTTGGGAATATAAAGCGGCTCGATCAAAGCATCACCTGTGGCAAGAAACGCATGACATAAGTAATATTTTTGGGGATATAATTGTGGTATTCTGACGAATAATGGAAAAAGTAACTGAAAACACAATGGAAGTGATTTAAATCACCCTATAAATTTATCAACATATGAGCACTATAAGATTTAAATGCAATATGAACACCACATTATGTCTTTCATAGAAAGAATATGGAATTAAGATATTGAACTTACCTCATAGCATCCACATATGATTTTGTATAACAATATTAGTCTTTCTCTTAGAATTATAACTCTAAAACCACTAACTATTTAGGGTAATTGATGAGGCGAAAAATGAACCACTTTTAAGGGGTCATTTAAGCCCGGAATTGAATTTATTTGATCAAATATTGCCCTAAATCGTTCCTTTTGTGATTTTAGGTACTTGGAGAGTGAATTCTGGAAAAGAAGCTGTTTTGGACGTTTTTGGAGCATAAAAGTGAAGAAAACGGCCAAGTCTCTATTTTCCTTGCTGAGATCAAGTTCCTGACGGCGTCAAGAGTACCATCATGACGGCGTCAGATGCATATTCAATTAATTTTACCGAGAGTTCCTGACGGCGTCAAGAAGGAGATGCTGACGGCGTCAGAGTGGATGGAATATTTTACCGAAGGTTTGTGACGGCGTCACATGAAGGGCGTCAAGAGTAATTTACATGACGGGCAAGAGGTGACGGCGTCAAAAGTAGATCAAGCCCGTCCGAGATACTATTTGGCGGCGGTTTGACGGCGTCACGAGGTTGTTCTTGACGCCGTCAGACCTGTTTTCCTATATATACTTTTCTAGTTTTTTAGTTTTAGAGAGAGTCTTGGAGAGAAACCCTAGATACGAATTTGGTGTGACTTTGCAGGTTTTTCAAGGGTTCCAAACCCTTGATACCTTTCAAGTTTAATTAAGATAAGTATTCTCTTATTCAATCAATATGTCTATGTGTTGGTTGTTTATCTTTTGTTCTTGTCTTGATTCTACTATGCTAGGCTAATCTATCTTTGTGTTTGCTTAGATCTAATGAAACCTAGATGTTGATTATGTGTTGATTACTTGCTTGTAGTTGTTTTGGATGAATGATTTTGTGTTAGGCTTAAGAAAACTGGCAGATCTCCAAATGGTAACATGCTTGAACGTCTTAGGAAACACTGAACCAATATGCACTAGGTCTTTATTGGTAGTATTTAATGCATGAGCCACTGTTTCTGATCCCTATAGTTGTGCTGGGCATGGTATAGGAGTAGATAAGAGCTCATAGAATTGGGGAGTTACGTGCATCACCCCATGAATGGTATTAAGGAATACAACCCGTCATCCATGCAACTATAACAAGTAATTAACATATAAAAGATATCTAGGGAGTAAGGAAATCTAAGTAAACACATTTTCTCCAATTCTTGCTCACAACTTTAGTTTAATATTAGTTTAATTAGTTTTATTTTAATTGCATCTTAGTTCTGGGTTAGTTGAATAACAACTAATTCCGCCCAAATCCTTAAAACCCGAGATTTACTTGCTTTCTAAAAAATATAAAAATACAAAAATAATCATCTCTCACCTCTAGAACTATTAATTAGGTTTTCTAATCCTAGCGACACTATTCCTAAGCTGAACGATCAATCCCCCGGTACCTGCCACTATACTATACTACAACGATCAGGTACACTGCCTGGTGGGGGTTGTAAGCCTCGCGAGATCCCTCGAGAGGTAAAGCAAGGTGCGATTCCCACGCATCAAGTTTTTGGCGACGCAGCCCGGGGAATAGTTATTGTCTAGGTTAGTTTATCTTTTTATTAGGTCTACTTGCTAGATTCCTTTCTAGTAAGATTTTATTTTCTATTTTTAGGTCTTCTTTAGTCTATCTTATTTCTTCGTGTCTTTGTTCGTAACCTTTACCATCCGACATCATGGAAGGTGGTAACATCTTTGAACCCATCATCCCACCACAACAACCTCTAGAACCCCTTAGACCCCGAACCTTAGGAGAGTACTCCCGACCTAGCCACCAAGGCTATCGAAACACCATTGAGCTCACCGGAGCCAATGTGACTCCCTTGCGATCCGACACCATCCGGTTGGTGCAAAGCGGATGTGCATTCCATGGACTTCGTTCCGAAGATCCAAATCAACATCTCAAGGACTTTCTCAAAATCGTAGATTCCATAGACCTAGATGTTGCAACTAGAGAGACAACCCGTTTACGTCTATTCCAATTCTCTCTACGGGATCAAGCTAGTCAATGGCTTGAGCGTTTACCCGCGGGATCCATCACCACATGGGATAATCTCACCACTCGTTTCCTTGCTCAATTTTTCCCACCGGGGAGAACTACTAAGCTTAGGAATGACATCTTGATGTTCCAACAACGTCAAGGTGAAACTCTCTATGAAGCATGGACTCGATTCAAGGACTTACTCCAAAAAGTCCCTCATCATGGCATAGATCTTTGGCTCCAAGTCCAAATCTTCTATGACCATATCGATCTCTCCACGAGGCGAACCATTGACCAATCGGCTGGTGGTAAGCTACGTGATCTAAGTGCGGAACAATCATGGGAACTCATAGAAGATCTTGCTCTCTATGACAACGAAAGTTGGAACGATCCCCGTGACTTGAACAAAACAGTCAAGGCAATATCTTTGCCTTCGAACAAATCTAGCACTCCCGACCGTAGGATCATGGAACTTGAAGATCAAGTCAAGTTTCTCATGAAATCTTATGAAGCTCCTAAGCCTTCAAGCCAAGTGAATAAAATCACTTCTTCATGCGAATTATGTAGTGGTCCCCATGACACTCGTGATTGTGTGGAACTCCCCGGAACAGCTTTTGCGGACTATGCATCCACGCGTACCGACGAAGCGGGAGATAAGTGGTACACTTTCAAGCCCGAGCCAAACCCTTACGGTGATTCCTACAACCCCTCTTGGAAAAATCACCCAAACTTTAGGTGGAAACAAAATCAAGCTAATTCTTCCAACCCACCTAATCGTTACCAACCAAACGGTCCACCCTCCAACCGTACTTTCAACAACAATCCTTCTAACAATCATGGTAGTACCAACAATCTTGAAGGATTGATGTCCAAGTTCATGGCATCTCAAGAAGCCCGCATAGCTAGGTTCGAAACCGAATTCAACCAACAACAAACAGAGATGACCAACAAGATAGACAATTTGTTGAAAGCCCTCAATAACCAAGCGTTAACCACACCTAGGAAGGACATTAAAGATCCCTCATCATCCAAGCAAGTCCACTTTGTCAATGTTGTCACTATTAAATCGAAAGAGGAGGTTAGAGAAGAAAGTGACAAGGATGAAGTCGGAATAGAAGCCAAGCCTAGGGAAGAAATTAAGGAAGTGGAGGTTAATAAGGAAGAAAAGTTAGAGGAAGTAGAAAACATAGAAAAATACTTCGATAAGTTGCCCACCAAGGAAGAACGGGAATATCACAAGAATTTATTCGATGACCCCGAGACACCATATATCCTTGGTTCACCCCTTATTAAAGCAGGTGATTCCTCTAACGTTAACATACCATGCAACATTGGGCATATGCATGTATGGAAAGCATATATAGATCCTAGGTCTCCTATAAACATCATGACTAGGACCTATTATAATTGGGTAATGAAGAAGCAACTTAATTTTAGGAAGATGCCCAATAGGAACCTCATAAGTAATTTTGTAGGGAGAGTGAAAGGAATGCATGTGATCATAGGTAATCTCACTTATGAGATAGATTTTGTGATAGTTGAAGATACTCGTCCGGTGATAGATGCTTGCCTAAGCCAAGTAATATTTGGAAAACCATTTGTTGAGACCACTAGGATGAGCTATGATCCGACTCTAGGGATAGTTAGATTCAAGGAAGAGAATGACGAGGTTGCTTATCAAATGCCCTACAAGATTGAGCAATACCGCCTTCTACCTAACATAGAAAAGGAACACAAACAAGCGGTTTACTATAGGAATGAGGAGGATAGACGTAGAGGAGTTGAATATGTTATGAATAGGGTACTTGGTTTCTACAAAGAATGCTTGCAACTAGGTCCGGAATACAAAACAGGTTTAGAATACGACCTAGGAAGTGAAACCAACGATGAGATCACGTAGTAATCCATGGCCTTGAGTCTAGCTACAAGACTCGTAAATAAAGAAAAGCGCTTCTTGGGAGGCAACCCATGCCTTTGTGTGATTTTTATTTGTTTGTTTGTTATTTGCTTCCGTATGCATGTTTCATTTTTTATTGTTGGTAGATCATGATTCTAAATTAAAAAGTGGAAATACTTTATTATGTTGTTTAGCCTAGTCTTAACTCCAACCTAAAAGTATTTTTGCAAAAGATAAGTGTAAGGGGAAACCCCAAATTTGTTTTTAAGAAACACAAGATCATGATTCTCCACAATTTTAAGTGAGCATGTATATTAGTATTTGTTAGAGTCAAATGCTTGTATTGAGTCATAATGAAGTTTTGCAGGATTTTCCAGGAAGTAGAACCAAGTTTTTCCAGAAATTTTCCGGAAACTTAACACAAGAATTTCTGCAGGTCCATTCTGACGGCGTCAGAGTTTACTCTTGACGGCGTCAGGAGTTAAAATCTGGAAATTTTACCAGTTTTTGTTTTTCTAACGGAGTCTTTAAGTTTTTGTGAATTATTAAGTTTTATAATCTCCAGGAAATCTGCAAACTTCATTTACAAGCATTATATCTTACTTTGTTTTCTAGGATTTTGTAATTTATATAGGATGCCGCCGATTTTACGCGAGGTTGTTGTGGAAAACTAGAAGGGGGGGTTGAATAGTTTTACGTCTTTTTAATTTTTATAAAACAAATTGTTTAAAAGTTTTCGTTGATTTATAAAATATAGATTCGATGATATGAAATCTAGTTATACACAATATGAACAACACTAAGTATATATCTACTATGAAGCAATAATTATGTAAGTAATGAAATAAGTAAAGGATGGAAAGATCAAACCGAGAGACAAGCGATTTATAGTGGTTCGGCTACAAGGCACCTTCCTTGCCCTACTCCACTCCCCGAGCACCTAACTCGAGAGTTTTCTTCACTATATCAACAAGCTCCCTTATGGCGGAGAAAACCTTACATACCAATATACACACCAATTTACACACCAATTTACACACCAATCTTCACACCAATATACACGCCAATCTTCTTCACACCTATCTACACACCAATCTTCTTCACACCTATCTACACACCAATCTTCTTCACACCTAGCTTTTACACACCAATCTTCTACACACCTTCTTCTACACACCAATCTTCACAACTAACCTATTTCACTACTAATCAACTTCTACTATCTACACAACTATTCTCTAACAAATATTCACAACTAATCACACTATGAAATAATAATTAATGATGATGCTTAAATAACTTAGATGTGGAGATCACAACTAGTTGTAATACTTCTTGTCTTGAGGGATAGAAGTATTCTTCTCTTGCACTTGAATGGATTATGTATGGATCACTTTGAAACAAAGATTTAAGAATGTATGATCAAAGGATTTATAGATTGGAAATGGAGATCTAGAACAGAAAGTTCTGAAGTGCAAAAGGTAGGGAAAAAATCCAGGTTTAAGGTGGTATTTATAGGCAAAAGTTTCTGACAGAGGAGCGTGGCCGGTCCCCTTAAAGCATGGCCGGCCCCCTTAAAATTAAGGGGGCCGCCCCTTATAATTAAGGGGGCCGCCCAACTGTAACGGCCAGAAACTTTGTTTTTTAGTGGGGAAAGTTTATTTGGTGAAAAACTAACTGATTTTGGTTAAATATTTGAAATCATATATTTAGTATGATTAAAACATTTTTCCTTATTACCAAAAGTGTTTTTCAAAAATATATAATAAGATTATATAATTAAATAAACTTTGTATTAGTTAATTAAATACCCCTTTGATCATACATTGCACTAAACACTTTGTTTATTCATACCTTAAGTGATTTGGATGTAAAGAGAAATATTAATCACCAAATACTTGTTTATGTCATAAGTTTTAGTTCTTTGAGGTTATATTTTGTAATGATCAAAACATAGAGATATTGATAAAAACTTAATAATGTTTTTAAGGCATTATTTATGTCAACAATCTCCCCCTTTTTGATTATTACAAAACCTTAAACTCAAAAGATTTAAAACTTGTTATTAGACAAGTATTATAGAGTTTACCATTTCTCTTCTCCCCCTTTTTGTAAAATCAAAAAGGTTAGGCCGAATAATCTTCGTGAAAGAAGTTTAAACGGGTAGAGAACTCCCCCTTGATGTATGCTCCCCCTTGTTTGAGAGCACAAAGGGAACGAGCAATTGGAATCTTGGCTACAAAAATATTTTGAAGAGAACAACACACATATATATGCAAAAACAACAATTATGCAAATAAAAATAGATTCATTCAAGCATGATAGAAATAACTAACATGACAACATTCAATATGCTTGTAGCATATTGATTGCAATAAAACAAAATAAAAGATATAGTCCTATATTGCCTAAGATAGCACTTGGACTTGCTTGCAACCCATGGTTGATTTGTTTTATTTGCTTGAAGGAAAACAAAAGCATGGAGCTTAGATGTTTGATTGAGGTGGATATGGGGTGTTGTATGGAGCGGAAGAGGTGGATCTCACGATGTTGTATCGTGTTAAGGGTGGTATTGGATGATCACGAGTGAGAAGATATTCAATCCAAGAAATATCTTCACTCAAGTAGAGGATTTGTTTTTGAAGGAATATGCAACAAGGGCAAAAGTGAGTGTGATTTGTAACTTGATCCAAGTTAAGAGAGTGGGGAAGGCAATTTGCATAGGGTGATGATGGAGGTAGCCCTTTGTTGCGTTGTGCAAGATGCATAGCAAGGAGATGACTAAGATCATGGATTTGGTTTATTTCATCACGGAACTTTTGTTTTTCCGTGGCAATGTGGAGGGGATCATAGGTTTGGTATGGATGAGTTGGGTTAGAGTAGTTGGAATTGTAGTTTGATGGTTCATCAAACTTGCATGGATCATTATAAGTTGTTGGAGGTTGAGGGGTGTAGTTTGGCTTGAAGGAAGATGTTTGGCCAATGTTGTATGGTTTGTAAAGTGGATCAAATGAATGCCTTTGTTGGTTTGATGCAAAGTTTGGGAAATAAGAAGTTGGTGGGGAGGAATGATTTCCAACTACATTTGTGATGATGGATTTGTTTCTAGGACTTTTTCGTCGCCAAACGGGTTTTTCCGTCATCCTTGCTAGCCTTGAGGCTTTTGATTTTGGTTTGTTTGGAGAGTTCATGATGGGATGAATGGAGAGCTTTGAGGATTGGGGATATTTATAGTGTAAGATTTGTGTGTTTAAGGATGGATAAAGTTTGTTTGGAGGATTAGGACAAAATGTGTTGGTGAAAAATGGGAAATGTAGGTTGAAATGGGCTAAAAAGCAGAAAAGATTCTGTAAACCCGACCATCAGATGGCCGTTCCCCTTAATTAGGGGGCGGTCCCCTTAAAATTAAGGGGGCCGCCTTACATAATTAAGGGGGCCGCCCATCTGGTGATTTCCAGATTGCCAGAATTGGGTTTTTGGCAGAAAATTTGCAGAAAGGTTGTGTTTTTGGACTTGGATTCAAGCAAGTTCAATTCCTTTAGGCAATATAGCATCTAATCTAACATTAGATATCATTCAAAAACACATAGGCACAAGAGCAAATAATCAACACATAATAAGCAATAGGAGGTAAGTAAATGCAAGCACACTTAAACTTCCTAAGGCACCTATCTAGAATTAAAGGCAAAGGCAATTAGTGAGTGAAAAACTAGTGATGGATCAAGATGACACCATTATTAGTGAATTTGTCCTAGTGAGTGTCTATATGCAACAAATGTGGAGTTGTGATTGTTTCGACTCCTAGAAGCAAAAAGAAATAACGATCCTAAGAAACAATCCAAATGATCTCCTTGATTCAATTTTTGCTCGATCATGAATGTCAAAGACATATATTAGATTATATACCTTGACAATTTATGTGAGAGTTTATACATGATTTTGAAATACAATGTTTTTAGAATTAGTCAACAATGCAAGGAAAATGATCTTCATGTGATTCCTAGATTGTGAGAATAATTTTTAGAGAAACTTGATTGAGTTTTACAAAAAGGTTTATGCAAAGAAAATAAATCTTCTCAATCTTTAGTTTTGTGCGAAATAGATTCCTAGACTCAGAAAAGTTGAAATGGAAGAAAAATAAATTTCATGCAAGTATAAATTTGAATAAATTCAATATAATTTAGTCAACTTGTTCCATCATTCCTAATCCTAAACGCAAGTGGTTGAATAATTCACGCTTAAGGGGTTTTGTGAATATATCTGCAATGTTGTCTTCCGATGCGACCTTTTCTATAGATATATTTCCTTTTTGTACATTATCCCTAAGAAAATGGTGACGTATTTCTATGTGTTTAGTCCTAGAGTGTTGCACCGGATTTTTACTTAAATCTATCGCACCTTTGTTATCACACATAATGGGGACATTTTCTAACCTAATGCCATAGTCTACGAGAGCTTGTTTCATCCATAGTGCTTGTTGACATGCCTTTCCGGCGCTTACATATTCGGCTTCGGTGGTAGAAATAGCAAGAGCGGTTTGCTTCTTCGAAAACCAAGACGTTAGACAACATCCCATAAACGTGCAAATACCGCTAGTGCTTTTTCTATCTACGTAGTCTCCCGCATGATCCGAATCCGCATAGACAATGGTTTCTATGCCGGATTCCTTAGGATACCATAATCCTAAGTGTATAGTGCCTTTAACGTATCGGAAGATACGCTTAACCGCTTCTAGGTGAGAGGTTTTGGGATCCTCTTGAAAACGGGCACAAAGGCAGACACTAAACATGATATCGGGTCTACTTGCCGTCAAGTATAGTAAACTCCCTATCATTCCTCTATACTTGGTGTTATCTACGGACTCACCTTCATCGTCCTTTGTGAGCTTTACCTCCGTAGACATGGGTGTTTTCATGGGTTTTGAGTCTTCTAGGCCAAATTTCTTAAGCATTTCCTTAATGTACTTAGATTGGTTAAAGAATATTCCGTCTTCTAATTGTTTTATTTGTAATCCTAGGAAGAAGTTAAGTTCACCCATCATACTCATCTCAAACTCATCATGCATGATTTTGGCAAATTCATCACACATGTCTTGACAAGTCGATCCAAATATAATGTCATCAACATATATTTGAACAATGATGAGATTAGGGTCTTTCCTTTTAGTGAAAAGAGTGTTATCTACCATTCCCATGGAATAATCATGTTTAATAAGAAAAGCTTTTAATCGATCATACCAAGCTTTGGGAGCTTGTTTGAGTCCATACAAAGCTTTCTTTAACTTATAAACATAATCAGGTTTTGCGAAGTCAATGAATCCTGGAGGTTGTGCCACATATACCTCCTCATTGATAAAACCGTTAAGGAATGCACTTTTCACATCCATTTGGAATAACTTAAAATCTAGGGCGCAAGCATAGGCAAGTAATATCCTAATTGATTCTAGTCTAGCTACGGGGGCATAAGTTTCATCATAATCAATTCCTTCTTGTTGATTATAACCTTGGGCAACTAACCTAGCTTTATTCCTAGTAACTATTCCATTCTCATCTAACTTATTTCTATATACCCATTTGGTTCCTATGATGGTCATATCCTTTGGATTTGGGACTAGTTCCCAAACATCATTTGCCTTAAATTGATTTAACTCTTCTTGCATAGCTATAATCCAACTTTCATCTTTTAAAGCCTCACTAATATTCTTAGGTTCTATTGCTGAGAGGAAACAGAAGAAGTTGTTTTTATCTTGGGCTTGTGACCTAAGGGTTATTTGGTTAAGATGTCCTATTATATTATCTAAAGGATGTGATCTAGATTCTTTAATATTAACGATTTCGTTATTTTCTAAGTGAGTTTCTTCATTGTCATTTCCTATGGGTTTTGTTTTACTAACCTCAATAGCTTCTTCTTCGACTAAGTTATCATCTTCTAAAGGTAGCGTTTTAGGAGGTGGTGGTGTTTCATCAAATGTTACATTTAGTGATTCCTCTACCTTCATGGAGTGTTTGTTAAGTATTATATATGCTTTACTATTTTGTGAGTATCCTAAAAATATTCCTTCATATGATTTTGGATCAAACTTAGTGAGGTAGTCCTTAGTGTTTAAGATATAGCATTTACTTCCAAATACCCTAAAGTAGCTTAAGTTAGGTTTTCTATTTCTTAATAACTCATAAGGAGTTTTTCCTAGAATTCTTCTAATTGATACCCTATTTAGAATATAAGTCGATGTATCTACGGCGTGACACCAAAATTTTTGTGGAATTGATTGTTCATTTAACATAGTTCTACTCATTTCTTGTAGTGACCTATTTTTTCTTTCTACTACCCCATTTGATTGAGGAGTACGAGGAGCGGAGAAATTATGAGATATTCCATTTAACTCACAATATTTTCCGAATTGTACTTCGTTATCAAATTCCCTTCCATGGTCCGTTCTAATGGCAACTATTGAGCATCCTAACTTATTTTGAATCATTTTGCTAAATATTTCGAATTTTTCAAATGCTTGGGTTTTGTCACTTAAAAACCTAGTCCACGTGTATCGTGAGTAGTCATCTACTATTACTAAGGTATACGTGTTTCCTCCATAGCTCCGCACAGCGGATGGACCAAAAAGATCCATATGTAATAATTCTAGGCACCTAGTGGTGGATACTATATTCTTAGCTTTGTGGCTAGCATGAGCTTGTTTTCCAACTTTACATGCATCACAAAAATGTTTGTCATATTTTAGATTAGGCAAGTTTCTAACTAATTCCTTAGAGGCCAAAGATTGTATTTGTTGCATGTTAGCATGTCCTAATCTCCTATGCCACAAAGTGGAATTTTCGTCTAGGGTCGTTAGGCATATCATATCTTCAGGTTTGTTTCCTAGTTTCATAACATATACACCTCCTTTCCTAATACCTCTACCTATAATTTTTCCATTCTTAACTATTTCGCTATCTTCTTCAGAAAAGATAACTTTACATTTATTATCGCATATTTGGCCTACACTAAGTAAGTTATATGTTAAATTATTAACATGTTCAACATTTTCAATAGTAAGTGAGTCTTGAGAAATCGTACCTTTGCCAATAATTTTTCCACGCAAGTCACTACCGAAAATAACGTTACCTCCATTGTATGCCTTGTATGTAGAGAATAGCTTGCGATTCCCCGTCATGTGCCTCGAACATCCACTATCCTTGATCCATTCGTTAGGTTCCAAGTCAATTCCAAGGCATATTTCGTCGGTTGCATTTGCCACAAAACACTTTTCTTCTTTTGGTTTTTCCACTTCTTCTTTATCACTATCACTCCATGTTCCACTAACAAATGCGCTTTGATTTTCATAACCCGGCGGCTTTAAACATTCTCCAACGAGATGATTTGGACTTCCACATCTAAAGCACTTTCTTTTCACGTAATTATCACTTCTATTTCTTTGGAACGATTTTCTCTCGTCATGTGATGACCTAGTGAATCTTCCTCGTCTCTTGAAAAATTTCTTGAATTCTCTTACGGCCATTGCATATTCTTCGTCTTCACTTTCGTCACTTGAATCATCATTATCACTAGGTTCCTTTTTGGCTTTTAGAGCAATGGATTTGATTTGTTCTTTCTTGACTTTGACCGTTTCCGAATCTCTTCTTATGATTTCTTCATGAACCTTCAAGTTGCCAATTAGTTCATCTAGTGATAACGTCATCAAGTTCTTTGATTCTTCAATTGCCGTGACCTTAGCTCGCCATTTTGGATGCAATGCCCTAAGAAATTTCCTAACACAATTTTTACTAGAAAATGTCTCATCAAGTGCTTTTAAACTTGTGATGATAGTGTTAAACTTAGCAAAAGCATTATCAATTGATTCCTCTTCCGGAATCGTAAATTGTTCATATTGTTGTACAAGAAGATCTATTTTATTTTCTTTGACTTGGCTATTACCTTGGTGAGTGATTAGTAAAGAATCCCAAATTTCTTTTGCGGTTTTACACATAAAAATTCTTTCATATTCTTTGCGTGGTAACGCATTATAAATAACCATTTTAGCCTCATTATTTTTTGCTAGTTTCTTTTTCAAATCATCATTTTGTTTTTCAAAAGCTACAATTTCATCCATTTTGGTTTCAACATTATATTGAATAGGGGGAAAATCACCAAAGGTAATAATATGCCAAAGATCAAGATCTTTTGATTTCACATACGTTTCGAATCTATTTTTCCAATATAAAAATCCATCACTTTCAAATAGTGGTGGTCTTTGCATAGATTGCCCTTCTAAATATTTTAAAGATTCCATAGATCGTTACAAGTTTTAAAATACAATATATTTTAAAATTCTTGCTAGACGTGGCTCTGATACCAATTGTGGAAAACTAGAAGGGGGGGTTGAATAGTTTTACGTCTTTTTAATTTTTATAAAACAAATTGTTTAAAAGTTTTCGTTGATTTATAAAATATAGATTCGATGATATATGAAATCTAGTTATACACAATATGAACAACACTAAGTATATATCTACTATGAAGCAATAATTATGTAAGTAATGAAATAAGTAAAGGATGGAAAGATCAAACCGAGAAACAAGCGATTTATAGTGGTTCGGCTACAAGGCACCTTCCTTGCCCTACTCCACTCCCCGAGCACCTAACTCGAGAGTTTTCTTCACTATATCAACAAGCTCCCTTATGGCGGAGAAAACCTTATATACCAATATACACACCAATTTACACACCAATTTACACACCAATCTTCACACCAATCTTCACACCAATATACACGCCAATCTTCTTCACACCTATCTACACACCAATCTTCTTCACACCTATCTACACACCAATCTTCTTCACACCTAGCTTTTACACACCAATCTTCTACACACCTTCTTCTACACACCAATCTTCACAACTAACCTATTTCACTACTAATCAACTTCTACTATCTACACAACTATTCTCTAACAAATATTCACAACTAATCACACTATGAAATAATAATTAATGATGATGCTTAAACAACTTAGATGTGGAGATCACAACTAGTTGTAATACTTCTTGTCTTGAGGGATAGAAGTATTCTTCTCTTGCACTTGAATGGATTATGTATGGATCACTTTGAAACAAAGATTTAAGAATGTATGATCAAAGGATTTATAGATTGGAAATGGAGATCTAGAACAGAAAGTTCTGAAGTGCAAAAGGTAGGGAAAAAATCCAGGTTTAAGGTGGTATTTATAGGCAAAAGTTTCTGACAGAGGAGCGTGGCCGGTCCCCTTAAAGCATGGCCGGCCCCCTTAAAATTAAGGGGGCCGCCCCTTATAATTAAGGGGGCCGCCCAACTGTAACGGCCAGAAACTTTGTTTTTTAGTGGGGAAAGTTTATTTGGTGAAAAACTAACTGATTTTGGTTAAATATTTGAAATCATATATTTAGTATGATTAAAACATTTTTCCTTATTACCAAAAGTGTTTTTCAAAAATATATAATAAGATTATATAATTAAATAAACTTTGTATTAGTTAATTAAATACCCCTTTGATCATACATTGCACTAAACACTTTGTTTATTCATACCTTAAGTGATTTGGATGTAAAGAGAAATATTAATCACCAAATACTTGTTTATGTCATAAGTTTTAGTTCTTTGAGGTTATATTTTGTAATGATCAAAACATAGAGATATTGATAAAAACTTAATAATGTTTTTAAGGCATTATTTATGTCAACAGTTGTCTTGTCTACTTTCTCAGGTTTTACAGGTTATATTGGACAAGAAGATGATTTATATTCTGGAAGGGAAGCTTTGATTGTTCGTTTTCTTGGAAGAAGATTTAACCTGGCCACCTTTAATCCATACCGAGCGAATCAGGGGAGTATTTGATTTCATTCTTTTTACTTCTTTTTACTTTTACATTCTTTACTTGAACATTGGGGACAATGTTCATCTTAAGTGTAAGGGGAGGGTAAATTGATGATACCATACAATACATTTTCGCTTGAGTTTGCTTTGTTTGATAGTAGATGTGTAATAAAACTATGATAAATACTTGTTAGTGTAATTTTAGCGCCAAATTTAAAATTTTTTACAACATTTAGGAGTGAAACTTTAGCCTTAGCAAGCGTCTCATGGATAGGAGATTGTATGACTAGCACATGACCGTATATTCAGAAAAATTTTCCACCCAAAAATGTGAGGTTCGCCTTTAGTTTTGATAGGAAAAGCATTTACTATTAGTGCTTATGAGTGTACCGGTAGCATTTAGATTTTAGAACTTGCGTTAGTGATGCATTCCAAGACCGCTAGTGAGACTACATTCGTGTAGTAGGATTTACTAAATGATAAGAGGTTTTAGGATCACCCTTGTGTTAAACCCGTATTACAATTTCTTGACCACTTAAGTCATATTGTTTGGCTTGTTAAGTCAATTAATTTTTCCCACACCCTTAGCGATGTACTCATTTTTAGTACACGAAACCCCTAGTACACCCCTCCGAGCCTATCTTTTCGTTTCTAACTTTAAGCATTTTACTTAAAGGAAGAATTTGTTACACCCCACTTAAATGTACACCCAAATCGCCTTAGCCTTCCGTATATGCACTCATCTTTAGTGCATTATTGTTATTTGTTAAACCCTTAGTTAACTTTCTAATTGGTTACATGGTTGCTAAGTCGAGTCATATCCTTGTACATATTGTTTTGGGACGATTGGGACTCATGGGTAAGTACTTATTTTATGGAGTAATGGGGAAGAACAACATTTACTACCCCCATATGTACGTTAATCTTAAAAGTGCTCCAAGTGTTTTGATTTTCTTAATTCGAGTCATTAGATTAGTTTAATGTAAAGTATGTAAAGATTCAAGTGTAAGGGGAATTCTCATCCCCTATGATGTATTATTTTGGATGGTAGGGAAAGAGTGTATGCAAAAAAAAAAAAAAAAAAAAAAAAAAAAAAAAAAAAAAAAAAAATTCGAAGAAAAAAAAAATATATAAAAAGAAAAAAAAAAAATATATATATATATATATAGAAAAAGAAAGAGAAAAACATACGGACTACCATCCCTTTTTATTCTTTGTTTATTTTATGTTCTTGTTATTTTTTATTTATTAGCTTAAGTCGAGTCTAGTCTTGGCTTAGCAACGCCATATTGTACATGTAATTAACCAAGATTGTTAGCTCGCCACCAGTAAAAATTCCTTTATCCAACAAAACCGTGTAATTCATATCCCTATACCTAACGTTACAACCCTTTGAAAGACCTCTTTGATAGTTTATCTTAGGTGCTTACGCCATGTGGTGGAGGTTTGATCCTTTCCCAAGCCTATGGTAATCTATTTTGTTATGACAGGTAGTGAGAGATATCTTCCATTTCCTTAATGTTATATTACTTTATTACACCCGAGAGATGTGAGTATCTAAACACTATTTGTGAGGTGCTACGTGTATGACCTCCGTGCTTGTCTATTGGTCTTTAGTGGAACGATTATTTGTTGTAATTACTTTTATATTAGTGTTAAATGACCTCTAACTTGTCTTTTGATTAGAATAAAAGCATATTTGCTTGAGGACAAGCAAATCTCAAGTGTAAGGGTATTTGATGAGGCGAAAAATGAACCACTTTTAAGGGGTCATTTAAGCCCGGAATTGAATTTATTTGATCAAATATTGCCCTAAATCGTTCCTTTTGTGATTTTAGGTACTTGGAGAGTGAATTCTGGAAAAGAAGCTGTTTTGGACGTTTTTGGAGCATAAAAGTGAAGAAAACGGCCAAGTCTCTATTTTCCTTGCTGAGATCAAGTTCCTGACGGCGTCAAGAGTACCATCATGACGGCGTCAGATGCATATTCAATTAATTTTACCGAGAGTTCCTGACGGCGTCAAGAAGGAGATGCTGACGGCGTCAGAGTGGATGGAATATTTTACCGAAGGTTTGTGACGGCGTCACATGAAGGGCGTCAAGAGTAATTTACATGACGGGCAAAAGGTGACGGCGTCAAAAGTAGATCAAGCCCGTCCGAGATACTATTTGGCGGCGGTTTGACGGCGTCACGAGGTTGTTCTTGACGCCGTCAGACCTGTTTTCCTATATATACTTTTCTAGTTTTTTAGTTTTAGAGAGAGTCTTGGAGAGAAACCCTAGATACGAATTTGGTGTGACTTTGCAGGTTTTTCAAGGGTTCCAAACCCTTGATACCTTTCAAGTTTAATTAAGATAAGTATTCTCTTATTCAATCAATATGTCTATGTGTTGGTTGTTTATCTTTTGTTCTTGTCTTGATTCTACTATGCTAGGCTAATCTATCTTTGTGTTTGCTTAGATCTAATGAAACCTAGATGTTGATTATGTGTTGATTACTTGCTTGTAGTTGTTTTGGATGAATGATTTTGTGTTAGGCTTAAGAAAACTGGCAGATCTCCAAATGGTAACATGCTTGAACGTCTTAGGAAACACTGAACCAATATGCACTAGGTCTTTATTGGTAGTATTTAATGCATGAGCCACTGTTTCTGATCCCTATAGTTGTGCTGGGCATGGTATAGGAGTAGATAAGAGCTCATAGAATTGGGGAGTTACGTGCATCACCCCATGAATGGTATTAAGGAATACAACCCGTCATCCATGCAACTATAACAAGTAATTAACATATAAAAGATATCTAGGGAGTAAGGAAATCTAAGTAAACACATTTTCTCTAATTCTTGCTCACAACTTTAGTTTAATATTAGTTTAATTAGTTTTATTTTAATTGCATCTTAGTTCTGGGTTAGTTGAATAACAACTAATTCCGCCCAAATCCTTAAAACCCGAGATTTACTTGCTTTCTAAAAAATATAAAAATACAAAAATAATCATCTCTCACCTCTAGAACTATTAATTAGGTTTTCTAATCCTAGCGACACTATTCCTAAGCTGAACGATCAATCCCCCGGTACCTGCCACTATACTATACTACAACGATCAGGTACACTGCCTGGTGGGGGTTGTAAGCCTCGCGAGATCCCTCGAGAGGTAAAGCAAGGTGCGATTCCCACGCATCAGTAATCAAGTGTTGTTTATATGTCCTTTCTCTGCAACAACTGATAAAAGACTTCCTATGTACTCCTAACATTATTCAACCTATCGATACCCTCATACCCATGTATTTGTGTCAATTTGCAAGAAAGATAAGAAATTACGTGATGAACCAAAAAATAAATGCAATAAAAACATGGATAAGAAGCAATACCTTGGCATCGAGATATAAGTTGTAATGGTAACTGTTTCAATTCCATCTTTCTGCACACATAGTCAATGTCAAAAACATGATATCTATATCAGTAAATGGTTAATTGTCATATTATATGATGATTAATGCGGCAGTTAAATCTATATGACATGAATTAGTGTTTATAAAAAAATCCTTATCGATGTTTCTCATGATTCAGACCAATTAAAATGACAAAATCCATAGTGGAATCATCAAATAATATAGACCACATCTATCTATATACAACTTATAATAACAACTATTTTGCCTAGAAAGGGTTTAAAAGATAGCATACCATGTCACTAAAAACTCCTTTCAGACATTTCATCAAACATCTTGCCCTCTTTAACTCACTTACAAAACTTTGATCTTCTATCTTCAAATCCCTGCACAACATGTATCACAGGAAAAATGACACCAATCTCTAGATCTACCACATCAAACGACACTGATATTCATAATCAATGGAAAACTTAGAAGTACCAAATTAACAACATCAAACTCAACAAAGGAAGATAATTAAAACTTACAAATGTTTAGATGCGGTGATAAAATGAAACCTACATAATAAAAAAAAAACATATACGGAATATGGAATATGGAATGACTGAATCAAAAATTTTAGGGTTGATGAAAGCAAGTAATCGATGTACATGCTGATATGGAACATAGAATGACTGAATTAAATCACTTACAATTGAATTAGTCAATTAATCTTCGGTTACACATTGTTTGAAGCATTAAGTAGTTACCAAAAATCAGAACCGTGATTTGATTATTTTGAAAGAGTGATTGAATGAGTTGTACATTTTTGGTGCATTAATGAAGCATTAGCAGGAGCGGGCATGAAGGTGTGAATGTGGCTTGGTGCTTTGTAGGTGTTGTACATTTTTTGTGCATTAATGATTTATTGGAGCATTAATGATTTATTGACAAATAGGAAAGAAGACACATCATCACATTAATTATTTTTCTAGCTTAATGGACTTGTACATTATTCAGTTTTATTATATAAAATAGATAAACAACACTATTTTTTTGATAGATAAAATTGTATACTCAAATCTTTAAAATTAAAATGCAAATTTCTTATATAGATAAAATTATATAAAAACATATATAAAGGTGAGGCGGGGCGGTTTTTTTCGGTTCGGTTTTTCTTATGAAACAAAAAACCGCCCCAAACATTCGGTTTTTATAAAATTCAAAACCACCACCATCGGTTTGTCAAATGGGGCGGTTTTTTCGGTTCGGCTTTTTCGGTTTTTTCGGTTTCGATTCGATTTTTCGGTTTTTGTGCTCACCCCTACATAAAAGAACACTCCCAAAATACACCGGCAACTATTGTTCTTTCGTTTAACTAAAATTTGTCTTTTTAAAATAATATTTTTTTTTTTCTTTTGGAAAAAGAAAAATTTTGGTCGCATAAAGACAATAATCATCAGTCGTGCAAAAAATATAAAGTCAAATCAATATAGGGGTATCTTATTAATAAGTCGCATGATCGGTTAGTCGTATCAATCTATTATGATAGGTTTTTTTTTTTTTTTTTTTTTTTTTTTTTTTTTTTTTTAAAGAAAGTGGATCAAGCTTATATTTGGTCTATTTAGAGAATTTTCTTTTTTTAAACTGTGAATTTTTGTCGACGAAAAATTATTTTGAAACAAATGCATGAGGATTGTTTTCCTAGTTTACTCTATTTAGAATTGCTAAATCCGCCATTGTATTGACATGAGGGAGTAATAAGCCGTTGAAAGTTATAGGTGTGTTATCCACTGTCACGTTAGCACATATTTTATAACACAACTGTATTACTCCCTCCGTCCCACATTAAGTATCCACTTACATCATGCACAAAGTTTTAGGAAATTCCACTAAGTACACTATCCACCAATCAAATATAATTCTTACCCACTAAAGTCTCATCTCATTGGTTGAAATAGAATATAGACACTTAATTTGGGGCATTCCAAGATTCCATTGTGGACACTTAATATGGGACGGAGGTAGTATAAACAACTTTTTTAATATAATTCTTATAATACATCATCAAAAATACCTCATTCATTAAAAAAAAAAAAAAAAAAAAAAAAAAAAAAAAAAAAAAAAAATCTGACTTATAACATAGCTATAACATTATAGACGGTGCAGTTTGGGTATGCCATATAGAAAAGAAATCCTTATAAGGTGCCATATCACCATTGCACAGCGGACACTATGAATTATGAAAAACAAAAGAAGGAAAGAAAAAGGAATCTAAAACGAAAGAAAGAAAACAAAGCGTTGGAAAACGCGCGAAAATAGTAAACGTCAACTTTTTTACTGAAACAAGACCATCACTCTGCACCACTCTTAATTCCCATTTTTCTTTTCTTTTTTGAAACTTAATTTCATTAAATCACAACCCTTTAAAAATCCTTCATTTTGTTTAGTATTTTTTAGTAAAATAATACTGTAGTAACAATGGAGTCAAGCCCTGCATCATCTCAATCTTCTTCTATGATCATAATTGGTGTTAAGGACCAGGTAATTAATTTATTACCAACTTTTTTAAAAATAATTTAGTGTTTTTTGTTGCAACTATAGAGATCTATGTTTGGTTGTAAACTTGTAATGTAGTTGTGTTTTTTAAAGGTTTCATTCTGTTTTTTTAAGGTTGTAATGGTTTAGATAATTAGATGCATGGTGTTTAGGATTGTTAAACAATTTTGAGTGTTTGATTAAAAGTGGTCATTTGCTTAATGCAAGTAATTCCAAAAAATTAGCAGTTTTGATGGGGTGTTTAGTGTAGGTATGCTTATTTCAGCACTTTATAGTTTACACTTTAAAGGGTGTTTAGAGACTTTTGCTTATTTCAAATTGCTTATGTTAGGTGAACCAAACTTACTTTTTAGTTTTTACCTTCATATGGAGTAATGGAGGCAAAAAGATTTACAACAAAAGCAAATCAGAACACTAATTCTTGAAGTACTTATATTTAAGCTGATTATATATAGGAGAAGCATGAGCAGCCAAACTACGGTTAAAACATAATAAGCTGTTTTGAGTACCCAAGCAAATTATGGTTTTACAACATAATTTGCACAAATAAGCTGTTCTTTTTCATAAGCCATTGCTGAGGAAATTATCTAAAAGAGCTTATTTAGCTCATCAGTCATTAATCATTATGCTAGTAAGCATAAGCTAACCGAAACATCCCCTTTGTTGTTATTCTTTTAGCATAATTCTAAATTGTTCTTCAAGATGAAGAGGAATGGTCCAATAAGGAAGATCTGGGCTGCATTTTGCAAGCGGAAGAATCTCGATTCCAGAAGCGTGACCTTCTTATTTAACGGGCACCGTTTACGTGCGGATCAAACCCCCAATGAGGTAAAAAGTTACAAGTCTATATGTCTTGCAAGTATTTAGTCCATATAATTGACTGGTGTGGTATTTGGATCATTTACTTTATTCGTGTCAATTGGATTCTAATGGCGTCTATTGGTTGCTTCGTAGCTTAACATGAACGACCATGATGAAATTGACGCAATGAAGCCAGTGTTAGGCGGATGCTAGTCGTAGGAGAAATTGGCGTGCGTGCCAATAATATTAAGCAGTATATGTTATTAAATGTCGTTCTTGACTTGGGTCATATGGTAACCGTTACTCTACGACTAATGTGTTTCTATCTGTTGATAATGTAACTTTGGGCAGGCCATTTATGACCAAATTGTTTTGCAATGAATAGCTGTATGTTTATACATTGTATAATCTGTCGTATGTTGTATTTCATAGGTTGTATCTAACAACGGGCTGAGCTTATTGACCGCTCACTAGAGGTTGCAATTTCATTATGCTCAGTATAAAATGGGTCAATTTGGGTTATACTTAATTATATACGGATCATATACTAATAGCATTGTTAGTTCATCCAAAGATTGGTTAATAAGTATGAGTTTCTTTAGTATGAATGTGTTTTCATTAGAATCACAAAAAAAAGTCAAAGTCAAAGTGGGTAAATTTTGGGATTAAGGCAAGGAGTCAAAAGTGGATGGTTGTATAGCAATAGGACCATCATTATATATATGATCCATCTCGCATTATAACATGTATCAGGTGATTTTTTTCTGGGCTAATTTGAGTTCATTTGCCGTGTGCTTTCTTTCGATAAGTTTATCTCAATTCCTTCTTTCAGTTATACTATTACTTGTATGTTCATGTTATATATTTCCGGACATATCTTTGGATGGAATCCCTCTACGCTCAAGCGGGATTGAGTATTGTTGTTGATTCGGTCACTACTAAAAAGTTCATAAACTATTGCTAAAACAAAAATATTGGTGTTAGTATTATGAACAAGTATCTAATCAACTTTTAGTATTAACACAATTGTTATGTCTTTGATATCATACTGAATTATGTTTTAATTTATAGCATTTGTGATCGCTCATACACGATATCAAAAATATATTGTTTTCGAATAATTCTAGGCAGATGGAACCAAGAGACTGGAATGAGCTGCCTGTTCACTGTTTGGTTGAAGTCTTGGGACGTGTCGGAATTGAATCGCTTGTAGAGACCGTTCCTTTAGTATGCAAGACTTGGTATGATGCTACCTTCTATCCTCAATGTTGGCAACGACTCGTCTTTACTAGATTACCTTATTTACGGAGCTCCAAACATTCAGTCCCAAGATTAGAATTAGGTGAAGGCTCACGGATTGATTCTAAATTTGTTCTTCCACGTGACCTTACCAACGACGCAAATGATTGTTTAGAAACGTTTCTTCATTTTGCAATTGGGCGTAGCAATGGACTAGTAACCGAGGTTGTCTTTCACCCTAGCTCGCGTTTGAAAGAAGGCCAAATCGCCTGGATGGCTCAACAGTAAGTTGATCCCGAAGATGGTAGTAAAATTGACATCAACACATATAAAATTGCTTAACTTTTACCATTTTATGTGTAGATGCTTGTCTTTGAAACAGTTGGTGTTACCAAACCATTTGAGGTATGTGATTAACTTTGAAGTCTCGGACTCGATTTGCAATTGGAAAGATTTGGAGAGTTTACAGGTTCCATCCATGATCGGCTTCAAAAAAACCGTTGCAAACATTAGTAGAAACTGCCCGAACTTTAACCATCTAATTGTTTATGTTCCTCGTCTCGATGGAGATGAGGCTTTGGCTATCGCCTCCCAACTCCCAAATATAAAAACGTTAGATCTACGTTTCTCGAAGATTGAAAGAGATGATCTAGTCGTGATCCTCAAAGGGTGCAAGAAACTTGAAAATCTTGACGTTAGTGAGTGTAAAGGAGTCTCAGTCGACGACGAGATATTAAATCTATCACGTCATATTCACAAATTTAAACATGAAGGCTCCACATAAGTATACAATAATTTATAGTTTCATAATTCATTGGTTATGCATATTGACATATTGTTGTACAGTAGTTGAATAAAGCTGTGAGTTCGTTCAAAAAAAGAAAAGAATAAAGCTTTGATCGAGGATAGGAGTTTGTACATATATCTAGAGGTGCAAGGGCATGACCGGTTTTTTGTTTAACCGGTAGTTAAACCGGTGACCGGTTTTCACAAAACCGGTTTTATAAAAAACCGGTCCGGTTAGACCGGTTATAGTTTTTCAACTTATACCGGTTTTTTCCGGTTTTTTATCCGGTTTTATCCGGTTTTAAAATAAAACCGGTTTTAACCGGTTTTATTTATTTATTTTTTTTTTAAAAAAAGGAAAAAGTTACCGTTTTAAAAAGTAGCCGTTATGACCGGTTATAACCGGCTTTTTCCGGTTTTTTTTTAAAACATAACCGTTTAAAAAAAAAAAAATATAGCCGTTAAGACCGGTTTTAACCGGTTATAACCGGTTTTTTCCGGTTTTTTTTTTTAAATACCGAGGCCAAACGGCTAGTAGCCATATGACCGTTTTTTTTGAAATTTTTGAGGGTTTTGGGGAGTTTTAAGGCACTATAAATAGAGGTAATGTGTTGGGGTTGAAAACACATAAAAAACAATCTCATTTCTTTCTCTAATCTCTAAAAAACAATCTAAAATCGCTAATTCGCTATAATGGAAAACTCACAATCACAACAAGCTTCCACTACTCCCTCCGTTGCTACTATCAATGTCCGAAAACAACATTACACAAATGATGATGTTGAACTTGTTAGACCAACTACCCGAAAAGGTGATGTGTGGTCTAATTTCGATATGTGTGTTATGAAAGATGGTAATGTAAAGGCGCGTTGCCGGAAATGTGGGAATTTTTATAGCACCGGGTCTAACTCTACACTTAGGAATCATATTGGTAATTGTAAGGCGGGTCAAAATACTAGTTCGCAAGCTACTATTGGTGCGGATGGTCAAGTTTTTATATATGATGCGGATGCGCTTCGACTTGATTTTACGAAGTTTGTCATTCAACAAGGGCTTCCATTCAACCACTTCGACAACGTCAAGCTTACGGAGATCATCAAAAGGAGGCTACAACCGCGGTATCAACATGTAAGTCGTACTACTCTTAGAAGTGATGCTTTTAAATTATGGAAAACGGCTAAAAAAGAAATAATTGAAGGTTTTCGTGATTATAAATATGGTGTTTCTATAACTACGGATACTTGGACCGCACCACATGGTACGGCAAATTCTTATCTCACCGTTACGGCTCATTGGTTTAATCCCGAATCTTGGTTATTAATGAAACGGACAATCGCTTTTAAAATATTTGGTTATCCTCATACGGGATGTAATTTAAGAAAAATTTTGCATGACACTTTAATTGAATATAATTTAGATGATAAAGTTTTTACGATTTCACTAGATAATGCGTCAAATAATACTAGAGCTATGGACTTGTTAAAATTACGTGTAAAACCTATTTTAGATAGTGCTTTTTTTCATTCCCGTTGTGTTGCTCATGTTATAAATTTATCCGTACAAGCGGCATTAAAAATATGTGATAAGTTATATACGAAATTTAGGGGTTTATTAGTATTGATATATAAATCGAGCAACGAACGACAAATAAACTATAAACGTTTTCGTAAAATGTGTAATGAACAACCCCTAGGACCTTGCCTTGATATTAATACTAGATGGAATTCTACTTGCATGATGTTTGAAAATATATTACGACAACGTGCGACTTTACATGCTTATAATCAAAAACTTATTAATAAAAATTTGTCCAACATAATACTAAACGACCAAGATTGGGATCGACTAAATGAATTAACTATGTTTTTACAAGTTTTTAAAGAGGCAACAACTATATTATCGGGTGTTTATTACCCAACTAGCCCATTAGTTTTAAAACAAATTTATGCTATGACGGAAAAATTATATGATTTAAAAAACTCACCTTCACGAATGTTTAGAAAAATGGTTAAAATTATAAAAAAGAAATTTATAAAATATTTTGCTAGTTTACCTTTAGTTTTTACTTGTTCCGCCGCACTTAATCCATGTTTAAATGTTGGAGGTGTAGATTATTTAATAACAAAAATAATGGAAAATTTAGACTTATCTTTTGGGTTAGACGGTGAAGACCCCAACTATATAACATCTCAAATTTTTAGATTTAACGATCATTTTCAAAAATTGTTTGGCATTTATGCAACAAAATATGGTCACCAACAAAACCCAATTGTTGACCAAATGCGGGCCGGATCATCCCAAACAAGAGACATTAATATAAACCTTTATAATTCTTTATTTGAAGACGCTACAAGGCGTCAACGATCATCGGCCCCAACAAGCGAATTGGGACAATATATGGCTACGTCCAGTTATAAAAAAACCAGTTTTTCGGTTGAGTTATTTATGAAGCTTGGGCTTTGTTTGTAGTTAAGGTTGAGAATTGGGATTCGTCAGAAAGATTAATAGGACAAAACAGTTTTTTTATCGTTTAATGTTTAGTATTTTCCTTGTTATGTTTTATATTATTGTCTTTTAATACTTTTTTTCTTGTCAAACTTTATAGGGAAAATTAGACAGATAGGTAACGAACTTTGAAAAATTTCTAATGTTAGGTAACGAACTTTCCAAAATATTAATATAACCAACCAAACTTGTTGTAACCTTCAAAGTTATGCAATATGACCGTCTAATTTTATGGGTCCCACATGTGGCCCTAGATAACCAAATAACCATAAACACTATTTTTTTTATTTTCATTATATAAACTGGATTTAGGTATCAAAAAATTTCCTTATTTTAAATTCTTTATCTTTATGCTCTTTGTGAGTTGGTTTGTGAGATTTTACTTTCACATCAACAAGTAGCAATATAAGTCACATATTTTATGCTGTAAACACTACAACAAACAATAAAAAGCAGAAACAATAAGCAACCATGGATTATATTTAATATGATACGTCCAGTGTTATATGAAACTAAAATATTAGCCTCAAAAAAAATTTTTTTTTTTAGAAAGGCAAAATATTATAAGGAGCCCCGAAACAACCACGTACAATACAAGGCGCCCCACCTCGATTAAGCAAGGTAATTAAACGAGAGTAGGACCCAAAGAAAATAGAACATGACTTACAAAAAAAATGAAGCCTACATGAACATACTAAACTGTCGCGAGAAGGAACAAATAAAATACAAGACCTAAAGACTTTGACCACTAATATAAACTGAGACAAAATTCCAAAAAGCTAGAATGACCATGATGACAACAATATGGAGACCAACCACAGATAGAGATACCAAATCCTGACCCAATGATTGTAGTGGCAACAACTGATGCCAAGCAAAAAGGTTGAGACTGACATTATTGTGCAATAATAGCATATCAGACCCACAATATTGTCTACTATCTGATACATTCCAATCATGAGAACAGTAAGGGTAAAAAATCATCTCCATTTGGACGGACAACCAAATGAAAAAGACCCATAACCCCACTGCAACCCGTAACCAAACATAAAACCTTAAACTGGAACAACCATTTAACACCATTCCATTGCTGTCACTGAACCAACTGCATATTTTGTACTTACTGTTGTTATTTGACGTGAATGCTCCGAGGATCTCGTAACCATTGTTGCTAATCTAACTCTTTATATTTCTTTGATCTTCTCACTAACCACTCAAAGCACTTGTTTTGGTTGTGGAAGTGGCGGTGTCGTGATGGTGACGGTGGTGATTGATGGTGACGGCGGCAGCATTATCAAGAGAGAGGGAGAGAGTTAGGTTTTAGGTTTAAGGTTTGCAAATGAGAGTTATAAAATGCTTTAATAAAAAAAATGGTTTTTTTTTAGTGGTGACCGATGCAACCGGTGATCAGTTGCAAAAGTAACACATATTGCATAACCTTAATGGTTACAACAAGTTTGGTTGGTTATATTAGTATTTTTGAAAGTTCGTTACCTAACATTAGAAATTTTTCAAAGTTCGTTACATATCCGTGTAATTTTCCCAACTTTATATTTTAAGATCCACACTTTCAATTTTGTAGTTTTATACTCCATAAAAATAAGATTAATTTTTTTTAAAATTATAATAAATTAAAAATAAAAATAAAGGGGTGGGTATCTAGAATTAGGGGCGGCAATCGAGTCGTGTTCGTGTTGACCTATTCGGATTCGCGTGTTGGCGGGTTAGTATAACCTCTACCCAAACACGACCCATTTATTAATCGTGTTAAGAAACTCAACCCTAACCAGCACCTGCATAATGCGTGTAACTCATTTTTGACCCGTTTAACCTATTTAAATAAATATGTTAAGTAGTGAATAAGGTTGGTGGTTTTTTGATTTAACTAGCTTAAATGTCAAAATGATATAATATTTAAAATATGATAAAAATAATAGACAAATAACTATACGACCATTCTCTCAGTTATAAGGGTCAATTTCAATGATATATGAGGTATAATCGTAATTCAATCATATTAAGTACATAATAGAATACATTTAATCCACATCCAACATAAAAAAACATGTTATATATTTTATTTTTAGAGTTTTATATACTTAAACGGGTTCACGGGTTGACCTGTTTAATATTTACTCAACCCAAACACGACCCATTTATTAAACGGGTTAGACGGGTTGACCTATTTTTTACCCAAACCTGTTTATCCTCAACCCAAACCTGTTTATCTTCAACCCAAACCTGTTTATCTTCAACCCAAACCTGTTTAACTTCGTGTCGGGTTCGTGTCGTTTATCGTGTCGTGTCGACAATTGCCACCCCTATCTAGAATCATTTTAGGAGGGTTTATGGATAACTCGTCCATTCAAAATTTTGTGTTATTAATAAAGATTAAAAAAAGAGAAAAATAATAATAATAATAATAATAATAATAATAATAATAATAATAATAATAATAATAATAATGAAACAAAGGAAAATCCGTTTGTAAGAACAAAAGCAATATTATACATAAATTTTACAGAAAATTTCACACATAATGGGTGTCATGACACCTTGCTTTTTCTTTTCTTCCATCATAAAAATTCGTTTGTAAAAATTATGTGATTGTAGCATTTTTTTACATAATTAGAAAATCTGAATTATGTTTGACACGAGAGCACATGGGTTCACTTAGAGGGAAACTAGTCAACTACCATTCTTATAGGTTATCTTTGATAAACTAAAGATTCTTTTTCTAAAAAAAAAAAAGTCATTAAATTGCTTTTGCTCAATGTAGTTGAAGGTTTTTATTTTTTTATTTATTATTTTTTTTTTCATGACATGAGATTTCTGTAAGTAATTTGAGATATTAAGCAATACACTCTTTCACACAATTTACTAATTCTATTATAAAATACAAAACATTTTTTTTTTATAAAAGTCTTTTTGCATATGAGGAGAATTAGGTGTAGTTTATTTTTTCAGAGCTTTTACCACTTCATCTGCAAATCACGTCTGCAGAAGAAGAGGTACACTTAAGCTTTTTATCTACAAGAAGAAGACCGTTTGTTTTTTTTTGTTCTATAGAAGTACTTCTTTCTTTCTTTCTTTTTTTACTAGTATTTTTTGTGCTATTGAAGTACTTTTTTTTCTTTCCTTTTTCTTATTCAATAGTTTTTTTACGTTTTCGTCCGTTTTTTACATTTTGGTACGTTTTTTATGTTTCTTTACGTTTTCCAGCATTTTTTACGTTTTTGTCTGTTTTTTTATGTTTTCGTCTGTTTTTTTTTACGTTTTCTTTTGTTTTTTTAAGTTTTCTTCCATTTTTGTATGTTTCGTCTATTTTTTTATGTTTTCGTTTGTTTTTTTAAGTTTTCTAATAATGAGGTCTGAACATCATTAATGGAATCAAACACCAAGAACCATCAAAATCTTGATGAGAATGACAAACTGAAGATCATTAAATTTGAGGATTTTCAAAATGAGCTTGTTCGGTTTTCGAGCTTATCGTCTACGGTTAATGAGGCCAAAAAGACCAAATATTTGCTTCAGGAGAAGCTTAATTCCTTGTTAGAGGTATATTTTTATGATTGGTGATGTGGGTATGTTAGAATGTGGCCTTTTACGCGTTAGGAATCGAAAAAGTATTGGTTTTTGATGATGTTTTGCTGTCGTTTGCGGTTTTCGTGGTGTGTATGTGTAAATGTAGTGGCTGTTTGATATTGTTTTAGTGATTGGTGATTTGGGTATGTTAGAATGTGGTCTTTTACGCGTTAGGAGTTGATAAAGTATTGGTTTTTGATGGTGTTTTGTTGTCGTTTTCGGTTTTCGTGGTGTGTATGTATAAATGCAGTGGCTGTTTGAGATTGTTTTAGTGATTGGTGATATGGGTATGTAAAAATGTGGTATTTTACGCATTAGTAGTTGAAAAAGTAGTGATTTTTGATGATGTTTTGTTGTCATTTTTTTTGTGCAAAGGGTGAACTTATATTAATCTTCCAATCATATGTACAATTAAAGATAGAAGAAAAGGATTTGGACAGTCCTCAAATCCTATACAACAACAATACTACGCCACCATTATATCAGATATCAGTCAAACTAAGTATTACTGATAATACTAACACTGCTATACAACACTGCTCTAGACAAAGAATTGCTCATCACTGCATTAGCCTATACATACATCACCAAATTCACCTTATTATTAACACCTACCATCTAGCTACATTTTCATCTTACTCTCTAGCCATGATCACTCATCCAACATCCACAGTAAAAATAGCAAGAAAGGTTAATGGCTTCACTAGGAACCCGTAACCCCTCCACAACAAGGGCTCTGCCAATTATGCTACATTTCCATCTCAAGAATGGCTTCACATAATTGGGAACACACTCCTTGGGTGAGGACCAACCAAACCCCCTGTGACAGTGTATTGAGAGGACCAAGCAAGTTCATCTTTCACTCCTCGCTATTCCTCTCATCATACACAGTCCTCCAAAACCATATACCCTTCACCATGGGTGCCCTACATTATGGTACATTCAAATGAATTAGACCTCTCACTTGAACAGTCAAAACCAACCAATTTCCCCCCAAGGCCAAACTGGTTAAAGTTTTGAGGTTCAAATAAGTACAGTCATACCATGAACTCCAAGGTACTAGTAACAGCCCATTGTTATGGTTTGATTATGACAATCTTGACTTATATACATATAAGACAAGATTATGCAGAAACAGATGTTGTAAAACCTCGCATCCAAACACCCCTTTCAAATACTTCCAAATACTCCTTTTGTTGTTAAAGCCTGCAACTCTTCTAACACTCACTGAATTTTGTCAACCAAAACCATCTTTATGTTCCACTTCAGTTGAACATTTAAGACAGCCCTAGATGCCTTTGCTTTCAAACTCAAGAGCCTCATTCTGATTATTTCACAAAACAGGTCATATAACACCTCCACATTTCTTTTTTCATCTCTGAATAACCTACCATTTCTTTCCTGCCAGATTAAGTAGACACTTGCAGCTAAACCCAATCTTCTAATGATACTTTCAATAGAATCTCCATTGTACATTTTAGAAACTTCATCCATAATATCATTCCATTCCATAGCATTACACCTCAAGTTCAGCTTGACTTTTACTTTTTCCCAAAACTGAGAGGTATAATTCCATAGCATTCCATAGTATTAGTTATGAAAATGTAGTAGGTGTTTGAGATTGTTTTGATGATTGTTGATGTGGGTATGTTATAGTGCCGTCTTTTACGCGTTATTAGTGGATAAAGTATTATTTTTCATGGTGTTTTGTTGTCGTTTGCGGTTTTCGTGGTATAGGTGTACATGGGATTGTTTTAGAATTAAGTAAAGTTGGTTGCTTTAGTTCATATAGTTGAAATTGGAATAACTATTGATGATGTGGGTATGTGATTATGTGGTCTTGCACGCGTTAGAACCCAAAAAAGTATTGATTTTGATGCCGTTTTGTTGTTGTTTTTGGTTTTCGTAGTATTGGGTATGTATGAAGTTGTAGAATTAGTCATGGAAATGTAGTTGGTGTTTGAAATATGTGGGTATGTACAGATGTGGTCTTTTATGCTTTTAGAAGTAGAAAAAGTATTGATTTTGATGCTGTTTTGTTGTCGCTTTCGTGTATATATTAGATCTTGTTTAGTGTATTAGTTATGAAATTTGGTTGCTTAAGAGAACAAGGAATAAAAATTAGAAACATCTTGCTGCATGGTTATAAAACTTGGTAGGTGGTACTTGCGGGGTTGGCTACCTAGTTAACAGGACCCTAGAAATACGTTTAGAAACATTAACAGTATTGCTCAAATACTTCAACCGAGTTTTGACCAAGTTAACCCTAAGTTTTGACCTTGTAATGAGTAAAATCTGTGTTTTACAAAACTATCTTGCTGGCATTTTGTAGACAAAATTAGAAATATAGTTTAACTCTTATGCAAAAAATTTAAGAGTAAAATTCTGTCCTTCTGGGATTACTCACTTGATTAGGAACTTCCTGATTAATAGGATCCCGTAACTGTTAATATGTTTATATTTATATGTAGGGTAACTGGTATTTGAGAATTTGCATATGAAATTAGGATGTAGTGATTTATTTTGCTGTCATTTATGTTATCCCCAATACCCAGACGTCTGTCCTCTGTCCCATTACGATTAGGAGGTTCTCGTACATATATCTGCGATTATGCTCCTTCAGTGGAGCCCACATCATCTGATTTTGCATCAATTTCGTTACCTTTCTCAAGTTCAAAGCCAATGGAGTTTCCCTTGTTCTTGGAAGGGCAGGACACAACAAGATCAGCTTATGCTGTTTTCTTACTAAATAAGGTGTGTTTACTTTGCTATGTTCTATCTGATACGCTTTTCCAGAATAAACATTGTTTCATACTAGACTCTTTAGGAGGCAATTTCGAGCCATTTAGGCCAAGTTGGTTATTTACAATCTCTAATTGGTAAAATGGTAAGAAATACGACAGCTTAAAAAGCCGGCCACAGACTTTTGTCCGAAATTTTGAACTTGTACAAAAAACAAAGAATCTAGTTTTATATTTAATTTTATCATCTCATTTGGCCATAGGATTTGGAGCAGCTTTTGAACTTCATTGGCGCTGAAAGTTTAGGGCCACGACACGTGCTGGCTAATCTGAAGGAACTGCTAAACAACATCCTCTCTCCAGCATATATCAACTCATAACCGTAGCTTTCATTTCTGTAAGTGTATTGTACATGTTCTCTTTGTATTCTTACACGGTGCTTGTTTTTTTCCCCCTTGGGGCACCTTCAGATGGACATATACGATGTAATCACAGAGACATGACTACATGGGTCACTTATTGAACCATTGTTCTTGTAGTTAACTTTATGTTAATAAACATTGTAGATTTGAAATTGCAAATTGAAAGAAAACTGTAGTTAAGTAATACAAGTCATATTATTTATCCAAAGCTTATGTTCAATCTCTAGTTGGTTATTTTGCTAATATGTGTCCACTAATTACATGTTATAATGTGTTTATTGATCACTTATTTTCTTGTATATTAAAAAATTGTATCTAATGAAACATTAAATAAAGATTTAAATTATACCGTATATGTTTAAATACATTTTCTAACCAAACACACTAAAACTTTCTATTTCGATACACTAACATCTTAGCAAAATATTTAATGAAATTCACCCCACCTGAAATAAATGTTGGGCAGGCCAGCTGAGCACGATTTGAAAACCGGACCTCACCGAAAACTGATTTGGCCCAAAACACCAGACCGAGAACCGGATCGAAATGTTCAGTTTAGGTATTGTCTAGTCTGGTTCGTCGATTCGGTCCAATCCAACAAAACATAGTTGCCGGTTGTGCGTAAGACCGAACCGGACCAAAGACTGAATATAAGAAAAGAGCGAATCGAGAACCGGACCAAAATACATTTGGTCCGGTCCGGTTTCTCGTTTCGATCCGATTCGCGATCTATGCTAAATCCTAGTTACTAGTATAGAAATAGAAAAAGTTATCACGAGTATTAATGTGTCATAATTAATTGGATTACTACGAGTACTATTTATACAATCTTGTGATTGGTTAACAGTTTTCCTTTTCTTTTTCTGTAACCTTTTCTTGTCATGAGAAAACATATTGATTGAGTTAATTTACCTCTTGCCGCAAATGGTAATTTCTTTACTTAAAGCACCCGCAATGGGTCAATTAGGCAAAAGCTTTTCTTTCTTTCAAAAAGCTTTTTAAAAAGTTTTTTAGAAGTGTTTTTGCCATTGCACCAATAAATAACACCAATGTTATATATTAAATTTATTAAATGCTTCAAGTCATTGAAGACTTGGACCATTGTGGATAGGGGTGTCATAAAATCCGACCCGACCCGGACCCGAACCTGAATAAGGATACTCGGGTCGGGTTACTCGGGTCCAAAATCCAACTCGGGTCAATCGGGTCAACCCGACTAACCCGATTACGAACTAGGGTCGGGTATCGGGTTCAAAATAGTTTCCTATTCGGGTTCGGGTCAACCCGACTAACCCGAGTTGTTTTTTTTTTCTTTCTTTTTTTTTTTTTTTTTTTTTTTTTTTGTTTGGTGTGGCGTGCGTATGTGTACTCAACTTTTATTTATTATAGGTCCAAATTATTAATTAGTCTCCTAGTACTTAGGCCCATTTGTATTCAATTTGATATAAAAAATATAGTCATATCATACGGCGCATATTATCAAGGTTACGTTAGATTCATCCAATTCTAAAACAATATATTAATGATCTAATTAGATTCATCTAGTTCATGGTTTACATCTATGATGCCTATACTAAATAGAATGTTCTTCTAATTCCTTGTACGCAACGTACTATTCTCTTGTGAATGGCTAAGAGAAATTCATTGTAAGTAACATTATGGTTCAATATAAGTTCTTACGAGATTGGTTATATTTGGTTTGTGTGGCAGTCATGCTTTTTAATAAATTTAATTTTGGGATTATATAAATGACACAGACCCGAACCCGACTTGACCCGACCCGATTTGACCCGAACCCGACCAACCCGAGTTCAAATAGGGTCGGGTTCGGGTATGTTTTTTTTAAGCGTGACCCGACTTCGACCCGACCCGTGTGACCCGAACCCGACCAACCCGACCCGAATGACACCCCTAATTGTGGATGCTCTTATTATAATATGCCGCCGTTAAAAAAAAAAAAAAAAATTGTGGATGCTCTTAAGCATTACTCATGTTGGTTTTATATTATAACAAAAAGTCACGTTAACACATAGTTATATGGGAGATGATATATATATTCTTATTTTTTTATTTTTTTGTGCATGCAACCATATACACCACCAATTGTGCAACGTAGTGTTATACAATATAACTTATACAAAATGATCTATATAACAAAAAATAATATAATATAAAAAAATGATTTATTTATCTCTTCATCATCGATAACACCAATGTTATAGAAGACTATCACTCACAATTTTTACTATAAAGACACATACATACCTTTTTTTTCTTTCTTTCTTTCTTTCTTTTCTTTTTTTTTTCTTTATTATTATTATTATTATTATTTTTTTATGAAAAGGAAAATAGAAAATAGAAAATGTAGCAAATCTCAGCTTAGGTGATGACTTTGGAAGTTGGAACTTATAACACATGTGTCTAATGTCACAACAAAAAATTTCTGTAACTTTGTAAAACCGTTCTTTTAAAGAAAAACCAAAAATAAAACCATGCTACTCACTCTAGGAATTTTTGTTTGATTTAAAATAAGTGTTCACTTTCATATTTGAACGAATTTAAAATATTTTCCAAAAGGTCGATATAAAAGATTATCGACGCACAATGTAATAATATTACTCTTCTTAAAATGTGCGTAAACAAGAAATGTACAAATGATTTAGAGTAAGGTGCAAAATACTTTTTTGTAGTTTGTCAAATTTGATACTATAATCAACCTTAAATGATCTAACGTCTGGCACTTTACATGTTTAAAGGGATGATGTTTACAAAAGATGATTTTTTCAAAAAGATTTGCCAAGCTTTTTGCAAAAATCATTATTTAAAGGAATGATTTTTGCAAGAATATAGACTCTTAAAAATGATACTTGACAATTAGTTTCTGGCATGGATGATTAGTACTCTATTTACCCGTCTTAAATTTATTATCTACATTTTCTTTTTGGATAACTGAAATTAATTGTTCATTTTCAAAAACAGATAAGAAATATAGATCGAATCTATCATATTATTCACTTGAAGTTTTTATTACATGTTTTAAATAAGTTATAAATTATTTACTTGAACGTAACACTATCATTATGAAAAAGAGGGGAAAAAAAACAATTGTATTGATGATGTTTTATCTATATCTATGTTATAGGATTGAGCATCGGTCCAGAATCGGACCGGACCGACAAGACCGAGGACCGAATTAGCCAAAACCGAGGACCGGATCGAATGTGGTCGGTGTGGTCCAACTAGGCCAAATAATCGGTTTGTGGTCCGGACCGGACCGGACCGAGGACCGAATTAGCTAAAAAGCCAAGACCGAGGACTGGACCGAATGTGGTCGGTCCGGTCCGGTCTCGGTCGGTCCTGTCCATTCAGGTCGTTTGTTTAGCCCTAGTTATATATAAAAGAAAAATCAAAAATTGAAAATTGAAAAATTGAAACTAAAAAATGAAATGTTGAAAATACATATTTCAAAAGAAAACTATTAATACACATTAAAAACCAGGTTGACCTGGGACGCTTCAAACCCAGCGGGTTGACCCGTTTTTTCGACCCAACCTGTCTTGGTGACCCGGTTTAAATTGACTATTTTTTGACCGTAACGGTTTAACCAGTTGAACTACTCGGGTCGAACAGAGTTTCAAAACATTATGTTTAATCCCTAAATCCTCAAACTTTTATTATTTTTCGTTTATAACCTATAACTATTTTTTATCACTAAAATAATCTACTACTATAAAATCTTTTTGTTATGCACGAATATTCGTAAAGTTAAGGACAAAATTCTTTAAACCAAAACTTGAAATTTGATCCACTTTACTCAAGGAAACATTTCTTAAAATAGATCCGTGTAATTAACCGAATGTGTGATAGTAGCAGTTTTTGGGATTTATTTTTTTCTTATTTATTTCTTTTTTGAATGACAGGCTATTGTTTTTTCATGCAATCAAATTTGACCTTTTTCATGCAATCAAATTTGACCTTTTTTGAATGACAGGATTAATTTGCAAAGTAGTAGTAGACTAGTAGTACTCCGTAATTTTTTGTTTTGGAAAAATGACAAAATTTGATGGCGCAAAAGACAATAGACGTAGTTGCATAATATAATAATATATTAATATTACTCATTTTGAAATGTGTGTAAACAAAAAATGTTCAAATGATTTAGAGTAAGGTGCAAAATAATTTCTTGTGATTTGGCAAATTTGACACTAATTATCCTTAAAAGATCCAATGGCACTTTATATTTTTAAAGGGATGATTTTTACAAAAAGATTTGCCAAACTTTATGCAAAAAATCATCTTTTAAAAGAATGATTTTTGCAAGAATATTGACTCTTAAAAATGATACTTGACAATTAGTTTCTGGCATCGATGATTAGTACCTCATTTATCTGTCTCAAATTTATTATCTACATTTTCTTTTCGGATATCCGAAATTAATTGTTTACTTTCAAAAGTAGATAAGAAATTTAGATCAAATTTATTATATTACTTTCACTTGAAGTTATTTTAACAGACTTTAAATAAGTTATAAATTAACTACTTGAACGTAACGTTGTCATTATGATGAAAAAAAAAAAAAACAAAAAAAAAACTGATGCTTTATTAAAGTCAAAAATCTTTAAATAGACCAAAAACTTAAAACTTGACCTACTTTCTATCGAAAAAACATTTCTCAAAATTGACCAATGTAATTAGCCGACCGTACAACTTCACAGGTGTCTCATATTTAATTTGAAAAGTACTAGTAGTAATAGTATTTTTTTCCTACTTTATTACTACCTCCGTCCCAAAATTGTTGTCCCCCGACAAAAAACACACAGTTTAAGAAAATATAATCATTACTGCATTCTCTCTCTTACTTTTTTGCAAAATGTCACTTTTACCCTTATGGAATTAATTAAATCATTGAATGATGTTTGTAATTTTTAAAAACATTATGTACAATATGGTAAACTTGCTACATTCTTCACAACCATATTTGGAAGTGGACAATAATTTTGGGACAACTCGAAATGGAAAGAGGGACTATAAATTTGGGACGGAGGGAGTATTTATTTATTTTTTTCGCAATTGACTGTTATTGTTCTTTCATGCAACCATATTTTTTCTCTATTTTTTTTAAATCAAATTTATTTTGTTTTTGGGAAAACGACAAAATTTAGTGGCACAAAAGATAACAGCCGTCAGCAAACCGATTCAATATAGCGAAAATTACTGCAGACCCTCTTTTCAGGGGTCTGTGTTTGAAAATGCCCCAACTTTTTGCCATCTTCAATTCTACCCCAATATTCCCCTAAAATATTTACACGACATACTTGAAGGACAGATGTCATCATTTCGAGCTCGAAAAAAATAAAATAAAATAAAACTTAACATGTCGCGTATATATATACGCGACATGTATATATATACGCGACACGTTACTGCAAAATCTTTGTTTAAACAATCGAGGTTGTGCGTATGCATGCAAGTTGACTTAACATGATTTTCAATTTATTTCACGGGGACACCTAACCGAACCCTCCCTAGTACTAGGGAGGTTGTACTTTTGTACTTTTGTCCCCTTTTTCTCCTTTTTTTTAGTACAACACAGTTTTTTGTTAGTTTCTGTTCCGTATTTTTGACAGTTTGAAGCGTTTGACATATTAAACTTTATATTTTTTGTTCCGCACTTTCAGGTTTATAGCTTTTTTATATTAGCAAAATTATAAAAATATAAAAAAAAAAAATCAAAAAAAAAAAAGAAAAAGAAAAAAAAGATAGGGAGGGTCCGGTTAAAAATATAGGGAGGGTCAATATATCCCATCCCTATTTCACCGGTTCCCCTAAACGCTAGTTGAAATTCCTGAGAGAATTAACTCTTGGATACATACGACAAATGGCATGTTTCTCATCTATGAATCTTAAACTTCTATATAGAAATAGCTTTAAAATATTTAAGAACAATCTGGGCCTATTTTTTTTTTTAGGGAAACGGGGTTTACCCCACCCTCCCTAACACTAGCCCACTGTTCATACACTCTTCATGTCCTTTTTTTTTTTTTTTTTGTCATTTTGCTGTTTTTTTTTTCAAGTGCCAGTATTGCACAGTTATTTTTGTCTCATGTTTTTTTTTTGTCCAAGTGCCAGTACACAAGCAGTATTGCACACAAAGGGTAAATTGCAAAAAAACATTCTAACATGAATCTTGTATAAAACATAAACAGTATTGCAGGCTCAGATTAAGAAAAGCATCATTGCCGATTTAGAACACAAGCATATTGCATTTTTTTCCAAGTGCATAAGCACACAAGCAGATTGCTAACAGGCTCAGATTCATCATCGCCGATTTAAGAAAAAATATATAAACAAGTACACCCTAACATATTTAGAGATGGTTAATCTAACCAAATAGCCCCCGTGATAAAAGTGTTAGGCTCGGATATGAAGGCTGCAAAGTGATAAAAATATCACTTTGCCATGCCGTTCGGTTTTTTAGAAAACCATTCGTCATCGCCTTTTTTGAAAAAAAAAATTGTCCAACTGCAGCTTGCACACAAGCAGCTTGGACAAGCAGATTGCACCCAAGTGCACAGATTTGCCACCAAGTGCAGAGATTGCACATAAGCAGATTGCACCCAAATGTGCACAGATTGCACCCAAACCAAGTGAACCAAAAGTGAAACACAAGTCTCACATTCCACACAACAGTAAGATTCTCAATTCACTGCAGAGACTGCACCCATGTTACTCAAAACAAAGAAAGTAAAGATTCCTGCAAATACTCACAAGAAAGTAAAGAGCACTGCAATAATTCACAAGAAAGGCTCCATTATATACAAGGCTCACAAAGAAGCAAGTCTCACCACAATCAATATCACAAACAAGTGAAAGCAAGTCTCACCACAATCAATATCACAAACAAGTGAAAGCAAGTCTCACCACAATCAATATCACAAACAAGTGAAAGGGGTGGGTTATAACGACGGGGGTATTTGGTTAGATTAACCCTCGCTATTTAAATATTCTAACAAACCATTTCTTAGCAGATTGCACACAAGTGAAACACAAGCAGCAACAAGTGAAAGCCGCAAGTGAAACACAACAAAGATCTTAGGCTGCCAAAATGTCAAATTCACCATTTAACACACAAGAGGTAACATTAGGCTCAGATTATATATTGGTGCATCATAAGCAAGTTTTATCATATTTGGCTGCAACTTCAAAGGTTGCAAAAAAAAAAAAAAAAAAATTGCATGTCCATTCGGTAATGCCACGCCAAAATCAAAACTTTTTTTTTAAATCATCATTGCCATATCTCAGTTTTTTTTTTAAACAAACTGCTTATCAAGTTTCAAAAGCAAACTGCTTAAACCAAGTTTCAAATCAAACTGCTTATAAGCAGTTTGATAAGCAGTTTCATCACAAGCTGCGTATATGGATAACTGGCTGCGAGATTACTCACCCATGTTTGTCTCGTATATTACCGACCGATATCGCTCCTACGGCCAGACAACAACGTGCAGAGTTGAGGCTCACCACGCGTTGTTGAAATTATATTTGGACGGAACACAGTCAAAATTAGACAGGTTGTTGAGGTCGATCGATAAGATTCTCATTTCGCAGGAAAATGCGATAAAAGAAACTTTCAATAGAAGCATCAACGAGAAACTAAATACGTGTAATACACCACTATTTCAAGAATTGTGGTACAAAGTTTCCAAACATGCTTTCAACAAGATGGAAAAAGAACTCAACCTTAAGATCACCGCAGCAGACTGTAGCCATAAGTTGCGGTCAAATTTCGGACTACCATGCTTTCACGAGATGCAATACTTTAGAGATCATGGTAAGTATATTAAATTTATAACTATCAAGTTGTTTTCCACATTAATATCAGTAATTTATACAAGTCACTTTAATTGAATTCAGGATGCCCCATTTCACTGGATCAAATTGATATTTTTTGGAGAACCCTATCTGTTCCGTGGCCTGTTATCAATAGGCCCCCGTCTGAAGATGGCTCTTCCAGCGAACCTGGTGATGATGATGATACTTCGTTTAACGATGGCGTGCGACAATTCAAGAATATTTTTAGCAAGTCAACGTCGTTTGTCAAGAAAAATATGTTAACGAAGTTGAAAGAAATATTCCAGCCTGAATCTGTTGACACACGTGAACCAGCTATTCAAAAAAATACCCGTGGACGTCCGAGCGCAAAGGACAAAAAGTGCAAGGCTACACAAGTCCCGGACTTGAATGAAGTCCGTGACTTGAATGAAGTCCCTGACGTTGATGAAGTACCAATCGTAGATCACCGAAGAAGTACAAATTCAAGATCTACAAAAGTCCCGAACTTGTGGAAAGAACCTGCAAGACATAGCTCTTACACGGGTGATAGTCTACGCCACCGATTATATGCTAGAGATAGTGTGAGCAATGCGTTTATTGAGCATATTCCACATATTTTCCGTCCATACGTAATAACCATACGTAATGTGCGGGGTGATGGAAATTGTGGGTTTCGGTGCATTGCCCACTGTCTTTTTCAAAACGAAGATAGGTGGGACGAAGTAAGACACATGTTGTTGCAAGAGTTAGATTATCATAGGCAAGCTTACACAAATATGTGGGAGCAACATGACTTTGACTTTCTTTGGTATACAATAGACTGGTTCAATGGAGGTGCACCCATCGGTCGCTGGATGGTGATGCCACTCACGGGGTTGGTTATCGCTTCAAGGATTCACCGATCTGTTGTATTTTTATCCGAGCAAGGTTGGAACACATGTTTTCCGCTTTTTACTGGCCCAAACTCATCACATGGAACCGACCCCCTTGTGATTGCGCGTGTGGGGGAAGGAGAATATGGTCACTTCATTTTACCGACGCTTGACAGAGATTCTCCACTACCCCATCTCCACCCACAATGGAGGTTTTTCAGAGTGCCAGTTGCAGCCGAATGGGAAACTTTGTATCATCGTCGACTAATGAATCATTGATTTATGTTGTAAATAATTATACCGACAAAACCATTGTAAATGATTACTGATTTATGTTGTAAATAATAGAGATACTGACAAAACATAGTGAATCATATGTAATAGTTATTTATTTTTGTAAAAATGTATTTTTTGTAATTTTTGTATTTGTAAAACAATGTAAATAATTATTGATTTTATGTTGTAAATAACTGTTTATATTATATAGTAGATGATTAAATATTTATTTAAATTAGTAAATAACATTATTGATTGATTATGCAAATTCTTTTGTCAGGTGGGCCGAAGAAATCTTTTCTGGTGTCGATGTGATAGAGGATTTATTATAGAATGGACATCCTGGCAAGACGGTAGTCGTGGGCGACTGTTTTATGCATGTCCTCTTTCAGTGGTAAATAATCATACGTTTGCTTAGTTATGTAAATAATTTGTTTGTCTTCAAATACATTTCTTATTATTTTCTTAACATGTAACAGCCAGGTACAAAAGACTATGGGTGTCGATACTTCAAGTGGAAAGATGAATTTGAAGAAGAGTATTTTAATCAAGCCTCTTCTTCAACGCAGTGCTCAAACTGCGTTGCTAAAGATAATGAGAACAAGTTGTTGAAGACAAGAATAAAGACGCTGGAGATGGAGTTAGAATTGGCAAGGAATCCTGAGGATCACGCTTGTCAGTCGGGTGCAAGACTCCATGATCTTTTAAATGAAATGAATAAACTTCATATGTCGTAAATGTTGTTGTTTTTAAATAATATGTATAACATTGTCGTTTAATTTAATAATAACAGTTGTTATTGCAGTTATTTAATGTGGTAATATTTAACGTGCTATTATACAAAACATTATATATATACAATACATTATTATACATACATAATCTTTTTTATTAAAAAAAAAAAAAAAAAAAAAAAAAAAAACCCCACTAAACGACAAAATAGGAAAAAGTCAAAAAATAAAATAAGTACACCCTATAGCTTTAATCTAACCAATAGCCCCCGTTGCTATAACTCGTCCTTTTTTTTTATCGCACTTCGGATTATATCTATCTTGAAAAGTGTACTGCATCTGAATATTTAAAATGTTTTCTCGATAAACGATAAGAAATTCTTCTATATACTAAAGGCGGGGAAATAGGTTCCCGTGCCACAATATAAAATTGATCAATTCCTTGGCTCATTAAAATATTAGCAGCCGATTAAAATACGCTTTCTATAATGAGGAAACGTTTTCTATTGGTGTAGGCGCACTTAAATATTCAGCCAAGTACTCAAATACAATTTTCAGCCTCATTAAAATATTACTACCTGATTAAAATACGCTTTTACTTTTTTACAAAACACACCCTGAACTTTTTAATATTTATGACTTTTTTATATAACAAAGTTTATTTGTCAAATATCTAACAGATACCTAACGATTGTTTGAATAAAAAAATACTAGCAAAAAGGCCTCTCGATAACGAACAAAACAAGCACAATATTGATATACTTTTGACGTACGTATGATTTTATAAAAAATGTTGAAGTTTGATATAGATATAGTTTCTAAATAAAAGAACTTTCAAAATGCACCCTTAACCTATCAAATAATTTTAAAATTATCCTAATTTTTTTTAAACCATAGAGGTCAAGATTATCCCCGCTGCAACAAACTGGTAGCCGACACAATATTCATACCAAAAATGATGTCGTACGACAACTACAAATATAGCTTGACACAACATTTGTTCCAAACATTTTTTCTTCTAAACAAATATAACACGTGTCTGCAAAAAACATACAACGATCTCACAATGGGAAGCCACACTCAGACATTATTCGTAAATAGTTATCGCAAAAATTTCTCGAAAATTCCCGCTGCAACGCAGCGGGCGACTTCCCACTTGTTAATGCTATAGGGAAGGGTTAGTAAAGCAAGCATTAAAAAATAAACATGCGTCAAGATAAATAGATCTCTAGGTAGCAGCAAAATTTTTGCAATAACGTGTCGCGTATGTGTATATATATATATATATATATATATATATATATATATATATATATATATATATATATATATATATATATATATGTCGCGTATATATATACGCGACATGTTAAGTTTTATTTTTTTTTCGAGCTCGAAATGATGACATCTGTCCTTCAAGTATGTCGCGTAAATATTTTAAGGGAATGTTGGGGTAGAATTGAAGACAAAAAAAAGTTGGGGCATTTTCAGACACAGACCCCTGAAAAGGGGGTTTGCAGTAATTTTCGCTTCAATATAGGAGTACCTTACAAAAGGCACCAACCAATAGTACTTTTATAATGAAAATGAGACGACTCCGAATTAGTTAATCGCACTGATTTCTTTTGAGGGAAAAAATGTTTTTCTTTGTCTAAAACGTTGATAAAATTTTATGGTTGTGTCGTACCGAGAGACAATTATTTTAGAATGGATGCGCGATTAATACTTTGACACAACAACAACATCCTAATCTTGTCGGAGCGGGATAAGGAGGAAGTAAAATATAGACAAATTATATCTCTATCTCAAGATAAACCCGAAAGTAAGAAGAGTGCACAATTAATACTTTGACACGAGGAGTAATCTTTACTACCTTATAATGTATTTAGGACATTTAAATTTAGAAGTCTTAAAAAAATAAGATCAAAAACATTCCCACAAAAAGAAAGTTACATATAAAGAAATTTCAAGCCAAAGTTAAATGTATTAATTTTGATTTTAAAAATTCAGACTTATAACATCCAGGAAATTAAATATATTGTAACTATCCATTAACTTGTAACTAGGGGTGTCATTCGGGTCGGGTTGGTCGGGTTCGGGTCACACGGGTCGGGTCGAAGTCAGGTCACGCTTAAAAAAAACATACTCGAACCCGACCCTATTTGAACTCGGGTTGGTCGGGTTCGGGTCAAATCGGGTCGGGTCAAGTCGGGTTCGGGTCTGTGCCATTTATATAATCCCAAAATTTAATTTCTTAAAAAGAATGACTGTCACACAAACCAACTATAACCGATCTCGTAAGAACTTATATTGAACGATAATGTAACTTACAATGAGTTTGACCAGAGTTTTCATATAGAGCAAATTATATTTGCATATGTTTCCTTGTTCCTAGCCTCTCAACGAGTTTGACATTTCGTATCAATAAATTTCTCTTAGCCATTCACAAGAGAATAGTACGTTGCGTACAAGGAATTAAAAGAACATTCTATTTAGTATAGGCATCATAGATGTAAACCATGAACTAGATGAATCTTGTTACTCCATAGATCATTAATATATTATTTTAGAATTGGATAAATCTAACGTAACCTTGATAATATGCGCCATATGACTATATTTTTTATATCAAATTGAATACAAATGGGCCTAAGTACTAGGAATGGACTAATTAATAATTTTGACCTATAATAAATAAAAGCTGAGTACACATACGCACACCACAAAAGGAAAAAAAAAAAAAAAAAAAAAAAACAAACTAGGGTTAGTCGGGTTGACTCGAACCCGAATAGGCAACTATTTTGAACCCGATACCCGACCCTAGTTCGTAATCGGGTTAGTCGGGCTGAACCGATTGACCCGAGTTGGATTTTGGACCCGAGTATCCTTATTCGGGTTCGGGTCGAGATTTATGACACCCCTACTTGTAACAACCCATTAAAGCTTAAAAGTTTAGCTATTTCAAATGTAGATGTAACAAATATTACAAATTCATTTACAGCCCATTATAAATCTATTGTAACCACAAACTAATATTTGTAACATATGAAACTGGAAAAAAAAAATTATTGATTTACATTAAAGACCTATACGAGACTGATGAAATGATCTTGAAGCCAAGTACTTTATTCAAATAACAAGACCGAAAGGCAATATTGGAGGTTCATTTCGTAATATATATAGTGTGGAAAAAAAAACATTTGCTCACCACAAAAATAATCACTGGGTAACCATCGTCGCTCCGCATTGTGCTGGTACCAACAAAAGAAGGAAAAAAGGAATCTAAAACGAAAGAAAGAAAACAAAGCGTTGGAAAACGCGCGAAAATAGTAAACGTCAACTTTTTACTGAAACAAGACCATCACTCTGTACCACATTTTTTTTTAAACTTAATTTCATTAAATCACAACCCTTTAATGGAGTCAAGCCCTGCATCATCTCAATCTTCTTCTATGATCATAATTGGTGTTAAGGACCAGGTAATTAAGGGTTCAATTTTGTTTAAAAGTAATTTAGTGTTTTTTGTTGCAACTATAGAGATCTATGCTTGGTTGCAATGTAGTTGTTTTTTAAGGTTTCATTCAATTCTGTTTTTAAGGTTGTAATGGTTTAGATAATTAGATGCGTGGTGTTTATTTAGTTGGTGTTTGATTAAAAGTGGTCATTTGCTTAATGCAAGTAATTCCAAACAATTAGCAGTTTTGATGGGGTGTTTAGTGTAGGTATGCTTATTTCAGCACTTTATAGTTTACACTTTAAAGGGTGTTTAGAAACTTGCTTATTTCAAATTGCTTATGTTAGGTGCAATGGCTGAACTTGAGCATTTATTTAGGGGGGGGGGGGGGGGGGGGATTTATTTTGAGGGGGCCGAATTGGAGATTTGTTTGTATTATCAACTAAATTATCTTTAAAACCTATAATATTTACACTAGTTGCCGCAACTTATGGGGGCTAGCTGACCCTCCCCTGCCCCTTAAAAGTTCCGCCCTTGGTTAGGTGAACCAAACTTACTTTTTACCTTCATATCGAGGCTAAGACCCTTGATTTAAGTTGAGTTCGATTTAATCGAGGCAAAAAGATTTACAACAAAAGCAAATCAGAACACTAGTTCTTGAAGTACTTATATTTAAGCTGATTATATATATAGGAGAAGCATAAGCAGCCAAACTATGGTTAAAACATAATAAGCTGTTTTGAGTACCCAAGCAAATTATGGTTTATGGTTTAACAACATAATTTGCACAAATAAGCTGTTCTTTTTCATAAGCCATTGCCGAGGAAATTATCTAAAACAGCTTATTTAGCTTATCAGTCATTAATCATTATGCTAGTAAGCATAAGCTAACCGAAACATCCCCTTTGTTGTTATTCTTTTAGCATAATTCTAAATTGTTCTTCAAGATGAAGAGGAATGGTCCAATAAGGAAGATCTGGGCTGCGTTTTGCATGCGGAAGAATCTCAATTCCAGAAGCGTGACCTTCTTATTTAACGGGCACCGTTTACGTGCCGATCAAACCCCCAATGAGGTAAAAAGTTACGAGTCTATTTGTCTTGCAAGTATTTAGTCCATATAGTTGACTGGTGGTATTTGGATCATTTACTCTATTCGTGTCAATTGGATTCTAATGGCGTCTATTGGTTGCTTTGTAGCTTAACATGAACGACCATGATGAAATTGACGCAATGAAGCCGGTGTTAGGCGGATGCTAGTCGTAGGAGAAATTGGCGGCGTGCCAATAATATTAAGCAGTATATGTTATTCAATGTCGTTCTTGACTTGGGTCATATGGTAACCGTTACTCTACGACTAATGTGTTTCTATCTGTTGATAATGTAACTTTGGGCAGGCCATTTATGACCAAATTGTTTTGCAATGAATAGCTGTATGTTTATACATTGTATAATCTGTCGTATGTTGTATTTCATGGGTTGTATCTAACAACGGGCTGAGCTTATTTGTTGGAATTATATAATCATGACATGCACATAAATAAACCAAACACATCAAGTAAGCAAGTGCGGAAGCGTTATAACAAGATCATATAACATGTAATTAATTAATCAATAATAAATAGTAAACATACATTTGTGATTCTAGCCCGAACAAGAATCAAATGCAATCTTCAACTCAAGAACCCTAATTAGGGTTTATGTGGATTGTAAGAATTACCCCTTACCTTTTTGTAATTCAATCCAAGAATCAAACAAAAGTATGTTTGAATCACGTTATTGTACACACGTACTAAAACAAGTTAAAGTAATGCTAGTTTTTAGAATACAAAATTAAACCAAAACCTTTTGTTTAATAAAGAAGATCGATCAACCCTTTAAGGGTGTTTGTTTGATCGACAACAAGAAAACAAGTTTAGGGTTTGTGTGTGTGCACAAGAGATACAAACAATGAATCCCTAAGCCTTGTATATATATAGTGTATGAAACTTGGAGCTCAAGAAAACAAAGGAGGTGCCCTCCTTTTGGGTTGGCCGATCGGAACAAGGCCCAAGGGGGTTCCGGATGCTACTTGACTTACCAATTAATCATACACATTCTTTCATTATATTCGTCTAATGACCATTAATCATTTATCTTAAATATTAAATAATCATTATATATATATATATATATATATATATATATATATATATATATATATATATATATATATATATATATATATATATATATATATATATGTGTGTGTGTGTGTAATAAATAATTAAATATAAACTTTTACATTTAATTATTAAACTTTAACTCTCATACGTAAAGTGTGCAATCCCGTGATCTCGAGTTCGATCCTAACATACGACTACTAAAATAATGTACATAATCTAACAACTCCCACTTGGACATATTTTAATAGTGTAACCACATCGGTTAGCGTCTAGCAACACTTCGATGCCTCTAGTACAATCTTGAGTAAGGCTCCTGGAAAAACCTTTTAATGATTTCTCATTATTATTATCCCTTTGTTTCTAATACCACGTTAATAAGGATATGGATTAAAGTCATTCCTTAATTAACCATTCTGTTTCTCGTTGTTTGTGATTGAGCAAGATTACCAAATCTTCTGAACATATTCAGGGGAGATCTTGGGTGCGGCCACACATACATCTTACCAACCCTACGAGGGCCCCAACAGTATTAAACTCCAAAAATAAATTTGAAGGAACAAATTCTATCTTGACTACAAGCAAAACCCATAAACTTTATAACACTTCCGAAAAAAACCCTTATGACTACCAGTTACGTATAGCGTTAAGTTGTTCCACAAAAATGTACTACATTCATGACACTTATCTTGCATCTCAAGTCTAAGGATAACTTCTCATGATTTACTTAATGACAAGATCCATTAAGTAACATCATGTAGTTGGGATAAGTCCTATATTCGGTATCATTGAATATTATCTGAAATGGCATGACTACGCATCAATATACTTTAAGTATATTATACCAACCTTCAGATTTGTCTTGATTTAATAATATTCTCATATTATTAACTGACAACGGACAATTTAGAATAACATTTATTCATGGATTGAACATACAAATATAGGATACAATATATTATAAATTAAACATACCATGTATTTAAATTTATTATAATAATTGTTTAACATGCCTTATCCAAATACTAAATAGATCAATGCATGATAACTCTTGTTGATGAATTATGTCTCAAGTAATGACATTCATACTTGTTGACAAAACATAAATCATTCAACTTTGATCTATCTGAATTTTAAGAATACTTATTTCAAGAATTCAATTATTGAAGTTCTTATATGTGCATACTCAACTATTTTGATAATGCCACATAATATTTCATAAAATGTGTGACATCCTTAATCACCAATTTATGATAATCAAACTTCCAAACATTTTAAAGTTTGAAGTATTCTTATTCTCTTAATGTATAATGCAACTATGCTCTTATTAAGCACAACTAGTACATATAGCTAAGGATGAAATCCTTACCATAACTAGTATTGAGTGTCATCTCAATTTCATTAGCATCATTGTATGCAACAACAATATGCTATTAAAACTTCCCGTAAACATTAATATCTATTGTGTAATGTTTGACGCTCTTCAAACTTTCAAGTTTGTTGGCTATGACAATTTGCACAACAATTGACCAATTGTTCATTTATAGAATTTGGAAGCTGTTCCAGATTTAAGATGTGATTCTATAGTCAAACATATTCTTTTAGAATATTACACAAGTAATCTAATAACTTTTAATTAGATATTAATATTGACAAATCATCTTGTAATCAAGCATGATACAACAAAACATGCACTAGTACAATCGACGCTTCTCCCGGCGACATTTTTACGCCCTTTCCGTCGACATGTCGACGGAACAATATGTTCTCGTCGACAGGTCGACGGGAACATAACGACAGTTGTGTTTCGTCGGGAACAGCGTTCCCGTCGACAATCGCCGTCGACATTGTGGGTCCCACATCGTTTTTCAGTCAAACGAATTTGCTGTCCGTCAAATTCTTCCCGTCGACATGTCGACGGGAACATATAACTAATTAACGTTTTAATTAATAAATGATAATTAAGTTTTATATTATTCCGTCGACATGTCGACGGCATCATTAAACCAAAAATATTGGTTATTTAATGATGCCGTCGACATGGCGACAACATACTAATAAAAACAATATTCATTTTTTAATTATGCCGTCGACATGTCGACGGCGTAATTAAATAACCAATATTTTTTGGTTTAATGATGTCGACGACATCATTAATAACATCCTGCTAACAGCTGGCTGCAAATATAGCAATTTTCCAGATTTTTTCCGGATTTTCCGGAAAAAATCTACCAAAACCTGTAACTGTAATGGCACCTATAACCACTCAATATCAACATGTCCTAAACGTATAACTCGCCATCAGCTAAAACACTTGCAAAATATCGCTAAACACCCTCAAAATGCATAAAAACATATAAAGTCTACAAAACGGGGTGTGGTAATATCTAAACCTAGCTGCCATATCCACAAATGTTTTAATATCCGCGACGTTCAAGTCGCCAAAAGGTTAAACTATACAATACTAACATATGGGTCGCCAAAATATTGTTTCAAGCATAAGTACAACACAAAATACCCAAGTTTGTACCTCTACATCACAAATCACTCATGCTCATCAGCAGAACCCTCATCATCGCCAGAACCATCCTCATCGCCTCTGCGACTCCCGCTCCCTCCAGCTGAGCCACTACCTCCAGCGCCTTTGCCCGAGCCATCCACGTTGATGAGGCGAAAATTGAACCACTTTTAGGGGGTCATTTAAGCCCGGAATTGAATTTATTTGATCAAATATTGCCCTAAATCGTTCCTTTTGTGATTTTAGGTACTTTGGGAGAGAAATCTGGAAAAGGAAGCAATTCGGACGTTTTTGGAGCATAAAAGTGAAGAAAACGCCAAAGTCTTAATTTTCCTTGCTGAGAACAGTAGGTGACGGCGTCAAGAGCAACATCCTGACGGCGTCAAGAGGAAAAACCATGACGACCCAGTGGAATCATGAAGGCGTCACAAAGTAGAGCGTCAAGAGTTAAATGCGTGACGGCCTAATACATGACGGCGTCAAATGTAGATCAAGGCAGTCCGAGAATTATTTTGGCGGCGAGGTGACGGCGTCACAAGATTTGTCTTGACGCCGTCAGACCCTATTCCCTATATATAGTTTTCTAATTTTTACATTAAAAGAGGAGGAGTTTTGGAGAAACCCTAGCTACGAACTTGGTGCGAATTTTACAGGTTTTTCAAGGGTTCTAAGCCCTTGATACCTTTCATGTGTAATTAAGATAAGTGTTCTTTTAATTCAATCAATATGTCTATGTGTTGGTTGTCTATATCTTGTTCTTGTCTTAATTCCATCATGCTAGGCTAAATCTATCTTGTGTTTGCTTGGATCTAATGAAACCTAGATGTTAATTATGTGTTGATTACTTGTTTATAATTGTTGTGGATGAATGAATTTGATGTTAGGCTTAAGAAAACTGGCAGATCTCCGAATGGTAACATGCTTGAACGTCTTAGGAAACATGAACCGATATGCACTAGGTCTTTATTGGTCGTATTTAATGCATGAGCCACTGTTTATAATCCCTATAGTTGTGCTGGGCATGGTACAGGAGGAGATAAGAGCTCATAGAATTGGGGAGTTAAGTGCGTCACCCCATGAATGGTATTAAGGAATACAACCCGTCATCCATGCAACTATAACAAGTAATTAACATGTAAAAGATGTCTAGGGAGTAGTGAAATCTAAGTAAACACATTTTCTCCACTTATTGCTCACAACCTTAGTATAATTTAGTTAATTTTCATTTCTAGTATTTTATTTTGATTGCATCTTTAGTATTGGGTTAGTTGACTAGCAACTAATTCCGCCCAAATCCTTCAAACCCGAGATTTTTACTTGCTTTCTAGAAAATATAAAAATACAAAAAGAATCATCCTTCATCTCTAGAACTAGTATTTAGGTTTTCTAATCCTAGCGACATTATTCCTTGCTGAACGATCAATCCCCCGGTACTTTTCACTATACTATACTACAACGATCAGGTACACTGCCTGGTGGGGGTTGTAAGCTTCTCAAGATCCCTTGAGAGGTAAAGCCTGGTGCGATTCCCACGTATCAAGTTTTTGGCGCCGCTGCCGGGGAATAGTTATTGTCTAGGTTAGAATCTCTTTTTATTAGGTCTACTTGCTAGATTCCTTTCTAGTAAGATTTTATTTTTATTTTTTGGTTTTCTTTAGTCTATCTTATTTCTTCGTGTCTTTGTTCGTAACCTTTACCATCCGACATCATGGAAGGTGGTAACATCTTTGAACCTATCATCCCACCACAGCAAAACCCACCGATAGAACCCCTTAGGCCCCGAACCTTAGGAGAGTATTTCCGACCCAGCCACCAAGGCTACCGAAACACCATTGAGCTCACCGGAGCCAATGTGACCCCCTTGCGATCCGACACCATCCGGTTGGTGCAAAGCGGATGTGCATTCCATGGACTTCGTTCCGAAGATCCAAATCAACATCTTAAGGACTTCCTCAAAATCGTAGATTCCATAGACCTAGATGTTGCAACTAGAGAGACAACCCGATTACGCCTATTCCAATTCTCTCTACGGGATCAAGCTAGTCAATGGCTTGAGCGTTTACCCGCGGGATCCATCACCACATGGGATGATCTCACCACTCGTTTCCTTGCTCAATGTTTCCCACCGGGGAGAACTACTAAGCTTAGAAATGACATCTTGATGTTCCAACAACGTCAAAATGAAACTCTCTATGAAGCATGGACTCGTTTCAAGGACTTACTTCAAAAAGTCCCTCATCATGGCATAGATCTTTGGCTCCAAGTCCAAATCTTTTATGACCATATCGATCTCTCCACGAGGCGAACCATTGACCAATCGGCTGGTGGTAAGCTACGTGATCTAAGTGCGGAACAATCATGGGAACTCATAGAAGATCTTGCTCTCTATGACAACGAAAGTTGGAATGATCCCCGTGATTTAAACAAAACGGTCAAGGCAATATCTTTGCCTTCAAATAACTCTAGCACTCCCAACCGTAGGATCATGAAACTTGAGGATCAAGTCAAGTTTCTCATGAAATCTTACGAAGCTCCTAAGCCTTCAAGCCAAGTGAACAAAATCACTTCTTCATGCGAATTATGTAGTGGTCCCCATGACACTCGTGATTGTGTGGAACTCCCCGGAACAGCTTTCGCGGACTACGCATCCACGCGTACCGACGGAGCGAGAGATAAGTGGTACACTTTCAAGCCCGAGCCAAACCCTTATGGTGATTCCTACAACTCCTCTTGGAAAAATCACCCAAACCTTAGGTGGAAACAAAATCAACCCAATTCTTCCAATCCGCCTAATCGTTACCAACCAAACGGTCCACCCTCCGACCGTACTTTCAACAACAATCCTTCTAACAACTATGGTAGTACCAACAATCTTGAAGGATTGATGTCTAAGTTCATGGCATCTCAAGAAGCTCGCATAGCTAGGTTTGAAACCGAATTCAACCAACAACAAACTGAGATGACCAATAAGATAGACAACTTGTTGAAAGCCCTCAACCATCAAGCGTTAGCCACACCTAGGAAGGACACTAGGGATACCAATAGCGGGATCCAAGTTAAGGACCCCTCATCATCTAAACATGTCCACTTTGTCAACGTTGTCACCGTTAAACCAAAAGATAAGAATATAGAAGAAAATGACAAAGATGAAGTAGAAACCGAGACTAGGGGTGAAATTAGGGAAGTTGAGGTTAAAAAAGAAGAGGAATTAGAAGAGGTAGAGCCTATAGAAAAGTACTTTGATAAGTTGCCTACCAAGGAAGAACGGGAATATCACAAGGATTTATTCAATGATCCCGAGACACCATATATCCTTGGTTCACCTCTTATTAAAGTAGGAGATCCCTCTAACATCAACATACCATGCAACATTGGGCATATGCATGTATGGAAAGCCTATATAGATCCTAGGTCTCCTATAAACATCATGACTAGGACCTATTATAATTGGGTAATGAAAAAGCAACTCGATTTTAGGATGATGCCTAATAGAAACCTCATAAGTAATTTTGTAGGGAGAGTGAAAGGATTACATGTGATTATTGGTAATTTCACTTATGAGATCGACTTTGTGATAGTGGAGGATATTCGTCCAGTGATAGATAATTGCCTAAGTCAAGTAGTGTTAGGAAAACCCTTTGTTGAAGCCACTAAGATGAGTCATGATCCAACTTTATGGATAGTTAGATTCAAGAAAGAGAATGATGAGATTGCTTATCAAATGCCCTATAAGATTGAACAATACCGCCTTCTCTCTAATTTCGAAAAAGAACACAAACAAGCGGTTTACTATAGGAATGAGGAGGATAGACGTAGGGGAGTTGAATATGTTATGAGTAAAATGCTTGGTTTCTATAAAGAATGCTTGCAACTAGGTCCGGAATACAAAACTGGTTTAGAAGACGACCTAGAGAGTGGAACCAACGATGAGGTCACGTAGTAACCCATGGCCTTGAGTCTAGCTACAAGACTCGTAAATAAAGAAAAGCGCTTCTTGGGAGGCAACCCATGCTTTGTGTGATTTTCATTTTATTTGTTTGTTATTTGCTTCCGTATGCATGCTTTATTTTTATTGTTGGTAGATCATGTTTCTAAATTACAAAGTGGAAAATACTTTACTTTGTTGTTTGGCCTAGTCTTAACTCCACCCTAGAAGTATTTTTGCAAAAGATAAGTGTAAGGGGAAACCCTAAATATGTTTTTAAGAAACAAACCGATCATGATTCTCCACAATTTTAAATGAACATGTATATTCGTATTTGTTAGAGTCAAATGCTTGTATTGAGTCATAATGAAGTTTTGAAGGATTTTCCAGGAAGTAGGACCAAGTTTTTTCAGAAATTTTCCGGAAACTTAACATAAGAATTTCTGCAGGTCAATCCTGACGGCGTCAAGAGTTAACTCTTGATGGCGTCACGTGTAAAAATCTGGAAATTTTACCAGTTTTGTTTTTCTAACGGAGTCTTATGGTTTTTGTGAATTATTAAGTTTTATAATCTCCAGGAAATCTACAAACTTCATTCCACAAGCATTATATCTTACTTTGTTTTCTAGGATTTAGTAACTTATATAGGATGCCGCCGATTTTATGCGAGGTTGTTTTGTCTATTTTCTCAGGATTTACAGGTTATGTTTGACAAGAAGATGATTTACATTCTGGAAGGGAAGCTTTGATTGTTCATTTTCTTGGAGGAAGATCTAACCTGGTCACCTTATTATCCATACCCAGCGAATCAGGGGAGTATTTGATTTCATTTGTTTTACTTATTTCACTTTTACATTCTTTACTTGAACATTGGGGACAATGTTCATCTTAAGTGTAAGGGGAGGGTAAAATGATGATACCTTACATGTACACTTTCGCTTGAGTTTGTTTTGTTTAATGGTAGATGTGTAATAAAACTATGAGAAATACTTGTTAGTGTAATTTTAGCGCCAAATTTAAATTTTTTTACAACATTTAGGAGTGAAGCTTTAGCCTTAGCAAGCGTCTCATGGATAGGAGATTGTATGACTAGCACATAACCGTATATTCAGAAAAATTTTCCACCCAAAAATGTGAGGTTCGCCTTTAGATTTGATAGGAAAAGCATTTATTATTAGTGCTTATGAGTGTACCGGTAGCATTTAGATTCTAGAACTTGCGTTAGTGATGCATCCCGAGACCGCTAGTGAGACTACATTCGTGTAGTAGGATTTACTACATGATAAGAGGCATTAGGATCACCCTTGTGTTAAACCCGTATTATAATTACTTGACCATTTAAGTCATATTACTTGGCTAGTTAAGTCAACTAATTTTTCCCACACCCTTAGCGTTGTACTCATTTTTAGTACACGAAACCCCTAGTACACCCCTCCGAGCCTATCTTTTCGTTTCTAACTTTAAGCATTTTACTTAAAGAAAGAATTTGTTACACCCCACTTAAATGTACACCTAAATCGCCTTAGCCTTCCGTGTATGCACTCATTTTTAGTGCATTATTGTTATTTGTTAAACCCTAAGTTAACTTTCTAATTGATTACATGGTTGCTAAGTCGAGTCATATCCTTGTACATATTGTTTTGAGACGATTAGGACTCATGGGTAAGTACTTATTTTATGGAGTAATGGGGAAGAACATCATATATTACCCCCATATGTGCGTTAATCTTAAAAGTGCTCCAAGTGTTTTAATTTTCTTAATTCGAGTCATTAGATTAGTTTATTGTAAAGTATGTAAAAATTCAAGTGTAAGGGGAATTTACATTCCCTATGATGTATTATTTTGGATGGTAGGGTAAGAGTGTCTGAAAAAAAAAAAAAAAAAAAAAAAAAACGAAAAAAAAACCGAAAAAAAGAAGAAAAGAAAATATATATATATATATATATATATATATATATATATATATATATATATATATATATATATATATATATATATATATATATATATATATATATATATATATATATATATATATAGAAAATGAAAAAGAGAAAAAACATACGGACTACCATCCCGTTTTATTCTATGTTTATTTTATGTTTTTGTTATTTTTTTCATTTAATTAGCTTAAGTCGAGTCTAGTCTTGGCTTAGCAACGCCATATTGTACATGTAATTAACAAGATTGTTAGCTCGCCACCAGTAAAACTTCCTTTATCCAACAAAACCGTGTATTTCATATCCCTATATCTAACGTTACAACCCTTTAAAAGACCTCTTTGATAGTTTATCCTAGGTGCTTACGCCATGTGGTGGAGGTTTGATCCTTTCCCAAGCCTATGGTAATCTATTTTGCTATGACAGGTAGTGAGAGATATCTTCCATTTCCATAATGTTATATCACTTTATTACACCCGAGAGATGTGAGTATCTAAACACTATTTGTGAGGTGCTAGTGTATGACCTCCGTGCTTGTCTTTGGTCTTTTGTGGAACGATTATTTGTTGTAATTACTTTTATGTTAGTGTTAAATGACCTCTAACTTGTCTTTTGATTAGAATAAAAGCATATTTGCTTGAGGACAAGCAAATCTCAAGTGTAAGGGTATATGATAAGGCGAAAAATGAACCACTTTTAGAGGGTCATTTAAGCCCGGAATTGAATTTATTTGATCAAATATTGCCCTAAATCGTTCCTTTTGTGATTTTAGGTACTTTGGGAGAGAAATCTGGAAAAGGAAGCAATTCGGACGTTTTTGGAGCATAAAAGTGAAGAAAACGCCAAAGTCTTAATTTTCCTTGCTGAGAACAGTAGGTGACGGCGTCAAGAGCAACATCCTGACGGCGTCAAGAGGAAAAACCATGACGACCCAGTGGAATCATGAAGGCGTCACAAAGTAGAGCGTCAAGAGTTAAATGCGTGACGGCCTAATACATGACGGCGTCAAATGTAGATCAAGGCAGTCCGAGAATTATTTTGGCGGCGAGGTGACGACGTCACAAGATTTGTCTTGACGCCGTCAGACCCTATTTCCTATATATAGTTTTCTAATTTTTACATTAAAAGAGGAGGAGTTTTGGAGAAACCCTAGCTACGAACTTGGTGCGAATTTTACAGGTTTTTCAAGGGTTATAAGCCCTTGATACCTTTCATGTGTAATTAAGATAAGTGTTCTTTTAATTCAATCAATATGTCTATGTGTTGGTTGTCTATATCTTGTTCTTGTCTTAATTCCATCATGCTAGGCTAAATCTATCTTGTGTTTGCTTGGATCTAATGAAACCTAGATGTTAATTATGTGTTGATTACTTGTTTATAATTGTTGTGGATGAATGAATTTGATGTTAGGCTTAAGAAAACTGGCAGATCTCCGAATGGTAACATGCTTGAACGTCTTAGGAAACATGAACCGATATGCACTAGGTCTTTATTGGTCGTATTTAATGCATGAGCCACTGTTTATAATCCCTATAGTTGTGCTGGGCATGGTATAGGAGGAGATAAGAGCTCATAGAATTGGAGAGTTAAGTACGTCACCCCATGAATGGTATTAAGGAATACAACCCGTCATCCATGCAACTATAACAAGTAATTAACATGTAAAAGATGTCTAGGGAGTAGTGAAATCTAAGTAAACACATTTTCTCCACTTATTGCTCACAACCTTAGTATAATTTAGTTAATTTTCATTTCTAGTATTTTATTTTGATTGCATCTTTAGTATTGGGTTAGTTGACTAGCAACTAATTCCGCCCAAATCCTTCAAACCCGAGATTTTTACTTGCTTTCTAGAAAATATAAAAATACAAAAAGAATCATCCTTCATCTCTAGAACTAGTATTTAGGTTTTCTAATCCTAGCGACACTATTCCTTGCTGAACGATCAATCCCCCGGTACTTGTCACTATACTATACTACAACGATCAGGTACACTGCCTGGTGGGGGTTGTAAGCTTCTCAAGATCCCTTGAGAGGTAAAGCCTGGTGCGATTCCCACGTATCACACGTGCTGAGAACCCGCCTGACTAACATACTCGTTCCATCGCGGGTTGGACGAGATAAAACCTGTCACCAAATCAATCTGCGCCTTCAAGGCCTTACGCTCTTCAGCATCTGTCCGGCTCTTCTCCTCGGCCTCAGCAATCTTCTTCTCGGCCTCAGCAAGCTTTTTCTCCATCTCGGCGTATTCTGAAAATGAAGTAATCAAAATTTAAAAACATCTATTGCAATACTTAATAATTTGAGTCATGATCGAGTAATATATAATTAATATATTATCAAACTGTACATACCTGGAGGTGGAGACGGGGTGTATAGTAACGGTGGCCTTTTCAGCCCGGGTACGACCCTACCCCGTCCGGCGATGTGGCCCCGCTGCTTGCCCTTCAAAACCATCGCAAGTATCTGCTCCTCCGTGTACGCCACCCCTTCCGGCGTATTCGCTCCGAGATCTCTTAGCCGAACCATCTCTTCCTATTTAATTGAGAAAAAAATTGAGAAAATTTATATATATATATATATATATATATATATATATATATATATATATATATATATATGTCAGGTTAATTACAAGATTATGTTTCAATGAATCATTAAAGTGCATGTTTGGGGAAATAAATAAATAAATTAATAAATAATAAATTAATAAAAAAAAAAAAAAAAAAAATACTTACATATTGAACCCGAGCCTCATCCTGCAACCACGTACCATCATTGTCGCAGTGTGTGTCGTGAAACGACTGGACGAGTGACGGGTATTGTTTGTCCTTGCTGTTCTGAAACTGTATATACACATGCATATATATAAGATGAAACAAATTAAAAATGACAAATCAAATACCATATTTATTTTTATTAAACTTAAATACTTTTATAAAATTAAAATTAATTACTTTTATATAATTATAATTAAATAATTTTATAAAAATAAAATACTTTTATAAAAATAAAATGTGTCTTACATAGTCGTGGCGAAAAGCGCCCAATGACTTGGAACCGTGGCGGCTGTACACCTTCAACTTCTTTCGGTTATCCTTGTTCACAGCAGCACGCTTCAGGTTCTTCTCCTTCATGTAAAACTTGATATGCTCCTCCCACACAGATGGCTCGATGTTCGGAGAAGGGTTTCTTCGTATCTCATTGATGCGTGGGAATTGCACCAGGCTTTACCTCTCAAGGGATCTTGAGAAGCTTACAACCCCCACCAGGCAGTGTACCTGATCGTTGTAGTATAGTATAGTGACAAGTACCGGGGGATTGATCGTTCAGCAAGGAATAGTGTCGCTAGGATTAGAAAACCTAAATACTAGTTCTAAAGATGAAAGATGATTATTTTTGTATTTTTATATTTTCTAGAAAGCAAGTAAAATCTCGGGTTTGAAGGATTTGAGCGGAATTAGTTGCTAGTCAACTAACCCAATACTAAAGATGCAATTAAATTAAAATACTAAAAATGAAAATAAACTAAATTATACTAAGGTTGAGAGCAATAAGTGGAGAAAATGTGTTTACTTAGATTTCACTACTCCCTAGATATCTTTTACATGTTAATTACTTGTTATAGTTGCATGGATGACGGGTTGTATTCCTTAATACCATTCATGGGGTGATGCACTTAACTCCCCAGTTCTATGAGCTCTTATCTACTCCTATGCCATGCACAACACAACCATAGGGATCCGAAACTGTGGCTCATGCATTAAATACTACCAATAAAGACCTAGTGCATATCGGTTCATGTTTCCTAAGACGTTCAAGCATGTTACCATTTGGAGATCTGCCAGTTTTCTTAAGCCTAACATAAAATCATTCATCCAAAACAACTACAAACAAGTAATCAACATATAATTAACATCTAGGTTTCATTAGATCCAAGGAAACACAAGAAAGTCTAGCCTAACATAGTGGAATCAAGACAAGAACAAGATATAGACAACCAACACATAGACATATTGATTGAATTAAAAGAATACTTATCTCAATTACACTTGAAAGGTATCAAGGGTTTAGAACCCTTGAAAAACCTGTAAAATTCGTACCAAAATCGTGGCTAGGGTTTCTCCCAAAACTTCTCTCTTTTTATGTGAAAAACTAGAAAACTATATATAGGAAAATAGGGATGACGGCGTCAAGAACAAGTGTGTGACGCCGTCATCTCGCCGCCAAATACTTCCTCGGACGGCCTTGATCTACTTCTGACGCCGTCGAGCCTAGGCCGTCACACAAATTACTCTTGACGCCCTGTTGTGTGACGCCGTCACCAACTACGGATTTTTATTCTTGATGTCTGACGCCGTCAGGAATTAACTCTTGACGCCGTCAGGTACTGTTCTCAGCATGGAAAATAGAGACTTTGCCGTTTTCTTCACTTTTATGCTCCAAAAACGTCCAAAATGGCTTCTTTTCCAGAATTCACTCTCCAAGTACCTAAAATCACAAAAGGAACGATTTAGGGCAATATTTGATCAAATAAATTCGATTCCGGGCTTAAATGACCCCCTAAAAGTGGTTCATTTTTCGCCTTATCACTCATCCACTTTTTCAGGCCCACCCGGCACGTCGAAGTAAGCCCTCTTCATCGTGCCCTTGTTGTCGGAACATAGTTACTGAACCATGCGCGGTGGGGCCCAACATGAGTAAACGTCCTCTGATCACGATACTCGAACTCGATCGTTTGCCAGCCCGATCTAGTCACGGCTTTCCTGAGGTCTACGTTCTTGTTGTCTTCACGGACCTGTGCCCTGCCGCCATCCCGACCTCCACCCATGCCGCCACCTTGTCTCGCTCTACCTCCTCGTCGAGGTTTTTGTGACGAACCTACAATTTAAGTGAGTGAAAACGTTATAAAATAACAAGTAACAAAATTCAAATTATCAAGTTTAAGTTTCTTACCACTACGGTGACCGCTAGTAATCGAACGATAAGGGGGTGGTGGGTCATCGGCACCGTCACCACCGTGACCTCGCGCTACTGCTGCCATCTGTAAAAGTACAAGTTGAATTAACATATAGAAATTCGGGAACAAATTAACATAAGCATGCACACATTCAAATACATACACATTCAAAATAAATATACACATTTAAACAATCCATAACAATTTCATTCAAATAAGCTAAGTGTCGTTTTACAAGTTACAATTTAAGATCAATCTGCTACATCTACATCACTATCATAAACAGCATCAGTCGCATCTTCAACTTCATCATCAGAATTGTTTGCATCAGAGTCTGCTAAATCATAAGGATCGTCGTCCTCATCATCAATAAATTCATCGTCGTCATCAACATGAATGATTGGTGGTGGTGCCTCAACTAACGTTGATCGACCATCGATATTTAAGGTTTCAAATGCCAAATCATTCAAATTAGCAGACAGTTGGAGATTCGATGAGTTGTTGCCATGTATCACATCATCATCGTCTTCTGCCACAATGACATCCCAGGTTGTGTTGTGATTCACTTCTTGGACGACCTTCCAATGGAGTGGTCGTCTGGCAGGATCTTCAAGGTAGAAGACTTGTTTTGCTTGTGTTGCGAGAATGTAAGGTTGATCTTCAAACGCTGTGCTACATGCCCAAATTTGTGTCATGTTGTTTCTAGTGTTATAACGTTCGACTCTACCTCTTTTGACCAAGTCGAACCACTTAACTCGAAACAGCACAACTTTGAACTGGGTATACGCGAACTCCAGAATTTCTTCTAGCTGACCATAATACATTTCTCCTTCCTTCTCGCCAGGAGAACAAATTCCGCTGTTCTGAGTTGTACGTTTTACATCGCGGCTGTGTACAACAAACTTTACACCGTTGACTACGCAAGAGTGAACTGAGGTTGCGATCGATAATGGTCCACAAGCCAAAGCGAATAAGTCGGGAGTACAACTTGGGTCATTGTCTGTGTAAAGTTTACCGATCTATGAACAAAGATAAGAATAGATGGAGATGAGTAATATATATAGTCGTTATTTATACAAGAAAATACATATAATAAGTTTACCTTCGTTTCAAACCATCTAGGAAATTCTTGTTGCATGTCGCTATCAGGATGTTCACTGAAAATGGACATGATATTAGAATTAATCGAAAAGATAACTTGGGAAAAAGAAATTTCAAAATAAAAACGCGTACCTCTCGAACTCGTTCATGTACGCGTCCATCTCAGGACTGTTGTGAAGTACATACCATATCACTTTCTTCATTTCTTGGAGACCTAACTGAAATCACTTGTTGGGCGAGGACAGCACTGAGATGCAGTGGGACGATTAAATTTCGTCCCAATTTTGCCCCGAAAATAACGATAACAAAAAGTTAATGCTTCGTCTGCAACATAACCCTCCGCTATTGAACCTTCCGGCTTAGCTTTATTTCGTACATAGTGTTTTAGATTCTTCATGTATCTTTCAAATGGATACATCCACCGAAATGAAACAGGCCCGCCTTCAAGAGCCTCTTCAGGTAAATGCATAACCAAGTGAATCATAATGTCAAAAAAAGGAGGAGGATATATTTGCTCGAGACTGCACAAAATTTTGATCAACTGGTCTTTAGCTTTCACCATGTCATTCACCATCAAAGTTCGGGCACAAATTTGCTTAAAAAATGAACAAAGCTCGATTAATGGTGTATAAGTCGGTGTGTCCAAGTATTGCTGAAGTCCATAAGGAAGTAACCGTTGCATCATTATATGACTGTCATGAGACTTCATGCCCGTTATATTGTTATCATCTTTGGTCACTTTCGACTTGAACTTGGATCCGAACCCATCTGGCAGTTTAATTGTTTTGATGTATTGACAGTACAGTTTTCTTTTATCGGGTGTGAGGGAGTACTTAGCTTGAGGCTTCGAGCACTTCCCGTTTTGTTTGTTTCCGAGCCACAACTTCTGTCGAATGCCCAAAGCTTGCAAGTCTTGTCTTGCCTTAGCGGTGTCTTTAGATTTGTCATTCATTAACAAAGTTTTCAAGATACTCTCCAACACATTTTTTTCGATATGCATGACATCTAAATTGTGTTTTAGAGAAAGAGAAGACCAATATGGAAGCTCATAGAAAATAGACCGTTTAGTCCAGTTCAGTTCGGATGTAGTATTACGTTTTATTTTCCCACCCCATAATCTGGATGTTTCCCCGGCAAACGTGTGGGCAATATCGCAAGTTGAGCCAAGATATCAGCCGGAGTATATTTTTTAGGAGGATCTCTAGTATCAGTTGCACCATTGAATGTATTACGGTCACTCCTCCATTTATGGTTTTTTTTAAGAATCTTCTATGGCCAACATAAGCTGTTTTGCTTATCACACGCGTAGCCGGAGTGTCTGCTTTGCATGTAGGGCATGCATAGTAACCTTGCCCACTCCAACCAGACAAACTACTACGAGCAGGAAAATCATTGATGGTCCATAAAAGCATCGCTCTCATGTGGAAATATTTTCCTGTAACAGCGTCCAAAGTCAAGACACCTGGTTTTTTTCCATAATTCTTGAAGGTCATCAATCAAAGGCTTTAAGTAAACATCAATGTCCTTCCCCGGTGATTTAGGGCCAGGAATCAACAACGTCAGCATCAAAGTAGTCTCTTTCATGCATAACCACGGAGGCAAGTTGTATGTTGTTAATATAACTGGCCACATGCTATAAGTCTGACTAAGGTTGCCGAACGGATTGAAACCATCAGCAGCCAACCCCAATCGAACGTTTCTCGGTTCGTTAGCAAAAGCCGAATATTTACCGCTGTCAAACTTCTGCCATGCGTCACCATCAACCGGGTGTTGCATCATACCGTTTACCTTAGACTTTCCAGTAGCATGCCAAGTCATATGTTTTGCGGTGTGAATAGACTTGTACAAACGTTGTAGTCTAGGAATGATAGGAAAGTAACGCAACACCTTGTTAGGAACTTTCTTCCCCGTTGTGTTCTTGTCTTTCCATCTACTCGTTTTACAGACCGGACAATACTCCAAATCTTGGGCACCAGTCCCCCGATATAAAAAGCAATCATTTTCACAAGCATGTATCGACTCATACCCTAACCCGACCTTTTTAAATGATTTTTTATAGCAGAGTAGGACGGTGGGAGATTGTAACCTAACCTGGGAGGAAATACCTCCTGGAGAAATTTTAGCGTATTGTTAAATGAAGTATCACTCCATTTACCGCTGACCTTGAGATGCGTAAACTTTGACATAAAATCCAAGGTTGTCATAAAGTCACAACCCGGGTAAAGAGGTTGGGTGGAACTGGCAAGTAACTCTTCGTACTCGTTATGTATAGAAGGTGTCGTTGCTGGAGCTGGCTCGTTACTTGTCTCGCCAATATTTGGAGGAGTTGGCTCATTTTGTTCATTATTTAGAGGAATATCAAAAATATCATTAAGGCACGCACACATGTCACTCATCTCACATTGTGTTGTGTTATCTTCTATAGGAAGAGGATCCGGTTCAACGTGTTCACGCCATTGTGTATAAGTTGGGTCCCACCCATTTTGGCTTATGTGTCTTTTAAGTAAGTCAAGAGATACCCATGGAACATTACAACAAAAACGACATGGACATTTTATGTTGCCGTAACTATTCAATAACGGCTTGCAATGTTCAATGAATGCGGCAAGACCATCAAAAAACTCTTTTGAAACACGACTGTCTAAACGGGTCCAACTCTTATCAAGTATCATAACTGCATATTGTTTTGTTCAACTCTAAGTTATTACACATTCAAAATATTCGACACATAAACACATATAACCATGGAATTATTACGAGTTGTTTTGTTCACCTAGTGCAACTATGGAAGGCAATCCTAACCCACTCTTTGAATGATTCATCTCATAAATGAATGCGTATAACTGATTTACTATCTGAGAAAATTTTGGCAGCATTTCCCCTCAACTCCCCAAATATGTGCATTAAAGACATATTCGTAGGAGTAAAGGAGAAACACTGTCGAAATCATCTTAAATAGTAAATCAATTATACGCATCCATATCCTAAATGAGACAAAACATTCAAAAAGCAGTCCCAAACAGGGGACTTTCCGAAATTAATTTCTAATAAATTAATTTCTAATAAATTAATTTCGGACGGGTTTTCTATAGGATGATTAACTTCGGACGGGGACTTTCCGAAATTAATCACTAAAATCCTAAAACATTCACAAAAGTCTAACAATAACACACAAAGCATATATTTTAAGTTAAACAATTAATAGCATATATTTTAAGTTAAACAATTAGAATATAAACAATTGTTTGGTTTTCGGCTTATGTTTCATAAGCTTATTTTTTGTGACTTATTTTTGAAACTATTTTGTTTATTTTGAAACTTATTTTTTGTGACTTATTTTTTAAACTATTATGAAACATAATCCGAAAACTAAACAATTAATAGAAAGATATCAAATATATCTAAGGGGTTGTGTGTTTAGGCTTATATAACGGGCTTATGGCTTATTTGGTTTTCGGCTTATGTTTCATAAGCTTATTTTTTGTGACTTATTTTGAAACTATGTAAGGTAAAAAGTTTCAAAATAAGCCATAAAAATTTAGCTTATGAAACATAAGCCGAAAACCAAACAAGCCATAAGCCCGTTATATAAGCCGAAACTATTTTTTATATAGTTACTAACCAAACTATTTTTTTCTTTCTTTTACTAGTTCAATACCAAGTCCCCCAAGGTGCTATTTGCACCGTGGGTACACAATGAGCACAACCGACCTTGGTTGTGTCGTTAAAAAAAACCAAACAACTAACCAAACGCAATATCCTACTTAATACTTAATCCGTAAACTAATACTTAATCACATTTCACAATCCGCAACAATCCCTTTTATATCAAAACCTAATATACTAACCAAACGCTACGGGATACGAAACTACAACAAAGCATAAATATGAAAAAAAAATTAAAAAAAAAAGGAATACATACCGTCTCGACTACTGTATCGGCTGTGGTCTCGGCTGTGGTATCGGCTGTGGCTCGGCTGTGGCTCAGCTGTGGCTCGGCTGTGGTCTCGTCTTGGGCTCGGGCTATAATAAAAGAGATGCAATATAATGGTTATATCAAAATTAAAAAAAAAAAAAAAAAAAACTGGTGTCGTCGACATGTCGTCGGGATACCAAAAGTTAATAAAAAAAAATAAAACGAGGCTCTCACCCTGCTGTCTTGGTTGTCTCGGCTCTCACCCTCGGCTCTGACTCTTGGCTCTCACCTGCTGCTACTGTATAAAAAAAATAATAACAAAAATTAACAATAATAATAACAATTTTATTAACAAAATTTAATAGCAATTTTATTAACAATAATAATAACAATTTTTAAACAAATTTATTAACAAAATTTTATTAAAAATTAACAAAATTACCTGTGGTGGATCTGTGAAGAAGAAGAAGTGGGGAAGAAGAAGAATTAAATAATGGAGGGGTAGAGGAGAGAATTAAATAATGGAGGGGTAGAGGAGGAGGAGGAGGTGCACAGTGGTGCGAGTGTCGGAGCTGTGGTGGTGCGGTGAACAGGTGGTGGAGCTGTGGTGGAGGTGGTATAATGTGGTTGGGGTGGAGGTGGTATAATGTGGTTGGGGTGGAGGAGTGGTGGAGAGGTAATCGCCGGCGAGGGGGAGGAGTGGTTTTTTGTTTTTTTTTTCTAAGTCTGATAATAGTTGAGACCAGATCTGGTTATGTGTATACTTTTATATTCCCGTCGACATGTCGACGGGATTCTAAAGTTATTTTGTCGTTTACGTTTGGCGGGGCGTATTAAATTTCCACGAAATTTTTGGCGGTAATATTACCGTCGACATGTCGACGGGAAAATAACTTTTATAATAAATACTTTTATAAAATATTAAAAAATAAGTTTTATAAAATTACTTTAATATAATTAATAAAATTTATTTATTATAAATACTTTTATAAAATATTAAAAAATAAGTTTTATAAAATTAATAAACTAAATTTATATAATTAAAAAAACTTATTTATTATAAATACTTTTATAAAATTAAAAATATATATATATATATATATATATATATATATATATATATATATATATATATATATATATATATATATATTTAAAATTGATTACTTATATTATAATTAAAAAAATAATTTATTAAAATATAAAATAAATAATAATTAGAATATCACAAAATACTAAATCCCAACCATTAGTATTTTGTTATACACGATATGTTAAACGAACGATTTGAGATGCAATGGTTATACAGGAGATGTTAAACGAACGAGTCGAGATGCAATGGTTATACATGAGATGTTAAACGAACGAGTCGAGATGCTATGGTTATACACGAGATGTTAAACGAACGAGTCGAGATGAAATGGTTGTACATGGGATGTTAAACGAACGAGTCGAGATGCTATGGTTATACACGAGATGTTAAACGAACGAGTCGAGATGCAATGGTTATACATGAGATGTTAAACGAACGAGTCGAGATGCTATGGTTATACATGAGATGTTAAACGAACGAGTCGAGATGCAATGGTTATACATGAGATGTTAAACGAACGAGTCGAGATGCTATGGTTATATATGAGATGTTAAACGAACGAGTTGAGATGCAATGGTTATACATGAGATGTTAAACGAACGAGTCGAGATGCTATGGTTATACATGAGATGTTAAACGAACGAGTCGAGATGCAATGGTTATACATGAGATGTTAAACGAACGAGTCGAGATGCTATGGTTATACATGAGATGTTAAACGAACGAGTCGAGATGCAATGGTTATACATGAGATGTTAAACGAACGAGTCGAGATGCAATGGTTATACATGAGATGTTAAACGAACGAGTCGAGATGCTATGGTTATACATGAGATGTTAAACGAACGAGTCGAGATGCAATGGTTATACATGAGATGTTAAACGAACGAGTCGAGATGATGCAATGGTTATACATGAGATGTTAAACGAACGAGATGTTAAACGAACGAGTTGAGATGCAATGGTTATACATGAGATGTTAAACGAACGAGTCGAGATGCTATGGTTATACATGAGATGTTAAACGAACGAGTCGAGATGCAATGGTTATACATGAGATGTTAAACGAACGAGTCGAGATGCTATGGTTATACATGAGATGTTAAACGAACGAGTCGAGATGCAATGGTTATACATGAGATGTTAAACGAACGAGTCGAGATGCAATGGTTATACATGAGATGTTAAACGAACGAGTCGAGATGCAATGGTTATACATGAGATGTTAAACGAACGAGTCGAGATGCTATGGTTATATATGAGATGTTAAACGAACGAGTTGAGATGCAATGGTTATACATGAGATGTTAAACGAACGAGTCGAGATGCTATGGTTATACATGAGATGTTAAACGAACGAGTCGAGATGCAATGGTTATACATGAGATGTTAAACGAACGAGTCGAGATGCTATGGTTATACATGAGATGTTAAACGAACGAGTCGAGATGCAATGGTTATACATGAGATGTTAAACGAACGAGTCGAGATGCAATGGTTATACATGAGATGTTAAACGAACGAGTCGAGATGCTATGGTTATACATGAGATGTTAAACGAACGAGTCGAGATGCAATGGTTATACATGAGATGTTAAACGAACGAGTCGAGATGATGCAATGGTTATACATGAGATGTTAAACGAACGAGTCGAGATGCAATGGTTATACATGAGATGTTAAACGAACGAGTCGAGATGCAATGGTTATACATGAGATGTTAAACGAACGAGTCAAGATGCTATGGTTATACATGAGATGTTAAGCGAACGAGTCGAGATGCAATGGTTATACATGAGATGTTAAACGAACGAGTCGAGATGCAATGGTTAGACATGAGATGTTAAACGAACGAGTCGAAATGCTATGGTTCTACCTAACAACTTTTTTTCTACCTAACAACTTATCCTCACAATATAAACACACACACACGCACACACACACTCATCTCACTATATCTCTCTCTCTCTCTCTCTCTATCTCTCTCTAGCAGTTTCTGTTTTCTGGCGACACCAGCTGTTTCCGGCCGCCGGAATCTTTTTCTGGTGATACGTGGGAATCGCACCAGGCTTTACCTCTCAAGGGATCTTGAGAAGCTTACAACCCCCACCAGGCAGTGTACCTGATCGTTGTAGTATAGTATAGTGACAAGTACCGGGGGATTGATCGTTCAGCAAGGAATAGTGTCGCTAGGATTATAAAACCTAAATACTAGTTCTAAAGATGAAGGATGATTATTTTTGTATTTTTATATTTTTTAGAAAGCAAGTAAAAATCTCGGGTTTGAAGGATTTGGGCGGAATTAGTTGCTAGTCAACTAACCCATTACTAAAGATGCAATTAAAATAAAATACTAGAAATGAAAATAAACTAAATTAAACTAAAGTTGTGAGCAATAAGTGGAGAAAATGTGTTTACTTAGATTTCACTACTCCCTAGATATCTTTTACACGTTAATTACTTGTTATACTTGCGTGGATGACGGATTGTATTCCCTAATACCATTCATGGGGTGGCGCACTTAATTCCCCAATCCTATGAGTGCCTACTTCACTCCTATGTCGAGCCGGCTAAGAAGCTCCTAACATGGGATCATTAGAATTTACTCATGCATTAAATACAACCAATAAAACCTAGTGCACGTCAGTTCATGTTTCCTAAGACGTTCAAGCATGTTACCATTTGGAGATCTGCCAGTTTTCTTAAGCCTAACATCGAATTTATTCATCCAATACAACCATAAACAAGTAATCAACACATAATTAACATCTAGGTTTCATTAGATCCAAGCAAACACAAGATAGATCTAGCCTAGCATGGTGGAATCAAGACAAGAACAAGATATAGACAACCAACACATAGACATATTGATTGAATTAAAAGAATACTTATCTCAATTACACATGAAAGGGATCAAGGGCTAAGAACCCTTGAAAAACCTGTAAAATTCGTACCAAGTTCGTACTTAGGGTTTCTCCAAAACTTCTCTCTTTTTAATGTGAAAATTAGAAAACTATATATAGGAAATAGGGTCTGACGGCGTCAAGAACAATTTTGTGACGCCGTCATCTCGCCGCCAAAATACTCCTCGGACTGCGTTGATCTACTTTTGACGCCGTCATGGCCCAGGCCGTCACACATTTAACTCTTGACGCTCTACTTCGTGACGCCTTCATGAATCCACTGACCCGTCATGGTCTTTACTCTTAACGCCGTCAAAAATTCCTTCTTGACACCGTCACCTACTGTTCCCAGCAAGGAAAATTAAGACTTTGGCGTTTTCTTCACTTTTATGCTCCAAAAACGTCCGAATTGCTTCCTTTTACAGATTTCTCTCCCAAAGTACCTAAAATCACAAAAGGAACGATTTAGGGCAATATTTGATCAAATAAATTCAATTCCGGGCTTAAATGACCCCCTAAAAGTGGTTCATTTTTCGCTTCATCATCTGGCTACCACCTTTTATCACCTCAACTTGTAGATCGGGCCAGCCCGGTCACGATTCAACCACTCAACCTCACAAACACAAACATACACTGTTATCATGATGAAGAAGATGGCAGAATTTGAAGCTTTTCCTTGTCCTTGTGAACGAGGAGATGTGATTCTGCGAGAATCGCGTAGATCTTACTCCCGTGGTAAACTATACTATGCGTGTCCTTTCTCGCAGGTGAAAAATTACATACTTTTTCGTGTATTATATAAATAATTTGGTTAGTTGTTAAAAATAATAGTTTTTACTCTTTAACAGCCTGGGACAACAGACCATGGATGTGATTTTTTTATGGAAGGAGGAACGACTCGCCAAAATGATGATCGGTTCTCTGGGAGCTTCAACATCAAGCGGTTCTGGATCTGCTCCAACAAGGTGCTCAAACTGTCATGAAAAAGATCTTAGAATAAACATGCTGGAGGCACAAATACAGGTGGCGGAGGCACAAAAACAAGTGCTAGAGACAAAATTAAGGGTGCTGGAGGCAAAACTTGACATGGCAACGCATCCCAACCACGACCACGCATGTCAGTTGGATGCAATACTCCGTGACCTTTTAGGTGACTTGGATAAATTTCATATGTAGTATTGTTATCGTTGTTGTTGCTGTTATCGTTGTTATTGTTGTTGTTGTTGATGTTGTTTGCTGTTGTTGTTGATGTTATTGATGTTGTTTAATAAAATGTTGTTGTTGTTGTTGTTGTTGTTGTTGTTGTTGTTTAATAAAATGTTGTTGTTGTGGTAACTGATGTTGAATGTCCTTTATATTATAAATTCGTACGCACAAATAATAAAACTGAAGGAGCAATAATTATCAAACACAAAGGCAAACTGTTTATTCAAAACAAGCAAGAGTTCTCAACCACATGCATTTTCATACAGACTCAAACTAAACAACTCGACAACCAAACTAAACAACTCGACAACCAAATGAAACAACTCAAACTAAACAACTCGACAACCAAACGAAACAATTCAAACTAAACAACTCGACAACCAAAAGAACAGATCAAACGAAAAAACCCGTTTATTTTTTTTTGCGGCTACTTCCCGCTTTACTCGAACTCGCACCATCTTTTCCCTTCCTTGCTCTCATTTCCTTGATATGTGCAAACGTAGCTTCAAGATTTGTGACCCTATTTCCCATATTATCAAGTTTGGTTTCCAACGTACTTTCAGCTTCGTCGTCACCTCCAACAGCAACAACTTGAACTTCAGCAGCATCTAGCTCGTCCATGTACTCTTTGTAGTACGACTTTTTCCTACACCATTCGATAATCTTGTCTCTCATCCACGGTTCAACGTCCTTAAAAGAACCATATTCCTCATAAACTGCATGACCAAAAGTTAACATAACTTCATTAAAGAGGAGCTCGTGTGACATATTTTTGAGTACTCCTCTTCAACTGTGCAACCACGCCAAGTCATGTGTGTCTTGTAAAAATTGACGATTGACTTATTTGTGAAATGTGTAAAATGAGACGGAAATAATTTTGTGAGAATGTATATAGGTAAAAAATGAGACGGGAATGTATTTGTGAGGATATATATAGCCTGATTTTTGGGGAGATATTCCCGTCGACGGGAAAAAGAACACGGGAAAAATCCCGCCCAATATTTTACCCATTTATTAAAAATTTTATAATTTAGTAATAAAATCTCGTCGACATGTCGACGGGAATCTCAAAGCAAAAAAATATTACCTTTAATCACACGTTGATTGTGGGAAAAATCATGATTAATATTCTCCCGTCGACATGTCGACGGGAAAATATGAGCGGGTAAATTTCGCGCCCAACTTTGGTGGATTATTGAGACTAAAAAAATATGTTGAAATATTCCCGTCGACATGTCGACGGGAAAATACGATTATGAAAAATTCAACGCAGTGGGGCTCGGTCAATCGTTTTTTTTGTCGTTTAGTGCCTTATGCCGTCGACATACTGTCGACGGGAAAATCCTCGACGCCTGTTCTCCTGTTTCTTGTAGTGATGATGTTCATGAAAAATCTTTGAGTCATACTTAGATTTTATTCATGTTATACATATCGATTTAGACATTCTAAATAATATATATCATGTTATATTAGATTCATTTACTGCACATGTTTCAACAATAAACATTCATTCCAAGGTTGTATGTCTTATTTTCTAAATCTTACAAGTAAAGTTTTATTCCAAACTAAGACTTAACTTTTAACTTATATGGAATTTTACTTTTATATGTTCTACAACATATATGATTTAAGAATTAAACATAATACTCTCACTAGCTCTTAGGAATATTTAGAAATTATATTATTTTAATTATAAATCAAAACATGGATTTAATAATTAAACATAAGAGTAATCTTCTAGATACATGCATTTATCCATCCATAGATTATTGCACTTTGTACACTTTCAAAGATTTATTTGAATTCATAAACTCCTTTTGATTACTTATCGTCCTCGCTCAAGTAATCACTCAAGAAAGAGTTTTGATATTCCATTGTCAATTTCATAAATATGACAATCATAATCTTTATATATTTAATGTGTTTATAATAGAATATTCAATCACAGTTAATTGCTTAAGTGTGATTAATAATCTTGTCCTAAAAACATGCATTAAATATGTGCACAATATTGTCCATATGATTTCTATACAAATATTTAAACCACAAAGGTTACCTTATCTTTGAAGAAACTCATCTTCATTTTCTAGTCTAACTATTAAGATAAACCAAGTTTTTAAAATTGATTATCTTTATGGACAACATCTTAATCATTCATATTATGTATACTATACCCAATTTCATATTTGGTAATATATCATAATGATTATCAGATTTACAATAATCCTGTAAATCATAGCTCTCAACATATTAATCAAATATCTGAGATCTTTCGCTATTCTATGAATGAGAATTCCATCATATTGAGATTTAACATTTTAATGTCAAACTTTATTATCATGTTGAGATTTAACATTCAAATGTCAAACTTCATCATGATATTTACTAGTGTATTTTAGAAGATTATTTATCATGTAATTTTATCTTTTAAAGATCAAAACTCCCACTTGCTTTTAGTAATTTAAAGACTATCTTTAAATACTTAGCAAATAAAGCAATAATACAATGTTATCTTTTGGGATATTACAAATACATATTGACAGTTCCTGACTTTGTTAATAACCTCTTCATAAGCAATTAAACAAATTTAGAACTTCAATTTAAGACTTAATGTAATTCATTATATTCATCACATTCCATCATATGATGATGTCTTATTAATCTTCTAGATTGGAGTTTTATTAAGTATGTCCAAGCCATACTCAATATTCTATCCTTGATAACTTTTGGAAGAAAATAAGTCATAGTTATCTTTAATCAAACAATATAACAAGAGTTTGATTTTCCTAACTAAACATACCATAAACATTTGGTATTTCATTAAGATTAATATTGTAAGACAATCTAACAATATTTAAGATAACCATATTCCTCTTGGCTTGTCTATTTACCAACTAATTCATTTTAATGGTATAATAATTTTCAAGCCAATTACATGCTTTATAACACAAGTACTTTTAACAAAATCACTTCATGTCCATGTCTTTACAAGAAAACATAAACTGTTATAACCCCACTATACGTTATAAGTCATTTAATAATTCAATGACTTCATATATATGTCTTAATTAAAAAACATAACAAGATAACGTCTTACTTTATTATAAGTCTTGTAACAATTAAAAAGACTTTATGTTTATATCTTTACAATGAAACATAAACATGTTTAAATAAAGTAATTATGAACACCATCTCTTGGTTTCAATAGTAATTTCAAGTTAATTTATTACTTCACAATAATGTAAATAACATTATTTCTTTATTTATTTATGTCATTTCAAGAACACATAAATATTCTGATTGAAGTAGTATTAGATTATGTTATGATTAAAAGTGACGATCATTATTGAGTCAAATAGTTAATTAAATATATTCATGTAATAGTTAGTAAATGCTAGTTTATTAAGTTTATGTAAAAGCCTTAATTGCTTGGCCCAAAAGAAGGCCCATGAGAAAGCCCATGGTAGCTTATGTAAAAACTATAAATACCCTCCTAAGCTTGTTAGGAAGGATGGGAGTTCATGCATATCAAAGGTTTATTCACACATAGTGCTCTCCACCTCTCTCTCTCTACTTTATCTCTCTAGCTCTTCTTTCTCTCTCTAACATCATATTCTTAAGTGATAAAGATAGATCTATGGTCCTACAAGTGGTATCAAGAGCCTAGGAATAATTTTAGGTTGTTCTAGATTGATTTTGGGTGAAAAAAAGTAGATTTAGGGCTTATTTTTCGGATCAGGTTACTATTCATCAGCGTTTTTCCGAGTTAAGAAAAAAAATTTCGAGTTAGAATTTTTTTTTTCGAGTTAGGAAAACTTTTCCGAGTTAGAAAAAAAATTTCGAGTTAGAAAAAAAAAATTCGAGTTAGGAAAAGATTTTCCGAGTTAAGAAAAAAAAATCGAGTTAGGTAAATTTTTCCGAGTTAGAAAAAAAATTTCGAGTTAGGAAACAATTTTCGAGTTAGGAAAAGATTTTCCGAGTTAAGAATTTTTTTTTCGAGTTAGGATAAAATTTTTTTCGAGTTAAGAAAAAAAAAATTTCGAGTTAAGAAAAAAAATTTCCGAGTTAGGAAAAAAAATTCGAGTTAGGAAAAAAATTTCGAGTTAGGAATTTTTTTTTCAAGTTAAGAATTTTTTTTCTTTCGAATTAGGATAATTTTTTTTTGAATTAGGGTGTAATTTGGTACCGAGTTAAGTTGTTTGGCGAGTTAGCCATTTTTAGCGAGTTAGCTAAACACCTTATCGTTTATCGAGTAAGGATTTCACTTAGGTTTTTCTAAACGAAACTCTGCCAAAATTTCTCTAGCTTTACCGAGTTACCAATTTTATCAAGTTTGTAAAAAAATAATAATAATAATAATAATTTAGGCCAAAATTCATTTTTGAGAGGTGACTAAACGTTCAATTTTTACGCGAAATTCAAATTTTGGTATAACGTTGAAAATTTTGGCCCGAAATTCAAATTTTAAGGCCAAAATTCAAATTTTTTTCGGTAAAATTTGGCGTAAAAATTTTTAAAACTCAAATTTTTCTGGTAACCTTAGAAGTGCCTTTCATAGTGATTTTCAAATTTTGGGAGAGAATTTTCTAAATATTTTTGGATGAAAAATTCGAAATCACTAAAATTTATCATTTACGCTTTTCAAAATTCGCCAAAAACATCTAATCTTCAAACAACAACCTTTGTTATCTTAAAATATCCTAAGATCAACTTTATCACACATCGTTACACAATGGAAATGAAAGTGCAAACCCAAGAGAGAGATCTTAAGAAAAAGTTTACAGCATTCAAGTCACAAGTTGAGAAGGTCATAAACATATTTGGATATGAGTCATGGTTCGATCAAGCATTTGAATACTACGTCAGAGACCGATTTCATTATTTCCAAGAAAAACTCAATCAAAACCTGAATCAACTTGAAAAACTACTCAATGAAGAAGAACTTCATACATGTGACTGCAGGGAAGCTCTAATAGTGATCCAAACTCAATTTCAGAGTATCTTTAACACTTGGATAATGAACCAGTCAGAGTTTATCGATGCATTTTACCAAAAATTTAGGGTAAGCTATTCGACATTCAGAACTCAATGCATAAATGACATGGGGGAACTCGAAAAGATACTTGATGCTGAGGAAGCGGAGTTAAATGAAATTGAGAAGCTGAAACGGGAAAGAGAGCAGATTGAAAAAGATATGCAGTTAAAGAAAAGAGAGCAAATTGAAAGAGAGATGCAGTTTAAGGAAATAGCGGTGATTGAAAGTGAGACAGACAAATATGTTGACATAAATAATGCCTTAAAAACATTATTAAGTTTTTATCAATATCTCTATGTTTTGATCATTACAAAATATAACCTCAAAGAACTAAAACTTATGACATAAACAAGTATTTGGTGATTAATATTTCTCTTTACATCCAAATCACTTAAGGTATGAATAAACAAAGTGTTTAGTGCAATGTATGATCAAAGGGGTATTTAATTAACTAATACAAAGTTTATTTAATTATATAATCTTATTATATATTTTTGAAAAACACTTTTGGTAATAAGGAAAAATGTTTTAATCATACTAAATATATGATTTCAAATATTTAACCAAAATCAGTTAGTTTTTCACCAAATAAACTTTCCCCACTAAAAAACAAAGTTTCTGGCCGTTACAGTTGGGCGGCCCCCTTAATTATAAGGGGCGGCCCCCTTAATTTTAAGGGGGCCGGCCATGCTTTAAGGGGACCGGCCACGCTCCTCTGTCAGAAACTTTTGCCTATAAATACCACCTTAAACCTGGATTTTTTCCCCACCTTTTGCACTTCAGAACTTTCTGTTCTAGATCTCCATTTCCAATCTATAAATCCTTTGATCATACATTCTTAAATCTTTGTTTCAAAGTGATCCATACATAATCCATTCAAGTGCAAGAGAAGAATACTTCTATCCCTCAAGACAAGAAGTATTACAACTAGTTGTGATCTCCACATCTAAGTTGTTTAAGCATCATCATTAATTATTATTTCATAGTGTGATTAGTTGTGAATATTTGTTAGAGAATAGTTGTGTAGATAGTAGAAGTTGATTAGTAGTGAAATAGGTTAGTTGTGAAGATTGGTGTGTAGAAGAAGGTGTGTAGAAGATTGGTGTGTAAAAGCTAGGTGTGAAGAAGATTGGTGTGTAGATAGGTGTGAAGAAGATTGGTGTGTAGATAGGTGTGAAGAAGATTGGCGTGTATATTGGTGTGAAGATTGGTGTGAAGATTGGTGTGTAAATTGGTGTGTAAATTGGTGTGTATATTGGTGTGTAAGGTTTTCTCCGCCATAAGGGAGCTTGTTGATATAGTGAAGAAAACTCTCGAGTTAGGTGCTCGGGGAGTGGAGTAGGGCAAGGAAGGTGCCTTGTAGCCGAACCACTATAAATCGCTTGTCTCTCGGTTTGATCTTTCCATCCTTTACTTATTTCATTACTTACATAATTATTGCTTCATAGTAGATATATACTTAGTGTTGTTCATATTGTGTATAACTAGATTTCATATATCATCGAATCTATATTTTATAAATCAACGAAAACTTTTAAACAATTTGTTTTATAAAAATTAAAAAGACGTAAAACTATTCAACCCCCCCTTCTAGTTTTCCACAATTGGTATCAAGAGCCACGTCTAGCAAGAATTTTAAAATATATTGTATTTTAAAACTTGTAACGATCTATGGAATCTTTAAAATATTTAGAAGGGCAATTTATGCAAAGACCACCACTATTTGAAAGTGATGGATTTTTATATTGGAAAAATAGATTCGAAACGTATGTGAAATCAAAAGATCTTGATCTTTGGCATATTATTACCTTTGGTGATTTTCCCCCTATTCAATATAATGTTGAAACCAAAATGGATGAAATTGTAGCTTTTGAAAAACAAAATGATGATTTGAAAAAGAAACTAGCAAAAAATAATGAGGCTAAAATGGTTATTTATAATGCGTTACCACGCAAAGAATATGAAAGAATTTTTATGTGTAAAACCGCAAAAGAAATTTGGGATTCTTTACTAATCACTCACCAAGGTAATAGCCAAGTCAAAGAAAATAAAATAGATCTTCTTGTACAACAATATGAACAATTTACGATTCCGGAAGAGGAATCAATTGATAATGCTTTTGCTAAGTTTAACACTATCATCACAAGTTTAAAAGCACTTGATGAGACATTTTCTAGTAAAAATTGTGTTAGGAAATTTCTTAGGGCATTGCATCCAAAATGGCGAGCTAAGGTCACGGCAATTGAAGAATCAAAGAACTTGATGACGTTATCACTAGATGAACTAATTGGCAACTTGAAGGTTCATGAAGAAATCATAAGAAGAGATTCGGAAACGGTCAAAGTCAAGAAAGAACAAATCAAATCCATTGCTCTAAAAGCCAAAAAGGAACCTAGTGATAATGATGATTCAAGTGACGAAAGTGAAGACGAAGAATATGCAATGGCCGTAAGAGAATTCAAGAAATTTTTCAAGAGACGAGGAAGATTCACTAGGTCATCACATGACGAGAGAAAATCGTTCCAAAGAAATAGAAGTGATAATTACGTGAAAAGAAAGTGCTTTAGATGTGGAAGTCCAAATCATCTCGTTGGAGAATGTTTAAAGCCGCCGGGTTATGAAAATCAAAGCGCATTTGTTAGTGGAACATGGAGTGATAGTGATAAAGAAGAAGTGGAAAAACCAAAAGAAGAAAAGTGTTTTGTGGCAAATGCAACCGACGAAATATGCCTTGGAATTGACTTGGAACCTAACGAATGGATCAAGGATAGTGGATGTTCGAGGCACATGACGGGGAATCGCAAGCTATTCTCTACATACAAGGCATACAATGGAGGTAACGTTATTTTCGGTAGTGACTTGCGTGGAAAAATTATTGGCAAAGGTACGATTTCTCAAGACTCACTTACTATTGAAAATGTTGAACATGTTAATAATTTAACATATAACTTACTTAGTGTAGGCCAAATATGCGATAATAAATGTAAAGTTATCTTTTCTGAAGAAGATAGCGAAATAGTTAAGAATGGAAAAATTATAGGTAGAGGTATTAGGAAAGGAGGTGTATATGTTATGAAACTAGGAAACAAACCTGAAGATAGGATATGCCTAACGACCCTAGACGAAAATTCCACTTTGTGGCATAGGAGATTAGGACATGCTAACATGCAACAAATACAATCTTTGGCCTCTAAGGAATTAGTTAGAAACTTGCCTAATCTAAAATATGACAAACATTTTTGTGATGCATGTAAAGTTGGAAAACAAGCTCATGCTAGCCACAAAGCTAAGAATATAGTATCCACCACTAGGTGCCTAGAATTATTACATATGGATCTTTTTGGTCCATCCGCTGTGCGGAGCTATGGAGGAAACACGTATACCTTAGTAATAGTAGATGACTACTCACGATACACGTGGACTAGGTTTTTAAGTGACAAAACCCAAGCATTTGAAAAATTCGAAATATTTAGCAAAATGATTCAAAATAAGTTAGGATGCTCAATAGTTGCCATTAGAACGGACCATGGAAGGGAATTTGATAACGAAGTACAATTCGGAAAATATTGTGAGTTAAATGGAATATCTCATAATTTCTCCGCTCCTCGTACTCCTCAATCAAATGGGGTAGTAGAAAGAAAAAATAGGTCACTACAAGAAATGAGTAGAACTATGTTAAATGAACAATCAATTCCACAAAAATTTTGGTGTCACGCCGTAGATACATCGACTTATATTCTAAATAGGGTATCAATTAGAAGAATTCTAGGAAAAACTCCTTATGAGTTATTAAGAAATAGAAAACCTAACTTAAGCTACTTTAGGGTATTTGGAAGTAAATGCTATATCTTAAACACTAAGGACTACCTCACTAAGTTTGATCCAAAATCATATGAAGGAATATTTTTAGGATACTCACAAAATAGTAAAGCATATATAATACTTAACAAACACTCCATGAAGGTAGAGGAATCACTAAATGTAACATTTGATGAAACACCACCACCTCCTAAAACGCTACCTTTAGAAGATGATAACTTAGTCGAAGAAGAAGCTATTGAGGTTAGTAAAACAAAACCCATAGGAAATGACAATGAAGAAACTCACTTAGAAAATAACGAAATCGTTAATATTAAAGAATCTAGATCACATCCTTTAGATAATATAATAGGACATCTTAACCAAAGAACCCTTAGGTCACAAGCCCAAGATAAAAACAACTTCTTCTGTTTCCTCTCAGCAATAGAACCTAAGAATATTAGTGAGGCTTTAAAAGATGAAAGTTGGATTATAGCTATGCAAGAAGAGTTAAATCAATTTAAGGCAAATGATGTTTGGGAACTAGTCCCAAATCCAAAGGATATGACCATCATAGGAACCAAATGGGTATATAGAAATAAGTTAGATGAGAATGGAATAGTTACTAGGAATAAAGCTAGGTTAGTTGCCCAAGGTTATAATCAACAAGAAGGAATTGATTATGATGAAACTTATGCCCCCGTAGCTAGACTAGAATCAATTAGGATATTACTTGCCTATGCTTGCGCCCTAGATTTTAAGTTATTCCAAATGGATGTGAAAAGTGCATTCCTTAACGGTTTTATCAATGAGGAGGTATATGTGGCACAACCTCCAGGATTCATTGACTTCGCAAAACCTGATTATGTTTATAAGTTAAAGAAAGCTTTGTATGGACTCAAACAAGCTCCCAAAGCTTGGTATGATCGATTAAAAGCTTTTCTTATTAAACATGATTATTCCATGGGAATGGTAGATAACACTCTTTTCACTAAAAGGAAAGACCCTAATCTCATCATTGTTCAAATATATGTTGATGACATTATATTTGGATCGACTTGTCAAGACATGTGTGATGAATTTGCCAAAATCATGCATGATGAGTTTGAGATGAGTATGATGGGTGAACTTAACTTCTTCCTAGGATTACAAATAAAACAATTAGAAGACGGAATATTCTTTAACCAATCTAAGTACATTAAGGAAATGCTTAAGAAATTTGGCCTAGAAGACTCAAAACCCATGAAAACACCCATGTCTACGGAGGTAAAGCTCACAAAGGACGATGAAGGTGAGTCCGTAGATAACACCAAGTATAGAGGAATGATAGGGAGTTTACTATACTTGACGGCAAGTAGACCCGATATCATGTTTAGTGTCTGCCTTTGTGCCCGTTTTCAAGAGGATCCCAAAACCTCTCACCTAGAAGCGGTTAAGCGTATCTTCCGATACGTTAAAGGCACTATACACTTAGGATTATGGTATCCTAAGGAATCCGGCATAGAAACCATTGTCTATGCGGATTCGGATCATGCGGGAGACTACGTAGATAGAAAAAGCACTAGCGGTATTTGCACGTTTATGGGATGTTGTCTAACGTCTTGGTTTTCGAAGAAGCAAACCGCTCTTGCTATTTCTACCACCGAAGCCGAATATGTAAGCGCCGGAAAGGCATGTCAACAAGCACTATGGATGAAACAAGCTCTCGTAGACTATGGCATTAGGTTAGAAAATGTCCCCATTATGTGTGATAACAAAGGTGCGATAGATTTAAGTAAAAATCCGGTGCAACACTTTAGGACTAAACACATAGAAATACGTCACCATTTTCTTAGGGATAATGTACAAAAAGGAAATATATCTATAGAAAAGGTCGCATCGGAAGACAACATTGCGGATATATTCACAAAACCCCTTAAGCGTGAATTATTCAACCACTTGCGTTTAGGATTAGGAATGATGGAACAAGTTGACTAAATTATATTGAATTTATTCAAATTTATACTTGCATGAAATTTATTTTTCTTCCATTTCACCTTTTCTGAGTCTAGGAATCTATTTCGCACAAAACTAAAGATTGAGAAGATTTATTTTCTTTGCATAAACCTTTTTGTAAAACTCAATCAATTTTCTCTAAAAATTATTCTCACAATCTAGGAATCACATGAAGATCATTTTCCTTGCATTGTTGACTAATTCTAAAAACATTGTATTTCAAAATCATGCATAAACTCTCACATAAATTGTCAAGGTATATAATCTAATATATGTCTTTGACATTCATGATCGAGCAAAAATTGAATCAAGGAGATCATTTGGATTGTTTCTTAGGATCGTTATTTCTTTTTGCTTCTAGGAGTCGAAACAATCACAACTCCACATTTGTTGCATATAGACACTCACTAGGACAAATTCACTAATAATGGTGTCATCTTGATCCATCACTAGTTTTTCACTCACTAATTGCCTTTGCCTTTAATTCTAGATAGGTGCCTTAGGAAGTTTAAGTGTGCTTGCATTTACTTACCTCCTATTGCTTATTATGTGTTGATTATTTGCTCTTGTGCCTATGTGTTTTTGAATGATATCTAATGTTAGATTAGATGCTATATTGCCTAAAGGAATTGAACTTGCTTGAATCCAAGTCCAAAAACACAACCTTTCTGCAAATTTTCTGCCAAAAACCCAATTCTGGCAATCTGGAAATCACCAGATGGGCGGCCCCCTTAATTATGTAAGGCGGCCCCCTTAATTTTAAGGGGACCGCCCCCTAATTAAGGGGACCGGCCATCTGATGGTCGGGTTTACAGAATCTTTTCTGCTTTTTAGCCCATTTCAACCTACATTTCCCATTTTTCACCAACACATTTTGTCCTAATCCTCCAAACAAACTTTATCCATCCTTAAACACACAAATCTTACACTATAAATATCCCCAATCCTCAAAGCTCTCCATTCATCCCATCATGAACTCTCCAAACAAACCAAAATCAAAAGCCTCAAGGCTAGCAAGGATGACGGAAAAACCCGTTTGGCGACGAAAAAGTCCTAGAAACAAATCCATCATCACAAATGTAGTTGGAAATCATTCCTCCCCACCAACTTCTTATTTCCCAAACTTTGCATCAAACCAACAAAGGCATTCATTTGATCCACTTTACAAACCATACAACATTGGCCAAACATCTTCCTTCAAGCCAAACTACACCCCTCAACCTCCAACAACTTATAATGATCCATGCAAGTTTGATGAACCATCAAACTACAATTCCAACTACTCTAACCCAACTCATCCATACCAAACCTATGATCCCCTCCACATTGCCACGGAAAAACAAAAGTTCCGTGATGAAATAAACCAAATCCATGATCTTAGTGATCTCCTTGCTATGCATCTTGCACAACGCAACAAAGGGCTACCTCTATCATCACCCTATGCAAATTGCCTTCCCCACTCTCTTAACTTGGATCAAGTTACAAATCACACTCACTTTTGCCCTTGTTGCATATTCCTTCAAAAACAAATCCTCTACTTGAGTGAAGATATTTCTTGGATTGAATATCTTCTCACTCGTGATCATCCAATACCACCCTTAACACGATACAACATCGTGAGATCCACCTCTTCCGCTCCATACAACACCCCATATCCACCTCAATCAAACATCTAAGCTCCATGCTTTTGTTTTCCTTCAAGCAAATAAAACAAATCAACCATGGGTTGCAAGCAAGTCCAAGTGCTATCTTAGGCAATATAGGACTATATCTTTTATTTTGTTTTATTGTAATCAATATGCTACAAGCATATTGAATGTTGTCATGTTAGTTATTTCTATCATGCTTGAATGAATCTATTTTTATTTGCATAATTGTTGTTTTTGCATATATATGTGTGTTGTTCTCTTCAAAATATTTTTGTAGCCAAGATTCCAATTGCTCGTTCCCTTTGTGCTCTCAAACAAGGGGGAGCATACATCAAGGGGGAGTTCTCTACCCGTTTAAACTTCTTTCACGAAGATTATTCGGCCTAACCTTTTTGATTTTACAAAAAGGGGGAGAAGAGAAATGGTAAACTCTATAATACTTGTCTAATAACAAGTTTTAAATCTTTTGAGTTTAAGGTTTTGTAATAATCAAAAAGGGGGAGATTGTTGACATAAATAATGCCTTAAAAACATTATTAAGTTTTTATCAATATCTCTATGTTTTGATCATTACAAAATATAACCTCAAAGAACTAAAACTTATGACATAAACAAGTATTTGGTGATTAATATTTCTCTTTACATCCAAATCACTTAAGGTATGAATAAACAAAGTGTTTAGTGCAATGTATGATCAAAGGGGTATTTAATTAACTAATACAAAGTTTATTTAATTATATAATCTTATTATATATTTTTGAAAAACACTTTTGGTAATAAGGAAAAATGTTTTAATCATACTAAATATATGATTTCAAATATTTAACCAAAATCAGTTAGTTTTTCACCAAATAAACTTTCCCCACTAAAAAACAAAGTTTCTGGCCGTTACAGTTAGGCGGCCCCCTTAATTATAAGGGGCGGCCCCCTTAATTTTAAGGGGGCCGGCCATGCTTTAAGGGGACCGGCCACGCTCCTCTGTCAGAAACTTTTGCCTATAAATACCACCTTAAACCTGGATTTTTTCCCCACCTTTTGCACTTCAGAACTTTTTGTTCTAGATCTCCATTTCCAATCTATAAATCCTTTGATCATACATTCTTAAATCTTTGTTTCAAAGTGATCCATACATAATCCATTCAAGTGCAAGAGAAGAATACTTCTATCCCTCAAGACAAGAAGTATTACAACTAGTTGTGATCTCCACATCTAAGTTGTTTAAGCATCATCATTAATTATTATTTCATAGTGTGATTAGTTGTGAATATTTGTTAGAGAATAGTTGTGTAGATAGTAGAAGTTGATTAGTAGTGAAATAGGTTAGTTGTGAAGATTGGTGTGTAGAAGAAGGTGTGTAGAAGATTGGTGTGTAAAAGCTAGGTGTGAAGAAGATTGGTGTGTAGATAGGTGTGAAGAAGATTGGTGTGTAGATAGGTGTGAAGAAGATTGGCGTGTATATTGGTGTGAAGATTGGTGTGAAGATTGGTGTGTAAATTGGTGTGTAAATTGGTGTGTATATTGGTGTGTAAGGTTTTCTCCGCCATAAGGGAGCTTGTTGATATAGTGAAGAAAACTCTCGAGTTAGGTGCTCGGGGAGTGGAGTAGGGCAAGGAAGGTGCCTTGTAGCCGAACCACTATAAATCGCTTGTCTCTCGGTTTGATCTTTCCATCCTTTACTTATTTCATTACTTACATAATTATTGCTTCATAGTAGATATATACTTAGTGTTGTTCATATTGTGTATAACTAGATTTCATATATCATCGAATCTATATTTTATAAATCAACGAAAACTTTTAAACAATTTGTTTTATAAAAATTAAAAAGACGTAAAACTATTCAACCCCCCCTTCTAGTTTTCCACAAAATATTGTCAAACAGAAGAGGAAACGGTCAATGAGGGTGATGCATCTGATGATAGTTTGGTTTTCACGGGAAGTGATTCATCTTCAGAACAACAGGTTGAAAGCAGCAGTTCAAGCTATGATTCGGAAGATGATGGTGCACACATGAATGCAGCTGTTTGGGATACAGAAGATGATCACATCAGACATTCATAAGACACAGAGATATTGGTTACGGTACAATATTCTAACAATAATGATAATGTTGATATATTTGATAATATGTTTGTTCATGATCAGACACATCCTGAGCATCCTGAGTCCATTAGTGACACTTATGTGGTGGAACAAAATGATAGTAATATCACTTTTGATACTCCAGATATGGATCCTAATAGAGGTGAGCCTGCCCAGGATGGATCTTCTTATGAACAAGACCGTGCCTTATTTGCTTCATTAATCAATAATTTCAAACATGAACTTGACAAATGCAAAAACGACAATCGTGAAGCTAAGCAAGCGAATGTCTTTTTGAACAAAGAAATTGAGAGATTTAAGGAAATGGAAAAACGTTTTGAAAATGCAACAACAAAAAATGCTGAACTTGAAATTGAAATCTCAAACATTAAATCTCACGCTCAAAAGTTTGAAATGAATGGAGAATCTATCAAACCACTTTTAAAACAAAAAGAAGCAGTTGAAGTTGGTTATAGAGAAGTTGTTCTTCGTGAAAAACGTTCCATTCAAAAATTGGGTGAACAAATGGTCCTTAACGGCAGAAAGGTTGAAGCACTTTTAAAAGAGAACAGTGATTTAAAAAGTGAAAATTCAAGGCTTCAAAAAACCACTTCTAATTTTGAGATTGTTAACACAAAACTTGAGAATGAAAAACAAGAGTTTTTGAAACGAGCAAACGATCTTGAAAACAAACTTCAAAAATTGGGACAGACTTCTCAGACTATCAACATGCTGCCTACTAAAGATGAGGAAGTTTATAAACAAACATCTGGAATTGGTTTTGAAAATAGTGCTCAGTTGGAAAAAGGAAAACCGTGTTTTTTAAACAAAGTGAAAAAGCTGACACCTATTTTGTATAACGCTGAAGATATGGGAAAAGAATTGTCAGATGATCTTTTGTTTGAGTCTCAAGATATTTTAAAATCTGAAGAGGAAAAACGTTTGAAAGTAAACCAAACTAAAAACCCACTCTCGTACAACGGCTTTGTGTATGGTTGTACACAATTGACAGATATTCCAAAAGAACCGTTTAAAAGGAAAGAAACAAATGTGAAAAGATATTTAAAAGAAGCTCAACTTGCTACTTATGATGCTAAGTTATGGCAAAATAGAAGAAGGAAACAATTTTTTAATCTTAAACATCACATTGAGCATACATTGAAAGCTATTGGTGCTAAGCAACAATACAACATTAATGGTTTCTCTAATCTACTTTCATCAGACTTACGTCTAAAAATTGAAGTCAAAAAGATTTTACAAGATGAGATTGAACCTCATGTGAAAAATATCAACTTAAGTTTTGAGTACTTTGAAAAACATCTTGTCACTGAAATGAGAGAAGATTTAAAGTACGTTCACTCTCTTGAAGACGAATTTGATGAAAAATGCTTAATTCTGGACATTCAAAAAGAATTTTTCACAACTCAAATAGAGTCGTTCAAGTCAGTATCTGTCAGCCATGAGTATGAGAATGTGAATTTTGAACAAACATCTTCTTTGAAATCTGAAAATCTTTGTCTCAAAAAGAAAATCACCGAGCTTTCAAAAGAAGCAGCTGATGTCAAAGAAGAACTGTAAAAAAGAACTGCTCAGTTTGAGAAACGTCTTGCAAAACTCGAAGCACAAAGTATCTCTTTCCAACTAAAGCTGCAAGAGAAGAATGAGAAAATGGCTTCTGAAAACTCTTTGACATCAATGCTTAAAGAAAAAGAAAATATTTTTGAAGAAAATTGTGATGATACCAAAATCAAGTTTGATCTTTATGAACTTGATACAAAAAATCTTGAATTGGAACATGCTGTGGCATCATTACAAAAAGAAAATGAGCATTTGAAACAGACTTACAGAAACTTGTTTGATTCAATCAAACGATCAAGAGTTCAGAATCCAATTTCAAACAAATCTGACTCTCAGATCGTCCCAAATCATCTTTTTGAAAAAGAAAACTCTGTGCTTCAAAAGAAAATTGTTGAATTGGAAAAACCGATTGCTCAACAAACCAACGATTTTGGTGATGCCAAAAAGGATTTTTCAATCGAAACAGGCAAATATGAAAAATATTTTGCACATCTTGAAAATCAAAATGCTTGTTTGCAAGAAAAACTGGCATCATCAGATCATCTTTCTTTTCAAAAAGAATACAATGATTTGAGAACATCATACAATGCCTTAAAAGCAAAGTTTGAGGTTCTTAACCGGTCAAAAGGAAAATCTCAAGTTTCAAACGAGTCTAAACCACAAATAAGTGTTTCAGAAAAGGTTTACACAGGTGAATCTTCAAAACCATTTTCAAAAAGGGTTTCTCAGTTTACTATCTATTCTTTGCAAAAAGGAAGGAAGTTTTCAAAGAGACCTAATTCTTCTGAAACATTTACTCCTCAAAAGGTTTCAAATGCAAGTGCTTATAATGAAAAGAATCAATGTTTTCAAACTCCATACTCTCGTTTTACTCCGGTAAAGCCAGTGTGGAAACCAAAGCAAGGCCGTTCAAAACATTTGAAATACTCATACTCTGAAATGCTTCCGCTACAACAAAAGAATAGCTATGCTTTGAAAAATCCTAATTCTGGAAGGTTTCCATTCATCTCAAAAACGAATTTTCGAAATGAAACGCCGAGTTTCAACAATGGATGGAAAACTTCTTCTTCAAGTTTCAAAACTCCAAGAGAGACATCGGGTTTCTCAAACAACTTTCAAAAGCAAAAGAGTTTTAAATCACCGTTGATTCCACGAGCTATATTTCAAAATGAAACACTGGTTTTCAGTCCTCGTTGGAATTCAACTTCTTTATCTCGGATTGACACAACTTACAAATGGATTTCAAAATATGGTAACCCCGTTGGCGCCGTGCTTAAATGGGTTCCAAAAGTTGTTGTCTAATCTAAAAACATAATGGCTTTCGTATACTTCCGTACGAAACCCGGGCTTCAATAATGACTTCTTAGTATTTCAGCTAAGGACTCGTTCTTCAAATAAAGGAAAGTGCTAAATCAAACAAAGGTTTAAAGATTTTCCGTGCACTTATCCTAAAAACATAATGGCTTTCGTATACTTCAGTACGAAACCCGGACTTCAACATAATGACTTCTTAGTATTTCAGCTAAGGACTCGTTCTTCAAATAAAGGAAAGTGCTAAATCAAACAAAGGTTTAAAGATTTTTTGTGCACTTATCCTAAAAACAAAATGGCTTATGCACACATAACAGTGTATAACCCGCGATTTTCAAAGAAAGGACCATGTTGTACATTTCTGTGCGACAATCCTAAAAGATAAGAAGACTAGTCACCAAAAAGCCTATCAAAGTCTTCTTAATTTTTTTTGAGCTAAATTTTGAAAAATGTTTCAAAAGGTTTTCAAAACTTTTCACGATATTACTCCCTCAAATCCTTAAAAGCAAATATCTACTCAAAATGTTCTATTTTTGAGGGGGAGTAATAAAATGATGTTCCAAAAAGATCATGCTTAAAAGAAATTAATTCGGATATAACAAACATCCGTTTCTCCCATAAGCTATCCAAAAACAGAGGTTTTAATCAATCGGTATAAAAAATACCATGGATATGCTATTTTTGAGGGGGAGAAATATGATTAAAATGTGATCGTCTTGAATCTCAATAGAGCTCGACTCAGAAAGTACCAATGAATTGACGAAGCTTAAAATGTCAGTAATCGAAAAGACTTGTCCTGGACGGGTAATAATTTCAAGCTAGTCCAACTAGTGATGTAAGGGTGTCTCGAATAGGACTTGTCTGAGTAGAATGTACCGTCTCGAGAGACTTTCTTTGAATGTGACCAGGACGGGTAATAATTTCAAGCTAGTCCAACTAGTGATGTAAGCGTGTCTCGAATCGGTCATGTTCACAGAAAATCAATCAATTCAAAAAGTGCGAACTCTACCCAACATGTGCTAATTTATCTTAAATATATGTAAGCACATGTGAAGGGGGAGTATTTCTGAAAAAGCAAAACTCTCGAAGTGTTAACAACAAAGTATGTTTCACAATTATAAACACTTTGAGAGATTTTCAAATGAATGGTTTTATGGCAACAATAGGATAGTCATGAAGATATAAGGTGACTAAGGTTAGGAAAAACCGTCCTATGATCCGCCAGAGCCGGAGGGATCTACCCAAGGACAATTCCAATAGAGTAGAATTAGAAGTCCTTAGGTATGATTGAAAAAAGGAGAAAATGAGAAAGGAGAAAGAAGGGGTTGAAGAATTAAAAAGAAAAGTTATGAAAAAGGGTGAAAAGAAATAGCCCTCCATATGTTCAACCTTAGGGCAGACACCGGGTTCAACTCATATGCTACTGGTTGTTACTAAGGTGATACCGGTATTGAAGACAAGACGTCATGGACCCAGTGACGCACTGCACTTAACCTTCTAGCCACTCAAGTTCTCTTAAAAGAGCTTGTTTCATTCTCACGGGGAACCGGTGTAATCTATCAACTTATCTCTTAGAGATTATTGATATTGAAGCAGGAGACCCATCCCTAGTCTCCGCATAGGAAAACCAAATATGCACTTATCGAGTCTAGAGCCATGAGATACATTAAAAGATCTCTTAGGATACACTTCCTATGAATACACTTGTGTTCGTAAAAAAGAACACAAGTTGTAAGAGTTTTTATGAGATCTACGGATCTTGCCTTGTCTATCATGATGGTTACTATGTTCCAAAACGGTCTACAGTTGTGGGGTGATCTCCAACAACTCACCTGAATCATTGATGTACTTCGGTGGATCTAGTAAGCCCTTTCAGGGGTATCTGATTCAGGAACGGCCTTGGTAAGGGTTAGAAGGAGTCCTCACACTATGTTGTTGACGATCTCTAATTTCGAACCTGTAAGTACCAGATACTTTATTGCTAACTATTTTATGCAGGTACTCGTGAATGTTCCTTGGAGAAAAATCGTTACCATCACTCAAAGATCCACATGCTCATACCCTGCAAAGCTCTCTTCAAAGATCTAAGCAAAGCAAAGCTCAGAACGTTTCTAAGTTAAAGTAAAAGAAACAAAGACTTAAGTCAAAGAAAAGAGAACTTCTCAAAGATTCAAAGTCAAACAAAGTATGAGCATGTTGGAAAAGACATAAAGACAACAGAGTAAAGATGTTGTTCAAAGGCAAGAAAAATCACAAAGCATGATTGGAACAAAGGATCTAGCAAAACTATTACTCAACAAGACTCAAAGTTCAAAGAGAACAAGCTTCAAAGTACAAAGATCAAGGTCACAAAAGAGAGATCTCAATGATCACCCTTAGGGGGGAGATTGTTAGCATTAGAAGTGTTGATCATTTATGTAATCAAAGAGAGATCTCAATGATCGTCCCTTAGGGGGAGATTGTTAGGATTAAAAGTGACGATCATTATTGAGTCAAATAGTTAGTTAAACAATGCTAGTTTATTAAGTTTATGTAAAAGCCTGAATGACTTGGCCCAAAAGAATGCCCATGAGAAAGCCCATGGTGGCTTATGTAAAAACTATAAATACCCTCCTAAGCTTGTTAGGAAGGGTGGGAGTTCATGCATATCAAAGGTTTATTCACACATAGTGCTCTCCACCTCTCTCTCTCTACTTTCTCTCTCTAGCTCTTCTTTCTCTCTCTAACATCATATTCTTAAGTGATAAAGATAGATCATATTTAATGATCATATTCTTAATTAATTTATGTTATTCCATGAATTCATAAATACACTAATTAAAGTAGTCTTGATATCATATTGACACATGTTCTAATAGGTATCTAATTTAGAAACTGCAAATTCTCATAGTTTCATTACATCAGTTGATCTGCTAGTAATGTAAATATGAAGTTCACCTTGTTGTTGCAATCTAGCTAAGCTCTCACATAACATAAATTGTAACACCAAGTGTTTCTTGAATTAGATTAATATAATTCATATTAGAACGTTATTCTCTTACCTTGGAGTCAAGAGAATCCATTAAATCATATCTTTATGAGTTATTTCTTGCATACATTAAAGATAACATTTCTCCCACTTGTGCATGGAACAACCTCATATAGTTGATAAACAACACGCCATGCATTTGTTTATGTGATTAATATGATTGTGTCATAGATTTTAGCATAACAAGTAGTTATAGAACAACAATGTCTAGTAAGGAAACGTACAAGACTATCCTTAAAATTATGAGTGTCTACATTTAGAAAGTAATTATCTTTTGCTACCAAGATGTCAAAGCTTGTAACTCCCACTGAATTAAAGATCATTACAATAATTCCTTATTCAGTAATAAGTACATAATACTCCCACTGAATTTGACAACATTGTAAATGCTTCATATCCAGTGAAGGAAAATAGTGTGCTTTTAACTTTCCTACACCTTTGAATGTCCATACGTAACAATTACTTATGCACTAAAGAGTGTATTCTACTACGTAAATGATGGACTATCCACCAAATGCTATTAACTTGAAAAATTGGGCATGCAATTTCTTCCTTAATAGGTCTACCATCCTACAATGTATGTAGTACCTTTTAAATAGTCAAAACAACTTGTTTTTCTTTTAACATTTTTCGGTAATTAGTCTAGCTTCTAATTACAATAACTCATAAAATGTCATACATAATTTTCTGTTAACCAAATATCATATTTGTTACTAAGAATTTAATCACCGAATGAGGATGATAAAATTCCTATGAAAATATTCGCAATTTTCTTAACTATTAAAAAATTAGCTATGAGTTATATTAGAAATTAGACATATCTAATATTCCTATTATCCTTTTTCATTCATAAAAAGAAATAGGATTGTATCTCACTCTTCTTTCATAGAAAGGAGACTTATTTTGTCTTTTAAGTAAATATTTCTTAATCAAACATTTGTTTGAAAACAGAACGAGATAAATTTACCAAAGCCCAAAGTGCATTTACGGTTTTAGCGTTGCATTAATACATTAAAACGAATTACAAAATTCAATTTCAGTATTTTCGATAATTAGGTGTTTAAGAAAATAAAATACCCATTGGTAAATATATTCATATAAATCATAGTATTTTCTTAAATCAAGGATCCAAATTGACATAGTACCATTACATCAGTTGATCTGCTAGTAATGATCGTATTCAACAAGGTAATTGTCAAACAATAATTGCCAATATCATATTGCAATTACTAGATTTATGGGATTTACAATCACAAAACTTTTGTAATGTAAGCATGTTTGATCCCCATCTTAATGCCTTGAGTCAAAGCTCTCACTTCCTACTCAATTTAAATCGTCTAACTTAAAAACTGCAAACTCATAAATCCATTACATCAGTTAATCTGCTAGCAATGAAATTATGAAATTTACATCTCCATTGCAATCTAGCCAAGCTCTCACATGACGTAAACTACAACTTCAAGTGTTCTTAATTAGATGGCATTTGACTTAATTTTATAAGGGTATTAATTTTGACGTGTGATCAAAATAATGTATGAAGAAGCATGCATACAACTTCATAACATTGGTTTTATAAAACAATTTTATTACCAATTCACTAAGAGTAAAATAGCAAAGTTTTGATTGAGGTATCGGGTTCACCAATTAAAGAATTACCAACAATTATCGTCCACTAGATTGTGGAATTGTGGTTAATTCACCCTTAAGATGACAGTGTACGTAATATAGTGATATAGGTAAGTCTAGAGTCGGCACACAAGCGGTTGTAGAGAACCGGTAGGTGCATGGTCTTTAAAACCCCTCTCTACAATTACATTGGATGGCAACCTTCGGTCCGCCTTTCGCACACTATGTACAAAAACATCAATCAAACAATCCTTTGAAATTTAAACTCTTAAAACCAAAACAATTTCACCATTTATTTAGTCCATACTATTTTTCTATTCAAAAAATTACCCTTTTTCGTTTATAAACATGTCTCACATAATAATAAACAAAAAACAAGTAATACATAATAAAAAATAAAACAACCAAATAAACAAATACATAACATAACAATTAAATATGTATAAACATGTAGCCACATGCAAATTTTATTCAATAAATCCTATTAATAATCAATCTAGGTGTATGATGCATTTATTCAATTAGGGCTTTCTTCTTCAAATGAAAAAGAGCCACATACATCGATAAATCGATTGCGTAAGCCAAAACTAAACAAATACCACATAGCACATAATTGATTACTTAATATTGGGGTCTTCCCCAATTCGTCATCTATTAATAAATTTACATGTTGCGATATAACTTAACAATTTAATTTATATATCCAATTTAAACCTTTTAAATTATCACACAATTAAATCCATGCAAATATTGACTTTTCATGGATTATGCTTAACAATTAACATATTGAACCAAGATCGTTTACTAAAACGCATAAACATGACATCCTAGGGTTTCTAATATTATTAGAAATCAAAACCAAAACCCTAAAACACTATATGGTCAAATCGACCCATAAAAAAAATAGGGTTAGGAATATGAAAACCCTAAAAACATGATACTAAACGAATCAAGATTCAATTTTTATGTGTTTCGATAATTAATTACACATTATAACGGCTCATGATGCCACTGTTGGAATTATATAATCATGACATGCACATAAATAAACCAAACACATCCAGTAAGCAAGTGCGGAAGCGTTATAACAAGATCATATAACATGTAATTAATTAATCAATAATAAATAGTAAACATACCTTTGTGATTCTAGCCCGAACAAGAATGAAATGCAATCTTCAACTCAAGAACCGTAATTAGGGTTTATGTGGATTGTAAGAATTACCCCTTACCTTTTTGTAATTCAATCCAAGAATCAAACAAAAGTACGTTTGAATCACGTTCGTGTACACACGTACTAAAACAAGTAAAAGTAATGCTAGTTTTTAGAACACAAAATTAAACCAAAACCTTTTGTTTAATAAAGAAGATCGATCAACCCTTTAAGGGTGTTTGTTTGATCGACTACAAGAAAACAAGGAGAAGAAAACAAGTTTAGGGTTTGTGTGTGTGCACAAGAGATACAAACAATGAATCCCTAAGCCTTGTATATATATAGTGTATGAAACTTGGAGCTCAAGAAAACAAAGGAGGTGCCCTCCTTTTGGGTTGGCCGATCGGATCAAGGCCCAAGGGGGTTCCGGATGCTTCTTGACTTACCAATTAATCATACACATTCTTTCCTTATATTCGTCTAATGATCATTAATCATTTATCTTAAATACTAAATAATCATTATATATATATATATATATATATATATATATATATATTTGTGTAATAAATAATTAAATATAAACTTTTACATTTAATTATTAAACTTTAACTCTCATACGTAAAGTGTGCAATCCCGTGATCTCGAGTTCGATCCTAACATACGACTACTAAAATAATGTCCATAATTTAACATTATTGACCGCTCACTAGAGGTTGCAATTTCATTATGTTCAGTATAAAACGGGTCAATTTGGGTTATACTTAATTATATACGGATCATATACTAATAGCATTGTTAGCTCATCCAAAATTTGGTTAAATAGAATGTGCTTTCATTAGAATCACAAAAAGTCAAAGTCAAAGTGGATAAATTTTGGGATTAAGGCAAGGAGTCAAAAGTGGATGGTTGTATAGCAATAGGACCATCATATATATATATGAGCCATCTCGCATTATAACATGCATCAGGTGATTTTTTTCTGGGCTAATTTGAGTTCATTTGCCGTGTGCTTTCTTTCGATAAGTTTATCTCGATTTTCAATTATACTATTACTTGTATGTTCATGATGTTGTATATTTCCGGACATATCTTTGGAAGGAATCCCTCTACGCTCATGTGGGGTGTGACTGTCTACGCTATATCTTCCTCATACTCGCTCAAGCGGGATTGAGTATTGTTGTTGTTGATTCGGTCACTACTAAAAAGTTCATAAACTATTGCTTAAACTAAAATATTGGCGTTAGTTTTCTGAACAAGTATCTAATCAACTTTTAATATTAACACTATTGTTATGTCTTTGATATCATACTGAATTATGTTTTCATTTATAGCATTTGTGATTGCTCATACACAATATCAAAAATATATTGTTTTCGAATAATTCTAGGAAGATGGAACGAAGGGACTGGAATGAGCTGCCAGTTTACTGTTTGGTTGAAGTCTTGGGACGTGTCGGAATTGAATCGCTTGTAGAGACCATTCCTTTAGTATGCAAGACTTGGTATGATGCCACCTTTTATCCTCAATGTTGGCAACGACTCGTCTTTACTAGATTACCTTATTTACGAAGTTCCAAACATTCAGTCCCAAGATTAAATTTAGGTGAAGACTCGTGGTATGATTCTAAATTTGTTCTTCCATGTGACCTTACCAACGATGCAAATGATTGTTTAGAAATGTTTCTTCATTTTGCAATCGGGCGTAGCAATGGACTAGTAACCGAGGTTGTCTTTCACCCTTGCTCGCGTTTGAAGAAAGGCCAAATCGCCTGGATGGCTCAACAGTAAGTTGATCCCGAAGATGGTAGTAAAATAGACATCAACATGTATAAAATTACTTAACTTTTACCATTTCATGTGTAGATGCTCGTCTTTGAAACAGTTGGTGTTACCAAACCATTTGAGCTATGTGATTAACTTTGAAGTCTCGGACTCGATTTGCAATTGGAAATATTTGGAGAGTTTACAGGTTCCATCCTTGATAGGCTTCCAAAAAACCATTGCAAACATTAGTAAAAACTGCCCAAACTTTAACCATCTAAGTGTTTATGTTCCTCGTCTAGATGAAGATGAGGCTTTGGCTATCGCCTCCCAACTCCCAAATATAAAATCCTTAGATCTACGTTTCTCAAAGATTGAAAGAGATGATCTAGTCGTGATCCTAAAAGGGTGCAAGAAACTTGAAAATCTTGACGTTAGTGAGTGCAAAGGAGTCTCAGTCGACGACGAGATATTAAATCTTGCACGTCATATTCACAAATTTAAACATGAAGGCTCTCACATAAGCATACAATAATTTATAGTTTCATAATTCATTGGTTATGCGTATTGACATATTGTTGTACAGTAGTTGAATAAAGCTGTGAGTTCGTTCAAAAAAAGAAAAGAATAAAGCTTTGAGGATAGGAGTTTGTACATATATATATATAGACCATGCATGAAGCCCATGTCATTGTGTTATGCCTTATGAAGCTTAGGGCTTTGTTTGTAGTTAAGGTTGTAATGAGGTTGAGAATTGGGATTCGTCGAAAAGATTAATAGGACAAAACAGTTTTTTATCCTTTAATGTTTAGTATTTTCCTTGTTATGTTTTATATATATTTGTCTTTCAATACTTTTTTTCTTGTCAAACTTTATATTTAAACTTTATATTTTATGATCCATACTTTCTAGTTTTATAATAAAAACAAGATTTTTTTTTTTAATTATAAGAAATTAAAATAATAATAATAATAATAAAGGGGTATCTAGAATCATTTTAGGAGGGGTTATGGATAACTCGTCCATTCAAAATTTTGTGTTATTAATAAAGATTAAAAAAAAGAGAAAAAACAGAAAAAATAATGAAACAAAGGAAAATCCGTTTGTAAGAACAAAAGCAATATTATACATAAATTTTACATAAAATTTCACACATAATGGGGTGTTATGCAACTTGCTTTTTCTTTTCTTCCATCATAAAAATTCGTTTGTAAAAATTATGCGATTGCAGCCTTCTTTTATATAATTAGAAAATCTGAATTATGTTTGGCATGAGAGCACATGGGTTCACTTAGAGGGAAACTACCGTTCTTATAGGTTATCTTTGATAAACTAAAGATTCTTTTTCTCAAAAAAAAAAAAAAAAAAAAAAAGTCATTCGATAGCTTTTGCTAAATGGAGTTGAAGTTTTTTTTTACCTCAATGACTTGAGATTTCTCTAAAGTAATATGAGATATCATAGTTGTCAGGATCCCGATCCTGATCTTAGGATCTTACGATTTTACGATACTGCAAAACAAAAACGATCGCGATCTTACATAGGATCTTTGTAAGCTTAAGATCTTATAGGATCCCGATCTTGACTATACGATTTTAAGATCTAATCCGATCTGATCTTACTTTTCTCCGATTGCAAACTAAAAAATTATAAATTTATGGGTTATTGTTTTGTAGAATACAAAAAACAGCATGTTAATCTTTTTAAACATAAATCATAATTTAGGACAATATTTCTATGAAACATTTATAATATTTTGTATTTATAATGTATAATAATTTGTAGATTTGTATAATATTACAAAAATTATTAAGAAATAACATTAGAGTAGGATCTTAAGATCCTGATCTGATTTTACGATCACGATCTTGCAAAGACGAAAACAATCCTGAGTAGGATCCCGATCTTGAAAACCTTGTGAGATATTACTTGAGCAAAACACTCTTTCACACAATTTACTAATTTTATGATAAAATACAAAACAATTTTTTTTTTTATAAAAGTCTTTTTGCAATTGAGGAGAATTAGTTATAATAGATGGTAAATAGTGAGGAAAATGATTTGGCAATAAAAAGTCATTGATAGCTTATTGCATTGTGAATGCTTTTACGTAAAATTAATATGTCGCAATGACTTTTGTTGCAACTTACAACTGCTTGTTTTGCGGTTTAATTTAGTCATGATAGAGCTGCTTGTATTACTCATTAGTGACCACAAATGTTTAAATGTAAATGACCATATATAGATTATTTCTCTCTCTAAATACTCAAGCAGCTGCCAGCCCACCACCACCTTGTTACTCCTCCGGCCGTCAGCTTGGCTTTGTTCAAGTATGACAGTATTTAGTCATCCAAATGTCAGTATATCATGCTTTTAATCACATGAGTGTTACCAGGGGTGAATCCAGAAGTCTAAGTTACCAAGTGCACAAAATTGTTTACGAATATAAAAGAAAGAAATTAAAAATGAACTAAAATGTATGTTTTTATTAGAACTAATCAAAAACTAAAAAAGACATTCATTTTTTTAACATATCAGTAGACTAACTAAGCAAGACACAGAACTTTGTGACATATTTATTCGGCTCAACCAAATTCAACCATCATGAAGCATGAAGAGAATGCTAACTGTAGCTGTAGTTTCGAGTATACAAACCATTACACATTAACTTATGCTATAGTTTCATATGATGATGTGAAAACTATGAATCAACTCAGAAATCACAACCACAACACAAGATCTCACCCAGCCAACCACCCATTGGTGAATATTTTTATTACCAATAGAATCAAGAAGATGAGTCCACAACTGTGTGCTCACCAAACAAACTACAAAAGAAATCAGTTGTCCCCTTCAGAAGGATCCAACTATCACACTACATGAATCAAGATAAAATATAACCTCACTACAACACTCAGAACTATACTAAAACCAATACCAAATGATCAAGATGATCACAATAACAAGACAATGATACTGAGTTGCTATGAGAGAAGAAAACCCTAATCGTATTATTGTGAGATGAAGTTATGAGAGAGAGAGAGAGAGAGCTGGGGATGAGTGCTTATATAGTGCCAATTTCCACTTCAGCCCTTCTAGAATAGAAACATGCCAAACACAGCTAAACATATCAAAATATAAGAAATAAGTACAGAAATAGTCCCTGTACTTATTTACCATGAGAATGACATAAAAACCACACTATCCAACACCCCCTCTCAGTCTCATGGCTTAAACATGTCCACAAGACCAAGTTTCTCACAAAACCACTTGTGTTGAGTTATACTCAACCCTTTAGTAAAACCATCTGCAATGTTATATGCAGAACCAACTTTGACAGTTTTAACCACACCAGAAGAAACCTTTTCTCTTACTAAATGAAGATCAATTTCAAAATGCTTAGTTTTTTCATGAAATACTGGATTAGCAACTATCTGAATAGTTGAACTGCTATGACAAAACAAGTTCACTGGTAACAAGCCCTCAATATCTAGATCCTTTAAAATTTTATTAATCCAAATAATTTCACAAGTATCAGATGCAAGACATCTGTACTCTGCTTCAGCAGAAGACCTATATATATTGTTGCTTGTTTTTTACTTTTCCATGAAACAAGATTATTGCAAAAATAAACACAATAACCTTAAACAGATTTTCTTGTTTTTAAACACTTAGCCCAATCAGCATCTGGAAAATCATGCAAGCTAAACTTTTTTCCTTTATTAAACTGAATACCTGATTGGTCCTGAACAGTCATCTTTTATTAGTCAACCACTTCTGAATGGTCAACCATTACAGTCAAACTAATCAGGACCAAATGCAATTTAAATCCATGGGAGTATAGAAATATATCCCCAGGTCGTTAAGTCCCAACGAGGTCTGTAAACTGTAATACAACGAATGTGTGTGATCTGGTGATGTTAAATATAGAAACAGGAATCTGACTGACTAACACTAGGAATGTGAATAGTAATAGCTCTGTCACAGCTATATTAGTAAAAACGTGCAATCAGAAACCCTAAAATGTAAAAGGATATACAAACGTACGTTTAGGTTAAAATAAACGTAAACGTACAAAACAAAAGGGGATAAAAATGAAACAAACATAACTAAAGTAGGAATTTGCATGCCTTAGGGTCTTAAATGCAAATTAAACAAAAATAAAATATTTACTGATAATTACAGACTTATTTAAACGTTAAGAAAACCTAAAAACCTAAAACGCGTACGTTTACGTTTAAATAAACGTCTACGTACAAAATAAAAAGTGAAAAATGATCAATACAAACCCCACAAATGTGAAACTTATATTTTTGTGATCCTAATAATAAAAGAAAATTAACTATGAATTACAATGATTTTTACAAGTATTAAATTAATTATTATAAATTAAAAACTATTATTTACTATTTAATAATTACTTAAAAATTAAGAAAATCTAAAAATTGCTTAGAAAAATAAAATAAAAACTTAGAAAAATCTAAAATATTATAAAATGAATTTTAAAACTGAAAATATATTTATTACACAATTTATGTATTTATTATTAATTATTTACTATTATTTAATTACTAAAACTATTAATAAATTATTAAAAAAATACTAAATGAAGAAACAAAAATCTGAAACTTTTTACATAATTATAAATAAATAAATGAATCTATGAAAATTATAAAAATGATGTGTTATTAACAAAAATAAGCTAATAAGCAAATAAGCTTCTAAATAGAAACTATCACTTAGCTTTAAAGTGTATCTTTTTGGTATTTTCTTTTTCTGGAACTCAATATATACTGTATATGTACAAGTTTAATAAAAATAAAAGTTTAGAAGTGAAAAATAAGGAGTTGTGAGCTTATTAGCTTATTCAGTGAAGGTTTAAGCTTCACAATTGGATTTTAAGCTTGCTATAAGCTTGGAATAAGCTCAACAAACTGAAACCAGAGGAAAAGTTATAAATGTACAAGTGTAAAGGACAGATATGAACAAGATTATGCACTTGGATTGTGCACAATAGTGTGAGCTTAAGGTTTAGACAGTTGAGCTTAAAAAGCTCAACTTGGATGGAGTGGAAGCTTGAATAAGCTTGGTATAAGCTCCACACAGGAAATAAAAGTAAACATAGTATATGTACAAGTGATATGGACAAATATACACAAGTATGTACACTAGAAACTTATACCAAATAAGCTTGTTATAAGCTAATAAGCAATTCACAAGTACATAGATCCAAACACCCCCTGCAAACTTTTATAGTGGCAATTTAATCTCAGTAAATAAGCTTCAAAAGCCAAAGTAAAAATTGAGGCAGCAAGATGTGCTGGTTAGCTTTCCAAAAAGCCTGAGCTTAAGCTGTGGGGTCCACAGCTGAGCTTTTGAGAAGCCATTGAAAAAGCCTTCAAATGACTAAGTATATTGGGTTCCCAGTATACACAATCAAATGGGACACACAAAAAGCTTCTTGCAGCCCTTATAAATAAGCTGCAAGATGGCTTTTAAGCACTGGACTAAAAAGATGGGTAGGTTGGCTTTATAAAAAACTAAAATACACAAGCTCTAGTACACTGGATAGCTTTTTGAGAGCTTATGAAGTATGCTTGAGTATGCTGATGAATCAACATACTCATGAAAATGGTGATAAGTTTAAGCTACTTGCAGCCCTACCAAATGAGCTGCAAGGGGGAATTGAGGCACATGATCCTATAGTTGGGTAGATAATATTCACATGAAGCTAATTTACACAGGTTCTAGATCACAAATGAGCTTTTAAAGAGCTTGTGGAAATGGTGTAAGTCCACTGATTCCTCAGTGAACTATTGTGAATGGGCAAACAACAAGCTCAATATTGACTTATCAAATAAGCTAGAAAAAGCTACACAAGCACTGAGACCTTGATTTGGGTTGCTTGGCTTTGTGAAAAACCAAAGCTCACACTCTCAAGCTCAGTGAGGAGCATTTGGCAAGGTTATGAAAAACTACTCAACTATACTATTTGCTTCAGTATAGTTAGTAAGTTGGAACAAAAAGGTGGGTGTGATAAGCTGTCTAATTAAGCTATTAATTGAAAAATAAGCATAAACATAAACAACATGCCACATGGGCTTCTAAAAACAACAAGAAACACAGGCACAAGTCCAATATTCAATAAGCTACAAGCTTGTGAAATTGGCTATGTAACTGTGAGACAAGGCAAAAACAGCTACTAAAAAGCTACAAATTAAGCACTTAAACATGGTAAACAAAAATTAACAAAAATATAATTAGCAAGACTAGCAACAAAACTACAAATCCTAAAAAGCACAAAACAAGAAACTAAATAACAAAGCCACAGGAAAATTATCTATTTTATTCAAAAACAGAAAAACTAGAATTTGACTTTTAACTAAGAACACTTAAGTTGACTAATATGAGATTAGATCCTAAACTACCGACTAATTATGAAAGATTAAACATTAAAAACATGAAATTAACAAAGATAAACAACATTTAAACTAATATGCAAGATTATTTGATCTAACAACCTCACAGTGCTCATATAGAGATTATCAATTGTCAATTTGACTTTCTCACATGCTACACCCTTTGGTTAATGTTTCACTGAGCTATTTATGTCATATAAAGCATACACCAAATAAGAACAACACAATACATGACCCCTAACATAGTCTAACTACTAAATCCAAACAACCCTTAAATTGAACCAAAATGAAATTTTCATAACATATAACTGCATACACCTATCATATCCAATCCAGAGGTCTCAATTTGTCAAAATGGACCTTTTTTTAGCTTAAACAAGTGGTCAAACAGTCTAGGCCTAGGATGATCAAAGATTTAGCATATTGACAGTTAAATAAGATTCAAAGCACAAATTCAATCCAAAACATAATTAACTAAGATTAGGCTATAATAACACTAACAAACAGCAAATAAACAAGAAAACATGAAAAGCAAAGCAGATTAAAAACTAAAACAGTAAATTGCAAAAAATGGTAAAAAGGTGCTTACAAGTGAATCCAGCTGAAACCCATAGAAACAAGGTACAAGAACATGACCTAAGGCCTCCCACAAGGCTACTAACCCATATGACATTCCATAACTTCCATTGCTCCAAGCAGATTTCATCAGGAACACTTTCTTTTTGTATTTTTCATTGATTTTCTTCATTTTTTTTTATTGATTTTTGAATTTTAAAAGACTAAAGCTGAATTAATGGTTTCTAAAAGCTTGAAAGCTTTTGTTAGGAGCTTATGTGGCTTATTTGAGTCCAGTAAACAACTTTGATCAACAAGAAATTGAAAGACTTGAAATTTAAATGACAATTAAGTAAAAACTTCAAATTTAAAGATAGATTGACATAAGACTGTAAATAATGTTCTATTAAGCTTGTTTAAGGATTAATACAACATTGAAAGCAAGTAAATGACATTAATTAAAGAAAGCAGTAAAAATTAATTAGCTACGTGACCATGGCTAGCCCAAGGTAACTCTTCTCTCTTCCTTCTCTTCATCTTTATAGTATTTTGGACTCCCCACTTGTTTCTGAGTAAATCCCTCCATTAATCTTGGCCTTTGATTGCCTATAACTCATCCTAGCCGTTTAAAGGCATTTTGGCGCCAAAATTAGAACACGTGGATTAGGGCAACTTGGGAGCAATTAAAGAACTTTGATTTGTTGTAGAGGTGGAGGGGACAAGATTGGATAGATTTGGTGGTCAAGTAGAAGAGTTTGTAGCAAAAACAGGGGAAAGGGTGAAGGTTGAGTGTTACATGGTGGGGAAGTATTTAATGCTTGTAGGCTAGGGTGTAAGGTGGAAGGAGGTGGTGAGAGTTGATATCCAGCTGGGGTGGTGAGGTGGAAAGGGCAAGTGGTGAAAACCACTGGTTTTCTGGTTTGCAGTGGAGGTGAGGGAGATGAACAGGAAAGGTAGTTTGGGAGGGAGTGGGTTTGACTCAGTGTTTGACCCCGTTTTTATTTAATATGGAAATGGGCCTTTGGATGTTGGGCTTGGTTATAAACAAAGGGTATTGGTTTTGGGTTTATGAAATATAACTTGGTCCGTTTGGTTTGTAGAGTAGTTAAGCCCAAGGACCAAAAGTGTATTTTCTGAATTTATGAAGGACTAAACCTGTAACATTTCATAAGTTATCACAAGGAACATTTATGCCAAGTTAGATAAACCAAAGGACCTTTATTACATTATTTACAATTTAAAACACCCGAGGGACCTTTTATGTCATTTTCCCAAAGTTGAGGGGGTGAAATTGTAAATTCCCCAAAAGTTATCAAAAGGGTTCCAAATTGTAAGTTATGAATAGTAAAAGGGTATTATTTGATAAATTTCATTTTTTAAATACCCAAGGACTAAATTTGCCATTTTTGTAACTTGAGGGGTAAAAGTTGCCATTTTGTGAAAACTTTTATCCAAGGACTAAAGTTGACTTTTCATTCATTGTTAAACCTTCAGGGACTAATTTTGCCAATTTGTGTAACTTCAGGGACTGAAAATGATAATTGTGTGAACTTTGTTTGTTTTTCACTTGTTTTCAATCTTTTTGTACCTGAATCACATAAAAACACATTTCAATGATATTTATAACATTTGTATGGTCATTTGTGTGTTTTTGGTCATTTTGTGGGTTTAAACAGTATAAAATATATGTGTATTTAGACACATATCAATACCAATACCTGGATCTTGTTTAAGATATCTCAATACTCTTAAACCTGCACTAAAATGAGACTGCAAAGGAGCATGCATATGTTGACTTAAACAATGCACAGCATAAGCAATGTCAGGCCTAGTAACAGACAGATATATCAATTTACCTACCAGCTTAGGATATTTAGTCAAGTTAGTGACAAACTTATCACCCTCAGTTTCAACATGATTCAACACAACATTCTGCTGCAAAGGTGTAGAAGCAGGCTTACAAGCCAACAAACCATATTCACTAAGAAGCTCAAGACAATACTTTCTTTGTGTCAAACACACACCATTATCATTCTCAAGAACTTCAATGCCCAAGAAGTACTTAAGAATACCAAGATCTTTAATCATGAATTTAGAATTTAAAAACTGTTTGAATTTTTCAATTTCAAGCTGATTATTCCCAGTAATGACCATATCATCCACATAAATAAGTAAAGCCGTAAACACACCTTTATCATGTTTGACTTATAAATAATAGTCATTTTTACTTTGAACAAAACCATGATCAACCAAAACAGTATTTAACTTCTCATTCCATTGCCTAGGAGCCTGTTTAAGACCATACAAAGATTTGACAAGTCTGCAAACCTTAGTCTCATCTTTATCATAATAACCAGGTAGCAATTTCATATAAACTTCTTCATGAAGATCACCATACAAGAAAGCATCATTAACATCAAGTTGAAAAAGGGGCCAACCATTAGTAACAGATAAATTAATTAAACATCTAACAGTAACCATTTTAACAACTGGACTAAATGTTTCCATATCCATTTAGAACCTATAGCCTTTCTACCAGGAGGCAAGTCAGTAACAATATAAGTATTATTTCTATGTAATGCTTCCATCTCAGCATCCATAGCCTCATTCCAATTAGGATCAAGACTAGCCTCTTGATAAGACTTAGGTTCAACAGACTTATTAAGAGTAGTGGCAAAACAAACATTTCTAGCAGACAACTTAGAATAAGAAACATACTTTTAAAGACCATATCTGCTAGAACTAGAAACAATGTAATCATTGAACCTAACAGGTTGAGATTTATGCCTAGTAGACCTCCTAAACTCAGTCTGTGGTTCTTCCTTAGTGTTGCTAGGACCCTCACCATTTTGATTTTGAAAAACATTGCCCTCAGAGGTGATCACATTTTCTCCTATTTGGGTTGTAATGACATCTGCTTCATCCTCAACTATATTAACATAGTCATCAGAAGCAGTTAAAATACACTCAGGACACATAGAAAGAGGAATCCCCCCCTGAAACATAAGACTCCTAGCCACATTCAACAGGTGTCTATGTTTCCTTTCAGCAATCCCATTTTGCTGAGGAGTATAAGAACATGAAGTTTGATGAACAATACCAAGATTATTAAACAATATAGACATTTTATTATTCACAAACTCTGTTCCATTGTCAGACCTAACAATTTTAACCCTTTTTTCAAACTAAGTAAAGATGAGTTTTATAAAATTTTCAATATATTCACAAACTTCCATTTTAGACTTAAGCAAATAAACCCAAACAGCCCTGCTAAAGTCATCAACAATGGTAAGAAAGTACCTAAACCCATCTGTACTAGTAACTCTATAAGGTCCCTAAACATCACAGTGAATCAGATCACCAACATTAACAGACTTATGGTCACTTAGAGGAAATGGTTCTCTAGTCTGTTTCGCTTTATGACATATGTCACAAGGAGCAGACTGATCACCAGTCCCCACAATTTTTTCCAGATTCAAATCCTGAATATAACACTTTTGCTCATCAAAACCAACAAAAAACTTACTGTCTTTTATCATTTTATTAACAGAAAGAAGACTAACATTATAATCAGGCACAACTAACACATCAAAGAGCACAATATTATTAGTCAACTTTAAACTGCCAATGGCAACAACCTTGGCCATAGTCCCATTGGGATGACCAACAATTAACATTAAACTAGTAATGTCAACCACATTAAACATACTAGACGAATACCCGTACATAGCAACGGAATTTATAGCGGCAGATAGTAATATTGATATTTTGGTTAAGTGTTTTTGTGTAACGTTTTGTGTAACTGTAGTTGTTTGCCGCTAGAAAATTTCGTTGCTACGCATGAGTACTCGTCTAATATGGTCAATTTACAATGATTCTTATGTGTATGAATCAATTTCATATGTGTAAGTATCAATCCCCTTATTTTAAACCATTTCCTTGAAACAATTTTATCCAGTACCTCCAATCGAAAGTTTCCTTTGAGTATTTGTAGTATGCCATTTTTTTAATTAAACCGTCATTTGAAAGAGCCGTACACCTTTAACCTCCCTATAAACTTATTTTATAAGGGGGGGGGGTGGAGTGGTCACGAGATTACACGGTACGGGATCCATGTGGCGCGGGAACACCGCCGCCGCCCCCATGATCACACACGGTATCCATCTTGTGTGTGAAACTTTCACGCACGAGATCCAAATTTTTTTTCGACCGTTGTATTCTTTTTTTTGAACGTTGGAGATGCAACGACCTTTTTTTAGTGTCTATATATTGGACAAATAGAAGGGGCAAAGCAAAGAAGCAAAAAAACATAAAAAAAAATCAACCATATGGAGCATAAAAGAATAGGTTCGACTGTATTGTTAGACGAGTCGTTTGAGTGGTCTAACGATAGTAGTCTCGACGTTTTTGCTAACGCGATTGACGAAGATGATACGGCAAGGTTGACACAAAGATCAGTGAAACGCAATCAGATCAAAGCTGCAGAAAGATTGCATCGTGATTATTTTTGTGAAGATCCGAAATTCAACGATGACGTGTTTGAAGATAGGTATCGTATGCCTAATAGTTTATTTTTAAAAATCACACATGCTATTGAGTCTAAATTCAAGTATTTTCAAGAAGGTTACGATGCTAGAGCGAAAAAAAGTTTCACAGCCATACAAAAATGTTCGTCTGCCATTAAACAACTCGCAACCGGTAATCCACCGGATGAGTTTGACGAATATTAAGAAATGGCCCAAAGAACGTCACGTGAATGCCTTCAATTTTTTTGTGACGCTATTATTCAGTTACACGCTCGAGATTACCTACGTAAGCCAACAAGCCATGATATTGCATGTTTGTACGAAGCACACGAAGAGAGACATCACATTCCGGGTATGATCGGTAGCCTAGATTGCACACATTTTGTTTGGAGGAATTGTCCAACCGAATTGAGGGGTCAATATAAAAGGGGTGATCATCAATACCCCACGATTATGATGGAGGCAGTGGCGTCTCAAGATTTGTGGATATGGCACGCGTTCTTTGGACCGCCGGGATCAAACAATGATGTGTATGTTGTGATGCAATCTCCGGTATTCCTCACCGAGCGTAATGGTACAGCACCTAAGTGCCCATTTGTTGTGAACGGCCATACGTACAAGCGTGACTACTATCTAACCGATGGCATATATCCTGCATGGTCTACTTTTGTTAAAGTGTTCAAATATCCAACCGACGCGAAAGAGAAAAAGTTGAAGAAAGTACAAGAGTCGGCTCGAAAAGATGTTGAACGAGTATTTGGTGTTCTCAAGGGTAAATGGCGTATACTGAATCGACCCTTACGGCCATACACAATAGAAAGAATTAGTAAACTAGTTTATACGTGTGTGATATTGCACAACATGATTATACATGACGCCGATACCGCAATCTCCCCAGTTCATATTCGGGATCCTCCGATCCAACCGGTGTTTGACGAAGCAGCGTTAGCCGAGATACGACATGAGGAAACACATTTTCGTCTCCGATTTGATCTTATGGAGCATATTCACGCTCAACAATTACCATACTCGATGTGGACGATGAAGTTTAGTTTTTTAGTATTATGAAATTTACTATTTTAGTATTATGTAATGTTATTTTATAATTTTTAGTAATATTATGTAATGTTTTTTTTAAGTTTTAATGGAATTTTAGTTTTTTTATAATTTTAATGGAATTTTAAAAAAAAAAAAAAAAAAAAAAAAAAAAAAAAAAAAAGTGATTGAAGGATGAGTGAAGTTTTGACAGCAAAAATATGGGTGAGTGACCAAAAAAGTGGGTGAATGATGTAGTATAATGGGATTGATTGTGAGTGAGTGATGAGAGAGAGAATGAGTGAACCACTCCCTCCTCCTAACTATTTACTTAAACATGATGCGACACGTTTCATTTAGATGAACCATCCTACTTACAACTAAACAATTTACGCAAATATTATGTAATAAACAATAAGATACAACCCGTATGCATCACACGGGTCTGAATGACTCGATATATAAAATCTCCACTTTTAACCTATTAACTATCCACCTCGTACCAACTTGCTTGCTTCTTCAAATGTCAGGTCCACTGTTGAGTCAACTTCTGTTACGGGTCTGTATCTTATTGTTCATATTAACTAGGGGACTGTTACGGAAACGGGGACAAGGTGGCAGGCCCACTTGTCTCCCTTATTTTTTTTCAGTTCAGCCCAGTTTTTGTCAGTTTATTTTTTGTATTTCTAACAGTTTTAAGCGTTTGACTTATTAAACTTTATATTTTCTATTCCGCAATTTCAGGTTTATAGCTTTTTAATATAAACAAAGTTATAAAAAAAAAAATCAAAAAAAAAAAAAAAAAAATATATATATATATATAGAGGGGTTTATCTAACAAATAGCCCCGTTGCTATAACTCACCCCATTAACTATCCACCCGTACAGGTCCACTGTTTATAGATGTGCATGCTTGATTGTGTCTCAGTTTGAGAGAAATGTTCATATGAACATGATAGCCCATGTTGATCAATGATACAAAAAATAATAAATAGAGAGACAATTTTAAAGAAAAATAGCCTACATACTTGTACATTATCATAATTTTTCTGAACAATTCATATGACCTTTGCCAAATGTGTTTATTTTGCTTTTTAATGGTTGTGTTTGTTTTTGTTTTGAGATGCGCGTGACTGTGTGGTTCTCCTACCACGTGTATATTTAACTGCATTAGTCGTACAATAATTGAGCAAGATAACTTATTATACATTGGTGGGGTATGGGGTAACCGGTAACAATTGAGCAACATAAAATTTTAGAGTAAATTACACCATTTGTCCTTGTGGTTTACGTTGACTGACGTTGTTAGTCCTTTAATCAAAAAAACTGCACCGTTCGTCCTTAACGGGCAAATGTTTGGCGTCGTTAGTCCCTCCCCCACTAACGCTCGTTAAGTGTTGTTACACCTGAAGTCCCATGAGGGTATTCTAGTCATTTCGCAAACCAAAAGGACGAACGGTGCAAAAGGACGAACGGTGCAAATTTTTTTTTTTTTTTTTTTTTTTTTTTTAAATAATTTTGTAAGTTCCGTTTTAATACGCTTTCGTCTGTTTTTTTACGTTTTTGTCTGTTTTTTTTCGTTTTTGGTTTTTTTTACGTTTTCCTCCGTTTTTTTACGTTTTCGTCCGTTTTTTTTTTCCGTTTTCGTCTGTTTTTTTTTACGTTTTCGTCTTTTTTTTTTTTTTTCGTTTTTGTATGTTTTTTTTACGTTTACGTCCGTTTTTTTATGTTTTTGTCCGTTGTTCTAACGTTTTCATACGCTTGTGTCCATTTTTTTACGTTTTTATCCATTCTTAACCTTTTTTTGGTTTCGTCTGTATTTTTACGTTTTCCTCTGTTTTTTTACGTTTTCATCCGTTTTTTTTCGTTTTCGTCCATATTTTTACATTTTTCTCCGTTTTTTTACGTTTTCATCAGTTTTTTTTCGTTTTCGCCTATTTTTTTTATTACCTTTTCCTCTGTTTTTTTACGAAAAAAACGGATGGAAACGTAAAAAAACAGAGGAAAGTGTAAAAATATAGACGAAAACGAAAAAAAAAAACGGATGCCAACGTAAAAAAACAGAGGAAAACGTAAATATACAGACGAAACCGAAAAAAATGGTTAAAATAGATAAAAACGTAAAAAAAATTGTACGTAAGCGTATGAAAACGTTAGCACAACGGACAAAAACGTAAAAAAAACGGACGTAAACGTAAAAAAACAAACGAAAACGAAAAAAACAGACGCAAACGTAAAAACACAGACGAAAACAAAAAAAAATGGACAAAATCGTAAAAAACGGAGGAAAACGTAAAAAAAACAGACGAAAACGAAAAAAACGGATGAAAACATAAAAAACGGAGGAAAATGTAAAAATATAGGCGACAACGAAAAAAATGGATGAAAACGTAAAAAACAGAGGAAAACGTAAAAATACAGACGAAACAAAAAAAACGGTTAAGAATGGATAAAAACGTAAAAAAATGGACACAAGCGTATGAAAACGTTAGAACAACGGACAAAAACGTAAAAAAACGGACGTAAACGTAAAAAAACAGACGAAAATGAAAAAAACAGACGAAAACGTAAAAAAAACAGACGAAAACGAAAAAAAAACGGACGAAAACGTAAAACAACGGAGGAAAACGTAAAAAAATATGAAAACGAAAAAAAAAAGCAGACAAAACCGTAAAAAAAACAGACGAAAACGTATGAAAATGGAACTTACAAAATTATTAAAAAAAGAATTGCACCGTTCGTCCTTTTGGTTTGCGAAATGACTAGAATACCCTCATGGGACTTCAGGTGTAACAACACTTAACGAGCGTTAGTGGGGGAGGGACTAACGACGCCAAATGTTTGCCCGTTAAGGACGAACGGTGCAGTTTTTTTGGTAAAAGGACTAACGGCGTCAGTCAACGCAAACCACAAGGACGAATGGTGTAATTTACTCAAAAATTTAAGTTGAAATGCTCATTTGATATGATATCCATAAATTCATAAGTTGCTGTAAAATTTTTGGTAACTTTTTATTTGTCATATGTTATTATTTTTGGGTTTGTCGATCTCTTTCTTTTTGCCTGTAGGATTGTAGGGGATTTACGCTCTGTTCCCAAGTTTTTGAAATGAAAGAAGAGAAGAGAAGAGTTAAAAATGGGCAGAAAAGAAGAGGAGATGAATGAAAATATTTTTTTTATATCATGTTCCCGAGTTTTGAGAGAAAAGAAGAGAAAATATATTATTTTACAATTATACCCTTGGTTACATATAAAAGTTACTAGCTTCATAACCCGCCCGATGGGCGGGTACGCTTCATAAAATTGTTTGTCGAATTTTTTTTTATGCGTAAAATAAATAATGAATAAGTCAAATATTTTGAAGGCAATAAAATGGAAATGATAAAATATATTGCTCGTGTATTATATTTAAAAATAACAATCATAAGTATCATGATAAATTAATTACATACGGGTTATTCATATACGAAATAAGACTTCTTTGTACACAACGTTTGTTGTCTAGTTAGCATATTCGCCATCATTGTCACAACAATGAATCTTCATGCAGGATGAGCAGCATATGCATCGCCTTTTATAAATTTACCCATATAAATGTAAGTTCCAAGTAATATAACTTCTTCTAACATACTATCATTACTCGCCCGATGAGCGGGTTCGCTTCGTAATATTATTTGACAAAATCCAATTGGTCGTAAATAAATAATGAATCATGACAAATATGTTAAACATAAAAATTGGAAACAAAAAATATAGTGTTCATGATAATTGTTTTAACCCATGTACAAAGTTATAAAAATGAGTAACATGATAATTGTTTCACTAACCGTATACAGTTTCGTATGGTTAAATTAAAAAATGTTTGTTTAATGACATTGATAAACATAAAAATAACAACCATTTCAAGTAATGCTACATTCCTCACAATACATCATAGATTGGTTTAATATTAGTTTTGGACAAAATTATATATTTACAACACCGTCACGTAAAGAACAACCAAAACTGGTTAAGATTGCTTGCCTGCAACATACGCTCAAATGCTTGTTTGGCCCTCTCGAATTGACCCGATTTGTAGCGACATAAACCTATGCCAAGTCGTAAAGCTGCATGACATCAAGGATACACTTACGGGAGCCTCTGTAAAGGGATGAAAAAAATTAGATTAATTAAAATGCTTTCAACTAAAATTGTGTGTACTTCGGGTAATACTTTAACACATCCATCTTTCATGCCTTTGATAATTCTGGTTAGACTTAAGTGTGAAGTATGTTCATTAAGTTACATATATCTAAGGACTAAGTGTGAAATATGTTCATTAAATTTCATATATCTAAAGGCTTAAGTGTGAAATAGTTTCATATATGGGAATTGATTTGCACACTTTGTTTTTTGATTGGTACACTCCAATCAGTGCATCAGACAGTTGTACAATATTTAGATCATGCTTTCATTACTTGTACAGTGAGTGTGCAAATAAAAAAGTGGAGTGTGCAAATCACCTCCCTTCATATATATGTTCATTCAGTTTCATATATATGTTCATTCAGTTTCTTGTTCTCGACTACATGATTGTATACTATTGCTAAGCATCAGTTACTAAACCTCTAAGTAACTTATAATAACATTATGAGTAATCCTACTTTTTCAAGCAAGGTACATTCTTAGTAACTATAAGAGTACCATTGTAATTTTGTAATAGTACACATTAAAATTTAATCACATTTTGAAATTAAAAATTTAGAAGAAACATAAAACCCATACCATTATTTTTCTTGCTTCTTGTCTTAGGTTCTCAGAATTTGCCATGTTATATTCACCATTCTCCAGATGCCTTTGGTCCAGTCTAAGTCTTGAATTTGTGGGTGGTAGTTTCTCCTTAATCCGTTACAAAAATAGCAACCGATCAGACACAGCTATAAACCACATCATATATAAAACTCACACACACACAAAAACATACCTACACATGGAACAGATGAGTAAACATGTCCTATATACCTTCAGTCGTGGTATTAACTCATTCGATCAGATAACAAATGATGTTAATTTGTATCGTGTGAGATTAACATGAGGCATAGTTCTTTTCCACAACATATTGTCTTGGCACATTTCCTTTATCTTGCAAGTCCCCTCTCCTGTTGTATAATAATGCTCTCGTCCCAGTTCCTGGATATTGTGGCGTGTTTTTTTTTATCTTCTCCTATCTTGAATGAACCCATGCACCTATTCAAAATAAACATCCAAATTTACATTATCGCAGTAAGAAAACCAAAGAGGAATATGCATATTTCCGAGATACAACTTTTGACAGGTCATATATTATTATTAGGAGGGCATCTTCTGCTGAAACTTACTTGATCTGTTACATGTGTGTAAAACTTGCTTGATAAAGATTTTGGCATTTTCTACCCATTCATTTATAATTTGCTTGATACAATTCATACCTTTAAAGTCATTTTCTTGAGCTTGTTCGTGGCTCAAAGTTATAATAGGATTCTAATTTAAATCTTCGCATATGCTGATTGGGCTATAATTCTCCAAGAATGATAAATATTAAATTTCCAAAATAAATCGTAAGATATGTAGACTCTGTACCCATAATGTGCAACAACATGTCTACATTTTTCTGCTCTAATATCCAATGGTGATAAACATATCAGCACTAAGTATAAGGACCCAATTCACATGTTTTGCATCTTTACTACATTTGCTTCACATGGTACATTTATTAAACAAACATATATTTATCTTAAAATCTTATTGCAAATAAAGCCAAATCCCAAAATATTTATCCTATTCATTTGCTATTCAGGGAATTGGGTGCTTGGATTATTGCCAACATGGCCACATGTTTAAAAGATTGGCTTAAAAGGAAAATGGTGAAATGAGTCGAAATTAGTTGAAACTGTAGTTTTAACATACAAATTAATAATAATAATAATAATAATAATTGGCTTAAATGTATTTTTAACAAATATTTATGCACGACTATAAATGGCGAATAAAATATTAAACGAAAAACATGATCAGTTACATGGAAACGCGTCTAAAATAGTCTTGAAAGGTGTAACCCGTCATTTGAATTTGTCTTCTAACAGTGTCTAATGAGCGTGGCAACGCTAGCTGCCACAAATACTGTCACAATTGATGCTTCACTTCTGTTTTGAAACTTTTCTGGTGATGACTTGTTTATCCTAAAATCATCAAAAGAATACATAGATTTCCAATTACTTAGTACATGCCGTTGAGTATAACAATCAAATATTTTGTTGTCATGGTTCAAAGTAGTTATTAAAGTTGAAGTGGAAAAACATATATATCATTGAACATAAACGAAAGGAACTACTAAAATTAAATTAAGTGGTCAAAAGTAAAGAAAGCACTTTCGTAAAACATGCCTTTAAAAATGGTCACCGTGAATCCATTGAACGAATGATTAAGATAGGAAATAAGCCCACAAGTCAAGATTACAAAAGTATCTAACGACGTATGGGGCTCTTCCGATAAGAGAACGTCCAAGACCCATATAGAGAGATCTCAATCATGCCTCTTTTATCATTTAAAAAAAAACATGCAATACCAACTTGTAATGATATGAAAAAATTATGAAGTATTGATACGAAATATATAAAAAATGATTAAGTGCATATTTTGCTTCATTACATTTCAAATTTTTTATATTTGCAATAAAAAGTAATCCTAATGTCAATAATAGCACCAATATACAATATTTTGAACAAATTTTGGAATATCAATGTCAAAATCCACCCTATTAAGCACCGGTATACATCTTACACAGGCCAAAGGCCAAGAAAATTGTATCTTTCAAGAACGAATATATGGGACAGATTGAGCACCGTAAAAGCCAAAAACCATCATACATGTCAAATCTTGATTTTTTCGGAAAATGGTGTACAACCAATGTTGATTCAATGGGGTTTTATATACAGTAAAACTTTTCTTATATATAATAGTTGTTGTCAAGCAAGAACCGTAAAGGCGAGGGTGCAAAAATTTTATAGGGTGGTGAAAGTAAGTTGCCACTTAATAATGCAAAAAAAAAAAAAAAGGAGATATGCTGAATTGATATCGTCCAATGTTATACTTAAATTTTACAACTACCTAAACAAAAAATTATGCATGTGTCGAAGTGCGGCTACAAACTACCCTTGTTCTATCACAAATATATGTGCATTAAAAGGAAAAGGCACTTGGAACTAACCAGATACTCCGATGTCTAAATGGCAAAAGGCTTGGTATATATGTTAATCTCCTTCAAATTTGTGCCTGTACAACATGGAAGTTATATATGTCCACATCAGCTTGAAACATTGTATAACAGTAAACTATATTAAAAGGAAAGTGATATAAGGCATAGGCAACTTATAAACACATAAATAAAGAACTTACAGTTTCCATGAGTTGCTTCACTCCTGTTCCCATGAGTTGCTTCACTTTTGTTACAGTAAGCTTGAAACCGAGCCTAGCATGTCCTGTATTTAGTTCCTCGTAAATGATTGGACCACTTTTATCTATGTCAATATTAATTCACATTGCTTTCAGACCTTTAATATAGATTAGCTTGGTAAATTAAATGCTAGATACCGAGATAGTACATGAGACAAAAAGTATTTCAAAAGTGATGTTCTTTCATCCGTTAATCGGGTTAACCCGAATATTTATACGGAAGGGTTACAGGTTATTTTTTTTGCCATTGTTTTCGTTCATTTATCGATATTCTTATTTGGGTAGACATGAACCACAACATCTGATAATTGAACTCGTATAACCTACACCCGAATAGCCTACATACCTTTATTGGTCTTTCTTTGAAACATTTAATCAAACACTTGGTGAGCCTTTCATCAAACCTGTGATAACTGAAGTAAAAAATAATAATAAAATTCCAACCAAACATCATATATTTGTGAATAAAATCCCAAGATCAGTTTTTTACAAAGCTAACTTCATATACATTTTATCATACTCCTGGTGCGCATAGAATCTCTTCATGAAATTGATTATGAATCAAAATTATAATTTCACCACAAATTAAACATAAAAGCAAATCAATCAATAAACATGTCATGATTTGACAATTTGTAAAAATCAATGGCGTACCTGTGTCATTGAGTTTATAATCCTGAAACAGAATCGTGAAACACACAAAAATAAACAAAATTTGTCTCTTAATTTTTGACAATATAAAACCCTAGCCTCGTGAAGTGTGTTGAGATAATGAACGAACTTGAATTTGAATGAGGATTGTTAGCTGTGAATGATAAAGGAATTAAATGTGAGTGAGGGAATATTGGGTTTTTTTTTTTTTTTTTTTTTTTTTTTTTTTTTTTATAGAAAATGCGTTATGTGATTTGAGGAATTAAATGTTTTGGTGCACTTAATTGTAGCTTAAATCAGTTTTGAAAAAAATATATGCAAACTGTTTTATGGATTCTAATTTAAGCATCTATATTTTGTTTTCAAAGCTTTCAACACAAACATTCAAGTGCTCTAGTGGTTGAGTGTCTCTTGGTTGTTCAAGAGGTCATGGGTTCGAGTCCCATTAGTTGCAAATTTTTTAAAAATGCTTAATTCATGCATGAAAAGTGATTGCCATGTAGGCAATGACATGGCATAGTGTTGAATATGTGGCGATTAGGTGTCATATGTTAGAGGTTTGTGACGTGGCATGGTAAGCCTATTATATAGTGTAGGATGTTTTATATTAGGTTATTTAAATAATTGTATTTATTTAAAGCTTCCTAATATGACTTCTCTCCAAATCATCTCACTTTTGGGTAGAAAGTTTTGGAGAGAAGTTTAGCCAAAATTACTCTCCTCTTCTAAAAAAAGTTCAGGAACACGAATTTATTTTGTTTTCTTCCCACTTCTTTTCTCTTCTTTCAAAAATAAAACTCGGGAAATAACTTATTTTGGGGCATAATGTTTAGTTGGTTAATTCTTTTAAGTGACTCTCTACTAAGGGCGGCAATTCTCGACACGACACGATAAACGATACGAACCCGACACGAAGTTAAACAGGTTTGAGTTGAGGATAAATAGGTTTAGGTCAAAAATAGATCAACTCGTCTAACCCATTTAATAAATGGGTCGTGTTTAGGTTGAGTTAATATTAAACAGGTTAAACCCGTTTAAGTATATAGGCCTCTAAAAATAAAATATAGAACCTGGATTTTATGTTAGATTTGGATTAAATGTATTTTGTTATGTACTTAATATGAGTGAATTTTACAACTCATGTATTATTGAAATTGTCGTATATTTATTTATATGTTATTTTTATTAATTTTCAGATCTTTATGTCTGTTTTGCTTTTAAATTAGTTAAATTGACAAATCACCAAACTTATTCGTCACTTGATCTATTTCCTTAAACATGTTAAAAATGTCACAAACGGGTTACACGTGTTATGCAAGTTTGAGTTAGTGTTGAGTTTCTTGACACAATTAATAAATGGGTCGTGTTTGGGTAGAGGTTATAATAACCCGCCAACCCACGAGCCCGAATAAGTTAACCCGAACACGATTCAATTGCTATCCCTGCTCTCTACCTTTATGGTGTAACTACGTTGATGCTCGTATGGTTTATAAACGATATAAAAGATAACAACATTATTATCGTCACCTCTTAATATATTTATTTTAAAGCTTTTAGATTAGCCAATACAATGCATTATATAAAGAGAAAATTCCGAGATTATATCAGTCGCTCAACTTTTATACCTTTTCTAAACAAAAAAAAGTGCTCTTCTCAAACTAGACAGAGCGACTTGCGACTTTTTTACTTTTAATTAGAAGTCACCAAGGGGCACAAAGAGTAAGCGTTTTTTTTTTTTTTTTTTTTTTTTTTTTTTTTTTTTTTTTTTTTTGTATTTTTTAAAAATAAATTAAGCGACTTTTGTACTTATAAGCGATTTTTTTGCGCCAATTGTTGACTTCTTATTAAAAGTAAAAAAAAGTCGCAGGTCGCTCGGTCTAGTTTGAGAAAAACACCTCTTTTGATCTATAAAAAATATAAAAGTTGAGCGACTGGTATCTCTCGAAATTTTCTCTTATATAAATATACTAATTATAATTCCCGTGCATGCGCGGGTTTTTTAAATTTTTTTTGAATAATATATTTTTATTTATTAAAAAACAAATAATTTAGTCTTTGTTTTGTTTGATTTATGATGTTTAATTATAGTTTTTTATTATTAAAGATAATTATTTAAAAATTTTAATCATATTATTAATTGCTTCTTATCTATATTTTTTGTATTTATCTTCCACTTGTGTTATGGATAAATATAAAATATTACCTAATAAAAAAATATTTTTTTTAAATAAAATTATTACTAAATAAGGCATGAATGCATTTTTATAAAAATAGAAAATTCCCAATAAGGGTTTTGTTTATATTTTTTGTATTTATCTTCTACTTGTGTTAATTGCATCTTATCTATATTTTTTGTATTTATCTTCTACTTGTGTTATAGATAAATATAAAATGTTACCTAATAAGAAAATAATCTTTTTTTTTAAATACAATTATTACTAAATAAGGTATAAAGGCATTTTTTTAAAATGAAAAATTCCTAATAGGGGTTTTGTTTTATTATATAAAAGATTAAAAGTCATCAAATACGGTGCCGTATTAGATGTGGGTTTCCCGCCTTTTTTTTGGCTTACTTCGGCCTCATTATCATTGTTAATATTAAAATTAAGCTGTTAACAACGATTCAAGTAGTTAATAACAATCTTTATGCAACACTATGCATGGTCTTAAATTTCCTAGTACATAAATAATGCATTCTCTTAGCACATAATTGCTTGCTTGTAAAAAGAACAAGATGCTAATTGTATTTCCACACTTTATAGGAGATCGTAATTAAAGATCCATATTTTATGGGTCAACGTTAGTGCATGTAGAGCCAAAAATAACGACTGAACCACACGAGTGATCTACTGATAAAAAGCTTATGACTATCAACACTAGTTTTGATAATCGACGGTAAATAAATAATAAATGTGAGTGGATGTAAATGAGCCACAGTAGGAGTGGTTATACTATATGATTTACTAAAGCTCGTTTAAGCTCGCGAGCCTATTCGAGCTTTGTATATAGAGTTCGGGCTCGGGCTCGATTATTAAATGAGCTCTGATATAGGCTCGAGCTCGGGCTCGAGCTCGTTTAGGCTCGGCTCGTTCGAGCTTTTTACCGATCCGATCTCGAGCTTTTCACGAGCGGCTCGGCTCGTTTCCACCCCTAAGCACATTTGAATTCTGTAAAAAAATGACTTATAAGTTATAACTATGTAATAAGTGATCTTCCAATATACAAAGCTGCATTACTTGATGACTGGGACTCCGTTAGTTGAATATTCGAACAAGAGCCAAACTTACTGACTAAGCAGATCACTTACTGGTGGGAGACTCCATTGATCATAGTCGTGGGAACAAATCGATCCCATAGTTTCGTTGAGAAGCTTGTGGAACGTATTGTTGAGGTTGCACCCGATAAGTTGTTTGTAGCGAGTTATGGTGGAAATAGCCCGTTACATTATGCTGCTAAAGTTGGGAATACAAGGGCTGCACGGCTTTTGGTGGAGAAGAACTCGAGTATGACACGAGTTCCAAATCCATATCGTACTATTCCGATTAAATTGGCTGCTTAGCATGGCAACAAGTGTTAGTAGATAATTAGGCCCAAGCCCGGATTGTGGGTTTTGGGTATTAGGGTTTCACTATTATATATAGTGGTTAATAATAAAGTTATACTCACGAGTTTCCATTATCTTACATGGTATCAGCCAGTGATCCTAAACCCTAAAAATACATTCCGCTGTTTAAAACCCAAACACCCTACTTTAATTTTTCCGGCCGCCGGCTTCGACCGGCGGTCTGGAGCATGTATATCCCATCTCCGTCATCATCAAAGTCAACAACCAAATACAACACTCTCAAACCCTATCAATAAAACATCGATCCTTTTTTTTAAAAAAAAAAAAAAAAACAAAAAAAAAAACAAAAAAAAACGATTGAGCCGCCGGAGGTTCGGAGGGCTCCCTTTAATCCCTCACCTCAATAAAACCCCGATCCCAGAAAACACCGATCCCCTGACTTTCTCCTCTGCTGCGTATCTATTTCTTCATGAACGAATTAGTGCAACAAGAAAGAATTAAGGTAGTTTAGTGTTGATATGTGATCAGAGGTTATTTGCTTGTTGCAGTTTGTTGTTTAAGGAGATATAAGAAAGGCCACTTCAAGATGAAGTTTTATGTGGTTGAGTTTTTGAGACGGAGTGATAAGGTGGATTTTGAATTAGTGTGATTCGGTTTGCAGATTTAGGGTCCTATGTTTCTTTTAAGTGTTTTTAATTATTATTATTTTTTGTTTTAAAAATAAAATAAAAACAGTTGTTTATTTATTTATTTTTTTTATGTCGAATCCAGGGTATAAATTCCCGAGACGACTTTTGTTAGTTTCGAATCCAGGGTATCAATTCCCGAGACGACTTTTGTTTGGTGTCGAATCAAGGGTATCAATTCCCGAGACGACTTTTGTTTGGTGTCGAATCCAGGGTATCAATTCCCGAGACGACTTTTGTTTGGTGTCGAATCAAGGGTATCAATTCCCGAGACGACTTTTGTTGGTGTCGAATCCAGGGTATCAATTCCCGAGACGACTTTTGTTGGTGTCATATTTGCTTTCTTAGTTTATTTTGATTTATTGTTTTAATTTGCTTTCTTAGTTTAATACTCCAGTTCGAGCTTTCGCGATTTCGCCGCTCGAACTGTGGGGGAGTGTTAGTAGATAATTAGGCCCAAGCCCGGATTGTAGGTTTTGGGTATTAGGGTTTCACTATTATATATAGTGGTTAATAATAAAGTTATACCCACGGGTTCCATTATCTTACAACAAGGAGACGTTAGAATACTTGCTGACCGTGACTCCAGATTTGGGTCACGGTGAGGAAGGGACTAGTCCATATACCGGAGTTGCGGGTGGTGATCTCATTACTCTTACAATTATGGCAGGATTTTACGGTAATTAAATCTGATTATTTTTGTTTTCAAGTTGCAGATATACAATGAAACTAATTTTACATGTTAAAATATTACATCTTATAACTCAAGACACATACCTCATCACACTTACAAAAAAATTGCATGTAAATTTTAATCTCGGGTTGAATATCAATCGACATGCAGATGTGGCGCTAAAAATAATCACTTTGTGCCCAAACATCGTGCTGGAATATGATAGGAATGGTCAAACGGCGTTGCAAGTATTAGCTCTAAAACCCGAAATCTTTCCAAGTGGAAGCGGGCTTGGATTTTGGGGTCGTTTCATTTATTCATGTAAAGACTTTTCTTTGGTTTATGTAGTACGTTGTTTTGCATTGGTCGTTGTATACTTATCAGTGTTGTTTTAGCCATCAAAGTTAATAAGCTGTTTCATTCTGTCATACTTTGTATAACATTACATAATTTGGTTTTGGATTTTCTTTGCTTGTGTTTTTTGGTGCAAGTGATACACCTGTGATGAAGAATCAAGAAGCTGCTAATAAATTTAACATTTTCCTAAAAGTTTTCAATAAGGTATAAATCTTTATTTTCATTTATACAAGTCACTACAAGAAAAGTGGCTTTTTAGGACCCCATAAGCGTCATAAAATGGTACTTTTTAGGACCTTTCATTTAATAGGACCAAGGATAAAAGCGTTTCATGTAAGGCGGTTGTAATAGGTCCAAAGCGTCCTAATATCTCAAATACCCTTATAAAACCAATTATATGGTCGTATTATATGTCTATGAACAACCCAAATAGCGTCATAATAAAACCATATTAGGACACTTTTACATTGTTTTGACATGTGATTACCTACTTTTAATCTTTTGAGACACATAAAAACGTCCTTAAAAGTATTGTTAGGACGCTTATGATGTACAATCATAGCTATTTTAGCAACCAAGAAAAGGGTCCTAATAACTCAAATAAGATTATGATACCAATTTTATGGTCGCATAATAGTTCTATAAACAACCCAAATAACGTCATAATAAAAATATATTAGGACACTTTTACAATGTTCTAACATGTGGTAACCCACTTTTAATCTTTTGATACACATACAAGCGTCCTTGAATGTTAATTCTTAGGACGGTTATCATATACCATTATAGTTACTTTAACACCAAGAAAAGGGTCTTAATATCCCAAATACGATTATGAAACCAAATTTATGGTCGCATAATATGTCTATGAACAACCCAATAACATCCTAATAACAACATATTAGGACACTTTTACAATGTTGTAAAACGTGGTTACCTAATTTTAATCTTTTGATACACATACAAGCGTACCTAAAAGATAATTGTTTGGACGCTTATCATATAACATTATAGCTACTTTAGCACCAAGAAAAAAGTTCTAATATCTCAAAGAAGATTATGAAACCAATTTTTTGGTCATATAAAATGTCTATTAACAACCTAAATAACGTCCTAATAACAACATATTAGGACACTTTCACAATGTTAAGCGTCCTTAAAAGTTAATTGTTAGGACGGTTAATAAGTTTAATAGGACAATTTCAAAGTCCTGACAAGTCATATGATAGGACGCTATTTTCAGCATGCAGCCATGCACACTCTATTATTACGATATGAATAAAACATCAACTAATTATTAAATGAATAAAACGAAATTGTATTTCAAATAAGCAATTGTCATAACAAAAGTTGTAACACCCCAACCCGTCAAGGGTAAAGATATAACAATAAATAGTGTCCAACAGAGTAAAACACAAGCTTAATACTTTAACAGTACAATGAGTACCAAGGTTACAAATAAATTCCCAAAATAAAGAAAATACAATAATGAAACAAAGTCCATAATTCAAGGAACTCTAGGGTTGGTCCACACTCTCTCATTCCCAAAGCTAAACCCCGCATCCTAGCTTAAGTACCTGCCGCATGGAAAAGAAAACGCGGCTGAGCATAAAAAGCTCAGTAAACAAATATGAAGATAACAAGCACATCAAGTAATAAGACAAGAGAGTACGAATTGAAATTACGTATGGTGTCACAAGGTATATCAAAGGACTATCAAGGTTAAGTATGAAAAGTCACCAAGGTTAAGTATCAAGAATCGTCAAGTGTAATAGCAAGGATTGACAAGTTTCAAGGATCGTCAAGTATAATGTCCATGGTTAAGTATAATATCAAGGTTTAACAAGTATAGTATCAAGTATAATGTCCATGGTTAAGTATAATATCAAGGTCACAATAGCACACATTCACATTATAACACATTAGCATAAGTCAACTACAACATTTAAGAGCACACTCAAAGAGGGACATGCAATAGGCCACCAAATCATCAAGTTAACACATTAGACATATGCATATAAAACGACCGGTTTTCTAACAGAATTTAGCCCACTAAATGAATTTTTAAAAGGTATCAGAAGCCCAAAATAAAAATCACCAAAATTCTCACAGAAGTAAATATGTCTTGAGAGTCTACATGAATTTTCCCAGATTTTATTTTTAAGTGTAACTCCATATGAAAAATCGTTTTTCCCAGACCTACCCAGAAAATTAGCTGCACAAAAATGCAGAAAGTTTTCACTTAACATACCCATTTACACACCTTAGAAAAATCCACAAAAATTCCAGGAAGTCACACATAACCCAAATATTACCCCAGTAAAAGGAGAGCTCCTAACCCCTTACGGTTTGAAAACTAAAAATTAAAAACCACTACTGAATTTAATTTCTGCAAACGCAGATTTGACATATCATCACACAAAATTCAAAAATACAACCAAATCAACCTCAATCACCTCCAAATCAATTGGAACATTTAATTAGGACCCTAAACTGAGTTTAAAAGCAAAAATTATGAATTAACCATTTACCAATTTCGTTTGATGATGCACACATATTCAACTAACAAATATGTCCCAAATTACAAGACATAAAAACCAAATTCCTTTACCCTTTTTTAATCCAATAATTAACCAACTAATTATCTAATTCATATCATATCATCATAAATAACATGTTATCATCAACAAACATAAAAAACAATCAAGAATTCATATCATCACATACAATTCAACATACATACATCCATATTAAATTTTCTCTTAAAATTATATATGGGTCGATTTTATGTATCTTATGTATATCAATTCGTAGCTTTTTGATTCTTGTATATAATGCTATTCATGATAAAAGGAAAACAAGGAATTAATCAAAGATGCAAGAAAAGGTACCAAACCCTTTAAGGATTGATGATGAGAATCGAATAGGACAAGAACACCAAGGGACAAGCCTCCAAAAGCTCCCAAACAATCTCCAATGTGCACCAAATCTTCTCACGAATGCGTATCAATAATCACCAAGGTTACAAGAGCAATATTGTTTATGGATGAATGTATTATGGAGGTGGTGGTGGCGTTGAAAATTAGAACCAGGAAAAGGGAATTTTTTAATTTTAGGCTTTAGGTTATTTTAGGAGATAATATCAAACTTAATGATAATTAAAAGTGATTTAGCAAGTTTTTTGGGAGTTCCCCTCCCTATGGCCGGTTTTCCTTGTGGATTGGGTCAAAATTTGACTTTTATTTCTCAAATAATACTTTAGGTTATATTATGGTATCTATATTATAAGTTGTGTACAAGTTTTAAATGTTTCTGGACCCCCTTAGATCACGTAACGAGCAACACTTATGTGTTAATCCAAGTCTCACATTCTTGAGTTCTCATAATGTTTTAGTAGCTCAAATATTATTTACTTGAAGTTACATGATCACATTTGTGATTGTACGATAACCGTTTTATATTTCGGTCTTGTTTGGTAAACGTACTTAATTCTTCAAAATTTCAAATTGGAGGGTATTTTAGCCATTTAATCATGATATGAAAATGTGGGTTTTACAAAAGCACTAAACATAAATAAGGTAGACACTATCCAACATAAAGTCTTGTAACATTAAACAATAAATTAAAGCAACAAGAAGCTTAGTCCGGGGTCATCATGCATCCTTTCTCAATCCTCACGGACCACCTACAAATAAACACCCATGTATAAGCATTAAGCTCCATGTTAGTAAAATTTCTGGGTTTTACAACTCTTCCCCTCAAAAAGAAAATTTTCGTCCGCGAAAATTGAAATGATAATGAAGCAGAGACATAACAATTCATAACAAGCATGAAAATTTGGTCTCTCATGACCCTATCTTGTCGATCTAAGATGTTTTCCATTTCACACAAAAGAAATATAACAAGTGGCTTCAAATCAAGCGAGTAGGGTGTCACATGCAAGGATGATAAGGGTGATCCCCTCAGAAAGATACACGGGAGGTGTTATGAACATGTGACAGCTGATGAGGTAGAGTTAGACGATAGGAAACCTCCTCTGAAACGTACAAGAATCAAATGGTCCAAATTTGGTTCCACACAATTCCGGTCCTTAATCAAACAATCCAAAAAGTAATGGTCTCATAGAAGCGAATCGTATAAGTAGCAAAACACATGTGTACCCCTCAAAATGAACAATGGCATTCAAGCAAATAGAAGACAATTTAATCGATAACATCGACCGGTAGAAAGCTCTACAACGAACCCTAAGATCATTATCAAGATACAAAGGTCAACAAGCATATCCTCGAAGATCCAAACACATCAAAATGTAGGGAGATAAGGCAGATCCAACGTATAGGTCGAAAGAACCTAAAGTCTCACTATTCGCAGATAGTCGCAACAAAACAGAGATCTAAGGCTCCACTAAGGCACTTCTTAAGACATCCTATGAACACAACAAGTGCACATTATATTTTGTAAGTATTATCACGCTGGCCAGACGACATAGTACTAGCATCATATAAATATGCCCTCATGATGGTCATACTTTGTATACAAACTTTGGTTTTCAAGAAAACACCGGTCTCTATAATAAGAAATGTATACAAACTGATTCTCATATAAATCTTTTTTGAAGTGCTTGGCAAAATAATTATTATTTGATTGAGCAATCTATTTAACATGACTGTCAACAAACCAAAGATTATTATTGTGACATATGTTGAAGTAATCATATAATCGCCTCCAAAATGCACGTACACAGGCTATTGCTTCCATAGTTTCATACATTTGTTTTACTCCTTAATAGTGTCCTGTTACTAAATTCTACTTTCTTATATGGAAATTTTGTTGTAGGTCACCTTGGTCAAATAAACACCATCCTCCATTGAAAGAAGGGCTACATCCATTTCTTGAGCTGAGAAAACTCGAAATTGAAGCGAACAAAGTCTTCATAGTATATCGTGACCAGTGAGGTCATTTACTTTCCTAGTATTTTCCAATTTATTGGATGTTTGTTGATTATATTAATCCTCATGTGTCATTTGGCTCACAACTTTTTCTGTTGATATTTCCTTTAATTTATGAGAAACAATTGATGATGAATTTGTTTCTTGTAAGGTATTATTAAGGAGGCATTTTGTCGGTTTACATGTGGGAGGATGATGACCAAGAAGGCTTCTCGACTTGCTTCTCGATTAAAAAAGGTAAGCATATCTAACATAATTAACTATGATTTAGTTTTACAAGAAATTAATTTGCAAAACACTTTAACTATGAAGATGGATCGAAGTATGCACATGGTAGAAGAGGTTACCTGAATGAGGGTGGTTGGGATGCTATACATGTTATTGAGGTAGCTTTCGTGTGCTAATATACTCAGGGAATGTATCGTGTTCTATTGTTTATGTCTACATGACACTGCAATTATTTTGAAAATTTCAGGTGGGGCCAGAGCAAGAAGGTATAGCGAACTACTGTCTAACAAGTACTGTAATGTTGTCAATGACAACAGATCGTGAGACATCTGGCACATTTAGTTTGTCGGGATCAATTCGGAGACGGGTAATGTTAGCAGAGTTATTAGGTCGATAGCCATATGTTGCCAACTACCTATTTATCAGTTCTAAATTAAAGTTATATTTGATTAATTACTTTTGTATGGTATGCAACAGTCGATGTGATCACCAGCGAAGAAACTGGCGGGACAAGAGTCTTTGTTACTTTTGACGATACTGAGGTTGCTTCCGCTGCAATCAGGGTGATGGATCACCAGGTACTAAATACCTGGTATTTATTCTTATTTATTGATTACTTGATTTATACAAACTACATACTCATAAGAATTGTAATGTATTTTTGGAAAAGGAGCCAGGCTCATGTGTCGGGGCTGATCTTCTTACGCCATATGCCGCAAGCTAGATATATTAGCTTTACCTTACGTCAGTTTTCTTAGCGTTTTATTGTTTGTTTTCCTTCATGTCACAAGTCATTGAATTCTATTTGAATGGTAGTTTTGGTGGGATATATTCATTCACTAACTTCTTAATCTAGCTGTTAAAGTTCTTGCCTTCTATGATATCTACAGATTGAGGATATTGTTCATGCAGCTAAAAGAGACTATTATAGATTTAGATCAATGGCTACAAGTGCTTAAATGAGTGTTTGCAACTTTCGGTGGAATTTAGTTGTAACTTGTTTTAGTTATTTCTTAGCTACAAGCTTACACTTTGATACAGACATACAATACATTTCATTTCGAGCTAACGAATTTGAGTTGTATACTTATCAATGAAGTTATTTTTTAGCTACAAGCTTTCACTTTATATATATTTGTTGCATTTTTATTTCTCTTTTTTTGTGAATCAATTGCAGATTATAGAATTTCCAAAAAAATTTGGAAAATTTTAGAAATGATTTTTTTAATAAAATAGATTTACAAAAAAGACACGTTTTGAGATAAAAACATATCTTTTTACTCTATATAAAGATAGGTCGGATGCTTCTATAAAAACAGGTTGTGGGAGAACCGGTGTCAATGATTGATAAAAATATGTTTGTTCGCTAGGTCTACTAGTTCTCGACATATTTCAAACCTACTAAACATATTTTATAAACAAGTTATAAACTATACTCAAAACTTGCTTGACCAGGTTCTCGTGTTATGCACGTCAACTCTTTCATCTAGCGAGGAATGTCTTCAACTCTTCAGGGTAGTCACCGTTGTTTGTCGTCTTCAGGTTCTATCCAAGTCCGTCTTCTGCTAGAAAACTTGATAGTTCAACAGGAATCATATCTGGGAAAACTCAGGGTGCCAAAACATAATTCACACGAAAATGTTCCATCAATAGTTGTAGTTTTGAAAAATTCTTATTCATTAGTGCTTTTCCTATTATGGTGTATCAAGTTTTGAGACCCAAGTATCAAGTGTCATATTAACTAATGTTTAAATAAAACTTTTGTAAATAAGAGTTCTAAAAAACTGATGTTTTATGACTCAAATAAGAAGTGTTCTATTATGGCGTATGATAATAAAACCATAACAAATAAGCGTACTATAAAGGTTAATGTTAAAAGACACAAGTGTCAAGGGTCCTATTAAGTTTTGTTAAAATAAAACTTTTGCAAGTAAGCGTTCTATAAAACTGATACTTTAAGACTCAAATTTCAAGTGTCCTATTATGGTGGATGAATTTATGAGACCCAAATGTCAAGTGTCAAGTGTCATATCAAGTTATGTTTTAATAAAACTTAATTTGAATAAGCATTATAAAAAGCGGATGTTTTACGACTCTAAAAAGAAGTGTCATATTATGTTGTATCATAAAAAAAACCATTATGAATAAGCGTTCTATAAAGGTTAACGTTATAAGACCTTATTGTCAAGGGTCCTATTAACTTTTGTTATAATAAAAAACGTTTGCGAATAAGCGTTCCATAAAACTGATGTTTTATGACTCAAATATCAAGTGTCCTATAATGGTGTATCAATCTATGGGACCCAAGTGTCAAGTGTCATATTAAGTTATGTTTTAATAATATGTTTGCGAATAAGCGTTCTAAATAATCAATGTTTTATGACTTATGTATCAAGTGTCCTATTATGGTGTATTGTAATAAAACCATAATGAATATGCGTCCTTTAAAGGTCCTATTAAGTTTTGTTATAATAAAACTTTTGCAAATAAACGTTCTAAAATACTGATATTTTATGACTCAAAAATAAAAAGTCCTATTATGGTGTATGATAATAAAGCCATTGCATAAGCGTCCTATAAAGGTTAACATTATAATAGCCACGTCTTAAGGGTCCTGTTAAGTTTTGTTATAATTAAACTTTTGCGAATGTCCTATTATGGTGTACGATAATAAAACCATTGTGCATAAGCGTCCTATAAAGGTTAACGTTATAATACCCACGTGTCAAAGGTCCTATTAAATTTTGTTATAATAAAACTTTTGTGAATAAGCGTTTTAACTAACTGATGTCTTATGACTCAAAACTCAAGTGTCCTATTATGGTGTATTATAATAAAACCATAATGAATAAACGTCCTATAAAAGTTAAAGTTATAAGACCCAAGTGTCAAGGGTCTTATTAGGTTATGTTATAATAGGACATCTAGTGATCAAGTGTCGTATTACACTATCACATAATGGGACGCTAACAACTAAATGTCTTATAAAGTAATTTATTAGGATCCATATTTTAAGTGTCCTGTTAAGTTATATGATAATAAGACCCCAAATAATCAACCATCCTATTATATAACTTTTTAGGACACCGCCTAAGTAGCAAATATTTAAAAAGGACCCCAAACACTCATATGTCCTATTAAACTGTTTTTTAGGACTCTATTATCATACCGTCCCACACAAAGGGTCCTAAAAAGCCACTTTTGTTGTAGTGAGTTGAAAACATGAAATGTCACTCATCATAGAAACCAGATTTTGTTTATTGTTATCATTGAAATCGTAATGTGCCAAACGAGTTTCATCAAGACGGGTTTAGTTGTACTTTTCTAAACCTTTTAGTAATTTCTCTCTTGAACAGTTTTCTGCTGGATTTTGGAGCGTCCTTCACTACATGGGTATGCTATGCATTCATCGCTACATTTGTTATGGTTAATTAGTTATGTATCGTCTTTAACTATAAATCACATTCTGTTTTGTTACCGTAGCTCCAACAATCAAGAAAATCCGTGATATTAAAGTGAATAATAATCTCAGTAACCTACTTGTCAAACGTATCTGCAAAATCGTTATAGATAAGGTTGATCACGACATAGCTTGGAAGATTTTAGGATCTGCGATAACTACAGCAGTCACATATGGGACTCATGAACTTATTGAGGAATGCATAGTAACCTACCCGGGCATAATTTGGTACAATGTTGGAGGGTTTTATTTGTTCCTTGCAGCCATCAAGCAACGCCAAGAACGAGTGTACAATCTTGTGCACCAAATGTCTGCCCACAAAGTCTTCGCAGCAACACAACTTGACGGTGAAAATAATGAGAATGCACTACATATAGCTGCAAAGTTGGCACCACCTCACCGGCTTAATGTTGTGACAGGCGCAACATTGCAAATGCAGCGTGAGCTTCAATGGTTTCAGGTAATAATAGTTAAGTCATGAACCTCATCATGATATGACAATTGCTTCCGTCCCTTAGAAGAGAAACAGCTACCGCATTCTAAGGGATGACATCCTTTGTTCTTTCATATCTCGTCTATGAAGTTTAAGATTTAATTTCAAGAAATTTCACCTTTGTGAAAGGTTGATGCATCAAAAAGTAACCAGCTTTGCTTCAACTAACTAGCTTTTTTTACAAATAAAATACATGGAAGTCTTAATTTTTTTTGACTCACACTTTCACAGTAATATTTTGGAAGACGGATTTCCAATGCCACACGAGCTGAATGCCCTGATAGAAAATAGTCAAAATGGTCAAATGCTCAGATTTTTATCTGGTTACGGTTTTCATTACTTTATATATTTTTCTTGCAAGTTGATTGTCCTAAACCAAAATTCTCTAGATTTTGATGTTTTTTGTGTCTAAAATAAGTTGGTTAACTAAAATAGAAATTGTATTAATGACCTTATGATATTTGGGAAACACAGAGATAGTGAAACATATACCATTGCATTGTTTTGCAGGAAGTCGAAAAGTTTATTGAGCCTTCCTACAAAGAAGCGTTAAACAAACAAGGGAAAACCCCAAGAATGGTTTTCACTGAATCCCATGAAAATTTACTCGAAAAAGGGCAACAATGGATGAAAGATACGGCATCTTCATGTACAGTGGTGGCAGCACTTATAGTCACAATGGAATTTGCAGCTGCCTTCACGGTCCCAGGTGGTAACCAAGATGATGGAAAACCTTTGTTCCAAGATAAGGGGACGTTTATGCTGTTTATCGTATCAGATGCAGTTGCATTATTTTCTTCATCTACTTCCGTGTTGATGTTTTTAGGGATACTTACTTCACGCTATGCAGAACGTGATTTCCTTTATGCCTTACCAAAGAGATTGACTATTGGACTTCTTTCGTTATTCTTGTCACTTGCATCAACTATGATTGCATTAAGTGTGACTCTTGCACTTGTGCTTCAAGATAAACTGATAAAGTGACATGTATTACAACTCCACTTGTGATAGCAACGAGTATTCCTATGTGTCTATATGGCTTGTTGCAATTTCCTCTACTTGTGGAGCTAGTATACTCCACTTGTGGACGAAGCATTTTTCATCAGCAGAATGATCAAAGGATTCATTAGCCACATGTTATTTATTCTTCTGTGTGTACGTTTGTACGGGTTACATTTATTTATATCTTTTATGTATTAAAATTTTGCTATTCATTATTTGATGTTTCATGTGTAGACGCCCATGCTTAGAACCAAACCATTTGAGCTATGTGATTAACTTTGAAGTCTCGGACTCGATTTGCAATTGGAAAGATTTGGTAATTTACAGGTTCCAACCATGATAGGCTTCAAAAAAACAGCTGCAAACATAAGTAGAAACAGCCCAAACTTTAACCATTTAAGTTCTTATGTTCCTTGGTTCAATGGAGATGAGGCTTTGGCCATCGCCTCTCAACTCCCAAATATAAAAACCTTAGGTCTACATTTCTTGAATATTTAAAGGGAGGATCTAGTTGTGATTCTAAAAGGTTGCAAGAAACTTGAACATTTCTAACTAATTTCCCAATCAAATATCACCATTAAAAAACCTTCAAAAATCGTGATCTTGATCTCAATTCAAAGCAAATTCTTTAAGGAATCACATCATCTTGTTCAGTTTTGAATTCCGCACATTTCCCAGTGCTTTTTAGAGTTTTTTCACGGTTAATTTTGTTTTTGTGAAATATGGAGATTTTGGCGCCAAAATCCAATTTTGGGCATAATTGGAGATTAGTTAATTGAAGCCATTTGAGTTCTTAGCATTACATTCCTGTGTGTTAATTTTTAGTAGTTGCTGTTTAATTGACAGTTTTCACTTCAATTGTTCATTTCCCCCAATTGTATAAACCCTGGTTTTGAAAAATGAGAAATAAGAGACAAATTAGACCACCTCAAAAACTTGTTGATTCGGATTACTCTGTTAATAACACTAAAGCTAAAAATCAGAAAACAGAATTAAAAAAAGGAAGGAATAGTAATGTAAAGGATAATAAGGATGTTGTGGGTGAAGGGGCTAAATGTGAAGGAAATAAGAGGAATTTGGAGGATGTAGAGGCTAATGTGAGTGGGGCTGAGGTTGGGAAAAAGGTTGATGAAGCTGGTAAAGTGGTTAATGGGGTTGAGGATAATGCTAATGTGAATAAGGAGTGTCCTGAGATTGGTGTTACTGATACAGAAGTGCAGAATATTAATGTGGAATCAGCTAATGTTCAAAATAGTGATGTGAATGGAGGAGAAAAGGGTAGGGTAGAAGGTCAAAGTGATTTGGAGAATGGTAATAGGCAGAATATGGGTGAAAATGGTAAGAAGTCTGAAGAGCAGAAGCTGAATAGTGGTGATATGAATGGTGGAAAGAATTATGCTACAGCTACAACAGGTAACCTTAAGGATTTGAGCAAGAAGTTGTTTGTTGTTCCTACTGAAATTGATGAAAATGGTAAGGAATATGTGATATTTGATGATATAATGATTGATAAAGGGTGTAAGAAATGGGAATTAACAATGTGTGGTTACTTTGTTGGGCATAAAATGTCTATTAATGAGCTAAGATACAATTTAAGAAGAATGTGGGGCAGGAAAGATTTTAAGGATGTGTTTGATATTAACAATGGTGTATATTACATGAAGTTCTATAATAAGGAGGGCTTAGATTGTAACAATTCACATTTTCGGATTACTATTCATTTTTACTATTCACTTTCACTTTCACTATTCACTCCCGAAATTTTTATTTCATATTCTCGTGAGATAAATTATTTTCATGATAAAATAAAAGTTTGACGCTCATCGGATCATTTCCGCAAAAGTTATTAAGAAACTATACGTTTGGCTTAAACGTCGTTTAAACACCCTACACATAACGAAAACCAACTGCGCCAATTTTCCTTGCATCAGATTAATGTTTAGTACACTCATGATCAATTAGAGAATTTATAAAAATTAAGTTTAAATGTTACCAAATTGACCTTGTGCCGTACAAAACAGAAATTTGCGTTTTAAGCACTTTAACTTATCCGCAACCTCAGCTTATACCTGCACCACATTTTATAAGACGTTTAGAAGCTTTCATATTTTTAATAAAGTCAACATATTTTCCCTCCTCCTTTGACCATAAAATCATTCTTTAATTTTATAAATCATTCCTTAATTTTTAACACTTACGATTTTAGGTTTTTACGACTTTAAGCATCCCGATAAAACTTATCACTCATTTAATATGCTAAGATAGGTTATGTTAATAAGTCCTAACATTTTTTTAAGTTTCATATTTCTAAGATACCCGGTTTTAAGTTTCGTGACTTAACGACTTACTATTAGCGATTACCTGGACCAAAACTCACTCTGTAACACAAGGTAATACCAAGTTTACTTATCTAGTCACCCAATCTTATCTAAATAAGCCACATGGGGCGTTTTCTTGGTCACTAAGTCATAGATAGGAAGCTTACATAGGAAGCTAAACATTTGTGCAAGTAAACTTAGCTAACAAGCTTGGTTAGTCACCTTCCTAGGCACCTTCCTAACCTCCTCTTCATGCTATAAATACAAGGCTCATCTCTTCCTTTCTCTTCATTCCAAACGACACACACATAAATCCATAAACCATGATCCTTTGATTTCCAAGTTATAAGTTACACACCAAAGTTGAAAGCATAGTTAGTCTCTACATGAATCAAGAGTTTGTTTGGTGATTCCATGGTTGAATTAGGAGCTACACAAGGTGTTAGGGGCTGAGGTTAAATGGTTTTCACAAGGGTTATGTAAAGGTTAGCAAGGGTTTGCAAGCATATGCTTAGTTTCCTAGTTTCATACTTGACTTCCTTTGTTTAGAAAGCCAAAAGTTGTAAGAAACCCTAATACACTCTCTTTCTCAAAATCATTTTCATGATTCTTATACTTCATTTATGCTATATATGGTCTTTATATTGTGTTCATGATGTGCAAAAATCTTTAAAACAAGTTAAGAACACTACATGTTAACCTATGTTAAGTAATCAAGGAAACTAGTGACTTATATTGAGAACCATGACCAAAATAATATAACCATGATATTAGACACTTATCTACTGTTAAATATGGTTTTAAAAGGAAAACATAGCAATTTGAATCACCTAAAACGAGTACACGAGTCAAAAGATACGGCCAAAAGAAATTAGCTAAATTAAAACCCGAAACTGCCTAATAGCATTCTGATCAAAATTTGGATTTTTTTCGAGGCCTTCTGGTCCATTTCATCAAAAAGTTAAAACACAAAAGTTGTCCGGAATGACGTTTTAGTTTAGGCTCAAAGAAGCCCGAACCCTGAAAACGCATAACGAGTGATATTTTCATTCAAATTCTTAACAGCCCTTTTAATACCCAAAGGACCATGTATTGGTTATGGCTAAGTAAAACCAAGATGTCTAATGACCTTAAAGCCGAGACCACAGCCATGGATAAGGCCAAGGCTGAGTCTCAAGACCATGGTAGCCATGACCAAAGCCACGACAAGGCCATGGCTAAAACCTCAAGGCTTTCCAAACCGAAATCATTATAACTATTATACATGTTTTACAAATTGAATACTACAACACTAGGGAACTTCATGTGAGGGGTTCATTAGAGTAAACCGTCGAGATGAGTTGTGGATTTACGATTTAAAGTGTCCTAGCTCCTCGAACGTTTACTGCATGACCTCTGGATTGTGATGGCCCGAACGGTAGTAAGAGATATACAAACTATACATATTTCATAAACCACTTTTATTCAACGACTTACGCTATATAATAAGTACTACATCATGAACAATATGCAAGACATATATAGGCAATTCTTCGTATTCTTAGACATTACTCCAAACCTAAGACATATCATCATATTCTAGGTTGCGCGTAGAGACTTCCTGGCTTAATCCATCTATCCCGTTATACGTTTTGATACCATTAGTTCAAGGTGAGTCATAGCCCCTACTCTTTTCATACTTGTTTTAACTCTTTGGGGGAGATACATGCTCAACTACTTGCTTTTACTTTTACTCTAAACAATTTTACTCATATGCTACGCTATACGTTATTATTGTGTTATACTTAACTGCGTTATACTTAATTGCGTTAATCTATCCAGTGGCTCCAAATTAAGTTGTTGGATGACCATTGAGGCTATCTAGTGGCTCCAAATTAAGTTGTTGGATGACCATTAATCTATCTAGTGGCTCCAAATTAAGTTGTTGGATGACCATTAATCTTACGTGAGGTTCTGGAGATGAAGTAGAGCCTCATGACTAATTGTTTAACTCTTGTGATGAACTTATACATGTCTTAATCATACTATATTTTAGCAGTGGGTTGTGAACACACAGGTTGCAAGTGTTGTTATGGGCGGGACTTGCAACTGAGTGGATTCACAATGTCTTTGCTGTGTGAACATTCTTTAAAGGCTTTTCAACTGTTTTAAGACAAACTCTATGAACTCACCAACCATTGTGTTGACACTTTAGCATGTTTATCTCAGGTTGGTAAGGCGATAGCTAGTGCGTGGAACATAGAGTCAAGCTGCATATTCTGAAGACTTACGCTTTTATCATTTACCATTCAAAACATTTTGTATACATTTATGTATCATACTTTGGGATCTCATGTTTGTAACTTTGAATTAATTAATCGAATGGTAACTTTTCAAAACGTCTCATTTAGAGGTCGTTTTCTATAACTTGTACTTTGTATTATGAAGTAGCACCCAAGTGACACAGTATTCTGTTGCGGTATTTTGGGGGTGTTACAGATTGGTATCATAGCATTGGTTATAGAGAACTAGGTTGCATTTAGTGCCTAGACTATAACTGCGATATACGTTAAGAACCCAAATGATAAGAAGTTAAGAGATGAAGAGAGTAACATTTTGATGAAGTTTAATGAAGCTATGAAGACTGAGGAACAATTTTTGTATCAAAAGGCAAAAGTTAAATGGTTAAATTTGGGGGACAATAATAATGCTTTCTTTCATAGAACTTTGAAGAGCAGAAATCATAGGAAAAGGATTAGTGCAATTCATGATGAAGTGGGGAATAGATTTGAAGGATAAGAAGTCTCTAACCAGTTAGTGCAACACTTTAAGCAGTTCTTGGGTAGTAATACTAGTGTGGTTGATTTACCTGAGCCTGATCAATTATTCATGAATAAGTTTAATGAAAGGGAGGCAGAGTTCATGGTAAGGGAAGTGAGTGATGCTGAAATTAAGAGAGCCATGTTTCTAATTGATAATAATAAGTCTCCTGGGCCAGATGGTTTCTCCTCAATGTTCTATAAAAAATCTTGGGATGTGATAGGGAAGGATGTTTGTCTTGCTGTAAAGGAATTTTTTGAGACTGGAAAGATTTTAAATGAGATCAGCTCAACTCTTATTGCTTTGGTTCCTAAAATACAAACAGCAGCTAAAGTGTCTGATTATAGACCTATAGCTTGTTGTAATGTCATCTATAAGTGCATAAGCAAGGTTATAACAGAAAGAATGAAGAAGAGCCTGGGTAAACTGGTGAGTAGTAATCAAAGTGCTTTTATTCCAAGCAGGAAGATCCAGGACAATATACTGATTTCACAAGAGTTATTGAAGGGTTATGGGAGGAAATATGGTACAAAAAGAGTAGCCAGGAAAATAGACTTGCAAAAAGCCTATGATACTGTGAATTGGGTATTCTTAGGAAATATTTTGAAAGGATTTGGTTTTCATGAGAAAATGATCAAATGGATTATGAACTGTGTGACTACTACATATTTTTCTATAAGTGTTAATGGTGAAAGCTATGGATACTTCAGAGGAGGAAGAGGTTTAAGACAAGGAGATCCTATGTCTCCTTATCTTTTCACCCTAGTAATGGAAATTCTCAATTTGCTCATGATTAAGAAGGTTGAAGGCAATAGTTTGTTTCAATATCACTTTGGATGCAAGAAGTTGAAAATCACACATATCTGTTTTGCTGATGATTTGTTAATGTTTTGCCATGGTGATTTACAATCAGTTCAGATTATTAAAGAGGTTATTGAAGAATTTGGTGCTATCTCAGGTTTGCTTCCAAATTACAACAAAAGCACTGTTATTTTTGGAAGTGTGAAATTAGAAGAGCAACAAGAATTGTTAAAGGTGGTGCCATTTAAAGTGGAGAAGCTTCCAGTGAAATATCTTGGTGTCCCTTTAATCACTAAAAGAATAGGTGTTAAGGAGTGTAAAAGTTTAATAGATAAGGTGAGAAGCAGGGTATTGAATTGGAAGAACAAGTGTTTATCATATGCAGGTAGATTGCAGCTTGTGGCCTCTGTTTTGGAATCTATTCATGTATACTGGGCTACTATTTTCCTTCTACCACATACAGTGATTGATGACATTAATAGTGTGCTTAAAGGTTTTTTATGTAATCAAAGTGAAAAGGCAAATGGTAGAGCTAGAGTAGCATGGAAGAGGCTGTGTAAACCAAAATCTCAGGGGGGGGGGGGGGCTTGGGTTGAAAAATTTGTCTGTGTGGAATAAGGCTATGATTGTCAAGCATTTGTGGCATGTTGCTGTGGACAAGAACTCTCTATGGGTGAAGTGGATCAATACTTATAAGCTAAAAGGCAGAAGTGTGTGGGAAATTAATGAAGAAAGGAATGATAGTTGGGGTTGGAAAAATATTATTAGAATGAGACAAGAGGTTAGGAAGCATATGATAATTAAAGTGGGAGATGGGGCTAAAACTTTTATGTGGTTTGATTCTTGGTCTTCTATTGGTGCTTTGTGTGAATTTATCACTTATAGAGATCTTTATGATGCTAGGTTCAAAGCTAGTATGACTGTGAGTGAATTTGTAATGGATGAAACAGGATAGTGGCCTGATGATTGGCAATATAAGTTTCCTATGATCACTCAGTTACAACAAATTGAGTTGGATGCTGAGAAAAGAGATAGTTTAGTGTGGAAAAGGAATGATGGTATTTTATGCAAGTTCTCAATAAGGCAGGCCGGCTTACAGAGATATGCAGGATAATGGTGAAGAAGTTAAATGGCACAAACTGGTATGGTTCTCCCAAAACATTCCTAAGCATGCTTTCATCTTATGGTTAGTTGTTCAAATGAAATTACCTACTCAAGATAAGATTAGGAAATGGGGTAACTATGATCTTATGGTGTGCTTATTATGCTATAGAAGTATGGATTCTCATGACCATTTGTTTTTCAACTTTCATTTCTCAAAAATGCTATGGTCAAAAGTGTTGAAGAAGCTTAAGTTGACTGTCACAAGTACTAATTGGGCAGAGGTGATTGGAAGATTTGAGGAGTTTTATAATGGGAATTCAATTGGCAGTGTTATTAGAAGATTATGCTTGGCAGCATGTGTGTATCTAGTATGGCAAGAAAGAAATAATAGGCTATTTAGAGATGAAAGAAGAAGTGTGGATGAATTGTTCAAGGTGTTATGTGATATTGTGAAAATGAGGTTGTTAAGTTTGAAAGTGATAAAATCCAAAGCTGTTAGTGATACTGAAAAAGAGTGGGAAATAAAGTTTCAAATGGCTTCTGAGAAGATTAATGGTACTACTTGAAAGCAATAAAGTGGTGTATGGATAAGAAGTATGGGTCTGTTAAGTTTTGTTTCTGATGGGAAACGGGTGTTTGGATATGTGAATTACAAAGGAAGTATGCAATGTGTTATTAACCTGTTATCGAATAAGAGAATGATCACATGTTTCTTTCTCTTAGTAGTATGGATATCACAGCATACATATTATTGGTAAAGTCTGCAAAGCAATGGTTTTTTAAACCACTAAGCCCAGGTTTCTCATCTCATGAAATCTGAGTTTAATGTTTTCTAATCTGACTTACAGCTGATGGCCTTGTAACTTGGAAGTTGATTGCTTTGTTGTTCTGTTTTGTGACCATTCTAAACATCAATTGGCCTTTGGTAGGTATTGTATGTTTCTTTGGTCATTTAACAGGAAGCAAGATAGTTAATTTTCATAAAGTAGGTCTCCAGCTTGTGAAGGACAAAGTGAGATGGTGGGCAGTGTATGAAGCATCGAATAGTGAGGAGTGTAAGATGAACCTCCTTGGTTCATGCTATACACTGCCATAGGAGGTAAGGATGTTGTCTCCCTCAAGGTGAGTGTTTCTAGGATTTTGAAGCCTTTTGTAAAGAGAGAAATGTAGAAATCCTAGAAGAGCCCTTGACTGGATGAGTGAATGGGTTCTTAATGAAGCCATACACCTTTCCTACCTTGGTTATTGTGGATGTTGGTTGAATGATCTTGGTAGGAAGGTGATATGGAAATGTAATTAGATGATAATGGTGCTTTAAAGGTGAATTGAAAACTGCAATGTCTGCAAATTGAAGATAATTTGCTTGCAGTTTTGTTAGAATAGCTATGTTAGCTGATAAAGGTGTTGTATGATGTCTGAGAAGTATTAGTACTCTGAGATAGTTGTTTGTATATTCTGTTTTCAGTATGTGTTGATCTAAAAAGAGAAATAGGCGTGTCTATTTCTTTTTGATATATTGATGTAATTTGCCATAGTGCTTAATAATATATGTTCACCTTTTGCACAAAAAAAAGAAACTTGAACATCTTGACGTTAGTGAGTGTAAAGGAGTCGCAAGCGACGACGAGATATTAAATCTTGCATGTCATATATTCGTGTATTTAAACACGAAGGCTCTCGCATAAATCTGCAATGTTTATAGTTTCGTTGGGTTATACATATCGTTGTAGTCAGGGTCGTCTCATGGATTTCGGTGGCCCCGTGCCACACCACAAAGAGGCCCTTAAAAACACATACAAAATAAACATATATCACTAGTGCGTGAACTAATTAAACTCAAGCCTCATGTTGTGTATATACATATATATTAAAGTGCATAGAATTTTGTGGCCCTCGTTTTTTTTTGGTGCAAAAGGTGCAAATTATATTAACTCCAAACAACATTTACAATTTAGAGATACTACTGAAAGGGACATTCCCCCAATCAGAACCAACTACTGGAAAACAATATATCTCAGTTATCCCATATCTGATGATACTAACACTATATCTCAGATAACACTAAACATGATACATTCATCAGATTCAAAACTAAGCTGCACCACAGCTTATCCTATCTCCATCAATAGGATCTGAAAGCACCTTTTATAGCACCAATACCATCTAGCTACATTTCCCATTACCCCCACTAAGATCACTCAACCTTCAACCACAGTAATCAAAGTAGGAGAGGCAATAGGCATCACTAGAAACCCGTCATTCCCAGTCAAGGGCTCTTCCAAAATCCCTACATTTCCTTCTTTACAAAAGGCTTCAGGATTTTAGAAACACACACCTTGAGGGGAGTATCATCCAAACCCCCTTTGCAGTGTGTAGATGGGACCAAGAAGGTTCATCTTTCACTCCTCACTATTCCCATCTTCACACACTGCCTTCCAAGCTCACTTACCCTCCACACATGGCAACCTACTTTATGGAATTCAAAAATCTGTTATCTATTGAGAAAACAACACACAGTTCATAATTACCTAACAAAGGCCTATTAGAACTGTTGCTGAATCTCAAACAGATTAACATCTAATTGAACTCCAAGATACAAGGCCTACATAGTGTAGTGAGCTTAAAAAGTATAGAAAACAGACCCATATAGTGAGGATCTGATTCTACTTGGTTTAAAACCATATTCTGCCAAAGATACATTCATGTTCCATCCACTCCTTTAATTCACACACCAGCCAATACACTCTCATATCATTGCCACTTCCCAAAGATCAAAAGCTTCCTTGGCTGCTTTAGTAGACTTCACTTTCATGGTCATAAGCTTGCATCTAACCTCATCTCTAATGATTTTAATCAGACTGCTTTCATCTCTTGTTTCCTGTCTGAATTCTCTAAAATTTCTTTCCTGCCATATAAAGTAGATTGTAGCAGCAAAACAGAGCTTTTTTATGATACTCCAAATGCTATTATGGCTATGAGTACTACACATCTCCATCACATGATCACCCCATATTGCAGCATTTGAGTTAATCTTGGCCATTTTCTTTACTTCAATCGACACCTTCTGAGCATAAATGCAATTGAAAAACAGATGGTCATGAGAATCAGTAGCATTGTTGCACAAGGAGCATTTTAGAACTTTTGATGGATACCACTTCAGCAACTTGTCTTGTGTGAGTAGTTTGTACTTGATTGCCAACCAAAGTACAAAACTATGCTTTGGTATGCACTGAGGGTACTACACAATTTTATTCCAACACACTTTTACATCATCATTCCTCATATCTTTCCATACTTGACTTGTTACAAACTTCACCTCTCTTCCATTCTTGTTGACCCAAACAGGCACATCTTGGCAACTAGATAGTATAGGAACAGTCAAAATTTGAATGCACTCATACTTAGCATACCACTCTTGAGGCCATTTCCACCCATTAGAATCCAATAAATCACAAAGTTTGTTCTGATCATTGAATCCTGCTGAGTAAATGTCTCTCCTGCTAATGGTTTTAGCTAAAGCTTGTTGATCATTCCACCTATCATACCATACTGAAATTGTCTTACCATCTCCTATTTTGTACTTCACATGATTCTCAACATCATTTCTCAATTCTAACATTGTCTTCCAACTCCAACTATCTGTACTATAACTATGTACTTCCCATACACTTCTACCCTTCAATTTCACAGTATTTATCCATTTCACCCATAAAGATTCCTTTTTGGTAGCAATGTTCCATAGATGTTTAATGAGCAGAGTCCTATTCCATTGATCAAGAGGTTTCAGTCCAAGTCCTCCTAGGTCTTTTGGTTTACAAACTTCTTTCCAAGCAACTCTTGCCTTTCCTCTAGTTAATTCACCATTACACCATAGGAACCCTTTAAACAATTTTTCAATGTCATTGATGACAGCTTTTGGAAGTTTGAAAACTGAACACCAATACACTTGCATAGAGGAGAGAACAGAAGCAATTAATTGACCCCTTCCTGCATAGGATAGACTTTTATTCTTCCAATCATTCAGCTTTTGTCTCACCTTATCAACCAACCCTTTACAATCTTTTACACCAATCTTTTTATCAACAAGAGGAACTCCAAGATATCTCAATGGCATTTTGCCAATTTTGAATGGCAAAATTGAGTGAATTCTTTCAATTTCTTCACTATTTAAGCTTCCACTGAACATTGTACTTTTGCTCAAATTAGGATACAACCCAGATACTTTACTAAAACTTCCCAATGCTTTCTTAATAGTACTTACAAAAGTTGCATCTCCATAACAAAGCACCAGGAGGTCATCAGCAAAACATAGATGTGTCAATTTTAGATTTTTGCATCCAAAGTGATATTTAAATTCCTTTCTTTGCCAATCTCATCTTTAATAAACAAATTTAGAACCTCCATAACAAGTGTGAATAGATAGGGTGAGATTGGATCACCCTGTCTAAGACCTTTTCCACCACTGAAATAACCATATCTGTCTCCATTAACACAAATGGTAAAATGAGGAGTAGTGACACATGTTAAGATCCAATTTATCATCTTGTCAGGAAATCCAAACTTGTGTAGAATGCTACTAAGAAACTCCCATGATACAGTGTCATAAGCCTTCTGAATGTCTATTTTGAATGAACATCTTTTTGGCCCATTTGCACACTTGTAACCCTTTAATAACTCTTGAGTAAGTAAAATGTTATCAGTAATAGCCCTACCAGGTATAAAAGCACTCTGGTTTTGATCCACAAGATTACACAGCACCTTCATGATTCTATTGGTTAAAATTTTGCTGATGCACTTGTAAATCACATTGCAACAAGCAATAGGCCTGAAATCAGTAACTCTTTGGGGTGTTTGGATCTTAGGAACAAGAGTAATAAGGGTTGCATTCAATTGTCCAAGTAACTTGCCTGTCACAAAGAATTCATTGATAGCTTTGCAGAAATCCTCTTTAATGACAGACCATGCTTTCTTGAAAAACTTTTATGTATACCCATCAGGCCCTGGAGCTTTATTGTCATCAATATCAAATAATGCATTCTTAATTTCCTCCTCAGATACCATGCTAGACATCTCATCAGCTTCTTCTTCAGACACTTTCTTAATGAACAGGCTATCAATCTCATCTCCCATTTGAAGTGTATCTGACTTGGTTCCAAGAAAATTTTCAAATGTTTCCCAAACTGTATGCCCACTTGATCCCCATTTGCAATTGTTCCATCTTCACAACAAATATTATGAATTCTGTTCCTATTCAATTTTCCTTTTAGAACTTTGTGGAAATAAGCAGAATTTTTGTCACCCTCATTCAGCCATTCAACCTTTGCTTTCTGGTATAGCAGCTTTTCCTCATCTTGCAAAGCCTCATTATATTCCTTCAGAATTGATGTTCCTTTCTTCCTCAATTCTTTATTGGTTGGATCTTGATCAATTCTAGCTTGAATTTCATTCAATTGTTGTTTCATCTCCACCACTTTGTCAAATAAATTCCCATTCTTCCAGTTCAAATTGTTCATGTGTGGTTTAAGATCTTTTAGTTTCTGAACAAGTTGATACATGGCATGTCCTTGAGTATTATTCATCCAATACTTCTTGACAGAGGTTAAAAAGTCATCTTTATCAGCAATATAATTTGAAAATCTGAATGATCTTCTTTTCCTCCTTAAAGCTCCAGGACAATTAAGAACTGTAGGGCTATGATCTGAAATTCCATAAGGAAGGAAAACACCATTAGCATTGTTAAACTTACCAAGAAAAGTAGTATTACACATGATCCTATCAATCTTTTTCAACACTGTAGCTTCAGGGTTTAGCAAGCTTTTAGTCCAAGTGTAATGGAATCCAGTGCTACCAATATCCTCCACTTCAATATTATTTACAAAATCTTGGAAGTCCAACATATCTTGAGTTACAGATGACCCTCCTTCAGAATGATCACTTGCACTGAGACTCACATTCACATCCCCCATTAACACCCAAGCTTCTGAATTAGTCAACTGTTTGTAGATATTCAAATCACACCAGAGATCTTTCCTGTTTCTACCAGAGTTAGCAGCATATATAAAAGTACAGTAGAATTTGACATTTGAGTGTATGGCTTCAATATAGTAAAACATAGTTTGTTCAGTGCAATGAACAAGTGTACACTTCACTTTATCAGTATCCCATCCCACCATGATTCTACAACCCTTTCTACTGACATGAAGGTTGTGCTGCCAATTCCAGTTACCAAACACCCTATCTCCAATCTTCACAATCCTATCTTTTTTCATATGTGTCTCCAATACAGCACATACACAAAGACTTTCATTCCTGATCAACTTTTTAACCTCATTATGCTTAGTAATCTTTCCTAGACCTATTATATTCCAAGCTGCAATTCTGCAATCCATAATCACTAATTGTGTAGAATATTACTTCTTCTCCCATTCACCTCATTCTCTGTCATGAACTTTGCAGTAGCAGACTTATCCACAAAAACATCATTCTCATCTAATTCAATGCTTTCAGTTTCCATTCCATACATTTCATTCCACTTATCTTGGTAATACACATGCATCTGTTTGTTCCATTTACTTGTAACACTAAGAGCTGGCCTCTGTTTCAGTAACACATAGTTCTTTACAACACTTTTCCAGCTTTCCTCATTACTTATACCATCTTCATCATTATTGTCTTGTAGTACATTGAATTTGTTTGCTGACTTCCTTAATTCAGAGATCACACTTTCTTGTACATTCCAAGTTTTCCTGGGACTTGTTTTACTAGTACTTGCAGCTTCAGAAGTTGGTTTTTCCATAACAGGTTTTGGTTGGTACACTTTTACTTGTTTTCCTTTATTCTTTATACCCACTTTATAACCTTCTTTTTGTATTCCTGTTTGCTTCCTAACATCACAACTCTTGTCTTTCTTTGCATCAACATTCTCCTTCCCATTAATTTTCTGTTCTTTATTATTCAGTTTACATTTCTCATTAGCATGTCCAAACACTTTGCATACTTCACATACAGGGGGTTTCCAGTCATATTCCACCTTCACTTGCTTAATTGCAGTCTGCTTTCCCATTCTATCACAATACATGATATCAACATGCTCAGGAATTCCTTTTTTAGCATCAACCTCAATCAAAACCCTTGCATAACCCAGCCTCCCAACACCTTGCTTGCACATCTTAGTAGTCATGGTGTCCATCATAATTGGTTTCCCTAACCTACTAGCAATAGCACTCAAACCTTTAACAGTCCATGCTTCTAATGGAAGATTTACAAATTTAACCCATAGTGGTAACACATCAGGTTCAATTTTGTTTAAATCTACACTTGTGTCCCATTTTTGAACTATCATAGCTTTGTTATTAACTATCCAAACACCATTTTCAATGACAGTATTCAACCCTTGTTCATTCCAGAATTTAAACATAAATGTACCACTTCCAATATCCATGATGCTTTTTAACCCAAACTTACCCCACATCCTAAACAAGTGGTATTTGAGCTCCATCATATACATTTTATACCCAATAAAATACCCACAAGCAGTAAGCTCCCACTTCTTACTTCCCTCAATGACAATTTCTTCATCAAAAATGACAAATTCATATCCATCTTCATTGATTTTAGTAGGTATTTGGCACAATTTATTATCCAGTCTATCAGAGTTATTAAGCACCATATTAGCATAAGTTCTTCTATTCTCTGTTTCATTCTTATTATTGACAACACTCTTACTTGCAATATTAACATTCTCACTTACAGTGTTTGCCACCATTTCCTGTTGTTGATTCTCAGCCTCAGTCCCTAATTTACTTAGCATCTGATTCTGATCCTCACCTTCCTTTGTAGTTACCTCATTACTACTATCCCCATTCATACTCTCACATTTATCACAAACACTTTCACTACATCCCTCTCCATCCACCTTATTCATTCCCATTTCCATTTCCTTTCCATCTCCCACTTCCTGATTCAATCTTACATTCAAACCAGCTCCACCATTAACTACTTCATTATCATTCCTAGTAACACTAACAGTATCACCCTCAGTTCCTTTTTTTTCTTAAATTTCCCACAATATGATCATTAAGCTTCGAAGGTTGCTTAATTTTCCTTTTCGATTTCCTATTCGTCATTTATTATCAAGAATACAATCACTCTATACGTATTTTGCACTGAAATCCAAGAATTGAAAATTTTAATTTCTGCGCCAAAAAAGACTCAAGATTGGGGGTTTTCTAACAACTAATCAAAAGATCAATCAATACACACCGTTCTGTGCGCAATGATAAGACGATTCGATTGATGTTATCAGAATAGAAATTTAGTTTAGTTTTGATGAAGAAATAGGGTGAAAACTGTGATTTTAGTGTAATGGTGAAAAAACGGTTATAGAGAGAGAAAATGGAGAGAAAAATGGATGATTTGTATTTTGATAAGCGGTGGCCCTGTGCAATGGCACCTCTTGCACTCCCTTAAAGCCGGCCCTGGTTGTAGTTAAATAGAGCTTTGATAAAGTGTGTACGTAGACCATAATGAAAAAGCCCATCTTGTATGCCCTAAAAAAGGCTTGTATGAAAGGTCAAACTACTACAAAAACACAACAAATTCAAGTGTGCTTGCTATAACACTATCATTTTTATTTCACTTGATCTCGAGCTAGCTTTGAGTCGAGCAAAAGATTCATTCCGAGTTCACATCTAGTTATACTTTCGTATCATTAATCATTATAGAGCTGCTATATATTTAGATGAGTTGATATCAAGCTCAACATCAATCAGATTAGCTATGCTTTTGCTAAACATTCGAACGAACTAGTTAACACGTTTGAAGTTATTAAAAGCTCTAAATATAACTTTCTAATCTCCCTTGTGTAAACCATCTGAATACAAAATGATCTATTATAAGAATGATTTAGAGTCTTAACCAATGGTAATGAGAATTATTATTATTATTATTATTATTATTATTATTATTATTATTATTATTATTATTATTTGTCCGAACGCCTAAATTCTCGTATATACAACTAGCAAGAAGCTAGAAAATACAATAAACAAGAAAAGCAATACAAAAACACCAAACACTAAAAATAAAGTACCTAGATTCACCTTTCCAAGCGATAAAAACCGCCAAACCGTAAAAATGGTATGAGAAATAGTTGCGCCACAAGGCTCGATGGTAACATAATATTAGAGATCATTTGGGATGAAGATACTAACAAAGCCTATTAAATGAAAGGACTAATTAGCTTGTGTTTAGTAAATACGAGAGAACACTGATCTCACTTGAGTCAAACTTCTACTATTTAAATAATCATATACTATACCAGTCCTATCGTCTGGTATTAACAATTCATTACGAAATGGACACAAATGATCTTGTTACATTGTGTAATAAAGCTTTAAATATAGTCAACAACAAGATGGTATCTTTCAGTACAGCTGCCATGGCACCAGCTTGTTGCTGCTTGAAATCACCTTCTTGCATCATACCGTTGTGATCGTATCCTGGTCACCATCCTATTAATCATACCCTTTTTTTGGTCTCTTTCTTCCCCATAGAATTGGCCACGTCCTACAGTTCAAGCAACTGAATCTAACATTAAAAGTAACAAAGCAACTGGTACTTGGATTCGGAAGCTAACCTTGGAATTCTAGGCTTCCAATTCTCTTTGCTTATTGTTGGCGTATGTGTCCGGACGGTGTACAACCTTCGGACTTTATTACCGCCTCCGGTAATGAACCCTTCGGATCCTTATCCATAAGCCGGAGGGTCATACAAAGCCATCGTGTTATCCGAGGACTTCTCTTTTACACGAAGGACAATAGCATTAATTGCGGTCACGCCGCCATCCCAGATTCTTAGGGATTGTGTCGGCCACGTGATCTGACACCTACCTACTAGGTACGATATAACACTGTACGCTACTTCCCGAGGTATAACAGGTAAAGAGGTGAGGTAGTATAAATACCCCCACCTCATTTATGTCACCCAACTAACACACACACTGCATTTACTCTCATTCTTACCTTTACCTTCCGGATAACATATACTTACTCTCACACCGGAGGTGGGTCCTGGGATTATCCCCGGGGCGAGCCTAACGTGTGCTACCTGTGTGCAGTACTCTATACTCATCCGAAGATTTTTGCTGAGGAAGAACCTTACTCCAAAGTTTTACCTTAACAAATTGGCGCCATCCATGGGACCCGCTATTCATTCTACCTAAGAAAGATGACTGGTCCTCCTCCTCCTCCCCCTTCTTTACCCCGCTTTCATCAGCCGGAGGGAGCGGAATAAACACCAACCCAGACAATACAAACAATCCTAACCCGGAGAACGATTCCCCGAACCTTCAAGAGTTGATTCTTGGACAAATGGCATCCCTGACCGAACTGATAAAGAAGCACAACGCTCTTGGAGAAAACGTGCTCAGGCCGATGCGTTTGGATTTCGGGGACGAGAGAAATGAGGTAGTTCGGAGAGAAAAGGCGGTCGAAGCGAATGAAGATTTAAGCAAGCCATTCAAGGAGGCATCGCGATCACCATTTACCAGTCGGATCGTGGAGTTTTCCGGAGAAAAATATACAATGCCTCTGAACATCAAGTTTTATGATGGATCTACGGATCCGAATGATCATCTCACCCGGTTTACCGGAGCAGCAAACCAAGGGTAGTGGTCGATGCCCACTTGGTGTCTTATGTTTCAACAGACGTTAGACGGTGCTGCCGGAGGGTGGTTCGAGCGACTAGAACCCGGTAGCATCAATAGCTAGAATGAGTTAAGAGAGCAGTTTTCCACTCGATTTTCTCTCCGGAGGAAATGTACAAAAGATCCGACGGAAATTACCAAGATTGTCAGGAGAGCCCACAAGTCATTGGCGGACTTTAAGGAAAGATGGACTGATGAAGCCAGCTACATCAGCGGTGTACCGGAAATCATGCGTATTTCGGCTTTCATGAACGCCCATAAATGTCCAGCTTTGGCGAAGAAATTTTCAGACAGGGTACCTCGCTCGGTAACAGAAATGTTTACAAGGGTAGATGATTTCATCCGGGCGGAAGACGCATACCGAAGCACTGAACTACCCCGAGGGGAAGGATTTGAAGCAAACAGAAAAAGAGGTTTCAAGGAAGACAAATACAGGAGCGAAAGGAAGAACGAACCTCGGCCCAAAGATACGTACCACCCGTACGTGGCTCCTAGGAGAGACCTTAACCGCAATGATTATTATCGTCCAGATCGTAGACTGATAGAAGCCTTCAGAGAAGGGCCGCAACGTCTCGGTCTTAACGCACTCACAAAACCTCCAAGGGAGATTCTAGCCACAGAACATCATCTAAACTTACCGGCGCCTAGACCCACCGCCGGCAAACCTTCGCGTGAAAACATGGGTAAGTTCTGTGAGTATCATAAGGAAACCGGTCACTTAACCAACCATTGTCGAGAGTTGAAAAAACAACTAGAGATGGCATTGGAGTCCGGAAGACTCGATCACTTATTGAAAGAATGGAAACAGAGAGATACCGGCAGAGATAGAGAGCCGGCAAAAAACTACGACAAAGGAAAAAACAAAGTAATCAACATGATAAGATCTTCCGGAGGAACGAAACGGAGAAGCTATGACCATGAAGAAGCATGGATGAAAACCCCAATCACTTTCCCTCCCGTCATGACGGAGGACTTATCCGATGAACCCCTCATCATTGAGGGGAACATCAGTGGATATCTTGTACGACGGATATATGTGGACGAAGGGTCGGCAGTAAATGTTATGTACGAGCACTGTTTCAACAACCTCACTACTGACATCAGGGATAGGCTCAAAGAGACCACTACGTCTCTCGTAGGTTTCTCCGGAGAGACAAGTAAACCTTTGGGGAAAATTGAGTTAGAAGTATGCTTCGGTGATCACGGCATGTACCGAAGGGCAATGATGAGTTTCTGTGTGGTTAATTCACCGTCACCATATAATGTGATTTTGGGTAGGACGGGTTTGAAGGAAATGAGGGCCGTGCTGTCCACCATCCACTCAATGATCAAGTTCCCCACACCTAAGGGGATAGCAACTTTGAAAGCCCGTCCGTCAATAATATCCGAGTGTCGAAAGATAGAGGAGAAACAAATGAGCGAAGAATCTAAACCCGAATGTCTTCGAGAAGCAAACGATGATGGAGAAAGGACGACGGGTACCGAGGAAGTTTTGGTAAACCCAGCCCATCCAGAACAATTAGTAATCATCGGAAAAAACTTCTCAAGGGAGGGTCGGAGAAGCCTCATTGAACTATTGCGAAAAAATAAGGACGTATTTGCATGGCAACCGTCGGATATGACCGGGGTCCCCAGACGTTTGATTAAACATCGGTTGAATGTCAATATGGCGGACACCCCGGTGGCACAGAAAAGGCGAAGTTTTTCCGCCGAGAAGAACCAAGTTGTGACGAAGAAAGTAGAGGAATGGCTGAGAGCAGGGATCGTTAGACCTGTCAAGTACCCGACGTGGATTTCCAATCCGGTTCTAGTGAAAAAATGTGACGGAAGTTGGAGGATGTGCATTGACTTCAAAAACCTCAACTCTTCATGTCCAAAGGATTATTACCCTCTACCGGAGATTGACTGGAAGATAGAGTCAGTCGTAGGTTACAGATACAAATGCTTTCTAGACGCCTACAAAGGATATCACCAAGTTCAGATGGCCGAAGAGGATGAGGAAAAGACAGCATTCTACACGGAGCAGGGTACATATTGCTATACCAAGATGCCCTTCGGACTCAAGAATGCCGGGGCAACCTACCAACGGTTGGTAGACTCAGCTTTCCGGAGTTAGATAGGTAGGAATTTAGAAGTTTACGTAGATGACGTGGTGGTCAAAAGCAAAGACGAAAAGGAAATGTTGGCGGATATCTCCGAAACTTTTCATAATCTACGGGAGATAAACATGAAGTTAAATCCGAAAAAATGCTCTTCCGGTGTAGAAGAAGGGAAATTCTTGGGCTACATTGTAACGTCCGAAGGCATAAGGGCGAATCCAAAGAAAACAACGGCGATTGCCGAGATGAAATCTCCGTCCACCCTTAGGGAGATGCAAAGTCTAAGTGGAAAGCTGGCAGCTTTAAATCGTTTTTAGCAAAATCCGCAGAAAAGTCTCTTCCGTTCTTTGAAACCTTGAAAAACATTACGAAGGAAAACAAAGACGAATACAGGTGGACGGAGGCGGCGGAGGAGGCCTTCCAATCCCTCAAACAATTGATCCTAAAGCTCCCGTTGTTGACCACTCCCCAGATAAAAGAAGTTTTATATATGTACCTAGCGGCCTCTCGTCAAGCAATAAGCGCCGTCCTATTGACCGAGAGAAACGGAAGACAATTGCCAATTCATTATGTCAGCAGGACGTTGCATGAAGTTGAGAAAAATTACATGCCCATTGAGAAGTTGGCCCTCTCGCTCCTACACGCATCTAGACGATTAAGAAGGTATTTCGAAGCACACCCAATCAAGGTAATAACTGATCAACCCATAAAGCAAATTTTGAACAAAGCCGAAGCGTCCGGGAGGCTTACAAAGTATGCCGTAGAACTGGGGGCGTATGATATAACATACGTTCCGAAAAACTCCGTCAAGGGGCAAGTGCTTGCAGACTTTATTTCAGAAATAGCCGTTGAACTTAGGGGGACAGCCGGGGAACTAGTTATAAAAGAAATATGTGATGTGTCAAGCTCAACTGATTGGATACTCTACACCGACGGAGCATCGAGCGGAAAGGGTTCCGGAGCCGGGCTGGTCCTGATCGGCCCTGATCAAATAGAACATACCTATGCACTCCGGTTAAACTTTGAAAGCACCAATAACGAAGCGGAGTATGAAGCACTCCTAGCCGGCTTGCGCATAGCAAGAAAAATGAATGTTGAAGCTCTCGATGTAAGAGTAGATTCCATGTTGGTCGCAAGCCAAATAAATGGAGAATTTGTGGCCTCAAAAGAAAGTATGATACGATACCTAGCAAAAGCAAGAGAGCACATCAGACTATTCAAAAAGTTCAAAATCCGTAATATTCCGAGGTCTCAGAATCAAAAAGCCGATGTCCTAAGCAAGTTAGCTTCGGTAGCTTTCAATCATCTTACCAAGGAAGTGCTAGTAGAAGTGTTAGAAAAGCCTTCGGCACAGGAAGAAGAAGTCAAGGCCATCGTAGAAGAAGAAGATGACAATTGGATTACACCAATAATCAAATGCTTACAACATGGTATCTGGCCGGAAGATCCCAACGAGGCCAGAACGCTCCGGATGAAAATCCCCCACTATGTTATGGAAGGAAATGTACTATTCAAAAAAACCTACCTTGGTCCGATGGCACGGTGCGTGGGGCCCCTGCAAGCAAACTACGTCATCCGGGAGGTTCATGAGGGCGCGTGTGGCATGCATCCCGGCCCAAGGGCCGTCGTGGCAAAGCTCATCCGCCAAGGATATTACTGGCCATCTATGCACAAAGATGCCCGAGAGGAAATAAATAAATGTGACTCCTGTCAGATTCACTCCCCAGTACCAAAGTTACCCAAGACTACACTGACTTCTATCATGGCCCCATGGACCTTCTATGAATGGGGAATGGATGTGCTTGGTCCACTGACAGAAGCCCCAGGGAAAGTGAAGTATGTAATAGTAGCCATAGATTATTTCACGAAGTGGATAGAGGCAAAACCCCTGGCTAAAACAACAGGTAAGGAGGTGAAGAAGTTTGTGTGGGACAACATAGTATGCCGATTTGGTCTTCCGGCTATCATTGTCACAGATAACGGTACGAATTTCGTGAACGATCCCTTCAAAAGTTGGTGTGCAAAGCTAAAAATCAAGCAGATAAACACGGCCGTGGCGCATCCTCAAGCAAACGGTCTAGTCGAAAGGGCCAACGGAAGCCTAATGCACGGTATAAAAACAAGGCTAGGCAGAGCAAAGGCCGGATGGGTCGATGAGCTACCTAACGTCTTATGGGCATACAGAACCTCTTTGAAAACAAGCAACGGCGAAACGCCATTCAGCCTCACGTATGGAAGCGAAGCCGTCATACCGGCCGAAATTGGGATGCCGACACATCGTACCATGATGTTCAACCCGGACGATAATGAAGAAGAGCAACGCCTCAACCTAGAATTGCTACAGGAACGGCGGGAAATGGCTGCAATTCGTGAGGCAAAGTACAAAGCCAAAGTTGAACAATACTACAACCAGAGGGTTCGTCCGGTGTCATTCAAAGTGGGCGACTTTGTTTACAGGAAGAACGAAGCTAGTAGAGTGGAAAACCAAGGGAAATTAGGTCCGAATTGGGAAGGCCCTTACCGAATAATAGAAGCTTATCATAACGGATCATACAAACTTGAAACAACGGAGGGCCAAAGCGTTCCCCGAACCTGGCATGCAATTAACCTCCTGAATTGTTTCCGATGAACTTGTAATGTAAAAGTTTGACTTTAATGTTGATCCATACTTCTCCAATATCAGGAGAAGAAATTTTCCCCAATCACCTATTCTGGTTTCTACACCTTGACTTTGTTACGGTTCATTAACTTACATCGTCACCCAACGGATCGTTATTTTACATTGTTGTGGTTTACCTTGCATGTTAAATTACACCGTCAATCCAACGGGTCGTTATCTTACACCGTTGCGATTAGGTTGCGTTAAATCAACGGGTCGTTATCATACACCGTTGTTATTTGTTTACATTTGTATCCAACGGATCGTTATCTTACACCGTTGTGATTAAGCTATATTAAAATTAAACGGTTCGTTATCTTACACCGTTGTGGTTAAGCTATATTAAAATTAAACGGGTCGTTAAATTACACCGTCAATCCAACGGTTCGTTATATACACCGTTGCGATTAGGTTGCATTAAATCAACGGGTCGTTATCATACACCGTTGTTATTTGTTTACATTTGTATCCAACGGATCGTTATCTTACACCGTTGTGATTAAGCTATATTAAAATTAAACGGATCGTTATCTTACACCGTTGTGATTAAGCTATATTAAAATTAAACGGTTCGTTATCTTACACCGTTGTGGTTAAGCTATATTAAAATTAAACGGGTCGTTAAATTACACCGTCAATCCAACGGGTAGTTATCTTACACCGTTGCGGTTATGTTGCATTAAATCAAACGGTTCGTTATCATACACCGTTGTTTATAAATTACATTAACATCAACACGGGTTGTTCTCTCGCACCGTTGTTGTCGTCAATCCAACGGTTCGTTATCTTACACCGTTGTGATTAGGTTACATTAAATCAAACGGTTCGTTATCATACACCGTTGTTATTAAACTGCATTTACATCCAACGGATCGTTATTGAATGGTTCGGTACTTTACACCGTCATTCAAGAAGCATGTCATAATTGCAAATAGAATCGAACACTAAAGGTGCATTCTACAATTACACCCATAACAAAAAGTGCATAAGTAATGTACAAACTACATTCATCCGAATACAAAAAAGGAGAAGACACATGCCATAAACATTCTACTACTAGTCATTCTTCGCTTCGGAAGGTCCAGTGGCAGGTGTACTCTTCTCGGGGGCAACTGAGCCTTCCGGTAATAAATTCATCAAATCGCCCAAAGGCAGACGATAAGACTCAGCAACCTTCTTGACATACGGATACTCGGCATCAAAGATCTTGTTAAACTCAGCCTTCCACAATGATGGGGCTTCTCGGTTGAGATTCTTTACCTGCCCAAGTATCCTTTCCACATCTTCTGCATCACGGGCAACCTTGGCTCCGTCTTTAAAATCGGCTTTCACGCCGTCAACAAACCCAGCGGTGTAGGAAAGACTATACACTTTCTCCATGCTCTTCTTATACTCTCGGCTCTGGAATAACCGACGGCAAACGGCCGGAAGAAGTTCCTTCACTGTGTTGTGTCGTACGACCTCTGACTGAGCAACGCTAGCAGTTAGCTGTTTGTTCTGTTCTTGCAACTGGCTAAGCTCGGTAGATTTGTTTGACAGCTGCCCTTCAAGCTCTCTGATCCTAGCAGCTTGGGATGAAGCCGTTGACTGCCATTCGTTCCTATTCTTCTCCATTTCCTCTAGTTGCTCAACCAAACCTTCTTGACGAGTGGAAGCTGCACTCACTTCGTCCTCCAGAGCATGAAACTCTTGTAAAAGTTTGTCAAACTTGGCTACACCGGCATCGCGCTCCTCTTCTACTTCCTTCAGCTTCTCAGACAAATCACCGCTCCCCATATGGACCTCCGTCAGCTCCCTATGATCCCGATTCAGCTGACTGAAACGTTGCAGAAGTTCAGCTTGGAGAACCACCCCCGAACCAGAATTAATGTAAACTTGACGAACCAATTGGTTGTTATTAAGCCCCGAAATGGCCTCTTGTTCGGCTGGGGTGGCAAGATGATCCAACATCTCCCGACAAGCCCGGATGGAATTCATACGGACGTCATCACGGAGGGTCCATCCAGGAATGAAATACCCTCCGGTTTCAAAGGTATTCCCTGAAATATAAAAAAGAAAAAAGAGAAGAAGAGGGTTAAAGTAAGGACAAATACCTTTCGGCTGGATTAATATCACTTATAAAGAATGAAAGTAACATACCGGCTTCTAAAGGAGGAGATGTTCCGGAAGGCTCACGAGAGCGAGAGGCACCATGTTCAGAATGAGCCGTGTGGACAGAAACATCTATGGAAGAAAGAAAATGGATGAGCAAACAAAAAAAAATAATATATATATACATGGTAAATATGAACTTAAGACAGGCATTTACCGTGTGAGTGGGGCTTCAGAGAGTTTTCAGGATTTTCCCCATCATTGCGCCCAGCACCTTCGGCCAAATCATCCTGTATGCCCTCCGCAACATTAGTATTTGCCTCTTTTGAGACGGGAGGATCAGCTTGATTGATAGGTGTAACGTCCAGAGTTTTATCCTCTGACGAAACAACCTCTTCGGCTATCAACCTCTTCCTCTTCTTCGGAGCATTCTTGCTGTTGACAGCGGTTTTCCTCTTCACGGCGGGTTTCTTCTCCTTCTGCTTCCTCTCTTTTTCCTCCCGAGCAGCGACCACATCATCATCAGCAACTTCAACCACCTTTTGTAAGTTACTCTTAGCAGGAACCTTTATCTCCGGCGAGAGGGGTTTAGTGGTCCTGTCAGGACGAACGAAATCTTCGGGAAAAGGGTCTCCTTTGCTGACAACGGATCCCTCCAAGTCCGGAAGTTCCAAGTACTCAGACATTGTTAACTGGGTAACGTGCAACAACACAGATTGCACAGTTATAATCATACATATTAGAAGATTCCATTTTAGACCTTTGTACCTTTAGAATTTTCTCAAACTCCAAGATTTCATTTCAAAACTTTCATCAAACATGTTGTACGTACCAATTTCATCTATGCTTTTGATTCCAGCAACCACAACTTCATAAGTCACCTACAACACCTTTGCATTTGATCCAACACTTTATGAGAATCCACAAAATCAGGATAATCTTTTTTTCCCGTATACAAATTCACACAAAATCTTAGAAACCCCAAATTAAGAAGAAAAATACTTGTGGGTTTAACTGGAATATTAACAAAAGGGTGTCTTTTTTTTTTGGGCAAAATCTTTAAAAATGCATCATACTTGCCACAAATGTTACTTTCGTGTACTGGACAAATATATTTCCTTATATGTGTACTGAACTTTCATTTTTTTTGTCTTTTTGATGTACTTTGTGACGTTTTTCCCCTCAAATTATTAAAAATCCAGGGGTAAAAATATCACAAAGTACATCAAAAAGACCAAAAATTAGAAGTTCAGTACACATATAAGGATATATATTTGTTCAATACACGAAAGTAACATTTGTGGCAAGTATAGTACATTAATAGGTATTTTGCCCTTTTTTTAATAGTTTGGTGCCCAGAACATTCGGGGAAAAAATGGAGGGGGAGGATGCCAGAAGCTTCAAGAGAGGGGATGATAACCACTGCTTTTGAAAAGTTACCCAGTTAACACTTGTCATGAGGTTTCAACACTCCAAAAACACTATCTAGTACCGTTCTAACAGTGCACAAAACGGGGTGCACTGTTACTAAGGGACTGTAGCATCTGTAGGAGGGTTTTTTTTTTTTTTTTTTTTTTTTTTTTTTTTTTTTCTTTTTTTTTTGGGTGCAAATGATGAATTTATATTAACTTTCCAAAATATATCTGTACAAACTTATCAAAGTAAAACAATCAGAATTGGACATTACCAATTCTTTATACAAACAAGTCTAAACAAAGCTATTTCAGCTACACTAGCAAAGCTCCTGATTCATACTAGTTGTCTGATATCAGACAATGGACTAAAATATGATCTCTAACATATTCCAGTAGCTGCATATCAGAGATCATTCCATCCATCATATGCCATAACAGATATTCACCAAAATTCACCCTTTATGTGCACCATTAACCATCTAACTACATTTCCATCTTACCCTTATCTTATGCCCACTCATCCATCTCCCACAGTAAACACAAGAGAAAAGTTAATGGCTTCACTAGGCACCCATAACCTCTCCACTGTAGGGGCTATACCAATTATGCTACATTTTCATTTACTACAATGGCCTCACACAATTGGGAACACACACCCTACAGTGAGTACCAACCGTTCCTCCTTTGTGAGACATTGATTGGACCAAGTAGGTTCATCTTTCACTCCTCACTATTCCAATCATCATGCCTCACCCTCCAGTTCATTCTACCCTTCACAAACTGGCTACCTACTTTATGATTCTTTATCCAACTCACTTCAAATTCAGTATCTAAGAACATAGCTTAATTACCTAACAAAGGCCTATTAAGAGTTCCTAGACTCAATATGAAAGAGTCTTCAAAAGAGTCAAGATACAAGGCCACTGTTGTGAATGAACATAATATATTTAGACATTCTAGTGTAGAATGTAAGAATAAAAAGGATATACCTTTATGATTCTTAATCTTCACAGGCCAATAAGAAATAAGATTATGGTACTAATTACCCCGTATTCAAACTGCCTTTGACTCCGTTTCTAAATGGTTTTTAGAATATATTATAATTTTTCGGATTAAAAGGAAAAGGAATATGTTTGGTGGACCTAATAAACAGGCCTAATGGTGGACCTAAAGCTTTAAATGCTACAAGCATTTAAAGCTTTAGGTCCACCATTAGGCCTGTTTATTATGCCTATATATCAAGGTTCAAAGGAAAAAGGTTGAACTAGACTTAAAAACATTTTTAGCTAACTAATTACTCTAAAAGCCAATAGCCCAACTGGCTCATCTGGCCCTTATAGTTAAGAATTGTCAATTGTGGCACCACGATATACTTGGCACTTTTTTTTTTTTTTTTTTTTTTTTTTTTTTTTTTTTTTTTTTTTTATGATATAATTGGCACTTAGCAAAGGAAAACAAACGAAAAGTTTGTTGTCAGTACCACATATGGTTTTTAATAGATTATGTATAAATGTATATTGGACTAGTTGAAGGAAAGTCTAGTAATAAAACAATATATTGGACGAAGTTATTGACTCGATTTTTTGACCATTCATTAATGGCGTGCTTGGTTGGGATTTAGACATTTCTTTTGTCAAGTTATATATGAAAGTTTTTCTATGACGATTTTTTTAATTGTAATATTGATGTCAAGAATTAATGAATTATGACGTTGGTTTTAAAGAAACACTTTATATTTTAGTTTAGTATCTACAATATATTCTTTTGTTCTATCTATTTAGTTTTAGTTTAGTTTTAAAGTGTAACCACACTTAGTTTCTGGCATGTAATTAATAAGAATGCTTATTATAGCAAAAGTTGCAGAACCATATACATGTTACATAAAAATTTCAAAACACTGTTTACTTACTTTTTTTTTTCAATAATCAAATTTGATGAGCGACTCTACTAAAATGTAAATAAGCACGAATCATTCAACTGTTTGCCAAGTTGTGTCATGCAAATTGAAAGATGTTGTCTTTTTCGGAAAATAAATATATTTTTAAACACTCATGGCCAAGTTGTATTTGTTATGGGCATGAGGTGGTATGCTGTAAGCAAGGTTGCAAAAATCGCGAATCGGTATTGAGGCGGTCGACCACCTTGTAGCTTGTAATTGGTCTAAGCGGGATTAATCGGTGATTAATCGGATTAGCATTTCTAGCAAATTTTGGGTATTTTCGGAAAGTTTTGGGTATTTTTGGCGAGTTTTAGGTATTTCCGGCAATATTTTTGCTAAAACTACAACATGTAATAGATTTAAACAATTACTATAAGTGATCGAAATAAGTTTACGGTGAGTTTTGGGTACTTCCGGCAAGATTTTTAGGTTTTCGGCAAGTTTGACCACCATTGACCGCCATCGATCGCCGTTGACCATGGTTGACCTTTTTGTTAGATCCAGTTACATAAATCGGCAAGGTTGGTGGCCCTGTAGCGCCTAGGCGGTGATTAATCGGCCTTGTAGACCTTTTTTTTACAACACTAGCTGTAAGTATTAACATTCACACATATTTAATATAACATTTGTATGTCGTTTTCACTGTAACTGAATCTGGTATGATTGTAATCAAATTATTAGCTTGTTTGGTTTGCAAAATTAATAAAATTATAATTTAGATTACACTACATGTATTTGGTTTGTAGTCTCATTGTAATTCAATTCACTATAATTCCATTAAGGGTCGTTTGGTTGGCATAATGTGCTTAAAACAAATGTAATTTGTTAATGGAATTGTAATATGTTTAAATTATAGCGGGTTGTAATTGTCATATCATAATATTGAAATTTGAAAAATTGAACAGTTGAAAACGCAATGTAATTGAAAAAGATAATAATTAAAATAATAATACTATTATTAGTAGTAAAAAGATATAATTAAACTTTAATAATAATTAAAATTAAAAAAATATATATTTAAACTTAGTAAATAAAATTTTCAATTAATTGAATATCTATATTGGGAAATGCTGAAGAAACTTGAGTATAAAAAGATACTCCGTATTATTAACTTAGTAATATTTATACTAAAAGTTTTAAAATATTTATAAATAAAATCTTTTATATTTATATAATAAAACAAAACCCCTATTGAGAATTTTCCATTTCAAAAAAATGGATTCATACCTTGTTTAGTAATAATTTTATTTAAAAAAAGATTATTTTCTTATTAGGTAACATTTTATATTTATCCATAACACAAGTAGAAGATAAATACAAAAAAATATAGATAATATGCAATTAATAATAAGATTAAAATTTTTAAATAATTATATTTAATAATAAAAAACTATAATTAAACATTATAAATCAAACAAAACAAATATTAAATTATTTATTTTTTAATAAATAAAAATACATGATTATAAAATTTTAAAAAACCCGCGCGTGCGCGGGCATTCAATTCACTATAATTCCATTAAGGGTCGTTTGGTTGGCATAATGTGCTTAAAAGAAATGTAATTTGTTAATGGAATTGTAATATGTTTAAATTATAACGGATTGTAATTGTCATATCATAATATTGAAATTTGAAAAATTGAACAGTTGAAAACGCAATGTAATTGAAAAAGGAGTAAACTACAAATATGGTCCCTGTGGTTTGGGTTGACCATCACTCTTGGTCCTTTGACTTTTTTTTATCACTCACAGCCACCAACTCTGAAACTCTCTTCACTAATAGTCCTCTGACCAAACGTCCGTTTGGTCAAGACGTTAACTTTACAAAACGTGCAAAATGGTGAGGGTATTTTTGTCCATTCATGTTTGCATTGAGCCTCTAAATATGCAGGCATTTAATACCCGTCGTATCATTTTCCCTCTAGTTTTTCTCTCACATAAACAAATCTCCCAAAACAACATAACCTAATTTTGATCTAAATTCTTCTTCAATGCTCCAATGGTTGGAACAAAAATGTGGAGTATACGGCAATCAAAAGATGATTTTGATGTTAACGAAGTATATGGTATGTATCGATTTTAATTTAATTATTGTTATTGCATGGTTTGAGTGGAAAACCCTAATTTGATTTTCTTTAATTTTTTTGCAGCAAATGAACCTGATTTGTTTTCAATCAAGGTTCATTATGGTGGGAGGTTCACTGATAGACCAGACAGAACATACGAAGGTGGTTACTCGGGCTTTGTTGATATAGTAGATGTGGATGAGTTCTCTGTTCACGAAATGGATGCTATGGTGGAAGAGTTAGGTAATGATGGTCACTCAATTATGTTTTATCACTTTCTTATACCATCTGAGAGTTTGGACAATGGGCTACAACCTTTAGCTTCTGATGGAGATGTCCTTAACATGTGTAAGTATGTTAGGTTAGGTCACAAGTTGTTGAATGTTTATGTTGAACATGGAAGGACCAACCGTGATCTCTACTATGCATTGTTAGTTTCACCTAATAAGAAAAAGAGGTGTGTTATAGAGGAAATAGAAGAAGATGTACCAAAAGAAACAACAACTGGAGTGATTAAGAGACTTAGGATGGATCTTAACAATAGAAAAGGTTTAGTACAAGAACAGGGGCAATCAAATGGTTGTGTTGCTGTTGAAATACCCTCCCAAACTCAGATTAGTGTTGTTGCTACTGAAATTGTCTCACAAACAGGTGACACTAGTCAAGTTAGGATACAATAACAGGGTAAAGGTAGTGGTACTTGTGTTGCTAAAGACATACCACCTGAAATTGGTGATTCTAGTCAAGTTAGGATACCAGAGCAGGGTCAAGGTAGTGGTAGTTGTGTTGCTAAAGACATACCACCTGAAATTGGTGATTCTAGTCAAGTTAGGATACCAGAGCAGGGTCAAGGTAGTGGTGTTGATAATGAGTTACCTTCTCAAACCACTAATGTTCCTAGTCAGTTTGTGAATGAATTTTACTCATCTTATGACCCCTACTTGGGTGATGATGAGTTCAATCCTTTTGATGATCTAGATGAAATTCTTCCACCAGTTACAAATTTCCAAAATGATAGGCTTGTAGTGGAAAATGTCAAAAATGATGGTCAACCCAAACCACAGGGACCATATTTGTAGTTTACTCTTGAAAAAGATAATAATTAAAATAATACTACTAAAATTTTTAATTAATAGCATATCTATATTGGGAAATGCTAAAGAAACTTGAGTCTAAAAAGATACTCCTTATTATTAACTTAGTAATATTTATACTAAAAGTTTTAAAATACTTATAAATAAAATCTTAGTTTTAAAATACTTATAAATAAAATCTTTTATATAATAAAACAAAACCCCTATTGAGAATTTTCCATTTCAAAAAAATGGATTCATACCTTATTTAGTAATAATTTTATTTAAAAAAAATATTTTCTTATTAGGTAACATTTTATATTTATCTATAACACAAGTAGAAAATAAATACAAAAAAATATAGATAAGATACAATTAATAATAGGGATTAAATTTTTTAAATAATTATATTTAATAATAAAAAACTATAATTAAATATTATAAATCAAACAAAACAAAGATTAAATTATTTGTTATTTAATAAATAAAAATATACGATTAAAAAATTAAAAAAAAACCCGCGTGTGCGCGGGTATTCAATTCACTATAATTCCATTAAGGGTCGTTTGGTTGGCATAATGTGCTTAAAAGAAATGTAATTTGTTAATGGAATTGTAATATGTTTTAATTATAACGGGTTGTAATTGTCATATCATAATATTGAAATTTGAAAAATTGAACAGTTGAAAAAAGATAATAATTAAAATAATAATACTATTATTAGTAGTAAAAAGATATAATTATACTTAATAATAATTAAAATTAAAAATATATATATTTAAACTTAGTAAATAAAATTTTCAATTAATAGAATATCTATATTGGGAAATGCTAAAGAAACTTGAGTCTAAAAAGATACTCCGTATTATTAACTTAGTAATATTTATACTAAAAGTTTTAAAATACTTATAAATAAAATAATAAATATAATAATGAAATGTCAAGGTAATCTGCGCACCTGATGACATTTCTTGTTGGGTTGGTTTGTTAGTCTTGCCTCTTTGTCTCCTTAAAACCTTTTGCCCGAGGAGTAATCAAGAATGTAGGTCGGCCAATAAGCGCCAACGTCAGGAAGAATATATTGTTAATGCTATTCGGGCGTGGGGCACCCCTAGTGGTAGTATACAGATTGTGCGTGACGTTTTAGCCGAACCCTCACCTGTTTGGTCTAATATTGATGATGACAGTTCGGATTTGGGTGACCGCAATGTCAAGCAATGTAAGAGGAAGATTTGTGATGGTCATTATACTGCTGCGGTCAGAGTTCTTTCGCCTTCTGGTATTGCACCTTACGATGTTTCTACTCTTGAGGACTTAAAAGCTAAGCACCCTTTCCAGTCTGCTCCTCTTTTGCCTGATATTCCTATTGATCATCATCACCTTACTGCATCTACTGCTACGGTTCTTGACATGATTAAGAGTTTCCCTCGTGGTACTTCTTGTGGGCGAGATGGTTTGCGCGCTCAACACCTTTTGGATTGTTTAAATGGTGCGGCTGTGGCTATTTCTGATGAATTGATCACATCTATCACCCAAGTGGTGAACCTTTTCCTTGCTGGTAAATGCCCGAGGGAGTTGGGTGAGTACATTGCTAGTGCTCCTCTCACACCCTTAGTCAAACCAGGTGGGGGTATCCGTCCTATTGTTGTTGGGACTGTTTGGAGGCGGTTAGTTTCCAAGGTTTGTGCGTCCATGATTGGCCATTCTTCAGACGGTTATTTAGATGATTTACAATTTGGTGTTGGGGTATCGGGAGGAGGGGAGGCTATTCTTCATGCAGTGAATCGTTTGGTTGAGGATCGTGGGGGTGATGTTGGTCTTTCTATGTTGTTGGTTGATTTTAAAAACGCTTTCAACATGGTGGATCAGGCTGTTATGTTGCGTGAGGTTCGGCTTCATTTTCCGGCTATTTCACAGCGGGTGGAATTCTGTTACTCTAGCCCCGCCAGATTATAATATGGTGAGCATACTCTTTGGTCTCATCAAGGTGTGCAACAAGGTGATCCGCTTGGGCCTCTTCTTTTTGCTTTAGTGTTACATCCCCTGGCATGTAACTCTTTTAACCTTTCTTTTCAAGCATGGTATCTGGATGATGGTACTGTTATTGGAGATACTTTGGTTGTGGGTAAGGTTTTAGAGTTGATTATGATGGATGGACCTAGTCGTGGCTTACACCACAATGTTGATAAAACTGAGGTCTTTTGGCCAAAGGAAGACCCTAGAAGCAGATATGCGGGTGTGTCCCCCCCCCCCCAATATTTCTCGCCCCTTACATGGTGTTAAATTATTGGGTGGGCCTGTTAGTGTTGATTTTGAGTTTGGTAGTAGGCTGGTTTTGAAAAGGGTGGCTAAAACCATTGATCTTATGGATGCTGTTGCTAAACTTAACGACCCTCAATGTGAGTTGTTGTTACTCCGTGCATGTGCAGGTATTTCCAAGTTGTATTTTTCTATGCGCACATGTTCCCCCAGGGTCTTTGAGTGTGCTCAGGTTTCTTTTGATGCGGCACTTCGTTCTTCATTGGAACGTATTGTCACTGCTTCTGGGCCTGGTTTTGGTGATTAGCAGTGGAGACTTGCCACCCTTCCCTTTGCCTTTGGGGGGCTTGGTGTTTATTCTGCAGGAGATGTCTTGAAATATGCTTTTCTTGCGTCTAGACTTCAATCTGATAGCTTACAGACTAAGCTTATCCATAGTTCTGGTATTGTAACTGTTGGTCCCTCCTTTGATGATGCTTTATGTACTTTTAATATAGATATGGATATTGACCTTTTGAGTAACCTAAGCGAGGTCGCTGCCCCCAAACTCATGAAGAAATTGGCAGATATATATTTCGATCGGGTTACCCAAACTGTTGAATCTACATTCCATCTTTCTCCTCGACAGATGGCGTTATGGAGCTCTCTAAAGGAGGATCATATTTCAGATGGGCTCAGGGTGGCTCCTATATATGGATTGGGTCAAACTATGAATGCCCGGACATACCGTTGTGTGTTGTGTTATCGGCTGGGTGTTCCTCTTTTCACTGTTCAGGTACCGTGTTCAGCTTGTTCTCGTGTTTTTACTGGAGATATTTATGGGGATCACGCGGTTTCTTGTGCGGGTATTGTTGGCATTAAACATCGGCATAATATTGTGCGGGATGTTCTTGTTGATATATGCTCTCGGTCCGGAATTTCAGCTCGTAAGGAGGTGGATATTGGGCTTTATGGTGATAGGGATAGATCTTTGCGCCCAACTGATATATTACTTTACTCTTGGGATGGTGGGCTTGATGTTTGTGTTGATCTTACGGGGTCGTCACCTTTGACGCAATCTGGTATGATTGATTTTATGCCAGGTCGTGCGGTTATTGAAGCTGCACAACGTAAACGTGTCAAGTATAAGGTCAAATATGTGGATATCGGATATGGGTTCCTCCCCTTCTCTTTCTCCTCTTTTGGAGAACTTGAGAAAGATGCAGTAACTCTTCTAAAGCGTATTCGACGTTTCTCTACGACTCAAGACATTGGAGCGCGGGCTGCCGTTCATATTTTTAATAAGATTGATTTCGCTATTGCTAGAGGTGTGGGGGCCCAGTTGGTTTCTCGGCTCCCCACCAATTTCTTGTAAAATCCTATTTATTGTTAATAAAAATAATAATAATAATAAAAAAAATAAAAAATAAAATAATAATAATAATAATCATAATGTTTGTCGATACGTATTATTTAAATTATAAAATGGCGAGTTACAATACAATTGAAAACTTTTATTATTTTTTATGAAACATGAAATCCTTCACATGTAATAATGTTTAATTATAAAAACAATAATATTTATACTAAAAAATTTAAAATATTTCAAATAAAATAATAATAATGATAATAACCTAATAATAATATTTATCAATACTCATGATTTAAATTATAAAATGCTGAATAGCAATGTAATTTAAAACTTTTCATCAAACTTTTAGTTTAGTTTAGTAAATTTAGAAATTAGAAATTAGAAATTAGTATTTAGTATATATTCGATTATTAGTTTATTAACATATTATTACTTTATAATGAAATGATATAGAAGTAATATATATTTTGTTTATACCTAAGATTTTTAATTATATATATATATATATATATATATATATATATATATATATATATATATATATATATATATATATATATATATATATATATTGAGATCAAATGAGAACTTTTTTAAAGTTGTAAAAATGAGAACCAACCAAAATCTCACAAATGACACTCAACTTAAAAGAAACTAAAAACATAATTAATTACAACTAATATTGTTAAAGATTTTATGAGTTTTCTTATGAAAATTGACGTAAACTAAGTTATACACTTTGATTCAACGTGTAATGTGTATCAAGGTTTAGTATTGTCTATCAAGTTTTTAGTGGTTGTTGTGTATTAGGTGTATCAATTTATGAATAAGAAATTAGTTTTTTGAGATTTTAATGTATATGTATCAAAAATTTAATTGTGTATCAGTAATTCATTTCTCATGTATGAGTTGGTTATTAGTCGATTTATTGTTAACTTGTGTTAATATATAATATTTTGGTGCATCTTTGCTAAAATGGTTATGTATCAATGTTTTAATGGCATTTTAGAATAGTTCTCATTTTTACAACTTTAAAAAGGTCTCACATTAACCTTCCCCTATATATATATATATATATATATATATATATATATATATATATTAACTATTATTAAAATTAAATCTTTTATATAATAAAACAAAACCACAAGTGGGGACTTTTCCATTTCAAAAAAACTAAACCATACCTTATTTAGTAATAATATTATTTAAAAAAAGATTATTTTCTTATTAGGTAACATTTTATATTTATCCATAACACAAGTAGAAGATAAATACAAAAAATATTAATAATATGTAATTAACAATATGATTAAAACTTTTAAATAATTATATTTAATAATAAAAAACTATAATTAAACATAATAAATAAAAATATATGATTCAAAAATTAAAAAAAAAAAAAAAAAAAAAAAAAAAAAAAAAAAAAACTCGCCATTGCGCGGGCCTTATATCTAGTATTTTATTATTATATATTGTTTTTATATTTTTCCTGTAAATGTTATTTTATTATATTAATATTGTTATCTTTTTTAATAACGTTACATTTTCAACATATTAAAGCGTGCATTATTTTCTACAGATTACAAATATAGCGCGTTACAATTCTTTACACTACAATTACAATTTCTTTGAAAGATTATGATTCTCTAAAAGCATTATGTGAACCTGACGACTCCATACATTCTAGAAAGTGGCAAGCTTAATACATACAACATGCAATTAGTATATATAACATTCATTAGGATCTTATGAACAGTACTCCTTATGAATAGTACCAATGCAAAAAATTATTAGGAACAGTGTTATTGGGTATATAACAAAAAAAAGTGGCTTCTCTTGAACCTTCCGGATATTACAAACACACACACAAGAACACAAACACACACACAAAACACATACCCACCTTCCCAGCAAATCGAAAAAGATGGAAAAAAAGCTGAAGATGATGAATCATCTATCATCTACCAATGATCGGTAACCTCCATCTCATTTATTATTATTATATTTATTTATTTATTTATTTATTTTTTTTTAATACATAAAAAGCTTACACAAAGTTGGATGGGAGTCTAGATACAAGCTGCGCTCCCACCCCTTTCTGAATACAAAAGCTTATTCTATGAAAAATAAAAACGCCACATTTAACATTATTAGAGTGGCTAATGGCAATAGACTTAATACGTGAAAGTGTGTCCAGGGCCTCCGTATCGAATTCACCGAATGTAGAGAAAGCAAATGGTATGAACTTGTAACCGTTGTCCTCGCATATAGACGCATACTTTCTCTTTTTCTTCTCCACAGCGTTATGCAATGCTACACCGGGAGAACACGAAGTCGCCCCTACACCAGCAAACGGAGAGATTCCAGTCACATCCAAACACACATCTTTACCTTGGAGCCAATTAAAAAGTAAAAGATCCGCAGGACGTAGCTCCTTCCCATTGTCTGAAAGAAAACCCATAGGATCCTCCTTACGTACCATAATCCCAACCTTGGAACATATATCAACAAGAATATCACGAACCAGATTATGCCTGAACTTCACACCCACTTCACTAGAGCAGTGAACTGCGTGATCTCCCCATTGGTCCATACGATGCACATTGCAACTCGGGCATAGACTACCTTCAGCGAACATAGGTATAGAAAGCCTGTAACACAAAACCGATCGAAATTGGCGATGATTCATCCTCTGTCCCAAACCGTCAATAGGGATGGTGAAAAGAAAATCCTGTGCATGTGGAGCACGAATGCAACTGAGAATAGCCAACTGCCTTGGACTTAGCGAGTACTTAACAACAAGGTCTTTCTCAATGACACCAAAATAACACTTTGCCAATGTTTTCATCATATGGGGGGCAGAAGCGCAAGTGGTGTCGGAGAGCAAGTCAATGTTGCAAGTAGTGTTAAAAGTATCAAGAGCATACTGAAAGGATGAACCAGGGGATATAATACCAGATTTGGACAATATATCGGCCTGTAGATCTCTTGATTGCATGCGGGAGGCGAGAAAAGCATATTGGATGATATCTCCTGCTGAAATGATGCCAAGACCGCCCAACTTGATTGGAAGAGTGGCTAGCCGCCACTGCCAATCACCAAACCCCGACCCTGAAGCTGTAACAATCTTCTCCAAGGAAGCACGCAACGCCTGATCAACCTGAACCTGGGCCTCTAATAAATACGAAGGCGAACATGTCCTCAAAGCATATGATAATTTCGCAACCCCTGCACAGTTGCGAAGAAGAAGAAGTTCACATTGGGGATCATGGAGTTTGTGAATCGCCTCCATTAAGGAGATGGTTTTAGATACCCTTTTCAAAGCCAAATCCCGACAAAAACTTTCATCCAAACTAACCGAACCACCAAGAAGTTTGACACCATTGAGCGGGCGGGAGATATTTACAGGAAAAACACCCTCCACCTTACTTCTAGGATCCTCCACAGGCCAGAAAAGTTCAGTCTTATCAACGTTCAAAAATAAACCACGAGCTGGACCATCCTTCCTAATGATGTCAAACGCCTTGGCGACCATAAGAGTATCTCCAATAATAGTACCGTCATCAAGATACCAGGCCTGAAGAGTAAGCTCACAAGACTTATTAATTGATAGGATCAACGGGTGCAAAGCTAAGGCAAACAACAACGGTCCTAATGGATCCCCTTGTTGAACCCCTTGACAAGACCAAAGAATCGAGTCATCATAATAAAGCCTAGCAGGACGAGCATAACAAAACTCAACCCAAGGAGCAATGGATGGGCACCACACTCTAGCTTCCTGAAGTAAAACGCTCCTATCAACAAGATTGAAAGCATTCTTAAAATCCACCAAAAGCATAGAAAGCCCAACATCGTTACCCTTAGACTCAACAAGCCGATTCACAGAATGCAAAATAGCCTCACAACCCCCAGGAACACCAACACCAAATTGAAAATCCTGTAAATATGTGCTCATGGAGTTACCGATAGAAGAAGAAGCCACCTTAGAAACAAGCCTCCGCCATACAGTGCCAACCGCTATAGGACGTATACCACCACCAGGCTTGACTAGGGGAGTCAAAGGGGCACTAGCTATATACTCCCCTAGTTGAATAGGGCACTTTCCACTGAGGAACAGGTTGACAACCCCGGTAATAGATCCAAGCAGCTCATCAGCAACAGCAGAAGCAGCCCCTCCCAAAATATCCATTAAATGCTGTGCTCTAAGCCCATCCCGACCACAAGAAGTCCCCTTGGGGAAACTACGAATTCTGTTCAGCACCAAGTCTTTATGAACAGAAAGGACATCCTCCCCTAAAGGAGAAGAAGACGGAGATGGGGGTGGGGCATAGGGGTGCTTAGCCTCTAACTCGTGTAGTGTATCAGGAGTAGATGGGGCAATGCCTGAAGATGTGAGTACCTTAATAGCTGCAGTAAAGTGCCCATCTCCCAATTTACGTTTGCATTGAACCAGATTAGCTTTATCTTGTTCCTTAGGTTTCTTCATCAAACTGACAGATGGAGTAACTCCAGACAAACGATCCAACACCAAGCCAAACCTATCTGCAGGGTCCTTCCATCTAAGAATTGCCCGAGAAATACCTTCAAATTGAAACCGTTCTCTCTCGCCAGATCGTCTTTGAGCTCTGTTAGTAGGCACGAAAGTAGATAGAACACAACTTGGCAATATAAGGAGTTGCACCCACACTGACAAATCCCCCGGGCGCACAAGAACGTTGTCAAGCGCACAACGAAAAAGCTTAGCAAACCCAAGCCGCAACCTGGGGGGAATACATTTAACCGTGTGCATCTTCTTCGCAATTATTATTATTATTATTATTATTATTATTATTATTATTATTATTATTATTATTTTGATTTCGAATAAATTGAAGTCTGGATATTAAAATTGTGGTTTAATTAGATTGTGATTTATACTGGTTTAATTGTGTTTAATTTTATGCTTTTTAAATCTAGGTTTTTTAAATTTTATGGTTTTTATTATTATTATTTCTTTTCAGATTAAGGTTCCGTTAATTTGCGGGGTTTTGTTGATTTCTTTTGCAGGATGGCTTGCTGATGATATTTGCAACAAAGCCTTTTTTTTTTTTTTTTTTTTTTTTTTTTTTTTTTTTTTAAGTTTATAAAATGAGGTTGCTAATATTTGTAGGTGAGGTGCTCAACGGAGCCATATAATCCCAACAAGTGTAAGTAACTCTTAGTTTTATTATTTTTTTTTTGCTAATTTGATGGCGTTATTAGCTGGGTTATTTTGGCCAAATTATTTGCGTAAATTTGAAGTTGTGATTTGTTGTTTGCATACGTGATTCTGTGAAAAATAAGCTTCCGAAAGAATGTTGTATTTCCTATTTATTTGATAAAATGATGTGTTTATTGGATGCGGCCTGCTTATCAGGTTATTAGTTTAGGCTTTTTGATTTTATTAAACCATAAGCTTGGTAAGGTTTTATTAGTTTAGGCTTATTTGTAATGACCTTGCTAACGTTCTATTATTTATTCGTTAGGAGGTGTGGCATCTTTTAACAGTTAAGTTTATTTTGTTTTGTGTTACCGAACAATGGGCTAATCACAATTAGCATCGTTTTTCCTTTTCTTTTTCAGTTTCCGCAGTGAGAATGGAAGAGCACATGACCCGTCGATTCAGATTATGTGTAGGACCTGTCAATAGGTATTTCTATAAAATACATGCTATTTTTGCTATTAACTTTTATGTGTAGGACCTGTCAATACGATATATGAGATTAAATTAAGTATGGGGTGTTTGTTGAAGCTGTCAATACATGCTATATTTGCTATTAACTTTTAAAAGTTTTCATGTTAAATTTACTTCATTTTTTTTGGATTTTATGGTGTTGTGTTTTAAGTTTGCAGCACTTTTTTTATTTATATATATTGCTGGGGTTTTTGTGAAATCAGTGGTGTTTGGGATTGGGAGTTTGCCATTGAATTTAGGGGTGTTTAGGATTTGGGCAGCAACTACAAGTATTGTCGATTTAGGGCTGTTGTGCTTAGTATCAAAGGTTATTGTTAACTACATATGTTTCGTTTTATGTTGAATTTTTTTTATCTATAAGATGCTATTGCTAACTAAGTATGTTTCGTTTTATGTTTTTTTTGCTCACATAAATGCTACTTTATGTCTTATGTGTTTGTTTAAATTGGATTGTTTGCTTACACTATTTGCTGTTACTTACATGATATTTTTGTTTCGTATACAGGTGGTGAACAACCTATGTATGTGCGTCAACATAACTGTCACACCCATAGGCAACAGCCGCATGTATGACCTTCTAATGGTTTATGCAGTTTCAGATTATATGGTTTTTTTATAGTGATTACTTTGAATGTTTTTACATATGCTTTGTAGAATATGACTTTGGAAATCAGCAATAAAAAATTATGAGAATCTTATTAGTCTGAGGTGTAGGTGGAATGTGCTTTATGTGTTTTGAGGTCAAATAAGTAACCATCTGTTTGGGATTACTTGCTAAAATGTATTATTTTGATAATAGAATTCATGGAGCATTCTTCAAGCAAAATGCATACATATTGGTGCTACTATGCTTTTTTAATTGACAAGGATAGTAATCTTAATTAATTTGTTTATTGATTAATTAGTTTTATGCACCCACTTTAGAAGTAAACTTATTTTAATTTTTAATTGAATTTGGTTTACGTAAGGAGCAATAAAAAACAATAACATCATAGCTTTAAATCACATCCATATGTTTAGAATCCTTAAATCAATTGAACTATGGCAATGAATGAGATGATTGTTTCATGTCCAGGTGCGGTGTCAAGTTGGGATAACACTGTAGCTGCATATGAGCCTCTATGGGTTGTTGGAATTGGTCAAGCGGCACCACCTGAGAAGACTTTGGAAGTACATGTTTTTGTTCGTGATTGGCTTACTAAAAATTTATCAGCTGAAGTAGCCTTCAAGACACGTATCTATGGAGGTATTTTTAATATATTTTTTACCTTCTAGCATAAATGTCTTCTTCTTTTAAAAGACAAGAATCGAGTGGTACAAACGTGGTTAAGTTCTTGCAACATATTGCTATAAGAGCAAGGGATATGATTCTTGGAATAAATAGGGCTTGCAATGGAAGTTTCTTATTTGTTATTTAGTTGAACTACTATTAACAAAAATAGTTTTGCGAGATGTTATTTATGACCCTGTAATATCTCTCACTTTTCTTATGTTCCATCAATTTTGTATATGTTAGTTAGAAAACTGTTCAGTCAAATAAGGAAATCAGGAAGGTCACATTATTAGAACTTACTGTTTCCTGATTAACATGATGATATTCACCAATCAAGTAGCATTTTTCTAAGAGTGTTTATCACTATTTTCAACCAATTAGTGCATTATTTATCAATATGTTTTTGTAAAAATGGAGCAATTATGTTGCAGGTGAAGCTGACCCGTACTAAAAATGACTCATTTGCCGCTCATACTATAAATTATCGTTCTTTTGCAGGTCTTTGCTTTTGTGTTTGGTGATGGTGATCCAAATAAAGGAATTGAAGAACACACAGGGAAATTTGTAATTACTACTTTTCCTTGCTTACAATATTTCGTTTTGCTATACGTACTTCTGTAAATTTAATAATTTGTATGGTAAACATGATTTGAATTTATATTCTTCATGTTTTTTAAGGGTCGGCACGCATATGTAGGACACATAAGGATTGTCACAATGTCGAAAACTTTCATTGGGAAGCGACAGTTGAGAGAGAAGAGGAGAGGCAGAGATGTAATAACATTTCATTTCCCAGAATGAAGAGCAAAAGGTAAATGATCAGAATTTTATGTTCAGTTTTAAATTTTTAAGTTTTTCTATTATAATTTTGCTACCACTGTACAAGCGTGCTATCTGAAATGTTATTAGCAATCTGAAATGTTAGTAAAGGGGTGTTTGGATAAGCTTATTTTAGGTGTCAAGGGCATGCTAGGTGATCGGTCAAAAGACATTACATGTATCACTCTATTACTATTATATAATAATCTGGCTTATTTTCTTATAACATATATGCAGTTTTCTCACCGCAATTGTGCAATCAATATATCCTTTTTGAGGTTATAAGCATTTAGAAAATACTTTTGATGAATTTCATCTTAGCTTGATCCTTTGTTGACACATAGGAGGGGAAAAAAGTAATGAGGTCTTATGAAGTGCATAAGGCTTTATTAAACGTCGTGTGTTGTTTGTTTACGACTTTAATTTATCCAATGAAACTTAATTGGTCATACACACAGTACCCTGTACGTTTCAATAAATTTCATTCAAGCAAAATGATCCAGGAACTGTGTGTTTACCAACAGTAATTTACGTTGATTATGACGCTGATGTTGTCACTGAATTTGATTTCAATAAATAAATATGTGTAATGTTACAGTTTATACAACAGGATTTTACAGCTTTAAGGGGTGTTCCGCTATAGTTGCTGCAACAGTCTAAGTTTGTGTCTTGCTGCTGCAACACATGTATGATCATGTCATAATCCAAAAACATATAGTCAAAGTCCTAAACTGTTAACTTTTATAAATAAAGTATGCTTTTAGGATAAAAAGTTAAATAACAAAAATTTATATAGAAGATACATGCTAAATATGCTACCAGTATGTTCGTATGTTTTATATATGCAGCAATCAATAGTTCAATTATATCAGATTTTCATACTCTTTTACAAAAGAATGGGTGTCAAATATTTTCAAATTTCAGCATAAAAGAATGAGGATGCTATTAAGCTCACAAGCCATGGATCTAAAATTCACTTCATAAAAGTCATTGGTGAACCTTTGTATAAACAGATGGGAATAAAACCAGAATTAGTCTTTTAAATACAGAAGTCTACTATTTTGTTGTTTATGAACATTAGGCCTATAGTTCAAACCCATTAATTGATATTGAATTTAACGGCCATTTATGATATAATGTCTGGTACTTTAATGTTTATTTGTGGTTTATGATTGGTTGTTAGGCGCTAAGATGAATCCTTGGTCAGTTTTCGTGGTCAACTTGTTGTCACTATTGCTGCCCGTGATAATTCCACAGAGGTCCTCAATTATCTATACTACATATAATAGAAAAACAGTCAAACTTGAAAAAGTGAAATCTTGAAATCTTGAAATTAGTCAAATGAGAGAGAAATTTATACTATGTCAACACAACTGTACATTATTAACACATTCACAACTACAAAAACACGCACAAACACTCTCATCTCTTCCACCACCAAAGCTCTCACCGCCAGATCTCACCCCATTGCTTTCCGTCGCCGTAGAACACGACCAACAGGCTCGCCACCGCCGGACCTCATCTACCACAAGTTTTGAGGTATTTTTTTTTTAGTTTTTGATAAATCTATGACTATTTATCACTTTTTGAAGATCTTTTTTACTCTGTTGGTTTAATTTGTAGATCCGAGTTTTATAGCATTTTTGGTACTTTTGTTACAGCCGCCACTATGGCCGTTGCCGCCGTCGCCGAAAAGAGCAGTTACAGCAGTTGTCTCGCCAAAAGAAAGTGTTGCCGCTGCTGGTGTTGCCGGAAAAAGCTGTAGGTTTTTTCATTTTTTTTTCTTATAAAGTTTTGTTAAAGTTTTTGTAAGATTTTTGTGACCACTTCTATAGTTGTTTTCAGTCACTATTGCCGGAATCTTTCCCGTAGCTGCCGTAACTGTAGCTGATGATGCAGCACCTATTATAATCGTTCTACGAGATTATTCGATTCATGTAAAAGATTGAAACTTTTTGATCTATGGGGTTTTCCGGCCAACAATAGTAAGTCTCATCATATCTTTTTTTAAGTTTTAATGAATTTTTAATTATTTGACTTTAAATTAGATTGAAACTTTTTGATCTATTGGGGTTTTGATTTTGAATGTGGATTTTTTTGAGGTTTGGAGCATTGAGGGTGAATATGCCGCTGACTGTGGTATGGAAGATATACCGGCGACAACAACTCAAGCTGATGTATAGGTACTTCTTTTTTCAACTGTATGGTGTAATTTTTTTATGTAGCCATATTTACATTCATAAAACTTTATTAGTATGAATGGGGTGTTTGGATTAGCATTCTAAAGTGACTATCTCCTTGAGCATAAGTGTTTTTAGTTGTTTTTATAAGCAATCCCAAACGCATTCTGTGAGCAGATAAACATAGCTTATATAAATGCATTTTGCCACAGAATTGCGTAGATTAATTACTGGAGTGTCACTTCTCATACAGTAAATTCACCAACGAATAAAGTGGCCAATGGCAACTCGAAATCAGAAGTGGACGAGTAAGAAAGAGGAATTGTCGTGTGTCGGTGTTGAAAAGTATGGCCTTGCTGAAGTCGTCGTTTTTTAGATTGGTTTGAGCCGTTGAAGAATGTGATTAGTGCTGAAAAGAATTTGTGTGAGGAAGGGAATAAAAGAGTCTTGGTACGGGTACGCTTCATCTACAAACATTTTTGGATCCAACTTTTTATGAATTTTGCATTGATAACATATACCACTACATTCTCTAAATATATGCACACTTTAATTTTGTGTTGTAATTATTAGTTTAAGTTGATATGTTAATGAATCTGATGGCAATATTTGGTTGTCATTATATTCTGATGATAGTTCAGTGTTTGGGTCTAAATATTGAAAATGATTACTTTGAGAATGTAAAGTTAGCTGCATATGGGGGTGTTTGGGATTGCTTATATTTTCCGCTTATTGACCGGAAAACAAGTGAAATATTGACACGTCATTATAAACCTATTTGATAAATTTAGTGTGTAGAAAAGATAATATTGGAAATGATTGCATTGAGAATGTAAAGTTAGCTGCATATTGGGGTGTTTGGGATTGCTTATTTTTTCCGCTTATTGACCGGAAAACAAGTGATATATTGACACGTCATTATAAACATATTTGATAAATTTAGTATGTAGAAAAGATAAATAGATAATAATGGTACAAAGTCTTGAAATGTGTTTTCAAATAGTTATATAACTTTGGTTAGTCCTTGCTTTTTGGCAAGATCAACATATGATTCAGCATTGGCATATATTAGGGGTTGTTTGGGAAATAGGGACGATTTCTTTTCCTGATTATAACTTCTGAAATTATTTTGGCCAAGACTTCGCTGAGCGGCTGCAAGCTTTCTGCAAATCTTGAAGGATACGCTCATTTTCATATCAAATCAGATCCACTTGAAAAACCTTGATAAGAGATGTTGCAATTGAATGAGCATGTCAAACAGGTTCATCTTTTGGTTTTAATATTGACATTTTCTGAACTGCTTTTTTAAGCTACTTAGTTGCTTCTGCTTATCAACAGAAATAATAAGCAATCGTATATGTGGCTTAAAGTTTATGTCATGAATTATGTGAAATTATATATTATTTAGGCCTTTATTTTTTTCTCTATAGGCACAGGAGCACAAACCCTCTTCATATGAGGGAACGTAGCAGTTCAGAAAGTAGTCGGCATCATAGTCTTTAGGGAAGGTAGTGAAGAAAGGCGTGCCAAAATTGAGCAATGGAACATGAAACCGGAGGAAGTATGTATCTTGATGACCAAACTATATGTAAGAAGAAAAACATGTACTATTATTTACTTACCGAGACTTTTTTGCAAAATTTCGAATAGTATTTGATAAATCATGTATAGTTCTGTTATTCTGTATGGATCCCATTGTTTTCAAAATCAATGAATCCTTCATTTTCCATTCATATTGTGAATCTGACATTTACTTCTTAGCTATTGTGTCAACTTTTTCTATCATGACCATGCCGTATACATTATATGTCATGTTGCATATGTTGCTTCGAAATAATAATACACGTCTTGGTTGATGGAACAGATTTATATGGAGTCTGTTCAGGACTTGCTTGCACCTGAATAAAACACATTGTCTAACATGGAAATCAATAATTTTTTATTCAAATATCCCGCTGCGAAGCACGAGGCTTAAAAACTCGTGAGTAACAAATATGGTAAAATGTGTACAAATGTCAAAGAACAGTTAGCTATAAATATATTAGAACTTATAATAAAGTGCGATAAGGATTATGTCCAACGCATGCTTGAAGCTAAATTTGGCCTTAATCTTGATTACAAGAAACACACAAGCTCACAAATAAGTTATATCTTTGTGAGCCATTAGAGACGTAATGAATGATTTGTCTACTTTATTTGGTTTTTAATTTCGTATTCATTTGAAGCTTTAATCATTCATTTACTTTGTTTGCATTTTAGGTTTTAACTGTTCATTTGAAATGATGATTGGGTTTGATGGATGAGATAAAGGTAAAGTCTTGATTTTTGCTTGAATGAATTATGGCATGTTAAGAATTTTTGTTGAGTTGAATTATCGCATGTTACAACCGTTTGCAAATACATTTTGATATTTTCACGTTACTCAAAACACTTACCACAATATCACGTATCATTAATTGTCTGTCGCTAGGAATTTCCGTTGCTATGCACGGGTACTCGCCTAGTGATAAGTTAATTATAGTTTCTTTTTGTTTTTGAACTACTCTCATATACCAACTTTAAGTGGTTGTTTAAATAGCAGGTAAATGTGCAATACCACACAATCAGCAGCATGGTTTCAATAGTCCAATACCCACACAATCAGGTATTTTTTTTATCACTTCAGTATTGTCTTGGTTGCTTTGAATGGGTTTGTTGACTGGGTTAGTTAACTGTTTGTTTCAAGGGGTGTGTTTGGGAGCTTAAATGAGTGGGTTAATTGGGGTTGAAACGGTTGGATTTTTGTGGCAAAATGGGGGATGAAATGGGTGCTGAACTGGGTGGGTTTGGGAACTCAAATTGATGGGCTCGGGGTTTGAAATGGGTGTAAGGTCAGGGGCTGTAATGGCTGAATGGCTGGGTTTGGGTGCTGTACATAAGTGGCAATAATCATGCAACTCAAGTAGAGAGTAGAGAATAGAATAGGTTGTGATGCCAGGAGAGATATTTTAACGAACGCTTGCACTATTAGGTTGAACCTGGAATTTCCCCTTCCAAAAATTTTTATACCACAAGACCAGAGTCGCACCAAGTACAATTAACACACCAAAGCCGAACTTAGTTGATTATTAAAAAAAAATGTTACTGCTCTTTTAGGGTTTCTATGACAAAAAATTATTTGATTTATGCTATTTAATAGTTGCATTTACCAACTACACTTTCTGATGGAGTGCATATACAGGAAGTTTGGAAATCGGGTATGTGGACCAGACAAGTGATGTTGCAGATGAGAAGGGAAGCTGATATATTAGGCGTACAGGTCATGTATTTAGATCGATTGTGCAATCAATATGTGCAGGTTCTCACTTTTTCCATAAACAAATATAGACAGTTTTTTTATAACTCATTACAGCTTTAGAGGTCTTGGCCATTTTGCAAACTAAATATTATATGCATTACTTCATATACATTTTGGTTCCTTCAATATTTTTTGCAGTCCGTATTCTTTAATTTTTAGACGCCAATTGTTGTTTGATCTATGTAATAAACTTATAAATACCATTGCTTGCATTTGCTACATAGTTTAAGTGTTTATTTATCATGTAGTTATTTGCACCACTGTCTACATAAGTTTTCTGCAATCATTAATAGTAATTATCAATAGCCTATGTTCAGTACTCTTTGCAATGCTTGCAGTTGGTATCCTATTAAACACAGTCGCAACAATCGTCGAATTTATAGTAAATTGCAATGTGTATGATAGACTTATGACGTTGAGTTTATGGAATTGTTGTTGAGTTTATGAATCAGTTTTTTTTCCCGATCCACAGGCAATATGGTATACGACAATTTCACATCTACAACATTATATGACAATGTAAACTCGGTTTAGTCAAGTTATTTTGTAATCAAATGCAAGCACCGAAAATATATTGCTTCAACTCCGGACCTCTTTTTTTGGGCTAACTACCATATGGAAACACCCCGCGGCAACGCGCGGGCTTACAACCTCGTATAAAACAAAAAAAGGAATAATACTCTATAGACTTTATAGTTGACTTCAGAATATAAATTTGCTTTAGGATCAAGAAGCTTGCTATCATTCTATTCAGTTAACTAAAATTTAATCAAAATGGTTAATTACGATCATGTAATAACCGATATTCCGATATACAGAGCTGCATTACTCGACGACCGGGACTCCGTGAGTGAATTATTCGAAAAAGAACCAGGTTTAATGACCAAGCAGATCACATATTGGTGGGAGACTCCTTTAATAATAGCCGTGGGAACAAATCGATCCAATCGGTTTGTCAAAAAGCTCGTGGAACGTATAGTTGAAGTTGGTGCAAAAGATAAATTGTTTGAACCGAATTTTAATGGAAATGGCCCCTTACATTATGCTGCTAAGGTTGGAGATACAACTGCTGCTAAAATTTTGGTGGAGCAGGACAAAAATATGGTTTTCAAGGTGAATCCGTATGGTAATACGCCAGTTAAACTGGCTGCTTGGAACGTAAATAAAGAGACATTACGATACTTGTTGAGCGTGACTCCCGATTTAGGCCCAGGTGAGGAAAATGCTAATCCGTATAGAGGAGTAGCGGGTGGAAATCTCATTACTCTCACGATTATGGCCGGTTTTTATGGTAAGTAAGTTTGATTATTGCGTTTTCAAATTGCAAATATAAATAGATGATCATATAGGCATACAACATTTTGAATACACTTATAACTTTCACCATAATCTCTATTTATTTTTCTCTTTTGTCGCAAAAATCTTTTCATAACTTACTTGAATTACAAAAATTATAATCTGCGACAAAAAGGTATATATATTCACGTATTTTGACAAATTTGAGTCACAACTTGTTATGAACATAGATCTCATCGCAAAAAAGTTAGCTTGGCGAGTGTCCATATATGCTACATCTATCTTGCATCAAACAACTTTTTATTTTTAGCATCTGTTCGAATCTGGAATTGATTTTCGTGATACAGATGTGGCGTCTGATATAATTGATAAGTACCCCAGCATCGTGCTGGAAAATGATAGGAACGGCCAAACGGCTTTACAAGTATTAGCTCTGAAACCCGAACTTTTTCCAAGTGGAAGCAGGCTTGGAATTTGTGGTCGTTTCATATCTTCATGTAAGTTTCTTTTCTTGAAATCAAAAGGCATATTCCACAATTGTAAAAGACTAAAACCCGGGTTGACCTGTCCGGTTGAACTGTGAACCAGTCGTGTGATCGGAAGCCGGTTTTGAGCAAAAAACCCGGTTGAACCCCGGTTAAACTGGTTCAACCGTGACCGGTAACTCGACTGGGTCAATTAAAAAACCGGTTTTTAAAACATTCTAAAAGTCCAAAATATGGTGTAATGTTGGGCTGTATTAATTTGATAGTTTCCAATAGTAGAAAGTGTTCGGTTATAGCTTTTAATTTTTATACTTTATTTGGTGCAAGTGATACCTCTGAAGAAGAGTACTCAAGGTGCTACTCAACTCAATTTTTTCTCAAGAAATTTCAACAAGGTATAAATCTCAAAATCTTATATAAAGTTTGGAAACCAATGCTATCTTATATATACTATAGAAAGGCACCTAAGATTTCCATGCCCTAGTACTATGGAAACTTGAAAACCTATGGATTCATCCAATATGTCCACATATTTAGAGATTATTATATAAAAATGTAGCTAACTTAACACCTTTTCGAGTTTTATGTATCTATCTTTTATTTTTGCTACGTTAACACAAAGGTTTTGAATTTAGACTTTTGTGTGTATTAAAGTTTTAAATTCGGACCTTGTGTGTATTTTGTTCATATACAATGACCATTTTACCCTTTGCTGTAAATATGGTGGTAAAAATAAAATAGAGGTAAAATTGTCACAATACACACAAAGATCCGAATTCAAAAATTTGGTGTTATAATAGCAAAAATTAAAATTGGTTACACAACACTCGAATATGCGACAAGTTATTTACATTTTCAGATAATTATCCCTTTAAATTACACTCATTTATGTTGTTCTACTAGAATTGCTATATAGGCTTCGTTTTATAATTACTGAGACAACATGATTAGCTGAATTTAAGTTAGCAACGATATGGTAGCAGTCGAATTTATACGGGCATGAAATGCACATTCGTGAACATAAACATATAATTTAAGTTGATTTAAAATTAGTACTTACAGTAGGCTTAAGAAATAAATCCCGAATAGGTGACCCTTGAGGGTGGTACACTCTACGTACAATGCTTCTATTAGGAACGTACACTATATTCAGAAATCGGAAGTGGCCAATATGAATATAATCAAAGATTGGTCTAGCAGTAAGAATATTTTGAACCTTTCAGATTTTTTCTTTTGAACAGTTTACTGCTGGATGTTGGAGCACTCTCCGATATATGGGTATGTTGTGCATTCATCACTACAATTTCTTATGGTTGCCTGGTTATGTACCATTTCTAATTTTGATTACATACTGTTTTCCATTGTAGCTCCAGCAACAATCAAGAAGATCCATGATATGAAAGTAAACCATGATCTGGGCAACCTACTTGTCAAACGTATATGCAAAATTGTTATAGATAATGGTAATCATGACATAGCGTGGAGGATTTTAGGATCCGCGATATCTACAGCAGTCACACAAGGGACTCATGAGCTTATTGAAGAATGCATAGTTACCTACCTGGGAATAATTTGGTACAATAAAGGAATAATTAATTTGTTCATTGAAGCCATGAAGCAACGGCAAGAACGAGTGTACAATCTTATTTATCAAATGTCTCGTCACCAAGTATTTGCAGTTACCTGTAATGATAATGCAGGAGATAACCCATTACATATGGCTGCAAAGTTAGCCCCGTTTCATCGACTTAACGTTGTGACCGGTGCAGCCTTGCAAATGCAGCGTGAGCTTCAATGGTTTGAGGTACGTGACCACAGTACGTAGATTCGTAAAGCCATAAGATCACAATGGCTGCCATCCGTTAGATGGGAAACATCCGCCACATTTTGACGGATGGCAGCTGCTTATATATCTCCGCCAAGAAGTTGGAAATATATTCTTAAGTAACTACAACTTTTTGTAAGGCTAATAATGACATTTAAAATGTAACTAGTTTTCCTTCAACTTTTATTTTTGACAGCCAAATTTTTGTATTTAGGAGAAATCATTAAGGTTCCATAAAGTTCGATTGAGAGTAATAATTTAGGATAACCATTTTTAAATGTCTAGTGAGTCCCCAACATAGAAAAAAGTCAAAATGGGTAAAAGTTGGCATTTTTGTTTGGGATTTTTTTTTTTGCACACATTGAGGATTGATTGATACACTCCATCTGTGCATTAAATACCTGTACAGTATTAACTTTCTGCTTCAATTGTTTGTAAATTGAGTGTGCAAATAAATTTTTAGAGTGTGCAAATCATTAGCCTTTTTGTCTGGTATAAGGTTAGTAAAAAAGAAGTTGTGTAGTAATGATCTTATGATATTAGCCAGGCACAAAAATAGCGATTCAGTTTGTTGTAAAGAACATTACATTTATGTGCAGGAAATTGAAAAAATTATAGAGCCCTCATACAAAGAACAACTAAACAAACAAAAGAAAACCCCAAGAATGGTTTTTACCGAATCCCATGCTGGGTTACTCGAAAAAGGACAACAATGGATGAAAGACACTGTTGGAATTATGATATCATGACATTCATATAAAATAAACCAAACACATCAAGAGAGCATAGCGGAAGCAATTATAACAAAATCAAATAACATGTAATTAATTAATCAATATTAAATAGTAAACATACCTTTATGATTCTAGCCCGAACAAGAATCAATTGCAATCTTCCGGAACCAAGAACCCTAATTAGGGTTTATGTGGATTATAAGAATTACCCCTTACCTCTTTTGTAATTCAATCCAAGAATCAAACAATAATGTGTTTGAATCACCTTCTTGTACACACGTACTAATTCAAGAAAAAGTTTATGCAAGTAAATTAAACACAAAACTTAGTAGATCAAGAAAATCGAATCCCTTAGGGGATAAGTTTGATGAATCGACTTTGGGACAAAGAAGAGGAGAGAAAACACCAAGATGTGTGTGTACAAGTTATGAGAAAACAATACATCTTGGGTTTGCTTATATACTATTCAAAACTTGGAGCTCAAGGCACATAAGGAGGTGGAAACCTCCCTATGCCGATCGACCATGGACTCCCCTAGGGGATTCCGGAACCTTCTCTTGTTTCCAAATTTTCCTTAGTATTACTTTCCTAATCTTCGTTTAATAGGTCATTAGTCATTTATCATTAAATACTAATTACTATTATTTGTTTTGTGTTTATTAATAATTACTTATAACATTTATAAATAATTATTTCTTTTTCTCTTCATACGTATTGTGTGCAATCCCGTGATCTCGAGTTCGATCCTAACATACGAGTACTAAAATAATGTCCATAATCTAACAGCTCCCACTTGGACATATTTTAATAGTGTAATCACATCGGTTAGCGTCTTGCAACACGCCGATGCCTCTAGTACGATCTCAAGTAAGGCTCCTGGAAAAACCTTTTAATGATTTCTCATTATTATTATCCTTTTGTTTCTAATACCATGTTAATAAGGATATGGATTAAAGTCATTCCTTAATTAACCATTCTGTTTCTCGTTGTTAGTGATTGATCAAGATTACCAAATCATCTGAACATATTCAGGGAAGATCTTGGGCACGGCCATGCAAACATCTTGACAACCCTACGAGGGGCCCAACAGTATTAAACTCCAAAAATAAATTTGAAGGAACAAATTCTATCTTGACTACAAGCAAAACCCACAAACTTTGTAACACTTTCGAAAACAACCCTTATGACTACCAGTTACGTATAGCGTTAAGTTGTTCCACAAAAATGTACTACATTCATGACACTTATCTTTCATCTCAAGTCTGAGGATAACTTCTCATGATTTACTTAATGACACGATCCATAAAGTAACATCATGTAGTTGGGATAAGTCCTATATTCAGTATCATTGAATATCATCTGAAATGGCATGACTACGCATCAATATACTTTAAGTATATTATACCAACCTTCAGATTTGTCTTAATCTAATAATATTCCCATATTATTAACTGACAACGGACAATTTAAGAATAACATTTATTCATGGATTAAACATACAAATATAGGATACAATATATTATAAATTAAACATACCATGTATTTTAATTTATTATAATAATTGTTTAACATCCCTTATCCAAATACTAAATAGATCAATGCATGATAACTCTTGTTGATGAATTATGTTTCAAGCAATGACATTCATACTTGTTGACAAGACATAAATCATCCAACTTTGATCTATCGGAATTTTAAGAATACTTATTTCATGAATTCAACTATTGAAATTCTTATATGTACATACTCAACTAATTTGATTATGCCATATACTATTTCATAAATGTGTGACATCCTTAACCACCAATTTATGATAATTAAACTTCCAAACATTTTAAAGTTTAAAGTATTCTTATTCTCTTAATGTATAATGCAACTATGCTCTTATTAAGCATAACTAGTAATAGCCAAAGATGAAATCTTTACCATAACTAGTATTGAGTGTCATCTCAATTTCATTAACGTCATTGTATGCAACAACAACATGCTATTAAAACTTCCCGTAAACATTAATTTCTATTGTGTAATGTTTGATGCACTTCAAACTTTCAAGTTTGTTGGCTATGACAATTTTCACAACAATTGAAAATTGTTCATCTATAGAATTTGGAAGCTGTTCCAGATTTAGGATGTGATTCTATAATCAAACATATTCATTTAGAATATTACACAAGTTATCTAATAACCTTTTAATTAGATATTAATATTGCCAAATCATCTTGTAATCAAGCATGATAAAACAAAACATGATTTTCATGAAAAATCTTTGAGTCATACTTAGATTTTATTCATGTCATACATATCTATTTAGACTTTCTAAATAATATATCATGTTATATTAGATTCATTTACCACACATGTTTCAACAATAAACATTCATTCAATGTTATATGTCTTATTTCCTAAATCTGTAAAGTTTCATTTCAAACTAAGACTTAACTTTTAACTAATATGGAATGTTACTTTTTATATGTTCTATAACATATATGATTTAAGAAATTAAACATAATACTCCCACTAGCTTTTAGGAATACTTAGAAATTATCTTATTTCTATTATAAATCAAAACATGGATTTAATAATTAAACATAAGAATAATCTTCTAGATGCATGCATTTATCCATCCATGGATTATTGCACTTTGTACACTTCCAAAGATTTATTTGAATTCATAAACTCATTTTAATTACTTATCGTCCTCGCTCAAGTAATCACTCAAGAAAGAGTTTTGATATTCTATTGTCAATTTCATAAATATGACAATCATAATCTTTATATATTTAATGTGTTTAGAAAAGAATATTCAATCACAGTTAATTGCTTAAGTGTGATTAATAATCTTGTCATAAGACATGCATTAAATATGTGCACAATATTGTCCATATGATTTCTATACAAAGATTTAAACAACAAGAGTTACCTAATCTTTGAAGAAACTCATCTTCATTTTCTAGTCTTACTATTAAGATAAACCAAGTTTCTAAAATTGATTATCTTTATGGACAGCATCTTAATCATTCATATCATGTATACTTTACCCAATTTCATATTTGATAATGTATCATAATGATTATCAGGTTTACAATAATCCTGTAAATCATAGCTCTCAACATATTAATCAAATATCTGAGATAAATTGCTATTCTATGAATGATAATTCCATCATCTTGGTATTTAACATTTAAATGTCAAACGATTATCATCTTGAGATTTAACATTCAAATGTCAAACTTCATCATGATATTTACTAGTGTATTTTAGAACATTATGTATCTTATAATTTTATCTTTTAAAGATCAAAACTCCCACTTGCTTTTAGTATTTTAAAGACTATCTTTAAATACTTAGCAAATAAAGCAACAATACAATGTAAACCCTATTCTCTCTGGCGACTTTTTCCCCTAAACAAAACCTAAATCGATCCTACTGTAAACACCTTAATCCTGTGTTCTCTTAATTCAAACTGATCTTGTGATTGTTTAACACTATTGTTAATTAATCCTTGCTTTGTTTTGGGTGTGATTGCACTTGTTTTAAGGTTTTTCTTTAATCGGTTTTGTTAGGGTTCTATCTAATCGCTCCCAATCCCTAAATCGGTCCAATCCCATTACTTATATCATCTTATTGATCTATTATTGTTTAATTCGATTATGGATATTGGTTAGGATTGTGGCTGTCATTCTTAAACCCTAAGTGATTAGGGTTTAATTCTGGATTCTGGTCGGATTTTGCATGCGAGCTGGTTGTGTAGTGTACGTGGGATTGTGTAGAGATGAATAAGGGTTTTCTTAAGTCTAGTAGTGCTACGAAGAAGGCTACTATGGTCAGATCTGGTGTTGAATCTACTTGTTTGGCCGATCAAGCAAGTGACTCTAGGGATAGCAATATGGGATCTTCTGCTACTTTGGCCGATCAAAGGAGCAACAAGAATGAAGATGCTGGTGGTACGGATACAAGTGCGACTAATAATCAAGCTCCTACTAATGTGGTCATTAGTTCTAGTGGTTTTAGAAGTAGTGATGCTCAGAGACGGGTTGGACCAACTGACCCGTTACCTGATTTGGTTTACATGTACCCACCCCCGGACCCTAGTGCTAAGGAAGCTCCCAAATCTATTGTGAACAAGCCTATTAGTGACAAGGAGCCTGTCCTCAATGCCATAAGGTCCTTTTCTAATGTGGTTATTCCGGATAGTGTTGGTAAGAAGGTTCACTTTCGCTCTTTGGTTAATGAGTCCCGTATTGTTGATCATGATATTGTTTTACCAAAGGCTGCTATGGAGAGTGTATTGAACCGTTATGATAATACACTTGTTGGTTTCTTTGTTGGTAAGAATATTGTCTTTCCATTGGTTCAGAACTATGTCAAGAACACGTGGGGCAAATTTGGTTTGAAAAAACTAATGAAGAATGATGATGGTGTTTTCCTCTTTAAATTTGATTCAAAAGAAGGGATGGAGAATGTTCTTCAACGGGGCCCTTGGATTATTCGTAATTCACCAATTATCCTCACTAAATGGACTGCTACTACTTCTCTGACCAAAAGTGAGGTTACCAAAGTCCCCGTTTGGATTAAATTGCATAATGTGCCGTTGCTTGCCTATTCTGAAGATGGTTTGAGCTTGATTGCTACACAGGTGGGTAAGCCAATTATGCTGGACTCTTTTACAAGTTCCATGTGTGTTGAGTCATGGGGTCGAATTAGTTTTGATCGTGCTTTAGTGGAAATATCATCAGAATCTGAATTAAAACGCGAGGTTACTATGGAAATCCCCAAGGAAGATGATAGTGGCTTTATTTCTGCATGCATTAAGGTTGAATATGAATGGAAACCACCTCACTGTGCAGTGTGCAAAATATTTGGTCATGATGGTAACTCTTGTCCTAAGAAGGATGTGGGGAATACTTCTAATGCTCCTAATCAATTTGATGTTCCTCCTACATCCTATGTGGAAGAGAAGGATGATGGCTTTAAGGAAGTTCAGCCTCGAAAAGGTAAAGGTAAAGGTAAGAAGCAGTCAACTGGTATTAACATTGGAAAATGGCCTAAATTCGCTCCCAAAAAGCAGATTTATGTTCCTAAGAAGACGAACCATGAAGTTTCTTCCTCTAATGTGGCTAGTACCAGCGGGACTAAGATTGATACTTCTAATACTTTTGGGGTACTTGATATGCCAGATACGGATGATTATGGCATTCCATGTAATATCAGTGGTAGTTCTCCTGAAGGGGCTATTTTGGAGAGTAATAAGGTCACGGGCATGGTCGAATCTCAAGGAGTTGATACGGAAGCTCAGGAGCATATTTTGAAGGAACAATGTGTTGGTTCTACTCCTATTGTTAAGAAGATTGGGGAGCTTGAAAAGCTAATTATTGATGGGAAAGATACCCTTGTGGATGATGATGGTCATCCTATTCGGAAGGTTGTTTACCCGTCTACCTCTTCTTCTAAGAGGTCTAACCCATTTTCTAAGGTGGGTGAGGTCGTGGTTTCCGATAGTGACAACGAGGAGGTTGTGGACATGTTTGATGAGTCAGCAAACCTATTTGGTGGTGGTCATGACCATGAGGATGAGTATGATGACTATGATGACTATGATGATTATTCTAAACAAGTTTATGATCTTCCAGGGAATTTGGACGCTTTTAATGCCATGTATGGCACTAACCTCCAAGCTCGTAGGAAGTAGTATTTCATCTTCGTCAGTGTCGTGTGTTATCATGTGAGTAGTGGTTTGTTTTCTTTTTTAGAAAATAGGAAGTTCCTTGTTTATGTAAGCTTATTGCATGTAACGGGCTGAGATTTGGGATCCACCCAAATCCATTGTACTTAAACGTTTTTTGGAGTAATACATTTACCGGGTCGTTGACCTTTTACCCAAAAAAAGCAACAATACAATGTTCTCTTTTGGGATATTACAAATACATATTGACAGTTCATGACTTGTCTTTGTTAATAACCTCTTCATAAGCAGTTAAAAAAATTTGGAACTTCAATATAAGACTTAATGTGATTCATCACATTCCATCATATGATAATGTCTTATTAATCTTCTATTTTGGAGTTTTATTAAATATGTCCAAGTCATACTCAACATTCTAACCTTGATAACTTTTGGAAGAAAAGAAGTCATAGTTATCTTTAATCAAACAATATAACAAGAGTTTGATTTTCCTAACTGAACATACCATAAACATTTGATATTTCATTAGTATTAATATTGTAAGACAATCTAACAATATTTAAGACAACCATATTCTTTTTGACTTTTCTATTTACCAACTAATTCATTTTAATGGTATAATAATTTTCAAGCCAATTACATGCTTTATAACACAAGTACTTTTTACAAAGTCACTTTATGTCCATGTCTTTACAAGAAAACATAAACTGTTATAATCCCACTATACGTTATAAGTCATTTAATAACTTCATGTATATGTCTTAATTAAAAACATAACAAGATAACGTCTTACTTTATTATAAGTCTTGTAACAATTAAAAGACTTTATATTTATATCTTTACAATGAAACATAAACATGTATAACTAAAGTAATTATGAACACCATCTTTTGGTTTTAATAGTAATTTCAAGTTAATTTATTACTTCACAATAATGTAAATAACATTATTTCTTCATTTATTTATGTCATTCCAAGAACACATAAATATTCAGATTGAAGTAGCATTAGATTACTTAATTAATTTATGTCATTCCATGAATTCATAAATCTATAAATTATAGTAGTCTTGATATCATATTGACACATGTTCTAATAGGTATCTAATTTAGAACTGCAAATTCTCATAGTTCAATTACATCAGTTGATCTGCTAGTAATGAAAATATGAAATTCACCTTGTTGTTGCAATCTAGTTAAGCTCTCACATAACATAAATTGTAACACCAAGTGTTTCTTTAATTAGCCTAGTATAATTGATATTAGAACTTTATTCTCTTACCTTGTAGTCAAGAGAATTCATCATATCTTTATGAGTTGTTTCTTGCACACATTAAAGATAACATTTCTCCCACTTGTGCATGGAACAACCTCATATAGTTGATAAACAACACGCCATGCATTTGTTTATGTGATCAATATGATTGGGTCATATATTTTAGCATAACAAGTAGTTATAGAACAACAATGTCTAGTAAGGAAACGTACAAGACTATCCTTAAAAGTATGAGTGTCTACACTTGGAAAGTAATTATCTTTAGCTACCAAGATGTCAAAGCTTGTAACTCCCACTGAATTAAAGATTATTACAATAATACCTTATTCAGTAATAAGTACACAATACTCCCACTGAATTTGACAACATTGTAAATGTTTCATATCCAGTAAAAGAAAATAGTGTGCTTTTAACTTTCCTACGCCTTTGAATGTCCATACGTAACAATTACTTATGCATTAAAGTTGTATCCTACTTTTTAAATGATGGACTATCCATCAAATGCAATTAACTTGAAAATTTGAGCATGCAATTTCTTCCTTAACAGGTCTACCATCCTACAATGTATGTAGCACCTTTTAAATAGTCAAAACAACTAGTTTGTCTTTAAACATTTCGCAGTAATTTGTCTAGCTTTTAATAACTCATAAAATGTCATACATAATTTTCTGTTAACCAAATATCATATTTGTTACTAAGAATTTAATCACCGAAAGAGGATGATAAAATCCCTACAAAAATATTCGCAATTTTCTTAACTATTAAAAAATTTGCTTATGAGTTATATTAGAATTTAGACATATCTAATATTCCTATTATCCTTTCTCATTCATGAAAAGGAATAGGATTGTATCTCACTCTTCTTCATAGAAAGGAGACTTCTTTTGTCTGTAAAGTAAATTATTCTTAATCAAACATTTGTTTGAAAACAGAACGATATAAATTTACCAAAGCCCAAATTGCGTTTACGGTTTAAACGTTGCATTAATACATTAAAACGAATTACAAAATTCAATTTCAGTATTTTCGATAATTAGATCTTTAAGAAAATAAAATACCCATTGGTAAATATTCATATAAACCATAGTATTTTCTTAAAGCTAGGATCCTAATTGACATAGTATCATTACATCAGTTAATCTGCTAGTAATGATAGTATTCAACAAGGTAATTGTCGAACAATAATTGCCAATATCATATTGCAATTCCTAGATTTATGGGATTTACAATCACAAAACTTTTGTAATGTAAGCATGTTTGATCCCCATCTTAATGCCTTGAGTCCAAGATCTCACTTCCTACTCAATTTAAGTCGTCTAACTTAAAAACTGAAAACTCATAAATCCATCACATCAGTTGATCTGCTAGCAATGAATTTATGAAATTTATCTCTCCATTGCAATCTCGCCAAGTTCTCACATGACGTAAATTACAACTTCAAGTGTTCTTTATTAGATGACATTTGACTTAATTTTATAAGGGTATTAATTTTGATGTGATCAAAATAATGTATGAAGAAGCATGCATACAACTTCATAACATTGGTTTTACAAAACATTTTTATTAACAATTTGCTAAGAGTAAAATAACAAAGTTTTGATTGAGGTATCAGGTTCACCAATTAAAGAATTACCATCAATTATCGTCCACTATATCGTACTTTTGCATAAGCCCGAAGGCTTAGTGTTTCGGATAATCATTGTGGAATTGTGGATAATTCACCCTTAAGATGACAGTGTACATGTAATGGTTGTTCGGTAAGTCTAATTTACACACAAACGAGCGTTAAGACAGAATGTTGTCTCTCTAAGGCCACAATTTAATGCGTTGCCATCCTTATACTCATCTTTTAGTGTGTAAACTTCGGTCGAGCCTATTTAACCATTACGTACAAAAACATCAATCAATCAATCCTTTGAAATTTAAGCTCTTAAAAAACAAAACAATTTCGCTATTTATTTAGTCCGTATTATTTTTCTATTCAAAAAATTACCCTTTTCGTTTATAAACATGTCTAACATAATAATAAACAAAAACAAGTAATGTACAATAAAAAATAAAACAACTAAATAAACATATATACATAATCATAACAATTAAATATGTATAAAACATGTAGCCACATGCAAATCTTATTCAATAGTCTTATTAATAATCAAATCTAGGTGTATAACGTATTTATTCAATTAAGGCTTTCTTCTTCTAGGAAAACGAGCCACATACATCGATAAATCGATTGCGTAAGCCAAAACAAAATAAATACCACATAGCACATAATTGATTACTTAATATTGGAGTCTTCCCCAATTCGACATCTATTAATAAATTTACATGTTTCGATATAACTTAACAATTAATTCATATATACAATTTAAACCATTTAAATTATCACACAATATAAAATCCATGCAAATATGCAATTTTTCATGGATTTACCTTAACAATTAACATATTGCACCAAGATCGTTTACTAAAACGCATAACAAATTACATGACATCCTAGGGTTTCTAATCATATTAAAGAATCAAAAACCAAAACCCTAAAACCCTTTAAGGTCTAATCGACCCAAAAAAATTAGGGTTAGGAATCTAAAAAACCCTAAAAACATGTAACTAAACGAATCAAGATCCAATTTTTATGCGTTTCGATAATTAATTACACATTATAACGGCTCTAGATGCCACTGTTGGAATTATGATATCATGACATTCATATAAAATAAACCAAACACATCAAGAGAGCATAGCGGAAGCAATTATAACAAGATCAAATAACATGTAATTAATTAATCAATATTAAATAGTAAACATACCTTTATGATTCTAGCCCGAACAAGAATCAATTGCAATCTTCCGGAACCAAGAACCCTAATTAGGGTTTATGTGGATTAAGAATTACCCCTTACCTCTTTTGTAATTCAATCCAAGAATCAAACAATAATGTGTTTGAATCACGTTCTTGTACACACGTACTAATTCAAGAAAAAGTTTATGCAAGTAAATTAAACACAAAACTTAGTAGATCAAGAAAATCGAATCCCTTAGGGGATAAGTTTGATGAATCGACTTTGGGACAAAGAAGAGGAGAGAAAACACCAAGATGTGTGTGTACAAGTTATGAGAAAACAATACATCTTGGGTTTGCTTATATACTATTCAAAACTTGGAGCTCAAGGCACATAAGGAGGTGGAAACCTCCCTATGCCGATCGGCCATGGACTCCCCTAGGGGATTCCGGAACCTTCTCTTGTTTCCAAATTTTCCTTAGTATTACTTTCCTGATCTTCGTTTAATAGGTCATTAGTCATTTATCATTAAATACTAATTACTATTATTTGTTTTGTGTTTATTAATAATTACTTATAACATTTATAAATAATTATTTCTTTTTCTCTTCATACGTATTGTGTGCAATCCCGTGATCTCGAGTTCGATCCTAACATACGACTACTAAAATAATGTCCATAATCTAACAGACACATCATCTTCATGCACTGTGGTTGCAGCACTCGTAGTCACAATAGCATTTGCAGCTGCCTTTACTGTCCCAGGTGGAAACCAAGATGATGGCAAACCTTTGTTCTTAGATAGAGGAGCCTTTATGCTTTTTATCGTAGCAGATGCCATTGCGTTATTCTCTTCATCTACTTCCGTATTAATGTTTTTAGGGATACTTACTTCACGTTATGCAGAAGCTGACTTCCTTTACGCCTTACCAAAGAGAATGACTATCGGACTTCTTTCGTTATTCTTGTCACTAGCATCGATTATGATTGCATTTAGTGCGACTCTTGTACTTGTGCTTAGAGATGAAGTGACATGGATTGCAGCTCCACTTGTGATAGCAACGAGTATTCCTGTGTGTTTGTTCGGGTTGTTGCAATTTTCTCTACTCGTGGAGCTAGTCTACTCAACATATGGACGAAGCATTTTTCATAAGCAAAATGAACGAATAATTCATTAGCCTTAGCCGCATGTTATTTTTTCTTCTCTTGTGTACGTTTGTATGGAAAATACGTTTTTATTTTATCGAACGATTCTTTGATGTATATTTGAAATACCACAAGTAATATCAGAAATAATTTGCACCAAATTCCTACTGAAAGATGACAGAGGAATGCAAGCATTTTTTTGCCTATACTGAAGTAGGAGTATAGGGTTCATTACTTAATTCTTTAAAGTAAAAGGGCTAATTAGCATATGCCGTTTCTGTATATATGTGCGGTTGAAAAGTAAAAAAGAAAAATGCTAATTAGTTGCTTTACTTTCTAACATTGACAAAATAAACCCTATACTTTTTCTACTCTACAAAACTCTTTCTAGTTACGTACTATTTTTAGATTCATCTGTCTTGATCCTCGATAATTTTCCAGTCTGACGAGCCTTACAAAGTGAAAGCGTAGTTTAATGTTTTCGGTTGAGCATATGATGAACCAGCAAGAGCAATAGCGCGCAGACACTATCGGATTTGACTACAATCTGCGATAAATTATGTATGACTGTAAAGTCCATGTACATGTAAACTTTGTATACCAAGTGACTTCATGACTGATACATGCAACAGCTCAATTATATTTCGTTTCAATAAGGCATCCATGATGATATCGGGTATCCATGAACGCATTTATAATCATTTACTATTTCACGGCTACAATATATTGCAACATCTTTTCCTACAAACACACACAAACAAACACATGATTATAGAGTTTAGCTAATGAATCGATCCTTTGATCATTCTGCTTATGAAAAATGCTTCTTCCGACTAGCTCCACGAGTAGAGGAAATTGCAACAAGCCAAATAAACACACAGGAATACTCGTTGCTATCACAAGTGGAGCTGCAATCCATGTCACTTTGTCATGAAGCACTAGTGCAAGAGTCGCACTAAATGCAATCATAGTCGCTGCTAGCGACAAGAATAAGGAGAGAAGTCCAATAGTCATTCTTTTTGGTAGGGAGTAAAGGAAGTCATCTTCTGCATAGCGGGAAGTAAGTATCCCTAAGAACATCAACAGTGAAGTAGATGAAGAAAATAATGTGATGGCATCTGATACTATAAAAAGCATAAAGGTTCCTCTATTTAAGAACAAAGGTTTTCCATCATCTTGGTTTCCGCCTGGAACTGTAAATGCAGCAGCAAAGGTGACAGTGACTAAGAGAGCAGCTACCACGGTACATGAGGATGATGTCTCTTTCATCCATTATTGTTGCCCTTTTTCAAGTAGTTTTTCATGAGAATCGGTGAAAACCATCCGTGGGGTTTTCCCATATTTGTTCAAAGCTTCTTTATATGATGGCTCTATAAAAGTCTCAATTTCCTGCACACACACACAAAAACGGTTAAGGTAAACTCTTAAACTTGTTATACAGAAGGGATAATATACATAACGAGGCCATATTCAAGTAAATAAAACATGTCAAAATAGCTGGTTGATGACATTACTATGATCACCTTAAACCATTGAAGCTCATGCTGCATTTGCAAAGCTGCACCAGTCACAACATTAAGTCGATGTGGTGGAGCTAACTTTGCAGCAATGTGTAATGCGTTCTCATTTTCTTCTTTGAAAACTTCAGTTGCCGCAAATACTTTGTGGCCAGACATTTGGTATACAAGATTGTACACTCGTTCTTGGCGTTCCTTGATGGCTGCAAGAAACAAGTAAAATCCTCCAACATCATACCAGATTATGCCTGGATAAGTTAATATGCATTCCTCGATAAGTTCATGTGTCCCATATTTGACTGCTGTAGTTATCGCTGTTCCTAGAAACTTCCAAGCTATGTCATGATCCACCTTTTCTATAACAGTTTTGCATATACGTTTCACAAGTAGGTTGCTTTGTTCGTGTGTTACTTTGAGGTCATGGATATTCTTGATTGTTGGGGCTGCAATTATAAACAATATACACTATCCAAGGTTAGAGATGATACTCAACCATAAACAATTGGTGTAATGTATAACGTATAACATACCTACATACTGAAGTCCCCTCCAAAATCTTGCAGTAAACTGTTAAAAAAGAGAAAGTCAAAAGGGTTGTTAAACCACTTACTTTATATTCTCACACGTACACATGTTGAAAACACATCGGTGTGGACACTCGTGGCTGAGACTTGAACCAGCAACCAGTTAGGTTGACGGGACACTTATGATTTAACTTGGATATGTTAATTAGGCGCCCAGCCAAAGGCTACTTAAACTTCGAGATAATAATAGTCTTTAAAGATATAACATGAACCTACCTTGCTAAAAATTCTTGAAAAAATGTTGACTTTAGCAGCTACTTGACTCTTCTTCACAGGTATTACTTGCATCAAAAAAAAAAAAAAAAAACAAAAAAAAACAAAACAAATCAAGACCATATATAAGATGCTTAATGAAGAGATATGACGGAAGAGGGATTTACATGAATAGATTAAATGACCCCAAAGTCCAAGCTTGCTTCCACTCGGAAAAATTTCTGGTTTCATAGCTAGTACTTGTAAAGCTGTTTCGCCGTTCCTATCAATCTATCATACTCTAGCACGATGTTTGGGTGCTTATCAATAATATCTAACGCCACATCTGCATCATGATATTCAACCCCTAGGTTAATTAATTTGTAATCACTTAAACCAGAAGTGATATAATGTGTAAACCTTGCCGTTATAACAATACATTGTTCACCCGTACAATTACATATTTGCTTAAGAACTAAAACTTGCATAATATAAATGGCGTTGGTTAGAATAAATAAACATTTTGAAATAAGTAACATGCTACAATTACCATAGAACCCAGCCAGAATTGTGAGAGTAATGAGATCACCACCAGCCCATCCCGCATATGGACTATACTCGTCCGAATTGTCATCAGGTGATAAATCTGGAGTCACCGTCAACAAGTACTTAAGCGTATCCTTATTCCCATGCCAAGCCGCCAATTTTAATGGTGTAGCTTTAGAAGGATTAGGAACTCGAGTCATATCCGGATTCTGCTCAACTAAAAGCCTTGCAGCAGTCGTATTTTCAACTCTAGCAGCATAATGCAATGGGTTGTTTTTACCATAACTTCCTATAAACAACTTATCCTTTGCACCAACCGCAACGATACGTTCAATCAACTTCTCAACGAAACGATGAGAACGATTCGTTCCAACTGCTATGATTAATGGTGTCTCCCACCAGTAAGTGATTTGCTTAGTCATTAAGTCGGGTTCTTGTTCAAATATGTGTCTTACGGAGTCCCAGTCGTCTTCTAATGCAGCTTTGTATATAGGGAGATCTTTTATTATGTAATTGTATGTCATTTTGAGTTATGAATCAGTTCATCAGCTGAATGCATGTTGATAATATATATTATGGATTTTGTAGTGAAAATCTGTATGTATGGATGAAGTAAAGTCAACTAAAAGTCAAGTTATCATAATATATATTTGTAATCAGTAAAAACAGTTGATGATGTAAATTTTCCAACAAGATATATATATTATTGTCATGGTAATGATACCCACCCAATAGAAAAAATTTGAACATTTTTGTATGACACTGACAATACATATTTTGAATTTATTTTAGCCAGATACTATAGTTCGAACCATGCGTCATATGGTCATAGTAGCTTGGGACTATCACTTTAAAATGTATGAGATCTCAAGTTCAATTCCAGATAGATGCAAACAACCTTACTCACGCCAACCTCCTAAAAAGGGAGGGCTTTACTTGGTTTTAGTCTGTGTGGCCGTAAGTTTAAACACCGTGAATTAGTCGGTCAAAAGGTCGAAAACAATGGTTACCAAAAAAATACATAAATAAATAAATTGGGCCTATAAAATCTTATTAAATGGACTATCTATGCTCTCTGGCCCAATGTGAATAAAACCCAACCGTTAAACTATTTCTTGTAAGGGGGTGTTCACCATTCAAATATTACCCGCATATCCCAAAACCGGTTTAAAATGAACTGAATACGTAACCGGATTTGATAAAATTGAACCGGACCGAATTAAATATTCTTCAATGCATGCATGTTTTATTTCCCATGTTTTAACTTCCATGCATGTTTCCCTTTTAATATGTTAGTGGTTTAAGCAGTTTCATGTCCTTTTATTTGATTATAAATTTTACTTGTTGCATTGTGAATATAAGAAGAAATTGTCCCACTAGTCTGTTGTCTTTTTCTCTAATTCTTGGAGTATACATGATCATACAATATGAAAAAAAATAAGGACAAAAAATGATATAATACAATATGACTATGAAAGTATGAAAGGATCATTGCGTCTTAAAATTCGTTCATATACAAACGAGTTAATTCGTAGGTATCATTTATTGGAGTAGTTAAAGGAAATTTCGCAGGCTATACTTTCGACGACATTTATTGACTTGATTTCTTGATCATTCACAAATGGCGTGCTTAGGTTCGTCAAGGTATACATAATTATTAATTTTTTTTATCTCAGAATTTACAAACATTGCAAGTTGATAGAAAACGAGCTAACGGTGACAAAGTATTGGCTTCGCCATAAGGTCCAACTTTTAACAAAGGTGTACGTTTTTATGTTTATCAGGAATGATTATTATTTGCCTTTTAACTAAGGTTGCGTTTGTTTTTTTAAATATTTTATGTCTGATCTGCATAATCATGTTTGCCAAATAAGAGGTGGATTTACTGTTTTTAACATGTAAGGGAAAAAAATGTAAAAAAATTGAAGAATAATAAAGTCATCTTTCCCTCTTATATCTTTAAAATTTAAGGAAAAAAAAAAAAAAAAAAAAAAAAAAAAAAAAAAAAAACTTCTTTTATGTCCTCTTGTGGTTTGCAGACGTACAAGAATAAAACAAACGCAAACACTTCTTTGATTTCTTATTCCAGCTTGCAGACATAGGAGGAAAAAAATAAACGCATTTCTTTTATTTTCTCTTCTCGCTTGCTGAGGAAAGTGAAAACTAGTTATTCTTTATAAAAACAAATATCGCCTTAGATATAATCAGGATTATATCCACATAGTATTTCACAAAATGAGCTGTAGCAAAACGATTTGTTAAAAAAAGTTGGTAAAGAAAAAAGAAATTTTTTTTTGGCCAAATTCATGTGATGCTACATTCTTGTAAAAGTTTATTTGTAAATATTATGTAAATGTAACAAAACTTGATATCTTTTAAAAATACTCATGGGAGTAGGCACGCAAGTATGAAAGTAACGTTCACGTTCATTTACGTTTTATTTCTCACAACTTATCAAATAAATATTTTATTACCATAGAAATATGAGACCAGCTTTTAACTATAAACATAAACTAATGTTATCTTTTTCAAAATTTTGAGGGGGTAAAACTCTTTTTAAATATCTACAAACATTTTGATCTATAAAAATACGGGAGATTATGGAACCATGTTAGTTTTTAATATATCTGCATAACATTGTATGGTTATGTATTTGAGAAAACAAAATCGAAGAACTATAATAAATCAAAGGAAAATGATTTGATATGACGTATAGTCTATATTTGGGCCACGAGTCCAAATAATAAACACTACTAGCGCCTAAGCCCACCACAAGTGGGCTACTATGACAATGGTTTGGGCCGCAGTATCAATGGCTTGGGCTCATGAAGCCCAAAGCCCAAGTAAACCAACCGGATACGTGATAAGGATTATCTATTCATGGAATAGATATCCTTACCTCGGATAAGCACTACGCGTGCGAAGAGTAAGGAGCAAGAAACACGGTTTCTACGCCCCTATATAAGGAATGATACATCCTCATTCAAAGATACAATTTACTAAATCCCTAAACTCTTTACGAGAACCCTAAAACCGATTACTTACTCTCACGCCGGAGTCTAATCGTGGGAGACAATCCCACGATAAGCCTAACGGTGTTTGTTTATTTTCTTAGTGCGCAGGTTTCAAGCATTAAGAGCGAATTGGTACAAGAGCAAGAACCCAAAACTAGGAGCGCCCAACTTTTGTATCAACAAGTGGCGCCATCCGTGGGACCACACTAAGAACTTAAGACTAGAATGACGAAAAACAAGAACTCAGGGCAGCGAACTCCGCAGCTAGATAAAACTCGAGACGACTCACACAAGAAGAAGCACCCAAGCTCGACTTCAAGGCTAATCTATGGAATGACTAGTATGTCTGGCCAACCAGAGATAACCCCAATCTCCACCACGGTAGAGTTACCCGTGGAAATCACCCAAGCCGATACGGTGGCTACAAGTGCTGAAGATCTCCAGCGCACCCTCTTCACCACGCCTCATCAAACGGTACCTATATTGGACAACACTATACCGCCAGGCGCACCTAATCGTGAGAGGGGACTTCATGCTGAAAAAGAAGTTCTTGCAGCAGAAGAAGATGCTCCTGAGTTGATGCTAAACAACTTCGTGTCCCAACACTACGAAGCTCTAAATAGTCTCATGCGAGAAGAAGCAAGAAGAAGATCAGGCCATAACCTACATGATAGGCTAAATTTTGGCCCAGAAAGATCTCCACCGCGCCATCATGAGCGCGAACACAGCGAAAGACGCACCAATGTCCATGATAGACTGGGTACAGCGTCTAACTCTCAATACTCAGAGGGATACGAAGATAACGAGAGGCGCACCAACATCCATACCAGGCTTGGTAGTAGAAGAATACAAGACAGGCTTGGACGACCACGATCGCCAAGCGTAGGATCCTCCAGGTCTGGAAGTAGGAGAAATCATGACAGATTGGAAAGGAAACCCTCCCCAAGTGAGAGCCCCTCGAACTCTTCCTCTGAAAAATGACGGCGCAAGCGCCGCAGAAAAGATAACCCTTCCTCTAGTGACTCCTCGGACAACGAGGACAAAGAGACGGGGCACTGGAAATCCAGAGGAAAACGTCGCGAAGGAAAGGATGAAGACTTATCCCTTCCTTGGCGTCGTCAGGAAGTTGATGCATTCACAAGACGCATCAGCGATTACTCTGATCGCAAGAAAAGGCGCATGCCCACTAATATAAAAATATATGATGGAACGGGTGACCCCGATGATCATCTAAAAATTTTCGAGTCAGCGGCTGCTATCGAGAATTGGCCACAACCTGTGTGGTGCCACATGTTCAACTCTACCCTAGTAGGGAATGCGCGAACATGGTTCAACCAGCTTCCACGACGAAGCATTAATGGATTTGAAGAGTTGCGGAAGGCATTCCGCCTAAATTTCACGCAACGAAAGAAGTGCGCAAAGAACCCTGTGGAACTAGCCAGAGTAAAACAACGCCAAGGGGAATCCACAAGCGTTTTTATGGAGCGCTTCAAGGATGAATGCGTACAAATTAAGGCATGCCCCGAGGTACTAAAAATTTCAGGATTCATGAATGAGATCAATAACCCAGAGCTGATACGGAAGCTAAACGATAAAGTACCCCAAAGCTTCGATGAGCTAACAAAGCGCACCAGATCCTTCATCCAAGGGGAAGCAGCGGCTGCGGACAGTAAAAAAGGCTACTCAAATTACAGGCAACAAGAACAGCCTAGGAGACAATCCAATGATCAGAGTAGCAATCGCAACAAGAATTACCGCGGTCAAGGAAGTGGGAGAGATAATGATAAGTTTACCCCCCTCACAAAGACTCCAAGAGAAATATTTGTAACAGAAGGGGCAAACTTCCCAAAACCCTCGCCAACGCGCACCCCAGAGGACAAGCGCATAGGGAATGGGTACTGCGAATACCATGGCCAAAAAGGCCATACAACCAATGAGTGTGTCCAGCTACGATAGCTAATTGAAAAACTAGTAAAGGAAGGTAGAATGGATCACCTCGTAAAAAGCATCAAAGAAGGGAGGGATAGCAAAAGACTGGAGCCAAGAAAGAGCCCAAAAAAGATAAGGCTGACATCATCTACATGATACAATCATGGCAGCGTAAGACAAAGCAGAAAGTTAGCCAAAAGTTCTCCTCAGAGAAAGAGATATCCTTCCCCACTATAACTGCGGACAACGCAGTAATAGAGCCATTAACTATTGAAATACACACGGGGGCACGATATCCACCGCATGTATATCGATGGAGGAGCATCCGCAGATATCTTGTATGAACACTGCTTTAAAAGGCTAAAACCCGAGATACAAAACCAGTTGATACCAGCCGCGACATCATTAACTGGTTTCACGGGAGAAAAGATATAGCCTATGGGACAACTACGCCTACTCGTAGTCGTGGGAGATGAACAACACTCCACAGCAACATGGATAAACTTCATGATTGTCAAGTCTCCTTCACCATACAATGGTATCATTGGGAGACCTGGAATATCATCCATGCGCGTTGTACCATCCACAGCACACGGAATGCTAAAATTCCCAGTAGAAGGAGGAATTGTTACCCTCTACAATACCACGGTACCTCCTAAAGAATGCAACGTGGTGGTCAATGAGTAGGATCATATCCCAGAGCAGCGCGCAACAAAAATACCAAACTTAAAGGTCGCCATTCATCCTGATTACCCAGACCAACAAGTATCGATTGGAGGATCTTTATCTGACAAATGTAAAGCAGCTGTATGCGCACTCTTACAAAGGAACCTGAGCATCTTTGCGTGGGAACCAATGCATATGACCGGAGTGCCACGCTCTATTACGGAGCACAAGCTGCAAATCCGACAAGGATATCCCCCAATAAGACAAAAGAAGCGCGGCCAGGCTCCGGATCGCACAAAGGTTATTCTGGAAGAAGTACACAAACTTGTGGATGCAGGTATTATGCGTGAAGTTTATTATCACGATTGGCTCTCTAATCCAGTGATGGTAAAGAAAAGTGATGGCAGTTGGAGGATGTGCGTGGACTTCACGGACCTCAATAAAGCATGTCCACAGGACTGCTACCTACTGCCAGAAATAGATTGGAAGGTCGAATCCCTGTGCGGGTATCCCCTCAAATGCTTCTTAGATGCATATAAGGGATACCATCAAATTTAGATGGCAGTGGAAGATGAAGAAAAAACAGCTTTCCACACAAGTCAAGGAGTCTACTGCTACACAAAAATGCCCTTCGGTCTAAAGAACGCTGGCGCAACCTACCAACGACTAGTAGACACGGCTTTTGAAAAGCAAGTGGGTCGCAACTTAGAGGTGTATGTAGATGATCTTGTCATAAAAAGCCACACGGAGGAAGAATTAGTGCGCGACATCGAGGAAACGTTCAAAACGTTGGAGAGGATAAACATGAAGCTGAATCCTAAAAAGTGCACATTTGGCGCGTCAAAAGGTATGTTCCTCGGGTACTTAATTGAACCGGATGGTATCAAACCTTGCCCTGAAAAGAGAAAAGCTGTTATCGATGTCCCCTCGCCGCGCACACTAAAAGAAGTCCAGTCGCTAAACGGAAAGCTTGCAGGGCTAAACCGTTTCTTATCCAAGTCCGCAGACAAATCACTCCCTCTCTTTAAAACACTCACGAAGTGTACAAAAAAGGGAGATTTTCGTTGGACAGAGGAAGCAGAGGAAGCTTTCCAACAACTAAAACATCACCTGGCATCTCTTCCCAAACTTGTCGCACCGCGACCAGGGGAAGAATTGATTATGTACTTATCGGCAACCCATGGAGCAGTCAGCGCAGTGTTACTCACAGATAGAAACTCCGTTCAAACTCCCATATATTTTGTAAGTAAGGCATTGAAAAAGACGGAAACTAACTACAGCGTTATGGAAAAGCTGGTCTTAGCCCTAGTATTCGCAGCCAAAAGACTGCGCAGATACTTTCAGGCGCACCCAATAGCTATCATTACAGACCAACCCATTAAGCAAGTTATTTCCAAACCTGACGCATCAGGACGGCTACAAAAGTGGAGTGTATTCTTAGGTGAGTACAACATCTCATACAGGCCACGCACTGCAATCAAGGGACAGATACTAGCCGATTTTATTGTTGAAAAGCCAGATACGGATACTCCACTTGCAACAGGCAAGATAGAGTTACAGGAACCATGGATTCTGTTCACAGACGGATCATCATGCGTAGATGGATCAGGCGCAGGTCTTATCCTTACCAATCCAGAAGGGATAGAATTCACCTACGCACTGCGCTTCGAATTCGCAGCCACAAACAATGAGGCAGAATACGAAGCCCTACTTGCTGGACTACGCATTGCAACACAAATGGGTGTACGTAACTTAGAAGCAAATGTAGACTCCAGGCTAGTAGCTAACCACGTGTTAGGTGAATATGAAGCCAAGGATGAACACATGATCCAATACCTCGAAAAAACCAAGTCCTTGATACAAAGCTTCGATAGGTTCACAATCAAACAAGTACCTAGAGGAGACAACAGAAAGGCTGATGCGCTTAGCAAGATCTCATCCACAAGCTTTGCGCACCTATCAAAACAGGTCTTGGTAGAAACACTAAAAAACAAATCAATCTTGGAGATGGAAGTATCCACGGTGATAGAGGAACAAGATCCCACGTGGATGACACCTATCATCGATTTCATAAGCAAAGGAATCTTACCACAAGACCAAAAGGACGCTCGAAGGGTACGGCGCACAGCGCAAAAATTTGAGTTACGAAATAACATCCTATATCGACGTTCCTTCTTACAACCTTGGATCAGATGTGTTGGACCTCTCCAAGCAGATTATGTACTCCGAGAAATTCATGCGGGATCCTGTGCCATGCACTCAGGACCACGGTCCGTGGTGGCGTGCACCCTAAGATCAGGGTATTATTGGCCTACTATGCATCGCGACGCGCGAGATATGATTAAAAAATGCAGTAATTGCCAAGTGCACTGGCCAATACCGCGCCAACCACAACAAGAGTTAACCCCCATTACCTCACCATGGCCATTCTATAAGTGGGGCATTGACATTGCAGGCCCCTTCCCAGTTGCAGCGGGAGGGCTAAAATTTCTCATTGTAGCCATTGACTACTTCACAAAATGGATTGAGGCGAAAGCAGTAGTGAACATCACTGGCAATCAGGTCAAACGATTTGTGTGGGACAATATTGTGTGTCGCTTCGGACTACTGGGGGAAATCATCTCAGATAATGGGAAGCAATTCTGCGATAACCCATTCAAAGATTGGTGCGCACAATTGAATATCACACAACACTTCGCCTCAGTGAAACACTCACAAACCAATGGTTTGGTAGAGCGCGCAAATCGCAGTCTAGGCGAAGGGATAAAAGCGCGCCTTGACAGACATAAAGGCAAATGGGTAGAGGAATTATCGCATGTCGTATGGGCACACCGCACATCAATAAAAACCAGCACTGGAGACACGCCATTCTCCCTTGTCTATGGAACAGAAGCAGTAATACCAGCCGAAATTGGGATGCCAACTATACGCACAGCAGAGGTAAACGTCACAACAAATGAAGAAGAACGGCGCATAGACTTAGACTTGCTGGAAGAAAGGCGCGAACGCGCAGCTATCCGCGAAGCAAAGGCTAAAGCAAAGATGAAGAAGTATTATGATGCAAAAGTCAAACATACTTCCTTCAGGCCAGGAAACTTCGTGTACCGCGCCAATGACGTGAGTCACGCAGAAGACACAGGCAAACTTGGACCAAAATGGGAAGGACCTTACGAGGTCATAGACGCACTAGGTAATGGTGCATACATGCTGCGCAACATGGAAGGTCACGAACTACCGCGCACTTGGAACATATGCAATCTGAAAAGATGCTATCTCTAGGAAAGGCTACGGCCCACAAACAGACATACTTGCACTCTAGTACGTGCCCATTAAATGTTTGTTCTTTAAACTTTCTTTTTGTTTTTTAGGAATTGTATTTTTTATTTTTCATACATTTGAAAGTATTAATAAAATGTTATGGTTTCTAGCTAACTCCATAACACAGAATACATCTTTATCATGTTACAATATTGTTATCTTATATTTTGCCTACATGGCATGCATGCACCTATTAAGACCCACGACGACAGAAAGGAAGAGTTAACCTACTAATTTACTCGTTGAGTAAGAGGGTTGCAAACCCATCAACATCGGATCACGCATCCTTGCTAAGCGCCTTACTTACAAGACGTTGAAGTAAGTTCCCCTTGCGCACCCCACGACGGATGCGCAAACATTATGTACACTGTACAAGCTTAGCAAATAACGAGCCAAGACCCTTGGTCACAAAAATCAAAACTTTGTACAATAATGCAAGTTTATTTATTTTAACTTAACAGCCAAACAGAGTATCTTAGTTAATCCTTTTTACATAAAAAAGATAACAAAAAAGAAAAAGATACCACAAATACTCAAAAGATACATCTTGTTATTTATACAATAAATATACAAATTTACAACGAAGCCTACACGCTATGGCGATGCTCATGGCTATCTTCAGGAGCAGCAGAACTCCTTGCTTCCTGCATCTTCATCAAGAGCAACGCATCTTTGGGCGATACGGTTGGTACACTGACTGGAACCCCATCCGATCTGGGGATATGCGCCGCACCTACACCGCATAATACGGCCTTGCCCTTGATCCCCCTTTTCCTCGCAGCCCTCTCCGCATGCTTCTCTAACACCTCTTGGAGAGGGACTTCCCTTTCAAGCGCGAATGGGTTCAAAATATGACGCGGCTGCACGAAAACAGGAACCTACAACTGCGATGCATCAGGCTTGAGGAAGTAGTCCGGCTGCGCCTCTGCATCCTCCAAAATATGGCGACCAATGGTCAACCCCGCCATAATCACATTTATTGGCTGACCCTGGTCACGCTCCAGCCGCGCAATATGGGGAAGCTCAAGTAGCTTTATACCCTCCATGGCCTGTACCAACTCATCATATGCATTGGCGTTGTAGCCTTGCACCTCAGGCAAGGCCACGCTCAACGACTTGGCCTCAGAAAGCTCCTCCATAGCCTGCGACCTCCCACGCTCCACGGCACACTGCACCACCTTGCCGAAGGCTTCTAACACCTCAGGAGACTCCAACGTACCTAGGGCAGCCAGGCGCAGTCCATGACTAATCAACCACCTACATCAACAAGATAAACGTGGATTAGAAACAACAAAAACAAACATAGTAAAGCAACGTGGAAGAAAGACATAATAACGTACCTGCGCTCCGCTATGGTCGACATCAGATGAGGGTACAACTCCTCATCATACTCTATACTGAGACGGCGCAGCTTCTCCTCTTGGAACTGAATGATCTTCTCCATACGCTCCTTGAACTCTTGAATGCGGGCAAAGTGCTCAACCCTCCTCTCATCAAGGTACTTCACCGACCAGGTCGCATCAGCCTGTATCTGATGAAGTTTAGCCTTCGCATGCCTAAGATCCGCGAGCATACACACCTTGTCTTGGGCGACCTTATCCGCATGCGCCTTGGTGGACTCCACCTCTGCTCGTGCCTCAGCCAGCTGTACACGGAGACGAGCTATCTCCTCATCCGTCGCAGCAACAGCGCTGCTCTCCCCAACATACTGCGTCCTTAACTGAGCGACAAGCTCAGTTTAGCGCTCAGCAACAGTAGCCAACTCTACCAAGAGTTCCTGCGCAGATGCACCATCAGCCACCTTGGCCCCCTCTTCCACATTCTCAGGAGGGACCACACCCTCTGCAGACGCAGCGTCATCTTTCTCAGCATTGTCACTACAAACGCAAAAGGACGAAGGTTAGCAACCATTACGACAAGTAATTAAGCAAACATAAATGATAAGGAAAGCATATGCAAAACTACTTACCGTGGCGGAGAAACCTCTGCAGTCTCTTTGTCCCCACCAGCAGCGACCGCCTCCTCCTCTACGGATGACTCTTCATCCGCTACCATATGGCGCCTCCTCTTGGAAGTGCCACTGCTCCCAACATCTCCCTTGCGCTTCAGATTCTGCGCTACCACATCAGGTCCCAGCACCTCTACGCTGTCAGAAGACGTAACCTGCACCTCCTCTACATGCGCAGTCTCCACATCAGGGGCTACGCTCTACACTGGCGTCACCTGAAGGGGGCGAATCTTCAGGAGCAGCCGCTGCAAATACAGTTAAGTGCCTCGCGGCCGCCTCCAGGAGCGGTTGCTCACCTTCCCTACGCGGACGCACACCAACAGTCACCTGCTTCGGCTTCTCCAGCTTAACCACTGCAAACAAGTCCATCTCTGCGCAATAACAGAACAAACAACAAAGTAGATATCAGTTATTAAAACGTGCGCGTACAACAACACTTACAGTATTGGAAGCAAACAATGGAAAGGAACGAACACCCACCCCGGCCTTCCTCGTCAATAAAGGTTGGCATCTCGTCGGCACCTCCGAAATAACTACGACTCAACCCCATATACACCAAAAACTCCTCCGGATAAGGGTTAATGGGGATGCGGTTGGCATCAATGGTCTGCGCATCGGCTAACCTATAGGAACCGGGTGCGGGGTGTCCATCCCTTGGCAGCGAATCTTGAGTGTAAAACTCAAAGGGTGACGGAAACACCCTATCATCAACCCAGAAAAAATACTCCCTCCAAAACCTCAGCGAGTCTACCTTCACGGTATAACACTGAAGTTTACCCGCGCACTTTGCAAAGGATACCCATCCATTTGCCCCCGTCGTTTGGTAAAACACGCGAAATAGGTCTACGGTGGGCTCTATCGCAAGTAAACGACAGTTTACTTCGAAATTCGATATCTTTGCCGCACCTATACAGTGCAGCTGAGAGATATGAAGGCGATAGTGAGTAAGCACATTGCTTAAAAATATGGATATTGGCACACGATAATTCGCATACTCAAAGAAGCGCGTGTATAGTCCTATTTTCCCAGCGGGGAAATCAGCTATACACGCACCGACGGCTGGAGCCTCTGGATGCACATCCAGAGGGATAAAATAGTCGGACGAGAATTGACGAACGTCATCCTCATCCATCTCACTGCGAAAATCCTCTAATTGGGCAACCATCTCTATAATAGGTACGAAGGATTACCTAATCAAATTATTACTTTCTTTAAAAAGGTTTGAAGATTTGCAGATTGGAAGAAATGGTGGAAATGATTTACTGTGTGATCGGAGTGAAAAGGAGGCGGTAATTATATAGTGTCCCCAAAGCCTAGATAGGACGACACGTGGATCCCACTCATAAAACATGTGGCTAGTATGCGAGACGGTACAACACTTTTTCCCGAATCTCAATGCACACGTGGACACAACCCCCACTTTTCGAGGTATTTTTTAAGATATTTTGGACTAGATACGTAGTCCCGAACATAAGGGCGGGAAGCGTTTGATTTTTCCCGCCACGCTTGCCGCTATACTCCTAAAGTTTAGCATCCACAGCTACGAGCTGCGCACACTAGACTGGGGGGACATGGTGACGTATAGTCTACATTTGGGCCACGAGTCCAAATAATAAACACTACTAGCGCCTAAGCCCACCACAAGTGGGCTACCATGACAATGGTTTGGGGCGCAGTATCAATGGCTTGGGCTCACGAAGCCCAAAGCCCAAGTAAACCAACCGGATACGTAATAAGGATTATCTATTCATGGAATAGATATCCTTACCTCGGATAAGCACTACGCGTGCGAAGAGTAAGGAGCAAGAAACACGGTTTCTACGCCCCTATATAAGGAATGATACATCCTCATTCAAAGGTACGATTTACTAAATCCCTAAACTCTTTACGAGAACCCTAAAACCGATTACTTACTCTCATGCCGGAGTCTAATCGTGGGAGACAATCCCACGATAAGCCTAACGGTGTTTGTTTATTTTCTTAGTGTGCAGGTTTCAAGCATTAAGAGCGAATTGGTACAAGAGCAAGAGCCCAAAACTATGAACGCCCAACTTTTGTATCAACAATTTGCATGACTAAAATTCATGCCTAACTCTAAGATGACGACACATGACAAGATTAGTGGTGAGGATTATGAAAGAGAAAATGTGTATTTCACATGTAACATGATTAATTGATTAGGCATGAATTGAGTCATATGAATTAGGTCCCTCTATAAATCAAATCAGTATCAACATACTCGATAGAGTGCATGCATATTACCAACTTATATTTATAAATATTAATATAAATATGTGTCTTTCTCGCTAACCTTCATTTTAAGTAAAAGTAGTCACGTTTAAACAAAAATATATTGACATTTCATGCTGACTTTTTATGTCCACCAACCCCAAATATCCTTTTCAATATATACAAATCTTTTATATAATAAAATAAAACCCCTATTTATTGGGAATTTTTCATTTAAAAAAAAAATGCATTCATACCTTATTTAGTAATAATTTTATTTAAAAAAAATTATTTTCTTATTAGGTAACATTTTATATTTATGCATAACACAAGTAAAAGATAAATACAAAAAATATAGATAAGATGCAATTAATAATATGATTAAAATTTTTAAATAATTATCTTTAATAATAAAAAACTATAATTAAACATTATAAATCAAACAAAACAAAGATTAAATTATTTATTTTTTAATAAATAAAAATATATAATTTCAAAAAATTTTAAAAAACCCGCGCGTGCGCGGGCATTATAACTAGTACACCAAAAGTCATATAATCCCAAACACTCTTCATACACATTTGTATACAATCATACAAACTCAACCAAAAATGAGTTGCAATCACATAATCACCAATCTCCCAATTCAAAAAGCAGCCTTAAACGACGACTGGGAATCCGTAGCTCAAATCTTCGAAAATGAACCCGAGCTAATGACTAAACCAATCAACTACATAGGAGAAACTATTGAGAGAATTAGAGAGGGAAGATGAAATTGTGAATTTGATAAAAATGAATTTATTACTCGAATGATACAAGATACAAGTATTTATACACATATTGGAGTTGACTTTCTACTTTGACTTATTCTAACTAACTTTTACATTTACAAGTTCCCACACATTTTTATAACACTGAGTCTACTTCTTTGTTGCTTAGGCTTGAGCTTGAACTTTGAAGTTGTCACACTGTTTATCTTTGGTGATGAGCCATTACCCCCCCCCCCCCCACAAGTTGGCAATGTGTAGGGATCACATATGCCAAACTTGGATAGACATTGATAATGAGGGGCTTTAGATAATCCTTTGGTGAGAACATCTGCTACTTGATGCTGAGTAGGAATGTATGTAGGACAGAGAAGACCACTTTTGATTTTATCTCTCACAAAATGACAATCTATTTCTATATGTTTAGTTCTTGCATGTTGTACTGGATTGGAAGCCAGTGCAATTGCTGACGCATTGTCACAAAATACTGGTGTTGGAGAAAAGATACATAAGCCCAAATCGTTGAGGAGATACTTGATCCATGAGAGCTCACAAGTAACATCTGCTAAAGCCCTGTATTCTGCTTCTGTTGAACTTCTAGACACAACTGTTTGCTTTTTAGATTGCCATGAAATGGGACAAGATCCTAGAAAGATGCAATATCCAGTTACTGATCTTCTTGAAAAAGAGCAGCTTGCCCAATCACTGTCACAGAAGGCTTTCAAGTTGAGTGTACTATCTGCTGGGAATAAAAGACCTTGGCCAGGACATGCTTTCAAGTATCTCAAAACTTTGATCAGTGCCTTTAGATGAGGTGTTCTTGGTGCCTTAAGGAACTGACTGAGAGTTTGTGCAGCATAAGATATGTCTGGCCTAGTAATTGTGAGATAAAGCAGCTTTCCTACTAGTGTTCTGTAGTTTGTGGGATCATCAAGAAGTTCACCATCTTCATGGTTTAGCTTAACAAGAGGGTCAAAAGGTGTAGATGATGGTTTGACATTAAGAAGACCAGCACTTTGAATAAGTTCAAGAGTGTATTTCCTTTGAGTCATAATCAAGCCAGTTGTGTTTCTGAGAAATTCTATTCCAAGATAGTAATTGAGAGAACCCAAATCCTTGATACTGAATTGTTGATGCAACTGATCCTTGATATGTTGAATAAGAGAAAGGTTGTTTCCAGTCAAGATTATGTCATCCACATAAACCAGTAGGCATAAGAAATGATGATCCTTCCTATAAGTGAAAAGTGATGTATCTGCATAACTTTGAACAAAGCCCAATTGTTGTAGGAAAGTGGTCAATTTGATAAACCACTGCCTATTTGCTTGTTTTAGCCCATATAGAGACTTTTGAAGCTTGCAGACACTGTTTGGTGAGTGGGGAGATTTATACCCTTGTGGTAATTTCATGTAGATTTCCTCTGAAATATCTCCATGTAGGAAGGCATTGTTTATGTCCAATTGAGCAATGTGCCAGTGATTGTGTGTGGCTATAGCAAGTAATGCTCTTACTGTGACCATTTTTGCCACTGGAGCAAATGTCTCATGAAAATCAATACCTTCCTTCTGTGTATAGCCCTTTGCCACTAATCTAGCTTTGAACTTATCTATGGTACCATCTGCCTTAAGTTTGATCCTAAAGACCCATTTACAATCAATAGGAATCTTCCCTGGTGGTAATTCAGTGACTATCCATGTACCATTTGTCTCAAGGGCTATTAATTCAGAATCTATTGCTTCTATCCACTTTGGGTTCTTAGCTGCCTGAGTATAAGATTGTGGTTCTAAAATTTTATTGATTGTGTTGATGATGTGCCTGGTTGTTTTGTTTTTGATGTTGTTGTAGTTAATAAAGTTAGTGTAGTGATGTTTGGATGAAGTGAGTGACTTTGGTAGATTAAGTTGATAATCTTGAAGTTTGGATGGAAGTTTAGATGTTTTGGTTGATGTTCTGGTAGGTGGTGGAGGTGATGGTGGTGTTGGTGCAGAGTGAGGCTGTTCTGTGGGAGGTGTGGATGATGAAGATTGAGATTGTTCTGTGTTGGTGGGTGAGGTATTAACAGATGGTTCTGTGTGAGGTGTGAATGATGGTTCTGTGTGAGGTGTGGATGATGATGATGGAGATGGTGTTGTGGAAAGATCAGGTGTAGGTGTAAAAGGTGTGTTTTGTTGTGGTGTAGGATAATAAAATGGAGGTGTAGGATAATAATTAGGAGTTGTAGACACTGTTGATGTTGGTGATGAGGTTGTAGAAGCTGATTTATGAAATGGAAAATCTGTCTCATGAAATGTAACATGTCGGCTAGTGAAAAGTTTGTGAGTTGTGAGATCATAAAGAATGTACCCTTTTTGAGTGTCTGGGTAACCAATGAATACTGAAGGTATGGCTCTAGCAGCAAATTTATCATTAAGGTGTTGATGAGCAAATGTTTTGCAGCCTATGACTCTTAGATGTGTGAGGTCTGGGGGAGTACCATACAGAAATTCAAAAGGACTTTTGTGATGAATGGGTTTGGATGGAAGTATGTTTATAAGATAAGTGGCTGTGAGTATGCAATGTCCCCAAAAATGAGAAGGAAAATTTGCTTGGAATTTTAAGGCTCTGGCTACTTCTAGTAGCTGTCTATGTTTCCTTTCTACCCTGGAATTTTGCTGGGGTGTGTATGGACAGGAAGTTTGATGTATGATACAATTGGTTTTGAAAAATGAGGACAAAGATTGATTTAAGAACTCTGATACATTGTCACTTCTCACAATTTTTATTGTTTTGTTGAACTGGTTTAGGACATAAGAATGAAAACTTTTGATTTGTGAAGTAGAATGATCTTTACTAGGTAGTAGATATGTCCACACTGCTCTTGAAAAATCATCTACAATGGTGATGAAATATTTGCATTTATTGATGGTGGGATGCCTGTAGGGGCCCCAAATGTCAATATGTACAAGCTCAAATGGAGAAGAAGCATGTGAGGTACTGATTGAAAAGGGAAGTGCATGTTGTTTAGCTAAAGGACAGATATTACAACTAGAAATTGTATCATTACAGAGAGGTGAAAGTGATTTGATGTGTTTGAGTGTGGAGTATGATGAATGTCCTAGTCTTGAATGCCACAGTAAAGTATTCTCATTGCTGTTAGCTGAACACACTGTTGGTTTTGGTGATGAAGATTGGTCTGGATAGATGATGTAGAGTCCCTCACAAAGGTTTCCATGTGCAATCCTCTTGTTGAGACCCTGAAAGTGACAGGAAAGTGATGTGAAGATGGCTGTTACAGGCATTTGTTGTGTTAATTTGCTTACAGACAACAAGTTGTAAGCAAATGAGGGAATGTAACAGACATTTGTGAGTGTGATGTCTTTGTTAATTTTGACCTTTCCACAGGTTGTGACTGCCACAGTTTGGCCATTGGGTAATGTGATGTGAATAGGTGGATTACATGTGAATATATCATGCATAACAGTTAACATGACTTGATTCAGCTGGTTCTGCAATTGATCCATTCTCACAAATACATCATCATTCCCACTGGTTGATTCAGCTTGATTGTTCTCTGAATTGTTTGAGTCTTGATTGAGCACAGAATTGACAGCCTTTGAGCTTCTTGTGTCCCTTGTTTCTGTCACATTCCTATACACTGGTGGTTTGTACTTGCCATGGAGAGGGTGACCAACAGGATATCCCTTTAACTTGTAGCATTCTTCACTAGTATGACCCTATTTACCACAATTGGTGCAATAAACCCCAGTCTTAAAGTTGCTTCTCCTATTAGTGTTTTGTTGAAACCTTGAGTGATTGTACCTATTTGTGTTTGAGTTGTTGTTGTACCTAGTGTTCTGAGATGGGCTTGAGTGAGCAGAAAAGACTGTAGATCCCAGAGATTTTGGCAAGACACCCTCTCTTTGTTTTTCTTCCTGCCTAATCACGCTATAAGCTTTGGCAACACTAGGTAAAGGCTGTATCAATAGAATTTGGCCCCTTATGTTTGAATAGCATTCGTCTAAGCCCATTAGAAATTGGATTAGCCTCTTTCTCTGTTCCCTATCACCACTGTTTCTACCATTCTCACAACTGCAAGCACAACTGCACAGATAAGGTGCTTCTAAAGCATCATGTTCATCCCAAAAACCCTTGAGCTTATGATAGTAAACTTCTATACTACAATTTTTCTGCTTCAACTGAACTATATCATGCACTAACTGATACATTCTATGACCATCCAATTGAGCATAATGTTCATACAATTCAGACCACAAATCATAAGCAGAGTTCACAAAGTTCAAATTGTTACTTATCTGATCTGAAATTGTGTTGAGAATCCAAGAAATGACCATATCATTTGTTCTTTCCCAAATTGCTCTTAGTTCTGAATCCACATTTGGTTCCACATACTCACCATTAACAATCTTCAACTTATACTTTGCATTTAGAGCTATCATCATACTTCTTTTCCAAGAACTGTAGTTTTCAGAACCTGTGAGCTTCTTTGATATTAAGATGAGTCCAGGATGGTCATTGGGATGGAGGTATAAGGGATGATTGGGTGAATTGATGTCAGTACTGAGTGATGGTGTTGTTGTGATAGGTGGATCTTGATTGTTGTTAGATGTTGTCATATTTGAGTGTTTTGTGATGAAATTTGTTGAATTTAATGATTCTTGATTGAATTTATGAGTTATTGAGTGAATTTGAGTAGGGATAGTGGGGGAAATGATTGGATTCAATGGTGGATTGGCCGGAAAAATTTGTTAGAGATGACGGAGTTTGTTAGAAATGGTGGTGAGATGATGGAGTTTGTTAGAACAGACCATCGGAGTTAGTTACAGGCCACCGGATGTGGTGGAGCTCTGATACCATATTGAGAGAATTAGAGAGGGAAGATGAAATTGTGAATTTGATAAAAATGAATTTATTACTCGAATGATACAAGATACAAGTATTTATACACATATTGGAGTTGACTTTCTACTTTGGCTTATTCTAACTAACTTTTACATTTACAAGTTCCCACACATTTTTATAACACTGAGTCTACTTCTTTGTTGCTTAGGCTTGAGCTTGAACTTTGAAGTTGTCACACTGTTTATCTTTGGTGATGAGCCATTAGAAACACCCTTAATGATAGCCGTGGGAACAAACACTTCCCATAGCTTTGTTAAACAATTAGTAGACCGTATTATTTCCATTGGTGCGGCCGATCAGTTGTTTCTAACAAGTTCTAGTGGAGATAATCCGCTTCATAGGGCTGCCAAGATTGGAAACACGATAGATGCTAGGATTTTGGTGGAGCAAAACCGGGACATGGCTCAAGCTCCGGATGCCAATGGTCACACGCCTTTAACTTTGGCTGCATTCCATCGTAACAAGTCCACACTTCGATATTTGCTAAAAGTTACTAGAGAATTACTTCCTGAAGAGGAAGGAAGTAGTTTGTACACTGGAGTTGCAGGTGGCGATCTTATTACTCTCACTATTCAGGCCGGTTTCCTTGGTATGTTTTATGACTTATTGTTGAATATAAGCTCGAACTTTTTTTAGAAAGACAAGCTAATTACAGTCATACATGTCATATACTAACATACGTAGATACGGCGCTGGAAATAATCGCGTTGCATCCGGATATTGTGCTAGAAGACGATGGATCATCTAGAACGGCTTTGGAAATCTTAGGAAGCAACCCGAAATACTTTTATAGCGGAAACACGCTTGGATTATGGGGTCGTCTCATTTACAGATGTAAATTCTTTTGCACCTGTTTTTTACTCAAGTATCATATTCATACAGTTTACATAATTATACACCTTAACTTACTAATTATATGTTTTACTAAACAAATATAACATAATGCGTCGATCAATCATATTTTTCTTAGTAGTAACGTTATGCTCCCGTATGTTTACTCTGGTGAAAAAGGTTGTCTAAGAAACTGATTTCATTAAAAAGTTTCAAAATAACTGAAAACCAAAACTTTTTACCGACGCTTTTTAAAGTGTCACTAGAAAGACATGTAGTGACAATTTAGTGATACTTTTTGGCGCGTCACTAAAATTTGCCAACGCAACTTTCCTTATGTCACTAGAACTCATGTTGTGACATTTTTGTGTGTCACTAAAACTCATAATGTACTACTGTATTTTATAACGTGAATCTTGGTTGTTACTGATGGTGAGAGGATTAACGATGGGATTTCATTTTTTGTGTTTGGCTTATACAAGTGATACCTGTGAACAAGAGGAGTCAAGAAGCTAATCAAGTTAACATTATCTCGAAGGTCTACAAAATGGTCTGGATCTAATCTTATGTGCATGTGGAAATAGTTTGAGCATACAAATTAAACCTAAACAAAAAGGTCTAACCATAATTTTTTTTCATCCTTTTGAATATCTTCACCAACAGTTTGCTACTGGATTTTGGGGTGTCCTTCGGTACCTAGGTATGACGAAAGAACTCATCTTTGTGGTTTTTGATTTGTGATTCTTATCCTATCTAACATTGGATATACTATTATTTTTTTCACTCTAGCTCCATCGATAAAGGACTTGCATGATATAAAAGTAATGATTACCTGAGCAAGCTCCTCACGAAATGTATATGCACAAGAGTTTTGGAAAAGGTCGATCATGACTTAACATGGAAAATTTTAGGAACCGCGACATCTGCAGCAGTCCAATATGGGACTCCCGAGGTCACCGAGGAGTGCATTAAAACTTATCCGGATATAATTTGGTACACGGGTAAAGGGTTTCATTTGTCTCTTGAAGCCATTGCGCAACGCGCGCCAAGAACAAGTGTATAATGTTATATGGCGATCATCTATTCACAATGTGTCACAAGCAAATTTGATTGATCCGGAAGACAAGGAGAACTCATTACATAAGGCCGCAAAGTTGGCCCCTCCTCATCGATTGAACATTGTCACTAGAGCAGCTCTACAACTGCAACGTGAGCTTCAGTGGTACAAGGTAATCAAAGTAAACCAGAAAACTACTACTACAAAAAAATGGGGGACTAAAAGGTCGGAAACCATAGTGTCACACATTATCTTTTTGTTTATTTAGTGTCACATAACTATGGTTTCCGGCTTGCATGTTTGTGACAAATAAAAATGAGTCAACTATTCATTTAGTGTCACACATTGTCCCGTAGAACATTAACTATAAGAGTCTTACATTTTTTACGGGCATCTTAATTAAGGATGGATGCAAATTATTATTATTTTTTTATTGTCTTTATCAGAGATATTGTGTCACTATATATACCATATACAATTGATGTGGAACTACATGAATTTTGTTGTTTACAATAGCATGTATCATTTTGCAGGAAGTTGAGAACCTTGTAGAGCCGTCTTATAAACAAGCTCTAAACAAAAACAAGAAAACACCAAAAGAGACATTCATTGAGGAACATAAGGACTTACTTGCTGAAGCACAACAATGGATGAAAGACACGGCGTCTTCATGTACCGTGGTAGCGGCACTTATAATCACCATGGCATTTGCTGGTGCCTTTACCCTCCCTGGTGGAAACGAAGAAGATGGCAAACCTTTGTTTTTAAACAAAGGAACGTTTATGCTTTTTATCATATCAGATGCTATCGCGTTATTTTCTTCAACTGCTTCAGTCTTGATGTTCTTAGGGATACTTACTGCACGTTTTGCACATGATGATTTCCTTTACAACCTACCAAAGAGAATGACTATTGGACTTGTTTCCTTCTTCGTGTCATTAGCGGCTACTATGATTGCTTTCAGTGCAACTCTTGTACTTGTGCTTGAACATAAAGTGTCTTGGATCGCAGCACCACTTGTTGTCGTAACATGTATTCCTGTCGGTCTGTTTGCCTGGTTGCAATTTCCGTTACTCATAGTGTTAGATTATGGACATTATTTTAGTAGTCGTATGTTAGGATCGAACTTGAGATCACGGGATTGCACACTTTACGTATGAAAAGTAAATGAGTAATAATTATATAAATGTTATATTAATTATTAGAACACAAACACGTAATGATCGTTAACGTTTAACGGAAATGGATAACGATTATTAGACGAATGAAAAGGAAGAACGATGGATGAAACTTTGAATGACAAGAAGGTTTCGTAAACCCTTTGAGGGTGTAGGGTCGATTGGGAAGGGTATCCCACATCGCTTGGTGAAGCTTTTGACACAAGATTTCTACCCTATATAAACACACAAGGTTTCATTCTATTCTCACAACTTGAAAACCTAATCTTGTGTGTTTTCTTCTCTTCTCTTTTCTCTAGCATAAGTCGACAAACCCATTAAAGTTTAAGGCAGTCGACTATTGCTATTCTTCTAGTCTTTTGTGCTCGTCTTACTTGCATAAGCGTTTGCTTGAAGTAGTACGTGTGTACAAGATCGTGAATCAAACATATTATTGTTTGTTTCTTGGATTTGTTCACATAAACCCTAATTGGGGTTGTGGTTCCGGAAGATTGCTTTTGATTCTTGTTCGGGCTAGAATCATTAAGGTACGTTTATTATTTATGTTTTGATTAATTAGTTACATATTATGGTCTTGTTATAATTGCTTCCGCTGTATGCTTACTTGATGTGTTTGGTTTATTTATGATTGTCATGTTATTATAATTCCAACAGTGGCATCATGAGCCGTTATAATATGTAATTAATTATCGAAACAGCATAAAATTGGATTTTGATTCGTTAATTACATGTTTTTAGGGTTTCAATTCCTAACCCAAATTTTATTAATTAGGTCGATTGACTTTTTAGGATTTAGGGTTTTGGTTTTGTTTAATATGATTAGAAACCCTAGGATGTCATGTAATTGTTTATGCATTTTAGTAAACGATCTTGGTGCAATGTGTTAATTGTTAAGCTAATCCATGTAAAGTGCATATTTGCATGGATTTAATTGTATGATTATTTAAATTGTTTAAATGATGAACATGTAAATTTATTAATAGATGTCGAATTGGGGAAGACTCCAATATTAAGTAATCAATTATGTGCTATGTGATATTTGTTTAGTTTTGGCTTACGCAATCGATTTATCGATGTATGTGGCTCTTTTTCCAAGAAGAAGAAAGCCTTAATTGAATAAATACATTATACACCTAGTTTGATTATTAATAGGACGATTGAATAAGATTTGCATGTGGCTACATGTTTTATACATATTTAATTGTTACGATATGTATATGTTTATTTGGTTGTTTTATTTTATTATTACATTACTTGTTTTGTTTATTTTATGTTAGACATGTTTATAAACGAAAAGGGTAATTTTGAATAGAAAAATAATACGGACTAAATAAATGGCGAAATTGTTTTGGTTTTAAGAGCTTAAAATTTCAAAGGATTGGTTGATTGATGTTTTGTACGTAATGGTTAAATAGGCCCGACCGAAGTTTACACACTACAAGATGGGTATAAGGATGGCAACGCATTAAATTGTGGCCTTAGATAGACAACATTCATGTCTTAACGCTCGTTTGTGTGTAAATTAGACTTACCGAACAACCATTACATGTACATTGTCATCTTAAGGGTGAATTCACCACAATTCCACTTTTAGTGGACGATAATTGATGGTAATTCTTTACTTGGTGAACCCGATACCTCAATCAAAACTTTGTTATTTTACTCTTAGCAAATTGGTAATAAAAATGTTTTGTAAAACCAATGTTATGAAGTTGTATGCATGCTTCTTCATACATAATTTTGATCACATGTCAAAATTTATACCCCTATTAAATTGAGTTAAATGCCATCTAATTAAGAACACTTGAAGTTGTGGTTTACGTCATGTGAGAGCTTGGCTAGATTGCAATGGAGAGGTAAATTTCATAATTTCATTGCTAGCAGATCAACTGATGTAATGGATTTATGAATTTGCAGTTTTTAAGTTAGACGACTTAAATTGAGTAGGAAGTGAGATCTTGGACTCAAGGCATTAAGATGGGGATCAAACATGCTTACAATACAAATGTTTTGTGATTGTAAATCCCATAAATCTAGAAATTGCAATATGAAATTGGCAATTATTGTTCGACAATTACCTTGTTGAATACTATCATTACTAGCAGATCAACTGATGTAATGGTACTATGTCAATTTGGATCCTAGCTTTAAGAAAATACTATGGTTTATATGAATATGCACCAATGGGTATTTTATTTTCTTAAAGATCTAATTATCGAAAATACTGAAATTGAATTTTGTAATTCGTTTTAATGTATTAATGCAACGTTCAAACCGTAAACGCAATTTGGGCTTTGGTAAATTGATATCGTTATGTTTTCAAACAAATATTTGATTAAGAATAATTTACTTTAAAGACAAAAGAAGTCTCCTTTCTATGAAGAAGAGTGAGATACAATCCTATTCCTTTTCATGAATGAGAAAGAATAATAGGAATATTAGATATGTCTAAATTCTAATATAACTCATAAGCAAATTTTTTAATAGTTAAGAAAATTGCGAATATTTTCATAGGGATTTTATCATCCTCATTCGGTGATTAAATTCTTAGTAACAAATATGATATTTGGTTAACAGAAAAATATGTATGACATTTTATGAGTTATTAGAAGCTAGACAAATTACCGCAAAATGTTTAAAGACAAACTAGTTGTTTTGACTATTCTAAAGGTGCTACATACATTGTAGGATGGTAGACCTGTTAAGGAAGAAATTGCATGCTCAATTTTTCAAGTTAATTGCATTTGATGGATAGTCCATCATTTACATAGTAGGATATACACTGTAGTGCATAAGTAATTGTTACGTATGGACATTTAAAGGTGTAGGAAAGTTAAAAGCACACTATTTTCTTTTACTGGATATGAAACATTTTAAATGTTGTCAAATTCAGTCGGAGTATTGTGTACATATTACTGAATAAGAAATTATTGTAATGATCTTTAATTCAGTGGGAGTTACAAGCTTTGACATCTTGATAGCTAAAGATAATTACTTTCCAAGTGTAGACACTCATACTTTTAAGGATAGTCTTGTACGTTTCCTTACTAGACATTGTTGTTCTATAACTAGTTGTTATGCTAAAATCTATGACACAATCATATTGATCACATAAACAAATGCATGGCGTGTTGTTTATCAACTATATGAGGTTGTTCCATGAACAAGTGGGAGAAATGTTATCTTTAATGTGTGCAAGAAACAACTCATAAAGATATGATTTAATGGATTCTCTTGACTACAAGGTAAGAGAATAAAGTTCTAATATGAATTATACTAATCTAATTCAAGAAAAACACTTGGTGTTACAATTTATGTTATGTAAGAGCTTAGCTAGATTGCAACATCAAGGTGAATTTCATATTTTCATTACTAGCAGATCAACTGATGTAATCAAACTATGAGAATTTGCAGTTTCTAAATTAGATACCTATTAGAACATGTGTCAATATGATATTAAGACTACTTTAATTTGTATATTTATGAATTCATGGAATGACATAAATTATTAAAGTAATCTAATGATGCTTCAATCTGAATATTTATGTGTTCTTGGAATGACATAAAAAAATAAAAAAATAATGTTATTTACATTATTGTGAAGTAACAAAATTAACTTGAAACTACTATTGAAATCAAAAGATGGTGTTCATAATTACTTTAGTTAAACATGTTTATGTTTCATTGTAAAGATATAAACATAAAGTCTTTTAATTGTTACAAGACTTATAATAAAGTAAGACGTTATATTGTTATGTCTTTTTATTAAGACATATACATGAATTTATTAAATGGTTAAATGACTTATAACGTATAGTGGGATTATAACAGTTTATGTTTTCTTGAAGTGACTTTGTAAAAAGTACTTGTGTTATAAAGCATGTAATTGGCTTGAAAATTATTATACCATTAAAATGAATTAGTTGGTAAATAGACAAGTCAAAACGAATATGGTTGTCTTAAATATTGTTAGATAGTCTTACAATATTAATACTAATGAAATACCAAATGTTTATGGTATGATCAGTTAGGAAAATCAAACTCTTGTTATATTGTTTGATTAAAAGATAACTATGATTTCTTTTCTTTCAAAAGTTATCAAGGTTAGAATGTTGAGTATGACTTGGACATATTTAATAAAACTCCAACCTAGAAGATTAATAAGACATCATCATATGATAGAATGTGATGAATTACATTAAGTCTTAAATTGAAGTTCTAAATTTGTTTAACTGCTTATGAAGAGGTTATTAACAAAGTAAAGTTAGGAACTATCAATAAGTATTTGTAATATCCCAAAAGAGAACATTGTATTGTTTCTTTATTTGCTAAGTATTTAAAGATAGTCTTTAAATTGCTAAAAGCAAGTGGGAGTTTTGATCTTTAAAAGATAAAATTACAAGATACATAATCTTCTAAAATACACTAGTAAATATCATGATGAAGTTTGACATTTGAATGTTAAATCTCAACATGATAATAAAGTTTGACATTTAAATGTTAAATCTCAAGATAATGGAATTATCATTCATAGAATAGAAATATATCTCAGATATTTGATTAATATGCTGAGGGTTATGATTTACAGGATTATTGTAAACCTGATAATCATCATGATACGTTACCAATTATGAAATTGGGTAAAATACACATGCTATGAATGATTAAGATGTTGTCCATAAAGATAATCAATTTTAGAAATGTGGTTTATCTTAATAGTTAGACTAGAAAATGAAGATGAGTTTCTTCAAAGATAAGGTAACCTTTGTGGTTTAAATCTTTGGATAGAAATCATATGGACAATGTTGTACACGTATTTAATGCATGTCTTATGAAAATATTATTAATCACACTTAAGCAATTAACTGTGATTGAATATTCTTTTCTAAATACATTAAATATATAAAGATTATGATTGTCATATTTATGAAATTGACAATGGAATATCAAAACTCTTTCTTGAGTGATTACTTGAGCGAGGACGATAAGTAATCAAAAGAAGTTTGTGAATTCAAATAAATCTTGGGAAGTGTACAAAGTGCAATAATCCATGGATGGATAAATGCATGCATCTAGAAGATTATTCTTATGTTTAATTATTAAATCCATATTTTGATTTATAATTGGAATAAGATAATTTCTAAGTATTCCTAAAAGCTAGTGGGAGTATTATGTTTAATTTCTTAAATCATATATGTTGTAGAACATATAAAAGGTAACATTCCATATAAGTTAAAAGTTAAGTTTTAGTTTGGAATGAAACTTTAAAGATTTAGGAAATAAGACATACAACCTTTGAATGAATGTTTATTGTTGAAATATGTGCGGTAAATGAATCTAATATAACATGATATATCATTTAGAAAGTCTAAATGGATATGTGTTACATGAATAAAATCTAAGTATGACTCAAAGATTTTCATGAACATCATGTTTTGTTTTATCATGCTTGATTACAAGATGATTTGGCAATATTAATATCTAATTAAAAGTTATTGGATAACTTGTGTAATATTCTTAAAGAATATGTTTGATTATAGAATCACATCCTAAATCTGGAACAGCTTCCAAATTCTATAGTTGAACAATTTTTCAATTGTTGTGAAAATTGTCATAGCCAACAAACTTGAAAGTTTGAAGGGCATCAAACATTACATAATAGATATTAATGTTTACGGAAGGTTTTAAGAGCATATTGTTGTTTGTATACAATGATGCTTATGAAATTGAGGTGACACTCAATACTAGTTATGGTAAATATTTCATCTTTGGCTATATGTACTAGTTGTGCTTAATAAGAGCATAGTTGCATTATACATTAAAAGAATAAGAATACTTTAAACTTTAAAATGTTTGGAAGTTTAATTATCATAAATTGTTGGTTAAGGATGTCACACATTTTATGAAATATAATATGGCATTATCAAAATAGTTGAGTATGCACATACAAGAATTTAATTAGTTGAATTCTTGAAATAAGTATTCTCAAAATTCTGATACATCAAAGTTGGATGATTTATGTCTTGTCAACAAGTATGAATGTCATTACTTGAGACATAATTCATCAACAAGAGTTATCATGCATTGATCTATTTAGTATTTGGATAAGGGATGTTAAACAATTATTATAAATTGAAATACATGGTATGTTTAATTTATAAATATATTGTATCCTATATTTGTATGTTTAATCCATGAATAAATGTTATTCTAAATTGTCCGTTGTCAGTTAATAATATGGGAATATTATTAAATCAAGACAAATCTGAAGGTTGGTATAATATACTTAAAGTATATTGATGCGTAGTCATGCCATTTCAGATGATATTCAATGATACCGAATATAGGACTTATCCCAACTACATGATGTTACTTTATGGATTTTGTTTTTAAGTAAATCATGAGAAGTTATCCTCAGACTTGAGATGCAAGATAAGTGTCATGAATGTAGTACATTTTTGTGGAACAACTTAACGCTATACGTAACTGGTAGTCATAAGGGTTGTTTTCGAAAGTGTTACAAAGTTTATGGGTTTTGCTTGTAGTCAAGATAGAATTTGTTCCTTCAAATTTATTTTTGGAGTTTAATACTGCTGGGTCCCTCGTGGGGTTGGTAAGATGTATGTGTGGCCGCACCCAAGATTTTCCCTGAATATGTTCAGAAGATTTGGTAATCTTAATCAATCATAAACAACGAGAAACAGAATGGTTAATTAAGGAATGACTTTAATCCATATCCTTATAAACGTGGTATTAGAAACAAAGGGATAATAATAATGAGAAATCATTAAAAGGTTTTTCCAGGAGCCTTACTCGAGATCGTACTAGAGGCATCGGCGTGTTGCAAGACGCTAACCGATGTGATTACACTATTAAAATATGTCCAAGTGGGAGCTGTTAGATTAATGACATTATTTTAGTAGTCGTATGTTAGGATCGAACTTGAGATCACGGGATTGCACACTTTACGTATGAAAAGTAAATGAGTAATAATTATATAAATGTTATATTAATTATTAGAACACAAACACGTAATGATCGTTAACGTTTAACGGAAATGGATAACGATTATTAGACGAATGAAAAGGAAGAACGATGGATGAAACTTTGAATGTCAAGAAGGTTTCGTAAACCCTTTGAGGGTGTAGGGTCGATTGGGAAGGGTATCCCACATCGCTTGGTGAAGCTTTTGACACAAGATTTCTACCCCATATAAACACACAAGGTTTCATTTTATTCTCACAACTTGAAAACCTAATCTTGTGTGTTTTCTTCTCTTCTCTTTTCTCTAGCATAAGTCGACAAACCCATTAAAGTTTAAGGCAGTCGACTATTGCTATTCTTCTAGTGTTTTGTGCTCGTCTTACTTGCATAAGCGTTTGCTTGAAGTAGTACGTGTGTACAAGATCGTGAATCAAACATATTATTGTTTGTTTCTTGGATTTTTTCACATAAACCCTAATTGGGGTTGTGGTTCCGGAAGATTGCTTTTGATTCTTGTTCGGGCTAGAATCATTAAGGTACGTTTATTATTTATGTTTTGATTAATTAATTACATATTATGGTCTTGTTATAATTGCTTCCGCTGTATGCTTACTTGATGTGTTTGGTTTATTTATGATTGTCATGTTATTATAATTCCAACACAATAAAGCTACACTTATAGGTGTAGCAAATATCTCCACACTTTTATTTTTGAACATTTTTTGCAATTTTGTCACACTTTTAGGTGTGGACATTCAAATAATGTTTCCACACTTTTAACTATAGACATTTTGGATAATATCTTCACACTTATATGTGTAGGAAAATTTGTCACACCCATTATTACCACACTTGAGAAAGTGTGGAATCACTAATTTTACACATTTTTAAATGTGGCCATTTGACCTTTAAAGTGTGAAGAATTCAACTAGTTTTTTGTAGTGAAGGGAAGGTTGAGTTTTTAGAAAAACAAAAATCCCCTATTGGGGTTTTGTTTTATTATATAAAAAAGATTTGGTGACTATATTGCTGTGAAAAAAAAGTTTAAATGAAAACAAGTTACGTAGTAAAGTTTAGAGAAGTAGAATTATTATTTTTTATATGAGGCTGATCCAACGAGGATACTCTTATTTCGTTATATCAATTATTTGGGCTTTTGATGGGCCCGATAAAAAGAGTTAAATGGCAATCTCGATTGGGGGTGTAATTATCCATGTTAACTTAACTAAAACTGTCATGAAAGTTAAAGGGGCCGGGTGTAATTATAACTTTTGTACATTATATATAGAGATGCAACTCGTGATATTTAATCTAAACAAGTCGGTTAAAAACATGGTACTCGAAGATGAACAACAATCAAAGAGAAAAAGAATTAGTCATTTATCCATACCTAGTCGTCTTCTTCTGCAAGAGATCATTGTCGAAATTCTGTTAAGACTTCCAGTTGAATCGTTGTTACGATGCAAGTCTAATAGGCATCTGTATGAACGACACCAGTATGGACATCCTAGACTAATATTTAGAGTTTCTCACAAACAACTCTCTTATAAAGATTTTCATTTTAGGCTGATTGGTTCTTGCAATGGATTGTTTTGCATTGTTGACAAAGATACTCTCACTATTTACAACCCTAGTACCAGGGCCGGTCCTGAGTTTCCTGCTACCCTGGGCGAGAGAGCCAGAAAATGCCCCTTGTAAATAATTATTGCCATGGTGTGAGAGTCGATTGCAACGGTGAATTTCAAAATTTGTCACTAGTAGTATGTGGCTTGGTGTGTTTTACTTAGTTGCTGTATAATTTAAAGCTATTTATACAGAGGATCTAGTTTATGCATAGATTAATACATGAAAATTTAAAGCTAGGTATACCAATCTGAATGCATGTTTAGTTGGGTTGCTCACTTTAGTTTACTTTTGGGTGAAAAAGCTTAAACTTCAATGACCAAAATAGATTTTAAATATATTGTGATGAACCATTTAGGAATATCTAGAAATTTGCCTATCAACGTGTGGCCAAAATATAAAGAGCAGCAATATTCAAAATTACTCGCCAAAATAAGTAAAAACTAGGATAAGTGACTTGGCTAGTTTCAAATAAAATAAACTACTAGTGAACTAATATGGCCCAATAAGCAACAACACCACTCAGCCCATACAATAAATGAATGACGTTCCTTTCTTCTTCTCCACCCTAAAACTGATACCCCCATGTTAACCCCCGCCACCATAAAAGAACAAGCTTCAACCTTTATTGACTTTTATCAGGATCTCGTCTCAATATTGATTATCACATACTTGCAAAACACAAAATGACAAAATAGGTGTTACTATTGTAAATTCGAAAATCTTCCGAAGATATCTACATTTGGTCAGCCTAATCTGATGCCCCCAAATTTTTGCTGCCCTGGGCCGTCGCCCAGCTCGCCCAGCACCAGGGCCGGCCCTGCCTAGTACTAGAATACATAAAAGGTTACCATTTAGTGGTTTTCTTTTCGCTGATTATGCTTTTGGCTATGATGATTCTACTGATGATTACAAAGTTGTTGGGGTATCCTTCGATAACTCATTGAAAACTGACAGTTGGAAACATATCAATGATGTTCCTCATATTTCTCCATGGTGTTATCGTGGTACCTTTTCAAACGGAGCTTTTCATTGGATGGTGTCATTTTGTTTGATGTATTCTATTTGTTTCAAGGACGGGCCTCACAAACTGAATATATAATCAAGACTCGTAATTAGTAAAAGAAAAAAGTGAATGATTACGCCCCTATACAAATTCATTGTCTGCGTCAAATTACTTGCAGTTAACACACACACAAAAGACCTATTTGGGTATACAGGCAACCGCGATTCTTCAAATTCCCCGTGGATCCTTTTAGCTTTTTACGTATACCTAATAATATGTTGAGACATACACCGGTGCAAATTGACATTTAGTCAATTAACCACCAACTTAATTTAGACCGCACATTATTATTCATGTCTTAGAAACTAGCTAATAAATTATTTTTGGTTGGTTAATTTGTTTGTGTGTGAAAGGTGGAGACGCATAATAAATGTTAGGAAATGTATTGTACTGAGATGGTTCATTATATATTTGTGTCACTTGTTCCAAGTAATCATAGAAATAATTTGCACTTGAGTCTTAATATGCTTATATGACATTACAGAATGAAGATATGATAATTAAGTACATATTACTGGCTTTTGATGTTTAGTTATATCCTATTTGGAACACACACACACACACACACACACACACACACACACACATATATATATATATATATATATATATATATATATATATATATATATATATATATATATATATATATATATATATATATATATATATATATATATATATATAGACTTAGGATCAAATAAGAAAAAACCTTAAAATGAGAAAGATAAAAAATAACTATAACCACGGATTAGAGATGCATCGACTTGAATTAGATGCATCCTAATATATTTTCTAGCTAAAACTATATGCATATACATATATTAGATGCATTTTAGCAAGTTAGGCAAATTCTATGTATTTTTCGTCCTCTGCAGGTCAAATTTGTTGCAAGTACTACCATGCATCGTTTTCAGTTCAAAATCACTTTCGAAACTAGTTGGGATGCATCTAAATGAATAGAGATGCATCTAATTCAAGCCGACGCATCTCAAATATGTGTTTATAGTTATTTCTCATCCTTCTTATTATAAGTTTTCTTCTCACTGGATCCCTACCCTATATATATATATATATATATATATATATATATATATAGTGTTGTATTTTATGCAGTACCAATATTAGATGCAGTACTTTACAGTACCATTAAAATGAATCTGGACCATTAGTTGAATTTGATCAAAGGTTAAGATTACAAGTGTCAACATTGTAATTAAACAAAAGATAAAGGATTTCATTTTCAATTACAAAGAGGCTGAAAGGGTATTTTGGACCTTTCACAAAACACATCAATCCTTTGAAAGAAAATACCCGTCACTTTATTTTTTTTTAGATCCAAGATTATAGGGGTAAACTCTCAAAACCATAACCACCCTTCTCAGTTTCTTTCTCATAGCACCACAACCGTAGATTTACCACCCATCCCTCTTTTTATCTCAGCCACCATAACATTCTTGATCCAGGAAGACCTCCTACCAACAACGACCATGAAATCCTCCCACCAGATTTGACACCCCAAACCTCCGATATGTACCCGATCTACCCTTTTTTCCATTGATGGCGGTTGCATTTTCCTCGCTAGCGGCTCTTGCTGTTGTGATCTATCCTAAAATGAGGAGACTTATGTTGGAGGAAGATCTGCTCTCAAATGGTATTCTTTTTCACTAGTCGTTAAATCTTTTATAAGTCAAAAGTTGTTTATTCATCTAAGTATCTGAACGGTCACCTATCGTTGGACCAAAATAAAATATTTATATGTTGTCATTGTTTAAGATAAAAGGACTATGATGGAATGCAACACAATATTTAGTTATGAGGTTGAATGGTTGTTGGCGTATGTACCCTCCGGATATACGGCATACCTTCCGGATCCAAAACAAACTAAACATGGCCGAACAGGCCTAGAAAGAATAGACTAGCATCCGAAAGGATAACGATAGCCGAATGACCCCAGCTCTCCGGAATACCTCACCATTCGGATGATCCAGTAAGTACACTAATCAAAGTACAAACAAGTACACCAAGTATATGATAATGGAGCATAAACTTGCGAACATTATGGACTAAGTACAAACCAGCCTGGCGCTCCATATAGAAAGTCTATAAATAGAAAGGAAATCTTCATTTAAGGTTAACTAATTTTCTCCTACTCTCTAGTTTTATTCATACTTTCTCTCACTAAGAACATATACTTACTCTCACGCCGGAGGTTGGTCCAGGGATACATTCCCGGGGCGAGTCTAACGGACGTACTTGTTTTGCAGATATCTGAAGTAATATACTGTAAGCAAGAGTCACATTGAATCCGAAGGACCCACTCTAGTCCAAAGGATTCACCTCGCTTGTCTGAAGTAGAAACAAACTTTTACTTCAACAAATTGGCGCCATCCGTGGGACCCGAAATTCACTCTACCCAAAGCTAAGAGATGACAGATCCCACCTCAACAACACCCGAAGGAAGCGGAAGTCGTCCGGACAACAATACCCACGCCATCAGCATGGAGCAAATCCAAAACCACATTACCACCCTAAAAGCTCTCCTCCAACAATACAATACCTCGGGGGAAACACCAATTGAGCCTATCCGTCTTGACTTCGAGGCTGCCCAGTCTCATGAGGTCAAAGCTCAGAAGGCCGAAGAGGAAGTGACGGACGATCTCTCTAAACCCTTCAAGGCAGCAACCAAGAGTCCTTTCACCCGAAGGATCATTGATTTTTCCAGACCAAAAGGTTCAAAGTATATGATGCCTTCCCATTTGAAGCTATACAATGGATCTACTGATCCGGATGATCATATTACCAGATTTGAAGGAGCAGCCAATCAAGGTGCATGGCCCATGCCGATTTGGTGCATGATGTTCCAACAAACCCTGGATGATGCCGCTAGGGGATCGTTTGATCATCTTCCGCGAGGTAGCATTAACAGTTGGGACGAGTTGAGTGAGCAATTCATACAAAGGTTCGCCCTCCGAAGAAAATGTATCAGAGACCCGATGGAAATCACCAAAATTATTCGGAAAGCTAATGAAGCCCTCTCAGAATTCAAGGAACGATGGACGGACGAGGCCAGTCGTATCTCAGGTGTTCCGGAGGTGATGCAGATATCCTCTTTTATGGATGGTTGCAAAAGTACGGAGTTGGAAAAAAGATTCTCTGAGAAAATTCCCCGAACAGTAACCGAAATGATGATAAGAGTCGATGACTTCATCCGTTCTGAAAGAGCATACCGGTTAATGGAAGTACCGAAGGGAGAAAGGGTGGATAACTACCGAATAGATTATCCCTCTAATTCATACGGCCGGAACGATCATAACACACAACGATCCTCCTTCAGAGGAAACCACAGGAAAGACATCCGAGAATTCAGGCCACGACAAAATGATCATTTTGTACCTTACGGACCCGGCCGAAGGGAGAATATCCATAGAACAGAATACCGAACGGATTATCGTGGTAACGACGGAAACAGAAGGGATACCAGGCCCATAGACTTAAACATGCTCACCAAAGCCCCCAAAAAAATCCTGTCAACCGAACATCAGCTCAGACTTCCTGCACCTCCCCATCTAAAAGGAAGACCATCAAGAGAAAACATGGATAAGTTCTGCGACTATCACGGAGAGAAAGGTCATCTCACCAACGATTGTCACAATCTAAAGGAGTAGCTTAAGAAAGCAATGGAGACGGGCAAGCTGGACCACCTGATTAGGGACGTCCGACAAAGAGACAGAGCACCTCCCAGAAATGACCCTCAAAACATTCAAAGGCGAATCATCAATATGGTCCGACATCAGGAAAGGAATCCGAAGCGCAAAGTTATAGATCAGGAGGAAGAATGGATGAACGCCCCCGTAAGCTTTCTGCCGATCCTACCGGGAGATGCTTCCGATGAACCTCTTATAGTGGAAGCAGAGATTGAGGGATATACCGTACGAAGGGTATATGTTGACCAAGGTGCTTCGGTAGAAGTGATGTACGAACACTGTTTCCTAAACCTTGACTCTTCCATCCGGTCTCGTCTGACAAAAACAAACACACCACTAATAGGATTCGCGGGAGAAGCCATAAATCCATTGGGGAAGATCGAATTAGAAGTATGTTTCGGAAACGAAGGACTATACCGCCGAACTATCATGAAGTTTGCAGTAGTTAGATCTCCCTCCCCATACAATGTAATACTTGGTCGATCCGGAATCAAAAAGCTAAGGGCCATCCCATCGACCATACACTCCATGATGAAATTCCCAACACCAAGGGGCATTGCTACTTTAGTGACTCGATCTGTGATCATCTCAGAGTGTCGGAAACTGGAAGAAAGGTTCTTAATGGAAAGGGAAGCCCCGACAGAGACCTCCTCAGAAATCACCATTGAAGAAACTACTGGGACCGAAGAAGTGTTGGTTCATCCGGCGTATCCGGAACAACCAGTGACGATAGGAAGGCATTTCTCAAAAGAAGGACGAAGGCAACTAATAACGTTACTTAAAAATAGCCGGGACGTCTTTGCATGGGAACCTTCTGATATGACCGGCATTCCCCGATGGGCAGCCGAACACAAGCTCAATGTAAACTTCCAAGACAAACCGGTGGCACAAAAGAAGAGATTCTTCTCGGAAGAAAAGAACCAAGCCATAAATCGAGATGTGGAAGAGTGGCTAAATGCCGGAATAATCAGACCTGTCCGGTATCCGACATGGATCTCTAACCCTGTACTAGTAAAGAAACCGGACGACAGTTGGAGGATGTGTATTGATTTTAAGAACCTGAACTCATCATGTCGCAAAGACTACTATCCATTACCCGAAATAGATTGGAAGATCGAATCGGTAATAGGATTCCGCTATAAGTGTTTTCTGGATGCTTATAAAGGATATCACCAAGTGCAAATGGCAAAAGAAGACGAAGAGAAAACAGCCTTCTATACCGATAGGGGAACGTACTGCTATGTTAAAATGCCGTTCGGATTGAAAAATGCCGGAGCAACCTATCAGAAGTTGGTAGACTCCGCCTTCCGGAAACAAATTGGTCGGAACTTGGAAGTATATGTAGACGATATGGTGATTAAAAGCCAAACAAAAAAGGAGCTATTGGCCGATATAGCAGAAACATTCGACAACCTCCGGGGAATAAACATGAAGCTAAACCCTAAAAAGTGCTCCTTTGGAGTAGAGGAAGGAAAATTCCTCGGATATATGGTGACGTCCGAAGGGATTAGAGCAAACCCCAAGAAAACTAGAGCAATCGCCGATATGCAATCGCCAAAATCATTAAAGGAAATGCAAAGCTTAAGTGGTAAACTTGCAGCACTTAACCGTTTCTTGTCAAAATCTGCCGAAAGATCTTTGCCTTTCTTTGAAACGTTAAAGAATATCACGAAAGACAATAAAGAAAAATACCAATGGACGGAGGCGGCTGAAAAGGCCTTCCAAGAAATGAAGAAAATGATTCTGGAGCTCCCATGCCTAACAACACCGAAACCTAAAGAAGATATGTACCTATACCTATCAGCCGCAACGGAAGCAATAAGTGGGGTACTGATGGTCGAAAGGGTAGGACGGCAGATACCAGTTCATTATGTGAGCCGGACCTTACACGAAGCCAAAAAGAGATATGCTCCGGTTGAAAAGTTGGCTTTAACCCTCCTACATTTATCAAGAAGATTAAGGCGGTATTTCGAAGCTCACCCCATCAAAGTAATAACGGACCATCCCATCAAACAAGTATTAAACCGAGCAGAATCGTCCGGACGGTTAGCCAAATATACGGTAGAACTGGGGGCTTACAACATTACCTATGTACCAAGAAATGCTGTCAAAGGACAAGTGCTCGCTGACTTCATTAATGAAGTACCCATCGGAACAGCCTTCCCGGATCCGGGGAGGAGGAGCAAGGAGATATGTAACATCTCTCAGCCGGAAGAATGGATCTTGTACACTGACGGAGCCTCTAGCAGAAAAGGTTCCGGAGCAGGACTAGTGTTAATTAGTCCGGAAAAAGAAGAATACACCTATGCTCTCAGGTTAAATTTCGAAGCTACCAACAACGGAGCAGAATACGAAGCACTCCTAGCCGGACTGAGAATCGCAAAAGAAATGCATATAGAAGCGTTAGACGTACGAGTGGACTCTAACCTGGTGGCAAGCCAAATTAATGGAGAGTTTACCGCATACAAGGAGAGCATGGCAAAGTACCTCGCCAAGGCCAAAGAATACATCACTTGCTTCAAACGCTTCAGGATAAAGAATATCCCAAGAGCCCAGAACCAAAAAGCAGACGTACTCAGCAAGCTAGCATCCGTAGCGTTTGACCACTTAACAAAAGAAGTCCTGGTAGAAGTGTTGGAGAAACCATCCACAGAAGAAGAGACGATTAACGCAATAGTAGAAGAAGAGGAGGAAAACTGGATGTCACCTATATTCCGATGCTTAAACGAAGGAATATGGCCGGAGGATCAAAACGAAGCTCGAAACCTCCGTATGAAAATAAGCCATTATACACTGATTGACAATGTACTATTCAAAAAATCCTACCTAGGACCAATGTTACGATGCGTCGGACCTCTCCAAGCCAAATACATAATTCGAGAAGTGCACGAAGGAGCGTGTGGCATGCATTCCGGACCCCGAACCGTAGTGGCTAAGCTCATGAGACAAGGCTATTATTGGCCAACCATGCATCGAGATGCTAGGGAAGTCATTCGAAAATGCGATGCCTGTCAGATACATGCTCCGGTTCCTAAGTTACCAAAAACGGTACTAACCTCCGTCATGGCACCATGGCCTTTCTTCTAATGGGCAATTGATGTGTTAGGACCTTTACCCGAAGCTCCAGGAAAAGTTAAGTATGTTATTGTGGCAATAGACTATTTTACAAAATGGATGGAAGCGAAGCCGTTGGCTAAGACAACCGGCAAGGAGGTCAAAAAGTTTGTATGGGACAACATTGTATGTAGGTTCGGATTACCTAAGATAATCGTTACGGACAACGGAAGTAATTTCGTGGGAGATCCGTTCAAAAGTTGGTGCGAAAGATTGAATATTACACAAATCAATACGGCCGTGGCTCACCCTCAAGCCAACGGATTGGTCGAAAGAGCCAACAAAAGCCTAATGAAGGGATTAAAGTCTCAGCTCAGAAGAGAAAGAGCCGGATGGGTAGATGAATTACCAAATGTGCTTTGGGCTTTCCGGACAACCTTGAAAACCAGTAACGGAGAAACCCCCTTCAGTCTGACCTACGGAAGCGAAGCAGTTATTCCGGCAGAAATCGGTATGCCCACCTTCCGGACCATGATGGCAAACGTCGAGAACAATGATGATGAAATTAATCTGAACCTAAATTTGTTAGAAGAACGACGAGAAATGGCAGCCATAAGGGAAGCAAAGTATAAGAAGAAGGTCGAGCAATATTACAACCGAAGAGTCAGACCCGAAGCTTTCAAAGTAGGAGACTTCGTGTATCGGAAGAATGAAGCTAGCAGGGTAGAGGATCAAGGGAAATTGGGACCTAATTGGGAAGGCCCCTACCGGATAACGGAGGCTTATCAACATGGCACGTACAAGCTCCAAACCATGGAAGACGTGGAAGAACCTCGAACCTGGCATGCAATTAATTTAAAGAAATGTTTTATGTAATCTTTTATGTAATCTATTATTCCAGGACTTATTGTAAGGCACGAGCCATTTTTCACTTCGTCAATGAAACATCCGATGCATTTGGACCATATGAAAAAGTTGTTTTCATCAGGACACAAGTTGTCCAGGAGAATAAAACCCCAAGTGGGTATAATTTAAGGCCAAGCGCCGAAGGGTACAGGTTACCCCGTCAAAGAAAACCCCAAGTGGGTACTTAAGGCCAAGCGCCGAAGGGTACAGGTTACCCCGTCAAATAAAACCCCAAGTGGGTACAACTTAAGGCCAAGCGCCGAAGGGTACAGGTTAGCCCGTCAAATAAAACCCCAAGTGGGTACAACTTAAAGCCAAGCGCTGAAGGGTACAGGTTACCCCGTCAAATAAAACCCCAAGCGGGTACAACTTAAGGCCAAACTCCGAAGGGTACAGGTTACCCCGTCAAATAAAACCCCAAGTGGGTATAACTTAAGGCCAAGAGCCGCAGGGCACAAGTTGTCCGAAAGAATAAAACCCCAAGTGGGTATAACTTAAGGCCTAGAGCCGAAGGGTACAGGTTACCCCATGAAATAAATCCCCAAGTAGGGTATAACTCAAGGCCAAAGGCCGAAGGGTACAAGTTGCCCCGTGAAATACATCCCGATAGACGCAAGCTGTCCAAGTATGAAACGCCATGACCACCAGATGGACATGCAAAGACACAACGGCCGAAGCACTTTGATCTACATCATCCAATATATATACACACGCATAACATGAGTATCAGGAGAATTAAAAATACGAAGAAAAAGTGAAACGATATATATATTCAAGGTTCAAACTGTTACATCAAATGTTCCGAAAATATCTATCCTACAAAAGGACGGAGCATCAATACCCTATTCTATTACATCAACCCTACAAAAGGGTGGAACACCAAAACCAACATAAGAAATTCCAAATAAGAGCTTCACAAAGAATCCGCAACATCTATGCCCATAGTCAAAATGGAGATGTGCTAATCCTTAATACACTTCAGGTAAAGGCCGAGGCATTCTGGTCCGAAGATTGGTTCTCGGAGGGATTCTCAACATGAGATTCGACCTCCGGTTCTCCAATCACCGGTTCTTCAATAGGAGCAGGATCAGGAACTAAGGCATTTAGCTCATCAAATTTCCGGTAGATGGTTTGCCGGATCTTCTGGATGTAGGGATAGTCCTGAGAAAGGGCCTGATCATATAACGGACCGTATTTGGTCCCGGCTTCCATATCTACCCCTTCAACTTCTCCCAACAGCCCAGCCGCTTTCTCCGGCTCATCAAATAAGCCAGCCCCATCTATCAACCCAGAATGGTAAAACAAGTTAAAAGGTTCTGCCAATGCCGTCCGGAATTCATGACTTCCGAGAAAATGGTGGATAGCTTCCGGGATAAACTCGTTAACAATACGGTTCCTTTCCATCTCGGCATTACCAGCGGCTACAGCAATATCTACCTTCTCCTGATAGAGCTCCTTATAAGCCTTCTCTTCGTCGCTTAACTTCTGTTTGGAATCAGACACCTGCCCCTCCAACAACCTAATCTTCTCGGCCTGCTCACCGGAAACTTTCCTCCACTCATCTTTCTCCATCTCAAGCTGACCAGCCCTATCCTCCAAACTAGCATTCTCTGCCCGCAGCTTTCTCAACCCCTCCGGATTCACCTCGGCACACTCTGCGTGAACATCCTTAAGCTTCCGGAACTCACCGGACATCTTCTCAAACATCTTCCAATTATCGTCGAGGGTCTTGTCACAAATTTTATGAGCCTCGGACAATTTTTTGTGCTCACCCAAGAGAGACTCAAAACGGAAAATAACATCCGCTTGGGCTGTAGCACATTTGCCCAGCAACAACCATGACCTTCGGATAGCCTCATCATCACCCTGATCATCCAGATACTTCTCTTCCCGGGGAGTAGCCAAGTTAATCATCATATCTCTACAAACATTGGCATTGTTCATTCGATTCCCCCTCTTCACAGACCATTCCGGTACGAAGGTGGCATCATCCTCACCCTCTCCCTCAATATCTACCTCCATGTCTTCCTCCTCCACAAGGGTTTCCTTCCCCGGACGACGGGAAGCAGTCTCCGAACCCCCTGAAAGCAAAAACTTTTATTAACAAGAGAAATACACAAGGATAAATCAAAAAGTCAAACGCACACAAACAAAGAGATGATTCATAACATACCGGTACCAGATCCCCCAGTTTGGCCAGTCGGTAAATCCTTCGGATGAACCGAACGGATAGGCTCCTGTCTCTCCACGCCCTCAGCAGCGTCCAAATCAATAACCGTATCACCAACGGAAACCTTGCTTCTCTTCTGAAGACGAGAAGAGATACTCCCTCCAGTTCTCTTCGTCGGAGGCTTTTTCAAACCCGTCTTCACAGCCTGCTCTTTTTTCTTCTCCCTCGCAGCCAACACCTTGTCATCCGGGACTTCAACCCCCCTTAGCTCAGCAGTCTTCTCCGGAACCTCGGTGTTGGAGGCCAGGGGGGTAACGCGCATCTCACGGGCATGCCCTTCCGGAAAGGGGGTTCCTTGAACAATCTTCGTTGTCCTTCATAGCGGAGGCTTCTTTAGATATTCCGACATGGTTATACCTGCGAATAAGCAAAATCCACCATTAAAAACGAAAAGAGATACACAACATAAAAATTCACATTTATAACAAAGGCTATACCCCTCCCCTGCTCATCCCTCAAAGCCGGACGATAACCAGGAAACTCCCAGTGATCCGATAGACCCAAGGCATATAAGAACGCTTGCGGAATCTGGCAGGGTTCAATGATCATCTCGGCAAGCCTTTCGGCATGAGTAACGTCATACTCACTCGCCTTAGGAAACGGATCTGACACATCCGAATCCGAATGCCTCCACGGCATAGCAAATGGAATAACTCGCCTATCGATCAAGAAAAAATTCATCTTCCAACCCTTCAGACAGGAGGGAAAATCCCCAAAGCATACCTTCCTATTCCTATGAACGCGTTTCTCAAAAGAAAACCAATCACCCTGTTTACTAAGTTTATAAAAAACACGAAACAGGGGAGTAGTAGGAGGAATGTGCATGCTACGGCAATATACCTCAAAAAGGGTAGCACGGTGCATACCCAACGGAACTAACTGAGAAGTATGAACTTTAAAATACCTAATAACATCTAAAAGAAAGGTAGAAAAAGGAACAGCAAGACCGCCCTCAAAGAAATACTCTGCATATAAACCTATGGCATCGGCGGGTAATTGATCCATCGTCATACCCGCAGGAGGTACCCTCGGATGCAAATCCTTCGGTACGCCGAAAGCTATCACCACAGCATATACATCTGCCTCGTCCATCGCAGACTCCCTCAACTGTATGTCTTTCTTGACATGAGAACCCTCCGGCATTGATACGTCTTCATATTCAAACGAAGCAGTAGACTCCGACATGATAAATCCGGAAGAGAAGGGATATAGCCAAAGAACAAAAAACTTAACGGACTGAGACGTACCTCAAAGACGATGATAACAGACGTTCGGAGTACGAAAGAGTAAATGTGTCAGAGCTGTGTGTGGAGACGAAAAATTACAGTGGTACAAATGAAGAAAAAGGAACTATTTATAGGCAGTAAAAAATAAGCAGGGAAAGGACACGTCACCCGTAGGGCTAACGTGTCAACCATCCACACCGTGTGTCTCACAAAGCGCATACGTGTTCCAATCCAAACGACACGGTAAAAAACGACGGCATACCTTAAACGACACATTAATTACTTTTGGCACCTTGCACGACCCCAACAAAGGACGACGCTATAACTTACCCTCCGGAAAACTGCAAAAAATAAACTTAAGTATCACACCATTGGCATGTGTACCCTCCGGATATACGGCATACCTTCCGGATCCAAAACAAACTAAACATGGCCGAACAGGCCTAGAAAGAATAGACTAGCATCCGAAAGGATAACGACAGCCGAATGACCCCAGCTCTCCGGAATACCTCACCATTCGGATGATCCAGTAAGTACACTAATCAAAGTACAAACAAGTACACCAAGTATATGATAATGGAGCATAAACTTGCGAACATTATGGACTAAGTACAAACCAGCCTGGCGCTCCATATAGAAAGTCTATAAATAGAGAGGAAATCTTCATTTAAGGTTAACTAATTTTCTCCTACTCTCTAGTTTTATTCATACTTTCTCTCACTAAGAACATATACTTACTCTCACGCCGGAGGTTGGTCCTGGGATACATTCCCGGGGCGAGTCTAACGGACGTACTTGTTTTGCAGATATCCGAAGTAATATACTGTAAGCAAGAGTCACATTGAATCCGAAGGACCCACTCTAGTCCGAAGGATTCACCTCGCTTGTCTGAAGTAGAAACAAACTTTTACTTCAACAACGACCATAACATTCTTGATCCAGGAAGACCTCCTACCAACAACGACCATGAAATCCTCCCACCAGATTTGACACCCCAAACCTCCGATATGTACCCGATCTACCCTTTTTTCCATTGATGGCGGTTGCATTTTCCTCGCTAGCGGCTCTTGCTGTTGTGATCTATCCTAAAATGAGGAGACTTATGTTGGAGGAAGATCTGCTCTCAAATGGTATTCTTTTTCACTAGTCGTTAAATCTTTTATAAGTCAAAAGTTGTTTATTCATCTAAGTATCTGAACGGTCACCTGTCGTTGGACCAAAATAAAATATTTATATGTTGTCATTGTTTAAGATAAAAGGACTATGATGGAATGCAACACAATATTTAGTTATGAGGTTGAATGGTCTTCTTTGTTAAAAAAAAAAAAAAAAGGTTAAATGGTCTTATCTAGTTTCATGTCCATAGGTATGAATGCAATTAATACTTTGTCATCACATCACCATGACCGATAATTAATGCCTTATTAAAAGTTACTTAATTCATAGTATGTATTGTATATTGAGTGAAAGGATCAACGGGATGCACCATTTACTTTAAAAAACTACTACTCCGTAGTATTTGCTTTTGTATATGTATTGTATTGTACCTTTTTTTCTTTCTTAAATATTTATTTTAATTTATTGGGGTGTCTTTTGGTAGGGTTATCAAGATCTGATTGTTAGTCGATGGTCGTGGAAGAGTGCACACATGTGCTTAGAAGAGTGCACACATTCGGATTGTGCACATATGTTCGTGGAAGAGTGCACACATTCAGATTGTGCACATATGATCGTGGAAGAGTGCACACATGTTCTTAGAAGAGTGCACAAATGTTTTTGGTTGACGTGTACATATATACTTAACAAGATACATTTGTATTTAAATTGTATTTCATTTGATATCAATTTTTGTGTATACTATTTATTTTTTTGGTTTGTTATAAATTTAGATGTTACACGTATATGTTTATGTTTTTGTTATAAATTTTAAAGATTAAAAAATATACACTACATATGTGCAATTACCATTTTAAGCAATACAAGTTTTATGTATAAACAATTGTACACAAGAAACATTTGTAAATTTACAATATTTAAAAAAAATAATAATAATAAATAAAATAATAATAAAAAACACATATGCACTTTTTTTTCCTGAAAACATGTATATTAAAAAAATATATATATAATTCTAAAAATTAAGGGAATTTAAAAAATGTTTTTTAATTAAAAAAAACTAAAAATGTGTTTGACTATTATACCTTTTTCAATTAAATAAAAATATTTACTAATACTAAATTCCTATTGGTCTAAATGGTATTGTAAAGTACTGCATCTAATATTAGTACTACATAGAACGCGCCCTTATATATATATATATATATATATATATATATATATATATATATATATATATATATATATATATATATATATATATATATATATATATATATATATGAAAAGGCTAGGGAGAACAAATGTATCTGAAAGCAAATAAATACAAGGGAACAAACACACTATACCATTTTAAACACAACAAGTATCGATATGTGTCGTAAAGCAAATAAAAAGCAATTAAGCTGTATGCGAATGTTAAACACATGATTAGGTGTCTATGGAAGAATTAAGTTAAGAATAAAGTGAAAGAAGTAAAGAAAAGTTGGTAAGACATCAAAATGAGAGAGACAAGCCAGCTAATTAAGTTAAAGTTACAAGAAAAGAATTTATGGTGCGTTTGGTATCTCACTATGGAAATGAATCTATGACTTTGAAAGTCATTAATGTTGTTTGGTTGGTTATGAGGCCCACCACAATGCAATAAGGATACCCATGATATGTGGGTTTCCTCATAGGAGTATGATTTGATGGGTATGTGGATACCTATGAAAAGTGATATCTACATACCCATTTCCATTCCATTCTATTCTCAAACCTATACCTATAGTGATTCCATCACGCATACCAAACGCACCCTTATAAAAATTTTAAAGTCATGAATGCAAAACACATGTAAGTCACATAAGACAATTTCTTTGTTGAAAGAAAAACACGTATGACAATTTCTTGACTAGCTAAGTGCAAGTAGACACATTAGTCTTCGTTAAAAAAAAACTGAAAACATTAATAAGACATGTAAAATCCAACTTGTTGGAAGAAATCCAATAAACCGATTTCTAGAGCGGAACCACGAATCAAGAATTACTCCAACAAGACCTCGGCAAAGGGTTATGATCCCTTAATGCCGAGTGGCACCAACACAGACACACGAGATATGTACACTCAAACGTTTATTAAACGAGAGCAAGAAAAGAAGGTACAAATAAAACCTCACCCCCCTCATCCCTATTTATAGAGAATGAGGGGGAGAAACCTAATCCTTGGTGAACAAGGAATCTACAATTGAGGAGGTTAGGAACTTTCCTAATACATGACTAACCTCCTTAAGTTTGAGCTAAACTACAACTAGCCCCCTAAACTTTTATCATAACTATTACACACTAATATTCTAACAATTTCCACCTTAGTGGTAATAGTTAGCCTTCTCCGATACGCAGCAGCTTCAACCAGTGCTGGAACCTCGGACCGGGGACCGCCTTCGTCAAGGCACCAGTAGCAACACCCGCTACCAATGTTTTAAAAATCGCGCCTAAGGCGCGCCTACTCCCTAAATCCCACGAGGCTCTAGCCTTTGGGATTTTTTTAGATCGCGCCTCACGACATGCATGAATCCCGTTTAAATCGCAGCGCCTTGGGGATTTTTGCGCTTTAGCGCCTTGGGGATTTGTGCGCCTAGAAGATGTAACATTGTTTTCGTCTTTTTCTTAATAGTAAGATACATTTTGAGCTTACATGTTATATACATTTAGCCCTTTAAGTTATAAAGTATCTAATAACCGTAATATTTTAGAAAATAACTAAAACACACAATCAACAAAGAACAATGTTTTTTTTGTAATCTAATGTCTAAAAATAGTAGCTTATTAACAGATACAAATATTGTTTCTTTAGTGTTAAGTGTTACTAAACAACTATAGATTTTTTGTTATTGATAGTTGATAGTTTGATACATGGTAATTTGTTAAATTTTATAAGTCATAAACTTATATATTGTAATGTATATTTAGGAATTTAGGGTAGTTCATGGATTCTGATATGTTGCTTGCTTAATATTTTGGGTTTAAATGCAACTTTTGTTAGATGTAATAACTATTAAGTGTCATTATGCATTGAATATTGATATTTTTGTGTTATTTAAGCTGCATAAGTTGTCATATATGTTATAAAATAAATAAATGTATAGTGCGCCTCATATTTATGAATCCTGTGCCTTGGTTTGCGCCTCGACTCGAGGCTCTTTGACCCCCTTTGCGCCTTAGTGCGCCTTGAGCCTTTCAGAACATTGCCCGCTACTAACCTTAGCTCAAATCCTGACTCTATAGAGAGTCCCTTTAGCCATGTATCCTCCTTCAATTCTCCAGCAAGTGTCATATAATCTGCTTCAGTTGTTAACAAAGCCATCATGTACTGCAACAAAGCTTCCCAGCTCACCGCACATTCCTGTATCATAAACCCGTACATTGTGATTGATCTACCCATGATGTAGTCAAAATCCACAAAAGCATGTACGTCCGTCTTTAATCCACGATCAAACCTATCCAACATTCCCACATCCGCAAATGCTATGTCAGGTCTCGTGCAGACCACTTGATACTCATGACTTCCAACTGCATATATACATGACCCCTTACTCTTCTTTTCTTCATCACCATTCCCTGATAGACCATCCTCTAACGACAGCGTAGAGTGTCCCCCCAACAATATCTGAACTGACATCCTGTTGGAAAACCTGAATCGTGACACCCTCAGAGTATTACCACTCTGAGTCCTGAAGATCTCCATACCAAGCATAATTTCCTTTGCTTCATCCAGCAAACCCTTGATAACCCAGATCTCAGCCTTGCTTTCGCAAGTAAACCCCGTATAATCAATATAGAGGAATAGATATATGAACATACCTTGTGCATAGTTCAAGTAATATATGTTACTGTCATCACTGCTTCGCCTGAAACCGTTGCAGAGCATACACATAATAGGCCGAGTATCCATATCTTCTTTCATTACAACCATCCACTTGGAAATTACCTCACAAGCAACTGTATCCCTGAAAGTCAATGACTCATGTGTATATTCTTCTACCACTATAGCAACTCCTAAAGCAGCCATATTATTGTCACCTCTATGCCTTTCAGCAACGTTACCCTTTGCACCTTCTTGACCAGGTACTCCGGTTTTCATAATGTCCTTTGCACCAAGGTATACCCGCTTATTTACCAAGCAGTCCGTGTTTGTCTTTCCTTCAAGTTGTTTAACCTCTAACTTTCTTTGAGCCACTGCAGCATGATCGTTACTCTCCTGAATTACCTCAGCTTCACGATTTTCCTGAGCTCCCTGCAGTTCCACCTCAAACCAAACACGCTTTTGAGCATGTACTCCATGGACCCTTGTTTTAACACCAAGACCAAGTTGCTTGAACCCAACTTGTTTTGAACCTCCATGTTTTTGTACAATATTCCCATCGAGCTTTTCGATGTTTAACCTAGTATTCATACTATCCATTCTTCTTTAACCTTGCTGCAAACCTTGTCAAGTTGCTTTTTAACCAACTTTACCAACAAGTCTCACAAGCCGTGTGTTAAACCCGCCTTTTTTGTAATTATCGATCTACTAACCTTTAGAGAAACCCTAAAGCTTCGATCTTTCCACCTCAAGTCTACAACCTTGATATACCTTGTACTCCAAGTAATCACTTTTCTTGAATCCCAAGACAAAGCTAAACCTTACTTGTCTTCCAAGAACCACCAAGACTTGAATTCCAAGAAACCGAAAAACTTGAAATTGAAACTTCTTGCAAAACCTTGTCACCTTTGAAGCTCAAAAACGAAACTTCAAGAACCTTGTGACAAAAGAAAACGATTTCCTATGACCCTAGGAGATTCGATCCACCTCCTTGCAAGACAACTTCAAGAACCTTGTTGCCCAAGTAATCTTGACTCGAAAACCTAGAAACCTTGAACCGTGTAATCTACACAACGATAGCCAAACAATAACTGAAAACGACAAAGAACACCACAACCAAATCAGAAAATTCGACAACCTATATCTCTTTTCTGGAAGCTCCGATGCAAGATCCCTCCGGTGAGATCCTAGATCTATGTGTCTTCAACCTACGGTTCGAATTTCGTAGAAATCCAACGGTTAACGAACCCGCCGCGCCAATTCTCCCACGACTGCGCAGTAACCGACGAACCAAACCCAGTTCACTCGTTTCTCTTGTTTTGGCTCTATCCACGTTGCGAGATCCGTTCTTCTCGAACTAGGCTCCGATACCAATTGTTGGAAGAAATCCAACAAACCGATTTCTAGAGCGGAACCACGAATCAAGAATTACTCCAACAAGACCTCGGCAAAGGGTTATGATCCCTTAATGCCGAGTGGCACCAACACACACACACGAGATATGTACACTCAAACGTTTATTAAACAAGAGCAAGAAAAGAAGGTACAAATAAAACCTCACCCCCTCATCCCTATTTATAGAGAATGAGGGGGAGAAACCTAATCCTTGGTGAACAAGGAATCTACAATTGAGGAGGTTAGGAACTTTCCTAATACATGACTAACCTCCTTAAGTTTGAGCTAAACTACAACTAGCCCTCTAAACTTTTATCATAACTATTACACACTAATATTCTAACAATTTCCACCTTAGTGGTAATAGTTAGCCTTCTCCGATACGCAGCAACTTCAACCAGTGCTGGAACCTCGGACCGGGGACCGCCTTCGTCAAGGCACCAGTAGCAACACCCGCTACTAACCTTAGCTCAAATCCTGACTCTATAGAGAGTCCCTTTAGCCATGTATCCTCCTTCAATTCTCCAGCAAGTGTCATATAATCTGCTTCAGTTGTAGTTTATGCTTCAATTTCCTTTACTGAGCTAGATGCTGTCATTTTGTTTGATGTATTATATTTGTTTCAAGGACAGGACCTCACAAACTGAATATATAATCAAGACTCATAATTAGTACAAGAAAAAAGTGAATGATTACTCCCCTATACAAATTCATTCTCTGCGACAAATTACTTGACTGTTAAAACGCACACAAAAGACCTATTTCGGTATACAGGCAACCGCGATTCTTCAAATTCCCCATGGATTCTTTTAGCTTTTTACGTATACCTTAATAATATGATAAACTTTGCTATCATCTTGAGACATACATTGGTGCAAATTGACATTTAGTTAAACACCAACTTAATTTAGACTGCAAATTATTGCTGATGTCTTAGAAACTAGCTAAATTATGTTTGGTTATTTATTTGTGTGTGAAAGGTGGAGACGCATAATAAATGTTAGGAAGTGTATTGTATTTGAATGGTTCATTACTTCATTATATATTTGTTTCACTTGTTCCAAGTGATGATAGAAATAATATGCACTTAAGTCTTGAGATGCTTTTGAGACATTACAGAATGAAGATATGATAAGTACATATTACTGGCTTTTGATGTTTAGTTATATCCGTTTTGGAACATACATATATAATCCCATTTGAAAAGGCTAGGGAGAACAAATAATGTATCTGAAAGCAAATTAATACAAGGGAACAAACATACTATACCATTTTCAACACAACAAGTATTGATGTATGTCGTAAAGCAAATAAAAAACATTAAAGCTGTATGCGAATAGTAAACACGTGACTAGCAAGGTTTCCATGGAAGAATTAAGGTAAGAATAAAGTGAAAGAAGTAAAGAAAAGTTGGAAATTAAAGAAAAGTGAAAGAAATAAAGTGAAAGAGGGACAAGCTAGCTAAGTTAAAGCTACAAGTAAAGAATTATTATAAAATTCTTAAAGTCATGAATGCAAAACACATGTAAGTCACATAAGACAACTTCTTTGTTGAAAAATAAAAAAATAAAAATAAGACGATTTCTTGACTAGGTAAGTGCAAGTAGACACATTGGTCCTCGTTAGAAAAAAATGAAAACATTAATAAGACATGTAAAATCCAACTTGATAAAAATAGATATGTTGAATGATGATCATTATGATTTATGAGTAGATATTGAAAGGTGGCGATCTTAACAAAAGTTACTACCCAATTACCCAATAAGTATCAGTAATATATATATACTGCAGCTAGTAATATCAGATAGATGAACAAATTTACCAACAATAAATTTATTTGTGTGAAGTGCGACTCGAACATCTTGCACACTTACTATGATCTTTTTGTAACTAGGAATTGAATTCAGGTAAGATACTACAGAAAAGAATTGTGTACACTTATTTTCATGAATTGAAAAGAATTATGTACACTTATTTTCATGAATTGAAAAGAATTGTATACACTTATTTTCATGAATCGGCTGAATCACGTACGTAACAAAATCTTTGTCTATACTAAAAATGCAAAAAGGTTCAATATGTTACAATAGAAATTTAGAAAACAAGTATCTAAAGATTCGCTTAAAGAAGTAGATTCCAAATTTGGAGTTTAAATACTAACCCACTATTTCATTTTGACTTTCGAGATCAAGCAAGTTTTCAACACTCACTAAGCATATTTGAATTCCATTAAAAAAAATGAATTTTAATAACTCTATGATAACTGATCTTCCAATATACAAAGCTGCATTACTCGATGATTGGGACTCCGTTAGTCGAATGTTTGAGCAAGAGCCAGACTTAATGACTAAGAAGTTGTCTCACTTGGGGGAGACTCCATTGCACATAGCCGTGGGAACAAATCGATCCCATAGTTTCGTTGAGAAGCTTGTGAACCGTATTGTTGAGGTTGCACCCGATAGGTTATTTGTAGCGTGTCATAATGGAAATAACCCGTTACATTATGCCGCTCAAGTTGGGAATATGAGTGCTGCACGGATTTTGGTGGAAAAGAACTCGAGTATGACTCGAGTTCCAAATGTAATTGGTAGAAATCCAGTTATAATGGCTGCTTTAATTGGCAACAAGGAGATGCTAGAATACTTGCTGACCGTGACTCCAGATTTGGGTCACGGTGAGGAAGGGACTAGTCCATATACCGGAGTCGCGGGTGGTGATCTCATTACTCTTACAATTATTGCAGGATTTTTGGGTAAATCTGATTATTTTTGTTTTCAAGTTGCAGATATACAATGAAACTAATTTTACGTGTTAAAATATTGAAATCTAAACACGTATAGTATATTATGAGAGACGTTTATGTAATATTACATCTTATAACTCAAGACACATATATAAATCTTAATAAAGTAAATACAAAACATTTTCTATGTACTTTCCTCGCTACTTATTAATCTAATTGTCTCTTTGTTTTTTGTTTTTTTGTTTTTCTTTTTTTTTTGGGTTAAAAGCTATAAATGCATGCTTCATTTCTTATACATTATATTCATTATGAATTAAGAATCAATTTAATCTTATTATGCATCATATACTTCCTCCGTCTCTAAATAAATATTCACTTGGACTTTTTGCAATATATTTTTTTCAACTTTGACTTTAATTTTTTTTGTTTGTGTTATATAATACTTGATGTAAACAATGTATGAATGAATTAGCTTTTAAATGTCTTCTCATTTGTATAATTTTTATCAATTATTATATAAACACAAACAAAAATATTTAAGGTCAAATTAAACAAGTAAAACTACAAAAAATCAAAGTGGACATTTATTTAGGGACAAAGGAAGTACTTGACTTTTTGATTAATTTTTCAAATGTATAATTTGCATAAAATATTTATTCTTTATAAGTTAAAATTATGCATAAAGAATAATAAATGCAAGTATATTATTATTATGCATAGTGAGGTTTTCATGAAATATTTATTCATCATAAGTTAAAATTATAAAAGAGTCGTTTATAGCTTTTACCCTGTTTTTTCGTTACATGCAATCTTTGGTATCATGATACCTTTTAACCCGGTCAAATTTTCTCTAGAGTAAATTACATAAATGTCCCCATCATGAAAAGTTCATATAAACCACAAAATTTTAAGTTCACAACTTTATGTCGAGAAATAGAGACTCATCTGGGTTAAAATAATGAATATGACCAAATATTATGTTATCTCAAAAGTGTAAATGTGATTTTACTTCTCATAATCATATCACTTTCGGATGTCAATATGTATACATGCATGTCAATACGGCATATCACACATTCCTCATGATCACTCTTACAAAAAAATTGCATGTTAGTTTAATTCTTGGGTTGAATATTGACATGCAGATGTGGCTTTAAAAATAATCACTTTGTACCCAAACATCGTGCTGGAAAATGATTCGAGTGGTTATGTGTCGTTGCAAGCATTAGCTATGAAACCCGAAATCTTTCCAAGTGGAAGCGGGCTTGGATTTTGGGGTCGTTTCATTTATTCATGTAAAGACTTCTCTTTGGTTTATGTAGTACATTGTTTTGCGCTGGTCGTTGTATACAGTGTTTCATTCTGTCATACTTTAAGATTTATATATGTGTGTAGTGTTTGATGTAAAAGACATCTGCAAAATAAATGTTTCTCTTTTAATTTGCTACATAAAAAATGTCAAAAGTAAAACAATTTTTTTATATCTCACAAATTTTATTTGGATTCATTTCATATATAACTCTACTTTCATAATTAATTCCATATATAAACAAAGTGCAAGTATTGAATGCATAATATACAATGTTTATAATGCATGTCTGAGTATATATGAAATTTCCAACTAAAATATGATAGAAAATTACCCTCAAAAGTAAAAAAAATTGTTCGCTACCCTGAAGACGAAACAATGACAAGTATGATACTTTTTTTAATAATTTGCCCGATATGAAATTGCCCATTTTATTTCACATGTCTCTGGTGAGACTTGAACCCACAACCTATAGGTTGATAGGCTACTCACATACCGCAGGGCCAAAACGACTTTGGTTAAAAAAAATAATAATAAATACAAATACAACGACCAATGTATATAACAGTAAATAATTTGGTTTTGGGTTTTGATTGTTTGTGTTTTTTTTTTGGTGCAAGTGATACCTGGGATGAAGAATCAAGGAGATGCTAAAGTTAACATTTTCCTAAGAGTTTTCTATAAGGTATAAATCTTCATTTATACAAGTTGAAAAGCATGCTATATATACCTATCTAACTAAAGGTTCCAAGTTGTCTCACACTTTTCAGTTTTTCATAGTATCATATGCTTAGAAAATCTAGAATTAAATGTGGTTGCTAATTCATATTCAGCCACTCATATATATAATCTAAGTTCTCGCTCATTAGAGACAACAAACATAGACTACAAGATTGGCTAAATGCCTACAAAACAGCTAGAAAATCTAGAATTCAATGTGGGTACTATTGAAGGAATCAGTCCCTTTTAACCCGGACTCACACCCACTGTCACACCAATCAAAATGGCCAAATGGGTTTAAATGCTCGTATATTAAAAGATGGGAAACTGATTACTGGTACAACTTTTACAAAGCAAACTACTCTATTTATAAAGTAAAGTAAACAACTAAAACATGCAACCTGAATGCATATAAAATGCCTACAAACTAGCTAGTAGTGCCCACGGCTAATTAGCTAGTAGTGGTAAATATGATCCGCTGACCCGCTGATCCAAGACCGATAACCCGACTTGACCCGGCTTGATCCATCAAGATTACCCAACAACTATTGACAAAAAAATTTGTACATGTAATATACATTTAAGCTCACTTCCGAAATTAAGTACTAACATGAAAATTTTCTAAGACGAATTCCTGGATAGGTTCATATTGTGAAAAACATGAAGCGTCACTCATCATAGAAAACAGATTTTGTTTATTGTTAATTATCATTGAAATCGTAATGTGCCAAACAGATTTCGTCAAGACGGGTCTAGTTATACTTTTCTAAACCTTTTGGTAATTTCTCTCTTGAACAGTTTACTGCAGCATTTTGGAGCGTCCTTCACTACATGGGTATGCTATGCATTCATCACTACATTTGTTATGGTTAATTGGATATGTATCATCTTTAACTTTAATCTCATTCTTGTTTTGTTACTGTAGCTCCAACAATCAAGAAGATCCATGACATTAAAGTGAACAATAATCTCAGTAATCTACTTGTCAAACGTATCTGCAAAATTGTTATAGATAAGGCTGATCACAGCATAGCGGTGAAGATTTTAGGACCTGCGATAGGTGCAGCAGTCACATATGGGACTCATGAACTTGTTGAGGAATGCATAGTAACCTACCCGGGCATAATTTGGTGCAATTTTGGAGGGTTTTTTTTGTTCCTTGCAGCCATCAAGCAACGCCAAGAACGAGTATACAATCTTGCGTATCAAATGTCTGCCCACAAAGTCTTAGCAGCTGAAGAATATATCAGTTCAGAAAGGGAGACTGCACTCCATATCGCAGCAAAGTTGGCACCAGCTCATCGGCTTAATGTTGTGACAGGTGCAGCATTGCAAATGCAGCGTGAGCTTCAATGGTTTCAGGTAATTATAGTTAAGTCATGAACTCATAATATGACAATATTGCTGCCGTCCCTTAGAAGAGAAACAGCTGCCGCATTCTAAGGGATGACATACTTTGTTCTTTCATATCTCATCTAAGAAGTTTAAGATTTAATTTCAAGCAATTTCACCTTTGTGAAAGGCTGATGCATCAAAATTTAACCAGCTTTGCTTCAACTAACTAGATTTTTTTACAAATAAAACACATGGAAGTCTTTTTTTTTTGAACGGCAATTGTGGCTACATGGCCCCTAGCCCAGAAGGCGTAGCGAGCCCACACAACCAGGTTGGTCCAGCCCAGAAGGCAATGGCACTCATCCCTTTACGCACGCTGGAGGAAACCCATATCGCCCTAGACAAGACTCGAACTTGAGACCTTGCCTAGGAGGGTAAAACCTCCATACCGTAAGACCTGAGGCCCGTTTTTTTTTTTTTTTTTTTTTTTTTTTTTTTTTTTTTTTCACAGTAATATTTTGGATGACGGATTTCGAATGCCACACGAGCTGAATGATAGGAAAAAGTCAAAATGGTTAAATGTTTATATTTTTATCTGGTTACGGTCTTCGTTACTTTATATAAATTTTTTGCAAGTTGATTGTCCTAAACTAAAATTCTATAAATTTTGATGTTTATTGAGTCTAAAAGAAGTTGGTTAACTAAAACAGAAATTTTATAAAGTTGGTAATGACCTCATGATATTAGGCAAACACAGAGGTAATGAAACATATTAAGAATGTGAAAGACGTTTGCTAGACCCTAGCATTTCTCTACAAGAATACACCCAAACTTACTGCATGTTTATTCATATCACATATGGCTATATATAGCCTTCTGAATACAAAACATGTAACAGAAACCTAGGACTGAAATACTACCCCTTTGACCCACTCTCCCCACACAGTGGCGGATCCAGAATTTTGGCTTAGGGTATGCACTATTTTACTTGAGTTATAACATAAATTTTTTATTTTGGGTTGCATTTTTTGGGGTCGGGTTTTTTAGGGTCAAGATACGGAGTGATTATTTCTTTTGTTGGATTCGATTTATTAGAGTTGATTTGGTTTATTGAATTCGGGTTATACGATACTGATTTTTTTTTTTTTTTTTTTAATCCAATAAGAGAAAAGTAAAATTTAGCTAATATTTTGGAATAACCTAAATCAATGCTAACTTGGTATTTTTATTGGAACATACACAATTCCATATCTAAAAATTCTATAAACAACTTCAGAAACATGTAGATTAAAACCTTCACATAGAGTAGTTTCCCAAGTTAACAAAAGAACAAAATAAATATTGAACTGAGAATATATTAATTCTTCAACTGTAAATGAAATGCTCAAATGAGGGCCAGGAAAAAAGATACGAGTATAACACATTGACCAATGACCATATAACCTTCTTCTTCTTCAGTATGCCTCCGACAACCTGGTAGAACTTCCACTCTGTGTTTTCTTTTTCGGATTCTTCTTTTTGAATTCGTGGGTATGCATTGAAAATTTTAGAGCATTTCAAAGGGTGTGCACTCATAAATTTGTAGTGCATTTTGTACTAACTTTTGGAAAAAAAGATTTTTTACATTACTAAGAATTTAGATAGGGTATGCACGTGCATACCCTCTCTTCAAGCTAGATCCGCCCCTGTACCCGCATGCATTTGTCCAACGTACATGTCCATGGAATCCAGTCAAATAGACTACTAATTCTAACCATTAAACAATTTACTAAAACATAAATACTTATTAAATCAACTATCAAAGTTACCCATGCATACGTGAACCTAGTATATGAACGATTAACCCAACAACATATACCATTGCATTGTTGTGCAGGAAGTCAAAAAGTTTGTTCGTCCCTCCTACAGTGAAATGTTTAACATACATTGGAAAACCCCAAGAATGCTTTTCACAGATGAACATAAAGACTTACTTAAAGAAGGCCAACAGTGGATGAAAGACACGGCAACTTCATGTACCGTTGTAGCAGCACTCATAGTCACAATCACATTTGCAGCTGCAATAACAATCCCTGGTGATTATAAAGATGATGGAAAACCTGTATTCCTAAATGAAAGAGCATTTATGCTTTTTATGACATCAGACGCCATTGCATTATTTTCATCATCTACTTCATTATTGATGTTTTTAGGAATACTTACTTCACGCTATGCAGAAGTTGACTTTCTTTACAACTTGCCAAAGAGATTGATTATTGGACTTGCGTCCTTATTCTTGTCAATAGCGGCTACTATGATAGCATTTGGTGCAACTCTTGCACTTTTGCTTCATGATAAAGTGACATGGATTGCAGCTCCAGTTGTTATGATAACAAGCATTCCTGTGGGTTTGTATGCCTTGTTGCAGTTTCCTCTACTCGTTGAGATAGTCTTGTCTACTTACGGACCAAGCATTTTTCGCAAACAGAGCAGTCGAATGATCCATTAGGCTGGGCGCACTAATGTCGGTTGAGTGAGGGTAGATCAACGTCAGAGGAGGTCGCCCTTAGTGCAGCCATTTGGGTCGTCGAATGTCAGAGGTGATTTGGGTCGAGATCACAACCAAGGTCGTGTATGTGTTTGTGTGTGGTTTAATTAAATTAAATTGTATTTTTGTGAGGTATATTTTTTGTAGTGTAGGTTGTTTTGATGTGGTAAAAAGTCGTCGGAGAGAGAAAGCTCATGTGGCAGGAAAAGTGAATGTCGCTAGGGTCACGACACGAGTATGCCCAGCCTAAAGCCCGTGTCAACTTATGTGTGTGTCGTGTGTCTTTGTAATAATAGATGTTGCCGTGCATTTTAGCCTAAATAATTATGTCGTTTTCCTTTGAAATGTCATTTGTGTTTGAAATAATATGTACTAGAGTAAATTTCACCGACCATCCCTGAAGTTGACCATATTCGCCCATTTGGTCCCTCGTTTGGATTTTGTGGCGAACTGGTCCCTGATGTTCCTAAACGGTGCGTGTTTGGTCCCTCGCACCCCCTTATGGCTAACTGGCTTTATCTTTCCACGTTAGTTGACTAGTCAACGAGGTATTTTTGTCTTTTTAGGGTACAATTAATTGCCCATCAAACACCCCTTCTTCAACCTCTTCACCACCATCATCACAGCCACCACCATCACTGCCACCACCCACCACCATCACTGCCCCTCTACAAGGCTACTCTTGAACCCTTTTTTTTTTTTTTTTTTTTAAAAGGATTATACCCGGTGAATATATTAATAAAATAGAATTGAGTACATGAGGGGAATGGTCATGAGCCATTCCAAAAACTACGTGCTTCGAACATGCTCAAAAAACACGACAACCAACTAATTAGAAGACAATAACTGGAAAAAAAACAAGATAACACTAGCTTCTAATTAAACGTCAACAATAAAAAATAAAGGAAACTCAATCGGCTGGAAGATTCCATGTAGCCTTGAGCTTAGCCACTCTAGCATTCCTCTTGAACTTGATTGTCCCAAGTTTAAGTCTAACTTTGTCAAGAATGACACTAGCCAACTGCTCCACACTTCTAGAACCAGTCGCGTGTAATCTTTTGTTCCGCTCTTGCCAAATATAATATGACGTTGCAGCTATAAGTAAACGCCCCACAATACATAAAGCATTGTTCTTCCTAGCAATTGGTAGAATCCATCCCATAAATATGGGACCCAATTGGAATTTCAGCTTTGTCCACTACGACATTCTAGACTTGGGAAGAGAAATTACATGCAAAAAACAGATGATCATGAGAGTCTTGCTCAACCTTACAAAGAGGGCATCGAAGATAGGTTTGTTAGATTACATAATTCCCCGTAAGAAATACGTTTTATTGATACGATATATATAGAGTCAATACATTATGAAACCCTAATGGACCCAACCCCACATACCGGGCTTGGGCCTTATTTATCATTTAATACTCCCCCGCAGTCCGAGCGGCGAAATCGCGAAAGCTCGGACTAGAGTAGTAAACTATAAAAGAAAAGAAAACATCAACATAATAAAAAACATAAATTTAGTCGACTCATAACAAAACCGTACCAACGGTCGACTTTAGTCGACTGGTACCAACGGTCGGCTAAGTCGACTGGTAACAACACCGTACCAACGGTCGACTTTAGGGACTGGTACCAACGGTCAACTTTAATCGACTGGTAACAATGTCGTACGAACAATCAACTAAAAAACAAAAGATAAAACAACTATTAACTTCTTCTTTTTTTTCGTGAACAATAACTTTCAAATCTAAAACCACAAACTAATAGATGACCTGCATGAATTCCCATGTTGACCATATGTAAGCATATGCTAACCGACCCACTATCTTTTATCACCCAATCATTAGATATTACATTCGATCAATTCAATGGAAATTTCGTGAAAGACCAAACAATACACGAATTAACAGTCGGCGGCAAGAAGTGTTAACATGCGAACATTTTTTTTTAGAAGGAAAAATAGCGGCGGCTAGGGTTTGACGGGGTGCAAAGGAGGCGACTCAACTTAGCCACCTAGGTCTGAGGATCAGACCCGCTCCGATACCAGATTACATAATTCCCCATAAGTGATACGTTTTATTGATACGATATATATATAGTCAATACATTATGAAATCCTAATGGACCCAACCCCACATACCGGGCTTGGGCCTTATTTATCATCTAATAAGGTTAAGTCTACTCTTGAACATTTAGTCATCCAATAATCAAGCTTTTGAACAATTAATAATCATACTCGGTAATAATCACAATCAAAACAATGATAGTATATTTTAATGCATGATGCATCAGATAATCAGACAATACTCCATAGTCTGCCACTCAATCAAGTATTAAAGTTACAACATATGCTTTCTATAGTAGCATGAAAATCTTACATTGACTTAACACAAGTCAACTCAACCTGACCCATCATAACTTTTCAGAAAGAAAAAAAAATTACCCGTTTCAACTTTCACACAAATCCACCATTAGCACGAACAACTTGACCATTAACCCAGTCACCACCATCACTAGCCAAAAAGCCGACCAAAGGGGCAACATCCTCCGGTACCCCTAATAGCCCCAACGGAATCTGCTCAGTCACCTTATTCACCATTTCCTCAGTTTTACCTTCATAAAACAATTCAGTCGCTATAAATCTTTTTCATATTTTCTCTTTTCGTTTCCATATTTATCTCATCAGATTGGAAAATTGTTGGCGTAGGTGTCCGAAGGACCTTCGCCGAACAGAACGAAAATCTGGAACACTCGACATATCTGATGGATTCGACAAGTCCGAAGGAACTTCTCCTTCGGACTAACGTTAACTACTTAACCCAAGGAAAAATAGTACACAAGGTACATGATAGTGGGATAAAGCGAACGACAAGGAAAGTGTACAAACCCGAAAAACATGTACAAACGGTCGGCAAGGACAAGCATGCCTCACCTATATAAAGAGGAGAAATCTTCACCCTTGGGTAACGCATTCTTTCTCACTCTAAATACTTTTCTACTTTATCTCTCTAAAAAACACATACTTACTCTCACGCCGGAGGTTGGTCCTGGGTAAAAACCCGAGACGAGACTAACGGACGTGTCTGTTTTGCAGATATACGAAGGTCATTAAGGATCACCTTGCGTAACCGAAGAACTTCCGAAGGACCTGCAACAGTCCGGAGGAATCCTCCCGCTTGTCTGAGGTAGTCTCGAGATTTTACCTCAACAAATTGGCGCCTTCCGTGGGACCCGTTGTTCACTCTACCGTAGCTAGAAAATGACGAAGCCCCCAATAGAAACACCAGAAGGCAGCGGCATAAGCAAAGATAACAACCAAGGCAGCCTAGACCTAATACACAGTCACATCACCGCATTGAAAGCCCTTATCCGGGAACACAATACCGGAGGGGGAACGCCCATACAGCCTATCCGACTTGACTTTGATGAACCGGAAAGACTCAGCAACTTCATGTACCGTGGTAGCTGCACTCATAGCCACAATCACATTTGCAGCTGCAATAAAAGTCCCTGGTGAATATAAAGATGATGGAAAACCTCTATTTCTAAATTAATGAAAGAGCATTTAATCTTTTTATAGTATCGGACGCCATTGCATTACTTTCTGTTGGAATTATGATATCATGACAATCATATAAAATAAGCCAAACACATCAAGTGAGCATAGCGGAAACAATTATAACAAGATCAAATAACATGTAATTAATTAATCAATATTTAAATAGTAAACATACCTTGATGATTCTAGCCCGAACAAGAATCAATGCAATCTTCCGGAACCAAGAACCCTAATTAGGGTTTATGTGGATTATAAGAATTACCTCTTACCTTTTTGTAATTCAATCCAAAAATCAAACAATAATGTGTTTGAATCACGTTCTTGTACACACGTACTAATTCAAGAAAAAGTTTATGCAAGTAAATTAAACACAAAACTTTGTTTGATCTATAAAATCAAATCCCTTAAGGGATAAGTTTGATGGATCGATTATGAGACAAAGAAGAGGAGAGAAAACACCAAGATGTGTGTGTACAAGTTATGAGAAAATAATACATCTTGGGTTTGTTTATATACTAATTGAAACTTGGAGCTCAAGGCACATAAGGAGGTGGGAACCTTCCTTGGCCGATCGGTGTAGGACTCCCCTAGGGGATTCCGGAACCTTCTCTTGTTTCCAAATATTCAATAGTATTACTTTCCTAATCTTCGTCTAATGGTCATTAGTCATTACTCATTAAATACTAATGATCATTACTAGTTTTGTGTTTATTAATAATTACTTATAACATTTATAAATAATTATTTCTTTTACTCTTCATACGTATTGTGTGCAATCCCGTGATCTCGAGTTCGATCCTAACATACGTCTACTAAAATAATGTCCATATTCTAACAGCTCCCACTTGGACATATTTTAATAGTGTAATCACATCGGTTAGCGTCTTGCAACACGCCGATGCCTCTAGTACGATCTCGAGTAAGGCTCCTGGAAAAACCTTTTAATGATTTCTCATTATTATTATCCTTTTGTTTCTAATACCATGTTAATAAGGATATGGATTAAAGTCATTCCTTAATTAACCATTCTGTTTCTCGTTGTTTATGATTGATCAAGATTACCAAATCTTCTGAACATATTCAGGGGAGATATTGGGTACGGCCGTACATGCATCTTACCAACCCTGCGAGGGGCCCAGCAGTATTAAACTCCAAAAATAAATTTGAAGGAACAAATTCTATCTTGACTACAAGCAAAACCCACAAACTTTGTAACACTTTCGAAAACAACCCTTATGACTACCAGTTACGTATAGCGTTAAGTTGTTCCACAAAAATGTACTACATTCATGACACTTATCTTGCATCTCAAGTCTGAGGATAACTTCTCATGATTTACTTAATGACTAGATCCATAAAGTAACATCATGTAGTTGGGATAAGTCCTATATTCGATATCATTGAATATCATCTGAAATGGCATGACTACGCATCAATATACTTTAAGTATATTATACCAACCTTCAGATTTGTCTTGATTTAATAATATTCCCATATTATTAACTGACAACGGACAATTTAGAATAACCTTTATTCATGGATTTAAACATACAAATATAGGATACAATATATTATAAATTAAACATACCATGTATTTAAATTTATTATAATAATTGTTTAACATCCCTTATCTAAATACTAAATAGATCAATGCATGATAACTCTTGTTGATGAATTATGTCTCAAGCAATGACATTCATACTTGTTGACAAGATATAAATCATCCAACTTTGATCTATCGGAATTTTAAGAATACTTATTTCAAGAATTCAACTATTGAAATTCTTATATGTGCATAGTCAACTATTTTGATAATGCCATATTTCATAAAAATGTGAGACATCCTTAACCACCAATTTATGATAATTAAACTTCCAAACATTTTAAAGTTTAAAGTATTCTTATTCTCTTAATGTATAATGCAACTATGCTCTTATTAAGCATAACTAGTAATAGCCAAGGATGAAATCCTTACCATAACTAGTATTGAGTGTCATCTCAATTTCAATAGCATTATTGTATACAAACAACAATATGCTTTTAAAACCTTCCATAAACATTAATATCTATAGTGTAATGTTTGATGCCCTTGAACCTTTCAAGTTTGTTGGCTAAGACAATTTTCACAACAATTGAAAAATTGTTCATATATAGAATTTGGAAGCTGTTGCAGATTTTAGGATGTGATTCTATAATCAAACATATTCTTTTAGAATATTACACAAGTTATCTAATAACTTTTTAATTAGATATTAATACTGCAAAATCATCTTGTAATTAAGCATGATACAACAAAACATGATATGCATGAAAAATCTTTGAGTCATACTTAGATTTTATTCATGTTATACATATCCATTTAGACAATCTAAATGATATATCATGTTATATTAGATTCATTTACCGCACATGTTTCAACAATAAACATTCATTCCAAGGTTGTATGTCTTATTTCCTAAATCTTACAAGTAAAGTTTCATTCCATTCTAAGACTTAACATTTACTCATATGGAATGTTACTTTTTATATGTTCTACAACATATATGATTTAAGAAATTAAACATAATACTCCCACTAGCTTTTAGGAATACTTTGAAATTATCTTATTTCAATTATAAATCAAAACATGAATTTAATAATTAAAAATAAGAGTAATCTTCTAGATGCATGCATTTATCCATCCATGGATTATTGCATCATGTACACTTTCAAAAATTTATTTGAATTCATAAACTCCTTTTGATTACTTATCGTCCTCGCTCAAGTAATCACTCAAGAAAGAGTTTTGATATTCCAATGTCAATTTCATAAATGTGACATCATAATCTTTATATATATATATTTAATGTATTTATAAAAGAATATTTAATCATAGTTAATTGCTTAAGTGTGATTAATAATCTTGTCATAAAACATGCATTAAATACGTACACAATATTGTCCATATGATTTCTATACAAAGATTTAAACCACAAGGGTTATCTTATCTTTGAAGAAACTCATCTTCATTTACTAGTCTAACTATTAAAATAAACCAAATTTCTAAAATTGATTATCTTTATGGACAGCATCTTAATCATTCATATCATGTATACTTTACCCAATTTCATATTTGGTAATGTATCATAATGATTATCAGGTTTACAATAATCCTGTAAATCATAGCCCTCAGCATATTAATCAAATATCTGAGATATATTGCTATTCTATGAATGATAATTCCATCATCTTGAAATTTAACATTTAAATGTCAAACTTTATTATCATATTGAGATTTAACATTCAAATGTCAAACTTCATCATGATATTTACTAGTGTATTTTATTAGAAGATTATGTATCTTGCAATTTTATCTTTTAAAGATCAAAACTCCCACTTGCTTTTAGTAATTTAAAGACTATCTTTAAATACTTAGCAAATAAAGCAACAATACAATGTTCTCTTTTGGGATATTGCAAATACATATTGACAGTTCCTGACTTTACTTTGTTAATAACCTCTTCATAAGCAGTTAAACAAATTTAGAACCTCAATTTAAGACTTAATGTAATTTATCACATTCATCATATTCCATAATATGATAATGTCTTATTAATCTTCTATGTTGGAGTTTTATTAAATATGTCCAAGCCATACTTAATATTCTTAACCTTGATCACTTTTGGAAGAAAAGAAATCATAGTTATCTTTAATCAAACAATCTAACAAGAGTTTGATTTTCCTAACTGAACATACCATAAACATTTGGTATTTAATTAGTTTTAATATTGTAAGACAATCTAACAATATTTGAGATAACCATATTTCTCTTGGCTTGTCTATTTACCAACTAAGCCATTTTAATGGTATAATAGTATTTTCAAGCCAATTGCATGCTTTATAACACAAGTACTTTTTACAAAGTCACTTCATGTCCATGTCTCTACAAGAAAACATAAACTGTTATAATCCCACTAACGTTATAAGTCATTTAACAATTTAATGACTTCATGTATATGTCTTAATTAAAAAACATAACAAGATAACGTCTTACTTTATTATAAGTCTTGTAACAATTAAAAAGACTTTATGTTTATATCTTTACAATGAAACATAAACATGTTTGACTAAAGTAATTATGAACACCATCTCTTGGTTTCAATAGTAATTTCAAGTTAATTTATTACTTCACAATAATGTAAATAACATTATTTCTTCATTTATTTATGTCATTCCAAGAACACATAAATATTCAGATTGAAGCAGCATTAGATTACTTTTATTATTTTATGTCATTCCATGAATTCATAAATATAAAAATTAAAGTAGTCTTAAAATCATATTGACACATGTTCTAATAGGTATCTAATTTAGAAACTGCAAATTCTCATAGTTCAATTACATCAGTTGATCTGCTAGTAATGAAAATATGAAATTCACCTTGATGTTGCAATCTAGCTAAGCTTTCACATAACGTAAATTGTAACACCAAGTGTTTCTTGAATTAGCCTAGTATAATTCATATCAGAACATTATTCTAATTTAGAAACTGCAAATTCTCATAGTTCAATTACATCAGTTGATCTGCTAGTAATGAAATATGAAATTCACCTTATTGTTGCAATCTAGCTAAGCTCTCACATAACATAATTTGTAGCACCAAGTGTTTCTAGAATTAATATTAGAACATTATTCTCTTATCTTGTAGTCAAGAGAATCCATTAAATCATATCTTTATGAGTTGTTTCTTGCACACATTAAAGATAACATTTCTCCCACTTGTGCATGGAACAACCTCATATATTTAATAAACAACACGCCATGCATTTGTTTATGTGATAAATATGATTGTGTCATAGATTTTAGCATAACAAGTAGATGTAGAACAACAATGTCTAGTAAGGAAACGTACAAGACTATCCTTAAAAGTATGAGTGTCTACACTTGGAAAGTAATTATCTTTAGCTACCAAGATGTCAAAGCTTGTAACTCCCACTGAATTAAAGATCATTACAATAATTCCTTATTCAGTAATAAGTACACAATACTCCCACTGAATATGACAACATTGTAAATGTTTCATATCCAGTGAAATAAAATAGTGTGCTTCTAACTTTCCTACACCTTTAAATGTCCATACGTAACAATTACTTATGCACTAAAGAGTGTATTCTACTACGTAAATGATGGACTATCCACCAAATGTTGTTAACTTGAAAAATTGGGCATGCAATTTCTTTCTTAATAGGTCTACCATCCTACAGTGTATATAGCACCTTTAATATAGTCAAAACAACTAGATGAATAAACTAGTTTGTCTTTTACCATTTTGCGGTAATAAGTCTAGCTTCTAAATATAATAACTCATAAAATGTCATACATAATTTTCTGTTAACCAAAAATCATATTTGTTACTAAGAATTTAATCACCGAATGAGGATGATTAAATCCTTATGGAAAATATGCACAAATTTCTTAACTATTAAAAATTTGCTTTGAGTTATATTAGAATTTAGACATATCTAATATTCCTATTATCCTTTCTCATTCATGAAAAGGAATAGGATTGTGTCTCACTCTTCTTTCATAGAAAGGAGACTTCTTTTGTCTTTTAAGTAAATTATTCTTAATCAAACATTTGTTTGAAAACAGAACTAGATCAATTTACCAAAGCCCAAAATACGTTTACGGTTTGAACGTTGCATTAATACATTAAAACGAATTCAAAATTCAATTTTAGTATTTTCGATAATTAGGTCTTTAAGAAAATAAAATACCCATAGGTAAATATATTCATATAAACCATAGTATTTTCTTAAAGCTAGGATCCTAATTGACATAGTACCATTACATCAGTTGATCTGCTAGTAATGATAGTATTCAACAAGGTAATTGTCGAACAATAATTGCCAATATCATATTGCAATTCCTAGATTTATGGGATTTACTTTCACAAAAACTTTTGCAAAGTAAGCATGTTTCATCCCCATCTAATGCCTTGAGTCCAAGATCTTACTTCCTACTCAATTTAAGTCGTCTAACTTAAAAACTGCAAACTCATAAATCCATCACATCAGTTGATCTGCTAGCAATGAATTTATAAAATTTACCTCTCCATTGCAATCTCGCCAAGTTCTCACATGACGTAAATTACAACTTCAAGTGTTCTTAATTAGATGGCATTCGACTTAATTTTATAAGGGTATTTATTTTGACATGTGATCAAAATAATGTATGAAGAAGCATGCATACAACTTCATAACATTGGTTTTATAAAACAATTTTAATTACCAATTGACCAAGAGTAAATATCAAAGATTTGATTGAGGTATCGGGTTCACCAATTAAAGAATTACCAAAAATTATCGTCCACTAAATGTGGAATTGTGGTTAATTCACCCTTAAGACGACAGTGTATGTATATAGTGATATAGGTAAGTCTAGAGTCGGCAACCAGGCAGTTGTAGAGAACCGGTAGGTGCATGAGCTTTAAAAACCCCTCTCTACAAGTACGTTGGATGACAACCTTCGGTCTGCCTTTCGCACATTATGTACAAAAACATCAATCAACCAACCCTTTGAAATTTTGACTCTTAAAACCAAACGAATTTCGCCATTTATTTAGTCCATATTATTTTTCTATTCAAAAATTACCCTTTATCGTTTATAAACATGTCTAACACAATAATAAATAAAAACAAGTAATATGTAATAAAAAAATAAAACAACCAAATAAACATATACATAATCATAACAATTAAATATGTATAAACATGTAGCCTCATGCAAATCTTATTCAATAGTCCTATTAATAATCAATTCTAGGTGTATAATGTATTTATTCAATTAAGGCTTTCTTCTTCTAGGAAAAAGAGCCACATATATCGATAAATCGATTGCGTAAGCCAAAACTAAACAAATACCACATAGCACATAATTGATTACTTAATAATGGAGTCTTCCCGAATTCGACATCTATTAATAAATTTACATGTTCATGAATTTAAACAATTTAAATATCCACAAAATAAAATCCATGCAAATATGCACTTTTCATGGATTATGCTTAACAATTAACAAATAGCACCAATATCGTTTACTAAAACGCATAACCAATTACATGACATCCTAGGGTTTGTAATCATATTAAAAAAAATCAAAACCAAAACCCTAAAACCCTTTAAGGTCTAAATCGACCCATAAAAAAAAGTTAGGGTTAGGAATCAATAAACCCTAAAAAATCATGTAACTAAACGAATCAAGATTCAATTTTTATATGTTTCGATAATTAATTACACATTATAACGGCTCTAGATGCCACTGTTGGAATTATGATATCAATATTTAAATAGTAAACATACCTTGATGATTCTAGCCTGAACAAGAATCAATGCAATCTTCCGGAACCAAGAACCCTAATTAGGGTTTATGTGGATTATAAGAATTACCCCTTACCTTTTTGTAATTCAATCCAAGAATCAAACAATAATGTGTTTGAATCACGTTCTTGTACACACGTACTAATTCAAGAAAAAGTTTATGCAAGTAAATTAAACACAAAACTTTGTTTGATCTATAAAATCAAATCCCTTAAGGGATAAGTTTGATGGATCGATTATGAGACAAAGAAGAGGAGAGAAAACACCAAGATGTGTGTGTACAAGTTATGAGAAAATAATACATCTTGGGTTTGTTTATATACTAATTGAAACTTGGAGCTCAAGGCACATAAGGAGGTGGGAACCTTCCTTGGCCGATCGGTGTAGGACTCCCCTAGGGGATTCCGGAACCTTCTCTTGTTTCCAAATATTCAATAGTATTACTTTCCTAATCTTCGTCTAATGGTCATTAGTCATTACTCATTAAATACTAATGATCATTACTAGTTTTGTGTTTATTAATAATTACTTATAACATTTATAAATAATTATTTCTTTTACTCTTCATACGTATTGTGTGCAATCCCGTGATCTCGAGTTCGATCCTAACATACGTCTACTAAAATAATGTCCATATTCTAACACTTTCATCATGTGCTTCATTGCTTATATTTTTGAGAATACTTATTTCAGCCTATGAAGAAGTTGACTTCCTTCACATCTTGCCAAAGAGATTGATTATTGGACTTCATTCCTTATTCTTGTCAATAGCGGCTACCATGATAGCATTTGGTGCAACTCTTGCACTTTTGCTCCATCATAAAGTGACATGGATTGCAGTTCCAGTTATTTTGATAACAAGCATTCCTGTAGGTTTGTATGTCTTGCTTCAATTTCCTCTAATAATTGAGATGGTCAGGTCCACTTACGGACCAAGCATTTTTCGCAAGCAGAGCAGTCGAGTGATTTATTAAGCCCCTGTCAACTTATGTGTCTTTGTAATAATAGATGTTGCCATGCATTTTAGGCCAAATAATTCTGACGTTTTCTTTTGAAATGTCAGTTGTGTTTGAAATAATTTGTTCTATCTTTATGAGCTGCTCAAAGGTAACTACACATTTTCAATGTTCAACAACGAGCGAATTTAAATGTTGATGATTTACATGAAAATAGTAAGCATTTATATTCCTGTGGTCAAGAACACTTAAGTCTGGTAAGACTTCAGTGGATGATTACAAACATACATTAGCAGGCTCAAAACCACATGATACCAAGATTGTATATGCTTATAAGTTATAAGAGAAATTAAGTAACAGAGATGTACCAAAGATGGCAGCATGGTAATTAAGTATTATATGCCAACATCCATTGCTGGCCTTCTTCGAGTACGTCTTGATGAACTTCACTGAAAACCGTTCTACGAGTTTTCACGTTCATGATTAAAGCTTGGTTACACAAGGCTCCACAAAACTTTCTACTTCGTGCATAAATTAAGATGCATGTTATGCACCGATAGGTATGTGAAGTGAAGGATATTTTTTTTTTTAAGTTTTAACATATGGACTAAGCATTTTAACATATGGACTGATCATACTAGTGAGGATATCCTTAAGCACATTTTTACATAGTGGTTGAAGGCAAACGGGCAACAAGCTGCGCCGCTAGCCCTTTTTGGATTGCAAAGCTAACTCTTTTGAAAACTACATTTGTGGATCTATGCGTCATAACATTACTGTTCATAACTCGTTGGACTCTGTTGAGTAGTTCTACCGCCTCAGGTGCAAGGAAACCAAATGTATCAAACGCGAAAGGAATAAACACGTGTTGATTTTCAATGCATGCTTTCTCGTGTTTTGTCACTTTGCACGAGGCGGCTTTCAAAGTGGCATGTCCGGCTGTAAAACCCCGACTACTCAACCCCACGAGATCATCCTTAATTAAGCACATTTAGTAGGCACATGTCATTTTCCATATAATATTACTGCACATATATATACCCTTTTTAATCCACTAAATCCATATATCCATATGGAATCTTAAGAAGCATGCAAATTAAGGATATGGAACAAGTTGAATTTCTATGAGCTTGAACTTAGATATGATCTCAGATCATTGCTGTTGAGTCTTTATTGAGATCAGATGAGTACTTGAGCACACAAAACGAATCCTTATCGAATTTCTTTTTGGTCTTATTGGAATGTAGTCATAGTATATGTTTCCTAGCTATTCGTATAAGGAACAATACATTATTCATTTGTAAACTTTTGATTAATCCAAACATATAGAATAATCAAGCTCAAAAGTATTTAACTGTTTGTGGGTACTAGTAAAGAAAATAGAGGTATTTGAGACAATGACTCATTAACACAAAAGTAATAGTTTAAAATAAAATTTTAAAAAGAAACTGAGTAATTTAACGAGTTTAGTAAGTTGTTTGCAGGGCCCGTCCTGAGTTTTTGCATGCCCTGGGCGAGATCATAGAATAATGCCCTTTACTAAGGGGGTGTCTGTTTAAGCTTTAATGTGGGCTTATGCGCTAGGCTTATATTTTATAAGCCTCAACTTTTCGGCTTATTTTGAGATTTATGGGCTTATATAAGTTTATCATATCGTAATAAACTTAGATAAGCTCACAAGTCTTAAAATGGGCCGAAAAATTAGAACTTATGAATATAAGCCGAAAAACAAATAAGTTCATAAGCAACATATAAACTTAAACAAACACCCCCTAAATGTTGTAAACAAACGACACAATATCTTTTTGAGGTTTGATTTATAAACAAAGCTCGTGTATTAACTTAACATTTTCTTAGACAACTATCTAGTTTATTTAATTTACTTTGTAGGTTGATTCAAGTGCATTATAAGTTTATAATAACACAAAAAATGAAATTAAAAAAAAAAATGAATAATTTTGTGCCAGATTTGAAATTATTATATGAATAAAGTAGAAAACATGCTATAGTTAATACTAGTTATAATGCCCGCGCATGCGCGGATTTTTTTTTAAAATTTTTTTGAATCACATATTTTTATTTATTAAAAAACAAATAATTTAACTTTTTTATTTATTTATTTATGATGTTTAATTATAGTTTTTTATTATTAAAGATAATTATTTAAAAAATTTAATCCTATTGTTAATTGCATCTTATATATATTTTTTATTTATCTTCTACTTATGTTATGGATACATATAAAATGTTACCTAATAAGAAAATAATCTTTTTTTTAAATAAAATTATTATTAAATAAGGTATGATTTGATTATTTGAAATGAAAAAGTCCCACTTGGGATTTTGTTTCATTATAAAAAAGATTAATAGTATATATATTTTTTTTAGCTAAATAGCTTATTTTATTTGTGATAAAACTGAAAAAGTTAAATCAAACATTTTATATTAATATGGTCCAACTTTTACAATGTAAAAAGATAATATAGATAATAGATCAAGGGATACATGTGTTCAAACGAGAATTGAAATCTAAGAATTATTTAAACTAGGAGGTCTAAAATGCAAACTTAATTGAAAATTGGAGGTGTTTTTTAGAAATAACCAATTGAAAATGGGGAAATGATATTAAAAGGTATTATACTTACCACAAATTCATCGAATGGGTAGTGAACTAAAAAAATTGACTTTTGGCACTATTAACTTGTCTTTTTTTCTTTTTGTGGGTATTTTGTAAAAATTTTGGACAATTTTGCCCCTCATAGCTAATACAAATTTTTTTTTCCCGAAGGGCAAAATTGTCCAAAAATTTTACAAAATACCCTAAAGATGATGAATTTGAAAGAAAATTACCCTTAAAATGAAAAAAAAATAGTTCACTACCCATTCGATGAATTTGTGGCAAGTATATTACCTTTTAATATCATTTGCCCATTGAAAATTGCTATGTTTACGTTTAACATAAAATTGGTTGCTAAAATCAGAAAAACATGTAAATTAGCGTAACTATTAAACTCCGTATTCGAAGAGAAAGTCATAAAACACCTTATGCTATGGAGTAACTAATAGGTTAAGAATAAAGTAAAGAAAAGTTGGAAGATATTAAAAGGGCAAATAATAAAAAAGGTAATATACTTGTCACAATTTCATCGAATGGGTAGTGAACTATTTTTTTTTTTCAGGGTAATTTTCTTTCAAAATCATCATCGTTAGGGCATTTTGTAAAAAATTTGGACAATTTTGCCCCTCATAGCTAATACAAATATTTTTTTCCCGAAGGGCAAAATTGTCCAAAAATTTTGCAAAATACCCTAAAGATGATGAATTTGAAAGAAAATTACCCTCAAAATGAAAAAAAATAGTTCACTACCCATTCAATGAATTTGTGACAATAATATCATTTGCCCATATTAAAACAATAAGTAAAGAATTATTAGAAAATTCTTAAAATCGTGAATGCACAACACAATGTGACTCACATGAGATAATTTCTTCACAAGCTAACGAAGTGCAAGTAGCTAGCAAGACATATACTTGTTCAAAAGAATCACACATTAAAACGACATGTAAAATACCATCCGTTTAAAATAGATTTATTTGATAACGATGATTATATTTGTAAATGATCGATCGGATGGTAACGATCTTAATAACATTTGTTTTTTGTGTTAAGCCCTACAAGATAGTTTAACGCCTGGAATAGATCATAAACAACTCGAGATTATGGATACTTGTCGATGTTATTATGAATATAAATGTTCTTAAAGAGTCTATGTCTTCTTATCGGTTGACTAATATAGTTTCTCTTGATTTAGCAACCGAGACATTTGGTGAAGTTTCGCCACCATTGTATGATGATGAATTTGACAGGTCATGTAAATGTATATCATTAGGGGTTTTGGGAGAATGGTTGTGTGTGATTGTTCATTATACAGGGATTCGTGCTGATTTATGGGTGATGAAGGCCTATGGAGTGAAAGATTCTTGGACTAAATTGGTTTCCATTCAGTATTTTACTAATGTAGGAAGATGTCGAGTGCCTTTGTCTATGTCAAATAATGGGAAAGTTTTGCTGACATTCTCACTACTACATGACAGGTCTTTAGCGACAGACGTTTCTGTCGGAAATCAGTCGCTATAAGTAGTTTCCGACGGATTAGTGACAAAAATAGGCTGTCGGATTTTCTATGGTCGGTAATTAGCATCTGCAGGAATTCTGTCGAAAACAGCGACAGAAAGTATGTGTCAGAATTCTGTTGGTAATGTTTCTGTCGGAAATCAGTCGAAATAGTTTCTGTCGGAATTTCGTCGGTAAAAATTCCTTCAGAAATCAGTCGGAAACTTTAGTCGGTAAAGGGCCACATTTCTGTCGGTAATAGTTGTCAGAATATCATCAGAAAGTAGGCAAGGACATAATAAAGCTGAAATTTATGTAATCCTAATACATTAAATGAAACCAATAAATCAAATTAAATAATAAACATATACCATTCAAACGATAGAAATGCCATCATTCACATCAGAAAAGTTCCAAAATCAGAAATGCCATCATTCACATCAGAAAAGTTCCAAAATCCAAATAGAACCAATCGAAACATACAAGATGAAATTAGAGTATCTAGTCCAAATATTCATATATGATGTGACAGTATCTAACTAATGAGGGGATGCTGATCGCTAAATTTCCTTAACATCGAGTTTATGTCGTTCATCTTTTGGTCTTCCCCGCTTATCATGCTTATAAGCTGTCTGACTGCATTTTCATCCTTACCAATAGCTACATGGTTACCTTTCAGTCTGCAATCTCAACACAAGCAATTTACTTTTCAATTTAAAGTTATTTAGATTGGAGAAATTTATGTAGATTTTTTTATAATTCAGTACCTCTATCTGAACGTTTACTGATCTAGGATAATCATCTCCCACAATACGAATTTTTGCAAGAGAAAGGTGGCGAAGTTGATGCAAAGGCAAATTTTTAGGAAGAAATTCAAGTGGATTACCAAAGAGCCTTAGTATACGTAATTCAGCCATTGCCCTGCATAAAGATTTTTATAAAATAGCAAATCTCAACTGGAATTAAGCGTTCACTCTATGATGTAAAAAAAAAAACAAGTTACAAACTAGATTCGAAAATGACCTGAAATCAAGAAGAGGGCGGATAAGCTTATTATGTTCATGTGATAATTCCACGAGTCCAACACACTGCCTCAGTTCAACTCCATAGTGGTCAAACAGGAAATGAAGTATGCCTCACATGCTATAACCAGTCTTAAGCCTAAAAATAAATTGCAAGCGTCTTCTGATCTTCTTAGAGAGCTATAAAGAAAAAACACAGGTTCCAAACGTACCTGGAATCGAGACCAACATATTGCAGTCAACCATCAGCACTTTCAGTTTTTTCACAACACCGAGCTCAGGTGGCAAAACCGTCAGCTCATTGTTATCGAGGAATAGCTTTTCAAGAAGCGGCAGCTTAGTCAACTCTACTGAAAGCATCTGTTGATCATTTCAAATATTTAGAATATATAAATATATAATCACAGAATTTTACACAACTAGCTACATTTATATCCATTCATAACAAATGTACTACCGTCCAGACAGAAAAGTCCAAAAACACCTAAGAAGTAGAAAGGATGACCACGTTAGAACCATAGTCACATAATTCGCTCAAGAGGGAGAGTACCACGAATTGGTACGGGGTGTACCGAAACGCAGTACACCAGCGTTCCATACGCTGTTGGTTTAGCGTACCAAAAAGCAATGGTTCAGCGGTCCAAAATGGTTCAGCGTACCAAATCAGAGATGACAACGAATTATCTATCTTGGTACATCGAACCTAGTCCTTTTTATATTTGGCTGCTGAGCTTCCAGCAATTTGAGAGGGAACCTAGTCCTTTTTATATTTGACTGCTGAGCTTCAATCATTAAATACAAAATTACAAATCTCTATAAAAAATTAAAAATTGACTGCTGATATTCCATCATTAAATACAAAATTACAAATCTCTATAAAAAATTAACTTATTTACAAAATCAATTTTACATGTATAGCAATCTGTTACATTCTTTCTTCTATATATACTCACCTTACCATCACTATCAATCATCTTCTACTACAATTCTTCCATTCACTATCAATTATCTTCAATGGCTTTTGGCGGAGGTAGCTATGAAAGTACTCTCCCAGCCAATTAGTCTTCAGCGGAGAGAAATTGGAGTACCTACTCCTATATCCATAACGTGAAGAGGAATCGCTTAAATTGCAATAGAGCTGATAAACTTGTGTTTATTCACTCCAATATACGACTTAAATCCCGTTTTTCCAATTCCTATAAATCAGGCCCCAACAAAAAATGGGACATTAATCCTGAAAGTGCGTATATAGAAGGTTCTAGTGCTCGTCTTGAAGAAATGGTTTGGGAAGACCTTGATGATGGAAGCGTTCACAATGACAAAGGAAAAAGGAAACGAGTAGACTAGAAATGCTTTGGTTGTTTTGTTTTTCTATTGAATTTTATCATGTTATGTTTAAGTTTATCTTTATGTTATGAAATTTATAAATTTTGTTAACTAATGTTTTTTTTACAACGTACCAAATACATGGTACACCGTACCGATACGTACCCATGCGTACCGAAATGAGTATACCCCCCACGTACCGAATTCGTCATCAAGAGCGAATTGCGTACCAGAACCGCGTACGCGTACCGAAGCGTACCGCATTTTATGTGACTATGGTTAGAACTAGTTTTTACTGATCACTTGTGAACCCCTCATAATCCTAAGGTACACAGACGCTAAACAATTTGTGAGACATTCCCATTCGCCCCAAGCCACAAAAAATTTATTTCAAACAGTTTGATTACCACATTTGTTTATATGCACAATTCGCTTTTTCACACTTACTGTTTCGGCCTAAGCCACAAGATCCTCCATAGTAGGTTGGATATCAGACATATGTACAGCGTACTCATTACAAGGGCAAGCTTGGAGAGTAAGAGTCATAGTATATAATTGCATTGGATGACTAACTACCAATACCATTGGGCATTAGCTTCTGTACACTTCGATAACTTCCCTATATAGTAGTTGTATCAACGCAAATTACCTCGGTTATGCATACTACAGTATCACCCTATTGAGCATGACTAAAACTAAGCAACATTAAGCAAAGTAAGGACATTTTGGTAGTTTGAGTGATATGCAAATAAGTTTCAAGTAGTGGCAATATAACAAGTTAAACGGAGTCTCTACACTATAGTAACTAAAAATTAACAATCTAGTATAATCATTCAAAAGCTAAAAATTCATTGAACAAAGCTGTCAAGGCACACATTGTAAAAGTTCCGAAAACATGGATTATAATATGCCTTGTGATGAAACTTAACCGTCCTACAAACATCCAGAGAATTTTAAAAGTACCTATCTACAAAGCAAACGATGAGATGTACATGATCAACAAGGAACACCAAGTAAATTGCCATCAAGAGGCGAAAGTAAAAGTAAAGAACCCTATTCATAACCCCTGTACTAACAGGGAAACATCAAGCGACCCTGTTTCCCCACCATACCCACCTTTGTTATCTACCAACACCATCGATTCTTTCTCGCTACTGAAACTCCTAGCCTCTTTCTTATTCAACACATCCTAAAAGAAATCAGTCAAAACCGATTCATAACCAGGCATCTTAGCATACCCCGGGAAATAGTTAATATCAATAACAAGATACCTATTCCCAACTTTCGTATCCATAATCAAATCAAAATTAAACAAATGCAACTTCATAGCCTTACGCAACCCCCATCGTTCCTAACGGATATACATTATCATCTGACGTTATTGTTCAATTTGTAATATACAAAGCAACTGATATTAAATTAGCAAAGCAAATTACTAAGTAGCTCACATCAACTGATAACAATCAACGAAACAAATAATTACGACTTAATACTAGTAATATACATATAGAAGATCCGTTTTAGCGTGAACGAAACTAATTCCGCTTATCTGATTATTCACTCGTATGTAATATACATATAGAAGATCTTATCACAACAAAACACCTTCAAATTAGGGGAAATTAATACATTCAAAATTAGGGCACATAATCAAATAAACACAATTGAGTCAAACGAATTAAACCTTGAGGCACGGTGGCGCACGATGGGGAAGTGGTCGACGGCGGACGAACGGCGAACGATGGCGAAGTAGTCGACGGCGAACGATGGCGAAGTAGTCGACGGCGGACGATGGCGAGGTGATCGACGGCGGTGGCTATTAATTCTTTTATAGAGAAACTGAAAAAGTGCGGGCTGGGAATTTTTTTTTATGGATTAGTTAATATATAAATGAAAAAGTGTAATAAATAGAAAAAGTGGGACGGGAATTCTTTTGTATTGTTCAAATGTGTGCGATTAGTTAATATATACTACATATCTTGTAGTAAATGAAAAATGTTAAAATAATTTATTTATTAGTACTCCACACCGGTTATAAATGGCGTAAGACGTGGCGTGGCGGTATGGCCGCGCCTCAAGCCTTACACGTCTTGGCGGATCCTTTGCGTTTCATAAGGCGTGTTACTAAAGCGGCAAAAAAATATTTATAGATTTATGTATTTATAATTGCAGATCATATTACTCGTACTATATTAGACATTTAGATTGCTACTTACTATATAATTACCAGGCTCATATATCAAATAGCTCAAATTTCAAATACTAGTTCAAAACATTTCAAAAAAAATAATAATAATAATAAAATAAATAAATAAAAAATAAACTGGTTCCAAAAATGGCACCACGCCTTACCAAAATGCACGCCTTTTCTCGCCTTATTTCACGTCTTTTTTAGTCACGCCTAAATCAGCCGCCAAAGTCCATTTCGTGGCGGCGAGACCACGCCTCGCGCCTTGGCGACGCCTTAGCGACGCCTTGGCGCGCCTTTTAGAACACTGCTCTGGACTCCTCCAGTCAAGCAAATACATAATATTTGCTAAACGTTTAAAATTTATATTAAGCATATTTTAGTATTTTACCTCCAGCCAAGCAAATACATAATATTTGGAGATACATTATAGACGATATTTTAATGGTTAAATGTATAAGGAGTTATATCTCAAACTTAGTTTTTTTGTATTAAGTTAAAAAAACTGGGTTTGATAATCCGTAATAGACTATGTTTAAAACTTGGGAATTGATTTGCACACATTTCATATTGATTGGGACACTCCAATCAATGCATTAGATACTTGTACATTATTGACATATTGCTTTAACTGCTTGTATATTGGAGTGTCCCAATAAGAATTTGGAGTGTGCAAATCATCTCCCTTAAAACTTGGTCATTTTATATTACTTTCAAGTATTAGCGTGACAATTTTTGTCAAGCTCATATTTTTTCATATACCAAATATTTCTTTGAAAGTTAGCAATAAAACAACAAACCTATTTTTAATATTTCTGTTGGAATTCCCTCGGAAATGATAACTAATTGTGACGGATTTCCGACGGATGTAAAAAAAAAATTAATAATAAATCAAAGCATTTCTGATGGAATAGTGACGGATAAACATATATGTCGGTATGACGTCGGAAAGTCGACGGTAACAAAAGTATATTAGTGACAGACTTCCGACGAAAATTATATCCCTTGGAAATCAGTCGGAACTCAATCGCAAAAGCTTCATTTTAAGTTTCCTGCAATATTTGTTGGTGATTTGTTGGAAGGTCGTCGGAAATTAGCGACGGATAGCTATTCGTCGGAAAATCTGTCGCTAAAAGTCAAATTTCTAGTAGTGTCTGTAAGAAATTGATTGTTTATGATTCCATTAATTGTTCATTCACTGAGATTCACGACTTTGATGCAAAGTTTGAAGCATGTACTCTTGTCGAGAGTTTGGTTTCACCTTATGCCCTGCCCATTGATGCAAAACAAATTGAGGACATGGTGTCTTAGTTCACGTGGATGAGTGGAAGTGAGTCATGTGATCACCATCAGGATTTTCGAGGCATGTTCATGATGCTTAAATATCTATATTACTCATTATTAGAATTGATGTGCTTGTCTATTCATTCAACACACCATTACAATATATAAATCCTAATAGATGATTCTAGATACAAAATATTAAACGGGCTAGGCCTATCACTTATATTAAAGCCCAAAGGCTTTCATAATAATAACACTCGTCTAACACTCCCCCGCAGTTTGAGCGGGAGAGGGGCGAACACTCAAACTGGTACGGAACTCCTCAAATAGAGCAGACGGTAAACACTTGGTGAAAATGTCAGTATACTGGTAACGTGATGGCACATGAAGAACACGAACCTGACCACGAGCAACCATATCACGAACAAAATGAATATCGATCTCAATGTGTTTGGTCCGCTGGTGTTGAACCGGATTAGCACTCAAATAAATAGTGCTAACATTGTCACAATAGACAATGGTGGCAGAAAATAATAGTGTATGAAGCTCACGAAGAAGATTACGAAGCCATGCAGTTTCAGCCACGGCATTTGCAACACTCTGTACTCAGCCTCAGCACTCGATCTTGAGAGAGTATGTTGTCGTTTAGAAGACCATGATAGAAGATTATCACCCAAAAAAACACAATAACCAGAAGTAGAACGTCTAGTAGTAGGGCAGCCAGCCCAATCAGCATCAGAATAAGCAACCAGAAAACCCGTAGAAGAAGCATAAAGTTGGAGCCCGAAGTCCAACGTACCATGAACATAACGAAGAACTCGCTTGAGAGCTGAAAAATGAGGCTCTCGAGGATCATGCATATGAAGGCACACCTGCTGTACTGCATAAGATATATCTGGACGAGTAAATGTCAAGTATTGCAAACCACCTGCAAGACTACGATATAAGGTAGGATCATATACAGGATCCCCATCAGAACCAAGCTTGGATTCCGTGCCAACCGGAGTCCGAGTCGGATTAAATGTAGCCATATGTGCCCGGTCCAAAAGCTCTAAAGCATATTTCTTCTGAGAGAGGAACATGCCCTTAGAGTCACGGGTAACAGAAATCCCCAAAAAATAATTAAGGGCTCCCGAATCAGTCATATCAAACTCCTTATGTAGAGATGAGATAATACGATGAAGTAAATCTGTAGAGGAAGCCGTTAGTACAATATCATCAACATAGATCAACAAATATGCAACCTCAGTACCATGCCTATATATGAACAAGGAAGAGTCACATCAACTTGACGAGAAACCAACCCTTACGGCATAATTTGCAAACCGTTGAAACCAAGCACGAGGTGCCTGTTTCAATCCATATAACAACCTCTGCAATCAACAAGCAGGATGTGGAAAATGAACATCCACAAACCCTGGTGGCTGATACATATAAACAGTCTCTGAAAGATAACCGTTAAGAAATGCATTCTTAACATCAAGTTGGTGAATAGGCCAATTCCGAGATGATGCAAGACTCAGAACAGTACGAATAGTAGCCGGTTTAACAACCGGACTAAAAGTATCACCACAATTAACACCAAGTTGTTGAGTACTACCGTTAGCCACAAGATGAGCCTTGTACCTGCTCAAAGAACCGTCGGCATGATATTTGTGCCGAAACAACCACATAGACCGAACCACATTAACATTAGGTGGTTTTGGAACAAGAATCCAAGTACCATTTTTAATAAATGCATTATATTCATCATGCATAGCATCTCGCCAATTAGGATCAGATAAGGCAACAGAAGGAGACTTAGGAAGAGGAGAAATATGAGAGATATGACCATGAAAATGGGGATTAGGCTTAACTGTGCCAACTTGGGCACGTGTGACCATAGGATGAGTTCGGGTGGGGGGTTAGGGGCCGGAGTATGTTGGGTCGTAGGAGGGGGGTTGGGTTAGGAGATTAGGCCATAGTAGATTCGGTCGTAGGTGTATGGGTAGGTCGGAGTAGCGGGAGTTGTTTGTGGGGCCGTAGGGGTGTTGTGCTCGTTTGGAGCAGTTTGTTGCGGGGTGAGGTTATAAATGACATGAGGGGTTATAGGAGATGGTGTAGGGTCAAGAAACGTGTATGACGGTTGGTTAGATGGTGTTATAGAACCATACAGAAATTGAAGTTCATCAAATGTTACATGGCGAGAAAGAATGATTTTATTGGTGGAGAGGTCAAGGCACCGATACCCACGATGATAAGCGGGATATCCCAAAAATATGCAAGGAGTAGCGCGAGGTGCTAGTTTGTGAGGTGAGTCGAGATGTGGGTAACAAAGACAACCAAAAGTACGTAAACGTGAGTAGTCGGGTTGTTTGTTAAACAATTTTGTGCAAGGTATTTCATTTTGAATGGCGGATGAGGGAAGTAGATTGAGTAAGTAGGCGGCCATATGTAATGCCTCGACCCAAAAGGTTGGCGGAAGGTGAGCGTGGAAAAGAAGAGTGCAGATGACATTATTAATGGTACGTATCATCCGTTCTGGTTTTCCATTTTGTTGAGAAGTCTTTGGGCAAGAGAATCGAATTTGAATGCCATTTTTAGCAAACAAATCAAGAAGGTTGGTGTTATCAAACTCACCACCATGGTAACACTGAAAAGCCGCAATATAACATTTAAATTGATTATTTACGTAAGAACAAAAGTGTAAGAACTTTTGAAAAACTTCAGATATAGTACGTAAAGGATAAATCCACAAATAATGAGAATAATGATATTCTAGATACAAAATATTAAACGGGCTAGGCCTATCACTAATATTAAAGCCCAAAGGCTTTCATAATAATAACACTCGTCTAACACTCATGTGCTGGTCTTTTGAATCATTTAATGTGCAATTTCAATTTCCTTTACTGAGCTAGATGGTGTCATTTTATTTGATGCATTATATTTGTTTCAAGGACAGGACTTCACAAACTGAATATATATAATCAAGACTCGTAAATAGTACAAGAACAAGTGAATGATTACGCCCCTATGCAAATTCATTTTCTGCGGCAAATTACTTGCAGTTAACACGCACACAAATGACCTATTTCGGTATACAGGCAACCGCGATTCTTCAAATTCCCCGTGTAACCTTTTAGCTTTTTACGTATACCTTAATAATATGATAAACTTTGCTATCATCTTGAGACATACATTGGTGCAAATTAACTTAGACTGCAAATTATTAGTGCATGTCTTAGAAACTAGCTAAATTATGTTTGGTTAGTTAATTTATTTGTGTGTGAAAGGTATGTATTGTACTTAAATGGTTCATTATATATTTGTTTCACTTGTTCCAAGTGATCATAGAAATAATTTGAACTTAAGTCTTGATTTGCTTTTATGACATTACAAAATGAAGATATGATATGTTCATATTACTGGCTTTTGATATCCAGTTATATCCTATTTGGCACATACATATAATCCCATTTGAAAAGGCTAGGGAGAACAAATCTATAGGGAACAAACACACTATGCCATTTTAAACACAATAAATATCAATTATATGTCGTAAAGCAAATAAACAACATTAAGGTGTATGCGAATATTAAACACGTGACTAGGTGTCTATGGAAGAATCTGTTGGTTTTATAGACGATAAAATAATAGTCGTGTGTTAGGATCGAACTCGAGATCACGGGATTGCACACTTTACGTATGAAAAGTAAATGTATAATAATTATATATAAATGTTATATTAATTATTAGAGTATAAACACGTATTAATCGTTAACGTTTAACGGAAATGGATAACGATTATTAGACGAATGAAAAGGGAAGGACTAGAGATGAAATTTGGAGAAACAAGAAGGACCCGAAAGCCCTTATGGAAGGCATGGGCCGATCGGCCTATAGGGTGCCCAACCCTTGGGATAACTTTTGCTCCAAGATTTTCAATCCTATATAAACACACAAGTTTTCTCATTCTATTCACAACTTGAAAACCTAACTTGTGTGTTTTCTTCTCTTCTCTTCTCTAGCATTTTTCGACAAGCCCCATTAAGTGAAGGTAGTCTAGACTTGTTATTCTAAGCGTGTGTTGTGCTCGTCTTACTTGCATAACGTTTGCTTGAAGTAGTACGTGTGTACAAGATCGTGAAGCAAGCATATTATTGCTTGTCTCTTGGTTTGTTCACATAAACCCTATATTGGGGAATTGGTTCCGGAAGATTGCTTTGGTTCTTGTTCGGGCTAGAATCATCAAGGTACGCTTATTATTTATTATTCATGTTTCATATTAATTAATTACATATTATGTTCTTGTTATAATTGCTTCCGCTGTATGCTTGCTTGATGTGTTTTGGTTTATTTATGCTTGTCATGTTATTATAATTCCTACAGTGGCATCACGAGCCGTTGTAATATGTAATTAATTATCGAAAGTAGCATAAAAATTGGAATTTTGATTCGTTAATTACATGTTTTTTTTAGGGTTTTGATTCCTAACCCTAATTCTTTTATTAGGTCGATTGACCTTTAGGGTTTTAGGGTTTTGGTTTTTTGTTTTAATATGATTAGAAACCCTAGGATGTCATGTAATTATTTATGCGTTTTAATAAACGATCTTGGTGCAATGTGTTAATTGTTAAGCTAATCCATGAAAAGTGCATATTTGCATGGATTTTATTGTATGATTATTTAAATTGTTTAAATTATTGAACATGTAAATTTATTAATAGATGTTGAATTGGGGAAGACTCCAATATTAAGTAATCAATTATGTGCTATGTGGTATTAATTTAGTTTTGGCTTACGCAATCGATTTATCGATGCATGTGGCTCTTTTTCCAAGAAGAAGAAAGCCTTAATTGAATAAATACATTATACACCTAGTTTGATTATTAATAGGACTATTGAATAAGATTTGCATGTGGCTACATGTTTTATACATATTTAATTGTTATGATTATGTATATGTTTATTTGGTTGTTTTATTTTATTATTACATTACTTGTTTTGTTTATTTTATGTTAGACATGTTTATAAACGAAAAGGGTAATTTTGGATAGAAAAAATAATACGGACTAAATAAATGGCGAAATTGTTTTGGTTTTAAGAGTTTAAATCTCAAAGGATTGGTTGATTGATGTTTTTGTACGTAATGGTTAAATAGGCTCGACCGAAGTTTACACACTATAAGATGGGTATAAGGATGGCAACGCATTAAATTGTGGCCTTAGAGAGACAACATTCATGTCTTAACGCTCGTTTGTGTGTAAATTAGACTTACCGAACAACCATTACATGTACATTGTCATCTTAAGGGTGAATTATCCACAATTCCACTTTTAGTGGACGATAATTGATGGTAATTCTTTAATTGGTGAACCCGATACCTCAATCAAAACTTTGTTATTTTACTCTTAGCAAATTGGTAATAAAAATGTTTTGTAAAACCAATGTTATGAAGTTGTATGCATGCCTCTTCATACATAATTTTGATCACATGTCAAAATTTACACCCTTATTAAATTGAGTTAAATGCCATCTAATTAAGAACACTTGAAGTTGTGGTTTACGTCATGTGAGAACTTGGCTAGATTGCAATGGAGAGGTAAATTTCATAAATTCATTGCTAGCAGATCAACTGATGTGATGGATTTATGAGTTTGCAGTTTTTAAGTTAGACGACTTAAATTGAGTAGGAAGTGAGATCTTGGACTCAAGGCATTAAGATGGGGATTAAACATGCTTACAATACAAATGTTTTGTGATTGTAAATCCCATAAATCTAGGAATTGGACAAATGTTATGCCAATTATTGTACGACAAGTTACCTAATATTATACTTTCTTTACTAGCAGATCAACTGATGTGATGAATCTATGTTTATGTAGGATCCTAGTTTTCAAGATTATTCTATGGATATGATTTCCTTGGGTATTTTATTTTCTTGAAAAATTGTATTATCAAAAATACTAATGTTTTGAACTTTCTTTATCTGTAGAAATGGCTCAAACTGATAACACCAACTTTCGTTCTGTGTTCAAGACTTTCTTTGAACGAGAAAAATTGACTGGCTCAGAGAATTTCAACGATTGGTATCGTTCACTCAGGATTGTCTTGCGAGTGACTGATCAACTTGAAATTTTGAAAACGCCTTGTCCTGCTGAACCTGAAGGTCCTGAAGCTACTGATGCTGCCAAGGCTGAATGGAAAGTCTCTTGTAAGGAACATATTGATGTGGCCGCAATGATGTTAGGAGGAATGTCACCACCACTTCAAAGGCAGTTTGAAGAGTACTTCCCCATGAACATGATTGATGAACTCAAGAAACTCTATGAGAAACCATCAAATGTAGAGGTTTATGATTTGATGGAGGCTCTACATGGTTGTAAGCAGGGTGATGGTGAACCTGTGAGTGCTCATGTGTTGAAAATGAAAAGTTTCATGGATCGACTACAAACACTTAAGAAACCCTATGACAATGATATGGCTGTGAACTTAATCAATAGATCCCTTAACAAGGAATTTAGTGGTTTTGTGAGGAACTTCAATATGCATTGCGTGGGGAAGACTGTAAGTGAATTGCACGCACTGCTCATTGATTATGAGAAAGGTTTATCACATAAGGCTCCTACGCCCCAGGTTCTCGCGATTCATGGGGGTAGAATTAACAAGCCTAATGCGAACAAGAAGAAGGGTAAGGGTAAGGCTAAGGCTAATGGTAAGACTGATAAGAATAAGCAAGTTATGGCTTATCAACCTCATCAACCCTTGAACAACCCTCCTAAGAAGGATAATCCGAAGAAGGATCAAGGATGTCATTACTGCCATGTGATGGGGCACTGGAGGAGGAATTGTCCTCTTTATCTCGATGACTTGCGAAATAATAAGGTGAAGAAGACTGGGCACGTGGGCGCCAGTTCTTCAGGTAACTTATTTGTTATTGAATTATTTACTTTATCTCATAAATTAAATTCCTGGGTATATGAAACTGGATGTGGTATTAACATTTGTAATACACTGTAGGGGTTTAGAGAGGAAAGGAGGCTATCTTATGGGGAGCAATTTCTGCAAGTGGGCAATGGAGCACAAGCAGTGGTTGAAGCCATAGGAGTGTTTAATTTATGTTTACCTTCGGGTTTAGTACTTTGTTTAAACAATTGTCATTATACACCTTCTATTGTTAGAGGTGTTATTTCCTTTTCATGTTTGTTGGATCTTGGTTTTACTCATACTATTGATGGCAATAAAATTTCTGTTTCTTTAAATGGTGTATTTTATTTTAATGCTATTGCTGTGAATGGTGTGTTTGAAATTGATATGAATGATTGTATGTCCAATAATAATATTTCAATGTATAGCATTAGTAAGAGAATGAAGTATGACTTGAATTCTTCTTACCTTTGGCACTGTAGACTTGCCCATATAGGCAAGGCTCGCATGCAAAAGCTGCAACAAGAAGGGCTTTTGGATAATATCAATGATGAGTCATTTGATAAATGTGAGTCTTGTATTTCTAGGAAGATGACTAAGAAACCCTTTCATAGAAATATGGAAAGAGCTTCAGATCTACTTGGTTTAATACATACTGATGTGTGTGGACCACTTAGACATGTGTCAAGGAAAGGTGTTGTCTACTTCTTAACTTTTACAGATGATTTCAGCCGTTATGGTTATGTTTATTTACTTAAACATAAACATGAGGTGTTTGAAACATTTAAAGTTTTCAAAGCAGAAGTAGAGTTGCAATTGGGAAAGAAGATTAAAGCTCTTCGTTCTGATCGAGGTGGTGAATACCTTAGTCAAGATTTTAAAGATTTCTTAACTGAGAATGGAATTGTCCAGAATCTCACATCTCCATATACTCCACAACAAAATGGTGTATCTGAGAGAAGGAATCGTACATTGTTGGACATGGTTCGATCAATGTATAATCTTACTAATCTTTCTTTGTCTTTTTGGGATTATGCTCTTGAATCAGGTGTTCGTATTTTGAATATGGTTCCCACCAAGAAGGTTGATAAGACACCGTATGAGATATGGACTGGAAAAGCTCCGAACTTGTCTTATTTAAAGGTCTGGGGTTGTGAGGCGTATGTTAAACGTGACTCACCAGATAAACTCCAACAAAGATCTGTTAAGTGCATTTTTGTAGGATACCCAAAGGAAACAATGGGTTACTACTTTTACTACCCACCTGAGAACAAAGTGTTTGTTGCTAGGTATGGTGATTTTCTTGAAAGTGATTTTGTACTTCAAGAAGTCAGTGGGAGAGTATATGATCTAGAAGATAATCTAGATAATGCATTACCTTCAGAAAACACTAGCACACTTCCTGAAGAACCGGAAAGTCTGGGTCCTCCACCGGAAGTTGATGTAGTTCCCATTCGCAGATCTTCAAGATCTGTGAAAGCTCCTGACCGTCTATGTCTTAATGTAGAGGTTGATGAGCATACACTAGGGGATCTTAATGAACCTACTAGTTATAGAGCTGCCATTAATAGCCCTGAGAAGGTTAAGTGGAAAGCTGCTATGGATGGGGAAATACAATCCATGCATGATAATGAAGTCTGGATAGAAGTTGACTTACCTCTTGGTGCCAAGGTAGTTGGGAGTAAGTGGCTCTACAAGATTAAGACTGACATGGATGGAAATGCACACACCTATAAAGCTCGTCTGGTTGCTAAAGGTTTTACTCAAACTTTTGGAATTGATTACGAGGAGACCTTTTCTCCTGTAGCAGACATAAAAGCTATTAGGATTCTCATAGCTATAACAACATACTATGACTATGAGATATGGCAAATGGATGTGAAAACCGCTTTCTTAAATGGTCATCTAGATGAAGACATCTATATGGCACAACCAGAAGGGTTTGAAAATCCAGAGTTTCCAAATCGTGTATGCAAACTTCAAAGATCCATTTATGGATTGAAGCAAGCATCACGACAATGGAACAAGAGATTTGATGCTGAAATCAAAAAGTTTGGATTTACTCAGAATCTTGATGAGCCATGTGTGTATCACAAAGCTAGTGGGAGTGATAATGTAATTTTACTAATTTTATATGTTGATGACATATTGATCATGGGAAAAGACATTCCAAGTTTGCAAAAAGTTAAGGCATATCTTGGAAAGTGTTTTTCTATGAAAGATTTAGGAGAAGCTGCATACATTCTGGGAATCAAAATCTATAGAGATAGATCAAGGCGGTTAATTGGATTAAGTCAAAGTGCTTACATTGACAAAGTATTGAAACGGTTCAATATGCAAAATTCCAAGAAAGGAAATTTGCCGATGGAAGTTAAACATGGCTTATGTAATGAGTATTGTGCTTCAACACCTGCTGAGGTGGCTCGCATGAGTAAAGTTCCTTATGCTTCGGCTGTAGGATCTATTATGTATGTGGTAAAATGCACAAGGCCAGATGTGACGTTTGCTCAAAATATCACCAGTCAATTTCAACAGAATCCAGGTGAAAAACATTGGATTGCTGTTAAGCATATTCTTAAGTATTTGAGAAATACAAAAGATATGTTTTTGGTATATAGTGGAGAACCAGCTGCAGAACTTGATGTTACAGGTTTCTGTGATGCGTCCTTTCAAAGTAATAAAGATGATTCGAAGTCTCAGACGGGTTATGTCTTTGTTATCAATGGAGGAGCAGTAGACTGGAAGAGCAAGAAGCAGAGTACAATTGCGATGTCTGCAACAGAGTCTGAATACATTGCTGCTTCAGAAGCTGCTATGGAGGCTGTTTGGATTAGGAAATTCATTTCAGGGCTTGGTGTTATGCCTTCAATTGAATTGCCTATTAATATGTATTGTGACAATTCTGCTGCAATCATATTTGCCAATGAACCTGGAGTCATGAGAGGCACCAGACATTTTCTACGGAAGTATCACTTTGTTCGAGAAAAGGTTCACGACGGTGAAATAAATCTGCTGAAAGTTCACACAGATGATAACTTAGCTGATCCATTCACTAAGGCTTTGGCGAAAGAAAAGCTTTATGAATTAGCCAAGGGCATTGGGCTTAAATTAGCTAGTAGTTTCATGCATAACTGTGATTAATATTTGGATAAAGGATATTGTAAACAATTGTTATTTAATGAAATAAAGTATTTTGGTATGTTTATTTCTATTGTTAAGTATTGTTGTCCTATTTTGTATGTTTTAATCCATGAATAAAAGTTATTCTAAATTGTCTATTGTCAGTTAATGATATGGGAATATTATTAAATTAAGACAAATCTGAAGGTTGGTATAATATACTTAAAGTATATTGATGCGTAGTCATGCCATGTCAGATGATATTCGATGATACTGAATATAGGACTTATCCCAACAATATGATGTTACTTTATGGATCTTGTCATTAAGTAAATCATAAGGAGTTATCCTCAGACTTGAGATACAAGATAACGGTCATAGATGTAGTACATTTTGTGGAGCAACTTAACGCTATACGTAACTGGTAGTCATAAGGGTTGTTTTCGGAAGTGTTACAAAGTTTATGTGTTTTGCTTGTAGTCAATAAAGAATTTGTTCATTCAAATTAATTTTGGAGTTTAATACTGCTGGGCCCCTCGTAGGGTTTTCAAGATGTATGCGTGGCCGCGCCCAAGATCTTTCCTGAAAGGTTCAGAAGATTTGGTAATCTTGTCAATCACTAACAACGAGAAACAGAATGGTTAAATAAGGAATGACCTAGATCCATATCCTTATTAACGTGGTATTAGTAACAAAGGGATGATAATAATGAGAAATCATTAAAAGGTTTTCCAGGAACCTTACTCGGTTTGTACTAGAGGCATCGGCGTGTTGCAAGACGCTAACCGATGTGATCACACTATTATGATATGTCTAAGTGGGAGCTGTTGGTTTTATAGACGATAAAATAATAGTCGTGTGTTAGGATCGAACTCGAGATCACGGGATTGCACACTTTACGTATGAAAAGTAAATGTATAATAATTATATATAAATGTTATATTAATTATTAGAGTATAAACACGTATTAATCGTTAACGTTTAACGGAAATGGATAACGATTATTAGACGAATGAAAAGGGAATGACTAGAGATGAAATTTGGAGAAACAAAAAGGACCCGAAAGCCCTTATGGAAGGCATGGGCCGATCGGCCTATAGGGTGCCCAACCCTTGGGATAACTTTTGCTCCAAGATTTTCAATCCTATATAAACACACAAGTTTTCTCATTCTATTCACAACTTGAAAACCTAACTTGTGTGTTTTCTTCTCTTCTCTTCTCTAGCATTTTTCGACAAGCCCCATTAAGTGAAGGTAGTCGAGACTTGTTATTCTAAGCGTGTGTTGTGCTCGTCTTACTTGCATAACGTTTGCTTGAAGTAGTACGTGTGTACAAGATCGTGAAGCAAGCATATTATTGCTTGTCTCTTGGTTTGTTCACATAAACCCTATATTGGGGAATTGGTTCCGGAAGATTGCTTTGGTTCTTGTTCGGGCTAGAATCATCAAGGTACGCTTATTATTTATTATTCATGTTTCGTATTAATTAATTACATATTATGTTCTTGTTATAATTGCTTCCGCTGTATGCTTGCTTGATGTGTTTTGGTTTATTTATGCTTGTCATGTTATTATAATTCCTACAGAATCAAGGTAAGAATAAAGAAAGAAGTAATTAAAGATAAGTTGGAAAGACATCAAAATGGTAGGGACAAGCTAGCTAAGTTAAAGTTACAAGAAAAGAATTATTATAAAATTTTTAAAGTCGTGAATGCAAAACACATGTAACTATGTAAGTCACATAAGACAACTTCTTTGTTGAAAAATAAAAAAATAAAAATAAGACGATTTCTTGACTAGGTAAGTGCAAGTAGGCACATTGGTCCTCGTTAGAAAAAAATGAAAACATTAATAAGACATGTAAAATCCAACTTGATAAAAATAGATATGTTGAATGATGATCATTATGATTTATGAGTAGATATTGAAAGGTGACGATCGTAACAAAAGTTACTACCCAATAACAATAAATTTATTTGTGCGAGGTGCGACTTGGAAAATCTTGCACACTTACTATTATCTTTGAAACCAGGAATTACTAAATATATTATAGCACATTTAATACGACGTCGTCTATGAAAACGGGCTTTTTTTGCTTTTCTTCAGCCTGCTACATGTCCCGGTCCATGGTTCTAATAAATTGGTAAAGCCCATTTGCTAAAGGATAATTATGAGTGGCTACTGCTAATGAACGTACGTATTTGAGTATGTGTCAAACATCCAAAAGTGTTTAAAGGATTTTGTGGCTATGATTTTTCACTTTTACCAAACACATGTACGATGTTGGGTATTTCCAATGAAGAACTTTCTTGAAAAGCTATTCATAGTAGTACATTGTAAGTAAACCACTCCAAAAAAGTAAAAAGTTAAAAAAAAAAAAAAAATGCAAACAAAAGAGAGGAAAAAAAAAAGACGAAAAACCAATGTAAATTGAAGAAGAAAATCACTACAACCTTGCCTTCAAAAGGTGGTACGTATGTTATTTACGCTATTGTATTTGTTTTGTTGCTTCTTTATTTTACTACTTAAGTTTTGCCTGTTATTTCGCATGTTTTACTTTGTTAGCTTCGTGTTGTTGTATTGCTATTTATGGAACATTGTATGTTGTATCACAATACTGATGCATATATGTAAAAGCCTACTTACTAAATCCTTAGTTAATGTTCTTTTACATACATACAAATGCCTATTGTACAAAGCCTTCTTTATGTTCACAAACAACTTAGAATCTGAAACATGAAAACCAAACAAAAAGCAGTTCGTCGCATCCCGTATGTTAGTAATTTAGTTTCTTTTGATCTACACCCGGATGTTCACCATATGTGTTGTGCTTCTGAATCACCAAAAAAACAACCGTTATGCAAAGAAAAGAACGTTATCTTATCTAAATTCTCCGCCAACTACAGCGTCCCGCCGCAACGCGGCGGACCGACCCCCTACTCGTTCAGGTTAGATACTATATAGATTTTCATGAATCGAATAGAATTATATACACTTATTATCATGAATCGCGGCTTAACCACGTAACAAAATCTTTGTATTTTTTATTTTCTCGACTAAAAATTAGTCTATTACTCTCTCCGTCCTAAATTATAAGTGTACTTTCATATTTTACAAAATTTAAGAAAAGTGAGGCCCTTACAATATTAATCAATAAAAATTCATTGTTACACATTAATTTTGGGACAACAAAAAGTACTAAAGTGGACTTATATTTTGGGACGGAAGGAGTATAATACTCCAACTGAAATGCAAAAAGGCTCGATATATATGTTACAATAAAGCTTAAAAAACAAGTATCTAAATATTAGCTTGAAGAAGACAGATTCCAAATTTGGAGTTTAAATACTAACGCCATCTAGTGATCGATCCACATACATCAACTGAAATACAAAAAGGTTCGTTATGAGTACATCAATTGAAATACATCAACTAACGCCATCTTCTAGTGATGATCATACAAACACTATCAAAACGACTTATGAACACGCAGAAACCGACAGCCAGATTTACGATGCTGCATTTTTTAACAAGTGGGAAGACGTATGCGGGCTCTTTGATGCAACACCGGAACTAATGCTCAAGCCGGTGAATGAGCGTTTGGAGACGCCTTTAATGATAGCTGTGGGAACGAATTCACATGAGTTTGTCAAGCAGCTGTTGAACAATGTGGAGACCCATGATCGTGATAAGTTGTGTGGCGTGGACACCATTGGAAACAACGCGCTCCATTATGCAGTTAAGGTTGGGAATATAATTGATGCAAAACTTATTCTGCAGTGTTTGCCAGACACGATGCAAACAAATAAGAATATTCATGGCGATATGCCGGCAACATTGGCCGCAAAACTAGGTAGGAAGGATATGATTGATCAGGTCTTTAATAATGAATATGCAGACGCTATCGAAATGGCTTATGAATACGCAGAAACCGACCTCCGGATTTACAAAGCTGCATTACGTAACAAGTGGGATGACGTACGCGAGCTCTTTGAAGAAAGACCGGCACTAAAGTTCAAGGCGGTCAATGAGCGTTCGGAGACGCCTTTAATGATAGCTGTGGGAACGAATACCTCCCATGAGTTTGTCAAGCAACTGTTGAACAATGTGGAGCACGGGAATCGTGATCATGATGATGAGTGGTGTGGCATGAACATCCATGGAAACAACGCGCTCCATTATGCGGCTAAGGTTGGGAATATAAAAGATGCAAAACTTATGGAGCGGTGTTTGCCAAGAACGATGCAAGCGGTTAAGAATATCGATGGTGATACACCATACTTATTGGCCGCAAAACTAGGAAGGAAGGATATGATAATTGGTACCACCCTTGCTACTTTTACAGATATTGGGAATTCTTTCGTTCTTTCCGCAATTAAGGGTGGAGAAATTGGTGCGTTTCAATAATTTCACTTTACAGTTTACACAACTATTGAACTACAGCCTGCATTATATTGACACAAATCTTAAGTAGAACATTTTACTTTGATTATTATGCAGATTGGGCATTGGAGTACATAACTGATTTTGCTCCTGACGAGATACCACCCAATGATGCTTTAGAAGCATTAGCTACCAAACCAGATTTATTTTCTGGCGGAAACGGGCTTGGATTTTGGTGTGGTCTCATTTCTCCATGTAAGTGTCTTTTTTATTATACTACTGAGTATTTCTCTTCTTCTGGTTCCACTCACTCATCATCGAGTGTTCAACCACACGGGTGGATCTATGTTAGTTACAATTTTGGTTTTTCTTCAAAATTCTTCTTTATAGTTTGCGCTATGTATCTATTCCATCATTCCACATTTCCACTGACAGAAACTCCAAGGCCCAGTAAGCAAGTAATAAGCCCATTTTATTTTAAATAAAAAGCCCAAATGATTAATTATTAGTCAGATTTTTATGGTCTTTTATAGGGGTGAGCAGAAAAACCGAAATATCCGAATAAACCGAAAACCAAAACCGAACCGAACCGAAAATAACCGAATCAAACTAATAACCAAACCGAATTTGCCAAAACCGAACCAAACCGAACTTTTAATTCGGTTATCGGTTTGGATATGATTTTGGTAATCAAAACCAAAAACCGAATTCATATAAATTTATATGTTTTTTATATATTTATATATATAAAAAGAAAAATAAAACGTTATATATATATTTATATTTATATTTATATATATATATATATATATATATATATATATATATATATATATATATATATATATATATATATATATATATATAACAAAAAATTCTATAATAATATTAAAAAATACTTTTTATGTTTGAAATAACTTTTTTGGCAAAATATATTTGTATATTTTTCTTTTTCTTTTTAAATAAAGTGTGTAATTTGGTTAAACCGAAAACCGAACCGAACCAAACCGAACTAGAATTCAACCAAACTGAACCAAAAACCGAATTTGAATTCGGTTTGGTTTGGTTCACGGTTTGACCCTAGAAAAACTTTTAACCGAATTAACCGAACCGAATTAACCGAATAACCGAAAACCGAACCGATCAACACCCCTAGTCTTTTATGATTAGTGGCGGATCAAAAATTTAACTTAGGGTGTGCAGTTCTAGGGGTGTTCATGGGTCAGGTAATAAACCGAATAAACCGAACCGAACCGAACCGAAAAAAACCGAACCGAACTTGTTAAAACCGAACCGAACCGAATTAAAAATTCGGTTTTCGGTTCGGATATGGATTTGGCTATCTGAACCGAAAACCGAATTTATATAAATATATGTATTTTTTTTATATATTTAGATTATTTTTTATAAAAAAAATATCCATTAAAATTTTATACTAATATAAAAAACACTTTTTTATGCTTCAAATATTTTATTTTTGCCAAAAATATATATAATTGAATTTTAAAAAAAATATAAATAGTGTAATTCAAGTATAAATTTCGGTTTTCGGTTTTGACCCATAACCGAACCGAACTTCGGTTCGGTTCTCGGTACGGTTCGGTTATAGATATTTTTGGTTCGGTTTTCGGTTATGACCCAAAAATTTTTTTTAACCGAACAACCCGAACCGAATAAACCGATTAACCGAGAACCGAACCGATGAACACCCCTAGTGTGCACTATATTTTGATAGAGAAAAAAAAACGATAAAATAAAATAAAAGTTCGGCTCAAAGACTTTTCCACCCATGTCAAGTTTAACGGGTCGTTTTATTTTTTTTTATTTTTTTTATTATTATCTTTTATATAATAAAACAAAACCCGGACTTTTCCATTTCAAAAAAATCAAATCATACCTTATTTAGTAATAATTTTACTTTAAAAAAATATTATTTTCTTATTAGGTAACATTTTATATTTATCCATAAAACAAGTAGAAAATAAATACAAAAAATATAGATAAGATGCAATTAACAATAGGATTAAAATTTTTAAATAATTATCTTTAATAATTAAAAACTATAATTAAACATCATAAATCAAACTAAACAAAGATTAAATTATTTGTTTTTTAATAAATAAAAATATATGATTTAATAAAATTTTAAAAAAAACATGCGCGTGCGCGGGCATTATAACTAGTTTTTTTTATAATAATTTTTAGGTTGGAACTTTAAAGCCACGTTTTCTAGACATTTTTTAATCAACTAATAACAATTTTACTTTATTTCTTTTGTTGACAACTTAGTATTGTTTGCTTTCATTGTGTATCTTACTTGCCTTGAAAAACTAGAAATAGATACAAACTATAAATATCTGAATTCGTGTAAATGAATGTGTCCATAATGTAACAACATTAAATATTTATTACAAACAAATAATATTAAACTCCAAATAAAAACTACACCCAAAATTCCTAATTGATAAGTGAAGTTATTTTTTAACAAAGATAAGTGAAGTTAACTAGTCACAATCGATAAATAAATAACGAGTATTAAACTATTTGGGCTGGAGAAAAGCAATTGGGCCAATGTCCAATCTTCAAACAATTCAATCAGAACATAAAATCCATTAGACTATTTGACCTACTTATTTCCTTTTACATTATCCTCTCCCTTCTTCAACCGGCGCCAAAACTACAAAACTACAGTGGGTCTTCTTCAGTTCTTCTATTCATTTTTCTTTTGTTTTGAACAATGGTAACTTAGATTAAGGTATGCACTCATATTTTTCAGTGTTTTAAAGGGTATGCGTGTATCTTGTAGTTACTTTCGTAAAAATCAATTTTTTTCACACTACTAGAAATTTACACAAAGTAAAAAGGAATAGAAACCTATCAACAAAAATGATGTATTTTGTGATATTTAACACTACATTAAGAAACATGACTTATTACACAAGTTTATAAACATGACACATTTCATAAAAACTACTCGTAGATATTCTACGAGAAAAAGTTCATGTAATAACCGGTACCCACCCTAGGTCCGCCCATCTCAACCACCAAAAGACAATGCATATATATCTTAAGTTTTCTTTATAAATTACGCATTTCATGTTTCTCAAATATTAGTTAGGGATACTAGTTTATATTTTTTTGATTCATTGTGTTTCTTTAACTGATTGATGCAAGGGATGCGTACTGTTGAAAGAAAAATTCCGACAAGGCTGAGACGAATTTGTCGACTTACACACATCATCAGGTAAAAAGGGGAGGGGGGGTGATAAGTTGCTTATTTCCATCAATTAAGCAGTATACAAAAAGTAGTTAAAATGAGTAATCCCAAACACTCGATGACTATAGTTTTCAATTTAATTATGCCTGAATTTCCATAAAGTAATTTGCTTGTGTATTGACCATATCATTCAGCAGCGTGTTACTCCTACCTGTTGCGTACGTCAAATGGGTAAGTTGAAGCATTTATTATCATATTATTGTATCCTGCCATTGCATAGCGCGGGTACTATCCTATAGTTTATCTTAATTCTTAATCATGTAACATGTATTATTGTAACTCCAGCAAATCCAAGAAATCAAAAGAAAAAATCTACCGAGCCAAAAGATTGTATTAGAAATATGCAATAAGATAAAGAAGAATCCGAAAGATGCTAAGAAATATTTTGAGCCTCCAATAGCTACAGCAATAAAATATGGGACTGTTCAGCTCATTGAGGAGTGCATATTAGCCTACCCAGGCTTAATCTGGTCTGAATTTGACGGGTATAACTTGTTTTATTTAGCAATCAAAGAGCGTCAAGTACAAGTATACAATCTTGTGTACCAAATGTCTGGGCACAAGGCGTTTGCAGCATGTGAGCTACATGGAGAAGAGAATGCTTTACATATTGCTGCAAAGTTGGCCCCATCTTATCGACTAAGTACTATAACTGGTGCAGCTTTAGAGTTGCAGCGTGAACTTCAATGGTACAAGGTGATTATACTAGTAATACCATTTAGACATATGGTGACAACGGTTGTTGTCCCTTGAAAGAGTTTTAAGGGGCAACAAAAGCTCGACCATCTACATTTTATATTGTAGTAAGTAGTGCACTTTGTTTTTGCTCTTAACAAATAGCATGCATTGTTATATGCAGGAAGTTGAGACTAATTTTGTAGAGCCTGAGCATGTAAAAGCTAAAAACAAAGATGGAAATACCCCTTGGATGGTTTTCACGGATGCACATAAAGACTTAATTAAAGAGGGCCAGCAATGGATGAAAGACACGGCAACTTCATGTACCATTGTAGCAGCACTCATAGTCACAATTACATTCGCAGCTGCGATCACGGTCCCTGGTGGAAATAAAGAAGATGGGAAACCTGTATTCATAAATGAAAGAGCATTTATGCTTTTTATGATATCAGACGCCCTTGCATTATTTTCATCATCTACTTCATTATTGATGTTTTTGGGAATACTTACTTCACGCTATGCAGAAATGGACTTCCTTCACGCCTTGCCAAAGAGATTGGCGATTGGACTTGCGTCCTTATTCTTGTCAATAGCGGCTACTATGATAGCATTTGGTGCAACTCTTGTACTTTTGCTTCATGATGAAGTGACATGGATTGCAGCTCCAGTTGTTATGATAACAAGCATTCCTGTGGTTTTGTATGCCTTGCTGCAATTCCCTCTACTCGTTGAGATAGTTTGGTCCACTTACGGACCAAGCATTTTTGGCAAGCAGAGCAGTCGAATAATTTATTAAGCAAGTGTCAACTTGTGTGTGTCTTTGTAATAATAGATGTTGCCAAGCTTTTTAGCCTAAATAGTTCTGACGTTTTCTTTTGAAATGTCAGTTGTGTTTGAAATAATTTGTACTGCCTTCATGAGCTGCAGTTTCAGTTGTTGAACAATAAGTAAATTCAAATGTATGTGATTTTTGTCATTTTACGCCTATAAGCTTCAACTCTAGCTCCAATTTATCAAACATATCTAAGATAAAGCTCTAGCTTCGGCTTTTGTTCGCATAACACACTATCACTCGTGAAGATTGTATATATATTCTTTTATCCAACTAAAGGAAATACAAGTGATCAAAACATTTTAGAAAAATTCCAAGTCCATTAAACCTCAATTTTTCACAGATGACAAAATTTTGATTTTTTATTCAGAAGGTTTTTGAACGTTGACTATTTTTAGTAAAGTCGCATGTTTTTATTCGCTTGGTGGGTATCATCCAATCCAATGTTTTCAAATCGAGGTCGACCCGGCCAGTTCAACCGGTCGGACCGGTGTCCGGGCACAAAAACGGGTCAAAAAACCCGGGTTTCTAAAACCGGGTTAACTAGTTAGACCCGCCGAGTTTTTAGTGACCCGGGTCTTGAAACCCGGTCGGGTTTGGATTTTTTCAATTTTTTAAAATAAAAACCGGGTTGACCCGGCAGTCGAACCGGTTGATCCGGGTTGACCTGATGGTCGAACCGGTTGATCCGGGTTGACCCGGTCAAAAAAATAAAAAAAATATTTAAACGGAAAACTGAATTGACCTGGCAGTCGAACCAGTAGAACCGGTGCCCAGTGACTCAACCGGGTCGATTAAAAACCCGGGTTTTAAATATTGATCCAATCAGTAGCAACAAGCTAGGAATATTGTCAAATTCACATCTTTCTTTTATAAAAGCACAAATATAAATATGCATCATGATTAGGCTATGTTTGGCAAAAGTAACTGTGAGCATTAGCAGTGATCAGTGAGCTGTGAGCAGTAGCCACAACTCACTGCTCACCGCTTACAGCTTTTTAAAGAAGCATTGAAAAAATGAGCATCCCTAAAAAATAGTAAAGCTCCTCGATATTTTATAAAAGCACAAATATAAATATGCATCATGATTAGGCTATGTTTGGCAAAAGTAACTGTGAGCATTAGCAGTGATCAGTGAGCTGTGAGCAGTAGCCACAACTCACTGCTCACCGCTTACAGCTTTTTAAAGAAGCATTGAAAAAATGAGCATCCCTAAAAAATAGTAAAGCTCCTCGATATTTTGCCGAACGAACACTAAAAATTAAAAAGCTTATTGCTCCCCGCTTAAAAAAGCTCCAAAAATCTCTGCGCCAAACATAGCCTTATTAAACTGTCCAACAATTAATCGCGTAACAAATGTGCATTGGATGTCGTTTTAGGCTTAGCTAGTAGATTAGTATGAGTCTGGAATTTTACGGGAACTCCGTGGATTATTTTTGCTTCGTAGCGAATTTTTGGTCACGAATCTCGATTTTTCTGAAATGAGTTTGGTCCCTAAATTTTGTGTTGTATATTTTGTTTAGTTGGTTCATTGTATATTATACTACTAGTTATAATGCCCGCGCACGTGCGGGGTTTTTATAATTTTTTTAATAACATAATTTTATTTATTAAAAACAAATAATTTATTTTTTGTTTTGTTTTGTTTATGGTTTTTTATTTTGTATTATACGATGAAAAGAGCTCAACTATGTGTAGTTATAGTGTCCGTAATCAGAGTTTTTTTTTTTTTTTTTTTTTTTTTTTTTTTTTTTTTTTTTTTTTTTTTGGTAATATATTGAATAATGTATTTTTATAAATTAAAAAACCAAAAATGTTGATTTTCTTGACTATACTTAAATAAGCTTAATGCCACATGACTTGAATATAATAAACTATTAAAACATATGAAGAATTATCAAAATTCTTAATATTACTTTATCTTGAAATAAGATTTTAAAAAGTCAGGCGGGCGGTGGCGAGTTTTTTTTTTTTTTTTTTTTTTTTTTTTTTTTTTTTTTTAGTTGTAACCAAAATGTTAATTTTTTTTAACTTAGACTTGAATAAACTTATGTTGATACTTGATAATAATTTAACTTGTACATATAATGAGGCGAAAAGTGTACCGCTTTTAGAGGGTCATTTAAGCCCGAATTCGTGATTGTTTGATTAGTTATTGCCCTAAATCGTTCATTTTGTCATTTTAGGTAGTTTTGGAGAGAAATCTGAAAAAAGAAGCATTTTGTACGTTTTTGGAGCGATTAAGTGAAGAAAACGACAAAGTCTCAAATTCTTGCTGGAAACAGTACCTGACGGCGTCACACATTGCTAGTGATGGCGTCATGAGTTGATAAAAGGGTGGATAAATCAAATACACGTGACGCGCCAGAAGGTTTTGTGAAGGGGTTTTAACGGCGTCAAGAACAAAAATTCCAAGGCCGTCAAGAGCAATTGTAAAGAGTGACGGCCCAGAACCCTTAAAGAGTGACGGCGTCAGAAGTGGATCTAGGCAATACGAGTCTATTTTGGCGGCGAGTTGACGACGTCAGAATTAACTCTTAACACCGTCAAAGTGTAAAATCTATATATGGTTTTCTAATTTTCATTCATTAGTGTGGAACTTTTTGGAGAACTTCTTTGTGAAAATCCTAGACGAATTTTCAGTGATATTAAGGGTTTCAACCCTTGTTCCATCCATGTTCAATTGAAGATAAGTTTTCCAATAATCATACAACATGTTTATGTGTTGTGTGATTCTATCTTATGCTTGTCTTCTCTTTAACATGCTAGGCTAGGTTTTTCTTGTGTTTGCTTAGATGTAATGAAACCTAGATGTTGATTATTGGTTGATGGTTTGTTTATAATTGTTGTGGATGATTGTATTCAATGTTAGAATTAAGAAAACTGGCAGACTTCCATTTGGTAACTTGCTTGAACGTATTAAGAAACATGATCAGAGGTGTACTATGATTTATGGTTATATTTAATGCATGAGCGAATTCTAATGATCCCATATTACGAGCTTTTAGCCGGCTCGACATAGGAGTGAAGTAGGAGCTTATAGAGTTAGGGATTTCGTACACGGCCCTACGACTAGTATTAAGGAATATAACCCGTCATCCATGCACTTGTAACAAGCTAATCAACCGGTAAAAGTATCTAGGGAGTAATGAAATCTAAGTAAACACATTTTCTTTTATTATTGTTTCCACCACACATACATTTATCTTAGTTTATTTTGTTTTAATTGCATTTGTAGTAATTTGGGTTAGTTGACTTGCAACTAATTCCGCCCACTCCTTCAAAACACGAGATTTTACTTGCTTTGTATAAAATATTAAAAATACAAAAAGAATCGTCCCTCACCTCTAGACCTAGTTTATTAGGCTTTCTAATCCTAGCAACACTATTCTCAAGTTGAACGATCAATCCCCCGGTACTTGTCACTATACTATACTACAACGATCAGGTACACTGCCTGGCGGGGATTGCAAGCTTCTCAAGATCCCTTGAGAGGTAAAACCTGTTGCGATGGTGCAATCCCGCGTATCAAGTTTTTGGCGCCGCAACCTAGGGAATAGTTATTGTCTAGGTTAGAATTTCTTTTTATTGGGTCTACTTGCTAGATTCCTTTCTATTAAGATTTTTTATTTTAATTTTTATAGGTTTCTTTAGTCTATCTTTTTCTTTGTTCGTAACCATTACCATCCGCCATCATAGATGGTGGTAATATCTTTGAACCCATCAACCTACCACAACAAAACCACCCACAAAACCCACCACAACCAAACCAACCTCCTAGACCACGAGCTTTAGGAGAGTATTCCCGTCCTAGCCACCAAGGCTATCAGAACACCATTGAGCTCACTCAAGGAGCAAATGTGTCTCCCTTGAGATCCGACACCATCCGGTTGGTGCAAAGCGGATGTGCATTCCATGGACTTCGCTCCGAAGATCCTAATCAACATCTCAAGGATTTCCTAAAAATCGTTGATTCGATAGACCTTAATGTTGAAACTCGAGAGACGACCCGATTGCGTCTCTTCCAATTCTCTCTACGGGACCAAGCTAGTCAATGGCTTGAGCGTTCACCCGCGGGATCCATCACCTCTTGGGATGATCTCACCTCTCGTTTCCTTGCTCAATTTTTCCCACCGGGAAGAATTACTAAGCTTAGAAATGACATCTTGATGTTCCAACAACGTCAAGGTGAAACTCTCTATGAAGCATGGACTCGTTTCAAGGACTTACTCCAAAAAGTCCCTCATCATGGCATAGATCTTTGGCTCTTAATTCAAATTTTCTATGATCATGTCTACTTTCACACCAAACGCACCATTGATCGAGCCGCCGGAGGCAGGTTGCGTGATAAAGACGCCGAGGAATCATGGGAAATTATTGATGAGCTTGCCTTCGACAATCATGAACTATGGGAAGCTACTCATGTTATAAACTCGGCTATCAACGCAATTTCGACACCAGGGGAAACCACTCAAATCTCCGAATAACTCCTTTGCGAACTTGATAGAAAGATTGATTACCTCATGGAAAAATAAAGGAGACCTTTAAGTCCTAAACGAGCAACGGTCAACTCTATCTCAAACATGAATCCAACACCATTTTCTGAGTCACCTCTTAGAGAGAATGCCGACACTTTTCGAAAACATGCTCGACCCTGTTCGCCTCCTCAAAACCTCAGCCCAGAATTCGAAACTCGAATGAGAGAGTACATGGCAACCCATTCTGAGCGGCTTGCTAAATTCGAGGAGGCTGTTTATAGACAAAAGGAGGAGATGCAAAAGAAAATGACGGAGATAATGAACTTAGTGGAGGAGTACTCAAACCTAAAAGCCCCGGAAATGGTGTTATTAAGAAAGGAAAGCGTCACCCCTAATACCCAATTTGTTAACTCTATAACAATTGTCCACGAGAGTAATGAAGAGAAGGAAACCCTTATTGCGCAAACTGTTGAGGAACCACTAAAATCTCAATCATTAGGGTACTACCTAAAACATGATATAAATGAGAAAACCATAACAAATTGGATACAGGGTGATGGGCATAACTAATCCCCCAAACGAATTTCCGAAAGAGAAAAAGAAGGTAATGATAAGTAAGATACATTGTCTGGGGGGCCGATATACGAGAAGCTACTCTTACAAAAAGTGGCTACAAAACAGATGGCGTATGGGAACTTTGAGATACCAGACAGCATTGGAAAGTTACAATATCTGGATGCTTTCGCCGATCAAGGGTCGGAAGTGAACCTAATGCCTCTAACTATTTACACCCAACTCACTACAGAAATGCCGGCAGCCACCCGTGTTAGGCTATCATTCGCTGGTCACTCTTATGTATACCCTTTGGGAGTTGCAGAGGATGTGCTGGTCAATGTAGCAAGTTTCATGTATCCCGTAGACTTCGTGATCATCGATGATAAAGGAAGTGGGTGTATGCCAATAATCCTTGGAGCACCATTCCTTACCACAGCAAAAGTTGTCATTAGGTATGAAAAATGGGAGATTGAACTTAAGTCAGGAAAAAGGAGGATCAACCTCCCTATGACCCTGCAATGTGTGCAAGAAAGTATGATGAAAAGGAGGCTCAAATGTAATATTTACCCATCGCATAATCATGTTCAAGAGAAAATACTCGCGTGGGAGACGAGAATCAAAAGTTACCAAGAAACTGAGCCTGAGAGAAGCAAGAGTAGTGATAAAGTTCATGTCGAGTTCGAATGCAATCAACCAATAGAGAATCATGCCCCATTTACGGAAGGAGATTTGGTACTCCTAAGGCATTTAGGGAAAAAGGAGCCTCCTGATAAATCTAACTCTTGGTGGTATGGGCCATTCACGATCAAAAACTTAGGTCATAATGGGGTAGCACTTTTGAATAGCGAAAGGGGTGGATAAACGACTGTAAGTATCGAACGATTGAAACATTACCACCCTAATAGCATGGATATCGTTGATAAGGGGTACATCATACTGCGTGACGAGGTCACATAGTAGCCCGTAACTTTGATTCTAGCTACAAGACTCATAAATAAAGAAAAGCGCTTCTTGGGAGGCAACCCATGTTTTGTGTGTGTTTATTTGTTTAATTGTTTGTTTGTTTGATTTTATTTGTTTCCGTATGCGTGCTTTATTTTTATTGTTGGTGAATCATGTTTCAAACTAAATTGTGAAAATGCTTTACTTTGTTGTTTATCTTAACTTCATAAAAGGTATTTTTCAAAAGCTAAGTGTAAGGGAAACCTAAATTTGTTTTTAAGAACGGAAATTGAGCATGATCCACTACAATAATAAATGAACATGTATATTAATAATTGTTAGACTCAAATGCTTGTATCGAGTCATAATGATGTTTTGCAGGATTTTCCAGGAGGTAGGACATAAGTTTTTCCAGAAATTTTCCGGAAACTTAAAATAAAGATTTCTGCAGGTCACTTCTGACGGCGTCAGGGTTTAACACCTGACGGCGTCACGTGTAAAAATCTGGAAATTTTGCGAGTTTAATTTTTCTAACGGAGTCTTAAAGTTTTTGTTGATTCTTTAGTTTTATAAACTCCAGGAAATCCGCAAACATTCATTCCACAAGCATTATATCTTAATTTGTTTTCTAAGATTTCTAGTATATATAGATTGCCGCCGATTTTACGCGAGGTTTGCCTTGATTGTTTTCTCAGGTTACATTGGACAAGAAGATGATTTATATTTCTGGAGGGAAGCTTTCAACGTTCATTTTCTTGGAAGAAGATCTAACCTTGTTGACACTTTATCCACACCGAACGAATCAGGGGAGTAATTGTTTTCATTCTTTTACCTGATCTACTTTTACATCCTTTAATTGAACATTGGGGACAATGTTCATCCTAAGTGTAAGGGGAGGGTAAATGATGATACCTTAGAGAATTCAATTGCACTTGAGTTTGTTTGTTTGATTGTAGGTGTGTAATAAAACTAAGAGAAATACTTGTTAGGGCAATTTTAGCGCCAAATTTAAAAAATTTTACAACATTTAGGAGTGAAACTTTAGCCTTAATGAGCGTCTCATGGATAGGAGTTGTATGACTAGCACAAAACCGTATCATTCAGAAAAATTTTCCACCCAAATATGTGAGGTTCGCCTTTAGATTTGATAGGAAAAACATTCATTATTAGTGCTTATGAGTGTACCGGTAGTACTTAGATTCCAGAACTTGCGTTAGTGATGCATCCCGAGACCGCTAATGAGACTACATTTGTGTAGTTAGGATTTACTACATGATAAGAGGCATTAGGATCACCCTTGTGTTTAAACCCATATCATAATTACTTGACCATTTAAGTCATACTACTTGACTAGTAAAGTCAATTAATTTTCCCATACCTTTGCGTTGTACTCATTTTTAGTACACGATACCCCTAGTACACCCCTCCGAGCCTATCTTTTCGTTTCTAACTTTAAGCATCTTACTTAAAGGAAGAATTTGTTAACAATCCACCCCAAATGTACAACCAAATCGCCTTTGCCTTCCTTGTATGCACTCATCTTTAGTGTATTATTGTTATTTGTTTAAACTCTTAGTTAATTATCTAATTGATTACATGGTTTCTAAGTTGAGTCAAATCTTGTACATATTATTTTGGGACGATTGGGACTCATGGGTAAAGTACTTACGTTTTGGAGTAATGGGGAAGAACATCAATTTATTACCCCCATATGTGCGTTAATCTTAAAAGTACTCCAAGTGTTTTGATTATCTTAATTCGAGTCATTAGAGTAGTTTATTGTAAAGTATGTAAAAATTCAAGTGTAAGGGGAATGCAAATCCCCTATGATGTATTATTTTGGATAGTAGGGCAACAGTGTATGCAAAAAAAAAAAAAAAAAAAAAAAAAAAATCGAAAAAAAGGATAAAACGATAATAGAAGAAAAAGAAAAACATACAGACAACCATCCCGTTTCATTTTATGTTTTGTTTCATAATTTGTTAGATTTTCATTAGCTTAAGTCGAGTCGAGTCTTGGCTTAGCAACGCCACATTGTACATGTAATTAACTCGCCACCAGTAAATATTGCCTTTATCCAACAAAACCGTGTTTATCATGCCCCTACACCTAACGTTATAACCCTTTTAAAAGACCTCTTTGATAGTTTATCCTAGGTGTTTACGCCAAATTGTGGAGTTTTGATCCTTTCCCAAGCCTATGGTAATCTATTTGCTATGACAGGTAGTGAGAGATGTTTTCCATTTCCTTATTGTAATATATACTTTATTACACCCGGGAGATGTGAGTATCTAAACACTATTTGTGAGGTGCTAGTGTATAACCTCCGTACTTGTTTTTGGTTTAAGTGGAACGATAATTTGTTGTAACTACATTTATATTAGTGTTAAATGACCCCTAGCTTGTATTTTGATTAGAATAAAAGCGCATTTGCTTGAGGAAAAGCAAATCTCAAGTGTAAGGGTATTTGATGAGGCGAAAAGTGTACCGCTTTTAGGGGGTCATTTAAGCCCGAATTCGTGATTATTTGATCAGTTATTGCCCTAAATCGTTCCTTTTGTCATTTTAGGTACTTTTAGAGAGAAATCTGGAAAAGGAAGCATTTTGGACGTTTTTGGAGTGATTAAGTGAAGAAAACGACAAAGCCTCAAATTCTTGCTGGAAACAGTACCTGACGGCGTCACACATTGCTAGTGACAGCGTCATGAGTTGACAAAAGGGTGGGTAAATCAAATACACGTGACGCGCCAGAAGGTTTTGTGAAGGGGTTTTGACGGCGTCAAGAACAAAAATTCCAAGGCCGTCAAGAGCAATTGTAAAGAGTGACGGCCCAGAACCCTTAAAGAGTGACGACGTCAGAAGTGGATCTAGGCAATACGAGTCTATTTTGGCGGCGAGTTGACGGCGTCAGAATTAGCTCTTGACGCTGTCAAAGTGTAAAATCTATATATAGTTTTCTAATTTTCATTCAATAGTGTGAAACTTTTTTGGAGAACTTCTTTGTGAAAACCCTAGACGAATTTTCAGTGATATTAGGGGTTTCAACCCTTGTTCCATCCATGTTCAATTGAAGATAAGTTTTCCAATAATCATACAATATGTCTATTTGTTGTGTGATTCTATCTTATGCTTGTCTTCTCTTTAACATGCTAGGCTAGGTTTTTCTTGTGTTTGCTTAGATGTAATGAAACCTAGATTTTGATTATTGGTTGATGGTTTGTTTATAATTATTGTGGATGATTGTATTCAATGTTAGACTTAAGAAAACTGGCAGACTTCCATTTGGTAACTTGCTTGAACGTCTTAAGAAACATGATCAGAGCTGTACTATGATTTGTGGTTGTATTTAATGCATGAGCGAATTCTAATGATCCCATGTTTGGAGCTTTTAGCCGGCTCGACATAGGAGTGAAGTAGGAGCTTATAGAGTTAGGGAATTTCGTACACGGCCCTACGACTAGTATTAAGGAATATAACCCGTCATCCATGCAATTGTAACAAGCTAATCAACCGCTAAAAGATATCTGAGGAGTAATGAAATCTAAGTAAACACATTTTCTTTTATTATTGTTTCCACCACACATACATTTATCTTATTTTATTTTATTTTATTTTGTTTTAATTGCATTTGTAGTAATTTGGGTTAGTTGACTAGCAACTAATTCCGCCCACTCCTTCAAAACACGAGATTTTACTTGTTTTCTATAAAATATAAAAAATACAAAAAGAATCATCCCTCACCTCTAAACCTAGTTTAGTAGGATTTCTAATCCTAGCGACACTATTCCCAAGTTGAACGATCAATCCCCTGGTACTTGTCACTATATTATACTACAACGATCAGGTACACTGCCTGGCGGGGATTGCAAGCTTCTCAAGATCCCTTGAGATGTAAAACCTGTTGCGAGGGCGCAATCCCGCGTATCAACATATTTAGAAGTATCAGAATGAATTATGAGTTGATTGATTTTGTTTATATTTCATCTCTTATGGGTCAGCCCGTGCAGAAAACACCCCTTTTGATCCATTACCGAGCTCACATAAGTTTGACACTGCTATTCAGAAGTATACACATAAAATTTTATAAAAGAAATTTTTACCTGTTGTGTTATGCACAACATAAAGTTTATAATTCTCGTTCACGCACAAAGTTTTTTCTAAATTTTTTAATAATGTTTTTTATCTATTAAATAACAAATATTTTAATTTTTTGTTTTTTTTTGTTATAAGTATGGTTTATAACAAATAACTTATGTTTCGCTTGTGGATCGATAATTTATATTAACTCGTACTACGTAGTTTAATATTATGTTGTATTATTAATGGTTGGGTTACCCGGGCACGGACAAGAATTTGACATATAAATTGTGTAATGACCCGATGTTGATTTGAAACACAAATCCACCTTTTTATGAATGCTAAACTTATGTTTCTCCTTTACATTTATAACTAAAACAAACTTCATCAATTAAGAAAAGAAACTAAAATTGATACGTTTAACATTAAAATTAATTTTACCTCAAGGAAAAAAAAAACTATTAAACATACTAAACATAAAAGAGAACATCACTTTCTCGTGTACAAATAAAAAAATTTCAGCAATTAATCAATTTGCTATTTAAAAGTCAGTTGTTAGTACCACTTACTAATTGCATTGAATCCTAAACCATGGCTCCAAATTGCAACTCTGATTTCCACAATGAAGAAGAGACACTAAAATTGCATTGTATTCGGGAGTTGATGGTGATTGCATTCTAGGACTCAATTGTGCTTCTGGGAATATTGTTGTTGCTTATTGAAAATCTTGGAGATGGAAGTGTTGCTGCTATTCTTTTGATACCAATGTAGTATGGCCATTGTTCCATTTTGTGAGAAAAAGTTTTCATATGATACGTTGCTTTTGGGTTTGGTGATAAGCTTATTATGCGGGTTAATGTGATTCAACATGCATACGTTGGAGTCATCGACAGCTGTTGTCCATAAGAAGTGAAGCATGCTGAGGGCTGGCTCCATGAACTTCTACTCCGTGCTTAACACAAGTGTCAATAATCAAATGATAAGATGCATTGGATACCACTTATGATTAATATCATTAGTATCTCAGACTCATTTAATTACGAACGGGGTAATCTAGGTATGTCTTTTCTCTAATGGGCCAACTGTAAATACAAATTTAGCTAAGATGCACTATATGTTACTCGGTTCAGATTTAATCATTAAAATGGGTCGCTTATGATGATGTATTTTTTAACAGGTCATACAACCATACTACTATAACTTACTTAACATAAAAAGGAAATATATTCAAAGTCGCCCCAGTTTATACATATAGTGTACAAATAATTAATAATTATCTTACTCAAATTCATGTTATGGCTAAACTATCATAATTATATAATCAAGTAAATAATGTACCTCACTGATTGCAACATGGATTTTTCTCAAGTGATGAAGAGTAGTGATGCGTGGGAATTGCACCAGGCTTTACCTCTCGAGGGATCTCGAAAGGCTTACAACCCCCACCAGGCAGTGTACCTGATCGTTGTAGTATAGTATAGTGACAAGTACCGGGGGATTGATCGTTCAGCAAGGAATAGTGTCGCTAGGATTAGAAAACCTAAATACTAGTTCTAAATATGAGAGATGATTATTTTTGTGTTTTTATATTTTATGGAAAGCAAGTAAAATCTCGGGTTTTGGAAGAGTGGGCGGAATTAGTTGTTATTCAACTAACCCAAAACTAATATGCAATCAAAATAAAATATTAGAAAAGAAAATTAACTAAATTATACTAAAGTTGTGAGCAGTAATTGGAGAAAATGTGTTTACTTAGATTTCATTACTCCCTAGATATCTTTTACACGTTAATTACTTGTTATAATTGCATGGATGACGGATCGTATTCCTTAATACCATTCATGGGGTGGCATACATAACTCCCCAATTCTATGAGCTCTTATCTCCTCCTACACCATGCCCAGCACAACTATAGGGATTATAAACAGTGGCTCATGCATTAAATACAACCAATAAAGACCTAGTACGCCTCGGTTCATGTTTCTTAAGACGTTCAAGCATGTTACCATTTGGAGATCTGCCAGTTTTCTTAAGCCTAACATATAAATCATTCATCCAAGAACAAGAATAAACAAGTAATCAACACATAATCAATATCTAGGTTTCATTAGATCTAAGCAAACACAAGATCGATTTAGCCTAGCATGATGGAATTAAGACAAGAACAAGATATAGACAACCAACACATAGACATATTGATTGAATTAAAAAAACACTTATCTTGATTAATCATGCAAGGTATCAAGGGGTTGGAACCCTTGAAAAACCTGTAAAGTTACACCAAAATCGTACTAGGGTTTCTCTCAAAAACTTCTCTCTTTATGTGAAAAACTAGAAAAGTATATATAGGAAAATCGACCTGACGGCGTCAAGAACAAAAGTGTGACGCCGTCAGACCGCCGCCATATTCTCCCTCGGACAGGCTTGATCTACTTTTGACGCCGTCAACCCCTAGGCCGTCACGCAAATTACTCTTGACGCCCTGTGTGTGACGCCGTCACCATCTCTCGGTAAATTAATTCAAGATCTCTGACGCCGTCAGGCTGTGACTCTTGACGCTGTCATGAACTCTCGGTAAAAATTAATGTATAAGCATCTGACGCCGTCAGGTTGTGACTCTTGACGCCGTCAGGAACAGTCCCAAGCTTGGAAAATAGAGACTTAGCCGTTTTCTTCACTTTTATGCTCCAAAAACGTCCAAAATAGCTTCTTTTCCAGAATTCACTCTCCAAGTACCTAAAATCACAAAAGGAACGATTTAGGGCAATATTTGATCAAATAAATTCAATTCCGGGCTTAAATGACCCCCTAAAAGTGGTTCATTTTTCGCCTTATCAAGTAGCTTGGATCCTACCTTCACAACCTCGTACAAATTACCCTGATGTATTTGAGTCTTCTTGATCAGGTCCAACTTCAAGAGCAAGAAATTAAAATTGTATTTTAGAGTAGGCTTCTTGGATTCAAAGAGCCCCTATAAGCAAGTCCATACATCCCTTATTACTATTCATTCTGATAAGCAATCACATACAACTGTAACACCCCCAAAATACCGCAGCGGAAGACTGTGTCATTGGGATGCTACTTCAGGGCACAAAGTACAAGATATAGAAAACGAACTCTAAATGAGACGTTTTTGAAAAGTTACCATTCGAATAGATAAAAGTCATAGTTTACAAACAAAGATCCCAAAGTAGAATAATGCATAAGTTTTTAAAGTGTATCGAATGGTAAACGATAAAAGTGAAAGTCTCCAAAAGCATGCCCTAAGACTCTCAGCTCCACACACCTGCTATCGCCTTTCTAACCTGAGATAAACATGCTTAAAAGTGTCAACACAAAGGTTGGTGAGTTCATAGAGTTTGTCTTAATACAGTTGAAAAGCCTATAAAGAATGTTCACACAGCAAAGGCATCGTAAATCCACTCAGTTACAAGTCCCGTCATAAGAGACTTGTAACCTGTGTGTTCACAACCCACTGCTACAATATAATATGATTAAGATATGTATAAGTTCATAACAACAGTTCAGCAATTAGTAGTGAGTCTACACTTCATCTCCGAAGACCTCACTTGAGTATGTATATCTCCATGGTTGTGCCCAGAACTAAATCTGGGGCCATTGGAAGTATAAATGTCTCCATGGTTGTGCCCAGAACTAAATCTGGGGCCATTGTGGGAATATTTAGATATATTCGTCATGTATAAACCGGTTGTTAACGTTTACTATAATTACTTATACGTAAAAACGTTAAATGTTCTAAATATAGTAATTTGAAAATCCTGAGAGTGGTATAACATGAAAATGCTGTTATGATGATATGCAGACTATCTCCAGTCCGTATGCAGTGTCCTTAGCACTAATGAAATGAATTCGCACCTAAACCAATCCGGTTACGCGAATTTGAATACCCGTAAACTAAATTTACGATAAAATGAGTAATGCAAGTGAATGATGAAAACTTTTCCGGAAATGAATAGTGTTTAGTGAATAGTAAATTTCCCAAATGTTTCTCAGAATATCCAAATGACCTCGAAAATGATGAATAGTAAAACGATGAATAGTGTTTTAATGAATAGTGATTTATGAATAGTGTTTTTCCAAAGTTCCCGAAATGACCTGAAATGACCTGAAATGGTGAGTTGTGACAGTCTTCCCCTCTAAAAGGAACTTCGTCCCGAAGTTCAGTTAATGTTAATCAGTTAAGTGTGTCAAAGCTTATGTATGTGGGTTTCTATCCAACTAGGTATGTTCTCGTGGTCAGACTTGATGAGGCAAACCTTCCCAATCCCGAGCATAGTCCTCAAAAGACCTCCTTTAGGTTAATCATTTAGGTAACCGATTTTCACTTAAGCCCACAACCCAATCAAACAAGAACAGTCATGAGATTAGGCTAAATCGGTTTGAGTGATGACTTTAACTTTTAGCTTGATTTTCGCAACCCAATCAAACAAGAACAGTCACTAGAACCAAGCTAAAAATCAAGGTCTGGATTCAACATCCTTGAAAAAGATCTTTTGAAAGATTGGCTCGACTTTGGAATTGCTTACACTAATCAAATTACTACCGTTAGTATGACTAAGGTTAATGCTGCTAGGTCTCAGATTAGTCAATGTTGTGTATAGGTCCTATATTAAGACTTAAGTGCTACAAAAATACGCTAGTTGTTCAAGAGAATGTACCCGATGTGCTACCGCGGACATGTTGGGTGATAGGATTTCCTAAGAAGTAAGCTCTGCCAATTAAGGGTGGAATCTCATTGGCCTCCTCTCGTGGCCCTTCAATTGCTGCTGCTAAGTTTGGACGGTTTCCTCCTTGGTTAAAATTCCTTTTCAACTTAGGACAGTTGTTCCGAAAGTGATCCGGGCTGTTACACTCATAGCATGTCTTTTGGTTCACTGGTTCTCTACACTGGTTTGCATAATGACCAGACTGTCTGCAATTAGCACACATACGGCAGGGCACAGTCTTTTGGTGATGAAAGTTACATTTCGTACATTTAGGATGCTGGCCTAAATACTCTCTCTGACCCGAATTAGTCGCCGCAAAGGTCCTTGCCCTTTTGTTGTCAGTCTGCTTGTTCGTCTCGCTTGTTCCCTTCCTTTTATCACTGTCCCTCAAGCTTCCATTTCTAACCATCTCATCTGTCAGAGTCCCTGCTCTCAATATTGCACTCTGAATTGTAGAAGGCTCAGTTGTTTTTACAATCCCACGAATTTCTGGGACAAGGCCATATATGTACCTCTCGATCCTCTTGGACTCAGGGGTAACTAGGTGTGGAACTAGTCTGGCTAATTCATGGAATCGATCCGTATAGGCTGCATGTCCAGCCCCTATCATAGAGAGATGATAGAGTTCATCCTCCAGCTTTTGCATCTCGTTGTCCGGGCAGTATTCCTCCTTCAGTAATGCCTTAAAATCATCCCATGTCATACCTACAGCTGCCGCTCTACCCCTAGCTTGAATCTGCGTATTCCACCATGTCAATGCCTTTCCTGATAGTAAGCACATGGAATACTTCACCATTTGATGTGCTGCACAGTTACTAATGTCGATCACCGACTCCATCTTTTCAACCCATCGAGTATACACCAGCGCGCCTCCTACACCATCGAAATCAATTGGCTTGCATGACGTAAATTCCTTATACGTACATCCAGTCCTAATGATGTTGTTGCCATTACCATTCTGGCCTATACCATTGGTGTTGTTAATTCCGCTTTCGTGGTTTGCCAAGTTATTCATATGATCGCCAACTTGAGTGACAATAGTGGGGAGAAAGTTTTCAAGTTGTCGAGCGATGATGGCTTCAAAATCAGTATTTCCACCGTCGTTGTTATCATTGTTTTCAACTCCGTGACCACCTCCTCTACCTCCACGTCCACCAGTTCTTCCACCATCGTTACTTGGGTTACTAGTGTCATTAGCAGCTCCTCTACCTCCTCTACCTCCACGTCCACCAGTCCTTCCACCCCTTGGTGTTGCGCCTCCTCGAACAGAGCTACGAGTCACTCTCTTTGGTGCCATGATTTCCTGAGAGGAAGGACATTTAGTGAACGTCAGAGATGAGGGAAAACCGTTGATTAACCAAAGTCTATACTTTACATCCTCATATATAATACCGTGCTACCAGTTGTTTCCTAAGTTGTGCCAACACCGATCTACATCTGCATAGTCATATGTCCACGTGTGTCGTGAAGCACTTATAATTATGTTGGCCACCACAATTATAAATGTTTCCTTTCACAAGTGTACATATCACCAGGCACACATATCTTAGTGGTAGACGTTGCTTAAATGGGCATCTAGGGAATGTCACGCTTAGTACAAAGGAACAAAGGATTCTCCCTTAAGTGTTAAAGTCACCGGGAAGTCTAGTTTCTAACGGTTTCTACAAAGTATCTAATAGCGTAGGTCTAAAAATAAATTACCAGCAAGCGTATGTGTATGTAAAGTGCAAGGCGATAGGGAGGAGAGTCTATATGTATGTAGTTATAGTCTAGACTCTAAAACAACCTAGTTCTCTATAACCAAGGCTCTGGTACCAATCTGTAACACCCCCAAAATACCGCAGCGGAAGACTGTGTCATTGGGATGCTACTTCAGGGCACAAAGTACAAGATATAGAAAACGAACTCTAAATGAGACGTTTTTGAAAAGTTACCATTCGAATAGATAAAAGTCATAGTTTACAAACAAAGATCCCAAAGTAGAATAATGCATAAGTTTTTAAAGTGTATCGAATGGTAAACGATAAAAGTGAAAGTCTCCAAAAGCATGCCCTAAGACTCTCAGCTCCACACACCTGCTATCGCCTTTCTAACCTGAGATAAACATGCTTAAAAGTGTCAACACAAAGGTTGGTGAGTTCATAGAGTTTGTCTTAATACAGTTGAAAAGCCTATAAAGAATGTTCACACAGCAAAGGCATCGTAAATCCACTCAGTTACAAGTCCCGTCATAAGAGACTTGTAACCTGTGTGTTCACAACCCACTGCTACAATATAATATGATTAAGATATGTATAAGTTCATAACAACAGTTCAGCAATTAGTAGTGAGTCTACACTTCATCTCCGAAGACCTCACTTGAGTATGTATATCTCCATGGTTGTGCCCAGAACTAAATCTGGGGCCATTGGAAGTATAAATGTCTCCATGGTTGTGCCCAGAACTAAATCTGGGGCCATTGTGGGAATATTTAGATATATTCGTCATGTATAAACCGGTTGTTAACGTTTACTATAATTACTTATACGTAAAAACGTTAAATGTTCTAAATATAGTAATTTGAAAATCCTGAGAGTGGTATAACATGAAAATGCTGTTATGATGATATGCAGACTATCTCCAGTCCGTATGCAGTGTCCTTAGCACTAATGAAATGAATTCGCACATAAACCAATCCGGTTACGCGAATTTGAATACCCGTAAACTAAATTTACGATAAAATGAGTAATGCAAGTGAATGATGAAAACTTTTCCGGAAATGAATAGTGTTTAGTGAATAGTAAATTTCCCAAATGTTTCTCAGAATATCCAAATGACCTCGAAAATGATGAATAGTAAAACGATGAATAGTGTTTTAATGAATAGTGATTTATGAATAGTGTTTTTCCAAAGTTCCCGAAATGACCTGAAATGACCTGAAATGGTGAGTTGTGACAACAACCCTTATAAGGAGTTTGATAAGCAAACCCCTACATCTAGTTAATCTAATAAGTGATCTCAAGCAGCCCCTATAAGCATATATAATAAGTATTCCTAAAGACACTCTAAAGGTAGTTATTTCAATACGTAATCCCAAAAACTCCGTGCAGTCAGTTTTAGAAATGCAAACAACCCCAAAAAGTATTTATTCTAAAAGCAATCCAACCCAGCTTCTATAAGTATTTTTTCTACAGAGCAATCCCAAACAACCCCTTATAAGTACTACCAAACAGCCCATAAACTGAGAAGCTTCTGATGTAGCCACCCTAGTTCCCATCTCTTTCCTAATGATGTGGGTGAACCAATACCTTTTTATTAGTTCTTGTTGGAGGTAATAATGAGTTAATTACCTTTTGTTCAACTACCTATCGCTGAAGGGCGGCCATGGAGTCTGAGAATTCAACACTGCTTTGCCACAAATTGCTCTTATGGGATGAATTTCAACATCTATCAATGCAAATAGCTCAAAAGATGTAAAAAATCATATGTTGTGGCCGAGTTAGTGAAAGGGAATGCAAGATTCATCTAAAAAAAAAAATCTACTGCAATGAAATATTAAAAGTTGGGGATTAAGAATTTTTTTGGAGCAAAGTTGGATTATTACTTTTTCAGTCATGGCAAAAATGCTTCATGGGTTATGGTGTAAATATGGGTTTTGTCATATGCTCAATGATAATTTGGGTGGTCTATGCAATCATATTCATATGTGCGATATGATTAACAGAAACTGACTCATCTTTCAATCACAGATCACTTGTCATAGAAACTACACTTAGGTGCCTAAACAATTATCCAGGCTAATATGCCTACCAAATATAACAATAATAAACATAAAATAAAAGAAAAATATATCGAAAGAGTCAAGGTACTCATTCTTACCAGAATAAGCAATCTACTACTTGAAGCACATTCAACGTTAGAAAGATTAGCATGCTTATTTTACCATCTATCGATTGAGCCAACATATTCAGGTCTTGCTCCCGTATCTTAAAAAAGTCATGTAACATACACTTGGGCTTTGTCATGCACCTGAAAAAATAAATAGAATCTCAACATACACCCTTACCTTTGATATCGAAAAAGTGTTCCGATTGCCCTTAGATGTGTATTCACTTATTCAGAGGCATATAATAAAATTTTGAACATCTGTAAAATATGGACAAGTCCACATGCAATGAGTTCAAAAACGTTGATGAAATGAAATTAGATAAGTGGTCTATGAGTCAGCACAAATACGTGGCCAGAGCCTCCATCTAGATTGAGTTTTCTGATTCAATAGCTTTGGTTGATAAGTCATTGTCTAACGCATCAAAAGTGATTTTTTTTCGAATTTAATGCGGCCATATCTTGTTTTTTCATTGTTCAGGGGAACTGGAGGCAGAGACGTTGCACTGTATTAAGCTATAACCGCCCTCAATACTTAAGTATCAATACTCATTTTATTGAAATAAAATAACTTATTATTAATAAAATAAGCAATTGTCTATACAACATGGATACATTTATATGTAAATGATTCCAGAATTGCTACCATTTTTAAAGAGAATAAAAATCAAACCTCAAACATGAGACTGTAATCCTGTATCCCAACCTTGGCAAAGCACCAACTTTTGCTGCTTCTTTCAGACTATGCAGCCGATGCTTTTCTTGTCTTTCAACTCTCTGATTCTTTTATGATCGTCTCTTGGCGAAAGGGTCTTCTCCTGGCTCTGTAAAAAGCAAAAAGTAAAAATTTAGAGCTTCATTGTATAATGCTGCCTCATCCAAGAAATTGAGGTATTGAAAACAATCAGTTGTATTTCCCATCTGTCATCTTTGCCTCAATGGCTGGAAGGTAATTGTCATCATTTACCTGATCATAACCATATTTGCTTTTCCAAGAACTATGTAACTATAAACAACCCCCTAACACCCGTTAAAACGACCCAAACAACCTTAAAACTACAATTTAGCAGCCCTTAAAACAACCCAAACACCCATTAAAACTGCAGTTTTGCAGCAGATAGAAACATCCCATAAACCGACCCCAAACACCCCTTAAAAACTTTAATTTTGCAGCAGGCCCAATCAATCATTAAAACAAACCAGTCACCCCTAAAAACGACCCAAGAACATCCATTAAAACTGCAGCAGATAGAAACAACAAATAAAAAGTCCAATCACCCCTTTAAAACTAAACTATAGATGACAGAACAAAACACCCATATAAATGGTGCATACATGTATAGTTGTTTGTTCACATACACTCTTGAAGTTCAAATAGTCTCGTTCCACAAAATATATATAATGATAATAATCAATTTTACCCATAAAGCACAACATTAGTACCCATACAAATCCACATTGTTGTTCATCTTAATTTTAAGATGGCCCAAAACCATTAATTTAGTGATAAGTTACTTTGAACTAACCTGGACCATAATATCACTAATAATTCAAACAACAAACTTATAATCTATAAACTAATTCATACCTATTATAGTGTTCCTTCACCAACAATTATATTTATATATATATATATAAACACCCAACAATTTGAATTCGAGTGTATCAAGTAGCTGGAAAAAAAAAGTAAAACGAATTAGTAGATTAATTAAACTAATTAACTGGAAAAAAAATTAGGTTTTCTGTTGATTCAAACCAAAGTATTAGGTTGTTGAAAATAAAGAAATACAAAGTCTAAACATACTTAAACACGATGCTTTTGCAACCAGATATGGATACTTGTCAGAAGATTCGGTGCAAGAGGACTACTTGTTACCTTTTTAATCAACTCCATTAATATATATGAAGAACCAATGATTTTGTAAGTTGCATATACATTTAAATTTTTTTTTGGGTGTGCGTATGAATGTAAAGATGGGGGAGACGGATAGCCCGTTTTTTTTTTTTTTTTTTTTTTTTTTTTTTTTTTTTTACAATTTGGTCCAAAAGAATTAAGAAAGTAATTATAAGTACATGTGTATTTTTGAATTTTTTTTCTCTCATTCTTATATAAAAACGAATTTGATACTATTTTTGCCAAATTAAGAAATATTTAGCTTTTATAATTTTTATTCAACTAAATATAAAAAATCAAATTAAAAAATATATTACCAAATAAGGTATGAATTGATTTTTTTTTTAAATGAAAAATTCCCACTTGAGGATTTGTTTTATTAGGAAAAAGATTATCGATGGATCAATTTTATCTACTAAAGTAAAAATAAATTAGATGTGTTTGAATAACTTAAACTAACATAACTCTTTTGAAGAGTTTTTTTAGATAAGTATGGTTGATTAAAAATTTATTTAACAAAATGTGTATTTTTAAAAATAGTTAACAAAATATGTAGTATGGTTCTTTTTCATAATAGCATAAACTCTTATGAAATATGAACATTCGAAGTGTCCTCATCTCATTCAACTTCAACGTTGCCAACTTCTTCACGGATGACAGTGATGATATACGATATGACTCGGACACCACCATTGGAGGATCGAACTTTGTGTGTATGTTTTGGATGATTCTAACATGAATATGATTTCGGCATGATCACCTCGAGGAACGATGGGATAAAGGCTATTTTGTTTGATTTTGGTTTTGGATAACTATTAACATATATTAAATAGTTTATTTAATATATGTTGGATAACTATCATAGTTTATTTATTATGTTTATTAGGATAAGTGTTTAGTAATTGTTTAGGATATGTTTTGAGTTATGTTTTAGGATAAGTCTTATGTTTGTGTGAGTTATCACAAGTTTTGTCATTAATGAAAAGTATTCAATCAAAGTTATAAACAAATATCTAGTTCTTCTATCTAATATTCTTAAGGAGTTCGCACACGCTAAAAGTGATGTCTTATCCCGATATAACCCTTAACAAGGTCGTATCAATTGGTGCTTTCATTGAGAGCTCTCGTTGAGAGGGTTTTTTATTAGGTTCAAAAAAAAAAAAAAAAAAAAAGTAATGTTTCATCGGAGGTACTGTTCATCAGATCACTATTCATCGAAAATACTGTTCATTATAGTACTGTTCATATGGTACTGTTCATCGTGGGTACTATTCATCAGGGAAAAAAATTATTTTAGTTTTTAAATCGCTTGAGTATTATTCATGGCATCAGGCGGTAGAGATCAAGACGCGGAATACGCACTCTCTAAGCTCTTGTAAATGGGTACGGTGGCCGAATATGAGAGTGAGTTTGTGGTACTTGCAAATCTAGTAAGAGGGATCTCTGAATCTTTACTTACATCGTTTTATATATCCGGACTTAAACTTATGTTACAAATAGAACTATTGAGGGCAAGACCTACAACTTTAGGAGAAGCCTTTTCCTTAGCCCATTGAAGAGAAGGAGATAGAGCATATAATTGAAAAGAAATCAGATTACATTCCATCATTAAAAAGTGAATTTGCTTCACCTATAATTAATGGGTCCTTAGATGTTGAAGAAGATATTTGTATTGATGAGGTTAGAAGCGCGATAGACGGTGTTTATTATATTGGTGAGAGTTTAGTTGTTATTCTAAAGTGGGTACAGACCAGCACATCAAGGACATTGCTATTATTGGTAACTTTTGAAAACATGGATGTTGCCATGGGAATGGAGGCTAAAATTCAAAGAAGAACATGGGATCCTGGAATCAAGATTTATTTTAGATAACACCTTGAGGGCAAGGTGATTTTGAAAGAGTGGGGAGTGATACGCTCTTGTTGGATAACTATCATAGTTTATTTATTATGTTTATTAGGATAAGTGTTTAGTAATTGTTTAGGATATGTTTTGAGTTATGTTTTAGGATAAGTCTTATGTTTGTGTGAGTTATCACAAGTTTTGTCATTAATGAAAAGTATTCAATCAAAGTTATAAACAAATATCTAGTTCTTCTCTCTAATATTCTTAAGGAGCTCGCACACGCTAAAAGTGGTGTCTTATCCCGATATTACCCTTAACAAGGTCGTATCAGTATCATGTTTTAACTCTTATATAAATTAATTGTGTATCAACTTATTTTTGGTTTTCTATTATACGAATAAAGTTGTACTGTATCATTGCACAAATTGAAAATAAAATGTGTTTTGCATTAGCCGGACAAAATAAAATAAAATAAAAATCAATTTATGTTTTTTTAAACAACATATATATGTATTTGATGGAGGCAACTTGCATGCGTTCATGTATGGGGTCTACATTCATTTAAAATTTGAGTGATGTAACGTTTGGTTTGATTTAAGAGAATCATTTGATAAAAAATTATACAAATATTGTAATTCGTAAACTAGTTCGTTATTAGTTTGCTCATTAATTGCTATTAGAGGTTCAAATATATTTGATGGTCGTGTACGAGTGTATTTGCTTGCGCATAAAAGAAAATAATTTAACTGTGTATCAATGAGTGGGTTCCTTGATTATCAAAGATACAAAACATTACACAGTATATTAACTTGATGTTTAGTTATTCGTGATTTTACGTAGTCGGGGTATCAAATAAATAAATAAACGAGTTGGTGATTATAAAAAGAAGTAAAGGCCATCATATTAGCTTCAACGTCATTATATTTAAAAGGTTTAAATATTAAAACTTGTTTAATCAAATAAAAGTAGAGAGCTAATTGGCTATTACAAATTTGATTAAAATATCCCCTTAAACTTGTAGTTATTCACGAAAATGCCATTAAGTGAAATCATCATAGGTGTATTTTATTTAATGGTTTCGGTCAAGGTTGTCAGAATCGGGATCCTACCTAGGATCGTTTTCGACTTCACAAGATCGGGATCGTAGGATCGGATCGAGATCGTAAGATCCTATGAAAATGTATATATTATTGTATAAGAGTTGTAGTTTTATACTTTTATATAATATTTTATATGATAAATGATTTAAATGAATGATAAAAGAAAAAACAATAAGAAACATGAGCTTCTAGTAGGATCGGATCGTTCACGATCCTACGATCCTGTGTGCGATCCTACGATCCTACAACGATCTTGCTCCCCTCGAGATAAAAACATGGGCTAGTAGTAGGATCGGATCGTTTACATACGATCCTGCGTGCGATCCTACGATCCTATACCGATCCTGATAGAATTAAGATCCTACTACGATCCTGCTCGTTTTTTATATGTAGGATCGTAGGATCGTACGATCCTACGATCAGGATCGCGATCCTGACAACCTTGGTTTCGGTAACCTTGGTCTTTCTCATTGTTCTTCCTTCCCATCATATATTCATATCATGTTCATCATCATCTTCCTAATATTAAATAGTTTGATCAACGAAATTTGAAGTAACTGAAATTCAAAAAGGTTCGTTATGAGTACATCAATTGAAACTCATCAACTAACGCCATCTTCTAGTGATGATCATACAAACACTATCAAAACGACTTATGAATACGCATAAACCGACGCCCGGATTTACAGAGCTGCAGCATATAACCATTGGGTAACTGTGCGCGAGCTCTTTGAAGGAAGACCGGAACTAAAGACCAAGCCGGTTAATCGGCATTTGGAGACGCCTTTAATGATAGCTGTGGGAACGAATCGCTCCCATGACTTTGTCGAGAAGCTGTTGAACAATGTGGAGACCCATGATCGTGATAAGTGGTGTGGCGTGAACAAGAGTGGATACAACGCGCTCCATTATGCGTCTAAGGTTGGGAATATAATCAGGGGCGGAGGGATAGGGGGACTAGTGGGTGCTAAGCCTCCCCCAACTAGCCCAATAAGTTCACTATAATATAGCCCAAAAGCCCAATATTTTAAGAATATGAATACCCAGCCCCTACCAATATTACTAATTCAATATTGTGTTGATTAAATAAAAGAAGTTGTAACTGCTGAATTTAAGGGTCAAGCGAGTGGAACAAACCGATCAAAACTTAAAAGAATTGCTCCTCTTATACGGTATCGAATGCTTTTTAATGATTTGTTCTTTTAATAATGATCACAATTAATATTCACTTATTTGAATTTTTCTTCAATCGGTTGATGCATTGAAATATTGAATTGTGTTTCGATAGTTTTTGTTAAACATTAATGATCACTTCATTGAGTTCATTCACTTGATAACAATTAAGTATTAATTGCTTGAAGCTTTTTTATCGCATGATTATCAATTGATAACTTGTTGTATACTTAATTTTATTTACTTTTCCTAATTTTTAATGATCATATTAACTCATGAGATAAATGAAACAAGGCAATTTATTTGATTCTATTGAATGCATAGTCACAAAGAAGAGATGCGATAGGAATTAACTATCACTAGTTACCACACACATTTTACTTTATAAAGTGATGAAGGGTTAAAAAAACATTGTTAACAAAGTTACAAAGTTATAGGTTGGTGACTTGCTGAAGTGATGAACACGTGAACTTTTGAAAAATAATGTAGCAAACAAGCTACAAACTACGTTTTGTGTTTATGGAGACATACAGTTATGGATATTGACTTGTACTTGTTTACTTCTGATGCAAAAGGTTTATGCTTCTAGGTTAACCCATAAGCAAAAAGCGGATAATTAATTTTTTTTACAAGCGAATAGAAGATGTCGTTCATGTCCCCGAAATTCAAACCCAAACCCAAACACAACCTCAACCTCAAAAACAAGCTCAACCTCAAACTCAGAATCAAACTAATGGTGACAATGTTATGGAAGAGTCACTTGGAGCTGGAGTTGAACCCGAAACAATTGCTACATCGAATTCAAATGAGGTCAAATCAGATTCTTTGATTCGTGACCCAGGCATGCGACCTCCAATATCGAGCTATCCAAGTAACTTGCAAGATGAGATTAGACGAACTTATATTAATCTCGGACCTTATCAACTTATTAAATCACATTATCCTCTTAGTCCTTGTGGTCGTCAAAAGCGTAGCTTCCAGACAGTGTGGTTTAAAAGATTTTGGTGGTTGGAGTATTCTGATAAGAATGATTCTGTATTTTGTTTTCCATGTTACCTTTTTGGTAGGAAGCTTATAGGGAGAGTTGGATCGGACACATTTACAGTTAAAGGTTTCAATAGATGGCAAAAGGTGAATAGCGTGATTCTTGGTGTTGAAAGAGACATTGTTCGTACCCTTTGTACTAATAACATAATTGATGATTTTTACTCCAAAACACAAAAACGTGTCCAAATGAAGAAAAAACACAAGGTAGTGTTACTTGTTTTTTTTCTTTTATTTCTATTTATCATTAACATAAAGTTTTTGTTTTAATATCTTGAGTATTTTTTATTTATTTGCAGGTTAGTTTGTGAGACAAATGATTAGGGCCAAATGCTACCCGCTGAGTTGCTAACGCCATTGAAATTCTTACCACGATTAATAAAGGTTTTTATTAGTGTAAAACACATGATTTTTTTAATTTATTAGACATTTGGCTCTTCATTTATTTTTCCAAATTTTCATGCTTTGATATATTGGTTCGAATTATATTGTTAGTATTCTAAAATTTTCTGTCAGCCCCCCTTAACTTGAAATCCTGGCTCCGCCCCTGAATATAATCGATGCAAAACTTATGCTGCAGTGTTTGCTAGACACGTTGCAAACAGTTAAGAATATTCATGGCGATATGCCGGCAACATTGGCCGCAAAACTAGGTTGGAAGGATATGATTGATGAGGTCTTTAATGAATATGCAGACATTATCAAAATGACTTATGAATACGCGGACACCGACCTCCGGATTTACAAAGCTGCATTACGTAACAAGTGGGATGACGTACGCGAGCTCTTTGAAGAAAGACCGGCACTAAAGTTCAAGGCGGTCAATGAGCGTTCGGAGACGCCTTTAATGATAGCTGTGGGAACGAATACCTCCCATGAGTTTGTCAAGCAACTGTTGAACCATGTGGAGCACGGGTATCTTCGTCATGATGATGAGGGGTGTGGCATGAACATCCATGGAAACAGCGCATTCCATTACGCGGCTAAGGTTGGGAATATGATTGATGCAACACTTATGGTGCAGTGTTTGCCGGAAACGATGAAAAAGATTAAGAATAGAGATGGTGATACACCATACTTATTGGCCGCAAAACTAGGAAGGAAGGATATGATTCATATCCTTGAAGGTTTGGTAGATTTTGGGAATCTCCTTGTTTCCGCAATTCAGGCTGGAGAACTTGGTGCGTTTGAATTTCACTTTACTCAACTATTGAACTACAGCGTGCATTATTATATTGACTCAAATCTTTAGTAGAAAATTTTACTTTGATTATTATGCAGATGTGGCATTGGATTACATAACTTGTTTTACTCGTGACGAGATAAAAGCCAATGTTTTAGAAGCATTAGCTACCAAACCAGAAATTTTTCGTAGCGGAAACGGGCTTGGATTTTGGTGTGGTCTCATTTGTCCATGTAAGTAGTCTCTTTTTATTATACCGAGTATTTCTCTTCTTCTGCCGTACCACTCATCGAGTGTTCAACCACACGGGTTGATCTATGCTTGTGCTTAGGGGTGTCATATGGGTTATCGGGTCAGATTTGAGCCTTATCGGGTTTTCAAAAAAAAAATTTTTTGACCCGCAACCCGACCCTATAAGGAATCGGGTTATCGGGTTTGGGTCTATTGGGTTGTCGGGTTTATCGGGTTGGGCTTATCGGGTTACGGGTTAGACGTATTATCAGTCACAAAGTAATAAAAAAGATAGATCAGTATGTATATAAACATGTTGGATGAGTATGTATTTCAAGTTTTCACTACTAATATTAATATAACATGCTAACTGATGTAATATCAGTTTGTATTTCACCATTTCACCATACCAGTAAGCATTTTCTATAATTCACCATTATAACGTGGTAACTGGTCTAAGATCAATATATGTATAAAAATAGATCACCAATTCACAATTTCATCATTATAAAATGCATTCAAGTAAGCATGAAAAAATAGAGTAGTATATACAAAACCATAGATTCACCAATTCACCATTTCACCATTAATAATTTGCTAGCAAGACTTTTTAGTCCAAATAGAAACTTAAACTAACAAAAAAGATGACAAGATTTTTCAAGTTTTCAATTAAATATTAAGCATAAAATGTATCCAATACAGTAGCTAGTAGCTAGCAATTCCTTTTCACAAAAGATTGATCAGTAGCTAGCAATTCCTTTTCACAAAAGATAGATCATTTCACTACAGACCTACAGTAGCTTGCAAATCCATTCAAAACTATACATTCGAATACAGTAGCTACACGCCTACATTCTTCATTCTTCATTTCATTACAAAAGCTTGCAAAGTCAATTCTTTTTCACAAAAGATTCCATTACAGTAGCTGCATTCTCCATTCTTCAACATTCATTCTTTAATCTTGTTTAGAACTAGCACCTTCTTGCTCCATCAACTATACATAAATTGATATCAAGATAAGCAATGAAAGATAAAATGTCTACATTTCATAAATATTAAAGATAAAATAAACATACCTTTTTCCATTTGTGCTATTATATCCAAGTCTTCAGCTTTTTCCAGATTAAAGCTGATACAAAGCCAATCTTGAGTGCAAATTAGGCATTCAATCGTCTTGTCACCCAAAGAACTTCTATATGAATCCAACACTCGCCCACTAGTGCTAAATACCGACTCGGAAGCCACCGTTGAGATTGGAATGGCTAACAAATCTCTAGCCATTAAAGAAAGAATAGGAAATCTTGGGCTATTTACTTTCCACCATTGCATAATATCAAACTGCACATTCTTGTCAAATGGTTCAAGAGTTTCACCAACATACCTATCCAATTCACTACTTCATGAACTAGACGATGGACCATTTTTCATCCTACTTCTCAACATATCTCCATGATCAGGTTCATCGCTAATGTTGGTTGTCCTTTGCCTTTTGGCTGATGTTGAAGAAGAAGTAGTAGAAGATGGAGCATGAACTCGCACATATTCTTCTTAAAAAAACTTCATTTCAGTTTCAATGTAAGCAACCTTTTTCGTCACAACCGATATTCCTTCCCTTCCATAGTGATCATCTACAATAACATGCAAAAATTCATACTTGTTCCTTGGATCAAGTATAAATGCAAAGTACACCAACATGTTCATATTTTCCACCTCACAGTACTATTTGTCAAATTTCAGTTTCATCACCTTTGCGATATCATAAAGTGTAAATCGACAAGTTGTGCTACAAGTGCCACGTACTTGCCACGTATTCATATAAATTTTGTATTTTCTTCAAAATTCTATTTTTTTAATTTCTTCTTTATATTTTGCGCTATGTATCTATTCCATCATTCCATTGACAGAAACTCCAAGGCCCAGTAAGCAATTAGTAAGCCCATTTTAATTTAAATAAAAAACAAATGTAGCCCAAAAAATTATTTTTTTTAAACAGACCAAATGATTAATTATTAGTCAGATTTTTGTGGTCTTTTATGATTAGTGGCGGATCTAAAAATTTAACTTAGGGTGTGCATTATATTTTGATATTTTTTGTGGTCTTTTATGATTAGTGGCGGATCTAAAAATTTAACTTAGGGTGTGCACTATATTTTGATAGAAAAAAAAAGTTCGGCTCAAAGATTTTTCCGCCCGTCTCAAGTTTAACAGGTCGGGTTTTCTGAGACTTTACAATTTTTTTTAGGTTAACTTTAAAGCCACGTTTTGAGACAATTTTTTTTAATCAACTAATAACAATTTTTACGTTATTTCTTTTGTTGACAACGTATTATTGTTCGCTTTCATTGTGTATCTTACTTGCTTTGAAAAACTAGAAATCGATACAAACTATAAATAGCTGAATTCGTGTAAATGAATGTGTCCATAATGTAACAACATTAAATATTTATTACAAACAAATAATATTAAACTCCAAATAAAAACTGCACCCAAAATTCCTAATTGATAAGCGAAGTTATTTTTTAACAAAAATAAGTGAAGTTAACTAGTCGCAACTCGCAATTGATGACAAATAAATAACGAGTACGTAGTATTAAACTATTAGGGCTAGAGAAAAGCAATTGGGCCAATGTCCAATCTTCAAACAATTCAATCAAAACATAAAATCCATTATACTATTTGATTTTCCACAATCATAGTTGTGAAAAAAAAATAAAAAAAAAAATAAAAAAAAAAATAAAAAAAAAATCATACTTTTAAGTGGGAAGAATTATAAAATTTCTCCACACTTTTTATTTGTAACAACCAAATTCTCCACATTTTGGGGAAATATGAAAAATTTTGATGTTACAAATAACCTCTGCGCTTAAGTGTGGACATTTTTTTAGATTTCTTCACTTAAAAAACACAGTTGAGCTTAGATGCTATGTTAAACGAGATTTATTATTATTATTATTATTATTATTATTATTATTATTATTATTATTATTATTATTATTATTATTATTATTATTATTATTATTATTATTATTATTATTATTATTTTTATAAAACATCACTTCATTAGAAAATCATAGGATTTACAAAAAATTAGAGGGGAGCCGAGAAACAAATGTCCTGAGTCAACGAGAATCTACGGACGCGTGCTCCAATGTCCTGAGTCAACGAGAATCTACGGACGCGTTTTAGTAATGTCACCCCATCCTTCTCAAGTTCTCCCAAGGAAGAGAATGAGAAGGGCAGAAACCCATAACCAATGTCCGCGTATTTAGTCTCATACTTGGCCCGTTTGCGTTGTGCAGCTTCAACAACCGCGCGCCCAGGTACAAAATCAGTCATGTTGGTCTGTGTCAGGGGAGAAGTCCCTGTCAAATCAACACATGTGTCCCGCCCATCATCCCAAGAATAGAGTAACACATCAGCTGGGCGTAAGGTCTTGTTCCTGTCTCCACATAACCCGATGTCAACCTCTTTATGAGCCGAGATCCCCGACCGAGAACATATGTTAATAAGGGTATCACGTACTATATTATGTCGATGTTTAATCCCGATGATACCAGCACATGAAACCGCATGATCCCCATAAGTGTCCCCCGCAAATACCCTGGAACAAGCTGAGCATAGCATTTGAGTAGAGAATAGGGGAATACCCAGCCGATAGCATAGCACACATCGGTAAGTTCTGGCATTCATGGTTTGTCCCAACCCAGAGATCGGGATCACCCTTAGCCAGTCTGAAGTGTGGTCCTCATTTTGCGATCTCCATAAAGCCATTTGTCTAGCAGATAAGCAAAAGGTGGATTCGGCCATTTTGGCAACACATGTGAAATATACGTCTGCCAGTTTTTTCATGAGTTTGGGGGCAGCGATCTCACTTGAGCTGCCTAAAAGGTCAGTTTCCATTTTCGCATTAAAAGCGTGCAGGGCCCCATCGAAGGAAGAACCAGAAGTTACGATGCCAGAATGTCGGAGGAGCCTAGCCTGCAAGCTAGTAGATTGGAGTCTAGATGCAAGGAAAGCATAGTTTAATACGTCACCCTTCAGCATATACACCAAGTCCCCCAAGTTCGAAAGGTAGAGTGGCTAGTCTCCATTGCCACTCACCAAAACCAGGTCCAGAGGCAGTGACAATACGCTCTAGAGAAGAACGAAGTGCCGCATCAAAGGCAATCTGAGCCCTCTCGAAGACCTTAGGGGGACACGTGCGCATAGAAAAGTATAACTTGGAAATTCCAGCACATGCCCGGAGGAGTAGCAACTCACATTGAGGGTCATTAAGCTTATCAACAGCATCCATAAGCTCAATGGTTTTAGCAACCCTCTTCATAACAAGCTCACTACTAAACACAAGGTCTACATTGGCAGGTCCCCCCAACAATTTAACACCGTGTAAAGGTCGGGCAATATTAGGCGGGAAAACGCCTGCAAGCCTGCTTCTGGGATCCTCCCTTGGCCAAAAAACCTCGGTTTTATCGACATTAAGATGCAACCCATAATGAGGTCCATCCATCATAATCAGCTCCAAAACCTTTCCAACTGTCAGAGTATCGCCAATGATCGTGACATCATCTAAATACCACGCTTGAAGGGGAAGACTAAAGGAGTCTCTGATCTTGCAAACCAATGGGTGCAGCACTAGTGCAAAGAGGAGAGGTCCAAGTGGATCACCTTGTTGTACTCCTTGGTGTGACCATAAAGTGTGTTCGCCATAATATAATCTAGCTGGGCTGGAATAACAAAATTCAACCCAACGGGAAATGACAGGATAACGCAGGAGAACCTCTTGTAACATGACCTCCCGGTCAACCAAGTTGAAAGCGTTTCTGAAATCCACCAGTAGCATCAAAAGGCCTTCCTCGCCACCGCGGTCTTCAATAAACCTATTCACAGCATGGAGAATAGCCTCCCCTACTCCAGGTACTCCGACGCCAAATTAGAGATCATTCAAATAGCCGTCTAAGGAGTGGCCAAATTGGAGATTATTATTATTATTATTATTATTATTATTATTATTATTATTATTATTATTATTATTATTATTATTATTATTATTATTTTATTTTTATTTTTTTTATTATACAACCAAATTTTATTATTGAAACATAATAAAATTATATAAAGTTTGATGGAGTTTAGACACAAGTCGTACTCCCGCTCATTTCTGAATACAAAAGCTTACTCTATAAGACATCTTTAGAAGATTGGCATCACCCTAGACAAGATGTAAATCAGTCCATCATACATAAGGCTCCTGTACAACTAAACGATATGAAACAACATCAACTCCGAACCACGACCATCCTACCATTCATGTGCTTTTTGTTAAAACTGAGCAAGACTTCTAAAACTAAATACTTGGACATGGTAAAAAAAAATATACACTACATTAAAACTAAACATGATTTCTAACACAAAATTTTTGGACATGGTACATATCAACAAAAATGATATATTTTGTGATATTTAACACAACATTAAGAAACATGACTTATTACACAAATTTATAAACATGACACATTTCATAAAAACTAGATATTTTACGAGAAAAAATTCATGTAACCAGTACCCACCCTAAGTCCGCCCGTAACTATGCATATGTATCTTAAGTTTTTTCTTTAAATATGGTTCTCAAATATTAGTCAGGGACACTAGTTTATATTTTTTGAATCATTGTGTTTCTTTAACTTATTGATGCAAGGGATGCCTATTGTTGGAAGCAAAATTCCGATAGGCCTGAGACGACGAATTTCTCAACTTACACAAAGAATTTGTCGACTTACACATATCATCAGGTAAAAAGGGGGTAATAAGTTGTTTATTTCCATAAATTAAGTAATATACAAAAAGCAGTTAAAATGAGTAATCCCAAACACCCCATGACTATATAGTTTTCAATTTAATTACGCCTGAATTTCCATAAACTAATTTGCTTGTATTGACCATATCATTCAACAGTGTGTTACTCCTACCTTTTGCGTACGTCAAAACATGGGTAAGTTGAAGCATTTATTATCATGTTATTGTATAATGTCGTTGCATAGCGCGGGTACTATCCTATAGTTTATCTTAATTCTTGATCATGTAATATGTATTATTGTAGCTCCAGCAAATCCAAGAAATCAAAAGAAAAAATCTACCGAGCCAAAAGATTTTATTAGAAATATGCGATAGGATAGAGGAGAATCCGAAAGATGCTAAGAAATATTTTGAACTTGCAATAGCTACAGCAGTCAAATATGGGACTGTTGAGCTCATCGAGGAGTGCATATTAGCCTACCCAGGCTTAATCTGGTATGAATTCGACAAGTATAACTTGTTCCATTTAGCCATCAAAGAGCGTCAAGTACAAGTATACAATCTCGTGTACCAAATGTCCGGACACAAAGCGTTTGCAGCAAGTGAGCTTCATGGAGATGAGAATGCTTTACATATTGCTGCAAAGTTGGCTCCATCTCATCGTCTAAGTACTATAACTGGTGCAGCTTTGCAGTTGCAGAGTGAACTTCAATGGTACAAGGTATACTAATACCATTTAGACATAGCGTGACAACGGTTGTTGTCCCATAAAAGAGTTTTAAGGGGCAACAAAAGCTCAACCATCTACATTTTATATTGTAGTAAGTAGTGCACTTTGTTTTAGCTCTTAATAAATAGCATGCATTGTTATATGCAGGAAGTTGAGACTAATTTTGTAGAGCCTGAGCATGTAAAAGCTAAAAACAAAGATGGAAAAACCCCTTGGATGGTTTTCACGGATGAACATAAACACTTGCTTAAAGAGGGTCAACAATGGATGAAAGACACGACAACTTCATGTACCGTGGTAGCAGCACTCATAGTCACAATCACATTTGCAGCTGCAATAACAGTCCCTGGTGGAAATAAAGACGATGGGAAACCTGTATTCCTAAATGAAAGGGCATTTATGCTTTTCATGATATCAGACGCATTTGCATTATTTTCATCATCTACTTCATTGTTGATGTTTTTAGGAATACTTACTTCACGCTATGCAGAAATTGACTTCCTTCACGCCTTGCCAAAGAGATTGACGATTGGACTTGTATCCTTATTCTTGTCAATAGCGGCTACTATGATAGCATTTGGTGCAACTCTTGTACTTTTGCTTCATGATAAAGTGACATGGATTGCAGCTCCAGTTGTTATGATAACAAGTATTCCTGTGGGTTTGTTTGTCTTTCTGCAATTTCGTCTACTCTTTGAGCTAGTCTGGTCCACTTACGGACCAAGCATTTTTGGCAAGCAGAGCAGTCGAATAATTTATTAAGCCCGTGTCGACTTTTGTGTCTCTTTGTAATAATAGATGTTGCCATGCATTTTAGCCCAAATAATTCTGGCGTTTTCTTTTGAAATGTCAGTTGTGTTTGAAATAATTTGTACTACCTTCATGAGCTGCTCAAAGGTAACCACATATTTTCAGTTGTTGAACAATAAGTAAATTCAAATGTATGTGATTTTTGTGACAAGAAAAGTAAGTATTTATATTCCAGGGAGCAGGAACAGAACCACATGGATGCTAACATTGTGTATGCTTATAACAGAACCATATAAGAGAAAGAACAATGTATACCGAAGATTGTATACATGTAATTATTGTTCTTTTAGTATACGACTGATTTTCAAGCACTTAACTTGCTCCATTTAGCCATCATTTATGCTACAATTCATCTCAACATAACAAAATGTGGGTTTATTCAAAGTTTGATTTGAAGGGCTTTCTATTAAACCCACCATGAATCACAACCATCCCTCGCCGGAATTCACAACAGCCCGCCATAACTGACCCACGTACTACACATGTCCACTTCAACAACGGGTCAGATCTGGGTTGTTGGTGCGGCATGTTTGTGTATTTTGTATAAATGGTGACTTTGAAGGTTTTCGGTTAATCAATTCTAGTGGGTTTAGTTCAATTAATGTTGGTCGGTTTTGATTATGAGTAAATAGTCGTATTTCAGGTGGCCTGAATTCGGTGAATGTGGCTGGATTTTTTTGTTGGGTTCTATGTATGAATTTATACCCAGACCAGATAAAAGCCACTTTTGGCCATCTTGTTAAAAGGGGTGTTTAGTTGTTTCTTATTGTGTGTGGTAAAAAAGGTAATGAAGAAAAATGAAAGTTAAAGGGGCCAGGTGTAATTATAACTTTTGTGCATTATATATAGCGATGCAACCCGTTTATATTGACCCTAAACAAGTCGGTTAAAAACATGGTACTAGAAGATGAACAACAACAATCAAAGAGAAAAAGAATTAGTCATCTATGCATACCTAGTCGCAATTTTGCAAAAATCGGTCAACTCGGCCTTTCAATCGGCGATTACAAGGTGCACGGCCTTTCACCTTGTTGATTTTTACAAGGTAATCGGCCTTGTAATCGGTGATTATAAGGTAATCGGTTATTAATCGCTACTAGGCCTTCAACCGCCTCACTACCGACTCACGATTTTTGCAACATTGCCTAGTCGTATTCTTCCGCCAGTGATCATTGTCGAAATTCTGTTAAGATTTCCAGTTGAATCATTGTTACGATGCAAGTCTGTTTGTAAATCATGGTACTCTTTAATACCGGGTCAATATTTCATTAATTCTCATGTCAAGCTATGGACTAATAGGCATCTGTATGAACGACACAAGTATGGACATCCTAGACTAATATTTAGAGTTTCTCACGAACGACGACTCTCTTATAAAGATTTTTGTTTTAGGCTGATTAGTTCTTGCAATGGATTGTTTTGCATTGTTGACAAACATACTCTCACTATTTACAACCCTAGTACTAGAATACATAAAAGGTTACCATTTAGTGGTTTTCGTTTTGCGGATTATGCTTTTGGCTATGATGATTCTAGTGATGATTACAAAGTTGTTGGGTATCCTTCGATAACAAAGCGAAGATATACTCATTGAAAACTGACAGTTGGAAACATATCAATGATGTTCCTCATATTTCTCCATGGTGTTATCGTGGTACCTTTTCAAACGGAGCTTTTCATTGGATGGTGTCATTTTGTTTGATGTATTCTATTTGTTTCAAGGACGGGCCTCACAAACTGAATATATAATCAAGACTCGTAATTAGTAGAAGAAAAAAGTGAATGATTACGCCCCTATACAAATTCATTGTCTGCGGCAAATTACTTGCAGTTAACACACACACAAAAGACCTATTTCGGTATACAGGCAACCGCGATTCTTCAAATTCCCCGTGGATCCTTTTAGCTTTTTACGTATACCCACTACTACACAAAATGTTATTTGGTACGGTGATTAGCTATGGTTACACAAAAAACCGTATCAAAAAACAAAAAATAAGTCTTTTGGTACGGTTTAAATAAAAACCGTGCTAAATAAAACCCATTTGCTACGGTTTTTTGAATTTCTGTGTCATCTGATACGGTTTATTTGTAAACCGGACCAAATAATTGTGGTTTGCTACGGTTTTTTAGTAACCGTGTTAGCTACGGTTGTTTTTAGAACCGCAGCAAAATAAGATTCAAAAAGCAGATCCGCTCCCCCAACGGAAACCTGCTACCTATTCACCCACATTTACTTCATTCTCATTCCAAACACCACATTTACTCCATTCAACTCAAATCTTTCAAAACAATAACATTAAACACTCTGTTAGGAATTAAATAATCAGAAGAATCAGAAGATTCAGCATAAAGGTTTAAAGGAAATACGACAAGTATGTTTCTGCTGATAAAGCACAAAGCACGTTTCCACTGATGGATTCTGCTGAAGACCGTTTCCACTGAAGGTGATCCTGCTGCTTGATTCTGCTGCTGCTATGACTCTGCAGCTATGACTCATACAAACAGCTGTGTAGATAAGTACGACTTATTCTACTGACTCATATATAAGAAAAATATCTTTGTTGTAGTCATCAAATAGAACACTCCAAGTGAGTTGTAATACTAGATACATGTTGTATCTTAATGACTGACATGATAAGTCATCAACTAGCTAGAATGAAGCTTAGTCATAAGCTAGTATTTAAGTTGAGTCATGTAGTTTGTAAAAGATCTTTCCTTGGACTATAAAAGGAAGATCTTAGATATGTAGAAATATATCAATCTAGAATGTGCATGTGAAAAGATATACACAGACAATACATAGAACAAACATAAGTCACATAAGATTCAAGGTCTTGTAACCCTAGTGATAGAAAAGATCACTCGTATTATTTTGAATAATATTGAATCATTTGGTGTTAACTATTCCATTTCCATATCCAAAACATAAATCTTCTAAGTGTGGTTAAGTAGATTCCGCATACTTAATCATATTCACACAAACATATCTCATACACAAAGAACGAAGGTTTAACCACCTTACCGTGTAATCAACCCTCAACAAGTGGTATCAGAGCGTCAGGCTGATATTTTTGTTTTAGAAGAAGAAGTTAGAAATGGATGTTGAGTCTATTCAAACAAATGTTGCTGCAAAATTACCAATGCTCAAACAGAATGAGTTTGAGATGTGGAGGTTAAGAATAGAACAGTATTTTCAAGTGCAAGATTATACACTTTGGGAAATTATTGAAGATGGAGATTCTTTCAAGTCTACAACCACTACATCAACAGTTGATGGTAAGGAAGTTGCAAAGCTGCAAACCAAGCCACAAACTGCAGAAGATAGAATTAAGAAGAAGAATGACCTAAAGGCCAGAAGCATGCTGATGATGACCATTCCAAATGATCAACTTATAAACTTCAGCAAATTCAAAGATGCAAAATCGTTATTTGAGGCCATTATTGCAAGGTATGGTGGGAATGAAGCCACCAAGAAGACCCAGAAAACTCTTCTTAAGCAACAGTTTGAAAATTTCACATCAACCAACCATGAATCTTTAGACCATATGTTCAACAGGCTACAAAATATTGTGAGTCAACTTGCTATTCTTGGAGTTGAAATACCTCAAGAAGATTTAAACTCAAAATTTCTGAGAAGCTTACCTGAAGAGTGGGCTATGCATGTTGTTGTCTGGAAGAACAAGTCAGACATTGACACCATGGATCTTATGGATCTGTATAGCAATTTTAAAATTGTTGAGCAAGATTTGAAGAAAACTGGAGGTTCTAGCTCAAGCACTGGGAACATGGCATTTATGTCATCTCCTAGTAATTCAGTTCCAGTTACTAATGAGAAAGTTCATGATGGTGTAAATACTGCAAGTTCATCAAGCAGTACTTTTGGAATTTTGGATGAGAAAACATGTTGTGCTTTTTTCACAAGCAAGCATAATGGATCCATGTTAACTCATGAAGACCTCCAAGAGATCAATGATGATGATCTGGAGGAAATGGATCTAAAATGGCAAATTTCTCTTCTTAGCATGAGAGCTAAGAAATTCTATCAAAGGACGGGGAAGAAGATCACAATCAGTAGCAATGATCCTGCTGGTTATGACAAGTCAAAGATAGAATGCTATAACTGTCACAAGATGGGACACTTCTCAAGAGAGTGTAGAAGGCCAAGACAGCAAGATAGCAGAAATAGAGATGTTGGAAGCAAATCCAATACAAGGGAGATTTCTGAACCAAAAGCTATGGTAGCTATTGATGGGTTAGGTTTTGATTGGAGCTTCATGGATGATGAAGAAAAGGGTTCTTCACAGATGGCTCTTATGGCATTTACTGCAACTGAGGTACATGATCATAAAACTTGTTCAAATACTTGTACTGCTCTTAAAGACTTAAAAATCTTAATTAAACAGTATGATGACCAAAAGATACAGCTAGCCAAAACTGATCAAGAACTTTTCAATTATAAATGTGGTTTAGAATCTATAGAGAGGCAAATCCTATACTATAAAAAGAATGAACTTACCTTTACTGATGCTAAAACTTTACTTGAAAATGACAATCAATTTAAAGATCAAATCATTGAGGCTTTAAAAGAAGCATTGGATAGGGTTAAGACTGAAAAAGAAAACATTCAATTGACTGTAGAGAAGCTTGATCATGCTTCTAAAAATGTAAACAAAATAATAGACAGTCAAGTGAATAATAAAGTTAAGTCAGGATTAGGATATAATACAGCCCCACCTCCTTATAGAGGTATTCCAAAACCCCCAGGGATAGACCTAGAGCATTCAGGATTACCTGAATTTCAGCTACCTGAGTTACAATATGGAGTTCAACCAAACTCTAACATAGTAGCTGATGAGCCTAAGAAAGAAAGTAAATGTTCATGTAAAACATTACTTTTTCAGGACAAGGTGTCCTTTATAAATAAACAGGTTATGTCTAAACCTGAAGTGGTTAAGAAAGCAAGAACAAAGGTTCCTAAGATAGTCAAACACAATACTGATAGGCCTAAGACCAATGAAAAATATGTTAGGCAACCAGTTAGATATTGTGAGCAATATAGAACCACAAACAAGCCCAGAGGTAACCAAAGAAATTGGAATAACCTCAAGTCTTACCAACTAGGTGATGACTTTGCTTTTCACAATAAAGCTTGTTTCATTTGTGGTAATTTTGACCATCTTGCAGCTTTCTGCAACCAATGGGTAACTGGGTATGAAAGTAATAGAGTGAACTACAAAAGACAAACTCCTAAATCTCATTTTCACTCTAATTCTAAAAGAACAAAACCCAAAACAGTCACAAAAGCAGTTCCTGCTGATAGAGCAAAAACTGTTCCTGCTGAAAGGAAAATGGTTTCTGCTGAAAAACCATCTATGACTGTTTACCCAAAATCAACAATTAAGGGTGCAAAAACAACTTTCAAACATGCATCTAATATTGTTCAAAGGCCCATTCAAACAAAAGCAGTGGTCCAAAAACAAGTTTGGAGACCAAAGGGTACAACTACAAAGCTAGCAGTTTCTCCTGCTAAGCATATTGCTGCTAAGGGAATCAGGGCAAATGCTGTTAACGCCTCAGCATGTTGGATTCTTAAATCCAATGTTGCATCAACAGTCCTTAAGAGATTACATTTCATTGATGCAAGAGGCAGATCCAAGTCAGTGTTGGCTTGGATCCCCAAAGAAAACTAATTCTTTTATTTGTGTGTAGGGACATTCATCAACAGATCATGAAGATCAAGGATATTCAGATAGTGGGTGTTCAAGGCACATGACAGGCAACATGTCTTATCTTTCCAACTTTCAATCAATTGATGGTGGATATGTTACCTTTGGAGGAGGAATTGGTGGAAAGATTACTGGTAAAGGTACTATCAAAACCAGTAAATTAGATTTTGAAGATGTGTTTTATGTGCAAGAGCTTAAGTATAATCTCTTTAGTGTCTCACAAATGTGTGACAGAAAGAATAATGTTCTTTTTACTGAGACTGAATGTCTTGTACTTTCTCCTGATTTTAAGATGCCTGATGAAAGTCAAGTACTTCTTAAAATTCCTAGGAAGGGCAATATGTACAGTGTTGATATGAATAACATTGTTTCTAAAGATGCGTTAACTTGTCTTGTTGCAAAAGCCACATTAGATGAATCTATGTTATGGCGTAGGAGACTTGGTCATATTAACTTCAAAACCATAAATAAGATTGTTAAGAATGGTTTGGTAAGAGGTTTACCTCAAAAACGTTTTGAAAATGATCAAACATGCATTGCTTGTCTTAAAGGCAAACAACACAAAGTCACTTGTAAGCCCAAGATTTTTAACTCTATCAGTCAATCATTGTTTATGCTTCATATGGACTTATTTGGACCTGTTTCAGTGAGTAGTATAATGCATAAGAGATTTTGTCTAGTTGTTACTGATGACTATAGTAGATTTACATGGGTATTCTTTTTAGGAACTAAGGATGAGACTTCTAGCATCCTTAAGACCTTCATTATAGAGATAGAAAACTTAGTAAGCAAAAGAGTAAAAGTCATTAGATGTGATAATGGGACAGAATTTAAAAATAGAGTTATGGATGATTTCTGCAAAGAAAAAGGTATTAAGAGAGAATTTAGTGTTGCAAGAACTCCTCAACAGAATGGAGTAGCTGAAAGAAAGAATAGAACACTAATAAAAGCTGCTAGAACTATGTTAGCTGATTCAAAGTTGCCTATAACTTTTTGGGCTGAAGCAGTCAACACTGCTTGTTATGTTCAGAACAGAGTTTTAATAGTACAGCCTCACAATAAGACATCATATGAACTTTTTAGAGGTAGAACTCCTGAAATAGGATTTCTTAGACCTTTTGGATGTCATGTGACAATTCTGAATACCTTAGACCATCTTGGAAAGTTTGATGGAAAAGCAGATGAAGGATTCTTAGTTGGATACTCTATCAATAGCAAAGCATTCAGAGTATACAACATGAGAACTATGAGAGTAGAGGAAAATCTGCATGTGAGATTTTTAGAAAATAAATCCAATGTAGAAGGTCAAGGTCCCAAATGGCTATTTGATCTTGAATCTCTATCCAAATCAATGAATTATGTGCCTTTTGTTGCAGAATCTAATGAAGTTTCAGGTTCACAATCTGCTGATGCAACAAATGGAGAAGGATTAGAGAATGAGGCAAATCAAGATTATGTGATGATGCCAATATGGTCAAATACAAGTGTGGAATCAACTTCAACAAATGGAGAATCTTCTTCTGGCAAAGCTAAAGAAGGTATTGAAGATGAAAACAGAGAAGGAAGAACACAAGAACAACAAAACGTTCCTGCTGATGAGCAAAATATTCCTGCTGATGAGCAAAATGTTCCCGCTGATGATCAAACAGTTTCTGCTGATAGTCCTTCAGAAGAAACAAAAGCAGACTTTTCAGAAGATGAGGTGGATTTGAGCAATATTCCATCTGATTATCAAGTTCCTTCCACTCCACAAACAAGGATTCACAAAGTCCACTCCCTAGAAAATGTGATTGGAGATGTACAATCTGGTGTGAAGACAAGACAACAATTGATGTCTTCAGATCAAAAAGGGATTCTTGATGCCCTTTATGCATCAAAACAACATGAGTCTTCAAACTCTTGTTTGTTTGTATGTTTTCTCTCACAAGATGAACCAAAGAATATTCATAAAGCCCTAGAGAATTCAAGCTGGTTGGAGGCTATGCAAGAGGAGCTTCTTCAGTTCAAGATTCAAAAGGTATGGGTGCTAGTTGATTTACCTAGTGGTGTAAGGGTAATTGGCACTAGATGGGTTTTTAGAAATAAAAGGGATGAAAGAGGCATAGTGATTAAGAATAAGGCTAGATTAGTAGCACAAGGGTACACACAAGAAGAAGGGATAAACTATGATGAGGTTTATGCTCCAGTAGCTCGAATTGAGGCAATTAGGCTTTTCTTAGCTTATGCTTCATTTATGAACTTCACAGTTTACCAAATGGATGTCAAGAGTGCATTTTTATATGGTTCAATTGAAGAAGAGGTGTATGTTACACAACCTCCAGGCTTCACTGACCCTGACCATCCAGACAAAGTGTACAAGGTAGTTAAAGCTCTATATGGCCTACATCAGGCACCAAGAGCTTGGTATGCAACACTAGCTTCCTATTTATTAGAGAATGGATTTCAAAGAGGAAAGATTGATCAGACACTTTTCATCAAACAGCACAAGAAAGATCTTCTGTTAGTACAGGTGTATGTGGATGACATTATCTTTGGATCTACAAGGAAGGAGATGTGTTTAGACTTTGAAAAACTTATGAAAGAGAAGTTTCAGATGAGTTCTATGGGAGAACTTACATTCTTTTTGGGTCTGCAAGTTAAGCAATCATCTGAAGGCATATTTATTAGTCAAGACAAATATGTTGCAGAGATATTTAGAAAATTTCAATTTGCTGATTCAAAAATAGCAAGCACACCAATGGATCCTGAGAAGCCACTTCTTAAAGATGCAGATGGAGAAAATGTGGATGTACATACATACAGATCTATGATAGGTTCTTTGATGTATCTTACATCATCCAGACCTGATATCATGTTCTTTGTTTGTGCCTGTGCAAGATTTCAAGTAACTCCAAAGGTTTCTCATTTAACAGCAGTCAAAAGAATTTTTAGATATCTCAAAAGTCAACCAAGGTTGGGTTTATGGTATTCTAGAGAATCACCTTTTGATTTAGTAGCGTACTCAGACAGTGATTATGCTGGTGCTAGCTTGGACAGAAAGTCAACAACCGGAGGATGTCAATTCCTTGGATGCAGACTTATCTCATGGCAGTGTAAGAAGCAAACAATTGTGGCAAATTCAACAACTGAAGCTGAATATGTAGCTGCTGCAAGTTGCTGTGGTCAAGTTCTATGGCTTCAAAACCAACTTCTTGATTATGGGTACAATTTCTTACATACCATTATTCATATTGATAATAGTAGTACAATTTGCATTATTAAAAATCCAGTGCAACATTATAAAACAAAACACATTGAAATAAGACATCATTTTATTAGAGATTGCAATGAAAAGAGGTTAATTCAAGTAATGAAAATTGCTTCAGATCAAAACCTTGCAGATCTTCTTACCAAAGCTTTTGATGTTGGTAGATTTCAGTACTTGGTAGCAAGTATTGGAATGCTTAATCTTTAAATTTTTCAATATAATGTGTTTGTGTATATAGATTTTTGTTAATGCATCAAAATTTGTTATCTAAGACTACTATTAACAATATTTGAAGTTATTCATACAGTTAGTTCTATGATTATTCTAATTCAAGACAAGTACTTTGTACTTTGTTTATTTGGTTTTAGACTAACAGTTTCAGGTATGAATGTTTGAGCTGAAAGGCTATTTCAAGTGAAATCTGCTGATCAAAGCTGCTGATCATTGCTGCTGAAAGCTGATCATTGCTGCAGATCATTTCCACTGATATAATAGGTTCATGATAGAAAAGGTTTGGGACTTCAAAACTCCTTAAAACTTCTTTCTTGGAATCTGATTATGATGTTTCACATTGAATTGATAAATTAGTTGATCAGTTAAACACTGATACAACTCACTTTCTATCATTTTATACTTTCAAGTATAATGTGACTAATCTACGGATATCTGATAGAAAGAACAGCGAGCAAAAGTGAATCTAACACTTGTGTAAGAGGTAACAAATGCCACGAGCTGGAAACCCTGTAAAGAAAGCCTTTTGAATAGGTTTATCTATACACAGGCGGTTATTTATAACTTAAAACATTGGTTCTCACACAACCAGAGGTTGCTTTAAACCGAAATTTTGACTAAGTGTCTGTTACACACTTAATCCCTTCAAAATGGTTGTAAGCAGTATGATTTTTCATAATAAAATCATATACATACTGCTAAGGCAAAAGTTTCTTAAAAGGATTTTTAAAAGATGACTTTAAAAACCATCATCAGATGGACCATGAGTCAAAAACGTCCATTGAATCACCTCTCATAGGAGTTAACACACCTAGAAGTGATGAGGGCAGAAACTTAAACTCTTAAGGAATTGATGGCTTCATGTACAAATTGTCTGAAAACATGAAAAATGCTAGATCAGATGATGATGTTATGATTTTGAGAAAATCTTTCAAACAAGGGGAGGATATCAATATAAGATGTTATTTGAATCTCAGGAGAGGAAACAAACATCTCAGGGGAGGAAATTCAAGCCCAGTTTAAGGAAGATTAACCAAAAGAAAAGACAAGATCATACAAGATGATGACATAGAGGTTGAAAATGACAAGAACATTCTTTTGTTGTATTCAGAAGAGATGAAGCATTTCAAAGGAGAAAGTTCTATCTAGGTCAAAAGTTGAAAAGATTCAATTTCAGTTCATTACGTTTGTTCATATCTTGCAAAGGTAAATTGATAGATGATATCTTGTTAAAATCAAAGGAAGATTGCACCATCTTTTAGTCCAAGAATGGAGCAAATATCAGAAAGCAGATGTGTTCCAGAGAAAGATAAGTTCATTCACTCAGAAGAAAAGAAAGTTCAGATCAACCAGTCTGACAATAAAGTGTTTGAAAGATCTTCACAAAGTCCTCATTTAATTCAGGAAAACATGTTTGAATGTGATTCACATGTTTAGGGGAGGATTGTTAGGAATTAAATAATCAGAAGAATCAGAAGATTCAGCATAAAGGTTTAAAGGAAATACGACAAGTATGTTTCTGCTGATAAAGCACAAAGCACGTTTCCACTGATGGATTCTGCTGAAGACCGTTTCCACTGAAGGTGATTCTGCTGCTGGATCCTGCTGCTTGATTCTGCTGCTGCTATGACTCTGCAGCTATGACTCATACAAACAGCTGTGTAGATAAGTACGACTTATTCTACTGACTCATATATAAGAAAAATATCTTTGTTGTAGTCATCAAATAGAACACTCCAAGTGAGTTGTAATACTAGATACATGTTGTATCTTAATGACTGACATGATAAGTCATCAACTAGCTAGAATGAAGCTTAGTCATAAGCTAGTATTTAAGTTGAGTCATGTAGTTTGTAAAAGATCTTTCCTTGGACTATAAAAGGAAGATCTTATATATGTAGAAATATATCAATCTAGAATGTGCATGTGAAAAGATATACACAGACAATACATAGAACAAACATAAGTCACATAAGATTCAAGGTCTTGTAACCCTAGTGATAGAAAAGATCACTCGTATTATTTTGAATAATATTGAATCATTTGGTGTTAACTATTCCATTTCCATATCCAAAACATAAATCTTCTAAGTGTGGTTAAGTAGATTCCGCATACTTAATCATATTCACACAAACATATCTCATACACAAAGAACGAAGGTTTAACCACCTTACCTTGTAATTGACCCTCAACACACTCCAATCAACAACCATAATAAATTTACCTTAAACCTCACAAAACTAAATACAAGGTAATAGTTCTATTTGTGGATATTTTTATTTATTTTTATTTATTTTTACTCATTGTAAATCTTTTAAACTTGACTAATATATTTTTTATATATGTATAGGTATAAAATTTCTTCATCATGTATCCATTTTAGAGCTTTTCCACTTAATTTAAAAAAATTCGGACCATAAGGTGAGTTTATAAACTTTTTGTTATTTGTAACATTATTTATAATTTTTATTATTAGTTCTAAATACTTGTATATGCTTATATTGTTGATACGCTTATTTGTGTATATATAGCATGTGCATCTAGAAGTTATTAGTAGATCATGATATGAAATTAGTTAGTACCCGTCCGAAACTAATCTAATAGAGATTAATTTTGGGCAGTCCCAGTTTGGGACTGCCTTTTGAATATTTTGTCTCATTTAGGATGTGTACACGTTTTAGCAGGTTGAAATTTTAAGAAAAAATCGGTATACATTTCTCCTTACTCCTACGAGTTTGTGTTTTATACGCTTACTTGGGGAGTTGAGGGGAAATGCTGCCGATTTTTTCTTAAATAGTCAACCCGCTAGAACGTATACACATATGAGATAAAATGTTCAAAAGGTGGGTTAGGATTTGCCACACGTGACCACCTATGTTTCATACGTACGTGCATATGATTTATTATGTTGTTTTAAAATTTCAGATGGAACGACAATGGATGTATGGGATGAGCCTTAATGACCCAGAATTTGTGAAAGGAGTGGAAAGTTTTCTTATAGCTGCTGAGTCTAACCGAGTGGCTAAGGGAGATATTGAGATATTTTGTCCTTGTTCGAAATGTAAAAATTTTAATCCCTATAAAGATATCAAAACGATTGAGTGGCATTTGCATAGATACGGTTTTGTCTGTAAATATACTTGTTGGTCAGAGCATGGGGAATCACTAGTTGGTAATAGCACTTCAAGTCATGTATCAAATACTAATGAAAACAATGATTCTTGCATTAATGATAAACATGAAAATTTAAAAGAGATGGTGCATGATTTAGAGGCTAATGATGGTGATATTGATCAAGAAGATTTACAACAATTGTTTGAAGAAGCAGAGAAACCGGTGTACGATGGTTGCAAGAATTTTTCCGTACTTTCGGCTGTTTTGGAGTTGTTAAAGTTAAAAGCAAATAGTAGTTGGAGTGATAGTAGATTCACAAAGCTATTAGAGTTTTTACACAGACTGCTTCCCGATAACAATGAGTTACCCATTTCTACATACCAAGCTAAAAAATAATGTGTCCAATGGGACTCGAAATTGAAAGAATACACGCATGTCCGAATGATTGTATGTTGTATAGGGGTGATAAGTACGAAAACTTACATTCATGTGTTACTTGCAAAACATCAAGGTATAAGAAAGAACCGGATGAAATTGATGATGATGTGACAAAAAATGGACCCCCAGCTAAGCTATTGTGGTATTTTCCCATCATACCAAGACTGAAAAGGTTATTTGAAAACAAGAAAGAGGCCAAATTGTTGCGTTGGCATTTCGATCAACGTAAAGATGACGGGAAATTAAGGCATGTGGCGGACTCCCCTCAATGGAGAAAAATTAATAACAAATATTCAGAATTCGGTAAAGAGATTAGAAATATTCGATTTGGACTAAGCTCAGATGGAATCAATCCATTCGGAAACATGAGCAGTCGTTACAGTACTTGGCCGGTTCTTTTATGTATGTACAATCTTCCACCATGGTTATGTATGAAACGTAAGTACATTATGATGTCATTGTTAATTTCTGGTCCAAAACAGCCTGGTAATGACATTGATGTGTATTTGTCTCCTCTGATTAAAGATATGAAAGAATTGTGGAAGCCGGGTGTAGATATGTATGATGCGTATAAGAAAGAGAAATTTAGGTTGCGAGCCATGATTTTTTGCACCATAAATGATTTTCCGGCATATGGCAATTTGTCAGGATACAGCACGAAGGGTAAATAGGCGTGCCCAATTTGTGAAGATGAGACATCCTCGAGGTGGTTAGATAATTGCAAAAAAACCGTGTTCATGGGCCATCGAAGATCGCTTCCAAATAATCACTCGTATCGTGATCTATTTATTTTTTATTTTTCTGAAAGAAAGACACTTATATAGCAGCAACCAAACAACCTCTTATAGCCGCAACCAAACACCCCCGAGAACAGCCCCCAAAATGAATCAAAACGCCCCTCTGCCAGTAGCATCCAAACACCCACTAACTCGTATTTTATTTTCTTGATGATAGGCATTTACATTCGATTGCCATTGGTCTTCATCACAACAGATGCGTTTTCCTGAATCCACATCTCATTGCATCAGGTGAATGTTTAAGCAACAGCGAACAAGTTGTGAATCACATTATTAGTACTAAGGGAAAAAATCCAGGAAAAGACATATACTTGGCACCGTATTTGCAAGGGTAATGTCTTTGCTTGTTATACGGATATTATTATATGTGCTTTAATTTGTATCTATACTGAAATGAGGAAACTTTTGTGTAGTGAGAGTCATTGGCTTCTTTTTGTGGTTTGCCCAAATTTGAGGAGGGGTTATATAGTGGATTCGGCGAAAGGTGATAATACTGAGAAAAATTATTATTTCCCACAAATAGTAGAGAGGTAAATTTTCTAATATTGACTTTGAGTTGACATGTATTTTTTTTAAAAGATAGTTATAGTTTTGCTTTTCAATATAGGGCTTTCGAGATCAAGTTTGATTGGACGATGGCTAAGGTAAGTAATCTACAATTGTTGTTGTTTATACATGATTGACTTGGTTGTTGCATTTGTGTAACTATCTTTGTTTATTTTAGTGTTTCCAACAAAAGGGTCTATGGGAGTGTGGCTATTATCTGATGAAGTCCATGTATGACCTTGCTCTATACAAACAAGCTGACTTTCCAAAACATGTAAGTAAATGCACAACATAATATTTGACCAAAGCATGGTTATCAACTGGTATGCAGGTTGTAGTCTTCTGATCAAAAGGGTTATGGGATTAAGGAATTATTATATTATGGATTTAGTTATAGGGTTGTTTTGGATCTTCTCTTCTACTCGTGCTTCTTGATACTCAATGTTTTCATCAGTCTTAATATCTGGTTTATCATGTTACGGTTTGGTTTTGGCATAAAACTCATTTTGAGCTACATTTCCTGACTCATTCAGCTTTTCATTAGTATTAGTAATAATTTTAGAGTGGATTTAGGCATTTTAGAGTAGTTTATAGGTTATTGGATTAGTTTTTAAAACAATTTTAGTTTATATCTGTCTTAATAAGTAGCTAGGTCAGATTTAGGTTAGGGCCTCATTTAGTTGTTGTTTATGCTTTCATTAGGTTCACTATAGGATAGTGGACACGTTTAATATCTGGTATTAGGCTTTTGATAGTCAATTTGCTGAGAGTTGATTAAATAACTTTGTAGAATCTAGTTGACTTGGCTTAATCCAAGTTACTTTAAACACATTTATCCTTTTTTAAATATTATGATGAGTTAAGTTATCGGCAGTAATTCTCTTACAAAAGATTATTGTCTTTGTCATTGTTTAACATTATTCTAAAATCTGAAATTTATTAGTTCATTATAGGTTAATTAGTCTATTTGCATCATTAGTTTGGTTTAAATCTGCTTAAAACTACAAAATCTCAAAAGCAGTCAAGTATTAAGGGGTGTTTGGATCTTGTTGACTTTCTGAGGTCAAGATTTGATCATGCATTGTTTGAATTTGATTTAGCTCTTATAAGGTATATTAAGTAGATTAGAAGCATATTTCAGCAGTTTTGAATAGTCTTTTAGCATTGCATCATTGTCTTAAAAATCATTGCATATAACTGTTCTCAATCACAAGCTTTTGCGTAATTATAATATGTGGCATTTAGTTGATAAGTTTGCATGTTTGTAGTTCATTTAGGCATTTAGTTAACTTCTGCATTCTATTTTTGGGTAAAGGGGAAAACCCCGGTAAATATATAACCAAAAAAACAGTTAAGTACAAATGGAATGTGGCTGAAGTACCACATTAACCTCAAGCACAGGTGCTTGATAAACAAGTGTTTATGACAGGCCATAAACACAAACCAAACCTAGCTAATTACAAAGAATCAAACTAGGTATAAAAGCAAGACAAAACATGAGATGCGAACATCCCACATCCACCCAAGTTAACTTCTGCATTCTACAATTGCATTACAACCACTTTTGCACACTTCCCTTTTCAAATCATTGCATCAGTAAAATTTCAATTTAGTCTTCAACTAGCTTCCTTCTCTGATAAATTTTACCCTTCATAAGTGATAAGGCGAAAAATGAACCACTTTTAGGGGGTCATTTAAGCCCGGAATCGAACTTATTTGATCAAATATTGCCCTAAATCGTTCCTTTTGTGATTTTAGGTACTTGGAGAGTGAATTCTGGAAAAGAAGCTATTTTGGACGTTTTTGGAGCATAAAAGTGAAGAAAACGGCTAAGTCTCTATTTTCCTTGCTGGGAACAGTTCCTGACGGCGTCAAGGGTCACAACCTGACGGCGTCAGACGTATCTACAACTAATTTTTACCGAGAGTTCGTGACGGCGTCAAGAGGCACATGCTGACGGCGTCAGAGATCATGGAATTATTTACCGAGAGATGGTGACGGCGTCACACACAGGGCGTCAAGAGTAAATTGCATGACGGCCTAAGGGTTGACGGCGTCAAAAGTAGATCAAGACCGTCCGAGGAACTATTTGGCGGCGGTCTGACGGCGTCACAAGTTTGTTCTTGACGCCGTCAGGTCGAATTTCCTATATATACTTTTCTAGTTTTTCAGTTTAAGAGAGGAGTTTTTGGGAGAAACCCTAGATACGATTTTGGTGTGACTTTACAGGTTTTTCAAGGGTTCTAACCCCTTGATACCTTGCATGATTAATAAAGATAAGTGTTCTTTTAATTCAATCAATATGTCTATGTGTTGGTTGTCTATATCTTGTTCTTGTCTTAATTCTATCATGCTAGTCTAAATCTCTCTTGTGTTTGCTTAGATCTAATGAAACCTAGATATTGATTATGTGTTGATTACTTGTTTATTCTTGTTCTTGGATGAATGATTTATATGTTAGGCTTAAGAAAACTGGCAGATCTCCAAATGGTAACATGCTTGAACGTCTTAAGAAACATGAACCGAGGCGTACTAGGTCTTTATTGGTTGTATTTAATGCATGAGCCACTGTTTATAATCCCTATAGTTGTGCTGGGCATGGTGTAGGAGGAGATAAGAGCTCATAGAATTGGGGAGTTATGTATGCCACCCCATGAATGGTATTAAGGAATACGATCCATCATCCATGCAATTATAACAAGTAATTAACGTGTAAAAGATATCTAGGGAGTAAGGAAATCTAAGTAAACACATCTTCTCCAATTACTGCTCACAACTTTAGTATAATTTAGTTTATTTTCTTTTCTAGTATTTTATTTTGATTGCATCTTAGTTCTGGGTTAGTTGAATAACAACTAATTCCGCCCACTCCTTCAAAACCCGAGATTTTACTTGCTTTCTAAAAAATATAAAAACACAAAAACAATCATCTCTCATCTCTAGAACTAGTATTTAGGTTTTCTAATCCTAGCGACACTATTCCCAAGTTGAACGATCAATCCCCCGGTACCTGCCACTATACTATACTACAACGATCAGGTACACTGCCTGGTGGGGGTTGTAAGCTTCTCGAGATCCCTCGAGAGGTAAAGCCTGGTGCAATTCCCACGCATCAAGTTTTTGGCGCCGCTGCCGGGGAATAGTTATTGTCTAGGTTAGTTTATCTTTTTATTAGGTCTACTTGCTTGATTCCTTTCTAGTAAGATTTTATTTTTATTTTTAGGTCTTCTTTAGTCTATCTTATTTCTTTGTGTCTTCGTTAGTAAATTAAATCCATTGACTATTCCGTTGACCATTATGGAAAACGCGAATCCACCCCTTTCCCCTAGTGAAGTGGCATTGTTACGTGAACAGATTGAGAATGAGATTAGGGAACTTAGGGAGCTCAACAGGTTAGTCAGAATTGAGCTCGATCAAGCATTTAGTGACCTAGCGACCGCCTTGTATTCAAATGAGGACCTAGGAACTGATGACTTGGAGAATGTTGGTGAGGAACTTGAGGAAGGGGAGATAGATCCAAAACTAGATGATTATTTCAATCTATACCCCACGAAAGAGGAGATTACGTACTATACTAATCTTATTGATAACCCCCGATCTCCTTTTACAATGATTGAACCTAAGATAAAGAGAGGCGACCTTAAGAATGCTAAAATACCATGTATGATTCGGTATAAACATATTGAAAATGCTTACATTGATTTTAAATCTCCAATCAACATTATGTCCTCAAATGTCTATAATGTTATAGTAAAAACAAAACTTGTGCCTAGAAAAGATCCCAAATACCCCGGGGGAGTTTGTAACTTTGTCGGGAGAGTTAAAGGCCTACATGTCTTTGTTGGAGATTTTACTTATACCACTGACTTTATGGTTGTTGAAGATATGGTTAATGTGATTGATTGTCGATTGTCCCATGTTGTGTTTGGTAAACCATTTATTGAAGAGTCAAAGTTAGAATATGATGAGATAAATGGGACAATTCGATTCTCTAACAAAGTTGATAGGATCACATATAGGATGCCAAATAGAATCAAGGAATTTCGTTTTGTGCCTCGTTTTGACTTGGATAAGATTGGTGCTTGTGAAGATATCAATGAAGAGGATAGAAAAAAAGGCATGGGTTATGTATGGGAGAAGAGAAGCCTTTTTTATAAGGATTGCTTAGCTCTAGGACCAAAATATAAAGTTGATAGAGAGCTTGCCACAAAGATGTTAGAAGCACTTAAGAAAAAGGCAAATGAACTCTATGAAGAACATCTACGATCGGGTCCGGGATACAAAACTGGTTTAGAAGACGACCTAGGGAATGGAACCAACGATGAGGTCACGTAGTAACCCATGGCCTTGAGTCTAGCTACAAGACTCGTAAATAAAGAAAAGCGCTTCTTGGGAGGCAACCCATGCTTTGTGTGATTTTATTTGTTTGTTTGTTATTTGCTTCCGTATGCATGCTTTATTTTTATTGTTGGTAGATCATGTTTCAAAATTAAAAAGTGGAAATACTTTATTATGTTGTTTAGCCTAGTCTTAACTCCAACCTAAAAGTATTTTTGCGAAAGATAAGTGTAAGGGGAAACCCCAAATATGTTTTTAAGAAACACACGATCATGATTCTCCACAATTTTAAGTGAGCATGTATATTAGTACTTGTTAGAGTCAAATGCTTGTATTGAGTCATAATGAAGTTTTGCAGGATAGTCCAGGAAGTAGAACCAAGTTTTTCCAGAAATTTTCCGGAAACTTAACACAAGAATTTCTGCAGGTCAATCCTGACGGCGTCACAAGTTTACTCTTGACGGCGTCACGGGTAAAAATCTGGAAATTTTACCAGTTTTGTTTTTCTAACGGAGTCTTATGGTTTTTGTGAATTATTAAGTTTTATAATCTCCAGGAAATCTGCAAACTTCATTTACAAGCATTATATCTTACTTTGCTTTCTAGGATTTTGTAAGTTATATAGGATGCCGCCGATTTTACGCGAGGTTGTCTTGTCTATTTTGTCAGGTTCTACAGGTTATATTGGACAAGAAGATGATTTATATTCTGGAAGGGAAGCTTTGATTGTTCGTTTTCTTGGAGGAAGATCTAACCTGGCCAACCTTTAATCCATACCGAGCGAATCAGGGGAGTATTTGATTTCATTCTTTTTACTTACTTACTTTTACATTCTTTACTTGAACATTGGGGACAATGTTCATCTTAAGTGTAAGGGGAGGGTAAAAAGATGATACCTTACAATACACTTTCGCTTGAGTTTGTTTTGTTTAATAGTAAATGTGTAATAAAACTATGAGAAATACTTGTTAGTATAATTTTAGCGCCAAATTTAAAATTTTTTACAACATTTAGGAGTGAAACTTTAGCCATAGCAAGCGTCTCATGGATAGGAGATTGTATATCTAGCACATAACCATATATTCAGAAAAATTTTCCACCCAAAAATGTGAGGTTCGCCTTTAGATTTGATAGGAAAAGCATTTACTATTAGTGCTTATGAGTGTACCGGTAGCATTTAGATTCTAGAACTTGCGTTAGTGATGCATTCCAAGACCGCTAGTGAGACTACATTCGTGTAGTAGGATTTACTACATGATAAGAGGCATTAGGATCACCCTTGTGTTAAACCCGTATCATAATTTCTTGACCATTTAAGTCATATTGTTTGGCTAGTTAAGTCAACTAATTTTTCCCACACCTTTAGCGTTGTACTCATTTTTAGTACACGAAACCCCTAGTACACCCCTCCGAGCCTATCTTTTCGTTTCTAACTTTAAACATTTTACTTAAAGGAAGAATTTGTTACACCCCACTTAAATGTACACCCAAATCGCCTTAGCCTTCCGTGTATGCACTCATCTTTAGTGCATTATTGTTATTTGTTAAACCCTTAGTTAACTTTATAATTGATTACATGGTTGCTAAGTCGAGTCATATCCTTGTACATATTGTTTTGGGACGATTGGGACTCATGGGTAAGTACTTATTTTATGGAGTAATGGGGAAGAACATCATATATTATCCCCATATGTACGTTAATCTTAAAAGTGCTCCAAGTGTTTTGATTTTCTTAATTCGAGTCATTAGTTTAGTTTATTGTAAAGTATGTAAAGATTCAAGTGTAAGGGGAATTTACATTCCCTATGATGTATTATTTTGGATGGTAGGGCAAGAGTGTATGCAAAAAAAAAAAAAAAAAAAAAAAAAATCGAAAAAATCAAGAAAAAGAAAAAAAAAAGAAAAAAAAAAAGAAAAAAAAAATAAAAAGAAAAAAACATACGGACTACCATCCCTTTTTATTCTTTGTTTATTTTATGATTTTGTTATTTTTCATTTATTAGCTTAAGTCGAGTCTAGTCTTGGCTTAGCAACGCCTTATTGTACATGTAATTAACCAAGATTGTTAGCTCGCCACCAGTAAAACTTCCTTTATCCAACAAAACCGTGTAATTCATATCCCTATACCTAACGTTACAACCCTTTAAAAGACCTCTTTGATAGTTTATCTTAGGTGCTTACGCCATGTGGTGGAGGTTTGATCCTTTCCCAAGCCTATGGTAATCTATTTTGCTATGACAGGTAGTGAGAGATATCTTCCATTTTCATAATGTTATATTACTTTATTACACCCGAGATATGTGAGTATCTAAACACTATTTGTGAGGTGCTAGTATATGACCTCCGTGCTTGTATTTGGTCTTTAGTGGAACGATTATTTGTTGTAATTACTTTTATATTAGTGTTAAATGACCTCTAACTTGTCTTTTGATTAGAATAAAAGCATATTTGCTTGAGGACAAGCAAATCTCAAGTGTAAGGGTATATGATAAGGCGAAAAATGAACTACTTTTAGGGGGTCATTTAAGCCCGGAATCGAACTTATTTGATCAAATATTGCCCTAAATCGTTCCTTTTGTGATTTTAGGTACTTGGAGAGTGAATTCTGGAAAAGAAGCTATTTTGGACGTTTTTGGAGCATAAAAGTGAAGAAAACGGCTAAGTCTCTATTTTCCTTGCTGGGAACAGTTCCTGACGGCGTCAAGGGTCACAACCTGACGGCGTCAGACGTATCTACAACTAATTTTTACCGAGAGTTCGTGACGGCGTCAAGAGGCACATGCTGACGGCGTCAGAGATCATGGAATTATTTACCGAGAGATGGTGACGGCGTCACACACAGGGCGTCAAGAGTAAATTGCATGACGGCCTAAGGGTTGACGGCATCAAAAGTAGATCAAGACCGTCCGAGGAACTATTTGGCGGCGGTCTGACGGCGTCACAAGTTTGTTCTTGACGCCGTCAGGTCGAATTTCCTATATATACTTTTCTAGTTTTTCAGTTTAAGAGAGGAGTTTTTGGGAGAAACCCTAGATACGATTTTGGTGTGACTTTACAGGTTTTTCAAGGGTTCTAACCCCTTGATACCTTGCATGATTAATAAAGATAAGTGTTCTTTTAATTCAATCAATATGTCTATGTGTTGGTTGTCTATATCTTGTTCTTGTCTTAATTCTATCATGCTAGTCTAAATCTCTCTTGTGTTTGCTTAGATCTAATGAAACCTAGATATTGATTATGTGTTGATTACTTGTTTATTCTTGTTCTTGGATGAATGATTTATATGTTAGGCTTAAGAAAACTGGCAGATCTCCAAATGGTAACATGCTTGAACGTCTTAAGAAACATGAACCGAGGCGTACTAGGTCTTTATTGGTTGTATTTAATGCATGAGCCACTGTTTATAATCCCTATAGTTGTGCTGGGCATGGTGTAGGAGGAGATAAGAGCTCATAGAATTGGGGAGTTATGTATGCCACCCCATGAATGGTATTAAGGAATACGATCCGTCATCCATGCAATTATAACAAGTAATTAACGTGTAAAAGATATCTAGGGAGTAAGGAAATCTAAGTAAACACATCTTCTCCAATTACTGCTCACAACTTTAGTATAATTTAGTTTATTTTCTTTTCTAGTATTTTATTTTGATTGCATCTTAGTTCTGGGTTAGTTGAATAACAACTAATTCCGCCCACTCCTTCAAAACCAGAGATTTTACTTGCTTTCTAAAAAATATAAAAACACAAAAACAATCATCTCTCATCTCTAGAACTAGTATTTAGGTTTTCTAATCCTAGCGACACTATTCCCAAGTTGAACGATCAATCCCCCGGTACCTGCCACTATACTATACTACAACGATCAGGTACACTGCCTGGTGGGGGTTGTAAGCTTCTCGAGATCCCTCGAGAGGTAAAGCCTGGTGCAATTCTCACGCATCAATAAGTGTTTGAAAATCTTTAAAAATTGTTTTCAAGTAATATTTTGTTGCTAAGCTTCACTCTAAAACAAGAATCTCACATTTTCAGTAGTTGCATGAAGTAGGAATGACTAGTTTTAGTGAGCTGTTGGGTGGTGAATTATTCACTTCTACTTATTGAAAAGGAAACTGATTGGCATTTCTATAGCATTTGTTACTCTTTATTCTATTAAATTTTGTTGACTTTGCGAAAAAAATATGACTAATATATATCTATATTTGTTTTTATAGCTTTGAGATGATACACGCCAATTAAAACCGATGGAGATCGATGATGTGGCTCTTATGACGTTGAACGCGTTTCATAACTTTGTAGTTGATCCTTTAGATGCAACGGCTCCTCAATAGTTAAGGTTTTAAAATTTCGTGATGATGACTTGTAAACAATTGAAATGGATAACACTTTTGTCTAACTCAGATTGTTGCGTTGGTTGATGTTTATATAAAATTTTAAGTTTGTTGAATATTTGTGTATTAGGAAATGTTACAGGTTTTGGAACTGGAAAATGAATATTATGGTAGTGTTTGGTTACAGGTTTTGGAACCTGGAAATTGATTTTTTTTTTATTATTAACAAATATATTTTAGTACGGTTAACAAAAAACCGTAGCAGAAAAAAGTGCCAAAATGTTCTATTTTTTGCTACGGTTATAAAGAAAACCGTACCAAATATCCGTTTTTTGCTACGGTTCACAACCGTATCAAAAAATATTTTATTTTTTGGTACGCGATTATCTAGCACGGTTTAGAAACCGTGTCTAAAAGCCTTAAAAACCGTACCTAAAGAGATTTTTGTGTAGTAATGACCTAATAATATGATAAACTTTGCTATCATCTTGAGACATACACTGGTGCAAATTGACATTTATTCAATTAACCACCAACTTAATTTAGACCGCACATTATTACTCATGTCTTAGAAACTAGCTAATAAATTATTTTTGGTTAGTTAATTTGTTTGTGTGTGAAAGGTGGAGACGCATAATAAATGTTAGGAAATGTATTGTACTGAGATGGTTCATTGTATATTTGTGTTACTTGTTCCAAGTAATCATAGAAATAATTTGCACTTGAGTCTTAATATGCTTATATGACATTACAGAATAAAGATTAAGTACATATTACTGGCTTTTGATGTTTAGTTATATCCTATTTGGAATATATATATATATATATATATATATATATATATATATATATATATATATATATATATATATAGAGTAGTGATCTAGTAAGAATATTAGTTAAAATAAGAAGAATAAGAAGTAGTTTCAACCATTAGATCTTGCATCAATGGTTAAGATCAAATAATGGCAATATTGTAATAAATAACAAAATTAAGCATATTTAATTAGGCAAATAAGGGTAAAAGCGTACAATCAAATTCAGTTATTCCTTGTCATTCTCATGAAACCGTCAAAATTAAATCTGTCAAAAAGAACGACTCAACATTTTGAATCCTCTAACATTATTAATTGATGCATGTGCGATTTTTCATAATTTAAAATGAATTAATTTGTTAGGCATCTAATTATACGAATGCATCAACGTGTTTGATTCAAAATCATTTTGAAACATGAACGTTGCGTACGTCGGTGCATCTTTTAATAGTATGCATCCACGATGCATATACTGGTGCATCTTTATAATCCATATATTTTAGCATCTTTATTTGTATGCATCCATTTGTCTTTCTCTTCCAATAAAGTATGTATTAAAAATGAAAGAAAGATGCAAGCAATTTTTTACACGCATCTATAAGTTTTTAATGATTAAATTTAAGAGATGTAACTTTAAATGGATTAGATGCTAAGAAATTCTAGTATTTCTTATCCAGATGCATGACTATACGATTGGTAAACTATTGATTTCTTAGAAATATACTCAAATATTTGTCAGGCATACCATCTCATATTTGCATGTTTCGATGCAGGTGTTTTGAATTTTATTTATGCATCCACATGTGTGACGCATACTATCACAATCAGTAAATGAATAACTCCTAATATTCAGGTTATATAAAAAAGAAAGAGAAAGATAATTATTAACTTGGTCAATAATGCCCTTAAGTAATATTTTGAAATGATTGGTTAGAATCTCTTCTTATTCTTCTTATTATAAGTAATCTTCTTATTTGATCATAACTCTATATATATATATATATATATATATATATATATATATATATATATATATATATATATATATATAAAGGCTAGGGAGAACAAATGTATCTGAAAGCAAATAAATACAAGGGAACAAACACACTATACCATTTTAAACACAACAAGTATCGATATGTGACGTAAAGCAAATAAAAAGCATTTAAGCTGTATGCGAATGTTAAACACATGATTAGGTGTCTATGGAAGAATTAAGTTAAGAATAAAGATTGCTTTTCAAAAAAAAATAATAAATAAATAAAAAATAAGAATAAAGTGAAAGAAGTATAGAAAAGTTGGTAAGACATCAAAATGGGAGGGACAAGCTAGCTAATTAAGTTAAAGTTACAAGAAAAGAATTTATAAAATTTTTAAATTCATGAATGCAAAACACATGTAAGTCACATAAGACAATTTCTTTGTTGAAAGAAAAACACGTATGACAATTTCTTGACTAGCTAAGTGCAACTATGCAAGTAGACACATTAGTCCTCGTTAAAAAAGCTGAAAACATTAACAAGACATGTAAAATCCAACTTGATAAACATAGATATGTTGAATGATGATCATTATGATTTATGAGAAGATATTGAAAGGTGACGATCTTAACAAATTTGTCAACACTAAATTTATTTGTGTGAAGGGAAAATCTTGCACACTTACTATTATCTTTCTTACTATGAATTCGGTTAGATACTCTAGATTTTCATGAATTGAAAAGAATTATATACACTTATTATCATGAATCGGCTGAACCACTTAACAAAATCTTTGTGTTTTTCAAACGGAGCTTTTCATTGGATGGTTCGAATTTGTAAAGATTCAATGTCATCTTATCGGCTGACGAATATAGTTTCTCTTGATTTAGCAACCGAGACATTTGGTGAAGTTTCGCCACCGGAGTATGATGATGAATTTGACAGGTCATGTACATGTGTATCATTAGGGGCTTTAGGAGAATGGTTGTCTGTGATTGTTCATTATCGTGGAATTCGTGCTGATTTATGGGTGATGAAGGTCTATGGAATGAAAGATTCTTGGACTAAATTGGTTTCCATCCCATATTTTACTAATGTTGGAGTATATTGAGTGCCTTTGTCTATGTCAAATGATGGGAAATTTTTGCTAACATTATATAAGAAATTGATTGTTTATGATTCCTCTAATTGTTCATTCACTGAGATTCACGACTTTGATGCAAACTTTGAAGCATGTACTCTTGTTGAGAGTTTGGTTTCACCTTATATGCCCCGCTCCTTGATGCAAAACAAATTGAGGACATGGCGTCTTAGCTCACATGGATGAGTGGCAGCAACTCATGTTCATGATTATGATTTACAAGGCATGTTCATCATGCTTTAGAAAGTTATTACTCATGTGCTGGTATTTTGAATCATTTGATGTGTACATTTCCTGTAGTGAGCTAGATGGTGATAATCAAGGCTTGTAGTTAGTACAAGAAAAAAGTGAATGATAACGCCCCTATACAAATTCATTGTCTGCGGCAAATTAGTACTTGACAGGCAACCGCGATTCTTAAATTTCTTGTGGATCATTTTAGCTTTTTACGTATGCCTTAATAATATGATAAACTTTGCTATCATCTAGAGACATACATTGGTGCAAATTGACATATAGTTAAACACCAACTTAATTTAGGCTCTGCAAATTATTACTGCATGTCTTAGGAAGGTGGAGATGCATAATAAATGTTAGGAAATGTATTGTACTTAAATGGTTATGTTTGGGTCGGTTTTTGGCTAAAACCGAAACCGAACCGAAATGTTCGGTTTTTATAGAACCCAAAACCGAAACCGTTTGGTTTTTGGTTGTTCGGTTTTTTCGGTTTATCAACGGTTTCGGTTTGGTTTTTCAGTTTTTTCGGTTTCCATCCGTTTATATTTGGGCATGAAAAATTTAAACCAACAAACTTATATTACATAGAAAATTCATTCGTTATTCTTAGTTACATTATTTTTTTTCAATGTAAGCATAATAATGTTTATTGCATAATTCTATAATTACAAAATATAGATAAGACACACACATGTAAGTGAATATACACATACTATGATCATCGTTATATATTTATTGATATATTCTCAAGTAAACACATGACACAACAAACACGCATATGAACATTAACGTTAAGATAAATATATTATAAATATACCCACAAAATGAATATGAATTTATAAATTTGATTTATTTAGTTATTTATTTATATTATATTAATTATATATGATTATATAATAAAATCGGTTCGGTTCGGTTTTTACGGTTCGGTTTTTGGACGAAAACCGAAACCAAACCGTATATTTCAGTTTTTGAAAAAATAAAAACCGAACCATCAGTTTTTAGTTTCGGTCGATTTTTTCGGTTCGGTTTTTTTGGTTTTCGGTCCGGTTTTTTCGGTTTTAGGTTTTGTTTGCTCACCCTAAGTTATATCCTATTTTCAGCCAAATCCTGATATGCTTAATTATATGACATTACAGAATGAAGATATGATAAGTCCATATTGTTGGAATTATGATATCATGACAATCATATAAAATAAACCAAACACATCAAGAGAGCATAGCGGAAGCAATTATAACAAGATCATATAACATGTAATTAATTAATCAATAATAAATAGTAAACGTACCGTAGTGATTCTAGCCCGAACAAGAATCAAATTGCAATCTTTAATCAAGAACCCTAATTAGGGTTTATGTGGATTACAAGAATTACCCCTTACCTCTTTTGTAATTCAATCCAAGAATCAAACAATAGTGTGTTTGATTCACGTTCTTGTACACACGTACTAATTCAAGAAAAAGTTTATGCAAGTAAATTAAACACAAAACTTAGTTTGATCAATAAAATCAAATCCCTTATGGGATTGTTTGATTGATCGACAATGGGACAAAGAGAAGGAGAGAAAACACCAAGATGTGTGTGTACAAGTTATATGAAAACAATACATCTTGGGTTTGAATATATACTAATTGAAACTTGGAGCTCAAGGCACAAAGGAGGTGGAGAACCCCCTTGGCCGATTGGTTGTGTAATCCCAAAGGGATTCCGGAACCTTCCCTTGTTTCCAAATATTCATTAGTATTACTTTCCTAATCTTCGTCAATAGGTCATTAGTCATTTTTCATTAAATACTAATTTGCATTACTAGTTTTGTGTTTATTAATAATTACGTATAACATCTATAAATAATTATTTCTTTTTCTCTTCATACGTATTGTGTGCAATCCCGTGATCTCGAGTTCGATCCTAACATACGACTACTAAAATAATGTCCATAATCTAACAGCTCCCACTTGGACATATTTTAATAGTGTAATCACATCGGTTAGCGTCTTGCAACACGCCGATGCCTCTAGTACGATCTCGAGTAAGGCTCCTGGAAAAAACCTTTTAATGATTTCTCATTATTATTATCCTTTTGTTTCTAATACCATGTTAATAAGGATATGGATTAAAGTCATTCCTTAATTAACCATTCTGTTTCTCGTTGTTAGTGATTGATCAAGATTACCAAATCATTTGAACATATTCAGGGAAAATCTTGGGCACGGCTATGCAAACATCTTGACAACCCTACGAGGGGCCCAGCAGTATTAAACTCCAAAAATAAATTTGAAGGAACAAATTCTATCTTGACTACAAGCAAAACCCACAAACTTTGTAACACTTCCGAAAACAACCCTTATGACTACCAGTTACGTATAGCGTTAAGTTGTTCCACAAAAATGTACTACATTCATGACACTTATCTTGCATCTCAAGTCTGAGGATAACTTCTCATGATTTACTTAATAACAAAATCCATAAAGTAACATCATGTAGTTGGGATAAGTCCTATATTCGGTATCATTGAATATCATCTGAAATGGCATGACTACGCATCAATATACTTTAAGTATATTATACCAACCTTCAGATTTGTCTTGATTTAATAATATTCCCATATTATCAACTGACAACGGACAATTTAGAATAACATTTATTCATGAATTAAACATACAAATATAGGATACAATATATTATAAATTAAACATACCATGTATTTCAATTTATCATAATAATTGTTTAACATCCCTTATCCAAATACTAAATAGATCAATGCATGATAACTCTTGTTGATGAATTATGTCTCAAGCAATGACATTCATACTTGTTGACAAGACATAAATCATCCAACTTTGATCTATCGGAATTTTAAGAATACTTATTTCAAGAATTCAACTATTGAAATTCTTATATGTGCATAGTCAACTATTTTGATAATGTCATATTTCATAAAAATGTGACACATCCTTAACTACCAATTTATGATAATTAAACTTCCAAACATTTTAAAGTTTAAAGTATTCTTATTCTCTTAATGTATAATGCAACTTATGCTTTTAGTAAGCACAACTAGTACATATAGCAAAGAACGAAATCCTTACCATAACTAGTATTGAGTGTCATCTCAATTTCAATAACATCATTGTATGCAACAACAATATGTTATTAAAACTTCCCGTAACCCTTAATATCTATTATGTAATGTTTGATGCCCTTCAAACTTTCAAGTTTGTTGGTTATGACAATTTTCACAACAATTGAAAATTGTTCATCTATAGAATTTGGAAGCTGTTCCAGATTTAGGATGTGATTCTATAATCAAACATATTCATTTAGAATATTACACAAGTTATCTAATAACTTTTTAATTAGATATTAATATTGCCAAAATTATCTTGTAATCAAGCATGATAAAACAAAACATGATGTTCATGAAAGATCTTTGAGTCATACTTAGATTTTATTCATGTCATTCATATCCATTTAGACTTTCTAAATAATATATCATGTTATACTAGATTCATTTACCACACATGTTTCAACAATAAACATTCATTCCAAGGTTATATGTCTTATTTCCTAAATCTTACAAGTAAAATTTCATTCCATTCTAAGACTTAACATTTACTTATATGGAATATTACTTTTCATATGTTCTACAACATATATGATTTAAGAAATTAAACATAATACTCCCACTAGCTTTTAGGAATACTTAGAAATTATCTTATTTCAATTATAAATCAAAACATGAATTTTATAATTAAACATAAGAGTAATCTTCTAGATGCATGCATTTATCCATCCATGGATTATTGCACTTTGTACACTTCCAAAGATTTATTTGAATTCATAAACTCCTTTTGATTACTTATCGTCCTCGCTCAAGTAATCACTCAAGAAAGAGTTATGATATTCTATTGTCAATTTCATAAATATGACAATCATAATCTTTATATATTTAATGTGTTTAGAAAAGAATATTCAATCACAGTTAATTGCTTAAGTGTGATTAATAATCTTGTCATAAGACATGCATTAAATATGTGCATAATATTGTCCATATGATTTCTATACAAAGATTTAAACCACAAGAGTTACCTAATCTTTGAAGAAACTCATCTTCATTTTCTAGTCTAACTATTAAGATAAACCAAGTTTCTAAAATTGATTATCTTTATGGACAGCATCTTAATCATTCATATCATGTATACTTTACCCAATTTCATATTTGGTAATGTATCATAATGATTATGAGGTTTACAATAATCCTGTAAATCATAGTCCTCAGCATATTAATCAAATATCTGAGATATATTGCTATTCTATGAATGATAATTCCATCATCTTGAGATTTAACATTTAAATGTCAACCTTTATTACCATGTTGAGATTTAACATTCAAATGTCAAACTTTAATCATGATATTTACTAGTGTATTTTAGAAGATTATGTATCTTGTAATTTTATCTTTTAAAGATCAAAACTCCCACTTGCTTTTAGCAATTTAAAGACTATCTTTAAATACTTAGCAAATAAAGAAACAATACAATGTTCTCTTTTGGGATATTACAAATACTTATTGATAGTTTCTGACTTAACTTTGTTAATAACCTCTTCATAAGCAGTTAAACAAATTTAGAACTTCAATTTAAGACTTAATGTGATTCATCACATTCATCACATTCCATCATACGATGATGTCTTATTAATCTTCTAGGTTGGAGTTTTATAAAATATGTCCAAGCCATACTCAATATTTTAACCTTGATAACTTTTGGAAGAAAAGAAATCATAGTCATCTTTAATCAAACAATTTAATAATAGTTTGATTTTCCTAATTGAAAATACCATAAACATTTGGTATTTCATTAGTATCAATATTGCAAGACAATCTAACAATATTTAAGATAACCATATTTATTTTGACTTGTCTATTTACCAACTAAGTCATTTTAATGGTATAATGATATTCAAGCCAATTACATGCTTTATAACACAAGTACTTTTTACAAAGTCACTTCATGTCCATGTCTTTACAAGAAAACATAAACTGTTATAATCCCACTATACGTTATAAGTCATTTAACAATTTAATGACTATATGTATATGTCTTAATTAAAAAACATAACAAGATAACGTCTTACTTTATTATAAGTCTTGTAACAATTAAAAGACTTTATGTTTATATATTTACAATGAAACATAAACATGTTTAACTAAAGTAATTATGAACACCATCTTTTTGTTTCAATAGGAATTTCAAGTTAATATATTACTTCACAATAATGTAAACAACATTATTTATTCATTTATTTATGTCATTCCAAGAACACATAAATATTCAGATTGAAGCAGCATTAGATTACTTTATTAATTTATGTCATTCCATGAATTCATAAATATACAAATTAAAATAGTCTTGATATCATATTGACACATGTTCTAATAGGTATCTAATTTAGAAACTGCAAATTCTCATAGTTCAATTACATCAGTTGATCTGCTAGTAATGAAAATATGAAATTCACCTTGTTGTTGCAATTTAGTTAAGCTCTCACATAATATAAATTGTAACACCAAGTGTTTCTTGAATTAGCTTAGTATAATTCATATTAGAACATTATTCTAATTTAGAAACTGCAAATTCTCATAGTTCAATTACATCAGTTGATCTGCTAGTAATGAAATATGAAATTCACCTTGTTGTTGCAATCTAGCTAAGCTCTCACATAACATAAATTGTAACACCAAGTGTTTCTAGAATTAATATTAGAACATTATTCTCTTACCTTGTAGTCAAGAGAATCCATTAAATCATATCTTTATGAGTTGTTTCTTGCACACATTAAAGATAACATTTCTCCCACTTGTGCATGGAACAACCTCATATAGTTGATAAACAACATGCCATGCATTTGTTTATGTGTTCAATATGATTGTGTCATAGATTTTAGCATAACAAGTATATGTAAAACAACATTGTCTAGTAAGGAAACGTACAAGACTATCTTTAAAAGTATGAGTGTCTACACTTGGAAAGTAATTATCTTTAGCTACCAAGATGTCAAAGCTTGTAACTTCCACTGAATTAAAGATCATTACAATAATTCCTTATTCAGTGATAAGTACACAATACTCCCACTGAATTTGACAACATTCTAAATGTTTCCTATCCAGTAAAAGAAAATAGTGTGCCTTTAACTTTCTTACACCTTTAAATGTCCATACGTAACAATTACTTATGCATTAAAGAGAGTATTCTACTTTGTAAATGATGGACTATCCACCAAATGCTATTAACTTGAAAATTTGAGCATGCAATTTCTTCCTTAATAGGTCTACCATCCTCCAATGTATGTAGCACCTTTAAAATAGTTAAAACAACTAGTTTGTCTTTAAACATTTTACGGTAATTAGTCTAGATTCTAATTATAATAACTCATAAAATGTCATACATAATTTTCTGTTAACCAAATATCATATTTGTTACTAAGAATTTAATCACCAAATGAGGATCATGAAATCCCTATGAAAAATGTACGCAATTTTCTTAACTATTAAAAATTTGCTATGAGTTATATTAGAATTTAGACACATCTAATATTCCTATTATCCTTTCTCATTCATGAAAAGGAATATGATTGTGTCTCACTCTTCCTTCATAGAAAGGAGACTTCTTATATCTTTTAAGTAAATATTTCTTAATCAAACATTTGTTTGAAAACAGAACTAGATCAATTTACCAAAGCCCAAAGTGCGTTTACGGTTTGAACGTTGCATTAATACATTAAAACGAATTACAAAATTTAATTTCAGTATTTTCAATAATTAGGTCTTTAAGAAAATAATATACCCATTGGTAAATATTTATATAAACCGTAGTATTTTCTTAAAGCTAGGATCCAAATTGACATAGTACCATTACATCAGTTGATCTGCTAGTAATGGTAGTATTCAACAAGGTAATTGTCGAACAATAATTGCCAATATCATATTGCAATTCCTAGATTTATGGGATTTACAATCACAAAACTTTTGTATTGTAAGCATGTTTGATCCCCATCTTAATGCCTTGAGTCCAAGATCTCACTTCCTACTCAATTTAAGTCGTCTAACTTAAAAACTGCAAACTCACAAATCCATCACATCAGTTGATCTACTAGCAATGAATTTATGAAATTTACCTCTCCATTGCAATATCGCCAAGTTCTCACATGACGTAAATTACAACTTCAAGTGTTCTTAATTAGATGGCATTCGACTTAATTTTATAAGTGTATTAAATTTTGACGTGATCAAAATAATGTATGAAGAAGCATGCACACAACTTCATAACATTGGTTTTACAAAACATTTTTATTACCAATTTGCTAAGAGTAAAACAACAAAGTTTTGATTGAGGTATCGGGTTCACCAATTAAAGAATTACCAACAATTATCATCCACTATATCGTACTTTTGCATAAGCCCTAAGGCTTAGTGTTTCGGATAATCATTGTGGAATTGTGGTGAATTCACCCTTAAGATGACAATGTACGTAATATAGTGATATAGGTAAGTCTAGGGTCGGCAACCAGGCAGTTGTAGAGAACCGGTAGGTGCATGAGCTTTAAAAACCCCTCTCTACATGTACGTTGGATGGCAACCTTCGGTCAGCCTTTCGCACACTATGTACAAAAACATCAATCAACCAATCCTTTGAAATTTACTCTTAAAACCAAAACAATTTCGCCATTTATTTAGTCCGTATTATTTTTCTATTCAAAAAATTATCCTTTTCGTTTATAAACATGTCTAACATTATAATAAATAAAAACAAGTAATATAAAATAAAAAATAAAACAACTAAATAAACATATACATAACATAACAATTAAATATGTATAAAACATGTAGCCACATGCAAATCTTATTCAATAGTCCTATTAATAATCAAATCTAGGTGTATAACGTATTTATTCAATTAAGGCTTTCTTCTTCTAGGAAAAAGAGCCACATGCATCGATAAATCGATTGCGTAAGCCAAAACTAAACAAATACCACATAGCACATAATTGATTACTTAATATTGGAGTCATCCCCAATTCGACATCTATTAATATATTTACATGTTTCGATATAACTTAACCATTAATTCATATATACAATTTAAACCATTTAAATTATTACACAATTAAATCCATGCAAACATGCACTTTTCATGGATTATGCTTAACAATTAACATATTGCACCAAGATCGTTTACTAAAATGCATAACCAATTACATGACATCCTAGGGTTTCTAATCATATTAAAAAATCTAAAACCATAAACCCTAAAACCCTTAAGGGTCAAATCGACCCAAAAATAAAATTAGGGTTAGGAATCAAAAAACCCTAAAAACATGTAATTAAACGAATCAAGATTCAATTTTTATGCGTTTCGATAATTAATTACACATTATAACGGCTCTAGATGCCACTGTTGGAATTATGACATCATGACAATCATATAAAATAAACCAAACACATCAAGAGAGCATAGCGGAAGCAATTATAACAAGATCATATAACATGTAATTAATTAATCAATAATAAATAGTAAACGTACCGTAGTGATTCTAGCCCGAACAAGAATCAAATTGCAATCTTTAATCAAGAACCCTAATTAGGGTTTATGTGGATTACAAGAATTACCCCTTACCTCTTTTGTAATTCAATCCAAGAATCAAACAATAGTGTGTTTGATTCACGTTCTTGTACACACGTACTAATTCAAGAAAAAGTTTATGCAAGTAAATTAAACACAAAACTTAGTTTGATTAATAAAATCAAATCCCTTATGGGATTGTTTGATTGATCGACAATGGGACAAAGAGAAGGAGAGAAAACACCAAGATGTGTGTGTACAAGTTATATGAAAACAATACATCTTGGGTTTGTATATATACTAATTGAAACTTGGAGCCCAAGGCACAAAGGAGGTGGAGAACCCCCTTGGCCGATTGGTTATGTAATCCCAAAGGGATTCCGGAACCTTCCCTTGTTTCCAAATATTCATTAGTATTACTTTCCTAATCTTCGTCAGTAGGTCATTAGTCATTTTTCATTAAATACTAATTTCCATTACTAGTTTTGTGTTTATTAATAATTACGTATAACATTTATAAATAATTATTTCTTTTTCTCTTCATACGTATTGTGTGCAAGCCCGTGATCTCGAGTTCGATCCTAACATACGACTACTAAAATAATGTCCATAATCTAACACATATTACGGAGTACTAGCTTTTGATGTTTAGTTATGTCCTATTTGGAACATACATATATAATCTCATTTGAAAAGGCTAGGGAGAACAAATGTATCTCAAAGCAAATTAATACAAGGGAACAAACACACTATACCATTTTCAACACAAGTATCAATATATGTGTAAAGCAAATAAAAAACGTTAAAGTTGTATGCGAATGTTAAACACGTGACTAGGTGTCTACGGAAGAATTTAAGTTAAGAATAAAGTGAAAGAAGTAAAGAAAAGTTGGAAATTAAATATGGGAGGGACAAGCTAGCTAAGTTAAAGCTACAAGTAAAGAATTGTTATAAAATTCTTAACGTCATGAATGCAAAACACATGTAAGTCACATAAGACAATTTCTTTGTTGAAAGAAAAAAGCATAAGACAATTTCTTGAATAGCTAAGTGCAACTAGACAGACACATTGGTCCTCAGATAAAAACATTTAATAAGACATGTAAAATCCGACTTGATAAAAATAGATATGTTGAATGATGACTGTTGATGCATAATCTGGCGCGGACTGATTCAACGACTCTCCTTGGCCGTTAGTCGTCTTCTCAAGCCCTAAGTAGACCTGTCAACAAAGAGAACCCGTTAGGAGTAGACCCGAGGCCGTAGCCCCGGGATCCACCTCCGACGGTCAAGTTAGTATCGATGCGCGGAGCATATAAGAATTAGGTTTAGGATAACCTGTTATGAGATGTGGTGAATGGAACCCCAACCCTATATTTATAAGGCATGGATTAGGGTTTAGGCATAGAGTGGGCCGCTGTCTGCCTGGCCTGACCCATTCCTGGCCCAGTCCGGACCATACGTCCACAAGCCCCCCAAGTTTAGTATGACATAGTGCGTGGCTATGTTATGCTAGACTTAAGTTCTGTTCATGGCCGCGTAGGCACAATCAATCATGACAACATGGCACATGAGTGCGCAACTTGTGCGTACATGTGACGGACCATACTGCGCAACCACATGCGATAGTGCGCACTGGGATTGCGATTGTGATTGTCTCACAATGGTGAAGGTGGATTCCACATGCTGTATCCTGGGTAAGGGCGTACCTTTTGTACCAGTAATGATGCAACATGGTGCGACAGAAGACGTGCTTCTGTGGCAGAAGTGCGCGCTGTGCGCGACAAGGATGTGCGCAGTGCGCAACAAAGGTGCGCGTTGTTCGCGACAGAGGTGCGCGTTGTGTGCGCTGTGCGAGAATATTACATTCGTCTTTACAACCGACAGAGGACGTCTCCCATGCGGCAAGATGGTGCGAATATTTAAATCCGTCTTTGTACCGGGCTTGCAATACCTCTTACGTACGATCTGCTTCCAAATATGCCTGCGTGACTTGTACGGAAACAATAGTATCTTGTTGATACCCTGGTAGCCCCCCAAGTTTGATGGTGCTACTCGTGTAGGAGCATTAAACTTAAGTATTCCAATCCTGAAAAACACTTAATGCAAATATTAAAAGTATATGTCGCGAATCGCGACATAGAAAATCTAATGAAGTAAAAGATTAGCTTGTAGCAAAAATATACCACATAGCATATATAATAACACATAAAAGAAGTAGTAGTGTGAATTACACCTAACGTGAGGTTTTACAAACTACATAAAAGAAGTAGCGCGTAGCTAATAATAAAAACAGTGCGCGCATAGCGATTAATTGATTTTTTGTTTTTATTACAATGGCGCGGATGGATGTACCATGACCGCGACGAATAGTTTCTGTTGCACGCACAGACGCAGATAGATTTATCGTGACCACATAGACTCTAACGTTTTGTGGATGATCGCAGTTGACCACGGCTTTCGTCCAGTGCCTGTACGTGACAGTGACAGTGCGCTCATGGCGATTGACTAGCATCGTGGTGCCTGTACATGACAGTGCGTTCATGGCACAAATCTGCGAAGATTTCCGAACGCATGGCCTGATGCGGGTAGATTTATCGCGACTGCGCTGTTTCGCGGCTAAAAGATAAAATAAGTCCGATCGTGCGGACATAGCGCGTGGCTATAGGTAAAATCGTGTTTACCAAGTTTAAAAGATGTGCGCGAATTTAATTCGCAATTAAAAGGTAAAGTAGGTCCGATCGTGCGGACGTAATATGTTATAGGTAAAATCGTGTTTACCATAGATAAAAGATTTATGTAAAACCTTTTTAATAATTAAAAGATATCAAATCTGATCGATTTAAAAGATATGCACAAAATATTATTGATATCTTGTATTTTTAGAAACTTAATAAAGTTAATAATATTTCGCATGAGAATATTGGTACGCAGCATACCAAATCAAACAAAGTTTTCATACGAGATGGTTTTCAACTTGTTGTTGTACATGTTTGACCAAGAATTATTAATAATAGCATTAAAGTTACCGCATAGTTATATATCGATGCAACGTGTAGTTGTATATCGATGGTTGCTTTCTAGCGATGTGAGAGCACGACACTTGTCGTAGCCATGTCCCACGGATGGCGCCAACTTGTTGATGCATAATCTGGCGCGGACTGATTCAACGACTCTCCTTGGCCGTTAGTCGTCTTCTCAAGCCCTAAGTAGACCTGTCAACAAAGAGAACCCGTTAGGAGTGGACCCGAGGCCGTAGCCCCGGGATCCACCTCCGACGGTCAAGTTAGTATCGATGCGCGGAGCATATAAGAATTAGGTTTAGGATAACCTGTTATGAGATGTGGTGAATGGAACCCCAACCCTATATTTATAAGGCATGGATTAGGGTTTAGGCATAGAGTGGGCCGCTGTCTGCCGGGCCTGACCCATTCCTGGCCCAGTCCGGACCATACGTCCAAAATGACCATTATGATTTATGAGAAGATATTAAAAGGTGACGATCTTAACAAATTTATCAACGCTAAATTTATTTGTGTGAAGTGTGACTCGAAAATCTTGCACATTTAATATTATCTTTGTTACTAGGAATTCAGATTAGATACTCTAGATTTTCATGAATTGAAAAGAATTATATAAACTTATTATTACTAGTAAGAATCGGCTGAACCACGTACCAAATTCTTTGTGTTGCTAAAGATTAGTCTATTAAACCAAAACTTAGAAAACAAGTATCTAAAGATTAGCTTAAAGAAGACAGATTCCAAATTTGTAGTTTAAATACTAACTGTGAACTTTCTGACGGATCCGCTTGAAGGGAGGTCTACTTTACGGCCGGCTGATATACTTGTGTTTGGGTGGGCCCGGGGGAAACATGCTTGTGTGGATCTTACAGGGGTGTCCCCTCTTGTTGGGCTCAAGGACAATGGGTTTGCTGCGGGACAAGCTGCTTTGAAAGCGGAATCAAGCAAGGTTACTAAACACGAGAAGGCTTGTTTAGAAAATCAACATGTGTTTATCCCTTTTGCTTTTGATACATTTGGTTTCCTAGCTCCGGAGGCAAGAGAGTTTTTTACTAGGGTACAACGGGTTGTGCAAAGTAATTTGTCGACCCTTAAGAAACAAAACTTCATTTTTAGTAGGATTGGGTTTGCTATCCAAAAGGGGGTTGCGGCGCAACTTGTTGCTCGCTTGCCTGCCATCTTATTGTAATTGTTAATGAAGTTGTATGTACTTATTGGTTGATTAAAAAAAAAAAAAAATAAATAAAAAATACTAACGCCATCTAGTGATCGATCCACATCCATCACACAAACACTATCAAAATGACTTATGACCCGGCCAACATTGACTTAGCTGCATTATTAAACCGGTGGGATCTCGTATGCGAGCTCTTTGAAGGAAGACCGGAACTGATGACCAAGCCGATTGGTGACCAATTCCAGACGCCTTTAATGATAGCTGTGGGAACGAATAGCTCCCATGAGTTTGTCAAGCAGCTGTTGAACAATGTGGAGACCCATGATCGTGATAAGTGGTGTGGCGTGGACATCAATGGAGACAACGCGCTCCATTATGCGGCTATGGAAGGGAATATAATTGATGCGGTACTTATGGTAGAGTGTTTGCCAGAAACGATGAGAACGACTAAGAATATTCATGGCGATACGCCGGCAACATTGGCTGCAAAACTAGGTTGGAAGGATATGATTAATAAGGTCTTTAATCAATATCCAGACACTATCAAAACGACTTATGAATACCCGGACACCGACCACCGGATTTACAAAGCTGCATTATTTAACAAGTGGGATGACGTACGCGAGCTCTTTGAAGGAAGACCGGAACTGATGACCAAGCCGGTTAATCGGCGTTTGGAGACGCCTTTAATGATAGCTGTGGGAATTAATCGCTCCCATGAGTTTGTCGAGCAGCTGTTGAAGAATGTGGAGACCCATGATCGTGATAAGTGGTGTGGCGTGGACATCAATGGAGACAACGCGCTCCATAATGCGGTACGGGTTGGGAATATCATTGATGCAAAACTTATGGTAGAGTGTTTGCCAGAAACGATGAGAACGACTAAGAATATTCATGGCGATACGCCGGCAACATTGGCCGCAAAACTAGGTAGGAAGGATATGATTAATGAGGTCTTTAATCAATATCCAGACTCTATCAAAATGACTTATGAATACGCGGACACCGACCTCCGGATTTACAAAGCTGCATTACGTGACGATTGGAATGACGTATGCGGGATCTTTGATGCAACACCGGAACTAAAGACGAAGCCGGTCAATGAGCGTTTGGAGACGCCTTTAATGATAGCTGTGGGAACGAATAGCTCCCATGAGTTTGTCAAGCAACTGTTGAACAATGTGAAGCACGTTTTAGAAGATGATGATGAGTGGTGTGGCGTGAACATCCATGGAAACAACGCGCTCCATTATGCGGCTAAGGCTGGGAATATAATTGATTTGAAACTTATTGTGAGGTGTTTGCCACGACCGATGCAAAAGGTTCAGAATATCGATGGTGATACACCATACTTATTGGCCGCAAAACTACGAAGGAAGGATATAACTAGCGGTGTCACCCTTGGTTCTTTTCCAAGTAGAGGGAGTCTCATTGTTTCCTTGATTCAGGCTGGATATGCTGGTGCGTTTGAATTTCACTTTACTCAACTATTGAAATACAGCGCCCATTATATTGACTCAAATCTTTAGTTGAAACTTTATTTACTTTGATTATTATGCAGATTCAGCATTGGATTACATAGCTGATTATGTTCCTAACGAGAGAACACCCAATGCTTTAGAAGCATTAGCTACCAAACCAGAAATTTTTCGTAGCAGAAACGGGCTTGGATTTTGGGGTGGTCTCATTTATCAATGTAAGTAGTCTCTTTTTATTATACCGAGTATTTCTCTTCTTCTGCCGTACCACTCATCGAGTGTTCAACCACACGGGTTGATCTATGCTAGTGCTACATGTGCCACGTACTTGCCACGTATTCATATAAGCCATGTTAGTTACAATTTTGTATTTTCTTCAAAATTCTATTTTTTAATTTCTTCTTTATATTTTGCGCTATGTGTCTATTCCATCATTCCACTGACAGAAACTCCAAGGCCCAGTAAGCAATTAGTAAGCCCATTTTAGTTTAAATAAAAAACAAATGTAGCCCAAATGATTACTTTTTTTGAACAGACCAAATGATTAATTATTAGTCAGACTTTTGTGGTCTTTTATAATTAGTGGCGGATCTAAAAATTTAACTTAGGGTGTGCACTATATTTTGATATTTTTTGTGGTCTTTTATGATTAGTGGCGGATCTAAAAATTTAACTTAGGGTGTGCACTATATTTTGATAGAAAAAAAAAGTTCGGCTCAAAGATTTTTCCGCCCGTCTCAAGTTTAACAGGTCGGATTTTCTAAGACTTTACAACTTTTTTTTTTTTTTTTTTTTTTTTTTTTTTTTTTTTTTTTTTTTTTACGTTGAAACTTTAAAGCCACGTTTTGAGACAATTTTTTTTAATCAACTAATAACAATTTTTACTTTATTTCTTTTGTTGACAACGTATCATTGTTCTCTTTCATTGTGTATCTTACTTGCTTTGAAAAACTAGAAATCGATACAAGCTATAAATAGCTGAATTCGTGTAAATGAATGTGTCCATAATGTAACAACATTAAATATTTATTACAAACAAATAATATTAAACTCCAAATAAAAACTACACCCAAAATTCCTAATTGATAAGTGAAATTATTTTTTAACAAAGATAAGTGAAGTTAACTAGTCACAATTGATACATGACAAATAAATAACGAGTATTAAACTATTTGGGCTAGAGAAAAGCAATTGGGCCAATGTCCATTCTTCAAACAATTCAATCAGAACATAAAATCCATTAGACTATTTGACCTACTTACTTCCTTTTACATTATCCTCTCCTTCTTCAACTGATGCCAAAACTACAAAACTACATTGTTTTAAACAACTAATAACTTTTTTTACTTTATTCCTTTTAATTTGTTCGCTTTCCTTGTGTATCTTTTACCTGCTTTGAAAAACTAGAAATAGATACAAACTATAAATAGCTGAATTCATGTAAATGAATGTGTCCATAATGTAACAACATAAAATATTTATGGGATTTGCTAACAACAACCCACTGGGTGTTGTTTAAGCATTCTATGTTTATAATATAAGCATTTAATGATCTTTTAACATTTTATATTTAACATCACATACCATGTTTAAAATGATTAAAAGTGTATAATTATATAATATATGAGTTCATTAAATGTGTTTTTTTATAAATAAGGAATGCTTAAACAACACCCGGTGGGTTGTTGTTAGCAAATCCCAATACTTATTACAAACAAATAATATTAAACTCCAAATAAAAACTGCACCCAAAATTCCTAATTGATAAGTGAAGTTATTTTTTAGCAAAAATAAGTGAAGTTAACTAGTCACAATTGATATATGACAAATAAATAACGAGTACGTAGTATTAAACTATTTGGACTAAAGAAAAGCAATTGGGCCAATGTCCAATCTTCAAACAATTCAATTAGAACATAAAATCCATTAGACTATTTAATTTTTCACAATCATAGTTGTGTGAAAAAAAAAAAAAAAAAAAAAAAAAAAAAAAAAAAAAAACCCACACTTTTAAATGCAAAGAATTATAAAATTTCTCCACACTTTTATTTGTAACAACCAAATTCTCCTCATTTTGGGGAAATATGGAAAATTTTGATGTTACAAATAACCACGCCTAAGTGTGGACATTTTTTTAAATTTCTTCACACTTAAAAAAACACAGTTGAGCTTAGATGCTATGTTAAGTGAGATTTATTTATTAGGGAAATGCTAACAGCAACCCTTACTAATGTTGTTAAAAAAAAAATTGTTAATATTAAGACAAAGATAACAACTATTCCTTATTTTTCGCTTTGATAACCAATGAAAAAAATGCATTGTATTTGTATTTGTGAAAATCAAGTAAATTGCTTTTTGATTATTCATGATTTTATTTGGACATAGTGAATATATTCTATGCTTAATTTTCGAAAATCAGTTATTAACGACAACCCTAAGGGCTGTTGTTAGCAAAACCATATTTATTATTATTATTATTATTATTATTATTATTATTATTATTATTATTATTATTATTATTATTATTATTATTATTATTATTATTATTATTATTATTATTATTATTATTATTATTATTATTATTATTTATTTTTTTTTATTTATTTTTTATTATACAACCAAATTTTATTATTGAAACATAATAAAATTATATAAAGTTGGATGGGAGTTTAGACACAAGTTGTGCTCCCGCTCATTTCTGAATACAAAAGCTTACTCTATGAAACATCTTTGAAAGATTGGCATCACCCTAGACAAGATGTAAATCAGTCCATCATACATGAGGCTCCTGTACAACTAAACAGGGGCGCAGCTTCTAAGGGGCGGGGGGCGCCCGACCCCTCGAAATTTTTTTTGCGATGTAGGGGGTATATAGTTTTCGTGTAGAAAAATTTCGGTATATTCGGTTTCGATCCCCCGAAAATTTCGGTATACCTGAAATATAGCCTTAGGAAAAAAAAAATTTAGATCCCGACCCCCCACTTAAAAATTCCAAGCTTCACCACTGCAACTAAACGATATGAAACAACATCAACTCCGAACCACGACCATCCTACCATTCATTTGTTTTTTTGTTAAAACTGAGCAAGGCTTCAAAAACTAAATACTTGGACATGGTAAAAAAATACACTACATTAAAACTAAACATGATTTCTAACACAAAATTTTTGGACATGGTACATATCAACAAAAATGATATATTTTGTGATATTTAACACAACATTAAGAAACATGACTTATTACACAAATTTATAAACATGACACATTTCATAAAAACTAGATATTTTACGAGAAAAAATTCATGTAACCAGTACCCACCCTAAGTCTGCCCGTAACTATGCATATGTATCTTAAGTTTTTTCTTTAAATATGGTTCTCAAATATTAGTTAGGGACACTAGTTTATATTTTTTGAATCATTATGTTTCTTTAACTTATTGATGCAAGGGATGCCTATTGTTGGAAGCAAAATTCCGATAGGCCTGATACGACGAATTTCTCCACTTACACAAGGAATTTGTCGACTTATACATATCATCAGGTAAAAAGGGGGTGATAATTTGTTTATTTCCATAAATTAAGCAATATACAAAAAGCAGTTAAAATGAGTAATCCCAAACACCCGATGACTATATAGTTTTCAATTTAATTATGCTTGAATTTCCATAAACTAATTAATTAGCTTGTGTGTTGACCAGATCATTCAACAGTGTGTTACTCCTACCTTTTGCGTACGTCAAAACATGGGTACGTTAAAGCATTTATTATCATATTATTGTATACTGCCATTGCATAGCGTGGGTACTGTCCTATAGTTTATCTTAATTCTTGATCATGTAATATGTATTATTGTAGCTCCAAGAAATCAAAAGAAAAAATCTACCGAGCCAAAAGTTTGTTTTAGAAATATGCGATAAGATAGAGAAGAATCCAAGAGATGCTAAGAAATATTTTGAACATGCAATAGCTACAGCAGTCAAATATGGGACTGTCGAGCTCATCGAGGAGTGCATATTAGCCCATCCAGGCTTAATCTGGTACGAATTCGACGGGTATAACTTGTTCCATTTGGCAATCAAAGAACGTCAAGTACAAGTATACAATCTTGTGTACCAAATGTCTGGACACAAGGCGTTTGTAGCAAGTGAGCTTCATGGAGAAGAAAAGGAGAATGCTTTACATATTGTTGCAAAGTTGGCCCCATCTCATCGACTAAGTACTATAACTGGTGCAGCTTTGCAGTTGCAGAGAGAACTTCAATGGTACAAGGTGATTAAACTAATACCATTTAGACATAGCGTGACATTGGTTGTTGTCCCTAAAAAGAGTTTTAAGAGGCAACAAAAGCCCAACCATCTATATTTTATATTGTAGTCAGTAGTGCAGTTTGCTTTTCCACTTAACAGATAACATGCATTGTTATATGCAGGAAGTTGAGACTAATTTTGTAGAGCCCATGCATGTAAAAGCTAAAAACGAAGATGGAAAAACCCCTTGGATGCTTTTCACGCATGAACATGAAGACTTACTTAAAGAGGGCCAACAGTGGATGAAAGACACGGGAACTTCATGTACCGTTGTAGCAGCACTCATAGTCACAATTACATTCGCAGCTGCGATCACGGTCCCCGGTGGAAATAAAAATGATGGGAAACCTGTATTCCTAGATGAAAGAGCGTTCATACTTTTTATGATATCAAACGCCTTTGCGTTATTTTCATCATCTACTTCATTGTTGATGTTTTTAGGAATACTTACTTCACGCTATGCAGAAATTGACTTCCTTCACGCCTTGCCAAAGAGATTGACAATTGGACTTGTGTCCTTATTCTTGTCAATAGCGGCTACTATGATAGCATTTGGTGCAACTCTTGTACTTTTGCTTCATGATGAAGTGACATGGATTGCCGCTCCAGTTGTTATGATGACAAGCATTCCTGTGGTTTTGTATGCCTTGCTCCAATTTCCTCTACTCGTTGAGATAGTTTGGTCCACTTACGGACCAAGCATTTTTGGCAAGCAGGCCAGTCGAATAATTTATTAAGCCCGTGTCAAGTTATGTGTGTGTCGTGTGTCTTTGTAATAATAGATGTTGCCTTGCATTTTAGCCCAAATAATTCTGATGTTTTCTTTTGAAATGTAAGTTGTGTTTGAAATAATTTGTACTACCTTCATGAGCTGCTCAAAGGTAACTACACATTTTCAGTTGTTGAACAATAAGTATATTTAAATGTTTGTGATTTTTGTGACAAGAAAAGTAAGTATTTATATTCCAGTGAGCAGGAACAAAACACATGGATGCCAACATTTACTGGGTGGTTTTCTAGCGAGAAAAACTTTGAAATCAAACCGGACAAAAAGGGATGTTATGATTTGATTAGCCCAAAAGTTATCAACATAAACAAAATGTGGGCTCCTTCAAAGTTTGATTTGAAGGGTTTTTAGAAAGGCCAACTTCGAGTAATATTGAATATGTGAATCCCCACATGTATCTTAAGAAGCATATGCAAATAACCAATTTTAGAAGACTTTTGGATCCAAAAGAAACCAATTTTTTATTCAAATAATCAATTTTTTAACATATTTTAATAAGGTTTTCGAACTATGACTATTTATAGGAGGTCCCCCGATACTATCCGCTTCATGGTGTCATGCCATCCAATCTGTAGCAGGACTTTGTAACGAATTTTGTCTATTGTACCAGTATTGCATTTAATATCAACAAAACAAAACTTGAGAGCTTGTAAGATTTTTTCGAGCTTGAGATTTTAAAATAAGCTATTTTATCGTGTAAGCTTTATTCGGTGCATAATCTTATAAGAGTTTTTAAAAGATAAGCTACCTAAGAGTGGCTTTTGATAGATGCATATTTGACTTTTTGGTGTTACGTTTATCTTTGATTTTGTGTTTTGTTAGTTTTGGTTTCTAATGTCATTTTATGCCTACAAGCTTCAACTTTAGCTCCAATTTATACATGTCTAAGATAAAGCTCCAGCTTCGGCTTTTGTTCACATAACACACTATCACTCGTGAAGATTGTATACATATTCTTTTATCCAACTAAAGGAAATACAAGTGACCAAAACATTTTAGAAAATTCCGATTCCGTAAAACCTCAGTTTTTCACAAATGACAAAACTTTGATTTTGTTTTTAGAAGGTTTTTTAACGTTGACTATTTTTAGAAAGGTATCATCCAATCAGTAGCATGCCTTTGTAACGAATTTCTATCTATCGTACAAATATTTCATTGAATATTATCGAAACTTGTACATGCGTTATGTAGCGTGTTCATAAAGGTATCTACAAGCTAGGAATATATATTGTCAAATTCACATCTTTCTTTTGTAAAAGCATAAATATAAATATGCATCATGCTTATTAAACTGTCCAACAATTAATCGTGTAACAAATGTGCAGTTGTTGGTCCCGTTTACACGGTTAAGTTAACTTAAACATGCACCATGCTTATATGATGAAATGAAGTTCTTTGATAGCTAAATGAATAAACGTAAAGTAAATAGATAAAGAGTTTTTCAACGTTTAATTCTTATTAGAAATCAATCAAAGAATTATACTCAAATATTTGCGGAATAACACTTGGGATTGAATGATAAGTGTGGTGTTTCTCCTCACTAAACTTAAGCTAAGCTTAAGTGACAACTAAAGGTACATCCGAGCTAACTCAGGTACTAGGTTGTTCTTTGGAGGAGTAAAAGTGTTTGTGAATGTACAAGCATTAATTAAACTTTTACTCCTCTTTTATGATTCTATTTATATACAAGTATTTTACAACCGTTTCCTAAAAATACAATGATGACATAAGTCTATATTGGACAAAAATGCATAGGCATTTTGTCTTTGTTACATATGACTATAAGTAGTAAAAGACAATGTTGCTTTTCATGTATCAGTGTTGACACACTCTTGGTCTTTTATCCATTCAGGGTAAGTTGACCTTTACTTGATAAGGACAATCCTTTATCCATTCAAACTTATCCCGACTTTACTTCAGTCTCTTCATGTCTTTAGTCTTTAGTTTGTTCAGTGAGGAGCTTTTGGGATTCATGAGTTATTGTCATCACTCACTGAATTTATCACCTTCTTCTTTGGCTCAGGTATCATTCACTGAGTTCCACCTTATTGAATGGAAAACCTTTCTTCTTAGGTTCGTCCTGAGCATCTTGAAGATGACTCACTGAGTGACTATTCACTCAATGCCTTAATATTGTTTATGGTTATTGAATACTTAGGTTATTTTATGTTCAAATACTAGTTTAAGTGACTTTGGGAATTCAGTGACCCAATAGCAGTGAAAGCCTATTTACTATTTAGCTAGCAGATTAGTATATATGAGTCTGAAATCATTACCTAACCTTAACACTAAGATTTCGAGATTTTTGTTAATGTAATAGATATGATATAATCAAGTGAGGAAGGAAATGATTGGATACTAGCAAAATAGACATACAAATTTATGTTCTTTAAATTGAAGGAAAAAGAAAAAAAAAAAGAAAAAGAAAAAGAAAAAGAAAAAGAAAAAAGACATCATATATATCTTGTGTTCTTGAGCTGAAAGAGAGAAAATAAAACTGATAAATTCATCTCTATAACCTTCATTTAAGTAGTTTTTAGATGTTAGAAAGAATAAATAGGCTATGTTTGGTGCAAAGCTTTTTGGGGAGATGACCGGTGAGCAATGAGTTTTTTTATTTTTTTTTTGTTCGTTTGGCAAAATAGCGGTGAACTTTGCTATTTTTTTAGGAAAGTTCATTTTTCCAATTCTTATTTAAGAAGCTGTGAGCGGTGAGCAGTGAGCTGTAGCTACTGCTTACAGCTCACTGCTCACAACTATTTATGCAAAAAATATCCATAAGTAAGCCTAAACCCTTAGGGCACGTTTGGTAGAGAGAATTTCAGAGATTAGAAATGAAGCAGAGAATAGAAATTCAGAGAAATGAATTGAGTGAGAAATTTATTAAATTCCACTGTTAACGTCAGAGAATTGAAATAAAAAATAATCACGATTTTTTTTCTATTAAAAAAACATTTAAAAAATGATCATATAATAATAGCGTCAAAAAAAATTAAAAAAAAATAAAAATAAAAAATAAATAAATAAAAGTATTAAGCACAAAATGTTGCACGTAAATTGTTTATACAAGCTTTTTTTTCTTCCCAAAGTTAACTCTTTAATAAAATTATAATAGGAAAAAATTAAAAGAATTAAAAAAAAAAAAAAAAAAAAAAAGCACAATTTAAAAAAAATAATAATCGATTTCTCCAATTTCTCAACCAAATTAAAGGAAATGAGGCTACTTAAATTACACTACTCAACTCCCTTCATTTCTCCACCAAAATCTTTTTAATTCTTCACTTTTTTATTTCTCTGTACCAAACAAGAGAAATTAGTGCATTTCCATTTCTCTGAATTCTTTTCTTTCTACCAAATTTCATTTTAATAGAGAGGTTCAAAAAAGCTATCTTTATCAATTAAGTGGCTAATATAACTTCAAACAACTTAATTTAATCAACCCAAAATATCGAAGGATCCAAAATTATCAAAAATCTTGTCACTTATCCTACCATGCTCTTTCCTATCCCCTTTAATAGATCTTGAGAACACCAAATATTTTATATCTCGTTATTCCTTTTTCCTTTTGTCATATAAAAAAGGCTTAAAACACAGTGTAAATCATCATATAGTAACGAAATTTGAGTACTGTTCCGGTTAAGTCATTATAAGTGTATTATTTTTTTTCTTTTTTTTTAACCAAAGGAATTTGCTTTGGTTGCCATTTGTTGTGTGAGAAGCTCATAAGCCAAATGGTTATGGGTTCAAGTCTTGCTTTAGACGTTCAAGTCCTGCTTTGGACATGTGAGATAGTTTGTGATTGTATATTGTGAGATAGTTAGTTGTCGTTCTAAAAAAATTAATAATAATAATAATAATAATAATAATAATAATAATAATAATAATAATAATAATAATAAGTTTTTACAAAAATAACTTAAAGTTTATTGTTGTTACATATTTTTGATTTTCTTATCCGAGTGATTTAAATAAACAATATATAAGTTGATTTTACATTAAGAATACTAGTTATAATGCCCGCGCATGCGCGGGTTTTTTTTTTTTTAATTTTTTGAATCATATATTTTTATTTATTAAAAAATAAATAATTTAATATTTGTTTTGTTTGATTTATGATGTTTAATTATAGTATTTTATTATTAAAGATAATTATTTAAAAATTTTAATCCTGTTGTTAATTACATCTTATATATATTTTTTGTATTTATCTTCTACTTGTGTTATGGATAAATAAAATGTTACATAATAAGAAAATAATCTTTTTTTTTAAATAATATTATTAATAAATAAGGTATGGTTTAATTTTTTTGAAATGGAAAAGTCCCTGAGGTTTTGTTTTATTATATAAAAGATTGGTAGTTAATCAGTTACGAGTATTATCATTAGAAAAAGGGGCGGGGACTAAAAAGGTTTCTGGAATTTTACGGGAACTCTATGGATTATTTTTGCTTCGTAGTGAATTTTTGGTCAAGAATCTCAATATTTCTTAAATGAGTTGGGTCCTTAAATTTTGTGTCATATGTTTTGCTTTGGACAGGCTTTATGTTGATCAAAGATGCTTATATTTCCAGAAGCCACTTCTTGAATCTGGTATACTTGGTGCTAAGTGCAACACTCAAATGGTTATTCCCCACCTGACCAAAAACTACGGTGTCTCTAGGGACCCACCAGAGAAGCAAGCACCCATGTGCACTGTGCACTCCTTCCCACATAACATTGATCACAACCTCACATGGGCTCGGTCTGAATTTGAAGGGTTGCTCGAGAAACGCAATTGCAGCAGGTCCTAACTATCCGCATACAAAATGGACATCTAAGCCTATCACAACTGCTGCCACCAAAACCTGTGTCATAAACAAAGGTTTAAATATGTGGTAATACAGCACTATGCATAATGCAAGCTTGCAAGTGTGGAACAACCAATATATTGCAGTTACCTGAGTGGTACCCAATCCAGAAACATATTTGTTCATGTTACACAGCCTTCCAACAGAAAGCTATAAACAGCATAAAGTTTCAATTCAAAACTGATATCAATGTAAATACATACTGGAAATCTTAAACGATTTATATATTCAAACCTCGAGGCCAATATTAAAAAGCAAGAAAACAACTCCAAATTCGGCGTCATGCTTACATGAGATGAATGGAAGATGGGCCAGTAAACGCTACAACTTACTGAGCTTTCTGAGATTCACACTTGTATAACTCCTTCCTGCATAAAAATAAAAACATGAATTATCAGAACAATAAACATGTGATTCTAAAATAATCACATTAATAAGATTTTTTTTCATGAGTACTTCAGTAGTACCATAGGTAACGGAACTCACCGTTTGAGATTTTTTTACAGTCGTTGCACATGGCATAGGAACTACTTCAACCTTTAGATATTAACAGTAACACATGTTAAATGAATTTATCTAACGTACTTTAAGTGCCAAAATCAGATGGAAAAAAGGTTTAGGTTTTGACTACACACACCTCAAGTTCAAGATTTTTCCAAAAATCCAATAAATCACATATAGACTTTGAGCAAACAGGGCAAGAATATCTGTGACATCATCAAGAAATTCAACTCTATTCAATTATACAATTTTTTCATTTCTAAATAAGACATGTGTTCACTTTTATATTCAGTTTTAAACTTTTACCTGTGATGTTGTTCCATATCTTTTAGGCAAGCGTAATGCATTGTATGCCCACAAGGTAAGATAGTAAAGTCCTTCAATGTGTCAAACAGAAACTGGAACTCGAAATGCAAATGCTTTACTCTGGAAATCAGTGAGCAACTTACAACCTTTATGTCAGTTAGAATTTTTATTGGAACTGTTGAAATTAAATGTAATCGATATAAGAAAAAAAAAACATACTTGTTTCAAAATAGCCGCATATAAGTATTATATTTACATGCGGATTTTTTGAAAAGTTTTTTTCTTCATTTATAGCTATTCCAGTTAGCCAGTTTTTGTGACGTGTCGCTCCATTGGAAAAAGCTGGGATTCCCCGTATAGTTGAGGATAAGCCAAAAAAGACCTTCTACTTAGGTTCTTATCGAGAACAACTATTATAATTGTAGATACTGAGGTATATAGAACGGAATATAACATACCTGCTCCATCGGTAATAGCTGTGGTGAATGTGAAGCCTGTAAAGAGCACATACCCGAACATATGTAAATGTAAATTTCAGAGAATGAGAAGTAAGGGTTGTAATTATAAATCTCTAAACTTTATACCCTTGGTTGATAATCACTTTATACCCTTAGTTGATAATCAATTTAAACATGAAACTTGAACAAACAAACAAACTTACATTTGTTACAGCAATATCATTGATTTATTCTGTCATAGTTAGTCATGCACCAAAAGAGGAACCACACGTGCCATCTTCCGTTTATATTGAAAATTAAAACAGAAGGCTGCCTTTTAGATATTAATATGCATTGTACATTGTGAACGGCCTAAAAGATTGAGGTTGCTTATCTGATTGTTTGTGAGTGAGGCAAAGGGTCTTAAATATTCCCAAACAAAATTTGCATTATTTCTAGATCACGTCCTCATCCTAGGAACTGAACATTAGCAATGCATACTTAACCAATCGGGATTTCACATATATTAATATGAACATAAAAAGTATTACAGTGTTAGACTTACAGAAAGGCAACATAGTGAGTTGAAAGTAACTGTGGATACCAAAGAAGAAATCTTCCAAAACATGTAGTTGCAAGAGAACACATGTATGCCATGAGGTGACCGAAGCATCACTATCAGTTATCATCTTGATGTATTTGTATGTTCATAATAGTTATGTTAGTTTTAACGGATAATAAATTAATATATCATGACCGGACTCGAACTCGAGACTTCGGGATTGCACACTTTACGTATGAGTTTCAATTAATTAATAATTATTGTTTTAGTGACGAATAATTATTAAATTCACGAAATAAGCACTTAACGGTACCTAACGACCGTTAGACGAAACTTAAAGGACTTAGATGAAACTAGAAGGCAAGATTGTTCTAGAATATCCTAGGGGATAATGTTTTGCCGTGAATTTCATAATCCCACATGGATTGGGATTGCCTTTTGCTCCAAGATTGAGAGGGTATAAATACATGGCCTCATGGATTCATTCTTCTCATCTCTTGGTTCATTAGCAAGCCAATTCACTTTCTTTCATCTCTTTTCTTTGAGCTATTGAAGATCCCTCGTGATCAACAAAGGCTCATTAGTAGTGCTTGCTTGTGAATTAAGAACCTAGCTTTTCTAATTGAAACGCTAATAGTACGTGTGTTCGAGAACGAAGTGTTAGCATACTTTTGCTAACAAGGTGACTTGCCCTATTCGACTACACCAAGTCGATCCACCATTAAACCCTATTAGGGTTTATAGTTCTTGTTCCATTGATTTCTTGTTCTTGCTAGAAATCACAAAGGTACGCATCCATTTATATTTCGGTTAATTTATTATTTGTATTTGATCTATTCCGCTGCGTACTCTTTGATGTTTATATGTTTATTGTTTTATATTATTCATATATTCCAACAGTGGCATCAAGAGCCGTTAATACATTATAATGAATTACCGAAACACATAAAATTGAATCGTTTGATTATAACATGCTTGGTGTTCTTATGTTTTTATATTTTTCATAAACCCTAGTTTTTATTTTTTTTTTTATTTCGAATTTATTTATTTATTAATATGTCGAAAGTTTTTTTTTATTTAAAAAGAAATTAGGGTTTGTTGAATTATGTTATAAAAACTTGTAGAAACCCTAGGTTGCATGTAATTTATGTGTATGGATATTGTTATATGCCGTTTGGTTGCGTTCCTTGATTGACATGATTATTTGTATAATATGTGCAATATGGGCATCCATGACAAACTATGCATGTGTTGTTATGGATTATGATTTGTTTTGATTTCATGCTTATTTATGCGATTTATTATAATTGATAAATGGTTTAGTAAATATTATGTATAAAGATTACTAAAATTTGATTAATTATAAAATTAGGGAAGACCCTATTAATCGTGTATTTAATCAATAGTGTGTTTTAATATTGATTGTAATTTGCATGACCATTATTGTTGTTATTTGTTTATTTTATTTTATTACTTTTGTTTTATATGTTTTTGCAACATGATAGTAACAAAGGGTAATTTCAAGAAATAAAATATTAAACGGACTTAATAATGGTGAAATCTTGTTTTGAGCTTATATATAAATCTTGGACTTTTGGTTGATTGATCGCGACTGTATTAAGTGGTTGTAAGGTGAAACTATTTTGACAAACTATTAAAGTGGGTATAAGGATGGCTTAGCATTAAATTGCGGCCTTAGTGAGCCTCCATTCTGGCTTACCGCTCGCCTGTGAGTCAAATTTAGTTTTACCTAACATCCATGATAACTACGAAGCACTTAAGGCAAAGTTGTAAGTTTCTCAACGCCTCAATCAAAAGTTTGGAGATTTAAGCTCGTAAAGAAACTAATGAGTAAAAGTTTTTTACATGAAACATATGCTACAAGATGAATGCATGACATCTTTGTACATATATTTTGATTACACACATCAAAAATACTACCCTTAAATTTAAGTTATATGCCATCCAATGAAACGGAAACACCTGAAATTGGATCTACGCCAGGGCGTAACCTGACTAGATTGCAATGGAAGGGCAAATTACATGATTTCATCACTAGCAGATCAACTGGTGTGGTGCATTATGTAATTTTGTTGTTTCTTAAATTGGTTAACTTAATTGAGTTGATAGTGGGAACTGATCACTCAAGGCATAAGAAGATGGGGATAAAACATGATTACATTATTGCAACTGCGGTTGGCAAATATGTAAATCCCATCGATTCTAGGAATTGCAATTGAATATTGGCAATTGGGACACGACTCGTACCTTATTGAGTAACGTCATCACTAGCAGATCAACTGATGTGATGAACTTATGTCAATTTGGATCCTAGTTTTTCAATGTAAAATTAAATTGGTTATATGTTTATGAACCTAGGGTATTTAATTTTATTGAAATTTAATTATCGAAAGTACTAACTTTTGAATTTTTTCTGTAGAAATGGCTACACCTGAAAACACTAATATGAGCAACATGAGTTCTGCGTTCAAGACAATGATTGATCGAGACAAGTTGACTGGTGAAAATTTCAATGATTGGTATCGATCCTTAAGAATCACCTTAAGGATGGCCAAAAGATATGATTATCTTGGTGAACCTCTTCCTACTGAACCTGCTGCGGATGCAACCCAAGCCCAAAAGGATACATACAACATTGAATATGAGAAGCACAATGATGTGGCTTGTCTCATGTTGGCTGGGATGGATACTCAATTGCAGAAACAGTGTGAGCGATATGGACCTATGGACATGATCAATGAACTCAGACGAATGTTTGAAAAACCGCCAGCTGCAGAATTATATGACTTAATTGAATCTCTGCACAATTGTAAGCAGGAAGCAGGAAAATCCGTGAGTGCCCATTTTCTGTCCATGAAACATTATATGGACCAATTGGAGCGACTTGGTTGCGGATATCAGGAAAGCGTATGTATTGGTCTCATACTACGATCCCTTAATCAGGATTTGTATAGTGAGTTTGTACGCAATTACAATATGCATTGCAAGGGGAAGACAGTAAGTGAAGTTCATGCAATGCTTATTGACTATGAGAAAGGCCTGAACAAGAAAACACCTACACCTGCTGTAATGGCGATACAAGGTGGTAGGATCACCAAGAAACCCAACAAACCGCATAATGCGAACTTCAAGGGTAAAGGCAATGGTACTGGTAAAGGCAAGCAAACTGCAAATTACCAACAGAAGCCTAAGAAGCAAAATCCTCCTTTTCAGAAGAAGAAGGAAAATTTCAATAAGGATTTGGCTAAATGTCACCACTGCAACACTCCTGGTCATTGGAAGAAAAATTGTCCATTGTTTCTAGAGGAGTTGCGCCTCAACAAAAGTAAAATGCCTGGTAACGTCGCAAGCACTTCAGGTATGTTTATGATTGAGTTATTTTCTTTTCCTCGTAAGAATAATTCCTGGATATATGATACAGGATGTGGTACTCACATCTGTAATACATCGCAGGGACTTAGAGGAGCAAGGAAGCTAGCCTATGGAGAAAGATACTTGTACGTAGGAAATGGAGTACGTGCAGCAGTTGAAGCCATAGGGACTTTCGATTTAGTTTTACCTTCGGGAATGATACTAGTATTGAATAATTGTCATTTTGCACCCTCTATTGTTAGGGGTGTCATTTCAGTTTCTTTGATGTTGGATAATGGTTTTGTTCACACATTTATTAATAATGGAATTTCTGTTTCTTTAAATAATGTTTTTTACTTTAATGCAATTCCAATAAATGGTGTGTTTGAAATTGATATGGAAGATTCCATGTCCAATAGAAATAATTCTGTGTATAGCATTAACAATAAGAGAATCAAGTCTAACTTGGATTCGTCTTATCTTTGGCACTGTCGTCTTGCTCATATAGGCAAGGATCGCATGCAAAAGCTGCAACATGATGGGCTTTTACAAAAGATCAATGATGAATCATTTGATAAATGCGAGTCCTGCATATCTGGGAAGATGACAAGGAAACCTTTTTCACCACAAGTGGAAAGGGCAACAGATCTACTTGGATTAATACACACTGATGTGTGTGGTCCACTTAGACATGTGTCAAGACGTGGTGCTACCTACTTCATAACCTTCACGGATGATTATAGTCGTTATGGTTATGTTTATTTACTTAAACATAAACATGAAGTCTTTAATACCTTCAAGGTTTTCAAAAGTGAAGTAGAATTACAACTCGGTAAGAAGATTAAGGCACTTCGATCCGATAGAGGCGGTGAATATTTAAGCCAAGAGTTTAAAGATTATCTAGCTGAGTGTGGTATAGTCCAGAATCTCACGGCTCCTTATACTCCACAGCAAAATGGTGTATCTGAAAGGAGAAATCATACTTTGCTAGACATGGTACGATCAATGTTTAATCTTACATCTCTACCCTTATCCTTTTGGGATTATGCCCTTGAAACTGCTATTCGCATATTGAATATGGTTCCAACAAAGAAGGTTGATAAGACTCCATATGAATTATGGACAGGAAAAGCTCCTAGCTTTTCTTACTTAAAGGTCTGGGGTTGTGACGCGTTTGTTAAACGTGATTCACCAGATAAACTCCAACAGAGATCTGTTAAGTGTATCTTCGTAGGATACCCAAAGGAAACAATGGGTTACTACTTTTACTTTCCACCAGAGAATAAAGTCATTGTGGCTAGGTATGGAGATTTCTTTGAAAAGAATCTTATATCTCAAGAATTCAGTGGGAGAGTTTATGATCTAGAAGATGAAGATACATCACCTTCTGAAAACACTAGCGCACTTCCTGTGGAACCTGAAAGTTTAGGTCCTCCACCTGAAGTGGAAGTGGTACCCGTTCGCAGATCTTCAAGAACTGTGATAGCACCCAAACGTCTATGTCTTAACATGGAATGTGAGGAAACTATACTAGGGGATCTTAATGAACCTACTAGTTATAAGGCTGCCATAAATGGTCCTGATAAGGAGAAATGGAAGAGTGCTATGAATGGGGAAATGCAGTCCATGAAAGATAACGAAGTCTGGGAAGAAGTAGACTTACCTCCAAGTGCTAAGGTAGTTGGAAGTAAATGGCTCTACAAAATGAAAACAGACATGGATGGCATTGTACACACCTATAAGGGTCGTTTGGTAGCTAAAGGCTATACTCAAACATTTGGTGTTGACTATGAGGAGACCTTTTCTCCTGTAGCTGACATTAGAGCTATTAGGATTCTCTTAGCCATAGCTGCCTACTATGACTATGAGATATGGCAAATGGATGTCAAAACCGCCTTCTTGAATGGTCGCCTAGATGAAGACATCTATATGGCGCAGCCTGAGGGGTTTGTGAATCTAGAATTTCCAAACCGTGTATGCAAACTTAAAAGATCCATTTATGGATTAAAGCAAGCATCACGTCAATGGAATAAGAGATTTGACGCAGAAATCAAAAGTTTTGGATTTAATCAAAATCTTGATGAGCCATGTGTATACCAGAAAGCTAGTGGGAGCAATGTTACTTTCCTTATCCTATATGTCGATGACATTTTAATTTTAGGAAATCACATACCAAGTTTAACGGAAGTTAAAGCTTATCTTGGTAGATGTTTTTCTATGAAGGATTTAGGAGAAGCAGCATTCATCCTGGGAATCAAGATCTACAAAGATAGATCAAAGCGGTTGATTGGATTAAGTCAAAGTGCTTACATTGATAAAGTATTGAAGAGATTTAATATGCAAAATTCCAAGAAAGGATATTTGCCAATGCAAGTGGAACATGGCTTAAGTAGCAAACTATGTGCCTCAACACCTGAAGAGGTTGCACTCATGAAGAAGGTTCCGTATGCTTCAGCAGTAGGATCTATCATGTATGCAGTTAGATGCACAAGACCTGATGTGGCGTTTGCACAAAATATGACCAGTCGTTATCAACAGAATCCAGGTGGGAAGCACTGGCACGCTGTTAAAAGCATTCTTAAGTATTTGAGGAATACTAAAGATATGTTCATAGTGTATGGGGGAAATCCAGAAGCAGAACTTGATGTTACAGGTTACTGTGATGCGTCCTTTGAAACTGATAAAGATGATACAAAGTCTCAGACGGGTTATGTCTTTGTTATTAATGGAGGAGCAGTTGACTGGAAGAGCAAGAAGCAGACAACAATTGCGATGTCTGTTACAGAAGCTGAGTATATTGCTGCATCGGAAGCTGCGATGGAAGCTGTTTGGATCAGGAAATTCATTTCGGGGCTTGGTATTATGCCGTCAATTGAATTACCTATTAATATGTATTGTGACAACTCTGCCGCAGTTACATTCGCCAATGAACCTGGAGTTATGAAGGGCGCCAGACATTTTCCAAGAAGATATCACTATGTTCGAGAACAAGTCGACATAGGTGAAATAAATCTACTCAAAATTCACACAGATAACAATCTAGCTGATCCATTTACGAAGGCTTTATCTAAGGAAAAGCTTACTCGACATGCTAATGGCATTGGACTTCGTTTAGCTAGTAGTTTCATGTAAATCTGTGGTTAGTATTTGGATAAAGGATTGTAAGCAATAATTATTCGAATGAAATGAAGTATTGTGTTATGTTTATTTCTGTTCATAAATATTGTATCCTATATTTGCATGTTTAATCCATGAATAACTTAAGTTATTCTAAACAGTCCGTTGTCAATTAATGATATGGGAGTATCATTGAACTAAGACAAATCTGATATTTGGAATAATATATTTAAAATTTTATTGTTGCATAGACATGCCAAATTCAGATGATATTCAATAATTGAAAAAAATGAATATAGGACAAAATCCCAAATGCATGATTGTACTTATGGATGTTGTCATTATAGTAAATCATGAATATTTATCCTCAGACTTGAGATACAAGGTAACTACTGTGGATGTAGCTCATTTTTGTGAGATGATCTAACGCTATCCGTAAATGGTAGTTATAAGGATTATTTTCAGAGGTGATGCGAAGTTCATAGGTTTTGCTTGTAGTCAATACAGGATTTGGTTCCTTCAAATTTGTTTTGAAGTATAATACTGTTTGGCCGCTCGTAGGATTAACAAGATGTTTGCATGGCCATGCCCAAGGTCTATCTGGAATACGTTTAGAAGAATTGGTAATCTTGCTTAATCATAAATAACGAGAAACACTAGTTAATTATGGAATGACTTTAATCCATATCCATATTAACATAGTATTAGAATCAAAAGGATAAGTATGATGATGAATCATCAAAGGTGGTTTTTTCAAGGAAACCATACTCGAGATCGTTCTGGGGACATTGGCGTGTTATGCTAGACTAACCATTGTCATTGTTATATTAATCTATATCCGAGTGGGAGCTGTTAGTTTTAACGGATAATAAATTAATATATCATGACCGGACTCGAACTCGAGACTTCGGGATTGCACACTTTACGTATGAGTTTCAATTAATTAATAATTATTGTTTTAGTGACGAATAATTATTAAATTCACGAAATAAGCACTTAACGGTACCTAACGACCGTTAGACGAAACTTAAAGGACTTAGATGAAACTAGAAGGCAAGATTGTTCTAGAATATCCTATGGGATAATGTTTTGCCGTGAATTTCATAATCCCACATGGATTGGGATTGCCTTTTGCTCCAAGATTGAGAGGGTATAAATACATGGCCTCATGGATTCATTCTTCTCATCTCTTGGTTCATTAGCAAGCCAATTCACTTTCTTTCATCTCTTTTCTTTGAGCTATTGAAGATCCCTCGTGATCAACAAAGGCTCATTAGTAGTGCTTGCTTGTGAATTAAGAACCTAGCTTTTCTAATTGAAACGCTAATAGTACGTGTGTTCGAGAACGAAGTGTTAGCATACTTTTGCTAACAAGGTGACTTGCCCTATTCGACTACACCAAGTCGATCCACCATTAAACCCTATTAGGGTTTATAGTTCTTGTTCCATTGATTTCTTGTTCTTGCTAGAAATCACAAAGGTACGCATCCATTTATATTTCGGTTAATTTATTATTTGTATTTGATCTATTCCGCTACGTACTCTTTGATGTTTATATGTTTATTGTTTTATATTATTCATATATTCCAACAAGTTACCTGAAACCTCTACTGATTTGAGCAATAACAGAAACAAAACAGTCGAGCCCTTTCTTACCGGATCAGAAACAGTATTATTGGAAACGGGTTGTGGTTAAAGTAACACCAGCAAAATAACAAATTGTAGGGGAACATACCGAACATATAATGGTGACAAAACCATTACCATACGTTTTGGAGAATTCGTTCCTTTTTAATAAGTAACTGCAAAACAATCAACAATAAAGCCAATTAGTGTACGAATTACTAAAACACGAATATCTAAAACATAAAATCGATAAGCAGAGAAAAAGTATAAATTATGAATGAGCAAAATCGACAGAGAAAAGGTATATTATGAGAGAAAAAGTATATTATGAATGGGCTGTATTTTTTTTACGTAGGTTAATATGTTTGATTAGGGTTATAGATTCTCATAATTATCTCATTAAAAAGGTAAATAATTGGTTGCATAGTTTTATAGATTTTGACTTGCAAGATATAAACCAAAAAATGTGTTGGTCTAGTGGTTATCATGCTTGTTAATGTTACCAACACCCTGAGTTCGATCCTTGACAGAGGCAAAATTAATTTTTATAAAATTTCCGAATTTATTGCTTCAAAATTAAATCCGAAATTTAATTTACAAACGAAATTAATTAGAAAAATACAAAAAAAAATGTTAGATGTTGCTTATGTGATATATATATATATATATATATATATATATATATATATATATATATATATATATATATATATATATATATATATATATATATATATATATATATATGAGCTTTATTTTCAGAACCCTGTTAAGTGCGGGAAGTGCGAGAACTCCAATTTTGCATTAGAAAACATGCATTTTCATATAAAACATGTATGTTTTCTTACATACACCTTAATACAAATATTTGCGTAACATACATGTTGATAAGGCGAAAAATGAACCACTTTTAGGGGGTCATTTAAACCCGGAATTGAATTTATTTGATCAAATATTGCCCTAAATCGTTCCTTTTGTGATTTTAGGTACTTGGAGAGTGAATTCTGGAAAAGAAGCTATTTTGGACGTTTTTGGAGCATAAAAGTGAAGAAAACGGCAAAGTCTCAATTTTCCATGCTGGGAACAGTAGGTGACGGCGTCAAGAGTAATTTCCTGACGGCGTCAGACGTGAAAGAATTAAAATCCGAGAGTTCGTGAAGGCGTCACCATGTAGAGCGTCAAGAGTTAATTGCATGACGGCCTAGGACCTGACGGCGTCAGATGTAGATCAAGGCCGTCCGAGGAAGATTTTGGCGGCGAGATGACGGCGTCACCAATTTGGTCTTGACGCCGTCAGACCCTATTTCCTATATATAGTTTTCTAATTTTTTACATTAAAGGGAGAGGAGTTTTGGAGAAACCCTAGCCACGATTTTGGTACGAATTTTACAGGTTTTTCAAGGGTTCTAAACCCTTGATACCTTTCAAGTGTAATTGAGATAAGTATTTTTTTCAATTCAATCAATATGTCTATGTGTTGGTTGTCTATATCTTGTTCTTGTCTTGATTCCACTATGTTATGCTAGACTTTCTTTGTGTTTGCTTGGATCTAATGAAACCTAGATGTTAATTATGTGTTGATTACTTGTTTGTAGTTGTTTTGGATGAATGATTTGATGTTAGGCTTAAGAAAACTGGCAGATCTCCAAATGGTAACATGCTTGAACGTCTTAGGAAACATGAACCGATATGCACTAGGTCTTTATTGGTAGTATTTAATGCATGAGCCACTGTTTCGGATCCCTATGGTTATGTTGTGCATGGCATAGGAGTAGATAAGAGCTCATAGAACTGGGGAGTTAAGTGCATCACCTCATGAATGGTATTAAGGAATACGACCCGTCATCCATGCAACTATAACAAGTAATTAACATGTAAAAGATATCTAGGGAGTAGTGAAATCTAAGTAAACACATTTTCTCCACTTATTGCTCTCAACCTTAGTATAATTTAGTTTATTTTCTATTTCTAGTATTTTATTTAATTGCATCTTTAGTATTGGGTTAGTTGACTAGCAACTAATTCCGCCCAAATCCTTCAAACCCGAGATTTTACTTGCTTTCTAAAAAATATAAAAACACAAAAATAATCATCTTTCATCTCTAGAACTAGTATTTAGGTTTTCTAATCCTAGCGACACTATTCCTTGCTGAACGATCAATCCCCCGGTACTTGTCACTATACTATACTACAACGATCAGGTACACTGCCTGGTGGGGGTTGTAAGCTTCTCGAGATCCCTCGAGAGGTAAAGCCTGGTGCAATTCCCACGCATCACATGTTCATATAAAACTATTTTGCATTGATATGTTGCACTTAACAGGGTTTTATATGAACATGTATGTTACGCAGGTATGTGTATTAAGGTGTATGTAAGAAAACATACATGTTTTATATGAACATGCATGTTTTCTCGCAGTTCCCGCACTTAACAGGGTTCTGAAAATAAAGATACACTATATATATATATATATATATATATATATATATATATATATATATATATATATATATATATATATATATATATATATATATATATATATATATACTAGAAGGGTACCCGCGCAATGCGGCGGCGGGTACCCGATGACTATGTTTGTGTCGAGCAAATGTTTTTCATTTTAAACTTTCCTTATTTAATATTGTCTCAAATACATTAAAACATAGTATATATATGTTTTTTAAAAGTAGAACATTTAAATTATTAATAGTGTAATATGTGTTTAGAAGCTCAGATGAAACTGTGTTAGTTTGTGGGTTAGTTTGTTGGCTTTATATATATGAAATATGCATTAAAAGGTAGTTATAGTATAAACGTTTATTTATTTTTTTATTTTTTAAAATCATATTGCAGTTTTTTTTTATTTAATTTTATTAATTGGATTATTATACCAGATTCATTAAATGGGCTATTGCAAGTTAATAAGGTTTATAAATACTAGTCATTCAGGCCCGTGCGTTGCACACGGGCTCTATCTAATTGGTCATAGTGTACTGTGTGGTATTTATTTTCATCATTAGGTTTTTAAGTTGTGATGGTATCACAACTTTTGTAAGCAACGCATGAGTTTAAGATGAATGAGTTTAATTAGTTGTTTGTGAATTTTATATTTAGACCGAGTCATTGATACTCGTGCGATGCACACGGGCTTAATCTAAATTTTTGTTAGTGTATTGTTCAACACTAATTTTCGTCATTTCATGGGTTGTATATAAGTGTTCATAGCGTAATCTTTGGCACTTATTTTCGTCATTATATATCTAAGTTGTGATAGTATCACACATTTTCTAAGCATAACACACATTTAAATAGTTTATTGACATTAAAAGAGTATATGTGAAGAGACTTTTTTCAAGATGCTTCATTTAAAAGAGTCTCTTCACATGTAATTTTTTAATATGTATAAGTTACATACTAAATGTCAAAGGGAGGTTAAACGCATATGGTTCTTTCAAAATAAATGTAACCCTTATATAAAATCGTAACAAAGTGGATATTCTCTATATTTTGAGATCTAACTTGTGACAATGAATTATCCTTTTGGTTTATCATATCAAATACGGTAGCTTAAATTACTACGCATAGTTATTCGAACTTTATTTTATCCACAAAAACCATTTAAGTTTCAATATTTTTTTATTGTTGTGAAAATCGATCCAATATTGTTAGTATATTTAATTTGTAGCATATTGCATATATAAATATATTTGAAGACATCAATCTTAACATATAATTTTTCTACTCTTAATAACTAATATAACAATTTCATTTTGCCAAATTTGTTTGTCGTTCTACAAATGAAACTAAAATCATATTAAGATAATCAATTAATCTCTATAGTGATATTAACACACCGCAAGACAAAAAACTATATTAAGAGCAAAAATATTAAAATGCACCAACAAAGTATAGTAATAATTATTGATTAAATATTAAATGCTCGTCACATTATTTTCAAGAAACTTACTTGCTAACGAATCAATAGTATTAGCCTGTTTATCGGTATTACATGAAGAAAAATATTGCATGTTTAATTTGTAACGTAAATTAATATGAATGCTAAGTATTCATCCCACCGATGGCTGTGGCGTTGTTCTTGTTTTTATTGTTGTTCTTGTTGTTGTTGTTGTCTTTGTCGTTGTTCTTCATTAGCCTTTTGCATGTTTTGTTCTTGATACAATTTTTGTGACTTCTCGATCTCTTTCTTTAATGATTCTTGACGTGCTACAAAAAACAATTAGATATAGTTGATCGTTAGTAACTTAAATATATTTAATCAATATATTGCATTTTCGATCAAAGTAAAAATGTTCATGCATGTTTCACTTAATTGATAAAGACAACGATGTGTAGGATTTCTTAAACCATTAGAGAATATGATGTTACTACCAAAACTCCTAAGCACGATCTTTATGTCCTACATTGTTACACACACAAATCACACGTGAAATTTACATGAAACAATATAAATCAATATGCTAAATAAGTAAGACGATATGATGCTTACTTTACCACCATAATAAGTTGTAGGCCAATGTGTACGCGGTGTGGAGGAAATTGTGGTTTGTTGTGTGTGATTTTTGACACATTATATAGTTGATAAAATATTTGTAACTTATGGACGGGAAGGTAAAAAGACTAACCCCTAATTGGTGTGTTTAATTTATGCATTCATGGCACCAAACACTTCATCTCCTATGTACTTATCCTTATGCATGACTATTAAATCAATGTACTAACACATGAAGCATCCACATTTCATTTTCAATTCATGAGCCATTTATTATGACCACTTACATTTATAAGGCTACTTAAGCTTTTAGTATACTAGGCATTCAGACCCGTGCGATGCACACGGGCTTGATCTAAATGTTCATAGTGTATTGTTCAGCACTAATTTTCTTCATTTTGATCATGAAATGAAAAATGTTGATGCCATTATTTCGTTACTTTTAATTGAGGTCAAGTCAAACACTCAAAATACAATATATAACTCGGGCTGCCTCATGACCCGTGCGATGCACACACCTTTTTTATTTGTTATTATAATTTATAAATGACTGCGAGCCAAAATTATGTAATTTTTCCATTCTATTCATTATTCAAGGTGATATTTTTAATATGCCGTATTTTGTTATTTTAGCAAACTCTGAAAGCCCGTGCGATACAGATGGGCTGTATAGAAGTTTTCAATGTTTAATCTCCGTCTTTTATTTTTGTCATTTTGTATTCGAGACGTATTTTTGTCCTTATATATATAAGTTGTCATGGTAGCATACATTTTGTAAGCATGATACGTATTTAAAATTGTTTATTGACATGTAATCTTTTAAGATGTATTTTTTACGTAATATTTTTTTGTCTATTTATTTTGGTATTGACTCTATCGTTTTTTATTGGAACTAACTAATATTAATACATCCGGCTAAGTTATAACTAATTCTTATGATAATCAACAATGTCCGTGCGATGCACATGGGCTGTATAGAAGTTTTCATAGATTTAAAATATGTGCGATGCACATGGGCTGTATAGAAGTTTTCATAGCATAATATTCGGAATTTATTTTCGTCATTTTATATTTAAGTTGTCATGGTGTCACACATTTGCTAAGGTTTATACGTATTTAAAATACTTTATTGAGTTGCACATGGGCTGTATATAAGTTTTTATAGCGTAATCTTCGGCAGTTATTTTCGTCATTATATATCTAAGTTGTGATGGTATCACATTTCCAAACATGTCACACATTTAAAATAGTTTATTGACATTAAAAGAGTATATGTGAAGAGATTTTTTTCAAGACGTTACATTAAAAACAGTCTCTTCACATGTAATATTTTAATATGTATAAGGTACATAAATTATTTTAAATATAAAGCGATGACATTAATGTTGGATACCTTTTATATTCATCCCCATGCGATGCACACAGGTTTGGACTGATTCAGGACCCACGCGATGCACGCAGGTTGGATCTAATTGTTTTTTTTGTAATGTTCTGGACTAATTTTCTGTTCATGTTTGAAACTCTCATTTTTTGTGAAAGACGGACTTCGTTATTCAAATAAATTACACTATTAAAAGCGAACTATAAAACAAATTTCCTTTTTAACAAAACTATAAAAACATAAATATTAAAGTAATTAGTATATTCAAGAGTATAAATTATAATTCGTATAATAAATTATAATTCGTATAGTAAAATATTGCATGTTTAATTTGTAACGTACTATTAATATGAATGCTAAGTATTCATCTATATTGACGCCGGTAGCCATGGCATTGTTCTTGTTGTTGTTCATTGGCATTTTGCATGTTTTGTTCTTAATATAATTTTCGTGACTTCTCGGTCTCTTTCTTTAATGTGAAGAGGTTTTTTATAAAATGTTATATTTAAATGAGGATTTTCATATGTAATCTTTTAATATGAGTAAGTTACATAAATTATTTTTTAATTAATGCATTATTACAACATTTTTCCATAACTATAATATCGAATTTGGAGCATTAATTAGTAACTCACTCTAAGTATTTACAGTATGACGACATGAATCACATGATCTCAAACTCAAACGAATAATGTATACCTCGTGATAGATGTAGGATAACATTTGAAATACAATTTTTTTTCTCCTTTATATACTTCTTCGATTTAGAAGATTCTTATGCTTAAGATGATAGTGTGAAGATATTTTTATTATATACTACCATTTTTAATATGTAACGTCGACATAATTTACACAGTCATATCAAATATCAAACTCACGCAATATTCCAAGATGTTTAATTAAGAAAGTGACATTAACACGCCGCAAGACAAAAAACTACATTAAGAGCAAAAATATTGAAATGCACTAACAAAGTGTAGTAATAATTATTGACTAAAAATTGAATGCTCATCTCATTATTTTCAATAAACTTACTTGCTAACGAATAAATAGTATTAGCCCGTTTAGCGGTATTACATGAAGTAAAATATTGCATGTTTAATTTGTAACGTACTATTAATATGAATGCTAAGTATTCATCCCACCGGTGGCCGTGGCGTTGTTGTTATTGTTGTTGTTGTTGTTGTTGTTGTTGTTGTTGTTGTTGTTGTTGTTGTTGTTGTCGTCGTCTTTGTCTTTGTCGTTGTTGTTCATTGGCCTTTTGCATGTTTTGTTCTTGATACAATTTTTGTGACTTTTTGATTTCTTTCTTTAATGCTTCTTGATGCGCAACAAAAAAACATTTAGATATAGTTGATCATTAGTAATTTAAATACAGTTAATCAATATATTGCATTTTCGATCAAAGTAAAAATGTTCGTGCATATTCCACTTAATTGATAAGACAATGATGTGTAGGATCTCTTAAACCATGAGAGAAGATGATGTTACTACCAAACCTAAGCACCATCTTTATATCTTACATTCTTACACACAGAAAACACACATGAAATTTACATAAAATAATATAAATCAATATGCTAAATGAGTAAGACGATATGGTGCTTACTTTACCACCATAATAAGTTGTAGCCCAATGTGCAGGCGGTGTGGAGGAAGTTGTGGTTTGTTGTGTGTATTTTTGACACATACTACCCAATTGGATGTCACTGTGGGCTCGAATCACTAACTACTAACTCGCCGTTAAAAAAATATATATATAGTTGATAAAATATTTGTAACTCATGTATTGGAAGGTAAAAAGACTAACCACTAATTGGTGTGTTTAATTTATGCATTCATGGCATTTTTGTTTTGTATTCTTTGAGGTTTAGAGATGGCTTGAAACATGTTGTACCATACACACTTTTGTGCATGATTCCTCATGCAAAACATATTGTATCGTACAAACTTTTGTGCACAATGCCTCTTGCGCATTAAATTAAGCACTCTAATATTTAGATAGTATAGAAGATATACTTTTCATGTTGCTTAAACTACCATGTATCGTACTACAATTTGTGCACAAATGCTCTTGCACATTAAATTAAGTCACCCAATATTGTGTAATTGATATACTTTTGATGTTTCTTAAACTACCTTGTACCGTGCAAATTTTTTCAATTACTCGAATCACTAATCTTATGTACTTACCCTTGTACATGACTATTAAATCAATGTACGAACACATGAAGCCTCCACATTTCACTTTTAATTCATGAAACATTTATTGTGAGCACTTTGCATTTATAAGACAACTTAAGTTTTTAGTATATAGTCATTCAGACCCGTGCGTTGCACACGGGCTCTATCTAATTGGTCATAGTGTAATGTGTGGTATTTATTTTCGTCATTAGGTTTGTAAGTTGTGATGGTATCACAACTTTTGTAAGCATCGCATGAGTTTAATTAGTTGTTTGGTGACTTTTATATTTAGATCGAGTCATTCATACCCGTGCGATGCACACGGGCTTATTCTAAATGTTCGTTAGTGTATTGTTCAACACTAATTTTTGTCATTACATGGGCTGTATATAATTGTTCATAGCGTAATCTTTGGCTTATTTTCGTCATTATATATCTAAGTTGTGATGTTATCACACCTTTTCTAAGCATGACACATATTTAAATAGTTTATTGACATTAAAATAGTATATGTGAAGAGACTTTTTTCAAGATGCTACATTTAAAAGAGTCTCTTCATATGTAATTTTTTAATATGTATAAGTTACATGCTAAATGTCAAAGGGAGGTTAAACGCATACGGTTCTTTCAAAATAAATGTAACCCTTATAAAAAATCATAACAAAGTGATATTCGCTATATTTTGAGATCTAACTTGTGACAATGAATTATCTTTTTGGTTTATCATATCAAATACGGTAACTCCAAATTACTATGCTTAGTTACTCTAACTTTATTTTATCCACAAAAACCATTTAAGTTTAAATACTTTTTTATTTTTGTGAAAATCGGTCCAATATTGTTAGTATATTTAATTTGTAGCATATTGCATATATAAATATATTTGAAGACATCAATCTTAACATATAATTTTTCTACTCTTACTAACTAATATAACAATTTCATTTTGCCAAATTTGTTTGTCATTCTACAAATGAAACTAAAATCATATTAAGATAATCAATTAATCTCCATAGTGATATTAACACACCGCAAGACAAAAAACTACATTAAGAGCAAAAATATTAAAATGCACCAACAAAGTGTAGTAATAATTATTGATTAAAAATTGAATGCTCGTCATATTATTTTCAAGAAACTTACTTGTTAACGAATCAATAGTATTAGCCCGTTTATCGGTATTACATGAAGTAAAATATTGTATGTTTAATTTGTAACGTACAATTAATATGAATGCTAAGTATTCATTCCACCGATGGTCGTGGCGTTGTTCTTGTTTTTGTTGTTGTTGTTGTTGTCTTTTTCGTTGTTGTTCGTTGGCCTTTTGCATGTTTTGTTCTTGATACAATTTTGGTGACTTCTCGATCTCTTTCTTTAATGATTCTTGACGTGCTACAAAAAACAATTAGATATAGTTGATCGTTAGTAACTTAAATACAATTAATCAATATATTGCATTTTTGATATGATCAAAGTAAAAATGTCCGTGCATGTTTCACTTAATTGATAAGACAACGATGTGTAGGACCTCTTAAACCATTAGAGAAGATGATGTTACTACCAAACCTCCTAAGCGCCATCTTTATGTCCTACATTGTTACACATACAAAACACACGTAAAATTTACATGAAACAATATAAATGGATATGCTAAATAAGTAAGACGATATGATGCTTACTTTACCACCATAATAAGTTGTAGGAAGTTGTGGTTTTCTTGTGTGGAGGAAGTTGTGGTTTGTTATGTGTGATTTTTGACACATTATATAGTTAATAAAATATTTGTAACTCATGGACGGGAAGGTAAAAAGACTAACCACTAATTGGTGTGTTTAATTTATGCATTCATGGCACCAAACACTTCATCTCCTATGTACTTATGCTTATGCATGACTATTAAATCAATGTACTAACACATGAAGCATCCACATTTCACTTTCAATTCATGAGCCATTTATTATGACCACTTACATTTATAAGGCTACTTAAGCTTTTAGTATACGAGGCATGCAGAACCCGTGCTACGCACGGGCTAAGAATCTAATTGTTAATCGTGTATTCTTTCTGTATATTGGCGAGTGTATACTTAATTATTGTTTAGTATGTTGTATGAAATGTTTTAACTTTCTTGTATAAAAATTTAAAAGTGTTTGATGTTGTTTTGGTTTTGTGGTGTTGTATTCTATATATGGGCTTTTGGTTATTAAGTTGTGATGGTTTTTTTTCTTTTGGCCTATTACTTATTTGCATGATAAAAAAATGGCTTTGTTTATTTTGGTTTATTACTTAGCCCTACAATACTTGTCTATTAGATGGTTTTTGCATGGTAATATGAAGCACACGGGGTCTATCTAATTGGTCATAGTTTAATGTACGTTAAATATTTTTTTCTTTATTAAGTTTGTAAGTTAAAGTTTGTGTAATAATGTATATATAATAATGCCACATAAACTGTATAAAAATCGTTACAAACCTTTTTAGCTTCATCTCATTTTATTGTACAACTACTTTCATTGAAAATTAACATTGAAGTCTAACTAATATTAATAAATTTTATCAATAAACTCAATTCTAAATAGCTAAATGAACATTAATTAACACACTATTAATAATTCCTAAAACCTTTGGACTCCACTATTATGTCTTAAACTTAATTTTTTTAATTTATAAATGGGTTTGAGCAAAAATTATATACTTTTTCTTTTATATTCATTATTCAAGTTCCATGCTTAAATAAACTAATCATGCTAAAAAGTATCATTTAACCATTTAAATGTTGCTTTACATACATGCTCGTGCACATTTTCTTTAATCAATTTGCACATGTGAGCTACATCAATAGAAAACGCACATAAATTACTTGTATATGAAAATGCATTAACATAATACATATATCTATATATATTGCATTAGGTTAAATCATAAATTATTGTTACAACCTTTTCAACTCATCTCAATCCATAACCGACTTTTAATTGTATACTAATTACTAAATATCATGTGATATTCCGGCAAGCCTTGCACTTTTATCTCGATGTTGTATATACTTCACATTAAATGCACCGGTTTTGTTTTTTGATAAAAGTTTGAACTTTTGCTTATGTTTAAAACTCAACTTTTTTATTTGATATTATAATTTACAAACAGATTTAAGTCAAAATTAGGTATTTTTTCCTTTCTACTCATTACTCAATGTGATATTTTTAATATGTCGTATTTTGCTATTATGGCAAACTTATTTAATTGGCGTAAATATTGGTTTCTCACTAATGATTCTACATATAGAAAAAGAAAACACTTTGCGATGCGCGGACCTTCTTCTTTTCAATAATAATTCAATTGCACACGATAAATTCATTCTAATATTTCTTAAAGAGCATTCGAAAGCAACTACTTACATAAACTAATCACGCTAAAATGTATCATTTAACCATTTAAATGTTGCTTTACATACATGCTAGTGCACATTTTCTTGAATCAATTCGCACATGTGAGCTATATCAATAGAAAACGCACATAAATTACTTGTATATGAAAATGCATTAACATAATACATATATCTATATATATGCTTATCTATAACAATCACTTAAATATGTAAGAAACAAAGAAAATAGTTGGTATCCCAATCTTTGGTTCCATTTATCTGAGCATACATGATCTTATGTGATTTTCATGGTACCTGCGTATGATAACTGAATTAAGAAAAAAAAAGACCAAGTTAATTACAAAGATCTAAAAGATGTGTGAATCATCTCCAAAATGTTGCAAAAGAGAATTTACATACCGCTACCAACAATCAAAGATCTAAAAGATGTGTGAATCATCTTCAAATGTACTCACTAAATGTGATTTTGGCCAGTTTATATAGGCATGAATTAGGTTAAATCATTAATTATTCTTGCAACCTTTCGCAACCCTTGCACTTCATCTAACCGACTTTTAATTCTATACTAAATGCCATGTGATCAATTCGGGTAACCCTTGCACTTCATCTCTTTTCATGATTGTATAGTTATTATGAGGCTGCATTGAATTCCGAGCATTAGCTATCTTGTACTCTATGCAACTACTAAACGACTCCAACTTGTTTCTAACTTTAAAAACTCTATCATCATAACTCCACATTAAATTTAGGGACTGAATCTTATAGTATTATAGATAAGATAAGATTAATGGCTCCTACAATTAAAGAGATTAAAATTCATAATGTTACTTAACTCCTATTCATATGTAGTTAAGATTAGTTTGAAATCCTTCTAATTAAATAAATGTTTTTGGTCTTATTTTTTTAAGACTTCTTTTTTAGGAATGGCCTAAATGCATTATAATGTAGTTAAGATAAGATATACATATATATATATATATATATATATATATATATATATATATATATATATATATATATATATATATATATATATATATATATATATATATATATATATATATAAAGTCCCATTTGAAAAGGCTAGGGAGAATAAATGTATTTGAAAGCAAATTAATACAAGGGAACAAAGACACTATACCATTTTAAACACAACAAGTATCGATATGTGTCGTAAAGCAAATAAAAAGCATTTAAGCTGTATGCGAATGTTAAACACATGATTAGGTGTCTATGGAAGAATTAAGTTAAGAATAAAGTGAAAGAAGTATAGAAAAGTTGGTAAGACATCAAAATGGGAGGGACAACTAATTAAGTTAAAGTTACAAGAAAAGAATTTATAAAAATTTTAAAGTCATGAATGCAAAACACATGTAAGTCACATAAGACAATTTCTTTGTTGAAAGAAAAACACTTATGACAATTTCTTGACTAGCTAAGTGCAAGTAGACACATTAGTCATCGTTAAAAAAAACTGAAAACATTAATAAGACATGTAAAATCCAACTTGATAAACATAGATATGTTGAATGATGATCATTATGATTTATGAGAAGATATTGAAAGGTGACGATCTTAACAAATTTGTCAACACTAAATTTATTTGTGTGAAGGGAAAATCTTGCACACTTACTATTATCTTTCTTACTATGAATTCGGTTAGATACTCTAGATTTTCATGAATTGAAAAGAATTATATACACTTATTATCATGAATCGGCTGAACCACTTAACAAAATCTTTGTGTTTTTCAAACGGAGCTTTTCATTGGATGGTTCGAATTTGTAAAGATTCAATGTCATCTTATCGGCTGACGAATATAGTTTCCTTGATTTAGCAACCGAGACATTTGGTGAAGTTTCGCCACATGTGTATAATGATGAATTTGACAGGTCATGTACATGTGTATCATTAGGGGCTTTGGGAGAATGGTTGTGTGTGGTTGTTCATTATCGTGGTATTCGTGGTGATTTATGGGTGATGAAGGTCTATGGAATGAAAGATTCTTGGACTAAATTGGTTTCCATCCCGTATTTTACTAATGTTGGAGTATATCGAGTGCCTTTGTCTATGACAAATGATGGGAAATTTTTGCAGACATTCTATAAGAAATTGGTTGTTTATGATTCCATGAATTGTTCATTCACTGAGATTCACGACTTTGATGCAAACTTTGAAGCATGTACTCTTGTTGAGAGTTTGGTTTCACCTTATGCCCCGCTCCTTGATGCAAAACAAATTGAGGACATGGCGTCTTAGCTCACGTGGATGAGTGGGAGCAACTCATGTTTTCAAGCACTACAACAAAATAGGCAACTTTTCACACTTATTAAAGCATATTTTCACACTATAAAGTGTGTGGAATTGAAAAGTTCACACTTAGCTTGTGTGTGAACCATATTGATGTAACAAATAATTTCACATTTTTAAATGTGAAGATTTATAAAAACTACACACTTTAAAGTGTGATGGTTTTGAAACAATTCTTCACACTTAAAAGTGTGAAGTTTTTTTATGCCACTTCATGTTTATCACATTTATTAGTGAGAATAAGTTTTACACACTTATAGGTGTGAATATATTGAAAAATAAAGTTCACGGTTAATTAAGTGTGAAGAAAAAAGCGTGAATAAATGACCAATTTGTTGTAGTGAAAGAATATGATTTACAAGGCATGTTCAATGCTTTAAATATCTATTACTCATGTGCTGGTATTTTGAACCATTTGATGTGCAATTTCAATTTCCTTTACTGAGCTAGATGATGTCATTTTGTTTGATGTATTATATTTGTTTCAAGGACAGGACCTCACAAACTGAATATATAATCAAGACTCATAGTTAGTACAAGAAAAAAGTGATTGATTACGCCCCTATACAAATTCATTCTCTGGACAAATTACTTGACAGTTAAAACGCACACAAAAGACCTATTTTGGTATACAGGCAACCACAATTCTTCAAATTCCCCGTGGATCCTTTTAGCTTTTCACGTATACCTTAATAATATGATAAACTTTGCTATCATCTTGAGACATGCATTGGTGCAAATTGACATATAGTTAAACACCAACTTATTTTAGATTGCAAATTATTACTGCATATCTTAGAAACTAGCTAAATTATGTTTGGTTAGTTAATTTATTTCTGTGTGAAAGGTGGAGACGCATAATAAATGTTAGGAAGTGTATCGTACTTAAATGGTTCATTATATATTGAGAGAACTGCAAAATACATTCATGTGGTTTACACATTTTGCATCTTACATCCCTGTCAGAAACTTTTGGCAATATACATCCCCCGTTAGGCAAACGTTTGCCACAATACATCCCTCGTTAACAATGAGGACTAACGGTGCAAAATTTTCCTCCGTTATCTCTTAACAATGTGGACATCAATGGAGACAACGCGCTCCATCATGCGGCTCAGGCTGGGAATATCATTGATGCAAAACTTATGGTAGAGTGTTTGCCAGAAACGATGAAAACGATTAAGAATATTCATGGCGATATGCCGGAAACATTGGCCGCAAAACTAGGTAGGAAGGATATGATTGATCAGGTCTTTAGTGAATATGCAGACGCTATCGAAATGGCTTATGAATACGCAGAAACCGACCTCCGGATTTACAAAGCTGCATTACGTAACAAGTGGGATGACGTACGCAATCTCTTTATAGAAACACCGAAACTAAAGACAAAGCCGGTGAATGAGCGTTTGGAGACACCTTTAATGATAGCTGTGGGAACGAATAGCTCCCATGAGTTTGTCAAGCAACTGTTGAACAATGTGCAACACTGGGCGCTTGATGATGATGAGTGGTCTGGCATGAACATCCATGGAAACAACGCGCTCCATTATGCGGCTAAGGTTGGGAATATGAGTGATGCACAACTTATGGAGCAGTGTTTGCCAAAAATGATGCAAATCGTTAAGAATATCCATGGTGATACACCATACTTAATGGCCGCAAAACTAGGAAGGAAGGATATGATTGGTACCACCCTTGGTACTTTTACAGATATTGGGAATCTCTTTGTTTCCACAATTCAGGCTGGAGAAATTGGTGCGTTTGAATTTCACTTTACTCAACTATTGAACTACAGCACCCATTATATTGACTCAAATTTTTAGTTGAAAATTTATTTACTTTGATTATTATGCAGATTGGGCATTGTTCATAACTCATTATGCTTCTGACGAGATAATACCACCCAATGCTTTAGAAGCATTAGCTACCAAACCAGAAATTTTTCGTAGCGGAAACGGGCTTGGATTTTGGTGTGGTCTCATTTGTCCATGTAAGTAGTCTCTTTTTATTATACCGAGTATTTTCTCTTCTTCTGCCGTACCACTCATCGAGTGTTCAACCACACGGGTGGATCTATGTCTGTGCTACATGTGGCACGTACTTGCCACGTATTCATATAAGTCATGTTAGTTACAATTTTGTTTTTTCTTCAAAATTCTATCTTTTAATTTCTTATTTATTTTTTGCGCTATATATGTATTTCGTCATTCTGCTGACGAGAACTGCAAGTCCCAGTAATAAAGTAAGCAAGTAATAAGCCCATCTTTTACCTAATAAAATAAAACCCCTAGTGGGGACTTTTTCATTTCAAAAAAATCAAATCATACTTAATTTGGTAATATCTTTTTTAATTCGATTTTTATTTTTAGGTGAAAAAAGTATTAAAAGCTAATTATTTCCTAATTTGACCAAAATTTTTATAAAAAAAACGTTTTTACAATCACATATATAAAAAAGATTAAAATACACATGGGCCTCTGTGCTATTTTTTCAAGTTATAAGCCAAAAATGTAATTAAAAAAAGAACACCGGGCTCATTCAGAATGCTTTCATTCAATCTTTTCTAAAAACCACTCATCCCCCTTCCCAAACTCCTTTTCTTCTCCAACCCGTGAGGGGAAAAAAAATACATATCCAAAAATTAGAATATCAAACTTCCAATTAAATCTTGACATGGTCAATAAGTATCACAATTGTGATCAAAGTTCTGTCATCGATTGATTTCTTTTGAGGTAAATTTTTAATGATTTATATTAAATTTGTTTTAGTTAATCATGGTCACATTCAGCTTTCATTAGTACATATAATCGATCTACTTATTCGTTTGGAGTTGACTGTGCCTTTTGTATATTATGGGTGAATTTTTTTTAAGAAAAAAAATACCTTCACCCAGTTATGAAACAATTCTTTTATATAAGGATGCAATCGAGGTATGTTACATGTGTGTTATGATTGTAATGTACTTGTGATTTATGGTAGCTGCTAATGCTATTGGTAATGTTACCCTGAATCAAAAATTTAAAAGGCATAAAAACTGGATTAATTCTATTTGTAGAATCTGTTACTATTGTGATTTTAAGACATCTTACAACTACAATAGCATTCCTTAAACCAAGTTGGGTAACATTTGTTTTTCAAGAACCCAAATACATTTTGTCCAAAGTATTACGCGTGAAGTCGTCCAACGGGATAGTATAGTTTTTCTCGCTAGAAGTTACAAGTTAAGGTAACAATGAAAAAGTGCAAGAATGTGTAGATTGATTATGACTTTTAAGGATCTTATTAATCAAGTGTAGGATGCTCTATGTGGCAGCAAATAGAAACAATAAGAAAAGTGTAACTTAGTAGGATAACCCTAGGCCAATGATTGGTAAAAATACATGATAACCAATAAAGAGGTCCATGGTAACTTAGTAGGATAACCCTAGGCCAATGATTGGTGATGATGGGTAAAACCGGGTAGTTTTCGTTTGTATGAGCTGGTTAAACTGAAAGAGTTGTTGCCTTGAATTCAAATTTTTCATAAGCATTTAGTGCGTAAATCATGGGTACTGGAATTTATATAATCACATTAAAGAAATAACATTCGGCAACTTTTGACCCGTTCAACTATTTGGCCGACATTATTTATAGCTATTTCTATTTAATAATTATCCAATTGACATTAAACATGACCATAATCGACACGTTAACAAGTAAATGCGTCGAAACTGTCGCGTCTACTGTCTATACAAAACCTTCAAATAAAGCAAGTTTCTGAAACATTATTTGTTACAACACGTCCAGTGTGGAGTACCACTACTTAACGCACTCTACCATGTTCTGTGTGGAGTACCGGTGTCATTATTTAACTCAAATTAATATGTATGATGGATACAATCACTTTCAAAATGCAGTGAAACACCCCCTACGATAATGTTACTCTTAGTTTAATCTTAGGTTTCAAGATTTATTTATAAAGAGTGTTTGGTTTAACATAATGAGGAGAACATTCATCCCTATGCTAATAACCTTTAATTTTTAGACAATTTCTATGTCTTAAAATTACAAAATTTGTGTGTCAAGAATCTATCCCAAACACTATTTATAGCCTTGAACACCATACTCCCTACTATACATATAATAATATTGCTATGTGATGTTGTGAACGACGTTATGTGTGCATAACAGAGAACGGTCAAAACAACATTGATTCACCCAGTGACATATTCATACGTGTTTAATGGTGTAGCTTAGTTGCTACCTCAACAAGGAAGAAAGCCACTTAAAGAAGATTATCTGGGAACTTCAGAACAAAGAGTATATGCCAGTAATTTTAACTAATTCCTTAGAATTTACAAGAAGTTTGACATTAAGTCAAGGGCTATGATAAAAGAACAAAAGGGGTATAACAAATACAATTCAACTTGATGGCTTTTATATATACCAAAGGTCAATAACTTATATCAATGAGAATGGCCAAACGTTAGCCCAAAAGAACGCATTGCACTTTATGGTACATTGAAGGTTAGAAGTTATTTGTAACCTATCGTGGTTTAGTAAATAAACTTCCACATAATTTTATGGTTCTGATAATTCACATTAAGTCCAACAGGTAGAGACTTTTTCTTCATCTTTTATTCGAATCAGGAGTAGCCTTTTAACAATGGTAGAGAAGTTAGCCTTTCAAGTTTCAAATTAGCTTAACTATATAAAATCCACTTGGAACCTGAGAATGGTTTGCCAAATGTTGCCTTTCTTTTATACTTTCGTTTCAGGAATGTTGCAATATCTCAACTTCAAAACCTTTTCTGCTACTTCGTACCTAAAGACTACTCAGGACATATTTTGATTAGCTGGTGTTTGTATAAACCTGATGAATTAACCAAATTGCATTTAGATTAGACATGAAAAGCCCAACAGGGTTGCCTTTATGTTCAGTCAACATCTTTTCATTGACTATTAAAGTTGTAAATAAATCACAACAAAATTGCATAAAGGGATTTGACTGTTAACGAATCATTAGATATCAGCACTTAACTTTTCTTTTTAGATATTTAAAAGTATATGCTGATGCATATGCATGGTAATCTTGATTGTATGGTGTGGTTATGAATTCTCCACCATGTGTTTGGACTTACGCTTTGAGTGTATGCTAAGTAATGTTGAAACTATCACAACCTTTATTTATTTACACAATCAAATCATGTGATGTTTATTAGTTACTTTTCTTATTTACCTAATGACTTATCTTTTTTCTTATTCATACTTTCATATGTGCTGCTAAAGCCAGCGAACTCAAACACAGGTTAAGGTCTTTCGTTTACTCAGTTTTCTCAACTTTCTGTGTGTTTCTTATTAAGTTGAATTTTCTAGCTTAACCGATTATACCAGTTAGACTTAAACATGACCCAAATTGACTCATTTAGCTTGCATTTTTAGGCCTACGAAACACTTTGAAGCAATCATTATCAATGGTAACCTTCAATTGATTCAATTTCCATTTGATAATCATCTTCGGTGCATTGTTGAGATAGTGCTAATCATTAACTGTTATCATGTTTGTTGATAATATTGAAGATGCACAAATATTTATATGAGGCCTTCTAATTGTTTACTAAATAGGTAAGACACTGGAAGCTGAGCAGCCTCAGTATGCTGCATGCCGGAGTCTGTTATGTGCAGGCCCTGCAGCATATCTGAGTATGAACACTCGACCAGTAAGTCTATTAGTAAAAAAAATTAATTAATTTCTGGATGATTATGTGTTTGTGTATTTACGAGGTTTTGAAATTATTGTACAGGTAGCAAAGTATGTAGATGAAGTTGTCAGTGATAATACTGCTTCAAATGATGTGGATCAATGTCTCAGGTTCCAAAATAAATATGACAAATAATCTGAGTTTATGAATAAAGATAATGCGTAAACAAATGAAACATAAAGATAATGCGTGCATTAACCATATAAAGGGGTGTATGGGGACTATGATTGCATTGTAACTGTTGAACATATCCTTTTACAGTTTTACGGGGGTGCTTGGATAAATAACAGATTATCAACTTATTGCATTTTGATACATCTAATTGAGGTAGGTGTAACCAACGAAAGATCTCAAAAAATACAAGTGATTATACACGGAGTATAACAAAAATAGAGGTTTAGTGGTTGTAGAAGTAGTAGTGATCATTAATGGAGTTGTGCATTTCTCGATTCTTTAAATGCTTTATTCATTTTTATAGACTAGAATTGCTTAGAGAATGCTTGGATTGCTTATTAAAAATGTTATGTGCTTATTATGTCTAGATAGATTAGATAATCAACGTTAATAATGAATTTTGGATGTTTAAAGGGTGTTTGGCACATGATGTATCCAAACACTATCCTATTACTCATGAATAACCCAGCTCATATCACATAATCACTTTCAAAATGTGATACTTAATGCCTTCTCAAATGATTATGATCCAATTAGTCACAATCTTATAACCAAAATTTTCTAATAGTATTCAACGAAGAATATAACACTGTTATATAACTAGACATAGTTGACACTATAACTGGTTTAGTTTCCCTGCCAAGTTATTCTTATTTTGTGAAAAAGAATTGGACAAAGGGCAAGAAACATCAACAGTTTTGAGTCAAATCATATACAAAAAGATGAAATAATGGCACCTAGGTTTCATTGCACAACTCGAAGTACATGGATTGGCCTTTATAAAAGTAGCAGGCGAAGAGGACAATCGATCATCATTAACTTTTTTTAGAAGGGCGATATATTTCAAACCAAACAAAAAGACAATTAAAAACAAAGGCATCCACTATATTAACAAGATGCTTATGTATAGTGGACCCAAAAGGAAACAAATACAATTACACTTGACTGCAGCCAAGATTAACTAGAACTAAAACAAAACAAAGAAGCTTAATAACAAAAGAGAAAATGTGTCACACTAAAAGTAATGCAGGCCAATATTGACACCATCACTTGCTGGACCCACGAATCACACAAGACCAAACCAATTCTCATAAGCATGTAGTTTGAAGTCCACATATAAGACCAGTGACTAGATGCAAATGTACGTTTCTTATCAACGAGCCAACTTTTATCAAAGGGTGTTTGGGTTTGCTTTTTTAAGTGCTTATCTGCTTGAAATGCAAAAGTTTAACCCAAAACGTACTTACTTACGAGTGAGCAGATAAGTACTTAATTAAGAAATCCGATACATCCTCATAATCCATCGGATTATTTAACCGCAACTAATTGCAATGCTTGATTAATAGGGCAACTAAGCTAGGGACAAAGCTGGAATGGTTAGGAAATGCTGCCAAAATAATAGCGGGTCCAGAGTGCCAGATTTCACAAGGAGAGTCAGCGAAGAACATGGTTCAATTGCCTTCTTTTAGTTACAATGATCGTTCAAGTGACAAGGGACAAAAGTAACAAAGTAGTAAATTAGTGGAGTTGGGTAATGGGTTGTTTACATGTTATTAACATTTTCTGCCTTTTAAAAATCAGTGTATTTTGCAAAGGGGTATGTTAAACTTACTGATATAGCTTAAACACAAGATCCCATAATTCCTATAAGATATAGCTTAACCGTGGTTCCGTACTCGGTGTTTCGATGTTGGGAATGCAGAACAACACGCGGTCACATTCTTTGCAGGATTAGCGTATGAAGGACTTGAACCAGTTTGTGCAATTTACTCTTCGTTTTTGCAAAGGGATTATGATCAAGTGGTGCATGATGTAGATTTGCAGAAGTTACCCAGGTGTAAATGTTGGTTATGTTTTAGATATGTCATCTGGTGTTTTTGCGTTCATTGTTCTATGCAGTAAATTATTAAGATCTCTATAAATTTTTTATTGATTACTTATGATTTACTATAAAAGGTGAAAGAATGCTTGGACCAATGTTGATATTGAAACGCTACTCAATAGGCCAATAACCAATTACAAGGTTCGTCTCCCACCCTTCTCTTAATCTGTCAACTTATTTAATTGTTGTTTTGGTGAATTAAATCATAACCACCGGGATTTTTTAATTTGCAAATTCAGAGGTTATATGTGTCTTAAAATGTACTTTCTAACATGCTAATTAGGTTTTAGAAAATAAGTAGGTTGGTAACTGTTTATATTCCAAAGTAAATAAGCACATTGAAATATGGGTAGTCCTAAATTTAGTTCATTTCCGAGGCAATGATTGTGAAATTATGCCAAAATATGGTTTATGATTGTGTTATTTTTTTGTTGTTTTCGGAAGAGTTGGGGGGATAAAACTGTGGATTGTTATAATCCGGGACAGGGGCTAAGGCAAGCAAGTTTAAAAATAAGAACTGCCCCACATGATGGTATAAAAGTTGAAGAAGTTTTAGACCCGGATTTTGGTGAATCGGCTATAGGTCGTGTCGCACCTGTTGATTTTGGTAAATATTTAAACGTTTTCGTTCTTGATCTTTGTTGTTATTATGGTTGTTGAAACTATTGTTATCTTATTGAGAGCATACAGCAAGATTACCTGTGATTTTGCGATGCAGGAAACGGTCGATGAAACAGGAATTAAACTGATTTTGAACTTGTGTATGGATTAGATATGTTTCCTTCTCTTTTAGTCACTGATGGTTCATGTATGATTTATAGAAGAATGGGTATCCATGGCAACCCTTTAGAGATCCAAGTGAGTTCTTTTTTGACCTATCTTTTGACTTTTGAATTTTCAGTTTTGACTTATGATTTGTCCTGTTTGCAGTCATTATTTTACTCGGCTTTAAGGTGTGCCCGCGAGATGCTTGCATCAGATGAAGGATCCAAGAATTCAGTAAGGACAATAAGCTAAGTGCATTATCTTTTCATATCAGAGAGTATTATTGGTTAGATATGAAGAAATCCGTGAAATCTACCGATATAAAACAGAAGAGTATTCTACAGAAGCAACAAACAAATTCAACATTCACCCTGCCCCATTGGTTAATAGATTGGATCCCGGAAGAGGGAGGTTACATGATCGGCAATCTACAGCTGCCCACCAGTTGTAAGGCTTGGGGTTCGAATAGCTTAACAGTGTCTTGGGCTAAAAGACCCCATTTCATAATAGACGGAGGAGCAAATGACTCTCTCTTATTCGATGTCCCCAGGTACAACCTTTGTTGTGATATGCGTCTAAAGAATAGAGTGAAGGTTAGTTTAAAGAACATCAAATGATGTTAGGATCTCTATAAGAAAAAGATGCATTGGTGTATCAAAATCACACGTGAATAATGCATGTTTGGATCTGTATATGTATTGATTATGTTTTCATTAAGACTTGAAGTTAGAGCCTTTTTTTTCAGGGATATGTTCCAAATTAAATTTATTCTGATACAAAAACCGTGTGTACGTGCTCGGTGTTAGATATGTAGGTATGTTGCAAGCCAAATATGTGATTATCTACTGTTTGGGATTAATTATTAGAACTACTTATGTGGTAATATAAACTTTCGTTTCTTTATATATAACAGAGTAAAAAAGGCTAAAGGGAGCATGGTGGGCGCGTTGAGCAACACTGCAATGCTATATGGATTTCTGCCCCAGCAATGGCATGGGCTATGCATATTGTCGAGGAAACTGATAATAAAAAAAGGGATATTAGGAGCAAGACCAGCCCTACTTGGGGTGGGACCGTGGGACTATTCACTTGCGGGATCATTTTGGATCAAATACTTCTCGATTCACAATCTTTCACTCATGGAAGCATTTGGCGGTAGCGTAGTATCAGCTTTGTATATAGTCATATATGTAAGGAATATAATTGTCTTATCTTTTTCTTGAGGTGCAATCTTAATCCTTAGCATTCGGTAACTCTACAATCTTTCAATAAAATATCACTTTTGGATAATCAGTTTAGCTTGAGTTACTTGAACAAATGTGATTTTTGTTATCTAATTATTAAAAAGAGCCGTATTAAAAATTGTTATTCGATATGCAATTTCTTAAAAACTCAAATATGGTTACCAGAGCTTCAAACAACAAAAGTCAATACAATTTTGATTATTAGTTACCAATAAGACCTTAAGATGATTATCACCTCAACCAGGGATTAATTACATTTAAAAATGTGCATTTTTGTGTGAGAAACCAACTCCAAGACATTATTATAGTTAAGAACATAAAATTCTTGCTTTCCAAACACGATATTGTTGACATAATCTTCCACGCGCGTCATGCAACCTATTATAAAATCGAAAACTACACCAAAACAAATATTCCAAACAAAGATTAAGAGCAAGCATATAAAATTAAACATTGAAAATAATAATATAAAAACAAAACAACTAATTAAATATTTTTGTAAAAGATTAAATAAAAGAGTGTAAATACAACACAGTATCTGACTATGAGCTTGTGACTCCATTGTACCCAAGCTACGATATTTATAGCCTCCTTTCAAATGCGTAAAATTAAGAGAAAAACTTTTGAAGAGTGACATTTTACCGGATTCAAACAGGGGATACTTTTTTTTTTTTTTTTTGAAACGTAGTCAAACAAGGGATACCAATTAAGGAAAATATTGATTTTATATTTAACATACATAGTTATAATTTTTAGGGAAAAAAAACATCGTGAATGGGTATTATAACTAAATACCCTTAATTTATGTGTAAAGTGTAATCATTAACATGCTAACTCATAAATACCTAATCTCAGATCCACAGGACTGATGTCATGGCAATGCATCTCTGACATGAAACTTCATTGTGGACCTCCATGTAAGTTACTCATTTTACTCCCTTTAGCTTTGTCGTTCGTGCATCTCATTCATTAGAATGCATGATCACTTTATAGATGGGTTAGATTGTGGAAATGAGTGTGAAACTCTATGGTTTGACATTTTGATGAATGATACTATGGTCTTATTAAGCACCACTACAACAAAATTGGGCGTCTCATGAGGCTTAATGTTTTAGTGTCGATAATAGTACAAAAGTTTTAACGTAGATGATTGCAAACAGATTGTGTTGATAATAGTGATAATGTTGGTGTGCTTAAAGTGTATAAAAGGTTGTTGAGCATTTGTATGACTCTTGTATTGAACTTAGTGTTAAGCTATTTATTTTTTAATAAATACATTATTAAAAAATTAAGAAAAAACCTCGTGATTTACAATAGTGACATGGTAATCAAACCATAAATATTCCAACATAAGATAAAAGTATGAACTTACTTAAATTATCGATGCAAACACATACCATAAGGTAACCAAACGTTGTTTATAAGTTGAATTTTCTAGCTTAACCGATTATACCAGTTAGACTTAAACATGACCCAAATTGACTCATTTAGCTTGCATTTTTAGGCCTACGAAACACTTTGAAGCAATCATTATCAATGGTAACCTTCAATTGATTCAATTTCCATTTGATAATCATCTTCGGTGCATTGTTGAGATAGTGCTAATCATTAACTGTTATCATGTTTGTTGATAATATTGAAGATGCACAAATATTTATATGAGGCCTTCTAATTGTTTACTAAATAGGTAAGACACTGGAAGCTGAGCAGCCTCAGTATGCTGCATGCCGGAGTCTGTTATGTGCAGGCCCTGCAGCATATCTGAGTATGAACACTCGACCAGTAAGTCTATTAGTAAAAAAAATTAATTAATTTCTGGATGATTATGTGTTTGTGTATTTACGAGGTTTTGAAATTATTGTACAGGTAGCAAAGTATGTAGATGAAGTTGTCAGTGATAATACTGCTTCAAATGATGTGGATCAATGTCTCAGGTTCCAAAATAAATATGACAAATAATCTGAGTTTATGAATAAAGATAATGCGTAAACAAATGAAACATAAAGATAATGCGTGCATTAACCATATAAAGGGGTGTATGGGGACTATGATTGCATTGTAACTGTTGAACATATCCTTTTACAGTTTTACGGGGGTGCTTGGATAAATAACAGATTATCAACTTATTGCATTTTGATACATCTAATTGAGGTAGGTGTAACCAACGAAAGATCTCAAAAAATACAAGTGATTATACACGGAGTATAACAAAAATAGAGGTTTAGTGGTTGTAGAAGTAGTAGTGATCATTAATGGAGTTGTGCATTTCTCGATTCTTTAAATGCTTTATTCATTTTTATAGACTATAACTGCTTAGAGAGTGCTTGGATTGCTTATTAAAAATGTTATGTGCTTATTATGTCTAGATAGATTAGATAATCAACGTTAATAATGAATTTTGGATGTTTAAAGGGTGTTTGGCACATGATGTATCCAAACACTATCCTATTACTCATGAATAACCCAGCTCATATCACATAATCACTTTCAAAATGTGATACTTAATGCCTTCTCAAATGATTATGATCCAATTAGTCACAATCTTATAACCAAAATTTTCTAATAGTATTCAACGAAGAATATAACACTGTTATATAACTAGACATAGTTGACACTATAACTGGTTTAGTTTCCCTGCCAAGTTATTCTTATTTTGTGAAAAAGAATTGGACAAAGGGCAAGAAACATCAACAGTTTTGAGTCAAATCATATACGAAAAGATGAAATAATGGCACCTAGGTTTCATTGCACAACTCGAAGTACATGGATTGGCCTTTATAAAAGTAGCAGGCGAAGAGGACAACCGATCATCATTAACTTTTTTTAGAAGGGCGATATATTTCAAACCAAACAAAAAGACAATTAAAAACAAAGGCATCCACTATATTAACAAGATGCTTATGTATAGTGGACCCAAAAGGAAACAAATACAATTACACTTGACTGCAGCCAAGATTAACTAGAACTAAAACAAAACAAAGAAGCTTAATAACAAAAGAGAAAATGTGTCACACTAAAAGTAATGCAGGCCAATATTGACACCATCACTTGCTGGACCCACGAATCACACAAGACCAAACCAATTCTCATAAGCATGTAGTTTGAAGTCCACATATAAGACCAGTGACTAGATGCAAATGTACGTTTCTTATCAATGAGCCAACTTTTATCAAAGGGTGTTTGGGTTTGCTTTTTTAAGTGCTTATCTGCTTGAAATGCAAAAGTTTAACCCAAAACGTACTTACTTACGAGTGAGCAGATAAGTACTTAATTAAGAAATCCGATACATCCTCATAATCCATCGGATTATTTAACCGTAACTAATTGCAATGCTTGATTAATAGGGCAACTAAGCTAGGGACAAAGCTGGAATGGTTAGGAAATGCTGCAAAAATAATAGCGGGTCCAGAGTGCCAGATTTCACAAGGAGAGTCAGCGAAGAACATGGTTCAATTGCCTTCTTTTAGTTACAATGATCGTTCAAGTGACAAGGGACAAAAGTAACAAAGTAGTAAATTAGTGGAGTTGGGTAATGGGTTGTTTACATGTTATTAACATTTTCTGCCTTTTAAAAATCAGTGTATTTTGCAAAGGGGTATGTTAAACTTACTGATATAGCTTAAACACAAGATCCCATAATTCCTATAAGATATAGCTTAACCGTGGTTCCGTACTCGGTGTTTCGATGTTGGGAATGCAGAACAACACGCGGTCACATTCTTTGCAGGATTAGCGTATGAAGGACTTGAACCAGTTTGTGCAATTTACTCTTCGTTTTTGCAAAGGGATTATGATCAAGTGGTGCATGATGTACATTTTCAGAAGTTACCCAGGTGTAAATGTTGGTTATGTTTTAGATATGTCATCTGGTGTTTTTGCGTTCATTGTTCTATGCAGTAAATTATTAAGATCTCTATAAATTTTTTATTGATTACTTATGATTTACTATAAAAGGTGAAAGAATGCTTGGACCAATGTTGATATTGAAACGCTACTCAATAGGCCAATAACCAATTACAAGGTTCGTCTCCCACCCTTCTCTTAATCTGTCAACTTATTTAATTGTTGTTTTGGTGAATTAAATCATAACCACCGGGATTTTTTAATTTGCAAATTCAAAGGTTATATGTGTCTTAAAATGTACTTTCTAACATGCTAATTAGGTTTTAGAAAATAAGTAGGTTGGTAACTGTTTATATTCCAAAGTAAATAAGCACATTGAAATATGGGTAGTCCTAAATTTAGTTCATTTCCGAGGCAATGATTGTGAAATTATGCCAAAATATGGTTTATGATTGTGTTATTTTTTTGTTGTTTTCGGAAGAGTTGGGGGGGGTAAAACTGTGGATTGTTATAATCCGGGACAGGGGCTAAGGCAAGCAAGTTTAAAAATAAGAACTGCCCCACATGATGGTATAAAAGTTGAAGAAGTTTTAGACCCGGATTTTGGTGAATCGGCTATAGGTCGTGTCGCACCTGTTGATTTTGGTAAATATTTAAACGTTTTCGTTCTTGATCTTTGTTGTTATTATGGTTGTTGAAACTATTGTTATCTTATTGAGAGCATACAGCAAGATTACCTGTGATTTTGCGATGCAGGAAACGGTCGATGAAACAGGAATTAAACTGATTTTGAACTTGTGTATGGATTAGATATGTTTCCTTCTCTTTTAGTCACTGATGGTTCATGTATGATTTATAGAAGAATGGGTATCCATGGCAACCCTTTACCCTTTAGAGATCCAAGTGAGTTCTTTTTTGACCTATCTTTTGACTTTTGAATTTTCAGTTTTGACTTATGATATGTCCTGTTTGCAGTCATTATTTTACTCGGCTTTAAGGTGTGCCCGCGAGATGCTTGCATCAGATGAAGGATCCAAGAATTCAGTAAGGACAATTGATTGAGGCAAAAGCAGTCAACTTAATTCAACCACTGATGTGGTCAAACAAGTCAAACTCCTAAGGCTCAATGCTCCGCGGAAGTATAAGGTTTCCCCGGGTCGTATGTCCCGACGAGGTGTGAATTGTAAACAAAACGGTTTCGTGATCGGGTGAATTTGGATGAGAAAAGGGGTTTGTGTGTGATTAAGCTAAGGAATCTACAAGGAAATAGCTTAAATAAGCTATATGAATAAGACGGGAAACTAGGAAAAACCAGAAACGATTAAAACCTAAAAACGCGTACGTTACGTTTAAATAAAACGTAGACGTACGAAATAAAACGTGAAAACTGAAATCTGAAAACACCCAGGGGGTGAAAATGAAGTTTTTACAAATCTAAAGTTAAAAGAAAATTTTAAAATGAAAATAAAGTTATTAAAATGATTATTTTAATATTTAAACACTAATTAATTACTTAAAACTATTTTAAATCTAATTTAAAATAAACTAAAATTAATAAAGGTTACAAAATAAACTAAGAATTTACAAAAATATTTTCTAAACCTTAAAAAGAACTTGAAGAAAGTATAAAAAATAAAAATAAATATTTTTGTCTTTTTGTGATTTTTATATTAGTTAATTACTAATTAATTACTAATTACTAATTAAACTATTTTAAATTAGGAAAAATACCAAATGAACAGTAAAAATTCTAAGAAAATTTCTAAAAATATTTTATAACATATAAAAGCTATAAAAAATATAAAAACTAGGTTTTACTTAATAAAAACTAATTATGCTATTTTAAACTTAATATTAATTTATAATTAATTAAACTAAGATTAAATCTAATTAATACTAAAAGATAAAATAAAAATCTGAGAAAATTATTATAATTACTTTAATATAATAGGAAATTAATAAAAATATAAAAAAGCTAAGTTATTAATAAAAATCTAAAAATGAAAAATAAAATTTAAATAAAATTAAATAGAAACTATCACTTAAAATTAACTTTTGATTTTCTGGATTTTCTTTTTAAAAACTTGATTTACAACTAAAAACAAGAACTTTTTATAAAAACAAATTTTATGGAACTTAAAAATAAGCTGGAAAAAGCCAATAAGTCAAAACAGTTGACTTTAGTTGACCCAAATGGCAAAATAAGCTAAATGACCACAAGTGGGACCCACTCTGGTTGAAACAAGTTCCAATAAGCTATTTTAACTTATCAAAGCTGGAATAAGCCAAAAGGGACCATAGAATAAGCTATAAGCAATCAAAAAGCAATTTGAAACTTTCAAACACTCAGAAGCTGGGACAGATTTGGTAGCCTGATTTAGGTGGGGCCCAGTGGGTAGGAGGTCAAACCAAGGGTCAAATGATGAACCCTACTAGGAGGAGGGTTGAATGGTGCAAGGTGGGGGGTTGTGGGACCCACTGGGTGGTCAGAAAACACCACCAAAGGGTGGTGTTTGGTGTGGTTGCTGCTGATGCAGGGGAGCAGCTGAGCCTACAGGCTACTTTAGGGCAAGCCAGGGCTTATGGAAAAAATTGCAAAAATAAAAGAAGCATGGAAACTTGAAATCTAGCTGATAGACAACAATTAGAAACAGATTTCACATCATAAAAGCAAATACATAAATCAAATTAAATCTTTGAACTTTTGTGAAAATCTGAGCTTGTGCACAATTGACTTTTTGAATGGAACTTGAAAATTGACTTTGTTGAACTTTGCTTTGATCTAATGTACTGATAACATGTTTATAAGTTCAAATGAATCCAAATTAAGTTAAAACAAACAACTTATAACATGAATTGGTGGTTTAGGGGTCTTAACTGCTCAACAGTAAGCAGTGGGGGAAATCATTGGTGATTTTTGACTTTTAGCATGAAATACTTGTGTTTATTGACTTAACTATGCTACACTACCCTAATGTGAGTCATTACAGCTAAAAACAACAACAAGCACAACTTTGAACTCATAGCAAACTGCAAATCCAAACACCCCTTAATGGACACTGATTGGTAATTTACAAAACTTCTACCATATCTATTACATGAAACTGAGACTTAAGCTGAAATATTCACTAGTTATCACTACCAAACCAAATTTGAACAATTACTAGGAACAATAACTTAATATGACAGGTTACATATGAAAACATGAAAACATGAAAAATCTTACAAGTTTCTTCCACAGTGTGCTCAGTGGTTGAACAAGAACCAAAATCAGTATCCTAACACTCCCATGAGTTCTAAAACCAATAAAAGTCAGAATCTCCCAAGCTCCTTTTCATCTTGCTTCCTTGAACACTAATTCTCTATTTATTTTCTTTGGAATTTTGATTACTTTAAATTGACCTGAGTACAAACTTTATGAAACACTTCAAAAGCTTATAAAAGCTTGTGGACAAGCTCAGTGAACTCAAAAGAAGTTACAACAAATAAAAACAACTCTATCACTAAATTGAGAATTTGACTGATAATTGTACCACAAATTAAAATGAACTGAGAGAATCAAATTAAAGCTTGAAATAAGTTTAAAATACTCTGAATACACTTGTTACATTACCTTTATGCTAAAAATTACATCATAAAAGAGAAATTACATTTTTCGATATTAAAACTAAACTACTTTATAAAAAAAAACTAACTGACTACTGCTTCTTCTATCTTTCTTGACTTATATGGACTGAAGCTTCATTCTCTCTCCTTCCCACTTTAATTTGGACCATAGGATGCATTAGTTTTGATCCTGGCCTTTGAATTCCTTTTTGGCGGGAAAAGACAATTTGGCAGTTGGGATTGCTTGTTAGGATTTGGAGGTAATAAATGTGGTTTGGAGGCTAGTGTTTGGAGGGGGGAACAAGGTATGGGAGAAATGAGCTGGAGGAGGGGGGTTGGAGGTGTGTTGCAGGGGATTACCAGGCCTAGTGGGAGTGAAGGGGTGGTCAACGCGTGGGTTGACTGGGGTAGTATTTAAAAAACGGGGGAGTAATTTGTGGTGGTTTGGGCTGAAAATGGGATTGGGCTAGAGGGGTGGTAATGGATCAGGTGTGGGGTTATTTTGGGTTTAGTTAGTTTAGGTTTTGGACTTAGGTAACAAAAGGGTCCAAATGGTTTGTTTAATACATTACAAGGACCAAAGGTGTAATTTCAAAAATGCGAGGGGCTAAATCTGTAAATGTTCCAAAATGCTCATAAGGACCAAAAATGCTATTTTCCATAATCCAAGAACCACATTTGCAATTTTCCCATTTTTGAAATTCCCGGGGACTAAATGTGTAAATCTCCAAACCTCGGGGACTAAACTTGCCATTTTGTAAAATCTTTTATCCAAGGACCAAATTTGAACATTTTTGAACTTCCAAGGACTAAAAATGATTTTTCATTCAAAATTATCCCACCAGGGACCAAAACTGCCAAAATCTGAAACTCCAGGGACTGATTTTGCCAATTTGGATTTTTAGGGACTAAACATGTAATTTTCTCAAACTTTTTACCCAAAGTCTAAATTTGATAATTTTTAATTTTTAAAAACTTTGGGTTGACTTTTCTTTCGTTTTAAAACGTCAGGGACTAGTTTTGTCAATATTTGAAACTTGAGGGACTGAAACTGCCAATTGTGCAAACTTTGTTCGTTTTTCATTTGTTTTTAAACGTTTTGCATCTAAAACATATAAAACACACTTTTGAGATAATTTCAGTATTTTGATGCATTATTGGGTGTTTTTTGATGTTTTGGCAGTTCATATAGGACAAAAATGATGAGTATTTACACACTCATCAATCCCCCACACTAAACTATTGCTAGTCCCTAGCAATATTTTGAGAAAAACTTGATGGATTTTAAACTCTTTACCAAAAGCCATCACTTCTGGAGTAGCCAGGTGTAAGAACTGTGGCACACCTGATAACCGTGTGATTTTGAGCAAACCACCAGCTGTCAACGGATTTGAGTAGTCTTTACCAAAAGCCGTTTGCTTCTGGACTAGCCAGCTCTTGATGGAATAGTCAACATCTTGGTGAGCTGATTACCAATTATGGATTTTCCACGGCCTTTACCACAAGCCATAATCTTGCGGGCTAGCCAACTCATTTGTTTTCGGGGAGTTGATGAACCATACAATTTTGGGCAAATTGCCAGCCGTAAACGAATTTGATAGGTCTTTACCAAGAGCCGTTTGCTCCTGGACTAGCCAATCCCTTTTGTCGCTTAGACAAGGCGGACTGATTACCACAAAAATTTTGAAGCACCAGTGAAAAATTTTTGAAAATTTTGAAATTGTGGCAAAAACGGGGGTATTATATAGTAAAATGTGATAAACTTCGCTAGAATAGCGAATACCCCCCCCCACACTAAGCATGAATATTGTCCTCAATATTCAAAATCCCGGCTATTATGCCGACATTTTGAACGTAAAAGGGCAACATTACAAGCTAAGCGTGGAAAACACCATTTTGTTTTTTTTTTTTTTTCACTCAATTGTAACCATAGCATGGGGGACTCCCCCACACTTAGGGTGAAAACCCTATATGCATGCTATTGTTTTTGTTTACCGAGTCGCTAGCTTGACTCGACCCCGAATTCATTTGTCCTTGGGGAAGCATGATGTGGAAGAAACAATCTCACTCGGACTTTCATTCAAAATGTTTGGACAAACATATGAAGCACGTGAAAGTTCCACACCGATGAGATAAGTATCCGGCTCAAGATAATGATACATGAAAATGCCGGGATCAAATATAGTGTCCTCACTCCCGAAGGAGTGAAGAAGAGAAGAAGTCACCCTGTAGGTGAAGAAAAGGAAGAAAATCATGATAAAAAGCATGATTTGATCTTCTTCCTCGAGAGCAGGCTCCGTAGCCTGAGTTTGGATTTCAAAGGGTAAGCTCGTAAACGACCTGGGAGGGTGGGTGGGATTTTGCAAATTCTCATGATTGAGAGCATCTCCCCCCAGGCAATCAAACTCTAGAGGAGTTTTGATATGATGAGTGAGTTCACAGGAGAACTCCTCAAAGGCGAATGAATCATAATCGGGGAGAGAAATTTGAGAATGAGAAGTGGTACTGTCACTAATCTTCTCTCCCATATGATCAAAGGTGAAGGCTTCAAATTCCGGAATAGGATCATCGGAAACAATATCACTATCCTTTATGGGGATAGGAGATGAAATAGGTTTCATTTTGACAGCCTCGATTTTGGAAATGAGGAGATTGACATTCAATAATGTTGCACGAAGTGCTTCATCCTTGATTTCGGTGTCAATCTCATCATTCTCTTCTTCTAAGCTGACTAGCTCAGAAGGTAATTCTTCCATATAAATGATGTCCTCACAAGATAACGAATTGTCATCAGTAGAATCGGAGAACATCTCATCATGATTAGATGGGAAGAATAGAGGAGGAGGAATATCACACATATGGTCAAAAGTCCCCTGTGACTCTCTCGGGATTGGGACAAGGATCTCAACACTAGACTTTATTAATTCGTCCGATTCCTTATTAGGAACAGTGCTAAGATGCTCATCCCCCATGATCAGAGAGTGAGTGTGAACTTCGGGCGTGATATCAGCAGACTGAGGGAGATACAAAAGGCTAGCACACATAGATTCTATATTTTTCATGTGTTCTTCTGCTAGCAATTCTTGCATACTTTTATCTCCCTGTGCTTCCACGGAAGGAATCTCAACTGATGAACTAGATGAAGCTTTGTAATATTCTTTCATTTGAATAGAATCCTCATCATCATCGTCATCATGAATAAAACGGAACAAAGAGCTAGATTTGGCTGCTTTTTCTTTTGCATAAGCTTCCGTAACAGCTTTTTCAAAATCATCTATGGTTTCAATTTTAACAACCTGCTCTTCCGTCAATATTTTAGCCATGCATTTCTCATGTGAATTTAGAGTAAATGAAAATTGCGGGGGTGGGGACTTGTCAAAACCAGAAGGTTGACATTGGTAATCCTCATGAGGACCCCCACAATTCACACAAGAAACACTGGATGCATTATGAAGTTTTGTGGTACCCGACTCCTTAAGTTCTTTCAATATCTCAAGAATCTCTACTATAATGTCAGTAGCAGAAGGAGTTGTGTGAATAATTTGGTGCTGTGGAGGTGGGTCTGAAAACGAATAGTCGTAATTGTTACAAAGAATTGGATTCCATGTTTGACAATCCGAGCTAAAGTGAGGACCTCCACAGTAATCACAACAGTAAAACTGTTGAGTTTGGATTGGTGTATTTTGATACGAAGCATCATTGAAATTTGGGTAATATGATTCTTGCTCGTATGAATGTGATGGGTAATCGAAAAAATTTGAAGAGTCGTTGAATGAGTTTTGCTTAGGATCATAAGCAAATGAATTACTCGACCCACAAAACAAACAACTCCCGTTGTGGATATCATTACCACATTGCACACATGTACACCGACGACATGGAAAACCGAAAAGCGGCTCACCACAACCGACACAAGGAACAAAATCTGGAGGTGGGACAAGTGGTGTGCTCTTAGAGCTAGCAATTTCCACCACTTCCGTTATGGTCTCGGGTTTAGGTTCTTGATAAACGTGAAGGTTGGGTAAGTCGTGCTTTTCAGTCTCTGCCCTATGCTCAGCACGTATGCTTGACAAACTTTTGACCGTAAACCGTGAAAGGTTAGGATCAATTTTTGAAGGTTTAGGAGCAATTGTGAGCTTAGGTTCTTGGACAACCGTAGGTTGGACGTATTTAGCACCTCCATCGTCAGAGGAAAGTACAGGGTCCTTTGTCACCTCGGTTTCTTGATTCATTTCCCTCACCGGAGAGGGAATAGGAATCGAAGGTCCATCATAATCACTATAACATCTCGATATTTTTGACAAGGCCATAAGTTTTTCAATTTTGCTCTCAAAGGCCCATTGCTCAAAGAAATCGTCATCGAGAGATGTCATATAGAATTATACATGAGAGGGGTATAAGAAGGTAGAATCAAACGGATAGAGGGTAAGGAAAAATATTTTTGGGCTTTTATGGAAAAATATGAACAAGGGTGGATAAATGTACAATGGAATGAATTCCAAAGACACTAATCAGAAAAACCGTTTAGATACGCACACAACCTCCCCGGCAGCGGCGCCAAAAGTTGATTGAGGCAAAAGCAGTCAACTTAATTCAACCACGGATGTGGTCAAACAAGTCAAACTCCTAAGGCTCAATGCTCCGCGGAAGTATAAGGTTTCCCCAGGTCGTATGTCCCGACGAGGTGTGAATTGTAAACAAAACGGTTTCGTGATCGGGTGAATTTGGATGAGAAAAGGGGTTTGTGTGTGATTAAGCTAAGGAATCTACAAGGAAATAGCTTAAATAAGCTATATGAATAAGACGGGAAACTAGGAAAAACCAGAAACGATTAAAACCTAAAAACGCGTACGTTACGTTTAAATAAAACGTAGACGTACGAAATAAAACGTGAAAACTGAAATCTGAAAACACCCAGGGGGTGAAAATGAACTTTTTACAAATCTAAAGTTAAAAGAAAATTTTAAAATGAAAATAAAGTTATTAAAATGATTATTTTAATATTTAAACACTAATTAATTACTTAAAACTATTTTAAATCTAATTTAAAATAAACTAAAATTAATAAAGGTTACAAAATAAACTAAGAATTTACAAAAATATTTTCTAAACCTTAAAAAGAACTTGAAGAAAGTATAAAAAATAAAAATAAATATTTTTGTCTTTTTGTGATTTTTATATTAGTTAATTACTAATTAATTACTAATTACTAATTAAACTATTTTAAATTAGGAAAAATACCAAATGAACAGTAAAAATTCTAAGAAAATTTCTAAAAATATTTTATAACATATAAAAGCTATAAAAAATATAAAAACTAGGTTTTACTTAATAAAAACTAATTATGCTATTTTAAACTTAATATTAATTTATAATTAATTAAACTAAGATTAAATCTAATTAATACTAAAAGATAAAATAAAAATCTGAGAAAATTATTATAATTACTTTAATATAATAGGAAATTAATAAAAATATAAAAAAGCTAAGTTATTAATAAAAATCTAAAAATGAAAAATAAAATTTAAATAAAATTAAATAGAAACTATCACTTAAAATTAACTTTTGATTTTCTGGATTTTCTTTTTAAAAACTTGATTTACAACTAAAAACAAGAACTTTTTATAAAAACAAATTTTATGGAACTTAAAAATAAGCTGGAAAAAGCCAATAAGTCAAAACAGTTGACTTTAGTTGACCCAAATGGCAAAATAAGCTAAATGACCACAAGTGGGACCCACTCTGGTTGAAACAAGTTCCAATAAGCTATTTTAACTTATCAAAGCTGGAATAAGCCAAAAGGGACCACAGAATAAGCTATAAGCAATCAAAAAGCAATTTGAAACTTTCAAACACTCAGAAGCTGGGACAGATTTGGTAGCCTGATTTAGGTGGGGCCCAGTGGGTAGGAGGTCAAACCAAGGGTCAAATGATGAACCCTACTAGGAGGAGGGTTGAATGGTGCAAGGTGGGGGGTTGTGGGACCCACTGGGTGGTCAGAAAACACCACCAAAGGGTGGTGTTTGGTGTGGTTGCTGCTGATGCAGGGGAGCAGCTGAGCCTACAGGCTACTTTAGGGCAAGCCAGGGCTTATGGAAAAAATTGCAAAAATAAAAGAAGCATGGAAACTTGAAATCTAGCTGATAGACAACAATTAGAAACAGATTTCACATCATAAAAGCAAATACATAAATCAAATTAAATCTTTGAACTTTTGTGAAAATCTGAGCTTGTGCACAATTGACTTTTTGAATGGAACTTGAAAATTGACTTTGTTGAACTTTGCTTTGATCTAATGTACTGATAACATGTTTATAAGTTCAAATGAATCCAAATTAAGTTAAAACAAACAACTTATAACATGAATTGGTGGTTTAGGGGTCTTAACTGCTCAACAGTAAGCAGTGGGGGAAATCATTGGTGATTTTTGACTTTTAGCATGAAATACTTGTGTTTATTGACTTAACTATGCTACACTACCCTAATGTGAGTCATTACAGCTAAAAACAACAACAAGCACAACTTTGAACTCATAGCAAACTGCAAATCCAAACACCCCTTAATGGACACTGATTGGTAATTTACAAAACTTCTACCATATCTATTACATGAAACTGAGACTTAAGCTGAAATATTCACTAGTTATCACTACCAAACCAAATTTGAACAATTACTAGGAACAATAACTTAATATGACAGGTTACATATGAAAACATGAAAACATGAAAAATCTTACAAGTTTCTTCCACAGTGTGCTCAATGGTTGAACAAGAACCAAAATCAGTATCCTAACACTCCCATGAGTTCTAAAACCAATAAAAGTCAGAATCTCCCAAGCTCCTTTTCATCTTGCTTCCTTGAACACTAATTTTCTATTTATTTTCTTTGGAATTTTGATTACTTTAAATTGACCTGAGTACAAACTTTATGAAACACTTCAAAAGCTTATAAAAGCTTGTGGACAAGCTCAGTGAACTCAAAAGAAGTTACAACAAATAAAAACAACTCTATCACTAAATTGAGAATTTGACTGATAATTGTACCACAAATTAAAATGAACTGAGAGAATCAAATTAAAGCTTGAAATAAGTTTAAAATACTCTGAATACACTTGTTACATTACCTTTATGCTAAAAATTACATCATAAAAGAGAAATTACATTTTTCGATATTAAAACTAAACTACTTTATAAAAAAAAACTAACTGACTACTGCTTCTTCTATCTTTCTTGACTTATATGGACTGAAGCTTCATTCTCTCTCCTTCCCACTTTAATTTGGACCATAGGATGCATTAGTTTTGATCCTGGCCTTTGAATTCCTTTTTGGCGGGAAAAGACAATTTGGCAGTTGGGATTGCTTGTTAGGATTTGGAGGTAATAAATGTGGTTTGGAGGCTAGTGTTTGGAGGGGGGAACAAGGTATGGGAGAAATGAGCTGGAGGAGGGGGGTTGGAGGTGTGTTGCAGGGGATTACCAGGCCTAGTGGGAGTGAAGGGGTGGTCAACGCGTGGGTTGACTGGGGTAGTATTTAAAAAACGGGGGAGTAATTTGTGGTGGTTTGGGCTGAAAATGGGATTGGGCTAGAGGGGTGGTAATGGATCAGGTGTGGGGTTATTTTGGGTTTAGTTAGTTTAGGTTTTGGACTTAGGTAACAAAAGGGTCCAAATGGTTTGTTTAATACATTACAAGGACCAAAGGTGTAATTTCAAAAATGCGAGGGGCTAAATCTATAAATGTTCCAAAATGCTCATAAGGACCAAAAATGCTATTTTCCATAATCCAAGAACCACATTTGCAATTTTCCCATTTTTGAAATTCCCAGGGACTAAATGTGTAAATCTCCAAACCTCGGGGACTAAACTTGCCATTTTGTAAAATCTTTTATCCAAGGACCAAATTTGAACATTTTTGAACTTCCAAGGACTAAAAATGATTTTTCATTCAAAATTATCCCACCAGGGACCAAAACTGCCAAAATCTGAAACTCCAGGGACTGATTTTGCCAATTTGGATTTTTAGGGACTAAACATGTAATTTTCTCAAACTTTTTACCCAAAGTCTAAATTTGATAATTTTTACTTTTTAAAAACTTTGGGTTGACTTTTCTTTCGTTTTAAAACGTCAGGGACTAGTTTTGTCAATATTTGAAACTTGAGGGACTGAAACTGCCAATTGTGCAAACTTTGTTCGTTTTTCATTTGTTTTTAAACGTTTTGCATCTAAAACATATAAAACGCACTTTTGAGATAATTTCAGTATTTTGATGCATTATTGGGTGTTTTTGGATGTTTTGGCAGTTCATATAGGACAAAAATGATGAGTATTTACACACTCATCAACAATAAGCTAAGTGCATTATCTTTTCATATCAGAGAGTATTATTGGTTAGATATGAAGAAATCCGTGAAATCTACCGATATAAAACAGAAGAGTATTCTACAGAAGCAACAAACAAATTCAACATTCACCCTGCCCAATTGGTTAATAGATTGGATCCCGGAAGAGGGAGGTTACATGATCGGCAATCTACAGTTGCCCACCAGTTGTAAGGCTTGGGGTTCGAATAGCTTAACAGTGTCTTGGGCTAAAAGACCCCATTTCATAATAGACGGAGGAGCAAATGACTCTCTCTTATTCGATGTCCCCAGGTACAACCTTTGTTGTGATATGCGTCTAAAGAATAGAGTGAAGGTTAGTTTAAAGAACATCAAATGATGTTAGGATCTCTATAAGAAAAAGATGCATTGGTGTATCAAAATCACACGTGAATAATGCATGTTTGGATCTGTATATGTATTGATTATGTTTTCATTAAGACTTGAAGTTAGAGCCTTTTTTTCAGGGATATGTTCCAAATTAAATTTATTCTGATACAAAAACCGTGTGTACGTGCTCGGTGTTAGATATGTAGGTATGTTGCAAGCCAAATATGTGATTATCTACTGTTTGGGATTAATTATTAGAACTACTTATGTGGTAATATAAACTTTCGTTTCTTTATATATAACAGAGTAAAAAAGGCTAAAGGGAGCATGGTGGGCGCGTTGAGCAACACTGCAATGCTATATGGATTTCTGCCCCAGCAATGGCATGGGCTATGCATATTGTCGAGGAAACTGATAATAAAAAAAGGGATATTAGGAGCAAGACCAGCCCTACTTGGGGTGGGACCGTGGGACTATTCACTTGCGGGATCATTTTGGATCAAATACTTCTCGATTCACAATCTTTCACTCATGGAAGCATTTGGCGGTAGCGTAGTATCAGCTTTGTATATAGTCATATATGTAAGGAATATAATTGTCTTATCTTTTTCTTGAGGTGCAATCTTAATCCTTAGCATTCGGTAACTCTACAATCTTTCAATAAAATATCACTTTTGGATAATCAGTTTAGCTTGAGTTACTTGAACAAATGTGATTTTTGTTATCTAATTATTAAAAAGAGCCGTATTAAAAATTGTTATTCGATATGCAATTTCTTAAAAACTCAAATATGGTTACCAGAGCTTCAAACAACAAAAGTCAATACAATTTTGATTATTAGTTACCAATAAGACCTTAAGATGATTATCACCTCAACCAGGGATTAATTACATTTAAAAATGTGCATTTTTGTGTGAGAAACCAACTCCAAGACATTATTATAGTTAAGAACATAAAATTCTTGCTTTCCAAACACGATATTGTTGACATAATCTTCCACGCGCGTCATGCAACCTATTATAAAATCGAAAACTACACCAAAACAAATATTCCAAACAAAGATTAAGAGCAAGCATATAAAATTAAACATTGAAAATAATAATATAAAAACAAAACAACTAATTAAATATTTTTGTAAAAGATTAAATAAAAGAGTGTAAATACAACACAGTATCTGACTATGAGCTTGTGACTCCATTGTACCCAAGCTACGATATTTATAGCCTCCTTTCAAATGCGTAAAATTAAGAGAAAAACTTTTGAAGAGTGACATTTTACCGGATTCAAACAGGGGATACTTTTTTTTTTTTTTTTGAAACGTAGTCAAACAAGGGATACCAATTAAGGAAAATATTGATTTTATATTTAACATACATAGTTATAATTTTTAGGGAAAAAAAACATCGTGAATGGGTATTATAACTAAATACCCTTAATTTATGTGTAAAGTGTAATCATTAACATGCTAACTCATAAATACCTAATCTCAGATCCACAGGACTGATGTCATGGCAATGCATCTCTGACATGAAACTTCATTGTGGACCTCCATGTAAGTTACTCATTTTACTCCCTTTAGCTTTGTCGTTCGTGCATCTCATTCATTAGAATGCATGATCACTTTATAGATGGGTTAGATTGTGGAAATGAGTGTGAAACTCTATGGTTTGACATTTTGATGAATGATACTATGGTCTTATTAAGCACCACTACAACAAAATTGGGCGTCTCATGAGGCTTAATGTTTTAGTGTCGATAATAGTACAAAAGTTTTAACGTAGATGATTGCAAATAGATTGTGTTGATAATAGTGATAATGTTGGTGTGCTTAAAGTGTATAAAAGGTTGTTGAGCATTTGTATGACTCTTGTATTGAACTTAGTGTTAAGCTATTTATTTTTTAATAAATACATTATTAAAAAATTAAGAAAAAACCTCGTGATTTACAATAGTGACATGGTAATCAAACCATAAATATTCCAACATAAGATAAAAGTATGAACTTACTTAAATTATCGATGCAAACACATACCATAAGGTAACCAAACGTTGTTTATAAAGTTCTGCGAAGGAACTTTTAAAAATATAAAGAACAATTATTAAAACAAAAAACAATAAACAAAAAGATAAGCTATATTTTTTTTAATAAATAAAAGTTTAGAAAAAACCCCGTGCGTGCACGGGCGTTATAACTAGTTTTATTTTAAATAAAAAAAAAAAAAACAAATGTAGCACAAATGATTAATTATTAGTCAGATTTTTGTGGTCTTTTATGATTAGTAGCGGATCTCGAAATTTAACTTAGGGTGAACACTATATTTAAAAAAAAAAAAAAAAAAAAAAAAAAAAAAAAAAAAAATCTGCTCAAAGATTTTTCCGACCGTGTCATGTTTTAACGGGTTGGGTTTTCTGAGATTTTTTTTTTTTTTTTTTTTTTTTTTTTTTTTTTTTTTTTTTTTGAAACTTTATAGCCACCGAGACATTTTTTTTAATCAACTAATTAACAATTTTTACTTTATTTCTTGTGTTTGCTTTCATTGTGTATCTTACTTGCTTTGAAAAACTAGAAATAAATACAAGCTATAATAGATGAATTCGTGTAAATGAATGTGTCCATAATGTAACAACATTAAATATTTACTAGGCATTCAGACCCGTGCGTTGCACACGGGCTCTATCTAATTGGTCATAGTGTAATGTGTGATATTTATTTTCATCATTAGGATGAGTTTATGAATGAGTTTAATTAGTTGTTTGGTGACTTTTATATTTAGACCGAGTCATTCATACCCGTACGATGCACACGGGCTTAATCTAAATGTTCATTAGTGTATTGTTTAACACTAATTTTCGTCATTACATGGGCTGTATATAAGTATTCATAGCGTAATCTTTGGCTTTTTTTCATCATTATATATCTAGGTTGTAATGTTATCACACATTTTCTAAGCATGACACACATTTAAATAGTTTATTGACATTAAAATAGTATATGTGAAGAGACTTTTTTCAAGATGCTACATTTAAAAGAGTCTTTTCACATGTAATTTTTTAATATGTATAAGCTACATGCTAAATGTCAAAGGGAGGTTAAACGCATACGGTTCTTTCAAAATAAATGTAACCCTTATATAAAATGATAACAAAGTGATATTCTCTATATTTTGAGATCTAACTTGTGACAATGAATTATCCATTTGGTTTCTCATATCAAATACGGTAACTCCAAATTACTATGCTTAGTTACTCGAACTTTATTTTATCCACAAAAACCATTTAAGTTTCAATATTTTTTTATTGTTGCGAAAATCGCTCCAATATTGTCAGTATATTTAATTTGTAGCATATTGCATATATAAATATATTTGAAGACATCAATCTCAACATATAATTTTTCTACTCTTAATAACTAATATAACAATTTCATTTTACCAAATTTGTTTGTCATTCTACAAATGAAACTAAAATCATATTAAGATAATCAATTAATCTCCATAGTGATATTAACACACCGCAAGACAAAAAACTACATTAAGAGCAAAAATATTAAAATGCACCAACAAAGTGTAGTAATAATTATTGATTAAAAATTGAATGTTCGTCACATTATTTTCAAGAAACTTACTTGTTAACGAATCAACAGTATTAGCCCGTTAGTATTACATGAAGTAAAATATTGTATGTTTAATTTGTAGCGTACAATTAATATGAATGCTAAGTATTCATTTCACCGATGGCCGTGGCGTTGTTCTTGTTTTTGTTGTTGTCTTTGTCGTTGTTATTAGTTGGCCTTTTGCTTGTTTTGTTCTTGATACAATTTTTGTGACTTGTCGATCTCTTTCTTTAATGATTCTTGACGTGCTACAAAAAACAATTAGATATAGTTGATCGTTAGTAACTTAAATACAATTAATCAATATATTGCATTTTCGTTCAAAGTAAAAATGTCCGTGCATGTTTCACTTAATTGGTGGTGTCGAATGTCAATGTGTTTAGTCCTTGAGTGATGGGCATTGTTGCAGCAGAGTGCAATTGCACTTTTGTTGTCACAGTACATGGGAATCTTGTTGCATACGAAGCAATAGTCCAAAAGTTGAGATCTCATCCATAAGATCTGAGCACATCATGAGGACATGGCAATGTATTCAGCCTCTGTGGAGGAGATTGACGTACTCATTTGTTTCTTTGAAGACCAACTGACTAGCTTATTACCCAAAAACTGAGCACCCCCAAATGTACTGCAACGAGTATCTTGACATCCCGCATGGTCAGCATCAGAATAGGCTGTGAGCGCCATAGAAGTGTCCTTGGGGTACCATAGACCCATGTGGATTTTTCCTTTAAGATACCGAAAGACTCTCTTGACGGCTTCCAGGTGTTTCTTGGTTGGTTTGGATTGATACCGAGCACACATGCAAACGGCAAACAGAAGATCCGGTCTGCTAGCAGTAAGATACATTAAGGAACCAATCATGCTTCGATACTTGGTTTGTTCGACCGGGATCCCAACATCATCTTCTTCTAGTTTTGATCTTTCAATCATTGGAGTATCAACTGAGTCACAGGAATCGAATCCAAATTTCTTCAAAATTTCATTAGCATACTTGGATTGATTGATGAAGATCCCATTGGGATTTTGAGATATTTGCAAGCCTAGAAAGAAGGACATTTGACCCATCATGGACATCTGGAACTCAGAACTCATCTCTTGGGAGAAACGATCACACTCTTTGGGATTAGAGGAGGCAAATATGATATCATCAACGTAGATTTGTACATGAAGAAAGTTTTTGCCCGTTTTTCTGGTAAAGAGTGTAGGATCAATAGCACCTTTGGAAAACTTATTAGCAAGAAGGAATTTTGACAAGGTGTCGTACCATGCGCTAGGAGCTTGCTTAAGCCCATAAAGAGCCTTCTTCAAACGATACACATGGTTAGGACGTTCTGGATCCACGAATCCTTCAGGTTGGCTTACATACACCACCTCTTTTAGATCGCCATTTAAGAATGCAGTCTTAACATCCATTTGATAAACCACCATATTCTGACTTGCAGCATTTGCTAGAAATATTTTTATGGATTCAATTCTAGCAACAGGTGTGAAGGATTCTTCAAAGTCTATTCCTTCTTCGTGATGATATCCTTTTGCCACAAGCCTAGCCTTGTTCTTCAATACATCTCCATGCTCATCAAGTTTAACTTTAAATATCCATTTGAGAGCAATGATCATAGCACAATCGGGAGGTAGTACTAATTCCCACACTTTAATTCGATCAAACTCATGAATCTCGTCCACTATAGCAGTGAACCATGAATGTTTAGACATTGCATCCCTGAAATCTTTTGGCTCAACTTTAGAGAGGACAGAGTTGAAGAAGTACCACAATGCGTCGGTTGCAAGTTGCTTACGGGTTGATACCGGACGAGAAGGGTTTCCAATAATGTTGTCAATTGGGTGATCATTTGTTCATTTCCTAAGGTGTTCATGGGGTTGAGGATAGGGAACTGAGGTAGCCGTGTTAGATTCGTCAGAGGATGTAGCATCATTTGATGATTCAAGAGCAAAGATGTTAACAAACAGCTCATTATCAGGTGGAGCGAAAGGATTTACTTCAAACGAATTATCCACAGCTGCTACTCATTTTGCACATGAAGATTGACCATTAGATGTGGTAACTGAACGACTGATGGTGGGGGCTTCAGGATCCCATGACAATGAGGTAGATGGCCCAACATTATCATCTGGAACATTTGGTACCCCAGCTGGTTGTGGAACGACTGTGGCTTCTGGAGCATCCACGTTTTGAGGTTCAAAGTATTCATCAAACATTGGGTCAAACAGTTTCTTCCAATCTTCACTTGTAGGAGGTACAAAAAGAGTAGTAGGAGTGGGATTCTGTACAAGCCTGGAGCTTATAGGTCCAGGAGACAAAAGGTTAGGTACGGGACCAGAACTTGATCGTCCAAGAACCAGTTACTCAGTCAGCTCATTGAAAGTAACGTGGATTGTTTCCATTATTTCTCTGGTACGTTTGTTGTAGATTCAGTACCACTTTCGTTCTAGAGCATAGCCAACGAAGAAACCAATGTCGGCCTTGGCCTTGAGTTTCCCAAGGTCTTCACTGTCATTTGTTGGATAGCACAATGCACCAAATACTCAAAGAAACGAAAGATCTGGTTTTCTGCCATGAACTAGTTCTTATGGAGTTTTGTAGTGGAGAGGATGTATCAAGGATCGGTTCTGTGTGTAACATGTTGTTGCAATTGCCTCAGCCCAAAGAAACATAGGAGCTTTGGAGAAGATGAGCATAGTCATTGCAGCTTCAACCATGGTGCAATTGCTTGATGAGTTTGATGATGATTTCTGGAGTTTCATCTTTTGATCGTAAAAACTTTACCCACGTGAAACGAGAATGATCATCAACAATAACAAGCACATATTTCTTTCCGTTGATACTTTGAATCCTCATTGGTCCACAGAGATCCATGTGAAGAGTATGTAGGACTTCCATGATGGAATTGACAGTTTTGGGTTTATGGGTGTGCTTTTTGCTCTTGCTCATTTGACATGCGGAACATAGATGATCTTTTTCATACTTAAGTCTGGGCAAGCCTCGAACAAGATCCTTACGTGTGAGTTCATTGATGGTACCGAAGTTCAAATGGTTTAAACGACGATGCCACAACCATGATTTGTTCTTTGGGGCTTTTGAAAGCAAGCAAATTGGAGAGGACCGCAACATGTCTTCAATAGAGATGGTATAAAGGTTAGTGCCCCGACTCCCTTTGAGGAGATCTACACCATCTAATTCTCTAACAAAACAAGTGTGCTTTTTGAAGGCAACTTCAAGATCAGAGTCACAGAATTGACCAACAGAAAATAGATTGTGTCCAAGTCCCTCCACGTAGTATACCCTGGATATCACACTGTCTCCAAAGACGTAATCACCATACCCCATTATAGATCCAAAGTGGTGGTTCGCGAATCTGACCGTACCAATGAATTTTCCACGAAATTTTTGAGCCGCGAGCGATCTCCAGTCATATGTTTTGTGCAGCCTGATACCAAATACCAAAGGACGATTTGTATAACCTGCATTTGAAACCAGAAAATGGTGGATAACTGAAAAAGCTGGAGCCCCATTAGCACATAAATATTGGATTATCATATGTCACGGATATGTCACTGGAGTTTTCACATTTTGATGCACTAGACCTAGGAGTGGTACTAAGTGCTTCTATTGGGAACTTTGTACCTGTAGGTCTCCATTTTTTAATTGGCACAACTTTAGAATTAGTGATCCTAGTCAATGGGCACTTTCTCCTAGGGTGAATTTCCTTCCAGTAGGTCTCCATTGATAACCAATATTAGTGAACACCTTTCCTGTTTTATTCCAGACTTGTTTAACCCTTTTAACACTTAAAACATTCATGACTGGAGATTGCATAGTGGATTTTAAGTAAGACGCAACACAGGCATCATGATTACCAAAAAATAAACATTCGTTACAAGTCTTGCAAATAGCACCAGAATTTGAATTAATTACATCATTGTTAACACAAATGTTTGATTCAACTCGATTCCTTTCATTAATCATAACTTTATTGTTCCTAGAGGATTCTTCTACTTCCTTCATAAGTGCACTCTTAGCCGGCAAAGTCCTATCATTCTTTGTATTGCACCTAGGCTGTGACTTGCTGGCTTTAGATACACCGTTTACTCCTGTAGAAGCAATGACGGGAACATTAGTTTGCTTAATTGCTACTTGTTTACCGGTGATCATGGTGGTGAATTCTGACATGGTTTGGGGATAATCAAATGTAACATGTTTGTTGCCAATGTTAGAGTGTGACGAAAACGGCCTATCCGACTTGTTATCATTCTTAGGGCATGATCCTATAGCGTATTCTAATAATTCTTGGGCTCTATTAGTGAGGAAGCATGCACCAACAATAACATCATCCAGTGGTTAAGATATCCTCTCATCTTCAATGGTTTCTCTAAGTATGACCAGGAAATCCTTAAGATATCTAGGATAGTTGCTATGAACTAACTTATTGTTCCTAAGGGGAAGAGAAACATTCAAGGCATCGCACGAATATTTCTTACAAGCATGTACTATGGAAATTGCATGATCACATGAAATGACGGGCATTTTACCCTTCACCATAGTCTTTAGATTCTCAATTTCGTTTAACAAAGAAGTGACTCTTTCATTGTTTTGGTCACATGTTATTTTAATGGACTCAAATAACTCTTTGTAACATTGTTTAGCGTTTGACATTTCAGCACGAAGCCACTCATTTTCATGTTGTAATTCATTGATAATGCCTTGTTTCTGACAGTTTTGAGAATCTATCGACTTTTGGTAATTGGTATTGGTCACGTCGCCTATGTTAGACTTTAATTGTGCAATTTGGGCCCTCAACTTCCAAATCGTGTTTAAGTGAGCTTGAATTACTTCATGCTTTTTGGCTAATTCAAAACATGTGTCAAACTCAGGAGCATCCGAAGATGTCTTGGCATTTGATATTTTTATGCTTTCTTCTAGATGTTGATATTTTAGTTGCAAGTTAAGATTATCAACTTCTAGTTTTGAGAAATGCCTGACCATGTTATCATGGTCGTCGTTTTGAATTTTGTTATTTAGTTTGTAATTCTCCCCCTCAAGCTCAATCAGACGATTCTGGAAGACATTTAAAGTGATCGACATATCATGAAATTGTCGAGCTGATAATGTTGAATCGGTGACAGTGTAAAAAACATCCTGTGCAATGCAATTAGCAATCAAGTTTTCATTCATAATGAGAATGTTTTTCTTGTCAATTTCACTTTATTTGAGATCAATATCCAATTGGTTACCCTCATTTTCCACATCTTTAAAGACCTTTTTCATTTAAATCACATCATTATTAATGGTATTTTTAAGGCCCTCAAAATGTTCTTTGAGAAGATCGAAAAACGGCATGACTTCAGTTAGGTAACACTGTTTAGTTTGCTCAAAACCCCTTTCCCCTTCTGTAATCCCCGTTGGTGTAATTACTTTTTTACATGTTTTTTCAAAGTCATTAAATAATTGACCTAGAACATATAACCCAATTAGGGTATTACACTGTGTGGGAAGAGTATATGGTACAAGTTTCCTAGGTGTGTTCAGAGGATAGATGGTTGGGTCAGCAATCCTAAAGATAGTACGTGTGTTACCTACAATTCTTTCAGCTTTCATTTTTTCCATGTCAATATTCCAAAACACTTTGTCAGGGAGGATTTTCTTTTGAGGAACAAAAATGGCTGAATGATTGTCATTAGTATAATCATGGTGAAACACAATATTTTTATCTATGCACAGGGGGTCCTTTAATCGCTCAGAAATTTTTTTCCTAGTTCTCTCCTCCGTCTCATCAATCTCGTCATAGGATCTCACATCAAGAGGGGCATGGTTAGGTTCAAGCATAATGTTTGCATCATATAACGCAGGTTGAGCACCTATACCATTTCTAAGGAATTTGGCTTTAGTCTTAGAGGCATCCCGTTCACTAAATTCATCACTTAGTTTCCTATGGTTTTGCATCATTTGAGTAGATTGAATGGTTTGGCCTTGCGTGTACAACTTATCTTCCAATTTATTTTTCAACATTTTGAGTTTTGAGAAATCATTTAGAAGTTTAGTTTCTTTATCTTTGTATTCGAGTTTGATTGAAGTCAACCCTTTTTGAATTTCCTGTTTTTGTTTAACAGTTTGATCCAATTGTTTTTTTAAAGACACTAACTCCCTTTTCAATGTTTCTTGTTTGGAATTGTTTTCAGATATGTAAGCACGCATTTGCCATTCCATTTTCTGCTCACGTTCATTAACCTCAAATTTAGCATGCTACTCGTATATGGTCACCCGATTCTTCAGGATGTTAACTCTAGTGGTCAAGGAATCATCAGGGTTGTATATAGTGTGCTCATACAGCTTAAGTTAACTAGAATCAACCGACGGCGTGTCACTTGGTACAACTGGCAGTCTATTGACATTTACATACCTTTCATATGGATATTATTGGTATTTCCCATATCAGTGGTGTCTGTGTTGTCAATATTCTTGAGTTGTACAGAGTCACACGCCCCCTGTGGATTGGTAGGAAAATTCAGATTAGAATTAAGTGACGTTGGTACCTCAAAAATAGCAAATGTGATGGAAGAGCCAGACTGCTGTGGAGAGGGAGCAGCTGCAGACAGATTAGCCATAAAGATGGTTTGAGCTGTGGGTTCGTCATCAACATCTGAGTCAAAAGCATCACAATCTTCAACTTGAAAGATGTTCGGATCATTTAGTGCCATGTCCTGAACAGATTGATCATCCACATCAGCATCAAACGTATTCCCGTCATCACCAGCCAGAAAGAGCAGAGCTTCTTCATCCAAAGCAGACGCATTCTCTTGCGCTTGCATTAGCAACATCTTGTCTTTGAAGTACTCATAGTTTTGAGGACGCTTTGGGTGAGTGCAATTCCTAGCTATGTGGCCCAACCCTCCACAGTTATAACACTTAGGCTGCCTAGCTTGTACTTGAAGCTCATTCCCGACTATATATTGCTCATTTTCTCTACCAGCATTTCTTTGATTGAGGTTTTGTCATCCTTGCACATTCTTTACCACCACCCTTCCATCTTCTATGACTGCCTGATTACGCGGGTTAGACGAAGTCCTGGGTTAGTTATTAGTTGGTGGAAGTACAGCCCTGAACTGTTGGACTAATAAGGAGACTTGGTTGGAGAGATTATCAATCATCATGTCAGTGTGAGAGTACCCAGAGTCCAGATGGGTGTTTAAAGCATATGGTGAGGGAGTTGGTGATTGACCATTTGTTGGAGCAGACCTGGATGAAGTTTTTTGTGGTTGAGAATGATCATTTGAAGGTTGAGTGAGTTGTTGAACATTAGAGACAAAGGCAAGAAAGTCATTTGTTGTTGAAGGATTGAGCTTTTCTCGCATTAACCGATCATAAGCAGCATGTTTCTCATGTTGTTGGAGATATGCATAGAGTTGTTCATGATTAATATGCCTGAGATCTTTGTTGAGTTTAACAGCTGTAACAAACCTATCCCATTCCGATGCCATGTTATTCACGAATTTAGAGTTAAGCTGAATGTTGGGCATTGTCATCTTGATGGATCTCATATCATTGACCAGCTTGTGAAATCTGACATAATAGTCAGTGATGCTTTCACCTGGGTTCATTTTGAAGTGCTCAAATTCATCATACATCTGAGACTCCCGATCTTCTTTGGTTAACTCAGACCCTGCAAGAAGCATTTTCACATTATCCCAAACTGCTTTGGCTTCTGTGTTGTAGTTGATAAGTTTGTAGACATCTTTTGGAAGCCCTTGAATGACAATATTCGATGCTCTGATGTCGGCATCTGCGTTTTAAAAATCGCGCCTAAGGCGCGCCTAGGCGCTAAATCGCACGAGTCTCTAGCCTTAGGGATTTTTTTGGATCGAGGCTCACGACATGCATGAATCCCACAAAAATCGCGCCTAAGGCGCGCCTTAGGGATTTTTGCGCCTTTGCGCCTTGGGGATTTTTGCGCCTCGGAGATGTAACGGGTTTTTGGGCTTTTTTTTCTAAATATTAAGATAAGATACACGGGCCTTATAAGTTATATGCATGGGCCTTTTAAGTCATATGGTGAGTATTTGTATGATTTGTAAATTTGAATTGATTTTATGTTTATTTTATTGATTGAAATTTTATTTAAGAAGTTACTTTGTTTCATTAAGTATTTTTTTTACTACATATTATTATGAAAATGTGGCATTGTGCCTTGAATATTAATTAGTTGCTTGCTTGATAATTTGGGTTAAATTGTGAGCTTTGTTAGATGTAAGTCTACAAGTGTAGGATACAAGCATATTTAGTCTTATATGGATTTTAATCTCTATATAAGTTATCGAACCAAAAAGTTGATCCGTTTGAGAAGTGACAAATGATCCATTTAAATCTTTATAATGGCTATATGTGTCATGTATTAGTATTTTAATGTTAGTTTGTGTTATTTAAGCTACATAAATAGTTACATATGTTATAAAAACCTTAATGTATTTAGTGCACCTCGCATTTATGAATCCCGCGCCTTAAAATGCGCCTCGATTCGAGGCTCTTTGTCCCCCTTTGCGCCTTAGTGCGCCTTGAGCTTTTCAACTGTCTCTATCGTAACGATTTGTCCGTATGTCCCAAAATGGCAAAACGCCAACACGCTGATGTCAACTCGCTAGTATGAACCTGCCAATTCTCTACTTGAAAACATCAACTCGCTAGTATGAATAACTCCCTAAATCACCCTTTTTTCCTAACAAATGATGAATTCAACTGCTCCAAATGCAAACCTAGGAACTAATGACTCATCTAATCAAGAAATTACAAGAAAAAAGCCAATACAAACACCTAACGTGATCAAACTCGTGTGAAAACCACTATAAGAACTTCGAATCAACCTAAAACCACAAACCAAGCTATAACTACGAGCATACCATGAATCCTAGGATAGAACCATGGCTCTTGATACCAATTATAGTATACTCTAATGTAAGAACATGAATGATTAAGTGTTTAGGATGATTATATGTAAAGATTTCTAGTGAGAGAAGTTAGAGAGAGAAAGAGATGGGAGCCTTTGGAAGAAAACTTGTGAAAGGTTAGATTAGAATGAAAGGTCCAACCCCTTCCAAGCTAGGGAAGGGGTATTTATACTTACAACCAAACGCCCCCTGAAACGGGCTGTGGAGTGAGCTGACTGTGGGTAAAGACCCGACCCGACTCCATAAATACTAACTAATACTAGACTACGTTCTAACTAATATGATAAATACTACAAGCTACAATATGCTAAACTACACTCGGGATGACCGAGTCTACATATGAATAATTATATTCCTAACAGGGAGAAGCACAACTTATTGGTCCAGATCTAGTTCTTGAGACGACCGAGAAGATTGCTCAAATTAAAGACCGATTGAAAGTTGCTCATGATCGTTAGAAGAGTTACACTGACATGAGACGTAAACCCCTGGAGTTTCAGGTAGGAGATAGGCTTATGTTAAAAGTATCGCCTTGGAAAGGTGTGATCAGGTTTGGTAAGAAAGGAAAGTTGAATTCCCGTTATATAGGACCATTTAACATTGTGAAGAGCATTGGTCCTGTGGCATATAAGCTAGAATTACCGCCAGAGCTCAGTAGAGTTCACCCTACTTTCCACGTGTCGAATTTAAAGAAGTGTTTGACCGATGAGACCACTGTAATTCCACTTGAGGAGATTGTGATTGATGAGCAATTGCATTTTGTTGAGGAGCCTGTTAAAATCATGGATCGCGAGGTTAAGTGATTGAAGAAGAGTCGTATTCCTCTTGTGAAAGTTCGTTAAAATTCTAAGAGAGGACCGGATTATACTTGGGAACGCGAGGACGAGTTTAAACGCAAGTACCCAAATCTTTTCAAAGCCGGGACTAGTAACTAAAAATAAATCCGGGACGGATTTCTAAATAAGATGTATGTGATGTAACCCCTGGTACTTTTTCTAAAACCTATTACTAGCCAACTATTTATTTTCGTACCTGAGAAACATTAAAACTTTTATTTTGTGATTATTTGGGCTTGAGAAACGTGAGATATATTGGAAACGAGAACTTTATTCCTTGAGTGACTCAGTACAACCTAGAACACTCGAACTGTATTGCATTTGCCAAATTATTTGAATTATTTTGAGTTTGGGAAAAACTCTAAAGTTTATGCTTGATTTTATTGGAAAATTTATTTCGTGAACAATGGCGCAAGTTTCGTAAATTTTAGAGTCCGTTTGCTAAGTCGTTTGGACCCCGGAGCGTTTATCGTTAGAAGTTTATTTCGTTGGCAACTTTGGCCCCTAAACTACCCATTTTACTTTACCTTATACTTTACTTTATTACAAAATACATCCTATACTTTTTCACCCATATATATACCCCCACACCCCCACTTTTTCTCATTTTACTAATAATAAAACACACACACTCCACTCAAACTCTCTCTCTCTCTCTCTCTCTCTCTCTCTCTCTCTCATATTCCGACCGCCGCCCCATCGGAGCACCCAACGCCGGCCAAATTCCGGCCTACGGAATATTTTCCGGCCACCCAAAATTAAAAACTTTTTATATTTTATAGATCGGGACGTCCCCGTTCCGGTTGTACAAGCCGATTTAATCAAAACTGTCCCTAACCCCCTCAAACCACCATCACCGCCGCACACCTCACCACCGCTGCCACCACCGAGAGCTACCAACACCACCACCATTCTTCTACCACCGGTAAACCACCACCCCGCCACCCCTTTTTCTTTATTTTATTTTTATTCTTAAAACCCTAGTTTTGATTTTGATTTAAAATCCGATTTTTATATAAAACCTTTTGTAAAACTGATTTTGATATTGTTTTAAACTCAAACTTGAGTGGGATTCTCTTTGGTTCTCGTTCGACCCTCGTTTGGCCGCGACTCAGTTGACTCACCGAGTCAACTCTTGACTCGGTGAGGGTTGTGATGTTTCTTGTTGTTGTTGTTTGATGTTTGATGATGAAAGAGAGCGACAAATTTGGGATCGTTTAGAGATTTCGAGCAATATAAAATATATTACACAAGTCAAAACGGAGGGAGAGAGTTACAAAGAAAGATATTAAAGGAAAAAAGAGGACTAGAAAGAGAGACATTTATTCTATTTTTATATCACAATTAGTGACAGGAGGATTAGTGATTATGGAATGGGTGAACAATTTACAAAATTGGGATCATTTTGGAATTTCTAGTATTATAAAATAGACTAAACAACTCAAAACATTAAGGGAGTTAAAAAGAAATAAAGTAAATGAAAAGAAGAGTACTAGTGATAATGGAACGGGTAAACAAGTTTTAATGTTGGGATCATTTAGGTATTTCTAGCAATATAAAATAAACTATGCAACTTAAAACGGGGGGAGAGTTACAGTGAAGGAAAGTAAATGAAAAGGAGAGTGCTAGAAAGAGATATACATATTCGATATTTTATACAACAATTAATCATACGAGGATTAGTGAATATCCAATGGGGTAAAGGATACAATGTTGGGATCGTTTTGGGCTTTCTAGCAATATAAAATAGACTACACAACTCAAAATGAAAGGCGAGTTACAAAGAAAGAAGGTAAATGAAAAGAAAAGTGTTAGAAACAGATATACCTTTATAATAATTTAAAACACAATTAGTGATAGGAGGATTAGTGATTTTGGAACGGGTAAACAAGTTAAAACATTGGATCGGTTAGGGCTTTCTGGGAATATAAAATAAAATACACGCCTCTAAATGGTTGAAGAATTTCAAAAAAATTAAAAAGTAAATGAAAAGAAAAATGTTAGAAAGAGATATACGTATTCACTATTTTAAACCACAATTAATGACAATATGATTAGTGATTATGGAACGGGTGAACAAGCTACAATTTTGGGATTGTTTAGGGCTTTCCATAAATATAAAATATATTACACAACTCAAAATGATTGGAGAATTATAGAGAAAGGAAGTTAATGAAAAGAAGAGGGCTAGAAAAAGAGATACATATTCAATATTTTTATATCATAATTAGTGACAGAAGGATTGGTGATTATGGAACGGGTAAACAAGTTACAATGTCGTGATCATTTAGGGCTTTCTAATAGTATGAAATAGACAACACAACTCTAAACGGAGGGGGATTTACGGAGAAAGAAAGTAAATGAAAAGTAGAGTAATAGAAAGAGATACAAATATTCAATATTTTTTTACCATAATTAGTGGCAGGAGGTATAGTGATTAAAGAACGGGTGAACAAGTTAAAACGTTGGGATCGTTTAGTGCTTTCTAGCAATATAAAATACACTAAAAAACTCAAAATGGAGGGAGAGTTAAGAAGTGAGAAAGTAAAAGAAAAGAAAAGTGTTAGAATAAGATATATCTATTTAATATTTTTAATCACAATTAGTGACAAGAGGATTAGCGATTATGGAAAGGGTGAATAAGTTACAACATTGGGATTGTTTAGGGCTTTCTTGCAATACAAAATAAAATACACAACACAAAATGGATGAAGAGTTACAATGAATTTAAGAAATTAAATGAAAAGAAGTGTGTTTGAAAGATATACATTTATTCAATATTTTAAACCCCAATTTGCGAGTGAAGGATTAGTGTTTACGGAATGGGTGAACGAGCAACAAAGTTGGGATCGTTTAGAGATTTCCAGCAATATAAAATATATTACACAAGTAAAAATGGAGGGAGAGAGTTACAAAGAAAGATATTAAATGAAAAAAAAAAATGACTAGAAAGGGAGACATTTATTATATTTTTATACCACAATTAGTGACAGGAGGATCAGTGATTATGGAATGGGTGAACAAGTTAAAACGTTGGGATCGTTTAGTGCTTTCTAGCAATATAAAATACACTAAAAAACTCAAAATGGAGGGAGAGTTAAGAAGTGAGAAAGTAAAAGAAAAGAAAAGTGTTAGAATAAGATATATCTATTTAATATTTTTAATCACAATTAGTGACAAGAGGATTAGCGATTATGGAAAGGGTGAATAAGTTACAACATTGGGATTGTTTAGGGCTTTCTTGCAATACAAAATAAAATACACAACACAAAATGGATGAAGAGTTACAATGAATTTAAGAAATTAAATGAAAAGAAGTGTGTTTGAAAGATATACATTTATTCAATATTTTAAACCCCAATTTGTGAGTGAAGGATTAGTGTTTACGGAATGGGTGAACGAGCAACAAAGTTGGGATCGTTTAGAGATTTCCAGCAATATAAAATATATTACACAAGTAAAAATGGAGGGAGAGAGTTACAAAGAAAGATATTAAATGAAAAAAAAATGACTAGAAAGGGAGACATTTATTATATTTTTATACCACAATTAGTGACAGGAGGATCAGTGATTATGGAATGGGTGAACAATTTACAAAATTGGGATCATTTAGGGATTTCTAGTATTATGAAATAGACTAAACAACTCAAAACATTAAGGGAGTTACAAAAAAATAAAGTAAATAAAAAGACGAGTACTAGTGATTATTGAACGGGTAAACATGTTACAATGTTGGGATCATTTAGGGATTTCTAGCAATATAAAATAGACTATGCAACTTAAAATGGGGGGAGAATTACAGTGGAAAAAGTAAATGAAAAGGAGAGTGCTAGAAAGAGATATACATATTCGATATTTTATACAACAATTAATGATATGAGGATTAGTGAATATCCAATGGGGTAAAGGATACAATGTTGGGATCGTTTTGGGCTTTCTAGCAATATAAAATAGACAACACAACTCAAAATGAATGGCGAGTTACAAAGAAAGAAAGTAAACGAAAAGAAAAGTGTTAGAAACAGATATACCTATATAATAATTTAAAACACAATAACTGATAGGAGGATTACTGATTTTGGAACGGGTAAACAAGTTAAAACATTGGGATCGGTTAGGGCTTTCTGGGAATATAAAATAAAATACACGCCTCTAAATGGATAAAGAGTTTCAAAGAAATTAACAAGTAAATGAAAAGGAGAGTGTTAGAAAGAGATATAATTATTCAATATTTTAAACGTCAATTAAAGACAATATGATTAGTGATTATGGAACGGGTGAACAAGCTACAATTTTTGGATCATTTAGGGTTTTCCAGCAATATAAAATATATTACACAACTCAAAATGAATGAAGAATTATAGAGAATGAAAGTTAATGAAAAGAAGAAGGCTAGAAAAAGAGATACTTATTGAATATTTTTATACCAAAATTAGTGATAGAAGGATTAGTGATTATGGAACGGGTGAACAGGTTACAATGTCAGGATCATTTAGGGCTTTCTAGTAGTATGATACAGACAACACAAATCAAAACGGAGGGGGATTTACAGAGAAAGAAAGTAAATGAAAAGTAAGGTATTAGAAAGAGATATAAATATTCAATATTTTTTTACCATAATTAGTGGTAGGAGGTTTAGTGATTATAGTACGGGTGAACAATTTAAAACGTTGGGATCGTTTAGTGCTTTCCATCAATATAAAATAGACTAAAAAACTTAAAATGGAGGGAGATTTAAGATGAGAGAAAATAAACGAAAAGAAAAGTGTTATAATAAGATATATCTATTTAATATTTTTAACCTCAATTAGTGACAAGAGTATTAGTGATTATGGAAAGAGTGAATAAGTTACAACATTGGGATTGTTTAGGGCTTTCTGGCAATATAAAATAAAATACACAACTTAAAATGGATGTAGAGTTACAATGAATTTAAGAAATTAATTGAAAAGAAGAGTGTTTGAAAGATACATATTTATTCAATATTTTAAACCCCAATTTGTGACTGGAGGATTAGTGTTTATGGAATGGATGAACGAGCTACAAAGTTGGGATCGTTTAGAGATTTACTGCAATATAAAATATATTACACAAGTCAAAATGGAGGGAGAGAGTTACAAAGAAAGATATTAAAAGAAAAAAAGGACTAGAAAGGGAGACATTTATTCTATTTTTATAACACAATTTGTGACAGAAGGATTAGTGATTATGGAATGGGTGAACAATTTACGAAACTGGGATCATTTAGGGATTTCTAGTATTATGAAATAGACTAAACAACTCAAAACATTAAGGGAGTTACAACGAAATAAAGTAAATAAAAATACGAGTACTAGTGATTATGGAACGGGTTACAATATTGTGATCCTTTAGGGATTTCTAGCAATATAAAATAGATTATGCAACTTAAAATGGGGGGAGAGTTACAGTGAAAGAAAGTAAATGAAAAGGAGAGTGCTAGAAAGAGATATGAATATTTGATATTTTATACAACAATTAATGATATGAGGATTAGTGAATATCCAATGGGGTAAAGGATACAATGCTGGGATCGTTTTGGGGTTTCTAGCAATATAAAATAGACTACACACTCAAAATGAACGGCGAGTTACAAAGAAAGAAAGTAAACGAAAAGAAAAGTGTTAGAAACAGATATACCTATATAATAATTTAAAACACAATTAGTGATTTTGGAACGGGTAAACAAGTTAAAACATTGGGATCGGTTAGGGCTTTCTGGGAATATAAAATAAAATAGACACCTCTAAATGGATGAAGAGATTCAAAGAAATTAAAAAATAAATGAAAGGAAGAATGTTAGAAAGAGATATACGTATTCACTTTTTTGAACCACAATTAATGACAATATGATTAGTGATTAGGGAACGCGTGAACAAGCTACAATTTTGGGATTCTTTTGGGCTTTCCATCAATATAAAATATATTACACAAATCAAAATAATGGAGAATTATAGAGAAAGAAAGTTAATGAAAAGAAGAGGGCTAGAAAAAGAGATACTTATTCAATATTTTTATACCACAATTAGTGACAGAAGGATTAGTGATTATGGAACGGGTAAACAAGTTACAATGTCGGGATCATTTAAGGCTTTCTAGTAGTATGAAATAGACAACACAACTCAAAACGGAGGGGGATTTACAGAGAAAGAAAGTAAATGAAAATTAGAGTAATAGAAAGAGATACAAATATTCAATATTTTTAGCATAATTAGTGGCAGGAGGTTTAGTGATTATAGAACGGGTGAACAAGTTAAAACGTTGGGATTGTTTAGTACTTTCCAGCAATATAAAATAGACTAAAAAACTCAAAATGGATGGAGAGTTAAGAAGAGAGAAAGTAAACGAAAAGAAAAGTGTTAGAATAAGATATATCTATTTAATATTTTTAACCACAATTAGTGACAAGAGGATTAGTGATAATGGAAAGGGTGAAAAAGTTAAAACATTGGAATTGTTTAGGGCTTTCTGGCAATATAAAATAAAATACACATCTCAAAATGGATGAAGAGTTACAATGAATTTAAAAAATTAAATGAAAAGAAGTGTGTTTGAAAAATATATATTTATTCAATATTTTAAACCCCAATTTGTGACTGGAGGATTAGTGTTTATGGAATGATTGCACGAACTACAAAGTTGGGATCGTTTAGAGATTTTCAGAGTTACAAAGTCAAAACGGAGGGAGAGAGTTACAAAGAAAGATATTAAATGAAAAAAAAAGACTAAAAAGAGAGACATTTATTCTATTTTTATACCACAATTAGTGACTGGGGGATTAGTGATTATGGAATGGGTGAACAATTTACAAAATTGGGATCATTTAGGGATTTCTAGTATTATGAAATAGACTAAACAACTCAAAACATTAAGGGAGTTACAAAGAAATAAAGTAAATAAAAAGACGAGTACTAGTGATTATGGAACGGGTAAACAAGTTACAATATTGGGATCATTTAGGGATTTATAGCAATATAAAATAGACTATGCAACTTAAAACGGGGGGAGAGTTACAGTGAAAGAAAGTAAATGAAAAGGAGAGTGCTAGAAAGAGATATACATATTCGATATTTTATACAACAATTAATGATATGAGGATTAGTGAATATCCAATGGTGTAAAGGATACAATGTTGGGATCGTTTTGGGCTTTCTAGCAATATAAAATAGACTACACACTCAAAATGAATGTCGAGTTACAAAGAAAGAAATAAACGAAAAGAAAAGTGTTAGAAACAGATATACCTATATAATAATTTAAAATACAATTAGTGATAGGAGGATTAGTGATTTTGGAATGGGTAAACAAGTTAAAACATTGGGATCGGTTATGGCTTTCTAGGAATATAAAATAAAATACACGCCTCTAAATGGATGAAGAGTTTAAAAGAAATTAAAAAGTAAATGAAAAGAAGAATGTTAGACAGAGATATACATATTTCCTATTTTAAACCACAATTAATGACAATATGATTAGTGATTATGGAACGGGTGAACAAGCTACAATTTTGGGATTGTTTAGGGCTTTCCAGCAATATAAAATATATTATACAACTCAAAATGAATTGAGAATTATAGAGAAACAAAGTTAATGAAAAGAAGAGGGATAGAAAAAGAGACACTTATTCAATATTTTTATACCACAATTAGTGACAGAAGGATTAGTGATTATGGAACGGGTAAACAAGTTACAATGTCGGGATCATTTAAGGCTTTCTAGTAGTATGAAATAGACAACACAACTCAAAACGGAGGGGGATTTACAGAGAAAGAAAGTAAATGAAAATTAGAGTAATAGAAAGAGATACAAATATTCAATATTTTTTTAGCATAATTAGTGGCAGGAGGTTTAGTGATTATAGAACGGGTGAACAAGTTAAAACGTTGGGATTGTTTAGTACTTTCCAGCAATATAAAATAGACTAAAAAACTCAAAATGGATGGAGAGTTAAGAAGAGAGAAAGTAAACGAAAAGAAAAGTGTTAGAATAAGATATATCTATTTAATATTTTTAACCACAATTAGTGACAAGAGGATTAGTGATAATGGAAAGGGTGAAAAAGTTAAAACATTGGAATTGTTTAGGGCTTTCTGGCAATATAAAATAAAATACACATCTCAAAATGGATGAAGAGTTACAATGAATTTAAAAAATTAAATGAAAAGAAGTGTGTTTGAAAAATATATATTTATTCAATATTTTAAACCCCAATTTGTGACTGGAGGATTAGTGTTTATGGAATGATTGCACGAACTACAAAGTTGGGATCGTTTAGAGATTTTCAGAGTTACAAAGTCAAAACGGAGGGAGAGAGTTACAAAGAAAGATATTAAATGAAAAAAAAAGACTAAAAAGAGAGACATTTATTCTATTTTTATACCACAATTAGTGACTGGGGGATTAGTGATTATGGAATGGGTGAACAATTTACAAAATTGGGATCATTTAGGGATTTCTAGTATTATGAAATAGACTAAACAACTCAAAACATTAAGGGAGTTACAAAGAAATAAAGTAAATAAAAAGACGAGTACTAGTGATTATGGAACGGGTAAACAAGTTACAATATTGGGATCATTTAGGGATTTATAGCAATATAAAATAGACTATGCAACTTAAAACGGGGGGAGAGTTACAGTGAAAGAAAGTAAATGAAAAGGAGAGTGCTAGAAAGAGATATACATATTCGATATTTTATACAACAATTAATGATATGAGGATTAGTGAATATCCAATGGTGTAAAGGATACAATGTTGGGATCGTTTTGGGCTTTCTAGCAATATAAAATAGACTACACACTCAAAATGAATGTCGAGTTACAAAGAAAGAAATAAACGAAAAGAAAAGTGTTAGAAACAGATATACCTATATAATAATTTAAAATACAATTAGTGATAGGAGGATTAGTGATTTTGGAATGGGTAAACAAGTTAAAACATTGGGATCGGTTATGGCTTTCTAGGAATATAAAATAAAATACACGCCTCTAAATGGATGAAGAGTTTAAAAGAAATTAAAAAGTAAATGAAAAGAAGAATGTTAGACAGAGATATACATATTTCCTATTTTAAACCACAATTAATGACAATATGATTAGTGATTATGGAACGGGTGAACAAGCTACAATTTTGGGATTGTTTAGGGCTTTCCAGCAATATAAAATATATTATACAACTCAAAATGAATTGAGAATTATAGAGAAACAAAGTTAATGAAAAGAAGAGGGATAGAAAAAGAGACACTTATTCAATATTTTTATACCACAATTAGTGACAGAAGGATTAGTGATTATGGAACGGGTAAACAAGTTACAATGTCGGGATCATTTAAGGCTTTCTAGTAGTATGAAATAGACAACACAACTCAAAACGGAGGGGGATTTACAGAGAAAGAAAGTAAATGAAAATTAGAGTAATAGAAAGAGATACAAATATTCAATATTTTTTTAGCATAATTAGTGGCAGGAGGTTTAGTGATTATAGAACGGGTGAACAAGTTAAAACGTTGGGATTGTTTAGTACTTTCCAGCAATATAAAATAGACTAAAAAACTCAAAATGGATGGAGAGTTAAGAAGAGAGAAAGTAAACGAAAAGAAAAGTGTTAGAATAAGATATATCTATTTAATATTTTTAACCACAATTAGTGACAAGAGGATTAGTGATTATGGAAAGGGTGAAAAAGTTAAAACATTGGGATTGTTTAGGGCTTTCTGGCAATATAAAATAAAATACACATCTCAAAATGGATGAAAAGTTACAATGAATTTAAAAAATCAAATGAAAAGAAGTGTGTTTGAAAAATATATATTTATTCAATATTTTAAACCCCAATTTGTGACTGGAGGATTAGTGTTTATGGAATGATTGCACGAACTACAAAGTTGGGATTGTTTAGAATATTTTCAGAGTTACAAAGTCAAAACGGAGGGAGAGAGTTACAAAGAAAGATATTAAATGAAAAAAAAAAAAGACTAAAAAGAGAGACATTTATTCTATTTTTATACCACAATTAGTGACCGTGGGATTAGTGATTATGGAATGGGTGAACAATTTACAAAATTGGGATCATTTAGGGATTTCTAGTATTATGAAATAGACTAAACAACTCAAAACATTAAGGGAGTTACAAAGAAATAGAGTAAATAAAAAGACGAGTACTAGTGATTATGGAACGGGTAAACAAGTTACAATATTGGGATCATTTAGGGATTTATAGCAATATAAAATAGACTATGCAACTTAAAACGGGGGGAGAGTTACAGTGAAAGAAAGTAAATGAAAAGGAGAGTGCTGGAAAGAGATATACATATTCGATATTTTATACAACAATTAATGATATGAGGATTAGTGAATATCCAATGGTGTAAAGGATACAATGTTGGGATCGTTTTGGGCTTTCTAGCAATATAAAATAGACTACACACTCAAAATGAATGTCGAGTTACAAAGAAAGAAATAAACGAAAAGAAAAGTGTTAGAAACAGATATACCTATATAATAATTTAAAATACAATTAGTGATAGGAGGATTAGTAATTTTGGAACGGGTAAACAAGTTAAAACATTGGGATCGGTTAGGGCTTTCTAGGAATATAAAATAAAATACACGCCTCTAAATGGATGAAGAGTTTAAAAGAAATTAAAAAGTAAATGAAAAGAAGAATGTTATACAGAGATATACATATTTCCTATTTTAAACCACAATTAATGACAATATGATTAGTGATTATGGAACGGGTGAACAAGCTACAATTTTGGGATTGTTTAGGGCTTCCAGCAATATAAAATATATTATACAACTCAAAATGAATTGAGAATTATAGAGAAACAAAGTTAATGAAAAGAAGAGGGCTAGAAAAAGAGATACTTATTCAATATTTTTATACCACAATTAGTGATAGAAGGATTAGTGATTATGGAACGGGTAAACAAGTTACAATGTCGGGATCATTTAAGGCTTTCTAGTAGTATGAAATAGACAACACAACTCAAAACGGAGGGGGATTTACAGAGAAAGAAAGTAAATGAAAATTAGAGTAATAGAAAGAGATACAAATATTCAATATTTTTTTAGCATAATTAGTGGCAGGAGGTTTAGTGATTATAGAACGGGTGAATAAGTTAAAACGTTGGGATTGTTTAGTACTTTCCAGCAATATAAAATAGACTAAAAAACTCAAAATGGATGGAGAGTTAAGAAGAGAGAAAGTAAACGAAAAGAAAAGTGTTAGAATAAGATATATCTATTTAATATTTTTAACCACAATTAGTGACAAGAGGATTAGTGATTATGGAAAGGGTGAAAAAGTTAAAACATTGGGATTGTTTAGGGCTTTCTGGCAATATAAAATAAAATACACATCTCAAAATGGATGAAAAGTTACAATGAATTTAAAAAATCAAATGAAAAGAAGTGTGTTTGAAAAATATATATTTATTCAATATTTTAAACCCCAATTTGGGACTGGAGGATTAGTGTTTATGGAATGATTGCACGAACTACAAAGTTGGGATCGTTTAGAGATTTTCAGAGTTACAAAGTCAAAACGGAGGGAGAGAGTTACAAAGAAAGATATTAAATGAAAAAAAAAGACTAGAAAGAGAGACATTTATTCTATTTTTATACCACAATTAGTGACCGGGGGATTAGTGATTATGGAATGGGTGAACAATTTACAAAATTGGGATCATTTAGGGATTTCTAGTATTATGAAATAGACTAAACAACTCAAAACATTAAGGGAGTTACAAAGAAATAAAGTAAATAAAAAGACGAGTACTAGTGATTATGGAACGGGTAAACAAGTTACAATATTGGGATCATTTAGGGATTTATAGCAATATAAAATAGACTATGCAACTTAAAACGGGGGAAGAGTTACAGTGAAAGAAAGTAAATGAAAGGAGAGTGCTGGAAAGAGATATACATATTCGATATTTTATACAACAATTAATGATATGAGGATTAGTGAATATCCAATGGTGTAAAGGATACAATGTTGGGATCGTTTTGGGCTTTCTAGCAATATAAAATAGACTACACACTCAAAATGATTGTCGAGTTACGAAGAAAGAAATAAACGAAAAGAAAAGTGTTAGAAACAGATATACCTATATAATAATTTAAAATACAATTAGTGATAGGAGGATTAGTGATTTTGGAACGGGTAAACAAGTTAAAATATTGGGATCGGTTAGGGCTTTCTAGGAATATAAAATAAAATACACGCCTCTAAATGGATGAAGAGTTTAAAAGAAATTAAAAAGTAAATGAAAAGAAGAATGTTAGACAGAGATATACATATTTCCTATTTTAAACCACAATTAATGACAATATGATTAGTGATTATGGAACGGGTGAACAAGCTACAATTTTGGGATTGTTTAGGGCTTTCCAGCAATATAAAATATATTATACAACTCAAAATGAATTGAGAATTATAGAGAAACAAAGTTAATGAAAAGAAGAGCGCTAGAAAAAGAGATACTTATTCAATATTTTTATACCACAATTAGTGACAGAAGGATTAGTGATTATGGAACGGGTAAACAAGTTACAATGTCGGGATCATTTAAGGCTTTCTAGTAGTATGAAATAGACAACACAACTCAAAACGGAGGGGGATTTACAGAGAAAGAAAGTAAATGAAAATTAGAGTAATAGAAAGAGATACAAATATTCAATATTTTTTTAGCATAATTAGTGGCAGGAGGTTTAGTGATTATAGAACGGGTGAACAAGTTAAAACGTTGGGATTGTTTAGTACTTTCCAGCAATATAAAATAGACTAAAAAACTCAAAATGGATGGAGAGTTAAGAAGAGAGAAAGTAAACGAAAAGAAAAGTGTTAGAATAAGATATATCTATTTAATATTTTTAACCACAATTAGTGACAAGAGGATTAGTGATTATGGAAAGCGTGAAAAAGTTAAAACGTTGGGATTGTTTAGGGCTTTCTGGCAATATAAAATAAAATACACATCTCAAAATGGATGAAAAGTTACAATGAATTTAAAAAATCAAATGAAAAGAAGTGTGTTTGAAAAATATATATTTATTCAATATTTTAAACCCCAATTTGTGACTGGAGGATTAGTGTTTATGGAATGATTGCACGAACTACAAAGTTGGGATCGTTTAGAGATTTTCAGAGTTACAAAGTCAAAACGGAGGGAGAGAGTTACAAAGAAAGATATTAAATGAAAAAAAAAAGACTAGAAAGAGAGACATTTATTCTATTTTTATACCACAATTAGTGACCGGGGAATTAGTGATTATGGAATGGGTGAACAATTTACAAAATTGGGATCATTTAGGGATTTCTAGTATTATAAAATAGACTAAACAACTCAAAACATTAAGGGAGTTACAAAGAAATAAAGTAAATAAAAAGACGAGTACTAGTGATTATGGAACGGGTAAACAAGTTACAATATTGGGATCATTTAGGGATTTATAGCAATATAAAATAGATTATGCAACTTAAAACGGGGGGAGAGTTACAGTGAAAGAAAGTAAATGAAAAGGAGAGTGCTAGAAAGAGATATACATATTCGATATTTTATACAACAATTAATGATATGAGGATTAGTGAATATCCAATGGTGTAAAGGATACAATGTTGGGATCGTTTTGGGCTTTCTAGCAATATAAAATAGACTACACACTCAAAATGAATGTCGAGTTACAAAGAAAGAAATAAACGAAAAGAAAAGTGTTAGAAACAGATATACCTATATAATAATTTAAAATACAATTAGTGATAGGAGGATTAGTGATTTTGGAACGGGTAAACAAGTTAAAACATTGGGATCGGTTAGGGCTTTCTAGGAATATAAAATAAAATACACGCCTCTAAATGGATGAAGAGTTTAAAAGAAATTAAAAAGTAAATGAAAAGAAGAATGTTAGACAGAGATATACATATTTCCTATTTTAAACCACAATTAATGACAATATGATTAGTGATTATGGAACGGGTGAACAAGCTACAATTTTGGGATTGTTTAGGGCTTTCCAGCAATATAAAATATATTATACAACTCAAAATGAATTGAGAATTATAGAGAAACAAAGTTAATGAAAAGAAGAGGGCTAGAAAAAGAGATACTTATTCAATATTTTTATACCACAATTAGTGACAGAAGGATTAGTGATTATGGAACGGGTAAACAAGTTACAATGTCGGGATCATTTAAGGCTTTCTAGTAGTATGAAATAGACAACACAACTCAAAACGGAGGGGGATTTACAGAGAAAGAAAGTAAATGAAAATTAGAGTAATAGAAAGAGATACAAATATTCAATATTTTTTTAGCATAATTAGTGGCAGGAGGTTTAGTGATTATAGAACGGGTGAACAAGTTAAAACGTTGGGATTGTTTAGTACTTTCCAGCAGTATAAAATAGAATAAAAAACTCAAAATAGAGGGAGAGTTAAGAAGAAAGAAAGTAAACGAAAAGAAAAGTGTTAGAATAAGATATATCTATTTAATATTTTTAACCACAATTAGTGACAAGAGGATTAGTGATTATGGAAAGGGTGAAAAAGTTAAAACATTGGGATTGTTTAGGGCTTTCTGGCAATATAAAATAAAATACACATCTCAAAATGGATGAAGAGTTACAATGAATTTAAAAAATTAAATGAAAAGAAGTGTGTTTGAAAAATATATATTTATTCAATATTTTAAACCCCAATTTGTGACTGCAGGATTAGTGTTTATGGAATGATTGCACGAACTACAAAGTTGGGATCGTTTAGAGATTTTCAGAGTTACAAAGTCAAAACGGAGGGAGAGAGTTACAAAGAAAGATATTAAATGAAAAAAAAAAAGACTAGAAAGAGAGACATTTATTCTATTTTTATACCACAATTAGTGACCGGGGGATTAGTGATTATGGAATGGGTGAACAATTTACAAAATTGGGATCATTTAGGGATTTCTAGTATTATGAAATAGACTAAACAACTCAAAACATTAAGGGAGTTACAAAGAAATAAAGTAAATAAAAAGACGAGTAATAGTGATTATGGAACGGGTAAACAAGTTACAATATTGGGATCATTTAGGGATTTATAGCAATATAAAATAGACTATGCAACTTAAAACGGGGGGAGAGTTACAGTGAAAGAAAGTAAATGAAAAGGAGAGTGCTAGAAAGAGATATACATATTCGATATTTTATAAAACAATTAATGATATGAGGATTAGTGAATATCCAATGGTGTAAAGGATACAATGTTGGGATCGTTTTGGGCTTTCTAGCAATATAAAATAGACTAGACACTCAAAATGAATGTCGAGTTACAAAGAAAGAAATAAACGAAAAGAAAAGTATTAGAAACAGATATACCTATATAATAATTTAAAATACAATTAGTGATAGGAGGATTAGTGATTTTGGAACGGGTAAACAAGTTAAAACATTGGGATCGGTTAGGGCTTTCTAGGAATATAAAACAAAATACACGCCTCTAAATGGATGAAGAGTTTAAAAGAAATTAAAAAGTAAATGAAAAGAAGAATGTTAGACAGAGATATACATATTTCCTATTTTAAACCACAATTAATGACAATATGATTAGTGATTATGGAACGGGTGAACAAGCTACAATTTTGGGATTGTTTAGGGCTTTCCAGCAATATAAAATATATTATACAACTCAAAATGAATTGAGAATTATAGAGAAACAAAGTTAATGAAAAGAAGAGGGCTAGAAAAAGAGATACTTATTCAATATTTTTATACCACAATTAGTGACAGAAGGATTAGTGATTATGGAACGGGTAAAAAAGTTACAATGTCGGGATCATTTAAGGCTTTCTAGTAGTATGAAATAGACAACACAACTCAAAACGGAGGGGGATTTACAGAGAAAGAAAGTAAATCAAAATTAGAGTAATAGAAAGAGATACAAATATTCAATATTTTTTTAGCATAATTAGTGGCAGGAGGTTTAGTGATTATAGAACGGGTGAACAAGTTAAAACGTTGGGATTGTTTAGTACTTTCCAGCAATATAAAATAGACTAAAAAACTCAAAATGGAGGGAGAGTTAAGAAGAGAGAAAGTAAACGAAAAGAAAAGTGTTAGAATAAGATATATCTATTTAATATTTTTAACCACAATTAGTGACAAGAGGATTAGTGATTATGGAAAGGGTGAAAAAGTTAAAACATTGGGATTGTTTAGGGCTTTCTGGCAATATAAAATAAAATACACATCTCAAAATGGATGAAGAGTTACAATGAATTTAAAAAATTAAATGAAAAGAAGTGTGTTTGAGAAATATATATTTATTCAATATTTTAAACCCCAATTTGTGACTGGAGGATTAGTGTTTATGGAATGATTGCACGAACTACAAAGTTGGGATCGTTTAGAGATTTTCAGAGTTACAAAGTCAAAACGGAGGGAGAGAGTTACAAAGAAAGATATTAAATGCAAAAAAAGACTAGAAAGAGAGACATTTATTCTATTTTTATACCACAATTAGTGACCGGGGGATTAGTGATTATGGAATGGGTGAACAATTTACAAAATTGGGATCATTTGGGGATTTCTAGTATTATGAAATAGACTATACAACTCAAAACATTAAGGGAGTTACAAAGAAATAAAGTAAATAAAAAGACGAGTACTAGTGATTATGGAACGGGTAAACAAGTTACAATATTGGGATCATTTAGGGATTTATTGCAATATAAAATAGACTATGCAACTTAAAACGGGGGGAGAGTTACAGTGAAAGAAAGTAAATGAAAAGGAGAGTGCTAGAAAGAGATATACATATTCGATATTTTATACAACAATTAATGATATGTGGATTAGTGAATATCCAATGGTGTAAAGGATACAATGTTGGGATCGTTTTGGGCTTTCTAGCAATATAAAATAGACTACACACTCAAAATGAATGTCGAGTTACAAAGAAAGAAATAAACGAAAAGAAAAGTGTTAGAAACAGATATACCTATATAATAATTTAAAATACAATTAGTGATAGGAGGATTAGTGATTTTGGAACGGGTAAACAAGTTAAAACATTGGGATCGGTTAGGGCTTTCTAGGAATATAAAATAAAATACACGCCTCTAAATGGATGAAGAGTTTAAAAGAAATTAAAAATTAAATGAAAAGAAGAATGTTAGACAGAGATATACATATTTCCTATTTTAAACCACAATTAATGACAATATGATTAGTGATTATGGAACGGGTGAACAAGCTACAATTTTGGGATTGTTTAGGGCTTTCCAGCAATATAAAATATATTATACAACTCAAAATGAATTGAGAATTATAGAGAAACAAAGTTAATGAAAAGAAGAGGGCTAGAAAAAAGAGATACTTATTCATATTTTTATACAACAATTAGTGACAAAATGATTAGTGATTATGGAACGGGTAAACAAGTTACAATGTTGGGATCATTTAGGGCTTTTTAGTAGTATGATATAGACAACACAACTAAAAACGGAGGGGGATTTAAAGAGAAAGAAAGTAAATGAAAAGTAGAGTAATAGAAAGAGATACAAATATTCAATATTTTTTTACCGTAATTAGTGGCAAGAGGTTTAGTGATTATAGAACGGGTGAACAAGTTAAAATGTTGGGATCTTTTAGTGCTTTCCAGTAATAAAAAATAGACTAAAAAACTCAAAATGGAGGGAGAGTTAAGAAGAGAGAAAGTAAACAAAAAGAAAAGGGTTAGAATAAGATATATCTATTTAATATTTTTAACCCCAATTAGTGACAAGAGGATTAGTGATTATGGAAAGGGTGAATTAGTTACAACATTGGGATTGTTTAGGGCTCTCTAGCAATATAAAATAAAATACACAATTCAAAATGGATTAAGAGTTACAATGAATTTAAGAAATTAAATGAAAAGAAGAGTGTTTGAAAGATATATATTTATTCAATACTTTAAACCCCAATTTGTGACTGGAGTATTAGTGTTTATGGAATGGGTGAACGAGCTACAAAGTTGGGATCGTTTAGAGATTTCCAGCAATATAAAATATATTACACAAGTCAAAACGGAGGGAGAGAGTTACAAAGAAAGATATTAAATGAAAAAAAGAGGACTAGAAAGGGAGACATTTATTCTATTTATATACCACAATTAGTGATAGGAGGATTTATGATTATGGAATGGGTGAACAATTTACAAAATTGGGATCATTTAGGGATTTCTAGTATTATGAAATAGACTAAACAACTCAAAACATTAAGGAAGTTACAAAGAAATAAAGTAAATGAAATGCAAAGTTCTAGTTGTAAGAAACTAAGTAACGTGATAATAAAGATAGTTTCAAGGACCGTTTTGGCTCAAGACTGATTAAATCTTAATCTAGGAATAATAATGTTGACATGATAAAACATAGCTGAATAAGAACAATATTATAAACAAGGTTTCTCGTCATCATCTCTACTCTAACATACACCGAAGCCCCAATGCTACATGATCAAGTGTAGCACGGTTACACTCTAACAACGATCTAAGATCGTTGAGGCTTAACACTAATCACCCTAGACGTTTTCCCATAAAACGTCCCTACACACACACACCTTTCTAGGTTTACATTGTGACACACATGTTAAACCTATTCCCTGTATCTCTTTATATAATAGAGATACTAGGGTTACAAAATACTACGAAGGACTATATTGAAATAACTTCTTTGTAAAGCAAGTCCCTTGTCTTTTGCATTCTTCACTTTATCTTCTTTAGTCCTTCATATTTCATATTTTGTCAATATCGACTCAAGTATAAATCCCAGCAATCTTCCCCTAGTTGATATGACAAAACCAAGTAATCACGAACTTCCCCTGAAGCTAATATATATGCAAGATAAACGAACATCCTCTTAAACCATGCTATATGACCAAGGCTCTTCAAGTTGCAATCTTCAAAATATTATTCTTCGCCTTTTTGTCGTCATCAAATAGGGGACAAATGTAAGCAACCTTGATCTTCACAAACACAAATCAATATTACATGTCCAATTCATCTTTCCAATGTTTCAAAAGTCGCCCACAATTAAGTTCTCCGCATCTTCAAATGAACTTGAAACAATAGAAATCAAAACTAGTAGTAGTAATAATAACTAGCAGTAGTAAAAACCTTCACCTCTGTTGAGGCGAAAAATGAACCACTTTTAGGGGGTCATTTAAGCCCGGAATTGAATTTATTTGATCAAATATTGCCCTAAATCGTTCCTTTTGTGATTTTAGGTACTTTGGGAGTGAAATCGGGAAAAGGAAGCAATTCGGACATTTTTGGAGCATAAAAGTGAAGAAAACGCCAAAGACTTAATTTTCCAAGCTGGGAACAGTGTGTGACGGCGTCAAGAGTACCTTCCTGACGGCGTCAAGAGTAAAGATCATGACGACCTAGTGCAGAAATGAAGGCGTCACAAAGTAGAGCGTCAAGAGTTAAATATGTGACGGCCTGCAAAAGTGGATAACATGACGGCGTCAGATGTAGATCAAGGCAGTCCGAGAATTCTTTTGGCGGCGAGATGACGGCGTCACAAGGTTGTTCTTGACGTCGTCAGCCTCTATTATCTATATATAGTTTTCTAATTTTAATTCATAAGAGAGGAACTAGTTTGGAGAAACCCTAAGGCCGAACCATATACGAATTTTACAGCTTTTCAAGGGTTTTCAGCCCTTGAACCCTTACATGTGTTATTGAGATAAGTATTCTTTTAATTCAATCAATATGTCTATGTGTTGGTTGTCTATATCTTGTGCTTGTCTTGATTCCACCATGCTAGGCTAGATTTATCTTGTGTTTGCTTAGATCTAATGAAACCTAGATGTTAATTATGTGTTGATTACTTGTTTATAGTTGTATTGGATGAATGATTTCAATGTTAGGCTTAAGAAAACAGGCAGATCTCCAAATGGTAACATGCTTGAACGTCTTAGGAAACATGAACCGATGTGACTAGGTTTTATTGGTTGTATTTAATGCATGAGTAAATTATAATGATCCCATGTTAGGAGCTTCTTAGCCAGCTTAACATAGGAGTGAAGTAGGCATTCATAGGATTGGGGAGTTAAGTACGCCACCCCATGAATGGTATTAAGGAATACAATCCGTCATCCACGCAACTATAACAAGTAATTAATGTGTAAAAGATATATAGGGAGTAATGAAATCTAAGTAAACACATTTCTCCACTTATTGCTCACAACCTTAGTTTAATTTAGTTTTATTTTCATTTTTAGTATTTTATTTTGATTGCATCTTTAGTATTGGGTTAGTTGACTAGCAACTAATTCCGCCCTAATCCTTCAAACCCGAGATATTTACTTTCTTTCTAAAAATTATAAAAATACAAAAAGAATCATCCCTCATCTCTAGAACTAGTATTTAGGTTTTCTAATACTAGCGACACTATTCCTAGCTGAACGATCAATCCCCCGGTACTTGTCACTATACTATACTACAACGATCAGGTACACTGCATGGTGGGGGTTGTAAGCTTCTCAAGATCCCTTGAGAGGTAAAGCCTGGTGCAATCCCTACGTACCAAGTTTTTGGCGCCGCAGCCCGGCGAATAGTTATTGTCTATGTTAGAATCTCTTTTTATTAGGTCTACTTGCTAGATTCCTTTCTAGCAAGATTTTATTTTTATTTTTAGATTTTCTTTAGTCTATTTTTTTCTTTGTGCCCTTTGTTTGTAAAACCATTTTCATTTGTCACTATGGCGGATGAAATTCCAATTAGATCACTGACAATAGAGGAACAATTATATTTCAAAAAGAGATTTATTTCTTATCATTCTTATGAATTTTTACGTGATCTTTGTGTTATCCAAATGAAGTTGGGGGTAAGGTTAGATGGGTTTAATGAATTCTATGCATGTGATAATTCTATTAGACGATCATTAACTGGAAAAATTCCTTTTAGTCGGACCCTTTGGATGAATTTTCAGGAAAGCTTCCTAACCATGACCCATAAGTGGAACGAATTGGTGGATTCGTATGAGCAAAGAGACCTAGTTTCTAAGAACATGGACTTAGAATCAAACCATGATTACGAGATGGTTAGTTCTGAACCACCTAGTTGCATGAGTGGGATAGATTTCACCAAAACATACGACACACATGAGGTTAGAGTTGAGCCACCTAATTGCATGTCATGGTTAGGCACTACCATAATACAAGATGAGCATATAGGTGATATTGATGTGATGGAAGAGGTAGTAGAAAACCCAAGCCCACTAAGTACCCCACAAGTCCTACCATCATTGGAGGCACACACACCGCCCGTGACTTACCCGGAAGAAGTAGAAGAAACTTTAGGAATTCCGATGGAGGTAGAACCCTTGGACCAGGCACCACTTAAGGATATAGGTTTGAATACTTGTAGTGATAACCTTACTCCTAGTTCTAGGGAATTTCCTAGTGTTGATGAACCGGAACCTCAATCTTTACACACATTTCCATCCTTAGATATATTTCTAGGAGACAAAAGAGGAACCGACCCACCCATCGACCAATATTATCCGGGTAGTTTTAGGATGAAGGAAGCCATTCACTCACCCCCTTCACCTCACGTGGCATATTCACACCCTAAGGGTGTGTATTGCTACTTTCACCCACACTTAATCCTAAGTGTAGGGAGAACCTCCCCTATTTCCGTTAAATAAGGGTAGAGTCAGGCTCGCGACTCGAACAAAAACAAGCGCTTCTGGGGAGGCAACCCATGTTTTGTGCGTTTTTATTTGTTTGTTTGTTTGTTTGTTTGATTTTATTTGTTTCCGTATGCATGTTTTATTTTTATTGTTTGTGGCTCATGTTTCAAAGTAAATTGTGAAAATGCTTTATTTTGTTTTTAAGTTCGTCTTAATTGCATATAAAGGTATTTTGCAAAAGATAAGTGTAAGGGAGATCCAAATTTGTTTATAAGAATGAAATTGAGCATGAACCAAAACAATACTAAATGAACATGTATATTCGTATTTGTTAGAGTCAAATGCTTGTATCGAGTCATAATGAAGTTTTGCAGGATTTTCCAGGAAGTTGGACCAAGTTTTTCCAGAAATTTTCCGGAAACTTAACATAAGAATTTCTGCAGGTCACTTCTGACGGCGTCATGAGCTTGCTCTTTACGGCGTCACGTGTAAAAAATCTGGAAATTTTACCAGTTTTGTTTTTCTAACGGAGTTTTAAAGTTTTTGCTGAATTATTAAGTTTTATAATCTCCAGGAAATCTGCAAACTTCATTCCACAAGCATTATATCTTATTTTGTTTTCTAGGAGTTAGTGTCACACCCCCAAAATCGGGTCCAGCGGAAGCATACGTGTAGCTGGGGTGTAACTCAATTGGTATTACAACACTAGTTCAAAAATGGTTTTCACTTTAATCATTTAGAATAAAATCGTTTAACCAAAAATATTGAATTTACATCGTTAAAAGTAGTGCGGAAGTAGGCCCTTAAAATAGTTTAAAACGGTCCCCATATAAATAATCAGAGTCTTCTGTGACCATGCCATGCCCTGCCAAAACCTCCAGTAGCGTGCCATTGGTTAAAACCTGAAAATACATGCTAAAGTGTCAACACGAGGTTGGTGAGTTCATAGAGTTTGTTGAAAAATAATGTTTATAGAAAAAATGGTCACACAGCAAAGGCATCGTAAATCCACTCAGTTACAAGTCCCGCCATAAGAGACTTGTAACCTGTGTGTTCACGACCCACTGCTAATATATATATAGTAAGATTAAACATGTATAAGTTCATCACAACAGTTAAACAATTAGTCGTGAGTCTACACTTCATCTCCGAAGACCTCACGTTTGTATGTATGTTTCAATGGTTGTGTCCAGCAACTTAATCTGGGGCCATTGGAAGTCTCAGTAGCCATCCAACAACTTAATCTGGAGCCACTGGAAGTATGTATGTATGTATGATTACTGGGTGCCATTTCCCAAAGTATCAGTTACTCAAGAATACACAATCACAGTTTAGTATAACACAGTTAAGTATAGCACAATCACGTATGTATGAAATCAAGTATAAAACAATCAAGTATAAAACAATCAAGTATAAAGCAATCACGTATAAATGTTTTGAGTATCAAGAAAGTATGTTTTTGAGTATTTATACTAGTAAGCAAGTAGTTGAGCATGTATATCCCCCAAAGAGTTAAAACAAGTATAAAGAGTAAAAGTGGGGCTATGACTCACCTGGTGCGAATAGCTACGATGACAAAAGTGGATACACAGAAATGAGGTTCGATCTCTAACCGCAACCTAATATGAATGATAGTGATCTACTTAGATCATGAAAGAATGAGATGAGATTTTTGCTAGTGGTTTTGTTTTATAAAATGAGAAAGAAATACTAGTGTTAGTATATATTTAGTTTAGGGGGGCAAGATCCATAAAAGGAGGAAGTAGACAAGGGGGCGGCATTTTCAAAGGGTGGAAGACAATTGCAAGATTTTGTAAGACTTTTGGTGTATAATGTTAGATATTATTAGTTTTAGGTGATACCGGGTACCGAGTTAACTAAAAATAAATTTTAACGAGATAAAATAAAATATAATGAAGTTGTAAAAAAATTGTAAAATAATATTCCTGATGAGAATCGGAAGTTAAAATAATGATCGGGTTGAAATATCGCAAACCGACAGAGTTATAAGCTTCGACCGGAAAACGTAACAGTTGATTTGAAAACACAGGGTAAATTAATAATATAATTTTTATATTATTCTTATGAGTATAAAAATGTGTTAGGACCATAGTTGGGATTAACGGATCAATTATTTAAAATAATAGCTCATAAGATAACGTTTATTAGGTTGATAATCGTACGTGTACAGAAATGACGCAACTCACGTATAAATGACAAAATTTCTCCAGAGGTGAATAGTGTTTTATGAATAGTAAAATTTTAAAACGCCTCTCAGAATCACAAACCGACTCCGAAAAAGATGAATAGTGAAATGATGAATAGTGATTGATGAATAGTAACCAATGAATAGTAAATGTGAAAGATCGGGAAAAGACCAGAATTTACGAGTTGTGACAGTCTCTACCCCTCAAGGGAACTTCGTCCCGAAGTTCAGTTAACGTTGGTCTCCGAAGTGTTATAAAGGTGAAGATTCATGAGACGAAATGACCAGTTGACGTGCTTCCAGGCGGCGGTTCACAAGGTGAGGAAAAGTATAAGCGTTCTGACAACGAGGGTATACACACACATAAATGAAGCATTTGGAAATTGAGTAGATGATTCAATCTAGACAGAATTTTATTATAACCATTCTCAGTGTTGCAAAATTCATTTCTGAGTCGGATATAGGTAGTCAGCCTATGTCCCACTATCCCGGGTTGAATATAGGTGACTAGTCTATATTCCACCGAGGTTCCATGAATTTTGAAATACTCAGCTCAGTTATACTAATACTATGTCCTTCACAAATACCAAGACGTTCAGAAAGACTAAGGCAGGTGACCAAACTCGAGGTCAAATGATGAAACTATGCAAGGAGAAACATAACAGGGTGACATATATGATACGTGAACATGCTTATATGAAAGACAATTATAGTAATCAACTAGAATAAGTGAATATAATATACAAGATAATGAGACACAAATCTCATCACCTAAGTCAGCAACAAACCACAAGTGAGGCATTATCTTGGTAGGCAGGCACGTGACGGTCATAGGGTTAAGTTTTTCGTAAAAGTAGCTATAGTCTAGGTTTTAAAAACACTTAGTTCGCTATAGCCAGAGCTCTGATATCAATCTGTCACACCCCCAAAATCAGGTCCAGCGGAAGCATACGTGTAGCTGGGGTGTAACTCAATTGGTATTACAACACTAGTTCAAAAATGGTTTTCACTTTAATCATTTAGAATAAAATCGTTTAACCAAAAATATTGAATTTACATCGTTAAAAGTAGTGCGGAAGTAGGCCCTTAAAATAGTTTAAAACGGTCCCCATATAAATAATCAGAGTCTTCTATGACCATGCCATGCCCTGCCAAAACCTCCAGTAGCGTGCCATTGGTTAAAACCTGAAAATACATGCTAAAGTGTCAACACGAGGTTGGTGAGTTCATAGAGTTTGTTGAAAAATAATGTTTATAGAAAAAATGGTCACACAGCAAAGGCATCGTAAATCCACTCAGTTACAAGTCCCGCCATAAGAGACTTGTAACCTGTGTGTTCACGACCCACTGCTAATATATATATAGTAAGATTAAACATGTATAAGTTCATCACAACAGTTAAACAATTAGTCGTGAGTCTACACTTCATCTCCGAAGACCTCACGTTTGTATGTATGTTTCAATGGTTGTGTCCAGCAACTTAATCTGGGGCCATTGGAAGTCTCAGTAGCCATCCAGCAACTTAATCTGGAGCCACTGGAAGTATGTATGTATGTATGATTACTGGGTGCCATTTCCCAAAGTATCAGTTGCTCAAGAATACACAATCACAGTTTAGTATAACACAGTTAAGTATAGCACAATCACGTATGTATGAAATCAAGTATAAAACAATCAAGTATAAAACAATCAAGTATAAAGCAATCAAGTATAAATGTTTTGAGTATCAAGAAAGTATGTTTTTGAGTATTTATACTAGTAAGCAAGTAGTTGAGCATGTATCTCCCCCAAAGAGTTAAAACAAGTATAAAGAGTAAAAGTGGGGCTATGACTCACCTGGTTCGAATAGCTACGATGACAAAAGTGGATACACAGAAATGAGGTTCGATCTCTAACCGCAACCTAATATGAATGATAGTGATCTACTTAGATCATGAAAGGATGTAGAGAAAATGCATGCACATGATACCTATACCACTCGTAACTTGAAAATAATAGTTATTGTCAAAGTAAAATAGTTTCCATTCTTAGGAAAATAAGTCCAAATTTAGAAGTATATAACTTGTCGTAGTATATCGTATATCAAATGTTAGTGTTATATTACTCGTATCGAAAACCTTAAAATAACGTCGTTAAGTCGTATAAATATTCTTTTGGGTCATACGTATTTCATTTGTTAAGAATATAGTCCTTAGTATCATTTCTAGAAAATATACCATTTAGTACGTAAGTTATTATTTTTATTTGTGACCAAATATATATATATATATATATATATATATATATATATATATATATATATATATATATATATATATATATATATATATATATATATATATATATATAGTTTTGTTGATCTTAAAACGCGTATAACTTGGTCGTTTTAATTCCGTTTTACTAGTTCTTTATATTCACGGATTCGTTTTAGTAAGTACTAATATATTTTTGATAACTCGGCTCCTCTAGGTTACGTCTAACGCCTCTATTTGTCCGTCGAAAAATGTCAAACAGCATGCAGTTTTTCAGAAAATAGTTTTCGTTGTTAAATTTACAAAAATCATATCTCCTTCGTTATAAACTCGTTTTAGTTCGTTCTTTCGCCAAAAGTTTCGTTTTTAAAAGTATTTTCTAAATCTTTGATCAAAAATTACCCATCATCCACTGATTTTCCCACGTTTCAAAAATAGGGACAGTAGGTCAATATGTAGTTTCAAAAGTCATTTCTAGTGTTCCAATCTAGTTCCAACTTCAACCAAACCATTTTCAATCACCACAAATCTAGTCTAATCTTACCATACACCTTCTTAGGATGTCATGGGTTCCTAAACATCATAAATCAAGTGGATCTAACAAGGATCTAACTATAATCTATTTCTAGGGATCAAAAGTTATATATATATATATATATATATATATATATATATATATAAATGAGTGGTATAACTAACATATGCATGTAGATCTTGTATAGAAATCATATGATCATAAAAATAACATGAAGAAATTATGGAAAAGAGTTTGACAACTTACATAGAAAGATTATAGAGCTTGGATGAGTAAAACCTAAGAAACATTGAGTTTTTATCACAAAACCCAAACAAGGACAACAAAAGGGACAAGATAATAACTTGATCTTGAAAAATCAATGGTGGATGGTGGTGGTTCTTGTGGTGGTCGATCCAAGAAGAAGGGAGGAAGAGAGGATGAGATGAGATTTTTGCTAGTGGTTTTGTTTTATAAAATGAGAAAGAAAAACTAGTGTTAGTATATATTTAGTTTAGGGGGGCAAGATCCATAAAAGGAGGAAGTAGACAAGGGGGGGGGGGGGGGGGGGGGCGGCATTTTCAAAGGGTGGAAGACAATTGCAAGATTTTGTAAGACTTTTGGTGTATAATGTTAGATATTATTAGTTTTAGGTGATACCGGGTACCGAGTTAACTAAAAATAAATTTTAACGAGATAAAATAAAATATAATGAAGTTCTAAAAAAATTGTAAAATAATATTCCTGATGAGAATCGGAAGTTAAAATAATGATCGGGTTGAAATATCGCAAACCGACGGAGTTATAAGCTTCGACCGGAAAACGTAACAGTTGATTTGAAAACACCGGGTAAATTAATAATATAATTTTTATATTATTCTTATGAGTATAAAAATGTGTTAGGACCATAGTTGGGATTGACGGATCAATTATTTAAAATAATAGCTCATAAGATAACGTTTATTAGGTTGATAATCGTACGTGTACAGAAATGACGCAACTCACGTATAAATGACAAAATTTCTCCGGAGGTGAATAGTGTTTTATGAATAGTAAAATTTTAAAACGCTTCTCAGAATCACAAACCGACTTCGAAAAAGATGAATAGTGAAATGATGAATAGTGATCGATGAATATTAACCGATGAATAGTAAATGTGAAAGTTCGGGAAAAGACCAGAATTTACGAGTTGTGACAGTTAGTAACTTATGTAGATTGCCGCCGATTTTATGCGAGGTTGCTTTGTTTGTTTTCTCATGATTTACAGGTTATGTATGACAAGAAGATGATTTATTATTCTTGAAGGGAAGCTTTGATTGTTCATTTTCTTGGAAGAAGATTTAACCTGGCCACCTTATTATCCTTACCGAGCGAATCAGGGGAGTATTTGATTTCATTCTTTTTACTTATTTCACTTTTACATTCTTTACTTGAACATTGGGGACAATGTTCATCCTAAGTGTAAGGGGAGGGTAAAATGATGATACCTTACAAATACACTTTCGCTTGAGTTTGTTTGTTTGATGGTAGATGTGTAATAAAACTATGAGAAATACTTGTTAGTGTAATTTTAGAGCCAAATTTAAAAATTTTTACAACATTTAGGAGTGAAACTTTAGCCATAGCAAGCGTCTCATGGATAGGAGATTGTATGACTAGCACATAACCGTATCATTTAGAAAAATTTTCCACCCAAATATGTGAGGTTCGCCTTTAGATTTGATAGGAAAAGCATTTACTATTAGTGCTTATGAGTGTACCGGTAGCATTTAGATTCTAGAACTTGCGTTAGTGATGCATCCCGAGACCGCTAGTGAGACTACATTCGTGTAGTAGGATTTACTACATGATAAGAGGCATTAGGATCACCCATGTGTTAAACCCGTATCATAATTACTTGACCGTTTAAGTCATATTACTTGGCTAGTTAAGTCAACTAATTTTTCCTACACCTTAGCGTTGTACTCATTTTTAGTACACGAAACCCCTAGTACACCCCTCCGAGCCTATCTTTTCGTTTCTAACTTTAAGCATTTTACTTAAAGGAAGAATTTGTTACAACCCACTTAAATGTACACCCAGATCGCCTTAGCCTTCCGTGTATGCACTCATCTTTAGTGCATTATTGTTAATTGTTAAACCCTAAGTTAATTATCTAATTGATTACATGGTTGCTAAGTCGAGTCATATCTTTGTACATATTGTTTTGGGATGATTGAGACTTATGGGTAAGTACTTATTTTATGGAGTAATGGGGAAGAACATCATTTATTACCCCCATATGTGCGTTAATCTTAAAAGTACTCCAAGTGTTTTGATTTTCTTAATTCGAGTCATTAGATTAATTTATTTTAAAGTATGTAAAGATTCAAGTGTAAGGGGAATGTTCATTCCCTATGATGTATTATTTTGGATGGTAGGGTAAGAGTGTATGTAAAAAAAAAAAAAAAAAAAAAAAAAGAAAAAAAAAATAGAAAAAGAAAAGAGAAAAAAACATACGGACTACCATCCCTTTTTATTCTATGTTCATTTTATATTTTTGCTATTTTCCATTTATTAGCTTAAGTCGAGTCTAGTCTTGGCTTAGCAACGCCATATTGTACATGTAATTAACTAAGATTGTTAACTCGCCACCAGTAAAGACTGCCTATATCCAACAAAACCGTGTATTCCATATCCCTACACCTAACGTTACAACCCTTTGAAATACCTCTTTGATAGTTTATCCTAGGTGCTTACGCCATGTGGTGGAGGTTTGATCCTTTCCCAAGCCTATGGTAATCTATTTTGCTATGACAGGTAGTGAGGGATATCTTCCGTTTCCATATTGTAATTTATACTTTATTACACCCGAGAGATGTGAGTATCTAAACACTCTTTGTGAGGTGCTTGTGTATGACCTCCGTGCTTGTCTTTGGTCTTTAGTGGAACGATTATTTGTTGTAATTACTTTTATATTAGTGTTAAATGACCCCTAACTTGTATTTTGACTAGAATAAAAGCGCATTTGCTTGAGGACAAGCAAATCTCAAGTGTAAGGGTATATGATGAGGTGAAAAATGAACAACTTTTAGGGAGTCATTTATGCCCGGAATTGAATTTATTTGATCAAATATTGCCCTAAATCGTTCCTTTTGTGATTTTAGGTACTTTGGGAGTGAAATCTGTAAAAGAAAGCAATTCGGACGTTTTTGGAGCATAAAAGTGAAGAAAACGCCAAAGACTTAATTTTCCAAGCTGGGAACAGTGTGTGACGGCGTCAAGAGTACCTTCCTGACGGCGTCAAGAGTAAAGATCATGACGACCCAGTGCAGAAATGAAGGCGTCACAAAGTAGAGCGTCAAGAGTTAAATATGTGACGGCCTGCAAAAGTGGATAACATGACGGCGTCAGATGTAGATCAAGGCAGTCCGAGAATTCTTTTGGCGGCGAGATGACGGCGTCACAAGGTTGTTCTTGACACCATCAGCATCTATTATCTATATTTAGTTTTCTAATTTTCATTCATAAGAGAGGAACAAGTTTGGAGAAACCCTAAGGCCGAACCATATACAAATTTTACAGCTTTTCAAGGGTTTTCAGCCCTTGAACCCTTACATGTGTTATTGAGATAAGTATTCTTTTAATTCAATCAATATGTCTATGTGTTGGCTGTCTATATCTTGTGCTTGTCTTGATTCCACCATGCTAGGCTAGATTTATCTTGTGTTTGCTTAGATCTAATGAAACCTAGATGTTAATTATGTGTTGATTACTTGTTTATAGTTGTATTGGATGAATGATTTCAATGTTAGGCTTAAGAAAACTGGCAGATCTCCAAATGGTAACATGCTTGAATGTCTTAGGAAACATGAACCGATGTGTACTAGGTTTTATTGGTTGTATTTAATGCATGAGTAAATTATAATGATCCCATGTTAGGAGCTTCTTAGCCGGCTCGACATAGGAGTGAAGTAGGCATTCATAGGATTGGGGAGTTAAGTACGCCACCCCATGAATGGTATTAAGGAATACAATCCGTCATCCACGCAACTATAATAAGTAATTAACGTGTAAAAGATATCTAGGGAGTAATGAAATCTAAGTAAACACATTTCTCCACTTATTGCTCACAACCTTAGTTTAATTTAGTTTTATTTTCATTTTTAGTTTTTTATTTTGATTGCATCTTTAGTATTTGGTTAGTTGACTAGCAACTAATTCCGCCCTAATCCTTCAAACCCGAGATATTTACTTGCTTTCTAAAAAATATAAAAATACAAAAAGAATCATCCCTCATCTCTAGAATTAGTATTTAGGTTTTCTAATCCTAGCGACACTATTCCTAGCTGAACAATCAATCCCCCGGTACTTGTCACTATACTATACTACAACGATCAGGTACACTGCGTGGTGGGGGTTGTAAGCTTCTCAAGATCCCTTGAGAGGTAAAGCCTGGTGCAATCCCTACGTACCAACCTCGATGTAGCATATAAATGGTTAAACATTAAAACATTAAGCTTCCCCTGAAATCCATATGTTACCATTTGAAAAATGTAGACTCTATGTAATGATCACTAATGAAGAAAACTAAGTATAACGAACTTGATACTGAAGTAGAACAACCCAAACTTGTGTCTTATGTCTTGTACTAACCACGTGACTCCAAACTTATATGAAACAACAAATATAAGTAGACCACAATCTCTTGACAAAATCCTCATCTTTAATGAGACACTGAGCACTACAATGTAACTCCTTTAAGTGATAGTTAGCTAGGTCTTCATCCATCCACCCCTTGACTTATGAAAACTAGATTTTGACAAGTCTTCGTGACAACCATAAAGCACGAAAAGTTATCTTCAAAGTGTAACACCCACTTTGAGATATGATAAGAACACAATCTCAAAAAATTCCACTTCAACGTCAAATAAGTGATAAATAATCTTTCTTCGTAATCAATTTAGAACAAATAAAAACAAGCCTTTTAAATCTGTAAAGAACCAATTAATCAAAACCAATACTACTCTTGTGTGCATGTAACCATACGAGCTTCCCCTCACTTGTAACTTATATCAAAAATCACAAATAGCAATGAAAATCATGAAGCCCAAACACCAAACATTCTTCTGTGTGTGTGTCTCTCAAACCAATCAACATCGTTCAATTCGTACCACATAATTTGTTTGCCTTCAAAACCATCTTAAACTGCCTTTGTTATTTTCATGTTATCCCACAACCACTACACAACACCTTTGTCAACATCATTTGTACATCTTCGACCAATCAAGCAGCAGTGATAACATAGGTGAGTAGTGGAAACTTTTTAACGAGCAGTGGTAAATGTATACATGAGCAGTGGTAAAGATTACGCATAGCAGTGGTAATGTAGAACGATAAGTGGAAACGAATTAGGCAGCAGTGGAAACCTTTTACGTGTAGCAGTGGGAACGAACAACTTGCAGTGGAAACGAATAAGGTTAGCAGTGGGAACATTTAAAGGTAGCAGTTTAATGAATTTTCAAATAACATAAACCAGTACCAATTCATGACAAACCCATGTGAGGAATTTAATCTGTACGAGGTTTTATCAAATCAACAGTTATCCCCACGCTCAGACATCTCTAACCAATGACTTCACAAGTTGTCACCGACCTACTTTTAATTTGTCACTGACCCATGTTTGTTTAAGTACGAGGTTACAAACAATTAATAAATCAATGTATACTACAACCCTTTAATCAATATGAAGATCACACGCCTTAACTAACATAGGATAAATCAATAACATGCATCAACCAAGCTATTAATTAGTACGAGGTTATGAAAACAATTTACACCGGATGACAAATTCCATATAATATATTCTGAATCTGATAGCATGTTCACCAATCAATAACATAATAATAATGACCCATCTAATTAATGAAAGTTGAAGTACGAGGTAATAGACATACAATAACATCTTAAAATATAGTATCCTTAGTCCCACGTGAAGACACCAAGCTCTATGTTTATCCAATAACCAATCGTATACTTGCACCAGATGACGAAGCATCTCCATCACGATATAGAAGTACACCAGCATGCATAAACCCTCCTTGTCAGTAGCATCAACACAAATCAAATACTGAAACATCCTATTCGAACAGTTTAGGGTTATAAAACAGAAACCCTAAAAGATTTTTGTGTATACTTCCAAAACAATCAACAACAGAAGATCCAATATTCGACTCCAAAGTCACATCAGTTCAAAACCAAAAGCGTCACAGGTGAACCGTAAACTCAACTAGGGTTTATAACACATTAAAGCACAATAAACACTCCAACAGACTTCCATGAGTGTATAATCGACTACAAATAACATATAAACAACTTCCATGATGAGTTTAGAGCAAGGATGTACGAATTCAAAGAAGTTGAATCAAGAAAACCCTAAAATTTTGAAAAATTATACCTCTCTCTGTAGCAGTTTTCGAGAATTTTTATCTTTTTATTGGATGCTCAGATTGAAGATCCCTCAAGTGGAACTCTTCCTTGACATGTAAAGAACCTCCAGTAAAATTTTCAGCAAGATCCAACGGTTAACGAAGGAGATATCGCGCCTTGAAAACTGACCTGCAGTGAGTTACGAAAATCGAACCAAATTCGAATTTTTCTTCTTTTCTTCGTTCTTCGACAAACCAAACCTTGTAAGTCCAATATATCAAGAGCCCCCGCTCTGATACCACATGTAAGAAACTAAGTAACGTGATAATAAAGATAGTTTCTATGACCGTTTTGGCTCAAGACTGATTAAGTCTTAATCTAGGAATAATAATGTTCACATGATAAAACATAGCGGAATAAGAAAAATATTATAAACAAGGTTTCTCGTCATCATCTCTACTCTAACATACACCGAAGCCCCAATGCTACATGATCAAGATCGTTGAAGCTTAACACTAATTACCCTAGATGTTTTCCCATAAAACGTCTCTACACACACACACCTTTCTAGGTTTACATTGTGACACACATGTTAAACCTATTCCCTGTATCTCTTTATATAATAGAGATACTAGGGTTACAAAATACTACGAAGGACTATATTGAAATAACTTCTTTGTAAAGCAAGTCCTTTGTCTTTTGCATTCTTCACTTTATCTTCTTTAGTCCTTCATCTTTCAAATATTGAATAAGTATATATATCTTGCATAAACACTAATCCTCCTGTCACTAATTGGGGTTTAAAATATTGAATAAGTATATATCTTTCAAACACTCTTCTTTTCATTTACTTTCTTAATTTCTTAGTATATCTTCATCCATTTTCAGTTGTGTATTTTATTTTATATTTCCAGAAAGCCCTAAACAATCCCAATTTTCTAACTTATTCACCCTTTCCATAATCACTAATCCTCTTGTCACTATTTGTGGTTAAAAATATTAAATAGATATATCTCATTCTAATGTTTTTCTTTTCGTTTACTTTCTCTCTTATTAAATGTTCCTCCATTTTGAGTTTTGTAGTATTTTGTATATTGCAAGAAAGCACTAAACGATCCCAAGGTTATAACTTGTTCACCCGTTCTATAATCACTAAACCTCCTGCCACTAATTATGGTAAAAAAATATTGAATATTTATATCTATTTCTAGTACTTTACTTTTCATTTAATTTCTTTATCTATAACTCCCCCTCCGTTTTGAGTTGTGTTTTCTATTTCATATGACTGAAAAGCCCTAAATGTTCCCGACATTGTAACTTGTCCACCCGTTCAATAATCTCTAATCCTTCTGTCACTAATTGTGGTATAAAAATATTGAATAAGTATCTCTTTTTCTAGCCCCCTTCTTTTCATTACCTTTCTTTCTCTATAATTCTTCATTCATTTTGAGTTGTGTAATATATTTTATATTGCTAAAATGCCCTAAATGATCCAAAAATTATAGCTTGTTCACCCGTTCCATAATCACTAATCATATTATCTTTAATTGTCATTTTAAATAGTGAATAATTATGTGTCTTTCTACCACACTTCCTCATGTTTACTTTTTAACTTCTTTGAAGTTCTTTATCCATTTAGAGGTGTGTATTTTATTTTATATTCCCAGAAAGCTGTAACACCCCCAAAATACCGCAGCGGAAGACTGTGTCATAGGGGTGCTACTTCATAATACAAAGTACAAGTTATAGAAAATGAACTCTAAATGAGACGTTTTGAAAAGTTACCATTCGATTAAAGAATTCAAAGTTACAAACATGAGATTCCAAAGTATGATACATAAATGTATACAAAATGTTTTGAATGGTAAATGATAAAAGCGTAAGTCTTCAGAATATGCAGCTTGACTCTAAGTTCCACGCACTAGCTATCGCCTTACTAACCTGACTGTGTTCATAGAGTTTGTCTTAAAACAGTTGAAAAGCCTCAAAAGAATGTTCACATAGCAAAGGCATTGTGAATCCACTCAGTTGCAAGTCCCGCCATAAGAGACTTGTAACCTGTGTGTTCACAACCCACTGCTAACATATAGTATAATAAAGACATGTATAAGTTCATCAAAACAGTTAAGCAATTAGTAGTGAGTCTCTACTTCATCTCCGAAGACCTCACTTGGGAGCCAATTCCCAAAGATAAAAGTTTACTGGGAGCCACTTCCCAAAGACAACTGGGAGCCACTTCCCAAAGACAACTGGGAGCCACTTCCCAAAGATAAGTACTAGCTACTAAATAGAATAACGCAATTAAGTATAACACAGTCATGTATGTATGCAATCAAGTATAACACAGTCAAGTATAAATGTTTTGAGTATTTGTACAAGTAAGCAAGTAGTTGAGCATGTATCCCCCCCAAGAGTTAAAACAAGTATGAAAAGAGTAGGGGCTATGACTCACCTTAAGCTTATGTAATGAGAAATGATAGTGGTAGTCGAATCGCAAAAGTCTCTAAGAGCATCCTATAATAGAACGTTGCGAATTAGGTTGGAGTAACGTCTAAGAATGCGAAGAATTGCCTATATATGTCTTGCATATAGTTCATGATGTAGTACTTAGTATATAGTGTAAGTCTTTGAATATAAATGGTTTATGAAACATGTATAGGTTGTAAATCTCTTACTACCGTTCGGGCCGACATAATTCAGAAGTCATGAAGTAAACGTTCGAGGAGCCAGGACACTTTAATTCGTAAATCCACAACTCATCTCGACGGCTTACTTAACGAACTCCTCACATGAGGCTCCCTACTATTGTAGTATTTGATAACATATATATATATATATATATATATATAAGCTTTTTGATCTTTAAGAGTTATATGGTCTTTAGCCGTGGCTTTGCCGTGACCTTGGTCATTGTTACCATGGTCTTGAGACTCAACCTTGGCTTTAGCCATGGTTGTGGTCTTGGCTTTAGGTCATTAGACGTCTTGGTCTCATCTAATAATAACCATTATATAGTTACTTTGGTCTAAAAATGGGCTGTTAAGAATTTGAAGAAAATTATCACTCAGAAAGCGTTTTCAGGGCTCGAGCTTCTTTGTTCCTGAACGAAAACGTCGTTCCGGACAACTTTCGTGTTTTAACTTTTTGATGAATCGGACCAGAAGTGGGACTTTCAAAATGGACAGAACCTTAACAGGTTGTTTTGGCAGTTTTGCCGTTTTGGTTTCGCTAGCTTCAAATGGTCATAACTTTTGACTCGTGTACTCGTTTTAGGTGATTCAAATTGCTATGTTTTCCTTTTTAAGTAATCTATAACAGTAAGTAAGTGTTTCATATCATGGTTACTTTATTTTGGTCGTGGTTATCAATATAAGTCACTAGTTTCCTTGTTTGAATAACATAGGTTAACATATGTATACCAATACTTGTTTTATCCATTTTTAAACATCATGAACACAATACAAAGACCATATATAGCATGAAAGAAACATAATAAGCATGAAAATGATATTGAGCAAGAGGTATGTTAGGGTTTGCTTACAACTTTTGGCTTTCTAAAGAAAGGAAGTCAAGTATGAAACTAGGACACTAAACCTATGCTTGTAAACCCTTCACTTTAGCAACCCTTCTACCCTTGTATTCTTGAATGATTTGTGATGAAGGTTTAGGTGACTTGAGTGGATCTAAACTCAAGAGAATCACCAAAGGTTTCTAGGGTTTGGAAGTAGTTTGATGAATCAAAACTAAACTAGGGTTTCTATGTTGATGTTGCACTTGATTTCTTGAGATAATACTTGAAGTATAAGATCAAATGAAGAGAGCATGTGTTGTTTAAGGTGGTGAACGACTTAGAGAGATGGGGAGGGCTTTTATAGTGAGTTGAGGAGGTTAGGAAGGTGCTAGTAAGTTGCCTAAACTTGGAGACCAAGATGTACACATGTTATGATCTAGTGAACCCTTGGTGACCAAGTTTGCTTAATATACAAGTATCCTAAAGTCCAAGGCTTATCACCAAGCCACCAAGGCTTGGTGAATCATCATATACACGTTCATATGATGGGAGGAGTGACTAGGTACTTAAACTTGGTATTATCTAGCTTACGGAGTGAGTTTTGGTACCGGTAATCGCTAACGGTAAGTCATTAAGTCATGAAACTTAAAATCGGGTATCCTAAAAATATGAAACTTATAAATATGTTAGAACTTATTAATATAACCTATCTTAGCACATTTAATGAGTGACAAGTTCTATCGGGTTGCTTAAACGCTGCTAAAACTGGAAACGCGGGTCTAAAACGCGTAATTCGCGTAAAACGCTGAACTGAAAAACGTAAAATTCCAAAACTTTTGGAATTGTTCTAAAATGAGAGAAAATCATATTTCTATTGTTTATAATGTTTTATGGACATATCGGGATGCTGGAATGACGTTTAAACCTAAAAGTAAATCTCGGACACGGCTTTGTGATTTTTGCAGAAATGATCCGACGAGCGTCAAACTCTCGGATTATCGTTAAAATAGTTTAACTTACGAGAATATGAAATAAAAATTTCTGAGATGAATAGTGAAAAGTGAATAGTGAAATTTTCGGGAATAAAAGTTAACCTGAAATTGCGAATTGTTACAAAAGCTGTAAGCGATCCCAATGTTGTAACTTGTTTACCCGTTCCAAAATGACTAATCCTTCTGTCACTAATTGTGTTTTAAATCATTATATTTGTATATCTGTTTCTAACACTTTTCTTTTCATTTACTTTCATTCTATGCAACTCGCCATTCATTTTAAGTTGTGTAGTCTATTTTATATTGGTAGAAAGTCCAAAACGAACCCAACATTGTAACCAATTCCCCATTGGATATTCACTAATCCTCATATCATTAATTGTTGTATAAAATATCAAATATGTATATCTCTTTCTAGCACTCTCCTTTTCAATTACTTTCTTTCACTGTAACTCTCCCACGTTTTAAGTTGCATAGTCTATTTTATATTGCTAGAATGCCCTAAATGATCCCAACATTGTAACTTGTTTACCCATTCCATAATCATTAAACATTATGTCACTAATTGGGGTAAATAATATTTAATATATTTATCTCTTTCTAGTACTCTTCTTTTCATTTACTTTATTTCTTTGTAACTCCCTCTATGTTTTGAGTTGTTTTGTCTGTTTCATAATACTAGAAATCCCTAAATGATCCCAATTTTGTAAATTGTTCACCCGTTCCATAATCACTAATCCTCCTATCACTAATTGTGGTATAAAAATAGAATAAATGTCTCCCTTTCTAGTCCTCTTTTTGTCATTTTATATCTTTCTTTGTAACTCTCCCTCCGTTTTGACTTGTGAAATATATTTTATATTGATGGAAAGCTCTAAATGATCCCAACTTTGTAGCTTGTTCAACCATTGCATAAACACTAATCCTCCTGTCACTAATTGGGGTTTAAAATATTGAATAAGTATATATCTTTCAAACACTCTTCTTTTCATTTACTTTCTTAATTTCTTTGTATATCTTCATCCATTTTCAGTTGTGTATTTTATTTTATATTGCCAGAAAGCCCTAAACAATCCCAAATTTCTAACTTATTCACCCTTTCCATAATCACGAATCCTCTTGTCACTAATTGTGGTTAAAAATATTAAATAGATATATCTCATTCTAATGCTTTTCTTTTCGTTTACTTTCCCTCTTATTAAATGTTCCTCCATTTTAAGTTTTGTAGTATTTTGTATATTGCAAGAAAGCACTAAACGATCCCAAGGTTATAACTTGTTCACCCGTTCTATAATCACTAAACCTCCTGCAACTAATTATGGTAAAAAAATATTGAATATTTATATCTATTTCTAGTACTTTACTTTTCATTTAATTTCTTTATCTATAACTCCCCCTCCGTTTTGAGTTGTGTTTTCTATTTCATATGACTGAAAAGCCCTAAATGTTCCCGACATTGTAACTTGTCCACCCGTTCAATAATCTCTAATCCTTCTGTCACTAATTGTGGTATAAAAATATTGAATAAGTATCTCTTTTTCTAGCCCCCTTCTTTTCATTACCTTTCTTTCTCTATAATTCTTCATTCATTTTGAGTTGTGTAATATATTTTATATTGCTGAAAAGCCCTAAATGATCCAAAAATTATAGCTTGTTCACCCGTTCCATAATCACTAATCATATTGTGTTTAATTGTCATTTAAAATAGTGAATAATTATGTGTCTTTCTACCACACTTCCTCATGTTTACTTTTTAACTTCTTTGAAACTCTTTATCCATTTAGAGGTGTGTATGTTATTTTATATTCCCAGAAAGTTGTAAGCGATCCAAATGTTGTAACTTGTTTACCCGTTCCAAAATGATTAATCCTTCTGTCACTAATTATGTTTTAAATCATTATATTTGTATATCTGTTTCTAACACTTTTCTTTTCGTTTACTTTCATTCTATGCAACTCGCCATTCATTTTAAGTTGTGTAGTCTATTTTATGTTGGTAGAAAGTCCAAAACGAACCCAACATTGTAGGGATCTATTCCTTGATAGATCACGAGCCAATGGATCGTTAGCCAACTAATGTAATCACTAGCTAGACTAAGTTAGATAATCTCTGTGAATTTGTAATTATGCGGAATATAAAAACAAACGTATACTAAAACTTGACTGTAACAATTCGCAATTTCAGGTTAACTTTTATTCCCGAAAATTTCACTATTCAGTTTTTACTATTCACTTTTTACTACTCAATTTTTACTATTCACTTTTACTATTCACATCCAAAATTTTTATTTCATATTCTTGTAAGTTAAACTATTTTAATGATAATCCGAGAATTTCACACTCGTCGGATCATTTCTGCAAAAATCACGAAGCCGTGTCCGAGATTTACTTTTAGGTTTAAACGTCATTCCAGCATCCCGATATGTCCATAAAACACTATAAACAATAGAAATATGATTTTCTTTCATTTTAGGACAATTCCAAAAGTTTTGGAATTTTACGTTTTCCAGTTCAGCGTTTTACGCGAATTTCGCGTTTTAGACCCGCGTTTCCAGTTTTAGCAGCGTTTAAGCAACCCGATAGAACTTATCACTCATTAAATAGGCTAAGATAGGTTATATTAATAAGTTCTAACATATTTATAAATTTCATATTTTTAGGATACCCGATTTTAAGTTTCATGACTTAACGACTTACTGTTAGCGATTACCGGGACCAAAACTCACTCCGTAACATAGATAAGACCATGACTACTCATCTAGTCACCCCTTATCCCATATGAACGTGTATTACAAGCCTTGTTGGCTTGTGATAAGTCTTGAGGACTTTAGGTAGCAAACATGTGTAAAACTTCCTAAGTAAGCCTCCTAAATATCCTAAAAACTAACCTCCTTAAGGCACCTTCCTAACCTCCTCATCTTCATGCTATAAATACAAGCTTAATCCATTCTTTTCTCTTCATTCCAAACACCACACTTAGATCACAAAACCATGATCCTTTGATCTTCAATATACAAGTTACACTACAAAGTTCAAAGTCTTAGTATTCTCTACCTAGTTCTTAAGTTCGTTTGGTGATTCCATGGTTGAATTAGGAGCTACACAAGGTGATTAGGGGCTGTAGTTAAATGGTTTTCACAAGGTTTATATCAAGGCTAGCAAGGGTTACAAGAGTTGTGGTGAAGGGTTTACAAGCATAGGTTTAGTGTCCTGGTTCATACTTGACTTCCTTTCTTAATAGAAAGCCAAAAGTTGTAAGCAAACCCTAACATACTCCTTGCTTAATTATCATTTTCATGCTCTTTGTGTTCCTTTCATGCTATATATGTTCTTGTTATTGTGTTCATGATGTTTAAAAATGGATAAAACAAGTATTGGTATACATATGTTAACTTATGTCAAGTAAACAAGCAAACTAGTGATTTTTATGGAGAACCATGACCAAAATAGTATAACTATGATATTTGAAACTTGCTTACTGTTATAAAGGACTTCAAAAGGAAAACATAGCAATTTGAATCACCCAAAACGAGTACACGAGTCAAAAGTTATGGCCATAAGAAGTTAGCGACACCAAAACGCCGAAACTACCTATAACCTACTGTTTTGCATTCTGCCAATTTGAAAGTCACCCTTCTGCTCCGATTCATCAAAAATTTAAAACACGAAAGTTGTCCAGAACGCCGTTTTCGTTCAGGAACAAAGAAGATCGAGCCTTGAAAACACTTTCTGAGTGATAATTTTCTTCAAATTCTTAACAACCCATTTTTAGACCAAAGTAACTATATAATGGTTATAATTAGATGAGACCAAGAGGTCTAATGACCTAAAGCCAAGACCAAAACTATGGCTAAAGCCAAGGTTGAGTCTTAAGACCATGGTAACAATGACCAAGATCATGGCAAAGCCACGGCTAAAGACCATATAACTTTTAAAGATCAAAACTTATATATATGTTATCAAATACTACAATAGTAGGGAGCCTCATGTGAGGAGTTCATTAAGTAAGCCGTCGAGATGAGTTGTGGATTTACGAATTAAAGTGTCCTGGCTCCTCGAACGTTTACTCCATGACTTCTGAATTATGTCGGCCCGAACGGTAGTAAGAGATATACAAACTATACATGTTTCATAGACCACTTATATTCAACGACTTACACTATAAACTAAGTACTACATCATGAACATTATGCAAGACATATATAAGCAATTCTTCGTATTCTTAGACGTTACTCCAAACCTAAGTCGCAACGTTCTATTATAGGCTGCTCTTAGAGACTTTCGCGATTCGACTACCACTTTCAATTCTCATTACATAAGCTTAAGGTGAGTCATAGCCCCTACTCTTTTAATACTTGTTTTAACTCTTTGGGGGAGATACATGCACAACTACTTGCTTACTTGTACAAATACTCTTAAACATTTATACTTGATTGTGTTATACTTGATTGGCATTATACTTGATTGCGTTATACATACTTGTTACACTATACTTGCTTAATTTAAATACAAGATTCGTATTTACATGCATACATAATACTCTATTCTGTCAGAGAGGTATTGGTAGTACTCATGGAAAGATGCCCCCCTACCCTTGTGTCTATACTTGACCTTGGATGACGTAGTACTATTTGGGAAGATGCCCCCGCCCTTGTGTCTATTCTTGACCTTGGGTGAATATAATCTGGTGCATTGTATAAACTAACTTTTAGCAGTGGGTTGTGGACACACAGGTTGCAAGTCTCTTATGGCGGGACTTGCAACTGAGTGGATTCTCAACGCCTTTGCTGTGTGAACATTCTTTTGAGGCTTTTTTAATTGTTTTAAGACAAACTCTATGAACTCACCAACCATTGTGTTGACACTTTAGCATGTTTATCTCAGGTTAGTAAGGCGATAGCTAGTGCGTGGAACTGAGAGTCAAGCTGCATATTCTGAAGACTTACGCTTTTATCATTTACTATTCAAAACATTTTGTATACATTTATGTATCATACTTTGGAATCTCATGTTTGTAACTTTGAATTCATTAATCGAATAGTAACTTTTCAAAACGTCTCATTTAGAGTTCGTTTTCTATAACTTGTACTTTGTATTATGAAGTAGCACCCCTATGACACAGTCTTCCACTGCGGTATTTTGGGGGTGTTACATTGATCCTCTATGGATCGATAAACTTTTACTAATAAAACTCGTACTAGAAACTTGTATCTATTACAATGACCTATGGTTCCTTGTATACTAGTAGAAACCCTAACCTTTCTTACAAGAAACGAATAATACTAAACCAATAAAAGATATTCTACATATCTTTTCTTAAAATACATAAAATATATCCACGGCTAAACACTATCCGTAGGATCTCTATACGTCCGCAGGAACTAGTCATCAGCAGAAAGTCACTATGCCTTCCGCAGGAACCTGTCAGCAGTATTTGTCAGCAGTATCTTCAATAATTCCTTACAATCCTCCCCTAATCTTGAATTTGACACAGGTAAGTTCAAGATTTCTTGATAGACCGCCAATAACATAAAACCGAGGATGGAAGTGAACATCAGCAGCAAAGAATCTTCATAAGCAAAATCTCTATGATCAGCAACCAATTTAAAAAGCACCATTCTTTGCAGCAACACAAGACTAAATGTACATCAAAACATATAAGTTTCATACTATTCTCATCACATCCAGGTGTGTAAACTCCTGTGAGAGGTGAATCATTGAAAATAATGGATTTGATCTCTCTTTACCAATAGCCATCACTACTGGAGTAGCCAAGTGTTCAAAGGTACACTGATAACCACATGATTTTTAGCAAATCATCAGCTATAAACGGATTTGATATGTCTTTACCTGTAGCCGTTTGCTCAGGACTAGTCAATTATTGATGAATTATCATCTTGGTCAATTGAATACCAAATATGGTGTTCCAAAGCCTTTACCACAAGCCATATACATGTGGGCTAGCCAATTATTTGGAATCCATAAAGGAAAAATCCATGGTCAATTGACAACCATTTCAACTACTCAGCAACAAAGCATGGGTGAGTTGAAAACCCTATGATTTTGAGCAAACTATTACAGCTATCAACAGATTTGATGAGTCTTTACCAAAGTTGTACCCTTTGGACTAGCCAACTTTATGATGGAATAGTCAACATCAGGCAAGTTGATAACCAAACCTGCAGTCAATAGAGACAAAACTATACAACAAAAAGTTAGTTTTTTTTTTTTTTTTTTTTTTTTTTTTTTTTTTTTTTTTTTTAAAAAAAAAAACTAAAACAAATATACAAGAGAATACAATACCAAGATCAACTCATTGCAGATATGAATCCATTTGAATGCCATGCTTGGTTGCTTGTTCCTTCTTAGTCAAAATACTTCTTCTGATGAACCTTACCAATTGTTCAGCAAGATGAAGATCATTGGCAGTCATATCCAAAGGAACAGATAACTTTGTCTCCAGCATGAGATACATAACTTCTTTAGTGATAGGGTAGAGAACATCAGCCCAGCAATATAAGGTCTTCCCAGTGGTTGTGACAATCATGTGAACATTAGGTAAAGGAAAGAACTTCCAATAGTCAACCACCCATGTACTTTGACCTTTCCATGATTGAAACCTTATACCAGAATTACCTTTATAAGAATCACATAGAATCTGCAAATCACCCATCAAATACATCCCAATGTCATCAGGGGAATGAGTTTGATAATACTTGGTAACCCAATCATAAATTGAGAGAAGATCTTGTTTATCCACCATATGTAAAATCTGGCTTAGAAATAAGAATTGCTTGGTAGATCCATCTTGTCTGGTGATAACATTCACTTTTCCTCCACCAAGCTCAGAATCAACAAGTTCCCACTTTACAATTTTCTCCCATACAACAGGATCTTGACCATCATCAGAAGCATAATCAAGAAAGGTAGTACTATCATCTAAAGGAATATCTGTTGTAGCCTTCCTCTTGATAGCTTTAGTCTTTCTTCTGGTGCCAGTAGAAACAGGAATAGAAGGACCATCAGCAGGTTCTTCTTTAGGCACTTGATTGAAAAAATCAGCAGAAACATTTGTAAAATCATCATCATTAGACACTTCAATAGGTGCATCTTCTGAAACATCATTGGTAACATCATTTGGAGCTTCAGTAGTATCATGATGAGATTCAGCAGCATCATGATGAAAAGCAGCAGGAGTATCATTCATAGGAACATCAGAATTATCATCCTTCTGAGATAAAACTGAAGGAAATTGCACATTCTCCTGACCAACATGAACAGACCCAATAGACTCAGCAGGATGAGCAGCAGAATCTTGAAGCTTTGCTTTCTTAGCTTGAGGCTCATCCAAAATTCTTCCTCTAAACTCCAACACATCTTGAACCATTATACCAGAAGAATGATGATTGGAAATGATCTTGTCATAGTAGTAGGTCAACTGCTTATCTGAGAATCCCCAGACCCTCTGTTTAGTCCAGCCTAACCCAAACATAGAACATCCCTGATTCTTCACAAAAGTCCTCATATATTTCTTGATTTCATTCTTTGTCCAAGGTCTCTCCTTCTGATACTTAGCTCTAATCTCTGCCTCCTGTTGTTTCAACAGCTTTCCTCTTTCAACCATCATTTGAGCAAAATCAGGTTTATTCACTCCAAGAACAGATTCACCCAAATTAGGCTTGGAAGCAGCCTGTTCAGCCAAATTTTCCCATTGTGCAGCAGTAAGATTCTTAGCTATTTCATCAAGCTCCTTCTTTCTTTCAGCAGGCAAGGTTGTAGTGTATTGAGTTCCCATCTTATCCAAATCATCTTGAATTTTCCTAGCCAATGCTTCTGAAGCTTTCAAATCCAACTGAACTTTAGTGACTGCAGCATCCTCTTTAGCTTGTAAATGTGCTGCAACATTCTCACTAAGTTTTTCATTAGCCAGTTCCACCTTGGATTTCACTCTTGAAGGAATGTCTTGATCAATCAAAATAGACTTTCCTTTATCTTGCTTCTCAGTAGAAACAAAAATCTGATCAGAAGAATCATGAGGAAGCTCAGCTGGAATAGCTACTGATGGACCATGAGTGCCCACTTTTGGCAAAGTAGTAGGAAAAGATTCCCTGGTAGCTACATCAGCAGAAGTCTTCTTACTAAGATCACCAGCAGACTTCTTATCAGCAGAATGCTTCCTTCTGACATAATGAGCAACATCATCAGATGTCTTATCTCTGAAGCCCTTGGGAACACTAGCATCAGTAGTATGAGCAACATCAGCAGTTGGATCAAGAGATGGTTCAGGTCTGATGTCAGCACTCTGCTGAACACTCTCCAAAGTAGTAGCAGCAAGAAGTTCAAGACCTTCCAAGTCAATGTTGTCAGATGCTTTAGTAGAATCCTCATCTGTGTCATACACCACACCTTGTCTCTTTCTTTGCTTCAGCTTACCCTCCAACTTCTTAACTCTTCCAATTAAAGTCAGAACAGCACTGCTAAGATTCTTTTTGGTGAAGTTCAGATCATTCTCCAATTTGTCCACCTTTAATACATACCTGTTCAACAAAGCTGATACAGAAGTGAGAGTAATAGGACCTTCAGCTCCACCAACAGGGATATCTGTGGTATTGGGAGCATCATTGGTCCTATGAGGAGAATTATCTAAATTTACATCTATATCTACATGTACATTATCCTCAAATTGAGGTCTCAAAGGACTGAGTGAAGGAAGTCTTGTAAATTAGGGTGAGTTTACAGGTGGGTCAAAGCCTAAATTCTCATTGAGCTCATGCTCAGGAGAATTGAAATCCATTGGTGAGTGTACAGGTGTGGGTAGCCTGGGAGAGAGTGGAGACTGAACATCAGAAGCAACTGAAGCATTTGCATCAGGAGCATCTTCAGTTCTATCAGGAGAATCCTCTGGTGCATGAGCATCAGGGGAATCCTGACCACCAGCAGCTATATCAGCTGCATCTCCATCAAGGGGATTGCCCTCTGGGGCATCAGCAGCTGCATTAGCAGCTATTCCATCAGGAGCATTGCCACCGGGCAACATAGCAGGAAATAAGGGTCTTTGTTCACCATTAAAGTTAATTTTCATTTGAGAAAACAACTTTTTAGATAAACCCTTAACAGGCAAGTGAGTGGGGTCATTGGTCTGAATGTCCAAAATGATTTGAAGAAATCTAGGATACAGTAGATATTTAATTCAACGATGTGTAGGATCTCTTAAACCATTAGAGAAGATGATGTTACTACCAAACCTCCTAAGCCCAATCTTTATGTCCTACATTGTTACACACACAAAACATACGTGAAATTTACATGAAACAATATAAATCAGTATGCTAAATAAGTAAGACGATATGATGCTTACTTTACCACCATAATAAGTTGTAGCCCAATGTGCACGCGATGTGGAGGAAGTTGTGCTTTGTTGTGTGTGATTTTTGACACATTATATAGTTGATAAAATATTTGTAACTCATGGATGGGAAGGTAAAAAGACTAACCACTAATTGGTGTGTTTAATTTATGCATTCATGGCACCAAACACTTCATCTCCTATGTACTTATGCTTATGCATGACTATTAAATCAATGTACCAACACATGAAGCATCCAAATTTCACTTTCAATTCATGAGCCATTTATTATGACCACTTTTTATAAGGCTACTTAAGCTTTTAGTATATAAGATTACAAATAAATAATATTAAACTCGAAATAAAAACTACACCCAAAATTCCTAATTGATAAGTGAAGTTACTTTTTAACAAAGATAAGTGACGTTAACTAGTCACAATTGATAAATACATAACGACTATTAAACTATTTGGGCTAGAGAAAAGCAATTGGGCTGATGTCCAATCTTCGAAGTTCAAACAATTCAATTAGAACATAAAATCCATTAGACTATTTGACCTACCTAGAGGTGCAAAAAAATCGGTTTTTTTCGGTTTTCGGTTTTTTAATAACCAGTTATAAAAAAACCAGTTTTTCGAATAACCAGTTTCGGTTCGGTTTCGGTTTTTCGGAATCGGTTTTCTTCGGTTATAAATGTTCGGAATCAGTTTTTTTCGGTTTTAAATTTTCGGAATCGGTTTTTTTCGGTTTTTTACCGGTTCGCTTTTTTCGGTTAAAAATGTTTGGATTCGGATTTTTTATCGGTTGTTTACCGGTTCGTTTTTTTCGGTTCATTTTTTTCCGGAATTTTACTAAAAGCTTCGAACATTTATTTAATAAAATTGTAAATTATCAAACATATAATTAAACAATATTCTCATAACTTTTATTTAAACAATACAATTATACAATCATAACTTTTATTTAAACAATACAATTATACAACAAAAAAATACAATCATAACTTTTATTTATACAATACAATCATAACTTTTATTTAAACAATACAATCATAAAAACATATAAATACTAATACATTTTGCGAGCTTCGGCATGGCCATCACCCGAAAACATATTAGTGTAATCAAGTATATCGAGCTTCGGCATTGCCATCACCCGTTATACTCAACTAGTCACTCAAGTCGTCATCAAGATCATTTTCTTCCAAAAAATCTTGTACATCTAAATCTTCAACTTCAAATTCTTCAAACTCACCTTCATCTAATTCGCCTTCGGTATTCGTAGTCGAAGACGAAGGTGATATCCCCGCTTCTTCTTCTTCTCTTATTATACCTTCTTCAACATCTTCATTTATTATTGGATCATCCAACGACGATTCATGTTGTATCCTATCTACTCCGTCCAAATAATCTTTCAAACATACACATACTTCCACGGATTCGCATGTTAGTCTTGTCCTTCTATCCGATATAATTCGACCACTAACCGAAAAGGCCGATTCGGAAGCTACCGTCGAAGTTTGGACCGCTAATAAGTCACGAGCCATAGCGGATAAAACCGGATATTGGATTTCCCTTTCTTTCCACCAAGCCAAAATGTCAAAGTTTGCAAACTCATTTGATGCATTATCTAGTGAAATCGTAAAAACTTTATCATCTAAATTATATTCAATTAAAGTGTCATGCAAAATTTTTCTTAAATTACATCCCGTATGAGGATAACCAAATATTTTAAAAGCGATTGTCCGTTTCATTAATAACCAAGGTTCGGGATTAAACCAATGAGCCGTAACGGCGAGATAAGAATTTCCCGTACCATGTGGTGCGGTCCAAGTATCCGTAGTTATAGAAACACCATATTTATAATTACGAAAACCTTCAATTATTTCTTTTTTAGCCGTTTTCCATAATTTAAAAGCATCACTTCTAAGAGTAGTACGACTTACATGTTGATACCGCGGTTGTAGCCTCCTTTTGATGATCTCCGTAAGCTTGACGTTGTCGAAGTGGTTAAATGGAAGCCCTTGTTGAATGACAAACTTCGTAAAATCAAGTCGAAGCGCATCCGCATCATATATAAAAACTTGACCATCCGCACCAATAGTAGCTTGCGAACTAGTATTTTGATCCGCCTTACAACTACCAATATGATTCCTAAGTGTAGAGTTAGACCCGGTGCTATAAAAATGACCACATTTCCGGCAACGCGCCTTTACATTACCATCTTTCATAACACACATATCGAAATTAGACCACACATCACCTTTTCGGGTAGTTGATCTAACAAGTTCAACATCATCATTTGTGTAATGTTTTCGGACATTGCTAGTAGCAACGGAGGGAGTAGTGGAAGCTTGTTGTGATTGTGAGTTTTCCATTATAGCGAAAATGCGAAATAGCGATTTTTGAGCGTTTTTGAGAGATTAGAGAAAGAAATGAGATTGTTTTTGATGTGTTTTCAACCCTAACACATTACCTCTATTTATAGTGCCTTAAAACTCCCCAAAACCCTCAAAAAATTCAAAAAAAACGGTCATATGGCTACTAGCCGTTTGGCCTCGGTATTTTAAAAAAAAACCGGAAAAAACCGGTTAAAACCGGTTAAATCCGGTTTTTTTTCAAACGGCTACTTTTTTTTTTTTTTTTTTTTAAAACGGTTATATTTTTTGAAAAAAACCGGTTAAAACCGGTTAAATCCGGTTTTTTTCAAACGGCTACCTTTTTTTTTTTTTTTTTTTTAAACGCTTATATTTTTTTGAAAAAATCCGGTTAAAACCGGTTAAATCCGGTTTTTTTCAAACGGTAACATTTTTTACTTTTTTTTTTTTTTTTTTATATTAAAAACAATAAAACCGGTTAAAACCGGTTTTATTTTAAAACCGGATAAAACCGGATAAAAAACCGGAAAAAACCGGTATATTATGAAAACTCATAACCGGTCTAACCGGTTCGGTTTTAGAAAACCGGACCGGTTTTTTATAAAACCGGTTTTGTGAAAACCGGTCACCGGTTTAACTACCGGTTTAAAAAAAAACCGGTCACCGGTTTGCACCTCTAGACCTACCTATTTCCTTTTACATTATCCTCTCTTTATTTTGAACAATGGTAACTTAGATTAAGGTATGTACTCATATTTTTTCAGTGTTTTAAAGGGTATGCACTTTTTTTTTTTTTTTTGTAACATGGGTTTCCGACTCGACATTACGAGCCGACTAATCCCACGGCGACTACCCTTTTGGATAGCCCGGAGTCGGCGCATGTGAACCTCCGTGGCCACAAGGGAATTAATTTTCTCCCCGTTGGATTCGAACCCTTGACCTCCTCTTTGGAAAATGAGAATTTCATTTTTTTTGAAAATTGTTGGAAAAAAGTGCGACTAAACGCGTTTTCTGTTTTTTTATTTTCTTATGAAAAATTTCTTGGAAAAATGAAGAATTTCTCTACAACTAAACGCACCCCTAGGTGCCGTTTAGTTGTAGAAAAATTTTCCACTTTTTCCATTTCTAAATTCATTGAGAATGGAATGATTTTTCTTCTCTAGAGAAGAGTTGGGAGTTTTGAAAACCCGTTTAGTTGGAGTTAGTGCCGTTTAGTTGTAGAAAAATTTTCCACTTTTTCCATTTCTAAATTCATTGAGAATGGAATGATTTTTCTTCTCTAGAGAAGAGTTGGGAGTTTTGAAAACCCGTTTAGTTGGAGTTATATTTTTCTTTTTTAAAAATGATAAGAATATTACCTCAAATTGCGACGGTGTCAGCGACGGCGGGCGGTGGCGGCGACGGTCGGCGGTGGAGGATGACTCGTGAGATTAGGGGTAGAATAGTGTATGTGTTTTTTTTAGAGTTGAGAAAAAATGAGAAAGAAAAAAGTGAGAATGGTAAAATGGGCTTTTCAATTTCTTAGTTAAAATTTAGAAAATGAGAATTTCATTTTTTTTTTTTGAAAATTGGAAAAAAGTGCAACTAAACGCGTTTTCGGTTTTTTCATTTTCTTATAAAAAATTTCTTGGAATGGAGAATTTCTCAACTAAACGCACCCCTATTCTACCATTCTCACTTTTTTCTTTCTTATTTTTTTTCTCAACTAAAAAAAAAACACATACACCATTCTACACATAATCTCTCGTGTCATCTTCCACCGTCGACCATCGCCGCCACCATCGCAATTTGAGGTAATTTTCTTATCATTTTTAAAAAAGAAAAATATAACTACAACTAAGCGCGTTTTCAAAATTTTTAACTCTTCTCTAGAGAAAAAAAAAAAAACATTCTTTTCTCAAGGAATTTATAGATGGAAAAATTGAGAAATTTTTCTACCAACTAAACGGCCCATTAGTTTGCTAATAATTTTGTTTTCACTTTTTCATACCGGAAAAGCTTTATCATTTGATGCACCTAGAATAAGAAGAGTTAACTTATATAGAACGAATCAATTGGTCGTCTCTAACACGCGCACACACATCTTTGGTGTTAGACCGTATCCTATACTCTATAGCTAGCTATCTAGAAAGGTACTTTAGGTTCACATGTGTAGATGCGCAAACCCAATCACACGTTGTTATAAAAACAATCTCAAAGTCGTATAAACTTACTGCGCTAATATTACCAATCAGTTCTAGAATGAAAACTCAATAGAGCTTATATGCTACGCTTAGTGAGATTCTTTTTTTGATCCGTATGGATCTTAGCAACATCTTTAGGAGAGATCGGCATCACCCTAGACAAGAATTATCAATCCCTCGTACATGAGGCTCGTGTAGAATTAAACGATGTGAAACGACATCAACTCCGAACCAGGACTAAAGCTACCGGCTAGTGCTTTGTTAAAACTGAACAAGACTTCTAACACTAAATATTTGGACATGGTATATATATAAAAAAAATCAGATAGTTTACACTAAATTATTATATATACTGAAAACCATTAGGGTGAATAGTAAAAACACTGTTTTGCACTGTTCATTGCCCATTTTTCGCTTTTAGACCCTGTGGTTATAGATCTATTGCAAAGTTAGTCCTTAACGCCCGTTAATATTGTACAGAAAAGCCTCTCAGGTTAACTTTTAATTTCGAAGTTAGTCCCTAAGGACTAACTTTGCAACATACTGACAATCTTAGGCCGTAAAAAATCATACTATTTTCATAAACACTTTTCGAAAATAGTACTTGCGGTTATCGACCTTTTGCAAATATAGTCCTTAATACCAAAAATAATTTTTTTACAACCGTTTCATTAAGAGTTTAGATTAAACAAAACATTCCCACAGCAACGCGTGGATACCCCACTCGTTAGAACTAAACATGATTTCTAACACAAAATTTTTGGACATAGTACATATTGGTCACGCTAACCTTCTGAAAAGGGAGGGCTTCACCAGGTTTGAGTCTGTGGGGCGGTGGGTTCAAATCCCGTTGATTAGTCGGCCAAAAAATCGGAAATCATGATTATTTAAAAAAAATATATTTATTATATTTAAAACTACATTAAGAAACATGACACTGATAACACAAATTTACAGGCATGGCGCATTTCAAAATAAACTAGATATTCTACGATATTTTACACTACACGAGAAAAAATTTCATGTGATTCACAAAAACACTAATAACCATCCTAGGTCCGCCCCTCTCAACCACAAAAAAACTATGCATACATATCTTAAGTTTTTTTTTCTATAAATTACGCATTTGATGACTCTCAAATATTAATTAGGGATACTACTAGTTTATATGTTTTAAATCATTGTGTTTCTTTAACTGATTGATGTAAGGGATGCCTAACTGTTGAAAAAATTCCGACAGACCTGATACGACAAATTTGTCGACTTACACGCAGAATTTGTCGACTTACACGCAGAATTTGTCGACTTACACACATCATCAGGTAAAAAGGGATTGATAAGTTGTTTATTTCCATAAATTAAGCAATATATAAAAAGCAGTTAAAATGAGTAATCCCAAACACCCGATGACTACATAGTTTTCAATTTAATTATGCTTGAATTTCCATAAACTAATTAGCTTGTGTATTAACCAGATCATTCAACAGCGTGCTACTCCTACCTTTTGCGTACATCAAAACATGGGTAAGTTGAAGCATTATTATCATATTATTGTATACTACCGTTGCATAGTGCGGGTACTATCCTATAGTTTATCTTAATTCTTGATCATGTAATATGTATTATTGTAGCTCCAGCAAATACAAGAAATCAAAAGAAAAAATCTACCGAGCCAAAAGGTTTTATTATATATATGCGATAAGATAGAGAAGAATCCGAAAGATGCCAAGAAATATTTTGAACCTGCAATAGCTACGGCAGTCAAATATGGGACTGTTGAGCTCATCGAGGAGTGCATATTAGCCTACCCAGGCTTAATCTGGTATGAATTCGACAAGTATAACTTGTTCCATTTAGCCATCAAAGAGCGTCAAGTACAAGTATACAATCTCGTGTACCAAATGTCCGAAAACAAAGCGTTTGTAGCGAGTGAGCTTCATGTAGATGAGAATGCTTTACATATTGCTGCAAAGTTGGCTCCATCTCATCGTCTAAGTACTATAACTAGTGCAGCTTTGCAGTTGCAGAGTGAACTTCAATGGTACAAGGTGATTATACTAATACCATTTAGACATAGCGTGACAACAGTTGTTGTCCCATAAAAAAGTTTTAAGGGGCAACAAAAGCTCAACCATCTACATTTTATATTGTAGTAAGTAGTGCACTTTGTTTTTGCTCTTAACAAATAGCATGCATTGTTATATGCAGGAAGTTGAGACTAATTTTGTAGAGCCTGAGCATGTAAAAGCTAAAAACAAAGATGGAAAAACCCCTTGGATGGTTTTTACGGATGAACATAAACACTTGCTTAAAGAGGGTGTTGAAAGTATTTCTTCATTATGACAAACAGCTGAACCTTCAGGGGGTTATTATGCAATTATTTTATAACTATATTTCTAACCATTTAATTTTGGGTGTTGTTTGTAAGATTTGTTTGTGCAGGGTTCAGTATGTAACTTCCTGGGCTATATAAAGCTCTTATCCTGCTAGGGTTTCTTCAGTCTTGCGATCTAATATTTTCTCTCAATAGTCTTTCATTATCATCTGATCAAGAAGTGTTTCTGGGTAGTTTACTTTGGTGTAGTAGATCATCTTGATCTCTGGTTTGGTTTTGTTTATAGGTTTGGTTTAGTGTGAGTTGCTGTATTCTATTGTTGCACCTGTTAGAGGGACAACAAGTGTTTCTTTGTAATTGTTTGGTTAGAACCTATGTTGGGGACTAAACTGCTGTGTATATTGTTATAATAAAAGATTATCACCAAGGGGTGGTTGGTTGGGTGATTACTAGCTTTGTTCTGTACCATTTTAACAGAGGGTCAACAATGGATGAAAGACACGGCAACTTCATGTACCGTGGTAGCAGCACTCATAGTCACAATCACATTTGCAGCTGCAATAACAGTCCCTGGTGGAAATAAAGACGAAGGGAAACCTGTATTCCTAAATGAAAGGGCATTTATGCTTTTCATGATATCAGACGCATTTGCATTATTTTCATCATCTACTTCATTGTTGATGTTTTTAGGAATACTTACTTCACGCTATGCAGAAATGGACTTCCTTCACGCCTTGCCAAAGAGATTGACAATTGGACTTGTATCCTTATTCTTGTCAATAGCGGCTACCATGATAGCATTTGGTGCAACTCTTGCACTTTTGCTTCATGATAAAGTTACATGGATTGCAGTTCCAGTTGTTTTGATAACAAGTATTCCTGTGGGTTTGTTTGGCTTTCTGCAATTTCGTCTACTTGTTGAGCTAGTCTGGTCCACTTATGGACCAAGCATTTTTGGCAAGCAGAGAAGTCGAATAATTTATTAAGCCCGTGTCAACTTATGTGTGTGTCGTGTGTCTTTGTAATAATAGATGTTGCCGTGCATTTTAGCCCAAATAATTCTGATGTTTTCTTTTGAAATGGCAGTTGTGCTTGAAATAATTTGTACTACACAGTTTCAGTTGTTGAACAATAAGTAAATTCAAATGTTTGTGATTTTTGTGACAAGAAAAGTAAGTATTTATATTCGAGTGATCACTGAGCAGGAACAAAACCACATGGATGCCAACATTGTGTATGTTGCTTATCTATAGTACATATAATACACAAAGCACTCTCTCTCTAAAATTTTCAGATTTACAAGAAATAATGCATGGTTTACAACCCTTTAATGCACCCAATTTTCATAATTACAACAAAGTAAGCATATTGTACAACAAAAATAAGCATAATATCATTTTCAGACCAAAATTCCATAATCACAACATTAATGCTATTAAAAACACCCCTTCACCAAAAATTACAACCATTTAAGCACAATGTACAATATAATTAAATAGCCAAATTAATGTCATCTCCTCAATCAAAAATTAATGTCATTTAAGCACAATGTACAACATTAATGCCATCTCTTCAATCAATTCGAGAATACCAAAGATTTTACCAGCCACAAAGGCAGAAGCCGAAAAGAAAAAAAAAAAAAAAAAAAAAACAAGTAGACAACCAAAATGAAAATCATGTAAAAAACAAAACTAATAGAGGTTACTTGATTTAAAAAAAAAATGTGACAATTTAATTTGGTCTTATCTAGATATTGATAGCTTCAGACGATAACTACATTCTAGAAATAAAAAGTTAATCTAAAAAGTAATACAAGTAACTTTATGAAATAAACTAAAAATACAAGGTTCGATCACGGTGGTCTTCAAGGTTCGATCGAACGTCCTCCTTTCGACTCAAAACTTTCCAGAAATGGTGGACTAGCCTCGATCTACGCGTAAATGGAAGAAAATGACTTGCCGGAATTTTGGCCGGAATCCGGTGACGGCGCCGGAACCCTAAAACTTTCCGATGGAGTGTTGTTAGAGAGAGAGTGTGTAAGAAATTGCGTGAGTGTGTGTGGGTGTGTGGTGTTATATAAAACCACATGTACTGAACTTGTCAAGAAGAGAAAAGAAGGAGGGCGGCGGTGTAACTTATGACAAGGGGTAAAAAGTGTAACTTTGGAAAATCTTTTCACTACTACAGAAAAGCCCATAAACACCCCTTAATTGAGACTGGTTCTACAAAAGCCAGTTCCTGTGGCACAAAACTAGTGAGTGTGGGAAGTAATAACCGGTCTTTATAACAAAAAACGTGCAGACACCGGTTTTCTTGGAAAACCCGGTCCCTATACGAACTCAAAGAAACCAGTTTCTTGTAAAAGATCAGTCTTTATATTTTTCATATATAGACACCGGTTGATGAAGCCTTCATTCTCCTTTGCATCTATATTTCGGAAAAAATTAAAACTCATTCTAAAGGCTAAAAAACTAAAACCCATTATACATGCTTCTTAGAAAGCTAAATATTCAAAATTTTGTTATGGTTACTATTAAAAAATGAGTCGAATGGAACATTACTCAAACAACACTTAAAGGAAGTGTCGCAATTTCAATAATTTCACCATAAAGCAACACTTATCTTCAACGGTTACAAACTTTATGCACTACTCCAATACAATTAAGAAGCTTGATATTTATTCGACCTTAACCAAAATACTCGGTTTGTAAGATTTGCAAGTTTTCGGCAAGTTTGACAATCGTTGACAAACCACTGTTGACCGATTTACACAAATCAGAAACGCTTAGGCGGCGAATTAATCGGCATTGTAGAACTATTTTTTGCTACAGTGTTAATATTAACTAATATTTTGTTGACAAAGGATCTAACTTTGATTAACGAGATGACTCAATTTTATCACTTAAGAAAATAGAACATTTCGAATGGTCTAATTTTAATTGCTCAAAATAACTTTTCACTATTTTGAAATCTTTTATTATATAAGATAAATGTTTTTACAAAAATAATACATTACCCTTTACCTTTTCATTATCCGCTAAGGGTGAGCATTCCGACCGTTTGGACCGGACCGACCAACAAAACCGACCGAAAACCGGACCGACTGAAGGACCAACAGTCCGGTCTCGGTCTAAGATTTTTCATTAATTCGGTCCTCTGTCCGGTCGGTCCGACCAAAAAACCGAAAAAACATGCCAAAATCTTGCCTAATTAAACCGGACCGACCGAAGACCGACCGGACGGAGACCAGACTGACCACATTTGGTCCGGTCTCGGTCTATGGTTTTTCCCAAAGTCGGTCTTCGGTCCGATCCGGTCTTGGCTGGTTCGGTCCGGTTTTTGGACCGTGATTACCCCTATTATCCGCATACATTTTGAAATTTCAATTAATTTTTTTTAAACATCTAAAATACGGTGCCCAATTGGGCGCGATTTAAAATTAGGGCAGTCATTTATCACTGGCATCCTAATCTAAAAAACCAGCCGCACATATTATCCAAATTACCCAATTCATTTGAACCCTTAATCCACCTAAAGTCTTTTCATCCATCATTCCATCTGCTTGGCAATTTCGAATTCAAGCCTTAAAGTAAGCTAGTTTCTTACCTTTTTATTGTAACATTATGTGATTTTTTTTGCACTATCATTTATATTAAGCGTCTTTGTTATAATAATGATTTTCGATACGGTATTTGGAAAAGTTAGGGTAGTTTATATTTAATTTTCGTACTTGTAAAATTACAGCCCGAAATTAGATGACTTCCTACTTTCGTAGGGCTTAAAAACGTAGAATTCTAGTAAGTTTAACATATGCAATTATGCATATGAAATCAGTAAAATTGATATGAATCTGTTATTTGTAAGAAATAAAAATAGGTTTACCCAATGTATCAATCTTGTTTGGAAAGATTTATGCTAAAATTTTACTAATGCTTGTTATTTGTAGATTCAGGGCATACCATATGACCTTTGGTAATCTTCTTTGACGGCCTTTGGGGGAGGATGGTAAACATCTCATGCACTCAGTTAATAACGTTTGTAAATATGAATGCGTTCTAACATACTACCATTTTTTGTTAGTTATTTTTGCAAATGTCGGTCGATTTTGTAGGACTAGTAATTAGAGATGTTTCGTATTAGAGATTACAGGCTCCAAATACCAAGCTTTGGCAAGTGGGTAAACCTGATGCACATTGTTTTTCAAAATTTATGAACTAAATATAGGCCTTAACTACAGAGTGTTATATTATCAAGCTACTTTTAGGTGGGGATCTTAAATATAGGCCTTAACTTCAGTGTTATATTATCATACAGAAGACATAAATTGGTGACATGTTCATACACTCACAAACATTTTGATATACAATTCATTTGTAACTAGTATGGATTAATGTTCAATGTGCTTTGGGGGTACTGCTAGCCTAAATTCCTAATCAAATTGTAATTAGATTATGTAGATTTTATGATGTTTTCAATTTGTATTTATGTATATGTCGTAGCATATGATCAAATTATTATTGTTATTTTAATAATCTTAGATGTTAATTTATATGTGTGGCTTCAGCTTGACAATACCCTTTAGTTTGTGTGTCACTCTTCATGCTAAATTTAGCCATATCTGATATGTGTACCACTTTTAGAGCCCAAGTGGAGTACATTGTACTTTTGAAGGTATGTTTTTATCCTTGTTAAGCTTTGATATAATTAATTTCTCATGCACATGTAATCTAATTGTTATGATCTTACTTTATCCATGGTAATAACATAACTTATTACAACTTCATATCTTTGTTTTTGTGATCATGCAGATAGAATGGTACCCTTTTTATCCAAGAATTATAATTTAAGGTTTGACTTGTAACGAAATATTATAGCTCAAGTTTTCAAATGGTAGAATTTAGATCAATGAGTTTATAATAATTTACTTCATGGATATTGTAGTTGGGGCTGTCGAGAGCACTAAGGAGGTTGAAGTAGACATACAAGCAGGTTGGTGGTGTGTGTTACGTCAATTTAACATATTAATAGCATAATGATATCTAGATATATATAGTATATGTTTGTGGGTGAAATTTAGCAAAGGCTTTACCATTTGTATCTTTTGTGCAGCTCATTCATTGTTAGGAAAATAAGACAATATATCTGGCAACTTGGCGAAAGAACGGTTGGAGGTTGTCGATAATTGTTTGATTCAATGGCCATGCATAATAAAGTATTGATTGAGTTCTTTTTGTGACAAGTGTTCTAACTATTACAAAGTTTTTTTTTTTTTTTTTTTTTTTTTTTTTTTTTTTTTTTTTAGCATGTAACTTACTTTGATTAATACCGGAGCATTTTTATGAACTATGTCTCAAAGTTGTTTGATTTGATCGGTTTAAAGTAATAACTTAAAGCTGTAATTACATATTCTAAATGATTCTAGATTTAATTGTAGTAGCATTTACCCTAAACTTATAACAGCTCATACGGAATTTATGAATACCTCGGCATTTTGGGAACAATTTTAATATTATTTTTTTAAAAAGAAATTGTCACCAAGACTGGTTTTGAAATAGTGACCAGTGTGTTTACTCTACAAAAAAAGGGATGTTTAATGTATTACAGAGACTGGTTCATAACAGAAAACAAGTTTCGATGATTCTATTAGAGACCGGTTACGAAACCGGTTTCTATATACTTTGAGTATAGAGATACCCCCTCACAGAGAGTTGTTCTAAAACCAGTCTCCTTGGGCCATTCTGACCGGTTTCTATTAAGTTTTTTGTAGTAGTGTTTAATAATAACCTTGTGGGCCCCATTTGACATAGCAAACAAACGTTTTAAAATACATGACTTTCGCCATTGATTCCGAAATAATTTTTCCAATAAAAACAAGTATAAACACGTATAACTTTCTCGGAGTAATTAATTTAAATAAATCGATTTGTTTCGTATATTCATTTGTGTGGTTATTGTTAAAGAAAAAAACATGTAATCGAACAACATTCGCTTGCTGTGAAATATAGTTACAGAGTACCCGCTGCCGCATCGCGCGGGCACCCTACTAGTAACCTTATAAAAGAGAAAGAAAAATGTACACCAAACTCCAAAGTAGAGGTGCAAAAAAATCGGTTTTTTTCGGTTTTCGGTTTTTTAATAACCAGTTATAAAAAAACCAGTTTTTCGAATAACCAGTTTCGGTTTTTCGGAATCGGTTTTCTTCGGTTATAAATGTTCGGAATCAGTTTTTTTCGGTTATAAATTTTCGGAATCGGTTTTTTTCGGTTTTTTACCGGTTCGCTTTTTTCGGTTAAAAATGTTCGGATTCGGATTTTTTATCGGTTGTTTACCTGTTCGTTTTTTTCGGTTCGTTTTTTTTCGGAATTTTACTAAAAGCTTCGAACATTTATTTAATAAAATTGTTAATTATCAAACATATAATTAAACAATATTCTCATAACTTTTATTTAAACAATACAATTATACAATCATAACTTTTATTTAAACAATACAATTATACAAAAAAAAATACAATCATAACTTTTATTTATACAATACAATCATAACTTTTATTTAAACAATACAATCATAAAAACATATAAATACTAATACATTTTGCGAGCTTCGGCATGGCCATCACCCGAAAACATATTAGTGTAATCAAGTATATCGAGCTTCGGCATTGCCATCACCCGTTATACTCAACTAGTCACTCAAGTCGTCATCAAGATCATTTTCTTCCAAAAAATCTTGTACATCTAAATCTTCAACTTCAAATTCTTCAAACTCACCTTCATCTAATTCGCCTTCGGTATTCGTAGTCGAAGACGAAGGTGATATCCCCGCTTCTTCTTCTTCTCTTATTATACTTTCTTCAACATCTTTATCTATTATTGGACCTTCCAACGACGATTCATGTTGTATCCTATCTAGTCCGTCCAAATAATCTTTCAAACATACACATACTTCCACGGATTCGCATGTTAGTCTTGTCCTTCTATCCGATATAATTCGACCACTAACCGAAAAGGCCGATTCGGAAGCTACCGTCGAAGCTTGGACCGCTAATAAGTCACGAGCCATAGCGGGTAAAACCGGATATTGGATTTCCCTTTCTTTCTACCAAGCCAAAATGTCAAAGTTTGCAAACTCATTGGGACTTAAAGTTCTTAAAAAGTTTGTAGCCATATATTGTCCCAATTCGCTTGTTGGGGCCGATGATCGTTGACGCCTTGTAGCGTCTTCAAATAAAAAATTATAAAGGTTTATATTAATGTCTCTTGTTTGGGACGATCCGGCCCGCATTTGGTCAACAATTGGGTTTTGTTGGTGACCATATTTTGTTGCATAAATGCCAAACAATTTTTGAAAATGATCGTTAAATCTAAAAATTTGAGATGTTATATAGTTGGGGTCTTCACCGTCTAACCCAAAAGATAAGTCTAAATTTTCCATTATTTTTGTTATTAAATAATCTACACCTCCAACATTTAAACATGGATTAAGTGCGGCGGAACAAGTAAAAACTAAAGGTAAACTAGCAAAATATTTTATAAATTTCTTTTTTATAATTTTAACCATTTTTCTAAACATTCGTGAAGGTGAGTTTTTTAAATCATATAATTTTTCCGTCATAGCATAAATTTGTTTTAAAACTAATGGGCTAGTTGGGTAATAAACACCCGATAATATAGTTGTTGCCTCTTTAAAAACTTGTAAAAACATAGTTAATTCATTTAGTCGATCCCAATCTTGGTCGTTTAGTATTATGTTGGACAAATTTTTATTAATAAGTTTTTGATTAAAAGCATGTAAAGTCGCAAGTTGTCGTAATATATTTTCAAACATCATGCAAGTAGAATTCCATCTAATATTAATATCAAGGCAAGGTCCTAGGGGTTTTTCATTACACATTATACAAAAACGTTTATAGTTTATTTGTCGTTCGTTGCTCGATTTATATATCAATACTAATAAACCCCTAAATTTCGTATATAAACTATCACATATTTTTAATGCCGCTTGTACGGATAAATTTATAACATGAGCAACACAACGGGAATGAAAAAAAGCACCATCTAAAATAGGTTTTACACGTAATTTTAACAAGTCCATAGCTCTAGTATTATTTGATGCATTATCTAGTGAAATCGTAAAAACTTTATCATCTAAATTATATTCAATTAAAGTGTCATGCAAAATGTTTCTTAAATTACATCCCGTATGAGGATAACCAAATATTTTAAAAGCGATTGTCCGTTTCATTAATAACCAAGATTCGGGATTAAACCAATGAGCCGTAACGGCGAGATAAGAATTTGCCGTACCATGTGGTGCGGCCCAAGTATCCGTAGTTATAGAAACACCATATTTATAATCACGAAAACCTTCAATTATTTCTTTTTTAGCCGTTTTCCTTAATTTAAAAGCATCACTTCTAAGAGTAGTACGACTTACATGTTGATACCGCGGTTGTAGCCTCCTTTTGATGATCTCCGTAAGCTTGACGTTGTCGAAGTGGTTGAATGGAAGCCCTTGTTGAATGACAAACTTCGTAAAATCAAGTCGAAGCGCATCCGCATCATATATAAAAACTTGACCATCCGCACCAATAGTAGCTTGCGAACTAGTATTTTGAACTGCCTTACAACTACCAACATGATTCCTAAGTGTAGAGTTAGACCCGGTGCTATAAAAATGCCCACATTTCCGGCAACGCGCCTTTACATTACCATCTTTCATAACACACATATCGAAATTAGACCACACATCACCTTTTCGGGTAGTTGCTCTAACAAGTTCAACATCATCATTTGTGTAATGTTGTTTTCGGACATTGCTAGTAGCAACGGAGGGAGTAGTGGAAGCTTGTTGTGATTGTGAGTTTTCCATTATAGCGATTTAGCGATTTTAGAGCGTTTTTGAGAGATTAGAGAAAGAAATGAGATTGTTTTTTATGTGTTTTCAACCCCAACTCATTACCTCTATTTATAGCGCCTTAAAATTCCCCAAAACCCTCAAAAATTTCAAAAAAAACGGCTATATTCATACTAGCCGTTTGGCTTGGTATTCTTTAAAAAAAACCGGAAAAAACCGGTTAAAACCGGTTTTTTTCAAACGGCTACTTTTTTTTTTTTTTTTTTTTTTTAAACGGTTGTATTTTTTGAAAAAAACCGGTTAAATCCGGTTTTTTTTCAAACGGTAACATTTTTTACTTTTTTTTTTTTATTAAAAACAAATAAAACCGGTTAAAACCGGTTTTATTTTAAAACCGGATAAAAAACCAGAAAAAACCGGTATATTATGAAAACTCATAACCGGTCTAACCGGTTCGGTTTTAGAAAACCGGACCGGTTTTTTATAAAACCGGTTTTGTGAAAACCGGTCACCTGTTTAACTACCGGTTAAAAAAAAACCGGTCGGGGACTTGCACCTCTACTCCAAAGTAAATAACAATGTGATTTGATTGGCCCAAAAGTTATCTAAACATAACAAAATGTGGGCTTATTCAAAGTTTGATTCGAAGGGCTTTTAGAAAGGCCCACTTCGAGTAATATTGAATATGTGAATCCCCGACATGTAATCTTAAGAAGCATATGCAAAGATATATAGCATACGAAACAAGTTGTCTATTGAACTTGCACTCAAATATGAACTCGATCAGACCATTATTCAAATAACCAATTTTAGAAGACTTTATGGATCCAAAAGAAACCAATTTTTTATTCAAATAACCAATTTTTGACATATTTTAATAAGGTTTTCGAACTATGACTATTTATAGGATCGAGGTCACCTGATACTATCCGCTTCAGGGTGCCATACCATCCAATCCGTAGCAGGACTGCGTAACGAATTTTGTCTATTGTACTAGTATTACATTTAATATCAACAAAACAAAACTTGAGAACTCGTAAGATTTTTGCGAGCATGAGATTTTAAAATAAGCTAGTTTATCGTGTAAGCTTTAATCACTGCATAATCTTATAAGAGTTTTTAAAAGATATTAAGCTACCTAAGAGTGGCTTTCGATAGATGCATGTTTGAGTTTTTGGTGTTACATTTATCTTTAATTTTGTGTATTTGTTAGTTTTGGTTTCTAATGTCATTTTATGCCTACAAGCTTCTACTAATCTACTCTAGCTCCAATTTATCAAACATATCTAAGATAAAGCTCCAGCTTCTGCTTTTGTTCGCATAACACACTATCACTCGTGAAGATTGTATATATATTCTTTTATCCAACTAAAGGAAATACAAGTGATCAAAACATTTTAGAAAAATTCCAAGTCCATTAAACCTCAATTTTTCACAGATGACAAAATTTTGATTTTTTATTTAGAAGGTTTTTAAACGTTGACTATTTTTAGAAAGGTCGCATGTTTTTATACGCTTGGTGGGTATCATCCAATCAGTAGCAACAAGCTAGGAATATTGTCAAATTCACATCTTTCTTTTATAAAAGCACAAATATAAATATGCATCATGCTTATTAAACAGTCCAACAATTAATGGCGTAACAAAATGGGCACTGGATGCCGTTTTAGGCTTAGCTAGTAGATTAGTATGAGTCTGGAAGTTTACGGGAACTACGTGGATTATTTTTGCTTTGTAGTGAATTTTTGGTCATGAATCTCGATTTTTCTGAAATGAGTTTGGTCCCTAAATTTTGTGTTGTATATTTTGTTTAGTTCGTTCATTGTATTATCCATGGATCTATCTACTAAAGTATAAATAAATAAGATATGTTCGAATAACTTAAACTAACATAACTCTTTTGAATACTTTTAGGATAAGGGTGGTGGCAACCTTGCGGTTTGCAAGGCTCGGCAAGGGTTGCCGATCGGCAAACACCATTGCCAATCATGCGGCAAACGAAAATCGGCGAGGCTTGCGGTAGTTTATACCGATTCGGCGAGAGACTATTTCCAAGAAAAATAGGAACGTTGCATTGAATATCCGGACGTTGGGGATGATTTCCAAAAAAAATAATAAAAAAATAAAAAAATAAAAAAAAATAAAATAAAATTCCCTTTAAAATCTCACAATTACAATTTAAATTACACATAATATTTCAAATATATTCCAAACATTCAAATCAATCTCTTTCAAAAAACAATATTAAAACGTAAGTGATTTTTACCGTTATACTAATATGGCTTTGTTACCGTTAGGCATGCAAAATTTTCCACTTAGTTTATCTAGAGTTCCAAACTTTTGGAGATGCGTATATACAATACAGATAAGGTTTTACATCATCAAAATTAAAATTATTGAGTGCTTCAGTATAATATAATAGATTGAAATCTACGATTGATATAACTATTGCTTCATCTATGGTCATATAGGTGTCCAAGCAACTGCTAAGGATTTCTATGAAGATAAGATACGTGTTCTTAAAGTGAACAAAGGAATAATGTACTTTTTAATTCGTCCAGAGTAACGTAAATGATTTGATATGATGCAAGAACGTGAAATCAAATCTTTTAAGATATTTTAATTGGATTAATAAAATAGTTCAATATTATCAAAAAAAAAAAAAAAAAAAAAAAAAAAAAAAAAAAAAAAAAAAAAAAAGTTAACTCGTTAGGCAATGAAAGTCAAAATTGAAACAATTTATCATCTAAATTTCATTCAGAAAATATGTATAAAAACATATGTCACGATTTTGGTAAAAATAAATAAATAAATAAATAAATAATATGTAATTAACAAATATTTAGTTATTAAATTTTAAATAAATTATACAGACTTAAGTAAAGTTATTAGTTTCATATTTTTTATACTTTTATAAATTTAATATATAACTCCTATAATTTATACCTCTGGGCTTATATTATTCATCTTTGTAATATTAAGTAATAATGTTAGAGAAAAGTTCATTTAGGGACTAGTTTTTTCTTACATACTAAGGGACAAATCCTCACCATCCATCAAATTTTATCTAAACCTAAGATTTAATATGAAAACCTAAATCATTTTTTATTTTTTTTCTTTATCTTTTTGTCTCTTTTTTATTCATTTTTTTAACATTTTTTTTTGCCTTTTTTTAATCACTTTTTTAGATCATTTTCTTTTTTGCTTTTTTTTAATCACGTTATTTTCAATCAAGGTTTATTATTTTTTTTTGAATCACATTTTTTTAGATCAAGTTTTTTTTTTTTTTTTTTTTTTTTTTTTAATATATATAAATTCACGTTTTTTTCACTTTATTACGTTTTCGTTCGTTTTTGTCTGTTTTCACATGTTTATATACGTTTTCAACCGTTTTTGTTCGTTTTCGTCTATTTTTTATGTTTTCGTCTGTTTTTAGACGTTTTCATCCTTTTTTATATGTTTTCGTCTGTTTTTTTACTTTTTCGTCTGTTTTCAGACGTTTTCGTTCGTTTTATACGTTTTCGTCTGTTTTTTTCCATTTTCGTCTGTTTTCATATGTTTTTGTCCGTTTCAGCAGTTTTTTATACGTTTTCAGACATTTTTGTTCGTTTTCATACGTTTTCAACCGTTTTTATACGTTTTCATCCGTTTTCAGTCGTTTTCGTCCGTTTTCATACACTTTTGTCAGCTTTCATAAGTTTATATACGTTTTCGTCCATTTTCATACGTTTTAGTTCGTTTTTACACGATTTTGTCCGTTTTATACGTTTTTGTCCGTTTTCATACGTTAACATTTGTTTTCGTCTATTTTCATACGTTTTCTTCACATACGTTTTCGTCCGTTTTGATACGTTTCCGTCCGTATTTTATACATTTTCAGATGTTTTCGTACGTTTTTCCTACATATTCGTATGTTTTCTTACGTTTTCGTCCATTTACATAGGTTTTCGTACGTTTTTTAATTTTTCCGGCCATTCTTAGACGTTTTCATACGTTTCGGAATATCAAAAGTGATATTCTGTGATACTCAAACGTTTTTGTCCATTTTTATACATTTTTGTCTTTTTTCAAACGTTTTTGTCCATTTTCATACATTTTCGGCAGTTTTTATACGTTTTTAGACGTCTCTATCCGTTTTTATTTGTTTTCGTATGTTTTTTTTTACATTTTCGTCTGTTTTCCGACGTTTTCGTCTGCTTTTATAAGTTTTCGCCCATTTTTAGACATTTTCATCTATTTTTATATGTTTTTTCATTCGTTTTTTTCCGTTATCATACGTTCATAAACGTTTTCGTCCGTTTTCAAACATTTTCGTCTGTTTTCATATGTTTTCAGCAGTTTTTATACGTTTTTGGCAGTTTTTATACGTTTTCATCAATTTTTCATACATTTTCATCCGTTTTCAGGCGTGTTTTTACGCTTTCATACGTATTCGTTCTTTTTCTTATGTATTTTTTAGTTTTTATACGTTTCTGAATATCACAATTGATATTCTTAATATCACAAGTGATTTTCTGTGATATTCAAAATATCACTTGTAATATTAACAATATCAATTGTGATATTCAGAAACGTATGAAAACGGAATAAAACATATGAAAACGAATGAAAACGTATGAAATTAAAAAAAAAACGTGAATGAAAAAAAACGTGAAAATCACTTGTAATATTCTGAATATCACTTGTAATTTTCTGAATATCACTTGTGATATTCAGAATATCACTTGTGATTTTCATGTTACAAAACATTAGTTGAAAATCATTTGTGATATTCAGAATGTCACTTGTAATATTTAGAATATCACTTGTGATATTCTAAATATCACAAGTGATTTTCAATTAATACTTTGTAACATGAAAATCACAAGTGATATTCAGAAAAATACAAGTGATATTCATGTTACAAAACATTATTTGAAAATCACTAATATTTAGAATATCACATGTGATTTTCATGTTACAAAATATTAGTTGAAAATCACTTGTGATATTCAGAATATCACTTGTGATACTTAGAATATCACTTGTGATTTTCTGAATATCACGTGTGATTTTCTGAATATCAGTTGTGATTTTCTGAATATCACAAGTGATTTTCATGTTACAAAACATTAGTTGAAAATCACTTGTGATATTCTGAGGATCAAAGAATAATACTTTTGATATTCAGAAACGTATGAAAACGTTTGAAAATGGCCGAAAACATTTAAAAATGGACGAAAACGTAATAAAATAGACAAAAATGTAAGATAACTAACGAAAACGTTTGAAAACGGACAAAGATGTATACATTTTGATGAAAACGTCAAAAAACGGACGAAAACGGACAAAAACAGATGAAAACATTTGAAAACGGACAAAAACGTATAAAAACGGACGAAGACGTATAAAAACGGACGGAGACGTATAAAAACGGACGAAAACGGACAAAAAAATGAAGGAAACGTATAAAAACGGACGTAAACGTATACATGTAGACAAAAACGTAAAAAATGAACGAAAACGTATGAAAACGGACAAAAATGCCTGAAAATAGAAGAAAACGTAAAAAACAGACGAAAACGTATGAAAACGGGCGAAAACGTATAAAAACGGACAGAAACGTATAAAAACGGTCAAAATCGTATAAAACAGACGAAAACGGATGAAAACGTATATAAGTATATGAAAACGGACAAAAACGTATACAAATGGACTAAAACGTATAAAAACAGACGAAAACATTTGAAAACAGACGAAAATGTATAAAAACGTCTGAAAACTGACGAAAACGTAAAAAATGGACGAAAACGTATGAAAACGGACAAAAACATCTGAAAACGTATATAAACATGTGAAAACAGACAAAAACGGACGAAAACGTAATAAAGTTAAAAAAACATGATTTTATATAATTAAAAAAAAACCTTGATTTAAAACAAACAAAACAAAAAACAAACTTGATTTAAAATACATAACGAGATTCCAAGAAAAAGGCAAGAAAAAAAAACTTTTAAAGTAACGTGATTCAAAATATAAAGGCAAAAAAAAAAGTGATTAAAAAAAATGTTAAAAAAAAGTGAATAAATAAGAAAGACAAAAAAAAAAAAAAATTGACTTAGGTTTCCATATTAAATCTTAGGTTAATCCTCACCATTAGATCAAATTAGATGGATGGTGGGGATTTGTCCCTCAGTATGTAACAAAAACTTGGTCCTTAAAATAACTCACCTCAATAATGTTATTCGTCTTTATAATATTAAGTAATAATATTCATAATTTTTATTTTACTCTATTTTTTTTACTTTTTTTATACACGTTCAATAAAAACTTATTCTATTCATCTCTATAAGTATAATCTGTCTGCATACACAAGTTTAATTAAATACATACAATATATATACATACAATATATATATATATATATATATATATATATATATATATATATATATATATATATATATATATATATATAGGGGGGCTTTATTTTCAGAACCCTGTTAAGTGCGGGAACTGCGAGAATTCTAATTTTGCATTAGAAAACATGCATGTTCACATAAAACATGTATGTTTTCTTACATACACCTTAATACACATGCCTGCGTATTAAGGTGTATGTAAGAAAACATACATGTTTTATATAAACATGCATGTTTTCTACTGCATAATTGGAGTTCTCGCAGTTCCCGCACTTAACTGGGTTCTAAAAATAAAACCATTTTGCATTGATTTGTTGCACTTAATAGGTTTTTATATGAACATGTATGTTATGCATGTATGTGTATTAAGGTGTATGTAAGAAAACATACTTGTTTTATATGAACATGCATGTTTTCTAATGCAAAATTAGAGTTCTCGCAGTTCCCGCACTTAACAGGGTTCTGAAAATAAAGATACACTATATATATATATATATATATATATATATATATATATATATATATATATATATATAAACATGAATATAAATATCAAGTGAAGGCTAGTCTCATGGGTTATTGTAACATAAAAATAAATACACATTATTGTACATATAGCAACGATGCATGTAAATTCCTTTCGTAGTTTAAATAAGGATATTCGAAAAGTTTTTTTTTCGAAGGTCATTGCGTGCTATTTAACATGTATTTATGACTAAAACATGACATCGATGGTTAAATTTAAACAATATCAATCTTAACACCATGTCAATTAAAGAAAGGCAAATCATTTATCCAACAAATGTATATACAAAATATTAATAGATAATTTATTTTTTTTATTATTTTTTATTATTATTTTTTTTGTTAAAGCCCGCGTGTGCACATACATAAGCATACAAGATTTTAAATAATGTTAAAGATATATTGTATTTAACAACCACATTTTAAATACAAATTAGCTGGGTAACCCGCGTGTTGCGGCGGGTGTGTTTTGTGTTTTGTATTTTATGGGTTGTACGGTGTAATTAATAATTTTGTTATTTGAAGTATGCATATGTTTACTTGGAAGCATAATTTGTTTATGTTTACGGATTTTTTTTTTTTTTTTTTTTTTTTTTTTTTTGCATTCCGGTTGAAATTTTTTTGGGTTGTTTGTTTTTTCGGTATGCCTTTTTTTTTTTATGGTATGGTATTTTAAAAGAAACAAATTTGTATAAGAAATTTTTTGTAAGTGTATTATTTTTTGTATTTTTTTATTTTTATTTTTTGTTATTATTTTTTTTGAAAAAACAAATTTTCAAAAAAAAAAAAAAAAAAAAAAAAAAAAAAAAATTGTACCGAGTAATGTAGCCACGCTTAAAAAAACACACACTGTAGCATTATTGTAGCAAAATTTTGGCAGCTAGCGCCTGCCTTTTATATATATAGTATAATATGTAAATATTTAAATACATTATGATTTATGTTAAAACTTAAGTTAAAACACATCATTTAAAATTTATGTCAAAACTTACATAAGGTTATCTAGTCACTAACTAGATACAAATTACAATAAAGTTAAGTATTCCATCTTTTTTCTCAAACGATAAAGACTAACAACAATACAAAAATAAAATAATAATTAACTGTTTCTTTGATCTCTACTCTTTCTTTATCGTTTTTCGTGATTTCCATGTCACACTAACAAACATAACATTATCCAATTATAATTTAACACCCATAACCCATGTGAAATTCAACAAATAGCCATCATCCGTGACTATGTAGATTAGCGCTGAGCATAATACCCCAAATCGAATCGAGCCGAGCCAAACCGAACTGATGAGACCAGATCAGGTATTCTGGTCCGACCTTTGGTTTATCATTTTTTGTCATATTTGGTCTTCAGTCCAGTCATATTCAGTTCGGTCTTACGCACAACCGGCCATTTTGCTTTGTTGGACTGGACCAAACCGACGAATCAGACCAAACTAGAACATTTCGATCCAGTGTTTTAGACAACCGGCTTTCATTAACAAATGGATGAATCACATATAAATAATCATCTTTATTTAAAAATGTAACTGAAAACAATAATGACTATATTAAAAAAAAATGTAACAAATGGTAATAATGTAAGTGTTCATATTTATAGCCTTCATTTTATTTTTATTTTTTTTCAAATTAACATATATTTCTATTATACGATGTTAACATGACATTTATTACAGTATTAACTACATATCAAAGTGATTTAAAATATATAACAAACTAGCTTAGAGACCCGTTGACACCGGGTTATTTTTTAAAGGAATAGATAAATAAGATGATAATAAAAGTAGTAACGTAAATTTGTTAAATGTAAAATGTGGAAAACTAGAAGGGGGGGTTGAATAGTTTTACGTCTTTTTGATTAGTTGTAAAAATAGTTTTAGTGTTTTAAAACTTAGATTCGATAATTATGTGATCTCAAGTCTTGCACAATACAAACAAATATCAATACGAAATATATAACAATGCTAAGTAACAATAATAAGTAAGAGATGGAAAGATCGAACCACGAGACAAGAGATTTATAGTGGTTCGGCTACAAGGACACCTTCCTTGCCCTACTCCACTCCCCGAGCACCAAACTCGAGAGTTTTCTTCACTATATCAACAAGCTCCCTTATGGCGGAGAAAACCTTACACACCAATTAACACACCAATATTCACACCAATCTACACACCAATTTACACACCAATCTACACACCAATAATCACACCACAACACCTTCACACCTAAGTCACAACTTCTACACACCTTCTTCAAGTCAATCTACTTCACACCTAGCTTCTTCACAACAATAAATTTCCTAGCTTTTCTTCTTCTCACCAAGCTATCAACTAATCACACAAGCTATATTTAACACAACTATCTACAAGCAAATATTCACAACAATCTTCACAAAGAGTATGTAAATAATCTTGATGATACACCAACAACTTGGAAGTGGAGATCACAACAAGTTGTAATACTTCTTGTCTATGAAGATAGAAGTATTCTTCTCTTGCACTTGAGAGGATGGAAATTGGATCACTTTGAAACAAAGAATATATATACACTTATGATCAAAGGATGAGAGAATAGAGAAATAGATCTGGATCAGAAAGTTTAGGAGTGCAAGAGGTGAGAAAAATCTGAGGGATGAATCAGTATTTAAAGGGGGGGAAAATATTGTTCTGGAGCGTGGCTGGTCCCCTTAATTGTAGGCCGGTCCCCTTAATGATTAAGGGGGCCGCCTAGTAACATTAAGGGGGCCGCCCTCCTGAACGTTGGTTTTTCTTGTCTTTTAGTGGGGAATATTTTTCTGGATAGAATTTGCCATTTTTGGTTGGAAATTTGAAATCATATATTTATTATGAATTAAACATATTCTTTTAATTCCAAAAGTGATTTTATAAAAGATATAAGATGTTTAATACATTTTATAAAAATTCTAGTGATTAGAAAATTTTCCTTTGATCATGAAATGTAATAAACCCTTTGTTTATTCATACCTCAAGTGATATGGAAGCAAAGACAAATATTAATCACTAAAAACTTGTTTACGTCATAAGTTTTAGATTAATGAGTTTATGCTTTGTAATTATCAAAACATAGAGACATTGTTAATAAGCTAACAATGTTTTTAAGACATTATTTATGTCAACAATCTCCCCCTTTTTGATGATTACAAAACCTTAAACTCATTAGATCTAAAAATTAATTTTTAGACAAGAATTTAGAGTTTAACATTCTCTTCTCCCCCTTTTTGTAAAATCAAAAAGGTTAAAGCTCCCCCTTGATGTATACTCCCCCTCATTTGAGAGCACCAAGGAGATGAGCTATGGAAATCTTGGCTACACAAATTATTAGAAGAGAGCAAAGAAAATATACATGCAGAATGCTTAAGGCATATTAATCATAATAAAACAAGTGAAAAGACATAGTCCTATATTGCCTAGAAAGAGCACTTGGACTTGCTTGCAACTCATGGTTGATTGTTTTATTTGCTTGAAGGATAACATAAGCATGAAGCTTAGTTGTGAGATGGAGAGGGATATGGGGTGGAGTATGGAGCGGAAGAGGTGGATCTCACGATGTTGTATCGTGTTAAGGGTGGTATTGGATGATTACGAGTGAGAAGATATTCAATCCAAGAAATATCTTCACTCAAGTAGAGGATTTGTTTTTGAAGGAATATGCAACAAGGGCAAAAGTGAGTGTGGTTGGTAACTTGATCCAAATTTAGAGAGTGGGGAAGGCAATTTGCATAGGGTGATGATGGAGGTTGCCCTTTGTTGCGTTGTGCAAGATGCATAGCAAGGAGATCACTAAGATCATGGATTTGGTTTATTTCATCACGGAACTTTTGCTTTTCCGTGGCAATGTGAAGAGGATCATAGGTTTGGTATGGATGGTTTGGATTTGTGTAGTTGGAATTGTAGTTTGATGATTGGCCAATGTTGTATGGTTTGTAAAGAGGATCAAATGAATGACCTTGTGGGTTTGAGGTAATGTTTGGGAAGTAAGAAGTTGGAGGTATTGAATGACTTCCAATGTCACTGGTTATGATGGATTTGTTTCGAGGGCTTTTTCTTCGCCAAACGGGTTTTTCCGTCATCCTTGCTAGCCTTGAGGCTTTTGATCTTGGTTTGTTTGGAGAGTTCATGATGGGATGAATGGATAGTTTTGAGGATTGGGGATATTTATAGTGTAAGATTTGTGTGTTTAAAGATGGATAAGGTTTGTTGGAAAATTGGGACAAAGAGTGTTGGTTAAAATTGGGAAATGTAGGTTGAAGTGGGCTAAAAAGCAGAAAAGATTCTGTAAACCCGACCATCAGATGGCCGGTCCCCTTAATTAGGGGGCGGTCCCCTTAATGATTAAGGGGGCCGCCTTACAAAATTAAGGGGGCCGCCCATCTGGTGATTTCCAGGTTGCCAGAATTGGGTTTTTGGCAGAAAATTTGCAGAAAGGTTATGTGTTTGCATTAGAATTCAAGCAAGTTCAATTCTCTTAGGCAATATAGAATCTAAGCTAATCAAGATATAGCATGCATGCAAAAACACATAGGTAAAGGAGCAAATAGTGAGTGAGAAGCAATTAGGGGGTAAGTAAATGCAAGCACACTTAAGCTTTCTAAGGCACCTATCTTGGATTAAAGGCAAAGGCAATTAGTGAGTGAAAAGCTAGTGATGGATCAAGATGACACCATTATTAGGGAATTTGTCCTAGTGAGTGTCTATATGCAACAGGTGTGGAGTTGTGATTGTTTCGACTCCTATATGCAAAAAGAAAATATAATGATCCTAAGAAACAATCCAAATGATCTCCTTGATTTAATATTTGCCCGATCATGAATGTCAAAGAGATATATTAGATTATATACCTTGACAATTTATGTGAGAGTTTATGCATGATTTTGAAATACAATGTTTTTAGAATTAGTCAACAATGCAAGGAAAATGGTCTTCATGTGATTCCTAGATTGTGAGAATAATTTTTAGAGAAAATTGATTGAGTTTTACAAAAAAAAATTTTATGCAAAGCAAATAAATTTTCCCAATCTTTAGTTTTGTGCGAAATGGATTCCTAGACTCAGAAAAGGTAAAATGGAAGAAAAAAAAATAAATTTCATGCAAGTATTAATTTGAAATAATTCAATATAATTTAGTCAACTTGTTCCATCATTCCTAATCCTAAACGCAAGTGGTTGAATAATTCACGCTTAAGGGGTTTTGTGAATATATCCGCAATGTTATCTTCCGATGCAACCTTTTCTATAGATATATTTCCTTTTTGTACATTATCCCTAAGAAAATGGTGACGTATTTCTATGTGTTTAGTCCTAGAGTGTTGCACCGGATTTTTACTTAAATCTATCGCGCCTTTTTTATCGCACATAATGGGGACATTTTCTAACCTAATGCCATAGTCTACGAGAGCTTGTTTCATCCATAGTGCTTGTTGACATGCCTTTCCGGCGCTTACATATTCGGCTTCGGTGGCAGAAATAGCAAGAGCGGTTTGCTTCTTCAAAAACCAAGACGTTAGACAACATCCCATAAACGTGCAAATACCGCTAGTGCTCTTTCTATCTACGTAGTCTCCCGCATGATCCGAATCCGCATATACAATGGTTTCTATGCCGGATTTCTTAGGATACCATAATCCTAAGTGTATAGTGCCTTTAATGTATCGGAAGATACGCTTAACCGCTTCTAGGTGAGAGGTTTTGGGATCCTCTTGAAAACGGGCACAAAGGCAGACACTAAACATGATATCGGGTCTACTTGCCGTCAAGTATAGTAAACTACCTATCATTCCTCTATACTTGGAGTTATCTACGGACTCACCTTCATCATCCTTTGTGAGCTTTACCTCCGTAGACATGGGTGTTTTTATGGGTTTTGAATCTTCTAGGCCAAATTTCTTAAGCATTTCCTTAATGTACTTAGATTGGTTAAAGAATATTCCATCTTCTAATTGTTTTATTTGTAATCCTAGGAAGAAGTTAAGTTCACCCATCATACTCATCTCAAACTCATCATGCATGATTTTGGCAAATTCATCACACATGTCTTGACAAGTCGATCCAAATATAATGTCATCAACATATATTTGAACAATGATGAGATTAGGGTCTTTCCTTTTAGTGAAAAGAGTGTTATCTACCATTCCCATGGAATAATCATGTTTAATAAGAAAAGCTTTCAATCGATCATACCAAGCTTTGGGAGCTTGTTTGAGTCCATACAAAGCTTTCTTTAACTTATAAACATAATCAGGTTTTGCGAAGTCAATGAATCCTGGAGGTTGTGCCACATATACCTCCTCATTGATAAAACCGTTAAGGAATGCACTTTTCACATCCATTTGGAATAACTTAAAATCTAGGGAGCAAGCATAGGCAAGTAATATCCTAATTGATTCTAGTCTAGCTACGGGGGCATAAGTTTCATCATAATCAATTCCTTCTTGTTGATTATAACCTTGGGCAACTAACCTAGCTTTATTCCTAGTAACTATTCCATTCTCGTCTAACTTGTTCCTATATACCCATTTGGTTCCTATGACAGTCATATCCTTTGGATTTAGGACTAGTTCCCAAACATCATTTGCCTTAAATTGATTTAATTCTTCTTGCATGGCTATAATCCAACTTTCATCCTTTAAAGCCTCGCTAATATTCTTAGGTTCTATTGCTGAGAGGAAACAAAAGAAGTTGTTTTTATCTTGGGCTTGTGACCTAAGGGTTCTTTGGTTAAGATGTCCTATTATATTATCTAATGGATGTGATCTAGATTCTTTAATATTAACGGTTTCGTTATTTTCCAAGTGAATGTCTTCATTATCATTTCCTATGAGTTTTGTTTTACTAACCTCAATAGCTTCATCTTCGACTAAATCATCATCTTCTAAAGGTAGTGTTTTAGGAGGTGGTGGTGTTTCATCAAATGTTACATTTAGTGATTCCTCTACTTTCATGGAGTGTTTGTTAAGTATTATATATGCTTTACTATTTTGTGAGTATCCTAAAAATATTCCTTCATATGATTTTGGATCAAACTTAGTGAGGTAGTCCTTAGTGTTTAAGATATAGCATTTACTTCCAAATACCCTAAAGTAATTTAAGTTTGGTTTTCTATTTCTTAGTAACTCATAAGGAGTTTTTCCTAGAATTCTTCTAATTGATACCCTATTTAAAATATAAGTCGATGTATCTACGGCGTGACACCAAAATTTTTGTGGAATGGATTGTTCATTTAACATAGTTCTACTCATTTCTTGTAGTGACCTATTTTTTCTTTCTACTACCCCATTTGATTGAGGAGTACGAGGGGCGGAGAAATTGTGAGATATTCCATTTAACTCACAATATTTTCCGAATTGTACTTCGTTATCAAATTCCCTACCATGATCCGTCCTAATGGCAACTATTGAGCATCCTAATTTATTTTGAATCATTTTACTAAATATTTCGAATTTTTCAAAGGCTTGGGTTTTGTCACTTAAAAACCTAGTCCACGTGTATCGTGAGTAGTCATCTACTATTACTAAGGTATATTTGTTTCCTCCATAGCTCCACACAGCGGATGGACCAAAAAGATCCATATGTAATAATTCTAGGCACCTAGTAGTGGATACCATATTCTTAGCTTTGTGGCTCGCATGAGCTTGTTTTCCAACTTTACATGCATCACAAAAATGTTTGTCATATTTTAGATTAGGCAAGTTTCTAACTAATTCCTTAGAGGCCAAAGATTGTATTTGTTGCATGTTAGCATGTCCTAATCTCCTATGCCACAATGTGGAGTTTTCGTCTAGGGTCGTTAGGCATATCCTATCTTCAGGTTTGTTTCCTAGTTTCATAACATATACACCTCCTTTCCTAATACCTCTACCTATAATTTTTCCATTCTTAACTATTTCGCTATCTTCTTCAGAAAAGATAACTCTACATTTATTATCGCATATTTGGCCTACACTAAGTAAGTTATATGTTAAGTTATTTACATGTTCAACATTTTCAATAGTAAGTGAGTCTTGAGAAATCGTACCTTTGCCAATAATTTTTCCACGCAAGTCACTACCAAAAATAACGTTACCTCCGTTGTATGCCTTATATGTAGAGAATAGCTTTCGGTTCCCTGTCATGTGCCTCGAGCATCCACTATCCTTGATCCATTCGTCAGGCTCCAAGGCATATTTCGTCGGTTGCTTTTGCCATGAGACACTTTTCTTCTCTTGGTTTTTCCACTTCTTCATTGTCACTATCACTCCATGTTCTACTAACAAATGCACCTTGATTATCATAACTCGGCGGCTTTAGACATTCACCAACGAGATGATTTGGACTTCCACATCTAAAGCATTTTCTTTTCACGTAATTGTCATTTCTATTTCTTTGGAACGATTTTCTATCGTCATGTGATGATCTAGTGAATCTTCCTCGTCTTTTGAAGAACTTCTTGAATTCTCTTACGGCCATTGCATATTCTTCGTCTTCACTTTCGTCACTTGAATCATCATCATCATTACTAGGTTCCTTTTTGGCTTTTAGAGCAATGGATTTGATTTGTTCTTTCTTGACTTTGACCGTTTCCGAATCTCTTCTTATGATTTCTTCATGAACCTTTAAGTTGCCAATTAGTTCATCTAGTGATAACGTCATCAAGTTCTTTGATTCTTCAATTGCCGTGACCTTAGCTCGCCATTTTGGATGTAATGCCCTAAGAAATTTCCTGACACAATTTTTACTAGAAAATGTCTCATCAAGTGCTTTTAAACTTGTGATGATAGTGTTAAACTTAGCAAAAGCATTATCAATTGATTCCTCTTCCGGAATCGTAAATTGTTCATATTGTTGTACAAGAAGATCTATTTTATTATCTTTGACTTGGCTATTACCTTGGTGAGTAATTAGTAAAGAGTCCCAAATTTCTTTGGCGGTTTTACACATAAAAATTCTTTCATATTCTTTGCGTGGTAACGCATTATAAATTACCATTTTAGCCTCATTATTTTTTGCTAATTTCTTTTTCAAATCATCATTTTGTTCTTCAAAAGATACAATTTCATTCATTTTAGTTTCAACATTATATTGAATAGGAGGAAAATCACCAAAGGTAATAATATGCCAAAGATCAAGATCTTTTGATTTCACATACGTTTCGAATCTATTTTTCCAATATAAAAATCCATCACTTTCAAATAGTGGTGGTCTTTGCATAGATTGCCCTTCTAAATATTTTTCAGATTCCATAGATCGTTACAAGTTTTAAAATACAATATATTTTAAAAATCTTGCTAGACGTGGCTCTTGATACCAATTGTGGAAAACTAGAAGGGGGGGTTGAATAGTTTTACGTCTTTTTGAGTAGTTGTAAAAATAGTTTTAGTGTTTTAAAACTTAGATTCGATAATTATGTGATCTCAAGTCTTGCACAATACAAACAAATATCAATACGAAATATATAACAATGCTAAGTAACAATAATAAGTAAGAGATGGAAAGATCGAACCGCGAGACAAGAGATTTATAGTGGTTCGGCTACAAGGACACCTTCCTTGCCCTACTCCACTCCCCGAGCACCAAACTCGAGAGTTTTCTTCACTATATCAACAAGCTCCCTTATGGCGGAGAAAACCTTACACACCAATTAACACACCAATATTCACACCAATCTACACACCAATTTACACACCAATCTACACACCAATAATCACACCACAACACCTTCACACCTAAGTCACAACTTCTACACACCTTCTTCAAGTCAATCTACTTCACACCTAGCTTCTTCACAACAATAGATTTCCTAGCTTTTCTTCTTCTCACCAAGCTATCAACTAATCACACAAGCTATATTTAACACAACTATCTACAAGCAAATATTCACAACAATCTTCACAAAGAGTATGTAAATAATCTTGATGATACACCAACAACTTGGAAGTGGAGATCACAACAAGTTGTAATACTTCTTGTCTATGAAGATAGAAGTATTCTTCTCTTGCACTTGAGAGGATGGAAATTGGATCACTTTGAAACAAAGAATATATATACACTTATGATCAAAGGATGAGAGAATAGAGAAATAGATCTGGATCAGAAAGTTTAGGAGTGCAAGAGGTGAGAAAAATCTGAGGGATGAATCAGTATTTAAAGGGGGGGAAAATACTGTTCTGGAGCGTGGCCGGTCCCCTTAATTGTAGGCCGGTCCCCTTAATGATTAAGGGGGCCGCCTAGTAACATTAAGGGGGCCGCCCTCCTGAACGTTGGTTTTTCTTGTCTTTTAGTGGGGAATATTTTTCTGGATAGAATTTGCCATTTTTGGTTGGAAATTTGAAATCATATATTTATTATGAATTAAACATATTCTTTTAATTCCAAAAGTGATTTTGTAAAAGATATAAGATGTTTAATACATTTTATAAAAATTCTAGTGATTAGAAAAATTTCCTTTGATCATGAAATGTAATAAACCCTTTGTTTATTCATACCTCAAGTGATATGGAAGCAAAGACAAATATTAATCACTAAAAACTTGTTTACGTCATAAGTTTTAGATTAATGAGTTTATGCTTTGTAATTATCAAAACATAGAGACATTGTTAATAAGCTAACAATGTTTTTAAGACATTATTTATGTCAACATAAAATATGTGTGTCACAATCGATTTACAACCATAGCGTTGGCAATGTAAAATAGACTGACTCGAACATAAAATGATGTGTGATTTTAATGATTACACCGATGATACATACATTATACAAACACGAAAGTTGGTCAAAGACCTTCCAGTACTTCTTTATACACGACATTTGTTGTGGTTTTGGAGAGATTACCATCCTCATCACAAACGACAACCTTCAAACCCCGCTTGCTTTTTACTCTTGATAGTGCAATGTATAGTTGTCCATGTGTAAACACAGGACGGGGCAGGTACAAACCAACTTTAGAAAGCGATTGCCCTTGGCTTTTGTTGATTGTCATGGCAAAAGATACTGATATCGGATATTGTTTTCTGACAATCTTAAGAGGCAAACGCTTGTCTGACGGAGTTATCCTCAACCTTGGAATAATAACCTTTTTTCCAAAGTTGGTTCCGTTAATGATCTGCGCCTGAATAGACGTTCTTGTTAATTTAAGTACTTGAAGTCTTGTACCATTACATAAACCATTTGATTGGTCTATGTTTCTTAACAACATAATCGGCACTCCGACTTTTAAAGCAAGTCTGTGGTTTGGAACACCTGAGAACTTCAATCCATTTTTAAATTCTGGCGAGAAAACGGACTGATCTACGACGGCACCACGCTCACTTTTATCCACGTTGTCACAACTTAAGTACACCATTTCTTCTCCGGGAAATTTTCTCAATAAATGTTCGTTTATAGTGTCAACCAACTCATTTGTGGGTGCCAAAATAGCCTTTTCTTGGAAGTAGGCCGGATCATGTATGTTATCCAACATGTTTGGATAAGTAAAGTCAATAATAGATCCTATGGGGTCATCAGCAGCATCTATTAGAATTTCTTCTGGCACATCTATCTTAACTTCTCCTTCGTTAGGTCCTCCAAGCTTGCCGTCTCCCACATTCAATAATGGTATTCAATATGAATACCAGCTGGTAAACAATTCGTGGAGCACGTTTTGTTATGAGAAGAATCTTGCATATGGTGATGTCGTGGTGTTCACCAAATTAACAAATATTAGGTACAACTTAATGGCATTCAACGCTGATGGAAGTGGTAAAACAAATGTGCAATTCCTTGGAGCAACAACGCTTAATTTAAATCAACCACAGTTAGACTATGCTTTACAAAGTGAGTTTTTAATAAACGTTTCATTTAAGTATCCATAATTGATGTTACTTAAATGCATATACAATTTATATTACTATCACATTTAGTTTAAATTGTTCCTAATGATTCTTGAACGTTTATTTACAGAGGATGAGCGAATGCACCATTTATGCAGGTGGAACGGGCATTTAGAACACTTTGAGGAAAGAACTCATGTGTTTTATAAACGTTTTAATGAAATCCTTGCATTTTCACGTCTCGTAAGTATTAAGTATTAATTTATTAATTATTATTTATGGGAGTAAGTATGATATACAGATTTGTATGTAACTACAAGCAATACCAGCTAAAATATTGGATCGCCATCCAATGCACTTGTATAAGACAGCATTGGTAAAACACAGGGAAATTGAACAACTCTTAACTCTTAAGATGTTCCGTCACAAAGAAAATATAGGATGGACAAATCATGTCAATGCTTACGGTGATTGGGAACTATTTGGTCAACAATGTGATTTCGAACCAACGAAAATGTTAAGATTCAAGTTTATGCACGTGGTGACAGAGTTGGAAGGTCATCAACCACGATATTATCCTTTATTTCATGTTTTTTAAAAGATATGAACACATATGTTATGGCTTTTGTTTGGATGTTAAAAGATGGGTAAACATTATGCACTTACCAAGGGAGTTATTTCAGGTAATGCAGACGATGTCACATCGGGATCCTATTTAACAGATAACTTTTAAACACAACAACATGGTGAATAATAGAGTATTCATTATAGGAAACATATCGCGGAATGCGTACCTTGGAGGGAGTTGCAATGGCAACAACAGAGTTCAAAATATCAGAATCGTCCGTCAGACGAAGCACAGTGAACACAGGCAACAACTTTTTGGCATTGACCTCATCAATGGAAACCTTAAAAGCGTACTTCTTTCCAACCAAGTTGGTGATCTCTGTTGGGAACACCTGATCTTCAGCATTCTACATGTAAAAAATTAGATATTTACCATGATGACTCAGCCCGTATTGTTTTTAAAATTGAGAATTTTAAAATATTGTACAACTTAGATTACCTTGCACCCATATTTGTCGCACAGCTGGTAAGCAGACCTACCAACCATTGCCTGCACCTCATCGTTAAAGAGCGACAGGGATATGGTGCCTGAGTCATCCTGGACTCTAATCTGAAGACGAAATCTAAAACAATAACCAAATGCAAAAAATTGGTCAGGTGATGGTTTCAACAAACTGTTGTATTATTATGTTACTTATAAAGAGACAATCAGAAAGCACTTACTCCGTTTTTATCCCGGTAACAGTCTTGGCACATTTGGTGCATGTCCATTGATCAGGTGTTTGCTGATATCCATACTTGGGTTTTGTTTCGGACTCAAGGTCTACAAACTGAGATTCTTTAACTACTTTTTTGTTGCACTTCCGGCAACCGAGGTACCACCAGCCCTCCTCCTCATGGATAGCAATAATTGTTCCAACAATTACGCTTGGCTTACCCTGTAAAGTGCGTAAACTGTTGATTAGGTTTTTAAATCTATTCATATATTTTATAAAATTATGCACAGGATTAAAGTGTAACCTGATCAACATCAAGCAGCTCAACAATGTTTTTGACCTGCAACTTGTTCAAAAATTCCTCTCTAGTTGAATGCTTGGACTGAGTAGAAATACGGGAAGCCGTGTTTTCACTTTTGGAATCATCCTTGTCAGCAAACAGCCTAAAAATAGTGAAAATAAGAAACCATATGAACATAAAAACAGATGTATGGCATTTAAAGAAAATATAAAATTCGTTAAGCATACCTCAGCCTATAGAACTCCACATCCATAAATTCTTCTTTTGGAATGTTTTCATTCCTGTTAAACAAAAAAAGCTTTGTCCCATTATAAGCATTTTGAACTCCCATTTTGCCTATTCAGTGATAATATTTAATAAGCATTCCTGGATTATAACATATAGGAAAGTAGCACATATAAAATAGATTCAGAAGTATACCGTCCCATATCTTTAGCATGCCAAATTGAAGAATTAGCATGATTTTACCACGGTTGGGGCAACCATCGACAAAATCTTGAAACTGTTGCGCATATGCACCCCACAGCGTGCATCTGATTTCGTTGCCACTGCAAGTGCTATAAAAATAAGAAACAAAACAAAGTACAAATATATAATTTATTATTGTGCATAGAAACACTAAAAACTGAATGGTACTCACTCGGCATCAGCCAATGTCAACGGCTTCTTCTTGCCAGATCTGCCATTCTTATCGTAGTTATCTAAATCGTCACAAGCAACCACATGCCCAATTACATCTACAAAATTTTAAATACAGCACAATGTGGAACTTTTCAAAAAATAATGTGAGTTTTAAAAATAGTATTATATAAGAAAAACATATAAAAAATTACGTACCAAACTGCCCGTCTTCATCCTGCTTCAGATCGACTATTGTTGTGAACGATCTAAATTCAAACCCATAAACAGAACCGGTAAAGTCAGGACACGGTTCAATTATTGTGTTGGACAAAAAACTCAGACGAAGTGGTTTGTTGACCATGCGATACTTGGGCTGGATTTCCCCAAGACTGTATCGAGACAGTGTAACAGCACTTCCTTCTTCAACCTTGTGCTTAAAGCCATTGACCAATGCCATACGCATAGTCGCTTGCATCTTAGTGCCCTATTCCAATCGAATATACGAAACAAAAAAATTAGAAAGGAAATCATAGGATTAAATTCTCTATATTGATTTATAATATACTTACTTACCTGTTCATCCATAATCACTAATTCCAAGTTTTTCAATCCTTGTTTCCCATACACGTCCTGCATCCAACTTCTTACTATTCGCACACGGAGTTTGATGTTGTCTTTAACTGCCGATAAGTCATTGATAAACCCTGCAACATATGTAGCCGTTTTTTTAATGCTTGTTGAAAGAGATAATTTGAAATTGTAATGTGGTAAGCAATGTACATCCAACTTACATTATATAGGCATAAATATTCCTAAATTTAGGAAAGTATTAAAAGACATAAATTAAGAAACTATTCATCTAATTATTTCATTTTTCTTATTTGTCTTTAACTAAAAATTTGGTATAATAAAAATAATCGGGATACAAATAAAAAATAAAATAAAAACTATATGTTAGACACGAAATTAAATTTTATAACACTATGATAAGCCTTTCCACCAATTTTAACCAATTATCCCAAATTTCAATTAACAAATTTACGATAACCTTTTTCCCCAATTTAACCCAGTTTTCCCCAAATGTTAAAATTATTAGGGTTTCATACAAATTCATTTAATTTCAGGACTAATTAGGGCTTTAATAATTTATTAACATAGAACAATTAATCAACATATATCAACAGAAAAGAACAAATATAAACGAAATTAAAACAAAATCATACACGAAAAAGATAAAAAAGTAAATATCTTACCGACATTAAAAATAAGAAAATCATAATGGGCTGGCAAATCAACATCTATATCAATCGTTTTACAAAAATAGCTTACACCGAAACTTGAGGAGGAAGTGAGTGTTTTGATTTGTTTGATCCCTACGATTTATTTGGGTTAATGGAAAGTGTTTAGTCTATGATTTGCATCCCACAAAAAAACGTATAGAGGAAGAATTATAGGAAACTTGATTACACCGTGTAGAGCAAGCTGTTGATTTGAATCGGAGCGTGGTTATTCAATTTGATTAATAGTTACCAAAAATATAACCAAATTAGGAGCGTGGTGTTTATGGAAGAGGAGGTGTTTTGTATTTTAATGTTTATGGAAGAGGAGCGTGTAGAAGATTTTCATAAATGTGGTATTGAATAGGTTGACCGGGAATGAATTTGTTTGACCCTCTATGTTGTAAAAAGTTGATGCATAAAAGAGTAGTACTTTCGATCTAAATAAGGAATTCCACCTCACCGCATTAAACGAATTTTTAATGCTCCAAGCTTAGAGGTACTTGTACAAAAGCTTATTTTATTAGATAAAATAGATTAAAATGTCACGTAACTTAGTTAAGAACCTTTTTTAAAATATATTACAACACTTTACTGTGTTTAAAAGTATCACTTAAAAAAAAAGAATAAAGTGAAGAAAAAAAATTGTATTTTTAAGTATTATCTGAAAAATGAGAAAAAAGTAATTTGATTAATTTTAAAATAAATGGTGAATTTCATATATACCCAACTAAAATACTATAATGACATCTATCTATATCTTCTAATAAACCAGAATAATTTACAACTCAATAAAGCATCTTTTGTAATTAATTCGCTGATGTGTCTCGAATCTGATTGGTCGATGATTTAATGCGTACAAGTAGTCTATGCATCCATTTTATTGTAAAACTTCCGTAAAATACATTTTAGTGATAAATAATGAAATACCATCCCATTTTTTAGAAAGTCATTAACACACTTTAATGAAAAAACCAGTTAAACATGAATTTTTCAATACATCCACGCTCCTCCTTCACACACTCTCCTCCATTTTTTAGAAAGTCATCAATTCGGTTTGTAACTGTTCTTCAATAAAACGCATAAACCATATCAAATTCGAATCAATCCACCAAAAAACTTCAAACCCTAATCTTGGCAATGATCCCTAAAATTATCCCAAACCGCTTATTGTAATCGTTTGTAAGTTTCTTCCCATCATTATCCCTTCTGTTGCGATATGCGTTTCACCCAATAATGGTAATTTTTAATGTTTATGATGCAAACCAGTAATTTTTAATGGTAATTTTTATGTACACCAACTGTTTGATAAATTGTGTTTGTGTAATTATCATTTGTAGGGCAAAAATGAAGCACATGATGTTTCCTTATAACCAAGAGATGATGTTATATATGATGATTCCTCCGTTGAATTTGTTGAATCACAAGTTTGTATTTGTTCACTTTCGTTTCAATGTTCGTATTTGTGTTTCAAGCCGGTCAATTGTGTTGCTTTTGTTTGACAATAGACGTCAACCTGTAGTTAATGGTTTAACAGTTGATAAATGGAAAAGAAAGATAGATGATATTGATGAACTTGCTGATGACAGTCCTTGCATTTTTCCTGCGGCCGCCAACTCATGTACGTTTACTTTCAGCTTTGATGCTATTAATTGGAAGGTGAAATATTTCTTGACTAAATGTTACATTTGCCGGTACATGTAATACTATAGAGAAATGCATTGTAGTAATTTTTTTTAATATACATTAAGATGGATACCGATCATGATTTGTTGTGCCTTTTGACTAATAGGCTAATAGCTTTTATCATACGCCATACACATAAATCTTTCTTTATGTATCATTTTAACCAAATGTGTTTTCGGTGGGGTTAATACAAAAGATGTCTTTATGGTTTTAGATGGATCTTTTATGTGAATTTTGTTTTAATTAGCAGCATGTGACATTAGAATACGAGCTAAACTCAGTCGATACAAACTATGGAAGTGAAAATCGTCTTGCCCCTCCTGATTGTGAGTGTTTGGTTTTGTTATTTTGAACTTTTCATTATTACTATGAATTATAGATTGTGAGTGTTTGGTTTTGTTATTTTGAACTTTTCATTATTACTATATATGAATTATATGAAGGTATTGACTTTTAGGGCTATGTGTGTTAGAATCATGTTATCTTTATGTTGTCTAATTAGGAACAAGGCAAGGGATAAAGTGGAATTCGAGATATTGTAACAACAAGATATGGCAATTGCCAAAGGTTGCTTCAACTAATTTCTTCTACAGAGCCACAGACACAGGTAAATTAAACTTTATTAAGTTATAATGTTAAAACAGAAACTACACTTAGTAACGACCTTTCATTAAGCTTTAATGTAAAAACTCCAATGTACTCATGCAAATTTCTTTATTAATATAGATTAGAACATTCTGCCAAGTTTCTTAATTTTGCAAGTATTAAAGTAAATGTTGGTATGAGAAGTATTAGTTATAATTGTCTCTAAGAGTTTGTTTTTGTCCCTCCTTAAGCTTTTAAGCCGAATGTGTTCATCTGTTTTTTTGCTTAAAAGAGTTAACAACAATAAGAAATACATTTGGCTTGCTTGAGAATGAAATTTGTCGATAAGTTGAATGTTTTGCCTGCTTCTTATAAGTAATTTTTTATACTCTAATATTTTATTCACTCAGGAAATGTTTAATTAGTTATCATGCTTTGATACTAGGTGTTTGATGGAGTGCTCAACGAGTATTTAATCTAATGTCTAAGAATAAAAAAAAACAATAACTTGAAAAGGTATAATGGTTTCCCATTTATGGTTTTGGCCTTGAAGTTTATATATTCCTTTGAAAAACTCTATGCATTCTTTTACTTACATATTAAGGACAATTATGAGTTATGGAGGCCAACTTTTATATTTGGCAAATATTAGGCACTTTACAGATCGAGCTCGGGAGGATGTGGCTGGAAAACAGGGGCTATGTCTATTCTCTAGCAATAAATCCAAAAGGTGTAATTGATCGCTTGATTTTGATACATGCATATCTCAGGTATGTCATATTGTCTTGTGTTGTTGATTTTAAATCTTTAACGTCTTCTTGTATATTTGCGTGTTATAGTCATCATCCTTGAAGCATTGTTGGTTTTGTTATGTACAGCTCACCTGAGTCATACTTGGTGATTTGGTGTCGCGTCTCTTCAAAAAAGCTATGTATCTCCAAAAGGTAAGCTCGCACACACTCTTTTTAGTAGCTTCATCGTCATAGAAATAAAAAAAAGTTTACTCATTGTTTTTGAGGAATGAGGATTACTTTGCATAAAATTGGCTTTCGTTGATGGTGATAAACTGAATTTGTACTGCTGTATTTGGTGACAGAATGAACAGATATTGGTCTCTATTTAGACCTATAATGTATAAGGAAGGTTATGCCATATTTGTGTCATACACACTGAAAAATCGATGTTGAAAATGTCCAGTCCCATTCAGTTTTCAAAAATTATGTTATCTGATAATTTAAGCACCACTGTTAAGATAATCACACATATTGAACCTTATATTTGCAGGTGAGAAGGGAAGGAGAATAAGGGAGTTGACTTCTATTGTACAGACTTCAAATTAGTGTTTGTGATTTCAAATTAGTGTTTGTGATTTTCCAGGTATCATAATACCATGCATTATTACATAGAGTGCATTGATCATTCATAATGATTTTATTATTTATGAACCTTTATGTTTTTACAATTCCTTAGCTGGGAAAAAAATAAGGTTAAAGTACCATGTTACGTATGATGATTTTGCATTCAGCTTGGTACGGGTTACACACAGGTTGGTGATGGGTTACCCGGGTCAATTTGGGCATTCTCTATTAAAAGAGTGTATTTGCCGAGAATGTTGGTTTGAGATTATAGATGATTTGGTTAAGTTATCATGTAGTTCGGGCTATTTGGAATTACTTATAAATTGTTTATTTAATTATCTGTTTATATAGGGGTTATGTGGGAGTCGGAATAAAACCCTGTATAATATATTATACCAGGGTCATCTTGAAAGTTAGTTTCGATAAGTAACAAATAAAGCAATCAAACAGGTGGTACATTATGTGCATAAACTTAGCAGCCCATATATAAGACATTTTTTTTTCTTATTAAGATTTCCAAATTGCATTCAGTTCAATTTCCATTCTTATGGCATGATTAGGTTTTAGGATGCTCATATCTATTCTCTATTTTGAACAAGTGATAATGATATCCTTATTTTTTTTGTTATAAAAGAGGCTGCTTATGAATTTATGATACGGATGTAAGATTTTTGGTAGGTGTTACTATGTCTTAAATCGAGTCGAAGGTGATGGCATTTAATTTTCCCGTGATCCTTGACTTTTGTTTCACATTTCAGGAGCACTGTGGGCATGCATTTTTGGAATGTTTCTTGGGAAGATAATATGGAATCCATTTTTCAACACTGAGGGGATAAATGAGAACTATATATGACAGTAAATTACTCAGCACAAGATACAATCTTCTAAAGGTACTAAATCATCTCATTTGTCCCACAAGTAGAACATCCTGATTACAGTCAATTCATAGTTAAATCATTTATAATGGGTTTACTAAATAATCATAATTGTATAATTACAATACACAACCTTTGATGAAATACTTTACTGAGAACAAGTTTGTAAATAATTATAAAGCTAAGTGTCGTCCCACTGTGCCAAACACCCAAACACATTACATATCCCACATACAACTATACAAGATCAGGCCTGTTATTCTATCACGAAGCCCATGGAAAAAAAAACCACATGATGAAACAACAGACTAGAGGCTACTGTCAAGACAGAAAATGCAGACCCAAGGTACAAAAACCTTAAATTGCAGACATGTCTGTCATATCCGAATAGAACCATCCCCAGGAACTGTCCACACTTGAGAACCATCTTTAGATTTGATATTTTCAAGCATAAAAAAGCCAATGTTGCCAAGTCATCTCACTTTTCTTTCATGCTCTTCTTACAATCCACTCGAAGCTTTTAAGTTGTATATCTTAAACAATTTTATTTAAACTTGAAGCTTTACCTTTATTCCTTTAAACACCCATTTATTTCTTTCACTTTAAGTTTATCATGTAGTTCAGTCATGATGTCCCATAAAACATACTTTCATCTGCCGTGATAATGATCGTTTCTGCTAAGTATGTGAAATCAACAGTACGCCCTTTCTTTGTTAGCTAAACTAACTACAAGAAATAAAGTGGGTTTTCGTATTTACTAATTTTTTTTCTACTTATTTTTTCTCCTTTTAAGCTTATGCCGAAATCTGTAGCTAAAAGTGATAAGGGGGTGTTTGGAATTACTAATTTTTCTTCTTATTTGATTATGTACTTGGCTTATTTGCTTACGTACTCAACACCATCTTTTGGTTGCTGATGACACAGATTGCTACAGCCCCTGGCGCGGCTTGCTGCTGATGCGGTTTGTTGCTGTTGACGCGACTTACTGCTACGGGTCAAAAAAATGTTGCTATCTTTGATCTTTTTCTTCTATTACAGTTACGAGTCAACAAATTGTGGTCTTAGACAATTTGAATCATCAATATTAAAAGAATGCAGAAATCAAGTTGGAGTTCGTACGACCTTTTGAGGTAAATAAACCTTATATAAACATGCAAGTTATGATATGTAATTGTTTGGATTGATAAATGTCTTACATTATTTTTCTGGCAGCGGCTCAACTATTCAGAAAAAGCAGATGTTAGTTACCTGGAACAGTTGCAAGAACATTGGTCCCTCGGATGAGAGCTGTAAAGGGAAGTCGTAAAGTGATAAATTACTTAACTCCTTTGAGAATTTTACTTGCTTTGGTCAGTGCATGGGTAAGACGAGGATGTGGTTTGATGACAAGGTAAAATCAATAACTTCTTAAACTTTATCATCAAAAGACCTTAGTATGCTTAGGTGAAAAGTAGAACATAGTATGCTTAGGTGAAAATTAGAACATTCAAAATGTTGACTATTTTACTACACTTTCTATAAGATAAACTTTCAAACTATCTCTACTTTTTCTGTGTTGAATTAATTGTGTATCAAATTAAACCTGCAAAATCTCTTAGATGAAATTGGGAAGAGAGCTTAATGCTTTAAATTATGCAAAATTATATTACATTTATTTAGACCTAAAGATTTGAAAATGGGTAACATATTATTAATAATTCAAATGGGTAACTTATAGATATGGTGGCTTGATATTTTTAGTTCTCTAATAATTAAGGTATTTGATGGAAACTTATTATTGAAGATTGTAATTTGTTAGCAGGTTGAGCTTATCATTAACACGTAAACTCATATGTGAGGTGGTGGTTACAGTTTCGAACACAATTCAAGTGACAAGGGGTATCGAAGAAACACTAAAGTCCTTGTGGCAGAGCATGATTGGATGTCTAAAGACGGAAGCTTATTGTTTACATGATATATAGTTTACTTGTGAATTTATTGGTGGTATATACCAAGTAATGTGTTGATGATTGATATTGATAATGGTTACAAATTAAATTATTTTTCGTATCATTGACACACGTAACTCCTTAATGAGTAATTACTTTCAAGATCCCCGAGATTCCACGAATCTACAACATTGGTAAACTATCAAAAAACTACCACAAATGTCATTGAGGTTGGTACCTGCATATTACTTAGGTAACCAGACTGTGCTATTTAACATATAGCTAGCATATAATTATTTTTGAGTCTTTACAAGAAAGCGAATATTTTAGGTAAGGAGATGTTTAGATTTCCTTTTGCTATTTGGTCTGGTATTAAGCTTACGGTGGAGATAAATAATCTCAAAAAGTATATTGAAAACCGTCTCTTATTTTTTACAAGACAAGTACTTGATAATAAGTCTGTTATGCTTGGAATCTGCTCAAATACAATGGATCAAATTATGTCGGTTTTAGTACATGTTGGGTCATGTTATGGTCATCGAGTTTTGGCCCAATCAATGATATTCAACATTTTTGCTAAACTCAGGTCTTGACTCTTGCGTACTATAGACAAATTTTTGGCGACTTCAACCCGGTTGACCATATTCTTTTTCGGTTCAGTGGTTTTTTTAACCATTTCGACCCATTGGATTTATATCTTTTGAACTCAATTTTTTTAATTTGTAACTACTCTTTGTAAAACATAATTATTTCACTTGTGATATTATTGTAAGATTATTTGTGAAAAAAAAGGAAATGAACAATAAGATTGACATTGTAAGATTATTTCTAAGCTTTCAGCATGATGCTTGGATCAACCTTACCACTCCATCTCCTTAAGATAGTGTGGCAAGAAAATGCGGTTCAAGTTAAACAAAATGCACTTTTCAATTTGACTATGTTTTGCTATGACGATATATAAAAGCCACGGGCAAACGCTGTTGAATGTTGGTATGATTTTGCAATGACATGTTTTCTCTAGCGATCAATTGTACGTTGATATATCAAGAATAAAGAGTGAGATGGGCTGAAGATGCTATGTTGCGACAAAGATGAAAATACACTAAATACACGAAGAAAACATACATTGTTGTTAATAAAAAAAGTACTTTGAGGAAATGGTTTACCTAAGTTGCGATAGTATTGATAAAACTGGTAGTGGCACAACAATCGATGAATCTGTTCTCACCATAATTTATCAATGGACTCAAATTTTCAAGTGTTCCAAATCATAGGCTTGTGTTAAAAGTAGGTGTCCCGATATTGCTGTTGAAAAATATTGATCAATCAAATGGATTATGTAACACGACATGGCTTCAAGTTGTTCGATTAAAAAGAACTTCTATTCAAGCAAGCATACATAATTAATGGAACACATTTTTGAAATAAGGTTATCATACCAAGGTTGAGAATTACTCCGTCTGATAAACATTTACCTCTAAAGTTCGTGAGGAAACAATATCCTGTGTGCCAGTGTCATTTTCCATGACACTAAACAAGAGCCAAGGGCAATCATTTTCAAATGTTGGTTTGTACATGCCCCGCCCTGTCTTAACACATGGGCAGCTATACGTAGCTCTTTCATGTGTCAAAAGCAAAAAAAGTTAGAAGGTTGTTGTTTCTTATGTGGATGGTACTCTATCAAAAACTACTACAAATGTAGTCTATAAAGAAATTTCTTCAAGGTGTATGATCAAACGGTCAATAGATATGTACAATATACATATTACATGTTTTTTTTGGCATTTTTCTTATTTACACTTATTATAAATCCCAAGCTTCTTTAACAACCTATTTTTTAAACTTATTAGGTGTTCACGTAATGGACCTTTTGTTGAAGTGTTAGAATGGTCACTACATACATATGCTTCTGAAGACAAACATATTGGAGATCATGAGGCAATGAACGTTTATTCCACAGATATTTACAAGCATTTTATTTTATACTATCAGTCATTTATAACTTATTATTTCGTTACAAGAAAATTTTATAGCGTTGACGTTCGTTGTTCTTTCTTACTTTATACACGTACTTACTTTTTTTAATCAAAGCCCTCTAAAATCCCGTGAATTTCACGGGTCTATAAGCTAGTTTTATCTAATAAAATAAGCTTTTGTACAAGTACCTCTAAGCTTGGAGCATTAAAAATTCGTTTAATGCGCTTGCGTGTCTTACCATAATTAGCTACTTATGTACAAAAATTTTTTGCACCTACTTTATTTCTAACAGCTTTACAGCAAATGGGTAAACCACGCTCCTCCTTGATTTTATTTTTGTTAACTATTAATGACATTCAATACTATATTTTTGTAAAGCATTAAATAACGTTCAATCGGTTTCAATTGTAATCAAAGAAAGCTTCTCCAACACTCCTCACACGAGTTATCTTTCAATTGGCAGTTTCACTATTACATTTATACCCATTCAAAACGCAGTCTTTTGAATAATTGTGTATTTGTCGATCTGCATACGCTTCGACATCGAACACTGGTATGTACCTATTTAATTTTTGGATTCAGTGTTTTGAATTATTAATTGTAAATTACAATATTATTTGATCGATTATGTTAAAATTTATGTGTGTTTATTGAGAAGTTGAGAACCCTAAAAAAAATCAGGGAAATCACCTTTTGTATTCAATTTATCAATAATCAAAAAAATTGTTCTTGGGTTTAAATTTATTTTTCTTTTTTGATTATGCAGGTTAAATTCAATCAATTGTTCTTGGGTTTCAATTCATTTTTCTTTTTTGATTATGCAGGTTAAATTCAATCACCGCATCTAAACATTTGTAAGTATTAATTTATATTCTTTCGTTTTGTTTGATCACTTTGATGGTTTAATTTGTTACTTCTAAACCCAGTAATTCAGTAGTTGGACGCAGCCATAATTGGTATTTTTTTTTATGTTGTCACTTTAATTTTGTTCTGATTCAATTGAATATATTTAATTTGAAATGTATGATTTGGTTTTTTTAATGTATTTTTGTATTTGATATTTAATTGCAATGAATTCAATTATTTTAGATTATTTTCATTTATTAGTCTTTGAGGTTTTTTATGTAAATGTTAGAGTTTAGGTTGGTTTGATCTGTTATATTGTTTTGACTCACTTTAATTGTTTTTCAATTCAACTTTTAATACAAAATTTTCACTTCATTTGATTTTTCTGTTTGATCTTTTGATTTTGCAAGCTTGACATGTCAAACCATAAGAAACTCATAAAAAGAATGATTCTTTCGCTTTTTAACATATAAGCTCAAGCATTTGCTTTTAAAGGTATTCAAATATTTAATTTGTTATTACGTTTTTAATTATACCATGTCTTTAATTTGATTTGATATTTAATTTTGTTGATTATGTGTTATAGTGTGTTGTTACACTCTTATCAAGAGCTTTTTTATAATGTCTTCTTCAACTGAATTTCTTTTTCATATGGTATGCTCTTTTGTAGTTTAAATCATCTCAAATGTTTAAGATAAATGGTTATGCTTTGCTTTGATTGATTAGAAATTTTTAAAGGTAAAAATATAAACAGGTCATATGGTACATGGTTAAATGCGATCATGCATTTGATAAAATGTCGCTATGATTTTCTTTAACAGTTTGATAAATGATTTATGAATTGTAAACATCTAAAGATGAAAATTTTTAATTTTACATATGCAATAATTAATTTACATGTTTATTACCATAAATCAGGTTTGATTTTTGTTCAAAACCTCTCTCTGATTTATGCTCTTTTGTAGTTTGAATCATCTCAAATCTTTAAGATAAATGATATATGCATTAACGATTTTCTCAGTAGGTTTGTGGCGTGCTTATATATATGCATATTACATTTTTGATGAAATGTCTAAATACAACAAATGAAGCTATCAGTTAGTGTAAAGTTGAGAGCTTATTTTGTTTTCAAGTTTGAATTCTTCAATTATAGGTCTACTTTGTTTGAGTTTTAGGTCTTAACGGGTTCATAAAGAACAATGAATGAATTTCATGAACAAATTAAAGGTAAAATCTTGATTCTTATACATATGTGTTTGTTTTTAAATCTTTTGTATTCGTAGTAGAAATACATGTTGTGGATTTTCATGTGTAGTAGCAATATGTGATCTATACATATTATAATTTTTTAGTGTGCGCTATAAAAAAACAAAAGGTAACAACACCTATTTACGGTTTTATTCGATTTGAATTGCCTTTCGGTTTGGACTGAATTTGAATTTATTGTATTGCATGCTTATATAATAATATGGGTCTATGATTTTGTTACTTGAATGTTTATGTGTTTAAATGAGATTACCCAACTTTCATAAAGCATGGATATTTCTTGAGTTTTGATATTTTCATTGTCTCCTAAAAAAACACATTTTTTATTACCCGTAGTGCAATCTTCTTTATTGGCTAATGTATATTGTTGTTTGCAGGATTTGTAATGAAAATTATCAAACAAGGTGTATGAATTGAATCAATTCCTTCTTAGGGTCAGGTCACACACGACTTCTGCTCCCAAAGTTGCCCAAGGGATTTTGAACCATTTCGTAAAGTCGTGTAGGAATGAAGAAGAAAAACCTGCCCCAAAAAGTCGGCTTTCTTCGATTGTTGTGAAGGTAAGGAGAAAGAGTCATTTTTGGTAATAGATTCTAAACTGAAAATGTAGGTATATAATCTTTGTTTTTATGTTATTGCGTTTTTGTGTTGTGGAATATTGATGCTAAACTGAAATTGTAGGATATTTTTTACCGTAAAGTTGCAGAGCGAAAGGAATGGAGCTCTTCCTGCAAAAAAGCAAATTGAATATCTGCAAGATAAGGTATATGTTTATTCATTTACTGTATTGTGACTTCAAGTAGCAATAACCAAAGACAGTTCCAAAACGCAAAGCCCAGCAGGCTAACACCCCCATCGAAATCATAACCTAATCACAATAAAACCTTGGAAGATTCAATAAACAACAAAAGGTATTTTTCTGATGGACCTATTTACTTATGCACGGGTCTATTTGGGTCATTTTATCGTATCCACGGGCCGAATAAGTAGAACAAGTCTTTTAAGCAGAAAAAGAAATAGTTCAAATGGGTAGACGTAAAATAGCAAGGCAGGATAGACCCAGTTCAGTTATTTGATGGACCAGACCCATTGACATCATTCCAACTTTCATTAGGTAGTTTCATTAACAAAAATTTCATTAATTGGTTTCTTTTTGCTCCACATAAGTTTCTTCTTAGTTCCTCAAGTACGCCAATTTTGATCATAGGCCAATTTTGGAGCACATAAGCTAAATACTCTTTTAACCAAGGAGCATATGTGCAGCAAAACTAATAGAAAAATTGGCCCATGATCATTTGGTATCTTTTTAGTTCTTTTTAGCAAAACTAATAGCAAAAAGGGTTACCACAAAAATTGGCCCATGATCATTTGGCAACTTTTTAGTTCTTTTTAGCAAAACTAATTGGGTAATAATGTGTTATCTTGATACACATGCTTTTTAATACTGATAATTTAATATGGATCTGGAACTTGAGCTTATGAACTTAAATAAGCCATGTTCTCAATATGATAAGATCAAAAGCTGCAAAAGACGGAGCTTTTCCAAATTCAAATAAGCCCATAAGGCCAAAAAAATAAGCTTTTGTGTCTTTAGTAGTTGTAAAATTTGATTTCATTTTTGGGTTTTTGTAGAAACTTGCCTTAGATTGAACTTGGAGGTGGGATATCACCAACCATTGGTACACTGTGTAGATTGCAGATATTGTAAGCGTGTATTTTTAACTTTTTAGTAACTCTAAACTAAATACTTTTCCTTTAACTCATGATTTTGAAGTATGAATGTTTTTGTTTTTTATCAGGGTTCACTTCACAATAACAGATTACATGGTCTTATTCCTAACGATATCAGTAAATGTGTTGAACTCAGGGAGTTAATGTAATTTGGATCTACTTTCTTCTTTCTCGGTTTTTTTCTTTTTTGTGTTTTAATAACATCCAAAAATGGAAATTGCATGGTCTATGGGCAGTGATCGAACCAATATCACGTAATCTCACACAACTTGAGGATCGTCAAGGGAGCTACTTATCAATTTATGACCAGAAAATAAATACAATAATTTAAGTATGCATGTATATCGTGATGATATTCTTCTATCCAAACTCACATCTCATTTACTGATTTTCTTATATATGATCTTAAATAGCTTTTTACCTGCAATAGCAACGTGAAATATGAGAAACTATTAATTCTATTATAATTTTTTTTACTATTCAAGTAGCTATTAATCCTATTATAATATTTTTGAATGAATTTCGACCTGTTTGACCCATGTTACTTGCTTCCTTTTCATACTAACCTGGTATGCTATTTTGCAGAGTCTCAAGTGATGCCAACTTAAAGAATGTGTTGATTTTAGTCCTTTCAATAAGGTATGTACATACGTGACTTGAAGCAACATATGCAAGGCCATTCACTTGAGGTATATTTTGAAATATGTGGTTGTTATTATGTTTGTATGCTCAAGCTACCACTGTTATGAACTAAATAATGGTATGGTGATAGTGTGTCGTTATGTTGTTTTTGGTAATAATGTATTTTTTTTAAGACATTATGGTATTTCAAATTAAGATTCTGAACTGGGGTGTTGGATTAGCTTCTTTAATGGGTGTATTGGCTTATAAGTATCTCGAAACACGGATAAGGTCACCTTTCTGATGAGATGTGCATATCAACTTGAGCTTATGGTCTTAAATAAGCTCAAGTTTCATGAGCTCATCCCAGAAAAGAAGGGTGATTGTATCGGCCATTTAATATATCAATAATCTGATAACCCATGAAAGAAGCTAATCCATCCCTTCCCAAAAAAAATCTAAAGAATATTTTTATAGCATTAGCACTTGGGTCTGAACATATATTAACACTTCTGCAGGGTATGAACATATATTAGATAACTGAAATAATGTAAAGATGATCGAATTAATTATGATATTGAATACCTACTTGAAATGTAGTCTGATTAATGAGCCAAGAGAGGAACTCAATGAATGAGGAACATTTGTTATGGGATACATATACTAATATTGTGTGCTTGTCCGATGAGCTTGAATTTTTGGTATAAATGTCAACATATATAGTTGTTCACTGTTCAGGCCCTCAACTAATGTCAAGTCTTCAGGTAGAAAAAATTAGTTTTTAATAGGATTATCCACGATTTATATATTTTTTTGATATAGTTGAAAATGTGAAAACTGGTGTTGGGCCACTATTTTTAACATGGAGTTCCATAATATATATCGCGTTTAGCAATTATTAATGGAAACACATGGGTCGGCATAGATTTATATGGATGGGTTGATAAGTATAGGTAAGTGACGGAAAATGTAAATGATATACTACACATGTTTAGGATTTTTAGAACTATTTTGACCCAAGTAATATATTTCACCGAGATACATGATATCAGACCTTAAGTTGTTATCTCTCTAACAAACGTTCCTCAATAACTATATATTAGTGTGAATTAATAAATTATATGTATTATCAAGAAATTATTAAAAGATGCAACATGTTGCTGCTGATGATGCAAATTACTGCTACGGGTTAACAAAATGTTGCTATCTTTTATCTTTTTCTTCTATTATAGTTACGGGTCAACAAAATGTGGTCTTAGATAACTTCAATCGTCATTATTAAAAGAATGCAGAAATTTCAAAGTTGGAGTTCATACGACCTCTCCTGCCATGGTTCTCACAGAGTTGCTGTCGAGGTAAATAAATCTTATATAATAACGGAATTTATGATATGTAATTGTTTGACAGAAAAAGTTTAGTAAGAAGATTCTATTCTTACATTCCTTTTCTGGCAGCGGCTCAACTATTCAGAACAAGCATATGTTTAATATAATTTGTGAGTTACCAGAGACACAATTACAAGCACATTGGTTATTTGGTCCCTCGGATGAGAGTTGTAAAGGGAAGTGGTAAAGTGATAAATTACTTAACTTCAATGATTTTACTTGCTTTGGTCAGTGCATGGGTAAGACGAGGACGTTGGTTTAATGACAAGGTAAAAATCAATATCTTCTTAAATTTATCATCAAAAGACCTTAGTATGCATAGGTGGAAAGTCACACACTCAAAATGTTGTCTCTTTTACTACACTTTCTAAAATATAAACGTTCAAACCATCCATGCTTTTACTATGTTAAATTAATTTGGTAGTCAATTAAACCTGCAAAATCTCTTCATTGATATTGGGAAGAGAGATTGACTGTACAATTATGAAAATATATATTAAATTTAGACATGAAGATTTAAAAATGGGTAACTTAGTATTAATAATTCAAATGGGTAACTTATAGATATGGTGGCTTGGTATTTTTGTACTGTTATAATAAGGTATTTGATGGAAACTTATGATTGAATATTGTAATTTGTTAGCAGGTTGGGTTTATCATTAACATGTAAAGTCAATGTGAAGTGGTGGTTACAATTGCTAACACAATTCTAATGACAAAGGGTATCGAAGAAACACTATAGGGCTCAAAGACCCTTCTATGGAATTTTAGGTGTACACGGCATGGGCATTGGGTATTAAATCGAGTGGCGCTCGCACCAATTATTTGCTATTCAAGACTATAAATTTTGGACACACCAAACGCATGGATGTTTATTACTTTAATTGCAACAAACTCAATTGCTTATTGACGGATTATCTCATTCTTTTTTTCATATATTAATCGAACATGTTTACATTTTTTACTTTTCTTATCATTTCATTTTCTCTATCTCTCTAAAAAATTACCCGGTGTCAACGGGTCTATAAGCTAGTATTTATGTAAAACATGCTTTAAATACATTGTAAATCATGTTATCAAAATACGTATTTGGGTATATATATGACATTTTGATATTTATATTTGATATATATGAAATCGGGAAATTTTACCTGCTCTACAAAGCAAGTAAGTTACCTGCTTTCATTTGAAAATAAAAAGATTGGCATTTTTTTAAATGAAAAAAGCGTGTAACTTACATGCTTTGTAAAGTAACATTTCCCGTGTAAAATTATCCCAAAAATAAAATATTTCTTTTTGACTGAGAAACGATCATAAGTTTCCATTTTTTAGACAAGTACACAATAAGTTTCTTTCAAAACTAAAATCTATTGTTTTCCGCACCAATCACAACTCAATCTAGAAGCAAGCATCGATAACTTCAAAACACCACCGATCACCACCACCACCACCATTTGCACCACCCAATCTGTCTTTTTCCACTAACATCTTAAAATATTACTCCAAGATTCCATTTTTATTCCTCAGCATATTCCCATAATAAACAACCTTTATATATATAAAAACACACATTACACATTACACCAATCAAGATTCCAAAAATGTTACTCAAGAACAATCTTTACACCATATCCTCAAAAGGGTATGTTTATATTGCAATAATATTACTGGGTTTAAATTTTCTTGGAGTGAAAGCTAAAGGTGACGGAGATATAGTGACAACACTTGATGGACCATTTACGCCTGTAACTGTGCCTTTAGATGAAAGCTTTCGTGGGCATGCTGTGGATTTGACTGAGGATGATCCACGTGTTAAGAGGAATGTTAAAGGGTTTGAACCTGAGCAGATTATGGTATCACTTTCGAGTGGTTATGAGTCTGTTTGGGTTAGTTGGGTTACAGGTGTTATAAAGTTTTGAACTTTTTTAATATAAAGTGTTTGTAGATTGTGATTTGTTTAGGTAGAGGGTGTTTGGGACAATGGGATTGCTTATTTTTAGCTTAAAAGCAAATGAGCCAATAAGCACTTAATGTGGATTTGGGTTCTGGTTATAATGATGAAAGTTGTTGATGTATGTATTTAGAGGGTGTTTGGGGGCAATGGGATTGCTTATTTTTAGCTTATAAGTAAATAGGCCAATAAGCAATCCAAATACTTTGAAAGTCCTACTTAAGATATATATAAGTCTGTTTGGGTTAGTTGGATTACATGTATAATAAAGTTTTTGACTTTTTCTTTTATAAAATTTATGTAACTTGGTATGAATGTGGTTTTGGTTTTGGGTTTTGATTATAATGATGAGTGTTTTTTTTTTTTACTTTGGGAGTAATTGGTTTAGCTGATAAGTTTCAAAATAAGCCGGAAATTTTTGGCTTATATGCATGAGCTGAAATTAGATAAGCTCATAAGCGAAAAAATAAGCTTAAACAAACACTTCTTAGCTTATTTCTTTAAAAGCTTGTTTTTCGGCTAAGTTTCTAGTTTTGAGTCATAATAAGTGTGCCTTCTGATAATAAGGTCATAAGCCCGAAATAAGCTAAAACATATGCTTATAAGTGATTAAAATCATGAATTTTGTTAATCTTTATTACTATGTTGATGAATGTGATTTGGGCTTTTGTAATAGTGATGAAAGTTTGGTAATTTGTTTAGTTATAGGGTGACTAGGGCAATGGGATTGGTTATACCTAGCTTATAAGCAAATAGGCCAATAAGTAATCCAAATACTTTAAATGTGCTTAGTTCAATTATGAAACCATAATTAAGCCAATAAGTACTTAAGATTTATATGCTTGGAAGTGATCCACACTGTGAGCTTATTTTCAGATTAGTTCTTAGAAGCCTATTTTTCGGCTTGATTTCTAGTTTTAAGTTAAAAAAAATGGGCTTTATGAAAAATAAGTGAAAAAAAAGCTTATAAGCCGGAAATTAGCTAAAACAAGCACCCCTTTATTTGGTTATATGCTTGTAAGTGATTACTATCAAGAATTTTTGTTAATCTGTAATACTATGTTGATTTCTTGAATGTGGGTGTTTGGCATTGTATTTTCAAAGTGGCCGTCTTTATGTTGAGTACTAAATTGTTTATGAAAGTTGATGAATTGTGATTTGGGTTTTCTCATAATGATGTAAGTATGTTACTTTGTTAATTATGTGCTTGTAAGCGATTAGAATTGTGAATTTTTTATCAGTACTAATCACTATGTTTATTGGGGGTGTTTGGTATTGAGTATTAAAAGTGATTAATTCAATATCGAGAATTGGAGAGGTCTCATGTTCGAGTCTCACCATGAACCTTCACGGGCCCGAAATAAATAGAAGCAGGAGTGGGGTTTATCCCTTAAGGAGAAAGGTTCGAGGCTTGCATACTGCCCAATTGGATGTCACTGTGGGCTCGGATCACTAACTACTAACTCGCCGTTCAAAAAAAAAAGTTTCACAATATCCAAACACTAGAAATTAATTATTTGCCAGCTAAAAAATGTAATGCTGGAGTATTTAGTCTAAAAACGCAATGTCAAACACCACATTGAATTGACAATGATGATATTCTCAACTAGATCTGTCCCTCAGTCGTGTGCATGGCTGATGTCGGATGTGCCTAAGGTTTTACATGTGAAATGTGATTATCAGATTATGAAAACTGGTACACAGTTGGTGGTTGAGACTGTTTCGCAAATTTTGCTTTTTTAAGCATTTTATCTAAAAGACCCCTAAAAATATCAGATAAGTAGACGAGCTTATGATTATCTGAAACTTACTATTTGATCCTTGAGTAATCAATTTCAATTTTATTATACCGAAACACTATAAACGAATATATCTGATTTGTAGCTAACAAATGGAACTGGTTCGGATTGTTATTCTTGTTCTTTTGAAAATACTCCTATTCATGAGACCTATCAACCGCGTTGGGATTATTGGGGAAGGTAAAAAGTTTGAATCTTGTATCAGATCATCTGTAAGGGGTCTTTGGGTATGCGTTTTCTTTTTGGGTAAAAGGTTTTCACATCCGGTAAATATATGTTTGGGTATGTGTTTTGAAACTTATTATCTGACTATTGTGACTGTAACTTCCATTTGCAAATACTCCGTAACTAATTATCTAGAGTCACCTATTTACCCCTTTTAGCTTGATTTGAATGATTTTCACTTTCATTTCACAAACACCTCCTAAGTCATATGTTTTTGGCTTGAACATATTGATTAACAGAATTGAGCTAAAATTTTCAGGTATATGCAGAGATTAACATCTAAAATACCGATAATGGCAATAAAAAGTAACCACGAAATCGAAGAACAAGTTGAAAGTACAACATTTGCAGCTTATAGTGCATGATTCGCGTTTCCATCTGAAGAAAGTGGTTCAAAATCCACCATATACTATTCTTTTAATGCCGGAGGCATACACTTTCTAATGCTTGGTGGCTACACTGCTTATGATAAATCATGTAATGATCAATCTGGTTGACACTTATAAACTTTTTGGTTTTTACTTATAGTTAAGGGGTTGTGACACGTTTTTGGGAATGTTTCATACAGCGGATCAGTACAAGTGGTTGCAGAGGGATTTAGAGAAAGTTGACCAGGATGTGACACCATGGCTTGTTGGAGTTTGGCATCTGCCATGGTATAACACCTATGTGTCCCATTACAAAGAAGTCGAATGCATGAGGGTCACTATGGAAGAACTATTGTACAATGCTGGTGTCGACATAATATTCAATGGTCATGTAAGTGTTTCTAATCGTTATTTTAGAGGTGGTAGTTTCGACCCATTGGTTAAACTGTGTTGCTTTCAGTCTCAAATGGGTCAAATAAGAAAATTACCAAACCGTCAACGGGTCAATTGGAACCAATTAGTCAAACAAATTTTTAAAAAATGGGTGAAACTTTTTTCTTCCTTGAACCCATTTTGACCTTTTACCAAACTCGCCCATCTTTGCACATATACCTTCTATGATAAAGAAAAACAGAACAAATTTTAAAGGGACCATGTACTCTTGGAAATGTTGCAGGTTCATGCTTACGAGAGATCAAATGGAGTATATATAACTACACATTAAATCCATGCGGTCCAGTGCACATAACAATAGCCGACGGTGGAAACCGAGAAAAAAGGGCAGTTGAACATGCCGACGAACCCGGAATCTGCCTAGAACCATCAACCACACCAGACTCATTCATGGGTGGTTTATGCGCACATAATTTCACATCAGGCCCCGCAAAAGGGAACTTCTGCTGGGACCGGCAGCCTGAATACAGTGCATATAGAGAAAGTAGCTTCGGGCATGGAATACTTGAGGTAAAAAACGAGAAACATGAATTATGGACATGGCATCGGAATCAAGATATGTATAATGAAGTCGGTGATCAAATATATATTGTTCGGGAACACGAAAGATGCCCTGTTAACCTACGGAGATCAGTGAAATGAAGCTGGTCATACCATAACAAACGTTGCACACTTGCGCGTTAGGGTTATTCAACATATTTGTATAGCATATGTGGTTGCTATAGGGTGATTTCCGCCCATGATATGTTGTCAGTTGTAATGTATTTGAATTTTGTCATTAATTTATCGTTATACGGCGTAGGTAAGGATTTAGCATTTGAATTTTGTCATTAATTTATCGTTATACGGCGTAGGTAAGGATTTAGCCCGTAGACAAAACGACATCTATGTTTTCTTTCGTTGAGCGTTCTTGCCACACTCTTGTGTGCTCTAAATACTCTTCCGCTTGTCTGTAGCAATTTTGAACTATTAATTTGATGAATTAAAAAAAATAAAAAAATAAAAAAAAGGAAAATATAAAAATAAATAAAAAAGAAAAATCTTAGAAATATTACACCCACGTCTTCTCTAAAATAATAGAGTAAATACTAATTCATAACCACAAACAAAAAGTCTCCTCATCAGAAGACAGGGAGTTTAAACTTTAAATACTAATGCCATCTAGTGATCAATCCACATACATCAACAGAAATACAAAAAGGTTCGTTGAAATTCATCAACTAACGCCATCTAGTGATGATCATACAAACACTATCAAAACGACTTATGAACACGCAGAAACCGACTTCCGGATTTACAAAGCTGCATTACGTAACGATTGGGATGACGTATGCGGGCTCTTTGATGCAACACAGGAACTAATGATCAAGCCGGTGACTGAGCATTTGGAGACGCCTTTAATGTTAGCTGTGGGAATGAATAGCTCCCATGAGTTTGTCGAGCAGCTGTTGAACAATGTGGAGACCCATGATCGTGATAAGTGGTGTGGCGTGGACATCCATGGAAACAACGTGCTCCATCATGCGGTTAAGGTTGGGAATATAATTGATGCAAAACTTATGCTGCAGTGTTTGCCAGAAACGATGACAACGGTTAAGAATATTCATGGCGATATGCCAGCAACGTTGGCCGCAAAACTAGGTTGGAAGGATATGATTGATGAAGTCTTTAGTGAATATGCAAACGCTATCGAAATGGCTTATGAATGCGCAGAAACCGACCTCCGGATTTACAAAGCTGCATTACGTGACGATTGGAATGACGTATGCGGGCTCTTTAGAGAAAGACCGGAACTAAAGACCAAGCCGGTGAATGAGCGTTTGGAGACGCCTTTAGTGATAGCTGTGGGAACGAATAGCTCTCATGAGTTTGTCAAGCAACTGTTGAACAATGTGAAGCACCAGTATATTTATGATGATGAGTGGTGTGGCATGAACATCCATGGAAACAACGCGCTCCATTATGCGGCTAAGGTTGGGAATATGATTGATGCAAAACTTATGGTAGAGTATTTGCCAGCAACGATGACATGGATTAAGAATAGAGATGATGATACACCATTGCTATACCACTGGGTGGGGCTTTCATTCTTGAGTCAATTGACTCTGGTTCGAATCCCATCCCTGGCACTTTGCTCCCAGATGGGTACCCACCTCCGCAAAACCTATAGGCTCACTGGAGAGACTTTGTGGATGATACACCATTGCTATTGGCCGCAAAACTAGGAAGGAAGGATATGCTTGATGAGGTCTTTCATAAATATAATATTATTCTAGATGATGAAACAGTGAATCTCATTATTCCCGCAATTCAGGCTGGATTACTTGGTGCGTTTAAATTTCACTTTACTCAACTATTGAAATACGCGCATTATATTGACTCAAATCTTTAGTTGAAAACTTTACTTCCATTATCATGCAGATTTGGCATTGGCGATAGTTTATTTAAGCCCACCTGAGCAGATAACAGTCATAACACCCAATGCTTTAGAAGCAGCGGAAACAGGCTAGGATTTTGGGAGGGTTTCATTTATCAATGTAAGTCGTCTTTTTTTTATTTTTATTTATTTTATTTTTATTTTTATTATTATTATTTTTTTAATATTATTCTACCGAATATTTTTCTTCTTATGGTAACACTCATTTCCGGCGGCCATTTACGAAAGCAGCTTAGCTAGCTAACAAGCTAGGTACTGTATTTGTTCCAGTCCACTACCAAACACACACTAAAACAAGAATCAAATCTACCTTAGGAGATTGGCTGGAATCGTCCCAAACAAGATCTAAATCCAATACAGCATACGTGAGGCTGTTCTTGAGTTTTGTTAAAGGAAAGTAAAGAAATGTAAAGTAAACACTTACCCCAAAAATTGGGAGGAAATATTTTACCCTCATTAATAATGTTTGGTTGGTATGATAGGACGGAATGCAATCGATAAAAAAAAGACAAAAATGATCATAGTTAATAAGAAGTGTATTTAATATGGTTAGTTAATGGTGGGCTTTTATGTAATTTTGATTACATTACGGACGTAATGAAAAAAAAGGAGGGAGCCTCTATAGAATGAAAATGATGATTTTTGATGTAATGAGTGATTACATGTAATGAGTCATTGCATTCCGTAATTAAAAACAAACATAATTTTCTCATTCCGTCGTAATGTTCTTTTCCATTCCTACTCTTATTACGATGTACCAAACACTATGTAACTTTCATCTCATTTCCTTTTCTTTTCATCCTTAAAAGCTACTCGAGAACACAACCTTTTTTTTTTTTTTTTTTTTTTTTTTTTTTCATTAACTCAAACTCGAGAACATAGAGACTTGAAGGACGTGAAACCACATCAACCACCAAATTAACTATGTTTTAATTAGTTTATATGCTTTAAATCTTTGTGTTTCTTTTAACTGACTGATGCAAGGGACACTAGTACAAACGAGGCTTTTTCCGGCGACATTTTTACCCCCTTTCCGTCGACATGTCGACGGAACCATACCTTCCCGTCGACATGTCGATGGGAACACAACAACGGCTGTGCTTCGTCGGGAACAGTGTTCCCGTCGACAATCACCGTCGACATTGTGGGTCCCATAACGTTTTCCAGTCAAAGGAATTTGATGTCCGTCAACTTCTTCCCGTCGACATGTCGACGGGAACATATAACTAATTAACGTTTTAATTAATTGATTATAATTATGTTTTATATGATACCGTCGACATGTCGACGGTATGATTAAGTACCCAATATTTATGTTTTAATGATGTCGTTGACATGTCGACGGTATCATTATTACCATCCTGCTAACAGCAGGCTGCAAATATTGCAGTTTTCCAGATTTTTTCTGGATTTTCTGGAAAAAATCTACCAAAACCTGTAACTGTAATAGCACCTATAACCACTCAATATCAACATGTCCTAAACGTATAACTCGCCATCGGCTAAAACACTTGCAAAATATCGCTAAACACCCTCAAAATGCATAAAAACATATAAAGTCTACAAAACGGGGTGTGGTAATATCTAAACCTAGCTGCCATATCCACAAATGTTTTAATATCCGCGACGTTCAAGTCGCCAGAAGGTTAAACTATACAATACTAACATATGGGTCGCCAAAATATTGTTTCAAGCATAAGTACAACACAAAATAACCAAGTTTGTACCTCTGCATCCAAAATCACTCGTGATCATCAGCAGGACCCTCATCATCGCCAGAACCATCCTCACCGCCTCTGCGACTCCCGCTCCCTCCAGCTGAGCCACTACCTCCAACGCCACTGCCTGAGCCATCCACGTGCTGAGAACCCGCCTGACTAACATACTCTTTCCATCGCGGGTTGGAGGAGATAAAACCTGTGACCAAATCAATCTGCGCCTTCAAGGCCTTACGCTCTTCAACTTCTCGACAACTCTTCTCCTCGGCCTCGGCAATCTTCTTCTCGGCCTCAGCAAGCTTTTCCTCCATCTCAGCATATTCTGAAAATGAAATAATCAAAATTAAAAAACATCTATTGCAATACTTAATTTGAGTCATGATCGAGTAATCTATAATTAATATATTATCAAACTGTACATACCTAGAGGTGGAGGCGGGGTGTATGGTAACGGTGGCCTGGAGAGCCCGGGTACGACCCTACCCCGTCCGGTGATGTAGCCCCACTGCTTGCCCTTCAAAACCATCGCAAGTATCTGCTCCTCCGTGTACGCCACCCCTTCCGGCGTATTCGCTCCCAGATCTCGCAGCCGGACCATCTCTTCCTATTTAATTGAGAAAAAAATTGGGAAAATTTATATATATATATATATATATATATATATATATATATATATATATATATATATATATATATATATATATATATATATATATATATATATATATATATATATATGTCGGGTTAATTACAAGATTATGTTTCAATGAATCATTAAAGTGCATGTTTGGGGAAATAAATAAATAAATAATAAATTAAAAAAAAAAAAAGATACTTACATATTGAACACGAGCCTCATCCTGCAACCACATACCATCATTGTCGCAGTGTGTGTCGTAAAACGACTGGATGAGTGACGGGTATTGTTTGTCCTTGATGTTCTCAAACTGTATATACACATGCATATATATAAGATGAAACAAATTAAAAATGGCAAATCAAACACCATATTTATTTTAATTAAACTTAAATACTTTTATAATATTAAAATTAATTACTTTTATATAATTATAATTAAATAATTTTATAAAAATAAAATACTTGTATAAAAATAAAATGTGTCTTACGTAGTCGTGGCGAATAGCGGCCAATGACTTGGAACCGTGGCGGCTATACACCTTCAACTTCTTTCGGTTCTCCTTGTTCACAGAAGCACGCTTCAGGTTCTTCTCATTCATGTAAAACTTGATATGCTCCTCCCACACAGATGGCTCGACGTTCAGAGGAGGGTTTCTTCGTATCTCATCCACTTTTTCAGGCCCACCCGGCCCGTCGAAGTAAACCCTCTTCATCGTGCCCTTGTTGTCGGAGTAGACCTTAGCAATGTACGCATTGAGGCTCGCCAAATGGTTTTCCAATCGGGTGAGAGCATGTGGGTCTGCAAGTCGAAGAATTGCTGCAACCAAATTTAAACAAATATACACAATTAAACAAATTTAAATAAATGTACACATTCAAAGAATTAAATATAAAGATATAATTAAAAGGAAAATAAAATAACTGACCCCGAGTCAGTTCATGAAGCCCTGTCGAGTCGCTTCGTCAAGGTTGTGCCAGGAGGGATAGTGCAACGGCAAGGACCTAACCAGCTCGCCAACATAGTTACTGAACCATGCGCGGTGGGCCCCAACATGAGTAAATGTCCTCTGATCACGATACTCGAACTCGATCGATTGTGGGCCCGAGTTAGTCACGGCTTTCCTGAGGTCTAAGTTTTTGTTGGCTTCACGGACCTGTGCCCTGCCGCCATCCCGACCTCCACCCCTGCCGCCAGCTTGTCTCGCTCTACCTCCTCGACGAGGTTTTTGTGACGAACCTACAATTGAAGTGAGTGAAAACGTTAAAAAATAACAAGTAACAAAATTCAAATTATCAAGTTTTAGTTTCTTACCACTACGGTGACCGCTAGTAATCGAACGATAAGGGGGTGGTGGGTCATCGGCACCGTCACCACCGTGACCTCGCGCTACTGCTGCCATCTGTAAAAGTACAAGTTGAATTAACATATAGAAATTCGGGAACAAATTAACATAAGCATGCAAACATTTAAATACATACACATTCAAAATAAATATACACATTTAAACAATCCATAACAATTTCATTCAAATAAGCTAAGTGTCGTTTTACAAGTTACAATTTAAGATCAATCTGCTACATCTACATCACTATCATAAACAGCATTAGTCGCATCTTCAACTTCATCATCAGAATTGTTTGCATCAGAGTCTGCTAAATCATAAGGATCGTCGTCCTCATCATCAATAAATTCATCGTCGTCATCAACATGAATGATTGGTGGTGGTGCCTCAACTAACGTTGATCGACCATCGATATTTAAGGTTTCAAATGCCAAATCATTCAAATTAGCAGACAGTTGGAAATTCGATGAGTTGTTGCCATGTATGACATCATCATCGTCTTCTGCCACAATGACATCCCAGGTTGTGTTGTGATTCACTTCTTGGACGACCTTCCAATGGAGTGGTCGTCTGGCAGGATCTTCAAGGTAGAAGACTTGTTTTGCTTGTGTTGCGAGAATGTAAGGTTGATCTTCAAACGCTGTGCTACATGCCCAAATTTGTGTCATGTTGTTTCTAGTGTTATAACGTTCGACTCTACCTCTTTTGACCAAGTCGAACCACTTAACTCGAAACAGCACAACTTTGAACTGGGTATACGCGAACTCCAGAATTTCTTCTAGCTGACCATAATACATTTCTCCTTCCTTCTCGCCAGGAGAACAAATTCCGCTGTTCTGAGTTGTATGTTTTACATCGCGGCTGTGTACAACAAACTTCACACCGTTGACTATGCAAGAGTGAACTAAGGTTACGGTCGATAATGGTCCACAAGCCAAAGCGAATAAGTCGGGAGTACAACTTGGGTCATTGTCTGTGTAAAGTTTACCGATCTATGAACAAAGATAAGAATAGATGGAGATGAGTAATATATATAGTCGTTATTTATACAAGGAAATACATATAATAAGTTTACCTTCGTCTGAAACCATCTAGGAAATTCTTGTTGCATGTCGCTATCAGGATGTTCACTGAAAATGGACATGATATTAGAATTAATCGAAAAGATAACTTGAGAAAAAGAAATTTCAAAATAAAAACGCGTACCTCTCGAACTCGTTCATGTACACGTCGATCTCAGGACTGTTGTGAAGTACATACCATATCACTTTCTTCATTTCTTGGAGACCTAACCGAATAATTGTCTCTTTACCAGACGTTTTACATAGTGATCGAAACACCTGGAAATCACTTGTTGGGCGAGGACAGCCCTGAGATACAGTCGGACGATTAAATTTCGTCCCAATTTCGCCCCGAAAATAACGAGAACAAAAAGTTAATGCTTTGTCTGCAACATAACCCTCAGCTATTGAACCTTCCGGCTTAGCTTTATTTCGTACATAGTTTTTTAGCTTCTTCATGTATCTTTCGAATGGATACATCCACCGAAATGAAACAGGCCCGCCTTGAAGAGCCTCTTCAGGTAAATGCATAACCAAGTGAATCATAAAGTCAAAAAACGCAGGAGGATATATTTGCTCGAGACTGCACAAAATTTTGATCAACTGGTCTTTTGCTTTCACCATGTCATTCACCATCAAAGTTCGGGCACAAATTTGCTTAAAGAATGAATAAAGCTCGATTAATGGTGTGTAAGTCGGTGTGTCCAGGTATTGCTGAAGTCCATAAGGAAGTAACCGTTGCATCATTATATGACAGTCATGAGACTTCATGCCCGTTATATTGTTATCATCTTTGGTCACTTTCGACTTGAACTTGGATCCGAACCTATCTGGCAGTTTAATTGTTTTGATGTATTGACAGAACAGTTTTCTTTTATCGGGTGTGAGGGAGTACTTAGCTTGAGGCTTCGAGCACTTCCCGTTTTGTTTGTTTCCGAGCCACAACTCCTGTCGAATGCCCAAAGCTTGCAAGTCTTGTCTTGCCTTAGCGGTGTCTTTAGATTTGTCATTCATTAACAAAGTGTTCAAGATACTCTCCAACACATTTTTTTCGATATGCATGACATCTAAATTGTGTTTTAGAGTAAGAGAAGACCAATATTCAAGCTCGTAGAAAATAGACCGTTTAGTCCAGTTCAAGTCGGTTGTAGTATTACGTTTTATCTTCCCACCCCCATAATCTGGATGTTCCCCGGGCATACGTGTGGGCAATATTGCAAGTTAAGTCAAGATATCAGCCGGAGTATCTTTTTTAGGAGGATCTGTAAAATCAGGTGCACCATTGAATGTAGTAGGAGTTGGCTCCATTTACCGCTGACCTTGAGATGCGTAAACTTTGACATAAAATCCAAGGTTGTCATAAAGTCACAACCCGGGTAAAGAGGTTGGGTGGAACTGGCAAGTAACTCTTCATATTCGTTATGTACAGGAGGTGTCGTTGCTGGAGCTGGCTCGTTACTTGTCTCGCCAATATTTGGAGGAGTTGGCTCATTTTGTTCATTATTTAAAGGAATATCAAAAATATCATTAATGCACGCACGCATGTCACTCATCTCACATTGTGTTGTGTTATCTTGTATAGGAAGAGGATCCGGTTCACTGTGTTCATGCCATTGTGTATAAGTTGGGTCCCACCCATTTTGGCTTATGTGGCTTTTAAGTATGTCGAGAGATACCCATGGAACATTACAACAAAGACGACATGGACATTTTATTTTGCCGTAACTATTCAATAACGGCTTGCAATGTTCAACGAATGCAGCAAGACCATCAAAAAACTCTTTTGAAACACGACTGTCTAAACGGGTCCAACTCTTATCAAGTATCATAACTGCATATTGTTTTGTTCAACTCTTAGTTATTACACATTCAAAATATTCGACACATAAACACATATAACCATGGAATAAAGGAAAGTTGTTTTGTTCACCTAGTGCAACTATGGAAGGCAATCCTAACCCACTCTTTGAATGATTCATCTCATATATGAATGCGTATAACTGATTTACTATCTAAGAAAATTTCGGCAGTATTTCCCATCAACTCCCCAAATATGTGCATTAAAGACATATTCGTAGGAGTAAAGGAGAAACACTGTCGAAATCATCTCAAATAGTAAATCAATTATACGCATCCATATCCTAAATGAGACAAAACATTCAAAAAGCAGTCCCAAACATGGGACTTTCCGAAATTAATTTCTAATAAATTAATTTCGGACGGGTTTTCTATAGGATGATTAACTTCGGATGGGGACTTTCCGAAATTAAACACTAAAATCCTAAAACATTCACAAAAGTCTAACAATAGCATATATTTTAAGTTAAACAATTAGACTATAAACAATTGTTTGGTTTTCGGTTTATGTTTCATAAAACTATTTTGTTATTTTGAAACTTGTTTTTGTGACTTATTTTTGAAACTATTATGAAACATAAGCCGAAAACCAAACAATATATCTACGGGCTTATGGCTTATTTGGTTTTCGGCTTATGTTTCATAAGCTTATTTTTTTTTACTTATTTTAAAACTATTTAAGTTAAAAAGTTTCAAAATAAGCCAAAAAAATTAAGCTTGTGAAACATAAGCCGAAAACCAAACAAACCATAAGCCCGTTATATAAGCAGAAACATAATCAATCCGCAAAAATTCTAACGCAAAACATAAGCCATAATATTTTTCAAAACCTTACAATTAACCAATATATTAAAACTAGTATACCATATATACTAACCAAACGCCAACTAAGCCATAATATTTAACCAATACTAACTTCACATTTTTAAAATACTAACCAATATATACTAACCAAACGCCAATATTCTACGGCTAGTTCAATACCAAGTCCCCCAAGGTGCTATTTGCACCGTGGGTACACAATGAGCACAACCGACCTTGGTTGTGTCGTAAACTAATACTTAATCACATTTCACAATCCGCAACAATCCCTTTTATATCAAAACCTAATATACTAACCAAAGTCCAACATACTATATCAAAACCTAACATAATATACTGATATGTAAAAAATAATACGGATACAAAAAAATAACAACATACTGTCTCGGCTGTGGTCTCGGGCACGGGCTGTGACCTCCGGCTGCAGTCTCGGGCTGCGGTCCCGGGCTCGGGCTACATTAAAAGAGAGCACATTTATATCTCAAAAGTTTTAAAAAAACTGTTGTCGTCGACATGTCGTCGGGATACCAAAAGTTATTAAAAAAAAAGAGACACATTACCTGTCTCGCTACGTACTGTCTCAGCTCTCAGCTCTCCCTAGCTACTGTCTCCGGGTCTCAGCTGTATTAAAAAAAATAAAAATAAAATAATACAAAATTAACACTTAAATTAAACAAATTAATACAAAACAATAACAAAAATCAAAAAATTAATACCTGCGATGGTTTATTTTTCAAGAAAGAAAGGGGGAGGGGGGGGGGGGGGGGGGGAAGAAGGGGAAGAATTAAACATGTGAAGGGTTGGGGAAGAATTAAACAAATGAGGGTTGGAGGAGGAGGTGCACAGTGGTGCTCGTGTGGTGGTGGTGGTAAATGGGGTGATGTTGTTGGGGTGGAGCGCTGTGGTGGTACCTGATGGTGGTATAATGTGGTGGTGTTGTTGGGGTGGATGAGTGGTGGAGGTGGTGTGGTGTGGTGGTATAATCGCCGGAGGAGTGGTGGAGTGCTGTGGTGGTGGTATAATCGCCGGAGAGGTGAAATCGATGGGTTTTTTTTTTTTTTTTTTCTAAGTTATGACAAATAATTTGACCAGATCTGGTTTTGGTATAACTTTTTTTATCCCGTCGACATGTCGACGGGACTAGAAAGGAATTTTTATATTTTTAATAGTCCCGTCGACATGTCGACGGTAATATTACGTTATTTTGTCGTTTTCGCGTTTGGCGGGACGTATTAAATTTTCACGAAATTTTTGGCGGTTATATTCCCGTCGACATGTCGACGGAAAAATAACTTTTATTAAAAAAAATTATTTATAATAAATACTTTTATAAAATTACTTTATTATAAATACTTTTATAAAATTACTTTAATATAATTAAAAAAATTTATTTATTATAAATACTTTTATAAAATATTAAAAAATAAGTTTTATAAAATTAATAAACTAAATTTATATAATTAAAAAAATTATTTATTATAAATACTTTTATAAAATTAAAAAAATATATATATTTAAAATTAATTACTTATATTATAATTAAAAAAATCATTTATTAAAATATAAAATAAATAATAATTAGAATATCACAAAATACTAAATCCCAACCATTAGATAACCTCGAGATCACAACCGGTAAAAATTCAAGTCTTGTATCCTTGACCTAATGTTTTATAAAAATTCAAGTCGAGATGCAATGGTTATACATGAGATGTTAAATGAACGAGTCGAGATGCAATGGTTATACATGAGATGTTAAACGAACGAGTCGAGATGCAATGGTTATACATGAGATATTAAACGAACGAGTCGAGATGCAATGGTTATACATGAGATGTTAAACGAACGAGTCGAGATGCTATGGTTATACATGAGATGTTAAACGAACGAGTCGAGATTCAATGGTTATACATGAGATGTTAAACGAACGAGTCGAGATGCTATGGTTATACATGAGATGCAATGATTCTACCTAACAACTTTTTTTCTACCTAACACGTTATCCTCACAATATAAACACACACACACACACACATACTCATCTCACTATATATCTCTCTCTCTCTATCTCTCTCTAGCAGTTTCTGTTTTCTGGCGACACCAGCAGTTTCCGGCCGCCAAAATCTTTTTCTGGCCACCACCTTTTATCACCTCAACTTGTAGATCAGGCCACCCCGGTCACGATTCAACCACTCAACCTCACAACCACAAACATACACTGTTATCATGGTGAAGAAGATGGCAGAATTTGAAGCTTTTCCTTGTCCTTGTGAACGAGGAGACGTGATTCTGCGAGAATCGTGTAAATCTTACTCCCATGGTAAACTATACTATGCGTGTCCTTTCTCGCAGGTGAACAATTACATATTTTTTCATGTATTATATAAATAATTTGGTTAGTTGTTAAAAATAATAGTTTTTACTCTTTAACAGCCTGGGACAAAAGACCATGGATGTATTTTTTTTTTTGGAAGGAGGAACGACTCGCCAAAATGATGATCGGTTCTCTGGGAGCTTCAACATCAAGCGGTTCTGGATCTGCTCCAAAAAGGTGCTCAAACTGTCATGAAAAAAATCGTAGAATAAACATGCTGGAGGCTCAAAAACAGGTGCTAGAGGCACAAAAACAGGTGCTAGAGACAAAATTAAGGGTGCTGGAGGCAAAACTTGACATGGCAACATATCCCAACCACGACCACGTATGTCAGTCGGATGCAATACTCTGTGACCTTTTAGGTGACATGGATAAATTTCATATGTAGTACTGTTATCGTTGTTGTTGCTGTTGTTTGCTGTTGTTGTTGATGTTATTGATGTTTAATAAAATGTTGTTGTTTAATAAAATGTTGTTGTTGTGGTAACTGATGTTGAACGTCCTTTATATTTTAAATTTGTACGCACAAATAATAGAACTGAAGGAGCAATAATTATCAAACACAAAGGCAAACTGTTTATTTAAAACAAGCAAGAGTTCTTAACCACATGCATTTTCATACAGACTCAAACTAAACAACTCGACAACCAAACTAAACAACTCAACAACCAAAGGAAACAACTTAAACTAAACAACTCGACAACCAAATGAAACAACTCAAACTAAACAACTCGACAACCAAACGAAACAACTCAAACTAAACAACTCGACAACTAAAAGAACAGATCAAACGAAACAACTCGTTTATTTTTTTTTTGCGGCTACTTCCCGATTTACTCGAACTCGCACCATCTTTTCCCTTCCTTGCTCTCATTTCCATGATATGTGCAAACGTAGCTTCAAGATTTGTGACCCTATTTCCCAGATTATCAAGTTTGGTTTCCAACGTACTTTCAGCTTCGTCGTCACCTCCAACAGCAACAACTTGAGCTTCAGCAGCATCTAGCTCGTCCATGTACTCTTTGTAGTATGACTTTTTCCTACACCATTCGATAATCTTGTCTCTCATCCACGGTTCAACGTTCTTAAAAGAACCATATTCCTCATAAACTGCATGACCAAAAGTTGACATAACTTCATTAAAGAGGAGCTCGTGTGACAAGATTTTTGAGTACTCCTCTTCAACTGTGCAACCACGCCAAGTCATGTGTGTCTTGTAAGAATTGACGATTGACTTATTTGTGAGATGTGTAAAATGAGACGGAAATAATTTTGTGAGAATGTATATATAGGTAAAAAATGAGACGGGAATGTATTTGTGAGGATATATATAGCCTGATTTTTGAAGATATATTCCCGTCGACGGGAAAAAGAACGCGGGAAAAAATCTCGCCCAATATTTTACCCATTTATTAAAAATATTTATAATTTAGTAATATACTCCCGTCGACATGTCGACAGGACTCTCAAAACAAATATAATTATTATGCTTAATCACACGTTAATTGTGGGAAAAAACGTGATTAATATATTCCCGTCGACAAGTCGACGGGAATATATTAGCGGGTAAAATTCGCGCCCAATTTTGGTGAATTATTGAGGTCAAAAAAATATGTTGAAATGTTCCCGTCGACGTGTCGACGGGAAAATACGATTATGAAAAATTCAACGTAGTGGGGCTCGGTCAAGCGTTTTTTTTTTGTCGTTTAGTGGATGATGCCGTCGACATATTGTCGACGGGAAACCCGTCGACGCCTGTTCTCGTGTTTCTTGTAGTGGGATGCCAACTAACACCGGGTGCGAAATTCTAATGCAACATGAGCAACGTAATGATCTATTAAAGGGGGTGCCTAGCTAGGATTGCTTCAAAAACTTCTTATATGTTGTACGTTGTGTTAAAGGTGTTTGGAATTGTTTAATTAAACTGCTTATTCTATTATTAAGTACGTAGTTTTTATATTCTTGTTTTAAAATTTGTCTATTCATAAAGGAAATAGATAGAACCACCACCAAAGCGGCCCAGTGGTGAAGCACATGAGGTCCTCACAAGAAGCCCGGGAAAGGGTCTGAAACGGTGACGGGATACCCCGGTTAGGCCGGGTAAATATGAGTAAAAAACCCGTCCTCCTGGTGTAACCTACCTAAACATGAGCCTTTTAGACAGTTACTGTTATAATAAGCAATCCCAAACACCCCATGACTGTATTGTACGTTTTCATGTATTCCAATTTCAAGAGGTGTTAATTAATGTTTCTTTTGACGGGAACTAACTATCTCATAATGTATATGCATCAAAAATCTATTTCCCTTTTAGATGTGGAGATTTAGGCTACACAAGTTACGATCATCTTTTAAGTACGTCAAAACATGGGGTAAGTTAAAGAATTTATTACCCTAATTTATTGTCATTTATAATATTTTTTGAACATGCAATGTGTATTATTGTAGCTCCACCAATCAAGAATATCCAGGATATCAAAATAAAAAATGAAATGGGAAATGCAATTGTGAAAAGATTATGCAAAATTATGATAGAAAACAACGATCCAGTCATTGCTAGCAAGATGTTAATATCTGCAATAGCTAAGGCAGTAAAATATGGAATTTATGAGATTATCGAGGAGTGCATATTAGCCTACCCAAGCATAATCTGGTATCAATTCGAGGGGTATAACTTTATCCATTTGGCCATCAAAGAGCGTCAAGTACAAGTATACAATCTTGTGTACCAAATGTCTGGACACAAGGCGTTTGCAGCAAATGAGCTTCATGGAGAAGAGAATGCTTTACATATTGCTGCAAAGTTGGCCCCATCTGATCGACTAAGTACTATAACTGGTGCAGCGTTGCAGCTGCACAGTGAACTTCAATGGTACAAGGTGATTAAACTAATAGTACCATTTAGACATGGGTGACAATGGTTGTCGTCCCTTAAAAGAGTTTGCTTTCCACTTAACAGATAACATGCATTGTTATATGCAGGAAGTTGAGAATTTTGTAGAGCCCGAGCATGTAGAAGCTTTAAACAAAGATGGAAAAACCCCTTGGATAAGAGGGCCAACAATGGATGATAGATGCGGCAAATTCATGTACCGTTGTAGCAGCACTCATAGTCATAATTACATTAGCAGCTGCGATCACGGTCCCTGGTGGAAATAAAGATGATGGGAAACCTGTATTCCTAAGTGAAAGAGCATTTATGCTTTTCATGATATCAGACGCCTTTGCATTATTTTCATCATCTACTTCATTGTTGATGTTTTTAGGAATATTTACTTAACGGTATGCAGAAAGTGACTTCCTTCATGCCTTGAAGAAATTGACAATTGGACTTGTGTCCTTATTCTTGTCAATAGCGGCTACTATGATAGCATTTGGTGCTACTCTTGCAGTTTGTATGCCTTGCTGCAGTTTCCTCTACTCGTTGAGATAGTCTGGTCCACTTACGGAAGCATTTTTCGCAAGCAGAGCAGTCGAATGCTTTATTAAGCCCGTGTCAACTTATGTGTGTCTTTGTAATAATAGATGTTGTCATGCATTTTAGCCCAAATAATCTGACGTTTTCTTGGGAAATGTCAGTTGTGTTTGAAATAATTTATACTACCTACATGAGCTTCTCAAAAAAGGTAACTACACATTTTAAATGTTCAACAATGAGCGAATTTAAATGTTTGTGATTTGCATGAAAACAGTAAGTATTTTTATATTACAAGCATACATTAGCAGGTGCAAAACCACATGGATACCAAGATTGTGTATGCTTATAAGTTATAAGAGAAATTAAGTAACAGAGATGGTAACTTGGTAAGTATTATATGCCAACATCCATTGTTGGCCTTCTTCAAGTAAGTCCTTATGTTCTTCAATAGTTCAATGAAAACTGACCTACATGTTTTCACGTTCTTGACTAAAGCTTGGTTACACAAGGCTAGCTCCACGAAACTTTCTACTTTGTGCATAAAGATGCATGTTATGCACTGATAGCTATGTGAAGTGAAGGATATCCAATTAACATATGGACTAATCATACTAGTGAGGATATCCTTAATCTCTTTCCTTTTGCCTGTTGGATTGTAGGGGATTCAATGCTTGAGATTATCATAATAAATTGTTTTGGGGCGTAACGTTTAGTTGGTTAATTCTTTTAACTGAGTCTATACCTTATCGTGTAACTACATTGATACTTGTATATATGAACATAATATAGGTCATGTTGACCTAACATTAAAAGTGAATATTACCTATCCTTTGTGAAATGTGTTTATTATTGTTTTTTAATGGGTTGTATTTGTTTTTGTTTTTGTTTTGAGATGCGTGTGACTATGCGGTTCTCCTAATACGTTTATATTTAACTGCATGTCTGCATTAGTCGTGCAATAATTGAGCAAGATAACTTATTTATACATTAGTGGGGTAACTCATTCATTGTACAATGGTGTGGGGTAACCGGTAACAAGTAAAGCAACATAGAAATAAAATGAATGTAATTTCTTTAAGTTGAAATGCTCATTTGATATCCATAAATTCATAAGTATTATTTTTGGTCTTTCTTTTTGCCTGTAGTTTTTTTGGGGCGTAACGTTTAGTTGGTTAATTCTTTTAACTGACTCTTTACCTTTATCGTGTAACTACGGTGATATTCGTATATATGGTTTATAGACGATATAAAAAATAACAACATTATTACCGTCTTTATCGGTCACCACTTAACACATCTATTTCAGAGCTTTCAAATTAGCCAACACAATGCATTAATATTGACAAATTAAGATGTTAATAATGATTCAAGTAGTTAATAACAATCTTTGTGCTTGTCGATGACCTTTGCTAATTGCATTTCGACACTTTATAGTAGGACCACTACAACTCGGTGGCGACGGGCATGTCCCCGCTGAAAGTCGCTAAACGACAAAAACCGTGCTGAGCTGGCACACGATCTCGCTGACCGTTCACAATATTTTCAACGCTCACTTTTCGGCGGGGACATGTCCCCGCCGAAAGTATTTGTAGTATTTTGTAACTTTGACCAAAATAGTTACCCTTAATTATACCCGCGTATTTTGTAACTTTGACCAAAAGTGTTGTCCGTCGCCGCCGAAAGTTTACAGCGAAGGGCTTTGGCCGACGGACTTTCGGCGGAGACATGTCCTCGCCGAAAGTGTTGGGCGGGGAGAAGTCCCCGCTGAAAGCGTGGAAATGTACCCGCTGAAAGCAGTGCATGTTGTTGTAGTGGACGTAATTAAATATCCGTATTTTATCGGTCAACACAAATGGAGATCCGTACTTTATGGGTCAACGCTAGCGCATGTAGAGCCAAATATAACGACTGAACCACTCGGGTGATCTACTGATAAAAAGCTATGACTATCAACACTAAATATGAGAGATTTTAATTAATTTAATTTATGCTAAATGCAAACAATTATTACGATCATGCCAACCTTCTAAAAAAGGTTTTAGAGGATGCATGTCTGGGTGACGTTGAACTCAAATCTTACATAAATAAAAAAACGCATTAAATAACTTTACTGTCTTAATTAACTAGACAAATATATAAACATCATGTATTTATATAATGTATTTCTAATAGAGTAGTTGTGAAATCGTTATATCCAACTGTCATTCGATAACTTAAAAGAGATTATAAACATAGACTTTGTAGTTGGACATCAGTTAATTAAATCCACTATTTCACTTTGACTTTCGAGATCAAGCAAGTTTTCAACACTCATCTAAGCACATTTGAATTCTACAAAGAAAAATGACTTATAACTATGTAATAAGTGATCTTCCAATATACAAAGCTGCATTACTCGATGATTGGGACTCCGTTAGTCGAATATTCGAACAAGAGCCAGACTTAATGACCAAGCAGATCACTTATTGGTGGGAGACTCCATTGATCATAGCCGTGGGAACAAATCGATCCCATAGTTTCGTTGAGAAGCTTGTGGAACGTATTGTTGAGGTTGCACCTGATAAGTTGTTTGTAGCGAGTTATGGTGGAAATAACCCGTTACATTATGCTGCTAAAGTTGGGAATACGAGGGCTGCACGGCTTTTGGTGGAGAAGAACTCTAGTATGACACGAGTTCCAAATCCATATGGTAATACTCCAATTAAATTGGCTGCTTGGCATGGCAACAAGGAGACGTTAGAATACTTGCTGACCGTGACTCCAGATTTGGGTCACGGTGAGGAAGGGACTAGTCCATATACCGGAGTCGCTGGTGGTGATCTCATTACTCTTACAATTATGGCAGGATTTTACGGTAATTAAATCTGATTATTTTTGTTTTCAAGTTGCAGATATACAATGAAACTGTACATCTTATAACTCAAGACACATATATATCTTAAGAAAGTAAATACTAAACATTGTCTTGTCTATGTAGTATCACATATTCCTCATCACACTTACAAAAAATTTGCATGCAAATTTTAATCTCGGGTTGAATATCAATCGACATGCAGATGTGGCGCTAAAAATAATCACTTTGTACCCAGACATCGTGCTGGAATATGATAGGAACGGTCAAACGGCGTTGCAAGTATTAGCTCTAAAACCCGAAATCTTTCCAAGTGGAAGCGGGCTTGGATTTTGGGGTCGTTTCATTTATTCATGTAAAGACTTCTCTTTGGTTTATGTAGTACGTTGTTTTGCGTTGGTCGTTATATACTTATCAGTGTTATTTTAGCCATCAAAGTTAATAAGTTGTTTCATTCTGTCATACTTTCTATAACATTAAATAATTTGGTTTTGGATTTTATTTGTTTGTATTTTTTGGTGCAAGTGATACCTGTGATGAAGAATCAAGAAGCTGCTAATAAAGTTAACATTTTTCTAAGAGTTTTCAATAAGGTATAAATCTTTATTTTCATTTATGCAAGTTGAAAAACATGAAATGTCACTCATCATAGAAACCATATTTTGTTTGTTGTTATCATTGAAACCGTAATGTGCCAAACGAGTTTCATCAAGACGGGTTTAGTTATACTTTTCTAAACCTTTTGGTAATTTCTCTCTTGAACAGTTTAGTGCTGGATTTTGGAGCGTCCTTCACTACATGGGTATGCTATTTGTTATGGTTAATTGGTATATGTATCATCTTTTAACTATTAATCACATTCTGTTTTGTTACTGTAGTTCCAACAATCAAGAAGATCCATGATACTAAAGAAAATAATAATCTCAGTAACCTACTTGTCAAACGTATCTGCAAAATCGTTATAGATAAGGTTGATCATGACATAGCTTGGAAGATTTTAGGATCTGCGATAACTACAGCAGTCACATATGGGACTCATGAACTTATTGAGGAATGCATAGTAACCTACCCGGGCATAATTTGGTACAATGTTGGAGGGTTTTATTTGTTCCTTGCAGCCATCAAGCAACGCCAAGAACGAGTATACAACCTTGTGTACCAAATGTCTGGCCACAAAGTCTTCGCAGCAACACAACTTGACGGTGAAAATAATGAAAATGCACTACATATAGCTGCAAAGTTGGCACCACCTCATCGGCTTAATGTTGTGACAGGTGCAGCATTGCAAATGCAGCGTGAGCTTCAATGGTTTCAGGTAATTATAGTCAAGTCATGAACTCATGATATGACAATATTGCTGCAGTCCCTTAGAAGAGAAACAGCTACCGCGTTCATATCTCATCTAAGAAGTTGAAGATTTAATTTCAAGCATCTTCACCTTTGTGAAAGGCTGATGCATCAAAAAATAACCAGCTTTGCTTCAACTAACTAGCTAGCTTTTTTCTACAAATAAAACACATGGAAGTCTTACAATTTTTTTGATTTACAGTAATATTTTGGATGACGGATTTCCAACACCACACGAGCTGAATGCCCTGATAAGAAAAAGTAAAAATGGTCAAATGTTCAGATTTTTATCTGGTTACGGGTTTCGTCACTTTATATAAATTTTTTGCAAGTTGATTGTCCTAAGCCAAATTATCTAAATATTGATGTTTTTTTTAGTCTAAAAGAAGTTGGTTAACTAAAATAGAAATTGTATAAAGTTGGTAATGACCTTATGATATTAGGCAAACACAGAGATAGTGAAACATATACCATTGCATATATTGTTGTGCAGGAAGTCGAAAAGTTTATTGAGCCCTCCTACAAAGAAGCTTTAAACAAACAAGGGAAAACCCCGAGAATGGTTTTCACTGAATCCCATGAAAATTTACTAGAAAAAGGGCAACAATGGATGAAAGATACGGCATCTTCATGTACAGTGGTGGCAGCACTTATAGTCACAATGGCATTTGCAGCTGCCTTCACGGTCCCAGGTGGTAACCAAGATGATGGAAAACCTTTGTTCCAAGATAAGGGGACGTTTATGCTGTTTATCGTATCAGATGCAGTTGCATTATTTTCTTCATCTACTTCCGTGTTGATGTTTTTAGGGATACTTACTTCACGCTATGCAGAACGTGATTTCCTTTATGCCTTACCAAAGAAATTGACTATTGGACTTCTTTCGTTATTCTTGTCACTTGCATCAACTATGATTGCATTCAGTGCGACTCTTGAACTTGTGCTTCAAGATAAAGTGACATGGATTGCAGCTCCACTTGTGATAGCAACGAGTATTCCTGTGTGCCTATTTGGCTTGTTGCAATTTCCACTACTTGTGGAGCTAGTCTACTCCACTTATGGACGAAGCATTTTTCATCAGCAGAATGATCAAAGGATTCATTAGCCGCATGTTATTTTTTCTTCTGTGTGTACGTTTGTATGGGTTGAATTGATCAACAAACACATTTATATATATCTTTTATGTATTAAAAATTTGTTACACATTATATTATTTGATGTTTCATATGTTGACGCCCATGTTTAGAACTATTGGTGTTACCTAATCATTTGAGCTATGTGATTAACTTTTAAGTCTCGGACTCGATTTGCAATTGGAAAGATTTGGAGAGTTAACAGGTTCCAACCATGATAGGCTTCAAAAAAACCGCTGCAAACATTAGTAGAAACTGACCAAACTTTAACCATTTTAAGTGTTTATGTTCCTCGGCTCAATGGAGATTAGGCTTCGGCCATCGCCTCTCAACTTCCAAATATCAAAACCTTAGGTCTACGCCTTTCTCGAATATTGGAAGGGAGGATCTAGTTGTGATTCTAAAAGGGTGCAAGAAACTTGAACATCTTGAACGTTAGTGAGTGTAAAGGAGTCGCAAGCGACGACGTGATATGAAATCTTGCATGTCATATTTGTGTATTTAAACACGAAGGCTCTCGCATAAATCAGCAATGTTTATAGTTTCGTTGGTTATACTTGCTTTAAGACAACATGCTTGTGATAGTCACTCACGACGTGCATTTCATATTGATGTAGCAATATCTTGCGGATCCGTTTCTCAACAGATGTTTCTTGAGTGACATTTTGAGTGTTTGTTTCATGGCTGTTGTTAGAATCATAAATCGTATATTACATATCATAATCCTCATACTACAACAATAGAAAACTTTAATACACAAAAACCTTTTATTATGTTAGAAAATATTGCATAATAGAGATGTAAACATGCCTGTGAGAGGTGGAGAAGTTTACTCACATAGGAAGATTTAATCATGGTTCAAAACGAGCCCAAAAAAAATCTGCACCGTTCAAAATCGGTACGAGAGATAAAAGGGAAGTTCTGGTTCCGGTACCGAAATATAAAAGGCCAAATTTTCTTAATTATGGTTTTGATCCAGACACTCCTGATCCCATAAGTCAAAACTAAAGATCGAAGAAGTAGCTAGACACAAAAAAATAGATTATATCCAAATAAATGAAAAAAGGTGCAACAAATTCAAGGATACCAAAGAATGTTTGTGGGAGTTCCATTTTGTCGAGAAAAATCTGTGTATGCAAGTACTAAACTTAAGGAAATGATCTGTTAATAAGTTATAATTAGTCATGCGTACTTACTGCATTTACACGCTACATTATTCTCACACAACCTTTTTTTTTTTTTTTTTTTTTTTGGTCTATGTTTGGAGTAGAGTTATACAAGTATTAAATAACAAGGGACTCATTTCTCACTGAGAGACTTATTTTCACCATTCATATAAAAAGAAATCAATAGTTGAACTTAAAGGCATTTAATATTTCACTCATTTTGTTTTTTTTTTTTTAATTTAAAAATCTTTTAAACCGTTAATCGTTAAACGAAAATAATTACACCATCGCGACGAGCATTTAATTATCTTTCTATAGACGGACATTTTGATATACTTTCGACAATTTTTGTTTTTTTTCATTTTTTTCACTTTTTTTTTTCGTGGCCGAAAAAATCATATGTGATATATCACATGTGATATGTAATATCATATGTGATTTTTTCTGCCACGAAAAAAAACGTGAAAAAAACGAAAAAAAAAATCGAAAATATATCAAAGTGCCTATTTATGGAAAGATAATTAAATACTCGTCGTAACGGTATATTTTTTTTTTGCTTAACGATTAATGGCTTGAAAGATATTAATATTTAAAAGAAAGAAAAAAGAAGAAGATGAAAGTAGGTTTTTTAAATTGTTATGATTAATTTTCTCTATTAGATCAAATAAAGATGGAAGTGATTCCAAATGCAAATTCCCAAAACATATCTAAAAAAGACATAGATGATGAGCAACCATATATACACCTATATTAGCTAAAAATGACCATACTAATGACGTAGAATCAAACTAATTTATTTTAAAGAAAAACGGTGCTCAACACGGTAAGGTACCGATTTACCCGAACCCGGTACCGGGACCAGTACCCGCCAGTTCCATAAACGAGACTACCACTTTTGGTCGGTGATGTGTAAGGAAAGCTTTAAATTTATAATACTAGTTTCACCAATTTTAATAAACCAAACACACGGGTAAAGTATAACCCCCATTGGTAGTATTAGATTAAGGTAAGACCAGGTCGTATCTACAGAGACTTAGTTCGTTCGTATTAAGTATAATAGTTAGTAAAGCAAGACAAGTAACGATTATAGGAATAAAAGGAATTCAAATATTAAGACAAATGATTGTTTGAATAGCTTAGATAATTTAGTGACAATGCTTATGATTGATCTCAGTTTGATAAAGGAGCACAACTTACAAGAAAACAATTTTCGTCAAAAAAGCAATTTCATAATTCGTAGGTTCAATTCAAGATTCGTATCTACCTATTAAGTGATTTCTCTCGAAATAGTATTTCATATCAAGTCTAGATTATAATTGATTCTTCTAAGTGGATTTCTCTTTTCAAAGACTAGTAACGCAGACAAGTTCCTAGAATTGCATTTAACACGTTGGTTCTTTCGACCTATCCAACATATTATATTCAACCAGTTTCAATAAGTAAACGTGATAAGACTAGAAATGAAATAGTTCACAATATAAACTTGAAATTGGTAGAGATCAAAACATAATCATAAGTCACTTTATTATATTCACATATCCAAGCAATCACTAGAGGTTTAGCCTCTCATGGCTAATGAGTTCGTAATAACAGAAGTGAGTAAATAATAAACAAGAGACATACGGATTGGATTGATCAAATGATTACACAAGTGTCACGAGTAACCAAGAATTCGACACCAACAAGTATTTAACACCCCTTATTCTGATTCGCTCACCCCCGTAACTTGGCTCTGGATCACGTATTATGGACTTAGCTTCGTGGAAATTGGTTATAGAGTGGATTGTTCAAATGCTTGCAAATGATCTCTATTTATAGGCAATCTGATATGCGAAGTACGACGTACTTGCTTTCTGAGTACGACGCACTTTCTTATTTTTTTGGCGCCAAAGCTTCATAAATGCAGGGGAAGTATGGCGCACTTATTTTGCAAGACCGGCGCACTTTATTGTATTTGACTTCCCTTGACCGAGAAGTAAGTGCGGCGCACTTTATTGTGAAACCAGCGCACTTGGCTTGCATGAAATGCTAATCATGAAAGACTTCTTTATTTATTCACTTAAAGTGGCGAAATAGTACAAGAGTGAACCTGCATTCATTTTATGCTATTAAGTATCAAAATTTCACGTAAAATGATCATAAAACATATAGAATAATGCTCAAGAAATATGTATAATTAGAACGTTATCAGTCAGAAAAAATCCGGTACCTCAAAACGGTGCCGGCTTGGTACCAAAATAGTACCGTGATAATCCTTAATGCATTGAAAGTAATTTGTGAATATGACTTTGGGGGAGTTTTATTTTGACTTAATTGACTTAATATGAAAGAAACCGAATTAATTAAGTCATATGAAAACTGTTTGATTGTGACTTAACATAGAAATATGACTGAAAATATTAAGTAATAAAACTGACTCTGCATTAAGTCGTATTTTAATTAAACATGACTTAATAAAAAAAATTAAACAAACAAGCTCACAGGAATAATAAATAAAAGTGTGATGTAGCAAACTCAGAAAGTCTTTAGATTAATTGCATTGCGTATACTCGTGTTTGTTTTTGTTTTGAGATGCATGTGACCATGTGGTTGTCCTAATTGAGCAAGATTAACTTATTAAACATTAGTGGGGTAACTCATTATAGTGATGCATGTGACCATGTGGCTGTCCTAATTGAGCAAGATTAACTTATTATACATTAGTGGGGTAACTCCATTATACAATAGTGTGGGACTGTGGATAATCGGTAACAAGTAAAGCAACATAGAAATAAAATTAATTTACTTCCTTTAAGTTGAAATGCTCATTTGATATCCATAAATTCATAAGTTGCTGTAAAATTTTTAGTAACTTCTTATTTGTCATATGTTATTAAGTTTGGGCTGGTCTCTCATTTTGTCTGTTGGATTGTAGAGGATTCAGTGCTTGAGATTATCGTAATAAGTTATTTTGGGGCACAACGTTTAGTTGGTTATAACTTCTTTTAACTGACTCTCTATCGTGTAACCACGTTGATACTCGTATAATTTATAAGTTTAGTTGGTTATAACTTCTTTTAACTGACTCTCTACCGTGTAACTATGTTGATACTCGTATAATTTATAAACGATATAGAAGATAACAATATTATTACTGTGTTTATCGGTCACCACTTAACATATATTTCAAAGCTTCTAGATTAGCCAACACAATGCACAATATTAAATTAAGCTGTTAATAATGATTCAAGTAATTTAATAACGATCTTTGTGCAACACTTTTTCACTCTTTGTTTAACAATTTTTTTGAAGGACACGCAAGGCCTTAATTTAATAGAACTAGTTGTCGATCACTTTTGCTAATTGTATTTCCACACTTTGTAGGAGGTCGTAATTAAAAATCCGTATTTTATGAGTCAACAAAAATAGAGATCCGTATCACCGGGTGAACGTTAGTGCATTGAGAATTTGAGACCCTTTAATTAAAAATGAGTTTAGTTGAGTAAATATGTAGCAGTAAACTATAGTTGGGTCTTGCTAAGTATTATCAATGGGTCTACTTACTACTTGATACAAAGTACAATTGAATAACAATTATCCAACAGGTTTTTTTTTTTTTTTTTTTTTTTTTTTTTTTTTTTTTTTTTTCATCTTTTACTCAAAAAACAAAAAAAACAAAAAACAAAAAAAAACTTGTCAACCCTACCAAAACTCATCTAGACCCAAACCCATCTTAACCCGTTGACCCGACCCCACCTATTTTGCCACCTATAACGCCCGAACAACTTGGGTGATCTATTTATGAAAGACTTGTGACTATCGACAATAAGTATGAGAGATCTAAATTAATTCAATAATTACGGAGCATGATGTGGTAATGGCAACCTTCTCAAAAAAGTACTAACATGTTAGTGAGGCTTGTTTCTTTTTTTTTCTGGATTAAGTAGGTGGGGCCCTTTCTGTTAATGAGTCTTAATGGGGAGGAGCACCCTTTGCTTTCTCTCCTCATACAGACCATTTAACAGAAAAAGAAACATATTACTCCCTCCGTCCCATTTAAAGTGTCCACAATGGAATCTTTGCATGTCCCATTTAAAGTGTCCACTTGTACCTTCCAACCAATAAGATGAGAGTTTAGTGGGTAAAAGTAATATTTGATTGGTGGATAGTTTAGTTAGTGGAATCTCCTAAAACTTTGTGCACTATGAAAGTGGACACTTTAAATGGGACGGAGGTAGTATATGTGTGGCCCCACCACTATCTCCCCATTAAGACTTATTAACATAAAAAAGAAACACCCCTGATGTGATGATAGAGGTTTTGTTAAAAATGTACAAACCACAATGCATATCATACAAACCCGCAATGCACCAAAGCCTCACGAAACCCCTCTATGTGAGGGTACGTATAAACTCCACAAAAAATAAAACATTAAAGTCATTAAATCTTTAATGTCTTATCTAGTAAACTATGTAAACATCATGTGTTTATATAATGTATATCTAATAGAGTGAGTAGTTGTAAAATCCTTGTATCCAACTGTCATTAAATAACTAAACGAGATCATAAACATAGACTTTGTAGTTGGACATCACTTAATTAAACCCACTATTTCAGTTTGACTTTCGAGATCCAGCAAGTTCTCAACACTCATCTAAGCAGATTTGAATTCCTTAAAAAAATGAGTTATAACGATGTAATAAGTGATCTTCCAATATACAAAGCTTCATTACTCGATGATTGGGACTCCGTTAGTCAAATATTTGAACAACAGCCAGACTTAATGACTAAGCAGATCTCTTACTTGTGGGAGACTCCATTGATCATTGCCGTGGGAACAAATCGATCCCATAGTTTCGTTGAGAAGCTTGTGAAACGTATTGTTGAGGTTGCACCCTTAACATAGGGATATAAATTTCCTAGTATATTTGTAATATAGTGCTTCCTTGTAAAAGAACAAGATGTTGAATTGTTGATGACCTTTGCTAATTGTATTTCGACACTTTGTAGGAGGTCGTAATTAAAGATCCGTATTTTATGGGTTAATGTAAAATTAGAGATCCGTATTTTATGGGTTAATGTACAATTAGAGATCCGTATTTTATGGGTTAATGTAAAATTAGAGATCCGTATTTTATGGGTCAACGGTAGTGAATGTAGAGCCAAATATGAAATATGTCTTCACGAGTTTTTTTATTTCCATATTATTATTTTATAAGACTTTGGATCATTATTATACAATTCTTACTTGACTTATTAATCTATAAATCATGCGTTCTTTTAGTTATTATCTCCGATCAAAATCTGAACAGCATCTGTATTCACATTTTACACATATATCTTTAATCAAAAATAGAGGAAAATAAGTCATTTAGCAAGTGCCTTTCAAAAAAAAAAAAAAAAAAAAAAAGTCATTTAGCAAGTAACAATTTATTTATTTTATTAATACTTCACAATTTAATATTAATTTTAAATATATTGATATTGCATCTTATAAATTTTAGTTTCTTGTCAAATTTATCCGATTTTCAGATAATTACTTTTTAACAATAACTTCACACTTCACTTGGAATGTGAAAATTAATGTTTTTCTTTTTATTTTTTAAAAAATAACTTTTTTGACATGATACTAGAGTTGATTAAATGAAAATCTTTGAAGAATTTTTAAAACAACAAAGCACGAAATCTTAGACCGTAATCACCATATGGTACAATAACGTTTTACTATTGATTTAAACTTTTAAGATCTTTTAATTTTAGTAAAGAAATTACTTGTATAGGAACTTAAAATAAACTGGCCAATTTAATAAGAAAATAAATCTAAGGGAGTGTTTGTTTGCAGTTTAATGAGACAATTCAACATTGATTGTTTAAAATTAATTCGTCAGTGTATTTGCTAAATTAAGAAATAATCACTAAGCGGTAAAATAAATTTTGTCTTTTTGTCTTTTCTTGTCTAAACACAACCCATGGTTGCGCTGAAGCTCCCATACGCTATCACGTTCTTTATTCGAAGTTGATCGAAGCTATCTCAAACATGGGTCTGTATTTGATTTGTGTGAACTTTCTTCATTAATAAGTTTATGGTAATTTGTTTTTAAGGATTTTATGTATCAATGATTTAGTGGTGATACATAATGTATCAGCAGTATATGTATTAGTATGTATCACACGTGCTTGTGTTTGTGTGATTTTTTTTAATTTAATTTATTTATTTATTTATTTTTTTGTGGTTTTTGATTGTGTAACAATATTAATGTATATGTATCAACTATCAACTATTAACACTTGATATTAAATAGTGTATCATGTTTTAACTTTTATATAAAATTGTAAAAAAAAAAAAAAAAAAAAAAAAAAAAGTAAATTAAAGTAACTCCCACGGGTTATAGGTCCCAATATCGTCTTTCATGATGTATGGGGGAGGTTGAGACGTAGACAGCCTTACCCTTACCTAAGGTAGAGAGACTGCTTCCGGTTCTATCAAAGGTAGAAAAAGAACCTCCAACCTTGCAAGGGGTGAGGATCGAACCATTGACTTCTGTCTCCAAAGTCAAGGGTGATAACCACTTGATCCAACCTTGCTCTTTTCTTATATAAAATTGTGTATCAACTTATTTTTCGTTTTTTATTATACGAATAAAGTTGTACTGTATCATTGCACAAATTGAAAATAGAAAAGTGTTTTGCAACAGCCTGACAAAATAAAATAAAATAAAAATCAATTTATGTTTTAAACAACATATATCTATACTACTTATAATGCATTTTGCAGCTTCTCTCTTTTTTAATTTTTAAGATTTTCATATTTAGATTTTTAAGTAAAATACAAGTTATCAAACACAAAGAACAAGTATTTAAAGCATAATATTTTAAGGACCACATATCTCTTATATCTCTTACAATTAATATACCCCATCACATATTAATACAAGTTATAAAACACAATGCACAAGAATTTAAAGCACAAGTATTTGTACATGTACCACAATTCTGTCGATCTCCTTTAAGGACTACAAGGACCCATTTGACGTATCAAATGGACTTGAAAAATTATGAAACTTGCGTCATTGTTCTCGAAATAATTTTTTCAATAAAAACGAATATAAATACGTATAACTTTCACAAAACCAATTTATTTGGCAAATTCGATTCGTTTCGTGCTTTTTAGGTTATGCCTACTCGATTTATTTGGCAAATTCGATTCGTCATTAATACAAATAATAATGCACATTATACAAATACTCAAGCCTGAACGGGCAATATGGCAAATGGGATTTAGCCTGAAAGGGCGCGGGCCAAACGGGCTCGAGCATGGGGTAAACCAAATTCTTAATATCCGTAAATTTATTGTAAAAAAGAATATAATAAACTAAAATACGATTCACCGGAAAATTATATTTCATGGTACCCGCCGCCGCAACGCGCGGGTACCCTGCTAGTATGTATTTGATGGAGGCAACTTGCATGCGTTCATGTATGGGGTCTACATTCATTTAGAATTTGAGTGATTAAGTTAATGATGTAACGTTTGGTTTGATTTAAGAGAATCATTTGATAAAAAATTACGTACAAATGCACTGACGGAGCTACATTATGGCTTGGGTAGGCCATGGCCAACCCCAAAATTTTCAATAGAAGCCCATGTATTCATTATACTTGTACTACATTGGTCCTTCTAAATTCATTTGGCCCATCCTTAGCATTAAAACTTCATACATTTTGAAGCATTTTCCAAATATAGTTTTGTTATATAGATTAGAATCGTTAAATATGTTGTATTATGTAGTCTTCATCCATTAAAACTAGTTAGTTATGTTTTTTTGTTTATTTTGAGTAGTAATTTAATAATTCTTTTTTACTTGTTCTAAAAAAATGGCTACGTCCTTAAGAATAAGGTATTGTGTTAGCGATATTAATTTGTAGGCTAAGCACTAAGTTCTTTTTGGCCCACCCTTAACTAAAATTCTGGCTTCGTCAGTGACGGGGTGATATGTACACTACTAAAAGTGGTCAGGGGCGCAGCTTCTAGGGGGAGGGGAGAGGGGGGGGGGGGCCGACCCTCCAAAATTTTTTTTGCGATGTAGGGGGTATATAGTTTTCGTGTAAAAAAATTTCGGTATATTCGGTTTCGACCCCCCGAAAATTTCGGTATACCTGAAATATAGCCTTAGGAAAAAAAAAATTTAGATCCCGACCCCCCACTTAAAAATTCCAAGCTTCGCCACTGAAAGTGGTATACACACCACTAATCCTGTATTTGAATGTTGTACTATGTGCATCATCAATGTAATTTAGTGGTGTACATATTACCTCCCAAACAAATATTGTACTGGTAATTTGTAAACTAGTTCGTTATTAGTTTGCTCATTAATTGCTACTTTAGAGGTTCAAATATATTTGATGGTCGTGTATGAGTGTATTTGCTTGCGCATAAAAGAAATAATTTATGTGTGTATCAATGAGTGGGTTCCTTGATGAATATTAGATGTGTATCAAATATACAAAATATTATACATTTATACAGTATATAACTTGATGTTTAGTTATTGGGGTTTTAAGGTAGTCGGGGTACCAAAAAAATAAACGAATTGGTGATTATAAAAAGAAGTAAAGGCCATCTCAACGTCATTATATTTAAAAGGTTTAAATATTAAAACTTGTTTAATCAAATAAAAGGAGAGAGGCACATGGCTATTACAAATATCCCCTTAAACTTGTAGTAATTCACGAAAATGCCATTAAGTGAAATCATCATAGGTGTATTTAATGGTTTCGGTAACCTTGGTCTTTCTCATTGTTCTTCCTTCCCATCATATATTCATATCATCATCTTCCTAATATTAAATAGTTTGATCAACGAAATTTGAAAAGGTTCGTTATGAGTACAACAATTGAAATGCATCCACTAACGCCTTCGCCATCTAGTGATGATCATACAAACACTATCGAAACGACTTATGAACACGCAGAAACCGACCGCCGGATTTCCGATGCTGCATACTCGAACCACTGGGAAGACGTACGCGGGCTCTTTGAAGGAAGACCGGAACTAAAGACCAAGCCGGTTAATGAGCGTTTGGATACGCCTTTAATGATAGCTGTGAGGAATAGCTCCCATGAGTTTGTCAAGCAGCTGTTGAACAATGTGGAGACCCATGATCGTGATAAGTGGTGTGGCGTGGACATCTATGGAAACAACGCGCTCCATTATGCGGTTAAGGTTGGGAATATAATTGATGCAAAACTTATGCTGCAGTGTTTGCCAGAAACGATGACAACGATTAAGAATATTCATGGCGATACGCCGGCAACATTGGCCGCAAAACTAGGTAGGAAGGATATGATTGATGAGGTCTTTAGTGAATATGCAGACGCTATCGAAATGGCTTATGAATACGCAGAAACCGACCTCCGGATTTACAAAGCTGCATTACGTAACAAGTGGGATGACGTACGCCAGCTCTTTAGAGAAAGACCGGAACTAAAGTTCAAGGCGGTCAATGAGCGTTTGGAGACGCCTTTAATGATAGCTGTGGGAACGAATAGCTCCCATGAGTTTGTCAAGCAGCTGTTGAACAATGTGCAGCACGGGGGTCTTTATTATGATGATGAGTGGTGTGGCATGAACATCCATGGAAACAACGCGCTCCATTATGCGGCTAAGGTTGGGAATATGATTGATGCACTACTTATGGTGAAGTGTTTGCCAAAAACGATGCAAGTGGTTAAGAATATCGATGGTGATACACCATACTTATTGGCCGCAAAACTAGGAAAGAAGGATATGATTGGTATCCTTGGACTTGGAGCTTTAGCAGATATTGGGAATGTCGTTGTTTCCACAATTCAGGCTGGACAAATTGGTGCGTTTGAATTTCACTTTACTCAACTATTGAACTACAGCCTGCATTATTATATTGACTCAAATCTTAAGTAGAAAATTTTACTTTGATTATTATGCAGATTGGGCATTGGAGTACATAACTAATTATGATCCTGACGAGATACCACCCAATGCTTTAAAAGCATTAGCTACCAAACCAGAATATTTTCGTAGCGGAAACGGGCTTGGATTTTGGTGTGGTCTCATTCGTCCAAGTAAGTCTCTTTTTATTATACCGAGTATTTATCTTCTTCTGGTACCACTCACTCATTATCGAGTGTTCAACCACACGGGTTGATCTATGCTAGTGCTACATGTGCCACGTACTTGCCACGTATTCATATAAGCCATGTTAGTTACAATTATGTTTTTCTTCAATTTTCTATCTTTTAATTTCTTCTTTATTTTTGCGCTATGTATCTATTTCATCATTCCACTGACGATAACTCCACGACCAAATAATAAAGTAAGCAAGTAATAAGCCCCATTTTATTTTAAGTAAAAAACAAATGTAGCCCAAATGATTAATTATTTAATTGTCAGATTTTTGTGGTGTTGTATGATTAGTGGCGGATCTCGAAATTTAACTTAGGGTGTGCACTATATTTTGATAAAGAAAAGTTCGGCTCAAAGATTTTTCCTCCCGTGTCAAGTTTAATGGGCCGGGCTTTCTGTGACCTTTTTTTTTTAATGTTGGAACTTTAAAGCCATGTTTTCGAGACATTTTTGTTAATAAGCCAATAACAATTTTTACTTTATTTCTTTTGTTAGCTTTCATTGCGTATCTTACTTGCTTTGAAAAACTAGAAATAGATACAAGCTATAAATAGCTGAATTCGTGAAAATGAATGTGTCCATAATGTAACAACATTAAATATTTATTACAAACAAATAATATTAAACTCCAAATAAAAACTGCACTCAAAATTCCTAATTGATAAGTGAAGTTATTTTTTAACAAAAATAAATGAAGTTAACTAGTCACAAACTCACAATTGATATATGACAAATAAATAACAAGTATTAAACTATTTGGGCTAAAGAAAAGCAATTGGGCCAATGTCCAATCTTCTAACAATTCAATCAAAACATAAAATTCATTAGACTATTTGACCTACTTATTTTCTTTCAGAGGATGTTTGATAAAACATATTAATGCTGAATGGTTTGAAGACTCTGAATCAAACTGATTCTGAATGAAAACATGTTGTTTGGCAAGCATACTGAATAAATATATATAACTACAATAAATTAACGTTATAACTTATGTGATTAATTTTTTTTTTTTCACTTATTAGTTTTTATAAGATATTTGATTAAATAGATTATATGTTATAACTTTTATTATTATTTTTAGACTGGTTAAATGATTAGCTTCCGGTAATAACAACAGTTCATAATATCATATAATTTGAAATATGATTGTGCTTATGTTACAAAATCAAACAAATTTTGAGTAGCATAAGCATGAGATTAAAATATCACGCTAGAAGAGCATGCTAAGAAATCAAGATGGTAAATATAGATTGATAAGTTATTGCATGTAAAAAAAATACACTCATGAGTCATGCAGGAGAGAATTGCATATACGGAGTAGTATTTTAATGCAACAAATAAAATAATTATCTAAAAAGTGGGACACTACTAAAGGAGTAATGTATACTTCGGTTACTGAACCATTTAGGAACCAATTTATTCTTAGCTATTCAAAGCCTAGTGGGATGATTCAGTAGGATAATATTTTTTTATCAAACAACATAGGTGCTGACCGATTAGGATTTCAATGGTGAGGGAGGCTTATTAAGTGGCTATCAAACAGCCCATAGTCTTTTACGTTATCATCCTCTCCTTCTTCTTCAACTGACGCCAAAACTAAAAAACTACACTGGGTCTTCTTCAGTTCTTCTACTCATTTTTCTTTTGTTTTGAACAATGGTAACTTAGATTAAGGTATGTACTCATTATTTTTCAGTGTTTTAAAGGGTATGCACTCACATAATATACGGTGTATCTTGTAGTTAGTTTAGTAAAAATCGATTTTTTTCACACTACTAGAAATTTACACAAAGTATGCACGTGCATATCATGTGCTAAACAATAACAAAATAATACTGTAACAAATTAAAGATAATTTTTGGACAAGTGCTAGTCATATTGTTGTGCTTGTTTGGTAACCACATTATTATGTGATGAAGCACCTATAATTCTATAAACCATGAAATACTTCAGAGACAATTCGTTCAAAGGCGATCTAAGTAACTTTGGCAACTTGTATATGCTATGTAATATCACTTTTTACTATCATATCACTGTTCACCCATATACCATATTAGCTAGCTAGTAAACATGGATGTCCATATTTTTACGTTAAAAGAGGCCTACCTATACTATGTAATTGTAGAGACAAACACTATATATGTTAAAATAAAAATATGTTATGTCGTAACTTACATGCTAATGATTATAGAGCATCTACATTAGGAAGTAGAAGAAAGACTTTTTTTGACCCAAAAAGTCATTAAAAAGCTTTTCGCTTTTTTATGAATAACTTTAGAATCCTCAAGTGGTGAATGACTTGAGAATTTATCCCCTAACACCATTGTTAATTTATAACAGAAATTATACTGAAAAAGTTTTTCAAAAAGCTTTTACATATGAGTTAGGTGAATTCTAATTTTTTTTTTTCTTACAATTTAAACAAAATAATACGAACATCATAATATATTAGTAGGATAATTTACGTAAATTTAAATAGGGGCGAGCATGGGGCGGGGTGGGGCGGTTTTATGGTAAAACCAAAAACCGAACCATATATTTCGGTTTTTGAAAACTACAAACCATTTGATTTTGGTTTTTTCGGTTTCGGTTTTTTGGTTTTTGACATTGAATCGGTTCAGTTTCGGTTTATATTCGGTTTTTTTTGTTTGAAAACAAGAAAGTTTTAATCTTATATAAAGTTTACGATTCCAAGTTTTCAAGCATAAATATTTAAACAAATATAAATAATAGCATAATATCTAGCAATCCAAAGCTTCGAAAAAACGTATGAAACAACAAACATGAATATAAAATATAAACGTCTTTGTGGCTTTGCACTTTTTGTTCTCAAAAATATTCAAAGAACACTATTGTTTGATAACAAAGATATAATATTTATAAATATAACAAATTTGAACAACATTATTGTTTTATTTTTGTAATAGATAAATATGTACTCAAATGTTTAAAATCCAAAACTAAATAGCAAATCTCTTATATAGATAATTATATAAAAACATATATAAAGATGGGGCGGGCGGTTTTTTTAGTTCGGTTTTTCTTATGAAACCAAAAACCGCCCCAAACATTCGGTTTTTACAAAATTCAAAACCATCTCCATCGTTTTGACAAATGGGGCGGTTTTTTCGATTCGACTTTTTTGATTTTTTCGGTTTCGATTCGGTTTTTCGGTTTTTGTGCTCACCCCTAAATTTAAACAAAATAATACGAACAGTACATGAAGTAGTTCGTAAATTTAAAAAACCTAAATGTTAACTAAAAATAAAGTGTAAAAGATAAATGTAGTTCTAAAAACAAAGAATAAAAAAAGTCAAAAATATGGTTGGTGGGAATCAAACCCAGGACACCACAATAATGAAACGACACCTCCTTGCAAGAATGATTTTGTTTAAAATGCAAATCTTTATTTCAAAACTTTTTGTTTAAATGTTAAAATCTATAATTTAGATATTACTGTTCATTAAACAATAGCCTTTCTCAAATTTTATTAAAAATAAAAAAGGTAAAACTAAAGATACGCAATATATTTTTTCAAATAAACACAAGTACGCAACGTACTTTGTAAACTGTCAAAGATACGCAACATATTTTCAAATATTCTTCGATCTAGCTAATATGAACGGTTGGTAGCAAGTTACCAGGTTACCCAAGATTAAAAGTTACACCGTTGGTCTCTAAACATGATCAAATTCGCGCATTTGATCCTATTTTGGTAACGCAAGTTAAAGAAATAATAATTAAAAAAAATAAAAAAAAACTTTTAACATTTTTTTTGAAATCTAGATAAAATCTTTTTTTTTTTTTTAATTAAAATTTAGAAAAAAAAAAGTTAAAAAAAATTTAAAATTTTTAATAAAAGTTCAAATTAAAAAAAATAATAAAAAAATAAAATTTATTAAAAAAGGTAAAAAATTTTAAAAAATTATTTTTTTTAAAGTTAAAATTTAAAAAAAATAATATTCGTGAAAAAAAATTAAAATAAAAATTAATTTTTTTTTAAGTTTAACTGTTTTTAAAAAATTGTATCTGTTTTAAAAAATTTTAAAATTTTTAACTTTTTTTTTCTAAATTTTAACTTTTCTTTTATTTTTTTTTTAAATCTGGATTAAAAACTTTATTTTTTTAATTTAAATAAAAATATATGGACGAAAGAAAAGTAACGAGCGTTACCAAAATAGGACCGAACGCGTAATTAACGAGCGTTACTAGAATAGGATGAAAGACGCGAGAAATGAGACAGTTTGGGGACCAAAGGTGTAACTTATTTGTTAGTGGCGACTTGGTAACCTTCTACCAGCCGGTCATATTAGCTAGATCGAAGAATATTTGAAAATATGTTGCGTATCTTTGAAAGTTTACAAAGTACGTTGCGTACTTGTGTTTATTTGAAAAAATATGTTGTGTATTTTTAGTTTTACCTCAAAATAAAAAGACATTTTTGGAAAAAAAAAAGGAAAAAAAAAAAAGATCATCTAATAATTTTGTTTTTGCTTTATCATTTGTTTCACCTGAAATAGGAAGAGTTAACATATATAGAACGATTCAATTGTATTAGATGCTAAATATGACCCTAACCCCGCATCACGCTTGGACCATGTTAGGGTCATATTTATCATCTAATAAATTTGTCATCTCTGAAACACATCTTTGAATGTTAGCAAGGTATATGTATAGTGCAAACCAAATGTTAAGTGGTTATAATACTAATCTCAAAGTCAACGTATAAACTTGACTAAAAAAATAGTTGATTTTACACATTTTTTTTTTCTTTTTAATGGTGTGTAAAATTTTATCAGTTTATTAACATTTAATAATGTGTAGAAATGTGGGAAAAAAATGTGTAAAATTAGATTTTCCACAATCATAGTAGTGTAAAAAAAATATTAATAATAATAATAAAACCACATTTTTAAGTGTGAAGAGTTATAAGATTTCTCCACACTTTTATTTGTAACAATCAAATTCTTCACATTTTAGGGAAATATGGATATTACAAATAACCTCCACGCCTAACTGTGGACATTTTTTATATTTTTTGAATCATTGTGTTTCTTTAACTTATTGATGCAAGGGATGCCTATTGTTGGAAGAAAAATTCCGAGAGGCCTGAGACGACGAATACAAAGAATTTGTCGACTTACACATATCATCAGGTAAAAAGGGTGTGATAATTTGTTTATTTCCATAAATTAAGCAATATACAAAAAGCAGTTAAAATGAGTAATCCCAAACACCCGATGACTATATAGTTTTCAATTTAATTATGCATGAATTTCCATAAACTAATTAGCTTGTGTATTGACCAGATCATTCAACGGCGTGTTACTCCTACATTTTGCGTACGTCAAAACATGGGTAAGTTGAAGCATTTATTATCATATTATTGTATACTGCCATTGCATATTTCGGGTAGTGTTTTATAGTTTATCTTAATTCTTGATCATGTAATATGTATTATTGTAGCTCCAGCAAATACAAGAAATCAAAAGAAAAAATCTACCGAGCCAAAAGCTTGTATTAGGTATATGCAATAAGATAAAGAAGAATCTGGAAAATGCTAAGAAATATTTTGACCCTGCAATAGCTACGGCAGTCGAATATGGGACTGTTGAGCTCATCGAGGAGTGCATATTAGCCTACCCAGGCTTAATCTGGTATGAATTCGACAAGTATAACTTGTTCCATTTAGCCATCAAAGAGCGTCAAGTACAAGTATACAATCTCGTGTACCAAATGTCCGGACACAAAGTGTTTGCAGCAAGTGAGCTTCGTGGAGATGAGAATGCTTTACATATTGCTGCAAAGTTGGCTCCATCTCATCGTCTAAGTACTATAACTGGTGCAGCTTTGCAGTTGCAGAGTGAACTTCAATGGTACAAGGTGATTATACTAATACCATTTAGACATAGCGTGACAATGGTTGTTGTCCCATAAAAGAGTTTTAAAGGGCAACAAAAGCTCAACCATCTACATTTTATATTGTAGTAAGTAGTGCACTTTGTGTTTGCTCTTAACAAATAGCATGCATTGTTATATGCAGGAAGTTGAGACTAATTTTGTAGAGCCTGAGCATGTAAAAGCTAAAAACAAAGATGGAAAAACCCCTTGGATGGTTTTCACGGATGAACATAAACACTTGCTTAAAGAGGGTCAACAATGGATGAAAGACACGGCAACTTCATGTACCGTGGTAGCAGCACTCATAGTCACAATCACATTTGCAGCTGCAATAACAGTCCCTGGTGGAAATAAAGATGATGGGAAACCTGTATTCCTAAATGAAAGGGCATTTATGCTTTTCATGATATTAGACGCATTTGCATTATTTTCATCATCTACTTCATTGTTGATGTTTTTAGGAATACTTACTTCACGCTATGCAGCAATGGACTTCCTTCATGCCTTGCCAAAGAGATTGACAATTGGACTTGTATCCTTATTCTTGTCAATAGCGGCTACCATGATAGCATTTGGTGCAACTCTTGCACTTTTGCTTCATGATAAAGTTACATGGATTGCAGTTCCAGTTGTTTTGATAACAAGTATTCTTGTGGGTTTGTTTGGCTTTCTGCAATTTCGTCTACTCATTGAGCTAGTCTGGTCCACTTATGGACCAAGCATTTTTGGCAAGCAGAGAAGTCGAATAATTTATTAAGCCCGTGTCAACTTATGTGTGTGTCGTGTGTCTTTGTAATAATAGATGTTGCCGTGCATTTTAACCCAAATAATTCTGATGTTTTCTTTTGAAATGGCAGTTGTGCTTGAAATAATTTGTATTACACAGTTTCAGTTGTTAAACAATAAGTAAATTCAAATGTTTGTGATTTTTGTGACAAGAAAAGTAAGTATTTATATTCCAGTGATCACTGAGCTGGAACAAAACCACATGGATGCCAACATTGTGTATGCTGCTTATAACCTTATAAAAGAGAAAGAAAAATGTACACCAAAGTAAATAACAATGTGATTTGATTGGCCCAAAAGTTATCTAAACATAACAAAATGTGGGCTTATTCAAAGTTGATTCGAAGGGCTTTTAGAAAGGCCCACTTCGAGTAATATTGAAGATGTGAATCCCCGACATTATTATCAGTTTATTTAATTCCCGAAAAATACGACGCCGTTTCCAACTGTTGCTACACTGTAGTATTTCCCGCCAAAAAAACCAGGGCCTCATGTTAGCCTGTTTTGCCTCTTCAGCCCAATCTTTTGGTCCAGTCCGTTCCGATTACCTTTTTCTTATACCTATACAATACCCTAGACTGAACACACATACACGGGGTTGACTTGGGCGATATGATGAGAGGCGCCACCGGTGGTTTTCACCGATTTCTAGGGTAGATGCTGTGGTGGTGGGATATGGATCATGGTGGTCTTAACTCAGGTGATGATCGGGGTACTAGAAGACAGCTGCGCAAATCAAAAAGGTATCCTCTCTGATTATCGTTGGAGTTTCTTGATATTTTTGTGTCGATTATTGATATGATTTCTGGGTTTTGATGATTTGTGAAAAAAAAACATGAAACTAAGGATTTAGTTATGATTTTGGGATTGAGTTTTTTTATTGGTATCTTTGGTGGATTTGATGCTTACCATGTGTTTGATGAATTGCTTGACAAGATTGCATTGTGGTAAGTTTTCCTAACTGCTTAGATTTAGGGTTCGAGTTTATTTGCGTTTAACATCATTTGGGTGGGGTTTAGTTGGTATACTTTAATTTGGGGTTAAGGTATCTGAAAAAAGATTTGATTTTTAAGATTTTTGGAAAGCTCATAAGATATGAGCTTGAGATTATGAGTGTTGATTGCAGCTTATCGTCAAGGGAACAAAGAGAAGAAAATGGTTGCAGCTCAAGCAGTAGCGGTTGCTGCAAATGCAGCTGCTGAGGTTGCTCGGCTATCAGCATTTGCCGCTAATTATCCAGTTGTAGCTGTCAGTTGTTTTTTCCTTAGCAAGGTCGATGTTGGGCCGTAAAAAAGTATAAACACTTGGGTTCTTTATTATGAAGTATGTTCTTAAACAATAAGGCTCTTCACAATAGTAATATTTACGGAAAATGATAAACAGTTATTTTAGGAAACATTTGTGTATTATGTTGTATTGTTAGTGAAGATGGTGCCATGCCTTCTGCAATGTGTGTGTGCGCGCGTTAGTTCTGAAAGCTTTTAGCCTAGAGAAAAAATGGCTGCGAGTGATTGAGGTTTTCCTGATATTTATTATTATTATTATTATTATTATTATTATTATTATTATTATTATTATTATTATTATTATTTTTTTTTTATTTTTTTTTATTTTATTTTATTTTTTTTTTCGTGCAGATGTGAATTCAATGTTTCGGGTAAAGGTTGACAAGCTTGCATCAAGTTTAATGACGCCTTATTGCAGACAATGCAATTCTTTACAAAGGCAGTTATACGCAAGAAAGCTGATATTTGGGTATGTAGAATGGGCCCTGTATATCTGTATGATTGATCCAGCAGCTTACTATAGGTAATAGAATGGAGTTAGTCCTGTCATGTGAACATACTAATGGTGAACTTCTATGTTATGCAGGCCCTTGGGTGTCTCTTTTGCATATGTTACTTCAAGTCTGCAGTTGATGGTGAATCAAAGCTACAAGTTCTGGTTGTTGTAACTTTTTGCCGCACAATTATTAGTTGGGTTATGGAATTCCAGAAATGTGTCCTTCTCAAGGGTGGACCTCCAATTCCTACTAATATAAGTGCATATCAGTTAAGTATAGCGAGGCGAATAAGCTTTAAAAGGAAAGAAAACAAAGGTTGAGACGGCATTCTTCGCTTTCAGGCAAGTCGAAATACGATTTTGGTTGTTGTTGAGGTGATGCATCTTCAGTATTGATTCCTTTTATTCTTTTGAACAACAACCACCTTCGGAATTATCTTATACTATTTCACTGATAGTTGTTACCATTGTAGGTGTAAGCGGACAACTGGAACCAAATTGTTACTCTTTACATAAAAATAACATATGTGCCCACTCAAGTCGACCAGGTCATTCAATTACTTATTTCTAACATAATCTGCAGAATGCGCTGCAACTACATTGATTTATTAGTCTGTGCTTCTGCCTTTCATACTCATTTAATTGTCTTTTTCTTTTTTGTATCTCTGTTGGGCCTCTAATGAATATAAACACGCTACAGCAAAATGTATACGGGACTCCGCGTTGTCATAATGATGGCAAACAAGTGAACAACCACCAGTTAAAGTATCGCATGTTGTACTTTCGGACGCCTCCACCTGTACAAATATGGGATTACTTATCATTTCCCAGATTCACTTGAATGATGTTACGATTTTCTTTTTATGAAGGTATTTCGCCCAATTAAAGGCTACTTTTCGATATTGCTTATAAAATAGAAGTTTGCATCTTTCAGGTTAGCTTTCTTAAATGTTGCAGATTTTGCAGTCTTTTTATCATTTAGGTTATAAGACAAAACGTTGGTGGTGCAATGCTCACCTAAGGTAAATAATGATTTGACTAAACTGTCATGTATATTTGTAGAAAGAATAACTGTAGGTTTGTGAGGATTGGTGTTCTGTTTTGGCTTATTGATGCTTCATAACAAGTAATATCAAAAAAAGGCTTTAGTATATTGGTTGTTATAATATTCATAAGGAATAGAAACTTACCGACTCAGCCCGACCAGACATTAAGCCATTTGACACATTAGAGCCTTCACTTACGAGTTTAGACACCTAAAGAAGTTAAAAGTTGTGCACAAATTCGGCCTCGAACGTTAACAAAGGTGAATACTTTGGAAACTTAACATCAATCTAGAATTCTTTAGTTAGTTGGCCGCAACTATTATTATTGTATGTTTGTGTAGTAGTTCATCTTTATTTTGAACTCATATGCTAACTAAGTGCCGTTCAAATTCATTGTAGAAGAAGCTCTGCATCGAATTTGCTTTTTAACGGAAGATGAGGATAAAAAAAACAAAAAAAATCTTTGATACTGTTGCCTGAGAAAGTCTCTACCGATGAGATTCCTCAACAGCCAAAGTACATTTCCCTTTCTTTTGTGTTGGTGCCTGATTTTTTTGGTTGATTTAGGTGATCATTTAGCTAACATTTGTTATAATTCTCATTTATATATTTAGTCCTTATGAAGGTGAAAGTCTTCTATATCTTCTCAACTCAATTCAAAGGTAACAAATACGTTGCAATACAGTGAATTCGAAATACTTTTTCTACATTCCCATAAAGTAAAAGATGCAATTATCGTGTTTGGACCAGGGAAATTAAGTTAGCAAGACTAAAAGATGAATCTTTACCTCATAAAATCTGGCTAAAGGTTATTTCCTTTCTCTTTCTTATATTTAACTTGATCCGTAGCTTAACTTTGAATGATGATAATTTTATTGCGTTTGTTATCAGCAACAATTTTCAATTGGTGTAAATGACGTGACCCGTGTGCTTGAATTTATCTGTAATCACAAGTCCACGAAATCCAACTTTTTGCAGTCGTAATTATGAATCCCCTTCATTCCAACTTCAGGTTATTTACTGTGTTTATTACTATTGTTTAAGAGGTATCTTTGGTCTGATTTCTGTTTTGGGTAACAAACATTTGGACTAACAAAAAGGCTCATTCTTTAATAAAAGTTTTCGTTATTTGGTATTCTTCTTAGCTAACCAGAATTAGGCATCATGTCAAAAGGTTAGCATAGCCAATATGGTGATGAACATTGACTGATGATGGTTTTTTTATTATATCGTAATTGATGAGGCGAAAAGTGTACCGCTTTTAAAGGGTCATTTAAGCCCGAATTCGTGTTTATTTGACCAAATATTGCCCTAAATCGTTCCTTTTGTCATTTTAGGTACTTTTGGAGAGAAATTTGGAAAAGGAAGCATTTTGGACGTTTTTGGAGCATAAAAGTGAAGAAAACGGCAAAGTCTTAATTTTCCTTGCTAGGAACAGTACCTAACGGCGTCACATCTCTCCACATGACGGCGTCAAGAGTTACAAAAGAGGTGGATGTGGAAAATACACGTGACGGTCCAGAGGATTTTTAACTATAGGACCTGACGGCGTCACCAAGGCCGTCAGGGTCAAAACATAAGTGACGGCCCAGAGGAATTTTACACATGACGGCGTCAAAATCAGATCTAGGCAATACGATTTCTATTAAGGCGGCGAGTTGACGGCGTCACAACTTAATACATGACGTCGTTACCAGTTGTAATCTATATATAGTTTTCCAAATTTCATTCATTAGTGTGCAACTTTGAGGGAATAAACCCCAGGTCGAATTTTACAGTTTTTTTAAGGGTTCCAACCCCTTGAATCTTTCATGTTTAATTAAAGATAAGTACTCTTTCAAATCATTCAATATGTCTAGGTGTTGTTTGATTATATCTTACGCTTGTCTTCTATTTAACATGCTAGGCTAGATTTCTTTTGTGTTTGCTTATATGTAGTGAAACCTAGATGTTGATTATGGGTTGATTGCTTGTTTATAATTGTTACGGATGATTGTATTCGATGTTAGGCTTAAGAAAACTGGCAGACTTCCATTCGTAACTTGCTTGAACGTCTTAAGAAACATGATCGGAGGTGTACTACGATATTTGGTTGTATTTAATGCGTAGGAGAATTCTAATGATCCCATGTTAGGAGCTTCTAACGGCTCGACATAGGAGTGAAGTAGGATCCTATACTAATAGATAATTTATTATTTATTATTATTATTATTATTTTTTGTTAAAGCCCGCCGCGTGTGCACATACATAAGCATAAAAGATTTTAAATAATGTTAATGATATATTGTATTTAACAACCACGTTTTAAATACAAATAAGTAAAATTTAAATACATTATGATTTATGTTAAAACTTAAGTTAAAACACATCATTTAAAATTTATGTCAAAACTTACATAAGGTTATCTAGTCATCTAACTAGATACAAATTACAATAAAGTTAAGTATTCCATCTTTTTTCTCAAACGATAAAGACTAACTACAACACAAAAATAAAATAATAATTAATCGTTTCTTTGATCTCTACTCTTTCTTTATCGCTTTTCCTGATTTCCATTTCACACTAACAAACACAACATTATCCAATTATAATTTAACACCCATAACCCATGTGAAATTCAACAAATAGCCATCATCTGTGACTATGATAGCGCTGAGCATAATACCCGCAAGTTGAACCGAGCCGAGTCGAACCGAACTGATGAGACCATGTATTTTGGTCCGGTCTTCGATCTATCATTTTTTGTCATATTTGGTCTTCGGTCCAGTCAAATTCAGTTCGGTCTTATGCACAACCGGCCATTTTGCTTTGTTGGACTAGTCCAAACCGACGAATCGAACCGAACTAGAACATTTCGATCCAGTGTTTTAGACAATCGGCTTTCATTAACAAATGGATGAATCACATCTAAATAGTCATCTTTATATTACATCACTTTACTGTATTTTCGAGTATCACTTTAAAAGAAAAAAGAAAAAAATGTGAAAAGGAATATTGTATTTTCAAGTATCATTTAAAAAATGACTAGAGAAAAAAGTAATTTGATTAATGTTAAAATAAAATATTTTATCCTAAAATTTAGCTAAAAGTGTTTGGACAATATTTCACCTTTAGTCCCTAAACTTGTCGAGATTCTCGCGTTTCGTCTCTAAACTATTTTTTTGGCATTTTCGTCCCTGAACTCTGCATTTTTCGCGCGGTTGGTCCCTAAACTCTCATTTTGGCTAACCATGGTCAATTTGTTGGTTTCACACCTTGTGAAGTTACTAAAATGCCCTTTCTTTTTCCCTCATTTTACAAACACATATAATTAAATTTTAATTCCAAAGCGTCTTAGAATCAGTATATAAATAGTCGCTTGCCACTTGAATTCCCATCATTACGCTACCATTTCCACAGCAAACGAATATTTGTCGATGCTAATGCTAAAATAGCATTTCTTGAATTTGTATATATCAATCTTAAATCTGTTTGATCAAAACATATCATGTCAATATTTTGTCATATGTCGTCACCTCCATGATATGAATATATCTGTCCAATTTGCCTTGAATATGCAATGTCATCATCATGATATAGAGTTTGTTATAACTGTCTTATTTACTATCTTTAGGTGACGTGCTGTTAACAATTACTAGATATCAGTATTTGTCTTTTCTCGTCTCTTCTTTGTTAGATCTTGGATGACAACATAGATATCACAATTTTTTTTTTATCCAAATCAAATTTGTTTTGATATATTGCTATGGGCTTATTTGTTAAAACTTTAACACTTTTACAATAAGAACTTAGAAAATTTTAAGGTGGCATTTAGTTGGAAAACATTTTCTTTCATTTCTTATTTCTTGTTTTGTAGAAAAAGGGAGGGGAGTTTGACTTCCACAAAACAATAGAAAATTTAGAAAACGCGTTTAGTCTGAGAAACATGTGTTTCTGTTTTCTATTTTCCAAAACTAGAAAACATGTTTAAGTATCGTTGTTTTATATCTCAATTCACTATTCACCTTAGTAACACAAAAACAAATATTACAAACTAACCAACTAAATTATAAAATAACTAAAAAAATCTAATACGAGAAAATAAAGAAATTAAAAAATTAAAATATAATATCAAATAACGTTTTCGTCCGATATTTTTCATTTTTGTTTGTTTTTTTACGTTTTCATCTATTTTTTTTACATTTTCGTCAGCTTTTTTACGTTTACGTCTGTTTTTTTACATTTTCGTCCGATTTTTTGTGTTTTCGTTTGTTTTTACGTTTTCGCCCGTTTTTTAACTTTCTCGTCAGGTTTTTTAAGTTTTCATCCGATTTTTTTTCATTTTCATATGTTTTTTTACGTTTTCGTCAGATTTTTTATGTTTCCGTCCGATTTTTTACGTTTTAGTCCGTTTTTTTACGTTTTCGTCAGATTTTTAGGTTTTCGTCCGTTTTTCTACGTTTTCATCCGATTTTTTATGTTTTCGTCCGTTTCTTTATGTTTTCGTCAGTTTTTTACGTTTTCATCCGATTTTTTTTTTATTTTCATCTGTTTTTTTACGTTTTCGTCAGATTTTTTATGCTTTCGTCCGATTTTTTACGTTTTCGTCCGTTTTTTTTACGTTTTTGTCAGATTTTTTACCTTTTCGTCCGTTTTTCTATGTTTTCATCCGATTTTTTATGTTTTCGTCCGTTTCTTTATGTTTTCGTCAGTTTTTTACGTTTTCATCCGATTTTTTATGTTTTCGTCCGTTTCTTTACGTTTTCGTCAGTTTTTTTACGTTTTCGTCCTATTTTTACGTTTTAGTCTTTTTTTTACGTTTTCGTCCGTTTTTTTACGTTTTCGATAGACTCTTTACGTTTTTGTCCAATTTTTTATGTTTTCGTCCGTTTTTATACGTTTTTGTCCATTTTCTTACGTTTTTATCCGTCTTTTTACTTTTTTGTTTGATTTTGGATATTTCCATCTGTTTTTTTATAACGTAAAAAGTCTGGCAAAAAAGTAAAAAATCTGACAAAAACGTAAAAAAACGGACAAAAACGTAAAAAATCTAACGAAAACGTAAAAAAAACGGACGAAAACGTAAAAAACTGATGAATACGAAAAATATCGGACAAAAACTTAGAAAACCTGACGAAAACATAAAAACACACACGAAAACGTAAAAAAATAGACGAAAACGTAAAAAATCTGACGAAAACGTAAAAAAACGGACGAAAACGTAAAAAATCAGACGAAAACATAAAGAATCGGACGAAGACGAAAACGTAAAAAAATGGACGAAAACGTAAAAAAACGGACGAAAACGTAAAAAATCAGACGAAAACTTAAAGAATCGGACGAAAACGTAAAAAATCTGACGATAACGTAAAAATCTGACGAAAACGTATAAAAACGGACGAAAACGTAAATAATCTGACGAAAACGTAAAAAAACAGACGAAAACGTAAAAAATCTGACGAAAACTTAAAAAAACGGACGAAAACGTAAAAAACCTGACGAAAACGTAAAAAAAAGGACGAAGACGTAAAAAACGGACGAAAACGTAAAAAATCGGACGAAAACGTATAAAAATCGGACGAAAACGTAAAAACAACGGACGAAAACGAAAAAATCGGACGAAAGCGTAAAAAACTGACGATAACGTAAAAAAACGGACGAATACGTAAATACGGACGAAAATGTAAAAAATCGGACGAAAACGTAAAAAATCTGACGAAAACGTAAAAAAATGGACGAAAACGTAAAAAATCAATCGAAAACGTAAAACAACTTACGAAAACGGATTTTGGGGTATTTTAATGGAAAATAGGGGAAAACAAAAAAAAAATTGTTTTGTAGTTTTGTGTATTAAAGTTGGAAATAGGACTTTTGTGTTTTGTAGAGACTTTTCTTGGAAAACACTAATTTGAACGCGATCTCTGTTTTCCTTGTTTTCCACAAAACATTTTGTGGAAAACAAGGGTGTTTTCCCTCAACTAAACGCACCCTAAGAATCTGTAAAAAAATGAAAGTTGACTAGTCAAGATGACCCGACTCGCTCTTATCACAATGAAACAAATGAAGGATCACATGTCTCTCACAGCTGGTTACATGTAAAGACAATCCTAACCTCTTTGAAGCCCTTACAAATGATGCCAAATATATAATCCTTGAGCACAAAAGACAATCTTGACCGCTTTCTAAGTTTATAAAAAACATGCGTCCTCTATGTAGATTTTAGTCATCATAAGAACATAGAAAAAAAGTAGAGAAAGATAGGTTGTGTTTGTGCGAGTATGCTCTCACTTGGGCGATGGTGGCAATTGATGATAGTGAGTTTAGCGAGTATGCTCTCACTTGGGCGCTCAAAACGCTTGGATCTACCTTTGCAGATTCGGAACTTCTTATCTACACCGCCCGGACTCCCGTTGATATCAGCTATTTCTATGCATCTTCTTGGGGAAGTAAGACGTTCCCCTTACATCGGCTTCGGCGAGTGAAGTTGTTTTTGGTGTGCTTTTATCCCCACAGGAAGTCTTTTGGCATGATAGTATGATCCATCCAAAAAGTGATAGCAAAATGCTAAGCAACTTATATCCAAGCCTTCATGACTTTTTTATTAATGAATGTGGTGTAAATGAGAACCCTCCTTCAAATGTAGTACGATTAAACGTACCAGTACTAACTTGCAAGAACTAGCAGTACGATTAAATGTAGCAGTACTAACCCCACAAGCCTTCATGGGGAAAAAAGAAAGAAATGCAACGGGGTGTTTTCAAGCCAACTGAGGTAAAATATTATCATCGTTTTATTGGCCCGTTTCGGTCTTTTTGTCTCCGCTGTAAATTTTAGTTACTAATGAACCGTTTTTACGCTTAAGGGTGGATGGTGCGCTAGTCATGGAACTGCAGAAGAAATAAGACTAAAAGAACAGATGAAACAAGAAGGCGCCCTTTATCAACAGGTGATCGTTATTCTGAAAATGTGGATTGGTTCACTTGCTTATTATAATCGAAATTTTAGTAACACGGGATCTTTTGTTTTATTGAATTAATAGCGACAAAGAGCTAGTTCCAATTCAGTTTTAGGGAAGAACAAGATCGGTTCTCCAAGATCAGCCGAGTGGAGCTAGTTGAATGGTTGGATGGCCGCTAAATCTTGGGAAAACAATTCCCCTAAAGTTTCATGTGAAATCAAGAACTTTGATGATCTCAGCATTAAATCTTGCTCGTATACTAATGAACACGACTCACTTAAGATTAGGAAAAATCTAGTTTCAACTCGGGTTTCAGCAAAGCCATGTATGTCAAGTCCAATCACACAATCATCGTCAACAAACCCATGTTCCAGTTCTGTTTTTGACGAGAGAGAAAAGCGTAAGCAACCCTAGCTACATGAGTCTCACAGAGTCCAATAAAGCTAAAAGACGAGGAGTACTAGCAAAGCCAAAAGGGGTACTAGCAAGGAGGAGTGCTGATACGGATCTTTATTCATCTGAATTGGGTAAGGATTTATATCCACCTATGTTTATTGATAGATATGATGAAGTGAGAAGCCGAAGGGGTTAAAAGTTTAAAAATTTAAAGGAAACGTAGAAGTGCTTAGCAAGTTTGCGGTTTTGGTTATTATTAAATGCTCAAAGTTCAACAGCTTGTTGTGTTACATGTTTTGAGGAAAGTCAGTTGGGATGAGGATCTTTTGAATTTCTGTTTTTATACGTAGATAGGGAAGTGGGGATCATAGGATTTGTTGAGATATGGTATCTATTCCTTCCTGATCTTTAAAGAATTGCACGGTACATCAGTGAAACTGTTAGTGCATTTCCTAACGTATGTTATGTCGAACTTTAAACTAAATGAAGAGTGTGTTTGTTTACCTATGTTCCATGAACATATGCTTTATTCGTGTCTAGTCTTACAATAATGTAACGTAGTTCAAAGTCAAGTTAAAAACTATCATGATTATAGGTTTTACCTAATCATCATATCGTGAAAAGAAAATGATGTCACAGGAGGAAACTGTGTTGGAAAAATGGTTTTGCAAAATGAGTTTTTGCAAAGTTTGGACATAATTTAATATATGTATATGTTATATATATTAGTGTTTGTTGGGGGTGTTATGTTTTCCTCCAAGAGAGCTTTGCAACGAGCTAAAGTATGTCCAAAATAGAGCTAAGATGAATGACATATCGTGTCTCAAAGTGGAACACAAAATATAGAAAATGGAAGAATCCCACATCGCTTAGAAAAGGAAGTGAAGACTAGTTTATAAGGTAATCCTTGTACTAGCTTTCAAATTCCTTTAGGTGAGCTATGCTCCCACTCCTACGTGCGCGCGCAGGGGTACAGATTGTGGGTGATGTATGCGATAAGTTAACGAAAAGCTTCTTCCTTCAATCTTTTCTAGAAAAGAGGACTTTCTTTCATGGATTATCTTCAGTACCAATCTTTATAAATGAAAATTCTTGGGTATAATTTATACAAACAATATTAACTGCGGGTCAAAACGGGTCATTTTAGAATGTTATCAGTACTTTATAAACTTAAAGAGTTTTAGGAGACTTTCGACGCCCATCTAGCGAAACTTTAGGAGCAATTATTTGTGATTTATTTGTTTGATTTGTTATCTTGCTACTATTTGACTTGGGTGATGAGATTAGTATGTCTGTTACAAATATGGAAGCTGTTTGATTTATGAGTGATTGGTATCTTCACATGGTGAGGGACTGAGGGCATTAGTTTTTTTATAATGATTCGTTGACAGCACCTGCAAGATGCACGCGTAATCTAAACTGAGTGCTGTTAAATAACATGGTTTGCCTGAACATCTTTCAATTTGTTTAACAATAAAAGTCAAATGTGTGTAAATTATAAAATGATTAAACACCTATGTTGTTTTTGAGCAAAAATTTTACAAACGTGTTAGAAGGGGTACTAACTTCAACCTGTTGATGTTATATTCACACGACTTTTGTATCGGACTTCACAGTTGTATAAAGAAATGCTATTTTAGATTCAAAAAGCATGTAGCATTTAAATATTGATACCAACCTATAATGTAACTAGTCGATGCAATCTTTAACTTCCATTGAAGTCAAATTTTAATGTTGGTATAGGATACTAGTTTGTTACATACAAGTTACAACAAGCTCGTCATATGGAAGGACCAGACCTAAGTACTTTCTCTAACTTTTCAGCCTTGGCATAGTCACTTTCTGTGAGCGGGCCAGCAGGAAAAGGCGTGATCTCAACAATCAAATTTGTTGTTGGGAGTTCATCAAACAAGGCTCGCAGCATACGGTTTCTCCATGAGCACTCTCCCTTCTAATTTGACAACCCTGCAATCATAGCCGAAAATGCGAAGTGTTTAATCAAATTCACAAAAGAAACATGCCCGAAATGGAAATGATCCAGAAAAATGGAAGTACATACCTTGTGGGAGGTCAGCAATATCAACCCATTTACTTATCAGCAATCTAACATATTATCTTAAAATTACACACAGTGTGGTTCAATGCTTAAACTTTGCGAATTAAGATAAATTATTGGATTTAGATTTGTAATGAATACATCATTGAGATACTAACAGATATAAAATTGTTTCATAACGGAAAGTATTTCTAATCAACCAAAAACCACCCATTTTAAACCAGTGCAAAAGAAAATATCCAAAACACATTTGCTTAAATGCACATTACAACACACTTTACATGAATCATTGGCGAAACATGGTGAACTGTGGGACGAATCTACCCTCGTGAAAGCCATAGATGAGATTATCTCCAAATACAAGGTCTCTCTTTACTATTTTGTTTTCAGCTTCTAAGCAATTCTGTTATTATCTGACTATCTGTTATATGTGTAATATATGTACCGGTTCTATCTTATGGTTGCAGCATAGAGCTAGCTATTATGGCTGACCTAAGAACTATCTCATTTTATATGTTGTTAGAATGAACACAAGTCCCACATTTATACAGTCAAGCTTAAAGTCCTAAGTGTGTTGTTGATCACATCAATGCTCATCTCGTATCCATTAAAAATATCAAGCAGTAATAAGAAAAAAAACTTTTACTTACCAGTTAACAAGTACAGTAATGAATTTCCGTCTTTGCTATAGAATTTCAGCTGAGAGCAAGATGCGTAATATCGAAGATATATTCAGCAACTGCGGCTGTTATAAAGATAAGTTAATATAGTATCTTATTATTTAAAATTCGGGATACTACTATACGAAACCTGTAAGACGACAATCTATGTGGATACAAATTTTTGTGAAGTTCCTTCAAGTATAAGGATTACTTGCATACAATGAGTTCTGCAAATTACGCAGACTCTTTCTGCAACTAATCCTTACACCTGATAGTAAAAAACTTTAGAAAAACCTATTTGCATGTTAAATATCGACATCATATGATCAATATGATAGTAACCATGTTTCACATCCGGGCCATAAAGTATGTTCATTCCTAGTTTTGCCACCTTAACAGTATCACAAGTACTTTCTGTCATTACAACGAAACAAGATTCATAGAAATGGTTACTAGTTAGCAAACGATCTTATATTATTTAATTTTAGTGTACATTTCAATATCAGATCAGCACTAGCAATAATCATGTATTTTAATGACAATCAAATCAACAATTCTTAGACCACTTATCGGCGATACTATAACCTGCAATACCTCAAATCTTTGATACTTATCTTATACAGCCTCGGTTAGGCAACTACTGATACTTGTTAAATTGTAAGAATGTTATCACTCATGGAAGAAGATCAAACAGTATACTTCAAAACCAGACTTTCAAAACTTATTCTAAGGGGTGCTTGGGCAAAGCTTATTTAAACAACTCATACTTATTTACAAAATACAGCTTATAAGTGTTAAAATCACATATAGAACGACGCTTGTGAGTGTTGAAATTACAATAAACTTTGAGTTACACTGCGCATAGCAAAAAGTAAGCTCATATGCCTAGGGGGTGTTTGGCTAAGCTTATTTAAACTACTTATAAGCTTTGTTGTACTATCAAAATACAATAAGGTTATCAAACGCTTATTGGAAAGTGCGTAACAGCTATTCATGAGTTCGACAGGGCTTTTTTCAGAAGCAATAAGCTTTTACGATAAGCTAAGCCAAACACCCCCAAACATCCGTAGCAATTTAGTCATTAAACCTGGTGAAGTTAGCACTTAGGCAAACACAACAAGACGATGGTCCAAGATCTAACAATGTATAACCACATTTGTCACAGTAATCACAAACTATAAGGAAGACAATAAGCTTTTCAAACGCTAATTAAAAGTGCTCAATACCTTGTTTATGAGTCTAAAAGGGATTTCTGCAAAAGCCATAAGCTTCTATGATAAGTTAAGTCAAACACCCCCAAACATTGATCACTAGCAATTCGAAGTATTCCCTTCAGCCAGCAAACACAGCAGCAGCTAAAGCAACAGAAAATACCCATCCTCCTGCTAGTACCACTCCACCAGCAAAACCCTTTTAGCCAACTGATTAAGGAGTTGATCAAGCCTTTCTCTTGATTTGGGTTTGGATTGAATTTAAACTCTTTTAATGGATTTTGGATTGTGCCTGTGTGTGTTGTGTTATATGTGTTTGTAAAATAAGGGAAAAAGAAAGGGCATTTTAGTAACTTCACAAGGTGTGGAACTAGCAAATTGACCATGGTTAGCCAAAATGAGAGTTTAGAGGCCAACCGCGCGAAAAATGCAGATTTCAAAGACGAAAATGCCAAAAAAGATAGTTTAAGGACGAAACACGAGAATCTCGACAAGTTTAGGGACTAACGGTGAAATATTGTCAAGTGTTTGATTGAGAAGTGAGGATAATAAAGTTTCCATTTTTTAGACAAGTACACAATAAGTTTCTTTCAAAACTAAAATCTACTAGTATTGTTTTCCGCACCAATCACAAACTCAAACTAGAAGCAAGCATCGATAACTTCAAAACAGCACCGATCACCACCTCCATCACCACTTGCACCACCCAAACTGTCTTTTTCCACTAACATCTTAAAATATTACTCCAAGATTCCATTTTTATTCCTCAGCATATTCCCATAATAACAACCTTATATATATAAAAAAAAACACACATTACACATTACAACACTACGTCAACCAAGATTCCAAAAATGTTACTCAAGAACAATCTTTACACCATATCCTCAAAAGGGTTTCGTTACATTGCGATAATATTTCTGGGTTTAAATTTTCTTGGAGTGAAAGCTAAAGGTGACGGAGATATAGTGACAACACTTGATGGACCATTTACGCCTGTGACTGTGCCTTTAGATGAAAGCTTTCGTGGGCATGCTGTGGATTTGACTGAGGATGATCCACGTGTTAAGAGGAATGTTAAAGGGTTTGAACCTGAGCAGATTATGGTATCACTTTCGAGTGGTTATGAGTCTGTTTGGGTTAGTTGGGTTACAGGTGTTATAAAGTTTTGAACTTTTTTAATATAAAGTGTTTGTAGATTGTGATTTGTTTAGGTAGAGGGTGTTTGGGACAATGGGATTGCTTATTTTTAGCTTAAAAGCAAATGAGCCAATAAGCACTTAATGTGGATTTGGGTTCTGGTTATAATGATGAAAGTTGTTGATGTATGTATTTAGAGGGTGTTTGGGGGCAATGGGATTGCTTATTTTTAGCTTATAAGTAAATAGGCCAATAAGCAATCCAAATACTTTGAAAGTCCTACTTAAGATATATATAAGTCTGTTTGGGTTAGTTGGATTACATGTATAATAAAGTTTTTGACTTTTTCTTTTATAAAATTTATGTAACTTGGTATGAATGTGGTTTTGGTTTTGGGTTTTGATTATAATGATGAGTGTTTTTTTTTTTACTTTGGGAGTAATTGGTTTAGCTGATAAGTTTCAAAATAAGCCGGAAATTTTTGGCTTATATGCATGAGCTGAAATTAGATAAGCTCATAAGCGAAAAAATAAGCTTAAACAAACACTTCTTAGCTTATTTCTTTAAAAGCTTGTTTTTCGGCTAAGTTTCTAGTTTTGAGTCATAATAAGTGTGCCTTCTGATAATAAGGTCATAAGCCCGAAATAAGCTAAAACATATGCTTATAAGTGATTAAAATCATGAATTTTGTTAATCTTTATTACTATGTTGATGAATGTGATTTGGGCTTTTGTAATAGTGATGAAAGTTTGGTAATTTGTTTAGTTATAGGGTGACTAGGGCAATGGGATTGGTTATACCTAGCTTATAAGCAAATAGGCCAATAAGTAATCCAAATACTTTAAATGTGCTTAGTTCAATTATGAAACCATAATTAAGCCAATAAGTACTTAAGATTTATATGCTTGGAAGTGATCCACACTGTGAGCTTATTTTCAGATTAGTTCTTAGAAGCCTATTTTTCGGCTTGATTTCTAGTTTTAAGTTAAAAAAAATGGGCTTTATGAAAAATAAGTGAAAAAAAAGCTTATAAGCCGGAAATTAGCTAAAACAAGCACCCCTTTATTTGGTTATATGCTTGTAAGTGATTACTATCAAGAATTTTTGTTAATCTGTAATACTATGTTGATTTCTTGAATGTGGGTGTTTGGCATTGTATTTTCAAAGTGGCCGTCTTTATGTTGAGTACTAAATTGTTTATGAAAGTTGATGAATTGTGATTTGGGTTTTCTCATAATGATGTAAGTATGTTACTTTGTTAATTATGTGCTTGTAAGCGATTAGAATTGTGAATTTTTTATCAGTACTAATCACTATGTTTATTGGGGGTGTTTGGTATTGAGTATTAAAAGTGATTAATTCAATATCGAGAATTGGAGAGGTCTCATGTTCGAGTCTCACCATGAACCTTCACGGGCCCGAAATAAATAGAAGCAGGAGTGGGGTTTATCCCTTAAGGAGAAAGGTTCGAGGCTTGCATACTGCCCAATTGGATGTCACTGTGGGCTCGGATCACTAACTACTAACTCGCCGTTCAAAAAAAAAAGTTTCACAATATCCAAACACTAGAAATTAATTATTTGCCAGCTAAAAAATGTAATGCTGGAGTATTTAGTCTAAAAACGCAATGTCAAACACCACATTGAATTGACAATGATGATATTCTCAACTAGATCTGTCCCTCAGTCGTGTGCATGGCTGATGTCGGATGTGCCTAAGGTTTTACATGTGAAATGTGATTATCAGATTATGAAAACTGGTACACAGTTGGTGGTTGAGACTGTTTCGCAAATTTTGCTTTTTTAAGCATTTTATCTAAAAGACCCCTAAAAATATCAGATAAGTAGACGAGCTTATGATTATCTGAAACTTACTATTTGATCCTTGAGTAATCAATTTCAATTTTATTATACCGAAACACTATAAACGAATATATCTGATTTGTAGCTAACAAATGGAACTGGTTCGGATTGTTATTCTTGTTCTTTTGAAAATACTCCTATTCATGAGACCTATCAACCGCGTTGGGATTATTGGGGAAGGTAAAAAGTTTGAATCTTGTATCAGATCATCTGTAAGGGGTCTTTGGGTATGCGTTTTCTTTTTGGGTAAAAGGTTTTCACATCCGGTAAATATATGTTTGGGTATGTGTTTTGAAACTTATTATCTGACTATTGTGACTGTAACTTCCATTTGCAAATACTCCGTAACTAATTATCTAGAGTCACCTATTTACCCCTTTTAGCTTGATTTGAATGATTTTCACTTTCATTTCACAAACACCTCCTAAGTCATATGTTTTTGGCTTGAACATATTGATTAACAGAATTGAGCTAAAATTTTCAGGTATATGCAGAGATTAACATCTAAAATACCGATAATGGCAATAAAAAGTAACCACGAAATCGAAGAACAAGTTGAAAGTACAACATTTGCAGCTTATAGTGCATGATTCGCGTTTCCATCTGAAGAAAGTGGTTCAAAATCCACCATATACTATTCTTTTAATGCCGGAGGCATACACTTTCTAATGCTTGGTGGCTACACTGCTTATGATAAATCATGTAATGATCAATCTGGTTGACACTTATAAACTTTTTGGTTTTTACTTATAGTTAAGGGGTTGTGACACGTTTTTGGGAATGTTTCATACAGCGGATCAGTACAAGTGGTTGCAGAGGGATTTAGAGAAAGTTGACCAGGATGTGACACCATGGCTTGTTGGAGTTTGGCATCTGCCATGGTATAACACCTATGTGTCCCATTACAAAGAAGTCGAATGCATGAGGGTCACTATGGAAGAACTATTGTACAATGCTGGTGTCGACATAATATTCAATGGTCATGTAAGTGTTTCTAATCGTTATTTTAGAGGTGGTAGTTTCGACCCATTGGTTAAACTGTGTTGCTTTCAGTCTCAAATGGGTCAAATAAGAAAATTACCAAACCGTCAACGGGTCAATTGGAACCAATTAGTCAAACAAATTTTTAAAAAATGGGTGAAACTTTTTTCTTCCTTGAACCCATTTTGACCTTTTACCAAACTCGCCCATCTTTGCACATATACCTTCTATGATAAAGAAAAACAGAACAAATTTTAAAGGGACCATGTACTCTTGGAAATGTTGCAGGTTCATGCTTACGAGAGATCAAATGGAGTATATATAACTACACATTAAATCCATGCGGTCCAGTGCACATAACAATAGCCGACGGTGGAAACCGAGAAAAAAGGGCAGTTGAACATGCCGACGAACCCGGAATCTGCCTAGAACCATCAACCACACCAGACTCATTCATGGGTGGTTTATGCGCACATAATTTCACATCAGGCCCCGCAAAAGGGAACTTCTGCTGGGACCGGCAGCCTGAATACAGTGCATATAGAGAAAGTAGCTTCGGGCATGGAATACTTGAGGTAAAAAACGAGAAACATGAATTATGGACATGGCATCGGAATCAAGATATGTATAATGAAGTCGGTGATCAAATATATATTGTTCGGGAACACGAAAGATGCCCTGTTAACCTACGGAGATCAGTGAAATGAAGCTGGTCATACCATAACAAACGTTGCACACTTGCGCGTTAGGGTTATTCAACATATTTGTATAGCATATGTGGTTGCTATAGGGTGATTTCCGCCCATGATATGTTGTCAGTTGTAATGTATTTGAATTTTGTCATTAATTTATCGTTATACGGCGTAGGTAAGGATTTAGCATTTGAATTTTGTCATTAATTTATCGTTATACGGCGTAGGTAAGGATTTAGCCCGTAGACAAAACGACATCTATGTTTTCTTTCGTTGAGCGTTCTTGCCACACTCTTGTGTGCTCTAAATACTCTTCCGCTTGTCTGTAGCAATTTTGAACTATTAATTTGATGAATTAAAAAAAATAAAAAAATAAAAAAAAGGAAAATATAAAAATAAATAAAAAAGAAAAATCTTAGAAATATTACACCCACGTCTTCTCTAAAATAATAGAGTAAATACTAATTCATAACCACAAACAAAAAGTCTCCTCATCAGAAGACAGGGAGTTTAAACTTTAAATACTAATGCCATCTAGTGATCAATCCACATACATCAACAGAAATACAAAAAGGTTCGTTGAAATTCATCAACTAACGCCATCTAGTGATGATCATACAAACACTATCAAAACGACTTATGAACACGCAGAAACCGACTTCCGGATTTACAAAGCTGCATTACGTAACGATTGGGATGACGTATGCGGGCTCTTTGATGCAACACAGGAACTAATGATCAAGCCGGTGACTGAGCATTTGGAGACGCCTTTAATGTTAGCTGTGGGAATGAATAGCTCCCATGAGTTTGTCGAGCAGCTGTTGAACAATGTGGAGACCCATGATCGTGATAAGTGGTGTGGCGTGGACATCCATGGAAACAACGTGCTCCATCATGCGGTTAAGGTTGGGAATATAATTGATGCAAAACTTATGCTGCAGTGTTTGCCAGAAACGATGACAACGGTTAAGAATATTCATGGCGATATGCCAGCAACGTTGGCCGCAAAACTAGGTTGGAAGGATATGATTGATGAAGTCTTTAGTGAATATGCAAACGCTATCGAAATGGCTTATGAATGCGCAGAAACCGACCTCCGGATTTACAAAGCTGCATTACGTGACGATTGGAATGACGTATGCGGGCTCTTTAGAGAAAGACCGGAACTAAAGACCAAGCCGGTGAATGAGCGTTTGGAGACGCCTTTAGTGATAGCTGTGGGAACGAATAGCTCTCATGAGTTTGTCAAGCAACTGTTGAACAATGTGAAGCACCAGTATATTTATGATGATGAGTGGTGTGGCATGAACATCCATGGAAACAACGCGCTCCATTATGCGGCTAAGGTTGGGAATATGATTGATGCAAAACTTATGGTAGAGTATTTGCCAGCAACGATGACATGGATTAAGAATAGAGATGATGATACACCATTGCTATACCACTGGGTGGGGCTTTCATTCTTGAGTCAATTGACTCTGGTTCGAATCCCATCCCTGGCACTTTGCTCCCAGATGGGTACCCACCTCCGCAAAACCTATAGGCTCACTGGAGAGACTTTGTGGATGATACACCATTGCTATTGGCCGCAAAACTAGGAAGGAAGGATATGCTTGATGAGGTCTTTCATAAATATAATATTATTCTAGATGATGAAACAGTGAATCTCATTATTCCCGCAATTCAGGCTGGATTACTTGGTGCGTTTAAATTTCACTTTACTCAACTATTGAAATACGCGCATTATATTGACTCAAATCTTTAGTTGAAAACTTTACTTCCATTATCATGCAGATTTGGCATTGGCGATAGTTTATTTAAGCCCACCTGAGAGATAACAGTCATAACACCCAATGCTTTAGAAGCAGCGGAAACAGGCTAGGATTTTGGGAGGGTTTCATTTATCAATGTAAGTCGTCTTTTTTTTATTTTTATTTATTTTATTTTTATTTTTATTATTATTATTTTTTTAATATTATTCTACCGAATATTTTTCTTCTTATGGTAACACTCATTTCCGGCGGCCATTTACGAAAGCAGCTTAGCTAGCTAACAAGCTAGGTACTGTATTTGTTCCAGTCCACTACCAAACACACACTAAAACAAGAATCAAATCTACCTTAGGAGATTGGCTGGAATCGTCCCAAACAAGATCTAAATCCAATACAGCATACGTGAGGCTGTTCTTGAGTTTTGTTAAAGGAAAGTAAAGAAATGTAAAGTAAACACTTACCCCAAAAATTGGGAGGAAATATTTTACCCTCATTAATAATGTTTGGTTGGTATGATAGGACGGAATGCAATCGATAAAAAAAAGACAAAAATAATCATAGTTAATAAGAAGTGTATTTAATATGGTTAGTTAATGGTGGGCTTTTATGTAATTTTGATTACATTACGGACGTAATGAAAAAAAAGGAGGGAGCCTCTATAGAATGAAAATGATGATTTTTGATGTAATGAGTGATTACATGTAATGAGTCATTGCATTCCGTAATTAAAAACAAACATAATTTTCTCATTCCGTCGTAATGTTCTTTTCCATTCCTACTCTTATTACGATGTACCAAACACTATGTAACTTTCATCTCATTTCCTTTTCTTTTCATCCTTAAAAGCTACTCGAGAACACAACCTTTTTTTTTTTTTTTTTTTTTTTTTTTTTTTTTTTTTTTTTTTCATTAACTCAAACTCGAGAACATAGAGACTTGAAGGACGTGAAACCACATCAACCACCAAATTAACTATGTTTTAATTAGTTTATATGCTTTAAATCTTTGTGTTTCTTTTAACTGACTGATGCAAGGGACACTAGTACAAACGAGGCTTTTCCCGGCGACATTTTTACCCCCTTTCCGTCGACATGTCGACGGAACCATACCTTCCCGTCGACATGTCGATGGGAACACAACAACGGCTGTGCTTCGTCGGGAACAGTGTTCCCGTCGACAATCACCGTCGACATTGTGGGTCCCATAACGTTTTCCAGTCAAAGGAATTTGATGTCCGTCAACTTCTTCCCGTCGACATGTCGACGGGAACATATAACTAATTAACGTTTTAATTAATTGATTATAATTATGTTTTATATGATACCGTCGACATGTCGACGGTATGATTAAGTACCCAATATTTATGTTTTAATGATGTCGTTGACATGTCGACGGTATCATTATTACCATCCTGCTAACAGCAGGCTGCAAATATTGCAGTTTTCCAGATTTTTTCTGGATTTTCTGGAAAAAATCTACCAAAACCTGTAACTGTAATAGCACCTATAACCACTCAATATCAACATGTCCTAAACGTATAACTCGCCATCGGCTAAAACACTTGCAAAATATCGCTAAACACCCTCAAAATGCATAAAAACATATAAAGTCTACAAAACGGGGTGTGGTAATATCTAAACCTAGCTGCCATATCCACAAATGTTTTAATATCCGCGACGTTCAAGTCGCCAGAAGGTTAAACTATACAATACTAACATATGGGTCGCCAAAATATTGTTTCAAGCATAAGTACAACACAAAATAACCAAGTTTGTACCTCTGCATCCAAAATCACTCGTGATCATCAGCAGGACCCTCATCATCGCCAGAACCATCCTCACCGCCTCTGCGACTCCCGCTCCCTCCAGCTGAGCCACTACCTCCAACGCCACTGCCTGAGCCATCCACGTGCTGAGAACCCGCCTGACTAACATACTCTTTCCATCGCGGGTTGGAGGAGATAAAACCTGTGACCAAATCAATCTGCGCCTTCAAGGCCTTACGCTCTTCAACTTCTCGACAACTCTTCTCCTCGGCCTCGGCAATCTTCTTCTCGGCCTCAGCAAGCTTTTCCTCCATCTCAGCATATTCTGAAAATGAAATAATCAAAATTAAAAAACATCTATTGCAATACTTAATTTGAGTCATGATCGAGTAATCTATAATTAATATATTATCAAACTGTACATACCTAGAGGTGGAGGCGGGGTGTATGGTAACGGTGGCCTGGAGAGCCCGGGTACGACCCTACCCCGTCCGGTGATGTAGCCCCGCTGCTTGCCCTTCAAAACCATCGCAAGTATCTGCTCCTCCGTGTACGCCACCCCTTCCGGCGTATTCGCTCCCAGATCTCGCAGCCGGACCATCTCTTCCTATTTAATTGAGAAAAAAATTGGGAAAATTATATATATATATATATATATATATATATATATATATATATATATATATATATATATATATATATATATATATATATATATATATATATATATATATATGTCGGGTTAATTACAAGATTATGTTTCAATGAATCATTAAAGTGCATGTTTGGGGAAATAAATAAATAAATAATAAATTAAAAAAAAAAAAAAGATACTTACATATTGAACACGAGCCTCATCCTGCAACCACATACCATCATTGTCGCAGTGTGTGTCGTAAAACGACTGGATGAGTGACGGGTATTGTTTGTCCTTGATGTTCTCAAACTGTATATACACATGCATATATATAAGATGAAACAAATTAAAAATGGCAAATCAAACACCATATTTATTTTAATTAAACTTAAATACTTTTATAATATTAAAATTAATTACTTTTATATAATTATAATTAAATAATTTTATAAAAATAAAATACTTGTATAAAAATAAAATGTGTCTTACGTAGTCGTGGCGAATAGCGGCCAATGACTTGGAACCGTGGCGGCTATACACCTTCAACTTCTTTCGGTTCTCCTTGTTCACAGAAGCACGCTTCAGGTTCTTCTCATTCATGTAAAACTTGATATGCTCCTCCCACACAGATGGCTCGATGTTCAGAGGAGGGTTTCTTCGTATCTCATCCACTTTTTCAGGCCCACCCGGCCCGTCGAAGTAAACCCTCTTCATCGTGCCCTTGTTGTCGGAGTAGACCTTAGCAATGTACGCATTGAGGCTCGCCAAATGGTTTTCCAATCGGGTGAGAGCATGTGGGTCTGCAAGTCGAAGAATTGCTGCAACCAAATTTAAACAAATATACACAATTAAACAAATTTAAATAAATGTACACATTCAAAGAATTAAATATAAAGATATAATTAAAAGGAAAATAAAATAACTGACCCCGAGTCAGTTCATGAAGCCCTGTCGAGTCGCTTCGTCAAGGTTGTGCCAGGAGGGATAGTGCAACGGCAAGGACCTAACCAGCTCGCCAACATAGTTACTGAACCATGCGCGGTGGGCCCCAACATGAGTAAATGTCCTCTGATCACGATACTCGAACTCGATCGATTGTGGGCCCGAGTTAGTCACGGCTTTCCTGAGGTCTAAGTTTTTGTTGGCTTCACGGACCTGTGCCCTGCCGCCATCCCGACCTCCACCCCTGCCGCCAGCTTGTCTCGCTCTACCTCCTCGACGAGGTTTTTGTGACGAACCTACAATTGAAGTGAGTGAAAACGTTAAAAAATAACAAGTAACAAAATTCAAATTATCAAGTTTTAGTTTCTTACCACTACGGTGACCGCTAGTAATCGAACGATAAGGGGGTGGTGGGTCATCGGCACCGTCACCACCGTGACCTCGCGCTACTGCTGCCATCTGTAAAAGTACAAGTTGAATTAACATATAGAAATTCGGGAACAAATTAACATAAGCATGCAAACATTTAAATACATACACATTCAAAATAAATATACACATTTAAACAATCCATAACAATTTCATTCAAATAAGCTAAGTGTCGTTTTACAAGTTACAATTTAAGATCAATCTGCTACATCTACATCACTATCATAAACAGCATTAGTCGCATCTTCAACTTCATCATCAGAATTGTTTGCATCAGAGTCTGCTAAATCATAAGGATCGTCGTCCTCATCATCAATAAATTCATCGTCATCATCAACATGAATGATTGGTGGTGGTGCCTCAACTAACGTTGATCGACCATCGATATTTAAGGTTTCAAATGCCAAATCATTCAAATTAGCAGACAGTTGGAAATTCGATGAGTTGTTGCCATGTATGACATCATCATCGTCTTCTGCCACAATGACATCCCAGGTTGTGTTGTGATTCACTTCTTGGACGACCTTCCAATGGAGTGGTCGTCTGGCAGGATCTTCAAGGTAGAAGACTTGTTTTGCTTGTGTTGCGAGAATGTAAGGTTGATCTTCAAACGCTGTGCTACATGCCCAAATTTGTGTCATGTTGTTTCTAGTGTTATAACGTTCGACTCTACCTCTTTTGACCAAGTCGAACCACTTAACTCGAAACAGCACAACTTTGAACTGGGTATACGCGAACTCCAGAATTTCTTCTAGCTGACCATAATACATTTCTCCTTCCTTCTCGCCAGGAGAACAAATTCCGCTGTTCTGAGTTGTATGTTTTACATCGCGGCTGTGTACAACAAACTTCACACCGTTGACTATGCAAGAGTGAACTAAGGTTACGGTCGATAATGGTCCACAAGCCAAAGCGAATAAGTCGGGAGTACAACTTGGGTCATTGTCTGTGTAAAGTTTACCGATCTATGAACAAAGATAAGAATAGATGGAGATGAGTAATACATATAGTCGTTATTTATACAAGGAAATACATATAATAAGTTTACCTTCGTCTGAAACCATCTAGGAAATTCTTGTTGCATGTCGCTATCAGGATGTTCACTGAAAATGGACATGATATTAGAATTAATCGAAAAGATAACTTGAGAAAAAGAAATTTCAAAATAAAAACGCGTACCTCTCGAACTCGTTCATGTACACGTCGATCTCAGGACTGTTGTGAAGTACATACCATATCACTTTCTTCATTTCTTGGAGACCTAACCGAATAATTGTCTCTTTACCAGACGTTTTACATAGTGATCGAAACACCTGGAAATCACTTGTTGGGCGAGGACAGCCCTGAGATACAGTCGGACGATTAAATTTCGTCCCAATTTCGCCCCGAAAATAACGAGAACAAAAAGTTAATGCTTTGTCTGCAACATAACCCTCAGCTATTGAACCTTCCGGCTTAGCTTTATTTCGTACATAGTTTTTTAGCTTCTTCATGTATCTTTCGAATGGATACATCCACCGAAATGAAACAGGCCCGCCTTGAAGAGCCTCTTCAGGTAAATGCATAACCAAGTGAATCATAAAGTCAAAAAACGCAGGAGGATATATTTGCTCGAGACTGCACAAAATTTTGATCAACTGGTCTTTTGCTTTCACCATGTCATTCACCATCAAAGTTCGGGCACAAATTTGCTTAAAGAATGAATAAAGCTCGATTAATGGTGTGTAAGTCGGTGTGTCCAGGTATTGCTGAAGTCCATAAGGAAGTAACCGTTGCATCATTATATGACAGTCATGAGACTTCATGCCCGTTATATTGTTATCATCTTTGGTCACTTTCGACTTGAACTTGGATCCGAACCTATCTGGCAGTTTAATTGTTTTGATGTATTGACAGAACAGTTTTCTTTTATCGGGTGTGAGGGAGTACTTAGCTTGAGGCTTCGAGCACTTCCCGTTTTGTTTGTTTCCGAGCCACAACTCCTGTCGAATGCCCAAAGCTTGCAAGTCTTGTCTTGCCTTAGCGGTGTCTTTAGATTTGTCATTCATTAACAAAGTGTTCAAGATACTCTCCAACACATTTTTTTCGATATGCATGACATCTAAATTGTGTTTTAGAGTAAGAGAAGACCAATATTCAAGCTCGTAGAAAATAGACCGTTTAGTCCAGTTCAAGTCGGTTGTAGTATTACGTTTTATCTTCCCACCCCCATAATCTGGATGTTCCCCGGGCATACGTGTGGGCAATATTGCAAGTTAAGTCAAGATATCAGCCGGAGTATCTTTTTTAGGAGGATCTGTAAAATCAGGTGCACCATTGAATGTAGTAGGAGTTGGCTCCATTTACCGCTGACCTTGAGATGCGTAAACTTTGACATAAAATCCAAGGTTGTCATAAAGTCACAACCCGGGTAAAGAGGTTGGGTGGAACTGGCAAGTAACTCTTCATATTCGTTATGTACAGGAGGTGTCGTTGCTGGAGCTGGCTCGTTACTTGTCTCGCCAATATTTGGAGGAGTTGGCTCATTTTGTTCATTATTTAAAGGAATATCAAAAATATCATTAATGCACGCACGCATGTCACTCATCTCACATTGTGTTGTGTTATCTTGTATAGGAAGAGGATCCGGTTCACTGTGTTCATGCCATTGTGTATAAGTTGGGTCCCACCCATTTTGGCTTATGTGGCTTTTAAGTATGTCGAGAGATACCCATGGAACATTACAACAAAGACGACATGGACATTTTATTTTGCCGTAACTATTCAATAACGGCTTGCAATGTTCAACGAATGCAGCAAGACCATCAAAAAACTCTTTTGAAACACGACTGTCTAAACGGGTCCAACTCTTATCAAGTATCATAACTGCATATTGTTTTGTTCAACTCTTAGTTATTACACATTCAAAATATTCGACACATAAACACATATAACCATGGAATAAAGGAAAGTTGTTTTGTTCACCTAGTGCAACTATGGAAGGCAATCCTAACCCACTCTTTGAATGATTCATCTCATATATGAATGCGTATAACTGATTTACTATCTAAGAAAATTTCGGCAGTATTTCCCATCAACTCCCCAAATATGTGCATTAAAGACATATTCGTAGGAGTAAAGGAGAAACACTGTCGAAATCATCTCAAATAGTAAATCAATTATACGCATCCATATCCTAAATGAGACAAAACATTCAAAAAGCAGTCCCAAACATGGGACTTTCCGAAATTAATTTCTAATAAATTAATTTCGGACGGGTTTTCTATAGGATGATTAACTTCGGATGGGGACTTTCCGAAATTAAACACTAAAATCCTAAAACATTCACAAAAGTCTAACAATAGCATATATTTTAAGTTAAACAATTAGACTATAAACAATTGTTTGGTTTTCGGTTTATGTTTCATAAAACTATTTTGTTATTTTGAAACTTGTTTTTGTGACTTATTTTTGAAACTATTATGAAACATAAGCCGAAAACCAAACAATATATCTACGGGCTTATGGCTTATTTGGTTTTCGGCTTATGTTTCATAAGCTTATTTTTTTTTACTTATTTTAAAACTATTTAAGTTAAAAAGTTTCAAAATAAGCCAAAAAAATTAAGCTTGTGAAACATAAGCCGAAAACCAAACAAACCATAAGCCCGTTATATAAGCAGAAACATAATCAATCCGCAAAAATTCTAACGCAAAACATAAGCCATAATATTTTTCAAAACCTTACAATTAACCAATATATTAAAACTAGTATACCATATATACTAACCAAACGCCAACTAAGCCATAATATTTAACCAATACTAACTTCACATTTTTAAAATACTAACCAATATATACTAACCAAACGCCAATATTCTACGGCTAGTTCAATACCAAGTCCCCCAAGGTGCTATTTGCACCGTGGGTACACAATGAGCACAACCGACCTTGGTTGTGTCGTAAACTAATACTTAATCACATTTCACAATCCGCAACAATCCCTTTTATATCAAAACCTAATATACTAACCAAAGTCCAACATACTATATCAAAACCTAACATAATATACTGATATGTAAAAAATAATACGGATACAAAAAAATAACAACATACTGTCTCGGCTGTGGTCTCGGGCTCTCGGCTGTGGTCTCGGGCACGGGCTGTGACCTCCGGCTGCAGTCTCGGGCTGCGGTCCCGGGCTCGGGCTACATTAAAAGAGAGCACATTTATATCTCAAAAGTTTTAAAAAAACTGTTGTCGTCGACATGTCGTCGGGATACCAAAAGTTATTAAAAAAAAAGAGACACATTACCTGTCTCGCTACGTACTGTCTCAGCTCTCAGCTCTCCCTAGCTACTGTCTCCGGGTCTCAGCTGTATTAAAAAAAATAAAAATAAAATAATACAAAATTAACACTTAAATTAAACAAATTAATACAAAACAATAACAAAAATCAAAAAATTAATACCTGCGATGGTTTATTTTTCAAGAAAGAAAGGGGGAAGGGGGGGGGGGGGGGGGAAGAAGGGGAAGAATTAAACATGTGAAGGGTTGGGGAAGAATTAAACAAATGAGGGTTGGAGGAGGAGGTGCACAGTGGTGCTCGTGTGGTGGTGGTGGTAAATGGGGTGATGTTGTTGGGGTGGAGCGCTGTGGTGGTACCTGATGGTGGTATAATGTGGTGGTGTTGTTGGGGTGGATGAGTGGTGGAGGTGGTGTGGTGTGGTGGTATAATCGCCGGAGGAGTGGTGGAGTGCTGTGGTGGTGGTATAATCGCCGGAGAGGTGAAATCGATGGGTTTTTTTTTTTTTTTTTTTTTTTTTTCTAAGTTATGACAAATAATTTGACCAGATCTGGTTTTGGTATAACTTTTTTTATCCCGTCGACATGTCGACGGGACTAGAAAGGAATTTTTATATTTTTAATAGTCCCGTCGACATGTCGACGGTAATATTACGTTATTTTGTCGTTTTCGCGTTTGACGGGACGTATTAAATTTTCACGAAATTTTTGGCGGTTATATTCCCGTCGACATGTCGACGGAAAAATAACTTTTATTAAAAAAAATTATTTATAATAAATACTTTTATAAAATTACTTTATTATAAATACTTTTATAAAATTACTTTAATATAATTAAAAAAATTTATTTATTATAAATACTTTTATAAAATATTAAAAAATAAGTTTTATAAAATTAATAAACTAAATTTATATAATTAAAAAAATTATTTATTATAAATACTTTTATAAAATTAAAAAAATATATATATTTAAAATTAATTACTTATATTATAATTAAAAAAATCATTTATTAAAATATAAAATAAATAATAATTAGAATATCACAAAATACTAAATCCCAACCATTAGATAACCTCGAGATCACAACCGGTAAAAATTCAAGTCTTGTATCCTTGACCTAATGTTTTATAAAAATTCAAGTCGAGATGCAATGGTTATACATGAGATGTTAAATGAACGAGTCGAGATGCAATGGTTATACATGAGATGTTAAACGAACGAGTCGAGATGCAATGGTTATACATGAGATGTTAAACGAACGAGTCGAGATGCAATGGTTATACATGAGATGTTAAACGAACGAGTCGAGATGCTATGGTTATACATGAGATGTTAAACGAACGAGTCGAGATTCAATGGTTATACATGAGATGTTAAACGAACGAGTCGAGATGCTATGGTTATACATGAGATGCAATGATTCTACCTAACAACTTTTTTTCTACCTAACACGTTATCCTCACAATATAAACACACACACACACACATACTCATCTCACTATATATATCTCTCTCTCTATCTCTCTCTAGCAGTTTCTGTTTTCTGGCGACACCAGCAGTTTCCGGCCGCCAAAATCTTTTTCTGGCCACCACCTTTTATCACCTCAACTTGTAGATCAGGCCACCCCGGTCACGATTCAACCACTCAACCTCACAACCACAAACATACACTGTTATCATGGTGAAGAAGATGGCAGAATTTGAAGCTTTTCCTTGTCCTTGTGAACGAGGAGACGTGATTCTGCGAGAATCGTGTAAATCTTACTCCCATGGTAAACTATACTATGCGTGTCCTTTCTCGCAGGTGAACAATTACATATTTTTTCATGTATTATATAAATAATTTGGTTAGTTGTTAAAAATAATAGTTTTTACTCTTTAACAGCCTGGGACAAAAGACCATGGATGTATTTTTTTTTTTGGAAGGAGGAACGACTCGCCAAAATGATGATCGGTTCTCTGGGAGCTTCAACATCAAGCGGTTCTGGATCTGCTCCAAATAGGTGCTCAAACTGTCATGAAAAAAATCGTAGAATAAACATGCTGGAGGCACAAAAACAGGTGCTAGAGGCACAAAAACAGGTGCTAGAGACAAAATTAAGGGTGCTGGAGGCAAAACTTGACATGGCAACATATCCCAACCACGACCACGTATGTCAGTCGGATGCAATACTCTGTGACCTTTTAGGTGACATGAATAAATTTCATATGTAGTACTGTTATCGTTGTTGTTGCTGTTGTTTGCTGTTGTTGTTGATGTTATTGATGTTTAATAAAATGTTGTTGTTTAATAAAATGTTGTTGTTGTGGTAACTAATGTTGAACGTCCTTTATATTTTAAATTTGTACGCACAAATAATAGAACTGAAGGAGCAATAATTATCAAACACAAAGGCAAACTGTTTATTTAAAACAAGCAAGAGTTCTTAACCACATGCATTTTCATACAGACTCAAACTAAACAACTCGACAACCAAACTAAACAACTCAACAACCAAAGGAAACAACTTAAACTAAACAACTCGACAACCAAATGAAACAACTCAAACTAAACAACTCGACAACCAAACGAAACAACTCAAACTAAACAACTCGACAACTAAAAGAACAGATCAAACGAAACAACCCGTTTATTTTTTTTTTGCGGCTACTTCCCGATTTACTCGAACTCGCACCATCTTTTCCCTTCCTTGCTCTCATTTCCATGATATGTGCAAACGTAGCTTCAAGATTTGTGACCCTATTTCCCAGATTATCAAGTTTGGTTTCCAACGTACTTTCAGCTTCGTCGTCACCTCCAACAGCAACAACTTGAGCTTCAGCAGCATCTAGCTCGTCCATGTACTCTTTGTAGTATGACTTTTTCCTACACCATTCGATAATCTTGTCTCTCATCCACGGTTCAACGTTCTTAAAAGAACCATATTCCTCATAAACTGCATGACCAAAAGTTGACATAACTTCATTAAAGAGGAGCTCGTGTGACAAGATTTTTGAGTACTCCTCTTCAACTGTGCAACCACGCCAAGTCATGTGTGTCTTGTAAGAATTGACGATTGACTTATTTGTGAGATGTGTAAAATGAGACGGAAATAATTTTGTGAGAATGTATATATAGGTAAAAAATGAGACGGGAATGTATTTGTGAGGATATATATAGCCTGATTTTTGAAGATATATTCCCGTCGACGGGAAAAAGAACGCGGGAAAAAATCTCGCCCAATATTTTACCCATTTATTAAAAATATTTATAATTTAGTAATATACTCCCGTCGACATGTCGACAGGACTCTCAAAACAAATATAATTATTATGCTTAATCACACGTTAATTGTGGGAAAAAACGTGATTAATATATTCCCGTCGACAAGTCGACGGGAATATATTAGCGGGTAAAATTCGCGCCCAATTTTGGTGAATTATTGAGGTCAAAAAAATATGTTGAAATGTTCCCGTCGACGTGTCGACGGGAAAATACGATTATGAAAAATTCAACGTAGTGGGGCTCGGTCAAGCGTTTTTTTTTTTGTCGTTTAGTGGATGATGCCGTCGACATATTGTCGACGGGAAACCCGTCGACGCCTGTTCTCGTGTTTCTTGTAGTGGGATGCCAACTAACACCGGGTGCGAAATTCTAATGCAACATGAGCAACGTAATGATCTATTAAAGGGGGTGCCTAGCTAGGATTGCTTCAAAAACTTCTTATATGTTGTACGTTGTGTTAAAGGTGTTTGGAATTGTTTAATTAAACTGCTTATTCTATTATTAAGTACGTAGTTTTTATATTCTTGTTTTAAAATTTGTCTATTCATAAAGGAAATAGATAGAACCACCACCAAAGCGGCCCAGTGGTGAAGCACATGAGGTCCTCACAAGAAGCCCGGGAAAGGGTCTGAAACGGTGACGGGATACCCCGGTTAGGCCGGGTAAATATGAGTAAAAAACCCGTCCTCCTGGTGTAACCTACCTAAACATGAGCCTTTTAGACAGTTACTGTTATAATAAGCAATCCCAAACACCCCATGACTGTATTGTACGTTTTCATGTATTCCAATTTCAAGAGGTGTTAATTAATGTTTCTTTTGACGGGAACTAACTATCTCATAATGTATATGCATCAAAAATCTATTTCCCTTTTAGATGTGGAGATTTAGGCTACACAAGTTACGATCATCTTTTAAGTACGTCAAAACATGGGGTAAGTTAAAGAATTTATTACCCTAATTTATTGTCATTTATAATATTTTTTGAACATGCAATGTGTATTATTGTAGCTCCACCAATCAAGAATATCCAGGATATCAAAATAAAAAATGAAATGGGAAATGCAATTGTGAAAAGATTATGCAAAATTATGATAGAAAACAACGATCCAGTCATTGCTAGCAAGATGTTAATATCTGCAATAGCTAAGGCAGTAAAATATGGAATTTATGAGATTATCGAGGAGTGCATATTAGCCTACCCAAGCATAATCTGGTATCAATTCGAGGGGTATAACTTTATCCATTTGGCCATCAAAGAGCGTCAAGTACAAGTATACAATCTTGTGTACCAAATGTCTGGACACAAGGCGTTTGCAGCAAATGAGCTTCATGGAGAAGAGAATGCTTTACATATTGCTGCAAAGTTGGCCCCATCTGATCGACTAAGTACTATAACTGGTGCAGCGTTGCAGCTGCACAGTGAACTTCAATGGTACAAGGTGATTAAACTAATAGTACCATTTAGACATGGGTGACAATGGTTGTCGTCCCTTAAAAGAGTTTGCTTTTCCACTTAACAGATAACATGCATTGTTATATGCAGGAAGTTGAGAATTTTGTAGAGCCCGAGCATGTAGAAGCTTTAAACAAAGATGGAAAAACCCCTTGGATAAGAGGGCCAACAATGGATGATAGATGCGGCAAATTCATGTACCGTTGTAGCAGCACTCATAGTCATAATTACATTAGCAGCTGCGATCACGGTCCCTGGTGGAAATAAAGATGATGGGAAACCTGTATTCCTAAGTGAAAGAGCATTTATGCTTTTCATGATATCAGACGCCTTTGCATTATTTTCATCATCTACTTCATTGTTGATGTTTTTAGGAATATTTACTTAACGGTATGCAGAAAGTGACTTCCTTCATGCCTTGAAGAAATTGACAATTGGACTTGTGTCCTTATTCTTGTCAATAGCGGCTACTATGATAGCATTTGGTGCTACTCTTGCAGTTTGTATGCCTTGCTGCAGTTTCCTCTACTCGTTGAGATAGTCTGGTCCACTTACGGAAGCATTTTTCGCAAGCAGAGCAGTCGAATGCTTTATTAAGCCCGTGTCAACTTATGTGTGTCTTTGTAATAATAGATGTTGTCATGCATTTTAGCCCAAATAATCTGACGTTTTCTTGGGAAATGTCAGTTGTGTTTGAAATAATTTATACTACCTACATGAGCTTCTCAAAAAAGGTAACTACACATTTTAAATGTTCAACAATGAGCGAATTTAAATGTTTGTGATTTGCATGAAAACAGTAAGTATTTTTATATTACAAGCATACATTAGCAGGTGCAAAACCACATGGATACCAAGATTGTGTATGCTTATAAGTTATAAGAGAAATTAAGTAACAGAGATGGTAACTTGGTAAGTATTATATGCCAACATCCATTGTTGGCCTTCTTCAAGTAAGTCCTTATGTTCTTCAATAGTTCAATGAAAACTGACCTACATGTTTTCACGTTCTTGACTAAAGCTTGGTTACACAAGGCTAGCTCCACGAAACTTTCTACTTTGTGCATAAAGATGCATGTTATGCACTGATAGCTATGTGAAGTGAAGGATATCCAATTAACATATGGACTAATCATACTAGTGAGGATATCCTTAATCTCTTTCCTTTTGCCTGTTGGATTGTAGGGGATTCAATGCTTGAGATTATCATAATAAATTGTTTTGGGGCGTAACGTTTAGTTGGTTAATTCTTTTAACTGAGTCTATACCTTATCGTGTAACTACATTGATACTTGTATATATGAACATAATATAGGTCATGTTGACCTAACATTAAAAGTGAATATTACCTATCCTTTGTGAAATGTGTTTATTATTGTTTTTTAATGGGTTGTATTTGTTTTTGTTTTTGTTTTGAGATGCGTGTGACTATGCGGTTCTCCTAATACGTTTATATTTAACTGCATGTCTGCATTAGTCGTGCAATAATTGAGCAAGATAACTTATTTATACATTAGTGGGGTAACTCATTCATTGTACAATGGTGTGGGGTAACCGGTAACAAGTAAAGCAACATAGAAATAAAATGAATGTAATTTCTTTAAGTTGAAATGCTCATTTGATATCCATAAATTCATAAGTATTATTTTTGGTCTTTCTTTTTGCCTGTAGTTTTTTTGGGGCGTAACGTTTAGTTGGTTAATTCTTTTAACTGACTCTTTACCTTTATCGTGTAACTACGGTGATATTCGTATATATGGTTTATAGACGATATAAAAAATAACAACATTATTACCGTCTTTATCGGTCACCACTTAACACATCTATTTCAGAGCTTTCAAATTAGCCAACACAATGCATTAATATTGACAAATTAAGATGTTAATAATGATTCAAGTAGTTAATAACAATCTTTGTGCTTGTCGATGACCTTTGCTAATTGCATTTCGACACTTTATAGTAGGACCACTACAACTCGGTGGCGACGGGCATGTCCCCGCTGAAAGTCGCTAAACGACAAAAACCGTGCTGAGCTGGCACACGATCTCGCTGACCGTTCACAATATTTTCAACGCTCACTTTTCGGCGGGGACATGTCCCCGCCGAAAGTATTTGTAGTATTTTGTAACTTTGACCAAAATAGTTACCCTTAATTATACCCGCGTATTTTGTAACTTTGACCAAAAGTGTTGTCCGTCGCCGCCGAAAGTTTACAGCGAAGGGCTTTGGCCGACGGACTTTCGGCGGAGACATGTCCTCGCCGAAAGTGTTGGGCGGGGAGAAGTCCCCGCTGAAAGCGTGGAAATGTACCCGCTGAAAGCAGTGCATGTTGTTGTAGTGGACGTAATTAAATATCCGTATTTTATCGGTCAACACAAATGGAGATCCGTACTTTATGGGTCAACGCTAGCGCATGTAGAGCCAAATATAACGACTGAACCACTCGGGTGATCTACTGATAAAAAGCTATGACTATCAACACTAAATATGAGAGATTTTAATTAATTTAATTTATGCTAAATGCAAACAATTATTACGATCATGCCAACCTTCTAAAAAAGGTTTTAGAGGATGCATGTCTGGGTGACGTTGAACTCAAATCTTACATAAATAAAAAAACGCATTAAATAACTTTACTGTCTTAATTAACTAGACAAATATATAAACATCATGTATTTATATAATGTATTTCTAATAGAGTAGTTGTGAAATCGTTATATCCAACTGTCATTCGATAACTTAAAAGAGATTATAAACATAGACTTTGTAGTTGGACATCAGTTAATTAAATCCACTATTTCACTTTGACTTTCGAGATCAAGCAAGTTTTCAACACTCATCTAAGCACATTTGAATTCTACAAAGAAAAATGACTTATAACTATGTAATAAGTGATCTTCCAATATACAAAGCTGCATTACTCGATGATTGGGACTCCGTTAGTCGAATATTCGAACAAGAGCCAGACTTAATGACCAAGCAGATCACTTATTGGTGGGAGACTCCATTGATCATAGCCGTGGGAACAAATCGATCCCATAGTTTCGTTGAGAAGCTTGTGGAACGTATTGTTGAGGTTGCACCTGATAAGTTGTTTGTAGCGAGTTATGGTGGAAATAACCCGTTACATTATGCTGCTAAAGTTGGGAATACGAGGGCTGCACGGCTTTTGGTGGAGAAGAACTCTAGTATGACACGAGTTCCAAATCCATATGGTAATACTCCAATTAAATTGGCTGCTTGGCATGGCAACAAGGAGACGTTAGAATACTTGCTGACCGTGACTCCAGATTTGGGTCACGGTGAGGAAGGGACTAGTCCATATACCGGAGTCGCTGGTGGTGATCTCATTACTCTTACAATTATGGCAGGATTTTACGGTAATTAAATCTGATTATTTTTGTTTTCAAGTTGCAGATATACAATGAAACTGTACATCTTATAACTCAAGACACATATATATCTTAAGAAAGTAAATACTAAACATTGTCTTGTCTATGTAGTATCACATATTCCTCATCACACTTACAAAAAATTTGCATGCAAATTTTAATCTCGGGTTGAATATCAATCGACATGCAGATGTGGCGCTAAAAATAATCACTTTGTACCCAGACATCGTGCTGGAATATGATAGGAACGGTCAAACGGCGTTGCAAGTATTAGCTCTAAAACCCGAAATCTTTCCAAGTGGAAGCGGGCTTGGATTTTGGGGTCGTTTCATTTATTCATGTAAAGACTTCTCTTTGGTTTATGTAGTACGTTGTTTTGCGTTGGTCGTTATATACTTATCAGTGTTATTTTAGCCATCAAAGTTAATAAGTTGTTTCATTCTGTCATACTTTCTATAACATTAAATAATTTGGTTTTGGATTTTATTTGTTTGTATTTTTTGGTGCAAGTGATACCTGTGATGAAGAATCAAGAAGCTGCTAATAAAGTTAACATTTTTCTAAGAGTTTTCAATAAGGTATAAATCTTTATTTTCATTTATGCAAGTTGAAAAACATGAAATGTCACTCATCATAGAAACCATATTTTGTTTGTTGTTATCATTGAAACCGTAATGTGCCAAACGAGTTTCATCAAGACGGGTTTAGTTATACTTTTCTAAACCTTTTGGTAATTTCTCTCTTGAACAGTTTAGTGCTGGATTTTGGAGCGTCCTTCACTACATGGGTATGCTATTTGTTATGGTTAATTGGTATATGTATCATCTTTTAACTATTAATCACATTCTGTTTTGTTACTGTAGTTCCAACAATCAAGAAGATCCATGATACTAAAGAAAATAATAATCTCAGTAACCTACTTGTCAAACGTATCTGCAAAATCGTTATAGATAAGGTTGATCATGACATAGCTTGGAAGATTTTAGGATCTGCGATAACTACAGCAGTCACATATGGGACTCATGAACTTATTGAGGAATGCATAGTAACCTACCCGGGCATAATTTGGTACAATGTTGGAGGGTTTTATTTGTTCCTTGCAGCCATCAAGCAACGCCAAGAACGAGTATACAACCTTGTGTACCAAATGTCTGGCCACAAAGTCTTCGCAGCAACACAACTTGACGGTGAAAATAATGAAAATGCACTACATATAGCTGCAAAGTTGGCACCACCTCATCGGCTTAATGTTGTGACAGGCGCAGCATTACAAATGCAGCGTGAGCTTCAATGGTTTCAGGTAAGTATAGACGTATAGTTAAGTCATGAACTCATGATATGATAATATTGCTGCCATCCCTTATTCCCTTAGAAGAGAAACAGCTGCCTCATTCTAAGGGATGACATCCTTTGTTCTTTCATATCTCACCTAAGAAGTTTAAGATTTAATTTCAAGCAATTTCATCTCTGTGTAAGGCTGATGCATCAAAAAGTTACCAGCTTTGCTTCAACTAACTAGCTTTTTTGGATGACGGATTTACAACGCCACACGAGCTGAATGCCCTGATAGAAAAAAAGTCAAAATGGTCAAATGCTCGGTTTTTTTATCTGGTTATGGTTTTCGTTACTTTATATAAATTTTTTGCAAGTTGATTGTCCTATTTCCTAAACTAAACTCTCTAAATTTTATTTTATTTTATTTTACTTTATTTTATTTTTTTTATTTTTATTTTTATTATTATTATTTTTTTTAGTCTAAAAGAAGTTGGTCAATTAAAATAGAAGTTGTATAAAGTTGGTAATGATCTTATGATATTAGGCAAACACAGAGATAGTGAAACATATACCATTGCATTGTTGTGCAGGAAGTCGAAAAGTTTATTGAGCCCTCCTACAAAGAAGCTTTAAACAAACAAGGGAAAACCCCAAGAATGGTTTTCACTGAATCCCATGAAAATTTACTAGAAAAAGGGCAACAATGGATGAAAGATACGGCATCTTCATGTACAGTGGTGGCAGCACTTATAGTCACAATGGCATTTGCAGCTGCCTTCACGGTCCCAGGTGGAAACCAAGATGATGGAAAACCTTTGTTCCAAAATAAAGGGACGTTTATGCTGTTTATCGTATCAGATGCAATTGCATTATTTTCTTCATCTACTTCTGTATTGATGTTTTTAGGGATACTTACGTCACGCTATGCAGAACATGATTTCCTTTATGCCTTACCAAAGAGATTGACTATTGGACTTCTTTCGTTATTCTTGTCACTGGCATCAACTATGATTGCATTCAGTGCGACTCTTGCACTTGTGCTTCAAGATAAAGTGACATGGATTGCAGCTCCACTTGTGATAGCAACGAGTATTCCTGTGTGTCTATATGGCTTGTTGCAATTTCCTCTACTTGTGGAGCTAGTCTACTCCACTTATGGACGAAGCATTTTTCATCAGCAGAATGAACAAAGGATTCATTAGCCGTATGTTATTTTTTCTTCTGTGTGTACGTTTGTATGGGTTGAATTGATCAACAAACACATTTATATATATCTTTTATGTATTAAAAATTTGCTACACATTATTTGATTTTTCATATGTGGACGCCCACGTTTAGAACTATTGGTGTTACCTAATCATTTGAGCTATGTGATTAACTTTTAAGTGTCGGACTCGATTTGCAATTGGAAAGATTTGGAGAGTTTACAGGTTCCAACCATGATAGGCTTCAAAAAAACCGCTGCAAACATTAGTAGAAACTGCCCAAACTTTAACCATTTTAAGTGTTTATGTTCCTCGGCTCAATGGAGATTAGGCTTCGGCCATCACCTCTCAACTCCCAAATATCAAAACCTTAGGTCTACGCGTTTCTCAATTATTGGAAGGCAGGATCTAGTTGTGATTCTAAAAGGGTGCAAGAAACTTGAACATCTTGAACGTTAGTGAGTGTAAAGGAGTCGCAAGCGACGACGAGATATTAAATCTTGTATGTCATATTTGTGTATTTAACCACGAAGGCTCTCGCATAAATCAGCAATGTTTATAGTTTCATTGGTTATACATATCGTTGGTTATACTTGCTTTAAGACAACATGCTTGTGATAGTCACTCACGACGTGCATTTCATATTGATGTAGCAATATCTTGAGGATCCGTTTCTCAACAGATGTTTCTTGAGTGACATTTTGAGTGTTTGTTTCATGGCTGTTGTTAGAATCATAAATCGTATATTACATATCATAATCCTCATACTACAACAATAGAAAACTTTAATACACAAAAACCTTTTATTATGTTAGAAAATATTGCATAATAGAGATGTAAACATGCCTGTGAGAGGTGGAGAAGTTTACTCACATAGGAAGATTTAATCATGGTTCAAAACGAGCCCAAAAAAAATCTGCACCGTTCAAAATCGGTACGAGAGATAAAAGGGAAGTTCTGGTTCCGGTACCGAAATATAAAAGGCCAAATTTTCTTAATTATGGTTTTGATCCAGACACTCCTGATCCCATAAGTCAAAACTAAAGATCGAAGAAGTAGCTAGACACAAAAAAATAGATTATATCCAAATAAATGAAAAAAGGTGCAACAAATTCAAGGATACCAAAGAATGTTTGTGGGAGTTCCATTTTGTCGAGAAAAATCTGTGTATGCAAGTACTAAACTTAAGGAAATGATCTGTTAATAAGTTATAATTAGTCATGCGTACTTACTGCATTTACACGCTACATTATTCTCACACAACCTTTTATTTTATTTTATTTATTTATTTATTTTTTTTTTTTTTTGGGGTCTATGTTTGGAGTAGAGTTATACAAGTATTAAATAACAAGGGACTCATTTCTCACTAAGAGACTTATTTTCACCATTCATATAAAAAGAAATCAATAGTTGAACTTAAAGGCATTTAATATTTCACTCATTTTTGTTTTTTTTTTTTTTTTTTTTTTTTTTAATTTAAAAATCTTTTAAACCGTTAATCGTTAAACGAAAATAATTACACCATCGCGACGAGCATTTAATTATCTTTCTATAGACGGACATTTTGATATACTTTCGACAATTTTTGTTTTTTTTTCATTTTTTTCACTTTTTTTTTTTTTTTCGTGGCCGAAAAAATCATATGTGATATATCACATGTGATATGTAATATCATATGTGATTTTTTCTGCCACGAAAAAAAACGTGAAAAAAACGAAAAAAAAAATCGAATATATATCAAAGTGCCTATTTATGGAAAGATAATTAAATACTCGTCGTAACGGTATATTTTTTTTTTGCTTAACGATTAATGGCTTGAAAGATATTAATATTTAAAAGAAAGAAAAAAGAAGAAGATGAAAGTAGGTTTTTTTAAATTGTTATGATTAATTTTCTCTATTAGATCAAATAAAGATGGAAGTGATTCCAAATGCAAATTCCAAAAACATATCTAAAAAAGACATAGATGATGAGCAACCATATATACACCTATATTAGCTAAAAATGACCATACTAATGACGTAGAATCAAACTAATTTATTTTAAAGAAAAACGGTGCTCAACACGGTAAGGTACCGATTTACCCGAACCCGGTACCGGGACCAGTACCCGCCAGTTCCATAAACGAGACTACCACTTTTGGTCGGTGATGTGTAAGGAAAGCTTTAAATTTATAATACTAGTTTCACCAATTTTAATAAACCAAACACACGGGTAAAGTATAACCCCCATTGGTTGTATTAGATTAAGGTAAGACCAGGTCGTATCCACAGAGACTTAGTTCGTTCGTATTAAGTATAATAGTTAGTAAAGCAAGACAAGTAACGATTATAGGAATAAAAGGAATTCAAATATTAAAACAAATGATTGTTTGAATAGCTTAGATAATTTAGTGACAATGCTTATGATTGATCTCAGTTTAATAAAGGAGCACAACTTACAAGAAAGCAATTTTCGTCAAAAAAGCAATTTCATAATTCGTAGGTTCAATTCAAGATTCGTATCTACCTATTAAGTGATTTCTCTCGAAATAGTATTTCATATCAAGTCTAGATTATAATTGATTCTTCTAAGTGGATTTCTCTTTTCAAAGACTAGTAACGCAGACAAGTTCCTAGAATTGCATTTAACACGTTGGTTCTTTCGACCTATCCAACATATTATATTCAACCAGTTTCAATAAGTAAACGTGATAAGACTAGAAATGAAATAGTTCACAATATAAACTTGAAATTGGTAGAGATCAAAACATAATCATAAGTCACTTTATTATATTCACATATCCAAGCAATCACTAGAGGTTTAGCCTCTCATGGCTAATGAGTTCGTAATAACAGAAGTGAGTAAATAATAAACAAGAGACATACGGATTGGATTGATCAAATGATTACACAAGTGTCACGAGTAACCAAGAATTCGACACCAACAAGTATTTAACACCCCTTATTCTGATTCGCTCACCCCCGTAACTTGGCTCTGGATCACGTATTATGGACTTAGCTTCGTGGAAATTGGTTATAGAGTGGATTGTTCAAATGCTTGCAAATGATCTCTATTTATAGGCAATCTGATATGCGAAGTACGACGTACTTGCTTTCTGAGTACGACGCACTTTCTTATTTTTTTGGCGCCAAAGCTTCATAAATGCAGGGGAAGTATGGCGCACTTATTTTGCAAGACCGGCACACTTTATTGTATTTGACTTCCCTTGACCGAGAAGTAAGTGCGGCGCACTTTATTGTGAAACCAGCGCACTTGGCTTGCATGAAATGCTAATCATGAAAGACTTCTTTATTTATTCACTTAAAGTGGCGAAATAGTACAAGAGTGAACCTGCATTCATTTTATGCTATTAAGTATCAAAATTTCACGTAAAATGATCATAAAACATATAGAATAATGCTCAAGAAATATGTATAATTAGAACGTTATCAGTCAGAAAAAATCCAGTACCTCAAAACGGTGCCGGCTTGGTACCAAAATAGTACCGTGATAATCCTTAATGCATTGAAAGTAATTTGTGAATATGACTTTGGGGGAGTTTTATTTTGACTTAATTGACTTAATATGAAAGAAACCGAATTAATTAAGTCATATGAAAACTGTTTGATTGTGACTTAACATAGAAATATGACTGAAAATATTAAGTAATAAAACTGAGTCTGCGTTAAGTCGTATTTTAATTAAACATGACTTAATAAATAAAATTAAACAAACAAGCCCACAGGAATAATAAATAAAAGTGTGATGTAGCAAACTCAGAAAGTCTTTAGATTAATTGCATTGCGTATACTCGTGTTTGTTTTTGTTTTGAGATGCATGTGACCATGTGGTTGTCCTAATTGAGCAAGATTAACTTATTAAACATTAGTGGGGTAACTCATTATTGTGATGCATGTGACCATGTGGCTGTCCTAATTGAGCAAGATTAACTTATTATACATTAGTGGGGTAACTCCATTATACAATAGTGTGGGACTGTGGATAATCGGTAACAAGTAAAGCAACATAGAAATAAAATTAATTTACTTCCTTTAAGTTGAAATGCTCATTTGATATCCATAAATTCATAAGTTGCTGTAAAATTTTTAGTAACTTCTTATTTGTCATATGTTATTAAGTTTGGGCTGGTCTCTCATTTTGTCTGTTGGATTGTAGAGGATTCAGTGCTTGAGATTATCGTAATAAGTTATTTTGGGGCACAACGTTTAGTTGGTTATAACTTCTTTTAACTGACTCTCTATCGTGTAACCACGTTGATACTCGTATAATTTATAAGTTTAGTTGGTTATAACTTCTTTTAACTGACTCTCTACCGTGTAACTATGTTGATACTCATATAATTTATAAACGATATAGAAGATAACAATATTATTACTGTGTTTATCGGTCACCACTTAACATATATTTCAAAGCTTCTAGATTAGCCAACACAATGCACAATATTAAATTAAGCTGTTAATAATGATTCAAGTAATTTAATAACGATCTTTGTGCAACACTTTTTCACTCTTTGTTTAACAATTTTTTTGAAGGACACGCAAGGCCTTAATTTAATAGAACTAGTTGTCGATCACTTTTGCTAATTGTATTTCCACACTTTGTAGGAGGTCGTAATTAAAAATCCGTATTTTATGAGTCAACAAAAATAGAGATCCGTATCACCGGGTGAACGTTAGTGCATTGAGAATTTGAGACCCTTTAATTAAAAATGAGTTTAGTTGAGTAAATATGTAGCAGTAAACTATAGTTGGGTCTTGCTAAGTATTATCAATGGGTCTACTTACTACTTGATACAAAGTACAATTGAATAACAATTATCCAACAGCTTTTTTTTTTTTTTTTTTTTTCATCTTTTACTAAAAAAACAAAAAAAAACAAAAAACAAAAAAAAACTTGTCAACCCTACCAAAACTCATCTAGACCCAAACCCATCTTAACCCGTTGACCCGACCCCACCTATTTTGCCACCTATAACGCCCGAACAACTTGGGTGATCTATTTATGAAAGACTTGTGACTATCGACAATAAGTATGAGAGATCTAAATTAATTCAATAATTACGGAGCATGATGTGGTAATGGCAACCTTCTAAAAAAAGTAACATGTTAGTGAGGCTTCTTTTTTTTTTTTCTGGATTAAGTAGGTGGGGCCCTTTCTGTTAATGAGTCTTAATGGGGAGGAGCACCCTTTGCTTTCTCTCCTCATACAGACCATTTAACAGAAAAAGAAACATATTATATGTGTGGCCCCACCACTATCTCCCCATTAAGACTTATTAACATAAAAAAGAAACACCCCCTTATGATGTGATGATAGAGGTTTTGTTAAAAATGTACAAACCACAATGCATATCATACAAACCCGCAATGCACCAAAGCCTCACGAAACCCCTCTATGTGAGGGTACGTATAAACTCCACAAAAAATAAAACATTAAAATCATTAAATCTTTAATGTCTTATCTAGTAAACTATGTAAACATCATGTGTTTATATAATGTATATCTAATAGAGTGAGTAGTTGTAAAATCCTTGTATCCAACTGTCATTAAATAACTAAACGAGATCATAAACATAGACTTTGTAGTTGGACATCACTTAATTAAACCCACTATTTCAGTTTGACTTTCGAGATCCAGCAAGTTCTCAACACTCATCTAAGCAGATTTGAATTCCTTAAAAAAATGAGTTATAACGATGTAATAAGTGATCTTCCAATATACAAAGCTGCATTACTCGATGATTGGGACTCCGTTAGTCAAATATTTGAACAACAGCCAGACTTAATGACTAAGCAGATCTCTTACTTGTGGGAGACTCCATTGATCATTGCCGTGGGAACAAATCGATCCCATAGTTTCGTTGAGAAGCTTGTGAAACGTATTGTTGAGGTTGCACCTTTAACATAGGGATATAAATTTCCTAGTATATTTGTAATATAATGCTTCCTTGTAAAAGAACAAGATGTTGAATTGTTGATGACCTTCGCTAATTGTATTTCGACACTTTGTAGGAGGTCGTAATTAAAGATCCGTATTTTATGGGTTAATGTAAAATTAGAGATCCGTATTTTATGGGTTAATGTACAATTAGAGATCCTAATTTTATGGGTCAACGGTAGTGAATGTAGAGCCAAGTATGAAATATGCCTTCACCAACTTGAGTTTTTTTATTTCCATATTATTATTTTATAAGACTTTGGATCAAGGTTTTCAAGATCGAGATCCTACCCAGGATCGTTTTCATCTTTGCAAGATCGTGATCGTAAGATCGGATCGGGATCTTAAGATCCTACTATAATATCATTTTCTTAATAGTTTTGTAATATTATACAAATTTACAAATTATTATATATCATAAACACAAAATTATATGAATGTTCCATCGAATAGTTGTCCTAAATTATGATTATGAAATGTTTAATAAGATTAACATGTTGTTTTTTAAATTCTACAAAAAAATAATCCAGAAATTTGCAGTTTTTTAGTTTGTTATCCGAGAAAAGTAGGATCGGATCGGATTAGATCTTAAGATCCTATGGTTAAGATAGAGATCCTATAAGATCTTAAGCTTTCAAAGATCCTATGTAAGATCCGGATCGTTTTTGCTTTGCAGTATCGTAAAATCGTAAGATCCTAAGATCAGGATCGGGATCCTGACAACCATGCTTTGGATCATTATTATACAATTCTTACTTGACTTATTAATCTATAAATCATGCGTTCTTTTAGTTATTATCTCCGATCAAAATCTGAACAACATCTGTATCCACATTTTACACATATATCTTTAATCAAAAATAGAAGAAAATAAGTCATTTAGCAAGTAACAATTTATTTATTTTATTAATACTTCACAATTTAATATTAATTTTAAATATATTGATATTGCATCTTATAAATTTTAGTTTCTTGTCAAATTTTATCCCATTTTTCAGATAATTACTTTTTAACAATAACTTCACACTTCACTTGGAATGTGAAAATTAATGTTTTTCTTTTTACTTTTTAAAAAATAACTTTTTTGACATGATACTAGAGTTGATTAAATGAAAATCTTTGAAGAATTTTTAAAACAACAAAGCACGAAATCTTAGACCGTAATCACCATATGGTACAATAACGTTTTACTATTGATTTAAACTTTTAAGATCTTTTAATTTTAGTAAAGAAGTTACTTGTATAGGAACTTAAAATAAAATGGCCAATTTAATAAGAAAATAAATCTAAGGGAGTGTTTGTTTGCAGTTTAATGAGACAATTCAACACTGATTGTTTAAAATTAATTCGTCAATGTGTTTGCTAAATTAAGAAATAATCACTAAGCGGTAAAATAAATTTTGTCTTTTCGTCTTTTCTTGTCCAAACACAACCCATGGTTGCGCTGAAGCTCCCATACACTATCACGTTCTTTATTCGAAGTTGATCGAAGCTATCTCAAACATGGGTCTTTATTTGATTTGTGTGAACTTTGTTCATTAATAAGTTTAGGGTAATTTGTTTTTAAGGATTTTATGTATCAATGATTTAGTGGTGATACATAATGTATCAGCATATGTATTAGTATGTATCACACGTGCTTGTGTTTGTGTGATTTTTTTATTTTTTATTTTTTTTATTTTTTTGTGGTTTTTGATTGTGTAACAATATTAATGTATATGTATCAACTATCAACTATTAACACTTGATATTAAATAGTGTATCATGTTTTAGCTCTTATATAAAATTGTAAAATAAAGTAAATTAAAGTAACTCTCACGGGTTATAGGTCCCAATATCGTCTTTCATGATGTATGAGGGAGGTTGAGACGTAGACAGCCTTATCCTTATCTAAAGTAAAGAGACTGCTTCCGGTTCTACCAAAAGTAGAAAAAGAACCTCCAACCTTGTAAGGGGTGAGGATCGAACCTTTGACCTCTGTCTCCAGAGTCAAGGGTGATAACCACTTGATCCAACCTTGCTCTTTTCTTATATAAAATTGTGTATCAAATATACAAAATATACAGTATATAACTTGATGTTTAGTTATTGGGGTTTTAAGGTAGTCGGGGGTACCAAAAAAATAAACGAATCGGTGATTATAAAAAGAAGTAAAGGCCATCTATTAGCTTCAACGTTATTATATTTAAAAGGTTTAAATATTAAAACTTGTTTAATCAAATAAAAAGGAGAGAGGCACATGGCTATTACAAATATCCCCATAAACGTAGTAATTTACGAAAATGCCATTAAGTGAAATCATCATAGGTGTATTTAATGGTTTCGGTAACCTTGGTCTTTCTCATTGTTCTTCCTTCCCATCATATATTCATATCATCATCTTCCTAATATTAAATAGTTTGATCAACCAAATTTGAAAAGGTTCGTTATGAGTATAACAATTGAAATGCATCCACTAACGCCGTCGCCATCTAGTGATGATCATACAAACACTATCAAAACGACTTATGAACGGGCAGCAACCGACGACCGGATTTTTGTAGCTGCAGCAGGATATAACGATTGGGAAACTGTGCGCGAGCTCTTTGAAGGTAGACCGGAACTAAAGACAAAGCCGGTGAATGAGCGTTTGGAGACGCCTTTAATGATAGCTGTGAGACATAGCTCACATGAGTTTGTCAAGCAGCTGTTGAACAATGTGGAGACCCATGATCGTGATAAGTGGTGTGGCGTGGACACCAGGGGAAACAACGCGCTCCATTATGCGGCTAAGGCTGGGAATATAATTGATGCAAAACTTATGCTGCAGTGTTTGCCAGACACGATGCAAACAGTTAAGAATATTCATGGCGATACGCCGGTAACATTGGCCGCAAAAAAAGGTAGGAAGGATATGATTGATGAGGTCTTTAGTGAATATGCAGACGCTATCGAAATGGCTTATGAATACGCAGAAACCGACCTCCGGATTTACAAAGCTGCATTACGTAACAAGTGGGATGACGTACGCGAGCTCTTTGAAGAAAGACCGGCACTAAAGTTCAAGGCGATCAATGAGCGTTCGGAGACGCCTTTAATGATAGCTGTGGGAACGAATAGCTCCCATGAGTTTGTCAAGCAGCTGTTGAACAATGTGAAGCACGGGGATCTTCTTCATGATGATGAGTGGTGTGGCATGAACATCCATGGAAGCAACGCGCTCCATTATGCGGCTAAGGTTGGGAATATAATTGATGCAAAACTTATGCAGCAGTGTTTGCCACACGCGATGAGAGAAATTAAGAATATCGATGGTGATACACCATACTTATTGGCCGCAAAACTAGGAAGGAAGGATATGATTGATATCCTTGAAAGAGGTTTTGTAGATTTTGGGAATCTCGTTGTTTCCACAATTCAGGCTGGAGAAATTGGTGCGTTTGAATTTGACTTTACTCAACTAAATTGAAATACAGCGTGCATTATTAGATTGACTCAAATCTTTAGTAGAAAATTTTACTTTGATTATTATGCAGATTTGGCATTTTGTTACATAACTGATTATGTTCTTGACGAGATACCACCCAATGATGCTTTAGAAGCATTAGCTACCAAACCAGATTTATTTTCTGGCGGAAACGGGCTTGGATTTTGGTGTGGTCTCATTTGTCCATGTAAGTCTCTTTTTTATTTATTATACCACCGAGTATTTATCTTCTTCTGGTACCACTCACTCATCATCGAGTGTTCAACCACACGGGTGGATCTATGCTTGTGCTGCGTGTGCCAAGTACTTGCCACGTATTCATAAGCCATGTTTGTTACAATTTTGTTTTTTCTTCAAAATTCTTCTTTATAGTTTGCGCTAGTATCTATTCCATCATTCCACATTTCCACTGACAGAAACTCCAAGGCCCAGTAAGCAAGTAATAAGCCCATTTTATTTTAAATAAAAAGCCCAAATGATTAATTATTAGTCAGATTTTTGTGGTCTTTTATGATTAGTGGCGGATCTAAAATTTAACTTAGGGTGTGCAATATATTTTCATAGAAAAAAAAAAGAAAAAAAAAATTAAATAAAATAAAAGTTCGGCTCAAAGACTTTTCCACCCGTGTCAAGTTTAACGGGTCTTTTCTTTTCTTTTTTTTTTTTTTTTTTTTTCTTAATAATAATAATTTTTAGGTTGGAATTTCAAAGCCACGTTTTCGAGACATTTTTTTATCAACTAATAGCAATTTTTACTTTATTTCTTTTGTTGACAACTTAATATTATTCCCTTTCATTGTGTATCTTACTTGCCTTGAAAAACTAGAAATAGATACAAACTATAAATAGCTGAATTCGTGTAAATGAATGTGTCCATAATGTAACAACATTAAATATTTATTACAGACAAATAATATTAAACACCAAATAAAAACTACACCCAAAATTCCTAATTGATAAGTGAAGTTATTTTTTAACAAAGATAAGTGAAGTTAACTAGTCACAATCGATAAATAAATGACGAGTATTAAACTATTTGGGCTAGAGAAAAGCAATTGAGCCAATGTCCAATCTTCAAACAATTCAATCAGAACATAAAATCCATTAGACTATTTGACCTACTTATTTCCTTTTACATTATCCTCTCCCTTCTTCAACTGGCACCAAAACTACAAAACTACAGTGGGTCTTCTTCAGTTCTTCTATTCCTTTTTCTTTTGTTTTGAACAATGGTAACTTAGATTAAGGTATGCACTCATGTTTTTCAGTGTTTTAAAGGGTATGCGTGTATCTTGTAGTTACTTTCGTAAAAATCAATTTTTTTCACACTACTAGAAATTTACACAAAGTAAAAAGGAATAGAAACATATCAACAAAAATGATATATTTTGTGATATTTAACACTACATTAAGAAACATGACTTATTACACAAATATATAAACATGACACATTGCATAAAAACTACTCGTAGATATTTTACGAGAAAAAATTCATGTAATAACCAGTACCCACCCTAGGTCCGCCCCTCTCAACCACCAAAAAACCATGCATATATATCTTAAGTTTTCTCTATAAATTACGCATTTGATGTTTCTCAAATATTAGTTACGGATACTAGTTTATATTTTTTGATTTGTGTTTCTTTAACTGATTGATGCAAGGGATGCCTACTTTTAAAAGCAAAATTCCGACAAGGCTGAGACGAATTTGTCGACTTACATACATCATCAGGTAAAAAGGGGGGGGGGGGGGTGATAAGTTGCTTATTTCCATCAATTAAGCAGTATACAAAAAGCAGTTAAAATGAGTAATCCCAAACACCCGATGACTATAGTTTTCAATTTAATTATGCCTGAATTTCCATAAACTAATTTGCTTGTGTATTGACCATATCATTCAGCAGCATGTTACTCCTACCTTTTGCGTACGTCAAATGGGTAAGTTGATGCATTTATTATCATATTATTGTATCCTGCCATTGCATAGCGCGGGTACTATCCTATAGTTTATCTTAATTCTTGATCATGTAACATGTATTATTGTAACTCCAGCAAATCCAAGAAATCAAAAGAAAAAATCTACCGAGCCAAAAGATTGTATTAGAAATATGCAATAAGATAAAGAGGAATCCGAAAGATGCCAAGAAATATTTTGAGCCTCCAATAGCTACAGCAATAAAATATGGGACCGTTCAACTCATTGAGGAGTGCATATTAGCCTACCCAGGCTTAATCTGGTATGAATTTGACGGGTATAACTTGTTTTATTTAGCAATAAAAGAGCGTCAAGTACAAGTATACAATCTTGTGTACCAAATGTCTGGGCACAAGGCGTTTGCAGCCTGTGAGCTACATGGAGAAGAGAATGCTTTACATATTGCTGCAAAGTTGGCCCCATCTCATCGACTAAGTACTATAACTGGTGCAGCTTTACAGTTGCAGCGTGAACTTCAATGGTACAAGGTGATTATAATAGTAATACCATTTAGACATATGGTGACAACGGTTGTTGTTTCTTGAAAGAGTTTTAAGGGGCAACAAAAGCTCGACCATCTACATTTTATATTGTAGTAGGTAGTGCACTTTGTTTTTGCTCTTAACAAATAGCATGCATTGTTATATGCAGGAAGTTGAGACTAATTTTGTAGAGCCTGAGCATGTAAAAGCTAAAAACAAAGATGGAAATACCCCTTGGATGGTTTTCACGGATGCACATAAAGACTTAATTAAAGAGGGCCAGCAATGGATGAAAGACACGGCAACTTCATGTACCATTGTAGCAGCACTCATAGTTACAATTACATTCGCAGCTGCGATCACGGTCCCTGGTGGAAATAAAGATGATGGGAAACCTGTATTCATAAATGAAAGAGCATTTCTGCTTTTTATGATATCAGACGCCCTTGCATTATTTTCATCATCTACTTCATTATTGATGTTTTTGGGAATACTTACTTCACGCTATGCAGAAATGGACTTCCTTCACGCCTTGCCAAAGAGATTGGCGATTGGACTTGCGTCCTTATTCTTGTCAATAGCGGCTACTATGATAGCATTTGGTGCAACTCTTGTACTTTTGCTTCATGATGAAGTGACATGGATTGCCACTCCAGTTGTTATGATGACAAGCATTCCTGTGGTTTTGTATGCCTTGCTCCAGTTTCCTCTACTCATTGAGATAGTCTGGTCGACTTATGGACCAAGCATTTTTCGCAAGCAGAGAAGTCGAATAATTTATTAAGCCCGTGTCAACTTATGTGTGTCTTTGTAATAATAGATGTTGCCAAGCTTTTTAGCCTAAATAATTATGACGTTTTCTTTTGAAGTGTTATTTGTGTTTGAAATAATTTTTACACAGTTTTAGTTGTTGAACAATAAGTAAATTTAAATGCTTGTAATTTTTTGACAAGAAAACTAAGTATTTATATTCCACTGAGCAGGAAGCCAGGAACTGAACCACATGGATGCCAACATTGTATATGCTTATAACTTTATAAGAGAAAGAAAAATGTACACCAAAAAGCAAATAAATAGAATATTGAGTGGTTTTTTAGCAACAAAAACGTTGAAATCAAAACGGACAAAAAGGGATGTTATGATTTGATTGGCCCAAAAGTTATATCAACATAAACAAAATGTGGGCTTATACATAGTTTGATTTGAAGGGCTTTTAGAATGGCCCACTTCGAGTAATATTGAATATGTGAATCCCCGACATGTAATTTTAAGAAGCATATGCAAAGATACATAGGATGCTAAACAAAAGATTACTCAATGAATCTAATCTATGTTCTTGGTCGCTTCTATTTGTTTTTGTTTCGAAGGAGAAAAAAAAAAAAAAAAAAAAAAAAAAAAAAAAAAAAAAAAAAAAAAACTCAAGATATATTTTTCTTTCATATTTCTTTTAACATTCTGGTCATCCGTTATCACAATGACATGCATCATCAATTACTCAATTAGGTTGTGCTTATTTGTTTCTTTTACACATGTTTATTGACTTTATGCTTCAGAAATATGTATGAATAAAGAAAATGTTTGTTTGATATTGGTTTTTGATCAACTGGATACTAGGATTTATCTACACACCTGCATTTACAATGTCATCGTTGCCTAGTAAGGTTTGATACTTTGATTACGAATAACAGTATAGTGTACATTGATGTCGTGTGGTGCATGCCACTTGTTTGATAAAATGTCAAGCCTACACATATTATCTTCATAATATTCTATGTTGGTGTAAAATGATCTTGTAATTTGTAGAACACAGTAGCATAGTTGTCAAAAGCGAAAGCGATTGCAAAGCGCAAAGACCCAAAAATCGCTATAGCGAGAAGCGCAAAAAAAAGCGCGGGCTCGAAAAAAAAAAGCGCAGGGTTGCAATAAACTTTGATTTTGATTCATTTTGTGTTTCTGGTTAGATTCTAGGGTTGTAATAAGATTCACACTGCATTCTAACACTATCCCACTAACTTAATTGGATTAAAACACTCTAAATAAAAAAATCCCAAATCGTACCATGAACCCTAATTTCCAAAATCAAACCAAACGTGTTTCTGGGTATAATTCGACCCTTGTATCATGTTTATAACATGATTCCGACCAAAACCCACTAACTTAATTGGATTAAAACACTCTAAATCAAAAAATCCCAAATCTTACCATGAACCCTAATTTCCAAAATCAAACCAAACGTGTTTCTGGGTATGATTGGATCCTTGTATCATGTTTATAACATGATTCCGACCAAAACCCACCCATTTAATCACACCCTAATTTCCAAATCGTCGCTTTTAATGTTGGTGGGCTTTTGCCTCATGGACTGAGCGATGTGGGCCCGCCTGCGCGTCACTTCTCGCTATAGCGCATGAAGCGCACGCTTTTGACAGCTATGCACAGTAGATGTTTATATGTTGTAAACGACACTATATGAGTGGCGCAAACATGTTTACTATGAGGAGGGTGTGGCTTGGATCATGCGCTATAGGAAATGTGTTTGTATCAGCAGCGACCCTTATGTAGTGCCTTTTAATTAATGACTATTGATGTTGTTTTGTAAAGCACCACTAGTTTATTTAAATTTTGGGATGAATAAAAGTTGTCGTTGCACAAGTTGTGTTCTTTCAACCATTTATTCACTTGACACGAAATAGGTTCTAAATTGGTATTGAATTGTGAAGTCAAATCTTTTATATAATAAAAGAACTAGTTATAAGTCCCCGTGCATGCACGGGGTTTATACATAAATCAAATTTATTTTAAAATTTTGGTTTACTATATAAACATGTAAGAATTTATCCGTGAAAATTATGATATAAGTACAACTAATAAATATGCATGAGTTTGTCATTATGTATTAATATCTATTAATATTTTGTACAAAATTTTATTGGATGGTTTTAACTTTGTTTAACTAACATAGATTTTGAGGTTGAGGTTGATGTTGTTGTTGGTGTTTAACTTTAAATATTGATATCATGTTGTACAAAATGTGCGAGTTTAGTAGCACCTAATGAGCGTTGACAAAGTTTTTTTTTTTTTTTTTTTTTTTTTTTTTTTTTTTTTTTTTTTTTAACCATTGTTTCCGACCTTTTGGCCGACTAATCCACAGGGTTATATTCCGTAAAGTTTTTTATAAATTTTTTTTTGGGATATCCGCATAGTAAAAAGAAACATTTAATGTATATTAAAACTAATTCGTATATTTATAAAATTTTGTAAGTTTAATGGATGAAAGTCTCAAGCTAATACTAATACTCATGTAATTGCAAACAAAGTTCATATTATAAAGTATAAGAGGTATAAAGTGCTAATAAATATGCATGAGTTTGTCATTATATATTAATATCTATTGATATTTTGTACAAAATTTTATTGGATGAAAGATTTAACTTTGTTTAGCTAACATAGATGTTGAGGTTGATGTTGATGTTGCTGTTATTGTTTAACTTTAACTATTGATATCATGTTGTACAAAATGTGCGAGTTTAGTAGCACTTAATGAGCGTTGATAAAGTTAAAATATACTCCGTAAAATTTTCTAAAAATGTTTTTCCGGATATACATATATAAACTTTAAATAATAATTACATGAGTCGTTATTATAAATACAATCGCGTTGATGACGCGAAAAATGATCCGTTTTTAGGGGGTCATTTAAGCCCGAATTCGAATTTATTTGATCAAATATTGCCCTAAATCGTTTCTTTTGTGATTTTAGGTACTTTGGGAGTGAAATCCGGAAAAGGAAGCAATTCGGACGTTTTTGGAGCATAAAAGTGAAGAAAACGCCAAAGTCTTAATTTTCCATGCTGGGAACAGTAGGTGACGGCGTCAAGAGTAACTCCCTAACGGCGTCAAGAGCAAAATTCCATGACGATCCAGTACAGATTTGAAGGCGTCACGAAGTCGCCCGTCAAGAGTTAAAGACATGACGGCCTGGAAATGATTAAGTCTTGACGGCGTCAAATGTAGATCAAGGCAGTCCGAGAAGAGTTATGGCGGCGAGGTGACGGCGTCACAATGTTTGTCTTGACGCCGTCAGACCCCTTTTCCTATATATAGTTTTCTAATTTTCACATTAAAAAAGGAGAGAAGTTTTGGAGAAACCCTAAGTACGATTTTGGTACGAATTTTACAGGTTTTTCAAGGGTTCCAAACCCTTGATACCTTTCATGTGTAATTAAGATAAGTGTTCTTTTAATTCAATCAATATGTCTATGTGTTGGTTGTCTATATCTTGTTCTTGTCTTAATTCCATCATGCTAGGCTAGATCTATCTTGTGTTTGCTTAGATCTAATGAAACCTAGATGTTGATTACTTGTTTATTCTTGTCTTGGATGAATGATTTATATGTTAGGCTCAAGAAAACTGGCAGATCTCCAATTGGCAACATGCTTGAACGTCTTAAGAAACATGAACCGACGCGCACTAGGTCTTTATTGGTTGTATTTAATGCATGAGCCACTGTTTACAATCCCTATAGTTGTGCTGGGTATGGTGTAGGAGGAGATAAGAGCTCATAGAATTGGGGAGTTAAGTGTGCCACCCCATGAATGGTATTAAGGAATACGATCCGTCATCCATGCAATTATAACAAGTAATTAACATGTAAAAGATGTCTAGGGAGTAGTGAAATCTAAGTAAACACATTTTCTCCACTTATTGCTCACAACTTTAGTATAATTTAGTTTAATTGCATTTCTAGTATTTTATTTTGATTGCATCTTAGTATTGGGTTAGTTGAATAGCAACTAATTCCGCCCAAATCCTTCAAAACCCGAGAATTTATTTGCTTTCTAAAAAACATAAAAATACAAAAATAATCTTCCCTCACCTTTAGAACTAGTATTTAGACTTTCTAATCCTAGCGACACTATTCCTAAGCTGAACGATCAATCCCCCGGTACTTGTCACTATACTATACTACAACGATCAGGTACACTGCCTGGTGGGGGTTGTAAGCTTCTCAAGATCCCTTGAGAGGTAAAGCATGGTGCGATTCCCACGCATCAAGTTTTTGGCGCCGCTGCCGGGGAATAGTTATTGTCTAGGTTAGAATCTCTTTTTATTAGGTCTACTTGCTAGATTCCTTTCTAGTAAGATTTTTTTTTTATTTTTTTTAGGTTCTCTTTAGTCTATCTTTTCTTTGTGTCTTTGTTTGTAAAAAACCTTCCCATTGACTATTCCGTTTGCCATTATGGAGAACGCGAATCCACCAAGTTCGACATTAGAGTTTTACCAGAAAAAACTATAATTACACTAGTTTGGATATTACAAGATGGAGGAACGAAATGAGGAGGACAGGATCTTATATTGATTTTATTGAGTACCTTGAGAATAGAGGCCAAGTGCATAATGCTTTTAGAGAATTCACCTTAAGAGCTCCATCAACCCCTCGAAATGCTTTACTTAGTGAAACCTATGCACCATATGAACCTTCACCTAGGATAATTTCGTATGAGCCACCTAGCTGCATGTCATGGTTAGGCCCTACCAGAATACAGGATGAACACATAGGTGACCTTGATGTGATGGAGGATGTAGCCGAACATGATCACATTGATCAAAAAGACCTAGGTCCTATGATCGATGATGATGAATCTCAAGAAACATATGATGAATCTCTTGGGCAATTTGTATATAGCAGTCAGAATATTGAGGATGATCCATATGATTCGGACATAGAAGTTGAGATGCCTAAAGAAGTACGTGAGATACTTGCATAGATGTTATGGTTGATGTTGTTGTTTAACTTTTAACAATTGGTATCATGTTGTACGAAATGTGTGAGTTTAGTAGCACATAATGAGCTAATGAACTTAAAATATACTCCGTAAAGTTTTTTTAAAATGTTTTCAGGATATCCGTATATAAACTTTAAATAATAATTACATGAGTCGTTGTTATAACTACAATCGCGTATATTTTTTCATATTACAGTAGCTCGTGATTAAAATTTGATATTTATATTACCATTAATAATAATTTAGCCGTATTTAATATTCAAATCCATGTACGCATATATTAAACTTTTAAATAAGATAACATGAGTCCTTATTAACGTACATAGTAAAAAAATATTTTAATATATGAAAGTTTAAAACTAATATTTATTTTAAAAACATTTAACGTATATTAAACATAATTCGTATATTTGTAAAATTTTGTAAGTTTAATAGATGGAAGTCTTAAGCCAATACAAATTAATACTCTTGTAATTGTAAACAAAGTTCATATTATAAGTGTAGGGATTATAAAGTATAAGGGGCTATTTGTTTATTATCTAAAGTTATCAAAAAACATGAAGATTTATAATTTTACACTTAACTCGATATAATATACTATCTCCGTCCCAATTTTATTGTCCACTATTCCTTTTTTTGATGTCCCAAAATTATTGTCCACTACTAAAAATGATAGCTACATTTGTTTAAGTTTACTATATTACCCTTAATTAAAATTGATATTTACAAAACTAAATGAACACATTAATTAATTGTCAAAGGTTAAAATTGTCTTTTGTTGGATTTCATATAAACCAAAGCAGTAATTAATGCACTTTTCTTAAACTGTGTATTTTTTGTCTATGGACAATAATTTTGGGACGGAGGGAGTATTTAAAATTCAACCACTAATGTTTCATTAATTACCCCCTCTTTTTTTAAGTTTTTATTTTTATAAATTTGACACCTATATTTTTATGTGTTTTTTTTCTCTCAATCAAATTCTCCACAAAATTTATTTAAATTTGACCAAAATCAATTCAATTTTAACTTTTTATTGGCCAATTATATTGCTTAATTTCGCCTATGTGTCAAAATCGAGCTCTCCTATTTGTCCAATTTTTTTTCCCATAAGATTGTTTTGTCAAAAAAAAAAACTCCGAAATGATGTAATTCTTTTATTATATAAAAGATTGCATCATTTCGGAGTGTTTTTACAAAACCCTTCTCATTGAAGAAAAAAAATTGGACCTATAAACGAGCTCGATTTTGCCACGTAGGCGAAATCAAACAATGTGATTGGTCAATAAAAAGTCAAAATTGAATTGATTTTTGTCAAACTTTAATAAATTTGGTGGAGAAATTTGGTTGAGAAAAAAACACATAAAAAAATTTGTGAAAACAAAAACTTAAAAAAAGAGGAAGTAAAATTAATAAAACTTTAGTTGTTGAATTTTACATAAATTATATGTAGTTAAGTGTAAAATTACAAGTTTCTATATTTTTTAATAACTTTAGAAAAAATGACAAATAACCCTTTACACTTTATATCCCCTATACTTTATAAGACGAACTTTGTTTAAAATTACATGAGTATTAGTATTATTTTAATATTTTCATCTATTAAAATTATAAAATTTTGTAAATATACGAATTAGTTTTAATATACGTTAATTTTTTTTTAAAACTAATTTTAGTTTTAGACTTTCATCCATTAAATTTTTTTTTTACTATATACGTTAAATAATAACTCATGTTATTTTATTTTAAAAGATTAATTTATGCATACACGCGCTTATTAAATATGGCTAAACTATTGTTAATGAGAATATGAATATCAAATGTAAGCACAGATTACTGTGAAAAATAAATATACGATATTGTACTTATAACAACGACTTATGAAATTCTTATTTAAAGTTTATATATGAATATCCAGAAAAAAAAATTTTAAAAAACTTTACGGAACAAAGTTTAACTTCATCAAGAGGACTTTCTTCACTACGAAGGGTGTCCCGTTAATGGCGTACTGATATATCTCCTATTCGTGCTGATTATGTGCTACTAAACTCACACATTTTGTACAACATAATATAATTAGTTAAACTTAAACAACGACATCAATCTCAACCTCAACATCTATGTCAGTTAAACAAAATTAAATCTTTCAACCAACTAATTTTTTTACAAAATATTATTGTAATGGATATCAATACATAATAAAAAGTCCTGGACAATTATTATTCACGGGTAAATTCTTATATGTCCATATACTAAACTAAAATTTTAAAATAAATTTGATTCATGTGTAAACCCCGTACGTGCACGGGACTTATAGCTAGTTATGTCACTGCACAAGTTCTCTAAACAATTTAATCGTTATCTGAGTTATTAATCCACATCAATAAATTGTAAAAACAAATATCAACATATTTAATAATTATTTAAGTAATCAATTGTTGAAATTGATAAATCCAATAATCAAATAATTTCCCATTCCAATGCATAACATAAACAAACAAAAGAAACGTTATTCTCATGTCGATTCTATGATTGTACCAAACATATGACTAAATCCTTTTTTTTTTAAGATATTCATTCTTTTTCTCTGCGATTCCATTCTCGGGCTCTTTTCCATTCCCTGTCATTCATTCATACGAAACGTCCCCTTATACCCTTTTCATTAGGGGTTAATGAACAATCACACACAACCATTCTCCCAAACTGAATATTTTTTTGATGCATTATATTTGTTCAACGAGTTCACAAATGTATCTGAAAGCAAATTAATACAAGGGAACAAACACGCTATACCATTTTAAACACAACAAGTATCGATATATGTCGTAAAGCAAACAACAAACATTTAAGCTGTATGCGAATATTAAAATTCTTATAAGTTAAAGCTACAAGAAAAGAATTGTTATAAAATTCTTAAAGTCATGAATGCAAAACACATGTAAGTGACAATTTCTTAGTAAAAAAAAAAAACGATCGATTTCTTGACTAGCTAAGTGCAAGTAGACACATTGGTCCTCGTTAGAAAAGATGAAAACACTAATAAGACATGTAAAATCCAACTTGATAAAAATATATAGATATGTTTAAATAAATTGAATGATGATCATTATGATTTATGAGTAGATAGTGGAAGGTGACGATCTTAACAAAAGTTACTACCCAAGTACCCAATAAGTATCACTATGTCTAATATATACTCAACTAATATCAAATAGATGAACAAATTTACCAACAGTAAATTTATTTGTGCGAAGTGCGACTAGAAAATCTTGCACACTTTACTATGATCTTTGTAACTAGCTAGTAATTCAGGTTAGTTTTCATGAATTGAAAAGAATCATAAACACTTGTACGTTATCATGAATCGGCTGAACCACGTAACAAAATCAGCGTGTTTTTTATTGTTGAAATTAGTCTATTATACTCCAACTAAAATGAAAAAAGTTTCGATATGTTATAATAAAACTTAGAAAACAAGTATCAAAAGATTAGTTTAAAGAAGACAGATTCCAAATTTCGAGTTTAAATACAAACGCCATCATACAGAAATTAAACCGACCTATCAACCTGAACACTATCAAAATGACTAATGAGTACGCAGAAATCCACATTGACATCGACATACCTCATACTGCAGACACTACCGAAATGACTTATGAATACGCGCACACCGACCTCCGGATTTACAAAGCTGCATTACGTGACGATTGGAATGACGTATGCGGGCTCTTTGATGCAACACCGGAACTAAAGGCAAAGCCGGTCAATGAGCGTTTGGAGACGCCTTTAATGATAGCTGCGGGAACGAATAGCTCCCATGAGTTTGTCAAGCAACTGTTGAACAATGTGAATCCCTATGATAGTGATAAGTTGTGTCGCGTGAACAACAGTGGAAACAATGCGCTCCGATAGGAAGTTAAATCCATGGTGATACACCATACTTATTGGCCGCAAAACTAGGATGGAAGGATATGATTGATATCTTTCACTATTTTTCACATGATGGGAATCTCCTTGTTTCCGCAATTCAGGCTGGAGATCTTGGTGCGTTTGAATTTCACTTTACTCAACTAAATTGAAATACAGGGTGAATTATTATATTGTCTCAAATCTAAAGTAGAAAATTTTACTATGATTATTATGCAGATTTGGCATTGCGTTACATAAATTTGTATACTCCTGACGGGATACCACCCAGTGCTTTAGAAGCATTAGCTACCAAACCAGAATTTTTTCGTAGCGGAAACAGGCTTGGATTTTTGGGTGATCTCATTTATCAATGTAAGTCTCTTTTTATTATACTGAGTATTTCTCTTCTTCTGCCGTACCACTCACTCATCATCGAGTGTTCAACCACACGGTATTCATAAGCCATGTGCATGTGCTACATGTGCCACTAGCCACGTATTCATAAGCCATGTTAGTTACAATTTTGTTTTTTCTTCAAAAATCTTCCTTATATTTTGCGCTATGTATCTATTTCATCATTCCACTGACAGAAACTCCAAGGCCCAGTAAGCAAGTAGTAAGCCCATTTTATTTTAAATAAAAAACAAATGTAGCCCTAATGATTAATTATTTGTCAGATTTTTGTGGTCTTTTATGATTAGTGGCGGACTAGCGGATCTAAAGATTTAACTTAGGCTGTGCATTGTATTTTGATTGAAAAAAAATAATAAAAAAATAAAAGTTCGGCTCAAAGACTATCAACCGATCGAAACTTTAATACAACCTTTTCTGATCCCGCTGGAGGGGGAGACCCCATATTATACCAGCATCTTTCCACCCGTGTCAAGTTTAACGGTTCCGATTTTTTATTATTTTTTTTTTAATAATAACTTTTAGGTTGGAACTTTAAAGCCACGTTTTTGAGACATTTTTTTTAATCAACTAAATAATTTTTAGGTTTGAACTTTAAAGCCACATTTTCGAGACATTTTTTTTAATCAACTAATAACAATTTTTACTTTATTTCTTTTGTTGACAACTTATTATTGTTCGCTTTCATTGTATATTTTACTTGCCTTGAAAAACTAGAAATAGATACAAACTATAAATAGCTAAATTCGTGTAAATGAATGTGTCCAAAATGTAACAACATTAAATATTTATTACAAACAAATAATATTAAACTCCAAATAAAAACTACACCCAAAATTCCTAATTGATAAGTGAAGTTATTTTTTAACAAAGAAAAGTGAAGTTAACTAGTCACAATCGATAAATAAATAACGAGTATTAAACTACTTGGGCTAGAGAAAAGCAATTGGGCCAATGTCCAATCTTCAAACAATTCAATCACAACATAAAATCCATTAGACGATTTGGCCTTCTTATTTCCTTTTACATTATCAGTTCTTCTATTTATTTTTCTTTTGTTTTAAACAATGGTAACTAGATTAAGGTATCCACTCGTATTTTTTCAGTGTTTTAAAGGGTATGCGTGTATCTTGTAGTTACTTTCGTAAAAATCAATTTTTTTCACACTACTAGAAATTTACACAGAGTAAAAAGGAATAGAAACATATCAACAAAAACAATGTATTTTGTGATATTTAACACTACATTAAGAAACATGACATATTACACAAATTTATAAACATGACACATTTCATAAAAACTACTCGTAGATATTTTACGAGAAAAAATTCATGTAATAACCGGTACCCACCCTAGGTCCGCCCCTCTCAACCACCAAAAAAACCATGAATAAGTTTTCTCTATAAATTACACATTTGATGTTTCTTAAATATTAGTTAGGGATACTAGTTTATATTTTTTGAATCATTGTGTTTCTTTAACTGATTGATGCAAGGGATGCCTACTGTTAAAAGCAAAATTCCGAAAAGCCTGAGATGAATTTGTCGACTTACACACATCATCAGGTAAAAAGGGGGTGATAACTTGTTTATTTCCATAAATTAAGTAATATACAAAAAGCAGTTAAAATGAGTAATCCCAAACACCCGATGACTATATAGTTTTCAATTTAATTATGCATGAATTTCCATAAACTAATTTGCTTGTGTATTGACAAGATCATTCAACAGTGTGTTACTCCTACCTTTTGCCTACGTCAAAACATGGGTAAGTATACTGTCGTTGCATAGCGCGGGTACTATCCAATAGTTTATCTTAATTCTTGATCATGTAATATGTATTATTGTAGCTCCAACAAATCCAAGAAATAAAAAGAAAAAATCTACCGAGCCAAAAGATTGTATTAGAAATATGCCATAGGAAAGAGAAGAATCCAAAAGATGATAAGAAATATTTTGAACCTGCAATAGCTACAATATGGGACTGTTGAGCTCATCGAGGAGTGTATATTAGCCTACCCAGGCTTAATCTAGTATGAATTTGATGGGTATAACTTGTTCCATTTAGCAATCAAAAAGCGTCAAGTACAAGTATACAATCTTGTGTACCAAATGTCTGGACACAAGGCGTTTGCAGCAAGTGAGCTTCATGGAGAAGAAAAGGAGAATGCTTTACATATTGTTGCAAAGTTGGCCCCATCTCATCGACTAAGTACTATAACTGGTGCAGCTTTGCAGTTGCAGAGTGAACTTGAATGGTACAAGGTGATTAAACTAATACCATTTAGACATGGGTGGCAATGGTTGTTGTCCCTAAAAAGAGTTTTAAGAGGCAACAAAAGCCCGACCATCTATATTTTATATTGTAGTCGGTAGTGCAGTTTGCTTTTCCACTTAACAGATAACATGCATTGTTATATGTAGGAAGTTGAGACTAATTTTGTAGAGCCCATGCATGTAAAAGCTAAAAATGAAGATGGAAAAACCCTTAGGATGGTTTTCACACATGAACATGAAGACTTACTTAAAGAGGGCCAACAGTGGATGAAAGACACGGTAACTTCATGTACCGTTGTAGCAGCACTCATAATCACAATTACATTTGCAGCAGCGATCACGGTCCCTGGTGGAAATAAAGATGATGGAAACCTGTATTCCTAGATGAAAGAGCGTTCATACTTTTTATGATATCAAACGCCTTTGCATTATTTTCATCATCTACTTCATTGTTAATGTTTTTAGGAATACTTACTTCACGCTATGCAGAAATTGACTTCCTTCACGCCTTGCCAAAGAGATTGACGATTGGACTTGTGTCCTTATTCTTGTCAATAGCGGCTACTATGATAGCATTTGGTGCAACTCTTGTACTTTTGCTTCATGATGAAGTGACATGGATTGCCGCTCCAGTTGTTATGATGACAAGTATTCTTGTGGTTTTGTATGCTTTGCTCCAATTTCCTCTACTCGTTGAGATAGTTTGGTCCACTTATGGACCAAGCGTTTTTGGCAAGCAGAGCTGATGCGTAGGGATTGCACCAGGCTTTACCTCTCGAGGGATCTCGAGAAGCTTACAACCCCCACCAGGCAGTGTACCTGATCGATGTAGTATAGTATAATGACAAGTACCGGGGGATTGATCGTTCAGCTAGGAATAGTGTCACTAGGATTAGAAAACCTAAAGACTAGGTCTAGAGATGAGGGATGATTCTTTTTGTATTTTTATATTTTTATGAAAGCAATTAAAAATCTCGGGTTTGAAGGAGTATGGCGGAATTAGTTGCTAGTCAACTAACCCAATACTAAGATGCAATCAAAATAAAATACTAAAAATGAAATTAAACTATATTATACTAAGGTTGTGAGCAATATGTGGGAGAATTGTGTTTACTGATGAGGCGAAAAATGATCCGTTTTTAGGGGGTCAGTTAAGCCCGAATCCGACTTTATTTGATCAAATATTGCCCTAAATCGTTCCTTTTGTGATTTTAGGTGTTTGGAGAGTGAATTCTGGAAAAGAGGCTATTTTGGACGTTTTTGGAGCATAAAGTGAAGAAAACGGCAAAGTACCAAAAATCCATGCTGAAGATACAAGGTGACGGCGTCAAGACTTCCTTCTTGACGGCGTCAGACATGGAGAATAAAATATCGTAGCTGGTGACGGCGTCAGATGGATAGGTGACGGCGTCAAAGTGGCCAAGAATAAAATACCGAAGGTGGTGACGGCGTCACATAGGCCGTCACAAGTGGATCTAGGGCGTCCGAGGAAGTATATGGCGGCGAGGTGACGGCGTCAGACTTTACTCTTGACGCCGTCAGAACGATTTTCCTATATATAGTTTTCTAGTTTTTTCATTAAAGAGAGGAGAAGTTTTGGTGAAACCCTAAAGACGATTTTGGTGCCTCTTTTACAGGTTTTTCAAGGGTTCCAAACCCTTGAGACCTTGCATTGTAATTGAGATAAGTATACTCTTAATTCAATCAATATGTCTATGTGTTGGTTGTCTATCTTTTGTTCTTATCTTAATTCTACTATGCTAGGCTAGATTTACTTTGTGTTTGCTTAGATCTAATGAAACCTAGATGTTGATTATGTGTTGATTACTTGTCTATTCTTGTTTTGGATGAATGATATTATATGTTAGGCTTAAGAAAACTGGCAGATCTCCAAATGGTAACATGCTTGAACGTCTTAAGAAACATGAACCGAGGCGTACTAGGTCTTTATTGGTTGTATTTAATGCATGAGCCACTGTTTACAATCCCTATAGTTGTGCTGGGTCATGGTGTAGGAGGAGATAAGAGCTCATAGGGTTGGGGAGTTATGTATGCCACCCCACGAATGGTATTAAGGAATACAATCCGTCATCCATACAAGTGTAACAAGTAATTGACATGTAAAAGATATCTAGGGAGTAATGAAGTCTAAGTAAACACAATTTCTCCAAATACTGCTCACAACTTTGTAATAATTAGTTTATTTTCATTTTTATTATTTTATTTTGATTGCATCTTAGTTTTGGGTTAGTTGAATAGCAACTAATTCCGCCCACTCTTCCAAAACCCGAGATTTTACTTGCTTTCATTAAAATATAAAAACACAAAAATAATCATCTTTCATCTCTAGAACTATTAATTAGGCTTTCTAATCCTAGCGACACTATTCCTAAGCTGAACGATCAATCCCCCGGTACTTGTCACTATACTATACTACAACGATCAGGTACACTGCCTGGTGGGGGTTGTAAGCCTCGCGAGATCCCTCGAGAGGTAAAGCAAGGTGCGATTCCCACGCATCAAGTTTTTGGCGCCGCAGCCCGGGGAATAGTTATTGTCTAGGTTAGGATTTCTTTTTATTAGGTCTACTTGCTAGATTCCTTTCTAGTAAGATTTTTATTTTTTATTTTTAGGTTTTCTTTAGTCTATCTTTTTCTTTGTGTGTTTGTTCGTAATTTCCATTGACTCTTCCGTTCACCATTATGGAGTACGCGAATCCACCATACCACCAACCACAAAGGCCATTCTACCCTATTGACATCTTGAATTTCAAACAATATCGAGATGAACCCATATATGATGCATGGACTCGTTTTAAAATTTTACTTCGAAAATTCCCTCATCATAGTTTCTCTTTATCATCCCTAACCGAAACCTTTTACTATCGTGTCAGCCAATGTGACCAAATGCGCATCGATGATTTTGCCGATGGGGGCCCTAGGGAATTAAATGATGAAGAAGCGTGGGATACCATAGAAAACTGTGCCCAATATTATTATATAGTAGACAACCCAACAAACAACATCACAAATCAATCAAAAACAAGTTTGATGGAGCAAACAGGAAGTTTGTTGGGGGATGAATATACTCATGTTGAGATACCTAGTTGGATGGCACCTAATATCATAGTACAAAACAAACATATAGGTAATCTAGGTACAATGGAGGATGAGGTGGATAATCCAAGCCCACAAAGTACCCCACAAGTCCTACCATCATTTGAGGCACATACACCGCCCGTGACTTACCCGGAAGAAGTAGAAGAGACTATAGGAACCCCAATTGAGGTAGAACCCTTGGACCAAGCACCACCAGAGGATATAGGTTTGAACACTTGTAGTGATAACCTTACTCCTAGTTCTAGGGAAATTCCTAGTTTTGATGAACCGGAGCCTCAACCAAAACCATTACCTAATCTTCCATCCTTGGATGAAGATTTAGGAATTGAAATAGGTCCCGATCCACCCATCAAACCATGTAGTCCGGGTAGTTTTACGTTGAAGGTAGTAGACCCCAAGCCTTGTAGAGAAGAAGCCAACATAGGAGTGGACCATGACCTTACATACTTACATCACCCATTCATGATTGATCGTAAGAAACATTATGGGTTTAAACCGGGTTTATTAGGTCAAAATAGATCCCCAACTAGGAATCTCTCGAAGTTGATAGAAAATGATCCCTTCTTAGGAGAAAACTTCAACTCACTCATTGACCAAAGTGAACTAGGTAAGGTTATGATGAAAGGAGCACACCCGTTTGAGCATATAATTCATCCACCACTCTTCTCTCACGTGGCATACTCTCACCCTAAGGGTGTGTACCGCTACTTTCACCCGCACTTAATCCTAAGTGTAGGGAAAACCTCACCTTTATCCGTGAAATAAGGGTAGAGTCAGGCTCGTGACTCGAACAAAAACAAGCGCTTCTTGGGAGGCAACCCATGTTTTGTGTGATTTTATTTGTTTGATTGTTATTTGCTTCCGTATGCATGTTTTATTTTTATTGTTGGTTGATCATGTTTCTCAACTACAATGTGGAAATACTTTATTATGTTGTTTGGCCTAGTCTTAACTTCAACCTAAAGGTATTTTTGCAAAAGATAAGTGTAAGGGGAAACCCCAAATATGTTTTCAAGAAACAAACCGATCATGATTCTCCACAATATTTAATGAACATGTATATTCGTAATTGTTAGAGTCAAATGCTTGTATTGAGTCATAATGAAGTTTTGCAGGATTTTCCAGGAAGTAGGACAAAGTTTTTCCAGAAATTTTCCGGAAACTTAACATAAAGATTTCTGCAGGTCCATTCTGACGGCGTCAGGATATTGCTCTTGACGGCGTCAGGAGTCAAAAATCTGGAAATTTTGCCGGTTTTGTTTTTCTAACGGAGTCTTATGGTTTTTGTGAATTATTAAGTTTTATAATCTCCAGGAAATCTGCAAACTTCATTCCACAAGCATTATATCTTACTTTGTTTTCTAGGATTTAGTAACTTATATAGGATGCCGCCGATTTTACGCGAGGTTGCCTTGTCTACTTTTGTCAGGATTTACAGGTTATTTATGACAAGAAGATGATTTATATTCTGGAAGGGAAGCTTTGATTGTTCATTCTCTTGGAGGAAGATTTAACCTGGCCAACCTAAAATCCATACCGAGCGAATCAGGGGAGTATTTGATTTCATTCTCTTTACTTTTTCACTTTTACATTCTTTACTTGAACATTGGGGACAATGTTCATCTTAAGTGTAAGGGGAGGGTAAAAAGATGATACCTTACATATGCACTTTCGCTTGAGTTTGTTTTGTTTGATAGTAGATGTGTAATAAAACTATGAGAAATACTTGTTAGTGTAATTTTAGCGCCAAATTTAAAATTTTTTACAACATTTAGGAGTGAAACTTTAGCCATAGCAAGCGTCTCATGGATAGGAGGTTGTATGACTAGCACATAACCGTATATTCAGAAAAATTTCCACCCAAAAATGTGAGGTTCGCCTTTAGTTTTGATAGAAAAAGCATTTATTATTGGTGCTTATGAGTGTACCGGTAGCATTTAGATTCTAGAACTTGCGTTAGTGATGCATCCCGAGACCGCTAGTGAGACTACATTCGTGTAGTAGGATTTACTACATGATAAGAGGCATTAGGATCACCCTTGTGTTAAACCCGTATCATGATTACTTGACCATTTAAGTCATATTACTTGGCTAGTTAAGTCAACTAATTTTTCCCACACCCTTTGCGTTGTACTCATTTTTAGTACACGATACCCCTAGTACACCCCTCCGAGCCTATCTTTTCGTTTCTAACTTTAAGCATTTTACTTAAAGGAAGAATTTGTTACACCCCACTTAAATGTACAACCAAATCGCCTTAGCCTTCCGTGTATGCGCTCATTTTTAGTGCATTATTGTTATTTGTTAAACCCTAAGTTAACTTTCTAATTGATTACATGGTTGCTAAGTCGAGTCATATCCTTGTATATATTGTTTTGGGACGATTGAGACTCATGGGTAAGTACTTATTTTATGGAGTAATGGGGAAGAACATAATATTATTACCCCCATATGTACGTTAATCTTAAAAGTGCTCCAAGTGTTTTGATTCTCTTAATTCGAGTCATTAGAATAATTAAATGTAAAGTATGTAAAGATTCAAGTGTAAGGGGATTGCTCATACCCCTATGATGTATTATTTTGGATGGTAGGGTAAGAGTGTATAAAAAAAAAAAAAAAAAAAAAAAAAATCGAAAAAAGAAAAAGAGAAAAAACATACGGACTACCATCCCGTTTTCATTCTATGTTCATTTTATATTTTTGTTATTTTTCATTTATTAGCTTAAGTCGAGTCTAGTCTTGGCTTAGCAACGCCATCTTATACATGTAATTAACCAAGATTGTTAACTCGCCACCAGTAAAACTTCCTTTATCCAACAAAACCGTGTAATTCATATCCCTACACCTAACGTTATAACCCTTTAAAAAGACCTCTTTGATAGTTTATCCAAGGTGCTTACGCCATGTGGTGGAGGTTTGATCCTTTCCCAAGCCTATGGTAATCTATTTTGCTATGACAGGTAGTGAGAGATATCTTCCATTTCCATAATGTTATATTACTTTATTACACCCGAGAGATGTGAGTATCTAAACACTATTTGTGAGGTGCTTGTGTATGACCTCCGTGCTTGTCTATTGGTCTTTAGTGGAACGATTATTTGTTGTAATTACTTTTATATTAGTGTTAAATGACCCCTAACTTGTCTTTTGAGTAGAATAAAAGCTCATTTGCTTGAGGACAAGCAAATCTCAAGTGTAAGGGTATATGATGAGGCGAAAAATGATCCATTTTTAGGGGGTCATTTAAGCCCGAATCCAACTTTATTTGATCAAATATTGCCCTAAATCGTTCCTTTTGTGATTTTAGGTGTTTGGAGAGTGAATTCTGGAAAAGAGGCTATTTTGGACGTTTTTGGAGCATAAAGTGAAGAAAACGGCAAAGTACCAAAAATCCATGCTGAAGATACAAGGTGACGGCGTCAAGACTTCCTTCTTGACGGCGTCAGACATGGAGAATAAAATATCGTAGCTGGTGACGGCGTCAGATGGATAGGTGACGGCGTCAAAGTGGCCAAGAATAAAATACCGAAGGTGGTGACGGCGTCACATAGGCCGTCACAAGTGGATCTAGGGCGTCCGAGGAAGTATATGGCGGCGAGGTGACGGCGTCAGACTTTACTCTTGACGCCGTCAGAACGATTTTCCTATATATAGTTTTCTAGTTTTTTCATTAAAGAGAGGAGAAGTTTTTGTGAAACCCTAAAGACGATTTTGGTGCCTCTTTTACAGGTTTTTCAAGGGTTCCAAACCCTTGAGACCTTGCATTGTAATTGAGATAAGTATACTCTTAATTCAATCAATATGTCTATGTGTTGGTTGTCTATCTTTTGTTCTTATCTTAATTCTACTATGCTAGGCTAGATTTACTTTGTGTTTGCTTAGATCTAATGAAACCTAGATGTTGATTATGTGTTGATTACTTGTCTATTCTTGTTTTGGATGAATGATATTATATGTTAGGCTTAAGAAAACTGGCAGATCTCCAAATGGTAACATGCTTGAACGTCTTAAGAAACATGAACCGAGGCGTACTAGGTCTTTATTGGTTGTATTTAATGCATGAGCCACTGTTTACAATCCCTATAGTTGTGCTGGGTCATGGTGTAGGAGGAGATAAGAGCTCATAGGGTTGGGGAGTTATGTATGCCACCCCACGAATGGTATTAAGGAATACAATCCGTCATCCATACAAGTGTAACAAGTAATTGACATGTAAAAGATATCTAGGGAGTAATGAAGTCTAAGTAAACACAATTTCTCCAAATACTGCTCACAACTTTGTAATAATTAGTTTATTTTCATTTTTATTATTTTATTTTGATTGCATCTTAGTTTTGGATTAGTTGAATAGCAACTAATTCCGCCCACTCTTCCAAAACCCGAGATTTTACTTGCTTTCATTAAAATATAAAAACACAAAAATAATCATCTTTCATCTCTAGAACTATTAATTAGGCTTTCTAATCCTAGCGACACTATTCCTAAGCTGAACGATCAATCCCCCGGTACTTGTCACTATACTATACTACAACGATCAGGTACACTGCCTGGTGGGGGTTGTAAGCCTCGCGAGATCCCTCGAGAGGTAAAGCAAGGTGCGATTCCCACGCATCAGGTACTGTTCTCAGCATGGAAAATTAAGTCTTTGCGTTTTCTTCACTTTTATGCTCCAAAAACGTCCGAATTGCTTCCTTTTCCAGATTTCACTCCCAATGTACCTAAAATCATAAAAGGAACGATTTAGGGTAATATTTGATCAAATAAATTCAATTCCGGGTTTAAATGACCCCCTAAAAGTGGTTCATTTTTCGCCTCATCATATACCCTTACACTTGAGATTTGCTTGTCATCAAGCAAATGCGCTTTTATTCTAGTCAAAATACAAGTTAGGGGTCATTTAACACTAATATAAAAGTAATTACAACAAATAATCGTTCCACTAAAGACCAAAGACAAGCACGGAGGTCATATACTTGCACCTCACAAATAGTGTTTAGATACTCACATCTCTCGGGTGTAATAAAGTAATATCACATTATGAAAACGGAAAATATCTCTCACTACCTGTCATAGCAAAATAGATTACCATAAGCTTGGTAAAGGATCAAACCTCCACCACATGGCGTAAGTACCTAGGATAAACTATCAAAGAGATCTTTTTAAAGGGTTGTAACGTTAGGTGTAGGGATATGGAATACACGGTTTTGTTAGATATAGGCAGTCTTTACTGGTGGCGAGTTAACAATCTTGGTCAATTACATGTACAATATGGCGTTGCTAAGCCAAGACTAGACTCGACTTAAGCTAATAATGAAAAATAACAAAAACATAAGATAAACATAGAATGAAACGAGATGGTAGTCCGTATGTTTTTTCTCTTTTTTTTTTTTTTTTTTTTCTTTTTCTTCGTTTTTTCAATTTTTTTTTTTTTTTTTTTTTTTTTTTTTGCATACACTTTTACCCTGCCATCCAAAATAATACATCATAGGGAATGAAAATTCCCCTTACACTTGAATTTTTACATACTTTACAATAACTATTCTAATGACTCGAATCAAGAAAATCAAAACACTTGGAGTACTTTTAAGATTAGCGTACATATGGGGGTAATATACGATGTTCTTCCCCATTACTCCATAAAATAAGTACTTTACCCATGAGTCCCAATCGTCCCAAAATAATATGTACAAGGATATGACTTGACTTAGCAACCATGTAATCAATTAGATAATTAACTTAGGGTTTAACAAATAACAATAATGCACTAAAGATGAGTGCATACACGGAAGGCTAAGGCGATTTGGGTGTAAATTTAAGTGGGGTGTAACAAATTCTTCCTTTAAGTAAGATGCTTAAAGTTAGAAAAGAAAAGATAGGCTCGGAGGGGTGTACTAGGGGTTTCGTGTACTAAAAATGAGTACAACGCTAAGGGTGTTGGAAAAATTAGTTGACTTAACTAGCCAAGTAATATGACTTAAATGGTCAAGTAATTATGATACGGGTTTAACACAAGGGTGATCCTAATGCCTCTTATCATGTAGTAAATCCTACTACACGAATGTAGTCTCACTAGCGGTCTTGGGATGCATCACTAACGCAAGTTCTAGAATCTAAATGCTACCGGTACACTCATAAGCACTAATAATGAATGCTTTTCCTATCAAATCTAAAGGCGAACCTCACATATTTGGGTGGAAAATTTTTCTGAATAGTACGGTTTTATGCTAGTCATACGATCTCCTATCCATGAGACGCTTGCTATGGCTAAAGTTTCACTCCTAAATGTTGTAAAAAAATTTAAATTTGGCGCTAAAATTGCACTAACAAGTATTTCTCATAGTTTTATTACACTTCTACTATCAAACAAACAAACTCAAGCGAAAGTCTATCTGTAAGGTATCATCATTTTACCCTCCCCTTACACTTAGGATGAACATTGTCCCCAATGTTCAAGTAAAGAATGTAAAAGTGAAATAAGTAAAAAGAATGAAATCAAATACTCCCCTGATTCGCTCGGTATGGATAATAAGGTGGCTAGGTTAGATCTTCCTCCAAGAAAATGAACAATCAAAGCTTCCCTTCCGGAAAAATAAATCATCTTCTTGTCATACATAACCTGTAAAACCTGAGAAAACAGACAAAGCAACCTCGCATAAAATCGGCGGCAATCTACATATGCTAATAAATCCTAGAAAACAAAATAAGATATAATGCTTGTGGAATGATGTTTGCAGATTTCCTGGAGATTATAAAACTAATAATTCAACAAAAACTTTAAGACTCCGTTAGAAAAACAAAACTGGTAAAATTTCCAGATTTTTACACGTGACGCCGTCAAGAGTAAACTCGTGACGCCGTCAGAAGTGACCTGCAGAAATTCTTGTGTTAAGTTTCTGGAAAATTTCTGGAAAAACTTGGTCCTACTTCCTGGAAAATCCTGCAAAACTTTATTATGACTCGATACAAGCATTTGACTCTAACAAATACGAATATTCATGTTCACTTAATATTGTGGAGAATCATGATCGGTTTTGTTTCTTAAAAACATATTTGGGGTTTCCCCTTACACTTATCTTTTGCAAAAATACCTTTGGGTGAAGTTAAGACAAGGCCAAACAACAAAATAAAGTATTTCCACTATTTTAGTTTTGAAACACGATCTACCAACAATAAAAATAAAGCATGCATACGGAAGCAAATAACAAACAAACAAAATGAAAATCACACACAATCATGGGTTGCCTCCCAAGAAGCGCTTTTCTTTATTTACGAGTCTTGTAGCTAGACTCAAGGTCATGGGTTACTACGTGATACGGGTGAGTTCCTCATTGAGGACATCTTTGGGATCAAACTTAGGTTTTAACTTCCTATCGGTTTTCTTAGTACGGTATGACCTTTCAAACTTTTCTCCATCCGGATCATACAAAGTCATCTTCATATGCCATGATCCGCCACCTTCCTTAGGTGGCTTGACCCACCTCCATTTACACTTATCTCCTTCTCTTTTCCACTTATTCATCTCTATATTAATAGGCATTACACTTAAGAACTCAATCATCTTCCTAAAGACTAAGGGGTCCTCAAAAGGATCTAGCTCTTCATCTCTAGCTATGAGTTGTTCCACCGAATGTGTCTTTTCGATGAAATCTTTTTCTAAATAGAATGGGCGTTGAGGTCCTATAAAGTTCCTTTCTATCCAAGGTCCATATCTAGATGGTCTCTTATTCATCTCTACCCAATGTGGTGTCGGTTCATCCTCACAATCATAGCTATGTTTCTTAACATCGTATACCGACCAAGTGTCGCCCTCACCTACCGCTATCTTAGACTCCTTACAATCTATCATGGTGCTAGCGGTTGCTAAAAATCCTCTTCCTACCAACAATGGGCACGCAGTGTCGCTAACCATGTCTAGGACGTGAAAATCCGCTAAGATAGTTAACTTCCCTACGTGAACAACTACATCCTTAATCATTCCAACCGGGTGGGCAATACTTCCATCCGCTAGACCTATCAATACCTCCGTCTCCTCTAACTTTCCTAGCTTGAGAGCGGTGAAAAGGGATAAGGGAATCAAGTTGAGGCTTGACCCTAAATCAGCTAGTGTGTCGAAAGCTTCAGATCTTCCTATCTTACAAGGCAAAACAAATATACCCGGATCATCAAGCTTTTTAGGCAACTTGTTTTGAATGAAGGCGGTCCCATTTTTCCCTAGTTTAAACATCTCATACTTTTCTAGGAGGGCACTATAGTAGGGAGCACGGTCTAAGACATCAATGACGGGGCGTTCAAGGTGAAGTTCCATGAATTCATCGTCAAGGTCTTGCGTGGGAGGTGTTTCAACTATGCTTTTGACCGGTTTTATGTCGGGTGTTTTATTTGATTGGTCCTTTTGAAGAATTTGGTTTTGTTTAAAACACGTGCTCGTTGATTTAACCTAGTAGTATTGCGGACAAGAAGTGGGTGACGAAACTGATGATATGGAATTAACGTTTAGTTTCGGGTTCTTGACCGTGTTGCTTGGGAGTGCTCCAATTTCTCGGTCATTGAGGACTTTCAACAATGTGTCAATTTTGGTGGTCATCTCGCTTTGCTTTTGTTTGAAATTGGCTTCAAACTTAGATATGCGAGCTTCTTGAGATGCCATAAACTTGGAAATCAATCCTTCAAGATTGTTGGTACTACCATAGTTGTTAGAAGGATTGTTGTTGAATGTACGGTTGGAGGGTGGTCCGTTTGGTTGGTAACGATTAGGCGGATTGGAAGAATTGGCTTGATTTTGTTTCCACCTAAGGTTTGGGTGATTTTTCCAAGAGGGGTTGTAGGAATCACCATAAGGTTTTGGCTCGGGTTTGAAAGTGTACCACTTGTCTCCCGCTTCGTCGGTACGCGAGGATGCGTAGTCCGCAAAAGCTGTTCCGGGGAGTTCCACACAATCACGAGTGTCATGGGGACCACTACATAATTCGCATGAAGAAGTGATTTTGTTCACTTGGCTTGAAGGCTTAGGAGCTTCGTAAGATTTCATGAGAAACTTGACTTGGTCCTCAAGTTCCATGATCCTACAGTCGGAAGTGCTAGAGTTGTTCGAAGGCAAAGATATTGCCTTGACCGTTTTGTTCAAGTCACGGGGTCATTCCAACTTTCGTTGTCATAGAGAGCAAGATCTTCTATGAGTTCCCATGATTGTTCCGCACTTAGATCACGTAGCTTACCACCGGCCGATTGGTCAATGGCTCGCCTTGTGGAGAGATCGATATGGTCATAGAAGATTTGGACTTGGAGCCAAAGATCTATGCCATGATGAGGGACTTTTTAGAGTAAGTCCTTGAAACGAGTCCATGCTTCATAGAGAGTTTCATTTTGACATTGTTGGAACATCAAGATGTCATTTCTAAGCTTGGTAGTTCTCCCCGGTGGGAAAAATTAAGCAAGGAAACGAGTGGTGAGATCATCCCATGTGGTGATGGATCCCGCGGGTAAACGTTCAAGCCATTGACTAGCTTGATCACGTAGAGAGAATTGGAATAGGCATAATCGGGTCGACTCTCTAGTTGTAACATCAAGATCTATAGAATCTACGATTTTAAGGAAGTCCTTGAGATGTTGATTTGGATCTTCGGAACGAAGTCCATGGAATGCACATCCGCTTTGCACCAACCGGATGGTGTCGGATCGCAAGGGGGTCAGATTGGCTCCGGTGAGCTCAATGGTGTTTCGATAGCCTTGGTGGCTAGGTCGGGAATACTCTCCTAGGGTTCGGGGCCTAAGAGGTTCTAGTGGTTGGTTTTGTTGTGGTGGGAAGACGGGTTCAAAGATGTTCCCATCGTCCATGATGTCGGATGGTAAAGAGTTACGAACAAAAACACAAAGAAATAAGATAGACTAAAGAGATCCTAAAAATAAAAATAAAATCTTGCTAGAAAGGAATCTAGCAAGTAGACCTAACAAAAAGAGATTCTAACCTAGACAATAACTATTCCCCGGGCTGCGGCGCCAAAAACTTGATGTGTAGGGATTGCACCAGGCTTTATCTCTCGAGGGATCTCGAGAAGCTTACAACCCCCACCAGGCAGTGTACCTGATCGATGTAGTATAGTATAATGACAAGTACCGGGGGATTGATCGTTCAGCTAGAAATAGTGTCGCTAGGATTAGAAAACCTAAAGACTAGGTCTAGAGATGAGGGATGATTCTTTTTGTATTTTTATATTTTAATGAAAGGAATTAAAAATCTCGGGTTTGAAGGAGTATGGCAGAATTAGTTGCTAGTCAACTAACCCAATACTATGATGCAATCAAAATAAAATACTAAAAATGAAATTAAACTATATTATACTAAGGTTGTGAGCAATATGTGGGAGAATTGTGTTCACTTAGATTTCACTACTCCCTAGATATCTTTTACACGTTAATTACTTGTTATAGTTGCGTGGATGACGGATTGTATTCCTTAATACTATTCATGGGGTGGCGTACTTACTTCCCCAATCCTATGAGCGCCTACTTCACTCCTATGTCGAGCCGGCTAAGAAGCTCCTAACATGGGATCATTAGAATTTACTCATGCATTAAATACAACCAATAAAACCTAGTACACATCGGTTCATGTTTCCTAAGACGTTCAAGCATGTTACACAATGGAGATCTGCCAGTTTTCTTAAGCCTAACATTGAAATCATTCATCCAATACAACCATAAACAAGTAATCAACATATAATTAACATCTAGGTTTCATTAGATCTAAGCAAACACAAGATAAATCTAGCCTAGCATGTTAGAATCAAGACAAGTAAAAGATATAATCAACCAACACATAGACATATTGATTGAATTAAGAGAAGACTTATCTCAATTGAACATGAAAGGATTCAAGGGGTGAAAACCCTTGAAAACACTATAAAATATGACCTAGGGTTTACAAAGTTCGGCCCTAGTTTTCTCCACACAAGTTCCTCCCTAATGAATGAAAAATAGAAAACTATATATAGAGTTTGATAGGTGACAGCGTCAAGAACAAATGTCTGACGCCGTCATCTTGCCGCCAAATAGTTCCTCGGACTGCCTAGATTTGGGTCTGACGCCGTCATGTATTCACCTTATGCAGGCCGTCACCAAATTAACTCTTGACGCCCTTGTTGTGACGCCGTCAGGTTTGCACTGGGTCGTCATGGTTTTTACTCCTGACGCCGTCAGGGTCTTCCTCTTGACGCCGTCAGGTACTGTTCTCAGCATGGAAAATTAAGTCTTTGGCGTTTTCTTCACTTTTATGCTCCAAAAACGCCCGAATTGCTTCCTTTTCCAGATTTCACTCCCAAAGTACCTAAAATCACAAAAGGAACGATTTAGGGTAATATTTGATCAAATAAATTCAATTCCGGGTTTAAATGACCCCCTAAAAGTGGTTCATTTTTCGCCTCATCAAGAGCAGTCGAATAATTTATTAAGCGCGTGTCAAGTTATGTGTATGTCGTGTGTCTTTGTAATAGTAGATGTTGCCTTGTATTTTAGACCAAATAATTCTGATGTTTTCTTTTGAAATGTAAGTTGTGTTTGAAATAATGTGTACTACCTTCATGAGCTCCTCACAGGTAACTACACATTTTCAGTTGTTGAACAATAAGTATATTTAAATGTTTGTGACTTTTGTGACAAGAAAAGTAAGTATTTACATTCCAATGAGTAGGAACAAAACACATGGATGCCAACATTTACTGGGTGGTTTTTGATGTGTCTGAAAATACACATCATTTTTATACCAAAAATCATGCTAAAGCGGACTAATAACTATGAAATACATTTAATTATAGTGGAAATATGTTTGGATTGTGTTATTATGTCTTGCAGGTACAAAGGGTTTGAAAACAAAGCAAAAACGGTGACTTTCGGATGAGTTTCGACGACGTTTTCACGTTTTACGAGGTTTAGACGAAGTCAAAAATATTCCCCGATCACACCATTGGAAAGAGCACGAAAAAACGAGTCCGACGGTATTTTTTTTCAAATTTTTATCAGGTCCAAAACTGCCTTAAATTGATAGGTCAAAACTCTAATTTGACCCTTTTATTAATAAAAACCTGGACTGGGCCAATATTGATATAAAAGAAACCAAATGCACCTAATGTTTGAAATGTTGCTCCAGCTCAGTTGGGTGCACACTTCACTCTCAAACGAGAGGTCAGCCGTTCGAATCCCACCGGACGCAAAGTGAGTAATATTACTCACTGCCACGTGGCACTCTATGAGTGGTCCACGTGGCAGACCCGACCCGGACCCGTATCCAGCACCGACCCGACCCGTATCCAGACCCGACCTGGTCCACTCGTTGACCAGTGGGTCCCACATGCTGACGTCATCTGGCGGCTGACCAATGGGAGGCTGCCACGTGGCGGTGGCGCATTTATTACTAATGATTGGTATTTAATGCAGTGACGGCGCCGCATATTCTGACAAGTCAGTACGAGGTACTGTTCAGGTGGCGGCTCTGACACGTCAGTACGAGGTTGCAGTTCGATCCACCAATCAGAGCTTGACACGTGGCAGGTACGAGGTGGCAGGCTGACATGTCAGTGCGAGGTGGCATTGTGGCAGAGCTCCGGACCAATCACAGGATGACACGTGTACAAGATGACGAAACAAGCGTGTGTCAGTCCGAGGTAGGCGCATGTCAGTACGAGGTCAGAGTGCGTCAGTCCGAGGTTACGTGGCATGGCAGCGGACCAGTTGGAGCTCGACACGTGTCAAAATGAGCTGGTTATCTTTGGAAGGGCCAAAATGTATCTGGACGGAAAGAAGTGTATATTCAGCCCCTTTGTGCTATAAATACCATCCGAATATCTCACACAACACACACTAGGAGTAGGAAATTAAATTAGTATGTGTAGGAGTAGGTGTAATTTAGCTTATTAGGAGTAGGAGTAATATTAGATTATTGTAATAGGATTAGCTTATTATTGTAATAAAACATCTTATTTCAAATGCTTATTGTAATCAACTTTGTAGTTTTAATATTGTTGAGATGAAGATTTAATTTGAAGATTTGAAGATTATTTTCTTTTACCACTTCTACTCTTTTTCTTTTCTTTTACTTTTCTTATCTAATAAGTCATGAAAGCTTATTTGCTTTTTGTGGCTTATTTAGATTTAGCTTATTTAATAAACACTTTTTACTACTTTGTTTTTAAAAGCTTTCATAAACTTAGATTTAATATTTGTTTTTCATATTATCTTATAAAAAACCCAAAAAGATTTGATTTTTATTAGTTTCACTTTTATTAAAAGCTATTAATTAGTTTATTATTATAGATCTACATAGTTTTAATAGTTATTTTATAAAAAGTTTTTAACTTTATTAGTTTTTCTTTCAAAATAGCTTATTACCTTAGATTTATTAAGTTTTTCTAATAAAGTTTCAATCTTTTAGCTTTTTATTAGCTTATTAATAATAAAGTTTGTAGCTTTATCAACCAATAAGCTCTCCTATAGCTTATTTGGCCATTTATATTGCTTAATTCTAATAAAGTTTTGATTTTTCTTTGTTTCTTATCATTTCTACCGCTAAGGCCGGAGCTTAAGGGTCTTATAAGCTAGCTTATCAATAAAGTTTATTACTTTTTAGTCTTAATAAGCTAATTACTTAATAAAGTCACAAACTTTATTAACTATTTGGTTTTATTAAAGCTTTTTAGGAATTAAACTTTATAGTTTGTTTAGTTTATAAGATCGGGTGGTTAATTTCGTCTCATCTCTTATATCCGGGTTCTATTTTCTTATCCTTTTCACTTTTAGTTAATTAGTTTATTTATATGTTTGTTTTGGTTAGCTTATTTGATATGCGTAGCTAGTAGCTTTTTATGTTTGCTAAGTGATGAGGATTTGTGATTTAAGTGTGGATAATTAAAAGGGGATTGTGATTAATAATTTGACAAATTATTTAGATTTGTGATTTTATTATTTGAAGGGCAAAAGCCGGAAAATAATCAAATTACACATCTAGTAATTATTTTTTTTTTAAAAGATTGTTTGCAAAATAAACCAACGTTGTGAGGAAATAATCTTGTTTAAGGGAAATAATTCGTCATCAAACCTTAATCCACACTTAATGAACTTATCGTGTCACTTGGCAAGCATATCTTTTTATCGTCTTATCTTCTAGGCCTTAGTTTTATCTTGATAGTGTTTCTTGATTAATCTAGTTTTTATCACTTATATTAGTTTTTAAAATCATTTCTAAAAACCAAAAATATTTTGATATTCAAGCATTAACTAAAAACACAACGTAAATCTCAATTCAAATCTCGTTGGGAAAACGACCTCGGGAGATAGAATCGTTATTTGTTTACAAGTGACTATTTTATCTAACGGGAAACTTTTATAAATTTAAAACTGTACTAAAACGACTCAATCAGTTTTTGGCGCCGTTGCCGGGGAGATTTGTTAAGATTTTTACGTTGTGTTTGGCGTTTGTGCCTTGATTATTTTTTCTTTTAAAAGTTTATTTTCTTAAAATCCAAAAAATCCAAAAATATTTTTCTTTTTATAAAATTAAAAATCCAAAAATATTCTTCTTTATCCTCTTATTTGTTTAATTCTATCTCTTGCCCTCTATTTGTTTAATTCTTCACTATGTCTTCATCTTACCTATACGGTTGTGAATGGTGTGGGGGTCCCCCAAATGGTGGAAATTGCCCCGGTTGTAGCATTGTAGAGTCGGGAAACGGGTTTGTCTATGACCAAAACCCCGATTTCTACAATGAAACAACCGACTTCTTTCACCAGCCACCACACCAAGAGATGGAGACATACTCTTGTGAGTCATATGGAAATGATCCTAACCAAGGTTTTGATTGCCAAACAGGGAACACGCTTGTCTATGAGCAGGTTCCGTGTAACAATCAAAATTTTGATTATGACCAACATCCATATGATTTACAGAGTCACTCGCAACAATTTTACTGTTGCGAATTTTGTGGAGGTCCTCATCAAAGTTTTGATTGTCAAACAGGAAACATGCTTGTCAATGAGCAGGTTTCGTGTAACAATCAAAATTTTGGTTATGACCAATATCCACAAGATTCGCCTCAGCAATATGATTGTTGTGAGTACTGTGGAGGTCCTCACTATAGCTCTGATTGCCAAACTAGGAACCCGCTTGTCTATGAGCATGTCCCTTGTAACAATTATGACTATTCTTATCTTGACCAACCTTCACAATACACATCCCTTCAGCACCTTCCTCAGAACGAGTTAACTAGAGTTGAATTGATTAGTGAATTGTTTAATAAAACGATGGTTGCTCAAAATCAATTCAACATGAACTGTCAAACTGCAATAAACCTTCTTAAGGAGTTGATTCTTAAAAAACAAAATCCTTCTGTTGACTCGTTCTATCATGAGGAAAGTGATGAGAGGGAGATTACTATGGACGAGGTGCATAATTCTAGCCCACAAAGTACCGCACAAGTCCTATCTCAGCCACGAGCATACCCACCATCCTTGCCTAGACTTGTTCTTGTAGGAGACGAAAAGTTAGATATCGACTTACCTTTTGGAGAGCATATAGACACCCTCTCAATGGGGGATAGGGAAATTGACTTTAAACCTAGTGATATAGTAAGTTTACCTGCCAATGACCCTGTCCCAATCCCAAGGATGTCTGATGAACCCTTAAGTAATTCTGATTCGATGTCTAGATCTTTCGATGTGACTATATCAAATCCTTTATTCGACTTTGATGATGATTTTTCATTAAGAATTGATAACAAAATTTTTGATGAAGAAATTGAGGATTTGTGTAGCTTGGACCCCCCTAAGTCAATACCTTTAATTGATGAGTCCACCCTACTAGTTACACCACTTCCCGTCCATAAGCAAATATGCTTAAGGGAAGTTGAAAGATTTGACCCTTTTTTCCCCCTGACACAGTCGGGTGATGTGACGTGGGTGATGGATAAACCTTTTAGATTTACCCATACACCATTACCCCGTCATGTGGCATACTCACCTAAGGAGGTGTTGTATCGCTTTTATCATCCTAGCTTAACACTAAGCGATGGATGTGACCATGACCTTAGAAGCAAATAACCCTAGAGTCAAGCTAGAGACTCGAACAAAAACAAGCGCTTCTCGGGAGGCAACCCGTGTTATCTATCTATCTATCTTTATTTCTTTTCATTTTTATTTTGAATAAGTGTGATGTGGTATTCGGATATGTGTGGGGGAGTGCTTCTCTCCATGTTGTGTTTTGTGGAATTTCCGTTTTGCTTGCAGGATTCCCTATGATCGTTAAGACCTCCGTGCTTGTTTTCAAACCCTCCAACACTCGGTCTTCGATCATTTGCATTATTATATTTAGGGATATCCTTTATAATTTGTGCTTATTTGATATATATTTTTCGTTTCACACTTGGAATTTGTAGCATTGGCCTTTTTCGTTTCTAAATATGGGGGTAACACCCGATATTTATGAACATTGAGGACAATGTTCAGTTCTAAGTGTGGGGGGGGGGGGGGGGGGATTTCTATCGAAATTTTCAAACCCTTGTTTTGCCTTGTACTCACGCAACCCCGTTTTTCCACCAAAATTTTAAATTTTTAGTCACCTTTTATATATAAAAATAATAATTAAAAAAAAAAAAAAAAAAAAAAAAATGAAGAATAAAAAAAAATGAATGATGATATATGAATAAATAAGTGTTTTGATAATTGTTGACTTTCCGTTGGGTAGAGTAGGAATAGAATTTTGACTTGACCGGGCGTGTTAAGCCCTAGCTTGTTCCCTTAGCCTATGATAATCATAAAAGTTTGTGCTAGCCTTGTACACTAGGAGCTACTCTTTTGTCGGCTCCCGTACTTGACTTTATACATGCACGACTTGAAAAGCTTTCGCTAGTCTTTTACACTAGGAGCTACAAAACGCGAATTCTTTTTAAGAGTTTGCAAGTTCCCGTATTTGACTTTATATATGCGTGGCTGGTTATCGGCTAAGCATCTGCTAATCTCATTATTTGAGGTTTTAAATTTGCAGAGAACGAGAAATGATAGAGTTTATTTAGAAGTTAGATGCTAAACGTGGAGTAGTGGTTCTCTTTAGAGCTCATGAGAGGTACTTGTGGCTTTTTACTCCCATCAGATACGTCACCAATATATATAATAGATGTTCTAGGTTAATTAGTGGTATTTAGGTTTGAATAATACTTAGTTATTTGTTTTCTTAAGAGAATTTTTGCTTTAGAAGTTGGGTACATATCAAGGAACACCAAAAATAAGAACCAAAAAGTAAAAAAATCAAAAGTCAAAAGTTGATTATGCATGTGGTTTTGGAGCTACCCGATAAGCTTCCATTTGATGTATGAAAAAAAAAAAAAAAAAAAAAAAAAAAAAAAAAAAAAAAAAAAAAGAAAAAGAAAAAAAATCAAAGAAAAAAGTGAAAAATATGAGAAAAGTGAAAAAAGTGAGAAATGAAAAATATGAAAGTTGTAGTATTGTTGAATAAGAGTTATGTATGTATCAATAAGTTGTTGGCGCGTGAGGTGCATGTGATAAGTGATTAGTAATCAGTCACATGAGGTGCACATGATTGTACTCCGCAACTTATTTCCTTGATATTGTATGTACCCCAAATTCCTTGATGTGGACCGAATTTCTATTGCAGTAGTTCTTAAGAGAAAATGAATAACTACTTATCGTTTAAACTTAGGTGTCACTATCGGATAAAAAATATTGAAACGAGAAAATATGAAGCAATTCATTTCTCAACAAAAATAAAATAATGAGATACAAAAACTTAGGACATGGGAGTAAGGAGTTTCCACTAGTAACTGTTATGAGTAGTGTTAGCATCTAATTTGTAGATAAGCTGTGATCTCGTTTTTAAGCTTAGTTTGGGGGCGTGTGAAAAATCAAGGACGATGAATTCTATCCGAATGGTCACTTCTTTATGAGTCGTGTTTTCTACTCTTTGACCCTAAAAGTTATCAAACGATAATGAAAGTCGGCTCTTGTCACTTATAATAATAAAAAAATAAAAAAATATAAAACAATATATATATAGTTTATGCATGAATAAAATGGTCAAACGGGGCGTTTTTAAAATAATGATTTCTTAATTTCTTTTGAACGTTTTGCTACTTTTCAAAGCTAGTAAAAAGAGGTTTGAAATTATTTATTTCAAAAGCGTGAGTTGATGACATTGCGTGAGGGCACGGCAATACCTTAGTGTGGGGGATTTGATGTGTCTGAAAATACACATCATTTTTATACCAAAAATCATGCTAAAGCGGACTAATAACTATGAAATACATTTAATTATAGTGGAAATATGTTTGGATTGTGTTATTATGTCTTGCAGGTACAAAGGGTTTGAAAACAAAGCAAAAACGGTGACTTTCGGATGAGTTTCGACGACGTTTTCACGTTTTACGAGGTTTAGACGAAGTCAAAAATATTCCCCGATCACACCATTGGAAAGAGCACGAAAAAACGAGTCCGACGGTATTTTTTTTCAAATTTTTATCAGGTCCAAAACTGCCTTAAATTGATAGGTCAAAACTCTAATTTGACCCTTTTATTAATAAAAACCTGGACTGGGCCAATATTGATATAAAAGAAACCAAATGCACCTAATGTTTGAAATGTTGCTCCAGCTCAGTTGGGTGCACACTTCACTCTCAAACGAGAGGTCAGCCGTTCGAATCCCACCGGACGCAAAGTGAGTAATATTACTCACTGCCACGTGGCACTCTATGAGTGGTCCACGTGGCAGACCCGACCCGGACCCGTATCCAGCACCGACCCGACCCGTATCCAGACCCGACCTGGTCCACTCGTTGACCAGTGGGTCCCACATGCTGACGTCATCTGGCGGCTGACCAATGGGAGGCTGCCACGTGGCGGCGGCGTATTTATTACTAATGATTGGTATTTAATGCAGTGACGGCGCCGCATATTCTGACAAGTCAGTACGAGGTACTGTTCAGGTGGCGGCTCTGACACGTCAGTACGAGGTTGCAGTCCGATCCACCAATCAGAGCTTGACACGTGGCAGGTACGAGGTGGCAGGCTGACATGTCAGTGCGAGGTGGCATTGTGGCAGAGCTCCGGACCAATCACAGGATGACACGTGTACAAGATGACGAAACAAGCGTGTGTCAGTCCGAGGTAGGCGCATGTCAGTACGAGGTCAGAGTGCGTCAGTCCGAGGTTACGTGGCATGGCAGCGGACCAGTTGGAGCTCGACACGTGTCAAAATGAGCTGGTTATCTTTGGAAGGGCCAAAATGTATCTGGACGGAAAGAAGTGTATATTCAGCCCCTTTGTGCTATAAATACCATCCGAATATCTCACACAACACACACTAGGAGTAGGAAATTAAATTAGTATGTGTAGGAGTAGGTGTAATTTAGCTTATTAGGAGTAGGAGTAATATTAGATTATTGTAATAGGATTAGCTTATTATTGTAATAAAACATCTTATTTCAAATGCTTATTGTAATCAACTTTGTAGTTTTAATATTGTTGAGATGAAGATTTAATTTGAAGATTTGAAGATTATTTTCTTTTACCACTTCTACTCTTTTTCTTTTCTTTTACTTTTCTTATCTAATAAGTCATGAAAGCTTATTTGCTTTTTGTGGCTTATTTAGATTTAGCTTATTTAATAAACACTTTTTACTACTTTGTTTTTAAAAGCTTTCATAAACTTAGATTTAATATTTGTTTTTCATATTATCTTATAAAAAACCCAAAAAGATTTGATTTTTATTAGTTTCACTTTTATTAAAAGCCATTAATTAGTTTATTATTATAGATCTACATAGTTTTAATAGTTATTTTATAAAAAGTTTTTAACTTTATTAGTTTTTCTTTCAAAATAGCTTATTACCTTAGATTTATTAAGTTTTTCTAATAAAGTTTCAATCTTTTAGCTTTTTATTAGCTTATTAATAATAAAGTTTGTAGCTTTATCAACCAATAAGCTCTCCTATAGCTTATTTGGCCATTTATATTGCTTAATTCTAATAAAGTTTTGATTTTTCTTTGTTTCTTATCATTTCTACCGCTAAGGCCGGAGCTTAAGGGTCTTATAAGCTAGCTTATCAATAAAGTTTATTACTTTTTAGTCTTAATAAGCTAATTACTTAATAAAGTCACAAACTTTATTAACTATTTGGTTTTATTAAAGCTTTTTAAGAATTAAACTTTATAGTTTGTTTAGTTTATAAGATCGGGTGGTTAATTTCGTCTCATCTCTTATATCCGGGTTCTATTTTCTTATCCTTTTCACTTTTAGTTAATTAGTTTATTTATATGTTTGTTTTGGTTAGCTTATTTGATATGCGTAGCTAGTAGCTTTTTATGTTTGCTAAGTGATGAGGATTTGTGATTTAAGTGTGGATAATTAAAAGGGGATTGTGATTAATAATTTGACAAATTATTTAGATTTGTGATTTTATTATTTGAAGGGCAAAAGCCGGAAAATAATCAAATTACACATCTAGTAATTATTTTCTTTTTAAAAGATTGTTTGCAAAATAAACCAACGTTGTGAGGAAATAATCTTGTTTAAGGGAAATAATTCGTCATCAAACCTTAATCCACACTTAATGAACTTATCGTGTCACTTGGCAAGCATATCTTTTTATCGTCTTATCTTCTAGGCCTTAGTTTTATCTTGATAGTGTTTCTTGATTAATCTAGTTTTTATCACTTATATTAGTTTTTAAAATCATTTCTAAAAACCAAAAATATTTTGATATTCAAGCATTAACTAAAAACACAACGTAAATCTCAATTCAAATCTCGTTGGGAAAACGACCTCGGGAGATAGAATCGTTATTTGTTTACAAGTGACTATTTTATCTAACGGGAAACTTTTATAAATTTAAAACTGTACTAAAACGACTCAATCAGTTTTCTAGCAAGAAAACTTTGAAATCAAACCAGACAAAAAGAGATGTTATGATTTGATTGGCCCAAAAGTTATCAACATAAACAAAATGTGGGCTCCTTCAAAGTTTGATTTGAAGGGTTTTTAGAAAGGCCAACTTCGAGTAATATTGAATATGTGAATCCCCCACATGTATCTTAAGAAGCATATGCAAATAACCAATTTTAGAAGACTTTTGGATCCAAAAGAAACCAATTTTTTTACATATTTTAATAAGGACTTCGAACTATGACTATTTATAGGAGGTCACCCAATACTATCCGCTTCAGGGTGTCATACCATCCAATTCGTAGCAGGACTTCGTAACGAATTTTGTCTATCCAGTATTGCATTTAATATCAACAAAGCAAAACTTGAGAGCTTGTAAGATTTTTGCGAGCTTGAGATTTTAAAATAAGCTAGTTTATCGTGTAAGCTTTATTCAGTGCAAAATCTTACAAGAGTTTTTAAAAGATAAGCTACCTAAGAGTGGCTTTTGATAGATACATGTTTGAGTTTTTGGTGTTACATTTATCTTTAATTTTGTGTATTTGTTAGTTTTGGTTTTTAATGTCATTTTACGCCTATAATTTTCAACTCTAGCTCCAATTTATCAAACACTAGCTTATTGACCCATCAAATTGACGGGGTTTTAGAAGAGATTATGCAAAAAAAAAAAAATAATAAAAAATAAAAAAAGAAAAAGAAAAAAAAGATTAAGCATGTAAAGAGACAACAAATGTAAAGAGACTGAATTATTCTATGAAATGAATAATAAGTAATATGTCAATGATACTATAAACTATTATGCTTGTAACTATTAATGTAATACACGTCCACGCATCGCGTCCTCCAATTTTCATGGTCTTGAAAAACAAATGTATGTAGTGAGCGTTAATTAATTGATAAGCTAATGTCCACCCGTGTGCACCTAATAAGTTCTCAAATGGTGTAAATAAAATAAGTTTATGATTGATAATATATGTAAATCTATAAATGGCATAATAAATGTCATATGTATATTATCTACGAACATCTTTACTTCCTTGATACTTGATACTTGATACATTATAAAAACATGCCTAAAAGTGCAGGGTATGAATCGAGAAAAAAAGAAAAGAATAGCTCTTATGAAAAAAGACAATAGATAGAAAGAAGACATGCATTTGTAAAAGAACTAATTAAACAATGTATCTTTGGTGTGACCTGAATATGAATACAACCTTTAAAGTTTGGACATATACTACAATGACATAGTTAACTTTAAACTCAACTTAGGCACAAGCTCTCGTGAATCTGGTATATGGTCTACACTCCAAAGTACAGTATGAAAGGCAAAAATAATAACACTCCACCATCCATCAAGCTTACAAACTTCTATATACATTAGATATCAATGAAAAATGATTGATTTAAAAATGTGATAATCTACACAATCTACGGAACCAAGTTGTCCTAAAACAATCAATAATGTGATTTTGACATATATACCTAAAATAATCAATAGATCTTGTTCGTCATTCATACTTATTAGAGCGACAAAATGCACCGTCTACAAAAAGGAGTTCATCGTTTCCACACGATTAGCAACCACATCAATTCTGATCTCAGTTATATGCATTCGCAATGCATTTAAAAAAGGAGTATAAATCTTTCCAAAGGCGGTCGCATACAATTATGCCATTTTGATAGCAACCATTGGCTTAACCAAATCATGTCAATAGTTACATGTACTATGTCAACAACTTTACCTTACACGGGAATTTATCTCTTGACATATATAGACAACGTCACTGTGATATACCTGCAATGAAACCAAAATGGTCACAAAAATGTTGTGTAGACTATAAATTAGAAAAGATTAATGTATCACACTCATCATTTGATAAAAAGGTTGAAACAAAACTCAGTAAAGCAATATCGTATCAACGACACTCGAATGTCTAAACCACGCTCAACTTCATTAGCAACTATTGTAGTTGTATAACTATATAAATCCTTACAATGATACACTGTGTCGACATGTGCACAAAGTACTTTACCCACACCCTACTCCCTTCCCCCTGTTTGACCTGTTTCGTGTTCCCAAATCCCTCATGTTGACCCATATGAAAATACTTCTCATATTCTAAATTAATAACATTACATTTATAAAAGAAATGACAAAAGTATAAAGGTTGGCAACCAAAAGTTAGCTCATTGACCCATTTAAGGCAACCTTTTAAGCTAAGCTCAAGATCATATGATGTAAATCAAGTGGTTTATGAGTCTTAATAAAACATAAATTTTTTATTTTTAAAAAGCTGCGAAAATAATAAAAATCAACACAAAAGATGGAATATTAGAAGACTAACATAAGTATTGTTGTGCGGTAGAATTTTCTTATCTTTGGAAGATTGTCCGGCTGGTAAGCACCGCACTAATATTAAAAATAGAGTCGAGGCTCAGAAAACACAATGTCAGAAGCACTCCTTGCAACATATGTAGCATTAAAAACAATGATTCCAATGCCGACCTTCTTCAAAGCGAGGGAACACCATTATCGGTCATCCCACATATGTGATTTCTTTATTGTAGCTTCTTCACAAGCTCATATTTGTGTTCAGTAAATTTATTTCATCCATATTGAACTCCTTTTCCAAGTTCAGATACTATATTTTCATCCATAAACTCTCTATAGTTCGTAATTGGAGGCAATGTGTTGTATGGAATCTGACCTGCAAAACTTAATGGCAAAAAGCATACTTATTCATGGTCATATGGTGATTTACCAAGACTAATTCATAACGGTCAAAAAATGGGTAGGTTTGGTAATGTGTCAAAATGGACCTTCTATTAGGGTCAAAATGGTTCCTATCAGATTGGATTGACCTTGGACACTTCAACCACTTTTGCTATAAAAATAGTGCGTTAAATATGATTACCCAAAGACCTATATACCGGCGCCACAGTTATCTTGTTTCACATGACTTTTATAACTCTTCCCTTGAATGGATAATGCTATAGTAGATCGGGTGTATAAAGTAATGAGTATGAAATATGGTGGTGGTGTCCGCATGGAAAGTAAGAAACAAATATGATGGTGTCTGCATGAAAAATATCTTGTTTCGTATCCCATGACAATTAACCAACTTTACCTTATTATAAAAAACACGCTTACAAATTAAGCTTATAAATTGTTAGAAAAACTACTTAGGATATTTTATGAAATAAAAATGCACTTATTATGTGGCTTTGAGTTCGACCAATTTGACATTTTTTTCTTTTGTAGCCCGAATGCGCTATTTCTATTTCTAACCTATTTGGATTTAATATATAACCTCTTTCTCATTCATTTGTATGTGTATTAGTTATCCATTATAGCGAACAGTTAGACATAAAACAAAATATTAAAGTTGGGTTTGCTCACCCTAAATTCCTTTTAACAAGCCATAAAGTAGGGAAAATCAATGTGATACCTTTATGTCAGTCCACTTTAAACAGTGACCAGAAATGGTAATTTCCCGTGCTTCCTCAAAAGACCGAATGTCTTCTTTTGACACGAATAAACTATATTAGTTTATTCGTGTGAACTTTTAAGTGATAGTACACATATATGATATCTTACTATTGTCGTTACCTCAAGACGTCGCTATAACTCTTCCTCACGTTGCTTTTAGAGCTGCGACAACCTTGAAATTGTTGAACGGATGCCGAAAATATTATTATTAAGTTGCTGACAGAAATAATCTCGAAAGCCACTTAACAACTCAACAAAGCAAAAGATTGTGTCTGCTTGTGCATTAACCTGCATAATTTCATATTAAAAATAGTCAGCCAAGTAATCCAAAATGACAGTCTGTGATTGAGAATGTCAAATATAATGAATGTCACAGAAATGCATTTTTATTTAATATACCTCCTAAATCAATCTATCCAAAATATAATTATTGATTCTTTAATTACTTTACATGGAGAGATTCGAATTTCGACCCCTTTAATTATGAATGAGTTGGTTTCAAAATGTTTTATATCAAACAGGTCGAAAAACAAAATAGATAGTCAAATGGGTTGAAAGTCGCTTAATGTAAGAAAAACGCCCATAGACAATAGTGACCATTTTTGTATATAAAGTGTAAGAGAGAAAAGATTTACCTCTATTGACAGCAACCTATCGCTCTTCAAGTTCTTCCTAATATCTTTATATTACCTGTAAAAACACAAAAGAAAAAATAACTTGTTGAACTTTCAACTAATAATTAAAAAAGGAACATCAGCTGAAAAAAGTTATGTCGATCAAGGATGGATGACAACACTCCAATACAAATAACACACGACTTCTTATAAGCTATCGAATTTAATGTTATGCAGAGAGAAGAGACGAATGTATTACTTAACAAAAGAGTGTATATAAGAAAAGGGTATTAGCAAGCATTCTCATTTTCACCCTATCTTTATTAATATAGTTCCTAACCCAACTTTAGTAAAGTGAATCATCTCTTGTGCTGATAAAATAAGAGTTGCAACATACAGTAGCAAAAGAATTCAAGACACTGTAAACATACAATCCTATAATTAAGAAAAGATTAACCTACAGTATGCTCAAATAAACTAATAGTCTACAATCATCCTACTAAAGCCACCTCTATTGAATGTTATCAAAAGAATATATAGGTGCAAGTTATAACACAATCATATGTTCTGAGTTGACTACTCTTTGCTTCTTTACAACCTTTTTATCTCTTAGTTTATAATACTCCAAACAACCCCTATAAGGAGTTTAAATAAGCACTCCAAACAACCCTTTAAGTAGTCAAAATAAACACTCCAAACAGCCTGTGTAAGTAGTTTAAATGAGCACTCCAAAAAGCCATATACGTAGTTATAATAAGCACTCCAAACGGCCCCTATAAGTAAACTAAATAAGCACTCAAAACGGGCCTATAAGGAGTTTAAATAAGCAATCCAAACACCCCTATAAGTAGTTAAAATAAGCACTCTAAAACAGCCATATAAGTAGTTACAATAAGCACTCCAAACAGCAATAGTTGACTGAAAGTGATGCAGAATATGGAAGCCTTTTACATGAATTTTTAACTCCTCATTTACACCTTATGGATTCCATATCTTATAAAATAGGCTAATAAAAATACCACAAAAGGGCAAACCAAAGCCAGACATGAAGAGGCAAACCATACTATAGCAAACATATATTTACTGCCTCTGAGACTACATACACTTTGGCAAATCGAATTTCGGACTAAATAGAATATCAAAAACAGATCAATTGGCATGTATATCATAGAATAAAGTAGTTTGATCAGGAGTCTACCCACTATTAACAATATGCTTAGTTAAGTTTTAAAATCTTTACATCATGATACACTTAAAAGAGTAGCTTATGTTTCTGCTTATTTGCCTATTAAATCCCTTCTCAGGTGATCAAACACTACTTAGTTAGCCGAGTGTATAGATCCGCTTAATGCTTTTAAAAACACTGTTAACATAGATATATCCTAGATCTCATATCATCAATTACCTCCTCCAAATTATGATGGTTGAAGACAATATGAAAATTGGTTTTGAACTTAATAAACAATAAAATTATGTTCTCACTTGGGGATGAAGGGTCCTTTTCAGTATTTTAGCTCTGCATTGTCTTCTTCCTTGTCAACACGCATAGCAGCTAACACTTTTGCAATAATTTTTGGAGGAGGTAAAATAGCACAAAATAAGGACCTGCAAATACAAATTGTAAATCAATGTTATTTTTTGCTAATGAAAGATCTTCATTGCAATCTTATTTGAGGCATAAATTTTTTTGATAAACTCTATACGACTATACCTAACTAACAAAATTAGGTGCATTGTTAAATCACATTATGAGCGAATATGAGTTTAGTTTGCCAATCCTGCAACAAAATAATACAAAACTCATAATCAAAATTCAAAATAAGCCAAAGATATTTCATCGAACACTTACATGAACATATGGAATGAAACATGTTGAAATAATTGAAAGTAATCACCTTGAATTAGATAAATTGTTGAGAGGATCTGAAATTGAAAGTATCAAGCTTTGCAACCCGTACTTAAAAGATGACATGTTTCAGTTTCAATTGAAGATTGACACGGTACCCAACCCGCCCGACCAGCCCATTGTACCACCTTTAATCACAATAGAAATTCATTATGGAAAGGAAACCATTAGACAAACATAGTACATGTCTTTGATGTTGTGTTTTGCTTCATAGATCCGCTTCATATCATAAAATAAGTGAAATCAACAACCTAAAACAATAAAAGAATGCAATGAATAACGAATTTAGCAATTCACAAATGTATCAAACACATGGTGAGCATAAAATTCCATCATCGAATCATTACAAATGCAACTCATAATTTCTTCGTGAATCAAACATAAACGCATTACAATTAAAAGGTTAACATAATTTCTCGGTTTGACACTTGAATATCCAATTTTCTAATAATACTAATTCATACCTTTTCACTCGATTGTATTCATCCCTGCAAGATAAAATTTAACAGTTCTGAATAACTATTTCGTGATCAAAATTATCTAAAATATATTCAGCTTTGAATTTAAGACAAAAGAGATATCTAAATTATTGATATGCAAAACGGAAAAGAAAGTTACCTCCAGATGGAAGATTTTTGAGACAGTGGAAGTGGTCTTAGTTCTTTCTAAGATTCTACTTTCAACCTCAGATTTGTAGTTCTATCTATAATTACAACCTACAAGAAAAAACAAAAATCAAAATTGATTTGGTAAGAACAAATAAAGTATCAACACATGCTAATAACATAAACACATAATTCAATTTTCAGTATCAATTCAAATCCCTAATTACAAACAGCACCACTTAAACCAAGGAGAAAAACTTTAAACATTAAGATCAGATGAAACAATACAAAATACATTATTCAAGCTTCAACTAAACATTACAGTAAAAAAAATTAAATTCGAAAGAAACACGCAGAATGATTCTTGGTTTAAATGACGGATTGAAACTGATTGGGGAAGAAGTCTTTGAATGACAAAAGATTCAAGAGGAGGTGTACAGAAGAATCGGTGAGATCATTGTGGAGAAGAATGCAGATTAATTGTACAATTGACACTGAATATTGATTAAGGATTTAAAGAGGGAGCGTTTTTTTTTTCTTTTTTTTTTTTTTTTTTTTCTTTTTTTTTTTTTTTGGTATGATTTTTTCAAGAATAAATTGATTGATTCTAACCGATTACATTGAATACCATCAATGTTGAATTGAAACTGTAAATTTGTCACACCCCCAAAATACCTGAATGGCAGCGGAATGGAATACCTGGGGGTGACTGCCATAGCATCACAGTTACAGTCATATTGAACGACCTAAAGTGTCGTTTAGAAAATACAGCGTTTGATCATTAAAACATTCAGAGTTTACAAAACATAGGTCCCAAAAGATGTTGCCAATTTAGGTCAAATAAGTTCAACAAGATCAAACGTTTCATAAGTGCAGAAATATATGGTGAGACGCGTCGACTCCGTGACTCCATGAAGGTCCAAATGTATGCAACATGAGCTACCTTAATAACCTGAAAATACATTGCTAAAACGGTCAACATAAAGTTGGTGAATTCCATAGAGTTATAAGTTAAAATGTATGTACAATTGCCATAAGTAGAAAGTAAGGTGACTTGATGTCAAAATGAAGTTACATTGGCTCTTAAGCTCATGACCCCGAAGCTAGACATAATTAGAATTTCGCCCCAAATGAGTGGTTACCAGCCACTCTAATAATGTTAGACATGAAATGCATTCGTAATTCCGTTGGAGCAACCCAAACACGAATGGAGGAGTCACCCTCAATAGATCTATTCACTCACTCCCGCTTAAAGGCAAATTAACGGTCCATGATAATATAAAGGGGACTTAATGTGGTATGATAGCAACTTAAGCAATGTATGAAAATTTAGCTACTTTGGCATGTACAAAAATAAGTGGTGCAATGTATTCTCCCCCGTGGAATTTGAAATCAAAATATTGAATTGAAAACGGGGCTAAGAAAACTCACCTGATATGATGGTACAATGATGGTAAAATGATCGGGACAATAAGGCGCGAACACTAGCCGCAACCTAATATGAATGATAATGATCTACTTTAGATCATGAAATGATGAAATAAATATACATGCACATGATACCTATACCACTCATAACTTGAAAATACTAGTTATAGTCATATGAAAATATATTCCATACTTAATAAAAATAAGTCTTACTAGACTTGTAAAAACTTTTCGTAATATATATATCTGATGCGTGGGAATCGCAACAGGCTTTACCTCTCGAGGGATCTCGAGAAGCTTACAACCCCCACCAGGCAGTGTACCTGATCGTTGTAGTATAGTATAGTGACAAGTACCGGGGGATTGATCGTTCAGCTTAGGAATAGTGTCGCTAGGATTAGAAAGCCTAAATACTAGTTCTAAAGGTGAGGGATGATTATTTTTGTGTTTTTATATTTTTTAGAAAGCAGGTTAAAATCTCGGGTTTTGGAAAAGTGGGCGGAATTAGTTGCTATTCAACTAACCCAATACTAAGATGCAATCAAAATAAAATACTAAAAATGAAAGTAAACTAATTTATACTAAAGTTGTGAGCAGTAATTGGAGAAAATGTGTTTACTTAGATTTAACTACTCCCTAGATATCTTTTACACGTTAATTACTTGTTATAATTGCATGGATGACGGATTGTATTCCTTAATACCATTCATGGGGTGGCACACATAACTCCCCAATTCTATGAGCTCTTATCTCCTCCTACACCATGCCCAGCACAACTATAGGGATTGTAAACAGTGGCTCATGCATTAAATACAACCAATAAAGACCTAGTGCGCGTTGGTTCATGTTTCTTAAGACGTTCAAGCATGTTACCAATTGGAGATCTGCCAGTTTGCTTAAGCCTAACATATAAATCATTCATCCAAGACAAGAATAAACAAGTAATCAATACATAATCAATATCTAGGTTTCATTAGATCTAAGCAAACACAAAAGAGATCTAGCCTAGCATGATAGAATTAAGACAAGAACATGATATAGACAACCAACACATAGACATATTGATTGAATTAGAAGAACACTTATCTTGATTAATCATGCAAGGTATCAAGGGGTTGGAACCCTTGAAAAACCTGTAAAGTTACACCAAAATCGTACTTAGGGTTTCTCCCAAAACTTCTCTCTTTAAATGTGAAAAATTAGAAAAATATATATAGGAAAAGGGGTCTGACGGCGTCAAGACCAAATAGGTGACGCCGTCACCTCGCCGCCAAAACAATCCTCGGACTGCCTAGATCCACATTTGACGCCGTCAAGAACATTGCATTTCCAGGACGTCACGACTTTTAACTCTTGAAGCCCTACCTTCATGACGCCGTCAAAACTCTTCTGGGTCGTCATGGACTTTTACTCTTGACGCCGTCATAATCTTCCTCTTGACGCCGTCATGCACTGTTCCCAGCATGGAAAATTAAGACTTTGGCGTTTTCTTCACTTTTATGCTCCAAAAAGTCCGAATTGCTTCCTTTTCCAGATTTCACTCCCAAAGTACCTAAAATCACAAAAGGAACGATTTAGGGCAATATTTGATCAAATAAATTCGGATTCGGGCTTAAATGACCCCCTAAAAACGGATCATTTTTTGCCTCATCAATATCGTATATAGAATGTTAGTGTTATAAACTTCGCCTTGAAAACCTTGAAGTAACGTCTAATAGTCGTAAAACTATACTTGTAATCATAAGTACTTCATTAGTTATGAATTTGGCACTTTGGTATTATTTCTAGAAATTCTAGAATTTAGTACGTAGAAGTAGTATTATTATTATTTCTAGATAAAAAGCTGTCAATTATATAGAGTTTTTGCCGATATTGAAACGTGAATAACTTGGTCGTTTTAAGTTCATTTTCTTCGTTATTTATATCCACGGATTCGTCTTAGTATGTACTAATATATTTTTGATAACTCGGATTCTCTAGGTTAGGTCTAACGCCTCGGTTTGTCCACCAAAAATCGTCCAACAGCATACAATTTTCAGAAAAATAGTTTTCATCAATAAACTTGCAAAAATCATATCTCCTTCGTTATAAACTCGTTTTAATCCGTTCTTTCGCCTACGGCTTCGTTTTTGAAAGTATTTTCTAAATCTTTGGTTGAAAATATCCCCTGAGTTACTGAGTTTTCCAGAAATTAAATTTTGGGACAGTAGGTTTATATATATGTTCCAAATCCATTTCTAGTGTTCTAAGCTAGTTTCTAATCCACCCAAATCACTTCCAATCACCACAAATCTAGTCTAATCCTACCATACACCTTCTTAAGGTGTCATGGGTTCTTAAACATTATCAATCTAGTGGATCTAACAAAGAAATCCAAAATAAACATTTCTAGGGTTTATAAGTTAATAGTTTATAAAATGAAGTGGTATAAGCTAACATATGCATAAGATCTTGTATGAAAACCATATGATTATAACAAGTACTTGAAGAAATGAAGAAAATAAATTTTTGTAAACTCACTTGAATGATTATGAAGCTTGTATGATGAAAACTTAAAGATCCTTGAGTTTGTATTACAAAACCCTAACAATGATCACCAAAGGAACTAGAAAATAGCTTGATCTTGAAAAATCAATGGATTTTGGTCTTAGTTTGGATTGTGGTCATGGGTTTTGAGAGGAGATGAAGAAGGAAAGGTGAGATATTTTGCTTTTGAAATTATGGATGAAAATGGGATAAGTGTGGATAGATATTTACTTGTGTTTATATTACTATAATAAGTAATTAAGTCATAAGGTTAAAAAGAAAGCACATGGTGTCTAGGGGGGAGCATGTGGCCGGTTGACAAAGAGGAAAAATAGGGCAAAACTAGCTAGGATTAATTAGGATTTAGTGTAGTGTAAATGTAGTTTAGTTGTAATTTTAGTTAGTTCAGTTATAATCGGGTACCGGGTTTGCTAGAAATAAATTTTAACGAAGTTAACCGGACTTAATAAAGTCATAAAAATGATAAAAATATGTTGGGTACAAGTATTGAGCGTTTGGATAATTATCGTTTAGTTTTCATGAAAACCGTCGTAATTTATATTAAACTTACGATATAAATTTAATAAATTCCCAAAATACCGGGTAAATGAATTTTATAATTTTTGTGACGTTGTAAGGAGTTTAAAAATATATCGGAACCATCGTGGGGATTTTTAGATATGTGATTGGTCCCGAAGCAGTCAGATATTATTGACCAAGGTCAACAAGTCAAAGACAGCCTCGTTCCAATTCTCTGGTGATAGTATAGTGTGTCCCCGGGTCGTTAAAGTCCCAGCGAGATTGAAATGGTGCTTTGGAAATCGTTTATGAGTGAGTGGCACTGAGGACAGTAGCCCAGATGATGAGGAATTGATTTTGCTACTGTTATTTTGGTATTGGTACACAGATATAATATTCACAAAAATCAGATACTCAGATATATGCACGTATTCATAATCAAGATTCACGTAACGGACTGGAAAAGTGGGATTTGGTATTTAACAAACTACAGGGGGTGCTTTTGAAACTTTTGAAACTTGAAATTTAAAAAGAAATTAGAAAATGAAAATGAAATTGTAAAAGTGATTATTTTAATATTATAATATTATTTAATTAATTAAACTATTTAAAATCTAAATTAAAACCTAATTTAAATTAACTAGTAATTATAACTATTACAAATTAAACTAAAAATTTGCAAAAACAATTTCTAAACTTAAATTAGAACTTGAAGAAAGTATAAAAAATAAAAATAAATATTTTTGTCTGTTTATGGTTTTGTTATTAATTAAAAACTATTTAACTTAATTAAAATATTTTAAATTACTATTAATACTAAATTAACTTAGAAAATTATGATAAAATTTATAAAATTACTTAACCATCACAGAATCCTAAAAAATTATAAAAACCTCTAAAAATTATATTTAAGACTATTCCACTAATTAATTACCTTTTAATTAACTTAAGTCTAATTAAAACAATTTAAATAAGAAAAATGGAAAATGAACAGTAGAAATTTAAAATATATTTTCTAAAAGTCTATTATACTATATTAAGGCTAGGAAAAATATAAAATCTAGGTTATGCTTTATAAAAACTAAATATGCTATTTAATACTTAATATTGATTAATAATTAAGAAAACTAAAATTAATTCTAATAAATACTAAATGATAATATAAAAATCTGAAAATTTTACTAAAAATACTTTACTATATAAGGTAATTAATAAAAATATAAAAATGACAAGTGCTTAACAAAAATTTAAAAATTAAAATTAAAATTAAATTGAATTAAATAGAAACTATCACTTTGCACAATGAAAATGAACACATAATGGGGACAGATTTTAGGGTGAGTTCCAGGTGGGGTCCACTATGACCTAAGTCAAACCAAGGGTCAATAATTGATCCTTGGTAGGATGGGGGTTGTCCAAACCAAAAATGAACCTCTGGGGCCCACTAGGTTGGGCTGCAACCACCACCAAAGGTGGTGGTGTGGTGGAGTTCTGCTGGTGCAGGGGAGGGTTTCTTCCCTGCAGCTATGTTCCAGGGCTTGTGGAGCCCACACAAAAATTCCCAAAATTCAAACAAGGGGGGGGATCAAAAGTTGAGGTAGTAAAGTTTAACTCTAATAAGTTTCAAATCCCCAATCAAAACACATAAATCACAACAAATCCTACAAATTTTTGATTTTCTGAGCACAAGTAAAATTGACTTTTGAAGAAAACTTGATTCTTTGACTTTGGGGAATTAAGATCTTGAATTACTGACTGATTAAGTGATTTTAAGCTACAATGTGACTAATTCAAGCTACCTTAACTGATTATGAGATGATTTGATGAGATTTTAAATGAAAACTTCTAACAATTAACTTTTTATACTAGTTAAAAGCTAATTTTAACTTTTCTACTTGAAAACTACCAATGTAAGGCCTTAACTACTCTGGTACACCCCTAAGTAAGAAGTCTAAACAGATATGAGCTTATAAGAATCTCAAGAACAAAACAAGCCAGGTTAATCCAAACACCCTCATAAGATTGACTGTTACAGGTTTTAAGTGACTAAAAGCTATGAAAGCTTAAGAGCTTGTTCCAAATCAACTTTTAGTGAGTTATTAGATTTAAATGACAGCCTAGAAACAAAGATTAACCATGAACACACAAGTATACCACTTAACTGATTATAACTATTAAACCAAGATTCAAAGTAACTAATGAATTCTAAGTAACAAGTAATGAATGTTAAGCTACAAATCATTCAAACAACAACCAAATAGCATAAGCAAACACAGATTATCATATCTAAGCAAGAAATCAGAAACTAACTTCTTTTAGAGGAAAATTAGAATGAGCAAAAGCTTACAAACACCTCTAGCATGAACAAGAGGCTTCTCCACAGAAGCCTATCTTTAAATAGGCTTAATCCAATCCAAGCTTTGCTCTTCACTACTCCTCAGTACCTGAAAATTATTCAAAAGCATACACAGTTGACCAAGTTTGACTTTTTTTAGATTTTTGATTTTCTTCTAGTATAACTGAATTTTAAAGTCTCTAAAGCTTTAATAAGCTTATTGGAACTTAAGTTAAGCTAACTCAGTCCATGATACCTGGTACATTTCACAACTAAGCATATTTAGAAATCCTTAAATTTAGAAAATTGAAATTACAAAAGACAGAATTGAAACCTTGATTTTATTACTTGAAAAGATTAAGAGTACATGGAATAACTGCTACAAAGCTTAAAATGGAAAGTTACACTGAAAATGAAAGCTTAATTTTAAAAACGACACTAAAAACTATTAATTAACTACTACTCTTCACTCCTTGCTTTCTTCTCCTTTTATAGCCCATGATTAGGGTTCCCAGCATCCTCCTCATCATTTCCCACCTCTCTCTGGCTTCTTTGGTCCACTCTAAGGGTGCCACGTATTTTGGCGGGAAACTTTGTGCAATTTGATTCTGATACTCAGACAAGGGGGGTGGTGGCATTTAATGCTTGATGTGAGGTAGGTGTAGGGGTGTGGGTTAGTGGTGATGGGATGGGCAAGTGGTGGGTGGTGGAGCAATACCAGGGGTGGTATTCTGGTATTGTCGTGGGAGGGAAAAAGGTGAAGAGGATGGGGTTGACCGGGTTTGACCTAGGTCAAAGGTTTGACCCCGGTATTATACTTTGGAGCTTTGGGTGGGCTGAGGTGAAACGGGCCCAAAGATTAGGAAGGTGTGGGCTTGTGGTATGGATTGGACTTGGGTTTGTTTTAGGGGTAATTAGTTTAGGTCCGGTTTGGTTTATGGGATTACACAAGGACTAATTTTGCAATTTAACGAAAGTTGTGGGGTAGGATTTGGCATGTTTCCAAATTGTTTCCAAGGGTGTAATTTGCCAATCCATGAATAGTATAAGGTCCTTTGATGATTTTTCCAATTTATTTTCACCAGGGACTGAAACCGTCAAACTTTCAAACTTCAGGGACCATTTGTGTAATTTTCACCAAACTTTCCACCAAGGACCAATCCTATCATAAAAGGTTAGTGCAAGGACAAAATTTGTTTTTCTCAAAGTTTTTCATATCCCAAGGACCATTTTTGACAATTTTCAAAGTTCAGGGACTAAACTTGACATTTTGTGAAAGTTTGTACCAAAGGACTATTTGTGTAACTTTTTTATTTATAAGGACCTTTGGTGACTTTTTCAAGTTTTTAGAACAACTAGGGACTAGATTTGACAATTTTTGAAAGTTGGGGGACTGAAACTGCCAATTATGCAAACTTTATGCGTTTTTCATCTGTTTTTGGTATTTTTGCATTTGAAACATGTAAAACACTTTTCTGGGATATTTTCACTATTTTGATTCATTATTGAGTGTTTTTAGATGTTTTGGCAGCTCAAAAATAGTAAAAATGATGAGTATCTACACACTCATCAATCCCCCACACTAAAACATTGCTAGTCCCTAGCAATCTTTTGAGAAAAACTTGATGGATTTGAGAATCTCTTTACCAAAAGCCATCACTTCTGGAGTAGCCAGGTGTAAGAACTGTGGCACACCTGATAACCGTGTGATTTTGAGCAAACCACCAGCTGTCAACGGATTTGATTTGTCTTTACCAAAAGCCGTTTACTTCTGGACTAGCCAGCATCTTGATGGACTAAGTCAACATCTTGGTGAGCTGATTACCAATTATGGATTTTCCACGGCCTTTACCACAAGCCATAATCTTGCGGGCTAGTCAACTCATTTGCTTATGAGGATACGGGGGAGTTGAGGAACCATACAATTTTTGGCAAATTGCAAGCCATCAACGGGTTTGAGATGTCTTTACCAAGAGCCGTTTGCTCCTGGACTAGCCAATCCATTTGTCATTTAGACTTTGGCGGACTGATTACCACAAAAATTTTGAAATAAAGTGAAAAATTTTTGAAAAATTTAGGCCTAAAAATGGGGGTACTTAGAAAGTTTTGTGATAAAATTCGTAAGAATTTCCCCCCCCCCCCCCCACACTAGAACTGAATATTGTCCTCAATATTCAAAGTCCCGGCTATTATGCCGAATCTCTGAACGGAAAAAGCTAATATGCAAATCTAACTGTGGAAATATCGATTTTATTTTTTACTTTATTTATCTGTACATACAATCACACATTTTTTTTTGAGAACTTATATACATATTTACTTTTCAAAAGGTGGGGGACGGCCACTCCCCCACACTAGGGTGGTAGAAAGTAGAAAGAAGTCAGAAATACGGGTGAAAACCCATATATGTTGCTAATTTTTGTTCACCGAGTCACTAGCTTGACTCGATCCCCGAATTCATTGGTCCATGGGGAAAGTTTGGAGATCCGGGACAACCATGGGTGGTATGTCCTCTCCAAAATAATGTTTCAATCTATGACCATTCACTTTGAAGTTGGGACCTTCGGGTTGAGATAACTCAACAGTCCCGTATGGATATACTTTAGCAATAGTGAATGGTCCAGTCCATCGGGTTTTTAATTTCCCCGAGAAGATCTTTAATCTTGAGTTGAAAAGAAGGACTCTGTCACCAATGTTGAAAACGCGGTTCTTAATCTTAGAGTCGTGAATCTTCTTTGTCTTTTCTTTGTAGATCAAAGAGTTCTTATAGGCTTGATCACGAAGTTCATTTAATTCATTGATTTGAACCTTACGGTGATCACCCGCTTTATGAAGGTCGTAGTTAGCATGTTTCAAGGCCCAGTAGGCTTTATGCTCGAGCTCGATCGGTAAATGACACGCCTTCCCGTATACAAGCTTGTATGGAGTACACCCGATGGGTGTTTTGTAAGCTGTACGGAAGGCCTAGAGTGCATCATCTAGTTTATCCGACCAGGAAGCATGGTTTTCACCTACTGTCCTCTCAAGAATCCTTTTTATACCACGGTTGGAAACCTCCACCTGCCCACTTGTTTGTGGGTGATACGCGGTAGAAAGACGATGAGTAACACCGTACTTAAGCATGACTTTTGCAAATTGATCATTGCAAAAGTGAGTACCGCGATCACTAATGATGGCACGTGGAGTTCCAAAACGAGCAAAGACGGATTTCAAGAATTTCACAACAACTCGGGCATCGTTAGTGGGTAAGGCCTTAGCCTCAACCCATTTTGACAAGTAGTCAACAGCCACGAGTATGTATTTGTTTCCACGAGAAGATAGGAATGGCCCCATAAAGTCAATGCCCCAGACGTCAAAGATTTCACAAACTTGAATGGCATTTTGTGGCATTTCGTTCTTTTGTGAAATATTCCCGTGACGCTGACAAGCATCACAAGCTTTGACTAATTCGTAGGCATCCTTATAGATCGTGGGCCAATAGAAACCGGAATCAAACACCTTTTTGGCGGTGTAGTTAGGACTATGGTGGCCCCCGGTGGGTCCAGCATGGCAAGCCTTGAGAATATCAGTGGCTTCCTGTCCGTATACACATCGCCTGATGACTTGATCGGCACAGACTTTGAAGAGATAGGGGTCGTCCCAGAAGTAATGTTTAACGTCTTTGAAGAATTTTTTCTTCTGTTGGGACGTCAACCCCTTCACGATGAAGTTACCCGCATGGTAATTTGCAAAGTCGGCAAACCATGGGGTAGTAGAGTCACCACGAAAAGCAACCGCATTGAGTGTCTCGAGAGGAAATGTTTCATTTATTTCCTGTTTGTCGGACACATCTTGATGAGGGTTTTCTAATCGTGAGAGATGATCAGCAGCAAGGTTCTCGGCTCCTTTTTTATCACGGATAATGATATCAAATTCTTGGAGGAGGAGAACCCAACGGAGAAGCCTCGGCTTTGCATCTTGTTTTGCAAATAGGTACTTCAAAGCCGAGTGATCCGTATACACTACGCATTTAGTCAAGATTAAGTATGACCGGAATTTTTCAAAGGCATACACCACAGCTAGGAGTTCTTTTTCAGTGGTGGTGTAATGACCTTGAGCCTCGGTCATAGTTTTGCTTGCGTAGTGTATAGGCTGAAAGTATTTTGCTTTACGTTGCCCCAAAACCGCACCTATGGCAAAATCACTAGCATCGCACATAAGCTCAAAAGGTAGGTCCCAATCGGGGGCAACAAGAATCGGTGCCTCGGTAAGCTTTTTCTTTAATGTTTCAAAAGCTTCGATGCACTCAGGAGAGAAGATGAAAGGAGCATCCTTCTCGAGGAGATGGGTCATAGGCCGGGCAATCTTAGAAAAATCTTGGATAAACCTACGGTAGAAGCCGGCATGACCCAAAAAGCTCCTAACACCTTTTACGGTGATGGGATGAGGTAATTTAGCGATGACATCGATTTTAGCTCTGTCAACCTCAATCCCGTCTTTTGAAATTTTATGGCCGAGGACAATGCCCTCCTTGACCATAAAGTGGCTCTTCTCCCAATTGAGACTCAAATTCGTTTCTTTGCAACGCTTAAGCATTTGTTCCAAGTGGGAGAGACAAGTCTGGAATGAATCCCCGATGACTGAAAAGTCATCCATGAATACCTCCATAGTTTTCCCGATCATGTCAGAAAATATAGACATCATGCACCTCTGGAACGTGCCTGGTGCATTACATAAGCTGAAAGGCATACGTCTGTAAGCAAAAGTTCCGTAGGGGCATGTGAAGGTAGTCTTCTCTTGATCCTGGGGATCAATGGGGATTTGGAAGTAACCCGAGAAGCCATCGAGGAAGCAGTAGTATTCATTCCCCGCAAGTCTTTCGAGCATTTGGTCCATAAAAGGGAGAGGAAAATGGTCTTTACGGGTGGCTTCATTTAACTTTCGATAGTCAATACATACACGCCAACCCGTGACCAAACGAGTCGGAATCAACTCGTTATCCTCGTTGGTGACAACGGTAATGCCACCCTTTTTGGGAACACAATGAATTGGGCTAACCCAAGGACTGTCAGATATAGGGTAAATCAATCCCGCATCAAGAAGTTTAAGAACTTCTTGTTTGATAACTTCGTGGATTTTGGGATTTACCCTTCTCTGATGTTGCACTGCTGGCTTAAAGTCATCCTCCATTAAGATTTTATGAGTACAAAAGTTCGGGCTTATGCCCTTAATGTCGGAGAGTTTCCAAGCAATTGCTTGCTTGTTTGACTTAAGAACCTTTAGGAGTGCAGCCTTTTCCTCATCTTTCAAGTCTTTAGCAATAATGACGCGTAATTTATTATCACCCTCCAGAAATGCATATTCTAGATGAGGAGGCAAGTCCTTGAGCTCAACCTCGGGAAAGTCTTCAGTTATTTCAACATTTTTGACTTCCGCTTTATGAAGTATTTGTGGATACGAAGAGGGTGAAGGATCGTCATTTAACAATCTTTCAAGGAGAAGAATGTCCCCCTCCGGGTCAAGATAGTTTTCATCAACCCCAATTGGGATTGAGCTATCTTGAGCAAGAAAAGCCTCGACCTCTTCCAGAAGAAAGTCACTTCCCTCAAACGGAGTGAGGGAAGGGGAAGGGTCGGAAATGATAGGGTCAGTAGAAAGACTGCCACTGGATGAGAAACCAAGGACCTCTTGAGAATACTCCTCAGACGCAACATCGATGACATGAATTCGGTTAATCGTTTCAGCGTCATAGTTGGAGGAGTATCTTGAAGTCTGATCAAGATTGAATGTGATGGCTTCGCCACCAACACATAGAGTGATTTCTTCTTCGAATACATCGATTAAAGCACGACCCGTTCTTAAGAATCCCCTCCCGAGAATGAGAGGAACTCTTGGGTCAGCATCGAAATCAACAATCACGAAATCTGCCGGAAAATGGAACTTTCCTACTTTCACGAAGATATCTTCGGCAATGCCGAGAGGACGGGATATAGTACGGTTTGCAAGTTCGAGTGTCATGCAGGTCGGAGTGAGAGCAGGAAGTGAGATTCTTTTCCAGGCTGTGTAAGGCATCAGGTTAATGCTTGCGCCAAGATCGGCCAAGGCAAAGCATTCAACCATCCCAGGAAAAATACATGGAATGAGAAATTTCCCGGGATCTCCAAGCTTTTCGGGAAGCTTTTTCAAGAGCACTGCAGAGCAATGTTCATTGAGTGAAGTTTTTGCCATCTCACAGAGTTTTTCTTTGTTGCTTATCAGATTTTTGATTGTCGAAGCAAACTTAGGCATGAGAAGAAGAGCGTCCGCGAAGCTAATATCGAAATGCAACTCTTGGAAAATTTGATAAAATTTTTCCATCTGATGATTAGCACTTTCGCGGTTCTTTTGATCATTCACACGTGAAGGATATGGAATTGAAGGCTTAGGATCATTCTTTGGGATTTCATCAGGACTCACAGGAGGATCAAATACAACTTTCGGCTTACGAGCCGGGACCGGGACAACTTGAGGGTGGACGTTGTTGGTACCTCCGTTGTTAGTAGGAAGTACCGTGCCTGTGGTAACCTCAGGTTCACGTTCCGCTACCTTGGGAGGAGAAGAAGAGGTAGAGGGAATCGCGGGTCCATTGTATGATACCCCACTTCGGGTAGTGATCGCTTTGACATCGCCCCTCGGGTTAGCGATCGTGTTGCTTGGTAGTGTACCCGAGCCCGAGGGTCGATCATTTAAAGACTTCTGAAGTTCAGAGATCTTGCCGATCAATAACCGATTCGTTTCCTCTTGTGCTTTCATGAATTGTTTTAGCACTTCATCGGAGGAAGACGAGGGTGGAACAACGTTTTGATTTTGAACAGGGGGATTTTGAGCACGGTTGTTTTGAAAATTCCCTTGATTTTGATTGTTGTTACCCTGAAAATTGTTTCTCTGATTGAAATTACCCTGATTGTAATTCCCTTGATTCTGGTTTCTTTGAAAATTTCCTTGAAAACCTTGGTTTTGATTGCCATTTTGAAAATTGTTTTGATTAAACTGGCCTTGATTTTGGTTCGGGTTTTGGAAATTTGAGTTTTGACCTTGGTTAAAATTCTGATTCGCATTACGGTTTTGATTTTGGTTAAAACCGGGAGGTCCGAGAAAATTGTTGGAACGATAGCTTAAGAGATTACGGTCCCCTTGCGGTTGGTAAGAATTACCCCCCGTGTTGTAGGAACCGTTAGCAGCATAAACGTTCTCTTGAGGAAAGTCAGCAGTAGCTGGACATTCGGAATACAGATGTGGGCCCCCACAAGTTTCACAACTTCGTGCCACGGCTTTCACTTGTTGATTTTGAACCTGATGTTGCATCGTTTGGTTCATTCTCAACACAGCCGTGGAAATATCATCCATCTTTTTTGTAAGAGCAATTATTTCAGGAGATGATGATGAAGGAGTAACTGAATTACATGACGCATCCCTCTCCGCAGAGGAATCCCAAAAATTATGGTGGGCAGTCATGTTCTCAATCAAGTCATAGCACTCCTCGGGACGCCTTTTCATAAAGGTCCCACCAGCAGCAGCATTGAGAATATCCCGGTGCCTCAATGTCAGACCATTATAGAAGGTATCTATGATGGTAACTTGTAACATATTGTGGTTAGGGCACCGATCAATAGCTAGCTTATAACGTTCCCAAGCCTCAAAAAGAGACTCATCGGGACGTTGCCGGAAGTTGCTGATATCATTTCGTAACTTAGTAACCATGGAAGGTGGAAAATATTTTGCTAGAAACTTGGTTACCATTTCATCAAAGGTACGAATAGAATTCTTTGGGAGTCAGTCAAACCATGCAGTGGCATAATGAGTGAGAGAATAGGGGAAGAGGTACAGCCGGAGGGCATCATCGGTGACACCATGCTGTTTCATGCTTTGGGTGACGGTAAGGTATTTGTCAAGATGCTTGTTAGCATCGTCACCCGGTAATCCGTGAAATTGACACGAATTCTGGACTTGTTGGATCATGTGGTGCTTGAGGCCAAAGTCCGTAGCCCCAATAGTGAGTGGTGCAATAGGCCCACCCCGCCCTTGCATGGTAGGCTGGCACAGCTCCTCCATCGTTCGGAGATCGGGAGCTGGCACACCCACGGGAGGGTCAGGGGGTGGTAATGGTGGTGGTGGCCCAACGGCCATTTCGGTTTCTGTATCAGAACGTAGCTCGGGTACGTTTTTCTGTTTTGTATTCTTTGTTTGAGACCGAGTGCGCATGCATTAAAAACAATTTTTCAACACAAGATCGAGGCAAAACCACAGTGAACTTAAACCAATAATCACAAGTGAGCAGCTTCTTTGAAAAAGGTACACCACTCACAGGGATATAAAGGCATGTTTTTATCTTTTGTTTGGGAACTTATTATGGGTGTGTATTTATTAATTTGAAAAACTGCTTTAGGCTTATGGGTGTGTGTGCAGAAAACTTGGGAAATATTTTTGGAACTGATTCGTTAACCGAAATCGTTCTTTTAAGATTACTCGCAGGCTGGCGGGAGGAAGTAAATAGGTTTCCTCTTCAGTTCGCAATTTAATGTCAGAACTTACCTTAAACCAACTGTTTCAGGTTGTAATCTTAAAGAAAACGAAGTAATTTAACTTCACAGTTTGTTTTGTTGTTTTTAATTTTTTTTGGTGTTTTCAACACTTCAGGAGAAGTGTTAATGAATGTTTTTGATATGATTATGTTTTTACAAAAACTTTTTACAAATTTGTGTGAAATTTGTACAGGGAGGGTTTTTGAAAACCACTAAACTTAAAACGATTTTGTAAAACACGCAACAACCTCCCCGGCAGCGGTGCCAAATTTTGATTGGTCCCGAAGCAGTCAGATATTATTGACCAAGGTCAACAAGTCAAAGACAGCCTCGTTCCAATTCTCTGGTGATAGTATAGTGTGTCCCCGGGTCGTTAAAGTCCCAGCGAGATTGAAATAGTGCTTTGGAAATCGTTTATGAGTGAGTGGCACTGAGGACAGTAGCCCAGATGATGAGGAATTGATTTTGCTACTGTTATTTTGGTATTGGTACATAGATATAATATTCACAAAAATCAGATACTCAGATATATGCACGTATTCACAATCAGGATTCACGTAACAGACTGGAAAAGTGGGATTTGGTATTTAACAAACTACAGGGGGTGCTTTTGAAACTTTTGAAACTTGAAATTTAAAAAGAAATTAGAAAATGAAAATGAAATTGTAAAAGTGATTACTTTAATATTATAATATTATTTAATTAATTAAACTATTTAAAATCTAAATTAAAACCTAATTTAAATTAACTAGTAATTATAACTATTACAAATTAAACTAAAAATTTGCAAAAACAATTTCTAAACTTAAATTAGAACTTGAAGAAAGTATAAAAAATAAAAATAAATATTTTTGTCTTTTTATGGTTTTGTTATTAATTAAAAACTATTTAACTTAATTAAACTAATTAAACTATTTTAAATTACTATTAATACTAAATTAACTTAGAAAATTATGATAAAATTGATAAAATTACTTAACCATCACAGGAATCCTAAAAAATTATAAAAACCTCTAAAAATTATGTTTAAGACTATTCCACTAATTAATTACCTTTTAATTAACTTAAGTCTAATTAAAACAATTAAAATAAGAAAAATGGAAAATGAATAGTAGAAATTTAAAATATATTTTCTAAAAGTCTATTATACTATATTAAGGCTAGGAAAAATATAAAATCTAGGTTATGCTTTATAAAAACTAAATATGCTATTTAATACTTAATATTGATTAATAATTAAGAAAACTAAAATTAAATCTAGTAAATACTAAATGATAATATAAAAATCTGAAAATTTTACTAAAAATACTTTACTATATAAGGTAATTAACAAAAATATAAAAATGACAAGTGCTTAACAAAAATTTAAAAATGAAAATTAAAATTAAATTGAATTAAATAGAAATTATCACTTAATTTAAACTTGGTTTTTCTTGGATTTTCTTTTACAACTTTACTTTACTACTGAAAATGAAAAACTTTTGTGAAAACACTTTTGAAAATTGCTTATAAATAAGCAGTAGCACCCCCTTTGGCTTATCAGTTGACTTATGTTGACTGTGTGGGCAAATAAGCTCAAATGGGTGTAGGTGGGGTCCACAATGGTGGAAATGGGCACAAATAAGCTCAACAAACTCAAATAATCCAGAAACAACAAGAATATATCACAAATAAGCTGTTAAGATCAAAATAAGCACTTTGCACAATGAAAATGAACACATAATGGGGACAGATTTTAGGGTGAGTTCCAGGTGGGGTCCACTATGACCTAAGTCAAACCAAGGGTCAATAATTGATCCTTGGTAGGAGGGGGGTTGTCCAAACCAAAAATGAACCTCTGGGGCCCACTAGGTTGGGCTGCAACCACCACCAAAGGTGGTGGTGTGGTGGAGTTCTGCTGGTGCAGGGGAGGGTTTCTTCCCTGCAGCTATGTTCCAGGGCTTGTGGAGCCCACACAAAAATTCTCGAAATTCAAACAAGGGGGGGATCCAAAGCTGAGGTGGTAAAGTTTAACTCTAATAAGTTTCAAATCCCCAATCAAAACACATAAATCACAACAAATCCTACAAATTTTTGATTTTCTGAGCACAAGTAAAATTGACTTTTGAAGAAAACTTGATTCTTTGACTTTGGGGAATTAAGATCTTGAATTACTGACTGATTAAGTGATTTTAAGCTACAATGTGACTAATTCAAGCTACCTTAACTGATTATGAGATGATTTGATGAGATTTTAAATGAAAACTTCTAACAGTTAACTTTTTATACTAGTTAATAGCTAATTTTGACTTTTCTACTTGAAAACTACCAATGTAAGGCCTTAACTACTCTGGTACACCCCCTAAGTAAGAAGTCTAAACAGATATGAGCTTATAAGAATCTCAAGAACAAAACAAGCCAGGTTAATCCAAACACCCTCTTAAGATTGACTGTTACAGGTTTTAAGTGACTAAAAGCTATGAAAGCTTAAGAGCTTGTTCTAAATCAACTTTTAGTGAGTTATTAGATTTAAATGACAGCCTAGAAACAAAGATTAACCATGAACACACAAGTATACCACTTAACTGATTATAACTATTAAACCAAGATTCAAAGTAACTAATGAATTCTAAGTAACAAGTAATGAATGTTAAGCTACAAATCATTCAAACAACAACCAAATAGCATAAGCAAACACAGATTATCAGATCTAAGCAAGAAATCAGAAACTAACTTCTTTTAGAGGAAAATTAGAATGAGCAAAAGCTTACAAACACCTCTAGCATGAACAAGAGGCTTCTCCACAGAAGCCTATCTTTAAATAGGCTTAATCCAATCCAAGCTTTGCTCTTCACTACTCCTCAGTACCTGAAAATTATTCAAAAGCATACACAGTTGACCAAGTTTGACTTTTTTTAGATTTTTGATTTTCTTCTAGTATAACTGAATTTTAAAGTCTCTAAAGCTTTAATAAGCTTATTGGAACTTAAGTTAAGCTAACTCAGTCCATGATACCTGGTACATTTCACAACTAAGCATATTTAGAAATCCTTAAATTTAGAAAATTGAAATTACAAAAGACAGAATTGAAACCTTGATTTTATTACTTGAAAAGATTAAGAGTACATGGAATAACTGCTACAAAGCTTAAAATGGAAAGTTACACTGAAAATGAAAGCTTAATTTTAAAAACGACACTAAAAACTATTAATTAACTACTACTCTTCACTCCTTGCTTTCTTCTCCTTTTATAGCCCATGATTAGGGTTCCCAGCATCCTCCTCATCATTTCCCACCTCTCTCTGGCTTCTTTGGTCCACTCTAAGGGTGCCACGTATTTTGGCGGGAAACTTTGTGCAATTTGATTCTGATACTCAGACAAGGGGTGGTGGCATTTAATGCTTGATGTGAGGTAGGTGTAGGGGTGTGGGTTAGTGGTGATGGGATTGGCAAGTGATGGGTGGTGGAGCAATACCAGGGGTGGTATTCTGGTATTGTGGTGGGAGGGAAAAAGGTGAAGAGGATGGGGTTGACCATGTTTGACCTAGGTCAAAGGTTTGACCCCGGTATTATACTTTGGGGCTTTGGGTGGGCTGAGGTGAAACGGGCCCAAAGATTAGGAAGGTGTGGGCTTGTGGTATGGATTGGACTTGGGTTTGTTTTAGGGGTAATTAGTTTAGGTCCGGTTTGGTTTATGGGATTACACAAGGACTAATTTTGCAATTTAACGAAAGTTGTGGGGTGGGATTTGGCATGTTTCCAAATTGTTTCCAAGGGTGTAATTTGCCAATCCATGAATAGTATAAGGTCCTTTGATGATTTTTCCAATTTATTTTCACCAGGGATTGAAACCGTCAAACTTTCAAACTTCAGGGACCATTTGTGTAATTTTCACCAAACTTTCCACCAAGGACCAATCCTGTCATAAAAGGTTAGTGCAAGGACAAAATTTGTTTTTCTCAAAGTTTTTCATATCTCAGGGACCATTTTTGACAATTTTCAAAGTTCAGGGACTAAACTTGACATTTTGTAAAAGTTTGTACCAAAGGACTATTTGTGTAACTTTTTGATTTATAAGGACCTTTGGTGACTTTTTCAAGTTTTTAGAACAACTAGGGACTAGATTTGACGATTTTTGAAAGTTGGGGGACTGAAACTGCCAATTATGCAAACTTTATGCGTTTTTCATCTGTTTTTGGTATTTTTGCATTTGAAACATGTAAAACACTTTCCTGGGATATTTTCACTATTTTGATTCATTATTGAGTGTTTTTAGATGTTTTGGCAGCTCAGAAATAGTAAAAATGATGAGTATTTACACACTCATCAATATGTTAGTTATATTTATTAATCGCGTATTAACGTTTAATTAAAATAAATATACGTAAAACGTTAAACAAACCAAAAATATTAATATGAATATTCTACGAGTGGTATACTATGCAAATGCTATTATGATGATATGTAGACTATTTATAGTCCGTATGAAGTGTCCCTAATGCACCTGAACCAATACGGTTACGCGAATTTAAGTACTAGTAAACTAAATTTACGATGAAATGAGCAATGCACGTGAATAGTATTTTCTTTCCGGGAATGAATAGTGTTTGGTGAATAGTAAAATTTTTGAACGCTTCTCAGAATATCAAATTGACCTAAAAAACAATGAATAGTAAAATAATGAATAGTGTTTTGATTAATAGTGATTTATGAATAGTAAATTGTCGAAGTTTGGAAAATGGCCTGAAATTACGAGTTGTGACAAAATTCAAAAGAGATGATTGGAGAGGAAATTGTGTATAAGGAGTGTAGTGTTTGTGATGAGGCGAAAAATGAACCACTTTTAGGGGGTCATTTAAGCCCGGAATTGAATTTATTTGATCAAATATTGCCCTAAATCGTTCCTTTTATGATTTTAGGTACTTTGGGAGAGAAATCTTGAAAAGGAAGCAATTCGGACGTTTTTGGAGCATAAAAGTGAAGAAAACGCCAAAGTCCTAAGTTTTCTTGCTGGGAACAGTAGGTGACGGCGTCAAGAATAACATCCTGACGGCGTCAAGAGTAAATTGCATGACTGCCCAGTGCAAACATGACGGCGTCACATGAAGAGCGTCAAGAGTTAAACACGTGACGGCCTGGAAGAAGCTAATACGTGACGGCGTCAGATGTAGATCTAGGCAGTCCGAGGATTCTTTTGGCGGCGAGATGGTCACCTATTTGGTCTTGACACCGTCAGCCTCAGTTTTCTATATATAGTTTTCTAATTTTCATTCATAAAAAAAAGAGAAGTTTTGGAGAAACCCTAAGGCCGAACCTATTACGAATCTTACAGGTTTTTCAAGGGTTTTCAGCCCTTGAACCCTTTCATGTGTAATTAAGATAAGTGTTCTTCTAATTCAATCAATATGTCTATGTGTTGGTTGTCTATATCTTGTGCTTGTCTTAATTCCACCATGCTAGGCTAGATTTATCTTGTGTTTGCTTAGATCTAATAAAACCTAGATGTTGATTATGTGTTGATTACTTGTTTATGGTTGTTTTGGATGAATGATTTCGATGTTAGGCTTAAGAAAACTGGCAGATCTCCAAATGGTAACATGCTTGAACGTCTTAGGAAACATGAACTGATGTGCACTAGGTTTTATTGGTTGTATTTAATGCATGAGTAAATTCTAATGATCCATATTAGGAGCTTCTTAGCCGGCTCGACATAGGAGTGAAGTAGGCACTCATAGGATTGGGGAGTTAAGTGCGCCACCCCATGTATGGTATTAAGGAATACAATCCGTCATCCACGCAACTATAACAAGTAATTAACGTGTAAAAGATATCTAGGGAGTAGTGAAATCTAAGTAAACACAATTTCTCCACTTATTGCTCACAACCTTGGTTTAATTTAGTTTTATTTTCATTTTTAGTATTTTATTTTGATTGCATCTTTAGTATTGGGTTAGTTGACTAGCAACTAATTCCGCCCAAATTCTTCAAACCCGAGATTTTTACTTGCTTTCAAAAAAAATATAAAAATACAAAAATAATCATCCCTCACCTTTAGAACTAGTATTTATGTTTTCTAATCATAGCGACACTATTCCTAGCTGAACGATCAATCCTCCGGTACTTGTCACTATACTATACTACAACGATCAGGTACACTGCCTGGTGGGGGTTGTAAGCTTCTCGAGATCCCTCGAGAGGTAAAGCCTGGTGCAATCCCTACGCATCAAGTTTTTGGCGCCGCAGCCCGGGGAATAGTTATTGTTTAGGTTGAATTTGATTTTTATTAGGTCTACTCATTAGATTCCTATCAAGTGAGATTTTTTCTTTTTACTTTGTAGCTTTCTCGTAGTCTATCTTTTCTTTGTGATTTTGTATGTAATTTGCTTCAAATGGACACTTCACTTAGACTTCTAAGATTGCAATATATGGTTGAGTGGCTAGAACACCAAGAAGTGCAAAATACCTCATTTAGAGACACCTATGAATCATATGAGCCTTCACCTAGGATAGATTCTTATGAACAACCTCCATGTTTAGGATCTCGTTTTAGTGAGGCTAATAGAAAAAGCGACCTAGTTTGCCAAGAAATTATGGATAGAGCCGTATCAATAAACCATAAGTTGGATGAAGCACTAGGTTTGTTATTATCACTACCTAAGGATATAGGTGATCGTGACACATGGAATGATGAGGTAAGTAACATAAGCCCACAAAATACTCAACCATCATTTGAGGCACACACACCGCCCGTGACTTACCCGGAGGAAGTAGAAGAAACTTTAGGAATTCCGATGGAGGTAGAACCCTTGGACCAGGCACCACTTGAGGATATAGGTTTGGACACTTGTAGTGATAACCTTACTCCTAGTTCTAGGGAATTTCCTAGTGTTGATGAACCGGAACCTCAATCTTTACACACCTTTCCATCCTTAGATATATTTCTAGGAGACAAAAGAGGAACCGACCCACCCATCAACCAATATTATCCGGGTAGTTTTAGGATGAAGGAAGCCATTCACTCACCCCCTTCACCTCACGTGGCATATTTCCACCCTAAGGGTGTGTATCGCTACTTTCCACACTTAATCCTAAGTGTAGGGAAAACCTTTCCTATTTCGGTTAAATAAGGGTAGAGTCAGGCTCGTGACTCGAACAAAAACAAGCGCTTCTTGGGAGGCAACCCATGTTTTGTGTTTTTTTATATGTTTGTTTGTTTGTTTGTTTGATTTTATTTGTTTCCATATTGATGAGTGTGTAAATACTCATCATTTTTACCATTTCTGAGCTGCCAAAACATATAAAAACACTCAATATTGAATCAAAATAGTGGAAATATCCCAGGAAAGTGTTTTACATGTTTCAAATGCAAAAATATCAAAAACAGATGAAAAACGCACAAAGTTTGCATAATTGGCAGTTTCAGTCCCCCAACTTTCAAAAGTTATCAAATCTAGTCCCTAGTTGTTCTAAAAACTTGAAAAAGTCACCAAAGGTCCTTTTAAATCAAAAAAGTTACACATTTAGTCCTTTGGTGAAAAGTTTCACAAAATGTCAAGTTTAGTCCCTGAACTTTGAAAATTGTCAAAAATAGTCCCTGGGATATTAAAACTTTGAGAAAAACAAATTTTGTCCTTGCACTAACCTTTTATGACAGGATTGGTCCTTGGTGGAAAGTTTGGTGAAAATTACACAAATGGTCCCTGAAGTTTGAAAGTTTGGCGGTTTTAGTCCCTGGTGAAAATAAATTGGAAAAATCATGCCAGGACCTTATACTATTCATAGATTGGCATAATAGACCCTTGGAAATAATTTGGAAGCATGCCAAGTTCACACCTCCAACTTTGCAAAAATTACAAAAATGGTCCTTGTGTAACATAAAACCAAACCGGATCCTAATAATAATAATACTACTCCAAGTTTAACCCAATCCATCCCCAAGCCCACTTCCTAAGGCCCATTGATACCACAGCCCACCCACACCTAAATAACTAATACCGGGGTCAAATATTTGACTCTGGTCAAATACCGGTCAACCCCCATCCCTTTCCCCTTTTCCCTCTCACCCAGCAATACCACCAAACCACCCCATGGTATTGCAGCTCCACCACCCACCACTTGCAAAGTTATCATCACCTTCCCACCCCCTACACCTAACTAAGCCACCCACAATAAATGCTACCCCCTCCCCTACACGCAATCAGAAACCAATTTGCAAAAGAAGCTTTCCCGCCAAAACACGTGGAGGCTTGAGAGTGGACCAACAAAGCCAGAAAAAGGTGGGAAGTGATCAGAGATGTTCAAGAAACCCTAATCAGGGGCTATAAAAGGCAAAGGATGCAAGATGAAAGACTTGTCTAGTTTTTTAGTTTTATTGTACCCGTTTAAGTGTATTAAGCAATTGTAGTGTAGCTAAGAGCTTTTAAGCATTAGTTTAAGTCAATTCAGTGTACTATTACTCTTTTCAAATTAATATAAACAAGTTTCTTCAATCTTTTTTGTTTATGCAAATTTCAAATTTCAGTTATTAATCTGGATCATAGTCTGCTAGTGTTTGTGTTTCAATGATGGAATCTTAAGCTCACTTAGGATACCAATAAGCTTGTTAAAGCTTTTAGAGACCCTAAGATCCAGTTATACTAGAAGAAAACTAAAAATACAAAAATAGTCAACTTGGTCAACTGTGTATGCTTTTGAATCATTTTCAGGTACTAAGGAGTATTGAAGAGAAAAGCTTGGATTGGATTGAGCCTATCTAAAGATAGGCTTCTGTGGAGAAGCCCCTTGTTCAAGCTAGGGGTTTATTGTAAGCTTTTACTCATTTGAAAATTCCTCTAAAAATTTAGTTAATAGTAGCTTCTGATTTGCTTGCTTGTCTATTACAATTCTGTGTTTGATTTTGTCTTTTGTTTGTTAGTTAAGTAATTTTTAGCTTAAAATTAATAGCTTGTTTGTTAGAATAATTAGTTACTTAAAATTCTAGATTTAACTGTCAAATAATAGTTTAAGTGGTATACTTGTGTTATTGTAGTGGTAATCTGTTTTAAAGTGCTTAAACAAAGTCACCTAGTCATAATCAGTAGTTAGGGATCAAGTTTACACACCTTAGTAACCTTCTGCTTTGAAAAACTCAAATCAGTCCCACATTAAGGGGTGTTTGGATTTGCTGTCATCTCTGGGATCAGGGTTGTTTTTGTTGTTGCTCTTTGTTGAAACACATCACATTAGGTTCTAACAGGTTAAGTGAATCATAAAATCCAGTGTCCCTTTGTAAAAAAGTCAAGTTCACCTTTGATCTCACCATTAGTTGTTCACTGTTAAGATTTAACAATCAAGATCACCCCAAATCAGTTAAAAGGTTGTTAAACTTGTTAGATTTAGTCTCTTTGTAGGTTAATACATCATTATTAATCATCTGAGCTCAAACAAATCTCACCAAAGTCAAACTTGGTGTGTTCTAAAAAAAGTCAAAAGTTCCATCTCAGTTTTTTTTGCAAAAATTCCAAGATTATTTGTGATTTATGTGTTTGGATTGAGAAGCTATAACTTGTTGTAGTTATAATCTATCAGCTGATCTTTAAGTTCCAATACTTGTTTGAATTTTGGGAATTTTTGTGTGGGCTCCACAAGCCTTTGAACTGAGTTGCAGGGAAGAAGTCTTCCCCTGCACCAGCAGACCCCCACCACACCACCAACTTTGGTGGTAGTTGTAGACCACCCCAGTGGGCCCTAGTGGTTCCAATTGGTTTTTCCCAACCCCCCTCCTACCAGGGAGTAAGGATTGACCCTTAGTTTGACCTAGGACCAAGTGGACCCCACCTGGAATCCACCCATAAACCTGTCCCATTTCTGTGTTCAAACTCAATTTGCATAAGTGCTTATTTGGACCTTAACAGCTTATTTGTGATCAATTCTTGTTTTTTTTAGCTTATTCAAGTTTGTTGAGCTTATTTGTACCCATTTCCATCATTGTGGACCCCACCCATAGGCATTTGTGCTTATTTGTGCATTCAGTCAACCAAAGTCAACTGATAAGCAAAAGGGGGTGCTACTGCTTATTTATAAGCTGATTTCAAAAGAGTTTTTACAAAAGTTTTCTATTTTTAGTAGTAAAGTAAGTTTGTAAAAGAAAATCCAAGAAAAACCAATTTAATATTAAGTGATAGTTTCTATTTAATTTAATTTAAATTTTATTTTTCATTTTCAGATTTTAATTAAGTACTTAGTATTTTTATATTTTTGTTAATTACCTCTTATATTAAAGTAAATTCAGTAATTTTCTAGATTTTTATTCTGTCATTTAGTATTTATTAGATTTAATTTTAGTTTTCTTAATTATTAATTAATATTAAGTATTAAATAGCATATTTAGTTTTTATAAATCATAACCTTGTTTTTATATTTTTTATAGCTCTAATATAGTATAATAGACTTTTAGAAAATATATTTTGAATTTCTACTGTTCATTTTCCATTTTTCTTATTTTAATTGTTTAAATTAGATTTTAAGTAATTAAAAGGTAATTAATTAGCGGATTAACCTTAAACATAATTTTTAGAAGTTTTTATAATTTTGTAGGATTCCTGTAATGGTTAAGTAATTTTATAAATTTTCTCATAATTTTCTAAGTTAATTTAGTATTAATATTAATTAAAATTAGTTTAATTAGTTTAATTAAGTTAAATAGTTTTTAATTAATAAAAAATCCACAAAAAGACAAAAATATTTATTTTTATTTTTTATACTTTCTTCAAGTTCTAATTAAGGTTTAGAAAATATTTTTGCTAATTTTTAGGTTAATTTATATAATTTGTCATTTTTAGTTAATTTAAATTAGGTTTTAAATTAGATTTTAAATAGTTTTATTAATTAAATAATATTTAAATAATATTTTAATCATTTTCATTTTCAATTTTATTTTAATTTTGAGTTTCAAAAGTTTCATAAGCACCCCCTGTAGTTTGTTAATTACCAAAACCCACTTTTTCAGCCCGATTGCGTGAATCTTAATTGTGAATTTGTGCATATATCTGAGTATCTGATTTTTGTGAATATTATCTCATTGTACCAATACCAAAATAACAGCAGCAAAATCAATTCCTTATCATCTGGGCTACTGTCCTCAGTGCCACTCACTCATAAACGATTTCAAACGACATCATTTCAATCTCGCTGGGACTTTAACGACCCGGGGACACACTATACTATCACCGGAGTATTGGAACGAGGCTGTCTTTGACTTGTTGACCTTGGTCAATAATATCTGACTGCTTTGGGACCAATCAAAATTTGGTGCCGCTGCCGGGGAGGTTGTTGCGTGTTTTACAAAATCGTTTTAAGTTTAGTGGTTTTCAAAACCCTCCCTGTACAAATTTCACACAAATTTGTAAAAAGTTTTTGTAAAAAAATATAATCATATCAAAAAGTTCATTAACACTTTTCCTAATGTGTTAAAAACACCAAAAAAAATTAAAAAACAACAAAACAAACTGTGAAGTTAAATTACTTCGTTTTCTTTAAGATTACAACCTGAAACAGTTGGTTTAAGGTAAGTTCTGACATTAAATTGCGAACTGAAGAGGAAACCTATTTACTTCCTCCCGCCAGCCTGCGAGTATTCTTAAGGGGACGATTTCGGTTAACGAATCAGTTCCAAAAATATTTCCCAAGTTTTCTGCACACACACCCATAAGCCTAAAGCAGTTTTTCAAGTTAATAAATACACACCCATAATAAGTTCCCAAACTTAAGATTAAAACTTGCCTTTATATCCCTGTGAGTGGTGTACCTTTTTCAAAGAAGCCATTCACTTGTGATTTCTGGTTTAAGTTCACTGTGGTTTTGCCTCGATCTTGTGTTGAAAAATTGTTTTTAGTGCATGCGCACTCGGTCACAAACAAAGAATAAAAAACAGAAAAACGTACCCGAGCTACGCTCTGTTATTGAAGACCCAAAAACCGAAATGGCCGCTGGGCCACCACCACCACTATTACCACCCCCTGACCCTCCCAGGGATGTGCCAGCTCCCGATCTCTGAACGATGGAGGAGCTGTGCCAACCTACCATGCAAGGGCGGGGTGGGCCTATTGCACCACTCACTATTGGGGCTACGGACTTTGGCCTCAAGCATCACATGATCCAACAAGTCCAGAATTCGTGTCAATTTCACGGATTACCGAGTGATGATGCAAACAAGCATCTTGACAAATACCTTACCGTCACCCAAAGCGTGAAACAGCTTGGTGTCACCGATGATGCCCTCCGGCTGTACCTCTTTCCCTATTCTCTCACCCATCATGCCACTGCATGGTTTGACCGACTCCCAAAGAATTCTACTCATACCTTTGATGAGATGGTAACCAAGTTCCTAGCAAAATATTTTCCACCATCAATGGATACCAAGTTACGAAATGATATCAGCAACTTCCGGCAATGTCCCGATGAGTCTCTTTTTGAGGCTTGGGAACGTTATAAGCTAGCTATTGATCGGTGCCCTAACCACAATATGTTGCAAGTTACCATCATAGATACCTTCTATAATGGTCTGAAATTGAGGCACCGGGATGTTCTCAATGCTGCTGCTGGTGGGACCTTTATGAAAAGGCGTCCCGAGGAGTGCTATGACTTGATTGAAAACATGACTGCCCACCATAACTTTTGGGATTCCTCTGCAGAGAGGGATGCGTCATGTAATTCAGTTACTCCTTCATCATCATCTCCTGAAATAATTGCTCTTACCAAAAAGATGGATGATATTTCTACGGCTGTGTTGAGAATGAACCAAACGATGCAAAATCAGGTTCAAAATCAACAAGTGAAAGCCGTGGCCCGAAGTTGTGAAACTTGTGGGGGCCCACATCTGTATTCCGAGTGTCCAGCTACTGCTGACTTTCCTCAAGAGAACGTTTATGCTGCTAACGGTTCCTACAACACGGGGGGAAATTCTTACCAACCGCAAGGGGACCATAATCTCTTAAGCTATCGTTCCAACAATTTTCTCGGACCTCCCGGTTTTAACCAAAATCAAAACCGTAACTCGAATCAGAATTTTAACCAAGGTCAAAGCTCCAATTTCCAAAACCCGAACCAAAATCAAGGCCAGTTTAATCAAAACAATTTTCAAAATGGCAATCAAAACCAAGGTTTTCAAGGAAATTTTCAAAGAAACCAGAATCAAAGGAATTAGAATCAGGGTAATTTCAATCAAAGAAACAATTTTCAGGGTAACAACAATCAAAATCAAGGGAATTTTCAAAACAACCGTGTTCAAAATCCTCCTGTTCAAAATCAAAACATTGTTCCACCCTCGTCTTCCTCCGATGAAGTGCTAAAACAATTCATGAAAGCACAAGAGGAAACGAATCGGTTATTGATCGGCAAGATCTCTGAACTTCAGAAGTCTTTAAATGATCGACCCTCGGGCTCGGGTACACTACCAAGCAACACGATCGCTAACCCGAGGGGCGATGTCAAAGCGATCACTACCCGAAGTGGGGTATTATACAATGGACCCTCGATTCCCTCTACCTCTTCTTCTCCTCCTAAGGTAGCAGAACGTGAACCTGAGGTTACCACGGACACGGTACTTCCTACTAATAACGGAGGTACCAACAACGTCCACCCTCAAGTTGTCCCGGTCCCGGCTCGTAAGCCAAAAGTTGTATTTGATCCTCCTGTGAGTCCTGATGAAATTCCAAAGAATGATCCTAGGCCGTCAATTCCATATCCTTCACGTATGAATGATCAAAAGAACCGCGAAAGAGCTAATCATCAGATGGAAAAGTTTTATCAAAATTTCCAAGAATTACATTTCGATATTAGCTTCGCGGATGCTCTTCTTCTCATGCCTAAGTTTGCTTCTACAATCAAAAATCTGATAAGCAACAAAGAAAAACTCTGTGAGATGGCAAAAACTTCACTCAATGAACATTGCTCAGCAGTGCTCTTGAAAAAGCTTCCCGAAAAGATTGGAGATCCCGGGAAATTTCTCATTCCATGTATTTTCCCTGGGATGGTTGAATGCTTTGCCTTGGCCGATCTTGGCGCAAGCATTAACCTGATGCCTTACTCAGTCTGGAAAAGACTTTCTCTACCTACTCTCACTCCAACTTGCATGACACTCGAGCTTGCAGACCGTACTATATCCCGTCCTCTCGGCATTGCCGAAGATATCTTCGTGAAAGTAGGAAAGTTCCATTTTCCGGCAGATTTCGTGATTGTTGATTTCGATGCTGACCCAAGAGTTCCTCTCATTCTCGGGAGGGGATTCTTAAGAACGGGTTGTGCTTTAATCGATGTATTCGAAGAAGAAATCACTCTACGTGTTGGTGGCGAAGCCATCACATTCAATCTTGATCAGACTTCAAGATACTCCTCCAACTATGATGCTGAAACGGTTAACCGAATTGATATCATCGATGTTGCGTCTGAGGAGTATTCTCAAGAAGTCCTTGGTTTCTCAGCAAGTGGCAGTACCACTCCTTCTACTGATCCTATCATTTCCGACTCTTCCCCTTCACTCACTCCGTTTGAGGGAAGTGACTTCCTTCTGGAAGAGGTCGAGGCTTTTCTTGCTCAAGATAGCTCAATCCCAAGTGGGGTTGATGAAAACTATCTTGACCCGGAGGGGGACATTCTTCTCCTTGAAAGATTGTTAAATGACGATCCTTCACCCTCTCCGTCTCCACAAATACTTCATAAAGCGGAAGTCAAAAATGTTGAAATAACTGAAGACTTTCCCGAGGTTGAGCTCAAGGACTTGCCTCCTCATCTAGAATATGCATTTCTGGAGGGTGATAATAAATTACCCGTCATTATTGCTAAAGACTTGAAAGATGAGGAAAAGGCTGCACTCCTAAAGGTTCTTAAGTCAAACAAGCAAGCAATTGCTTGGAAACTCTCCGACATTAAGGGCATAAGCCCGAACTTTTGTACTCATAAAATCTTAATGGAGGATGACTTTAAGCCAGCAGTGCAACATCAGAGAAAGGTAAATCCCAAAATCCACGAAGTTATCAAACAAGAGGTTTTAAAACTTCTTGATGCGGGATTGATTTATCCTATATCTGACAGTCCTTGGGTTAGCCCAATTCATTGTGTTCCCAAAAAGGGTGGCATTACCGTTGTCACCAACGAGGATAACGAGTTGATTCCAACTCGTTTGGTCACGGGTTGGCGAGTTTGTATTGACTATCGAAAGTTGAATGAAGCCACCCATAAAGACCATTTTCCTCTCCCTTTTATGGACCAAATGCTCGAAAGACTTGCGGGGAATGAATACTACTGCTTCCTCGATGGCTTCTCGGGTTATTTCCAAATCCCTAGGATCAAGAGAAGACTACCTTCACATGCCCCTACGGAACTTTTGCTTACAGACGTATGCCTTTCGGCGTATGTAATGCACCAGGCACGTTCCAGAGGTGCATGATGTCTATCTTTTCCGACATGATCGGGAAAACTATGGAGGTATTCATGGATGACTTTTCAGTCATCAGGGATTCATTCCAGACTTGCCTCTCCCACTTGGAACAGATGCTTAAACGTTGCAAAGAAACGAATCTAAGTCTCAACAGGGAGAAGAGCCACTTTATGGTCAAGGAGGGCATTGTCCTCGGCCATTAAATTTCAAAAGATGGGATTGAGGTTGACAGAGCCAAAATCGATGTCATTGCTAAATTACCTCATCCCACCACCGTAAAAGGTGTTAGGAGCTTTTTGGGTCATGCCGGCTTCTACCGTAGGTTTATCCAAGATTTTTCTAAGATTGCCCGGCCTATGACCCATCTCCTTGAGAAGGATGCTCCTTTCATCTTCTCTCCTGAGTGCATCGAAGCTTTTGAAACATTAAAGAAAAAGCTTACCGAGGCACCGATTCTTGTTGCCCCCGATTGGGACCTACCTTTTGAGCTTATGTGCGATGCTAATGATTTTGCCATAGGTGCGGTCTTGGGGCAACGTAAAGCAAAATACTTTCAGCCTATACACTACGCAAGCAAAACTATGACTGAGGCTCAAGGTCATTACACCACCACTGAAAAAGAACTCCTAGCTGTGGTGTATGCCTTTGAAAAATTCCGGTCATACTTAATCTGGACTAAATGCGTAGTGTACACGGATCACTCGGCTTTGAAATACCTATTTGCAAAACAAGATGCAAAGCCGAGGCTTCTCCGTTGGGTTCTCCTCCTCCAAGAGTTTGATATCATTATCCGTGATAAAAAAGGAGCCGAGAACCTTGCTGCTGATCATCTCTCACGATTAGAAAACCCTCATCAAGATGTGTCCGAGAAACAGGAAATAAATGAAACATTTCCTCTCGAGACACTCAATGCGGTTGCTTTTCGTGGTGACTCTACTACCCCATGGTTTGCCGACTTTGCAAATTACCATGCGGGTAACTTCATCGTGAAGGGGTTGACGTCCCAACAAAAGAAAAAATTCTTCAAAGATGTTAAACATTACTTCTGGGACGACCCCTTCCTCTTCAAAATCTGTGCCGATCAAGTCATCAGGCGATGTGTATACGGACAGGAAGCCACTGATATTCTCAAGGCTTGCCATGCTGGACCCACCGGGGGCCACCATAGTCCTAACTACACCGCCAAAAAGGTGTTTGATTCCGATTTCTATTGGCCCACGATCTATAAGGATGCCCACGAATTAGTCAAAGCTTGTGATGCTTGTCAGCGTCACGGGAATATTTCACAAAAGAACGAAATGCCACAAAATGCCATTCAAGTTTGTGAAATCTTTGACGTCTGGGGCATTGACTTTATGGGGCCATTCCCATCTTCTCGTGGAAACAAGTACATTCTCGTGGCTGTTGACTACTTGTCAAAATGGGTTGAGGCTAAGGCCTTACCCACTAACGATGCCCGAGTTGTTGTGAAATTCTTGAAATCTCTCTTTGCTCGTTTTGGAACTCCACGTGCCATCATTAGTGATCGCGGTACTCACTTTTGCAATGATCAATTTGCAAAAGTCATGCTTAAGTACGGTGTTACTCATCGTCTTTCTACCGCGTATCACCCACAAACAAGTGGGCAGGTGGAGGTTTCCAACCGTGGTATAAAAAGGATTCTTGAGAGGACAGTAGGTGAAAACCGTGCTTCCTGGTCGGATAAACTAGATGATGCACTCTGGGCCTTCCGTACAGCTTACAAAACACCCATCGGGTGTACTCCATACAAGCTTGTATACGGGAAGGCGTGTCATTTACCGATCGAGCTTGAGCACAAAGCCTACTGGGCCTTAAAACATGCAAACTACGACCTTCATAAAGCGGGTGATCACCGTAAGGTTCAAATCAATGAATTAAATGAACTTCGTGATCAAGCCTACGAGAACTCTTTGATCTACAAAGAAAAGACAAAGAAGATTCATGACTCTAAGATTAAGAACCGCGTTTTCAACGTCGGTGACAGAGTCCTTCTTTTCAACTCAAGATTAAAGATCTTCTCGGGGAAATTAAAAACCCGATGGACTGGACCATTCACTATTGCTAAAGTATATCCATACGGGACTGTTGAGTTATCTCAACCCGAAGGTCCCAACTTCAAAGTGAATGGTCATAGATTGAAACATTATTTTGGAGAGGACATACCACCCATGGTTGTCCCGGATCTCCAAACTTTCCCCATGGACCAATGAATTCGGGGATCGAGTCAAGCTAGTGACTCGGTGAACAAAAATTAGCTGCATATATGGGTTTTCACCCGTATTTCTGACTTCTTTCTACTTTCTACCACCCTAGTGTGGGGGAGTGGCCGTCCCCCACCGTTTGAAAAGTAAATATATATATAAGTCTCATTTCAAAAAAAAAAAAAAAAAAAAAAGATTGTATGTACAGATAAATAAAGTGAAAAATACAATATTTCCACATCTAGATTCGAATATTAGCTTTTTCCGTTCAGAGATTCGGCATAATAGCCGGGACTTTGAATATTGAAGACAATATTCAATTCTAGTATGGGGGGGGGGAGGGGGAAATTCTTACGAATTTTATCACAAAACTTTCTAAGTACCCCCATTTTTAGGCCTAAATTTTTCAAAAATTTTTCACTTTATTTCAAAATTTTTGGGGTAATCAGTCCGCCAAAGTCTAAATGACAAATGGATTGGCTAGTCCAGGAGCAAACGGCTCTTGGTAAAGACATCTCAAACTCGTTGATGGCTTGCAATTTGCCAAAAATTGTATGGTTCCTCAACTCCCCATATCCTCATAAGCAAATGAGTTGGCTAGCCGCAAGATTATGGCTTGTGGTAAAGGCCGTGGAAAATCCATAATTGGTAATCAGCTCACCAAGATGTTGACTTAGTCCATCAAGATGCTGGCTAGTCCAGAAGCAAACGGCTTTTGGCAAAGACAAATCAAATCCGTTTACAGCTGGTGGTTTGCTCAAAATCACACGGTTATCAGGTGTGCCACAGTTCTTACACCTGGCTACTCCAGAAGTGATGGCTTTTGGTCAAGAGAATTTCAAATCCATCAGGTTTTTCTCAAAAGATTGCTAGGGACTAGCAATGTTTTAGTGTGGGGGATTGATGAGTGTGTAAATACTCATCATTTTTACCATTTCTAAGCTGCCAAAACATATAAAAACACTCAATATTGAATCAAAATAGTGGAAATATCCCAGGAAAGTGTTTTACATGTTTCAAATGCAAAAATATCAAAAACAGATGAAAAACGCACAAAGTTTGCATAATTGGCAGTTTCAGTCCCCCTACTTTCAAAAGTTGTCAAATCTAGGCCCTAGTTGTTCTAAAAACTTGAAAAAGTCACCAAAGGTCCTTTTAAATCAAAAAAGTTACACATTTAGTCCTTTGGTGAAAAGTTTCACAAAATGTCAAGTTTAGTCCCTGAACTTTGAAAATTGTCAAAAATAGTCCCTGGGATATTAAAACTTTGAGAAAAACAAATTTTGTCCTTGCACTAACCTTTTATGACAGGATTGGTCCTTGGTGGAAAGTTTGGTGAAAATTACACAAATGGTCCCTGAAGTTTGAAAGTTTGGCGGTTTTAGTCCCTGGTGAAAATAAATTGGAAAAATCATGCCAGGACCTTATACTATTCATAGATTGGCATAATAGACCCTTGGAAATAATTTGGAAGCATGCCAAGTTCACACCTCCAACTTTGCAAAAATTACAAAAATGGTCCTTGTGTAACATAAAACCAAACCGGATCCTAATAATAATAATACTACTCCAAGTTTAGCCCAATCCATCCCCAAGCCCACTTCCTTAGGCCCATTGATACCACAGCCCACCCACACCTAAATAACTAATACCGGGGTCAAATATTTGACTCTGGTCAAATACCGGTCAACCCCCATCCCTTTCCCCTTTTCGCTCTCACCCAGCAATACCACCAAACCACCCCATGGGTTATTTTTGTTGTTGCTCTTTGTTGAAACACATCACATTAGGTTCTAACAGGTTAAGTGAATCATAAAATCCAGTGTCCCTTTGTAAAAAAGTCAAGTTCACCTTTGATCTCACCATTAGTTGTTCACTGTTAAGATTTAACAATCAAGATCACCCCAAATCAGTTAAAAGGTTGTTAAACTTGTTAGATTTAGTCTCTTTGTAGGTTAATACATCATTATTAATCATCTGAGCTCAAACAAATCTCACCAAAGTCAAACTTGGTGTGTTCTAAAAAAAAGTCAAAAGTTCCATCTCAGTTTTTTTTGCAAAAATTCCAAGATTATTTGTGATTTATGTGTTTGGATTGAGAAGCTATAACTTGTTGTAGTTATAATCTATCAGCTGATCTTTAAGTTCCAATACTTGTTTGAATTTTGGGAATTTTTGTGTGGGCTCCACAAGCCTTTGAACTGAGTTGCAGGGAAGAAGTCTTCCCCTGCACCAGCAGACCCCCACCACACCACCAACTTTGGTGGTGGTGGTTGTAGACCACCCCAGTGGGCCCTAGTGGTTCCAATTGGTTTTTCCCAACCCCCCTCCTACCAGGGAGTAAGGATTGACCCTTAGTTTGACCTAGGACCAAGTGGACCCCACCTGGAATCCACCCATAAACCTGTCCCATTTTTGTGTTCAAACTCAATTTGCATAAGTGCTTATTTGGACCTTAACAGCTTATTTGTGATCAATTCTTGTTGTTTTTAGCTTATTCAAGTTTGTTGAGCTTATTTGTACCCATTTCCATCATTGTGGACCCCACCCATAGGCATTTGTGCTTATTTGTGCATTCAGTCAACCAAAGTCAACTGATAAGCAAAAGGGGGTGCTACTGCTTATTTATAAGCTGATTTCAAAAGTGTTTTTACAAAAGTTTTCTATTTTTAGTAGTAAAGTAAGTTTGTAAAAGAAAATCCAAGAAAAACCAACTTAATATTAAGTGATAGTTTCTATTTAATTTAATTTAAATTTTATTTTTCATTTTTAGATTTTAATTAAGTACTTAGTATTTTCATATTTTTTTAATTACCTCTTATATTAAAGTAAATTCAGTAATTTTTCTAGATTTTTATTCTGTTATTTAGTATTTATTAGATTTAATTTTAGTTTTCTTAATTATTAATTAATATTAAGTATTAAATAGCATATTTAGTTTTTATAAATCATAACCTTGTTCTTATATTTTTTATAGCTCTAACATAGTATAATAGACGTTTAAAAAATATATTTTGAATTTCTACTGTTCATTTTCCATTTTTCTTATTTTAATTGTTTAAATTAGATTTTAAGTAATTAAAAGGTAATTAATTAGTGGATTAGCCTTAAACATAATTTTTAGAAGTTTTTATAATTTTATAGGATTCCTGTGATGGTTAAGTAATTTTATAAATTTTCTCATAATTTTCTAAGTTAATTTAGTATTAATATTAATTAAAATTAGTTTAATTAGTTTAATTAAGTTAAATAGTTTTTAATTAATAAAAAATCAACAAAAAGACAAAAATATTTATTTTTATTTTTTATACTTTCTTCAAGTTCTAATTAAGGTTTAGAAAATATTTTTGCTAATTTTTAGGTTAATTTATATCATTTGTCATTTTTAGTTAATTTAAATTAGATTTTAAATAGTTTTATTAATTAAATAATATTTAAATAATATTTTAATCATTTTCATAATTTCATTTTCATTTTCAATTTTATTTTAATTTTAAGTTTCAAAAGTTTCATAAGCACCCCCTGTAGTTTGTTAATTACCAAAACCCACTTTTTCAGCCCGATTACTTGAATCTTAATTGTGAATTTGTGCATATATCTGAGTATCTGATTTTTGTGAATATTATCTCATTGTACCAATACCAAAATAACAGTAGCAAAATCAATTCCTTATCATCTGGGCTACTGTCCTCAGTGCCACTCACTCATAAACGATTTCAAACGACACCATTTCAATCTCGCTGGGACTTTAACGACCCGGGGACACACTATACTATCACCGGAGTATTGGAACGAGGCTGTCTTTGACTTGTTGACCTTGGTCAATAATATCTGACTGCTTTGGGACCAATCACATATGCATGTTTTATTTTTGTTGCTTGTGTCTTATGTTTCAAAGTAAATTGTGAAAATGCTTTATTTTGTTTTTAACTTCGTCTTAATTGCATATAAAGGTATTTTGCAAAAGATAAGTGTAAGGGAGATCCAAATTTGTTTATAAGAACAAAATTGAGCATGAACCACAACAATATTAAATGGACATGTGTATTAGTACTTGTTAGAGTCAAATGCTTGTATCGAGTCATAATGATGTTTTGCAGGATTTTCCAGGAAGTAGGACGAAGTTTTTCCAGAAATTTTCCGGAAACTTAACATAAGAATTTCTGCAGGACACTTCTGACGGCGTCATGTGTAAAATTCTGGAAATTTTGCTAGTTTTTTTTATACCGGAGTCTTAAAGTTTTTGTTAATTCTTTAGTTTTATAAACTCCAGGAAATCTGCAAACATTCATTCCACAAGCATTATATCTTTAATAGTTTTGTTTTAATTCCTAAGTCTGGAATTACATCTAGTTGTGAGTTTTCTTTGTTCGGATTGATGCTTTGGGTTTTTGTGATTGTTTTCTCAGGTTTAACAGGTTATGTATGACAAGAAGATGATTTATATTCTGGAAGGGAAGCTTTGATTGTTCATTTTCTTGGAGGAAGATCTAACCTGGCCACCTTATTATCCATACCGAGCGAATCAGGGGAGTATTTGATTTCATTCGTTTTACTTATTTCACTTTTACATTCTTTACATGAACATTGGGGACAATGTTCATCCTAAGTGTAAGGGGAGGGTAAAATGATGATACCTTACAGAGACACTTTCACTTGAGTTTGTTTGTTTGATGGTAGATGTGTAATAAAACTATGAGAAATACTTGTTAGTGTAATTTTAGCGCCAAATTTAAAATTTTTACAACATTTAGGAGTGAAACTTTAGCCATAGCAAGCATCTCATGGATAGGAGATTGTATGACTAGCACATAACCGTATCATTCAGAAAAATTTTCCACCCAAATATGTGAGGTTCGCCTTTAGATTTGATAGGAAAAGTAGTCATTATTAGTGCTTATGAGTGTACCGGTAGCATTTAGATTCTAGAACTTGCGTTAGTCATGCATCCCGAGACCGCTAGTGAGACTACATTCGTGTAGTAGGATTTACTGCATGATAAGAGGCATTAGGATCACCCTTGTGTTAAACCCGTACTATAATTACTTGACCATTTAAGTCACATTACTTGGCTAGTTAAGTCAATTAATTTTTCCCACACCCTTAGCGTTGTACTCATTTTTAGCACACGAAACCCCTAGTACACCCCTCCGAGCCTATCTTTTCGTTTCTAACTTTAAGCATCTTACTTAAAGGAAGACTTTGTTACACCCCACTTAAATGTACACCCAAATCGCCTTAGCCTTCCGTGTATGCACTCATCTTTAGTGCATTATTGTTATTTGTTAAACCCTAAGTTAACTATCTAATTGATTACATGGTTGCTAAGTCGAGTTATATCCTTGTACATATTGTTTTGGGACGATTGGGACTCATGGGTAAAGTACTTATTTTATGGAGTAATGGGGAAGAACATCAATTATTACCCCCATATGTACGTTAATATTAAAAGTACTCCAAGTGTTTTGATTTTCTTAATTCGAGTCATTAGATTAGTTTATTGTAAAGTATGTAAAAATTCAAGTGTAAGGGGAATTTCCATTCCCTATGATGTATTATTTTGGATGGTAGGGTAAGAGTGTATGCAAAAAAATAATAATAAAAAATAAAATAAAAAAAGAGAAAAGAGAAAAAAACATACGGACTACCATCCCGTTTCATTCTATGTTCATTTTATGTTTTTGTTATTTTTCATTTATTAGCTTAAGTCAAGTCTAGTCTTGGCTTAGCAACACCACATTGTACATGTAATTAACCAAGATTGTTAACTCGCCACCAGTAAAGACTACCTTTATCCAACAAAACCGTGTATTTCATATCCCTACACCTAACGTTACAACCCTTTAAAAAGACCTTTTTGATAGTTTATCCTAGGTGCTTACGCCATGTGGTGGAGGTTTGATCCTTTCCCAAGCCTATGGTAATCTATTTTGCTATGACAGGTAGTGAGAGATATCTTCCGTTTCCATATTGTAATTTATACTTTATTACACCCGAGAGATGTGAGTATCTAAACACTATTTGTGAGGTGCTTGTGTATGACCTCCGTGCTTGTCTATTGGTCTTTAGTGGAACGATTATTTGTTGTAATTACTTTTATATTAGTGTTAAATGACCCCTAACTTGTATTTTGAGTAGAATAAAAGCGCATTTGCTTGAGGACAAGCAAATCTCAAGTGTAAGGGTATATGATAAGGCGAAAAATGAACCACTTTCAGGTGGTCATTTAAGCCCGGAATTGAATTTATTTGATCAAATATTGTCCTAAATCGTTCCTTTTGTGATTTTAGGTACTTTGGGAGAGAAATCTGGAAAAGGAAGCAATTCGGACGTTTTTGAAGCATAAAAGTGAAGAAAACGCCAAAGTCTTAATTTTCCTTGCTGGGAACAGTAGGTGACAGCGTCAAGAGTAACATCCTGACGGTGTCAAGAGTAAATTGCATGACGGCCCAGTGCAAACATGACGGCGTCACATGAAGAGCGTCAAGAGTTAAACACGTGACGGCCTGGAAGAAGCTAATACGTGACGGCGTCAGATGTAGATCTAGGCAGTCCGAGGATTCTTTTGGTGGCGAGATGACGGCGTCACCTATTTGGTCTTGACGCCGTCAGCCTCAGTTTTCTATATATAGTTTTCTAATTTTCATTCATAAAAAAAAGAGAAGTTTTGGAGAAACCCTAAGGCCGAACCTATTACGAATTTTACAGGTTTTTCAAGGGTTTTCGGCCCTTGAACCCTTTCATGTGTAATTAAGATAAGTGTTCTTCTAATTCAATCAATATGTCTATGTGTTGGTTGTCTATATCTTGTGCTTGTCTTAATTCCACCATGCTAGGCTAGATTTATCTTGTGTTTGCTTAGATCTAAAGAAACCTAGATGTTGATTATGTGTTGATTACTTGTTTATGGTTGTGTTTGGATGAATGATTTCGATGTTAGGCTTAAGAAAACTGACAGATCTCCAAATGGTAACATGCTTGAACGTCTTAGGAAACATGAACTGATGTGCACTAGGTTTTATTGGTTGTATTTAATGCATGAGTAAATTCTAATGATCCCATGTTAGGAGCTTCTTAGCCGGCTCGACATAGGAGTGAAGTAGGCACTCTTAGGATTGGGGAGTTAAGTGCGCCACCCCATGAATGGTATTAAGGAATACAATCCGTCATCCACGCAACTATAACAAGTAATTAACGTGTAAAAGATATCTAGGGAGTAGTGAAATATAAGTAAACACAATTTCTCCACTTATTGCTCACAACCTTAGTTTAATTTAGTTTTATTTTCATTTTTAGTATTTTATTTTGATTGCATCTTTAGTATTGGGTTAGTTGACTAGCAACTAATTCCGCCCAAATTCTTCAAACCCGAGATTTTTACTTGCTTTCAAAAAAAATATAAAAATACAAAAATAATCATCCCTCACCTTTAGAAATAGTATTTAGGTTTTCTAATCATAGCGACACTATTCCTAGCTGGACGATCAATCCCCCGGTACTTGTCACTATACTATACTACAACGATCAGGTACACTGCCTGGTGGGGGTTGTAAGCTTCTCGAGATCCCTCGAGAGGTAAAGCCTGGTGCAATCCCTACGCATCAGTTTGTACCTACCAAAAATATCTATGGCGTGAGAGCAAAGACACGTCACTTTTTTTAATGCAGGGGTTGCTTCAGTGACTTGTACAGAACTCCATTTTATTAGAATACATAGATAGATATCTAAGAGAAAGCTCCAGCTTCTACTTTTGTTCGCATAACACACTATCACTCGTGAAGATTGTGTATATATTCTTTTATCCAACTAAAGGAAATACAAGTGATCAAAACATTTTAGAAAAATTCCAAGTCCATTAAACCTCAATTTTTCACAGATGACAAAATTTTGATTTTTTATTTAGAAGGTTTTTGAACGTTGACTATTTTTAGAAAGGTCGCATGTTTTTATTCGCTTGGTGGGTATCATCCAATCAGTAGCAACAAGCTAGGAATATTGTCAAATTCACATCTTTCTTTTATAAAAGCACAAATATAAATATGCATCATGCTTATTAAACTCTCCAACAATTAATCGCGTAACAAATGTGCATTGGATGCCGTTTTAGGCTTAGCTAGTAGATTAGTATGAGACTGGAAGTTTACGGGAACTCCGTGGATTACTTTTTGCTTCGTAGTGCATTTTTGGTCAAGAATCTCGATTTTTCTGAAATGAGTTTGGTCCTTAAATTTTGTGTTGTATATTTTGTTTAGAGTAAACTACACCGTTCTTCCTTGTGGTTTGCGTTGACCGACGAGTTTTGTCCTTTGACCGAAAAAAATGCACCGTCCGTCCTTAACTGCGAAACGTTATGTATCGTTGGTCTTTCACTTTAACGGGCATATCTAACACCTGTTAAGTCTCATCATGTGACATCCTCCTCAGGAGGGTATTTTGGTGTTTTTACCACCTCTTTTTTAAAATCATCTCCTTCTTCCTACATCTTCATCCACACACTCTAAACAACAACACTAACAGTTATCACCATCATTATCTCACCACCACCACCATTATCACCATAAACCATCACCTAAACACAAAATCCATTTCCAAATCCCATTTTCTTCCACCATACTCAATATCTATATCCACCCACTCAAAAATATAAATTCAAAAGCATATAATAAACTTAAATACATAAATTCAAAACATATAAACTCAAGAACATATCTTCATCCACCCGGTCAATATCTTTATTATATTCAATTTTTGTTCTTCTATTAATAATCTTACAAAAATTAAAAACAATAACTAATAACAAAATTGTTCAAATTTTTTCTCCTTAAAATGAGAAAAACAACTTCAATGTAAATAACTTTAATCCAAATTAAATCAAATCAAAATCACCCAATTCACACATCATATACCACAATCATAATCTATAGAATCCCCATCATAATCTACAACAAAACCATGTATCTTTGGTGAATATTTGCAGTAATGGACTTTGTGTTTGATGATGGTTTATGGTACTACTTATAAATTAGATGATTTTAATTTGGTTTAAGGTACTACTTATAAATTAGGTGATTTTAATTTGATTTAAATTAGGTCAACGCAAACCACATGGACGAACGGTGTAGTTTACTCTTTTGTTTACTTGGTTCACTGTATTATCCATGGATCAATGTTATCTACTAAAGTATAAATAAATGAGATATGTTCGAATAACTTAAACTAACATAACTCTTTTGTACACTTTTAGGATAATGGAACAATATTAAAACGTAAGTGATTTTTACCTTAATACTTAAATATGACTTTGTTACCATCAGGCATGTAAAATTTTCCACATAGTTTATCTAGTGTTCCAAACTTTTGGAGATGCGTATATACAGATAATGTTTTTACATCATCAAATTTAAAATTATTGAGTGCTTTAGTATTATAGATTGAAATCTACGATTGATATAACTATTGCTTCATCTATGGTCATATCATATAAGTGTCCAAGCAACTCTAAGGATTGCTATAAAGATAAGTCGATAAGATACGTGTTCTTAAAGTGAACAAAGGAATAATTTACCTTTTAATACATCAAGAGTAACGTAAATGATTTGATATGATGCAAGAACGTGAAATCAAATCTTTTAAGATATTTTAATTGGATTAATAAAATAGTTCAATATTATCAAAAAAAAAAAAAAAAAAAAAAAAAAATAGAGTTAACTCGTTAGGCAATGAAAGTCAAAATTGAAACAATTTATCATCTAAATTTCGTTCAACAAATATATATAAAAACTTGTAACGATTTTGTAAAAGTAAAAACAAAACAAATAGATGTAATTAATAAATATTTATCTATTAAAATTTTAATAAGTTAAGCTCACTTAAGTAAAGTTATTAGCTTCATATTTTTTATAATTTTATAAATTTAATATATAACTCCTATAATTTATACCCTTAAAAGATATCATGAAATCCTAAGTAAAATAAATCTTAAAATTAAAGAGTAAGTTATTTTGATATGTAAATAAATATACGAAAATATATACGAACAACTCATGTTATTCATATTTATAGGTTTAAGTAAGAATATCCGAATTGTTCTTTTGTTCTTTTATATACGTACAATAACAACTTATTTCTTCTTTATAAGTATAATTTGTCTGCATACACAAGTTTAATTAAATACACAAAAAATTATTATAAACATTAATATAAATATCAAAATGAAGGCACGATTTCACGGGTTATTGTGCGATGAAAATAAATACACAATATTGTACATATAGCAATGACGCATGTAAATTCTTTTCCTAGTTTAAATAAGGATATCCGAAAAATTTATTTTTCAAATGTCATTATGCATTTATGACTAAAACATGATATCGATTGTAAATTTAGATAATATCAATCTCAACGCTATGTCAATTTGAGGATTAAACATAATGTTTTGAAACCCGGTTGGACCCGGGTGGTTCAACCATTTGAACCGTTCCAGGTAAAAAAAAACAGTTCAATTTAAACTGGGTCAACCCGACGGGTTAGGTCAAAAAACGGGTCAAATTAAACCGGTACAACCCGCCGGGTTTAAAGTGTCCTAGGTCAATCCGGTTTTGATATACATTAAATTGTAACAAACAAAGATGGAACAAACCAGAAATAATTTAATCTACTTCAATACTTTCCAAATGCAATCTTAATTTCAATACTTTTCAAATGCGCTAAAAGATTGATATTTTTTAACATTTCAACATTTAATATTGACTATTTTTATTTTTTAATCTAGTATAGATTTATGTCAAAGCTTACATAAACTTATCTAACTAGATACAAAATAAATAAAGTTACGTATTCCATCTTTTTCTCAGACGATAAACACTAACTATAACACATAAATAAAATAATAATAAACCGTTTTATTTGATCTAATACTCATTTTTTAAGTTTTCTTTATCGCTTTTCGTTATTTCCATGTCACGCTAACAAACACGTACAACATTATCCAATTATAATTTAACACCCATAACCCATGTGAAATTCAACAAATAGCCATCATCCGTGACTACGATAGCGTTGAGCATAATACCCGCAAGTCGAACCGAGCCGAGCCAAACCGAACTGATGAGACCATGTATTTTGGTCCGGTCTTCGATCTATCATTTTTTTGTCATATTTGGTCTTCGGTCCAGTCAAATTCAGTTCGGTCTTATGCGCAACCGGCCATTTTGATTTGTTGGACTAGACCAAACCGACGAATCTGACTGAACTAGAACATTTCGATCCAGTGTTTTAGACAACCGGCTTTCATTAACAAATGGATGAATCACATCTAAATAATCATCTTTATATTACATCACTTTACTGTATTTTCGAGCATCACTTTAAAAGAAAAAAGGAAAAAAAAAAGTTAAAAAGAATATTGTATTTTCAAGTATCATCTAAAAAATGACTAGAGAAAAAAGTAATTTGATTAATTTTAAAATAAAATATTTTATCCTAAAATTAAGCTAAAAGTGTTTGATTGAGAAGTAGGGGTGAGCATCGGTCCAGGATCGGACCGGACCGGACCGACAAGACCGAGGACCGAAATAGCCAAAAAACCAAGACCGAGGACCGGACCGAATGTGGTCGGTCCGGTCCGGTCCGGTCTCGGTCGGTCCGGTCCAACAAGGCCAAATAATCGTTTTGTGGGCCGGTCCGGACCGGACCGACCGGACCGAGGACCGAATTAGCCAAAAATCCAAGACCGAGGACCGGACCGAATGTGGTCGGTCCGGTCCGGTCCGGTTTCGGTCGGTCCTTCGGTCGGTCCGGTCCGTTCGGGTCGTTTGCTCAGCCCTATTGAGAAGTGAGCATACATATAGTTTCCATTTTTTAGACAAGTACACAATAAGAAGGGTGGCAGTGGCCAGCGGTATCACCATCGGCAAGGGCATGTCGGCGGTGAACACCGCCGCCACCTAGCCGGCAAGGCCATCGACATGGTGTGAACGGCAAATATTGCCTCGGAGGTATCCTTGTTTCAAAGCAAAAATGTGACCGTTTGGCATTAATTGTGGAACGTTGGAGGAGCGTATGGGGCCAAAAAAAATAAAAAAATAAAAATCCTATATATATTACACATTTACATTTCATTTTCATACTTCCACATTACATTTCATTTCCAAATTCAAACATAAACACAAACTGTTTTTACACATATACATTGTGAAGCATGGATAGTAGCAAATCAAGAGGTGGTTCAACACAAAAAGATCGTGGACGTGGCTACCGTCCTCGTGTTCGTCCGCAAAGAATAGTGTTGCTGAGTTTATTGGGAACTATACGTCAAAGAAAGCACTAGCGTTGGATGAGGCGATGGCAGAAAAACGTGCAAAGGATCCATTGTCCCAACAGTTGCTGCAGACACAAATCGCAAATGCTAAAGAAAAGGCTATGATTCGGGCACTGAAATTCTACAACGAGCCGCACGAACACATAACCAATCAGGTTATGCGAGATTTCATTATTGCCAAAAAACGTGGGTACGCGGAGACATATGGATGGCCTACGGATTTTTAGATTTAATTATGTATTTTTTTTCCAAGTATTATGTAATGTTATTTTAATTATTAATGAAATATTTATGTTTTAATTAAATTGTTTAATTTAATTTATTAAAGAAAAAAAAAAAGAAAAAAAGTTGGGAGGTATAAAAAAGGCATGGTTGCCACTAAAAAAGGGTTGGGAGGTATGAAAAAAGTATGAATTAGGTGAAATGAGGTGGAATGATATTATTGGTGGATTTGGGAGGTATGGACGATTTCAGAAGCATGACTGAGACTGTCCTAAGTTTCTTTCAAAACTAAAATCTATTGTTTTCCTCACCAATCACAACTCAAACTAGAAGCAATCATCGATAACTTCAAAACTGCACCGATCACCACCACCACCATTTGCACCACCCAAACTGTCTTTTTCCACTAACATCTTAAAATATTACTCCAAGGTTTTATTGGTTGTATTTAATGCATGAGTAAATTCTAATGATCCCATGTTAGGAGCTTCTTAGCCGGCTCGACATAGGAGTGAAGTAGGCACTCATAGGATTGGGGAGTTAAGTGCGCCACCCCATGAACGGTATTAAGGAATACAATCCGTCATCCACGCAACTATAACAAGTAATTAACGTGTAAAAGATATCTAGGGAGTAGTGAAATCTAAGTAAACACAATTTCTCCACTTATTGCTCACAACCTTAGTTTAATTTAGTTTATTTTCATTTTTAGTATTTTATTTTGATTGCATCTTTAGTATTGGGTTAGTTGACTAGCAACTAATTCCGCTCAAATTCTTCAAACCCGAGATTTTTACTTGCTTTCAAAAAAAATATAAAAATACAAAAATAATCATCCCTCACCTTTAGAACTAGTATTTAGGTTTTCTAATCCTAGCGACACTATTCCTAGCTGAACGATCAATCCCCCGGTACTTGTCACTATACTATACTACAACGATCAGGTACACTGCCTGGTGGGGGTTGTAAGCTTTTCGAGATCCCTCGAGAGGTAAAGCCTGGTACAATCCCTACGCATCAAGTTTTTGACGACGCAGCCCGGGGAATAGTTATTGTTTAGGTTGAATTTGATTTTTAGACAAGTAAAATCCATTGTTTTCTGCACCAATTACAACTCAAACTAGAAGCAAGCATCGATAACTTCAAAACAGCACCGATCACCACCACCACCATTTGCACCACCCAAACTGTCTTTTTCCACTAACATCTTAAAATATTACACCAAGATTCCATTTTTATTCCTCAGCATATTTCCATTAACAACCTTATATATATATATATATATATATATATATATATATATATATATATATATATATATATATATATATATATATATATTAAAAAAAAACACACATTACACATTACACACTACACCAATCAAGATTCCAAAAATGTTACTCAAGAACAATCTTTACACCATATCCTCAAAAGGGTATTGTTATATTGCGATAATATTACTGGGTTTAAATTTTCTTGGAGTGAAAGCTAAAGGTGACGGAGATATAGTGACAACACTTGATGGGCCATTTACGCCTGTGACTGTGCCTTTAGATGAAAGCTTTCGTGGGTGTTGGCGTATGTGTCCGAACGGTACACACCCTTCGGACCTTTCTACTCCCTCCGGTAATTAACCCTCCGGATCCTCACCCAGAAGCCGGAGGGTAAAGCACAGCTATCTTATTATCTGAGGACTCCTCTTTTACATAAAGGACAATAGCATTAATCGTGGTCACGCTGCCATCCCAGATTTTCAGGGATTGTGTCACCCACGTGGTCTGACAACCTACCTACTATGTACAGTGTAACACTGTTCGCTCCTTCCCGAGGTAAAGCAGGTAAAGAGGTGGGATAGTATAAATACCCCCACCTCATTTATGTCACACAACAAACACACATATTGCATTTACTCCTAACTACTCCCTTACCCTTCGTATCATTCATACTTACTCTCACACCGGAGGTTGGTCCTGGGTACGTTCCCGGGGCGAGCTTAACGTGTGCTTCTTGTGTGCAGGTCCCTATACTTGTCTGAAGGTCTGATACAAGAAGTACATCCTCACAAGATTTTACCTTAACAAATTGGCGCCATCCGTGGGACACGTTATTCATTCTACCGAAGAACGATGACTGAACCTCCTCCTCCTCCACCCTTCCATACCCCGATTACATCGGCCGGAGGGAGCGGAGTAAACACCAACACAAATAATCCCTTGAATAATTCCCCGAACCTTCAAGAGTTAATTATCGGACAAATGGCATCCTTGACCGACCTGATTAAGATGCATAATGCTCTGGGGGAAAATGTACTCAGGCCGATACGTTTGGATTTTGGAGATGATGGAAATGAGGTCCGAAGAGAAAGGGTGGTCGAAGTGAATGAAGATTTAAGCAAACCGTTCAAAGAAGCATTACGGTCACCATTTACTAGCCGGATTATGGAGTTTGCTGGGGAAAAGTATACAATGCCTCTAAACATGAAGTTTTATGACGGATCCACTGATCCGAATGATCATCTTACCCGGTTCACTGGGGCAGCCAACCAGGGGCAATGGCCGATGCCTACTTGGTGTTTAATGTTTCAACAGACCCTGGACGGAGCGGCCGGAGGGTGGTTTGAGCGTTTAGAACCTGGCAGCATTAATAGCTGGAATGAATTAAGAGAACAATTTTCCGCACGATTTGCCCTTCGAAGAAAATGCACAAAAGACCCTACAGAAATCACCAAGATTGTCAGAAGAGCCCACGAGTCGTTGGCAGACTTTAAAGAAAGATGGACCGACGAGGCCAGCTACATCAGTGGTGTGCCGGAAATCATGCGCATTTCGGCTTTCATGAATGCTCATAGATGTCCAACTTTGGCTAAGAAGTTTTCGGACAGGGTACCTCGTACGGTAACAGAAATGTTTGCAAGGGTGGATGATTTTATCAGGGCAGAGGACGCATACCGGAACACAGAGTTACCCCGGGGGGAGGGATTTGAGTCAAACAGAAGGAGAAGCTTCAAAGATGATAAATACCGGAATGAAAGGAGGAATGAGCCTCGTCACAAAGAGGCGTATCACCCGTATGTGGCCCCTAGAAAAGACTTGAACCGAACTGATCATTATCGTACGGATCGAAGACCAATGGGAGCCTTCAGGGAAGGACAACAGCGTCCTGGTCTAAACGCACTCACAAAACCCCCGAGGGAGATATTGGCCACAGAACGTCATCTGAACCTACCGGCTCCTCGGCCCACCGGCAGTAAACCCTCACGTGAAAACATGGGTAAGTTCTGTGAATATCATAAAGAAGCCGGCCACTTGACCAACCATTGTCGAGAGTTGAAGAAGCAACTAGAAGTGGCATTGGAGTCCGGTAGACTCGATCATTTGTTAAAAGAATGGAAACAGAGAGATACCGGAAGAGACAGGGAACCGATGAGAAATTATGACAAGGCAAAAGATAAAGTGATTAACATGATAAGATGTTCCGGAGGAACAAAACGACGAAGTTATGACCATGAGGAAGTGTGGATGAAAGCTCCAATTACTTTCCCTCCTATCATGACGGAGGATCTATCCGATGAACCCCTCATCATTGAAGGAGACATAAGTGGGTATCTGGTTCGGCGGATATATGTAGACGAGGGGTCTGCGGTGAATGTCATGTATGAACATTGTTTTAACAATCTTAGCAGTGACATCCAAAACAGGCTCAAAGAAACCACCACTTCCCTAGTGGGTTTCTCCGGTGAGACAAACAAACCGTTGGGGAAGATTGAGTTAGAGGTATGCTTCGGTGACCATGGCATGTACCGAAGAGCCATAATGAGCTTCTGCGTCACTAACTCCCCCTCACCGTATAATGTGATATTGGGAAGAACAGGGTTGAAGGAAATAAGGGCTGTACCGTCCACCATACACTCAATGATCAAATTTCCCACTCCCAAGGGAATAGCGACTTTAAGAACTCATCCGTCAATAATATCCGAGTGCCGAAGGTTAGAAGAAAAACAAATAATCGAGAGGCCTCGATCCGAAGAACCTCATGAAATAAAGGGCGGGGAGGACATCACTGTAACAACCGAAGAAATATTGGTTAACCCCGCTTATCCGGAGCAACTGGTAACCATCGGAAAAAACTTTTCCAAAGAGGGTCGCAGAAGTCTTATTGAACTGTTGAGGAAAAACAAAGACGTGTTTGCATGGCAGCCATCAGATATGACGGGAGTGCCTAGATGGTTGATAAAGCATAGGCTAAACGTAAATATGGTAGACACACCGGTGGCACAAAAGAAACGAAGTCTTTCGGCAGAGAAGAATCAAGTGGTGACGAAAGAAGTGGAAGAGTGGATGAGGGCAGGAATAGTCAGACCCGTCAAATATCCAACGTGGATTTCAAATCCGGTTTTAGTGAAGAAGTGTGACGGAAGTTGGAGGATGTGTATCGACTTCAAAAACCTCAATTCCTCATGTCCGAAAGATTACTACCCATTACCGGAGATTGATTGGAAGATAGAGTCAGTGGTAGGCTACAGATACAAATGCTTCCTAGATGCCTACAAAGGGTATCACCAAGTTCAGATGGCCGAAGAAGACGAAGAGAAAACAGCGTTTTACACGGAGCAAGGCACGTATTGTTATACCAAGATGCCCTTTGGTCTCAAGAATGCCGGAGCGACCTACCAACGGTTAGTAGACTCTGCTTTCCAAAGCCAAATAGGAAGAAATCTAGAGGCTTATGTAGATGACATGGTGATCAAAAGCAAGACCGAGAAAGAAATGCTAGCAGATATCTCGGAAACCTTTTATAACCTCCGGCAGATAAACATGAAGTTAAATCCGAAAAAATGTTCCTTTGGGGTGGAAGAAGGGAAATTTCTGGGCTACATTGTAACTTCCGAAGGAATCAGGGCTAACCCAAGGAAAGCCACAGCGATTGCCGAGATGAAGTCTCCATCCACGTTGAAGGAAATGCAAAGCCTAAGTGGAAAGTTAGCAGCTTTGAACCGTTTTTTAGCCAGATCCGCGGAAAAATCTCTCCCGTTCTTTGAAACTTTGAAAAACATCACGAAGGAAAATAAGGATGAGTACAAATGGACGGAGGCGGCAGAAGAAGCATTTCAACTACTGAAACAATTAATCCTAAAACTCTCATTATTAACCACCCCTAAGCCGAAGGAAATCCTATATGTTTACCTAGCTGCATCTGGTCAAGCGATCAGTGCCGTTCTTCTAACTGAGAGGGACGGAAGGCAACTGCCGATTCACTATGTCAGCCGAACACTGCAAGAGGCCGAAAGGAATTACTTGCCTATCGAGAAGTTGGCTTTAGCGCTCTTGCACGCATCTAGGCGACTGAGAAGATATTTCGAAGCGCACCCAATCAGAGTCATAACTGATCAGCCCGTCAAGCAGATTTTAAACAAAGCCGAAGCGTCAGGGAGACTGACTAAATATGCCGTTGAGTTGGGAGCATACGACATAACATACATTCCAAAGAGTTCCGTAAAGGGACAAGTGCTCGCTGACTTCATCTCAGAGATATCAGTTGACCTTAAGGGAAAGACCAATGTGTCACTAGCAAAAGAAGTATGTGATGTATCCAGTTCGGACGAATGGATTCTATATACAGACGGAGCGTCTAGTACGAAGGGTTCAGGAGCAGGGCTAGTCCTAATTGGTCCTGATCAGGTCGAACACACCTATGCTCTCCGGTTAAACTTCGTTAGCACCAATAACGAAGCAGAATACGAGGCACTTCTCGCCGGTCTTCGAATAGCAAGACGGATGAATGTCGAAGCCCTGGATGTCAGAGTGGACTCAAAGCTAGTGGCAAGTCAAATAAATGGAGAGTTTGTGGCATCCAAGGAAAGTATGATACGGTATCTAGCGAAAACAAGAGAACACATCGGACTGTTCAAAAAGTTCAAAATCCGTAATATCCCGAGGTCGCAGAACCAAAAGGCCGATGTATTGAGCAAGCTAGCTTCCGTAGCCTTCAATCATCTCACTAAAGAAGTCTTAGTTGAAGTACTGGAGAAGCCTTCCATGTCAGAAGAAGAAGTTAAAGCTATTGTGGAAGAGGAAAGCGACAATTGGATGACACCAATTATAAAATGTTTGAAAACTGGCATCTGGCCAGAAGACGTTAATGAAGCAAGAACCCTCCGGATGAAAATCCCCCACTATGTCATGGAGGGGGATGTGCTACTCAAAAAGACTTACCTAGGTCCGATGGCACGTTGTGTAGGACCCCTTCAAGCGAATTATATCATTCGGGAGGTTCATGAGGGAGCTTGCGGCATGCACTCCGGTCCAAGAGCGGTTGTGGCAAAACTCATCCGTCAAGGATACTACTGGCCAACCATGCATAAAGATGCTCGGGAAGAAATAAACAAGTGTGACTCCTGTCAGATTCACTCTCCGGTGCCGAAATTGCCCAAAACAACGTTGACTTCCATCATGGCCCCATGGCCTTTCTATGAATGGGGGATGGATGTGCTCGGTCCGCTAACAGAAGCTCCTGGGAAGGTGAAGTTCGTAATTGTAGCAATAGATTACTTTACCAAGTGGATTGAAGCGAAGCCTCTTGCGAAGACGACGGGTAAGGAAGTTAAGAAGTTCGTCTGGGATAACATAGTTTGTCGGTTCGGATTGCCAGCTATCATAGTCACGGACAATGGCACAAACTTCGTGAATGATCCTTTCAAGAGCTGGTGTGCAAAACTAAAAATCAAACAAATAAACACGGCCGTTGCGCATCCTCAAGCAAATGGTTTAGTCGAAAGGGCTAACGGAAGTCTCATGCACGGTATAAAAACAAGGCTAGGCAGAGCAAAGGCCGGATGGGTCGATGAGCTACCCAACGTCTTATGGGCATACAGAACTTCTTTGAAAACAAGCAACGGAGAAACGCCATACAGCCTAACGTACGGAAGTGAAGCCGTTATACCCGCCGAAATTGGAATGCCCACGTACCGTACTATGACGTTCAATCCGGATGACAATGAAGAAGAGCAACGCCTGAACTTAGACCTGCTACAGGAAAGGAGGGAAATGGCTGCTATTCGGGAAGCCAAGTACAAGGCAAAGATTGAGCAATACTACAATCAGAGGGTCCGTCCGGTCTCATTCAAAGTGGGCGACTTCGTCTATAGAAGGAACGAAGCTAGCAGAGTGGAAAACCAGGGAAAGTTAGGCCCAAATTGGGAAGGCCCTTACCGAATAGTAGAAGCGTATCACAATGGGTCATACAAACTGGAAACACCGGAAGGCCGAAGCATCCCTCGAACATGGCACGCTATCAACCTCCGGAATTGTTTCCGATAAATGTACTATGTAATAGCTTTGCTCTGGTAGTAATCTATACTTCTCCACATCTGGAGAAGAATTTTCCCATCCATCTAATATGTTCATAAATCAAACGGTTCGTTATCTTACACCGTTATGATTCACATTTAAAACCTAACGGTTCGTTATTTTACACCGTCATGATTAAATCATATTAAAATCAAACGGTTCGTTATATTACACCGTTATGGTTAAGAATCTATTACCTAACGGGTCGTTACTTTACACCGTTGTGGTTGAGAACTCATTATCTAACGGTTCGTTATATTACACCGTTATGATCCAACTTATATTAAAAACCAAACGGATCATTACTTTACACCGTTATGGTTAAGAATCTATTACCTAACGGGTCGTTACTTTACACCGTTGTGGTTGAGAACTCATTATCTAACGGTTCGTTATATTACACCGTTATGATCCAACTTATATTAAAAACCAAACGGATCGTTACTTTACACCGTTATGGTTAAGAATCTATTACCTAACGGGTCGTTACTTTACACCGTTGTGGTTGAGAACTCATTATCTAACGGTTCGTTATATTACACCGTTATGATCAACTTATATTTAAAACCAAACGGTTCGTTACTTTACACCGTTGTGGTTAATAACTCATTATCTGACGGTTCGTTATACTACACCGTTATGATCAAATTATATTTAAAACCAAACGGTTCGTTACTTTACACCGTTGTGGTTACGATAACTTGTTGTCAAACGGTTCGTTCTCTCACACTGTAGTGATCAAAGTAAAATACAAAGTTTGTTATATCTCACAGAAGTAATTAAACTATATTATAATCGAACGGACGATTATCCAACGGATCATTAACATTGCAATATTAACCCAATGTACCACCATTTTATATACGTTTACAGAACCACAAGGAAAAATGTTGGAAGAAAGCAATTCGTCAAAAGCATACAGAATGTTATTACACTTAAACATAAAATGGTTCGGTAAATAGCTTGCATCCAACAAAAACATCTTGATGCTACTGATTCTTCGGTTCAGAGGGGCCTGCGGCAGTCTTTTCAGGAATAACTGAGCCTTCCGGTAACAAATTCATCAGGTCACCTAAAGGAAGGCGGTAAGACTCAGCAACCTTCTTGACATACGGATACTCGGCATCAAAGATCTTATTAAACTCAGCCTTCCATAGGGAAGGGGCCTCTCGGTTGAGGTTTTTCACTTGCCCAAGTATCCTCTCGACATCCTCCGCATCCCGAGCAACCTTCACCCCATCTTTAAAATCGGCTTTCACGCCGTCAACAAACCCAGCTGTATAAGAAAGGCTATACACCTTCCCCATACTTTTCTTATACTCTCGGCTCTGGAACAACCGACGGCAAACCACGGGGAGAAGCTCTTTAACTGCATTGTGACGCACAACCTCCGACTGAGCAACCCTTGCAGTTAGTTGTTTGTTCTGATCTTGCAACTGGCTACACTCAGAAGTTTTGCTACACAACTGCCCTTCCAACTCCTTGATCCGAGCAGCTTGGGATGAGGCTGTAGACCGCCATTCATTTTTATCCCTCTCCATTTCCTCTAGCTGCTCAACAAGACCATCCTGACGAGTAGACGCTGCACTTACCTCATCCTCTAGAGCACGGAACTCTTTGAGCAGCTTATCAAAGCTTTGAGCCTTGGCATCACGCTCCTCCTCGGCCTCCTTCAGCCTACCGGACAAATCAACACAACCGTCATGAACCTCCGTCAATTCTCTGAAGTCTTGGTTCAATTGGCTGAAGCGTCCCAAAAGCTCAGCTTGAATGATAATGCCCGATCCAATGTTAATATAAGCTTGACGGACCAGATGATTGTTGGTAAGTCCGGAGACAGCCTCTCGTTCAGCAGGAGTGGCTAGGTGATCCATCATCTCTCGGCATGCTCTGAAAGAGTTCATGCGAACATTATCTCGGAGGGTCCACCCAGGAACAAAGTACCCTCCGGTACCATCAGAATTACCTGTAAAGGAACAGTTAGAACATACAATAATTGACGAATGAAACAATATAAATCGACAAGTATATAAGAAGTATACCGGGTTGCAGGGGAGGAGTGATCTCTGAGGGCTCATGAGAACGGGAAGCATGGCGCTCAGAATGAGCCGTATGAGCAGAAGCATCTGTGATATAAAAGAAAAAATATCTAATGACGATAAAGGGGCGAAGGGAGGAAGAAGAGAAGAAGAAAATATAAAAACAAACAGTTGGACATTTACTTACCGGGGGAGGGAGGTTTTGAGAAACCCTCAAGATTCTCCTCATCATTGCGTCCGCCACCCTCGGCCAAATCATCCTTCGGATTCTCCCCAGCAGGTGGAATATTTTGTGCTTTGGGGATAGGAGGATCTCTACTACCAGCTCCCACGTTAGGCTGCGGCTCGGCCTGGTTCAACGGAGTGACATCTAGTGTCTTATCTCCGGAAGAAACAACCTCCTCTTCCAAAATCTTTCTCCTATGTTTGGTAGCACCCTTCGGGTTGTCGGCAACCTTCCTCTTCGGGGCAGCAATCTTCTCCCTTTGTTTTCTCTCCTTTTCCTCCCGAGCGGCGATCACATCGTCATCAGCAACTTCAACCACCTTCTGCAAATTACTCTTGGCAGGAACCTTCTTCTCGGGAGAGAGTGGTTTAGTTGTTTTTTCCGGACGAACATGATCGTCGGCTAAGGGATCTCCCTTGCTAACAACAGACCCCTCCAAGTCCGGAAGCTCCAAGTACTCAGACATGGTTATAACTGCAAAAGAGTAGACAAATAAGCACAAGTCAAGAAAAGGGAGAAAGATATGTGAGAAATAAAATAAATCATTACCATGCCCCTCGGCATTCCTTATAACCAATTTATGCCCGGTGATACGGAAGACATTGCAAAGCCCATATTCATACAAAAGGCTGGATGGCGTCTTCCGAAGAAGAATCGTCTTTGCGGCAATTTTCCGGGCATCCCTCAAAGAGTAATCTTCCGGAAACCTATCTGAGATCTTGGAGTCTTTGTGCCTCCAAGGCATGGCATACGGAATTGCCCTACGGTCTATAAAAAAGAAGAAATCCTTCCAAAACTTCAAACCCGTAAGCAGTTCATCAAAACACTTCATAGCCCTCTTGCCGGTTCGGCTCTCAAAAGAAAACCAGTGGCCTTGCTTGCATAATCGGTAGAAAACCCTAAAGAGAGGGACGGTGGGCACAACGCCTAGACTATAACACCGAACCTCAAAGAGAGTGACCCTATTCAGACCTATGGGAACCAACTGAGAAATATGTACCCTAAAATAACCTATCACGGCTAGAAGGAAGGAGGAAAAAGGAATTCTAACCCCTCCCAGCTTAACTTGCTGGATATATATACCTATTTTGCTATCCGGCAACTCATTCATGGTAAATCCATCTGGAGGAACCATGGGATGCAAATCACTCGGAATGCCATACTCTGTACAAAACTTATCTAATGTATGCTGAGATAGTTTAGAAGGATGGAGGTGCATATCAAACTTACCTACCGGCTTTGCCCTACTTGTTGACGGACCTTCGTCCGGTATATTCATCTCGGCAGGCTCGCTACCAGCCATTTCAAGGAAGGAATACCGAGGGATGTTTATACGAAAAAGAAAACTACAAGATAAAGAGTAACGCACCTCGATGAAAACTTGGCAAAAGTAATATAAACGCTCCGGTAATAATGATACACAAAGGTAATTAATGAAACGGCAAGTGAAAAATGAAAAATACAAGGGCGCTATTTATAGGGGCAAACCTTGAGAAACGTGAACGTCGTGTCGAACAGTGCATCATGACGTGGCATCACATGGACCGTTCGATACCTGCAAGAGAGGTTAGTGGCATCCAGCTGTATGCGAATAATAATATTATTTTAATAGGCCCATGGGCCGCTCGGGTTCTAAAGCCCGATATGAGCCCGCAATGCTAAAAGTGATTCGGACTTTCAAGTATTGAACCATCGGTCTACAACCAATACTCCAATACTGGGGGGGACATGTTGGCGTATGTGTCCGAACGGTACACACCCTTCGGACCTTTCTACTCCCTCCGGTAATTAACCCTCCGGATCCTCACCCAGAAGCCGGAGGGTAAAGCACAGCTATCTTATTATCTGAGGACTCCTCTTTTACATAAAGGACAATAGCATTAATCGTGGTCACGCTGCCATCCCAGATTTTCAGGGATTGTGTCACCCACGTGGTCTGACAACCTACCTACTATGTACAGTGTAACACTGTTCGCTCCTTCCCGAGGTAAAGCAGGTAAAGAGGTGGGATAGTATAAATACCCCCACCTCATTTATGTCACACAACAAACACACATATTGCATTTACTCCTAACTACTCCCTTACCCTTCGTATCATTCATACTTACTCTCACACCGGAGGTTGGTCCTGGGTACGTTCCCGGGGCGAGCTTAACGTGTGCTTCTTGTGTGCAGGTCCCTATACTTGTCTGAAGGTCTGATACAAGAAGTACATCCTCACAAGATTTTACCTTAACAGTGGGCATATATTATCACTCTCCGAATGAGATGTCAAACATCCCGTTGGACCGACAATGACAACATTCCAACTAGTACCACAATAAGTATAGCAAATGTCTGTTTGTGCTACTTTCGGAGATGCAACTTATGCTAACTTGTATCTAACAAATGGAACTGGTTCGGATTGTTATTCTTGTTCGTTTGAAAATACTCCTATTCATGAGACCTATCAACCGCGTTGGGATTATTAGGGGAGGTAAAAAGTTTGAATCTTGTATCAGATCTTTCTGTAAGGGTGTTTGGGTATGCGTTTTTTTGGGTAAAAAGTTTTTACATCCGGTTAATATGTTTGGGTATGTGTTTTGAAGCTTATTATCTGATTATTGTGACTGTAACTTCCATTTGCAAATACTCCGTAACTAATTATCTAGAGTCACCTATTTACCCCTTATAGCTTGATTTTTTTGAATGATTTTCACTTTCATTTCACAAACATTCTACTTGTTTTCTACTTTCGTTACTTTCAAAACACACAAACACCTCCTAAGTCATATGTTTTTGGCTTGAACATATTGATTAACAGAATTGAGCTAAAATTTTCAGGGATATGTAGAGATTAACATCTAAAATACCGAGAATGGCAATAGAAGGTAACCACGAAATCGAAGAACAAGTTGAAAGTACAACATTTGCAGCTTATAGTGCATGATTCGCGTTTCCATCTGAAGAACAAGTTGAAAGTACTATTCTTTTAATGCCGGAGGCATACACTTTCTAATGCTTGGTGGCTACACTGCTTATGATAAATCATGTAATAATCAATCTGGTTAACACTCATAAACTTTTGGTTTTTCCTTATAGTTAAGGGGTTGTGACACGTTTTTGTGATTGTTTCATACAGCGGATCAGTAAAAGTGGTTGCAGAGGGATTTAGAGAAAGTTGACCGGGATGTGACACCATGGCTTGTTGGAGTTTGGCATCTGCCATGGTATAACACCTATGTGTCCCATTACAAAGAAGTCGAATGCATGAGGGTCGCTATGGAAGAACTATTGTACAATGCTGGTGTCGACATAATTTTCAATGGTCATGTAAGTGTTTCTAATCGTTATTTTAGAGGTGGTAGTTTCGACCCATTGGTTAAACTGTGTTGCTTTCAGTCTCAAATGGGTCAAATAAGAAAATTACCAAACCGTCAACGGGTCAATTGGAACCAATTAGTCAAACAAATTTTTAAAAAATGGGTGAAACTTTTTTCTTCCATGAACCTGTTTTGACCTTTTACCCAACTCGCCCTTCGTCCCACATATACTTTCTATGATAAAGGAAATGGAAAGCAAATTTTAAAGGGTGCGAGTGTTTGACCATGTACTCTTGGAAATGAGAGATCAAATAGAGTATATAACTACATATTAGATCCGTGCGGTCCAGGGGCACATTACAATAGGCGACGGTGGAAACCGAGAAAAAATGGCAGTTGAACATGCCGACGAACCCGGCAACTGCCCAGAACCATCAACCACACCAGACTCATTCATGGGTGGAGTAGCTTTGGGCATGGAATACTTGAGGTAAAGAACTAGACACATGCATTATGGAGTAGCTTTGAGCATCTCCATATTCATCATTTTTATCAGGTCTTTGTTCGCGTTCCCTAACGGCTACAATGATGTTTTTACTTTTGCAGATACAAAGGTGGGAGCGGATTAAATGCAAGCCAAACAGTCCTCAGATAATACACAAGATGCATGTGAAGCTTGGTGACACAATTAAAGTGATAGTAGGGCGTGACAAGGGTAAAATTGGTGAGCTAAAGATTGTCAAGCATAATACCACTGTTATAGTCAACGAAATTAATTTGAAGACCAAACATGTGAAGAGCAAAGAAGAGAGCGAATCAGGGCAGATATTCAAGGTTCTAACTTTATTCTCTTTTAAATCTATACATACAAAAACAAAAAAAAAAAAAAAAAAAAAAAAAAAAAAAAAAAAACCTTCAACCCTTGAATGATAAAACGGTTAAAAAAAGGTTGATATGATTTGGCGTTTAATGATTAAAAAAGGTCAAAATGAGCAGAGGGAGTTGTGGCAGGTGGGTCGCGGATAATAACAGATAGTTTCTGAAAGTTGGTCAAAATGGACCGGATTTGGTAGTATGTGGAAACATGGACCATACTGAGTACTTTAGTCGAGGTAATCCCACAAAATTAACCTGGTAAAACTTGCACAAATATGATTAAAATTCGACGAACCGCGTGACCTGGGTATAACTGATAGACTGTTTTAGCACGCGATTATGTGCGTTTAGGCAATACATGATTTCACCTGTTTATGAATTGCTTATAACTTTAATGTCCAGTATTTTACTTTGTTAATTGTGTTATAAGCTCTGTTAAGATATACAGAGCATGACTGCACCTATTTAATCTCACTTCTACAGTATTCTGTAAGTCGTTAGTCCGGCTAGCCGGCTAGGAATTGATTGCTTATCTTTAGGTTATAATGTCCACTATGTTAGTTACGCTAAATGAAGGAACTGAAGTGTTTACTGCAAGGAACAAGGTAACTTTTAACCAATTAACCGGATTCTATGCAGTGCTTATTTAAATCGATTTAAAACATTTTTTTGCCTAAAAAAACATTTTTTTGCCTAAAAAAACATTTTTTTTTAACAAGTGTGGAGCTGCGTATAACATGATTGAGATAGTTATATGTTTTGATAATAATATAGTTTTTTCTATAAAATATATTACTTGGTTTTATGCGTCAGAATATACACTTATAACTTTATCTTATTTATTTTTTATTTATCGTACTAGGATATGACTGGTCCTGTTTTTAGTAAACTTGAGTTGGTTCAGTGGGTTGTTTCAGAGAGTTGCTTCAGTTTGTAGGTTCAGTCAGTTGGTTCAGTGTGAGTTGGCTTAATGGGTAGGTTCAGGGGGTCTGTTCAAGGGTATGTAGGCTTAGTGGGTGGGTTCAGTGGGTAGGTTTGGTTGGTGCATCGACAAGACGATAACTGAAATCTTCAACTACATTAATTGTTTAATTAGTGGACATTTATCCGTTACTCATATTTTTAACTACATGGATTGTTTCAGGTTTGACCTATATTTCAGCAAAAAAACCATTTGGTGGTGAGTACACAGTATTTGCTGATCTGGAAGAGTGCATAAGGTTCATTGCTAATTTTACATTTTCCATTGAAGACGTTGCTTTTGTTGTTGCACAAATAAAGAGTGTTTGGATCAGGTTATAACAGAAAGGAGTGTTTGGATTAGGTTATAACAGCAACGACATGTATTTAAAGTGGGTAGCAAGGATGCAAATGTATATATCAAGTCGCTGTATAAATGAAGCACGTTTAAACCAGGTGTACACTTAATATGTATATCAATGTTAGGACCAGGCTATTATAAAGTTAAGAATAAGGTGTATTTGGCCTTTGGATCAGGTCGATGCTGAAACGAGTAGTGTTTTTTACTGAATTTATATATATCAGGTCATTGCATAAATGAGGAGAACACGTCTAGCCATACATCAAAAGTTTGAAACTACTACTTCAACAATGTGTCTATTGGCTTCTAGAACTAAAATAAATTAGGAACAGATTTAGTTGAGGTGATTTTGTATTGATTTTTTGTATATATGTATTATAGTTGGAACATGCCAACTGATTAAGCAGGTGGTGTGAATTATCGCTTTCAATTTGAGTGTACTATAAATGTTTCAATGGATAGTGAATAATGGGAAATGGGCCAGTTCATACTACACGATCCATACTTTAACATGTTTTTATGTTCAATAAGTTATTAGTGTATATCGTTGACTGATTTTTACTTTTATATACAAATGATTTCTCTTAAATGTGTTCGACTTCAAAACTGCAACATGATTCTACGCAAAAAAAAGAAATTGAGTTTTGTTTTATTGGAAACATCTATATCATAAATAGGGGTGGAAATGAGCCGAGCCGCTCGTGAAAAGCTCGGGATCGGATCGGTAAAAAGCTCGAACGAGTCGAGCCTAAACGAGCTCGAGCCCGAGCTCGAGCCTAAGTTGCAGCTCGTTTATTAATCGAGCTCGAGCTCGAGCTTTACATAAAAAGCTCGTTTGGGCTCGCGAGCCTAAACGAGCCTAAACAAAAATATGATATTTTAACTTATATACGAACCGAGCTCGAGCTTATTAACAAGCTCAATAAAGATATATTACGAGCCGAGCTCGAGCTCGAGCCAAGCTTTAACTTTTCATGGCCAAATCGAATAAACGAGCCGAGCTCGAGCCGAGCCCGAGCCTATATAATATTCCACGAGCCGAGCTCGAGCTTAAAGTTTAAGGCTCGAAACGAGCCGAGCTCGAGCTCGAGCCTTTTAAAACTTAAACGAGCCGAGCTCGAGCTCTGGCAGGCTCGAGCTCGGCTCGGCTCGTTTCCACCCCTAATCATAAAGGATGCATTACTTTTCAATGTTTTGTGGTTTTGTCAAATATCAACTTTTGAATTTTGTTAAAGTTTTCCAGTTTAAACATATTTTAGTTCGTAAAAATGCTAAGTTATATGATATCAAACTGCTCCAATGCAACGCACGAGTATAATGCTAGTTTATGTTTGACAAAAGCAACCCATAACCGGATCCCTTTTTAACCCCCCTTCACCAACATGCAAACTCTTCACCCTTCGCAAACAGTAGCATACATACCCTAACTCTCATGCTGATGCTGATTATTCAGGACTACTTCCTTATCCGTATTTAATCATATAAGCAATTTTGAAAGATATTTTAAATGCCCAAAAAAACTGCTTAAATGCACTGTAACACGACAACCAAACACGCAATTTAAAAAAATGTCGCTAGTACCAAATACTATAATTATGAAATCTGACGTTTCCTTATGAAATATCAGTTGTGTTTGAAATAATTGTACTAGTACTACCTTTATGAGCTAATGAAATGATGTTTCTTTGTGATGTTTCCTTATAAAAATCTGACGTTTCCTTTTGAAATGGGGTAGGTTATTCTCACGGGCCCTATTTCTATTAACCGAACCCTCTCTAAAAGGGGTAGCTCACTTTTTTTTTTTTTTTTTTTTTTCCTTATTTTGTCGTTTTTTTTTTTTTTTTTTTTTTTTTTTTTTTTTTTTAAATGTTTGGTATAGTATATATATTTGGTATAGTATATATTTTTTGTAATGTTTTTTTTGTTTTATTTGTTACGTTTATATAATTAACGTCCAATGCGTTTTTATTTAATTAATAACAATAACAAATAGCACGTTAAACGTTACCACATTAAACGACTATGACAACAAATGTTATTATTCAAATTTACAAAATTATATTAAAAATTTACAACTTTTATTTTTTTTACAAAAAAATTTCAACTTTTATTATTTTTAACAAAATATTTTTTTTAAAAAACTTTTATAACATTTATTAAAAAAAATTAAAAATTTACAACTTTTAAAAAAATTTAAAAAAACTTGTATAACATTTATTAAAAACAAAAAAAAAATAAAAATAAAAAATAAAAAATAAAAAAATAAAAATAAAAATGTGGCCGCATATTTTGACCAAAAAGAAAGGGGGTAGGGGCTAGTGGGGGACAAAAAAGAAAGATGGCAGTGGGGCTAGGGGTAGGGACGGCTCTAGAGCCCGCCCGGTTAACAACACCCTTTGAAATGATGTTAATGTCAGTTGTGTTTTATTTGTACTACCTTTTTGAGCTTATGAAATGACGTGTCCTTATAAAAATCTGACGTTTCATCTACTCAGTACTATATCTTCCCCTTCTTTTTCACTAATCATTTTATCTTGTTCTTCCTTCCCATCATGTTTTCATATCATGTTCATCATCTCCTAAGTCATATGTTTTTGGTTTGAACATATTGATTAACAGAATTGAGCTAAAATTTTCAGGTATATGCAGAGATTAACATCTAAAATACCGATAATGGCAATAGAAGGTCACCACGAAATGGAAGAACAAGTTGAAAGCATAACATTTGCAGCTTATAGTGCACGATTCGCGTTTCCATCTGAAGAAAGTGGTTCAAAATCCACCATGTACTATTCTTTTAATGCTGGAGGCATACACTTTCTAATGCTTGGTGGCTACACTGCTTATGATAAATCATGTAATAATCAATCTGGTTGACACTTATAAACTTTTGGCTTTTACTTATAGTTAAGGGGTTATGACACGTTTTTGTGATTGTTTCATGCAGCGGATCAGTACAAGTGGTTGCAGAGGGATTTAGAGAAAGTTGACCGGGAGGTGACACCATGGCTTGTTGGAGTTTGACATCCGCCATGGTATAACACCTATGTGTCCCATTACAAAGAAGTCGAATGCATGAGGGTCGCTATGGAAGAACTATTGTACAATGCTGGTGTCGACATAATTTTCAATGGTCATGTAAGTGTTTCTAATCGTTATTTTAGAGGTGGTAGTTTCGACCCATTGGTTAAATAAGAAAATTACCAAACCGTCAACGGGTCAATTGGAACCAATTAGTCAAACAAATTTAAAAAAAATGGGTGAAAACTTTTTTCTTCCATGAACCTGTTTTGACCTTTTACCCAACTCGCCCATCGTCCCACATATACTTTCTATGATAAAGGAAATGGAAAGCAAATTTTAAAGGGTGCGAGTGTTTGACCATGACTCTTGGAAATGTTGCAGGTTCATGCTTACGAATTATGAGAGATCAAATAGAGTATATAACTACACATTAGATCCGTGCGGTCCAGGGGTACATAACAATAGGCGATGGTGGAAACCGAGAAAAAATGGCAGTTGAACATGCCAACGAACCCGGCAACTGCCCAGAAACATCAACCACACCAGACTCATTCATGGGTGGAGACAGTGGAGTAGCTTTGGGCATGGAATACTTGAGGTAAAGAACGAGACACATGCATTATGGAGTAACTTTGGGCATCTCCATATTCATCATTTTTATCGGGTCTTTGTTCACGTTCCCTAACGGCTACAATGATGTTTTTACTTTTGCAAATACAAAGGTGGGAGCGGATTAAATGCAAGCCAAACAGTCCTCAGATAATACACAAGATGCATGTGAAGCTTGGTGACACAATTAAAGTGATAGCAGGGCGTGACAAGGGTAAAATTGGTGAGATAACAAAGATTGTCAAGCATAGAAGACCAAACATGTGAAGAGCAAAGAAGAGAGCGAATCAGGGCAGATATTCAAGGTTCTAACTTTATTCTCTTTTAAATCTATACATACAAAAAAAACCTCAACCCTTGAATGATAAAACGGTTAATGACAGATAGTTTCTGAAAGTTGGTCAAAATGGACCGGATTTGGTAGTATGTGGAAACATGGACCATACTGAGTACTTTAGTCGAGGTAATCCCACAAAATTAATCTGGTAAAACTTGCACAAATATGATTAAAATTCGACGAACCGCACGACCCTGGGTATAACTGATAGACTGTTTTAGCACGCGATTATGTGCGTTTAGGCAATACATGATTTCACCTGTTTATGAATTGCTTAGAACTTTAATGTCCAGTATTTTACTTTGTTTATGACTGCACCTATTTAATCTATAGGTTAGCCGGCTAGGAATTGATTGCTTATCTTTAGGTTATAATGTCCACTATGTTAGTTACACTAGATGAAGGAACTGAAGTGTTTACTGCAAGGAACAAGGTAACTTTTAACCAATTAACCGGATTCTATGCAGTGCTTATTTAAATCGATTTAAGACATTTTTTTGCCTAAAAAATTTTTTTTTTAACAAGTGTGGAGCTGCGTATAACATGATTGAGATAGTTATATGTTTTGATAATAATATAGTTTTTTTTTTTTTTTTTTTTTTTTTTTTTAAATATATATATATTACTTGGTTTTATGCGTCAGAATATACACTTATAGATTTATCTCATTTATTTTTTATTTATCGTACTAGGATATGACTGGTCCTGTTTTTAGTAAACTTGAGTTGGTTCAGTGGGTTGTTTCAGAGAGTTGCTTCAGTTTGTAGGTTCAGTCAGTTGGTTCAATGTGTTGGCTTAGTGGGTAGGTTCAGGGGGTCTGTTCAAGGGTATGTAGGCTTAGTGGGTAGATTTGGCTGGTGCATCGACAAGACGATAACTGAAATCTTCAACTACATTAATTGTTTAACTAGATGAATTGTTTAATCAGTGGCCATTTATCTGTTACTCATATCTTTAACTACATGGATTGTTTCAGGTTTGACTTATAATTCAGCAAAAACCATTTGGTGGCGAGTACACAGTATTTGCTGATCTGGAAGAGTGCATAAGGTTCATTGCTAATTTTACATTTTCCAAGGAAGACGTTGCTTTTGTTGTTGCACAAATAAAGAGTGTTTGGATCAGGTTATAACAGAAACGAGTGTTTGGATTAGGTTATAACAGCAACGACATGTATTTGAAGTGGGTTGCAAGGCTGCAAATGTATATATCAAGTTGCTGTATAAATGAAGCACGTTTAAACCAGGTGTACAAATAATATGTATATCAATGTTAGGACCAGGCTACTATAAAGTTAAGAATAAGGTGTATTTGGCCTTTTGGATCAGGTCGCTGCTGAATCGAGTAGTGTTTCATTGCATAAATGAGGAGAACACGTCTAGCCATACATCTAAAGTTTGAAACTACTACTTCAACAATGTGTCTATTGGATTCTAGAACTAAAATAAATTAGGAACAGATTTAGTTGAGGTGATTTTGTATTGATTTATGTATATATGTATTATAGTTGGAACATGCCAACTGATTAAGCAGGTGGTGTGAATTATCGCTTTCAATTTAAGTGTACTATAAATGTTTCAATGGATAGTGAATAATGGAAAACGGGCCAGTTCATACTACACGATCCATACTTTAACATGTTTTTATGTTCAATAAGTTATTAGTGTAATATCGTTGACTGATTTTTACTTTTATATACAAATGATTTCTCTTAAATGTGAAATTCGAATGCATACTTTTATTTTGGTGCATACCAATGGACAAATCTCCACCATTCATCTAGTTTGATCTAATGATGGGATTAACCTAAGATTTAAATGAGAAACATAAGTCCATGTTTTTTTTTTCATTTTTTCTTTGACTTCTTGTCTTTTTTATTATTCTTTTTTTTTCTTTCTTTATTTCCTTTTTTTTCTTTCTTTTTTTTTTGTGCCTTTTTTCTTTCACGTTACAGTTTTTGTTGTCTCCTTTTTTTTTTTTTCTTTTTTTTTTCTTTTTGTGTCTTTTTTACACGTTTTTTTTTCTTTCTTTTTTTACACGTTTTTATTTTTATTTTTATTTTTTTTCGTTCTAATTCACTTTTTTTTTTCTAATAAACGTTTTTTTTGCTTTCATAAATTTTCGTCTGTTTTCATACGTTTTTGTTTGTTTTTGTACGTTTTCGCCCGTTTTCATATATTTTCGCCCGTTTTCTTACGTTTTCGTCCGTTTTCATACGTTATTGTCCGTTTTCATACGTTTTCGTCCGCTTTCTTACGTTTCGCCCGTTAATGTCACAACCCACAATTTCAGGTCATTTTTCCAAACTTCGACATTCTACTATTCACAAATTACTATTAATCATTTTACTATTCATCGTTTTTGAGGTAAATTTGACATTCCGAGACACGTTCAGAAATTTTACTATTCACTTGACACTATTCATTTCCGAGAGAAAACCACTATTCACGTGCATTACTCATGTCATCGTAAATTTAGTTTACGAGTATTCAAATTCGCGTAACCGTATTGGTTCAGGAGCGAATTCATGCATTATTATCAGGGACATTTCATACGGACTAGAAATAGTCTGCATATCATTATTAGGGCACTTGCATACTATTCCACTCGTATGGTATTCAAATTATATTTTTAATATAATTAACGAATTACGTATGTTTATTTTAAATAAACACTAATACGCGAACTATAAATGTGACTAACATGTCCAACACTCCCAACTATGATCCCAATATATTTTTATATTCATTTTTATAATATAAAAATTATAATATTAATTTACCCGGTATTTTGGATATTTATTTTAATTATTAACTTAAGTTTACTAAAATTTCAACGGTTTTCGTAGAAATTAAACTATAATTATCTAAACACCCAATAATTTTACCCAACCTATTTTTATAATTTTTATAACTTCATTTTATCCCGGTTAACTCCGTGAAAATTTATTTTTAGTTAACCCGGTACCCGGTACATTTTAAAACTACAAATAACACAATAATACACAAGTTTACAAAAGTCTTACATACATCCCCCCCCCCCCTTGACTTTGCCGCCCCCCCCCCCCTCCCCCCTCTCCAATCACTTACACCTTTTACTTGTACACTCAAGATTCATTAATGTTATATACTAACTTTTATAAAATAATAATTATACCAAATAATACTTATAACCTATACTAAATTTCTATCTCATTTTACAACTAGCAACTTTCACCTTTTCTCTCTTTTCTCTCTTGAAACTCACGGCCACAAGGAAGAAGGAAGGCAAGACCAAATTTTTCTAAAGATCTAGTGTTATTATAGTTTAGTTAAGTATTTCTTACAAGGTTTTGAAATATAAACTCAAGAATACTAAGGTTTTATCATCTAATCACACCACATCTCAAAGTAAGTTCACAAAACTCATTTCATAATTTTTACAAAGTTATTACTATGTTTATATATTTTTCTTGCAAGATCTCATACATGCATTAACTTATACCACTCCATTTTTGTATATATTTAACTTACAAGCCCTAGAAATGATTTTTGGTTAGATCCTTGTTAGATCTACTTGGTTGTGATGATTAGGAACCCATGACACCCTAAGAAGGTGTATGGTAGGATTAGATTAGTTTTGTGGTGATTGAAAGTGGTTTGGATGAAGATGGAACTAGATTAGAACCCTAGAAACGATTTTTGAAACTTTTGAAATACCTACTGTCCCTATTTTAATTTCGTGGGAAAATCAGTGGTTGATGGCTAATTTTTGACCAAAGATTTAGAAAATACTTTTAAAAACGAAACTTTGGGCGAAAGAACGGATTAAAACGAGCTTATAACGAAGGAGATATGATTTTTGCAAATTTAACGACGAAAACTATTTTTGTAAAAACTGCTTGTTGTTTGGCAGATTTCGACGGGTAAATAGAGGCATTAAACGTAACCTAGAGGAGCCGAGTTATCTAAAATATACTAGTATATACAAAAACGAATCCGTGGACATAAAGAACAAGGAAAACGAGACTAAAACGACCGAGTTATACCCGTTTTAACATCGTCAAAACTATATATATATATATATATATATATATATATATATATATATATATATATATATATATATATATATATAGTCACAAATAAAAATAATAACGTACGTACTAAATGGTATATTTTCTAGAGACGTTACTAAGGACTATATTCTTAACAAATGAATACGTATGATCCAAGAGAATATTTATATGACTTAACGACGTTATTTTAAGGTTTTTGATACGAGGATTATAACGCTAACATTTTCGTACGAGTTAATATGACAAGTTATATACTTCTACCTATGGACTTATTTTTCCTAAGTATGGAAACTATTTTACCATGACGATAACTAGTATTTCCAAATTACGAGTGGTATGAGTATCATGTGCATGTGCATTCATTTCATTACGGCTTGATCTTAATTAGATCACGATTATTCATTTAGGTTGCGGCTAGTACTCGCGCCTCATTGTCCCGACTACTTTTACCTCATTGCACCATCTTTGTACCATCACTTCGAGGTGAGTTCTCATAGCCCCGTTTTAATTACTTATTTGATTTCCAATCCCACGGGGGAGAATACATTGCACAATTATTTTTGTACATGCCCAAGTATTACAAATTCCATACATTGCTTAAGTTGCCTTACTACCAAGTTAAGTCCCCTTATATATATCATGGACCGTTAATTATAGCTAAGCGAGAGTGAGTGAATAGATCTATCGAGGGTGACGCCTCCATTCGCGTTGGGTTGCTCCAACGGGACGAATGCATTTCATGTCTTAACAAATTGAGTGTCTGGTAAACACTCTGGTGGGGCCATTACAAAGTCTAGCTTCGGGGTCATGAGCTTAAGAGACAATGTAGCATTTTTGACATTCTTGTCGGTTTACTTATTACTTGTGGTATATGTACATACGATTTACTTACAAACCTATGATTATTCACCAACTTTATGTTGACCGTTTTTCGCAATGTATTTCTCAGGTAACTAAGGCACATTCTCATGGCATGCATGGAGTCATTTTGTGTAACAAGGATGATATGGCTCATTCGGACTTTCTTGCACTTATGTTTAAATGTCGTTTGATTGTACTAAACTTGTTTCCGTAAACTTTTCCAACTTTTGGGACCTATGTCTTTATAACTCTGAATATTTGAATGAATCAAACGACGTATTTTTAAAACGACACTTTAGGTCGTTCAATATATCCTTGCTTGTGTGCTATGATCCGTTACACCCTCAGGTATTCAATTCCGCTGCCATTCAGGTATTTTGGGGGTGTGACAGTTAACGTCTGTTTTCATACGTTTTCATATGTTTTCTTACATTTTCGTTCGTTTTCATACGTTTTCGTCAGTTTTCATACGTTTTCGTTCGTCTTAATACATTTTTGTCCGCTTTCTTTCGTTTTCTTCCATTTTTCATACGTCTTCGTCCGTTCTCAGACGTGTTTTTACGCTTTCTTACGTTTTCTTACGTTTTAGTTCGTTTTCATACGTTTTCGTTCATTTTTCAAACGTTTTTGTCCTTTTCATACATGTTTTTACTCTTTCATACGTTTTCTTCTATTTTTATACATTGCCGTTCGTTTCTTACGTTTTTGTCCATTTTTTCATTCGTTTTCGTTTGTTTTTAAATATTTTTGGCAATTTTCAGACGTTTATATGTTTCTAAATATCACAAGTGATATTCTGAATATCACAAGTGATATTATGTGATATTCTAAATATCACAAGTTATATTCTGAATATCACAAGTGATATTCTGTGATATTCAGAATAGCACAAGTGATATTTTGAATATTACAAGTGATATTCTGAATATCACAAGTGATTTTATGTGATATGGAGAATGTGACAAAGGATACTATAAGTACCACAAATGATATTCTGGATATTATAAGTAATATTCTGTAATATTCAAAGTATCACAAGTGATATTCTGAATATTATAAATAATTTTATGAATTTATCAAGTGATTTTTAACAAATCTTTTAAATAATAAAATAATTACATCATTTCGGAGTGTTTTTGTAAATCCCTTCTCAATGTAAAAAAAATTGGGCCAATAGGAGAGCTCGATTTTGCCACATAAGCAAAATCGAGCGACGTGATTGGCAAATAAAAAGTCAAAATTGAATTGATTTTGGTCAAACTTTAATAAATTTGGTGGAGAATTTGATTGAGGAAAAAAACATATAAAAATATATGTGTCAAATTTATGAAAATAAAAACTTAAAAAAAGATGGGGTAATTAATAAAACATTAGTGGTTGAATTTTAAATATATTATATGGGGTTAAGTGTAAAATTATAAATCTCCATGTTTTTTTATAACTTTAGATAATAAAAAAAAATAACCCCTTACACTTTATAACCCCTACACTCTATAATATGAACTTTGTTTACAATTACATGAGTATTAGTACTGGCTTGAGACTTTCATCCATTAAACTTACAAAATTCTACAAATATACGAATTAGGTTTAATATACGTTAAATATTTTAAAAACAAATATTTGTTTTAAACTTTCATTCATTAAATTTTTTTTACTATGTACATTAAATAAGGACTCATGTTATTCTATTTAAAAATTTAATCTATGCATACACGGATTTGAATATTAAATACAGCTAAATTATTATTAACGGTAATATAAATATCAACAACTCATGTAATTATTATTTAAAGTTTATATACGGATATCGTGAAAACATTTTTGAAAAACAGAGTCCACAAATTTTAACCCACATAAGAATCAGTTTTTCCATTCCTCTCTTCTCTTCTACCCCACATAACAAAGCCTAAACATTCGTTCTTTCAATTCATGAGATTGGATATTCATGATGTATTGCAGATTTGCAGTGATGAACAAATGTTTATGTTTTAATTCATGAATATCCAATATCACCGGACATAACAATCGCATCCATCTTCTATAACCCGAATCAAACCATACCTTCCCAAAATCAAACCGATTGGAGAATCAAAAACGAATATTAAAACGTATAAAACAGTACAAAAACGTATATAGTTGTCGATGTTTAAGCTTAAAAATGTATTAATGATTAAGATTAGGTTTAAGTTTAGTTTTTTTTTTTTTTTTTTTTTTTTTTTTTTTTTTTTTTTTAATGATCTTTTGGTGTTGGGTTTAGCTGATAAAGTTTGTTAAATTTGACTTTGTGTTTTGTTGAAGTTTTGCTTTTGTGGGTCTTTTGTATTGTTTAGTTGATAAAGTTGTGAAATTTGTTCAACTTAATGGTAGATTATGTTGAAGTTTTGATTCTTATAGCGTTCGGGCATAATAAAGTGGTGATTGGTATGCTTTTTGTATGTGTTATGATGATCTCAAGTAAGAATCTCCCTCTATTAATAGTTGTAAATGGAGTTTGTATAAATAAGTTTTTAGTGTTTTTGTGTACTTTAAGTTAACTATTATTAGGGGTCACTAATGTTGTCAAGTGAGTTTCGACATGTTTTCATAATTTCGTAGGTCTTGGATGCAAACTTTATAAGATTTGACACAAAGATTCAATGGCATACGTGAGATATATTTTGTTTAAAATACAAATTGGGTGTAACACAATGAGTATATTTGCAATTATAAACTCATTATATGGTGACTATCTGAGCTGCAAAGAGACTTCACGTCGAATATTTACTCTACGGGTAAATTGTGTATATCCTTATAAACAACTATTTGATTGGAGCATAATGGAGTGTTGTTCTTTATACGGAAGTGATTGGCACACTTTCGTTTTTTTATCGGGACAGTCACGGTACAAGCAGTTAAAGCAGTTTATACTAAAGGTACAACTGTTTATTGTATAATGTGGAGTGTCCTAATAAAAATTGAGAGTGCTGCCAACCACTTCCCTTCTTCATATGATATGGGGGATGCTTATATATCACACTTGAAAAAAGATTATGCGTTGCAAAGTAACTTATGTACCTTCTAATATAATCTGAATCATTAAACAACCCATTGTAATACTATTCTTTTGAATTTGAATTTGATTTGGATATATAAGATCAACAAAAATAGTTAAGGTTAAAGTTGAATCAAATGAACTCTGAAAATTTAAACTGGACACTTATTTTGAGACAGAGGTAGTATAAAGGTTCGGCTTTTAGCACATTTACCTTAAATTAACAATTACTCAAAGAAAAAAAACATTATAATTAAAATTTATGTCAAAACCCCGTGCGTGCACGGGTATTATTAACATTATAATTAAAATTTATGTCACCATTGATATTCTGAAAAACACAAGTAATATTCTGAATATCATTTGTGATATTCGGAAACGTATAAAAACGGACAAAAACGTAAAACAATGGACTAATACGTATGAAAACGGACGAAAACATAAGAAAAACAAAAAAAATCACTTGTGATTTTCTAAATATAACAAGTGATATTCTAAATATCACAAGCGATATTCTGAATATCACAAGTTATATTCTGAATATCACAAGTTATATTCTGAATATCACAAGTGATATTTCCGTGATATTCAGAATATCACAAGTGATATTCTGAATATCAAAAGTGATATTCTGAATATCACAAGTGATATTCTGTGAGATTCAGAATATCACGAGTGATATTCTGGATATCACAAGTGATATTTTGAATATCACAAATGATATTTTGAATATCATAAGTGATTTTCTGTGATATGTAGAATCTCACAAGTGATACTATTAGTGCCACAAATGATATTCTGGATATTATAAGTAATATTTTGTAATATTCAAAGTATCACAAGTGATATTCTGAATCTTATAAGTGATTTTCTGAATTTGACAAGTGATTTTCAACAAATGTTTTGTAACATGAAAATCACAAGTGATATTCAGAAAATCACAAGTGATAGATATTCAGAAAATCAAAAGTGATATTTAGAATGTCACGATTGATATTCAGAAAAACACAAGTGATATTCTGAATATCATTTGTGATATTCGAAAACGTATAAAAACGGACGAAAACATAAAAAAATGGACTAATACGCATGAAAACGGACAAAAACATAAGAAAATCACTTGTGAATATCACTAGTGATATTCTAAATATCACAAGTTATATTATAAATATCACAAGTGATATTCTGAATATTACAAGTGATTTTCTGTGATATGGAGAATATCACAAGTGATACTATGAGTACCACAAATGATATTCTAGATATGATAAGTAATATTGTATGATATACAAAGTATCACAAGTGATATTCTGAATATCATAAGTGATTTTCTCAATTTGACAAGTGATTTTCAACAAATGTTTTGTAACATAAAAATCATAAGTGATATTCAGTAAATCACAAGTGATATTTGGAATATCACTATTGAGATTCAAAAAAACACAAGTGATATTCTGAATATCATTTGTGATATTCGGAAACATATAAAAATGGACGAAAACGTAAAAAAATAGACTAATACGTATGAAAACATAAGAAAATCACTAAAAATCACTGTGATTTTTTGAATATCACAATTGATATTTTAAATATTACAAGTTATATTATGAAAATCACAAGTGATATTTCCGTGATATTCAGAATATCACAAGTGATATTCTGAAAAGGACAAAAACGTTTGAAAAATGGACGAAAATAAAAGAAAATGGATGAAAACGGACGAAAACGTATGAAAACGAACGAAAACATAAGAAAATGGGCGAATATGTATGAAAACAGACGAAAACGTATGAAAGCGTAAAAACACGCCCGAAAATGGACGAAGACGTATTAGAAATGGACGAGAACGAAAAAAATGGTCGAAAATGTATTAAAACGAACGAAAACGTATGAAAATGGACGAAAACGTATGAAAACGAACGAAAATGTAAGAAAACATATGAAAACGTATGAAAACAGATGTTAACGGACGAAAAGTAAGAAAGCGGATGAAAACGGATAAAAACGTATGAAAACGGACGAAAACGTAAGAAAAATGGCGAAAATATATGAAAACAGGCGAGAACAGACAAAAACGTATGAAAACGGACGAAAACGTATTAAAACAGAAGAAAATGTATGAAAGAAAAAAAACGTTTATTGGAAAAAAAAACATGAATTATAACAAAAAAAAAAGAAAAAAGAAATGAAAAAACAAAAAAAGAATCGTGTAAAAAAACCAAGAAAAAGAAACAAAAAAAAAAAGAACAAAAAAAAAGAAACAAAAAAAAAAAGAAAAAGAAAAATAAAAAGAGGCAAAAAAACTATAAAAGTGAAAAAAAAAGGCGCAAAAAAAAAGAAAGAAAAAAAAGAAAAGAAAGAAAGGGAAAAAAAGAATAATAAAAAAGACAAAAAGACAAAGAAAAAAAACATGGACTTATGTTTCCCATTTAATCTTAGGTTAATCTTCACCATTAGATCAAACTAGATGGATGGTGGGGATTTGTCCATTGGTATGCACCAAAATTGGAGTATGCAAAATAAAATGCCTCTCGACTTCATGCCATAAAAATAGGAGTTTTGAAGAACTTCAAAACTGCAACATGATTCTACGCGAAAAAAAAAAAAAAAAAAAAAAAAAAAAAAAAAAAAAAAAAAAAATCTAACTTGTGCCCTAAGCACACCAAAAGTACATAAGGACCCACGAAAAAGTACATAGGGATCCACATAACTTTAATGTGGGTCCCTGCGTACTTTTGGTGTGCTTAACTTGTGCCCCTAAGGCATAAGTTAGAAAAAACCCAAAAAAGAAATTAAGTTTTGTTTTATTGGAAACAACTATATCATAAGGGATGCATTACTTTTCAATGTTTTGTGGCTTTTGAATTTTGTTAAAGTTTTCCAGTTTAAACGTGTTTTAGTTCGTAAAAATGCTAAGTTATATGATATCAAACTGTCCCGATGCAACGCACGAGTATAATGCTAGTTTATGTTTGACAAAAGAAACCCATAACCGGATCCCTTTTTAACCCCCCCTTCACCAACATGCAAACTCTTCACCCTTGGCAAACAGTAGCATACATTCGAGTAAGAAAAAACATACCCTAACTCTCATGTTGATGCTGATTATTCAGGACTACTTCCTTTATATTTAATCATATAAGCAATTTTGAAAGATATTTTAAATACCCAAAAAAACTGCTTAAATGCACTGTAACACGACAACCAAACACGCAATTTAAAAAAGAATTTTGCTACAACCACAAAAGTTTTACACAAAACTACAAAATGATGTGGCATGACTTTTGGCCACTCATGTGAGAGCATTAGTTGGCCAAGTGAGAGCATTGAGTGGTCAAGAGACATGCCACATTATTTTATGGATTTTTTTTGTAAAACTTATTGTAGCATATCTCTTTAAAAAAATATCCCAAGCACCAAATATATAATTATGAAATCTGACGTTTCCTTATGAAATATCAGTTGTGTTTGAAATACTAGTAATTGTGTTTCAAATAATTGTACTAGCTAGTACTACCTTTATGAGCTAATGAAATGACGTTTCTTTATGATGTTTCCTCATAAAAATCTGACATTTTTCCTTATGAAATGACGTTAATGTCAGTTGTTTTTAATTTGGACTAGTGTACTACCTTTATGAGCTTATGAAATGACGCGTCCTTATAAAAATCTGACATTTCATCGACTAAGTACTATGTATCTTCTCCTTTTTCGCTAATCATTTTATCTTGTGATCACTTTCTTTCTGTCAGTCTTATCCATTGTTCTTCCTTCCCTTCATGTTTTCATATCATGTTCATCATCATCTTCTTAATATTACTCCCTCCGTCTCAAAATTATTGTCAGGGGACAAAAATCACACAGTCTAATAAAAGTGGGACCAATGCAAATTTTAACCACTCAAATAGAATATTCTCCCACTTTATTCTCTTTTTATTACTTAATACGGAAAGTTAACAATTAATATGAGACATTCTAATAAGGAAATGTGGACCATCATTTTGAAACGGAGGGAGTAATTAGTTTGATCAACGAAATTTGAAGTCTTGTTTCTCCTCCACTTCTCCATCTACTCCTTCATTTTTCTTGGTAAGTTTTGATTTCTTTTTTCAATCAAATTTTGGGCTGTTTGTGAACAACTTTACAAAAACAGTAGGGTTTCAATAATATGGACTACAAAGAAAACATTATTTAGTTTACATATATATAGTTGTTTAAGATACACATGAAACAGTTTTAAGATATCATTTGCCATGCAAGCTTTATGTTTTGTGGTGGTGTTTTTTTTAGTTCATGGGTTTTTATAATTAAAAGATAATTACTAAAACAAAAATCTGAATTTTGTTTTACTGAACCAAACAGCTAATAAGCATTTGAATTTCAAAGCTATACAATTTCAAATGCATGTATTTCAAGTGATTTCTCGTACACTATACAGGCACTTATAAAAAATGACTTACGTACCCACGGATACCACCTAGTGATCGATCCACATACATCAACTGAAATACAAAAAGGTTCGTTATGAGTACATCAATTGAAATACATCAATTAACGCCATCTACATCTAGTGATGATCATACAGACACTATCAAAACGACTTATGAACACGCAGAAACCGACTTCCAGATTGAAATAGCTGCATTACGTAACAAGTGGGATGACGTATGCGAGCTCTTTGAAAGAAGACCGGAACTAAAGACCAAGCCGGTTACTCGGCATTTGGAGACGCCTTTAATGATAGCTGTGGGAAGGCAGTCCCATGAGTTTGTCAAGCAGCTGTTGAACAATATAATGTGGAGACCCATGATCGTGATAAGTGGTGTGGCGTGGACACCATTGGAAACAACGCGCTCCATTATGCGGCTGCGGCTGGGAATATAATTGATGCAAAACTTATGCTGCAGTGTTTGCCAGACACGATGCAAACAGTTAAGAATATTCATGGCGATATGCCGACAACAATTGCCGCAAAACTAGGTTGGAAGGATATGATTGATGAGATCTTTAATCAATATCCAGACACTATCGAAATGAGTCAAGTGACTTATGAATACGCAGAAACCGACCTCCAGATTTACAAAGCTGCATTACGTGACGATTGGAATGACGTATGCGGGCTCCTTAGAGAAAGACCAGAACTAATGATCAAGCCGGTGAATGAGCGTTTGGAGACGCCTTTAATGATAGCTGTGGGAACGAATAGCTCCCATGAGTTTGTCAAGCAACTGTTGAGCAATGTGCAGTTGTTCTACCAGGATAGACTTCAGTGGTGTGGCGTGAACATCCATATTATGTGGCTAAGGTAGGGAATATATGTTGAAAGTTACGTATAAATATTAATAAGTAAATGTCTAGTATCGAACCCGAGACCTCGGGATTGCACACTTTACAAACAAGAATAATGTAAAATAAATATATATATGTTAAATGTATCGTATATATATATTTATGACACTTAATGGACTAAAATGGTCGTTAGTTATTAACCGTATGGACTAACTATCGTTAATGACGAAAGATAAGGACTAGAGTGTAACTTGGGAGCCAAGAAAGATCTAGAAACACCCTCTTGGGTGCATGGCCGGTCGAAGCCCACACCATGGGTCGACCCATGCCTTCCTTGTGCTCCAAGAAATCCTCTACTATAAATACAAGGCCAAGGATTAGGGTTTCACATCTTTTGTGCACACACACTAACCCTAAACCTTTTCTCCTTGTCTTGTTTCTTGTGGTCGATCGGTTCATCCCCCCCCCCCCCCCCCCATAGGGTTGGATCGATTTTTCATAAGCAAAAATTAAGTGTTTTGTTTACTTGCATCAAACCTTTATTCGTTGGTAGTTTGTGTGTACAAGAACGAGGTAATTACTTACTTTAGTAATTATCAAGAGATCGATAAACAAAACGGTAAGGGGTTTATCATTGATCTATTTGTACAAGAATCAAGGTTTATTTGAAGTGCATCGGGTACGTTTACTATTTATGTTTTAGTTAATCTTATACGTGTTATTACTTGATCCTAGCTTCCGCAATATGTGTACTTTGATTGTCAAACTCTAACAGTGGTATCAGAGCCATGGATAACATGTAATTGATTACTAAAACGCAATAAAAATCGGATCTTTAATTGTTTTAGATACATGTTTTTTTCTAGGGTTTTCTTTAAATGTTTTATAAAATTTTGTAACCCTAACCCTAATTTTTTAGGGGGGGTCGATTTCCACTAAAAAACCCTAATTAGGGTTTGTGGTTTTCTTGATTATATTGTAATCATATAGAAACCCTAGGTCTAAACCGGTTTTTGTGGACGTACTTGTGACCTATGTGCTAATTGTTAGGTTAATCCGTGACGAAACATGCATGTTAGTCATGGATCTTGGTTGTTCTTTATTTGTCACATGTTTTTTAAGTAGATCTAAAATTGGGGAAGACTCCAATATATATTAAAATCAATTTATATGCTATGTGGTGTGTATATTATCTTTGGCCTACGCAATTGATTCGTCAATGTATGTGGCTCCAGTTCCATTAAGAAGGGAAGGCCTTAGGTGATTACATGCATAATTATACCTAGAATTGATTTTATTAGGATCTTTTTAATAAGGTTTGCATGTGGCTAATTGTTTCACGTTTATTATCGGTTGTTTATTTTCTTTAAATTACTTGTTTATTGTTTTCTTAATTGTTTGACTTGATGTAAGCAATAAAAAGGGTGATTTTCATAAAGAAAATAATACGGACTAATAATTGTGAAACCCTAAAGTGATAAAGTAAGAATCTTGCAAAGGTCTTATGACAATCGTGGTCCGATTCGCACGGTAATCAGCTCCCAGTCGAGACTAGCAAAATTCAAACTTTATTACTATTTTGAGATTGAATCCATAAACTTTTGCTTGAATGATGTTTTGTGCAAATATGCTTTTAAAATTAAGTCTTTTAAGATGATATTCATAACCGTGATTTGAAGGCTTAGAAAAGAGCCTTAGAGTCTGCCTTGGTTATCACAATCTTGAATATGTCTTAAACGAATTACTTTTAAAATCATATATTGTAGAAAGTCATCTTAGGGTTTTGGCATAAACCTCAAGTAAAACTTTGTGTATTAATTTCACCAATTGGTAATAAAAAGGTTTTGAAAACTTATGCTATAAAGATGAGTGCATGCATCTTTATACATATTTTGATTTACACATCAAAAATAAATACCCTTATAATTTAAGTTACATGCCATCTACCTATAAGAAACACTTGGAATTTTAATTTAGTAAACGTGAGACCTAGGCTAAATTACTATAACAAGGTAAAATTCTTTTAACGCGTGAGACCATAATTGTAATTTTACATGTTTCTAAGGTAGACGACTTAATTAAGTTGTGCGTGAGACCTAGAACTTAAGGCATGAGATGGGATGAAACATGCTTACAAGGCAAATTGATGAATCAATTTGATGTAATTCCCATAATGATCTAGGAATTGGAAAACTTGTTTGCCAATTATTGTTCGACATATTACTATCTTTTGTACTTTCACCACTAGCAGATCAACTGATGTGGTGGAACTATGTAAAGTTAGATCCTAGGTTTTCAAGAAAATTTTGGTGGTTATATGAATATAACTTTGGGTATTTTATTTTCTTGAAGATATTTATTATCGAAAATACTAATGTTTGAACTTGTATCTGTAGATATGGCTCAACCCGATACCCCATCTGTGATTTCTGCTTTCAAGAGTCATCTTGAGAGAGAGAAACTGACTGGAAAGAATTTCAATGATTGGTACCGCTCACTTAGAATTGTCTTGAGGTCGACCGGTAAAATGGACTATTTGACCGAAGAATGCCCAGCTGAGCCTGCTGCTAATGCACCAGAAGCAGTCAAGGCGGCATGGAGGGTGGAACATGCTAAGTTTAATGAGGTTGCTTGTTTAATGCTCACTAGCATGAGTGCTCAATTGCAAAAGAAGTTTGAGTACTTTTTCCCAAAAGATATGCTTGATGTTCTTAGGCAATCTTATGAGAAACCACCAGCAGTTGAATTGTATGATGAATTGGACAATCTACATAACTGCAAGCATGGTGATGGTAAACCAGTTGAAGATTATGTGACTGAGATGAAGGAATCTTTTGATCAGCTTCACAGAATTGGATTTGGTTACCCTGACAATGTGCAAGTGCACTTGATCAACATGTCCCTTAACAAGGACTTTGCTGGTTTTGTGCAGAACTTCAATATGCACTGCTCGGGGAAGACAGTATCTGAATTACTCGCATTGCTTATTGAGTATGAGAAAAGTCTACCAGCCAAGGTCAAGAATCCTACCCCGCAAGTGTTGGCAATTCATGGGGGGAGAATCCAGAAGAAATCGCATGTGAACAAAGGCAAAGGGAAGGTTAACAAAGGCAAGCAGGTCATGGCCTATCAACCTGAACCCAAGATGAAGCAACATCAGCCTAAGCAGAAAAAGGTGAATCCACCAAACAAGAAGGATCAGGCATGTCACCATTGTCATGAAAAGGGCCATTGGAAGCGCAATTGTCCTCTCTATATTCATGACTTGCGACTTAAGAAGCAGGGGAATGAAGCTGGTAACCCCAGCTCATCAGGTGCGTTCTTTATGATTGAATTATTCACTCTTACTCCTAAATTGAATTCATGGGTATATGATACGGGATGTGGCATTCATATTTGCAATTCATTGCAGGGGTTTAGAGTTGAGAGAAAGCTGGCCTATGGACAACAATTCTTGCACGTTGGTAACGGAGCGCATGCAGGAGTTGAAGCTATAGGAGTTTATGATTTAGTGTTGCCTTCGGGCTTAGTACTATCTTTAAATAATTGTCATTATGCACCGTCAATTGTTAGAGGTGTAATTTCATTTTCATGTTTGTTGAACCTTGGTTTTGAGCATACTGTTTCTAGCAATGGAATTTCGGTTTCTTTAAATGGTGTTTTTTATTTTAATGCTATTGCTGTGAATGGTGTCTTTGAAATTGATATGAATGATAATGATAATGCTTTTGTTAAAAATAATTCAATGTATAGCATCAATAATAAGAGAATCAAGAAAGGTCTGGATTCATCTTATCTTTGGCATTGTCGACTTGCTCACATTGGCAAAGATCGCATGAAAAAGCTGCAACATGATGGGCTTTTAGAAAAGATCAATGATGAATCATTTGATAAGTGCGAATCTTGCATTGCTGGGAAGATGACTAAGAAACCCTTTAAAAATAGGATTGAAAGGGCGAATGATCTACTTGGTCTTATACACACAGATGTATGTGGACCACTTAGACATGTGTCAAGGAGAGGTGCTAGCTACTTCTTAACATTCACGGATGACTACAGCCGTTATGGTTATGTTTATTTACTTAAACATAAACATGAGGTGTTTGAGACATTCAAAGTGTTTAAAGCAGAAGTAGAGTTGCAATTAGGAAAGAAGATCAAAGCTCTTCGATCCGATAGAGGTGGTGAATACCTGAGTCAAGAGTTTATAGATTACTTAGCAAAGGAGGGAATTGTCCAGCACCTTACTTCTCCATATACTCCACAACAAAATGGTGTATCTGAAAGAAGGAATCGTACATTGCAAGATATGATACGATCTATGTTTAATCTAACAACTCTTCCTTACTCGTTTTGGGATTATGCCTTGGAATCTGCAGTTCGCATTTTAAATATGGTTCCAACAAAGAAGGTTGATAAGACTCCATATGAAGTATGGACTGGAAAAGCTCCTAACTTGTCTTATTTTAAGGTCTGGGGTTGTGAGGCGTATGTTAAACGTGACTCAGCAGACAAACTCCAACAAAGATCTGTAAAGTGCATCTTCGTAGGTTACCCTAAGGAAACTATGGGTTACTACTTTTATTACCCAGCTGAAAACAAGGTTTTTGTTGTGAGGTATGGAGACTTCTTAGAAAAGGAGCTCATATCTCAAGAATTCAGTGGGAGAATATATGATCTGGAAGACGATCATGAAGATGTGACACCTTCTGAAAACACTAGCCAACTTCCTGAAGAACCTGAAAGTTTAGGTCCTCCACCAGAAGTTGAAGTGATTCCCGTTCGCAGATCTTCAAGATCTGTGAAGGCTCCTACACGTCTATGTTTAAACATGGAGTGTGATGACAACTTGATAGGGGATCTTGATGAACCTGCAAGTTATAAAGCTGCTATGAATAGTCCTGAAAAGGAAAAATGGCAGGGAGCTATGAATGGGGAAATGCAATCCATGAAAGACAATGAAGTCTGGGAAGAAGTAGACCTACCTCCGGGTGCCAAGCTAGTTGGGAGTAAATGGCTCTACAAGAAAAAGACTGATATGGATGGCATTGTACACACCTATAAGGCCCGTTTGGTAGCTAAAGGCTATACTCAAACTTTAGGTGTTGACTATGAGGAGACCTTTTCTCCTGTAGCTGACATAAGGGCAATTAGGATTCTCATAGCCATAGCCGCTTACTATGACTATGAGATTTGGCAAATGGATGTCAAAACCGCCTTCTTAAATGGTCGCCTAGATGAAGACATCTACATGGCGCAGCCTGAGGGGTTTGTGAATCCAGAATTCCCAGATCGTGTATGCAAGCTTAAAAGATCCATTTATGGATTAAAGCAAGCATCACGACAATGGAATAAAAGATTTGATAGTGAAATTAAGAAGTATGGATTCACTCAAAATCTTGATGAGCCATGTGTATATCACAATGCTAGTGGGAGTAATGTAATTTTCCTTATATTATATGTCGATGACATATTGATCATGGGGAACGACATTCCAAGTGTACAAAAGGTTAAGGAATATCTTGGAAGTTGTTTTTCTATGAAAGATCTAGGGGAAGCTGCATTTATTCTGGGAATCAAGATATATAGAGATAGATCTCAGCGATTAATTGGATTAAGCCAAAGTGCTTACATTGATAAAATATTGAAGAGATTCAGTATGCAAAATTCCAAGAAAGGATATTTGCCGATGCAAGAGCAACATGGCTTGAGCAATAAAGTTTGTGCTTCAACACCCGAAGAGGTACAACGCATGAAGAGAGTCCCTTATGCTTCGGCTGTGGGATCTATAATGTATGCGGTAAAAAGCACAAGGCCTGATGTGGCGTTTGCTCAGAATTTAACCAGTCGATATCAGCAGAACCCAGGTGAAAAACACTGGACTGCTGTTAAGAATATTCTTAAGTACCTTAGGGCTACTAAAGAGATGTTCTTAGTTTATGGGGGTACTCCATCTGCAGAGCTTGATGTAACAGGTTACTGCGATGCTTCTTGGAAAGGTGATAAAGATGATACGAAGTCTCAGACGGGTTATGTCTTTATCATTAATGGAGGAGCTGTTGATTGGAGGAGCAAAAAGCAGAGTGTACTAGCGATGTCTGCTACAGAAAGTGAGTATATAGCTGCTTCAGAAGCTGCAATGGAAGCTGTTTGGATTAGGAAGTTTGTTTCAGGGCTTGGGGTTATGCCTTCGATTCAGCGACCTATAAAAATGTATTGTGACAACTCAGCCGCAATTACATTTGCCAATGAACCTGGAATCATGAGAGGCACCAGACATTTCCCGATTAAGCACCACTATGTCAGAGAACAAGTTGAGATAGGTGAAATCGAAATGCTCAAAGTTCACACAGATGAAAACTTAGCTGATCAATTTACAAAGCCTTTACCTGGCACCAAGCTTTATAAGCATGCTGAAGGAATAGGACTTAAATTAGCTGATAGTTTCATGCCCATTTGTGATTAGTATTTGGATAAAGGATGTAATGTACAATTATTAATATTTACTGAAATAAAATATTGGTTATGTTTATTTATTCATTATCTTATTAATAATATATCCTATATTTGCATGTTTAAGATCCGTGAATAATTTATTATTCTAAATAGTCCGTTGTCGATTAATGATATGGGAATATCATTAAACTAAGACAATTTTGAGTATTGGTTATGGATATACTTGAAAGTATGTTGATGCGTAGTCATACCAATTTCACATGATATTCAATGAATTGAGTATTGGACTTATCCCAATAATATGATTTAAATTTATTGTGAGAATCATATTTAATAGTTATCCTCAGACTTGAGATACCAGATAAGTGTCATGAATGTAGTGCATTTTGTAGAGCAATCTACCGCTTACCGTAATTGGAAGTCATAAGGGTTGTTTTCAGAATGTTGCAAAGTTCATGGGTTATTCTTGTAGTCAAGAGAGAATTCGCTCCTTCTGATTTGTTTAGAAGTTTAATACTGCTGGGCCCCTCGTAGGGTTGACAAAATGTTTGCGTGGCCACGCCCAAAGTCTATCTGGAATACGTTCAGATGTTTTGGTAATTTTGTTCAATCATAAAGAGACGAGAAACAAAATTTAATAAAGAACCTCACATCTTTATTAATGTAGTATTAGAGGCGAAAGGATAATAATAATGATGAATCATTAAAGGTTTTCCAGGAAACCTAGCTCAGGTCGAACTGGGGGCATTGGAGTGTTGCAAGACGCTAACCAATGTCATTTTACTATTAATAGATATACGAGTGGGAGCTGTTGAAAGTTACGTATAAATATTAATAAGTAAATGTCTAGTATCGAACCCGAGACCTCGGGATTGCACACTTTACAAACAAGAATAATGTAAAATAAATATATATATGTTAAATGTATCGTATATATATATTTATGACACTTAATGGACTAAAATGGTCGTTAGTTATTAACCGTATGGACTAACTATCGTTAATGACGAAAGATAAGGACTAGAGTGTAACTTGGGAGCCAAGAAAGATCTAGAAACACCCTCTTGGGTGCATGGCCGGTCGAAGCCCACACCATGGGTCGACCCATGCCTTCCTTGTGCTCCAAGAAATCCTCTACTATAAATACAAGGCCAAGGATTAGGGTTTCACATCTTTTGTGCACACACACTAACCCTAAACCTTTTCTCATTGTCTTGTTTCTTGTGGTCGATCGGTTCATCCCCCCCCATAGGGTTGGATCGATTTTTCATAAGCAAAAATTAAGTGTTTTGTTTACTTGCATCAAACCTTTATTCGTTGGTAGTTTGTGTGTACAAGAACGAGGTAATTACTTACTTTAGTAATTATCAAGAGATCGATAAACAAAACGGTAAGGGGTTTATCATTGATCTATTTGTACAAGAATCAAGGTTTATTTGAAGTGCATCGGGTACGTTTACTATTTATGTTTTAGTTAATCTTATACGTGTTATTACTTGATCCTAGCTTCCGCAATATGTGTACTTTGATTGTCAAACTCTAACAATATAAAGGATGCAGAACTTATGGTGCAGTGTTTGCCACGACCGATGAAAATGGTTAAGAATATCCATGGTGATACCCAGGGGCGGAGATAGGGGAGGGGCACATGGGCCAGCGAAAAAAATTGTAGTGTAAAATTTCGAAAATATCGGCCTTTTTTTATAATTTGCCCCCTTAAGAACCAATTTGTAGTGTAGTTTCTAAAAATTATCAAAGTGTGCCCCCTCGAACAAAATTTTCTGGCTCCGCCCCTGGTGATACCACCCTTGGTACTTTTACAGATGTTGGGACTCTCGTTGTTTCCACAATTCAGGCTGGAGAAATTGGTGCGTTTGAATTTCACTTTACTCAACTAAATTGAAATACAGCGTGAATTATTATATTGACACAAATCTTAAGTAGAAAATTTTACTTTGATTATTATGCAGATGTTGCATTGGATTTCATAACTAATTATGTTCCTGATCACGAGAGAACACCCAATGGTTTAGAAGCATTAGCTACCAAACCAGAATTTTTTCGTAGCGGAAACAGGCTTGGATTTTGGTGTGGTCTCATTTGTCCATGTAAGTGTCTTTTTATTATTCCGAGTATTTATCTACTGTACCATTATATTGACTCAAATCTTTGGTTGAAAATTTATTTACTTTGATTATTATGCAGATTGGGCATTGGAGTACATAGCTGGTTATGGTCCTGACGAGAGAACACCCAATCCTTTAGAAGCATTAGCTACCAAACCAGATTAAGCCATGTTATTTACAATTTTGTTTTTTCTTCAAAATTCTATTTTTTTTTTTAATTTCTTCATTCTTTTTTGCGCGATATATATGTATTTCATCATTCCACTGACCAGAACTCCAAGACCCAATAATAAAGTAAGCAAGTAATAATCCCATTTTATTTTGAAAAAAAAATGTAGCCCAAACGATTAATTATTAGTCAGATTTTTGGGTTTTTTGTATGATTAGTGGTGGATCTCGAAATTTAACTTGGGGTGTGCACTATATTTTGATAGGAAAATAATAATAATAATAATAATAATAATAATAATAATAATAATAATAATAATAATAATAATAATAAAAAATCTCATTTTATTTAATTTATTTATTTATTTTTATTTTTATTTTTATGTTGAAAATTTAAAGCCACGTTTTCAAGACATTTTTTTTAATCAACTAATAACAAGTTTTACTTTATTTCTTTTGTTTGCTTTCATTGTGTATCTTACTTGCCTTGAAAAACTAGAAATAGATACAAACTATAAATAGCTTGATTCGTGTAAATGAATGTGTCCATAATGTAACCACATTAAATATTTATTACAAACAAATAATATTAAACTCCAAATAAAAAGCTACACCCAAAAGTCCTAATTGATAAGTGAAGTTATGTTTTAACAAGGATAAGTGAAATTAACTAGTCACAATTTATACATGACAAATAAATAACGAGTATTAAACTATTTGGGCTAGAGAAAAGCAATTGGGCTAATGTCCAATCTTCAAACAATTCAATCAGAAAATAAAATCCATTAGACTATTTGACATACTTATTTCCTTTTACATTATCCTCTCCTTCTTCTTCAACTGACACCAAAACTACAGTGGGTCTTCTTCGGTTCTTCTATTCCTTTTTCTTTAGTTTTGAACAATGGTAACTTAGATTAAGGTATGCACTCATATTTTTTCAGTGTTTTAAAGGGTATGCGAGTATCTTATAGTTACTTTCGTAAAAATCAATTTTTTTCACACTACTAGAAATTTACAGAGTAAAAAGGAGTAGAAACATATCAACAAAAACAATATATTTTGTGATATTTAACACTACATTAAGAAACATGACTTATTACACAAGTTTATAAACATGACACATTTCATAAAAACTACTCGTAGATATTCTACGAGAAAAAAATCATGTAATAACCGGTACCCACCCTAGGTCCGCCCCTCTCAATCACCAAAAGACAATGCATATATATCTTAAGTTTTCTCTATAAATTACGCATTTCATGTTTCTCAAATATTAGTTAGGGATACTAGTTTATATTTTTTGATTCATTGTGTTTCTTTAACTGATTGATGCAAGGGATGCGTACTGTTAAAAGAAAAATTCCGACAAGCCTGAGACGAATTTATCGACTTACACACATCATCAGGTAAAAAGGGGGGGGGGGGGTGCTAAGTTGTTTATTTCCATAAATTAAGAAATATACAAAAAGCAATTAAAATGAGTAATCCCAAACACCCGATGACTATATAGTTTTCACTTTAATTAAGCTTGAATTTCCATAAACTAATTTGCATGTGTATTGACTAGATCACTCAGCAGTGTGTTACTCCTACCTTTCGCCTACGTAAAATGGGTAAGTTGAAGCATTTATTATCATATTATTGTATACTGCCGTTGCATAGCGCGGGTACTATCCTATAGTTTATCTTAATTCTTGATCATGTAATATGTATTATTGTAACTCCAGCAAATCCAAGAAATCAAAAGAAAAAATCTACCGAGCCAAAAGATTGTATTAAAAATATGCGATGCGATACTGGACAATCCGAAAGATGCTAAGAAATATTTTGAACCTGCAATAGCTACAGCAGTCAAATATGGGACTGTTGAGCTCATCGAGGAGTGCATATTAGCGTACCCAGGTTTAATCTGGTATGAATTAGACGGGTATAACTTGTTCCATTTGGCAATCAAAGAGCGTCAAGTACAAGTATACAATCTTGTGTACCAAATGTCTGGACACAAGGCGTTTGCAGCAAGTGAGCTTCATGGAGAAGAAAAAGAGAATGCTTTACATATTGCGGCAAAGTTGGCCCCATCTCATCGACTAAGTACTATAATTGGTGCAGCTTTGCAGTTGCAGAGTGAACTTCAATGGTACAAGGTGATTATACTAATACCATTATTTACACATGGGTGACAACCGTTGTTGTCCCTTAAAAGAGTTTTAAGGGGCAACAAAAGCCCGATCATCTATGTTTTATATTGTATGTAGTAAGTAGTGCACTTTGCTTTTCCTCTTACCAAATAGCACACATTTATATGCAGGAAGTTGAGACTTTTGTCGAGCCTGAGCATGTAAAAGCTTTAAACAAAGATGGAAAAACCCCTTGGATGGTTTTCACGCATGAACATGAAGCCTTACTTAAAGAGGGCCAACAGTGGATGAAAGACACGGGAACTTCATGTACCGTTGTAGCAGTACTCATAGTTACAATTACATTCGCAGCTGCGATCACGGTCCCTGGTGGAAATAAAGATGATGGGAAACCTGTATTCCTAGATGAAAGAGCGTTTATACTTTTTATGATATCAAACGCCTTTGCATTATTTTCATCATCTACTTCATTGTTGATGTTTTTAGGAATACTTACTTCACGCTATGCAGAAATTGACTTCCTTCATGCCTTGCCAAAGAGATTGACGATTGGACTTGTGTCCTTATTCTTGTCAATAACGGCTACTATGATAGCATTTGGTGCAACTCTTGTACTTTTGCTTCAAGATAAAGTGACATGGATTGCAGCTCTAGTTGTTATGATAACAAGCATTCCTGTGGTTTTGTATGCCTTGCTGCAATTTCCTCTACTCGTTGAGATAGTTTGGTCCACTTACGGACCAAGCATTGTTGGCAAGCAGAGCAGTCGAATAATTTATTAAGCAAGTGTCAACTTGTGTGTGTCTTTGTAATAATAGATGTTGCCAAGCTTTTTAGCCTAAATAGTTATGACGTTTTCTTTTGAAATGTCAGTTGTGTTTGAAATAATTTGTACTGCCTTCATGAGCTGCTAAAAGGTAACTACACATTTTCAGTTGTTGAACAATAAGTAAATTCAAATGTATGTGATTTTTGTGACAAGAAAATTAAGTATTCATATTCTGGTGAACAGGAACAAAACCACATGGATGCCAACATTGTGTAAGCTTATAACTTTATAAGAGAAAGAAAAATGTACACCAAAGAGCAAATGAATAGATTACTGGGTGGTTTTTTAGTAAAGGAAAACTTTGAAATCAAACCGGACAAAAAGGGATGTTATGATTTGATTGGCCCAAAAGTTATCAACACAAACAAAATGTGGGCTTATACAAAGTTTGATTTGAATGGCTTTTAGAAAGGCCCACTTCGAGTAATATTGAGTATGTGAATCCCCGAGACCCCGACATGTAATCTTAAGAAGCATATGCAAAGATATATAGGATACGAAACAAAAGATTACTCAATGAATCTAATCTATGTTCTTGGTCACTTCTAGTTGTTGTTGTTTCTAAGACAAAAAAAAAAAAAAAAAAAAAAAAAAAAAAAAAAAATCCTCAAAAGATATATTTTTCTTTCATCTTTCTTTTTACATTCTGGTCATCAGGTATCACAATGACATGCATCATCAATTAGGTTGTGCCTATTTGTTTCTTTTACACAGGTTTATTGACTTTATGCTTAAGAAATTTTATGCTTCAGAAATATGTATGGATAAAGAAAATGTTTGTTTGACATTGGTTTTTGATCAACTGGATACTAGGATTTATCTACACACTTGCATTTACAATGTCATAGTTGCCTAGTAAGGTTTGATACTTTGATTACGAATAACAGTATAGTGTACATTGATGTCGTGTGGTGCATGCCACTTCTTTGATAAAATGTCAAGCCTACACATATTATCTTCATAATATTCTATGTTGGTGTAACATGATCTTGTAATTTGTAGACCATAGTAGATGTTTATATGTTGTAAACGACACTATATGAGTGACGCAAATAGGTTCTAAATTGGTATTGAATTGTGAAATCAAATTATGTCACTGCACAAGTTCTCTAAACAATTTAATCATTATCTGTGTTATTAATCCAATCAATAAATTGTAAAAACAAATATCAACATATTTGATAATTATTTAAGTAATCAATTGTTGAAATTGATAAATCAAATAATCAAATAATTTCCCATTCCAATGCATAACATAAACAAACAAAAGAAACGTTATTCTCATGTCGATTCTATGATTGTACCAAACATATGACTAAATCCTTTTTTTAACATATTCATTCTTTTTCTCTGTGATTCCATTCTCGGGCTCATTTCCATTCCCTGTCATTCATTCATACGAAACATCCCCTTATACCTTTTTCATTAGGGGTTAATGAACAATCACACACAACCATTCTCCCAAACTGAATATTTGTTTGATGCATTATATTTGTTCAACGAGTTCACAAACTGAATATATAATCAATACTTGTAGTTAGTACAAGAAAAAAGTGAATGATTACACCCTGTACAAATTCATTGTCTGCGGCAAATTACTTCCAGTTAACACGCACAAAAAAGACCTATTTCGGTATATAGGCAACCACGATTCTTCAAATTTTCCATGGATCCTTTTAGCTTTTTACGTATATATATATATATATATATATATATATATATATATATATATATATATATATATATATATATATATAATATAACTTTATTTTGAGAACCCTGTTAAGTGCGAGAACTCCCCTTGTCCAATCATAATTTAGTAAACTCATTTTCTTTTATTTTATTATGTTCAATTTGTAGGGGCATTAAAGGAATTTAACATATACAACATTTAATCCGATAATTCAATTTTTTGCTAAAATTATGGAAGATGCGGTTTTCATATTCTTTTACTTTTATTTTACAGATCTTCTTCTCCAATGTAAAAAATTTCATAATCAAACCTTTATTCAGTTTTAAGAATTCGATTCATCACTTTATTATTTTGTGATTCAGTAGAAAAAAATGGTTGATATTGTTGATGTGATTTTAGACGAAAATACAGATTATTTTTTTTTTTTATATTTTTTAAATCTTTTCATATGTATACTTTATTATGCAAATAATCACGTCTTAGGGTTATTTTATTATAAATTTGCATAGTTTCTGTTGAAGCAAATTCTTGCTCTTCGGTTGGCGCTATCGGCAGTCTTCGATACTTGGTTCGGTTTTAGTTCTGCACAAATGAGAAAACGCTCGTTAGCCTCGCCCCGGGTGTTATCCCAGGACCAAGCTCCGGCGTGAGAGTAAGAATATGGAAACCGAAGGGGTATTGTGATAAATGTGAGTAAATGCTTGTGTGTGTGTGTTGTTGGAATAATAAATGGGGTTGGGGTATTTATACTACCCAACCTTTACCTGCTTGTACTTGTGAACAGTGTCCTAGTTGAATAGTTGTCAGTCGCCAACAGTCCCTACGAACAGTACTTTGATCCTAGGTCAGGTCCATAGGGTGGCTGTCAGAGTACACGTGCCCATGTGCGGGGGTCCTTATCCATTTTTATATTGGTAAAGTATGTGGCTAGCGTCGCGTCTTCGGACGACGCTCGGCTAAGTTCGTGACATCCGGATCATGGCGTCCGGACGGATACGTCAACATGTCCCCCCCCCCCCAGTATTGGACTATCGATCTCTCATCGCTTAGTGCAATATTGGGTTCGGAAATACTCGTTCACCACTTCCCTTTTTCTGTACCTATGGGGTTAGCCCATTATCGTTGCAACTGGTTGGGCTGACTTGTGACTTTTGTTGATGGGCCTGGTTAAGCCCATTTAGTATGAGGCTGTCCAGTTGGGCTTTTGCCTCGTTTTTGCTACAGTGTCTCCGTCGAACGCAGCTTCCTATTCACGTGTACGACCAGGATGATGCCACGTCAGCATCCTTATAACTGATGAGACGTTTTCACTTCTTCCAATGTATTCCCAGTGTCCTATATAAGGGCCGTTACCTCTCATTTTTTTTTTACGCTGTGTGTTTTTTATTCTACTACCATCCGAGAGCTCTATTGTCGTCATCTTCCGTGCGTTCCGCCATTCGTCCGAGGTTAGTCACATACTTCTTTCCTTCTTATAACTCAACCCCCTTCGGTATCTTTTAAACATGGCTAAAGAAGGGCCGGTAGGAAAATTTGACATGCACCTCCACACCTCTCAGTTGTCCCAATCAGACTTGGACGCTATTATTTCCACATACCACATCCCGGCTGACCTTCATCCCATCCTTCCGGATCCCACCCTGACAATGGATAGGTTGCCTTCGGATAAGATAGGAATATACACCCAACAGTTAGATCTTGGGGGTGCCAGGGTTCCCTTTTCCCGCTTTTTATTACAAGTGATCAGACATTTTAAGATCCATTTCTCTCAAATAGTGCCGATAGGGCTAAACCGTGTGACCCTTTTTGAGATCCGGTGTCATAGCTTGAACGAGAGACCAACGGTGTCATTATTTCGGGTATTTTATAGACTCTGCAAGCAGGGCAACTGGTTCTCCTTTGAAAGCCGGACGGGGCGAAGGGCCAGAAAGTGTTTTAAGGAGGTTTTAACTGGGTTGAAGCACTGGAAATCTAGGTTCTTCTTGATTGATCGCAGGGCCATACCGGATGCTATGGCTTGGAGACACAGAGACTCCAAAATAACCGAGGTAAACGATTTTCCTCTCTCCCATCCGGAATCCGCAGCGGATAAGCTTGCCGAAACACAGATCCTTCTAAGGAAGCCTCTTCCCGTTCTTCTTTGGTTGTCCGGTTTATCTTCGGTATAGGAAAATAAACATTTGGCTGTCATTTTAAAAGATACCGAAGGGCATGGTAATGCTCCATGCATACACTTGTATTTTCTTTACCTTTCCCCCTTTTCTTTTTTTTTTTATATATATTTTTCTCACGTATTTGCATCGGCATGCCTTTGGTTAATGCAGTTGTTACCATGTCTGAGTTTTTGGAGTTACCCCATTGGGAGGGAACTGATATAGTGGAGGGATCTCCCATTCCAGACGATCAAGCCCCTCCTGTGAGAACCGTGGGACCCCTTCCGGAGGGTCAAAATCCTCCCGCAGTTGAGGGTTTGCTGAAGGTAGCCGAGAGGGCTAATGACGACGTAGTCAAGGCTCGTGAGAGGAAGGAGAGGGAGAACCGTTTGAGAGCCGAGGGGAAAAGAAAAGCTGGTGAAGGACCCTCCCATGCTGCACCCAGAAAGAAAAACAGAGGTGCTAGTTTTGCTGGGGTTATGCCTTCTTTGGGAGCAACACTGGACGCAAGTCCTATTAACCTTGCACCCCCTAATTCCGCTCCTCAAGATCCTCCGGCCAATGCGGAGCAGCCGGTTAATGAGGTGGCCGAGGAGGAAAGAGCCGAGGGGGGTGGTAATTCCAACCTTCAGGCTAACATTTCTCCCGTTCGGGTCGTGGCCGTAGAGCAACCGAGGAATTCTGGACCGCATGCTTCTGATGGTAACCATTCTTGCTTTGACCCTTAATGCAAGCTTTACGTATTGAATCTAACCATTTACCTTCTCTTAATCAGCTCAATCAGCACAACGGTCTCGTCCCGAGGGGCATCCTACTATCCATGTGGTTGCGTCTGATCCATCCGGTATGTATTTTATTCATTCTGCCTATGAAATATTTTAGTTGATTGTCGGTCGTTTATCTCACTATCCATTTTTTTTGTTTAGATCATTCTCTGAATCAGGCTAATTTCTTTGTGCCCGGTTGGACGCTCAGGGAGGACGTCCGGTTGAATTCCTACCGGGCGTGCCGTGAGATGCTCAACCATCTTGCTACCCCGGCCGAACAGGAAGCTCTGAACGAGTTGGATAATATTGAGCTCGCTAAGCAAGCTTACGAACAACTGGGGATGAGCACAGTTTCTATGGGCGAGGTTCTCCGACGGTTCCGACACTTGAATGCTGATTACCGGGAGTTGTCCAATATTCATGACAACTGTCAGGGGCTAGCCGTAAGGGCCGAGACTGCCGAAGCCGAGCGTGATGCCCAGGCCGCCCGGTATGAAGAATTGGCTACTGAGCATGAGGCTATGGGGCAGCGGTATAAGGCCTGCGCTTTAAGGTATAAAGACCTAATGGAGAAATCCACTGGGTTTGATCAAGAGAAAGAGCTCTGGCTCAAGAAAAATGAGGAACAAACAACCGGATTAACCAACTGGAGGCTTCTTTATTGACCTCTCAACGTCAGGCCGAATCGTTGGCCAAAGACAAAGCTGATCTGACGGCTAACTTGGCTCAGGCGGACATTGTTCGCCAGAACTTGGTAAAGTCTTTCATCCCTGTGGCTTTCCGGAGGCTTCTTGATAACCGGGAGTATAAGCAATCTCTGGGCAAACCCTTCAGCCTTTTTTACTCTGCCGGGTGGCAAGATGGGGTTAAAATTTCCAGGAAGGCGGAGGACGCTGAGAAGATCATGAGCACCTCGAGACATCTGAATCCTGAGGCTCCCAAGATATGGAAAGCAGAGTTCAATAAGCTGTTCTCCCTTGACTATCCTTATATCAAGAAGATTTGTGATGCTCATCGTCTTCCGCTGGGCGACCTCATGAACCTCTTTCCCGACTCCCCAGTTCCCGTGGGCTTGACAAACACTTCCACCCAAGCAAATGTAGAGAGAGAGTAATCAGACAGCTGCATCCGAAGGGGAAAATGTCAACCCTCCGGCTTAGTTGATGTTTTTGTAATCTTCATTTTGGACCTTAGTTTCTGTAATCTTAATTTTTGTAACATTCACGAGGGTTTACACTCGTATATATGGGATGTTTCTTTTGATTACCGTTTGTACAACCATTGTTCGTGATGCTTGTATTGATATTTTCTAGTTTCCTTTCTTTTTGTGATATTATCCTTTTGCCAGAATTGACTTATTACCATACATATTACATTTTTTGCCAAGTATTTTTTGCCAAGTATTTTGGTCTAATTATCCGAGTTGTCTTCGGACATCCGGAGCGATATAAATGCCTGGGTATCCGCTGATATGGCGGACGTCCGAAGCATAGATGGTTTTTGCTTTCATGCCTCCGGAGCGGTTTAATTGTCCGGGCATCCGCTGATACTGCGGGTCGTCCGAAGCATAGATGGTTATTTCTTTCAGGCATCCGGAGCGGTATAATTGTCCGGGCATCCGCTGATACTGCGGGCGTCCGAAGCATAGATGTTTATTGCTTTCAGGCATCCGGAGCGGTATAATTGTCCGGGCATCCGCTGATACTGCGGGCGTCCGAAGCATAGATGTTTATTCGGGCATCCAAAAAGAATTTTGGGCATCCGCAGCGTTTTTAATCGCTCGGGCATTTGTCGCCTGCCGAAGGGGGCCAGCCTCCGGAGACATAAGTATTACGATTTTTCACAAAATTGTAACGTTCCCCTGGCGGGAAGCTACATACTTCATTAATATATTGTCAACATCATAATGTAAAAGCATCATAATACAAAAGCTTTGGAATTCTAACAATAACAGTTGTTATAAGAAACACTTTCTGAGGTTGATGGCATCCCAAGTGCGCGGCACCTCCGTATCATCCATTTTCTGTAACTTATAAGAACCGTTGTCGTACGCTTCAACGACTCTGTACGGGCCTTACCAATTCGGTCCTAGCTTCCCTTGGTTCTCCACTCGGCTTGCTTCATTCTTTCTAAAAACGAAATCACCTACTCGGAAGTTCATCGGTTTCACCCGTTGGCTGTAGTATCGTTCTACCTTCGCTTTGTACTTAGCTTCTTGTATTGCAGCTGCTTCTCTTCTTTCCTGCAACAAGTCCAGACTTAGGCGCTGCTCTTCTTCGTTTCGGTCAAGCACCAGGAGCTGATCTTCCTCACTGCGGTTTTCGTCGAACATCATGGTCCTATGAGTTGGCATTCCTATTTCCGCCGGTATGACTGCTTCACTTCCGTATGTTAAGCTGAAGGGTGTCTCACCATTGCTAGTTTTGAGTGAGGTACGGTGAGACCACAATACATTGGGCAGTTCATCTACCCAACCGGCCCTTGCTCTGCCCAATCTTGCCTTGATCCCTTCCATGAGGGATTTATTCGCCCTCTCTACTAAACCGTTGGCCTGCGGATGTGCGACGGCCGTGTTCATCTGCCTGATCTTCAGTTGTGCACACCAGCTTTTGAAGGGATCATTCACAAAATTTGTCCCATTGTCTGTCACTATCACTCCGGGTAGGCCGAAACGACACACAATATTTTCCCATACAAACTTTTTTACCTCCTTCCCTGTCGTTTTTGCCAGAGGCTTGGCTTCAATCCATTTTGTGAAATAGTCTATGGCCACGATGACAAATTTTACCTTCCCTGGGGCCTCCGGAAATGGTCCGAGAACATCCATTCCCCATTGATAGAATGGCCACGGGGCCATGATTGAAGTTAAGAAAGTTTTGGGCTGCTTTGGCACAGGTGCATGTATTTGACAGGAATCACACTTCCGGATCTCTTCTCTCGCGTCCCGGTGCATTGTAGGCCAGTAATATCCCTGTCTGATTAACTTTGCTACCACTGATCTGGGACCAGAATGCATGCCGCAAGCTCCCTCATGTACTTCCCTGATGATGTAATTTGATTGCAACAGACCTACGCAACGGAGCATTGGGTTTAGATAAGACTTTTTGAAGAGAACACCTTCCTCCATCACATAATGGGGAAGCTTCATGCGCAGACTTCTTGCTTCGTTTGCATCCTCCGGCCAGACTCCCTCTTCCAAACACCTAATGATCGGGGTCATCCAATTGGGGCCTTCTTCTTCCACTATCGTGTGCACTTCAGCTTCTTCGGTGGAAGGTTTTGCTAAAACTTCGACTAGTATTTCTTTCGTCAAATGATTGAAAGCCACCGAGGCGAGTTTGCTAAGTACATCTGCTTTCTGATTCTGGGTTCTCGGTATGTGTTGGATCTTAAAATTGTCAAATCTTCCGATATACTGCTTTGCTTTCTCCAAATATCTTATCATGCTGTCTTTAGCGGCCACGAAATTCCCATTGATCTGGCTTGCTACCAATCTTGAATCAACCTTGACAATTATAGACTTAACTTTCATTTGTTCGGCTATCCGCAACCCTGCTAACAGTGCTTCATATTCGGCCTCATTGTTTGTGCTTTCAAAATTTAGTCTCAGAGCGTAGGTAAATTCTTCTTGTGTGGGGCTGATGAGCACCAAACCTGCTCCGGAACCTTTCTTACTACAGGCTCCGTCAGTATACAACGTCCATTCCGTTTTCTCAGCAATCTCACAGATCTGTCTCCCCGTTGCTTTTGCGTACCGTTCAACCATCCCTACCGGTATTTCAGTAAGGAAATCTGCCAACACTTGTCCCTTGATAGCGTTTCGGGAAACGTACTTAATGTCGTACGCGCCTAACTCCACCGCATATTTAGCCAGCTTCCCCGACGCCTCCGGCTTGTTTAAAACCTGCCTGATCGGCTGATCCGTGATTACTTTTATTGGATGTGCTTCGAAATACCTTCGGAGCCTCCGAGACGCGTGTAACAAACAGACCGCCAGTTTCTCCATTGGGGCGTAATTCCTTTCTGCTTCATTCAACGTCCGGCTGACGTAATGAACGGGCAACTGTTTTCCAGATCTTTCAACGACCAGTACTGCACTTACAGCCCGTGAAGCCGTCGCTAGGTATACGTGCAGATCTTCTTTCGGAACAGGGGTCGTTAACGAGGGAAGCTCCAAGATTAACCTTTTCATTTCTTGAAATGCCTCTTCGGCATTCGAGGTCCACCTGTACTCATCCTTGTTCTCCTTGGTGATATTCTTGAGTGTTTCAAAAAAAGGGAGAGACCTTTATGCCGAACGTGATAAGAAGCGGTTGAGAGCTGCCAATTTGCCGCTGAGACTTTGCATCTCTCTCAAGGTTCTTGGCGATTTCATTTCCGTAATTGCTTTAATCTTTCTAGGGTTTGCCCGGATGCCTTCGGAGGTCACCATGTAGCCAAGAAACTTGCCTTCCTCTACACCAAATGAGCACTTCTTACGGTTTAGCTTCATATTTATTTTTCTTAGATTGTCAAAAGTTTCAGCCATATCCGCTAGTAAAGCCATCTCCGTTTTACTTTTGATAACCATGTCATCTACGTATGCCTCTAAATTCCTTCCTATCTGCGGACGGAACGCCGAGTCTACCAAACGTTGGTACGTGGCTCCGGCATTCTTCAGACCGAAGGGCATTTTGGTGTAACAATAAGTTCCTTGTTCTGTGTAGAATGCCGTTTTTTCTTCGTCCTCAGCAGCCATTTGAACTTGGTGATAGCCCTTATATGCATCCAAAAAACACTTGTACCGGAAGCCCATTACGGACTCGATCTTCCAGTCTATCTCCGGCAAAGGGTAGTAATCTTTTGGGCAGGCCTAGTTCAAGTTTTTAAAATCTATGCACATCCTCCAGCTCCCATCACATTTTTTCACTAATACCGGATTTGATATCCAAGTGGGGTATCTTACCGGCCGGACGATCCCTGCTCTTAACCATTCTTACACTTCATCAGCAATCACTTGATTCTTTTCCTGTGAGAAGGTCCGTCTCTTTTGTGCTATCGGAGTGTCTTCCAACCTAACATTAAGATTATGTTCCACCAAGCGACGCGGTATACCCGTCATGTCAACGGGTGACCACGCGAATACGTCCTTACTTCGCTTTAATAATTCGACTAAGCTTCTTCGACACTCTTTTGAGAATCCCTTCCCGATGGTCACCAATTGCTCCGGATAGGCAGGGTGGATCATGATCTCTTCTGTAAGTCCATGCTCCGTTCCTTTTTTGAGGTCTATTTCAGCCGTGGTCTCCTCCTCCGAACCTATCCATTCTTCCTCAAACCCACGACACTCCTTGATTGCTGCTGCTCTAGTAACCAGTGTTGCAATCCCCCTCGGAGTGGGAAATTTCATCATAGCATGGATGGTAGAGGGTATAGCCTTAAGCTCTCTTAAACCGGTTCTTCCCAAGATAATGTTGTAGGGTGAGGGTGACCTTATTACTGAGAATTTCATCTTGGTCTTTCGGAATAGCCCATGGTCCCCAAAACATACGTCCAGCTCTATCTTTCCGATAGGCTTGATTATTTCTCCCGAGAACCCTACTAACGGTGACCCGGATTTCTTGAGCTTGGATTGAATCGAAGGGCATAAATTGTTAAAACAGTGCTCATACATAACTTCTACTGAGGCTCCCTCGTCCACAAAGATTCTCCTTATCAAATATCCCTCAACTTCTGCTTCAACTATTAGAGGCTCTTCGGATACATCATCCGAGAGTAACGAAGGAAAAGTAATGGGGACCTTCATCCATGGCTCCTCATGTTCCCTAGCCTTTCTCTTCGTTGTTCCCACGCTTCCAATCATGTTTATCACCTTCTTTCCTTTGTTCCTTTCATGGACCGGCTCTTTTCCCTGCCTTACGTTCCGGATCAGATGGTCTAGTTTTCCAGATTCTAGGGCCGCTTCGAGTTGCCTCTTCAGCATATGACAATCGTTGGTATAATGTCCCTTCTCCCCATGATAGTCACAGTACCTGTCTGCATTTTCTCTGCTTGGTTTCCCCACCAACGGAGGAGGATGTGGAAGTCGGAGTTGGTGTTCAGTAGCTAGTATTTCCTTGGGTTGCTTCCTGAGTGCCATTAGCCCTGGTCGATTGCTCTCCGGCTTCCACCCGTCTTTTTTCCGAAAATCTCCCCTGTTTTGATCTGCCCTCGGAGCAACGTAAGGAGTATATGGTTCTCGGAAATGAAAGTCACCTCGGCGGTCGTACCTTCGTCGTTCAGCATATCCCCGGGCTCTCTCTGACTTTAACGGATAACTGAATCTTCGATTACCCTCTGGGAATTCTCCTTTTGGGAGTTCTGTGGTCTTGTATGCATCCTCTGCCCTGACAAAGTCATCGACCCTCGTCATCATCTCTTTCACTGTCCGGGGCACTTGGTCAGAGAAACGCTTGGCCAACTCTGGACACTTGTGGGCCGTCATAAAAGCTGATATACGCATGAGATCTGGTACTCCCGGAATGTAACTCGCCTCATCGGTCCATCTTTCCTTAAAGTCAGGCAAGGTTTCGTTAGCCTTCCTCGAAATCTTGAATATCTCCGTCGGATCCTTAATTCCCTTCTGTCTCAAGGAGAACCTAGTAGTGAATTGCTCCTCTAGCTCATCCCAGGTGTTGATGCTACCGGGTTCCAGGCGACTAAACCAACCCTGTGCTGCTCCATCCAGTGTTTGCTGAAACATCCGACACCATACTGGCATCGGCCATTCTCCCTGATTGGCTGCTCCGGCAAATCTGTTCAAGTGGTCATCCGGATCTGTGGACCCATCGTACAACTTCAGGTTGCTCGGCATTCGGTGCGATGGTCCAGAGAATTCGTTTATTCTTCGAGCGAAGGGCGATTTAGCAACGGACTTGTAAGGCTTTCCTAAATCTTCCTCCATTTTATCTTTGGCTTGTCTATCGCTCGGGATCTTATCGTCGTCCTCGCTGAAATCCAGCCGTATTGGCTTCAGGACATTTCCTTCCAGAGCGTTGTGTTCTTTGAACAACTCTTTCAGGGCTGTCAGGTGCCCTTGTATCAGATCTTGTATGTTCGGTGAATCACGATCGTTCCAGTTAGAACCTTCCGGATCGTTCGTGTTTTCACTGTTTCCTCCCGTTGTAGTGAGGGGGGTCAGAGGTGGAAGGTCCGTCATGCTATCAGTAGGTAGATAAGATAACGGGTCCCACGGATGGCGCCAATTTGTTGAAGCAAATTCTTGCTCTTCGGTTGGCGCTATCGGCAGTCTTCGATACTTGGTTCGGTTTTAGTTCTGCACAAATGAGAAAACGCTCGTTAGCCTCGCCCCGGGTGTTATCCCAGGACCAAGCTCCGGCGTGAGAGTAAGAATATGGAAACCGAAGGGGTATTGTGATAAATGTGAGTAAATGCTTGTGTGTGTGTGTTGTTGGAATAATAAATGGGGTTGGGGTATTTATACTACCCAACCTTTACCTGCTTGTACTTGTGAACAGTGTCCTAGTTGAATAGTTGTCAGTCGCCAACAGTCCCTACGAACAGTACTTTGATCCTAGGTCAGGTCCATAGGGTGGCTGTCAGAGTACACGTGCCCATGTGCGGGGGTCCTTATCCATTTTTATATTGGTAAAGTATGTGGCTAGCGTCGCGTCTTCGGACGACGCTCGGCTAAGTTCGTGACATCCGGATCATGGCGTCCGGACGGATACGTCAACAGTTTCCATTCATCCAGATAGTAGCTTATTCGAAACAAGTTATATACGGAGTATTCGTTTTAAGTGCATATATGTTTGTTTACTTATAGATGATTGAAGTTGAATAAACGGTGGCCTGTTATAGGCATACGAATCTTTTTTTTTTTAATCATATACATGCAAGGTCGGAGCTTAGTGAGGACCGGAAATGGTCTCGGCCCCCTAAGCCTAAACCCGTTTGTGTATTTTTTTCGCAATTTCATGTGTTAAAAAATATATTTTTCATCTCGCCCCTCCTATCTAATGTTTTTTCAGAATTTTTTTGTTTCAACCTTCCCACAAAATTTTTTCTAGCTCCACCATTGTATACATGCATGTTATTTCTGTGCTTATATTCTTAAACTGAGATTTTATGTTCTTTTTATATTGTTAAACTGATTTTTTTTCACGTGCATGTATGTTTATCCATTATAGCTGAATGGTTGATACAGAGTAATATATTAACTTCATTATAGAATGCATTTGCTAAAATGAATTCATGTGTTACAAAAATGGTTGATGTCTTTAATATTGACTCCGAGTTCATTCCCACACACACATGTTATAAACACATATGTGTTATTAAAACATATATGCAATTAAAAACATATATGTTTTACCAACACATATATGATTTTTTTTTTTTAAAATGTCATTTAGAAACATATATGTTTTACCAACACATATATGTTTTTATAAAAAAAAAATATGTCATTTAGAAACATATATGTTTTAAACAGATGTGTACAAACTAGGGGTGTGCATCGGGCCTAAACCGACTCCGACCCGTCCCGACCCGACAAGCCCGACTCCCCGATTTCGCCGGAATTGCAAACCAACTCCCGAACCGTTTGATAGTCGGGATCGGAATCGGGCCGGCGGTTTGGTCGGGATCGGGATCGGGATCGGTTTTCTTTGTTGTTTTGTCGGTTTTCTTCCCGTTCCGACCCGTCCCGTCCCGACCCGACTCCCGATTTCGCCGGAATTGCAAACCGACTCCCGAACCGTTTGATGGTCGGGATCGGAATCGGGCCGGCGGTTTGGTCGGGATCGGGCCGGAAAACGGAAAACGGGCGGTTGTGCTCACCCTTAGTACAAACACATATGTGTTACAAACATATATATTTTTAAAAAACCATTGTTTCACCGATTCCAATATATCTTGTGCTTTCACATGCTTTGCAATTCCATGTATTTGCCAAAATTCTGTTGCTGAAATCATTAACGTTTACAATTCAAATTAACACAAAACAGCGAAGAACGAGGGATTACGTTATTCGTATTAACGAGATGTCAATAAGTAACTCGTATTAATATGAAAATAAAACCAAAAACACATGTGCAATACAGACAAGAGGCCAAAACTTAAATTTCTAAAGGCCCACCACATTCTGACATGATTTTTGTATTGGCTTGAATGTAACGATAGCATTGAACAAAGCTTTCGGGCTTGTCCTTGTTTGGAACACATATGATCTTCGTCCTTCACCTTTTAACCGCTTTGCTGGGCTAGACTGTGAAGTTTCTCCTTTCGTCCGTTTCACTTTACGAACCTTATTCTTGTCATCACCTGTCATTAAGAATTACAATTTTAATAAACTTACTACGCAAAAATTTCACTTATCCGTATTCTATAATGTTGTACTTTATGAGTTTATGCTTACCAACCGTATCAACTTCCTTTCTTTTGTTATCTTGCAACCATATCAATTTAAATAACCTGACTCATTCCTTAAAAAAAAAAAAAAAAAAAAAAAAAAAAAAAAGGAAATCAAATTTCTTAAAAAATCAAATTCTTACTCCTAATCTAACATTCATGTTTACCATATCAACTAAAAAACATAATTTTGTATTAAGAAATCAATCAGATTAATTATCATCACAAAAAAAAAAAAAAAAAATGTAGTTTTGATTATTTAATCGTGTTTATCAGGTTACCGTGGGTGGATTGCGGTGTGTTTTTGGTACAATAAAATGAAATCAGTAATGTTTTTTAATTGATTTTGGTAGAATGTGATCATTGATATGAGAAAGTATAGATGTAATCCCGAATTTTAAGCAATCTGTTATTGAAAATGTATAAAAATTGAAAATGTATAAAAGTTAAATACCTTTTTTACCCTTTCATACATGTTTCCAGTAAAATCAACTTTCAATTATTTACAAAAATACCATGGTGCAATATTAACCATTGATCTACACAATCCAAGGGTTATATATGAGTTGTCGTAGTTCTCGCACTTAACAGGGTTCTGAAAATAAAATTCCCCTATATATATATATATATATATATATATATATATATATATATATATATATATATATATATATATATATATATATATATATATATACACCTTAATAACATGATAAACTTTGCTATCATCTTGAGACATACATTGGCGCAAATTGACATATACTGCAGTTAAACACAAACTTAATTAACATAGACTGCAAATTATTAGTGCATGTCTTAGAAACTAGCTAAATTATGTTTGGTTAGTTAATTTATTTGTGTGTGAAAGGTATGTATTGTACTTAAATGGTTCATTATATATTTGTTTCACTTGTTCCAAGGGATCATAGAAATAATTTGCACTTTAGTCTTGAGATGCTTTTTATGACATTACAGAATGAAGATATGATAAGTACATATTACTGGCTTTTGATGTTTAGTTGTATCTTATTTGGTACATCCTCTATATATATAATCCCATTTGAAAAGGCTATGGAGAACAAATGTACAGGGAACAAACACACTATGCCATTTTAAACACAACAAGTATCGATATATGTCGTAAAGCAAATAAAAAACATTAAAGCTGTAGGCGAATAGTAAACACGTGACTAGCTAGGTTTCCATGGAAGAATTAAGGTAATAAGAATAAAGTGAAAGAAGTAAAGAAAAGTTGGAAAGACATCAAAATGGGAGGGATAAGCTATCTAAGTTAAAGCTACAAGTAAAGAATTATTATAAAATTCTTAAAGTCATGAATGCAAAACACATGTGAGTCGCATAAGACAATTTCTTTGTTGAAAGAAAAACACGTAAGACAATTTCTTGACTAGCTAAGTGCAAATAGACACATTAGTCCTCGTTAAAAAACTGAAAACATTAACAAGACATGTAAAATCCAACTTGATAAACATAGATATGGTTAATGATGATCATTATGATTTATGAGAAGATATTGAAAGGTGACCATCTTAACAAATTTGTCAACACTAAATTTTTTTGTGTGAAGGGAAAATCTTGCACACTTACTATTATCTTTCTTACTATGAATTCAGGTTAGATACTCTAGATTTTCATGAATTGAAAAGAATTATATACACTTATTCATGAATCGGCTGGACCACGTAATTACAAAATCTTTCTGTTTTTCAAACGGAGCTTTTCATTGGATGGTTCGAATTTGTAAAGAGTCTATGTCATCTTATCGGCTGACTAATTTTGTTTCTCTTGATTTAGCAACCTAGACATTTGGTGAAGTTTCACCACCGGTGTATGATGATGAATGTGACAGGTCATGTACATGTATATCATTAGGGGCTTTGGGAGAATGGTTGTGTGTGATTGTTCATTATCGTGGTATTCGTGCTGATTTATGGGTGATGAAGGTCTATGGAATGAAAGATTCTTGGACTAAATTGGTTTCCATCCCGTATTTTGCTAATGTTGGAGTATATCGAGTGCCTTTGTCTATGTCAAATGATGGGAAATTTTTGCTAACATTATATAAGAAATTGATTGTTTATGATTCCTCTAATTGTTCATTCACTGAGATTCACGACTTTGATGCAAACTTTGAAGCATGTACTTTTGTTGAGAGTTTGGTTTCACCTTATATGCCCCGCTCCTTGATGCAAAACAAATTGAGGACATGGCGTCTTAGCTCACGTGGATGAGTGGGAGCAACTCATGTTCAAGAATATGATTTACAAGACATGTTCATCATGCTTTAAATATCTATTACTCATGTGCTGGTATTTTGAATCATTTGATGTGCAGTTTCAATTTCCTTTGCTGAGCTAGATGCTGTCATTTTGTTTGATGTATTATATTTGTTTCAAGGACAGGACCTAGATGCTGTCATTTTGTTTGATGTATTATATTTGTTTCAAGGACAGGACATCACAAACTGGATATATAATCAAGACTCATAATTAGTACAACAAAAAAATGAATGATTACTACCCTATACAAATTCATTCTCTGCGACAAATTACTTGACAGTTAAAACGCACACAAAAGACCTATTTCGGTATACAGGCAACCGAAATTCTTTAAATTCCCCGTGGATCCTTTTAGCTTTTTACGTATACCTTAATAATATGATAAACTTTGCTATCATCTTGAGACATACATTGGTGCAAATTGACATATAGTTAAACGACAACTTAATTTAGACTGCAAATTATTACTGCATATCTTAGAAACTAGCTAAATTATGTTTGGTTAGTTAATTTATTTGTGTGTGAAAGGTGGAGACGCATAATAAATGTTAGGAAGTGTATTGTACTTAAATGGTTCATTATATATTTGTTTCACTTGTTCCAAGTGATCATAGAAATAATTTGCACTTAAGTCTTGAGATGCTTTTATGACATTATAGAATGTAGATATGATAAGTACATATTACTGGCTTTTGATGTTTAGTTATATCCTATTTGGCACATAGATATATAATCCCATTTGAAAAGGCCAGGGAGAACAAATGTATCTGAAAGCAAATTAATACAAAGGAACAAACACACTATACCATTTTAAACACAACAAGTATCGATATGTGTCGTAAAGTAAATAAAAACATGTCTTAGTGATGGTTATGTATTATAATACCCGTGCACGCACGGGGTTTTTTCTAATTTTTTGAATAAATGTAATTTTTATCTATTAGAAAACAAACAATTTAATATATTTTTTTAATTATGGTTTTTAATAACACACCCGATCTTGTGAAATTTTTTGGGATTTTTTCGCGATTTTTTTTTTTTCAAAAAAATCTTTTTACCTAGTGTACGGATATTTCAACATAAATGGGTTAACGTAGGTCATGTTTAAAGCATATTTGCTATAATGGGCCTACTTTCTTAGAATCTAATATACATGTTTTAAAAACATGTTCCCTTCTAGATTTGGTACCAGAACTATTAGTTCAACTTCCAAATGATTTTTGAGTATAATCATCTTGTTATGCATTTGAATTTAAGTACTTTAGCAACTATATAATTCATTTAAAGCAACAATGTGATGTTTTCATGATAGTAAGTCACATATACATGCATACTAAAGCACTATAATTCAAGGCCTAAAAGTACGACATGTAACTGTAACATTGATTTGGTTAATACTACTTTAGGGTGTGTTTGGATTTGCTTATTTTTTTGGACTAATGGGATTTGAATTTGTAAATGCTTATATGCCATACACTCATATTAGTAAGCTCCAAAGTAAAAAAAAAAAAAAAAAAAAAAAAAAAAAAAACGCGAGTTTTTCCAATCTCAAGTAGACCCACAAGCCTGCAAAATGTGCTAATCCAAACATCCCTTAATAGTGGTGACATCAGTATTGTTGATAATTTGTCATGATTTAAGCAGTGTAACTCATCACTAAGACATGTTGGATTGTAAACAAAAGGAGTAAATATTTAAGAGAATACATAACTGATTAGGAAAAAAAAACATTTTTGTTATCAAGGCTAAAATAACAGATGCCATGTTGCTGACTGAAAGTGACTAATGTGACCTTTATGGCCCAAAAGTTGATACATAAAATGAGCTAAACTAATTGGGTTGTTGTTGTTGATCACTCCAGTAAGAATAACACCACTCTTAGAATTTTTACCTCTTCTTGTGCACTTGTTTTACTAAAGTCCTCATGCTTAGACTGGGTCAAACAACTCATGTATTTATTAAAGCTGACCAGTCACCAGGCAGATACTAAATTGCTACACGAGCATATGCCAGTGCACAAGCTGATCTATTTAATGATACCACTACCACCGTTATTATAGAGTACAACAACGACAAAAGTTCCCGCTATGCCACCTCTCCCTGCATATAACGTCACTACAACTGTCATTGACTTCACTACCAGAAGGATTCTATATACTTGCAGAAGGATTTGGAAAAATAAACCAGAAAACAGAAACTTATAAGTTTAACCTCGTGGATCCACCCCTCAAATATACAATTAGCTTACCTTACAAAGTGTGGGTCATCATTCGATTCGTTTCTCATAATCCATATGATCAAAGCCTACATCAGTTTGACGTGTACGTGAGTTCAAAGCCTACATCAGTTCGGTTCAAACATCATGGTTGTACACATAGAAATTCAAACAAACATGATGGTGCATGAATCAAATAAAATATTTTCTAACGTACACCTTTTTATTAGTTTAACTTAATTCACCTTAGGTACAACTTATTCATGTTTGTAAGAGATCACAGTCCTTCGAGTTCTATAAAGAAACTAATAAGATTTAAAAACCTAATACCTAAGTAAAACACTTGATTAAGATAATGTCTGGGATTGCTTATTGAAAACTGCATATACAAAATAAAATTATGTTGAACGCCATTATAAATGGTGTTATTGCATTAAAAGGTAGTCATTATGGCTCCAATTCTAAATTTTTGAAGTTGGTTTACACATGTATTTTGGAAACAACGCTTAAGCTTGTGGCTGTCTAGGAGATTGACTTATCTATAACATACATGAACAATAGCCAAAATTTCAAACTTGACATATATTATACGTGCTCATCTGTTATCTTTCGCAGAGGTGCACCACCTCAAACGGAAGCAAACCCTTCTTTTCTTTTTAGTGCCCTGAGTGTCAAAATGAGTTTTGATAAGGGTCGTTGAAGGAGTCGAAACAACCTTGGGAGACGAATGATATCCTGCAGCAATAATAGATCATCATTGTAAGTAGAAAACATAGAAACTTCACATTACAGACACGAAATTACTTGTAATAAAAAACATACCGGGTCAGAAAATAGAGACTACAAAAGGGTTGAACATCATTACTATCCGGGACTCCAAAATTCAGAAGAAGTACTCCAAGTTTCTCCTTCTCGACGTATGCATGAGATTCAATATCACTTATAGGATTTGGCCATTCTGTTTGGCCTTTGTCATTAGCTAATAAAGAAGGAAAATAAAGTTTTATCTATGTCACATTAGATTGATACGAAATTCAACATGGTAATCAAAGCAGTTACTAAAGATGGAGAAACTCACATGTAGTAGCATGGGAATACCACTGGGAATGGCTAATGCCACGTCGGTTAAAGATCTCGAAGAGCTTGCTTTTCTTTATCAGTAAATTCATCCCCTATCAATGCCCTTCTAAGCAGTCCAGAAGCTGCATCCACATCTATGGCTAGAAGTTACGTACCCTGCAAGACATCCTGTTTACAGACCCTATAACAAAATAGTAGGTACACCCACATCTATGAATAAGTAATAATTAACAAACACTATATAACACATCTAGAATCCTAAAAATCATTGTTATATTTTCGTGAAACCCAAATATAAATAAAGTCTACATATTTCAGATCTATCCTATTAACTAAACGGCCTAAAAATCAAAATGAACTGCTTTGCATTCTTTTTTCTTTAGTCTTTCTTATTTGTTGACTTGATGTTGTGTTTGTAATCTTATTGATTTGGTTTTCAATTTCTTCTGACTCAACTTTGGCTTTCTTTGAGATGTTAATATTCTCATCTTGAATGATTATTTTTTTATTATTTTTTTATTTTTTATTTTTTTTTCTTTTTCTTTTAGTACCACATTATATAAAGATACAATTAAAAATACACTCCATGAGTACTTACCTAGATTGGCTCCACTTCTCTCATCCATAACTGGTACAAAACATTCATCCATAACAGAGAACACAACAACCAATTTGGAATTGCATAAAACCTTTAAAGTAGTCGTTGAATATCCATATTTAAGTTCAAACTTGACACCGTTATATGTATGTTGTTGATCATAGAGCTATAAAAACACAAAGTCTTATATATACATATTTTCATGTAATGAATGCAACTGGTTGCCTTTGGTCTTGGTCAATACAGGATTAAAAGTTTAAAACATATACTTTATTAATACCTAAATTAGCCTGCAATGCATAAGTTGAACCTGTGCATTGTTCAATAATGCCACACTTGCATGAGCGTTGTTCTTTTTGTAAAATCCACAATTTACGTATCCCTGCAACTAACAGCAGCAAGGCTACTACTCCCACAACTATTCCTCCGATGGTTGCGCATCATAGTCCTGGTTAAACTAACCTCCATGAATGTAGCATTTTATAATAGGATTGCGCAATATATGACTTACATTCAATGATCAAACAAAATGAGTCATTCAGACATCGAATCACAACAACAGTTACTATTAAAAGAAATAAAATCAGTTTAGTACGAAATACAAAGCAACAACAACAACAGAATCTCTCATTCCTATATTACGTTCATATAAAATTGCCCCTTTTGTCACTATTGTTTATGAACAAAACTTTATAACTAAACAAATAAAACCTTCAGGAATGAAGTTCATAAAGCTTTAACAAACAACCCAACGACTCATCTCCATCTTATAACACAACAATATTTATCAAAAACTCGTTTATAATGTCGTTACGAAACCTCATACTAAACTTCTATGATAACTACTTCTGCAACCGTAAACAGGTTAGAAACACACGAAACTCCACCAATCTACTAATCCATATATGATTGTTATTAATTTATCCAATTTTTAGCTTAAGCATCAATTACCTTAACGGCTAACACGAATATGGAGCAGAAACTCAAATAAATTATCCTACATGTTTGAGACCCTCCTCGTCCTCATTCACTAACTGTTTATCGCTCTCGTGTATAGGGTTATAGTTTAACTTCTGAGGTTATATTTGGTCCAGGCGCAAGTCTTGGTGATGATCAATGCCAAAACACATGTACAAACTATATACATAAATCAACAATTAGAGTCATGAGGGATTAAAAAACCACCAAGTAAACCCCTAAAAATCATAAAATCAAAGACAAAACCAATTCAAAACCACCAATGATCTTTATCAACCAAATTAGAGCTTCAATCAAACCCTATTTTTTTCCCCAAAATTGAAACAAAATTACCAGCAACATCGTTAGAAAATAAAGAATATAACTAAAAGCCCTATATCAATGTAGTTTTTGGACTTCCATAAATATATTATGAAGATTGTATTAAAACATATTTTCTTCAGCTTAATTTAGAATCGCTCAGTTTTTTATACATGGCTGCAATTGGAAAAGAAGTAGGATTATTGGAAAATTTGTTTTGAACAATCGATTGTTGATTGGTTTTGTTTTAGGAAACTTTAATTTTAACCCCTAGATTTTGGTGTAGTTAACTCCGCCTTTTTTAAGTCTTATTTTTTTATACTCTTGACACATATACTTTTTACCCAATTTACTTAAGAAAACGAATTTTGATATCTTTTTTGCTAAATCAAGAAATATTTAGGTTTTTTAATAAATATATTTAAATGAAAACTAATAATAATAATTAGATTATTACTTAATAAGGAATGATTTAATTTTTTTGAAATGCAAAAGTCCCCGCTAGGGGTTTTATTTTATTAGGAAAAAGATATACTAATAAGAGGGCTCCCTTGGTACAGTGCTCCTCCAATTGCTTTCACCCAAACTTTGCGGTACAAGCATATTAGCATGCATTACTATCAAAATTGCTCCCCTATGTACTTTTTTTAGTTGCTACAGTGCATATGAGTGTATGTGTACAGTGTTAGCAACGACCAAAAGAAAAGACGGGGGTGTTCTTGAAGCTTCTTCCACACACACACACACACGCAATTATCAGATCTTTGTGTGTATTCAATATTCCGATTTCATATATGCTTACAAGCCCAACAAATAAGCTAATCCAAACACCCCTGAAGTTGGTATGTTTTTTATTATTATTGTTAATAGGTTTATTTTAATGGTCCCTTTGTTGGAGGCTGATACAAAAAGTTAGTATATGAAGTTGATCCATGCTGCAGTATAAGGTAAATGTCATTTTATATTTAGATAATGAATGCTGCGATAAGTTATGACTGTGATTGTAACAGTTTTGGGTTGAATTGTGATTAAAGTTTTGTTTGTTAGTATTTTTTAATACTATGTTATCTTATGTATTGGCTACAAACAGGTTTTAAGAATTTAGGTAAACTTTAAATTGATGGGGTTTTAGATTGCTTATGTTGACGATGTTAGGGTGTTTCATAAGGTTAGGGTAAATCTTTAGTAAAAGTACTTTAGGGGTTTTGAAGCGTTCTTTTAATTTAGTTTATGATTTATTAGATTCCCTGTGTTGATAAGGAGTTAGGAGTAATTAGGGGTTTGTTGTATAGATTAAGAAGTGTGAAAAGAGTGCAATCTTTAATGTCTGTCGGTTTTGTACTTATGTTTCGATTAGCTTTAAGATTATTTATGTTTTAAAGCTAATGCGATACTCGATAGATATAACTCATCCTGATATTGATTATAACAGGGTAGTTTCATGAGTCACTAGGTTCGTTTGAAGCTGAGATTATCCGCACCTTGGTGGGGAAAATCAATGAGTTTACAGCCATGGCGAACGTATCTCATTTTGCTTGCCTGCTTACTAAAAGGTAGTTATGTGTTCATATCAAAGGTAGTTATATGCTCATATTGTTTTTGATATAACTAATAATCTGTTTGGTAGTTTTATATTTTATTTAAACAGAAAAACGTAGACCCATGTGGCCCCCTAAACTGAGTAATATGTTTTTAGTTGTGATGGATAGTTAATGTCTTAATGATATACTTGCATATTAAGATTCGATGTATTTGTATGTCTTTAGCTATATTATTTTTCCGACATCTCTATGTGTACATACTTTGCATTTTAGCTTTTTTTACAACTGATGTAAACTGTTTGTTTTGATATTTCAGATGGGTAGGAAAGAGATTCATACCAGTATTGTTGTCAGTGGACATGTGAACTCCGGAAAGCCTACAACGACTTGGTCACTTTATCTACAAGTTGGGAGGTATTGACAAGCGTGTAATTGAGCAAAATCAGCCCCTTCCAGAATGAATGGTATGGGTAACAAGAAAGTGAAGCAGTATCTGTCACACCCCCAGAATACCTGAATGGCAGCGGAATGGAATACCTGAGGGTGTAACGGATCATAGCACACAAGCAAGGAAATATTGAACGACCTAAAGTGTCGTTTAGAAAATACATCGTTTGATTTATTCAAAATAATCAAAGTTATAAAACATAGGTCCCATAAGTTGGAAAAGGTTTAAGGAAACAAGTTTAGTACAATCAAACGATAGTTCAAAGTGCATGAAATCCAAAAGAGACGCGTCATCCTTGATACACAAAGTGACTCCATGCAATGCCATGAGGATATGCCTTAGTTACCTGAGAAATACATTGCGAAAAACGGTCAACATAAAGTTGGTGAATAATCATAGGTTTATAAGTAAATCTAGTGTACAAATGCCATAAGTAAAGTCAAGAAATAGGATGTCCGGAAAATATATACATTGGCTCTTAAGCTCATGACCCCGAAGCTAGACGATACTTGGCCCCAATGAGTGTTTACCAGACACTCTAATAATAAAGACATGAAATGCATTCGTCCCATTTGGAGCAACCCAAACACGAATGGAGGCGTCACCCTCGATAGATCTATCCACTCACTCTCGCTTAGTACTAGAAATTAACGGTCCATGATGATAAAAGGGGACTTGTCAAGACGTGGTAAATAGGCAACTTAAGCAATGTATGAATTTTATACTTAGGCATGTACACAAAAATAAGTAATGCAATGTATTCTCCCCCGTGGGATTTGAAATCAAAATATAGTATTAAAACGGGGCTATGAAACTCACCTCGAAGTGATGGTACAAAGATGGTGCAATGAGGTAAAAGTAGTCGGGACAATGAGGCGCGAGTACTAGCCGCAACCTAAAAGAATAATCGTGATCTAATTAAGATCAAGCCGTAATGAAATGAATGCACATGCACATGATACTCATACCACTCGTAATTTGGAAATACTAGTTATCGTCATGGTAAAATAGTTTCCATACCTAGGAAAAATATGTCCATATATAGGAGTATATAACTTGTCGTGTTATCTCGTAAGAAAGTGTTATCGTTAAGTTCCTTGTATTGAAAACCTTGAAATACGTCGTTAAGTCGTATAAGTAATTTCTTAGGTCATATGTATTCATTTGATAAGAAAATAGTCCTTAGTAATATTTTCTAGAAAATATACCGTTTAGTACGTACGTTATTATTTTTATTTGTGACTATATATATATATATATATATATATATATATATATATATATATATATATATATATATATAGTTTTGACGGCGTTAAAATGAGTATAACTTGGTCGTTTTAAGCTCGTTTTCCTTGTTCTTTATGTCCACGGATTCGTCTTTGTATATACTAGTATATTTTAGATAACTCGGCTCCTTAAAGTTATGTTTAATGCCTCAAAATACCCGTCGTATTCTGCCAAACAGCAAGCAGTTTTCTGAAAAGTAGTTTTCGTCGTTAAATTTGCAAAAATCATATCTCCTTCGTTATAAACTCGTTTTAATCCATTCTTTCGCCCAAAGTTTCGTTTTTGAATGTATTTTCTAAATATTTGGTCAAAACTTAGTCACCATCTACTGATTTTCCCACGAAATTAAAATAGGGACAGTAGGTATTTCAAAAAGTTTCAAAAACCATTTTCAAGTTTCCAAACTAGTTCCATCATCCATCAAACCTCTTTCAAACACCACAAAACTAATCTAATCCTACCATACACCTTCTTAGGGTGTCATGGGTTCCTAATCACCAAAACCAAGTAGATCTAACAAGGATCTAACCAAAAATCACTTCTAGGGCTTGTATGATCAAAAGTTACAAAAATAAAGTGGTATAAGTTAATGCATGTATGAGATCTTGCAAGAAACATGTATAAACATAGTAAGAACTTTGTAAAAATTATGAAATGAGTTTAGTAAACTTACTTGTAAGATTAGTGAAGTTAGGATGATTAAAACCTAATAATCCTTGAGTTTTTATTTCAAAACCCTAACAAGGACACTATAAACACAAGATTAACACTTTGATCTTTGAAAAATCTTTGGTTCTTGCCTCCTCTTGTTCTTGGCCGTGTATATGAGTAGAGAAAAGAGAGAATATGATTTTTTTCACTAGTTGAAAATGAGGTAAAAAGTCTTGTACAAGTATATGTATTATTGGTCATTTTAATTATTATATTTAGTTAGTATGAAGAATTAATGAGGAAGGAGTGTACAAATGGTCTTGTAATAAAAGTGGCAAGGGGGGGGGGGGGGGGGCGGCAATAGTCAAGGGGGGGGGGGGAATGTGGAAGACTTGTGTTGTAAGAAAATGTATTATTAGTTGTTTTGTGTAGTTTTAAATTGTACCGGGTACCGGGTTAACTAAAAATAAATTTTAACGGAGTTAACCGGGTCATAATAAAGTTATAAAAATTATAAAAATAGGTTGGATAAAATTATTGGGTGTTTAGATAATTATAGTTTAATTTTCACGAAAACCGTCGAAGTTTTAGAAATCTTAAGTTAATAATTAAAATAAATATCCAAAATTACCGGGTAAATTAATATTATAATTTTTATATTATAAAAATGAATATAAAAATATATTGGGATCATAGTTGGGAGTGTTGGACGTGTTAGTCACATTTATAGTTCGCGTATTAGTGTTTATTTAAAATAAACATACGTAAATCGTTAATTATATTAAAAATATAATTTGAATACCCTACGAGTGGAATAGTATGCAAGTGCCCTAATAATGATATGTCGACTATTTCTAGTCCGTATGAAATGTCTCTGATAATAATGCATGAATTCGCTCCTGAACCAATACGGTTACACGAATTTAAACACTCGTAAACTAAATTTACGATGACATGAATAATGCATGTGAATAGTAGTTTCCTCTCGGAAATGAATAGTGTCAAGTGAATAGTAAAATTTCTGAAGGTGTCTCGGAATGTCAAATTGACCTCAAAAACGATGAATAGTAAAACGATGAATAGTGATCAATGAATAGTAATTTGTGAATAGTAGAATGGCAAAGTTTGGAAAAATGACCTGAAATTGTGGGTTGTGACAGTCGCCCATCCAAAAAGGAATTCAGTCCCTGAATTCAGTTAGTGTTGGTCTCGGTACTAGGCTCGGTGAAAAGTTGTGGATACTTGCGTCGCATTTGGTCTTCTCGTTCCCAAGTAAACTCGGGTCCTCTTCGAGAATTCCAGCGAACCTTCACGATCGGAATTCGACTTTGTTTCAACTGTTTGATCTCGCGATCCATGATTTCAACTGGTTCTTCCACAAAGTTAAGCTTGTCATCAAGTTGTATTTCTTCTAATGGTATAATGGCAGACTCGTCCGAAAGACATTTCTTGAGGTTCGAAACATGAAACGTGTTATGTACGTTGCTAAGTTCTGATGGAAGTTCAAGCTTGTAAGCAACCGGACCAATCCTCTCCAGGATCTTGAATGGCCCAATGTATCTCGGGTTTAATTTCCTGCGTTTTCCAAATCGTATCACGCCCTTCCAAGGCGAGACTTTCAACATAACTTTGTCTCCGACTTGAAATTCCAATGGTTTGCGGCGAACATCTGCGTAGCTTTTCTGTCGACTTCTAGCAGTTTCGAGTCTTTCTCGAATCTGAATTATCTTTTCTGTTGTTTCTTGTACCATCTCCGGGCCAGTACATTGTACTTCACCGACTTCGGCCCAACAAACTGGAGATCGACACTTACGACCATAAAGTGCCTCGAATGGTGCAGCCTTAATGCTCGAATGGTAACTGTTGTTGTAGGAAAACTCGATCAACGGCAAATGGTTAGCCCAACCATTTCCAAAGTCAATCACACATGCTCTAAGCATGTCTTCAAGTGTCTGAATAGTTCTCTCGCTCTGACCATCGGTCTGAGGATGGTAAGCAGTGCTCATGTCTAACTGGGATCCAAAAGAATCTTGTAATGACCGCCAAAAGTTCGAAGTTAAACGACTATCTCTGTCGGAAATGATAGAAACTGGTGCACCGTGTCTTGAGACTATTTCCTTGACATAAAGTCTAGCAAGTTGTTCCATTGAATAAGTCTGTCTAATGGGTATGAAATGAGCTGATTTGGTAAGTCGATCAATGATTACCCAAATAGCATCGAAACCTCCTGACGTCTTTGGAAGTTTAGTGACAAAGTCCATAGCAATACGTTCCCACTTCCATTGTGGAATTTCTGGCTGTTGAAGTAACCCTGACGGTTTCTGGTACTCGGCTTTCACTTTAGCACAAGTAAGACATTTGCTGACGTACGTAGCAATTTCTGCTTTCATGTTCGGCCACCAATAAAGCTTTTTGAGATCCTAATACATCTTATCAGAACCTGGATGAATAGAGTACTTCGACTTGTGTGATTCATGCATAATCAATTCTCGCACTCCACCATAGAGTGGTATCCAACTTCGGTCCTTGAAGCATAACACTCCATCTGATCTCTTTACAAAGCCATTATCGCTTTCTGGCATACCATAAAGCTTCTCATGTGGTCGGTTTTCTTCTTTGAGAGCCTCAATCTGAGCTTCTAGAATTTTTGATGGTAATGGCGAAATGATAGTCATTCCCAATGACCTGACTCTCAAAGGTTTGAGTCGTTCTTTTCGGCTAAGTGTATCTGCTACAACATTCGCTTTCCCTGGGTGATATCGGATTTCACAATCGTAATCACTCAACAATTCTAGCCAACGACGTTGTCTCATGTTGAGTTCCTTCTGATCAAGTATATGCTGTAAGCTCTTGTGGTCGGTAAAAATTACACACTTAGTACCATAAAGGTAGTGTCTCCAAATCTTGAGTGCAAAAACTACCGCACCCAATTCCAAGTCATGAGTAGTGTAATTCTTCTCGTGTGTCTTAAGTTGTCTAGATGCATAAGCTATCACCTTCTCGTTTTGCATTAGCACAGCTCTAAGTCCTTGATGCGAAGCATCGCAATATACCACAAAGTTCTCAATACCTTCAGGTAGTGACAAAATCGGTGCGCTACAAAGCTTTTGTTTCAATAATTGAAATGCGGACTCTTGTTTTTCTCCCCACTCGTACTTTTCATTCTTTTGTGTCAGTTTCGTCAACGACTTCGCTATCTTAGAAAACCCTTCAATAAACCTTCTGTAATATCCGGCAAGTCCTAGGAATTGACGAATTTCCGTAGGAGACTTGGGCGTAGCCCAATCCTTAACTGCCTCGATCTTTGCTGGGTCGACTTGTAAACCTTGGCTATCAATAACATGGCCAAGAAATTGAACTCTTCGTATCCAAAAATCACACTTTGAAAACTTGGCATACAATTGCTCCTTCTTGAGTAGTTCCAGGATTGTTCTGAGATGTTCTTCGTGATCTTCCTTACTCTTGGAATAAATCAAGATATCGTCAATGAATACGATCACAAACTTATCAAGATATGGTTTGCACACCCTATTCATGAGATCCATAAATACCGCAGGTGCGTTGGTTAATCCAAAAGGCATCACTTGAAACTCATAATGACCATAACGCGTTCTAAATGCCGTCTTCGGGATATCCCCTTCCCGAACTTTAAGTTGATGGTAACCGGATCTTAAATCAATCTTGGAATAAAAACTAGAACCTTGTAACTGGTCGAACAAGTCGTCAATTCTTGGGAGTGGATAACGGTTCTTAATCGTTAACTTGTTCAGCTCACGATAGTCAATGTACATCCTGAAAGTTCCGTCCTTCTTCTTCACAAACAAGACCGGCGCTCCCCAAGGCGAGGAACTCGGTCTAATGAATCCCTTGTCCAAAAGTTCTTGTAATTGATTCGACAATTCTTGCATTTCCGAAGGTGCAAGTCAATACGGTGCTCGTGCAATTGGTGCAGCTCCTGGCACTAATTCAATTTGAAACTCAACTTGGCGTGTAGGCGGAAGTCCTGGCAATTCTTCCGGAAAAACTTCTTGAAATTCCTTAACAATTGGCACATCTTCAAGTCGTTTCTCATCCGACTTCTTCTCCGTGATGTGAGCCAAGAATGCATAACAACCTTTCTTTATGTACTTCTCGGTTTTAATGCACGATATTATACTGAGTCTAGTTCCACTTCGCTCTCCGCGAACAACCAAAGTTTCACCGTTATAAGGAAGGTGAACAACTTTCTCATCACAAATAATTCTCGCTTGATGCCGAGATAACCAATCCATGCCGATAACAACGTCGAAACTTCCAAGTTCTACGGGCATAAGGTCTATATTGAATGGATGGTTTAGGAAATTTATGGTGCAACCACGGACAACGGTGTTGGTGTTAACTAAAGACCCATCGGCTAATTCAACGATATAGGAAATGTCTAATGGGGTTGGTTCTATGTTAAGCAATGGTGCAAATGCAATAGACACAAAACTTCTATCCGCTCCTGAATCAAATAAAATGGATGCATAACGATTATTAACGAGGAACGTACCCGCAACAACATTCGGGTCTTCTTTGACATCGTCTCCTCCCATGACATAAGCTCTTCCTCGAGCCGTTCCATTCTGATTTCCAGTTCCTTGATTCTTCCCCTTCTTTGGACAATCACTCTTAAAGTGTCCAAGTTCTCCACAGCCACAACATGTTACCGGTGGTTTCTGATTGTCACCCACGATTGGAAGTCTACAATCTTTGATGTGGTGACCAAGCTTCTTGCAATTGCCACAAATATCTGGACAACGACCTGGGTTATGATGCTTCTGACACCTTTCGCACTTAGGTAGGTTACCAGTGTAACCTTTCCTATCATTTGGTCCTGCAGCATAAGCCTTTGCTACTTCCTGTCTCTTAGGTGGCGGCTGAACAGCATTACCACCTTGGTTGTAATCGAACCTCCTCTTGTTGTTGTTATTGTTGTTTGGATTGTTGTTTCGGTTATTGGGATAGTTGCGGTTCCGATTGTTGTTATAGTTGTTGTTGTTTCGAGTGTTGTTGTAGTTGGTGTTGTTTGATCGGTTATTGTTGTTGACAGCAGATTTCCCTTTGACTACTTGAACCATGAGTTTCTGGGTTATACGAATAGCCTCTTCCATTGATTGAGGGTCAAAAGAAATCACATCTCCTCGAACACTTTCAGGCAATCCACCAACAAAGTTTTCCATCTTTTTCTCATCATCGGGAACCATAGTTGGACATAGTGCAGCCAACTCCTGCAACCTCCTAAAGTAGGTCTCAATGTCATCACCTTTAGTCACAAGCTCGTAAAATTCCGTTTCCAATTTATGTACCTCAGTACGCGGGCAAAACTTCTTAGACATCAGTTTCTTGAATTCCTCCCAAGTAAGCTTGTAAGCATTTTCCATTCCAATTGGCTGAGCATACGAATTCCACCAAGACATAGCGTCATCAAGAAGCATACCTGTAGCAAATTTTACCTTGCTGACATCCGGGCATCCGCACATGAGAAATACATTCTCAGTCTTTTCAAACCAGCGGATTAAAGCAACCGCTCCTTCAGTGCCCTTAAATTTAATAGGATCACTAATCTTGAAATCTTTCCATGTACATTCCCGCTTAGCAGCGGTTGGTTCAACTGTTCCTGTATTAGAAGCAGTCTCAGCAGCCCTTGCAGCAACCTCAGCTCTCTCAACCTCCAGAGCTTCTGCAATACTATCCCTGACCAACTTGCGGATAGCGGCTTGAGTCATAGTGGGGGTTTCCTGTGCAGTCTTACTCTTCCTTGGTGCCATATTTCTGATAAATCATAATGGAAATAACCATGAGAAAAATCATAATAGAAATAGTCATCGTACCAAAGATATACACCCACAACACGTATACAAATATACAACCACAACAAATATAAATACAACCTCGACATGTACGAGTACAACCACAATCTGTCTAGACATCACAATGACAAGTATATATATACAACCACAACAACCACGTCACGTATATATACAACCACAACCTGTGTCGATACAACCACAACACGTACGAATACAACCACGACATGTATATATACAACCACAACCCGTGTCGATACAAGCACAACATGTACGAATACAACCACGACATGTATATATACAACCACAACCTGTGTCGATACAACCACAACACGTACGAATACAACCACGACATGTATATATACAACCACAACCTGTGTAAATGCGATAATAATAAAGAGCAACCACGAAACATCATAAATATAATCACAACACATGAATATAATACATGAAAATTTCGGCCTACATGGACCGATATAATATATAGCACAACATTTCCACATAGTAGAGTCGCACTTGATAATATTTGTTTGTACAACAATCAAAAGACTACAAGTTCTTGAACTATGTCCCACATCCCGGGACTAGGAAAATAATACAAGCTAATATAATACCAATCTACGTCTAGGCTCCTCTCGGCGCTCTAGATGGTCCAGGCTCTCCCCTCAAACGGCGAATCTCACGATCCATCGCCACCACGATCTCCTCAAGATGCTCAAGTCGTAACTGAGAAGAAGCATCCCTACGCTCCAAAACAACTACCCTCTCTCGAAGCAATGTCAACTGGTCTACCTGCTCCCACTGGGTCTCCTGTGTCGCCTGAGCTCTATCTCGAATCTCAGGTAACTCATCCCTAAGTAGCTCAATCTCCTCCTGGTGCCTCAACTGTCGTGCCTCGAGTCCATGGTAAGACACATCAATACTAACCCTACCCTGAATCAAATCCTCAACCTGCTCCTCAACAGTCTCAAGTCTAGTAGTAATAATCTCATCAACTCTATACCCCAAGCTATCAACTTGCTCCTGCTGAGCATCCAACTGATCCTCTAGTGTAGCAGCTGTAGGATCCCTAGCTGCAGCCGCTCTAGAACTCTCACCTATGTGGTACTCTGGTGGTGGTGAAAGGTCATCAGTCTCGGTAATGGGTGAATCTGGAGTGGTAAGTCTTGCGCGCTTCCTGAGCGGCAAGAGTGAGGTAGCTATAGGAGTGGTAGTAGGTATGGCCGGTGGTGGTGGTGAAGGCACAGTAGGACTAGGGAGACTCCTATAAGTAGATGTAGCAATACGAACTCTCTTCCTAGCAGTCTGGTAAGTCTTCTCCCTAGGAAACATAAGTCTCGGCTCTGAATGGATGGTAGTAGTAGGAGATGATGGTATGTCAGTAGGTATAGTAGGATGGACATGGGGAGTAGGAGCCGTCTCCTCCTCCTCGAAAGGCTCAGTATCATCATCTGACGCCAAAAGTGGCAACTCAGGTGTAGGAGAAACAAGTGGTGAAACAGCAGTGGAGGACACAGAGCCCTCATCATCAGAGTCTGATATAGTGTAAAGTATGACAGTGTCGGGATTCGAAGACATATCTCTGTGATAATCAAGGTGAAATAAAAATAAATGACTCATAACAATGGAATCACCCGAAATAAGTAAATATGCACTTATGATGAAATGATGATATGCTATGATGGTGTGGTTATAGTCTAGGGTCTATGATGCAACCTAGTTCGCTATAACCTTAGCTCTGGTACCAATCTGTCACACCCCCAGAATACCTGAATGGCAGCGGAATGGAATACCTGAGGGTGTAACGGATCATAGCACACAAGCAAGGAAATATTGAACGACCTAAAGTGTCGTTTAGAAAATACATCGTTTGATTTATTCAAAATAATCAAAGTTATAAAACATAGGTCCCATAAGTTGGAAAAGGTTTAAGGAAACAAGTTTAGTACAATCAAACGATAGTTCAAAGTGCATGAAATCCAAAAGAGACGCGTCATCCTTGATACACAAAGTGACTCCATGCAATGCCATGAGGATATGCCTTAGTTACCTGAGAAATACATTGCGAAAAACGGTCAACATAAAGTTGGTGAATAATCATAGGTTTATAAGTAAATCTAGTGTACAAATGCCATAAGTAAAGTCAAGAAATAGGATGTCCGGAAAATATATACATTGGCTCTTAAGCTCATGACCCCGAAGCTAGACGATACTTGGCCCCAATGAGTGTTTACCAGGCACTCTAATAATAAAGACATGAAATGCATTCGTCCCATTTGGAGCAACCCAAACACGAATGGAGGCGTCACCCTCGATAGATCTATCCACTCACTCTCGCTTAGTACTAGAAATTAACGGTCCATGATGATAAAAGGGGACTTGTCAAGACGTGGTAAATAGGCAACTTAAGCAATGTATGAATTTTATACTTAGGCATGTACACAAAAATAAGTAATGCAATGTATTCTCCCCCGTGGGATTTGAAATCAAAATATAGTATTAAAACGGGGCTATGAAACTCACCTCGAAGTGATGGTACAAAGATGGTGCAATGAGGTAAAAGTAGTCGGGACAATGAGGCGCGAGTACTAGCCGCAACCTAAAAGAATAATCATGATCTAATTAAGATCAAGCCGTAATGAAATGAATGCACATGCACATGATACTCATACCACTCGTAATTTGGAAATACTAGTTATCGTCATGGTAAAATAGTTTCCATACCTAGGAAAAATATGTCCATATATAGGAGTATATAACTTGTCGTGTTATCTCGTAAGAAAGTGTTATCGTTAAGTTCCTTGTATTGAAAACCTTGAAATACGTCGTTAAGTCGTATAAGTAATTTCTTAGGTCATACGTATTCATTTGATAAGAAAATAGTCCTTAGTAATATTTTCTAGAAAATATACCGTTTAGTACGTACGTTATTATTTTTATTTGTGACTATATATATATATATATATATAGTTTTGACGGCGTTAAAATGAGTATAACTTGGTCGTTTTAAGCTCGTTTTCCTTGTTCTTTATGTCCACGGATTCGTCTTTGTATATACTAGTATATTTTAGATAACTCGGCTCCTTAAAGTTATGTTTAATGCCTCAAAATACCCGTCGTATTCTGCCAAACAGCAAGCAGTTTTCTGAAAAGTAGTTTTCGTCGTTAAATTTGCAAAAATCATATCTCCTTCGTTATAAACTCGTTTTAATCCATTCTTTCGCCCAAAGTTTCGTTTTTGAATGTATTTTCTAAATATTTGGTCAAAACTTAGTCACCATCTACTGATTTTCCCACGAAATTAAAATAGGGACAGTAGGTATTTCAAAAAGTTTCAAAAACCATTTTCAAGTTTCCAAACTAGTTCCATCATCCATCAAACCTCTTTCAAACACCACAAAACTAATCTAATCCTACCATACACCTTCTTAGGGTGTCATGGGTTCCTAATCACCAAAACCAAGTAGATCTAACAAGGATCTAACCAAAAATCACTTCTAGGGCTTGTATGATCAAAAGTTACAAAAATAAAGTGGTATAAGTTAATGCATGTATGAGATCTTGCAAGAAACATGTATAAACATAGTAAGAACTTTGTAAAAATTATGAAATGAGTTTAGTAAACTTACTTGTAAGATTAGTGAAGTTAGGATGATTAAAACCTAATAATCCTTGAGTTTTTATTTCAAAACCCTAACAAGGACACTATAAACACAAGATTAACACTTTGATTTTTGAAAAATCTTTGGTTCTTGCCTCCTCTTGTTCTTGGCCGTGTATATGAGTAGAGAAAAGAGAGAATATGATTTTTTTCACTAGTTGAAAATGAGGTAAAAAGTCTTGTACAAGTATATGTATTATTGGTCATTTTAATTATTATATTTAGTTAGTATGAAGAATTAATGAGGAAGGAGTGTACAAATGGTCTTGTAATAAAAGTGGCAAGGGGGGGGGGGGGGGGGGCGGCAATAGTCAAGGGGGGGGGGGGGGGGGAATGTGGAAGACTTGTGTTGTAAGAAAATGTATTATTAGTTGTTTTGTGTAGTTTTAAATTGTACCGGGTACCGGGTTAACTAAAAATAAATTTTAACGGAGTTAACCGGGTCATAATAAAGTTATAAAAATTATAAAAATAGGTTGGATAAAATTATTGGGTGTTTAGATAATTATAGTTTAATTTTCACGAAAACCGTCGAAGTTTTAGAAATCTTAAGTTAATAATTAAAATAAATATCCAAAATTACCGGGTAAATTAATATTATAATTTTTATATTATAAAAATGAATATAAAAATATATTGGGATCATAGTTGGGAGTGTTGGACGTGTTAGTCACATTTATAGTTCGCGTATTAGTGTTTATTTAAAATAAACATACGTAAATCGTTAATTATATTAAAAATATAATTTGAATACCCTACGAGTGGAATAGTATGCAAGTGCCCTAATAATGATATGTCGACTATTTCTAGTCCGTATGAAATGTCCCTGATAATAATGCATGAATTCGCTCCTGAACCAATACGGTTACACGAATTTAAACACTCGTAAACTAAATTTACGATGACATGAATAATGCATGTGAATAGTAGTTTCCTCTCGGAAATGAATAGTGTCAAGTGATTAGTAAAATTTCTGAAGGTGTCTCGGAATGTCAAATTGACCTAAAAAACGATGAATAGTAAAACGATGAATAGTGATCAATGAATAGTAATTTGTGAATAGTAGAATGGCAAAGTTTGGAAAAATGACCTGAAATTGTGGGTTGTGACAGTATCAGATGGTATACTTGATACAGACGATAGTTACTTGCCACGTCTGTATACTTGATACAAACGATAGTTACTTGCCACATGGTACTCCCAAAGTCTTTTGTATGTTTTAACTTTCTTTTTTCATTTTTTACTCTACTTTATACTTGAAATTTACTGGTATATATATTCATCATTAATTTGTATAATCCCCAATTTCAGGTGAAGAACTGATACATGATACAGACGATAGTTACTTGCCACCTTTATGCAAAGGCTATACTCAAGAGTCTCAAAGTGATTCACCGTACCATGGTTACACCAATGAAACACAGGATATGAGGAACGTTACTTCTACCAACAACCCTACTTCGACTATCATTCGTAAGTTACAGCATAGCTTTTATTATACTTTCTATTTTACGGCACTATCTTTAGTTTTCTTGCATAACTTGCATTCCTATGACACCGTTTACTATTATTCACACATGAACAGACTTCGTCTATACCCAGTAATTATGGACGCAGTACACAAGCACGAACACATAGCCGTGGTAGACAAGGTACACTTATTCGTTTAATGTAACACTGTTTCCTTTGTTTTGCTACTGCAACTTATACTTTATACATGCCTCTCATACTGCACAAAACAAATACAAAAAATTCTGCATAAAAATCAGAACCAAAAAGACTTTAATTTTTTCTGCATACAAATCCATGAAACACGTGTGATCTAGCGTTAAATCCTAAACTGAAAGGTGTCACAGGTCAGTGTTTTTCTTTTAGTTATTTAATAGAACCATCCACAATTGCCAAAGATCAAGAGTTAGCCAAGGAATTGTAGATTTTTTATGTGGGTCAAATGCGTAAAATGAATTAGTTTGTTTAATAGGAAATTAGTCACACCCGTTTAACCGGGTCAAAAAATGCTCAATGTGTAGTTTTGATAAAATTGTTGTGATCATGTTTGATAAATTTTTAATCTTGAAATTAAGTTTCAGTAATTTTGGATAAACTCAAAGATTTTGTGCTACCAGTTCCCAGAATAACTGATGGTCGAGGCTCACCCTCTCCCAAATGCCATTCGCATACACTCAAAGATTATGTGCATTTTGGACTCGAGCAGTGGGGTTCGGACACAAAAGGTATGCATTTTATGGTAATTATTTTCATATGTTACTTCAATAAGCGTAAACGAACCATTCTTCTTAATCTGTTTCTAAATAGCTGTTAGTATGGGACGATTTGTACATTAAACCATTTATCCATTTCACAAACGTAGGATTAGTTATTTTCTTTCTCTTACATGTGCCAATCTGTCATGCAGTGTGGAAGGCCTGGAACTCTGGCGAAGCCTTGGAACGTGAAAAAAACGCTTGCTACCTTTGGTTTGCCTTCCACAGTGATTATGTTTTTTAGGTCAATATCAAACCCGAAAACATTTTTAAATGTAAACAAGGTTTTGGTCTTGGGTTATTGTCATGAGTTTCATTTTATTCATATTTTCAAATTCTACAGGTTTGCAATCTAATATGAGAACTCGGATGGTTATCTTAGATTTGCCATGAAAGGGTTGAATCGATAGAAGATTATTTTGGGGTTGCAATCTTTTACCTGTGAAATGCGCCGTACTGTAGTTATCAAGTGCTCAACAAATGCTCGACGAAATGCCTTAAAGAAAAAGGTAACATTGTTTCGTTCTTATGTTGTTGTGATCTAGAATCAAAATAGTTATTATCTTAACTACTCATGCTAGATGATGTAACATGAAGTTATTAAAAGTGAATGGTGTTGTTGAAGCTAGAGCAACAAAAAAAATACACAAATGGAAACGTATAGGACCGACCAACCCAATAAACCCGATACATTATATTTAAAACAAACACATCTTCTTTTTCTTTTGGGTTGGCCCCGGACCTTATACTACGCTTTTTTATGTATGTTTTGGAAGTAGAACAATTGCCGTTAATTAGGTAGGTGTATGTATGACATGGCTGCCCATGAACAACGTTTAAAGCTTTTGTAATACACCCTTAAGATTATACGTATAGTTTGGTTGAGTGAACTTTATTAGCTGCTTCTGAAATGAATTCAAGGTCTGAAGTCGATGACAAAAGTGAGCAGGGAAGCTGGATTGCTAAAGAACCATTGCTTGACTTTCCATGTTTAGATTTGATATGCCGCATTAAGCACACCGGACGAGGTTGCCCTGCTCCTTGAAATAACTGTTCTTTTTGACATACTACAAAGTACATGATAGAAAATTTCAAATATATGTAAACATAGGGGAGAAGTTCATTATTGGAAAGTAAAAAGTGCTTACCTCTCAAAACTCATGTAACCTGTTTTGTGATTTATTGTATTGTATGTATGCGGCGGCACCAATGCTTACATGATCAATGTTGTGTTTTGCAGGCACAAATATTTCTTGCTTAAAGGCGAATTTGCAGCCATAGAAAAGGCAAAAGCGTCAAAGTGAATAGTAGAACTCGCAGAATATAAATGAGTAGCTGTTGAAATGAAGCACTTGGTGCAGAGAAACATCCAAACCAATTTATTGGTGCCTGTTATGAAGTTGCTTCCATGTCCACAATAAGCAGATAAGCAGTTTTAATACGTAGCACTTTTACATGTGATTTTGTTTTATGTCGTTTATATGATTTAAATTTGTTGTCAATTTGCGTTGTGTTGCTCACTAAAATGTTTGTTTAGGACCTCGATCTTTGTCTGTGGTGTTTGGGATGGCTGAAGAAGTTGGGACATTTCATGTTAACGGAGACAGAAAGTCAAATCGATTTGCAGTTTCAAATTTATTGTTTCATGATTCCTCTGTTGGGGTTGGCTATTCTTACTAAAACACCTCTTCGGATATTAAAAGCAATAAAAGAACTGGTATAACTTCAAATTATTATTATTACAAATACACACGACCTCATGTGTGTACATGTGTCTGTTTTGTTATGATGTTCATGTACTTATCTATATATTTATATGTTGCAGCTGAAGATTCACTTCAATTTCTATCGAGTTCGGTTACAAAGTTCCCTCAATATAAAGGAAGGGATTTCTATATTACAGGTGAGAGCTATGCAGGTAAACAATTGTGACATATAAAAGTTGTGGACAATAAGTAGTCAGAAAAATGAACATTAATATAACAGACATTTGATTTTCAAATTTAAGTTGACAATAATTTATTAACAGTTTTACGTCATTAGAATAGAAAATACAAAATTTAGCTATATTGAAGTTTATAACAGCTACTACGGATCATATAATTATTAGTCTTAACTTTGTAACAAAATGTATGTCAATTTGAACTTTCAAAGTACTTGGTTTGACCTCAATTAATAATTTTTTTATTTTTTATTTTATTTATTTATTTATTTTTTTTTTTTTTTTTGATTTTCTTTAACTTTGGAACTACTACTTTTTATGTTTCATTTATGGTTATTTGATTAGATTGAACTTTCTTTCAGGACATTATGCTCCTCAGTTAACACAAACCATTGTGAGAGACAACAAAATGACCCCTGGAAGTCCAATTAATCTTAAGGGTTACATGGTACCGATTTCTCACTGGCTAACCTTTTGTTACTTATAGTACCCAAGTTTGTTTCATTAGGACGGAGAATCTATTAAATGTAGGCGGGAAATGCCCTTACAGATGATTATAGTGATCATATTGGACTTTTCCATTTTATGTGGTCAACTGGTATGCTTTCTGACCAAACTTACAAGAAACTGAAAGTCTTATGTGAAAACCAATGAAAGGGGTATTCGATTAAGGTAAATTGCTTATTCTCTATTCTTCAATATCATCTCAAAGGGTCAATTTCACTTTTAGCGAATTATTATGCAGGGTTGTTGCCGAGTCACACGAGGTGCGCCAAAAGATAAGATAAGAAAAAGGGAAGGACGCAGTTAAGTAAACGATCTGGATGCTGGAACTAAGCAGGAGGGTGATCACCAACCAATTGATAAGTATATCAAAACAGCGGAAAAACCAGCAGAATCAACAATCATTTTCAGCATCCATGCTGTCACTTTGCATGCCTGTGACAATAGCAAACACCATCGCATCTGATCCTTCAAAAGCAATCGCAGCTGCTACAAGCAATTTAAAAGGTGGGGCTGCACGACAAGGGATCATGCATGCTGCTCAGTATAGTGTTGCACAGTCGACAAATGTTGGTCATCAATTATTGCCTGGTGGCTTTCCATAGTATGTTCACAATCCCCCTGCTGCAGTTCAGGTCAAATCCGGAGAGCAAAAACAACCAGCGGGTGAGTAGGCTTTCATTGGCAGTTTCTTAGTGTTGGTCGTTTTTCTGTATGTTTCGTGCAAAAAACATTTATTCTTTATAAAAGTAGATGGAGTTATTGTAGAGTTTGGAAAGTCAAAATCAGTTTTGTATAAGAAAAAAAAAGAAGATAATTGAATGATGACGTTAAATTCATGAAGAAATCGACTTGATTTGTTGTTATAAGCTTGGTCTAAGTATTTGGTGAATGTAAATGTCCACCGTAAGTAAATGGTTTAGTGATAATTTTGCAATCTTTGGAAAGCTTAATCAACCTTATCAGATCAACATGGTGGCTGAAGTGTGTATTGAAGTGGGCTGAAACGATTATGTTTTGGTGTTTTCTTTTTTGGGGCTAAGTACCATAGGGAAACACCCCGCGGCAACGCGCGGGCTTACAACCTCATTTAAGCTGTATGCGAATGTTAAACACATGATTAGGTGTCTATGGAAGAATTAAGTTAAGAATAAAGTGAAAGAAATATAGAAAAGTTGGTAAGACATCAAAATGGGAGGGACAAGCTAGCTAAGTTAAAGCTACAAGTAAAGAATTCTTATAAAATTCTTAAAGTCATGAATGCAAAACACATGTAAGTCACATAAGACAATTTCTTTGTTGAAAGAAAAAAACATAAGACAATTTCTTGAATAGCTAAGTGCAACTAGACAGACACATTGGTCCTCAGATAAAAACATTTAATAAGACTTGTAAAATCCAACTTGATAAAAATAGATATGTTGAATGATTTTATTTTTTTTTATTTTTTTTTTATTATTATTATTTTTTTTTGAACTAGAGATATGTTGAATGATGACCATTATGATTTATGAGAAGACATTGAAAGGTGATGATCTTAACAAATTTATCAACACTAAATTTATTTGTGTGAAGTGTGACTCGAAAATCTTGCACATTTAATATTATCTTTGTTACTAGGAATTCAGGTTAGATACTCTAGATTTTCATGAATTGAAAAGAATTATATACACTTATTATCATGAATCAGCTGAACCACTTAATAAAATCTTTGTGCTTTTCAAACGGAGTTTTTCATTGGATGGTTCGCATTTGTAAAGAGTCTATGTCATCTTATCGGCTCACTAATCTAGTTTCTCTTGATTTAACAAACCGAGACATTTGGTGAAGTTTCACCACCGGTGTATGATGATGAACGTGACAGGTCATATGTACATGTATATCATTAGGGGCTTTGGGAGAATGGTTGTGATACTGTGATTGTTCATTATCGTGGTATTCGTTCTGATTTATAGGTGATGAAGGTCTATGGAGTGAAAGATTCTCGGACTAAATTGGTTTCCATCCCATATTTTACTAATTTTGGAATATACCGAGTGCCTTTGTCTATGTCAAATGATGGGAAATTTTTGCTAACAGTCTATAAGAAATTGGTTGTTTATGATTCCATGAGTTGTTCATTCAATGAGATTCACGACTTTGATGCAGACTTTGAAGCATGTACTCTTATTGAGAGTTTGGTCTCACCTTATGCCCCGCGCCTAAATGCAAAACAAATTGAGGACATGGCGTCTTAGTTCACGTGGATGAGGGGAAGCGAGTCATGTGATCACCATCAGGATTTACGAGGCATGTTCATGATGCTTAAATATCTATTACTTATGTGCTGGTATTTTGAATCATTTGATGTGCAATTTCAATTTCCTTTAATGAGCTAGATGGTGTCATTTTTTTATGTATTATATTTATTTCAAGGATAAGGCCGGACTTCACAAACTGAATATATAATCAAGACTCGTAATTAGTACAAGAAAAAAGTGAAAGATTACGCCCCTATACAAATTAATTCTTTGCGACAAATTACTTGACAGTTAAAACGCATACAAAAGACCTATTTTGGTATACAGTCAACCACGATTCTTCAAATTTCCTGTGGATCCTTTTAGCTTTTTACGTATACCTTGATAATATGATAAACTTTGCTATCATCTTGAGACATACATTGGTGCAAATATAAATGTGCAAATTGACATATAGTTAACCACCAACTTAATTTACACAGCAAATTATTACTGAATGTCGTCTTAGAAAGTAGCTAAATTATGTTTGGAGACGCATAATAAATGTTAGCAATTGTATTGTACGTATTGTTAATTAAATGGTTCATTATATATTTGTTTCACTTGTTCCAAGTGATAATAGAAAGAATTTGCACTTAAGTCTTGAGATGCTTTTATGACATTACATAAGATATGATGAGTACATATTACTGGCTTTTGATGTTTAGTTATATATCCTATTTGGCACATACTAAGAATCCTATTTGAAAAAGCTAGGGAGAACAAATGTATCTGAAAGCAAATTAATACAAGGGAACAAACATACTATACCATTTTTAACACAACAAGTATCGATATATGTCGTAAAGCAAATAAAAAACATTAAAGCTGTATGCGAATAGTAAACACGTGACTAGGTGTCTATGAAAGAATTAAGGTAAGAATAAAGTGAAAGAAGTAAAGAAAAGTTGGAAATTAAAGACATGGAGAAGCTAGCTAAGTTAAAGCTACAAGAAAAGAATTGTTATAAAATTCTTAAAGTCACAAGTAAGTCACATAAGACAATTTCTTAGCTGAAAATAAATAATAAGACAATTTCTTGACTAGCCAAGTGCAAGTAGACAATTGGTCCTCGTTAGAAAAAATGAAAACATTAATAAGACATGTAAAATCCAACTTGATAAAAATAGATACGTTGAATGATGATCATTATGATTTATGAGTAGATATTGAAAGGTGACGATCGTAACAAAAGTTACTACCCAATTACCCAATAAGTTTGGGTAAGTAATATCAGATAGAAGAACAAATTTACCAACAATAAATTTATTTGTGCGAGGTGCGACTTGAAAAATCTTGCACACTTACTATTATCTTTGAAACTAGGAATTCAGGTTAGATACTATATAGATTTTCATGAATTGAAAAGAATTATATACACTTATTATCATGAATCATGGCTTAACCACGTAACAAAATCTTTGTATTTTTTATTTTCTCGACTAAAAATTAGTCTATTACTCTCTCCGTTCTAAATTATAAGTGTACTTTTATATTTTACAAAGTTTAAGAAAAGTGACGCCCTTACAATATTAATCAATAAAAATTCATTGTCACCCACTTAGAAGCATTTTGATTGGTTAAAGTTGAAAGTAGACATTAATTTTGGAACAACAAAAAGTAGCAAAGTGAACTTATATTTTGGGACCGAGGGAGTATAATACTCAAGTGAAATGCAAAAAGGCTCGATATATATGTTACAATAAAGCTTAAAAAACAAGTATCTAAATATTAGCTTGAAGAAGACAGATTCCAAATTTGGAGTTTAAATACTAACGCCATCTAGTGATCGATCCACATCCATCAACAGAAATACAAAAAGGTTCATTATGAGTACATCAATTGAAATTCATCAACAAACGCCATCTAGTGATGATCATGCAAACACTATCAAAACGACTTATGAACACGCAGAAACCGACCACCGGATTTACAGAGCTGCATTCGAAAACAAGTGGGATGACGTATGCGAGCTCTTTGAAGGAAGACCGGAACTAAAGACCAAGCCGGTGAATGAGCTTTTGGAGACGCCTTTAATGGTAGCTGTGAGGAAAAGCTCCCATGAGTTTGTCAAGCAGCTGTTGAACAATGTGGAGACCCATGATCGTGATAAGTGGTGTGGCGTGAACACCACTGGAAACAACGCGCTCCATCATGCGGCTCATGCTGGGAATATAATTGATGCAAAACTTATGCTGCAGTGTTTGCCAGACACGATGCAAACAGTTAAGAATATTCATGGCGATATACCGGCAACATTGGCCGCAAAACTAGGTAGGAAGGATATGATTGATGAGGTCTTTAGTGAATATGCAGACGCTATCGAAATGGCTTATGAATACGCAGAAACCGACCTCCGGATTTACAAAGCTGCATTACGTAACAAGTGGGATGACGTATGCGGGCTCTTTGATGCAACACCGAAACTAAAGACAAAGCCGGTGAATGAGCGTTTGGAGACGCCTTTAATGATAGCTGTGGGAACGAATCGCTCCCATGAGTTTGTCAAGCAGCTGTTGAACAATGTGCAGCACGGGGATCTTCATTATGATAATGAGTGGTGTGGCATGAACATCCATGGAAACAACGCGCTCCATTATGCGGCTAAGGTTGGGAATATGACTGATGCAGAACTTATGCAGCAGCGTTTGCCAGTAACGATGGCAAGCGTTAAGAATATCGATGGTGATACACCATACTTATTGGCCGCAAAACTAGGAAGGAAGGGTATGATTCGTATCATTGGAGTTGGAGGTTTAGTAGATTTGAGGAATTTCGTTGTTTCCGCAATTCAGGGTGGACAAATTGGTGCGTTTGGATTTCACTTTACTCTACTAAATTGAAATACAGGGTGAATTATTATATTGACACAAATCTTAAGTAGAACATTTTACTTTGATTATTATGCAGATGCAGCATTGCATTTCATAACTTATTATACTATTGGCGAGATAACAGCCAATGCTTTAGAAGCATTAGCTACCAAACCAGAATATTTTCGTAGCGGAAACGGGCTTGGATTTTGGCGTGGTCTCATTTGTCCATGTAAGTCTCTTTTTTATTTATTATACCACCGAGTATTTATCTTCTTCTGGTACCACTCACTCATCATCGAGTGTTCAACCACACGGGTGGATCTATATGCTTGTGCTACATGTGCCACGTACTTGCCACGTGTTCATAAGCCATGTTAGTTACAATTTTATATTTTCTTCAAAATTCTATTTTTTAATTTCTTCTTTATTTTTGCGATATGTATCTATTTCATCATTCGACGATAACTACAAGACCCAATAATAAAGTAAGCAAGTAATAAGCCCATTTTATTTTAAATAAAAAACAAATGTCGCCCAAATGATTAAATTATGGGTTTTGCTAATGACAGCCTTTAGGGTTGTCGTTAAGAGAATGAGTTTTATTACAAAATAATATATAAATCACTATGATTGGATGATTTCATTTCTTACACTAAATTGTAGTAAAAAAATTCCTCTTAACGACAACCCTTAGGGCTGTCATTAGTAAAACCATTAAATTATTAGTCGGATTTTTGTGGTCTTGTATGATTAGTGGCGGATCTCGAAATTTAACTTAGGGTGTGCACTATATTTTGATAAAGAAAAGTTCGGCTCAAAGATTTTTCCTCCCGTGTCAAGTTTAGCGGCCGGGCTTTCTGTGATTTTTTTTTTTTTTTTTTTTTTTTTTTTTTTTTTTTTTTTTATGTTGGATCTTTAAAGCCATGTTTTCGAGACATTTTTTTTAATCAGCCAATAACAATTTTTACTTTATTTCTTTTGTTCGCTTTCATTGTGTATCTTACTTGCTTTGAAAAACTAGAAATAGATACAAGCTATAAATAGCTGAATTCGTGTAAATGAATGTGTCCATAATGTAACAATATTAAATATTTATTACAAACAAATAATATTAAACTCCAAATAAAAACTGCACCCAAAATTCCTAATTTATAAGTGAAGTTATTTTTTTAACAAAAATAAGTGAAGTTAACTAGTCACAAACTCACAATTGATATATGACAAATAAATAACAAGTATTAAACTATTTGGGCTAGAGAAAAGCAATTGGGTCAATGTCCAATCTTCAAACAATTCAATGAGAACATAAAATCCATTAGACTATTTGACTTATTTATTTCCTTTTAGAGGCTGTTTGATAAAACTGAATGATTAGTGCAAACTGATTCTGAATGAAAACATGTTGTTTGGCAAGCATACTGAATAAATATACCTAACCACAATAAATTAACGTTATAATTTATGTGATTAATTTCTTTTTTCACTTATTAGTTTGGGATTGTTTAACTAGTGCCTTTATGGCACTAGTTAAGAAGATGAATGACCCACAAAATAGCATCAAAAAATATATTTTTTTATTGAAAAGCTGTGAGCCCTTGAGTATTTAAAATATATTTTGGTACTATTTTGTGGGTCCTCCTTCTTTTTAACCAGTGCCCTAAGGGCACTAGTTAGACAATCCCTATTAGTTTTTATAAGATATTTGATTAAATAGATTATATGTTATAACTTTTATTATTATTATTAGACTGGTTAAATGATAGCTTTCGTTAATAATAGCAGTTCATAATATCATATAATTTGAAATATGATTGTGCTTATGTTACAAAATCAAACAAATTTTGAGTAGCATAAGCATGAGATTAAAATATCACGCTAGAAGAGCATGCTAAGAAATCAAGATGATAAATATAGATTGATAATTTATTGCATATAAAAAAAATACACTCATGAGCATATACGGAGTAGTATTTTAATGCAACAAATAAAATAAGAGTATATAATTATCTAAAAAGTGGGACACTACAAAAGGAGTAACGTATACTTCGGTTACTGAACCATTTAGAAACCAATTTATTCTTGGCCATTCAAAGCCTAGTGGGATGGTTCATTGGGACAATATTTTTTATCAAACAACCTAGGTGCTGACCGATTAGGATTTCAATGCTGAGGGAGGCTTATTAAGTGGCTATCAAACAGCCCCTAGTCTTTTACGTTATCATCCTCTCCTTCTTCTTCAACTGACGCCAAAACTACAAAACTACACTGGGTCTTCTTCAGTTCTTCTACTTTTTTCTTTTGTTTTGAACAATGGTAACTTAGATTAAGGTATGTACTCATTTTTTCAGTGTTTTAAAGGGTATGCACTCACAAAATATACGGTGTATCTTGTAGTTACTTTCGTAAAAATCAATTTTTTTCACACTACTAGAAATTTACACAGAGTATGCACGTGCATATCATGTGCTCAAGCTAGATCCGCCCCTGTTTATGATGATTCAATGCACAAATATGTAAAGCACAAGCAAAACAATAACAAATTAAAGATATTTTTTTGGACAAGTGCTAGTCATATTGTTGTGCTTGTTTGGTAACCACATTATTATGTGATGAAGCACCTATAAACCATGAAATACTTCAGAGACAATTCGTTCAAAGGCGATCTAAGTAACTTTGGCAACTTGTATATGCTATGTAATACTAGTATCACTTTTTACTATCATATCACTGTTCACCCATATACCATATTAGCTAGCTAGTAAACAGTGATGGCCATATTTTTACGTTAAAAGAGGCCTACCTATACTATGTAATTGTAGAGACAAACACTATATATGTTAACATAAAAATATGTTATGTCGTAACTTACATGCTAGTAATTATAATTAGAGCATCTAGAAGAAAGATTTTTTTGGCCCAAAAAGCCATTAAAAAGCTTTTCGCTTTTTGATGAATAACTTTGAATCCTCAAGTGGTGAATGACTTGAGAATTTACCTTCTAACACCATTGTTAATTTATACTAGTAACAGAAATTGTTCTCGAAACACTTTTATCGATTGAGGTCTAAATTTGTACTGATCCCAAATTGGTACTGGACAAATTATTAATTTTATCGAAGTTATTAATTTATCGAGTATAAATTTATAGAGGTTTTACTGTATTTTGGGTTGCATATGTAGATGTGCAAACCAAATGTTACGTGGTTATAAAAATAATCTCAAAGTCAACGTATAAACTTGAATAGAAAAAAATAGTTGACTTTACACATTTATTTTTTACACTTTTTATAGGTGTGTAAAATTTTATCAATTTATTAACATTTAATGATGTGTATAAATGTGAAAAAAAATTGTATAATATTATATTTTCCACAATCATAGTTGTGTGAAAAAAAAAAAGAAAAATCCACACTTTTAAGTGCGAAAATTATAAGATTTCTTCACATTTTTATTTGTAACAACCAAATTCTCCACATTTTGGGGAAATATGAAATTTTTTGATGTTACAAATAATCTCCATGTCTAAGTGCGGACAATTTTTAGATTTCTTCACACTTAAAAACACAGTTGAGGTTAGATGCTATGTTAAGTGAGATTTATTATTATTATTATTATTATTATTATTATTATTATTATTTATTTATTTATTTTATTTTTTTATTATACAACCAGATTTTATTATTGAAACATAATAAAATTATATAAAGTTGGATGAGAGTTTAGACACAAGTTGTGCTCCCGCTCATTTATGAATACAAAAGCTTACTATATGAAACATCTTTAGGAGATTGGCATCACCCTAGACAAGATGTAAATCAGTCCTTCATACATGAGGCTCCTGTACAGCTAAACGATATGAAACAACATCAACTCCGAACCACCACCATCCTACCATTCATGTGCTTTTTGTTAAAACTGAGGAAGACTTCTAAAACTAAATATTTGGACATGGTGTATATAATAATAATAATAATAATAATAATAATAATAATAACGATACTTACACTACATTAAAACTAAACATGATTTCTAACACAAAATTTTTGGACATGGTACATATCAACAAAAATGATATATTTTGTGATATTTAATACAACATTCAGAAACATGACTTATTGCACAAATTTATAAGCATGACACATTTCATAAAAACTAGATATTTTACGAGAAAAAATTCATGTAACCAGTACCCACCCTAGGTCCGCCCGTAACTATGCATATGTATCTTAAGTTTTTTTTTTTTTTTTTTTTTTTTTTTTTTTTTTTTTTTTTTTAATATGGTTCTCAAATATTAGTTAGGGACACTAGTTTATATTTTTTTGAATCATTGTGTTTCTTTAACTTATTGATGCAAGGGATGCCTATTGTTGGAAGCAAAATTCGGATAGGCCTGAGACGACGAATTTCTCAACTTACACAAAGAATTTGTCGACAAGGGATGCCTATTGTTGGAAGCAAAATTCTGATAGGCCTGAGACAACGAATTTCTCAACTTATGCATATCATCAGGTAAAAAGGGGGTGATAATTTGTTTATTTTCATAAATTAAGCAATATACAAAAAACAGTTAAAATGAGTAATCCTAAACACCCGATGACTATATAGTTTTCAATTTAATTATGCTTGAATTTTCATAAACTAATTAGCTTGTGTATTGACCAGATCATTCAACAGTGTGTTACTCCAACCTTTTACGTACGTCAAAAGATGGGTAAGTTGAAGCATTTATTATCATATTATTGTATACTGCCATTGCATGGCTCGGGTCATATCCTATAGTTTATCTTAATTCTTGATCATGTAATATGTATTATTGTAGCTCCAGCAAATCCAAGAAATTGAAAGAAAAAATCTAACGAGCCAAAAGATTGTTTTAGAACTATGCAAAAAGATAGAGAAGAATCCGAAAGATGCTAAGAAATATTTTGAACTTGCAATAGCTACAGCAGTCAAATATGAGACTGTCGAGCTCATCAAGGATTGCATATTAGCCTATCCAGGCTTAATCTGGTATGAATTTGATGGGTATAACTTGTTCCATTTGGCAATCAAAGAGCGTCAAGTAGAAGTATACAATCTTGTGTACCAAATGTCTGGACACAAGGCGTTTGCAGCAAGTGAGCTTCATGGAGAAAAAAAGGAGAATGCTTTACATATTGCTGCAAAGTTGGCCCCATCGCATCGACTAAGTACTATAACTGGTGCAGCTTTGCAGTTGCAGAGTGAACTTCGATGGTACAAGGTGATTAAACTAATACCATTTAAGAGGCAGCAAAAGCCTGGCACGTTTTATATTGTAGTCAGTAGTGCAGTTTGCTTTTCCACTTAACAGATAACATGCATTGTTATATGCAGGAAGTTGAGACTTTTGTGGAGACTGAGCATGTAAAAGCTTTAAACAAAGATGGAAAAACCCCTTGGATGGTTTTCACGGAAGCACATAAAGACTTACTTAAAGAGGGCCAACAGTGGATGAAAGATACGGCAACTTCATGTACAGTTGTAGCAGCACTCATAGTGACAATTACATTCGCAGCTGCGATCACGGTCCCTGGTGGAAATAAAGATGATGGGAAACCTATATTCCTAAATGAAAGGGCATTTATGCTTTTCATGATATCAAACGCCTTTGCATTATTTTCATCATCAACTTCATTGTTGATGTTTTTAGGAATACTTACTTCACGCTATGCAGAAATGGACTTCCTTCACGCCTTGCCAAAGAGATTGACGATTGGACTTGTATCCCTATTCTTGTCAATAGCGGCTACCATGATAGCATTTGGTGCAACTCTTGCACTTTTGCTTCGTGATAAAGTTACATGGATTGCAGCTCCAGTTGTTGTGATAACATGTATTCCTGTGGGTTTGTTTGGCTTTCTGCAATTTCGTCTACTCGTTGAGATAGTCTGGTCCACTTACGGACCAAGCATTTTTCGAAAACGGAGCAGTCGAATAATTTATTAAGCAAGTGTCAACTTGTGTGTGTCTTTGTAATAATAGATGTTGCCAAGCTTTTTAGCCTAAATAGTTCTGACGTTTTCTTTTGAAGTGTTATTTGTGTTTGAAATAATTTGTACTATGCATCTTCATGTGCTGCTAAAAGGTAACTACACAGTTTCAGTTGTTGAACAACCAGTAAATTTAAATGTTTGTAATTTTTGTGACAAGAAAAGTAAGTATTTATATTCCAGTGAGCAGGAAGCCAGGAACTGAACCACATGGATGCCAACATTTTGTATGCTTATAACTTTATAAGAGAAAGAAAAATGTACGCTAAAAGCAAATAAATAGAATACTGGGTTGTTTTTTTAGCAACAAAAACTTTGAAATCAAAACGGACAAAAAAGGATGTTATGATTTGAATGGCCCAAAAGTTATATCAACATAAACAAAATATGGGTTTATTCAAAGTTTGATTTGAAGGCAAAACGGACAAAAAGGGATGTTATGATTTGATTGGCCCAAAAGTTATATCAACATAAACAAAATATGGGTTTATTCAAAGTTTGATTTGAAGGGCTTTTAGAAAGGCCCACTTCAAGTAATATTGAATATGTGAATCCCCAACATGTAATCTTAAGAAGCATATGCAAAGATATATAGGATACTAAACAAAAGATTACTCAATGAATCTAATCTGTTTTCTTGGTCGCTTCTAGTTGTTGTTTCTAAGACAACAACAAAAAAAAAAAAAAAAAAAAAAAAAAAAAAAAAAAAAAAAACCTCAAGATATATTTTTCTTTCATCTTTCTTTTTACAATCTGGTCATCAGGTATCACAATGACATGCATCATCAATTAGGTTGTGCCTATTTGTTTCTTTTACACAGGTTTATTGACTTGATGCTTCAGAAATATGTATGAATAAAGAAAATGTTTGTTTGATATTGGTTTTTGATCAACTGGATACTAGGATTTATCTACACTTCTGCATTTACAATGTCATAGTTGCCTAGTAAGGTTTGATACTTTGATTACGAATAACAGTATAGTGTACATTGATGTCGTGTGGTGCATGCCACTTTTTTGATAAAATATCAAGCCTACACATATTATCTTCATAATATTCTATGTTGGTGTAACATGATCTTGTAATTTATAGACCACAATAGATGTTTATATGTTGTAAACGACACTATATGAGTGACGCAAACATGTTTACTATGAGGAGGGTGTGGCTTGGATCATGCGCTATAGGAAATGTGTTTGTATCAGTAGCGACCCTTATTTAGTGCCTTTTAATTAACGATTATTGATGTTGTTTTGTAAAGCACCACCAGTTTATTTAAATTTTGGGATGAATAAATGTTGTCGTTGCACAAGTTGTGTTCTTTTGACCATTTATTCACTTGACACGAAATAGGTTCTAAATTGGAATTGAATTGTGAAGTCAAATTATGTCACTGCACAAGTTCTCTAAACAATTTAATCATATCTGTGTTATTAATCCACATCAATAAATTGTAAAAACAAATATCAACATATTTGATAATTATTTAAGTAATCAATTGTTGAAATTGATAAATCCAATAATCAAATAATTTCCCATTCCAATGCATAACATAAACAAACAAAAGAAACGTTATTCTCATGTTGATTCTATGATTGTACCAAACATTTGACTAAATCCTTTTTTAACATATTCATTCTTTTTCTCTGCGATTCCATTCTCGGGCTCATTTCCATTCCCTTTCATTCATTCATACGAAACGGCCCCTTATACCTTTTTCATTAGGGGTTAATGAACAATCACACACAACCATTCTCCCAAACTGAATATTTGTTTGACGCATTATATTTGTTCAACGAGTTCACAAACTGAATATATAATCAATACTTGTAGTTAGTACTAGAAAAAAAGTGAATGATTACGCCCTGTACAAATTCATTGTCTGCGGCAAACTACTTGCAATTAACACGCACAAAAAAGACCTATTTTGGTATATAGGCAACCGCGATTCTTCAAATTCCCCGTGATCCTTTTATATTTTTACGTATACCTTAATAATATGATAAACTTAATTTGCTATCATCTTGAGACATACATTGATGCAAATTGACATATAGTTAAACACCAGTTTAATTTAGACTGCAAATTATTACCGGATATCTTAGAAGAGGTATGCTACACACACAAAAAACTCTCACAAAAACATCCACAAGCTGACGTGACATCGTTATATTGGTGTACTGAGTAACAGTTCTCTCTCTTCTCTCTTACTGAACCAATCTGTGTCTGCCACATGAGTTTGTGGATTTATTTTGTGCGACTTTCTTTGTGGCCCTAGTTAATTTATTTGTGTGTGAAAGGTGGAGACGCAAATAAATGTTAGGAAGTGTATCGTACTTAAATGGTTCATTAGTTCATTATATATTTGTTTCACTTGTTCCAAGTGATCATAGAATTAATTTGCACTTAAGTCTTGAGATGCTTTTATGACATTACAGAATGAAGATATGATAAGTACATATTAGTGGCTTTTGATGTTTAGTATCCTATTTGGAACATATATATAATCCCATTTGAACAGGCTACGGAGAACAAATGTATGTGAAAGCAAATTAATACAAGGGAACAAACACACTATACCATTTTAAGCACAAGTATCGATTCATGTCGTAAAGCAAATAAAAAACATTTACTGTATGCGAATATTAAACATGTGACTAGGTGTCTATGGAAGAATTAAGTTAAGAATGAAGTGAAAGAAGTAAAGAAAAGTTGGAAAGACATCAAAATGGGAGGGACAAGCTAGCTAAGTTAAAGCTACAAGTAAAGAATTATTATAAAATTCTTAAAGTCATGAATGCAAAACACATGTAAGTCACATAATTATGACAATTTCTTTGTTGAAAAAATAAAATTAAATTAAAAAAAATAAAAAGAATAAGAAGAAAAAAATAAAAAAAAAAGAAGAAGAAAAACAACATAGACAATCGATTTCTTGACTAGGTAAGGCTACTCACAGTAAGAGATTCAATCCCCCCCATTTTTTCCTGTCACGTCAGCTTTCTCTCTCTAGCGACCTGCAGGCAATTGGGTGCCCCATTAAGGGCGACCTACACTATAAAAAACATACCTCACAAAAATACATTTTATATTTAATCAAAAACATACACAAAGAAAAAAAAAAGGAGCGATTGTCGATCGTGTAGGTGACCAAATAGGAAAAAAAATCGTGGGGTGATCGACTGGTGATTATTTCTCACAGTAAAGGGATTGGGTGATGATCGATTGGGAAAGTCGATCGAGGAGTCCTTCTGTGAGTAGCCTAAGTGCAAGTAGACACATTGGTCCTCGTTAGAAAAAATGAAAACATTAATAAGACGTGTAAAATCCAACTTGATAAAAATAGATATGTTGAATGATGATCATTATGATTTATGAGTAGATATTGGAAGATGACGATCTTAACAAAAGTTACTACCCAAGTACCCAATAAGTATCACTAATAGTCTAATATATACTCAACTAGTAATATCAAATAGATAACAAATTTACCAGCAGTAAATTTATTTGCGTGAAGTGCGACTCGGAAAATCTTGCACACTTACTATTATCTTTGAAACTAGGAATTCAGGTTAGATACTTGATGAGGCAAAAAATGATCCGTTTTTAGGGGGTCATTTAAGCCCGAATCCGACTTTATTTGATCAAATATTGCCCTAAATCGTTCCTTTTGTGATTTTAGATGTTTGGAGAGTGAATTCTGGAAAAGAAGCCATTTTGGACGTTTTTGGAGCATAAAAGTGAAGAAAATGGCAAAGTACCAAATTTCCATGCTGAAGATACAAGGTGACGGCGTCAAGAGTAATATCTTGACGGCATCAGACATGAAGATTAAAATACCGAAGGTGGTGACGGCGTCAAACGCCTTCATGACGGCGTCAAAGTGGCAAGAATAAAATACCGTGGTCGGTGACGGCGTCACATAGGCCGTCATAAGTAGATCAAGGCCGTCCGAGGAAGTATATGGCGACGAGGTGACGGCGTCACAAGTAACTCTTGACGCCGTCAGCCTACTTTTCCTATATATAGTTTTCTAGTTTTTTTCATTAAAAAGAGAGAAGTTTTGGTGAAACCCTAAAGACGAATTTGGTGCCTCTTTTACAGGTTTTTCAAGGGTTCCAAACCCTTGATACCTTGCATTGTAATTGAGATAAGTGTTCTTCTAATTCAATCAATATGTCTATGTGTTGGTTGTTTATCTCTTGTTCTTGTCTCAATTCAATTATGCTAGGCTAGATCTCTCTTGTGTTTGCTAGATCTAATGAAACCTAGATGTTGATTATGTGTTGATTACTTGTTTATTCTTGTTCTTGGATGAATGATTTATATGTTAGGCTTAAGAAAACTGGCAGATCTCCAAATGGTAACATGCTTGAACGTCTTAAGAAACATGAACCGAGGCGTACTAGGTCTTTATTGGTTGTATTTAATGCATGAGCCACTGTTTACAATCCCTATAGTTGTGCTGGGTCATGGTGTAGGAGGAGATAAGAGCTCATAGAGTTGGGGAGTTATGTATGCCACCCCACGAATAGTATTAAGGAATACAATCCGTCATCCATACAAGTATAACAAGTAATTAACATGTAAAAGATATCTAGGGAGTAGTGAAGTCTAAGTAAACACAATTTCTCCAATTACTGCTCACAACCTTAGTATAATTTAGTTTAATTTCATTTTCAGTATTTTATTTTGAATATACATTAGCTTTGGGTTAGTTGAATAGCAACTAATTTCGCCCACTCCTTCAAAAACCGAGATTTTAATTGCTTTCATAAAAATATAAAAATACAAAAATAATCATCCCTCACCTCTAGAACTATTAATTAGGTTTTCTAATCCTAGCGACACTATTCCTAAGCTGAACGATCAATCCCCCGGTACTTGTCACTATACTATACTACAACGATCAGGTACATTGCCTGGTGGGGGTTGTAAGCTTCTCGAGATCCCTCGAGAGGTAAAGCAAGGTGCGATTCCCACGCATCAAGTTTTTGGCGCCGCAGCCCGGGGAATAGTTATTGTCTAGGTTAGGATTTCTTTTTATTAGGTCTACTTGCTAGATTCCTTTCTAGTAAGATTTTATTTTTTATTTTTAGGTCTTCTTTAGTCTATCTTATTTCTTCGTGCCTTTGTTCGTAACTCTTCACCATCCACCATCATGGCAACCAACGAATTTTCCAACCTTAGGATCACTAGGAGTTGTAGCACCACTAAAGACCTTGTCTTGCCTTATGCAGAACCCGAAAGAGAAATGTGTAGGTTAAGACGAACTCACTCAACACCTGAACCATCCAGCATTGCTATCGACTTTGATGCACCTCTCTCTGAAGAAAATTCAGAAAATCACATCACAACCCCTAGCTCCCACAACGAGATGAATACCCCTATAATACCTCCTCCTAAGCGTCTCAAGGACTACTCTTCCCCAACTCCTCGTGGGTTTTCCAATGCCATTGTCTACCCAAACGAACACACCAACGAGGTCTTGCATGCAAATGATGTTTGGCTTGTCAAAAGTGTGTGTAAATTCCACGGACTTGATGAGGAAAATCCAATCCAACACATCAAGGACTTCCTAAAAATAGTGGACACCATCCATCCGGATGGGGCTACTAGAAACACATCCCGACTGCGATTCTTCCCTTTCACCTTATACGAAAAAGCCCAAGAATGGTATAACAAACTCCCTTCCGAATCTATTTTCACATGGGAGCAACTCATATCCAAGTTCTATGAGAAGTTCTTTCCACCTGGAAAAACCTCAGCATTTAGGGATAGGATCCTTCGTTTCCGAAAAGGGAAGGATGAACCCTTCCATAAAGCGTGGACTAGATTCAAAGATTTAATAAGACAAGTTCCACATCATGGCATTGAACTTTGGCTCTTGGTCCAAATCTTTTACGAAAATATCTCCTCTAATGACCGGAACGGAATTAACCAATCCAGGAAAGGAAGATTGGCCAATCTTAGTGCCGAAGAAGGATGGGATAGGATTGAAGAATATGCTCAAGATCAGGATGACACTTGGGATGAACCTGAGTCGACTGTCAGCATTTCTGAGATCACCGCGGATCGGTTGAGCAAAATTCACAAAAGAGCGGAATACATAGCTGGATCGCGGTCACCTAAACAGCTGTCGAATCCTTACCTGATCTGCGATTACTGTGGAGGCCCGCATGAGGTAGAAGAATGCGGAGGAGCAGCCACAACTGAACATGCATGCTTGTCAGGAGGGGACATTTATGCTGATCCCTCCCTCTTACCTTTTTACCAAAATGACGATTACACCCTTTGGGGAAATCTGGTAAGGAGAAGAGAAGGGGAGGAAGGCCCTGAATTCAAAATCAGGAGCAATTTCGAAGATGACCTTGGTCACTTCACTCAAGAAAAAGACTTGCAAATGAAAGGGCTTAATGAGCTTTTCGATGAGCAGCAGGAGGGTATTGGAGAATTTTTCAACAAGCTTAACTCAGCCTTAGATCACCTCCAAACGCCGTTAGAAAGAAAAAAAGACCCCATGCTCGCGATAACCACACGAGCTGGAACGACAACCAAGGATCCCCCTTACCCAAACTCGTCCCCCGTCACCCTCGATTCAGACAAACCTGGGGAGGAGGAGCAGGATGTCGGCATTGGCACCCAAGACCAACCGCCCGTGACAACCCCTTCCCCATCAGCCCTTCCTAACCCACCTGTGAGAATTCCATACCCATCCCGATTAAGGAACCAGAAAACTGAGAATGATAACAAGAGGTTCTTGTCATACCTAAAAGACTCTGTTGTCACCATACCTCTCCTTGATGCTTGCTATCACATGCCAAAGTATAGCGCATACTTCAAAAAGCTGCTCGCTAACAGGAAGAAGCTCGAGGGTCTTGTAACCCTGGGGGAAGAATGCTCAGTGGTAACCCATCGAGGGCTACCAAAGAAGGTAGACGATCCGGGCAGCTTCACCTTGCCTTGCTCCATAGGACCTCTATCAATCAAGAATGCTCTCGCCGATTTGGGAGCAAGTATCAATCTCATGCCTCACTCTATGTTCCGTAAACTAGGATATTCTGGATTGAAGTCTACCCGTATGAACATCCAACTAGCCGATAGATCAGTCAAGTACCCCGTAGGGATATGCGAGAATGTGCTAGTCAAAGTTGGGAAATTCAAATTCCCGGTCGACTTCGTAATCCTGGATATGGAGGAGGATGACTTGGTCCCTATCATCTTAGGTAGACCATTTCTTGCTACCGCTCGTGCAGTCATCGATGTCTATGATGGCAAATTAACCTTACGAGTGGGAGACGATAGCACAACCTTCGACATTAAGGATTCTATGGACCTCTCCCTCGAAGCAGCCAACCGGCTCTACTTTATCGGGGAAGTAGATGAACTCACAGATGTCATTGATAGTTGCATCGATGAACAAATCGATGAAGGCTGGCTACGGGACGAAAGTTTTCTGCCTTTGCTAGAGGTGGAAAAGACGGAGAATGTTAATGCAGTCTCCTTCTACCCCAGACAAGAGGCAACGGAGCATCTCGAGCTCCGAAAGCCCGAAAACAAGCTCAAACCTTCTATTATCGAGCCCCCTGACGTAGATCTTAAAGAGCTCCCTAATCATTTGGAATATGCCTTTCTTCAGGGGGAGGACCAACTCCCGGTAATCATAAACTCTTCCTTGGAAAAAGAACAAAAAGTTAAACTCTTAGAGGTCCTAAAAAAATACAAGGGGGTACTCGCATGGAGTGTGGCCGACATTAAGGGGATTGACTCAACTTTTTGCACCCATAAGATTCTTATGGAGGAAGATTATAAACCTACTGTGCAACCCCAGAGGCGAGTGAACCCTAACATTAAGGAAGTAGTAAAGAAAGAAGTTATCAAGCTTTTGGATGCAGGACTGATTTACCCGATCTCGGATAGCCCATGGGTCAGTCCTGTGCAGGTTGTACCTAAAAAGGGTGGAATGACTGTCGTAAAGAATGATAAGGGTGAGATGGTGCCCCAGAGAACTGTCACTGGATGGCGGGTGTGCATCGACTATCGAAAGCTCAATGATGCCACGAGGAAAGATCACTTTCCCTTACCATTCATTGATCAGATGTTAGAGAGATTATCTGGACACGAGTACTATTGCTTCTTGGATGGATTCTCTGGATATTTTCAAATCCCCATAGCACCCGAGGACCAAGAAAAGACCACGTTTACTTGCCCCTATGGAACATTTGCCTACAAAAGGATGCCTTTTGGGCTATGCAATGCCCCCGCCACCTTCCAACGTTGCATGACCGCAATCTTTCACGAACTCATGGAAGACAGCATGGAAGTTTTCATGGATGACTTTTCAGTCTTCGGAAACTCCTTCGACCGCTGTCTTGCTAATTTAGAAAAGATGCTTAAACGTTGTGAGGAAACCAACTTGGTGTTAAACTGGGAAAAGTGTCATTTCATGGTAAAGGAAGGGATTGTGTTAGGGCATAAGATCTCAGGGAACGGAATAGAGGTGGACCAAGCTAAAGTTGAAGCTATATCTAAGCTACCATACCCCACGACTGTTAAGGCAATACGCAGCTTTTTGGGGCACGCCGGATTTTATCGGAGATTCATAAAAGACTTCTCAAAAATTGCCCGGCCAATGACTCAGTTGCTTGTGAAGGATGCTCCATTCGATTTTTCCCAAGAATGCAAAGATGCTTTCGATCTCCTAAAAAGAGAACTCACTCAAGCTCCAATCATGATCACACCCAACTGGGAGTTACCATTTGAAATCATGAGTGACGCCAGCGACTACGCTGTCGGGGCTGTATTAGGTCAACGACGTGACAAGCTTTTCCAACCTATTTACTACGCTAGCAAAACCATGAATCCCGCTCAAGAGAACTACTCCACCACCGAAAAAGAATTATTAGCCGTAGTATTTGCATTCGACAAATTCCGACAATATCTTGTCCTTTCAAAGACAGTCGTCTTCACTGATCACTCAGTTCTTCGATATCTGTTTGCAAAGCAGGATGCCAAGCCACGACTAATTCGGTGGATCTTGTTATTACAAGAATTCGATGTTGAGATTCGCGATAAGAGGGGGGCAGAGAATCTAGCCGCAGATCATCTATCTCGTCTTGAAAACCCCTTGGATAAGCACGATAGAAGTGAGATTAGGGATTCGTTTCCTAACGAACAACTAATGTCAATGATGGATTCGGAGCCGTGGTACGCCGACTTTGCTAATTACTTCGCGAGTAGATGTAGGCTTGTTCCAGAACACCTGACTAAGTACGAGAGGAAGAGGTTCTTTTCCCAACTAAAATACTACTTCTGGGATGAACCCTTTTTATTCCGAAGGTGTCCTGACCACATTATAAGGCGTTGTGTTTCGGAAAATGAGGCAGTTAAGATTATGAGAGAATGTCACTCTGGTCCCTCTGGCGGGCATCATGGGATAAACGTTACCGCTCGAAAGATTCTCGATGCGGGATTCTATTGGCCCACAATTTTCTGTGATGTAAAAGAAATGGTGCAGGCGTGCGATGCATGTCAACGAGCCGGAAATATATCACATAGGGATGAAGCACCTCAGAACTTTATACAAGTTTGTGAAGTATTCGATGTTTGGGGGATTGACTTCATGGGACCCTTTCCCTCCTCAGGGGGAAACGAGTACATCTTAGTCGCTATTGACTATGTTTCGAAATGGGTTGAGGCACAAGCCCTTAGGACCAATGATGCAAGAGTAGTCATTCATTTCCTGAAAAAGCTTTTCGCAAGATTCGGGATTCCGAAAGCTCTCATCAGTGATAGGGGGACACATTTTTGCAATGCACAAATGGAAAAGGTCATGAAGAGGTATGGAGTACCCCATCGATTCTCCACCGCCTACCATCCACAAACCAATGGCCAAGTCGAAAACACCAATAGAGCTATTAAAAGAATACTTGAAAAAACGGTTAGTCAAAATAGAAAGGACTGGTCATTCAAACTCGACGAAGCCTTATGGGCATTCCGAACTGCTTACAAAACACCTATTGGAACGACCCCATTCCGCATGGTGTATGGTAAGGCATGTCATTTACCGGTAGAATTAGAACACAAGGCTTATTGGGCGCTTAAGGCATGCAACTTAGATTATAAAACTGCTGGGAATAATAGGTTTTTGCAGTTACACGAGCTTGATGAGCTTAGACTGGAAGCCTACGAATCCTCCATCACATATAAAGAGAGAGCTAAAAGATGGCATGATCAAAGAATTAAGAAACCCAAAGAATTTTCAGAAGGAGATAAGGTCCTATTATACAATTCTCGGTTGAGATTATTCCCGGGAAAACTTAAGTCTAGATGGTACGGGCCGTTCACGGTAAAGAATTCTTCTAGATTTGGAGCGGTAGTGTTAATTGATGATGAAGGTAGGGAATTCACGGTTAACATACAACGTGTAAAACATTACCAAGAAAATAACAATGAAATGATTAATGAGGAGGATGTGATGTTTGATGATGAGATCACGTAGTAACCCATGACTTTGAGTCTAGCTACAAGACTCGTAAATAAAGAAAAGCGCTTCTTGGGAGGCAACCCATGTTTTGTGTGATTTTATTTGTTTGATTGTTATTTGTTTCCGTATGCATGTTTTATTTTTATTGTTGGTTAATCATGTTTCTCTACTAAAATGTGGAAATACATTATTATGTTGTTTGGCCTAGTCTTAACTCCAACCTAAAGGTATTTTTGCAAAAGATAAGTGTAAGGGGAAACCCCAAATATGTTTTCAAGAAACAAACCGATCATGATTCTCCACAATATTTAATGAACATGTATATTCGTATTTGTTAGAGTCAAATGCTTGTATTGAGTCATAATGAAGTTTTGCAGGATTTTCCAGGAAGTAGGACAAAGTTTTTCCAGAAATTTTCTGGAAACTTAACATAAGAATTTCTGCAGGTCCATTCTGACGGCGTCAGAGTATTGGTCTTGACGGCGTCAGGAGTCAAAAATCTGGAAATTTTACCGGTTTTGTTTTTCTAACGGAGTCTTATGGTTTTTGTGAATTATTAAGTTTTATAATCTCCAGGAAATCTGCAAACTTCATTCCACAAGCATTATATCTTATCTTGTTTTCTAGGATTAGTAACTTATATAGGATGCCGCCGATTTTACGCGAGGTTGCCTTGTCTATTGTTGTCAGGATTTACAGGTTATTTATGACAAGAAGATGATTTATACTCTGGAAGGGAAGCTTTGATTGTTCGTTTTCTTGGAGGAAGATTTAACCTGGTCAACCTAAAATCCATACCGAGCGAATCAGGGGAGTATTTGATTTCATTCTCTTTACTTCTTAACTTTTACATTCTTTACTTGAACATTGGGGACAATGTTCATCTTAAGTGTAAGGGGAGGGTAAAAAGATGATACCTTACATATGCACTTTCGCTTGAGTTTGTTTCGTTTGATAGTAGATGTGTAATAAAACTACGAGAAATACTTGTTAGTGCAGTTTTAACGCCAAATTTAAAATTTTTTACAACATTTAGGAGTGAAACTTTAGCCATAGCAAGCGTCTCATGGATAGGAGATTGTATGACTAGCACATAACCGTATATTCAGAAAAATTTTCCACCCAAAAATGTGAGGTTCGCCTTTAGATTTGATAGGAAAAGCATTTACTATTAGTGCTTATGAGTGTACCGGTAGCATTTAGATTCTAGAACTTGCGTTAGTGATGCATCCCGAGACCGCTAGTGAGACTACATTCGTGTGGTAGGATTTACTACATGATAAGAGGCATTAGGATCACCCTTGTGTTAAACCAGTATTACAATTACTTGACCATTTAAGTCATATTACTTGGCTAGTTAAGTCAACTAATTTTTCCCACACCCTTAGCGTTGTACTCATTTTTAGTACACGATACCCCTAGTACACCCCTCCGAGCCTATCTTTTCGTTTCTAACTTTAAGCATCTTACTTAAAGGAAGAATTTGTTACACCCCACTTAAATGTACACCCAAATCGCCTTAGCCTTCCGTGTATGCGCTCATTTTTAGTGCATTATTGTTATTTGTTAAACCCTAAGTTAACTTTCTAATTGATTACATGGTTGCTAAGTCGAGTCATATCATTGTACATATTGTTTTGGGACTATTGGGACTCATGGGTAAGTACTTATTTTATGAAGTAATGGGGAAGAACATAATATATTACCCCCATATGTACGTTAATCTTAAAAGTGCTCCAAGTGTTTTGATTTTCTTAATTCGAGTCATTAGATTAGTTAAATGTAAAGTATGTAAAGATTCAAGTGTAAGGGGAATTCTCATCCCCTATGATGTATTATTTTGGATGGTAGGGTAAGAGTGTATGCAAAATATATATATATATATATATATATATATATATATATATATATATATATATATATATATATATATATATATATATATATATATATAGAAAAAAAACAAGAAAAAGAAAAAAAAATAGAAAAAGAAAAAAAGAGAAAAAACATACGGACTACCATCCCGTTTTTATTCTATGTTTATTTTATGTTTTTGTTATTTTTCATTTATTAGCTTAAGTCGAGTCTAGTCTTGGCTTAGCAACGCCATCTTGTACATGTAATTAACCAAGATTGTTAACTCGCCACCAGTAAAACTTCCTTTATCCAACAAAACCGTGTAATTCATATCCCTATACCTAACGTTACAACCCTTTAAAAAGACCTCTTTGATAGTTTATCCTAGGTGCTTACGCCATGTGGTGGAGGTTTGATCCTTTCCCAAGCCTATGGTAATCTATTTTGTTATGACAGGTAGTGAGAGATATCTTCCATTTCCATAATGTTATATTACTTTATTACACCCGAGAGATGTGAGTATCTAAACACTATTTGTGAGGTGCTTGTGTATGACCTCCGTGCTTGTCTATTGGTCTTTAGTGGAACGATTATTTGTTGTAATTACTTTTATATTAGTGTTAAATGACCCCTAACTTGTCTTTCGAGTAGAATAAAAGCGCATTTGCTTGAGGAAAAGCAAATCTCAAGTGTAAGGGTATATGATGAGGCAAAAAATGATCCGTTTTTAGGGGGTCATTTAAGCCCGAATCCGACTTTATTTGATCAAATATTGCTCTAAATCGTTCCTTTTGTGATTTTAGGTGTTTGGAGAGTGAATTCTGGAAAAGAAGCCATTTTGGACGTTTTTGGAGCATAAAAGTGAAGAAAATGGCAAAGTACCAAATTTCCATGCTGAAGATACAAGGTGACGGCGTCAAGAGTAATATCTTGACGGCGTCAGACATGAAGATTAAAATACCGAAGGTGGTGACGGCGTCAAACGCCTTCATGACGGCGTCAAAGTGGCAAGAATAAAATACCGTGGTCGGTGACGGCGTCACATAGGCCGTCATAAGTAGATCAAGGCCGTCCGAGGAAGTATATAGCGGCGAGGTGACGGCGTCACAAGTAACTCTTGACGCCGTCAGCCTACTTTTCCTATATATAGTTTTCTAGTTTTTTTCATTAAAAAGAGAGAAGTTTTGGTGAAACCCTAAAGACGAATTTGGTGCCTCTTTTACAGGTTTTTCAAGGGTTCCAAACCCTTGATACCTTGCATTGTAATTGAGATAAGTGTTCTTCTAATTCAATCAATATGTCTATGTGTTGGTTGTTTATCTCTTGTTCTTGTCTCAATTCAATTATGCTAGGCTAGATCTCTCTTGTGTTTGCTTAAATCTAATGAAACCTAGATGTTGATTATGTGTTGATTACTTGTTTATTCTTGTTCTTGGATGAATGATTTATATGTTAGGCTTAAGAAAACTGGCAGATCTCCAAATAGTAACATGCTTGAACGTCTTAAGAAACATGAACCGAGGCGTACTAGGTCTTTATTGGTTGTATTTAATGCATGAGCCACTGTTTACAATCCCTATAGTTGTGCTGGGTCATGGTGTAGGAGGAGATAAGAGCTCATAGAGTTGGGGAGTTATGTATGCCACCCCACGAATGGTATTAAGGAATACAATCCGTCATCCATACAAGTATAACAAGTAATTAACATGTAAAAGATATCTAGGGAGTAGTGAAGTCTAAGTAAACACAATTTCTCCAATTACTGCTCACAACCTTAGTATAATTTAGTTTAATTTCATTTTCAGTATTTTATTTTGAATATACATTAGCTTTGGGTTAGTTGAATAGCAACTAATTCCACTCACTCCTTCAAAAACCGAGATTTTAATTGCTTTCATAAAAATATAAAAATACAAAAATAATCATCCCTCACCTCTAGAACTATTAATTAGGTTTTCTAATCCTAGCGACACTATTCCTAAGCTGAACAATCAATCCCCCGGTACTTGTCACTATACTATACTACAACGATCAGGTACACTGCCTGGTGGGGGTTGTAAGCTTCTCGAGATCCCTCGAGAGGTAAAGCAAGGTGCGATTCCCACGCATCAATACTATATAGATTTTCATGAATTGAAAAGAATTATGCAGGAAGTTGAGACTTTTATCGAGCCCGAGCATGTAAAAGCTTTAAAAAAAGATGGTAAAAACCCTTGGATGGTTTTCACGCATGAACATGAAGCCTTACTTAAAGAGGGCCAACAGTGGATGAAAGACACCGGAACTTCATGTACCGTTGTAGCAGCACTCATAGTTACAATTACATTCGCAGCTGCGATCACGGTCCCTGGTGGAAATAAAGATGATGGGAAACCTGTATTCCAAGATGAAAGAGCGTTTATACTTTTTATGATATCAAACGCCTTTGCATTATTTTCATCATCTACTTCATTGTTGATGTTTTTAGGAATACTTACTTCACACTATGCAGAAATTGACTTCCTTCACGCCTTGCCAAAGAGATTGACGATTAGACTTGTGTCCTTATTCTTGTCAATAACGGCTACTATGATAGCATCTGGTGCAACTCTTGTACTTTTGCTTCAAGATAAAGTGACATGGATTGCAGCTCCAGTTGTTATGATAACAAGCATTCCTGTGGTTTTGTATGCCTTGCTGCAATTTCCTCTACTCGTTGAGATAGATGCTGCCATGTATTTTAGCCCAAATAATTCTGATGTTTTCTTTTGAAATGTCAGTCGTGTTTGATATACTTTGTACTACTTTCATGAGCTGCTCAAAGGTAACTACACAATTTCAGTTGCTAAAATGTTAGTAAATTTAAATGTATGTGATTTTTGTGACAAGAAAAGTAAGTATTTATATTCCAGTGAGCAGGAACAAAACACATAGATGCCAACATTGTGTATGTTTATAACTTGAGAGAGAAAAATGTAGACCAAAGAGAAAATAAATAGATTACTGGGTAGTTTTTAGCAAGAAAAACTTTGAAATTAAACCGGACAAAAAGGGATGCTATGATTTGATTGGCCCAAAAGTTATCAAGATAAACAAAATGTGAGCTCATTCAAAGTTTGATTTGAAGGGCTTTTAGAAAGGCTTACTTCGAGTAAATATGTAAATCCCCGACATGTAATCTGAAGAAGCTCATATGCAAAGACATATGGATACGAAACAAGTTGAACTTCTATTGAACTGGAACTCAAATATGAACTTGATCAGATCATTATTCAAATAACCAATTTTAGAAGACTTTTTGATCCAAAAGAACCAATTTTTGGCATATTTTATTAAAGTTTTCGAACTATGACTATTTATAGGATTGAGGTCACCCGATATTATCCGCTTCAGGGTGCCATACCATCCAATCCATAGCAGGAATGCGTAACAAATTTTGTCTATCCAGTATTGCATTTAATATCAACAAAACAAAACTTTAGAGCTTGTAAGATTTTTGTGAGCTTGAGATTTTAAAATAAGCTAGTTTATCGTGTAAGCTTTATTCAGTGCATAATCTTAATACGAGTTTTTAAAAGATAAGCTACCTAAGAGTGGCTTTTGATAGATGCATGTTTGAGTTTTTGGTGTTACATTTATCTTTAATTTTGTGTATTTGTTAGTTTTGGTTTTTAATGTCATGTTACGCCTATAAGCTTCAACTCTAGCTCCACTTTATCAAACATATCTAAGAGAAAGCTCCAGCTTCTGCTTTTGTTCGCATAACACACTATCACTCGTGAAGATTGTATATATATTCTTTTATCCAACTAAAGGAAATACAAGTGATCAAAACATTTTAGAAAAATTCCAAGTCCATTAAACCTCAATTTTTCACAGATGACAAAATTTGATTTTTTTTATTTAGAAGGTTTTTGAACGTTGACTATTTTTAGAAAGGTCGCATGTTTTTATTCGCTTGGTGGGTATCATCCAATCAGTAGCAACAATCACATCTTTCTTTTATAAAAACACAAATATAAATATGCATCATGCTTATTAAACTCTCCAACAATTAATCGCGTAACAAATGTGCATTGGATGCCGTTTTAGGCTTAGCTAGTAGATTAGTATGAGTCTGGAAGTTTATGGGAACTCCGTGGATTATTTTTGCTTTGTAGTGAATTTTTGGTCATGAATCTCGATTTTTTTGAAATGAGTTTGGTCCCTAAATTTTGTGTTGTATATTTTGAATAGGGTTTTGCTAGCCAATGCCCACCGGGTGGAGATTAAAGTGTAGTTAATGAACAAAAACTTTCTTTATTAACCAAAAAAAATGCATTAAATACACATTAAATGAACTTGTAAATTACTATATTTGAACATGATTTTCACTTAAATTAATTAAAATATTCATTTTATAATCAGATTAACACATGCCACTGAGAGGTTAGCAAAACCCAAATGTAAGATATATTCGGATAACTTAAACTAACATAAATCTTTTGAATACTTTTAGGATAATGGAACAATATTAAAACGTAAGTGATTTTTACCGTTATACTAATACTATAACTTTGTTACCGTTAGGCATGTAAAATTTTCCACTTAGTTTATCTAGAGTTCCAAACTTTTGGAGATGCATGTAACATATAAGGTTTACATCATCAAATTTAAAATTATTGAGTGCTTTAGTATAATAGATTGAAATCTACGATTGATATAATTATTGCTTCATCTATGGTCATATAGGTGTCCAAGCAACTCTAAGGATTGCTATAAAGATAAGTCAATAAGATACGTGTTCTTAAATTGAACAAAGGAATAATGTACCTTTTAATACGTCAAGAGTAACGTAAATGATTTAATATGATGCAAGAACGTGAAATCAAATCTTTTAAGATATTTAATTGGATTAATAAAATAGTTTAATTTTATCACGTAAGAAAAATTGATTAACTCATTAGGCAATGGAAGTCAAAACTGAAACAATTTATCATCTAAATTTCATTCCGCAAATACGTATAAAAACACACCTGACGATTTCGTAAAAATATTTAAAAAAAAAATAGATGTAATTAATAAATATTTAGCTATTAAATTTTAACTAAATTATATCACCTTAAGTAAAGTTATTAGTTTCATATTCTTTTTTAATAATTTTATAAATTTATTATATAACTCCTATAATTTATACCCCTAGACTTATGTTGATTTAAAATACGTATCGTGAAATCCTAAGTAAAATAAATCGTAAAATTAAAGAATAAGTTACTGTGATATGTAAATGAATATATACGAGATTGTACATATATGAACGACTCATGTTATTTATCTTTATATAATATTCTTTTCTTTTTTTTTATACGTTCGATAACAACTCATTTTATTTATCCTTGTAAATCTGTCTGCATACACAAACAATTATTATAAACATGAATATAAATATCAAAATGAAGGCACAGTCTCACGGATTATTGTGAAATAAAAATAAATGCACAGTATTGTAGATATAGCAACGATACATATAAGTCCTTTTCGTAGTTTAAACAAGGATATCCTTAAAATTTATTTTTCAAGATTCATTGCGTGCTATCAAACAATCATTTATGACTAAAACATGGTAACTATTGTTAAATTTTAAACAATATTAATCTCAACATCACGTCAATTAAAGAAAGGTAAATCATTCATCCAACAAATGTTACGGAGTCTAGTAGCCACGTTTTCTTGAGTTGTCAGGTTGCTATGGAGATATGGAGACAAATTGGTCGATGGTGGGATTTGGATATTCCACATTTTTCGTCGATGAAGGACTTGCTTGGTTGGGTGGATAATCTCAAGATTTCGAAAATTCAATGGAAGGGATTGTACAACGTTGTGATCACTGCGGCTTGGAGTATTTGGAGGTTCCGAAATGAGAAGGTTTTTGGCGTCAACAAGCCCAAGAAGGCTTTGATCTTCGATTTCATCGTATCTCAAGCTTTCTTTGGATATCCAATAGGAATAAGAAGTTGAGATGCAATTGGATAGGTTTCTTACAAAGCCTTATGTTGGCGTTAAACTTTTTGTAATTTTTGTGTTGTGGCTCTAGCTCCTTGTTAGAGCTTGGTTATAAAAGTTGTTGTTCGAAAAAAAAATCATCCAACAAATGTATATACAAAATATTAATCGATAAAAAAAATGTAAAAACTCGCACGTGCACATACATAAGCATAAAAGATTTTAGATAATGTTATAGATATATCGTATTTAACAACCACGTTTTAAGTACAAGTAAGTAAAATTTAAATACATTATGATTTATGTTAAAACTTAAGACACATCATTTAAATTTTATGTCAATGCTTACATAAAGTTATCTAAACTAGATACAAATTACAATAAATAAAGTTACGTATTCCATCTTTTTCTCGAACGATAAAGACTAACTACAACACATAAATAAAATAACAATAAACCGTTTTCTTTGATCTCTATTCTTTTCTAAGTTTTCTTTATTGCTTTTCGTTATTTCCATGTAACACTAACAAACACAACATTATCCAATTATAATTTAACACCCATAACGCATGTGAAATTCAACAAATAGCCATCATCTGTGACTATGTAGATTAGCCAAAAGTTCTTTATAAATCCAACTTTTACCATAGAACCAATCAAGTAATTTTAGCAACTCATTTTTTTTATCAAAATAAAAAAATAAATTTCCACCCTTTTTTTAAAACTTAAATATTTCGCAAACCGTAAATCGTCAAGCTACAAAAAAAATACCATTGCGACGAGAATTAAATTATCTTTCTATAGATATACATTGTTATATACTTTCGACAAACTTTTTTTTCGCCCAGAAAAATCATATATGATTCGAAAAATCGAATCATATATGATTTTTTACGAATCATATATGATTTTTACGAATCATATATGATTCTTTCTGGGCGAAAAAAAAGTTCGTCGAAAGTATATAACAATGCATATCTATAGAAAGATCATTTAATTCTCGTCGCGATGGTATTTTTTTGTAGCTTGAAGATTTACCGTTTGCAAGATATGTTGTTTTGAAAAAAAAAAAAAAAGTGGAAAATATAAATGAGTGGCTATGATTGGTTGATAGGTTCTACGGCATGTATGGGTTCTTCATGGATCTCAACTCCCGAGCATAATACCAGCAAATCGAACCGAGCCGAACCAAATTGATGGGACTGGATCATGTGTTTCGGTTCCATCCTCTTTCTACTATTTTTTGTCGTATTCGATCTTCGGTCTGGTCAGATCCAATTCGGTCCTATGCACCGACCATTTTGTTTTGTTAGACCGGATTGGACTGATGAACCGGACCGAACTAGAATATTTTGATCAAATGTTTTAGACAAAATCGGTTTTCACTCCGATCCGGTCCTGTTTTCATTAACAAATGGATGAATGACATACAAATAATCATCTTTATATTAAAATGTAACTGGAAAACAACGATGATTATATATTTTTTTTTTAAATTAACAAATGGTAATAATATAAATGTTCCATATTTATAGCCTTAATTTTTTTTCTCTCAATTTCACATATATTTCTATTAGGGCATCCACTATGGCGAACCTATTAAAAGGTTTATAAAATTGCCACACCTTATAATGTGATTAATTCATAAAGCTTTTCATATTATATATGAACCTATTCCTACTATGGAATAAAGCTTTTGAGGTTAATAAATTGTTTCAACATTAATTCATAATACATTTCTTGGACCTCTCCAAAATTTTAGACCTCTTCATGCCACCTAGGCATGAAATGGTTTCTTACTATGATACAAACATTTATTACAATATTAACTAAATATCAAAGTGCTTTAAAATATAAAGCAAATTAAAATGTCACATAACTTAGGGTAAAGCTCTCATGGTCTTTAAAGTTGATTTTGAGAAGGCTTTTGATTCTCTAAGGTGGGATTATCTCGATGATATATTGGATCGGCTCGGTTTTGGTACTAAATGGCGATCATGGATTGCAGGTTGTCTCCAAAATTCCAGGGCCTCTATTTTGGTTAATGGATCTCCCACTAAAGAGTTTGATTTATCTAAAGGCCTTCGACAAGGTGATCCCATGTCACCTTTTCTTTTCATCCTCGCTATGGAAGGTTTACATGCTATGGTTAAAAAGGCGGATCTTATGGGGCTTTTCAAAAGTGCTTCTATTAGTCATGGCAATGTTAAAGTCTCTCACTCGTTATACGCGAACGACGCTATATTTATAGGAGAGTGGTCTCATTCTAATGCTTATAACCTGATATGTATTCTTAGATGCTTTTACTTGATGTCTGGTCTAAGGATCAATATTCATAAAAGCAAGATTCTTGGCGCTAATGTCCCTGAGGATGAAGTAAAAAATATGGTTCTAGTTATTGGGTGTGAGACCTCTAATCTTACTATGATGTATATAGGAGTCCCGATCGGATGCAATATGGGTCGTTGCAATAATTGGAAGAAAGTGATTCAGAAATTTGATTCCAAGTTATCCCGGTGGAAGGCCAATCTTTTATCTGCGGGTGGCCGTCTATCTCTTATTAAAGCGGTCTTAGGTAACCTTCCTACTTATTATATGTCTCTTTATTGGATGCCTATAACGGTGCAAAATCACCTCGAATCTTTACGCAATAGATTCTTTTTGGGTGGTGATTTTAATGATAAAAAGATCTCTTGGATTAAATGGAAGTCTTGCCTCGCGAGTAAAGCATCCGGCGGGCTAGGCATTGGAAGCATTTTTGCTCTTAACGCCGCCTTGCTTTCCAAATGGATTTGGAGATTCCGTACATCCCCAAATGGATTGTGGAACATCATTATCAAAAACATTCATGGGTCTGAAGGTGGTATTGGTCATAATAGGGCGGTTCTCAAAAGCTCATACAGCCCCTCGTATTGTATTCTCAAATCCATTAATCATCTTCGTGATAAAGGCATAGACTTTTTTCTCTTTGTTCTCGGTCTCTTGGTGATAGTGCTTCCATTAATTTTTGGTCTGATCATTGGTGTGGGGAGTTTCCTTTGAAAGAAAAGTTCCCCCGTATTTATGCTTTGGATTCGATCAAAAGTTGTACGGTTGCTCAACGTTTAAACCTTCAAGTCTGGTCGTCAGTTCTCAGAAGGTCTCCAAGAGGGGGGGGGGGGTCGAATTGTTCCAGTTTGACTTGTTGATGGAGGATATTCGCGACTTTAGTCTTTCATCCAATAGTGATATTTGGAATTGGGATCGTAGCAGCAAGGGGTATGTAACAATTCGCAATTTCAGGTTAATTACTATTCCCGGAAAATTTTACTATTCACTTTTACTATTCATTTTCCCCAAAATTTGATTTTTGTTTCTTGGCCTCGAGTGATAAATCATTTCCATAGCAAATTAAAAGTTTGACACTCATCAGATCATTTTCGTGAAAGTTATTAAGGAATTACACGTTTTAGGGTAAAACGTCATTCAAAAATTCTACGCACAACGAAACTCGACGGCGTTAAGTGACCCCGCATCAGAAAAATGTTTAGTACTTTCATGATTTATTTGAGAATTAATCATGACTGAGAAAAATATGACCAAATAAACCTCGGCCGTGAAAAAACTGGAATTCTCGTCTTTAAGCACTTTTACTTAGCCGTAACCTTAGCCTATACCTGAACCGCGTTTCTAAGACAATTTGAGTTTTCAACTTATTAGAAAAAGTCGACATATTTTTCCCTCCTCCTTTGACAAAAAATCATTCCTTGATTTTACAAGTCATTCCTTGATTTTTAGGCTTACGGTTTTATGTCTAAAAGACATTAAATACCAACCGACACTAGACTGAGCCCAGCCTAGACATTATAAGTCATTTTAAGTCATTAGTATCCTATTAGAAAAGTTACATTTTACTTTTATCAATTTTACGCAACTTTCGTACGTTTTACGTATTACGCGATTTAGACCCGTGTTTCCAGTTTTAGCAGGGTTTGAGCACATTAATAGAACCTCCCACTTATTTTATATTTTATTATGGAGTATATTGATAAGTTCTAGCATATTTATAAGTTTCATATTTTTAGGATACCCGGTTTTACGTTTTGTGACTTAAGCATTTACGGTTAGCATTTCCCGGAGTCAAAACTAGCTACTTAAATTAGATAATATCATCAAAAGTCCACACTTGCTCCCCAAGCCTTATGAACCGCCATATAGGGGGGGGGGGATTCACACTTGTGGCATGATCTCATGACTTTAGCCATTAGATCAATACTTATTTACAACTTGGTCACCAAGTTTAGGTAACTTTCCTAGTTATTTCCTAACCTCCTCTTCATAGTATAAATAGCAAGCTCATGTCTTCCTTTCTTCACCACCAAAACGCCACACTATTAAATCCTAGCACCATGATCCTTTGATCTTCAATATACAAGTTACACTACAAAGTTCAAAGTCTTAGTATTCTCTACCTACTTCTTAAGTTTGTTTGGTGATTCCATGGTTGAATTAGGAGCTACACAAGGTTACTAGGGCTGAAGTTAAATGGTTTTCACAAGGGTTAGATCAAGGCTAGCAAGGGTTACAAGAGTTGTGGTGAAGGGTTTGCAAGCATAGGTTTAGTGTCCTAGTTTCATACTTGACTTCCTTTCTTTAGAAAGCCAAAAGTTGTAAGCAAATCCTATTACACTTTCTTGCTCAATATCATTTTCATGCTTATTATGTTTCTTTCATGCTATATATGGTCTTTGAATTATGTTCATGAGGTATAAAAACTAGTAAAACAAGTTATGGTATATATATGTTAACTTATGTTATTTAAACAAGTAAACTAGTGACTTTTATGGAGAACCACGACCAAAATAGTATAACTATGATATTTGACCTTACTTACTGTTAAAGAGGACTTAACAAGGAAAACATAGCAATTTGAATCACCCAAAACGAGTACACGAGTCAAAAGTTATGGCCATAAGAAGTTAGCGAAACCAAAACGCCGAAACTGCCAATACCCTACTGTTTGCATTCTGCCATTTTGAAAGTCACCCTTCTGGTCTGATTCATCAAAAAGTTAAAACACGAAAGTTGTCCGGAACGACGTTTTCGTTCAGGGACAAAGAAGCTCGAGCCCTGAAAACGCTTTCCGAGTGATATTTTCTTCAAATTCTTAACAGCCCATTTTTAGACCAAAGTTACTATATAATGATTATAATTAGATGAGACCAAGAGGTCTAATGACCTAAAGCCAAGACCACAACCATGGCTAAAGCCAAGGTTGAGTCTCAAGACCATGGTAACAATGACTAAGGTCACGGCAAAGCCACGGCTAAAGACCATATAACTTTTAAAGATCAAAACTTATATATATATATATATATATATATATATATATATATATATATATATATATATATATATATATATATATATATATATATATATATATATATATATATATATGTGTGTGTGTGTGTGTGTGTGTTATCAAATACTACAATAGTAGGGAGCCTCATGTGAGGAGTTCATTAAGTAAGCCGTCGAGATGAGTTGTGGATTTACGAATTAAAGTGTCCTGGCTCCTCGAACGTTTACTCCATGACTTCTGAATTATGTCGGCCCGAACGGTAGTAAGAGATATACAACCTATACATATTTCATAAACCATTAATATTCAAAGACTTACACTATATACTAAGTACTACATCATGAACATTATGCAAGACATATATAGGCAATTCTTCGTATTCTTAGACGTTACTCCAAACCTAAGTCGCAACGTTCTATTATAGGCTGTTCTTAGAGACTTTCGCGATTCGACTACCACTTTCATTTCTCATTACTTAAGCTTAAGGTGAGTTATAGCCCCTACTCTTTTTATACTTGTTTTAACTCTTTGGGGGAGATACATGCTCAACTACTTGCTTACTTGTACAAATACTCAAAACATTTATACTTGATTGTATTATACTTGATTGCATACATATATGACTGTGTTATACTTAATTGCGTTATTCTATTTAGTGGCTTCCAGTTATCTTTGGGAAGTGGCTCCCAGTAGTCTTTGGGAAGTGGCTCCCAGTAGGTCTTTGGGAAGAGGCTCCCAGCATGTGCATTTTAGTGACTAGCAGTAATCTTTGGGAAGAGGCTCCCAGTAGGTGCATTTTAGTCTAAAAGCCTCCCAACATAAACGGAGCAACACTAAATGCAATTATGTGAACTATTAAGACTATTTGTGTGTTTGACTATAATATGTACTATATTTTAGCAGTGGGTTGTGAACACACAGGTTGCAAGTGTTGTTATGGGCGGGACTTGCAACTGAGTGGATTCACGATGCCTTTGCTGTGCGAATATTCTTTAAAGGCTTTTCAACTGTTTTAAGACAAACTCTATGAACTCACCAACCATTGTGTTGACACTTTAGCATGTTTATCTCAGGTTAGTAAGGCAATAGCTAGTGCGTGGAACTTAGAGTCAAGCTGCATATTCTGAAGACTTACGCTTTTTATCATTTACCATTCAAAACATTTTGTATACATTTATGTATCATACTTTGGAATCTCATGTTTGTAACTTTGAATTCATTAATCGAATGATAAATTTTCAAAACGTCTCATTTAGAGGTCGTTTTCTATAACTTGTACTTTGTATTATGAAGTAGCAGCCCAAGTGACACAGTCTTCCACTGCGGTATTTTGGGGGTGTTACAGGGTACTCGGTTTCGTCTGCTAGACATCACATTGATGATTTGATTTTACCAGGTACTCTTATTCCTACTCGTTGGACACGTATAATTCCTATCAAGACTAATGTGTTTCTTTGAAAGCTTCGCCTTAATAAGCTCCCCACTTTGGACAATTTGGATAAGAGAGGTATTGACGTTCATTCCCTCTTATGTGCTATATGTAACGATCATACCGAAAGCACTGATCATCTTTTTTTCTCTTGCGGTATGGCTCGTGATTTATAGGGACGTTTGTCTCGTTGGTGTTGTTTGGTTATTCCGGAGCTACACAACTGATGAGGCGAAAAATGATCCGTTTTTAGGGGGTCATTTAAGCCCGAATTCGAATGGCGTCAAGAGCAAAAGTGGTGACGGTCCAGTAGATATAGGACGGCGTCAAGCATGGCCGTCAAGAGTAAAAGTGGTGACGGCCCAGAGCAACATTACACATGACGGCGTCAGACTTGGATATAGGCAATCTGATTTCACTATGGGCGGCGAGTTGACGGCGTCAGACATTTCTTCTTGACGTCGTCACCTTGTATAATCTATATATAGTTTTGCAATTTTCATTCATAAAGTGTGTTGGAATTTTAGTGGAACCCTAGCACGACTTTTACTGCTTTTTCAAGGGTTTTTACCCTTTGAATCCTTTTATGCTTAATTGAGATAAGTATCTTTTCAATTCATTCAATATGTCTATGTGTTGTTTGAATATATCTTACGCTTGTCTTGATTTTAACATGCTAGGCTAGATTTCTTGTGTGTTTGCTTAGATGTAGTGAAACCTAGATGTTGATTATGGGTTGATTGTTTGTTTATAGTTGTTACGGATGAATGATTTCGATGTTAGGCTTAAGAAAACTGGCAGACTTCCATAGGTAACATGCTTGAACGTCTTAATAAACATGAACCAATGTGCACTAGGTTATTATGGTTATATTTAATGCATGAGCGAATTCTAATGATCCCATGTTAGGAGCTTCTTGCAGGCTCGACATAGGAGTGAAGTAGGAGCTTATAGAGTTGGGTAAGTACGTGCGCCACCCCACGAATGGTATTAAGGAATATAACCCGTCATCCACGCAATTGTAACAAACTATCAAGCATTATATCTTACATTGTTTTCTAGGATTTATTAGTATATATAGATTGCCGCCGAATTTACGCGAGGTTGCTTTGTTTGTTTTCTCAGGTTTAACAGGTTACATATGACAAGAAGATGATTTATTTTTCTAGAAGGGAAGCTTTGAATGTTCATTTTCTTTGAGGAAGATCTAGCCGTGTTAACACTCTATCCACAACCGGACGAATCAGGGGAGTATTTGATTTCATTCTTTTACCTATTTCACTTTTACATTCTTTAATTGAATATTGGGGACAATATTCATCCTAAGTGTAAGGGGAGGGTAAATGATGATACCTTATAGTATATACTTGCACTTGAGTTTGTTTGTTTGATGGTAGGTGTGTAATAAAACTATGAGAAATACTTGTTAGTGTAATTTTAGCGCCAAATTTAAATTTTTTTTACAACATTTAGGAGTGAAACTTTAGCCTTAGCAAGCGTCTCATAGATAGGAGGTTGCATGACTAGCACAAAACTGTACCACTTAAAAAATTTTCCACCCAAATATGTGAGGTTCGCCTTTAGATTTGATAGGAAAAGCATTCATTATTAGTGCTTATATGTGTACCGGTAGCATTTAGATTCTAAAACTTGCGTTAGTGATGCATCCCGAGACCGCTAGTGAGACTACATTCGTGTAGTAGGATTTACTACATGATAAGAGGCATTAGGATCACCCTTGTGTTAAACCCGTATCATAATTACTTGACCATTTAAGTCATATTACTTGGCTAGTAAAGTCAACTACTCCATCCGTCCCAATTTATTTGTCCAGTTTTGACTTTTTGAGTCTTTCTATATCAACTTTGACCGTAAATATTTTTATTTGTGTTATATAATATTTTATGAAAATTATACAAATTAAAAATACACTTAAAACTCAATCTATTCATATATTTTGCATCAAATATTAAATAACACAAACAAACATATTTAAGGTCAAAATTGACAAAGAAAGACTTTGAAAATCAAAACTGGACAAATAAATTGGGACGGAGGTAGTAATTTTTTCCACACCTTAGCGTTGTACTCATTTTTAGTACACGAAACCCCTAGTACACCCTTCCGAGCCTATCTTTTCGTTTCTACCTTTAAGCATCTTACTTAAAGGAAGAATTTGTTACAACCCACTTAAATGTACACCCAAATCGCCTTAGCTTTCCGTGTATGCACTCATCTCTAGTGCATTATTGTTATATGTTTAAACTCTTAGTTAATTATCTAATTGATTACATGGTTGCTAAGTCGAGTCATATCCTTGTACATATTGTTTTGGGACGATTGGGACTCATGGGTAAAGTACTAATTTTATGGAGTAATGGGGAAGAACATCATATTATTACCCCCATATGTGCGTTAATCTTAAAAGTACTCAAAGTGTTTGGATTATATTGATTCGAGTCATTAGATTAGTTTATTGTAAAGTATGTAAAGATTCAAGTGTAAGGGGAATGTTCATTCCCTATGATGTATTATTTTGGAAGGTAGGGTAAGAGTGTATGCAAAAAAAAAAAAAAAAAAAAAAAAAAAAAAAATCGAAAAATTAAGAAAAAGAAAAAAAATAGAAAAAGAAAAGAGAAAAACACACGGACTACCATCCCGTTTCATTCTATGTTCATTTTAAGTTTTTGTTATTTTTGATTTATTAGCTTAAGTCGAGTCTAGTCTTGGCTTAGCAACGCCATATTGTACATGTAATTAAACAAGATGATTAACTCACCACCAGTAAAGATTGCTTATATCCAACAAAACCGTGTATTTCATATCCCTACACCTAATGTTATAACCCTTTAAAAAGACCTCTTTGATAGTTTATCCTAGGTGCTTACACCATGTGGTGGAGGTTTGATCATTTCCCAAGCCTATGGTAATCTATTTTGCTATGACAGGTAGTGAGAGATGTTTTCCATTTCCATATTGTGATAGATACTTTATTACACCTGAGAGATGTTAGTATCTAAACACTATTTGTGAGGTGCTAGTGTATGACCTCCGTGCTTGTCTTTGGTCTTTAGTGGAATGATTATTTGTTGTAATTACTTTTATATTAGTGTTAAATGACCCCTAGCCTGTATTTTGATTCGAATAAAAGCGCATTTGCTTGAGGACAAGCAAATCTCAAGTGGTGACGGTCCAGTAGATATATGAAGGCGTCAAGAATGGCCGTCAAGAGTAAAAGTAGTGACGGCCCAGAGCAACATTACACATGACGGCGTCAGACTTGGATCTAGGCAATCCGATTTCACTATGGGCGGCGAGTTGACGGCGTCAGACATTTCTTCTTGACGTCGTCACCTTGTATAATCTATTTATAGTGTTGCAATTTTCATTCATAAAGTGTGTTGGAATTTTAGTGGAACCCTAGCACGACTTTTACTGCTTTTTCAAGGGTTTTTACCCTCTGAATCCTTTCATGCTTAATTGAGATAAGTATCTTTTCAATTCATTCAATATGTCTATGTGTTGTTTGAATATATCTTACGCTTGTCTTGATTTTAACATGCTAGGCTAGATTTCTTGTGTGTTTGCTTAGATGTAGTGAATCCTAGATGTTGATTATGGGTTGATTGTTTGTTTATAGTTGTTACGGATGAATGATTTCGATGTTATGCTTAAGAAAACTGGAAGACTTCCATAGGTAACATGTTTGAACGTCTTAAGAAACATGAACCAATGTGCACTAGGTTATTATGGTTATATTTAATGCATGAGCGAATTCTAATGATCCCATGTTAGGAGCTTCTTGCAGGCTCGACATAGGAGTGAAGTAGGAGCTTATAGAGTTGGGGAAGTACGTGCGCCACCCCACGAATGGTATTAAGGATTATAACTCGTCATCCACGCAATTGTAACAAACTATCAACCTGTAAAAGATATCTAGGGAGTAATGAAACCTAAGTAAACACAATTTTACCCATTATTGTCCACACCGCATTAGTTATTAGCTTTATTTTCATTTTTGTTATCTTATTTTTTATTGCATCTTAGTTATTGGGTTAGTTGATTAGCAACTAATTCCGCCCACTCTTCTAAAAACCCGAGATTTTATTTGCTTTTATAAAAATATAAAAATACAAAAAGAATCATCCCTCACCTCTAGACCTAGTTTTTAGGCTTTCTAATCCTAGCGACACTATTCCTGAGTTGAACGATCAATCCCCCGGTACTTGGCACTATACTATACTACATCGATCAGGTACACTGCCTGGTGGGGGTTGTAAGCTTCTCGAGATCCCTCGAGAGGTAAAACCTGGTGCAATTCCCACGCATCAACAACATAGGTGATTGGTTTGCTTTGCTTGATTCCGCTAAAGTTTCGAAGCTTGCTAGATCTATCATTGAAGGGATTGTGTCTACTATGCTTTGGTGTATTTGGAACTTTCGCAACTCAATGATCTTCTCTCCAACCAAACCGAAGAAAGCAAACATTTGGGATTCTGTTGTTCATCAATCGTTCTTGTGGATTTCATCTAGAAATCTTAAGTGTAGATTTAGATGGATAGATTGGCTTGGTAATCCTATTGTAATTCCCCCTTTGTAGTTCTTTTCGCTAGCTTTTGCTAGTTTTAATAAAATCCGCCGTTAAAAAAAAAACAGCAAGAAGCAAAGTGAACTAGTTACTCGTAAATGTTACTGTGAGTACCATTTTGATTTAGATCAGTTTTAAAAAGGTAAAAATATTACTCCATCCGTCTTATATTTACTGTTTACATTTTCTTTTTAAATTGTTTCAAGTTAAATGTCTACTTTCAAAAATAAATAGAGAATTTAGATTAAGTTTTATCATATTATCCTCATTTCAACATTTAATGAAGTTAAAATTAATTTGTTAAAAGTAAAATTGTCATTTTGTAAAAAACTAGTTGGATACCCACGCACAGAGGCGGCTATAAATATAGTTATATTATAATATAGTAATGAATTGATAGCTCAACTTTTTCCGCAATTCCCTACCCGCTTAATAAATTCGTTTCACAACACTTCAAATGTATATGTTAGTTGTATTTATTTGCTTGAGTTTTCCGTTGCTTTCCCGTGACATTATTATTCCCGCATATATAAAGACCCTCGCAATCTCTTACCCATCAAACACTCTCCCCAAAAGTATATGATTTTGTCGAATCAAGATTGTATTGATTGAAATAAAAGTTAAAGTAGTAAAATTTTGAATTAATAAAAATAAACCCACTATAAATGGAAAAACTAAAAACTCATAAACATACATCAAAATGGATGTTGAATTAAAAACACAAAAATTTTAGAAATATGATGAAATTAGATTATAAAAAAATAAATAGATAAAAAGATATTTCAATTTGAATATAAAGTTAAATTTTAAGTTGGGAAGTGACACATGTCATCTCATGATTGGAGCTCCTTATCTTAATTTTTGGTTAGGAGTTAGGCTTGTAGTTAGTTGAGAAGTGACACATGTCACCTTTTAATTAGAGCTCCTTATCTTAATTTTTGGTTAAGAGTTAGGTTTGGAATTAAATGATATATAGATAACAAAGAGAAAACTTTAATGATATGTGTTTTTAACCGTGTGTTTTTTGTTTTTTTTAATAGAATAATAGGTTTCCAATTATGAGGTGAGTTATTTTAAGGACCAAGTTTTTGTTACATACTGAGGGACAAATCCTTACCATTCATCTAATTTAATCTTATGGTGGAGATTAACCTAAGATTAAATAGGGAAACCTAAGTCCATGTATTTTTTTTCCTTTTTTCTTTGTCTTTTTTATTATTCACTTTTTTATTTCTTTTTTTTTTTTTTCCTTTTTTTTGCCTTTCTTCCAATTAACGTGTTTCTTTTTTCTTCTTTTTTTTTTTATGTTTTTTTTTTCCTTTTCAAATTCACGTTTTTTTATTTTTAATCAAGTGTTTTTTTTTTTTTTTTTTTTTTTTTTTTTTTTTTTTATTATTATTATTATTATTTTTCCCACTTTATTACGTTTTCGTCCGTTTTGTCTGTTTTCACATGTTTATATACGTTTTTGTCCGTTTTCATAAGTTTTCGTCCGTTTTTTTTACGTTTTCGTCTGTTTTCAGACGTTTTTGTCCGTTTTTATACTTTTTTATCCTTTTTTTTTTTTTTACGTTTTCGTCTGTTTTCAGATGTTTTCGTCTATTTTTATACGTTTTCGTACGTTTATATGTGTTTTCATACGTTTTTGTCTGTTTTTATACGATTTTGACCATTTTTTATGTTTTCGTCTATTTTCAAACGTTTTCGTCTAATTTTATACGTTTTCATCCATTTTATACATTTTTGTTCGTTTTTTGTCCATTTTCAGACGTTTATATACGTTTTCGTCTGTTTTCATACGTTTTCGTTCGTTTTTATTCGATTTTGTCCGTTTTTATACGTTTCCATCCATTTTTATACGTTTTTGTCCGTTTTCATACGTTTTCATATGTTTTCGTCCGTTTTCATACGTTTTCATATGTTTTCGTCCGTTTTCATATGTTTTCAGATGTTTTCGTCCATTTTTAAACATCTTTGTCCATTTTCAAACGTTTTCATGCATATTCGTCTGTTTTCTTACGTTTTCATCCATTTTCATACGTTTTCATCCATTTTAAAATGTTTTCGGCCATTTTCTGACGTTTTCATACGCTTCTGAATATCAAAAGTATTATTCTTTGATACTTAGAATATCACATGTGATATTCTTAATATCACAGGTGATTTTCAACTAATGTTTTGTAACATGAAAATCATTTGTGATATTCAGAATGTCACCACAAGTGATATTCAGAAAATCACAATTGATATTCTGAATATCACAAGTGATTTTTAACTAATATTTTGTAACATGAAAATCACAAGTGATTTTCAACTAACGTTTTGTAACATGAATATCACTTGTAATTTTCTGAATATCACTAGTGATATTCAGATTATCACTTGTGATTTTCATGTTACAAATCATTAGTTGAAAATCACTTGTCATATTCAGACAATCACAAGTGATACTCTGAATATCACAAGTGATATTATGAATATCACAAGTGATTTTCAACTAATGTTTTGTAACATGAAAATCACAAGTGATATTCTGAATATCAAAAGTGATATTCAAAAAATTACAAGTGATATTCAGAATATTATAAATGATTTTCACATTTTTTAATTTACGTTTTTTTCACTTTCTTATGTTTTCGTCTGTTTTTGTTCGTTTTTATACATTTTCTTTCGTTTTTATACGTCTCTGAATATCACAATTGATATTATTAATATCACAAGTGATATTTTGAATATCACAGAAAATAACTTGTGATATTAAGAATATCAATTGTGATATTCAGAAACGTATGAAAACGGACGAAAACATATGAAAATGAATGAATGTGTATGAAAGCGTAAAAACACGCCTAGAAAGGGACGAAAACGTATAAAAAACGGACGAAAACATATAAAAACTGCTGAAAAGTATGAAAACAGACGAAAACGTCTGAAAACGGACAAAAATACATAAAACATACGAAAATGTTTTCATACGGTTTCATCTGTTTTCGTCTGTTTTCATTCGTTTGTGTCTGTTTTCTTACATTTTTATCTGTTTTCATATTGTTTCCTCCGTTTTCATTCATTTTTGTTTGTTTTTAAATGTTTTCAGACGTTTTCACACATTTCTGAATAACACAAGTGATATTCTGTGATATTTAGAATATCACCTGTGATATTCAGAATATCGCTTGTGATATTTATAATATCGCAAGTGATATTCTGAATATCGCAAGTGATATTCTGAATATCGCAAGTGATTTTCAACAAATATTTTGTAACATGAAAATCACAAGGGATATTCTGAATATCACAAGTGATATTCTGAATATCACAAGTGATATTCAGAAAATCACAAGGGATATTTTGAATATCGCAAGTGATATTCAGAAAATCACAAGAATATTTAGAATATCACAAGTGATTTCACATTTTTTTAATTCACGTTTCTTTCACTTTCTAACGTTTTTGTCCGTATTCATACATTTTGTACATTTTCATTCATTTTCATACGTTTCTGAATATCACAATTGATCTTAATATCTCAAGTGATATTCTAAATATCACTAAATATCACTTGTGATATTAATAATATCAATTGTGAAATTTAGAAACGTATGAAAATGGATGAAAACGAACGAATACGTATGAAGGCGTGAAAATACGTCTAAAAACAGACAAAAAAAATGAAAAATGGACTAAAACGAAAGAAAACAGATGAAAACGGATGAAAACGTATGAAAACGGACAAAAACGTATATAAATGTATGAAAACAGACAAAAATAGACGAAAACATATAAAAATCGACGAAAAAGTAAAAAATGGATGAAAACGTATGAAAACGGACGAAAACATATGAAAACGAACAAAAACGTCTGAAAACGTATAAAAGTTCCCGAAACGTATGAAGACGGACGAAAACGTCTGAAAACGGACAAAAAGATATGAAAATGGAAGAAAACGTATGAAAACAGACGAAAATATGTAAAAACAGACGAAAACGTAAAAGAGTGGATGAAAACGTATGAATACGGGCGAAAACATATGATAACGAACAAAAACGTCTAAAAACGTATAAAAGCTGCCGAAACGTATGAAGACGGACGAAAACGTCTGAAAACAAACAAAAATGTATGAAAACGGATGAAAACGTATGAAAACGGACAAAAACGTATGAAAACGTAAGAAACGGACGAAAGCAGACGAAAACGTCTAAAAACAGACGAAAACGTAAAAAAGATTGATGAAAACGGACAATAATGTCTGAAAATGTATAAAAACTGTCGAAAACGGACAAAAACGTCTGAAAATAGACGAAAATGTATAAAACGGACGAAAACGTCTAAAAATGAACGGTAACTCAAAAAACAGAAGAAAACATATGAAAATGGACGAAAACGTGTATAAACGGACAAAAATGAAAGAAAACGGACGAAAACGAATGAAAACGGAAGAAAACGTAAGAAATTAAAAAAAAACGTGAATTTATATAAAAAACCTGAATTTAAAAAAAAAAAAACACACGTGATTTTTTTAATATAAAAGAAAAAAAATGAATTAAAAAAACATTTATTAAAAAAAGGAAAAAAAAAAGTGTAAATAGAAGAAGAAAAAAAACGTAAAAGTAAAAAAGAAAGGAAAAAAAAAGCTATAAGGAAAAAAAGAAAGAAAATGTTAATAGAATAAAAGAGGGAAAAAAACTTGAATAAAAAAAAAAAAAAAAAAACAAAAAAAAATATGGACTTAGGTTGCATATTAAATCTTAAGTTAATTTTCATCTTTAGATCAAATTAGATTAATGGTGGAGATTTATCACTCAGTTTGTAGCAAAAAGTAGTTTGCAAAAGAACTTTTCTCTTCCAATTATTTTAGAACTAATAAAGTACTCGTAATTGCTAGTTGTTTAGAACTCTCCTAAATGTTTGCAACCAAACAAACAAAGAACCCTTTTAAAACACATTAGATCAGTACAAAAGTTACCATTGTTAATGCACCAATCACAACTCAAACAAGATAACTTCAAAACACCACCGATGACCACCACCACCCACCACCATCATTCCCTCTAAAAACCTTTTAAAAATATTGCACCCTAATCAAAGAATCTGTCTTTTTCCCAAAAGATTCCATTTTTATTCCTCAGCATATCCCATCACCCCATAATTATAAAACCTTGTATATATAAAAAAACACATTACAACACTACACCAATCAAGATTCCTAAAATGTTACTCAAGAACAATCTTTACACCATGACCTCAAAAGGGTATTGTTATATTGCAATAATATTACTGGGTTTAAATTTTCTTGGAGTGAAAGCTAAAGGTGACGGAGATATAGTGACAACACTTGATGGACCATTTACGCCTGTAACTGTGCCTTTAGATGAAAGCTTTCGTGGGCATGCTGTGGATTTGACTGAGGATGATCCGCGTGTTAAGAGGAATGTTAAAGGGTTTGAACCTGAGCAGATTTCGGTTTCGCTTTCGAGTGGTTATGGGTCTGTTTGGGTTAGTTGGGTTACAGGTATTATAAAGTTTTTGGCTTTTTTAATATGAACTGTTTGTAGATGGTGATTTATTTAGTTAGAGGGTGTTTGGGACAATGGGATTGCTTATTTTTAGCTTAAAAGTAAATGAGCCAATAAGCACTTAATGTGGATTTGGGTTCTGGTTATAATGATGAAAGTTGTTAGATGTATGTAGTTAGAGGGTGTTTGGGGCAATGGGATTGCTTAGCTTATAAGCAAATAGGCCAATAAGCAATCCAAATACTTTGAAAGTCCTACTTAAAGATATATATGAGTATGTTTGGGTTAGTTGGATTGCAGGTATAACAAAAAGTGTTTTTTTTTTTTTTTTTTTTTTTTTTTTTTTTGGTATAATAAATTGTATGTAAGTTGGTATGAATGTGATATGAGTTTTGATTATAATGATGAAAGTTTGTTACTTTGGGAGTAATTGGTTTAGCTGATAAGTTTCTAAATAAGCCGGGAAATTTTGGCTTATATGCATAAGCTGAAATGAGATAAGCTTAATCAAACACGCCCCTACCTTATTTCTTGAAAAGCCTGTTTTTGGCTAATTTTCTAGCTTTGAGTTATAATAAGTGGGCCTTCTGAAAAATAAGGTGATCAAATAAGGTCATAAGCCTGAAATAAGCTAAAACATATGCTTGTAAGTGATTAAATTCATGAATTTTTGTCACTATGTTAATGAATTGTGATTTGGGTTCTTGATTATAATGATGAAAGTTTGGTAATTTGTTTAGTTTGAGGGTGTTTGGGACAATGGATTACTTATTTTTAGCGAATAAGCAAATAGGCTGATATGGCGATAAGCAATCCAAATACTTTAAGAATGCATAATTCTTTTAAGAAACCACAACTAAGGTGATAAGTACTTAAGATACATATGATTCTGTTTGGGTTAGTTGGATTTCAGGTACAAAATTTTGACTCTTTTTTAATAAAAAATTTGCGAATTGTAATTTGGGTTTTTGTTAAAATGATGAATGTTTGTTCGTTTATTAGTTAGAGTGTGTTTGAGATTGCTTTTTTTAGCTTATAAGCAAATAAGCCGATAAGCACTTGGCAATTCAAACACTTTAGAAGTGCTTATTTCGTTTTAGGAAAAATACAATCTTGCTGATAAGTACTTAAGATCTACATGCTTGGAAGTGATAAAAAATGTAGGCTTATTTCTTAGAAGCCTTTTTGTGTGTGTGTGTGTGTGTGTGGCTTATTTTATACTTTTAAGTCATAGTATGCTTGTAAGTCAGACAAAAGCTGAAAAATTGGGCTTCATGAAGAATACGCCAAACAAAATAAGCTTAAAAGCCCGACAATAAGCTAAAACAAACACTCCCTTTACTTGGTTATATGCTTGTAAATGATTAAAATTATGAATTTATTAATCTTTATTACTATGTTAATTGTGGGTGTTTGGCATTATGTTTCTGTATCATATTTTTGTTTTCTGTATCATATTTTTGGTTTCTGTATCATATTGTTGTAAGAAATGATCAAATAACATGTGAAAATGCAGGTAAATTTCAAATTGGGGACAACATAAAACCATTAGATCCCAAGAGTGTAGCTAGCGTTGTAGAATATTCCAAAGTTAAATCTTTGAAGACTCAAACACAACAAGCGGAAGGTTACTCTTTAATTTACAGTCAGCTATATCCATATAAAGGCCTTAAAAACTACACTTCTGGTATTATCCACCATGTTCAGCTTAAAGGTTAGATTCAGAAAAATAACTTAAAATTTTAATGTTTTCCATATAAAGTCCTTCACGATATCCTAAATTTTGAAGTATGAATCTTGCAGGATTGTCACCGGATACTATTTATTATTACAGATGTGGTGATCCTTCGATTAAAGCAATGAGTGATGTTTTTACATTCAAGACTATGCCTATTTCTGGTCCTAAAAGTTACCCGAAAATAGGACTTGTAGGTGATCTTGGTCTAACTCATAATACTACATCAACGGTGAGTCACTTGATCAAGAACCAACCTGATCTTGTGCTACTTATCGGAGATGCAACTTATGCTAACTTGTATCTAACAAATGGAACTGGTTCGGATTGTTATTCTTGTTCGTTTGCAAATACTCCTATTCATGAGACCTATCAACCGCGTTGGGATTATTGGGGAAGGTAAAAAGTTTGAATCTTTGTCAAATCGTGATTCTGCGAAGGGGTGTTTGGGTATGCGGTTTAAAATTTATTTTCTGATTATTGTGACTTCAACCTGCAATTGAAGAAAAACTAATTATTTAAATTTTCCTATTTACCCCTTTTAACTTAGTCTGAACAACTCTCACTTTCGTTTCACAAACGTCTCAAACTTGTTTTCTACTTTCATTACTTTCAAAACACACATCCAAACACCTCCTAAGTCATATGTTTTTGGTCTTGAACATATTGATTAACAATATTGAGCTAAAAATCTCAGGTATATGCAGAGATTAACATCTAAAATACCAATAATGGCAATAGAAGGTAACCACGAAATCGAAGAACAAGTTGAAAGCACGACATTTGCAGCTTACAGTGCACGATTCGCGTTTCCATCTGAAGAAAGTGGTTCAAAATCCACCATGTACTATTCTTTCAATGCAGGAGGCATACATTTCCTAATGCTCGGTGGCTACACTGCTTATGATAAATCATGTAAAAATCATTCTTATTTACACTTACATGCTTTTGGTTATTACGTTTAGTTATGGGGTTGTGACGCGTTTGTGTGATTGTTTCATACAGCGGATCAGTACAAGTGGTTGCAGAGGGATTTAGAGAAAGTTGACCGGGAAGTGACACCATGGCTTGTCGGAGTTTGGCATCCGCCTTGGTATAACACGTATGTGTCTCATTACAAAGAAGTCGAATGCATGAGGGTCGCTATGGAAGAACTATTGTACAATGCTGGTGTCGACATAATTTTCAATGGTCATGTAAGTGTTTCTAATCGTTTTCTCGGGGTGGTAATTTCGACTCATGGGTTGATTTGGGTTGCTTTCAGTCTTGAATGGGTCAAATAGAAAAACTAACCAAAAGGTCAATGGGTCAACTGGACCCAATTACCTTTTATTTCTCGACCTGTAATTGACTAGCTAAAATTTATAAAAATGGGCAAAAGTTGTTTTTCCCCTGAGCCCGTTTTGACCTTCTACCGAACTCGGCAACTCGCCTGTCTTTCAACATATACCTTTTTATGATACAAAAATTGAAAGTAATTTGCAAAGGGTGCAAGTGTTTGACTATTTACTCTTAAAACCTTCAGGTTCATGCTTACGAGAGATCAAATAGAGTATATAACTACACATTAGATCCATGTGGTCCGGTGCACATAACAATAGGCGACGGTGGAAACCGAGAAAAAATGGCAGTTGAACATGCCGACGAACCCGGCAACTGCCCAGAACCATCAACCACACCAGACTCATTCATGGGTGGTTTCTGCGCATATAATTTCACATCAGGCCCCGCAAAAGGGAACTTCTGCTGGGATCGGCAGCCTGAATACAGTGCATATAGAGAAAGTAGCTTCGGGCATGGGATACTTGAGGTAAAGAACGAGACACATGCATTATGGACATGGCATCGGAATCAAGATATGTATAATGAAGTCGGTGATCAAATATATATAGTCCGGGAACCTGAAAGATGCCCTGTTAACCTATGCAGATCAGTGAAATGAAGCTGGTCATACCATAACAAACGTTACACACTTACACGTTACACGGTTATTCAACAATATTTGTATAGCATATGTGGTCGCAATTGGGCGATTTCCGCCCATGATTTGTTGTCAGTTGTAATGTATTTGAATTTTGTCATTAAATTATCGTTTAATAATTTAATGATAAATTTCTTTGATTTTGATATTTATTAAAGTTATGATATGATATGTAATGATAAATTATCAGAATCAGTGTAAAAGATTGTGCTGGAAGCAGCCTCTCTACATTCGGGTAAGGGTACGGCTGTCTACATCTCACCTCCTCCATACCTCGTGGAAGACGGGATTGGGTAACGTTGATTTTTTAGTATAAAAGATTGTGTGCTAGAAGATAGCAACCAAACTATATAAGTAACTAAATTCAAGTCAAAAAAGGTATCCAAGGTCCAAACACCCCTTTTCCAAAAACTAAATGGTGTTAACAAAATGTACTAATTAATCATCTAGTATCTAAATATAAGCTATTCATGAAGACAAAATCTTTATCAAGTGAAAGATGAACAAGAATACTATGAATATGGTATTATAATGTAAGACTCTTGAAGCGTGTGTAGCTTTAGAAAACGGCGGGGTGTCTAATGTGGGTACATTGCCGTTACCAAGTGGCGTAAACCCTCCTCCAACTGGTGGCGATGAAACAGTGCCTGGAACCGGATTTGTGATTGGTGTTGTCCCTCCTGCAGTGCTGCAATTATATGGTCATAAGACAGAGAACACAAAACAAACCAAAACCGCAAACACCACAATCAATAGCTAGACTAGAAACTTTGAGATCTACCAAAATTCTCAAACAATTTGGGTATAGCATAATTATTAGATAATCATTTGAGGGTCTAATTAATCTTATCCGAAGTATCAGTTCTAGAGTTGTTTACTCAAATCTGTTATCTCAGTCTAGTCATTTGACCACTTTTTAAAAATTTAAGGGCTTATGGTGCTTTGTTACATCAAAAGCAACTTCAAACACTATCTTTTGCATTGTATTTTATTACACTTGATTATCTCATTCAAAGTTCTTATGAAAACCATAAGTTTTCACATTTTTTAGTATAAGTATTTATATATATTTCCCAAGATCCATGCATGTTCAGAATTCTTGTACAAAGAAAGATAATATACAACTCATAAATATGCCTAAAACACAAAAACAATGGTGTAAAGTGCATACCCAGGAGAAGGAGGATAAACACAAGATCCATAACTCGGGTCAGTTTTAGCAATAGTAGCAGTCCCAGAAAAGTCACAAGATCCAGCAGCCATAGACGTACGCATATAGTAACTATTAAACGCGTAAGAAGCATGCGCTTGTATAGTATTAGGAAGAAAACACAACCCTGTGGGCTGCAAAGGTGCACAATCTGCACCAGCACTGCAGGCATAGTCTAGTGCTGTTTGCAAAGCTTCATTTGATGCATCGCTTCTAACAACGCACCACGTAGCCACGGTGAGCCTGCCATGAAGAACCAGTAGCACCATCATGATGAGGATAGGTGCATTGGATGGTGTGACCATTTTGTGCTAAGTGGTTTCTTTTTTCAGTCAAGGGACACAAAAGAGAAGTATGTGTGTTGGTAAAGTACAAAAGAGATGGAGAATGAGTAAGAGAAAGAATATTTTGTTTGCTTTAATAAATATTTATACTATAATATTAATTTAATAGATTTACAATCTTATATACATTTCTTTTTGCATATTCATGAAGTTTCATTAAGTGAAAGTGAAAGTACTAGTGTTTTAATTGATCCGGTCGAGCTACTTATTCACGGTTCAATCATATTTGTTTTTCAAAACCGGCTTTTAATTTGGTTCAACTGGCCGAGTCAACCCGAGTTTTAAAATACTTACTGAAACTATAAACATAGAATCAAACAACTATGAGAAACCAATCAAGCTAGACAGTTTTAGCAAAAACAAACTAGTTATTAAAGTTTACCTAACTTTTTTACAAACTATATCATTTGTCTAAGTATCGCAATATTTTAGCTTGTCTAAAAAAAATCTGCTACAGTTATCAAGAATTTACTCTACTTATAACTACACTCGTCATGAAGTGATTTAACTGTACATCTCCAAATGCGTGTGTGAAACCTAACTAAAAACCACATGCATTAGAGGTGGCAAAAAAAGGGGAACCGGAAACCAAAAAAACCCAAAACCGAAACCAGTGAAAACCGGTTTTTGACGAAACCGGTACGGTTTGGCCAAAAACCGCCGGTTGAAACGGGTTCGTGATATTACCGTTAGCTACCGGGTTTTCCAAACCGGTTCCAAACCAGTTTTTTATGTATGTTGCGTTTTCCATCACAGTGAGAAAAAAGGAGCCGTTAACCCCAGTTTTTGACCGTTTTTCAACGGATAGATTCTCCATTTAGCCCCATTTAGCCCTCCTAACTTCCCTATAAATACCAAGGTTGAGTCTGGTTTAGTTACAACACTCAAATACTCTCAATACACTCAAAAAACGCTCACAAAAATGCTCACGAATGGCAACTCGGTCTTCTCATACTTCAACTTCCGCTGGTGTTGATTCATCAAATGCACCCGCGATTTTTGGGGTTATATCAACAACTCGAAACCTGGCCATTTGGTGTCATTACGACATGGTGAAGTTCACAGATGATTCAACAAAGGCTCGTTGTAAACATTGCAAAGCACTTAAAAATGTTCCAGAATCGAAACATACAACCATGGGACGAGATGGGAGTATTTTTGCATATGACGAGATGGGGCTTCGTCAAGATTTTGCACACTTTGTGATTCAAGAGGGTTTGCCGTTCAACCACTTCGACAACCCTCGGTTAACGAGGGTGATTCAAAAGCGCCTTCAACCTCGATATAATTATATAAGCCGTCAAACTCTTAAACGTAATTGTATTAAATCTTGGATAAAGGCTAAAAAGGAACTAATACTTGGTTTTGAAAATTTAAAAACTAGTGTAATTTTAACAACCGATGTTTGGTCGGCGGGTCATGGTTTGCCCGGTTCGTTCATTTGTGTTACCACACTTTGGGTTGATCCCGATACTTGGCAAATGATGAAACGTACTATTGCTTTTGAAAACTTTGCATATCCGCACACGGGTTTAAATTTAAGTGGTATGTTGTGAGATGTTATGAGAACGTTTAAAACAAAAGAAACGGTTTTTCAATAGCATTTGATAACGCTTCTAATAATATAAATGCGGTAAAAAAATCTAATACTAAAATACCGACAACCTTTTGAAGGCATTTTTTTATCATAGTTGTTGCACACATCATTAACTTGATTGTGCAAAGCGGACTAGCGACCGTCAAATGAATAATATAAGAGAAGCTTTTTGACAAATGTTACAAGATATTTTCAATCGGAAAAAAACCATATGTGGAGTATATGAAATTGTGTGAAGATACGAATTCATTTTTTTATTCCCTAATTGGGACATTCATACATGATGGAATTCGACTTATAACATGTTTGTAAATGGTTTACGCCAAAAATTAATGTTACAACATTATCATGATGAACTTTGCAATAGGCATCGGAATATGGTATCATTTGCGGTTGAAAATTGGGATACTATTAACAAAATAACCGAATTACTCAAAGTTTTGAAAATCGCAACAACTTTGTTATCGCGTGTTTATTATCCTACGAGTCATTTGGTACTCAACCAACTTTTGATGAGGTTTAGAAAATTAGGATCATACGAATTTGATGGTCCACTTTTTACGACTATAGTTGAAGCGATGAAAGAAAAACTTGGAAAATATTTTCAAGAATTCCACTGGCAATTACTTGTGCCGTCGTATTGAGCCCATGTTCAAACGTTACCGGGGTGAAATATCTTATCGATAAGATTGCTAACAATTTGGATTTGGTTCAAATAGATCTTTTTTATGTAACAAAAGCACAAAGCAATTTTTAAAATAATGTTAAACGTATATTAAATTTATGTTTTGAAAAATATGGTACAACAAATGTGGGAATGAGTTCAGCTTCAATGTTTTCAACAAGTTCGAATTCCATGGATCCGGATTTGGACTTATTTTCAAATTTAAGACAAGAAAGCGGTAAACGGGCTAGAAGTGACCATTCATCGAGCAACGAATATGGGATATATATATATTGGAATCGATTGGTTAAATACTCAGACCCGAAGAGTTCAAGAATTTTGATGTTTTGGCTTGGTGGAAACAAATGGAATCTCAATTCCCGTTTTAGCCGCAATGGCTCGAGATTTACTAAGCGTACAAGCTTTTACCGTTGCTTCGGAATCCGCTTTTTCTACTAGTGGAAGGGTATTATCGATATGAAGAATAAGACTCACATTGGCATCTTTAGAGATGTGTTTTGCTCGAAGGATTACTTAGATGTGGCCGAACGTATACAACACGTTGCGAGTCTTGAAGAACCGATGGAATACGAAAAACAATTACAAGAGATTGAGGTGGAAGAGGGTTATGTAATCCATCTTTCTGATGAAGAAATCGCTTTCGATGAAGCTACAACCGCGGCTAGGACCTCCGAAGTTGAAGATGAAGTTGAAGACGATGATGAATAAATCGTTAAAATTTATTAAATTTGTGATTCAAGTACTTTATGTGTGATGTTTATGAGTTTATTGAATCAAAGTTGAAGTTTATTGAGTTTAATTGTGTAGAAAATGCAAACGAAAAGAAAAAAAAAATCGATACAAAAACCCGCCGCTATCCATTTTTTGCATATTTTGTGAAACCGTTTGAACCGGATTTTTCCCTCAAACCGGTTTGGACGGCCTGAAACCGGTTCTATAGGTTCTAATTTTTTGACCCTGAAAACTTATAGAAACCAGTTTTTTTCGATTGACCCAAAACCGGTCTGATTTTGGTCAAACCGGTCAATGTCCACCTCTACATGCATACGCATTGTAAGAATCATACTGAGTAAACCACATGGGTGATCCGGCGGTAAGAATACCAACATTTCAAAACGGAGGACAAGGGTTTGAATCTAACGGGGAGAAAATTAATCCCTTTGTGGTTACAGAAGTTCAGCTGCGGACTTGGAGCTATTTAAAAGGGTAGTCGCCTTAAGATTAGTCGGCTTTTAATGTCGAATTGAAAACTCAGCTACCATGACCACACCCATCTATTCGAGCTGAGGGCATTACATGTGCAACTTGCGATATTTATCCTTGACCTCCTCAACGACTATGAGTCATTATCAATATATTATGAACCAACATCTCCTTATGTTATACGTATGAACTTATAAATGAACAAAATTATAGTAAATACCAAGAAATGCAAACCAAACTTTCTAAGTACATGATATATACATATGCAACTTCCTCAAACTTACTACATACATGATACAATTTTGAAAATGACTAGTTCTAGACGTGACGTTTACAACTAATCGGTTAAATCATAGCTATTTAAGCAATGGCGGAGCATAATAGGGGCTAGAAGGGGTGGTGGCCCCCCCTAGAATTTCAGTTGCAGCTAGTACTCGTATGTTTTAGTGCTATACTGATATGATATATAAACAATAGTTTCATTATAGCCCCTTAGGAGTTGTTTACAAAGCATCAAAAACCTTGAGAAATCACAATTTAGAAAAATAGCTCTTATTCATATCCTTCCCTCAAATAAATGTCTCGTATTTGATTATCTATATTAACTTTCATTTGTTTGCTGTTGAAGCATATTAACTTTCATTCATTTGCTAATCTAATTTTGTCTTGTTCTAAGATGAATGAAATATATATTTCGTTAATTAGGAAACCGCTTGATTAATTTATATGTACATTTTTCTTATATAAAATGTTCGTTTTAAGGTAGATGGTTTCGGCCCCCCAAATGAAATGCTCAAGCTCCGCTACTGTATTTAAGTGGCTGAAAGATAAATAATATTGGTTCATAAGATTAGAAACCAAGATTCGATTACTGATTTAAAAAAAGAAACCGCACATCTTTAGTGAGCTGCACTTTGGTTTACGTTAATCTATGAATCTAAAAACTTTAATCAATGTATAAAACTCTTAAACTGATATTTGCATTCTAATCACTTTCATGTATAAATTGTTAAACTCATATATTAAGGGCATGTTTGGTTAGGGGTATTTACATGGGTTTTGAGATTAAAAGTTTAAATCACTTGTTTGTTTGCAATTTTGATATTTGGGTTTAGGCTTGTATGCCAAATATTGGTTCTACTAAAGGTGGCTTCATGAGATGGATTTATGACACATGTGGGCTCGGACTTTGTTTTCTTCTTATATTTCTTTGTCCTTTATTGCAATGTACCTTATAAAACGATATTTATTTATTTCTTTTTTCTTATTTTATTAACAAAAATAATCTTTAACTTATTTTTTATTATATAATATATTATTAAATATTATTTTCTCTCTCTTAATCCAAATCTTAATCTACAACTTTACATTTAAATTCAAATCTTAATTTAAACCTATCTACAAACCAAACGGCACCTACTTCTAAACTTGAGAAACCAAGTACAGAAATGAGACTAAAAATGACTCCGTGTATTTGTTAGTGGGTTTATGTTTATGGGCTTTTAATATAGTGTTATGTTGGGTCAATATTTTACCCAAATATTACTCACAAGTATTTGAACATAAAATAGCCAAATCACTCACTGAATTAAATAGTAAATTGCTATCAGTGAGTGACATATAACCTTTAACACAAAGAAGTCACTAAGTGCATAGTCACTTTGTGAGTTACCTTCAGGATGCTCGGACCGGGTCTAAAAAGAAAGACTCAATCATTCAGTGAGGCGGTACTCAGTGAATGATCCCTGAGCCAAAGAAGAAGGTAATGGAGTTAGTGAGTGATGACAATAACTCACTAACTCCCTGAGGCTATCTCTAAACAAACATACTCCCTGAGGCTACCCATACTCCCTGAGGCTATCCCAAACTCCCTGAGGATGCCTCAAGCTCCCTGAGGATGCCTCATGCTCCCTGAGGATGCCTCGTACTCCCTGAGGATGTCTCAACTCCCTGAGGATGTCTCGTACTCCCTGAGGACGTCTCAACTCCCTGAGGATGTCTCAACTCCCTGAGGCTGTCTCAACACCCCGAGGCTCTTTGGGAAATCTGACAGCAAGTACAAAAAGGGAGTCAAAGCAAAGTACAAGAATTGCCATAGAAGTGGGAATCTAGTTATGACAATTCTAAAAGGATGATTGGTGCTTTTCCAAAAGAGGAAGATGAAGGGACCACTAAAAGTGGATGACAACTCATCCATCACATGTTGTACCTACCACCATCACATGTTGTACTTTGTATTTTGTAGCTATATATATGTATGTGTGTAATAGAAATAGTCATCCATCCTACTAAATATTAGTTGTTAGGATGATCCTCTCATTGAATTCATGCCTAGCTTGGATATGAGAGTTTATTGTCATTCTAATTGGGATAATATACCGAAATTATCCCCATCAAGAAGCTGAAGATGTTATCATGTAGTCAAGTGATTATTGAGTAATCTTGTAACTTTTGTTCATTATTATTAATGAAGTTCTAATTTATGTTTATCAAGATTTTACTCAATTACATGGACCAACAAGTGGTATCAGAGCCTCTGATTTGTAAAACTTTTCATAACTTTTCAAACAATAGAGTGCTCAAAGTTTTTAAAATCAAGATCCCACCATGGCTGATAGCGATGTACCCCCAGCTAGTTGATAAAAAGGGAGGTTGCTATTCAGCTGTTGCTCCTAAACTAGAAGCTGGAAAATTTAGCAAGTGGAAAAAGCGTATGCTTTGCTACTTGACTGGTATGGAACCATACTACATCACATGCATCAATGAAGGTCCCTCTGTCCCTATAACTGCTCAAGGTTTGCCTAAACCTGAAGCACAATGGACTCCTGATGAGAGGAGGGTGGTCAATCAGGACCAACGCCTGAAAAGCATCATTATATCGTGTATCCCTGATGATACGATGTAATCAGTCATTAACTGTCCTACAGCCAAACAAACCTGGCTTGACTTGGTTCACAGCTTTAAAGGTCCCTCAGATACCAAGGAAAACAGGATCATGGACCTGAAACTTGAGTATAACACTTTCAGGGCCAAAGATTCTGAAAGCCTCTCTCAGACCTATACCCGATACAAAACCTTGCTCAATGAGCTCTCAAATGATGGTGTAGTACTGTCTAAGCATGAAATTAACGTTGGCTTTGTCAACAGTCTCCCTGAGAAGTGGTTAAATTTCTCTCAAGGTCTTAGGAATGCTAATCACATTTAGAATCTTGAGCTTCCTCAAATCTATGGGAAGTTTGTCTATGAAGACAATCTAATCGCAAGGCGATACCCTGAAAAGGCTCAAGAAACCAAAAAGACCCTGACTGTTTCACCCATATCCACTGCCTTCTACTCTAATGGTATTGTGCAGGATTTTTGTGATGATTCTGATGATGAGGTTGATGTGAGAACCAGTGAAGAGTATCTCAATGATCTTCAAGTTGAATTTCAAGAAAGAGCTCTTTTAGCAAACTCAAAACGTTTTATTAAAAGAAACAAGTCAAATTTTCAAAAGGCTGAGGCTAATGAATCCACTGAATGTTTCAAGTGTGGCAAAAGAGGTTACTTTGCTAAAGACTGTTTTTCAAAAACAACCTCAGACCCTTCTTACAAACCTTCTGGTAGTAGTTCTTCAGGAACTGCAAGTTTCAACCAAAAATGCTTCAGTCCACTCAACATTTTCAAACTACTAATATTCAAAAGGATTTTGAAGCTAAGTATAGAAAAGCTAAAGCTAAACTTGCTCTCCTTGAGACAACTCCCTCAGTAACCCATGCTTGTTGCTGAAGCCTATGATTGGAATGAGGAAGATGTCTCCTCTAATGAAGAAGTAAGGTTCAGTGCACTGATGGCACTCTCAGATGATAACAAGCTGGCTGTTGGAAAAAGCCATGCTAGGAACGGTGAATGGGTTAACATCACCATGAAAAAGGTAAACATCTTACTTTCAATGGATGATGATGCTGATTGGAAATCCTATTTGAATTATTTGAATGTAGATCTTAAGTTCGTTGAAGAGCAAAGACTAAATTTGTTTTCAAAATTCAATAAGCTAGCTTTTGAGTTAAATCAGTGCAGAGATGAATTACTTGTTTTAAAACAAGCAAAACTTGAGGCCGTTACATTTCAAATTCAAAACACTGAATTAGTTAAACAAAATCAAGCTCTTCAAGATGAAATTAAGAAGGAAAAGGTTGTCAATTATAAGTGGACCCAGAAAAATCCTAGAGTTTTTGACTCAATGAGTCTCACACCAACCAATAAGAAAGCTATCATTGGTGAGGACTAAAACTCTGAGTCCTCATGTGAGAGTCATGGTGAAAAGGCTTTTCTGCCTGCCGGCATATCCTTTAACAAGGAAATGGCACCAAGGTCCAGTGACTGGATTGAAAGAATCAACCTAGATAGTAAATTACCTAATTTTAACACTGGGAAAATATTGGAACCTGAAAGCCAGGCCATCAAAAATATGCTCAGTGTCACTGATGAGTCTAGCCCTCCTGAGTCCACTAAAGAGTTTGTATCTACATCTTACAATCCACTACCTCCACTGAAAGTTCTTCAGGGAGCTGAACCCAGCTCTGAGTTAACACCATTGGTGTACACTCAACACTCTCCCAGAGAGAGGACTGGTTTAGGAAGAACCATCCTAAAAAGACCAACCACTGATGACTCAACAACCCCAGTCTCCACTTAGGCTATCAACACCAGCACTGACTCTAAATATGATCAGCTGGCTGAACTTGTGAGGTAGCTGAGTGAAAAGATTGAATCATCAGAGAAAACTCCTCAATCCCTGGGAAAGGAAATTAAACCAGCTTCCTCAAGTTCCACCAAATCCAAAGCAACATCAAAGCCCAAACAAAGATGTGAACTTTGCAACTATACCATCCATACCACTGATGACTGTTATAGGATCCTTTTCTGTATGATATGCAAAAAGGATGATCACAGAACTTCTGATCATCTATCTTACACAGTCTCTTCAGGTGGTGTATCCTACCACAATGCTCAGTCTCTTGACTATGCCTCAGGCTCTAAACAGATAAGGCAAAAGGCTAAACCTTTTTCACCTTGCATCCACTGTGGATTTAATGATCATCTCCCTGATGATTGTTTGATGTATCCATGCTGTGATATCTGTGGAGACCCTACTCATGACAATTCAGGACATGAACAGGTCATTCAGTCCAGAAGAGGCAACACCAAACCTACCCCACAGCTAACCTCAGCTCCCAGATGCAAAATCTGTGGGAGCAATGTCCATACCACCACTAATCATGGATCAATTGCTCAATTCAAAAAGGCCATTAAAGCCAAACCCACCAGAAAGTGGGTTCACAAGAAAAGCTAACTCAGTTTACATTTGTGCAGAGACATGCCAGAGATCCTGTTTGGCATCTTGATAGTGGATGTTCAAGAAGCATGACTGGCGTGAAGGAATATCTGCACAAATATGTAGAAGAACCAAGACCTAAGGTGGTATTTGCTGATAACTCATCTTGTCTCACTGAAGGTTATGGTTCAGTAAACCGTAGTGGAATAGTTTTTACTAGAATAGCTTATGTTAATGGCCTCAAATACAACTTGATCAGTGTGAGTCAACTATGTGATGCTAAGTAGATAGTTCAGTTTGATGATAAGCAAGGCACCATCTTCAATGCAAACAAAGAAGTTGTTCTTATTGCACCAAGAAGGCAAGATGTTTATGTTGTGGATATGTCCACACTCACTCAGAATGGAACATGTCTCTTTGCTAAAGCTACTTAAACCCTCAATTGCCTTTGGCATAAAAGACTTTCCCATCTAAATTTCAAAAACATTAACTACCTTGCTAAACAAAACAAAGTCCTTGGCTTACCATCTCTTGTTTTCTCAAAGGATAAACCCTGCCCTGCCTGTGAAAAAGGTAAACATCATAGGGCATCCTTCAAAACCAAGCAAAATTCCTCAATCACCCACTGCCTGCATCTACTTCACATGGATATCTTTGGACTCTTCAGTCCAATGTCAATCCACCATGAGAAGTACACTCTGGTCATTGTGGATGAATACTCAAGATACACTTGGGTCTACTTCCTGACCAAAAAGAGTCAGGCTGCTGAAACAATCATGTCCTTCATCAGGAAGATTGAAAACCAAAATGACATCAGGGTCAAACAAATCAGGACTGATAATGGGACTGAATTCAAAAACAATGACTTTGAATGTTTCTGTGATGAGAAGGGTATATCTCAAAATTTTTCCTCTCCTTACACCCCTGAACAAAATGGGGTTGCTGAAAGAACAAACAGAACCCTCATTGAGGCTGCTAGAACAATGCTAAATGGATATGCTCTTTCCAAACATTTTTGGACTGAGGCAGTAAAAACAGCCTGCTACAATCAAAACAGGTCCATCATTGTTAAGAGACATAGCAAAACTCCCTATGAGTTGTTTAAAGGAAGAATTCCTGACATTAGCTATTTCCATGTGTTTGGATGTCCAGTGTTCATCCATAATCATAAGGATCATCTTGGAAAATTTGATGCAAAAGCTGATGATGGGTACTTTCTAGGGTACTCCCTTGTCTCAAAAGCCTTCAGGGTGTTTAATACTAGGAGACAACAAACTGAGGAAACCTTCCATGTCACATTTGATGAGAGTACCGAAGCTGTCAAATTTTCTAATTCTTCAGTGGAAGAAATTGGTATTGATGACTCATCAAGATATCCTCCTGATGAGTATCACCCTGAGAATAACCTCTCTTATCAATACCAAGCTGATGTAGACGTCTCATATTTCATCAATCCTCATAACCTACCCAAACCAACCATCAGTGAGTTCATAGAAACTCAACAGGTCTCCAATGAGATTACCACCACTGAACCACTTACCACAAATAAAGTTGATCACACTGAGGTTACTGAAAATCTCAATCCTGAGGAACCTCAGGCTCCTATATCTGAACCCACTACACCCACACATCAGGCTTCTACAAGTTCCAATTCATATCCTAGACCTCAGGATAGCTGGACCAAGTCCAAAACAATTGAACTTGTTAACATCATTGGTGAGCCCTCTGAAGGCATGCTCACAAGGAGCATGGCTGCTAAACTCAAAGCGGCCTCTGCCAATGTATGTCTCTATGTTGATTTTCTCTCAGAGATAGAACCAAAAAATGTTAAAGAAGCCTTTAAATATGAAAGTTGGGTTCAGGCAATGAGGGATGAACTAGATCAGTTTGATAGAAATGATGTCATGACCCTTATTGAATGCCCTCAGGGTGTTTTTGTCATTGGGATGAAATGGGTCTTCAAAAATAAGACTGGTGAATCTGGCACTGTCATAAAAAAACAAGGCAAGACTCGTTGCAAAAGGATATAATCAACAAGAATGGATTGATTATGAAGAGACCTTTGCACCAGTTGCCAGAATGGAGGCCATCAGGATCTTTCTTGCATATGCAACATACATGAACTTTAAAGTTTACCAAATGGATGTAAAAAGTGCATTACTGAATGGCAACATTAAAGAAGATGTATACGTGCAACAACCTCCAGGCTTTGAAAGCAGTGAATTTCCTAACCATGTCTACAAACTTAACAAAGCCCTTTATGGACTGAAACAAGCACCAAGAGCATGGTATGAAACTCTTTCAGCCTTCCTAATCCAAAACAAGTTTGTCAGAGGCAAAATTGACAATACATTGTTCACTTATAGGACAAAAGAGGATGTGATTTTGGTCCAAGTGTATGTGGATAACATCATATTTTGCTTCACAAGCTACAAACTTTGTAAGCAGTTTGAAAAACTGATGACAAAGAAGTTTGAAATGAGTATAATGGGTGAACTCACTTACTTTCTTGGACTACAAATCAAACAAACTGAAAAAGGCACCTCCATCAGTCAAGAAAAGTACACTAGGAACTTGCTGAAAAAATATGACCTCAGTGACTGTGCCTCAGTGAAAACTCCTATGGTACCTCCTAACAACCTTGGTCCTGACCTTGCTGGTAAACCAGTAAATCCCACTCTTTTTAGAGGCATGATTGGGTCACTGATGTATCTCCTTGCCTCAAGGCCTGACATTTAATTCTCAGTCTGTTTATGTGCAAGATATCAGTCTGACCCAAAAGAATCTCATCTTACTGCTGTCAAGAGGATTCTGAGGTGCCTGAAAGGCACTTCCAGTCTTGGACTCTGTTATCCCAAATGTTCAGGGTTTGAACTGAAAGGATATTCAGACTCTGACTATGCAGGATGCAACATGGATAGAAAAAGCACTTCAGGCTCATGCCAATTTCTTGGAGGAAAATTAGTTTGTTGGAGTGCTAAAAAGCAACAATCTGTTGCAATGTCCTCAGCTGAAGCTGAATATGTTGTTGCTGCAGGCTGTTGTGCAAATGTGTTATGGATGAAAAGTCAGCTCAGTGACTATGGTATTCATTACAAAATGGTACCCATCTTTTGTGATAACACAAGTGCAATAGCTATTTCAAACAACCTTGTGCTTCATCAAAGAACAAAACACATTGATATCAGATATCATTTCATCAGGGACCATATCATGAAAGGTGATATCGAATTGCACTTCATTCCCACTGAGTGTCAGTTAGCTGATATCTTTACAAAACCCTTGGATGAACCTACGTTCACCAGACTAAAAGCTGAACTAGGCATGTTAGATATTGATAATCAGCTCACTGATTGAAATATTCTAACATGGTATATGATGATGTACCCTCCGATTAGCTCGAAGGATCCCCCTTCGAGTCTGATCGCAACCTACATAATCGAAGGCTTTGGCTAGCCTCCTAAAACTTTCTTTGGCGTAAAACTAATCATCAATGATCTAGTTACCAAGTGGGAATTCGCCAATCGAAGGATTAAGCCCTTCGGGGTATCTCTCGATAAGTTTTAAGGACGGAACGATGCCAATTCCAAATATTGGTGAGACCAAGTCTTACCCACGTCTCCTCTTTCTCTTTAGCTCCCCCGCTAAACCAGGAGGAGTGGGACACTAAACCCTAGTGGTTACCACAAATCATGGGACGCCCCCATGATCTCTCTCAAACGTGTGACCACTCTCCAGGACCGTTTTCTTTACCTATAAATAGTCCTGGACGATGACAAATCTGGTATGCAATCTCTCTTACCTTACTTTACTACATTTACACTTAAACTCTCATACCGATCACTTATTCACACGCCGGAGGTGGTTCGTAGGGTCCAACCCCTGCGCAATCACTTAACGTAGTGTTTTAGTATTTCTTATTTCAGGTTATATCCTAGCTTGGCGTAATCACAACACCCCTCATTTCCTTTGATCACCATCGAAGGCCTGGTAGTGCGAATTATTGTACAATGAGTGGCGCCATCCGTGGGACCCGCTACAATTAGTCCCCTTATTTCCAAGTAGAATAACCAAGTCAAATACACTCGCTATTATTCCGGCATGAATCCAGAAAGAGAAGTTACACCCCCACCGGGTTTCTCGTCTTTAACCCCTTTACCCGTAACTGACACCAACAACCTTCCGCAAATCACGGCCTCCACCTTTACCACACGATCTCACCCTGAAATAACGCCCAACCACCACGCATCCACATCAGCTAATCCAGAGCTCATCATTAGCCCTGCCTTTGTCGATGCTAATTACGAAGAGCTAGAGTCCTTGTTAAGGGCTCGAAGGAGGCAAGTCAGAAACACGGAGATGCAAAGGGAGTTAGAATATTCCAGTGATGAGTATGATGAGGAAATCGAGATGGAGCCGAGGCCTTTGGTCCCTAGGACTCATCACCCCATCCTGCGTATTGGATCCCCTGCAGGTAGAAAGGTTGGAGGAAGGAATGTAGACTTTGAGGGAGTCCCCAAAAGAGCTCCCACAAGGAGGGAATGAACTGTTGCTGAAGGCTCTAACGGGAGGAGCCAGCAGAGAGAAAACACAGAGGTAAACCTACCTCCACTACTAGCGGCACATTTGGGGAGGACCGAAGGAGGAGTCCCACTGCAGCCCTCCCACGCATCTGGTGTAGGAGGTAACCCAGGTTCAGTCAACACAAGAGGAAGTCTCCCTCCCGTTGGCCTGTATTCCCAGTTTTCGGTTCAAATTTATCCTCCAAACCTTTATCCCCCCATGAATGGGCAACCTGGCAATCAGTATTCCTCACAAACTGCTGTACCCTATAGCCATCCCATGATATACCTTCCGTATACCATGTATAATGGTTACCCTCCAAACACGAATACACCTCATCCTTTCTACACTAATCAACCCTCTTCAGAGGTACCCCCTCCTTATAATCCATACCATAATGTTCCCATGAACATACCACCTTACACCCACTCATACGCAGAGCCCGCAGGTCCTACGACACCCTTTGTAAGGTGGATCGAAGACTATCCCTTGCTGGATGGTCTAAAGATGCCTTCACACATAGGCACCTACGATGGGAAGGGGGATCCAGATAATTTCCTGCATTTGTTCGAAGGAGCCATAAGGATGCAGAAATGGGTCATGCCCGTAGCCTGTCACATGTTTACGTATACCCTCCGAGATTCCGCATGTATTTAGTGGAATGGCCAGAAACCGGGAAGCATCATCAACCTTGATGATTTGAAGGCTAAGTTTCGATCTCACTTCAGCCAACATAAGAAGTTCACAAGAATGCACCTCACGGTGCACAACATTAAGCAGAAGGAGAACGAAAGCACAAGAAATTTCGTTACTAGGTACACTGACGAAACTCTGCAGATTCTAGGCTTACACGAAGAGCAATGCATCTCTGGCTTCGTCCATGGCCTACGCAACCGGAATCTTGTGGAATTCTTATCCACAGATCTTCCGACAACATACAAAGGCCTGATGGAAAAAACATACACGTGGATAGAAGCCAAAGAGGTATCTACCAATGGGGCTCCGATGGAGAACAATAACGGAGCGAAGCCGCCTTCGTGGGAAGGACCGAAGAACAAACACGAAGGCCATAACAGGTTTACTCCATACAACAAGGGTCCGAACCCTGATTTATGGGAAAGCCTGACAAAGTCCCCAAAGGAAATTTTGGCTACCGAGAAGGCAGCAAGGGCCTTCGAACTCCCTCCTCGCATGACAAGCAACGGGAGGAACTGAGATATGACCAAGTACTGCCACTTCCATGAGGATTTTGGTCATGAAACGAACAGCTGCAGAGAATTGAAGAAGCAAATAGAGGAAGCTGTCAAATCAGGACAGTTGACACATCTAATAAAAGGTATAAGAAAGGGAAAAGAAAAGGTCACCGACACTAAGGACTACGTCCATGAGGCTCCGATCCTTATGGTTCGCAGGGGAGGCCCGAGTCAGAAAAGAAAAGAAATTGAGGAAGGAGCACCCAATGTAGGGGAAGTAACGTTTCCACCCTTAATGGGTCAACCTCCCTCAGATGACCCTGTAGTCATAAAGGTCCTCATTTTCAACCGAGAAGTTAATAGGGCCTACATGGACTGCGGAAGTTCTTGTGAGATCATATACGAGCACTATTTTCTGAAGCTCAAGCCTTCCATAAGATCGCAAAGGGTTGATTCGAAGGTACCTTTAGTAGGCTTCTCAGGAGAACACTCATGGCCTCTAGGTGAAATCCCTCTAGATGTAACCATTGGTGAAGGCCGACTGGCAAGGACAGAAACCCTTACTTTCGCAATCATAAGATCAGATTCTCCTTATAATCTATTGATAGGGAGAACCGCCATGCAGAAGATGGGCATTGTGGTATCCACCATACACGCAGCAATCAAGTTCCAAACAACCAATGGGATAGGGACCGTACTATCCAATTACAACAAGAAAAGGACACCAGAGGCGGGAAAGAAGATTAAAGAAAATCCTCAAGAGCCTCCGAAGGCTATCTTGAGCTGCGGGGACGCCGAAGAGCGTATTGTGATAAACGAGCTCCATCCGGAGCAAACGGTAGTAATTGGAAGACAACTCCCTGCCACCTTCAAGGCAAGCCTGAAAAAACTCTTGAAGGACAACAAAGATATCTTCGCATGGACATATTCTGATATGACAGGGGTTCCGAGAAGTCTCATGATCGATGTTAAGCCTTTCGGAACGGAACACAAACTCAATGAGTTCAAGCACATTGAGCCTATCAAACAAAAGCGCCGGAGCCTTGCGCCGGAGAGAAACGCTGCAGCCTACAAAGAAGTAGACGAATTAGTACAGGCGGGTATACTTAGAGAGGTCAAATACCAAACGTGGGTGGCCAATCCAGTTACGGTAAAGAAAAGTGACAGAGGATGGCGTATGTGCGTTGATTTTACTGACAACAATAAAGCGTGTCCAAAGGATTATTACCCCCTCCCAGAAATAGATTGGAAGGTAGAGTCCTTATCAGGGTTTCGTCTAAAATGCTTTTTAGACGCTTACAAGGGATACCATCAGATACAAATGGCAGTAGAAGACGAGGAAAAAACGGCCTTCTACACGGGAAAGGGCGTCTATTGCTATAAGAAGATGCCCTTCGGTTTGAAAAATGCAGGGGCAACCTACCAGCGTTTGATGGACAAGGCCTTCAATAAACAGATAGGAAGAAATTTGGAGGCATATGTTGACGACATGGTCATAAAGAGTAGGACAGAGGAAGACCTACTCTCCGACATTCAAGAAACCTTCAACCAGCTAAGAGCCATAAATATGAAGCTCAATCAGAAGAAATGTTTGTTCGGTGTCGAAGAGGGGCAATTCCTGGGGCATTTGATCACAAAGCAAGGAATCAAAGAAAACCCTTCAAAAGTGAAAGCCATCACTGATCTGCAAGCCCCAAAGACATTGAAGGAGGTACAAAGCCTTAATGGAAAGCTGGCAGCATTGAGCAGGTTTTTGTCAAAGGGTGCAGATCGATCACTACCGTTCTTTAAGACCCTTAAAGGTTGTATGGATAAGAAGACTTTCCAATGGAGTGTCGAAGCTGAAGCTGCCTTTCAAAAGTTAAAGGAGTTCATGGAAATCCTACCAACACTCACAACTCCAATTAATGGAGAAGTACCGTATATGTACATCACAGCGTCATATGAAAGTATTAGCGCAGTACTCCTGGCGGAAAGAGAGAAGTGGCAAGTTCCGATCTACTTTGTCAGTCGGGTTTTGCAAGGAGCTGAATTAAATTACCCAGAATTGGAAAAGCTAATTCTTGCTCTAGTTCACACCGCAAGACGCCTCCGAAGGTACTTTCAAGCTCACTCAATCACGGTATTAACTGATAAGCCCATCAAACAAATACTATCGAAGCCCGAGAAGTCGGGGAGGGTATCTAAATGGGCCATCGAATTGGGGGAGCATGAAATAGAATACAAGGGGCGAAACTCCATAAAAGGTCAAATACTCGCAGACTTCCTCGCTGAAACTCCTTCCGAGCCAGGAAATGATAAGGAACCTCCCAAGAAGAGGCCTTCGAAAAAAGAGGATAACTCGAAGTTATTCACAGACGGAGCCTCAAGCTCCGACGGTTCAGGGGCAGGGTTGATGTTAATCAACCCAGAAGGAAAAGAATACACTTATGCACTGCGATTTGAATTTGAGGCGACCAACAACGAAGCAGAATACGAAGCTTTGTTAGCAGGCCTACGCCTAGCTAAAGACATGGAGGTACGCAACCTTTCGATTTTCGTTGACTCACAGCTGGTCGCCAATCAAATCAAAGGCTCCTATGAGGCAAGGTAGTCCACTATCAAACAATACCTGGATAAAGCAAAAGAAATCCTACAGGGATTTGAATCCTACACCATTGAGCACGTCCGAAGAAACCAAAACAAGAAGGCAGATGCGTTAAGCAAGTTAGCCTCAATGGCCTTCGCTCACTTAATAAAAGAAGTCCTGGTTGAGGTGTTAGCTGACAGATCTATCCAAAGGAAGGAAGTATCGGATGTAATATCCGAGGAAGAAACCAATTGGATGACTCCGATAAGGGAGTACTTAATAAGCGGCATTCTACCGGAAGATCCAAAGCTAGCAAGAAAAGTCAGAGTTAAAGCTCCTCAATACAGGATAATAGGAGACTACCTCTATAGACGATCCTTCTTATCCCCCTGGCTTCGTTGTGTTGGACCTAAGCAGGCTGCAAACATAATCAATGAAGTTCATGAAGGATCGTGCAGTCTACACGCAGGACCCCGCTCCGTCGTCTCTAAAATTATGAAGCTGGGATACTACTGGCCATCAATGCACAGGGATGTAATGGAAATAATACATAAATGTGAGGCGTGTCAGATCCATTCAAAGGTCCCAAGACTACCTAAACAAGATATGACCTCTGTAACATCTGCGTGGCCTTTTTCCTAATGGGGAATTGACATAGTAGGACCTCTGCCAGTAGCACCAGGAGGAGTGAAGTTTTTGGTCGTGGCTATCGACTACTTCACCAAATGGGTTGAAGCCAAACCTTTGGCATCTGTGACGGGCAGACACATGGAGAAATTCGTATGGGAACACATCGTTTGCCGCTTCAGAGTCCCTCATATCATCATCTTCGACAATGGGAAGCAATTTGCCGAAGGGGTATTTCCTACTTTTTGCAATGGTTTAAAAATCAAGCAATCGTTCACATCCGTGTACCACCCTCATGGTAATGGCCAAGTAGAAGTTACCAACAGAGACATTATCAATAGAATCGAAAGAAGGCTAGGATGAAGTCACCAAGGGTGGGTGGACGAATTACCCCAAGTTCTCTGGGCTCAAAGGACACATCCCAAGTCGAGTCACGGGGAAACACCTTTCAGCCTTACTTATGGCACAGAAGCTGTCATCCCCTCAGAGATAAGCGTGGAAACGGAGCGCATTATGAACTTCAAAGCCTCGAAAAATGAGGAAAAGCTTCGGGAGAATCTAGATTTACTCGAAGAACGAAGAGAAATAGCCTCCATCAGAGAAGCTATGTACAAGCAAAAGTTAGAAAAATATTACAACAGCAGGGTTCGGCCCTCGAGCTTCAAACCAGGTGAATGTGTCCTTCGACTTAACAGCGCAAGCAAAGCCGAATACCAAGGGAAGTTGGGACCAACATGGGAGGGGCCTTACGTAGTTGCTGAAGCCTACGGTAACGGAGCCTATAAGTTGGCAACAATCTTTGGGGACGAAGTTGACAGGACATGGAATGGCACCAACCTTCGTAAGTTTTACATATAGGACTTGTAATTTTTCAGAAAGTTTGTTTCTCTCAAGTTGATCGAACTCTTCTCATTCGGGGAAAGAAGCATTAATGGTAGGAGTCTTAGTATTCATTTCATAAAATGATGTAATCCTCCATACCCAATTAATGATATAACGTATTTCCCATAAATCTCTTTTTCGTTTCTTACAGCAAAGATCATCCAAGTACTACAAGTCTCAATGTTCGAAGGATGATATTTATGTCTTATACATGGCATCCACTATAATTCATATTGACTTTCCTAAAACGTCTATAGGCATTTGAAGCCGTAAGACTATGAGGACAAAGATGGAGTGGGTCGCAACCCTCTGTCAGCAGTTAAATTATACGATTGCTCAAAAATCTTGGTTCAAAGTACACACAATAAGGATACTCATCTACGGTAACCTTAGGTTGTACATTAACGTTGTTACATAACGTTGAGAGAAGAAAACATATATTTAAAGGGTGAAATAAATAAATATCCCATGGCAAGTAGATAACACAAAAGCAAGCATCCTAAAAATCAAAGAAGTAAAAATAAAAGGTGTTCGGAGGGTACAAAAAACCCTCGGGATAAATCATTGCCAACAAGGCAACATTTATGCATTCTTTGATGAGTGGGCATCTTCTTGATGAGAGGGAGGCTTCGCACCAGAAGCTCTCCTACTTGGCGAAGATCGCCGAATCCTACTAGGCTTCTTCGACAACAGTTTTTCAACTGAAGCTTTCGGATCTTTGGTCACCTTCAAAAGAAAGGGAAAGTCTGCCGAAGCAAATGCATTATTGGCAACATCATATTATTTCCATGCAAAGGACGATAGTAAGGAACCTTCGACAGGATCACAGGCTTCCCAGTTTCAGCAATCTCTTCCAGGGTAGTACATTTCCCATGGAATATGGCAGCATTCACCAAGTTGGCCACCACTTGTCCGACCTCATCACTATGATACAACTCCATAGCAATGTAAGGAATAACCTTGGCCACCACATCTACCCTATCTTTCTGGAGACTTTCACATCCAAGGTTTAGAGCATCCGTCTCCTGTTGCAATTTGGTTTTTTGCTCCATGAGTCTGTTCTTTTCAAATTTAAGACTTGCACACTTCGACTCAAGCACAGATACTCTCTCTTTTAGCCCAATCGCTTTGGCCTCCTCCATTTTGAGCCTACCACACTCAGCTTGGGCTTCCTTTAGTCGAGTGGCAAGCTTCATGACGTTGGATCGAAGATCTTGCACAATTGGATTCTTCTTAATATCCTTCGTAGCCCTGTCACACTTTGACTTCAGCTCAGTGATTAACTGCTCCCTATGTTCTCCTCGAGCCAGAACTACATTTAACTCTTCTTTAGCATTTTTAACAGTCCGTATCAATTCTCTTGTTCGGCAGTTAAGATGGTTATCTAGAACAACTTGCCTTGTGTAGCTTTTGTCGTGAAGATCACACAGCTGCTCTATTGAAATATTGTCAAGGGCTCCCTTCCAGCGGCCTGGAATAACACCTTCAACCAATCGGTGGCAAGCTTAAGAGTTGGGGAGTTCCTTCGTGTTCAATAAACCTGTACATTGTCGAATTAAGAGCTGTTTGAAGCTTTCAATTAATTTTGTGGTAGTATGTAGGTCGTAATAAGCGCTTACCATGAATGTCTTCATCATCCGAATCTTCGAAGGGTATGGCAGCAGCAGTCTTATCTTGGGAGTTCTTCTTCTTTGAAGCTCTAGATAAGAGAGTGGGTAGGTCAAGTTTCCTCTTGATTGGAGGCTTCGAAGCCTTCATTTCAGTCCCTTTCCTTTCACAAACCCTGTCAGCTATACCAGAGGTACCGGCATACGTCATGGGGACATCGGAGGAGGAAAGGATCTCCACGTCAGAAAGGGCTTCGATTGCCAAAGGCACCTCCTCAGCATTAAGGGGAATTACCTCTTCAATTATTGCCGCTGGCTCCAGCACCATGGCATCCACGTCATTATTGTTGACTGAGGTTGAAGGGGAACCCACCCCGTAGCTGAATTCTCTAGGATCCCTGGGAATGAAGCTAGCTTCCTTGCACCATCAGATACGATGAAGTTCCTGAATGCCATTACTGCAATATAAACAGATACATAAATATAATCAGATATGTTATTCATTTATGATAAGTTACATATACATACTCTGGCCATCACAATGGATTTCTGGCGACAAAGGAGATCCTTCCCAATGGTCCACAAGACCAGCCATAAAGAGGATGGGTTCTGGAAAGGTTTGCGCATCAATGGGGTGTCTGGCAAGACGTTGATAAAGTGGGTCTTCTCGAACATTGAAGGGAAGTGGATCATTGAATTTCTTACGGTCGAAACGGAATGTTTCATTCAAGAGTGCTGGATACCCCGGAGGTATGATTGTATCTTGTACATAAAAGAATTTCCCTTTCCAGTTTGTTATATTTGTGAAGGGTTTGGTAATTAGAACGGGCACATCTTCATCATTCCTCTTTGACAATGTCAACCAATCTCCCCCGGGACACAGGTTAAGGAAGCCTCGAAGCACATTTAGTGTGGGCTCATACCCATATGCCTTACACATTACTATGTAGGTGGTAAGTTTGGCTAGTCCAAACGGATTAAACCTTGAAATATGCACCTCATAATATTGTAGTAACTCTAGAAACAATGGGTGCAGGGGTATTCTTAGATTTAATCGGGTAAAGGCATGAGTATACAGGCCCACATATCCTTTTGGGGCGTCATAGATGCTCTGACTATTTTTTGGGAGAATAATTTTGTGTTGTTTGGGTATTGGGTAATCATCTAGAAAGAGGGCTAGGGCTTCTCTTGAAAGAGTACATTTTTGTTGTCTTATAATACGTTTAGCATCCATGCTCATGGCTACCTGGTAATACCTAAAAGGCCTAACTACAAGATGGGGGAAGAATTTACCTTTTGATTGTTCCATATAAACACGTCACAGCTTTGTGAAAGTTGCAGAGGAAAAAGTTGTGGTTTAGAATTTGAGAGTGCACCGGTATTTATATTACACATAATTATATCTACTCAACACTTTAAATTTTGAAAGATGGTTGAGCTTACCGATAATTATGCCGTTACATTCTTCTGTTCAACGAATAAGTCATAAGCATGCGCATTTAATGCATCTTTGTATTTCAAAAATTCATCTTATCCAATTTTCGAGGATATGGTGAAAGCATTGAACTATGATAGAGTTGAAAGCCACATATTCTTGTGCGTATATCTAACTTTCAACTGGGGGGGCTTGATGATGTACCCTCCGATTAGCTCGAAGGATCCCCCTTCGAGTATGATTGCAACCTACATAATCGAAGGCTCTGGCTAGCCTCCTAAAACTTTCTTTGGCGTAAAACTAATCATCAATGATCTAGTTACCAAATGGGAATTAAGCCCTTCGGGGTATCTCTCGATAAGTTTTAAGGACAGAACGATGCCAAGCCCAAATATTGGTGAGACCAAGTCTTACCCACGTCTCCTCTTTCTCTTTAGCTCCCCCGCTAAACCAGGAAGAGTGGGACACTAAACCCTAGCGGTTACCACAAATCATGGGACGCCCCCATGATCTCTCTCAAACGTGTGACCACTCTCCAGGACCATTTTCTTCACCTATAAACAGTCCTGGATGATGACAAATCTGGTATGCAATCTCTCTCACCTTACTTTACTACATTTACACTTAAACTCTCATACCGATCACTTATTCACACGCCGGAGGTGGTTCGCAGGGTCCAACCCCTGCGCAATCACTTAACGCAGTGTTTTAGTATTTCTTATTTCAGGTTATATCCGAGCTTGGTGTAATCACAACACCCCTCATTTCCTTTGATCACCATCGAAGGCCTGGTAGTGCGAATTATTGTACAATCAGTGTATATTCTGTCCTGTCCCTGATTATCTACCATCCTCAGTGAAACCTTTCATCAAAAAACCCATTCACAGGGAGTTTCTCACATTGTAAAAGACTCACTGATCATCCAAAACAAAATAAACTCACTGAATGAATTCTCATTCAGGGAGGGGGCTCATAACATTTACAGATGGAATTCAATGCATAACTAAATACTCCAAGTATCTAGTTAGTAAATGTCCTAGGTTGGTAACTGCATTTTCTATTTAATATAGGAATATATGTCTCTGCCTCACTGGCATCCACACCTTGAGCCCCCACTTTCTTACCAATACCCACTTGGCATTAATTGCCCCCCTCTCACAAATAATATCTCTTGATATTTATGTGACATCATGCCTGTAACACCCCCAATTCATGGATGCAGCGGAATTCAAACTGGGTGTTACTCGACGGCACAATAGTCACAATAATAGAAAACGAACTCTAATGGAGTCGTTTTAAAAGATTTATCATTCAAATTATATAAATATCAGAGATTACAAAATGAGGTCCCAGATGGTTCCATGTTTACAATTTACATTAAATGAGTTTTTGAATGATAATAAAATTTATAGCCCTCTTGAGTATCCGTGCCCTTCCGTGCCATCCTTGATCGTCATGAACCTGAAATACATGCTTGAGAGGTCAACAAAAAGATTGAGTGATATTCATAGAGTTTGTTTAATGTTTGAACACAATGTGTTGGTAGTTAAATCGTTGAACACAATAATCGTAGTGTTTGTAGTTAAATCGTTTGAACACAATAATCGTAGTGTGAGCTATAGACTCACACTCATAGTTAGAAAACAAAGATGGGCTACGTTGTTATATGCCCGGAAAGGTTATTAATTCACTAAGCTTATGACACCAAAACGTTAACGTGTACCAATATCGATCGGCAGATTTATCCTGGTAGGTACTTTGCCGTCATACCTAATGTCTCAAATATTAATGCATTTGTTTGAACTTAGTCAAAACAAATGGGATTCGTCAATCCCAATAGGCCTATTCACAATATTCGCGCTCACTTGCAAGTAACCCTCGCAAGTGATTAAATGGTTCATAATAAGGGATCTTGGTTTGGCAAGGATGTTACTTAGTGATAATAAAACATAGTCGAATAGCATACAGTAGAAAGCATTGTGTTCGAGTAGAAAAATAATAGCATGTATTCCCCCCAAGGGTTTGTAAAACATTGAAGTAATGTAAAGTGGGGCTATGAACTCACCTTGAGTTGGATGATGTAAAATGAGAATGATGGATATGCCGTAAGAACTTCTACGAGCAACCTAGAATAATCGTTGCAACTTAGGTTTGGAATAATGTCTAAGGAAACATAAACATGCCAAAATATATCTTGCACTTAGTCCATGATGTGGTATGATGTATAGTGTAAGTCTTTGAAAAGAAATGATTCATGAAACATGTATAGTTTATATATCGTTTACTACCGTTCGGGCCGACATAATTCAGAAGTCATGTTAGTAAATGTTCGAGGAGCCAGGACACTTTAATTCGTAAATCCACAACTCAATCTCGACGGCTTACGTAATGAACTCCTCATATGAGGCTCCCTACTATTGTAGTAGTTGATAAAGTATATATATATATAAGTTTTGGTTTCGAAAAGTTACATGTCCGATATTTGAATAAACTTAGGAAAGTTTATGATTACATGAAGATTGTTACTAGGGGTAGTTTCATAAGTCTTGTATGACCATTTTCTCTTTGTAATATCTCATGGTTCCTTTTTAAGTGAAGTAGATCCAAATTGCTTGTTCAAATTATCGCCAATTCCTTGTTTCATGTTTACGCCTAAGTAAGCTTACATGGTCATTTCGTCATGGCCTAGCCATGACCTTTGGTCCTTGTTCCAAGGTCATGAGACACAACCTTGGCTCTAGCCATGGTGGTGGTCTTGATTATAGGTCATAAGACCTCTTGTTCCTTTTAAAGTATAACCATAATATAATGACTTTGGCCTAAAATGGGCTGTTTAGAATTTGAAGAATTTTATCACTCGGAAAGCGTTTTCAAGGCTCGAGCTTCTTTGTTCCTGAACGAAAACGTCGTTCCGGACAACTTTCGTGTTTTAACTTTTTGATGAATCGGACCAGAAGGGTGACTTTCAAAAAGTCAGAATGCAAAACAGTATGGTTTAGGCAGTTTCGGCGTTTTGGTTTCGCTAACTTCTTATGGCCATAACTTTTGACTCGGGTACTCGTTTTGGGTGATTCAAATTGCTATGTTTTCCTTGTTAAGTCTTCTTTAACAGTAAGTAAGTGTAAAATATCATAGTTGTACTATTTTGGTCGTGATTCTCCATAAAAGTCACTAGTTTACTTGTTTAAAGATCATAAGTTAACATATGTATATCATAACTTGTTTTACTCATTTTTATACATCATGGACATGATAACAAGACAATATATAGAATGAATGATAGGTAAATAGCATGAATATGATATTTAAGCAAGGAAGTGTATTAGAGTTTGCTTACAACTTGTGAAGAAACTAACTAGAACCAAGATCAAAACTAAGAATCACTACTTAATCTTTCAAATATTTTCCAACCATAGCCAAGCTTCCATATCAAAAACCCTATCTTATAATCCCTTGATAAACACTAATCTACCACAAAAACAAGCCTTAGTAAAAATCTTCACTAAGAACACTTGAAAATTTGATGAGTTTTTGTGGTGTTTTATGGTGATTTTATGGTTGAAAGGTGTTAAGGATCATGCAAGGAACTTAAACCTTCAACTCTAATGGAATGAACTAGCTAAATCATGATCAAAATGGTAAGTTATGGTTGTTTTGGGTCGTTGGTATTGAGAGAAATGGAAGAGAGTGAGTCTTGATCTTATAAGGAAATGAGGAGGTTAGTTATGTTGACTTGTCAACACTTGGTCACCAAGTATAACACATGTTCACATCTTAAGGCTTAAAGCATGGGATCAAGCCACCTATGGGCTGAATTCCCCCCCCCCCTAAGTCGGTTCAAGGTGGATAAGGAGGAGTGAGTTGGCTTGTGATGATATTATCCTAGTTATTGAGTTAGTTTTGGTTCCGTAAAATGCTAACCGTAAATGGTTAAGCCACGAAACGTAAAACCGGGTATCGTAAAAATACGAAACTTGAAAGAATGGTTAAACATGTCATTATACTCCATAATAAAATATAAAATGAGTGGTAGGTTCCATTGGGGTGGTAAAACCCTGCTAAAACTGGAAACACGGGTCTAAAACGCGTAATACGTAAAATGTACGAATATTGCGTAAAATTGAGAAAAGTAAAATGTTACTTTTCTAATAGGTTATAAATGATTTAAAATGACTTATAATGTCTAGACTGGGCTCAGTCTAGTGTCGGTTAGTATTAAATGTCTTATAGACATCAAACCGTAAGCCTAAAAATCAAGGAATGACTTATAAAATCAAGGAATGATTTTTGGTCAAAGGAGGAGGGAAAAATATGTTGACTTTTTCTAATAAGTTGAAAACTCAAATAGTCTTAGAAATGCGGTGCAGGTATAGGCTAAGGTTACGGCTGAGTAAAAACGCTTAAAAACTGAAAATTCCAGTTTTTCACGGCCGAAGCTTATTTTGGTCATGTTTTTCTCAGTCACGATTAATTCTCAAATAAATCATGAGTGTGTCAAACATTTTTCTGATGCGGGGTCACTTTACGCGGTCGAGTTTCGTTGTGCGTAGAATTTCTGAATGACGTTTTACCCTAAAACGTGTAATTCCTTAATAACTTTCACGAAAATGAGCTTATGAAAGTTAAACTTTTAATTTGCCATGGAAATAATTTATCACTCGAGGCCAAGAAACAAAAATCAAGTTTCAGGAAAATTTCGGGAAAAATGAATAGTAAAGTGAATAGTGAAATTTTCCGGGAATAGTAATTAACCTGAAATTGCTAATTGTTACAGTCTCTACCCCTTACGGGGAACTTCGTCCCGAAGTTCTATGTGTGTTATATGTTGGAGTGGTGTTGATGAAAAGGTGTGGTTACTTATGCGGACTAAAGTCTGGGATTACCAGTGATGCAGTTTGATTTGTCGTTTCAGTGTATGGTGTATGATGAGGTTTACTTTTATGTAGGTAGGATAATAGTGATTAATAGAGATTCATATAATATTCGAAGATCAAAGGAAATTGATATAGCAGTCGAATATTAATAGGAATTGATATAGTAGTTGTATGTCAATGGAAATTGGGATATTAGTTGCAATCATAGTCTAGTAGGTAATCTGTTATTGTACCTAGTGTTTATTGACTTCATACTTATGTTATTTCGGATACAAATAAGCCCACTTGTTTATAATTCTTTATTTACATAGAGAGGCATCCCAAACAATGTAAGTACAGGAATATAAACTTATGCTTCGGTGATTTACAATTTCATTATTTAAATGAAGAGGCATCCCAATCCATTCAAATAATTATAAATCATACTACTTAAGAATTCCCAACCCAACATTCATACTTAGCCGGTGAGTTACAAGGTAGTGTATTACGAGATGATACTGGTGTAGCAAAAGTACAAGATGAATATTCAATCTTGTAAAGCTGATAAGGGTGCTTGTGGTGCAACTAAGGATGATTTGAGCTTTAAAAGTGCATCAAGATCTGTTAATGAGCTTGTGTTTGTAACGGTTGTGAAGATAATGATGTGATATGTTGATGAACAAAAGTGTGTAGTGTATGCTTAACATTAATACTCTTAGGTATAGATGTTGAGTTTGTTTTGAAAATCTTAAGAGATTTTAAAGGTTTATGATGGAATGGTATCCTTAGGACCTAAACAGGATAGTACTTCTACAGGATGAAGAGAATAATTGATAACTGTCCCAAGATAGTAGTTTGGATTATCTCATAAATGAAAACTTTCAAGAATGAAATTAGGTAGTACAAATAAGGTGTTAAGATCTTGCTGAGTGGTAAGGCACTATCGTGTCTCTAGATCGTTTTAATGTATTATGGTGGTTTATCGAGTTCAAGTAGGAAATCAACCTAAACATAACCCTAGTACAACTATTCTCAGTATTTGAAAATTTTAAGTCGAATATAGTTAGTCAGACTATATTCCACTGTCCCTAGGTTAAATATAGGTGACTAGTCTATATTTAGCCAAGGTTCGATAAAATTTTCAAATACCTAAATTAGGTATACTTTTGATATGTCCGTTGCTTTCGGGAAACTGTCCACTAAACAAAGGCGATGTCAAACCCTTCAATTGCAAGTCCCGGCCATACAAGACTTGTAACGTATGTTTTCATATTCCATTGCATAGAAGATAGTACGGGTAGGTACGTGTGGAAAGGAAGTTTTAAGTAGTTCTAAAATAGAACATACTTGGCCAGGATCACGAATTTTTAATAATGAAGGTTTCATAAGAAAACTTTGATGAATGTAGAGCTAAACTTCAGCTTTTGTAGGTGATGGATTTGTTTGTCCTTTAAAAATCTCATATTTCTATTTAGAAATTGATAGATTGTGATGGGTTTTTGATGTCATATGAAATGATATTGATGATGTGATGGAATGATTCTAGAGACCATTGCGCAAAACACAATGTCTCGGAAGTAGGTTAGACCATTGTGTAATTCATAATGTCTCGGAAGTAGGTTAGACCATTGTGCAATTCACAATGTCTCGGAAGTAGGTTAGACCATTGTGCAATTCACAATGTCTGGGAAGTAGGTTAAACCATTGTGTGACTCAAAACATTTGAGAAATGATTAAGACCATTGTATAATACAATGTCTTGGAAAATAGGAAAGACCATTGCAATCAGTTACAATGTCTTGGACATAAAATGTTGGAGTAGGAACATGATTGGGAGAATCTGGTTGTGTCGTAATGCCCTAGAATAGGCATACGCAGATATGTTTAGTCCATTGTTTAGATAAATGATTGAAAATAAACCGAGTTTATATATCAATATACTAATATGTTCATGTAGTATAAAATGCTTACGGGGAAATGCTCAATTATGTTTAGGGTACATATATTAATATGCAATTATGTTTGTGTAGCATAAAAATGTCTACGGGGAAATGCTCAAAATGGGTATATATGAATATACTAATATGTTTGTGTAACATAACATGCTTACTAAGTACATAATCGTCTGGAGGATGGAAGACACAAAGAGCGGAAGGCTATAAAAATGTTTTTGCTTGTATGTGTGGTTATAGTTTAGGTCTCAATTAGACCCGTTTCTCTATAACCATGGCTCTGGTACCAATCTGTAACACCCCCAATTCATGGATGCAGCGGAATTCAAACTGGGTGTTACTCGACGGCACAATAGTCACAATAATAGAAAACGAACTCTAATGGAGTCGTTTTAAAAGATTTATCATTCAAATTATATAAATATCAGAGATTACAAAATGAGGTCCCAGATGGTTCCATGTTTACAATTTACATTAAATAAGTTTTTGAATGATAATAAAATTTATAGCCCTCTTGAGTATCCGTGCCCTTCCGTGCCATCCTTGATCGTCATGAACCTGAAATACATGCTTGAGAGGTCAACACAAAGGTTGAGTGATATTCATAGAGTTTGTTTAATGTTTGAACACAATGTGTTGGTAGTTAAATCATTGAACACAATAATCGTAGTATTTGTAGTTAAATCGTTTGAACACAATAATCGTAGTGTTTGTAGTTAAATCGTTTGAACACAATAATCGTAGTGTGAGTTATAGACTCACACTCATAGTTAGAAAACAAAGATGGGCTACGTTGTTATATGCCCGGAAAGGTTATTAATTCACTAAGCTTATGACACCAAAACGTTAATGTGTACCAATATCGATCGGCAGATTTATCCCGGTAGGTACTTTGCCGTCATACCTAATGTCTCAAATATTAATGCATTTGTTTGAACTTAGTCAAAACAAATGGGATTCGTCAATCCCAATAGGCCTATTCACAATATTCGCGCTCACTTGCAAGTAACCCTCGCAAGTGATTAAATGGTTCATAATAAGGGATCTTGGTTTGGCAAGGATGTTACTTAGTGATAATAAAACATAGTCGAATAGCATACAGTAGAAAGCATTGTGTTCGAGTAGAAAAATAATAGCATGTATTCCCCCCAAGGGTTTGTAAAACATTGAAGTAATGTAAAGTGGGGCTATGAACTCACCTTGAGTTGGATGATGTAAAATGAGAATGATGGATATGCCGTAAGAACTTCTACGAGCAACCTAGAATAATCGTTGCAACTTAGGTTTGGAATAATGTCTAAGGAAACATAAACATGCCAAAATATATCTTGCACTTAGTCCATGATGTGGTATGATGTATAGTGTAAGTCTTTGAAAAGAAATGATTCATGAAACATGTATAGTTTATATATCGTTTACTACCGTTCGGGCCGACATAATTCAGAAGTCATGTTAGTAAACGTTCGAGGAGCCAGGACACTTTAATTCGTAAATCCACAACTCAATCTCGACGGCTTACGTAATGAACTCCTCACATGAGGCTCCCTACTATTGTAGTAGTTGATAAAGTATATATATATATATAAGTTTTGATCCGAAAAGTTACATGTCCGATATTTGAATAAACTTAGGAAAGTTTATGATTACATGAAGATTGTTATTAAGGGTAGTTTCATAAGTCTTGTATGACCATTTTCTCTTTGTAATATCTCATGGTTCCTTTTTAAGTGAAGTAGATCCAAATTGCTTGTTCAAATTATCGCCAATTCCTTGTTTCATGTTTACGCCTAAGTAAGCTTACATGGTCATTTCGTCATGGCCTAGCCATGACCTTTGGTCCTTGTTCCAAGGTCATGAGACACAACCTTGGCTCTAGCCATGGTGGTGGTCTTGATTATAGGTCATAAGACCTCTTGTTCCTTTTAAAGTATAACCATAATATAATGACTTTGGCCTAAAATGGGCTGTTTAGAATTTGAAGAATTTTATCACTCGGAAAGCGTTTTCAAGGCTCGAGCTTCTTTGTTCCTGAACGAAAACGTCGTTCCGGACAACTTTCGTGTTTTAACTTTTTGATGAATCGGACCAGAAGGGTGACTTTCAAAAAGTCAGAATGCAAAACAGTATGGTTTAGGCAGTTTCGGCGTTTTGGTTTCGCTAACTTCTTATGGCCATAACTCTTGACTCGGGTACTCGTTTTGGGTGATTCAAATTGCTATGTTTTCCTTGTTAAGTCTTCTTTAACAGTAAGTAAGTGTCAAATATCATAGTTGTACTATTTTGGTCGTGATTCTCCATAAAAGTCACTAGTTTACTTGTTTAAAGATCATAAGTTAACATATGTATATCATAACTTGTTTTACTCATTTTTATACATCACGGACATGATAACAAGACAATATATAGCATGAATGATAGGTAAATAGCATGAATATGATATTTAAGCAAGGAAGTGTATTAGAGTTTGCTTACAACTTGTGAAGAAACTAACTAGAACCAAGATCAAAACTAAGAATCACTACTTAATCTTTCAAATATTTTCCAACCATAGCCAAGCTTCCATATCAAAAACCCTATCTTATAATCCCTTGATAAACACTAATCTACCACAAAAACAAGCCTTAGTAAAATCTTCACTAAGAACACTTGAAAATTTGATGAGTTTTTGTGGTGTTTTATGGTGATTTTATGGTTGAAAGGTGTTAAGGATCATGCAAGGAACTTAAACCTTCAACTCTAATGGAATGAACCAGCTAAATCATGATCAAAATGGTAAGTTATGGTTGTTTTGGGTCGTTGGTATTGAGAGAAATGGAAGAGAGTGAGTCTTGATCTTATAAGGAAATGAGGAGGTTAGTTATGTTGACTTGTCAACACTTGGTCACCAAGTATAACACATGTTCACATCTTAAGGCTTAAAGCATGGGATCAAGCCACCTATGGGCTGAATTCCCCCCCCCCCCCTAAGTCGGTTCAAGGTGGATAAGGAGGAGTGAGTTGGCTTGTGATGATATTATCCTAGTTATTGAGTTAGTTTTGGTTCCGTAAAATGCTAACCGTAAATGGTTAAGCCACGAAACGTAAAACCGGGTATCGTAAAAATACGAAACTTGGAAGAATGGTTAAACATGTCATTATACTCCATAATAAAATATAAAATGAGTGGTAGGTTCCATTGGGGTGGTAAAACCCTGCTAAAACTGGAAACACGGGTCTAAAACGCGTAATACGTAAAATGTACGAATATTGCGTAAAATTGAGAAAAGTAAAATGTTACTTTTCTAATAGGTTATAAATGATTTAAAATGACTTATAATGTCTAGACTGGGCTCAGTCTAGTGTCGGTTAGTATTAAATGTCTTATAGACATCAAACCGTAAGCCTAAAAATCAAGGAATGACTTATAAAATCAAGGAATGATTTTTGGTCAAAGGAGGAGGGAAAAATATGTTGACTTTTTCTAATAAGTTGAAAACTCAAATAGTCTTAGAAATGCGGTGCAGGTATAGGCTAAGGTTACGGCTGAGTAAAAACGCTTAAAAACTGAAAATTCCAGTTTTTCACGGCCGAAGCTTATTTTGGTCATGTTTTTCTCAGTCACGATTAATTCTCAAATAAATCATGAGTGTGTCAAACATTTTTCTGATGCGGGGTCACTTTACGCGGTCGAGTTTCGTTGTGCGTAGAATTTCTGAATGACGTTTTACCCTAAAACGTGTAATTCCTTAATAACTTTCACGAAAATGAGCTTATGAAAGTTAAACTTTTAATTTGCCATGGAAATGATTTATCACCCGAGGCCAAGAAACAAAAATCAAGTTTCAGGAAAATTTCGGGAAAAATGAATAGTAAAGTGAATAGTGAAATTTTCCGGGAATAGTAATTAACCTGAAATTGCTAATTGTTACAATGCCTGTAAAAGTGCACCTTATGCAGGCTCCTTGCACTGTTCACCTCGATAGTTGTGAAAAACTTGGGAAAATAGAGTGGTGGCATTTAATGCGGATCCCAAAACGGTTATTCATTTTGATTTTCAAAATTCCTATCCAATGGTATTCCTCACCCTCTATAAATAACCCTTTCCAAACACACAAAACACACACACAAAAATTTCTTAAAGAAACTCTCCAAAAATTTTCCTGGTTAAGAATTTATAGAATTTTGCAACAAGAAATCCTTCCTGTTTGTAAACATCTTGATAACAATATCACCCATTTCACAGAAAACGAGTTGGATTCAACTTGTGGATCATCTGGTGTGATATTCTGCCATTCAAGTTTTTTTAAAAACCTTTTCTTAACCTAAAAATGGCAGAGGACCAAGGAATCAAGGTTGCACCTCAATGGGCAAAATTGACTCTGGCTGATGTGCAATTCAAAACCAACAATGTTGTAGGCAATTTTAACCACCCAACCAATGTCCCTGCCTACAAGGAAATCATGAAGTTTTTGTATAACTGCCCTTTGAAAACTGCCTTCACCTCAACACCATACTTTCAGTACCATCATCTCCTCAGGGAGTTTTGGTGTACTGCTCAGGCCCATGACCCGACACCCAGTGCTGATGAGAACGAACTCAGGCCCCTCAAAGAGTTTCTCATCAGTTTCTCTATTTTAGATGGGAAAAGAAAATTTGTCCTGGATTTCAAAACTTTTTGCTCTGCAACAGGACTTGATTATAACAATGGAAAATATGTTGCACACCCTGACCCAAATGATGTTAAATCAGGGTTAGAAAAAATTGCTTTGGATCCAAAATATTTGGACAAAACCCTTGTCACTAAGAGCTCTTTTCCCATGGCTTGGAAGATCCTGTTCACTTTTGTGATTCAGGTTCTCGGTGGGAACCATTCATCCACTGAGCAGATTAACTCTGTTCAGATGATGATGGCTTACTGCCTCATGACAGGGGTCACTATCGACATTGGAGAGATCATTTATGGTGATCTTGTAACCAAGCTACTGAATAAGACTAGGTTACACTATGTGTCGTACCCTAGGTTTATCTCATGTGCTCTTCAAAGGTTACTGGGTTGTGACTACACTCAGGATGAACATTTAAGCTCTTTACCAGCCATCTTGAGTTCTTCAAAATTTTCAAAGGACCCATCCTCAATCTCTAACATCGAATTGACGGCCCATATGGTTGCCATAAACAACCGGAGGGACTCAGTGTACCCACCTTCCCCTCCTAAGAGGATAGGGAAATCTCAGTCTGTGCCAAAAACCAAACCAAAAGCACAGGGCCCTGGGGCTTCAGGGACACAGGCTTCTAAGCCAAAAAGAAAACCCAAGCCTAAAACAGCCACCCATGACCAGGTTTCACCACCCTCAAGGACAACGAAGGGCACTGATAAATCACAGTCAGTGTTCTTGGTCCACACTACTACTCCCCAAGATCCAGAGGGAAACATACAACCCGCTGGTAGGGGAGCGCCTTTCACTTTTCCCGCTAACGTCTCTGGTACATCACAACCAGGGTCTCAGGGAGTGGCGGCCCCTATATCTTGGACAGACCAGCACCAGTCTGTTGGAACGGGGGGCCTCAACATTTCACTGATTTCTAATGATGCCACTGAAGAACACACGTCAGTGTCTGAAGGAGTCATAGAGGACAAAGACTCAGGGGGATTGAAACCACCCGCTGATATGGAACCTTCACCCCCTCACGGAGTTGCCCATAATTCACAAACTGATTCTGAGGACCAGGCAGACAAATCCCAGTCTGCTGGATTAGAGGGGCCAGGGAGTGACCATAACCAAGGCAAGTCTTCGCATGAAGAGGAGCCGGCTAACCTTGTTTTGCAAATAGATTCTATGGCCACCTTTCAGGCTGTTCTTGACTCTGATGATGATGATGAGAGCAAAGCCAGTGAGGAAGAAGTTTATGAAGCTGGTGATGATATGGAGACTGATGCCAATGCCACTGAACAATCCCATCAGTCTCCCTTTGATCCACAAGAGGAAGAAACCAAATCTCAGGAGGATGAACCTGAGACTTCCTCTCCTGAAATACTGGCCAAGTATGATGATTCTGTGCCTCTCACTGAGAGAAAATTGATGAAGTTCTTGGGAAAAGCCTGCAACATTATCTACAGAGGGATTACTGATGATGTGTTCGACATGCACACTGAGCAAGCCGATCACTATTTCAACCTTAAAAATTCTGTTGAAGCTTTTCATGATAATACCTTGGAACAACAGGCTGATGTTACATTCTCACTGAAAACTATTGATGGTCTCCTCAACAAGGTCAATGACTCGCTCAGCCAACTCACCAAGAGCGTTTCCACCATTCAAGAGTCTGTCAAAGATGACCCAGAACTCAACAAGCAAATCCTTCAGGCTGCTCAGACCTACCAGCAGAACTCTACTCAATTTACTGAGCTGGTAGATTTGCTAAAGTCTGCCAATCTTCAGGGTCTTCCATCTTCAGTGACTTCCATCTTCTCATCATTGAATCTCATGGAGAAAAACTTGGCTGCTTGGGCTAAGTCTTCCAACTCCTTGGCCTGGAATCTTGGGCCAAGGATGTCTGCCATTGAAACCTCTCAGGCTTCCCTGGATGCCAAAGTATCCACCATTCAGAAGGATACTGCTGACATCAAGAACATGCTCTCTGAACTTTACCATGCTTTCAAAGGTCCTTCAGTGGTGCCACCAACTCTTGCTCTCACTAGTGCTGCATCAACAGTTGAGGGGAAGAGATCCACTGAAGTTCCACCTACTGGAGTCCCTGAAACTTCCACCAGTAAACCTTCCTCTCAGGCTGAGGGGGAGCACATAGCTGAAGCCACTCCAATCTCCTCTTTTCAGTCTCCTGATACAACCGCTCAACCATCAAACCAGGCAGATAAGGGCAAAGGCATTCTTACTGTTGTGTCTGAACCCACTACAACACTGGCAGCTGCCTCCTCAGTCATAAGACCAGACCCTGATGCACCTGTCAGGGTTCCCTTTCAGATAAACAGAGTAACATATTTGATGACTGAGGATGAAATCCAAGCTCACATTGCTAAAGTGGAGAGACTGAAGAAAGTAGCCTTGGAAGAACAAGCAAGCAAGGCTACTCTTATTGAAGTGGTTAATGAGGAAGCCACAGCTATTGGGTTGAAGCCTCAGGACCTTGCACACAAGGAAGGTGGTGAAAAGTTTAAAAAGGCTCAGGATGCTGCCTTGATGGCTCTGAAAGAAAAGAGGGATGCCAGACTGAAGAAAGCTGCTGCAGTCAGGCAACAAAACATTGAGAAATACACCTGGATCATGACATAAAGACTGAACCCTGAAACTATCTCTGATGTCAAGATTCACCAGAACTCCAAACCAGCTATTCTCAGTGTCTACAGAGGTCAGGACAAACGACATTATGAAGTTCATGATCCCTTCAAGTTTGCTGACTTTGGGATCAGTGAGCTTGATGAGCTAGGTCCAATTATCGCTAAAAAGAGCAATGTCGTTGTCCCGAGCCTACTAAAGTCCCTCAGAATTAGGTATGATCAGCTGGCCAAAAAGCATGAGGAACTTGGCATTCCCTCACTGCTCCCAGCATCAGTACCTGCCATTCAGGCTCCTCCTGCTCAGTCCTCTAAAAGGAAAAGAAAGAAGATAGAGACTGAACCTGAAATCAGTGCTCCTGGCCTAAACTGCAACAGAGCCCTCCTTGAAGGAGTTACATTTGTGAACAACATGGTCATAAAGCAACCTGAGAGAGGTCTTTTCTTCACAGATGAGTATGGAGATCCAGCCTTCCAAAGATGGGCTGATATTGATCTGTCAGGAATCAAGGCAATGACAGGGTACTTCTTTATGGCCAATCCCATCAAGAATGAGGCCAATGCAAGGTTCTGTCATGACCTGAAGATCAAAATCCAAGAGCATCCTGAAAGACACTTACTGAAGTCAAAAAGAGCCAAACTTGAAGCCATGGGTCTAAAGCTCTGAAGCCTGAGCATATCTGCAACAACAACAACTATCTTTTATTTACTTTGTTCTGTTTAGGATTGCAATATCTATGAATAATATTGATGTTTTGTTTAATATTCAGTGTCCTAAACATTACTTAGTAATTCAGTCTGAGAGATGATATCTTTATTATCTCTCACTGAACCTTGAAACACTCAGGCTATTTGTATATCCAAATAGGGGGAGACTGTTGGGTATGTTAAAACCCAAACTCCTTAATCTAGGATTTGAACATAAAATATCCTAAGTGTTTGATAACCGAGAACACCAAACAAGTCACTGAACACATAGTCTTTCAGTGAGTCATCCTCAAGATGCTCAAGGCGAATCTATGAAGAAAGGTTCATCATTCAGTGAGGTGGTTCTCAGTGAATGATACCTGAGCCAAAGAAGAAGATGATGGATTCAGTAAGCGATGACAATAGCTCACTAAGTCCCATGACTCCTCACCAACTAAGAACACTGAGTGAACAAAGACTGAAGATACCAAGACTGAAGAATAGGTGGGACTAGGCGGGAAAGTTTGAACAGTTTCACAAAAGTGCTTTATCACTTTAAAGTCAAACTTTCCTTAAATGGTTAAATTCAGTCTGCCATTAGAAAGTTCCTTTTTGGCCTTAACCCAATGAAGGTAGCTTTGCCAGAGAATAAAATCTATCAAGATTTTATCCTAGGATGTCTTGTGTCCCTTGGGTAACTTAGTGGTTCTTACTTGTGTATAAATAGAGAATAAGTGGGAGAGGTAAAAATTACGTTTGTGCACTTAATGCTTAGACATTCACAAACCAAATCTTTACTCTCTCCAAAGAACAACACAATCCCTGAGATTGCTCAGTCGGATCTTAGTTGTCACTCGAACCTAGTTCGAGTTTAGTGAGGAGTATACCATACTTGTAATTTCAATCCCAAGTGTTGTTCCGCAAACACTTGGGTATAATTCTTTTGATTAATTTCTAATAAAGAATTAAACGTTGAAAACTTTGTGTCTTATCTTTTACGTTTATTTACTTTTGATAATTAATCATTACTTCGCTACATCATGGAACTTGGTTAGATTAACTTTGTAGTTAACCATAACCAAGTAAAAGGGTCCAACATGTTAGCATTGGATTATAATAGTGTATAGACCCAGCTGTATTGCTATTTATTGATACGTATGTATCTCATTAATCATAACGAATATTCGGTTTACATGGTATCAGTAAGGTGCCAATCCACTAAACCCTAACATCTTTTGCCAACCTTTCTTCCCTCTACAAACCCTAAAACCCTTCCATCACCATTATAATGACAAACGGTAATCCACCACCACTACCTCCTACCCTCACATTAATTGAGAAACTTTATGCTGTCAACAACCTCAACAGCGTCACCCAGTCAAACTCAACATCGATGAGTTAAATTACTCATCATGGTGCTACTTTTTCAAGATTCATTGCAACAATTTTGGTGTCCTAAAGCACATTGAAGGTGAAACTACTGTCTCTACACCCGTTCCACCCATGGAAGAATGGCTTACTGCTGATTCAATAGTGAAGTCGTGGATCATTTTAACCCTAGCTCCCGCCCTACAAGGACGTCTAATCAAAGCAAATCCTCCCACGGCTAAAACGGCCTGGGAACTCGTTAAGAAAATCTTTCTTGATAACAAACGTACACGTACCGTCGCTTTAAAAGGTGAGTTGTGTCATTCAAACGGGTGAATTTAGTGCCGATGCGTATTTTCGAATGATCGAATCTATTGTTACTCTACTTAATGATCTTGGTTCATCCATGACGGATAATGATATTATCACTTATGCCATTAATGGGCTAAGTGAAAAGTTCGCATATCTTGCTACTATAATCGCTCACAAAGACCCATTCCCTAACCTTGACACTATGCGTTCCATGGTGATCACCAAGGAAATGTGCCTCAATTCAAAGCCTCAAATAGTGCCCATCAACAACACCCCTTCAGCTCCTCAGGTACTTTTGACCGAAACCAATAACCCTCGTATACAAGATTCACGTGCCAATAGGGAATCTCACACCAACACACGACCCTTTGAACCCCAGTTATGCCATAACTTTGATCGTGGTTTTTGTTGTTAGGGTACCAGTTTTTGTTTTTTACCCGACTCGAGTTCAACAGTTAACCATCGTGGGAATAGCAATAATACTACTAGGAACTGTCGCTCATATGCTTCATCAGGTAATCCACGCATCACTAATTCTCAAAGTAGTGTAAATAATGGACTTAGCTTAGTGGGCCAACAATAGTTACTTGCTTTACTCCAGGTCCATAACACTTTATTATCTCAATATGGGTTAATACCCACAACAGGCCATCCTTTGTTACCTGGTTCTTCACTGTTGGGCTCAAGGCCCAATTATCCGCCTGGTTTTGCTAATGTCTAGCAGCCTACTCACAACCTTGCTCCTCAACAACATGCATTATATACTACAGCAATCCAAGGTTCAGCTCAACAGTCTCACTTACCAAGTTAGGAAACGTTACTGCCACAAGCCTTTAATGCCATGACACTCCAAGATCATACCAATGCCAATTGGAACATGGACACCTATGCGTCCTCTCATCTTAATTCTTCTGCCGATAATCTTAGTACTATTTGTAATTCATGCATTTATCCGTCTGTCCTTGTTGGTGATGGGAAATCAATGATGGTCACCAACACGGGCCATAGCACTTTACCCATGCCACACCGTACCCTTCACTTAAATAATGTCCTTATTACATGTAATATTGTTAAAAATTTAATTTCGGTACATTAGTTTTTTCGTGATAATAAATGTACCATTGAGTTTGATGAGTTTGGTTTTTCTGTGAAGGATTTCTAGACCCGTCAAATTCTACTCTGATGTGATAGCACGGGTGATTTATATCCGGTTACATCTCCATCCACCCCTAAAGCTTTTCTGGTCAGTCAGCATACATGGCACCAACGTCTTGGTCATCTGAGAAGTGACGTTTTATGTTCTTTAGTTTCTAATAATTTCATTTCATGTCGTAAGACTAAGTCTCCCATGCTTTGTCATGCTTGTCAGCTTGGCAAGCACGTGCGACTTCCTTTTTTTGCTTTCTGAGACAGTTGTTAAGTCTCCTTTTGACGTTATTCATTCGGATTTGTGGACTTCTCCACTTACGAGTATTTCGGGTATTAAATATTATGTTTTGTTCTTAGATCATTTCTCGCATTATTTATAGATGTATCCATTACGAAATAAGTCTGATGCATTATCTAAAATTATTCATTTCCGTGTTTTTGTTAAGAACCAATTTAATTGTGACATTAAGTCTTTGCAATGTGATCATGGGGGTGAGTTTGACAACAATGCCTTACACAAATTATTTGCCTCTAATGGTATTACTATTCGTTTCTCTTGTCCAAAAACATCACAACAAAATGGAAAATCTGAGCAAATGATTCGTACTATTAACAACTTCATATGAACACTTTTGTTTCAAGCCCCCTTACCACCCACCCTTTGGGTTGAAGCCCTTCACATGGCCACCTATCTTTTAAACATTTTACCTTCAACCACCATCAACAATGAGATTCCTTACACTCGCCTGTTTAAAACAACGCCTACTTATACGGATCTTTGTATCTTTGGTTGTCTTTGCTAGCCACATGCACACACCACTCATAAACTTAAGCGATGAGCGACTCCCTCTATTTTTCTTGGGTATCCAACCAATCATCGAGGGTATAGGTGTCTATATTTCAACACTAACGAAAATATACTCTCTCGCCACGTTACCTTTGATGAGACGATATTTCCTTACGGGTCTATGACTCCCACTACCTCTCCGTCTTACACATTTCTTGACTCATCACCAAACTTAATGGATGAGGATCTTCTCATGTTTATTTGAACATGAGAGGTAATGTTGTGCTTTTGTGATTGTACATTTGAATTAAAATAATGTTGTGCTTGTATTGCAATAATGACAATGTACAATCACAAAAGCAAAACATTACCTCTCATGTTAAAATGAATATGAGAGGATCCTCATCCAAACTCAATACAACAACAACTACTTACTAAACACCTAAATCATCCCATGCCTACTGTTCCTATTTCCCATCCCACTCTTGTTACTTAACTCACTACCATAAGCTACCCATCAACTGCACCTCCAATTCATAGCCCAACTATTCCTATACCAAGTCCACCACACCATCCTCCTACCCATAGCCCACCTATTGCCTTGCAGCCTAGTAATGCTCGTGGCCCATTACCAGCTTCAACCCAACCTACACCTACTATTCCTCTGAATCCTAAACGCAATCCCGTCTCGACTCACCCTATGGTCACTCGCTTCCGTGTTGGTTCTAACCGTCCTACTCAACGTTTTACTTTAAATATGTCCACCATTTCACCACTTCCATAGTCTTACACCCATGCATTTAATGACCCCAATTGTTATAGTGATGTGCTTGATGAATATAATGCATTGATTAAAAAAATACTTGGACTCTTGTACCTAAGCCACCGGACGCGAACATCGTTCTTTCTATGTTGCTTTTTTGGCATAAGCATAATGAAGATGGTAGTCTTAATCGCTACAAGGCTCGTCTTATGGTAAATGGCAGCACTCAACTTGTAGGTAATGATGTTGATGAGACATTTAGTTTGGTCGTCAAACCGGCTACTATCCGTACTGTACTTGGTCTTGCTGTTTCTCGACATTGGCCGGTTCATCAGCTTGATGTCAAGAATGCATTTTTGCATGGATCTTTATCTGAGACTGTCTATATGCATCAGCCTCCTGGTTTTTGGGATCCTCAGCATCCTGATCATGTTTATCTTTTGCAGTGATCACTTTATGGGCTTAAACAAACCCCTCAGGCTTGGTTTTAGAGGTTTGCAGCTTATGCTGCAAGGGTTGGTTTTCATCATAGTCGTTGTGATTCTTCACTCTTCATTTACAGATAGGGGACTGATACAACTTATTTACTCTTATATGTTGATGATATTGTCTTGACTGCATCCTTAACAGTTTTTCTTAAGCATGTTATAGCTTCTTTTCATCAGGAGTTCTCCATGACCGATCTTGGCTCACTTAATTATTTTTGGGCATTTCTGTGACTTGCAATACTTCTTGGATGTTTCTCTCTCAACAGAAGTATGCTACTGAGGTGCTTGAGCGTGCTGGTATGCTTACTTGTAATCCGTCTAGTACTCTTGTTGACACGGATTCCAAGCTTGCCGTTGATGGTGATACTGTTTCTGATCCTACATTATATTGCAGTCTTGCAGGTGCTCTCTAGTATCTTACCTTTACCGGGCCAGATATATCTTATGCTGTTCAGCAGGTTTGTCTTTTTATGCATGATCCTAGGGAGCCACATTTGTCTGCTCTCAAGCGGATACTACGTTATGTTCGGGGCACATCAGATTATGGATTACAGCTTTATTCGTCTTCAACATCATCGTTGGTTGCTTATTTAGATGATGATTGGGCGGGCTGCCATACTATACGTAGGTCTACCTCTGGTTATTGTGTTTTTTTTTTGGGTAATAACCTTTTATCATGGTCCTCTAAGCGTCAAATTACGCTTTCTCGATCTAGTGCTGAAGTTGAATATCGTGGGGTTGCCAATGCTGTTGCTGAACCTTGCTGGTTACGCAACTTGTTACGTGAGCTTCATTCTCCACTGTCTATTGTACGCTAGTTTATTGTGATAATGCCAGTGTTGTCCATCTTTCCTCTAATCATGTGCAGCATCAACGCACGAAACATATTGAAATTGACATTCACTTTGTTCATGATTTAGTGGCTACTGGCCATGTTCGTGTTCTACATGTTCCCTCCAGATATCAGTATGCAGACATGTTCACCGAAGGCTTGCCAACTGCTTTGTTTGATGAGTTTTGCTCCAGCTTGAGCTTTCGTTCCTCTCTCGCTCAAACTGCGGGGTGCTGTTAGCGGGTTTATGTTTATGGGCTTTTAATATAGTGTTAGCATTGGATTATAATAGTGTATAGCTAGGCCCAGTTGTATTGTTATTTATTAATACTTATTGATACGTATGTATATCACTAGTTATAATGTCAGCGCACGCGCAAGTTTTTTTTTTAAAGTTTTTTGAATGATATATTTTTATTTATTTAAAAACAAACAATTTAATCTTTGTTTTGTTTGATATATGAGTTTTAATTATAGTTTTTTTTATTATTAAAGATAATTATTTAAAAAGTTTAATCCTATTGTTAGTTGCATCTTATATTTTTTGTATTTATCTTCTACTTCTGTAGTATATCACTAAACGAATTTATAAATTTATAAATTAAAAAATAATAATTAAAATGTTACCTAATAAGGAAATAATTTTTTTTTTAAATATTCATTTGAGGTTTTGTTTTATTATATAAAAGATTACTCATAATGAATATTCAGTTTACAGTATTTACGAAAAACTAAACATAACTATATACACCCTTTTTTTTTACCATGTGCAGTTCGGAAAAAAATATGATTTTTTACAAGACTAAACACTAAGTCGTGAAAATTCATGGGAATCTAGAAACACCTAGAATTTCCCGAGACTCTCCCAGGTATGTAGAAACCATTAGTAACTTTGCTTAGAGTAGTGAACAAAATATTCTAATTTAATTAAAAAAAAAAAGAGTTTTTTATATTTTTAATTACCTATATTATAATATAACATGAATTTTTCATTTGGCTGAGAATGGTTGTGCAAATTACTCCCTTGTTTTAACACATAATTTGCATTCCTCGCCTTCATCATCTTCATTTTTTAGTCGAAAACCACTGGTATTTTATTATATCTACTTGTTTGAACTCCATATATAATTTACATTGATTAATTTATTGACTATACTACTCATACGCAACTCTATTTAAACTCCTTTCTTCAATGCATCTTTTCATACACTTTCAATCTACAATCGATTTCTTTCAATTTGTACAATATGTTTACCATGATTAGGAAAACTCGCGATATCCAGAGGGACAAGGATAAACAAGATGGTTTAACTGATGATCAACGTCGTGAAAGGTTAGTCTTTTTCTTATAACGTTAATGTATGTGGGCGCTACCGACCTTATAGAGATTATATGTACAGATCACTAAACTTATCGTTCATGACTTTTATGTTACTTAACTTATTAGAAAATACATGTTTAGGTCACTCGTATTTAGGGACGGACCCAGAATTTTCAAGAGAGTGTTGCACAAATTTTTTCATTTCATAAGTACTAAAACTCGCACTATAAACAAGTTTTAAGTTAAGGTAAAGTTGTACTATAAAGATAATAGCACAAATATCGGGGGTTGCATATACAAAAAATTACACTTTTTGAACAAAAACTACACTTCACGACCTAAAACTGGGTGTGGCCCACACCCGGCATCAATGTAAGTCCATTCCTGCTCGTATTAACACTGAAATTTTTGAATAGTAATTTATGTAAAATAGAAAAGATATATCTTTTTGATTGTGTTTTGTGATTACATAGTGACGAATGCATATATATTTATAATAAAGACGTAGCTTGATGAATAATCAATTCTAACCCTAAAGCTAATGGTCCAAAGCCCATAATTAGGCTTGGGTCAACTAAAAGTCATCTAGCAATTTAAATGTCATTTTCTGTAAGTTCGGTGATACAAATGAACAAGTAATCTCGGGGAATATTGACTTTCTGTTTAATCAAATACTGTGTTTTCTTGTAAGTTGAACTTATTAAAGTTATTTCCAATAGAGTTAACTACATTTTTGGTACTCGTGGTTTACTAGGTATAACGATTTTGGTCCAATAGTTTAAAAAGTAACGGATCTAGTCCAAGATCCGACGACTCGTAACACTTTTGGTCCAATAGTTTTAAAAAAACGTGATATGACTAAAATACCCTCGAATTTACGCACAGAATTTGCACCATTCATCCATGAGCTAACGGCCGTCAGTTCTGTTAGTTATCATGTGGCAACGTTAGTCCATTTAGCCAACAATCATTTGCATCGTTAGTCCTTTATACATTTTTGTTCGTTTTTCTTACGTTTTCATACGGTTTTGTCCGTTTTATACGTCTTCGTCCGTTTTTAGTCGTTTTTGTCCGTTTTTCTTACGTTTTCATAAATTTTGTCCGTTTTAATCCGTTTTAATCCGTTTTTGTCTGTTTTTCTTACGTTTTCATTCGGTTTTGTCCGTTTTTATACGTTTTCGTTCGTTTTTATTCGTTTTCGTCCGTTTTTCTTACGTTTTCATACTTTTTTGTCCGTTTTAACACGTTTTAATCCGTTTTTATACGTTTTTGTTCATTTTTATTACGTTTTTATACCTTTTCATACATTTTTATACGTTTTCATCTGTTTTTCTTATGTTTTCATACGTGTTTGTCCGTTTTAATCCGTTTTCGTATGTTTTTCTTACGTTTTCATACGGTTTTGTCAGCTTTTTTCTGTTTTCGTCATTTTTTTATTCGTTTTAGTCCGTTTTTCTTACGTTTTCATACGGTTTTTTCCGCTTTTTTATGTTTTCCTCCTTTTTTATTCGTTTTCGTCCGTTTTTCTTACGTTTTCATACAGTTTTTTCCGCTTTTTTATGTTTTCGTCCTTTTTTATTCGTTTTTCTTAAGTTTTCAAAAACTTTTTTTCTAAATTTTTTTAGAAAATATTTTAATTTTTTTTTCAAATGTTTTTTTTTCTAAAATTTTATAGAAAAACAATTTTTGAAAAAAAAAGTTTATAGAAAAAAATTTTCAATTATTTTTTTTAATTTTTCAAAATTTTTTTTCTAAAATATTTTTTTCAAAATTTTTAAGAAAAAAAATTTTAGAATTTTTTTTAGCGAAAATATTTTTTTGAATTTTTTTTTTCAAAAATATTGTTTTTGAATTTTTTTTCTAAAATTATTTTAGAAAAAAATTGAAAAAAAAAAGTTTTTGAAATTTTTTTTGGAAACCTTTTTTAGTGAAAATATTTTTTTGAATTTTTTTTTCTAAATTTTTTTTCGATTTTTTTTTAAATTGAAAAAAAAAGTTTTTGAAAAATAAAATTTCAAAAATATGATTATACGTAATAAAAACAGACGAAAACGTAAAAAATAGACAAAACCGTATGAAAACGTAAGAAAAATAGACGAAAACGAATAAAAACGGACAAAAACGTAAAAAAAGGGACAAAACCATATGAAAACATAAGAAAAATGGACAGAAATGTATAAAAACGGATTAAAACGGACAAAAACGTTTGAAAACGTAAGAAAAGCGGACGAAAACGAATGAAAAAGTATAAAAACAGACAAAAACGAATGAAAACGTAAGAAAAACGGACAAAAACGTAAGAAAAACGAACGAAAACAAATAAAAACAAACGAAAACGTAATAAAACGGACAAAACCGAATGAAAATGTAATAAAAAAGGACAAAAACGGACAAAAATATATGAAAACGTAAGAAAAACGGACGAAAACGTATAAAAACGGACAAAACTGATGAAAATGTAAGAAAAACGGGAAAAAATGTATAAAGGACTAACGATGCAAATAATCATTGGCTAAATGGACTAACATTGCCACATGATAATTAACAGAACTGACGTCCGTTAGCTCAGGGACGAATGGTGCAAAATTTGTGCGTAACGGTTAGGGTATTTTAGTCATATCATGTTTTTTTAACTTGTCAAACCTATGGTCAACGAAAATTGGACCAAAAGTGTTACGGGTCAACGGGTTCTGGACTAGATCCGTTACTTTTCAAACTATTGGACCAAAAGTGTTATACCTGGTAAACCACGAGGACCAAAAATGTAGTTAACTCTTTCCAATATGATCATTGTATGTTATTGTCTGTATATCATTCTTTTTATGGTTTTTACTTTTTTTTTGGGTGATTGAATAATTGTATTATAGTGTCAAAATGTAAGATGACTTGTTTGTTGTATTATATGTAATGTACTTTCATCTTGTCACTATTAGTGTATAACTGTATATAACTCAGCTTATAATGTAATTTTACAACATTCTTGCTCATGTGCTAAGTCACACAAGACATTATATTACTATACACGCCAATTATTTGCTAAAGGGGAAAGGTAGTAGTGTACGAGAAAGGAAAATGATAATGTGTCACGTTTTTATTAGGCGCAAAAAATCGTGATACTTGGTAAGTTTGAAATTAGATTTAACAAAATTCAAGCTAACTAATTAAACAAGATTTGAAGTGAGTTTGTAGGTATTAAGTTAAACTTATTGTAACCAGGGACGGAGCCAAGGGGGTGCCCCGGGTGCACGTGCATCCTATGGATTTTTTTGATATAGTGTTAATTTTTGAAAAAATTATCGATTTTTTCTAAATGTATATTAAATGCACCCGGTGCATTAAAATGTGTCTCTAGTATTATTTAGTTCGTATACTTACAAATAAAAAATAAATATAAAATTTTGTAAAAATCCAAAGATGAAACAAGTTTAATAAATTAAAGCACAAAAGCACATGAAATAGGTTTTTTAATGGAACAAGTTTATTCATCATTCTAACAATTTACAAAATCCAAAATTGAACCACACCACAAAGATGAAACAGGTTCGTAAGTCGTAACATATATCTTTCATTTTTTTTATTATGTGTTTTAAAGTTTTCATGTTTTGATTAGTTGTATGAAATCTTGACTAATTTGTTGGTTCCGTATAGTCTATCAACATCAATAAGGGCTTAGGGTAATAAAAATAAGTAAATAACTATGCAATTTCTATTACGACAAATAGGGATAACAAGTTTAAGTGATAGTCAACAATATATTAGAATATGAATAGTACCCCAATTGTGTTGTCATGAGACATTTTTATTGTTGTCATATTTACAATATATATGAAAAGTAGTGCTTAAATGAAGTTGGTTTTAGTCTTGCCTGTTGCTACCGCTACGGTTGAAAGATGTTTTTCTAAAATGAAGCTCATTATAAAACTGATTTGCGTAATCGGATAAGTGATGATTATTTTAACGGTGCTTTAACTTGTGCTATAGAGAAAGAAGAACTTATTAATATTAAAAATGAGGGTGCACGTAAGTGTTTTTTTGCTATGGGAGATCGTAGAATCACTAATTAGAATGTAATATGTTCATTTATTTATCGTTTTAATGAAATATTCGTTTTAATCCACTTTTTAACTCTATCATATTACGGTTAAAAAAATTTGTGCACCCGGTCATATTTTTTTCTGGCTCCGTCCCTGATTGTAACATGACGGTTACAATTAAACCAGATGTTTTTAGTGATGTGAAATCAAAAGAGAGAATTTTAAAAAAGAGTAAACCGAAGAAAAAAAAAATGTCTTTATAGTTTTGATGAAATCGCATGTATGGTCTAATCTTTTCGAAAGTGCTGACATAGTCTTCATGAGGAACTTTGTTCAATTATCATCATCCCTAGCATGAGAAATTCAAAACTTTAAAAATGCAAGCACATTCTCTGTTAGAGACGATAATCGCACACCATAATTCTTCAAATGGACTACACCTGCATTTTCGAAAAGATTAGACTATACATGCGATTTCATTAAACAATAAAGACAATTTTTCCAATTTTACTCTTTTTAAAAAGGGTTAAATCCACGGATTGGTCATAAACTTTTCAAAAATTTCAATTATAGGTTACAGAGTTTATAAAATACCATTATCATCATCAAAACTTTTTTGTAATGAAAAGTATTACCTATAGTGAGCCGATATAAAAAGTATATTACCCATTCATATGAGAACCTAGATAAAAGTGCATTACTCATATGAAAACCGAGATAAAAAGTACATTACTTATATGAAAATCGAGATAAAAGTTTAAATAGTTATCATGATATTTTATAAAGTCTGTAACTTATAATTAAAAATAGATCATGAGTTCAATCTAAACTATCTCAGTTCAGATTGAACATGTGCCAAACTAAACTACATGTCATGTCAAAAGACCAAACTAAAGTAAAGTACATGTTACTATGTTAAAGTCTCTCTTGAGGCAACTTCAAAAAGCACTTACCCGACCCGACCCGAGAATATATGATATTAGTAGGTATATATTTATCCATCCATTCAACCAACCAACCAACCCACCCTATTACCAAACTCAAAAAACGCGAGATCTTGAAGAAGAACAAACAACCATGACTCGCGGTAACCAAAGGGAGAAGGATCGTGAAAGAGCCGCCGCCCGTAACGCCAAATCCAAAACCAAAGACGACGGCTTAACTCCCGAACAGCGCCGTGAAAGGTTGACTTTTTACTTTTTTCATCAAACCCTACCGTTGACTTTTTTTTTTTAAAATATCAGTTAGTAATCTTGGTTTATGTTGAATCTGATGTTTATGTGTTTGGTTTTTAGGTTTAGTTGACTTTTTGCCAAGTTTGACTTTTTTCTTGATTTTGTATATATGTATATATGTGCTGAATCTGATTATTATTTGTTTTAATGGGGGGCGTTTGGGTTAGCTTGTTTAGCCGGATTATGGGCTTGTTTGATTTGGAAAAGCTGATTAGCTCACTTTTTGAAGCTTATTAGCTTTAGCTTATTGGCTTAAGCCAATAAGGTGTAGTTTATAAGGTTATAAGCTTCAATAAGTGAGCTTATCGACTTTTCCAAATCGAATAAGCCCATAATCTGGTTAAATAAGCTAATCCAAAAGCCCTGTTAAAACAAATTTTGGATTAGGGGGTGTTTGTTTTATTAAGCTTATATTTGGGCTTATGAGCTTATTTGGTTTTCGGTTTATGTTTCGTAAGCTCACTTTTGGTGGCTTATTTTGCGGCTTATGTGAAAATTTGATGGATCTAGCTAGCTGTCCTAATGTAGACAGTTGAATCAAGGTCAGGTTTTATGTGTCGAATCTTATAGTTTTTATGGATCTAGAAATTGGCAATGTTAGATTTGTGGATAAGATTCTTTTGTAAGTCGTTGGAGTATATGGAATTGAATTTGAGATTTGATGTTTATCTGGTTTGGCGATTACTTGTTATTTGTTATTGTGTAAGTTTGTGGCGTTAGGTTGCACATTCAATACTAGATGAATTTGGAGTAGGTATCTGCCTATCTGGCTTAGTGGGTCGCACGGTTTTGTGCTTAAGAGCAACTTGTATAGCAAAAGGAAGTTAAATTGAATAAGTACAACTGAAATTCTATAAAATCATATAGGGAATAAAAGTCTAGAAACAAATTAAAGCATAAAAAAAGGGACGAGGAACCGAAAGCAAAACAAATTAAATACCAGTATACCACTATGCTCCAAGTGGAGGAGTGTATGACACATTGACACCCCTTATTTTGAAATTTTGAATGCTTTTATAAGCTTCCAGTAATGGGTTAATGAATGCTTTTCACGATTTTAGTTATTTGAAGGATTGTTGTGCTGACTTTAGTTCAATTTTCAATCTTCTCAACATCCTCGGTACACTTGACTTTGCAAAACTTCAAATATTCGCATATAGCTGTCGGTACGAGGTGTTTTGTGATAATGGCAACTTGATCAGCCGTAATTACTATACCAATTGTGTCCTCTTCGCAACTAAAACATGTTGGTGGGCCGTCAGCTTCACAGTTTTCCAGTCCTAGGATTGGGATTCCTTTTGTCACTTCCTCTCGGTTATTCTAGTTACGGTTTACATATGTTGCTTTTTTCTGGCTTTTGTCTCTTGATTTAAAATACAAAGGCTTTAAGTTTTTGGGAATCTGATTCTTGTATGCTTAACCATAGAATAATACTGGTTTGATAAAGTGATAAACACTCGAGAAATATCATGAAACACCTTTTCCATAACCTTGGTCTCAAAATCGAGAAGCAAAACTTACAACCTTGGAGGTATGAAAAGTGACCTTCGATAAGCAATATCCGTCAAACTCTTTACTAGGAATTTCCAGGATCAAGCGACAAAAGAAAGCCATTTCGAGACTGGATAATTAAAGAAAATGAATGCTAAAAGCATGTTTTAGTTGCAAAAGTAAGAAAATTTCTCTTATTGATGACTTTTGAACAAGTTGTTAAGTCTGATTCTTATCTGTTTAATTGTTGGGTATGCTGATCTAGTTTAACTTTAGCTGTTTTGATGCAATTGACTTTTAGCCCTAGCCCTTAATGCTGACTTTTGAATCAAGCTTATGTTTTTTGTGTTCTAAGGTATTAGTATTCATTGGATCTATGAAATTAATGTTGATATGTTGGTGATATATTGACTTTTGAATGAAATTATGCTATCTGCTCTTGTAATCTGTTGAATCTTGTCGTAATTCGTTTAGTTCTCAAGTGCTTTATTATGAATTTTGTTTAGTTGTTGATTAATTAATAGACCTAGTGATTATATTAGCTAGATTTGTATTTCTTTTAATATGGGTTTATGTTCTGTGTTGATAATCTCATGATTCTTATGGTAATGCTCTTTATTTTAGAGCTCCTTTTTTATTTTATTTTATTTTATTTTATTTTATTTATTTATTTTTTAATTTTATAATGTAAATTAGGATTTCTTTTATATGATCATGATGCAATGGGTTTAAGGAATTACTGTTGCTCGATTTGTGTAAATTTTATTAGTGAAAATTTTCCTTTCTGAAGTTGAAACTTCATCTCTTTGACATTGAAAGTCAACTTACAGTTACTTTCTTTCGAAGGGATTGTATTTCACTTGATGTGGTAATGAAGTATTGTAGGATGGTGGACAAATATTTTTTGTTAATATACCACATTGTTCCATTTCGGAAAGAATATGTATGATGTATCTATAAAGCTATTAACGTGTTCAACGTGTGACCTTCCAAATGTTACTTCGATTATGGATAGTTTCTTTAACCAAACCATTTTGTTTTGGGGCCATCAGTTTTAACAATCTTTCAGTCCTGGAAATGGGCTTCATTTTGTCACCTCCTAGTTGATTTCTGCCTGGTTAAGATTTAGAGTAGACTACATGGTGCTTCCTGAAGGTAGCCAGGCACCTTTTGTATGTTTCTACTTTTTCATGCTTTTATCTCATAGAATCATGGCTCTTTAAGTTCGGACATGACAGCATTCACTTATCCGTTTATTAAGCTCTATTCAGAAAATGTTTAGCGGTTATAAAAAGAGGTTTAGTGTAAGGGTGTTGCAAGAGCCTTTTTAGTGCTATATCTGCTATCTAATCTTTCATCCTCCTCCCATGATTGTGCTGTAATCGTTAACTTCTGTTATTTAATTTGCAGGGATGGAAAGGCTCTTCAAGAGAAGGCTGCTAAGAAAGCTGCACAGGCTGCAGGAAGTGGTGATGCCGGAGGCAAAAGCACCAAGAAATAACAGAATGTTCCCTATGGTTTTATTTCAACGAGTGATTGAATCATGGGCAAATTCAAGTTTCATATTACTTAAATCAAAAGATTTATAGACATATTTCAAATTATGTTTGTATTGTTCTGTTTGATCAAGACACAAACCTGTTTTTATATGCACGCTTCAACTTCGTGAGTCGTTATTGTGCAATATAGTTTGCAAATTGCAATAGATCTTGGTGGTCATACAGTCGTACTATGAATCTTTAATTCTTTCGTTGCTTGTATTTATTAGATTTGCAGCACATATGCTAGGTTTTTATTGCTGTGTAATGCGCCTCAGCTACTCAAGCAAAAAAAAAAAAAAAAAAAACTGTCAAATTCTGTAATGCGACAACTCATTTTCGGCTTACTTTATATAGTAGTTCGAACACGCTAATACAACTATGTCATGCCGACCGCTTCCAGTTTCTGAACCAAATACAATGATGTATAATTGGTTGCAAGGTGCTGATATGTTGCTTTAATATTTCAAAGGGATTTAAACGTTAAAAGAACCAAAAGATTGCAACCACGCAGGATTCTGCAAATTGCAAATGGCTTAAAATTGTGAAATTACTTTTGTTTTTGAGCTTTTTTATCTTCTCGCCAGTTTATGGCATGAAATGCATTTCGTGAAACCGAGACTTGAATCTAAACCTCTAGGTTGATAAGAATACCGAATACCGCTACACCAAATGCCCCGTGATCAAAGGCGGAGCTATGTTAGTGATAGAAGGGGTTGTGGCCCTCCTAGAATTTGTCATCTTTACACTATTAACCCTTATATTTAAGCTAACTTTATATTATAAACTTTAAACTTTATTAAATAACCATTGTTTGGCCCTCCTAAATTTCAAAAAAACTATATCTTGGCTCTCCTAGTAAAATCGATCAAGCTCCGCCACTGCCCGTGATCAACATTTTTACCTATGACTATTTTTTCCATGTTCTTTTGTTTTATAAAATGCAAAAGAACTAGATATGTTGTTAAGTTTGATTATTTTTCTTCACATTTTTCAAAATCCGATTTTAGTACACTTCATATAAGCAATCAAAATATTTAATGTTGTCTTTTTGGTGAGAAAGAGCAAGTAAAATAGCAAATTAACAACCACGTTTTGCCAAAAAAAAAATAATAATAATAATAATGTAGTAATTCAATCACAAAATTGTGGACTTGACGAGCTGTTATGTCTTCTCTTCATCCTTCTCATTTTAGTCATTCTTGTCATCTTATCCTAACTCCCATAACACAATGCATTGAATAACGTTTGAAACGTATATATAGTTGGTGAAGGGGTAATGAAAGGTGTTTTTGTTTTGCAGCTTTTAATGGAACTTATACAAAACTTGAATGATTGCAACTCTTTAAGAGAAAATTAATGAATTAAAATTTCATACATTTATAGATGGGGTGTAATCGAGCCGAGTGCTGCCAAGCTCGAGCTCAACTCAACTACTAAAACTCGGGCTCAAAACATGACTCGATCTTGAATGCACCTACTTTTCAAACTTTGAAAAGCCTCGTGAGCTTCATGAGCTGAGTTTTCTTAGATTCAAACTCGCCTCGGGTTCCTACTCGAGTAGCTCGAGCTCGAGATTAACTCGATGATTTTAAATATAATCCGGATCAATCTCAAGTAGCTCACGAACTGTCTACCCTTTGATAAATTAGTTACTAGTACTTTTTAGTCATGAACAACATTAAATCTCTATAATTTTATGTTTCAAAATGAAAGAACTATACTTATTGAATTTTTAAGCTTATTTAGCCGGCATATAAGCTTATTGAAAATTTGAAAAGTTTTTGGGCCTATGAGCTTATTAACGAGAGCTCATGATTTATCAAAATTAATGAGCTCATTATCCAAAAATTTAAGCCCAGAAACTAGCAAAATAAGGTTAAACACATTGAGCAATGACGCCGACACAACACTATGACATTGTCTGCACAGGGGCAACTAAACTTTGAAAGTGGCCTAAAGCGCAGCTTCGAAATGAGGTCTTTTATCAAAAGTTAATAGTGAAGAAATCGTTTATATAAACTCTGTTAACCATTTGTTTTTGTGAAATCTTTATCAATATGGTATAATATTTTTTATCAATAAATAAGCAAATCCTTATAATATTCATTGCGACATTTTCGAGATTAAATAATGAGTAAAATACACCATTCATCACCAAAGTTGTCCAAAAAATCACAGTGGGACATACCTTGACATTTTCGTTGCCTGTAGTCCATTCTTTTATATCAATGAGGTCCCTTGACCCGTTATGCTCAGGTCAATGTCTCGTTATATGTTGTCAAATCCCGTTATCCGTTTTGTTTTCAGGGTATACACGTCTTTTTAGCGTAACGAAATTTTCTCTCTCAATGTACTATGTAGTAGACGTTTAATCCATTTTTCCGCCATGAGCTCTAATATAACCAAGCCCTGTACTCATTGCTCATCCCAAAACTTGTCTTGAAAGCTTACCCACAAAACCATAATGTAATAATAATCTAAGTGACAAATTAACAAGCCCCAACCTTGGTTTTACTCTATGGAACATCAAAGTAGAATCTTTTTTTGATCACCATGTGAAAGAACAAAACTCTCCCAATCAAGAGATATGGTAAGTTGTTTTTTTTTTTTTTTTTTTTTTTTTTTTTTTTTTTTTTTTAATTATTTTTCTATGATATGTTGGTAGGATTGTTACGATTGTTTAAACTATTTTTCCTTTTAGATAAGATAATGGTAACAATGTTTTGTTATGTGTTTCAACAGCTGGTCGATCGTGTCAGTTTAGCATGAGGGTTCATCACAATGGTATTTTCTAAAACTAGCCAGGTAGAATATGTGAAGAAGGTAAGAAATGTCTTGTTGATTATGTTGATATGAAAGAGGTATCTGTTGATGAAATGGATGCTCTTATGACCCAACTTGATTATGCTGAAGGACAAACCAATTATTACTACTTTGTTAAGCCTGGTAGTACACTAGATGATGGTTTGTTTAGCTTTCGCGAGCCTATAAATCTTGAGTTACTGAAAGACATTGTCAAGGACCATAAGTTGATAGATGTTTATGTTGAAATAGGTAAAGACAATACTAGAATTGTTTGAAATGTCCCCCAACCAATTAAGACTGTATTTAGGGAGATGGATGAAGAAAGTAGAAAAGTAGCTAATAATGCTATCCAATAATGTCGTAGACGTATCTTATTTATGCATATCTTTTGTTGTTTACGAGATTGTTCATATGCATTTATTTAAAAGAATATTGCATTTTTATTTTTTCATTTATCTTTCAATTTTATTTTGTATAAACAAAGAATCCTATAAGCATCTTTCATAAAATTTTGTCAAGGTCGATGTTGATATTTGTTATTAGTGATGTTTTATTTTCAAAGAAATACATATGCAAGTTCTAAAACATTTGTTTTTACCATTTGCATAGAGTAACTAGTATAAGTGTATAACAAATAAAGGAAGTTTCTTATACATTACAAAATGAGTAAATTGCAAAAATCGTCCCTAAAGTTTGACCAATTTGCATGTTTCGTCCCACATATTTCGAAACTGCAAGGATCATCCTTAAAGTTAACCTTTGGGGCATATATCGTCCTTTTTGGGGCATATATCGTCCCAAATTGGTCAAACTTTAGGGATGATACATGCACACGGGGCCAAAACTTTAGGGACGATACATGCACATGGGCCAAATTTTAGGGACGATCCTTGCAGTTTCGAAATATGTGGGACGAAACATGCAAATTGGTCAAACTTTAAGGACGATTTTTGCAATTTACTCTTACAAAATCAAGTCTTTTATTACTGTACTATTTACTCCTATTAGAATTTATGCAAAGATATATATACTCATCCACACAACCACAAGGAAGTTTCCTAATACACTGCAGAAGTCAATAGTCTTTGTATTATTTATTACAGTAGAATCATGCAAAGATATATACATGCTCATCCACAACCACGAGGAAGTTTCCTATAAAGTCAGTAGTCGCTTAATTATTTATTAGAATTATATGCAAAGATATATCCACATCCACATCCACATCCACATATCTACAAAACAAAGCCTAAACACATTTATATCTCCACCAGCTACCTCACTCCCTTTCATTATTGACTATTGACTACCAGCAGTCCACCACTAGCTACTCGATCTCTGTGTATTTGTTCATTCAGATCTCGTGAGAACTACTAGCTAGCTCCTTCGCATCATTTTGTAACCCAAACCTCGCCCTCTTTTACTTTCCTTTTTGATCAAAATAAAAACACGATGTTTTCACCTGACGACTTTGCCCACCTCAAAATCCCCTTTGAAAATATAAGATCCGCCACCAACAACTTTGATGACAAAAATGTCATTGTAAAGGCTGGTTTTGTAAATGCTTACAAGGGACAGCTCTTATGGTCCGGTGAGTCGATTTATATCGAGGCTTGGAGATTTAATAAAGATGAATGGAATGATGAAAGAGAACATTGGTTTTGGACGGAGATTTCAATGCTTTCTACTCTAAAGCATAAAAATCTGGTTTCTCTTGTTGGGTTTTGTGATGAGAATGATGAGAAGATCATCATTATCAAACGTGAGATCGTAGGAAATCTCAGAAGCTGTCTAAGTGACCCGATGTTGTTGACATGGGTGCGAAGATTGGAGATATGCGTCGGTGTTGCGCATGCATTGAGCTACATTCATTATGACGAGCCACGTGATTTTAGCGTTATACATCGCAACATCAACAGTTACACAATTCTATTAAATGATAATTTGGAACCCAAGTTATCAGGTTTTGAACAATCAATGAAGGTTACATCATCTGAAAGGCACCTTTCTTTCGATACTGATAAAGTATGGAGGAAGGATGGGTGTACAGACCCAACATATATAGAGACAAAAAGGGCGAACCACAAGTCGGATATGTACTCCTTTGGGATAGTAATGTTTGAACTACTGTGTGGTAGGGATGCAGTAATCAACGACGACCAAGATAATAAGTACTTGGCTTCGGTGGCCGTTGCACATTACAGGGAGAAAAAACTAAATGAAATAATTGATTGGGATTTATGGAGTCAAATGGACTCTCAATCATTTAATATTTTTGCGGAAATAGCATGTGACTGCTTGAATGAAGAACGATCAGAACGCCCAAACATCGATGAGATAGTCACGAGACTTGAGAAAGCGTTGGAACTTCAACTCGCACATCATAATGCGGTAAGACAGTTTTTCTCTTCCATCTTTCTATCATAATAAGTACAACTCTATATTTGTTTGAGCATATAAACCTTCACCTCCATCAGTTTGTACTCTAGCTAGACCCCATAACTAACAGCCCTTTGATGGTGTCTTCCATTGACTTCCCGGTTACCATGTATAACAAAAATCAAATTTAGGTTTCTCAAGGTGACCAAATAGACCATGCTTGCTTAGTTCTTTTATTCCTCTTTCACTTAGATGCATTTAGTATATCGTAAATAAGTTTATCTTTTATCAACACTTCTTTTCAGACTTAGTTCACATGTTTATTTCTTCCCACTTTATCTGATAAGCAAACCCTCCTAATTAAGCTTTAAACAGTTAACGAAGTAACAAATACTTTTTGAGCTATTGGCATAGTATACTAATCTGCCAAATTAGTTTTGTATATTAACTACCTAAATGTACATGTGTAGTTGTGTATGTTTGTCATATGAACAAAAACAAGAAATGATTATCCCAATAGATAACAACTTTTGCACTGTACCAAAGTCCACTTCCTCCTTTTATTTTAGGGTGCGTTTGGTTCGCAGTATTTTTTGAAAGGAATTGTAATCTGTCAAAGGAATTGTAATTTGAATGAATTGTAATTCAAAGAGTTAGAATGTGTTGTAATTGTAATGTGTTGAATTGTAATTAATGTATTCTGTTACTTTGTTTGGTTGGATCTCAACGTAATTGTAATTCAAAAAAGATTAAAAAAAACCTTTAATAATAATAATAATAATAATAATAATAATAATTATTATTATTATTATTATTATTATTTATTATTATTTTTTTAATAACATCACTTTATTAAAATCAAATAGGATTTACAAGAAATTAGTTGTGAGCCGAGAAACTAACTGGACTCCCACACCTCTCGCTATAACAAAGCTAATCCTATTAAAAATATGCGGAGGAGCACGTGCTCCAACGTCTTGAGTCATAGAAAATCGTCGAATACGCTTCAATAATAATATTATTATTATTATTATTATTATTATCAAAATAAAAATAATAATAATAATAATATTATTATTATTATTATTATTATATAAATAAAAATAGTAATAATAATAATAATAATAATAATAATAATAATAATAATTATAATATTTATTATTATATTATTATTATTAAAATAATAATAATAATAATATTAATATTAATAATAATAACATTTTTAATAATAATAATAATAATAATAATAAATATTATTATTATTATTAATATTAATATTATTATTATTATATTATTATTAAAATAATAATAATAATAATATTAATAATAATAATAATATTTATTATTATTATTATTATTATTATAAAAATAAAAATATTATTATTATTATTATTATTATTATTATTATTTTAATAATAATATAATTATTATTAAAATAATAATAATAATAATAATAAAATAATTAAAATAATAAAAAAAAATTATTATTATTATTGTTACATTTATTATTATTATTATTATTAATTATTATATTATTATTATTTTTATTATTATTATTATTAAAATAATAATAATTTTTAATAATAATAATAATAATAATAATAATAAATATTAGTGTAATTATTATATAAATATAATAAAAATAATAAACATTATTATTATATAAATATTATTATTATATAAATATTATTATTTTAGATTATTAATATTATTATTATTATTATTATAATAAATATTTATTATTATAATAATATTATATGGTTATTATTATAATATTATATTATTTTATTATTATTATTTAAATATTATTTATTATTATTATATAAATATTATTATTTTATTATTTATATAATAATAATAATAATAATAATAATAATAATAATAATAATAATAATAATAATAATAATAAATTATTATTATATTTTTTATTTTTTAAAATTAAATAATATATTAATAATAACGTTGAAAGATAAATAATGATATTTAACTTTTAAAAATCTTAATTACAACGTAATTCAACACATTCCATCAAGTTTGTTATGTAATCTGAATTACATCAATGGACGTAATTGGTTGTAATCGAATTACATTACCTTGCAAACCAAACAAGCAATGTAATGTAATCTGAATTACAATTACATCCATCCTGCCAACCAAACAGGATTGTAATGTAATTCAGATTACAATTACAACGAATTACATCGAATTCCAGCGAACCAAATGCCCCCTTAGTTAATCAATATATTAGACCGGGCGTAATAAGGACTCCAAGACCGAGTCTTCAGACAAGAAGGACATGTCCTTCTTGTTACACCCGAGTCCATCGACGTGTCTTCAACAAGAAAAAACGAGGACTTGGTCTTGGGGACAACCGAGTCTTGGGGAGTCTTGGTGCACGCAAAACAAAAGCCAACAATCACATTTTCGACTGTTTGGCAATTTATTAAAAAAAAAGATTCTATTGAATACTTTCATACCGAGACACAAACATATATACAGAGATGAAGATCATACCGAGATCCTCTATCCCGAGATTCAAAGTCATATTGTGATTCGATATGAAATGAGATAACAAAAAGGAGTGTGGCTGAGTCTGGTTTGATGAAATGAGATGTATATTAGGTTTAGGTAACCTAAATACGTGGTTAACCACTTTGGGTTGTTTTTTATCTTGATCTAATATTTCATTTGGGCCGAGTTATGGGTTTGAATTCAACCGAGTGGTATGACAAAGAAAAATTATGGGCGCATTTTTGTTTAATTGTTGTGAGTCAAATTAGATGAAATTTGAATTATTAATGTAACGTGTTTTAATTATTAATGAAAATTTAGTTTCAGTGTTTAAAAAATAAAGAAAATGGAAAAAACAAAATTGGTGGTGAAATTGGGTTGTTTTATTACACTAAGTTGGTGGTGAAGTTGATTGTAGAGAGATAAAAAACTGATGTGATGCTAAGATGACAGTGATAAATTTGTTCTTGGGTGTCATTATTACGCCTAGCCTTAATATAAACTCTAAAGAATTGCCAATCTTCAAAAGGGTATCATAACTACAAATAATGTATATTTCGAGTTATAGAATGAACGTTTCGCAACCAATTTACAAATCTCAAATTTGAATCGACATAATGTGACAACTGGCAGTTTAGGGAGCTATTTTTAAAACCCGCATTTCAACTTAAGTTCGTTCATAATTATTATTTGAAATTTTCATTTCACAACGAACTTGTAAGACCTATGTTATGGATAATTTAATTAATGACGTTATGGTATTCGTGAATTATGTTCATAATTCGTTTCTGTTTATGTGATCGGTGATGTATATTTGAATTCTCACTTGGTACTACGTTGACTTTGGCACTAGGATTTCCTAACATAGTTTTACGATTCGTCTTAACGAGCCGTTATTATTTTAATTATTTACGAGAGGTTCTCGTGTGATATGGACATTTTAAAATGAGTTCGGGTTCGGGCCACGTGTTTTACATTTACCCATATTGCCCGCTCAACCGTAATAATATCTTTATTATTACTATTATTCTTATTATTATTATTACTTTTCAAAAAAAAAAAAAACAAAGAAAGAAAAAGAGAAGAGTTAATATAAGGGTGCGTTTGGCCCGGTTTGTAACCCACACAACACAACACATTCACCATCTCTCTCTCATCTCCCTCACTCTCTTTTCTCTCTTTGGCTAAACCCTAGCCGCCACCTTGAAAATCCGGCCACACCTTAACCACCGCCGGCCACCACTCTAAACCACCACCACCATCTTACTCCTCTCCTTCTCCTCTTTCTTTTGAGCTAGAACACGCGCCATAACTCCCCCATTAACACCAAGTCCGAACCAAATAATCACAAATTCATCATCATATTCTTACTATTTCTTGAAGATCTCTTCGATTTGGCTCTATTTTGGAAGGTAGGACGAGTTTTTAACTCGTGTTGTTGGTTCGAATCGTGACCAAGAGTCACGGATTTCTTATTCTTTTCGAATGGTTATGATTCTTGTTACAAGAATCATGTGGGTTTCAATAAAAATGGTTTAGAAAGAAGTTTGGTATCCGATTTGGGTTGTGTTGGGCTCGATTAGTGATGGATTCGCGGGATTCATGGTTTGTCGAGGGTGTTGTGACCTCGAGTTGGAGCTAGCCGAGACCTTGTGGTCTCGGGGTTATTTTCTTGCGCTCGTATGGCCATACCGAGACCCTCTTAGGGATTCTCTTTGAGTGTGGTTCGAGTCTATTGACTCGATAGTAATATGGTTCGACTTTTGAGTCGCGGCTTTTAGCCGAGTACTTGTGGTTTTGCCGATTTGACCATTTGGGTCGAATGGTATAAGTTCCTAGTTTAGCTCTTGTGAGCTAGTAAGTGCTTGTGATACTTGTGTTGGTTCGAGTCTAAATGACTCGCGGTGCGGAGCCGAGACTCAAGTGAGTCGAGGGCTCGGGTCGACTTGGTAAACCGACCCACACATTAACTTTGTTAATGTTATAATTTGTATATTTGTGAACTTGTTGATATTTATTGTTGTGGCAATTATTTTCTCGGCCGAATACTTTCGGTCGAATTGGATTGGTTATTGGTTATGGTTTAATATTGAGAAGTTGTTGTCGAGTGGTATGTGATATGAGGACCGGTTATGAGACGGTCGTTAGATGACGGAGATAGGTTAGTCGGGTACCGTAGTCGGACCTTATTGTTGTAGCCCGTGGTTGAGATTGTGATTTGGACGGAGATTTATTATTTATGACTTTGGTTTATTATTGGACTTGGACAATGAGCCGAGAGTCATGACTCGGACATATGACCATTTCGTGTAACTCAATAAATATTAAAGGTGAAACGAGAATAATAAAACTCGTAATATAATTATTAATAATATGAACGTTTATACGAAAGTATATACGTGAATAACGTATATATAACTATATAAACGCGTATATTAATAATAATAATAATCACGAGTCGTATTATAAATAATACGATTAAGATATATATTAGGCTACGAGCGTGGCGTAATATTATTAAACGTATTATTATTATTAAAAATTGTGTTATAAACGGGAAACTCCCGACAATTATGAAACATTTAATAAAATGTCATTTCGAATATACAACGGATACTTTTATTGAGTTAGGCGAAATTGTCGTCACTCGGGTCCAGGTAAGTATTACTTGCGACATTCGTGTTGTCTCGGATATATGACGACTAATATGGACGTTTTCTATAAGTAAATAACCACTCAACCGTAAGGTTGAGCCGGGTTGTTTGGGTATATGAAACGAATATATTAGTGGGCAGCGTATCCTACGACGCCCACAGGTTGTAGTATATGTAAAGTGTAATAGATTGCGAGGGTATATATCGGGAAATCTGGCCAATTTGGCGATATATACGAGGAATTTATTAAACTATGATATATACTATATAGTAATTATGTGCTATGTGTTTTATATGTGCTTTAGATTGGGTGTAATCTTGGAACGGTATATTACGTAAATAAATATGAGGATTATCAAATCGACGGATTTGGTAAACTTTGGCGATTTATTTAAATGATATATTGGGCTAATATTAGATCTATAGCTTATCTTATCTTGCTATGTGTGATCTTGTTGGTTTGTTTTGAGTCGACCCACCACCCGTATGGATACCAAACGCAAATACACCAAACTAATACGAAATGGATTTTCGGTAATAAAACGGATTCTCGTCCGGGTTTGGGAATATTATATATTTGAGGAAATGATTTCTGAAAAAGTTAATATTGTTAGATCGTGCCAAGTCCGTAGTTGCTGTTTCGTGAGTTATCATACATCTTATTTCTACCTACCTCGTCTTGCTATTTTCTGGACTTGAGGTGAGTCATAGCCCCACTTTTTACTCTTGAACTATGTTTTCAACGATTGGGGTGAGAAACGTGCAAATTATTTCATGTGGACTATTATCGCTTTTATATGCTTTCTAAACTTGCTATGCGTATGGACTAGGATATATTGTCAACTTTAGTCACATATTTTCGTGTGTACTATTCAAGGTTGGCTTATTTGGATTGTCAGCTTTAGTCACATAGTTTTGTGTGTACTATTCAAGGTTGGCTTATTTGGATTGTCAGCTTTAGTCACATAGTTTCGTGTGTACTATTCAAGGTTGACTTATTAGATACTGTAGTGTGCACCTATAGGTTATTAATACTTCGGAGGTTATCCGAGTATTTATTGGTATTGCGGGGGTTACCCGAATATCTATGTTGTTACGGAAGGGTATCCGTGTGTTTTGGTTATTGCGGAAGGGTTTCCGTGTGTTATGTTGAGAGCGGAGGGTATCCGCAGGCTTTTAGCGAATCCTTAGTCTAGCTAGCAAGCGTTTTGCGTATATGTCCACTATATTATTAGTTGAATTTAAACCTATGATCTCACCAGCGAAAGCTGACTTTTAGCACGTTTTCTCAGGTAATTAAGTGTTGAGGTGCATGCTTGGATTGGAAGGCTCGGCTGAGGCACACGGTTTATGGATCTATATTTTCTAAACTCTGATAATTAATTTTGGACCTATTGTTATTTTATTTTGGGCCTAACTCTGAATGATGTTGGGATAAATGTAAACTCTAAAACCCCGTTTTGGTTGTGTTTTTATTATGTTTACTTTATCTCGTTCTAGATTGTCTTGTGTTGGATACCAATCCCCGTAGCACCCCGAAAGCTTGTGAGTCTTCCGCTGTATCAAATTTTGGGGGTGTTACAGATTGGTATCAGAGCCAAGGTTATAGAGAACTAGGTAAATAAACGCCTAAACTATAACCGTATTTTTATAGAAAATGATCCTTGACCACCGCCCGCCAGCCCGCCAAGCCGAAGCATCTTCTATTATTTGAGGTATTATGAGATATTTGAGACTTATTGAGATGATTTGAGGTTTATGGATTTTAGTATTAAGATGGCGTTCTCGAGGATTTATATGGTCTATATGTTTTATAAACATTTTAGTAATGCGGTGTTTGAAATTCTTTTATTGAGATTATATATGGAATTATTTGATGAGTATATTTGGTACGATTTTATGAGTTGTGATTTAAGTTGTTTTGAAACACTTACACCTACCCTACGCCGTTGTCACACACCATGGCCTCCCATATGCCCGATGTCGTCGAGGATATTCTTACTGCACCGGTTTTACCTGCACAGTTCAGTATGGCATCTGATGACCCTTACCAGATGGCCATGTCTTCAGCTACTGTATCACAGGCAGCTTCTACTTCGGCACTACCTGCTGCATCTACGCAGGGACCCCCATCTTCTTTAGGGTTCCCTGGTACATCGAGGCAGCTTACTCTTCATCAGGCTTTGGCTCGTGTGGCCCCGCGCTTTGCCCACCGAGCTACGGCACGCATGTCGGTACGCCCTACTCCATCACCTTTACAGATTGATGCTCATTCCCTTCTGTCTGAGGCGCCACCCACATCATTGCGTCGTCGTCCGAGATCACCTACTACATCTACACATGGTTCACCTAGTAGGAGACGACGATTGATGAGGTACTCTTCCGATGAGGAGGAGGAGTACGAGGGTGAGGATGAGGCTGAGGACCCTGAGCGGGAGGATGACCCTCAGGAGGCTGAGCATGGTGATGATGATAACCCTGAGGAAGAGGATGACCCTCAGGAGGATGAGATGCCTAATGATGATGATGATGTGTTAGCACCACCAGCTCAGGCCGAGAAGCCCGATTCCCCGATACATCCGTTAGAACCGGTTTCACCTGATCATCCGTTTTCGTTTGATACACCACCTGGTAGTCCTGTGGCGTCGGATGCACCTTCTGAGGTTTCTGCTGAGCATGCAGAGTTAGGTGAGACTAGTAGGATGTGGGCTCAGATTACTGCACAGGGCGAGAGGATCTCGCGGATGTCTGACCGACTTGAGATGATTATTGCTGAGTTTATTGCTGAGTTTGTTGTTGAGTTGAGAGTTGATTTGACTACTGTCATGGGCAGGACGATAGCGATTAGAACATGTATGATAGAGATACATGAGCAGATAGAGAGTCTGCAAAGAGGTTTCCTCACGGCTCGCGAGGGAGATCGCAAGCTGTGGCAGAGGAACGCAGTGTTAGAAAAGGAGGTTGCGAACCTCAAGAGGGATAGAGATACACATCGTGTTAAGCAGGGATCGTTATTGAGGAATTTGGATGGTTTGGGATCGGAGTTGAGGAGTCTACGCCAGCATCGTGGCTAGATCGATTTGGAATCAGGTTGTTGTGTTGCTACATAAGCCAAGGAGTATTTGGTTAGGAGAGCTAGTTATTATAGCTCTTATGTCATGATATTCGGATTGTACGTTCGTCTCGTATGGAACGATTAGTATTTATCATGTCTTTGGTATTTTGGAACGAAGTGTCGATCACTACTTGTATGGACGATGGTGATCTCGTACGATATTCGACGGTTTTTTTGGCGTACATGGAGAATTGTGTTCCTATTTGCGTGGTTGATATTGTCTTGGAATTATATTAATGGCTGTACGACGAAACCCTGTCAGAGCTACTCGAACTAGTACGGCAGCGACTACCCCTGGTCGCCGAGGACGCCGACCTACTCGAAATGTTGAAACCCCTACTCCTGACAAACTGGACACCACAAACCGTAACAACAGAAATCAAAATGTTGATGTTCAGGGAGACAATGATCATGTTCCACTTAATGCACCTACTGTGGATCAAGCCATGATCAACCAACTCGTGGAGCAAAGAGTTGCTGAACTACTAGCTGAGTCAAATCATTCCAACAATTCTGCTGGAACTTTTCCACCTGTTCGTGCTAATGGATGTCATTACAAGGAGTTCAAGATTTGTGGACCCATTGAGTTTGGTGGAACTGAAGGAGTGGTTTACTTAGTCAGATGGATTGAGAAGACTGAGTCAGTGTTTAATGTCAGTGGTTGTGCGGAGAATGCGAAGGTAAAGTTTGCTTCTTTTACTTTCAAGGATGAAGCTTTGACTTGGTGGAACAACTACCGAAATGCAGTTGGGAGTGATGTAGCATATGCTATGACTTGGGAGCAATTTAAGTCCTTGCTGATTCAGACTTATTACCCAAGGAATGAGGTCAAGAAGCTAGAGATTGAGTTTTGGAACCAAAAGGTGAAAGGTAATGATATGGCGACTTACAATCGTCGTTACCAGGAGTTAGCCTTGTTGTGCCCTGATATGGTGAAAACCGAGACTCAAAAGATTGAGAGGTATACTGATGGATTGCCTATAGCCACGAGGAATGATGTAATTTCTGCTAGGCCTACAAACATCCATGAGGCAATCACAATTGCTCAACAACTTATGGATTCGTTGGAATTAGAAGAAGGGGATAAGGAGAAGAATGGAAAGAGAAAGAGAGACCGTCACTCTAAGAGTAATGATCACCGAAGCAAGAGACAAGCTAAGGCTTATGCTATTGGGAATGGAGGAAAGAAGAATCAGAACGGTGATGCACCCAAGTGTGATCGTTGCCATCAGCATCACACTGGATGGTGTAGTGTGACATGCCAGAATTGCTCAAGGAAAGGACATACAGCTAAGGACTGTAGAGCTCGACCCCTTGCAATGGTTCAAGCTGCTCCTGAGATGAGAAACAAGGCAGATGTTACCTGTTATGGGTGTGGAAAGAAGGGACACTATAGGAATGAGTGTAGAGAATCGCGGAACCGTGGAAATCAAGGCTCGGGTGGTAATGGGTACAATTATGGAAACCGTGGACGACAAGATAATGGGGACCAACGTGTGGAAGCTGGAGCTGCTCAAGGAAGAGTGTATGCACTCGGGAACGAGAGAGGAGAAGATCCGAACGTCGTTACTGGTACGTTCCTTCTCAATAATCGTTATGCTTCCATACTATTTGATACTGGTGCCGATAGGAGTTTTGTGTCCACTACCTTTGCACCCTTACTAGAGAAACCCCCGATGGCCTTAGGAATTGGATATGATATTGAGTTAGCTAATGGAAACATAGAAAGGATTAATACTATCATTCGAGGTTGTACGTTAAATTTCTTGAACCACCCTTTCAACATAGATCTTCTACCCGTCACGTTAGGAAGTTTTGATGTAATCATTGGTATGGATTGGTTGTCGAAGTATCGTGCTCACATACTTTGCGACGAGAAGATCGTGCGTGTACCATACGGAAAGGAGGTTTTAAATATATTAGGAGACCGAAAGGATTCTAGGAGCCCATCCCGATTGGCAGTAATTTCTTGCACTAAGTTACCGAAACTAATGGAGAAGGGATGTTATCTTTTCTTAGCTCAAATTTCTGAGAAGGGAGAGACGAAGAAAAAGGAAAGGTGCATTGGAGATGTACCTATAGTTCGTGATTTTCCTGATGTGTTTCCCGATGATTTGCCGGGAATCCCACCGACTAGACAAGTGGAGTTTCAGATCGAGTTGATACCTGGTGCTGCACCTGTAGCACGAGCACCTTATCGTCTTGCACCTACCGAACTGGAAGAGTTGTCGAAACAATTGGCGGAGTTAGCCGAAAAGGGATTCATAAGACCAAGTTCTTCACCTTGGGGAGCCCCAGTCTTATTTGTGAAGAAGAAGGATGGATCGTTTCGTATGTGTATTGATTATAGAGAGTTGAATAAGTTAACGGTGAAGAATCGATACCCGTTACCTAGGATCGATGACTTGTTCGATCAGCTTCAAGGATCGAGTGTGTATTCGAAGATCGATTTGAGATCGGGATATCATCAACTTCGAGTTCGTGAGGAGGATATTCCGAAAACGGCTTTCAGAACCCGTTACGGGCATTACGAGTTTCAGGTGATGCCGTTTGGGTTGACTAACGCACCAGCAATATTCATGGATCTCATGAATCGTGTGTGTAAGCCATATTTGGATAAGTTCGTGATTGTATTCATCGATGACATCCTGATTTATTCAAAGAGCATGAGGAGCATTTAAGACTCATTTTGGAATTGCTCAGGAAGGAGAAACTTTATGCCAAGTTTTCGAAATGCGAATTTTGGATTCCGACTGTACAATTTTTGGGTCACGTGATTGATAGACAAGGAGTCCACGTGGATCCTGCAAAAATTGAAGCAATAAAAGATTGGGCTGCACCTACAACCCCAACCGAAGTTCGTCAATTTTTGGGTTTAGCTGGTTATTACCGAAGATTCATTGAGGGATTTTCGAAGATAGCTAGACCATTGACCAAATTGACCCAAAAGAGTGTTACGTATGAATGGGGAGATAAAGAAGAGGAAGCGTTTCAATTGCTTAAGAAAATGTTGTGTAGTGCTCCTATCTTAGCGTTACCAGAAGGTAACGAGGATTTCGTTGTCTATTGTGACGCCTCACATAAAGGTTTAGGAGCCGTGTTAATGCAACGAGAGAAGGTGATAGCTTATGCTTCCCGACAGCTCAAAAAGCATGAGAAAAACTACACTACCCATGATTTGGAGCTCGGTGCTGTGGTTTTTGCTTTAAGAATATGGAGACATTACTTATACGGAACCAAGTGTGTTGTGTTTACCGACCACAAAAGTCTACAACACATCTTGAATCAAAAAGAGCTCAACATGAGACAACGACGTTGGATCGAGTTGCTAAGCGATTATGATTGTGAAATTCGCTACCATCCTGGTAAAGCAAACGTTGTTGCTGATGCTCTTAGTCGAAAGGAAAGAGTACCACCATTACGAGTTAGGTCATTGGGAATGACTATCGTATCGCCATTACCATCTCAAATACTCGAAGCTCAAACGGAAGCGTTGAAAGCAGAAAATAGATCTGCCGAGAACATATTTGGGATGGCTGATAACGAGAAAGGATTTGTTAAGCGTTCTGATGGATTATTATGTTTTGGAGATCGGATTTGGGTACCTTTACATGGAGGAATTCGGGAAGTGATTATGCATGAGTCGCATAAGTCAAAGTACTCCATTCACCCTGGTTCCGATAAAATGTACCAAGATCTTAAGAAGTTCTATTGGTGGCCAAATATGAAGGCAGATATAGCATCGTACGTTAGTAAGTGCTTGACATGCGCCAAGGTTAAGGCTGAACACCAGAGACCGTCAGGACTACTAACGCAACCAGAACTTCCAGTCTGGAAATGGGAGCGGATTACTATGGACTTCATTACCAAATTACCGAGGACAGCTAGCGGTTGTGACGCTATCTGGGTAATTGTGGATCGTCTGACAAAGTCTGCTCATTTCTTAGCTATTAGTGAAGATGATAGTGTGGATAAGCTTGCAAGGTTATATGTGAAGGAAATTATTTCACGTCATGGAGTTCCGATATCTATTATTTCAGATCGTAATAGTCGTTTTACGTCAGCTTTGTGGCGATCACTTCAAACGGCTTTGGGGACGAGGCTTGATATGAGTACTGCATATCATCCCCAAACCGATGGTCAAAGTGAGAGGACCATTCAGACGTTAGAGGATATGCTTCGTGCATGCATCATAGACTTTGGTAAAGGCTGGGAGAAGTATTTGCCCCTTGCGGAATTCTCCTATAATAACAGCTACCACACAAGTCTTAAGGCTGCACCATTCGAAGCTTTGTATGGCAGAAAGTGTCGTTCGCCTATTGGTTGGGCAGAAGTTGGGGATAGTCAACTTACAGGCCCTGAGCTTATTTTGGAAACTACCGAGAAAGTAACTCAGATTCGTGATCGGTTGCAAGCCGCCAGAGATAGGCAGAAGAGCTACGCCGATCAGAGACGTAAACCTTTAGAGTTCCAGGTTGGAGACAAAGTGATGCTGAAAGTCTCGCCTTGAAAAGGTGTAATACGTTTCGGGAAACGTGGTAAACTCAACCCACGCTACATTGGACCATTCTTGATCTTAGAAAGAATTGGGCCCGTGGCTTATAGGTTGGAATTACCGTCCGAACTGAGCAAAGTTCACAACGTGTTCCACGTGAGTAACCTGAAGAAATGTCTTTCTGATGAAATGCCCGTCATTCCAATGAGGGACATTCGTATAGATGAGAAACTGAATTTCGTGGAGGAACCGATTGAGATTTTAGATCGTGAAGTTAAACGACTCAAGAGAAGTCGCATTCCGCTCGTCAAGGTTCGTTGGAATTCCCGACATGGACCAGAGTTTACGTGGGAACGTGAGGACGAGTTCAGGAAGAAATATCCGAAGCTTTTCACTTCGTAGATAAATTTTCCGAGTGAAACCCGGGACGGGTTTCCTTCTGAGACGGGGAGGATGTGACAACTGGCAGTTTAGGGAGCTATTTTTAAAACCCGCATTTCAACTTAAGTTCGTTCATAATTATTATTTGAAATTTTCATTTCACAACGAACTTGTAAGACCTATGTTATGGATAATTTAATTAATGACGTTATGGTATTCGTGAATTATGTTCATAATTCGTTTCTGTTTATGTGATCGGTGATGTATATTTGAATTCTCACTTGGTACTACGTTGACTTTGGCACTAGGATTTCCTAACATAGTTTTACGATTCGTCTTAACGAGCCGTTATTATTTTAATTATTTACGAGAGGTTCTCGTGTGATATGGACATTTTAAAATGAGTTCGGGTTCGGGCCACGTGTTTTACATTTACCCATATTGCCCGCTCAACCGTAATAATATCTTTATTATTACTATTATTCTTATTATTATTATTACTTTTCAAAAAAAAAAAAACAAAGAAAGAAAAAGAGAAGAGTTAATATAAGGGTGCGTTTGGCCCGGTTTGTAACCCACACAACACAACACATTCACCATCTCTCTCTCATCTCCCTCACTCTCTTTTCTCTCTTTGGCTAAACCCTAGCCGCCACCTTGAAAATCCGGCCACACCTTAACCACCGCCGGCCACCACTCTAAACCACCACCACCATCTTACTCCTCTCCTTCTCCTCTTTCTTTTGAGCTAGAACACGCGCCATAACTCCCCCATTAACACCAAGTCCGAACCAAATAATCACAAATTCATCATCATATTCTTACTATTTCTTGAAGATCTCTTCGATTTGGCTCTATTTTAGAAGGTAGGACGAGTTTTTAACTCGTGTTGTTGGTTCGAATCGTGACCAAGAGTCACGGATTTCTTATTCTTTTCGAATGGTTATGATTCTTGTTACAAGAATCATGTGGGTTTCAATAAAAATGGTTTAGAAAGAAGTTTGGTATCCGATTTGGGTTGTGTTGGGCTCGATTAGTGATGGATTCGCGGGATTCATGGTTTGTCGAGGGTGTTGTGACCTCGAGTTGGAGCTAGCCGAGACCTTGTGGTCTCGGGGTTATTTTCTTGCGCTCGTATGGCCATACCGAGACCCTCTTAGGGATTCTCTTTGAGTGTGGTTCGAGTCTATTGACTCGATAGTAATATGGTTCGACTTTTGAGTCGCGGCTTTTAGCCAAGTACTTGTGGTTTTTCCGATTTGACCATTTGGGTCGAATGGTATAAGTTCCTAGTTTAGCTCTTGTGAGCTAGTAAGTGCTTGTGATACTTGTGTTGGTTCGAGTCTAAATGACTCGCGGTGCGGAGCCGAGACTCAAGTGAGTCGAGGGCTCGGGTCGACTTGGTAAACCGACCCACACATTAACTTTGTTAATGTTATAATTTGTATATTTGTGAACTTGTTGATATTTATTGTTGTGGCAATTATTTTCTCGGCCGAATACTTTCGGTCGAATTGGATTGGTTATTGGTTATGGTTTAATATTGAGAAGTTGTTGTCGAGTGGTATGTGATATGAGGACCGGTTATGAGACGGTCGTTAGATGACGGAGATAGGTTAGTCGGGTACCGTAGTCGGACCTTATTGTTGTAGCCCGTGGTTGAGATTGTGATTTGGACGGAGATTTATTATTTATGACTTTGGTTTATTATTGGACTTGGACAATGAGCCGAGAGTCATGACTCGGACATATGACCATTTCGTGTAACTCAATAAATATTAAAGGTGAAACGAGAATAATAAAACTCGTAATAATAATTATTAATAATATGAACGTTTATACGAAAGTATATACGTGAATAACGTATATATAACTATATAAACGCGTATATTAATAATAATAATAATCACGAGTCGTATTATAAATAATACGATTAAGATATATATTAGGCTACGAGCGTGGCGTAATATTATTAAACGTATTATTATTATTAAAAATTGTGTTATAAACGGGAAACTCCCGACAATTATGAAACATTTAATAAAATGTCATTTCGAATATACAACGGATACTTTTATTGAGTTAGGCGAAATTGTCGTCACTCGGGTCCAGGTAAGTATTACTTGCGACATTCGTGTTGTCTCGGATATATGACGACTAATATGGACGTTTTCTATAAGTAAATAACCACTCAACCGTAAGGTTGAGCCGGGTTGTTTGGGTATATGAAACGAATATATTAGTGGGCAGCGTATCCTACGACGCCCACAGGTTGTAGTATATGTAAAGTGTAATAGATTGCGAGGGTATATATCGGGAAATCTGGCCAATTTGGCGATATATACGAGGAATTTATTAAACTATGATATATACTATATAGTAATTATGTGCTATGTGTTTTATATGTGCTTTAGATTGGGTGTAATCTTGGAACGGTATATTACGTAAATAAATATGAGGATTATCAAATCGACGGATTTGGTAAACTTTGGCGATTTATTTAAATGATATATTGGGCTAATATTAGATCTATAGCTTATCTTATCTTGCTATGTGTGATTTTGTTGGTTTGTTTTGAGTCGACCCACCACCCGTATGGATACCAAACGCAAATACACCAAACTAATACGAAATGGATTTTCGGTAATAAAACGGATTCTCGTCCGGGTTTGGGAATATTATATATTTGAGGAAATGATTTCTGAAAGAGTTAATATTGTTAGATCGTGCCAAGTCCGTAGTTGCTGTTTCGTGAGTTATCATACATCTTATTTCTACCTACCTCGTCTTGCTATTTTCTGGACTTGAGGTGAGTCATAGCCCCACTTTTTACTCTTGAACTATGTTTTCAACGATTGGGGTGAGAAACGTGCAAATTATTTCATGTGGACTATTATCGCTTTTATATGCTTTCTAAACTTGCTATGCGTATGGACTAGGATATATTGTCAACTTTAGTCACATATTTTCGTGTGTACTATTCAAGGTTGGCTTATTTGGATTGTCAGCTTTAGTCACATAGTTTTGTGTGTACTATTCAAGGTTGGCTTATTTGGATTGTCAGCTTTAGTCACATAGTTTCGTGTGTACTATTCAAGGTTGACTTATTAGATACTGTAGTGTGCACCTATAGGTTATTAATACTTCGGAGGTTATCCGAGTATTTATTGGTATTGCGGGGGTTACCCGAATATCTATGTTGTTACGGAAGGGTATCCGTGTGTTTTGGTTATTGCGGAAGGGTTTCCGTGTGTTATGTTGAGAGCGGAGGGTATCCGCAGGCTTTTAGCGAATCCTTAGTCTAGCTAGCAAGCGTTTTGCGTATATGTCCACTATATTATTAGTTGAATTTAAACCTATGATCTCACCAGCGAAAGCTGACTTTTAGCACGTTTTCTCAGGTAATTAAGTGTTGAGGTGCATGCTTGGATTGGAAGGCTCGGCTGAGGCACACGGTTTATGGATCTATATTTTCTAAACTCTGATAATTAATTTTGGACCTATTGTTATTTTATTTTGGGCCTAACTCTGAATGATGTTGGGATAAATGTAAACTCTAAAACCCCGTTTTGGTTGTGTTTTTATTATGTTTACTTTATCTCGTTCTAGATTGTCTTGTGTTGGATACCAATCCCCGTAGCACCCCGAAAGCTTGTGAGTCTTCCGCTGTATCAAATTTTGGGGGTGTTACACATAATAAGTGAAATGTTAGCATATAACCTTTATAGAATTTTGATGGTCATTTGGTCATGTTAAGAAGTTTAAAGAGCACAGGGTGTTTGATGGGTTCGAAGAAACTATGCTAGAGGTGTTTGAGAGTGTACAGTTAAAGTGGTTTCAAATTGTGTTTTATCCTTAACAATTATACGTAATAATCTCCTCTATTTAAAAACAACTTTTGATTATCAGTATATATCGAAAATAAAGTAATCAATTTACTTCAAAATGGCACAATAAAAACCTCTTACACTTTTGAAAAAAACATATAAAAACAAATCTCTTATTGACCATGCAAACATTGCTTTTGGCAAAGGTAAGTTCCATCTTCTGTTAAAGTCAAGATGAATTAGTATACCAATTTTTTTTGCAAAACAATGCGAAATAAAATTACTACATAAATGCATTCAAAAGAAAAAAATAAGGACATACTTGGGCTGATTTTCTGGGCCTTAAATAGCCGGATTGAGCTCAGGCTGAGGGAGGAATCGAAAATGTGACCAAACATTGGTGTATTTTACCGTTTAATATATACATTTATACTAATAATTAATCAATGGTTATTGTCGATATCGAATATTTTAAAAGAAATCAATATGTAAAAAAAAATAATGGACCTGCAAAACTTATAGATCTACTATATACAAGTATTAATACAAGAAGAGGATGGTCGGTGGAAGCTGCCTATATATTCATAATACCCATCACCAACAACTTCTGTATTTATAAATGTGTATTAATTGAATATCAGGTTCCTTTCTTGACACAGCTTTTTGTAACTCATGTTTTTTTGTTGATAAACAGATAATGTCTTCGCGCATCCACGACCTTGCTCACCTAAAAGTACCCCTTGAAAGTATACTATCAGCCACCAACAACTTTGATAAAAAAAATGTTATCCGCAGAGGTGGAACTCTAAAGGAATACATGGGAGAGCTCTTGTGGTCCGGTGAGTTGATAATTATCTGTGCTCGGAGGTTTAATAAGGATAGAGATGAAATGTTTTGGACTGAGGTTTCGATGCTTTCAAGTCTCAAGCACCAAAATTTGGTTTCATTAGTTGGGTTTTGTGATGAAAATGGTGAAAAGATCATCATAACCAGGCGTGAGATGAAGGGAAGTCTCAGCAACTATCTAAGTGATGCTACGTTGTTGACATGGGTGCAAAGATTGAAGATATCGGTCGGTCTTGCGCAAGCGTTGAGCTACATTCATTATGACGAGCCACGCGATTTTAGCGTAATACATCGAGACATCAGCAGTTTCACAGTTTTATTAAATGATAGCTTCCAGCCCAAGTTATCTTGCTTTGAAAAGTCAATGAAAATTGAAGCATCTCAAAGGCACCATTCTTTCCATACTAGTAATGTATGGAATGCGAATGGGTATACAGACCCAGCTTATGAAAAGACTAAAAGTGTGAACGACAAGACCGACGTGTACTCCTTTGGGATAGTGTTGTTTGAACTACTTTGTGGTAGGGAAGCAGTAATCGCCAATGACACTAACAAGTATTTGGCTCCAGCGGCCATTCTCCATTACAAAGAGAAAAAACTTGATGAAATAATTGATTGGGATTTAAGGAAACAGATGAATCCGCAATCATTCAACGTTTTCGCCGACACAGCGTATCAATGCTTGAATGAAGAACAATTTGAACGCCCAAGTATTGATGAGATTGTCACAAGACTTGAAAAAGTGTTGGAACTTCAACTGGAACATCAAAATGCGGTAAAACAGTTTTTTCTCTTCCATCTTTCAACAATAATAACTACTACTCTATATTTATTAGGTGTTCATCAAAATCTAGATTGTTGTGTGAGTCATTAGAAAGTTAGTTTTTCATGACGAAAATGGCATTTTTACTGTTTCTTTTTAACATATGATGAACAACATTGCTAACTGGGATAAACAACTTTTACGATCGTAAAGAACAACAATTTAGCATGTGGTGAATTGTTCATTGGACACTAAAATAATATGCATAATGGTTTATTTATTTGTCCATAAATCTTTGAATTAAATAGAGATTTTAGTCTCTGATGAACACTATTATCCTTACTGGAATATGATGAATACGGTTACAAACTATTAACAACGTGATGAACAAACTTTTTAGCATTTGATGATCATATTTGGGCCATTAAAACTGTTGGTAACTTTTTATAAAATATTTTTAATAATGTCTTTCTTACAATTAGATATAGTATCATGAATTATGATCAAATAAGAAGAAACATTAAAATGAGAAAAATGAGAAATAAGTATAACTACATATTAAAGATGCATCGATTTGAATTAGATGCATCCTTAGTCTTTTAAATGCACTATAATATATTTTCTAGTTGAAAATTAGATTCATATACATATATTAGATGCATTTCATCAAGTTAGAAGAATTTTATGTATTTTTCATCCTCGGCGGGTCAAATTTGTTTCTAGTACTGCTTTACATCTTTTCACTTCAAACTTTCGAAACTAATTGGGATACATATAAATGGATATAAATGCATCTAATTCAAGTCGATACATCACAAATATATGGTTATACTTATTTTTCATTTTTTTCATTTCAAATTTTCTTGCCACTGGATCTTTACCCATAGTATCATTATGTGATTGTGTTCAAAAGATCGTTTGTTTATCATAAAACATTAAAATGATAATACATTATACATAAAAGTTAACTCAATTAATGGATGGTTTCTTCATCGTAATTTTTTTGCTTTTTCAAAAAGAATTTTTTCACAAATAAAAAAGAACCACAAAATTAACGCTTTTGACACTAGTCTCGTGGTCAAACTAGATAGGGTATTTTTTAGGTCCTATAAGTTTGTCATGTCATTCTTATACTAGTTTAGGTGTTCGCAATAGGAGCGTTTGTTTTTGCCTTTTTAGGCTGAGATGTGGGACTCATCCACATCCATTGTTCTTTTTTGTTTTTTTACGTAATAAAATTTCCCGTATTGAATTTGTTTAACAAAAAAAAAAAATTAATAACAAAAAAATAAATAAAAAAAACCGTAAAAAACGGAGACTAATATATCACGGTCGATACCAAATTAGCAACTTTGAATTTTATGATGTAACTTTTTTTACATAGATAATTAACTATATTAAAGATTTTTCAAATTAAAAAAAGTGGGGTTGCATATTTTATAATTAAATGTAATAAATATTATAGTACAAAATTACTAATTTACTTTTAATTAAAATTTCATATGTTGTCAACTTCTTACCTTTTAGGCTTCTTACAAATTACAATCTTTTTGTCGGATCTTAAATTCAATATTTAAATAAGATGCATACAGGAAGCTCAATAATTACTGTATAAAAATATCAGTCATAAAAAAGAATTTCATGATGGCATGAACATGCTATCCCAAAACACTCTGTTGCAACACACACAACTTTTAAATTAACTCACGTTTTTATTTGATAAACAGATAATGTCTTCGCGCATCAACGACCTTGCTCACTTAAAAATCCCCCTTGAAAGTATACTATCAGCCACCATCAACTTTGATGAAAAAAATGTTATCCGCAGAGGTGGAACTCTAAAGGAATACATGGGAGAGCTCTTGTGGTTCGGTGAGTTGATAATTATCTGTGCTCAGAGGTTTAATAAGGATAGAGATGAAATGTTTTGGACAGAGGTTTCGTTGCTTTCAAGTCTCAAGCACCAAAATCTGGTTTCATTAGTTGGCTTTTGTGATGAAAATGGTGAAAAGATCATCATAACTAGGAGTGAGATGAAGGGAAGTCTCGGCACCTGTCTAAGTGATGCTACGTTGTTGACTTGGGTGCAAAGATTGAAGATATCCGTCGGTCTTGGGCATGCGTTGAGCTACATTCATTATGACAAGCCACGCGATTTTAGTGTAATACATCGAAACATCAACAGTGCCACAGTTTTATTAAATGATAACTTTGAGCCCAAGTTATCTTGCTTTCATACGTCAATGAAAACTGAAGCATCTCAAAGGCATCGTTCTTTTCATACTAGTAAAGCATGGAATGTGAATGGGTATACAGACCCAACTTATGAAAAGACTAACAGTGTGAACCACAAGACCGACATGTACTCCTTTGGGATAGTATTGTTTGAACTACTTTGTGGTAGGAAAGCAGTAATCGCCAATGACACTGACAAGTATTTGGCTCCAGCGGCCATGCTCCATTACAAAGAGAAAAAACTTGATAAAATAATTGATTGGGATTTACGGAAACAGATGGATCCGCAATCATTCACCGTTTTCGCCGAGACAGCGTATGAATGCTTGAATGAAGAACAATATCAACGCCCAAGTATAGATGAGATTGTCACACGACTTGAAAATGCGTTAGAACTCGCACGTGAAAACAGGCCTGTAAGACTTCTTTTCTCTCTTTCATCTTTCTATACTCTATATTTGTTTCGGTATATACAACTTCTTTTTTCTGTTTTCATCTTTCTAACACAATAATTTATAGCCCTTTGATATTATGTCTTCCGTTGCTGGACCTCACTGAATATTACTACCCCGAATATGAAATGCAAACAAAACTCAAGTTTAGATATGACCAAAGAGGCCATATGTGCTCTGTTATACTAAGAAGTATGTGGCAGGCGTTTGGGCTATCGCATTAGCAATTTAGTGTAGAAACAAGAATATTTTGATATAAAGTTTCAGCTGTGATAAAGTTGCATTAAAAGTGCGTGAAATCACTTGAGACTATTTTACTTTCAAAAAAACAATGTCAGAAGTTTTTTGACACCAGAAGAAATGTATATAGGATATGACGTTGACAATAATATCTTTAGGGGCGAAAGGTAATGTAACATCCCCAAAATCAAACAGCAAAAGAACTTTATTGTAAAAAAAAATAATAATAATAAATAAATAAATAAATAAAATAAAAAATTACTGGTATAAATGTTATACCAGTAAGGGGTGGCGGCGCAGCTTGTTGCCCGCTTACCTACCACCTTGATGTAAATCCCTAAAATATATTGAATTTGAAAAAAAAAAAAAAAATGTTATATAGTTGGCTTCATGAAAAAAGTCAACCTATTTCATTTTATCAATTCGTGAAGTTAAATTTTGCAATGCTAACACTCTGTTTTCTAGATTCATAAAATAAAGGCTAATTGATTGAAAATATATTTAACTTGACACTTTTTATAGTTGTGTGTAGCTTTTTTTTTTTTTTTTTTTTTTTTTTTTTGGTACTGAACTTTCAAATTTTTTTTCTTTTTTTCTTATTGTGTGTACTTTGTGTGTCGTGAACTAACATACTATTAAAATTGTGATGTTGCAATATATGACTCTAATTTCTTTTTTAAAAGGAGATTAAAAAGAGTGAAGGACTCAAATAAAAAGGGGAATTTTATAGTTGATTGCTAAGAAAATTCAAATACTATATTATTTGATTAATTACAATTTGATTACAAATAAACGTCAATAAAATAACTTATGTAAAAAAAAAAAAATTGTTTATTTCTATCATCAAATGGGTTTTATAGATTAAAAAAGAGGATTAAAAGAAGGGGCATTCCATGGAGGTCGCTTATATACAAATAATGACAATGATAATGCATCTCACATCCTTTTGTAACCTAAACTCTGTTTTTGTGACAGATACACTCTTTGCCCAACCACCTTGCTCACCTAAGAATTCCCCTTGAAGATATAGAGTCCGCCACCAACTACTTTGCTGAAAAGAATGTCATCGGAGTAGGTGGATTTGGAAAGATATACAAGGGAGAGCTCTTGTGGTCCGGTGAGTTGATGGATATAACTGCTCGGAGGGTAATTAATAAAAAATGGGATGAAAAAGAACAACAGTTTTGGACGGATATTTCGATGCTATCTAGTCTCAAGCACAAGAATCTTGTTTCTATTGTTGGGTTTTGTAATGAAGTTGGTGCAGAGACCATCATTTACAAAAACGAGTCCAGGGGAAATGATTGGAGGCTCGACAACTATCTAAGTAACCCGATGTTGACATGGGTGAAAAGATTGGAGATATCTGTGGGTGTTGCACATGCATTGAGTTACATTCATTATGACGAGCCACGCGATTTTAGCGTAATACACCAGAACATCAGCAGTGAAACAGTTCGACTGAATAATAACTCGGAACCCAAGTTATCTGAATTTCAGCATTCCATGAAGATTAAAGTATCTGAAAGGCACCATTCTTTCCATATTGATTCAGTTTGGTCCACGAAAGGGTACACAGACCCAACATGTCTAGAGACAAAAAGTGTGAACCACACGTCAGATATCTACTCCTTCGGGATATTGTTGTTTGAACTATTGTGTGGTAGGAAATCAGTTATTGACGACAATGATAATAAGTATTTGGCTCCAGCGGCCATTTTCCATTATAGAAAGAAAATACTCAGTGAGATGATTGACCCGGATCTATGGAAACAAATCGATCCGCAATCATTCAACGTTTTCGCAAAAACTGCATATGACTGCTTGAATGAAGAACAATTGCAACGCCCAAATATAGGTGAGATTGTCGCAAGACTTGAGAAAGCATTGGAACTCCAAATGGCAGGCGAAAATAGGCCTGTAAGTTGTTTTTTTCCCCTCTTTCAAACCTGTATACCATAATAACTATTCTATTCAGAATAACTTACTACGTATTATTTATGATTAATAATGATAGTCTACTTATTACTGTATTTATGATGCTAAAGGAACACTCAGCAGTTGCGGCCGAAGTTGAAGGTACATCCAGTCAAGAGAAGGTAATTTTTTCTTATAACTCTTTTTGTAAGTCACTCACCAAAATTTTAAAATAGAATTGAGATTCTCCTTATGTTGAAGGCTTGAGGCCAATGATATGCGACATTGCGCCTAAAGTTGGGGAAAATCACATTTGCCAACTATTGTTCTAACATCTATTTGCTATTCTCGAGTATAATACACAAGACCCTCTTTTTTAAGTATCTCCCAACATTTTTTCTCTTTGATAAAGTTTTATAATGGAGTAATTTAACCCAGTTTATTGTTTCAACCTATGAATCTGCCCACTTTGTAATTGCGTCTTGTTCGATACATATAGGGATCAGTGAGCTCCGTCTTTATAGGCGTTGAGTCCCATGTCAGCAAAAAGACAATGTCGCCCCTCAAAGATCTTTCTCCGTCAAAGTTCAGCTTTCAAGATATAAAATTCGCAACCAACGGATTTGCTCGTGAAAATCTCATTAAAGAATTTGGGTTTGGAATGATTCACAAAGGCCGTCTCTTGCATTCCAAACAGTTCGTCGATATTATTGCAAAGGGGTTCTTTTCTAAATTTGTAAAGGATAAGAGAAAAGAATTTTGGACAGAGATTTCAATGCTTTCAAGTCTCAAACATAAGAATCTAGTGTCTCTTATTGGTTTCTCTGATGATACGCCTGACATGTTTATCATATACAAGAAGGAGGCTTACGAAAGTTTAGACAAATATCTAAATGACCAGACCCTCACATGGATGCAAAGGTTGAAGATATGTCTTGGTCTCGCAAATGCATTGAGTTACATCCACTATGACGCTGGACGCGATTTTAGTGTCATACATTGCAACATCAGGAGCTCAAATATTTTACTAGATGACAAATGGGAACCCAAGCTATCTGGTTTTGAACTTTCATTGAAAAATACAGTAGCTCGGAGGCACCGTCTTCTTCTTACTCGTGATATCATTGAAAATGTATACATGGACCCAAAATATAAAAAGACCGGTGGCGTGACCCACAAGTCAGATGTGTATTCATTTGGTGTTGTACTACTTGAAGTCTTGTGCAGAAGGAGCGCAATAGATGAAGACGAGTTGGGAGAGGGGTTATTAAGTAAACTGGCCAAATCTAGTTTGGATGATTCGATCTACCCGCATTTACAAAAACAGATGGATCCAGAAGCATTCAAAATCTTCTCACAGACGGTATTTTACTGCTTACAAGAGGAACGGGCAAAGCGTCCGCATATAGATCAGGTTGTCAATAGACTTGAGAAAGCTTTGCAACTCCAGCGGAAACATGAAAATCCAGTTGACAGTACATCATCCAATCTTTTGAAGGTAATTAATTTCCTTAAACTTTTGATTTAAGGCCGTTTGAAGGTAAAAAAACTTTTGATTACTAGTTGTTATATTGTCTGGTTTAACAAACACAGTATTAAAACTGTGATGTTTCAATATATGACTCTAATTTCACACACTTGAACCACTTTATTTTTTCTCTCTTTTTTATAGTTTCGTTATTCAGGCAATCACAAATCAAATGTAATTCTTTTTTGACTTTTATATAGAAACGGCTAATATCTTTACAAACGTCATCCAAGAAGGGAAACCGATGACAGCATCATATACAAACCAGATACCAACCTATACCAAATAACAAACTAATATGCTTAAACTTGGTCCTAATTCATTCATTATATGAAAGATGGCAAATGTATTTTATCTCTCTCGGTCTTCAAATTTTAATCTTGTCACATATCTTGATCTTTTGTTAGATGTATCTTTAGGTTTAGTTTTAGGCTATGTTACCCGGACACGGCTGAGTGGCCGTCATACCCGGGTTGGTACGACGCCACATGGATCCGGGTATGAAATCCAGTCCGGACACGTCACTTTGCGCTTGGGTACGGCAACTTCATCTTTTTTCGGGCCATGTCGATTGGATCTGTGAGCAAGTGCTCAAAATCTTCAGTGTCCATTCTTCATCATACAGTCCGAGGTGGTGTAACAGTGGAGGTGGTGGCGCGTGTGGGTGGTTGTGGTGGGAGCCAAGTGCTCAAAATCTCCAAAACGAAGTAAATACACCGATCTATCGATTTGGCAAAGAAAAAGTATCGCCGGAAAATATTCCGGCGACGGTGGTGGCTGAAAGTGGTGGTGGTGGCTGGAGATAGTAACAGCCGGCGGTGGGGTGAAGAGAGGGAGAGAGAGAAAGTATAAAGTGTGTGTGTGTGTGAGTGAAATGAAATAAATAAATAATTTTGGGGAGGGACTAAACATGGGCAAAAATCAAACTCGCAGGTTGAAAATGAATTAACATGGACAAGAAAACGACAAAACTGACACAAAACAAAATAAAATAAGAAAAAAAAAAGTACACCCTAGGTTGAAAACGAATTAACATGCACGAATTATCTATATGTATATTTTTTTAGGAAAAATTATTGCCGTATCCCGTATCCGTACCCGAGTCCAAAGTTAGGACGGTGTCCCCGTGTCCTAAATTTTTTTGGATGACGTATCCGACACTCGGATCCATACCAATATTGGATACCCGTACCCGTGTCAATGTAACATAGGTTTTAGGGATGAAAATCATTTTCCTAATAGTTTCTTAAAACAAATCAACTGTTTCTTTGGACGTTCTCATTTTTTATAAATGTTAGTCAATTATAATTGTTTCTTTAATGTTACTATGATCCTTACTAACATTAATGTGGTGCTGCATACCTCCATAAAGTTGCAGGAGAAGAATTTGGAACACTTGAAGATCGGACTAGATGTTATAAGCGAGGCAACCAAAAATTTTGACGAAGTATATTGCATAGGGTCAGGCGGATTCGGTAAAGTATACAAAGCAGATCTTGAACATTTCGATAGCAGTAATTCCTCATCGATAGATGGTGTGAATAAGTGCGATTTACCCAGAAAACGAAGCATGGTAGCCATAAAGCACATTCACAATCAAAAAGGAGAACAAGGGTTCATTTCAGAAATTGAAACTCTAACTACTTGTAAGCATGATAACATAATCTCTCTTCTTGGCTTTTGCTCAGAAGGTAACGGTGCAATGATCCTGGTTTATGAGTATGCTTCTAAAGGAAGTCTTGAAGACTATTTGGGAAGTAGTGAAAAAATGACTAATCTTACTTGGGTGCAACGTATAAAGATATGTCTTGATGTTGCACATGGCTTGAATTACATTCACACCAACACGGATCAGAACAAACAGAAGATAATACACCGTGACATTAAAAGTGCGAATATTCTGTTGGAAGATAATTGGAAGGCGAAGATTGCAGATTTCGGGCTCTCCAAATTTCACCCAGCAGATCAAGATGCCAGTACTTTCAATGCCAGTACGATTGCAGGTACACCTATGTACTTCGATCCCGAATATGAGAAGTTTGGCAAGCTAAATAAGAAATCTGACATTTACTCTTTTGGAGTGGTGTTATTTGAGATCTTGACCGGGAGGTTGGCCTATGATTTTGATAAGGGGATTGCACCCATTGCACGACATCATTTTGAGAAGGGAACACTAATGGAAATTGTTGATGACAAGATAAAGGAAGAAACTGATGAACGTATCTTTTCTTTAAGTAAAGGACCCAATAAAGAGTCCTTGGACATATTTTCAAAAATCGCTTTTCAATGTATAGCAGAAACTCAAGTCAAACGTCCATCAATAGATGTTGTCATCAACGAACTCAAAAAAGCGTTAAAACTTCAGGTAAGAAATCGTTTTAAAATATAACTTTATAATCTCCTCATATTCTTCGTCATAGTATGTGACATTTCATATATATTTTACTTTGTGTAAATACTATTTTAATCCACAGAACTACTACTCGATTTTCCATTTAAGTTTTTTTAGACCTTTACTTTTGTGACTTATTATTTTAACATGAACTTGCAGACTGGGAAACTCAAATTGAAAATAAACATCTGAATGCATTTTAGATGGCAAGTAGGTCATTCTGTTTTTAACTTAACAAATCGACTGACTCTCCAATGATTCACAGGAGAACCACAAGGACAGCCTCAAACTGTCACTTGAAGACATAAAGTTGGCAACGCGAGACTTCAGTCAAGACAATATCATTGGACATGGAGGTTTTGGTACTGTGTACAAAGGAGCTACTCACGCTCATGGACATAATATCATTGCTGCAAAGCGGTTGGATAGGAAGTCTGCTAAAGGAGAAGCTGAATTTATGACAGAGCTGGAAATCCTTATGGAGTATAAACATGTAAATGTCATTGGTCTTGTAGGCTACTGTGATGAAGAGAATGAGAAACTTATTGTTTATGAGTACGCATCCAGGGGAAGTCTTGATAAGTACCTAAGCGATGATAGTCTCACGTGGGTGATGCGGCTTAGAATTTGCATCGATATTGCGACCGGGTTGGAGTTCCTTCATGAAAATGTTTCAAGTCCAGAAATGGTGATACACAGGGATATCAACAGCAGCAATATTCTACTGTTTGATGATTGGAAAGCAAAAATTACTGATTTTGGGCTTTCCTTAGTATGTCCAACAAGTCAGGACGTAGACTATGTCATAGACAACGTTACAGGCACAATCGGCTATGGTGACCCACTATACTCGAAAACAGGCTTCTTAACCAAAGAATCTGATATATTCTCGCTTGGTGCCGTTTTATTTGACATATTGTGTGGGAAACTATCATCCGACAAACTAGATGATGAGTATTCTTATTTACCCTTTTTGGCTAAACAACACTATCATGAAGGAAAACTAGACGATTTAGTGTTTAAGGGTATAAAAGGACAAATTGTGCCACAGTCATTTGTAACTTTTACAATGATTGCCCTTCAATGCTTACATCACAGGAGAGAAAGACGACCAACAGCTAAAGAAGTGATCATACAACTTAAGAAAGCATTGGAATTCCAGGTAAGTTTCTATATTTTGAAAAAGTTGGCCTTTAACTATATATCCATTTAAACTCTTATAAAGTAATTGTATGAAACATGAGTTTACTGATTGATTAATGTATATCCAGGAAGATTATGACATATGGGAGAGCAAATTGCCTAAAGACTATAAAGAAATAATCCAGATGTCGAAGTGCCCCGAAGATTATTCTACCATCAAAAAAGAGGATCTTTACAACATATTTTCTAAAGGAATCCTCCTTCAACAGGACAAAGTGGTAATTAATTCGTTTATATATCTCAATTATTTTGTGTTTCCAGTGTTTTATGCCTCTTTTACTTTTTGAGGGACAGTTAAAATCATACATGCATTTATACATAATATAGATTGAGTCTGAATTGATTTATGTCGTATAACAGCTGCTGTCGTTCGATGGTAAACGAGAAAGAAATGAAATGGTATCAGCAACAACATTTTCATATAAAAACAGTTGTCCACTAAAGTGGCAATCTCTTCCGGAATCAAGGTTCTTCTCTCTTTCTCTCTACCCTGGTTATAAACTTAGTATAATATATCTATCTTCTTTATTGCTATATACGGTAGCATAATAATTTGTTTATATATTTAGTTTTTACCTTTTTTTTTTTTTATATTAACAAGTTTTAGTTTTAGGGAAAAAAAAGCAAAATATAAATCTTTTCGATAGAAATTGGATATGCAGGCTGAGTGAAAACTAGTGGACACCCACATGCATTAAAAAATTTGGTATTTTTATGTCACCTAATATACCCCATGTTTGGTGTATCGATGATATGTTTGATAATGTCTGCTCTTTGGAGTCCATAGCTAGTCGATTTTATAAAGCCACTCAGTGCAGAATGAAGGGGACGACCTTGATGTTGTGTTGGGGTGAACATCGGCAATTTGGGGCTGTTTTTGGTTAAAGCCAAACCTCAAACCGAAGGTTTGTTTTTTACATTTTTCAAAACCAAACCCTGAACCGAAGTCGGTTTAGTTTTTCTGTTTTTTTTTTTTTTTTTTTTTTTTTTTTTGTTTTGTTTTTGTTTTTGTTTTTCTCAGTTTGGTTATTGGAAATGTTTTTTGTTTTTCCATCCTAATGGTATAAACTTAATTTCACAATGATTAGCCGATAACAAAATTAAATGTATTTGAGTTCATTTATCATCAAAAAACAAAATAGACGTTACATATAACGACGAGAGAAAAACTATTTTGGTGGGACAATTGATATGCGATAAAGAAAAATAGACCTTAAGATTTTTAATAATTTTAGATAAAGAGATATGTCTTACGAAAATTATATGTGTATCTCTTATTTTGACACTTTTGTAAGCATTTCGATGAAAACTTAAATGCATATTTTCTAATAGTTTAATTAACTACGGGGCAGTTCGGTTTTTTTGGTTTTATGAAACCAAAATCTGGAGCAAAAATTGTGGTTTTTTAAAAACTCAATACCAGACCAACGGATTTTGAAGTGGATCACCTTTTGGGGGCGTTTTTTTTTTTTTTGGTTTTTGGGTTTTGGTTCGGTTTTTGGGTTTTGGTTTGGTTCTTGGGTTTTCTTGCTCACCCATAGTGTTGAAAGCGTCAACATCTGTTTTGGACGGAGAAATGTGGATCGGGTTAGGCGCAACATTAAAAGAAGATGAAGATTTAAATCAAGATTTCTCGGGTACCTTATCTATATATCAAATCATAAAAAGAAAGTAGATTTGAAAGATACCAAAGAAATGTTATAGGCTTGTGTACATCACAACTAATAGAGAAAACGACTACTAGATTAGACTAGACTAGACTACTAGTCTTCGGCAGGACGTTTTAATGCACAAAAATGTTAGGACTCAGGCTCCTTGAATAAAAAAAATCTTAAAACAATTTTTTTATGAATAAAAGATCATTGACATTTTCTAGACATTTATATGTTACATATACAATAAATTAATAATATGAATTAAAATTATTCTTCCGAAAAAGTGTATCTATTATTATTAACTAGAAGATTACCCAAGCATAACGATGATTTAGTATAGTTTCCAACAAAATCTAGTTGCGTCAATTTGCTTGTGCATATATATTTATTCCTTTTGTGTATCTTTTTGGGTTTATTTATTTCTTTGTGTATGTTTATGGGTGTGGTTTAAAGGTAGCAATCGTTTGTGCGTGCATACGTGAATTTTTCTAATATTTTTTAAATAAATATTATGACAACAATTAAGTGGATTTTTTGTAGTTTTGGTTTGGTTTGTCGGTTAGTTGTGTTTGTTATGTGTGTTTGAATCACTTTTGTGGCTCATTTACTTGAATAATAGTTATTTCACTTTTGAATTGTAGCCTATGTAGCTTGAGATAATATTGAAAATATATTGACTATCATTTTACAAAATATTGTATGTATTCTAATGTATTAACTCTAGTTCGGGTCCACCTAAATTTGTTACATTCACTGTATTTCACGCCATGTATACTTTATAAGTGTTTATAGATAATAGTTTTATTACCCGCGCAAAGCAGTGACAACAAACCGCTTGGCATATTTCTTTTTTTCTGATTTTTGTCATAGAATGATTTCCCGTGATGGTGATGTAAAAGAAGGGAAAAAGTGGTGGAGTAAAGGAGAGTGGAGAAAGTTTGTGAATTAAATTGTAATAAATAATAGAATACATTGCCTTTTATAAGTAAGTATTTTAGTAAATCCACTTATGTCGTTTTGTAAGTTTTAAGTAAAATAGTTTAGTTTTTGCTATAGATTTTGTCAAAAATAATTTTTAAATTTAAAAGTTGAAGTGTATATTTGGGGGAGTAAAAGCTCTCACTGATGAAGGCATGGATATTTATTGATAATACGTGCAGGTTCGATACAGTAGTGGAGATGTTTGATACTTCTAACCTGATGATCGAAATCAAGACAAGAGCTCAATTTTTATCTCCAAATGTTGTTTATGGGGTCTATTTAGTCTTCAAGTTTCCTGACTCAAGAAACTTGTCAAATAAACCTCAATATATTAACCTAAAGTATAAAAATGGGCGCGAAAGCTTACATGCATATTTTGCAACATGGAAAGACAAGGAATGGATGATGGTTGAGTTGTATCGATTTTTGAATGAGAAAAAAGAGGATCTTTATAATTTTCTCCTTGAGGGTTTCTCATCGTACTATTATGGAGATGGTACAATTTATGTCGAAGGCATTGAATTTCAAGCCATTAACAATGTAAGTTTGAAAATACTCCTTGGTTCCTAATTTATATTATTTTTGTTATATATTGTATGTATAAAGGGACGGATATATGGAGAGATAAAAATCGTGTTCTAAGTTACATGCATATACCATGATTCTTATACAGGTGAAACATGAAGAAATCGAAAAGTTTAAGGAAGTCCAACAAGTCTTGAAATCAAACTTCAATGCGGATCAGGTGCAACAATTACCAGCTAAGTTTGAAGAAATAATTAAGAATTACGGTAACCGTGACGAATTGTTCTGGTTTGGCGAAGTAAATGGAATGAAACTTCTCATGCTTTCAGCCGAGGCAGCTTTACACCAATATTCTAATGTGGATCTTTTTACTTCAAAACCATCACCCCAGTCCAGGTTTGCTTTTTAACAAACCTTTACTAACTGTACATTCACTTTGAGCTAATCTATGGTTACCCAAATATTTAAAAATTTTCTCATCACATACTAGATTCCATAATTTTAGATCTTAACCTTCGTTTTGGTCTAATAAAATATTGATGATTCATGAATATCTGGTTGACAAAAGTTTCATTTCTTAGATTTGGTTTTTTGTGTCTTCAAATTTTACATTGTTTTGTAACGTATAATATACCGTTGATGCAGATTTCGGAAGGTGGTTGAGTTTTTACCACAAAAAGTGTTTCGTATCAATTGCACAATTGAAAGTCAAATGTTATCCCCTGATACAGACTACTGGTGTTACCTTGTGTTCAAGATTTCAGAAAAATGCCAGGGATTGCATTGTCCGGTAAAAGTACGAGATCTACTCCACCAAGAAAACAACGAGGCTGAATATTTCTATTTTATTACCCCGAGCCGATTGAATACAAATGATATTACTCGGGTACCAAAACAAAGGGAAGACGGATGGATGGAGATTCAGCTTTGGAACTTTAACTCAACTCATGAACTTGAGAATGATTCTCTTTCGATTAATATGAAGTTTACAAGTCTTGAAGAACCTATGGCTGGTCTAATTGTTTGTGGCCTTGAGTTTCGGCCATTGTAAAAGAATTATTTCCATATTTAGTATTATTTGTTTTTAGTGGGTGTGGAAAAGGCCTATTGGTGTTACACCTGGATAATTTTAGAAAGAGTAAATTTCAAACATCGTGCATTGGTTTGTCCAAATTGAAGATTGAGTCTTTACCTTTTGATAGTGCAGAGGCAATCCATGTGCCAAACTTTTGTAACCAGAACACCCGTTTTTGTTCAGACAAACAAACAGAAACATGATAATGTCTACAGTCAATCCTCACAATTTGCAAACTTAAAAATCCCCCTTGAAAGTAAAATTTCCACCACCTGCAACTTTCATAGCAAAACTATCATCGGCACAGTTTTTAGGTAAGTGTTTTACCACACCAATATTCTCATAAACAACTCCTAGGGCTGAGTCTCCTACACAGCATATTTAGCCTCCACATGCGGCCTTGGGTCCGTTGTGGCAGAATACCGTTAGACTACACCATAAAGCCAATGGCCTTGTAAAAGTCTAAGATTACACATACGGTAAGACATAAACCCGTCGGTTTTCTAGTCCTATACTTTTATATCCAGTGAGTGTGTGTGTGTGTGTGTCTATATATATATATATATATATATATATATATATATATATATATATATATATATATATATATATATATATATATATATATAGGGGGTCATTCATGTGAGAAATCTAATTTTTGTGAGAACGCGAGAAGAGATCCTAGCCATCCATCTAAGCCCTCCTTTTTTAGATCTAATGGCTATGATTAAATCATCTTTTGCACTAACTATATAAAAAACTAGAGTATTTTTGTAATTACCATCTTAACACCTGATATATATATAAAAAACACACACATCTCACACAATTGCAGGTGAAAACTCTCTGATTATAACAACCTTCAACAATCTCCGGTCATAACCGCCGCCGTTCAAACCACTACACCGCCCGTTCTTCTTCTTCACCACCACACCACCACTCTCCATCATCATCTCATTATCATCCAACACCTCATAACCATCATTCACAACAATAGATTTAATTTTATGAACCTCATGACCTAATTTTGATTTCTTTTTTTTATGAACCGGTGGTTGTTGAGATTCCGGTAACGTCCTGCCACTTGTCGCCGCTGTTCAAACCACCGCAAATCACCGCCGTAATTATGGCCGTCACTACTGTCTACGATCGGAATTCAATCAATTGAAGCTGATATTAATGAAAAAGATGAGCTATTGAAGCTTATATTACACAGAAATTTCAAGTAACTGTTATTTTATTTTATTTATAAAAGTTAATTGTAGAATTGTGAATTATTGTGCATTTGAAGTAATTATCATTGTTTAAATTGTCAATATGTTACATGTGAGTGCATAGATTACGAATTAGATCTTTATTGTTATGGCTACTTAAATAATTTGTGTATATCTTCGCGCGTGAAGAAGTTAGGTATCGAATACCTTCGCGCGTGAAGAAGTTAGGTATCGAATACCTTCACATGTGAAGAAATTAGGCACCGAATACCTTCACATGTGAAGAAATTAGGCATCGAATACCTTCACATGTGAAGAAATTAGGCACAGAATACCTTCACATGTGAAGAAATTAGGTATCGAATACCTTCACATGTGAAGAAATTAGGTATCGAATACCTTCACATGTGAAGAAATTAGGCACCGAATACCTTCACATGTGAAGAAATTAGGCACCGAATACCTTCACATGTGAAGAAATTAGGCACCGAATACCTTCACATGTGAAGAAATTAGGCACCGAATACCTTCACATGTGAAGAAATTAGGCACCGAATACATTACCTTCACATGTGAAGAAATTAGGCACCGAATACCTTCACATGTGAAGAAATTAGGCATCGAATACCTTCACATGTGAAGAAATTAGGCACCGAATACCTTCACATGTGAAGAAATTAGGTATCGAATACCTTCACATGTGAAGAAATTAGGTATCGAATACCTTCACATGTGAAGAAATTAGGCACCGAATACCTTCACATGTGAAGAAATTAGGCACCGAATACCTTCACATGTGAAGAAATTAGGCACCGAATACCTTCACATGTGAAGAAATTAGGCACCGAATACATTACCTTCACATGTGAAGAAATTAGGCACCGAATACCTTCACATGTGAAGAAATTAGGCATCGAATACCTTCACATGTGAAGAAATTAGGCACCGAATACCTTCACATGTGAAGAAATTAGGCACCGAATACCTTCACATGTGAAGAAATTAGGCACCGAATACCTTCACATGTGAAGAAATTAGGTATCGAATACCTTCACATGACACATGTGAAGAATTAGGTATCGAATACCTTCACATGTGAAGAAAGTAGGTATCGAAAGGAAATTAAGTATCGAATACCTTCACATGTGAAGAAATTTTCTTATAAGTCATATTCGTGTCGGTGGCTTAAAATAAGGTATCAAAAGCCATGGTTAATCCTGGTTTAAGTAAGTTGATAAAGTCTAAATTTGTAGGTGGTTTAGACTGTTGAGTTTATGAGAAGTAAATGATTGAGTGTTTGTATGTCTAGCGTGTTAAACGATGAGATGAGACAAAGGTATAGCTAGGTGGTACATCCCGATAAGGGGGTGAATAACTAGGATATCGTTTGAGCTATGGAATCCCTCGTGCTTTATCAATGTCTAAGATTGTTGGATTCCTGATAGTTATGTTATGCTTGAGTTGCAGCATCTTCATGCTTTTCATTATGACTAGCTAAGAATTCTTGGTTGTCAACTTTTCCCCGTTGCTTGATAGCAGATTCTTGAGCTTTGACTTGATTGGGCTTTCTGGGCTATGATAATCGAATTGTTGGTTGTTTATCTAGTTATTCGGGTTGGTTAGTTGGTCTTATCTGTTACATATTCAGTTTAAGGTGTAATTGTGTGTGATTGCTTCTTCTTGGATAGTTGTACACGTTTTTTAAACTGGATACATCTGCTGACATGTGCTTTTAAATTGTTTGACAATCTTTATTCGTATGTAAACTAATGTTTATATTTAAATATAGCTTATTTTATTGTTTCAGGAATCAACAGTTCTTGTGGAGGACACGACTTGCTGCTGCTGATGCATCTTGCAGCTGCTAAAAATTTCAATCCGTTTTGAAACATCTGAATCACAGGTAAAAGATTTAGTAACTAATTTGTGTTTTTTTTATTAGTTTAAGATTTCGATTGTCAAACAGACAAGCCAATACCTCCGTGGATAATCATCCTTCAATTATCGATTGAAGAACAAGCATAAGCCCACGAGTTGGAGGTGCAAGAGGACCGACATCAACGAGCCTCCATGACAAGAATGTAGTGTTGGTGGCTGGTTGTGCAATCCAGGTATCGTTCTGACGGATGCCAGTGCCGTTGATGTCTCTAAAGAGGACAAGACAGTCGTCTATGACAACACATGAATGGCCAAAACGGCCAGTTTGGCCATGTGAAGTAATGGGTCTCTGCCAGTTGGTGGTGGTGGTAGACTCCATGTTATGGGCGGCAGCAAAGAAGACTGATATACGCCTGGAGTTGATCATTGGAGCATTGCTGTCAAAGATGGTCAAGTTCTAGAAAAGGAATGGCGTACTGAACTGCCAATACCTCGTGGTGGTCCCCACATGTATCATTATGTTATTAATTGCTTGCTGGCTTGCTGCTGCATTTTCTTCCTTTTGGTACAGTCTTCTATTCCGATCTCTTTTTGGTGTATAAAGTGAATAAGCTTATTTTGTTTCAGGGCTTGTATCGTGGCCAATGACCGGTTATATATGATTGGTGGTCAAGAAGGTGATTTTATGGCCAAACCAAATTCACCTATATTCAAATGTTCCCAAAGGAACGAGGTAATATTCTTAAGATTTTTTGCATCCCCTTTGTTTTCAACTACTTTTCATATCTGAATTTGAACGCCGACTCAACCACTTCCAACTCTGATATGGATATGGATATGCATATCAATGATGACATCTGATATATATGGTTTAACCATTAAATCAGTTGTTATGGGTGCCTGCAAACTTGTTGGATTTATAGTAATTGTTGTGTACAATGCCTTGAGAATGCCTCTTATTTCTTATTAAAACTGCAAAATTGTGACAGGTTGTTTATAGTGATGTTTACATGTTAGATGATGAGAATGAGATGAAGTGGAAGGTTTTACCTCCTATGCCAAAACCTGACTCCCACATAGAGTTTGCTTGGGTTGTTGTCTACAATTCTATTGTTATTGCGGGTGGCACTACAGAGAAGCACCCGGAAACTAAGAAAATGATCCTGGTTGGAGAAGTCTTCCAGTTTCAGCTCGATACATTGGTAAGATGTATTTTTATTAGTCCTTTGTTTATTTGGATGCTTTTCTTGTTCGATAATATGACCGGCTGAAATTACTATCTAAATCACATTCACTGATTCGCATATGCCTCCACTCAGAAATATGCTCAACTTTGCTACTTATGACATCTAGTCATCACTGTGCAGCTACAAGCATTTCATCCCACCATGTTCAACTACTTATAATACTAATTATTGTCATCACTCAGAAACATGATCTTTAATGTTTGTGAATGTTTCAATCTTGAATCATCTTGTATAGGATTTAACACATACACATACAGAATTGCGCACAGTAAAACTGTAAAAGTAAAACCCTAGTTTGATCAAAGGTAAAAAATATAAAGTTTAGTAATTTATATGGTTTGTATGTTGTGTTTTTTGGTAAAAAGGATTATATTTGATTTGTTAGTTGAGGGTTTTGATCAGTGAAAAACACAAGTTATTTCCAACAAGTTTCAATCTTGAATCGTTGTTCTTTGTATATGACAGGTAAAAAATAAATTAAGTGGTTGGTTTATATTTTTTTGTCTTTTTAAGGTTTTGTGTAGATGGAGTATAAGAGGAGTAAGGCTTCAATGACGCTGGATGAGAGTGGGAAAGTGGGAGTTGGAATGATGGCTAATCCGATGCTGTTTTATACTCCTAGACCTGAACGGAGGAGACCGGATTCGAGAAGTATTGATTGGAATTCGAGTAGAGTTGAGAGAGATAGGGGTGAAGTTAATATTCAAGTTTTGCTTAGATGCAGGTAACATATATGTTCTTTTATTTAGTCCAGCACTTTTGTTAAAACCGTGACAATTTAGTTAAGAAATAATATTACACATTATATATTTCAGAAGTTGTAAATGGATCCTGGACTTAGACTAAATATCTTTGATTATAATCCTAATGTAACTCAAACTATTTTTCACAATATTTTTGGACGAGTCAGATATAATGCCACAAGACTGTTATGTTGCTTATATATATATATAAAGAATCATTATTGAATATTGGATTTTCTGAAATATATTTTAGATAATTCTGAAGAGGATCGGCACAAGAAAATAAACTATATAATCAATAGGTTTCACCCAAAGCATCACAATATTCTTGGCTTACCTACACAACTACCTGATGGTGCTGATGCACCCTCTCATACAGGTTACATCTAAGTTTAAACTTATTATGTAAATAATTTTGTTTTATAAATAATACAGTATAATTTATATGTATTTATTGCTTGCTAGAATGCAATAATGTCGAATCTCGTTATCCTCGACTAGATGTTCCTGGGTCTGAATACAAGCCTTTGAAAGAGGTAGATTATCAGACATAGCTACACACTTTTACATTTTTAGCAATTCTAAAATCGTAATAACGTCCACGGGTAAAACTAATGGAAGTATGTTGGTATTTCTGCCAAGAAAATTTTCTACTAGAGTGTGAAAGTATGTTGATATTTGGTTTATTTATCTGGCTTTTCAAATTTCAGGAAAAAAAATACACTTCATCCCTGACTGCAAGCCAAAATAATCAGAAATCACAAGGTAATACAAGTACTTCTCAAACTACAACACCAAAAGAATTACCAATTCCTCAAAGAAAAATGTTTGCTGAATCACAAGTAGGAAGAACGAGCTTCCAGAATCTTTTAGAACCAAAAACGCCTCAAAAATCCTCCATTTCTCCTTACAGAATTGTTCTTGGGGACATTAAAGAAAAGGTACATTGTTGGTCGGTAACATCTCCAATTAGCCTTCATGTTATGAATGAATGTATGATACAAAATATCTCATATGGGTCCAGCTTATGAATACGCGAAGGCAGTTAGAGCAACTTCTTGAAAGACATCCATGTGACCTTGATCCGTGTGATTATTATGACACACCAAACTAGCTGCTGCGATCACTCCTTCTATGCTATGAATCTTTGGTATGATACAATCTAATTAATATCAAATTGTGATCAAATATGTAGAGAAGAAGATGATATGAAAATGTAATTGTGACAGCAATCCAGTGGGTCAGGAATTTTAGCCGATGGACAGCTTGCTGACTTAATAAGAAGAGTTTATGTCTTTGGGATGGTTTTAATGAAGCTTGACCGACGGCAGGTTTGATCTGTTTCATGTCTACTTAGAAATTGGTCAATTGGGTTATGTTTGATCTTCAAGGAGTCAAATAGAAGGAAATTGATCAGATGGGTTGAAATATTAGCACTTTTATTGTACTAGTAAGTAGTAATAATGTTGGTTTTTTTAAACCATAAACAGTTACTAGAAATTAGTTTCTGTAAGTGTTTGCTAGTCAGTGGTCACCTTGTAACTTTTCTAAAAGCAAATTGTTTTGACCCGTTACCCAACCCATCGAACCAACTATTTTCTCACCATTAATATCTTGGTTGATGAGACCGCCACATCTTGTTTTGACAATTTTAAGATGTTGCAGGAATCTGGTAGACATTCAGAGACTATTGATTCAGTCACCAATTATCTTGGTATGGGAAAATACAGTGAATGGGATGAAGCAAAAAAAACTCGAGTTTCTTGCAAAAGAGCTGAAGGGGAAAAGGCCTCTTATTCCACCAACTATAGATTGAGAGTAGTTCCTCTATTTGAAACCGTGGCAGATTTGAGAGGAGCTGGGTCTGTAATACGATAATTATTATCAATTGATTGGTATCGTGAGCATATTATTAAGAATCACAGTGGACACCAAGAGGTATATGGCAATTGTTACAATATTTTTTTAAGCACATGTACAAGGTAGCTTGTAAAATAATGGACAATTAATGTAGGTAATGGTTGGGTACTCGGATTCTGGCAAAGATGCAGGGCGGTTTGCTGCTGCATGGGAACTTTACAAAGCTCAAGAGGATGTTGTTGCTGCGTGTAAAGACTTTGGTATTAAAGTTACTTTGTTTCATGGTCGTGGAGGAAGTATAGGTCGTGGTGGTGGTCCTACACATCTTGCTATTCAGTCTCAACCACCTGGTTCATTATGGTATGTTCTTAGTTAAATCTAGTCACTTAGAGCTAGAGTTGAATATATCAACCCATATATCTAAAAAAATGGGCTGATTTGGGTTGTATATGGATAAAGATGTGTTCACATACTATCCTTACTACCTCTTTGAACCCATACTAACAAGTTACCACCTGTGTAGCCCAATGGTCGCATGTATTCAATGGGTATTTAACAGAATGCGTACTCATAGTGGAAATTTGGAAACGTAGCTTATAAATCGTTTTTGTTTTTAAAGTTATTTTATGATTTTAACAATCTGATTTTAGATTCTTGTTTAAAAATAAATTGAAATAAGACAAGTAAACGGGTTAGTCCGTATATACAAGATTACACATTTTGATCCACTACCCACCCGTTTTGTAATCTCAAGTCACACCAAGTATTTTCAAATGCTTAATTCATTTATTTTGTATACCTATAGATTCTGGATTTAAAAAATTTAAGTTTATAGTCTGACCTGTTTTGACCATGATAGTTTCGACTCATTAGCTAAAAAATGGGCTGATTTTTATCTCTCACTTGCACCAAAACAAAATACCAAAAAGTAAAAACATTCACATGTAGCAGGCCGTGCAGACCAACCCGGCCTGGTTTGACATATATCAAAAAGTGCCCATCATGACCATTTACCCGTCTTTCATAAGTGACCAATTTTCTTTTCTTTTTTTTAGCTCTACATTCTTAATTGTTATTGTTATTTTCTAATAAAATAGTTGGTTTATTGTTTTGCGTAAAATGGTAATGGTAGGAGGAGGAAGAAGCAGCTATAAAGGAACTTCGAAAGTGAGAAGACATCTGGTAATTTATTTGAGAAGACATCTGGTAATTTATTTGAAGACATCTGGTAATTTATTTGAAGAAATAGATTATCATTGTAATTTTTTGTTATCTTATTTAAGATATTATTTGTATGTAAAGGTCAAGAAAAGAGAAGAAAAAACAGGTTCTACCTAACCCGACCATTTCATTATTTGCATTCTTTTCTTTCATAATAAAAATTTATAAGAAAATTCAGTTACTTTCATGTTTATGTAGCTTATGTTTGTTGAGAATTGGGCATCCATTTGATGACTTTGTTCTTGGTCACTTCTTATGGGAACGTGTTCACCATGTGGTCCAAATGATTATGCACTCTGCTTCTGTCTTTGCAGCCGCATCACCTTCTACGGCATGGTATGTTACAGTTTCATCTCTAAAATAGATTACTATATATTTTAAATTTTCTGCAGGCTATGGTATTTATTTACTAATTCTCTTCTACACTAGAGCATGGATCAATCTTGTATCTGAGTTGGAGTGCTAGGTTGGTTTACTAATTTTCTTCACGAGTCTGAAGATACAATTGTCCAAGCCAAATAGGCATTAGGGGGGTGGCAATCGTGATGTACCATGATTCATCTTTAAGCAAATGTAACCAATCAAATGTGGCCAACACATTTCATAATTCACCATGCCTCTCCTTAATTTTTTAGTGGCAACCATACCTCACCTAAAACAATAAATGTCAACGTTCCAATTTTTGAAACAAGTAGCCATGCCGAATCGGTATCACATGCAGATTTGCATGCCGAAAATGTGATGCCGAGCTTGTGGTTTTGGGTGATGCCGAGCGGCATACGATGCCGAAGCTCCATCCCGAGTGCATTGCCACCCCCCTTAGAGTTTGCAAAGATCATACCGAACCACAAGTTACACGTTGTTAAAGGAGCCAACTGGGTTCTCGAAGCATCAAGATAATGCAACGTGAAGTGAAATGAAGTAGCTCCATTTCATGTCTTCGCTTAGCAAAATACATGTTTTAGTGCTCAACATTATCGTGGAATTTTGGACCTCAGTTGCTATACTCATTTTTGTATTGAAAATTCAGAATAGTGAATTTATCAGACATTGTATGAAACTTTATTTTAATGGCACATTAGAATTACGTGGATATATACAGCTTAATTAAATGATAATATGATTCTTATTTTGATTACTGAAACCATATGGATAATTTTATTCACACGCGAAGAAAAAGGGAAAAAGGTATGTGTATTTACTATATTCACATGTGAAGAAAAAAGTATATGCTCATGTATAGATATACTTGTATTTACTAATGAATAAAGTTTATTCAAATGCGAAGAAAAAATATATGCTCATTTATAAATGTACATGTATCTACTAGTGAAGAAGGTTTATTCACACGCGTGAAAAATTTATATGCTCATTTATAAATGTACGTGCATTTACTAGAGTTTATTCATACGCGAAGAAAAAATTATATGCTCATGTATAAATATACATGTATTTACCGGTACACGCGAAGAAAAAAGTATATGCTCATGTATAAATATATGTGAATTTATTAGTGAATAAGGTTTATTCACACGTGAAGAAAAAAGTGTATGTTAATTTATAAACGTATGTGCATTTACTAGTAAGAAAGTTTATTCACACACGAAGAAAAAAAGTATATGCTCATGTATAAATATATGTGCATTCACACGCGAAGAAAAAAATTATATGCTCATGTATAGATGTACGTGTATTTACTAGTGAATAAAGTTTGTTCAAATGCGAAGAAAAAATATATGCTTGTCTATAAATGTATGTGTCTCTACTAGTGAAGAAAGTTTATTCACACGCGAAGAACAATGTATATGCTCATTTATAAGTGTGCGTGCATATACTAGATTTTATTCACACGCGATAAAAAACCTATATGCTCGTGTATAAATGTACGTGTATTTACCGGTGTTTATTCACACGCAAAGGAAAAAGTACATGCTCATGTATAAATGTATGTGAATTTATTAGTGAAGAAAGTTGTTCACATGCGAAGAAAAAAGTATATGTTCGTGCATATACCCATGTAGCCATGTCTTTACACGGTTGATCATTAACCAAATTTCTAAACCACCAACTGACGATCGATAATGGTTTTCCCCTGTTGGTTCTTTCATAAATATGTCCCATCTCGCTATATCCTTTTGCATCTCGTCAACACTGGGTACCTTAAAAGCACCTGCAAGTAGCGGAAAGAAAGTTTATTTACTAGTGAAAATAACTCTTGTATAAACGTACGTGTATTTCTAGTGAAGAAAGTTTATTCACACGTGAAGAAAAAAGTATGTGCTCGCGCATAAATGCAAGTGTATTTACTAGTGAAGAAAGTTTATTTACATGCAAAGAAAAATTATGATCTCATATATAAATGTACGAGTATTTAGTGTATTCACACGCAAAGAAAAATGTATGTGCTCATGTATAAATGTACGTGTATTTACTAGTAAAGAAATTTTATTCACATGCGAAGAAAAAAGTTTGTTCACATGTATAAATGTACGTGTATTTACTAGTGAGAAAGTTTATTCAGACGCAAAGGAAAAAGTATGTGCTTATCAGCTCATGTGTGAATGTCGTGTATTTATTAGGGAAGAAAGTTTATTTACATGGGAAGAAGAAAATATGTGCTCATGTATAAATGTACGTATATTTACTAGTAAAGAAAATTTATTCACACGCAAAGAACAAAGTTTGTTCACATGTATAAATGTACGTGCATTTACTAGTGAGAAAGTTTATTCACACGCGAAGGAAAAAGTATGTGCTCATCAACTCATGTGTGAATGTCGTGTATTTATTAGGGAAGAAAGTTTATTTACACGGGAAGAAAGTATGTGCTCATGTATAAATGTACTTTTATTTACTAGCGAAGAAAGTTTATTCACACGCGAAGATAAAAGTATGTGATCGTGTATAATTGTAAGTGTATTTACTAGCGAAGAAAGTTTATTCATACGCGAATAAAAAATTATGTGTTCATATGTAAATGCAAGTGTATTTGTTTTATTCACACGTGAAGAAAAAAAGTATGTCCTCATGTATAAACGTACGTCTATTTACTAGTGAAGAAAGTTTATTCACACGCGAAGAAAAAAGTAGGTGCTCATGTATAAATGTACGTATATTTACTAATTCAGAAAGTTTATTCATACGTGAAGAAAAAGTATTTGCTCATGTATAAATGTATGTGTATTTACTAGTAAATAAAGTTTATTTGCATGCGAAGAAAAAAGTTCATTCACATGCGAAGAAAAAAGTATTTGTTCATCTATGCATTTACTAGTGAAGAAAGTTTATTCACATGTGAAAAAAAAGTATATGCTCATCTATAAATGTACGTGTATTTACTAGTGAAAAAACTTTATTAACACCCAAAGAATAAAGTATATGCTCATTTATAAAGCTACAAGACGTATATTTTCACATGTGACAAAGTTTTTAAAAAGCCAGGAGACGTATATTTTCACATGTGAAGAAGTTGTTCACACACCTTAAAAAGCTACAAGACGTATATTTTGACATGTGACGAAGTTTTTAAAAAGCTACGAGACGTATATTTTCACATGTGAAAAATTTGTTCACACATCTTAAAAAGCTATGAGACGTATATTTTCACGTGAGACGAAGTTGTTCACACATATTAAAAAGCTACGAGACGTATATTTTCACATGTGAAGAAATTGTTCACACATCCTAAAAAGCAATGAGACGTGTATTTTTACATGTGAAGAAATTGTTCACACATCTTAAAAAGCTACGAGGCGTATATTTTCACATGTGACGAAATTCTTAAAAAGCTACGAGGCGTATATTTTCACATGTGACGAAATAGTTCACGAACCTTAAAAAGCTACAAAACATATATTTTCTCATGTGACTAGGTTCTTCACACATCTTATAATACTTAAATAATCATCTTTTAAACATCAATATCTCCTATTTTTCCACTTCTATTGTAAAAAATACGTTAGTAAGATCAAAGCTTCAATCTTTACCTATAATTTTCACGCGTGAAGATATTCTTACAAGATTTAAATAATCGTATATTAAACATCAATATTTCTTATTTTCGCACTTCTAGCATAAAAAATACGCTAGTAAGATAAAAGCTTCAATCCTTTCTCATATTTTCACGCACGGAAATATCCTTAAGAAACTTAATAACAATTTATTAAACATCAATATCTCCTATCATTACACTTCTAGTATAAAAAGTACGCTAATAAAATCAAGTTTCAATCCTTGCTCATAATTTTCAAGCGTGAAGATATGCTTACAAAACTTCAATAATCGTCTTTAAACATCAATATCTCATATTTGTACACTTCTATTATAAAAAGTACGCTTGTAAGACCAAAGCTTCAAACATTTCTTAAATTTTCACATGTGAAGATATTCTTACAAAACTTAAATAATCATTTATTAACCATCAATATCTCTTATTTTGCACTAGCTTCTAGTCTAAAAAATACGCTAATAAGATCAAAGATTTGATCTTTTCTCATAATTTTCACGCGTGAAGATATTTTTACTATTTTTACACTTCTACTATAAAAAGTACGCTAGTAAAATAAAAGCTTCAACACTTGCTCATAATCTTCACGCGCGAAGATATTGTTACAAAGCGTAAATAATCGTCAATTAAAGATCATTTTTGCACTTTTAGTATAAATGATATGCTAGTAAGATCAAAGCTTCAATCCTTTCTCATAATTTCATGAGTGAAGATTTTATCACAAAACTTAAATAATAGTCTAATAAACATCATTGTCTTCTATTTTTACACTTCTAGTATAAATAGTACGCTAAAGCTTTAATAATCGTCTATTAAACATCAATATCTCATATTTTTGCATTTCTAGTATAAAAATATGCTAGTAATCAAATATTCAATCTTTGCTAATAATTTTCACATGTGAATATATTCTTACAAAACTCAAATAATCGTCTATTATAATTTATACATCAATATATCCTTTTTTTGCACTTCTAATATAAAAAATATGCTAGTAAGATCAAAGATTCAATCCATGATCATAATTTTTACATATGAAAATATTCTTACAAAACTTAAATAATCATCTATTGAACATCAATATCTCATATTTTTCCACTTCTAGTCTAAAAAATATTAGTAAGATCAAAGCTTCAATCTTTACTCATTATTTTCACGCGTGAAGATATTCTTACGAGATTTAAATAATCGTCTATTAAACATCAATATCTCTTATTTTCGCACTTCTAGCATAACAAATACACTAGTAAGATCAAAGCTTCAATCCTTGCTCACATTTTCACATGCGGAAATATCCTTAAGAAACTTAATAACAATTTATTGAACATCAATATCGCCTATTATTGCACTTCTAATATAAAAAGTTCGCTAGTAAGATCAAGTTTCAATCCTTGCTCATAATTTTTAAGCGCGAAGATATTCTTACAAAACTTAAATAATCGTCTATTAAACATCAATATCTCATATTTGTACACTTCTAGTATAAAAAGTACGATAGTAAGATCAAAGCTTCAAACATTGCTTAAAATTTTTACATGTGAAGATTTCTTACAAAACTTAAATAATCGTTTATTAACCATCAATATCTCATATTTTTGCACTTCTAGTAAAAAAAATACGCTAGTAAGATCAAAGCTTCGATCTTTTCTCATAATTTTCACGCATGAAGATATTCTTACAAAATCAAAATTTAATAATCGTCTATTAAACATCAATATCTCCTATTTTTGCACTTCTTGCATAAAAAGTACGCTAGTAATATCAAAGCTTCAATTCTTGCTCACAATTTTCACACGCGAAGATATTTTTACAATTTTCACCAACGAGAACACCTGCCTTGAAGGCTTCTCTGATGACACGGAAACGCGTCTTGGTCGTTATTTTCAGAAATCTCTCACACCCATCATGCGTATGATCAGCAATTGTTTAGCCATCATCAACTACATGGAGACCAATTTCACCCCTGCATCCACCACAACCCAACGTCTTCTTTCCAAAGGTGCTTTTGGCCTTGATCATGTCCCGTTTTAGATGACTGTTGCCAATCGCAGACTGATGCAGGTACCACCCAAGATTATCCCCCCAATGGTGGTTGTAGCCTTGGATGGCTCTGGAAATTACACAACATCACCGCTGCAATTTTAGATGCTCCCAATCGAAGCACGGGTAGGTATGTCATTTAGATCGAAACGGGTGTCTACTATGAGAATATCGTGATTCCAAGACAGAAGGCTAACATCATGTTCGTTGGAGAAGGGATGAACTCCACCATTATCACCGGGTCAAAAAACTTTGTCGATGGCTATACCACCTTCACATCAGCAACGCTAAGTAAGTATCTTTATCTTCAAACTGCAATTAAATTTTGCGATTATATATATGTGTGTGGGATAACTAAATCTGATAACTTTAATTTATTTGATGCAGCTGTGATCGGGAATAACTTTTTGGCAAGGGACCTAACAATCATTAATACGTCAAGGCCGGATAAGCATCAGGCAGTAGCTCTAAGGGTGACATCAGATGCTGCATTCTATCACTGTCAGTTCATCTCACATCAGGATACACTTTATGCTCACTCCCTCAGTCAACCATATCGCGAGTGTGCAATCCATGGAACCGTTGACTTCATCTTTGGGAATGCGGCTGCTATTTTTGAAAGATGTTTAATACTTGTTCGCAAGCCAGAAAAATGTCATCACTGCACAAAGGAAGATTAGACCCAAATAAGAACACCGGCATATCACTACAGGACTGCACTAGACTTTCCAGTTGCTGAAAGGGCTAACTTCTCAACATTTCTGGGTAGGCCGTGGAGGAATTACTCCAGAACCATAGTCATGAGTAGCTATCTAGGGGATCATTGACCCACAAGGTTGGTGCGCATGGAATAAGTACAGCAGCCTCGATACAGTGGAATACATTGAATATATGAACTTTGGGCCTGGTGCAGATACAAGAAACAGAGTTCAATGGGTCGGTTATCACAAAAATTCAACTATAGATGTAGAGAAGTTTACCGTACAGTCCTTTTTACATGGAGTAAATGAATGGTTAAAGTCGACAGACCTACCTCTCTGTAGCGGTCTCTATGCTAAAGATTGTAAAAGAGACTCTGCACAGGTATATTGACCATTCAACATCTTTGCCTCTTTGTGTCGCTAGATTGTACAGATAAACAGGCATCGCTTCAAAGAATACAATCAAGATTTTTCATTATGCGATAAGTTTAGATTCAGTACAGATTTGAGAAGGGAGAATGTAACATCAAAACATAGCCAATTGTGATTTTTTTTTCATTTATATATGCTGTACAAGTATTGAGGAGTATAAAAAGAACCAAGTATAGCTTTACATCTAGATATACTGCACTAATATGCAGGTCTAAGCTGAGAAAATTGGGACGAATATACATGTGGTTTCTATACACTATAATACTAACACTTAATTGCCAACTAAACTAGATTTAAGAGCAACCAATATCCTGCCCTGTTACTCTGATCGCCAAACCAAAATTGTTGCCTCTTGACACAATGTTTATTTGCATTACTGTCAGTTTCTGATATTCTTTATTCCTTGATCTTCTGTTGATGCTTTCTTGGATAGAGAATTAGTGCCCATAATATAGCCACAGTAAGACCGGCTGTGCTGCTAAAAGGTTGGAAAGGGTCACCACCACCACTTAGCCATAAAGGATAAGTGGGTTGATAAATCAAAAAACCACCTTATTTTAAGAAAAAACTGGAAGCCATAATCCCAGTACGCAACCCAATTGGAACGAAGAGGCTTCCTTGGCATCTCTGTCGAACACCAGCCAGGCCCACTGATAAGAGCCAAAGTCCTGGTATGGCCATTGGTGACCTTCTAATTCTTTTTTTAACATGGGTCTATAGCCTTCATATCTGTTGCTTGTATTCTTCTGCAAACTTCAACCTTCAATGAATTTATATTCTCTTTGACAAGTTGCATTAACACCACTGATGCATTAGCACCAACTTGAGGTCTTTCTTTGTTTCCACCAATTTTCTTAGATTCTTCAACTGGGTCCCCATGACCCCATCACGTTCAGTATCTAATATTACATAAGCTGGTTCAATAATGTCATCCTTACTCTTAACATCAGATGGAAGATGGCTCTTGACATTTATGTCTATGCCATCATGAGATGCGGAGTCATTAACATAATTTAAACCATCTCCCGATTGCTTTAAGAGCTTTTTGGAACATAGTCAATAGATAAGGAAGTTGCAGAATCTGCATCAAGCACCTTATAAAGAGGATTCCTATATGGAAGTTCAGTTATGGAGTGCTGGATGTCATTACGATCGTTTTCAAAGACTTTAACTTCATCTTTATTATCAGAGGAAAGATTGCTAACTGAAAGATTACCCAGTTCTTTTGGCTCGGTTGTCATGTTAATTGCTCCATTACCATTCTGTTGCAGACCACTTTCGCTCTCAGGATCTGTATCTTTGTCGCCAATCTTATCTTTATCAGTAATTGCAGAATCACCCTCTCTGTTTCCTTCAAGTTGAGTTATTACATCCTCAATTACACTAAAAACACTGTCAACTGCTAATTGAGTAGAATCATCCATCCCTGTTAGCGCATCCAAGGCATGAGAAACACCCAAAGATGGAGACGAATTACTGTTACTTGGAACAGGAACAGGAACAGGCTGTGCACTCGATTCTTCCTTTTTTTGATTTGCACCATCTTCTTTTGCCATTAACTGGTTCTCTGGTGGTGAAGGTGATGAACTTTCTTCAGTCTTTGGGGTTGGTATACTTTTCTCTTCACTAGAATATTGTGCATCTTTCTGTTGATTATCCTTCTCCACTTTTGTTCCATCTTTCTCTTCACTAGAAGATTTATTAGAATCCTCTACAGAACTAGTATCTCCCTTATTAAGCTCGGGAACATTTGGCTCTTTTTCTTGGCTTGTTGATTGTACCTGGCTGCTATCACCAGTGGCCAAAGTATGGGCTTGAGGTTCAAAAGCATCATTCTTAGTAGAAGGTTCATTAGACTCCTCTGCGGAACTAGTATCTCCCTTATTAAGCTCGGAAGCATTTGGCTCTCTTTCTCGGCTTGTTGATTGTACCTGGCTGCTATCACCAGTTCCCAAAGTATGAGCTTCAGGTTCAGAAGCACCATTCTTATTAGACAGGTTATTAGAATCCTCTGCAGAACTTGTATCCCGCTTACTAAGCTCGGAAGAATTTGGCTCTTTTTATCGGATTGATGACTCGGATGTTTCTCGAATCGTTGGGTTTAATGCTGATGTTACACCAGAAACATTAATAACACTTGGAACTCCATTTGAGTTTTTCTTTTGGTTTTGCAGGATTGCAGTAACAGAACTGGTGACCTTTCCACGAACATCTTCAGGCACAACACCTTGCAAAGCATTCATTAAGGTTTCTCCTTGAGCAACAGCAGTCCGGACCTAAATAAGGCCATCACATGCATAAAAAATACAAGCTATATTAAATTAGCACTCTTGGCATGCAATATAATAAATTTATGTGTGCTCTTTATACACAAGCAGTTTAGTGAAGTGATAAATTCTTTTACACAAGCAATTTATCAAGTTTTATATCAGTCAAAAAGTAGCGAGCTCTTCACAAAATATTAAACTGAAAATGTTTCACTCAGAAAGTCAAATTTATGGGGACATGAAAACATATTCCAAATTTAGTGGAACTGTTCATTCATCCTTTTTTATACTTATACATAGAATGCCTCTACATTATTGCTTGGGTGAAGATGGATCTACACTAGAAGGGACTTGTGGACGTAAGCCATTTCCATCATTGTTCATTGAGGTCAGGTAAAAAAGAAGGGATGTATAGGCCTAGATTAGAGACTTCAGATATTTTCTCTTCATGGCATGCCTATACACACGCTATTACTGAAACTCAAGAGAAACTATTCACAAACATTTAAGAAATATTTATAATACATATAAGCCATCACAATTTCAAGGCATACCTTCAGCTTCTGTTCTTCTGATAGAGTTTTAGGCATGGTCACATCAAGCATATTCATCATTACTTCTGTAGCGCGTACCACTTGCCCTGTTTCGGCATCTACGAGATCGACATCCCCTTCCTTCACTACCTCTGATCCTACATCGTTTGTTTGTGTCACCGCCCCATTGACACCTTTATCCCCTTCCTTCACTACCTCTGATCCTACAAATTTTGTTTGTGTCACCGCCCCATTGATACCTTTATCTTCGGCTATATTATTTTGTTCATCACTTCTTTTCAGCATCTTTTCTGAAGGATGCGAGGCATTCTCCTTCAAAGCATCCAACTGGTGTAGGTTCAAAAGATTATTTGTTCTGTTAGTTGCATCAGATGCTTCACTTGGCATCAGTTTTAAACTCTTTTAAGGATTAATAGTTACATCAGTGTCCTCCAAAAGAGGATGTCGACCTTTCAGAAGCCCAAGTTCAACAGCAATAAGCCACTGCAAGTAGAGATGTAAGATAAATATTCAGGACCTGGCTAATCAAATTAAGTATATGTAAAAATTCGATGTATTAATTTGATTTGTGAGATAACGAACAATCCATTTATGGGAGTAAAGACGCGGCTTCCCACGTTGAAAGCTCAAAATAAGTGCAGCTGTCAATGAGTAATTACCTCAACAACAAGACACTGACACCATGATACAACAGATGTTCCAGTAATGCTTTCGTCATCTGACCGAAATGTGCAGATAAGCAGGCTTGTGTATGGATTTTCCGCAATTGAGCTGCGTGGGATTGATGAAGATGGCGCTGCATTGTCCTGTTACAAAGGATCAAAATACCAGGTGGTCAAACCTTGGAATGGGTCAAAAAGTATCACATACACCATATTGTGATAGATTTTTAATGGTCTTCATACAATGACACATGCATGGGTAAGATATTCATGCTAGACCCAAGAGGCAAGAGACAATTGCTAGAAATGTATTTTACCTGAATAAAGAGGAGCGGAATCTTTACATTGCCCACCACATCTCTTGTGCTGGAACTGACATGAAAATCTTCTAACGTATTAAATATTTAAATCCATATGACACCATAGATATTGCTTCCTCAAAATCTTTAAGTGATTTAGCCTGTAAAGCCTTTTCAACATCAAACCCTTTTGATCGACCCTGAAATAGTTCCTGGAAGCAGAAAAGAGAATTAAAAGATGACGGCTGAATAACATATGTTGAGGATTCTGATAAAATTCATGTCTGTGTCTTGTATATTTTACAAATTCTGATAAACTAAAGTCCATCTAATCCCATCAAGTTAAGCGTCATCATGTTTGAACCCCCAACAGAAGGTGCAAGATAAGCTGAGCATATAGAAAATTTGTATCACACATAAAAATGCACACTAAAGTTGGTGTAACAAGAGAATCTTTCTAAATACCATCTCTTATACAGGTATGGTATAGCTTATTTGAAATACGTACTCTACAATAAAACTAAGTGTATTATAACGTTAATAAGGTTATTTTTTCTTCAAAATATGCATAATCTAATAAGAAAACACATACTTAAGCTCAAGCCTTAGCGGGTGAAGCCAGGTTACTCGTACCATCAATGACAAGACACTTATTTGTACACTACTGCCAATAGACTAGAGTTTTACTTAAGATTTTTTAAATGTCTCTTCCCCTAGAAAATGGACACACTCTCACAAACTCCATTCCGTATATGGGAATGTAACTCCAAAGAATCCGATTTGGCATGGCTTAAAAGTACATTGGACTTGGATCAAAACTAACTAGCATAATAGGCAGGACGCCTATTTAGTATCCTAAGGCTTTGTCATTGTTGATATTGGCATTTACTTGGCATCCTAAACTCGAGAATAACAGCTTATGAAGTTGAAAATGAGAAGAATATGTATGATTTGTTATACAAAGATATAATGTGAAACAACAAACCTTGTTGGATTGAAGGATCTCTATGAAACCGTGTGTGAGACTGTGTTGATCGGGAGGAGAGACAGTTAAATCGAAAGGATTGTCGAAGCAAGTGGCAGCCGTAAGAGGTGTATCCTCTCCAACCTCAGCAAGATATTTGGTCAACATATTAGCCCCGTAACCGAATCCAACAGCCATTAGAGTTGTCCAGGGTCTGGCCCTGTTGATGAAGTGTACTGCTGTGTCGACATCATCGCTGTCAGCAGCTGTAAATAACCTAGCAGTCAAACAAAATGGCCCAAAATATAAGCGTCATCAAGCTATTATTCTAATAACAACAAAAGTAAAGAGTGATAGCTCATTTGGTCCTCATGTTGAATAAGTTCCTACACGAAGTTCTCTTTATTTCCTGATATAAAAGCTCGGGTGAAAGGATCTAAAATCAGGACATAGCAAATTGCAGTAACACACATTGATGTTAAGAGACCCTATAAACATGAATTGCTTAATATTTCTTTTCAAATCTCAAACATGAGTTGATCGTATTGAAAAAAAAAAATATATAAAAAAAAAAAAAAAACTTGTTTTTGGGTTAATGTATCATCAATTTAGTAGCTAATGATACACGAATTGAGATATATGAAAATTTCTTCACATGTGAAGGGTATTCGATATAATTTCTTCACATGTGAAGGGTATTCAATATAATTTCTTCACATGTGAATATTCGATACAGTTTACTGTCCAGTCAGCGAATAAGGTTCACAACAATCACAATATTGGTGCAAGACTTTCATCAAACAGTTGGTATACATTAAAAAGAAGCATATATTTCCATAAACATTTACGGGCCACAACAAGAGTCTAAAAAAGATGACCTATGGGCTGATCTTATTAACTTGATAAATTTGATGGAGTTATATGGGTCATTTTTGGTATGGATTATACACAACAAAGATCCATACCACAATATGTTTAAAATTTGCACACATTCTCACCTTCAGTAACCTCCCCAAATGAAGAAAAAGCTTCCTTTAAGTTGTGATCTTCAGTCTGGTACGAAAGACCTGAAACAATCGTATTTGAATGAATTTCATCAGATGAACAAATGAAAGCCATGTACCATAAGTCATATGTATAGACAATAGAGCATTAGAACCTAACACCAACAAAAAGCTTCGATGACATGCATCGAATAGCATTGAATATCGATGGTTGCCCATTTGAGACAACAGTCTGAGATACATTTTGCCTCATGGGACTTCCGATTTTGTTGTAGAACGCCATTTTAACTGTTCAAGATCAAAAAATTGCACATTAGTTTTCACTCATTAACAGAAAGCATAAAAACCACACATCATTACCAGTTAACACCTCATAAAACATTATTATCGTATTCTAAACACTAAACATCCATTTTCACTATTTCAGACCCGTGAGTCACACTTAGCCAACGTTTTTTTGCTTAATCGACAAAAACATTTCCACCTATTAAACTTCATTTTCACCATGATCGAAAATAAGACCTGCTCAACAACCGATTTTGCTATTATTGTCATTCAAAACACCAACAGCTTTTTGCTATTACCATCACGGCAATACTAACATCATTACGCTTCTCAGCTACTAAGCAACCACTTTCGCTCTTACAACACTCAAATCACACTAACATTTATATGAACACCTCATAAACTTCATTTACTGTTACCAACACTAGACTTTTCGCTAAACAACCATTTTCACTAACAATCAACATTGTCACCATTACCGACACTATCATTACATTTTCACCTTTTAATCGGCTTAAACATAACGTAAGTTACTCAGCACTCCAATCGAATGATACACGCATCATTAAAATCTACGACACATATATGAGACATAACCATAAGTACTATCAAGACTACAAAAATAGCAGTCATGAATCAGCAGAAAAAGTTCACAGCTTGCGCAATATTGGTTCAGGCATTTCATCAAACAGTTGGTATGCATTATAAACTAGATGAACAAATATTACGAGCAATATTCAAATTGAACACCGATTACAAACATCTGAATAATGAAAGTATAAGACTTACAAAGGCAGACAACTATAAGCTTAAGGAGATGATCGAGATGAGTGACAGAAGGTGCTCCTATGGCGGCGATTGGCCCTCTAACGGTGATTTGTGTTGTTGTTGTCGGTGCAGATTGGTGGCGATGATGGTTGGTGTGTGGTGTTTGTGTGTGTGTTTTGTTTATGGAGAGAGAGAGAATCGATACATTATTTTAGGTGGGAAGAAATGAAAATAATTCAGACGGACCCCTATCATTTTGGGACAAAATTTACGAAATTGACATTCCGCCCAATTGATCTTAAGATGAGATTAATTTGATCCAATGGTCCAGATCTCTTCTCGCGTTCTCACAAAAAATGTCATTCTCATTTGAACGCTTCACTATATATATATATATATATATATATATATATATATATATATATATATAGTGTATCTTTATTTTCAGAACCCTGTTAAGTGCGGGAACTGCGAGATCTCCAATTTTGCATTAGAAAACATGTATGTTTTCTTACATACACCTTAATACACATATCTGCGTAACATACATGTTCATATAAAACCCTGTTAAGTGCAACATATTAATGCAAAATGGTTTTATATGAACATGTATGTTATGCTGGTATTTGTATTAAGGTGTATGTAAGAAAACATACATGTTTTATATGAACATGCATGTTTTCTAATGCAAAATTGTAGTTCTCGCAGTTCCCGCACTTAACAGGGTTCTGAAAATAAAGCCCCCCTATATATATATTAAATTGGCTCGGTTCGCTTTTTACAGTTCGGTTTTTGGACAAAAACCAAACTCCAACCAAAGTTTTCGGTTTTTGAGAAAGAAAATCAGTCGGTTATGTTGGTTCCTTTTTTTTCAGTTTTCGGTTTGGTTTCAGTTTATTATTTTTCTGCTCACCCTCCAAATGGTGGTTTATGGGCCAAATGGGTTTGGGTTATATTTGATAGAAAAAAAATTATACCGTATGCTATTGGGTTGGGTTGGGTTGGGTTGACTCGTAAACATGGTATGCTTTTTATTACTTTATTCTGTTACAACTGATTTTGGACCTTTAAATACTTGGATCACTTTCAACCCGGTCCAGTTTAAACCAAGTTGTTAGAGTTCCATGTTCACCCTCTTCTATGAACTTTTGTCACACAAATTTGGCCAAAGATAGGTTTGATATTCAATGTAAGTAAATGTTAGTCGTAACAAACTTGTTTGTAAGATTGTGCAAATTGCTAATGAATACATGATGATGATCGACATTTATTTTTTCTATAAAAAGACAAATTATTACACCTAATTATACGTATAATCACTATTTTACAAATACTTTAAGCGAGACTTGAACCCACAAATTTTAAGTTGATGGACGACTAACGTACCATCGTGATTTGTGAGCAACATGTTTGCCTATAGATTGTTGTTTTCTTGTGTTCTTTTGTTATGTAAATAGAAAATGACTCGATATTATTAAACGATAAATATGATTTACACCCGATTGTAGGTAATATGGCTCAAGCTCACAATCAGGCTTGAGTCAGATTTTCAAAACTATGAAGTGTACATAATTTTGAAAATCTGAGTACACTTTATATAGTTTATACAAGCAATCAAAACAGTTAAATGTTGTCATTTTTTTTTCTTTTCTGTAAAAAAGTGTCACTAAAATATAAGCAAATTAACAATCACGTATTGCCAAAAATAATGGAGTAATCTAATTACAAAATTGTGGAGTTGTTATGTCTTCTTCTCTTCATCCTTATAGTCAACTAAACAAGATTATCTCTACAACTCATTTTATAATGTAATTCCAAACAATTAGCAAAAAAACAAATGTTTAAAGATAACATTCCAAACCATTAACTAGATTATCATAATGTGGTTGAACTTTTAATAAGTATTATTTAACTAGTAGTATATTACATATAGAGGCTGCGACTACGAGGTTTTAAACAATGTTAATGGCGAGGTTAGTTGTTGATAATGATCACGCTGACATCGTTGGTTATTAACTAATAAAACTTGGTATGTTGAAATTTCTTTGAAAAACGATTTGTGATCTCGCTACGCGTCACCAACAACGGTCACTATACCATTACCAAACGTCTAAATATGAAATACCATGGTGATGACATATTGATGTAACTTGCATCTTGATAGTCTAGCTTTAATTACCATTAATAGGCTTGTTAGTACCTTAAGGATGTCATTCATCGTCTAGCTTAGTATGTTCAATAGTTAAATCTTATTTCAATTGATAAACATTTTCCATAAATACGCATAATCTACAATCTCACAATCTTTCTATAAACTTTACACTTCTATGGTATTGTGCCTACTTATAAGTTATAACTATGTATAAACAAGTGATGTCGCTCGTGAGCTATTCGGGATCGACTTGGTAAAAGGTCAAAACAAGCCAGCCTAAACGAGCTTGAGTCCAAGTTCAAGCCTAGTTTGGAACTTGGTTAATAAAAGAGCTCAAGCCAGAGCTTCATACTCATAGTTCAATTAGGCTAAAGAGACTTTGCAATATTCAATTATATATTGTGTATAGGTAAAACAATATATAAACAAGCTCAAATTAAATAAACGAGCTGAAATGTGCTTAACATAACAAGATTTAGTCAATCTATGTATTGTTTAAGTTAATATTAAAAGATAAGTTGAGCCCGATTGAGATGAGATTCTACATTTTTGAACCACAAAACACTCTGTTTCCATTTCTGGAGCTTGTGAAATTTGGCACAAGGGTGATCGAGTTCGAGCTAAAAAGTATAAGGCTTTCAAACGAGCCCCGGGAAAACTCGAACTAAGATCGACACATTTCTGACCATATATTTAATCTATAAATTTCAGGTCACTAGCTCATGTTATGATGAAAATGATGGGTGGTACAACTTAGTTTTCATTTAAGTCATCTTAGGGTGCGTTTGGTACGCTATCCGGAATCACTAAAAGTATGACTTTGATTAAAAGGGTGTATGAGATTGGGAATATCAATTTCATTATTGTTGTTTGGTATAAAAATTTGGATATGGGTATCACATTTAATAATGTTAACTTAAATGCTTATGTAAAGAAAAATAAATGTGGTGGAGATAAAAAAAAGTGAGGTCCATTGGAATGAGTATAAAAAGTCATCTCACCCCATTGGTATGGGTCAATGGGTATCCTATCATTGTTTGATTGTTTGATGTGTCACCAAACAATTGAAATCGCTATGAAAAGCCATAGTTTGATTCCCATTAATGTATACCAAACGCACCCTTAGCTCATTACTATGTTGTATTTGTAATACACTAATACATACTTATTTTTTTCAATTCTATTTCTCATAAACATGCACATTTATGTAAAAGCTAATGATTTCACTGAAACTAAAAAGATTTTGTAACATAAAATTTTGAACAAGGCGCATTTCAGCAAAATTGATGTGGTTTAACTCCTAAAACCCTCCTTTGTTAAGTTCAACTCCTGAGTGTATTAGTGAATAAAGTACAAGAATTATTTTTGTCATATACATTTAAAAAAAAATTGTTATACAATATACACGATGAATAGTCATGTCAATAAAGATTATGGGATGAGTTAGGTTAAGTTTGAAAAGGAAAAACAAGAGGATAGACCGCAAGGAAAACTATTACTCCCTCCGTCCCATATTAAGTGTCTACAATGAAATCTTTGTATGTCCTAAATTAAGTGTCCATTTGTACCTTTCAACCAATAAGATGAGAGTTTAGTGGGAAAAAGTAATATTTGATTGGTGGAGAGTTTAATTAGTGGAATCTCCTAAAACTTTGTATATTATGAAAGTGGACACTTAGGGGGGTGGCAATGGTGATGAAAAAAAAAATGGCCAACACATTTTTAACCAATCAAATGCCAACAACACATTTCATAATTCACCATGAATTTCTTTCATTTTTTAGTGGCAATGGTGATACAAAAAAAAATTCAAAATATATTATTTTATTTATTTTATTCTTAATTATATTAAACAAACTAAAGAAAAACATTAAATTTTATTAATAATTCAAATAAAAAGTACAATGCTTAAGAAAAAAAACAATATAATAATATTTAAAAATTGCAAGGCTATCCATATTTCGCCGCGTACTCACGTTTTGTGGCAATAGCAATTTCTCGCATAGCCGAATTAGTTATTTGATCGTGCTGGTTGTTGAAGAACTTCATCGCTCGTAAAAAAGCCTTTTCTTCAACACCTTTGAGTTGTGCGGACATCAACTTTTCGGCCAACTCATCCTTTGCACGTTTTTTCTCCACCGCATCATCCATTAATTGTGATTTCTTTGCCGCATAACTTTCTAAGGTCATAGCAATACTATTCATTGACGATGACTCGCTAACGGTCTTTTTGCCCTTTTTTATCCTTGTTGGAGTTGTACGTGTCGTCATTCAAATCCGGAAGAATAGTCTCAACATTTTCATTTTCATTGCTAGATTTCGACGACTTTCTCTATTTATCGGAATTAGACGAAGATGTTTGAACCACACATGATTGTTTTAACCATTTGTCTGCTTTCTTAAGGATCTCCCATGCTTCCATATGAGTAAAAGTCTTTCCTTTTGATTTCCTCTTATAATCGGCCATGGCATTTTTCATCACGTCAAAGTTGTCACAACCACTATCACGAACATAGTTATACAAATATAAAAGTAACAAGTATAAATTACTACAACTATATCAAATACAAAGTATAAAAAAGCATATAGTGAAAAAACATACCGATTGGATCCATAGACCGTTAAAAGTATTCACTTCGGTATTCATATGTTTCCACTTTGTGTTCAAGCTATGGTGTGTTCGATTAGTACTTCCCATGGTTATCGTGAAATGCTCTAGAATTTTACCCCAAAAGCTTACACTCTTTTGTTCATTCCCGACTTTTGGGCATGTCGAGACATGAACCCAAGCTTTTGCCAAAGCGACCTCTTCGTCCGTCGACCAAGGTTCCTTTTTTGCTTTACCGGTGTTTTTTATTTCTTCAACTACTTCAACATCATCATCATTTTCTTGACCACCTAAAAAATTGTAGATTATAACGGAAAAAAAAATCAACGATTATATAAAAAATTGTAGATTATATAAAAAAATTAACGATTAAAAAAAATAAACGATTATAGATTATAACAAAAAAATTGTACAGATTATATAAAAAAAAATAACGATTATAGATTATAACAAAAAAATGTACCGATTATTAAAAAAAATTACCGATTATATAAAAAAATAATAGTAATAACGATTATTAAAAAAAAATTGTACCGATTGCATTTGAAAATTGAGTTTCCGGAACAAAATCAATGTCGTCATCCTCGTTATCGTAAAGCGGTAGTTCACGTTCTACACTTGCTTCACGTCTTGATGGACCTTCACGGTAGTCGATGAAAGGGTTAAATTCACTAGTCATTCTTATATTATAAAGGTTTGGATTCATCGGTTGCGGTTGGTGAAAATATTGCCGTTGTTGTGGTGGAGGTTAGAAGGGTTGAGGTGGAGGTTGGGGAAAGTAGGGTTGAGGTGAGGGTCGAATTGGTTGTGATTGAACGGGTTGCGATCGTGAACCCCGTCCACGACCTTTGGATGATTTTGAAACACGTTTTGATTGATTTGGATCCATTCTTTTTATATGAAAAAAAGAGTTGGAAGAGAGAATTAGTGGAATAATTAGTAATTTTTAATTGAATGTGTGAAGAGATTAGTGGAATAATTAGTAATATTTAAAGGGAATTTTTATTGTTATTATTTTTTGAAATAAGCCACAAACGGCTCAAAGCATTGATGGCCAACGTTCGAAAATCATGGGAAAGGGTGCATGCCGAATCGGTAATGGATACCGATATTCATGCCGAATCGTCCATGCCGAACAAGTGGTTTTGGTTGATGCCGAGCGGCATCGTTTGCCGATGATCCATACCGCATGGGTTGCCAGTACCCTTAATATGGGACGGATGTAGTATTATACATGGAATTATGTGTCAAAACGGTTTATTGTAGGAAGAATTGCAAATAAATTTGGCCAAGCTAAATCTATGAAGACGTAGAAACGAAGTTTCTCTTTAACTTTTGAACCTCTTCCTTTATCACATCTTTTCCTTATTTATCAGCTCTACGACCCTATAATAACATGCTAGACGTAATAAGCACGTCTAAGTGTGATTTAAATTAAACATATACACTTACACAAAAACGAAAAGAGAAAATAAAAAATAAAAAAATTTAACCCTCACATATCAAAGTATTCTACAATTCTTGGAGCCACATATTTGTATTACTTAAACTAATAAACTTTTCCTTTTCAGTTAACAAAAATTTTGGTCATCTTTAAATGTCCCATTCGTTTCCCTTTCTTTTATATCTTTTTCCATAGATTGTGACTTCACTTGTTATCATAATTGTACACATTCATTATAGTTAGCTTGATACCGTATTAAAATTTTAAGCAAATATATTTTCTCTATGTTTTCATAGAGATATTGGAATTTGTAATGACGGAATTTGTCTAACAATCCGGATATCGTATATGATATGATATACAATATACATAGCAAATGATATACACTATCGTAGTGGTTTCATCATGGTGCTTACTTATTTATTGATTAACCACAATAGACAACGTAATAAAAAATGTTTTTACCAAAAGTATAAAAAGTGTCACTAAAAGTAAAAACGTGTCACCATATATATAAAAGAAGTGTCACTAAAGGCTATTTTATTTATTTATTTGCTTGTCCCACATTTAAAAAAGTGTATGTAGAAGTTCAGTAGCTAAAATTGTATTATGGCCTCAACAAAAAAGTATGAGTACATAGTTTTCGCCTTTTGTGACATATTTCGTCAATAAATAGTATCATTATTTTAAAAAGTGTTACTAAAAAGTTAAATTTATGACATTTTTTAATGTCACTAGAACCTTTGTTTCTAAATAAACATCTTCTACTTGTGAGACGTTGATATTTGTTATTAGTGATGTTTTGCTTTCAAAGTGATACATATGCAAGTTATAAACCATTTCTTTTTACTCCATTATTTTTACTACCAGTCCACCACTACTCGATATCTGTGTATTTGTTCTTTCTGGCCTCGTGACAAGCACTAGCTCACGCACCCTAAACGCATTAATTAATATCACCACCAGCTACTTCACTCCTTTCGATATTGACTATTTGACTACCAGTTCACCACTACTCGATTTCTGTGTATTTGTTCTTTCAGATCTCGTGGCAAGTACTAGCTCACGCACCCAAACACATTAATTTATAACACCGCCAGCAACCTCACTCCTTTCGATATTTGGTATTTCACTATTTGACTCCAGCCACCACTACTCGATCTCTCTGTGTATTTGTTCATCCAGATCTCGTGAGAAGTAGTAGCTAGCTCTTTCGCATCATTTTGTAACCCAAACCGCACCCTCTTTTAGTTCACTTTTTGATACAGATAGAAACATGATGTTTTCACCTGATGAATTTGCTCACCTCAAAATCCCCCTTGAAAATATAAGATCCGCCACCAACAACTTTGATGACAAAAATGTCTTTGCAAAGGCTGATGTTGGAATTGCTTGCAGGGGACAGCTCTTGTGGTCCGGTGAGCTGATTGAAATCGATGCTCGGAGGTTAAATAAAGATGAATGGAATGATGAAAAAGAACATTGGTTTTGGATGAATATTTCATTGCTTTCTACTCTAAAGCATAAAAATGTGGTTTCTCTTGTTGGGTTTTGTGATGAGAATGATGAGAAGATCATCATTATCAAACGTGAGATCGGAGGAAATCTCAGAAGCTATCTAAGTGACCCGATGTTGTTGACATGGGTGCGAAGATTGGAGATATGCGTCGGTGTTGCGCATGCATTGAGCTACATTCATTATGACGAGCCACGTGATTTTAGCGTTATACATCGAAACATCAACAGTAACACAATTCTATTAAATGATAATTTGGAACCCAAGTTATCATGTTTTGAAGTTTCAATGAGGATTACAGCATTTGAAAGACACAATTGTTTCAATATTGATAAATTATGGGGTACGGTTGGGTATACAGACCCAACATATATTGAGACAAAAAGTGCACACCACAAGTCAGATATGTACTCCTTTGGGATAGTAATGTTTGAACTACTGTGTGGTAGGGAAGCAGTAATCAACGACGACCAAGATAATAAGTACTTGGCTTCGGTGGCCGTTGCCCATTATAGGGAGAAAAAACTCAATGAAGTAATTGATTGGGATTTATGGAGTCAAATGGACTCTCAATCGTTTAAGATTTTCGCGGAAATAGCATATGACTGCTTGAATGAAGAACGATCGGAACGCCCAAGTATAGATGAGATTGTCACTAGACTTGAGAAAGCGTTAGAACTTCAATTGGCACATCATAATGCGGTAAGAGGTTTTTCTCTTCAATCTTTCTATCATAATAAGTACAACTCTATATTTGTTTGAGTACTAGGACGTATTTTAGGCCGTGATAACCACGGCCCACCGCCCATGAAATTCATATTTAAGGTATTCGAGAATAGATGCATGTTGGTTTAACCTATCATTTTTGTGTAGACCGAATATTGAGAAAAAAAGGCGACTCATTTATTTCTCTTTTTGTTCGGCTACAAGAAAGCAAAAGAGAAATTGTGTCTGTTTTGGTCATATTTATTGATAAAATATTAGGTATTTAGACTAGGTAGCCAAGGTTATTTAGGAAATTGAGTCTCTTTTTCTCTCTGTTGCAAAAATGGGCATAGACGGTCGATTAATCGCTAGGCGGGGATCCGCCCCGATTTTTACTAATCGGCTTTATTAATCGGTTTGGTCAAAAATCGGTCAAAACGGCCAAATCGGGCATAAATCGACCAAATTGGATGAATCGGCCAAATCGGTTACGTATAGAAATCGGTCAAATTAGATATAAATCGACCAAATTGAGCATATAGTTTCAAAATTTTATAATTTTATATATAAAAAGTCCAATCCGATTAATCTTCATCTAACTGATTAATCGCTTTTTGCAACCTTGCTTTTTCTTTGAATGGATAGCCACGTACGGAGTATTTTCTTTTCTAACTGTTTCAAAATACACCGCAATACACTCTTCACATTGTAAAGTGATAGGGGAAAGTTTGTGTAGCGTTTCATTTAAATAGGTCATGATTTTATTTATTTATTTGTAGGTCGCTATTTATTTTTGGTCGCGATTCTTTACTAAACAAATAAGTAGGTCGCGATTTTGAGTTGGTCGCGTTTTATTTTTTGTAAATGGGTCGCGTTTAAGCAAATAAATCCAAAATTATGTCGCATTCAACGTCGCGAAAAACACATGTGTAGGGTGCAAATTTTTTCATTAGATGAATCTAACGAACATCATTGAAAATTGGGGTGTCATTCGGGCTGACGCGACCCGAACCCGACCCGAGTCTATTCGGGTCGGGTCAATCGGGTCAAAAATTATATTCGGGTCAATCGGGTCAACCCGAATTGACGCGAGTTCTATACAAGGTCGGGTTCAGGTATGTTTTTTTAGCCTCAACCCAACCCGACTGACCCGACTAAACTAACACTTTACAATGTAAAAATACTTGGGTTGGCCCCGAACCCGAATTGACCCGACCCGAGACATAAAAAAGGTCGGGTTCGGGTATGTTTTTTTGGAGGCTTGACCCGAGTTGACCGACCCGAACCCGGCCGGGTGAACCCGAATGACAGCCCTAATTGAAAAGTCCATTTTTTTAGAAAAAATTTGCGACGTCTTGTTTAGGTATCGAATAAGGTCTGTTTAAAAAAAGTTCTCTTAATCAATGGTTGTTGTCGATATTGAATATTAAAAAAAAAAAAAAAAAAAAAAAAAAGGGGGGGGGGGGGGGGGGGGGGCTTGTTATGTAAAAATAATAATGGACCTGCAAAACATATAGATCTACTATATACAAGGATTAATTCAAGAAAAGAGGATGGTCGATGGAAGCCGCCTATATATGCATAATACTCGCCACCAATAACTTCTGTATTTATATATGTGTATTAAATGAATATCATCTTCCTTCCTTTCTTGACACAGCTTTTTGTAACTCACGATTTTTGTTAAGCAGATTATGTCTTTGCGCATCCACGACCTTGCTCACTTAAAAATCCCCCTTGAAAGTATACTATCAGCCACCAACAACTTTGATGAAAAAAATGTTATCAGCAGAGTTGGAACTCTAAAGGAATACATGGGAAAGCTCTTGTGGTCCGGTGAGTTGATAATTATCTGTGCTCGGAGGTTGAATAAGGATAGAGATGAAATGTCTTGGAGTGAGGTTTCGATGCTTTCAAGTCTCAAGCACCGAAATCTGGTTTCATTAGTTGGCTTTTGTGATGAAAATGGTGAAAAGATCATCATAACCAGGCGTGAGATGAAGGGAAGTCTCAGCAACTATCTAAATGATGCTACGTTGTTGACATGGGTGCAAAGATTGAAGATATCGGTCGGTCTTGCGCATGCGTTGAGCTACATTCATTATGACGAGCCACGTGATTATAGCATTATACACCGCAAAATCAGCAGCGACACAGTTCTATTAAATGATGACTGGGAGCCCAAGTTATGTAGCTTTGTAAACTCAATGAAAATCGAAGCATCTCAAAGGCACCATTCTTTCCATACTAGTAAAGTATGGAGTGCGAATGGGTATACAGACCCAGCTTATGAAAAGACTAAAAGTGTGAACCACAAGACCGACGTGTACTCCTTTGGGATAGTATTGTTTGAACTACTTTGTGGTAGGAAAGCAGTAATCGCCGATGACACTAACAAGCATTTGGCTCCGGCGGCCATTCTCCATTACAAAGAGAAAAAACTTGATGAAATAATTGATTGGGATTTACGGAAACAGATGAATCCGCAATCATTCAACGTTTTCGCCGAGACAGCGTATCAATGCTTGAATGAAGAACAATTTCAACGCCCATGTATAGATGGAATTGTCACAAGACTTGAAAAAGTGTTGGAACTTCAACTGGAACATCAAAATGAGGTAAAACAATTTTTCTCTCCATCTTTCTACCATAATAACTACTCTATATTTATTAGGTGTTCATCAAAATCTAGATTGTTGTGTGAATATAGAAAGTTAGTTTTGCATGAAGAAAATGGCATTTTTATTGTTTCTTTTTAACATATGATGAACAACATTGCTAACTGGGATAAACAACTTTTAAGATCGTAAAGAACAACAATTTAGCAGTGGTGAATTGTTCATTGGACACTAAAATAATATGCATAATGGTTTATTATTTGTCCATAAATCTTTTAATTAAATAGAGATTTTAGTCTCTGATGAACACTATTATCCTTACTGGAATATGATGAATACTGTTACAAACTATTAACAATGTGATGAACAAACTTTTTAGCCTTTGATGATCATATTTGGGCCATTAAAACTGTTACTTATAACTTTTTTAAAATATCACATCTACTTATAAAACAAATTTACCTATTCTTGAAAACTTAAAATTTCTTAAAAATGAGTAAAAATGATTCCCTAAAATACCACTTAAAATAATTAGAATTAACTACATAAATGGTCTTTGTGGTTTGCCGGGTGTTACTGATCGGTCAATTTTTTATTTTTGTCATGGATCTGGTCCGTATGGTTTCGATCCGTCACGGATCCGGTACAAAACCATACGGATCCAGTCCAAAATCACTCGTAATGAAAAAGAAAAATGGACTAAATCTGTGAAACCCGACAAACCACATGGAACAACATTTTGGACTGGATCCGTGACGGGTCGAAACCACATGGAGCATATTCGTAACAAAAAATAAACAATGGACAGAATCCGTAACACCCGGTAAACCACATGGACCATTTGTGTAGTAACTCAAATAATTAACTTGCATCTATAGTCTATACAACTATATATATAGTACGAATTAAAAATGGTAACAACATGCATCTACCACTAATTTATTACTTTAAATATTGTTTAATACTTAAACTTTTAAAATTTTCGTTTGTAACCTATAAACTTTATCTTTCGCAATGAATACAAAGTAAACCCGCAAGGTCACACCATAACCACACGTTTGCGAGTATAATTTGCCGCTATACACCGTCGCTTTGCCCGTGTGTTCATCTAGTGTTTAATAATGTCTTGCTTACAATTAGATATATTATCATTGGAAGAGATCTAGTGAGAAGAAGAATTAAAATGAGAAAGTGAGAAGAATATTTGGCCTTCCATTTTAAATAAAAAAGAGCTATTTAAATGAAAATGCATTTATTTTTATGCATGCATCTTAAATAGGTAATTATAGTTTCTTCTCATCCTTTTTTATTTCAAGTGTACTTCTTATTTGATCCTAACTCATATTTTCATTATGTGAATGTGTTCAAAAGATCGTTTGTTTCATAAAACATTAAAATGATTATACATCTTTTATATAATAAAACAAAACCCCTATTGGGAATTTTCCATTTCAAAAAAATGCATCCATACCTTATTTAGTAATAGTTTTATTAAAAAAATTATTTTTTTTATTAGGTAACATTTTATATTTATCCATAATACAAGTAAAAGATAAATACAAAAAATATAGATAAGATGCAATTAATAATAGGATTAAAATTTTTAAATAATTATCTTTAATAATAAAAAACTATGAGGAGAGTTATATTAAATATCAAACTTTTCTTACGTACTAAGGGACTCATCCCCACCATCTATCTAAAAAGAAATCAATGGTTGAGATTAAAAGCATTTTAATATTTCACCTATTTTTTATAATTTAAATATCTCTTAAACCGTTAATCGTTTAGCGAAAATAATTACACCATCGCGACGAGCATTTAATTATCTTTCTATAGATAAGCTATTTATATATATTTTCGACAAAAATTTTTTTTTCGTTTTTTTCACGTTTTTTTTCGGACACGAAAAAAACGTGAAAAAAAAATTGTCGAAAGTATATCAAATAGTCTATCTATAGAAAGATAATTAAATGCTCGTCGTAACGGTATATTTTTTTTTGCTTAACGATTAACGGTTTAAAAGATATTAATATTTGAAAAAAAAGATGAAAGTGGGTTTTTTAATTTGTTGAGATTAATCTCATCCATCCGATCAAATAAAGATGAAGTGTGGAGATTAGTCCCTTAGTATGTAAAAAAAGGTTTGGTCCTCAAATGATCTTATATCAAAAACTATAATTAAACATTATAAATCAAACAAAACAAAGATTAAATTATTTGTTTTTTAATAAATAAAAATATATAATTCAAAAAAATTTAAAAAACCCGCGCGTCCGCGGGCATTATAACTAGTTAAAATTAACTCCATTAATCGATGGTTTCTTCATCGTAATTTTTTGCTTTTTCGAACAGAATTTTCTCACAAAAGAAAACATACACAAAAACCGTAAAAAATCGATTAAATTATTTGTTTTTTAATAAATAAAAATATATAATTCAAAAAATTTTAAAAAACCCGCGCGTCCGCGGGCATTATAACTAGTTAAAATTAACTCCATTAATCGATGGTTTCTTCATCGTAATTTTTTGCTTTTTCGAACAGAATTTTCTCACAAAAGAAAACATACACAAAAACCGTAAAAAATCGAGACTAATATATCCCGGTCGATACCAATTTAAAAAGAACAAAACGTTGAATTGTATGATGTAACTTTTTTTTACAGACAATTAATACATTAAAAAATTTTCAAATTAAAAGGAGTGGGGTTGATATTTTATAGTTAAATTTAATAAATAATATACAAAATTACTAATTTACTTTTAATTAAACTTTCATATGTTGTCAACTTATTACTTTTTAGGCATCTTACAAATTACAATCTTTTTATCGGATCTTAAATTCAATATTTAAATAAGATGCATACCGGAAGCTAGAAAATTAATCATAAATAAGAATTTCATGACGGCATGAACATGCTATTCCAAAACACTCTGTCGCAACGCACATAACGTATTTTTTATTGATAAACAGATCATGTCTTCGCGCATCAACAACCTTGCTCACTTAAAAATCCCCCTTGAAAGTATACTATCAGCCACCAAGAACTTTGATGAAAAAAATGTTGCCGCCAGAAGTGGAATTGTAAAGACATACGCTGGAGAGCTGTTGTGGTCCGGTGAGTTGATAATTATCAATGCTCGGAGGTTTAATAAGGATGGAGATGAAATGTTTTGGACAGAGGTTTCGATGCTTTCAAGTCTCAAGCACCAAAATCTGGTTTCATTACTTGGCTTTTCTGATGAAAATGGTGAAAAAATCATCATAACCAGGGGTAAGATAAAGGGAAGTCTCGGCAACTGGCTAGGTGATGCTACGTTGCTGACATGGGTGCAAAGATTGAAGATATCGATCAGTCTTGCGCAAGCGTTGAGCTACATTCATTATGACGAGCCACGCGATTTTAGCGTAATACATCGATGCATCAACAGTGCCACAGTTTTATTAAATGATAACTTCGAGCCCAAGTTATCTTGCTTTGATCTGTCAATGAAAATTGAAGCATCTCAAAGGCACCATTCTTTCCATACTAGTAAAGTAATAAGGAATGGGTATACAGACCCAACTTATGAAAAGACTAAAAGTGTGAACCACAAGACTGATATCTACTCCTTCGGGATATTGTTGTTTGAACTATTGTGTGGTAGGAAATCAGTAATTGACGACCATGATAATAAGTATTTGGCTCCAGCGGTCATTTTCCATTATAGAAAGAAAATAGTCAATGAGATGATTGACCCGGATCTTTTGAAACAAATGGATCCGCAATCATTCAACGTTTTTGCAGAAATAGCATATGGCTGCTTGAATGAAGAACAATTGCAACGCCCAAATAGAGGTGAGATTGTCGCAAGACTTGAGAAAGCATTGGAACTCCAAATGGCAGGCGAAAATAGCCTTGTAAGTCGTGTTTTTTTTTTCCTTCTCTCTCTTCAAACATGTATATCATAATAACTATTCTATTCAGAATTACTTATTATTTATGATTAATAAATAATAATGATAGTCTACTTATTACTGTATTTATGATGCTACAGGAACACTCAGTAGTTGCGGCCGAAGTTGAAGGTACATCATCCAGTCAAGAGAAGGTAATTTTTTCTTATAACTCTTTTTGTAAGTCACTCATTGAAATTCTAAAAAAGAATTGAGATTCTCCTTATGTTGAAGGCTTGAAGCCAATGATAGGCCACATTGTGTCTAAAGTTGGGGAAAATCACATTTGCCAACTATTGTTCTAACATCTAGCTATTCTCGAGTGTAATACACAAGACCCTCTTTTTTAAGTATCTCCCAACATTTTTTCTCTTTGATAAAGTTTTATAATGAAGTAATTTACCTCAGTTTAGTGTTTCACCCTATGAATCTGCACACTTTGTAATGGCTTGTTGTTCAAAACATATAGGGATCAGTGACCTCTGTCTTTAAATCCCATGTCAGCAAAAAGACAATGTCGTCCCTCAAAGATCTTTCTCAGTCAAATCTCAGCTTCCAAGATATAAAATCAGCAACCAACGGATTTGCTCATGAAAATTTCATTAAAGAATTTGGGTTTGGAAAGATTTTCAAAGGTTGTCTCTTGCATTCCAAACAGTTCATCGATATTATTGCAAAGGGGTTCTTTCCTGAATTTGTAAATGATAAGAGAAAAGAATTTTTGACGGAGATTTCAATGCTTTCAAGTCTGAAACATAAGAATCTAGTGTCTCTTATTGGCTTCAATGATCTTAAGAATAGCAACTTTATCATATACAAGAAGGAGGCCAACGAGAGTCTAGAGAAATATCTAAATGACCAGACCCTCACATGGATGCAAAGGTTGAAGATATGTCTTGGTGTCGCAAATGCATTGAGTTACATCCACTATGACGCTGGACGCGATTTTAGTGTCATACATTGCAACATCAGGAGCTCAAATATTTTACTAGATGTCAAATGGGAACCCAAGCTATCGGGTTTTGAACTTTCATTGAAAAATACAGTAGCTCGGAGGCACCGTCTTCTTCTTACTCGTGATATCATTGAAAATGTATACGTGGACCCAAAATATAAAAAGACCGGTGGTGTGACCCACAAGTCAGATGTGTATTCATTTGGTGTTGTACTATTTGAGGTCTTGTGCGGAAGGAGTGCAGTAGATGAAGATGAGTTGGGAGAGGGGTTATTAAGTAAACTGGCCAAATCTAGTTTGGATGATTTGATCAATCCGCATTTACAAAAACAGATGGATCCAGAAGCATTCAAAATCTTCTCACAGACGGTATTTTACTGCTTACAAGAGGAACGGGCAAAGCGTCCACATATAGATCAGGTTGTCAATAGACTTGAGAAAGCTTTGCAACTCCAGCGGAAACATGAAAATCCAGTTGACAGTACATCATCCAATCTTTTGAAGGTAATTAATTTCCTTAAACTTTTTATTTAAGGCCGTTTGAAGGTAAAAAAAACTTTTGATTACTAGTTGTTATTGTCTGGTTTAACAAACACAGTATTAAAACTGTGATGTTTCAATATATGACTCTAATTTCACACACTTGGCCCACTTTATTTTTTCTTATTTTTTTTATAGTTTTGTTATTCAGGCAACCACAAATCAAATGTAATATTCTTTTTTGACTTTTATCTAGAAACGGCTAATATCTTTACAAAAGTCATCCAAGATGGGAAACCTATAACAGCATCATATACAAACCTCCAACCTATACACAATAACAAACTAATGTGCTTCAACTTGGGCCTAATTCATTCATTATATGAAAGATGGCATATGTATTTTATCTCACTGGGTCTTCAAATTTTGATCTTGTCACATGTCTTGATCTTTTGTAGATTTATCTTTAGGTTTAGTTTTAGGGATGACAATCGTTTTCCTAATAGTATCTTAAAACAAATCAACTGTTTCTTTGGACGTTCTCATTTTTTATAAATGTTAGGCAATTATAATTTTTTCTTTAATTTCACTACGATCCTTACTAACATTAATGTGGTGCTGCATACCTCCATAAAGTTGCAGGAGAAGGATTTGGAACACTTGAAGATCGGACTAGATGTTATAAATGAGGCTACCAAGAATTTTGACGACGCATATTGCATCGGGTCAGGCGGATTTGGTAAAGTATACAAAGCAGATCTTGAACATTTCGATAGCAGTAATTCCTCGTCGATAGATGGTGTGAATATGTGCGATTTATCCAGAAAACGAAGCACGGTAGCCATAAAGCGCATTCACAATCAAGAAGGAGAACAAGGGTTCATTTCAGAAATTGAAACTCTAACTACTTGTAAGCATGATAACATAATCTCTCTTCTTGGCTTTTGCTCAGAAGGTAACGGTGCAATGATCCTGGTTTATGAGTATGCTTCTAAAGGAAGTCTTGAAGACTATTTGGGAAGTAGTGAAAAAATGACTAATCTTACTTGGGTGCAACGTATAAAGATATGTCTTGATGTTGCACATGGCTTGAACTACATTCACACCAACACGGATCAGAACAAACAGAAGATAATACACCGTGACATCAAAAGTGCGAATATTCTGTTGGAAGATAATTGGAAGGCGAAGATTGCGGATTTTGGGCTCTCCAAATTTCACCCAGCAGATCAAGAGGCCAGTACTTTCAATGCCAGTACGATTGCAGGTACACCTATGTACTTCGATCCCGAATATGAGAAGTTTGGCAAGCTAAATAAGAAATCTGACATTTACTCTTTTGGAGTGGTGTTATTTGAGATCTTGACCGGGAGGTTGGCCTATGATTTTGATAAGGGGATTGCAACCATTGCACGACATCATTTTGAAAAGGGGACGCTAATGGAAATTGTTGATCACAAGATAAAGGAAGAAACTGATGAACATATGTTTTCTTTAAGTAAAGGACCCAATAAAGAGTCTTTGGACATATTTTCAAATATCGCTTTTCAATGTATTGAAGAAACTCAAGTCAAACGTCCATCAATAGATGTTGTCATCAACGAACTCAAAAAAGCGTTAAAACTTCAGGTAAGAAATGGATTTAAAGTATAACTTAATAATCTCCTCATATTCTTCATCATAGTATGTTACATTTCATATATTTTACTATGTGTAAATTAATACTATTTTAACCATCAGACTACTACTCGATTTTCCAATTAAGTTTTTTTTGACCTATACTTTCGTGACTTATTATTTTAACATGAACTTGCAGACTGAGAAACTAAAATTGAAAATAAACGTCTGAACGCATTTTAGATGGCAAGTAGGTTATTCCGTTTTTAACTTACCAAATCGACTGACTCTCCAATGATTCACAGGAGAACCACAAGGACAGCCTCAAACTGTCACTTGAAGACATAAAGTTGGCAACACAAGACTTCAGTCAAGACAATATCATTGGACGTGGAGGTTTTGGTAAAGTGTACAAAGGAGCTACACACGCTGATGGACATAATATCATTGCTGCAAAGCGGTTAGATAGGAAGTCTGCTGAAGGAGAAGCTGAATTTATGACAGAGCTGGAAATCCTTATGGAGTATAAACATGTAAATGTCATTGGTCTTGTAGGATACTGTGATGAAGAGAATGAGAAACTTATTGTTTACGAGTACGCGTCCAGGGGAAGTCTTGATAAGTACCTAACCGATGATAGTCTCACGTGGGTGATGCGGCTTAGAATATGCATCGATATTGCGACCGGGTTGGAGTTCCTTCATGGAAATGTTTCAAGTTTAGAAATGGTGATTCATAGGGACATCAACAGCAGCAATATTCTACTGTTTGACGATTGGAAAGCAAAAATTACTGATTTTGGGCTTTCCTTAGTATGTCCAACAAGTCAGGACGTAGACTATGTCATCGATAACGTTACAGGCACAATCGGCTATGGTGACCCACTATACTCGAAAACAGGCTTCTTAACCAAAGAATCTGATATATTCTCGCTTGGTGCAGTTTTATTTGACATATTGTGTGGGAAACTATCATCCGAAAAGCTAGATGATGAGTATTCTTATTTACCCTTTTTGGCTAAACAACACTATCATGAAGAAAAACTTGACGATTTAGTGTTTGAGGGTATAAAAGAACAAATTGTGCCACTGTCATTTGTAACTTTTACAATGATTGCCCTTCAATGCTTACATCACAGGAGAGAAAGACGACCAACAGCTAAAGAAGTGGTCATACAACTTAAGAAAGCATGGGAATTCCAGGTAATTAGTTTCTATATTTTAAGAAAGTTGGCCTTTAACTATATATCCATTTAAACTCTTATAAAGTAATTGTATGAAACATGAGTTTACTGATTGATTAATGTATATCCAGGAGGATTATGACATATGGGAGAGCAAATTGCCAATAGACTATAAAGAAATAATCCAGATGTCAAGGTGCCCTGAAGATTATTCTACTATCAAGAAAGAGGATCTTTACAACATATTTTCTAAAGGAATCCTCCTTCAACAGGACAAAGTGGTAATTAATTCGTTTATATATCTCAATTATTTTGTGTTTCCAGTGTTTTAAGCCTCTTTTACTTTTTGAGGGACAGTTAAAAATCATACATGCATTTATACATAATATAGATCGAGTCTGAATCGATTTATGTTGTATAACAGCTGCTGTCGTTCGATGGTAAACGAGAAAGAAATGAAATGGTATCAGCAACAACATTTACATATAAAAACAGTTGTCCACTAAAGTGGCAATCTCTTCCGGAATCAAGGTTCTTCTCTCTTTCTCTCTACCCTGGTTATAAACTTAGTATAATATATCTATCTTCTTTATTGTTAAATAGTTACACCTTACAAGCTATATACGATAGCATAATAATTTGTTTATATATTTAGTTTTTACACTTTTTTTTTTTTTTTTTTTTTTTTTTTTTTTTTTTTTATATATATATATATATATATATATTAACAAGTTTTAGTTTTAGGAAAAAAAAGCAAAATATAAATCTTTTCGTTAGAAATTGGATATGCAGGCTGAGTGGAAACTAGTGGACACCCACATGCATTAAAAATTTTGGTATTTTTATGTCACCTAATATACCCCATGTTTGGTGCATCGATGATATGTTTGATAATGTCTGCTCTTTGGAGTCCATAGCTAGTCGATTTTATAAAGCCACTCAGTGCAGAATGAAGGGGACGACCTTGATGTTGTGTTGGGGTGAACATCGGCAATTTGGGGCTGTTTTTGGTTAAAACCAAACCTCAAACCGAAGGTTTGTTTTTTACATTTTTCAAAACCAAACCCTGAACCGAAGTCGGTTTGGTTTGGTTTGGTGTTTTTTTTTTTTTTTTTTTTTTTTTTTTTTTTTTTTTTTTGTCCGTTTGGTTATTGCAAATGTTTTTTGTTTTTCCATCCTAATGGTATAAACTTAATTTCACAATGATTAGCCGATAACAAAATTAAATGTATTTGAGTTCATTTATCATTGAAAAACAAAATAGACGTTACATATAACGAGGAGAGAAAAACTATTTTGGTGGGACAATTGATATGCGATATAGAAAAATAGACCTTACGATTTTTAATAATTTTAGATAAAGAGATATGTCTTACGAAAATTATATGTGTATCTCTTATTTTGACACTTTTGTAAGCATTTCGATGAAAACTTAAATGCATATTTTCTAATAGTTTAATTAACTACGGGGCGGTTCGGTTTTTTTGGTTTTATGAAACCAAAATCCGAAGCAAAAATTGTGGTTTTTTAAAAACTCGATACCGGACCAACGGATTTTGAAGTGGATCACCTTTTGGGGGCGTTTTTTTTGGTTTTTGGGTTTTGGTTCGGTTTTTGGGTTTTGGTTCGGTTCTTGGGTTTTCTTGCTCACCCATAGTGTTGAAAGCGTCAACATCTGTTTTGGACGGAGAAATGTGGATCGGGTTAGGCGCAACATTAAAAGAAGATGAAGATTTAAATCAAGATTTCTCGAGTACCTTATCTATATATCAAATCATAAAAAGAAAGTAGATTTGAAAGATACTAAAGAAATGTTATAGGCTTGTCTACATCACAACTAATAGAGAAAACTACTACTAGATTAGACTAGATTAGACTACTAGTCTTCGGCAGGACGTTTTAATGCACAAAAACGTCGGGACTCAGGCTCCTTGAATAAAAAAATCTTAAAACAATTTTTTATATGAATAAAAGATCATTGACATTTTCCAGGCATTTATATGTTACATATACAATAAATTTATAATATGAATTAAAATTATTCTTCTGAAAAAGTGTATCTATTATTATTAACTAGAAGATTACTCAAGCATAGCGATGATTTAGTATAGTTTCCAACAAAATCTAGTTGCGTCAGTTTGCTTGTGCATATTTATTTATTCTTTTTGTGTATCCTTTTGGGTTTATTTATTACTTTTGTGTATGTTTATGGGTGTGGTTTAAAGGTAACAATCGTTTGTGTGTGCATACGTGAATTTTTCTAATATTTTTTAAATAAATATTATGACAACAATCAAGTAGATTTTTAGTAGTTTTGGTTTGGTTGTCGGTTAGGTGTGTTTGTTATGTGTGTTTGAATCACTTTTGTGGCTCATTTACTTGAATAATAGTTATTTCACTTTTCAATTGTAGCCTCTGTAGCTTGAGATAATTTTGAAAATATATTGACTTATCATTTTACAAAATATTGTATGTATTCTATGTATTAACTCTAGTTCGGGTCCACCTAAATTTGTTGCATTCACTGTATTTCATGCCATGTATACTTTATAAGTGTTTATAGATAATAGTTTTATTTTATTTATTTATTTATTTTTGAACGGCGAGTTAGTAGATAGTGATTCGAGCCTACAGTGAAATCCAATTGGGCAGTATGCAAGTAGTTAGTAGTTAGTGTTTATAGATAATAGTTTTATTACCCACGCAAAGCAGTGACAACAAACCAACCGCTTGTCGTATTTTTTTTTTTCTGATTTTTATCATAGAATGATTTCCCGTGATGGTGATGTAAAAGAAGGGAAAAAGTGGTGGAGTAAAGGAGAGTGGAGAAAGTTTGTGAATTAAATTGTAATAAATAATGGAATATATTGCCTTTTATAAGTAAGAGTATTTTAGTAAATCCACTTATGTCATTTTGTAAGTTTTAAGAAAAATAGTTGAATAGTTTTTGCTATAGATTTTGTCAAAAATAATTTTTAAATTTAAAAGTTGAAGTGTATATTTGGGGGAGTAAAAGCTATAACTGATGAAGACATGGATATTTATTGATAATACGTGCAGGTTCGATACAGTAGTGGAGATGTTTGATACTTCTAACCTGATGATCGAAATCAATACAAGAGCTCAATTTTTATCTCCAAATGTTGTTTATGGGGTCTATTTAGTCTTCAAGTTTCATGACTCAAGAAACTTGTCAAGTAGACCTCTGTATGTTAACCTAAAGTATAAAAATGAGTGCGAAAGTCTACATGCATATTTTGCAACAAGGAGAGACAAGGAATGGATGATGCTTGAGTTGTATCGATTTTTGAATGAGAAAGAGGTTGTTTATAAGGTTCTCCTTGAGGGTTTTTCATCGGACTATTGTGGAGATGGTACAATTTATGTCGAAGGCATTGAATTTCGAGCCATTAACAATGTAAGTTTGAAAATACTCCTTGGTTCCTAAATCCTAATTTATATTCTTTGTTATATATTATATAAAGGGATGGATATATGGAGAGAAATAAAAATCATGTTCTAAGTTACATGCATATACCATGATTCTTATACAGGTGAAACATGAAGAAATCGAAGAGTTTAAGGAAGTCCAACAAGTCCTGAAATCAAACTTCATTGTGGATCAGGTGCAACAATTACAGGCTAAGTTTGAAAAAATATTTAAGAAATGCGGTAACCGTGACGAATTGTTCTGGTTTGGTGAAGTAAATGGAATTAAACTTCTTATGCTTTCGGCCAAGGCAGCTTTGTACAAATTTTCTAACGTGGATCTTTTTATTTCAAAACCATCACGCCAGTCCAGGTTTGCTTTATAACAAACTTTTCCTAACTGTACATTCACTATGAGCTCATCTATGGTTATCCAAATATTTAAAAAATTTCTCTATCAATTACTAGATTCCATAATTTTAGATCTTAACCTTCATTTTGGTCTGATAAAATATTGATGATTCATGAATAGATGGTTGGCAAAAGTTTCATTTCTTAGATTTGGTTTTTTTGTGCCTTCAAATTGTACATTGTTTTGTAATCATATAATATACTTTTAATGCAGATTTCGGAAGGTGGTTGAGTTTTTACCACAAAAAGTATTTCGTATCAACTGCACAATTGAAAGTCAAATGTTATCCCCTGATACGGACTACACGTGTTACCTTGTGTTCAAGATTTCAAAAAAATGTCAGGGCTTGCATTGTCCGGTGAAAGTACGAGATCTACTCCACCAAGAAAACAATGAGGCTGAATATTTCTATTTTATTACCCCGAGCCGATTGAATACAAATGATATTACTCGGGTACCAAAACAAAGGGAAGATGGATGGATGGAGATTCAGCTTTGGAAGTTTAACTCAACTCGTGAACTTGAGAATGATTCTCTTTCGATTAATATAAAGTTTACAAGTCTTGAAGGACCTATGTCTGGTCTCATTGTTTGTCGCCTTGAGTTTCGGCCATTGTAAAACAATATTTAGTATTATGTTTTACTCGGTGTGGAAAAGGCTTTTGGTGTTGCACCCAGATAATTATTGAAAGAGTAAATTTCAAACACCATCTTGTGGGTTTGTTCAAATTGCAGATTGAGTCTTTATCTTTTGATAGTGAGGCACACCTGTGACACTTTTTTTTTGGGGTAAAAGGTGTTTATAACACCCAATAAAATTTATTATTTCAAAAAACATTTAAATACATAGGAATATAGAATGTAAGTGAATATCACATCTCAGCCCGTTTCATAGATCGGAAAACAAATGCACCATTTTTGCTTCAAACCAAACTTATCATGTCTAAACACTTTGCGTGCATGAGACTTATAACTAGTGTGCTACTAGACACATAATGTTTAGAGTATGATATCAGTAGTTAAATTTAAACAAGACACAAGGGCGGAGCTACTAAGGGACCGGGAAGGGTCCCGGCCCCCTCTAAGTCTAAGCCTGTTAGTGTATTTTTTCGCAATTTCATGTGTTAATTTTTTTTCCATACTCCCATCTAATGTTCTTCCGGAAAAAAGTTTTGGCCCTCCTAAATTTTTTTTCTAGCTCCGCCACTCAAGACCAACCACCATGTCAGTTAAATAAATTCAAATTCTTCGTGCAACCAAAAACTATGCAAAATATTAATCAATATTAACACATAATGAAAAAAATATGTAAAATCTCATGCGTGCACGGGTATTATAACTATATAAGTATTAAAAATTATATATAATTTAATAATTTTATAAAAAAATCTTATACATTACAAACTATGGATTTATGAATTTCATAATATTTAACTTCAAAACAAAGTTATTGAAATCTTATTACTCGTTATACTATCTACCCAAATCCCGTGTGTTTACATGTTCTAAAACTAGTTATAATCCATATATATTATATAATAAAATCGGCTCGGTTTTGTTTTTACGGTTCGGTTTTTGGACAAAAACCAAAATCGAACCTAAGTTTTCAGTTTTTAAGAAAGTAGAAACCCGGTTGTTAGTTTCGATCGGTTATTTCGGTTCGTTTTTTTGTTGGTTTCTGATTTGTTTCAGCTTTTTCGGTTTTCTGCTCACCCCTACCAAATGGGAGGTTTATGGACCAAGTGGGTTTGGGTCAGATTTGATAGAAAAAAATTATATTGGATGCTATTGGGTTGGGTTGGTTTCTGTTGACTCGTAAACATGCTCTACTTTTTATTTCTTTATTATGTTACAATTGATTTTGGACCTTTATATACTTGGATCACTTTCGACCCGTTCCAGTTTAAACCAAGTTGTTAGAGTTCCATGTTCACCCTTTTCTATGAAATTTTGCAACACAAATTTGGCCAGTTGATATTCAAAGTAAGTAAATGTTTAGTCTTATCAAAGTTGTTTGTAAGATTGTGCAAATTGCTAATTGTTGCCGTATGTACCCTCCGGACCAAGTCCGGAAGGATCGAACCAACAGTCGAAAAGGATGAACCAATAAAGCAAGGCCAACCGCTCGAGAGAATCCGGAAGGACATGCCTCCCGGATTCACAGCCACTCCGGATTAACGATGCTTAAGCAAATCAAAATGAATCCAAGTACAAACAAGTACATAAGTACTTGTTAAATAGAACACTAACAAGTAACTATAATGGGGTAAGTACCATTCAACCTCATACCCTACCAAATTAGCCTATAAATAGAGAGAGAATTATCAAGGTTAAACAACTCTTTTCCTATCTTATAATTTATTCTACATTTATACTTTCTCTCTCTAGACATATACTTACTCTCACGCCGGAGGTTGGTCCTGGGAACACTCTCGGGGCGAGATTGACGGACGTATTTGTCTTGCAGATATCCGAAAGAAACTTCATCAATCCGAAGACATATCGAATCCGAAAGACCCTCCAGTGTCCGGAGGGTTCATCTCGCTTGTCGAAGGTAAGATCAAGATTTTACCTCAACAAATTGGCGTCATCCGTGGGACCCGTCATTCACTCTACCCAAGCTAAGAAATGAGAGGTCCTACTCCTACTACACCCGAAGGAAGTGGGAAAGATCCAGAAGTCAATCCCAACAGCAGAGAACAAATCCAGAGTCACCTCACCGCCTTGAAAGCACTAATCCAACAATACAATGCCACAGGAGAAACACCAATCAAGCCTATCCAACTCGATTTCGAGGACGAAGGGCCCCAAGACACCGGAACTCAGAAAACGGAAGAAGAAAGTACGGACGATCTCTCTAAACCCTTCAAGGCAGCATCAAAGAGTCCTTTTACCCGGAGGATCATCGACTTCTCCCGACCCAAGAATGCAAAGTATTCGATGCCTTCGCACATAAAGCTATACGATGGATCCACAGATCCGGACGATCACGTAACAAGATTCGAAGGAGCAGCTAATCAAGGAGCTTGGCCTATGCCCATATGGTGCATGATGTTCCAGCAAACCTTGGATGGCGCCGCCAGAGGATGGTTTGACAGCTTACCATGGGGCAGCATAGACAACTGGGATACCTTATGTGAGCAATTTGTGCAAAGATTTGCCCTCCGTAGAAGATGCATTAGGGACCCAATGGAAATCACCAAAATCGTCCGACAAGCCAATGAAGGTCTACCAGAATTTAAAGAGAGATGGACAGATGAAGCTAGTCGTATTTCCGGAGTACCGGAAGTAATGCAAATATCTTCCTTCATAGACGGCTGCAAATGTCCGGAGCTAGCCAAAAGGTTCTCTGAGAAAATTCCCCGAACAGTGACGGAGATGATGGTAAGAGTCGATGATTTCATCCGCTCCGAAAAAGCATATCAGTCAGCTGAAGTACCAAGAGGAGAAAGGGTAGACAACTACCGGAGAGATCACCAACACAGCCCTTATAGCAGGCAGGACTCAAACGTGCGGCGATCTTCCTTCCGGGGAAATCGTCGACAAGAGGGTCGCCGGGATGATTTTAGAACTCGTCAGCACAACCACTATACACCCTATGGTCCAATAAGGAGCGACAACAGAACGGATTACAGGGGGGAGTATCGTCGTAACGACACAAATAGAAGGGACACCAGGCCCATAGACCTGAACATACTTACTAAGGCTCCCAAGGAAATTCTAGGTACCAAACATCACCTCCGACTGCCGGCTCCCCCTCCGTTAAAGGGAAGACCGGCAAGAGAAAACATGGACAAATATTGTGATTATCACGGAGAAAAGGGACATCTCACAAACAACTGCCATAACTTGAAAGAGCAGCTGAAAAAAGCCTTGGAAACGGGCAAGCTGGACCATCTGATCAGAGATGTCCGACAAAGAAATCAACTACCTCAGAGGGGCAATCACCAAACCAACCCAGCTAGGGTCATAAATATGGTCCGATACCAAGAGAAAAGACTGAAGCGCAAAAGCATGGATCAGGAAGAAGAATGGATGAATACCCCCATCTGTTTTCCTCCAATCTTGCCCGGAGATGCCTCGGAAGAACCCCTCATCGTCGAGGCAGAAGTGGAAGGATACACTGTCCGAAGGGTGTATGTCGACCAAGGAGCTTCGGTTGAAGTCATGTATGAACACTGTTTCTTAAACTTGGATTCTTCCATCCGATCTAGACTCACCAAGACAAACACGCCTTTGGTGGGTTTCGCCGGAGAAGCAATTAGCCCGTTGGGAAAAATCGAGCTGGAAGTATGCTTTGGAAACGAAGGGCTATATCGGCGAACAACTATGAAATTCGCAGTGGTGAGATCTCCTTCTCCTTACAACATAATACTAGGACGCACCTGAATCAAACAATTAAGAGCCATCCCGTCAACAATACATTCCATGATGAAATTCCCAACCCCGAGGGGAATTGCTACCCTGGTTACTCGTTCCGTCATCATTTCGGAATGTAGAAGGTTGGAGGAGAAGTTCTTGTCAGAAAAAGAATCCGAAGCAAAACCCCCATCAGAAACGATAATCAATAATGAAGACAACGGAACGGAAGAAATTTTAGTCCATCCGGCATATCCGGAACAGCTAGTAACGATTGGAAAGAACTTCTCAAGAGAAGGGCGAAGAAACTTGATTACCTTACTCAAAAATAGTCGAGATATCTTTGCATGGGAACCGTCCGATATGAAGGGTGTGCCCCGATGGGTCGCAGAACACAAGCTCAATGCAAATGTTCAGGACAAACCCGTAGCACAAAAGAAAAGGTTCTTCTCAGAAGAAAAGAACCAAGCCATAAACAAGGAGGTGGAAGAATGGTTGAAAGCCGGAATTTTCAGACCCGTCCGATACCCAACGTGGATATCAAATCCGGTATTGGTAAAAAAGCCGGACGATAGTTGGAGGATGTGTATCGATTTCAAGAACCTCAATTCCTCTTGCCGAAAGGACTATTACCCATTGCCAGAGATTGATTGGAAAATCGAATCAGTAACAGGATTCCGTTACAAATGCTTCCTTGACCCTTATAAAGGATATCATCAAGTTCAAATGGCAAAAGAAGAAGAAAAAACAGCCTTCTACACAGATCATGGAACGTATTGCTACACCAAGATGCCCTTCGGATTAAAGAACGCCGGAGCAACTTGCCAGAAGTTGGTAGATACGGTCTTCCGATCGCAAATTGGACGAAATCTGGAAGCATACGTGGATGATATGGTAATTAAGAGCCAGACTGAAAAGGAGTTACTAGCTGACATTGCCGAAACATTTGATAACCTCCGAAAGATAAATATGAAACTAAACCCCAAAAAATGCTCCTTCGGAGTCGAGGAAGGAAAATTCCTCGGATACCTAATATCTTCGGAAGGAATCAGAGCAAACCCTAAAAAGACAAGAGCAATCGCTGACATGCAATCACCCAAATCCCTCAGAGAAATGCAAAGCCTGAGTGGCAAGCTCGCAGCACTAAACCGCTTTTTATCCAAGTCAGCCGAAAGATCATTACCTTTCTTCGAAACCCTCAAAAACATTACCAAAGACAATAAAGATCAGTATCGATGGACGAAGACCGCCGAAGAAGCTTTTCAGAAAATGAAGAAAGTAATTTTAGAACTTCCTTGCCTCGCCACACCAAAATCAAAGGAAGACATGTATTTATACCTGTCGGCTGCCGAAGAGGCTATTAGTGGGGTCATGCTAGTAGAAAGGGAAGGACGGCAAATTCCGGTGCATTATGTAAGCAGAACGTTGCACGAAGCTGAAAAAAGATATGCTCCGGTAGAGAAGCTGGCCTTAGCCCTACTACACTTGTCCAGAAGATTAAGACGATACTTCGAAGCCCACCCTATCAAGGTCATAACGGACCAACCTATTAAACAAGTGTTAAACAAGGCAGAAGCATCCGGACGTCTCGCTAAGTACACCGTAGAGCTCGGAGCCTATAACATCACCTACATACCGAGAAACGCAATCAAAGGGCAGGGCCTAGCAGACTTCATCAACGAGATTCCCGTAGGAGTTTCAAAAGAAAGTCCGGAAAGAAAAAGGAAAGAGATATGTGACGTTTCCCAAAGCGAAGAATGGATACTCTACACCGATGGTGCATCCAGCAAGAAAGGTGCCGGAGCAGGTCTAGTTCTAATTAGTCCAGACAAGGAGGAGTACACCTACGCCCTCCGGCTAAATTTCAATGCCACCAACAATAGCGCAGAATACGAAGCATTACTAGCCGGGTTGAGAATTGCAAGAAGCATGCACATAAAAGCGCTAGATGTGCGGGTGGATTCAAACTTAGTGGCAAGTCAGATTAATGGAGACTTTACGGCATACACGGAGAGTATGATGAAATATCTTGCCAAGGCTAAGGAATACATTACCTGCTTCGAACGTTTCAACATAAAGAACATCCCAAGGGCTCAAAACCAAAAGGCTGATATACTAAGCAAACTGGCATCCGTAGCGTTCGATCACCTAACGAAGGAAATCCTAGTAGAAGTACTAGAAAAGCCGTCTACGGAGGAGAAGCCAATCAACGCAATAGTGGAAGAAGAGGAGGAAAACTGGATGTCGCCGATCCTCTGGTGCTTAAAAGAGGGAATCTGGCCCTGAAGATCAGAATGAGGCAAGAGCCCTCCGAATGAAAATAAGCCATTACACCTTATTGGACGATGTACTCTTCCGAAAATCGTACTTGGGCCCAATGTTATGATGCGTAGGACCACTTCAGGCCAACTACATCATCAGAGAATTACACGAAGGGGCATGCGGAATGCACTCCGGACCACGGTCCGTAGTGGCAATGCTCATGCGGCAAGGTTAATATTGGCCAACCATGCATCGTGACACTAGGGAATGGATTCAGAAGTGTGATTCATGTCAAATACACGCTCCGGTTCCTAAGTTACCAAAAACAACATTGACCTCTGTCATGGCCCCATGACCCTTCTACCAATGGGCAATGGACATCTTGGGACCTCTACCCGAAGCTCCAGGGAAGATCAAGTATGTAATTGTTGCAGTAGACTACTTCACCAAGTGGATGGAAGCAAAGCCGTTGGCCAAAACCACCGGAAAGGAAGTCAAAAAATTCGTATGGAATAATATCGTGTGTCGATTCGGATTACCCAAAATAATAGTTATGGATAACGGAAGCAACTTCATAGGAGATCCCTTCAAGAGTTGGTGTGAAAGACTAAACATCACCCAGATTAACACGGCCATTGCACATCCACAAGCCAACGGGTTGGTAGAAAGGGCCAACAGAAGTTTGATGAAAGGATTTAAGTCACGGCTAGGACGAGAAAGAGCCGGATGGGTCGATGAACTACCTAACATACTGTGGGCCTTCCGAACCACTCTGAAAACTAGCAACGGGGAAACACCTTTCAGCCTAACTTACGGAAGCGAGGCCGTTATCCCGGCTGAGATCGGCATGCCCACCTTCCGAACTATGATGACAGATATAGAAAACAACGACGATGAAATCAACCTCAACCTAAATCTGTTGGAAGAACGGAGAGAAATGGCAGCAATAAGAGAAGCAAAATACAAAAAGAAGGTAGAACAGTATTACAACCGAAGGGTTCGACCCGAAACATTTAAGGTCGGAGAGTTTGTGTACCGGAGAAATGAAGCTAGCAGAATAGAAGATCAAGGGAAATTGGGACCAAATTGGGAAGGCCCGTATCGGATAATAGAAGCTTATCAGCACGGCACATACAAACTCCAAACCATGGAAGACGTTGAAGTACCTAGGACCTGGCACGCCATCAACTTAAAGAAATGTTTCATGTAATCTGAAGTGTCCGAAAGGATCTATTGTAAGGCTCATGAGCCACTCCTTTTTCTATAATAAGACTTACTCATGACTATCGAAATAATATTGTTAGTCCGCAAGTCAAAATGTTAATATGATCAAGTGTCTTCCGGCGTAAATCGCCCCAAACGGCCAAGGGCCGAAAAATATTAACAATGCCAAGTGCCTTCCGGCGTAAATCGCCCCAAACGGCCAAAGGCCAAAAAATATTAACAAGGCCAAGTGCCTTCCGGCGTAAATCGCCCCAAACGGCCAAAGGTCAAAAAATATTAACAAGGCCAAGTGCCTTCTGGCGTAAATCGCCCCAAACGGCCAAAGGTCAAAAAATATTAATATGGCCAAGTGCCTTCCGGCGTAAATCGCCCCAAACGGCCAAAGGCCAAAAAATAATAATATGGCCAAGTGCCTTCCGGCGTAAATCGCCCCACACGGCCAAAGGCCAAAAAATGATTGATAAGGACAAGTGCCTTATGGCGTAAATCGCCTCCAACGGTCAAAAATCACAGACATAGTAGCATAATACGGTCCCAAGAGCTAATAATAAATGTAATATACAAAAACAAGACATAATTCAACACAATCCAAAAAGAAACAATGATATTTATATAATTCAAAAAGGCCGCAAGGGCCATTACATGAGCACACCCCGGAAACGACCTCCAGGGTCTTACAAAACAAAAGTCCGGACTGATTACATCTTTCTAAAATAAAAAAAAAAGAGAGAAAAGAGAACATCTATCAAACGTCCGGACATCCATCGGCCTCCGGACGAACCGTATTGCAAGTCAATCATCAACCTCCCAAGGAGGATCAGCAACATCTAAAAGTCACTTACACAAAGAACAAGTTTCATAAAAAGCTTCACGAAGGATACCAAATACCTTAACCCATAGTCAAAATGGAGATATCGGCACCCTACAAACTGATTCCTTCAAACAAATGCAGAAGTGGTCTGATCAGAAGAGGCATGAGCAGAAGGATTATCCACCGGAGGGTCAACCACTGGCTCGGAGGTGGAACCATGAACAACCGTTTCCCCTATTGTCCCTTCAACATGAGTAGCAGGAGCTGGATCCGGATGAAGTTCCATTAGTTCGTCAAAAGTACGGTAGATGGTCTTGCGGATCTTTTGAACGTATGAATATTCTTTGACGAACAGCTGATCATATAAAGGCTGATATTTAGCATCAGCATCCAAGTCCAGACCTTCCACCTCTTCCAACAATTTATCCACCTGCTCCGGTTTCCTCCCCAAGGAGACCCCATCCAAGAATCCAGACTGAGAGTACAAGTTAAAAGGTTCGGCTAAGGCTGTTTTGTACTCATGACTACCCAGCAGACGACGGACCACTTCCGGAATAAAGACATTTACGATTTTATTACGGTCTATCTCTACATTCCCTGCACGAATGGCAATCTCCTCTTTTTCCTTACGGAGCTCCTGGGAAGTCATTTCTTCATCGCTCAACAACAACCTGGTTTTTGCCAAATCAGCCTCCAGCGACTTGATCCGCTCGGCCTGACCACCTGAAACTTTCCTCCATTCCTCCTTCTCCTTTTCCAAATCAACAATCCTTCCTGACAAGCCTTGCTCCCTAGACGAACAACCGGCATGCTCAGCCTTCAACTTCTTTAACTCCTCCGGATCTGCAGAAGCACACTTAGCATGCTCAGCCCTAAGCTTTTCAAGATCACCCTTCACAGACTGAAACCGTTTGAGACCATCCTTCGCCTTACGGTCACAATCTTTATGAGCGGCAACAACCTTTCGGCGCTCTTCCGAAACATTTTCAAAACGGAACAACATATCCGCCAGAGCCGTGGCACTTTTGGCCAAAAGAAGCCAAGCACGGTTGGTAGCCTCCTCATCGTCATGAGCATCAATGTACTTTTCTTCACCTGGAGTAGCCAAATGGATCATCATATCTCTGCAGACGGAAGAGTTATTCATCCTCGTACCCCTCTTCACAGACCATTCAGGAATAAAGGCTTCATCAGATGAATCGCCTACAATATCAACGTCGTCATCATCCGTCTCTCTGCTACGACCAACAGCAGCACCCTTCAGCTTACCTGATGAAGAGAAAAACTAAGTTAATAATAATAAAAAAAAAATAAAAAAAATAAAAAATAAAAAAAAAAAAACTCGGAAAACTCACCATCTCCAGCACTCTTTTTCGGACCGCTACTCCCGTCCCCTCCGGTAGAAGATTGGTCTGGTGGAGGAATAGAACGGATGGGAGTAGGGTTCGGAACAGCTTCAGAGGAGTCTAAATCAATCACTGGAGACTCAGTAGTCTTGCTCTTCTTTTGAACACGAGAGGGAATCTCCTCCCCAGACCTCTTGGCCGAAGGGACCGGCTTAGTGGCGACACTGGCTGAGGCCTTTGAAATCCGGAACGAGAAGCCTGTTCCTTCTTCTTTTCCTTGGCCGCAAGCACTTTATCATCAGGAATCTCGACCCTAAGAAGGTCAGCTGTCTTCTCTGGAACCTCAGCGTTGGTAGCCAACGGCTGAGTCAGGTGCAACTCAACATTCTGGCCCTCTCGGAACCTATCACCTTTAACAACGTTGACATTCCTGCGGATGGAGGGTTTCTTCAGATAATCAGACATGGTAACACCTGCAACGAAAAACCCAAAGATAAGAAAAAAAATAGAAGGGGAAAAGAATAGTTAACACATGTATATACAAAACAAAGGCTATACCCCTTCCCTCCTCATCCCTCAAAGCCGCCCGGTAACCGGGAAACTTCCAATAAGAAGATAGACCCAAGAGATACAGGAAATCGTACGGAACCTGGCAAGGCTCAATAACGCACTCAACCAACTTCTCAGCGTGGGCCACCACAAACTGTCCTTTCGAAAATGGATCCGAAACGTCCGAGTCATGATGCCTCCACGGCATTGCAAAGGGAATAGCACGCCTATCTATCAAAAAGAATTCCTCCTTCCAGCCCTTTAAACAAGATGGAAACTCACCAAAGCAAACCTTCCTACCACTACCCGTTCGCTTCTCGAAAGAGAACCACGAACCCTGCTTACTCAGCTTATAAAACACTCAGAATAAAGGAGTAGTCGGAGGGACATGTATGCTCCGGCAATAAACCTCAAAAAGGGTCACACGATGAAGGCCAAGAGGAACCAACTGAGAAATGTGAACCTTAAAATACTTGATCACTTCTAAAAGAAAGGTAGAAAAAGGAACGTTGAGACCTCCTTCAAAAAAGTATTGGATATAAAGACCTATTGCATCGGCAGGTAACTTATCCATAGTCATGCCAGCCGGAGGTACCCGCGGATTTAAATCCCTAGGTACTCCAAAGGCCTCAACTAGAGCAACTACGTCCGAAGGACGTATTTTAGAGGTCCTCCGTTGGATATCCTCCTTCACCGACAACTCAGCCCCTACGTAAGCGTCATCTAGATCCACCAACACGGAAGACTCCGACATAACGGGAAGAGTAGAGAAGAGCTATAGCCACACAACACAAACACGTAAAGAGGAACGAAACGTACCTAATAGTAAACACACCGGAGGAATCACTAACAAAGAAATGGCCGGAAGTATGTAACTCTCGGAAAGGACGTTCGGACAATACGACGCAGAAATGTGTCAGAGAGAAAAATTTACAGTGGTAAAAAATGAGGAATAATGAACTATTTATAGGGCAAGAGAAATGGGCGCGAAACGACACCCCCCACGTAGGGCTTACGTGTCGCGACCTTAGCCAAAGGATGCAAAAACGCACCCACGTGTCCTAATCCAAGAGACTCAGTAAAAAAGACGGCGCTCCTTAAAAACGACATATTAATCACTTTTGGCATTTTGTACACGATGTTCACACGACAAAAACATGTCATACCTTCCGGAAAATTACAAAAGACACTTCTAGTATCACACCATTGGCTAAACCAATACTATGATACTGGGGGGGACATGTTGCCGTACGTACCCTCCGGACCAAGTCCGGAAGGATCGAACCAACAGTCGAAAAGGATGAACCAATAAAGCAAGGCCAACCGCTCGAGAGAATCCGGAAGGACATGCCTCCCGGATTCACAGTCACTCCGGATTAACGATGCTTAAGCAAATCAAAATGAATCCAAGTACAAACAAGTACATAAGTACTTGTTAAATAGAACACTAACAAGTAACTATAAAGGGGTAAGTACCATTCAACTTCATACCCTACCAAATTAGCCTATAAATAGAGAGAGAATTATCAAGGTTAAACAACTCTTTTCCTATCTTATAATTTATTCTACATTTATACTTTCTCTCTCTAGACATATACTTACTCTCACGCCGGAGGTTGGTCCTGGGAACACTCCCGGGGCGAGACTGACGGACGTATTTGTCTTGCAGATATCCGAAAGAAACTTCATCAATCCGAAGACATATCGAATCCGAATGACCCTCCAGTGTCCGGAGGGTTCATCTCGCTTGTCGAAGGTAAGATCAAGATTTTACCTCAACACTAATCTTTTTTCCTAATAAAACAAAACCCCTAGTAGGAATTCTTCCTTTCAAAAAATCAATTCATTTTTTATTTAGTAATAATCAAATTATTATTGTTTTTATTTAAAATATTTTGAACTAAAAAAAATCTTAAACTTTTCCCGATTTGGGAAAAAAAGACTATACATTCGTTTTAAGTGAAAAGTGGGTACAAAATTTATGTGTCAAAAATATGAAAAAAGAAAACTTAAAAAAGGTGGGGTAAATTTACAATAATATAGGGGTCAAAACCAAACTTTTAAATTTTAGACATCAACAACTTTTAGACCGACTCCTATTCCATTCATCACCAACAAATTTTTTCCCCAAAGAGAAAACAAAAAAACTACGATCCCACACCTAAATCTTACCGATCCTAATGTGATAAATCTCTGAATATCAGTTCTTGCTTAATTACATCTTGATTCTATTGAATTGACATGGGTTTATTTGAGTTGTAAATTTTTTACATGGTTTAGGGATCCAGGTTGTGGAAGGTCTTGTTCCCTTATTACATGAGGTTAGTTTCATAGTTACCCTACATTATTTCTTGGATATAATTGGTGGTTGTAGTTGTTATATTCCATACAAGTACAGGTTTAAGGATGCAAGTGAATGTGACATTGCTACTTATAGAGTATTTGAATGGTTGTTGCAATAGTAAGAGAAGCTGAAACTGCACATATTTGATAGTTAAGGTTATTGATTGCGTTCCCTATGAGTTTGAATGTGTTATCTATGTTTTTCTATCCGTGAAATATCATATGGCAATGCTTATTTTGAGTTATTATGAATTTATGACTTTGTCGGCCAAAAGGTCGATAACTATGGTTACCCGAAAAAAAGTTTTAGGTTTTCATCCAATTATACAATCACTTATATAGAGCACAAAATACAATAAGGAAAGCTTTATAAAAACACAAATTTCTTATATGTTGTCATGTTTAAAAAAAAATCACAAGTCCACAAGCAATGAGCACTAGGTGCAGTTTGTGATAGGGGTATTATACAATATGTGCAAAATGTGTATAATGAGGCCGTTATAGGTAGTGCGCCATGCCCTCTTATGTCTTGACATATAATAATATTATACTACGTATACATATAATACATGATAACCCATGTACATATGCATCTATGTTCGTTATGCAGATGGAACTTCTTCTGGGTACTTAGTCCCTTTATTTGCTTCAAACCAAGCTAACATGTAATTTTATTTACATATTGTACTAATTCTTTTCTTTTTGTTTGATTACATTCACTGTTGTAGGATTTCTCAAATGGGTTTAGTGTTTTAGCCTCCAAGAGCAAACATGGTATGCACGCCTAACCTTCTAAACAAAAAAACCCTTAATGCATCCATTAAAAATAAATACTCCGTAGTAAGTTAATCTTTCATGTTTTTCGTTTTGAATTAATTGTGTTATCCATCATGGTTAGTTAGTGGTTTTTGGTATAGATTTTATTAACTTAATAGCTATTTGTCTTAGGTGCCATAAGATATAGCGACAACAGATGGAAGGTGCTAAATGTGATTACATTTTTAATGGTGTCATCAAAATGCAAATTGTGATATACTCTTTGTTTATGTTAATAAATAAAAAAATAATGTTTAAAAAAGAGGAAGATATGAGGGTGAAAAAAGATGAGTCTAAATAAGTTATGTAAGACGCGTCATTGATAACATAATCTACAAGACTTATAGACCATGTTTTTTATAAACGTCAACATACATACACGTGAATGCATAGATTTTTCAAAGTATTTAAGCTTTGGATGATTAATTAAGATGATGTATGACATACAGGAGAGGGAAACTCGAGAAGGCACAAGCTACAGATTAAGCTACTATACTTTCTCAAACCGCTTTATCTTGATACATTTGTTCAATTAACCATTGACCGGTTTTTACATATCTTGCCACGTTTTGTATTGATAAGTGGGATATTTGTTCTTTAATTTCAGATTTGGAATGCTTCTCAGTTAGACATGGTTCATCATGGAAAGATGCATGGTTATATGTGGTAAGTAGCAATTATTTCATGGTTCAGTAGACAGTAGATGATTTGGATGGCCATTTTTTGAAAAGTTTCAATATTGTACTGTAAAACTCTTTTGTATAATTATTTTTATGAATTGGGTTACAAGAGATGGATTTTCCTTACATTATGAGTAAGTTTAGTCCCTAATTGGTATGACATGATAACATAATGCATTGGGCGAAAAAGATCCTCGAATGGACGAGTAGCCCACAAGAAGCTGTAGAAATAGCCATCTATTTGAATGACAAGGTACTTAGTAAATAATGCTCTATGTTTAAAGGTCTTTGTTGAAATCGAAAGGGAACAATTTCGGCGTATTTAATTATGAATGGGTCTATTCAGGTTACGTTTTATGTGGTAGTAAAATATAAAAAGTCAAAGAAAAATGGGTCGAACGGGTCAAAGGTTTTGATGAGACGAAAAGTGTACCGCTTTTAGAGGGTCATTTAAGCCCAAAGTCGAGATTATTTGATCAAATATTGCCCTAAATCGTTTCTTTTGTCATTTTAGGTTCTTTTGAGAGGAAATCTGGAAAAGGAAGCATTTTGGACGTTTTTGGAGCGAAAAAGTGAAGAAAACGACAAAGTCTCAAATTCATGCTGGAAAATGTACCTGACGGTGTCAGGATTTGCTTATGACGCCGTCACCCTTTGACAAAGAGGTGGATAAATCAAGTTACATGTGACGCGCCAGAGAGTTTTTGGAGGAATTATACATGACGGCGTCACCAAGGCCGTCAAGAGCAAATTGCATGTGACGGCCAAGATCAAGTTTACACACGACGGCGTCAGAAGTGGATCTAGGAAATACGTTGATAATTATGGCGGCGAGTTGACGGCGTCAGAAGTTACTCTTGACGCCGTCAGGCCCAATATTCTATATATAGTTTTTGATTTTTCATTCATTATGTGCAACTTTGAAGGGAGAAAACCCTAGACGAATTTTACAGTATTTTTAAGGGTTTCAAACCCTTGTTTCATCCATGCTTAATTGAAGATAAGTTTTCCAATAATCATTCAATATGTCTATGTGTTGTTTGATTCTATCTTATGCTTGTCTTCTCTTTAACATGCTAGGCCATTTTTTTTTTGTGTTTGCTTAGATGTAATGAAACTTAGGTATTGATTATTGGTTGATTGTTTGTTTATAATTGTTGTAGATGAATGATTTCGATGTTAGGCTTAAGAAAACTGGCAGACTTCCAATTGGTAACTTGCTTGAACATCTTAAGAAACATGATCGGATGTGTACTACGATAAATTGGTTATATTAAATGCATATGTAACTACTAATGAGGCCATGTTAGGAGCTAGTAGTCGGCTCGACATGGGAAGAGGTAGAAGCTTATAGAGTTAGGGAAGATCGTACACGGCCCTACGAATGGTATTAAGGAATATAACCCGTCATCCATTGATGCGTGGGAATTGCACCAGGCTTTACCTCTCGAGAAGCTTACAACCCCCACCAGGCAGTGTACTTGATCGTTGTAGTATAGTATAGTGACAAGTACCGGGGGATTGATCGTTCAACTTAGGAATAGTGTCGCTAGGATTAGAAAACCTAAGAACTAGGTTTAGAGGTGAGGGATGATTCTTTTTGTATTTTTTATATTTTTTTATAAAAGCAAGTAAAATCTCAGTTTTTAGAGGAGTGGGCGGAATTAGTTGCTAGTCAACTAACCCAATTACTGAGATGCAATAAAATAATAAAAATGATAATAAACTAACTTAAGATAGTGGTGTGAGCATTATATGGGAGAATTGTGTTTACTTAGATTTCACTACTCCCTAGATATCTTTTACAGGTTAATTACTTGTTACAGTTGCGTGGATGACGGATTATATTCCTTAATACCATTCATGGGGTGGCGTACTTACTTCCCCAATCCTATAAGCTCCTACTTCACTCCTATGTCGAGCCGGCTAAGAAGCTCCTAACATGGGATCACTAGAATTTGCTCATGCATTAAATACAATCATAAAAATCTTGTACACATCGGTTCATGTTTCTTAAGACGTTCAAGCAACTTACACAATGGAGACCTGCCAGTTTTCTTAAGCCTAACATTGAAATCATTTATCCATTACAACTATAAACAAGCAATCAACCTATAATCAACATCTAGGTTTCATTACATCTAAGCAAACACATGAAAGATCTAGCCTAGCATGTTATAATCAAGACAAGCACAAGATATATTCAAACAACACATAGACATATTGAATGAATTGAAAGAAGACTTATCTTAATTGAACATGAAAGGTTTCAAGGGGTGAAAACACTGTTAAAAATGACCTAGGGTTTATTAGGTTCGGCCCTAGTATTCTCCACACAAGTTCCTCTTTTATGAATGAAAAATAGAAAAGTATATATAGATTTTGTGAGATGACGGCGTCAAGAGTAAATTTCTGACGCCGTCATCTCGCCGCCAATAAAGTTCTCGGACTGCCTAGATCTGGGTTTGACGCCGTCACGTGTAATCCTTCTTCAGGCCGTCACCAAAATAACTCTTGACGCCCTTCTTCTGACGCCTTCAGGTTTTATCTAGGTCGTCATGGATTTTGCTCTTGACGCCGTCATATTTTCCTTCTTGACGCCGTCAGGTACTGTTCCCAGCATGGAAAATTAAGTCTTTGCCGTTTTCTTCACTTTTATGCTCCAAAAACGTCCAAAATGCTTCCTTTTCCAGAATTCACTCCCAAAGTACCTAAAATCACAAAAGGAACGATTTAGGGCAATATTTGATCAAATAAATTCAATTCCGGGCTTAAATGACCCCCTAAAACGGTTCATTTTTCGCCTCATCATATACCCTTACACTTGAGATTTGCTTGTCCTCAAGCAAATGCGCTTTTATTCTAGTCAAAATACAAGTTTGGGTCATTTAACACTAATATAAAAGTAATTACAACAAATAATCGTTCCACTAAAGACCAAAAACAAGCACGGAGGTCATACACTAGCACCTCACAAATAGTGTTTAGATACTTACATCTCTCGGGTGTAATAAAGTAATATCACAATATGGAAATGGAAAACATCTCTCACTACCTGTCATAGCAAAATAGATTACCATAGGCTTGGGAAAGGATCAAACCTCCACCACATGGCGTAAGCACCTAGGATAAACTATCAAAGAGGTCTTTTTAAAGGGTTGTAACGTTAGGTATATGGATATGAAATACACGGTTTTGTTGGATATAGGCAATCTTTACTGGTGGCGAGTTAATAATCTTGGTTAATTAAATGTACAATATGGCGTTGCTAAGCCAAGACTAGACTCGACTTAAGCTAATAAATCAAAAATAACAAAAACATAAAATAAACATAGAATGAAATGGGATGGTAGTCCGTATGTTTTTCTCTTTTCTCTTTTTCTATATATATATATATATATATATATATATATATATATATATATATATATATATATTTTTTTTTTTGCATACACTCTTACCCTACCATCCAAAATAATACATCATAGGGAATGTACATTCCCCTTACACATGAATTTTTACATACTTTACAAATAACTAATCTAATGACTCGAATTAAGATAATCAAAACACTTGGAGTACTTTTAAGATTAACGTACATATTGGGGTAATATATGATGTTCTTCCCCATTACTCCATAAATAAGTACTTTACCCATGAGTCCCAATCGTCCCAAAACAATATGTACAAGGATATGACTCGACTTAGCAACCATGTAATCAATTAGATAATTAACTAAGGATTTAAACAAATAACAATAATGCACTAAAGATGAGTGCATACACGGAAGGCTAAGGCGATTTGGTTGTACATTTAAGTGGGGTGTAACAAATTCTTCCTTTAAGTAAGATGCTTAAAGTTAGAAACGAAAAGATAGGATCGGAGGGGTGTACTAGGGGTTTCGTGTACTAAAAATGAGTACAACGCTAAGGTGTGAGAAAAATTAGTTGACTTAACTAGCCAAGTAATATGACTTAAATGGTCAAGTAATTATGATACGGGTTTAACACAAGGGTGATCCTAATGCCTCTTATCATGTAGTAAATCCTACTACACGAATGTAGTCTCACTAGCGGTCTCGGGATGCATCACTAACGCAAGTTCTAGAATCTAAATGCTACCGGTACACTCATAAGCACTAATAGTAAATGTTTTTCCTATCAAATCTAAAGGCGAACCTCACATATTTGGGTGGAAAATTTTTCTGAATGGTACGGTTTCGTGCTAGTCATACAATCTCCTATCCATGAGACGCTAGCTATGGCTAAAGTTTCACACCTAAATATTGTAAAAAATTTTAAATTTGGCGCTAAAATTACACTAACAAGTATTTCTCTTAGTTTTATTACACATCTACTATCAAACAAACAAACTAAAGCGAAAGTGTATCTGTTAGGTATCATCATTTTACCCTCCCCTTACACTTAGGATGAACATTGTCCCCAATGTTCAAGTAAAGAATGTAAAAGTAAAACAGGTAAAAGAATGAAATCAAATACTCCCCTGATTCGCTCGGTATAGATAATATGGTAACCAGGTTAGATCTTCCTCCAAGAAAATGAACAATCAAAGCTTCCCTTCCAGAATATAAATCATCTTCTTGTCATATATAACCTGTTAAACCTGAGAAAACAGACAAGGCAACCTCGCGTAAAATCGGCGGCAATCTATATATGCTAACAAATCCTAGAAAACAAACTAAGATATAATGCTTGTGGAATGATGTTTGCAGATCTCCTGGAGATTATAAAACTAAAGATTCAACAAAAACTTTAAGACTCCGTTAGAAAAACAAAACTGGTAAAATTTCCAGAATTTTACACGTGACGCCGTCAGGAATTTCTTCCTGACGCCGTTAGAAGTGACCTGCAGAAATTCTTATGTTAAGTTTCCGGAAAATTTCTCGAAAAACTTCGTCCTACTTCCTGGAAAATCCTGCAAAGCATCATTATGACTCGATACAAGCATTTGACTCTAACAAATACGAATATACATGTTCACTTAATATTGTGGAGAATCATGATCAAGTTTGTTTCTTAAAAACATATTTGGGGTTTCCCCTTACACTTATCTTTTGCGAAATACCTTTGGATGAAGTTAAGACTAAGTGAAACAACAAAATAAAGTATTTTCACCATTTTAGTTTGAAACATAATCTACCAACAATAAAAATAAAGCATGCATACGGAAGCAAATAACAATCAAACAAAATAAAAATCACACAAAACATGGGTTGCCTCCCAAGAAGCGCTTTTCTTTATTTACGAGTCTTGTAGCTAGACTCAAGGTCATGGGTTACTACGTGACATCATCGTTGGTTTCACTCCCTGATTGTAAATGTTCTTTATAGAAATCAATCACCTTTTTCTCAATCGCTCCTATAATCCTATGGGCAAATTCCTTATCGACTTTATACTTCGGTCCTAGAGTCAAGCAATCTTTGTAGAAAAGACTCTTCTTTTCCCATACATAATCCATGCCCTTTTTCTTATCCTCTTCATTGATGTCCTCAAAAGCACCAATGTTATCCATGTCAAATCGGGGCACAAAACGAAATTCTTTCATTCTATTAGGCATCCTATACGTGATCCTATTGGTGTTACTCGCAAATCGGATTGTCCCTTCTATCTCATCATATTCTAACTTGGACTCTTTAGCAAACGGTTTACCAAACACAACATTGGATAGGCGACAATCAATAACATTAGCAAGATCTTCAACAACCATAAAGTCAGTGATATAAGTAAAATTCCCAATAAAGACATGTAGACCTTTAATTCTCCCGACAAAGTTACAAACTCCACCGGGGTATTTGGGATCTCTTCTAGGTCCAAGTCTTGTTTTCACTATATCATTATAGACACTTGAGGACATAATGTTGATTGGGGATTTAAAATCAATGTAAGCATTGTCAATATGTCTATACCCAATCATACATGGTATCTTAGCATTCTTAGGATCGCCTCTCTTTATCTTAGGTTCGATTCTATTAAAAGGAGGTCGAGGGTTATCAATAAGATTATTATAGTACGCAATCTCCTCCTTAGTGGGGTATAGATTAAAATAATCATCTAGCTTTGGATCAATCTCCCCTTCTTCAAGTTCCTCAACAACATCCTCAAAATCTTTAGCCCCTAGATCCTTATTTGAATACAAGGCGGTCGCTAGGTCACTAAATGCATGGTCGAGCTCAACCTTAATCAACCTATTAAGCTCCCTAAGTTCCCTAATCTCACTCTCAATTTGTTCACGTAACAAAGCCACTTCTCTAGGGGAAAGGGGTGGATTCGCGTTTTCCATAATGGTCAACGGAATAGTCAATGAATTTATTTTACTAACAAGGGCATGAAGAAATAAGATAGACTAAAGAGAACTTAAAAATAAAAATAAAATCTTACTAGAAAGGAATCTAGCAAGTAGACCTAATAAAAAGAAATTCTAACCTAGACAATAACTATTTCCCCGGGCTGCGGCGCCAAAAACTTGATAGCGCCGCATTCTTTTGCAAAAGTTGAGGAATAAATGTAAAGATAGACAATCCCCGGCAACGACGCCAAAAACTTGATGCGTGGGAATTGCACCAGGCTTTACCTCTCGAGGAATCTCGAGAAGCTTACAACCCCCACCAGGTAGTGTACCTGATCGTTGTAGTATAGTATAGTGACAAGTACCGGCGGATTGATCGTTCAACTTAGGAATAGTGTCGCTAGGATTAGAAAACCTAAGAACTAGGTCTAGAGGTGAGGGATGATTCTTTTTGTATTTTTTATATTTTTTATAAAAGCAAGTAAAATCTTGGTTTTTAGAGGAGTGGGCGGAATTAGTTGCTAGTCAACTAACCCAATTACTGAGATGCAATAAAATAATAAAAATGATAATAAACTAATTTAAGATAGTGGTGTGAGCAATATATGGGAGAATTGTGTTTACTTAGATTTCACTACTCCCTAGATATCTTGTACAGGTTAATTACTTGTTACAGTTGTGTGGATGACGGATTGTATTCCTTAATAGCATTCATGGGGTGGCGTACTTACTTCCCCAATCCTATAAGCTCCTACTTCACTCCTATGTCGAGCCGGCTAAGAAGCTCCTAACATGGGATCACTAGAATTTGCTCATGCATTAAATACAATCATAAAAACCTAGTACACATCGGTTCATGTTTCTTAAGACGTTCAAGCAAGTTACACAATGGAGATCTGCCAGTTTTCTTAAGCCTAACATTGAAATCATTCATCCATTACAACCATAAACAAGCAATCAACCTATAATCAACATCTAGGTTTCATTACATCTAAGCAAACACATGAAAGATCTAGCCTAGCATGTTATAATCAAGACAAGCACAAGATATATTCAAACAACACATAGACATATTGAATGAATTGAAAGAAGACTTATCTTAATTGAACATGAAAGGTTTCAAGGGGTGAAAACCCTTGAAAACACTGTTAAAAACGACCTAGGGTTTATTAGGTTCGGCCCTAGTATTCTCCACACAAGTTCCTCTTTTATGTATGAAAAATAGAAAAGTATATATAGATTTTGTGAGGTGACGGCGTCAAGAGTAAATATCTGACGCCGTCATCTCGCCGCCAATAAAGTTCTCGGACTGCCTAGATCTGGGTTTGACGCCGTCACGTGTAATCCTTCTTCAGGCCGTCACCAAAATAACTCTTGACGCCCTTCTTCTGACGCCTCCAGGTTTTCTCTGGGTCGTCATGGATTTTGCTCTTGACGCCGTCATATTTTCCTTCTTGACGCCGTCAGGTACTGTTCTCAGCATGGAAAATTAAGTCTTTGCCGTTTTCTTCACTTTTATGCTCCAAAAACGTCGAAAATGCTTCCTTTTCCAGAATTCACTCCCAAAGTACCTAAAATCACAAAAGGAACGATTTAGGGCAATATTTGATCAAATAAATTCAATTCCGGGCTTAAATGACCCCCTAAAATGGTTCATTTTTCGCCTCATCATCCATGCAATTGTAACAAACTAATCAACCGGTAAAAGATAGCTAGGGAGTAGTGAAATCTAAGTAAACACATTTTCTCTAATTATTGTTTTCGCCACATTTACTTTAAGTTCATTTTATTTTATTTTGTTTGCATTGGTAGTTATTTGGGTTAGTTGACTAGCAACTAATTCCGCCCACTCTTCCAAAACCCGAGATTAGTACTTGCTTTCCATAAAATATAAAAATACAAAAAGAATCATCCCTCACCTCTAGACCTAGTTTAATTGAGTTTTAACCCTAGCGAACACTCTTCCTTGAGTTGAACGATCAATCCCCCGGTACTTGCCACTATACTATACTACAATGGTCAAGTACACTTCCTGGTGGGGATTGCAACCTTCTCAAGATCCCTTGAGAGGTAAAACCTTTTGCAAGGTTGCAACACCACGCATCAAGTTTTTGGCGCCGTAGCCCGGGGAATAGTTATTGTCTACGTTGAAATTTCTTTTTATTAGGTCTACTTGCTAGATTCCTTTCTAGTAAGATTTTTATTTTTATTTTTATAGGTTTCTTTAGTCTATCTTTTTCTTTGTTTTATTTGTTCGTAACTGTTGCCATCCGCCATCATGAAAGGTGATAATCTCTTTGACCCCGTCAACCCACCACAACAAAACCATCTACAAAACCCACCACAACCAAACCAAACTCCTAGACCCCAAACATTAGGAGAGTACTCCCATCTTAGCCACCAATGCTATCGAAACACCATTGAGTTCACTCAAGGAGCCAATGTGTCTCCCTTGCGATCCGACACCATCCGGTTGGTGCAAAGCGGATGTGCATTCCATGGACTTCGTTCCGAAGATCCTAATCAACATCTCAAGGATTTCCTCAAAATTGTAGATTCTATAGACCTTGATATTGAAACTCGAGAGACGACCTGATTGCGTCTCTTCCAATTCTCTCTATGTGACCAAGCTAGTAAATGGCTTGAGCGTTTACCCGCGGGATCCATCACTACTTGGGATGATCTTACCACTCGTTTCCTTGCACAATTTTTCCCACCGGGGAGAACTACTAAGCTTATAAATGACATCTTGATGTTCCAACAACGTCAAGGTGAAACTCTCTATTAAGCATGGACTCGTTTCAAGGACTTACTCCAAAAAGTCCCTCATCATGGCATAGATCTTTGGCCCCAAGTCGAAATTTTCTTTGACCATATCGATCTCTCCATAAGGCGAACCATTGACCAATCGGCCGGTGGAAAGCTACGAGATCTAAGTGCGGAAGAATCATGGGAACTCATAGAAGATCTTGCTCTCTATGACAATGAAAGTTGGAATGATCCCCGTGATTTGAACAAAACGGTCAAGGCAATATCTTTGCCTTCGAACAATTCAAGCACTCCCGACCGTAGGATCATGGAACTTGAAGACCAAGTCAAGTTTCTCATGAAATCCTACGAAGCTCCTAAACCTTCAAGCGAAGTGAACAATATCACTTCTTCATGCGAATTATGTAGTGGTCCCCACGACACTCGTGATTGCATGGAACTCCCCGAACAAGTTTTTGCGGATTAGGCTTCCTCGCGTACCGACAGAGCGGGAGACAAGTGGTACAGTTTCAAACCCGATCAAAACCCTTACAGTGATTCATACAACCCCTCTTGGAAAAATCACCCGAACCTTAGGTGGAAATAAAACCAAAACATGCCCCAAAACAATTCTTCAACTCCACCTAATCGTTATCAACAAAACGGTCCACCTCCTAACCGTACTTTCAACAACAATCCTTCCAACAACTCTGGTAATACCAATAATCTTGAAGGATTGATGTCCAAATTTATGGCATCTCAAGAAGATCATATAGTTAAGTTTGAATCCGAATTCAATCAACAACAAACGGAGATGACCAATAAAATCGACAACTTGTTGAAAGCCCTCAACAACCAAGTGCTAACTACACTAAAGAAGGACACTAGGGACACTAGTGACGGAACCCAAATTAAGGACCCCTCATCATCCAAACACGTCCACTTTGTCAACGTAGTCACTATTAAGCCAGTTGATAATAATAGGGAAGAAAGTGATATGGATGAGATTAAGGAAGTTAAGGATAAAAAGGAAGAGAAAGGTGAGGAAGTAGAAAATGTAGAGGAATACTTTGATAGGTTACCTACCAAGGAAGAACGGGAATACCATAGGGATTTGTTCGATGACTCCGAAACACCATACGTCCTTGGTTCACCAATCATCAAAGCGGGTGATCCCTCTAACATCAACATACCATGCAACATTGGGCATGTGCATGTGTGGAAAGCCTACATCGATCTTAGATCTCCCATAAACATTATGACTAGGACCCATTACAATTGGGTAATGAAGAGGCAACTTGGACATAGGATGATTCCCAACACAGGTTGGATGAGTAACTTTGTGGGAATAGTGAAAGGATTGCACGTCTTTGTAGGAAACTTCACTTACGTTACCGACTTTGTGATTGTAGAGGATATTCGTCTGGTAATAGATAGTTGCCTAAGTCAAGTAGTGTTCAGAAAGCCGTTTGTTGAGACCTCTAAGATGAATTATGACCAATCTCTAGGGATAGTTAGGTTCAAGGATGAGAACGATGAGATATCTTACCAAATGCCCTATAAGATTGAACAATTTCGTCTTTTATCAAACATCGAAAAGGAACACAAGCAATCGGTCTACTATAGGAATGATGAGGATAGACGTAGAGGAGTAGATTATGTTATGAATAGAATATTTAGTTTTTACAAGGAATGCTTGCAACTAGGTCCAGAATACAAAAGTAAAATCGAGGATGACCTAGGAACCGTGACCAATGATGAGGTCACGTAATAGCCCGTGACCTTGAGTCTAGCTACAAGGCTCATAAATAAAGAAAAGCGCTTCTTGGGAGGCAACCCAAGTTTTATTTGTTTTATTTGTTTGATTGTTTGTTTGTTTGATTTTATTTGCTTCCGTATGCATGTTTTATATTTATTGTTTGTGGCTCGTGGTTCAAAATAAATTGTAAAAATGCTTTACCTTGTTGTTTAACTTCATATAAAAGGTATTTCGCAAAAGCTAATTGTAAGGGAAATCTAAATTTGTTTCTAAGAACGGAATTGAACATGAACCACAACAATATTAAATAGATATGTATATTAGTATTTGTTTGAGTCAAATGCTTGTATCGAGTCATAATGATGTTTTGCAGGAATTCCAGGAATTAAGGCATGAGTTTTTCCAGAAACTTAACATAAGATTTCTGTCAGAACATTCTGACGGCGTCAGGTGTAAAATTTTGCGAGTTTTATTTTTCTACTGGAGTCTTAAAGTTTTTGTTAATTCTTTAGTTTTATAAACTCCATGAAATCTGCAAACATTCATTCCACAAGCATTATATCCTTATCATATATATAGATTGTCGCCGATTTTATGCGAGGTTTGCCTTGATTGTTTTTTCAGGTTTAACAGGTTATATTGGACAAGAAGATGATTTATATTTCTGGAGGGAAGCTTTCAACGTTCATTTTCTTGGAGGAGGATTTAACCATGTTATCACATTATTCACACCGAACGAATCAGGAGAGTATTTGTTTCATTCTTTTACCTTCGTTACTTTTACATCCTTTTTATTGAACATTGGGGACAATGTTCAGCCTAAGTGTAAGGGGAGGGTAAATGATGATACCTTAAAGAATGCAATTGCACTTGAGACTGTTTGTTCAAAAGTAGGTGTGTAATAAAACTAAGAGAAATACTTGTTATGGCAATTTTAGTGCCAAATTTAAAATTTTTTACAACATTTAGGAGTGAAGCTTTAGCCTTAATGAGCGTCTCATGGATAGGAGTTGTATAACTAGCACAAAAACCGTACCACTCAAAATTTTCCACCCCAAATATGTGAGGTTCGCCCCTAGATTTGTTAGAAAAAGATGCTTATGAGTGTACCGGTAGTACTTAGATTATAGAACTTGCGTTAGTGATGCATTCCGAGACCGCTAGTGAGACTACATTCGTGTAGTTAGGATTTACTACATGATAAGAGGCATTAGGATCACCCTTGTTTTAAACCCGTATCATAATTACTTGACCAATGAAGTCATAATTACTTGACTAGTAAAGTCATTTAATTTTTCCCACACCTTTGCGATGTACTCATTTTTAGTACACGATACCCCTAGTGCACCCCTCTGAGCCTATCTTTTTCGTTTCTAACTTTAAGTATTTTACATAAAGGAAGAATTTGTTTAAAATCCACCCCAAATGTACACCCAAATCGCCTTAGCCTTCCGTGTATGCACTCATCTTTAGTGCGTTATTGTTATTTGTTTAAACCCTTAGTTAATTGTCTAATTGATTACATGGTTGCTAAGTCGAGTCATATCTTGTACATATTGTTTTGGGATGATTGGGATTCATGGGTAAAGTACTAGTGTTATGGAGTATTGGGGAAGAACATCATATATTACCCCCATATGTGCGTTAATCTTAAAAAGTACTCTAAGTGTTTTGATTATCTTGATTCGAGTCATTATAATAGTTAATTGTAACGTATGTAAAAGTTCAAATGTAAGGGGAATGCAAATCCCCTATGATGTATTATTTTGGATGGTAGGGCAAGAGTGTATGCAAAAAAAAAAAAAAAAAAAAAAAAAAAAAAAAAAAAAAAAAAAAAAAAATCAAAAAATCGAAAAATTCAAGAAAAAGAAAAAGAAAAAGAAAAAAAGAGAAAAAACATACGGACTACCACCCCGTTTCCTTTTATGTTTGTTTTATGTTTTGTTAGTTTTTGATTAGCTTAAGTCGAGTCGAGTCTTGGCTTAGCAACGCCACATTGTACATGTAATTGACCAAGATGATTAATTCGCCACCAGTAAATATTGCCTCTATCCAACAAAACCGTGTTTACCATATCCCTACACTTCACGTTATAACCCTTTAAAAGACCTCTTTGATAGTTTATCTTAGGTGCTTGCCAAGTGGTGGAGGTTTGATCCTTTCCCAAGCTTATGGTAATATATTTACTATGACAGATAGTGAGAGATGTTTTCCATTTACATATTGTGATATATACTTTATTACACCCGAGAGATGTGAGTATCTAAACACTATTTGTGAGGTGCTAGTGTATAATTTCCGTGCTTGTTTTGGTTCAAGTGGAACGATTATTTGTTGCAATTACTTTTATATTAGTGTTAAATGACCTCTAGCTTGTATTTTGATTAGAATAAAAGCGCATTTGTTTGAGGACAAGCAAATCTCAAGTGTAAGGGTATTTGATGAGACGAAAAGTGTACCGCTTTTTAGGGTTAATTAAGCCCAAAGTCGAGATTATTTGATCAAATATTGCTCTAAATCGTTCCTTTTGTCATTTTAGGTACTTTTGAGAGGAAATATGGAAAAGAAAGCATTTTGGACGTTTTTGGAGCGAAAGAGTGAAGAAAACGACAAAGTCTCAAATTCATGCTGGAAAATGTACCTGACGGCGTCATGATTTGCTTATGACGTCGTTACCCTTTGACAAAGAGGTGGATAAATCAAGTTACACGTGACGCGCCAAAGAGTTTTTGGAGGAATTATACATGACGGCGTCACCAAGGCCGTCAAGAGCAAATTGCATGTGACGGCCAAGATCAATTTTACACATGACGGCGTCAGAAGTGGATCTAGGCAACACGATGATAATTATGGTTGCGAGTTGACGGCGTCAGAAGTTACTCTTGATGCCATCAGACCCAATATTCTATATATAGTTTTTGATTTTTCATTCATTGTGTGCAACTTTGAAGGGAGAAAACCCTAGACGAATTTTACAGTATTTTTAAGGGTTTCAAACCCTTGTTTCATCCATGCTTAATTGAAGATAAGTTTTCCAATAATCATTCAATATGTCTGTTTGTTGTTTGATTCTATCTTATGCTTGTCTTCTCTTTAACATGCTAGGCTAGGTTTTCTTTGTGTTTGCTTAGATGTAATGAAACTTAGGTATTGATTATTGGTTGGTTGTTTGTTTATAATTGTTGTGGATGAATGATTTCGATGTTAGGCTTAAGAAAACTGGCAGACTTCCAATTGGTAACTTGCTTAAACGTCTTAAGAAACATGATCGGATGTGTACTACGATAAATTGGTTATATTTAATGCATAGGTAACTACTAATGAGGCCATGTTAGGAGCTAGTAGTTGGCTCGACATAGGAAGAGGTAGAAGCTTATATTGTTAGGGAAGATCGTACACTGCCCTACGAATGGTATTAAGGAATATAACCCGTTATCCATGCAATTGTAACAAACTAATCAACCGATAAAAGATAGCTAGGGAGTAGTGAAATCTAAGTAAACACATTTTCTCTCATTATTGTTTTCGCCACATTTACTTTAATTCATTTTATTTTATTTTGTTTGTATTGGTAGTTATTTGGGTTAGTTGACTAGCAACTAATTCCGCCCACTCTTTCAAAACCCGATATTTTTACTTGCTTTCCATAAAATATAAAAATACAAAAAGAATCATCTTTCACCTCTAGACCTAGTTTAATTGAGTTTTAACCCTAGCGAACACTATTCTTTGAGTTGAACGATCAATCCCCCGGTACTTGCCACTATACTATACTACAACGGTCAGGTACATTGGCTGGTGGGGATTGCAAGCTTCTCAAGATCCCTTGAGAGGTAAAACATTTTGCAAGATTGTAAAACCACGCATCAGGTTTCCAAAGTGTATTATTTTAAGCATACATCTCCGGAATGCTAGAAGCTGTTGCTCAAACAAAAAGAAATAGGGAACTTAAGAGGAAACAAGCACGCTATGTTCTACAGAAGGTATAATTGTGCATACATATAGATTTTAATTAAGGGATAATTAGTTCACAAGGCATCTAACTTATCACAAAATTCTTAGAACATGTATCAATTCTAATTTTTTCCTTACTAACTACAAAATTCTTAGAACATCTAACTTATTCTTCTTATCGTTTGTTCTAAATGACCTGATTAGGTACAAAGATTATTGTAGTACCTACCTTGGTGCCAATTTCAGAATTGTAATTATAATTTTTGCATGGCAGCATGGAAATCATCAAGAGGCACTTTATTACATCATGAAGTTGGTAACCTTTATACATATTGAATGACTTGAGATTAAGATACAACTATAGCCTGAATTGAACATAGATGAAGTAAAGCTTTTTAATCGGTGCCTCTCATATGGATCATAGTTTATGGTATTTAACGCCTATAATGTTTCATTGATTTTCAGATGGTAAAGATAGTTAATATAATATAATATAAATGACAACACTCGGGAAGATCTTGAAAGCAACTGCACTTATAAGACTCCGACAAGTAATTTCCTTCACGGAGTTTTGGAGTCTTTATTAGATGGTCATCTCTCTCATTGTTTCAACTTTAACGGAACAACTCAATCATAGGTGAAGCTTAATTGTGCCTAGTTCTTATATTATTTTTCGTATTTGTATAATCGCTATTGATTGTATATTCGTTTCGTTATAATCTTTCTCTTTTGTGTTTATATTTTGATTTACAAGGGTGAAGATGCTAAGCCACATGCATTAAACATAGAAGTTAATGCATTTTAATTGTAATAAAGTTTTGAAGTACATATAAGAAATTTTCATTTACCCTTTTTAGGTATGTTACGATCAGGGGCGTAGCTATTGTTGGGGGGAGGGGATGGGGGCGCGACCCCCCGAAATTTTTTTTGCGATGTATGGGGTAAATAGTTTTCGTGTAGAAAAATTTCGGTATATTCTGTTTCGACCCCCCATTTTAATTGTGAAATTTTTTTATACATTAACCAATAAAATTGATCAATTACATTTTACATAAGCCCATCTACCCAACCAAACTAAAATCCATTAATAAACCAAATCCCATTAAAAAAATATATAACGGAACAAACCCTCCCCCTTCCAAGTCGACTGTCGACCCATTCTCCTCCCAAGTCCCACCTTCGGCCTTCCAGGTTATTGGTATTTGGTTTTTAATGTTATCTTCATTCTTCTTAATGATTGTTGTTTGTATTTTTCTGTTTGTAATTTGGTATATCATATATAATGGAGTCGATCATTTATCATTATAAATTAGAGTCGATTATATGTAAGTTTTTTTAAAGTAAATTGTACGAAGAAAAAAGAAAATTGTAGTCATGTTCCTTGGACTTATTTTAAATAAACACGACAAAAAGATTAAAAAAAAAAAAAAAAAAAAAAAAAAAAAAAAAAAAAAAAAAAAAAGGCGACACATATACGCTATGCTTGTTAACTTTTGTTTCAATTCAATAATAAATTTTTAAATTCCAAAGCAAAATGTGATTGACACTAATATAAGTTCTTTGCAATTTATGTAGGTGTAACACAGATTTATAGATTGTGACTATGGTGAAGAATAAAACAATAACTTCATTTTTTAAAAGAAACAATGAAGAACAACAAGTAGAAAGAATTGATGATGAAATTCAAGAGAGTAAACGTCAAAAAGGTTCAACAAGCGAACCGGTTATTAGTCCGGATACTTGCAATGAACAACCTTCTGAAATTCCACAATCTAACATTAATGAAGTGGATGTTAGTAGCCTAGAAAGAGATCCTGCTAAACGACTTGAAATGTGGAAATATCCGGTTGCGAAACGTGAGCAAGTAAGGCTAGAATATTTATCATTAGGAGTGTATCAACCTCAGCTTGAAGAGTATAAGCCTAGAGGTCCAAAGAATAATCTTCGTCGATTTAAATTTGCTTGGTTTGGTATGTTCCCTAATTGGTTAGAGTATTCTCCAACAATACACAAGGCTTATTGTTTTCTATGTTATTTGTATAAGGATAAACCAAATGAGCAAAGTGGTCATAGTGCATTTAGTTGTGAAGGATTTGACAATTGGAAAAAAGTTAATGATAGGAATAATTGTCCTTTGTTGAAGCACATTAAATCTTCAACACACAAAAAGGCATTTGTGTTTGCTACTAATTTAGTGAATCAAGAAGCACACATTGAAAATTTCATAGAAAAACAAAGTGAAGAGCAAAAAAGGAAAAACCGTTTAAGATTGAAAGGCACAATTGATGTAGTTCGTTGGTTAACATACCAAGATCATCTTCCAATTCAAAGAATCGAGGTAACTTTCTTGAATTGCTAAAACTATTAGCTTTTTATAATGATGATCTTGCAAATGTTATTTTAAATGCTCCTTATAATTCCAAGTATACATCTTCCGATATCCAACAAGAAGTTCTTAGGATTTTGGCAAATAAAGTGAGAAGGTATATACGAGAAGAAGTGGGGGATTCATGGTTTTGTATCATGGTTGATGAGTCACGAGATGAATCCAAAAAAGAGCAAATGGCCATAGTCTTAAGATTTGTTGATGCGAAAGGGGTGATATGGGAAAGGTTCTTGGATTTAGTTCATGTCTGTAACACCCCCAAAATTTGGTACAGCGGAAGACTCAACAAGCTTTCGGGGTGTTACGGGGATTGGTATCCATTCAAAGTCATGAAAGAACGAGATAAAGTAAACATAAGTAAAACACAACCAAATCGGGGTTTTAAAGTTTACATTCATCCCAAATTTATCAAAGTAAGGCCCAAAAGAAGTGAAAGTAGGTCCAACATTACATATCAGAGTTTTTAGAAAAATAGATCTATAAACCAGGTGCCATAGCCAAGCCTTCCAATCCAAGCATCCAAATCATCACTTAATTACCTGAGAAAACGCGCTAAAAGTCAGCTTTCGCTGGTCAGATCATAGCTTTAAATTCATAATTCAATCAAGTGGATATATACGCAAAACGCTTGCTAGCTAGACTAGGCTTAATTCAAAACCTGCGGATACCCTCCGCAACATCATAATCACACGGATAACCTCCGTAATATCAAAACCCTATAGGTGCACACTATAGTATCCAAAATCCTCAAATAAGCCAATCTCGTAATCCAACCATTATTTAGTCCACACGCGAAGGTTCACTATGTGACTAGGGTTGATGTAACTCATCTAACCAAATCTAGTCCACATGCGATGGTTCACTATGTGACTAGGGTTGTTGTAATATTTGTCTAACCATAACAAGACCACACGCGATAATTCACTATGTGACTAAGGTTGACAAATCTTCCTAGTTTCATAATGTAACACCCCCAAAATACCGCAGCGGAAGACTGTGTCATAGGGATGCTACTTCAGGGCACAAAGTACAAGATATAGAAAACGAACTCTAAATGAGACGTTTTTGAAAAGTTACCATTCGAATAGATAAAAGTCATAGTTTACAAGTCAAAGATCCCAAAGTAGAATAATACATAAGTTTTTAAAGTGTGTCGAATGGTAAACGATAAAAGTGAAAGTCTCCAAAAGCATGCCCTAAGACTCTCAGCTCCACACACCTGCTATCGCCTTTCTAACCTGAGATAAACATGCTTAAAGTGTCAACACAAAGGTTGGTGAGTTCATAGAGTTTGCCTTAATACAGATGAAAAGCCTATAAAGAATGTTCACTCAGCAAAGGCATCGTAAATCCACTCAGTTGCAAGTCCCGCCATAAGAGACTTGTAACCTGTGTGTTTACAACCCACTGCTACAATATAATATGATTAAGATATGTATAAGTTCATAACAACAGTTAAGCAATTAGTAGTGAGTCTACACTTCATATCCGAAGACCTCATGTTTGTATGTATGTCTCAATGGTTGTGTCCAGCAACTTAATCTGGGGCCATTGGAAGTCTGTATGTATGTATCCATGGTTGTGCCCAGCAACTTAATCTAGGGCCATTGGAAGTCTGTATGTATGTATGATTGCTGGGTGCCATTTCCCAAAGTATAATAGTAAGTATGTGTGCATGTATCAATCATGTATGTATGTAATCAAGAATAATGGAATCAAGTATAATGTAATCAAGTATAATGTTATGTGAATCCGTACAAGTAAGCAAGTAGTAGCATGTATCTCCCCCAAAGAGTTGATAGAACAATTTAAAAGAGTAGGGGCTATGACTCACCTCGAAGTAATAGTACAATGCAACGGAATGTTAAGGACAACAATGCACGGTTATCTGCTGCAACCTAAAATGAATGATGAATGATCTCATTTAGATCACCAAATGATGTTATGAATGTCCATGCTCATGTTTCTATACCACTCTACTCTTTGGAAAACACTTGTGTTATCAAAAATATATAATCCAAGAATTTGGAAAAATATTGCTATTAGAAAATATAATAAGCTAGTTGTAATATATATATACTTATATATATATATATCGTATGTTTTCATGTTAGCGTTGAATTCCTCGGGTTGTATTCCTTGTAATATCTCCTTGAAATGATGAAAATATACTTGTAATAACTAATACTACATTAGTTATAAAGCTTGGTACTTAATATTATGTCTAGCTTATAAAAGTACTTCGTAGTTTTTGTGCCACTTTTATCAAAAGCTGTCAAATAAAAATGGTTTTAGCCGATATTCAAACATGTATATCTTTGTCGTTACTTGTCCGTTTTACTTGTTCTTTATGTCCACGGTTACGTCTTAGTATGTAGTAATATATTTTGGAAAGCTCGGCTCCTCCGGGTTACGTCTAAAGTCTCTTTTTGTCCAATGAAAAACGTCCAACAGCAAACATTTTCAGAAAAATACTTTTCGTCAACAATCTTGCAAAAATCATAACTTCTTCGTTATAAACTCTTTTTAATCCGTTCTTTCGCCTACGGATTCGTTTTTGAAAGTATTTTCTAAAAATTTTGCCAAAGTTCCCTTGGTGTTTACTGATTTTCCAGGTTTTCACAAAATGGGACAGCATGTCCTAAACATGTTCCAAATCAAGTTTTCAAGGTTTATAACTAATTTCTAACATCACCAATCCTCTTGTAATCACCACATAGCTAATCTAATCCTACCATACACCTTCTTAGGGTGCCATGGACTCCTAACCAAGTTATTATAGCAAGGGGATTCATAAATAAAAAGTTAGGGTTTGTATGTTTCATTTTAGACAAAATAAATGGTGGTATAGCTAGTTGTACATGGTTTTTAGCATGGAAATCATGAAATACAAGTAAATATAAGATGTTTCATGTAAAAATAAAGTTGATAACTTACTTGATAAAATGAGATGATTAGATGATGATTATGCTTGTTGTTCTTGTGTTTTTCTTGATTGATTCTTGATTAGGCAAGTATAAGGAACAAGTTTGAGGCTTTAGCTTTTGAAAAACAATGGATGGATCTTGGTGTTTGGATTTGGTCGTGGGTTTTGCAAGAGAGAAAGAGATGAGAAGAAAATCTTTCTTATCTAAAAAGTGTGGTTTATGATTTGTGATTTTTGGTAAAGTTAGGTTTTTAAGGTTTATTAGTTTTAAACTTAGGAGTTAATGCATAGGGTTAAAAGGGGTGGTCATGTGGCCGGTTATGGTGAGCCAAGGGGGGGGGGGGGGTTGGGGTACTTGGTATTTAATTAGGAATTTAGTATAACGTTAAGTGTTATTACGTGTTATTCGTTAAAATCGGGTACCGGGTTTAATAGCAATAAACGTTCACGAAGTTAACCGGGATGAAATAAAGTTATAATAATGTTAAAAACATATTAAAAATATGTTGGGTACATTTACTGAGTGATCGGGTGATTATTGTTTAGTTTTCACGAAAACCGTCGTTATATTCATAAGCGTACGTTATAAATAAAATAAATTTCCAAAATACTGGGTAACTGAATGTTATAACTTTTATGATGTTAAAATGGATATAAAAATATGTCGGGACCATCATGGGAATACTTAGATATATTCGTCATGTATAAACCGGGTGTTAACGTTTACTATAAATACTTATACGTAAAAACGTTAAATGTACTGAATATAGTAATTTGAAAATCCTGAGAGTGGTATAACATGAAAATGCTGTTATGATGATATGCAGACTATCTCCAGTCCGTATGCAGTGTCCTTAGCACTAATGAAATGAATTCGCACCTAAACCAATCCGGTTACGCGAATTTGAATACCCGTAAACTAAATTTACTATGAAATGAGTAATGCAAGTGAATGATGAAAACTTTTCCGGAAATGAATAGTGTTTAGTGAATAGTAAATTTCCCAAAAGTTTCTCAGAATATCAAAATGACCTCGAAAATGATGAATAGTAAAACGATGAACAGTGTTTTAATGAATAGTGATTTATGAATAGTGTTTTTCCAAAGTTCGGGAAATGACCTGAAATGGTGAGTTGTGACAGTCTTCCCCTCTAAAAGGAACTTCGTCCCGAAGTTCAGTTTATGTTAATCAGTTAAGTATGTGTTTAAGAAAATATGCCAAAGCTTATGTATGTGGGTTTCCTATCCAACTAGATACGTTCTCGTGGTCAGACTTGATGAGGCAAACCTTCCCAATCCCGAGCATAGTCCTCAAAAGACCTCCTTTAGGTTAATCATTTAGGTAACCGATTTTCACTTAATCCCACAACCCAATCAAACAAGAACAGTCATGAGATTAGGCTAAATCGGTTTGAGTGATGACTTTAACTTTTAGCTTGATTTTCGCAACCCAATCAAACAAGAACAGTCACTAGAACCAAGCTAAAAATCAAGGTCTGGATTCAACATCCTTGAAAAAGATCTTTTGAAAGATTGGCTCAACTTTGGAATTGCTTACACTAATCAAATTACTAATGTTAGTATGACTAAGGTTAATGTTGCTAGGTCTCAGATTAGTCAGTGTTGTGTATAGGTCCTATATTAAGACTTAAGTGCTACTAAAATACGATAGTTGTTCTAGAGAATGTACCCATTATGCTACCGCGGACATGTTGGGTGATAGGATTTCCTAAGAAGTAAGCTCTGCCAATTGCGGGTGGAATCTCATTGGCCTCATCTCGTGGCCCTTCAATTGCTGCTGCTAAGTTTGGACGATTGCCTCCTTGGTTAAGATTTCTTTTCAACTTAGGACAGTTGTTCCGAAAGTGATCCGGGCTGTTACATTCATAGCATGTCCTTTGGTTGTTCGTCATATTGCCCACATTTGCTAGTTCTCTACACTGGTTTGTAAAATGACTAGACTGTCTGCAAAATGCACACACACGGCAGGGCGCAATCTTTTGATGATGAAAGTTACATTTCGTACATTTAGGATGCGGGCCTAAATACTCTTTCTGACCAGGATTAGTTGCCGCAAAGGTCCTTGCCCTTTTGTTGTCAGCTATTGTGCCCATTTGCTTGTTTGACTCGCTTGTTCCCTTCCTTTTATCATTGTTCCTCAAGCTTCCATTTCTAACCATCTCATCTGTTAGAGTCCCTGCTCTCAATATTGCACTCTGAATTGTAGAAGGCTCAGTTGTTTTCACAGTCCCACGAATTTCTGGGACAAGACCATATATGTACCTCTCGATCCTCTTGGACTCAGGGGTAACTAGGTGTGGAACTAGTCTGGCTAATTCATGGAATCGATCTGTGTAGGCTGCATGTCCAGCCCCTATCATAGAGTGATGATAGAGTTCATCTTCCAGCTTCTGCATCTCATTATCCGGGCAGTATTCCTCTTTCAATAATGCCTTAAAATCGTCCCATGTCATACCTACAGCTGCCGCTCTACCCCTAGCTTGAATCTGCGTATTCCACCATGTCAATGCCTTTCCTGATAGTAAGCACATGGAATACTTCACCATTTGATGTGCTGCACAGTTACTAATGTCAATCACCGTCTCCATCTTTTCAACCCATCGAGTATACGCCAACGCGCCTCCTACACCATTGAAATCAATTGGCTTGCATGACGTAAATTCCTTATACGTACATCCAGTCCTAATGATGTTGTTGCCATTACCATTCTGGCCTATACCATTGGTGTTGTTAATTCCGCTTTCGTGGTTTGCCAAATTATTCATATGATCGCCAACTTGAGTGACAATAGTGGGGAGAAAGTTTTCAAGTTGTCGAGCGATGATGGCTTCAAAATCAGTATTTCCACCGTCGTTATTATCATTGTTTTCAACTCCGTGACCACCTCCTCTACCTCCACGTCCACCAGTTCTTCCACCATCGTTACTTGGGTTACTAGTGTCATTAGCAGCTCCTCTACCTCCTCTACCTCCACGTCCACCAGTCCTTCCACCCCTTGGTGTTGCGCCTCCTCGACCAGAGCTACGAGTCACTCTCTTTGGTGCCATGATTTCCTGAGAGGAAGGACATTTAGTGAACGTCAGAGATGAGGGAAAACCGTTGATTATCCAAAGTCTATACTTCACATCCTCATATATAATACCGTGCTACCAGTTGTTTCCTAAGTTGTGCCAACACTGATCTACATCTGCATAGTCATATGTCCACGTGTGTCGTGAAGCACTTATAATTATGTTGGCCACCACAATTATAAATGTTTCCTTTCACAAGTGTACATATCACCAGGCACACATATCTCAGTGGTAGACGTTGCTTAAATGGGCATTTAGGGAATGTCACGCTTAGTACAAAGGAACAAAGGATTCTCCCTTAAGTGTTAAAGTCACTGGGAAGTCTAGTTTCTAACGGTTTCTACAAAGTATCTAATAGCGTGGGTCCAAAAATAAATAATTTACCAGCAAGCGTAAGTGTATGTAAAGTGCAAGGCGATAGGGAGGAGAGTCTACATGTATGTAGTTATAGTCTAGACTCTAAAACAACCTAGTTCTCTATAACCAAGGCTCTGGTACCAATCTGTAACACCCCCAAAATACCGCAGCGGAAGACTGTGTCATAGGGATGCTACTTCAGGGCACAAAGTACAAGATATAGAAAACGAACTCTAAATGAGACGTTTTTGAAAAGTTACCATTCGAATAGATAAAAGTCATAGTTTACAAGTCAAAGATCCCAAAGTAGAATAATACATAAGTTTTTAAAGTGTGTCGAATGGTAAACGATAAAAGTGAAAGTCTCCAAAAGCATGCCCTAAGACTCTCAGCTCCACACACCTGCTATCGCCTTTCTAACCTGAGATAAACATGCTTAAAGTGTCAACACAAAGGTTGGTGAGTTCATAGAGTTTGCCTTAATACAGATGAAAAGCCTATAAAGAATGTTCACTCAGCAAAGGCATCGTAAATCCACTCAGTTGCAAGTCCCGCCATAAGAGACTTGTAACCTGTGTGTTTACAACCCACTGCTACAATATAATATGATTAAGATATGTATAAGTTCATAACAACAGTTAAACAATTAGTAGTGAGTCTACACTTCATATCCGAAGACCTCATGTTTGTATGTATGTCTCAATGGTTGTGTCCAGCAACTTAATCTGGGGCCATTGGAAGTCTGTATGTATGTATCCATGGTTGTGCCCAGCAACTTAATCTAGGGCCATTGGAAGTCTGTATGTATGTATGATTGCTGGGTGCCATTTCCCAAAGTATAATAGTAAGTATGTGTGCATGTATCAATCATGTATGTATGTAATCAAGAATAATGGAATCAAGTATAATGTAATCAAGTATAATGTTATGTGAATCCGTACAAGTAAGCAAGTAGTAGCATGTATCTCCCCCAAAGAGTTGATAGAACAATTTAAAAGAGTAGGGGCTATGACTCACCTCGAAGTAATAGTACAATGCAACGGAATGTTAAGGACAACAATGCACGGTTATCTGCTGCAACCTAAAATGAATGATGAATGATCTCATTTAGATCACCAAATGATGTTATGAATGTCCATGCTCATGTTTCTATACCACTCTACTCTTTGGAAAACACTTGTGTTATCAAAAATATATAATCCAAGAATTTGGAAAAATATTGCTATTAGAAAATATAATAAGCTAGTTGTAATATATATATACTTATATATATATATATCGTATGTTTTCATGTTAGCGTTGAATTCCTCGGGTTGTATTCCTTGTAATATCTCCTTGAAATGATGAAAATATACTTGTAATAACTAATACTACATTAGTTATAAAGCTTGGTACTTAATATTATGTCTAGCTTATAAAAGTACTTCGTAGTTTTTGTGCCACTTTTATCAAAAGCTGTCAAATAAAAATGGTTTTAGCCGATATTCAAACATGTATATCTTTGTCGTTACTTGTCCGTTTTACTTGTTCTTTATGTCCACGGTTACGTCTTAGTATGTAGTAATATATTTTGGAAAGCTCGGCTCCTCCGGGTTACGTCTAAAGTCTCTTTTTGTCCAATGAAAAACGTCCAACAGCAAACATTTTCAGAAAAATACTTTTCGTCAACAATCTTGCAAAAATCATAACTTCTTCGTTATAAACTCTTTTTAATCCGTTCTTTCGCCTACGGATTCGTTTTTGAAAGTATTTTCTAAAAATTTTGCCAAAGTTCCCTTGGTGTTTACTGATTTTCCAGGTTTTCACAAAATGGGACAGCATGTCCTAAACATGTTCCAAATCAAGTTTTCAAGGTTTATAACTAATTTCTAACATCACCAATCCTCTTGTAATCACCACATAGCTAATCTAATCCTACCATACACCTTCTTAGGGTGCCATGGACTCCTAACCAAGTTATTATAGCAAGGGGATTCATAAATAAAAAGTTAGGGTTTGTATGTTTCATTTTAGACAAAATAAATGGTGGTATAGCTAGTTGTACATGGTTTTTAGCATGGAAATCATGAAATACAAGTAAATATAAGATGTTTCATGTAAAAATAAAGTTGATAACTTACTTGATAAAATGAGATGATTAGATGATGATTATGCTTGTTGTTCTTGTGTTTTTCTTGATTGATTCTTGATTAGGCAAGTATAAGGAACAAGTTTGAGGCTTTAGCTTTTGAAAAACAATGGATGGATCTTGGTGTTTGGATTTGGTCGTGGGTTTTGCAAGAGAGAAAGAGATGAGAAGAAAATCTTTCTTATCTAAAAAGTGTGGTTTATGATTTGTGATTTTTGGTAAAGTTAGGTTTTTAAGGTTTATTAGTTTTAAACTTAGGAGTTAATGCATAGGGTTAAAAGGGGTGGTCATGTGGCCGGTTATGGTGAGCCAAGGGGGGGGGGGGGGGTTGGGGTACTTGGTATTTAATTAGGAATTTAGTATAACGTTAAGTGTTATTACGTGTTATTCGTTAAAATCGGGTACCGGGTTTAATAGCAATAAACGTTCACGAAGTTAACCGGGATGAAATAAAGTTATAATAATGTTAAAAACATATTAAAAATATGTTGGGTACATTTACTGAGTGATCGGGTGATTATTGTTTAGTTTTCACGAAAACCGTCGTTATATTCATAAGCGTACGTTATAAATAAAATAAATTTCCAAAATACTGGGTAACTGAATGTTATAACTTTTATGATGTTAAAATGGATATAAAAATATGTCGGGACCATCATGGGAATACTTAGATATATTCGTCATGTATAAACCGGGTGTTAACGTTTACTATAAATACTTATACGTAAAAACGTTAAATGTACTGAATATAGTAATTTGAAAATCCTGAGAGTGGTATAACATGAAAATGCTGTTATGATGATATGCAGACTATCTCCAGTCCGTATGCAGTGTCCTTAGCACTAATGAAATGAATTCGCACCTAAACCAATCCGGTTACGCGAATTTGAATACCCGTAAACTAAATTTACTATGAAATGAGTAATGCAAGTGAATGATGAAAACTTTTCCGGAAATGAATAGTGTTTAGTGAATAGTAAATTTCCCAAAAGTTTCTCAGAATATCAAAATGACCTCGAAAATGATGAATAGTAAAACGATGAATAGTGTTTTAATGAATAGTGATTTATGAATAGTGTTTTTCCAAAGTTCGGGAAATGACCTGAAATGGTGAGTTGTGACACATAAGCATAGCAAGTTTTGAAAAATAAAAGCGATAATAGTCCACATAAAATAATTTGCACGTTTCTCACCCAAGTATTGAAAACAAAGTTCAAGAGTAAAAAGTGGGGCTATGACTCACCTCAAGTCCAGAAATCATCAAGAAGAAATTGGTAGAAGTAAGATGTATAGCAACTCAAAAGACGGCAACTACGGACTCGGCACTTCCTAACAATATAAACTCGTTTCAGGATCATTTACTCAAAATCAATTATTCCCAATCCTGAACGTATTCCATTTTACTTTTCCAAAATCCATTTCTCGTATTATTCTCGTATTAGTAGTTTGCCGTTTGGCGTTTGGTATCCATGCGGGTGGAGGGTCGACTCAACTCAAAACAAGAAATCACAACAAAAGAATAATAAAATTATCTATAGGTCTAATATTAGTCCAATATATTATTTAAATAAATCATCGAAGTTTATCAAATCCGGCGATATGGTAATCCCCCATATTTATTTACTTAATATATCACTCCAAGATTATACCCAAAACCTAGATCACATAGCACGTATAGTACTATATGGTAAGTATCAAAGTTTAATAAGTTCCCTAGATATATCGTCAAGCTTACCAAATTCGTTAATTTGGCAAACCTCGCGAGATATTTAATAACTCATTATTCCTGTACATATACCACAACCTATGGGCGTCGTAGGATACGATGCTCGTTAATATACTCATTTTATATAACTAAATAGCTCTTATTTAATCCGTCGATTAAATAAGTTACGTAGTTATAGAAAGTGAATGTATTAATGTCACACATCCGTGACCAACACAAAAGTCACAAAATAAATAATATAGCCCACTTGGACTCAAATGACCACGACTCCGTATAACTCGATAGTTTCCTCGTTTATTTTTAAAAGGTGGTTCATTTAATTTAACACCCAACGTTATAATTATATCGTCATTTATATTTGTTTAATCCTAATAGCGTACCCGACACTTATTATACTACTTTCATAGTATAATATACATCGTCACGTTATTATATTATTACTCATGATCGTTTTATTTTTAATATACGCACTTATATAGTTATATATACGTTTTCACGTCTATATACTTATATAAACGTTTATATCATTAATAATATTATTTCAAGTTTTTAATATTTAATGTTTGATTATAAATAATTATCGAGTTATATAGATGGTCACATGTCCGAGTCATCACTCTCGGCTAATTGTCCAAGTCCAAATAATAATAAACAACACAACCAAGTAATCCATCTCCGTCCAACAATTCCCATAACACGTGCTACAACAATAGGGTCCGACTACGGTACCCAACTAACCTATCTCCATCAATCTAATTTGACCGTCTCACAATCGGTCCCCATATCATCGTCAACATAACTCCACAATAATAACAATAACAATAACACAACAAAAAATTAGGCATCACCAAATAAATCAAAATGGGTCAAAAATCAAGCAAACTTCGACCCGGAAGACCCATTTGGGTCTCGGCCTACTATTCGAGCCAAAGGAAAACCACAACGAGACCATGAGGGTCTCGGTTGGCTCCAACCCATAACCAATTCAAACCAAACGGACCAAAGGGTCACGTTTAAGCTCATACGAGCCATACATCCAAACCAAACGGACCATGGGTCATATTAGACTCCCAAACGAGCCTAGTATCAAAACCAAGCGGACCAAGGGTCTCGCTAGACTCCTAAACGAGCCAAAAATAACATCACACCGAGACCATAGGGTCTCGGTTAAGCTCTAACGAGCCATAACCATCACCAAACGCATCCCAATAACCAAAATCGAGCACCAAACAAGAGCAAGTCGACACCTATGGATACCAATCTTAGTTTCATATCAAAACCCATTTTTATCTTTTATTTTCGTACCCAATAACAAGATTAAATCCGGGTTTGACTCAAAATAGTCAAACCCGATGCTTAACCCGCAATTTCTCACCTTTCAAATCAAGTGAAAACCAAGAAAGATTAATAATAGTGGTGGTGTTGATGTTGTAGGCGACGGTATCAAAGAAAACGGAGGGGGGGGGGGTATTTATTTGGGCGCGTGCTTCACACTACGAGAACAAGAAGAAGATGGTGATAAGTTTGGTGGTGGTGGTGTTGTGTGGAGGTCGGCGGTGGTGGTGTTGCGTGGGGTGGCAGCCGGCGGCGACCAAGGAGAGGAGAGGGAGTGAGGTGTGTGTGATATTATGAGGGTTAGGGTTAGGGGTGAGGGTAATATACCCGATTTTTACAGTTTAGCCCCTAAAGTTCTATCTTTTCAAATTTAGCCACAATAACTTTATGTTTAGGTGAATATTACTAATCGGTTTTTCCCGTAACATGATCATTTACTTTCAAAAATATTAAACGTCGCCAAAATATATTTTTATAAGTCACCATTAACTCTTAGAACACTTCCCGATCCATATAAAAGATAAAACGTTCATTTAATGTATAACCGCGACCGTTAATTAAAAGGTTTAAAACTCGTTAGGTTTCCTAGTGCCGGAGTCAACGTAGTGCAACAAAAGCGTCTAACAATGATTAACAATCACACATATCCCAATATAAGTCAATAACTCGAATTTAATATCTCATAAACTTCAAAATTTAAAACATCGATTTAAATTTCCCAAATAGGTTACGAATAACATTTCAATTATATAATACAATTTCAAACTTTTAATGTAATGCGGGTTTTAAAGTTTTTCCTAATTTGCCAGTTGTCACATCCTCCCAGCCTCAGAAGAAACCCATCCCGGGTTTCTCTCGGAACAATCCATCTACGAAGTGAAAAGCTTCGGATATCTCTTTCGGAACTCGTCCTCTCGTTCCCACGTAAATTCTGGTCCATGTCGGGAATTCCAACGAACTTTGATGAGTGGAATGCGACTTCGCTTGAGTCGCTTAATTTCTCGATACAAAATCTCAATCAGCTCTTCCACAAAGTTCAAATTCTCATCAACTCGAATATCTTTCATCGGTATAACCGGCGTCTCATCAGAAAGGCACTTCTTCAAATTACTAACATGAAACACATCGTGAACTTTACTCAATTCCTGTGGTAATTCCAACCGATAAGCTACGGGCCCAATTCTTTCCAAAATAAGAAATGGTCCAATGTAGCGGGGGTTGAGTTTCCCACGTTTCCCGAAACGTATCACTCCTTTCCATGGTGAGACTTTCAGCATCACATTGTCTCCAACCTGGAACTCTAGGGGTTTACGTCTCTGATCGGCATAACTTTTCTGCCTATCTCTAGCTGCTTGTAACCGATCACGAATTTGAGTCACTTTCTCAGTAGTCTCCAATATAAGCTCGGGGCCTGTGAGTTGGCTATCTCCAACTTTAGCCCAACCAATAGGCGAACGGCATTTTCGACCATATAAAGCTTCAAAGGGTGCAACTTTAAGACTTGTGTGGTAGCTATTGTTATAGGAGAATTTCGCAAGGGGTAGATATTTCTCCCAGCCTTTACCAAAGTCTATTATACATGCATGAAGCATATCCTCCAAAGTCTGAATAGTCCTCTCACTTTGACCATCGGTTTGGGGATGATACGCAGTACTCATATCAAGTTTCGTCCCCAAAGCGGTTTGAAGTGATCGCCACAAAGCTGACGTGAAACGGCTATCGTGATCAGAAATAATCGATATCGGAACACCATGACGAGAAATAATTTCTTTCACATATAACCTCGCAAGTTTGTCGACACTATCATCTTCACTAATCGCCAGGAAATGGGCAGACTTGGTCAATCGATTCACAATTACCCAGATAGCATCACAACCGCTAGCTGTCTTCGGTAATTTGGTAATGAAGTCCATCGTAATCTGCTCCCACTTCCAAACCGGGAGTTCTGGCTGCGTCAATAATCCTGACGGTCTTTGATGTTCGGCCTTAACCTTCTAACATGTCAAGCACTTGCTAACGTATAATGTTATATCTGCCTTCATGTTTGGCCACCAATATAACTTCTTAAGATCCTGGTACATCTTGTCAAACCCAGGATGAATAGAGTATCGCGACTTATGCGACTCATGCATAATCAACCCTCGAATTCCTCCATACAATGGTACCCAACTTCGGTCTCCAAAACACAATATTCCATCAGAACGCTTAACAAATCCTTTCTCATTTTATGTCATCCCAAATATATTCTCAGCAGGTCGGTTTTCTGCTTTCAACGCTTCCGTTTGAGCTTCTAATATTTGAGACGGTAACGGCGATACGATAGTCATTCCTAATGACCTAACTCGTAATAGTGGTATTCTCTCCTTTCGACTAAGAGCATCAGCAACGACGTTTGCTTTACCAGGATGATAGCGGATTTCGCATCATAATCGCTTAGCAGCTCAATCCAACATCGCTGTCTCAGGTTGAGCTCTTTTTGATTCAAGATGTGTTTTAGACTTTTGTGATCAGTGAATACCACACACTTGGTACCATACAGATAATGTCTCCATATCCTTAAGGCAAAAAACACAACACCTGACTCCAAATCATGGGTAGTGTAGTTCTTCTCGTGCTTCTTGATTTGTCGGGAAGCATAACCTATCACTTTCTCTCGTTGCATTAACACAGCTCCCAAACCTTTATGAGAAGCGTCACAATAGACGACAAAGTCCTCACTACCTTCAGGTAACGCTAAGATAGGAGCACTACACAACATCTCCTTAAGTAATTGAAATGCTTCCTCTTCCTTATCTCCCCATTCATATTTAACATTCTTTTGAGTCAATTTGGTCAACGGTTTTGCTATCTTCGAAAATCCTTCAATGAATCTTCGGTAGTAACCGGCTAAACCCAAAAATTGACGAACTTCAGTTGGGGTTGTCGGTGCAGTCCATTCTTTAATAGCTTCAATCTTAGCGGGATCTACATGAACTCCTTGACTATCAATCACATGACCCAAAAATTGTACCATTGGAATCCAGAATTCACATTTTGAGAACTTGGCATATAGCTTCTCCCTCCTGAGCAATTCTAAGATGAGTCTTAGATGATCCTCATGCTCTTTCTCACTCTTCGAGTAGATTAGTATATCGTCAATAAACACAATCACAAACATGTCTAAGTAAGGCTTACACACCCGATTCATGAGATCCATGAATACCGCCGGTGCGTTAGTCAACCCAAACGGTATCACTTGGAACTCGTAATGCCCATAACGGGTTCTGAAAGCCGTTTTCGGAATATCTTCCTCGCGAACTCTAAGTTGATGATATCCCGATCTCAGATCGATCTTCGTGTAACCTCTCGTAAATTTCCCTTACGATTAGTAAATGCATACGAATAAATAAAACGATGTTACGATAAATTAACACCATTTTACGGGTAACAAATTTTTTTTTATGATATGGCTTGATATTGAACCACTACGATAACTGTGATTGACCGTTTACTCAGGAACGATGCTTACACACGACCTAGATAACCTATGATTATTGCGAATGATAAATATATATAACACGTTTATATTTAAAACAATACGTTTCGTCTAAATAACGTATACTATTTTATATTCCCCGAACCTACGAAACTTCCTGAGAACGCTCACTAATATTTTTGAACTTCGACACGATAATCGAGACACACCATGTGGGCCCCCAACACTCAATGGGCCACGGTTACACAATACAAACCAAACAGACTCCTTTTTATTCTTTCTTTTTTTTTGGGCCGACACAACCAGCAGCCTACCAGGCCAAGCCCAAAACGCACCCTTTAATTTTTTTTTTGTTTTCTTTTCTTGTTCCCTGCCGCGACCTCACCCAAAACGTACCCTATTTCATACGATTTTTATACACAACCTTTACATATTTTTTCTTGCCTCGTCTCACCTAGTATCTAAGAAACAGAAACAATATATGTTACACTAAACCTTGCTCGTTTACTACCCTAGAAAACACCTAAGTAAACCACCAAACTCAATATGCAAGGATAAGCTCAAAAACGTGGCAATACATTCCTTGTTGCCACCCTTGCTCCCCAATCCCATCTAAACTAACAATGTGCATCCAAGTAATGTCAGGAATGAATAGGAAATATCTCACAAGATCCTAGCTTTGTACAAAATCGATTGGGCAATGGTTGTGGCGTTACTATTTGCCCTCACATGCACCCTCCCCTCTTGTGAGCTTATCTTGTCTCTTCACCCTTCAAAACTACCTATATAAACCTCCCATGCAAAGTTAAGTCACTACATGCACTTAAACAATCATATCACTAAAAATAGTAACGAGAGAGAAGTGGTGGAGGTACGAACGGATTCTCAAGTGTACCACACCTTGAAGTGAACCTAGGAAGCCAAGGATTGGAGCCTTTTGAACCTTGGTGGGACGTGAAGTGAACCACGGAGCTTTTGAACCATTCCACGAACCATACGCTTTGTTTTACTCCACCTTTTGAGGTGAGGTGAGACTTCAAATCGCTAGTTTCTTATATATATATATATATACGCGTACTATTTATTTTTGCACGAACACTTCACCTAGATAAAACCTAAAACTTGAACGCGACATATATATATTAACTATCATATTACATGTTTACTAAGTCACAAACGAGATTCTATAAGTATTTCAAGCTTATATTTACGCTTACATACTAAAAATCACACGTTCCTAAGTCGTATGGACTTATACGTTTTACTCTAAAAACACTTAGTTTATTTTCAAGTTTTATAAAGTCTTACGCATGAGTTTGTGGCCACACTTTGGCCTCGCCATTTCTAAATTTGACACACGACCCATCATTATTATTGTACGATCTATTAGTTTAGCTTATAAAGAATCGGGAATGATAAATTTTTGGAACTAAAGACTTCGTTTGATCACCTAACTAGACCTAAAGCTTATCGCTAGTGAAACAGATTTTCAGAAAAACTAAAAACCTTACGTGGGCCAAAAAGCCCAAAAAGCTAATTTTAGCTTATTACGATAAGCTAAGCGTATAAGCTCTTTCGAAATGTTATTGTAACTTAAAAAGATGGATTTCGACAAACCCAATATCCCCCCAAACCCTTTGGATCGAAAATCCTTAACGGGCCCTTAAATTTGGCTCGTTAGGCCCAGTTTGTGAAAAAGAAGAAAAATAAGCTAATAAACTGTTGGAATAAGCTCATGTGCATTTCCTGAGCTTATTGAAATAATAAAAATGATAAGTTTTAAATTTGGTAATGTTTGGACTAAATTTGCAAATATTCGAGAGTTAGGAACTAAAAGTGTCAAGTTTGTAAACTTTGGGTAAAAAGTATAAAAACAGTTTTCTAAGGATATAAACTGTAAATATTGAAACTTAGGGATAATAAATATAAATATTTGATATTTTGGACCTAAAATGTAATAATATATAAATTTGGACTAACGATGAAAATATAATCCGTTAAGGGTAAAAAGTGTAAAATTGAGAAACTTAAAGGATTAAATAATAATATTGATTTGATTTTTAATAAATTTTATATATGATTATGTATATATGTATATAAATTGAAATGATAAAATAATAAGCGTAACTTTATATATATATATATATATATATATATATATATATATATATATATATATATATATATATATATATATATATATATACGAATAAAATTTATATAACGATAACTAAATTTAGACGAATAAAACAATACGTATTTTCTATTTTATATATAACGTGACACATCGCCTATGCACTTATGGATTATTCGTAATAAATAACAAACGTTCGCAATAAAAACGAGACTTAAGGACTAAAACTTGCCATATCTTATAGGTTGTGTGTGAAGCCGTTGCCTTGCATCGTTGAGATTACATTTGTTCTACTATCCTACTAAGGTGAGTTCATAGCCCACATTTAACTTATTTTTGTGGGGGGGATACATGCTCAAAAACCAAACACAAGTCTTTTCCTGATCTTATTATTGCTTAAGTAGCTATTGCCAAAAGTCTCTCGATCATGAACCTTAATCACTTGAAGGGTGAACGTAAATAATTGTGAATAGATCTATTAGGGATTGAAAATCCTCATTTGGTTGCTAGAGGAAAGTTACCAAATGCACTTTATTTAAATATCATAGGTTACTGGCAAATACCTATCTTGGGGGCTATATATTTTACATCATTATTACGGAAATATTGATGTCTGTTAAATCGTTGAGTGTCATGAGCTTAAGACAATAATGAATGCGATTTTTCTAACTTGTTTATTTGTATTTATATACAATAAGCACTTATCTCTTGTGTTCAAACTCTTGATTATAAACCTATGAATTTCACTCAACTTTTTGTTGACTTTTAGCATGTTTATCTCAGGTAACTAAATGGAATGGATGGCAAAGGCACGAAGTGGGCAAATAAAGAAACGTTTATTTCTCTTTGAATAAAAACTTGTTGTTGAATAATGAATTCTCTTGGAATTATGAATATTTGGTATTTTAAATAAAAACTTAAAACGATCACTTGAATCGTTTTCTATAATTGTGACAAAGATCCACGATATAATACCCCAAAAGTCTTCCGCTGACATTTTAAGTCTTCCGCTGTATTAATCGATTTTGGGGGTGTTATAGATTGGCATCAAAGCTACGGTTATAGTGAACCAAGTGTTTTTGGAACATTGGACTATAACTACACTTTAAACGGGACAAAATTTTCATAAAATACCATCCTACGCCCTTCGTGCCTACGCATCCCAATAATTGGTAAAAAGTATTATTTACCTTATAGCATTTTAAATTTATAGCATTTTAAATTGATTATAATTATGCTTACTCTACTAATCGGGAAATTTATTACAGTGTCATGTCTTCGAACACCCACCCTATCAGCTTGTCCTCAAACTCAGGAACTGAAGATGTTACTTCAGCCTATGCTACCTCACCTATGCCTATGTCTCCTGCTACCGACACATACATGCAAAGCCAGCAATTTCTACCAGCATCTGACACAGAGGCTTCTCCTCTGGCAACATCTGGTCCGATTCGCCGATCTAGGCAAATTAGACAACTTCAGCCGTATGAAGCAAGTACTGCTGTACCAGCACCAGCTCTTGTCATACCACCTGAATCAGTTGTGCCATCACCACCTACACCACCAGTGATACCACCACTACCAACTATCTTCTACAGCCAAACTACTACTGTGCCACTAACACCATCACCCATAGCATCACCTCCACTAGCATCACCACCTGCACCTTACCGAAGTGTCCCAATATCACCTCACCGAAGGACTTACCCGATCCGCCCAACCACCTCAGAATCTTGTGTTCAACGCAGACTCCGAAGGACCCACAAGCGAGTAGATGCTCGTAGATGGTCTTTCTTGTTGCCCATTATGCGATATTGGAGATCTCAAGAAGGAACACCAACAACAAGGGAATGATGAGGCGAAAAATGATCCGTTTTTAGGGGGTCATTTAAGCCCGAATCCGAATTTATTTGATCAAATATTGCCCTAAATCGTTCCTTTTGTGATTTTAGGTACTTTGGGAGTGAAATCTGGAAAAGGAAGCAATTCGGACGTTTTTGGAGCATAAAAGTGAAGAAAACGCCAAAGTCTTAATTTTCCAAGCTGGGAACAGTAGGTGACGGCGTCAAGAGCAAATTTCATGAATTTCCATGACGATCCAGAACAGATTTGACGGCGTCACGTAGGAAGGGCGCCAAGAGTAAAAGAGTCATGACGGCCTGGAAGTGTATAAGTCTTGACGGTGTCAGAAGTGGATCTAGGCAGTCCGAGAAGAGTTTTGGCGGCGAGGTGACGGCGTCACAAGTTTCTTCTTGACGCCGTCAAACCTATTTTTCTATATATAGTTTTCTAATTTTCACATTTAAAAGAGAGAAGTTTTGGGAGAAACTCTAAGTACGATTTTGGTGTAACTTTACAGGTTTTTCAAGGGTTCCAACCCCTTGATACCTTGCATGATTAATCAAGATAAGTGTTCTTCTAATTCAATCAATATGTCTATGTGTTGGTTGTCTATATCATGTTCTTATCTTAATTCTATCATGCTAGGTTAGATCTCTTTTGTGTTTGCTTAGATCTAATGAAACCTAGATATTGATTATGTGTTGATTACTTGTTTATTCTTGTCTTGGATTAATGATTTATATGTTAGGCTTAAGAAAACTGGCAGATCTCCAATTGGTAACATGCTTGAACGTCTTAAGAAACATGAACCAACGCGCACTAGGTCTTTATTGGTTGTATTTAATGCATGAGCCACTGTTTACAATCCCTATAGTTGTGCTGGGCATGGTGTAGGAGGAGATAAGAGCTCATAGAATTTGGGAGTTATGTGTGCCACCCCATGAATGGTATTAAGGAATACAATCCGTCATCCATGCAATTATAACAAGTAATTAACGTGTAAAAGATATCTAGGGAGTAGTGAAATCTAAGTAAACACATTTTCTCCAATTACTGCTCACAACTTTAGTATAAATTAGTTTACTTTCATTTTTAGTATTTTATTTTGATTGCATCTTAGTATTGGGTTAGTTGAATAGCAACTAATTCCGCCCACTCTTCCAAAACCCGAGATTTTTACTTGCTTTCTAAAAAATATAAAAACACAAAAATAATCATCCCTCACCTTTAGAACTAGTATTTAGGCTTTCTAATCCTAGCGACACTATTCCTAAGCTGAACGATCAATCCCCCGGTACTTGTCACTATACTATACTATAACGATCAGGTACACTGCCTGGTGGGGGTTGTAAGCTTCTCGAGATCCCTCGAGAGGTAAAACCTGTTGCGATCCCACGCATCAAGTTTTTGGCGCCGCAGCCCGGGGAATAGTTATTGTCTAGGTTAGAATTTCTTTTTATTAGGTCTACTTGCTAGATTCCTTTCTAGTAAGATTTTATTTTTATTTTTAGGTTTTCTTTAGTCTATCTTATTTCTTCGTGTCTTTGTTCGTAACTCTTTACCATCCGACATCATGGAAGGTGGTAACATCTTTGAACCCGTCATCCCACCACAACAAAACCCACCATTAGAACCCCTTAGGCCCCGAACCTTAGGAGAGTATTCCCGACCTAGCCACCAAGGCTACCGAAACACCATTGAGCTCACCGGAGCCAATGTGACCCCCTTGCGATCCGACACCATCCGGTTGGTGCAAAGCGGATGTGCATTCCATGGACTTCATTCCGAAGATCCAAACCAACATCTTAAGGACTTTCTCAAAATCGTAGACTCCATAGACCTAGATGTTGAAACTAGAGAGACAACCCGATTACGCCTATTCCAATTCTCTCTACGGGATCAAGCTAGTCAATGGCTTGAGCGTTTACCCGCGGGATCCATCACCACATGGGATGATCTCACCACTCGTTTCCTTGCTCAATTTTTCCCACCGGGGAGAACTACTAAGCTTAGAAATGACATCTTGATGTTCCAACAACGTCAAAATGAATCTATTTATGAAGCATGGACTCGTTTCAAGGACTTACTCCAAAAAGTCCCTCATCATGGCATAGATCTTTGGCTCCAGGTCCAAATTTTTTATGACCATATCGACATCTCCACGAGGCGAGCCATTGACCAATCGGCCGGTGGTAAGCTACGTGATCTTAGTGCGGAACAATCATGGGAACTCATAGAAGATCTTGCTCTCTATGACAACGAAAGTTGGAATGATCCCCGTGATTTGAACAAAACGGTCAAGGCAATATCTTTGCCTTCGAACAATTCTAGCACTCCCAACCGTAGGATCATGGAACTTGAAGGTCGAGTCAAGTCTCTTATGAAATCTTACGAAGCTCATAAACCTTCAAGCCAAGTAGGCAGAATCGCTTCTACATGCAAACTATGCAATGGCCCTCATGAGACCCATAACTGCATGGAACTTCCAAAACGTGCTTATAACGAATTCACATCATCACACGTAGGTCAGGGTCCTCGAACTTCTGCCGAAGCCTATGAGGCATGGAAGGATAAACCTGATTTTAGAGGGTACCAAACGCGAAGTATATCCTTCAATGACTCCTCACCACTCACTTGGTCCGAGCATTTTCCATCACAAGGCATTCCTAGGCAAAGCTGTGAAGATACTTTAAAAAAATTCATTCTATCTCAAGAACTACAGCTCGCTACGCTCGAGGCCAAATTTAAACAACAGCAGGCTGATGTAAACAACAAGATTTGTAATCTGTTGACTGCTATCAAAGAGCATATTGATAATAAACCCATTCACATTGATGAGGTTAAATCTGCTACCGTAATGAGTCCACCAGCCTCCCCTGTAAAAATAAAAAGTCCTAGCAAGTTATTCAAACGTCTATCTCCTAACGGAAAAGAACCTGTCAACAACCCCCAGGACCAATCCACTTCGTAAACACCATCACCACAATTTCTGCTTCAACATCCAACCCAACCCAACAACAAACTAACAAATTTAGTCGGACAGCTAAAGATGAGACCTCAAGGGTTGACCATGCTTCGGTAAGGAAACCTACCGACTCACCCGAGCAATACACCGCGCAAGAATCCGGCAAACCGGATGAAGGGAAAGAGAAATCGGAAGAGCATGAGAGAGATCCAACCATTTTGGGTAAATCTATTATGGGAGAACCCGAGAGAAAAATGGAGAAGGTTATTAGTGGGAGTAGCAATAAGACTAAGGAAAGTAACCCTAAAGTTTTCAAGATCCCCTGTACCATTGAGGAAAAGCTCTTAACCGATAGTCATATAGATCCTAGCTTCCCAGTCAACATAATCCCCCTTTCCCTATACCACAAAACCTTCCCAGAACACATTGCGTGCGAGAGAGTAATAGAAAATTTATCAATTAGGATTGGAGAGCTTGTTTACAATACTGACCTCACCGTGGTTGATGACGTGGACCCTCTCACCAATCAAACGTTAACCAACCTTGTCCTTGGGATACCATTTATCAATGAATCGGGAGCAATCCTTGATGAGAAAGATGGTAGTGTAGTACTCACCAATGGTGTTAGGAAGGTAATTTTTCGTAGGGATAGTGAGGAGGTGTACGAGTATCGTCCCTCCCTTGAGGGGAATCTATATGGGTCAAGGGATGGAGAGTTGGGGAAGATAAGACGACGTGATCTGAATAATCTCAAAATCCCCTGCATGATCGGTCATAAGTACTTCGATAACATATACATTAATGTATTCCTGCCAAAGAATTTTATGTCATTGTTTCATTATAACAATATCTGCAGATGGGGGATGATTTACAAGGGAGAGAAAGTGGTTGGTAAGGATCATGAAATCCAGTTGTTCGTAGGTAATATGACATTCACTATGGAATTCACGATTGTGGATAACATAGAAGACTATGTCGACCCCAGGTTATCACAAGTAGTTTTGGGAGCACCTTTCTGTGAAATCACTAATTTGATAGTAGATGACTTGAACGGAATCATGACCTTCACTGATGGGATTAGGAGGATTTCATACCAAACGCCATACAAGAGAAAAGACCTTAAGGAGATAGATTGTGACGGGCTTGATATGATGAGCTCCCAACTTATCTTGTGTGATGAAGATGTTAGGAGGGGGTGTAAAAACATTTCTGATTTATCATGTGGATTCTTTAAGGATGTTAGTAAGCTTGGTTCTAAATATCGCCAAGATGTCTTCGAGTTCGAAGACCCGAAGTACTTACACTACAAAAGCGATACTGGTTTAGAAGACGACCTAGAGAATGGAACCAATGATGAAGTCACGTAGTAACCCATGACCTTGAGTCTAGCTACAAGACTCGTAAATAAAGAAAAGCGCTTCTTGGGAGGCAACCCATGTTTTGTGTGATTTTATTTGTTTGATTGTTATTTGCTTCCGTATGCATGTTTAATTTTTATTGTTGGTAGATCATGTTTCTAAACTAAAATGTGGAAATACTTTACTTTGTTGTTTTGGCCTAGTCTTAACTCCACCTAGAAGTATTTTTGCAAAAGATAAGTGTAAGGGGAAACCTCAAATATGTTTTTAAGAAACAAACCGATCATGATTCTCCACAATATTAAATGAACATGTATATTCGTATTTGTTAGAGTCAAATGCTTGTATTGAGTCATAATGAAGTTTTGCAGGATTTTCCAGGAAGTAGGACCAAGTTTTTCCAGAAATTTTCCGGAAACTTAACATAAGAATTTCTGCAGGTCCATTCTGACGGCCAGGGGTTTACTCTTGACGGCGTCAGGAGTTAAAATCTGGAAATTTTACCGGTTTTGTTTTTCTAACGGAGTCTTATGGTTTTTGTGAATTATTAAGTTTTATAATCTCCAGGAGATCTGCAAACTTCATTCCACAAGCATTATATCTTATCTTGTTTTCTAGGATTTAGAAACTTATATAGAATGCCGCCGATTTTACGCGAGGTTGTCTTGTCTATTTTGTCAGGTTTTACAGGTTATGTATGACCAGGAGATGATTTATATTTTGGAAGGGAAGCTTTGATTGTTCATTTTCTTGGAAGAAGATTTAACCTGGCCATCCTATTATCTATACCGAGCGAATCAGGAGAGTATTTGATTTCATTCTCTTTACTTTTTCACTTTTACATTCTTTACTTGAACATTGGGGACAATGTTCATCTTAAGTGTAAGGGGAGGGTAAAAAGATGATACCTTACATATGCACTTTCGCTTGAGTTTGTTTTGTTTGATGGTAGATGTGTAATAAAACTATGAGAAATACTTGTTAGTGTAATTTTAACGCCAAATTTAAATTTTTTTACAACATTTAGGAGTGAAACTTTAGCCATAGCAAGCGTCTCATGGATAGGAGATTGTATGACTAGCACATAACCGTATATTCAAAAAAAATTTCCACCCAAATATGTGAGGTTCGCTTTTAGATTTGATAGGAAAAGCATATACTCTTAGTGCTTATGAGTGTACCGGTAGCATTTAGATTCTAGAACTTGCGTTAGTGATGCATCCCGAGACCGCTAGTGAGACTACATTCGTGTGGTAGGATTTACTACATGATAAGAGGCATTAGGATCACCCTTGTGTTAAACCCGTATCATAATTACTTGACCATTTAGGTCATATTACTTGACTAATTAAGTCAACTAATTTTTCCCACACCCTTAGCGTTGTACTCATTTTTAGTACACGAAACCCCTAGTACACCCCTCCGAGCCTATCTTTTCGTTTCTAACTTTAAGCATCTTACTTAAAAGAAGAATTGGTTACACCCCACTTAAATGTACAACCAAATCGCCTTAGCCTTCCGTGTATGCGCTCATTTTTAGTGCATTATTGTTATTTGTTAAACCCTAAGTTAACTATCTAATTGATTACATGGTTGCTAAGTCGAGTCATATCCTTGTACATATTGTTTTGGGACGATTGGGACTCATGGGTAAGTACTTATTTTATGGAGTAATGGGGAAGAACACCATTTATTACCCCCATATGTACGTTAATCTTAAAAGTGCTCCAAGTGTTTTGATTTTCTTAATTCGAGTCATTAGATTAGTTAAATGTAAAGTATGTAAAGATTCAAGTGTAAGGGGAACGTTCATCCCCTATGATGTATTATTTTGGATGGTAGGGTAAGAGTGTATGGAAAAAAAAAGAGAAAAAACATACGGAATACCATCCCTTTTCATTCTATGTTCATTTTATGTTTTTGTTATTTTTCATTTATTAGCTTAAGTCGAGTCTAGTCTTGGCTTAGCAACGCCACATTGTACATGTAATTAACTAAGATTGTTAACTCGCCACCAGTAAAACTTCCTTTATCCAACAAAACCGTGTATTTCATATCCCTACACCTAACGTTACAACCCTTTAAAAGACCTCTTTGATAGTTTATCCTAGGTGCTTACGCCATGTGGTGGAGGTTTGATCCTTTCCCAAGCCTATGGTAATCTATTTTGCTATGACAGGTAGTGAGAGATATCTTCCGTTTCCATATTGTAATTTACACTTTATTACACCCGAGAGATGTGAGTATTTAAACACTATTTGTGAGGTGCTTGTGTATGACCTCCGTGCTTGTCTATTGGTCTTTAGTGGAACGATTATTTGTTGTAATTACTTTTATATTAGTGTTAAATGACCCCTAACTTGTATTTTGACTAGAATAAAAGCGCATTTGCTTGAGGACAAGCAAATCTCAAGTGTAAGGGTATATGATGAGGCGAAAAATGATCCGTTTTTAGGGGGTCATTTAAGCCCGAATCCGAATTTATTTGATCAAATATTGCCCTAAATCGTTCCTTTTGTGATTTTAGGTACTTTGGGAGTGAAATCTGGAAAAGGAAGCAATTCGGACGTTTTTGGAGCATAAAAGTGAAGAAAACGCCAAAGTCTTAATTTTCCAAGCTGGGAACAGTAGGTGACGGCGTCAAGAGCAAAATCTTGACGGCGTCAAGAGCAAATTTCATGAATTTCCATGACGATCCAGAACAGATTTGACGGCGTCACGTAGGAAGGGCGTCAAGAGTAAAAGAGTCATGACGGCCTGGAAGTGTATAAGTCTTGACGGCGTCAGAAGTGGATCTAGGCAGTCCGAGAAGAGTTTTGGCGGCGAGGTGATGGCGTCACAAGTTTCTTCTTGACGCCGTCAAACCTATTTTTCTATATATAGTTTTCTAATTTTCACATTTAAAAGAGAGAAGTTTTGGGAGAAACCCTAAGTACGATTTTGGTGTAACTTTACAGGTTTTTCAAGGGTTCCAACCCCTTGATACCTTGCATGATTAATCAAGATAAGTGTTCTTCTAATTCAATCAATATGTCTATGTGTTGGTTGTCTATATCATGTTCTTATCTTAATTCTATCATGCTAGGTTAGATCTCTTTTGTGTTTGCTTAGATCTAATGAAACCTAGATATTGATTATGTGTTGATTACTTGTTTATTCTTGTCTTGGATGAATGATTTATATGTTACGCTTAAGAAAACTGGCAGATCTCCAATTGGTAACATGCTTGAACGTCTTAAGAAACATGAACCAACGCGCACTAGGTCTTTATTGGTTGTATTTAATGCATGAGCCACTGTTTACAATCCCTATAGTTGTGCTGGGCATGGTGTAGGAGGATATAAGAGCTCATAGAATTGGGGAGTTACGTGTGCCACCCCATGAATGGTATTAAGGAATACAATCCGTCATCCATGCAATTATAACAAGTAATTAACGTGTAAAAGATATCTAGGGAGTAGTGAAATCTAAGTAAACACATTTTCTCCAATTACTGCTCACAACTTTAGTATAAATTAGTTTACTTTCATTTTTAGTATTTTATTTTGATTGCATCTTAGTATTGGGTTAGTTGAATAGCAACTAATTCCGCCCACTCTTCCAAAACCCGAGATTTTTACTTGCTTTCTAAAAAATATAAAAACACAAAAATAATCATCCCTCACCTTTAGAACTAGTATTTAGGCTTTCTAATCCTAGCGACACTATTCCTAAGCTGAACGATCAATCCCCCGGTACTTGTCACTATACTATACTACAACGATCAGGTACACTGCCTGGTGGGGGTTGTAAGCTTCTCGAGATCCCTCGAGAGGTAAAACCTGTTGCGATTCCCACGCATCAGGGAACTTGGGGAAAGTTCTTACTCTACCTCCCGAATTCTGCCAGTCACTGGGGAACCCATACATCATACCATACCATTGTTAGCTGCAAGAATGGTTCGCCACGAAGATCGACTTGATTCCATCGCTAGTAAACTCAACAAGATTCCACATGAACTTCTAGAAACCTTTGAAGATGATATGAACAGTCTCATAATTGGTCATCTTGCAATAGAAGATAAGGTTGAAAAGTTGGATTCTCTATTTTGGGAATCAATGGAATTCATAGGAGCACTATGTGGGGCTAACACTTCAACAGAAATAGCATTGGGAACTTTAGACCGAGAAATTGAGAGGATCAACACTGAAAACCTACGCCTTAGGCAAGCCCTGCTAGAATCTCGAGAAAGGGAAAGGACTCGAGATCAAACCATGGAAACCATGTCCACTGCCATTCAAGAACTCCAAAACCGCCTAGACAAAGCCTTAGGAAAACCATGAGACCATCACCTTGTTAAGTAAAATCAATGTCCTACAAATAAGAGTATCTTGTCGTGTTTTGTAAACATTTGTACAAGTATCAATAAGTGTTGTAACACCTTGACATTGATTTATGGAAGTTTATTTTATCTTTATTTACGTTGCATTATATCGTAATATATTGGTTCATACAGGTCAAACTTATTCGTAATGTGTGTCATTCCAACATACGAAAATTTACGATTTAAACCTTTTCAATGTTCGAATCATTGTAACTACGACCTATATTTAACTATTTATTACTCGATATGTATTTTCGACGTGATAAGATTATTATAAAGGTTCTAATAATATACCTTCTTTTATAGCAACATGGCTAGAACTAGGAGAACAACCACGAACGCCGCACCAGCAAACCCCGAAGTTATGACCCCGGCAGCGATCCAGCAAGCAATTGCTGATGGCGTTAATGCCGTTTTAGCCGGACAAGCCCGTAATAGAGATGGAAATGCACCGGCACCCCGCTACTACACGTACAAGGACTTCATAGCATGTCAACCAACGTATTTCAAAGGAACTGAAGGAGTATCGGAATTAGCTCAATGGTTTGAAAGAAGTGAAACTGTTTTCCAAAGAAGTGGATGCTCGGAAAACAACAAGGTAAGCTTCGCAACGGGAACACTAATGCAAGACGCTCTATCCTGGTGGAACTCTACCGTTCAAACACTAGGAGCAGAGGCAGCTAATGTTCTGAAAGGCTCAAGGCGCACTAAGGCGCAAAGGGGGTCAAAGAGCCTCGAGTCGAGACGCAAACCAAGGCGCGGGATTCATAAATATGAGGCGCACTATACATTTAGGTTTTTTTTATAACATATGTGACAACTTATGCAGCTTAAATAACACAAAAAATATCAATATTCAATGCATAATGCCACTTAATAGTTATTACATTGCATTTAAACCCAAAATAATAAGCAAGCAACATATCAAAATCCATGAACTATCCTAAATTCCTGAATATACATTACAATATATGAGTTTACGACTTATAAAACTTAACAAATTACCATGTATCAAACTATCAACTACCAACAACAAAAAAACTATGTTTGTTTGGTAACACTTAACACTAAAGAAACAACATTTGTATCTGTTAATAAGCTAGTATTCTTAGACATTAGATTACAAAAAAAACATAGTTCTTTGTTGATTGTGTGTTTTAGTTATTTTCTAAAATATAAGAGTTATTAGATACTTTATAACTTAAAGGGCCAAATGTATATAACATGTAAGCCTAAATTGTATCTTACTATTAAGAAAAAAAAAGGCCAAAACCCCGTTACATCTTCTAGGCGCACAAATCCCCAAGGCGCTAAAGCGCAAAAATCCCCAAAGCGCTGCGATTTTTACGGGATTCATGCATGTTGTGAGCCTCGATCTAAAAAAATCCCAAAGGCTGGAACCTCGTGGGATTTAGGGAGTAGGCGCGCCTTAGGCGCGATTTTTAAAACTATGGAGGCAGCGCATCAGCTTACTTGGATTGGATTCAAGGCTAAAATACTAAAGAAGTATTGTCCCCGTTTCGAACTGCGAAAACTCGAGGATGAGTTCCATGCCTTAATAGTAAAAGGGGTTGACTTGAGAAGTTACAACCGGAGATTCCAAGAACTCAGAGTACTATGCCCTACCATGGTACCCGATCATGAGAAGACATTAGAGAAATATGTCGAAGGACTCCCTAGGAGAATTGAAGGAAATGTCACCTCAGCAAACCCGCCAACTTTGGAAGCAGCAATGGAACTTGCTCAGAAACTTCTAGACCGAGAAGTGAAATACAATGAGCTTAAAAGGAAATTGGACGATAAGAGAACCACCCACCATTACAACAACAACCAACAAAGCTACAACAGTCATCACCGCAACAACAACCACCGCAACAATAATCGGAACCACCAACAATATCACAACACTCGAAGCACTCAACAACAGAATCAAAGACAAGAAAAACCCCGAGTCTACGCCGCCACGGAAGGTGTAGGGTACAACGGACAGAAACCTCAATGCCAGCGATGCAAACTTCATCACGAGGGTCGTTGTACCGTCCGATGTGACAAATGTCGTAAGATCGGTCATCAAACCAGAAACTGTAGGATTCCAGCTACAGGAAGCAACACACAGGTTATATCACCCACTCGTTACGGATGCGGAGAAGTAGGACACATCCGGAGGAACTGCCCAAAAGGAAATGAACCAGTCAACGCCCAAGCTAGGGTATACCTACTCGGAGATGGAAACGTACCCGATGTAGTCACCGGTACGTTTCTACTAAACCATCATAATGCTAGAGTATTGTTTGATTCAGGCGCCGATAAGAGTTTTATATCAGATACGTTTACCCCTTTACTTAATGTTACCCCCTCTAAGCTAAACACCACCTACGAAGTCGAAATGGCTGACGGGAATTTAATAGATACCAATACTATCATGAAAGATTGCACCCTAACCTTATCCGAAAAACCTTTTGCCATTGATCTTATGCCGGTTCAACTTGGTAGTTTCGACGCTATCGTCGGCACGGATTGACTATCCCACCATCGTGCTAGGATTCACTGTGACGAAAAGGCCGTCCATATACCACTCAAGGATGAAACACTCATTGTCCAGGGTGACAAAAGCAAACCTCGATATGGAATTATCTCATGTATGCGAGTGATAAAATACATGAAGGAAGGATGTCAAGTATTTATGGCCCAAGTTACGGAAAATAAGACATCCGAGAAGCAGATTGATGACGTTCCTATCGTTAGGGATTTTCCTGAAGTATTCCCTGAAGAGTTACCTGGTATTCCACCCGTACGTCAAGTAGAATTTCATATTGAACTAGTGCCTGGAGCGGCACCAGTGGCTAAAGCACCTTATAGGCTAGCACCATCTGAAATGGAAGAGTTGTCAGAACAACTAAAGGAATTGTCGGACGAAGGATTTATTCGACCAAGCTCATCACCTTGGGGAGCTCCAATTTTATTTGTTAAGAAGAAGGATGGATCCTTTCGAGTGTGCATTGATTACCGGGAGTTGAATAAACTTACGGTAAAGAATCGATACCCATTGCCTCGAATTGATGATCTGTTTGATCAATTGCAAGGATCGAGTGTGTACTCAAAAATTGATCTCAGATCAGGATATCATCAGCTAAGAGTTCGAGAAGAGGATATCCCGAAAACTGCATTCAGAACGCGCTATGGTCACTACGAATTTCAAGTAATGCCGTTCGGTCTGACCAATGCACCAGCAGTTTTCATTGACTTAATGAATCGAGTATGCAAACCTTACGTGGATAAGTTTGTAATAGTATTCATCGATGATATTTTGATCTACTCTCGCAACGAAGAAGAACACGCGGAACACTTACGAATCATTCTAGAACTGCTCAAGAAAGAAGAACTGTACGATAAGTTCTCCAAATGCGACTTTTGGATTCGCACTGTACAATTTTTAGGACACATCATCGATAGTCAAGGCATTCACGTAGACCCTGCAAAGATTGAGGCTGTTAAAGGTTGGTCATCTCCTACAAACCCCACGGAGATACGTCAATTTTTAGGTCTCGCAGGTTACTACCGAAGATTTATAGAAGGATTCTCCAAGATTGCAAAACCTTTGACTAAGCTAACCCAAAAGAATGAGAAGTACATCTGGGAAGAAAAGGAAGAAGCAGCCTTCCAGTTGTTAAAACGAAAGCTTTGTGAAGCTCCAATATTAGCCCTCCCAGAAGGAAATGAGGACTTTATAGTATATTGCGACGCATCTTATCATGGACTAAGAGCAGTTTTGATGCAAAGAAGCAAGGTAATAGCTTATGCATCCCGACAACTGAAGAAACATGAGGAAAACTACACGACTCATGACTTGGAGTTAGGAGCTGTAGTGTTTGCGCTCAAGTTATGGAGGCACTACTTATATGGCACCAAATGTACCGTGTACACATACCACAAGAGTCTTCAACATATTTTGGATCAGAAGGATTTGAATATGAGGCAACGTCGCTGGCTAGAGCTGCTCAGCGATTATGATTGTGAGATCCGTTACCACCCAGGAAAGGCTAATGTAGTAGCAGATGCGTTAAGCCGAAAGGAACGATTGAAACCCCTTCGAGTTAGATCACTAGGGATGACTATCCACTCACCCCTTCCATCCCAAATCCTTACCGCACAGAACGAAGCACTTAAAGAAGAAAACCGACCCAAAGAAAAGATTTACGGTATACCCGAGAATAAGAATGGTTTCATGAAGAAATCCGATGGAACACTGTATTTCAAGGACAGAAGTTGGATCCCTATGGTTGGAGGTATTCGTGAGCTCATCATGTATGAGTCCCACAAGTCAAAATACTCCATTCATCCAGGTTCTGACAAGATGTATCAGGATTTAAAGAGACTATATTGGTGGCCAAACATGAAGGCTGACATCACAGAATATGTCGGTAAATGTTTGACATGTTCAAGGGTAAAGGCAGAACATCAGAAACCTTCAGGTTTACTTGTACAACCAGAACTTCCTATGTGGAAATGAGAACGAATCACTATGGACTTCATCACCAAACTCCCAAGAACCTCATCCGGATACGACACAATATGGGTTATTGTGAATCGTCTCACAAAATCCGCTCATTTTCTACCCATCAAAGAAACGGATGAGATGAATACACTAGCTCAGCTGTATGTGAAGGAAATTGTCACTCGACATGGAGTACCAATTTCAATTATCTCGGATCGAGATAGTCGTTTCACCTCTCACTTTTGGAAATCATTACAGAAAGCCTTAGGAACTAAACTAGATATGAGCACCGCATACCACCCTCAAACTGATGGTCAAAGTGAAAGAACTATCCAAACCTTGGACGATATGCTCCGAGCATGCGTTATTGATTTTGGAAAAGGTTGGGATAAGCACTTACCATTAGCAGAGTTTTCATACAACAATAGTTATCACGCCAGCATAAAAGCAGCACCATTCGAAGCACTGTATGGTAGAAAGTGCAGATCGCCCGTTTGTTGGGCAGAAGTCGGAGAAAGACAACTTATAGGACCTGACCTTGTTCTGGAAACAATAGAGAAAATCGTTAGGATTAAGCAACGCTTACAAGCAGCCCGAGACCGACAGAAAAGCTACGCAGACCTAAAAAGGAAACCCATGGAATTTCAAATAGGAGACAGAGTCTTATTGAAAGTATATCCCTGGAAGGGAATGGTACGATTTGGAAAGCATGGAAAGTTGAACCCCAGATACATCGGTCCATTCAAAATCCTGGAAAGGATAGGACCCGTGGCTTATAAACTAGAACTACCCGAAGAACTTAGTCGGATCCACGACACCTTTCATGTGTCAAACCTTAAGAAGTGTTTATCCGATGAATCTCTCGTGATTCCACTGAAAGAGATTCGACTAGATGATAACCTTGTCTTTACCGAGGAACCCATTGAAATCATGGATAGAGAAGTCAAACAACTCAAACAAAACCGTATCCCTATTGTCAAAGTTCGTTGGGACTCCAAGCGAGGACCGGAATATACTTGGGAGCACGAGGATCAAATTCGCTCCAAGTACCCACATCTCTTCACCTAAGACACCCTTGACAACTATCTTAGACTAGAATTCCGGGACGGAATTCCCTGTAAGAGGTAGGTAATGTAACCTCTCGTAAATTTCCCTTACGATTAGTAAATGCATACGAATAAATAAAACGATGTTACGATAAATTAACACCATTTTACGGGTAACAAAATTTTTTTTTTATGATATGGCTTGATATTGAACCACTACGATAACTGTGATTGACCGTTTACTCAGGAACGATGCTTACACATGACCTAGATAACCTATGATTATTGCGAACGATAAATATATATAACACGTTTATATTTAAAGCAATACGTTTCGTCTAAATAACGTATACTATTTTATATTCCCCGAACCTACGAAACTTCCCGAGAACGCTCACTAATATTTTTGAACTTTGACACGATAATCGAGACACACCATGTGGGCCCTCAACACTCAATGGGCCACGGTTACACAATACAAACCAAACAGACTCCTTTTTATTCTTTCTTTTGTTTTGGGCCGACACAACCAGCAGCCCACCAGGCCAAGCCCAAAACGCACCCTTTAATTTTTTTTGTTTTCTTTTCTTGTTCCCTGCCGCGACCTCACCCAAAACGTACCCTATTTCATACGATTTTTATACACAACCTTTATATATTTTTGCTTGCCTCGTCTCACCTAGTACCCAAGAAACAGAAACAATATATGTTACACTAAACCTTGCTCGTTTACTACCCTAGAAAACACCTAAGTAAACCACCAAACTCAATATGCAAGGATAAGCTCAAAAACGTGGCAATACATTACTTGTTGCCACCCTTGCTCCCCAATCCCATCTAAACTAACAATGTGCATCCAAGTAATGTCAGGAATGAATAGGAAAGATCTCACAAGATCCTATCTTTGTACAAAATTGATTGGGCAATGGTTGTGGCGTTACTATTTGCCCTCACATGCACCCTCCCCTCTTGTGAGCTTATCTTGTCTCTTCACCCTTCAAAACTACCTATATAAACCTCCCATGCAAAGTTAAGTCACTACATGCACTTAAACAATCATATCACTAAAAATAGTAACGAGAGAGAAGTGGTGGAGGTACGAACGGATTCTCAAGTGTACCACACCTTGAAGTGAACCTAGGAAGCCAAGGATTGGAGCCTTTTGAACCTTGGTGGGACGTGAAGTGAACCACGGAGCTTTTGAACCATTCCACGAACCATACGCTTTGTTTTACTCCACCTTTTGAGGTGAGGTGAGACTTCAAATCGCTAGTTTCTTATATATATATATACGCGTACTATTTATTTTTGCACGAACACTTCACCTAGATAAAACCTAAAACTTGAACGCGACATATATATATTAACTATCATATTACATGTTTACTAAGTCACAAATGAGATTCTATAAGTATTTCAAGCTTATACTTATGCTTACATACTAAAAATCACACGTTCCTAAGTCGTATGGACTTATACGTTTTACTCTAAAAACACTTAGTTTATTTTCAAGTTTTATAAAGTCTTACGCATGAGTTTGTGGCCACACTTTGGCCTCGCCATTTCTAAATTTGACACACGATCATTATTATTGTACGATCTATTAGTTTAGCTTATAAAGAATCGGGAATGATAAATTTTTGGAACTAAAGACTTCGTTTGATCACCTAACTAGACCTAAAGCTTATCGCTAATGAAACAGATTTTCAGAAAAACTAAAAACCTTACGTGGGCCAAAAAGCCCAAAAAGCTAATTTTAGCTTATTACGATAAGCTAAGCGTATAAGCTCTTTCGAAATGTTATTGTAACTTAAAAAGATGGATTTCGACAAACCCAATGTCCCCCCAAACCCTTTGGGTCAAAAATCCTTAACGGCCCCTTAAATTTGGCTCGTTAGGCCCAGTTTGTGAAAAAGAATAAAAACAAGCTAATAAGTTGTTGGAATAAGCTCATGTGCATTTCCTGAGCTTATTGAAATAATAAAAATGATAAGTTTTAAATTTGGTAATGTTTGGACTAAATTTGCAAATATTCGAGAGTTAGGGACTAAAAGTGTCAAGTTTGTAAACTTTGGGTAAAAAGAATAAAAACAGTTTTCTAAGGATATAAACTGTAAATATTGAAACTTAGGGATAATAAATATAAATATTTTATATTTTGGACCTAAAATGTAATAATATATAAATTTGGACTAACGATGAAAATATAATCCGTTAAGGGTAAAAAGTGTAAAATTGAGAAACTTAAAGGATTAAATAATAATATTGATTTTATTTTTAATAAATTTTATATATGATTATGTATATATGTATATAAATTGAAATGATAAAATAATAAGCGTAACTTTATATATATATATATATATATATATATATATATATATATAACAGGAGGCATTACACGCGTATTGCCACCTCATTGCCCAGTCATTGCCATGTAATTCAATTTCTGCCACGTCATCACATTCAGGCCATGTCAGCAATTTTTATAATTTATTTTGTATTTTTATTTTTATAATTAATTTCGAAAATAATCACATTTAATTCCATATCATTGATTTTACGTTTTTATTTTATTTTTTTTACTAAATTTCGGTTTTGATTTATTTTATTTTATTTTTGGTAAAATTCGGTTTTAAAATTTATTATCTTGACAAGATTCGAACCTCAGACCTTTAAGTATTAAGAAAGCCCCTAACCACTAGACTAATCTATTGTTTTCAATTATATGTTCCAAATTAACATATATAAGGACATGTGAAAATCTATTTTCCTAATTTTTTTTATTTTAAATTCTATATATAATTTTAATATAGCTTTTAGATGGTTTTTTATATTATACGGAAAACAAATTGATGTTCATTCATAATATTCTTTTTCTCAAATCCCTAAAACCCTAATGATGTACGTATATCCTACTTTTGTATGTTTACTTACATTACATGATTATTAATCTATTTTGTATGTGTGCAGGAATACGGTTTGTAATGGTGATATTGATCATGTTTATATTGGAGCTTTGTTTCTATGTTACCCAATTGATTTGTGTGAATTTTTTTAGGTGTTGATGTCAGAGGATTTGGTTATTCAAAGGTATGTTTTCTATCAATGAATTCAAGTTTTACTTATCATTAACTTATTTATTTAGGGTTTTTTTTGCATGCTAATATTCCAAGATTTGGTTATTCAAAGATACGTTTTCTATATTTGTTGTTTATAAATTTGGTGATTGAATTCAAGTGTTACTTATCATAAACTTATTCAAAGGTATCTTTTCTATGTCGTTTTTGTATCGTAGGGTGCAGTTGGATGTGGAACCTAATAACTAATACATATTAATTGAATAAATTGTCCATGTTGCAAGCAGTCAAGGGGCGCAAAGTTGGCTTTCTCTGAACACTGAAGCCGTACATATCGGTATACATGTATACCTTCTGATTTTAAGATAGATGATGATAGTTGAGTGACCTGTACATATCAATGAAAACTTAATTTACTTACCAATTTGTTTAACTTTTGAAATGAGTTGCAGATTTATGTGACAGAAGCAGAAACTGATATCTATGCTATTTTAAGAGTTCTTGTTCCAATGCCCATAATTGTTTGTGTTGGTTTGTTGAATTGGCATTGATCCTTGAACCTGGGAAGCCCCCTAAAATTGATAAGGCTGCTATGTTGGTTGATGCTGTCCGGAAACTTGCTTAGTTAAGAAACGAAATCCATAAGCTTATAGACTTAGCATCTACAGGTAAGTAAAGTTTTTTAGCTATTCAAATTTATATACTTTTAAGGTTCACCATTCTCAAAAGTATTACAAAATGAATGCTGCTTTACTGAAAGATCATGGTGTGTCTGTAAATCGTGTATTCTGGAGCCCAGATGGTTCATTGTTTGGTTAGTCCTACTAATTTAGTGTCTGACGCGGTAATTTCCCTGCATCATATTTTTGTTTTGTTTGGTTATCCTTGATTCTAAGTGTCTTGTGTAACAAATAAATGTTATGACTCACATATAAGCCCCATGATGTACAAGACAATATGATTTTCATCACGTAGGGTACAAATGGAACATGTTTTCCTGTTACAACTTCTTAGTAACAATTTTGAATCATTTGAACCAATATAATAGACCCTTTTGACCTGCTGTGTTGAAAGACCACCCAAACTAACCAAATTCTTAGTAAACGGGTCAAAACATTTTCATGTCTAATCTTTTACAATCCAGCTGAGTTGCTCATTAATAAGTGATGAATCTCTCTTCCTTTTGCTTTTTTGAGGTCATCATTACTGCCTTAAATGCACTATTTGTAGATAAAGCCAGTAGAAAGTCGCATAACTCTTTAAAGTTTTGACGTACCATAATTATATTACATCTAAATAAACGTATTTCGATGATTCAAATGTATGTAAAAGATACAATAACTAAAAAGGGACAAATAAAATAATAACTTTTTTTCTTATTAAGATACCCTTTTAGTAATGGATTTACGAGGTTTCATGCAGTTTCATAAACTTGAGATGACTTACAGCCCGTTTAATGTATTGAGCCAGTTTACGTTATAGTTAAGCTGTTAAGATAATACATAACCACATCAACCCGAGCTACTACAATGAATCTTAATAACAGAAGTACTACCCTTGCTGACTACAACGTGTGTGTGGAGTCCACTCTTGGATCTTTTCTATGACCAGTTATGTAAAGCTATTGATAAAGACCATCTCTGGAAATACATTCTCCCTGGATGTCCTTCACTGTAATAGCATTATCAGAGTGAAAGCTCTAATTCACTCAACCTCCTAAAAGGTGTGTGTGTCAACCCAACCTGGCCCATACTAAAAGCAACCCTTTCATGAAAACTTATTTTGATCTGTTACCCGACACTCCCATATTGCTAACTCGACTATGTATTTTATTCCAAGTTGTTAATTTACATGACCTGTATAGAATGAGAAGACCAAATTACGGGATGAAAATCAGTTGCTACAGAAACACAAGTCACATCCAACTGAAAAATAGCACTTCTCCAAAACATATATTTTCTAGAATTTGCTTCAATTATGGGGTGTTTTGAGAATTTCAATTTGGTCAATTGGTCAGGTAATGGGTCATGCAAAATAGGTGATTATCTTTATCAGTTTATAGTTTTTAATCCTTTATAGAATAGCCTGATGTTATGATGGTATATTTGTCTTGGTTATTCTTTAGGTATCACAGATGCAGTTCCAGGAGCATCTGTGCTCAAGCGCCAACGCGAGGATCTCAGTGAGTCAAGTGAAACTGTGGCTGAAGATTTCGGTAACAATTAAATCCATTCTTATATAATGGTTGGATGTGTTTCAACAAGTTAGGCATATGATTACTAAATCTAATTTGGAATTTGTAATTATAAATGTTCTCATTTGTTCATGGTTAGCACGGAAAGTTTCACCGTTAAAATCTTATTTTCAATCAGGCGAAGGTTATCGAAGCTTTACTCAAGGGTGAGTGACGGAGTGCAACAGAGGAAGCGTTGAGGGCCAAAGAGATGACAAAAAAGAAGATGGAGAACACAGAATTCTATGCAGCTCCAAAGAGATGGCGCAAATGATTGTAGTATGTGAAGTACACATCTCTGGTGAAAAGAAAACCTACGGAATAGAGAAAGACCGGTATGGTATCCTCAAAGTTGAGCCTTTTGCTGATGAAGCATCAATTAAAAAGCAGTAAATAAAATTAGCGTTTATACTTCATCCCGATAAAAACCAGTTTTATGGCTCTACTGATGCTTTTAAATTGATTGGCGAAGCTCAAAGAATTCTTTTGGATCGTAATAAAAGATTGCTCCATGACAGCAAGTGTAGATCATTTGGCAAGATATCGGCGCCAATTTGGAATCAAGGTCATCATGTAAATTTTACTAGGGCCGGTATGGTCATTTTCAGTTTACACAGCAGCAGCAGCAGGCTCCGACCGGGATCCGGTCAACTTTTTGGATAGTTTGCCCATTTTGTTCGATTAGGTACCAATTCTATTGAGATAATGTTCTTAACAAAGTTATTAACTGTCAAAGTTGCAAAAAATCCTTGATACACGGTGGTTCAACCCAATCATAAGCTTTAACGTGCAAGGAACATAAAGGTTCTTGATCAGGACAGTGATTTTTAGATGTTCGTGGAGTGGTATAACTGAGGAAGTGGGAAAGCAAAACATGAAAATCTGCATTCAATCATTTTCTTAAAAACATTCCTTAAATAAATCTGAGAAAGCTTCAAACTTTTTTTTTGAATAACCATGTTGTTGACACTAATGCAGCATATGATGAAGAATATTGATTAAAGTGGGCACCAAATGTTCGACATCAGAAGCCACACAAGTGACAAAACTACCCTTACACATATACTAAATGCATGGGCGAGAAGTCTAAATTTTCTCATAATACAATCCTTTGACAAAATCCAAGGTATGTGACAAGTATTAAGTGCATCCATGTTAGTTATAATTATTGAAGAAAGCTAGATTAGTCTCGATTTAATATTAAAACCGTTTCGAGTAAACCCAGACTATCATGACCCTTTTTTCTGCTACCAAGCCCATTGCAACATGTTACGCGACAAACCCATTTGTAACTGATTGTTTGATTGTGTGCCACAGGGTTGTTACAGTTGGGCGACAGCTTGCGAGGAACTTAGAGTTACAATTATTGAATGATTTGGGATTTCTAAAAGATACGTTAGGCGGTTACAGGTAAATGTTCTTTGTTAATTTTTATTGTTATTCGTCATTTTTTTGAATATTTTTGTAGCTTTAATTGAATAATTTGCAACCGGAACTTGTGCTAGATATTTGAGGTTGTCAATAGCATGAAAGACTTGATGGATTTCTGCTGAGACACTAAAGTTGTTCCTATACAGAAGCCCTTATATTAATAATTGACGAAACACAGCCATGGTACTACAACAGATGTCGGGCATGCGGAAGGAAGCTAGCAGAAATTTTCCCACATTGGCACTGTCAGGAGCCCGGTGAAGAATCATAGCCCAACTACAGGTACTTACACTAATACCGTACCAATAAATGCAGATAATAGTATACATATTCTAAATCTTCACATTCGTCACACGCAACTACTGCCTCAAAGCCTTTTGTAACTGACGAAACTGCAACCGCAATACACTTTACCAAATGCGTTAAGGAACCTCTTGAGAGAAAACATCGACAAACTGTGAAATGTGGAATTCCATCTATTAGTGTTGTTCGCTTGGAGCATATAGGAAAACCTAGACTCCCATCTATTAGTGAATTTACCTGTTTAGCCTATTTAACAAGTTTTTGTTTTGCTTAACTAATGTTATGATTTTACCCGTTTGACTGTTAGAGAATATTATAACCCAAAATGACCCGTCTATAAGTAAATGGGTGGTATTTTTAGATGGAATGATACACATTAATAAGCATACATAACTACTCAAACATTGTTATTGATTTTGATCAGCTCTTGGTACTTAAATGGTAATTGTCATTGTGTTTTAAAAGGATTAATTGATTAACGTGATTGCAGGCGTTGACCGACTTATCATAAGCGCAATATCTCTTTCTTAATTGACATATTTTATGGGTGTTAAAAGATATGGCATTATGTTATGTACAACAATATGATTTTGTTATCAGTTAACATTTTGAGTATTTAAAGGCTTGAATAAAATTAGACCAGGAAACAAAGTTAACTAAATATGGAGATGGTTGGGATTGAAAATTATAAGATTATAAGAATATGATATTCTCGAGTTTAGCAAAAGTAGCAAAATGTAATATATAGAGTAGTTCCCTGGTGAGATTGAAATTCTTGATCATTAAGTCCTCATTAATTGCATTATTGATTTAAGGGTTTTTGATTTTTTTTTTTCGATTTGTTAAATAACATTACATAGTCTATTCTGTCCTCGGTGAATTGATTTGAATGCATGTGTTGTAATCTGTTTCAGTCACATTCTTATCAGTAAAACAGGCACAATCACTTCAGATATCAAAGGGTTGATGATGTTACAGACCTAACTCCCGTCTACCTATTTTCTAGAGAAACTTGGATGCTCTAAGGTAATTCATTCCATTTTCTATGAGATATGTCTTTATGAATACATTATTTTTGATTGAATGCATATTTTTTTAGGTGGCGATCGTTGTTCACCAAGGATTAAAAAAACATTAGTTTGGATGAATGATAGGATTCGTTTGTTGCATCTATATGAAAAATTAGTAGTTTTGTATACCATTCATTTTTCTTTTGTTCTTTACAATGTAAGATGTAAGGCAATACTTTTTTTTTGTAAAAGGATCACTTTGTACCAATTAATTGTGTGTTTGTTACAATGTTTGTTAATGGAAACGAATATATAAACGTATGACGTTAACAATGATTGTTAATTGTTAACCATTATATAAAGAAGCGTTTTTTTACATTAAGTTATTTTCAATAAATAATTAAAATGTTTAATGCATTCAATAAATACTTTAATATGTTTATAACTTATTTGGATTAACTTAATTTTTTTAACGATATTTATAAGGCTCGCCCACCCCTCGGACGAGCTATGCTACTACAAACGTTGTTAATAGAGAAGCGTTATTTCACATTTGAGTTTAAATCATATACTATGTTGTTACAAATAACATTGAAACAAACACAAAAAATTTGACAAACATCGGTACTATTCTTTTAAAAAGCTTTGTATAAGCCAACGATATTTATAAGTCATAACAATAATCATATTATAAAAATAATAGAATTTTATATACGCTTTAATTACCGTCAATTTTATATACGCTTTAATTTCTATCACCTAATACTACCCAAAGAAGAATTACAAGTCATGCCCGCCCATCGGGCGGGCTTTGACACTAGTATATATATATATATATATATATATATATATATATATATATATATATATATATATATATATATATATATATATATATATATATATATACACGAATAAAATTTATATAACGATAACTAAATTTAGACAAATAAAACAATACGTAACTATTTTCTATTTTATATACAACGTGACACATCGCCTATGCACTAATGGATTATTCGTAATAAATAATAAACGTTCGCAATAAAAATGAGACTTAAGGACTAAAACTTGCCATATCTTATAGGTTGTGTGTGAAGCCGTTGCCTTGCATCGTTGAGATTACATTTGTTCTACTATCCTACTAAGGTGAGTTCATAGCCCACATTTAACTTATTATTGCTTAGGTAGCTATTGCCAAAAGTCCCTCGATCATGAACCTTAATCACTTGAAGGGTGAACGTAAATAATTGTGAATAGATCTATTAGGGATTGACAATCCCCATTTGGTTGCTAGAGGAAAGTTACCAAATGCACTTTATTTAAATATCATTGGTTACTGGCAAATACCTATCTTGGGGGCTATATATTTTACATCATTATTACGGAAATATTGATGTCTATTGAATCGTTGAATCTCATGAGCTTAAGACAATAATGAATGCGATTTTTCTAACTTGTTTATTTGTATTTATATACAATAAGCACTTATCTCTTGTGTTCAAACTCTTGATTATAAACCTATGAATTTCACTCAACTTTTTGTTGACTTTTAGCATGTTTATCTCAGGTAACTAAATGGAATGGATGGCAAAGGCGCGAAGTGGGCAAATAAAGAAACGTTTATTTCTCTTTGAATAAAAACTTGTTGTTGAATAATGAATTCTCTTGGAATTATGAATATTTGGTATTTTAAATAAAAATTTAAAACGATCACTTAAATCGTTTTCTATAATTGTGACAAAGATCCACGATATAATACCCCAAAAGTCTTCCACTGACATTTTAAGTCTTCCGCTGTATTGATTGATTTTGGGGGTGTTATACTTCGAATACACACTTGATCCTTGAAGTTGATCGAACAAGTCGTCGATCCTTGGTAACGGGTATCTATTCTTCACCGTTAACTTGTTCAGCTCTCGGTAATCAATACACATATGGAACGATCCATCCTTCTTCTTCACAAATAAGACTGGGGCTCCCCAAGGTGAAGAACTTGCTCGTATGAATCCCTTTTCGGCTAACTCCGCCAATTGTTTCGACAACTCTTCCAATTCAGTGGGTGCAAGTCGATAAGGCGCTCGTGCCACGGGTGCAGCACCAGGTATCAACTCAATCTGAAACTCCACTTGTCTAGTAGGCGGGATTCCCGGAAAATCATCGGGAAATACATCCGGAAAGTCAATAACTATAAACACATCTCCAATGCATTTTTCCTTCTTTTCCTTCCCTCCTTTCTCAGAGATCTGAGCTAAGAAAAGGCAACATCCTTTTTCCATTAGCCTCGGTAACTTAGTGCAAGAAATGACTGCTAATCGGGATGGGCTCCTTGAACCTTTTCGATTTCCTTGTATATTTAGAATCTCCTTTCCGTAAGGCACACGCACAATCTTCTCATCACAAAGTATATGAGCACGATACTTCGACAACGAATCCATACCAATGATAACATCGAAACTTCCTAATATGATGGGTAGAAGATCTATGTTGAAAGGGTGATTCAAGAAATTCAACGTGCAACCGCGAATGATAGTTTTAATCCTTTCAATGTTTCCGTTAGCTAACTCTACATCATATCCAATTCCTAAGGCCATCGGGGGTTTTTCTAGTAAGGGTGCAAACGTAGTGGACACAAAACTTCTATCGGCACCAGTATCAAATAGTATGGAAGCATAACGATTATTGAGAAGGAACGTACCAGTAACGACCTTCGAATCTTCTCCTCTCTCGTTTCTAAGTGCATACACTCTCCCATGAGCAGCTCCTACTTCCACACGTTGGTCCTCATTGTCTTGACGTCCACGGTTTCCTCCAGCTCCACGATTTCCATGATTGTACCCATTACCACCCGATCCTTGATTTCCTCGGTTCCACGATCCTCTACACTCATTCTTATAGTGTCCTTTCTTTCCACACCCAAAACAAGTAACATCCGCCTTAATTCTCACTTTAGGAGTAGCTTGAACCATAGCAAGAGGTCGAGCCCTACAATCCCTAGATGTATGTCCTTTCCTTGAGCAGTTTTGACATATTACATTACACCGTCCAGAATGATTCTGATAGCAACGACCACACTTGGGTGTATCACCATTTTGGTTCCTCTTATCTCCATCCCCAATAGCATAAGCCTTAGCAACAGCTTGTCGCTTGTTTCGGTGATCCTTACCCTTAGAGTGATGGTCTCTCTTTCTCTTCCCATTCTTATCCTTATCAGCTCCTTCCAATTCCAACGAATCCATTAATTGTTGAGCGATTGTGATGGCCTCATGGATATTTGCAGGTCTAGCAGCAATCACATCATTCCTTGTATCCACAGGCAACCCATCGGTATACCGCTCAATCTTTTGAGTCTCAGTCCTAACCATATCTGGGCAAAGCAAGGCTAACTCCTGGTAACGACGATTGTAAGTCGCCATATAAGTACCCTTCACTTTGTGATTTCAGAACTCAATCTCCAGCTTCTTAACCTCATTTCTTGGGCAGTAAGTCTGAATTAGCAAGGACTTAAATTGCTCCCAAGTCATAGCATAAGGCACATCACTCCCAACCAAATTTCGGTAATTGTTCCACCAAGTTAAAGCTTCATCCTTGAAAGTAAAAGAAGCAAACTTTACTTTTGCATTCTCCGCACAGTTGCTGACATTGAACACTGACTCAGTTTTCTCTATCCACCTGACCAAGTAGACCACTCCTTCAGTCCCACCAAACTCAATGAGTCCACAAATTCGAAACTCCTTGTAGTTACATCCATTAGCACGAACAGGTGGAAAAGTTCCAGCAGAGTTGTTGGAATGATTCGACTCAGCTAGTAGCTCAGCAACTCGTTGCTCCACAAGTTGATTGATCATGGCTTGATCCACAACAGGTGCATTAGGTGGCACATGATCATTGTCTCCCTGAACATCAACATTTTGATTACTGTTGTTACGGTTGGTGGTGTCCAGGTTGTCGGGAGTAGGGGTTTCAACATTCCGAGTAGGACGGCGTCCTCGGCGACCAGGGGTAGTCGCGGTAGTTCCAGTTTGGGTAGCTCTGACAGGGTTTCGTCGTACAGCCATTGATCTGGAACATCATATAAGGTTCGTAAGTCTCCGATAGCACTTATCATACGTTCAACAAGAGTTGAATAAATGAAGCCAAGACATGGGGAGAATATCAGCAATACACCACAAGACAACAATAAGGCGAATAAGAACTCAATTTCCATAACATCCAAAAATCACATAACATCATATATTAATAACCATCATCCATACAAATAGTGATCCAATATCGTTCCAACTACAGAAGACACAAAAGATACTAATCGTTCCAAATGAGACGAATAACCAACGGAAATACATCAAAATAAGATAACTAGCTTTTCTAACCGAACACTCCTCGGTGTAGAAAGCAACATAACCACATAATCCAACTATCTAGCCACTATGCTAGCGTAGGCTCCTCGACTCCTGCCTCAATCCATCCAGCTCTCTCCACAATGATCCTAACTCCACACTATAGGCATCGCTATCTCTCTTGAGGTTTGCTACCTCCTTCTCCAGCTCAGTGTTTCTCTGCCACAGCTTGCTATCTGCCTCGCGAGCTGTGATGAAACCTCTCTGTAAGCTCTCGATCTGCTCATGAATCTCTAGCATACCTCTCCTCAACTCTGTAACTCTCCTCTCAGCAGTAACCAAGTCAATCCTCAACTTTCCAATGAACTCAACAGTCACCCTATCAATCTGCTCAGACATATGCGTGACCCTCTCACCTAAAGCAGTAATCTGAGTCCACATCCTACCAGTCTCACCCAACTCTGCGTGCTCAGCAGAAACCTCAGATGGCGCGTCCGACGCCACGGGACTACCAGGTGGTGAATCAAACAAAAATGGGTGATCAGGTGAAACAGGCTCTAACGGATGTATCGGAGAATTAGGCTCTTTAGCCTGAGCTAGATGTGCTAGCAAACCATCATCATCAGGCATCTCCTCCTCCTGAGGATCATCCTCCTCATCACCCTCCTGTGGGTCATCATCTCCCTGCTCAACCTCCTGAGGGTCATCAGCCTCATCCTCACCCTCGTACTCCTCCTCCTCTTCATCTGAAGAGTACTCCATCAATCGTCGTCTCCTAACAGGTGAACCATGTGGTGATGGGGTAGGTGATCTAGGACGATGACGCAATGATGTGGGTGGTGCATCTGACAGAAGAGCGTGAGCATCAATGTGCATGGGTGCTGAAGCATGGTGCACAGACATACGTGCCGTAGCTCGATGGGCAAAACGTGGAGCCACACGAGCCAAAGCCTGGTGAAGAGTAAGCTGTCTCGAAGTACCAGGGAGCCCTAGAGAATATGAGGGTCCCTGAGAAGTAGATGCAGCAGGCAATGCAGAAGTGGAAGCTGTCGGTGATGAAGTAGCTGAATGCATGGCAATCCTGTAGGGATCATCAGGAGCCATGGTGATCTGTGCTGGGCGGAAAGGGGCAGTAAGAATATCCTCAGTAACATAGAACGTACGGGAGGCCATAGTCTGTGACAACAGCGTAGGGTAGGTGTAAGTGTTTCAAAACAACTAAACCGCGAACTCAAAATACCGTATCAAAATCATCATAAAATCCCAATTATATAGTCTCAATAAAGAATTTCAAATACCGCATTACTAAAACATTTATAAAACAATTAAGCCATATAATTCCTCAAAATGCCATCATATCACTAATCAATATATCCAATATTCTCAAATCATCTCAAAAATCTCATATCTAATCATCATCTCATAATACCTCAATATAATCGAAGATGCTTCGGCTTGGCGGGCATTGGTCGAGGATCGTTTTCTATAAAAATTAGTTATAGTTTAGGTGTTTATTTACCTAGTTCTCTATAACCTTGGCTCTGATACCAATCTGTAACACGCCCAAAATTTGGTACAGCGGAAGAGTCAACAAGCTTTCGGGGTGTTACGGGGATTGGTATCCATTCAAAGTCATGAAAGAACGAGATAGAGTAAACATAAGTAAAACACAACCAAATCGGGGTTTTAAAGTTTACATTCATCCCAAATTTATCAAAGTAAGGCCCAAAAGAAGTGAAAGTAGGTCCAACATTACATATCAGAGTTTTTAGAAAAATAGATCCATAAACCAGGTGCCATAGCCAAGCCTTCCAATCCAAGCATCCAAATCATCACTTAATTACCTGAGAAAACGCGCTAAAAGTCAGCTTTCGCTGGTGAGATCATAGGTTTAAATTCATAATTCAATCAAGTGGACATATACGCCAAACGCTTGCTAGCTAGACTAGGGCTTAATTCAAAACCTGCGGATACCCTCCGCAACATCATAATTACACGGATAACCTCCGTAATATCAAAACCCTATAGGTGCACACTATAGTATCCAAAATCCTCAAATAAGCCAATCTCGTAATCCAACCATTATTTAGTCCACACGCGATGGTTCACTATGTGACTAGGGTTGATGTAACTCATCTAACCAAATCTAGTCCACACGCGATGGTTCACTATGTGACTAAGGTTGTTGTAACATTCGTCTAACCATAACTAGTCCACACGCGATAATTCACTATGTGGCTAAGGTTGACAAATCTTCCTAGTTCCATGAGCATAGCAAGTTTTGAAAAATAAAAGCGATAATAGTCCACATAAAATAATTTGCACGTTTCTCACCCCAAATATTGAAAACAAAGTTCAAGAGTAAAAAGTGGGGCTATGACTCACCTCAAGTCCAGAAATCAGCAAGAAAAAATCGGTAGAAGTAAGATGTATAGCAACTCAAAAGACGGCAACTACGGACTCGGCACTTCCTAACAATATAAACTCGTTTCAGGATCATTTACTCAAAATCAATTATTCCCAATCCCGAACGTATTCCATTTTACTTTTCCAAAATCCATTTCTCGTATTATTCTCGTATTAGTAGTTTGGCGTTTGGCATTTGGTATCCATGCGGGTGGAGGGTCGACTCAACTCAAAGCAAGAAATCACAACAGAAGAATAATAAAATCATCTATAGGTCTAATATTAGTCCAATATATTATTTAAATAAATCATCGAAGTTTATCAAATCCGTCAATTTGGCAATCCCCCATATTTATTTACTTAATATATCACTCCAAGATTATACCCAAAACCTAGATCACATAGCACGTATAGTACTATATGGTAAGTATCAAAGTTTAATAAGTTCCCTAGATATATCGTCAAGCTTACCAAATTCGTCAATTTGGCAAACCTCGCAAGATATTTAGTAACTCATTATTCTTGTACACATACCACAACCTATGGGCGTCGTAGGATATGATGCCCATTAATATACTCATTTTATATAACTAAATAGCTCTTATTTAATCCGTCGTTTAAATAAGTTACGTAGTTATAGAAAGTGAATGTATTAATGTCACACATCCGTGACCAACACAAAAGTCACAAAATAAATAATATAGCCCACTTGGACTCAAATGACCACGACTCCGTATAACTCGATAGTTTCCTCGTTTATTTTTAAAAGGTGGTTCATTTAATTTAACACTCAACGTTATAATTATATCATCATTTATATTTGTTTAATCCTAATAGCGTACCCGACATTTATTGTACTACTTTCATAGTATAATATACATCGTCACGTTATTATATTATTACTCGTGATTGTTTTATTTTTAATGTACGCACTTATATAGTTATATATATGTTTTCACGTCTATATACATATATAAACATTTATATTATTAATAATATTATTACGAGTTTTTAATATTTAATGTTTGATTATAAATAATTATCGAGTTATATAGATGGTCACATGTCCGAGTCATCACTCTCGGCTCATTGTCCAAGTCCAAGTAATAATAAACAACACAACCAAGTAATCCATCTCCGTCCAACAATTCCCATAACACGTGCTACAACAATAGGGTCCGACTACGGCACCCAACTAACCTATCTCCGTCAATCTAATTTGACCGTCTCACATAACTCCACAACAATAACAATAACAATAACACAACAACAAATAGGACATCACCAAATCAAGCAAAATGGGTCAAAAATCAAGCAAACTTCGACCCGGAAGACCCATTTAGGTCTCGGCCTACTATTCGAGCCAAAGGAAAACCACAACGAGACCATGAGGGTCTCGGTTGGCTCCAACCCATAACCAATTCAAACCAAACGGCCCAAAGGGTCACGTTTAAGCTCATACGAGCCATACATCCAAACCAAACGGACCATGGATCACATTAGACTCCCAAACGAGCCTAGTATCAAAACCAAGCGGACCAAGGGTCTCGCTAGACTCCTAAACGAGCCAAAAATAACATCACACCGAGACCATAGGGTCTCGGTTAAGCTCTAACAAGCCATAACCATCACCAAACGCATCCCAATAACCAAAATCGAGCACCAAACAAGAGCAACTCGACACCCATGGATACCAATCTTATTTTCATATCAAAACCCATTTTTATCTTTTATTTTCGTACCCAATAACAAGATTAAATCCGGGTTTAACTCAAAATAGTCAAACCCGATGCGTAACCCGCAATTTCTCACCTTTCAAATCAAGTGAAAACCAAGAAAGATTAATAATAGTGGTGGTGTTGATGTTGTAGGCGACGGTATCAAAGAAAACGGAGGGGGTATTTATTTGGGCGCGTGCTTCACACTACGAGAACAAGAAGAAGATGGTGATAAGTTTGGTGGTGGTGGTGTTGTGTTGAGGTCGGCGATGGTGGTGTTGCGTGGGGTGGCAGCCGGCGGCGACCAAGGAGAGGAGAGGGAGTGAGGTGTGTGTGATATTATGAGGGTTAGGGTTAGGGGTGAGGGTAATATACCCGATTTTTACACTTTAGCCCCTAAAGTTCTATCTTTTCAAATTTAGCCACAATTACTTTATGTTTAGGTGAATATTACTAATCGGTTTTTCCCGTAACATGATCATTTACTTTCAAAAATATTAAACGTCGCCAAAATATATTTTTATAAGTCACAATTAACTCTTAGAACACTTCCCGATCCATATAAAAGATAAAACGTTCATTTAACGTATAACCGCGACCGTTAATTAAAAGGTTTAAAACTCGTTAGGTTTCCTAGTGCCGGAGTCAACGTAGTGCAACAAAAGCGTCTAACAATGATTAACAATCACACATATCCCAATATAAGTCAATAACTCGAATTTAATATCTCATAAACTTCAAAATTTAAAACATCGGTTTAAATTTCCCAAATAGGTTACGAATAATATTTCAATTATATAATACAATTTCAAACTTTTAATGTAATGCGGGTTTTAAAGTTTTCCCTAATTTGCCAGTTGTCACATCCTCCCAGCCTCAGAAGAACAAACTTAATGCACCATGAAGCAAATGGATCAGTTTGCATGAATCCACAAGAAGTTCCAAGAAAATAGCAGCTACTGATCACTATCACTAGAAGAAAAGCGTTTTCTTTTTTTTATCACACACATTCAACCAACCGGTTTGTTTATATGTTCTTAACACAGACATAGCTCAGCAGTAATCAGTACCTTAAAACTGACGACAACATACCTACAATTATAACCTGAGAAGGTTTCATTTGCAGCAACAGATTAGACACCCGCATACATTTTAAGTTAAAGTAGTTCAGTTAATAAAAACATGCAGACAACATAAGCAAGCATGCAACGATCAAAAACAGAACACAAAATTAAGCTTTGGTAAGAAACAAGGTAAGTTTCATTAATTCATCCTTCCCTTTTTATTTCTTACATATATACAATACAAGTAGCAAGCTTTGCTATCGGCCAAGTGTACTATGAACAATCCAAGAGTGAAAAGTGTAGATACAATTATCAGGTAGTCTCTTAGGTACTGTAGACATCAAGAGTGAAAAATTCATACCTTTGCTATCGGCTTTCTAAGATGACTCTTATACATTTGCCATTGGTGGTCAAGAAAATTTGCTGGTGGTTCGAGTAAATCCAATGCTTCCAAAAGCTCATCTTCGGTATAAACTTTCTCTTGTGCATCAAGCCCATTCACGCCATTAACTTCATTCAACTTATTCTTAGCTTGCTCATACAAACTCGCTTTTAACCTATACTTTAAGGTCCTACGCTTCCCTCTAAACATAGCACAAAGAACATTGTCTATACTTTCCCCATGAGGTATGTGGAATTTCCGCTACCAAAGTTGTCAATAAAGGACATTAAATGGATAATAACAGTAATTAGTAATTGTACTATGAACAAAAAAAAATCGTTTCTTTAGCTGAATGTATTACCCGGAGTTCTACTAGAAGCATAACAACACAACGTTTTTTACATTCTCTCCAGTCCTTGGCATCTGGGGGACATATGTTGGGTTCTTTGAGAAGTAAGGTCATGAATCTTGAACACAACCCCCCAGCATTACCGATAAGCTGATACATTGGATTAACATGAACCAACACCTTATCACCCTCGTTTATCTTATACACTTGTTTTACGCACATTTTTTGTGTCCTAAGAATATTTCCATGCCCATCTATAAGATTATCATACATGTTAGAATATAATCTACAAACGCATGGCTAATTTATATTTTCAACATGATTTTAGTTACCTATGATATCAACCTCCGACAATAGATTCTGCTCATATTCATCAGCTAGATCTTGATCATGAAGAGAATTTGTGGATGAAGATTCATGCAAAACTGGCTCGTGTACAGTAGGTTGGGATTGTAATGATTTTGAATGAGAAGATGAGGAGGAAGAAGAGTTATGGTGCACGTTTAAAGGAAGAGAAGGTCTGACAGATGCTTGAAGCGAAGATGAGGAAGGGAAGAGTTTTGACGCATATTATAAATGAAAGAAGGCCGAACAATTGCTTGAAAGGCTGATGATGGGTGATTGGTGTTGTTAACTGCTTGACCAGCACTTTGCATATGTGTGGGAAATGAAGGTCGAACGGTTGCTTGAAAGGCTGATGATGGAGGATTGGTGTTGTGAATTGCTTGACCAGCGGTTTGCATATGTCTGGGAAATGAAGGTCGAACGGTTGCTTGAAAGGCTGATGATGGAGGATTGGTGTTGTCAATAGCTTGACCAGCAGTTTGCATATGTGTGGGAAATGAAGGTCGAACCGTTGCTTGAAAGGCTGATGTTGGTCGACTCATTTGACTCTGTTTTCTTTTATGTTCCTGCATTGTTTTTTAAGATTTGAACATCTTGGAAACTGCATCAAATGAAACAAACATATAATTAGTATCAAATGAACTGATAAAAACATATAGAAAGATGTCAGCAATAACAGTTATAACAACCCAAAATAATCATTTAGGTAGCTGAACTATGTAAAAACTTCTATAGAAATTAGATTATGATAAAACAATATATTTTTAATAAAACAGTATATTTTCTTAAAAAATAAATTGTGATAAGTACTAAATTTGAATGATATATCTTTTTTTGAACATGTCTTTGTCAATTTTGAAGTCGTTGAATGCGTGGAATACAATACATATGTATTTTCATATTTATTCACTTATTGTTTGCGGGGCTGAAATATTTTTATTTCCTATCTAACTTGATATAACTAAAATGAACATCAGAGTATAAAGGTCACCATATTCAGTTCACGAGAAGTGTATAAAGGTCAATCAAGAATCAACTAAGTATGAGATCCGCATGTATCGTAGTCTCATAGAGAAAGGGGATACGTTCTAAGATGCGGCACAAACACATCTAAAGTAAGAAACAATAACATGAATACTGTTCAGCAAATTTCGTGCACATCTAAGGGCATTGCAATATAGGTCATACAAAAAGGCAATGATTTGTAGTACAGAGCAGAAAGAAACACGTCTTCTCACATAAAAAGAGCAATAAAACAAAGAATAATACATAATCACCATCATTTTAAACCGTGATCAGCAGAATTACAGAGATGGCGAGTTTGACCTACTTACCTATATAAAGTAGACGATTTGGATTGTGTTTCATTTAAATGAGTCAAGCTTAAACTTAACAAAATCCGAAACAGACTAATTGGGTTGATCACGCTTCATCCCAGCCTGATCTATAGGTTCAACAACCCGGGCTATGAGTCGGTCAGAATGGATTGATAGTCATACTCATGAGTCTTGTTATGTTAATAGGAAGTTTCTCATTCGGAGAAGTGGAAGAGCTTTTACTAGAAGTCTAGAAATGTGGGCAGTCATTTTCTATCGCCATCCGCTTTGGGATAACTATACCATTTATTAAACCATATTTGGTTATCACTTTAACTTTAGGATGTAAATTATGAAAATGCCTTTTGAACTAGAGCAATGAGCTTTGTTTAATGCTAGCATTCAATGAACTTACTGTATGGAGAATTGTATTTCCCCTCAAACCTCAGAAACATTATTGGGAAGGGTAGTATGTTTCCCCTCAAATCTTATGGCTCATATCGGATGTATTTGTGCTACAAACAATCAGTTCTGTAAGCCTTTTATTAATTTCGTAAGTTAATTTTAAGTTCATCCAGGATGGGGAAAGATTAAGTACCAAAAAATTGGGTTAGATAAATGCCAACGATTCTTCAAACAATAGATAACATTTTGGTGTATTTGGTGACTATGTTGGAAGTCCATAATGATGCAAAGGAAAGGAAGGTTGCTAGAAACTGATTTGTTTTGATCATTTCTTCTATTTGCATTAGTATTGTTTCTTTACTTCTAACTTGTCTCCTTCATTTTTAAATCATGTTCTTATTTCAATTCTTGTCTAAGAACTTCTTACTCTGTAGAATGGGAGAGACACAGTTTGGCCACATGATCCTCACATAGGATGGAGTTACTGCATCACAATCCCAGCGTGGGTTGTCCTTTCGAAATCTAGAGACTCGGACCCTATTGTGGTATGTACTGATATCTCAACTGTTTATCTTTACAAAGGGTGACATGATGCTTCTAGCAGTACACAGTAGATTGACAAAGAGTTTTTCGCATGTGTTCTTAGTTAGTCATTCATAACTATTTCATCTAAATTTCCAAAACTGCTGATCTTATTAATAGGACATAGTTCCAAGTTTGGTTGAATTTATTGTGCTGTCTGAACTCTAAATACATGTAAAATATGTTCTTAGTTTCTGCTTTGATTAAAGGAATTGTGAGGAACGGAGTCTTTGATGGAAAAGGTCAACCATATTTCTGAGCTAGATGAGAAGAAAATAGAACATAGGCTTGGGTGAATTGTGATCTGAGATTAGTAACTTAAACGAAGATAGACGATGTTTTATATGGAATAGTTACTTATTGTGGGTATATGTGCTAAAATGGGTGGGTTGGGTGCTTATTAGCATATTAGCATTTCTAAATAAGCTTTTGTGAAAACAACTAATCTATATTAGCATATTAGCATTTCAAAACAGGCCATAAGGGCTGTTTGCAGGCCAAGATGGGGTCCACTAAATAAGCTCAGGAGTCCATGGTACCCATTGATCCCATAAGCCTGTCTGATGAGCTTCTCAGAAAGCTAAAGAGCATATGGTGGGGCCCATAGTTGAGCTTAATAGGTGCTTGTGAAATGGGACAGATGATGTGAAACACTTGGTGCAGGGCATGAATGGGTCAAACAAGCTGAATTGAGCACTCAAATAAGCCAGAAATAAAAATGCTAAAAATAAGCTGATGATGAATTTCAATAGTTAAACTAACAAATATTAATCCCTAAAAAGTTCAAAGCCTAATACTACTCACAAAAATCATGAAAAATCTTTGAACATTTGTAAAAACTGTCCTCTAATGCAATTTTGACTTTTTTCAAGAACATTAAAGGTTGACTTATATGGATTTTGATTGCATCTAATGAACTGAAAATGATATTTTAGGCTAAGATAAGATTAAATTAAGCTAAAGCAACTACTTTTAAAACTATATGAATGATTTGGGTCCTAAAAATTCTATCAGTGAACCAACACTAAGGTGACAAAGAGATGTTTGACTTTTTATGAACAAGTAATGAAATCTAAGGACTTATATTACCTAATAGGGCCTGTGGTAACTTGTGTAAACAACAAACAACAACACAAACAGTCAGTAGGCCAGGTAGATCACCAATTCCAAACACCCCTTAAAATGCAAAATTACACTACAAATCTAAGTTTTTAGCTTAGGTCTACTGGATTTATGGTTGAAACAAATTATAAGACTAAAGTTAAAACAAATTAGGCAGTTAGAATGAAAACCAAAGCAACAATGGATTTTAGAGAACAAATATGCAAAGTAAATCAAGATTTAAACTAACATATACCTAAAGATCACAAATCAACAGAGATGAGTACAAATCATGAACACCAAATATTTCAAATTGAAATATTTCAGCCCGAAAACTAAATTCATTCTACTTATATAATGACAAAGAAAAAGCCATTAGAAAACCTTACCTGATTAATTAAGAAGATAGTGCAGTCCAACGGATTCGTAATGATAAACTAGCAAGCTCAAGGACCCTGCAAACAGAATCATATAACCATATTAGCATTTCTAAATGTTCGTATATATTTCATGATGAAAATGAAATACTTAAAATCAAATAATAAGTTCTTTTGGAGTCTTTTGCAGAATCCACTTTTTTCAAGAACTAACACGAAACGACCCATTTATAATAGAACAAACTGCTTATACCAAATTCTGATTAACTCAGCAAAAACAAACAAACTAGGCACCCAACTTGCAGACCAAAGATAAGCAATCCAATAAGCACTTAGAACAAAGTTAAGCACAAATAAAGATAAGCAAGAAAACAATTAATTCACCAAGTTTTAGCTAGTTTTGACTTATTATGAACTTATTATCATAGCTGATATATCAGCTATTTGGATAACTTTTTATGAGCAGACTTGCAAAAAGGGGGTGACAGGCTAGTTTTGAACCAAAAACTAAGCTACCCATTGACTTCAAAATAATCTATAAACTATTTAATTGTATTATCCTATAATCAAAGACCTAATAAAACCATTTTACTACTGACTCATACTTATGAAAAACACTTAAATGACTGATTTAATCTCAATTTTAACAACTAAACACAACTAATCCTAGAGTAAAAAACGATTACACGGACCTATAAAACACAAGAAAAAAAGAAAATGAGCTCATGAACTCCAATAGGTGAACAGATACTGATTGTTATTGAGCGTCTTGGAGTTCAGTTTCTATACGAAGCCAACGAGGTTCCTGGTTCACATCATCCATTATTGGAAGATTACAAGGCATGCATTGGGTATAAGAGTCAACATCATCTCTATTTACATTGGTCCCCATGTCATATATATCCCTAGGCTTGGTCATAATAACATGTGACCATCCAACATCTTTCAAATCCTGTATATAGAACACTTGTCTTGCTTGAGTAGAAATTATAAAAGGATCATCTTTGAAATTTTCACCGGTGTGTACGAGTGGCCTACAAAAATTCACAAGAGGAAACCCATATTTATCTTTCTTTAGCCCTCTATAAAGTCTATTGTCGACCCAATCACAATGGAAAAGCACAATTTTGTATCCACGATAATATTCAAGCTCAATAATGTTCGTAAGTTTTCCATAATAATTTCCTCCTTCAACTTCCACAATGACTCCTGAATTTTGGGTCTTCTTAAACTCTTCACGCCGCCTTGTGAGAAATCTATAACCATTAGTGATGAAGCCTTTATATTGTTTAGCAACAGTATTCGGACCAATAGCAAGAGATAACACTTCTTCATCTACATTATCCTTTTGTAAGTGAGAAACCTACCATTATTTAACATCACTATTAGTTAATGCACCTCGGAGATGAGGAAACTCATGTAACAACCAATAGATTTGTAACCTGGTTTTTTAGCCACCATGGAAATTCCTCAACCATCAATTTCTCTATTGTTTTTGAGTCCATGGGTTTATCCCTAAGAGCTTGTTTTTCACCCAAAAAATAACTACAAGAAACATATTATAATCTTAGACTTTATCAAATCAATATTTCTTACTAGATATAATAAATATATGCTAAAAGGAAATACTTACTCGCGGAAAGGTTGAATTTTACTATGGTTTAGTAACACATAACGATGTGCTTGAGCTAAAGACTTTCCATCAAGCTCAAGAATCTCAACCTTACCTAACTTACGACCACCTGAATTGAACATGTACATCTCTTTTCCGACAACATTCTCATCATTTCTAAGGGGGCGATTAAAGGGAGTCTCAACACCTTCAAAATACCTTGAACAAAAAGTAAGACACTCTTCCTTGATATATCCTTCTGCAATTGATCCCTCTGGTTGAGCCTTATTACGAACATATGACTTCAACCGCATCAAGTACCTTTCAATTAAAAAAAATGGCCAATAAAATCACAATGTAAAAAGAAAATATGCATAACTTAATGGTACGAAAGAGAGTACCGTTCAACCGGATACATCCATCTGTAATGAATGGGTCCACCAAGCTTCGTCTCTGATATCAAATGGATATTCAAGTGGACCATGACTGTGAAAAAACTAGGAGGGAATAATTGCTCCAACTCGCACAATGTCCGCACAAGTTGATACTCCATTTTGTCTAATTCACTAAGATCAAGAACTTTTGCACATAACCCTTTGAAAAAGAAGCAATAATCAGTCACTGCTTTAACTACACGAGATTGTGTTCTTGATCACGGATGCCCGTAAAGCAATGGGCAAAACATCTTGCATTAAGATGTGCCCATCATGACTCTTAAGATTGGAAATTTTATGATCTTTCAACCTTACACCCTTCGAAATATTGGATGCATACCCATCAGGAACTTTGAGATCTTTTAACAATTGCAAAAAGTTGGACTTCTCTACACTAGACATCGTATAACATGCTGGGGGTAAGTACCGCTTTCCATTAGGAAGATTTATAAGGTGAAGGTCATGTCTAATTCCCATTTCCTCGAGATCCCTGCGGGTGTTTTCGTTGTCTTTAGTCTTTCCATCCAAATCTAATAAGGTCCCAAGAATATTGTCACACACATTCTTTTCGATATGCATCACATCTAAGTTATGTCTATGTAAATTGTGCTCCCAATACTCTAAATCAAAGAACACACTTTTCTTTTTCCATAATTGGTTCTCACCGTCGATATCTTCTTCAATGGTAATATTTGTACTCTCAAATGCACCTTGGTTGTCATATGTTCCCTCTGTTGTGTGAGTACTTGTTGAACCAACATCATCCCTCGTCCTTTTCTTAGACTTTCCATATTTAAATCTTACTCCGCTTAATTGTTTCAAAACATCTAATCCTGTTAGTGGAGTTGGCGGACCCTCATTCTCTATTGTACCATCAAAACGTTCCTATTGAAATCGATAACCATGATTCGGCTCTAACCATCTTCGATGTCCCACGTAGCAAATTTTTTTTCCATGTTTTAACCACCTAAAGTGAGTGGAGCTCACACAAACTGGACATGCCACACGACCCTTGGTGCTCCAACCAGATAAATTTGCATATGCAGGAAAATCATTGATAGTCCACAAAAGGGAAGCCTTTAGTTTGAAATGTTCCTTAGAAAAAGCATCATATGCATCAACACCCTTCTATAATGATTGGAGCTCTTTTATTAAAGGTTTTAGATATACGTCAATATCATTGCCAGGACCTTTCTCCCCAGGAATAATAGATGAAAGAATAAATGATTGTTGTTTCATGCATATCCAAGGAGGTAAATTGTAAGGAATCAATAACACTGGCCATGTGCTACGTGATGTACTCATTGTACGAAACGGATTAAAACCATCACTAGCCAGGCCAAGCCTCACACTCCGAGGATCTGAGGCAAACCTTGAATATCGATCATTAAATGCGCTCCAGGCAAGACCATCTACGGGGTGCCGCAATTTTCCATCTTTTGTTCTACCAATATCATGCCACCTCATGTCCTTTGCTGTTTTCCCGGACATGTACAACCTTTTAAGTCTCAGAATTAAAGGAAAATAACGTAAAACTTTTGCCGGCTTATTGGATTTGCGTGATTTTGAACTTCCAGTCACTTCATCGCCTTTATATCGTGAAGCTTTGCAAATATGACAAGATTGTTGACCCACCCTGTCACCCCAATAAAGCATACAATCATTAGGGCACGCATGGATTTTTTCGTAACCTAGACCCAAATCTTTAGTAAACTTTTTGGCTTCATTTGTAGATGATGGTAATGCTGTAAGATGTGGAAATGCATCCCTCAAAAGTTCTAGTATCATGCCAAAAGTCTTATTAGATATTCCACCAATACATTTAATGTGATATAAATGTAAAGTGAAGGACAAATTTGAGTACTTGCAACCAGAGTACAATTCTTTGTCACATTCTTCTAACAACTTCTTATATGTAACACCCTCATCACCATGATCACCACTTTCGGAGGATTCTCCAGTATCTCCTTCCATCATTGTATCTCCTACTTGTGTGTTATCCGAAGGCAAAGAATTAATACCTAAGGCATCACGAACCAAACCTCTTATGTCCTCTTGACCAACAGAAGTTTCCTCAACATTAACATTACTAGATTCAGATGGTGCTAAAGACATAGTATGTGATTGGTTCCAAACGGTCAACTAAATTGACCAGGTGATGGTCAACCAAGTCAAACGTCTAAAACCAATCTCCGTGGAAGTATAGGGGTTTCCCCGGGTCGTTATGTCCCAACGAGGTGTGATGGTAATCGAAACGGGTTTGTGATCGGGTGAATTTGAACGGGAAATGGTATATAAAGGTTTGAATGATTACACTAAGGAAATACGAATGAGAACGATTTAAACAAACTGTATTAACAATAACATGAAACCCAATTAACCTAAAACGTAATCTAAGAATTTAAAATTAGAGTTTGCTTAAAGATAAGCAGAAAAATAAGCCAAAAGGGCTTAAATAGAAGCTATCACTTTTTTTTTTTTTTTTTTTTTTGGTTTTTCTTTATTTTACAAACTACTTTTACTAACGTAATCTACATTTAAAAACGTAAAAGTTATTTAAATAAAACGCGAGTGTGCGAAATACAACGTGAATTCCGTCCAATACAACTCCCACGGATGTGAAAATTATATTTTTGGAATCCTAAAAATAAAAGAAAATTATTGGAAAATTAAAATTATTTTTACACCTATTTAATTAATTATTAATAATTAAAAACTATTTTTAACTATTTAATAATACACTAAAAATTAAGAAAATATAAAATAAACCTAGAAAAATGAAATTATAACTTTGAAAAATCTAAAATATTATAAAACTAATTTTAAAACAGAAAATATATTTATTACACTATTTATCTATTTATTATTAATTATTTACTATTTAATAATTACTAAAACTATTTTTGATTTATTATAAATACTAAAAAGGCAAAGAAAAATCTGAAAATTTTTATAAAAATAACTTATACTATCAGTATACTAGTGTACTATATAAAAAAGAAAGGAAACATAAAACACTAAGTTACTAGTAGCCCAGATGGTGCACCCCTTTGGTCTGGTGTTGACCAGGTCAACCCAAGAGGTCACAGGTTTGACCCTGGCTTGTGACCATTTTGCAAATCTTTTTTATTTTTCGATTTTTCTTTTACACAAACACTTAACTTCTGTAAATAAGTAATTTTAATAAAAACAAACTTTTTAGATTTGCAAATTAAGCAATGTGCAGGGCTTATTACCCAATCAGTTAAGCTTATTTAAGCTTACTTGGGATTATGTGATGAAACAAGCTACAAAGAGGCTACAGCTACTGGACCTGAGCTGGAATAAGCTAGACACCAAAGAATTTGAGTTGGAATAAGCTTGAAACAGACAAATAAGAACAATGGATAAGCAACAATAAGCCTGATAAGCAAATCCAAACCACTAACCCACACAGGCCTAATCAATGAACTAGCAGGCCAACTCAAGCTTAGCAAATAAGCTTTAAGGCCAAAAATAAGCACTGAACAAGCAAGTTTAGCTTATTAGCTTTCCAAAAAGCTAAAACTCATAGGATGGGGCCCACTATTAAGCCAGGAAATGGTCAATGAAAATGGGGCATCCAGGCTGAGCTGTGGTGCAGGGCATTCCCTTGCCCTGCAGCCCTGCTTGAGCTATGGAAAAAGCAACCATAAAAAATCACAAAATTAAGGACTTAATGGGAATCTAAAGCTTAGCTGGGAGTCTAAAACATGTAAAAAGAACAGCCCTTAAATCCAAATACAAAATTCATAAAAAAATCATGCCATATTGGGAATTCTGCACAAAGGGTCAAATTGACTTTTTCAGTTTGAGAGTTAGTTTGACTTTGATGAGATTGGAACTTCATTTAATGACTGTTAATGTAATATTAAACTAATATTAGACTAGATTAAGCTCAAGCAACTACTTTTGAATTGAAATGATTAGATTTAGAGTCTCAAAAACTAACAGTGATCTAAAACAAGAATTTAAAATTGATTTCTAACTTTCTTGCAAATGAGGACTACATTTTATGACTAAAAGGTATTACTTAAACCTAATATGACCAAAATCAACTCATCAAACACACTAGAACACAAGAGTGACAGAAAATCCAAACACCCCTTTTAATGGCAGTTTTCACTGTCACTTGTTGATTTAAGACATGATATTCATTATTGTTGATCAAACTAAGGTATTAAACAATAGTAAAGTGCAAATGGGGAGTAATACACTACTTTGAACAACAAATACCAAGAAACACATACCTAACTAATTATTTGTAGAATGAGACAGTTACATTACCAATCTAAGCTTAAGCAATCAAACAAGCTCACAATTACTCAACTACAATTAAACTATGATCAATCAGAAGAAAATGAACAATAATTAACAAAACAAAACAGCACTTAACCTACTACTTATAAAACTCAGATTTAAACTAGAAATTGTGCAATGAGACTTACAAATTTCAACCCCCTAACTGAAATAGGGTGAATCCCAACCCAAGCCTATCTTTAGATAGACTTAATCCAATCTACAACAACCCTGATCCAGTGCTGAGTAAACCAAATCCCATTAACCCTGCTCCATTGACTTTTGTTGACTATTTTGGACTTTTTAGCATTAGAGAATAAATCAGTGACATTGAGATAACTAACTCACCAATAGCTATAAAAATCTAAGAAAAGCTATATTAACAAGATTCAGGCTTGTGGCATCTTATGGAATTTAATCCATCATTCATGAATTTTAAACTTGAAAAGGAAATTCAACTGTGAAGGTTCATGGATAAAAAAAACTGAATTGCACTGAATTGAAAATGATTATATTAATAAACCAGAAGATTACAAAGCTTAATTGTGAAAGTTTACATAACTTTAAACTAAAATTGATCCTACATTAAACTAAAAACTAAAAACTAGCTAACTCCTTCCCCAGCTTCCTTCCTTTCTCTTTTATACTGACTTTTAGGGTTTTATGAACCCACTAAGCTTTTCCACATCCATTTTGGACCCTTAGATTAGTAGCCTTCATCTTGGTCGTTGAAATCATCTTGCCGGGAAAATGGATTTAAGCAAGTTGGGGAGGTATTGACTTGGCAGGGGTGGTTTGGATTGTTGTGGTGGAAAGTTAGTGTAGGTGGAGTGTTGGCAGAGGAGGGGGGATGGAAGTGTGATGATTGTGTTTGGTTTTGCAGGTCTGTAGCAGGGGTAGGGGATGAGGTGGAGGTCAAAGTCTTTGACCTGGGTGAATATTAAAACGGGGAAGGAGTAATTGGTGGTGGGCTTGGGTTGGTTGTTTATGTGTGGGCTTGGGTAGTTAATTGGGTGGGTTTGGTTTTGTAACATGGGTTTAGTTTGTTTATTTTCAATTTTAAAGACCATAAGGACCATTCATGTAATTTGCCGAAAATCCAAGGGTTGAAAATGCAATTTTGCCAAAGTTGTCACAAGGATCATTTCTGCCAGTTTGCAACTTCACAAGGCCTTTTGAAGTTTATTTTCCAAATTTGAATTATCCGGGGGCCAAAACTGCAAAGTTTCAAAGTAGAGGGACTATTTTTGCCATTTTCTAAAAATTGAACTCCAAGGACTGTTTGTGATAAATTGTGATTTCCCAATGACCAATAATGATTTTACTTCCAAAAATTTCCCAACAGGGACCAAATCTGCCAATTTATGAAGTTTAGGGACCAATCTTGTAATTTCTCAAAACTTTTCCAATTTTTCACCAAAGGACTAAATATGACAACTTATGATTTCAAAAGGACCTTTGGTGACTTTTCTTTTAAAATAAGTGCTCAGGGACTATTTTTGCTAATTTTTGAAAGTTGGGGGACTGAAACTGCCAATTTTGCAAACTTTGTACGTTTTTCATCTGTTTTTACTCATTTTGCATCTGAAACATATAAAACACAGTTCCTGGGATATTTTCAGTATTTTGATGCATTATTGAGTGTTTTTGAATGTTTTGCAGTTCAGATTTGACCAAAAATGATGAGTGTTTGAGCACTCATCAATCCCCCACACTAAAATATTGCTAGTCCCTAGCAATAAACTGTTTTGAAAACTTAATGGATTTTAATCTCTTTACCAAAAGCCATTACTTCTGGAGTAGCCAAATGTTTCAGTTCAAGTAAGAACTATGGTCCACCTGATAACCATGTGATTTTGAGCAAACCACCAGCTGTAAACGGATTTGATTTGTCTTTACCAGAAGCCGTTTGCTTCTGGACTAACCTAATCTTGATGGAATAGTCAACATCTTGGTGAGGTGATTACCAATTATGGTTTTCCACTGCCTTTACCACAAGCCATAATCTTGCGGGCTAGCCAACTCTTTCACTTTTTAGGATATGGCGAGTTGAGATACCATACAATTTTGGGCAAATTGCAAGCCATCTACGGATTTGATATATCTTTACCAAGAGCCGTTTTCTCCTGGATTAGGCAATTCTTTTGTCGTTTAGACAAGGCGGACTGATAACCACAAAAAATTTTGAACTTAAGTGAAAAAAATTTAAAATTTTTGCCAAAAACGGGGGTACTAGATAGTAAAATGTGATAAAATTCGCTAGAATACCCCCCCCCCCCCCCCACACTTAGAATGAATATTGTCCTCAATATTCAAAGTCCCGGCTATTATGCCGACTCTTTGAACGTAAAAGGGCAACATTACAAGCTAAATGTGAAAATACTATTTTTCACTTTGTTTTATTGATATATATACATGGTAACACAGCAGGGGCACTCCCCCACACTTAGGGTGAAAACCCTATAAGCATGCTACTGTTTTTGTTTACCGAGTCGCTAGCTTGACTCGACCCCGAATTCATTTGTTCTTGGGGAAGCATGATGTGGAAGAAACAATCTCCATCGGACTTTCATTCAAGATGTTTGGACAAACATTTGAAGCACGTGAAAGTTCCACACCGATGAGATATAATCTCGGCTCAAGATAATGGTAAATGAAAATGTCGGGATCAAAGATGGTATCTTTATTCCCGAAGGAGTGAAGAAGAGAAGTCACCCGGTAGGTGAAGAAAAGGAAGAAAATCATGATGAAAATCATGATTAGATCTTCTTCCTCGAGAGCGGGCTCATTAGCCTGAATTTGGATTTCAAAGGTTAAGCTCAAAAACATCCCGGGAGGGTGGGTGGGAATTTGCAAATCCTCATGATTGAGTGCATCTCCCCCCGGGCTATCAAACTCCGGAGGAGTCATGATATGATGAGTGAGTTCACCGGAGAACTCCTCATGAAGAGAATTATTCACGTGGTGTGAATTTGAGAACTCTTGTTCCATTGTGGACTCGTCACAATCCTCATTCTGAATACCAAAGATTGGATTATCAGAAATCATAGTGAATTCAGATTTGAATTCAAACAGAGGATTGGTGAAAGTCGCATTAAATGTTTCGGGAACAAGGTGATTAATATTCTCTCTTGGACTGTTGGGATAAGAAGTGAGTGACGGATCATGATATAAGAGACTTTCAATTTCTCCAAGATCGGCTTCAAAGTCAATGAGATCATCGTTACTTCCCGTTGGAAGTGGATTGATGTGAGAGAGTTCATCGGCGAACTCCTCAATAAGATGATCAACATCAGAATGTGGAACTGATGCCTCAACATATTCGATGTCTCCATAAGATGTACAATCATCATTAAAATCGGAGAAAGTCTCAAAATGATCTTTTGGATTTTCAGGAGGGAAAGGTAAATCACACACATGATGAAAAGTTCCATGTGACTCTCTTGGGATTGGGACAAGGTTCTCAACACTAGACTTTATGAATTCGTCCGATTCCTTTTCAGGAACAGTGCTAAGATGCTCATCCCCCATATTCAGAGAGTGAGTGTGAACTTCGGGTGTGATATCTGTAGACTGAGGGAGTTGAGAGGAGCTAGCATTAATGGATTGTACAAATTCCATTTGATCTTCTGCTAGTAATTTCTCCGTCACATTATTTTCTCCCTGATTTTCAATGGAAGGAATCACAACTGATGAATCTGATGAATCTTTTTGAATAATGACAGTTAAATGTTGTCATTTTTTTCTTTTCTGTAAAAAAGTGTCACTAAAATATAAGCAAATTAACAATCACGTATTGCCAAAAATAATAGAGTAATCTAATTACAAAATTGTGGAATTGTTATGTCTTCTTCTCTTCATCCTTATAGTCAACTAAACAAGATTATCTCGACAACTCATTTTATTATGTAATCCCAAACAATTAGCCAAAAAGACAAATGTTTAAAGATAACATTCCAAACCATTAACTAGATTATCATAATGTGGTTGAACTTTTAATTAGTATTACTTAACTAGTAGTATATTACATATAGAGGCTGAGACTACGAGGTTTTAAACAATGTTAATGGCGAGGTTAGTTATTGATAATGATCACGCTGACATCGTTGGTTATTAACTAATCAAACTTGGTATGTTGAAATTTCTTTGAAAAACGATCTGTGATCTTGCTACGCGTCACCAACAACGGTCACTATACGATTACCAAACGTCTAAATATGAAATACGATGGTGATGACATTGATGTGACTTGCATCTTGATAGTCTAGCTTTATCATCAATAGGCTTGTTAGTACCTTAAGGATGTCATTCGTTGTCTAGCTTAGTATGTTCTATGGTTAAATCTTATTTCAATTGATAAACTTTTTTCCATAAATACGCATAACCTAAAATCTCACATTCTTTCTATGAACTTTACACTTCAATGGTATTGTGTATACTTATAACTATGAATAAACAAGTCACATCGCTCGTGAGCTATTCCAGATCGACGCGGTAAAAACTCAAAACGGGCCAAACTGAATGAGCTTGAGTCCAAGTTCGAGCCTAGTTTGGAGCTTGGTTAATAAAAGAGCTTGAGCCGGAGCTTCATACTCAAAGTTGATTAGGTTCACGAGAACGAGAAATATTCAAGTATATATATTACACACACGTAGAACAATATATAAACGAGTTCAAACTAAATAAACGAATTGAAGCTTAGTGTGCTTAACAAGTCGAGCTTGAGTCAAGAAGCTTTTCTTTATCGTTTAAGCTCATCATAAAAGATAAGTCGAGCTCGAGCTCAGACAGCATAAGGCTTGCAAACGAGCTCCATGAAAACTCGAACTAAGCTCGACACGTTTCCCACCAAATATTTAATCTATAAATTTCATGTCACTCATGTGTTATCATGAACATGGTTATAAATAGTGCGAGGCATTGTGGCATTACCAAGCCTCATGTCTTAGCTGCCAAGGCGAAGCTTTTCTAAGATGTGACATAAGGCGTCACAACATATAAAAATATAAAAGTAAAAAGTAAAGTAACTCACAATACCGTCTTCCACGGGTTATAGGTCCCAATAACGTCTTCCACCGTGTATGGGGGAGGTTGAGACGTAGATAGCCTTACCCCTACCTAAGGTAGAGAGGCTGCTTCCGGTTCTACCAAAGGTAGAAAAGGACCTCCGGCTTTGCAAGGGGTGAGGATCGAACCCTTGACCTCTATCTCCAGAGGCAAGGGTGTTAACCACTTGATTCAACCTAACTCTTTACAACATATAAAAATATGTATATATTTATATCATATTTCATATATATTACGTCTACAGAAAGACGTAATATAAGGCGGCATAAGATGTGGCGTAACGACATGACCAAGACTCATACCTTTGAATGGCTTTTGCGAGCCCTTTGCGCGCTTTTTTTTAAATATGATCATGAACAATGTTTATAAACAATGAGCTGCCAACGTTTTGACAAATGGCAAAGGTGGGCTCTCATATATTTTACGAATACTTTTGCTTTTTGTACACCCAATCCTCGTGGTTTTGGACGACAAAATTTAATTTCTATCTTCACTAATTTAAAATTCATAATACATATTTAATTAGAGGATAATGTGGTTAAAATAACCCAAAAAGCGCACTCAATGGTATTTTAAGTCACGTTTAGTGGACATCATGATGAAAATGATGGGTGGGTACAACTTAGTTTTCATTTAAGTCATCTTAGCTCATAGCTATGTTGTATAATTAATACATACTTATTTTTTTCAACAAGTACATTTATGTAAAAGCTAGTGATCTATCTAGGTGTCTTGAATGACAGATCCGTAACTAATAATTATCCGGTTCATTCATTGAAAATAAAAAGATTTTGTATCACAAAATTTTGAACGAGGCGTATTTCACCAAAATTGGTGTGGTTTACGGTCAACCTAAGGGTGTAATCGAGTCAAGCCGTGCTCGAACTTGAAAGAGCTTGAGCTTAGTTTGATAGCTTGACGAGCTTTAATCATCCAGACTTGAGCTCGGCTCGAAAAGCTTGAATTCATATATAAACATTAAATTTGATAGTCAAACTCTTAAATAAATTCAAGAAAATACGCGATGAACTCGAGAGGAAAGAATTTATACAAAACATTTGGGAGAATTAAAATTTAAATAATCCTCCTACAAATATTTAATTATTATAACAATATTCATGTTATTTTTAAGTTGTTTATATAAATATGTATACTAAAAATATATATGTTCTTGAAAGCTTGAAAAGCTCGATAAAAGCTCGAGCTTGAGCTATTAAAAGCTTGAGCTTGGCTCGTTATGTGTCTCGAGCTTATTTATTAAGTTCAGGCTTGGGCTTGAGCTCGATAAAAGCTTGACACGATCGAGTCAAGCTCAAACTCGAGCTCGAGTTACTTGATAAAAGCTTAGCTTGTTTGCACAACCTCGAAAACCCTCCTTTGGTCGACCCCTCAGTGTATTAGTGAACAAAGTACAAGAATTATTTTGTCATATACACTTAAAAAAAAATGTTATACGTATACAATATAGACTGAACTGCTTTTTTGGTCCTTGTGGTTTGCAGCGGATTCCACTTTTGGTCCAATTTTTTTTAAAAAAAATGATTTTAGTCCAAAAGCAATAGAGTTATACTTATACAATATACACGATGAATAGTCATGTCAATAAAGATGGTATGGGATGAGTTAGGTTTAAAAAGGAAAAACAAGAGGATCGACCGCAAGGAAAACTATTACTATACATGGAATTATGTCTCAAAATGGTCTATTGCCTGAAGAAATGCAAATGACTTTGGTCGAGCTAAATTTGCAAAGGTGTAAAAACGAAGTTTCTCCTTAACGTTTAAACCTCTTCCTTTATCACGTCTTTTCCTTATTTATCAGCTCTACGACCCTATAATAACATTGCTAGACGTAATAAGCACATCTGATATTGCTTTGAATTAAACATATACGCTTACACAAAAGCGAAAGAGAAAAAAAGATTTAACCCTCACATACCAAAGCTTGATTCTACAATTCTTGGAGCCACATATTTGTATTACTTAAACTAATAAACTTTTCTTTTTCAATTAACAAAAGTTTTGGTCATCATTAATGCTAGCGTAGCAAGAATAGTTAAATGTCCCATTGCTTATACCATATTTTTTGTTCTTTCTCAATAGATTGTGACCTCACTAAAATTATTTTGTATAAACTAGACATGTTTTGTTTTAATCTAACTTTTTGTGAACATAAAACACATAAACTAAAATTATTTGAAATTGTTGGCAGTGGGGGCGTTTGTGGATGTCAACAACCTTCCCTAAACATGTCAATCAAAACAAAAAGTTGCCCCCACACTCATCTCAAAAGCCATTTAGACCAATAGGCTAATTGATAATGACACCCGTATATAGTAGTTATAAACTTATAATAAGAATACTATGAATACAAATCTTTATATTAAGTAAGTTTTGATTGACAGGATTATTGTTTGATACATAAGTATAAAACTTAATATATACGTTTTACAAGTTGTGAAACCAAAAATGAAAGGCTTTCAGAAAGGGTGAGCGCACAGGCAGGCTTGTGCGCACAATGTCACGTGTCAGCTTGACGTTTAACCTTAACGACGAAATGGGACACTTGTCCCTTTACTTTGGGTTGATGGTGTGACTATCTGCATCACATCTCCCCGTACCCTGTGCCGGCGAGATTTTGTAGTTTTAGTTGTGGTAAGGATTTTGGTTCCTCACAAGAGGTCAAGGGTTCTATACTTGATAGAAATATTTTAATTTGTAATGACGAAATATGGCTAACAATCCGAATGTTGGTTATTTATGGTTTCTCAGATCAGGGTAAAGATAATCAATTAGGTACCGGATATTCACTTGAAATCGTGGTATCACTTTCCAATAGAAACTATTCGACCATATGCCTGGGTTACACTAATATCTCTATGGGATAAGACCAAGTGAAGTTCTTGTTTTTAGACAGAAATCAAGAACCAGATTCGTATTTAGTGTTAAGGGTTTTTGTTCTGTATATGGCTAACAATCCGGATATCGTATATAATATACATAGCAAATGATATATACTATGGTAGTGGTTTTATCATGGTGCTTACTTATTTATTGATTAACTACATTAGTTTAGAGTTCATTGCCACATAAAATGTTATAATTTACCGACCTTAGGTTTTTTAAACATGGTTTATTGAAGTCGCCATCATAATAGAATATAAAATGCTAACCCCGTGAAAAAGGGAAAAAAGCAACCTTAAAATATGTGTTAAGAAGATTCATATTAAAACACCAATAAGTTCTTTTATTGTATGTGTCTTCGGACCATTTCCAAATATACAAAACTATAGTAAACTCAAAACTTATATAGACTGAAGATAGTTTTAAAGAAATGTTTGATGATTCTTGAGATAAAATATATAAACGTGATGTCATAAGACATAGCAATTGATACCTTTAAGTGTTAGTTACGTGATAAGTATTTGTCAACATTGACTAAGCAGAATCTTTTAGCTAATATTGTTTGATTGTTTAGTTTTAGTAATCATTCAACCTTATATATAAACCTTGAAGTCCTCACATTTTAGCACCATTTGAAATCCTCCCATCTCTTTCAAATTATAATGGAGAATCATGAGCTTCACCCTACATTTTCTTCTTATTTTCAGCAACCAACAAAAGAGTCCCAAACTTATTCCATATTCGACGTTCCAAACGCTCTAGAGGGGCCCACCCATGACAGTTCAAGACCATCTTTGGGTTCATTCACTAACACGTCAAGTTCATTTCCAAACTTGAGTATGTTTGTGAACGAACCCAAACTTGTAGCCAATCTGCAACAAGTAACAGATTGGCTCAAGTTCCAACAAACCTCACCAAGCAACATTGGTGAACATCATTGGTTGAGCACTCGAGCTCAGCCAATGAAATATACAGGGAGACAAGCCGCGAATACAACATTCGTGAGGAACCAGATTTGTTCTCCAAGGAAGATATTTAGAGGAGTGAGACAAAGGCATTGGGGAAAATGGGTAGCCGAAATCAGGTTACCAAAAAACAGGACACGGGTATGGCTTGGGACATTTCATACAGCAGAAGAAGCTGCTTTTGCATATGATACAGCCGCGTATATGCTAAGAGGCGATAATGCACACTTAAACTTCCCACATATGAAGAACAAACTAAAAGCTAACTCGAAAAAAGGGAACATTGTAGCTTTGCTTGAAGCAAAGATGCAAACAGTCTCTAAAGAAGTGGCAAACACCAAGGCTAATGATTTAGTACCACCATTGGTAGATGTTAAATTGTCGGAAACCGAAACTATTGGAGGTGGGCTTGAGGTGAACGCGGTGATAGGGCCGGATATTGGAGAGGGAGTTCAGCTAAGTAGAATGCCATCTTTGGACATGGATTTAATATGGGATGCACTTCTTGTTTCTGATGCATAGTTACATCTAATATGATGTTTTTTGATATTCATAGCTCAAAATGTTGCATAAAAATTTGAATGAGCGAATATAATTTAATAAGTTAAGATGATACATTAATTAAGAACACAAATGATAGAATGGCGATCGAACTAGTTCATTTTTTTTTTTTTTTTTTTTTTTTTTTTTTTTTTTTTTTTTTAAGTAGCATAAGTTATTAAATTGGAAAGATATGTGAAGCTACCATGTTATCTACTACGTATGAGGTAGATAAGTTGACTAAATGGCTATTATTGTCATGTAACAAGTTGTTGTAAAATAGTAAAAGGGTAGTATTTTTTCGTCTCATATCTCGTATTTTGTTGATTTATATCGTATTCTATATTTCTATTTCTATGTGATCGATTTATTGAAAGAAAACATGATTCTTTTTAATAAAGAGAAGTCAAAAAATAAAAATAAATCAAAATTAATACTACATTAATTATTAATTAAAGAACATCAAATACTCCCGCGAAAAAGAATGTTAAAAAAATTATAATATTTGTAATAAATGTAGATTAAAGTCAATGAAATGTCATTTTAAGCCATATAATTAATGCAATTAATAAAAGGGTTTTTCTAATGTGTGCCCTGGGGGCACACGTTAAGAACACCAAAAGGACAATGGGACCCACGAAAAGTACATCCGGACCCACACCTTTTATCTGAAAAGTGTACTTTTCTGTGGGTCCGGATGTACTTTTTCGTGGGTCCCATTGTCCTTTTGGTGTTCTTAACGTGTGCCCCCAGGGCACACATTAGAAAAACCCTTAATAAAATATAGATTTTATTATATCAAAGGTATTTAAAGGTAAAATAGATAAAGTGATGAATTATTACTTTTATTTGTTGCAAGTGGACGGTTTTTGGGGACAAACTAAAATAGCAAGATGGACACTTAAAGAAAGACAAGAGGAGTAATACGTTTATTGGTATAATTTCTTTGATAAAAAATTTATACTCCGTAATTCTTTTAATTAATATACTATATGGCCTTTCTAAAAAATTAAAAATAAAAATTAATATACTGTATGTGATAAATAAATGGTGGTATAATTAAGGGCATTATAGACAAATTACGTTATTGATGAAGGGCATTATAGACAAATTACGTTATTGATGAACAAATTGAGCAATAACATTTCTTTATAGACACTTTAAAATAAAAATGTCATCTTGATCACCACTCACCACCATCGATAGTTTACTACCCACCATTACATAGACTAATAACTCTGTGATAGTTTGAAATCTTTCCTGGCAATTTACACCTATAGTTTTTGTATAATTGGAACCCCACTTGATGTAGAAAACCATATTTCCCCCCTAGAAGAACTTGCATTAATGCGCGTAACATAATTGTTAAACCAAAATGGCAAACCGAGTTGTGAGATTTTGTCAAAGAGAATCGATATATCTATTTATATCTAAACTTTATAATGTCTTTATTCATTGCTATTTGCTTGTAACTTGGTATCATTCTCTAAGGTTTTTACTACATATTTTAGGTCGTTGCTTGTTGATAACCATTTTAGGCAGACATGGCGGTCTGTATAGAAAATATAAAGTTGTTTCCTAATTGTAAGTGTGTTTGTAATCCTTGTCCAGTAAAGGTTGAACCCGAGACTGGATCATCATGCTGGCCGAGTAAAAAACAAAGGTTTGCATGCACGCATGTCTGTTCTTTAATACGAGGTTTGTTCTCCTTGTCTATGTCGATATCTAATAAATCGGTTATCTTGCATGAACAGTGGCAAGCATAGTGGAAAGGGTCCTGCTAAGGACAGTGGGTCGTCATGCTGGCCGAGTAAAAAAAGGTTAGCATCTCTTAATCTTTAATCTGAGGTTTACATGTTGATATATTTGTGGATCCTTTAAATTTAATGCCGTCTTCTTGTATTAATTTTGCTATGGCGTTAACTCACAATTAATATGCATTTGTGGTGATCACTCAAGGCAAAAGAAACAAGGCTGGAGTCAGTGGTTATGCTGGAGGTCGGGCACCAAGAAATGAGAGAGGCTTTATTTTCTATGGATGACTCGGGAACATAGCTAACCTCAATTACTTGTAACTATCGGAAGATTTATGCAGATATCTTACTTTGGCTTGTTATTTAAATTTGGTCAACGAACGAAAATTTGGTTCTTGTATGATGCACTTGCTTTGGTGTTAACTTTTGTGGATACTATCTCTTATTGTATTTTAGGACACTTTTTTTGTTGTAACCCGTGGTTGTAAGATAATATGAGTTTCGTGTAGGGCTGGGCATCGGGACGATCCCGACTCGTCCCGTCCCGATCCCGACTTATCCCGATCCCGATTAGCCGGAAAAATCAAACCGACTCCCGACCCGAGTGTAGATAGGTTAGTGTCGGTCGGTGTCGGGTGTCGGTCGGTACAGTGGTCGACTTTGTGTTTTGTCGGGTAATCCCGATTCCCGACCCGATCCCGATCCCGATTAGCAGGAAAAATCAAGCCGCCTCCCGACCCGAGTGTAGATCGGTTAATTTCAGTCGATGTCGGGTGGCGGTCGGGTGTTGGTAGTCGGTCAGAAAAGCTCAGCCCTAGTTTCGTGTATTACTCATTCAACATAATGATACATATATAGTGTACATTGACTATTCTAGATGATGGGCTTTAGCCCAATACAAAATACATACTAACACTCCTCCACATTTAGAGCGGGAGGACAACGGATGCTCAAAATGGAACAAAACTCCGCAAACAAGGCGGAAGGTAGTCCCTTGGTAAAAATATCCACAAACTGATAGTTAGATGGAACATGTAGAACTTAAACCTGACCAGCAGCAACTAAATTACGAACAAAACGTATATCGATCTCAATATACTTCGTGCACTGATGTTGAACTGGATTAGTAGATAAATACACAGCACTTACATTATCACAGTAAACAAGCATAGAATCTTCCTAGTTCTATAATTAATTTAACTCTTGAAAAATTTTAAACTTCGTAACGTCAACCATATATAATAGCTTATATATAACATATGATATATAGTTATATAATATGGTAGTGGTTTTATCATGGTGCTTATTTATTTATTGATTAACTACATTAGTTTAGAGTTCATTGCCACATAAATAAAATGTTATAACTAGTTTACCGACCTTATGTTTTTTAAGCATGGTTTATTGAAGTCACTATCATAATAGCATATGTAAAATGCTAACCCTATGAATAGGGAAAAAGCAACCTTAAAATATGTGCTAAAGAATATTAAAGACTGAAAATAATATTGAGAAAATGTTTACGTATGACAATTTTTTGTATGTTTGATGATTCCTGTAAGTTTTGTGGCTAGAAATTTAACATGAGATAAAAATATATAAACATGATGTCATAAGACAAAAACAATTGATACCTTTAAGTGTTAGTTAAGTGATAAGTATTTATCAACATTAACTAATCAGAATCTTTTAGCTAATATTGTTTGTTTGTTTACTTTTAATAATCATTCAACCTTATACGTAAACCTTAAAATCCTCACATTTTTGCACCATTTGAACCTTCCTCCCATCTCTTTCAAATTCTAATGGAGAATCATGAGCTTCACCCTACATTTTCTTCTTATTTTCAGCAACCAACAAAAGAGTCTCAAACTTATTCCGCTTTCGACGTTCCAAAGGCTGTAGACGGACCCACCGATGGAAGTTCAAGACAATATATGGGCTCGTTCACTAACACGTCAAGTTTGTTTCCAAACTTAAATATGTTTGTAAACGAACCCAAACTTGTAGCCAATCTGCAACAAGTTACAGAGTGGCTCAAGTTCCAGCAAACCGCACCAAGCAACATTGGTGAACATCATTGGTTGAGCACTCGAGCTCAGCCAATGAAATATACAGGGAGACAAGCCGTGAATACAATATTTGTGAGGAACCAGATTTGTTCTCCAAGGAAGATATTTAGAGGAGTGAGACAAAGACATTGGGGAAAATGGGTAGCCGAAATCAGGTTACCAAAAAACAGGACACGGGTATGGCTTGGGACATTTCATACAGCCGAAGAAGCTGCTTTTGCATATGATACAGCCGCGTATATGCTAAGAGGCGATAATGCACACTTAAACTTCCCACATATGAAGAACAAACTAAAAGCTAACTCGAAAAAAGGGAACATTGTAGCTTTGCTTGAAGCAAAGATGCAAACAGTCTCTAAAGAAGTGGCAAAAACCAAGGCTAGTGATTTAGTACCACCAATGGTAGATGTTAAATTGTCGGAAACCAAAACTATTGGAGGTGGGCTTGAGGTGAACGCGGTGATAGGGCCGGATATTGGAGAGGGTGTTCAGCTCAGTAGAATGCCATCTTTGGACATGGATTTAATATGGGATGCACTTCTTGTTTCTGATGCATAGTTACATCTAATATGATGTTTTTTGATATTCATAGCTCAAAATGTTGCATAAAAAGTTTGAATGAGTGAATATATTTGATAAGTTAAGATGTACGAGTATTTGTTTAGTTTGGGCTTATGGGCCAAATTCAAACACAGGTTAAGTGGTCAACATTGACTCTTTAGCTTTTTCATTAGGTAAAGAACATTTTACTTTCATCATGAAGTATCAAATGAAACATAAAGAAGTTTGGATGATAAAGATTGATTTAGAATGATCACACTTCTAAGAAACAACAAATAAGGAACACTAAGAATTTTCTCTTCTCATTTTTTCACAGCAAATTACAAACTTAAGCGCGTTCCGAAACTGATGTGTGGACTAATACAAGTCTAATGTGCAAGAAAGATGATTGGAAATAAAGTGCATGAGAATCAAATGGAGATAGTCGACTAGTCTTCCTAAAGACTTTATGTTTCTTTTTATTTATAAGGGTCTGAATCAATATAAGCGTGGGCCCAAGTATATAAATTAATGTTTTTTTGTTGATGGGGTCCACTCAATTATGTTAGAATGTCTAGATCCACAAGGCAAATAAAAGCCTTCCCCTCCCCAACTAGAGGCAATAAGGGATACAGGGCCCACATTATTTATAAAGGTCTGAATCTGAAAATAAAAAGAAACGTAGCCTTAGTCTTTTATTCATTAAGTCTTCATAACAAAGTCAATTCGGGTCATCCACATGGGTCGAGTTGGTTTAGTATTCATGGAGCTAGTATTACTAGACAAGTGAGTAAATTGAATGAAGAAAAAGTTAGATAGTTGAAACGTCTTCTTGTACATTATCCATATTAATCTACTCCTTATTGCTTTTCGTTTTTGTGGAAATTTAGTTTTTTATGGAATGATTTATAAGGTTAGATACATTAAGAACACAAACGATTTTGATTTTTTTTTTTTTTTTTTTTTTTTTTTAAGTAGCATTAATTATTAAATTGGAAAGATACGTGAACCTACTACGTATTTTGTTGATTTATATCGTATTCTATTTATATGTCATCGTTTTATACAAAGAAAACACGTTTCTTTAAAGAAAACACGTTTCTTTTTTATAAAGAGAAGTAAAAAAGAAACAAAAAAAATAATAATAATAAAAAAATAATAATAATATTAATTATTAATTAAAGAACATCAAATACTCCCGCGAAAAGAATGTTCAAAAAAATTATGATATTTGTAATAAATGTAGATTAAATTCAATGAAATGTCATTTTAAGCCATACAATTAATGCAATTAATTAAATATAGATTTTATTATATCTTAGGTATTTAAGGGTAAAATAGATAAAGTGATGAATTATTAGGCTGGACACACTGTTAACCCAACATGACCCAAGCTTTCAGCTGTCACGTTAGCTTTCTCTCTCCGACGATCAGACATGATCCAAGTGTCATAGTGGTTTAAATTAGGGGTGTCCATGGTACTGGAACCGTCCCGAGAGAACCAAGAACCGAAAATATGGAAAAAAGTGGAACCAAGAACCGTCCCAAGTTCTTCGGTACGGTTCCGGTACGGTACTCGGTTTCGGTACGGGAATTTTGGGTAATTCCCACAAGAACCTAAGTGTTTAAATAATTTATTTTTTTTGTCGTTGATCATTCATAAAGACATGCTAATAATGCTATAATAATACAAATACACACGGTATTTAACTAATGTACATGATTAAATATTGTATAGTTAAACAACAACATATATATTTGATTTAGTTATTTAGTATACTTGATTAAATATTCGCATCATATTGAATCGAAAAGCATGAAGTATTCCAACACCAACGGACCAACATTTATATATAATATAACATGCATTCATACTTCCCACCCATTATACTCGTTAACTACAGATTCGTCATTCGTCACATATTGCATTATATAATTCACTTGATTCTTCTATTACTATAGGTAAGTATCAAATTTACGATAATGATCTCAAGATAAACATACTTTCATGTTGATAAATGTGACAACTGTCAATTTAGGGAAACAATTTATAAACCCGTATTACTTTAAATTTAATGATTTTTTGAATATTTGAAAAGTTTATTCGTAATGGGAATTGTAAACGTTGAACCGTGGCTTTGAACTCCGTGATATCTATGGAAATTGATTTTAATTATTGGTTTGGTATATCTGTGGTGATTTATTTTTGAGATATCTATTAGGCACTACATTGACTCCGGCACTAGGATAACCTAACGAAAAGTTAACATTTTTGAATGATTGGTTCGGTTTATATATTTTTTGGATCGTATCATGGTATTTTAAATTTATGGGTATGAGTTCGGTCCGAGAGAGTTGACTTAGTTTAAAAGGTTTCGGGTTTGGTCCGCGTATTTTACACCGGGTTACCTCACCCACCTTCCTAATAATATCCTTATTATTATTATTTTTATTATTAAAATTTCTTTTTTGTTTGGGACTTATCAAAAATCGTCCTTGGGGCCGGTTTTAACACCACAAACACAAACACCCTCACTATCTCTTCTCTATCTCTAATACATGTCAACACCACCATCCCCAAACTCTAGCCGCCGCACTTCCGGCCACTGTAGCCGCCTCACCGCCGCTCCCACATCAACACCACCACCACAAATCAACTCCCCATCACCTAATCTAACCGATCTACAACCACACGCGCCGTTTCATTTCATTTTCATCTCGTTAAACACCGAAATCACCACCACTCTTGTTGTTTTCGAAGATTTATACATTTTGGGTCGTGAGAATCGAAGGTGAGACGAGTTTTTACTCGTGTTTTTGGTAAAATCGTGACCTAGGGTCACGAATACGAATCTTTCATATGGGTTTTGTTTTTTCACATATAATACTAGTGGGTTTTTAAAGGAAATAGAAGGATTTGATAGTTTGGTATCCGGGTGTTGGGTTATGAGGTTGTCGGTTCGAAACCGAGAGCTTATGCTCTCGGCTTATTATTATTTTTGACCATTTGGAGGTGTTGTGATCTTTGGTTTGGTATTCTTGGTTGATGTCGAGGGTTTGGAGGAGCTCTTGGGTTGTTTTGGGCCGATTCTTGGCCAAGGTTCCATGTTTTTGGTGTTTGATTTGGTGGTAGCCGCGACCCAAGGGGGTCCGTTTGGTTGGTGGAGCTCTATTGAGCTAGCTGAGACAATATTGTCTCGGGTATGGCCTTAATTGGTTTTTGAGTGAGCCGAGGCTCCTAATGAGTCCCTCGACTCGTATTGTTGGTTGTTGGTTTGAGCTCCTTTGAGCAAGCCGAGCTCTAGAGGTCTCGGGTGGGACCCACAATATATTTTGTGGTATATTGTTTGACCCGGGTTGAATTGGTAAATCGACCCGAACTCATATTGTTGATGCCATTCTTGTTGTTGTTATTATGTTATTGTAGTTTGGTGTTTATTATTGTCGGCCGTATATTATTGTTGGGTATATGACTATTATTTTTGGTGAAGTGTTGACGATGATATGGATGAACGGGAACCGTTTATGAGATGGTTTATTAGATTGACGGAGATAGGTTAGTCGGGTGCCGTAGTCGGGCCCTATTGTTGTAGCACGTGTTATGGGTATTGATTGGACGGAGATGGATTACTTGATTATGACTTGGTTATTTTATTTAGACTTGGACAATGAGCCGAGAGTGATGACTCGGACATGTGACCACCTATATAACTCGATAATTATTTATAATCAAACATTAATAATAAAACTCGTAATAATATTATTGGTAATATAAACGTTTATATAAGTTTATAGACGTGAAAACGTATATATAACTATATAAGTGCGTATATTAAAAATAAACGATCACGAGTAATATTATAATAACGTGACGATATATAATATACTATAAAAGTAGTGTAATAAATGTCGGGAGCGTTATTATAATTAAACAACTATAAATAACAATGAAATCTATAATGTTGAATAATTATATTAAATAAAATACATTTTAAAAAATAAACGAGGAAACTATCGAGTTATACGGGGTCGTAGTCACTTGAGTCCAAGTGGGCTATATTAATTATTTTGTGACTTTTGTGCTTGTCACGGATATGTGACGTTAATACATCCATTTTCTATAACTACGTAACTTATTTAATCGACGGATTAAATAGGATCTATTTAGTTATATAAAATGAGTATATTAATGGGCATTGTATCCTACGACGCCCATAGGATGTGGTATGTGTACAGGAATAATGAATTACTAAATATCTAGTGGAGTTTGCCAAATTGACCTATTTGGTAAGCTTGACGATATATGTAGGGAATTTATTAAACTTTGATACTTACCATTTAGTACTCTACGTGCTATGTGACTTAGGTTTTGGGTATAATCTTAAAGTGATATATTAAGTAAATAAATATGGGGGATTACCAAATCGACGGATTTGATAAACTTCGATGATTTATTTAAATAATATATTGGGCTAATATTAGACCTATAGATTGTTTTATTATTATTTTTCCTTTTCGTTGTGGCTTCTTGTTTTGTGTTGTGTCGACCTCCACCCGTATGGATACCAAACTCCAAACTAATATGAGAATAATATGAGAAATGGATTTTTGGAAAGTAAAAAGGAATACGTACGGGATTGGGAATATTTGATTTTGAGAAAATGATTCTGAACGAGTTTATATTGGTAGGAGGTGCCGAGTCTGTAGTTGCCGTCATTTGAGTTTTTATACATCTTACTTCTATCGATTTCTTTCTGCTGATTGCTGGACTTGAGGTGAGTCATAACCCCACTTTTACTCTTGAACTTTGTTTTCAATATTTGGGGTGAGAAACGTGCAAAATGTTTTATGTGGACTATTATCGCTTTGTTTATTTAAAACTTGCTATGCTTATAGAACTAGGTAGGATAGAGCGAGGCCTAGTCCCGAACTAGGTAAGCTATTGATTTGGTTATAGAGTGAGGCCTAGTCCCGAACTAGGTAAGCTATTGATTGGTTGTTGAGCGAGGCCTAGTCCCGAACTAGGTAAACTATTGAATTGGTTATGGAGCGAGGCCTAGTCAAGAACTAGGTAAGCTATCGATTTGATTGATTTGGGCTATAGTGTGCACCTATAGGGTTGGTTAGTTTTGTTTGGTTCGTTTTGGTTGGATGATTGAGGCCTAGTCTAGCTAGCAAGTGTTTTGTGTATATGTCCACTTGATTTAGTTATGAATTTAAACATATGATCTCACCAGCGAAAGCTGACTTTTAGCGCGTTTTCTCAGGTAATTAAGTAATGATTTTGGATGCTTGGATTGGAGGTTTGGCTTGGCAATGCGGTTTAAGGATCTATTTTCTAAAACTCTGATATGTATTTGTGGACCTACGTTTATTTCTTTTGGGCCTTACTTTGGATAATTTTGGGATAAATGTAAACTTTAAAACCCCGTTTGGTTGTGTTTTTCTTATGTTTACTTTATCTCGTTCTTTCATGACTTGGAATTGATACCAATCCCCCGTAACACCCCGAAAGCTTGCTGAGTCTTCCGCTGTACCAAATTTTGGGGGTGTTACAATAAATGATGCTGATGATGATCTTTGAATAGATTAAAAGTTTGGGTTTTAATTTTATTACGTATTTTTAAGTTTTAGATTTTTTATGTTACAGTTTAATAATGAGTTGGTTTATTTATTTATTTTTTTTCTCCTTAAAATGTTGTACACATTACACAATGTCCCAAATAAACCCTATAAAATTTCATATTTTTAAAGTAGTCGGTTCTTTCGGGAAAGTACCGGAACCGGACGGTTCCGACCCGAACCTTCCCGAGAACCTAAAATTTGGAATTTTAGGAACCAAGAACCGTACCATGGTTCTAATATACGGTTCGGTTCCGGTACGGTTCCTCGGTTCTTTTGGACACCCCTAGTTTAAATGTGTATTGATTTGACCCGTTTTTGATTAAATGTGTATTGAATATCGGTTGCAAAAAACAACCGATTGCAAGTTTTGGAGCTCGACAACCGATTTTTGCACAACTCTCTACAATGGAGACAACCGATTTCCAAATCGATCGTCCTTTGTGCCCAACCTATTTTTCACGGGCCACTGTGTCCAGCCTTACTTTTATTTGTTGCAAGTGGACGGTTTTTTGAGGACAAACTAAAATAGCAAGATGGACACTTAAAGAAAGACGGGAGGAGTAATACGTTTATTGGTATAATTTGTTTGATAAAAAGTTTTATAATTCTTTTAATCAATAATTCTTTTATTTGTTTGATAAAAAGTTTGATAATTCTTTTAATTACTCCCTCCGACCCTATTAAATGTTCACTTTTGACTTTTGGAGTCTTTTTTCTTCAACTTTGACCATAAATATTTTTGTTTGTATTATATAAAACTTGATAAAAATTATATTTAACGAAAATATATTTAAAACTCAATTCATTCATATATTTTGCATCAAGTATTATATAACATACATAAAAATATTTAAAGTCAAAGTTTATAACAAAAGACTTTGAAAAGTGAAAGTGGACATTTAATATGGGACGGAGGGAGTAATATACTGTATGGCCTTTCTAAAAAATTAAAAATAAAAATTAACATACTGTATGTGATAAAGAAATGGTGGTATAATTAAGGGCATTATAGACAAATTACGTTATTGACGAAGGGCATTATAGGCAAATTACGTTATTGATGAACAAATTGAGCAATATAACATTTTTTATAGACACTTTAAAATAAAAATGTCATCTTGATCACCACTCAGTCACCACCATCGATAGTTTACTACCCACCATTACATAGACTAATAACACTGTGATAGTTTGAAATCTTTCCTGGCAATTTACACCTATAGTTTTTGCATAATTGGAACCCCACTTGATGTAGAAAACCATATTTTCCCCCTAGAAGAACTTGCATTGCGCGTAACATAATTGTTAAACCAAAATGGCAAACCGAGTTGTGAGATTTTGTCAAAGAGAATCGATATATCTATTTATATCTAAACTTTATAATGTCTTTATTCATTGCTATTTGCTTGTAACTTAGTATCATTCTCTAAGGTTTTTACTACATATTTTAGGTCGTTGCTTGTCAATAACCATTTTAGGCAGACATGGCGGTCTATATAGAAAATACTAGTATAAACTTGTTTCCTAATTGTATGTGTGTTTGTAATCCTGCAGTTAAAGCTGAACCCCAGACAGGATCATCATGCTGGTCGAGTAAAAAACAAAGGTTTGCATGCACGCATGTCTGTTCTTTAATACGAGGTTTGTTCTCCTTGTATATGTCGATATCTAATAAATTTGTTATTTGCATGAACAGTTGCAAGGATAGCGGAAGGAGTTCTGCTAAGGACAGTGGGTCGTCATGCTGGCCGAGTAAAAAACAAAGGTTTGCAATCATGTCTTATTCTTTAATACGAGGTTTATGTTTTGTTCTCCTTGTCTATGTCGATATCTAATAAATCGGTTATCTTGCATGAACAGTGGCAAGCATAGTGGAAAGGGTCCTGCTAAGGACAGTGGGTCGTCATGCTGGCCGAGTAAAAAAAGGTTAGCATCTCTTAATCTTTAATCTGAGGTTTACATGTTGATATATTTGTGGATCCTTTAAATATAATGCCGTCTTCTTGTATTATTTTTGCTATGGCGTTAACTCACAATTAATATGCATTTGTGGTGATCACTCAAGGCAAAAGAAACAAGGCTGGAGTCAGTGGTTATGCTGGAGGTCGGGCACCAAGAAATGAGAGAGGCTTTATTTTCTATGGATGACTCGGGAACATAGCTAACCTCAATTACTTGTGACTATCGGAAGATTTATGCAGATATCTTACTTTGGCTTGTTATTTAAATTTGGTCAACGAACGAAAATTTGGTTCTTGTATGATGATGCACTTGCTTTGGTGTTAACTTTTGTGGATACTATCTCTTATTGTATTTTAGGACACTTTTTTTTGTTGTAACCCGTGGTTGTAGGATAATATGAGTTTCATGTATTACTCATTCAACATAATGATGCATATATAATGTACATGGATTATTGTAGATGATGGGCTTTAGCCCAATACAAAATACATACTAACACTCTCCCGCAATTAGAGCGGGAGGACAGCGGACGATCAAACTGAAACAAAACTCCTCAACAAGGCGGAAGGTTATCTCTTGGTAAAAATATCCGCAAACTGATAGCGAGATGGAACATGTAGAACTCGAACTTGACCAGCAGCAACTAAATCACAAACAAAACGTGTATCGATCTCAATATGCTTCGTGTACTGACGTTGAACTGGATTAGTAGATAAATACACAGCACTTACATTATCACACTAAACAAGCGTAGCGGAAGCCAAATGAGTATGCAACTCTCGAAGAAGATTGTGCAACCAACAAGTCTTAGCAACAGCATTGGCAACACCACGATATTCTGCCTCAGCACTGGACCGGCTAAGCATTTGTTAACGTTTAGACGACCAAGAAAGTAGGTTGTTGCCAAGAAACGCACAATAACCAGAAGTAGACCGTCTAGTAGACGAAGAAAACAACTGGAATCCATGATCAATGGTGCCACAAACATATCTCAATTGAGAGCGTAAAAATGTTGTTCCTGAGGATCATGCATATTTAAACAAACCTGCTGCACAACAGCAGAAATATCGGGTCGAGTGAAAGTGAGATTAACTACATTAGTTTAGAGTTCATTGCCACATAAATAAAATGTTATAACTAGTTTACCGACCTTATGTTTTTTAAGAATGGTTTATTGAAGTCACTATCATAATAGCATATAAAATGCTAACCCTATGAATAGGGAAAAAGCAACCTTAAAATATGTGTTAAAGAATATTAAAGACTGAAAATACTATTAAGAAAATGTTTACATATGACAATTTTGTGTTTGTTTGATGATTCTTGTAAGTTTTATGGCTAGAAATTTAACATGAGATAAAAATATAAATACATGATGTCATAAGACATAAACAATTGATACCTTTAAGTGTTAGTTAAGTGATAAGTATTTATCAACATTAACTAATCTGAATCTTTTAGCTAATATTGTTTGTTTGTTTACTTTTAGTAATCATTCAACCTTATATATAAGCCTTAAAATCCTCACATTTTTGCACCATTTGAACCTTCCTGCCATCTCTTTCAAATTCTAATGGAGAATCATGAGCTTCACCCTACATTTTCTTCTTATTTTCAGCAACCAACAAAAGAGTCTCAAACTTATTCCATTTTAAACGTTCCAAAGGCTGTAAACGGACCCACCAATGGAAGTTCAAGACAATCTGTGGGCTCGTTCACTAACACGTCAACATTGTTTCCAAACATGAGTATGTTTGTAAACGAACCCAAACTTGTAGCCAATCTGCAACAAGTTACAGAGTGGCTAAAGTTCCAACAAACCTCACCAAGCAACATTGGTGAACATCATTGGTTGAGCACTCGAGCTCAGCCAATGAAATATACAGGGAGACAAGCCGTGAATACAACATTCGTGAGCTCAGCCAGATTTGTTCTCCAAGGAAGATATTTAGAGGAGTGAGACAAAGGCATTGGGGAAAATGGGTAGCCGAAATCAGGTTACCAAAAAACAGGACACGGGTATGGCTTGGGACATTTCATACAGCCGAAGAAGCTGCTTTTGCATATGATACAGCCGCGTATATGCTAAGAGGCGATAATGCACACTTAAACTTCCCACATATGAAGAACAAACTAAAAGCTAACTCGAAAAAAGGGAACATTGTAGCTTTGCTTGAAGCAAAGATGCAAACAGTCTCTAAAGAAGTCGCAAAAACCAAGGCTAGTGATTTAGTACCACCAATGGTAGATGTTCAATTGTCAGAAACCAAAACTATTGGAGGTGGGCTTGAGGTGAATGCGGTGATAGGGCCGGATATTGGAGAGGGTGTTCAGCTCAGTAGAATGCCATCTTTGGACATGGATTTAATATGGGATGCACTTCTTGTTTCTGATGCATAGTTACATCTAATATGATGTTTTTTTGATATTCATAGCTCAAAATGTTGCATAAAAAGTTTGAATGAGTGAATATATTTGATAAGTTAAGATGTACGAGTATTTGTTTAGTTTGGGCTTATGGGCCCAATTCAAACACAGGTTAAGTGGTCAATATTGACTCTTTAGCTTTTTCATTAGGTAAAGAACATTTTACTTTCATCATGAAGTATCAAATGAAACATAAAGAAGTTTGGATGATAAAGATTGATTTAGAATGATCACACTTCTATGAAACAACAAACAAGGAACACTAAGAATTTTCTCTTCTCATTTTTTCACAGCAAATTACAAACTTAAGCGCGTTCCGAAACTGATGTGTGGACTAACACAAGTCTAATGTGCAAGAAAGATGATTGAAATTAAAGTGCATGAGAATCAAATGGAGATAGTCGACTAGTCTTCCTAAAGACTTAGTCTTTTATTCATTAAGTCTTCATAACAAAGTCAATTCGGGTCATCCACATGGGTCGAGTTGGTTTAGTATTCATGGAGCTTGTATTACTAGACAAGTGAGTAAATTGTATGAAGAAAAAGTTAGATAGTTGAAACGTCTTCTTGTACATCATCGATATTAATCTACTTCAATTTTTATTGCTTTTCGGTTTTGTGGAAATTTAGTTTTTATGGCTATAAGCCTATAATGATTTATAAGGTTAGATACATTAATTAAGAACACAAATGATCGAATGGCAATCGAACTTTTTTATTTATGTTTTTTTAAAGTAGCATAAGTTATTAAATTGGAAAGATATGTGAAACTACCATGTTATCTACTACTACGTATGAGGTAGATAAGTTGACTAAATGCTCTATGAGAAAAGTTCAATACGAAACAACATTTATCTAAAAAACAAATAACAAGATCTCAACCATCCATCTTTCTTTCATTCAATGGTTTAGATTAAAATAAACAAATATATTGAGAGGCATTTTAGTCATTCCATATTTTCTACCTAACCTCATCAACACACACTGTACACACACACTCGTATCTCTCTCATTTAACTCATTTCCATTCTCTCAATTTGGGAAAAACTATTCAAATCCCTAGCTCTCTATCATCTCAATTAGATCATTGTCACCAGAGCCACTTCGCCGGACGTCTTCACCGTCACCCGTCATTCGCCGTCACCGGAGCATCGTCATCGATCTCCGTCATCAATTGTTGTTTCATTTTCATCAACGATCTAATCAGAGTTGCTCATCGCTTAAATATTTTTCAATTGAAGTGTTTTTAATTTGATTAGATGAGGTTTATTATAAGGGATGATTTTTGTAATGGAGTAAGTTTGATATATTGTATTGTCATGGATAAGGGTATATTTGGTTGGTATTTTGTTGTGGATGGATATGGTCTGCTGCATATGGAGTGTTTGGGATATGATTTTATGTTGATTATTTTGGTAATGGTTGATATTGTAGAGTTGGATCGTGTATTTCATTTATGCCTTGAGCTTAAAACTTTAGGGTGCGTTTGGTATGCTGCGAGGAATGACAATGGGAATGAGTTTGATAGTAGTGGTGGGTCCCTCAACTATGAAAGAATCCATTCCCCCCTCTCTAGCCATATATGGAATATGGAAAATATGTGACTTTCATAGTCATAGTGGTGGGCCCAACAGTCTTAAACAAACACTTGCAATGACTATCAAAGTCATAGTTTCATTCCTTTATTAGCATACCAAACGTGCCCTTAATAATGGAATGAAGATTGATAAACAATGAAATACTTGGAATGAACTTATTACAAAGATGACCCCAACAAAGTTGCAGACGTCTTTTTTTTTTATTGTTGGATTCTATTTTTGCTTTTATAACTCATTTTTTTTAATTAGGTAGTAATATTTATTTAGTTTTTTTTAATGTTGTGTATATTTTTTTGAAGACAATTTATCATATATTAAAATACTAAAAAAATCACATGTGATGCACCAAATAATCCAATGGGATTCACAATGAATCTCATGAGATTCATAACGAATCCCATAGAATTTACACAGATTACCCATGTGATCAAAGAGAATATGAGATGGGGAAAAGGGGGTTATAAAGAGGAGTGTGAGTAGTGAAAATATTTGTTTAGTTTTTTTTTATGTTGTGTATATTTTTTTTTAACAATTTGTCATATACTAAAATACTAAAAAAAATCTCATGTGATGTATCAAAGAATCTCATGGGATTCACAATGAATCCCTTGAGATTCATACTGAATCCCATGGGATTCACAAAGAATCCCTTGTGATTTCATACAGAATCCCATGAGATTCACAATGAATCCCATGGGATGCACCAAAGAATCCCATGGGATTCATAGTGAATCACATGTGATTTCACATCGAATCATGTGATTTATCGACAAGATAAATCATACAGAATCCTATATGATTTTTTATGAATCCCGTGGGATTTTTTACCAATCCCGTGGGATTTTCCTGGACGGAAATTTTGAAAAAAAAAATCTGTCTTTTTACGAATCCCGTGGGATTTTTTTAAGAAGCCCGTGGGATTTTTTTAAGAATCCCGAGGGATTTTTCTGGACAGAAATTTTGAAAAAAAAAATCGTCTTTTTATGAATCCCGTGGGATTTTTTTACGAATCCCGTGGAATTTTCCTGGACGGAAATTTTGAAAAAAAAAAATCGTCTTTCTACGAATCCGGTGGGATTTTTTTAAGAATCCCGTGGGAGTTTTTTAAGAATCCCATGGGATTTTCCTGGACGGAAATTTTGAAAAAAAAAACGTCTTTTCACGAATCCCGTGGGATTTTTTTTACGAACCCCATGGGATTTTCCTTGACGGAAATTTAAAAAAAAAATCGTCTTTTTACGAATTCCATGAGATTTTTTTACGAATTCCGTGGGATTTTTTACGAATCCCGTGGGATTTTTCTAGATGGAAATTTTGAAAAAAAAAATCGCCTTTTTACGAGTCCCATGGGATTTCTTTACGAATCCCGTGGGATTTTTCTGGACCGAAATTTTGAAAAAAAAAATTCGTCTTTTTACGAATCCCATGGGATTTTATGTACGAAAATTTTGAAAAAAAAGTTCGTCGAATGTATATAACAATGCATATCTATAGAAAGAGGATTTAATTCTCGTCGCGATGGTGTATTTTTCGTAGCTTGAAGATTTACCGTTTGCAAGATATGTTGTTTTTTTTAAAAAAAGGTGAAAAGTGGTTTACTATATTAAATGAGCTAAAATGTCAATTTTGCCCTCCTTTATTATTTTTTGATTTGATCTTACCCATTAGATGAAAGGTGGATGGATGGTTGAGATTGACTTATTTGTTTTTTAAAAGATAAAAGATACTTGTTTTGTATAGATTTCACTTCATATATAGAATTCCTTTAAAATTATAGATTGATTTGAATAAGTTTTCTTTTCGTGTTTATAAATTTTAAATAAGGCCGGTATTTATCTATCGATATGAATATGAATATATTGTGCTTATGTAAATGTTTTAGACACATAAGGTTTTTATAGGGTATTTTCAAACATGTAAGTACATCAATAATAAGTATTTAAACACAAGTAATAACATGTGGTTTTTTTGATGATGTTTGTGGAAATAACGTTAATGATCAACAGCAATGTAAAAAATATAATACACTAAGGATAGCATTCTATTTTAAGTTATTAAATTTTATAGATATAGTATGTATAAAGTTTTGTAACATTGATATGTTAATAGAGTTGGTACCTAGAATGTGTTTAATCAGACAATTTTATATATTTTTGTAATAGAATGCCGATTGAATTTGTGGTGCCACTGAACCACAGGGAAATTGAACAACCATTTATTCTCAAGATGGACCGTCACAAAGAAAATCCGGGAAGGACAAATCACGTCAATGCTTACGGTGAATGGGAACTTCAACAATGCGATTTCGAACCCACGAAAATGTTAAGGTTCAAGTTTATGCACGTTGTCACAAATTTGGAAGGTCGTCAACCACGATATTATCCTTTGTTTCATGTTTGCTAAAAGACATGAAAACATATGCTATGGCTTTTGTTTAGATGGTTATTATGGAAAAACTATGGTCTGAATTAGTCAATTTGGTATGGTTTATTAGTACTATCATATAACGACTTTATTATGACTTGTCAATGAATTATGAACTTGTAATATGTAAATTATGGTCATTTGCTTACATAACTGGAAACTCTTGTGTCATTCGTTTGATAAATTGTTTGTGGATTTTGTTATGTCAGATATGATGACAATTGTGTCAACCAATTATTTCCAAGAATGAAGAGAGTATAAAACAACATAAATGTATAAAAGAAAAATCTCCATGGTACTTACCAAACTGGAACATTGTTTAACAAATAAATTTGGTTTGTTGCATATAGGAAAAAAGTACAAAAGGAAGATAAATTATTTATGCAACATAAGCAAACAACTATGGTTGTACAACAACCAAATAACAATGAAAATAATAACTAAAAAGCAAATCCATTAAAAAGCCAAACAGTGGCAAGATTGTTGAACAAATACCATGTACATGGCATTTAAAAAGATAAAAACACATTCCTGAAGGAATCAAACATAATGCTCAAAAGCAAATTATTCGAAAACAAACATTGTTTTTGCAAGACACTTGCGAAACTAAAATTAAAGAGAATTTAAACATAAAGTGGTCATTGAGACCTAATCTTCCGGTTCAATTTTGACTTGAACCAACTCTTGATCGTATTTCCCTGCTTCATCCTCGGGTTCAATGTCAATATCATCAAGATCAACAACCACACGTATCTTCTTTGAACCCGAACTTTCTGTACTACATGATGCTTCACATGTTGTAGACGGTGATTCAAAATCAACCACACGATTCTTGTTTGAACCAGAAACTGATGCTTTTAATGTTGCAGGAGGTGATTGCAAATCCAACTCACGGGTAACACTGGTGTCAGACATGTTTATCTTTTTTATAAGAGTAGCAGGTGTGTTGAACTCATTAGTTGGAACCAATAAACAGATATGTGTTACAACAAAATGTATGTTGGAATAAAACTATATAGTGGTTTTAATAGTATGAAATTGTATACCAAAGTTTACCTCACCAGGCACAACATCCGTGGGCTCTTCTTCAAAAAAGTCTTTCTTAAAGTGTTTTATGAAGTCAACATTTTCTGAAAACGCATCACACCGGTACGTGTGGTTGTTGTAGTTGACGTTGTATTCAGAAAAGTAGATCTTAAAAAGACATTTTTTCCCAACTATTGAATCCAACTCCTGAGGCCAGTATTCATCAGGGTCCATGCCATGTTGTTCCATCAATTCCCACGCTGTATGGCCAGAAAGCTTGCAAAAGTTGTTGTTAAAAAATACAACAGGCGCAGATCATGTCTCATCAATTAACCTTACAATCACCTTAAACATGTGTCACACAAATATGAAATTTATGATACACTTTGTGAAATAACCGAATAAGTTATAAAAACTATGAAATGTATCCTATACACTTATGAATACCATACATTAAAGTTTTTTACCTGGATGCAACTTGCACACTGCCATGATCTTCACAAACAAATGCAGGCTTTCGATTCCGTCCCTCAACAACGTCAACCCTTTTGTTACATTGTTTACATGCCGTATACGCCCACCCATGTTCCCTGTGGAGCCTATGTATGGTTGCGTACACTATACAGTGCGTATCCTGCATTTTATAAACAATAATGTGAATAATTAGTGTTAGTGAGAAATGTCATGCCTTATATTTAGGGATCAGTAGTAACGTACCGGATCACACTCACGGATGCCACCAATCGTCTTTTTCACACTTCCATGAAAAAACTCAGCCGCAGATACAACCTTTTGCTCGGGGGTGAATAGTTCAATTTTAACTTGGTTGGCATCATAGCCTTCACACTGTTCAACCCTAAAATACAAATACAAAATATTTAATAAAAAAGCATATCTAATATTCAAGTTTAGTAGTATGTATATCAGGAAGTAATTTAAAAACCTTGTTCTGAATGACACAATTTCAGGTATGTCCTGGTTTATATATATTTTGGTGCCAAACAGGGCATTGTGAACGGCAGCATCTCCTGAATAGTGTATTAAACAATTAAACAATACAATCCCAGTAAATATTAAATGTTTAATAAATGAGTGTATTAATAAGAATATGATAAAAACTGAAAACTGAAAACATACCATCCCAGTACTTGACCTTTCCAAGTTGAAGAATAACAACCAAATGTCCAATTGAATCTCGCTTGCTTGCATACTGATCCCACATAGATGCCCATGAATCCCAGAAAGTAAGGTCCAAAGCATTAGCCCTGTATAATTAAACAGATAACATATTAATGTACATGATCTGATTAACATCAAATGGGTTAAAATGTATTAACATCAAAAAGTATTATATAAATACTCACTCAGCATCCTCAACTACCACTGTCCTACATATCTTCTTTCCGGCAGCGGACATTACAGGGACAATGTTCCTTATACCGATCACCGAACCAATTACATCTGTTCAAATGAATATGTTTGTTGTAGATTAGTTTAAATTAATAGTATAAAAAGATATTACTAAAAAGAGTAAACTACATCATTCGTCCTTGTGGTTTGCGTTGACCGACGAGTTTCGTCCTTTGACCGAAAAAAATGCACCGTCCGTCCCTAAATGCGAAACGTTATGTATCGTTGGTCCTTCACTCTAACGAGCCACACTAACGCTCGTTTGGTCACCTCAAATGAGGGTATTTTCGTCTTTTTAAGTCTACACATGAGGGCAAAGTAAGCAATTTACCCTCTAACTTCATCTTCTTTCTTTTACCTTATCTCTTTTTATCTTTTTATCTCAAAACCATCATCATCCACCAACATTGACATTTCTTTTTCTACTATCTTTCCTCATATTCTTCACTCATAATCACTATCTTACATCATCTACCAAGTTTTCCACAACATATTATCAAATATATTAATTACTACTAATTATTTATAAATATATATAATTGCTTGATCTTTCCACATCATCTACCAGTTGTTTGTTAGTAAGATAAGTGTTCGGGGTTTTAAAATCTTAAATAATCATGTCATTAGCTATTACAGTATGTTCGGGGTCACAAGTCAGTGACTTGTTCAATCCACTGGAAACAAAAAAGTTATATGGTCACACGCCACACATTTTTTTCCTTACACCTTATTACAACGATCTTTTTTTTATTTTCTTCACTCAACCGAACAAACCACCTTGATCTCTTAGTCACACGAACACCTTTTTTTTTTTTTTTTATAACTCACATGAACTGAGATTACAAAACCCAACTGAATATGGATTCGATTAATGATCATATAAAATTCACGGGTAAGTTTTTATTTGTTGTTTTTGATAGATCAATGATGGGTTTGTTAGATCTCCAAGGATCTTTGATATTTTTGATGATGGTGGTGTGTTGACGGGGTTGAGTGGTAGAGGCGGCGATGTGTGTGGATGGTGGTAGCAGCGTGATAGATCTGGGTGGTGGTGTTGATATTTGACAACGATTTGAACTTGGATAGATTTAGTTGTGGCTGTGTTAAACAAAATTTTCATGGGTTTTAAAGGTGTGATTGGTGGTTTGATAAGATATCGGAAGAACAAAATCACATGGATGATTTTAATTTGTTGTTTTTGGCTATGCAAATCTATGTTGTTTTTGGTATTTTTTGGGTATGCAAATGGTTGTGGTTTTAATGAGGTTTGATTTTAATTTTTTTGTGGTTCCAATGAAGTTGTTTGTGTGTTTTAAAAAAAGTTTGGTGAATGTGAAAATGGTTTTAATGGTTAAACATGATGATGATTCTTAGTTTTCTGGAGATGATATAGATATGAATTGAATGGAAGAGATGAAGTTAAGTGTAAAATGACCATTTTACCCTCATGTGCATGGCACATGAGGGGATTTAACGACAGTTAGTGTAGCCTGTTAAAGTGAAGGACTAACGATACATAACGTTTCGCATTTAAGGACGGACGGTGCATTTTTTTCGGTCAAAGGACGAAACTCGTCGGTCAACGCAAATCACAAGGACGAACGATGTAGTTTACTCTACTAAAAATAAAGTAAAATACATACCAACAGCATCATTGTCAAAATATTGGTGATTCACCGGATCGTGCAAATGGTTTAACGGTTCAAAAATGAACCCATGAGTGTTGTTGTCAAATGGATCCACTCGAGTGACCGTGGTATTTCTGTAAAAACTAATTTTAAACCTGTGAGGTGACAAAGGTAGTTTACCTCCATTCTCAGCTATTCCAAAGTTGGAAATGATGTAACACTTCCCTTCTTCAAAAAGAGGTTCAAACCTGTACATAAATTCTTTTTTGATGTACACCTGGATCCTTGAGTTCTGCAACACAGAACATTTTATATAGTCATTATAGAAAACCAAAATACCATCACATAATACTATCTTTACAATTATACAATATTACATTACCCGTGGTGTACTATGCCCTTTTTGCTACAGTCTATAGTAAAATGTTGATAAAAAATTACCCTCTTCTCCATCTCAGTACATACAAAACAATAGATTACTCCATCCCTTCCAGAATTTTCTTCAACCCACAAAACACACACACACAAACCCACAAATGATCGATCCTCTCTATTTTCTTCTTTATTATTAATCAAAAAAAGAGGGGAAAACAAATCCACAAATGATCAGCTCTGTTGATATTTAGGGTTCGGTTAAAGATTTAATTGGAGTTAATCAAAAGGAAAAAAATTAGGTTTTCGCTCAACAATTATATAAAACTAGGTGAGATACCTAGTTTTAGGTGAGATAACTAGGTGAGATACCGAATCCGTCTAATTTGCATTTTGTAATTTTTTTCAGGTATAATGTTGATTCGTTTTGAATATTGTGAATGATTATTGTTGGTTGCGGGTTTATGAGTGCTTGGGATTGCGCTTTATAGAAAATTATCTGATTGTTGGGTTTGCGAAATGTGAATACAGAGAAAGAGTATTTGGCATCATTTTTATATATTCCAGTAACTGATAGCGAAACACACATTTATAGAGTGATAAGTCTTATATTGCAAAATGAATATTTTAGGCTTTTGAAAGAACGGATGGGTGTGGGAAAATAAACAATTTGGGTCATGGGTCAAATGAAATAAATGTTAGTACGATTTAAAAGGGGTTAGGCTGGGTTGAGTTTTTCTGATTAGTTTATTGCTGTGAAAATGTACTAAAGTTGGCCTTCAACTTTTGTTGTAATTGTAGAAAAGTTGGTGTCTTGCAAACCTATGAGCAACCCAATGACTATTATAGGATACACATTTTATGTTTGATTCCAGGTGCGAACTATTTTAAGTGGGATGCATGAATTGCTAAAGAGGGTGTGGTGATGTTTTTGAAGCTAGGATGTGGAGCGGAAAAGCTTGAGGTTGATGTTGAATTTCAAGCTGAATGACTAGATGAAGATGATGCCATATCATACTTTTTTTTATCTAGAACTTCAGGGTCCGCAATGCAAGATGAGGCTGGCGTACGAAGTGTTTGCACTCGCGCAGCCTCAGATACTTTCCAACATTATTGAGGGGACGGTGTTGTACCATCTGAGACGGGATCCACTTTTGTTTATAATCAAGGTGACTCTTATCTTCTTTTTTTTCACTATGCTTAAATATTAGCTGCTTAGACTGTGTTCTTACATGTTCTTATCTTTTTTTCACTATGCTTAATATTTGTAAGTTTAGCTTTACTTAAAGTTATTGTTTTATATTGTCAAGGTGGAAGATGAGAAAACAATACTAAGAGGTCAAATAGGATAAAGAACACCAGCATCTAAAAGAAGATGTCTTTCGTGTGGTAAAGCCTATTATGACCATATCTACACCTATTAGTATAGGCCAGATAACTATATGTTGTTATACCGCTAAATCATAACGCCAGTTAGTATAGGCCAGGTAAGTATGTACTGTCAGATATGCTCAGGTTTAATTGTAAAGCAGAAAATGCACAACTTTTGGTAAAAAAAAATTGCCTGAACAATGTTAAGTGGACAACCAGACTTGGGTAACATTCTTGCAGATTTAAAACTTTTTGCTATTGTATCTAGGGCGTGTCTAGAGTTGAAATTTTAAACTAATTATACGAGTAGCAACTTGAAATAGCAATATACAAATTATAATGTTGGGAAAACAGATTCTGCTTCTGATTATCATATTGTTTAAGGGTCAATAGTTAGTTCCGTAGTAGCTGCAACAAAAATAATTAGCCGAGGATAATACAAAGTTACCACGTACCCCTACTTTTAACCTATCTATAGAGACTTAGAGTCCTATTTGCATAAAACGTCTCCATCTTTTCTCATAAAGTGTATTTGTTCGCTGTTTGATTTCCTAGATAATTAGAATAATTGTGTGAAAGGCGGTGGTATTGGTAAATATTTGAAAGTAGGATGCTATCCCAAACAGCTCTTCAAGAAGTTTGGTTATCAAAATCGCAAAAATCATTTAATTATCTGGTGTAAAGCAATGTACTTTGTTACTTATGTGTATTGTTTCGGTTTCAGGCCAATACCACATTCTCAGAGGGATTCAAAAGGACAGAAGCACAGGGCGGTGAGGCGGTAAATTCATTGCTCAAGGAGGTACTATGCCCGTGCCTTTTTGGTTTCGGTCGCACGTTCACTGAAAGTATTCGTGCACGGGTACATTTGCATGTTCTTTTCAATCTTAAACTTCAAAATTTCTGATTTTAGCTTTCTTCTTTGTTATGTTTTTTGTTGCAGGATAAGATTCAGATGAAGGGTGCTACAATTAAGAGGCAAATCAATGATGCTGTTAACAGGTTAGTTATATGATTAGTACATTTTTCTTTGGTTTATGAGTTTTGTTGTTTTGTTAGGGGGTGATCAGATTGGATTATTATCGCAGCTTATTTTGGGCTTATGAGATTTGTTTGTTGAGCTTATGGCTGCTTACAGACTTGGTTTTTTGAGCCTATGGCTAGCCTTTTTTTTTTTTTTTTTTTTTTTTTTTTTTTTTTTTTTTAATTTATTTAGGGATTACTTTGTGTTTAGGATTTATGTGTTAATGAAGTTACAGAAAATGAAAGCCTGTTTTATTTATAATTGGTCATTTTCTACGATTAGGAGTTAATGACATATTTAAATAGTTTATTGATTTGTGATATTTATGAAGCTAGGAGAGTCAGAATTAATCGAGTACTATTGTGTTTATAGTGTTATGTGTTTATTTATATGCGTGTAGGATTGTTACATTTATTGATTAGATAGCTAGATTTGCAATTTATTGTGTTGTTTTCTTAGTTGATCGGTATGTATAAAGCTAAGATAAATTGCGTATCATGCTAATGTTAATAATTTTTATATATAAGTTACTGTTATTGTATGTGTTTTTCTTATTGTGTTGTTTTCTGGAAGTAGGATGTTAATACTGTTAATACTTTTTATAAATAAATTGCGTATCATGCTTTTATATTTGACAATTGTTTTTCTTATTTCTCGAGCGTATGTCTTTCGTAAGCTTTGATTAACTGTTATTGTATGTGTTGAATGTTTTTCCAGACGGTGCAAGGAATGTGTCGCGTCTTGCTGGACACAAATCGCAGGTAATAGGTCGGTGTTGCTATAAATGATGTGCGACCTGTACAAGCTGCATTGGGGTCATTTTTTGTAAAACGGAACAAAAAACGTTGTAGCAGAAGCTACATTTAAGTGGTTTAGGAGCAAGATGAGTTGCTTTGCTTTTCTTATATACTGTTGTTGTCATTCTCTTTTCAACCTTGCTGTTTACAAGGTGTTGTACAAGAGCTTAAGTGGCTTTGCTGCTGATGTTGTTGCTGCCATTAACCATGTATGGTGCTTAAATAAGTTATAAGTTACGCATGAATTGAAATTGACATTTATGACCCCTTAAGTTATAGCCAGCTTCATTCCCCCAAAACGAACATCTTCATTTACCTTATGTAACTGAAAATTTACTCATCTTTGTGTTATTTGGATAATGGTGGAGACTAGGTGTTCTTTTTTTGGGAAGCTGCTATACGATTAAGGGGTGTTTGGCTTAATTAAATGAACCTGCATATACGATCACATGGTTCTATATTACTATAAATATAAGCTAAATATAATATGTTTATGTGTAAATAGGTTCCGAGCAGTAGCTAAACATCTCTTATCTAGGCTTAAGGTGAGTTTTATTGTGTTTAGCAGAACGTGAATGATCCGAAATGTACTTTTAAATAGCTTGGTTAAAATTTTACATTTGAAGATTACGACCTTCAAGTTTCTATTTTAAGTGCTGTAAGGTTGTGCAGCGGGTATAAATGGGCCAGTCTTTTATCAGTGAAAAGTGGGAATGATGTGTCGAAAGGGATACTTATGCATTGAGGTGATTAGGAGATTGGGTGTAACACTATTTTAAATGTTTAGTGTCGATTTTGTAGTTTATGTTTGTGAAGACTTGAGAGTGGAACAGTGATGAGGCGAAAAATGATCCGTTTTTAGGGGGTCATTTAAGCCTGAATCTGACTTTATTTGATCAAATATCGCCCTAAATCGTTCCTTTTGTGATTTTAGGTACTTGGAGAGTGAATTCTGGAAAAGAAGCCATTTTGGACGTTTTTGGAGCATAAAAGTGAAGAAAACGGCAAAGTCTCAATTTTCTATGCCGGGAACAGTGCATGAAGGCGTCAAGAGTTGCTCATGACGGCGTCAAAGTCCCAAGAATAAAATACCGTAGTTGATGACGGCGTCACACAGGCCGTCAGATGTAGATCAAGGCCGTCCGTGGAAGTATTTGGCGGCGAGATGACGGCGTCACACCCTTGCTCTTGACGCCGTCACCCCGATTTTTCTATATATAGTTTTCTAGTTTTTCACATTAAAAAAGAGAAGTTTTGGAGAAACCCTAAAGACGAATTTGGTGCATCTTTTACAGGTTTTTCAAGGGTTCCAAACCCTTGATACCTTGCATTGTAATTGAGATAAGTGTTCTTCTAATTCAATCAATATGTCTATGTGTTGGTTGTCTATATCTTGTTCTTGTCTCAATTCCATTATGCTAGGCTAGATCTCTTTTGTGTTTGCTTAGATCTAATGAAACCTAGATATTGATTATGTGTTGATTACTTGTTTATTCTTGTCTTGGATGAATGATTTTATATGTTAGGCTTAAGAAAACTGGCAGATCTCCAAATGGTAACATGCTTGAACGTCTTAAGAAACATGAACCAAGGCGTACTAGGTCTTTATTGGCTGTATTTAATGCATGAGTCACTGTTTACAATCCCTATAGTTGTGCTGGGTCATGGTGTAGGAGGAGATAAGAGCTCATAGAATTGGGGAGTTATGTATGCCACCCCATGAATGGTATTAAGGAATACAATCCGTCATCCATACAATTATAACAAGTAATTAATGTGTCAAAGATATCTAGGGAGTAGTGAAGTCTAAGTAAACACATTTTCTCCAATTACTGCTCACAACCTTAGTATAAATTAGTTTAATTTCATTTTCTGTATTTTATTTTGATTGCATCTTAGTTTTGGGTTAGTTGAATAGCAACTAATTCCGCCCACTCTTCCAAAACCCGAGATTTTACTTGCTTTCTAAAAAATATAAAAATACAAAAATAATCATCCCTCACCTTTAGAACTAGTAATTAGGCTTTCTAATCCTAGCGACACTATTCCTAAGCTGAACGATCAATCCCCCGGTACTTGTCATTATACTATACTACAACGATCAGGTACACTGCCTGGTGGAAGCTTCTCGAGATCCCTCGAGAGGTAAAGCCTGTTGCGATTCCCACGCATCAAGTTTTTGGCGCCGCTGCCGGGGAATAGTTATTGTCTAGGTTAGGATTTCTTTTTATTAGGTCTACTTGCTAGATTCCTTTCTAGTAAGATTTTATTTTTATTTTTAGGTCTTCTTTAGTCTATCTTATTTCTTCGTGCCTTTGTTCGTAACTCTTTACCATCCGACATCATGGAAGGTGGTAACATCTTTGAACCCGTCATCCCACCACAACAAAACCCACCACTAGAACCCCTTAGGCCCCGAACCTTAGGAGAGTATTCCCGACCTAGCCACCAAGGCTACCGATACACCATCGAGCTCACCGAAGACAATGTGACCCCCTTGCGATCCGACACCATCCGGTTGGTGCAAAGCGGATGTGCATTCCATGGACTTCGTTCCAAAGATCCAAACCAACATCTTAAGGACTTCCTCAAAATCGTAGATTCCATAGACCTAGGTGTTGAAACTAGAGAGACTACCCGTTTACGCCTATTCCAATTCTCTCTACGGGAACAAGCTAGTCAATGGCTTGAGCGTTTACCCGCGGGATCCATCACCACATGGGATGATCTCACCACTCGTTTCCTTGCTCAATTTTTCCCACCGGGGAGAACTACTAAGCTTAGGAATGACATCTTGATGTTCCAACAACGTCAAAATGAATCTCTTTATGAAGCATGGACTCGTTTCAAGGACTTACTCCAAAAAGTCCCTCATCATGGCATAGATCTTTGGCTCCAAGTCCAAATCTTCTATGACCATATCGACATCTCCACGAGGCGAACCATTGACCAATCGGCCGGTGGTAAGCTACGTGATCTTAGTGTGGAACAATCATGGGAACTCATAGAAGATCTTGCTCTCTATGACAACGAAAGTTGGAATGATCCCCGTGATTTGAACAAAATGGTCAAGGAAATATCTTTGCCTTCGAACAATTCTAGCACTCCCGACCGTAGGATCATGGAACTTGAGGACCAAGTCAAGTTTCTCATGAAATCTTACGAAGCTCCGAAGCCTTCAAGTCAAGTGAACAAAATCACTTCTTCATGCGAATTATGTAGTGGTCCCCATGACACTCGTGATTGTGTGGAACTCCCCGGAACAGCTTTTGCGGACTACGCATCCACGCGTACCGACGAAGCGGGAGATAAGTGGTACACTTTCAAGCCCGAGCCAAACACTTATGGTGATTCATACAACCCCTCATGGAAAAATCACCCAAACCTTAGGTGGAAACAAAATCAACCCAATTCTTCTAATCCGCCTAATCGTTACCAACCAAACGGTCCACCATCCAACCGTACTTTCAACAACAATCCTTCTAACAACTATGGTAGTACCAACAATCTTGAAGGATTGATGTCAAAGTTCATGGCATCTCAAGAAGCCCGTATAGCTAGGTTCGAAACCGAATTCAACCAATAACAAACGGAGATGACCAACAAGATTGACAACTTGTTGAAAGCCCTCAACAACCAAGCATTAATCACACCTAGGAAGGATACTAGGGACACCAATAGTGGAATCCAAATTAAGGACCCCTCATCATCCAAACATGTCCACTTTGTCAATGTTGTCACCATTAAGCCGATAGATAAGGAGATAGAGGCGAGTGACAAGGATGAAGTTAGAGTAGAAGCCGATAGTAAGGATGAGAGTAGGGAAGTTGAGGTTAATAAGGGTGAGGAATTAGAGGAGGTAGAACCTATATAAGACTACTTTGATAAGTTGCCAACCAAGGAAGAACAGGAATACCATAAGGATTTATTCGATGGTCCCGAGAGAACATATATCTTTGGCGACCCCATTATCAAAATGGGAGACCCCTCTAACATTAACATCCCATGCAATATCGGGCACATGCATATATGGAAAGCTTACATCGACCTTAGATCCCCCGTGAACATCATGACTAGGACCTATTACAATTGGGTGATGAAGAAGCAACTCAAATTTAGGATGATGCCCGGTAAAAATCTGATAAGTAATTTTGTAGGGAGAGTTAAGGGATTACATGTGATTATAGGGAATCTCACCTATGAGATTGATTTTATGATAGTGGAAGACACTCGTCCGGTGATAGATGCTTGCCTAAGCCAAATAGTATTCGGAAAACCATTTGTTGAAGCCACTAGGATGAGTTATGATCCGACTTTAGGGATAGTTAGGTTCAAGAAAGAGAATGATGAGGTTGCTTATCAAATGCCCTACAAGATCGAACAATACCGCCTTCTCTCTAATTTCGAAAAGGAACATAAGCAAGCGGCTTATTATAGGAATGAGGAGGATAGACGTAGAGGAGTAGAGTATGTTAGAAATAGGATGCTTGGTTTCTACAAAGAGTGCTTGCAACTAGGTCCGGAATACAAAACTGGTTTAGAAGACGACCTAGAGAGTGGAACCAATGATGAGATCACGTGATAACCCATGACCTTGAGTCTAGCTACAAGACTCGTAAATAAAGAAAAGCGCTTCTTGGGAGGCAACCCATGTTTTGTGTGATTTTATTTGTTTGATTGTTATTTGCTTCCGTATGCATGTTTTTATTTTTATTGTTGGTTGATCATGTCTCTAAATTAAAATGTGGAAATACTTTACTATGTTGTTTGGCCTAGTCTTAACTCCAACCTAAAGGTATTTTTGCAAAAGATAAGTGTAAGGGGAAACCCCAAATATGTTTTCAAGAAACAAACCGATCATGATTCTCCACAATATTAAATGAACATGTATATTCGTATTCGTTAGAGTCAAATGCTTGTATTGAGTCATAATGAAGTTTTGCAGGATTTTCCAGGAAGTAGGACCAAGTTTTTCCAGAAATTTTCCGGAAACTTAACATAAGAATTTCTGCAGGTCCATTCTGACGGCGTCAGGGGTTTACTCTTGACGGCGTCAGGAGTAAAAATCTGGAAATTTTACCGGTTTTGTTTTTCTAACGGAGTCTTATGGTTTTTGTGAATTATTAAGTTTTATAATCTCCAGGAAATATGCAAACTTCATTCCACAAGCATTATATCTTACTTTGTTTTCTAGGATTTAGTAACTTATATAGGATGCCGCCGATTTTACGCGAGGTTGTCTTGTCTATTTTTTGTCAGGATTTACAGGTTATGTTCGACAAGGAGATGATTTATATTCTGGAAGGGAAGCTTTGATTGTTCGTTTTCTTGGAGGAAGATCTAACCTGGCCAACCTATAATCCATACCGAGCAAATCAGGGGAGTATTTGATTTCATTCTCTTTACTTTTTCACTTCTACATTCTTTACTTGAACATTGGGGACAATGTTCATCTTAAATGTAAGGGGAGGGTAAAAAGATGATACCTTACATATGCACTTTCGCTTGAGTTTGTTTTGTTTGATGGTAGATGTGTAATAAAACTATGAGAAATACTTGTTAGTGCAATTTTAGCGCCAAATTTAAATTTTTTTACAACATTTAGGAGTGAAACTTTAGCCATAGTAAGCGTCTCATGGATAGGAGATTGTATGACTAGCACATAACCGTATATTCAAAAAAAAATTTCCACCCAAAAATGTGAGGTTCGCCTTTAGATTTGATAGGAAAAGCATTTACTATTAGTGCTTATGAGTGTACCGGTAGCATTTAGATTCTAGAACTTGCGTTAGTGATGCATCCCGAGACCGCTAGTGAGACTACATTCGTGTGGTAGGATTTACTACATGATAAGAGGCATTAGGATCACCCTTGTGTTAAACCCGTATTATAATTACTTGACCATTTAAGTCATATTACTTGGCTAGTTAAGTCAACTAATTTTTCCCACACCCTTAGCGTTGTACTCATTTTTAGTACACGAAACCCCTAGTACACCCCTCCGAGCCTATCTTTTCGTTTCTAACTTTAAGCATCTTACTTAAAGGAAGAATTTGTTACACCCCACTTAAATGTACACCCAAATCGCCTTATCCTTCCGTGTATGCGCTCATTTTTTAGTGCATTATTGTTATTTGTTAAACCCTAAGTTAACTTTCTAATTGATTACATGGTTGCTAAGTCGAGTCATATCCTTGTACATATTGTTTTGGGACGATTGGGACTCATGGGTAAGTACTTATTTTATGGAGTAATGGGGAAGAACATCATTTATTACCCCCATATGTGCGTTAATCTTAAAAGTGCTCCAAGTGTTTTGATTTTCTTAATTCGAGTCATTAGAATAGTTAATTATAAAGTATGTAAAGATTCAAGTGTAAGGGGAATGTTCATTCCCTATGATGTATTATTTTGGATGGTAGGGTAAGAGTGTATGCAAAAAAAAAAAAAAAATAATAAAAAATAAAATAAAATAAAAAAGGAAAAAGAGAGAAAAAACATATGGACTACCATCCCTTTTCATTCTATGTTCATTTTATGTTTTTAGTTATTTTCATTTATTAGCTTAAGTCGAGTCTAGTCTTGGCTTAGCAACGCCATATTGTACATGTAATTAACCAAGATTGTTAACTCGCCACCAGTAAAACTTCCCTTATCCAACAAAACCGTGTAATTCATATCCCTATACCTAACGTTACAACCCTTTAAAAGACCTCTTTGATAGTTTATCCTAGGTGCTTACGCCATGTGGTGGAGGTTTGATCCTTTCCCAAGCCTATGGTAATCTATTTTGCTATGACAGGTAGTGAGAGATATCTTCCATTTCCATAATGTTATATTACTTTATTACACCCGAGAGATGTGAGTATCTAAACACTATTTGTGAGGTGCTTGTATATGACCTCCGTGCTTGTCTATTGGTCTTTAGTGGAACGATTATTTGTTGTAATTACTTTTATATTAGTGTTAAATGACCCCTAACTTGTCTTTTGAGTAGAATAAAAGCGCATTTGCTTGAGGACAAGCAAATTTCAAGTGTAAGGGTATATGATGAGGCGAAAAATGATCCGTTTTTAGGGGGTCATTTAAGCCCGAATCCGACTTTATTTGATCAAATATCGCCCTAAATCGTTCCTTTTGTGATTTTAGGTACTTGGAGAGTGAATTCTGGAAAAGAAGCCATTTTGGACGTTTTTGGAGCATAAAAGTGAAGAAAACGGCAAAGTCTCAATTTTCTATGCTGGGAACAGTGCATGAAGGCGTCAAGAGTTGCTCATGACGGCGTCAAAGTCCCAAGAATAAAATACCGTAGTTGATGACGGCGTCACACAGGCCGTCAGATGTAGATCAAGGCCGTCCGAGGAAGTATTTGGTGGCGAGATGACGGCGTCACACCCTTGCTCTTGACGCCGTCACCCCGATTTTCCTATATATAGTTTTCTAGTTTTTCACATTAAAAAAGAGAAGTTTTGGAGAAACCCTAAACACGAATTTGGTGCATCTTTTACAGGTTTTTCAAGGGTTCCAAACCCTTGATACCTTGCATTGTAATTGAGATAAGTGTTCTTCTAATTCAATCAATATGTCTATGTGTTGGTTGTCTATATCTTGTTCTTGTCTCAATTCCATTATGCTAGGCTAGATCTCTTTTGTGTTTGCTTAGATCTAATGAAACCTAGATATTGATTATGTGTTGATTACTTGTTTATTCTTGTCTTGGATGAATGATTTTATATGTTAGGCTTAAGAAAACTGGCAGATCTCCAAATGGTAACATGCTTGAACATCTTAAAAAACATGAACCGAGGCGTACTAGGTCTTTATTGGTTGTATTTAATGCATGAGCCACTGTTTACAATCCCTATAGTTGTGCTGGGTCATGGTGTAGGAGGAGATAAGAGCTCATAGAATTGGGGAGTTATGTATGCCACCCCATGAATGGTATTAAGGAATACAATCCGTCATCCATACAATTATAACAAGTAATTAACGTGTAAAAGATATCTAGGGAGTAGTGAAGTCTAAGTAAACACATTTTCTCCAATTACTGCTCACAACCTTAGTATAAATTAGTTTAATTTCATTTTCTGTATTTTATTTTGATTGCATCTTAGTTTTGGGTTAGTTGAATAGCAACTAATTCCGCCCACTCTTCTAAAACCCGATATTTTACTTGCTTTCTAAAAAATATAAAAATACAAAAATAATCATCCCTCACCTTTAGAACTAGTAATTAGGCTTTCTAATCCTAGCGACACTATTCCTAAGCTGAACGATCAATCCCCTGGTACTTGTCATTATACTATACTACAACGATCAGGTACACTGCCTAGTAGGGGTTGTAAGCTTCTCGAGATCCCTCGAGAGGTAAAGCCTGTTGCGATTCCCACGCATCAAACAGTAAAACTTTAGCTGCAATCGTATGTTTGATATGATTAATTAGTTTCTGTTATGAAGCCGAGAGTTTTGAGTATTAGGGATTATGATTGGATTAAGCTTACGTAGTGTTTCTTGCAACAATCAGGGCATTAGGGACCTTGGCATGGGCTGACTTAGTTGGTTTAAGGGGCATTAGTGAAGATTTGTGCTTAAGACGTATCGTCTTTATTTAATATAATCTTTGTAATGCATTGTCCATTTGTTTTATTGCGTAACATGATAATAATGTGACTTAAGGTTTTTATAACCCTTAGGTTGGTGTCTCTGTCTCAGCTTGATTACCTCAACTAGTGGTCTGCGCCAGAAAGAGAGCAACGGTTTTGTGGTACATGGTGCTTTTCAAGATCTGCAAGCAAGCACTCTAGGTAAATGACTTCGATTGGAGCCAACTACACCTCTTGATTGAATAAGGTAACCAGCTCATGGAAAAATACATTATTTATAAATTTTAGTTAAAAGAACAGTTTTAATTTTGTGAACTTATATCAGCACCAGCAACTAACTATATGATTATAAAATAAGTAGATTCATTAACGAATCCCAGGCGCATTAGGAGAAGCTTGCAATCCACAGTTTTAATCCGTCATTTATTTGCATTTTTTTAACCAATATTGTTTGGCTAAATCAGGTTGTAAGTTATTAGCAGCCATTTCCTTCTGAATAACGGACATACATGTTTAAGATAGAACTTGAACTATAGTCCAATTGTGCCTGATTACCCACCCTTACCTATGTCCTGTTGCTGATCTTTAGGAACTAAGAAAAGCCAAGAAAGTGTATCTATTATCTCATTCTTTTATATCATATCATATTAACAAATAAGATAATGCATTTGAAGATACTTGACTCTAAAAACCTCTTAATAAGCAATAATGTCGGACAATCTTTAAAGATAGTACCTATCTCATTTAAACATAGTACCTATTGCTGTAGTGAAAGTTAAGAGGGTTGACATGTATGATTTTAGGCCTTAGAAAGGCTGCAAGTGAGCTGATGATTTAGGGAATGTTGGAGTGGAATTATGGAACTCATTAGTATTTACTTTGATTTTTTGCGGGGGTCTGTGATTAAATGAGTTACTGATTTATTTATGGGTGACGAAAGAACTTGAAAATGCGATTCTTGCAAAGTTAGAATATGAAAAAAAAAAATTCATGAATATTTGTAGTAAAGTTAATCAGGTTGCGGAAGAGCAAGATTGAAAAAATCAATAACCTTCATACTGTAATATAATGTTTGTGATGTTGCGGGTTTTAGGAATTTGTGTTAGATATAAAATGGGTATTGGTTTTGCATTGTCTATCTTGCCAAACCAAATGAATGTGCATCTTCTGCTACATAAGCCAAGCCGTTCTTTTGGTATGCCTAATTAGCATCTTATTAGTGACTAATACAATTCTTTTTTTCACTTATATAGCAACATCAAAAACTTCATCAATAGAGAAGCCGAAAGTCAAAGACGTTGAAAAGAAGCACAACTGAATCTGAAGTCACAACTAGCTTTTGTTATGAGCTATATCCAATGTAAATATTTAAAAGGTTTACTACCATTTTATATGTACAAAACTAAGATTCAATTACTTCCTTAGCCAAAGAACAGGTAATACGATGCTGTTACATTGAATGCCATTCGCATGTTTTCATATATGAATCCTGAACATATGCAGATAGATTCTGAATTTGCTTTGTTATTTGTTTTTTGGGTGTTATACGGTGATGGTAAAATATATTTTGATCTTTACATGTGTATGAGAATTAGTTGTATGAAAACACCCCGCGGCAACGCGCGGGTTTAAATTACTAGTTGAATACATTATTTGTATGCTAAAGAAAAATGTAAGTGATCATACCTGGGCATCTTGCAAGACAAGATCAAGGCTGTATGGATCGTGAGCAGCATTAAACCTGTGAGAATGCCATATAGATATACACCTGGCTTAAACAGATATGTCATCCAACATAGGATCCACATCTTTGATAGGGGTGATTTTTTTGTCCTTCACATTCACTGATATACAATAAAGTAAAATAATAAATTATAAATTTTATGTATAACCACATCAAATTCATGTAGGCATATATGATTACAAAAGGAATAAATTATAATCACATTAATCAAAATATAAAAGATTGTTATTAAAATCTTTGATAAGGATGCTTTTTTTGTCCTTCACATCAACTGATATACAATAAATTAGAATCATAAATTTTAATTTTTATGTATAACCACATAAAATTCATGTACGCATATATCATTATCAAAGGAATAAACTCTACATAATCAAAATATAAAAGATTGCTATGGATTTGAATGACTCACCTCCTGATCCACCAGAACCACCAGCACCCTTTGAACCTCCAAAACTTCCAGAACCTCCAGAACCTCCGGAACCTCCAGAACCTCCCAAACCTCCATTCCTCCTGAAACTGCCACTTGGAACAGCGGGTGACTTTTTGTAGCCCATGTTACCATTTCTCTTGCCTGAAAACTTATTCATCATAATGAAATTTATCTGAAATGTTTTATGTGGAATGAGTTTGATGTTTTGATAGTATGATTAGGGGTTTTATTTATACTGTGAATGTTAGCCTCGCTCTTTTATAAAGATAACGTCACATACGTGAATTGGAATAGATACGTAGTTAGTTGTGCCTTTAGGGACTACTATTATTCAAAAGGCAAAGTAATGTTGTAATGAGCCTATAAATACGCCTCATGACTCTCCATGAGGGGTGTGAGAAATTGTGTAACGTTTACTTTCATAATAATATTATCCTTTTTCTTCACCCTCTCTATACTTTCTCTCACTAGAACTAAACATGGAGTTCATCTATTTTCATCAACCTCGACCTCCCGAATCACATTAAAATCATTACTTTTCTGTCCTACAATTGGCATCATAGCTATGGTGTGTTGTTTTGATGATTTTTTTTGTGTGATTCGTATCATGTTTTTGAAGCTGTTTTTACTCATTTGTTTCGGATCTAATTTTTATTTTTATTTTTTGGGAACAGTTTCTACACATCATCTTATTTGTATCCACTTGGTCAAAACAAAAAAAGTCCTACAAATTCACTCAAAGTTTCATAAACCTGTTCTTTGTTTTATATCAAGATTAATGCTTTATGTAACTGATATATTTACTTTGTGACTTGTTTTGTACCAACCGTGATAAAGTGACAAAAAGTGGTCTAAAACTATCCAAATATTGGTCTGATATCGTGGTCAGAGTTTTTTTGCCGGAATCTGAACGGAAAAGGACGCCGGAATATGGTCAACGGGTCAATAACTCTGTTTACGCTCAAGTTTATGCAGAAAACCCTCTCTTTACGCGAAACTTCAATTTTTCTACGCATAACTTGGACAAGTTATGCGTAAGGTTCAACTAAGGCAAAAAAACCCTTGTCTTACGCGTAAGACTTACTCAAAAGACATGGGTTACGCAAAAGACCAAGTTTACGCGTAAAGCAAGTCTACGCAAAAGATTCTTACGCAAAAGATTTCTAACAGGTTTACGCGTAATGTTTTGCGTAAAGTGACCAAAATGAAAAAGAATGAAGATGAAGCAGAGACCAATGACCAAAATCTTAATACAACTCATGACCTCAGTTACTTACATCCATCATCAGTCTGCGAGCTTTGAAAGAAATTAAAAGGAAATCGATGTAGGTGACCACAGCTATCCGCAATCTAAACCAAAACCATTAACACCAACTTCATTAACTATCCTAATTCCCACTTCCAATAAACAAATCAATTGACAAACATCACACCATCCCTCGCCATATTACTTAAACGGAAAAAAAATTAATCACCAAAGACCTCAGATTGATTCAGTTTTTTTAATCTTTTAAAGATTTTTTCACTAGAATCATCTTCTTCATCACTGATCTTGTGTGAAGCTTTCACGTCAATTAATATCTGAACTTTATGAGAAAGAACAACACGAATCCGTATCATTCTTTCTCTCGTTCGTTTACAGCAAACACAAGGACGAAAGAGAAACAAATAATTCCTACCTGAGATCTTGTAAGGACCTTGATGATATGCACAAAAGTATTACGGATTGGATTGGGTGTCGTGTTTATGATGTTCAAATTAATGGGTTTGCCATTCGGATTGAAGTTGTTTTGACAAAAGGTGATTTGATATAGGTATTAGGTAATGAAGATAGAGGCGATGAGATGTGAGTTGAGTTTTAAGATGGAGACAGATCTGTGATTGATAATAGAGATTGAGTTTGATAAAATCTGAGTTGGGAGAGAGAGTTTGGATGGGGCGGATTTTACTAGTAGTGTGTTAGGTTTAGGTTATGATGAAATGAGTAAGATAGTGTTATACTACTTATTTACTGGTTATCTTTGTGGTGGGTTATTGGATCAGATTTGTGTTTACAAATTTAATGGGCTAACTTAATTGGACTTAATCATGTATTACAAAGAGATGTTGGGCTATTGGATCATATACTGAAGGACTAGGCATACGATTTGAAGTATCAAAAGTTATAATCAGAATTTAATTTTTTGAATATAAGTTTTGATAATATTTGGTATAGTGAGTGGTATTTTGGTATTATAATTTTCACGGGGATACATTGTTCATGGCTAGAATTGCTTTGTTTAACAAAAATGACTACGGGGTTTTCGTACGGTATCATTGATTTGACTTTGAAGTGGCATCTCAACAAGTGTACTTATTTATCTCAAAGTCTAGGGGTGGTTGGATGCATGACTTTTGAAGATAACTTGTCTGCGCTAATTAAAAAATTCAGTCTTGACAATCTAGTTATTACTGATGTAAGGAGTTACGTTGTAGTGCTCATAGTATAACTATCACTTAAAGGAGTTACGTTGTAGTACTCAGTGTCACACGAAGTAGTGGATTGTTCAAGTGGCGAATATTTCATGCAACCTCATACTTAAAGGAGTTACGTTGTAGTGCTCAGTATAGGTATTAAGACACATCTATCGTACCAGCATTAAGTCACAAGAGGGGATGATTACTTCATTTTCAAGCTGGTCATATCGGGCTGTCTCCATATGTGGTCATTACTAGTAGCCGATGAATTCAAAGGAGGTTCGATTACAGGTTGATTTGAGAGATAAGTATTGAGAGTATATTTTTGCGACATATACTCACAAAATGTGCTTCAAAAAACTGTTATTGTTTCTAAATTGCATCAAGTACAAGGTTATTATACGGCATGTACACTACATTATGATGATTCTGATACCTCGCAACCATCAGGAGGGAGAAGAACATGCCAAAAGAAGTAGTGTTTCATCTTCAGCTATTGGATTGACCGAGAGAATTGTGCTTAACATCGTGAATGGAGAAGTAGTGTGTGTACATCAGGGCTTATTACCAACTTGAATGCGATGTTATGTGAGTTATATTGTTATGATGCTCCCTGAACGACAACCATGTGCCTACACTTTTGAATCTACTTTATCCGCTGCGTGATGAAAAGAGAGTTGTCAGTTCAGGAGGGAGCAGGAAAAAGAATAAAGGCTCACTAGTTAGGAGGGAGTAATAACCTAACTAGACCATTACAGTTGAAGTTCAGAGCTACAAAGACCTTTGCCGTCAGTTTCAAAGATCAAACGCCGAGATCGTCGGAAGAGAGAACTTCAAGTCTGCCTCAGTATCTAGACTACAGAGACTCTGCGCTTCAACAACGTCAATGATGAGGTGAAAAATGAACCGTTTTTAGGGGGTCATTTAAGCCCGGAATTGAATTTATTTGATCAAATATTGCCCTAAATCGTTCCTTTTGTGATTTTAGGTACTTTGGGAGTGAATTCTGGAAAAGGAAGCATTTTGGACGTTTTTGGAGCATAAAAGTGAAGAAAACGGCAAAGTCTTGATTTTCCTTGCTGGGAACAGTACATGACGGCGTCAAGAAGAATTTTATGATGGCGTTAGGAGCAAAATGGATGACGGCCCAAAGAAAACGTGACAGCGTCAGAACAAGGGCGTCAAAAGTAAATTTGGTGACGGCCTAGAACAAGAATACACATGACGGCGTCAGACATAGATCTAGGCTGTTCGAGAACTTTATTGGCGGCGAGATGACGGCGTCAGAATTTTACTCTTGACGCCGTCTCCTCGTGAAACCTATAAATACTTTTCTAATTTTCATTCATAAAAGAGAAACTTGTGTGGAGAATTCTAGGGCCGAACTTTGTAAACCCTAGGTCGTTTGTAACAGTGTTTTCAAGGGTTTTCACCCCTTGAAACCCTTCATGTTCAATTGAGATAAGTTTTCTTTCAATTCATTCAATATGTCTATGTGTTGTTTGAATATATCTTATGCTTGTCTTGATTATAACATGCTAGGCTAGATCTTTTGTATGTTTGCTTAGATGTAATGAAACCTAGATGTTGATTATAGGTTGATTGCTTGTTTATAATTGTAATGGATGAATGATTTCAATGTTAGGCTTAAGAAAACTGGCAGATCTCCATTGTGTAACTTGCTTGAACATCTTAAGAAACATGAACCGATGTGTACTAGGTTTTTATGGTTGTATTTAATGCAAGAGCGAATTCTAGTGATCCCATGTTAGGAGCTTCTTAGCCGGCTCGACATAGGAGTGAAGTAGGAGCTTATAGAATTGGGGAAGTAAGTACGCCACCCCATGATTGGTATTAAGGAATATAACCCGTCATCCACGCAACTGTAACAAGTAATTAACCTATAAAAGATATCTAGGGAGTAGTGAAATCTAAGTAAACACAATTCTCCCATATATTGTTCACACCACTAGTTTAATTAGTTTATTTTCATTTTTATTATTTTATTTTGATTGCATCTTTAGTCATTGGGTTAGTTGACTAGCAACTAATTCCGCCCACTCTTTCAAAATACGAGATTTTTACTTGCTTTCATAAAATATAAAAATACAAAAAGAATCATCCCTCACCTCTAGACCTAGTTTTTAGGCTTTCTAATCCTAGCGACACTATTCCTGAGTTGAACGATCAATCCCCCGGTACTTGTCACTATACTATACTACAACGATCAGGTACACTGCCTGGTGGGGGTTGTAAGCTTCTCGAGATCCCTCGAGAGGTAAAGCCTGGTGCAATTCCCACGCATCAAGTTTTTGGCGCCGCAGCCCGGGAAATAGTCATTGTCTAGGTTAGGATTTCTTTTTATTAGGTCTACTTACTAGATTCCTTTCTAGTAAGATTTTATTTTTATTTTTAGGTTTTCTTTAGTCTATCTTATTTCTTCGTGTTTTTGTTTGTAACTCTTTACCATCCGACATCATGGAAGGTGGTAACATCTTTGAAGCCATCAACCCACCAAAACAAGACCACCCACAAAACCCACCACTAGCTAACCAACCTCTTAGGCCCCGAACCCTAGGAGAGTATTCCCGACCGAGCCACCAACGCTATCGAAACACTATTGAGCTCACCCAAGGAGCCAATGTGTCACCCTTGCGATCTGACACCATCCTGTTGGTGCAGAGCGGATGTGCATTCCATGGACTTCGTTCCAAAGATCCTAATCAACATCTCAAGGACTTCCTTAAAATCGTAGATTCTATAGACCTTGATGTTACAACTGGAGAGACGACCCGATTACGCCTATTCCAATTCTCTCTACGTGATCAAGCTAGTCAATGGCTTGAACGTTTACCCACAGGATCCATCACCTCATGGGATGATCTCACCACTCGTTTCCTTGCTCTATTTTTCCCACCGGGGAGAACTACCAAGCTTAGAAATGATATCTTGATGTTCCAATAACGTCAAGGTGAAACTCTATATGAAGCATGGACTCGTTTCAAGGACTTACTACAAAAAGTCCCTCATCATGGCATAGATCTTTGGCTCCAAGTCCAAATCTTCTATGACCATATCGATCTCTCCACAAGGCGAACCATTGACCAATCGGCCGGTGGCAAGCTATATGATCTAAGTGCGGAAGAATCACCGGAATTCAAAGAAGATATTTCTCTCTATGACAACGAAAGTTGGAATGACCCCCGTGATTTGAACAAAACGGTCAAGGCAATATCTTTGCCTTCGGACAACTCTAGCACTCCCGACCGTAGGATCATGGAACTTGAGGACCAAGTCAAGTTTCTCATGAAATCTTACGAAGCTCCTAAGCCTTCAAGCCAAGTGAATAAAATCACTTCTTCATGCGAATTATGTAGTGGTCCCCATGACACTGGTGATTGCGTGGAACTCCTCGAAACAGCTTTTGCGGACTACGCATCCTCGCGTACCGACGAAGCAGGAGATAAGTGGTACACTTTCAAGCCCGAGCCAAACCCTTACGGTGATTCCTACAACCCCTCTTGGAAAAATCACCCGAACCTTAGATGGAAACAAAACCAAAACAATCCTTCCAATCCGCCTAATCGTTACCAACCAAACGGTCCACCCTCCAACCGTACTTTCAACAACAATCCTTCTAATAGCTATGGTAGTACCAACAATCTTGAAGGATTGGTGTCCAAGTTTATGGCATCTCAAGAAGCTCGCATATCTAAGTTTGAAGCCGATTTCAAACAAAAGCAAAGCAAGATGACCACCAAAATTGACACATTGTTGAAAGTCCTCAATGACCGAGAAATGGGAGCACTCCTGATTCACAATTTCTTAGCTATATATTCTAGAGTCAACCTCTTGTGAATGGTTGACAATAAAAGTTAAACTAAAGAAACCTGAATACAAATATATCCAAGGAGTTTAGTGTCCCCGGGTCATTTATGTCCCTTGGAAGTGTGATATCCTGAGTTAGAACGGATCTGTGATCGGGAATTATTGAACAGGAAAGGGTATTTGATTGTGATTACCCTAAGAGAAAAGAAAATAGCTTTAATAAGCTATATAAACAAAACCTTGAAATAAGAAAACTTAAAAACGTAAAAGGAATTAAAAACGTACGCGACTGCGTACTAAGAAAAATGTGAGTTTTAAAGAAAATAAACTATAGGGGTTAAAAATGAAAATTCTATAAACTTAAACTTAAAAGAAAATTAAATTAAAAAGAAAACTATTTTTTTATATTATTATATTGTTTATTATTAATTATTTAATTAATAACTATTTAACTATTTAATTAAAAACTAATTTAAATAAAACTAAAAATGATAAATACTACAAATTAAACTAAAAACTTACAAAAATAATTTCTAAACTTAAAATAGAACTTGAAGAAAGTATAAAAAATAAAAATAAATGTTTTTGTCTTTTTATAAACTTTTTATTAATTAAAAACTATTTGTATTAATTATACTAATTAAACTATTTTGAATTACTAATAATATTAAATTAACTTAGAAAATTATGGAAAAATTTATAAAACTATTTTATGACCTATAAAAGCTATAAAAAATATAAAAACTAGGTGTTACTTTATAAAAACTAATTATGCTATTTAATTACTTAATATTAATTAATAATTAATTAAATTAGAATTAAATCTAAAAACCACTATATGACAAAAGAAAAATCTGGAAAAATTTATAAAACTACTTTAATATAAAAGATATTTAATAAAAATATAAAAATGCAGAAGTGCTTATAAATAAGCTAAAAAGAAAATTAAATAGATAGTTTCTATTAAATAGAAGCTATCACTATAATTAAATTTTGGCTTTTTATGGATTTTCTTTTACAAAACTAATAAAATACTTAAAATAAAAAACTTTTGTAAAAAAAAATAATATGGAAACTCAGAATAAGCACTGAGAGTGCTTATTTGCCCAAACAGTTGACCAAGTTTGACTTTATCAAGAAATAAGCTCAATTGAGCTTATGTGGGGTCCACAGTGGTTAAGTCAGGTTCACCTAAGTTATTTGAACTTGTTTGAGCAAGTTTCAATCAAATAAGCTATCTGAATAAGCCACAAGACCAGAATAAGCTATTGCTTCTTAGGGTTCTGAGTCAGAAATGGGACAACTTTTGGGTGCAATTCCAGGTGGGGTCCACAAGTTCACAGGTCAAACAAAAGGACAATCCTTAATCCCTGGTAGGAGGGGGGTTGGGAGAACTCAAGTATGAGGTGTGGGACCCACTGAGTTAACCAGAAAATACCACCAAAGTTGGGAGTGTTGGCTGAAAAGTTTACTGTTTGGATTTCAAGCTTCAAAAAGCTTTCTAAAAGCTGTAAGCTGAGAACAAAAGCAAAAGCAAGGTAAAAATAAGTTAAGTTAACAAAATTTAAAGCCAAAGAAGAGAGAAAATAAAAGAAAATAAGCTGGAAAAAGGAAATAAGCACTTGACTAAACTGCAAAACCAAACAGACCTTGAAGCCTAAAGTATGACCTAATCTAGCTTATCAAATAAGCTGGATAAGGCTTGTAATGATTTGAGACAACAAGTATGGTTGGTGAGGTGTCCAAAAATCCCAAGCTTGGCCTGTGGGACCCACAGGCTAGCTTGTGAAGAGCTTTTGAAATAAGCTGTATATACTGAGTGTGATGATCACTCAGTATATGCTATGGATTGGGACAACTTTTATGCTTATTGCAGCCCTAGCAAATAAGGAGGAAATTAGAAAATAAGCACTGAGTGAGTGAGGTGGATTGCTTGGCTTTCCAAAAAGCCAAGGATCACTCAGTGGGGCCCACAGGATAAGCTTATGAGAGCTTATGAAGATGGACAGTTACACAACACCCCCTGGGTACAGGGGAGGTTTTGAAAATAGTAGCTAAAAGAGATAGCAAATAAGCACTAGAAATAAGCAGATAAAAAATAATAAAAAATACAAACAAGTAGATTAGCAACTAGATATTAATAACCTAAAAGGACTAAGCAAGAAACTAATTATACAATCCTACACAAAATTCTACTTTTAATTCAAAAACTGCAGGGTATGCAATTTTGACTTATATAAAACTTATCTAGTTTGACCTAGATGAGATTTGATCCTAGATTACTTACTGAATATGATGTATTATACTAATTAAATACTAGATTGATGAAAATAAACAACTTATACACAGGAAAGCATGATCATGATACAAAGATTTTAGATAGATATCAAGCAAAGTGGATCAAGAAGTTACTTTGACTTCTGATCTAATGACACTAGATTATGTGACTTTAGTTGAGATATTAGACCATATGTGATGTCCAATCAAACAAGAACAACATCAGCAACAACTTATACCTCTACCTAATCAGTTAACCCAAACACCCTTTAAAACACTCAACTTGGTGAATTTCAAAGCAAATCAGTGACTTGATTCTCTAATCTATATTCAGTCATTACATCATCATCATTTATGATCTATTGATCAGTAATAAACAACCATAACAACAAAAGAACACAGAATTCAAAATTACACTATTAAACTGAATTTATGAAAACTTAACAACAATAAAGAACAATTAACAAGGCACTAATTTTGGACTAGATAATGATTAATCAAAACATAATAGACAGAAAACAACAAAGATCAAAACAATTAACTATGTTAAACAGTAAAGTACCAAAATTTAAGAAAATGGCTTACAAAGTGGAATTCAATGAGAACTGTGAACCAAGGACTTAGATTACACCTATTAGCTTACCAATAAGCTTCTAATACCCAAGGCAATCCACAATTAACCTTGCTCCAGCTTCTTCTTGCTATGAACTGATTTTTGTATTTCTTTTCTATTTTTCTTGATTCTTTTTGTGATTTTGATTTTTTATGGATTATAACTGTTCCAAGGTTTCTAAAAAGCCTTAGAGCTTTTGTCAGGAGCCTAAGTGACTTATGAATGTCCTCTAAACAGCTATAACAGACAGGGTAATGTAATTGACAAGTAAAGTAAATAACAAGTATTTAAATGACAAGAATTGAAAGGTTATGAAACTACAACTGTAAATAAGGTTTATTACAGTTTGTCAAATAGTAATAAGATCCTTGAAAGCTTTTAAAAGACAATAATTAAGATAAGCAATAAAGTGTTGATCACAAAACGTATTCTATGATGATGGCTCTCTTCTGCCTTCTTTCTTTCTTTATAATAACTCAAAAGACTCCCACCAGCTTCTTCACACTTTCCCACTTCAAATTGACCATTAGATTGGTCAATTACATCTTGACCGTTTAAATTATACTTGGCACCAAAGTCTCAATGGGTGGCAAGGAGATATTTTGAGCTAATTAAGGATTTGTGGAGTGTTGTGGAGTTGTCAGGAAGACAATTGGTACATTAGGTATGGCTTTTGGGTCAAGTAGCATGAAAACAGGGGATGTGAGGTTAAGGTGGAGTGTGAATTGGTGGGGAAAGCATTAAATGCACATGGGATAGGTTTGAGAGGTGGAGGGTGAGCTGTAGTGGTGAGGTGGAGGTAAAAGATGGCCAAATACCACCCTGGTATGGTGGAAGCAGGGGTGGGAGAGACAGTGAACAGTGAATGGCGGTATTTGTGGTGTTTGACTTTCTTTGACCCGGTATTATTATAAGCGGGGTTGGGCTAAGGGTGGACTGGGCCTAAGAGTGGGCTGGGTGAGGGGTGTGGATTGGGTTTATTTTGGTATTGGGTAATAATAATAATAAAGGGTCCGGTTTGTATTAAAGTTACACAAGGACCAAAAATGCAATTCGTTCAAAGTTAAAGGACCTGATGTGTAAACTTTGAAAAGTTGTTATAGGGACCACTTATGTTATACTTGAATACCCCAAGGACTATAGATGCAATTTTCCACATTTCAAACCTCCAGGGACCTTTTCTGTAATTTCTCAAACTCCAGGGACCATTCTTGTAATTTTCTGAAACTTGAAGGGTTAAACCTGTAAATATCAAATATTAACACAAAGGACCAAATATGTCATTTAGAAATAGTATAAGGTTTATTTTGATTATTTTCTTATTTTTAAAACCTTAGGGACTAATTTTTACACTTTTCAAAGTTTAGGGACCAAAGTTGTAAATATGTGATTTTAAACTTTAAAGGACTATTTCTTACAACTTATGAATCCCAAGGACCTTTTATGATATTTGAACAAGTTTTGATTGACCAGGGACTAGTTTTGCCAATTTGTCAAAGTTCAGGGACTGAAACTGTAAATTAAGTATATTTTATATGTTTTTTTTATCAGTTTTCATCCCTTTTGCACTTGTAACACCTAAAAACACAGTTTCATGATATTTCTAGTATTTTAAATCATATCAGTATGTTTTCAGATGTTTTATAGCTAAAATGTTACAGAAATGATGAGTATTTAGACACTCATCAATCCCCCACACTAAACTATTGCTAGTCCCTAGCAATATTTTATGAAGTTTTAATGGATTTCAAAGAACTCTTTAGCAAAAGCCATCACTTCTGGAGTAGCCAGGTGTAAGAACTGTGGTACACCTGATAACCGTGTGATTTTGAGCAAATCACCAGCTGTCAACGGATTTGATTAATCTTTACCAAAAGCCGTTTGCTTCTGGACTAGCCAACTCTTGATGGAATAGTCAACATCTTGGTGAGCTGATTACCAATTATGGTTTTTCCACTGCCTTTACCACAAGCCATAATCTTGCGGGCTAGCCAACTCATTTGCTTTATGGGATATGGGGAGTTGAGGAACCATACAATTTTGGGCAAATTGCAAGCCATAAACGGGTTTGAGATATCTTTACCAAGAGCCGTTTGCTCCTGGATTAGCCAATCCTTATGTGGGTTAGACATGGCGGATTGATTACCATTTGTTGCGTTCTAAGTGAGAAAAATTTTAAAATTTTTGGCTAAATTGGGGGTTCCTGATGGAACATGTGTTTGAATTCGTGAGAAGAATCCCCCCCACACTTAGAACTGAATATTGCCCTCAATATTCAAAGTACCGGGTGTTAAACCGAACTTAGAACGTAAAAGGGAAATATTACTTAGCCTTTATTTAAGATGTATATACATACAATTATTTTTTTAGATAAAACTTCTTAAATAGAAGCTATCACTATATGTACATTTTTTTTTTTTTTTTTTTTTGTATGAAAAATATTTACATATATACAACATGTGGGGCATCTCCCCCACACTTGGGTGTTACACACGGGTGACAAGCCCATGTTTTTGCTAATATTTTTGATTCCCGAGTCACTAGCTTGACTCGACCCCGTATTTGATTTCTTTCCTCCCAAACTGTCAGGTTTATCACGCAAGCTAACCGCTTGTGAATGGTTAACTGTAATAAAGAGCTCCTGAACAGGCCGGGAGAAAAAGCAATTTAAAAATCCATGGGGAAGTAAGTGGAAGAAACCATCTCCATCGGACTTTCATACAAAATGTTTGTATACACATTGAAGTACATGAAAGTTCCACACCAAGAGAGATATATCTGGTATTTAAACCAATGTTATATGGAAAATGCCAGGATCAAAAGTAACATCCTCACTCTGAAATGAGTGAAGGGAAGGAGAAATCACCGGGTAGGTGAAGGGTAGTAGGGAGATTAGAACAGCAGTAATCACAAGAACTTCCTCCTCAAGAATTTGAAATTTAAGTGAAGGAGGCAAGGTCTTATGCTTGATCTCAGGAATTTTAGCAGTTTCTTCAACTGATTTTAATTCCTCCTTATGAAGTTGGTTGGGTGGGAGGGTGGGATAATTTTTTGGGTATAAAAGTTGTTCAAGAAGAAGACTGACATCTCCCTCCTGAATACTCTCGGCATCATCAATACCTGGCATAAATGTGTCTAAATCGAGATAAACATCGATTTCATCCAGAATAGAATCAGTACTCTCATTATGAAGTTCTTCTAGCGGAGGAGGGGGAAATGGATCATTATGCATTAATTCCTCAAGGAGAAGAATATCTCCCTCCTCATCACTCTCAGTTTCATCTTCATCCCAAATGGGATCACTTTCAGTCTCATCTTCATCCCAAATGGGATCACTTTCAGTCTCATCCAGAGTGAGAGAAGATGAAGAGTCGGCTAAGATAGTAGTAGAAGATGGAGTGGGATTACCACTCACAGAATTATGAAAATAATCAAGATTTTCTTGAGAATACTCTTTTGAAGTAACATCAATGAAATCGATTCGGTTAACCGATTCAGAGTTATAGTTTGAGGAGTACCTCGAAGTTTGATCTTGACCAAATGTAACAGCTTCCTTACCAACACGTAAGGTGATCTCATGCTCCAAAACATCAATAAGAGCATGGTCGGTTCTAAGGAATCCTCTTCCAAGAATGAGAGGAACCTTTTGATCGGCATCAAAGTCAACGACCACAAAGTCTGCTGGAAAATGGAACCTCCCTACTTTAACAAATACATCCTCAGCAATGCCGAGGGGCATAGATATGGTACGATTTGCAAGCTCGAGAGTCATGCAGGTTGAGGAGAGTTCAGGAAGAGAAAGTTTCTTCCACACTGAATAAGGCATTAGATTGATGCTAGCACCGAGATCGGCCAAGGCGTAGCATTCAATCATTCCTGGGAATACACAAGGTATTAGGAATTTCCCAGGATCTCCAAGCTTTACAGGAAGCTTTTTTAAGATAACTGCCGAGCAGTTTTCGCTTACTGGAGTTTTTGCCATTTCAAACAGCTTTTCCTTGTTGTTTAGCAGTTGTTTGATTGTCGCTGCAAATTTAGGCATTAGAATGAGAGAATCCGCGAAACTAATGTCAAAATGTAATTCTTTAAAAATTTGAAAGAATTTATCTATTTGTTGACTATTCTTTTCACGGGTCCTATCCTCATTCATACGTGATGGGTATGGAAGATAAGGTTTGGATTTAGGGACGGTATTCTCAGGAGTCTCTACATATTCAAAGACAACTCTTGATTTGGATTTCTTTTTAGGGAGGACCGGAGGAGAGACTTGTGCAGTACTTTGTGAACTTGGAATTTGCACTTCGTCCGTTGTATCCTCCGCCTCTTTTTCCACATCATACAATGGAGGAGGGATAGGCATTGAGGGTCCATCATAAGCAGCACCACTACGAGTGGTGATAGCTTTGATGACATCGGAATCCTCCTCCTCATCATCACTGTCGTCTAATACACTCCTACGGGCAGAATTAAGCATATGAGAATAAGTCACAGCTGCCCTTTGGTCATAAAGATTGCTTGACAAACTTTTAACCGTGAATCGTGAAAGAGTAGGATCTATTCTTGACGATGTAGGAGTGACAGGGGTTGTAGATTTTGGGACAACCGTGGTTTGGACGTAATGAGCACTTCTATTATTAGAAGGAAGTACCGGGTCCTTTGTCACCTTGGTTTCTCGTTCCATATTCTTCTTCGAAGTAGGAATAGGAATCGATGGTCCATCATGAGCTTTACCACTACAAGTGGTAATAGCTTTAAGTTCACCCTTTGGATTTGGAACAGTGTTACCTGGGAGAGTTCCCGAGGTAGATGGTGGATTTAGTTGTTTTACTAAACCGGCAAACATGTCCTTAATATCGTTCCTCAGCTCATGGTTGTTCTTAGCAATTGAAGAATCAAATTCATTCTTCAAATTGGAGATTTGGTTCTGCATTGCCCTCATGTTAGCATCATTAACCTTGATGTGGTTAGCGAGCTCATTGGAGGGAGATTCTTGATAAGGAACCATTTGATGAGCAGGAGCTGAATACCCTGTATTAGAATTTCCCTTGTGGGGTGGGTATTGAAAAGGAACCATTTGATTGCTCGGGGCATGATATTGATTTTGTGTGTTTTGCCCTCGTTGTTGGTTAGGAATGAACCTATTAGCATTGTTTGGTTGGTATAATCCAGGCTGTCCTCCTTGATTGTTAGCACGGTAGTTTGTTTCCACTTGAGGACGGAATTGGTTTCCTCCTTGATTGGAACTGCCTGCTATAGCATTGACTCCAATTGCATTGCCAACGGTGTGGGTACAATTGTAGTATGGATGAGGACCTCCACAAGTAACACAAACGTCTACCTTTTTAATTTCAGCAGTTTGAGAAGTTTGCGGAGCGGACTCTTTCTTGGAAACCAAAGCTTGGATAGCCTTCGTGAGTTCAGCAATCTGAGAATCAGTGCTAGAAGTCACGGGATATGATGTAGAAGGACCAGCACTAGCATGAGAATTATAAGTTCTATCTCTCGTAGTACGGACCTTAGACATGTTTTCAATGAGAGCAATGGCTTCCTTTGTGGATTTGCTCAGAAAATTACCTCCAGCTGAGGCATTCAGAGAATTCTGATCAGATGGGTTTAACCCATTGTAGAAAGTGTCCATTTGCATCAATTCGGTGAAACCGTGATGTGGACATCTGCGAAGCAATTCTTTGAAACGATCCCATGCCTCTCCAAATGGTTCATCAAACCTTTGAGAGCACTTCATGATTTCATTCTTTAGAAATGTGGTCTTGGAAGGAGGAAAGAATTCATTAATGAATTTATGAACCAAATCTCCCCATGTTTCAATCGATTTAGGGGGCTGTTTATCAAGCCAAATCCTGGCATTGCCTTCGATGGAAAATGGGAAAAGAAGAAGTTTGATTGATTCCTCAGGGACATTTTTACATTTGATGGTACCAATGATTTGGTTAAACCATCTAATGTGATCATGAGGATTGTCCCTATCAAAACCATAGAATTGCTTCTGGGTTGCTAGGTTAATCAACCCAGTCTTGAGCTCAAAATTCTCAGCTGCGATGGCTGGAACAACAATAGCATCTCCGTAACCCTCGGTGGGTGCTTGGAGAAGCTCATTCATCGGACGATCTTCCGTCATTATGACAGGAGATTTAGGATCAGTACGTATCTCGGGTACGACTGATGGAGCAGAACGTCTACGACTTCTTCGAGGTATGGCTACAAGCTTACGAAGAGGACTTGATGACCTTGAAGAACGAGTGCGCATGCACTAAGACGTGTCTAAGGATCCTTGAAGAAAAGGAACTCAGATAAGGGTGAGAAGAGTATTTTTAGGTTTTTATGTTATATATATATATATATATATAGAAAGAAAAAGAAAATATTTTTGGTGTTTTATATGTTTATGGAAGATTTAAATACGATATTATATAAGATATATGTACTATGGATAGGTATTCAACAAATCTGATACTTCAGAATTGTTCAACGCAGCACACTTCCCCGGCAGCGGCGCCAAAAATTGATTCACAATTTCTTAGCTATATATTCTAGAGTCAACCTCTTGTGAATGGTTGACAATAAAAGTTAAACTAAAGAAACCTGAATACAAATATATCCAAGGAGTTTAGTGTCCCCGGGTCATTTATGTCCCTTGGAAGTGTGATATCCTGAGTTAGAACGGATCTGTGATCGGGAATTATTGAACAGGAAAGGGTATTTGATTGTGATTACCCTAAGAGAAAAGAAAATAGCTTTAATAAGCTATATAAACAAAACCTTGAAATAAGAAAACTTAAAAACGTAAAAGGAATTAAAAACGTACGCGACTGCGTACTAAGAAAAAGGTGAGTTTTAAAGAAAATAAACTATAGGGGTTAAAAATGAAAATTCTATAAACTTAAACTAAAAAGAAAATTAAATTAAAAAGAAAACTATTTTTTTATATTATTATATTGTTTATTATTAATTATTTAATTAATAACTATTTAACTATTTAATTAAAAACTAATTTAAATAAAACTAAAAATGATAAATACTACAAATTAAACTAAAAACTTACAAAAATAATTTCTAAACTTAAAATAGAACTTGAAGAAAGTATAAAAAATAAAAATAAATGTTTTTGTCTTTTTATAAACTTTTTATTAATTAAAAACTATTTATATTAATTATACTAATTAAACTATTTTGAATTACTAATAATATTAAATTAACTTAGAAAATTATGGAAAAATTTATAAAACTATTTTATGACCTATAAAAGCTATAAAAAATATAAAAACTAGGTGTTACTTTATAAAAACTAATTATGCTATTTAATTACTTAATATTAATTAATAATTAATTAAATTAGAATTAAATCTAAAAACCACTATATGACAAAAGAAAAATCTGGAAAAATTTATAAAACTACTTTAATATAAAAGATATTTAATAAAAATATAAAAATGCAGAAGTGCTTAAAATAGGCTAAAAAGAAAATTAAATAGATAGTTTCTATTAAATAGAAGCTATCACTATAATTAAATTTTGGCTTTTTATGGATTTTCTTTTACAAAACTAATAAAATACTTAAAATAAAAAACTTTTGTAAAAACAAATAATATGGAAACTCAGAATAAGCACTGAGAGTGCTTATTTGCCCAAACAGTTGACCAAGTTTGACTTTATCAAGAAATAAGCTCAATTGAGCTTATGTGGGGTCCACAGTGGTTAAGTCAGGTTCACCTAAGTTATTTGAACTTGTTTGAGCAAGTTTCAATCAAATAAGCTATCTGAATAAGCCACAAGACCAGAATAAGCTATTGCTTCTTAGGGTTCTGAGTCAGAAATGGGACAACTTTTGGGTGCAATTCCAGGTGGGGTCCACAAGTTCACAGGTCAAACAAAAGGACAATCCTTAATCCCTGGTAGGAGGGGGGTTGGGAGAACTCAAGTATGAGGTGTGGGACCCACTGAGTTAACCAGAAAATACCACCAAAGTTGGGAGTGTTGGCTGAAAAGTTTACTGTTTGGATTTCAAGCTTCAAAAAGCTTTCTAAAAGCTGTAAGCTGAGAACAAAAGCAAAAGCAAGGTAAAAATAAGTTAAGTTAACAAAATTTAAAGCCAAAGAAGAGAGAAAATAAAAGAAAATAAGCTGGAAAAAGGAAATAAGCACTTGACTAAACTGCAAAACCAAACAGACCTTGAAGCCAAAAGTATGACCTAATCTAGCTTATCAAATAAGCTGGATAAGGCTTGTAATGATTTGAGACAGCAAGTATGGTTGGTGAGGTGTCCAAAAATCCCAAGCTTGGCCTGTGGGACCCACAGGCTAGCTTGTGAAGAGCTTTTGAAATAAGCTGTATATACTGAGTGTGATGATCACTCAGTATATGCTATGGATTGGGACAACTTTTATGCTTATTGCAGCCCTAGCAAATAAGGAGCAAATTAGAAAATAAGCACTGAGTGAGTGAGGTGGATTGCTTGGCTTTCCAAAAAGCCAAGGATCACTCAGTGGGGCCCACAGGATAAGCTTATGAGAGCTTATGAAGATGGACAGTTACACAACACCCCCTGGGTACAGGGGAGGTTTTGAAAATAGTAGCTAAAAGAGATAGCAAATAAGCACTAGAAATAAGCAGATAAAAAATAATAAAAAATACAAACAAGTAGATTAGCAACTAGATATTAATAACCTAAAAGGACTAAGCAAGAAACTAATTATACAATCATACACAAAATTCTACTTTTAATTCAAAAACTGCAGGGTATGCAATTTTGACTTATATAAAACTTATCTAGTTTGACCTAGATGAGATTTGATCCTAGATTACTTACTGAATATGATGTATTATACTAATTAAATGCTAGATTGATGAAAATAAACAACTTATACACAGGAAAGCATGATCATGATACAAAGATTTTAGATAGATATCAAGCAAAGTGGATCAAGAAGTTACTTTGACTTCTGATCTAATGACACTAGATTATGTGACTTTAGTTGAGATATTAGACCATATGTGATGTCCAATCAAACAAGAACAACATCAGCAACAACTTATACCTCTACCTAATCAGTTAACCCAAACACCTTTTAAAACACTCAACTTGGTGAATTTCAAAGCAAATCAGTGACTTGATTCTCTAATCTATATTCAGTCATTACATCATCATCATTTATGATCTATTGATCAGTAATAAACAACCATAACAACAAAAGAACACAGAATTCAAAATTACACTATTAAACTGAATTTATGAAAACTTAACAACAATAAAGAACAATTAACAAGACACTAATTTTGGACTAGATAATGATTAATCAAAACATAATAGACAGAAAACAACAAAGATCAAAACAATTAACTATGTTAAACAGTAAAGTACCAAAATTTAAGAAAATGGCTTACAAAGTGGAATTCAATGAGAACTGTGAACCAAGGACTTAGATTACACCTATTAGCTTACCAATAAGCTTCTAATACCCAAGGCAATCCACAATTAACCTTGCTCCAGCTTCTTCTTGCTATGAACTGATTTTTGTATTTCTTTTCTATTTTTCTTGATTCTTTTTGTGATTTTGATTTTTTATGGATTATAACTGTTCCAAGGTTTCTAAAAAGCCTTAGAGCTTTTGTCAGGAGCCTAAGTGACTTATGAATGTCCTCTAAACAGCTATAACAGACAGGGTAATGTAATTGACAAGTAAAGTAAATAACAAGTATTTAAATGACAATAATTAAAAGGTTATGAAACTACAACTGTAAATAAGGTTTATTACAGTTTGTCAAATAGTAATAAGATCCTTGAAAGCTTTTAAAAGACAATAATTAAGATAAGCAATAAAGTGTTGATCACAAAACGTATTCTATGATGATGGCTCTCTTCTGCCTTCTTTCTTTCTTTATAATAACTCAAAAGACTCCCACCAGCTTCTTCACACTTTCCCACTTCAAATTGACCATTAGATTGGTCAATTACATCTTGACCGTTTAAATTATACTTGGCGCCAAAGTCTCAATAGGTGGCAAGGAGATATTTTGAGCTAATTAAGGATTTGTGGAGTGTTGTGGAGTTGTCAGGAAGACAATTGGTACATTAGGTATGGCTTTTGGGTCAAGTAGCATGAAAACAGGGGATGTGAGGTTAAGGTGGAGTGTGAATTGGTGGGGAAAGCATTAAATGCACATGGGATAGGTTTGAGAGGTGGAGGGTGAGCTGTAGTGGTGAGGTGGAGGTAAACGATGGCCAAATACCACCCTGGTATGGTGGAAGCAGGGGTGGGAGAGACAGTGAACAGTGAAGGGCGGTATTTGTGGTGTTTGACTTTCTTTGACCCGGTATTATTATAAGCGGGGTTGGGCTAAGGGTGGACTGGGCCTAAGAGTGGGCTGGGTGAGGGGTGTGGATTGGGTTTATTTTGGTATTGGGTAATAATAATAATAAAGGGTCCGGTTTGTATTAAAGTTACACAAGGACCAAAAATGCAATTCGTTCAAAGTTAAAGGACCTGATGTGTAAACTTTGAAAAGTTGTTATAGGGACCACTTATGTTATACTTGAATACCCCAAGGACTATAGATGCAATTTTCCACATTTCAAACCTCCAGGGACCTTTTCTGTAATTTCTCAAACTCCAGGGACCATTCTTGTAATTTTCTGAAACTTGAAGGGTTAAACCTGTAAATATCAAATATTAACACAAAGGACCAAATATGTCATTTAGAAATAGTATAAGGTTTATTTTGATTATTTTCTTATTTTTAAAACCTTAGGGACTAATTTTTACACTTTTCAAAGTTTAGGGACCAAAGTTGTAAATATGTGATTTTAAACTTTAAAGGACTATTTCTTACAACTTATGAATCCCAAGGACCTTTTATGATATTTGAACAAGTTTTGATTGACCAGGGACTAGTTTTGCTAATTTGTCAAAGTTCAGGGACTGAAACTGTAAATTAAGTATATTTTATATGTTTTTTTATCAGTTTCCATCCCTTTTGCACTTGTAACACCTAAAAACACAGTTTCATGATATTTCTAGTATTTTAAATCATATCAGTATGTTTTCAGATGTTTTATAGCTAAAATGTTACAGAAATGATGAGTATTTAGACACTCATCAACTCCCAAGCGACACGGTTAAGAACCCGAAACTAAACGTTAATTCTATATCATCAGTTTCATCACCCACTTCTTGTCCGCAATACTACTCGGTTAAATCAACGAGCACGTGTTTCAAACAAAACCAAATTCTTCAAAAAGACCAATCAAATAAAACACCTGATATAAAACCGGTCAAAAGCATAGTTGAAAGACCTCCTAGGCAAGACCTTGACGATGAATTCAAGGAGCTTCACCTTGAACGCCCCGTCATTGATGTCTTAGCCCGTGCTCCCTACTATAGTGCCCTCCTAGAAAAGTATGAGAAATTTAAACTAGGTAAAAATGGGACCGCCTTCGTTCAAAACAAGTTGCCTAAAAAGCTTGATAATCTGGGTATATTTGTTTTGCCTTGTAAGATAGGAAGATCCGAAGCTTTCGACACACTAGCCGATTTAGGGTCAAGCCTCAACTTGATTCCCTTATCCCTTTTCACCACTCTTAAGCTAGGAAAGTTAGAGGAGACAGAGGTATTAATTGGTCTAGCGGATGGGAGTATTGCCCACCCGGTTGGAATGATTAAGGATGTAGTTGTTCACGTAGGGAAGTTAACTATTTTAGCGGATTTTTACGTCCTAGATATGGTTAGTGATACTACATGCCCATTGTTAGTAGGAAGAGGATTTTTAGCAACCGCTAGCGTCATGGATTGTAAGGAGTCTAAGATAGCGGTAGGTGAGGGCGATACTTGGTTGGTATATGATGTTAAGAAACATAGCTATGATTGTGAGGATGAACCGACACCACATTGGGTAGAGATGAATAGGAGACCATCTAGATATGGACCTTGGATAGAAAGAAACATTATAGGACCTCAACGCCCATTCTATCTAGAAAAAGATTTCATCGATAAAACACATTCGGTGGAACAACTCATAGCTAGAGATGAAGAGCTAGACCCTTTTGAGGACCCCCTAGTCTTTAGGAAAATGATTGAGTTCTTAAGCGTAATGCCTATTAACATAGAGATGAACAAGTGGAAAAGAGAGGGGGATAAGTGTAAATGGAGGTGGGACAAGCCACCTAAGGACGGTGACGGATCATGGCATATGAAGATGATTTTGTATGATCTGGATGGAGAAAAGTTTGAAAGGTCATACCGTACTAAGAAAACCGATAGGAAGTTGAAACCTAAGTTTGATCCCAAAGATGTCCTCAATGAGGAACTCACCCATATCACGTAGTAACCCATGACCTTGAGTCTAGCTACAAGACTTGTAAATAAAGAAAAGCGCTTCTTGGGAGGCAACCCATGTTTTGTGTGATTTTTATTTGTTTGATTGTTATTTGTTTCCGTATGCATGTTTTATTTTTATTGTTGGTAGATCATGTTTCAAACTAAAATGGTGAAAATACTTTATTTTGTTGTTTGGCTTTGTCTTAACTTCATCCAAAGGTATTTGGCAAAAGATAAGTGTAAGGGGAAACCCCAAATATGTTTTTTTTTTTAAGAAACAAACCCGATCATGATTCTCCACAATATTAAATAGACATGTATATTCGTATTTGGTAGAGTCAAATGCTTGTATCGAGTCATAATGATGTTTTGCAGGATTTTCCAGGAAGTAGGACAAAGTTTTTCCAGAAATTTTCCGGAAACTTAACATAAAGATTTCTGCAGGTCATTTCTGACGGCGTCAGGAAGAAATTCCTGACGACGTCACGTGTAAAATTCTGGAAATTTTACCAGTTTTGTTTTTCTAACGGAGTCTTAAAGTTTTTGTCGAATCTTTAGTTTTATAATCTCCAGGAAATCTGCAAACATTCATTCCACAAACATTATATCTTACTTTGCTTTCTAGGATTTATTATCATATATAGATTGCCGCCGATTTTACACGAGGTTGCCTTGTTTGTTTTCTCAGGTTTAGCAGGTTATGTATGACAAGAAGATGATTTATATTATGGAAGGGAAGCTTTGATTGTTCATTTTCTTGGAGGAAGATCTAACCTTGTTACCATATTATCCATACCGAGCGAATCAGGGGAGTATTTGCTTTCATTCTTTTACCTATTTCACTTTTACATTCTTTACTTGAACATTGGGGACAATGTTCATCCTAAGTGTAAGGGGAGGGCAATGGGCCAAATGGGCTCGAGCCCGAACGGGCACGGGTCAAACGGGCTCGAGCCCGAACGGACACGAGCTAAACGAAATTTTTGATATCCGTAAATTTATTGTCAAAAAAATATAATTAATGTAAAATATGTTCACATATTGTACAAACCAAGCAAACTACTAAACAAAAACATAAAATAAATAATAAATAAAATAATACAAACTAAGCAAAATTTCATCAAACTTTTGCCATAAAAAACTAATCAGTAAAGCTATTGCCAAAAAACGTACAAATAAAATAAATTATTAACCGAAAAAAATAAATTACAGGATGCCCGCAGCTGCATCGCGCGGGGACCCTGCTAGTATGTAATAATGCATTCAGAAAGAAACTTATGGTGACACATATTAGAAAAAGCTCAAAAAAATAAGGGATTTTCTAATATGCCACCATATCATTTGTTTAAAAGCATTAAATGGACTAATTATTCCCTAAAATAAAATTATTTATAAATAAAAAAATTAGTCATAGCAATTATAAGAGATTTAGGAAATTATTAATGTAAACTAACATCTAAACATGTTAATTTAAGTTTATTAATTGTGTTTAGCATTTGCCATGGTTGCCCAAGTTAGAAAAAACCAAATTGACTGGGGATGGCAAAAAATTCCGTACCCGATTGAAACCCGATCTCCAAACACGATTTGACTGGAGAATCACCAAATTGACCGGGGATGGGGACGAGAAGAGGAATCCCCTGAAATATTAAACCGGTGATGGGGCGGGGATGGGGATAACATAAATCCCCGAACCCGTCCCCGACCCCGATCTTTTTAGTGTATAATTATTTAAAATTTATATAGTTTATCCATACTCGATTAACTTGTATATGTACATATACATATATTTATGAGTATCGGCATGTATGTTTATATACATATGTGATATTTATAGGATCAAACACATTTTGAAATAGAAGTATAAGTACCAATTACATATTACTTAACTATTTTGTCCAGATACACACATATTATACATATTGTTTTTATATTATATGTGATGTTACAATATTTATGATGCTTTAAAGTTGATTGAAATTGTAATTAATTTAAATATGTGCTATATACGTTTGTTGAGGTGCTTTATTAGTCAAAATTCTTTATATTTTCGACGAGTTGGTAGAATTTTTAAGTTATTACATAAAGGTGGAGAATCACCAAATCCCCACGGGGATCCCCGATCTTCATTAAAGACGAGGATGGGGATGGAGAGTGGAAAACGGGGATGGGGATGGGAAGTACAATCACCGACATTCTCCGCCCCGTTGCCATCCATGCTCCCGCGAAAAGAATGTTCATAAAAAAAATTATAATATGTGTAATAATGTAGATTAAAGTTAATGAAATGTCATTTTAAGCCATGTAATTAATGCAATTAATTAAATATAGATTTTATTATATAAAAAGTATTTAAGAGTAAAATAGTTAAAGTGATGAATTTTTATTTTTTATTTGTTGCAAGTGAACGGTTTTTTGGAGACAAACTAAAATAGCAAGATGGACACTTAAAGAAAGATGAGAGGAGTAATACGTTTATTGGTATAATTTGTTTGATAAAAAGTTTTATAATTCTTTTAATTAATATACTGTATGGCCTTTCTAAAAAATTAAAATACTGTATGTGATAAATAAATGGTGGTATAATTAAGGGCATTATAGACAAATTACGTTATTGATGAAGGGCATTATAGACAAATAACGTTATTGATGAACAAATTGAGCAATATAACATTTTTATAGACACTTTAAAATAAAAATGTCATCTTGGTCACCACTCACCACCATCGATAGTTTACTACCCACCATTACATAGACTAATAACTCTGATAGTTTGAAATCTTTCCTGGCAATTTACACCTATAGTTTTTGTATAATTGGAACCCCACTTGATGTAAAAAAGCATATTTTCCCCTAGAAGAACTTGCATTGCGCGTAACATAATTGTTAAACCAAACTGGCAAACCGAGTTGTGAGATTTTGTCAAAGAGAATCGATATATCTATTTATATCTTAACTTTATAATGTCTTTATTCATTGCTATTCGCTTGTAACTTGGTATCATTCTCTAAGGTTTTTACTACATATTTTAGGTCGTTGCTTGTCAATAACCATTTTAGGCAGACATGTCGGTCTGTATAGAAAATACTAGTATAAACTTGTTTCCTAATTGTAAGTGTGTTTGTAATCCTTGTCCAGTTAAAGCTGAACCCCAGACTGGATCATCATGCTGGTCGAGTAAAAAACAAAGGTTTGCATGCACGCATGTCTGTTCTTTAATACGAGGTTTGTTCTCCTTGTATATGTCGATATCTAATAAATTTGTTACGTAGTATCTTGCATGAACAGTTGCAAGGATAGCGGAAGGAGTTCTGCTAAGGACAGTGGGTCGTCATGCTGGCCGAGTAAAAAAAGGTTAGCATCTCTTAATCTTTAATCTGAGGTATACATGTTGATATATTTGTGGATCCTTTAAATATAATGCCGTCTTCTTGTATTATTTTTGCTATGGCGTTAACTCACAATTAATATGCATTTGTGGTGATCACTCAAGGCAAAAGAAACAAGGCTGGAGTCAGTGGTTATGCTGGAGGTCGGGCACCAAGAAATGAGAGAGGCTTTATTTTCTATGGATGACTCGGGAACATAGCTAACCTCAATTACTTGTGACTATCGGAAGATTTATGCAGATATCTTACTTTGGCTTGTTATTTAAATTTGGTCAACAAACGAAAATTTGGTTCTTGTATGATGCACTTGCTTTCATGTTAACTTTTGTGGATACTATCTCTTATTGTATTTTAGGACACTTTTTTGTTGTAACCCGTGGTTGTAGAATAATATGAGTTTCATGTATTACTCATTCAACATAATGATACATATATAATGTACATGGATTATTGTAGATGATGGGCTTTAGCCCAATACAAAGTACATACTAACACTCTCCCGTAATTAGAGCGGGAGAACAGCGGACGCTCAAACTAGAACAAAACTCCTCAACAAGGCGGAAGGTAATCTCTTGGTAAAAATATCCGCAAACTGATAGCGAGATGGAACATATAGAACTCGAACCTGACCAGCAGCAACTAAATCACAAACAAAACGTATATCGATGTCAATATGCTTCGTGTACTGGTGTTGAACTGGATTAGTAGATAAATACACATCACTTACATTATCACACTAAACAAGCGTAGCGGAAGCCAAATGAGTATGCAACTCTCGAAGAAGATTGTGCAACTAACAAGTCTCAGCTACAACATTGGCAACACCATGATATTCTGCCTCAGCACTGGACCGGCTAAGCGTCTGTTGACGTTTAGACGACCAAGAAAGTAAGTTGTTGCCAAGAAACACAAAATAACCAGAAGTAGACCGTCTAGTAGTTGGGAAACCAGCCCAATCTGCATCCGAATATGCAACCAAAGATGTAGTAGACGAAGAAAACAACTGGAATCCATGATCAATGGTGCCACAAACATATCTCAATTAAGAGCCGAAAAAGGCTGCTCCTGAGGATCATGCATATTTAAACAAACCTTCTGCACAGCATCAGAAATATCGGGTCGAGTGAAAGTGAGATTAACTACATTAGTTTAGAGTTCATTGCCACATAAATAAAATGTTATAACTACTTTACCGACCTTATGTTTTTTAAGCATGGTTTATTGAAGTCAGTATCATAATAGCATATAAAATGCTAACCCTATGAATAAGGAAAAAGCAACCTTAAAATATGTGCTAAAGATTATTAAAGACTGAAAATACTATTTAGAAAATGTTTAAATATGACAATTTTTGTTTGTTTGATGATTCTTGTAAGTTTTATGGCTAGAAATTTAACATGTGATAAAAATATATGAACATGATGTCATAAGACATAAACAATTGATACCTTTAACACTCTGTTCTCGAATACAAAACGGAAAGAAGAGAAATGAAGAGATGAAAAAAGAGAGAAAAGAAGAGGAGATGAAAAAATTTTGATTTTTAATCTTCTGTTCCCGAGTTGGAAAGAAAGGAAGAGAGATGTTAGCAAAAAAGGCTTTAAAATCACCTTCTCCCCAAATCATCCCAATTTGGGAAGAAAATTAGGAGAGAAGTTTTGGCATGATTTCCTCCTCTCTTCTCTTCTCTTCTTTCCAAAAAAAACTCGAGAACGCAATCTTTTTTGAATTTCCTGTCCACTTCTCTTCTTTTCCTTCCAAATTAAAACTCGGGAACGCAGTGTAAGTATTAGTTAAGTGATAAGTATTTATCAGTATCAACTAATCAGAATCTTTTAGCTAATATTGTTTGTTTGTTTACTTTTAGTAATCATTCAACCTTATGTGTAAACAAGTCCTCACACCATTTTAACCATCCAATCTCTTTCAAATTGTAATGGAGAATCATGAGCTTCTCCCTACATTTTCTTCTTATTTTGAACAACCAACAAAAGAGTCTCAAACTTATGCCATTTTCGACGTTCCAAAGGCTGCAGACGGACCCACCAACGGAAGTTCAAGACAATGTGTGGGCTCGTTCACTAACACGTCAAGTTTGTTTCCAAACTTGAGTATGTTTGTGAACGAAGCCAAACTTGTAGCCAATCTACAACAAGTTACAGATTGGCTCAAGTTCCAACAAACCTCACCAAGCAACATTGGTGAACATCATCGGCTAAGCACTCGAGCTCAGCCAATGAAATATACAAGGAGACAGGTCGTGAATACAACATTCGTAAGGAACCAAATTTGTTCTCCAAGGAAGATATTTAGAGGAGTGAGACAAAGGCATTGGGGAAAATGGGTAGCCGAAATCAGGTTACCAAAAAACAGGACACGGGTATGGCTTGGGACATTTCATACAGCCGAAGAAGCTGCTTTTGCATATGATACAGCCGCGTATATGCTAAGAGGCGATAATTCACACTTAAACTTCCCACATACGAAGAACAAACTAAAATCTAACTCGAAAAAAGGGAACATTGAAGCTTTGCTTGAAGCAAAGATGAAAACAGTCTCTAAAGAAGTGGCAAACACCAAGGCTAATGATTTAGTACCACCATTGGTGGATGGTGAATTGTCGGAAACCGAAACTATTGGAGGTGGGCTTGAGGTGAATGCGGTGATAGGGCCGGATATTGGAGAGGGTGTTCAGCTTAGTAGAATGCCATCTTTGGACATGGATTTAATATGGGATGCACTTCTTGTTTCTGATGCATAGTTACATCTAATATGATGTTTTTTGATATTCATAGCTCAAAATGTTGCATAAAAAGTTTGAATGAGTGAATATATTTGATAAGTTAAGATGTACGAGTATTTGTTTAGTTTGGGCTTATGGGCCTATAGAGTTGGGTAGTAAGTTAAATAGACCCAATTCATACACAGGTGAAGAAGTCAATATTGATTCTTTAGCTTTTTCATTTAGGTAAAGAACATTTTACTTGCATCATGAGCATTTAGTATCAAATGAAAACATAAAGAAGTTTGGCTGATAAAGATCGATTTACAATGATCACACTTCTGAGAAACAACATATAAGGAACACTAAGAATTTTCTCTTCTCGTTTCTTCGCAGCAAATTACAAATTTAAATAATAAATGGAAACTACAAGTGGATGTGTAAACTTAACGACCAAACAATGAACATGAGTACTTTACCAAAGAAAACAATGAACATGAGTAGAAGTTATGAACCGGTATACCACGCGGTCCTAAATTGCCGTGTGGACTAATTCAAGTCTAATGTGCATGAAAGATGATTGAAAATGAAGTCTAATGTGCATGAAAGATGATTGAAATGCATGAGAATTAAATGGAGATAGTCGACCAGTCTTCATAACAATGTCAATTCGGGTCATCTACATGGGTCGAGTCGGTTTAATTAGTATTCATGGAGCTTGTATGCTTTTCGTATATTTTGGCAATTAAGTTCTTATGGCTACAACGCTTATAAGGTTAGATACATTAAGAATGCTAATAAATGACGATAGATCTATTTCACATGATTTACTTATTTATTTATTTATCTATTTATTTATTTTAAGTAGCAAAGTTAATTACTACGTATTAGATTGGAAAGATACGTGAAACTACCGTACGAGGTTGATAAATTGACAAAAGTTGACTTTGACTTCAATGGTCCGTTAGTGTCACGGTTGAATTCATTGAACAAGCTATTGTTGTAAAATGAAAATAAAAAAATAAAAATATAAAATATAAAAAAATTAAAAAATTTGATAACTTCGAACCTTACAAACTGTATTTATCTAGTACCATGAACTTTTAAATGTGCAAAATAATACCCCGAACTTGGCTCTAATATCTTATACTAAATTAACTCAATAATAGATTATTTATTTTTGCTTAAAAATCAACCTAGTGAAGCCTTTGCACAATAAACGGTTTGTAGTTAAATTTAGGGAAATTAAACATATTTTGACATAAAAGTTAGTTACTTTTAGTTTTTTAATTAATATATTAAATTTATCAATTGGAAATAATACTTTATAGTAAATGAATTTACCACACAAGTTTTACTATATACATGTTAATATTATACACTAAGATGTTTGTTTTAAAATAATTTTGAGACCTTAATTATTTAGGAATATATATATATATATATATATATATATATATATATATATATATATATATATATATATATATATATATATATATATATATATATAATTGATAATTAAAATAACTCTTATATAGTGAGTTATAAATTGATTTAAAAATTTTAGAAAACAAACATTTAATTAGATAATATGAAGATATACTAAAAGTAGTACGTACGAAATATTTTTAAAATAGATGTTACTCACATATTCTTTATATTCAGAATGATGAATATATTATTTTATTAATTTGAAAAAAATAAAATGTTATATATATATATATATATATATATATATATATATATATATATATATATATATATATATATATATATATATATAGCTGTAAATCATTTATGTTACAATTGACTTTACTAATTTGATTTTTAAGCACAATAAAAGTAATTAGTTATTGAGTTAATTTTGTATAGGGAAGCAGAAATTTAATTTTGCTAAGTTCGAGGTTCTATATTGCACCCTTAAAAGTCTATAATACTATAATTCAGTTTGCCAAATTCAAGATACAAACATGTGATTTAGCCTTATCAACTAGTAAAATGAATATTAATTTATTTCGTCTCGTATATTGTGTTTTTTTATTCATATTTTGTATTCTATTTATATATCATCATTTTATACAAAGAAAATACAATTTAAAAAATTAAAAAAAAAGTCAATAAAGTAAATCATAATTAATATAAAATTATAGAACATCAAATACTTCATCCGTCGCGAAAAAGTGTCCACAAACAAATGTTATTAGTTAAAAGTAGATTCAATTCAAGATGGATACTTAAAAGTAAAATGAGATATGAAAAAGTAGATTCTATTAAATGAAATGTCATTTTAAGCCATGTAATTAATGCAATTAGTTAAAAGTAGATTTCGTGATATGAAAAGTATTTAAGGATAAAATATGTAAAGTGATAAATTATTACTGTACTTTTTATTTGTCGTAAGTGGACAGTTTTTTAGACAAACTAAAATAGCAAGATGGATACTTAAAAGTAAAATGAGAGGAGTAATACATTTATTGGTATAATTTGTTTGATTAAAAGCTTTATGATTTTTTAATATATGTGACACATAAATGGTGGTATAATTTATATGATAAAAATAGTAAACGCATTTAATGACATTACAGATTTATCACACTTAAAATTAAGGGGATTATAGACAAATTACGTTATTGAGGAACAATTTGAGCAATATAACATCTTTTATAGACATTTCAAAAATAAAATGTCATCTTTAGATATAAGAGTGCAAATTTTCATTTTTGTTTCATTTTGTATTTGTTCTTGTAGTTTCACATATATTTTACCATCTTAGACTAGAGTTACTGGTCATCAAATTTGATGTCATCGTCTCATCACTATTCAGTACACCACTAAATAAGTGTGATATTAATTACTGAACCAAAAAAAAAAAAAAAAAATAGTCTCACTTTATAAAAACATAACTCACAATATATCTCATAAAAAAAGTGCAAACCGTTCGCTAGTCTGCACCACATGGTTATGGTCCTCACCCGTGGTTTACCTACCACCATTTTAAACGGGTCACATTTTGACACTTGTCACATTTTGAACGGGTCGCACAGCCGCCGGTTGAGCAAGGCAAATGTGTGACCCCATTCAAAATATGACAAGTGTCAAATTTTGAATGGAGTACGTCGCGCAGTAGCATGATTGCACATTACTAAAATGAGAAATTTTTGATATTTTTGACTCCGTTGTGAACCCAAATTCAATTTTAGGTGTATTTGTCGAATTTTCTCTTAAAATAATTCCTGGCAATTTACATTTATAGTCTTTGTATTAATTGGAACCCCACTTAACGGCCATATTCATCTAGAAAACCATATTCTTCCCCTAGAAGAAATTGCATTGCATTGCGCGTGACATATTTATCATAATTCTTAGATCAAAATGCATGGCAAACCGAGTTGTGAGATTTTGTCAAAGAGAATTGATATTTCATATTTCTATTTATATCCAAACTTTATTCATAGTTATTTGTTTGTAACTTAGTACTGAGTGAACCGTTGCATCTTGATTATACATTATATCTTCATTGCTATTTGTTTCTAGCTCGTTGCTCGTCGATAACCATTTTAGGCAGACATGGCGGTCAATAATATAGATACTATAAACGTTTTTCCTAATTGTATTTGCATGTGTTATTGTAATCCTTGTCCAGTAAAAGCTGAATCCCCTGAATCATCATGCTGGCAGCGTAAAAAGAAACAAAGGTTTGCATGCATGCATGCATGTCTTGTTCTTTAATACGAGGTTTCTGTTTTGTTCTCCTTGTATATGTCAATATCTAATAAATTGGTTATCTTGCACGAACAGTGGCAAGCATATTGGAAAGGGTCCTGGTCCTGCTAAGGACAGTGGGTCGTCATGCTGGCCGAGTACAAAAAGGTTAGCATGTCTTAATCTTTAATCTGAGGTTTACATGTTGATATATTTGTGGATCCTTTAAATATGCCAAAAGCAAGAAGCCAAGCCACAAGCAAGGGAGGGTTTTGAATTAGCCCCTCCCGATCGTATTTCCCCCGAGATAAAAGAAAAGATGGGCAATCTGTCTTTTCAGAGTTATAGCCCCTCGTAGGACGAGCTGTATTTTATGCATGTTTGGGTTTGTGTTCAGTAGCTGACTTTTAGAGCAGTGGTTGCTATATAATAATGATCCCGTCTTCTTGTATTAATTTTGCTATGGCGTTAACTCACAATTAATATGCATTTGTGGTGATCACTCAAGGCAAAAGAAACAAGGCTGGAGTCAGTGGATATGCTGGAGGTCGGGCACCAAGAAATGAGAGACGCTTTATATTTTCTATGGATGACTCCGAAACATAGCTAACCGCAATTACTTGTGACTATCGGAAGATTTATGCAGATATCTTACTTTGGCTTGTTATTTAAATTTGGTCAACAAACGAAAATTTGGTTCTTGTATGATGCACTTGCTTTCATGTTAACTTTTGTGGATACTATCTCTTATTGTATTTTAGGACACTTTTTCTTTTGTAACCCGTGGTTGTAGGATAATATGAGTTTCGTGTATTACTCCTCAACATTTTTTTTGAACGGCGGAAATATATTAAAAAGCTAGAGAGAAACTAGCAAAACTACAAAAAATGTTGCAACATTGGGTTTTGTAACCACAACGTCCAACCAATGTTATGTTGGAATTATGTCCGAGTTCATAACTAATTGGTAAGACTATCGTCAAAAGTAGAGTCCTTTTTGGGTCGCCCTCGATGAACCGTAAAAGAGAAAATGATTCAAAGAATAAGTTACGGCATAACCACGTTAAGTGTTACGTGGTAACAAGGTCATGGGATAGTTTTGGGGGTTTGTCCCACATCGCCCAAATGGGTAAACCCATGACTAATCCTTTCCTTATATACAGAGGAGCATGCCTAAGTTATTACTACCAATCATCTCATTCTTATTCCTACTCCTTATAAGAGTCTTTCGTTTATCGGGACCTTAGGAGTTCGAAAGAATAGTTTCTTTTTGGTTCGTGGGTGTGAGCTATTAGAGGTACTCTCGTTTGGGTACTCGCCTCCAAGTTCGACCAAGGTGGTCCGCGTGAGAAATTCGATTTTCTAAAAGGTTAGTAATTTTCTTCTTTCCTTTTTAATTACTTATTTAAGTTGCTTTTAGTTAATTAGGTTTAGATCCTTTAGGGTTTAGTTCCCTTCTTGCCCTAGATTATTATTATTTCCGCTGCGTATTAATCTAGTTGGGAATAGAAAACCCATCAGTGGCATCAGAGCTTTAGCCTAATTCTATTAGCACTTAAAAAGTAAATTGTTAACATGTGATAAGTGTAAATAATAATTGTATATTATTTTATTGTCTTATGATCATTGAATGTTAATATGAATTTACATTTTGAACCTTATATTTTAAAATGTTTAAAATAGAACCCTAAAGTTTAAAATGTTTAAAAAAGAACCCTAAAGTTTAAAATGTTTCATTTTGAACCTTATATTTTAAAATGTTTAAAATAGAACAAAAGTTTAAAATGTTTAAAAGAAACCTTATATATATATTATAATTGTTATATTATTTGAAACTACTAAAACAAAATTCCCGTTTTAGATATATAGAAAATGTGAATAGTATGCCAACCCATGAAAACCGCACATCTATCATATGGGCTATTAATGGAGCGTGTGTGGTTTACCGGCACATTAATAAGAGAACATAAGTGAAAGATGATGTGGGTCTCGCGATTCTCGGGCTGACTCGAGCCGGGTACCACGCGGGTTTTGCATGGTTAAATTCACTGTCTTATTCATGATCCTCGGCATCCCAGTCATGAATTGTAGATAAGCATATACGAGATAAACATGCCATTGATCAGAATCAAACAATCTCAAAAGAACTAGGAATTTCATAGAGAATGAAATTGACAAAGACATTGTCTACCTAAAATAATTTCGTGATGTGATTACGGCAACCCTCTTCATAAAACGAATCTAAAATATGGATCCTAGCCTTAATATGAATTTGGGTAATTGATTAAGGAATATTTATTCTAAACTAAAATTATTTTATCTTATAGATGTCTACTGAAAATGGTGTCAATCCTCCCGTTCCCAATCCCTCACATAACCCAAACTTCTCATTACTCTCAGTTCTTGGGAGGGAAAGACTCACCGGTCCTAACTATATGGACTGGATGCGAAACCTTAGGTTCACCCTAAGGTACGAGAACAAAGAGTATGTTCTCGATGAGCAAATTCCCAAAATTGATGATGATTCAACCCAAGAAGAGATTGAAGCTCACCGAAAGCACTATGATGATGCAAACAAAGTGTCATGCATCATGGCATCGTCCATGAGCCCTGAACTGCAAAAGACTTTTGAGTACACTTGGGCTTATGAGATGAACCAACAGCTCAAGGAAATGTTTCAGGCAAAGGCAAGCAAAGAACGCCTTGATGTTGTTAAATCCCTCATGGCTTGCAAACCAAAACCTGGAGCCTCTATTTGTGCTTTTGTCTTAGAGATGAAAGGGTACTTTGACAGATTGGGATCTCTGAACATGGTATTCGATACTGAGCTTTCTATCAACATAATCCTATCTGGTCTGCCAGCTGATTACAATCAGTTTGTGCTCTCGTATCAAATGAACGGGAAAGAGACCTCAATAATGGAACTCCATAGCTTGTTGCAAACCGCTGAGCAAGGGATCAAGAAGATTGATATGCCCTCTACTTCAGCGGCTCCTGTGTTGACTGTTGGTCATAATGCAAAGAAAAGAAAGACTTCTCATTCCAACTGGAAAGGAAAGGCCACAAAAGGAAAGTCCGATTATGGGTCTAAGAGAAAGGCTGAATCTGATATTGCACCGACAAGTGATCCAAAGGAAGCAGTGTGCTTCTACTGCAACACAAAGGGACATTGGAAGCGTAGCTGCCCAAAATATCTGAAGGACCTCAAAGACGGAAAGGTCGAAAAGGGTAGTCACTCAGGTATGTTTATGATCGAACTCCACAATACTACAACTTCTGATTCGTGGGTCTTGGATACAGGGTGTGGTACTCACATTTGCACTGTATTGCAGGGTCTAAAGGAAAGTAAGAAGTTGAAGCATGGAGAGCTCAACTTAGTCATGGGGAACAGGAAAATCACACCTGTAACGAAGATTGGAAAGTACGAGCTCATGCTAAAGTCTGGAGTTAGGATAAATTTAAATAATTGTTGTTATTCGTCAGAAATGACAAGAAACATTATTTCATTTCATGTTTTGTTTAAGGATGGTTATCAATTTTCATTTGACAATGAGAATGGAGATATTTTGGTTTATTCAAATGGTTGTTTTATATTTAAAGCTTCTCCTTGCAAAGGCATATATGAAACTGTTGAATGTATTAGTGATAATGGCAATGTGATTTTAAATGTTGGTTCATCAAATGAGCTTGATAAATCAAAATTGTGGCATTCTCGTCTTGGGCACATAAACAAGAAACGCATCGCCCAACTCCAAAAGGATGGAGTGTTGGAATCATTCGACTTCAAATCGGATGATGTATGCAAGTCTTGCTTATTGGGAAAGATGACTAAATCACCATTCACAGGAACATGTGAAAGAGGTGAAGGATTATTGGACTTAGTACACACGGATGTGTGTGGACCATTCCGATCAACCACAAAAGATGGAAACCGCTACTACGTTACATTTACTGATGATTTCAGTAGATATGGATATGTTTATCTGATTAAACATAAGTCGGATACTTTTGAAGTATTCAAAAGGTTTCAAAATGAAGTAGAGAACCAACTGGGCAGAAAGATAAAGGTACTCCGGTCCGATAGGGGAGGAGAATACCTTAGTATCGAATTTTTCGATCATCTTAAAAATTGTGGTATAGTTTCACAGTTAACTCCTCCTAGAACACCACAACTAAATGGAGTTGCGGAGAGGAGAAATAGAACCCTGTTAGACATGGTTCGATCTATGATGTGTCGAGCAACACTTCCAATAAGCTTCTGGGGTTACGCATTAGAAACAGCCGCCCATATCTTAAATCTTGTACCCACTAAGACGGTTTCGAAGACACCTTTTGAGATGTGGAAGGGAAAACGTCCTTTCCTTGGGCACATCAAAATCTGGGGTTGTGAGGTTTTCGTTAGACGAGAAGCTCAGGACAAACTAGAAGCCAGATCCGAAAAGTGTCTTTTCGTCGGTTATCCTAAAGAGTCATTTGGATATTTGTTTTACAGACCCAAGGATAATGTGGTGTTTGTAGCTCGAAGAGGAACGTTCCTCGAGAGAGAAATGATATCCAAAGAGGACAGTGGGAGTAAAATAGACCTTGAAGAAATTCAAGATTTTGCCGATGAAGAACCTATAGTAAACACTGACACTCAACAAGAGGTGGTGACACCTGTTGAACCTGATGATATATCCTTACCCATTCGCAGAACAAGTAGTAGAGTAAGCAAGCCTTCTCAGGATCCTCAATTCTATTATGGTTTCCATATTGAAGAGGACAAGATTAGTGATAGTACACTAAGTGATTTGGATGAGCCTGCTAACTACAAGGAAGCGATGGCAAGCCCTGAGGCTGCTAAGTGGAAGGAAGCTATGAAAAGCGAGATTAAATCTATGTATGACAACCAAGTTTGGAACTTGATTGACACTACACACGGTCTTAAGATTGTGGGATGTAAGTGGATCTTCAAGAAGAAGACAGACATGGATGGGAATGTACACACTTATAAAGCTAGGTTGGTAGCGAAGGGTTATACTCAAGGGATTGATTATGAGGAAACCTTCTCACCAGTAGCTAAAATAAAGTCAATTAGGATAATGCTTGCCATAGCTGCGTTTCATGATTATGAAATATGGCAGATGGATGTCAAGACCGCTTTCCTTAACGGAAAACTAACAGAGGATGTGTTTATGGCACAACCAGAAGGTTTTGAAAATGCAAAGTATCCTAAAAGAGTGTGCAAGCTTCAAAAGGCCATTTATGGACTTAAACAGGCATCTCGTAGCTGGAATCTCTGCTTCCATGAGAAAGTCACACAGTTTGGATTTTCTAGAAGCGAAGATGAGTCCTGTATATATATCAAAGTCAGTGGGAGTATTGTAGTCTTCCTGGTATTATATGTGGATGATATACTACTCATAGGAAACGATATCCCAACATTACAAAGTGTAAAAGAATGGTTGGGGAAATGTTTCTCTATGAAAGATTTGGGAGATGCAGCATATATTCTCGGTATAAAGATTTACAGAGATAGGTCAAAGCGTCTTATAGGACTTAGCCAGGACACGTACTTAGATAAAATTTTGAAAAGATTCAAAATGGAGAATTCTAAGAAAGGGAATCTACCCTTACATCATGGCATAAAGATTAGTAAGGATCTATGTCCGAAAACTAATGAAGAACTGGACAGAATGAGTCGAGTCCCATATGCTTCGGCTGTAGGATCGATCATGTATGCCATGACGTGTACAAGGCCTGATGTCTCCTTTGCTTTGAGCATGGTGAGTCGACATCAGCAGAATCCTGGTGAAGGTCATTGGACAGCAGTAAAGAACATTCTTAAGTATTTAAGAAATACTAAAGACAGGTTCTTAGTTTATGGTGGAGAAGAAGAAATCAAAGTGACTGGTTATTGTGATGCAAGTTTCCAAACAGATAAAGATGATAGTCGTTCACAGTCTGATTGGGTATTTTTGCTAAATGGGGGAGCGGTGACGTGGAAAAGTTCAAAGCAAGATACAGTGGCAGACTCCACATGCGAGTCCGAGTATATTGCAGCTAGTGAGGCTTCAAAGGAAGCTATCTGGATGAAGAATTTCATTGGAGATCTTGGAGTTGTTCCAACAGTACAAGACCCCATTGAAATATTCTGTGATAATGAGAGTGCAGTCGCCTTGACTAAAGAACCCAAGGATCACGGAAAGTCAAAGCACATTGAAAGAAAATACCATTTTGTTCGAAGCAAAGTAGAAGAAGGACACGTGATTGTGAAGCACATACGATCAGAGGATAATCCAGCTGATCCATTCACAAAGGCATTGGCTAAGTCCAAACACGATGAACATGCTTGGAGCATTGGATTGAAAGATAATATAAAGTTTTAGTTGTTAGTTTGAGTTTGAAACATTATAAACAATGATTGAAATCGTAATAGATTTGGTGATTAAATAATGGAGATTTGTTTATTTGCAAGTGTGCTACCATTTACTATTGTTTATCATTGTGTTTCATTTTTGCATGTTTAGAATCCACTTCCTGAGTACTTAGTTTACTCAAACATCCTCAGTCGTTCAAACTACTGGAAGTAAGTTTTGATTTAAGACTGTCATGGAGTGTTAGTAGATTGTCTATAAAGATTAGACATAGCATAGAGAATGCTGCAACACTCATGAGTACTTAATGGGAATTAAGTATAGGACAAACCCGTACTTAGAGAGATTACTTCATGGATTGAGATCACGAGTAATTCTAAGATGATAATATCCTCTATTCTTAAAATGGAGATACATCGAGTATCTAGTTTTCAAGTCTGTTATACTTTAGTTTATTCAAACACTGTGCGTAAATGCCAGTTATAAAGGGTATGCTAGGTATGACATGATAAGTTGACTAGTTCTATGTATTCAAAGTTTATTTGTTCCTTTCGCCTAAAAGGGAAAGCGATATCAATGGGCCCCTCGATGATTAAATGTTGACTTAAATGTGCTAGGCCTAGCCGGGACTAAATTGATGTGTTCAATTCAGTAGTCTCATATAGTCAAATAAATCGGAAATCGAGAAACATAATGTTGAACCTGGAGATTGATTAAAATCGATGTCTCAGGTTCATACGATATCAGTAGAACAAAGGAATAGTTGATCGCTTATCTAAAGGCTGACTCTAAGATATGATTCAGAGTTCGGCAGTTGCATTGGATGGCACTCTCTGCTTAGTTGATCGGAATAGGCTTAGACCAATTATAGTTGATGAATTGTCCAAGTGGGAGACTGTTGGAATTATGTCCAAGTTCATAACTAATTGGTAAGACTATCGTCAAAAGTAGAGTCCTTTTTGGGTCGCCCTCGATGAACCGTAAAAGAGAAAATGATTCAAAGAATAAGTTACGGCATAACCACGTTAAGTGTTACGTGGTAACAAGGTCATGGGATAGTTTTGGGGGTTTGTCCCACATCGCCCAAATGGGTAAACCCATGACTAATCCTTTCCTTATATATAGAGGAGCATGCCTAAGTTATTACTACCAATCATCTCATTCTTATTCCTACTCCTTATAAGAGTCTTTCGTTTATCGGGACCTTAGGAGTTTGAAAGAATAGTTTCTTTTTGGTTCGTGGGTGTGAGCTATTAGAGGTACTCTCGTTTGGGTACTCGCCTCCAAGTTCGACCAAGGTGGTCCGCGTGAGAAATTCGATTTTCTAAAAGGTTAGTAATTTTCTTCTTTCCTTTTTAATTACTTATTTAAGTTGCTTTTAGTTAATTAGGTTTAGATCCTTTAGGGTTTAGTTCCCTTCTTGCCCTAGATTATTATTATTTCCGCTGCGTATTAATCTAGTTGGGAATAGAAAACCCATCATGTTATACTTACCACATCTATTCATACACCAATCAAAAGAATGAATGACTATGTTATCATAAATATGACTTTTTTTCATTTTCGGATCCTGGAAAACGATATTATTTCTAAACCGCCAAAGCATCCATATCGTAGTATATATGATCGCACCCACCACCTTTCTTTTCTATGCATCTGAAATAGAAGCTTCCACCCAATCTAACAACATCGAAATATCATCTATAGCCAGAATATGAAGATCAAGCCAAATAGCCACCTTTTTCCAAACTTCAACCGCTACATCACACTTGAAGATCACATGTTGAACATCTTCGATAGCTAACAAGCAAGACGGACATAAAACTGAAGGAATGTCAATGCCCTTCGCTGCTAGTTGACTTCTAGTTGGTAGCCTGTTTTGAATCGCACGCCAACACATAAAGTTCACCTTAGCAGGAACTATCCTACTCCAACGAGTAACCTGTTGACCTATTGCAAGCAAAGAGTTATCAATAATCTGACGTGCACATTTAACTGAGTAACCCCCATCCTTAGATAGCTTCCACACCCAAGAATCATCTTTGTCAACCATATGAACGTTTGTTAACATCTCTAGTAACTCGTGCAAGTGATGAGAAGTTCTACTACCCTCCCGCATAGGCCTATTCCATTCCCAAGACCAAACGTCATTGATAAATCGGTCTATAATGTAGCAACCCTTTCGAGCTTCTAAATCAAACAACCTAGGGAACGACTCCTTCAACGATTTTCCCCCAACCAAACGTCCTCTCAAAACCGAATGTGCCACCCATTTCCTAGGCGCATGTGCATTGATCCAATTTGAATAATATCTTTGGCATGCATTTGATTCACCACTTTCACAATACATCCCCAAATACTGTTTCTAAAATGGTTACTATATGATGCCCCGATACCCCCATCACTTCCATAAATACTTTGAATCACTTTAACCCAAATGGCATCCGGGTTATTCACGAACTGCTACCTCCATTTATACAATAGAGCTAAGTTAAAAGCCTTTAAACTTCCGATTCCCAGCCCTCCATTGTCTTTTGAATTTAACACTACATCCCATTTCACCTATGCAATCTTCCTTTCTTGCTCACTCCCTCCCCAAAAAAATTGAGCACGGAGACGTTCCAAACATTTAATAATTGATTCAGGCACTCGGAAAAGGGACATATAATAGATACCCAAGCTCCCTAAAACGGATCGGATTAAAGTAAGCCTACCACCAATTGATAACAATTTAGCCTTCCATGTAGCTAATATGTTTTTAAAATGTTTATAAATTCCCTACCAGTTAACAGTACTACGCATATTATTGCCCACCGGAAGCCCCAGGTATCGGAAAGGAACTGAGCCTGCCGCACTGCCCGTTAATCATGCCATCTGATCCACTTCGTGTCGTCCTACCCCAACACCATATAGACTGGATTTTGCAATATTTATACGTAATCCTGATACTAGAAAATAGCAATTAAGGATAACAATTAGATTTTTTATGTTGTCAACATCCCATTCACCTAAGAATACCGCATCATCTGCGTAAAATAAATGTGATACATCGAGATGATTATAGCCGATCTGAGCACCTCGAAATAGACCATGAGCTACCGCATCTTCCATTGCGACATGTAAGCCCTCCATAGCTATGATAAACAAAAACGGTGACAGTGGATCCCCTTGTCTCAAACCTCGACCCATTGAGAACTCTTTGGTTGGACTTCCATTAACAATTATAGACGCCCGGGATGATAAAAGGCAAGCCTTAATCCACCTTATCCATTTAGAAGGAAACCCCATGAACATTATAACGTGTAATAAATAATCCCAACTTATAGAGTCATAAGCTTTATAGAAATCCACCTTAAAAATCATGCACTTTTTTTTCTTATTTTTATACCAAGTCATAAGTTCATTCACCACTAATGGGCCATCAAGAATTTGGCGACCTTTTATAAATCCCGACTGTTCCGCACTAACAACCCCATCAATGACCTCCGACAATCTATTAGCCAACAGTTTTGCAATAATTTTGAATTGCAAACCTATTAAACTTATAGGTCTGTATTCTTTAATAAAAATGGGATTACTTACTTTATGCACCAATGTAATGAATGATGAGTTGCAACCAACTAGGATTACACCATTTTTGAAAAAAATCATCTATAAACCCGTAAATGTCATTCTTCAAAATATCCCAAAATTTTCTCACAAACTTGAATGAAAAACCATCTGGACCCGGGGCTCGATCTCCTCCACACGACCAGACAACATTTTTAATTTCTTCCATAGATAAAGTCGAGATGAGCTTCTCACAACTGCTATTAGATAAATGCTTATACCGAGCACTTGAATTAGCTATTGCAGCACCTTTAAACCTCTTAAATTTATCTTTATAAAAGTTAAAGAACTGATTTTTTACCTCAGCCGGCTCATTAATCCAATTTCCTTCAACCATAATGCCTGTCAACGTGTTTTGCATCCTTTGCTGTTTCACCAAACGATGGAAGAATTTCGAGTTTTCATCCCCCTCCACTTCCCATTTTTTCTTAAGCTTTTGGGCATCATCTAATCGTTGTATATTCTCTACCTCCAAAACACTAGTACAAAAATGGCCTTTCGTCACACATGGTTGATTTCAAACGGTCACACCTTAACATATTTACGTGACTAAATGTATGAAAATAAAATAAACAGCCACACTCTATCCGAATTATGTGACCATTTCGGAAGATATATGTCACACATTTGTGTATTTATGTGACTAGAGGGTAACTGGTAAATATTTTTTGATCATTTAGTCACTTTTAATTTGGGATGTGTGACCGATACAAATCAGCTTTAAGCATTAGTCACACTACAGATATACATATGTGACAAATATATGTCACACAACTGAAGAGTGTGACCAAAATAGATATATGGTCACATGAAGTAATTATGTATGTGGCTAAATTATATAGTCAAGTTTGTCACACATTATTTAAACGTGACTGGTATTCTTTGCTAAATATTTAGCCACATATGAATTTGAAATGTGTGACAACTGAAAAGTAAGTTTGAAGCGTTAGTCATGATATGTATTTAAAAGTGACAAATATATGTCACACACTTGAAGAGTGTGACCAAATGTCATATATGGTCACACTAAACCATAGACATACATGATTAAGTGTAACCAAAATTCGATACATATGGTCATGTAAGTTAATATGCGTGTCTAAAGTCTAGTGTGTGTTTGTTTGTCACAACCTAATGTGTATAGTCACATTTAATTTAAGCACGATCATGTGACTATAGGCTTTACAATAGTCACACCATATCACGAATGTGTATCTAAATTATGTTTATTGCCACATTATAAGGGTATTATATGTGACCAATACATTCAGAATAGTCACATTGTGAAATATTTATGTGATTATTATTTATAGCAAAATGTGAACTCAGTTATCATTAACCTTGATATTAGTCACATTGAGTGTTTGTGTGACTAAATTCAAGATGTTATATATGGTCACATGAAGTATTTATTTAGGTGTCTAAATTATAGTCATATTTTGTCACACATTATTTAAGTGTAGTCACAATTCGATACATATGGTCATACATTTCTGATAACTTATGTAATTTTGAGGGGTTAGATATGGATTTTATAGTCTCTCTAGTTTGAGTCTAAATTGATATTCACTGCATGAATTGAGTTCAGACTATTAGTCGATCATGACTCTTCATTTGCCCCATTACAATGCTGCTAGTTATACTTAGAACTGCTAAGTATAATTAGATGAATTGTGTTTTCTTTGTTTCTAGACTAACATTTTGCAGGAAAGGCAAAGAAAAAGCTGTTTGGATTGGAATTTGGGTGAATGCTAGTAACTCAGAACTTAATGCTGCTAGACATAAATTAATGATGCTAGGCATAAGTTAATGCTGCTAGGCATAAATTAATGTTGCTAGGCATAAATCAAGCTTAATGAATAGATGAAAAATCAAGCTTAATCAAGCTTTAATGAAGCAAGAAAGTTAAAATTCATATAATAATAAACAAAAAAAACAATATTATCCATAACAAAAGTAAAATAAAGCTAGGTTCATACATATAAAAAGTTTAACAATTAAATTTCGGAGATTTCTCCGGATCAAACGACAAATGCACATTATCGTAGTCAATGGAGTCGAATCTCTCTTCCTCACTCAAAAATCCAACATCAGCCGCATCCTCTTCCACTGAACCAACCCGGGGCTTTGATCGATTGTATTCATTCTCATCTTTCTTAATTTGAAGAAAACTTGCTTTGCATCTTACCTTGTTTCTTCGAGAACTCCACGACTCATACCACTCTTCAATGTTAAACACCTTCTCTGGTTTCCTGAAATCAAATAAGTATTAGATGATAAATTTACAGATTATCCTTTTAATTTGGTATTCTTATATGATGTATATAATGTAACATTCTAACATTAAAGATTATCATTTTGATAAATTTATACAGATTATCCTTTTGATAAATTTACAGATTATCCTTTTGACCGTCTTGATTGGGGGGCCGAAAATTTTCGATATAATAATGTAACATTCTAACATTAAAGATTATCCTTTTGGTATTCTTAATTATGATGTAAGTTTTGAATGCGGGGTGAGTAAAGCTAGGTTTTTTTCACGGATCTTATGTACTAGGAAGATAACAAATATAAGGAATAAAACATTCAAACTACTACGTAGTAAACTAACACAATTTCATAACTGATTACCTAAAGCTACCAATTGATAACCATTTTTATACATTCATAAAAGCTTAATACACCAAAATTATTATGGATTAACTAACTTCTACTAGAAAAAAAAACCAAGTCAACATGTACTACATAACATCTTTACAAACTTTGAATGTTTACATGTACAAAAGTTTAATTAGTAGTACTTACTTTGAACGCTTCTTCTTTGATGAAATGCACCTTGTTCTTTTCTTGTTTCCAGCCATAACTTCGATCTTAAGAGATTGTTTAAAAAGTGTGTGTTGAAAAGCTAAGTGGCCTTAAAAAGGGATGCGACATACGCCTAGGGAATTTTGAAAGTCTCAACATTAAAGATTATTGCAATTTACCAAGTTTAACGTCACATTAGCATGTGAAATGCACTAATTACTCGTGCCTAATTGTAATCATTTTAATTTTACACATTAAATGCTCCTAAACATTCTATAATTTTATTTTTAAACTTTAAATGGTAATAAGCATTGTAAGTGGTTTCAAATGTTAGAAAATATAGAGTTTGTAATATAAAATTTATATTATTATTATTATTATTATTATTATTATTATTATTATTATTATTATTATTATTATTATTATTATATTACCTTTATTATTAATATTATTAATATTATATTATTTATTATTTAATAAATAATAATAATATTATTTTATTAATAATATTCAGATTATTATTATTTTATTTATTATTTATTTATTATTATTATTTTATATTATTATTATTATTATTATTATTATTATTATTATTATTATTATTATTATTATTATTATTATTATTATTATTATTATTATTATTATTATTATTATTATTATTATTATTATTATATTACCTTTATTATTAATATTTGTGAAAAACTAGAAGGGGGGGTTGAATAGTTTTACGTTTTTTAATTTTATTATGAAATCTTAGTTTGGTTTTAAAACCTTGTTTACTTTTAAAACTTTGATTCGATCTTATGTGAACTCAAATCTTGAACAATATGAACAACTATATCTAAGTATGAACAATAATAATAATGTAAGCTAAGCATGTGAAATCAACACATGCATAATATAAACAATTATAGCTATATACGAGAGATGAGTAAGTAAACGTTTATTTTATAATCCTTAATTATATTTTGTATGAAAACTATACTTGATCGAAATGATCAATTATATATATTTTACCTTTTTAGTTTGATTGTAAAAACTTTGTTTTGTGAATAAAGCTTTTGTTTGATCTTTAAGTGGAATCAACACTAGCGCTATATGAGCAACTATATATATACGTCTACGTGTACAAAAGTAATAACGATATAAGCAAGATAATAAGTAAGAGATGGAAAGATCTAACCGCGAGACAAAGGATTTATAGTGGTTCGGCTACAAGGACACTTTCCTTGCCCTACTCCACTCCCCGAGTCACCTACTCGAGAGTTCTCTTCACTATGTCAACAAGCTCCCTTATGGCGGAGAAAACCTTACACAACTTTTGCTTACACCAATTAACGACACTAAGCTAAATGTTGAGTCCTAATAGTAGCTAGAACCAATCTCACACCACTAGTCACTACACACCTTCTTCACAACATGTACACACCACTACTACTTCACAACTTCACACTACTCTACTACTTCTTCTTCACACCACTACTTCTACTATACTTAATTTCAAACCCACCTAGATCTACTTATTACAAGCACTACACAACTTTACAATTGATATATACAAACTACACAACTAATCTTCAATACTTCTTGATTTGAAATGGAAGGAGTATTCTTCTCTTGCACTTTGAATGATAAGGGAATGAAAAGATTTGATCATTTGAAACAAGGATTAATAATCTTATGATCAAAGGGTTTTAAAATGATGTTTAGAGAGAATTGGATCTGAAAATTTTCGTGCAAAAGGTGAGAAAAATACCAGGTTTAAGGTGGTATTTATAGGAAAAAATTTCTGACAGAATCTGACAGGGGAGCGTGGCCGGCCCCTTTAATTGTGTGCCGGCCCCCTTAAAATTAAGGGGGCCGCCCAGACGAAAACGGCAGTTTTCTTGTCTTTTTCTGGAGAAAGTTTATTTGGTGAAAAACTAACTGATTTTGGTTAAAAATTTGAATTCATATATTTATTATGAATTAAACATTTTCCTTTAATTACCAAAAGTGTTTTTCTAAATATATAATGAGTTTATTTAATTTTATAAACTTTGTATTATTTAAATAAACATCCTTTTGATCATAAAATGTATTAGTCACTTGTTTATTCATACCTTAAGTGATTTTGTTGGATGAAGTGATATTAGTTGCTAAATACTTGTTTACGTATTAATTTTGCGTTTAATGTTTTTACATTTTGTGATCGTCAAAACTTAGGGATATCGAAAAATATGAATAACGTTTTTATACATTATTTATATCAACAATCTCCCTCTTTTGATGATTACAAAATCTAAACTCATTAAACTAAAAATTAATATATATACAAGTTTTTAGTATGAGTTTATATCACTTCTCCCCCATTTTGTTAGCATCAAAAAGGATATCCCGACGAATGTAGTGCTCGCCCTTGACATATACTCCCCCTCGTTTTGAGCTCATAAAAAAATCGAGATATGGAATGCTTGCAAAAATATTTAGAGCACAAGCAATGTATATATGTGCATGGAACAAATATTAGAGAACTAACAAGAATGCCTGATAATAAAACACAAGAATAATTTAAATAGATTATGTTGAAGACATAATCATTAATACATAAGCATATATATATATATATATATATATATATATATATATATATATATATATATATATATATATATATATATATATATATATATATATATATATATATATATATATATATATATATATATATGCTTTTCTAGCAAATTACACTAGATAATACTAAGTTGCCAACTTGAGGTCTCTTGGACTTGCTTGGAACACAAAAGGTTTGTGGAGATTTTATTTGAAGATGGGAAGCATGGTAGTTGGATTTGGTGGAGACAGATTTTTGTTGGAATGGTGTTTGGATAGTTTGGAGAGTTTGGTGGTTGTTGATGGAACAAATTCTCAATATATGAAAACATATATTGTAACTCATCTCTTAGGCCAAAGATGATGGTTAGATTATGGATGCAACAAAGACAAGTATCACCATGGGATGGGATTGAAATTTGGTAGGTTGATTGGTGATGAGGAGAAGTGTGCATTAAGGGATGTTATGGGTGATAATGAAAGGGTGATGTCTACGGATGCATTTTCAATGGTAAGTTGTGGGTTTGGAGCGGTTGATGAATTGTTGGTGTCTTGAGTGAGTGATGGGTTTGAGTTTTTCCTAGTGAGGAGGTATTCAATCCAAGTGAGGTGTTCTTCCAAGAGAATGGTTTGTTTTTGGAGGTAAATGCAACAGGGACAATAGTGGGTATGATGCTCAACTTGCTTTAAGTGGAGTGAGGGAGGGAGACAATTTGAGTAGGGTGATAAAGGTGGTTGGTCTAAGTTGCATTGAGCAAGATGCATGACAAGAAGAGCACTTAGCTCATGAGCTTCTTAGAGCTCTTCAACGAACTTTCATTGTTCGGAGGAAGGTGATGATGGAGGTGTTGGGTTGTGATTAGGGATGGATGATTGGATATGCAACATGGGAATATCATGTGTGTTGTTAGGAAGTGGTGGTGATACTCTTGGTGGTGGAAACATTTGTGAGTTTAGGTAGTCATTCATGGATGAGGATGACGGTATTGAAGAAGAGGATGTTCCACGAGTAGAGGGTGTTTTGGATGGTGCATTTGGTGCATTAGGAGATGAGCATTGAAGTTGAGGTGATGGGGTTGTGTTGTCATCTTTGGTTAAGTCAATGAAGAGTAGTTTAGGAGTGATGATGAGGATCTTTTGTTTCTTTGATGTTTTGGAAATGGAAGTTTTTGTTGAATCCATGGTGGATTATGGTGATGTGTGTTGGAGGTGAAGGGTGAGATGAAGGTATATTTTTGGGAGTCAAGGATGAAGGTGTACTTGGGTGATGAGATGGATGGTTGGTTATTATGATGTGGTTTGTGTAAGGGTTCATTTGAGTAAACATGAAGTTTGTGTATCATGAAGTATGGTTTGACCTTCATGGGTTAAGTTGTAGTGGTGATGACACACTTTGTAGAGTGTAGGGAATGGTTACATGGTTGAATCTTTTTGTGAGGATGACTAGATGGAGTTATTGGTGTGGATGGGAAATGAGTATCAAGTGGTGTGATTGGTGAGAGTGAAAGAGCGATGTTCACGGAAGGAATGACTTGGTTTTTCATTTCACTTTGGTGGTTTGGGTGAGTAAAGGTCATGAGGTTTGAGAGTGTAAAGATTATGAGGTTTGAGAATGACGTATGGAAATGAAAAAATCATACAAAAATGTACGAAAACGTAATAAACGTTTCATAACATTTTAATACAGAGGAAAAAGTTTACAAAATCCAATGCACATGACCCATTACTCATGTTAATTACCCATTATCAACAGTCATGGATGTGTCGTAACATGACACTCTAAGCAACCATAACCCAATGCATATGACCCATATGATGTCAAATACCCATTATCGAATGTGACCAGTGATAACCTAATTAATGTATATGACCCATGACCCATGACCCATGTGAATTAGCCATTAATTATCACCGGTCATGCATGGATTGCACCGGCTTTGTAGGTGTATAGTTATAGTGTGAATATTATATGAATTGTATTTGAAGTTGTTAAAGGTAGGGGTGTGCACGGTTCGGTTTGTAGCTAAAACCGAAACTGAACCGAATATTTCGGTTTTTATAAAACCCAAAACCGAAACCATTCGGTTTTTGGCGATTCGGTTTTTTCGGTTTATCATCGGTTTCGGTTCGATTTTTTTTTGTTTGCTCACCCCTAATTAAAGGCGGTCATGCATGGGTTACACCGGTTTAGTAGGTGTATACCGTTTGTCACAGACACTAAGAAATGTGGGACCTCCCGATTATGTTATCTGGGATCGAGAAAGTTTGAACTCGGCTTGAGCTTGACTCGAAAAGCTCGATTTATTTGTAAAGGTGTGTTTTCTTACACAAATTAAAAATGAAATATAACCTAATAATCGAATTCGGTTCACCTTCGGCTTGAAAATCTCGATACACTTTTAAATAACTATTTACACTTAGTACGCTTACATACAAAATATATAAAAAACATATGCTATATCATTTACAAGCTCGAAAACTCAACAATAACTCGAGTCGAACTTTTATAAGGCTAAGCTTAACTCATTAAATATTTAACTTCATTTGATAGGCTTGAGCTTGAATACTCCATCCCAAATTTTAACTTTTCCCCAACCCGCTTAAAATTTTCCCCAAATTTAAATTGCCCTCCACCCAAATATTTCATTGACCCGCCCATGTTTTTCAATACTCGTTCCCAATTAATATCCACAAAATCTAGATCTGGTCTTCTTCTATCTCCTCAACACTCTCCTCACCAACGCCACCGCTCGCACCACCACCACACTCGCACCAAGACCACCACTCAGGCCCGATCCAATGACATGTTTGGCGGTCAAGTCCGGCTCGGTATTCAGCTCACTATGTTTGGCGGTCCAGTCCGGCTCGGTATTCAGCTTGGTATTCAACTCACCGGTTTGGTTTATCCTAATTACTGGCGAGGAACACTCCAACCTTGCCCTGTTCTTGATTGGTACTTTGCTTTTACATGGTTATTGAGCTACGTGGTTCAAGCTCCTTGATTTTGATTTCACTAAAGCTATATGTAATGTGTGCAGATATTTAAATCGGGTTGATGATGCTGTCAATGAAGCTTTGAAACAATCTCAAGGTTCATATACCGCCTTGCTATCTTATAATGACAAGATTTTTTGTGACTACCTGATTACACACTTCTGATGCATTCAGGCATCTTTATCTGGTGCATATCTTAGTCCTTAATTTATTAATACATCATCAGGTTGCAAAACAACTCGAAATGTCTTTCATGACATGTTACCCAGCCCGCCATTTTTATGTGGTATTATCTTTTATTATTTTTGAAACTGCATTCACATCTGAAATGGTTTTTTATCCTTGAATTCATCTTTTAGATGTTTTTAAGCACCCATTATGCGGGGACTGATTTAAAAACTAGATTGACCATAACCAAACTGGCCAAAAGCAAATGTTACCTTGGAATCTTTACTTTTTTTCTAGTTTGAAAAAAATAATCTGAAATGTATATAGCTTTGGAAGGTAAAAGTTACAAATAAAATATGCAGAATCGATTGTAAGAAAGCCTAAAATCGGAAATAGACCAAGATATGATTATCAAAAAATAAAGTTGTTTCTAATCAAGTAGTCGCATTGGTCTATTTGATTTTATCAGCTTATCTTTTCCATTTTTAATTGGGTGGTTGGGACAAAGTTACTTGTACCTTTGTAAACCATTCCTAGAGTTTAATCAATACCTTATTTTTAATTGGGTGGTTGGGACAAAGTTACAAGATCTGATATGCGTTTTATTCCTATCATGTTTGTGCAGATAGTTGAACCAGTGGCGCATTAAGTGACTCAAAACCACCAAAGCAGATAGTTGAACCAGTGGCGCATCAAGCGATTCAAAACCACCAAAGCAGATAGTTGAATCAGTGGCGAATCAAGCGACTCAAAACCACAAAAACAGCAGATAGTTGAACTAGTGGCGCCTAACAAACTAGATGCACCTGACAAAAGACAAGGCAATAGTGTGTCTATGTCAAATGTCAAGAAATAGATGCACCCGTTAACAATATATATAACCACATACTTTTAACAGAGGAAGGTTTTCTAGCATCCAATCAAGAACTTTATTCCAGTATGCTCATCTAGTTCTGTTATGTTGTGAGCTTTGACATGTTCTAGTTCTGCTCTAATCCTGATGTGGTTATTGTTGATATGCAGCGGCCTACATTTTCAAGGCTTTTATATCCAGATGATGAGATTAGATCAAAGGGAGAAAAACTAGTAAGTTTAACTGCAAATTTTATTATTATGTTCATTGTTTTGGATTAAAAGTCTTCATGATGTTGTTTGAATTACTGCTGATCATGTTTGTGTTAATATTGCTTAGATGGATTTAGTTCTGCTCATGAACTTCAAAGAAGATGTGCAAAGTAATTACTACTGCTAGTACAAAAGTTACTATTGCTAGTGAAAGTTGGTACTGCTAAGAGATTAAGACCGCTCGAAGTTGCTAGTTGCTTATGGAGAAGATTATAGATACTTAGGAAACTATTGTAAGCCGACTAGGACTCCTTGGTGTATAAAAGGATGTCCAATTTTATATTTGGTTCAGTTATATACATTCCAATTTTATTGTATTTGAATTTGTTTTGATATATATTTGAATTGTTTTGATATATATATATTGATTTTTTAAATGTGACTAAAAGATGCATATAATCATACTTATTAACACTTTTGGTCACTGTTTGCTTAATTCGTTGTGTGACTAAATATTACAAAAGGCCACACAAAAATAAAATTCATGTGGCCATTGGATGATCAATAGTCACACAAAATACACATTTTTTCATTTTAAACAGCATATGGTCACACTTATTAACATTTTTGGCCACTTGATGCTTAATTGTATGTGACTAAATACCCAAAACAAATATGCTTTGTGTGACTAAATATTACAAAAGGCCACACAAACATAAAATTAATATGGCCATTTGATGATCAATAGTCACACAAAATATACATTTTTTCACTTTAACAACATATGGTCACACTTATTAACATTTTTTGCCACTTGATGCTTAATTGTATGTGACTAAATACCCAAAACAAAGATGCTTTGTGTGACTAAATATTACAAAAGGCCACACAAACATAAAATTCAAGTGGCCATTGGATGAACAATAGTCACACAAAATACACATTTATTCACTTAAAACAGCATATGGTCACACTTATTCACACTTTTGGCCATTTTTTTTAAAAATTGTATGTGACTAACTAAAAAAAACAATACCTGTTGTGTGACTAAATCATCACAAACGTCACATTTATTGAATATTCATGTGGCCACAGGACGGGAAATAGTCACACAAAATACACATTCACTTGAATATATCATCTCAAATGTCACATATATTATATATTTATGTAGCTAAAGGACGAACAATAGTTACTTTCAAAAAATATTTGTGTGACTATAAGGTGTTTACGATCACTGATAATGACTAATCCAACAAAACTTGTGCCTAATTTGTCACACGTATTCGGGGTTTTGGTCGCTCTTTTTCGATGGAAAAGGCCACGAGCTCAACAATGTGACCATATGCCACCTACGGTGGCCGGACCTATGGTGACACACAACGAAAAAAACGTGTGTGACTATATGTATATCGTCACACATTTTTGGCGTGACCAATAGCAGTTTTTGTACCAGTGAAAAGCTTTTTCTTTGTATCAATTCTCGCCTCCATCATTAGTTGACTGTATCTACCTTCTTCTATTTGTCAATCAATATCATCAAGTTTGGAGAGCAACTCTTTTTTAACACCTTTCTGTTAATGACACATGATGCATGGGAATCGCAACAGGCTTTACATCTCAAGGGATCTTGAGAAGCTTACAACCCCCACCAGGCAGTGTACCTGATCGTTGTAGTATAGTATAGTGACAAGTACCGGGGGATTGATCGTTCAGCTTAGGAATAGTGTCGCTAGGATTAGAAAGCCTAAATACTAGTTCTAAAGGTGAGGGATGATTATTTTTTGTGTTTTTATATTTTATGTAAAGCAATTAAAAATCTCGGGTTTGAAGGATTTGGGCGGAATTAGTTGCTATTCAACTAACCCAATACTAAGATGCAATCAAAATAAAATACTAAAAATGAAAATAAACTAATTTATACTAAAGTTGTGAGCAGTAATTGGAGAAAATGTGTTTACTTAGATTTCACTACTCCCTAGATATCTTTTACACGTTAATTACTTGTTATAATTGCATGGATGACGGATCGTATTCCTTAATACCATTCATGGGGTGGCACACATAACTCCCCAATTCTATGAGCTCTTATCTCCTCCTACACCATGCCCAGCACAACTATAGGGATTGTAAACAGTGGCTCATGCATTAAATACAACCAATAAAGACCTAGTGCGCGTTGATTCATGTTTCTTAAGACGTTCAAGCATGTTACCAATTGGAGATCTGCCAGTTTTCTTAAGCCTAACATATAAATCATTCATCCAAGACAAGAATAAACAAGTAATCAACACATAATCAATATCTAGGTTTCATTAGATCTAAGCAAACACAAGATAGATCTAGCCTAGCATGATAGAATTAAGACAAGAACATGATATAGACAACCAACACATAGACATATTGATTGAATTAGAAGAACACTTATCTTGATTAAACATGCAAGGTATCAAGGGGTTAGAACCCTTGAAAAACCTGTAAAGTTACACCAAAATCGTACTTAGGGTTTCTCCCAAAACTTCTCTCTTTTAAATGTAAAAAATTAGAAAACTATATATAGGAAAAGGGGTCTGATGGCGTCAAGACCAACTAGGTGACGCCGTCACCTCGCCGCCAAAACAATCCTCGGACTGCCTAGATCTACATTTGACGCCGTCAAGAACAATACATTTCCAGGCCGTCACGACTTTAACTCTTGACGCCCAACATTCATGACGCCGTCAAATCTCTTCTGGATCGTCATGGAATTTTACTCTTGACGCCGTCAGGGAACTACTCTTGACGCCGTCACCTACTGTTCCCAGCATGGAAAATTAAGACTTTGGCGTTTTCTTCACTTTTATGCTCCAAAAACGTCCGAATTGCTTCCTTTTCCAGATTTCACTCCCAAAGTACCTAAAATCACAAAAGGAACGATTTAGGGCAATATTTGATCAAATAAATTCGAATTCGGGCTTAAATGACCCCCTAAAAACGGATCATTTTTCGCCTCATCATATACCCTTACACTTGAGATTTGCTTGTCCTCAAGCAAATGTGCTTTTATTCTAGTCAAAAGACAAGTTAGGGGTTATTTAACACTAATATAAAAGTAATTACAACAAATAATCGTTCCACTAAAGACCAATAGACAAGTACGGAGGTCATACACAAGCACCTCACAAATAGTGTTTAGATACTCACATCTCTCGGGTGTAATAAAGTATAAATTACAATATGGAAACGGAAGATATCTCTCACTACCTGTCATAGCAAAATAGATTACCATAGGCTTGGGAAAGGATCAAACCTCCACCACATGGCGTAAGCACCTAGGATAAACTATCAAAGAGGTCTTTTCAAGGGTTGTAACGTTAGGTGTAGGGAAATGAAATACACGGTTTTGTTGGATAAAGGAAGTTTTACTGGTGGCGAGTTAACAATCTTGGTTAATTACATGTACAATGTGGCGTTGCTAAGCCAAGACTAGACTCGACTTAAGCTAATAAATGAGAAATAACAAAAACATAAAATAAACATAGAATAAAAAGGGATGGTAGTCCGTATGTTTTTCTCTTTTTTTTTTCCTTTTTCTATATTTTTTTTTTCCTTTCTTGATATTTCGATTTTTTTTTTTTTTTTTTTTTTTTTTTTTTTTTTTTTTTTTGCATACACTCTTACCCTACCATCCAAAATAATACATCATAGGGAATGAACGTTCCCCTTACACTTGAATCTTTACATACTTTACAATCAACTAAACTAATGACTCGAATTAAGACAATCAAAACACTTGGAGCACTTTTAAGATTAATGTACATATGGGGGTAATATATGATGTTCTTCCCCATTACTCCATAAAATAAGTACTTTACCCATGAGTCCCAATCGTCCCAAAACAATATGTACAAGGATATGAATCGACTTAGCAACCATGTAATCAATTAGAAAGTTAACTTAGGGTTTAACAAATAACAATAATGCACTAAAAATGAATGCATACACGGAAGGCTAAGGCGATTTGGTTGTACATTTAAGTGGGGTGTAACAAATTCTTCCTTTAAGTAAAATGCTTAAAGTTAGAAATGAAAAGATAGGTTCGGAGGGGTGTACTAGGGGTTTCGTGTACTGAAAATGAGTACAACGCTAAGGGTGTGGGAAAAATTAGTTGAATTAACTAGCCAAGTAATATGACTTAAATGGTCAAGTAATTATAATACGGGTTTAACACAAGGGTGATCCTAATGCCTCTTATCATGTAGTAAATCCTACTACACGAATGTAGTCTCACTAGCGGTTTCGGGATGCATCACTAACGCAAGTTCTAGAATCTAAATGCTACCGGTACACTCATAAGTACTAATAGTAAATGCTTTTCCTATCAAACCTAAAGGCGAACCTCACATATTTGGGTGGAAAATTTTTTCTGAATATACGGTTATGTGCTAGTCATACAATCTCCTATCCATGAGACGCTTGCTATGGCTAAAGTTTCACTCCTAAATGTTGTAAAAAAATTTAAATTTGGCGCTAAAATTGCACTAACAAGTATTTCTCATAGTTTTATTACACATCTACCATTAAACAAAACAAACTCAAGCGAAAGTGCATATGTAAGGTATCATCTTTTTACCCTTCCCTTACACTTAATATGAACATTGTCCCCAATGTTCAAGTAAAGAATGTAAAAGTGAGAAAGTAAAGAGAATGAAATCAAATACTCCCCTGATTCGCTCGGTATGGATAATAGGATAGCCAGGTTAAATCTTCCTCCAAGAAAATGAACAATCAAAGCTTCCCTTCCAGAGTATAAATCATCTTCTTGTCATACATAACCTGTAAAACCTGACAAAATAGACAAGACAACCTCGCGTAAAATCGGCGCATCCTACATAAGTTACTAAATCCTAGAAAACAAGATAAGATATAATGCTTGTGGAATGAAGTTTGCAGATCTCCTGGAGATTATAAAACTTAATAATTCACAAAAACCATAAGACTCTGTTAGAAAAACAAAACCGGTAAAATTTCCAGATTTTAACTCCTGACGCCGTCAAGAGTAAACTCCTGACGCCGTCAGAATTGACCTGCAGAAATTCTTATGTTAAGTTTCCGGAAAATTTCTGGAAAAACTTGGTCCTACTTCCTGGAAAATCCTGCAAAACTTCATTATGACTCAATACAAGCATTTGACTCTAACAAATACGAATATACATGTTCATTTAATATTGTGGAGAATCATGATCGGTTTGTTTCTTAAAAACATATTTGGGGTTTCCCCTTACACTTATCTTTTGCAAAAATACCTTTAGGTGGAGTTAAGACTAGGCCAAAACAACAAAGTAAAGTATTTCCACTTTTTAGTTTAGAAACATGATCTACCAACAATAAAAATTAAGCATGCATACGGAAGCAAATAACAAACAAACAAATAAAATCACACAAAACATGGGTTGCCTCCCAAGAAGCGCTTTTCTTTATTTACGAGTCTTGTAGCTAGACTCAAGGTCATGGGTTACTACGTGACTTCATCATTGGTTCCATTCTCTAGGTCGTCTTCTAAACCAGTTTTGTATTCCGGACCTAGTTGTAGGCATTCTTTATAAAAACCAAGCATCCTATTCTTTACATATTCTACTCCTCTACGTCTATCCTCCTCATTCCTATAATAAGCCGCTTGCTTGTTTTCTTTTTCGAAATTAGAGAGAAGGCGGTATTGCTCAGTCTTGTAGGGCATTTGATAGGCAACCTCATCATTCTCTTCCTTAAATCTAACTATCCCTAAAGTTGGATCAAACTCATCCTAGTGGCCTCAACAAATGGTTTTCCGAATATTATTTGGCTTAGGCAAGCATCAATCACCGGACGAGTGTCCTCAACTATCATATATCGATCTCATAAGTGAGATTCCCTATAATCACATGCAGTCCCTTCACTCTTCCTGCAAAATTACTTATCAGATTCTTACCGGGCATCATCCTAAAATCAAGTTGCTTCTTCATCACCCAATTGTAATAAGTCCTAGTCATGATGTTAACGGGGGATATAGGGTCGATGTAAGCTTTCCATATATGCATGTGTCCGATATTGCATGGGATGTTAATGTTAGAGGGGTCTCCTATTTTGATAAGGGGTGTGCCGAAGATATATGGTCTCTCGGGACTATCGAATAGATCCTTATGGTACTCCTGTTCTTCCTCGGTGGGCAACTTATCAAAATATTTTTCTATAGGCTCTACCTCCTCTAACTCCTCTTCCTTGTTAACCTTAACTTCCCTACTCTCATCCTTAATCTCGGCTTCTACTCTAATTTCATCCTTGTCACTCTTCTCTATCTCCTTATCTATCGGCTTAATGGTGACAACATTGACAAAGTGGACATGTTTGGATGATGAGGGATCCTTAATTTGGATTCCACTATTGGTGTCCCTAGTGTCCTTCCTAGGTGTGATTAATGCTTGGTTGTTGAGGGCTTTCAACAAGTTATCAATCTTGTTGGTCATCTCCGTTTGTTGTTGGTTGAATTCGGTTTCGAACCTAGCTATGCGAGCTTCTTGAGATGCCATGAATTTTGACATCAATCCTTCAAGATTGTTGGTACTACCATAGTTGTTAGAAGGATTGTTGTTGAAAGTACGGTTGGATGGTGGACCGTTTGGTTGGTAACGATTAGGTGGGTTGGATGAATTGGGTTGATTTTGTTTCCACCTAAGGTTTGGGTGATTTTTCCAAGAAGGGTTGTATGAATCACCGTAAGTGTTTGGCTCGGGCTTGAAAGTGTACCACTTATCTCCCGCTTCGTCGGTACGCGTGGATGTGTAGTCCGCAAAAGCTGTTCTGGGGAGTTCCACACAATCACGAGTGTCATGGAGACCACTACATAATTCACATGAAGAAGTGATTTTGTTCACTTGACTTGAAGGCTTAGGAGCTTCGTAAGATTTCATGAGAAACTTGACTTGGTCCTCAAGTTCCATGATCCTACGGTCGGGAGTGCTAGAATTGTTCGAAGGCAAAGATATTGCCTTGACCGTTTTGTTCAAATCACGGGGATCATTCCAACTTTCGTTGTCATAGAGAGCAAGATCTTCTATGAGTTCCCATGATTGTTCCGCACTAAGATCACGTAGCTTACTACCGGCCGATTGGTCAATGGCTCGCCTCGTGGAGATGTCGATATGGTCATAAAAAATTTGGACTTGGAGCCAAAGATCTATGCCATGATGAGGGACTTTTTGGAGTAAGTCCTTGAAACGAGTCCATGCTTCGTAAAGAGATTCATTTTGACGTTGTTGGAACATCAAGATGTCATTTCTAAGCTTAGTAGTTCTCCCCGGTGGGAAAAATTGAGCAAGGAAACGATTGGTGAGATCATCCCATGTGGTGATGGATCCCGCGGGTAAACACTCAAGCCATTGACTAGCTTGATCCCGTAGAGAGAATTGGAATAGGCGTAAACGGGTAGTCTCTCTAGTTTCAACACCTAGGTCTATGGAATCTACGATTTTGAGAAAGTCCGTAAGATGTTGGTTTGGATCTTCGGAACGAAGTCCATGGAATGCACATCCGCTTTACACCAACCGGATGGTGTCGGATCGCAAGGGGGTCACATTGGCTCCGGTGAGCTCAATGGTGTTTCGGTAGCCTTGATGGCTAGGTCGGGAATATTCTCCTAAGGTTCGGGGCCTAAGGGGTTCTAGTGGTGGGTTTTGTTGTGGTGGGATGATGGGTTCAAAGATGTTACCACCTTCCATGATGTCGGATGGTAAAGAGTTACGAACAAAAGCACAAAGAAATGAGATAGACTAAAGAAGACCTAAAAATAAAAATAAAATCTTACTCGAAAGGAATCTAGCAAGTAGACCTAAAAAAAAGAAATTCTAACCTAGACAATAACTATTCCCCGGGCTGCGGCGCCAAAAACTTGATGCGTGGGATTCGCAACAGGCTTTACCTCTCAAGGGATCTTGAGAAGCTTACAACCCCCACCAGGCAGTGTACCTGATCGTTGTAGTATAGTATAGTGACAAGTACCGGGGGATTGATCGTTCAGCTTAGGAATAGTGTTGCTAGGATTAGAAAGCCTAAATACTAGTTCTAAAGGTGAGGGATGATTATTTTTTGTGTTTTTATATTTTATGGAAAGCAATTAAAAATCTCGGGTTTGAAGGATTTGGGCGGAATTAGTTGCTATTCAACTAACCCAATACTAAGATGCAATCAAAATAAAATACTAAAAATGAAAATAAACTAATTTATACTAAAGTTGTGAGCAGTAATTGGAGAAAATGTGTTTACTTAGATTTCACTACTCCCTAGATATCTTTTACACGTTAATTACTTGTTATAATTGCATGGATGACGGATCGTATTCCTTAATACCATTCATGGGGTGGCACACATAACTCCCCAATTCTATGAGCTCTTATCTCCTCCTACACCATGCCCAGCACAACTATAGGGATTGTAAACAGTGGCTCATGCATTAAATACAACCAATAAAGACCTAGTACGCCTCGGTTCATGTTTCTTAAGACGTTCAAGCATGTTATCAATTGGAGATCTGCCAGTTTTCTTAAGCCTAACATATAAATCATTCGTCCAAGACAAGAATAAACAAGTAATCAACACATAATCAATATCTAGGTTTCATTAGATCTAAGCAAACACAAGATAGATCTAGCCTAGCATGATAGAATTAAGACAAGAACATGATATAGACAACCAACACATAGACATATTGATTGAATTAGAAGAACACTTATCTTGATTAAACATGCAAGGTATCAAGGGGTTAGAACCCTTGAAAAACCTGTAAAGTTACACCAAAATCGTACTTAGGGTTTCTCCCAAAACTTCTCTCTTCTAAATGTAAAAAATTAGAAAACTATATATAGGAAAAGGGGTCTGACGACGTCAAGACCAAATAGGTGACGCCGTCACCTCGCCGCCAAAACAATCCTCGGACTGCCTAGATCTACATTTGACGCCGTCAAGAACAATACATTTCCAGGCCGTCACGACTTTAACTCTTGATGCCCAACCTTCATGAAGCCTTCAAATCTGTACTGGATCGTCAAGGATTTCTGCTCTTGACGCCGTCTGGGAGTTACTCTTGACACCGTCACCTACTGTTCCCAGCATGGAAAATTAAGACTTTGGCGTTTTCTTCACTTTTATGCTCCAAAAACGTCCGAATTGCTTCCTTTTCCAGATTTCACTCCCAAAGTACCTAAAATCACAAAAGGAACGATTTAGGGCAATATTTGATCAAATAAATTCGAATTCGGGCTTAAATGACCCCCTAAAAACGGATCATTTTTCGCCTCATCAATACATATATAGACTATAGTATACATGGACTATTCTAGATGATGGGCTTTAGCCCTATACAAAATACCTAGGTTGCACGAACACGAACACGGTGTTCGACACGGGCACGGACACGGACACGAACACGGCGATATGGCAAAATCTAAAAATATAGGACATGGACACATCGTGGACACGGGAATTAAATATTTCTTTTATAATTAATTGTGTATGCATTTAATTATATATTTGTGTAAAATCCACTATTTATTACTACTAACATATTGTTGGGTGTAGTTGACCCATTTATTAAACATACTAACTAGCCCAAAAAATACTAAAGGCCCATTTATTAAACATACTAAAGATCATTTAGGTAACAAGATTATTTTCAGCCGCCCCTTTTCCTTCCTTATCATCTTTCTTCCACATTTTCCCTCCTCCAACTGTATCCACCGGAAAACACCATCCCACGAAGATCATAACACCAAAATAATTAATCAAACATTTCATATCACAATTCATTATACCATCAATTCCTTTATTGTACATGGAGCTGCAGACTCCAATGTACCAAATTGTTATGGGGGTGTAGGGTCACACACCTACCAATCACCATATATCATTACAGATTACATAGGATGCATCCATACGCTCCCCTGTAAAACAGATTAGCACATACCCTAGCTCAAGGCTAGCATACATACTCAGATAATGGCTACATATACAGATAAGAGAAATGTCGTGGATCAATCACACCTCCACAGAAAGTGTCATGCCATTGGTGCCTCAATGACATGGCCATGTTACCTCCATGGCTTGGAATAGTACCTTGAGCAATGGGTCAATTCAAATGGACCAAAATAAAGGGGTCATTACAATGGGATCATATCAGATGGATCATAACAAAAGGATCATATCAATGGTTCAGATCAAGTGTTCATATCAAAGGTTCATATCAAAGTAAACGAATCAAAGTCAATGAATACAAATCATGAGAACGAATAATTAAACAAATGAACCAACCGATAATGATGTACAGAAAAGTAATATCCAGAATATCCGCACCTTAATTCAATTGAACGTAAAGCAAACGAATGAATGGACGTTTATGTTTTCTTCAACGAATCTACACGGATTAGGGTTCATAATATATTTAGTAGGTTTCTACATTTAGTCAACTTAGGGTTTTAAAAACATATTAAATGCCATTTAATGATCAAATAGGGTTACAAATACATATTAAATGTCATTAGGTTTAGGGCTCAAAGTTTCTTTACACGATTGATTAAATAACTATTAAGGGTGCGTTCTATATGTGATAAAGGGCCGTCTATATATGATAAAGGGTCGACATAATTTAGCAAACATGCGACACAATCAGGCCAAAAACACATGACTCACATGCAACTTTTGTCATATATTTTACGTGACCAAGTATATCATTTATAAATAACGAAACAAATGGTCAAATATATTGTCACATTTTAAGAGTTGTGTGGTCCATAACAATTGTATTCCATGCACATGTGTTAAGATGTTTACGTGACAGGTTTTTATAATTCTTGTATTACTCTTCTATTAAGGAACATAGACAATTAACAATTATATATTATGAGTGGGTGATCTCTTTTATTTAACAAAACAAAACAGTTGATTATATGCAATCATAGGGTCAAATAACTCATGATTCGAATAGGTCTAAAATATGGGTCGAATACAATTTTAAAAAAACAAGGGTCAATATCTTTTCAAAAAAAAGGTCGAATAGTTAGGAGTAAAATATGTGAGTCGGTCATGATATCATTCTATCATGTGGGTCTTTTGGTTCGGCTATACACAATATGTTTCTGGTCGAAAACAAAAAGGAACGGCCAAGTCAATCATCAACAATCCATGGTCGAAATAGAAAACATAAATAAGTCGATTGATGAAAAAATAAGTTCGGTATAGAAACAGAAATCATGGGTCGAATGTTACACCTAGTCGATCAGTTAGACAATACAAAGGTCGAATATGATTTATAGTTTTATACAAATTGCCACACTATAGTCGATCAGGAAAAGGAAACAAACAATGTCGAATAGAATCCGGATCCCTTGCAAAGGGGATTAATTTTAAAAAGTTTAAAAAGTTTTCTGGTGATGCCACGTGTCCCCCGTCCCTTTTAGACACAAGGGCAGTATTGTAAATTTACTCCCTCCCGCTTTTTTCTCTCTTTCCCTCTTTCTTCTTTCTCTTATATGATATGCTTTCCTTTTTCCGATCTCTCTTCTTTGATTTCTTTCAATTTTCCGGCTATATATAAACGAATTTACACAATGATTTCGATTCAATTCATTCATTCAATTTTACATTTTTTATTCTTTCATTTGTTCATATTTTGCAAAATTAGGGCTTTTTTGTTCTCAATTCATACCTTTATTTGAATCGTTAATATTTCTTCAAATCGTGTTAATTGTTCATATCGGCTTCGAATTAGCCATTGGATTGCTTAATTGCAATAGAATTAGGGTTTTAATCATTCAATTGGTTAATTGGAAGACAATTGGGGGTTTTGAGTATTCAATTGGTCTATTGGAAGAAAATTAGGGTTTTAACCGTTCAAATTTGGGGATTTTTGATTGTTAAATCAGTTTCTGATGGCTGAGAGTGATTCTCATGTGTTTAATCAAGGTAATTTCAGTTTTTGTTATATATTCATCAGTCAGTTATTTTTTATTAGGTTCATCAATTAGTTTGTTGAAGATATTATGCCTGCATTATTTGCTTAGTATGATGTGGATTCATCAGAGCATATTAGAATGAGGTTCATTAGTTATTTCTCGTTATTCTGGATTAATTAGAGGTTCGGATTCATTAGAATAACTTGTTAGAACATATTAGAATGAGGTTAATCAATAATTGATATTTATTGTGGTTTAATTAGATGTTGCGGATTCATTAGAATAACTTGTTAGAACGGATTAAAATGAGGTTCATCAGTGATTGCTTGTTATGATGGTTTAATTATAGGTTGCGGATTCATTAGAATAATTTTTTAGAACGGATTAAAATGAGGTTCATCAGTAATTCCTAGTTATTGCGGTTTAATTAGAGGTTGCGGATTCATTAAAATAACTTTTTAGAACGGATTAAAATGAGGTTCATCAGTAATTCCTAGTTATTGTGGTTTAATTAGAGGTTGCGGATTCATTAGAATAACTTTTTAGAACGGATTAAAATGAGGTTCCTCAGTGATTGCTAGTTATGATGGTTTAATTATAGGTTGCGGATTCATTAGAATAATTTTTTAGAACGGATTAAAATGAGGTTCATCAGTAGTTCCTAGTTATTGTGGTTTAATTAGAGGTTGCGGATTCATTAAAATAACTTTTTAGAACGGATTTAAATGAGGTTCATCAGTGATTGCTAGTTATGATGGTTTAATAATAGGTTGCGGATTCATTAGAATAACTTTTTAGAATGGATTAAAATGAGGTTCATCAGTAATTCCTAGTTATTGTGGTTTAATTAGAGGTTGCGGAGTCCTTAGAATAACTTTTTAGAATGGATTAAAATGAGGTTCATCAATAATTGCTAGTTATCGTGGTTTAATTAGAGGCTGCGGATTCATTAGAATAACTTTTTAGAACGGATTAAAATGAGGTTCATCAGTAATTGCTATTTATCGTGGTTTAATTAGAGGCTGCGGATTCATTAGAATAACTTTTTAGAATGGATTAAAATGAGGTTCATCAGTTATAAAATGTTATCAATTTTATTTGTCTTGGTTCATCAATTATTGATTGTAATAATATATAATAATGAGGTTCATCAGTGATAAAGTGTTTTTGGTTCATCAGTCATTCATTGTATATATTTTTTTTCAGATGATGATTATGAAGTTGTTCCATATTCTGTTGGTATTGTTTCTGAGGAGGGGGGGGGGGTGAGAAGTTATGGATTCCTGATATTCCTGATGGTGAGAAGCCGGCTTATGGTATCATGTATCATTCTCTGGAGCAGGCTTATGAGTATTACAAAGATTATGCAAAAAGAGCTGGTTTTGAGATTCGTTTAGGTCAACATTATAAATCTACGAAGAATAAGGACAATAATCCTGATCTGCAATATTTTGTTTGTAGTAAAGAAGGTATAAATCCTGCCCCAAAGAAAGTTGGATCAAAGAGAAAACATAAGAAACATCCGTCTAAGCGTACTGATTGTAAGGCTGTTTTACGTGTGAGGTATGTTGAAGGAAAAGGATATTGGTGTTATGAATTTGTTGAGGGTCATAACCATAGCCTAGTTAGTCAGGAAGATAGCGTTTTTCTGGTTTCGTCTCGTGATGTTTCTTATACTCAGCAAGTTTTTCTATATCAAGCATCGCAAGTGAATCTTGGTCCAGTGAAGGGCTTTCATTTACTTAGGCAGATTTATGGGGACTACGATTTTATTGGGGTTAGTTCGGTTGATTGTAAAAACTATAGGAAAGATGTGCTTGATTTCATTGGTAAGAATGATGCTCAGATGTTAGTTGAGATGTTATTGAACAAGAAGGATTTTCATCCTAATTTTTCATTTGAGTATCAAACTGGTGAGAGTAACGCGTTGACGAATCTTTTTTGGGCCGGTGAGTGCGCAAAAAGGAATTATTATGCTTTTGGCGATGTTATGTCATTTGATGCTACATTCAGGACTAATAAGTAAGTTCATTTTATATATGTTTTTTTATTTTTCAACTGATGAACATCTTTTAATTAATAAGTTCATCTGTATTTTAAGATAAGATGGATATTTTTATTTGATTGTACCCCACGTATCTTATCTATTTATCAGAAAATCCACTTTTCTTATCTCTCTACCCCACATATCCTATCTCTTTATCAGAAAATCCTCCATCCCAACTATTCTATATTTTTTCCTCTACCCCACATATCCTATCTCTTTATCTCTTTCATATCTTTAAATACTGATGAAATGAGTGTAATAGGTCATGTTTCTAGCTTGAATTGTTTCCCCGGAGTGGTCGTTGGGTGAGTGTGAGTAGCTTTTTGAAACTCATTGATAAGCTCAAACACACAAAAACTTTGCTGCAACAAGATGATGGTCAACGGTATAAAAGTTAATTCGCGTTGCACATCATCTTGTTCTGGCAGTTTATGTGTGTTTGAGATTATTAATGAGTTTCAAAGCCTACGCAGAGTCACCAGCGACCATTTCTGGTGAAACATTTGAAGCTAGAAACTTTTAATTTTTTTAAAGTTGCTGTATTTGATTGTTATAAGCTGATGTTGTTGAATTTAAATGGTTCATCAGTATTTTAAGATATGGTTCATCAGTATTTTTTAAACAAAATTTTTTAAAGTTGGTGTAAATAAGTTCATCAGTATTATAAAGCTGCTGTATTTGATTGTATAAACTGATGTTGTTGAAAGGTATTGAATTTAAATGGTTCATCAATTATATTATAATGGTTCATCGGTTTTATAATAATGTTTATCATTTATTTTTGATAGGTACAAAATGGTTTTTGTACCATTTACTGGGATCGACAATCATAATAATTGTGTTACATTTGGAGCTGCGTTGCTGTCGTCGGAGACTAAAGAATCTTACATTTGGTTACTTGAATGTTTTCAAGGAGCCTTCGTGCGAGCACCAAAGATTATTGTTACTGATCAAGACGCATCAATGAAAGTTGCTATAGAGACAGTTTTCCCGTTATCTCGTCATAGATTATGCATGTGGCATATCATGCAGAAGTTGACTTCAAAGGTATGTTCATCAATGTATTTTTTTTAATTATTTTTGTTTATTAGTTACTTATATTTTAAAGGTTCATCAGATAGTTTTACAGTATAATGTTCATCATTTTATGGGATATTGTTTTGGACTGATAGAATAATGTTCATCATTTATATAATAATGTTCATCAGTTAGTTTTTTTATATAATAATGTTCATCAGTTAGTTTTATACAATAAGGTTCATCTTGATTTTTGTAGGTTGGTCCTAATCTATGATACGTGGGAATCGCACCAGGCTTTCCCTCTCAAGGATCTTGAGAAGCTTACAACCCCCACCAGGCAGTATACCTGATCGTTGTAGTATAGTATAGTGACAAGTACCGGGGGATTGATCGTTCAGCTTAGGAATAGTGTCGCTAGGATTAGAAAGCCTAAATACTAGTTCTAAAGGTGAGGGAAGATTATTTTTGTATTTTTATATTTTTTAGAAAGCAATTTAAAATCTCGGGTTTGAAGGATTTGGGCGGAATTAGTTGCTATTCAACAAACCCAATACTAAGATGCAATCAAAATAAAATACTAAAAATGAAAATAAACTAAATTATACTAAAGTTGTGAGCAGTAATTGGAGAAAATGTGTTTACTTAGATTTCACTACTCCCTAGATATCTTTTACACGTTAATTACTTGTTATAATTGCATGGATGACGGATCGTATTCCTTAATACCATTCATGGGGTGGCACACTTAACTCCTCAATTCTATGAGCTCTTATCTCCTCCTACACCACGCCCAACACAACTATAGGGATTGTAAACAGTGGCTCATGCATTAAATACAACCAATAAAGACCTAGTGCGCGTCGGTTCATGTTTCTTAAGACATTCAAGCATGTTACCAATTGGAGATCTGCCAGTTTTCTTAAGCCTAACATATAAATCATTCATCCAAGACAAGAATAAACAAGTAATCAACACATAATTAACATCTAGGTTTCATTAGATCTAAGCAAACACAAGATAGATCTAGCCTAGCATGATGGAATTAAGACAAGAACAAGATATAGACAACCAACACATAGACATATTGATTGAATTAAAAGAACACTTATCTTGATTACACGTGCAAGGTATCAAGGGGTTGGAACCCTTGAAAAACCTGTAAACGTTACACCAAAATCGTACTTAGGGTTTCTCCCAAAACTTCTCTCTTTTAAATGTAAAAAATTAGAAAACTATATATAGGAAAAGGGGTCGGATGGCGTCAAGACCAACTAGGTGACGCCGTCACCTCGCCGCCAAAACAATCCTCGGACTGCCTAGATCTACATTTGACGCCGTCAAGAACAATACATTTCCAGGCCGTCACGACTTTAACTCTTGACGCCCAACCTTCATGACGCCGTCAAATCTCTTCTGGATCGTCATGGAATTTTACTCTTGACGCCGTCAGGGAACTACTCTTGACGCCGTCACCTACTGTTCCCAGCATGGAAAATGAAGACTTTGGCGTTTTCTTCACTTTTATGCTCCAAAAACGTCCGAATTGCTTCCTTTTCCAGATTTCACTCCCAAAGTACCTAAAATCACAAAAGGAACGATTTAGGGCAATATTTGATCAAATAAATTCGAATTCGGGCTTAAAAGACTCCCTAAAAACGGATCATTTTTCGCCTCATCATATACCCTTAATTTGAGATTTGCTTGTCCTCAAGCAAATGTGCTTTTATTCTAGTCAAAAGACAAGTTAGGGGTCATTTAACACTAATATAAAAGTAATTACAACAAATAATCGTTCCACTAAAGACCAATAGACAAGCACGGAGGTCATACACAAGTACCTCACAAATACTGTTTAGATACTCACATCTCTCGGGTGTAATAAAGTATAAATTACAATATGGAAATGGAAGATATCTCTCACTACCTGTCATAGAAAAATAGATTACCATAGGCTTGGGAAAGGATCAAACCTCCACCACATGGCGTAAGCACCTAGGATAAACTATCAAAGAGGTCTTTTCAAGGGTTGTAACGTTAGGTGTAGGGAAATGAAATACACGGTTTTGTTGGATAAAGGAAGTTTTACTGGTGGCGAGTTAACAATCTTGGTTAATTACATGTACAATGTGGCGTTGCTAAGCCAAGACTAGACTCAACTTAAGCTAATAAATGAGAAATAACAAAAACATAAAATAAACATAGAATAAAAAGGGATGGTAGTCCGTATGATTTTCTCTTTTTTTTTCTTTTTCTATATATTTTTTTTTCTTTTCTTGATATTTCGATTTTTTTTTTTTTTTTTTTTTTTTTTTTTTTTTTTTTTTTTTTTTTTGCATACACTCTTACCCTACAATCCAAAATAATACATCATAGGGAATGAACGTTCCCCTTACACTTGAATCTTTACATACTTTACAATCAACTAAACTAATGACTCGAATTAAGAAAATCAAAACACTTGGATCACTTTTAAGATTAATGTACATATGGGGGTAATATATGATGTTCTTCCCCATTACTCCATAAAATAAGTACTTTACCCATGAGTCCCAATCGTCCCAAAACAATATGTACAAGGATATGAATCGACTTAGCAACCATGTAATCAATTAGAAAGTTAACTTAGGGTTTAACAAATAACAATAATGCACTAAAAATGAGCGCATACATGGAAGGCTAAGGCGATTTGGTTGTACATTTAAGTGGGGTGTAACAAATTCTTCCTTTAAGTAAAATGCTTAAAGTTAGAAACAAAAAGATAGGCTCGGAGGGGTGTACTAGGGGTTTCGTGTACTAAAAATGAGTACAACGCTAAGGGTGTGGGAAAAATTAGTTGACTTAACTAGCCAAGTAATATGACTTAAATGGTCAAGTAATTATAATACGGGTTTAACACAAGGGTGATCCTAATGCCTCTTATCATGTAGTAAATCCTACTACACGAATGTAGTCTCACTAGCGGTCTCGGGATGCATCACTAACGCAAGTTCTAGAATCTAAATGCTACCGGTACACTCATAAGCACTATAGTAAATGCTTTTCCTATCAAATCTAAAGGCGAACCTCACATATTTGGGTGGAAAATTTTTTCTGAATATACGGTTATGTGCTAGTCATACAATCTCCTATCCATGAGACGCTTGCTATGGCTAAAGTTTCACTCCTAAATGTTGTAAAAAAATTTAAATTTGGCGCTAAAATTGCACTAACAAGTATTTCTCATAGTTTTATTACACATCTACCATTAAACAAAACAAACTCAAGCAAAAGTGCATATGTAAGGTATCATCTTTTTACCCTCCCCTTACACTTAATATGAACATTGTCCCCAATGTTCAAGTAAAGAATGTAAAAGTGAAAAAGTAAAGAGAATGAAATCAAATACTCCCCTGATTCGCTCGGTATGGATAATAGGATAGCCAGGTTAAATCTTCCTCCATGAAAATGAATAATCAAAGCTTCCCTTCCAGAGTATAAATCATCTTCTTGTCATACATAACCTGTAAAACCTGACAAAATAGACAAGACAACCTCGCGTAAAATCGGCGGCATCCTACATAAGTTACTAAATCCTAGAAAACAAGATAAGATATAATGCTTGTGGAATGAAGTTTGCAGATCTCCTGGAGATTATAAAACTTAATAATTCACAAAAACCATAAGACTACGTTAGAAAAACAAAACCGGGAAAATTTCCAGATTTTAACTCCTGACGCCGTCAAGAGTAAACTCCTGGCGCCGTCAGAATTGACCTGCAGAAATTCTTATGTTAAGTTTCCGGAAAATTTCTGGAAAAACTTGGTCCTACTTCCTGGAAAATCCTGCAAAACTTCATTATGACTCAATACAAGCATTTGACTCTAACAAATACGAATATACATGTTCATTTAATATTGTGGAGAATCATGATCGGTTTGTTTCTTAAAAACATATTTGGGGTTTCCCCTTACACTTATCTTTTGCAAAAATACCTTTAGGTGGAGTTAAGACTAGGCCAAAACAACAAAGTAAAGTATTTCCACTTTTTAGTTTAGAAACATGATCTACCAACAATAAAAATTAAGCATGCATACGGAAGCAAATAACAAACAAACAAATAAAATCACACAAAACATGGGTTGCCTCCCAAGAAGCGCTTTTCTTTATTTACGAGTCTTGTAGCTAGACTCAAGGTCATGGGTTACTACGTGACTTCATCATTGGTTCCATTCTCTAGGTCGTCTTCTAAACTAGTTTTGTATTCCGGACCTAGTTGTAGGCATTCTTTATAGAAACCAAGCATCCTATTCTTTACATATTCTACTCCTCTACGTCTATCCTCCTCATTCCTATAATAAGCCGCTTGCTTATGTTCTTTTTCGAAATTAGAGAGAAGGCGGTATTGCTCAGTCTTGTAGGGCATTTGATAGGCAACCTCATCATTCTCTTCCTTAAATCTAACTATCCCTAAAGTCGGATCATAACTCATCCTAGTGGCCTCAACAAATGGTTTTCCGAATATTATTTGGCTTAGGCAAGCATCAATCACCGGACGAGTGTCCTCAACTATCATATATCGATCTCATAATTGAGATTCCCTATAATCACATGCAGTCCCTTCACTCTTCCTGCAAAATTACTTATCAGATTCTTACCGGGCATCATCCTAAAATCAAGTTGCTTCTTCATCACCCAATTGTAATAAGTCCTAGTCATGATGTTAACGGGGGATCTAGGGTCGATGTAAGCTTTCCATATATGCATGTGTCTGATATTGCATGGGATGTTAATGTTAGAGGGGTCTCCTATTTTGATAAGGGGTGTGCCGAAGATATATGGTCTCTTGGGACTATCGAATAGATCCTTATGGTACTCCTGTTCTTCCTCGGTGGGCAACTTATCAAAATATTTTTCTATAGGCTCTACCTCCTCTAACTCCTCTTCCTTGTTAACCTTAACTTCCCTACTCTCATCCTTAATCTCGGCTTCTACTCTAATTTCATCCTTGTCACTCTTCTCTATCTCCTTATCTATCGGCTTAATGGTGACAACATTGACAAAGTGGACATGTTTGGATGATGAGGGATCCTTAATTTGGATTCCACTATTGGTGTCCCTAGTGTCCTTCCTAGGTGTGATTAATGCTTGGTTGTTGAGGGCTTTCAACAAGTTATCAATCTTGTTGGTCATCTCCGTTTGTTGTTGGTTGAATTCGGTTTCGAACCTAGCTATGCGAGCTTCTTGAGATGCCATGAATTTTGACATCAATCCTTCAAGATTGTTGGTACTACCATAGTTGTTAAGAAGGATTGTTGTTGAAAGTACGGTTGGATGGTGGACCGTTTGGTTGGTAACGATTAGGTGGGTTGGATGAATTGGGTTGATTTTGTTTCCACCTAAGGTTTGGGTGATTTTTCCAAGAGGGGTTGTATGAATCACCGTAAGGGTTTGGCTCGGGCTTGAAAGTGTACCACTTATCTCCCGCTTCGTCGGTACGCGTGGATGCGTAGTCCGCAAAAGCTGTTCCGGGGAGTTCCACACAATCACGAGTGTCATGGGGACCACTACATAATTCGCATGAAGAAGTGATTTTGTTCACTTGACTTGAAGGCTTAGGAGCTTCGTAAGATTTCATGAGAAACTTGACTTGGTCCTCAAGTTCCATGATCCTACGGTCGGGAGTGCTAGAATTGTTCGAAGGCAAAGATATTGCCTTGACCGTTTTGTTCAAATCACGGGGATCATTCCAACTTTCGTTGTCATAGAGAGCAAGATCTTCTATGAGTTCCCATGATTGTTCCGCACTAAGATCACGTAGCTTACCACCGGCCGATTGGTCAATGGCTCGCTTCGTCGAGATGTCGATATGGTCATAAAAAATTTGGACTTGGAGCCAAAGATCTATGCCATGATGAGGGACTTTTTGGAGTAAGTCCTTGAAACGAGTCCATGCTTCGTAAAGAGATTCATTTTGACGTTGTTGGAACATCAAGATGTCATTTCTAAGCTTAGTAGTTCTCCCCGGTGGGAAAAATTGAGCAAGGAAACGATTGGTGAGATCATCCCATGTGGTGATGGATCCCGCGGGTAAATGCTCAAGCCATTGACTAGCTTGATCCCGTAGAGAGAATTGGAATAGGCATAAACGGGTAGTCTCTCTAGTTTCAACACCTAGGTCTATGGAATCTACGATTTTGAGAAAGTCCTTAAGATGTTGGTTTGGATCTTCGGAACGAAGTCCATGGAATGCACATCCGCTTTGCACCAACCGGATGGTGTCGGATCGCAAGGGGGTTACATTGGCTCCGGTGAGCTCAATGGTGTTTCGGTAGCCTTGATGGCTAGGTCGGGAATATTCTCCTAAGGTTCGGGGCCTAAGGGGTTCTAGTGGTGGGTTTTGTTGTGGTGGGATGACGGGTTCAAAGATGTTACCACCTTCCATGATGTCAGATGGTAAAGAGTTACGAACAAAAGCACAAAGAAATGAGATAGACTAAAGAAGACCTAAAAATAAAAATAAAATCTTACTAGAAAGGAATCTAGGAAGTAGACCTAATAAAAAGAAATTCTAACCTAGACAATAACTATTCCCCGGGCTGCGGCGCCAAAAACTTGATGCGTGGGATTCGCAACAGGCTTTACCTCTCAAGGGATCTTGAGAAGCTTACAACCCCCACCAGGCAGTGTACCTGATCGTTGTAGTATAGTATAGTGACAAGTACCGGGGGATTGATCGTTCAGCTTAGGAATAGTGTCGCTAGGATTAGAAAGCCTAAATACTAGTTCTAAAGGTGAGGGATGATTATTTTTTGTGTTTTTATATTTTATGGAAAGCAATTAAAAATCTCGGGTTTGAAGGATTTGGGCGGAATTAGTTGCTATTCAACTAACCCAATACTAAGATGCAATCAAAATAAAATACTAAAAATGAAAATAAACTAATTTATACTAAAGTTGTGAGCAGTAATTGGAGAAAATGTGTTTACTTAGATTTCACTACTCCCTAGATATCTTTTACACGTTAATTACTTGTTATAATTGCATGGCTGACGGATCGTATTCCTTAATACCATTCATGGGGTGGCACACATAACTCCCCAATTCTATGAGCTCTTATCTCCTCCTACACCATGCCCAGCACAACTATAGGGATTGTAAACAATGGCTCATGCATTAAATACAACCAATAAAGACCTAGTGCGCGTTGGTTCACGTTTCTTAAGACTTTCAAGCATGTTACCAATTGGAGATCTGCCAGTTTTCTTAAGCCTAACATATAAATCATTCATCCAAGACAAGAATAAACAAGTAATCAACACATAATCAATATCTAGGTTTTATTAGATCTAAGCAAACACAAGATAGATCTAGCCTAGCATGATAGAATTAAGACAAGAACATGATATAGACAACCAACACATAGACATATTGATTGAATTAGAAAAACACTTATCTTGATTAAACATGCAAGGTATCAAGGGGTTAGAACCCTTGAAAAACCAGTAAAGTTACACCAAAATCGTACTTAGGGTTTCTCCCAAAACTTCTCTCTTTTAAATGTAAAAAATTAGAAAATTATATATAGGAAAAGGGGTCTGACGGCGTCAAGACCAAATAGGTGACGCCGTCACCTCGCCGCCAAAACAATCCTCGGACTGCCTAGATCTACATTTGACGCCGTCAAGAACAATACATTTCCAGGCCGTCACGACTTTAACTCTTGACGCCCAACCTTCATGACGCCTTCAAATCTGTACTGGATCGTCATGGATTTCTGCTCTTGACGCCGTCTGGGAGTTACTCTTGACGCCGTCACCTACTGTTCCCAGCATGGAAAATTAAGACTTTGGCGTTTTCTTCACTTTTATGCTCCAAAAATGTCCGAATTGCTTCCTTTTCCAGATTTCACTCCCAAAGTACCTAAAATCACAAAAGGAACGATTTAGGGCAATATTTGATCAAATAAATTCGAATTCGGGCTTAAATGACCCCCTAAAAACGGATCATTTTTCGCCTCATCAATACATATATAGACTATAGTGTACATGGACTATTCTAGATGATGGACTTTAGCCCTATACAAAATACCTAGGTTGCACGAACACGAACACGGTGTTCGACACGGGCACGGACACGGACACGAACACGGCGATATGGCAAAATCTAAAAATATAGGACATGGACACATCGTGGACACGGGAATTAAATATTTCTTTTATAATTAATTGTGTATGCATTTAATTATATATTTGTGTAAAATCCACTATTTATTACTACTAACATATTGTTGGGTGTAGTTGACCCATTTATTAAACATACTAACTGGCCCAAAAAATACTAAAGGCCCATTTATTAAACATACTAAAGATCATTTAGGTAACAAGATTATTTTCAGCCGCCCCTTTTCCTTCCTTATCATCTTTCTTCCACATTTTCCCTCCTCCAACTGTATCCACCGGAAAACACCATCCCACGAAGATCATAACACCAAAATAATTAATCAAACATTTCATATCACAATTCATTATACCATCAATTCCTTTATTGTACATGGAGCTGCAGACTCCAATGTACCAAATTGTTATGGGGGTGTAGGTTCACACACCTACCAATCACCATATATCATTACAGATTACATAGGATGCATCCATACGCTCCCCTGCAAAACAGATTAGCACATACCCTAGCTCAACGCTAGCATACATACTCAGATAATGGCTACATATACAGATAAGAGAAACGTCGTGGATCAATCACACCTCCACTGAAAGTGTCATGCCATTGGTGCCTCAATGACATGGCCATGTTACCTCCATGGCTTGGAATAGTACCTTGAGCAATGGGTCAATTCAAATGGACCAAAATAAAGGGGTCATTACAATGGGATCATATCAGATGGATCATAACAAAAGGATCATCAATGGTTCAGATCAAGTGTTCATATCAAAGGTTCATATCAAAGTAAACGAATCAAAGTCAATGAATACAAATCATGAGAACGAATAATTAAACAAATGAACCAACCGATAATGATGTACAGAAAAGTGATATCCAGAATATCCGCACCTTAATTCAATTGAACATAAAGCAAACGAATGAATGGACGTTTATGTTTTCTTCAACGAATCTACACGGATTAGGGTTCATAATATATTTAGTAGGTTTCTACATTTAGTCAACTTAGGGTTTTAAAAACATATTAAATGCCATTTAATGATCAAATAGGGTTACAAATACATATTAAATGTCATTAGGTTTAGGGCTCAAAGTTTCTTTACACGATTGATTAAATAACTATTAAGGGTGCGTTCTATATGTGATAAAGGGCCGTCTATATGTGATAAAGGGTCGACATAATTTAGCAAACATGCGACACAATCAGGCCAAAAACACATGACTCACATGCAACTTTTGTCATATATTTTACGTGACCAAGTATATCATTTCTAAATAACGAAACAAATGGTCAAATATATTGTCACATTTTAAGAGTTGTGTGGTCCATAACAATTGTATTCCATGCACATGTGTTAAGATGTTTACATGACAGGTTTTTATAATTCTTGTATTACTCTTCTATTAAGGAACATAGACAATTAACAATTATATATTATGAGTGGGTGATCTCTTTTATTTAACAAAACAAAACAGTTGATTATATGCAATCATAGGGTCGAATAACTCATGATTCGAATAGGTCTAAAATATGGGTCGAATACAATTTTAAAAAAACAAGGGTCAATATCTTTTCAAAAAAAAGGTCGAATAGTTAGGAGTAAAATATGTGAGTCGGTCATGATATCATTTTATCATGTGGGTCTTTTGGTTCGGCTATACACAATATGTTTCTGGTCGAAAACAAAAAGGAACGGCCAAGTCAATCATCAACAATCCATGGTCGAAATAGAAAACATAAATAAGTCGATTGATGAAAAAATAAGTTCGGTATAGAAACAGAAATCATGGGTCGAATGTTACACCTAGTCGATCAGTTAGACAATACAAAGGTCGAATATGATTTATAGTTTTATACAAATTGCCACACTATAGTCGATCAGGAAAAGGAAACAAACAATGTCGAATAGAATCCGGATCCCTTGCAAAGGGGATTAATTTTAAAAAGTTTAAAAAGTTTTCTGGTGATGCCACGTGTCCCCCGTCCCTTTTAGACACAAGGGCAGTATTGTAAATTTACTCCCTCCCGCTTTTTTCTCTCTTTCCCTCTTTCTTCTTTCTCTTATCTGATATGCTTTCCTTTTTCCGATCTCTCTTCTTTGATTTCTTTCAATTTTCCGGCTATATATAAACGAATTTACACAATGATTTCGATTCAATTCATTCATTCAATTTTACATTTTTTTATTCTTTCATTTGTTCATATTTTGCAAAATTAGGGCTTTTTTGTTCTCAATTCATACCTTTATTTGAATCGTTAATATTTCTTCAAATCGTGTTAATTGTTCATATCGGCTTCGAATTAGCCATTGGATTGCTTAATTGCAATAGAATTAGGGTTTTAATCATTCAATTGGTTAATTGGAAGACAATTGGGGGTTTTGAGTATTCAATTGGTCTATTGGAAGAAAATTAGGGTTTTAACCGTTCAAATTTGGGGATTTTTGATTGTTAAATCAGTTTCTGATGGCTGAGAGTGATTCTCATGTGTTTAATCAAGGTAATTTCAGTTTTTGTTATATATTCATCAGTCAGTTATTTTTTATTAGGTTCATCAATTAGTTTGTTGAAGATATTATGCCTGCATTGTTTACTTAGTATGATGTGGATTCATCAGAGCATATTAGAATGAGGTTCATTAGTTATTTCTCGTTATTCTAGATTAATTAGAGGTTCGGATTCATTAGAATAACTTGTTAGAACATATTAGAATGAGGTTCATCAATAATTGATATTTATTGTGGTTTAATTAGATGTTGCGGATTCATTAGAATAACTTGTTAGAACGGATTAAAATGAGGTTCATCAGTGATTGCTTGTTATGATGGTTTAATTATAGGTTGCGGATTCATTAGAATAATTTTTTAGAACGGATTAAAATGAGGTTCATCAGTAATTACTAGTTATTGTGGTTTAATTAGAGGTTGCGGATTCATTAGAATAACTTTTTAGAACGGATTAAAATGAGGTTCATCAGTAATTCCTAGTTATTGTGGTTTAATTAGAGGTTGCGGATTCATCAGAATAACTTTTTAGAACGGATTAAAATGAGGTTCATCAGTGATTGCTAGTTATGATGGTTTAATTATAGGTTGCGGATTCATTAGAATAATTTTTTAGAACGGATTAAAATGAGGTTCATCAGTAATTCATAGTTATTGTGGTTTAATTAGAGGTTGCGGATTCATTAAAATAACTTTTTAGAACGGATTAAAATGAGGTTCATCAGTGCTTGCTAGTTATGATGGTTTAATTATAGGTTGCGGATTCATTAGAATAACTTTTTAGAACGGATTAAAATGAGGTTCATCAGTAATTCCTAGTTATTGTGGTTTAATTAGAGGTTGCGGAGTCCTTAGAATAACTTTTTAGAATGGATTAAAATGAGGTTCATCAATAATTGCTAGTTATCGTGGTTTAATTAGAGGCTGCGGATTCATTAGAATAACTTTTTAGAACGGATTAAAATGAGGTTCATCAGTAATTGCTATTTATCGTGGTTTAATTAGAGGCTGCGGATTCATTAGAATAACTTTTTTAGAATGGATTAAAATGAGGTTCATCAGTTATAAAATGTTATCAATTTTATTTGTCTTGGTTCATCAATTATTGATTGTAATAATATATAATAATGAGGTTCATCAGTGATAAAGTGTTTTTGGTTCATCAGTCATTCATTGTATATATTTTTTTTCAGATGATGATTATGAAGTTGTTCCATATTCTGGTGGTATTGTTTCTGAGGAGGGGGGTGAGAAGTTATGGATTCCTGATATTCCTGATGGTGAGAAGCCGGCTTATGGTATCATGTATCATTCTCTGGAGCAGGCTTATGAGTATTACAAAGATTATGCAAAAAGAGCTGGTTTTGAGATTCGTTTAGGTCAACATTATAAATCTACGAAGAATAAGGACAATAATCCTGATCTGCAATATTTTGTTTGTAGTAAAGAAGGTATAAATCCTGCCCCAAAGAAAGTTGGATCAAAGAGAAAACATAGGAAACATCCGTCTAAGCGTACTGATTGTAAGGCTGTTTTACGTGTGAGGTATGTTGAAGGAAAAGGATATTGGTGTTATGAATTTGTTGAGGGTCATAACCATAGCCTAGTTAGTCAGGAAGATAGCGTTTTTCTGGTTTCGTCTCGTGATGTTTCTTATACTCAGCAAGTTTTTCTATATCAAGCATCGCAAGTGAATCTTGGTCCAGTGAAGGGCTTTCATTTACTTAGGCAGATTTATGGGGACTACGATTTTATTGGGGTTAGTTCGGTTGATTGTAAAAACTATAGGAAAGACGTGCTTGATTTCATTGGTAAGAATGATGCTCAGATGTTAGTTGAGATGTTATTGAACAAGAAGGATTTTCATCCTAATTTTTCATTTGAGTATCAAACTGGTGAGAGTAACGCGTTGACGAATCTTTTTTGGGCCGATGAGTACGCAAAAAGGAATTATTATGCTTTTGGCGATGTTATGTCATTTGATGCTACATTCAGGACTAATAAGTAAGTTCATTTTATATATGTTTTTTATTTTTCAACTGATGAACATCTTTTAATTAATAAGTTCATCTGTATTTTAAGATAAGATGGATATTTTTATTTGATTGTACCCCACGTATCTTATCTATTTATCAGAAAATCCACTTTTCTTATCTCTCTACCCCACATATCCTATCTCTTTATCAGAAAATCCTCCATCCCAACTATTCTATATTTTTTCCTCTACCCCACATATCCTATCTCTTTATCTCTTTCATATCTTTAAATACTGATGAAATGAGTGTAATAGGTCATGTTTCTAGCTTGAATTGTTTCCCCGGAGTGGTCGTTGGGTGAGTGTGAGTAGCTTTTTGAAACTCATTGATAAGCTCAAACACACAAAAACTTTGCTGCAACAAGATGATGGTCAACGGTATAAAAGTTAATTCACGTTGCACATCATCTTGTTCTGGCAGTTTATGTGTGTTTGAGATTATTAATGAGTTTCAAAGCCTACGCAGAGTCACCAGCGACCATTTCTGGTGAAACATTTGAAGCTACAAACATTTAATTTTTTTAAAGTTGCTGTATTTGATTGTTATAAGCTGATGTTGTTGAATTTAAATGGTTCATCAGTATTTTAAGATATGGTTCATCAGTATTTTTTAAACAAAATTTTTTAAAGTTGGTGTAAATAAGTTCATCAGTATTATAAAGCTGCTGTATTTGATTGTATAAACTGATGTTGTTGAAAGGTATTGAATTTAAATGGTTCATCAATTATATTATAATGGTTCATCGGTTTTATAATAATGTTTATCATTTATTTTTGATAGGTACAAAATGGTTTTTGTACCATTTACTGGGATCGACAATCATAATAATTGTGTTACATTTGGAGCTGCGTTTCTCTCTTCGGAGACTAAAGAATCTTACATTTGGTTGCTTGAATGTTTTCAAAGAGCCTTCGTGCGAGCACCAAAGGTTATTGTTACTGATCAAGACGCATCAATGAAAGTTGCTATAGAGACAGTTTTCCCGTTATCTCGTCATAGATTATGCATGTGGCATATCATGCAGAAGTTGACTTCAAAGGTATGTTCATCAATGTATTTTTTTTAATTATTTTTGTTTATTAGTTACTTATATTTTAAAGGTTCATCAGATAGTTTTACAGTATAATGTTCATCATTTTATGGGATATTGTTTTGGACTGATAGAATAATGTTCATCATTTATATAATAATGTTCATCAGTTAGTTTTTTTATATAATAATGTTCATCAGTTAGTTTTATACAATAAGGTTCATCTTGATTTTTGTAGGTTGGTCCTGATCTATGATACGTGGGAATCGCACCAGGCTTTCCCTCTCAAGGATCTTGAGAAGCTTACAACCCCCACCAGGCAGTATACCTGATCGTTGTAGTATAGTATAGTGACAAGTACCGGGGGATTGATCGTTCAGCTTAGGAATAGTGTCGCTAGGATTAGAAAGCTTAAATACTAGTTCTAAAGGTGAGGGAAGATTATTTTTGTATTTTTATATTTTTTAGAAAGCAATTTAAAATCTCGGGTTTGAAGGATTTGGGCGGAATTAGTTGCTATTCAACAAACCCAATACTAAGATGCAATCAAAATAAAATACTAAAAATAAAAATAAACTAAATTATACTAAAGTTGTGAGCAGTAATTGGAGAAAATGTGTTTACTTAGATTTCACTACTCCCTAGATATCTTTTACACGTTAATTACTTGTTATAATTGCATGGATGACGGATCGTATTCCTTAATACCATTCATGGGGTGGCATACTTAACTCCCCAATTCTATGAGCTCTTATCTCCTCCTACACCATGCCCAGCACAACTATAGGGATTGTAAAGAGTGGCTCATGCATTAAATACAACCAATAAAGACCTAGTGCGCGTCGGTTCATGTTTCTTAAGACGTTCAAGCATGTTACCAATTGGAGATCTGCCAGTTTTCTTAAGCCTAACATATAAATCATTCATCCAAGACAAGAATAAACAAGTAATTAACACATAATTAACATCTAGGTTTCATTAGATCTAAGCAAACACAAGATAGATCTAGCCTAGCATGATGGAATTAAGACAAGAACAAGATATAGACAACCAACACATAGACATATTGATTGAATTAAAGAACACTTATCTTGATTACACATGCAAGGTATCAAGGGGTTGGAACCCTTGAAAAACCTGTAAAAGTTACACCAAAATCGTACTTAGGGTTTCTCCCAAAACTTCTTTCTTTTTAATGTGAAAATTAGAAAACTATATATAGGAAAAGGGGTCTGACGGCGTCAAGACAAACATTGTGACGCCGTCACCTCGCCGCCAAAACTAATCTCGGACTGCCTTGATCTACATTTGACGCCGTCAAGACTTAGTTGTTTCCAGGCCATCATGACTTTAACTCTTTCCAGGCCATCATGACTTTAACTCTTGACGCCCTATTTCGTGACGCCTTCAAATCTGTACTGGATCGTCATGGATTTCTGCTCTTGACGCCGTCAGGGAGTTACTCTTGACGCCGTCACCTACTGTACCCAGCATGGAAAATTAAGACTTTGGCGTTTTCTTCACTTTTATGCTCCAAAAATGTCCGAATTGCTTCCTTTTCCAGATTTCACTCCCAAAGTACCTAAAATCACAAAAGGAACGATTTAGGGCAATATTTGATCAAATAAATTCGAATTCCGGCTTAAATGACCCCCTAAAAACGGATCATTTTTCGCCTCATCATATACCCTTACACTTGAGATTTGCTTGTCCTCAAGCAAATGCGCTTTTATTCTAGTCAAAATACAAGTTAGGGGTCATTTAACACTAATATAAAAGTAATTACAACAAATAATCGTTCCACTAAAGTCCAATAGACAAGCACGGAGGTCATACACAAGCACCTCACAAATAGTGTTTAGATACTCACATCTCTCGGGTGTAATAAAGTGTAAATTACAATATGGAAACGGAAGATATCTCTCACTACCTGTCATAGCAAAATAGATTACCATAGGCTTGGGAAAGGATCAAACCTCCACCACATGGCGTAAGCACCTAGGATAAACTATCAAAGAGGTCTTTTAAAGGGTTGTAACGTTAGGTGTAGGGATATAAAATACACGGTTTTGTTGGATAAAGGAAGTTTTACTGGTGGCGAGTTAACAATCTTAGTTAATTACATGTACAATATGGCATTGCTAAGCCAAGACTAGACTCGACTTAAGCTAATAAATGAAAAATAACAAAAACATAAAATGAACATAGAATGAAAAAGGATGGTAGTCCGTATGTTTTTCTCTTTTTCTTTTTCTTTTTCTATTTTTTCTTTTTTCTTTTTTGATTTTTTCGATTTTTTTTTTTTTTTTTTTTTTTTTTTTTTTTTTTTTTTTTTTTGCATACACTCTTACCCTACCATCCAAAATAATACATCATAGGGAATGAACGTTCCCCTTACACTTGAATCTTTACATACTTTACAATCAACTAAACTAATGACTCGAATTAAGAAAATCAAAACACTTGGAGCACTTTTAAGATTAACGTACATATGGGGGTAATAAATGGTGTTCTTCCCCATTACTCCATAAAATAAGTACTTACCCATGAGTCCCAATCGTCCCAAAACAATATGTACAAGGATATGACTCGACTTAGCAACCATGTAATCAGTTAGAAAGTTAACTTAGGGTTTAACAAATAACAATAATGCACTAAAAATGAGCGCATACATGGAAGGCTAAGGCGATTTGGTTGTACATTTAAGTGGGGTGTAACAAATTCTTCCTTTAAGTAAAATGCTTAAAGTTAGAAACGAAAAGATAGGCTCGGAGGGGTGTACTAGGGGTTTCGTGTACTAAAAATGAGTACAACGTTAAGGGTGTGGGAAAAATTAGTTGACTTAACTAGCCAAATAATATGACTTAAATGGTCAAGTAATTATTATACGGGTTTAATACAAGGGTGATCCTAATGCCTCTTATCTTGTAGTAAATCCTACTACACGAATGTAGTCTCACTAGCGGTCTTGGGATGCATCACTAACGCAAGTTCTAGAATCTAAATGCTACCGGTACACTCATAAGCACTAATAGTAAATGCTTTTCCTATCAAATCTAAAGGCGAACCTCACATATTTGGGTGGAAAATTTTTCTGAATATACGATTATGTGCTAGTCATACAATCTCCTATCCATGAGACACTTGCTATGGCTAAAGTTTCACTCCTAAATGTTGTAAAAAAATTTAAATTTGCCGCTAAAATTACACTAACAAGTATTTCTCATAGTTTTATTACACATCTACCATTAAACAAAACAAACTCAAGAGAAAGTGCATATGTAAGGTATCATCTTTTTACCCTCCCCTTACACTTAAGATGAACATTGTCCCCAATATTCAAGTAAAGAATGTAAAAGTGAAAAAGTAAAGAGAATGAAATCAAATACTCCCCTGATTCGCTCGGTATGGATAATTAGCTGGCCAGGTTAAATCTTCCTCCAAGAAAATGAACAATCAAAGCTTCCCTTCCAGAATATAAATCATCTTCTTGTCATACATAACCTGTAAAACCTGATAAAATAGACACGACAACCTCGCGTAAAATCGTCGGCATCCTATATAAGTTACTAAATCCTAGAAAACAAGATAAGATATAATGCTTGTGGAATAAAGTTTGCAGATCTCCTGGAGATTATAAAACTTAATAATTCACAAAAACCATAAGACTCCGTTAGAAAGAAAAAAAAAAGAAAAAGAAAAAAAGGGTAAAATTTCCATATTTTTACACCTGACGCCGTCAGAATTGACCTGCAGAAATTCTTATGTTAAGTTTCCGGAAAATTTCTGGAAAAACTTGGTCCTACTTCCTGGAAAATCCTGCAAAACTTCATTATGACTCAATACAAGCATTTGACCCTAACAAATACGAATATACATGTTCATTTAATATTGTGGAGAATCATGATCGGTTTGTTTCTTAAAAACATATTTGGGGTTTCCCCTTACACTTATCTTTTGCAAAAATACTTTTAGGTGGAGTTAAGACTAGGCCAAAACAACAAAGTAAAGTATTTCTACTTTTTAATTGCGAAACATGATCAACCAACAATAAAAACTAAGCATGCATACGGAAACAAATAACAAACAAACAAAAATAAAATCACACAAAACATGGGTTGCCTCCCAAGAAGTGCTTTTCTTTATTTACGAGTCTTGTAGCTAGACTCAAGGCCATGGGTTACTACGTGACCTCATCCCTTGAAATGATATACCCCATGTAGTTGCGAACATTACTGTTATGGTGGTATTGCCTTAACCTATCGATACTTGCAATCAGCATTCCACCAACTTTGCTTCTCAAGTTAGCTATCCCATCTTGGCTCACACCTTCAATTGTAAAAGGTCCATACCACCAAGGACTTGGTTTATCGGGTGGTATTGTTGTTTCTAGGTGTCTCAAGAGCACCAAGTTCCCTTCCTCAAATGGTACATGATTTTCTGCGGGTTGAGTATGTTCAAATTCCTCCTGAACCTTATTGCTTTTTCTTCTTTCATTTTTTGCTTTCTTATAGCTTTTGATTCTTGCCTCCCATGCAAGAATTTTATTTTGAACACGAATGGGTGTCGTGCCAATGTTGTTTTTGATCCTTCTCCAACTTAAATTCTCATGCCCACTTCGCGGGGTCATGGGGAAGCTAATCTTTCTTTTTTCAGATTTAAGCTCAATCATCCTACCTTCATACTTAATGACAGCCCTAGCGGTGGCGAGAAATTGTGCCCCAAGGATTATTGGCATGCACCCATCTCCTTTATCATCGATGATCATAAAATCAACGGGGTACATGAATCCTGCGACATTAACTAATACATCTTCTGCGATTCCTAGGGGGTATACGTACGAGTGTCCAACGAGAGATAACCTAACACGAGTGGGGGCTGGCATTTTTAACGTTAGTTGGATGTAAATAGTTAGGGGCATAAGATTTACTTCCGATCCTTGGTCGGTGATGCGTGGGAATCGCAACAGGCTTTACCTCTCGAGGGATCTCGAGAAGCTTACAACCCCCACCAGGCAGTGTACCTGATCGTTGTAGTATAGTATAGTGACAAGTACCGGGGGATTGATCGTTCAGCTTAGGAATAGTGTCGCTAGGATTAGAAAGCCTAATTACTAGTTCTAAAGGTGAGGGATGATTATTTTTGTGTTTTTATATTTTTATGAAAGCAATTAAAATCTCAGGTTTTGGAAGAGTGGGCGGAATTAGTTGCTATTCAACTAACACAATACTAAGATGCAATCAAAATAAAATACTAAAAATGAAAATAAACTAATTATACTAAGGTTGTGAGCAGTGATTGGAGAAAATGTGTTTACTTAGATTTCACTACTCCCTAGATGTCTTTTACACGTTAATTACTTGTTATAATTGTATGGATGACGGATCGTATTCCTTAATACCATTCATGGGGTGGCATACATAACTCCCCAATTCTATGATCTCTTATCTCCTCCTACACCATGCCCAGCACAACTATAGGGATTGTAAACAGTGGCTCATGCATTAAATACAACCAATAAAGACCTAGTACGCCTCGGTTCATGTTTCTAAAGACGTTCAAGCATGTTACCATTTGGAGATCTGCCAGTTTTCTTAAGCCAAACATATAAATCATTCATCCAAAACAAGAATAAACAAGTAATCAACACATAATCAATATCTAGGTTTCATTAGATCTAAGCAAACACAAAAGAGATCTAGCCTAGCATGATAGAATTAAGACAAGAACAAGATATAGAAAACCAACACATAGACATATTGATTGAATTAGAAGAACACTTATCTTAATTAATCATGCAAGGTATCAAGGGGTTGGAACCCTTGAAAAACCTATAAAGTTACACCAAAATCGTCTTTAGGGTTTCTCCCAAAACTTCTCTCTTTAAATGTGAAAAACTAGAAAACTATATATAGGAAAATAGGGATGACGGCGTCAAGAACAAAGGTGTGACACCGTCATCTCGCCGCCAAATACTTCCTCGGACGGCCTTGATCTACTTCTGACGCCGTCAAGGCCTAGGCCGTCACACAAATTACTCTTGACGCCCTGTGTGTGACGCCGTCATCAACTACGGATTTTTATTATTGAGGTTTGACGCCGTCAAGAACAACTCTTGACGCCTTCATGTACTGTTCCCAGCATGGAAAATTGAGACTTTGCCGTTTTCTTCACTTTTATGCTCCAAAAACGTCCAAAATGGCTTCTTTTCTAGAATTCACTCTCCAAGTACCTAAAATCACAAAAGGAATGATTTAGGGCAATATTTGATCAAGTAAAGTCGGATTCATGCTTAAATGACCCCCTAAAAACGGATCATTTTTCGCCTCATCATATACCCTTACACTTGAGATTTGCTTGTCCTCAAGCAAATGCGCTTTTATTCTACTCAAAAGACAAGTTAGGGGTCATTTAACACTAGTATAAAAGTAATTACAACAAATAATCGTTCCACTAAAGACCAATAGACAAGCACGGAGGTCATATACAAGCACCTCACAAATAGTGTTTAGATACTCACATCTCTCGGGTGTAATAAAGTATAAATTACAATATGGAAACGGAAGATATCTCTCACTACCTGTCATAGCAAAATAGATTACCATAGGCTTGGGAAAGGATCAAACCTCCACCACATGGCGTAAGCACCTAGGATAAACTATCAAAGAGGTCTTTTAAAGGGTTGTAACGTTAGGTATAGGGATATGAATTACACGGTTTTGTTGGATAAAGGAAGTTATTACTGGTGGCGAGTTAACAATCTTGGTTAATTACATGTACAAGATGGCGTTGCTAAGCCAAGACTAGACTCGACTTAAGCTAATAAATGAAAAATAACAAAAACATAAAATGAACATAGAATAAAAAGGGATGGTAGTCCGTATGTTTTCTCTTCTTTTATTTTTATTTTATTTATTTTATTTATTTATTTATTTTTGCATACACTCTTACCCTACCATCCAAAATAATACATCATAGGGAATGAACGTTCCCCTTACACTTGAATCTTTACATACTTTACAATTAACTAATCTAATGACTCGAATTAAGAAAATCAAAACACTTGGAGCACTTTTAAGATTAACGCACATTTGGGGGTAATAATATTATGTTCTTCCCCATTACTCCATAAAATAAGTACTTACCCATGAGTCCCAATCGTCCCAAAACAATATGTACAAGGATATGACTCGACTTAGCAACCATGTAATCAATTAGAAAGTTAACTTAGGGTTTAACAAATAACAATAATGCACTAAAAATGAGCGCATACACGGAAGGCTAAGGCGATTTGGTTGTACATTTAAGTGGGGTGTAACAAATTCTTCCTTTAAGTAAAATGCTTAAAGTTAGAAACGAAAAGATAGGCTCGGAGGGGTGTATTAGGGGTATTGTGTACTAAAAATGAGTACAACGCTAAGGGTGTGGGAAAATTAGTTGACTTAACTAGCCAAGTAATATGACTTAAATGGTCAAGTAATTATAATACGGGTTTAACACAAGGGTGATCCTAATGCCTCTTATCATGTAGTAAATCCTACCACACGAATGTAGTCTCACTAGCGGTCTTGGGATGCATCACTAACGCAAGTTCTAGAATCTAAATGCTACCGGTACACTCATAAGCACTAATAGTAAATGCTTTTCCTATCAAATCTAATGGCGAACCTCTCATTTTTGGGTGGAAAATTTTTCTGAATATACGGTTATGTGCTAGTCATACAATCTCCTATCCATGAGATGCTTGCTATGGCTAAAGTTTCACTCCTAAATGTTGTAAAAAATTTTAAATTTGCCGCTAAAATTGCTCTAACAAGTATTTCTCATAGTTTTATTACACATCTACTATCAAACAAAACAAACTCAAGCGAAAGTGCATATGTAAGGTATCATCTTTTTACCCTCCCCTTACACTTAAGATGAACATTGTCCCCAATGTTCAAGTAAAGAATGTAAAAGTGAAAAAGTAAACAGAATGAAATCAAATACTCCCCTGATTCGCTCGGTATGGATTATAGGTTGGCCAGGTTAGATCTTCCTCCAAGAAAACGAACAATCAAAGCTTCCCTTCCAGAATATAAATCATCTCCTTGTCGAACATAACCTGTAAATCCTGACAAAAATAGACAAGACAACCTCGCGTAAAATCGGGGGCATCCTATATAAGTTACTAAATCCTAGAAAACAAAGTAAGATATAATGCTTGTGGAATGAAGTTTGCAGATTTCCTGGAGATTATAAAACTTAATAATTCACAAAAACCATAAGACTCCGTTAGAAAAACAAAACCGGTAAAATTTCCAGATTTTTAACTCCTGACACCGTCAAGAGTAAACCCCTGACGCCGTCAAAATGGACCTGCAGAAATTCTTATGTTAAGTTTCCGGAAAATTTCTGGAAAAACTTGGTCCTACTTCCTGGAAAATCCTGCAAAACTTCATTATGACTCAATACAAGCATTTGACTCTAACAAATACGAATATACATGCTCATTTAATATTGTGGAGAATCATGATCGGTTTGTTTCTTGAAAACATATTTGGGGTTTCCCCTTACACTTATCTTTTGCAAAAATACTTTTAGGTTGGAGTTAAGACTAGGCCAAAACAACAAAGTAAAGTATTTCCACATTTTAATTTAGAAACACGATCAACCAACAATAAAAATTAAACATGCATACGGAAGCAAATAACAATCAAACAAATAAAATCACACAAAACATGGGTTGCCTCCCAAGAAGCGCTTTTCTTTATTTACGAGTCTTGTAGCTAGACTCAAGGTCATGGGTTACTACGTGATCTCATCATTGGTTTCACTCTCTAGGTCGTCTTCTAAACCAGTTTTGTATTCCGGACCTAGTTGTAAACATTCTTTATAGAAACCAAGCATCCTATTCTTTACATATTCTACTCCTCTACGTCTATCCTCCTCATTCCTATAATAAGCCGCTTGCTTATGTTCCTTTTCGAAATTAGAGAGAAGGCGGTATTGTTCGATCTTATAGGGCATTTGATAAGCAACCTCATCATTCTATTTCTTGAACTTAACTATCCCTAAAGTCAGATCATAACTCATCCTAGTGGCTTCAACAAATGGTTTTCCGAATACTATTTGGCTTAGGCAAGCATCTATTACCGGACGAATGTCTTCCACTATCATAAAATCGATTTCATAGGTGAGATTCCCTATAATAACATGCAATCCCTTAACTCTCCCTACAAAATTACTTATCAGATTCTTACCGGGCATCATCCTAAAATTGAGTTGCTTCTTCATCACCCAATTGTAATAAGTCCTAGTCATGATGTTCACGGGGGATCTAAGGTCGATGTAAGCTTTCCATATATGCATGTGCCCGATATTACATGGGATGTTAATGTTAGAGGGGTCTCCCATTTTGATAAGGGGGTCGCCAAAGATATATGTTCTCTCGAGACTATCGAATAAATCCTTATGGTATTCCCGTTCTTCCTTGGTTGGCAACTTATCAAAGTATTCTTCTATTGGTTCTACCTCCTCTAATTCCTCATCCTTATTAACCTCAACTTCCCTACTCTCGTCCTTACTATCGGCTTCTACTCTAACTTCATCCTTGTCACTCTCCTCTATCTCCTTATCCATCGGCTTAATGGTGACAACATTGACAAAGTGGACATGTTTGGATGATGAGGGGTCCTTAATTTGGATTCCACTATTGGTGTCCCTAGTGTCCTTCCTAGGTGTGATTAATGCTTGGTTGTTGATGGCTTTCAACAAGTTGTCAATCTTATTGGTCATCTCCGTTTGTTGTTGGTTGAATTCGGTTTCAAACCTAGCTATGCGGGCTTCTTGAGATGCCATGAACTTTGACATCAATCCTTCAAGATTGTTGGTACTACCATAGTTGTTAGAAGGATTGTTGTTGAAAGTACGGTTGGATGGTGGACCGTTTGGTTGGTAGCGATTAGGCGGATTGGAGGAATTGGGTTGATTTTGTCTCCACCTAAGGTTTGGGTGATTTTTCCATGAGGGGTTGTATGAATCACCGTATGTGTTTGGCTCGGGCTTGAAAGTATACCACTTATCTCCCGCTTCATCGGTACGCGTGGATGCGTAGTCCGCAAAAGCTGTTCCGGGGAGTTCCATACAATCACGAGTGTCATGGGGACCACTACATAATTCGCATGAAGAAGTGATTTTGTTCACTTGGCTTGAAGGCTTCGGAGCTTCGTAAGGTTTCATGAGAAACTTGACTTGGTCCTCAAGTTCCATGATCCTACGGTCGGGAGTGCTAGAATTGTTCGAAGGCAAAGATATTGCCTTGACCGTTTTGTTCAAATCACGGGGATCATTCCAACTTTCGTTGTCATAGAGAGCAAGATCTTCTATGAGTTCTCATGATTGTTCCGCACTAAGATCACGTAGCTTACCACTGGCCGATTGGTCAATGGTTCGCCTCGTGGAGATGTCGATATGGTCATAAAAAATTTGGATTTGGAGCCAAAGATCTATGCCATGATGAGGGACTTTTTGGAGTAAGTCCTTGAAACGAGTCCATGCTTCATAAAGAGATTCATTTTGACGTTGTTGGAACATCAAGATGTCATTTCTAAGCTTAGTAGTTCTCCCCGGTGGGAAAAATTGAGCAAGGAAACGAGTGGTGAGATCATCCCATGTGGTGATGGATCCCGCGGGTAAATGCTCAAGCCATTGACTAGCTTGATCCCGTAGAGAGAATTGGAATAGGCGTAAACGGGTAGTCTCTCTAGTTTCAACACCTAGGTCTATGGAATCTACGATTTTGAGGAAGTCCTTAAGATGTTGGTTTGGATCTTTGGAACGAAGTCCATGGAATGCACATCCGCTTTGCACCAACCGGATGGTGTCGGATCGCAAGGGGGTCACATTGGCTCCGGTGAGCTCAATGGTGTTTCGGTAGCCTTGGTGGCTAAGTCGGGAATACTCTCCTAAGGTTCGGGGCCTAAGGGGTTCTAATGGTGGGTTTTGTTGTGGTGGGATGACGGGTTCAAAGATGTTACCACCTTCCATGATGTCGGATGGTAAAGAGTTACGAACAAAGGCACGAAGAAATAAGATAGACTAAAGAGGACCTAAAAATAAAAAATAAAATCTTACTAGAAAGGAATTTAGCAAGTAGACCTAATAAAAAGAAATCCTAACCTAGACAATAACTATTCCCCGGGCTGCGGCGCCAAAAACTTGATGCGTGGGAATCGCAACAGGCTTTACCTCTCAAGGGATCTCGAGAAGCTTACAACCCCCACCAGGCAGTGTACCTGATCGTTGTAGTATAGTATAGTGACAAGTACTGGGGGATTGATCGTTCAGCTTAGGAATAGTGTCGCTAGGATTAGAAAGCCTAATTACTAGTTCTAAAGGTGAGGGATGATTATTTTTGTGTTTTTATATTTTTATGAAAGCAATTAAAAACTCGGGTTTTGGAAGAGTGGGCGGAATTAGTTGCTATTCAACTAACACAATACTAAGATGCAATCAAAATAAAATACTAAAAATGAGAATAAACTAATTATACTAAGGTTGTGAGCAGTGATTGGAGAAAATGTGTTTACTTAGATTTCACTACTCCCTAGATATCTTTTACACGTTAATTACTTGTTATAATTGTATGGATGACGGATCGTATTCCTTAATACCATTCATGGGGTGGCATACATAACTCCCCAATTCTATGAGCTCTTATCTCCTCCTACACCATGCCCAGCACAACTATAGGGATTGTAAACAGTGGCTCATGCATTAAATACAACCAATAAAGACCTAGTACGTCTCGGTTCATGTTTCTTAAGACGTTCAAGCATGTTACCATTTGGAGATCTGCCAGTTTTCTTAAGCCTAACATATAAATCATTCATCCAAAACAAGAATAAACAAGTAATCAACACATAATCAATATCTAGGTTTCATTAGATCTAAGCAAACACAAAAGAGATCTAGCCTAGCATGATAGAATTAAGACAAGAACAAGATATAGACAACCAACACATAGACATATTGATTGAATTAGAAGAACACTTATCTTAATTAATCATGCAAGGTATCAAGGGGTTGGAACCCTTGAAAAACCTGTAAAGTTACACCAAAATCGTCTTTAGGGTTTCTGTTAGCCTCGCTCTTTTATAAAGATAACGTCACATTCGTGAATTGGACTAGATACGTAGTTAGTTGTGCCTTTAGGGACTACTATTGTACAAAAGGCAAACTTGTAATAGGATGAGCCTATAAATACCCCTCATGACTCTCCATGAGGGGTGTGAGAAAGTGTGTAATTGTTCCTTTCATTTTAATATATTCCATTTTTCTTCACCCTCTCTCTACTTTATCTCTCTAAACTAAACATGGAGTTCATATACTTTGATCAACCAAGACCTCCCGAATCACATAAAGATCATCACTTTTCAGTCCTACAATTGGCATCAGAGCTATGGTGTTTTGTTTGGATGATTTTATAGTGGTTCGTACTATTTTTTTGCTGTTTTATACCAATATTTTTAGATCTGAAAATTTTTTTTCTTATCTTTTTTGGTATAACAGTTTCTAAACAATAACTTTTTATGTATCCCATTATTGGTCAACAAAAAGTTTTCTGCTTTTATGGTTTTTATAACTGTTTCATACAGTTTATTATATGACTTTTTGTACCATCTTTCGTGAACTTGTGGTCAATATATGGTCAACATGGTCCATATTAATATTTCTGGTCTTCAAAATGGGTTGTATGCTGCTCGGTTTTTTTTTGCCTGAATCTGAACGGAAAAGGACATCGGAAAGTGGTCAAAGGGTCAAAACCCTCTTTTTACGCTCAACTTCAGTTTTCTACGCATAACTTGGACAAGTTATGCGTAAGGGTCAACAACGGGTCAAAACCCTTTTCTTGCGCGTAAAATCTACGCATAAGGAACGGGGTTACGCAAAAGTTGAAGTTACGCGTTGTTGATACAAAAGTTGGGCGTACCTGGTTGTTTGGGTTATGCTCTTATATCAATTCGTTCCTTAGCACCTTGTTACCTGCGTACTAAGAAATAAAACAACACCGTTAGGCTTATCGAGGGATTGTCTCCCCCGATTAGACTCCGGCGTGAGAGTAAGTAATCGAATTAGGTTTTTAGTCGAAGAGTTAGGGATTCTGTGAATCGTACCTTTGAATGAGAATGTATTATTCTATATATAGGACGTAGAAACCGTGTAGGTTTCTTGCTCCTCACTCTTCGCACGCGTGGTGCTTATCCGAGGTAAGGATATCTATTCCTTGAATAGATAATCCTTATCGGGTGTATGGTGAGTTAGATTGGGCCTTTGGGCTTCGTGAGCCCAAGCGTTGATACCGCGGCCCATACCATTTGTCATGGTAGCCCATTCATGATGGGTTTAAGTGTAAGTAATGTCTATCATTTGGGCTTTCGGCCCAAATATAGGCTATACGTCATCATGTCCCCCCAGTCTAGTATGCGCGGCGCATAGCCGCGGGTACTAGACTTAATGTAAGCAGCGGTAAGCGTGGCGGGAGAATGAACAATTTGTTACCGCCTTTTTGGAGGTGCAATGCACCTAACACATTCAAAATAGTTACCTCGGTAATCGGGGGTGGTGTCCACGTATCACTTGGGATTCGGGAAAAAGTGCATGTACCTCTTCACCTTCTAACCACATATTCACTGTGAGTGGGTTCCACGTGGATAGGGATTAGGGTTTCACTACCCCTATATAAAGGTCACCGCCCCTCATTTTTACCCACACAGTAAAAACACACATAGCAACTATTCATCTTCTTCTTCAATTATAGAGCGTCTTTTGCAAGAAAACCTTTTAACCCTCGTAGGTAATTAGTGCGTCTGCTTAGGTTTAAGATGAAAATTGTTGCTCAGTTGGATGAGTTTCGCTTTGTGATGTCTGTCGAGGATGTAATGCATTTTTCTTCCGACTATTTTGTGCCTTTGGATGTACATCCAGAGGCGCCAGATGTCGATGCATGTATAGCAGACTTCCCTGAAGGGAAGATAGGTGTATATAAGAAATTTTTTGAGTACGCGAACTACCGCGTACCTATATCTGTATTTTTGAGCAATTTGCTCAGTCATTATCGCCTTCACATTTCTCAGCTGCACTGTATAGGTGCAGCGAAGGTGTCTAATTTTGAGATAAACTGCCGTTTATTGGCGATAGAGCCGACCGTAGACCTGTTCCGCTCTTTTTACCACTCAACGTGGTCAAATGGCTGGGTATCCTTTGCGAAGCGCCCGGGGGCGTTTCAGTGTTACACGGAGAAAGTCGACGCACTAAAGAATTGGAGGGAATATTTCTTTTGGGTAGACGACGTGGTCTTTCCCTCCAATTTTGAGTTTTATACTCAGGCGTCCTTACCAAAGGATGGGCGCCCCGCACCCGGTTCATATAAGATTGCTGACGCGCAGACGTTAGATGCCAATCGATTGGCCATTAACCCTTATCCGGAGGAGTTTTTGGTTCATGTAGGATTGAGTCGCGCGTATTTTGGCGCGGCAGATGAGGTTCCTACTTTCTTAAGTGAGGACGGCCGGGGTGGGTGTTCATCCTTTGTGATTGCTTTGTAAGTATTTCATTCATTTTCTTCGCACATTTGCCAACTAACCTTTATTGTTTGCCTGCTTTATTGTGATATGTGCAGAAATGGATTTGTTCGCAGTGGTGAAGCTTGACAGGCCGAAGCAAGTCACCATAGGGGTTCGTCCGTTGAGGGAAGGGGAGCAGCCCCTTCTTGAAGCGACCGCGGGGCATTTGACTGTTCTGCCCGCGGCCACACCTGAGGAGACGCCACCGCTCGTAGTGACACCTGTGCAGACTGTAGCGCCCGAGGTGGTGGTGGAGCCTATAGAGAAGTCGGTGCCTGAGGTGGAGGTGACGCATGAGGAAGCGCGCTCAGGATCATCTGATAGCATCCAGATCCTAAAGCCTGAGGAGGTGCTGAGAGAGGGTGTTGCGCAGAATTTGAAGCGCAAGGGAGAGGCTGGAACTAGTGGTACCAGCAAGAGGCGTCGACACGTCATCAGGGACGCAGGGTCGAACGCAGAGGAAACTTCGACCTCCGGCGCGCGGTTGCGAGCTGATGCGTCGCCGTTTCTGTAAGTGTGCACTCCGTTTTTCTTTTGTTTGTTGTTTTGTTTATTTCAATTACGTGTTGTAATTTCTTGCTGAATGTCTGTTGTTGCGTAGGGACGACGGTGCGAAGGATGATGAGGTGTCCTCTCCGCCGAACGAAAACAAGGAGGGGAACGCCAAGGCTGTTGATGGTGTTGAGGCGCAGCAGCTGATTGATGAGCTGGCTACGACTACCGCCCGCCAAGCTGAGCTGGTGGCTCGACTGAAGGAGAAGTATTCTGGGGAGAACAGTGCGCTCGCCCAGAAGGAGGAGGAGTTGGCGTCCCTCCGTGCGCAGTTGGCTGATGCGCAGGCGGAGCTGGGGGCCTCGAAGGCCTATGCTGAGAAGATTGCTCAGGATAAGATGAGCATTTTGGCTGATCTGCTGTTTGCGAGGAGGAAGCTTGAGCAGGTGAAAGCTAAGGCGTCCTGGTCGGTGTCGTTCCTTGAAGAGAAGAGGGCAGAGCATTATGCTAGCCTACAAGAGTTCAAGGAGCGCATGGAGAAGGCGCTCGTGATGTATGAGGAGAAGCTGCGCGCCCTCAGCATTGAGTATGACGAGGAGCTGTACCCTCATCTTATGTCCACGATAGCCGAGCGCAGGTATTCTTACACCTTTGTCTTTTGAGGTTGCTTTTTTGTTTTATAGTGCTTACTCCTTTTATCCCTTTTGCAGGTGGTTGATCAGCCATGGGCTTCGTCTTGCAGCTCTAAGTACTTTAGAGTCTGCGGAGGTGGTGGAAGCCTTTGGGAAGGTTGTTCACTGCGCGATGGCGCGTGGCCGCTCGCAGGCTTTGGAGGAGCTCCGTGAGGCCAAGTTGTTGGAGAAGGACTTGGCGGAGATTCCTGGGTATAGCGCAACAGCATATGATGAGCTGGTGCAGGCGATGGCGGGACTGAAGGTGTTGGAGCTGCCCCATATTGGGAAACTGGAGCGTGATCAGGATGACCCCATTAATGTGCTCATGGCGGGTCTGACGTTGCAGCGTCATCTTGAGGAAAACGCTGAGGAGGAGTTAGACTATTACTTAAAGCCTGACGTCTCGCAGCTACAAGTGCCTGTTTTTGCACAGCCCCGCGACATTCTCAAGCCCTTTGCTTTGGAAAAGGAGATCCCTTTGAAGGAGGTGCTGGAACGTCATGAGCAAAGGGTTGCTGTTAAGAAGGGCATCAAGGGCAAGGCCGTGATGTGCGGCATTGGTGCTGCGCATCTTCCTCGATCTGATGGCGTGCCTGTCAGTGTCCCCACTGTTTCACTTAAGGATGCCATAACCTTGAGGAAACTGACTGAGGCAGGGAGTTCCGCCTCGCCAGAAGAGAGTCATGATCACCGCCATAGCATATAGGTTTTTGTAAATGTATGTATTTTCCTTGTAAGTTTAATAAATATGGAATGAAATACATTTTTATAAGTTCGTAACTTAAATATGTTTGCATTGTTTGCTATTGATTTTTCCACTAAGTCTTTAAAAATACTTGCATTATTTGCAAAGTGTTATTTTTAGACTGAGTTTGTTAAGTGCGTGACTTGAATATACTTGCATTGTTTGCGAAGTTTATTATGTGACCAAGTATCTTGGCTCGTTATGTTGCTAAACTGGTACGGTGTACTTGGTACATGCGCATCCGTCGTGGGATGTGCGTGCGAATCTTACCTCAACGTCTCGAGAGTAAGGCGCTTAGCAAGGATCCGTGATCCGACGTTGATGGGTTTGCAACCCTCTTACTCAACAAGTCAATTAGTAGGTTAACTTATCCTTTATGCCGTCGTGGGTCTTTAAGTGGTGCATGCACGCCATGTAGGCACAAATATAAGGTATACAGTATTGACATGTATGCAATAAAGTAAAGATGCGCTATGGAGTTAGCTAGAAACCATAACATTTTTATTAATACTTGCAAGTTTTTTGAAAAAATAGAGAATAAAATTCCTAAAAAATAAAATAAAGACAAACACTTATTGGGCACCTCGTAGGGTGTTTGTGTGTTCGTATGAGGGCCGTAGCCTAAAAGTAACATCTTTTGAGATTACAGATGTTCCAAGTGCGCGCTAGGTCTTGGCCTTCCATGTCGCGCAACCTGTATGCGCCGTTGCCGAGCGCGTCTGTGACCTCGTAGGGCCCTTCCCATTTTGGTCCAAGTTTTCCTGTGTCTTCTGCATGGCTTGCGTCATTGGCGCGATAAACAAAATCCCCTGGTCTAAATGAAGTGTTCTTGACTTTTGCATCATAATACTTCTTCATTTTTGCCTTGGCTTTTGCTTCTCGTATAGCTGCGCGTTCGCGTCTCTCCTCCAGTATATCTAAGTCTATGCGCCGTTCCTCATCATTTGTCATGACGTTGACTTCTGCTGTGCGTATAGTAGGCATTCCTATCTCAGCTGGTATGACGGCTTCTGTTCCATAGACTAAGGAAAATGGCGTGTCGCCAGTACTGGTTTTGATTGTTGTGCGATGCGCCCACAAGACATGCGAGAGTTCATCCACCCATCTTCCTTTGTGTTTGTCTAGGCGCGCTTTTATCCCTTCGCCCAGACTGCGATTGGCGCGCTCAACTAGGCCGTTGGTCTGTGGGTGTTTGACTGAAGCAAAGTGTTGTGTTATGTTCAAATTGGTGCACCAGTCTTTGAATGGGTTGTCACAGAATTGTTTTCCGTTGTCTGATACGATCTCGCCTGGTAGGCCGAAGCGACAGACAATATTGTCCCAGACAAAGCGCTTGACTTGGTTTCCCGTAATGTTCACCACAGCTTTTGCTTCGATCCACTTTGTAAAATAATCGATGGCTACGATGAGGAATTTGACTCCTCCCGCTGCGACAGGGAAAGGTCCTGCGATGTCAATACCCCATTTGTAAAATGGCCATGGTGAGGTGATTGGTGTTAGCTCGTGCTGTGGTCGGCGCGGGATAGGTCTATGTACTTGGCAGTTGCTGCACTTTCTTATTAGGTTGCGTGCATCGCGGTGCATTGTTGGCCAATAGTATCCTGCCCTTAAAGCGCTTGCCACCACGGATCGTGGTCCTGAGTGCATACTACATGATCCAGCGTGAAGTTCGCGGAGTACGTAGTCTGCTTGAAGTGGTCCAACACATCTGAGCCATGGTTGTAAGAAAGACCGCCGATAGAGCACGTTGTCGCAGAATTCGAATCGTTGCGCTGTGCGTCGTATTCTTCGAGCGTCTTTATTATCTTGGGGTAGGGTTCCCTTGCTGATAAATTCGATGATAGGTGTCATCCACGTAGGATCATGTTCTTCTATCACCGTCGATATCTCCATATCAAGGATTGACTTATTCTTTAAGGTTTCCACCAATACCTGTTTTGAAAGGTGTGCGAAGCTTGTGGATGCGATCTTGCTGAGCGCATCTGCCTTTCTGTTTTCCCCTCTAGGCACTTGTTTTATTGTGAACCTATCGAAGTTTTTTATCAAAGATTTTGTCTTTTCCAGGTATTGGATCATATGGTCATCCTTGGCCTCGTATTCTCCTAACACATGGTTAGCGACTAGCCGAGCATCTACGTTTGCCTCTAGGTTGCGTACACCCATTTGAATTGCGATGCGTAGTCCGGCCAGTAGGGCTTCGTATTCTGCCTCGTTGTTTGTAGCTGTGAATTCGAAGCGTAGCGCATAGGTGAATTCCATGCCTTCTGGATTTGTAAGAATGAGTCCTGCGCCTGACCCATCTGCGCATGAGGATCCATCAGTGAACAGTGTCCATGGTTCTGGTAGATCCGTTTTTGCTGCAGATGTTGGGCTGTCGCCCTCTGGCTTCTCCACGATGAAATCAGCTAAAACTTGTCCTTTGATAGCAGTGCGCGGTCTATATGAGATGTTGTACTCGCTTAGCATTACACTCCACTTTTGTAAGCGTCCTGATGCGTCTGGTTTAGAGATAACTTGTTTAATTGGCTGATCAGTGATTACCGCAATTGGATGCGCTTGGAAGTATCTGCGCAGTCTTTTCGCGGCAAACACCAAAGCCAACACTAGTTTTTCCATGGCGCTGTAGTTAACCTCTGTTTTCTTTAAGGCCTTGCTTACGAAGTATATGGGTGTCTGGACGGCGTCTCTATCTGTCAATAGTACTGCGCTAACTGCTCCATGGGTTGCTGATAAGTACATGATTAGTTCTTCCCCTTGTCTCGGTGCGACTAGTTTGGGAAGAGATGCCAGATGATGTTTGAGTTGTTGGAAAGCTTCCTCCGCTTCATTGGTCCAGCGAAAGTCTCCCTTTTTTGTGCACTTCGTGAGTGTTTTAAAGAGAGGAAGGGACTTGTCCGCTGATTTAGACAAGAAGCGATTCAGACCTGCCAGCTTTCCATTCAGTGATTGGACTTCTTTGAGTGTGCGCGGGGAGGGGAGATCAATAACAGCCTTTGTCTTCTCTGGGCATGGTTTGATTCCATCGGGTTCTATTAAGTATCCAAGGAACATACCTTCAGTTGCGCCAAAGGTGCACTTTTTTGGATTCAGTTTCATGTTTATCCGCCCCAACGTTCGGAATGTTTCCTCGATGTCGCGCACTAACTCATCCTCTGTATGGCTTTTTATAACAAGGTCGTCAACGTAGACTTCCAAGTTGCGGCCTACTTGTTTTTCGAAAGCTGTATCCACTAGCCGTTGGTATGTCGCGCCTGCGTTCTTCAAGCCAAAAGGCATTTTTGTGTAGCAGTATACCCCTTGGCTGGTGTGGAAAGCTGTTTTTTCCTCGTCGTCCACTGCCATTTGGATCTGATGGTACCCTTTATATGCGTCTAGGAAGCACTTGAAGGGGTATCCGCATAGGGATTCAACTTTCCAATCAATTTCTGGCAATGGGTAGCAGTCCTGCGGGCATGCTTTATTGAGATCCGTGAAGTCTACACACATCCTCCAGCTGCCATCGCTCTTTTTTACCATGACTGGGTTAGAGAGCCAGTCGTGGTAGTATACTTCGCGCATGATGCCCGCATCTACTAACTTGTGTACTTCCTCCAAAATAGCTTTTGCACGATCTGGAGCCTGGCCGCGCTTCTTCTGTCGTATTGGAGGATATCCTTGTCGGATCTGTAGTTTGTGCTCTGTGATAGAGCGAGGCACTCCTGTCATGTGCTTTGGTTCCCATGCAAAGATGTCTAAGTTCTTTTGCAAAAGTGCGCATACGGCTGCTTTACCTTTGTCAGATAAAGATCCTCCAATCGAAACTTGTTGTTCCGGATAGTCTGGATGAATAGCGACCTTTAAGTTTGGCGATTTTTCCGTGCGCTGTTCTGGAATGGTTTCTGTTTCAGTTGTGACTGCGATGCATTCTCTTGGTGGTACTGTGGTGTTATAGAGGGTGACAATTCCCCCTTCCACAGGGAATTTAAGCATTCCGTGCGCTGTGGATGGTACTGCGCGCATGGATGATATTCCTGGTCTCCCTATGATACCATTGTATGGTGAAGGAGACTTTATTATCATAAAGTTTATCCATGCTGCGGTTGAGTGTTGTTCATCTCCTATGACCACCAGTAAGCGTAGCTGCCCCATGGGCCAGATTTTTTCTCCTGTAAATCCTGTCAATGATGTCATAGCTGGTATCATTTGACTTTGAAGTTCAGGTCGCAGTCTTTTGAAGCAGTGATCATACAGGATGTCTGCGGATGCTCCTCCGTCAATGTACATGCGGTGGATGTCGTGTCCCCCTGTATGTATTTCAATTGTTAGAGGCTCCACGACTGCGTTGTCCGCAGCTATGGTAGGGAAGGATATCTCTTTTTCTGGAGAGAATTGTTGGCTGACTTTTTGCTTTATCCTGCGTTGCCATGATTGTATCATGTAGATAGTGTCAGCTTTTTCCTTTGGGGGTTCTTTCTTGGCCCCGTTTCTCTGCTTATCCCTTCCTTCCTTGATATTCTTTACGAGGTGGTCCATCCTGCCTTCTCTGACTAATTTTTCAATTAGTTGTTTTAGTTGGACACACTCGTTAGTGGTATGGCCTTTTTGGCCGTGGTATTCGCAGTATCCACCACCTTGGCGCTTTTCTTCTGAAGTTTTCATTGGTGGTGGTTTTGGGAAGTTCGCCCCCTCTGTCACAAATATTTCTCTCGGGGTCTTAGTGAGAGGGGTATACTTGTCATTGTCTCTTCCACTGCGATAATTCCTGCTGCGGTTGTTATTCTGATCGTTGGATTGTTTCCGCGGCTGTTCTTGTTGCCTATAGTTTGAATAACTCTTTTTGCTATCCGCAGCAGCTGCTTCTCCTTGTATGAAGGATCTAGTGCGCTTAGTTAGATCGTCAAAGGTTTGTGGAACTTTGTCGTTCAGTTTTCGGATGAGTTCTGGGTTATTAATCCCATTCATGAACCCTGAAATTTTTAGGATTTCAGGACATGCTTTAACTTGGATACACTCATCTTTGAAACGCTCCAAAAAAGCGCTGGTTGACTCCCCTTGGCGCTGTCTTACTCTTGCTAGCTCCACGGGGTTTTTGGCGCACTTCTTTCGCTGGGTGAAGTTGTGACGGAATGCTTTTCGCAGTTCCTCGAATCCACCAATGCTCCTGCGTGGGAGTTTGCTAAACCATGTGCGTGCGTTTCCCACTAACGTAGAATTGAACATGTGGCACCAGACAGGCTGTGGCCAATTTTCGATGGTTGCAGCTGACTCAAAAATTTTTAAGTGATCGTCTGGATCGCCTGTTCCATCGTATGTTTTTACATTAGCGGGCATGCGCCTGCGCTTGCGATCTGAATAATCGCTGATGCGTCGCGTGAACGCATCAATTTTATGGCGTCGCCAGGGGAGGGATATGTCTTCATTCTCCTCCTCGCGACGTCTTCCTCTCGACTTCCAATGTCCTGTTTCCTTGTCCTCGTTGTCCGAGGAGTCACTGGAAGAGGAGTAGTCTCGTTTTCGGCGCTTGCGCCGACTTCTTTCAGAGGAAGAGCCTGAAGGATCTCTGCTTGGGGATCTCCTTCTCCCCGATCTGTCTTGTATCCGCCTACTGTCAGGTCTAGAAGATCCTTGGCTTGGTGAGTGTTGAGGACCTAATCGATCGTGTATTCCCCGACTTCCAAGTCTGGAATGGACATTGGTGCGCCTACCGCTGTTTCCAGAATTTTGTGAGTCAGGTACCGTACCTAACCTATCATGGACAGTGATACGTTCCGTACGTCTTCCTCGCGGGTGACGTGGTGGTGATGGTTCATGTTCTGGACCAAAATTTAATCGGGCTTGTAGGTCCGCACCTGCTCTTCTTGTAGCTTCTTCTTGCATGAGGGCGGTTAAGGTTTCATAATTTTGGGATACAAAGTTTCCCAAAGTTAGATTAGGTGTATCCCCCGTTACTGCAAGGACTTCTGCCTCAGTGTCTGGTGCCCTGTTTCTGTCAGGCGCGCCAGGAGGCACAGTGTTATTCACTGCTGGTATAGCTTGATGAGGAGTAGTGAAGAGGGTGCGCTGGAGTTCCTCAACGCTGGGGACCTCTAAATTAATTCTAGGTAATTCTACCGCTTGGGGAGGTTGGGTTGTCCCTACCTCGTGGTGACCGGGTGTGCTGGTTGTCCCAGCGATTTGTCTGGAGGTTGGATCTTGTTGATTCTTCCTCTGATGGTCACGTTTTTCTGACTGCGGAGTCCGCTGGCTTGAATTCTTGTTTTTCGTCATTCTAGTCTTTAGTATGGTCCCACGGATGGCGCCACTTGTTGATACAAAAGTTGGGCGTACCTGGTTGTTTGGGTTATGCTCTTATATCAATTCGTTCCTTAGCACCTTGTTACCTGCGTACTAAGAAATAAAACAACACCGTTAGGCTTATCGAGGGATTGTCTCCCCCGATTAGACTCCGGCGTGAGAGTAAGTAATCGAATTAGGTTTTTAGTCGAAGAGTTAGGGATTCTGTGAATCGTACCTTTGAATGAGAATGTATTATTCTATATATAGGACGTAGAAACCGTGTAGGTTTCTTGCTCCTCACTCTTCGCACGCGTGGTGCTTATCCGAGGTAAGGATATCTATTCCTTGAATAGATAATCCTTATCGGGTGTATGGTGAGTTAGATTGGGCCTTTGGGCTTCGTGAGCCCAAGCGTTGATACCGCGGCCCATACCATTTGTCATGGTAGCCCATTCATGATGGGTTTAAGTGTAAGTAATGTCTATCATTTGGGCTTTCGGCCCAAATATAGGCTATACGTCATCACGCGTAAAGCTCTACGCATAAGTTTCCACACAGGTCTACGCATAACTTTATGCGTAAACGGGTCATAAGAAAAAACTTACGCGTAAACTTGCCATATCGAAAATAAAACAGAATATTAGATGAAGCAGATGACCACGACACAAACAAAATACCAAATACCAATCTCAACGTGACCTCAGTTTACCAATACCATCATCGGTCCAAGATACGAAATGAAAAACAAAAGCAATCGGATTCCACGCTGTCCACAGCCAATATCATTATCAGTCTAAACCAACAACATCTAAACCAATCCTACATCTATACCTAAACCCATCGACGACAACAATCAAGATCAAATCCATCTTCACAGATACAAAATTTAAAATACAAAATATCTCAGATTTGTGCAACTTTGCCTTCAATCTTTTCAAGATTTTTTTAGTTGTACAATAATCATCACAGAATCATGTTGAAGCTTCGCTTCTAATTCATTTCCGAAACAAATAAGAAAAGAAATCTAACAAGTTTGTTAGCTTCCTTCTTCAGTTCGTTTAAACCAAACCACAACAACACAAATTAACACCTACCTGAGACCCCTTATTGAAAGGATCTTGAAGACGAAGCAAAATCATGACGCCATCCCTGTGGCATACTCGATCTGAAGCGAACAAAAGGGACACTTTTGATTGTGTTATTCGGTTGTGGTAATTATTCAGAGCTTTAATTGTGTTGTGTTATGGAGATGATTCAGTTGTGTTGAAGCTGAGATGAGATGGATTTGATTTGTAAGAGATGAGATGCGTTCTATGTGTTTGAAAGTAGAGATAAGTTTGGTGAGAGGAAATGATGTGAGTGGGGGGCGGATATATTATGATATGTGTTTTAGGTTTAGGTTGAATTGTGTAGTTATTATAACACTAGTACAAGTGTACTACCAATTGGATTCCTGGACCGGATATTCAAATGTGTAAGGTGTGGATCGGGTTTATCTTTTGGGCTAACACGATTTGGACAAGATTGAGTTTTGACTTGGACTGGAATACTGGATCATGCATTATGTTTAATTGATATATCAATTGTCTATTGGTATTTGGTATTAAGCTAAAACGAAAGACTGTTAGTGACTAAATTAAAATTTGCTATCCGAATATTTTTCATTCAAAAATTTATTGGATACAAAATTTGATAATATTTGATTGACTGAGTGGTATTTTGGTATAAAATTTTCACGGGGATACATCGTTCACGGCTAGAATTGTTTCGTTCAACAAAAATGACTACGGGGTTTTTGTACGGTATTATTGATTTGATTTTGAAGTGGCATTTCAAATAGTGTACTTATTTATCTCAAAGTCTAGGGGTGGTTGGATGCACGACTTTTGAAGATAACTTGTCTGCGCAAATTAAAAAATTCAGTCTTGACAATCTAGTTATTACTGATGTAAGGAGTTACGTTGTAGTTCTCACAGTATAGCTATCACTTTAAGGAGTTACGTTGTAGTACTCAGTGTCACGCGAAGCAGTGGATTGTTCAAGCGGCGAATATTTCGTGCAACCTCATACTTAAAGGAGTTACGTTGTAGTGCTCAGTATAGGTATTAAGTCACATCTATCGAACAAGCATTAAGTCACAAGATGGGATGTTTACTTCATTTTCAAGCTGGTCATATCGGGTTGTCTCCATATGTGGTCATTACTAGTAGCCGGTGAATTACAAGGAGGTTCAATTATAGGTTGATTTGAGAGAAAAGTATTGAGAATATATTTTTGCGACATATACTCACAAATTATGATTACACGGTCTATCTATATTGCATCAGAAGTGTAAAGTACGGGTAATTTTGGCATGTACACACAATAGTATGATGATTTCGATACATCGCAACCATCAGGAGGGAGAAGAACATGCCAAAAGAAGTAGTGTTTCATCTCTAGTACGTTAGTTGTTCGAGGGAATTATGCTTACACTAGAGCCGAAGAAGTACTAATGATGTGTACATCGGAGCGTATTACCAACCTTCTGTGCAATGTTATGTGAGTTATATTGTCAAGATGCTCCCTGAATGACAACCATGAGCCTACACTTATGAATCTACTTTATCTGCTGCGTGATGAAAAGAGAGTTGTCGGTTCAGGAGGGAGCAGGAAAAAGAATAAAGGCTCGCTAGTTAGGAGGGAGTAATAACCTAACTAGACCATTACAGTTGAAGTTCAGAGCTACAAAGACCTTTGTCGTCAGTGTCAAAGATCATACGCCGAGATCGTCGGAAGAGAGAACTTCAAGTCTGCCTGAGTATCTAGACTACAGAGACTCTGCGCTTCAACAACGTCAACATAGTTTACTATTGTTGTAATTTTACATTGCTAATGTATTTATAGGTCTCATTGTAACCATTCACGTGTGACGATATCTTGGAGGGAGATTGTTAGCCTCGCTCTTTTATAAAGATAACGTCACATTCGTGAATTGGACTAGATACGTAGTTAGTTGTGCCTTTAGGGACTACTATTGTACAAAAGGCAAACTTGTAATAGGATGAGCCTATAAATACCCCTCATGACTCTCCATGAGGGGTGTGAGAAAGTGTGTAATTGTTCCTTTCATTTTAATATATTCCATTTTTCTTCACCCTCTCTCTACTTTATCTCTCTAAACTAAACATGGAGTTCATATACTTTGATCAACCAAGACCTCCCGAATCACATAAAGATCATCACTTTTCGGTCCTACAGTTTCTCCCAAAACTTCTCTCTTTAAATGTGAAAAACTAGAAAACTATATATAGGAAAATAGGGATGACGGCGTCAAGAACAAAGGTGTGACGCCGTCATCTCGCCGCCAAATACTTCCTCGGACGGCCTTGATCTACTTCTGATGCCGTCAAGGCCTAGGCCGTCACACAAATTACTCTTGACGCCCTGTGTGTGACGCCGTCATCAACTACGGATTTTTATTATTGAGGTTTGACGCCGTCAAGAACAATTCTTGACGCCTTCATGTACTGTTCCCAGCATGGAAAATTGAGACTTTGCCGTTTTCTTCACTTTTATGCTCCAAAAACGTCCAAAATGGCTTCTTTTCCAGAATTCACTCTCCAAGTACCTAAAATCACAAAAGGAACGATTTAGGGCAATATTTGATCAAGTAAAGTCGGATTCGGGCTTAAATGACCCCCTAAAAACGGATCATTTTTCGCCTCATCAGTCGGCGAAAGCACTAAGATGTTTCAAGTCCCCGATGCTCGTTGGTATCTCAAAGTTCCCACATGCTACCTGCTTAGTAGCCACTTTTTGTACCAATAGCCTCTCGAATACTGATCCTCCAGGAAGCGTATCATACTCATCTTTCACTTCTTCCTCTTTCTCAGAAACCTGTCTGGAGGGTTGGTTACGCCCATCACCCTTAATCCAATTTGTTATGGTGTTTTTGTTTATATCATGTTTCAGGTAGTAACTCAAAGGTTGGGATTCTGGTGGTTTTTCTAAGGTCTGTCTAGCAGGAGTTTCTACCTTCTCGTTATCCTTATGGACAATGGTGATGGAGTTAACAAATTGGGTGGTGGGAGTGGCGCTTTATTTCCTTAGTAGTATTCTTTCGGGGGTTCTCTGGTTGGCATACTCCTCTAATAGACTCATCATCTCATTCATTTTCTCCTGCATCTCCTCTTTTTGCTTATAAACTGCTTCCTCGGATCTAGCAAGCCGATCTGAGTGAGTTGCCATATATTCTCTCATCCTAGCTTCAAACTCCGAGCTAAGTTCCTTGGGAGGGGAACAAGGTGGGGTATAGTTCTGAAAAGTCTCGACCTTCTCTCTGGAAGGTGACTCAGATAATGGTTCCGAAGTTGGTTTCGAGACAGAATTGACAGTAACTCGTCTAGGACTTAAAGGCCTCCTTTGCCTTTCCTCAAAATAGTCAACTTTTGCCTCGAGTTTGCATAGGAGTTCATCGGGGATTTCGGTGGTCCCTCCAGATGTTGAGACTGCATTGATAGCCGCTTTTACTGTATGATTAAACTCCCACATCTCCTGATTATCAGTGGCGAGCTCCTCGATAACTGCCCAAGACTCCTCGGCATTTTTATCACGTAGTTTACCTCCCACGGCCCTATCAATCGTGCGCTTAGTGTGATAGTCAACATGGTCGTAGAAAATCTGGACTAATAACCAAAGGTTTATACCATGATGAGGGACCTTATGGAGGAGATCCTTAAAACGGGCCCAAGCTTCGTAGAAAGTTTCACCCTGCTGCTGTTCAAACATCAGAATATCATTTCTAAGCATTGCAGTCTTCCCCGGTGGAAAGAATTGAGTAAGGAAGCGATTGGTGAGGTTATCCCATGTGGTGATGGATCCCGCGGGTAAACGCTCAAGCCATTGACTAGCTTGATCCCGTAGAGAGAATTGGAATAGGCATAAACGGGTAGTCTTTCTAGTTTCAACATCTAGGTCTATGAAATCTATGATTTTGAGAAAGTCCTTAAGATGTTGGTTTGGATCTTCGGAACGAAGTCCATGGAATGCACATCCGCTTTGCACCAACCGGATGGTGTCGGATCGCAAGGGGGTCACATTGGCTCCGGTGAGCTCAATGGTGTTTCGGTAGACTTGATGGCTAGGTCGGGAATACTCTCCTAAGGTTCGGGGCCTAAGGGGTTCTAATGGTGGGTTTTGTTGTGGTGGGATGACGGGTTCAAAGATGTTCCCGTTGTCCATGATGTTGGGTGGTGAAGAGTTACGAACAAAGACACAAAGAAATGAGATAGACTAAAGAAAACCTAAAAATAAAAATAAAATCTTACTAGAAAGGAATCTAGCAAGTAGACCTAATAAAAAGAAATTCTAACCTAGACAATAACTATTCCCCGGGCTGCGGCGCCAAAAACTTGATACGTGGGAATCGCACCAGGCTTTACCTCTCAAGGGATCTTGAGAAGCTTACAACCCCCACCAGGCAGTGTACCTGATCGTTGTAGTATAGTATAGTGACAAGTACCGGGGGATTGATCGTTCAGCTTAGGAATAGTGTCGCTAGGATTAGAAAGCCTAAATACTAGTTCTAAAGGTGAGGGAAGATTATTTTTGTATTTTTATATTTTTTAGAAAGTAATTTAAAATCTCGGGTTTGAAGGATTTGGGCGGAATTAGTTGCTATTCAACTAACCCAATACTAAGATGCAATCAAAATAAAATACTAAAAATGAAAATAAACTAAATTATACTAAAGTTGTGAGCAGTAATTGGAGAAAATGTGTTTACTTAGATTTCACTACTCCCTAGATATCTTTTACACGTTAATTACTTGTTATAATTGCATGGATGATGGATCGTATTCCTTAATACCATTCATGGGGTGGCACACTTAACTCCCCAATTCTATGAGCTCTTATCTCCTCCTACACCATGCCCAGCACAACTATAGGGATTGTAAACAGTGGCTCATGCATTAAATACAACCAATAAAGACCTAGTGCGCGTCGGTTCATGTTTCTTAAGACGTTCAAGTATGTTACCAATTGGAGATCTGCCAGTTTTCTTAAGCCCAACATATAAATCATTCATCCAAGACAAGAATAAACAAGTAATCAACACATAATTAACATCTAGGTTTCATTAGATCTAAGCAAACACAAGATAGATCTAGCCTAGCATGATGGAATTAAGACAAGAACAAGATATAGACAACCAACACATAGACATATTGATTGAATTAAAAGAACACTTATCTTGATTACACATGCAAGGTATCAAGGGGTTGGAACCCTTGAAAAACCTGTAAAAGTTACACCAAAATCGAACTTAGGGTTTCTCCCAAAACTTCTCTCTTTTTAATGTGAAAATTAGAAAACTATATATAGGAAAAGGGGTCTGACGGCGTCAAGACAAACATTGTGACGCCGTCACCTCGCCGCCAAAACTAATCTCGGACTGCCTTGATCTACATTTGACGCCATCAAGACTTAGTTGTTTCCAGGCCATCATGACTTTAACTCTTGACGCCCTATTTCGTGACGCCTTCAAATCTGTACTGGATCGTCATGGATTTCTACTCTTGACGTCGTCAGGGAGTTACTCTTGACGCCGTCACCTACTGTTCCCAGCATGGAAAATTAAGACTTTGGCGTTTTCTTCACTTTTATGCTCCAAAAACGTCCGAATTGCTTCCTTTTCCAGATTTCACTCCCAAAGTACCTAAAATCACAAAAGGAACGATTTAGGGCAATATTTGATCAAATAAATTTGAATTCCGGCTTAAATGACCCCCTAAAAACGGATCATTTTTCGCCTCATCAATCTAGCTAAAGATGAAACTTTTAAACGAAGAATATCAGATATTGTTTGGACTGATAGAATAGAGCCTGAAGAGTTTGAAGCTTTGTGGGAGAAATTATTAGTTGATTTCGATTTGAAGAGTCACAAATGGCTTTCTGATATGTATGATTTGAGGTATAAATGGATTCCAGCCTATTACAGGGATGAGTTGATGTCGGGTTTGATGCGTACTTCTTCCAGGTCTGAGAGTGAAAACAATGCGTACGGTCGCTTGACGAGTATTGATTTGACTTTATGGGAGTTTTATAATCATTTTGAGAGTGTGGTGGGTTGTCAAAGTTTTGCTAAACGTAAAAATGATCATGACAGTCGGTATACTATTCCAGATATGCACACAGAACTTCAATTAGAGAAGGAGGCATCAGAATTTTACACTCGGTCCATTTTCTTTGATGTTCAAAATGAGATTTATGCTTCTGTGATTTCTTGTATGTCGGTTAGTGTTTCGGATGTTGATTCTGGCAAAAAATTTGTTATAAAAGATACTGGTGAAAATGAGCAGATTTCTAGGCGACATCGTATAGTGAAAGGGAAACCACAGTATGATGTTTTTTATGTGGTAACATCTTTTTATACAGACAGTTTTGTTTCATTATTTTTTTTAATTAGATAAGAATGAGGTTCATCAGTCATTGTAGATAATAATGAGGTTCATCAGTCATTGTAGATCAGAATGAGGTTCATCAGTCATTGTAGATTATAATGAGGTTCATCGTTGCTTTTTATCATGTTTTTTGTAAGCAGATAATGTATGTAGATAATAATGAGGTTCATCAGTCATTGTAGATCAGAATGAGGTTCATCAGTCATTGTAGATTAGAATTAGGTTCATCGTTGCTTTTTATCATTTTTTTTGTACTCAGATAATGCATGTAGATAATAATGAGGTTCATCAGTCATTGTATATCAGAATCAGCTTCATCAGGTTCATCAGTCATTGTATATTAGAATGAGGTTCATCAGTCATTGTAGATAAGAATGAGGTTCATCATTGCCTTTTATCATGTTTTTTGTACTCAGATAATGTATGTACTACCTTTTTTTCAGGTTTTGTGTAAACCAGCTGAAGAGTTTTATAAGTGTACGTGCAAATGTTTTGAGTCATATGGACTGTTATGTCGTCATATCTTTTATGTGATTCGGTTTTCAAATGTTAAAAACTTTCCCAAGAAGTACGTGCTTAGGCGTTGGTCAAAAGATTCATTACCACCTCCATCAGTCATTCAAGCCACCGGTGACAATCCTGATATGATCTTGCGTGAGATATTCAGATCAGTCGAGTATTGTGTGAATCGTTATGCTAATGATCCTGAGCTACTGCAAAAGTTTAGAGATCATCAGGTTCAGTTAATGGCGAAGGCAGATGCTGATGTTCCTATACCTCCAAAGACTACTAAACGGGATAGGATTGCTTCTATTCTTGGTGTGTCGCAACCGGATGAGATTATTGTGAATGTTCCAAAGCAGGTTAGACTATTTATTCTCTTTTTTGTTATCTAGGTTAGTTGATGAACATGTTAAATTTTTGTAGTTTAGTTATATTTATAGTTATTATAGGTTCATCAGTTGTTATAGGTTCATCGGTTATTATAGGTTCATCAGATGCTCAACATATTTTTTCATTATTTCTTATTCCTTTATTATGTGTTTTTAGCTGCTATGTTAACATAGGTTCATCATATTTATGTTATCATAATTTAGGAGTTATCATAGGTTTATCAAATATAGGTTCATCATTTAATATAGGTTCATCAGTTTTTTGTTCTGTATTATTGTAGGCCCATCAGTTATCATAGTTTTATCAGTTTTTATAGGTTCATCAGTTTTTATAGGTTAGACTATTTATTCTCTTTTTTGTTATCTAGGTTAGTTGATGAACATGTTAAATTTTTGCAATTTAGTTATTTTTCTAGTTATTATAGGTTCATCAGTTATTATAGGTTCATCAGTTATCATAGGTTAAACAGATGTTCAACATATTTTTTCATCAACATAGGTTCATCAGTTATTATAGGTTCATCAGTTAATATAGGTTCATCAGTTATTATATGTGTTATCCTATGCCCATCAGTTATCATAGTTTTTCAGTTTTTATAGGTTCATCAGTTGTTCATCAATTGTTCAACATATTTTTTGATCATCTTTTTTTTTGGGTCCAAAATAGGTTAGTACTAAGGGTTCTCGAAAGAGGATTAAGAGCAGTGTTGAACGTTCACTTATTGCTAGTGGGAAGCGTAGAAAGAAGAACTGTACAACCTGCAAATCTAGTATGAACAATCATAACCAGGCGAAATGCAATGCCATAAAAGCTCAAATTGCTGCTAAGAAAGCTAGTGAAAAGGCTGCTGCGAAGGAGATGAAGCTGAAGGCGAGATTGGCTGCCAAGAATGCGAAGTTGGCTGAGAAAACTACTGCTAGGAAGGCGAATTTGGCTGAGAAGACTGCTGCTAGGAACACGAAGTTGGCTGAGAAGACTGCTTGTGTAGTTACTTAATAAATGTGGTGTTAGTTTGATAAGAGTGCTCAAAGTAACTTTGATTTTTCTATTATACAAATAAATGTGATGTTTTGTTTGATAAGAATGCTTTTTTTTAAATAATAATCAAAGTAAATTTGAATTGAGATAATAGTATTCTAGTATTCTATTTTGATGAAATTTATTGTTTAGGTTCATCAGTTTTACTTATAAAGTTGAGATAAAAGTTCTTCAAATTTTAGAGGTTCATCAATTTCAAATTATAAGGGTCATTATAATTATCAAAGTTTCTAAAAAAAAGTTCTTCTTTCTACAAATTTTAGAGGTTTATCATTTTTTACATATTAAAGTTCATCAAAATTTACATATTAAAGTTCATCAAAAGTTAATCAAATTTAACAATTTTTTTCAGGTTCATCAACTGTTCTTTCTTTTAAGAGATTTTCATCAAATTTTAGAGGTTTATCATTTTTTACATATTAAAGTTCATCAAAAGTTAATCAAATTTAACAATTTTTTTCAGGTTCATCAATAAATTCAGGTTCATCAACAAACAAGAAATAAATTCAGGTTCATCAATTTTATTTAACATAACAAAATGATAGTTCTATTAAACTAAAATAACTTGTCCATAACAACCAACCAAAAAGTAGTATTTATACTAGACCATTCCCTAATTAGATTAGGTTACTACTGCCAAAATTTTAACCATAACAAACTATTAGATCAAATTGTTTTTAGGTCTGTCGAAGAAGAGCACTAGCTTCCCGTTCGAAATATTCGCTGGCACGTTCTGCAATATTCTTTTTTGACATCTGCTGGAGCGTTCGCTTTTCCTTCAGAGGTAAACGATGATATTCTTCTACCTCGCTCTCCACTACATCTCTGTTTTCATTGTAGTCGGACAACAGAATCTTTGACATGTACTTCTTTCTCAACTCTTCAATCTGTTTGTCTTGTTCAGCACCTTCTTTTACAAACCCAGCATCAAAGTCTTTTTTCCCTGAATAAGTTTCCATGTGTCTCATGGCAAAAATTCCACAATCAATGAAATTGTTTTTGGTTTGCCATGGCAATTTGATATGATCCACTTTGTAGTTGTTCAGTGCTTGATAATTTGGATGCCCATTGTCTTTCAAGAACTTTATAAATTGAAATCTCTGTAATAATAAATTAAAAACAATGAGATTCAATTTAACTATGTTGATGAACATACATTTAATATACCTAACATTCTTACCAAATTAACCAGCTTTTTCTGATATCTATCCCTGACTAATTGATTGTGATCCATGTTGTCAAGAATATGGATTTGAGGTTCTTTCAAGTTGAAACAGACGACGTAGTAGTGATCGTCACCGAGCATCATCGGGAAAAGCGCCTGTTAAACATAGAGGTTCATCAATTATTTACAATTAACTATTGGTTCATTAGTTTTTTTAAGTTTCATCAGTTATTTATCTTAAAACAAATTAGTAAAATAGAAGTGCTTACCAGGTCAATGTCTCTGATAGATTGATAAACAGGAGACAAAAACAAAAGATTCTTCATGTTTTCATTAAACCTTTGTGTGAGTGCTTTCGAGTTGTGAGACATATTCGCCATTTCTTTTGTCTGAGGTTCATCAATATAAGTCAAGATTTTTGTATATGTACATGATTTCAAATATTGAATCATAATTGATAAAAATTTTTGTAACTTAAAATCATTGATGTGTGGCCATATAGCTTCTTCAATGATCCTACGTTCTTTTTCTCTTCTGCCATGTTATGTATATACGCCCATATATCAATCACTCCTGAACTAATTTCATTCCCTTCTTTGAAGCTCTCAAAGTGGATTCTTTGACCGTCAACAAAGTATGAATGAAATAACACATCACTGCAATTTCATTTTATGGTAATATTTTAGAAAAATAAAGAAGCTACTTATTATAGAAATATGATTTTTTAAATTGATGAACCTAATATATATTACTTACTCGAGTTCTCCTCTTGCAGCGAATATTGTTTCAGCCACCTTTCTTTCATTGTCTTGTAATTTGTTCTTCATCACAACGACTCTTTGTAAATACGGAAATTTTAGAGATTCAGCAGGCTTTGTTTTTCTTTTTTCTCTTATATTTTCCAAGTCTTCTTGACCTTCTTCAGCTTCTTTGATATTCTTTTCCGTTTGAGGAACTTTAAGCTTTCGAGCAATTGTGTTGAAAGCATTAAGTGGCGTGGCTTTTAGAGGCGTGAAAAAACCTTCATCTACTATTTCACATCTTAATTTTTCTTCTGCTGATGGGGGAGCATATGATATCGGTGTTATCATCTTTGGGAATTCTTTATATTGTGGGGAAGAGTTCTTATGTTTTTGTGATGTTTTTTTCAATGCTAAAGTTTCTGCTTGAATTCTTCTCCAAAGATTGTCATCACTAGTCTTGCTCAACATTTCTGAGGATGTGTGCAAGAACGGTGTCTTTTTGAGCAACTCATCCAAGAACTGCTCCAAGTCTTTCTTTTCTTCATACAAAACCAAAGGCAAAGACTTATTCTCAAATTGCTCCGTATTGAATATCGGGAATTCTGGCCTATGCAACTGTTTTATAAGTTCATTAGTAAGTTAATCAATAAGTTCATCAATAAATTATAAGTTCATCAATAAGTTCATAAAACAAATCAGTTATAAGTTCATCAATAAGGTTATTACCTGACGTTCAATCTTTTCATTTTCTTTCAAAAAGGCAGGATCCATGAACATTTGAGTTAACGTTAACTCAACCTGTTTGTCCGTTTGGGGTTCATCTGTTAACTCGGCGCCATGATTCATTTGAGGTTCATCAGTTTGCTTAGATGAAACCTTAGCGTCGGAGCCATCCTTTGTTTGAGGTTCATCAGTTTGTTTAGATGCTTCCTTTGCCTCGGAGGCATCCTTATCATCACCCATCGTTATCATCAGCATTGAGCTCTCATCTTCAGTTTGTGAGCTCTCAAAAGTTGTCCTGCTTACCAAACTGTTCATCTAGTCTCGGACTTCCAACAACGATTCATTTCCGGGGCACATCTCCAATCCAGCCCTTAGCATGTCATCAATATTAATTTTCATTTCTTGAAATAAGCATAACATGTTCCTCAGTGAGTGACTGAATTCCTGTCATTAATATAATCAATTAAGTCTTTGAACCTATATTAACTTAAAACTGATGAACCTATATTAACTGATGAACCTATAATAACTGATGAACCTATATTTGAAGAACCTATAATCAAATAATATTTTAAAGTTTATATATTTTTTACCTCAGCTGATTTGAATTGGGAATACTCCCCTTGAAACTCTAAAATCATTGCGGATAACTGTTGTTGGGTGAGCTTAATACTTGAGGATGAAGGTTCATCATTTCCATTTTTAGGTGTTTGATCGGTTCCGGTAATTGGTTCAGCAACTTCAGTGTTTTCATCAGTTTCGGTCGTTTGAATATCCTCATTTGTTCCGGTCATTTGAATATCATCATCTGCTAATTGATGAACCAATTATAAGAAATTCAAATATACACAAATTTTTTGCAGATAATATGTAAGTTATGAAACATAATAGATTTTTACCCTGTTGATCAACCCATTGATGCTCCTCAATATCATCTATATGAACATCAGCCACTTGCTCACCAATGTCATCTGTCTTTGGAGATTTTGATGTTCTTTTCCTTTTGAATCCAACAATGTTTTTGCACGTGTTCATCGAATAGCGGTTTTTAGGAGATAGTGAACTCCTTTTTGCTTTTTGTTTTCTTCCTACATGTTTTACACCATTTTCCATAAGTTATAACAGGTTCATCAGATTATAAAAGTTATTTTTTTTTCAAGTTCATCAAATGTTCAAGTTCATCAGATTTTACATATTCAAGTTCATCAAGATTTTCATCAAATTTTTGAGGTTCATCAATTTTTACTTATAACAAAAATTTACTTATAAAACAATAATATAATATAAATAATGTTTATATACATACCTTCTTGATCATTTCCCCCCCCCCCCCCCCCCCCGCCTTCCCCCCCGGCTTCTTGTGGTTTGTCTTCCAGCATTAGAAGGATTGGTCCATCAGCCACCAATTTTAGATACAACTTTTTTTAGGTAAATGTTTAAAATAAGAATATAATATAAGGTTCATCAGATTATATTTTGTGTACCTTCTATAGACATCGAACCTTCCCTTTCTGAATTGTTCCCTTGAATGACTTCTGAAAAAAAAATTAAAAAAAAAAAAAAAAAAAAAAAAAAAGAAAAAAAAAAAGATGTCATTTTTTTTAAGATGACACATACAAAAAGTACTGATGAACATATAGTAAAATGTATACCTATATTAGAAGGTTCATCAGCGTTTGTTTTTTGTTTCTTTCTTCTAATCCTCTTTTTTTTTACTGGTTCATCGCTATCTTTTATCGGCAAAATGTTAGCATCTGAATTTAGACACAATGTGTAAAGATTCAATCATCCGTAAAAAAACACATTATACGGGACAGTAAGTGATGAACCAAATAAAATAATAGATCATACCTTCAATCATGAGCAGTCCAGGATTTACAGGAGAGTGATCCTTCAAATGAGCTCTAGTCCAATTTGATCCAGCTGCATATGCGAATTCAATCTTGTCTTCATCATCACCCCTCGGTTCTTCCTCCAATTGAATTTCTGCTCCAGCATTCTCTATCTGCTGTTCATCAACGTTCTCTAAATCATCATCATCATTATTTTCTGCAGCTTCAACATCATTATTATCTTCATCATCATCTTCCTCTGCATTATCATCCTCTTGATCTTCTTCTTCTTCTTTATTTTCCTCATCATTATTTTCTTCTTCTTGATCTTCTTCTGGTTCTTCTTTTTTCTTCACTTTTTCAGCTTTAGGAGCTCTTCCTTTCTTTATTTTGCCAAACATCATCTCTTCCAATTCTTCCAAATTTTCTGTTTTCCAGTAATTAAACGCCAGGTATTTTGGTTTCTTCAGCAGCGAATTGGCAAATATCACCTGCAATTTTAAGTGTAAATCTTAAATTAAGAAAAATGTAACTGATGAACCTGATAACTTAACTGATGAACCTATAATCTAACAGATGATCCTATAACCTAATTGATGAACCTATAAATTAACTGATGAACATAAAGTATATAGTAATTACCTCCAATAGCAAGATTGGACCATAGAATCTTGTTCCCGGTCTCCAATTTTTCCTTTCGTCCTTCAAATTATGTGGCACATACTCGCACCAGTCCAATTGTTTCACAACATCCATATCAGTAAGAGAAGGGATGACTCCAATATTCAAAGTCCCCATCGTTCCCACATAAGACAAAATAGTACAAAACAATGATATTATGTTCTTCAAAAATATGTCTCCACTATCATTTTTCCTAATTTGATTCTTAATTACCGGCATCAAATCTTTTTTTGCATAAAGTCTAGGAACCCCTTTGAATTGTTTTTTCCATTCTATGTATGCTTCATTTGATCTTTCCTTAACAACATCACGCACATCAACTGCATACTGACCCATTGGGAATCCGAAGGTATGGTGGATTAACTCAGGTGTTATGTGTATAGTATCACCAAAGACGGTTAGATTTCCAGATTCAGCATCAAACCTCTCAAGCAACCAATACCCTAAACGACTTGGCATGACATTAATTTCAAAGTCTAACAATGATTTAAAACCCATACTTGATATTGCCTCTTTTTGGTCCGTTGTTATTTTCTGAATTGTATCATATAATGGATCAGGAAAATTTTTTATTAGAACCGTTGGAAAATTTTTTTGGTTAGGTGGGAGAATTTGTCGAAGACTTAATCCAGGCTTAAGGTCTTCAGAGAGAACAGGTTTATTAGTTTTTGATGGTTTTGAAGGTTTTGAAGGTTTGGAAGGTTTGGAAGGCTTGGAAGGTTTGGAAGGTTTAGCAGCGATTTCAGGATTTGATGAACCCCGTGTTCTTTTAGGAAGTGGTTGATCAGCTTTCAATGAACCCCGAGTTCTTTTATTAGTAAACGCGTGTTCAACAAAGTCGTCATCACTTGGAGAATAGGTTGTTAACGTCATAGGCTTCTTTCCTATACAATAAAAAAAACAACTGATGAACAATCTTTCAATGAAAAATAACTATAAAAAAAAAATTCATATAATTTTTAACTGCTGAACCTTACTCTAAATAACAACTGATGAACCTCTTTTCAATCTATTCTAACAAGTTAGTACTAATTATACAATGATAACAAGTAATCACTGATGAACCTCTTTTTAATCTATTCTAACAAGTAATGGCAATGTATCCACAACTTCTAATCTAACCATGATAACTAATCTAATCACTGTTGAACCTTTTTTTAATCTATTTCTAACAAGTTATAGCAATGTATCAACAACTTCTAATCTAACCATGATAACTATTCAAATCACTGATGAACCTTTTTTTAATCTATTTCTAACAAGTTATTCTACTGATGAACCATATTCTTAATATATTTTTAACAAGTTATAAACACTTTTATCATTTATTTTAACTGCTGAACCTTATTCTTAATCTATTTCTAACAAAATTTATCCACAACTTCTAATCTAACCAGATAACTATTCTAATCACTGATGAACCTCATTGTAATCTATTTTAACAATTATTCTACTGATGAACCATATTTCTAACAAGTTATAAACACTTTTTACATCTATTTTAACTGCAGAACCTTATTCTTAATCTATTTTTAACAAAATTTATCCACAACTTCTAATCTAACCAGATAACTATTCTAATCACTGATGAACCTCATTGTAATCTATTTTAACAATTATTCTACTGATGAACCATATTTCTAACAAGTTATAAACACTTTTTTCATCTATTTTAACTGCTGAACCTCATTTTTATATACAGAAATTGCTGAACCTCATTCTTATTTATTATACACTTCTAACTAATCGGCAATCGATAATCAGCAAAATAATTGATGAACCAAAAACTTTTAAAAACCTGTAAAAGCTGGCCGGTCTTGGAATCGTTTCGATCTCTTTTCTGACAATGTTGGGTTCTTTTCTCTTCCAGATTCTAAATAAAAAATAATAATAAATCAAAATCATATTATCAAAATAAATAAATAAATAAACTGATAAAATAATCCTAATTCTTTATGCATGCATTTTATATTCTAAAAAATCTAAATGAAACCCTAATTTTTTCAAAATCTAAAATTAAAAATAATAATAAAATGCATATTTTTTAAAAGCAAATACATTTGTTCATTTTTTTTCTAAAAATTACGCATGCAGTTGAATTAATTTAAAAATAATAATTAAAACATGAATGAAACCCTAATTTTTTCAATTTAATATATTCCTTACCAGTTGGATTCATCATTTTGAACGGAAAATGATCAGAAAATGAAACCATAATTTTTTCCCCAAATTTAGATCGCGATTTTTGAGAGATTTTGTGACTGCGTGTTTGTGCGTGAAATTGTGAGTGAGTGAGAGCGGTTTGGAGAGAAGAGAGAAGTGGGGTAAATTACCGTTTTAACCTTTTTAGGAAAGTAGCGTTTTTTTTTTTTTTTTTTTTTTTTTTTTTTTGAATGAGAGCGGTTGGATTGATTTTGGTCAAATATTTGACTAATTGGATGGACAAGATTCCTTTTTAGACTTTGTAAATTTACACCCCTTTGTAGGGGATCGCAACTCATGTCGAATAAGAACAAACAAAAAGGAAGATTGAATACCTTGAGAGGGTCGAGTGAGACTGAAGATAGAAACACTAAAAAAAATTGTTTCCCACACCTTGTTCGATTGCAGCACGATTTGGTTATAAGGTTGTGTTTGTAATGTTTTTGTCGAATGAAGCAAAAGGAACCAGGAAGCTCGTTTTATATCTTTAACCAAAAGGAGTGTACCTCATAATGGGCTTTAAAGGGTTTTAAAAAAATATAACATGGGCTATAAAGACTAATTAAGGAATGGTTAACGAGATTACAAAAGATGGACTTTAAAATCATTTATGGGGTTCGGTTATGGTTTTAAAGAAAACCATCAATGGATCAATTAAAAGGTGTTAACTAGCAGAATGAATAAGTCAATTAGAGAAGTTATTATCGATGTTAAATATTCGGTTTAGGGTAGGGGTGTTCATCGGTTCGGTTATCGGTTAATCGGTTTATTCGGTTCGGGTTGTTCGGTTAAAAAAAATTTTTGGGTCATAACCGAAAACCGAACCGAACCGAAAATATATATAACCGAACCGAACCGAGAACCGAACCGAAGTTCGGTTCGGTTATGGGTCAAAACCGAAAACCGAACTTTTTACTTAAATTACACTATTTATATTTTTTTTTGAATTTAATTATATATATTTTTGGCAAAAAAAATATTTCAAGCATAAAAAAGTGTTTTTTTATATTAGTATAAAATTTTAATGGATATTTTTTATATTTAAAATAATATAAATATATAAAAAATATATACATTTATATAAATTCGGTTTTCGGTTCGGTTTTCGGTTCAGATAGCTAAACCCATATCCAAACCGAAAACCGAATTTTTAATTCGGTTCGGTTCGGTTTTAACAAGTTCGGTTCGGTTATATGTTCGGTTCGGTTTTATTTCGGTTCGGTTCGGTTCGGTTTTCGGTTAATTAACCGAACCGTGAACACCCCTAGTTTAGGGAGAAAAACATTGGGCCGAATAATTGTCAAGTTAAACTTTTAATATGATGGAATTAATTAGTTTACTTTTAATCATAAATGTATCGTAAGTTTTTAAAATTTTCAAATTTATACCGAAATTTGGTATCGTAATTTTTAGGGTTTTACAACTCTTCCCCTCTAAAAATAAAATTTCGTCCGCGAAATTTTAAAGAACCGAAAAAAAAATACCAGATCACGAAAGGAAAACGATTCAAATGAACGGAAGGTTTGTTTTCTTATGACTCTATTCAGAAGGTTCAGAGCATTTCGGATTCTAAACTTCTAAGGTAAGTGTGATTCTAAACTTCTAGCTGCAGGAAGATACTTGTTTATAGCCTCATGTGTTTCACTGTTTAAGGATGCTTGGGTAGTAGACAGTGGTGCCACATATTTGCATAGCCCTAAACCTAATGTATAATATCATTAAGTGTACAATTCCTATCATAGTTTCACTACCTAATGGACACACATCCACAGTCACTACAGTTGGTTCTGTAAGAATTAAACCAAACCTCACCTTACATAATGTACTCTACATCCCATTTTCCTATAATTTGCTCTCAGTAAGCCAAATTTCCAAAACCACCAATGTATCTATCATTTTTAACCACTCAACATGTATTTTTCAGGGCAACAATCAGAGGATTGCCCATGGAATCCAATATGATGGCCTCTACGTCATCAAACCAAAGGATAGCCAAACACCCCTTCCACAACTATATCTCACTACTGCTTTGTCTCATTCAAGCAACCTACATCTATGGCATGCTAGATTAGGACACCCCTCTACTCATGTAATAAAGCAAATAAAATAGTTACCTTCTTTTCCTACTGTTATATCAAAACTTCATTGTACTATATGTCCCATTGCAAAGCAAACTGCCTTACCATTATTTTTGATCTAACTCATGTTGATACTTGGGGACCTTACAAACATAGTACATTGAACAATTGTAAATACTTTCTAACCTTAGTTGATGACTGCTCAAGATACACCTGGACTTTTCTCATGCCAACCAAGTATCATGTCACATCCATAGTCAAAAATTTACACCATTTTGTTTCAACACAGTTCAAAACAAAAATAAAAGTATTTAGAAGTGACAATGGCACAGAATTTGTTAACCATTCATTGAATACTTTCTTCCAAACAAAAGGTATCATCCATCAAACCTCTTGCCCAAACACACCTCAACAAAATGGTAGGGTAGAGAGAAAACATAAACATCTTTTGGAAACAGCAAGGTCTATTCACTTTCAAGCAAAATTTCCTATTCACCTTTGGGGATATAGCCTCATGGCTGCAAACTATTTAATTAACAAGCTCCCTTCTAAAGTTTTACACAGCAAATCACCACATGAGACCTTATACCAAACATCCCCTGACCTTCAAAACCTCAGAGTTATAGGTTGTCAAGCCTATGCTTCAATTCCCACACCAGGCAAATTAGAAAAGAGAGCTATTCCATCCATTTTTCTAGGTTACCTACAACACCAGAAAGGCTATCTTCTCCTAGCACAAAACACCAAGAAAATTTTTGTGAGCAGACATGTCACCTTTCATGAGCATATCTTCCCATTTCACACTCCCACTCCATATCAACCTCAACCAACATCTTCTATCCCACATCACCTTCTAACACCCCTGCACCAACATTTGAACCAGACACTATACCAACTCACACACCTCTTACTCCAACACCAACACCTACACCAACTCAGTCACCCTCAACATCCAATACTTCTCCTCACCCAAACACTCCTACACCTAACAATGCCTCATCTCAGTCATCCTCACCATCCACTCCTACACCAGAAATAACATCATCACCACCCATTACAGAACCAACTCCACCATCACCACCACCTCTTATAAAATCAACCAGAACCAGAAACACACCTCTAAATCTCAAAGACTACCACCACTATAAACCTTCCACCATCAACTCCTTTCACTCTAAACATTACACGTCTCACTACATCAATTATAGAAACATTTACACTCCTCACATTCTTCACTTCATTAACTCCCTTCAACATGAAACTGAACCAACCACTTACACACAAGCATCCAAGGTGGATAGAGGCTATGAACAATGAAGTTAATGCACTAGAAGCTAATGACACTTGGGAAGTCACCACACTTCCACCAAATAAGCACACCATAGGCTGCAATTGGGTGTTTAGGATCAAATATCATGCTGATGGGTCTGTTGAGAAATACAAAGCTAGGTTAGTGGCTAAAGGCATTAACCAACAAGAGGACATAGACTACACTGAAACGTTTGCTCCAGTTGCCAAAATGAAAACTGTGAGAACTCTCCTAGCTATATTTTCTATTCAGAATTGGTTTGTGCAGTAATTAGATATCAATAATGCATTTTTGCATGGAGATTTAGAGGAAGAAGTTTACATGGCTGTTCCTAGTGGCTACAAGAAACAACTCCGACAAAATGTTGTTTGCAGGCTCAAGAAGTCACTATATGGCTTAAAGCAAGCCAATAGGCAGTGGTACATCAAATTGACCACCTTTCTTCTCTCTTTGGGCTTCACTAAAAGTCATGCTGACTCCTCACTCTTCACATACTATAAAGGCACAGACATATTGATTCTTCTCATTTATGTTGATGATATTCTTTTAGCAGGCAACAACTCCTCACTCATCACAGATGTTAAAGCTCAACTTCATCAGACATTCAGCATAAAGGACCTTGGTCAACTTAATTATTACCTTGGTATAGGGGTCCTCATAAACTCATCAGGCATTGTCATGACCCAAAGGAAGTATGCATTGGACCTTATTGAGTATGCTAATCTGCAAGATGCCAAGCCAGCAAAGACTCCTCTTGATCTGAGGGTCAAACTTACCTACAAAGATGGTGAACCTCTCTCAGACCCCTCACACTACAGAACTCTTGTGGTCAAACTCATTTATCTAACCATAAGTAGACCTGACATAGCCTTTGCAGCTCAGCTTCTCAGTCAGTTCTCTCAACAACCTCATACTTCTCATTTACAAGCTTTACAAAGGGTTATTAGGTACATCAAGATAAGTCCAAGCCAAGGTTTACAATTTCCCAAGACCAATCCTTTCACTCTTCATGCTTACTGTGATAATGATTGGGCCACTTGTCTACTATCTAGAAGATCCATTACTGGTTTTGGCATATTTCTGGGCAATAGCTTCATTTCATGGCAATCTAAAAAGCAACCAGTTGTGTCTAGATCTTCCAATGAGGCAAAATATAAAGCTCTAGCAGATTGTTCTTGTAAAATTACTTGGCTATGTTCTCTACTCAAAGATCTTAAGGTATCAGTTCCTACAACAGTGAGGATTCTCTGTGATAACATCTCCACTATTGCTCTTGCCTCTAATCCAGTACAACATGCAAGAATAAAACACATAGAGCTGGATTGTCACTTTGTGAGAGACAAAATCAAAGCAGGCCAAATTACCATTTCTTATGTTCCTACTATTAGTCTATGTTGTATATCATATAGCCCATGTTGTATCGTGTAAGGGCCTTGGCCCATTGTTAGATAACCCTAGCTGTGTACTTGTATATATATGTGTTTGATATCTAATGATAGGCATCAATTCAGTGCCTCTCTTCCATCTTTTATGGTAATCAGAGCCTTTCCCTAATCTCCCTAACAACCATCCCTCAATATTCTCAATCACACGCTCCTTTCCTACTTTCTCTCTAAACCCTAAATCTCACGTTTTTTTTTCATCCATGGCTGTTGGCGACGCAAACACCCCTCCTCCACCACCACCCGTCAACATGGACAAACAATTTGGCGTTACAAACATCAAAATCCATGTCCCTCTTGTCCTAGACCTTGATCAACTTAACTATGATGCGTGGAGCGAATTGTTTACCACTGATAACGCTCAAAATTAACATGTTTTTAGTCACGTTATTGTTTGTTTTACGCATGGAAATTGGTCATATTTGCATATATTTGTTACTTAATCGTGGAAAAGTGTTTATGCATGCAAATATAGCCAAAACCAGGTAAAAATGATTAAAAGATAAAGAAATGAAGTGATCATGCACATTTGGAGAGTTTCAAGAAGATCAAGAAAGAAAGAAACGACGCATGGACAAAAGGATTTGATAAAGACAAGTCTTCTACACATATTTATCAAGGAAATATCAAGTTCTAATGAATAAAGTCATGCCACGAAGAAAGACAATGCATGCAACGTAAAACGACAAATAATAGACAAAAGAATAGTTTCCAGACAGTGTCCAACCGAACGGATGCAACCCGCATCCAATTCGGTTGGAGTGTTCTCAAGGAGTGCCATCCGATCGGATGGAGAGAAACCGATCGGATGAAGGTGACTGCTGTTACAAGTCTTGCATTTATGGACGAATTTACTCCCCATAATCATTTGTGGCTGATCATTTCTGCTTAAATAACTCAAGATGGACGTTTTTACTTGAAGGATAAGTGTTATTGTGCTATATAATGACTACTTAGGGTCTAGATTACATGTACCATCAAATATCTAAGTAAGTGTTACACCAAATATTGTTAGTTCATCTTATATTGCCTGAAAGTTTACTAAGTGTTGTGAAAAACGTCCAGAAAGTGTTGAGTTCGAGTCTCAAGCCTTGGTTCGAGTTTGGAGTTGTTTACTTACGTTAGTGAACAATTGGAGGAGTGTGGTTGCTATAGTTCCACAAGTTTATTCATTGTAATTCTCAAGCTAGGTACACATTGATACTTATAATGAACAATTGTTAGTTTGAGTTTAATGAAAGTTTTCTTATTTACTTGTGTTTTAATATGATTGTTATGGAATAATTTGTGATATACTTGTGTGTAGGATGTGATTGGTTACGGAGTATTCTTTTATGAAAAAGGTGATGCATGAAAACATATCTATTTTATGAGTTTGTTGAAGTAACATCTAATCTTGCTTAATTTGTTGGTAAAAACAATCTTTGGAAAAATAGGTCCGAAAGGAGTTTCAACTTGTTTTTATTCCAAAACATTAGTGCACGAATTAGTATGGAATATGATGCTTGACACCCATCTTATTTACTTGTTAAAATGGATTTGAGAAGATTTCATCACGAAAAAGGACCGAAAGGATTCGTAGAAATTCATAAGAAAGAATTGATTTTCAAAACAACCATGTGATTATAGAATTGTCATACTCATTTGATATGTCCGAAAGGAGTCATTTAGGTGATAGAATTCTTAGTGGTAGTTAAAACATGACATACATCATAGATTGTATAACTACTCATTTTTAGTTGCGCATCATAACAAGTTTTACACCAAACTTTATACTTAAATTGTCATGATACTCCTAATTACCAATCAAGGAATTATACACAAGTATATGCTTAGTTCTTATTGAGTTTCTTTTAAATTGATATTTACATAAATTTGGATTGACAACCCTTATTTAACAAACGTTTTTCTTATTACTAAAACTATCAAATCCATTGGGACAACCTCGAATTACCCACCTTTACTACATCGGACGAGTATACTTGCTCGTATGTGCTAAATAAATAATCGGATAAATCGTGTAGGACCGTAGAACAACCTATATCACTATTGAATCAAGCCTAAACCTAGAGAGAGAAAGTAAGTAGAGAGAGATAGTGGATGGGAACTCTAGTGTGTGGAATAATAACTTTGTAAACACTAAATGAATCACTAAGAGAACCAACCTCACAAATGAGGTTTACAAGAGTATTTATACTCATAGTCTAGGGCTTCTCTAATTTTTTACATTATTACACTAATAGCCCTTAGACTTTTACAAAACATGAGTACTACACATAAACTTCATCATAATGATATTCTAAAGCAACCTATAACTATACGTTAATGACCGACACTTTTTATAAATAAAATATGATCCTAACAAATCATGTTTATAAATTTTAAAAGTTGCACTAATAAAACGCACATCAAGTTTTTGGCGCCGCTGCTGGGGATTTGATTAATTTCTTAGTTTTTAGTAATAAAATTATTTGTAATTTGTGAATTTTCAAGTTTTTAGAGTAAAAGTAAAAAAAAAAAAAAAAAAAAAAAAAAAAAAAAAAAAGTTGGTTTTAGCCAACCGATTCGGATGAATATCCATCCGATCGGTTGGTGGCCACGGTAAAATTTTAGGATTCTTGTTTGTTCATTTAATTTTCAGTTTTTTGTTTTTAGTTAATTAATTTTAATGAATAGATGATTAATATTAGTAATTATTAGTTTTAAGATGTTATTATGATTAGTTATTAATGTTTTCATTAATCTTAAATAGAGTTAATGCTTTTACAATGTTTAGAATACAGTTAGTCATAGTTAATTTGACATTCAATGGTTGCTTTTAAAGTTTTCAAGTTTTTAGTTTTTTTTTTTTATAAAAAAAAAATTAGTTTCAGAAGCTCCAACCGAATCGGTTGCGGGTTCCAACCGATCGGTTGGAGGTGGGTAAATTGTTCCATCCGATCGGATGGATGTCCATCCGAACGGATGGAAGCCACGGTAAAAATTTTAACATTTTTATTTTCTAATTTATTTTCAATTCTAAGTGTTTTAGTTTGTTAATTTACTTATTCTTATTTCATATTAAGAGTTATTTGCTTACAACTAACCCTCATGCTAATGATTTGGACGTTTTTGTTGATGGTTATGTTATAGTTAGTAATTGCTTAAGTTGAAATGGAGAGTTTAAGTCAGATTTCGGCGTACTTGAAAGATTTGGAGGATATGTTCAAGGATTCCGGTGATTCCTTGGAAAAGTTGGAAAGCATATTGGAAAAGGCTAAGTTAGATTTAGAAGGAGAAGAGGTTGCTGGTGACAATGTGTCTTACTTGCTACATGAAATGTGTTACCCAAAGAAGGAGAAGGAAAGGAAGGTTGTTGTTTTCACAAGAGCACCACTTAAGGAATTCGATGCTCCACACATGAGGTATTCTACACCTTGTGCGGTGGAAGGTGTTAAAGCGTGGGATGCGGAGTTGAACATGGAATATGGAGACAATTACATTTCGGAAGAAGTACTTGACAAGCTTGGTTTTGTTAGGCTTGACTATGGAGATTATGGAAGGAAGGAAGTCAAAGGAGTTAGAGTGAACATTCATGGTCACATTTTCAAATTTGATTTTGTGGTTGTGGAATATACTAATGCCGATGAACCGGAGGTTATCTTTGGTAGAGATTTTCTTATGACTACCAAGTGTACATTGGATTTCGCACTTGGGGAGTTACGAATTAACATAAGTGATTTGGAAGAAGAAAAAGGGAAATGTTGCAGGATTGGGTCGTAGTCAAAGAAACCCGCTTGTTAACAAGTATTTGAAAAGGAACGAGAGGAAGAGGATCACTTTCAGTTTGAAACCGGAGTCTAATGATAATGTCAAGTTTTCTCTTGTGCAAAACAAAGATGAGAAGAATGTGTATAGGGAACGTCTTTCAAAACTTCAAGAGAGAAAGATTGCTAAGCCTAGATTGATTGATTGGGATTTGCTTGCGGAGTATGAATGTGAGGATCAATTGAGGAGCATGATGACTATGATTTATGTGTATCCCGGTGATGGGGATAGGTTTGAAGATTATTCTTGGGAAAGAGCTATTAGTATACGTGAGGATGTTTACAAGGAATGGTGTTTGGAGTTCTTTTCTACATTTTACTTTGATAGGAAGGTGAATGATGTTCTTAGGGATGTTTGTATTTGGTTTAGATTGTGTGAGCGCGAACATGCTTTCTCTTTGCCAAATTTTGCAGTTGCCCTAGGTTTGTATGAGGAAAGAGAGGTTAATCATAGGTTGTTTGGACCACATTTAGTGAGCTTGGCTAGAGATCATGATCAATACACGGGTGTTGATGCTTATTGGAATAGAATTGGTGATCCAACTTGTCTTAGGAGGAATTCTTCTAGGATTAGGAATCCATTGATGAAGGTGTTACAAAAGTTGATTCTTTGGGATTGTTGCATAGGAGCGGTAGTCAAGACAAATGTAGTCAACCGGACCTATGGGTGATGAAGTTATTGGAGGAAGATAAGAATGGGAATGCGGCATGGATTATTGCCGAATATCTTTCTAAGAGAGCACCGGGAATTAATAAACAAAGTGATGTTTGTGGAGGTCATTATGTGACCGTTTTGGCTAAGAATCTTGGGTACTATAATGAGAATGAGTTGAGGAAGTGTCGAGTGAGGATGGAGAGTGAGATATCGGATGCTTTTAGTTTTGGAAAAGCATTGGATAGGAATAATAAGACTTTGGGACCTTGGACCGAACCAAGTGTGGGGGCGCAATCAGGAGCTTATACGGAGGCACCATCACAACCTCAAATGGGAAGTTTTCCTGGGAATACTCAAAGTGGTTTTGATTCGGGATGGGGTGATTGGAACCGAGAGTTGAATGCTATTGAGTGTAGGGAAGTTTGGAAATATTCAATGATGATGAGGAATAATTACAACTTTGATTATTCCATGCCAATGATCCAACACTTGGCACAAGTGCCAATTATGAGGTACCTCCCTATAACCCACCAAATGTTCCACCATACCCGTTACCATATTCTCCATATCCTGGACCATACCCCTACCCTTATCCTGGTTATTCACCATTTCCCGAGCCATACCCTCCATACGGTAGACTTCCCGAGTATGGTAGTTCAGGTGTCAATGTGGGTGGATCAAGTTTTAATCCTGGAGGATCGAGTTATGATGTTGGAGGTTCGTCATCAAGAGTTGGAAAGAAGAAGCGACGAGTGGTGGATGAAGACGATGATGAGGATGAAGATGAGAGCGAGGACGAGTTTGTTCATCCCAACAAGGATTATTGATGATGACGAGTGATCATCATAAGGTTTATGGTTTGTGTTAAAAACAATTATGTGTCGAATTATTTCTATTTCCACTACCTTTAACTATTTCTTTTAGGATTTATAACGTAACTTAATTTTCTACTTATTTCATTTATATATTTTTGTTTGTGTTTGTTTGGTTGTTTCATATATTTTGCAGTTTTCTTGCAGGGATTTTATTACGGAAGCATATAGTTGATCAACGTTTGGAGTCGATAAACTCATTTGCTTAATATGATCAAATATGCATATTGCGTATTTAACTCTGGTATTTTCTAAATTTTTCCATTTCCTTTACTTTGAAGTCATTTTTTTTTATTACATTGAGGACAATGCAAAAATTAAGTATGGGGGAGGGAAGAAAATAAAAAAATTGCATAATTTTTAATTTTTAATATATATATTTTTTTTAAATTTTCGTTTTTTTTTTAGAGTCGTGAACTTTAGTAACTAGAAGTAGTTCGCCCTTCATATTTTAATTAAAATAAGGTTGATTCAATGGTAAATAATAATGATATTTTTGGAGAATAAATTAAGTTTAAAGAGCAATTCGTCTCGGAATTGATAACATTTGCTAGCACAATTTTATACCCTTATTACTATAAATTGTGAGGATTAGTTTTTTTTTATGTGAATATTGTTTCTCATGCTATTTATATATTTCATTATGAGTGTGCCGGTGGTTGTGTTAATTCTAGAACTTGTACTTGTTATGCATTACGGTTAAATCATTTTCGAATGATAAGGATATATTTATATGATAAGAGGCAAACTTAGGATATAAAACCAAATGGCCATCCGTTTACAAAACAAATTTTTGCTAACCACATCGGTTAGTTATCCTCGTATTTGGAACCCATTTGTTAGCGTTTATCTTTAGCGCTAGATACCCCTAGTTAAACCCTTTGAGCCATCCTTTTCATTTTGTTAAATCCAGAAAAATACAAAAATATTTTACACTTTAAACCTTAGCCTAACCCTTGTCAAAGTCTAAACGGTGGGTTGCTAGTTGCTTGGTATGTTGGATTGTTTTTGATGTTTATGAGTTAGACACACTTTGTTATTTGTGTGTGCCATTCCAACAAAGATGAAGGTGCGCAACTTCTTATTTGTATTTTTGTGGTAATGCTTATGCGAAGTGTGGGGGAGATGCATTTAAAAAAAAAAAAGTCATCGCAACTATAAGGTGACAATTATAGCAAATGTGCTATATTATTATGAATAAAGAAAGTTATGTGATATGTTGTTAGCCAATGTGATAAGTATGAAGAATATTTTTATGGTGAATCGATGTATCGACATGTGAAAGTTCGAAGAGGAGAAAGATTGTAACTATTATCATTTATGGGATTTGTGGTTTGTTCGTGATTAGCAACAATGGGACTTAGACTTTGATTTTATTTTTCTTTAAAACCAATTTCATAAATATTCCCATGCCTTATCCTTACCTTTTTGACTTAGTGTAATTATTAAATAAGATATTTGCACGAAGGTTTTATTTACCCTTAGCCTAAACGTTACAACCTGAATAAAAGACCTCTTTGATGAATTATTTCATTGTTTTGATACTTGTACAAGCCTATGGTAAGAAACATAAATCATGACTGAGCAATGAGTGATCTATTAATCATGCCACATATTGAGTGATGAGTGAATTTCAAATTATCTTCGTAAGGTGCGTAGAATTATTATCAAGCTCTTTATTTACTTGTTTGAGTTCAAATAAGATATTTGCACTATTGCCATTGAAATCAAATTTCTTTTTATTAAGACTTGCTCGACGGCGAGCAGAGCTCAAGTGTGGGGGATTTGATAACGCTCAAAATTAACATGTTTTTAGTCGAGTTATTGTTTGTTTTATGCATGAAAATTGGTCATATTTGTATATATTTGTTACTTAATCGTGGAAAAGTGTTTATGCATGCAAATATAGCCAAAAGCAGGTAAAAATGATTAAAAGATGAAGAAATGAAGTGATCATGCACATTTGGAGAGTTTCAAGAATATCAAGAAAGAAAGAAACGACGCATGGACAAAAAGATTTGATAATGACAAGTCTTCTACACATATTTATCAAGGAAATATCAAGTTCTAATGAATAAAGTCATGCCACGAAGAAAGACAATGCATGCAACGTAAAACGACAAAGAAAAGACAAAAGAATAGTTTCCAGACAGTGTCCAACCGATCGGATGCAACCCGCATCCGATTCGGTTGGAGTGTTCTCAAGGAGTGCCATCCGATCGGATGGAGAGAAACCGATCGGATGGAGGTGACTGCTGTTACAAGTCTTGCATTTATGGACGAATTTACTCCCCATAATCATTTGTGGCTGATCATTTCTGCTTAAATAACTCAAGAGGGACATTTTTACTTGAAGGATAAGTGTTATTATGCTATATAATGACTACTTAGGGTCTAGATTACATGTACCACCAAATATCTAACTAAGTGTTACACCAAATATTTTTAGTTCATCTTATATTGCTTGAAAGTTTATTAAGTGTTGTGAAAAACGTCCAGAAAGTGTTGAGTTCGAGTCTCAAGCCTTGGTTCGAGTTTGGAGTTGTTTACTTACGTTAGTGAACAATTGGAGGAGTGTGGTTGCTATAATTCCACAAGTTTATTCATTGTAATTCTCAAGCTAGGTACACCTTAATACTTATAATGAACAATTGGTAGTTTGAGTTTAATGAAAGTTTTCTTATTTACTTGTGTTTTAATATGATTGTTATGGAGTAATTTGTGATATACTTGTGTGTATGATGTGATTGGTTACGGAGTATTCTTTTATGAAAAAGGTGATGCATGAAAACATATCTATTTTATGAGTTTGTTGAAGTAACATCTAATCTTGCTTAATTTGTTGGTAAAAACAATCTTTGGAAAAATAGGTCCGAAAGGAGTTTCAACTTGTTTTTATTCCAAAACATTAGTGCACGAATTAGTATGGAATATGATGCTTGACACCCATCTTATTTACTTGTTAAAATGGATTTGAGAAGATTTCATCACGAAAAAGGACCGAAAGGATTCGTAGGAATTCATAAGAAAGAATTGATTTTCAAAACAACCATGTGATTATAGAATTGTCATACTCATTTGATATGTCCAAAAGGAGTCATTTAGGTGATAGAATTCTTAGTGGTAGTTAAAACATGACATACATCATAGATTGTATAACTACTCATTTTTAGTTGCGCATCATAACAAGTTTTACACCAAACTTTATACTTAAATTGTCATGATACTCCTAATTACCAATCAAAGAATTATACACAAGTATATGCTTAGTTCTTATTGAGTTTCTTTTAAATTGATATTTACATAAATTTGGATTGACAACCCTTATCTAACAAACGTTTTTCTTATTACTAAAACTATCAAATCCCTTGGGACAACCTCGACTTACCCACCTTTACTACATCGGACGAGTATACTTGCTCGTATGTGCTAAATAAGTAATCGGATAAATCGTGTTTATAAATTTTAAAACTTGCACTAATAAAACGCACATCAACGACCCACTATCTTAGTTTTGGTGTTCACGGGTTTCTAGATGGGACAACTGCATGCTCTAGCACTAATGCCGCAGAGTGGAAAACGCTTGACTCTTTAGTCAAGGTTTGGATCTATGGAACCATCTCAACCTCTCTCTTACAAACCGTCCTTAAGAAAAACGTCTCATCTAGAGACGTGTGGAAGAGCCTTGAAGACCTCTTCCATGACAACAAGGAAGCCCGAGCCATGGAACTCCAAGAAGAGCTCCGCTCTATGGAGCTCGGTAACCTCTCCATTGCCGAATACTTCAAAAAGATCAAGGTCACTGCTGACCTTTTGGCAAATATCGATTCGGCTGTTGAAGACAAGAATCTTGTCATGTACGCGGTTAATGGACTCGATGATAGGTATGAACATGTGGCTAGCATAATTCGTCATAGTAAGCAGTCGTTGACTCTCCTTGAGACTCGCTCGATGCTCCTACTTGAGGAGTCTCGCATGAATCGAAAACAACACCGTAATGGATCTCGCGACACAACCTCATCATCTACTGTTCTCATGGCTACCAGTAACAACAACAACACGAAGAACAACAACAACAAACCAGTGTGTCGTAATTTTCAAAAAGGCATTTGTTACTTTGAATGGTGTCGGTATTTGCACGTAGATCCGAATGGGAATCGTCACAGTGGGACCACTCCCACTCGTGGATCGTCTCAGCAGTGGAGTAATATGGGGTCCAGAAATGTTGGTCGTTTGAACCCTAACTCTCATATGGGGTATCAACCAGATAGATGCATGCAACGTGGCAATGCACAGGCTGTTTACCATGGGAATAATATGAGGAATGGAAGTCAACAAATTGGTTCAAATCATAATGAAAATGGGTCCAGAGGCATTCTAGGTCCATTTCCTTCTACTGGGCATCAAGTTGCATTCGGTCCAACAGGGGTTCAAAGTCCAACAGGGGCTAACTGGGGTCCTCGGGTTGTTTATAGACCACTGGATGAGGCTACTACTCTCCTTCAATCGTTCAATGCTATGACTGTTCAAGACTACGGGGATTCAAGCTGGTATATGGATACCGGAGCTACATCTCATCTTGCTTCGGATGCAGGTAAACTTACATCCATTTCTAATACTAGCAATATTTCGTCTATATTTGTTGGTAACGGTCATTCAATACCCGTTACAACATCCGGCCATAGCATGTTGCCTTCACTCAATCGACCTTTACATTTACAAAACGTCCTAGTTACACCAAATATTATTAAAAACCTCATCTCAGTTCGACAATTTACACGTGATAATTTGTGTTCTATTGAGTTTGATCCTTTTGGTTTTTCTGTGAAGGATCTGTGGACCCGCCACCTGCTTCTCCGATGTAATAGCAACGGAGACCTATACCCCATCTTGCCTCCTACCTAGAGGTGGCAAAACGGGCGGGTCGGGCGGGCACGGGCACGGGCTAGAACGGGTACGGGCTAGAATGGGCATGGGCTAAACGGGCACGGGCCAAACGGGCACATGTTATACAAATCGCTTTATAGAAGACCAAAAATAACGAAATAAATTCATTAAACGTAATAGTTCATTTATATTTAAAAAATTAAACATATTATATATATAAGTTTTTCTTTAAAAACGATTATAATGTTCTCCAATTAAGAGAAAATATGTGCCCGTTAGTGCCCATTTGATTTTTCAATGGGCGAAATTATGCCCATTTCAGAAAAAGGATGAGGCTAAATGTGCCCAAGTCTTTTACAAAATAGTCAAAATTAGCCCATTTTTTTCATTTCGGGCACAAATTGCCACCTCTACTCCTACCTCATCACCTACTGCCCTTGTGTCCACCAATCAATCAACGTGGCATCAACATCTCGGTCACCCGGGAAATGAAGTGTTATGGTTTTTAGTTTCCAATAATTTGATTGATTGTAATAAAGCAAAGACTTCATCTCTTTGTCATGCATGCCAACTTGGCAAGCATGTTAGGTTGCCTTTTTCTATTTCTAATTCTCGTGTTGAGAACATGTTTGATATTATACACTTGGATCTTTGGACTTCCCCGATCCCGAGTGAAAGTGGTTTCAAATATTACGTACTTTTCCTAGATCACTATTCTCATTTTCTATGGGTTTATCCATTACGTAAGAAGAATGATATGTTTGATAAATTTATACAATTTCAAAAGTATGTGCATACACAATTTAAAACCGAGATAAAATCCTTTCAATGTGACCATGGTGGTGAATTTGACAATCACCACTTTCATATACTTTTCGACAACCATGGCTTTCAATTCAGGTTTTCATGCCCCAAAACCTCACAACAAAATGGCAAATCGGAGAGGATGATACGCACCATAAATAACATAATTCGTTCTCTCCTTTTTCAAGCAAACCTACCACCACAATATTGGGTCGAAGCTTTATTTATGGCCATTCACTTGCTTAACATTTTACCCTCAACCGCAATCAATAATGAAATTCCCTTCACTAAATTATTTAAGAAGAAGCCTACATACACACATCTCCGCACCTTTGGTTGTCTATGCTACCCACATCTTTACCCCTCTCACAAACTTGAACCACGTGCAACGCGTTGCATATTTCTTGGCTACCCATCACACCATCGTGGATATCGATGTCTAGACATTGATACACATAAAGATATTATTTCTAGACACGTAACCTTTGATGAAAACATTTTTCCCTTTGTCACTAATAATAAAACCAAAAACGCTTCATATCATTTTTTAGATACTGATGACAACCCTTCCCCTATGGCCATTAAATTATTAACTACACCTCCTAATACTACAACATCACCAACACATGTTACTCAGTCCGGTAATCAATTAAACCCCCATCACCTCATTCAATCCCTCGGTCCACTCTCACACTTCCCCTAGTCCACCAGTACATACTACCTAAACTCACTCACATTCTGTTACTAACTCACACGTGGCCCCACACCATCAACAAAATTCCACGAATATTAACCAAACCACACCAGCCCATCAACAAAATTCCACGATTATTAACCAAACCTCGCTAGCCCAACCACCTGATGCCCGGCCCAACCCAACTCTCTCACAACCTCAGCCGACCCAAAATACCTTTCAAAGTCACCCCATGGTCACACGCTTAAAAGTCGGTACCATCAAGCATAATCCCAAGTTCTCTATGCACGTTTCCAACATCTCACCCGTTCCTCGCTCTCATATACAAGCCCTTCAGAACCCCAATTGGTAACATGCTATGCAAGACGAACATAATGCTCTTATTAGTAATGGTACGTGGGTTCTTATTCCCCGACCGCAAAATGTAAATGTGGTTCATTCTATGTGGTTGTTTAAACATAAATTTCATGCAGATGGTTCACTAAGTCGGTATAAGGCTCTCCTTGTCACCAATGGTCGTAGTCAGCAACAGGGTATTGATTGTGATGAGACTTTTAGTCTGGTTGTCAAACTAGCTACTATTCGTACTGTACTCAGCTTGGCCGTCTCTCATGCATGGCCAATTCACCAGCTTGACGTGAAGAATGCATTTCTTCATGGCCATCTATCCGAGACAGTTTATATGCATCAACCACCAGGTTTTGTTGATTCTACTCATCCTGATTACGTATGTCTTCTCAAGAAATCACTTTATGGTCTCAAACAGGCACCGCGAGCATGGTTTCAACGATTTGCTAGTTTTGCAATTTGCGTTGGTTTTCGACATAGTCGAACAGATTCATCTCTTTTTATTTATCAGCAGGGGACTGGCACCGGTTATCTACTTCTATATGTGGACAAAATTATTCTTACAGCTTCTTCATCTTCTCTATTGCAGCAGATTATTTCATCATTACATTCAGAGTTCTCTATGACGGACCTCGGGCCACTTAATTACTTCCTTGGTATCTCTACTCAGCGTACATCATCTGGCCTATTTTTGTCACATGATAAATATGCAACCGATATACTTGAGTGGGCTCATATGCTTCACTGCAATTCATCTAAGACGCCTGTTGCCACCGACTCCAAACTTGGACCTGATAGTGACCCTATTGAAGACCCCACTTTGTTTCGCAGTCTTGCTGGTGCCTTGCAGTACTTGACATTTACCCGTCCGGATATTTCTTATGCGGTGCAACGGATATGTTTATTTATGCATGATCCACGGGAACCCCACTACGCTGCCTTGAAACGCATTTTGCGTTATATTCGCGGCACATTAGATCATGGTCTACAGTTATATCGGTCTCCTTCTACCCAGCTTATTGCCTATTCTGATGCCGATTGGGCCGGTTGTCCGACTACCAGACGATCTACTTCAGGTTATTGTGTTTTCCTTGGGGACAACCTCATTTCTTGGTCCTCCAAGCGACAACACGTTATCTCCCGCTCTAGTGCCGAAGCAGAGTACCGTGGTGTCGCCAATGTCATTGCCGAGACTGCATGGGTTCGGAACCTTCTTCGAGAGCTACTTGTTCCTATTCGCTCGGTGATGAGGCGAAAAATGATCCGTTTTTAGGGGGTCATTTAAGCCCGAATCCGACTTTATTTGATCAAATATTGCCCTAAATCGTTCCTTTTGTGATTTTAGGTGTTTGGAGAGTGAATTCTGGAAAAGAGGCTATTTTGGACGTTTTTGGAGCATAAAGTGAAGGAAACGACAAAGTACCAAAAATCCAAGCTGGAAATACAAGGTGACGGCGTCACGACTTGAGTCTTGACGGCGTCAGACAAGATGAATATTTTACCGTAGCTGGTGACGGCGTCAGATGGAGAGATGACGGCGTCAAAGTGGCCAAAATTAATTTACCGTAGGTGGTGATGGCGTCACTAAGGCCGTCACAATTGGATCTAGGGCGTCCGAGGAAGTGTATGGCGGCGAGTTGACGGCGTCAGATTTAACTCTTGACGCCGTCAGGTCGATTTTCCTATATATAGTTTTCTAGTTTTTTCATTAAAAAAGGAGAAGTTTGGTGAAACCCTAAAGACGATTTTGGTGCCTCTTTTACAGGTTTTTCAAGGGTTCCAAACCCTTGAGACCTTGCATTGTAATTGAGATAAGTATACTCTTAATTCAATCAATATGTCTATGTGTTGGTTGTTTATCTTTTGTTCTTATCTTAATTCTACTATGCTAGGCTAGATTTTCTTTGTGTTTGCTTAGATCTAATGAAACCTAGATGTTAATTATGTGTTGATTACTTGTCTATTCTTGTTCTTGGATGAATGATATTATATGTTAGGCTTAAGAAAACTGGCAGATCTCCAATGGTAACATGCTTGAACGTCTTAAGAAACATGAACCGAGGCGTACTAGGTCTTTATTGGTTGTATTTAATGCATGAGCCACTGTTTACAATCCCTATAGTTGTGCTGGGTCATGGTGTAGGAGGAGATAAGAGCTCATAGAGTTGGGGAGTTATGTATGCCACCCCACGAATGGTATTAAGGAATACAATCCGTCATCCATACAAGTATAACAAGTAATTGACATGTAAAAGATATCTAGGTTGTAATGAAGTCTAAGTAAACACAATTTCTCCACATACTGCTCACAACCTTAGTATAATTTAGTTTAATTTTATTTTTATTATTTTATTTTGATTGCATCTTAGTTTTGGGTTAGTTGATTAGCAACTAATTCCGCCCACTCCTTCAAAACCCGAGAATTTACTTGCTTTTATAAAAATACAAAAACACAAAAATAATCATCTTCCACCTCTAGAACTTTTAATTAGGTTTTCTAATCCTAGCGACACTATTCCTAAGCTGAACGATCAATCCCCCGGTACTTGTCACTATACTATACTACAACGATCAGGTACACTGCCTGGTGGGGGTTGTAAGCTTCTCGAGATCCCTCAAGAGGTAAAGCAAGGTGCGATTCCCACGCATCAAGTTTTTGGCGCCGCAGCCCGGGGAATAGTTATTGTCTAGGTTAGAATTTCTTTTTATTAGGTCTACTTGCTAGATTCCTTTCTAGTAAGATTTTATTTTTATTTTTTAGGTTTTCTTTAGTCTATCTTTTTCTTTGTGTGTTTGTTCGTAATTTCCATTGACTCTTCCGTTCACCATTATGGAGTACGCGAATCCACCATACCACCAACCACAAAGGCCATTCTACCCTATTGACATCTTGAATTTCAAACAATATCGAGATGAACCCATATATGATGCATGGACTCGTTTTAAAATTTTACTTCGAAAATTCCCTCATCATAGTTTCTCTTTATCATCCCTAACCGAAACCTTTTACTATCGTGTCAGCCAATGTGACCAAATGCGCATCGATGATTTTGCCAATGGGGGCCCTAAGGAATTAAATGATGAAGAAGCGTGGGATACCATAGAAAACTGTGCCCAATATTATTATAGAGTAGACAACCCAACAAACAACATCACAAATCAATCAAAAACAAGTTTGATGGAGCAAACAGGAAGTTTGTTGGGGGATGAATATACTCATGTTGAGATACCTAGTTGGATGGCACCTAATATCATAGTACAAAACAAACATATAGGTAATCTAGGTATAATGGAGGATGAGGTGGATAATCTAATCCCACAAAGTACCCCACAAGTCCTACCATCATTTGAGGCACATACACCGCCCGTGACTTACCCGGAAGAAGTAGAAGAGACTATAGGAACCCCAATTGAGGTAGAACCCTTGGACCAAGCACCACCAGAGGATATAGGTTAGAACACTTGTAGTGATAACCTTACTCCTAGTTCTAGGGAAGTTCCTAGTTTTGATGAACCGGAGCCTCAACCAAAACCATTACCTAATCTTCCATCCTTGGATGAAGATTTAGGAATTGAAATAGGTCCCGATCCACCCATCAAACCATGTAGTCCGGGTAGTTTTACGTTGAAGGTAGTAGACCCCAAGCCTTGTAGAGAAGAAGCCAACATAGGAGTGGAAAATGACCTTACATGCTTACATCACCCATTTATGATTGATCATAAGAAACATTATGGGTTTAAACCGGGTTTATTAGGTCAAGATGGATCCCCAACTAGTAATCTCTTGAAGTTGATTGAAAATGATCCCTTTCTAGGAGAAAATCTTAATCCACCCATTAACCCGATTGAATTAGGTAAGGTTATGATGATAGGAGCACAACTCTTTGAGCATATAATTCATCCACCACTCTTTCCTCACGTGGCATACTTCCACCAAGATGGTGTGTATCGCTACTACCACCCGCACTTAATCCTAAGTGTAGGGAAAACCTCACCTTTATCCGTGAAATAAGGGTAGAGTCAGGCTCGTGACTCGAACAAAAACAAGCGCTTCTTGGGAGGCAACCCATGTTTTGTGTGTTTTTATTTGTTTGTTTGTTTATTTGTTTGATTGTTATTTGCTTCCGTATGCATGTTTTATTTTTATTGTTGGTTGATCATGTTTCTCAATTAGAATGTGGAAATACTTTATTATGTTGTTTAGCCTAGTCTTAACTTCAACCTAAAGGTATTTTTGCAAAAGATAAGTGTAAGGGGAAACCCCAAATATGTTTTTTTTAAGAAACAAACCGATCATGATTCTCCACAATATTTAATGAACATGTATATTCGTAATTGTTAGAGTCAAATGCTTGTATTGAGTCATAATGAAGTTTTGCAGGATTTTCCAGGAAGTAGGACAAGATTTTTCCAGAAATTTTCCGGAAACTTAACATAAAGATTTCTGCAGGTCCACTCTGACGGCGTCAGGCATTTGCTCTTGACGGCGTCAGGAGTCAAAAATCTGGAAATTTTACCAGTTTTGTTTTTCTAACGGAGTCTTATGGTTTTTGTGATTTATTAAGTTTTATAATCTCCAGGAAATCTGCAAACTTCATTCCACAAGCATTATATCTTACTTTGTTTTCTAGGATTTAGAAACTTATATAGGATGCCGTCGATTTTACGCGAGGTTGCCTTGTCTACTTTTGTCAGGATCTACAGGTTATTTAAGACAAGAAGATGATTTATATTCTGGATGGGAAGCTTTGATTGTTCATTTTCTTGGAGGAAGATTTAACCTGGCCAACCTAAAATCCATACCGAGCGAATCAGGGGAGTATTTGATTTCATTCTTTTTACTTTTAACTTTTACTTTCTTTATTTGAACATTGGGGACAATGTTCATCCTAAGTGTAAGGGGAGGGTAAAAAGATGATACCTTACATATGCACTTTCGCTTGAGTTTGTTTTGTTTGATAGTAGATGAGTAATAAAACTATGAGAAATACTTGTTAGTGTAATTTTAGCGCCAAATTTAAATTTTTTTACAACATTTAGGAGTGAAACTTTAGCCATAGCAAGCGTCTCATGGATAGGAGGTTGTATGACTAGCACATAACCGTATATTCAGAAAAATTTTCCACCCAAAAATGTGAGGTTCGCCTTTAGATTTGATAGGAAAAGCATTTATTATTAGTGCTTATGAGTGTACCGGTAGCATTTAGATTCTAGAACTTGCGTTAGTGATGCATCCCGAGACCGCTAGTGAGACTACATTCGTGTGGTAGGATTTACTACATGATAAGAGGCATTAGGATCACCCTTGTGTTAAACTCGTATCATGATTACTTGACCATTTAAGTCATATTACTTGGCTAGTTAAGTCAACTAATTTTTCCCACACCCTTAGCGTTGTACTCATTTTTAGTACACGATACCCCTAGTACACCCCTCCGAGCCTATCTTTTCGTTTCTAACTTTAAGCATCTTACTTAAAGGAAGAATTTGTTACACCCCACTTAAATGTACACCCAAATCGCCTTAGCCTTCCGTGTATGCGCTCATTTTTAGTGCATTATTGTTATTTGTTAAACCCTAAGTTAACTTTCTAATTGATTACATGGTTGCTAAGTCGAGTCATATCCTTGTACATATTGTTTTGGGACGATTGGGACTCATGGGTAAGTACTTATTTTATGGAGTAATGGGGAAGAACATCATATTATTACCCCCATATGTACGTTCATCTTAAAAGTGCTCCAAGTGTTTTGATTTTCTTAATTCGAGTCATTAGATTAGTTAAATGTAAAGTATGTAAAAATTCAAGTGTAAGGGGATTGCTCATACCCCTATGATGTATTATTTTAGATGGTAGGGTAAGAGTGTATGCAAAAAAAAAAAAAAAAAAAAAAAAAATAGAAAAGAAAAAGAGAAAAACCATACGGACTACCATCCCGTTTTCATTCTATGTTCATTTTATGTTTTTGTTATTTTTCATTTATTAGCTTAAGTCGAGTCTAGTCTTGGCTTAGCAACGCCATCTTGTACATGTAATTAACCAAGATTGTTAACTCGCCACCAGTAAAATTCCCTTTATCCAACAAAACCGTTTAATTCATATCCCTACACCTAACGTTATAACCCTTTAAAAAGACCTCTTTGATAGTTTATCCTAGGTGCTTACGCCATGTGGTGGAGGTTTGATCCTTTCCCAAGCCTATGGTAATCTATTTTGCTATGACAGGTAGTGATAGATATCTTCCATTTCCATAATGTTATATTACTTTATTACACCCGAGAGATGTGAGTATCTAAACACTATTTGTGAGGTGCTTGTATATGACCTCCGTGCTTGTCTATTGGTCTTTAGTGGAACGATTATTTGTTGTAATTACTTTTATATTAGTGTTAAATGACCCCTAACTTGTCTTTTGAGTAGAATAAAAGCTCATTTGCTTGAGGACAAGCAAATCTCAAGTGTAAGGGTATATGATGAGGCGAAAAATGATCCGTTTTTAGGGGGTCATTTAAGCCCGAATCCGACTTTATTTGATCAAATATTGCCCTAAATCGTTCCTTTTGTGATTTTAGGTGTTTGGAGAGTGAATTCTGGAAAAGAGGCAATTTTGGACGTTTTTGGAGCATAAAGTGAAGGAAACGACAAAGTACCAAAAATCCAAGCTGGAAATACAAGGTGACGGCGTCACGACTTGAGTCTTGACGGCGTCAGACAAGATGAATATTTTACCGTAGCTGGTGACGGCGTCAGATGGAGAGATGACGGCGTCAAAGTGGCCAAAATTAATTTACCGTAGGTGGTGACGGCGTCACTAAGGCCGTCACAATTGGATCTAGGGCGTCCGAGGAAGTGTATGGCGGCGAGTTGACGGCGTCAGATTTAACTCTTGACGCCGTCAGGTCGATTTTCCTATATATAGTTTTCTAGTTTTTTCATTAAAAAATGAGAAGTTTGGTGAAACCCTAAAGACGATTTTGGTGCCTCTTTTACAGGTTTTTCAAGGGTTCCAAACCCTTGAGACCTTGCATTGTAATTGAGATAAGTATACTCTTAATTCAATCAATATGTCTATGTGTTGGTTGTTTATCTTTTGTTCTTATCTTAATTCTACTATGCTAGGCTAGATTTTCTTTGTGTTTGCTTAGATCTAATGAAACCTAGATGTTAATTATGTGTTGATTACTTGTCTATTCTTGTTCTTGGATGAATGATATTATATGTTAGGCTTAAGAAAACTGGCAGATCTCCAATGGTAACATGTTTGAACGTCTTAAGAAACATGAACCGAGGCGTACTAGGTCTTTATTGGTTGTATTTAATGCATGAGCCACTGTTTACAATCCCTATAGTTGTGCTGGGTCATGGTGTAGGAGGAGATAAGAGCTCATAGAGTTGGGGAGTTATGTATGCCACCCCACGAATGGTATTAAGGAATACAATCCGTCATCCATACAAGTATAACAAGTAATTGACATGTAAAAGATATCTAGGGAGTAATGAAGTCTAAGTAAACACAATTTCTCCACATACTGCTCACAACCTTAGTATAATTTAGTTTAATTTTATTTTTATTATTTTATTTTGATTGCATCTTAGTTTTGGGTTAGTTGATTAGCAACTAATTCCGCCCACTCCTTCAAAACCCGAGAATTTACTTGCTTTTATAAAAATACAAAAACACAAAAATAATCATCTTCCACCTCTAGAACTTTTAATTAGGTTTTCTAATCCTAGCGACACTATTCCTAAGCTGAACGATCAATCCCCCGGTACTTGTCACTATACTATACTACAACGATCAGGTACACTGCCTGGTGGGGGTTGTAAGCTTCTCGAGATCCCTCGAGAGGTAAAGCAAGGTGCGATTCCCACGCATCACTCGGCTACTCTTGTCTATTGTGACAATGTAAGTGTTGTTTACCTATCCTCGAACCCAGTTCAACATCAACGCACGAAGCACATCGAGATTGATATCCACTTTGTTCAGGACTTCGTTGCCACAGGACATGTGCGGGTTCTTCATGTACCCTCCCGATACCAGTATGCAGACATCTTCACCAAGGGTCTTCCATCTCCTTTATTTACTGAGTTTCGCTCCTGTTTGAGCGTCCGTCCTCCTCCCGCTCCAACTGAGGGGGAGTATTAGTCTATGTTGTATAACATATAGCCTATGTTGTATAACATATAGCCCTTGTTGTATCGTGTAAGGGCCTTAGCCCATTGTTAGATAACCCTAGCTGTGTACTTGTATATATATGTGTTTGATATCTAATGATAGGCATCAATTCAGTGCCTCTCTTCCATCTTTTACCTACCAATGCTCAAACTGCTGATATTCTAAGAAAGGCCTTAGCTACATATCCCTTTAATCATTGCATGTCCAAGTTAGGCACGTGTGATCCTTACACATTGCCTACTTGGGGGGGGGGGGGGGGGGGGGGGGGGGGGGGTATAATGGTATACATACCACAATCAATGTAGCAGTCAAGTAATCAAGAAAAGATTCAAGTGTGCAGTGTAATGAAGTGCATCAAGACAATGCAGAGCAATACATTTAACCACATTGTACAAGACACCAAAGCCACTTAAAGAAGATACAATTCTACTAGTGATAGTTATGTTACTATACTGTATATAGTAGTTTTGGATGTAGTTATGATTGTACGGAATTAGCTTAGCTTGTATAAAAGTAGAAAGCACTGTAACAGTATATATACTCTGTACTCAACTCATTCAATCTAATGAATCATTTTACACATTTCATTCCAATCCTATTCTCTCTCAATTCTGCAATAACCTTGAATCTCCTTTAATCCTTCTTTGAACCACGGGAACCTTAAGATAATGTTATCAATAGATCTGAAGCTTATTGTCTAATCTCTCGTTTCAGTTTTGTGAATTGCAACAACATAACATAACTCCAACTTTGTTAGATAATGACTTGAAAGAAGGGCTTGTGTGAGATGTACCTTCAAGAAACCGATTCATAAACCACCATACATCATACATGATCATATAAATATGTAAAATCTCGTATACAATGCCCTTTACCTTTAGCACTAGAGTAACATATCCATTTCAAGAATATCGTACTATATGAGATGCTTTAAGCCTAATCAAGAATAATAAAGTAAGAATAACTGAATAAATTTTTGGAAAAAATAAAAAGAATCTTACCCATTGAAGCTTTTATGATTTCAAGATGAGATAAGAATTGAGAAGTTTAAGTATTATGGTAAGAAATGCAAACTTAAATAGAAAAGATTAATGGAATTTGGTTTTTAAAAAGTGGGTACTTGAGTTCTTGTGGCTTTAAAATATAAAAATTGTTCCACTTATGCTCATAATCTTGAAGGTGGATGGGTCAATGATGGGCAGATGTAACAAAGGTCCCCCACCAATAACATTTCCATCATTTAACCACAAAAACAATGATACCCAATCCCGCTCAGCAGGTATTGGGGAGGTAGAATGTAGACCGATCATACCCTTACCCATGGGTAAACCCGAGGGTTAGGAGACCGCTTCCTAGAAGACCTCCGGATTTCCATCATTTTAACAAAGAAAATAATCTTTTGAAAGTAAAATTTTATGTACCCATTTCATTTCATACACCTGTAAGAGCAAATGAAATAGACTATGAAAAGTAAAACATCTTGAATTGATTAAAGATGTACTGCATGTTCTTAATAGCCTATAACGTAACAATTTGAGGGAGTATCATGTGACTCTCTTCAGGTACCAATATGATGATCTTTGTCTCTCATTTAAACAAAAAACTAAATTAGAAACAAGGCACTAAAACCATTATTAGTTTATTTCATTGTTACCAAAAAATTCAAATTGTTAGAGTACAAAGACTCTATAAATAGCACGAGTAACTTTTTTGTAGTTCAACGAATCCCACTTATAGACAGCATCATAGGCAAACCAATCTTTGCAGAACACGTAATTGTAAGATATGATGTTAGTGAAAGTTTCATGGGAACAAATTAGTGATTGCTGAATTTATGCTATAAGAACCAAACAAAGTTGTCATGTATTTGCTTTTTTTTAGTCCACTCTTTCAACATTTAGTGAAAAGTAGTGGCTGCAATTCTAATATGGCCACTCATATTACTTTAGGAAAGTGTTTGATAGAGGTGACTCATGAAAAGAGGGTATTCGGGATTGATTCTATTTCATATTGACTGCCACTCATGAGTAACTGTCACGCAATCGTTAAACAACCGTTGCGTGTGTGTTTTTCAACCGTTAAACAACCGGTGTGTGCGTTTTAGTGTGTTTTTCAATTGGTTACGCACAGGAAGATCAGTCCAGGAAGCTAGCTCAGGTTCTGGAAGCCCAAGTGTCATACGAGCAGAACCTAAAAAAGATTGTCTATAAGGAGGTTACTAAAGTGGTTGCTCAAGAAGTCGGGAAAGTTGTCGCTCAAGAAATGTCAAAAGCCACTCGTCAAATTCGGAAAGCAATTGGTAATCGGTAATAAGGTTTGATAGCGTTTTAGACGACGACATATATATCTTGGATCTTCATATGTATTATTATAATTATAGTTTAGTGAAAGTTATCGAAGTGTAACGTCTTAGACGACGACATATAATAATGTTGCTAAAAATAGCGACATAAATAGCGATTCAAAACTGAAATGTTGCTATAAACGGACAAAAATAGCCACTTAAACAGTGTCATATTACACCAAATGTGGCATAAATAGCGTCAGGGGTGGACCCATTGCGACACACATAGTAACCTGAACAGCGATAGGTGGCACAAACAGCGACTTAGTTAGATACACAAAGAGATGTGACGCTATTTTAAATAGCGACTTACGAAAGGAAGTCGCTAGAGTTGTCTCTATTTGTAGCGACTTACCTTAGATGTCACAAAATTTAGCCACTTCCTCGTAGCGACTTCCGGTGTCACGTAACTAAATGCGTCGCTGAGCCAAAATAAGTCGCTAAAACCGTCGCTAAAAACGTGACTAAATGGATGTTTTCTTGTAGTGGGTGGTAAGACCCAAATAAGTAAGTTGTGGTTAGTTATAATAAGGGGGTTGTAGATGGGGTTTGTCATGGTGACGTGGCACCCCATGGGACCCAAATGAGTAGTTTTGGCTACTCATGACACCAAGTGCTCTTACAAGCTTTCAAATTGTGTCTCTGTATCACACTTATCATAACTCTAAATGCTATCGAAATACTTATGACACGTCAACGATAATATCTGATAATAATTTATTTGATACCTTTTTAATGGGCCATTTAAGCCCAAAATCATATTTATATGATTAAATATTGCCTCAAATCGGTTTTTTTATTCTTTTTTTTTTTTTTTTTTTTTTTTTTTTTGCGTTTTAGATACTTCGGACGAGAAATCTGAAAATCGACACTTTTTGGACGTATTTGAACAAAAAAATAAAGAAAACGACAAAGTCATGAAAACCCGTCAGAAAAAGAAGGCTGACGGCGTCACAAGCTACAAGGTGACGCCGTCACTTGATGTATGATTTACACACGTCGCTTCAGAGATAATTCATAAAATAACACCTGACAGCGTCAGGTGTATTTTGGAGTAGGGAGTCATGTTTTAAGTCAACAAGAGACGACCCAGGTCTACTACTAAGGGACGGTGTCAAGAAGAAGGTGGCGGCGTCACAGTTTACTGAGTGACATCGTTAGAACTGCGACTTGCACAAGATGAAACCCTAATCATGGCGAGCTGACGGCGTCAGGATCCATAAGCTGACGCCGTCAGAGATGTAAAACTATATATATTTTCGTATGTTTTTCATTGTAAAGTGTGACAATCTTTTGTGATATCTTGGAGTAAGGTTTTAAGAACGATTTTCTCATCTTTTGTAAGGGTTCTACAGCGCTCAAAACACATGTTTTGTTAAAGATAAGTTATCATTTTATTCATTCAATATGTCTATGTTTTGTTTGATTACTTGTGTATCTTTTCTTTGCTTTAACATGCTAGCTTATGTTAATTAGTGTTTACTTAGATTTGATAAAACCTAGTTATTGAATATTGATTTGTTGTCTATTGTTTAGTGGATTGCTTCGCGTTAGGCTAAGAAAACTGACTGACCTCTTATATGTAACTAGCTTGAACGTCTTAGAAACGCAACCGTAGAGTGCACTATTGGTTTTCCTCGTTGTATTTATTGCATGAATTACGGCTTGTAGATCCTAGAAAACTTAATAGACTTTAAGTGTTTTAGGGGAGACTAATATTCATAGAGTTAGGGATTTCGGCACCTCCCCACGACCGATATTAAAGAATACAACGCTTCAACTAAAACAAGGACGTGACAATTCAACGAATCAATAGGAGTTAACTAGAGAGTAATTTTATCTAAGTGAACATGTTTTCCCCATCATAAGAAGTTCACAAATTTATTTTTCTTTGTTAATTAGTTTAATTAGATTTATTGTCAGTTTTATAAGTAGACTTGGGTTAGTTGACTAGCAACTAATTCCGCCCACTCTTTCAAAAACAGAGATTTTACTTGCATTCTAAGAAATATAAAAATACAAAAAGAAGCATCCCTCATCTCTAGACATAATTCGTCATACATCTTGACCTTTTCACAACTATTGCGAGACTATTCCTCTAGAGAACGATCAATCCCCCGAACTTGCCTATACTACACTACAACGGTTAAGTACACTGCCTAGAGGATTGTAAAACTTCATTTCGAGGTCTTACAAATCTCGCATCATTATCATAACGCAACTTCAACGTTAGTGAAAAGAAAATTTTACTTTGCATTATAAACTAAGAGTTAGGATTAAAGAAGAAGAAAAATTAAAATGAGAAAGCTGAGAAGAAATAACAACTACACATTTCAGATGCATCTATAAAATTAAATGTATCTCCTTTTAAAATTTTCTATCTTATTTGAAATGTGTGGCTAAAAATCATTCTATTTTTCTCATTTCTTCTCAACAGATCAATTCCTTATAAACCAAATACATATTAGTGTGAATGTATGAATGATTTTTGGATTGACGATTAAAGAAGTTTGGGTCTAAAACCGAATAATTGTGATGTTGATCAGGTTAGTGATTTGTTAACTATTGAAGGTGATGGTTGGAATCATGAGCTTCTGTATTCATTATTTCCGCATAATATTGCAAGCAAGATTGCATGTTGTTTTGTAAGCAAGTCAACGAATGATGTTCTCTATTGGCATAATAGTCCAGGAGGACGATTTTCATGCAAATCTGCTTATCTCTTGGCACTTGAAGCGGATGAAGACATGGTCCGCACTACTACTATCTCTGATAATTTGATTGATTTCTGGCGTGTGGTATGGAAAGCGAGAGTCCCAAGTAAGGTCAAATTATTTATATGGCGAGCCTGGAATAATTATGTGCCTACTATTGACAACCTACAATCTCGTGGGCTGAATCCAACATCTTCTTGTACTTATTGTGGTGAGACATCAGAAAATTTAGCACATGTCTTGTTGAAATGCTCGGTTGCAAAGGATGTATGGAACTGTTGTAATTTCGGCCGTTTTTATGAGACACAAGGGGCGGTCACATTTCAATATTTTTGTCAGGTAATTCTTGAGGATTGTCCAAATGAATGGGAGACATTCATGATGATATTGTGGGGATTGTGGATGAGAAGAAACAGACATTTTCATGGCCAGTTGAATGGTAGGGAGGGGAATGTGGAAGTTATAGCGAAATCGGTTTTATTAGACTATCATAAGGCAAATATGAAAGAAAATCTTAGCGGTAACAATTGGGTACATAATCATGCATGTATGTGGTTAAGGCCAAACGTCGAGCACATAAAAATTAGTTGTGACGATGTGTGGCAAAAAGAGTCCGGAAAGGCGGGTTTAGGCTTTGTAGCCCGTGACTACTAGGGTGAGGCCTTATTTTCAGGTGGTCGTTTATAATGTTATGCAAGTTCTCCCCCGGAAGCCGAAGCAAAAGTTGTTCATTGGGCTATGACAAGTGCAATCTGTAAGGGGTACTCTCACGTTATATTTGAGACAGACTCGTTGTGTCTAGTTAAGGCGCTTCATAATAAAGTCACCCTCCTACAAATTGCAAATCTATTTTCAGATATATTGTCCAAGTCAATGGCTTTCAATGTCTGTAATTGGTCTTTTGTTAAAAGGGAAGGAAATAGGGTAGCTCATAGTATAGCTTCTTTAGCGTTGAGTTGCCCTCATGAGTTTACGTTAGACGGTAGTGTTCCTAGCTGTGCAAATGTATTGATGTCTAAAGATGTCATCTTATCTAATATGGAATGATATCTTTTCTTTCCTTTAAAAAAAAAAAAAAAAAAAAAAAAAAAGAAAAAAAAAAAAACTATTGTCTCTCTTCTTTTAATATGTGAAACAGAAAGTGCAGAAAAAAATATAAATTTTTAATAAGTCAAAGTATTAAACTGTTAAAAAATATTAAATAGTAATCGATAAAAATAATTGTGTTGTACTATAAATAGGGCAACAAAAAGGGGGAGAGCAGAAAAAAAATATAAGTGCAGAAAAAAAATAATTGTGTTGTTAATAAATAGGGCAACAAAAAGGGGGAGAGCTTGTTGAAAATTACAAAACATGTGAGGTAAGGCGTTTGTATAACCCTTCGAATTAGTAACTACTGTAATACTTTTGGAAATTCAATTCTGGCGGCTGATATTTCCATTCTATTGGTCCAAGCGCGTCCGCGTCCCTGCCATGCAATATATACAACTTATATGTCACTCTTTTGTTAAAATATATACTCCGTATATATTGATACCTCCAAGATTTTTTTGATAAAAAATGGTCTTCTGCTTACCATTACCAAAGTTGACTATAAAATCTACGTGTAATGTTTGTATGTCTATCAATTGTTTTGCTGTAAAAGATAACGACGGATCTAAGAAAGCTACGCACAAGAAGGAAAGCCGTGACCCCTCAAAAAAAAGGTACATGGGGTTTCCTTATTGTCAACTAGGTGTTGCTCATTTAGCATCACGAGTTTGTTAGTAATCGCTAATGAGCCTGACATGTCTAACATATAAGGTTATGTAGGTTAGCCCATGCAGCTTACATGGAAGCTTTTATTTCTTTTTCCCATGTTTGGGTTTGCAACCAACAAAGTTTGGTTGTTTGTTTTGATGCATGGTAGGATCGATAGAGCACTGCAGGGGCGGAGCCACTTGTTCAGTAGCGGGGGCACGAACCTCTTGCGGATACCCAAAATACATATGATTTTTCTTTTAATTGGCAACAAATATGACAAGTGCCCTCAGGCAAATCATCCGAGTGCCCTCGATATTTTGAAGCTATTTAACAACCAACTGTGTCGAGAAACTGTTTTCTGTCTTTAGTTCATCGGAAAAAATGGAGTATAAAGGGGTGGGTTGGGATTTGGGAAGTGATAGTGTTTGTTGAATATGAGTGAAATACAGTAAAAGATACTTTATATATTTAAGTACTCTTTCTTTTTACTCTACTTTTATGTGGGTAAGAGGGGAAGAGGGGAAGGTGCAATTCGTTGTTTGGTGTTCGCCGTTCATACATGGCATCTTTTTTGCCTCGTCGAGCCTCTTCGCCACACCGCCCCCCCCCCCCCCCCCCCCCCCCCCCCCCCCCCGCCTCGCCGAGCCTTGCCATTTGGCAGCTCTTCGTCTGCACGGCGAGGTTAAATCCTGACATCTTCAACTGTTGGAGTGGGGCCCAAGTGAATATACACGGTTATATTTTGTTTAAATATAGCTGTTTGATGTTTTTTTTTTTTTTTTTTAATCAAAGTAGTAGCAGCAAAATAGTATAACAAATACTCTAAGAAAGAAGAAGGAAAGAGGTAACAAAAAAGATGATACAGGCACATGGCGGCTGAAAAAGATGAAATGAATAGGGTTTAGTTTATGGGCCAATTTACTTAAGGCTCATTTAGGAATTGTGGGCTAAGTTTAATCCAAACTAAAAAGATAGCTAGGGGTGTGTGTGCTGTGCGGTAAGTTTATAAATTGGGTTTCTTTTTTCTTTTTCTTTTTCTTTTTTTTTTTGTTTGTATGTTTTTAATATGTTGTAATGTATTTTTATTTTTAATGAAATGAATTTAGTTTATTTAAAAATTTGAATAAAAAAAAGGTTGTAAGTGGTGGGCCCCAAATGAGTAAGTTGAGGTTAGTTGTTGGTGAGGAGGGGGTTAGTTGTGAAGAGGATGTAAGGTGATGTGGCACCCGTGGGGCCCAAATGAAGAGCTAAACCTCTTCATTGCACCTTCCCCTCTAAGAGAGGTGGGAGTGGGTACGGTAAGGCACGGGGTGGGATCCCTCACGCACGGGAACACCGCCGCCGGCCCTCCCTTCACGCACGGCAAGCATCTGGTGACTCAAACTTTCACGCACGGGAAGCATGAAATTTTCGAACGTTGGATTCCTTTTTTGTGACCGTTGGGGGTTTATTTTCAATTGTTGCATCCTTTTTCAATTAAAAAAAATATGTATGTATGTATTTGCAGGCGGCTAGAGGAGTGGAGGAAGAAGACGCAATATATATATATATATATATATATATATATATATATATATATATATATATATATATATATATATATATATATATATATGTTTTATGGACTTATGGTTTTGTTGTTGGGCTATTCAATTGGGTTGAGAAACAAAATACATAAAAAAACATGGGTTACTGCATTTGTGTTCCTTCCTACATGTTCTAGTTTACTTGACTCTATAATGGAATTTTACTTTTTTTAATTTTAATGGAATTTAAAAAAGAAAAAGAAAAAAAATGAGTGAAGGGTGAGTAAAGTGTTGCCTCTAAAAATATGAGTGAGTGATGAAAAAAGTGGGAAATGATGTGGCGTAAGGGGATTGGTTAGGAGTGAGTGATGGGAGAGAGAGTGAGTGAACCACTCCCTCCCCCCTAAGAGTGTAGTTATATCCGTGTGAAATCTGTCGGTAATTACTTCCGGATTTCCTTACATAATGTCATTTTACTATTTGTTAGTATTATGTTTATACATTCACACATGACACGTAACTATATATGTACTCTTTTTTTTTTTAACTTATATATATGTACTTATATATATGCTCATCAACTTACATTTGCATAAGTGTCCATCATTGGACATAAACAAGTATGAATTTAGAAGTTTACAGCAACATACACGTTTAATTTGTTCTTGTCCAAAACTTTTCAAACAACTTTCTGATGAAAATAATATGTCGGGAATAGTATACGCCTTCAAAAACTCTATATACATGATTTTTTTTTTTCCCCCATAAGGCTTTTTCTGGCACTCCGAATGCAAAACCCTAATAGTGGTACCAGATGGGGACGGATACTAACTATGGTACTTGTTGGGATTAGGGACTAATGGACAATGTAGCACATGTGTACTAGTAGAGAGAAGAGACCTTTAATGTATGTGGTCAGCGTGTGCACCTTAACTCGAACGGGCACATACTTAGACGTGCTCGTTCGACCAATGAGTTGCTTCATATCATTTTCTTTGGTGTTAAGAGTTTTACGGTCATAAATATATAATTTAAGAGTAGTGGTTAGGAGATCTAAAAAATATGCATAAATTCATGCCTAAGCTTGCGTGGTATCATCCTGATGGTTGCAGTTAAGGGACCCACTTTTTCACAAATCAAGCTCATGTCACACATGTTTAGGCATATAATTTAGGTTTCCCAATTATTTTTCATAATTTAATTAGCTGAGCTAATCTAGAGGTCACTTCTTTGTTTGTGTGCCTGTATATGTTTGTTTTATTATTGTTAATATACGTGCTTAGTCGCTAATTATGAATGTAACCATTTAATATGACAAACATATTGGAAGTAGTATTTTGAAGTTGATGAGTCGGTTATCGGTCAAACGCTTATTTCAATCATCTATATTTTTTTCATTAGGATTTTACAATTATAAAACTTTCAGCTAGCTAAGGTTCCTTTGTTTGTTTGTGTCATTGCTTAATCTTAAATTCGTTTTTATGATCAGGTTTAGCTTTTTAACTGTTATCCTTCATGTAGGAATGAGCACGCGGCAAAAAATGACCCCAAAGACGAAAAACACAATCGCAATAAGCCCGCAGAGAGAGGGGCAAAAAATGACCCCAAAGACGAAAAACGCAATCGCAATAAGCCCGCAGAGAGAGGGACAAAAAATGACCCCAAAGACGAAAAACAAAATCGCAATAAGCCCGCAGAGAGAGGGGCAAAAAATGGCCCCAAAGACGAAAAACGAAATCGCAATAAGCCCGCAGAGAGAGGGGCAAAAAATGACCCCAAAGACGAAAAACGCAATCGCAATAAGCCCGCAGAGCGGGGCAAAAAATGACCCCAAAGACGAAAAACACAATCGCAACAAGCCGCAAGAGAAGAATAGACAATCGCAAGAAGTCCCCCTAGAAGAATAGTCGGGAAGCTAAAAAACATAAGGTGCGTCTAGTTGTAGATTTTTTTATTTTTTAATTTTTTTTTTTTAATTTTCAGTTTCGATTTTTAAGGAAAGGGGGCCGTTAATGCGTAGTTTAGATGATATTTTTTAGAAAATTAAAAAGTGCAAGAGAGTGTAGAAAATGGAAAAAAAAATATAGGAAAGAGTAAAAAACTCTTTTCAAAGTTCTAGTTAAATTTTGAGAAATGATATTTTCATTTTTTAGAAAAACATTTCAAAATTTTGTTATTAAATGGATTCTCAGTTTTTAGTTTTTTTAATGAAAAATGGGGTATTTTTCACTAACTACACACACCATAAAGGTTTGAATTTCGTTGATCTAGAATGTGTTTGGAATTGTTTATTTTCTAAAAAATTGCTTACGCATAGGCTTTTTTGATTGTCAAATAAGCACTGTTATTACCTTACGCTTGAATCCGCTTAAAAATAAGCACATGAACACGCCTATAAATGTAAACCTTTTGTACAAATATATATAAGTTCATGGAACTTGACATATCTATACCTTGATGTACTAGTTTCATACAAAAATAATAAGATATTTTCAGAAAATCGGAAGTGAAATTAATTTTTTAGTAAACTGCAAAATATATCTTCATGGTTTGCAAATTTCCATAATTTACATCGGTGTCAGAAATGTTGGGTTGTCTACATCTCTTTGTTAGTTATAGCCAAACAATTTACATCTTTTCATTAGTAAAAGTCAAACAATTTACATCGTAGGGACTGAAGATGCAAAAAAAATTTCCCGTTATCTACTAACGTAGGTTTAACATGTGGGGTATTTTCTTCATTTTGTTAGTCCAAGCTACTTCCATCCCTTTTTACTTGTTTACTCCACATATTGACTTCATTAATAACCTCTTAAAATCCGCTAATAGAACAAATTTTGGATTGAACATAATCACGGTTTGTTTAATTGGGGGATTTTTGGAGGTTAATAATGAAGTGAGAAAATTGAGTAGATAAGTTTTTTAATATGAATTACGGAATTAAGAAATAACTTTTAGGTTTACATAGAGGTGGAAGGAAAACGTGCAACAAGCTGCGCCGCTAGCCCTTTTTGGATTGCAAAACTTATTCTTTTGAAAACTACATCTGTGGATCTAAGTGTCATAACATTACTATGCATAACACGTTTGAATATGTTGAGGAACTCCACCGCCTCAGGTGCAAGGAAACAAAAAGTATCAAACGCGAAAGGAATAAAAACGTGTTGATTTTTAGTGCACGCTTTCTCGTGTTTTGCCACTTTGTACGAGGCGGCTTTTAAAGCAGTCTGTCTTACTGTAAAACCCCGGCTACTCAAACCCATGAAAGGAAAAACCCCGATTAGATCCACACACGCATGTTTCCCTCCAACCCATTCAAACAATTAAACGTCTGTCGGTTTGAGTGTGGATCTTCCATCCAAAGGGTCAGTCAAAAAGTTCACAGGTGCTTCTTTCTTGATGGAGATCCCAACACGCTTACAAATGTCAAAAAGGACATCCCTAACCATAACGTTCTGTACTTGAAGTTCGGGAGCTCTTTGCAGTGAACCGCATGTTCCCCAAAGGAATTCAAACATGCCTTGCAACAAACTGGACATATCTCATCAACCCGAAATAAAGGAATCATAAGGCGATACTTAAGAATAGTACGATATTCCACCGGTGACATATGTTGACCTAGTCCGTATATGGGGATAGCTAGTAGAAAATCCTGGGCATGTGGAGCCCGTAGACACTCAAAAACTGCTTTCTGTCTCACAGTCATGTCAAAGTAAACTTCCATATCCTTGACCAATTCATTAAAAAGTGCACTCGCCAATGTTTGTTGAGGTTTTGAGGTGGCGGTGTCCTTATTAGTAAAACCATTAAAATCAAAGCTTGGAATCGTATCACGAAGATAAGCCAAAGCACAAACATAGTCATCATCCATGCCACATATGCCATTGTCCCATAATGTAGCACCCAAGATTGAGCCCGCGAGGCCACAAAAGCATAAAGGGGATGGTGGTAGCTTGGATACTCAAAAATTACTTGTCATGTGTTTTGCAGTTTATTAAGTCGAAATTTTCTAAAGTCAGATTATACATCCTTTGAATTCGATGTAGCATATGCCTTACACATCCTTCTCTGATAAACTGTGAAAATCAAAATGTAGGTTTTAGAATGTTCTTGTGAAATAGAAATGCTTAGAAAATTGGAAATGGAAATATAACATTTCTTAAGTTGAAATTATCTGTAGTAAAGTTATACGCCCTTTTGAAATTATTCAGTATATATTATGCATTACACATACTTTTTGGACGACAGATTGTAAGAATATAAATGTATGTTTTGTCATCAAGAGTTCATCTTGTAAATTGTGATATTCCCATAATTTCAGGGTGAATGATTTGTTGGCGATTAGTCGAGGCCTGCCTAGAAACCAGGCAGCAGTGTTTGTGGTCATGTTGGGGTTAAGCACCGTATATAAGAAAGGTTTTCAGTTATATGTGGTTATCGAAAAATTTATGCCGATATTATAATTTGGCTTGTTTCTTTTGCTTTGGTCACAAACTAAATTTTAAATCTTGTATCATGCTCATGCTTTTGTGTTAACCGTGTGGATACTATCTTATCATACATGCTTGGTTGAGTTCTCAAGTGTTTATTAGATTCGGAGTTGATGTGATAACTTTTTGCCACGAGTGAAAAGATTTTTCTTCCAATCTGATTCGGGCAATGAAGTATCATAATAAGGATGCTTGTTTGTTTGTTTGTTGTTTACGGTGGTGACCAACTAGATACTAATGCAAGGTTAATAAAGGTTCAAAAGATCATATGAAGAGGGAACATAGGTTGAGAATGGGGTTGATTGATGACAAGGTTTAAGTACATCGACCGGTTGGAATGATCTTTTGTGTGAGCAGGTAATAGGTTAAGATTGGGTTGTTTGCTTTGGAGTTAATGAGTTGATCTTTCACTGGATCACTAATGATGGTCTAATCTTCAGGTATGCCCCCTTCTAAAGGTTATTCTCGTCATTTGTTTTCCTGGCGGCTTTAGCATGTCCCTCATATCACACTCAGATTTACAGTTACTGGTTTGGCCATTTTGAATTCATAGAGTTGGTTACGGTTTAAATGAGTTTGATTTGAGCACGATAGTTGTATTGGTTTAGCACGTCCATATTTTTATTGGTTCTTGTTTGATTTGATTTGATTTTTTTAATTTTTAAAATTTTTTTGTTGAAACACCTTACAATAACATATTCGTGGATTCTTAAACGAAACAATTCAAGACCGACTTCCATGAAGCAAAATATAACTTGAATTAACTCAATTTTACATAAATGGGTTGAAGTTCAGTCGTAATTTCTCAACAATCTCAACTCGTGTGACATCAACCAAGGTCGTGCGGTCATGCTCATTAACATTGTAGTAGCGCTGAAAACCACAACAAGCGACGTATTATCAGGTGATGTTCACTAGATACATGTCAAAACTATAAAGTTTCAGAATTGATATTTCCGTACAAGAGCAAATATACACAAAGGCGCACATATATTGAAAAAACGACAAATAGAAAATGTATAAAAATTATTAGATACATAACAGAGTTTTCCAAATAGCTACAAAGATACGAGTTGCTAAAACTTCACATATATCACATAGCGAAATCAATCTTGGTCGTCACCACTACTAGTATATCATCGAATCGCCATTACAGGGACTTCATCGGTGGATTCTAACCCGACCCAGTTTATCAAAGAGAACAAGAACTCCCTAAAGCTGACCTTACCATCCTTGTTCCAATCCATTTCTTCTGCATTCACATACACACACAAAATCAACATACAAGATGGTAACTTTTTGTTACTTAGATTCGCGAAAACAATTTGTAGTGAGGCTAAGTAGATTTACTAAAACGTGTCTTGGTGATATGTGTCGGTGATTTCTCCATTGGGAAGTCTTCATTCATTGCCTTCATCATGTCCTTCTTGTTCAGCTTTCCATCACCATTTTTATCAAGAAACAAGAAAGCTTCTATGATGGTATCAAATGTTGCTTTGAGCTCGGGTGACCCCACTGTCGAAGTCTGAAACAATATTCTCTTTTAGTCTGATTTTATAGACAATTATATCAAACCGGGTAATATTTGGACGGGTACTATGTTGTCGAAAACTTAATTTTTTTATAAATACACTATCTAGTAGGCTAGTCCTAATATGCATATAAAAAAATTGAACAACTTTCGACACGTTTGACCCATTGTAGATAACACATGATAAAAATCGACCCACTCTTAAGTAAATGGGTTGAAATCGTCATCTTTAGTTATCATGAAACCAAATATTACTATAAACGAGAAGATGGTCATTTACCACATGAGATGATGAGGAAGGACCGTCTAAGAGATAAATGAGACATAAAAGAACAATAAACTCGTTAAATTGTATCCCGTTGCTCCCATCCACATCACAAGACTCGAAAAGATCTCTAAGCTCCTTCTCCGTACAATGAAATTCCAGCTTCTGTAAGCATCTCTTTAGCTCCTCGTTATCAATGGTTCCATTTGAATCTTCATCTGCAGAATAGCAAGGAGCTTTAAACCAAACGGAAGAAGGCAAGAATAAAGATAAAAATATTAATCTTTTTAAAATAGTTAGACTTACCGTATAGTTCAAAAACACCTTGAATCTCCTTTAATCCTTCTTTGAAGCGTGGGAACCTTAAGATAATGCTATCAATAGATCTGAAACTGGTTTGACCATGTATGCTGTTCTGTTTGACCTCCATCATTTTTCTTTCGAGCTTATTGTCTAATCTCTCGTATCGGTTTTGTGAATTGCAACAACATAACATAACTCCAACTTTGTTGGATAAAGACTTGAAAGAAGGGCTTGTGTGAGATGTACCTTCAAGAAACCGATTCATAAACCACCATACATCATACATGATCATATATAAGTATGCAAAATTTCGTATACAATGCCCTTTAACTTTAGCACTAGAGTAACATATCCATTTCGGATTTTTTTTTTTTTTTTTTTTTTTTTTTTTTTTTTTTTTTGAATAAAAGCTAACAAAGTAAGTAGCATGTTTTTGAACTCAAATCTGCTAGAACAACAGTTACAGCCTACAGTTATGAAAAATATGAAAATAAACAAGAAAGTTGTAAAACTGAATAGATAAGTTTCTTAGGGGGTGTTTGGATTAGCTTATTTTTGGGGCTTATGAGCTTATTTGAATTTGGAAAAGCTCTTAAGTTTGTTTTTTTCGGGCTTATGAGATTATGAAGTTGAGCTTATGGACTTAAATAAGTCCATATGGACTTATTTGAATGGTTAAGCTGACAAGCCGAAAAATGAGCTTTTTCATATTCAAATAAGCTCATAAATCCCAAAAAAAAACCAAAAAAAAAAAAAAAAAAAAAAACAACTAATCCAAACATCCCCTCAGGCTTTCTTTACAACTTAAATAGGATATCATATATGATATATGAGAGCTTTAAGCCTAATCAAGAATAATAAAGTAAGAATAACTGAATAAATTTTTGGAAGAAATAATAAGAATATTACCCATTGAAGCTTTTATGATTTCAAGATGAGATAAGAAATGATAAATTTTGGTATTATGGTAAGAAATGCAAACTTAAATAGAAAAGAATGATGAAATTTGGTTTTTAAAAAGTAAAATGACAATGGTAGTACTTGAGTTCTTGTGGCTTTAAAATATAGAAATCATAATCTTGAAGGTGGATGGGTCAATGATGGGCAGATGTAACAAAAGTTCCCCCACCAATAACATTTCCATCATTTAACCACAACAACAAAGATACCGAATCCCGCAAGAGCTGGGTATGGGTGGTATGGGTGAGGTATAATGTAGACAGATCATACCCTTACCCTTGGGTAAACCCGAGAGTTAGGAGACTGCTTTCTGGAAGACCTCCGGATTTCCATCATTTAACCAAAGAAAATAATCTTTAGAAGTAAAATTTTATGCACCCATACACCTGTAAGAGCAAGTGAAATAGACTACGAAAAGTAAAACATCTTGAATTGATTAAAGATAGTATTTGCAAGGTTACAGATGGTTAAGAACTATCGATTCAATAGAACAAAACCAGACCCGCAAAATGAATTCAAAGAAGAATACATTTCTGAGATAGAAAGATGCATCAAACTATCCGGACATCATCCATTCTGCTTGTGGCAGTGAGTCTCCGCCGTTGCTGAACATAGCTCGGTGTCTTTTCTTCATGCCCATGGGTGAAACGGGGTTGCTGTTTGATGTCAAGCAGCTGTCAATGCTGGGTGCGATTCCGTTTTCAAGATAAGCTGCGACGTCAGGAAGTGACGGGATTGGGATAACAGATGGCGGACAGTCATTTGCTACCTTGATTGCGAGTTCCGAGAGCTCCTCTCTAGCTGCATCTAGACCAGCGGTTGCAACTGCTTGATCGTTTAGAGCTTTGCATGCTTTTTCCAAGATTGATTGAAGGTACTTTCCTTGTGCTTCTATTCGAAGCTGGAGACGACGTTGAACCTGAAAATAGTTGGTAGGTTTAAAGACAGAATTTTGATCAAACATGTGAAAACTTTACAGCAAAAAAAGAAAAGAAAATGGTATTCTTTTGCTAAAACTTTTCAAATTGAGTAGAGCCATCTCAAGTTAGGATAGAGAAAAAAAAGAATGTAATGATTATTTTGTTTTCGAGTTTGAAAAAAGGAAAAAGAATAAAGTGATGTGTTTTATTTATTGTTCGTGTCACTGATATGTACAAGAAAAAAGGGAGCTATCATGTTTACAAATACAGCCATCCTGTGAAAGGGTAATTATGTCATTTAGCATACCGTACAAAAATGTTAAATCTGAAAAAAGAGGTATAGGAGTCAAAACAGATAACTTTGTACTGATCGGGTTGACCCGAAACATTCTCTTATCAATTTATATAAGCAATTTGTGCGTTAAATATTATTACAAAAATTATATTCTACAACAAGAATCTATAGTTTTTTTAATAAAGCAATTTAGACCCATTCATTATTTCTCTGAATTTAAATATAGAATTTCGGCCACTTTCAACCTGCCTGACCCGTTCAGCCCAGTTAGACCCGTTCATAGGTAAATAGGTCATAGTCACCAACCAACTTTCATTATTTTATCAATTAAATCCGTTAACTTTATATTTGGGGTCTGCAATCCGTGAACCTTTTTTTCTGCTGACGGAAAATATATGAAAAAAGTTAAGAGTTATACAGCCAATAAGTTGAAAGTTTTCCGTTTGACCATATTATCCGTAGCTAAAAATACTAACTTTATACATCTTCAAAAAAAAAAATTTTTTTTGCTACTATTTGGTAATCACGTTTTACACTATAATTGCCAAACTAGCCAGTTTCAAAAACTTTACGTGACGTAAAGAAGTATAGTTATCAAATTGGACCTTTTTAAAAAGTATGCACCTATTTTATGGAAAATCCCCAAAAATATCGAAAAACCCAAACTTGGTGTGTTGGAGAGCTAATAAATGCTAAACATCGGAATTGGTGAGGTCATTACCATCTTTGGAATTTTCTGTGAACTCTTTGCAAGATTGCTTTCCTAGCCGATATTTCTACAAGAATATACACAACATGAGAAAAAATCGAGAGTTATTCATGAAAATAGACTTTAATGCATGTACCTATGGATGTTTGGATGTGCCTTTTAAAAGTAATGATTTGAAAAGTGACAACTGCACACCACATTTATTATAGTTACAGATTCTGTGGTTCTGATAATTTATTCGCATGACCACTTTCAATTGCACGCCCAAACATGTCTACGGTGATTGGAAGATGGTGAAATTAACTAACCTGAAGATGTGACTTCAAATGATAAAGGGTAAGGCCTTTTACGCCCATAGTCCTCATAATTGTCTTAGGAGTTGCTTCTGCAAAAGTGTAAGATATATGATATTTTGAATTATTGATTGCGTTGACTACGTAAAATTTACATGTGTATCTGATATACTACAAAAGCTACAAAAATTCTTTATACCGCCATACCCAATAGAGAACAAATTATTAACGCAAGATACTAGAGAATTCCTGTTAATAATTTCCTTAGGGCCGGGTTCTATCAATATATGTAACATAACGGCATCATTAAAATAAAAGTTGAAATTCTTTCATGTAAATCAAATCTAAGCAAGTATGGCCAGTTACTATAAAACCGCGGGGTACTCCTTCAGCATCTACCATACCAAACATGTACCTAGCAATCAGGGAAAAGGATCAAGTGATCTGATCAACTAAAGAATGAAACAGTCAGAACTTACGATTTAACTATATTCATCCCTAACCTGTTTACCACATTTTGAGCACTGATTGTTTTAAAATGCAGACACGAGAACTTTCATAATAGAAGAAAGCATGTTTCTTTTACAGTAATGCTGCTTGAAAATGTTACATAAACACATCGGAAAATCTTATTATGTTTATGTTTTTGGTGGAAGATCAATAAAAGTTTTGATAATTTTGTGTCTCTTCATTTCTACATTCTGTGTTTAAGATGTGATAAAGAGTAAAGGATGAAATTTAGTTAGTCTTTTCTGAGTTTCTTGGTTTCATTATTTAGCTTTATCACACCATCATAGATGGGTATGGGAAATGCCCATTTTCATGGGTTTCATACCCATTTTCAAAAACCAAACCCATAAACCAAACAACTATGTTGGGAATGAAAGCATTCCTTCATTCTCATATCTTCAAACCAAACGGCCCCTATTAATGTCTATGTACACATAATAAGTTAATAACTAAACACACATATAAGATTACCTTAGTTTTGAAAATGTAGGAGCGGGACAAGCATCATCAGGGTTAACAGAGTGATGCATAAGTACCTTCCTTAAACATGAACATATAGCACATGCTCTTTACCGGCAATAGCTACATTCCATGAATGCTAGGCTAAAAAAGCTGACTCCACAAGAGCTTAGTGATTCTGAAAAACGTAACTTCTATATATTTTTTTGCAGCACATTGCCATACAACCTTATTCAACAACCATTCATCTGATAAATATAAGACTGTTTCCATTTCACCAGCATTCCTTAAATACTCGACTACACTCTTTACATATGGAGCTTTTAGTCGGATACTTTTCTGAGCCATTAACTTAGCAAGCTTTGAAGCTTCCAACAAATGGCTTTTGGTACAAAGACCATCCAACATAATAGAAAAAATATCTGAATCAATAGTAGTTGCAAACTCCAACTTATCAATTTCATTATACAGCAGAAAAGCATCTGGTACTAGTTTTTTCTTCAAACACAACCCTTTTAACAACTCGCTACACGCCACCCCATCTGGCTTCAAACCACCAACCAACGCATCTATCAATCAACTTATAAGCTTCATCCACTTTATCTTCCCTACAAAGGCCATTCACAAAGGTACTAACCGTAACCTTATTTGGTGCACAACCACACGCTTCCATCCGATCCAAAATGGTCAACGCCTCCATTGACCTACCACTTTCACAAAAACTACGAATTAGAGACGTATATGCAGGGGCGGAGCCATGTGTATTGTAGCGGGGGCCGTCGCCCCCAACAAAGTTCTTGCGGACACACAAATCATGTAGGAAAAAAAGTCAAATTAGTTGAAATACGATGTTGTGCCCTCATGAAAATAACGCGAATGCCCTCAACACTTTTTCAGGTTTCCAAAAATGATATTGTTTTTCAATGAAACTATTATTTTCCGGTAGTTTGGTTCATCGGAAATTTTTGGAGAAGAAGAGATATATGTGTAAGTGGAAGAGTACTTGGCTAGTGGGGTTAGTGGGGTGCGTGATTGGGTATTTGGGTAATGCAAAGCGACAAAAACTTTCAATCAATAGTACTCCTATTAATCACTTATAATACTGTAGTTAATATAATATGAAATATATTTAATACTAACAGTTTGTGTACTCTTTAGTTTTTATCTCTCATGTGTCTTTCATGGAAAATGATAAAATTTTGTATCATGTTGTTTTTAATATGATGTGTTAAAGTGTATAGTGTTAAATGTAATAATATAAGAATTCAGGTTTTCACAATTAATAAAATTTGTTTTGTGTAAATTTTCGTAAGTATTTAAAAGGAAAATAATTAAAATTACGAATCAAAAGCTATTTTCTAAACATGTACGCCTATACTAAGTGATATCTACATGAAAAAAGACTTTTAATGTCGTTAATCAAACCCGACCCGATTCGTTTAAGTTACACTAAAAACTATTTTATCGCCAATGCCCCCTGTAATCATAATTTCTGGCTCCGCCACTGCGTATATGTAACAACAGTTGGAGCACAAACTCCACCTTCGTTTTCCATTTCCTCTAATAATTCCAAACCTTTTTCCAAGAAGAGCCGTATACGCAACAGCATTTAGCGAACACCCTTTTCCATTGATAACCTTAAACAACTTACTCGCATCTTCAATCCTACCCAAATCACAAAAACCTTTAACCAAAGTAACAAATGTCACCATATCCGGATAAACACCTTCCAACCCCATCTCCTCCATCAACCTTAACCCCTCATCCACCCGACCCTTTTCGCAAAGCATCCTAATAACACTATTAAAAACAATCGTATCCGGCCTACAACCAAACTCTCACCCATCTTCCTCAACACCCATAAACCCTCATCAACAAGCTTACCCTCTCTACATAACCCCAAAACAACCTTAAAACTTTTAACGCCAACAACACATTTCTCAACCTTATACGCCTCGATAACATCCTTAATCAAGTTAGGATTTTTATTAATCTTAAACATCTTACAAGCAACATTATACATGTAAGTACTATGCCTATAATCTTTTTGAATCCCAGCCCATATAAAGAACCTTAAACCCATAAAAACAGAATCTTGGTTTCTTGAAAAATGACATCTTTTTATAATTTCTTGTACGGATGATGAATCTAAGCTTGACCCAACATTTGTTAAGATTTGTTCTATGTTTTTTGGGTTGCTTTTTTGTAAGTGAGTCCAGTATTTTTCAACTAGGGGTGTTTGGGTTAGTGTTGTATATAGGTGTTTGGATATGAGTGTAGATGTTATTAATCGAGAGATAAAATTAAATGACATTGAGTTTGGGGTTTTGATTTACCTTTGTATGATGGTGGGTGGTGGTGGTCAACGACGGTGTACCGGCGGCCGGAGATTAGGTCCGGCGAGAATAAGGAGGATGATGGGTTTTGCGTATGTGTTGTGTTTTGAATATAGAGTAAATTACACCGTTGGTCCCTAAACTTATGCCGGATTTCATACGACATCCAAAAACGCTAATCGTTGCTTTTTTTATCCACGATCAAGATAATATTACGCCGTGAGTCCAAAAATCTAACGCTCGTTAGTTTTGCCAGCTATCTCGGTCCTCACGTGCGGGTCACATGAGGGCAGTTTGGTCAGATCATTTTTTGGTACTTATTTGACACACCACCTCTTTTTGTTAGCTTAATGTTCACTATCTCCTTTTCCACACATGTACATGCTTTTACATATTCGATACATCTTGTACACATCTTGATTGCATGCAAGCGTATTCCACAATCTTTTATTTTCTCTCAAATATTTCTATCACTCCCTCTCTCTACTCCTACTCAACTTTACTTATTTCTGCCCCAAAAGCTTAAGAAAAAAAATGGTACAAGTGCTGGTGTAGACAAACCGTTGTAATTCGCACATCATGGACCAATCGAAATCCAGGACGTAGGTTCTATGGTTGTTGTGACTTTATTGACTGGTACGATCCGCCAATGTGTGCAAGATCACTTGCAATCATCCCCGGTCTATTAAGGTCAAGGAATGCTATCCAAGCTGCACTAGAGGAAACAAGACGTGAAGCTGCTAAAATGAAGAAATACTTTATACTAAGCTTTTTTTTTCACACCTTTCAAATGAAGCAGTATAAGTTAGCAGTGGGGAAGGCATTAGGTGATGGGTTATGATTTTTTTTTTTTTAATCTGATGTATTTGGATCATCAGTGTAATTGTTTGCTGGTAGTGAAATATTAGTTCAATGGTATATATTTAGCACGTTGACTTTACTTTGGTTAAAGTGACTCTGGGTATACGTTTCTAGAATTTCAAATTGCTATGTGTCCAAAAGATTTATGGCATTGGGTTTCTAATGACCAGTAACTTAATCGGTTAGTAACAAAACATGTGTTTGTATACGTGTTCTTCTATGCCTGTTTCGTAAGAAAACCATGCGCTTCTTTTCTTACAACACACACACATCTCTATGGGTTTTCCGGTGCAATAGATCATTACAACTAAAAAAAACCCCACATGAGCTGTATACGGAATCCGTGAGTTTACTAGATTTCGACTGAATCTAATTATAGTTTTCTTGAGTTTCTAAGAACTATTTAAGATATTCATATATTAAGGTGATTGATTTATACATAATATTTATTTGTTTATTGTTTTATATTAGGTTTATTATGTTTTGTGATTGCATATAGGTGGTTTAATTTTGTGGGTTTGTGTTTAACTTTACAAGAATTTCTTTATTTTTATTATACTAAATGTTTTTCCCAGGGTCTGTGCTTAATGTTGTGGGTTTTTAAAATTAGGGGTTTTTGCATGTGCTTTGAGCTCTTTGGTGGTGAGAAAATGGTTAGTTGGTTTTACATTTTTACAAATGAGGTTCAAGAAACAGTAAAACTACTTATTTGTTTTCGAAGTTAGTAGATAGGCGCAGATTTTACGGGTGTGGAGAATGAAAGATGGGGATAAAGATGAAGATGCGAAGAACGATGAGATTGATTCTAAGAGGTTAATGGTCAGGTTTATAAATGCTTTTTTTTGGGTTATTTTTTTAGTGAGATTATGAGAATGAGAGATGGGGATGAGGATGAAGTTGGAAATGTTTTTTTGTATTAAGTTTTGGGTCATGGGTTTCGGTTTTTGGGTCATGGGTACTGGGTTTTGGGTCATGGGTACCCAATGTGATGTCATGCATGATGTAATGGACATTTTTACTTAAATATATATTTAAAACAAATGTATAACTAATTAAAAGATAATGTCTAGTTTAGTAAAAATAATTATGATGATTAAAAAAATGTGATCTTAGATTTATATTTGAGATAATTTTACGATTGTTATCGACAAAACTTATAGAGATCGAGAAATATAAATAAATGTTTTTACGGCTTATCTGTAATAACAGCTCCAACTGGTCAAATGGACGCAATTCATTTGAGGTCGTACGGGTGCTTGGCAAGGCACCTATTTGGGGTGAATATATATAAACTAACTGTCAAGGCTTCGGTGTCATGAGCTTAGTGCAACAGTAACTCTTTTCATGAACATATTTGGAATATAATTGTTGTAGAAATCTTGTAGTCCACACTGCTTTTATACTTAAACCTATGAACTCACCAACATTGTTGTTGACCTTTTAGCATGTAATTATCAGGTTTACGATAGTTGATTGGCATACCATGGAGCATGAGCATCCGAGTCGCAACTTTTGAAGACTTACGCATTTAATTATTGTTCGATAACTTTTTAAAAAACCTATTTACTCATTATTGTAGATCTTCGATTGTAATGGTTCTAACCCTTGTTTAAACTTTATCGAACGTGTGTTTAAAAACAGCTCATATAGAGGTCGTTCTTTATATACTTGGTGACTTTGTATTATGAAGTCACGCCCCCGGCTACCTTTCCGCTACGACATTTTGAGGGTGTGACAATATAAATATGCGAAAATTACTGTAGAGGACCAAATGAGAGATGGTTGTCTTGCAGAGGACCCTTTTTTTCCGTGTTACCAAAATGGACCACTTGTTCGCGTAAAAACTTAAGTGACATACCCGATGTACACGTGTCGGACTGAGAAGCTAGCCAAGAAAAAAAGTGCCACATCACTGTTCGCGTAAAATCTTATACGACATGCGTATATATTAATAAAATAAGGATAGTGGCTTTGGAAAACGTGCATGATTTAATTAATTGTATAATTTTTGTAGCTTGTTGTATGTAAAAACTTGCTATGAAAATGATTATTTGCAAACTTTGGAACTGTAACACCCCCAAAATTTGATACAGCGAAAGACTCAACAAGCTTTCGGGGTGCTACGGGGATTGGTATCCATTCAAAGTCATGAAAGAACGAGATAAAGTAAACATAAGAAAAACGCAACCAAACCGGGTTTTAAAGTTTACATTTATCCCAAGAATCATCCAAAGTAAGGCCCAAAAGAATTAAACATAGGTCCACAATAGTTATCAGAGTTTTAGAAAAATAGATCCATAACCGGTGCCATTGCCAAGCCTCCAATCCCAAGCATCCATAGAGCATCACTTAATTACCTGAGAAAATGTGCTAAAAGTCAGCTTTCGCTGGTGAGATCATAGGTTTAAATTCATAATTCAATATAGTGGACATATACGCAAAACGCTTGCTAGCTAGACTAGGCCTCAATTATCCAACCAAAATAATCCATCCAATATAATCTGTCACACCCCCAAGATCGGGTCCAGCGGAAGCATACATGTAACTGGGGTGTAACTCAATTGATATCACAACACTAGTTCAAAAATGGTTTGCACTTGAATCATTTTGAATAAAATAGTTAAATCAAAATGTTGAATTTACATTGTTAAAAGTAATGCGGAAGTAGGCCATTAAAATAGTTAAAAACGGTCCCCAAATGAATAATCAGAGTCTTCTATGACCATGCCATGCCCTGCCAAAACCTCCTGTAGCGTGCCATTGGTTAAAACCTGAAAATACATGCTAAAGTGTCAACACAATGGTTGGTGAGTTCATAGAGTCTTGTGAAAAAGAATGTAATGCATTGAAATGAAGATTTCCCAGCAAAGGCATCGTAAATCCACTCAGTTCCAAGTCCCGCCATAAGAGACTTGTAACCTGTGTGTTTACAACCCACTGCCAAATGTAATAAGTTTGATACCAAAAGCATTGTAATTCAGTAATAAGGCTGATGCAAAGGCATCGTATTTCAGTAGTAAGACTTGATGCAAAAGTATCAGGAATTTATCAGTAATTTTGTATGTACAATAGCCCAAGTATAAAGTAAAGTACTAAGATTTCAATAATGAAACCCACATTGTCTCTTAAGCTCATGGCCCCGAAGCTAGACTTTGTAATGCCCCAACAGAGTGTTTACCAGACACTCACTTGATAAGACATGAAATGCATTCGTCCCGTTGGAGCAACCCAACGCGAATGGAGGCGTCACCCTCAATAGATCTATTCATTCACTCTCGCTTAGTACTTGAAATTAACGGTCCATGAAATAAAGGGGACTTGTCGTGACGTGGTAATAAGACTACTTAAGCAATGTAAGAACTTTATACTTTGGCATTGTACAAAAATAGTTGCTGCAATGTATTCTCCCCCATGGGATTTGAAATCGTATAAAAGTATAACACGAGTATTTAAGCATGTATCTCCCCCAAAGAGTTTGTAAAGTAATTAAACCAGTAAAAGTGGGGCTATGACTCACCTGATATGATGGTACTGATATGAAATGAAGTGAACAACAATGATCGGTTAACTGCTGCAACCTATAATGAATGATGCATGATCTCGTTAAGATCACCAAATGATGTTTATGAATGTCCATGCTCATGTTTCTATACCACTCTACTCTTTGGAAAAACACTTGTATTATCAAAAAATATATATTCCAAAAATTTGGAAAATATTGCTATTAGAAAATATAAATAGCTAGTTATAATATATATATACTTATATATATATAACGTAAGTTTCCATGTTAGCGTTGAAATACTCGGGTTGTAATCCTTGAAATGATGAAAACATACTCGTAATAACTAATACTACGTTAGTTATAAAGCTCGGTACTTGATATTATGGTTAGCTTAAAAATGCACTTCGTAGTTTTTGCGCCAAATTTAATAAAAGCTGTCAATTATAAAAGGGTTTTAGCCGATATTCAAACGTGTATATCTTTGTCGTTACTTGTCCGTTTTACTTGTTCTTTATATCCACGGTTACGTCTTAGTATGTAATAATATATTTTGGAAAGCTCGGCTCCTCCGGGTTACGTCTAAAGTCTCTTTTTGTCCAATGAAAAACGTCCAACAGCATACATTTTCAGAAAAATACTTTTCGTCTACAATCTTGCAAAAATCATAACTCCTTCGTTATAGACTCTTTTTAATCCGTTCTTTCGCCTACGGATTCGTTTTTGAAAGTATTTTCTAAAAATTTTGCCAAAGTTCCCTTGGTGTTTACTGATTTTCCAGATTTTTACAAAATGGGACAGCATGTCTAAAATGAGTTCCAAATCATGTTTCCAAGGTTAAAAACCAATTTCTACCATCACCAATCCTCTTGTAATCACCACATGACTAATCTAATCTTACCATACACCTTCTTAGGGTGCCATGGACTCCTAACCAAGTTATTAGAGCTAGGGGATTCATAACAAGAAAGTTAGGGTTTGTATGTTTCTTTTTAGCCAAAATAAAGTGTAGTATAGCTACTTATACATGGTTTTTAGCATGATTCTTATGTAATACATGTAAAAATAGGATGATCCATGAAAAAATAAAGATGAAAACTTACTTGACCAAAAGAGATGATTATTGGATGATTATGCTTGATGTTCTTGTGTTTTTGTTGCTTGTATCTTGATTAGGCATGTAAAATGAACAACTTTGGTGTTTTACTTTATGAAAAATGATTACTTGATCATGGAGATCATCAAAAAGTCGTGGGTTTGGAGAAGGGATGGAGAGGATGAGCAAGATTTTGTTCTTTCTAAAAATGAGATTATGATTTTATGATTTGGTAAAGTTATGTTATTAAGTGTTTATTAGTATAAAATGAATACATTATTGCACATGGTTAAAGGGTGTGGTCTTGGGCTGGTTTTTGGGTGTGAAAAGGAGTAGCCAAAACGGTTTTGATCACTTAGAAAATATAGTGTAGCGTTAAGTGTTATTACGCGTTATTCGTTAAAATCGGGTACCGGGTTTTAATAGAAATAATTGTTCACGAAGTTAACCGGGATGAAATAAAGTCATAATAATGTTAAAAACATATTAAAAATATGTTGGGTACATTTACTGAGTGATCGGGTGATTATTGTTTAGTTTTCACGAAAACCGTCGTTATATTCATACGCGTACGGTATAAATAAAATAAATTTCCAAAATACTGGGTAACTGAATGTTGTAACTTTTATGATGTTAAAATGGATATAAAAATATGTCGGGACCATTGTGGGAATATTTAGATATATTCGTCGTGTATAAACCGGGTGTTAACGTTTATTATAATTACTTATACGTAAAAACGTTAAATGTACTGAATATAGTAATTTGAAAATCCTGAGAGTGGTATAACATGAAAATGCTGTTATGATGATATGCAGACTATCCCCAGTCCGTATGCAGTGCTCTTAACACTAATGAAATGAATTCGCACCTAAACCAATCCGGTTACGCGAATTTGAATACCCGTAAACTAAATTTACGATGAAATGAGTAATGCAAGTGAATGATGAAAACTTTTCCGGAAATGAATAGTGTTTAGTGAATAGTAAATTTCCCAAAAGTTTCTCAGAATATCAAACGGACCTCGAAAACGATGAATAGTAAAACGATGAATAGTGTTTTGATGAATAGTGATTTATGAATAGTAAAAAGTCGAAGTTTGGGAAAATGACCTGAAATGGTAAATGACGTGAAATGGTGAGTTGTGACAGTCTTCCCCTCTAAAAGGAACTTCGTCCCGAAGTTCAATTTATGTTGGTCTCTGAAAACATATTGGTGAAAAGGTGATGATAGTGATGGTGAGAAGGGAAGAGACTGTGACAACTGCGACAAAATGATATTGTGATACAAGAAAATACTGTGATGTAAGTGTATTATGCATAAATGTGAATGTTCATGAAATGAAATGATCAATTTACATGCTTCCAAGCGGCGGTTCATGAGGTGATGAAAAGTATGAATGTTCTGATAATGAGGGTATACACACATGCATGAAACATTTGGAAAATGAGTAAAGGATTCAATCCAGACAGAATTTTATTATAACTATTCTCAGTGTTGCAAAATTCATTTTTGAGTCGGATATAGGTAGTCAGCCTATGTCCCACTATCCCGGGTTGAATATAGGTGACTAGTCTATATTCCACCGAGGTTCCATGAATTTTGAAATACTCAGCTCAGTTATACTAATACTATGTCCTTCACAAATACCAAGACGTTCAGAAAGACTAAGGCAGGTGACCAAACTCGAGGTCAAATGATGAAACTATGCAAGGAAAAACATAATGCGGTGACATATATGATACGTGAACATGCTTATATGAAAAACAATTATAGTAATCAACTATAATAAATGAATATAATATATCAGATAATGAGACACAAGTCTCATCACCTATGTCAGCAACTAACCACAAATGAGGCTTCAGCTTGGCAGGCAGGCACGTGACGGTCATAGGGTTAAGTTTTCTTGAAAGTAGCTATAGTCTAGGTTTTAAAAACACTTAGTTCGCTATAGCCAAAGCTCTGGTACCAATCTGTCACACCCCCAAGATCGGGTCCAGCGGAAGCATACATGTAACTGGGGTGTAACTCAATTGATATCACAACACTAGTTCAAAAATGGTTTGCACTTGAATCATTTTGAATAAAATAGTTAAATCAAAATGTTGAATTTACATTGTTAAAAGTAATGCGGAAGTAGGCCATTAAAATAGTTAAAAACGGTCCCCAAATGAATAATCAGAGTCTTCTATGACCATGCCATGCCCTGCCAAAACCTCCTGTAGCGTGCCATTGGTTAAAACCTGAAAATACATGCTAAAGTGTCAACACAATGGTTGGTGAGTTCATAGAGTCTTGTGAAAAAGAATGTAATGCATTGAAATGAAGATTTCCCAGCAAAGGCATCGTAAATCCACTCAGTTCCAAGTCCCGCCATAAGAGACTTGTAACCTGTGTGTTTACAACCCACTGCCAAATGTAATAAGTTTGATACCAAAAGCATTGTAATTCAGTAATAAGGCTGATGCAAAGGCATCGTATTTCAGTAGTAAGACTTGATGCAAAAGTATCAGGAATTTATCAGTAATTTTGTATGTACAATAGCCCAAGTATAAAGTAAAGTACTAAGATTTCAATAATGAAACCCACATTGTCTCTTAAGCTCATGGCCCCGAAGCTAGACTTTGTAATGCCCCAACAGAGTGTTTACCAGACACTCACTTGATAAGACATGAAATGCATTCGTCCCGTTGGAGCAACCCAACGCGAATGGAGGCGTCACCCTCAATAGATCTATTCATTCACTCTCGCTTAGTACTTGAAATTAACGGTCCATGAAATAAAGGGGACTTGTCGTGACGTGGTAATAAGACTACTTAAGCAATGTAAGAACTTTATACTTTGGCATTGTACAAAAATAGTTGCTGCAATGTATTCTCCCCCATGGGATTTGAAATCGTATAAAAGTATAACACGAGTATTTAAGCATGTATCTCCCCCAAAGAGTTTGTAAAGTAATTAAACCAGTAAAAGTGGGGCTATGACTCACCTGATATGATGGTACTGATATGAAATGAAGTGAACAACAATGATCGGTTAACTGCTGCAACCTATAATGAATGATGCATGATCTCGTTAAGATCACCAAATGATGTTTATGAATGTCCATGCTCATGTTTCTATACCACTCTACTCTTTGGAAAAACACTTGTATTATCAAAAAATATATATTCCAAAAATTTGGAAAATATTGCTATTAGAAAATATAAATAGCTAGTTATAATATATATATACTTATATATATATAACGTAAGTTTCCATGTTAGCGTTGAAATACTCGGGTTGTAATCCTTGAAATGATGAAAACATACTCGTAATAACTAATACTACGTTAGTTATAAAGCTCGGTACTTGATATTATGGTTAGCTTAAAAATGCACTTCGTAGTTTTTGCGCCAAATTTAATAAAAGCTGTCAATTATAAAAGGGTTTTAGCCGATATTCAAACGTGTATATCTTTGTCGTTACTTGTCCGTTTTACTTGTTCTTTATATCCACGGTTACGTCTTAGTATGTAATAATATATTTTGGAAAGCTCGGCTCCTCCGGGTTACGTCTAAAGTCTCTTTTTGTCCAATGAAAAACGTCCAACAGCATACATTTTCAGAAAAATACTTTTCGTCTACAATCTTGCAAAAATCATAACTCCTTCGTTATAGACTCTTTTTAATCCGTTCTTTCGCCTACGGATTCGTTTTTGAAAGTATTTTCTAAAAATTTTGCCAAAGTTCCCTTGGTGTTTACTGATTTTCCAGATTTTTACAAAATGGGACAGCATGTCTAAAATGAGTTCCAAATCATGTTTCCAAGGTTAAAAACCAATTTCTACCATCACCAATCCTCTTGTAATCACCACATGACTAATCTAATCTTACCATACACCTTCTTAGGGTGCCATGGACTCCTAACCAAGTTATTAGAGCTAGGGGATTCATAACAAGAAAGTTAGGGTTTGTATGTTTCTTTTTAGCCAAAATAAAGTGTAGTATAGCTACTTATACATGGTTTTTAGCATGATTCTTATGTAATACATGTAAAAATAGGATGATCCATGAAAAAATAAAGATGAAAACTTACTTGACCAAAAGAGATGATTATTGGATGATTATGCTTGATGTTCTTGTGTTTTTGTTGCTTGTATCTTGATTAGGCATGTAAAATGAACAACTTTGGTGTTTTACTTTATGAAAAATGATTACTTGATCATGGAGATCATCAAAAAGTCGTGGGTTTGGAGAAGGGATGGAGAGGATGAGCAAGATTTTGTTCTTTCTAAAAATGAGATTATGATTTTATGATTTGGTAAAGTTATGTTATTAAGTGTTTATTAGTATAAAATGAATACATTATTGCACATGGTTAAAGGGTGTGGTCTTGGGCTGGTTTTTGGGTGTGAAAAGGAGTAGCCAAAACGGTTTTGATCACTTAGAAAATATAGTGTAGCGTTAAGTGTTATTACGCGTTATTCGTTAAAATCGGGGTACCGGGTTTTAATAGAAATAATTGTTCACGAAGTTAACCGGGATGAAATAAAGTCATAATAATGTTAAAAACATATTAAAAATATGTTGGGTACATTTACTGAGTGATCGGGTGATTATTGTTTAGTTTTCACGAAAACCGTCGTTATATTCATACGCGTACGGTATAAATAAAATAAATTTCCAAAATACTGGGTAACTGAATGTTGTAACTTTTATGATGTTAAAATGGATATAAAAATATGTCGGGACCATTGTGGGAATATTTAGATATATTCGTCGTGTATAAACCGGGTGTTAACGTTTATTATAATTACTTATACGTAAAAACGTTAAATGTACTGAATATAGTAATTTGAAAATCCTGAGAGTGGTATAACATGAAAATGCTGTTATGATGATATGCAGACTATCCCCAGTCCGTATGCAGTGCTCTTAACACTAATGAAATGAATTCGCACCTAAACCAATCCGGTTACGCGAATTTGAATACCCGTAAACTAAATTTACGATGAAATGAGTAATGCAAGTGAATGATGAAAACTTTTCCGGAAATGAATAGTGTTTAGTGAATAGTAAATTTCCCAAAAGTTTCTCAGAATATCAAACGGACCTCGAAAACGATGAATAGTAAAACGATGAATAGTGTTTTGATGAATAGTGATTTATGAATAGTAAAAAGTCGAAGTTTGGGAAAATGACCTGAAATGGTAAATGACGTGAAATGGTGAGTTGTGACATAATCCAACCAATATAATCCAACCAAATCAAATCAAATCAACCCTATAGGTGCACGCTATAGCTCAAATCTATCCATCAATAGCTTACCTAGCTCAAGTCTAGGCCTTGCTCTATAATCAATCCAATAGCTTACCTAGTTCGGGACTAGGTCTCGCTCAACAACCAAATCAATAGCTTACCTAGTTCGGGACTAGGCCTCGCTTAATCCTACCTAGTTCTATAAGCATAGCAAGTTTTAAAATGAATAAAGCGATAATAGTCTACATAAAACATTTGCACGTTTCTCACCCCAAGTATTGAAAACAAAGTTCAAGAGTAAAAGTGGGGCTATGACTCACATCAAGTCCAGCAAATCCTCAAAAGAAATCGATAGAAGAAAGACGTAAGCAAACTCAAGCAACTCACGTAACGGCAACTATAGACTCGGCACTTCCTAACAATATCAAGCTCGTTCAGAAATCATTTCCTCAAAAATAAAATATTCCCATTCCCGAACGTATTCCATTTTACTTTCCAAAAGTATCCATTTCTCGAATTGTCTTCATATTAATTTGAAATTCGACGTTTGGTATCCATATGGGTGAAGGGTCGACACAACTCAAACCAAAAAGCCACAACGAACGAAATAATAAGCCATCAATAGGTCTAATATTAGCCCAATATATTATTTAAATAAATCATCGAAGCTTATCAAATCCGTCGATTTGGTAATCTCCCATATTTATTTACGTAATGTATCATTCCAAAATTATACCCAACCTAAAGCACATAGCACAAAGAATTCTATTTGGTATATATCGTAGTCCAATAAATTCCCTATATATATCGTCCAATCGGCCAAATTCCACGAGATACATAGTAATTTATTATCCTAAAACATATACCACATCCTATGGGCGTCGTGAGATATAATGCCCATTAATATACTCATTTTATATCGTCAAATAACTCGATCTAATCCGTCGATTAAATAAGTCACTTGATATAGAAAATGTTTATATTAATCGTCATATATCCGTGACAACACAAAAGTCACAATATAAAGCCCACTTGGACTTTAAATAACCACAATTCGTATAACTCGATAAGTTTTCCAAATTTATAAAAATCGTTATGTTTTTATTTATTACTCACCCGTCTTATTAGTTCTCGACATTATTTCGAGTTATTTATTTATAACAATATTCCGACATTTATTGCACTATTTGCATAATATAATAATTATCGTTATATTATTATAACGTTTACTCGTGATTGTATTATTATTAATATACGCATTTATATATATATATATATATATATATATATATATATATATATATATATATATATATATATATATATATATATATATATATATATATATATATATATATATATATATATATATATACATACGTTTATCACATCTATATACATATATAAACGATTATATTGTCAATAATATTATTACGAGTATTATTTTTAACGTTTGACTTTTAAATATTTATCGAGCCATAGAATTTGGTCACATGTCCGAGTCATCACTCTCGGCTCATAGTCCAAGTCCAACATAATAATCAAGTCAAAATAAATAAATCAACTCCGTCCAAATCAATCCCATATCCACGTGCTACAACATGAGGGTCCGACTACGGCACCCAACTAACCTATCTCCGTCATCTAATGACCGTCTCACAATCGGTCCCCAAATCCACACTCGACAACACATCTCCATAATCCAAATCACAAGTATACCAAGTCGAGACCACAAGGTGTCTCGACCTATCCTAAAGCTTCGGTCCAACGTAATGCCACAACAAAAATAATAATAACCACAATATAAACCACAACAATATATATACCATACATACGGGTCGACTTACCAAGTCAAACCCGGGTCAAAAATGAAACCACAATGCTCATAATATGGTCTAGCCCGAGTAGAACCAAACGGACCCATGGGGTCGTCGGCCAAAATAATCACAACTCATCCAAAACTCCAAATACCAAGAATCAAAACCAAGAACCAAGTAGTATCGGACCAAATAATCATCCTAGACTCCCAAACGAGTCAAGGGAGGTCTCATCGAGACCTAGTGTCTTGGTCAAGCTCCATACGAGCCATCAACAAAACCAAACGCGACCCAAATGTCACGTATCGAGTACCAAACTCGCGTCACACCCAAACCCAAGATACCAAACGGATTTTTATTGTCAAAACAACATTTCCCCATCATTATTAATCGATATTTCATCAAAACCCAACAAGAAAACAACAATATACCCACGATTTGGGTATGAATCGGGGCGCACGAACAAATTTCGTGGCCACTCACCTTCAATAAAGCTCCAAACCCGATTTCTTCAAAAACCCAAAAAGAAAAGATGGTAGAAGTGGTGATAACGTGGTGATATTAATTCGAATAGGGTGTTAGGGTGGTCCAAAACGCGCGTGGTTTGCACCAATAGATAGATCGGAAGAAAATGGTTAAGATGGTGGTGTTAGTTTTGGTGTGAGGGTGGCGGTTGTGGTGTGATTGGGGGAATTAAGGTGGCGGTGATGGTTGTGTTTCAAAAGAGAGAGAGAGAGTTGTAATGTTGGTGATGGTGTTGTGTTGTGTTGCTAGGTCACAGATCCACAAGGACGATTGTAATTTACTCTTATTAAAAAAAAGAAAACTTTTTTAATAATAATAATAATAATATTAAGGGGTGTAGTGGGTTAAGTAGCCCGGTGTAAATACACGGACCAAACCCGAAACCTTAAATAACCAATCAACTTTCTCAAACCGAACTCGTTCCAAAATAATCAAAACCTTGCGATACGTTCCAAAAATAATAATATCCGAACTAATATTAAAATAATTAAAATTGTTAGGTTATCCTAGTGCCGGAGTCAATGTAGTGCCAAAATAATGATCTCAAAATAAATCATCACGAATGAACCAAACCAAATCATAAATAAATAATCAAATTCCCATAAATAACGTACGATCAAAATCACATTCCAACGTTCATAAAATATCTCGTCACAATAAACTTTTCAAATATTCCAAAATTATAATTTTTAATGTAATGTGAGTTTTCAAAATGGCTCCCTAATTTGCCAGTTGTCACATCCTCCCAGCCTCAGAAGAAACCCGTCCCGGGTTTCTCTCGGAACAAACCATCTACGAAGTAAAAAGCTTCGGATATCTCTTTCGAAACTCATCCTCACGTTCCCACGTGAATTCCGGTCCATGCCGCGAATTCCAACGAACTTTGATGAGCGGAATACGACTTCTCTTAAGTCGTTTAATCTCTCTATCCAGTATCTCAATCGGCTCTTCCACAAAATTCAAACTCTCATCCACACGAATATCCTTAATTGGTATAACTGGCGTTTCCTCCGAAAGACACTTCTTCAAATTGCTGACATGAAACACATCGTGGACTTTATTCAATTCCGGTGGTAACTCCAATCGATAAGCCACGGGCCCAATTCTTTCCAAAATAAAAAATGGTCCAATGTAGCGGGGATTAAGTTTCCCACGTTTCCCAAAACGTATCACACCCTTCCAAGGCGAGACTTTCAGCATCACTTTGTCTCCAACCTGGAATTCTAGGGGTTTACGCCTCTGATCAGCGTAACTTTTCTGCCTATCTCTAGCTTCTTGTAATCGATCTCGAATTTGCGTTACTTTCTCAGTAGTTTCCAAAATAAGCTCAGGGCCTGTGAGTTGGCTATCTCCAACTTCCACCCAACCAATAGGTGAACCACATTTACGACCATATAAAGCTTCAAATGGTGCAGCTTTAAGACTTGTGTGGTAGCTATTGTTGTAGGAGAACTCCGCAAGGGGTAGATATTTCTCCCAGCCTTTACCAAAGTCTATTATGCATGCACGAAGCATATCCTCCAAAGTTTGAATAGTTCTTTCACTTTGACCATCGGTTTGGGGGTGATATGCAGTACTCATATCAAGTCTCGTCCCCAAAGCCGTTTGAAGTGATCGCCACAATGCTGACATAAAGCGGCTGTCGCGGTCAGAAATAATCGATATCGGAACTCCATGACGGGAAACAATCTCCTTCACATACAACCTCGCAAGTTTGTCAATGCTATCGTCTTCACTAATTGCCAGGAAATGAGCAGACTTAGTCAAACGATCCACAATTACCCATATAGCGTCGCAACCGCTAGCTGTCTTTGGTAATTTGGTAATAAAGTCCATCGTGATCCGCTCCCATTTCCAAACTGGGAGTTCTGACTGCGTCAATAATCCTGACGGTCTTTGATGTTCTTCCTTAACCTTAGAGCAAGTCAAACACTTACTAACATACAACACTATATCTGCCTTCATATTTGGCCACCAATATAACTTTTTCAAATCCTGGTACATCTTGTCAGACCCAGGATGAATAGAGTATCTTGACTTATGTGACTCGTGCATAATCAACTCTCGAATTCCTCCATACAAAGGTACCCAACTTCGCTCTCCAAAACATAATACTCCATCAGAATGCTTAACAAATCCCTTCTCATTTTCTGCCATCCCAAATATGTTCTCAGCAGGTCAATTTTCTGCTTTCAGCGCTTCCATTTGAGCTTCTAATATTTGAGACGGTAATGGCGATACGATAGTCATTCCTAATGACCTAACCCGTAACGGTGGAATTCTCTCCTTTCGACTAAGAGCATCAGCAACGACGTTTGCTTTACCAGGATGGTAGCGAATTTCATAATCATAATCGCTTAGCAACTCAATCCAACGTCGCTGTCTCATGTTAAGCTCTTTTTGGTTCAAAATGTGTTGCAGACTTTTGTGGTCAATAAACACTACACACTTGGTTCCATACAAGTAATGTCTCCATATCCTCAAAGCAAAAACCACAGCACCTAACTCCAAATCATGGGTGGTGTAGTTCTTCTCGTGCTTCTTAAGCTGTCGGGAAGCATAAGCTATCACTTTCTCTCGTTGCATTAACACAGCTCCTAAACCTTTATGAGAAGCGTCACAATAGACGACGAAATCCTCGTTACCTTCAGGTAACACCAAGATAGGAGCACTACACAACATCTCCTTAAGTAACTGAAATGCTTCCTCTTCCTTATCTCCCCATTCGTACTTAACACTCTTTTGTGTCAATTTGGTCAACGGTTTTGCTATCTTCAAAAATCCCTCAATGAATCTTCGGTAATAACCGGCTAGACCCAAAAATTGACGAACTTCTGTTGGGGTCGTAGGTGCAGCCCAATCTTTAATCGCTTCAATCTTAGCAGGATCTACATGAACTCCTTGTCTATCAATCACATGACCCAGAAATTGTACCGTCGGAATCCAAAATTCACATTTAGAAAACTTAGCATACAGTTTCTCTCTCCTGAGCAATTCTAAAATAAGTCTTAGATGCTCCTCATGCTCCTCCTCGCTCTTCGAATAAATTAGAATGTCATCGATGAACACAACCACAAACTTATCTAAGTAAGGCTTACACACCCGATTCATGAGGTCCATGAATACCGCCGGTGCGTTGGTCAACCCAAACGGCATCACCTGAAACTCGTAATGCCCGTAACGGGTTCTGAAAGCCGTTTTCGGAATATCTTCCTCGCGAACTCGAAGCTGATGATATCCCGATCTCAAATCAATTTTCGAATACACACTCGATCCTTGAAGCTGATCGAACAAATCATCGATCCTCGGTAACGGGTATCTATTCTTCACCGTTAACTTGTTCAACTCTCGATAATCAATACACATGCGAAACGATCCATCCTTCTTCTTCACAAATAAGACCGGGGCTCCCCAAGGCGAAGAACTTGGTCTTATAAATCCCTTTTCGGCTAACTCCGCTAATTGTTTCGACAAATCTTCCAATTCAGTAGGTGCAAGACGATAAGGCGCTCATGCCACGGGTGCAGCACCAGGTATCAACTCAATCTGAAACTCTACTTGTCTAGTAGGCTGGATTCCCAGCAAATCATCGAGAAACACATCCGAAAAATCACGAACTATAGGTACATCTCCAATGCACCTTTCCTTTTTCTCCTTCCCTCCTTTCTCAGAAATTTGAGCTAAGAAAAGGTAACATCCTTTTTCCATTAGCTTCGGCAATTTAGTGCTAGATATGACTGCTAATCTAGATGGGCCTCTCAAATCCTTTCTATCTCCTGGTATGTTCAGAATCTCCTTGCCGTAAGGCACACGCACGATCTTCTCATCGCAAAGTATATGAGCACGATACTTCGACAACCAATTTATACCAATAATGACATCAAAACTTCCTAGCGTGACGGGTAGAAGATCTATGTTGAAAGGACGATTTAGAAAGTTTAACGTGCAACCGCGAATGATAGTCCTAATCCTCTCTATGTTCCCATTAGCTAACTCTACATCATAACCAATTCCTAAGGCCATCGGGGGTTTCTCTAGTAAGGGTGCAAACTTAGTGGACACAAAACTCTTATCGGCACCAGTATCAAATAGTATGGAAGCATAACGATTATTGAGAAGGAACGTACCAGTAACGACGTTCGGATCTTCTCCTCTCTCGTTCCCAAGTGCATACACTCTTCCATGAGCAGCTCCAGCTTCCACACGTTGGTCCCCATTATCTTGTCGTCCACGGTTCCCTCCAGATCCACGGTTTCCATTATTGTACCCATTACAACCCGATCCTTGATTCCCTCGGTTCCACGATTCCCTACACTCATTCCTGTAATGTCCCTTCTTTCCACATCCATAATAAGTAACATTTGCCTTACTCATAGTTTCAGGAGTAGTTTGAACCATAGCAAGTGCTTGAGCTCTACAATCCTTAGCTATGTGTCCCATCCTAGAGCAATTCTTGCACATCACAGTACATCGTCCAGAATGATGCTTGTAGCACCGGTTACACTTGGGTGCATCTCCATTGTAGTTCTTCTTGTCTCCATCTCCCATAGCATAAGCTCTAGTAGTTGTTTGTCGCTTGTTTCGATGATCATTACCCTTAGAGTGATTTTCCGTCTTCCTCTTTCCATTCTTGTCTTTCTCAGCTTCTTCCAAGGCCAACGAGTCCATCAATTGTTGAGCAATAGTGATAGCCTCATGAATGTTTACAGGCTTAGCAGAAATCACATCGTTCCTTGTAGCTACCGGAAACCCATCGGTATACCTCTCAATCCTTTGAGTCTCAGTCCTAACCATATCGGGACAAAGCAAGGCTAACTCTCGATAACGGCGATTGTAAGTTGCCATATCGGTACCTTTCACCTTATGGTTCCAGAACTCAATCTCCAGCTTCTTAATCTCATTCCTTGGGCAGTAAGTCTGAATCAGCAAAGACTTAAATTGCTCCCAAGTCATAGCATAAGCCACATCACTCCCAACCGAGTTACGGTAATTGTTCCACCAAGTTAAAGCTTCATCCTTGAAGGTAAAAGAAGCAAACTTTACCTTCGCATTCTCCGCACAACCACTGACATTAAACACTGACTCAGTCTTCTCTATCCACCTGACCAAGTAGACCACTCCTTCAGTTCCACCAAACTCAACGGGTCCACAAATTTCAAACTCCTTGTAGTTACATCCATTAGCACGAATAGGTGGAAATGTTCCAGCAGAATTGTTGGAATGATTTGACTCAGCTAGTAGCTCAGCAACTCGTTGCTCCACAAGTTGATTGATCATTGCTTGATCCACAGTAGGTGCATTAAGTGGAACATGATCATTGTCTCCCTGAACATCAACATTTTGATTCCTGTTGTTGCGGTTGGTAGTGTCCAGGTTATCAGGAGTAGGGGTCTCAACATTTCGAGTAGGACGGCGTCCTCGACGACCAGGGGTAGTCGTTGCAGGACCAGTTCTGGTAGCTCTAACAGGGTTTCGTCGTTGGGGCCATTGATCTGAAACATCATACAAGTTCATGAGTCTCCGATAGAACTTATCATATGCTCAACAAGAATTAAATCAACGAAGCCAAGTCATGGAAAGAATATCAACAATACACCACAAGACATCAATAAGGCGAATAGGAACTCAATTTCCACAATATCCAAAAACCACATAATACCATATAATCATAACCATCAACCATACAATAAAGATCCAACATCGTTCCAACTACCAAAAAAACACAAAAGATAATAATCGTTCCAAACGAGACGAATAATCAACGAAAAATACACCAAGATAGGATAACTAGCTTTTCTAACCGAACACTCCTCGGTTAAGAAAGCAACAAGATAACATAGCTCAAACATCTAGCCACGCTGCTGGCAGAGGTTCCTCAACTCCTGCCTCAAGCCATCAAGCTCTCTCCATAGTGATCCTAACTCCACACCATGGGTGTCACTGTCTCTCTTGAGGTCAGCCACCTCCTTCTCCAGCTCGGCATTCCTTTGCCATAACTTGCGGTCGGCCTCTCGAGCTGTAATAAAACCTCGCTGTAAACTCTCAATCTGCTCGTGAACCTCCATCAAACCTCTCCTCATCTCAGTCGTCCTGCCCACAACCACAGTCATATCAACTCTCAAATCCGCTATAAACTCTCCAATAACCCTCTCAAGTCGATCAGATAACCGCGAGATCCTCTCGCCCTGTGCAGTAATCTGAGCCCACATCCTACCAGTCTCACCTGACTCTGCATGCTCAGCAGAAACCTCAGAAGATGCATCCGACTCAACAGGACTACCAGGTGGCAACTCAAATAAAAATGGATGATCCGGTGAAACAGGCTCAATCGGATGTATAGGTGAAACAGGCTCCTCAGCCTGAGCTGGCGGCACTAACAAATCATTATCATCAGGCATCTCCTCCTCCGGAGGGTCATCCTCCTCCTCAGGGTCATCATCATCACCCTGCTCAGCCTCCTGAGAGTCATCAGCCTCATCCTCACCCTCGTACTCCTCCTCCTCCTCATCGGAAGAGTACATCATCAATCATCGTCTCCTAACAGGTGAACCATGTGGTGAAGGGGTAGGATATCTAGGACGACAACGCAATGATGCAGGTGGTGCATCTGACAGAAGAGAGTGAGCATCTAACTGTAAAGGTGGTGAAGTAGGGCGTACCGACATACGTGTCGTAGCTCGGTGGGCAAAGCGTGGAGCCACACGAGCCAAAGCCTGATGAAGAGTAAGCTGCCTCGATGTACCAGGGAGCCCTAGAGAAGATGAGGGTCCCTGCGTAGATGCAGCAGGTGGTGCTGAAATAGAAGCTGTCGGTGACACAGTAGCTGAATGCATGGCGACCTGGTAAGGATCATCAGGAGCCATGGTAAACTGTGCTGGAAATACCGGTGTAGTAAGAATATCCTCAACGACATCGGGCGTACAGGAGGCCATAGTCTGTGACAACGGCGTAGGGTAGGTGTAAGTGTTTCAAAACAACTAAACCGCGAACTTAAAGTACCATAACAAAAATCGTCATATAATTCCCAATCATATATAATCAAGAAGATTTAAAATACCGCATTACTAAAATCATTCGCAAAACAATTAAGCCATATAATTCCTCAAAACGTATATAATTCCTCAAAACGCCATCATATCACTAAATCAATAAACCTCAAATCCTCAAATCATCTCAGAAATCCCAAATCTAACAATCATCTCAATATACCTCAATAATAACAATGATGCTTCGGCTTGGCGGGCTGGCGGGCAATGGTCGAGGATCGTTTTCTATAAAAATCGGTTATAGTTTAGGTGTCTATTTACCTAGTTCTCTATAACCTTGGCTCTGATACCAATCTGTAACACCCCCAAAATTTGATACAGCGGAAGACTCAACAAGCTTTCGGGGTGCTACGGGGATTGGTATCCATTCAAAGTCATGAAAGAACGAGATAAAGTAAACATAAGAAAAACGCAACCAAACCGGGTTTTAAAGTTTACATTTATCCCAAGAATCATCCAAAGTAAGGCCCAAAAGAATTAAACATAGGTCCACAATAGTTATCAGAGTTTTAGAAAAATAGATCCATAACCGGTGCCATTGCCAAGCCTCCAATCCCAAGCATCCATAGAGCATCACTTAATTACCCGAGAAAACGTGCTAAAAGTCAGCTTTCGCTGGTGAGATCATAGGTTTAAATTCATAATTCAATATAGTGGACATATACGCAAAACGCTTGCTAGCTAGACTAGGCCTCAATTATCCAACCAAAATAATCCATCCAATATAATCCAACCAATATAATCCAACCAAATCAAATCAAATCAACCCTATAGGTGCACGCTATAGCTCAAATCTATCCATCAATAGCTTACCTAGCTCAAGTCTAGGCCTCTCTCTATAATCAATCCAATAGCTTACCTAGTTCGGGACTAGGCCTCGCTCAACAACCAAATCAATAGCTTACCTAGTTCGGGACTAGGCCTCGCTTAATCCTACCTAGTTCTATAAGCATAGCAAGTTTTAAAATGAATAAAGCGATAATAGTCCACATAAAACATTTGCACGTTTCTCACCCCAAGTATTGAAAACAAAGTTCAAGAGTAAAAGTGGGGCTATGACTCACCTCAAGTCCAGTAAATCCTCAAAAGAAATCGATAGAAGAAAGACGTAAGCAAACTCAAGCAACTCACGTAACGGCAACTACAGACTCGGCACTTCCTAACAATATCAAGCTCGTTCAGAAATCATTTCCTCAAAAATAAAATATTCCCATTCCCGAACGTATTCCATTTTACTTTCCAAAAGTATCCATTTCTCGAATTGTCTTCATATTAATTTGAAATTCGACGTTTTGTATCCATATGGGTGAAGGGTCGACACAACTCAAACCAAAAAGCCACAACGAACGAAATAATAAGCCATCAATAGGTCTAATATTAGCCCAATATATTATTTAAATAAATCATCGAAGCTTATCAAATCCGTCGATTTGGCAATCTCCCATATTTATTTACGTAATGTATCGTTCGAAAATTATACCCAACCTAAAGCACATAGCACAAAGAATTCTATTTGGTATATATCGTAGTCCAATAAATTCCCTATATATTTCGTCCAATCGGCAAAATTCCACGAGATACATAGTAATTTATTATCCGAAAACATATACCACATCCTATGGGCGTCGTGAGATACAATGCCCATTAATATACTCATTTTATATCGTCAAATAACTCGATCTAATCCGTCGATTAAATAAGTCATTTGATATAGAAAATGTTTATATTAATCGTCGTATATCCGTGACAACACAAAAGTCATAATATAAAGCCCACTTGGACTTTAAATAACCACAACTCGTATAACTCGATAAGTTTTCCAAATTTATAAAAATCGTTATGTTTTTATTTATTACTCACCCGTCTTATTAGTTCTCGACATTATTTCGAGTTATTTGTTTATAACAATATTCCGACATTTATTGCCCTATTTGCATAGTATAATAATTATCGTTATATTATTATAACGTTTACTCGTGATTGTATTATTATTAATATACGCATTTATATATATATATATATATATATATATATATATATATATATATATATATATATATATATATATACGTGTATCACGTCTATATACGTATATAAACGATTATATTATCAATAATATTATTACGAGTATTATTTTTAACGTTTGACTTTTAAATATTTATCGAGCCATAGAATTTGGTCACAAGTCCGAGTCATCACTCTCGGCTCATAGTCCAAGTCCAACATAATAATCAAGTCAAAATAAATAAATCAACTCCGTCCAAATCAATCCCATATTGATGCGTGGGGTTTGCACCAGGCTTTACCTCTCAAGGGATCTCGAGAAGCTTACAACCCCCACCAGGCAGTGTACCTGATCGTTGTAGTATAGTATAGTGACAAGTACCGGGGGATTGATCGTTCAGCTAGGAATAGTGTCGCTAGGATTAGAAAACCTAAATATTAGTTCTAGAGATGATGGATGATTATTTTTGTATTTTTATATTTTTTGGAAAGCAAGTAAAATTCTCGGGGTTGAAGGATTTGGGCGGAATTAGTTGCTAGTTAACTAACCCAATACTAAAGATGCAATCAAAATAAAATACTAGAAATAAAAATAAACTAAATTAAACTAAGGTTGTGAGCAATAAGTGGAGAAATTGTGTTTACTTAGATTTCACTACTCCCTAGATATCTTTTACACGTTAATTACTTGTTATAGTTGCGTGGATGACGGATTGTATTCCTTACTACCATTCATGGGGTGGCGCACTTAACTCCCCAATCCTATGAGTGCCTACTTCACTCCTATGTCGAGCCGGCTAAGAAGCTCCTAACATGGGATCATTAGAATTTACTCATTGATGCGTGGGAATCGCAACAGGCTTTACCTCTCGAGGGATCTCGAGAAGCTTACAACCCCCACCAGGCAGTGTACCTGATCGTTGTAGTATTGTATAGTGACAAGTACCGGGGGATTGATCGTTCAGCTTAGGAATAGTGTCGCTAGGATTAGAAAGCCTAATTACTAGTTCTAAAGGTGAGGGATGATTATTTTTGTGTTTTTATATTTTTATGAAAGCAAGTAAAATCTCGGGTTTTGAAAGAGTGGGCGGAATTAGTTGCTATTCAACTAACCCAAAACTAAGATGCAATCAAAATAAAATACTGAAAATGAAAATAAACTAATTATACTAAGGTTGTGAGCAGTAATTGGAGAAAATGTGTTTACTTAGATTTCACTACTCCCTAGATATCTTTTACACGTTAATTACTTGTTATAATTGTATGGATGACGGATCGTATTCCTTAATACCATTCATGGGGTGGCATACATAACTCCCCAATTCTATGAGCTCTTATCTCCTCCTACACCATGCCCAACACAACTATAGGGATTGTAAACAGTGGCTCATGCATTAAATACAACCAATAAAGACCTAGTACGCCTCGGTTCATGTTTCTTAAGACGTTCAAGCATGTTACCATTTGGAGATCTGCCAGTTTTCTTAAGCCTAACATATAAATCATTCATCCAAGACAAGAATAAACAAGTAATCAACACATAATCAATATCTAGGTTTCATTAGATCTAAGCAAACACAAAAGAGATCTAGCCTAGCATAATGGAATTGAGACAAGAACAAGATATAGACAACCAACACATAGACATATTGATTGAATTAGAAGAACACTTATCTCAATTACAATGCAAGGTATCAAGGGTTTGGAACCCTTGAAAAACCTGTAAAAGTTGCACCAAAATCGTCTTTAGGGTTTCTCCAAAACTTCTCTTTTAAATGTGAAAAACTAGAAAACTATATATAGGAAAATGGGGATGACGGCGTCAAGAACAAAGGTGTGACGCCGTCATCTCGCCGCCAAATACTTCATCAGACGGCCTTGATCTACTTCTGACGCCGTCAAGGCCTAGGCCGTCACACAAATTACTCATGACGCCCTGTGTGTGACGCCGTCATCAACTACGGATTTTAATTCTTGAGGTTTGACGCCGTCATGGAATTACTCTTGACGCCTTCATGTACTGTTCCCAGCATGGAAAATTGAGACTTTGCCGTTTTCTTCACTTTTATGCTCCAAAAACGTCCAAAATGGCTTCTTTTCCAGAATTCACTCTCCAAGTACCTAAAATCACAAAAGGAACGATTTAGGGCAATATTTGATCAAATAAAGTCGGATTCGGGCTTAACTGATCCCCTAAAAATGGATCATTTTTCGCCTCATCACTCATGCATTAAATACAACCAATAAAACCTAGTGCACGTCAGTTCATCTTTCCTAAGACGTTCAAGCATGTTACCATTTGGAGATCTGCCAGTTTTCTTAAGCCTAACATCGAAATCATTCATCCAATACAACCATAAACAAGTAATCAACACATAATTAACATCTAGGTTTCATTAGATCTAAGCAAACACACGATAGATCTAGCCTAGCATGATGGAATTAAGACAAAAACAAGATATAGACAACCAAAACATAGACATATTGATTGAATTAGAAGAACACTTATCTCAATTACACATGAAAGGGTTCAAGGGCTGAAAACCCTTGAAAACCCTATAAAATTCGTAATAGGTTCGGCCCTAGGGTTTCTCCAAAACTTCTCTTTCTTAATGAATGAAAATTAGAAAACTATATATAGGAAATTGAGGCTGACGGCGTCAAGACCAAATAGGTGACACCGTCATCTCACCGCCAAAATATTCCTCGGACTGCCTTGATCTACATCTGACGCCGTCACGTTATAACTTTTTCCAGGCCGTCACGTCTTTTACTCTTGACGCTCTACTTGTGACGCCTTCATGTTTGTACTGGACCGTCATGCAAATTACTCTTGACGCCGTCAGGATGTTGCTCTTGACGCCGTCACCTACTGTTCCCAGCAAGGAAAATTAAGACTTTGGCGTTTTCTTCACTTTTATGCTCCAAAAACGTCCGAATTGCTTCCTTTTCCAGATTTCTCTCCCAAAGTACCTAAAATCACAAAAGGAACGATTTAGGGCAATATTTGATCAAATAAATTCAATTCCGGGCTTAAATGACCCCCTAAAAGTGGTTCATTTTTCGCCTCATCATATACCCTTACACTTGAGATTTGCTTGTCCTCAAGCAAATGCGCTTTTATTCTAATCAAAATACAAGTTAGGGGTCATTTAACACTAATATAAAAGTAATTACAACAAATAATCATTCCACTAAAGACCAAAGACAAGCACGGAGGTCATACACTAGTACCTCACAAATAGTGTTTAGATACTCACATCTCTCATGTGTAATAAAGTATATATTACAATATGGAAACGGAAGATATCTCTCACTACCTGTCATAGCAAAATAGATTACCATAGGCTTGGGAAAGGATCAAACCTCCACCACATGGCGTAAACACCTAGGATAAACTATCAAAGAGGTCTTTTAAAGAGTTGTAACGTTAGGTGTAGGGATATGAAATACACGGTTTTGTTGGATAAAGGAAGTTTTTACTGGTGGCGAGTTAACAATCTTAGTTAATTACATGTACAATATGGCGTTGCTAAGCCAAGACTAGACTCGGCTTAAGCTAATAAATGAAAAATAACAAAAACATAAAATGAACATAGAATGAAACGGGATGGTAGTCCGTATGTTTTTTTTTCTCTTTTCTTTTTCCATTTTTTTTTCTTTTTCTTTTTCTATATATATATATATATATATATATATATATATATATATATATATATATATATATATATATATATATATATATATATATATATTAATACACTCTTACCCTACCATCCAAAATAATACATCATAGGTAATGAACATTCCCCTTACACTTGAATTTTTACATACTTTACAATGAACTAATCTATTGACTCGAATTAAGAAAATCAAAACACTTGGAGTACTTTTAAAATTAACGTACATATGGGGGTAATAAATGATGTTCTTCCCCATTACTCCATAACATTAGTACTTAATCCATGAGTCCCAATCGTCCCAAAACAATATGTACAAGGATATGACTCGACTTAGCAACCATGTAATCAATTAGATAGTTAACTTAGGGTTTAACAAATAACAATAATGCACTAAAAATGAGCGCATACACGGAAGGCTACGGCGATTTGGTTGTACATTTAAGTGGGGTGTAACAAATTCTTCCTTTAAGTAAGACGCTTAAAGTTAGAAACGAAAAGATAGGCTCGGAGGGGTGTACTAGGGGTTTCGTGTACTAAAAATGAGTACAACGCTAAGGGTGTGGGAAAACTTAGTTGACTTAACTAGCCAAGTAATATGACTTAAATTTTCAAGTAATTATGATACGGGTTTAACACAAGGGTGATCCTAATGCCTCTTATCATGTAGTAAATCCTACTACACGAATGTAGTCTCACTAGCGGTCTCGGGATGCATCACTGACGCAAGTTCTAGAATCTAAATGCTACCGGTACACTCATAAGCACTAATAGTAAATGCTTTTCCTATCAAATCTAAAGGCGAACCTCACATATTTGGGTGGAAAATTTTTCTGAATATATGGTTATGTGCTAGTCATACATTCTCCTATCCATGAGACGCTTGCTATGGCTAAAGTTTCACTCCTAAATGTTGTAAAAAAATTTAAATTTGGCGCTAAAATTGCACTAACAAGTATTTCTCATAGTTTTATTACACATCTACCATTAAACAAAACAAACTCAAGCGAAAGTGCATATATAAGGTATCATCTTTTTACCCTTCCCTTACACTTAAGATGATCATTGTCCCCAATGTTCAAGTAAAGAATGTAAAAGTGAAATAAGTAAAAAGAATGAAATCAAATACTCCCCTGATTCGCTCGGTATGGATAATTAGGTGGCCAGGTTAAATCTTCCTCCAAGAAAATGAATGTTACCTAGTGCACGTCAGTTCATGTTTCCTAAGACGTTCAAGCATGTTACCATTTGGAGATCTGCCAGTTTTCTTAAGCCTAACATCGAAATCATTCATCCAATACAACCATAAACAAGTAATCAACACATAATTAACATCTAGGTTTCATTATATCTAAGCAAACACACGATAGATCTAGCCTAGCATGATGGAATTAAGACAAGAACAAGATATAGACAACCAACACATAGACATATTGATTGAATTAGAAGAACACTTATCTCAATTACACATGAAAGGGTTCAAGGGCTGAAAACCCTTGAAAAACCTGTAAAATTCGTAATAGGTTCGGCCCTAGGGTTTCTCCAAAACTTCTCTTTCTTAATGAATGAAAATTAAAAAACTATATATAGGAAATTGAGGCTGACGGCGTCAAGACCAAATAGGTGACGCCGTCATCTCGCCGCCAAAATATTCCTCGGACTGCCTTGATCTACATCTGACGCCGTCATGTTATAACATTTTCCAGGCCGTCACGTCTTTTACTCTTGACGCTCTACTTGTGACGCCTTCATGTTTGTACTGGACCGTCATGCAAATTACTCTTGACGCCATCAGGATGTTGCTCTTGACGCCGTCACCTACTGTTCCCAGCAAGGAAAATTAAGACTTTGGCATTTTCTTCACTTTTATGCTCCAAAAACGTCCGAATTGCTTCCTTTTCCAGATTTCTCTCCCAAAGTACCTAAAATCACAAAAGGAACTATTTAGGGCAATATTTGATCAAATAAAGTCAATTCCGGGCTTAAATGACCCCCTAAAAGTGGTTCATTTTTCGCCTCATCACATATCCACGTGCTACAACATGAGGGTCCGACTACGGCACCCAACTAACCTATCTCCATCATCTAATGACCGTCTCACAATCGGTCCCCAAATCCACACTCGAAAACACATATCCATAATCCAAATCACAAGTATACCAAGTCAAGACCACAAGGTGTCTTGACCTATCCAAAAGCTTCGGTCCAACGTAATGCCACAACAAAAATAATAATAACCACAATATAAACCACAACAATATATATACCATACATACGGGTCGACTTACCAAGTCAAACCCGGGTCAAAAATGAAACCACAATGCTCATAATATGGTCTCGCCCGAGACCCTTACGTCTCGGCATTGCTCTAACGAGCCCAAGTAGAACCAAACGGACCCATGGGGTCGTCGGCCATGAACCACGACAACAACAACAATGCCAAAAAAATCACAACTCATCCAAAACTCCAAATACCAAGAATCAAAACCAAGAACCAAGTAGTATCGGACCAAATAATCATCCTAGACTCCCAAACGAGTCAAGGGAGGTCTCATCGAGACCTAGTGTCTCGGTCAAGCTCCATACGAGCCATCAACAAAACCAAACGCGACCCAAATGTCACGTATCGAGTACCAAACTAACGTCACACCCAAACCCAAGATACCAAACGGATTTTTATTGTCAAAACAACATTTCCCCATCATTATTAATCGATATTTCATCAAAACCCAACAAGAAAACAACAATATACCCACGATTTGGGTATGAATCGAGGCGCACGAACAAATTTCGTGGCCACTCACCTTCAATAAAGCTCCAAACCCGATTTCTTCAAAAACCCAAAAAGAAAAAATGGTAGAAGTGGTGATAACGTGGTGATATTAATTCAAATAGGGTGTTAGGGTGGTCCAAAACGCGCGTGGTTTGCACCAATAGATAGATCGGAAGAAAATGGTTAAGATGGTGGTGTTAGTTTTGGTGTGAGGGTGGCGGTGGTGGTGCGATTGGGGGAATTAAGGTGGCGGTGATGGTTGTGTTTCAAAAGAGAGAGAGAGAGAGTTGTAATGTTGGTAATGGTGTTGTGTTGTGTTGCTAGGTCACAGATCCACAAGGACGATTGTAATTTACTCTTATTAAAAAAAGAAAACTTTTTTAATAATAATAATAATAATATTAAGGGGTGTAGTGGGTTAAGTAGCCCGGTGTAAATACACGGACCAAACCCGAAACCTTAAATAACCAATCAAATTTCTCAAACCGAACTCGTTCCAAAATAATCAAAACCTCGCGATACGTTCCAAAAATAATAATATCCGAACCAATATTAAAATAATTAAAATTGTTAGGTTATCCTAGTGCCGGAGTCAATGTAGTGCCAAAATAATGATCTCAAAATAAATCATCACGAATGAACCAAACCAAATCATAAATAAATAATCAAATTCCCATAAATAACGTACGATCAAAATCACATTCCAACGCTCATAAAATATCTCGTCACAATAAACTTTTCAAATATTCCAAAATTATAATTTTTAATGTAATGCGGGTTTTCAAAATGGCTCCCTAATTTGCCAGTTGTCACAGGAACCGATTTAATATATGTGTATTTTGTATATATTTTGTTGGTTAGGTGATTTGCGTTCTCCTTGATAAGGGCTTCTCAAAGAACTAAAGTGTGTTTAAAAAAGAGTAAACATGAATTTGATATTGATGCAGGATTTATCGACAAGGTTTTAATATTTATAAGTTTCTCGTATATCTAAGGTCTACCTAATGCACTATCGGCAGTGTACCCGGTCATGTATGGTATAGCTAACGGTAAAGCCGAGGTCGTCCCAAAAGCTATGCATGCGGATAGTATCTAAGTTTAGTGTCACTGTTTTAAAAGGAGGTTTTATAATTAATTGATTAAACTAATGAAATAAAACAAAACAATTAACAATAAAATAAACGAAAGAAAATCAGATGGGGAGAAATAGTGTTAACCTAATTACTACTCTTGTTATTATCATGACAAGTTTTCTAATAGTGCATCCTATCGTTTCATATGGGGATTCAAGACGATAGACTCAGATGGTCAAATCGTCTAATCCTGTCTTACACCTTGCCCTATTCCTATAACCTTCATTATAAGAGTTCGCTGGTTGGCCTTTGCCTTTAAGATGCAAGAGTCGTTAAGCGCCTCTACTAACTTAGAATAGTCTAACGGGATTCGGCCGGTTGGAACTTACATCCCCCCTAACTCCTTAAGCAAATTTGTTTGGTAGGTGGTCGTTCGTTGAAATTTTCACATGAATGGTAATATTTCTATCACCAAAACACACCCTTATCCGCTATGGGTCCTATGGTCAATTCTCCTAGCCTAAATGTAACTACCAAACATCATTACTACCGAAACTAGAGTGTCGTAAGACATGCTAAGAAAGTATTCAAATAAAATGATAGTAAATGCGAGAAAACTAAATCATGGCAATAACAATTTCATAATGAGGCTAACACCAAAGGTGTTTAACCACTCATACTCATAAATGCATAAAATTCTATGTTCAACATGAATAATGAAAACATAAATTCGATACAAAAGTTATGTATGATAAAACTTATGATTTAAGCGTGAATTCTCCCTTGGAAATGACTTGTATGCTGGTGGAACTTCGTTCTCCTTGCTCCCCAATTCCCTCTGGATTTCTGTGTGGTGAAAGTGATATTGAAAACTCAGAATTAGGGCTTGTATTTATAGTGCCCGACTATGCTATGGCGTAGTTCTAGGTTCAACTACGTCGTTGCCCTTGTATTTTTCCACTACACCATAGCTTGGTTATTGGCTATGGGCGTAGATATCTCGTTAACACATCTACGGTGTAGTTATTTGAGGAACTACACCGTAACTTCTTCAAGGATCACGGGAATTCTTTTAAGTATGGAATGAAGATCTATGGCGTAGCTTGATATTAGCTATGCCCGTAGAAGTCATAACTACCCCGTAGTACAATGTTTGACTACACCGTAGGTCTTGGTCTTCGTGTGACTTCTATCTTCAGTGAGTGCTACGGCGTAGGTAGAGAGTACCTCTACGCCGTAGTTTGTGTTGGTTCCTCATACTTCAAATATTTTCATTAAGAACCTTCCAATTCCGCGTCTTTTCGTTCCTATGCTCATCTTTGTCCTGAAAACAGAATAAACAAATAAGAGTATATATCCTAATAAATTAATACAAAAGACGAGCATAATATGGGGAAATTAACACTAAAATATCAGAACTATTTGATGTTATTAGACATTGTGTTTCAAAGTCTGTCAAATGAATCACAAAATTAGTTACAAAAATGATTAACTCATACTATGTTTTTGTAACTAATTTTGTGATTCATTTGACACACTTTGAGTCACAATATCAATTTCATATTAACTTTATTTTAAACACGCTTTAGTTCTTTGCGAAACCCTTATCAAGGAGAACACAAATCACCCAACCAATAAAAATATATAAAACATATACATATATTAAATTAGGTCAAAAGTTTGCAAATAATCATTTTTAAGCAAGTTTTTAGGTAAAACAACCTATAAAAATCAAACAATTAAATCATGCATGTAACAACCCACAAAATCCCATCACTATCATTCCCATTCCAAATATCTATAGTAGGTATTTCCCAAGTAAATTTTTGCTTTTTATATGCATTCATTACTTGCATGACTCACTAGACTGGCTCACGTATCTACACAAGCCAAATAACTCAACTCTCACATCCTATAAACCCTTGGTATGTCAAGCATAAGATCAAAACAACACCACAATAAGTAATTTACTAATATAACATACTAAACTCACTACAAAACAATAATAAACCCTAATACACCCTAATCAAACCCTAATTAGGTCTATGTGCTTTAAAACCCTATTTGCTTAGCTATACTAGTTTAAATGTGTCCAAGGCTTAAGTATGAGTTACCTTAGGAACATTAGGATACTTTAGAACCCTTAGACATTAGTACAACCCATTAGAACTTAGGTACAAGTCCTTTAAGAATAGAAACCAAAACTAGGTTATAACTTCCCGAAAACTAGGTTAAACTAACCCAAAACTTATCCATAAGCTACCACCACTTAGTATAAGCCCCTTAGGACTTAGTATTAGTCACTAGGCACTCTTAGGAACCTAACTTAGACACAAGACCCTAAACACACTCTAGGTAAAACTAGGATAAAACTAAACCTAAAAACCTAAACCTAGTTACCTAGCACCTCTAAACTACTAAACAAGCACCCTAGCACCTCCTCCTAACCTACCTAGCACCCTAACACCTCTAAGTACCCACACAAGTAGGTGCATCACCTACTTATCATCAAAATTAACCTTAATCCATCCTTAAACACCCTAAACCGCCCCTAATCCATCCTTAAACACCCTAAACCACCACTAACCCACCCAAGCAGCTCGTAAGCAGCTTACAAGCACCTCCCTCACCACCTTGTGGCCACCATAACTCCACACCATCACCTCGTCACCACCTTCACCCTAACCGCCTCTCTCGGCCTCCCATGACCACAACCGGCCTACAACGCCCCCTAGCTACCTCCTAGCTCATTTTCATCATCACCTAGACCTGCCACAACACCCCATAGCTTTTCTTACTCGACCTCCCCATCCTCGCCACCTCTTTCTCCCTTTTCTTGTTTGCTACTCATGCGTACCCTATAAATACCCCCGAACCCCTCCCATTTCATTCCACACCTCTTCTATTCTTTTACATACATACATTCTGTAGTTTAGAATGCTTAGAGACCTTAGGACTCGAGTACAAGAGCCTTGGTAGTGTCGAGTTGTGGTTTGAGCTGAGAGATACCCTAGAAAACCCTAAGCCTCAACCTTGATTCTTTTAGCTTTAGATTAGTCCTAGGATAGATATAGGATGCCTTAGAACCCCTAGAACCCCTTGCCTAAGCCTTGAACACAAGAACTAGTTAGTTTCCATTTTAAAACCCTAGTTTGAGTCGAAATGCCTTTTACATGCTATAAGCCCTTTACATAAGCTATAATCTAGTCTAGATAACTTAGATAAGCTAAAAGTAGTAAAACATAAGCTAGGAAAACTTTTTGTTTTATAAAAATATAGTTTGCATAAAATTAGGACTAGTTTTGCAAAGTTTTCCATGCATAAGGTTATATATTAGAACTTTCTAAAAATATTAAGTCTAGGGACTAATTTTGACATTACTTATAAGTTATAAGTATAAGGACTCTTTTTGCAAAGTTATAAAACCTTAGGATAGAAATTAAAACAAGTTAAAACTAAAAAGGACTAGTTTTGCAAATACTATAAAGTTAAGGGTAGAAAGGGTAAATATAGAAAACTTAGGAGTCCAAGGGTCATTTCTGTCATTTCCTAAAAATATAGAAGTATAAGGACTAGTTGTGTCGAGTATAGATAGTTATACAACTAAGTAATATAAATATTATAAGTATAGGGTAGATATCGTAAATATATAAACTATAAGGGTATAAAGTGAAAGTATTTAAAAATAAACTTAAAAACTTAAAGTTAGAAGCATAACACAATAGTGGGGAGCTTCATGTGAGGAATACTATGTGGATATTTCGTTCTGACGAGTCTGTTGGGTTTACGATTTAAAGTGCCCTGACTCCTCAAACGATTATTGCATATACTTCTGGATTATGATGGCCCGAACGGTGTCATGTTATAACTAAACCCTAATAACAACATAACTCAATAGTAGGGAACTTCGTGTGAGGAATATTAGCTTCTGAATTATGATGGCCCGAACGGTATTATGTTGATAACTAATACGTGGGAATCGCACCAGGATTTAACTCTCAAGGGATCTTGAGAAGCTTACAACCACCACCAGGCAGTGTACCTGATCGTTGTAGTATAGTATAGTGACAAGTACCGGGGGATTGATCGTTCAGCTAGGAATAGTGTCGCTAGGATTAGAAAACCTAAATACTAGTTCTAAAGATGAGGGATGATTATTTTTGTATTTTTATATTTTTTAGAAAGCAAGTAAAAATCTCGGGGTTTGAAGGATTTGGGCGGAATTAGTTGCTAGTCAACTAACCCAATACTAAAGATGCAATCAAAATAAAATACTATAAATGAAAATAAACTAAATTAACTAAGGTTGTGAGCAATGAGTGGAGAAGTTGTGTTTACTTAGATTTCACTACTCCCTAGATATCTTTTACACGTTAATTACTTGTTATAGTTGCGTGGATGACGGATTGTATTTCTTAATACCATTCATGGGGTGGCGCACTTAACTCCCCAATCCTATGAGTGCCTACTTCACTCCTATGTCGAGCCGGCTAAGAAGCTCCTAACATGGGATCATTAGAATTTACTCATGCATTAAATAAAACCAATAAAACCTAGTGCATGTCAGTTCATGTTTCCTAAGACGTTCAAGCATGTTACCATTTGGAGATCTGCCAGTTTTCTTAAGCCTAACATCGAATTCATTCATCCAATACAACCATAAACAAGTAATCAACACATAATTAACATCTAGGTTTCATTAGATCCAAGCAAACACAAGATAGATCTAGCCTAGCATGATGGAATTAAGACAAGAACAAGATATAGACAACCAACACATAGACATATTGATTGAATTAAAAGAACACTTATCTCAATTACACATGAAAGGGTTCAAGGGCTGAGAACCCTTGAAAAACCTGTAAAATTCGTACTAAGTTCGGCCTTAGGGTTTCTCCAAAACTTCTCTCTTTTTTATGAATGAAAATTAGAAAACTATATATAGGAAATTGAGTCTGACGGCGTCAAGACAAAATTGGTGACGCCGTCATCTCGCCGTCAAAATACTTCTCGGACTGCCTTGATCTACTTTTGACGCCGTCACGTTATAACATTTTCCAGGTCGTCACGTATTTTACTCTTGACGCTCTACCTCGTGACGCCTTCAATTCTGTACTGGGCCATCATGAAAATTACTCTTGACGCCGTCAGAATTTCCTTCTTGACGCCGTCACCTACTGTTCCCAGCAAGGAAAATTAAGACTTTGGCGTTTTCTTCACTTTTATGCTCCAAAAACGTCCGAATTGCGTCCTTTTCCAGATTTCTCTCCCAAAGTACCTAAAATCACAAAAGGAACGATTTAGGGCAATATTTGATCAAATAAATTCAATTCCGGGCTTAAATGACCCCCTAAAAGTGGTTCATTTTTCGCCTTATCATATACCCTTACACTTGAGATTTGCTTGTCCTCAAGCAAATGCGCTTTTATTCTAATCAAAATACAAGTTAGGGGTCATTTAACACTAACATAAAAGTAATTACAACAAATAATCGTTCCACTAAAGACCAAAGACAAGCACGGAGGTCATATACTAGCACCTCACAAATAGTGTTTAGATACTCACATCTGTCGGGTGTAATAAAGTATAAATTACAATATGGAAACGGAAGATATCTCTCACTACCTGTCATAACAAAATAGATTACCATAGGCTTGGGAAAGGATCAAACCTCCACCACATGGCGTAAGCACCTAGGATAAACTATCAAAGAGGTCTTTTTAAAGGGTTGTAACGTTAGGTGTAGGGATATGAAATACACGGTTTTGTTGGATAAAGGAAGTTTTACTGGTGGCGAGTTAACAATCTTGGTTAATTACATGTACAATGTGGCGTTGCTAAGCCAAGACTAGACTCGACTTAAGCTAATAAATCAAAAATAACAAAAACATAAAATGAACATAAAATAAAAAGGGATGGTAGTCCGTATGTTTTTTTTCTCTTTTCTTTTTTTTCTATTTTTTTTTTCTTTTCTTGATTTTCCGATTTTTTTTTTTTTTTTTTTTTTTTTTTTTTTTTACACTTGAATTTTTACATACTTTACAATAAACTAATCTAATGACTCGAATTAAGAAAATCAAAACACTTGGAGCACTTTTAAGATTAACGTACATATGGGGGTAATAAATGATGTTCTTCCCCATTACTCCATAAAATAAGTACTTTACCCATGAGTCCCATGAGTCCCAAAACAATATGTTCAAGGATATGACTCGACTTAGCAACCATGTAATCAATTAGATAGTTAACTTAGGGTTTAACAAATAACAATAATGCACTAAAAATGAGTGCATACACGGAAGGCTAAGGTGATTTGGGTGTCCATTTAAGTGGGGTGTAACAAATTCTTCCTTTAAGTAAGATGCTTAAAGTTAGAAACGAAAAGATAGGCTCGGAGGGGTGTACTAGGGGTTTCGTGTACTAAAAATGAGTACAACGCTAAGGGTGTGGGAAAATTAGTTGACTTAACTAGCCAAGTAATATGACTTAAATGGTCAAGTAATTATAATACGGGTTTAACACAAGGGTGATCCTAATGCCTCTTATCATGTAGAAAATCCTACTACACGAATGTAGCCTCACTAGCGGTCTCGGGATGCATCACTAACGCAAGTTCTAGAATCTAAATGCTGCCGGTACACTCATAAGCACTAATAGTAAATGCTTTTCCTATCAAATCTAAAGGCGAACCTCACATATTTGGGTGGAAAATTTTTCTGAATATACGGTTATGTGCTAGTCATACAATCTCCTATCCATGAGACGCTTGCTATGGCTAAAGTTTCACTCCTAAATGTTGTAAAAAAATTTTAAATTTGGCGCTAAAATTGCACTAACAAGTATTTCTCATAGTTTTATTACACATCTGCCATTAAACAAAACAAACTCAAGCGAAAGTGTACATGTAAGGTATCATCATTTTACCCTCCCCTTACACTTAAGATGAACATTGTCCCCAATGTTCAAGTAAAGAATGTAAAAGTGAAAAAGTAAAAAGAATGAAATCAAATACTCCCCTGATTCGCTCGGTATGGATAATTAGGTGGCCAGGTTAAATCTTCCTCCAAGAAAATGAACAATCCAAGCTTCCCTTCCAGAATATAAATCATCTTCTCTTGTCATACATAACCTGTAAATCCTGAGAAAACAGACAAAACAACCTCGCATAAAATCGGCGGCAACCTATATAAGTTACTAAATCCTAGAAAACAAAATAAGATATAATGCTTGTGGAATGAAGTTTGCAGATTTCCTGGAGATTATAAAACTTAATAATTCACAAAAACCATAAGACTCCGTTAGAAAAACAAAACCGGTAAAATTTCCAGATTTTTACACGTGACGCCGTCAAGAGTTAACTCGTGACGCCGTCAGAAGTGACCTGCAGAAATTCTTATGTTAAGTTTCCGGAAAATTTCTGGAAAAACTCGGTCTCACTTCCTGGAAAATCCTGCAAAACTTCATTATGACTCAATACAAGCATTTGACTCTAACAAATACGAATATACATGTTCATTTAATATTGTGGAGAATCATGATCGGTTTTTTTCTTAAAAACATATTTGGGGTTTCCCCTTACACTTATCTTTTTCAAAAATACTTTTAGGTGGAGTTAAGATTAGGCAAAAACAACAAAGTAAAGTATTTCCACTATTTAATTGAGAAACATGATCTACCAACAATAAAAATAAAGCATGCATACGGAAGCAAATAATAAACAAACAAAATAAAATCACACAAAACATGGGTTGCCTCCCAAGAAGCGCTTTTCTTTATTTACGAGTCTTGTAGCTAGACTCAAGGTCATGGGTTACTACGTGATCTCATCCCTTGAAATGATATACCCCATGTAGTTGTGATCATTACTGTTATGGTGGTAGTGCCTTAACCTATCGATACTTGCAATCACCATTCCACCTACTACACTTCTGAAGTTAGCCATCCCATCTTGGCTCACGCCTTCAATTGTGAAAGGTCCATACCACCAAGGACTTGGTTTATCGGGTGGTATCTTTGTTTCCAAGTGTCTCAAGAGTACCAAGTTCCCTTCCTCAAATGGTACATGATTTTCTGCGGGTTGAGTACGTTCGAATTCGACCTGAACCTTATTGCTTTTGCTTCTTTCATATTTAGCCTCCTTATAGCTTTTGATTCTTGCCTCCCATGCAAGAATTTTATTCTGAACACTAATGGGTGTTGTGTCAATGTTGTTTTTGATCTTTCTCCAACTCAAATTCTCATGCCCACTTCGCGGAGTCATGGGGAAGCTAATCTTTCTTTTTCCAGATTTAAGCTCAATTTTCCTACCTTCATACTTAATGACAGCCCTAGCGGTGGCGAGGAATGGTGCCCCAAGGATTATTGGCATGCATCCATCTCCTTTATCATCGATGATTATAAAATCAACGGGGTACATGAACCCTGCGACATTAACTAATACATCTTCTACGATTCCTAGGGGGTATACGTACGAGTGTCCAGCAAGGGACAACCTAACACGAGTAGGGGTTGGCATTTTTTACGTTATTTGGATGTAAATAGTTAGGGGCATAAGATTTACTTCCGATCCTTGGTCGGCGAAAGCACTAAGATATTTCAAATCCCCGATGCTAGTTGGTATCTCAAAGTTCCCACACGCTATCTGCTTAGTAGCCACTTTTTGTACCAATAGCCTCTCGAATACTGATCCCCCAGGTAACGTATCATACTCTTCTTTTACCTCTTCTTCTTTCTCAGAACCCTGTTTGGAAGGTTGGTTATGCCCGTCACCCTTAATCCAATTTGTTATGGTGTTTTCGTTTATATCATGTTTCAGGTAGTGACTCAAAGGTTGGGATTTTGGTGGTTTTTCTAAGGTCTGTTTAGTAAGGGCTTCTACCTTCTCGTTATCCTTGTGGACAATTGTGATGGAATTAACAAATTGGGTGTGGGAGTGGCGCTTTCTTTCCTTAGTAGCATTCTTTCGGGGGTTCTCTGGTTGGCGTACTCCTCTAATAAACTCATCATCTCATTCATTTTCTCCTGCATCTCCTCTTTTTGCTTATAAACTGCTTCCTCGAATCTAGCAAGCCGATCTGAGTGAGTTGCCATATATTCTCTCATCCTAGCTTCAAACTCCGAGCTAAGCTCCTTGGGAGGGGAACAAGGTGGGGCATAGTTTTGAAAAGTCTCGACATTTTCTCTAGAGGGTGTGATGAGGCAAAAAATGAACCACTTTTAGGGGGTCATTTAAGCCCGGAATTGAATTTATTTGATCAAATATTGCCCTAAATCGTTCCTTTTGTGATTTTAGGTACTTTGGGAGAGAAATCTTGAAAAGGAAGCAATTCGGACGTTTTTGGAGAATAAAAGTGAAGAAAACGCCAAAGTCTTAATTTTCCTTGCTGGGAACAGTAGGTGACGGCGTCAAGAAGAAAATCTTGACGGCGTCAAGAGTAATTTCCATGACGATCCAGAACAGAATTGAAGGCGTCACAAGGTAGGGCGTCAAGAGGAAAATGCATGACGGCCTGGAAACACGTAACACATGACGACGTCAAAAGTGGATCAAGGCAGTCCGAGGAGTATTTTGGCGGCGAGATGACGGCGTCACAAATTTGTTCTTGACACCGTCAGACCCTATTTCCTATATATAGTTTTCTAATTTTCACACATAAAAAAAGAGAGAAGTTTTGAAGAAACCCTAAGTACGAACTTGGTACGAATTTTACAGGTTTTTCAAGGGTTCTCAGCCCTTGATCCCTTTCATGTGTAATTGAGATAAGTATTATTTTAATTCAATCAATATGTCTATGTGTTGGTTGTCTATATCTTGTTCTTGTCTTAATTCCATCATGCTAGGCTAGATCTATCTTGTGTTTGCTTGGATCTAATGAAACCTAGATGTTAATTATGTGTTGATTACTTGTTTATGGTTGTATTGGATGAATGATTTCGATGTTAGGCTTAAGAAAACTGGCAGATCTCCAAATGGTAACATGCTTGAACGTCTTAGGAAACATGAACTGACGTGCACTAGGTTTTATTGGTTGTATTTAATGCATGAGTAAATTCTAATGATCCCATGTTAGGAGCTTCTTAATCGGCTCGACATAGGAGTGAAGTAGGCACTCATAGGATTGGGGAATTAAGTGCGCCACCCCATGAATGGTATTAAGGAATACAATCCGTCATCCACGCAACTATAACAAGTAATTAACGTGTAAAAGATGTCTAGGGAGTAATGAAATCTAAGTAAACATAATTTCTCCACTTATTGCTCACAACCTTAGTTTAAATTAGTTTATTTTCATTTTTAGTATTTTATTTTGATTGCATCTTAGTATTGAGTTAGTTGACTAGCAACTAATTCCGCCCAAATCCTTCAAACCCGAGATTTTTACTTGCTTTTCATAAAATATAAAAATACAAAAATAATCATCCTTCACCTTTAGAACTAGTATTTAGGTTTTCTAATCATAGCGACACTATTCCTAGCTGAACGATCAATCCCCCGGTACTTGTCACTATACTATACTACAACGATCAGGTACACTGCCTGGTGGGGGTTGTAAGCTTCTCAAGTTCCCTTGAGAGGTAAAGCCTGGTGCGATTCCCACGTATCAGGGTGACTCAGATAATGGTGTTGAAGTTGGTTTCGAGACAGAATTGGCAGTAGCCCGTCTAGGACTTAAAGGTCTCCTTTGCCTTTCTTCAAAATAGTCAACTTTTGCCTCGAGTTTGCATAGGAGTTCATCGGGGATTTCGGTGGTTCCTCCAGATGTTGAGACTGCATTGATGGCCGCTTTTATTGTATGATTAAACTCGCACATCTCATGATTATCAGCGGCGAGCTCCTCGATAATTGCCCAAGACTCCTCGGCGTTCTTATCACGCAGTTTACCTCCCGCGGCCCTATCGATTGTGCGCTTAGTGTGATAGTCAACATGGTCGTAGAAAATCTGGACTAATAACCGAAGGTTTATACCATGATGAGGGACCTTATGGAGGAGATCCTTAAAACGGGCCCATGCTTCGTAGAAAGTTTCACCCTGATGTTGTTCAAACATCAAAATGTCATTTCTAAGCATTGAAGTCTTCCCTGGTGGGAATAATTGAGTAAGGAAGCGATTGGTGAGATTATCCCATGTGGTGATGGATCCCGCGGGTAAACGCTCAAGCCATTGACTAGCTTGATCCCGTAGAGAGAATTGGAATAGGCGTAATCGGGTTGTCTCTCTAGTTTCAACATCTAAGTCTATGGAATCTACGATTTTAAGGAAGTCCTTAAGATGTTGGTTTGGATCTTCGGAACGAAGTCCATGGAATGCACATCCGCTTTGCACCAACCGGATGGTGTCAGATCGCAAGGGTGTCACATTGGCTCCGGTGAGCTCAATGGTGTTTCGGTAGCCTTGGTGGCTAGGTCGGGAATACTCTCCTAAGGTTCGGGGCCTAAGAGGTTCTAGTGGTGGGTTTTGTTGTGGTGGTATGATGGGTTCAAAGATGTTCCCATCGTCCATGATGTCGGGTGGTGAAGAGTTACGAACAAAAACACAAAGAAATAAGATAGACTAAAGAAAACCTAAAAATAAAAATAAAATCTTACTAGAAAGGAATCTAGCAAGTAGACCTAATAAAAAAAGATTCTAACCTAGACAATAACTATTCCCCAGGCTGCGGCGCCAAAAACTTGATACGTGAGAATCGCACCAGGCTTTACCTCTCAAGGGATCTTGAGAAGCTTACAACCCCCACCAGGCAGTGTACCTGATCGTTGTAGTATAGTATAGTGACAAGTACTGGGGGATTGATCGTTCAGCTAGGAATAGTGTCCCTAGGATTAGAAAACCTAAATACTAGTTCTAAAGATGAGGGATGATTATTTTTGTATTTTTATATTTTTTAGAAAGCAAGTAAAAATCTCGGGGTTTGAAGGATTTGGGCGGAATTAGTTGCTAGTCAACTAACCCAATACTAAAGATGCAATCAAAATAAAATACTATAAATGAAAACAAACTAAATTAACTAAGGTTGTGAGCAATGAGTGGAGAAGTTGTGTTTACTTAGATTTCACTACTCCCTAGATATCTTTTACACGTTAATTACTTGTTATAGTTGCGTGGATGACGGATTGTATTCCTTAATACCATTCATGGGGTGGCGCACTTAACTCCCCAATCCTATGAGTGCCTACTTCACTCCTATGTCGAGCCGGCTAAGAAGCTCCTAACATGGGATCATTAGAATTTACTCATGCATTAAATACAACCAATAAAACCTAGTGCACGTCAGTTCATGTTTCCTAAGACGTTCAAGCATGTTACCATTTGGAGATCTGCCAGTTTTCTTAAGCCTAACATCGAATTCATTCATCCAATACAACCATAAACAAGTAATCAACACATAATTAACATCTAGGTTTCATTAGATCCAAGCAAACACAAGATAGATCTAGCCTAGCATGATGGAATTAAAACAAGAACAAGATATAGACAACCAACACATAGACATATTGATTGAATTAAAAGAACACTTATCTCAATTACACATGAAAGGGTTCAAGGGCTGAGAACCCTTGAAAAACCTGTAAAATTCGTACTAAGTTGAGTCTGACGGCGTCAAGACAAAATTGGTGACGCCGTCATCTCGCCGCCAAAATACTTCTCGGACTGCCTTGATCTACTTTTGACGCTGTCACGTTATAACATTTTCCAGGCCGTCACGTATTTTACTCTTGACGCTCTACCTTGTGACGCCTTCAATTCTGTACTGGGCCGTCATGAAAATTACTCTTGACGCCGTCAGAATTTCCTTCTTGACGCCGTCACCTACTGTTCCCAGCAAGGAAAATTAAGACTTTGGCGTTTTCTTCACTTTTATGCTCCAAAAACGTCCGAATTGCTTCCTTTTCCAGATTTCTCTCCCAAAGTACCTAAAATCACAAAAGGAACTATTTAGGGCAATATTTGATCAAATAAATTCAATTCCGGGCTTAAATGACCCCCTAAAAGTGGTTCATTTTTCGCCTCATCAATAACATAATACAATAGTAGGGAGCTTCATGTGAGGAGTCATATATTTATGAATTACAATGGCCCGAACGGTGTTGTGTTATATCTAAAACATTAAGAACCCTAAGAATAATTACCTAAGAAAACTTAAACAAAAAGTAACTAGAGCTTGACATACCAACACGCAAAGAACCCTAGGATACGTGAGTAGGCAGTCTAGTCTCCGAGTCACTTAGTACACTAATAGGATTCCCTAAGCCCATGTGAGTTTTCATAGCCTCACACCTTTTTAATGCTTTCTAAATGCTTTACAAACCCTGTGAGGGGGATACATGCTACTTGCTTTACTTTAAATCGAATACAAGTCTTTTTCTTTGGTTGTTGCACGAGTAAACCCCCCCCCCCCCCCACCGCCACCACTACATACCCAAAATTCATGAATCTAATCTTTTGGGATATTTTACCCACGGGAACGCGAATATAGTTAATAGATCTATTGGGATTTGACAATTCCCGTTAATATGCCTCTTGCGAGAGGGTACCAATACTATATTTGAACCCTAAGGATTAACTTTGGCAAGTTATCCTTCACATCCCCTCATGGTTGGGTCTGCAGCCCCCATGACCCGGAACGTTAGTGTGGTTCATGAGCTTAGTGCAACATACCCCACTCTTGATAATTGTGCATGCATCACAATTATCATACTCACTCAACATTTTCCCAGATGGGTGTAACAACGGAACCCAGGGAACTTGTATTCATTAACACGTAAACCTATGATTCTCACTCAACCCTAGTGTTGACTTTTTAAGCATGTATCCTAGGTATATGGCCGTTACGGAGTCAAGGCAGGAAGAGGCACTGAACTCGGAGGACTTTCAAACCAGTTATCATTCAAATTTTATCTCACACCTAGATTTATGGGACCTCGGCATAATAAAACTCTGATATTTTAAAGAATGATAACTTATTTATAAAAACGTCTCTTTTTGAGTCGTTTTCTATTACTGTAACTGTGATTCCATGAAGTAATACCCCAACTCTAAATCCGCTGCGAAACTGTGAAAATTGGGGTGTTATAGATTGGTATCAGAGTCTCAGTTGTAGAGAACAAGGTTAAAACCTAAACTACAACTACTTTTCATAAACCCGAGAAAGTCCTCAGTGCTTCTGCCATCCTCCGTAACCATATATGCTAAGGTTAGTATAGCACCTAACTACTTAACTGCCTAACTGCTTAACCGCCTAACTGCTTAACTGCTTAACTGCTAAATGATGCATTTAGAATAGTACTTAGTTGCATAACTATTGCATAATGCATATCATCCCTATTATTGGTTAGTTATGTCTACTCCCCGCTACCCTACTCCCGTCTCATCTAGTTTACATCCGGAGAATGATCTTTCCTCTCCGAATGTACTAGATTACTCCCCTAAACCATACCTCCCCGATACCTTAGGAGACTCTAGGAATAGTTTAGATACACCTTCACCCTTAGGTTTTACATCTTTCATAGATAACCCACACCTAAAACACATTAGAGATTTCTATACTAAGGCATCACCTATTCATTCCCTAAACCCTATTTCACACCCACCATTCCCTACCCATAGATTAGAACCCCCATGGTTTCTTTCTCCCGAGAGAACCATGTACACCTAGGAACCCTATCCCTACCTATACCCCTAGATATAACCTTAGGCAACCTTATATTTTAACACCTAACCCTTACTTAGTAAACGCTCCCATTACATCTTGGAAAGATGAATTTGGAGAAAACCCCATTAGGACAACCTTAGAAAATTAGGAAGATCAATTAGAGGAAATTTTAAATAACTTAGATGAAATTTTTCTTGATCTTCTTGAGAAGATAGAAAAAGGTCATAGTAATAACCTAGATAATCAACCTGACTATAGTGATGTAAGAAAAACCCTACAACAAAACCGTTTTAAAGTAGCTAAAATACAGAAAAACCAAATGAAACACCACCATAAAATAGCCTTTGCCCGTTTTAGGATATGCACTTTAGAAAAGATGATTGATGATGATGAGGGAAATCATCAATCAAACTTAGAAAACACAAACTCTTGGAATTAGGAAAACCTTAGAAAACCCCTAAGTAATATGCCTTTTAAAACTTTAGGAAATATGCCCTAGAATAATTAGTGGCCTTAGGATATGTAAGATAGGTAATCAATAAAATAAGTAGGTTTTAAAAACTACCTAGTGCCCCTCAATTAGGATAATCTAGATAATATAGATTTAGGAATACCTCTCCCTTAATACCTTAGGTCTTCCCTAACCTTCTATGTAACCCCAAGGAGTATAGACTTACCCCATACAATATGACAAGTTGGGTACTTGTTATAACCTACCCCAAACCCTTACCCCTAGAAATTTAGGATAACCTACCCCGATGCCTTAGATACATGGAATCTCTAAACTGTTTTAAACTCCTTTCGAACTTTTTCCCTTCCTAAAACCTAGTCTTTTCAAACACTTTCCCTATCAATGGTGAGAATTCTTATTCTACACCATAGATATCTGAATTCTTTCTCCTCCGATCTCTAAATCCTCACCACTTCCTTAGCTTTCTTAAGCTATCTTTCCCCTAGTTAGAGAATCTATCCCTAACTATTCCATATGCAAATATATGATAATCATATATATAAGCATATCCCCATACTTTCCCTCTTTACTTTCTTGGATTACTATGATTCCCTAGTTAGTTTTCCCCTCCCCTCTTAAGTAAAACCTGAATCATACCCCTTAGGATTCCCACACTTAGGATTAGAAATAATTTTAGGATACCCTTAGAAAAATTAAGTCTAGGAATAGAATACCTTAGGCCCCTAGAATAGGATACTTAAGAAACCCTTGAGGAAATAGGAAATAGAATTAGGAAATTTCGAAGTTTTATAGGATAGAAACCCAATTAGGATCCCTACCCCGATAGATAGAAAAATTTAGGAAAATATCCCCTTAAGATAGGATTTAGTTTAAGATAAGAATTAATTATTCGAGGATATTAGAATTAGTCATAGATTAGAAACCTTTAGGATACACTTAAGAAAGAATTAAATAAGGATTGGTTAGAAATAAACCCTTAAAACCTAGAACCTTAAACCCTTTAGAGCCCCTAGTTTAGGATAAACACATTAGCAGACCTCTACCCTATTGGAATAAACCGTTTTGAGAATATAGTTTACCCACACTTAGTGACCTACCCCTTATTAGGATTTTTCACACACTAAAAACATTTAGAAATCCCTAAGAATAACATACCTTTTGGACATTCCGAACCTACCCTAAGAATTTATAATATAGACTTAGAACTTAAGATTATTAGTAATAACTAGGAATAAGATACTCGAGGATATTAGATTACACCTTAGGACTTGATACATCTTAGGTTACACTTTAGGAAAATCACTTAGGAGATAAAATGGACACTACCCTAGCTGGCTTTAAGTACCTAGGAATAGTAATACTTATAATAATAGTGATACTAGTAATAATAGACAACTTAAAAGAAAAGAGAAAACCTGAAACCTTGCCTAAGAATATGGACACTCCTAGTAAACCCTTAGGAAAGAAACCAGTTTAACCTTCTCCCACTTTAGAACCCTCTACTTCAAACATATCACCTTTAGAAGTTTAGGAATAGTTTAGAAAACTAGAAGAACCTTAGGGGGAAAACAAATCTTGGAGGAATCTAGTTAATCTAAGAACCCATTAGGATACTATCTTTTAGGTATCCTATACTCTCACTCTTCCGTTTAATCTTATCCTTTCGTTTTTCCTATCCTTCCATTCAAATCCTCTTTTTCCCGCTCTTTTTCCCTTTCACCCATTTCAAAATCCCATTTTCCCGCCTTTTTCCCACTCCCCTATTCAAAAATTTACTCTCTCACTTTCCTACTCTATCGTTTAATCTTCCGTACTCTACCCATTCCTTCCCTTTTTCATTCCACTCCTCCGTTATCTTTACTTCCTTCATACTTCCCTTATTTCATCCTTTTCCTTCCTTCCACTTCACTCCTCCCAATAAAATCCACCTTCCCACTTCTTCTTACCTATTCATTTTATTCCTCCATCATTTTACACTCTATTTTCCTACTCTATATTCTTTCCCTACCTCATCCTACAATGTTTTAAGAGCTAGAACTTGTATTTCTCGTCATATCGCAAGATTCTGTTAGTTAGATCTTGTAAGAATATCTATGTCGAATCTTAATCCTCATTATGTTCGACTATGATATTAAACAATCTTATGTTTGCAAAAACATAAGACCTCTAACGCCCGTCAATCTAGCTATAGCCTTTCCGGCTACTAAGGTATCAGTTGCTAAACAAGGAGACTGTAGAACTGATCACCATGGCTAGAACTTATCCTCATCATGGCTAGAACTTGTCTCTACCATGACTTGAACTTGTCTCCAACATGACTGGAACATGTCTCTAACATGACTAGAACTTTTTTCGAAAACACGCATTTCCTTAAATGTGGACCACTCCTCTATTTTCCGCCGATATTACTTAAGGACGATTTATAATGACTATTCTATTAAAATGAATCAGGACGCTCTTTCATTTTAAGAAGAAAGTTATAAATCAAATGGATCATGAATTTTTAAGCTCTTGCTTACAAGAATTGGGATGCCATTACTTGTAAGTAATGAGACATAAACAAATGAGACCAAGTATCTAGCACATGTACAAACAATTCCTACTCCGTTTGTACAACTCTGTCCTTCTTTTTCTTCTCGAATCGTCAACTCGCTCTACTTCTACACCTACTTCTACTAAATCTCGGGACGAGATTTCTTCTAAGGGGGTAAGACTTTAACAACCCACAAAATCCCATCACAATCATTCCTATTCCAAATATCTATAGTAGGTATTTCCCAGGTAAATTTTTGCTTTTTATATGCATTCATTACTTGCACGACTCACTAGACTGGCTCACGTATCTACACAAGCCAAATAACTCAACTCTCACATCCTATAAACCCTTGGTATGTCAAGCATAATATCACAACAACACCACAATAAGTAATTTACTAATCTAACACACTAAACTCACCACAAAATCATAATAAACCCTAATACACCCTAATCAAACCCTAATTAGGTCTATGTGCTTTAAAACCCTATTTGCTTAGCTATATTATTTTAAATGTGTCCAAGGATTAAGTATGAGTTACCTTAGGAACATTAGGATACTTTAGAACCCTTAGACATTAGTACAACCCATTAGAGCTTAGGTACAAGTCCTTTAGGCATAGAAACCAAAACTAGGTTATAACTTCTCGGAAACTAGGCTAAACTATGCCAAAACTTCTCCATAAGCTACCACCACTTAGTATAAGCCCATTAGGACTTAGGATTAGTCACTAGGCACTCTTAGGAACCTAACTTAAACACAAAACCCTAAACAAGACCCTAAACACACTCTAGGTAAAACTAGGATAAAACTAAACCTAAAAACCTAAAACTAGTTACCTAGCACCTCTAAACTACTAACCAAGCACCCTAGCACCTCCTCCTAACCTACCTAGCACCCTAACACCTCTAAGCACCCACACAAGTAGGTGCATCACCTACTTGTCACCTACTTAACCTTAATACATCCTTAAATACCCTAAACCGCCCCTAATCCATCCTTAAACACCCTAAACCACCACTAACCCACCCAAGCAGCTCGTAAGCAGCTTACAAGCACCTCCCTCACTACCTTGTGGCCACCATAATGCCACACCATCACCTCGTCACCACCTTCACCCTAACCGCCTCTCTCGGCCTCCCATGACCACAACCGGCCTACAGCGCCCCCTAGCTACCTCCTAGCTCATCCTCATCATCACCTAGACCTGCCACAACACCCCATAGCTTTGCTTACTCAACCTCCCCCTCCTCGCCACCTCTTTCTCCCTTTTCTTTCTCGCTACTCATGCGTACCCTATAAATACCCCCGAACCCCTCACATTTCATTCCACACCTTTTCTCTTCTTTACCATACATACATTCTGTAGTTTAGAACCCTTAGAGACCTTAGGAGTCGAGCACAAGAGCCTTGGTAGTGTCGAGTTATGGTTTGAGCCGAGAGATACTCTAGAAAACCCTAACACCCTCGTTAACCCCTCCCCGACCTAGGTAAGCCTCAACCTTGATTCTTTTAGCTTTAGATTAGTCCAGGATAGATATAGGATGACTTAGAACCCCTAGAACCCCTTGTCTAAGCCTTGAACACTAGAACTAGTTAGTTTCCATTTTAAAACCCTAGTTTGAGTCGAAATGCCTTTTACATGCTATAAGCCCTATACATAAGCTATAATCTAGTCTAGATAACTTAGATAAGCTAAAAGTAGTAAAACATAAGCTAGGAAAACTTTTTGTTTTATAAAAATATAGTTTGCATGGAATTAGGACTAGTTTTGCAAAGTTTTCCATGCATAAGGGTATATATTAGAACTTTCTGAAAATATTAAGTCTAGGGACTATTTTTGACATTTCTTAGAAGTTATAAGTATAAGGACTCTTTTTGCAAAGTTATAAAACCTTAGGATAGAAATTAAAACAAGTTAAAAACTAAAAAGGACTAGTTTTGCAAATACTATAAAGTTAAGGGTATAAAGGGTAAATATAGAAAACTTAAGAGTCCAAGGGTCATTTCTATCATTTCCTAAAAATATAGATGTATAAGGACTAGTTGTGTCAAGTATAGATAGTTATACAACTAAGTAATATAAATATCATAAGTATAGGGTAGATATCGTAAATATATAAACTATAAGGATATAAAGTGAAAGTATTTAAAAATAAACTTAAAAACTAAAAGTTAGAAGCATAACACAATAGTAGGGAGCTTCATGTGAGAAGTACTATGTGCATATTTCGTTCTGACCAGTCTGCTGGGTTTACGATTTAAAGTGCCCTGGCTCCTCAAACGATTATTGCATATACTTCTGGATTATGATGGCCCGAACGGAGTCATGTTATAACTAAACCCTAATAAAAACATAACTCAATAGTACGGAACTTCGTGTGAGGAATATTAACTTCTGAATTATGATGGCCCGAACGGTATTATGTTGATAACATAATACAATAGTAGGGAGCTTCATGTGAGGAGTCATATATTTCTGAATTACGATGGCCCGAACGGTCTAGTGTTATATCTAAAACATTAGGAACCCTAAGAATAATTACTTAAGAAAACTTAAACAAAAGGTAACTAGAGCTTGACGTACCAACACACAAAGAACCCTAGGATACGTGAGTTGGCAGTTTGGTCTCCGAGTCACTTAGTACACTAATAGGATTCCCTAAGCCCAGGTGAGTTTTCATAGCCTCATACCTTTTAAATGCTTTACAAACCCTGTGAGGGGGATACATGCTACTTGCTTTACTTTAAATCGAATACAAGTCTTTTTCTTTGGTTGTTGCACGAGTAACCCCCCCCCCCCCCCCCCCACCTCCACCACTACATACCCAAAATTCATGAATCTAATCGTTTGGGATATTTTACCCACGCGAACGCAAATATAGTTAATAGATCTATTGAGATTTGACAATTCCCGTTGGTATGCCTCTTGCGAGAGGGTACCAATACTATATTTGAACCCTAAGGATTAACTTTGGCAAGTTATCCTTCTCATCCCCTCATGGTTGGGTCTGTAGCCCCCATGACCCAGAACGTTAGTGTGGTTCATGAGCTTAGTGCAACATACCCCACTCTTGATAATTGTGCATGCATCACAATTATAATACTCACTCAAAATTTTCCCAGATGGGTGTAACAATGGAACCCAAGGAACTTGTATTCACTAACACTTAAACTTATGATTCTCACTCAACCCTAGTGTTGACTTTTTAAGCATGTATCCTAGGTATATGGCCGTTACGGAGTCAAGGCAGGAAGAGACACGGAACTCGGAGGACTTTCAAACCAGTTATCATTCAAATTTTATCTCACACCTAGATTTATGGGACCTCAGCATAATAAAACTCTGATATTTTAAAGAATGATAACTTATTTATAAAAACGTCTCTTTTTGAGTCGTTTTCTATTACTGTAACTGTGATTCCATGAAATAATACCCCGACTCTAAATCCGCTGCGAAACTGTGAAAATGGGGGTGTTACAATGCACGTTTTCCGAAGCTACTATCCTTATTTTATTAATATATATGCATGTCGTGTAAGATTTTAGGCGAACAATGGTGTGACACTTTTTTTTTTGCTAGCTTCTCAGTCCGACACGTGTACATAGGGTATGTTACGTAAGTTTTCACGCTAACAAGTGGTCCATTTTGGAAACACGGAAAAAAAGGGTCTTCTGCAAGACAACCATCTCTCATATGGTCCTCTACAGTAATTTTTGTTATAAATATTCAAAACACCGGTTTCGAGGAGGAGACCACTAAAAAAGATACAAGAGTTCAAATATACACAAGAGAAATCAAATCGCAGGCACCTAAACCAAAACGTAAGAAAAACCCGCAACTACATAAACAGGTCAAATGGCTTAGCAATTCAAAAATTCTAGTTTGGGGTATGCAAAGTGAGGCGTGCCAAGATCCAAACTTATGAAATACGTTGGTGATGACATAAAGTTTATATTTGGGCCACGAGCCCAAATGATAAACATTACTAAAGCCCAAACCCACCACGAGTGGGCTATCATAACAATGATTTGGGCCGCACTACCAATGGGTTGGACTCACGTAGGCCCAAACCCAACAAAACTATTTATGGTCTAGATAAAGATCTTCTATTTACGGATAAAGATCCTTGGACCGGATAAGCACCATGGGTGCGAAGAGTAAGGAGCACGAAACCTACAAGGATTCTACGCCTATATATAGAACGACATAATTCTCGTTAAAGGGACGATTGACAAAACCCTACACTAAGAACGCCCAACTTTTGTATCAACAAGTGGCGCCATCCGTGGGACCCTACACTAAGAACTAGAATGACGAAGAACAAAAACTCAAGCCAGCGGACTCCGCAGTTGGAAAAAACACGTGGTGACCCCCAGAGGAAGAACCCTCAAGACTCGACCTCTAGGCAGGCCTCTGGAACAACCAGTGCGCCTGTTCACCAAGAAACGGGACCAACCCTACCTCTCCTAGCGGTAGAATTGCCTATAAGGACTACTCAAACCACTACGGTGGTTCCAAGCGTTGAAGAACTTCAGCGCACCCTCTTCAATACTCCCCACCAAACGGCACCTATAGTGGACAACACTGTGCCACCTGGCGCACCTAACCGAGATAGGGCGCCTAATGTTGAGGCAGAAATTCTTGCAGCGGAAGAGGACGCGCCTGAGCTAACGTAAAGTAATTTTGTATCCCAAAATTATGAAACCCTAACTACCCTCGTGCAAGAAGAAGCAAGGAGAAGGTCAAGTATGAGCCTGCAAGCCCGGCTCAACTTTGGTCCTGAACGCGAAACATCCCCACCACGCTACCAAAGAGGGGGCGCAAAAATAACGAAAGACATACCAATATCCATGATAGACTTGGTACAGCATCTGACTCACAATACTCGGAGGAATACGAAGATGGCGAGAGGCGCACCAATGTTCACTCCAGACTTGGTAGTCGAAGGATGCAAGTTAGACTTGGATGTCAACATTCACCAAGCGAAGGCTCCTCCAGGTCTGGGAGCAGAAGAATTCATGACAGGTTGGGAAGGCGAACTTCCCCAAGTGAAAGCCCCTCAAGCTCTTCCTCTGAAGAAAACCGGCGCAAGCGCCGCAAAAGAGATAGCCTCTCCTCTAGTGACTCCTCAGACAACGAGGACAAAGAGACAGGACATTGGAAGCCCAGAGGAAGACGTCGCGAGGAAGAGGACGAAGACATATCTCTTCCTTGGCGTCATTAGAAAGTTGATGCATTTACACGACGCATCAGCGATTACTCCGATCATAAGAAAAGGCGCATGCCCACTAATGTTAAAACATATGATGGAACGGGTGATCCTGATGACCACCTAAAAATTTTTGAATCCGCTGCTACTATCGAAAATTGGTCACAACCTGTGTGGTGTCATATGTTTAACTCCACATTAGTAGGGAATGCGCGCACTTGGTTTAGCAAGCTTCCACGTAGGAGCATAGACGGGTTTGAAGAGTTGCGAAAAGCATTCCGCTTAAACTTCACCCAAAAAAAGAAGTGCGCTAAAAACCCTGTTGAATTAGCCAGAGTAAAACAACACCAAGGGGAATCAACCAGTGCTTACATGGAATGCTTCAAAGATGAATGTATACATGTCAAGGCGTGTCCCGAAGTCCTAAAAATTTCAGGGTTCATGAATGCGATTAATAACCCAAAACTCATTAGGAAATTAAACGACAAGGTTCCCCAAACCTTCGATGAACTAATGAAGCGCACAAGATCCTTCATCCAAGGAGAAGCAGCCACTGCGGACAGTAAAAAAGGCTACCCAAATTATAGGCAGCAAGAACAGCCTAGGAGACAATCCAATGACCAGAGCAGCAATCGCAGCAAGAATTATCGCAATCAGGGAAGTGGACGAGATAATGACAAGTATACCCCCCTCACAAAGACTCTGAGGGAAATATTTGTAACAGAAGGCTCAAACTTCCCAAAACCCCCACCAATGCGCACCCCAGAGGACAAGCGTATAGGGAACGGATACTGCGAATACCATGGACAAAAGGGCCATACCACCAACGAGTGTGTCCAGGTACAACAACTAATTAACAAATTAGTAAAGGAGGGTAGAATGGATCACCTCGTTAAGAATATTAAAGAAGGGAAAGACAACAAAAGAATGGAGGTAAAAAAGAACCTTCCAAAGATAAAGCGGGCATTATCTACATGATACAGTCATGGCAGCGCAAAACAAAGCAAAAAGTCAGTCAAAAATTCTCTTCAGAGAATGAGATATCCTTCCCCACTCTAGCTGTGGACAACGCAGTAATAGAGCCACTGACCATTGAGATACATACTGGGGGACACGATATTCGCCGCATGTATATCGATGGAGGAGCATCCGCAGACATTCTGTATGAACACTGCTTCAAAAGGCTACGACCTGAGATACAAAGTCAGTTAATACCGGCCACGACGTCGCTGACTGGCTTCACAGGAGAAAAGATATGGTCTATGGGGCAATTACGCTTACTTGTAGTTGTGGGCGATGAACAACACTCTACAGCAACGTGGATAACTTCATGATAATCAAGTCTCCTTCACCGTACAATGGCATCATTGGGAAACCTGGAATATCATCCATGCGCGCTGTACCATCCACAGCACATGGGATGCTCAAATTTCCAGTAGAAGGAGGGATTTTCACACTCTACAATACCACGGTGCCGCCTAAAGAATGCAACGCGGTAACCAATGAGGTGGAGAATGTTCCAGAACAGCGCGCAACAAAAATACCAAACCTAAAGGTTGCCATTCACCCTGATTACCCAGATCAACAAATATCGATTGGAGGATCTCTATCTGACAAAGGTAAAGTAGCTGTGTGCGCACTCTTGCAAAAGAACCTAAGTATCTTTGCATGGGAACCAAAGCACATGACCGGAGTGCCACGCTCTATTACGGAGCACAAGCTACAAATCCGACAAGGATATCCTCCAATACGTCAGAAAAAACGCGGCCAGGCTCCAGATCGCGCAAAAGCCATCTTGGAAGAAGTACACAAACTTGTAGACGCAGGTATTATGTGCGAGGTTTACTATCACGACTGGCTCTCTAATCCAGTAATGGTAAAGAAGAGTGATGGCAGTTGGAGGATGTGCGTGGACTTCACTGACCTCAATAAAGCATGTCCACAGGACTGCTACCCACTGCCAGAGATAGACTGGAAGATAGAATCTCTGTGTGGATATCCCTTTAACTGCTTCCTAGACGCATACAAAGGATACCATCAAATTCAGATGGTTGAAGAAGATGAAGAGAAAACAGCCTTCCACACAAGCCAAGGGGTTTTTTGCAATACAAAAATGCCCTTTGGTCTAAAGAACGCGGGAGCAACATACCAGCGATTGGTGGACACAGCATTTGAGAAGCAAGTAGGTCGGAACCTGGAAGTTTATGTTGATGACCTCGTTATAAAGAGCTACACGGAGGAAGAATTGGTGCGTGACATTGAGGAGACATTCAAAACATTTGGAAAAATTAACATGAAGTTAAATCCCAAGAAGTGCACCTTTGGCGCGACAAAAGGCATGTTCCTTGGATATTTAATAGAACCTGATGGCATTAAGCCTTGCCCAGAAAAGACAAGAGCTATCATCGATCTCCCCTCACCACGCACACTGAAAGAAGTCCAGTCATTAAACGGAAAGCTAGCTGGGCTAAACCGTTTTTTATCTAAGTCAGCAGACAAATCACTCCCTCTCTTTAAAACACTCACGAAGTGCACAAAAAAGGGAGATTTTCGTTGGACTGAGGAGGCAGAGGAAGCCTTCCAACAACTAAAATAGCACCTTGCATCACTTCCCAAACTTGTAGCACCGCGACCAGGGGAAGAGTTGATCATGTACTTATCTGCAACCCATGGAGCAGTTAGCGCAGTACTATTGACAGATAGGAACTCCGTTCAAACCCCCATATGCTTTGTAAGCAAGGCACTGAAAAAGACAGAGACTAACTACAGCGCTATGGAAAAGCTGGTCCTAGCTCTAGTATTCGCAGCTAAAAGACTGCGCAGATACTTCCAGGCGCACCCAATAGCTGTAATCACGGACCAGCCCATCAAACAAGTTATCTCCAAACCTGACGCATCAGGACAGTTACAAAAGTAGAGTGTGTTGTTGAGTGAGTATAACATCTCGTATAGACCACGCACTGCAATCAAGGGGCAGATATTAGCCAACTTCATTGTTGAGAAGCCAGATACTGATATTCCACCCTCAGCAAGCAAGACAGAGTTACAAGAACCATGAGTTCTATTCATAGACAGATCCTCATGCGTGGATGGGTCAGGCGCAGGCCTTATCCTCACTAATCCAGAAGGAGTAGAATTCACCTACGCACTGCGCTTCGAATTCACAGCCACAAACAATAAGGCAGAATACGAAGCTCTACTCGCTGGACTGCGCATTGCAATACAAATGGGTGTACGCAACCTAGAGGCAAATGTCGATTCCAGGCTATTACCTAACCACGTGCTAGGTGAATATGAAGCCAAGGATGAACACATGGTCCAATACCTTGAAAAAACCAAGTCTTTAATTCAGAACTTTGATAGGTTCAAAATCAAACAAGTACCTAGAGGAGAAAACAGGAAAGCTGACGCGCTTAGCAAGATCGCATCTACAAGCTTTGCGCACCTATCAAAGCGGGTATTGGTGAAAACTCTAAAAAGCAAGTCAATCTTGGAGATGGAAGTATCCACAGTGATAGAAGAACAGAATCCTACGTGGATGACACTTATCATTGATTTTTTAAGCAAAGGAATCCTACCACAAGATCAGAAAGATGCTCGTAGAGTACGGTGCACAGCGCAGAGATTTGAACTCCGAGATGGCGTCCTGTATCGACGTTCATTCCTACAACCATGGCTCCGGTGCGTTGGACCTCTTCAGGCAGACTATGTACTTCGAGAGATTCATGCTGGTTCATGTAGTATGCACTTGATGAGGCGAAAAATGATCCGTTTTTAGAGGGTCATTTAAGCCCGAATCCGACTTTATTTGATCAAATATTGCCCTAAATCGTTCCTTTTGTAATTTTAGGTACTTGGAGAGTGAATTCTGGAAAAGAAGCCATTTTGGACGTTTTTGGAGCATAAAAGTGAAGAAAACGGCAAAGTCTCAATTTTCCATGCTGGGAACAGTACATGAAGGCGTCAAGAGTAATCCCATGACGGCGTCAAACCTCAAGAATTAAAATCCGTAGTTGATGACGGCGTCACACACAGGGCGTCAAGAGTAATTTGTGTGACGGCCTAGGCCCTGACGGCGTCAGAAGTAGATCAAGGCCGTCCGAGGAAGTATTTGGCGGCGAGATGACGGCGTCACACCTTTGTTCTTGACGCCGTCATCCCCATTTTCCTATATATAGTTTTCTAGTTTTTCACATTAAAAGAGAGAAGTTTTGGAGAAACCCTAAAGACGATTTTGGTGCAACTTTTACAGGTTTTTCAAGGGTTCCAAACCCTTGATACCTTGCATTGTAATTGAGATAAGTGTTCTTCTAATTCAATCAATATATCTATGTGTTGGTTGTCTATATCTTGTTCTTGTCTCAATTCCATTATGCTAGGCTAGATCTCTTTTGTGTTTGCTTAGATCTAATGAAACCTAGATATTGATTATGTGTTGATTACTTGTTTATTCTTGTCTTGGATGAATGATTTATATGTTAGGCTTAAGAAAACTGGCAGATCTCCAAATGGTAACATGCTTGAACGTCTTAAGAAACATGAACCGAGGCGTACTAGGTCTTTATTGGTAGTATTTAATGCATGAGCCACTGTTTACAATCCCTATAGTTGTGTTGGGCATGGTGTAGGAGGAGATAAGAGCTCATAGAATTGGGGAGTTATGTATGCCACCCCATGAATGGTATTAAGGAATACGATCCGTCATCCATGCAATTATAATAAGTAATTAACGTGTAAAAGATATCTAGGGAGTAGTGAAATCTAAGTAAACACATTTTCTCCAATTACTGCTCACAACCTTAGTATAATTAGTTTATTTTCATTTTCAGTATTTTATTTTGATTGCATCTTAGTTTTGGGTTAGTTGAATAGCAACTAATTCCGCCCACTCTTTCAAAACCCGAGATTTTACTTGCTTTCATAAAAATATAAAAATACAAAAATAATCATCCCTCACCTTTAGAACTAGTATTTAGGCTTTCTAATCCTAGCGACACTATTCCTAAGCTGAACGATCAATCCCCCGGTACTTGTCACTATACTATACTACAACGATCAGGTACACTGCCTGGTGGGGGTTGTAAGCTTCTCGAGATCCCTCGAGAGGTAAAGCCTGTTGCGATTCCCACGCATCAAGTTTTTGGCGCCGCAGCCCGGGGAATAGTTATTGTCTAGGTTAGAATTTCTTTTTATTTGGTCTACTTGCTAGATTCCTTTCTAGTAAGATTTTGTTTTTATTTTTAGGTTTCCTTTAGTCTATCTTATTTCTTCGTGCCTTTGTTCGTAACTCTTTACCATCCGACATCATGGAAGGTGGTAACATCTTTGAACCCGTCATCCCACCACAACAAAACCCACCACTAGACCCCCTTAGGCCCCGAACCTTAGGAGAGTATTCCCGACCTAGCCACCAAGGCTACCGAAACACCATTGAGCTCACCGGAGACAATGTGACCCCCTTGCGATCCGACACCATCCGGTTGGTGCAAAGCGGATGTGCATTCCATGGACTTCGTTCCGAAGATCCAAACCAACATCTTAAGGACTTCCTCAAAATCGTAGACTCCATAGACCTAGGTGTTGAAACTAGAGAGACAACCCGATTACGCCTATTCCAATTCTCTCTACGGGATAAAGCTAGTCAATGGCTTGAGCGTTCACCTGCGGGATCCATCACCACATGGGATGATCTCACCACTCGTTTCCTTGCTCAATTTTTCCCACCGGGGAGAACTACTAAGCTTAGAAATGACATCTTGATGTTCCAACAACGTCAAAATGAAACCTTTTATGAAGCATGGATTCGATATAAAGACCTACTCCGAAAAGTCCCTCATCATGGGATCGAACCATGGCTCCAGATCCAAATCTTTTACGATAAGGTTGACTATCAAACAAGGAAAGCCATTGATTACGCAGCCAAGGGTAGGCTAGATAGACTTAGCGTGGACGAGTGCTGGAAAGTTCTTGAGGAGTTGGCACAATACGAAGAGGAAGGATGGGAGGACCCAATGCTCCCAAGCAAGGTAAAACTTGACTACGCGTGTGCCACCCAAGAACAATTGTTAGGAAGCATCGAGAAGCAGGTAAAAGAATTGATGAGTATTGAGAAACTTGCTGCTGAACCCATGTGGAATCATAATCCACGTAGGAATAAGGTTATCAACCAAAATTTTCCTGAACGCTCACGACAAGAGGAATTCGAAGGGATAATGGTAACCTTCATGGATAATCAGGAAAAACAAATCCAGCACCTAGAGGCACGCATGGAAAGCACTCATAAAGCTTTTATAAATTTCGCAGACCAATTCATATCAAGGGTCAAAGAAAAGATCAAAGAAAATTCCATACCTAAAAAGATTGAAAAAGTCTTCGAGGTGTCAACCCCTTTGGTGTTTGACCAAGAGGATAGCGGGAAATTTTCCTCAAATGCTTTACCATTAACTACCCCCCGTTCTCATGAACACCCCCATGCAAAGAAAAGTTCGCAAATCCATAACATTTTCGTTGGATGTTTGCGAACTACATTCCCGATCTCATCAAAAAAACGTTCTTTTGGTTTTAAACCCAGTGTAAAGAGGTCGCACCTCAAAAACACCACTGATCTGAAACCCCCTATGGAACAACATCTTTCTCCTTACACCAATGACCCGTGCATAGGGATCGACTTAGCCAAAACATCACCCGACCCCTTCTACAACCTTACCTCTTTCCGTGACAGTAATGAGACGTTCGACCCTGGTGGGCCTCGTTAACGGAATAGCTACTCATGGGTTTTACTAATGTTTAGTTATTCACGCAAAGAGCAGGGACTGAACATGAAACTACTCCAAACCTCACCTTACACGGGCATCTGACAGCGTCAGATTTAACTCTTGACGCCGTCAGCTCGATGGATCAGCAATATTAACCCAAAACCAATCACTTTCAACCCATACCCCACAAATCTCACCCAAAGTGTTGCTGCTACTCCGATTCTCCAACCTCCAATTCAACGTCTTCCGCATCCAATCTTCACTTGGTAAGTGATTCTTCTTCATCTTTTTTTCGATCAATTGTCCCTAGGACCCATCAATTTGAAAAACCCTTTTCGCCCGAAACCCCACTCTTGACCCACTATTAGCAAATCGTAATGCCATCTAATTGGTGATTTGTAATCATGGGGTTACCATTTGATGATGTTGTCTCACTCGAATCATGCATTAATTTAGAAAAAACCCATCATGCCTCGGATTCTTTGACCCCCCACCCCTGTTTCCTGATTAAAGGAGCGTTTGGGTAATGGGTTAAGAGTTTGAAAATTGATTTTTCCCTCGCATTTGCATGAGTCGGATTTTTGCTAAGTCTGACGGCGTCAGGACCAACCCTGACAGCGTCAGATGTATCTGACAGCAGAAATCGATAAAAATTCTTCTGCTAATTGTTTTCGTTCGCTCTAACTTTCTCCAGGAAAATGAGTAAGCGATCAAGACAACACAGAGGTAGCTCATCCAGGTCCCAACAAGTTAATTACGGGGAATTGGTCCACAGTTGGGGTCTATTTGACAACGATGCTGCCACCACAAAGTATTTGGACCTTGCTAATCACCACATTGACGCTGGTTCTGTTATTGATTGGGAACTTCTTAGATCCCAAGGTCTAGAGGCTGCATTTCTGAGAAGGATCAACACTGATGGGTTTGCTGGTCCTCAATGGGAGAGGATGTTTAGAATGAGGGAGATTGTTTATAGTGAGTTGGTAAGGGAATTCTTTGCGACGTTCCGCTTTGATCAGGCTGAGGCTAGGACGGATATGGGGGGCACCACTATCTATTTTAGGCTAGGAGGGGAAATGAGGTCATGTTCGGTTACTGAGTTTGGTTGGAGGATTGGATTGTATACTAGGAAAGAGGTTGATGGGACTCTTATGCAGAGGTTGTTACATGGGGAGTCTCAGAGGAGTGAGATGAGGTGTGTCACTTTTTTGCCGACCATAGGGGATGGGGTTTACACCTCGACTACTGGGGCTGCATCGATCAGGGACCCCATTGTTAGGTTGGCTCACAGGTGCATCACATACAGCCTGTCTGCACGTCATGGCACTACTCACCGTGTCACTGCCTCTGATCTGTTCTACCTGTATACTATCTTTTCAGAGGATGTTTACTGCAACATCCCATTTTGGGTGGCCAGTTATTTGAGGACCAGTGTAGGTGATAGGGATATAGATAGGGTGTATGGAGGGATGTTTGTGACCCGGTTGGCTCGTTCCTATGGTATTCTTACTCCTGCAATCATGGGGTATTTGAGCGACTGCGGGGGCTGTAGGGTGGTGAGGGCTAAATCCCTCAGGCAGATGAACATCCTGATGCAGATGGTGGATAGGTCATACACCTGGTACGTGGCAGCAGGGCCTGCTGGTGATGATGATGATGATGAGGGAATGCCCCAGCAGCATCAGTTTGTTGGGTATGAGGAGGGGACTGCTGACTACTACCGGCACATGGGCCGAGGAGATTGGCAGGCGCATCAGGGGGCTTGGATGGGTCAGGTGGATGCTTGGAGAACCACCACTGACCAGAGATTTGACTGGATGTATGAGCACACAGTCCGCCAGATGCAGCATCTTTCGACCCGTGATCACATCGAGCCCCATCTGCAGATTGACCCATTCCCTGGGCGCGAGCAGGACTATCCTCCCTATGGGTATACTGGGCACCTCCCACCTGGCTATGATTACCGCTTTGGTCCTCCCCCTCAGTGATTCATTTTGATATCTGTGGTTCTTGAACAATTTATTCTCGGTTGTATGATTTGAAACATTTGGTCTTGTAATAGTTTAGGATTCAGCCTCTGTTGGCTTTGGACACTTTTTATTTTTTTCTTTTAACAAATATTATGCATGTTCGGCTTTTAATTTTATTGTTGGTTAATCTTTGCAACCCATGCTTTGTGTGATTTTATTTGTTTGATTGTTATTTGCTTCCGTATGCATGTTTTTATTTATTGTTGGTTGATCATGTTTCTCAATTAAAATGTGGAAATACTTTACTATGTTGTTTGGCCTAGTCTTAACTCCAACCTAAAAGTATTTTTGCAAAAGATAAGTGTAAGGGGAAACCCCAAATATGTTTTTAAGAAACAAACCGATCATGATTCTCCACAATATTAAATGAGCATGTATATTCGTATTTGTTAGAGTCAAATGCTTGTATTGAGTCATAATGAAGTTTTGCAGGATTTTCCAGGAAGTAGGACCAAGTTTTTCCAGAAATTTTCCTGAAACTTAACATAAGAATTTCTGCAGGTCCATTCTGACGGCGTCAGAGGTTTACTCTTGACGGCGTCAGGAGTTAAAATCTGGAAATTTTACCAGTTTTGTTTTTCTAACGGAGTCTTATGGTTTTTGTGAATTATTGAGTTTTATAATCTCCAGGAAATCTGCAAACTTCATTCCACAAGCATTATATCTTACTTTGTTTTCTAGGATTCAGTAACTTATATAGGATGCCGCCGATTTTACGTGAGGTTGTCTTGTCTATTTTGTCAGGATTTACAGGTTATTTTCGACAAGGAGATGATTTATATTCTGGAAGGAAAGCTTTGATTGTTCGTTTTCTTGGAGGAAGATCTAACCTGGCCATCCTATAATCCATACCGAGCGAATCAGGGGAGTATTTGATTTCATTCTCTTTACTTTTTCACTTTTACATTCTTTACTTGAACATTGGGGTCAATGTTCATCTTAAGTGTAAGGGGAGGGTAAAAAGATGATACCTTACATATGCACTTTCGCTTGAGTTTGTTTTGTTTGATAGTAGATGTGTAATAAAACTATGAGAAATACTTGTTAGTGTAATTTTAGCGCCAAATTTAAAATTTTTTACAACATTTAGGAGTGAAACTTTAGCCATAGCAAGCGTCTCATGGATAGGAGATTGTATGACTGGCACATAACCGTATATTCAGAAAAATTTTCCACCCAAATATGTGAGGTTCGCCTTTAGATTTGATAGGAAAAGCATTCATTATTAGTGCTTATGAGTGTACCGGTAGCATTTAGATTCTAGAACTTGCGTTAGTGATGCATCCCGAGACCGCTAGTGAGACTACATTCGTGTGGTACGATTTACTACATGATAAGAGGCATTAGGATCACCCTTGTGTTAAACCCGTATCATAATTACTTGACCATTTAAGTCATACTACTTGACTAGTTAAGTCAACTAATTTTTCCCACACCCTTAGCGTTGTACTCATTTTTAGTACACGATACCCCTAGTACACCCCTCCGAGCCTATCTTTTCGTTTCTAACTTTAAGCATTTTACTTAAAGGAAGAATTTGTTACACCCCACTTAAATGTACAACCAAATCGCCTTAGCCTTCCGTGTATGCGCTCATTTTTAGTGCATTATTGTTATTTGTTAAACCCTAAGTTAACTTTCTAATTGATTACATGGTTGCTAAGTCGAGTCATATCCTTGTACATATTGTTTTGGGACGATTGGGACTCATGGGTAAGTACTTATTTTATGGAGTAATGGGGAAGAACATAATATTATTACCCCCATATGTACGTTAATCTTAAAAGTGCTCCAAGTGTTTTGATTTTCTTAATTCGAGTCATTAGATTAGTTTAAATGTAAAGTATGTAAAGATTCAAGTGTAAGGGGAACGTTCATTCCCTATGATGTATTATTTTGGATGGTAGGGTAAGAGTGTATGCAAAAAAAAAATAACAAAAAAAAAATTAAAAAAAAAAAAATCGAAAAAATCAAGAAAAAGAAAAAAAAATTAGAAAAAGGAAAAAGAGAAAAAACATACGGACTACCATCCCGTTTCATTCTATGTTCATTTTATGTTTTTGTTATTTCTCATTTATTAGCTTAAGTCGAGTCTAGTCTTGGCTTAGCAACGCCATATTGTATATGTAATTAACCAAGATTGTTAACTCGCCACCAGTAAAACTTCCTTTATCCAACAAAACCGTGTAATTCATATCCCTATACCTAACGTTACAACCCTTTAAAAGACCTCTTTGATAGTTTATCCTAGGTGCTTACGCCATGTGGTGGAGGTTTGATCCTTTCCCAAGCCTATGGTAATCTATTTTGCTATGACAGGTAGTGAGAGATATCTTCCATTTCCATAATGTTATATTACTTTATTACACCCGAGAGATGTGAGTATCTAAACACTATTTGTGAGGTGCTAGTGTATGACCTCCGTGCTTGTCTATTGGTCTTTAGTGGAGCGATTATTTGTTGTAATTACTTTTATATTAGTGTTAAATGACCCCTAACTTGTCTTTTGAGTAGAATAAAAGCGCATTTGCTTGAGGACAAGCAAATCTCAAGTGTAAGGGTATATGATGAGGCGAAAAATGATCCGTTTTTAGGGGGTCATTTAAGCCCGAATCCGACTTTATTTGATCAAATATTGCCCTAAATCGTTCCTTTTGTGATTTTAGGTACTTGGAGAGTGAATTCTGGAAAAGAAGCCATTTTGGACGTTTTTGGAGCATAAAAGTGAAGAAAACGGCAAAGTCTCAATTTTCCATGCTGGGAACAGTACATGAAGGCGTCAAGAGTAATCCCATGACGGCGTCAAACCTCAAGAATTAAAATCCGTAGTTGATGACGGCGTCACACACAGGGCGTCAAGAGTAATTTGTGTGACGGCCTAGGCCCTGACGGCGTCAGAAGTAGATCAAGGCCGTCCGAGGAAGTATTTTGCGGCGAGATGACGGCGTCACACCTTTGTTCTTGATGCCGTCATCCCCATTTTCCTATATATAGTTTTCTAGTTTTTAACATTAAAAGAGAGAAGTTTTGGAGAAACCCTAAAGACGATTTTGGTGCAACTTTTACAGGTTTTTCAAGGGTTCCAAACCCTTGATACCTTGCATTGTAATTGAGATAAGTGTTCTTCTAATTCAATCAATATGTCTATGTGTTAGTTGTCTATATCTTGTTCTTGTCTCAATTCCATTATGCTAGGCTAGATCTCTTTTGTGTTTGCTTAGATCTAATGAAACCTAGATATTGATTATGTGTTGATTACTTGTTTATTCTTGTCTTGGATGAATGATTTATATGTTAGGCTTAAGAAAACTGGCAGATCTCCAAATGGTAACATGCTTGAACGTCTTAAGAAACATGAACCGAGGCGTACTAGGTCTTTATTGGTAGTATTTAATGCATGAGCCACTGTTTACAATCCCTATAGTTGTGCTGGGCATGGTGTAGGAGGAGATAAGAGCTCATAGAATTGGGGAGTTATGTATGCCACCCCATGAATGGTATTAAGGAATACGATCCGTCATCCATGCAATTATAATAAGTAATTAACGTGTAAAAGATATCTAGGGAGTAGTGAAATCTAAGTAAACACATTTTCTCCAATTACTGCTCACAACCTTAGTATAATTAGTTTATTTTCATTTTCAGTATTTTATTTTGATTGCATCTTAGTTTTGGGTTAGTTGAATAGCAACTAATTCCGCCCACTCTTTCAAAACCCGAGATTTTACTTGCTTTCATAAAAATATAAAAATACAAAAATAATCATCCCTCACCTTTAGAACTAGTATTTAGGCTTTCTAATCCTAGCGACACTATTCCTAAGCTGAACGATCAATCCCCCGGTACTTGTCACTATACTATACTACAACGATCAGGTACACTGCCTGGTGGGGGTTGTAAGCTTCTCGAGATCCCTCGAGAGGTAAAGCCTGTTGCGATTCCCACGCATCAGCACTCAGGACCACGATCCGTAGTGGCGCGCGCCTTGCGGTCAGGATATTATTGGCCTACCATGCACCGCGATGCGCGGGACATGATAAAAAAATGCAGCGATTGCCAAGTCCACAGGCCAATTCCGCGTCGACCACAGCATGAGCTAACTCCCATCACCTCACCATGGCCATTCTATAAATGGGCATTGATATTGCAGGCCCTTTTCCAGTTGCAACATGGGGGCTTAAATTCCTCATTGTAGCTATAGATTATTTTACCAAGTGGATTGAGGCAAAAGCAGTTGCGAGCATCACGGGCAACCAGGTCAAACGCTTTGTGTGGGATAACATTGTATGTTCCTTTGGACTACTTGGAGAAATTATCTCAGACAACGGAAAACAATTCTGTGATAACCCATTCAAAGACTGGTGCGGGCAATTAAACATCACACAACACTTTGCTTCAGTGAAACACCCACAAACCAATGGCTTGGTTGAACGCGCTAATCGCAGTCTAGGTGAAGGAATAAAAGCGCGCCTCGACAGACATAAAGGAAAGTGGGTGGACGAATTATCACATGTTTTATGGGCGCACCGCACGACAATCAAAACCAGTACCGGAGACACACCATTCTCTCTTGTCTATGGGACAGAAGCCGTCATACCAGCCGAAATTGGAATGCCAACTATACGTACATCGGAAATAAACGTCACAACAAATGACGAGGAGCGGCGCATAGACTTGGACTTGCTGGAAGAAAGGCGTGAACGCGCAGCTATACGCGAAGCGAAGGCTAAAGTAAAGATGAAGAAGTATTATGATGCAAAGGTCAAACACACTTCTTTCAGGCCAGGAGACTTTGTATACCGCGCTAATGATGCAAGCCACGCAGAAGACACGGGCAAGCTTGGACCCAAATGGGAAGGACCCTATGAGGTCACGGATGCACTAGGTAATGGTGCATACAAGCTGCGCGATATGGAAGGCCACGAGCTGGCACGCACTTGGAATATCTGCAATCTAAAGAGATGCTATCTTTAGGAAAGGCTACGGCCCACAAACAGACAACCTTGCACTTTAGTACGTGCCCAATAAATGTCTGTCTTTGAATTTTCTTTTTTTTAGGAATTGTCTTTTATCTTCCAAAAACTTGCAAGTATTAATAAAACGTTGTGGTTTCTAGCTAACTCCATAACACACTTAACTTTATTGCGCACATTTTTATTATGTTTCAATATTGTTATTTTATATTTTGCCTACATAGCGTGCTTGCACTTATTAAGACCTACGATGGCAGAAAGGATGAGTCAACCTACTAACTAACTCGTTGAGTAAGAGGGTTGCAAACCCATCAACACTGGATCATGCATCCTTGCTAAGCGCCTTACCTTTAAGACGTTGAAGTAAGTTTACATGCGCATTCCACGAAGACTGCGCTATATCACGTACACCGTACATGCTTAGCAATTCACGGGCCAAGACTCTTGGTCATTTTGATATACTCTTTGCAAAACAACAACAAGTTTGTATTCACCTTTATGATTTTTTTAAGTCATGCACTTAATCTAAATCATTTTAAGTACGTCGCATTATCAATTTGGCTCTTGGATGATCTTTTACAAAGAAAACAATCTAAGTACAGATAACAAGGCGTACGAAACAAAATAAACATTATTATTAATGCGAACTACGAGTTTATACAAGTTATAAATATAAAAATTCACATCTAAACACTATGAGCACGCTTGTGACTTGAGCTACTAGCTATGGATGCCAACTCCCCAGCCTCACTTAGCCTCCTCAGTAGGCTGCTATCGTCCTGAGACACCGTTGGTACACTAACGGGAATCCCATCAGACCGAGGAAGATGGGCTGCGCCAACACAACAAAGGATGGCTTTTCCCTTCACGCCCTTTTTGCGAGCGGCTCTTGTCTCATGTGTCTCTAGGCACTCCTTCAACGAAATCTCCTTCTCAAGAGCGAAGGGATTAAGCATGTGGCGAGGGCAGACAAAAACAGGCACCATCAGCTGCGATTCATCCGGCTTCAAAAAATAATTAGGTTGCGCCTTTGCATCCTCAGCTATGTGTTTAGCCAGCGTTAGGCCCTGCATGATCACGCTGATGGGATAGTCCTGGTCACGCTCCAAGCGGGCAATCTGAGGAAAGTTAAAGACTTTCATCTTTTCCATCGCCTCCACCAGCTCATCAAATGCATCTGCGTTGTACCCAGGGACTTCTGCAAGTGGCACACTCAGCATCTTGCTCTCGTGAAGCTCCTCCACAGCCTGGGCCTTGCCGCATGCCACAGCGCACTCCACGACCCTCCCAAAGGCCTCTACGACCTCAGGAGACTCCAACGTACCCATAGCATCTAGGCGCAAACCATGGCTGATCAACCACCTATACAAGCAACAACGGATGCATTAGAAAGTAAAAGGAGCGTTAATACATATGGTAAGTCAAAACGGCGGAATAGACAACACATACCTGCGCTCAGAAATCATAGACATGAGATGAGGATATAACTCCTCATCGTATTCTATACTTAGTTTGCGCAGCTTGCCCTCCAGTACCTTCAGAGCTTTCTCCACTTGCGCGCGAAGTTCATTAATATGGCCAAAATGCTCGGCCTTCTTCTCTTCGAGGTACTTTAAACCCCAAGATAAGTTAGACCTGAACTGTTCCATCTTCCCGCGCTCGTTCTTCAGCTCAACCATCAAGGACAGCTTCTCATCAGCAACCTTCATAGCATGCGCAGCGGTAGACTCTACCTCTGCTCGCGCATCAGCTAACTGCGCCCTGAGCAAGGCAATCTCCTCATCCATCTGAGCGAGACTGCTACCTTCTCCAACATAACGCGTCTTCAACTGAGTGACCAACCCAGTCTGACGCTCAACAGCAGCAGCTAGCTCCTCCATCAACTGTTGCGCAGACATCTCCTCAGCTACCTTCAACGACTCCTCCACGTTAGGATCCTGAGGTGGTACCAAGCCTTCAACAAACGCCGCATCACCCTCTGCAGCATGGTCACTACAGGCAAAGGAAAAAAGTCAGGGCATAGTGCAACAAGTAAAGAAACAGAAATGTGATCATCACTTACATAAAGGGAGAAGACTTGGAAATATCCTTATCCGCGCCAGTAGCGGACATGTCATCCGCTGCGGATGATTCTTCATCAGCAATAAGATGGCGCCTCCTCTTGGAAGTACCAGCGCCATAACCACCAAACGCTCCCTTTCGCTTTACGCCCTGCGCACTCCCCTCAGGCTCCAAGATCTCCACACTGTCGGAGGACTCAACATGCAATTCCTCTACCACGGGAGACTGCTCCCCAGAAGGAGGAACACTCTGCACATGAGTAACAAGTGCAACCGAGGGAGGAGAATCCTCAGGCCCATCTTGCGCTAACACCGTTGTGTGTCCCGCAGTAGCTTCTAAAATTGGCTCCTCACCTTCCCTAAGAGGGCGCACCCCCACTGTCACTTGCTTGGGCTTCTCCAGCTTCACTACGGCAAACAAGTCCATTTCTGCGCAACATATGAACAAATAACAAAACAACTTAGTTATTGAAATTACATATAAACGAGCGCTTAAATTATCGAAGCGAAGGTAAAAAAGGACAAGCACCCACCCCGGCCGCTCTCGTCAAGGAATGTTGGAACCTCGTCAGAACCATGAAAATAGTTGCGACTAAGCCCCACATGAACCAAAAACTCCTCAGGATAGGAGTTAATGGGGATGCGGTTAGCATCAATCGTATCCGCATCCTCCGCGCTATACGAACGAGGTAAAGGGCGCTCATCCCTTGGCAGCGTTCCTTGAGTATAAAACTCAAACGGCGATGGAAACACTATATCATCTACCCAGAAAAAAATTTCCCTCCAATTCCTAAATGAATCTACCTTATCAGTATAGCACTGATAACCCCCTGGGCGCTTGGAGAATGTTACCCACCCGTTCGACCACGACGTGTGGTAAAACGCACAGAATAGATTAAGGGTAGGGTTGACTACAAGCAAACAGCAGTTTATTTCAAAATTTGATATTTTTGCCGCACCTATACAGTGCAGCTGAGAAATATGAAGATGGTAGAAGTTGAGCACGTTACTCAAGAATAAGGATATAGGTACGCGCTGGTTCGCATACTCAAAAAAGCGCGTATATAACCCTATTTTTCCCTCAGGGAAATCCGCGATACACGCGTTTGCCTCTGGTACTACCGGATGCACATCAAGGGGAATGAAATAATTAGAGGAGAACTGACGAAGTTCATCCTCGTCCATTTCAGAAATAAACTCTTCTAATTGACGAACCATTTCTAAGGAATGACAATATTAGCTAAGGCGCGTACTCGCGGTTACCTAATAAAACAGTTGATCTCTTAAAGAAGCTTTGAAAAAGTTTGAAAATGGCGGAAGAAGGTTTTTACTGTGATGTTTTCAGTAAAAAGGGGAGGCGGTGATTTATATAAGGTCACAAAAACCCTAAAAAGGTCACCACGTGGATTCCACTAATATAATCGTGTGGCTAGAATATGAGAAAGTACATGCACTTTTTCACATCTCCCGAAGAATACGTGGACACACTCCCCGTTTCCCGAGGCATTTTTTGAGATATTTTGGACTAGATACATGGTTCCTAATATTGGGCGGTAATTTTTTCCCGCCACACTTACCGCTGCTTTCACTAGTCTAGCATCCGCGGCTACGAGCCGCGCACACTAGACTGGGGGGACATGATGACGTATAGTCTATATTTGGGTCACGAGCCCAAATGATAAATATTACTAAAGCCCAAACCCACCACGAGTGGGCTATCATAACAATGATTTGGGCCGCACTACCAATGGGTTGGACTCACGTAGGCCCAAACCCAACCAAACTATTTATGGTCTAGATAAGGATCTTCTATTTACGGATAAAGATCCTTGGACCGGATAAGCACCATGGGTGCGAAGAGTAAGGAGCACGAAACCTACAAGGATTCTGCGCCTATATATAGAACGACATAATTCTCGTTAAAGGGACGATTGACAAAACCCTAACTCTTCAATATAACCCTAAACCGATTACTTACTCTCACGCCGGAGGATAATCGTGGGAGACAATCTCACGATAAGCCTAACGGTGTTTGTTTACTTTCTTAGTGCGCATGTTTCAAGCATTAAGAGCTAATTGGTATGAGAGCAGGAACCCAAACAAGGAACGCCCAACTTTTGTATCAACAGTTGGATAAATGAAAATATGTCTTCATTTTTAGCTCCATCAATGGCATCCTGTTGAGCATTAACCACTTTATTTTGCCATTAATTTATATTCATTACAAAAGAAAAAGAAAAAATAGTTAATTTGCTCAATTTAGTTTCAGTACACATTTAACTAAATCTTAGAACCATTAATAAAGTCAACATATTTATAGTTTTTTGGTAAACAAAGATAAAACAAGGTGGATTGAGATCCTCTCAAGTTATTTATAACTTGATTAATCAATTTGCAATTATCAACCATTGGATCAAATTCAATGGCTCAAATCATCTCATGTTCTTTTGATTTGAGCCATTAGATTTGATTCAAGGGCTGATAATTGCCCAACTTGATCAATCAAGTTATAAATAACTTGAGAGGATCTCTTCCTAAACAAAGCATTGTTCTTCATAATGCATGTTATCATAAGCTTATTTCTTTTGTCACTCAACTATATTTTACAAACTTTCAAATTGTGTCTCCCTATCACACTTATTATAACTCTAAATAGGGCTGATCATAGGTCGAAGAACGGACCGATCAAGATCGAGACCGAAAGTAGCCCAAAAACTAAGACCGAGACCGAATGTGTCCGGTCTGGTCCTTCGGTCGGTCCTGTCCAAGAAGGAAAAATGGTCGGTTTTTACACCGGACCGACCAAGACCGAGACTGAAATAACGCAAAAACCAAGACCAAGACCGAGACCGAATGTGTTCGTTCCGGTCCGGTCCAAACGGTCCGTTTGCTCAGCCCTAACTCTAAACGCTATCGAAATACTTCTGACACATCAACGATAACTAATATATCATAACGCAACTTGAACGTTAGTGAAAAGAAATTTTTACTTTGCAGTATAAACCAAGAGTTAGGACTAAATAAGAAGAAACATTAAAATGAGAAAGGTGAGAAAAAATCACAACTTAACATTTGAGATACATCTAAAAAATTAAATGCATCTCCTTTTAGAAATCTATATATTTTTTAAAATGTGTGGCTAAAAATTATTCTCATTTTTCTCATTTCTTTTCAACAGATCAATTCCCTATAAACCAAATACATATTATTGTCTCTCTTGTTTTAATATGTTCCATTTTAAGATAAATGTTAGACTGATATTAATAGACGACACCCCTTTTAGTCTTAGTAATCTAGGGGTGCTTGGTTAAGGGTTTTAGATGGTACGTAAGTAATGGTAATGATATTCAAAGATGGTGCTTGGTTTCATATAATGCAAATGGTCTATTACCTCAAAGTGGGTAATAATCCAATCCTCTACAATTTGAGGGTAATGCTTAGGGGTGTAAACGAGCCGAGACAACTCGCGAGCAACTCGAGATCGACTCGAAAAATACTCGATGCGACTCGATTTTAAACGAGCCGAGACAACTCGCGAGCTACTCGACTCGACTCGATTACACATTTACACCCCAATAAAAAAAATATTGGTACATTATATATATGTAGTGTAACTTTCAAATGAGAACCATTTTAACTGCAAGAACTGCGAAAACCACTTTTGTACTATCAATAAAGGAGAGTGTGCAACAATTTAATGCAAGATGGCATTTTTGTGATTAATTGAGACCTCATTTCCTGGAACATTAATGAGAAAGGGTAAAAAAGACATTTCTAATTTACCCCTAAAAATATGGAAGGAACCAATTATCAAATTATATTTTTTTAAACCATCCGTATTAATAGATTAGGTCAAATAAAAAAACACACATATCCCTTTTCTCCCTCTCACATATGCAGCCGCCTACTTTCTCCGTAACCGCCACCACCACCTAAAGGCCATCACCATCGCTTATCACCACTTTCTACCGACAAGTTTTTGTTGCAGCCTTCTTCAAGATATGATGTTTCGGTTTTGTTTATGATTGCCCCGATACCAACGCATAGAGATAATTGTTTCGACCATACCTAACGTCGAACAAAATTCCTCACATACTACAAAGACTTATTTTTTTTGTATCAGTTAAGTTTTCTAATTTTTTGTATTTTTTTTAATACTAGATCAAAATAAAGTGTTGATCTTATTGATAGATATAAAAATATAGGAATTATTATCTGTCTCTATTTATTTCATGTTTAAGCAATTTTTTTTTTTTTTTAAATCTTTTGTTGTTTGAAAATGTTATAGGAGTAAATAGTAAATAGATTTGGTCATAGCCTTTTTGGTTACGATTCATATTTTAAGGATTCACTTATTTTCATCTAATCAGTAGTTTCGTCGACAAATAATACTTTCAAATAGTTTTAAATTTAATATAGATTCAAGAATAAATGGATGCATACATGTTCAAAACATATATGTTTTAATTAGTGGGATCTAACTAATGAAAACCATATATGTTCGAAAACATGATGTTTTTAAATATGTATGTTCAAAACATGTATGTTCAAAAATTATGTATTATAACAGGCATGTTTTAATAAATGATTGCTTCTCAAATATATTTAAGGTTCGATTCTCTACAGATCTTGATAATTGTTACTATTCGATTTGTATTTTTTTTTTTTTTTTTTTTTTTTTTTATGTTTCAAGACTTTTTTTGATTGTATATTTTGGTTTTTAAGAAAAGTTTTAGTTTCCAGTTTGATTGTGCGTTTATGTTTTAATTTTGGGTGTAAGTAGCAAAAACGTGGGTGAGTGGAACATGTATGTTTTTTAAAGAGGACATGTATGTTTTTTTTAAGGAGGACATGTATGTTTATTTAAGGAGAACATGTATGTTTTAAACGTGGGTGAGTGGAACATGTATATTTTTTAAGGAGAACATGTATGTTTTTTTTAAGGAGGACATGTATGTTTTTTTAAGGAGAACATGTATTTTTTAAACGTGGGTGAGTGGAACATGTATGTTTTTTAAGGAGGACATGTATGTTTTTTAAGGAGGACATGTATGTATTAAATTGTGCCTATGCATATTATGTTGTGCATATGTGTTATCCTAGTTATTGTGATTAAAATTTAGTTTCCTATTTATTGGTTGTTTAATTGATTTTGTGTATACTTTTTTCAGATTGATGAAGATGATGACCATTGAAGACCTACAAGTTGACGAACACATATATACATGAAGATAATTTGCGATTTTTGAAGCGATGCGATTATTGCATATGTGTTTTTGTATTTGTAATTAATGAAATGTAAAATAAGTATATGCATCTTATTTTTTTTACAAATGTCCATTTTTGTTATGTATTTTTAGATTGTATTTTAATTAATATTGAATTTTGTGTATATTGGTAATGTTTTTTTTGTTATAAATTTATATTCTTTAAAAAAGAACAGATACACCTTACAATTTGAAAAACATACATGTTAATAAAATTATTTCAAAAACTAAAAATAAAATAATTAATTCCACAAAACACATATGCACTGAATAATTAAAAAACATGCATGAAAAAAAATCCGAAAATTGGGGGTTCTAAAAAACGAGAATTACTAAAAAAATAAAAATAAAATGAAAAATGTCTTTTACTATTATACCCTTTTTAATTAAATAAAAATAACAAAATGCTATAGAGCATTAAATGGTGTACATTGTGTATTATTACTTGTAAAAAGATGGTTTTCGCAGTTCTTGCACTTAAAGTGGTTCTCATAAGAAAGGGACCCTATATATGTATATATATATATATATATATATATATATATATATATATATATATATATATATATATATATATATATATATATATATATATATATATATATATATGTAATTGTAGGGGTGTAATCGAGCCGAGACAACTCGCGAACAACTCGAGATCGACTCGAAAAATACTCGACTCGGTACATTATATATATATATATATATATATATATATATATATATATATATATATATATATATATATATATATATAGGGGTGTAATCGAGCCGAGACAACTCGCGAACAACTCGAGATCGACTCGAAAAATACTCGACTCGACTCGATTTTAAACGAGCCGAGCTCGAGCATGTCAATACTCGACTCGACTCGGCTCGTTTACACCCCTAATTATTGCTAAGGAATACTCATTATATTTCTTAGTATTCCCTTTACTTTTCCCATTATCATTACCCATTTTAAACTAAGCATGCCCAATGTTAGTTAATGAAAAACCTTTGTAGAAATAAACAAAATCTTACTCGAATCTTTTATATAATAAAACAAAACTCTTATTGGAAATTTTGCATTTCAAAAAAATCAATTCATACCTGATTTAGTAATAATTTTATTTAAAAAAAATATTATTTTCTTATTAGGTAATATTTTATATTTATCTATAAGTAGAAGATAAATACAAAAAATATAGATAAGACATTTAAAAAAAGATTATTTATTTTATATTTATCCACAACACAAATAGAAGATAAATACAAAAAATATAGATAAGATGCAATTAACAATAGGATTAAAATTTTTAAATAATTATTTCAAAGAATTAAAAAAAAAACCGGCACGTGCGCAGGTATTATAACTAGTTAGTAACTACAGTAATACTTTTGGAAATTCAATTCTGGCGGCTGATATTTCCATTCTATTGGTCCAGCGCGTCTCCCAGCCATGCAATATATACAATATACAACTTATATAAGTCACTCTTTTGTTAAATATATACATTTTGGTACCTCTGAGATTTTTTTGATAAAAAATGGTCTTCTTGTTACCAGCAAAGTTGACTATAAAATTACCTCATATTACGTGTGTTTGTTTCAATCGTGGTGCTGTAAAAGATGACGGCAAATCTAAGAAAGCTACGGACAAGAAGGAAAGCCGTGACGACCCAAAAAAAAAAAGGTACATGGGGTTTCCTTATTTTCAACTAGGTGTTGCTCATTTAGGATCTCGAGTTAATTTGTTAGTAATCGCTAATGAGCCTAACGTGTCTAACATATAAGGTTACGTAGGTTAGCCCATGAAGCTTACATAGAAGCATTTATTTCTTTTTCCCATGTTTGGGTTTGCAACCAACAAAGTTTGGTTGTTTGTTTTGATGGTAGGATCGATAGAGGTTATGTCCTTCTAGCTTAGTATGGGCGGGCGGGACTGGTGGATCAAGAGAAATACGGAGTAATAGATTAGCAGCTACCCGTAGGATTAGATCGGGTAGGTAGAATGTAAGAACTTTGAATCGAAAGTTCTTCGAGGTGTTTCATTCCTAGAAATGGCAATGAACAAGAAAAAACTCATAACTCACGGGTACCGCATGTGAATGGGTGGGTAACCTGATTAATTCTCGTGATTGTCGTCATTTTATCCCCCTACAAGTAATGTCGTTGCCGATAACTCCGGTTCCGGTGATTTGGAGAAAAAGATTTAGGATAAAAAAATCTTAAAATTGTAAGATGATGTCATGAAGATGATGCATTATTGTAGAGACAAAAGTAGAAAAACATCATATTTGTTTACTCGGGTGAGAGAGTAGTTACTGTATAACCGTGTGAAATGGGTTGTTAGCCCACCCTTTGGGGCTGTTTCTTTTTTTATCCTGTTTGACAACGGTGTCTGTTTACATAATATAACCTGTCTCAAATAAGAAAAGTTTGAAAATGTGTTGTTTCTTTTTTATGCTTAATGAAAATAGTTTATAGTAGTAACTGACTATTTTAACCTTGATATGAAACAGCTCAGATCAAATCACAATAACAACAAAAAAAAGAAAAAAAGAAAAGAAGAAAAGAAGAAAAAAAAAAGGACAAACTTGATCCTCGAATAACAAACAAAACCAGATCTATCAATTCATTTAGATGTGGTCTTATGGAGGGGTGAAATGAAAACACATCTATTCATCTCTGAAAGTAAAATACCTTATACTTCACTAGAATATACCAAAAACCCACTACAGTTCTTGGCTTCTTGCTAACATTTCTTTTGAATGACTTGTTGAAATTTAATACAAAAACATATAAATTAGTTTCCTATTTCATGAAAAACCTAGATCTATTTCACGAGGAGAATACTAAAAAACTTGATTCGAGAAGCATGCTTGTGGTTGCAGGAAGGAATAAAGACGTGGAGAGGTAGTGCCATAGATAGTTGGTGGGTGTAGTGACCGAGAAATGCAGATTTGAAATAGGTTGCAGGTGGTTGGATAACAAATGCAGTGGCGAGAGGGGTTGTTTGGACTGGAGGAAGAAGAAGAATTGAGAAGATAAGAAAAAAGTATGTAAATTATAGTGAGGGTAGGATAGTCATGTTGGGTGTAGTTGGTGTCCTAGATGGAAAGGGGTGCAGTTTTGGTGCCCTTCTACATTAAGGAATACTATTTCTAATAAGTTAAAAAGAAACACATAAATATCCTGTGTGTAAAGACATTTGTTAGCAAAAAGGACATTAAGCAAAAAAGAAACATGCCCAAGCTTGTCCCCTCTCCTGTCCTCTATTTTATTTCAGTGCAACACAGTTTTTTTTAGTTTTTGTTCCGTATTTCTGACAGTTTTAAGCGTTTGACTTATTAAACTTTATATTTTCTGTTCCGCACTTTCAGGTTTATAGCTTTTTGATATAAACAAAATTATAAAAAAAAAAATCAAAACAAAAATAAAAAATGGGGGAGGGTGGGGATAAAAATTTTGGTAGGGTGAGGATAACATGGGCCGTGTGAAATATGTGAGTAATTACTTACCCCTGATTTCCTTACGAGAAAATTACCAAAATAGGCCAAAAACATTCGGTCATTTCATGGTTTGGTCATGATTTAACCCCATTTTCCAATTTGGTCATGCTCAACTGCTCGACTGCTCAACTGGCCTCATTGCTCGACACGTGTCATGAGTTAGGTGAGATGTCACTTTCAAGTACAAGTGGTAGGTGGGAATATTTTATTGATTTTTATGAAATTACAAAAATAGCCTCATATATTAATTTGATTATTTACCCTACCTAACTCCATCTACCTACCCCACCTAACTCCACCCACCAACCTTACTAGTCCATCACCACCACCACCACTGCTCATTGCTCGACCACCACTGCTTAACTGCTCAACCACCACTGCTCAACATATTAATCGCTCAACGACCACTGCTCAACCACCACTGCTCAACAACCACTGGTCAACAACCACTGCTCAACAACCACTGGTCAACCATCATTTAAAAAAAAATAATAATAATAATAAAAAGATATAACCCATTATTTCCACAAGAACTGTATAAGAAGTCATCTCAAATGTAGTACGAGATATCTTGCACATGGCGACAAAGCCCTTTTTAATATCAACTGATGATATACGAAGTCATCTCAAAAAAAATATCAACTGACCCATGATATCTTGTATAACTATTAAACCTTCATGACTTCAATAAAGAATTACTGAACAGTACGAAGTTAATAAACCCGTCAATCACGAACTCGCCGGAATCATGAACTCGCCGGAATCTGCTAGTGTTTCACTGGTCAACCATCGCCGGAATCTGCTGTTCTCGTTATTGTTACAAAACCTTCAAAACCCGTGGGTTGAACCCACCTTCTTCTTTGGTTATCAAGAAACACGAAAAGGGACGAGCAAGTATGTAGGATTCGAGGATAAAACTCGAATGAAAACGGTGTTATTGATGGTTTCACGGCGCGTGGCCTAGCTCAAAAGAAAGAGAATAAAAAATAATGATGAATGGTGGTGGAGGTGTATTATGACTCGCGACGGTGACGGAGATATGGCCGGATTAGTGATCGGATAAGAAAGGGTGCACCTGTGTGGTGTGTTTGTCAGTGAGGAAGAGAGAGTAGAAAATGAAAACTTAATTTTTTTATAAATGGGTATTTATATGAGGCTATTTTTGTAATTTCATAAAAATCAATAAAATATTCCCACCTACCACTTGTACTTGAAAGTGACATCTCATCTAACTCATGACACGTGTCGAGCAATGAGGCCAGTTGAGCAGTCGAGCAGTTGAGCATGACCAAATTGAGAAATGGGGTCAAATCATGACCAAACCATGAAATGCCCGAATGTTTTTGGCCTATTTTGGTAATTTTCTCTTTCCTTACATAATGTCAGTTTACTTTTGTTACTATGTTTATACATTCACACATGACACGTAAATATATCTTAACTACATTATAATGTATTTAGGTCATTTCTAAAAATGAAGTCTTAAAAAATAAGACCAAAAACATTTCTTTAATTGGAAGGATTTCAAAATAACACATACATATGAATAGGAGTTAAGTTACATTATGAATTTTAATCTCTTTAATTGTAGCAGCCACTAACATTTATGAACCTTATTAACTTACAATAGTCCATTTAATTAATGTGATATAACAACCCAATTAAAATATATATATATATATATATATATATATATATATATATATATATATATATATATATATATATATATAGGGTAAAGTTCTAGAGAAAAGTCCACTTTGGTAGAAAAGTGAGAAAAAAAGGTTATAGGGTTTAATTTGAAACATCTCAAACTTCAGGGGTATGTCTTGAAACATGCCCCCACCCCCCACCCACCCCCCGAAAAAAAAATTTCCCGCAAAAAAAAAAATTTTTTTGGGGCAAAAAAAATTTTTTTTTTTTTTTTGGCCAAAAATTTATAACCCAGATGCACCTTTTTTTTAGTGCATCTGGGTTATAAAAATTGGTGCATCATAGTTATAACTGAGATGCACCAATTTTTATAACTGAGATGCACTAAAAAAAAGGTGCATCTGGGTTATAAAAATTGGTGCATCTCAGTTATACTGAGATGCACCAATTTTTATAACCCAGATGCACTAAAAAAAAGGTGCATCTGGGTTATAAATTTTTGGCGGGAAAATTTTTGGCCCAAAAAAAAAATTTTTTTTTGGCGTGCAAATTTACAAAAACTCCTTAAAGAATGAAGGAAAATACAATTAGGTCCCTGTAGTTTGGTGTGAAAAAAAGGAGGGGTTGATTTGTACACTTTTCTCACTTTTCTACTAAAGTGGACTTTTTTCATGAACCCACTTATATATATATATATATATATATATATATATATATATATATATATATATATATATATATATATATATATATATATATATATATATATATATATATATATATATATAAAGACTGCAATATGATTTTAAAAAAAGAAACGACAATACTATAACTACCTTTTAATGCATATTTCATATATATAAAGCCTACAAACTAACCCGCAAACTAACACAGTTTCATCTCAGCTTCTAAACACACATTAGTACATTACACTATTAATAATTTAAATGTTCTACTTTTAAAAACCATATATCTACAACGTTTTAAAGTATTTGAGAAAATACTAAATAAGGAAGGTTTAAAATGAAAAAATTTGCTTGCCACAAACATAATCACCGGGTACTTGCCGCCGCATTGCGCGGGTACCCTTCTAGTATGTATGAATGTATCTATAACTCATAACTCATAACTCACGGGTACCGTATGAATGTATCTATATGATCATCAACTTACATTTGCATAGTGTCTATCATTGGACGTAAACAAGTCTTTAGTTTTCAACTTTGACCTTAAATATATTTATTTGTTTTATATATTACTTGATGCAAAACATATGAATGGATTGAGTTTTAAATGTATTTTCCATTGATATAATTTTTATCAAGTATTATATAACACAAATAAAAATATATAAGGTCAAAGTTGCACAACGAAGACTTAAAAAGTCAACAGTGGACTATAATTATGGGACAGATGTAGTATGTATTTAGAAGTTTACAGCAACATACACGTTTAATTTGTTCTTGTCCAAAACTTTTCAAACAACTTACTGATGAAAATAATATGTCGGGAATAGTAAACATCTTCAAAAATTCTATAGGATTTTTTCCCATAAGGCTTTTTCTCACACTCTGAATGCGTGGGATTCCCACGGGGAAAACCCGGATTTTCTAATAGTGGTACCAGATGGGGATGGATACTAACTATGGTACTTGGGATTAGGGACTATAAAAAATGGAGTTATAAGAACCGTTATAGCGACGATACTATTGGACAATGTAGCACATGTATACTAGTGTAGAGAGAAGAGACCTTTAATGCATGTGGTCAGCGTGTGCACCTTAAGAGATTTTGGGACTTAGTCGAACGGGCACATGCTTACACGTGCTCGTTCGACCAATGAGTTGCTTCATATCATTTTCTTTGGTGTTAGAGTTTTACGGTCATAAATATATAATTTAATTAGCTGAGCTAATCTAGGGGTCGGTGATAAAAGAAAAATGGCATGGATCAAATGGGACAATATCTTGGCGTCCTTTGATAAAGGTGGTTTGGAGATTGGTAGTCTAAAAGCTTTTAACCTAGCTCTTCTCCAAAAAAGGCGATGGCGTTTCGTTCATAGCCCGGACTCTTTATGGGTTCGTGTGATTAAAGCTATTCATGGTGATGAAGCCGGTTTTGGCATGAAAGGCTGCACAGTAGTGGTATTTGGTCTTCCATTATTTCCTCCTACTCTACTTTGCATACTCGTGATATTATCCCGTCAGACTCCTTGTGTCGTAAAGTAGGTGACAGTATGGCCATTCGTTTTTGGAAAGATAATTGGGATGAAAATGGGCCTTTATGCTCTAGATACAACAGATTATACCACTTGGACTCTAACCCAAATTGTTTTCTTATGGACCGTTTTTCCAATGGTGTTTGGATTTGGAATTGGAGCATGCTCTTGATGTTATGATATCAGAGATAGGGCATGTTTCTTTTAACAACGGTCCTGACACTTGGTCATGGAAAATCTCTGCCGATGATACTTTTTCGGTCCAAGCCACGAGATCTCACATTGACAATTGCTTGCTTCCATCGCTTCATCCTAGTTCCAAATGGTCAAAGTTTCTTCCTCGTAAGGTAAATGTTTTCATTTGGCGGCTCATTCTGGATAGGCTTCCGAATCGTTTAAATCTTTCTTTGCGAGGGATCGAGATTACTTCTATTGCTTGCCCATCGTGCAATGTTTCTATGGAGACTAATGATCATGTTTTCTTCGGTTGTGATACGGCTTCTAGCGTTTGTCGTCTTGTTCCCACGTGGTCAGACACTAATAGGCCATCCTTCTCTTCTAGTTCCGATTGGTTACATTGGTTCTAGAATTGGAGAGCTTTTAAAGTTTCTAAAGACCGTATGTATGCCATTTCAGCGGCTACTTTGTGGGTCTTATGGAGGTTTCGTAATAGCGTTATCTTTAATGATCATCCGATGAGGAAAAGTGATCTTTTTGATAATATCCGTATTTTTTCATTTTCTTGGCTTAAAAGTAGAGGTAGTATAGTTAGTTGTTGGAACTCTTGGCTTAATTCGCCTTTGTAATTTCTCTTCTAGCTCCTTGCTAGAGAGTTTTGGTTTTAATTCAATCATCGTTCAAAAAAAATATTTGTTTTATAATTGTTAATATACGTGCTTAGTCGTTAATTATGAATGTAACCATTTAATATGACAAACATATTGGAAGTAGTATTTTGAAGTTGACGAGCCCATTATCGGTCAAACGCTTAATTCAATTATCTATATTTTTTTCATTAGGATTTTACAATTACTAGTATAAAACTTTCAGCTAGCTAAGGTTCCTTTGTTTGTTTGTGTCATTGCTTAATCTTAAATTTGTTTTTATGATTGGGTTTAGCTTTTTAACTGTTATCCTGCATGTAGGAATGAGCACGCGGCAAAAAATGACCCCAAAGACGAAAAATACAATGGCAAGAAGCAGGTAGAGAGAGCGGCAAAAAATGACCCCAAAGACGAAAAACGCAATCGCAATAAGCCCGCAGAGAGAGGGGAAAAAAATGACCCCAAAGACGAAAAACGCAATCGCAATAAGCCCGCAGATAGAGAGGCAAAAAATGACCCCAAAGACGAAAAACGCAATGGCAAGAAGCACACAGAGAGAGCGGCAAAAAATGACCCCAAAGACGAAAAACACAATCGCAAGAAGCACGTAGAGAGAGCGGCAAAAAATGATCCCAAAGACGAAAAACACAATCGCAATAAGCGGGACGAGAATAATAGAGACAATCGCAAGAAGTCGCCCTCGGGAAGCTAAAAAACATAAGGGTACGTCTAGTTGTAGATTTATTTATTTATTTATTTATTTTAATTTTCAATTTCGATTTTTAAGGAAAGGGGGCGGTTAATGCGTTTAGATTGTTTAAATGAAATTTTTTAGAAAATTGAAAAGTGCAAGAGAGTGTAGAAAATGGAAGAAAAAATATAGGAAAGAGTAAAAAACTCTTTTCAAAGTTCTAGTTAAATTTTGAGAAATGATATTTTCATTTTTTAGAAAAAACATTTCAAAAATTTGTTATTAAACGGATTTTCAGTTTTTAGTTTTTTTAATGAAAAATGGGGTATTTTTCACCAACTACACACACCATAAAGATTTGAATTTCATTGATCTAGAAGGTGTTTGGGATTGTTTATTTTCTAAAAAATTGCTTACGCATAAGCTTTTTTGAGTGTCAAATAAGCATTGTTATTACCTAACGCTTGGACCTGTTTAAAAATAAGCACATAAACACGCCTATAAATGTAAACCTTTTGTACAAATATATATAAGTTCCTGGAACTTGACAGATCTATACCTTGATGTACTAGTTACATACAAAAATAATAGATATTTTCTGAAAATTGGAAGTGAAATTAATTTTTGAGTAAACTGCAAAAATATATCTTCATGGTTTGCAAATTTCCATAATTTACATCGGTGTCAGAAATGTTGGGCTGTCTACATCTCTTTGTTAAACAATTTACATCTCTTCATTAGTAAAAGTCAAACAATTTACATCGTTAGGGACTGAAGATGTAAATTTTTTTCCATTTATCTACTAACGTAGGTCAAACAATTTACATCGTTAGGGACTGAAGATGTAAATTTTTTTCCATTTATCTACTAACGTAGGTTTCACATGTGGGGTACTTTCGTCATTTTGTTTGTCCAAGCTACTTCCATCCCTTTTTACTTGTCTACTTCACATTTTGACTTCATTAATAACCTCTCAAAATCTGCTAATACAACAAATTTTGGATTGAACATAATTAGGGTTTGTTTAATTGGGGGATTTTTGGAGGTTTATAATGAAGTGAGAAAGTTGAGTAGATAAGTAAACGGGGTGGTGGTAGCTTGGATACTCAAAATGATGAAAAAAAAAAAAAAAAAAAAAAAAAAAAAAAAAAAAAAAAAAAAAACCCTTCTTGTGGGATCAATGTTAGCGGAAAAAACATTCGCATTGTTAGAGCGGAAGGTGTAGTGATGAAGGGAGGTTCGTCATTTGGGCCTCACGGCCTGCCACGTCACTTTAACAAACCTCTACAACTAACTCACTCACTAACAACTAACATCAACTTACTTATTTGGGCCCACCACTTACAATTTTTTTTATTCATTTCATTAAATAAAATAAATTCATTTCACTAATAATTAAAAATAATACAACATACTAATTTTATTTCATCAAAATAAAAAACATACGATACGGAAAGGAAAAAAAACGATACGAGAAATAAAAAACATGCGATACGAAAAAAAAATACAGCACATACTACTAATATGAAAATTAAACATTTTTATTCGCTAACGTCGTCAGGGTCAAGGGAGATTTCGGTATTTCCTGGTTATTATTGCTTGTCTCCTTCGAATAATATCGGCTTTTACCGGGTCATTAACCATCTAGCATGAGCAGTTGCATTTCCTGCATCTCCACCGCCTTTTTTTCCTTCCTCAACGCCTTTTCTTCCCTCTTCCTCCTCGCCTCGTAACAAGCCATTTGAGCGTCTTTTATTTGCGAATACTTTTCGAATAATTGTCCCGAAAAAGTACTCGTTTGACTCCCACCGGAGCTCGCGGACGTTTCCGACTTTGTTTCTTTCCAGGTCGTCTATTGGTTCTTTTGGGACGATCTCGTTTGTCAGGGCCGAATATATCCTCTAGGCATGTAATGTCTAACGGTTTCTCAACATCCCATTTCGGGTAATTTTTCAAGACCTCCCAAATGTGAGCATACGTGAAACCCCTCGTACCAAAGCGTTCTTCGAAATTCGCCTTCGCAGTTTCAATAAGATCGTGATCATTTTCACCACTTCGACGTTTCAAATGTCTAAAAATAGCGTGGAATTTTTGGCAGTTGCCATTAAGCCTCGTCCATTTACCGGTGATCATGTTTTTGCTACGAGGGTCACCGGTAGTTTGCTCGTTGAACTTCTCCACAATTTCGTTCCAAAAGAATTCGTCGGTTTTGTCATTTCCCATATCTCTCTCTTGGGAAATTTCTATCCAAATTTCCGCAAGCAACTTTTCTTCGGGCTTATTCCATCTCCGATTCACACGCGTTTGACCCGCTGCTTCCAAGTCATCGTCAGCATCTAAATCCACGACTTGTTTTATTTTTTGGCAACGGTTTTTTTTCCTCTACCTTTACCCGGTTCGCGAGCTTATGGCACTTTAAATTGTGAACCGGATGGTTGTGGTTGAGATTGAGGAAATGTGGATGGTTGAAACGGGTTAAAAAATTGTGGCGCCGGATATCGTTGGGGATGATTTACGAATCCTTGTTGAAACGCATATTGTTGGTTGAGATAAATTTCGTTCGGATTGAATTGTTGTGAAGCATATGGCGACGAAGAGTTTGAATTTTGCGACGAGGGGTAGACGGGTTTGACGATCCCCCGTATTGTTGTTGGTTTGAAGTTAAGAGGTTCGTAAAATATCCGCCTTCATGTGGGTTTTGAGTCTTTTATTATTTATTTTTTTTGAGTTGAATTATAGTGAGAAATATGTGTGTTTTGGTTGAATTTTAGTGAGAAAAAATGGATGTAAAGTGGTTGTTATTTATAGTGTGTTTAAGTGTATTATAAAAAAAAAAAAAAAAAAAGGTAACCGTTTCAATTAAACGGTAATTTTACCGTTTAAAATAACTCACCAACATACATATTGTCAGACATTCACCCTCGTTGTGCAGACGATGGGGTGGAAAGTGGCGAGCAAAAACGAGCCATCGTGGTGTGGCAACGAGATGCCACGTTGGAACGGCGAGGTGCTCCAACGAGCTGCGCCTTCCGCTCTTATATTCCCTATAGATGTAAATTGTTTGACTTTTACTAAGAGATGTAAACTGCTTGACTTTTACTAACGGATGGTAGATAGCCCAACAATTTTTTACAGGGATGTAAACTGCGAAAATTTGCAAATTACTACTTGTCATGTGTTTTGCAGTTTATTAAGTTGAAATTTTCTAAAGTCAGATTATGCATCCTTTGAATTCGATGTAGCATATGCCTTACACATCCTTCTTTGATAAACTGTGAAAATCTAAATGTAGGTTTCAGAATGTTCTTGTGAAATAGAATTGCTTAGAAAATTGGAAATGGAAATATAACATTTCTTAAGTTGAAATTATCTGTAGTAAAGTTATACGCCCTTTTGAAATTATTCAGTATATGCATTACACATACTTTTTGGACGACAGATTGTAAGAATATAAATGTATGTTTTGTCATCAAGAGTTCATCTTGTAAATTGTGATATTCCCATAATTTCAGGGTGAATGATTTGTTGGCGATTAGTCGAGGATTGCCAAGGAACCCGGCAGCAGTGTTTGTGGTCATGTTGGGGTCAAATAAGAGAGATTTTCAGTTATATGTGGTTATCGAAAAATTTATGCAGATATTATACTTTGGCTTGTTTCTTTTGCTTTGGTCACAAACTATTACGCACGTGGTTGATGGCACAAGGATACCTTATTAGGATAACTCTTGTAATGTTTAGGATATGTGTTGGAGTCATGTTAGGATATGTGTCGGAGTCATATTAAGATAAGTATTTGTGTTTATATGAGATTATCTCATAAGCGTCTATTTAAGGTTTCGTATCATTAATGAAAATTAATTAAGTTTGAGATCAATAATTCTCTTGTTCTTCTTCTGTTTCTTCTTAAGGATCAGCTGGCGCCCGCTTGAAGTGGTGCCTACTATCGATACAACCTTAACGGGTCGTATCACAAACTATCTTATCGTATATGCTTGGTTGAGTTCTCAAATGTTTATTAGATTCGGAGTTGATGTGATCACTTTTGCCAAGAGTGAAAAGAGTTTTCGTTCAATCTGATTCGGACAATGAAGTATCAGATTATAATAAATTGTATTGTATAAGAAATTCTTAACTTTTTTTATTACCATAATAAGGATGCGTGTTTGTTTGTTTGTTGTTTACGGTGGTGACCAACTAGATACTAATGCAAGATCATGCAGGGTGAACATAGGTTGAGAATGAGGTTGGTTGATGACAAGGTTTAAGTATATCGACCGGTTGAAATGATCTTTCGTGTTAGCAAGTAATAGGTTAAGAGACAGTTTTCACCGGATCACTAATGATGGTCTAACCTTCAGGTATACCCCCTTTTAAAGGTTATTCTCGTCATTTGTTTTCCTGGCGGCTTTAGCATGTCCCTCATATCACACTCAGATTTACAGTTACTGGTTTGGCCATTTTGAATTCATAGAGTTGGTTACGGTTTAAATGATTTTGATTTGACCACGGTTTAAATGAGTTTGTTTGATTTAATTTAATTTTTTTTTTTTTTTTTTGGTTCGAACACCATGGTTACTGTTTAGTTTTTACAAACATATCATTACAATAACTTATTCCAGTATAGTCTTAAACGAAACAATTCAAGACTGACTTCCATGAAGAAAAAAATAATTTGAATTAACTCAATTTTACATAAATGGGTTGAAGTTTAGTCGTAATTTTTCAACAATCTCAACTCGTCTGACATCAACCAAGGTCGTGTGGTCATGCTCATTAACATTGTAGTAGCGCTGAAAACCACAACAAGTGACGTATTATCAGGTGATGTTCACTAGATACATGTCAAAACTATAAAGTTTCAGAATTGATATTTCCGTACAAGAGCAAATATACACAAAGGCGCACATATATTGAAATAGCTACAAAGATACGAGTTCAAAACTAATAACATAACAAACCTAAAACTTCACATATATCACATAGCGAAATCAATCTTGGTCGTCACCACTACTAGTATATCATCAAATCACCATTACAGGGACTTCATCGGTGGATTCTAACCCGACCCAGTTTATCAAAGAGAACAAGAACTCCCTAAAGCTGACCTTACCATCCTTGTTCCAATCCATTTCTTCTGCATTCACATACACACAAAAAATCAACATACAAGATGGTAACTTTTTGTTACTTAGATTCGCGAAAACAATTTGTAGTGAGGCTAAGTAGATTTACTAAAACGTGTCTTGGTGATATGTGTCGGTGATTTCTCCATTGGGAAGTCTTCATTCATTGCCTTCATCATGTCCTTCTTGTTCAGCTTTCCATCACCATTTTTATCAAGAAACAAGAAAGCTTCTATGATGGTATCAAATGTTGCTTTGAGCTCGGGTGACCCCACTGTCGAAGTCTGAAACAATATTCTCTTTTAGTCTGATTTTATAGACAATTATATCAAACCGGGTAATATTTGGACGGGTACTATGTTGTCGAAAACTTAATTTTTTTTATAAATACACTATCTAGTCGGCTAGTCCTAATATGCATATAAAAAAATTTGAACAACTTTCGACACGTTTGACCCATTGTAGATAACACATGACAAAAATCGACTCACTCATAAGTAAATGGGTTGAAATCGTCACCTTTAGTTATCATGAAACCAAATATTACTATAAACGAGAAGATGGTCATTTACCACATGAGATGATGAGGAAGGACCGTCTAAGAGATAAATGAGACACAAAAGAACAATAAACTCGTTAAATTGTATCCCATTGCTCCCATCCACATCACAAGACTCGAAAAGATCTCTAAGCTCCTGCTCCGTACAATGAAATTCCAGCTTCTGTAAGCATCTCTTTAGCTCCTCGTTATCAATGGTTCCATTTGAATCTTCATCTGCAGAATAGCAAGCAGCTTTAAACCACACGGAAGAAGGCAAAAATAAAGATAAAAGTACTAATCTTTTTTAACTAGTAAGACTTACCGTATAGTTCAAAAACACCTCGAATCTCCTTTAGTCCTTCTTTGAACCGCGGGAACCTTAAGATAATGCTATCAATAGATCTGAAACTGGTTTGACCATGTATGCTGTTCTGTTTGACCTCCATCATTTTTCTTTCGAGCTTATTGTCTAATCTCTCGTATCGGTTTTGTGAATTGCAACAACATAACATAACTCCAACTTTGTTTGATAACGACTTGAAAGAAGGGCTTGTGTGAGATGTACCTTCAAGATACCGATTCATAAACCACCATACATCATACATGATCATATAAATATGAAAAATCTCTTATACAATGCCCTTTAACTTTAGCACTAGAGTAACATATAAACCGTTTTCAGTTTTTCCATTTTCTTATGAAATGCTTCCTGAAAAAATGGGATGTTTAACTAAACGCTACCTAAGTTTCTCAGGCTTTCTTTACAAATTAACTAGGATATCATATATGAGAGCTTTAAGCCTAATCAAGATTAATAAAGTAAGAATAAGTGAATAAATTTTGGAAATAATAAGAATCTTACCCATTGAAGCTTTTATGATTTCAAGATGAGATAAGAAATGATAAATTTTGGTATTATGGTAAGAAATGCAAACTTAAATAGAAAAGATTGATGGAATTTGGTTTTTAAAAAGTGAAATGACAATGGTAGTACTTGAGTTCTTGTGGCTTTAGAATATATAAAAATTGTTCCACTTATGCTCATAATTTTGAAGGTGGATGGGTCAATGATGGGCAGATGTAACAAAGGCCCCCCACCAATAACATTTCCTTCATTTAACCACAACAACAATGATACCGAATCCCTCGTGAGCAAGGTATAGGTGAGGTATAATGTAGACAGATCACATACCCTTACCCTTGGGTAAACCCGAGGGTTAGGAGACTGCTTTCTGGAAGACCTCCGGATTTCCATCATTTAACCAAAGAAAATAATCTTTAGAAGTAAAATTTTATGTACCCATACACCTGTAAGAGCAAGTGAAATGGACTACGAAAAGTAAAACATCTTGAATTGATTAAAGATAGTATTTGCAAGGTTACAGATGGTTAAGAACTATCGATTCAATAGAACAAAACCAGACCCGCAAAACGAATTCAAAGAAGAATACATTTCTGAGATAGAATCATAGAAAGATACATCAAACTATCCGGACATCATCCATTCTGCTTGTGGCAGTGAGTCTCCGCCGTTGCTGAACATAGCTCGGTGTCTTTTCTTCATGCCCATGGGTGAAACGGGGTTGCTGTTTGATGTCAAGCAGCTGTCAATGCTGGGTGCGATTCCGTTTTCAAGATAAGCTGCGACGTCAGGAAGTGACGGGATTGGGATAACAGATGGCGGACAGTCATTTGCTACCTTGATTGCGAGTTCCGAGAGCTCCTCTCTAGCTGCATCTAGACCAGCAGTTGCAACTGCTTGATCGTTTAGAGCTTTGCATGCTTTTTCCAAGATTGATTGAAGGTACTTTCCTTGTGCTTCTATTCGAAGCTGGAGACGACGTTGAACCTGAACATAGTTGGTAGGTTTAAAGACAGAATTTTGATCAAACATGTGAAACTTTACAGCAAAAAAGAAAAGAAAATGGTATTCTTTTGCTAAAAGTTTTCAAATGGAGTAGAACAATCTCAAGTTAGGATAAAAGGAAAAATAAGAATGTAATGATTATTTTGTTTTCGAGATTGAAAAAAGGAAAAATAAGAAAGTGCTGTGTTTTATTTATTGTTCGTGTCACTGATATGTACAGTGAAAAAGGGAGCTATCATATTTACAAATACACCCTTCCTGTGAAAGGGTAATTGTGTCATTTAGCATACCAGTCAATAAACTACAAAAATGTTGATCTGAAAAAAGAGGTATAGGAGTCAAAACAGATAATTTTGTACTGATCAAGTTGACCCGAAACATTCTCTATCAATTTATATAAGCAATTTGTGCGTTAAATATTATTACAAAAATTATATTCTACGACAAGAATCTATAGTTTTTTTTAATAAAGCAATTTAGACCCATTCATTAGTTCTCTGAATTTAAATATAGTATTTCGGCCACTTTCAACCTGCCTGACCCGTTCAGCCCAGTTAGACCCATTCATAGGTAAACAGGTCATAGTCACCACCTTATTAAAAATTATGAAATAATAATAATAATAATAATAATAATAATAATAATTAGCTGCAAGAAACATGCAATGTCAATGAAGTAACCTCTAGCTGCTCATGCAATCTTCGTTGGACTTCCATCTGCACTCTCAAAGCTTCTGTAACCTGGAAGCCACTGTTGGAAGAAGCAATTAACAGGGTTAGCACAAGTGATAATACAATCACATATGTTATATGTTAATTGTAAATTACTTCAAAGAGAACATACTCGTTTGAATCTTGTGGCATCATTCTTGTTGATGATGTTGTGGATGAACCCGTGTCCTGGCTCTCAGCAATGCAAGATGCTACAAGTCCAACAATTAATTAGTAGTGATTGAAGATCGTAACTGAATGAGCTAATATTGGTAAAGTAAAACTACTAAATAAGCTTTTTTTTCGAGCAATGGTTTCTTCCCTTAGCATCTTTATGCTAAGATTTAACCAACCAACTTTCATTATTTTATCAATTAAATCCGTTAACTTTATATTTGGGGTATGCAATCCGTGAAACTTTTTTTCTACTCACAGAAAAAATATGAACAAAGTTAAAGGATTATACCGCCAATAAGTTCAAAGCTTTGCAGTTTGACCATATTATCCGCAGCAAAAAAATACTAACTTTATACATCTTCAAAGATAGTAGTAAGTTTTTTTGCTACTATTTGGTAATCACGTTTTACACTATAATTGCCAAACTAGCCAGTTTCAAAAACTTTACGTGACGTAAAGAAGTATAGTTATCAAATTGGACCTTTTTAAAATGTATGCACCTATTTTATGGAAAATCCCCAAAAATATCGAAAAACCCAAACTTGGTGTGTTGGAGAGCTAATAAATGCTAAACATCGGAATTGGTGAGGTCATTACCATCTTTGGAATTTTCTGTGAACTCTTTGCAAGATTGCTTTCCTAACCGATATTTCTACAAGAATATACACAACATGAGAAAAAATCAGGAGTTATTCATGAAAACAGACTTTAATGCATGTACCTCGGATGTTTGGATGTGCCTTTTAAAAGTAATAATTTGAAAAGTGACAACTGCACACCACATTTATTATCACATGACCACTTTCAAGTGGACGCCCAAACATGTCTACGGTGATTGGAAGATTGTGAAATTAACTAACCTGAAGATGTGACTTCAAATGATAAAGAGTAAGGCCTTTTACGCCCATAGTCCTCATAATTGTCTTCGGAGTTGCTTCTGCAAAAGTGTAGGATATATGATATTTTGAGTTATTCATTGCGTTGACTATGTAAATTTACATTTTGATTTACTACAAAAGCTACAATTTTTCTTTATACCGCCATATACCCAACAGAGAAAAAATTATTAACGCAAGATCCTAGAGAATTCCTGATGATAATTTCCTTACAGCCAGGTTCTATCAATATATGTAATATAACGGCATCTTTAAAAGAAAAGTAACAAAACAGTCAATTCACCACACACGGAAGATATACACCAAGAGTCCGACAAAAATAGCATTAAAGAAATAGTATGTGGCGAAGGGCGGAAAGATAAAATCACTTGTTATCGTTTATAAACAACCGACCGCCTAAATGGGCTATAATATGTTATTTAACACAACTACTACATATCTTAACACATATTATAATATTCGAACAAAGAAAGAATCTTCTCTTCATGTAGTGACGAACAAAAAATCATTCTTAAATTTGTCACCGCTCAGTCGCTCACGGTTGACCGAATAAGAACGGCACCAAGTGGTTCCAAATTTGTACTTCTGATTATAATCGTGTAACGACAATTAAATAGCTATAAGAAAATAACCTGTCAATAACGGACGTATTAGATGTCCTATTCGACTGATTATCATCTCTCTGAATTTCTGATTAATAGAAAGTGTTTGGGATGCTCATAAGGACTACTTACGCTTTTCCAGATTACAAATAAGGATTGAAAATGCTTACTTCACCTTTAGATATTAGAGTTTGAAAAACGGGTATGTAGTTGCTCTAGGTAAACTTATTATTATCATAAATGTATATTTTTCTTACTAACCTTGCGTCCCCAACTTTAACTACCTAATTTACCCATTATCTTGTTCTAAACCTTCTTCTTCTGGTTACAATAAACACTACAGAAACGCATATCTGAACACCCTTAAGACCTAAAATAACTACCATGTCCCCCTCCATACCTTGACTTCTAAAGTCAACCCTAATGCTTTACAAACCAAAACCTAAATTAAGATTTTATACTTTTAACCAATTTATCTTCAACTTTTCTATAAATGCATAGTGTTTGGATTAGCTTATGTTCCAGGCATATGGGCTTATTTAAAATTGAAAAAGCTCATAAGCTCGCTTTTTTAATTTATGAGCTTATCGACTTGAGCTTATGGAGTCTATGACTTATTTAAGTTCATAAGCTCAACTTCCTAACATCATAACTCATAATCCAGAAAAATCGGGCTTGCTCATATGACTGAAAAATAAGCTAATCAAAATGCCTCCTAAACTATCTACCTCCACAAATTTACGCCACATAGACTACTTAAACCTTAAAAATAAGCACAATTTATATATACAAAAGTAACGAGATAAAGTACTAACTGTCAGGGCCACCAAGCTGAGTAACAGCATCAACAAATCTTTCATGGAGTTCCGCAGTCCAACGGAGCCTGGGTTTCGGGTCAGTAGTCAAAACCAAACATGGATCACCAACAAAACCCGACCCATCTATTTGACCCGGATACTCACCATGCCCTAAATTACCTCCATCCAATGATATAGAATGCATCCCTGAATACATTTCTCACTTCAATACACAAAACCCAAATGAAAAAATAAAGCCTTTTTTTCAAAATAACAAATACCCAGATAAAATTAAGCCTTCATTTTAGAAAATAACAAAAACCCAGATGAAAATACTTAATTTTTATGAAAATTAACACATACCCAGATGAAAATAGAGATTATTTTTGAAAAATAACAAATACCCAGATGGAATTAGAGCTTAAATTTGAAAAATGACAAACCCAGATGAAATTAGAGCTTATTTTTGAAAAATAACAAATACCCAGATGGAATTAGAGCTTATTTTTGAAAAATAACAAATACCCAGATGGAATTAGAGCTTATTTTTTAAAAATAGCAAATACCCAGATGAAAGAAATGCTTATTTTTGAAAAATAGCAAAAACCCAGATGAAAAGATTTGATTTTTAGAAAAAATAAGAAAAACCCAGATGAAATTAGGACTTGATTTGAAATGGGTTTTGGAAAAAATGTGAGAAAGATGTGCAAAAAGTAAAGATTTTAAAACACACAATGACACAAACAGAGTGAGAGAGAAATAGAGACAGCGATGTTGTCTTCTTGACTTGTCCTAGTCTGTCACCTTTTGTCTATGATTTTTAGCAATGTTTTTTTATTTACAAGTTTTTTTGTTGTAGTGAACATGGTATGAGTAGTCCTATCACTCTCTCCCTAGTCCCTACCTACATAAAATATGGAATAAAAAATTAAAAAAATATATATATTGGTTTTTTATTTAATAATGTTTGAAGACTTTTTTGTCCTTAAAAAACATTTTGAAGTTCAGAATGGTCGGTTGAGTTTTCAGTCGACCAACCTGGTTGACGTGTCGGCACCATTACACCCTCATATAAGATGTGTTTTAGACAAAGAAAAGAGATGAATTGGTCAAGTTTCGACCAACCTTAAAAACATTTTGAAGTTAAGAATGATAGGTCGAGTTTTCAGTCGACCAACCTGGTTGACGTGTCGGCACTATTACACCCTCACATAGGATGTGTTTTAGACCAAGAAAAGAGATGAATCGGTCGAGTTTTCGATCGAGTTGTGTGAGGATATGTGTGTGTTTGTATTAAACCGGTCTCTTTATTACACTAAATTAGTCATTAATTTGTTGTGGATAAAGAAAGCTGATGTGACAGTTATGTCATCGGTTTTGTAACAATCACCATTACACTTGATCTTAAACACCAATCTTTAACATAGAATGTAGTTTCAAATAAAACTCAAAAATCCAATGTTTAAGAAATTAGATTTTTTATGGAATTTGTTGAGTTGTTGGTTCATCAGGTTAAGGATTGAATCACATTTGTAAACAGCTATCTGAATAACCATCTTTTTGTTGTCCATACGATAAATGATTGCTATAAAAGAACAACATGCAAACCTTTTTTTTTTTTTTTTTTTTGAACGGCAACTAACTATCTCACAATACACCACAGACTATCACACACGTCATAAGCAAGACTTGAACTCATAACCATTTTGTTGGGAAGCTCCTCACACAATAAGGGGTACCATTGGGACACAAACCCTTCGTAACATACAAACTTATATAATGGCTATAAAAGAACAACATACAAACTTGTATAATCGTGTGTCCTAAAAGCATGTTTATGTTGTAAGGTGGAGAAGTAGAGACTCAAAGTTGTGAGAAACTAGTTAGTTTTAGGATAATGGGTTGAATTTATTAATTGGTCGACTATAACCCACAAGTTTGATCTAGTTCATAAACAAGCTATAAATCAGTGACATCTAACTTGGTTCTTTACTGAACCGGCCAAGTTGACCCGGGTTTTAAAATGTTACAAATCCAGTAGATTTAAGCAAATGTAAACAGAGACTCGAAAGACAAATCAATTATTTAGAGAAGAACATAAATCGTGGCAATACGCTTTGACACAGGTAGGTCAAATATCTATTGGTATGCAAAGGATTAACGTTTTTTTTTTTTGTTTTTTTTTTATTTACCCATGTTTTTGACTCGACATTACGAGCCGACTAATCATAGGGCAGAAGGGCATTTAACCTTTTGGATATCCAGGTTTTATCGCGAGTGAACCTCCGTGGCCACACGGGATTAATTTTCTCCTCATGAATCAAATCGCGGACCTCTAGGTTACTTTCGTCCTAGAGGCCGAGCCTATACCATTGGGTCACCCCTTGTGGTTAGCATGTGATTAACATTTTGTTTAAGGATTAGTGTTTCTAAAGAATGATTGATATGCATATGTATGAGATTTTTGTATATGATTCGTCACATACGCCAAAATTGTATTTGAGCATGTAGACACTTTTTTCAAACATGTGTCATTACTAGTTTGCTACACAAAACGTGAATCCATCGGATGTTAATCAAGTAAGTTTTCATTTTCGACATATCCATAGAAATCCAGAAAGGGTGATGCATTCAAACCATACCATGTTAAGAAATAAGAACTACAAATCACATAAAGTAATTGCTTATAATGCGGCAATGACAACAATTTACCTATACAAAATATCCGATTGGGAAATGATTATTAATGAGTGTCCAAGTCTCGTATAGAAGAAAATATTATGTGAATATTCACTTATTCGAAAATAGAAGTTGGTATGTTTCAACAAAAAAAAGTTGCTATCAGCTCTGATTCCGTACTGATGTCAGTTTTTGATGTAGTTGCTCATATGTTCATTGGATTTTGGTCGATATGTTAGGCATAAGCTTAATAAACTCAAATTAGAAGTTACATGATCTTTATGAGTCATAAGTTGTTATACAGTTAATATTTTGTTCTGTTTTTAAACAAATATGAGTATAACTATACTTGTATTTGTTTAGATTCAAAACAAAAAAAAATATATATATATTAAAAGAATCTTATAATTGAAAGAAAAAAAAAATGCCATTTTTGTTAATTGTCTAAACGTCCATCTCAAGCGGTGGGTAGACTTCGATGATTGAAGACTTGAAGTTCATATAAATTAACACGATTTGCATACAAATTAATCCAAGTGGAGAAAAAAATGTTTCTTTATAGGTGTGATAATGAAATATTTGACTCCTTGGAATTCATATGTTTCAGTGATCAATGTTATAGAACCATATATATGAATGTTTTACTATATGAAAATGTGAAAATAAAGTAACAAGAACTGATGGTTTACGATCAACTATGATGACCAACTCACCATCTTTACATCAATGTCACATTATCATTTAACATGCTACCTAATTTATCACTGAACAGGTGTAAGGCTAGTAGCAATGGATTATTAGAAAAAATTGATCATATAACTTGGTCGACCGATTTTCACAACGGTCATCCCCATTGTGGAGCTTTGGTCAAATATCGGTTGAGGAGGAGGGAAAAAAAATCGTTCGAATTTATGGCCGATTATTTGCACACAAAAATCGACTGTGCCAACTTGGTCATGTCTAGTCACCGGAGAGAGAAAGCTGATGTGCCAGAGGATGACCTAGGTCACCCGTCATCACAAAACAAAACGTATAAAAATAATTCACTTTATACAAACATATCACACAATATACTAAAAAAATAAAAAATAATAAAAAAAAATTAACAGTTTGATGGTTTGCACCACCAAACTCATGCACAAAATAATCGGCGTGCGTGATTTGGTTTCATGTGCTATGGGGATAGCGCGTGGGTGGCACCACTAGGTGGTCACCCATGGACGGACCCACTTGGGAGCCGGGTGTGGCACATGCTACATCCGATTTTGTGTCACGAAGTGTAAATTCTTTGAAAAATTGTCTTTTTGTAGTACGTGCAACCCCCTATAATACTTGGTGCTACTTCAGTTTATTCTAAATCTTCTTTATTTTTCAAATTTTAGTACTTATGATCGAAAAATTTTGTGCAAAACTTCTTTTAGAAAATGTGTGCAACACCCATTTAAAATTCATGGGTCCGTCTCTGTGGTCACCACCTTAACACTTAGTCTAAGAGTTTAGCTTTGATCCATAATATATTTATCTTGATCTAAACATGCTATCAATTTTGGTGATTATCAAATACATTAATTAACAGGCCCTAATGCCTAACCAAAACTTAAAATAACAAGATATTATATCATTATATGTATGTCATTGATAAATACAAAATATGGCGGCTGTTATACTTATTTTTTATTTTTACAAAATTAAATGTAATATCTTTGGTTTACATTTAAGAAAATATCATACTAACTACCCCATGTGATTACTCTAAAGTATTGTTGTTATTGATACAATCATTGGATGATTTTGAAAAAAAAAATGAAAGGAGAGAGTTGTTGTTTTTTAATTTATACATAATCTTTACACGAACAACTTGCAACTAAAAAAATCATACATAACAGATACAGTTTGACAATAGCAATGATGGCATGAGCTTAATTGAAAAGCCTAAGCTTCTTTACATATAAAAATAGCTTACTAGCTTATGATTGTTGTAAAACGTCCCAACTTATATTAGGGAGAAGAACAAAGAGGGAATATAAGAATATACTTACAAATAAGCATGAAACTTGCCAATAGCTAAAAAAACCAGTCGAGAAGAGCATCAAAAAACAAATTATATATGGAAGTGTTCGTGTTAGCTTATCCACGCAGCTTATTAGCTTATGCCATCTAACTTTCTTTTAGACGTAATGTTATTTAACTTTACACCTATAAATACATCATGTTAATTCTTTTATAAACATTGTTTGAATGAATTTAGATCTTCGTAGTCCTTTTAGTATTGAGGTGTGTTACACCCACATAAGGTTTACAAAATTTCACACACTCGCTGACGTGACAGAGTGCTGATTGGTTGGTTTTCTGCCCACAAAAAACCAACCAATCAGCACTCTGCCACGTCAGCGAGTGTGTGAAATTTTGTAAACCTTAGGTGGATCTAGTATTTTCCTTTAGTATTTTACTTGTTTCAATAATCTAAACATAACTCAAAAAATAATTCGTATATTAATTTCAACTAAAGGTGTGCGGGTACAATACTAGATTACACGAAAGACCTAAACACTATCAAAGTGATTAAATGTATTTGTTTAAAATAAGGGGGTCCACCACTATAGTAGGGGTGGCAATTCGGGTCGGGTTCGGGTTGGTGGGTTCAGGTTGTCAGGTTGGCGGGTCAGAAAACCCCAACCCGAACCTGACCCATTTAAATCATCGGGTCAGCTATGTCAACCCTAACCTGTTTACACGTAACCCGAACCTGACCCATTTAACCCGTATATATACTTAGGTTGACATATTAAATAGGTTCCATGAGTTGAATATGTTAAACGGGTTTCGGGTTGACCCATTTAATCCGTTTTATATACAAAAGTTAGCACATTACACTAGTTAAATGGGTTAAACGGGTTAGCGGGTCAATCCGTTTAACTTATTCAACCCATATAATTAAATATAAATAATTTTTAATTAAGAAAAAAAAGAAACTTAAACGGGTTGGCAGGTCGACCCATTTATTTTATTCCTAACCCGAACCTAACCTGTTTAATAAACGGGTTAGACATGTCGACCCAAACCTGACACAAAATCTATTTAGCTCAACCCGAACCTATTAATTTTCGTGTCGATTTCAGGTCGGGTTTCGTGTCGGGTCAGAAATTGTCACCCCTACACTATAGTAATCCATATTGTATATATATTAAGGGTGTGTTTGGTATCCCACTATGGGAATGAGACTATAATTATGAAAGTGATTAAAGTTGTTTGTTTAAGTTGAAGGGGCCTACCACTATGGTAATGAATGGTAGAAATGTTCCATACTCCATATACCTCAAAAGGGTAAGGTATGGATCTTTTATACCGAGGGGTCCACCACTACTATCAAAATCATTCTCATTGTGATTCATAACAGTATACTAAACACACCCTAAGAGAACTAGATCTTTCATAGGTGAGGGACCACCACTACTATCAAACTCATACCCATTGTCATTCATGTCAGCCTACCAAACGCACCCTAAAAAGTTAAACAAAGACAAGACTAAATGGTCTTTGTTCCACACTTTTCGTGGATTTGAACATGTTTAGAACAAGTTGTAAAATGTCATTGTAGCGTACAAAAAAGGATAATCAAGAGACCGAATACTAAATTGGTCAAGATTTCATCAGTTTTCTAAATCGGTTTAGGTCCGGAGGTCAAAACCGAAAGGCTGAGACCTAGTTTCAATGACCAAAGACCGGACTGAATGGTCCTAATTCAGTTGGTTTTCTCGAGTTTGGACCAGTTTTAAACGAGATGTTACCGGATCAAACCGGCTTGGACTAACCAAGACCGAGAAAAAAAAATCAAGAGACCGAAGACTGAACCGGTCCTACTTCGGTCAGTCCGGTTCAGTCGGTTTCGGTCCTCGGTTCGGGCCACCTTCAATGACACACACTTGCTCACTAGCTAAACCTTTTCAACTACCCAAACCCAAACACACCCCCAAAAACCCTCCTTCAACCCTAAAACATCTCCGACCAACACCCACCTGCCGGAAAACACCATAAATGGCCCACAAACTGACACGTCATCTTCTTCTTCACAAACCCATTTCAGGTTATTCCTTCATTTCCATCATTTCATTCCCAAATCTTAGTCTTTCATTCTAAAATCTTGATTTTTTTTTTTTTTTTTTTTTTTTTTTTTTTTTTTTTTTTTTTTTTTTTTTTTTTTTTTTGCAGTGAATCATATTGGGTTTCGGGCATACTTTTCAACACAGTTTGTTGGAGGCAATCCTGTTCTAGTATTTTTTTTTTTTTTTTTTTTTTTTTTTTTTTTTTTTTTTTTTTTTTTTTTTTTTTTTTTTTCTCTTATTATTATATACCCATTGATCTGATCAAGCTTAGATAAAGTATAGCATAAAGTTAGGCTATGTTTAGCCAAGTTAGCCGTAGCGAAAGAAGTAGTTGCAAGATAACAGTAGCTGTTTGTTTTACAGAAGCTTTTGGTAACATAGATGTAGTTGTAAAGATGGCGTAAAAGCTAAAGGATTATTTTATCAGCATTTTAGATAGGAGGGTTTAGGGGGTGTTTGTTTCGGCTTATATAGCCGGCTTATGGCTTATTTGGTTTTGGGCTTATGTTTCGTAAGCTCGCCTTTTGTGGCTTATTTTGAAACTTTTCGGCTTGTATAAGTTTAATATGTCATAATAAGCTTAATTATAAGCCGAAAAGTTTCAAAATAAGCCATAAAAAGTGAGCTCATAAGCTCACCTTTTGTGGCTTATTTTGAAACTTTTCAGCTTGTATAAGTATAATATGTCATAATAAGCTTATATAAGCCGAAAAGTTTCAAAATAAGCCACAAAAAGTGAGCTTATGAAACATAAGCTGAAAACCAAATAAGCCATAAGTCGGGCTATATAAGCCGAAACAAATACCCCCTTAAATAAAATCCAAAACCCTGTTTTGCCAAACAAGCATTATATTCTAAACGATAGTAAATCATAAATGCTCCTAAAAGCCAGCTCGTCTCTAAACATAGTTTAATTTTACATTTGTTGGGTTTTAGTTAATGTAAACTTTTGTTTTTATCTAAAAGTTAACATTTTTATGTAAAATTTATCGTTTTCGAAAGCCCTTTAGTTTTGTTACAAAATGACCCAAAACAAGACACAAGCTCATGACTTAGATGCAAAAAGGCAATGTGACGTTAAAATGGGACAAATGAGAAAGTACTTTGGTATTTATGCAAGAGAAAAGTAATCAGTTACTCGTATTAATTATTGAATTTGGATCTTATTGATAATAATATGGAAATGAAAATTATGATGATGGTTTTGACTTAATTTGATTTGAACAGGTTAGAGACTTTATACATTCAGCATTATATGATCCTGATCATGGCTACTTTTCACAAAGTCCAAGATCCGTTGGTGTGCTTGATAGAAGCATTCCCTTTCATAAGCTTCAAGGTATCAAAAACATATATTTGAATTTGCGAATTTAATAAAAGTTACTGGCGACCCCACTAAGCTATGTTTGTGATTAACGTTTCACTCATAATTCACATTGTGGGGTGTGTGGACATTAAATGCGTGTTTAAACTGATTATCACGGCTCTTAATAGCTAGTTTAGAGTGTTTGAAAGATAATAGGCTAGTCTGTGATTGCTTTTTATCCAGCATATACGAAGTTTTGAGTGACTAGACAGAAGCAAACTGCTTTTGAGGCTTATCTGATGGTGAAACAGTTTTGAATCGGTAGTCTGGGAGTTGCTTATCGTTACAGCAGTAGAAAATCCAAGACTATCTCTTGCTTTTGCTTATTTCAGAAGGCATTAGCAGTTTAAAACACCCCTTATGACCGTATACTATTTAGGCTCAGAAAACTTTAGTTGGATAGTAAGCTTAAAAGTTGCTGCAAGAAAACCAATCTTTGAAGTCTAATGTAAACTTACTTAGCAACCTCTAAGTATTTGATTCTTCAAGCTGTGCAATATTCACTATGAAAACGCATACCCAAACACCACGTGAACTAGATAGAGTGTTAGTATTTTGGTTTAGGTAATTTATTCGTCTGATTGGTAGATCACTTTTAGTAACCGTAACTAGCAGCACTGTGCAATGTTTATGCCATATTACTTTGTTAGACTCTCTTATAGTATGGCCATGTTGAGTTTATACTTAAAACCTGAACGGGTGGACTATTTCAGGAAGAAAGGCTTACATGTCGCATTTGGATAAAGTATACAAGCAAAATGATGTTTCTTGGTTTACTCCTGTTGAGCTTTTCAAGGTATATATCACATACACCAGAGCGTTTTTGGTAGCAGTGTTATAAATTGGCAACGATATAATATTTTTCATCTTATTTGTTGTAGCCATGGTATGCCCACGGGATTGCTGAAGCAATTTTGCGAACAACTAATCTTTCTTTTCCACTAAAGGTAAGTTAAAAGATAAGAAAGGAAATCAAGTTTCCATCCTTGTTTGTGTTTTTGTTTTAACTCTTGATTCAAATGTGGTGCATTCAGATTTATGAAATTGGAGGTGGATCAGGAACTTGTGCGAAGGGCATAATGGATTACATAATGTTGAATGCTCCAACAAGAGTTTACGAGAACATGTCATACACGTATGTGAACTGTTATTCCTCCAATTTGCCAAAATGTTATCGCATCTTCATTTAGCATCTAGCCTTGTAAAGAAGTATTATCTTTTTTGCAGTTCGGTAGAAATTAGCTCTTCATTAGCCAATAAACAGTTGGAGACTGTTGGTGAAGTTGGCAGTCATTTATCAAAGTTCAGAGTAGAGCGTCGTGATGCTGCTGATCGTAGTGGATGGGGTATTATACTATTCGTTGTCTGAGCATCCATGAACAAGTTCGGAAATTAATAGTTTGATTCTTAAAACAGGGGATGCGGAGAAACAACCATGTTGGGTTATAATGCTTGAGGTAGGTCTTATCTACATTTCGTCATCTAATTCCGTGACGTGATATTTTATGAATAATATAACGTACGCAAGTTCTATACTTCTATGTTATGCTTATGTTTTTTTTTTTTTTTTTTGCCATGCTAGGTTCTTGATAACCTTCCACACGATCTTATCTACTCCGAAAACCAAGTTGCACCATGGCAGGAAGTTTGGGTAGAAAAGCAACAAGACGGGTGAGAAATATTTGACTCGGGATATTGAGTCCCCGGTATTTATGTGTCCCAGTTAGTATGCTCTTCTAATGATTATTTCAATCTGCCTATGCAGGTCTAAATTATGCGAACTGTATAAACCGATGCAAGATCCCCTGATTAAAAATTGTTTGGATATTTTAAATGTGGGCAAAGATTATAAACCCCAAGAAATTCGAGAGGCTTCACTTCCAAGCAACATTTGGGCTAAAATCTTTCCTAAGCCTAGACGATGTTGGCTACCTACTGGTTCTTTGGTAAGAAACATTTTCCTTTATACATTTTATCAAAGAAGAGTTTGCTGTATCCATTTAAACGTAGTAACAGAAGTTTGTATGATATTCAGAAACTTCTAGACGCATTACATGGAGCCCTGCCAAAGATGTCGCTAATTGCTTCTGATTTCAACTACCTTCCTGATGTCAAAGTACCCGGTGAAAGAGCCCCGTTGGTTTCAACAAAGGTATATTCTTCAATTATTTTGTCAATTTACATAATGTTGAAAACGTTCACAATTAACCAATTGTTGTTATACATATCATGATTCTGACTTGATCATCAACTGTCTTGACTTGTATCTGTGCAGAGAGATGGAAGGAGTTTAGATTATAGTTCATATCTCGATGCCAAGGTATTGCGTCTTAAGTTCTTATCCATGTTTGTCAACTACTTTTTGCCCCGATTAATTTCACATGTGCAACTTGCAATTATTTACACGCAGAAATTTCTTATCTTTCTTGCAGGGTGATGCAGATATATTTTTCCCAACAGATTTTTGGCTTTTGGAGCGTATTGATCATTACAGCTCTGGGTGGTTAAAGTCGCGTATTGAGAATTTTGACAGGTCATCTAAACAAGGAAAGAAAAGGCGCACTATAACGGTAACATTCAACTTAATCAAATGCATTTAAGGTTATATACTGTTCTGCGTGAGTTTTGTTTCCAATATCTGCAATAATTGACGTGATTATATGTCTAGCTTGATACATCTGTGTTCATGGAAGAATTTGGTCTGCCAACAAAGACAAAGACGAAAGATGGATACAACCCTCTTCTCGACGATTTCATAAATACTAAATTCTACCTTAGTGTTCCTACGCATAACACCAAATAGACAGCCTCAGAAACTCAAAACGGTCAATAAGTCAAACATGAGGACAAATGACTTTGTGTACTCGAACATCTGAAGACTTGAAACAATTTGAGCCATTGATTGATGCTTGCATTTTTGTTTTGTTTTAGTACATTTCACCGAACTGGTTTTTTTACAGTTCCGTTAGCAATGACTGTTGTATCTTAGAGATCACATGCATCCGTTATGTAATCCGTATTCCATAATTACAAATTTTTTTCTAACACAATCTATTATACATAATACATCGAGACATTACTTATGTTGTTACTCAAAACATATTCTGTGCTAGGTTATATACCTGTGTTGAAGTCGCTCCAAACATATTCGTCTTAGGTTATCAGCAACAATAGAACTTGCTGCAAATCTATATGTTAGTTTTAGTGTATGAATTAATTTTTTCACAAGATTAAACATTCGCAAATAAGTTCAGGTTTGACCTGCGACGAACTATACGTTTACCATTTACACACCGAATCAGTGTCACGAGACAATACAAGATTTGATAATCCATTCAAACTTACAATACAAGATTTGATAATCCGTTCAAACTTACAAAACAAAACTACAAATCTTAAGAATTTCCATAACATTTTAAATCAAAAGAAACAAACAAAAAGAAAGATTCAAATAGAACCAGTACTACACAAGTGTGAGCTCAAGAAGACAACATATTAAAAGCTTGCTTTTTCATCCAACCTTCTTCATCGATATAAGACATGCTTGTTAACCTCCTAACCTCATCTTTGCTCATCTTCTTTTCCCAATATGCTCTTCCTGATGTATTTGCTCCCTGGCCTCGACATCCATCCTCAGCAAACACCAAATCGTCCCTGTGGAGACAAAAATTTATTTATTAAAAAAAACTCGTGAAGATGGCCAAGAACGTCAAAGAGTATGAGTTCATACATTGTGGATTTAAGAAAGTGTCCTTCTAGCCATCCTTTAGGAACAACAACATTTGTTAATGTCGAGTTGTAGAAAAGAACACGAGCAAAGCCTCTCCATGGTCTTCCTAAATACGCTGTCCCATTTCCAACAACATTACAATCTTTGAACACAAAGCCACCGGGGTGATTAGCATTGTCTCGTGATTGGGCCGTGATAAACCCCGGTTGGGGAGCTAAGAATCCAGCGATTACTGACACGGTACACCTCTGCAAAAGATCATAAAACTATTTTAGATCGACTCAGAGATAAAGAATGTTATCAAGAGTATATAATATATACTTTCTAAGTCATTACATATTGCTTTGTGGTCATGTTAGTTACTCGTTTAAACGGGTTTCAGATGTTTTTCTTTAAGATGAAAACTTAGTGCAGAAAAATGTCTGATCTCAGCTTACAAAATAATCCGGAACAAAATCTTTCAATCGCCCATAACAAAACGAGACAAATATAAAAGTACTAGAATTATTGTTGGCTAGGTTACCTCATATATAGATTGACCAGACCCCATGATGAAATCAACCGCACCCCTTATCGAGCAAAACTTAAAGTAATGTCTTCCCCTTGAATCCCATAACGTATCTTGAACACCCATGAAACCAACTCGGTAAAACGCTGACCTGTCACCTGTTATCTTTGCCGCCACGGCAGACTCGATTTTGTTGTTGTTGTTTGACAAAGGGTAGTTGTAAGAATTCTGATTACACAAGGTTCATAATTAGATGATAATCAAACAAACACGTTTAAATGTATATTCCTAAGAATTGTTAGCGAAATGTGGACTTACGATAAAGGTCATGCTCTTAACTACAATCTCATCAGCTTCACAACTAAACGTAGCATCGCGTTCAATGATTTTATGTGAATCCCAAACAACGTTAGTTGTTCTTTTACCGGCTCCTTTTAGATAAATCATGGGTTTGTCCATAGGGATCTTAACTTGTTCACTAACATAAAACACATAAAAATAAGGTTAGTCATATGAGTCTATTGTAATTAAGAGTTTAGACAATGGTTTTCTTGATTTCATATTTCAAATTACAGTGTACTTTCTTGTGAAAATACTTGAAAGTAAATTTACTGTGTTTGATCTATGTGAGTGCTTTTTTTACTACAAGTTCTCAAGTAAAATAATGGGCTTTTTTTTTTTATTATATATATATATATATATATATATATATATATATATATATATATATATATATATATATATATATATATATATATATATATATATATTTAAGAGAAAACACAAGTATAAACTAAAACTTTGTAAAATGGTTAGAAAAACATTTCCCTATGTGCCTTTTTTTATACTTTTTGAGAAAACAATGATTAATTACTAATTACTTTTTTTTTTACTAAAACCCTAAAAAGATGGTTTCTCTTAACAAAAAAAAAAAAAAAAAAAAAAAAAAAAAAAAAAAAAAAAAACTGTACTTGTAAGTGCCCTCCTTGACATAAACACAAATCCATTGCATGTTATTAGTAGGAATAGCATCAATAGCTGCTTGAATAGTAGTATAGTTTCCGTTGCCCGATTGATCAACAACGATCGTTTGATACTTTGTCATTGCTGCCCCACCGCCTCTCCATAACGCCGAATGCTGTCTTCTTGCACTACCATAACTTTGTGACATTCCAAATGCCATGAACACCACAAGAAAAACTACAAACCTATGAAGAAGTTCCATTTTCATGGGATATAACATCTTCATGAACATTTGTTTTTTGTATATATAAGAATATAAATGAGATGATAAACCCTACTAAGAGTTAGTGAATGAGAAGGAAACTCAAAAGGTTTATCAGCTTTTTATGAATGTTAAGTGAATAATAAGATTGTGTTAAGTGAATGATAAGGAAACTCAAAAGGTTTATCAGGTTTTTATGAATGTTAAGTGAATAATAAGATTGTGTTAATTGTAAAATGCTTTTATGAAGATAATTTGCTTTTATTGTGAGCAAATGAAAAGATTTTAATTCCTTATAAATAAAAATCATTTATTTTTTATGCAATCATTATCATCAAAATTTTAGAAATTTTTTAAAATAAACTCAATCCATGTTACGTATAATTTTTATATAATATTATTTTCAACTCCAAAAGGACTGATATGATATTTTTGTTGAACTGTATATAAATATGGAAATTTACAATATGATTATTTTCCTTTTTAAGTTACACGTAAAGAATATTACCAAATATGATTTACAATATGATTATCTTCCTTTTTAAGTTACACGTAAAGAATATTACCAAATATGGTATAACATTTACTAATTTTAATGGCGTTTACTTTGTCTTTTTAGTAGACAGGAAAAAAAAACCAAGAAAACAGAAAAAGATGATGCATTTAAAAAAGATCCATTTTAGCAATTATTAAATTAATTGCATACCAGATATATTGGAATAAATTTTACACCAAGAAATCGATACAATTGAAAAAAAGAAACATAATTTAGATAAACATCAAACTAGTAATTATAAGGTATTTTAATTTTAATTTAAATCAAACACAAACACTATCTATAGTATCTACAATGGCTTTGCATATTTTGAAAAAATATTTATTTGGACACCGATTATATATCTTCGAAGTCATGGTAATTAAAAACCAGAGGGACTTTTTCGAGGATGCCCTTTAACCACATGAATTCTCTTGCGCAGTGTTAAATTATACTAGCATGTCGATGTCTTTCGAAATGCACTTAATCTCAAGTATTTGTGTTACGATTTTTTTTTTTTTTTTTTTTTTTTTTTTTTTTTTTTCGGTTTATTAAATTTACCCCATAACTTTTAGTTCCGAGTACATCGTTGATTAAAAAAAATGTAAAAGGACATGGCTCAATGTTTTATTCTTATTTTCATTTTAACGTGTGTGCTTTTTTAACGTTTGTCTAGATTAAAATTTAATACGCCAAAGGCCTCTTGACACAATCGTATGTCAGTGGTCCATCAATTTAAGTCTCGTTGGAGACAAGTGAGATAAATATTATGAGATAAGTGGTACAGATAATAATAATAATAATAATAATAATAATAATAATAATAATAATAATAATAGAGGTGTGGGGGCCCAGTTGGTTTCTCGGCTCCCCACCAATTTCTTATAAAATCCTTTTTATTGTTAATAAAAGTGATGATTTATAATAATAATAATAATAATAATAATAATAATCTTTTACCTAATAAAATAAAACCCTAGTGAGGACTTTTCTATTTCAAAATAATCAAATCATACCTTATTAAGTAATTATTATATTACTATTATTTAAAAAAAAATTATCTTTAGTTAAAAAAACTTAAATATTTCCTGATATGGCAAAAAAAAAGTTAAAAATTCGTTTTTAACAAAAGCCATGTTGAAAAAAAATAATATACACATGTACTTGAGATTTAATACATTATAGTTTTGGGTACAAAGTGTAAAATTAAAAAAAAGCGGAAGATTAACTTAATCACCATAAAAACACCACATAACCTGCTTCTTCATCACATAACCTGCTTCTTCATGTTTGCATCCGATCAAAACTATCATCCATATTCCCCCTTTTAATTCATCATAATCAAACACAAATTTACTTGATTAACTTAATCATCAATTTATGTAAAATCCCAAATTAGATTATATTGTCTGAATTTATGAACCCTAATTTAATTTTAAAACATTGGTTGTGAGGCTTCTAAAGTGTTGTTTACTTTGTTATGTTTTTTGTAGTTCGTTTAATAATCCTCTTTTAATCCTCCTTTTCTCAGGTATATATTTACTTTCATCAAATTTTGTATTAATTATTGATCTTTAGGTTAATTTGTACATTATATGATAATCTCTTTGACCTAATGAGCTTTTTTTTTTTTTTTTTTTTTTTTTTTTTTTTTTTTTTTAAAGATTGTTGATTAATAATGTATTCATAAAGATGCTGTTTGCACTTAATTAGTTGCATACTTTGCTTTTTTCGGTTCTAAGTCATCGATATTTGTCATAAGTATGGGATCTTAGTCTATTGTTATGTAAACTTTTTTGGCCACGTTTTGGTATGATTTTATTTCAAAATTAGTACTAATATGCATGTCCATCCTCTGAATATATGATCTAATCCATATAAGATGAAAAAATGGTTCACGCCTATTAAATTAGCCGACCTCGCTTTTCTATTATGTTTCCGCCTCCTATCATCTAACCTACTTTAGTTTCGGTATGTTGTTGGCCCAACTAAGAAGCTTTCTTGACAAGGTACTCTTTCTAGAGTCTCGGTCTGTTGGTCCAACAACAATCACTGTTGGACACTCAATATCACTTTAGTAAGTGACTCAACTAATTGAAAATATAAAAGATTAGAAGTTGGAGTATTACATTTGACACATTAGGGATACCCCAAAAAAAGAAGGTTGAAACTTTGGCCTTTATATTCTAAGCTCTTTCATTTACCTAAACACCATGCTAAAATGGTTCTGATTTATAACATATCGTCTAATCTCTTATATTAGTAATCATAACACTATTCATATGTAGTAGCCATTTGATTCTCTATTGGTAATGTAGATGTGTTTGGTGTAAATGTAATTTTAAGATTACTGTTAAATATGTATTGTATTTATCTATAAGATAAGCATTAAAAATATTAATAAAAATTCTTATGCATATCTATTAGTATAATTGTACACAAATTTGGACAACCTTAAAGTTTATCTGTTAGGTTATACACAAACTTGGTCTATAAATACTCAAACAAATCATCAGTTTCTTCAATTCCATAATAATTTAAACTTTTTTTTACAGGTTTCATAATGGCCATATTTTTCCAATATGTAAGCTTCTGGTGGTGCTAGACACAAGAATACGTGGAAGGGGATTACAACAACTGTTTCTGAACAAGGTTGGAGATGATTATTTGCAGGCCTCAGCATTAATTACATTAAGGTTAGGCTTTGAAACAATTTTTTTCCCCTGGGCTTTTTGTATTATCTTTACTTATGCTGAGTTTGAAAACGTTTATATGGTTAAGTGAGTATCATAGATGTTGTGCTTTTGATCCTGCTCTTACGAGCATACCTATTTCAAATTATTAACAAGGTAGTGCTCTATTTAGTGTCAAATGCAAAGACAAAATTTCTGCTTAAATTTTTTAATGATGCACTGCTATCTATATGGCACTGAATATAGGTAATTAATTAGTTGAAACTAGAAGCTTTTTTTTAAGTGGCACAACTTATTGAGTACTTTGGTTCAACAAGCAAGGAATGAAGCACTTTAGTTTTGTTGCAAGTATCGATATGAGATGCATAGTGATGTATTGCTACATGGTAATCCTCTAACTCTTTAAGTTTAGTAAGGAATGCTCTTTTTTGGTTCATGTATGTATATTTTGAATGCATGTGGTGCACCACTGTGGTCCTCATGGTGTATTACGTTTCTGTATATTATTTGTTTTTATAGAGAACAAATAACATAGAAAATCATTTTGGAATGAAAATTGTAGTAATTTCTAAGCAAAATAACATGTAATAATATAGCATGATTAACTATGTTTATTAGGTAACAAGTTTTACTCATCTTAAACTTTAGGAGTTTTTCATCTGATCTTTTGTTCGATTACAGAGAAGGAAAACCTATGTCTCTATTTTCCCCGAATGAGCAGTGGGAAGTGAATTTGCCTGCTGAATAGGTACCTCCAGAGCTTCTGGAACACGCACTCGGAATTAACTTTGCTAGAGATGGCATGCCAGAAAAGGACTGGCTAGCTTTAGTTGCTGTTCATGGTGATGCATGGCTTCTATCTGTCGCCTTCTATTTGGGGCCCGATTTGGATTTGACAAAGCTGATAGGTACATAATTGTGATGAACTTTTCCTATTCATTATTTAACCTTTTGAGTTTCCCATTCAATTTTTTTCCTTCTTGAATGCATATTCGAAAATATTTATTGTTTGTTCGAAGGCAATTTTTTTACAAGATATGGAGACATTCAGTTTTCAGCTCCATTTATAACGTATGTTAATCAAAAGTAACTTTCTATGTTCTTCTTGACTATGTGAGATTCTTGATGCCATCATTTGATGATTTTTTCTGCTGATCTCGGTTAATTTGTTAATATGGGGTGCAGGAAACGTTTGTTTAACATGATAAATGATCTCCCAACAATTTTCGATGTTGTGTCGGGGCGACTGAGAAGCAAGTGAAAGAGAAGCCAACCGTGTCAAACCACAGCAACGACAAGTCAACGGCAAACTCGAAGGTTCTTGTCTTTATCCACTTTACAATCCCTTCCATAAACGTTGCAAAATCGATTTACTGTAACTAATATTGGCTTTGATTTGACCTGCTTTCTTCCGGTAGCAATGACCAAAAATAAAAATGATCACAGTTTTGACCTATATATATGGAAAACGGGTCAAAAATATGAAATTACCTAAAAATTTCAATGTTGTAAATAGGTTGAATGGTTTATATGTGTCCAAGGTCACTTAGTTTCTTTTTCAAATACCTGAAATGCTCTAAATTTGGTCAGTTTTGTAGAAGTTACAATATCATTTTCTTTAATCATATTTAATACTTTCAAAATACGAAAATATGGACAGTAAGTGTTGGTGGCCGGCCAACCCAACCCAACCCGTTTGACCCAAACATTAAAAATACATGTTTGACCTCCATGGTAGCCTATGTTAATGAACTTATGTTTTCATGCTTACATAATAATAATACCATGCCACTCTATATGGCTGCTTTACTTGCAAGATCCGAGATGGTGCGGTATCTTTATGATAGTTCTAAGAAAATGATGGGTGATTATTGGACATACGAGAATCGGGGTTGGGTTCTACAAAAATGGGTTGAAGCTGAAATCTTTGGTAATAATAAAGTCCTTACATATTCTTCTTATTTAATGCTTTTCTTATTCTTGCAAAGTTTCCAATTAAGTACTCAAGCATATCTATACCATGGAATAGAATGTGTTTCCAGCACTATATAGTGAAGTAAAAGATCTTATCCAAATTGCCATTCTTTTAGTTATATCTATGGTTGCAAATACAGCTAGATATGAAGTCCATGTATAAACAGTCAAGCCTAGGCTTAGGACCTTTTTCAAAATAGTATAGTTGTCTAATTACCCAAGTGAACGACCTCCCATTATACATTTACCTGTTTATGCTACTGCAACAATTATATCTGGTTTTGAGGTCATATGTCTAGATTATTCATATTTCATATTCTTATTTGAAAGGGAGATTTGGGGTCACATTGTGTTTTTCTGAAACGATCTGATAAATGTTTAGGAGATAAGTATTACTAATATTTAGTTCTATTCCTGATAAAATATTAGGATTTAGTTCTATTTGGAATGAATAAGTCTTCTACTTGTCCTACTACTATTGGAATTATACGGTAGCTTTGATTAAATATAGGGCATTACTATTGTAATCATTCCTATGATGAATTTCATGGAGCATTGATTTGCATATCTTTTGGGGGTTGGTTTATATCATTAATATAAACCATTGAGGGGTTGGTTTATCCCAGTAAATGAACTTTTATCTATTTTTTTTCACCATTGCATCTTATTATCCATCAGTTTCGTATCATTTTTCTGGAAGGTTTTTCCTTCAAAAAGTTTATATTTGTGTTATTTATTAGAGTTTATAAGGAGCTAAATTTACGGATTTGTCATTGAAATACTAATGAAAGGAGGTGAGTCTGTTGGAAATACGAATAGTAAGCATTAGTGATTGATTCTTTGTTTATACTCTTATTAGTCACTGATTATCTTAGCTTCATGTAACATATTCAATTTAATGTCAATAACCAGTTAGATGTGATTTCATTAATAGGGTTCATTTGTTTGTGATTTTGTTATTAAGGCTTCTTTCTCAACATTTGTTTTTACAATTATGTGTTTTGATTTTGTAATGCAGAATTCTTTTTAACTATCCTCTTAACATAAGCAAATTTTAAAAGTTTGTAATAGTAACAAGATCTTAGCCAATTTCAAACTTCATATGGACCTGTTTTCTTATGGTTTTAGAAGCTTCAAGCATGTTATTCTAAGTAACATCTTAGAAAATCCAACTAAGCATATATCGTTTTGACGGACTAAAAAAAGTATCCAAATCGGTACTTTTAAGTACTTAGTTTAGTTTAAACATTAAAGTGCATATATCATTTTGATAGACTTTATATAAAAATAAATAGTTTTAAACTAAAAATGAATGTATCATTTTGAACATTAAAAGTTTTAGATTTTTTAATACTTAAAACCTTTTAATCTGATTACTATTGAAATAACATGATACATGCAACCCTATTTGACAGACTAATTAAAGGTGTTAAAATTTTGGACAATTTTCTTGTCGGGTCAACCAACCTAACCCGTCAATACCGAGAAGCAACCAGTTTTGACCTGTCACCAAACACACCCAAATTTCTCCTTTTGTGACCTGATATGCTCATGTACGATATGATTCTGTCCCTATTAAGGTTGCTTAATGTTCATTCTTTCTCCAGAGTTATTTTGGAAACGGGTTCCTCCTGCTAAACCATACCGTGTTATTCTTGGTGATCTGAGGGAAAAATTGTACAATACACGTGAAAGAGCTCATCATATGTTGGCCCATGATGTGTCCGAACTTCCAGAGGAATTGGTTTATTATTGAACTGGTATGCCTCGCCCATTTGTCCTAAAGTTTACTCAATTTGTCTTAAACTCTTCTTATTGCAACCACATATCAGTGTGTGAACCAGATAAATGATATTAAACAAGCAACCACAAACACCTTTCAACTTATTGCACTTTATAAGTATTTAGGATGCCCCAAACACGAATAATCAAACTCTCATATCTTTGGCATTGTATACAACATACAACATACATTCTTCAGTTACTTTATTGTATGTAAACCATTGATGATGGTGCTTTGATGAAAGTTTTTTTTTTTTTCTGGATTCCCAACTTAATGCATGTATAAATTTAGTATGTTAACTGCTAAGTTTGAAAGACAATTTTCTCGAGTTTTTGACATATGTGTTCCATTTCATGTTGCAGGTAGTAAAGATGAGACATTTTTCGATTCCCAAGCACGGTTAGACTCCGACTGAGTTAACTATTGGTAAAGTGAGATCCATTACCTATTTATCTATTCTTATGTTGCTGCGTTTTAATTATTATGTTGCTGCATTATAATTTGATATTAATATTTTTTGTTTTATTCTAATTAGTTTTGGTTTATTAGTTTAGGTATAACTGGATATAATTTTATACCTAAGTTCTTAGGTTACAAGTGAAAAGAGAAACAAATTGAATAAAAGAAAACCAAAGTGGGAGATTTAGAAGGAGTAAAAGTTCAAAAGTAGTCTTTGCGAAAACCTACAAAACCGAAGCATGAATATATGGATTATTATAGCAGCAACAACAATAGCGAAAAGTACTCAAGAAATAAGTTGTACTATGTCAATTTGGATTTTGTTTTAGGACTCTGATATAAGGTCAAATGGGTTTAACAAAAAATCAAGCAAAAAAAAACATTGATCAAAATTGTTGATAATCATTCAGTGTGTGTTCAACTGTTGAAGTGCTTACCAAACTCTTGAATGGTTTTATCTTCTTTTTTATGCTTACTTTGGTAACATGATTTGTGATCTATATAGTAGATAGATCGTTTTTGGAGCCTAAAGTTTTGGACAAATTAAGTTAATGTCGGTCTCCTAATGTTACGCGTATTATTCGGATTCACATTAAAACTATTGATTAAGACCCGTTTTTCAAACTAGGAATCGGACTCTAATTATATTTGCTTATTCTTATTAATTATGCCATGTTACGTAATGTGTCAAATCTGAACCATAGAACATGGTAGCAACATTCGGAAGCACATAGAAAGCTTTGAATTTATGTTTGACCAACTCACATCGAGTATGTTTCTTGATTTTTGTGGTGGAAAATGGTATGTTGGACGGGTTGGTAAAGGGTCAAAGCATGGGTTGCGGGTTTGGTTACCCGATAACACTTCGTGTTATAAATTATATCTTTGTGGGATTTAATAGCATATACATATTTTGTATTATTTTTTAAAATGGCTGAACTATTGTTTTGGTTTTGAGATTTCAGGAGGTTAAAGATGGCGACTGAGATAACCTAGCTCCCGGAGGAAGCAAACATAGCCCCAACAGACATAATTAGAGGGCTTACAGAAATATTTATATTTTATTTGTTCATGATTTTGTAGTGCTTGAAATTAATTGTGATTGGTGATGATTTGGGTTTTGCCAAGTGGTTTAAAGAATTTAGAGGCAAACACGTTATTGGTTTGTTTTTAGTTACTCCCTATTTGTAGATATTAATAGTCGACTGTTAATAAAATAGTGATATCCTACTACATGTTGAATGAAAATGACTTAGAACACTATCGGGGTATGTGGGTGAGCGTATTTAAAAAAGTACATTTTGTTTTCAAAGTTTAGAAGACACCTGTTTGAATGTGTATGTATTGTGAGTGCACATCCTTTTTTACTTTTTCATTTTGACTATTCGCTTAATTTCTTCATTTTTATATGAAATTGTCTCATGGGTGGTTAAGGTGATAATGGCTTTCTGGTAGCGTACTTTCGTCCTCATTTAAATCTAAATTAGAAGAAATTTTTGGGTGGTTAAATCCACAACTTACAGACAATTCTACTTCTGGGAACTATTCTAAAATATAAATTTTAATTGTAAACGATGATATTAGAATGTGATTTGAAAAATGAAGAGGCGTTATAATTTGTAAACTTGCTCCGCCTAATATTTTTGTGGCTATAAAATGATACTTCACTGTTATGTGAAATTTTGAATGCAGATGTTTTGATGTGCAACTGTTCGGTTTCTGTCTTGATTTTAGTTTTTCATCATAATTCTATTTTGGATTTTCTTGATGCATGACCATAAGAAAGTATTTGCATGTTGCATTTCTATGTTCATCTAACTTTATATTTGCGAATCATATGATTTGTGCATGTAGTGTTTCTATGTTAATTTATAAGAAGAAAAATATTAACAACGTTTAAAATTAGTATATGATTTTGGATTTCCAACCAGGGGTTTGGTTTATTTTTTAGTCTATATTAAAAAAAAATGTAACTTTAGCATGATATATGCAACATATGATGTGTATAAATACGCTAATAAAGGATAAGACTTTGATAAAATACGTCTGTTTAGCTCTTGCTATATCTTGTGAACAAAATTGAAAATATTAGATAATACTATATAATTAAAATCTTAGAAAAAACCCCGTGCGTGCACGGGTATTATAACTAGTAATAATAATACACAGTTACATAATTTACGTTTTTGATGTGTAGTTATCATGGCTCTTTAGGCATTGTTATTTGCAACAAAATATTTACATGGTAAACAAAATCTAAGATATCCTATAAATGGGCTGTTTTGTTTTTTTAATTGAGAGGGATAATATTGCTAGAAAATATACGTTTGACCTTAACGACACTTTTGAAAATAAATACCATGGCCCAGAATTCATGCACATTCTATATCATAAAAACTAATATCCCTTCAAGTAGTAGACCTCCGTAAAGAAAAAAAACAGTTATTTTGAAGATTAACTATAGAAAAACATATTTGATCGATAAATAAGAAAGCTCGATTTTAAAATTGAGCTTACTTATTAACTAATAAAAGTCAAGAGGGTGTAAGCAACGGAAGGTTCTCACCCTGTCCCCGACATTGTTCTCCGGCGATGTCCCCTGGGCTAAAGGGGACACCATTCCCTTTCTTTCTTCAATCGTTCCGATTAGTACAAGTGGGTTGGTTCGTTTCGTCCTCCTATCTACGCAATTCTCTGTCTTCGTTCGTGATCATGTTGGGCGAAAGCTAGTTGTATAGGAGCGGTTGTAAAAAAATGCTCCGACGATGTCCCCTGGGCATTGTTCTTCGACGATGTCCCCTAGGCGAAAAGGGACACCATTCTCTTTCTTTCTTCAATCGTTTCGATTAGTACAAGTAGGTTGGTTCGTTTCGTCCTCCTATCTACGCAATTCTCTGTCTTCGTTCGTGATCATGTTTGGCGAAAGCTAGTTGTATAGGAGCGGTTGTGAAGAAAATGCTCCGACGATGTCCCCTGCGCATTGTTTTCCGACGATGTCCCTTGGGCGAAAGGGGACACCATTCTCTTTCTTTCTTCAATCGTTCCGATTAGTACAAGTGGGTTGGTTCGTTTAGTCCTCCTATCTACGCAATTCTCTGTCTTCATTGTGATCATGTTGGGCGAAAGGTAGTTGTATAGGAGCGGTTGTGAAAAAAATGCTCTTCTAAAAATGCTTCTAAAAGTCAATGTGACAGGTTTTATTAAAAATAATAATAAATAAATAAAGCAATCTTAAACCACTCCCACAAACCATTATATAAGGGCACTCTCATTCATAACCTGAGTTAAGTTTTAACAAGGTGTCATGTCAGCGTCACATCAGCTTTAACACTTTCACCTTAACTCACAAAAAAACACCCACAATCATAACTCAGCTTTAACTCAACTATTTTCAAATTCAGCCCCTAAACTAAAACTAATATTTCATTTAATAAACCACATAACATTAAATCTTAAACATTACAATACGAAACACACACACACACACACACACACACACACACACACACACACACACACACACACACACACACACATATATATATATATATATATATATATATATATATATATATATATAATTTTAAAAAAAAAAAACTTAAAATAACGATAACAACGATTAAAAAAAACTGAAACATAGTAAATTTAAAGCATACAAATTACAACTACTTATTCATCTTCATATGAATCTTCTTCTTCATGTTGCTGCTGGCGTTGAAGACATTTCTGCCAAACATGGTCCATAAGGTCTCGTTGAAGTTGAGTATGCATTTCTGAGTCGCGCATTTCCCTTGCCTTGCGACGCTGGGTATTGCATTTGTCCACCCACCTTTCTTGCCTCAAATGTGGTGTCGGATCCACCCACATTTTGCCATACTCACGGAGTCTAAACTTTTGATCTTTCAAAATCATGTTATGCAAAATTATGCCGGTATACATGATTCGTTGTATCTTGACAATTTTCAGTGCATGGGTCGGTTGTTGTAGTATACCCCAACGTCCTTGGAGCACACAAAAAGCACGTTCGATATCCTTGCGTGCACTTTCTTGCTTCTTTTTGAAATAACTATGTTTCTCGTCAGTCGTTGCCGAGAAAGGTTTGACGAAAGTTACCCATTGTGGGTAAATTCCGTCAGCTAAGTAATACCCATGTTCATACTTTCTTCCATTTACCATATAGGGTGCCCTTGGGGATTCGTTAGCAAGAAGGTCGTCGAACAAATTAGAATTATCTAAAACATTAATATCATTATTTGCCCCTGCCATACCATAAAATGTATGCCAAATCCACAATTCTTGTGAAGCAACAGCTTCAAGCATTATTGTTGGGTATCTTTTATCATCCCTACCAAATTGCCCCTGCCAAGCCACCGGACAATTTTTCCACGCCCAATGCATGCAATCAATGCTTCCAAGCATTCCAGGAAAACCATGTTCACGCTCATGCTTTTCGTAAATATTTTGATGTCGGACCATGTTGGTTTTCTTAAAAATTCAGGCATAAACAAACCATAACACACATGCTAAAATTATCAAGACATAGTCGTGAAGTACTCTCACCCAGTTGCAAATACTCGTCAAATGCATCGGGTGAGCTGCTGTATGCCAATTGGCGTATGGCAGTTGTACACTTCATAAGAACACTAATACTCATCTGACCCGTAGGGTCGGGTCCTACAGTAAAGTATTTAAAATGATCTAGAAGAGGATCGGATTCGTAAGATTCAATACCTTTGACAATTTCTAGAAATAGTTTCCGGCTCATACGAAACCTTCTACGAAACTTCCGGTTGTTATACTTACAGCCATCAATGAAATAGTCGTTAAGCAAACGTTCTTCGGCAAGCTCACGTTCACGGAATATGTGTGTACGAGCCACCTTAGGACGAGCTGCTTCTTCTTCTAAGCGTTGCTGATACTCGTACGCGGCAATCATAAACTCGATATCTTCTTCGTCATCAATGTCTGACAAGTTCCGAGCTAATTCATCACTTTGATTTGGATCCATTGCCAATGAAGAAGGTTTTTTTTTTTTTTTAGAAGAAGTATAAAGAATAGAGAATTAGATGTGGATGTGTGAAAAAAAAATTATGTGTTTAGTTGGTATTTATAGTGGTGGGTAAATGATTTTGATTTTTTTTAGTTAATTTGAAATATAGCCGTTTGTGTTAACTCTAGGGGCTAAAAATGAAATTTTTGTTTTAAAAATAACGGCTATATTTCAAGCCATCTGAGGGGTGAAAGTGATTTTTTTTTTTTTTTTTTTTTTTTTTAATAATACCAAGTCACTTTAACTTGGCGTTACCAAGTTAACACACGGCTTTAACGCACAAACATGCATCGGTTTACTTGTGTTTAACGCGCATTAATTGGCATTTAATCCACCTCCTGCGTTACGAATGCGAATGCTCTAAGTAGGAATTAGTTTTGTGGTTTTAAAACCTCTTTAACTTTTTTTTTTTTTTTTTTTTTTTTTTTTTTTTTTTTATGTCATCCTTTATTCTGTTGGAAAATTTAATGCACTTGAGTGATTAATTCACACCTGGTAATGGGTTTGGAGGTACGGAGTGTACACTCATTTGGTCATTGAATTCCCTGACTCAATAGTGGTTACTAGTAGAATCTGTTTCTGCTAGTGGAATCTGTTTTTGCTAGTAGAATCTGTTTCTGCTGATCTGATTCTGCTGATGGTGGATTCTGCTAGTAGATTCTGCAGCTAGAATGATTCTGCTGATGGCATCAGTTTATTCTGCTGCTCGTTTTTTACCACTGATTCCTACTATTATGGAAAATATTATGATATAATTAATGGGCCGTTAATTATCCATAATTCCATGGGTTAGGGTTTGAGTATTCTCTTTTATAAATAGAGGTCATAATATTCTGCATGGATACGATTATCAACAAAAACCCTAAACACTTGAATACAATTCTGTTCTTGATTTGTGCCTAAAACAAGAACATCACTTGGTCTTATCCCATATAGATATTCGTGTAACCCAGGCATAGGGTCGAATAGTTTCTATTGGAAAGTGATAACACGATTTCAAGTGAATATCCGGTACTCATTGATTATCTTAACCCTAATCTGGTAACACTCAAACATATAATAATCAACAATCAATAGAAACTATTAGTGATAATCAATGGCTGCTGCTATGAGACAAATGGCTGCTAACTTTTCCAAGTTGGAAAAGTTTGAAGGTGTTGATTTCAGAAGATGGCAAAAGAAGATGGACTTCTTGTTGTCAAGTATGAATGTGGTTTATGTTCTGACAACTGAGATTCCAGAAGATTTTGGAGATGATGCTACTATGGATCAGATAAGGGCAAGAAGCAAATGGGAGAATGATGATTATGTTTGCAGAGGTTTAGTTCTCAATGGTATGTCTGATTCTCTATTTGATATTTATCAGAATGTTGAAACTTCTCAAGAACTATGGGATTCCTTGGAAGCCAAATATATGGCTGAGGATGCATCAAGTAAGAAGTTCCTTGTAAGTAATTTAAACAATTACAAAATGGTTGATTCTAGACCTGTCATGGAATAATACAATGAACTTCTTAGTATACTTGGTCGATTCACACAACACAAGATGAACATGGATGAGGCTATTTCAGTCTCTTGTATCATCGATAAACTACCTCCTTCTTGGAAAGATTTCAAACATATGCTGAAACATAAGAAGGAGGAGTTAACTCTTGTTGAGTTGGGTAGTCACTTGCATATTGAGGATTCACTCAAAGCACAAGACATTGACAAGCCAAAGAGTAGCAATGCTACTGGTCCATCAATTGTCAATATGGTGGAGCATAACAACTCCTCCAGGAACAATGACAACAAGGGCAAGCGTAAGCATCAAGATAACACCAAATCTGATATTAACAAGAAACCCAAAGTGACTTGTTGGAAGTGTGGTAAAACTGGACACTTCAGGAAGGATTGTAAAGGTGTAAAGATTGGCAATAAAACCAATGGATCAGGCACAAGTGGAGGGAATGGTAACACCAATTCTCTGAAAGGTTAGAATATATTTAATAAGTCTTTTGAGATTTATTATGCTACATATATATCTGAAATTTATTTTGTGCAGGATGATGATGTAGCTTGGTGGGTTGACTCTGGTGCAACAATTCATGTGTGTAAAGATAGAAGTTGGTTCAAGACTTATGAGTCAATGAATGATGGTTCTATTCTTTATATGGGAAACGAGTCAACTGCCCTGGTGCATGGAAAAGGATGTGTTGATTTGAAGTTTAGTTCTTGAAAGATTGTTTCTTTATTTAATGTTTTGCATGTTCCTGATATTAGAAAAAACTTGGTTTCTAGTAGTGTTTTGAATAATTGTGGTTATAAACAAGTGATTGAATCTAATAAGTTTGTTTTATCTAAACATGGTGTGTTCATTGGTTTTGGCTATTTGTGTAATCAAATGTTCAGACTTAATATTGTTCATGATTATGTTAATTCTGCTTTTATATCAACCTCTAAACTTAATGATTCAACCCTATGGCATACAAGACTTGGCCATGTACATTTTAAAAGAATGCGAGATATGTCTAAGGATGGGTTAATTCCAGCCTTTGATATGGACACAGAAAAGTGTAAAACTTGCATGATGACCAAAATTACTAAGAAACCATTTCAAAGTGTAAAACGTGAAACTAAAGTTTTGGAGCTGATTCATAGTGATCTCTGTGATCTTCATGTTACTCCCTCTTTGCGAAACAAGAAATACTTTGTGACTTTTATTGATGATGCTTATAGGTTTTGTTACGTTTATTTGTTACATACTAAGGATGAAGCATTAGATAAATTTAAAGTATTTAAAACTGAAGTTGAATTGCAACAAGGGTCTCTAATCAAAAGATTTAGGACTGATAGGGGAGGTGAGTACATGGATACTCTGTATTTTCAGTCTGTTGGTATAATCCATGAAACGACTGCCCCTTATACTCCTTAGCAAAATGGTATTTCTGAAAGGAAAAACAGGGTGCTGAAGGAGATGGTTAATTCCACGTTGTCCTTTTCAGGGCTGAGTCAAGGGTTCTGGGGTGAAGCTATGTTAACAGCTTGCTATTTATTAAATAGGGTTCCTAATAAAAAGAACAAGGTTACACCTTGTGAACTCTGGACTAAAAAGAAACTCAACCTGAATTATCTTAGGGTTTGGGGTTGTAGGGCTGTTGTAAGACTCCCTGATCCAAAGCAGAAAACTTTGGGTGAAAGAGGCATTGAATGCATCTTTGTTAGATATGCTGAGCATTCCAAGGCATATAGGTTCTATGTTATTGAACCTAATGAATCTGTTTCAATTAACTCAATAATTGAATCAAGGGATGCACTATTTGATGAGAACATATTCTCATCTATCCCTAGACCAAGTCAAAGGATTCCAAATGGAACCAATGACAATGGTGTTTCAGAAGTATCTGATGAGGTTCCTGCTGAGGTTGTGGAACAACAACCTGAACCTGAGCTCAGAAGGAGCAATAGGGTGAGGACTCCAAAATCATTTGGACCTGAGTTTCAATTATACTTAATTGAAGGTACAAGGAGTGAGGTCTCTGACCAATACTCCTATTGCTTCATTGTGGAGGATGATCCCAAAACATTTGAAGAAGCAATGAAGTCCCAGGATGTTGTTTTCTGGAAAGAAGCAATTAATGATGAGATGGACTCCATCATGGGCAATAACACTTATGTGTTGACTGATCTACCACCTGGTTGCAAACCTTTAGGTAGCAAATGGATTTTCAAAAAGAAAATGAAGGTAGATGGAACTGTTGAAAAGTTCAAGGCAAGATTAGTTATTCAAGGTTTTAAACAAAAGTCAGGAATAGACTACTTTAATACTTATGCTCCAGTGGCACGTATCAGTACCATAAGATTGCTAATTGTTTTGGCATCAATTCACAATCTGATTATTCATCAGATGGATGTGAAGACAGCTTTCTTGAATGGTGATTTAGATGAGGAAGTTTATATGAACCAACCCCAGGGCTTCATCATGCCTGGCAATGAAAACAAGGTGTGTAAACTGATTAAGTCTCTTTATGGACTAAAACAGGCACCTAAGCAATGGCATCAAAAGTTTGATGAAGTGGTTTTGTCTAGTGGTTATTTACTTAACCAGGCTGACAAATGTGTATATAGCAAATTTGATGAATCTGGTAAAGGAGTCATCATTTGTCTATATGTTGATGACATGTTGATCTTTGGCACTGACAAAAATCAAGTTAACCTTACAAAGGCATTTTTGTCATCAAAGTTCTCCATGAAGGATATGGGGGAGGCTGATGTTATCCTTGGTATAAGGATTAAACATGAAAGTAATAAAATTTCTATCTCTCAGTCTCATTACATTGAGAAGGTGTTAAAGAAATTTAATTACTTTGATTGTACTCCAGTGAGTACTCCTATGGATACAAGTGAGAAGCTAATGCCTAATACTGGCAAAGCTATATCTCAACTTGAGTATTCTAGGGTGATTGGCTGCTTGATGTATGCCATGACTTGTACAAGACCTGATATTGCTTTTGCTGTGGGTAAACTGAGCAGGTATACTAGTAATCCTAGTGCTCATCACTGGCAAGCAATTCAGAGGGTTTTTAAGTATTTGAAGAGAACTATGGATTATAGTCTCTCATATACTGGTTATCCTTCAGTATTAGAAGGATACACTGATGCAAGTTGGATCAGTAACACTGAAGACAATTCGTCTACCAGTGGCTGGGTATTCCTACTTGGTGGAGGTGCAATTTCTTGGGCATCCAAGAAACAAACTTCCATTACCAGTTCAACCATGGAATCTGAATTTGTGGCTTTAGCAGTTGCTGGCAAAGAAGCTGAATGGTTGAAAAACTTGCTTCTTGAGATTCCATTGTGGCCTAAACCTATAGCACCTATTTCTATCCGTTGTGATAGTGCTGCTACATTGGCAAAGGCTTATAGCCAGATGTACAATGGGAAGTCTAGACACTTAGGTGTCAGGCATAGCATGATTCGTGAGCTTATCATGAATGGGGTGATATCTATAGAGTTTGTTAAATCTCAACAAAACTTAGCTGATCACTTGACGAAGGGTTTAGCTAGAGACTTGGTTTTAAAGTCTGCTAAAGGGATGGGTTTAAGTCCAACTTAGTCACTGAATGCAAAGACACCCAACTCCCTCCTGAGGAAACTTGGGAGCTGAGTTCAATGTGGAAAGCTGAACATTTAGTGGACTGGAGCACATGTTTTATTATCATCCCAAGGTTGTGCTCAGAACTTGCTGGAAAAGGAGGATGAAGTCTTTACTTCTCAATGGTTATTTTCTTTGAAAAAGTGCTAAGCAGGAGCATGAATAAAGAGGAACCACCTATGTAAATGTTGAAGTTTTGCCGCTTCAGGAAGCTTTGGACTTTTAGCTTTTACAACATTTATGAATTGGATATGGACACATGGCTTGTATAGTGTCAGGTTTATTTAAGTGTTTGAAAATGTATGTGTATTTTATCTTCAGGTATTCAAATGGGTTGAAGGGTTCAATTCTTAGAACACCCTGATTCTCGAATATTTGAACGTGTAATGTACTAAGATGAGAATTCAATCTTCAAGATATTTTCATTTATGCATATATTTTGTTTTGTGTTTAATTTTTCATGCAAAGGAAGTGAACTAAATTTGGGGAGGATTGTTGAAAAATTTAGTGCACTTGAGGGATTAATTCACACCTGGTAATGGGTTTGGAGGTACGAAGTGTACACTCATTTGGTCATTGAATTCCCTGACTCAATAGTGGTTACTAGTAGAATCTGTTTCTGCTAGTGGAATCTGTTTTTGCTAGTAGAATCTGTTTCTGCTGATCTGATTCTGCTGATGGTGGATTCTGCTAGTAGATTCTGCAGCTAGAATGATTCTGCTGATGGCATCAGTTTATTCTGCTGCTCGTTTTTAACCACTGATTCCTACTATTATGGAAAATATTATGATATAATTAATGGGCCGTTAATTATCCATAATTCCATGGGTTAGGGTTTGAGTATTCTCTATTATAAATAGAGGTCGTAACATTCTGCATGGATACGATTATCAACACAAACCCTAAACACTTGAATACAATTATGTTCTTGATTTGTGCCTAAAACAAGAACATTACTTGATCTTATCCCATAGAGATATTCGTGTAACCCAGGCATAGGGTCGAATAGTTTCTATTGGAAAGTGATAACACGATTTCAAGTGAATATCCGGTACTCATTGATTATCTTAACCCTAATCTGGTAACACTCAAACATATAATAATCAACATATTCGAATGTAATGTAACTTTTCAAAAATTCAAGACGAAATTTATTTATGTGCTCCACTTATTGTGCTCCTGATTAAATCTGTTTTGCCAGCAGCTAACCAAGGTCACAACTTGGCAAGCACCAAAATTTATTTCTGCCTAAACTAATTTGTTCTCATATGATTCAACATATATACTCACTTTTGGTTACCACCTCCATCAATGCGGGACATTTTGCTTTTTTAAAATTAGTGCGTAGTTTTTGTTTTTGTTTTTGTGTAAAATGAAGGATCAATACACGGGGCTATTTTTTGTACACAAGATTGTTGAGAGATTATGCTTATTTTTTCAAAAAAATAAGTTAATTAAAAGATAATCTTTGTTTGGCAGACATAACTTATAAAAAATTCTAAAAAAAAAATAATCTTCCATAATCTCTTAAAACCAAAGGTTAATTCATGTAGCTAATTAAAATAATCTCTTTTTATAATCTCCAGCACCAACACCATCTCCATCACTATCTCCAGTTCCAGCAACAGTTAATTTCGCCAAACATACCCTAATGTGTTATTTGCTAGCTTCTTTTATATTATTCACACTTGCAACAATGTTGTAAAATTATTACGCTTATAACTTATAAGACTAGGATTACAACACTTATATACTATGGTGCCAAAGTTAGCATGCATGCTTTAATTTCACTGGTAAATAATAGACTAAAATGGTTCAGGTCTTGTTAATCATGTGAAATGCATTAAAATGTTTTGCTGCAAAGTTAACCATGAAGTGTCTTTGTACTTCCATCACCAGGTTTTACGTTTCCAAATACTTCGAAAAAGGTATATCTTGCAATATTCTTTTAAGATCCGGAATTTATCTATGGATACTTGTATAGAAAATTGACTCCAATCCAACACATCACTTCTCTATAACCGGAAGATATCCCACGTATATTTATTTGGATATGAAGTTGCGAGTGCTAAGGCTACAGAAGCGATGTATGTACGATGTGTTCGGGTTATCATCAAGAGTCGCTATATATATTAGCTAGTTGAATATGAACACATAAAACCACACATAGTAAACAAAAACCACACCAAACAACACCTACTTTTTTTAGGTCTCTTTTGGTTCCAAAAAATAAAGACGGAAAGTATTTTAGTATTCACGAGTAAGCCTTTTAACAAATGCTTCCTTAATTGTGATGTAATATGATACATTTTCAAAAGATAAAGACGAAAGTATTTTAGTGGGCTAAACCCATTTAACAAACACTTCCTTAATCTCTGCTAACTATAAAGAGCGTTCTTGATTATTACAATATTTTTTTTTTATTATTATTATTTTTAACAGCAGAAAGCGTTCTTAAAACTTAATACGAATAAAATTGAGTAATGTTAGACTATACCCTTAGTAATAGCATCTACCACTAGGGTAAGGATCCAGTGAGAAGAAAATTTAAAATGAGAAAGACTTGATTTAGATGCATCTCTATTCATTTAGATGCGTCCCAATTAATTTCGAAAAGTGATTTGAAGTGAAAACGATGCAAAGTGGTACTAACAACAAATCTGACCCGCAGAGTACGGAAAATGTATAGGATTTGTCTAATTTGATGAAATGCATCTAATATATGTATATGCATCTAATTTTTTGCTAGAAAATATATTATGGTGCATCTAAAAGATTAGGGATGCATCTAATTTAAGTCGATGCATCTCAAATGTGTGGTTATAATTATTTCCCATCCTTCTCATTTTAAGTTTTATTCTCATTTGATCCTAAGTCTCGACCACTAAACTAATATTTTAAATATTGTTTAATCATTAAACTTTTATCATGTTTAAATTTGTTTATAATCCATAAACTTTTTTCTAGCAATAAATACAAATTGAACCTGTAAATTTTGTATCAATAGTCAAACTAGAATCACGACTTCTCATGTATAATTATTTGCTACTATACGTCGTCACTTTGCGCGACTATTCGTCTAAATGTAATATAGAACTTTTGTAAAAAAAACTAGAATCACATTTGCATGAGTATTCATTTAATTGTAATGTAATATAAAACTTTTGTCAAAAAATATAGACGGGATGTATTTTAGTGCTCCTAAGAGTATTACATTTGTTTAAAGCTTTTTTGCAAGCACTAACTAATGTGACAACTTCGCAAGCACCAAAATTCATTTTCATCTAAACTATCCCTTTTTTTTATGATTCTATATATGTACATGCTTTTGGTTACAACCTCGATCAATGTGGGACATTTTGCTCTTCCGTAAAATATAAATACTTGGTTTTTGTTTTTGGGTATACAACAAATGTGTTATTTGCTAGCTTCCTTTATATTGTTCACTCTTGAAAACATATTGTAAAATTATTACGTTTATAATACTGGGATGGATTATCACATCAGTTCTGCATAACCCGAACACATCCCACATAGATTTATTTGGATATGAAGTTGCGAGTGCTAGAGCTACATAAGCGATATATGTAGGATGTATTTCAGTTATTATCAAGAGTCACTATCTTTATTAGCATGTTGAACACGAACACATAAAAACACACACATAGAAAAACCACACTAGATAACAATGTAGATAGGAGTAATGATACAGACTAGATAGATACATGAAACATCCTATCAGTTTCCACCATAAATGTCAGGTTTGATTTTTTAAAGTCTTTATTTTTATTTGTATTATATAATAATAGATGCAAACTATATGAATGAATTAGGTTTAAAATGTATTTTCATTGGTATAATTTTTATAAAATATTATCTAACACAAATAAAAAATTTTAAGGTCAAAGTTGGATAAAAATGACTTCAAAAAGTCAAACCTAACACTTATTTTAGGACGGATGGAACATGAATTTTAAAATAAAAATAAAAATATTTAGGACGGATGGAACATGAATTTTAAAATAAAAATAAAAATAAAGACGAACATGAATTTTAAAATAAAAATAAAAATATTTAGGACGGATGGAACATGAATTTTAAAATAAAAATAAAGACGAAATTTTAAAATAAAAATAAAAATAAAAATAAAGACGAAATGTATTTTAGGCCTGACAAATTGTCAACATTGGTTACTTTTACCAATGTGACAAGTTGACAAGTATCAAAATTCATTTTTATCTAAATTGACCCTTTTCCATTTGATTCTACATATATAACTACTTTTGCTTACAAACTCGACCAATGTGGGACAATTTACTCTTCCCTAAAATTAAAGTACTTTATACTTCAATAAATGTGTTAGTATTTGCTAGCTTCCTTTATATTGTTCGTATAAAATTATTGCGCCTATAAAGACTAGGTAGTATCACCGAAGAATCATATGAAATGCTTTAAACTGTTTTGCTGGAAAGTTAGCCATGAAGTGTCTTTGTACTTCCATAATCCGCTTTTGCATTTCCAAATACTTCGAAAAAGGTATTATATCTTGCAATATTCTTTTAAGATCCGAAATTTATTTACGAGTACTTGTACAAAAAATTGACTCCAATTCAACACATCACTTCTGTATAACCGGAACGCATCCCACATAAATTTATTTGGATATGAAGTTGCGAGTACTAGGGCTACAGAAGCGATGTATGTAGGATGTGTTCCGGCGATTATCAAGAGTCGCTATATATATTAGCTAGTTGAACACTAACACATAAAAGCATACATAATAAATAAAAACCACACTAGATAACAATATAGATAGAACTAATGATATAGACTATATAGATATGAAACATCCTGTCAGTTTCTACCATAGTAGATCTTTCAACCACGACGCATTTGGCCAAAGGTTCTCTGGCAGTGTCCTGGTCGTATTTCCAGTCATGTGGCAGATTGCCAGTTCCCTTATGGTAGTTAGCAATCCCTTGAATGCCACACTCATGTCGTTGCAATTCTAGACGTGCCAACTGGTTGGTCGTGTTAAAAGACTACCTTGCTTTCATAACTTTCAGAAAGAGAGACATACAAAACAAACCCGACAACTTTTTGTGAGGTTAGCCAAAACTCGAGAATGTTCATTGAGAATCAAAATAGTTAGATTGGAATTTGGACGAGTACACAAAGCAAAGTGCTGCAACTTGCAAACTAGAGGTCGTTGCGCGAATGACAAAGACCCATAACAGTATACGAAAGCTAAATTCACAGGTGACCTTTTAAGACGCTCCAAAGAAATAAACAGTCATGATTAACTAAACAAACAAATGTATCGAATCTAATCCATATCTGACCTCAACACGAGGTCTTCAAACTTACATCAACAGAACAGATACAGCTATCCTTGAATCAAATTCCAATATTTTAAGCCTTAAGATGTAGCCAAAGACACTCGAATAATGCAAGCGTGTGGAACCCAATTAGTTCAGATAAGACTATGCATAAATCACACAAGACTTGCAGGCAGAAGTCGAAACACAATAAAGAAAACCGACTTGACTTCATCATGTGCTGTATTCAAATGGCTGTGGTGGTTGAGGCTCATCATCGACAGCCATGGCTGCAGCAGACCCAGTTTGTGCAGGTGCAGCTGCACCAGCAGCGGCTGATGTTGTCGACGAGGGTGCATCGGTTAGAGCCAGCACTTCTGGTTCAGTAGGGCGAAGGTCTTTCAAGAGAACGAAACCAGATGCAGCTGCCTTCACTGGAGCATATCTACTGTCTTCCAGGAATTTGATGTACTTTTCTTGAGCAGGGACTACTCTTGCGGGGTTGGTCAAGATCTCGAATGTTGGTTCGGGTTCAGCCTTCTTCTCTTTCTCGCCAGCAGGACCATCAACCTGTCATATAAAAAAAAGAGTTTTAGGGTCCCTGAGCAAACACAGCTACGGAAACTAGTGACAAGAGGTGACAATTTCGACCCATTTACTTGTGAGTGGGTTGATTCAAACAGTACCTGCATCGAATCGCCCGTTTCACCAGAACCTTTTCCTTTACCACCTGATCCTGAAGCAGCAGCTGAGTCACCACCAGATATCTTTTCCGCATTAGCTTTCTCTGCTTCCTTCTTGCTAGCTCTCGCCTTAGCTCTAGCTGATGTGGACAAAACCGCTGTTGGGAGTTTCACAGCTGATGTGGCGGTTGGTACGGTAGTTGGTTTGGGGTATTCAAACAATGAAGGTTTTGCATGTGAAAGGAATTCAAATTGTGGCACCTTCAAGTCATAGTTAAGTCCAACCAAGGCGGTGGGAGAGAATGCCAAGCTGATGAAATAGATCAAGGGATACCAGTACCAGAACTGGCTGAAAACTGCTAGTCCCACAACTGCGGTCATCTTATCATGTTTCGTTTTAGACAACAGTCTGATCGTCACGTTTCTACCTCCAGCATCGAGGATACCAGAAGCCAGAATAGCTCCCATTTTACTCATTGTATCCTCGTGTTTGTCCAAGATAATTTTTTCCAACTGACGCCTGTTAAAACGTTAGGAAACGTGAGAAAAAGATCAGTGTCAGAAAGGCAAAAATTTAATAATACAGTTGCCAAATTCAGCCAGTTCCCTACAAATGAGAGCCTAACAGGTCGAACATCAAATTCAAATGAAGATAATCTTTAATTTATAAACATAAGGCCTCCTAAATCATTTTAATAAAAGCTAAAATATTATTAAAATGGTACAATTTCTGTAATCTTATCTAACATGGTAATTATTGACAAATATATATATTTGACAGACCCATTTCACCAACTGTAAAAAATAAGAATGCAGGCTTGAACATAAAGATAAATACCTAAAAGCACCAACACGCGAATCACTCGCTTCACTAATTTGTATCATCACCATGGCCATTGCAATCAGGGCACCTTGACGCACAAAATCGGTTACATCTGATGTCAGAGGCTCTAACAACGATATGGCCTCACTTAGGCCAGTACCAGCACAAGAAATTCCTACAGCCATGGCTGCCCCATATCTCACATGTGGGTTGTAGGATTCAGACAGTAGGGACACAATACGTGGCGTCTGCAGTACATCAGAACAAAAACAGTTAACAGACGGTTGAAAAATACTAGATGGGGTTTAAGGAAATAGTATCAACCTGTTCTGGTTCAGAGTACAAGACGAATCCAAGGGCCAAAACAGCAGTCCTTCTGACATCATCACTCACATCAGATACAGCAAAGTGAAGTAGTTGTCGGATTGCCTTGTTATTTGCCGTTCCAGCATACGCCAATGCCAATGCGTACATTCCCCCATAACGTAGAATAGGATCTTGATCACGGGTCATCTGTTCAATTAGGGTGTCAGCTTCTTCTTCTCTTCCATAAACAGTGAGGGCAATGCCCAAAGCTAAACCCCTGTGCACAGCATGAGTTTATAATGTTAACAAATATTGTGGGATACCATATCATTAGATCATTAAAGATGGCAAAATGAGTGAGTCTAGATAACAGGTCAAAGCGGGTTGAGTACATGATTGCAAATAGCCACATTTAATGATGATATGACATTACAAGAATCGATTTAGAAACGTTAATTCACCTTATGATCTTTTCATGTTGTGTCTCATGAGCATACACTAACATCTCCGATGCCTTCTCGCTTGCAGTCCCAACCATCAATAAACCCATGCTAATACCAGAAGCTTCACCTGCAACAGCACTGTCGGTGTAGAGTACACTCTTTATCTCATCATATATATCTTCATCAGCAGTCCCTAGAGCTGCCAAGCCTAGACCCAAGCAAGCACCGTGCTGAACAACCTGCGCTAACCAACAGGTGGTGTAAATATAGGCATCAAGAAATTAATGATTCTATTATGTTAGCAGACAAGCACCTCGACATTAGTACTACGTAGGCTATCCCTTAGGAATTGTTTGATGCCTTCTCCGTGGTTTGCATGAATTAAACCCAAAGCATAGAGTGCACCACCTTCTGAGTAGGGACTACCACCACCACCGGACCCACTTTGAGGTAGATAAGGAGCCATCAGCGATCTTCCTTGTTGCAAGTGGCCACGGTGGATAACACCAAGACCAGCTGTTGCTGAGAATTTAGCCCAATTTGTGGCTCTGCTCAACCAATCCTGAAATCAAATTCAAGCAACAAATTTAGAACTGTTAATAAAATGTATATACATAAAAAAGATCACAATAGCAAATTCGTAGAATATCTACCAGATTCTCCCTTAGAAATGTATCCACCGTAGTTCCAGCATGCATGAGTGCATTTGCGTATATTGTTGCACTGTGGCAAACACTGTTCCTCATCTCGATCGATTGCTTGATAGTCTTAAGAATAAGAAGATCCGACCTATTTGAAGAATCAGAAGTTTATAAAAACCTTTTATACAAAAAAAGGTAGCAAGTGCATTTATATAATACTGCCTATGTCCCAAAACAAGTGTGTAAAAGAAGGTACTAACTTGTTGTGACTGTATAGAAACTGAAGAGTCAGCTGAATTGAAGTTTCTCCGGACAAAATTCCTTTCATTTTGGTCAACCTCTCAGCATAGGTCACCTCAGCTGGATCAGATTCAGGCACAACAGCCACAGGTGCTTCGGTTTCTTCAGTCATTTGGGTGTCCTCTGACACGGATGCGTTTCCACTTTGAGCAGTATCTGTCTCAGTGGCTTTTGGCTGTTCAGGTTTCAACTTTGGGCTTGATAACCGATCTCTTACACTCAATAGAAAAGCTTGATGTTCATTCTCAATAAGATCAAAAGCAATTTGGAATGCCATCATTGCATCATCCTTGTTTTCAGATCTTAGAAGTTTCTCGAGTATTTTTGCAACACCCTCGGGTTGATCGAGAAACATAAGGCATTGGCAAATGTTTAAGTAATCTGGGGAATCCAGATCCTGATATACTTTCACAAGAAGAAGAAGTACCTAAAATAAAATAATAAATATAATGTAAGAAGGTAGATGGTAGACTGTTGGTTTAATAATATCAGCTGCGCATCGAAAAATAAAATATAGTGACATGAAGTCTATACTTCCTACAGATAGTATTCGATGTTTTAAATATATATTTCAGAAAATGCGTTAAGTATACAATATTTTTTAGGTATTACCTCACTGCGATATTCTCGCCTGTTGACAAAGGCATGAGATATACTCATGCAATATGCAAGAGTCGCATGTACATTATCACTGCTTAAGATGGCCTCCTTAAGCTTATCCAACCTTCGGCATTCAATTGAGATTCCAATAGCTTGTTGATACTTGCCATCGGTAATACACCTGAAACATTTAACAAAAGAGAGAAAGACATGTAAGACTTGGAACCTGTGAAATTAGAAGGTATAAGAAAGTAAAGCATGCATACTTATTAAGCATTCTCTCGACGATTGCTTCCAGCCTGGGGTCTACATCAGCAGATTCCTTTGATTCAGCTGCCTTGGTTCTCAGAGATGCATACTCGTCAATTGCTTTGGCTGAGAAAAGAAAGCACGTGTTATGAGTACACTCGACCAAGTTCTTATATGCTATTTTTGGTAACTGACACTAATATCAAGGCTTACCAAGAAGAGTATGAACGTAATCTGAATCCTCAGAAACATCAAATAAACTGCCAGCTCCAAGGGCATATGATAACGAGTCATTATGCTCTCCCAAGAAATAGAAACACTGCACGAAATAAGGCATTAGTTGTTTCAACATAATACAAAAATACATAAAACACACATCCTGCATATCTAATTCTACAAGGAACATCACAGAAGTAAAAGAAACGAGGAAACCAAAACAAGTACCTTTGAAACAACTAAAGCAGCCAACTGTCTCTGTTTCTGATCAAACCCTTCATCTTCGTATAAACTCTCTCTGGATAAACAAAAGCCAAAACGTCAGTAAATCCATTGAAACGACTTCCTTACCGTATATTCTCATCAGAGACATTAACACGTGTTTTTTTAAGATCACAGAAGGCTAAAAATAAAGTAGATCAGCTGAACATGAAATGTACATCACATGAACAGACAAAACGGAATAAAAATTCTAAACAAAAGTGCACTTTGGTAATTTTACATACCAATACAGCAGTACTACAATCCTTTCTATTTTCATTAATTCAACTGAAGGTGTTAACTAATGTTCGATACTAAGAACTATTTCTGATCTTTGTTGAGATGTGTATTTGTGAGCTATGTTCAAGCTCTTAAGCAAACTAAACTCAACCTTCAGATTTTAGGCTCTGTTGCAAAATAACAGATATGTAATATCAGATGAAAGCAATTCAGTTTCAAAATACGAAGTCCACAGCGAAGTTAATGATGACTTTAGACAGCGTAAATTATAAAGAAAGCCTATAAGTATCTCATACACATAGTTCCTTTTCAACACCATCATCTTTTCTACGTAGTATACCTTCTTAAAATATGTTCAGAAAGCATTCGGATATATAAAATATTTTCAATGATTCATGATTGCATATAACTTTACGACTTGCTAAGAGCCTAAATCAACATTCTAAGTACAAGTCCAAACAATAAGATTGCGCAAACTCAAAACATGATTGAGACAGTGACTAATGTGAATGCTCCTGCCGAGTTCTTCGTTAAAATCCATCCTCGCGACACACTATTTATTCCTAGTACTTCCTTACGTTCTTAATTCTACCTAGCTATTGACAGCATCAGTTATTTAGCTTCACCCTAAGCTTCAGCAACAATTAAAACACTAGCATGTTGATCAGGAATGCGTACACCTTTCTATACATCCAACTCCCATCAAAGGGTGTATGAATGCGCGTAGTCAGTAGGGATTTTGGGCTTGTTGAAAATTCAGAAACTTAAATAGGCTCATGTGTAAACGTCTTATGATGTACCAGAAAAAGCTTGTGGTGTAAGCTACAAGCTTAAACTGAGAACCTCATAAACCATTAATTAATCAAGCTTACTGAATTTTTCAAATTTTGAAGAAGCCAATAATCCTACTGAATACACTCGTCCAAACACCCCTTGATGGGAGTTGGATGTATAGTGACAAAGACGTTTCTTAAAGGTGTACGCATTCCAGAGGCGTAGCATTTTATACTATACCAAAATCTCAAAAGAAACTTGTCCCGTATACATCTAACTTTATATTAAGGAGGTATTTGGACGAGCCTATTCAATTAGCTTATCGGCCGGTTGAATATTTGGAAAATTCCATAAGCTCGTGTTTAAACACCTTATAACCATATCAACTTAAGCTTATGGCGCGCAAGCGCCATAAGCTTAAATTAATAACCTAATAAACCATAAAAACATCGAGCTTATGGAATTTTCAAAATATTCAATCGGCCGATACGCGTATTGAACAGGCTCATCCAAACACCTCCTTGATGGAAAGTTAGATGTATACGGGACAAGTTTCTTTCAGATATTGTGAATTCAGCTTATAATACGAATAGGCCGGGGGTTTTAGTTTATATTTAAACTATAATTTTTTTCCTAACAGACTAGTGTATTCCTATTATCAATCAATGAAACCCTAACTATTATAATCGTATATAAAAAATAAAAAATAAAAAAATGAAGAGATTACATAATAGGGACACTGGTAGAGATCTCAGGCCAGAAGAGATCGACGTGAGCGTTGAGATTGGACAAGGCGTGAAACTTGAGAGAAGGATGAGGTTCGTTAAGCATGGCTAGTAAGCCTCCGGCTGAGCTCACCATCGTCGCAGCCATTGTCAATTAGATTCGATTGAATATGTTAATTGGTGATGAGATCAGAGTTAGGGTTTGGAAAGGAATTGGGGATTTAGAAGAAGAATGGAATGTATTTGTATTTGTATTTGTAGTGATGAGTTTCAGAGATTTCTTTGGGAAGGGGCAAGCTTGTGTGTGGAGTGTATTTTTGGTTTTGGCGAGTTTCGTCCTTCTAGTTTTGGTATTTTGTTTTCGGATGTTTTTTAACTCTTTTTATCTGTTAAGATGTTGATAACTGATAATGTTAACCGGTTTTACATGTTTTGTCTAATATGTTATTTTGTTGATGAAAGCAAGACTGTTAAGATTGAGATCCTACTATGGATCATTTTTTTCTTTGCAAGATCAGAATAGTAAGATCGGATCGTGATCAGAAGATCCTACTTAAATGTCTAAAAATCTTATTTTTCTAGTAATTCGTATTCAAAGATGATTGTATAACAAATTAAAGAAGAAAAAGAGTTTTGAAAGTTATAATAATATGAGAATGCAACGTGTAATACTCTAAAATACAAAAATAACTAATCGGTAATTAAGGACACCAAATCTTTTAATCAAAACATCTATATATCTTGCTCATATTAAACATTTATAGTAATCAGGGCTTGCTATATTGTTTTAATTTAACAAAATTCATTCATTTATAGTTTATTAGTTAGTTAAATTAAAGGAAGTAGGATCGAATCGAATCTAAATCTTACGATCCTATGATAAGATCAAGATCATACTTAAGATCCTATGCTTTTTAAGATCTTACGAAGGATCGACTCGTTTTTTCTTAACGGGATCGTAAGATAGGAATATCTTAAGAGCTAGATCGAGATCTTAACAGCTATGAATGAAAGTATACGAATATATTGGAATCATTTTTAGTTGGGGAAAACACCTTTATTTTCTACAAAATATTTTGTGGAAACAGATATCGCGTTCAAATTAATGTTTTTTCAACAAAATATTTTGCAAAATATAAAATCACCTATTTCCTAACTTAACTAGCAAAACTATTAAACAAATTTTAGTTATTTTCCTTTGTAACCTACAACCCTCCTTCCCCTTATTAAAAATAGAAAACACAACCATCAACTAAACACGTTTTCTATATTTTTAAGTGTTTTGTTGAGATAAATTTTCCTTTAAAATTTTTACAAAAGTAGAGATAGAAAATAAAATAATTTTTTATCCAACTAAATGCACCCTTAGCATTTTGGTATTTGTTTTCTGTGTCATTACTTTTTATCTGTTAAGATGTTGACAACTGCAAATGCTGGCTGATTTACAATTTCGTCTAATGTGCTATTTTGTTGGCGAGAGTATAAAAATATATCAGGAATCATGAGTAATTTTGTTTGCAAAGTTTCAACTATGTGTTTCATAGTCGGGTTCAGATTTGTATTTATCTAGAAAGTTTTAAGGTTCATCGCTAATTCAAGTTGGGTTATGTTTACCCTTATTCTAATATGCATCTCATGGAGTTTTGGTCGGGGAAGAAATTTCTGACATGACGTGATAATAGACGAGTTGATTTTAGGTTCGAATTCACATTTTTAAATACTTTTGCTTTGTTTAAAAATATCGAGTAAATAAACTATTAGAATATATAATTTATATATTGATCTTTGCTTTTTGATATTCTCAACTTCGGTTAATTATATTTCATTAGATAGAAAAACATCAAAACCACAAGGGTGAAACACGTCGGTAAAAGCTAAATATTGATCAACCAATAAACCCAATAACTCGTAACTAGTATTTGGCTAAAGGGGAGCAAGAATGTTCAATTGGCATATGTATATATTACAAACCACTTGAACTACATGTACAAGAGTTGTGCGGCAAGTAAAATGCCGTTAAAAATCTCAAGTCTTATCGCTGAATTCACGCTGAGTTATCCTTGCTCGTATTCTGATATGCATTTCACGGGATTTTAGTTGGGGTTGAAATTTCTAACATGATATGATAATAGATGAGTTGGTTTTAGGTTCAAAGTCACATTTTTAAATACTTTTACGGTGTTTAAAGATATCAAGTAATTAAACTATTAGAATATTTAAGTTACATATATTAATCTTGCTTTTTAAAATTCTCAAATATTATAAGGTTTATTATATTGTTGTTAAGTTTCTATCACGTATTATTTTGTGCAACTCCAATGTATTTGTAAAATTCTACATACCGTTTGGTATATTGTAATTAAAGAGGAATAGAAAAGATTATTACGATTGAATGGAGAAATGTTGTTTGTTTACATTTATGTAATGTAATAATTTATCACAAGGAATGATCTATTACAGCAAAATCATTCCTTAGGGGTCCCATGCTTTTTTTTTTTCATTACGACCGTAATTGAATCAAAATTACATAAAACTCCACCATTAATTAATCATATTAACTAAACTTCTTAGCAATAATGGGCATTTTAGTCTTTTTATTATGATTCTATTACATCTTATCATACAAACCAAACATGATTAATAAATGTAATTAATCATTACATTACACTGTTTATTACATTACGTCGGTCATTCCATTCTTTTGACATTTCATTACGTCCTACCAAACGAACCCTGGACCTTTGTATCTAAGATGAAGCCATGTGTGATAAGTATTACTAGTATAACATAACTTTTTAACATATATCTCTTTATCTTGAACATGTAGTTATCTAATATGTTTATCAAACAAAATCTGATATGAATACAACTTCGTATTTGATTGTTTAAGATATCGATAATGAGATTTGAAATTTCAATCGTTCAAATCATATCATTATTCTGAAAATGCATATGAAAACAGCAAATATTATGGGCCTCCAATTTCTCTGTTATATATTCAGTCCAGTATGAAGCCACGCTCACCCTAACAAAAAATGTGCACCCAAAAGTCAACTTATCAAGAAGAGCAAAACATGACAAACCTTGTTTTGGTGAAAAGTTGTCCAAAAAAATGGCATGATCAAAATATGTAATGTCGCATAATTCTCACGAGGTGCTTGATAGATCGTGAATATGGTTCAAGACTTAAAGTAAGGGTGTAAAATGTAGAATATAGTTCTTTGTCTAGACTCAATGTAACACATTTAATCCTTTTATAATTTATTACGTTTACAAAATATACAGTCAAAGAAAGTTAACGTTGTAATCACATTGAATTGGTCATAAAGAGACACATAAACTGACTCACCTCATATAACTAACGATTCCATATATCATTTTGTTGATGAAAAATGCTTGGTCCGTATGTCGAGTAGACTAGCTCCAAGAGCAATGGAAATTGCAACCAACCAAACAAACACATGGGAATAAATGTTATCGTAACAAGCACGGTAGCGATCCATGTGACTTTATCTTGAAGCACAAGCGCAAGAGCCGCACTGAATGCTATCATGGTAGCTGCTAATGACAAGAACAGTGCGATAAGTCCAATTGTCATTCTCTTTGGCAGAGCGTAGAGGAAGTCATCTTGGGCGTAACGTGAAGTGAGTATCCCTAAGAACATCAACACTGACCCAGTAGAAGAAAATAATGCGATGGCATCTGATATGATAAAAAGCATAAACGCTCCTTTGTTTAAGAACAAAGGTTTTCCATCATCTTTGTTTCCACCTGGGGGCGTGAAGACACCTACAAATGCCATCGTGATTATGAGAGCTGCTACCACACTACATGAAGATGATACGTCTTTCATCCATTGTTTCGCTTCAATAAGTAATTTCTTGTGCTCTTCAATAAAAATCATTTTTGGGGTTTTCCCTTTTTTGTTTAAACTTTCTTTGTAGGATGGATCTACGAAGTTCTCGACTTCCTGTACAAAGACGGTTATTAGTGTTAACAGAAAAACTACATACATTAGATGGTAGAAAATAAAGTTCTTTGTCGGTCCATGGGCTCTCAAGATTATGTGATCACCTACCAAAGGCCTAGCGGCTTTAAGTTTGCCCATTAAATCAAGAGGTTGTGGCCTTTTGTGGGTACATATATATCCAAGATCAATGTTTCTGAGCTTTTTTTCCATTAGAGAGAAAAGATTACTATAATTACCTTGAACCATCGAAGCTCACGTTGCAATTGTAGAGCTGCCCCAGTCACAACCTCAAGACGATGAGGAGGTGCCAACTTTGCAGCCTTGTGTAACGAGTTCTCATTTTCTTCATCAACCATAGTAGCTTGATATACCTTGTGCCTTGATGTTTGACATAAAATATTGTACACCCGTTCTTGGCGCTGCTTAATGGCTTCAAGAGACAAGTGAAACCCTTCATCAGTGTACCAAATTATATCAGGGTAAGTTGAAATACACTCTTCAACGACCTCTGGAGTCCCATGTTTGACAGCCGAAGATATCGCAGAACCTAATATCTTCCATGCTATGTCGTGATCCATCTTTTCCATAACACTTGTGCATATACATTTTATGAGTAGATTGCTCTGGATATGTGTCACTTTTTTGTCATGGATATTCTTTATTGACGGTGCTAAAATTGGAGACATTATATGATTTGAAGTTAGAACAATTGAAAACTATAGTTCCGTAAATAGCCACAATGATGTATGCATTAACGTACCCAAATATTGAAGAGCAGTCCAAAATCCAGAAGCAAACTGTTTAAGGGAATTGAAAGAAGGTCAAAATGATTAAAGAAAATATATGCAGTGGTAGAATTAAACATTTTACTTTTGCCACACTTTGTAGTTTGTATCAGTACTAATTGAGTCCATCACTATAAGTCTTAGCTTAGTGACGGTTCCTTGAACACTTTTTGTATCTGTAATCCTATTCCTTACTCCTTAGTGACACTTTATGTTTAATTTCAAAAGACAATTGTAGTTAGGCGTCCATAAAAGTATGCAAAGGTATATATTGAAGCAGAGTTATACCTTCTTGAAAACATTTGAAAAAATGTTGACTTGAGCAAATTCTCTACTCTTTCTCACAGGTATCACTTGCATCAGAGTTCAGACAAAACAGAATGATTAGAAATCACCAACAAGCTACAGAGTAAAAGCACTAACAAAAGTATGTTTTGAATGAAGATACTCCCAGTAAGAACGGGTTCCTCAAATTATATACAAGATTGGTGAGAAAGTGAATAAAACGAACATGACGTGGCTCATATGGTATTTTTCAATCGTAAAGGATCTCTTTAAAAACATGATTCACTGACAAAGGAGTCACTAGATCATATATAACTAAAGTTTCTTATGTTTGGCAGTAAAAAGTACTTATGTTTCTGAGGTTCTCCTGGAAACTTAATGCATTTACATGTGCTTATCACGCATCTAACTAACCATAAGATGCATAAACAATAGAATAGAAATTTACATGAGTAAATGAGATAACCCCAAATTCCAAGTGTGCTTCCGCTAGAAAATAGTTCTGGTTTGGTAGCCAATACTTCCAAAGCCGTTTGAGAGCCCCAATTGCATTCCAGCATGATATTTGGATGCATAGCCACGATTTCTAACGCTATGTCTGCATATGCATACATTAAATGACTATTATCGACTGTCATAATGTGAAAAGAATTTTAAACTTATGTTCCACCTTCGATTTGAGAATTCAAAGCTACCAACATTTGGCTGAGTTTGTATACATTGTGTGAGCAAAATGAGTGAAGATCTTTAAGTGTAAGTTAGAGGTGGGAATTTCAACTCATTTACTCAAATTAAGTCGATTTATCAAGATATATTGGATAATAATGAAAGTGAGAGAAAAAATGTAAGTTAGTAAATACTAAATACAACCATATTTGTCAAATGTTTGTAGGTCCGAATTTACATACCAAGGAATCCAGCTTGAATTGTTAGAGTAATGAGATTGCCACCAGCCACACCAGTGTACACACACATCCCTTCCTCCCCAGGCAACAATTTCCGAGTCACTGTCAACAAGTACTTTAGCGTGTCCTTGTTTCCATGCCAAGCAGCCAATGTCAACGGCGTATTCCCATGTGGATTTGGCACTCTTGTCATATCCGGATTCTGCTCAACCAAAATTCTTGCATCTATCGTATTCCCAACCTTAGCAGCATAATGAAGCGGATTATTTCCATCATAATGTGACAAGAACAGCTTATGTGATGCACCAATAGCGACTACACGATCCACAAGCTTCTTAACAAAATGATGGGAATGATTCGTTCCCACGGCTACAATTAGTGCTGTCTCGGAATAGTATGTTATCGGCGTGGTCATTAACTCTGGATCTTGTTCAAATATTCGTCTTACGGATTCCCAATCGTCACGTAAGGCAGCTCTGTAAATTGGTAGATTACGGATTACTTGATCATAACTCATTGCGGTTGACTTTTTATCAACAAAACCTTATAGGTCAAATGTATATGGTCGTATGAATTACATGTAAACATAAAGTCTACGCATCATGGGGCTTTGTGTTCTAGTGGTAGTTGCTTAAGCAATGCTTAAGCGTGCCCAAGTGAGAGTAGTATCGGGTTGGGTGACCGTTCGGGAAGTCCTCACTAAAGGACCATAAGCTCTAATGATACCAACCAGCTGCCTTAGAAGCCTGGGCCCAGCCATGTGATGTCTTGACCAACAAAAAAAGGACGCGAGTTCGATTCCGATCCGCAAGCATGGTTGGGTATTGGGTGGAGGTATTTCACAGGCATCAAACCTTTGCTGGGTAGGGTTATTTCACAGGCATCAAACCTTTGCTGGGTAGGGTTGATGGGTACCATTATGGTACACAAAATGTCCCTGCCAAACTACACTTTTGACCAACAAGTCTACGCATCCTTTCATGATATCTTATCTTATCTTATTATTATACTTATAATACGGAGTATAATTTTGTAAGAACATGCCTCGTTGACAAAGGTGGTAACAAACTAACAACGACACGGACCCATAAAGAGGCATAAAAGGAACACAAGTTGATAATTATAGAAGCCATTAAAGCAAGATTGTCTAAAATTCTACATTTTGTTTGTAAACATCTTTTGTGTTAAAGTAGAAACTTCTTTGTTAGAATATAGTTATTCTACACACCAAACATTCCTCACATATCAAGGGACTCATCTCCACCATCCATCTAAAAAGGAAATCAATGATTGAGATTAAAAGCATTTTATTATTTCACCCATTTTTTATAATTTAAATACCTCTTAAACCGTTAATCGTTAAGCGAAAATAATTACACCATCGCAACGGGCATTTAATTATCTTTCTATAGACGGACACTTTGATATACTTTCGAAAAAAAAATCATTTTTTTCACGTTTTTTTTTCGTGGCCGAAAAAAAATCATATATGATATTACATATCATATATGATATTACATATAATATCATATATGATATTACATATAATATCATATAAAAAAATTTGATATCATATATGATATGTAATATCATATATGATTTTTTCGGCCACGAAAAAAAACGTGAAAAAACGAAGAAAAAAAAATTGTCAAAAATATATCAATTAACCTATCTATAGAAAGATAATTAAATGCTCGTCGTAACGGTATATTTTTTTCGCTTAACGATTAACGGTTTGAAAGATATTAATATTTGAAAAAAAATGATAAAAGTGGGTTTTTTAAATTGCTGTGATTAATCTCATCCATTAGATCAAATAAAGATGGAGGGAAGATGGAGGGTAGAGATTAGTCCCTTGGTATGTAAAAAAAGTTTGGTCCTTAAATGATCTTATATCTCTTTGTTATGCACACATGACCAAATTTAAGGGTTTATTTATTTATTTATTTATTTATTTATTTATTTATTTATTTTTAATTGAAACAATTAATTTCAATATATTTTATAATAACAATCTACATCTTCAAAGTTCTTTCATTCCGTTATTAAAGAGGGAATAATAATAACAACATCAAACATTAGAGGCTTGACTGTGGATGGAATTTGGTGTGAAGAAGAAAGAAGAAATAATCAAAAGAGTAAATTACACCATTCGTCTTTGTGGTTTGCGTTAATTGTAGCCTATCGTCTTTTGACCGAAAAATGCACCGTTCGACCTTAACATTAAGTGGCAAACATTTTCTATCGTTTATCCTTCCAACTAACGTGATATAAATGTAAGGGTATTTTTATTTTTTACCATTGTTTTTTTATAAAGCTAAATACTTTACATATATCTAATGTATCATCATTCACATACATGTTTCTTTCTCTCTCATCATCTCTTTCTTTCTATCTCTTTTTGCTTTTACTTTTCTATAACCAAGATCCAATGTCTACTTTTTTACAACCAAGATTATTAGTGAATATTTTAATTTGATGAAAGCTAACCCGTATAAACTTTTATTTTGTCATAAAATTCCAATCTTTAACAACCAAAATCACATGTATCTTAGTTTTCATCAACCAAAAACATCACTACTAATCTTATTATCTTCAACAAAAATGAAAGCCAACTAGCCAACTCAACCGTACGACCACCAACATGCTGTTACACCCCAAAACCGTGTTTTAAGCGTTTATTTGCTAGAATGCTCTTAGATAGTTGAGTTAATTACTTGAAAACGTATTATACTTGTCATTTTTTGTTATTATACGTATTAATTTTTTTTTTCTTATTGTTTGTAATGAACTTTCAAATTTTGATTATTGTGTGTATTTTGCGACTATTCATCCATGTAAATGACCATTTTAAACTGCAAAATTTGAAAAAAATAAAGATAAAATTGTCACAAAATACACATAATGATCAAAATTTGAAAGTTCATTACAACACAATAAGAAAAAATAAAGTTCAGTACACATAATAACAAAAAATGGCAAGTATGATACATTTTCAAGTAATTAACCATATATGGTTTAACTACGACTTTTAGTAGTTTGTTACGTGATTGCTTAGTCAAACCTGATAGTCAAAATAATAGTCAAAGTATTTGTGTAGTGTGTTTATAGAAAATATGATGTGTCACAAGAGAAATAGATTTAAGGGATTAAAGTTGTCAAGTGTTAAATAAGTTATAAAGTTTTGTGTGGCTAAAATATAAGAGAATAACACTTGAGGGACCAAAGGTGTCAATTGAGTGAAATAACTTCAAGATGAAGAAAATCTTAACTAGAATATCACCAGGCTTCTACACACTTCATTTTGGATATGTGTGTGTCGAATGTGATGAGTTAAACACGAAAGATAGGAGAAACATGGAAGCCTTGATGATCTCTAATGGTGTTTAAGTGTTTCAATCCAAGAATCTTGTACCTAACAATGATCCTACATCAAGTAAATAATCTCATTTAGATTAATTGAAGAACTGAGAGGTTAAGGTTGGGCAAATGGTGTTTTTAGATAATTAATAAGGTTAAAATAATTAAGGGATAAGTTTTATTGAATTAAGTTAGTAATTTTATGGTTAATCATCATATGATAAAGATATGATTATATGATAATTAGAAGTGTTAAAGGTGAGCTAATGGTTGTATAAACCATTGTTATAGTAATTTAATTATGTGTTTTAAGTGTTTATGTTTACGGTGATTTTGGCCTAGAAAAAAAAAAGAAGAGATGTTGGTGATGTTCTTGGTAACTTAGGGGGTGGTTGGTGGGGGGTTAAGGGGGGTGGGGAATGAGTAAGGTATTCATTAAGGGCTGATAAGCCCTCGGTTATTGAAGATGAAGGATCGCCTACTGTTGAGGAGGGGAAGGAACGGCCCAAAAGGGTCACAACAGTTCCAGCTTGGCATAAAGATTATGTTGTTGGATAACTATCTTTTATTTTTAAAGTTTATTTGCATTCGAGTACTATTACGAAAGTATCTTTTATTTTTAAAGTTTATTTTGCAATAACTTGTGATACAAGTTTATTCGGTATAAATACCGATTCCTGGATGAATGAAAGAAAGCAGTTAACAGTCAAATACAATTCTTCTTCTTCTCTATTTGCTTAAGGAGCTAGCACACGCTTAAAGGGTGCAATCTATCGATACTACTAAAAAAGGGTTGTATCAATTGGTGCTTTCATCATGGACGCAGACGAAATTCGATTGTTGTTGAAGGATCAAGCCACGGCTATTGCAGCTTTGCAATTGGAGTTGCAAACCACGAAAGCTATGATTCAGCAGGGACGTTCTAGGGGTGACACGCTTGTTACCCAAATGCCTCGCTCCATGAGGCTGGATGTGCCAAAATTTTCGGGGGCTGATCCCGATGGTTGGATTTTCTTAATCAATGAGTACTTTACACTTTTGAGCACACCAGTCGATCAACGACTTCGTGTGGTGGGTTTTAATTTAGAAGGAGACGCGGCAGAATGGTTTCGTTGGATGACACGTAATAAGTTAATCACGACATGGGATGGATTTTTGGAGAATGTTAGAAATCGCTTTGGGCCATGCAAGTATGAAGATCCTCAAGGAGCACTATCAAAGCTGTTACAAAAAGGTATTGTAGCCCAGTATCAAAGTGATTTTGAGAAGTTAATGAATCACGTCACGGATATATCTGAAAGCTTGTTGATTTCATTCTATATATCTGGTCTTAAGCCCGTGTTGCAGCGTGAACTATTAGTGGCAAAACCAACTTCTCTTGGTGATGCATTTTCTTTAGCACGTGTTACAGAAGCTTGTTTGGACGACCAAGGGGCCAGCAAGTCGATACCTATCAGTGCTCCGCCCACCCTCACCAAGCCGACATCTAGTTTTGGAGCAACCCGACTTGAAAACCCTAAATCTTCTTTGTTGACCACACCTCAAAATGGGGGTGTTACTATTGGAACAACACCACTTCCGATTAAGTGGATCTCGCCCGCTGAACGACAGGAGCGTATGAGTAAAGGTTTATGTCTTAATTGTGATAACAAATGGGTGCGCGGTCATAAGTGTCCAGGCAAATTCTTGTTACTTATGGCGGATGAAGAGGATGTCGCGGATCAGGCGACACCAGGAGAGCACGATGAGGCTGTGGAGAATGGAGATATCTCCATACTAAATTCATTAGTTGGGCACGGGAGTCCTCGATCCCTCCAACTTTGGGGCACAATTAATAAAGACAATGTTCATGTGCCTATTGACAATGGGAGTACCCATAACTTTGTTCAACCAGGCGTAGCCGAACGAATGAAGTTACCCATTACAACAACTAAAACTTTTAAGGTTTACATCGGGAGTGGGGAGACGTTATTGTGTGAAAACATTTGCTCGAAAGTCATGATCCAGAAGCAAGGATTCTCGATGGAGTTTGATTTGTATGTACTTCCTATGAACGGACCAAACGTGGTGTTAGGAATACAATGGTTACAGAAGTTGGGTAAAGTAACTCATGATTATTCTGAGCAAACAATGGAGTTTTCATGGTTGGGTAAGGGGTATACGTTGCGTGGTGATGAAGCTCTACGCATGAAACGTATTAGCTTGCATCACATGCGTGCATTATTGGAGACGAGAACATCTATGGCATATATGAGTTGTATAACTTGGATCAAGGTATAGAAAATAGCAGCTCAACAGTCACTGAGCTCACCACACATCCTGATATTGACCAGCTTTTGGTACTGTTAGTGAAAATATTACGATAATTAATCTATACAGTCTTGTTTGTTTTGATTGATGACAAACGTATAACTTGATACATAACGTAAAATGTACAAGTTACTTGTAATCATACTTTGTCTCAACAAACATTCAACACCTCTCAACGTCTCGAGTCATCGTATGCTACAAAACAGGTTCGTACATGTTTGTTATGCAGCATTATGATCAAACCCCTTGATCAACCATTTAGAATGACTAAAATACATTTAGGGTCTTTAAGTATTTTAGGTGTCAAAGTGCACTTTAGGTGTCAAATAGAATAAGTGCCACTTTAGGTGTTAAAGTAATATTAGTAAGTTTTTACAAATGATAAAAATGTGATGACATTAGGAATCAAACATTTTTAGTAACTCATTAACTTACTATAACAACATTACTTAGGTAATATATACATTTTACAAGTTTACTTTCATATATATTTCTTAATCTTAAAATAGAATATATATATATATATATATATATATATATATATATATATATATATATATATATATATATATATATATATATATATATATATATATATATATATATATACATCACATCATATGCATTTATGGAAAGGTTGAGTGTTTGACTTTCAATAAGACTTCTTACACATTTTTGGAAGCATTCTATTTTGATTCAATGTGTGTTTGACTAGAATTTAGTTGATGTGACTTTAGTTGGTTTGGAAAGATTTATTGCAAAACCTACTGTCAGCCTGGCGGAACCCTGGAGGTACACGGGCGGAACCCATCTGAGGGTTCCGCCGTATCCGCCAGACCTGATGTTTGGTTTTGCTATAAATATCAAACCACTTGCTAGTTTTTCTCTTGATGACTTTGAACATACTTTCTCTCCATCATAAAACACATATCTAGATCAGTAGCAAACAATGTAGAAACGCACATGAGTCACCCTTTCAATAATGATCATAATGCTTCTAACATTCATCTTTGTTGTAAGCATATCATACTTCATGATCCACCAAGAAGGTTACAAGATCTTGAAGTCATCATTCATTAAAGCATTCCAACATATGAAGATTCAAGGGCACTTGACATCCTCAATGATTAAAGACTTCTTATTCAAGAAGTTCATGTAGATTAGGCATGCATATCCATTAGACTTTTATGTCATGGATCATCATTGTATCATAACAATATAGATTAGATGGTTTATGTGTTTGTGCCATAAAACACAAGGTTTTTATGTTGGGCCACAAAACATAGCGGGAGTTGTTGTACTCTTGTAAAAGAACTATCAGGAGTGGTTGTACCCTTGGTAAAGAACTCGACATCTAGCTTAGTGTCGGAAATATTGTATAAGCGACGATAGGAGCGGTTGTACCTTGTAAAAGAACTCGGTATCTAGCTTTGTACTGGATAAAGTGTAAGCGACGATTGTAAGGTTTTCTCCGCCGAGAAGGGAGGTTGTTGATCTAGTGAAGTAACTCTCGAGTTGGGTACTCGAGGAGTAGAGTAGGGCGGAGAGGAGATCCGTGACCGAACCACTATAAATCCTCGTGTTCGGTTTGCACTTTCCTTTTACTTATTGTTTTACTTTAATGTTTGCATTATGTGATTGTTTGTGTTGTGACTTGTTGATTATGCTTGTATGATAACATGTCTTAAGTTTATGCTAGCCATAAACTAAACTTAACATCTTTCATATTAGAACAAGCTAATAATGGATATTTGATACAACAAGTTTAAAGAGTTTTAAACGGTAACGTATTCACCCCCGCCCCCCCTCTCTACATTTTCACAATTAGTATCAGAGCTTTGTAGCTCTTATTTTCAAAACAAATGGTTTTTAAAACGGAGCACGATCCATGTATCAAATTACCATTGAAGCGGAATATAATATGAAAAATGTTTCGTTAAGTATACTTAGAAATTTTGCGGTTAAATATTACTTTGTAAACAAGCTTGAAGGTGTCCTTGAAAAATAAAAGAAAACATTTCTTAAAAATTTGTAAGTGTCAAATTATGAGGTTAGAGCTAATGTACGTAAAATACGGTTTTAAAAAGAATGTTTGGGTTAACTATAAATTTAGTTGAAAAATCACATCCGTAAATGTTTAGATAAGTCACATAAGACGTAATGATGTTAAAATAGGTGTATTATATGTTTACTAACAAATCTAGTAAGTCCTACATATTATCGCTATGTGAAATATATGTTTTTAGCATTTTGTGAAAATTTGTTACAGCAGACCCCGCGGAACCCTCAGAAGGGTTCCTTGCACTTTGGACGAGGGTTCCTTGGCTGCACAGTCAAATTTTTTTGTAAACTTCAAAAACTCATAACTAATTAACCGTAAGTCCGTAGGAGTCGCGCCACCTATCAATTTGAAGGGAATTGCGTCTACTTTCTTTTAAAAATGATGTTATGACCTAAATCTAATCTGAAGTCAAATGATTAAACCAAATACTTCAATATGTTCAAAATATCAAGTTTCGTTTTGACGTAGAAACTCAAACTTTTGAGTTAGGCAATATAAGTTAGCATCCTTTGAGCATTGACATTATTTTCGTTGAAACTAAAGAATTTTGTGATATTCATATATACAAAGGAAACTAATCAAGCTTGGCATACATCGTCATATTTAAACGCAAAGTGACGAAAAGTATATTTCTTTTTATGTTATGCTAAATGACTACTTGTTTTAGTTGTATGCATATATGGTATTTGTTTATTGAAAGTTGTGATTGCATTTGTTTATTTGTGATTCATGAGTGTCTATCTTGTCATGATATTCATTTGCTTGTTTGTCGAATTCATGTTTATACACAACAGGATATTTGCTAGATTGTGTGTAATAAGTTGAATATTTGTGTTTGTATTGATTATTGATTTAGATATTCTTCCTTGCATATGTTATGTGATTATTTGGCATAATTCACTTAGGAATGAGAATTAAGTAATACTAATCAAATATCTTGGAATATGGTCACACGCCTAAATGAGTCACTACACTTTTAAACATGTAGTATTCTTGTAAAACGGTGTTTGGTATACATGCCTCTACAATGATGTTTAATGAATGTGTTGTGTTATACGATAGAAACTTATCTTTGATTTATCATGTAAACTAACCGTATCATGTTTGGATGATAACACTTTGTTGTTATCAATTTTCCATGTTAAGCTTAATTTCTATTTATGGTAAGCTCATAATCCTCGGCTTAATCTATATGCTAACATGTGTTAGAATATGTGTTTTTGGTTTTAATCTATCACATCTAATTAGGTGCATATGTTCCAAGTATTATTAGGATACTTGAACGAGTTTCGGGAGTCAATAAATGTCCACTGTTAAGGAGTGTTTAGCACTACTTGAAATTTGAACTATTTGGTAGTTAAACAAAGTGTTTCATGGATATATGTACTTCTAGGATCATTTGTTATCTTTGTACATTGTCTTGTACTAACGGATATGCAGGTAGACAACATTTGGGATGTTGTCAAATTTTCAAGTTTATGGATATTTCACTAAGTATAGTGAAATTCGCTAGCCCCCAGTCTAAGTCTATCGGTAAGAGTGTTTCTACATCCATTTCTTGCATTTCCTAATCAGATATGGTATAAAGTTTTCTTTTTAGGAGTTTTCGAAAAATTTGAAAATCGTCTCGATAGTCAAAATAGTGGACTGCCATTTTTTTTAGACCTGGCGGAACTGGCGGATCCAAATTTTGGGTTCCGCCAGTGTAATTTCTGGGTACTCCAGAATTTGGCCCAACGGACCAGGCGGAACCAAAAACTGGGTTCCGCCTGTGTATTCTGAGGGTTCCGCCAGTCCTGCATCTTCCTTTTAAAATTTTCATTTAAATCCCTCACTCAAGATCACTCACTTTCATCACTAGGATTCTTTTCACTAATGTTCACTCATATTAGGATTAGGACATCTCACCTGCATCTATAAGATAATCATCTATAATAATACTTTCAAACTTCAAAAGAATAATCCAAGATACCTTTCTCCTTAGAGGAAGGAATCCGGAAACTTGTTCATTGCAATACTCGAACCATTGAGTATTTGTGATTACTATACACACTCACTGCATTCTTTTGTCCTTTACTCATTCATTAGCTTTATTTGTAAATTGACAACTTCCTAACCAATCCAGACTCGTTATTTGCAAAGATTACATACAATATCGAAATCACAAGTCCAACTTATGACTATAGATATTGTCTTGTATCTACATATGTTACCTCACTTGGTTAACATGAAAATAATGTGTCATCCTTCAAGACGATAAGGATTTACATCGAGTCATAACTTACTCTTAAGTTATAGATGTATTATCGAGTCTTGCTATCCTTTTATGCTATCCAATCTCAACTAAGTAGGATTGAAAACTTAAGTATTTCGTTCGAAATATTCAAGCAAACTTGACTTACTACCATAGTCATTAAATGTCATATCCGAAAATCAACACCCAAGGATTTTAACAATGTTTGTTAAAACACTCATCACGACTAAAGCACTTATCATAGTACTCTCCCAATCAATAGGAACAAAAACAAATGTCAATAGGTTTTCATCCTTAAACATTTAGCACTTAAGTTCACTTGTTCTTTCACCATCATCTCATCACATTCACCTTGTGATATATCTCATCCCATAAGCTTCACAAACATGAGCAAAACTTCAAGCATCTTCCTCATAACCTTTCATCACTCAAACCTCAAACAACCAATGTGAAATGAGAAACCGAGTTATCCTTTATCAATATTGAGTCATCCATCATTTCCATGCCCTCAAAGAAACCAAGAGTCAATATCATCTTCACTAATAACTCCACCTAGTCATCTTCACAAGAAGATTCCACAATGTAACCAAACAAGTGTGTCATCCCCACTACAACTTAACCCATTAAGATTAAACCACCTTTCATGATACATAAACATATGTTCATCCTTGTGTCGCTCTTTGAAACAAAGGGCAATTGTCATATCCATACACTCATTAACATATTTGTCTATGTCGTCAAAAGTCAAGTGAATTTCATTATGAAATGCGTCTTTTCCACTTTCTAGAAAGTGAAGAACACAAAGAAGATATCCATGCTTCAACTGTTGTCAAGCAATCATCACCTCATTTCATATATCCACTATTGGTTATCAACAATACCTTGCCACCTATAGGATTAGAACCTTCACCATCAAATGAGCATGAAGCACACATTCAATTACACTAGGTTTAAGTAGTATCACTTTCACAAGTTATCAAAGTATTGGAAATACTTTTAACTTCGGCATATGTCTCATTAAACCTCAAATCAACATCTGCAAGTTCTAGGATCTAGAGCTTCCTCATCATCTTTTCATTCTTGTGTGTCTATTTCCTTTCAAGCGTTCATCATAACTAAACCTTGCTCATAATCTAGTTCAAACCTTATGCATATCCCACACATCTCTAGAGCATACACAAGATCCAATAAATTTGGTAACTTTATACACTTGTACCAAAGATCTCTCTTGAGAACGTTCTTAACATAATCCATCATCACACATAAACATATCTCTTGGTCTTAGAGTATTAAATCACTCTCACATAAAAGATGTCTCCCTTTAGATCATTCAACCATAGATTCCAAACACAAAGATTAAAATCTTTTGCATTACACATACATGTGTCGATTACATGTTATTTGTTTGATATGATGGGACATCTTAACATAACCATGATAACTATTTGATTGATTCATGTGTAAACCTTGGTTATATCTTTATGATGCCTGCATGCTTATATGTTTCGTGTTACTATATGTCAACATGATTTGTATGATATTTTCATTCTTTATTTATATGATGTTTTGCATGATTAACATGTTACTTGTTAACTCATAATATATCATTTTGGTACATGATGCTTTTATATGATATTTATTTGAAAGCTTGTGTCTTTTGCTGTTATTTATTAGATTCATGCTTAGGATGGTCTACATAATATTTGCTCCAAAATGCTATCATTTAAACATGGGTTGCATAAATTTTTCGTCTTGTTTCTTTCGTGACTTTGTCACACTAGTTGTTCACTTCGTGTGCACTTATTATTTGTAGAAGTACTCTTGGTATGATATACATTTAGAAGACGTTTTATCATACAAATTTATCACATAGATTGTTATATGCTTACGTGTCTAAGCTTAACAACAAAACAATTTCACAATGAAGTGTTTTAAATAATGTCATGCTATTGCTTAGTATGATTATTTGTTGCTATGTGGTAACTTTATGTCTAGTAGTCGAATGCGTTGTTTGTATTAGATAATGTCTTTAGATTTTTATCTTGTTGACATCTTTTGTCACTAACAAATGTGTTTTAGTGGATTGTGAACTAATCACTTGCCATCTCACTTCGTTCTAGCTTTTATATGCTCGTCCGCATAACTATAATCCCTTTATCGCTACGTGGATTAGTAATATGTTTTATGGAACCCCTACAGTTGCATATAGTTTTATAGCTAATAGGATTGAGTCTTAGAGATTTGAAATTTGTGTTTGGATATCTTTCAATCAACCTCTTTCTAATTCGCATTAGTGCTTCCGCTTTCCAAAATCACCTCGATAACATACTCTAATCCTTTCCACCTCCTTTGAGAAAACCACATACGATCATCTCGCATTGATAGAGAAGAGCTACATGACTTTAAAGATAAACTTCTTTGTATGCTAACCAATATCCGCAAAAACAATACCAAGCTCATCGTTTTCATTAACCTACAACCTCCTAAACACTTCATCATCATTCTTTATACAATGCACTAGACAATATGTTGGATGTCCACCTATTGAGGAAGAGAGAAATTCATTCACATATTTGTATTTTGTCAAATTGTATTTAAAGAACATCTACTCATGTTTCTTACACCCTAAAATACCAACACATGGGTACACTCCATTTAGTTAAAGTCGGTTCACAAAACCGCAAGTGCTTCAAGCCTTTGACCTTTTCTCTTTTTTAATAGTTCAAGCCTCTTTCACCCCCAATATCTCATCAAGTGAAAAACACATCATGTGTTTGACAAAGTTATTCACTTCCACAACCAAAAACTAAACCAAATGAAGTCTAGGATTCTTCTCTCAAAACTAGGACTTCAAAACCTCATTTTCAAGAACACCATCGTAGGATCTCATCCTCTTCTTCCTCGACACATATCATGCACGTCATTGTCAGCGCAAACGATATATTAATCAAAGCCATCATTCCTAACACTTTCTCAACACGTTGGTCTAACCAACACTCTCGCATCATATGATGTCATTCTCATCCTCATATAGGTATTTAGCATTTTTTTTTACTCTTTTCATATGGAATTTTTATTCCTAGGTGCTTATTGTCCTTACTTCCTTTCAATTCCATTCAAGCATGTATTATGGCAAGAATCATATTTGGTAGATGATAAAGTCATATTCGTTGTTTATCCCTCGAGTTGTGAATTTTAGGATTGCATGATTCGATATGTTCTATCTTTATCTTTCGTTAGAACATTTGCTATACACACGAGCTTCTAATTCTTTAATTAGTTGTCTACCCATCACTACCATTAGCACCATCATCTTTAAGCATTTCAACCTCATGTCTTCCTTCTAGGCTTAGCTTAGTAGGTTCCTATCATATTATATTCACGTTTTTCTTATGATTGCATTTCTTCTTAGCAGCATACACCTCATGAGATTTTTTGGTTTCATGGTTCTCTACTTTGAGTCGCTTATATCATTTATATATTTACATCTTACTTTTATTTGAGATGAAATATATTGCACTAACTCTTTCATTGTAGGTTCACCATTATATACGCTCGATCGTATATAGCGTAATCATCTAAGGATGATGTTTGCATAGAATATTTTCCTTCTTTCATTATAGGTGCTTCTTGACGTAGGAGGAATATCCATCAAGCACTCATATTGCATCTTCTATACACGTTGTTGTAGAGAACATGCTTGTCTAAATACAAAACTTCCACTATACTAACTTTTGTTTTGTAGGTTCATATTGACGCCCTAAAACAAGGGGAGCTTCCGTCAAGCATAGGAAAATTATTGTCTTATACTAACCTTTATTTTGTAGGATTCTTCATCCTTGCATCATATACGTTGGTACCCTAGCAACGGAGAGTATTGATCAAGGGGGAGTCGATCATACACTATTTTTTTTCTTTTGTAGCTTTCTTATCCTTGCATCATATACGTTGGTACCCTAGCAACGGGGAGTATTGATCAAGGGGGAGCTAATCATGCACTAACCTTTGTTTTGTAGCTTTCTTATTTCTTGTGTCATATACGTTGGGACCCTAGCAATGGGGAGTATTGATCAAGGGGGAGCTACAATCTCGGGGAAGCATGCACGCATTTATTATTATTTTTTTCATTCTTCGACACACTTTTGTGTTTCGACAAAAAGAAGGAGATAAGTCAACATAGTCCAACATGAATTTTATTCATCATGCATGTTTCTTATAATTTTTATGTTGCACAACACTAACCTTGATGTAGGTTGATTGGCTCTGAACGGTCAACTTAAATTGACCAAAGGAATGGTCAACCAAGTCAAACAGCTTAGAGTCAATGCCCCGTGGAATATAGTGTTTCCCCGGGTCGTTATGTCCCGACGAGGTGTGATGGTATTCAGACGGGTTTGTGATCGGGTGAATTGGAATGGGAAAGCTTATAAGTGAGTGAAGGATTAATCTAAGGAAATGTAAAGGAAAATAGCTTAAATAAGCTATGAGAATGATTACGTAAAAGCAATTTACCTAGAAACGTGTAAAACTTAAAAACGCGTACGTTGGATTTAAATTAACGTAAACGTACAAAATAAAAAGTGAAAACTGAAATTTGAAAACCCCCAGGGGGTGAAAATGACTTTTTTACAAACCTAAGGATGAAAGAAATTTTTTTATAAAATTAAAATTAATTTTTACACTATTTATATAATTATTATTAATTAATTACTAATTATATTTAATTAAACTAATTAACTAATTTTAAATTACTAATAATACTTAAATGACTTAGATAATTATCAAAATTTTATAAATCTAATTAACCATTACAGGAATCCTAAGCAATTATAAAAAGTTTTTTTTATGTATTTTTACATTATTTTACTATTTATTAAACTAAATATTAATTAATTACTAATTAAACTATTTAAATTATAAAAACTAGAAGATGAACAGTGGAAATTATAAGAAAATTCCTAAAATTATATTATATTATATAAAAGCTAGGAAAAATATAAAAACTATGTGCTACTTTATAAAAACTAATTTTGCTATTTAAAACTTAATTATTAATAAAACTAAAATTAAATCTAATAATTACCAAATGATAATATAAAAATCTGAGAAAATTACTAAAATTACTTTAACATAAAATAAAATTAAGAAAAATATAAAAATGCCAAGTGCTTTATAAAAATCTAAAAAGGAAAATTAAAAAGTTAAATTACATCAAATAGAAACTATCACTTATTTTAAATTTGGTTTTACTGGATTTTTCTTTTACAAAACTATTTTATACCTAAAAACATTAAACTTTTACAAAAACAACTTTTTTAGAACTTAAAAATAAGCCAGAATAAGCTTAAAAGCATGCACAGTTGACTTTCTTTGACCAAACCAAGAAATAAGCTCAAATGAGCTTATGTGGGGTCCACAATGATGGATTCTGGTTCAAGTAAGCTTGTTGGACATGATTAAGTAAGATTTAAACAAATAAGCTCACAGGATAAGCCAATAAGCAAGATTAAGCACTTGGTTTTCTTATGTGAACACTTAAAATGGGAAAAAGTTAAGGGATAATTTCAAGTGGGTCCCAGTGAGCTTGAGCTCAAAAGTTTGCTCAAACCTTGAAGGAGGAAAGGAGGGGGGTTGAAAGAACCCAAGGTGGGGTTGTGGGACCCACTGTAGTGGCCAGAAAGAACCACCAAAGTGGTGGTGGTGGTGTGGTGACCTGCTGCACAGGGGAGAACACTCCCTCTGCAGGTGAGTTTGGAGGGGTGTGGGACCCACAGAAAAAATCCCAAAAATGAAATGAAGGTGGGACACTGAATTTTAGCTGGGGGCCTTTGTACCCAAAAAGTTTCAAAGCATAAAACCTAACACAAAATTCTACATAATTCTTGGAAAAAATGGAAAATCTGAGACATATGCATTTTGACTTTTTGTGAAAACTTGATAAGTTGACTTTTATGAATATCAATTCTAATCTACTGATTTGATAGGCTATATTAAGCTGTAAATAAACTATAATAGGCTACAATATCAACTTATGCAATGAAATGGTGGGCTTTGGGTCTCAAAATCCTACACAGTTAACTGTGTAGGTGCATACATTGTGATTTTGACTTTTGAATGAATGAGACCAGGTTTTTATGGTTTATATTAGTTGATATGACCTAAGTTACTATGTTTACACCAGAAATAACAACTAAAACACATGACTCAGTGATGAAATCCACTGATCCAAACACCCCTTTAAAAGACTTGCTTTGAGATTTCTTATGCAAATAACACATTCAAACCATGATACTGATACATAAGAACTTAAAATGACTTATTAAGCTAAAATGACAAGATAAACACCAACAATTACAACTAAGACTCAAGGATCCAGATTATGCTATTTTATCAGTAAAACATGAAAAGTTAGCAACTATGCATATTAAAGAACAAGCATGTGAAATTAAGCTATATATGACTAGAAAACATCAAATAAACATAAAGCAACTGAACTAAGCAATGATTAAGCACTATAACAGTAAAAAGCCAAAAATAGAATGAAAAGCTTACAAGTGCATAAGGCTGAAAACTAATGAACAATGAACTGAGAACCACCCTAACAGCTTCCAAATAAGCTACTAAACCAAATTCCATCCATAATCCTTCCTGCTTCAAGCTTCAACCTTGTCCTTTCATGATTTTTGATTTTTCAGGCTATTTATTTTCTATTTTTAGTTTTTTTAGTGAACTTAATTTGAAAGAAAAGTCACCAAAGGTCCTTTTGAAATCATGAGTTGTCATATTTAGTCCTTTGGTGAAAATTAGTTTTTTTGAGAATTTACAACTTTTAACAACTTAAAACTAATTTGGAATTTCAATTAAAAATGGTGAAAACTGAATTCAAATAAGATACTGAGATTGATGATTAAAATAGTTTACAATTACATTAAAAATGTAAATTACACCCTTCTAAACTAAAAATTACAATTAAAAAGTAAATTTAAGCTTAATTCGACATCAAAGCTTACACTACAACTATTCTACTACTATCTACTACTTCTCCTTCATTCTTTTTTGACTTTTATAGGCCCTTGATAGTTTCTCTGTCTTTCCCATCATTTTTTTTAGCCTTTAGATTAGCTAAGATGATCTTGGCCGTTTGTTTTGATTTTGGCAGGAAAGGTCAAAATTGACTGCTTGGGTAACTTGGAGCAGGGTAGTATGCATTTAATGAAATTTAGAGTTTAGTGTTTGTAGTGGGAAGAGTGGGTGAATGGTGGGTGAGCAGGTGAGCTTGATTGGTGGTATTGCAGAGGTGGTGTGGGAGCAGTGAATGGTCTGGGAGGGAAGGGTGAAGTCAAAGGGGTGTGTTGACTGAGGGAGTATATTAAACGGGTTTGGGTGGACTGAGCTAAGGATGGGCTTGGGAGGTGTTGGCTGGGCTGGGGTATTTGGATAAGGTTTTGTTTGGATTTGGAATTGGGATATTGGATAAAATAACATGGTCCAATTGGTTTGTTAACTTATAAATCACAAGGACCAATTATGTAATAACTGAAAAGTTGGGGGTGGGTTTGGGTATTGTTCCAAAGGTATCCAAAGGTAATTTCTGCCAAGTCTCCATATTCCAAGGATCAAAAATGTTAAATTTCCAATTTTGAGCATCCAAGGACCAAAACTGCCAATTGTTGAAACATTAGGGACAAAAATGTAAATTTTCAAAACTTTTATTTCAAGGACCAATGTTGCCAACTTGTAATTTCCCAAGGACCCAAAAATGATTTTTCATCCAAAAATTCCCACCAGGGACCAAATCTGTCAATTTTGAAACTCCAAGGACTAAACTTGTAAATTCTCAAAACTTTTAGAATTTTCACCAAAGGACTAAATATGACAACTCATGATTTCAAAAGGACCTTTGGTGACTTTTCTTTCAAAATAAGTACCCAGGGACTATTTTTGCCAATTTTTGAAAGTTGGGGGACTGAAACTGCCAGTTTTGCAAACATTGTACGTTTTTCATCTGTTTTTACTCTTTTTGCATCTAAAACATATAAAACACAATTTTAAAATATTTTCAGTATTTTGATGCATTTCTGAGTGTTTTTGTATGTTTTTGCAGTTCAGATTGACCAAAAATGATGAGTGTTTGAGCACTCATCATAGGTCAAGGAACTTAATTTGATCCATGGATCCGCTAACAACCTAAGGGACACAACAACCTTAGGAAATTGGAGTTGAAGAATTAACTTCACTAGGGATGATGCAAGCTCGCCATTTCGGGGAGAAATTAAGTTAACTCTAAGGACACACCCTTTTCGTTTCGACAAAAGGGGGAGAAGAGTGTAAACGGAGAAGGAAATGTAGAAGGTGTTGCGGATACAAGTAAGTTATACGAACACAATTAACTTTTTACATTTTCCGTTCTATCACGTTTACATATTTTGTCATCATCAAAAAGGGGGAGGTTGTTAGTGCAAATATTACGATATTTAATTTATATAGTCTTGTTTGTTTTGATTGATGACAAACGTATAACTTGATACATAACGTAAAATGTACAAGTTACTTGTAATCATACTTTGTCTCAACAAACATTCAACACCTCTCAACTTCTCGAGTCATCGTATGCTACAACACAGGTTCGTACATATTTGTTATGTAGCATTATGATCAAACCCCTTGACCAACCATTTAGAATGACTAAAATACTTTTAGGGTCTTTAAGTATTTTAGGTGTCAAAGTGCACTTTAGGTGTCAAATAGAATAAGTGCCACTTTAGGTGTTAAAGTAATATTAGTAAGTTTTTACAAATGATAAAAATGTGATGACATTAGGAATCAAAATTTTTTAGCAACTCATTAACTTACTATAACAACATTACTTAGGTAATATAAACATTTTACAAGTTTACTTTCATATATATTTCCTAATCTTAAAATAGATATATATATATATATATATATATATATATATATATATATATATATATATATATATATATATATATATATATATATATATATATATATATATAGGGGCACGTTCAATGCAGAACCACTTTTTTGTACAGAACTTTACAGAACCACTTTGGACCAATGAGAATTTAGTATTATTAAATCCTTTTATTTAATTCAAAAAGGGCATAATGGTAAAATCACATTTTCACTTTCTTTTTGAATTTTCTTAATTAAAAATGTTTTTTTAACTCTCTAAATTTTCGGAATTAAATTTTTTTACAGCATACATTTTTTTAATCAAGTGCATATGTGTTTTTTTTGTTTTTGTTTTTGTTTTTGTTTTTTTTTTTTTTTTTTTTTTTTTTTTTTTTTTTTTTTTTTTAAAATATTGTTAACTTCATATCTTTATAGCACATTTTCTTGCTTAAAATCTTAATTGCACATATGTTATGAGTGTACATTCTTTAATCTTCAAAATTTATAACAAAAATATAAACATATAAAAGTAACCTCTAACTTTGTAACAAATCAAGAACATAAATGTCATTAAAAAGGTAAATTAAATAAAATATAATTCAAAACAAAGGTATTATCAAAATCATTACAACATATATGCACGTCTTCAAAAAACATATATGCACGCCTTCTAAAAACAAGTGCATCCGTAGATCATCTTCATCACACTTGAGCCATCCCGACTGAAACTTTAACATATGTGCACGTTGCACTTTCTCATCAAATTCATATGAACATATGTGCACGTTGCACTTTCTCGTCAAATTTATTTGAACATATGTGCCCGTCTACCAAAAACATATGTGCCCGTCTACCAAAAACATATGTGCACGTTTCACTTTCTCGTCAAATTCATTTGAACATATGCGCCCGTTTTACAAAAACATATATGCACGCTGCAATTTTTCATGAGCACCTGATTTTTCCTTTAACTGCACATTGACCAAAAGTAGCCATCTTAAACTAGCACATCAACAACTTATTATAACATTTAAAAGTAACTGCACATTGAAAACAACTTGACCATGTGTTCTGTTCTATACAACATGCTGTAGTTATGATCATTTTAATCAGTCATACTTTTCAAAAAATGAATTGCATAGATGTAGACTAAATAATGTAACAAAGCTTCAACAATATATAATAGCATATCACTATCATACAAATAAAATTACAGAGTAATAAATAACACAACAAATGACACAAAGTTATAATCACTATGCAAAGATAACGAAGCATATATCAAATGACAACTTATATAATTTTCCCAGCCACACGATAATCACAAATCTGTTTGAGTTTCTTCCTCTTTTATTTCTTTCTTTTCAACCGATTAACATAAAATACAATAAACTTCTTCGTTGTCTTGATCTCTAAAGATTTTAAATCTCAAACACGAGATCTTGAGTTCGAGTCTTTTGTGTGTTTTATTGATTTTAGTTCTCAAAAAACTTGAACAAAAGAAAAGTACAAAACAAGAAATCTTTAAAAGATATCAAAGAAAAATGAAGCCCATCATCGATCTATTAAAGACTCGAACCAAACAAGAACAAAACTTACCCGAAACCATGTTAAGATCTTTGCAGAAAGTTTACAAGATAAACCAAACAATAGGGTGTTGTTATTTGTGTTGTGTACGTTTCGAACAACAATGAACCAATAAGAATCACGAGAAAAAATGGTTAGATCACGCCAATCCAACACAACAAAAGATCCTTACGAAAGAGTGATGGGAGACAGAGGCTTTCTGGACAGCCGGCGACCGGATAGTTACCGGCGGCTGTATTGTTGTATCCGGTGATAGGGTTTTTTGGGGTGGAGAGGAAAAGAGGCGTGCTGTTTATTTTTATTTTTTTCTGAATGTTAGATCTGTAAAAAAGAGGAGCGGTTAGTTTTTAGCAACTTTTTAGGAGTGAAAACAAAATACCTAATTTGCCCTTTAATCTATTTTTCAAAATAAATAAGTAGTAAATATTCACAAAAATACCATCTTGCATTGATATGATGTACATTATGCATTATTTGAAGTAAAAAGACTGGTTCTGTAGGTTCTGTACAAAAAAATGGTTCTGCATTGAACACTACACTATATATATATATATATATATATATATATATATATATATATATATATATATATATATATATATATATATATATAACATCATGTACATTTATAGAAAGGTTGAGTGTTTGACTTTCCATAAGACTTCTTACACATTTTTGGAAGCATTCTATTTTGATTCAATGTGTGTTTAACTAGAATTTAGTTGATGTGACTTTGGTTGGTTTGGAAAGATTTATTGCAATACCTACTGTCAGCCTGGAACAACCCTGGAGGTACACGGGCGGAACCCATCTGAGGGTTCCGTTGTATCCGCCAAACCTGATGTTTGGTTTTGCTATAAATATCAAACCACTTGCTAGTTTTTCTCTTGATGACTTTGAACATACTTTCTCTCCATCATAAAACACATATCTAGATTAGTAGCAAACAATGTAGAAACACACATGAGTCACCCTTTCAATAATGATCATAATGCTTCTAACATTCATCTTTGTTGTAAGCATATCATACTTCATGATCCACCAACAAGGTTACAAGATCTTGAAGTCATCATTCATTAAAGCATTCCAACATATGAAGATTCAAGGGCACTTGACATCCTCAATGATTGAAGACTTCTTATTCAAGAAGTTCATGTAGATTAGGCATGCATATCCATTAGACTTTTATGTCATGGATCATCATTGTATCATAAAAATATAGATTAGATGGTTTATGTGTTTGTGCCATAATACACAAGGATTTTATGTTGGGCCACAAAACATAGCGGGAGTTGTTGTACCCTTGTAAAAGAACTATCGGGAGTGGTTGTACCCTTGGTAAATAACTCGACATCTAGCTTAGTGTCGGAAATATTGTATAAGCGACGATAGGAGTGGTTGTACCTTGTAAAAGAGCTCGGTATCTAGCTTTGTACCAGATAAAGTGTAAGCAACGATTGTAAGGTTTTCTCCGCCGAGAAGGGAGGTTGTTGATCGAGTGAAGTAACTCTCGAGTTGGGTACTCGAGGAGTGGAGTAGGGCGGAGAGGAGATCCGTGACCGAACCACTATAAATCGTCGTGTTCGGTTTGCACTTTTCTTTTACTTATTGCTTTACTTTAATGTTTGCGTTATGTGATTGTTTGTGTTGTGACTTGTTGATTATGCTTGTATGATAACATGTCTTAAGTTTATGCTAGCCATAAACTAAACTTAACATCTTTCATATTAGAACAAGCTAAGAATGGATATTTGATACAACAAGTTTAATGAGTTTTAAACGGTAACGTATTCACCCCCCCCCCCCCCTCTACGTTTTCACAGGTACGGTTTGAGTCAATTTTCCAGGTACCGAACACTTTACCTCCTCACCGTAGTGTTGATCATCATATCTATTTGTATCATAATACAAAATCTGTGAATGTTCGACCCTATCGTTATCCACACTATCAAAAAGGCGAGATGGAAAAATTGGTTAGTGAGATGTTAAGCCAAGGAATCATTCATTTGAGCCATAGCCCTTTTTCATCGCCGGTGTTGTTGGTGAAAAAGAAAGATGGGAGCTATCATTTTTGTGTGGATTATCGGGCGTTAAACGAAGTCACGGTTAAAGATAAGTTTCCAATTCCAACAGCGGATGAGATGTTTGACGAGTTAGGGGGTGTTGTGATCTTTACCAAACTAGATTTACGGGCAGGATACCACCAAATTCGAGTGCATGATCGAGACGTTTACAAAACCGCCTTTAGAACGCATAATGGACATTATGAATTTATGGTAATGCCGTTTGGACTTACAAACGCGCCATCCACTTTTCAAGCGACTATGAATCGGTTATTTTCTCCTTACTTCCGCAAGTTTGTTATTGTTTTTTTTGACGATATATTGATTTATAGTCATTCTTTCGCGGTGCACCTGGAACATCTTTAATGTGCATTTCAATGTTTACAAGATCACCAGTTTTATGTTAAAAAAACTAAGTGTGTGTTTGGAGCCGAATCATTGGAATATTTGGGGCATGTGATTTCAGGTCGAGGGATTGAAGTGGACCCGAAGAAAGTATCGGCGGTTATGGATTGGCCCGTTCCTACGTCGCAGCGACAGGTACGGGGTTTCCTCGGGCTCGCAGGGCACTATAGACGGTTTATCCAAGATTATGCTACAGTGTCCGCGACTTTATCTGATCTTCTTCAGAAGAATGGTTTTAAATGGGGAAAATTGGAACTCAAGGCATTCAATGAACTCAAAAGTAAGTTAACTCATGCTCAAATATTGGGACTACCAGACTTCGATGAAACGTTTGTGATTGAGGCCGATGCCTCTGATGTGGGGATTGGCGCTGTTTTATTCCAAAAGAGTCAACCACTTGGTTATTTTAGTCGGAAATTGGGTCCGCGTATGAGAACTGCTGCAACTTATCAAAAGGAACTTTTTGCTATTGTTGAAGCCATTTATAAGTGGCGCCAGTATTTGGTAGGGCGATGGTTTACCATTCGTACCGATCATAGGAGTATCAAGGAGCTTATGCAACAAGTGATACAAACACCCCTCCAACAAAAATATGTAAGGAAACTCTTGGGCTTTGATTTCAATATTGAGTACAAGCCGGGTGTGAGTAATTGAGTAGCTGATGCACTATCTAGGGTGTTCGAAGTAGACGAAGATGAGAGTGTTACAACTGCCTTTATGGCTCTAAGTCAACCGAGGATTGGATTGCTTAATGACTTGCGACGGGAGACTGAAACGTTGGAGGAATTAATACAGCTTCACCAAAGGCTAGATGGGGGTGAACAAATAGAAGGGTTTCGACGGGAACAGAGATTGATCATTTTCAATGACCGGTACTATGTTGGTGTAGAATCTGAACTTACGAATTTTTTATTATCTGAGTTTCATGACACAGCGATTGCAGGTCATAGCGGTGTTAAGAAGATGTTAGTTGGATTGTCTGTGGTGTTTTACTGGAAGGGAATGCGAAAGTCGGTGGAGACTTTTATCAGTAAGTGCCTAATATGTCAGCAGACTAAGTATCCCACGCAAGTGCCAGGAGGGTTGCTTCAACCCTTGTTGACGCCTTCTCAAGTGTGGGAGGATGTTACAATGGGTTTTATCACCGGATTACCAGTCTCTAAGGGGTTGTCAGTAATTATGGTAGTGATGGACCGGTTTTCTAAGCATGCGCATTTTAGAGTGTTACCTACTAGTTTTAATGCACCTAAAGTGGCCGAGGTTTTTATTGACATGGTGGTTAAGCATCATGGGATTCCTAAAACAATTGTGTCCGACCGTGATCCTATATTTGTTAGCAAGTTTTGGAAGCAGTTGTTCGAGTCTAGTGGGACGAAATTGAAGCATAGTACAACATATCACCCTCGGACGGATGGCCAAACTGAAGTGGTTAATCGTGGACTTGAGCAATATTTACGAGCAATGGTGTCTGAGCGACCTCATCATTGGGTACGATTGTTGCCATGGGCCGAATATAGTTACAATACAAGTTTTCATAGTAGCATAAAGATGACACCGTATCAAGCGGTATATGGGCGGGTACCACCTTCAATCATTCCGTATACGCTCGGATCGTCAAAGATAGCTGCTATAGAGGACCTATTGCTGGAACGTGATGCCTTACTGTGGCAACTCAAGCAAAATCTATTGGACGCTAGGCATCGTATGGAGATGCAAGCTAACCGAAAGCGTCGAGATGTTGAATTACGAGTAGGGGACAGGGTGTTGGTTAAACTACAGCCGTATCGACAGATGTCATTAGCTAGATGGACCAGTTAAGTTATACATGGGGCTTGATCGGAAAATATCCAATTATGTTGGACTCGGAGAATAAAAAAAAACCAAAATATCATACTATTTCGGTTTAGTTTCAGTTTTAGAGAAAGAAAAAATAATAATAAAAAAAATAAAAAACCCACCAAGTCAATCATGCTCACCCCTAACAAAAAGATGTACACCCAAAAGTCAACTTATCAAGAAGAGCAAAACATGACAAACCTTGTTTTGGTAAAGAAGTTGTCTAAAAAATTGGCATGATCAAAATATGTAATGTCGCATTATTCTCACAACGAGGTGGTTGATCAAGACTAGATCGTGAATATGGTTCAAGACTTAAAGTAAGGGTGTAAAAACGTAGAATATAGTTCTTTGTCTAGACTCAATGTAACACACGTACAGGGTCGTCCCATTGATTTGTGTGGCCCGGTGCCAAACTATGAATGCGGCCTTGTAAATCACGAAAAACTTAATTATTATTGAAAATTCAAAACATAATATACTTAGACATAAATATTGAATGCCAATGGACTCCTTTTTATTTGGCGCGTCAGGAGCACAAATCTTTTACATAATAAGATTATGCACCGGATAAAGCTTACACGATTAAAACATAAGGACAGTAATTTAAAATTTGTCATTTTGAGAGTTTTTAAGTAAAAACATTTTCTCTTTATATATAGTAGAAGGAGATGATTTAACGTAAAAGTAAAAAAATAAAAAAAAATAACTAACTTGTTATTTTTTATTTTGTTGTGTAGTTATATTTATTTTTTCTCATTGTATACATCATATTTTTAAATTTTGTCTATTGTGTGTTTCTTTTGCCCATTTCATCCCTTACAGTTAATATGGGTGTTGATAAATACAATGGTAAAATGGTCACAAAATAAATATAATATACGACATTTTAAAGTATAACGTATACAATAAAAAAATAAAAATAATTACACAATAAACTAAAAAGTGACAAGTTAGTTACATTTACGTGCTCTTTACTCGTTGATTTAAAAGGCGTTTGTCTTAGCTTATGTAGCGGGCTTATGAGTATATAAGCCCACTGATCAACTTGATATGCTCGTAAGCTGTAAAAAGTATTACTTGTCACTTTGTAAGCTCTACTAGAATTTCCTTTAATATTAAATCACCTATCTTTTTTATATAGATTTCATTTTATCTCTATTTATCCTACAAACATATCAAGAAAAATAAATAAGGACCGGTCCTTAGATTTATTTGTGACCTTTGAGGAGCCGTATGAGGTGAAAATCTCATGTACGGTTCTGCAATAGGGCTGGGAACAGTGATGTTATCATCCACTATGATTATCTAACAGTTCAAGTACCGTTTATATAGTGGAAGCGCAATCAAAATATGGTTTTTGGGGATGGAATTTGTGGCGTCAACCTATTTTTGGAGGTGATTTGTACACCATTTTTTTTTTGCCATACACCACTAAATTATGCATAGCAGTATTGTACTGTGTGCATCACTGGTGTGATTTAGTGGTGTATAGCCTAAAAAAAATAGTGCACAAATCATCTCCCTTTTTATAACCCAAACAAAATACACAATCAATATGCAACTTAAATGCGTATATTAAGTTTATTATATTACTATCTATAGTACGGAGTATATGTTTGGTTAGATGTCCATTTACAAACTACAATCATGTATAGAATAAAAACTTAAATCAATAGTCCATTAATGTATTGACAAAAAGATCACTAATAAAATGCAACCCCAATGCATTTAACTAGTTCAAATAATTCATGTCTATAGGTTATTTTGTCTACATATCTTCACCCCATCACACCATAATAAGAAGCAGATTATGAAGTCGAAGAACAAGGTTTTCAGTCTATCCGACGTCTCTCTACACAACAATAGCAAAGATTGTTGGGTCGTTATTAACGCAAGGGTAAGAAATTATCAAACTTGACTCAATACCTTTGATCACATAGTTTCAACTTTCAATGTTCATTTAAGTGATCACGTACTTGTATGATCGCGTGGACTAATAAAATGTAGGTGTACGATGTTACAAACTTCTTGAACGATCATCCTGGTGGAGATACCGTGTTATTGGATGTAGCAGGTACTATTACATAAACTAGTCAATCAAACAGGTTGCGTATTGGATTTACTTATTCACATGAAGCATGTGTCATCTTGTTGTCTTAGGTAAGGATGCAAGCGAAGAGTTTGAGGAAGTAGGACATGGAAGTGCTGCGAGACTCATGTTGGACGAATATTATGTTGGAGAAGTCGATCATATTTCCACAACCCCTAAAGCAGGATCTTACCACAAGCAAGAGACTATCATACAAGAAGTTAAACTAGGAGGATCAAGTTTTAAGATAAAGTCGTTTGGGCTCATTTTCCCCTTAGCAATCTTTGGAGTTGCTATAGGCTTTATGTTGTACAAGTGATGTAAAAATAGCCAAATACGTGCTTTTAATCATAAAGAACAATCATTGCGCGTGTACTTAGAAGCCAAATTAACCGTGCGTGTAACTAACTTCAAAAACGTTTAGCTGAAAGGATAACCATCCGGGCGGGCATCACACAGGATCTATTTTGGACCCGATGCGACTTTTCCCCAAAAATCGCACTTTGAATAATTAAGGTTCAACTGTGTAACTAACTAAAATGATATTCAACCACTATGGAAGGGTCAAAGTTGCACACAAATTGTCTCATACATGTATATATGTGTTGTGACTAGCTAGTAACTTGAAGAAAATAGCAAGAGCACTACATTGTGTTAATCAATATATAACCTTATTATGTAAATGATATGGTGAGTTGATAGGAATAATGTCAAAACTAAACCACTAGTGGGAGGCAAAAGATCATGGTTTAGTCTTTCCACTAGTGTCTAAAATGGAGTGAAGTGCACAATCTATCTATTCATGTCTAAAGGGTTTTCAAACTCAAATGAAAATGACTATCAAAGTGTTGTGCTTCCAAAATTAATCTTTTTATGGCATATATAATTAGCTTTCTTTCGCAGGACCTCGAATAACAAATGATTCCAAGACATGAATTAATAATTTTCTGGTACCGTTCGTACTAGCATACATGTTTATATACGTCCATTATCACTTTGTCATAAAAGATGCATACAAACATGCACAAAAATACCAAAAAGATACTGCACACGACGACATTCACCCCAAACCGCGAAAGACAAAGGATTCCTAGACAAAATTAACATCTTTACACATAGTTTCTTTGTATGTATTATCTCATTATTCAACTTTTTGCATCATATTATTGCTTAAAAAGAACAAAAGAATGCATAGAGGGAAAGATGCAAGTAATAAGCAAACAAACATGCAAGTGCAACTGGTGGATAAGCTTCAGAAGATAAAATGAAATAAATTTAAAAGTACAATGCTGACACAATAATAGAGAAGACAAGATTCTTCTTCCCAACTCTATTCCACCAAGAAAATTAACCCCACCACCATACTATCACCAACCATTTTTTTCACAAACTGCTAAAAAGACTTGGTAGGTCACATATAACATTATAACCACATACATTGTAGAAATTGACACCATTAATGCATTTTCATGCAATACATTTTTGAGTTAGGATTATCTAATGTTCAAAATGAACATGATAAGACTTATCATGAGGTTATTGTGAGAGGAAAACAACAAATAGTTTATTATTGTGAGAACTTTGTTTTATTTTAAATTAAATCTCCACTCACAAGAACCTGATGAGTCATGTTCATTTTGAACATTAAATTATCTTATTAACTTTATATTTTTAACGAAAAATGACTTAAATCGAGACAATCATGTTTTTCTCTAATCGGGAGGACAAACAATACGACAAGGTAACATTATCGTGCATGACATGATTTAAGTCTAGAAATGCATGAATCCATACTTGAAACATAAAGATTCCATATGTTTTGTAAGGACATAGTAATAAAGTGAGAAGAAAGAAAAGGGTCACATAAAACACTGTTGGAAATGGCTCCATCAACCATCCTATCCATTTTTGAAACATCAAGATTCATTGTGTTTTGTATGCACATGATTTCAAGGATAAGCATAAGTGTTGAATAAGTTAAATTATGTCTTCTTAAAAGAATAAGTACAAGGTAAACAAGTAAACAATCCTAAAACACCCTTAAGGGGGACCAAAGATTCAAATGCACCACAACAAGATAAAAGATAGAAAAAAAGGATCAATTTATATCAGGGAAAGGGATCTTTAAAGTTACCATAAGTACAAAATATAGACAATTTGTACCACTGGGACTAAAAAATTTACCTAAAGTCATTGGATCCCCTTTAAAAAAAGACTACCATCATTATCATCATCATCATTTCTCCTTCTTACTTAGTAGATGATCTGTCAATGTTAGAAGCTCCTTTTTTTCTTAAGCTACAGATCTTCTAGTCTACATTCTGCACTCGGGTTTACGATGGGTCCTGCTTCATTCTTTACAAGAGAAACAAGAATGACGGGAGTTCAAGAAATACTCTACCGTCACCCACAAGATAGAATTAAAATAAATCTATTCCTACCCATATCTTCAACTATGCTAAATATCGAGTCTAGAAACCGAAAAACAAAATAAAAACAAAGCAAGACCTGATCCACTGTTAATTAATTATTTTCGGTAGCATCCAGTTTCACCCATTCATAACGCCCAGGAAGGGGCTTATCGTTTACCGGATCAAAATTGTACCTACAAAGCAATGGCAAATAAAATTAATAAACAATTATTGGTATTATATAATCTTTGTGTGAGGTAGACATATACTTTTCCATAAATAGTCGTCGTTGCTCCTTTTCTGGCCCGGTGAGGAATTCTTCCATTTCACTAGCTAACGGGACGATTCTTGGTAATGTATTATTCTGTACGCTGTACATATGAGCAGTTGATCTCTTTGGCTTTGTAGACGAGCCTGGAGTCCTGAGGACATCTGGATTCCTAATCAAACTGCACGGTGTGGTCTCTCGGGTAGTCCTGTCACAAGAAATATGCAGACATGTCCCATGAGCAGTCTTTATTAATTAGGACAGATAAAACCGGCCACATGCACCAAAATTTAGATTTTAGTAAATTTAAGGCCAGCATGACAAGATGTGACGATTTCATCTATCAGAAACCACATTGCGAGAAAAACTATAAAAAATTGAACTAATCCAAACAAGACCCTCAGTGCATTTAAAGACAAAAATTGGATTTAACTTGTAATGATAAGCTCATACAAAACAAGAATAGCTCATGCACGTAATAGCAAAACCGGAGCAACACAACTAGTTGGTGAAATGTAATTTTCTTTGAAGACAAACAAGTATCACAAGAAAGGAATATAATTCTCAAACATTACAATTTCCAAAGAGATTTTTGTAAACATTACAAAATCCATTGTAATGAATTCACTACAAGACCAACATGACCTTCTGTAAAGTACCATCATCTATCCCCGGTGGATCCGGGAGAGGTCTAATGATTTGAGCACTTAAACTAAAAACAATAAAGAACCAAAAAGCATACTATTTTCATATTTTATTAATCAAAAAACACCTTATGAACGTATATAATATTGCCAACAACCGATGATTCCATAGATGTTAAACTTATTTTATGGAAAAAGACACCAAAGAATAGAACAAACGAGTAGAACAACACCTTGATGAACTAAAACTAATTATATAATGGGGTTAGAACATTCACATAAGTTCTTAAAGTAAGCCAAATAGTAACTTTCATATACACCAAACAAACTCGGAAAATAAACTAAATAGACAAATTAGAATGTTCACGGTTTATATACACAAATCAAGATCAACTTTTAATTATTCATTCAATCTTAACACCATCTAGAATAAAAAAATTATTAAACGACCCATAAAAAAACTTAAACATAAGGCCTATAACGATATAACTAGCAAATAAGTAGGCAAGATTCACGCAAACATATTACTCGACACTAACTACAAAGATCATGAAAGATGTCAAGATAACAAGAAAAAACACATACTTAAAACTGATTATCAGCGATGTGAAAACGCGATAATGAGATAATGAGTAAGCAAAAGCATTCCCAATTGAGAAACTATTGAAACTTGTACCAACAACTAACATGAACCCTAGATTCTAGGTGAGTATGTGACTGTGTTCTGTATACTAAATAATGAAACAATGATGAACTCAGAAAACAGAGTTGATGTACCAAAAAAACACACTTTTTTCCAAACATGGTGAAAAATAATAAAGAAAAAATTATTATTTTTGATAACTTCACTTTCTTTTCCTTAAACAGAATCTGTAAGTAACAGAGAATGACAGGAAACTGAAAAAGTAAATCACTTTTCATAGTTCTATCATTTTACTAAATAGACATAAGTTACAAATCCCCCCATCATGTATTTACTTCAAATTTCATGATTTAAACACATTTTTTTTTAATCAAATTAAGCTAAAAATGTCAACTTTTTAGCTTTTTAACCAAAGTTAGCATGATTAAGAACAAAAAATTAACCCATAACCATAATTCATTTTAAATTTTAAACTTGATTAAGAAAAAAACTTAAATTTAAATCATGGATAATGAATTTAATTATAAAATAACTACTAGAATTTTACAAAATTCCCACCTAAAGTTAATAAGTTATCATCTTTTTTACCAAGATAAGCTCAAAGTTTTAAATTTATTCTGTTTTTTTTTTCTTTAAAAAGATCATACTTTTAAGCTAAAAATAGCATAATTAAGAAATGGGAAGTTCATAAGAAATTAAAAATCAAAGCATTTATCATGAAAACAAAAACCCTTATAACAAAGTGAATAAAAATCAAAACTTTTCACAAAAATGTACAGTACTTAAAAATAAAAAGATCATAGCTTTTGATCATGGAAATAAAAACCCTTTTCACAAAGAACCCTAATTTATGAAAATTTTATATTATATCAAGTAAATAAAAATCAAAACTTAAAAAAAAAAAAAAAAAAAAAAAAAAAAAAGAAAAAAAAAAAAAAAAGGCCAACTTCCTGAATTTCAATTCTTTTAAAAAAAAATAGACCTGCATTTATTGATTTTCTTGTAAAAAAAAAACTTTTATTATTCAAATTAAACAAACTTAAATTCCAATCATTTTATAAAAAAACAAAAAAATAAAATAAAAAATACCAACCTTCCTGTTGCTTCAGTTCCAACTTCATTCTCCCCAGTTGACCCTCCATCATCTTTTTTAGCGACCAATTTCACATCTTTATTTTCATCATTAGCAACCACTTTCTTCTTAACAAGCCTCCTACTCCTCAGCTGCAAAAACCCACAACCGCCGTCACCAGAAACATCCGCACCGTTTTTCAAAGCTAGGGTTTTAGCACGAGTTAAAACACCGCTTAGCGACGGAAAAACTTCAATTAGCGACACTTCTGCTGTCGCTGTTTTTGGTTTGCGACGACGCATGTATTTGCCCATTTTTTTTAAATAATTTTTTTGTTTGGTGAAAAGTTGGTGTCAAAATAGGAGAGCCGTTTGGTGTGTGTGTGTTTTTAAAGGGTTTAAGACTTTAAGTTATTTATGGGGGAGATATTTAAATATCTTTTTTATTGATAAGTTTTACTTATTTTGAGAAATTTTAAATATTTTGTAATTTTCAAAATTCTAAATGTCATAAATGATGCTTAGGAAGATATATTTGTTTCGTTTAAACATTCTTTTATTTATCGTTTGACACATGTCAATCATTTATTGGTAATAAACAAGCCGGTAAATAGTTACATAAGACCACTTTTAAATGCTCGTCGCTTTGGCCAATCGACGAGAGTCACTTAAGTGACATCAATGATATGGGCGTGTCACTTAAGTGTCGGTTGGAGTTGCTTCTGGTTGACAACGAGCAAGGGATGAAGTGGTGTGGCCCCATTTATTTTTTGTGTGAGTGTTTCGTGTGCGTGTGTGTATTTTGTGAGCTATATTTGTGTAGTGATACAGAAAAAGGTGGTGGTGGGGTGTCTGTCAGTACTATGCGTTGGTTTGAAAAGTGATGATGTAGCGCTGAGGTGATACAACTGATACACGAACTGACGCGTCGCGGTTAAAAATGATCTAAGATATTGGAAGATAAGCAAAATGATATTTAGCGAGATACAGTATGTCATTTCTGATGAATATAAACACCATTCAAATATCTTGTTTTATTGATATGGTTGGTTTCGAGATAATTTTAAATTTCTTTGAGATTTTTGTTTTTTTGGATGAGTAGTATTAATCTAAGAAATGAATTTGATTCATTTATTTGGAACATATTTATTTATTTTTTTGCTAATATTTTAGTTTGATTTTGTTTGTTGGGATGAATCTTTTTGACTTATCTTGAAAGGCGTTTGAAAAATGTTATGTAAGCATAATTAATGTACTTAATAAATTTTATTCAAAGCGTTATCTTTATATTGTGTATAAGTAAGTGTTTAATAAATTTGTCCATTAACTATTGTGACTTGAAATGAATGAAATTGATGGTTTTGATGCTTTTAAGTTTTAACATTATATTTAATGGCATTTGATGCATTTATTATATTTGACTAGCAGGGTATCTGCGCGTTGTGGCGGCGGGTACTCTGAAATAAAATGTTCTGATGAGCTATGTTTTTTAAATGAGTGTTGATATATAGACCTAAAACATAGACCTACTAATAGACTTAATCCATACAATTCATGACAAGTGTACATACACTTATTCTCTCTCATCATTTTTTACCAATAAATTTTCATTTGAATCAATCATATTTTTAGGTCTAACTTTAGGTTCTGGTTTTAGGCATACAATTCATTTTCCTTTTTAAATTATTACATTTTCTTGTGATAATCACTTTACGAATGTCAAGAATTTCATGTCGCATTTTTCAACTCTTTAGCTATTAACAATGTTTTCCAATATAAAATTATGATAATAAATATTCTGATGAGAAATGTTTTTTTTTTTTTTTTTGTTCAAAATGACTACTTGATTTACATAAAGTTAAGCGTTATGGATAGGGGTGTTCAATTATTTGTGAAAACAGCAAACCGAGCCGACCTACTGGGTACTTGTGTAACAAAATTTTTAGGCAAACAAATGGATTTCGATTATACGTTATTCATGATGATAACCTTATCGACGGTATTGCGTGTTTGTGATGATAACCTTATCGATATTTCATCTATGTATCTTTTTACTAAAGCAAAAGGTCTAAATTAATAATAAAGTAACTTGATAGCAGTTTCATTTTTACACGAATGTTAGTTTCACAAACATATATTTTTCATAATGTGAACTCACCATTTAATTTTACAAAATATGATATCTTGACCCATAATTTTCATATGTGAGGCCCACACTAAAATTCTACTGTATCAAAAGAAAAAAATGATACCCGATCCACTTATCCAAAACACTTAACCTAAATCTAAATCACCCACCCATATTTCTCAACTAAAAACCCTAATCACTCTCTTTGCACACACATGCAACCACAAACTCTCTTAAACAAAAAAATTTGTCCATCTTTTTTTCCCCTTTGACCTTAACCGAATACCAAATAAATGAATAATAAATCTCCTTTAGTTACTTTTTTAAAAAGTAACCAAAGCACAGACAATACCTTTGAATCTTTCTGTTAACTTTGCGGCTTCAAGATCTTGTAACAAGGGTCTCGGGTAGGTACTTGTTATATTTGTTTTTCTTTTAACCGAAATAAAGTAAGAATGAAACTGATTTGTTTTGTTCTTTCTTTTTAATTTTCGGATATTAAAAAAAGGAGTAAAGTTTCTTAAAGATTTTTTTTTTCTTTTTTTTTTGTGGTTTGTTATCTGATGGTGTTTTTTGTAAACAAGGAAAAATGGTGGATGATAATAAATGGTGGATGGTAATTTGAGGCCACTTGTGTTATCATTGTTTCGGTGGCCAATGATGTTTCTTTGAGGTCGATTTACGAATCAAATGGGTGTTTGAGGTCATTGATAACATGTTGTTTTGGTTTTCTTGATGCGTAAATGAAAACCGTTTTTTAGTTTGAGTTCTTCTTGTGGCATTGTAAATCAGCAAGTGTGTTTGATTATTTGTTAATAGATTTGATGCTGTAGTTGTATTATATTCCATTTTTTTTCTTTTAACTCGGATTTTATGGACTACTAAATCAAAGCTGCATCATAATTTTTTTTCTTTAATCCATAATATTTGTACATTGTGCTTTACATTTTGTATTAATTGGTGATGATGTGTATTAAATAATAGCATTAATGTTGTAAGTTTGAAAATTACACTATGCTTATTTTGTTGTACACTATGCATATTTTGTTGTAAGTCTGAAAATTGTATGCATTAAAGTGTTGTAAACAATGCTTAATTTCTTATAAGTCTGAAAATTTCGGAGAAATAATCATCCCTCTATTATATGTAGTATAGATAGTTGATACTACTAGTTCAAGACAAGAAAATTGAAAGCATACAAAGGTTCAAAAGAAACCATAGCCTTATTTCTACTTTGCCCTCTTCAAAGTTACCTATCAACCATCTGTTTGTAAAAACCATTTACTTAATAAGCATTGTGATTAACGATCAATTATTCACTTCATTATGTTACTTAATAGATGATTTAATGTAATTCAATCTTGTGTTAATAATTGCATTGTTGATGGAATCAAATAAACATGGTACTTGTAATTTTCACACCAATGATACAAAGCATTTGTTAGTTAAAATCTTGAAGCAATTAACTAGTTGTCTAGGAATAAGTAGATTATAATTGCTGAAATTATGTAAAGAAAACATTCTACAAAAACATTGTGATGAATTAGTGAGACTATATATGTTAAACTACTTTTTGGTCAAATGAAAAATGAAAGTACGTTTTTTAATAAGAGCATAGTCTCGAATATATTTAACAATTGTGTTTAACAAAACTATTTTATAGCGTAATTTGTTTTATCTATACTATATATAAGGAGTAAATACATTTGCTTAAAACTTAAAAACTCAAAAAAATAATAATAATAAAAACAAAGAAGGAAAAAAAAAAGAAATAAAGAAAAAAAAAAGAAGGAAAAAAAAGGAAAAAAAGTGGTAATGTTAATAGACTAAATTGAGATAATTCCATATTTACCAAATATAAATATCAAAATTTTATATTTACCATAAACACAAGTTTTTAGTGCATAAATACAATGCTTTTAAAACATGTGTTGAAAAATATGAAATTATGTTGTTTAAGTTTGGTATATATAGAATTGCCCCTAAGTTAACTATATTTATAAAAAAAATAATACAATATATTAAATATTTAAATACTTAATTAAAATATAAACCACTAATTTCTTTACTCTCACTTGCTACACATATATATACATGAAAAATTGCACACACAAATTAATACTATCATACGTTGTCGTCGCTATGCACGATTAATCGTCTAGTATTCCAAATACGTGTTGTGTAACTTAATATGTAGAAACACCTGACTTTTTTAGAATGAGAATTTTAAATATTCAAAATATCTACACCAGAAATTTATCTCATTTGTCCTAAGCATGACTTGAACTCACAACCATTTAGTTGAGAAGCTTCTCACACATCATAAAGTATCATTAAGACACCAACCTTTGATACACCTGACTTATGATCAAACCATAAAACATTATGTAATACGTCAAAATTAAAAAAAAATACATCAAAATTAAAAGAATCAGAACTACTTTGAATAATATTAGGGAACGATTATTTGTTAAAAGTTACTCTTTCATTTAAAAATATAGTCCGCTTTTATTATTTTTTGTTGTCTCAAAATTAATATTATTTTCAATTTCAACAAATTAAAATACTTTTAAATGGGTGATAATGAAATTTTATTAGTAAATATTGTAAGAGCACCAATTCTCTTAAACTTTGTAAAATATGAAACGGAGATAGTAGTACATAATCTTTTATATAATAAAAGAATTACATTATTTTGAAGTGATCTTGCAAAATCATTCTTAGTGAAAAAAATTGGACTAATAAGAGAGCTTGATATTGACATATAGTCGAAATCAAGCAATATGATTGGCCAAGAAAAGGTCAACATTGAATTGATTTTAGTCAAACCAACTTTAGTAAATTTAGTGAAGAATTTAGTTGAGAAAAAAAAAAACATAAAAATATAGGTGTCAAATTTATGCAAACAAAAAATTAGAAAAAAAAGAAAGAAAGAAAAAGAAGTAATTAATAAAAATTTAGTGGTTTAATTTTAAATATATTATATAGAGTTAAGTGTAAAATTATAAGTTTCCATGAATTTTATTAACTTTAAATAATAAATAAATAACCCCTTATACTTTATATCTCTAGACTTTATGATATGAACTTTGTTTACAATTAAATGAGTATTAGTACTAGTATTAGTTTGAGACTTTCATACATTAAACTTACAAAATTTTGTAAATATACAAAATAGTTTTAATATACGGTAAATATTTTTAAAATAAATATTAGTTTTAAACTTTCAACTATTAAAAAATATATATATATATATATATATATATATATATATATATATATATATACTAGACGAATACCCGTGCATAGCAACGGAATTTTCTAGCGGCAGATAGTTATAGTGATATTTTGGTCACACAAAACGTTACACAAAACACTTAACTAAAATATCATTATAACTATATGCCGCTAAAAAATCATTTTGCTATGCACGGTTACTGGTGATAAAAATAACTTAGTCATGAGGCTTGAGTAATTAATCACGAGCGTGTTTGCACGATTTGGTTGTTTTTCATTCTTTAATGTTGAAATGTGTTGCTAGTGATTAGTTTGGCAGTTTGTTTTTCTTAAGACATACTACAAGTCTACAACAATGTGGGTCTTATAAATGAGGTTTATTTGTTACGAGTTTCACAATTTTAGATAATAAAGATATCAAAAGAATAGAGTAACATTGCTGCTAAACAAATATAACTAAACATATTCGGACACGAAGTTAACATATATCTGAATAAAGACTTGAAAAGCTCTAAAAAACTCACACCGAACCTATTAAAAGCTCGAGCTCAACTCGTTATGTGTTTTGAATTGGTTTATTGGGCTTGGGCCGGAACTCGATAAAGCTTGAATGGTTTACAACCGTTACTGTTCATATCAAATGATATAATTGTATCCACCACCATTTGTAGTTATTTGATGAATGTAAAAACGTCAACTTGCCAAGGATAGCTACTTACTGAAAATTTAAAAATTATCTTTACAAGCATAGGGTCATAGCCTCACAGGTGTTTCCACAAACATTGAATTGAAGCCAACAACAGTAATTCGATAACGTACATGTCCAAACATGAATTTTTGATAACATTCGGCACATTTAATAAAATTACATTTAGTCCAAACATGAATCTTGAAATATTCTGGTAAAGATTGTGTGTTAGTTTAACTACTCTTGAAAATACTATTACACGAAGTATATAAGCTAGCCTTAAAAAAAGATTTACGGGTTTACATACATTTAAAGTACGCTTTGGTGACTTTTGACGAGCTTGAATCCTCTATGATTACTTACTGTATTTCACCCAAATCAACAAAGTTAGCACTAATGATTATAAAGTACAATATATCTTCCAAAAATCTTAATCATAGATAGCACTAATGAGCAAAAACAAAAACTTAACCACTCATATCTCTTCCTCTCAAACAATTTTCAAAAGATCAAAAGTTTATGAGACCATAGCAGATCTTGAGATCTTAAGATATAAACATCTCTTTACTGCTCACATATAATGCAAATGAACACATTAGCGACACCGCATAAACCACCAAATAACTAAATGACCTAAAAACCAACACAACAAACGTTGCAAAACAAAATGGCCTAAAAAATATAATGAACCTGAAATAAAGGAAACCAGATCCGAGACAAAAGAAACCAAAACCAAAATCAGTGTCACACACATAAACCAAAATAAACACAACATAACCCGAAACTAAAGAAATCAGATCCGGCTATGTCGCAAACATAAACCACACAAACCAAAACCACACAAACCAATCGGAAAACACCACTAAAACACCACCTAAACCACACAATAAAAATCAACGAAAGCACCTAAACTCAAACACTACCGGTTTTAGTAAGATCTAGTAGTGTTGGTGGCGGATTCTGTTGATGGTGGTGGCAATGTTTGTGGCGGCGGCGGATTCAGATGAGGGAGGTGGCAGTTGGTGGTTTGGAAGGGAGGTTTTTGTGTTTTGTAGAGAGAGAAATAGAGGGAGTTAGATAGTTGTGTTTGTGTTGTGTGTGTTGTGTTTCATAACATTCAAACTCATATAAAGTCAGTCGTGTCCGACTGTATTTCATAAGTTTCATAAAGTCAGCCATGAATGTGTAGCTGTGTTGCCAATAATGTGTACTTGTGTTGCCATGAATGTATAGTTTGTTGAAGTTGCCTAAATTAAGATGTGTTTGATTTCCTTTGTCCTGCAATGTTCCAGTAATACTTTTCTAACATTCCTTTGAAAATATGTGTTTGAAAATACTCTTTCCTTCTTTCCTAACATAGTTACAAAGGGCATAAGCATGTGGGAACGCCAAGTTTAATACTTTCCAGGAATAGAGGGAATGTAATGAATACTTTCCAAAGGGCCATTTCTTTCCAAACGCCCAGCTTGTTTCCAAATGGCAAGCTTTTGTCAATTCCGTAATATTTTTTCAGCTTTTTATTTTGAGACTTTCCTCACTTGCAATATTGTTTTCTTTAGCAACTTACAGGCATTCATTGCAATATAGTTTCCATTTGCAAAATACAGACATTCCATCTTTGACTCACGAATTTAGTTTTATAATTGCATTGACCAATTCAATTGTACAAGGGTAAAATGGGCATTGACTGAAATTTCAGTTTTCCACATTTCACTTTGACCATTGAGCCATTATAAGTAGTATATATATATATATATATATATATATATATATATATATATATATATATATATATATATATATATATATATATATATATACTACTTATAAAGAGAAAATGGTCAAAGTGGAAAAGTGAAAACTTAACTTTTGGTCAATCCCCATAATGCCCTTATTAATTAAGGAAACTTGAACAATCTAATTAATACTCTAATTAAAACACCCTATTACTTAAAAATACAATAATTTATTCACATTGTACAACCAATTAAAAAAACATATCTATCAAATTAAATACAACCAATTAAAACACAAACCGGTTTGACCCGGTAATTTGACCCGTTTTCGACCCAACCTAGCAAGTTGACCCGGTTTAAATCGACCAATTTTCGACCGGAACGGTTCAATCGGTTGAACCACCCGGGTCGAACCGGGTTTCAAAACATTATCCTTTACTTAAAAGTACAATAATTTATTCACATTGTACAACCAATTAAAAAACATATATACCAAATTAAATACAACCAATTAAAACACAAACCGGGTTGACCCGGGACGCTTCAAACCAGGCGGATTGACCCGGTTTAATTTGACCCGTTTTCGACCTAACCTAGCAAGTTGACCCGGTTTAAATCGACCTATTTTTCGACCGGAACGGTTCAACCGGTTGAACCACCCGGGTCGAACCGGGTTTCAAAACATTATTTTTCGTTTATAACCTATAAACTTTTTTTATCAATAAACTATACGTTAAATAAGAACTTATGCTATCATATTTAAAAGTTTAATCTAAATATTAAATACGGCTAAATTATTTAACGATAATATAAATATTAAATGGTAAGCACGAGTTACTGTGATTTGAAAATAAATATATATGATTGTACTTATAACAACGAGTCATATAATTATTATTTAGAGTTCATATACGGATATCTGCAAAAACATTTTTTAAAAACTTTACGGAGTATATTTTAACTTTATCGACACTTATTATTTGCTACTAAACTCGCACATTTTGTACAACATGATATCAATAGTTAAAGTTAAACAACAACATCAACCTCAATCTCAACATGTATGTCAGCTAAACAAAGTTAAATCTTTCATCCAATAAATTTTTTTACAAAATATTAATAGACATTAATACATAATGAAAACTTATGCATTTTATTAATTATACTTTTATCACAATTGTCACGGGTAAATTCTTATAGATCCATTTAGTAAAATAAAATTGATTTATGTGTAAATCTCGTACGTGAGCGGGACTCATAACTAGGTTTAGGGAAGTGATTTGCACACTCTCAATTTTTATTGAGATACTTCACATTATGCATTAGACGGTTGAACTTTAAGTATAATGTGCTTTAACTGCTTGTAGAATGAAGTAAAAAGAAGTAAAGTAACTCCCAATACCGTCTTCCACGGGTTATGGGTCCCAATACCGTCTTCCACGGTGTATGGGGAGGTTGATATGTAGACAGCCTTACCCCTACCTAAGGTAGAGAGGCTGCTTCCGGTTCTACCTAAGGTAGAAAAGGACCTCCAGCCTTTTGTAGGGATTGAGGATCGAACCCTTGACCTCTTGCTCGTAGAATGAAGTGTATCAATAAAAATATGAAGTGGTCACATAATTTTAACATGATTTTTCACTAAATGACAAAATTGCATTGGATACCATTGTACGAGGATTAAATAACAGGACATGATTTATTTTTATATTATACTGGTACTATTGAGGATGAGGATAATGAAATTGACTTTTAAGTCTTGACAATTTGTTTACAAGTTACGGAGAGGCAGAAAACCAAAAGGGGTCAATAAGTACTTTTGAAACTTAAGATTTAATATTTGGAAACATTGAATTTGTATAGGAAAGGGTAACATTGTAAAGTTGCTAAACCTTGGGATGCAAGCTACGTCGCTCTTATTCTAATATCAATATATATAGGGTACGTGACCCACTATTATGATCACGAAAACTAATCAAGAAAAACCTTAAGTTATTATTCTATAGAAAGCTGAGAATTATCGAGTTTTATCAACTATTTGATCATTAGATTCTTGTTTCGATAACGAATAACTCGAGAGAGCGAGAGAGATGGAGCCACTTGGAGATGATGAGCTTCTATCTATTTTCAACAAAATTCACGATGACAGTGACAGGATTGCATTCTATCAAGTTTCCAAGCAATTCTTGAAAGTTGCATGCATTCGTCTACAAGATTTTAACATTGAGTCTCCTAGTTTGCTGAAGTATATTCTACATGCATCCCCATATATGGTCAAATTTGAATGCAATAAACCACTACAGAACACCTACATGGAACTCGTAGCTCGGTCATGCCCTAATCTCCGGCACTTGAAGCTTGATTGTGATAAAGATTTTGACTTTGATTTTGATGATGATGGTTTATGTGCTGTGGCGAAAGCTTGTAGCCGTTTGCGTGATGTTGAATTAGATGGTAGGTTACATGTTGGGGACGTTGGAGTTGATTGCCTTGTAAGATCATGTAAAGACTTAGAAAGTTTGAGCTTGAGGAGATGTGCAAGAGTCACCGACGAGTCGCTAAAATCTATTGGAGAATCAAATAGCTTACAAAAGTTGAATTTGCGAGGTTGTTTAATTAGTGATATGGGTTTGGAGTATATGGCAAAAGGGGATTTGAAGAATAGTTTGATATCACTCTTTCTGGATGAATGTGATAAGATAAGTGATATTGGTATTTGTCACTTGAAACAAATGGTAAATCTAACTCGTTTGAGCTTGTATGACTGTGGGGTTAACATCACTGATTCTCGGATTTTGGCTCTGTCATCACAAATCCCAAATATTGAGTATTTGGACTTGTCTTGGTTGATCAACATAACGGATATTTCATTATCTCATATTGCTAGCAACTGTAAGAAACTGAAGGATATTTATTTGACGGGTTGTGAGGCTATTACTGGTAAAGGTGTACGTTGTTTTGCTCATCACCTGACACTGGAAAAACTTTGTATGTCCTCGTGTTACAATATTTTTTGGGAAGATGTGGAGTCAGTTGCTACGACTTGCAGAAATCTAACATATATTTTAGAATAAAGTTCCCCATGCCAAAAGGAGGTTGGCAAGACTTTTATATTCCGGGCAAACGGCTGCAAATATGGTGGGTTTATTGAATAGACAGACAATCAATCTTTATATCAACCTTTCGGACTTTATTTTTCAAGGCAAAGAAGCAATATTAGCATACTATGTCCTTAGCAATTTAGTTGGGATTTTATATGTTTTTTCTTTTGGTTTCTTGCATTTGTTTGACATTTGGCTACTTTCTTATCATAGATTATTACTGGTTTTCTATAAATATGAATTGAGAAACATATTATGTCTTCTTGGTTAAGGCTCCTCTCAACTCAAGTTAGTTAATGTTTAATACCATGATGCAAGTATGTTTTGGCTACTTAGCAGTTGTTTTATTTTTGAAACGGCTAGGCTACTTGTAATTGTTTACTATGGATTAATTTAGCTCTAAATATGTTCCTATTATATTATTCTAAATTTTAATACCACTTGTAAAACTACCATCTTTTATATAATAAAACAAAACCCCTATTTTGAGGTTTGTATATTTATATTCTTAAAGACGCATACAAGTTAAGCACAAAAATATGAGTGTTTGACTTGATTAGTTATATAAGTTTGTAAATTTGATTGAATTAGTTATTTATTTTCAGCATATTAGATAAACTTATACAATAAAGTAGGTTCGGTTCGGTTATTATGGTAGGTTTTTGGACGAAATACGAAATCGAACCAAACTTTTTGTTTTTTAAAGTAAAGAATTGAACCACCGGTTTTTAGTTTCGGCTGGTTATTTCGGTTCGGTTTTTATCGTTTTCGGTTTCTTTGCTCACCGCTAGTGTTATATGCTGACATGGAAGGACATGTGCTTTGCACGTGAGCAGTTCAAACAACGCCAAACGCGCAAAACCCTCAAACTAACTTTTCCGCCTATTTTCATTTGTCTACAAATAGTTGTAATTCCTCATTTATAATCTTTAGCTTTGATGTGTTTTATCTTTTCAGTTTGTAACAAACAATTCAATTCATAATTCCATGACCAATCCCTTTAATTAAACATTTCACTCCAATTTACATTCTTGTCTTGTGAATTCACTGGTTTGTTTGTGATTGACTACCAGTTTTAGAACTCTAGTTAAGCACGTTTCATTTGGTATCAAAGCATCATCTTGCTACCTTACTCCCATCAACGGCCAGATTCTATTAGAAACCGTTATTTCAGTTAGAATTTTGTTACACCACTAAAAGCTCTTGATCTTTGATCAACCACCATACGTACATAAATTCCGGTCATTCTAGACCATTTGTCCCGTCTCAAATACTTTCTTGATTCAAATTGATCTGTTTTCCAATCACAAATGCGTTAGTTAGGAATTGTATAGTGGATTCTGTGTTCTTGTGTAACTGAATAATCAAACAGTTATTTTCTTTCAAGATTTGGTGATTTTGTAATCAAGAAAGATGGTTAACAGAAGAAACAATACAATAGAGCCAAATGTTGATGATAATGTAAAGCAATGGGTCACTGATCATGTTCACACTATTGTTGCTGATTTGACTAAAAAATGGGAGTCTTTGACCAACATCATTAATGGTTTGGTGATACAATATCAGTATATGGTGACTGATGTTAGCATATTGAAGAATGGTGAGGTTACTAGTAGATTTAGTAGGTTGGGAAAGATGGAATTTCTAAATTTTTATGGCGATGATGTGAAAGGATGGCTATATAGAGGGTCAAACAATTCTTTACTATTGATGATGTGGTTGAGGAAGAAAAGGTCAAGATAGTTTCCATTCACATGTATGACAAAGCTTTAGCTTGATACTTGAAGTTTGTTAGAACACATGGGGAAGACGTAACATGGCCAGTGTATGAAGAAGCAGTTCTGAGAAAGTTTGGGGAGACTAATGAAGATCCGATGGTTGAGTTGAATAATTTGAGGTACAAAACCACAACAAAGAAGTATCAAAGTGAATTGAGGCATTGTTCCAAATCCATTCCATCGTATCATTGGATCAACAGTCGATTTCTAAAAATATCTTGGTTGTCATTGATAATCTTTTAGTTCTCTCTTTTAGTTTTCTAATACTACAAAATAGCCACAAATTCACATACTATACATAAATGTGGCGCCATCCGTGAAGACATGATACAAACAACCACAAATTCTCGCCTATTTTCACTAATTTTCTCACTTGAAAACACAATTTTTCCTTTCTAGTAAGTTTCGAACCATGCTGTCTCGTAAACAAACCTCACAACCTCTAGTTTTGGAAACAAAATCAACCACCTTGGACTAGTCAAAGTGGAAGATTCTATTCACCCTTGTAAGGGTAAAAAAAGCTAGAATACAACGTTCATCGGTCACCAAGGAACCCAACGAAAATATCACGAGGAGGGCACGCACAACGAGCGACCTTGTCACCTTACACGCATTGCTTTTTCCAGCAAAAACACACGGTTTCAAGAAGATCCACAAGTCTTCAGGTTAGCACGGTTGACTGGTTTGTTTGGCCAATTTACACAATCGAAAAGTTGGTGACCGATTAACGCCTAGGCTTGTATTCTATTTTTGAAACACTGATTAAAACACGCAACTTATGATCAAATCATAAAACATTTTGAATTACGTTCAAATTAGAATAATCATAACTATAATAATATTATGGAGCGGTTATTTGTTAAAAGTTACTAGTAGTAGATAACTAACTTGAAGCTCGATTGTTATGAAAAATTTGACTTGGATTTTGATGATGATGGTTTATGTGCTGTGGCAAAAGCTTGTAGCCGTTTGCGTGCTGTTGCATTAGATGGCAGGTTACATGTTGGCGACGTCGGAGTTGGTTGCCTTGTAAGATCATGTAAAGACTTAGAATCTTTGAGTTTGAGTAGATGTGCAAGAGTCACCGACGAGTCGCTAAAATCTATTAGAAAATCAAATCGTTTAGTATATTTATATTTGCGAGGTTGCCTAATCACTGATAAGGGTTTGGAGTATTTGACAAAAGGGGATTATTTGAAGAATAATTTGAAGAAACTTATTTTGGATGAATGTGATAGGATTAGTGATAATGGTATTTCTTATTTGAAACAAATGGCGAATCTAACTCATTTGAGCTTATCTAAGTGTGGAGTTAACATCACTGATTCTGGGATTTTTGCTCTATCACAAATCGCAAATATTGAGTCGTTGAATTTGTCTTGGTTAATCAACGTAACGGATATTTCATTGTCACATATTGCTAGCAATTGTGAGAAACTGGAGTATATGGATTTGAGGGGTTGTGACGCAATCACTCGTGAAGGTGTACGTTCTGTTTTTGCTCAGCACCCAAATTGTTATATTGCTCGCGTGTCATAATATTCCTTGTAAACATATAGAGATGGTTATTTTGGCTTGCAGAAGTCTATATACTATCCAACTCAGTAGGAGAAGTAAGCAGCCATGTTAGCATCCTGTCATTAGCATTAAAATTGAGATTTTATTAGGTTTTTTTCTTTAATCTGGTTTCTAGCATTCATTGACATTTGGTACTTTGGAATTGAAGTTTAGTACTTCTTAATATAAATGGGAAACTTGTTTTTGTGCTCAGGTGTGATTCCAATGTTGTTGGTAACACTTTTATACCATGATGCATATATATTGTGGCTTACGTTTATTAGCGATTGCTTTCGTTTGATATATGGACATATATATCTACTTAATTTCGAATTCGTCTGAAAGACCTTTGCGGTGACAACACCACGAACAAGCAAGTTTTTGTTTAGTTAAGCGAGTTAATTAAATGAGTAAACCAAAAATGCATTAGATACCATAGGCTGATAAGAGAATTGAACATCATTTTTTGTTTGTTTTCCAATCATGACATGAAACCATTGAGTATAATGAAATTGATCGACTTTTTGTCTTTTAGGGGATGTTTGTTTCGTCTCGTATAACTGGTTTATAACTTATTTGATTTTGATTTTATGTTTTATAAACTCACTTTTTATGGCTTGTTTTGAAATTTATCGGCTTATAAATGTTCATTATGACTTAACAAATTGTTGACAAATATATTACTGTACATATTGTTTCATTGTTGGTCAAATGTGTTCTTAATTAGCTTTCTTGATTTAGTTGTGGGTTTGGGCTTGGTTAACGCCATTAACTATCAATCATGAGCATAATGTATCAATAAATTTACCATAAAATGTTATTCATCACCAGCTATAGCTTGTCATTTGACCAGCTACATAAACTCAAGCAATAATTCATCATTGTTAAGTTTAAGTTCTGCATCAATTTACATTTTTACCTACTTTTTAGATATATTAAAAAAAAAAAAAAAAAAAAAAAAAAAAAACCAAGCAAGTCTACATTACTACATATATACTTCTTTCACCAAAAGGAACCAATTTTCTTCGTATTACCAAATTGAACCATAATGCATGTAAAGCCGGCGCATTTTAATACCCAAGTGCACTTGGTTTTTAAATTAATTAAATACTAGCATTAACTATTTACCTTATCTAGCTCCACATTAAATACTTACTTGCCCCTGTCTCATCTTTTTCTCTTTGACTGTAAGCACGCATCCATCGGCTAAGATCCACCACCGAAAGATCGATTTACTTACCTCAACGACATCCATTGGCCAAGATCCAAGATCACACACCATTTACAATATTTGCACCAAGTGATAAAGGTGCATCCATGCGCACACACAAAATTTTACAAGCTTGTGCATCCTGACGCACAACACTTATGCAGCAAGGCGCACACAATGTTTTGTTGATTTCATGTTAGGCGCACATTTGCTATGCATCAAGTGCACAAGATATTAGACATCAAGCGCACAAAGCAAATGCACCAGGATGCACACAATTTGTACTTGTTTTCAGTCATCGGATATGCCGTGTGTCATAAATCTCACAGATGCTTATTTTAGATCACGTTTTAAATTTATAAATGCTTGTCTACCTATGATCTACTTATGTACTAACGGACAGAGAACCCGATCGTGTGTAGTGTAGTATTCGGTATAGCCGAAGTCGTCCCAAGAGCTAGTGGTCGGTTTCTAATCCAAGTTTTAATTGTTACGAGATTGATTTGATTTAATTAACTAATTTTAAAGAAATAAATAATTGAAATGAAAATGTGTTGTATTAATCAAGAGAGAAAGATGTGTTAACCTTACTTCATCAGAAAAATGATATATGGGTCATTTTATATGATGGTTCTAATATCATTAGGTTTGATTTATAGTCAACACCTAACATATAATTCCTATGATCTCAACCACGTTGTTTACGGAAGTCGGGTATCTAGTTCATAGTTAGTAAAACCCCCCAACAATCTTAAAGACCTATCTAATGTCCACTATCCCACTTCTCGACATTTAAACCCACATTATGTGTGAACTAACAAGGGTTTACCTGCGCTTCTTAAGTACCCAATTAAGTTTAGGTGGTAATTTGAACAACTCCTATAGTCAAGATAGATGCCATCCTATCTCAAGTAACCTACTAGACTAGTGTTCAATTGTTCACACCTACTAACTAGCTAATAGGCTCTACACTAGCCTTAGTACTATCAAAACGTGGGGCTCAATCAATAGGCATATAAGATATCCATATAACATGCTAATAGATGAAGAAATAAAGGTCAATGCATAATAAATTCATAACTAGACTAACACTTAAACTGTTTTGTCTCTCATGTTGTAAAGTACAAAAAACACAATGAAAGTAATCCGGATAATTAAACATTGAGTTCGATACAAATACCTGATGAATTGCTAAATCTAATAATGAATTCAAGTGAATACTCTCTTGAAAAGTAGTTTAGAACTGCTGGAAATCGCTTTGAGTGGAACCCTAAACGTCCGTCAATTGTTGTGTGTAGTGGAGATCTCTAAAATGCATATTTAGGGCTTATATTTAAGGCTTGACACAACTACGACATTGCCATAAGTAATGGGTTACGCCGTAGTCTCCTTCATGCACATTTCATCTTTAGTTGTATAATTACGGCGTAACCATGAAGTGAAGGTTACGTCGTATTCGTCTCATTAATTATTGGTCCAAAAGCTGCATCATAACCTTATTTAAGTGGTTATGGTGCAACTATCATGTCAGCAAAATCTTAAGTCTCAATGAGTGTTTACAGCGTATCTTTGTCGTCTTGGTTACTCCATAACTTTTGATGAGTTGACTTGATCATGTTATGTAGCAATGAGGACTACGGCGTAAGTTGTACGACTCACTACGACATAGGTATTCTCTGATCCAGCTAGTTTTGCACATTTCTTTGAGTTTCCTTTTCAATTTCGCATCTTTCCGTTCTAATGCTCAAATATTACCTAAAACGAAATATGAAACTTTTAGAGCACATATTCGTATGAAAACATGATAATTAGAGCATCTACAAAGGAAATTGATACTAAAATATTCATGTTATTTGATGTTATCACTAACGGATACTATTCGAAAGTTCATTTTGATAAAGTGGATGTGCACAGTTCATTTTGGTAATCTAGTATCATAGTGTCTGTTGTGATAATGATTTTGATTATCCGAATATTTGAGGATAAAATAAGATGTTTTGTTACACCTGACTACCAAATACTTTTGGGGTGTTTTGTTGGGATAAATTCAAGATAATTGAAGGAAATTGAAATTAAATTTGTTTCAATTAACTTGTTTGGTTCAGAATAAATATGTGGGCCCAGGAAATTTATTTGCATGATTGAGGCTAAAAGTGGGCCATTTTAATTTCCTCTCACATGGAAAGAATTTACATTTGCTTAGAACTTTAAATAATGTCATTTATATATCTTGAACCAAACGCACCTTAGACCATCGATTGTTACTTGATTCTACTATCCACCATCCACCATCATTACAAACACCTTTCCCAAAGAAAATGAATTGTTGAGAACTTCCTCGCTCAATCAAAGCCGTCGGACATAAACCGAATTTTTAAAATGAAGCCTTAAAAAAAATTTATGGCACTAACATAAATACTTTCATATCCATGAAACTTTTTATAATTTCTTTAATGTAAATTTATCCTTTTAATAATGGTGAAATTAAAATAAAATAAAAACTAGTAAGTAGCTAGAACTATTTTTTTATTTTTACAAGATATCGACTATTAGAAGCATCAATTGGACCAAGGATCCAAACACTCCGGTTTCAATAAAATCGTTATTCCCAATAGAATAATCAAGAGAAAAACAAAATTTTAATTTCGTCTTCAAGATATCTTTCCTGGAAAGACTCATGTCAAAACAAAGTTTATTCTTGTACCGCCAAATAATCCAAGTCGTTTTATGATTTGCATCAAACAATTCTTTAGCCAATTAAGCTTTTATAGTCGATTTTTGTGTCTGCCCTTTAATAAAATTTTGAGGTCTCGTAACTATTAAGGCCTAAGGCCATTACTTTATTAATTTTATGGTTGAGATGGTCCTAGCTCAAATCACTTTTATAGTCGGTTTTTGTGTCTAGCCTTAGATAAAATATTGAGGCGTTATAACTTATAACTATTAAGGCTTAAAGCCATTATTTCACTGATCTTATTACATATAATGAGTTTCATTTTAGATACAAAAGAATTCTTGATGCGAAACAAAAAAGAAGAAAACTAGAAGGGTATATATCTTTTTTGAAAAATTAATTTACTAATGTATGGAAACATGAATAGAAAAAGGTAAGATTAAATTACACCGTTCGTCCCTGTGGTTTGCCCATAATAACAACGCAAGTCCCTCGGGTTTCATTTTTGCATCATGAGTCCTTATAATGAAGTTTGGTAACACCATCAGTCCCTATCACTAACGATCGTTAGCTTTCTCCGTTAACTCCCCACATGTGCCTTCCATGTGAGGGTATAATCATCCGTTTTTGCATGTTTTCGTCTGTTTTTACACGTTTTCGTCTGTATTTACATGGTTTCGTCGCTTTTTACATATTTTTGTTCGTTTTTACACGTTTTCGTTTATTTTTGAATGTTTCCATCCGTTTTTTTGACGTTTTCGTTCATTTTTAAACGTTTTCATCCATTTTTGCATATTTTCGTCCGTTTTTCTCTATTTTTGCATGTTTCTCTCTGCTTTTTCATGCTTTTGTTCGTTTTTACACGTTTTCGTTCGTTTTTGCATGTTTTCGATCACTTTTACATGTTTTCGTCTGTTTTTGCACGTTTTCGTCCGTTTTTTCATGTTTTCATCTGTTTTACACGTTTTGTCCGTTTCACACGTATTCATCTGTTTTTAAACGTTGTCGTCCGTTTTTGCATGTTTTCGCCTGTTTTTACACGTTTTCGTTCATATTTGCATGTTTTCGTCCGTTTTTGCGTGTTTAATCCGCTTTTGCATGTGTTCATCTATTTTTAAACATTTTCTTCTGTGTAAAAACAGATGAAAACGTGAAAAACAAACTGAATCGTGTAAAAATGGATGAAAACGTGTAAAATGGATGAATACGTGCAAAAAAGGACTAAAACGTGCATAAACGGACGGAAATGTGTATAAAACAGACGAAACGTGTCAAACCAGACGAAAACATGTAAAACCAAATGAAAACGTGAAAAAACAAAAGAAACGTGTAAAAACGGACACAAACGGACGAAAACGTGCAAAAACGGACGAAAATGTGTAAATTAGACGAAAACGTGCAAATAAAGGACGGAAACATGCAAAAACGGATGAAAACGTGCAAAAACGAACTGAAACGTGTAAAAAAGAACGAAATTATGCAAAAACGGATGAAAACATGCAAAAAAGGACGAAAACGTGCAAAAACGGACGAAAATGAGTAAAAATAGACAGAAAGTGTGAAACGAACTAAAACTTGTAAAATTGACGAAAACGTGTATAAACAGACGAAAACGTGCAAAAACGGGCGATTATACCCTCACATGGAAGGCACACGTGGGGAATTAACGGAGAAAGTTAACGATCGTTAGAGATAGGGACTAATGGTGATACCAAACTTCATTATAAGGACTCATGATGCAAAGATAAAAACCGAGGGACTTGCGGTGTTATTTTGGGCAAACCACAGGGACGAACGGTGTAATTTACTCAAAAGGTAATATTGTAAAAGTTGCTTGACTAAACTTGGATTGCAAGCTATATCGTGTGTTGTAATTCTAATATAAATACAGGATACTTGACCCACTATATCCGATCATGAAAACCAAGCAAGAAACCCTAGAAGCTGTTCTCGAAAGAAGCTGATCATCAGTAAGTGATAGTATAAGTATACTCAGTTGTATTAGTATTGCACATATTTTAACAATGTCTAATATTACTTGTAAAGCTTTGCGTTTAAACTTGTGATTAAGTTCCTTGATGAACTACTTATACTATAGCAAACAGCTAAATGTTTTTTACGTCAATCATTCTATCAAATCTCAGTACGTGTATAACGTTGTTCACGTGGCTCAAAAGTTTAAGCTTTTAATTAATTAGTCATTAAACAAAATAATATGATAATTACTTAATAGATTAACGATTTATACTAGGTGCAATTCGTTCTTTAATGTCATTAGGAATTAGTCCGAGTTTTATCAACCTTGTTTGTTGAATTAATACCAGATACCTCCTTGAGAGTAATGGAGTCACTTGGAGATGACGAGCTTCTATCAATATTCGAAAAAATTAACAAAATTCGTGACCGAAAGTCATTCTGTCGAGTTTCCAAGCAATTCTTGAGGGTTGCATGCATTCGCCTAAAATGGTTTCGCATTTTGTCTCCTCATTTGCTCAAGGATATTCTACATGCATCCCCAAATATGGTCAAATTTGTATGCAATAAACCACTATCGAACACCCACATGGAACTCGTAGCTCGATCATGCCCCAATCTTAAGGGGTTGTGGCTCACTTCCGAAGGTGACTTTCAGTTTGATTTTGATGATGATGGTTTGTGTGCTGTGGCAAAAGCTTGTAGCAGGTTGTCCGTTGTTAAATTAGATGGTAGGCTACATGTTGGCGACGTTGGAGTTGATTGCCTGGTAAGATCATGTAAAGACTTAAGTACTTTATATTTGAGTAGATGTGCAAGAGTCACCGACGAGTTGCTAAAATCTTTTAGAGAATCAAATAGCTTACAAAAGTTGTATTTGGAAGGTTGTTTAATTAGTGATATGGGTTTGGAGTACATGGCAAAAGGGGATTTGGAGAATAATTTGATGTCACTCTCTTTGGATGAATGTGATATTGGTATTTCTTACATGAAACAAATGGTTAATCTAACTCATTTGAGCTTGTCTAAGTGTGGGGTAAACATGACTGGTTCTGGGATTTTGACTCTATCACAAATCATCCCAAATATTGAGGTGTTGTGTTTGTCTTCGTTGATCAACATAACGGATATTTCAATATCTCAAATTGCTAGCAACTGTAAGAAACTGAAACATATTGATTTGACGGGTTGCCAAGATATTACTAGTACAGGTGTACGCTGTTTTGCACATCACCAAACACTGGCATCCCTTCTTATGTCGTCGTGTTACAAATTTTTTTGGGAAGATGTGGAGTCAGTTGCTTCGACTTGCAGAAATCTAATATATATTGAGCTCAGTAGGAGAATAAAGAGGCCCATGCCATACTTAGCTTTGCAAACGTTATTCATTCAGCACAAACGGATAACAATAAGGTTGCATTATTGAACAAATAGACAATCAATCTTTATATCAACATTTCCTGCTTTATTTTTCAAGGCAATGAAGCCATATTAGCATATTATGTCATTAGCATTTTAGATTTTTAGTTAGGATTCATATGTTTTTTTTTTTTTTTTTTTTTTTTTTTAATTTATTTATTTATTTATTTTTTCTTTTGGTTTCTTCCATTCAGAGGACATTTGGGCATTTTCTTATTATAGATATTACTTCTTCTTCTTCATTTTTTTTTTTTTTTTTTTTTTTTTTTTTTATTTTTTAAATATGAATTGAGAAACATATTATGTATGCTTGATGAATGCTCCTCTAAAGTTGGGTAAGGTCTAAAACCATGATGCAAATTATATGTTTTGGCTACTTATAACTGTTTAGTTAGTATAATTTTACTATATACTCCAACTATTTTCATATTATTTTATTCTAAACCGTAATACCACTTTTAAGATTACAGTAAAACCATAACTATAATAAAAACTTGAACACATTAAAAAGTTCACATAGCTAAAAGTCATATATAGCACATTTTAAGTTCGTTTGTTATGTTGTGGGGTTTGTGAGTTTGTCCTTAATTAGCATATATACGTTGCATCTTGGTCTCTTTGAAAACGCCGAAACCATATTATTCACCTTTTGGCGACATTAAATCTGAAATCTCGGGTGATTATTTATTGCTTCAGATCCACATTTACCGTATCGTATCATTGAATCATTAGTCATTGGTCTCCTCTGATTAGCGATACCGAATTTACTATATATCACATGTGATGGTACAAGTATATTAACATATAGTTAGAAGTTGAACGGGTTAAAAGGGTCGTACAGATCAAATTAGGTTAAAAGTCATACAAATTAAGCACGTTTTGGCTTTATGCAGATGTTCCGGAATTGCGTCATGGTTTGATCCAGAATTTAATTGTTTTATTGGTCTGTTCATCCGGACAAAGTACTTCATTCATGCCTTCATGGTGTCAGCTTGGTCTCTTTGGAAATGGCTTAGCCATATTGTTCACCCTCACGGAATCTGATAGCTCTTTGCTGAGATTATGTATTGTTCGTGTGCGCTCGTGAGACTGAATCCCTTTCTTGCTTATCTTTCGGTTCTGTTTTAGCTATGTTTGCATTGTTTATATTCTTTAGGCAATAAAAACATATCATGCTGATTTAACATATATAAGTCATTCGAAATAATATTATGTAATAGTGTCTTGGAAAAAGAAATCATAGTAAGTTTTGATTTAAAGTGTAACTTGTTGGGCCTAAGTGTGTTACTGATAAAAATAAATGGCAATGGGCCTAATAGATTACCAATATACTATGACTCAAAGTGAAATCTTTTATTGCCCGGATATAATAAAACCCTAGATGTTACTCAAGAAGAAAATGAGGTTTTGTCTATTGAGGTACTCCCTCCGTCCCAAAATTATAGTCCCCTTTTAACTTTTTCGGTCTTTATTTTTCAACTTTGACCTTAAATATTTTTGTTTATATTACATAATACTTTATGCAAAATATATGAATGAATTGAGTTCTAAATGTATTTTTCATTGGTATAATTTTCATCAACTATTGTATAACACAAACAAAAATATTTAAAGTCAAAGTTGAGAAATAAAGACCGAAAAAGTCAAAAGGGGACTATAATTTTAGGACGGATGTAGTATTGTAGTAATAATCAAATTACAGTAAATGATTCAAAGTATTTTCAGTGTTTAATTAGTATTGTATATATTTTAACAATGATTCTACTTGTAGAGCTTATCTGCGTTTAAAATGTATGTTATGTGGGTGATTATGGTTTACCACTTATAAGAAACTCAACGTATCAACTACGGCATATTAAGCTAATCACCCCCATTAAGCTAATCGAAACACCTTATAGTAGGATGATTTGCAACTTTAGGGTACGTAGTTTTATTAAGGATGAAAGAAGATATATATAGCTAGTCGGTGATTGAACCAAGTATACCGTCTAGTTAAGGACGTCTTGGCGGTCAATCTAACCTAATTGATTTTTTATTTTTTTTGCATATGTAGCATGTTTTATTGAAAAAGTTTGTGTACGACATTTTGACATATTTAATCAGTTCATAGGGAGTTGGTCTAGCTAATAAATAATGGATTTTTTTTTTTTTTTTTTTTTTTTTTTTTTTTTTTTTGAACTTATAAATAATGGATTTCTTTATTTTATTTACGGTGCAAATATTTCTTTAGTTTAATTTTATTATTTTGTTAAAGGATTTTCCCGGTAAAATATACTTATTACTTTAAAAACCAATTAAGTGTGATGGATTAGTGTGAATCCCACATCTCAGCCCAAACGGGCACACACAAAGCACCTACATAACATAAGAATGACATGTCATACTTATGCATTAAAAAAAAAAAAAAAAAAAAAAAAAAAAAAAAAAAAAAAAAAAAGTTCTATCTAGTTTGACCACAAAGATGAATATCATATGCATTAGAATACGCCATTTGAGCACTAGTCAAACCATACTCATCAAAGTCATCATCATCATAAGGATCATAGCTATCCTCTTTCCATTGCTCATATAAGCTCTTTGTATCGGTTCCAGTGCCACTTTTAGAACCATCAAATGCCATGTAACTAGGAGTTTCATTGTGAAGCTCCAAAGCGTAATCATCATCAATATCACTTTCAAATATTGAGCTTCTAATAACATCCTTATTCATCCATTTCTTATTGTTCGTTTTAAAAACATTATCTTCATTCGTAAGAGCATCAAATGAGTACTTTAAAGAGACAAGATTAACATCTTCCTTAAATGTGTTTTTACTAATTGCATGAGGCTTGCTAGATGAATCCATATTACCTATTTGTTTTGGTGCCAAAACCTCAGCCGAATCAGGCTCCTTGGAGCTACTTGGTTGTGATGTGGAAGCCACATCATCTCCCTTACTAGGTTTACTGACGGGATGGTAATAGAAGTTAGGCTTAGGTTTATTCGACTGGACCCGATCAATATGTTTAGCTTTAGACTGTTGCTTACCTTTCCCATTTTTACATGTAACCTCTACAAACCCATCATCCTTGACAAAATTCTACTCCACGACCCTAACCTTCTTGTGTCATCGATCATCAATCAGATCAAATATCTTACAAGTTTCACATCGAGGAGGTTGCCACTCATATTCAACGCCGATAGTTTACAAAGAATGTCCCGGCCCATTTTGAAATGGGATTGCCACGATAACATATTCCTCAAGAGCCCTAGTAGCCGAAACCTCAATAAGAGCCCATGCATACGAACTACGCCCCCAAGTATTAAGACACATAGAACTTGTTTAAGCATCGAGCATTACTCATCGACCAATTTGAGTAGTGATTAAACTAAGACCAACTTCTAAAAATGCAACAATATAGACATTGTGGAGGTTTACCCAAAGAGGAGCCGTTGTAATTTCATCATCTTTAAGTCTAGAATTGGGAGTCCAAATGTTTAAGATAATTGAAACCAAACGAATCAGCTATGAGCCATTTTCAAGAACTTGTTCCATACCCTCCTTAGTAGCAAACTGGAAGAAAAATAAACCATTTTCAACATAACTCGTTCAAGACCAAACTTCGCCAAGTGTTTTTAACATAATTCTCAATAATAAGAAAAGCAAGTCGTTTCCCAATAAAGTACCCATACAACGTATTACAAAATCGATCACGAACCTCATTAACAGCTTCCAAAGGGATAGACACATTTGCACCATCAACACTCTCCCCATTACACAATTCAGAATTTTGAATTATCTTTTTGAGAGTTTTTTTTTTTTTTTTTTTTTTTTTTTTTTTTTTTTTTTTTTTTTTTTTAACATGAAAGCATATGAAGTAGACTTAAAACCTTCATTACTTGAAATAGCTTGTGATCAATATCCACGCCCCCCACCAGATTCCTCACAACCTCATCAGTAGGTTTTTCGAGCACCGAATCTCCACTAAACTGCTCATAAGCTTGCTCATCCCCACATCAATATCAACAGGAGGAGAATAAAACACTACCTTCCTACGATTCTTCATATTAGTTTTATTCACATTAGAATTCTTCTAACTATCCTCCCCACCACCATTAACATTCCCCAAATTAGTACCCAAATTGTTCAAATCGGCATGCACAGCAGGATCAACCCATTACCCGAATTACCCACATTACCACTGTCACTTACATTACTAAATGTATTGACACCCTTTTTCTGGTTAACACCTCTCCCGCCCGAACTCAAAAACCCACGTTCCATACTACACTACATACAGACAACCATAGACACCCTTTTATCAAAGATCAGTAAAATAAAAACCCTAGAAAATTAGGGTTTAAGATCTATTATATCACAACAATCAACCTTGTTGGATTACCGCAGACATCCTAAAGATCAATAATTAAATAACTTGATGAGTCAAAAAAGCAAATCGAAACACTAAAAAATAATAATGATAGAAGCCCTAATCAAAGCATAAAACGGTACAGAATTGTTGATAATCTTGATTAGAATGTTAATTAGAATCAAGACAAACCAATTTGTAATCGATTTTGCTAGAATAAGGACAATCAAATAGTTAGAGGAGTTAGGGTTTCGGGTCGCCAATATCTCTAGAGGGGGTGGGAGTTTTTTTAATGTAATTTTCTTTTAATATTTCTTTTATTTCTTAAGGTAAATAATTAGTTTGAGTTTTATAAAGTCTGTTTGTTATCTTGATACCAGATAAGCTAGATAACCTGCTAAGAAATAATGGAGTCACTTCGAGATGACGAGCTTCTAACCATATTCGACAAAATTGACGATGTTCGTGACCGAATGTCATTCTATCAAGTTTCCAAGCAATTCTTGAGAGTTGCATGTACTGGCCTACGGGAGTTACACATCAAGTATCCAGATCTGCTTAAGGATGTTTTAACCATATCCCCAAATATGGTCAGATTTACATGTTTAAAATCACTACCAAACACCTCCATGGAACTCCTAGCTCGATCATGCCCTAATCTGGGACACTTGACGTTGATCTGTTATTCTAAAATAAGTGACTTCGACTTTGATGATGATGGTTTATGTGCAGTGGCGAAAGCTTGTAGCCATTTGTCCACTGTTGAATTTTATGGTAGGTTACATATTGGCGATGTTGGAGTTGATTGCCTTATAAGATCATGTAAAGACTTAAGAACTTTGAGCTTGAGGAGATGTGCAAGAGTCACCGACGAGTCACTAAAATTTATTGGAGAATTAAATAGCTTACAAAAGTTGGATTTGGGAGGTTGTTTAATTAGTGATATGGGTTTGGAGTATATGGCAAAAGGGGATTTGAAGAATAGTTTGATATCACTCTTTCTGGATGAATGTGATAAGATAAGTGACATTGGTATTTGTCACTTGAAACAAATGGTAAATCTAACTCGTTTGAGCTTGTATGACTGTGGGGTTAACATAATAACAGGTCAGCCAGTGTTGCCTAGGTAATTTACCGGGATATGCCTTCCTTGTTGGGTGGGGGGCTCGGTACCAAAAAGGTACACGGACTTGAGATGGTTCCGCCAAATACCATTTTTTTTTAATAACATCACTGATTCTGGTATTTTGGCTCTATCATCACAAATCCCAAATATTAAGTGGTTGAAGTTGCCTTGGTTGATCAACGTAACGGATATTTCATTATCTCAAATTGCTAGCAACTGTAAGAAACTGAAGTATATTAAATTGACGGGTTGTAAGGATATTACCGGTAAAGGTGTACGTTGTTTTGCTCATCACCCGACACTCATGTCTTGATATGTCCGAGTGTTATAATATTGTTTGGGAAGATGTGGAGTCAATTGCTTCGACTTGCAGAAATTTAAGAGAACTTGAGCTCAGTAGGAGAATGCAAACGCCCATGCGAAAAGATGGTTCGAGAAAGTTTTTTGTCCAGGGAAAACGGTTGAAAATATGGTGGTTTTATTGAACTAATTAAAAGGATAATCAATCTAATTTATATCAACCTTTCCAGCTTTATTTTTAAGGCAAAGAAGCAATATCAGCATTATGTCATTAGCATTTTAGTTGGGACTTTATATGTATTTTCTTTTGGTTTCTAGCATCTGTTTGACATTTGGCTACTTTCTTATCATAGATTATTACTGATTTTCTATAAATATGAATTGAAAAACATATTATGTCTTCTTGATTAAGGCTCCTCTCAAGTTGGTTAAGGCCTAACACCAACTTGTAAGATTACGGTAAAACCATAAATATAGTTAGAAGTAGAACGAGTTAAAAGTCATACACAGCAGATTTTGAGTCTGTTCTTAGGTGCGGTATGTTCTTTTATTTCACCTGTCTCTTTGAAAACCGCGTACCATATTGCTCACCTTATGGCATTGTCGAATCTCATATATCGGGAGATTATTTGTTGTTTCATTGATGATCTGTTAGTTAAAAAATAAATAAATAAATAAATTATCAAGTTGATTTTACATATTACATTCTAATCATGTAACTGTTAAATTCTAATATATTAATCCATAGATATCTGTGGACGTATGGTCCGGACTGGGCCAGGACCGGGTAGCCAGCGGCCCACTTTACGCACTTTGTGGACGTATGGTCCGGACTGGGCCAGGGATGGGCCAGGCCCGGGTAGCCAGCGGCCCACACTATGCCTAAACCCTAATCCATGCCTTATAAATATAGGGCTGGGGTTCCATTCACCACAGAATATAACAGGTTATCCTAAACCTAATAACTATTATATGCTCCACGCATCACATACTAACTTAACCGTCGGAGGTGGATCCCGGGGCTACGGCCTCGGGTCCACTCCTAACGGGTTCTCTTTGTTGTACAGGTCTACTTAGGGCTTATGAAGACGACTAACGGCCCAAGGAGAGTCGTTGAATAAGTCCGCGCCAGATTATGCATCAACAAGTTGGCGCCATCCGTGGGACATGGCTACGACAAGTGTCGTGCTCTCACATCACTAGAACGCGACCATCGTCGCATCAGTATAACTATGCGGTAACTTTAACGATATTACGCAATATTTTCTTTGGTCCATGCGTACTGTTTTCTTTACACTGCGCAAATCAAGAAAAACAAAAGAACCATGCGTACTGTTTACGTTTCTTTGGTCCAATCACGCCACAGTAACATTTGGATGGAATTTGTGTTGACTTTTTCATACGTAAAAAGTATTTATCATATTTTAATTTCATATATCTTTTATTCCGTATCTTCTAAATACGAAAAACAATATCCAATATTTAACAAAGATATTATCTCTTAATATTTGGTACGTATCTTTTAAAATCGACAAGATTTGATATCTTTTAAAGATTAAAAAGATTTTACATAAATCTTTAACCTTGATAAAACACGATTTTATCTATCGCTACGAGCGCATTAAATCCGCACGATCGGATCTATTTTATCTTTTAGCCGCGAAACAGCACAGTGGCGATAAATCTACCCGCGTTAGACCATGCGTTAGGAAATCTTCGCAGATTGGCGACACGATCGCACTGTCACGTACAGGCACCACGATGCTAGTCATTCGCCATGAGCGCTTTGTCACTGTTACATACATGCACTGGACGTAAGCCGTGGTCAACTGCGAATATCCACAAAACGTTAGAGTTTATGCGGTCACGATAAATCTATCTGCGTCTGGGCGTGCAACAGAAATTATTAGTCGCGGTCATGGTACATCCATCCGCGCCATTCTTTAAAAAATAAAATAAATAAATCGCCATGCGCGCACTATTTTTTATTATTAGCTACATGCTACTTTTCTTATGTAGTTTGTAAAACCTCACGTTAGGTGTAATTTACGCTACTACTTTTTTTTTATATATTAATCTTATATGCTATGTGCTATATATTGCTTCGCGCTAATATTTTACCTCATTAAGTTTTATATGTCGCGATTCGCGGCATATACTTTTAATGTTGGCATTAAGTGTTTTTCAGGATAAATTAAGTTTAATGCTCCTACACGAGTAGCACCATCAAACTTGGGGGGCTACCAGGGTATATAATACCACTGCGCGCGACAGCGTTACGCAGGTATATTTGGAAGCAGATCGTACGTAAGAGGTACTGCAGACCCGGTACAAAGACGGATTTAAATATTCGCACCATCTTGCCGCAGGGGAGACGTTCTCTGTCGGTTGTAAAGACGCGCAAACAGCGCGCACCTCTGCGCACTGCGCACATCTTTGTTGCGGACAACGCACATTCTTGTCGCGGACAACGCGCACTTCTGCCACAGAAGTACGTCTTCTGTCGCAACAATGTTGCATCGCTACTGGTATAAAAGGTACGCCCTTACCCAGGATACAACATGAGGAATCCACCTTCGCCACGGACACCTTCACCATTGTGAGACAATCACAATCGCAATCCCAGTGCGCACTTACGCATATGGACTGCGCAGTATGATCCGTCCCTTACGCGCATATAAACCCAGTGCGCACCGTCGCATTTGGTTGATTGTGCCTACGCGGCCATAAACAGAACTTAAGTTTAGCATAACATAGCCGTGCGCTATGTCATACTAAACTCGGGGGCTTGTGGACGTATGGTCCGGACTGGGCCAGGAATGGGCCAGGCCCGGGTAGCCAGCGGCCCACTTTACGCACTTTGTGGACGTATGGTCCGGACTGGGCCAGGGATGGGCCAGGCCCGGGTAGCCAGCGGCCCACACTATGCCTAAACCCTAATCCATGCCTTATAAATATAGGGCTGGGGTTCCATTCACCACAGAATATAACAGGTTATCCTAAACCTAATAACTATTATATGCTCCACGCATCACATACTAACTTAACCGTCGGAGGTGGATCCCGGGGCTACGGCCTCGGGTCCACTCCTAACGGGTTCTCTTTGTTGTACAGGTCTACTTAGGGCTTATGAAGACGACTAACGGCCCAAGGAGAGTCGTTGAATAAGTCCGCGCCAGATTATGCATCAACAATATCTAATCATACAATGAGTAATACTGTCACGAGTTTTACTAAAATCTATAGCTTCCTCACCTTAGCATTTCTCCTTCCCCTTTCCCATCATACTTATATTTTCACATAGCGTTTATATCTTTTTACATTAAATGACAAATGGTATCAATCAGTTATTATAGTTTTTAAAGAAAAATGTATGCCAAGACAACCGAAACGTGTTAAAAATGTGAATCTTAAGTTGATCAAGATATTAAACAAGTTGTTTTGTTAGTTTTTTAGCACACCCGATTACCAAATGTTTTCCGGTCATCGTCACTTGATCCCGCCGTCCATCGTCAATTCACTTGCGTTGTTAAAGTATATAAAATAATTTCTTAGACGTGATACCGAAAAATAAAAACTAGAAGGGCTTAAGTGCTTAACAAAAGTAATGGAACAATTTTAATATATGGAAAAATAAAAAAGAAACTTAAGATGCAAGTTATATATATTGGTCTAATTCTAAAACTAATATATATACGTGATCCTCTATGATCACCAAAACAAAGCAAATTAAAGGAACCCTAGAAGAAGCTGAGTTTTTGTCGTCTAGTAGGTAACAATCTGCCTTAACAAACAATCTAGATAATTACATGTTATGAACATATAGAATTTGACTTTTTAATGCATATAGACCCACTTGGTGATTGGTTTAGATTGTTAACTAGCAACATCGACTCACCTTCGATATCATTCTCACTAGGCATTGTACATGTATATAAGTATTGTGACCATATGTTTCTAATAACAACCCGATAAACAACGTTTAAGACTATAAGAGTATATATGTTCTGGATGTCTATTTTCTCAGCGCAAATGTTTTTATAGGTTGGAAAAGGGAAGACTTTTGTGAAATAAGACCTTGGTTTAATCTCAACTCTCACTGTTCACAGAAAACAACTGAATCTGATGTGTCGTTCGATCATATGGAAGGGCCGCTTCAGGTCTAAAAGGATATCAAGTTAGGGTTTTTTGTCGAACCAACTTTTTTGTGAAGAGTATAGAAGAAGATTATTTAGTATCTAATTGCTAGTTACCAACCTGTTAAGATAACTTTTTTATATCCCATATTTTTCTTGGTTAATATAAAGATCACCTATTTGAATCCTTTTTCGCACATCATATAATTTGTGATTTTTTGTATATATATGCAGTAGACACATAACATTCAGGAGAAATTTGCTCTAAAGTCATTGTTCAAGCAACTCAAAAGCTATAATTTATGCATGCATCATAGTTTTATGATAATTAATAGATTATCGATATTATCTTAGCTTGAATATAGATTATCGATATTATCTTTGGTTGATTAATCCATGCGTTAATTTTATTAGGAACTTGTTAAGCTTTATCATTCAATTCTGATTTTGTCTTGATATCATATAACCTGCTAGGGAATAATGGAGTCACTTGGATATGATGAGCTACTACTCATTTACGACAAGATTCACAGTGTCCATGACCGAAAATCATTCTATCAAGCTTCCAAGCAAATCTTGAAAGTTGCATGTATTCATCTACGGGAGTTAGACATAGGGTTTCCTGATTTGCTTAAGGATGTCCTACCTTCATCTCCAAATATGGTTAAATTCAAGTGTAATAAAAGATTATCGAACACCTACATGGAACTCCTAGCTCGGTCATGCCCCAATCTCCGGGATCTGAGACTCGGTATAGAAGAAGACCTTGATCCTCATAAGGCGGCGTATGATCAGCTAGGTGAGTTTGATTTTAATGATGATGGTTTGTGTGTTGTGGTGAATGCTTGTAGCCGTTTGAATGAAGTTGATTTAAGTGGTAGATTACATGTTGGTGATGTTGGAGTTGCTTCTCTTCTACGATCATGTAAGGGTTTAACATATCTAAATTTAAGTGGATGTGCAAGTATAACGGACGAATTATTCAAATTAATTGGAAAATCATGGAGTTTACAACATTTGTGTTTGGGAGGTTGTATGGTTAGTGATCTCGGTTTGGAATATATTGCAAAAGGGAATCTGGAGACTTGTAATTTGCAGAAACTTTATATGGATAAATGTGACAACATTAGCAAGAATGGTATTTCTTGCTTGAAACAAATGAAGAATTTAACTGATTTGAAGTTGTCAAATTGTGGGGTTAACATCACTGATTCAGAGATCTTGGCCCTATCTAGCATAGAAACCCTTGAGTATATAAATTTGTCTTGGTTGATCGACGCAGCAAATATTTCATCGTCTCATATGGATAGCAGTTCTATGGAACCAAGCGTGGTTAATTTGGCGGGTTGTAAGACTCTAACTAGTGTAGGTTTACGTAGTTTTGCTCGTCACCCGAGTCTGAAATTCCTTGTATTGTTCTCGTGTCACAATGTTTCTTGGGAAGATGTGAAGTTGGTTGTTTCGACTTGCAAAAAGCTAGTGTATATTGGGCTTAGCAGGAGGATTAAGACACCCATGCCGAAAGAAGGTAATTTCTATAAGTTATATTCTCATAAAACCTGGCGCACCATATTTTGGAAATGATCAAAAGAGACGATGCTAATTTTCTGCATTATATTATAAGGTTACGAAGTTGTTAATTAGCATTATGTCATTAGCACTTTGGTTGGGATTTTATATGTTTTTTAATTTGGTTTCTTAGATTCACATGACATTTCGACATTTGGTACTTTGCTGTGAGAGATTATTACAGCTTCTTTTTTAATTTTGATTGAGATTTGAGAAACATGTTTTCGCTAAGCGTAGTAAATGAATAAAACCAAAAATATAGTTAAAAGATAAACGGGTTAAAAGGGTCGTACTGTTAAAATTCATACAAGCACAATTTGGGTTTGTGTGTTCCCCTGGTCAGGTTTGTCTTTAGCATATGTATTATAGCTTAGTCTCTTGGAAAGTGTTGTAACCATATTGCTCACCCTCATGACATTTGGCGAATCTGAGCCCTCGGGTGATTAATTATTGTTCCAGATCGAATATGTAATCCTATGGATTAACAGCCGCTACCTAAAGATATCTTGCTCGTCGTTGCTGATCTTTTTGTCTTCTCTTCTATTTTCGTGTTTGTGTGGTTTATATTCTTTAGGAAATAAAGTATCATGTTGATTCTATACACTCATTCGAAAATCATTCTGTAACAAGTGTCTGAAACAATTTAATATGTGTGATTTTATTTATAGTTCTCTGGTAACTTAACAATTTACCGAGTGTTGGTGTAACTTGTTGGGCCTTGGGTTATTAAGAAAATAAAGGGCCAAGTAATTGCAACAAATTGGGCCTAACAGATTTCAATACACCAGTACACCACTGAAAATTTTGAAGAAACTAAGATTAGCTCATTAGCAATCAAAAGAAACACCTTATTTAAGTAGATCTTTTTGAGAAAAAAAATACAAAATTTCAAACTCTTGGCCCCCAGTGTAGGTTGTATCTTGTGGCATGCAAAATAAATTAGTTTTTATACAAAATCTAAATAAAAACAATATATTCCTTTTTACAATCTATATAGTACTAATAATAATATGAGGTAATTCTTTATATGCCCCAGTCGTCTAAAATTTATACCTTTCTAGACAAAAAATAATTGATTTCTCAAAATGCTCCATGAGACTTAGGCGACTTGAGCGACTTTTCTTCCACCTTTCAAATGTTTACAAGTGTCTCATACAAGTGCAATAATGAATAACAAGTGTCCCCAGGCTACTTGGGCGACTTGGGCTACTTGAACGACTTGTATGGGACATTTGTCGACATTTAAAGGAGTGGAGGATAAGTCGCTCAAGCCTCCTGGAGCATTTTGAGAAGTCACTTTTTTTTTTTTTTTTTTTTTTTTTTTTTTTTTGTCTAAAAAAGTATAGACTTTGGACAACGGGGCACATAGAGAATTACCTCTAATAATATTAGCTCATTATTTAATACTAATGCATGATTTTTTATATTATACTTCATAGATTATAATGATTAAGTTTCAATTAAATAATAGTGATGTGTCATGAGTCCATGACAATTACTAAAATCCATGGCTTCATCACAAATAATTCTTCACCTTGACATCTCTCATTCCCCTATCCCATCATACTTTAATTTTCACTTACCTTTTATATCTTTTACATAAAATGACAAACGTAACAATTTGTTCTTGTTTAGATTTTAGCAGAAAATTGTCTGTCAAGACAACCAAAACAAGTTAAAAGGTGAATCTTATCAAGTTGACCAAGATATTTTGAAATATTATCTATACCATGGTAAATCAATCTAAGCTGACTTTGATTTCCTTACAAGAAGTCTCATATATACTACACTTCTAACTCCACTAGATATACATCTTAGATGTGGCTGGGGAATATGGTTGAAACGGTTATGAGAATAACACGGTTAGGACACGTACATCTGAATCAAAGACTCGTTGTTACCAGAATACATTAGTAATCACCATATCATATGATAGTTATTGTTGCAAACGATCTTGTTCTTTCATTGTGCAAAAATAACACTAGACTATACACTATTATAATCGATGCAAAAAGTACTATCACATTTGACATCATTCTTTAGAAATTCCTCAATTTAATAAAGTTACCAGGTGTTTAGTTTGCAAATTTGCACTAAAAATCACAATGGGCGCGGATAGAAAGACTCTTACAAGGATTATCATACCACTCAATTTACTTAAGGTGAAACTTTTTATGTGTGATGCTAATTCAAGTGACCAAAATCACACTTATTTTGAACTTCAAATGGATGATCAACGAAATAAAGTACACACGTCGTGTTGGAAAAGATGAACTACAAGTACTATACGAAATGTCATATAAATAAACAAAAGTAAATTCATTTTTATTCTAACAACAATATAACATGATTGTTAATAAAAAGTCGTATAATTTGATGCAAAGATCTTCCACAAATCACAAAGTATACCAATACACTCATTTGATTTCATAATCATGCATCACATAATTGGAAGTACACATAGCTAGCAACAAGATAATGTAAATTTAGAAACTTGTACACATCCATGACAATGGTGAAAAACACATAAATCTTCCTTCAGTAAACCCATATCAACAACTTACTTTTACACCACTAATCATAAACCGTTACAAATTGCTTTGATTACTTGTTGGAATCAGGATTTGCTCCACTAGGAACCTCATGAGCAGCTGCAAGAAACTCTCCATGATGAGACGTTGCGATAGTGGTAGCTACACTGGTTTCACGTGGTGGTAAATGATCCAAGAGGTCTCTCGTAGGAAACCCGAGAGGGTGAACAAAATGAGGAACTAGAAGAAGGAAACCGATAAAGAGAACAAGCTCTCGGCTGCTCACATTCGCCATAGTAGATAATATTTGAAGTTCAAAATGAATCAACACCACCCCAAAAGAAATACGAAAAATCAATTTCCATGAACTTTGGGAGAGACCCAATGTTTAAATTTCAAAAAATGTTTACTAATTCTAGCGTTTGGATGAAGAAATGTGTCTCATATTCTTTGATTCATCAGTGTACCATAAAAGAGTTGTTGATCAAGACAATAATATTTGTCATTACGTTTCATGTTTCACATGTTTGTCCCCTTTCCAATTCATATATTCCGAAATGGTCCTCTAAAGTCAAGATAGTACTTTTAAAGATTTTATCATTCGTTATAAGAGCACAAGGTGCAGACGGCTAACTCACCCTCGCCGTCCGAGGTGGCACCTCCAACGGCGAGCCGTTGCTCGCCGCCACACCATTCGTGGCTCGCCGTTCTTCGCCATTAGCAAACTCGTCGTTGGGACGACGAGCTGATTTCCTGACATAGTTACTGTTTCTTTTTTTTCTTTTCTTTTTTTTTTTTTTTTTTATTAAGTTTTAATAGTGATATGTAAAATGTATGTGTATATGTATGTTTTTATTTGTAACATGTATATGTATATGTATATGTGTGTTTTTATTTGTAAAATGTATATGTATATGTATGTTTTTTATACGTATATTTTTTTTGAATAATACAACTATATTAAACATAGGATTAAAATAACTTGAAACAACATACAATTATTTTACAAATACGATAACAACATTAAACTTAAAAACGAAAATTAAAAACCATAAACTACCATACGATAACAAAAACTATGATTCAATAAAATGAATCATCCGACACATATCCCTCCTGACTCGAGTAAGAGGCACTTGAGTCGTCCTCACTGGATGGGACAGGTGGAAGTCCCTGAACCCAACGCCATTCGGCTCTTCTGTTCCTGCGCTCTTGTTTTCCTTTGAGGTGCACCTCACGCTCCCTTTGCTGACGGTCTTGTTCAGCTTCATATGCCCGTAGCACTTCCATATCCAGCTCATACTGTTCTTGCTCAGTCAATTGACGAATGATGGGCTGGTTTGCAGGTTGATTGTTTGGTTGTTGGTTGTTTGGCGGTGGAAACATAACTTCTGGTGGAGTTGGAGGTGGTGGGTTGTCGTACTGAAACACCGGAAATATATCTTCCGGCTGTGTGTTTTGAGGTGGAAACATAACTTCTGGTGGAGTTGGAGGTGGTGGGTTGTCGTACTGAAACACTGGAAATATATCTTCTGGCGGTGTGTTTTGTTGGGAATTGTTTTGAGGTGATGCGTTGTGAGACATTTTTCTGGAAGAAGAAAGGAGAATTGTTTGATGATTGTGGGAATTGTGTGTGTTTTCAGATTTTGGATACGTATTTATAGAAGGATTTTTGGAAGTATCCCGCTATATGGTTTGAATTCAAATTTTGAAAAAATCCCGCTTTCTGGTTTCAATTCAAATTTTGAAAAAATCCCGCTCTCTGGTTTCAATTCAAATTTTTGAAAAAATCCCGCTTTCAATTTGAATGCAAATTTTAGAAATTATCCCGCTTTCAATTTGAATTCAAATTTTGAAATTATCCCGCTTTCAAAAAACCCCTATTAATACCATATTATACCATTCAGTTTTAGACACACTTCAATATTTACCATTAAGTTTTACAATGGCTAATCGTTGGTCAGTGGAAGAAGAACGGTTGCTAGCAACTGTATGGCTTGAAGTTCACGATTCTGAAGAACTTGTGAATGAACGTTCTTTTTGGAATGCAGTTACACAAAGGTTCAACAATCAGACAGAAGGTCAGGACCGTAATAAAAATAGTATTACGGCTCAATGGAATAGAATGAACCTTGAATGTCGTAGGTATAATTCTATTTACAAAGAGTTGGAGCGTACAAGTGCAGACCCTAATCGTCTCAGCAATGCAAACCGTATTTATCATGAACGATATGGTAAAGGGATTAAATATCAACATGTGTGGTTCGCTCTGAGAAACACGTTCGAATGGGACAGATTCGATGAGTAATGGTGGATTTCTTTTATGTACTTTATGTTAACTAATTATGTATCATGTGTACTTCTCTTATGTATTTTAAACGTTTGAATTCAAATGTTAAACGTTTACCCGCCCATTTATTTGAATTTGAATTCAAGAAGTTTGAATATTTTGAAATTTGAATATTATCCCGCTCAGGTTTTGAATCCTAAATGTTTATAGACTCCTATATAAACCATACATTATCATACAACTCTGCACACACTTCACTTTCAAAAAAATTCACAATGGCAACTCGTTGGTCTATTGATGAAGAATGCTGGCTAGCCGAGATGTGGCAAAACGTTCACGAATTCCATGCCAACGAAGGATCTTTCTGGCAAGTTGTAACAGAAAAGTTCAATGAACAATCTGACGGTCCAACTCGTAGCAAAAGCCAGCTAATGGGTAAGTGGGCAAGAATGAACTCAGATTGCCAAAAGTTTCATGAAATTTACTTGAATTTGCAACCGACACGTGAGCCAGATGATCGTGTTGAAGATGCGTTGAATGTTTACAAAGAACGCCATGATGGGAGAGCTTTCAAATATTTTCAAGTTTGGTTGATTTTGAAGAGCAACACCATCTGGAACCGATTTATCAATTAATCGCCTTTGTATTATTGTATCGTTTGTTGGTTTATGTTAAGTATTTCCGTTTCGTTTGCAAGTTTAGGAAGAAAAGTCAGCACTCATCGATAATTATAAGGCTTTATAAATTATTGATGATGTTGCATATCGTATTTATCGGTTTATTTATTTTCGTGCCGTATCGTATGTTTTTTTTTTCGCAGATCGTATGTTTTTTTTCCGTATTGTAACTTTTTTTATTTGACGAAATAAAATTAGTATGTTTTGTTATTTTTTAGTATTTGTGAAATTAATTTAATTTATTTAATGAAATGAATAAAAAAATAAATGTGTAAGAGGTGGGGCCCTAATGGGGAAGTTGAGGTTTGTTGTTTGGTGAGAGGGGGTTTGTTGTGGTTTGTTGAAGTTGAGGTGTTTTGGTGATGTGGCATGGTGGGGCCCGAATGGGGAGGCAAACCCTTGTTGTTGCACCTTGTGCTCTAAGTGATTTACTGTTAATTTTCAAGTTGTTCACATAAAAACGTCGTAATTTGAGCCGAATGTTATTGCTAATGTGTAGTATACAAGTAAGTTCTAAATTGAATCGCGGAAATGTGTTTAACGCAAGACCTTTTTGGCAAATGAAAGAACTTAAACAGTCGAATATCGAACCTGCACTATCAACCGAAATGTATATAAGAGTATCATTTAAAAGCTAGTTACACATGAAAATTTTAAACCTTAATCTTTCAAATCAATTTCTTGCCTACTAAACTAATTAAATTTGTCAATTTATTTTTGGAAAGAGGGGCCAGCTTTTCTCTTAGCTTTATACATATATGGTAAAGCAATTACCAGCTTTTTGGAGTTCTTATTGCTTGTCCATTTCTTTTGTTTAAGTGTCTTTGTTTCTTTTTGACACCATAAAGCTTTCACATAAAGCCTTGTACTTTTACCCACAACATTGACCACCTCTCTCTCTCTAAAAAGTTGATGTGAGTTTTAAGTAACTACTTTTTTTTTTTTTTTTTTTTTTTAACCGATATATCTTATTAGGCAGAATTGCATATATATCCTTTGCAAAGTGAATAAATGCATATATATCTTTTGTACAAGTTTTTCATGCATATAGTACAATGGTTTTTATTCATGCTTTGTATATATATGCAATTATGTATTTTCGGAAGGATATATATGCAAAACCCCCCTTATTATTAAAACAAAATTAGCAAAGAGGTAGCTAATCATACATGAGATTTTAACTAATCGGTCCAACGACAAATTTTATGACCCTTGAATTTAAGCCAAGAAAACGAACACATATGAATATTATCACAAATGTCACTTTCCCTCATATGATTAGAGCTAAAAGTGATGTTATTACGAACCGCCAAATCCACCACAAAGAAGACGCGGTAATGATGTACAAACGTTGAATCTTCTCTTTAGAAACATGCCACGAGCTCAACCAATCTTCCAATGCTCATTAGACGTGAAGAAAGTGAAGGAATTATCACACCAAACTCGGACAAGTCTTCAAAGATCAATAACAATATCACACTCAAAGAAATGCGTAAATTTAAACCATATTGTTTGTATAAACATCCATAGGTTGATTTAACTCATTTGATATCGCTTGAGTCATCCCATGATGGTTTAAAATAAGTTTGACAAACAAAATTACCATGAAAATGTTCCTTCGGGACATTAAATACGTCTCATTAATTGTGGTGGCCTCATGCCATAACAAAAAAATAAAATAAAATGAAAATTATTTATATACTAGACGAGTACCCGTGCATAGCAACGGGATTTTATAACGACAAATAGTTTATTGATAAAAAAAAGTTTATAGGTTATAAACGAAAAATAATGTTTTGAAACCCGGTTCGACCCGGGTGGTTCAACCGGTTGAACCGTTCCGGTCGAAAAATAGGTCGATTTAAACCGGGTCAACTTGCTAGGTTAGGTCGAAAACGGGTCAAATTAAACCGGGTCAATCCGCCTGGTTTGAAGCGTCCCAGGTCAACCCGGTTTGTGTTTTAATTGGTTGTATTTAATTTGGTATATATGTTTTTTAATTGGTTGTACAATGTGAATAAATCATTGTACTTTTAAGTAAAAGATAATGTTTTGAAACCCGGTTCGACCCGGGTGGTTCAACCGATTGAACCGTTCCGGTCGAAAATGGGTCGATTTAAACCGGGTCAACTTGCTAGGTTGGGTCGAAAACGGGTCAAATTAAACCGGGTCAATCCGCCAGGTTTGAAGCATCCCGGGTCAACCCGGTTTGTGTTTTAATTGGTTGTATTTAATTTGGTAGATATGTTTTTAATTGGTTGTACAATGTGAATAAATCATTGTACTTTTAAGTAATGGATAATGTTTTGAAACCCGGTTCGACCCGGGTAGTTCAACCGGTTGAACCGCTCCGATCGAAAAATTGGTCGATTTAAACCGGGTTAACTTGCTAGGTTGGGTCGAAAAAGGGTCAAATTACCGGGTCAACCCGGTTTGTGTTTTAATTGGTTGTATTTAATTTGATAGATATGTTTTTTTAATTGGTTGTACAATGTGAATAAATTATTGTACTTTTAAGTAATGGGGTGTTTTAATTAGAGTATTAATTAGATTGTTCAAGTTTCCTTAATTAATAAGGGCATTATGGGGATTGACCAAAAGTTAAGTTTTCACTTTTTCACTTTGACCATTTTCTCTTTATAAGTAGTATAGATATGTAAACAGTCATTAATAATACTAAAAGGAAATTATTTTCACGCAGCTATGCCTCACATTGTATGTATATAACATAAGCGTGAGAAATTTTGTGGCCTTCGTTAAGCGGTGAACTAATGCAAAAGTACCAGTTTTTTTTTTTTTTTTTTTTTTTTTTTTTTGAACTGCGCAAAAGCACCACTTGCATTTCCCTAAAGACGGCTCTGCCAATAAATTGGACCAGTTCAAAAAAGATTAGCATCACTCAATGCGCAAAGATGACACAACATAAATCGAAAATTAGTCTAAATTTTTGCCTTAAAATATGTCTTTTTCCTTAAAATATCTTTGAAAATAAAGTTTAGAGTAAGATGCAATAATTTTCTATGTCGAAAACTAGTATGTATCATCATCCATTGTTAACCACGCCTACATATATTTCAAGCGTAACACTTGAATCTTCAACCAAAAAAAAGCTAAGTACATGTTATTAAAACCATAAACAAAATCTTGTTCTTCACTATAATTTTGACACAATTGCCTTATTAGCCTTGTACTTTTACCCCTTTGTGATTAGGGTTGCTATTCGGGTCGGGTTGGTCGGGTTCGGGTTAAACGGGTCGGGTCCAAGTCGGGTCGAGGGTAAAAATAATATACTTGAACCCGACCCTATTTGAACTCGGGTTAGTCGGGTTCGGGTCAAATCGAGTCGGGTCAAGTCGGGTCGGGTCAAGTCGGATTCTGGTTTGTCCAATTTACAAAATCACATAATTTTATTTCTTAAACTTAGTAGTTAAAATGTACTAATTTGTTGCATAAATCATACTATATTATAAAGCATTAATGCCTACTATTAATATAATACTTAAAATTAAGCATTATACATTTCAATGTTAAAAGTACAAGTGATTCAACACACTTAGACATTTTTTTTGCCATTAAAGTTTAAAATTAGTGACTTAAAATTGAAAATTAATGACTTAAACATGATCATTATATATATTAAATACAATTAATTAAATAGTCAATAAATACAATTAATACACTTATTAAAACACTCCTTACATAAGAAATACAAATTATCAAGCATATTGTACAACCAATTTAAACACTATTCCTGTATTAAATGTCACTAATACAAATAATAAAGCATATTATACAAATTTTTAAACCCGAACGGGCAATGAGCCAAATGGGTTCGAGCCCGAATGGGCACGGGTCAAGCGGGCTCGAGCCCGAATGGACACGAGCTAAATGAAATTTTTGATATCCATAAATTTATTGTCAAAAAAAATATAATAAACTAAAATATGTTCACATATTGTACAAACCAAGCAAACTACTAAACAAACATAAAATAAATAATAAATAAAATAATACAAACAAAGCAAAATTTTATCAAACTTTTGCCATAAAAAAACTAATCAGTAAAGCTATTGCCCAAAAACGTACAAATAAAATAAATTATTAATCAAAATAAATAAATTATAGGGTGCCCGCAGCTGCATCGCGCGAGGACCCTGCTAGTTGTATATGAACCATAAGTTTACTTAGTTATTATATTGTTCTTGTCATAATATATATCAAAACTAGTCTTTAAAATCATTTTATGTAACAATTGTTTCTATGAACTAATAAAAGTAAGAAAACTTCGCAATTGGTAAATGATTATTTGATTTAACGAATAGATCACTTAGATTTTAAACATATTACAGTATATAAACACATGAGTATGTAAGTAATTGCACATTGATATTTTTGTTGGACCTAAGCCAACATTGATGTCCAGGCTATATGCAACTTCTGCAAGTCAATTATAACCTTTTTTCGTCTTGGAACAACAAATCAGAAAGATATCATTTTGTAATATGCATTTCCATACACATTCTTATATTCTTATTATTAAAGTATACAATTCATGTGAAATGATGACTCACGATATGATGATATAGTTTACTCTAGGATATGTACGTCTTAGACATACAAAGTTTTTAAGCCAAAAACCACACTAAAAATCATATAGAAAATGGGCCAAATTTACTACATGGATCACTTAATTTAACTTGGGCATTTCAATTTAAAAAAAAAAAAAAAAAAAAAAAAAAAAAAAAAAAAAAAACCCTCAGGTTAGTCGGGTTGACCCGAACCCGAATAGGCAAGTATTTTAAACCCGATACCCAACCCGAGTTCGTAATCGGGTTAGTCGGGTTGACCCGACTAAGATTTTGGACCCGAGTATCCTTATTCGGGTTCGGGTCCGGGTCAGGTCAGGATTTATGACACCCTTATTTGTGATTGTTCCTTTTTCGTTCAAAACTTGACATACCTTGTCTTATGTATGTATTGTAAGCATGCATGTGTCATGTTATATGTGCAATTTTAGTTCATTAACTTTTCTATTAGACTTGTTCAAAAATTTGTGGTACAAAACAAAATTTGTTTTAAATATGTCATAACTACATCATATTGATTTAAGTTTATCAAATGAGTTCATATGAGTTTTGTTTAATGAATAAAACCATGTGTTTTGTTATGTAGATTGCGCATTTTTAACAATTACTCTTAATGGTAATGACTTGTTACAAAACTTGAACGAGTTCCAATAAATGTAACAAAGTTTATAAAAACTTTAATATTGTTGATTGAATTGGGAGAATTGGTATAAACTTAGGTTGAAAAAGGCGGACTTCAAATATTTTCTGGCCTAAACCAAGTCGATAGACTTCGGTTACGAGTCTAATACAAGCAAGCATAGAAGACACGAGTCTACGAACACATATATTAACCTACAACATTGAAGAAAACCATCAAAGTCTTACATTTTAGTTTTTGCAAGTCTTTGTTATCTACATATTTTAACAATGTGTGTTGTATTAACTCTCACTTTTCTTTGAAGATAAGTATGAATGATTAGATAATGTATCCATCAAAGTGAGAGTTAATGCCACACACATTGTTAAAATATGTTGCAACCCACAACACATTTATTAAAGAAGCTATTTTTGGTGCAAATGTGAATATTATATATAACTTTTCCAAAACTGTACATCATTAGCATAAACTGGTTTTGACAGGCCAAAAACCAGATACACAACAATATTACACCTACATCCGATATCAGACTAAGAATCAAACTATATCTGATACAACATATCTGAGATAAAAATCCCAAACAGAGCATTTCCATCTCTTGTTTTAAGCAAAACACAATCACTGCCTTCTGAATTCACCTTTATTATTTAGCACCTACTATCTTGTTTGCGAAAAAATCAAAACTGAAACCAAAAAATTGATTGGTTTACGGCATGGTTGTCAGGATCCCGATCCTAATCTTAGTATTTTACGATTTTACGATACTGCAAAGCAAAAACGATCCGGGTCTTACATAAGATCTTTGAAAGCTTAAGATCTTATAAGATCTCGATCTTTACCATAGGATCTTAAAATCTAATCCAATTCGATCTTACTTTTCTCGAAACACAAACTAAAAAACTACAAATCTATAGATTGTGTTTTGTAGAATTTAAAAAACATCATGTTAACCTTCTTAAACGTTTCATAATCATAATTTGTGACAATATTTTTATGAAACATTTATGTAATTTTGTTTTTATGATATATAATAATTTATAGATTTGTATAATATTACAAAGACTATTATCAAAATGACATTATTGTAGGATCTTAAGATCTCGATCCGATCTTACGATCTCGATTTTGCAACTGGAAACATCAAAAAGAGTTTATACAGTTAATAATGTTGTCTACCTCAGTTTCTACTGCTATGTGCATATTTATTTTGAGACGATGAAGTGTTAAGTTTTAGCAAATCCGGAAGCTCATGTGTTGTTTAATACTTGGTTTTTATTTTGTAACAAAACAATTTTAGCGGACGACAAATGTTTGTCATTTAAGAAATATAAAAAGGAAGTCTCCTAGGTTAATGTAAATTGATGTTTAGCAACCCCCCAAACACTTTAGCATAGTGCTACAGTGTAAAGTACTCACAACAAATAGTTGAATGTATAGTACTAACAGTCGTTAAGTATCTAATGGCCGTTAGTACTAACGACCGTTAACTTCTTTTTTTTTTAAATTCCTTCATTGTCTTAGAAGTTTGTTGCAAATTTAGTCCTTATAACTAACGGTCGTTAAATGCACTAACTACTTCTTTGCCAAAACATCTCACGGCAACGCGCGAGTGATCCATCTCGTAATAAAACAATTTGTGGGTGAGAAGGGGTGGGTCCCAACTTTCTAAGGTGCTACAATATTATATTAATCTTTTTCATCTTTTGTTTTGATATAAGTAGTACAGGATATAGTCGAAGGTAACCAAGTACTCCGTATATTTTTTTGTTTAACCAAACTTTTAAGATTTGAAATTTTTACATACTAAAGTTTGTATAGTTTGTATTTTATATGTTTAAGTTGGTGTTGTGATTAATGTTTACTTAACTTTTCGAAGAAGAAACAAAACAAAAACCCTTGCGATTTTGATTCAAAAATCTTATATCATGCGAACCAATGAAGAAAAACCAAGAAAATGGCAAAGAAACATTTAAAAAAAAAAAAAAAAAAAAAAAAAAAACCGACCCGATTCGAGAAAACTTGAATCAAATTTTATTTATTTATTAATTTGTGCACACCCTGTGACAGAATCTTAGGCCCGCAATTACAATGGCCTAATGTGAGACGACTGATTTGCAATCAGCTCTGTAAGCCAATGTTTTCGTGGAATTTGATGTTGTGCAATGTGGGTCGATCCTTAACTATCAACAATGGACAAACTGCACTCAAATCAACCTGAACCGCCTTAATATTTTGGTATCCGTCTAATGAATGTAGATTGAGTTCCTGTGTTGTGATCGGTGTGTAACGGTTTAAAAAAAAAAAAAAAAAAAAAAAAAAAAAAAAAAAAAAAAAAAAAAAAGCCATTACCACTAGCCGTTATCTACATAAAAGGAAAAAAGGAATAGAAAATGTCATAAACTCAGCTGATCATCATAACGCGAAGACCGGTACAATGGCTCGCGCCATAGCCCACATTGTATCTTACAAGTCACAACATGTCAAGCTTTGGGTTGGTATCTTACAAGTCACAACATGTCAAGTATCCTTTTTGCCCTTTCATTAAAAAAAAAACTCTCATCAAATCTATAATCCGAAATATGTGAACCTTAGGGCCTGTTTGGTTTGTAGGTGGGTTTAGGATTTGAATTTGGATTTGGATTTGATGTTGATGTAAGAGAGAAAATTATTTTATATATTAAATTTTGTAAAAATAAAATTAATATATAAAATTATTTATTCTTTTTGTGAAAACATGTGGCTGGGGCTGTTTATTTTTTCAGATGTTTATAAATGATGTGGGGTCCCTTTCCTTCTATGCGTCTGAGTGGGGAGGTTGTATATATTTTGCCTCTTGTGACTAAGAGAATTTAAGAGATAATGGTGGGCCCAAATTAAAAAATAATAATATTATATTGGGTTATGTGGCTTCAGTGGTTGTAAGAAAAAAAAGAAACGGGGCCTTAGGAACTCATAATAAATAAAAAGATTGTTGACTTTTTTGAATTTTGTCAGGAAATCAAATAAGAAAACCATGGGACGAATGTGACTTTTGTTAAAACCTTTATTTGAAGTTATCAAATAATGTTTTGTAACCCAAAACTCAAACCAAACAATTTATTAGTGTCACGTCAATTCAAAACCTATTTCAAACCACCATACCAAACAGGCCCTTATTTGATAAAATGATCTCATAATAATCTATACCTATATTTTATATAATAATATAACATAATATACAAAACTTGTTACCAAGCAAAAAGATTACTTCATTAGAGAGTTTGAGTTGAGAAACTATATACAGAGTGGCGGGATATGCTTGTCCTTGCTTGATTTTTTTTTTCTTTCTATTTAATGTCTTCTATTTTCAAAAATACAGCAACCACCTTTTTTTTTTTTTTTTTTTTTTTTTTTTTTTTTTTTACGGGGCTTTGACATAAATTTTATTGAATGTATTTTCATAGTGATAGAATGCAAACGAGCAACAAATCAATACAATTTTTAGTTCGACTCTAATTTCAACATTCAGAACATTTACAAAATACTGAAAACCATAAGCATCATAATCTTAATCAGTTTCCATATTTGATCCAGCCATCTGAGGTAACAAGCCAAGAATGAATATCTCTCTTGACTCCATCATCACCATCTTTAAACTTTTCAATAAGTGCATCAGCTCCAATACCTTCTAGTTTAGCCAATATACTCGTCCACTCACTCATGTGTTTTCCTTGTAGAAAATAGCCCATACTTATAAGTGCTGACGGATGCCCACCAAATTTAGAAACTATATTTAGTGAAACCTCCTTGTAATCTTTTAAAGGTCTACCTGCCACAAATGCGCACCTGATAAAGAGCTTAATAGCTTCGTTAACATCCAACATCCTGACATCATGTATACGGTTTACGCTGTGAGCGATTACCAAGTCTTTGTTTCTAGTGGTAATTATTATTCGACTCCCATCACCAAACCAGTCGTGTGATCCAGCTAACTTATTTAAGTGGTCAACGTGGCCAACATCATCAAGGACAATTAGAACACTATTTTGAGATAATCTTCTTTTCATCATGAATGTTCCTTGTTCAATGCTCTCTAATGACACTTTGGATCTGAGTACATCTGATAGAATTTTCTCCTGTAACGCTTTCAAACCATGCATTCTTGATTCAGCACAAACATTTTTGACAAAGCAGCAACCTTCAAATTCATGAATTATTTCTTCATAAAGAGAAGTTGCAAGAGTCGACTTGCCACTACCCCAAATACCACATATTCCAACTATAAGAACACCGCCGGACCCAATTTCTAGAACTGATTTTAAATCTTGCATTCGGGGCTCTATTCCGATTAGGGATGTATCATCACTTGTTTTAGCCCTTGCTTCAGTACTTGTCGCTAAAGTAAGCAGTCTATTTGAAATTGTATAAATTATTTCTCTGATGATGGTTGGTTCATGTCTGCACATTGCGTAAGTCATAAATGCGATGTTTAGCTTACAATAACAAAGAATAGTAACTTATGCCATAAAGTACTCATCGTTTCGCTATCGCTCAAATATAATGTGTAAATTAACTCTTCACATCAAGCTTAACGATTTTCTAATATTTTTTTATACAGACTTAGTAGAGATTTCGCAATTACAGTAGCAAATTCCAAATAGTTACTATAATATTTTCTAAATTATAAGAAAAAAGCTTATAATAAATGTCGCAACAATAGTCTTATCCCCAATCTCTATTTCACTTAGAACAGACATTTCAGTAATACAACAACCTTAAAATTGGTGAGACATAAAAAGTGGATGCGAGAATAGTCTTACCACAATCACAACCCCATATACAAACAAGCGTTAGATGTTAAAGGAAAGAAAATTACCCATTGGCAATGTTTCTGGGTTCCCATCCAGATATATTACTTGCATATGCAAGTGCTTTCCTCCAAGATTCTGCTTTGTTTCTGTTCTTAGACTTGTGTTTGACGAACGCTTTTTTATATGCCCCTGTCTGATTTCTCACGTCTGAGGGATCCACATCATAAAATATGGGAATAACAAGTTGCCCTCTTTCATCCTTGCATTTCATAATGTATTCAAGTTCATCCAAACACCATGAAGAATGAGCATAGTTTTTCGTGAATACAATGATGGAAATCCGGGATTCACTAATAGCCTTCAAGAGGGCAGGAGAGATCTCATTGCCCCGCGGAAGTGTTACATCGTCTATGTATGTGTGGATTCCTTGGTGTGCAAGAGCTAAATAAAGATGGTCCACAAAAGTCTTACGAGTGTCTTCTCCACTAAAACTAATAAATACATCGATACCCCCTAATGTAGAAGAACCAGTGGGAGCTGAGTGAGAAGCAGATGTCATCATCCTGTAAAGTTGTTAATCTAAAATTAGTACAGAAACAACCTTTATTTGTAGATGACTTTAACATAGCAAATACCCACTTTGATACCCCCTAGGCCCCTCTCCCCACTTTGATTTAGGATGCTGGAAATGGGATTTGCAGAAGAAATGTGAAACTAGATACTGGTGGTGGTGTTTTGTTTGGGGATGAAAAGTGAAAACGTAAAGGGTGAAGGGGGAGTTTGGGAATGTATTTAGTAATGATGAGGTGTCGTATTAAAATGACATTGTGTTTATATATGTATTACACACAAAAAGTTATAACGTAAATACAAATTATAACTAGTTACCTGCTGAGCAAGTCACCCAATATAATACACGAAAACAACATAACAAAAGTATGTTACATAGATCAAGTAGTAAAATATATGTTGGTGCAATTAGCAATGTTAAATACTTCTTCCGTTTCAATATATTTGTCACAAACAAAAAACATATAGTTTTAAAAAAGTTGGACCACTGCACTAATCAAATATCATTCTGATTAACGATTGGTTGGAATAAGAAATGGATAATAATTTCAAAACATTCAAAATAGAAAGGTGGATTTGTTGAAGAATAAATACCCTGATTGTTGAAGAGCAGCAAAGTCGCCATCTTCCGCATCACTAACACCATCGTATATGTCGGACCATATGCCACTTGGTGCCTGCAACAGACAACAATCAAACGTAATGATTCTAGAAAACAGGCATGTGGATTTAGTGATAGTAATTTATATGCTTAATTGATGACAGTTATATTATATTATCAGTACAGTAGGTGGCCAGGTGGGGAAACTTGTATTTAGAAGTAAAATGTATAAATTGATTTCTATATGCCTTAATAGTAGACATAAAGGTAATTTAGGGTAAAATGCAAAAATAGTCCTTAAAGTATCACAAAATCGTAAAAATAGGACCGAGACAAAAAGTCACGCAAAAAAGCCATTAACGTTACGTAAATTTGCAAAAAAGCCACCGAGAGGCATTTTCCGTTAGTTTCCTCGTTAACTGCCTAGTCATCAAGGGTAGTTTCGTCTTTTTATCCCTTTCCCGCCAATAACTTCAATTGTCAGTGTTTTGTTTTACAAATTTAGTCCTTTAGAACCATACTTTATATACGTGGCTCAATTTCTTCCAAGAAGAACATTAATTTCACAAGTAAAGATCTTGAGAATGGTTAAGCTTTGGCAAAATCGTGCACGAAGTACCTCGATACCTGATTTAGGAATCCTTTATAGTAAGAATACTATGTTAAATTTTAATGTTTTCCATTTAAACTTGTTATTGTTGTCGGAAGTAATTGATGTTTTATGTGTTCCACAGATTTGAATGAAAAGGTGTTTTCATTGCAAATCCATCACAATGGTGAATTTACCTCAAAACCAGGAAGAAGGTATCTCTTTGGAGATACAGATTGGTTTGACGGAATTCACTCTGACGTTTTCTCCATGGAATTATTGGGCGAAATGTTAGAGGATTTAGGTTACTCGGATAGTACCCTTATGTTTACTCGCTTTAGGATACCTGGGGAGTCACTGGATGATGGTTTGCTACCACTAAAGTCTGACGAAGATGTGAAGACACTTGTGGAGTATGTTCCTATATTTACACAATTGGAGTTGTATATTGAAACCGGTGTTTCAATTGTTGAGTGTGAGATGATGGATCAAATGATGACTAAGGGCAAGGGTGTGGTGATAGAAGAAATAGTGGATGATGATATGAATGAGGCTGCTGGAAAGGGTGTTGATGGTGAGACTGGAAACAGTGGGAAATTACGATTGTTAGAGTGGCATAAAGAGTGGCATAAAGAGTGGCATAAGACAAGACAACCTGAGAAGGCTGGACCTGTTTTTTATACTGATTCTGACAGTGACTTCCCACCAACATTTTGTGCCAAAAAAATGATTGCAGATCATACAAAGTTTCAATTCAGAAGGTTATTGGAAGAGATTGACCAAGACTTTATTATGTAGGATTCAAGTGAGGAGTCTACAAGTTTGCTCGATTTTTATGATCTCGATTTTGATGATGCGTATTATGATGACACAAGTGATGAAGAGGTTGCTCAAGAATAGCATGGTGATCCATACCATTTAGTTGATGTACCTGAACCTGAAGAGATGCATCCGATTGAAGAGCCTCAAGAGCCTCAAGAGATTTGTGACATGTTTGCTGAAATAGATTAAGCATTGGATGAACTTGATGACATTGTTGCAGCTGGAGAAGGAACAGAGGTGTATACTCTTTATGCTGAACCAATTAGTTTCAGTTTGCTTCCACTTGTGGATGTTGATGGTCTTGATGGTGATGATGGTGAACAAAGAGTTCGTGATGAGGATGTGATTCTAGATGAGCAGTGTGATGAAGTAGTTAGAGATGGTGAACAAAGAGTTTGTGATGTGGCTGTGATACCAGATGATCAGTGTGCTGTAGTAGTTGGAAATTAGGGATGTATACCAGTTGTTGAAGGAGATGTGATTAAGGACAAAGTGGTTACTAAACACGGAAATGAGCCACTTCAAGTGCTTGAAAAAAATGGAGTTGGGCAAGATGGAGTACTTGCAGAGGACAAGTTTGAAGACCAAGGAAGATCAATCAAGAGGCGAAGACTGATGGCTGACAAGAAACCCAAGGATGATGCTGACAAGGAACCCAAGGATGATGCTAAATAATGGTTATGCTTTTATGTTTAGCTCAATAATTTGTCGATGATTATAACAATATTTACTTTCTTAAAGTTTATCTATCGGTTATGTAATCTTAACTAGGGTCAATGGTTGCATAACATTTTATCGAATCTAATGGAAGCCAAGAAACTAGGCAATTTTGGGATGTGTATATTGGTAACCCAAACGTTTAACATTTATTACCCAAACACGCCTAAAACACATTTTCACATGTAGTTACCACGCCTATTTATATGCTATAACCTAAGTAACTTCCTCATTCATCTACTAAACAAACACAGTAAAACATAAACAAAGGAATAAAAGAATGTCTCAATTTGTGCTTCTTCAGAAACTTGCAGCGGCTGCTAACTCAAATGAGTTACCATACCAGATGACGGTGTATTTTGATATGGAGACACAACGTGATGTCAAGTATGTGAAAGATCTGTTTAAGGCATATCAAGAGTCGTTTGATATTGTTATTCAAAGGAACAAGTACATTGCTAAAATGGAACTTGTGCGTCCCTCGATGCAGATGTTCAAGTGCTTTGAGTACTTTAAGAAGCTTCAAAAGTCCGACGTTATGTTCCTTTGAATTTTAATGGCATGTTATGTTTTTTTTATCAATTTTAATGTTATATTATCAATTATGTTATCTGTTTATTGATTTATTATGTTATTTTGCTTTGTCACTTATGTTATGATGCTATGTTACAAGGTCAAAACAAAGATTGTCAACGTTGATTGTCATTTACAAAAGTCAAACTTGATTGTCAATTTGGGTAATTTTGGGTATTTTTGTGCCTGCACATTCATTTGAATAAGGTTACACGGATAGTGAATGGTTACACGGATTTGTAATGAGGATGCTACTCAACATGGGTCAAAACAGTCAAGTCAACCTAATATCTGCAAAAACAAACACTCCTTTGTACAGACTTTCCAAACTGGTTCAAGCATATAGAAATTGATTGCCACTTTGTGAGAGACAAGATTAGAGGTGGTCAAATTCTACCCACTTTCATACCAACCAAGTCACAATTGGCTGATATCCTCACAAAGGGCCTAAGCAAACCTCTGCACTACAATTGTTTATCCAAATTGGCTCTGTGTAACCCTTTACACACTGCCAATTTGCGCGGGGGATAATGGGACGCTACTCAACATGGGTAAAACAGTCAAGTCAAGCTAATAACTGCAGAACCAAACACTCCATTGTAGCTAAGTAGTTCTAGAAGGCTCAGTTAGTTATTAGTTAGTTAGTTTTAGTTTCCCGCCAATATTGTACAAACCAGACTTTACCATTCATTCACCAAAAGGTCAGATCGGTTACATCAACAACTACCAACAAAAGACAAACATTACACAAAGAAACTAGCTTAAGTGCCACAAAATGGCCAAACACCATCCTCAAACCCAACACCCTCAAACAACGATATCACAAACACATTGGGTTCAAACGGAACCATCACATTTCCGGCGGCATCCACAGGTGGAGCGTCAGATGGCACTGGTACGCCTAGTACTCCTGGTTCTACGGCGGAGCAAAGGTGGTATCACAATAACCCGAAGTGGTGGTGGGGTTCATGGGTTTTTTCCTTTTATTGTTTTTTCGAGTACCACCTCCAACGGGGATGTCCCGAAGAACGCCACCATGAGACCAGTGTTTGCGGCAGCTACGGAAAAAGTGACGAGGCTGTGAAGTGCTGTAGTTGTTGTAGTAGCAGAACTTAGTGTCTTCTGAGAAACAGTGTGGACATGGCCTTTGATGTGGGGGTTGTGTCAGAGTTGTTGTGGTCGCCAACGTTGAAGTTTCTTGGTGTGTGTTGGTGGTGGTGGTGATTATTGTGGTGTTTGGTGATGCTTTCATTTTCTACAAATCGTGATTTTTTTTTTACCTCGAGTCGTGATTTGCAAGTGTGGGTTGTGGGGGGTTTATGGGGTTAAAACCTTTTAGTTACTTTGCAAATTTAGCCATTGAAGTCATGTCAAATCGATGCCCAGGCACAGAGCTGATTATGGCGGCAAATTTAATAAGTATGTACAGTATAAAGATGAAATTACCCTTGATGACTAGGCAGTTAACGAGGAAACTAACGGAAAATGCCTCTCGGTGGCTTTTTTACAAATTTACGTAATGTTAGTGGCTTTTTTGCGTGACTTTTTGTCTCGGTCCCATTTTTGCGATTTTGTGATACTTTAGGGACTATTTTTGCATTTTACCTGGTAATTTAAAAAGGCTTTAACTCTAACAAAAGTTTAAAAAAAGAAGAAGAGTAAATTGCATAAATCGTCCCTAAACTTTGGCCAGATTGCAAGTTTCGTCCCAACCATTTCGAAAGTGCAGAAATCGTCCCTGTGGAAAACCTTTGAGTAAATTTTCGTCCCTGATTGGGACGAAACATGCAATTTGGTTGGGACGAAACATGCAATCTTGCCAAAGTTTAGGGACGAAAATTTACTCGAAGGTTTTCCACAGGGACGATTTCCGCACTTTCGAAATGGTTGGGACGAAACTTGCAATCTGGCCAAAGTTTAGGGACGATTTATGCAATTTACTCAAAGAAGAAGCATGCGACTAATTAGGCTTTAACTCTAACAAAGGTTTAAAACAGACACGCGGATTTAGTAATAGTAATTTATATGGTTGATGACGGTTATATTATCCGTATAGTTGTGGATGGCACCCGTAGGTGATATGCCACTCTTCAGTCACCCGTCATCGGGCATAATTTTATGCCCATGCCTATGACCATGACCATGACCATGACGGGTATTTGTTGCCTACGGGTAAATCCATCGGTTAGACTATGTTTATTGGTAGGTTGACAACCCAACCTTATGAAAATAAATACAAATATATTATTTTTATAATGTTGTATAGAATCAAGATCCCCAACCCAATTTGCCTTTGTGGTTTTTTTTTTTTTTTTTTTTTTTTTTTTTTTTTTTGTATGTGAAGAAAAGTGAATGTATTGGTTGGGTTGTTGATAAATGGTAAAAAAAATATAGATTGGTTGTATGCATATTTTTTGTAGGTGGATAAAAGAGAAAATAATACTACCTCCGTCCCAAAATATAAGTTCATTTCTGATTTTTCAAAGTCCATTCATTTCAACTTTGACCTTAATTATTATTTTTCATGTTATATAATACTTGATGAAAAGTATACCAATGCAAATGCATTTAAAACACAAGTCCATTTATATATTTTGCATCAAGTATTATATAACAAGACAAAAAATAATTAAGGTCAAAGTTGGAATAGAAAGACTTTCAAAATGTCAAAATGGACTTATATTTTGGGACGGATGAAGTATTTATTAAGAGATTGGATTATAATAGATTGTTAATAAAGATAATCTTAAGATATGTCGAAAACTATGAAATCTACATATAATATACCATTTCAATTAGGCAAATACCAAGTTTATAAAATACTTAAGATATGTCGAAAACTAGCAAATTAAACATCACTACACCAAATCACAATCATGGTAGTTCATTTCAAGAGATAAGTAAAATAGTTTAAAATATTTTAAATGGGTGTCGTGGGTTTAACAGTGACGGTAGTTTAAATTATCTTAAATGGGTGTCATGGGTTTAAGAGTGATGGACGGGTACACCCGTATGTATTTTAAAGGGCTAATACCAAAAAACGCACTATACTTGTCAAAAATAGTACTTTTATGTATCGAACTTTTTTTTTCCTTATTGGTGTACTAAACTTGCATTTTTTGCCTCTTTTACGCATTTTCGTACAATTTTATTACATTTTTGCCCCTGGATTTTCAAAGATTTGAGGGGCAAAATCGTCCCAAAATGCGTAAAAGAGGCCAAAATTTTGAAGTTTAGTACACCAATGAGGAAAAAAAAAAAGTTCGATACACAAAAGTACTATTTTTGACAAGTATAGTGCGTTTTTTTTGTATTAGCCCTATTTTAAATGTGTGACATGGATTATTGGGTTTACCCGTGATGGGTATAAATTAACCATCGCCGCCCACCACCCACCGATGGGTATGATTTTCCACCCACGACACACAAGCGGGTGGAAATTTACAGGGTTACCCATCCATCCACTTGCGGGTACCCGCGGGTTACAGATTTTTTCTCGCCCATTGCCAATTTGCCATCCCTAAGTATAGTAGGTGGTGAAACTTGTTAAGAAGTAAATGCAGAAATTGATTTCTATATGCATTAAGGTAATTTAAAAAATCTTTAACTCTTAAAAAAAAGTTTAAAAAAGAAGCATGCGACTAATTAGGCTCACAACTTACTAGTTGATTTGAAAGAGCTCTATGTAGTTGTTTCACGACCTGCTTCATTGTTGGACGTTCCTTCGCATTCTTGAAACATTGATATGCAATGGTTGAAAATGTATGTAAGGAAGCTTCGTTTATTTGATTTTGTAAATCAGAATGAATGATCTTCTCTAATGTCCGCCTTTGGTAATGTTTTTGAGCCAAAACGAATAAAAATACACGGTCATCATGGTACTTGGGAACATATGCGAACCTTCCGCACAACACTTCAAACAATACAACCCCAAAAGAAAACACATCGGATTTTTGTGTGAGATGATGTGTAGCATAGTATTCTGGATCAATATATCCAAACGTGCCCGCAGTATCCGCAATAACAAAGGTAGACTGCATATTTGCAGGGCCTATTATGGACAGCCCAAAATCAGAAATTTTGGCTTTGAAGTTCTCATCCAATAAGATGTTTGCACTTTTGATATCACGATGGAGAATTCTATGTTGAGTTCCCACATCATCGTGAAGGTACTGCAACCCACGGGCAGCATCTATGCAAATCTGAATACGTTTGATCCAGTCCAGATCTTTGCTAGTTAAATGGTTGTCAAGACTCCCATTTATTTCAAGCTTATAAACAAGTATTTTCTCACCACCTTCATCACAAAACCCGTGCAAAGAGACGATATTTTCATGTTCACAAGATGAAAGCATTTGAATCTCCGTGTCAAATTCATGGTTTCCTTGCCCTTTCTCACGAAACAACCGCTTTACAGCGATGTTGCCATGTTTAGCGGATTCACCTCGATATACCTTCCCAAAGCCACCAGCTGCAATTATATTTCCCTCGGAAAAGCCGTTAGTTGCCAGTGATATTTCTTGGAGAGGAATCTGCATGCTCTTCGGTTCTTTAGTGGAAGACGACATGATCTTTTGAATGTATGATGTAATTTTAGAAAGTGAAAAAAGGTTAAATAGAAATCCAAAATTTTAATAAGGAGCAGATGATTGTGTTGGATATGAAGAGAGAGACAGACAGCACTCTTTTCTTCTACATAGTTGTGTGATAAGAGCCTCCCCATTCGGGTCCCACCCCTCCCCATTCGGGTTCCACCCCTGCCACATCACCAAACACCTCAACTTCAACTAACCACAAGAAACCCTCTTTCACCAAACAACAAACCTCAACTTCCCCATTAGGGCCACACCTCTTACACATTTATTTTTTTATTCATTTTATTAAAAAAAATTAAATTCTTTTCACAAATACTAAAAAATAACAAAACATACTAATTTTATTTCATCAAATAAAAAAGTTACAATACGAAAAAAAAAATACGACACGAGAAAAAAAAAACACGCATACAATATGGAAAAGAAAATACGATACGAAAAAAAAACATACGATACTAATACGAAAATTAAACATTTTATTTGTCATCTTCGCGGTCGAAATTTTGGTATTTCTGAGTTATTCTTGCTTGTCTCTTGCGAATTACTTCGGCTCTAACCGGGTCAGTAACCGTGTTTGGATCGAGCATTAGCATCTGCATATCCTGCCACTCCAACAACGCAGCTTCTTTCTCGAACGCCTTTTCCTCCCTCTTCCTCCGCGCCTCGTAACAAGCCGTTTGAGCGTCTTTCGCTTGATTATACTTTTCGGATAATTGTCCCGAAAAAGTACTCGTTTGACTCCCCCCGGAACTCACCGCACTCGACGTTTCTGTCGACTTTTGTTTCTTTCCGGGTCGCCTGTTGTTTCTTTCGGGACGAGGTCGTTTGTCCGGCCCGAATATATCCTCAAGACATGTAATGTCTAGAGGTTCTTCAGCATCCCATTTCGGGTAGCGTTTCAGGATATCCCAAACGTGAACCAAAGTGAAACCCCTCTGTCCAAAACGTTGTGAGAAGTTTGTTTTGGCATTCTCGACATGATCATGATCATTTTCACCACTGCGGCGCTCTTAATGTTTATAAATAGCGTTGAATTTTTGGCAGTCGGCATTGATCCTTGACCATTTACCGGATAGCATGTTTTTGGTTCGTGGGGCTTCAGTAGTCCGCTCGTTGAAAAGTGTATGAATTTCATTCCAAAAGAATTCATTCTCTTTGTCATTTCCCAGATCTTCGTCTTGGGAAACTTCTATCCACGCTTCCGCAAGAATCGTTTCTTCTTGTTTTGACCACAACTTTCGCGCATGCGTATGAGCAGCTTCTTCCAAGTCATCGTCATCGTCCGCGTCCAAATTTACGACATTTTTTCCTCTTTGGGCTTTGGTTTTTTTTCCTCGGCCTTTGGGCGGTGATCTTGGCTTAGGTACTTTAAATGTACCTTGATTTGGTTGTGACGGTTGTAGTGGTTGTGATTGAGGAAAAGTGGATGGTTGATTCGGGTTATAAAATTGTGGCGATGAATTGAATTGTTTTTGACTTGCGAATCCTTGTTGAAACGCATATTGTTGGTTACGGTAAATGTCATTCGTATTTAATGGTTGCGAACCGTATGGCGGTGAAGGGTTTGGACTTTGAGACGAGGGACTAGAAGAGTTTGAGGCTCCCCCGTATTGACGTTGGTTTGACGTTAGGAGGTTCGTGAAATAACCTCCTTCGTTCGGGTTTTGAGACATTTTTTTTTTTTTTTGCTTAGGAGAAGAGGTATAGAAATATTTAGATTAGATTGTTGAATGTAGTGAAGAGAATGGAAGAAGAAGGTTAGTATTTATAGTGTTATGTAAAAGAGGGTAGGAAAAAAAAACCGTTGGTTTGCAAACGATAATGTTTCCCACATATTAAATGTTCTCAACGTAAACCTGGATTCTTGTCAGCTTCGCCGTGGCCACGGGGAGGTGACCAACAACGAGCAACGGCGAGGGCCGTTTGGTGTGGCGGCGAGCAACGGCTCGCCGTTGAGCTTGCCAAGTCAGATGGCGAGGCCCAACGACAAAGCCACACCTTGTGCTCTAAAAGTTGGTTTCACACATTAAATTGATGTCAGCATGCGACGACCAAGACTTCTCCACAAAAGGCCAAAACTAGAAATGTTGAGGAAATTTCTTAAAATAATGTAAAAATCACATGGTTCTAGAAGCTAATGGTGCATTTAGTTAGGGCGTTGGCAGTAGGGCTGGCATAACAGGTCACACGAACCTGTTAAGACACGAACCTGTTAAGACACGAACCTGTTAAGGTCAAACACGAACACGACCTGTTAGCTTATCGTGTCATTTTTCTCAAACACGAACACGACACGAAAATAAACAGGTTAACCTGTTAAAACCTGTTAAGAACCTGTTAACATATATATTCGGATTTTTTTTTTCTTTTTTTTTTTTTTTTTTTTTTCCGCAAAAAACAAAGAACCTGTTATTAACATATATATTCGGATTTTTTTCAGCAAAACAAATGATGCATTCCATTATATTGGGTTAAATTTTATTCTAAACTGTCTGCCATGTATTAGGGGTGCTATCATGGCTATTTGTGGTGCATAAAGCAATTTGAGACATTTCATATAGCTGCAAGTCAGCATCTGGATCAAGTAGCACTCTACTGAACAACAAATGAGATACCATTAACATATTCATAAAAGTCTGGAATACCTTGTTCAAGTGGTCAGAGTAACCATTAACATATCCAAATCGAACAAATCCAAATCCAGTCACAACCAAATCCAAATCTACTATTACAAATCTGCTATTACAAAATCTAAACTAATGTTACAAATCTTCATAAAACACAAAATCTAAACTAATATAGAACAACAACAACACAATAACAACAACGAGAGTCAACCACAAGTATCAAAACCCATCAGATTCGTGGGTCTAGCCCATGGCTTACCTCTATTTGAACCAAACCCACGGCCCTAGGCCTAGTGGGTCTCGGCTATGCATCCAAACGAATCCAAGATGCATCAAACTTGCACCCAAACACAACCATAACATCAAGAAAGGATCAAGAGTCAACCACAAGTATCACAATACACCCATGGTGATAGGGTGCGTATGGTTGTGTTTGCGTTTATGGGTTTTGATTAGATGGACTGATGATGGATCGAATAGATGTTGATGATGATATTGAGATGAGATTTTTTTTTCTTTTCCTGAAGAGATAAAAGGAGGATGGGGGCGGAGAGTTTATGTGTGTGTGATTAGGGTTTGTGAATGTATGACCTAAAAATACTTTATATATATATAGTATAAAATTAACAGGTCGCTAACAGGTTTAACAGGTCTGACCTGTTAAGACACGAAAATTAACAGGTCTTAACAGGTCTGACCTGTTAAGACACGAAACCTGTTAAGGTTAAACACGAAACCTGTTAAGAACAGGTCGTGTCGTGTCGTGTTAACAGGTTTCGTGTCAAAATTGCCAGCCCTAGTTGGCAGTGGGTGCGGGGAGGCACAACACCGAGTCCTTCCTCTGCGGGAACACCGCCGCCGGTCCCCTGCTACCGCACGGTGAGGGTAAGTTGCGGGTAAACATTACCGCATGAGAAGAGAAGAAAAAAACGACCGTTGGAGCCTTTAATTTCGAACGTTCGAGCCTTTTAACAACAACAACAACAACAAAAAAAAGCTTACGCTAAACTTCACCATTTTTGGTTTGTGGTGGCTGCTGAGATAACAGAGAGGGAATGAAAACATACACACAAAGTGGATGCTAGGGTTATATGTTTGCTTTTATACTAAGGGTAGTGGTGGGCTTGAGCTTCATTTAGTGTGTTGGGCTGTTGGACTTAAAAGATGACATATATGGTACATTAGTTTAGGGTTATCTGATTCATGTCTTATAAATCTAAATTTTAATAATTTTAATAGAATTAAAAAAAAAAAATGAGTGAAGGGTGAGGAGTGTGATGCCAACAAAAATTGAGTGAGTGAAGGAGAAAGTGGGAGAGTGATGTGGCATAAAGGGATTGGATGTAAGTGAGTGAAGGGATTTCAGGTGAGAGGTGTGTTGGCAACCCCTAGATAAAAAGAATTCTTAATTTTTTATTTTTAGATTTTTAAAAAAGAAAAAAGAGATCAATTTTTCACAAAAACATAAAAAATGCGATTATATAATATTATTTTCTATTCCTAAAAAAAAGGGTTATAAGTGAAACAAAGAAAAAAAATGTGTTTTGTAATTTTCTTTGTTAAACTGGGAAATGCATGTTTTGTATTTTTTTTAGTGAATTGGACAAGATATATTTGATTTGAACGCACTCTCTATTTTATTTGTTTTGTACAAAACATTTTATGAAGAACATGGGTATTTTTTTCTAACTAAACGCAACCTAAGTATCGTGGTGTTGGATATGAAGATCGAGAGATAACACTTTTTTTTCCCCTGTATTTTTATAATACAATATGAAGTAAAAGAAGTTATTAGTGATACTAAGTTATTACAACGGAGTATTTGGTTGGGTGACCACATCATACGAGTAACTTATTAGCATTTGTGATATGTATGAATATAGATGAGTGTCTGCAAATAGACTCCAAGTTGATTTCACACATTAAATTGATGTCGACATGGTTGGGTGACCACATCATACGAGTAACTTATTAGCATTTGTGATATGTATGAATATAGATGAGTGTCTGCAAATAGACTCCAAGTTGATTTCACACATTAAATTGATGTCGACATGGTTGGGTGACCACATCATACGAGTAACTTATTAGCATTTGTGATATGTATGAATATAGACGAGTGTCTGCAAATAGACTCCAAGTTGATTTCACACATTAAATTGATGTCGACATAGAATGAGCTTATAAAAAATAAGCTTATAAAACATAAGCCTAAAATCAAATAAGCCATAAGCTGGTTATATAAGCCGAAACAAACACCCCTTAGGATTCTGATTAGTCGATGAATTAGTTGACGAAAAGTTCATACTTTATCTAACTAACTAACAAGATAAAAACAAGACTCGGACTGTGGAGCGACTCTTGATAGTTGTCATTTGGTTTATGCTGGTTTTTTGTTATCAAGGATTAGCGTTTTATAAGGGGGTTGGCAGCACATGAATGAAGGCACGACACGGGAAGGATCATTTGCGGGAACACCACCGCCGTGTGCTCGGTACCGCAAATGATGGATCATTTGCATGAAAGTTTCATTCACGGGATGAGCCATCTTTTCGAACGTTGGAGGAGCAGTTTTGACCGTTGGCAACAAAAATAGTGAGTGAAGGGTGAATGACCCATTGCCAACAAAAATAAGGATGAATGATGTAAAAGTGGGTGAATGATGTGGCATAAAAGGATTGGTTGGGAGTGAATGATGGGAGAGAAGGTGAATGACCCATTGCCAACCCCCTAACCATTTACTTTCCTATTCAGAAAAATGTCTAGAGAGAGATGGTGCATTATGCAATTTTTTTTAACTAGTTGGTACGTGCCCTTTCTACGGAATCTGATAGTCATGAGTAGATGCTAGCTAGTGAGGTTATAAGGCTGGGCACAATAAGGAGGGTCACTCCCCCTCCTTTTCCCTGCCACGTCAGCATTTTTTCTCCAGCGACCTGCAGGCGATTCAGTGCCCCAGTAAGGGCGACCTTAATAATATTAATTGAAAAGTGGGCCCTTTGTTTTTATGTGTGTGTATGTTTCGGTCGAGATCACAACCCTTTTTATTATTTTTTTTTCCTACCTCTATTCGGTTGTGACCTACTAACTACAACAATGAGGCCGAGTAGAATTGGGTCGACCGAGTCGGTCGACTACTTCTATTGTGGGCAGCCTAAGATGTAACAATATATGAATCATACGTCGTTGAGGGTCTTTGTGAGGTAGTATTTTTATGTGTATATTTAAATCGAAGGGGTGAATATAAAATCATGAAAGGTTTAGCTTACATGAGTAGCGACTTGCTTATGAGATTATGAGTTGCTCGGAATAAAAGTTTGTTTTAGGCGAAATGACATGGATTTTCTTTGATACCATATTTAAATATCAAAATTATATGTAACTTAGATTATAAGTAGGGGTGTAAACAAGATGAGACAACTCGCGAGTTACTCGGGGATCGACTCATAAACTACTCGAAATCGACTCGATATAAACGAGTCGACCTCGAGTTCGAGCTACTCGAGTATAATTTCAAGTCGAGCTCGAGCTAAAAAATACTCTGCTCGTGAAGCTCGCGAGTCTTAACGAGCTTTAACTAAATTACACTTTTACCCTTTTATATACATATATTTACTTAATTTTCATACAAATCGAGTCGAGCCGAGCTTGATATGTCGAGTATTCGTCGAGTTCGAGCCTTAAATATGAAAATAATCGAGCTCGAGTCGAGCTTCGAGCTTGAGTTTTGTAAAACGAGTCGAGCTCGAGCTCGAAATATAAAGCTCGACCGAGCTAGAGTCGAGTTTCGAGCTCAAGTTTTAGTATTCGAGTCGAGCTCGAGCTTGGCAGTACTCGGCTCGACTCTACTCTTTTACACCCCTAATTATAAGTTACAACTTCAGCTTTAGTTCCAGCTAGTTTCACCAAACACGTTTGCATAATTTAACCCAAACACTGTGTTCTCGAGTATCACTTTTATATATATATATATATATATATATATATATATATATATATATATATATATATATATATATATATATATATATATATATATATATATATATTAATTTTGAAGCAAAATATTTCCTTACAAAATTAATCTGAAAATGTTTACTATCTGTTTTTTCACTTTTCCTTAATAAAAAAACAGAGGATGAAAAAAGAACAACTATGGCTGAAATGTAAACAACCACAAACTTTAGTGATCAAAACCAAAACATATAAAACTCATAAACCTTAGTCGCAATTAACTGAGTTAACGGCGTGAAACCATTTTCAGATTTTCACCGGCTGCCATCACACCGCCACTTTCATTTCATTTCCTAACCACACAAAATCACCGGTACATTTTCCTCTATCAAGTGATCAAGTCCCATCATTTCATTTCCTAACCACACAAAATCACCGGTAATTTAGGGTTTTAGGGTTTATGTAAACTTATATTAGGTGACGTCACCACGTTTATGTTATATCATAGATCTATTTATTTGATGTTTTTAAGTTACTTGTAAAGATTTTTTTTTTTATTTTTTTTATTATTATTTTTTTTTAATAATAATAATTGTGTATGTTGTTGTATTTATAGCTTTATGAATAGTGGTTAATGAAGAAACTGAGATGTTTTCGAAGTTTTGCGTATGTTGTGATGTTTTCGGATGTTCGAGCTTCTTTTGTGGTTTATCATTACTATTCATTAGGGTTTATACAAGTGTTTTTTGAGGAAATGTAATACCGAATTAGGCGATAGTTATTTTAGATAATTTAGTCTATTACGAGTATTATTTATTAAGGGGTTGTGTGGAAGAAATGCGTTACAAAACAAGTTTTGTGTTTGTGTTATCAAATACCAGGGGTGCGTTTAGTTGGAGAAAAAGTTCTCTTGTTTTCTATCTCTAGTTTTGTAAAAAATTGGAAGGGAAATTTATTTTCACAAAACACTTGAAAATATAGAAAACGCGTTTAGTTGATGTTTGTTTTTTCTATTTTGAAGAATGGGAGGGACGGTTGTGGGTTACAATGGAAAACAAGGAAAACAACTAAAATTTGTTTTGTAATTTTCCTTGTTAAGTTAGGAAATAGGGGATTTTGTGTTTTGCAAAACATTTTGTTGGAAACGCTTATTTGAACGCGATATCTGTTTTCCTTGTTTTCCACAAAACATTTTGTGGAAAACAAGGGTGTTTTCCACCAACTAAACGCACCCTAGGTATTGTGTTTTGTCTTGATGAAAATGCCTATGGTCTCTTTTTTTAAATGATTTTCAAAACACTGGTTATTTACGTGTTGTAAAAACAATAATCAGATAATTACTACCAAAATGCAATTACAAACACCTTTTAGTTGACCGGTTTCATTGTCATCAAACTTATTTGCAGTCATTCACCAGGGTTTATGTTTCATATTCATAATAATTGCATATGCAGGGCGTGTACTATTTTAACTTTTCTGTTTGGTTTATTATGCTGGAAACTAGCTCTTAAAGCAAATATTAGATTAGTACAACTGTTTTCATGTTCTAGACACTGATGGTTATCGTGTTTGAATAAGTAATTGGAATCATCAGCTTTATTAAGCAAGTAGGTTCTGTACTTTTGCTGCTTTACGAGGAAAAAGTAACTAAATAGATTGATGTTTTACAGGTTAATATTTCATACATCGTTAATGCTTAAAGATTCTTTTTTCTGCAGCTGGTTAATTTAGAACAAGTAAACTCATGGCGACTGAGCAAACCGGAAATGAAAGTCAGCTGGAAATGGTCAACGAGAACCAACCGGCAAACACTAGCATGAAAACTCATGGCGGTTTTGGAGGGATGGTATATGAACAGTATCTTAAAGCTAAAGAGAATGCAGAAGCCTATCCCTATGTCTGGAGCTCGTATCTTATCGTATACGGTGGATTTGGTATGTGGGTTGCATATCGATATAGGAAGCTTATGAAGACTGAAGATAGAGTTAGAGGCCTTCAAGAGAGACTGCGTAATATTCGTAAAGAGAGAGAGGTACCAAGCTCTGTAGAGGGCCAAAGTTCGTCCATCGACAAACCTGCCAAATAGTATGCAAGTAATATTTCTTTGAATTGAAACCGTTTTGCTGACAAAATATGATCAATTAGGTGTCTCTACTAAGATTTTTACGCGTGGTACTGCATAGTGGAAGAAGCTTAAGTTTTATCATAAATTGAGATCACGTTTTAGTGATAGATGAGTAACATTTCGCTGTTGAATTACTTTTGATGAGAGTTCTTAAAGAACCAATATCTGTTTGAATTTGAATCTTCTTTGATGACTATTAGTTCTATATTCTTGCTTTTACACTTGCCTGAATTCAATATTTGATAATGGGTATTGATTTGGAAGACGAATATGGTACGGATGATATTGTCCAGCAAGGAGTTGAATTGTTGGTGACGTCGTTACCCAAGAATCCAAGATATATGACACTTTGCAGACAGCATACAAAGGTGATATTCTGGATGAAGCTAATATCATTACACACATATTTCCCGTTACTGGGCTTTTTTTTTTTTTTTTTTTTTTTCTTTTTTTTTTTTAATTATTATTATATATAACTTTGTATAATATCTGTTCTTGGGTCTTGCAGGCTTTGTCCTCCTCTTGAAGGGATCGACCAATAACGAATCAGAGGTTTCGTCGACTGTGGACTTTGGTTCACAGCCATGTAAACGAAGGTTGGAGGAGTCAAAGGGAATCCCTGACCCAATTAAGATTGCCAAAGTGCTGCTGGTTAGGAGAATCATTGCCTGGATAACAGGAATCATTCTTTTAATTGCCACACTCCTAGGAGTAAGTTTCTTGTATTTACTGTCCAATTCTGCTTTATGAGATACATTGATTGCTTATTTATTACAGGCGCTTGTGCTCATATATGACCTGCCACCGAACGATTGTATATATATAGGTGGAAAATATGGGTGGGTTGGGTAAAACAGGTTCGGGTTGAAAGAGTTTCATTTTGTATGGGTCAGACGACCTGGTTGACCTGCAAACAATGTTTAGAATTTTATGACGATACAAATGATTTAGGAGGTTGTATGCATTAAAAATAGTCTTTGGGCGTCTTTCAACCCGTTTCTTCTCATAGCTAGTTTTCTTGATTTGACCCATTGACCTATTTGAGAATAAACAGTTAAACACAACCCAAATAACTCTTAAGTATACTCGGTTATATTCTGCAAAATTCATGAAAAATATATACAAGTATTTAACCATTTAATTAGTCTTACCATGGTCTCTTTACTTTTCATGCAGATTCACTTCCTCATGAACATGTCAATCACAAGGGACACCCTTTGTATGCTAATGTCAAGCTTGACTAAAAAGTCAGATGTGCCAAACTTCCAGAAGAGGAATTATCTCTTGATTCTTTAATTTACTTTCTATGATCATAATATTTGTTGTTGCTTACGTTGAACTTATCTCATCCTGCGACTGATGGATCATGTTTCTGTATTCTGTTATGGTTGATAGATCTTGTAATAAACATCAAGGACATGTTTACTGACTTATGCAACTCTTGCTGGGTTGTTACTGTAAAATTACGTTATCGATGGTATTGTTTTGAGTTACAATATCTTTTATACTTTGTAACACAATGGTGTTATGCATATTTAATTGTTGGATGAACATGAATATCGCATTTAACATAAGATTATAAGTACCACATTCAGCAATCGAATAGTTATTGTAAAAAACCGAGTTTGATCACCTGATAGAAGCTGCTTATAAGATATTCCACAAGGTCTTAGGCCGGGTGTAGTGAGGGTGTATGAGTTGTGAGTGATTGATACTAGGGTAGCAATTTTTGACACGACACGCACGGAGTTAAACAGGTTTACGTTAAAGATAAACAAGTTTGGGTAAAAAATAGATCAGCATATTTAACCCGTTTAATAAACGAGTCGTGTTTGGGTTGAGCAAGTATTAAACAGGTCAACCCGCGAACTCATATAATTATGTAAACATATAAAAAAGAAAATATGTAACTTAGATTTTATGTGAGATTTGGATTTAAATGTATTTAATCATGTGCTTATATGACATTAAAATACAATTATAACTTGAATATTATTGAAATTGTTGCATGGTTATTCATATGTTATTTATCATTTTCTAAATAATTATATAAGTTTAAATTTAAACTAATTAAATTGACAAAATACCACCCTTCTTCACTGTTGACCTATTTACTTAAATAGGTCATAAAGAGTTACACGTTTTATGCATATATAAGTTAGGGTTGAGTTTGTTGACACGATTAATAAATGAGTCGTGTTTGGGTAAAGGTTACATCAACCACCCAACCAAACTAGGTCAAAACGACCACGACTCGATTGCCACCGCTAATTGATACCATTGTAACTGATAAGCCAGCGAAAAGAAGAGAAACTATGTGACACTCATGTGTAAGTGAGTGATGGGTATTCTGATGATCGGATTAAACCTTGTTGATTAGTTGGTTAAAATGTCAAAAACAAAATTTTAAAAAATTACATGTTTCGTCCTTGTGGTTTACCAAAAATCACACTCATCATCCCTTATATTAATTACATAAATAATCCCTTTTGTCCAGACTATTTTCATTGATAGTCTCTATTACGGAAAATAAGGACCATCCATGTAACAAAGATAAGGACTACCCGTATAATAAAAAACTATAGATTATTACACAGTTGATCCTTATGGGACCATCTATGCTATTAGTTTGAAAATTAAGTATAAATGTTGTAATTAAAATCGAATAGAGACGGAACCACAGGGACTAAACATGTAAATTTTTCTATTTGTCATTTACATGCGTATGTTAGCAAAGTAGCATTTGGTGCACATTAGCCATCCATCACATCCAAACTACCTTAAATCCTGATCACACAAAATATCTTAAAAAAAACATCTCTGTGTTTGTGTCTGTGTTTTTTCTCCCTCCATTTTTACACACTCACTGTGTGTGCTTGTGTGTGTTTTTTAAAACCCATGTCTTCATCTCTTCCCTTAACCTTCACTTATCTCCACTACCCACATCACAAACCACCTTCATATTTCAAACTCAACCTCTTTAGTCCCTCCAAATTCACACCAAAACCACACATTTGCTTCACATTCAACAAAAACAGCTCAGATTACGAAAGGGAGGAGCAACGCTGGTTGCGCGAAGAGCAGCGCTGGTTACGCGAGGAGCAAAGGTGGTTACGCGAGCAAGAAAGATGGGAGGATGAAAAAGAGGTGTTGTTAAATGAGATAAAGAGTTTAAGAGATGAAATTGAGAGTTTGAGAAGTGGTGGTGTAGGAAATGGTAATGTTGAGAATGTGGTGAAGCTGTTGAATGTGTTGAAGAAGGAGGTGAGTCAGATTGCGGAAAGTGGGTCGAGTGGTGTCCCGTTTGTGGTCGAGGCTAATTCCGAGGATGTGGAGCATGTGGAGGTGGTTAAGGAAGTTGTTGAGGAGGTTGAAAAGGTTGTTAAAGAGGTGGAGGTTAAGGAAGTTGAGGTTAAGGAGGTGAAGGAGGTTAAGGTGAATGTGGATAAGAAGAGGATGGCGATGTTGCGAGTTGGATCAGAAGGTGATCAGGTTCAAATGTTGCAGGTTTGTTTCATTTAATCGCGTTTCCGTTTTACTTGCTAGGATAAATTTGAGCCCTTTGGTTATTTTATCTCCAAATCAATCTGATAGGGTAGAATGGACTTAGGTGGTGTTTTGGCATTGAGTTTTGAGACTGATTTGGTTGCATATACCGACTTGTTTCTAGCATTTTGTCTTGTTAAACTGTGTGTCATTTTAGGGGTCATTTTATATGTGAATCCTTATTCATAATGTGCTAAACACGAGAGGGCTTATTATATTATTATGACAATGTCAAACTTAAGCACGTTTAAACATTATCCCCAACAAACCCATGTTGTTGGAACTGATTATATGATTATTGTTATTAGATCGTATATACTTACTTTCAAAACACAATGTCAAACACTCCATTAGGCACTTAAGGCGAAGTTTGAAAGTGCTTACGGCAACTCGAAACTGATAATTGGGTTATTAATACTTCAAGTTGAAATAATCTCTTGCAAAAATTGATTATCACTATGATTTTATGAATATTTAGTTGCAACATAATTAGAAAAACTGTGTGAATTTACAACACGAAAATTTTGATACTATATTATCAGAACATGAGTATCATACTGTAATTAGTTTTATCTGAAAACTTCGAATTATCACCACTGATCCTGTTAGGATATGCGTATGATTATTCAAACAAATGATTCAGTTCGCGTGTCTTTGATAGGAGGCATTGCTAAAACTGGGATTTTATTGTGGCGAGGAAGATGAAGAATTTTCTAGCTTTGCAAGTGGCACAGAGAGAGCGGTAAAAACATGGCAGGTGAGTCCGCGTTTCTCAATTCTGTAGATGATATATGGTCTCTCGCACTTATGTTGTTGCTCGTTTATAATTGCATTAGTTACTTATTGATTTGTGCTTCCCAGTCTTCCATAGGTGTGCCTGAAACTGGCGTGATGACGGTCGAGCTTCTTGAAAGATTATTTGTGGAATCTGGATTCAAGGTGAGAGAGACTCTTGAAACATGTTGGTACTAGGATTCAGGAATGCTAGTAGTGGCAAAATGGGCGGGTCAAGCGGGTTAGAGATCAAAGATAAACCAAATCGACCTATTGTATACAAATGGGTAATTTGCCACCTGTTGGGTTAATGACTTAATCTGATGTTTTTGATTTTGTTTAGGAGATTGCAAACGAGGCTGCTGCGACTTCTGTAACAGAAGTTCCAGAAATTCCTCAAGATCCAAAAGCTTATGTTTCTGATGATCGTGTCTTTCTTCTTGGAGAAAACAGATATGAAGATTCCTCAAGGCTGAAAAACCGAAACAGTCAAACTCAAACTAGTAGCAAAGGTGTTGTGACGACAAAGTGCATTACGTGTCGTGGGGAGGGCCGGTTATTGTGCTTAGGTGCGGTTTCTTATTTCATTTTTTTGACTAGTGTTATAATCACATCAATGTACTTCATCCAAACACACACATCTTTTAGAAATACTAGGTAGTTTAAGCTTTGGATTAAGGTTGTGTCCATGTTTAAAGTGATAATTGCAATAAAATCAGATACTCAAAAATAAATATTCAAAAATTCAGAATCATAACTACTTTTGCGAAAACAGTGAACAATGGTTACTGCAATGTCAGGTTGCTATAATCTCTTCTAATAGGGTGTTTGGGATTGTTCATTTGAGTGTGTATTTTTTATAAGCAGATAAGCACTTTTAACTAAGCAAATCCAAACACCCTCATGACTAACATCATTTATGTCATTGCAGAATGCGATGGAACTGGTGAGCCAAACATAGAACCACAGGTTAGCATATTTTCAAAGCTTTGTACTTGTCTTTCTAATTCCCTCTTGAGGTGTGGTTTTCTGGATCTTTTTGAGGAAAACTTTTGGTACGTTCTGAACCTTAAGTTTTCGGTTTTGGTGCAGTTTTTGGAATGGGTAGGTGAAGACACAAAGTGTCCATATTGTGAAGGTCATGGTCATATAAATTGTGATGCGTGCCAAGGAACAGGAGTCGGTGCTGCATAAGTCACACATTGATCACCATTGACGATTGATTTTTTGTTGTGTCATACATGTAAGTAGAAGCAACATAGTGAAACACTAATGTGTAGACGAGACTTAACCAATAATCATCATATATGTATGGGATTAGTATTAATGTACTCAGGAAATGCTGCATTTTTCACAATAATGTTGTGCAATGCAAAAATATGTAATGATGTTGCCAATTCTTTACATAAATTTCAACTTTTTTCAAAATTGAGAGCTACCAATTAGTAGTGTATTTGATAAAGTAATGGTTACTTTGTGGTTACATTAATGCTATCACCTATGATAACTAAGAAAATTATTTTGATGTAGCCTGCAAAAGAAAGGTCTTGTACTCATTTTTAATAAGTGTTCCCAGATAGGGATCAATCTTAAAACCTGTTGCAATAAAATAACTAAGAAACTAATCTTTCCAAACACTTGTTAATTGGACTGGGTAGGCAACACTAACTGACCCGATAGAGGCAGAGTGAAACTAAAACTAAAATGACCCGTTCATCTATCAGGGTTTTGCATTACCTGTAATCACTTTGAGCCAAGTTTGTAGCTTATTGCTAGTAACATGACTAAACTATCAACTTTAGAAACACTTTCTTGTTCAAGACTGAGACTAAGAGATAAGAAGAAAGTAGAAATTGTGCATTCTTGATGTAATTATAACTAAACTTGTAAGTTATGGCAAACGTGAGATTAATAATACAGTGTCAAAAACAGTCTAGCAATCTAGAGTCTTCAGGTTATGAAAAATGTAATTGAGAAGAGCTACCATTAATCACTTTGCGCCAAAGTTTATAACTAAAAATGGGAGGTTAAGCAAACGTCTCAGATTAATAATACAGTGTCAATATAGCCGTCTAGCAGTCTATAAGTTATGGCAAATGTAATTGAGAAAAGTTATCATTAATCACTTTGAGGCAAGTTTGCAACTTTTTTACTAGTCAAATGACTAAACTATTTACTTTATGAACACTTTCTTGTTTTAAAGTTTAGCACTTATTAGCAAATATAACTAAAAAGAGTTACCCGTTAATCAGTATGAGCCAATTTTGTAACTCATCACATGACTAAACTATCAACTTTGCGGATCTCACTCGTTTAGATCAACGGATAAAAAACCTACAATTAGAACAAAGTTAGCGTAAAATACAAAATAAATAAATAAATAAATACAAATAAAAATAATAATTTGACCATATGTAACAAGACTAAAATACTAGAGGGACGAATCTAGCACTTTCTTCTCTTTCTAGAAACCGAATAAAAAAACCAGCCTATTTGACCGACTTTAAACCCGCCCGAATATAAATAAACCACAAATACCCACATATCCCCATTTTACCCAAAAACACACAAATTAATTGGTCCTCCGAAATCACAACTTGTAGAAGAATGATGAAAAGCAGAATGGCTCAGAAGTAGAAGTGTGCCATTTCGGTGGTAGTGGTGGTGATGGTGATGATCGATAATGCATGTGTGCACCTCAAATCTATAGGATAAGCGAGTTCCTTGGTTAGTCGTCTTCAATTCTACTCAATCCATATTTAATTCCTTTGATTTTTTAGCAACAACCCAATTGCTTTGCGTTTGAAATTCCCTTAATTGGATTGGTTGTTGCTAAAAAGATGGTGATGGTTTACACACTCAATATTAACCCAATTGTTTCTGAAACAGAGCATGGTGGTGAACAATGGAAATTAGTTGGTGTGTAGTCCGGTTGATATTAAATTTCACTTAATTTTTGTGACATGTCAAGATAATAAGAGAGTACGTGTGACAATCTATAACTATCTAAGTCTTCATTTAAGTTTAAGTTTTGGATTTACGGAATCTATATCTATGTCTTCATTTTATACTTTTATGTTTGATGTGTCAAACAAACGGTCTCAAGTGTTCATTTTATGCTTAAAACCTCCTCAATCATTAGTCAATAATAATATAAAATATTGAAAAGAGTTACACGTTAATCAGTATGAGCCAAGTTTGTAACTTATCTCATGACTAAACTATCAACATTGCGGATCTCACTCGTTTAAATCAACAGATCAAAAACCTTCAATTAGAACAAAGTTAGCGTAAAATACAAAAAATAAAATAATTTGGCCATATGTAACAAGATTGAATATTAAAGGGATAGCCTTACAGTTTTACCTCTTTCTAGAAACCGAATAAAAAAACCAGCCTATTTGACCGACTTTAAACCTGCCCGGATATAAATAAACCCCAAACACCCACATATCCCCATTTTACCCAAACACACACAAATTAATTGGTCCTCCGAAATCACAACTTGTAGAAGAATGATGAAAAGTAGATTGGCTGAGAAGTAGAAGTGTGCCATTTTTGTGGTAGTGGTGGTGGTGGTGGTGATCGATAATGCATGTGAGCACCTCAAATATATAGGAAAAGCGAGTTCCTGGGTAAGTCATCTTCAATTCTACTCAATCTATCTTTAATTCTTTTGATTTTTTAGCAACAACCCAATTGCTTTGCGTTTGAAATTCCCTTAATTGGATTGGTTGTTGCTAAAAAGATGGTGATGGTTTACACACTCAATATTAACCCAATTGTTTCTGAAACAGAGTATCGTGGTGAACAATAGAAATTAGTTGGTGTGTAGCCTGGTTGAGATTAACTTTCACTCAATTTTTGTGACGTGTCAAGATAATGAGAGTGTACGTATCACAATCTATATCTATCTATGTCTTCATTTAAGTTTAAGTTTTGAATTTACAGAATCTATATCTATCTATGTCTTCATTTTATACTTTTATGTTTGAAGTGTCAAACAAACGTTGTCTCAACTTTTCATTTTATGCTTAAAAGTTAAAACCACCTGAATCATTAGTCACTAATAATATAAAATATTGAAAAGAGTTACCCGTTAATCAGTATGAGCCAAGTTTGTAACTCATAACATGACTAAACTATAAACTTTGCGGATCTCACTCGTTTAGATCACCAGATCAAAATCCAACAATTAGAACAAAGTTAGCGTAAAATACGAAAAAAATAATAAAAAATAATAATTTGTAGAAGGACCAGTCTTGCAGTTTTACCTCTTTCTAGAAACCGAATAAAAAAACCAGCCTATTTGACCGACTTTAAACCCGCCCGGATATAAATAAACCCCAAACACCCACATATCCCCATTTTACCCAAACACACACAAATTAATCGGTCCTCCGAAATCACAACTTGCAGAAGAATGATGAAAAGTAGATTGGCTGAGAAGTAGAAGTGTGCCATTTTTGTGGTAGTGGTGGTGGTGGTGATGATCGATAATGCATGTGAGCACCTCAAATTTATAGGATAAGCGAGTTCCTGGGTAAGTCATCTTCAATTCTACTCAATCTATCTTTAATTCCTTTGATTTTTTAGCAACAACCCAAATGCTTTGCGTTTGAAATTCCCTTAATTGGATTAGTTGTTGCTAAAAAGATGGTGATGGTTTACACACGGAATATTAACCCAATTATTTCTGAAACAGAGCATGGTGGTGAACAATAAAAATTAGTTGGTGTGCTGTTTGGTTGAGATTAACTTTCACTCAATTTTTGTGACATGTCAAGATAATGAAAGAGTACGTGTCACAATCTATATCTATCTATGTCTTTATTTAAGTTTAAGTTTTGGATTTACGGAATCTATATCTATCTATGTCTTCATTTTATACTTTTATGTTTGACGTGGCAAACAAACGTTGTCTCAAGTGTTCATTTTATGCTTAAAACCTTCTCAATCGTTAGTTAATAATAATATAAAATCTTTTGAAAGAGTTACACATTAATCAGTATGAGCCAAGTTTGTAACTTATCTCATGAGTAAACTAACAATTTTGTGGATCTCACTCGTTTAGATCAACAAATCAAAAACCTACAATTAGATCAAAATTAGCATAAAATACGAAATAATAACAATAATAATAATAATAATAATAATAATAATAATAATAATAATAATAATATATTATTATTATTATTATTATTATAAAAAAATAAAATAAAAAATAATTTGAGCATATGTAACAAGACTGAAATACTAGAGGGACCAGTCTTGAACTTTCCACTCTTTCTAGAAACCGAATAAAAAAACCGGCCCATTTGACCGACTTAAACCCGGATAAGAGTGATCACGGTTCAAAAACCGGATCGGACCGGCCAAGACCGGATCGGACCGAAGACCGAGTTTTGGAAAAACCAAAGACCGAGACCAGACCGAATGTGGTTGGTCCGGTCCGGTCCAAATAGGCTAAATATCCGGTTTGTAAGCCGGACGGGATCGGAACAATCCGGACCGACACCGAAATAAAGAAAAACCCCAGACCGAAACCAGACTGTTGGTTCTTCGATCGATCCGGTCAATTTTGTCGGTCAGTCCGGGCTAAACGGTCTGACTGCTCACCCTTAAACCCGGATAATATATAAATAAACCCAAACACCCACACATCCCCCATTTTACCCCAACACACACACATTAATCGGATCTCATCATCAAACCCAACCCAAATAAAATTAGGGTTTGATTAAATCCCCAAATCACAAATGGGTGGCAGATATAGTGATGATGACGAAGACGAAACTTTTTACTATAGATACTCATCTGTTGGCGACCAAACATTAAATAAACCGATATCGGACCACCCCGGTACTCGTAGTAATACTAGTGGATTAGCTCCATCAAAAAGTACGGTTTACGTTAGCAACTTAGATTACGGTTTAACCAACAGCGACTTGTTTACGATATTTTCGACCTTTGGTAAGGTAGCCAAAGTGACTATATTAAGAGACAGGGCGACCCGTGCGAGCCGCGGCGTTGCGTTTGTTTTGTTTGTGCTCAGGGAGGATGCTGTCAAAGCGGTTAAGGGTGTGAATGGGAAGGTTTTGAATGGGAGGACTTTAGGGGCTTCGATTGCTGCCGATAATGGTAGAGCCCCCGAGTTTATTAAGAAGAGGGTTTATAAGGATAAGAGTAGGTGTTATGAGTGTGGTGAAGGCGGGCATTTTTCGTATGAGTGCCCGAGGAATAAGTTGGGCAAGAGGGAGCGGCCGCAGCCAAAGAGCGGTGGATATAGGAGTAAGGGTAAGGAGGAATGGGCTGGGGATGATGAGGATGATGCTGTTTTTGAGGAGGATGATAATTGGGCGTCGGTTGTGGATAATGGAGCGGATGAGAGGTTGTTGAGTGGTGATGGGAGTTGGGATGATCAAGGGAGGGAGAAACGGAAAAAAGTGAAGAAAACGAGCTATTTTAGTGACGAGAGTGATAAAGAGGATTGATTTTTAGAGGCAAAGGTATCAGTTGATGATATAATACAACTAGCCAATTCACATTTCATAACTAAATCAATGTTTCCGATCGACACGTGTATATACAAGTTGAGAAGATCTGTAATAGTGCTAGTCGGGAATGGTATTCCCATGTAATATTTTTTGGTTATATATGATGGTCTAAAATGGATCGGTGTGTCTAGATTATTGTGATCATGTGTTATCTGAGGCGCTCTCATTATTTCAAGAGTATTAGCCAAGTTTCTTGTCATATTCACTTTTAATGAAGAGCATCAAGTATCACTTTTGGTTATGTTGTATCTAGAACGGGTTAAATCCGAAGCCATCAGAGGGGAGGGTTCAAATGGGTTGAATAATTTAAATGGGTTGAAAGTTGCTTAAAGTTCATTTTAAATGTATACAGCCTGCTAAATCGTTTTAATCAAACATCTAGATAATAATTGCAATGATATTGTTTTTGGTATATTTAGTTGATGCAATTTTTGTTAGAATTGAATGAAAAGGTACCTAAGTTAATTCTGAACAAGCTTCAAGGTTTGAGTCATTTGGTCTGATGCAAGTCAATCTTATAGGAAACATAATGTTAAAGAGTTGTTTGGCTACTTTTATGATTACGGGGTTGTTTGGGTAGGCGTATTGAGTTTGATACAGCTAATAAGCCTTTTTGAGTATTAAGATAGAGCCAAACACTTATAAGCTTATTCAACTTTTTGAGATTAGCTGACACCACAGTCCAAGCATTATTTCCTGCATTTGTGTTTTGACACCCAATAAGCTAATAAAGTGATATACATAATACATAAATAAGATTTCCGGAATACCCTCTAAATCCCTTGATAGACATGCATGATAATTATATACATGAACTATATAGGGATAATGTATAAGGAGGCTGCCTAAGTATTCAACTGTTATCATTAGGCTCACTTGGAAAACTGAAACTGGATACATGATTCAATTGTTTAGGGATGCTGTAAAAGGAAACTTTTGTTAGTCGACATGTTTTTTTTGCCATAAATGGTATAAACGAAACTGGATACGTTCAGTTGACATCAAACATAACCCAGATTGACCCATTTCTATGAATTTTTAATTAAATTATTCTGTTGACGTTTCTTTGGTAGGAAGCACTGCTAAAACTAGGATTTTATTGTGGCGAGGAAGATGAAGAATTTTCTTGCTTCTCAAGTGGCACAGAAAGAGCTGTAAAAACATGGCAGGTGAGTCGTTCATTCATTATGCAAAATTAATAACATAAACCTTTTTGGCATATCTTGATTCTAAAGATGATATATTAGTGCATTCGTTTGCTAGTTGATTTCTGCTTCCCAGTCTTCCATAGGTGTGCCTGAAACTGGCGTTATGACGGTCGAGCTTCTTGAAAGATTATTTGTGGATTCTGGATTCAAGGTGAGAGAAACTCTTGAAACATGTATGTACTAGGATTCAGGAATGCTAGCAGTGGCAAAATGGGCGGATCAAGCGGGTTAGAGATCAAAGATAAACCAAATCGACCTATTGTATACAAATGGGTAATTTGCCACCTGTTGGGTTAATGACTTAATCTGATGTTTTTTATTTTGTTTAGGAGATTGCAAACGGGGCTGCTGCGACTTCTGTAACAGAAGTTCCAGAAATTCCTCAAGATCCAAAAGCTTATGTTTCTGATGATCGTGTCTTTCTTCTTGGAGAAAACAGATATGAAGATTCCTCAAGGCTGAAAAACCGAAACAGTCAAACTCAAACTAATAGCAAAGGTGTTGTGACGACAAAGTGCATTACGTGTCGTGGAGAGGGCCAGTTATTGTGCTTAGGTGCGGATTCTTATTTCATTTTTTACGTGTGTTATAATCACATCAATGTACTTCATCCAAACACACACCTTTTAGAAATATTAGGTAGTTTAAGCTTTGGATTAAGGTCATCCATGTTTAAAGTGATTATTGCGACAAAGTCAAATAATCCTGTAAATATATCAAAAAATTCAAAAGCATAACTACTTTTGCCAAAACGCCGAACAATGATTATTGCAATTTTATGTTGCTATAATCTCTTTTGAACATGCGTCTAAGTGGGTGTTTGGGATTGTTCATTTGAGTGCTTATCTGATTATTTCCTTACTTTCAAAGCAAATAAACAGTTTTGAGTATTTGGATACAGAGTGAATAAATATTTGGATGGGATGGTTATCTAGCATACACATTGGTAGGATGCTCATGTTTTAGAGCAGATAAGCAGTTTAAAATAAGCAAATCCGAACACCCTCATGACTAACATCATTGAGTGTCTGCTGTTTCTTTTATTGTGATGATCATCTAACAAGTTATTATCATTGCAGAATGCGATGGAACTGGTGAACCAAACATAGAACCACAGGTTAGCATATTTCAAAGCTTTGTACTTGTCTTTCTAATTCCCTCTTGAGGTGTGGTTTTCTGGATCTTTTTTGAGGAAACCTTTTGGTACGTTCTGAACCTTAAGTCTTTGGTTTTGGTGCAGTTTTTGGAATGGGTGTGCCAAGGAACAGGAGTCGGTGCTGCATAAGTCACACATTGATCACCATTGACGATTGATTTTTTGTTGTGTCATACATGTAAGTAGAAGCAACATAGTGAAACACTAATGTGTAGACGAGACTTGACCGATAATCATCATATATGTATGGGATTAGTATTAAATGTACTCAGGAAATGCTGCATTTTTTCACAATAATGTTGTGCAATGCAAAAATATGTAATGATGTTGCCAATTCTTTACATAAATTTCAACTTTTTTCAAAATTGAGAGTTACCAATTAGTAGTGTATTTGATAAAGTAATGGTTACTTTGTGGTTACATTAATGCTATCACCTATGATAACTAAGAAACTTATTTTGATGTAGCCTGCAAAAGAAAGGTCTTGTACTCATTTTTAGTAAGTGTTCTCAGATAGTGATCAACCTTAAAACCTGTTGCAATAAACTAACTAAAAAACTAATCTTTCCAAACACTTGTTAACGCGCATAGGGACTGGGTAGGCAACACTTAACTGACCCGATAGAGGCAGAGTGAAACTAAAACTAAAATGACCCGTTCATCTATATATGGGTTTTGCATTACCTGTAATCACTTTGAGCCAAGTTTGTAGCTTATTGCTAGTAGCATGACTAAACTATCAACTTTAGAAACACTTTCTTGTTCAAGACTGAGACTAAGAGATAAGAAGAAAGTAGCAATTGTGCATTCTTGATGTAATTATAACTAAACTTGTAAGTTATGGCAAACGTGAGAGATTAATAATACAGTGTCAAAAACAGTCTAGCAATCTAGAGTGAGTCTATAGGTTATGAAAAATGTAATTGAGAAGAGCTACCATTAATCACTTTGCGGCAACGTTTATAACTAAAAATGGGAGGTTAAGCAAACGTCTCAGATTAATAATACAGTGTCAATATAGCCGTCTAGCGGTCTATAAGTTATGACAAATGTAATTGAGAAAAGTTACCATTAATCACTTTGAGGCAAGTTTGCAACTTTTTACTAGTCAAATGACTAAACTATTTACTTTAAGAACACTTTCTTGTTTTAAAGTTTAGCACTTATTAGCAAATATAACCAAAAAGAGTTACCCGTTAATCAGTATGAGCCAAGTTTGTAACTCATCACATGACTAAACTATCAACTTTGTGGATCTTACTCGTTTAGATCAACATATCAAAAACCTACAATTAGAACAAAGTTAGTGTAAAATACAAAATAATAATAATAATAATAATAATAATAATAATAATAATAATAATAATAATAATAATAATAATAATTTGACCATATGTAACAAGACTCAAATACTAGAGGGACCAGTCTTGCACTTTCTTCTCTTTCTAGAAACCCAAAAAAAACCAGCCTATTTGACCGACTTTAAACCCGCCCGGGTATAAATAATCCCCAAACACCCACATATCCCCATTTTACCCAAACACACACAAATTAATCGATCCTTTGAAATCACAACTTGTAGAAGAATGATGAAAAGTAGATTGGCTAAGAAGTAGAAGTGTGCCATTTCGGTGGTAGTGGTGGTGGTGGTGATCGATAATGCATGTGAGCACCTCAAATTTATAGGATAATCAAGTTCCTGGGTTAGTCATCTTCAATTCTACTCAATCTATCTTTAATTCCTTTGTTTTTTTAGCAACAACAAAATTGCTTTGTGTTTGAAATTCCCTTAATTGGATTGGTTGTTGCTAAAAAGATGGTGATGGTTTACACATTGAATATTAACCCAATTGTTTCTGAAACAGAGCATGGTGGTGAGCAATAGAAATTAGTTGGTGTGTAGTCTAGTTGAGATTAACTTTCACTCAATTTTTGTGACGTGTCAAGATAATGAGAGAGTGCATGTCACAATCTATATCTCTCTATGTCTTCATTTTATACTTTTATGTTTGACGTGGCAAACAAACGTTTAAAACCTCCTCAATCGTTAGTCAATAATAATATAAAATATTGAAAAGAGTTACACGTTAATCAGTATGAGCCAAGTTTGTAACTTATCACATGACTAAACTATGAACTTTGCGGATCTCACTCGTTTAGATCAACAAATCAAAAACCTACAATTAGATCAAAGTTATTGTAATAATAATAATAAAAATAAATAAATCTTAACTACATATAATGCAAAAATGGTCAACTTTGAAAGTGAAATCTTGAAACTTTGGTCAACATTATTGAAAGTGAAATCTTGAAATATTAACTACACATAATCTTATTAAAGGAAATTATGAAATGTAATTAATACTATCATTAAAACACCCAATTACTTAAAAGTATAATGATTTATTCATATTTTACAACCAATTAAAACAATTAATACAAATCACAAACCGGGTTGATCCGGTACGCTTCAAACCCGACGGGTTGAACCGATTTAATTTGACCCATTTTCGACCCAACCTAGCAAGTTGACCCTGTTTAAATCGACCAATTTTTCAACCGGAACGGTTCAACCGGTTGAACCACCCGGGTTGAACCGGGTTTCAAAACATTATGTTTAATTCCCAAATCTTTAAACTTTTATTATTTTTCATTTATAACCTATAAAGTTTTTTTATCAATAAACTATTTGTCGCTATAAAATCTCGTTGCTATGCACGGGTACTCGTCTATTTATCTTAAGGGTACATCATTTTCACATTCATTGTTCACTCATTCATTAAATTGTTGGTCTATTTGCTATGTTAAAATCCAAGCGTAAATTTGTGAATATTGGTTGTTGATATAAACTATTTGTGAATACTAATTTGGATTTTACCACTAATTAAGGAAATAAGACTTTGTAACAAAACTTCTCATGTAAACTTCATAAAATTCGGGCCAGCCTCAAGATATACGGCCCATCCTTATCAAGTGTTTGTACCAGACTTTTTGCAAAGCTTTCAAAGTTTATTCATACCAACATAAGAGTATAATGACACAATATCATTCAAAAAAACCCCTTCATCAGCATCATAAAATCGCCACATATTTTCAGCTTCGATTCTTCAGGATTTTAATCATAGATAAGATTTTATTTTTTCATCTTTTCCATGTGATTCTCAAATTCTTGTGAATGTATCAACTCAATTATGAATTTTTTGGTGCATGTTTGTCAGCTTTATGCCATTTTTTATTTGATTTTGAATGTGATATCAACATATTAATTTTTTATTTGATCAAGTATTCGGTGGTATTGAAATTCCGATTCACATGTTCCAGATTTGCCATTTCCTTTACTCCACTTTTTTTTTTTTTTTTTTTTTTTTTTTTTTTTTTTTTTTTTTTCAATTGTGTTTGTTTAATGCCGAGACTGATTAATTATTTGTTTTTTCAATTGCGTTTTTTTTTTCTTTTCATTGCAGGCATGTTATGTGGGAAACTAGAACGAGTTAAAACCTCTAAAATCAGTTAATTGTGTGCCCATAACATGTTTCAGGATGCATTAGCATCTGAACTATTGACATTTATCGTGCTTATCATGTACGATTGTACCCTTCGTTGTATCTTTTCTTTAGATGTGTATCATATGTTTCTTTCTTTTCCGCTTTTTCTTTCTGGTTCAGATATTAAGAACCTGGCTGCTTGTGACGAAGGTGCACTTTTATTGTGAATGTTGTTCGACCAAGTTAATCAGAATGATTCGGTAGGTTCTTTTGAGATTAGCACCTTAGCTTCTGGATTCATTCAAACTTAAATGGTTTGATGCACCCAAATCGTTTAATAACATGACATTTTTTTAAAGGCGATATTGTCTAAAAGAAAGCCTGTTCTAAATCATATATGCAGAATTTTTTGGGAAATGCCATAAGTCAAATACTACCTGCACTACTCACTAATCTCATTGGTAAAAAAATGTTGTTGACCAAGTCTTCCAGGATGTGGTAACACGTGCTTCATCAATACCCATTGCAACAACTTATAATGCAACACTCCCTTCGAGGAACAACCATCAGTTTCATCTTCTCGATCAGCTAAAAGAGAGCTTTTCACACATCATTTCGATTGTTTTATGTTTTATGTATAAACGTTACATAAAATACTTAACCATAATATCACATCTATAACTATTTGACGCTAGAAAATTCGTTGCTATGCACGGGTACTCGTCTAGTAAATAAATAAATAAAGAGAGGCATATGTAACAAGACTTAAATACTAGAGGGACTAGTCTTGAACTTTTACCTCTTTCTAGAAACCGAATAAAAAAAAACCGGCCCATTTGACCGACTTAAACCCGGATATAAATATATAAATAAACCCAAACACCCACATATCCCCATTTTTTTACCCAAAACACACACAAATTAATCGGATCCCATCATCAAACGAACCAAAACCCTAGGTCAGTTTTTTTCATTTTATCAAGCTTAATTTCTTTATTTATTACTTGTTATCGATTTAATTGTATACATGTTTTATTTGTGTTAGGTTTAGGCTTATAGTAAGGGAATAATTTACCGGATAAAATTTTTAAGGGGGTGTTTGTTTAAGCTTATATGCGGCTTATGAGCTTATTTGTGTTTCGGCTTGTATTTCATAAGCCCTAATTTTCTGGCTTATTTTGAGATGTGTATATATATAAGTTTATTATAATATGATAAAATTATATAAGCCAAAAAGTTTTCAAATAAGCCGAAAAATTAGGGTTTATGAAATATAAGCCGAAATCAAACAAGCTCATAAGCCCACATATAAGCTTAAACAAACACCCCCTTAATAAACTTAGGTTGTGCGCGCTAGGTTTAGATTTTAATTCGGATTATGGTAGTACTGGTTTTGTGTATGTTTATGTGGCGTTTTAGTTGGTTTTGAGCTGTTCTATTATTCGTTTTCTAATGTTTAGGTTAGCTTATGTTAGTTTTATGTTATAAATCGTTTTTTTTAGTTAAAGTATAATTTATTTGATTTGACTGGAACTGACGTTGCTAATTTTTGGTTTTGGTGTGTTTCCAGTTTGAGGAATTATTGGAAATATGGATCCGGTGGACGCTGAGATTGCGAAAACGCAAGAGGAAAGGAAAAAATTGGAGGCAAAGTTGGCGCCGGACGCTATTGTATTCGATACTGATGTTTATAATGCAGACAATCGGTTTCAGGGTTATAACACGGAGATTCCATTGAACGATGACGACGACACTGCCGATGCTACGAATAACGAGCTGGCCATGAAAATGGCTTCTTACAGCGCACATAAGTCAATGATGAATGATATTCCACATGGTGGTGATGACGAGTCATTGGGGTTTAATAAATCGAAGAGGATTATTGATAGGGAGGATGATTATAGAAGGAGGAGGTTGAATCAGGTTATTTCGCCAGAGAGACACGATGCTTTTGCGAGTGGGGATAAGACGCCTAAACCTGAAACGAGGGGGTATGCGGAAATTATGAGGGAGGCGGCTTTGAAACGGGAGAAAGAGGAGACTTTGAAAGTAATTGCCAGAAGGAAGAAGGAAGAGGAGGAGAATAAGGCGGCGGGAAAAGATAAGGAGCCGGCTGCTGCGCAGCCAGCTCAAAAGAGGCGGAACAGATGGGATCAGTCTCAGGATAAAGAGCCGGGTGCAAAGAAAGCGAAGTCGGGTTCTGATTGGGATATGCCAGACTCTACTCCCGGGATTGGAAGGTGGGATGCTACCCCCACACCGGGGAGAATGGGTGATGCAACTCCTTCGTTATCCCGGAAAAACAGATGGGACGAAACTCCTACACCTGGTCGTGTGACTGATTCAGATGCCACCCCGGCAGGTGGTGTCACGCCAGGTGCTACGCCAGCTGGTATGGCATGGGACGCCACACCTAAGCTGTCCGGCATGGCTACACCGACCCCAAAACGTCAAAGGTCAAGATGGGACGAGACACCAGCAACTATGGGTAGTGCGACACCTGGCGGGGCTACACCCTCAGCAGCATACACACCTGGTGTGACTCCTTTTGGTGCGGTTGACCTTGCTACTCCAACCCCAGGAGCTATACAAATGCGTGCTGCCATGACACCCGAGCAGTATAATTTGGCGAGACACGAGAAAGACATTGAAGATAGGAATCGCCCTTTGACTGATGAAGAGCTTGATGTAATGTTTCCTCAAGAAGGGTACAAGATTTTGGAACCGCCTGCTTCGTATGTTCCTATCAGAACGCCTGCTAGAAAGCTTCTGGCCACACCGACTCCTTTAGGAACACCTCTGTATTCGATTCCCGAAGAAAATAGGAATCAGATGTATGATGTTCCGAAAGAGATGCCAGATGGGCTGCCTTTTATGAAGCCAGAAGATTACCAGTACTTTGGTGCCTTGTTGAACGAAGATGATGAAGAAGAGTTGTCTCCAGATGAACAAAAGGAGCGGAAAATTATGAAGTTACTTCTCAAGGTTAAGAATGGGACACCTCCCCAGAGGAAAACAGCGTTAAGGCAGCTTACGGATAAGGCACGTGAATTCGGTGCCGGGCCATTGTTCAACCGTATTCTTCCGTTGCTTATGCAGCCTACTTTGGAAGACCAGGAGCGACACTTGTTGGTTAAGGTCATAGACAGAGTGCTTTACAAGCTAGATGAGCTCGTTCGACCTTATGTTCACAAAATTTTGGTCGTGATAGAGCCTCTGCTGATTGATGAAGACTACTATGCCCGTGTTGAAGGGAGAGAAATCATTTCCAATCTCAGTAAGGCAGCTGGTTTAGCTACTATGATTGCTGCAATGCGTCCTGATATTGATAACATTGATGAATATGTGAGGAACACCACTGCAAGAGCTTTCAGTGTTGTTGCATCAGCACTTGGAATCCCGGCACTCTTACCATTTTTGAAAGCCGTCTGTCAAAGTAAGAAATCGTGGCAAGCTAGGCACACGGGTATTAAGATTGTTCAGCAGATTGCTATACTGATTGGTTGTGCGGTTCTTCCCCATTTGAGGTCTCTGGTCGAGATTATTGAACATGGGCTTAATGACGAGAATCAGAAAGTCAGAACTATTACTGCACTCTCGTTGGCTGCTCTTGCCGAGGCTGCTGCTCCTTATGGTATTGAGAGCTTTGACTCGGTCCTCAAGCCTTTGTGGAAGGGTATCCGGTCTCACCGTGGAAAGGTCTTGGCTGCTTTCTTGAAGGCAATTGGGTTCATTATTCCTCTGATGGATGCCATATACGCCAGTTACTATACCAAGGAAGTGATGGTTGTACTTATTCGCGAGTTCCAGTCTCCTGATGAAGAAATGAAGAAAATCGTGCTTAAAGTGGTTAAGCAGTGTGTGAGTACCGAAGGTGTTGAGGCAGATTATATTCGAACTGATATTCTGCCAGAGTTTTTCAGAAACTTTTGGGTCAGGAGGATGGCTTTGGATCGTAGAAACTATAAGCAGCTTGTTGAGACAACTGTTGAGATAGCTAATAAAGTTGGTGTTCCTGACATTGTGGCTAGAGTAGTTGAAGACTTGAAAGATGAAAGTGAACCTTACAGAAGAATGGTCATGGAAACAATCGAGAAAGTTGTTGCGAACTTGGGTGCATCTGATATTGATCCTCGTTTGGAAGAGCTTTTAATTGATGGTATCCTGTATGCGTTCCAAGAGCAAACTAGTGATGATGCCAATGTGATGCTGAACGGGTTTGGTGCAGTTGTGAACTCACTTGGGCAAAGAGTAAAGCCGTACCTTCCTCAGATTTGTGGTACTATAAAGTGGCGTCTAAACAACAAGAGTGCTAAGGTTAGACAGCAGGCTGCAGATCTGATTTCGAGAATTGCAGTGGTGATGAAACAATGCCAGGAAGAACAACTTATGGGTCATCTCGGGGTTGTCTTGTATGAGTATTTAGGAGAAGAGTACCCAGAAGTTTTGGGATCGATATTGGGTGCTTTAAAGGCAATTGTGAATGTTATTGGTATGACTAAGATGACTCCTCCGATAAAGGACTTGCTCCCACGTTTGACCCCAATTTTGAAGAATAGGCATGAAAAGGTTCAGGAGAACTGTATTGATTTGGTCGGTCGTATTGCTGATCGTGGTGCAGAGTATGTTCCTGCAAGGGAATGGATGAGGATCTGTTTTGAGCTTCTTGAGATGCTAAAGGCCCACAAGAAGGGAATCCGTCGGGCTGCTGTGAACACATTTGGGTACATTGCTAAAGCTATTGGACCACAAGATGTGTTGGCTACCTTGTTGAACAATCTCAAGGTGCAAGAGCGACAGAACCGTGTTTGCACAACTGTTGCTATTGCTATCGTTGCAGAAACATGTTCTCCGTTCACTGTTCTACCTGCTTTAATGAATGAGTATCGTGTACCTGAGCTAAACGTGCAGAATGGTGTGCTGAAGTCTTTATCTTTTCTTTTTGAGTACATTGGTGAGATGGGGAAAGACTACATCTATGCAGTGACTCCATTACTTGAGGATGCTCTTATGGACCGAGACTTGGTTCATAGACAGACTGCAGCTTCTGCTGTTAAGCATATGGCTTTAGGGGTTGCTGGGTTAGGCTGTGAGGATGCGCTGGTTCACCTACTTAACTACGTATGGCCCAACATTTTTGAGACGTCACCTCATGTTATAAATGCTGTGATGGAAGCTATTGAGGGGATGCGAGTGGCATTGGGTGCAGCTGTTGTGCTTAACTACTGTCTACAGGGTCTGTTCCATCCTGCAAGGAAGGTTCGGGAAGTTTACTGGAAAATATACAATTCACTTTATATCGGTGCTCAGGATGCTCTTGTGGCGGCTTATCCCGTGTTGGAAGATGAAGGAGACAATGTTTACAGTCGCCCTGAGTTGACTATGTTTGTCTGAGGTTTCTTATGCTTTTGGTATGAACTGTTGGATTTATTACGTGTTTTTTATAACTTATTTGGATATTAGTATTGTGATCATAAATGTGTCTGGAGTATGTAATGGTAATAACAACAATATAATTGCTTTTCATTGTTGGAATTCGTGTGAATTTTTTGCATTTTTTTTTCTTGGATGATAGGTACCCGCTGCATGTTTGAAGGGGTTTTGGTGAATCAACAGTCTAAGCTTCATGGTGATCAAGAGGTAATTTAAAACTCTTATATGACAATACTCGAGATGTATTAAACTCTGAATAGAAGAAACTATTCCATGGGTCTTGTTTTGATTATTTCTTGTTGTTGTGTTGCGTTTTAAATGACTGGAACTGCTGATATTGGAGAGTCCACTGCATATTGGCAATGAATGGAAATACGGTTCCTCTAGTGAAAAACTCTTATTCCTTTTATTATCGTTTTTTCCAACTAAACGAATCAGACTAATTAGTTCATCATTTATAGTTGAAACTCCAATGCCCAAACAGTGGTCTTGTGGTGGTAGGTGATCCACGTCTCTCTGTGTGAGAAGCTAACTCTTTTGAAGTGGAGCGTTTGTAGTGCAAATGCTAGTGATGTGCTGGTACCTGGTGTTCATTTGTATAGAGCTTTTCATTGACTCTGTAGCTGGTGTTCCACTGGTTATATTTATTGTCAATCTTACAGTCACTCATGGCCGTAATGTGTCTTTGCAAGCTATGGATTTAATTGCTGATGCATGTTATATTAAATGCAAATGCTGAACCTTTCAACACCTTTCCCAAGTAGCTGTACCATTCGCTATATAGTCAAAGATCAGAATTTCATTTTGCAGCTGCTCTGTAGGAAGTGTAGTGCCCTTACAAACCACCTCCATGCCTTATATGGTTTCGACTGGTTATCTAGTATATACTAGGTTTTGCAGATTAGATTACCAGTAAAGTGAATTTTGGTGTGGCAATACACGGAATAATTTCGCATCAGTGACCTAACTGACATTTAGTGTGCGTGATCATCTTGTTTAGGTGTTAGGTTGCACCTTATTGTCATGATTGATGTTGCATAGGGAAAATCATTGGTCGACGGTTCTTTCTAGTGTTCGCGTGATCGTTTAGGCAGGTTCTTTTGTGACCCTGACTAATAATCGATGAGAAGCGAATTATATGGCCTGTTATGTTAGCTCCAAGTAAGGTGGCTTCAATGATTTAGATAGTACTGTAAGTAAGATGTCTTGTGTTAAAAGATACTACTTTGCTCATATACCTGATTTCTCTTATTGCTAAAACATTTATCGGTATTAGTGTTCGCGTGGGGAGTCATTAAACCTCGATCTATGAGTTGAGAGTGGTCAGCAAGAGTGGAAGTGACTTTAGTTGCCCAAAACTGGTTAAATAATCTACCGGTAATAAATGAATTAGTTTTGGACATAACACGAAAACTTCATGGTAGTTTATGGTATTTAACACTTGCTGTGTGAAATCCATGAAACTTTCATGTACGGTTGGCTTACGAGTGATCAAGAAACCTTACTGTGTTGTGTTAGAACATGATTCTCTGTAAGTAGCCAGATTAGTTGATTGGTTTTGGCAACTAGACTACTCTTGTCATCTAATATAATGAAATTTTGCTGAAAAAAAGGCTTCTACTAGTCATTACGATCACTGTGAAATTTGTTCACGGCCAAAGTTCACTTGTAGCACACTTTACGTTGCCAGACAAGTAGTTTTTACATATGTAAAGTTCATCTGAATTCAGAGTTACGTTATGGTTCTTTAGTAAGATTGGTAATACTTTTCAAAAATCGACACACTCTTGCAACCAACAGTAACCAGTGGTCAACGATATCCAATCCAGCACATTTGAATCAGAAATCAAGCACATTTGAATCAGTAAGTTCTTATTCGATTTTGTCTTATTGCCGAGTGCCAACGTAACCAAAAATTTAGTTCCAGTATACCCGTCGCCGCAACGCGCGGGGTACCCTGCTAGTAACTTTGAAAAGAGGGAACTCGAGAGCCGTTTGCCATATTGGGAGTAAGAGTGGGGGTACAGAGAAAAAAAGGATGAGGAGTTCAAATAGAGAGTTTATTTTGTTCAAATGATTCATTCGGGAGTCAAAGGGGATTCGCAACTGATGGGTCAAATGAGAGATCATAACTGGAAGTCCGCAACTGTCGTGGGGACTTTGTAATTGGTTCGCAACTGAGTTGGGGCCAAAGGGGGTCAAAGGACAGTTCATGTGCTCCACGTGGGCGTTCTTTTTTTTAAAAGGTTTGTTTATTTTCATTTTCTTAACATTTACCTTTCAAAAAATATACTCCCTCAGTCCAAATACGGAGTATTATTGTTTACAATTTTTTTTAAAGATGTTTTAAACTAATTTTCTACTATTAAAAAGTAGATAGAAAAAATTGATATAGATTATCATATTATACTTCTTTAATATTATTATTACAAATTAAAAAAAAAAAAACATTAATTAATTAGTCATATGGTAAAACTGTTATTATATTGAGAAAAACAATATTAATTCTGTTTTTGTAAATAGTGAGTTTTTTTGTCGGGAGACATTATTTTGAAACTGATGAAGTATAATGTAGCTATCAAGAAAGCCCCCATAGCAATAGTTTATTCCCTCTAAATCCATTCTAACAACTGTTGTTTGTCTAAGACGGAGAAAGAGAAAAGAGAGTAAATTATACTGGTAGATTATGTGGTAAATCTAAAATAACACTCGTGATATAGTAGTTTATTGTTACACATATAATCTGTATATTCAAAATAGTTGCATAGATGGGCTATGATTTAGAAATTAAGGATTATCCATGTAATCATACCTAATCTTTTATTACGCGGATAATTCATATTCACCAAAACTGGGATCATCGATGCAACTAGTTTAAATTTGAGATTACATATGAAATACAAAACTAATAAGGATCACGAATGTCACTTTGAATATACCACACAACGAGTGTAATTTACTCAAAAAATGTTCATAAGTTGTCTCTACTAAAGATGAATTATATGAGAAAGTGTAGTTCATGGTGATAAAAAGGACCCAATATCCAGAAATTTTATTAGTTAAGAACTAGTTCCATCTGCAATTTTGATATGACTCTTAAAAAAAGGTCAATTAACACCACATAGAATGACTCCATAACTAACCATGTGTAATCAGTTACGTAAAGCATTTTAGAGACTTCACGTACATAGATATGACTAATAAAATGCTCTCTGAAACGTTTGAGCACTTTCTGAAGCGATAACTGCTATACCTATTAAGGATCATAATGTTGACACACCATAATCTCCCTAAACATACACGACTGATTATCTAGTTTGCATCAAAGTTTGTTTCAACACTGAAACTATGCCGGATACAAGGCCATATTCATCTAGCAGTTATTATATATAACTATAGAGTAAACATTAGCAACACATTACACGTTGAAAACAAAAAAACGAGCATGAACATAACTAAGCTTAACCATAAAAATTGTTCCCTTGTCTGCGTATGATTTACTCGAACATCAATCTGTAAATTATTAAAGATAAAGTAACCATCCACAATCAAACTTTAAAAACTAAGACATGTAGTAATTTTATAGATGGAAAAAAATCCGTAATAGGCACAATCATCTCACTGGTTTACACATCATGCCCTTCAAATGATTGTTGTGATTCCATTAGTAATAGACATAAACGGATTTGATGATTGTCAACAGGTTTAAATCCGCATCATAGACCATTAGGAATTTGTTTTAAGAGGATCGGTGGGTAAATTTCACGCATTTGATCTGTTGTAAACATCTTATTTCGAGATCTTCTGTGATATTAACAGGATAGCACTCTTTCAGGTCTAGTACTTGAAGATGACGACATTTATCAAGAATTGCCCGCAACCCGGTATTGGTTAAATTGTACCGTTTGAGTTTAAGATGCCTCAACCCGGGTAGGTTTTCTGCAATAGCTTCCAGCACATCATCTTCGAATCCGGACACATTACTGAGTTTTAGTGTTTTTAGCATGGGGAAGTCACGTCCTAGTGTCCGGGCAGCTTCTAGAATGCGTGTATTATGAAGGCTGAGTTCCTCCAATAATGGACATTTCTTCAACGCATAAGTTAAAGCATTGAGATAGATCAAGCACTTGACGGGTTTAATTTTGAGACGCCTAAGCTGAATTGATCTGTTATATAGCAGCAAATTAGCAACAAATAATATAAACTACTCTAACGTATTCTAAGGAAGTTACAAGTCTGCTAAGATATTCAAACAAACTTCAAAGCCATGTTTTTTAGGGTGTTTGAATTTGCTTATTATTTTATTGCTTACACATAAAACCGGATAAGCACCTTAAAAGTAAGCTTTGGACGGTAAGAAAAATGCAACAAGACACGAAAAAAGAATATTTCGGTAGAAAATCCAATGGTTTCCATGTTAATCAAGGGTTTCAGTTACACATGAGGGTAGAAAGGTAATTTGGATGTCATCTCAAATTAGCATTTTGAAATTAGCTGAAAAGAACCTACTTATTAAAAACTAACCCAAAATAAGTAGATAAGCAGCACAAGCAATTTAATTTGTTTATCCAAAAATAAGCAATCCCAAACGCCCTCTTGAAAGACTTACATTGATTAAAAAGATGAACTGATAGTGAGGCTCAAAAGTTACTCTAACGGTTTAGCGTGTTCTTGAAGAAATATTTTTTAGGCAACTAACAAAAGATAGGAACTAAGGGCATGTTCACTTATCTGTAACTTCGTTACCTATAACTTGCTCAATACAAATCAATTTAATGCAAGACATGTTTGGTTTTTGTACAAGCACAAGTCATTAACAAGTTGATTATCATAAGCTACATACCTATCAGCAACATACTGAAGAAGCCATTCATCAAAATAACCTGCTATAGTGATATCAACCAATTGGCCTTGGCTTCTATCCACAACATTCTCACAAATCTCGTGATTGAAAAAGTAAGAAAATGGCTTTAAAGATTCCCAAGTACAAGGCCAATGCTTGATGCGGGTATCATAGTCCAAATAAATGACCCTCCACATACAGGGGTCCTTGCAGATTTGTCGCCAATTAGTGCACACTCTCTGAACATTCAGTAGTATCTCAATCGCATTAATTCTTTGGAGTATATTCATCATTAAATCTGAGGGGATGTCCAACCAGTTCCGTGTGGCGAGCACCTTGGGTTTTGATGTAGCTGTCATAATCACTTTAGCATGTACACAAAGTAAATAAAAACTTGCACTAATGAATTTACATTATTCTTATAATCAATATCTCAGCGGCACAATTGTATATAAACCTAAAACTAGTTACTCAGATTTTGTTCGTCGAAGTTCCATATTTTTAATGCATCTGGAATTTTAACTTGGATACTAGTGGCGCAACAACGCAAGCAAAATATTGTTCTATTTTTGTGTCTTATTTCGGGGTAATGAGCATAATAATTCCACTAATATTTCAAGTGATTATCTGGCATATGGGCTTAGAAACGCCTAATAGTTTATGCGGTATCTAGTACCTAGCGTGTCAATTGCAATACTGATTAATTGTCCATAAAACACTATTTATAAGCAATTAAGCATAAGAAATATATATGGCTCACCATTTTGATGTTGCCGTGTTTTTGGAAGTGGAAGTGCCTTTGGAAGTGGCGGTGTCTCTTCTTTTTCCTGTTTCCCTTTACCTGCACATGTAAACTCAGACCAAAGTCAAGACGGGCTGGGTGAGGTTGAGCATAAAAACTTTTTGGCCAACATTTTTACCCTTATCTATATTCAGAACTGTATCAAATATGATTATACAAGCTAAATAATTCCAATAACAGTCTAATTATTAATTACTTGACTTAGGATATTTGCCTTAGATATATGGGTGACTTACAACCTGGTTTGACCCATTTGACACGTTTTCTTATAAGCTAACTTTTTTTTTAAACCCTTTTGACCCATTAAAGACAAAACTTACAACGAGCCCCTCCACGTTGTTTTGGTTCTGTGCAGTGCCACGTGACGTAGTAGAATACGTACCACTATTGTTTTTCTCAGTCGATCCCGAGGCAGTGGATATAGGACGTGGTCGAATCGCATTAATTCTTTGGAGTATATTCATCATTAAATCTGAGAGGATGTCCAACCAGTTCCGTGTTGCGAGCACTTTGGGTTTTGATGTAGCTGTCATAATCACTTTAGCATGTACACAAAGTAAATAAAAACTTACACTAATGAATTTACATTATTCTTATAATCAATATCTCTGCGGCACAATTGTATATAAACCTAAAACTAGTTGCTCAGATTTTGTTCGTCGAAGTTCCATATTTTTAATGCATCTGGAATTTTAACTTGGATACTAGTGGCGCAACAGCGCAAGCAAAATATTGTTCTATTTTTGTGTCTTATTTCGGGGTACTAATATTTCAAGTGATTATCTGGCATATGGGCTTAGAAACGCCTAATAGTTTATGCGGTATCTAGTACCTAGCGTGTCAATTGCAATACTGATTAATTGTCCATAAAACACTATTTATAAGCAATTAAGCATAAGAAATATATATGGCTCACCATTTTGATGTTGCCATGTTTTTGGAAGTGGAAGTGCCATTGGAAGTGGCGGTGTCTCGTCTTTTTCCTGTTTCCCTTTACCTGCACATGTAAACTCAGACCAAAGTCAAGACGGGCTGGGTGAGGTTGAGCATAAAAACTTTTTGTCCAACATTTTTACCCTTATCTATATTCAGAACTGTATCAAATATGATTATACAAGCTAAATAATTCCAATAACAGTCTAATTATTAATTACTTGGCTTAGGATATTTGCCTTAGATATATGGGTGACTTACAACCTGGTTTGACCCATTTGACACGTTTTCTTATAAGCCAATTTTTTTTTTTTTTTTTTTTTTTTTTTTTTTTTTTTTTTTTTTTTTTTTTTAATTAAAAAAAAAAAAACCCCTTTTGACCCATTAAAGACAAAACTTACAACGAGCCCCTCCACGTTGTTTTGGTTCTGTGCAGTGCCACGTGACGTAGTAGAATACGTACCACTATTGTTTTTCTCAGTCGATCCCGAGGCAGTGGATATAGGACGTGGTCGCCAATTAGTGTGGACAAACTTACAACGTGCCCCGTAAGTGCACGATCCATGTTGAAAATTATGACAAATATCAATACCCGAGGCACTCATAGTATTATCCCTATCATTACCCGTATTAATTGCAACGAAAACAGTAGGTGACGATGATGTAGTGTGAAAAGATGAGAGGGCATTGCCCATGTCTCTTTCAAAACCTGTTAAATAGTACACTTCAAGAGTTGTAATTTAATTTGTCAAGATCAAGAGGTGTGGGGATACACGCTTGATGCTTGCAATTGAATATAACAGCCGAGAGGTAGAAGAAGAATGGATCGGTTAGGGTTAGAAATTTTGGGAAGAGGATCGTATACTATATTAGATTTGGTAAAATCCTATAAAACATTAATCATTAATTGAATGATTATTTATAAACAAGTTATCTGTATACTAGACAAAAGAGTTGGGCTAGGCCCGAATTAATGCAAACTAAACTAATACGTACAAGTACGAAACCACAACACGTTTGCAAGACTGGCAGTCGTCCCTGATGACATGTTTAGTCTTCTAACATAGACAGAGATGCACAAACTAATTCTCAACGAGTTCATCCGTTTTAATTGATTAACACTATCTAACAAATCAAACAACCTACACCACAAGAACACGTACGTTTACTGAAAAGGTTTCTATAAAGTAAATTTGCTCATCTATATCTATACAGTCTTAAATCCCTCAGCTCAAGTGTAGTGAGCAAACCACTCATCAACTATATATGTGTGAGAGACTCCATCGACCATTCTACGCATAATAATAAGTACAATGATCGAAACGTAAGAAGGTTAAAACAACTTGAAACCTAAAACTAATTTATCATAATCCATTCAAGTAAATTTTATAGATGCTCAAGAGCATTATGAAGTTTCACAAGTAATATTAGGGGTGTGCACGGTTCGGTTTGGGTCGGTTTTTGGCTAAAACCGAAACCGAACCGTAATGTTCGGTTTTTATATAACCAAAAACCGAAACCGTTCGGTTTTTGGCGGTTCGGTTTTTTCGGTTTATTATCGGTTTCGGTTCGGTTTTTCGTTTTTTTCGGTTTCTAACCATTTATATTTGGGCATGAAAAATATATACCAACAAACTTATATTACATAAAAAATTGGTTATTCTTATTTACTTTTTTTTTTTTTTCAATCTAAGCATAAAAATATTTATGGCATAAACCTTTAATTAGACACATATAAATAAGAAACACACATGCAAGTGAACATACATATAGTATGATCATTCTCATATATTAATTGATATATTCTAAAATAAACACACGACACGATAAACACACATATAAACATAAACGTTAAGATAAATATATTATAAATCTACCAACAAAATGAATATGAATTTATAAATTTAATTTATTTTAGTTATTTATTTATGTTATATTAATTATATATCATTATATAATAAAATCGGTTCGGTTCGGTTTTTACGGTTTGGTTTTTGGACGAAAACCGAAACCGAGCCGTATTTTTCGGTTTTTGAAAAATTAAAAACCGAACCATCGGTTTTTAGTTTCGGTCGGTTTTTCCGGTTCGGTTTTTTCGGTTTTGTTTGCTCACCCCTAAGTAATATATGGTTAAAAGCATTATACAAACACATACAATATTTATAAAACCAACTAAGAATCATCTAATAGAAATCAAAACATACATGTTATATAAAATTGAACCTATGAGCGAGCCACGTAGGGTTTTTTCTTTCTTTTCTTTTTTACTGTTGTGGATTTGTGTTAATTGAAAAAAATAAATAAAAATAGGTTATTAGAGAGTGATATCTTCCTAGTCAATATTTTCGAATAAGCCATACAATGGGTAAAATAAATGTTTTAAAAAACATGAGTTGGTCAAAAACTCGTAATAACTTGTAACATATTCTTGCAATAACTTATAATCACTTAAGTGTGGTTCAGTGGGAAAGTCTTGTGATTATCGTTATTAAAATATGAGCTCGCAAATTTAATTCATAATCAGGGCCGGCTTTGAGGGTGTGAAAGGTGAGCGACCGTTCAGGGCCCCAAAATTTTAAAGGGCCCCAAAATTTGTCCCGTTAATAATTATATGCATGTGTCGACATATTTTTAACAAAGAAAAGAGTATTTAGATGGTAAAATGTCTTAAATGGGTAATACGTTAGAACGTTTTGATAACTAATTGCATTATATCTTATAAATGCTGACACTTTATATATAACCTTGCTTATCGAAATGCCTCATTATATAATTTTGTAAAGGGCCCTCAAAAATTTCACCAATTAATGGGACGGCCCTGCTCATAATAGGTGCGAACAACTTTTAAATGGCTACAGTAACCTCCTGGAAATAAAAGGTTTTATTCGGTTTCAGTTTGTGTGACGATAGGTTCAAATCCCAAAGATAACCAAAAGGAAGTTGCATGATGACTAAGTGGTCCTGAGTTCAGGTACCACACTTCACAAAAACTAAAAAAAAAAACCCTAATAACTAGAGATGTCAATTCCTGATAGGACACAAAAAACGATTCGAGACCGAAACAAAAATAAATAGGTTATATTTTAGGCTAAACAAGTTTGGGTTTTAAATAGGTTGACAAGACTGGCAGATGATTTTGTAAATTTCATCTAAGGTTATATATTAATTTAATTAATTTAGGATGATTTGTTTGTACCTTTTCAACGTGGGGAGCCGTTTGCAATGTTTGGGAGGAGGAGCGGGGTACGGTGAAAAAAGGAATGAGGAGTTCAAATAAAAGGTTTATTTTGTTCGAATGGTTCATTCGAGAGTCAAAGGGGATTCGCAACTGGGTATTTGGAGGTAAATTACAGACCATACTTATTTGGATATACAACAAGTAGGGTTGGATCAGTTCGAAAACCCCTTGCCTCTCAACCTAGAGGTCAAGGGTTCGATCCTCACTCCCTACAAAAGGCCGGAGGTCCTTTTCTACCTTTGGTAGAACCGGAAGCAGCCTCTCTACCTTAGGTAGGGGTAAGGCTGTCTACGTCTCAACCTCCCCCATACACCGTCTTGACGGTATTGGGACCCTTAACCCGTGGAAGACGGTATTGGGAGTTACTTTACTTTACTTTTTTACTTATTTAGATATACCCACACTCTCAAGACAGTCCTGACTCTCTATGTCAATCCAGGAACTTAGTAACCAAAATAGAGGGAAATGCGGGCCAGATTCAGCAAAGACAAAAAAAAAAGTACATAACCCACAAATTAAAACCTTAAAAGTGCAGACCTGCAGCTTATGCCACATACCAAAGAACAGCAGCTGACCACAAATGACACATGAATATTGGTTAATTAAGAATTAGTTCCATCTGAATGACTCCATAATACTAACCCATGTAATAAAGTTGCGTAAAACATTAAGGGGCTTCGCATACAACAATATATTATACTACACATGCAGATTACTCTATGAAAAGGAAGCAGCTCGATTGCTTCACATACAACGATTTTAGAACGTTCTGAAGTGATGCCTATATATCTTCTAGGTCATAATGTTGATACACCATAAGTTCCCGAAACTCAACACTAGCTATTTTCTAGTTTGCGTCAAAGTATGTTTTCAACACTCAAACTATACCGGAAACAAGGCCTTATTCATATAACAGTTACTATAATTTTAAACTAAAAAGTAGCAACTCATTGCACAATCAAAACAAAAAAAGAGCAAGATATATCTAAGCTGGTAAAGATCAGAGAAACCGTAACCATCCACAATCAAATAGCAAAAACTAAGACATATCACCGGTATACACATCTTGCCCTTCAAATGATTGTTGTGACTCCAATAGTAATAGACATAAGTGGATTTGATGATTGTCAACATGTCCAAATCCGCATCATAGTTCGTTATGGATTTGTTTAAGATTGTCGGCAAGAAAATTTCACACATTTGCTCTGTTGTAAACACCTTTTTTCGAGCTCTCCTATGAGATTAACAGGATAGCACTCTTTTAGGTCTAGTACTTGAAGATGACGACATTTATCAAGAATCGCCCGCAACCCGGTATTGGTTAACATGTACCATTTGAGTTTAAGATGCCTCAACCCGGGTAGGTTTTCTGCAATAGGTAATTCCAGCACATCATCTTTGAATCCGGATACATTACTGAGTTTTAGTGCTTTTAGCATGGGGCTGTCACGTCTACTGAGTTTTAGTGTTTTTAGCATGGGGCAGTCACGTCCTAGTGTTCGGGAAGCTTTTATTGGAATGAGTGTATCTTGAAGGCTGAGTTCCTCCAATAACGGAAATTTCTTCAACACTTTAGTTAAATTCCAGAGATAGATAAGGTACTTGCTGTTGGATCGTATTTCGAGACGCCTAAGCAGACTTGATCTGTTATATAGCAAATTAGCAACAAATAATATAAGCCACTCTAGTTTATTGTCAGGAAGTTACAAGTCTTCTAAGATATTTAAATCAACTTCAACGTCCATGTTTTTCAGGGAGTTTGAATTTGCTTACTATTTTAATGCTTATACATAAAACAGGATAAGCACTTAAAAATAAGCTTTGGATGATAATAAAAATGCAATAAGACACATTAAAAGAATAATTCGTTAGAAAATCCAATGGGTTTTATGTTAATCAAGGGTTTTAGTTACATATGAGGGTAGTAATTAAGGTAATTTGGATGTCATCTCAAATTAACAATTAATTTAATTTGTTTATCCAAAAATAAGCAATCCTAAACGCCCTCTTAAAACACTTACATTGATCTATATACAATAGATATAGGAAAAAGATGTGAGGCTCAAAAGTATCTTAAACGATTTAGCGTGTTCCTGAAGAATTATTCTTTTATAGCGACTAACAAAAGATAGGAACTAAGTGCATGTTCACTTACCTGTAAACTTCGTGAATCGTGACCTATAAGTTGCTGTTGCACAATACAAATCAATTTAATGCAAGATATGTTTGGTTTTTGTACAAGCACATGTCATTAAAAAGTAGATTACCATAAGCTACATACCTATCAGCAACGTACTGAAGAAGCTCAACATCCCAAAAACCTAGTATAGTGATATCAACCAATTGGCCTTGGCTTCTATCCACAACATTCTTAGAAGCCTTGTGCGAAAAAGATGGCCATGTATTAGGCCAATGCTGGTAGCAGAAATTATCGTCCAAATAAATGACCCTCCACGTACACGGGTCCTTGCAGATTTGTCGCCAATTAGTGCACACTTTTTGAACATTCAGTACTATCTCAATCCCATTAATTCTTTGGAGTATATTCATCATTATATCTGATGGGAGATCCAACCAGTTCCTTGTTATTTGCTCCTTGAATATCGCGTCTTTTTCCTGTTTCCCTTTACCTGCGCATGTAAACTCAGACCAAAGATGGAAAAGGGGTGGTTCGTGTAAACTGTCAACACAGTAACTTTTTTGGGCCAGTCAAGACGGGTTGGGTGAGGTTGAACATAGACACTTTTTGTCCAACATTTGTACCGATGTCTATATTTAATAACTGTATCAAATATAATTATACATGTTAAATAATTCCAATAACAGTCTAATTTGAATAATTTGACTTAGGATATTTGCCTTAGATTATACAGTTTGGGTGACTTACAACCTGATTTGACCCATTTGACCCGTTATCTTTTTAGCTAACCTTTTTTTACCCTTTTGATCCTTTAAAAACAAAACTTAACTATATTTGACCCATTCTTAAGTAAATGGGTTAACATATGTTACATCTAGTTGAAACAGGGTAGGTGGCAGATCAAGGATAGTAAAGCGAAACAGAATTAGTCACGCACCTTTGACGACATCAGTTCCTAGTACTTTTGTAAGCTCTAACTTGCGATACTTGGTGTACTCCATATGGAGATCCCTGGATAATCATGGATAAATATGAAGTTAAAAATGAATCTTTTGACTACTTGTTATAGTGGAAACATAACTGTCACTTAATACTCTCCTTTTTGCCTACAATTGTATCATTAGGGACAATAAAATTATAGTTGTAGAGGTGAGTTATTTTAGAAACTAAGTTTTTCTTGCAAACTGAGAGACAAATCCCCACCATCCATCTAGTTTGATCTAATGGTGGGGATTAACCTAAGATTTAATAGGACAACCTAAGTCCATGTTTTTTTTTCCTTGTCTTTTTGTCTTTTTTATTTATTCTTTTTTTTTTGTCTTTTTTTACTATTCACGTATTTCATTTATTTTTTTTCTTTTTTTTCCAATTGACGTTTTTTTCCTTTTTTTTTTCTTTTTTCTTTCTTTTTTCATTTGTGCATTCTTTACTATTCACGCTTTTTTGTTTTTTTTTCACCCTATTTTTTGTCTTTTTTAATTCACTTTTTTTTTCACTTTCTTACGTTTTTCTTCTGTTTTCATACGTTTTTGTCGGTTTTCATACGTTTTCATCCGTTTTCGCCCGTTTTCATACGTTTTCGCCAATTTTCGTACGTTTTTGTCTGTTTTCATACGTTTTCGTCTGTTCATACGTTTTCTTCCGTTTTATAACGTTTTTGTCCGTTTTCGCCCCGTTTTCATACGTTTTCGGCTGTTTTCTTATGTTTTCACCCGTTTTCGTCCGTTTTTATCTGTTTTCATACGTTTTCGTCTGTTTTCTTATGTTTTTGTCCGTTTTCGCTGGTTTTCATATGTTTTCGCTCGATTTCATATGTTTTTATCTATTTTCATACGTTTTCATCAGTTTTATTACGTTTTCACCCGTTTTCATCTGTGTTTTTACGTTTTCATACATTTTCGTCCGTTTTCGCACGTTTACATACGTTTTCTTTCTTTTTCATCCATTTTTCATACGTTTTCGTCCATTTTTAGACGTGCTTTTACGTTTTCATACGTTTTTGTCCGTTTTCATACATGTACGTCTGTTTTCTTGCATTTTCATCCGTTCTCTTACGCTTTCGTCCGTTTTCATATGTTTTCATTCGTTTTCTTACATTTTCATTCGTTTTCGTCCGTTTTCATCTGTTTTCTTTCATTTTCGTCAATTTTTCATACATTTTCGTCCTTTTTTAATGTGTTTTTACACTTTCATACGTTTTCGTCTGTTTTCATTCATTTTCGTCCATTTTTAAATGCTTTTGGCCGTTTTCAGACGTTTTTCATACGTTTCTGAATATCATAAGAGATATTCTATGATATTCAGAATATCACAAGTGATATTCCGTGATATTCTGAATATCGCAAGTGATTTTTTGAATATCACATGTGATATTCTTTGATTTTCTGAATATCACAAGTGATATTCTAAGTACCACAAATGATATTCTTAGTATCATAAATGATATACTGTGATATTCAGAATATCACAGGTGATATTCTGAATATCACAAGTGATTTTCAACTAATGTTTTGTAAGTGAATATCACAAGTGATATTCTGAATATTATAAGTGATTTTCAACTAATGTTTTGTAACATGAAAATTACAATTGATATTCAGAAAACCTAAAGAGATAGATATTCAGAAAATCACAAGTGATATTCAGAATATCACAAGTGATATTTAGAAAATCACAAGTGATAGTTTGAATATCAATTGTGATATTCAAAACGTATGAAAAACGTAAGAAAATAGACGAAAACATAAGAAAATCACAAGTGATATTCAGATTATCACAAGTGTATTTTGAAAATCACAAGTGATATTCAGAAAATCACAAGTGATATTATGAATATCACTTGTAATATTCAGAAACGTAAGAAAACAAATGAAAACGTAAGAAAATGGACGAATACGTATGAAAACGGACAAAAGCATATGAAAGAGTAAAAGCACGTATGAAAATGGGCAAAAACAATGGATGAAAATAAAGGAAAATGGATGAAAACGGACAAAAACGTATGAAAATGAACGAAATCGGATGAAAACATATGAAAATAGACGAAAACGGGTAAAAACGGACAAAAACGTATGAAAAATGGATGAAAACGGACGAAAATGTATTAAAACGAATGAAAACGTATGAAAACAAATGAAAACATAAGAAAATAGGTGAAAACATATGAAAACAGACGTAGACGGGCAAAAACATAAGAAAATAGACGAAAACGAATGAAAACGGACGAAAACGTAAGAAAATTAAAAAAAACGTGAATTTAAATAAAAAGCGTGAATTTAAAAAAAATACACGTAAATTTTTTTAAAAAAAAAAAAAGAAAAAAAATGAATTAAAAAAACATTTATTAAAAAAAAGAAAAAAAGATGTAAATAGAAAGAAGAAAAAAAGCGTAAAAGTAAAAAAGAAAGGAAAAAAAGGTAAAAGGAAAAGAGAAAGAAAACGTTAATAGAATAAAAGGGAAAAAAACCTTGAATAGAACAAAAAAAAAAAAAATGAGTAAATAAGAAAGACAAAAAGACAAGGAAAAAAAACATGGACTTAGGTTGCATATTAAATCTTAGGTTAATCCCCACCTTTAGTTCAAATTAGATAGATGATGGGGATTTGTCCATCAGTTTGTAGCAAAAAACTAGTTCGCAAAAGAACTTTTCTCTTGTTGAATACCCTTTGATTTTTTTATTTATTATTTATTTATTTATTTATTTTATTTTTAGAACTATAATTTTAAACTATCTCACAACATTTACACCACAAATTTATTTCACATGTCTTAAACAAGACTTGAACCCACAACATCATAACTATTTAGTTAGAGATCTTCTCACACAACGTGAATTTCATTGGGATACAAACCCTTTAATTGTCTCTCAAAAATTATGGATCCATCTCATGAAAGTGTTTAGTTTATTTGTGTGATGGTGCTGGTGAAATACTTGTTATATAATTTTTGAAAATCAAGAAGAAAAAAAAATCTAAAAAACTGAATAATCAATGTTTCGTAAAACGAAATCAAACAATTGGCTTAGAATTTTCCTAAACGGTTATTGTCAATATTTTCTTCTTATTTAGGAAGATAAACATCACAAATTAGTGAAAAAAGAAAAATCAACCACTAAACACACCCTTTAACTTCTTGATAAGAATAATTCATAAACTTAAAAACGAAAACAAAAAGTGATCTCATACAAATTTCATAATTTAGAGTGCCTGTTGCAGAAGATTTATAAACTTATAGCAAATGAGTTAACGTCCGACACCCTTTTTTTGACAAATGTTTCTAGTATTTACTAAAATTAAGAGATATTATTAGTAATATTTTTATAATAAAAATAGAAAAAATTAAGACTTTATATCATATTTTCGTACGGATATTGAAAGATGCGATTCCCATCGAATTGCACCATATACCATACGAAAGCATGGCTCTAATCTTAAAACAACTTGCAAGTAGACAGTGTGATATATAAATGATAAACATTTTCCTTCATTTTCCTATGTGGGATGTTACCATTTTTGAAAGTTGTGTGTCAAAGTAATAAATCGTGCTAGGCACACGGGTATTAAGATTGTTCAGCAAATTGCTATACTGATTGGTTGTGCGGTTCTTCCCCATTTGAGGTCTCTGGTCGAGATTATTGAACATGGGCTTAACGACGAGAATCAGAAAGTCATAACAATTACTGCACTCTCGTTGGCTGCTCTTGCTGAGGCTGCTGCTCCTTATGGTATTGACAACTTTGACTTGGTTCTGAAGCCTTTGTGGACGGGTATTCGGTCTCACCGTGGCAAGGTTTTAGCTGTGTTTTTGAAGGCAATTGGGTTCATTATTCCTCTGATGGATGCCATATATGTCAGCTAGTATACCAAGGAAGTGATGGTTGTACTTATTCGCGAGTTTCAGTCTCCTGATGAAGAAATGAAGAAAATCGTGCTTAAAGTGGTTAAGTAGTGTGTGAGTACTGAAGGTGTTGAGGCAGATTACATTCGAACTGATATTCTGCCAGAGTTTTTTCTGAAACTTTTGGGTCAGGGGGATGGCTTTGGATCGTAGAAACTATAAGCAGCTTGTTGAGACAACTGTTGAGATAGCTAATAAAGTTGGTGTTCCTGACATTGTGGCTAGAGTAGTTGAAGACTTGAAAGATGAAAGTGAACCTTTACAGAAGAATGGTCATGGAAACAATCGAGAAAGTTGTTGCAAACTTGGGTGCATCTGATATTGATCCTCGTTTGGAAGAGCTTTTAAATGATGGTATCCTGTATGCGTTCCAAGAGCAAACTAGTGATGATGCCAATGTGATGCTGAACGGGTTTGGTGCAGTTGTGAACTCACTTGGGCAAAGAGTAAAGCCGTACCTTCCTCAGATTTGTGGTACTATAAAGTGGCGTCTAAACAACAAGAGTGCTAAGGTTAGACAGCAGGCTGCAGATCTGATTTCGAGAATTGCAGTGGTGATGAAACAATGCCAGGAAGAACAACTTATGGGTCATCTCGGGGTTGTCTTGTATGAGTATTTGGGAGAAGAGTACCCAGAAGTTTTGGGATCGATATTGGGTGCTCTTAAGGCCATTGTGAACGTTATTGGTATGACTAAGATGACTCCTCCAATAAAGGACTTGCTCCCACGTTTGACCCCAATTTTGAAGAATAGGCATGAAAAGGTTCAGGAGAACTGTATTGATTTGGTCGGTCGTATTGCTGATCGGGGTGCAGAGTATGTTCCTGTGAGGGAATGGATGAGGATCTGTTTTGAGCTTCTTGAGATGCTAAAGGCCCACAAGAAGGGAATCCGTCGGGCTGCTGTGAACACATTTGGGTACATCGATAAAGCTATTGGACCAAAAGATGTGTTGGCTACCTTGTTTAAAAATCTCAAGGTGCAAGAGCGACAGAACCGTGTTTGCACAACTGTTGCTATTGCTATCGTTGCAGAAACATGTTCTCCGTTCACTGTTTTACCTGCTTTAATGAATGAGTATCGTGTGCCTGAGCTAAACGTGCAGAATGGTGTGCTGAAGTCTTTATCTTTTCTTTTTGAGTACATTGGTGAGATGGGGAAAGACTACATCTATGCAGTAACTCCATTACTTGAGGATGCTCTTATGGACCGAGACTTGGTTCATAGACAGACTGCAGCTTCTGCTGTTAAGCATATGGCTTTAGGTGTTGCTGGGTTAGGCTGTGAGGATGCGCTGGTTCACCTACTCAACTACGTATGGCCCAACATTTTCGAGACGTCACCTCATGTTATAAATGCTGTGATGGAAGCTATCGAGGGGATGCGAGTGGCATTGGGTGCTGCTGATGTGCTTAACTACTGTCTACAGGGTCTGTTCCATCCTGCAATGAAGGTTCGGGAAGTTTACTGGAAAATATACAATTCGCTTTATATCGATGCTCAGTTAACTATGTTTGATTTATTTTGTGTTTCTATAACTTCTATGGATGTTAGTATTGTCGAATCATAAATGTTTCTATAATTGCTTTTCATCGTTGGAATTCGTGTGAATTTTTTGCATTTTTTTTTGTTTTCTTGGATGATAGGTATTTGCTGCATGTTTGAAGGGATTTTGGTGAATCAGCAGCCTAAACTTCATGGTGATCAAGAGGTAATTTAAAACTCTTACATGACAATACTCGAGATGTATTAAACTCTGAATAAAAGAAACTATTCCGTGGGTCTTGTTTTGATTATTTCTTGTTGAAACTCCAATGCCCAAACAGTGGTCTTGTGGTGGTAGGTGATCCAAGTCTCTCTGTGCGAGAAGCTAACTCTTTTGAAGTGAAGCGTTAGTAGCGCAAATGCTCGTGATGTGCTGGTACCTGGTGTTTATTTGTATAGAGCTTTTCATCGACTCTGTAGCTGGTGTTCCACTGGTTATATTTATTGCCAATCTTACAGTCACTCATGGCCGTAATGTGTCTTTGCAAGCTATGGAATTGCTGATGCATGTTATATTAAAGGGAAGTGATATGTACACACACTTTTTCTATGTACACATAATTTTGCTTGTCCCTACACATCAATTTGCTTGTCCTCACATATAAATTTATGTGTGCAAAGTAAAAGTGTATGTGTACATATCATCTCCCTATATTAAATGCAAATGCTGAACCTTTCAACACCTTTCCCAAGTAGCTAAGTACCATTTGCTATATAGTCAAAGAGCAGATTTTCATTTTACAGCTGCTCTTTAGGAAGTGTAGTGCCCTTACAAACCACCTCCATACCTTCTATGGTTTCGACTGGTTATCTTGTACTAGGTTTTGCTGGAGGACTTTACCAGTTAAATAGCTTGCAAAGCCTGCAGATTAGATTACTAGTAAAGTGAATTTTGGTGTGGCAATACACAGAATAATTTTGCATCAGTGACCTAACTGACATTTAGTGTGCGTGATCTTCTTGTTTAGGTGTTAGGTTGCACCTTATTGTCGTGATTGATGTGAGCTCCAAGTAAGATGGCTTCAATGATTTAGATAGTACTGTTAGTAAGATGCCTTGTGTTAAAAGATACTCACTATTTTGCTCATATACCTGATTTCTCTTATTGCTAAAACATTTATCTGTATTAGTTACTGTTGGCCTCAAACGTGGATCTTTATGGTCTAACGTTCAATGCAAAATATACCAAAAATTGAAATGAAATAAACAATAAATAACTTTTTATATAAATGTAATAATAAACTTGTCATATGTTGGATTACAGAATCTGGTCTATTTATAATGTATGAAAAGGTATGAATGAATCATTGTGATGATTCAAAGAGTTGTGTTGGTTCGGTTCTAAAAGAGATCGACCAACAGTTGTGATGGTTCGGATTTGTAACTGTCAATTTGACAGTTATTTCCAGAATTGACTTTTCTTTATAGTTGACTTTGACTTTCGGGTTTGACCCTTAATATGAGTAGATTGGGATTAACCCAATATTCTCCTCCTTAATCACAATCTTCATCTCCTAGATCTTTAACTCCAATAAGTTGCCTCATTGTTAGAAATTTGATCTTTGGTAGTGCTTTTGTGAGTATGTCCGCTTTCTGATATTCTCCACTTATGAATTCAATCTGTAGATCTTCTTTTTCAACACATTCTCGTATGAAGTGATATTTTGTATCGATGTGTTTACTTCTTCCGTGAAAGACGGGATTCTTCATTAGTTCTATAGCTGATTTGTTATCAACCATAATAGTTACCTTTTCTTCATTTGAGTGTGTAAGCCTGCTAAGTAGTCTTTTCAACCATAATGCTTGTGTTGCTGCTGCAGTTGCTGCACTAAATTCAGATTCGCATGATGATAATGCTACAGTGGCTTGCTTCTTTGTGCTCCAGCTTATTGGTGAATCTCCATAGTAAAAAATGATTCCAGTAGTTCCTTTTCCTTCTTGAGTATTAACTCCATAACTACTGTCGCTAACACCTTGTATTTTATTTCCTCCATTATGTTTGTAGGTGATACCGTAGTTCTTTGTTCCTTTAACATAACGTAGTACTTGTCTTATTGCTTTCATGTGTTGCTCTTTTGGTTCTTGCATAAATCGACTAAGTAATCCAATGGAGTAACTTAAGTCGGGTCTTGTGTGAAGTAGATATCGTAGACATCCAATTAAACTTCTGTATTCGGTTGAGTTTACCATTGTTCCTTCAGTATACTTTGTTAGTCTTGTTCCTGGATCCATAGGTATTAGAGTTTCATTGCAGTCTGCCATTCCAACTTCATTTAGAATCTTGGTTGCATATGCTGATTGTTTTATTGATATGTCACCTCCAGTTTGTGTGACTTCTATCCCTAAATAGTATGTTAATAAACCAAGGTCACTCATTTCGAATTTATCTTCCATTTGAGCTTTAAATTTGTTGATTTCTTCCTTTGGTGTGCCAGTGATGATTAGATCATCTACATAGACTCCTATAAGTAGAATTGAGTCTTTTGTGGCTTTTGTGTAGATTGCTTGTTCTAATGCACATTTCTTAAAGTCTAAGTACTTTAAAGTTTTGTCAAGTTTTATGTTCCATGCACGTGGTGCTTGTTTTAGTCCGTAAAGTGCTTTAATAAGTCTGTAGACTTTTCCAGAATTTTCTTTCTTTATGAAGCCTTCCGGTTGTGAAACATAAACTTCTTCTTTTAAATCTCCATGTAGAAATGCAGATTTTACATCAAGGTGATGTACTTCCCATTTGTTGTTAGCAGCTATGGCGAGTAATAATCTTATAGTTTCCATTCTTGCTACAGGTGCGAAAACTTCTTCAAAGTCTATGCCATGTTCTTGAACATATCCTTTAGCTACTAGTCTTGCTTTATGTTTAACTATATTTCCATTTGCATCTTTCTTGATCTTAAATACCCATTTTAAACCAATTGCTTTATGTCCTTTGGGTAAAGTGGTTAGTTCCCAAGTATTGTTTCTATTTATAGAATCTATTTCGACCTTCATTGCTTCAATCCATTTTTGGTCGTTTGATGCTTCTTTATAATTCTTAGGTTCATCTTCAGCAAGTAGTAATCTCTCAGTGTCTTCAAATAAATCAGTCAATGTTCTAAAACCTCTTATGGGTGTATGATCGTATTTGTGAGTGTGATGATGTGGTTGATGATGTATCATTATCACTTTGACTAGTTGACTGTGTTGAGTTGATTGGTGTAATCTGAGGATTTTCTCGTGATGAAACTGTAGAAGGTGTATTGAGTGTTTGTGATTGAGAGGGTGTATTTGTTGATGATGTTGTATAGTCATCATCATTATTAATGTTGTTGGGAAAATCATTGTCTTCATTGTTTGGTTGAATATTTTCATTATTTTGTGGAACATTTTCGTTATTTGGTTCATTTGTGGCTTCAAAGTTTTCTATTTTGAAGTCAATCCATTCAGGTTCGTTATTGGTGTGTTCACTCATGTAATTTTCCCAATCCCAAGCTTCATCCTCTTTAAATCTAACATCTCTACTAACACATATTCTATTTGTTGTAGGATCAAATAGTCGATAAGCTTTTGATCCTTGTTCATTTCCTAAGTATACCATTTTGTTACTTCTATCATCAAGCTTTGTTAAGCGTTGTGATGGTACCTTTGTATATGCTATGCAGCCGAAAACTCTAAGAGTTTCTAGGTTTGGTTTTCTTCCTTTAATTGCTTCATATGGAGTAATGTCTTCTAGTGCCTTTGTAGGAACACTATTTAAGATGTATATTGCATGCCTGACGGCTTCAGCCCAAAAATTTTGTGGCATGTTAGTTGCTTTCATCATACATCTGGTGGTAGACATGATTGTCCTATTTCTTCGTTCTACTACTCCATTTTGTTGTGGTGAGTAAGGTGCAGTAAGTTGTCGTAAAATACCATTATCTTTGCAATATTGTGTGAATTTATTTGATGTGAATTCTCCACCTCGATCGGTTCTAAACATTTTTAATGTTGTTCTTAATTCCTTTTCTATTGTGTTCTTGTATTCCTTGAAAGTATCAAATGCTTGATCTTTTGTTTCTAGGAAATATGCCCACGTGTATCTTGAGTAATCATCTACTAGTAAGAATATGTATTTCTTACCAGAAGGTGTTGGTGGTGTGATTGGTCCGCATAAATCTCCATATACTAAATCTAATGGTGATGTAGATCTAGCTTTAGCTTTCTTTGGAAATGGTGCTCTACTATGTTTACCAATTAAACAAATGTCACATATTTGTGTTGTATGTTTAATGGCGGGTATTCCTTGAACTAACTCTCTTTAAGCCATAAATTTTAATGATTCAAAGTTGAGATGTCCTAGTCTTGCGTGCCATAACCAAGTGTTATCATTTAAGTTTGCTAGTAAACAAACAGGTGTGCCTATTTTTAGACTTGCTTTATATAAACGGTTTTTCTGTCTGGTTACTTTTATGAAGATTTTGTCGTCCATGTCATAAAGTCGTAGTTCATCATCTTCCATTACAACTTTACAACCAATTTCGGTGAATTGTCCAAGGCTCAATAGATTGCTTTTTAGACTTGGAATGTAATAAACGTGTGAAATAATTCTTTGTTTTTCGTCATCACATTCTATTAGAATTGAACCTTTTCCTTTAATCTCTATGTGTGATCCATCTCCGAATTTTACTTTTCCACTAACTTTCTCATCTAGTTCCTTAAAATGTTCTCTTACTCCAGTCATATGGTTACTAGCTCCGTTGTCTAAGTACCATAAACTATCCATTTTTGTCTCTTTAAATTCTACATCTTCTTCGTGTAAAGAGATATTTTGATCTTCAATTTTCGTTGCTATTGGGTCGTCTAATATTGCCATTAGTAGGGTAGGTTCTAAGTCCTCCTCGACTAGATTAGATTGCATGTTTGGTTTAGGTTTTGTATAACATTTGTTTGCAAGGTGACCCTTTTTGTTACATTTGTAACATGTGAGTTTACTAAGATCATGATTTGGTCTATTGTAATTATTTTGAGGTTTTTCTCCTTCTTCTTTTCTTTCTCCCTTAAATTTATCGTGGTTTCTATTTTGTGAATATTTATGTCTTCCATTTCCACGTCTAAAATGTTTTCCTCTATTATCATGTCGTGTGAACATCAATTTGTCTTGATTGTTCTCTTGTTTTCCCTTTTTAAACTTGATTCTCTCTTCATAGGTTTTTAGTCTCCCTATGGCTTCTTCAAATGTCATAGTGTTTAAATCGGAATACTGTTCTATAGATGCTACTATTTGCAGATACCTATCTGGTACAACATTCAGTAACTTTCTGACTAAGTTTGTATCTTTTATTGTGTGTCCTAGATTAGCGGCTTTGTTTACAAGAGTTGTGAGTTTTCCTGTAAAAGCGTCTATTGTTTCATCTTCCTTCATATTTAATAATTCGAAGTCAGATTTGAGTGTTTGAAGTCTAGCTTGTTGGACTCTTTCTTCGCCTATATGTCTAGCCTTTAAAGCATCCCAAATTGCTTTCGGGGTTTTGTGCTTTGTTATTTGAACTAATTGTTCTTCGGGTAAGGATTGGTAAAGATATGCTATAGCAGTTTTTTCTTTTTTATTATCGGTTTGAGTCGTTTCAGTTGGCTCAATTGTTTCCCATAACCCATTTGCTTCTAAAAGAATTTGCATTCGAATTACCCATAAAGAGTAATTCGCGGGTTTTAATATCGGGCATTGGAATTGAGGGGTAGTGTTAGGTGTACTAACCTCCTTTTTTCCGCTGTCTCCTCCGTTAGTCATTTGTTATTGTTTTGTTAAACAATTAATAAAGTGAAATAAACCTAAGGTTAATTACTCCTTAAAAGTTATTCCTAAAATATAATAAGCAGCGTATTTACACTAGGTTATTATACTATCTAAAATGATAAGATACTTAAGGGTATAAATTTGTAACTTATCTAAAATAAAATAAATAAAACCTATACTAATTAGCAAGTATAAATTTTAAAAACAACTAGAGGGTGTATTATGAAAAGATGGAACCTGGGGGGGTTTATTTAAAAACCGAAGCCCTAAAAGTTGGTTCTGTGTTTGCCCTGGCACTTATATGCGCCTCTTTCTTTTGTTATCTCTTTGAAGAGATAATAAGTCTCTGCCTTTTTTTTGGTGAGATCGATTAACTGCTATTGATTGATGGTTGACCGCCTATTGTTGGCTTTGGTTAACCAGTGTTCTTCACGGTGGTTATGATAGAACTTGATTAAACCTCTTGGGGTTATTTCGCCGTGTATTGTCTTGATATAAAGATTCAAGAATAAAGGTGCCATGGTTCGAATCTATATACAGGTGTGTTTGTTCCTTGTATTGATTCTGAATTTTAATTGCTCCTTTTTGATGACAAATCGACTGGGTTTTATTATGAGTCGAATTGATGCTTTTGTTAAACAATTAAACTGGGTCTTATGATTTTCGGTATGATTATAATTAATTTTGCAAAAGAATTAAAAGGGTGCCTTCTAATTGATGCCGGTAATTAATAATTACGAGGCGACAATTTAGATGTTGTTATCCCTAGTATGAAACGCAACAGTTGTTGTTGTTGTGTTCGTTATATTTGCAAAAATTACCGAGACCTAGTTTTTTTTGATTTTACAGATTTGTAAAATTGAAAAGGTATATGATGAATTGGTTAGTTTAATCCAAACCGCTCTGATACCAATTGTTGGCCTCAAACGTGGATCTTTATGGTCTAACGTTCAACGCAAAATATACCAAAAATTGAAATGAAATAAACAATAAATAACTTTTTATATAAATGTAATAATAAACTTGTCATATGTTGGATTACAGAATCTGGTCTATTTATAATGTATGAAAAGGTATGAATGAATCATTGTGATGATTCAAAGAGTTGTGTTGGTTCGGTTCTAAAAGAGATCGACCAACAGTTGTGATGGTTCGGATTTGTAACTGTCAATTTGACAGTTATTTCCAGAAAGAGAAATTTTGACACATTATTCTGACACATTAACTGAAATTACTCTCGACCAAAAAGAGAAATTTTGCAGAAAAACATGATTCTTAACAAACCAATCTTAATAAAGAACCATATGAGAGTGTACTAGAATAACGTAACTCTGAAATCAGATGAACTTTACATATGTAAAAAGTACTTTGTTGCCAACATAAATATGCTACAACATGACCTTTGGTTGTGAACAAATTTCACAGTGATCGCATATGGCTCGAGTAGACTCTTCAAAAGATTGACACTTTCTTGCAACCAGTGGCCGACGATAACTAAGTTGCATTGCAACATCTTTTGTAATTAGCTGTATCATAAATTTCTCATTGAAATAAAGGGTTTTGCAAGAATTCTTTTTTATCATAATCTTTTTAGTGCTTGTTAAGATTAAAAAAAAAATGAAGTCAAGAGATGAATGAAAAATCAAGACTTCATATCAAATTTCAATAAATGTTATTTGAAGTCCTCTTTCCGTAATGTATAAGAAGGAGCTCAAGAAACATTTACTAAAGCATGACAATCACCCCAATAGATATGAACAAGTAGGCAGTGTGGTATATAAGTGATAACTATATCTCTTCTTTTATCTATGTGGGATGAAAGATTGACAATGAGGTATCCATATGCACATTAATGACTGTTTAACTTCTATTTACTTTGATTATTGATGCTAAGCTCCATAATAATCAATAACGACGATGTAATTAGACACAAAGATCATCCATCGAGTACTCTATATATAACCGAATAGCCAATGTTTCTTATCTTAAACTAAAATGAAACAATTGGCTTAGTATTTTTCTAAATGATTATTGTCAATAACTTTTCTTATATGAAAATAAATAAATAAATAAATAAAATAAAATAAAAAAAATTACAAATTAGTTAAATAAATAAGAAACAGCCATTAAACGCAACCTTTGTTCTTGATAAGAATAATCTAAATAGTTAAAACAAAAACAAAAGATGATCTCATATGAATTTCATAATTTAGAGTGCTTTGTGAAGAAGATTTATAAAGTTATAACGTGAGTTAAGACTTCATATAAAAACAATTCGACACCCTTTCTGTAGACAAATGTTTTGTCTAGTATTTCCTAAAATTAAGAAAAAATATTATTGTAATTAATATAAGACATAATATCAAACTTTCATACTCGTTGCGATTTTGAGTTCCTTCATAACAAAACCAAGCAACCAATACCAAAGCTGGATCGCTAACTTTTCTATGTGTTAGTTTTGTTGATCTAATTGGACAAGTTACACCTAAACCAACCTTACTAGGAACATTCCGAGTAATACTTACTCAGTTACATAGCCGTTGCCATGCTTATCAAGGTCCGGTTTAAACCATTGCTGACTAAAGTTGTCAAATACATATTATTACTGACTCATATCATACTTAGGGCTTTGCAAGACTAACCATTAAAGGATAAATATCTTTGCAGAAACTATTTGAGTAGACTTGAGAGTAGTAAAGGTCCAATCAGTGACTATTCTTTTTTTTTTTTTGATTTATAATTCTCTCAATTTACATAGTAGCAAGTCAAACGAGCAACTAGCTGCGTCGCTAGACCTTTTTGAATTGCAAAGCCAATTCTTTTAAAAACTACATTTGCGGATCTAGGTGTCATAACATTGCTATGCATAACTTGTTGGACTCTGTTGATGAGCTCCACGGCCTCTGATGCAAGGAAACCAAAAATATCAAATGTGAAAGGAATAAAAACATATTAATTTTCAATGCACACTTTCTCGTGTTTTGCCACTTTGTACGAGGCGGCTTTCAAAGCAGCTTGTCCTACTGTAAAACCCCGGCTACTCAAACCTACGAGAGAAGAAACCTGTTAAATTCACACATGCATGTTTTTCTACAACCCATCCAAACACCAAAACGTCTGCCGGTCTGAGAGACTATAGGCGAGACATTACTTATAGTTAAACTAGGGATTGAAGACCCAATGAGTATTTAAAATTTTAAACTAGGGGTAATTGGTTCTTTAAATGTCTTACTTGATTTGCCATTTTGTTCTAATTTTGGGCAACGTGTTAGTATTTTCTTAGTGGCATAGAATTTCGTCTTTTTGGTATATCAAGTTGTATGTATTACTTGACCTCCCTATACCATTTACACAACATGTTTATGATACCACAAAAAGATGAAATTTAAAAGTATGATATATCAAAAAATAAATAAATAAATAAATAAATAAAAATAATAAATAATATGTTACACAAAATTAGAAAAAGTGACAAAAACGGTATGTAGAGAAATAATTACAAGCCCTTCGTTATAGATAAAAAGAATCTTTTTGGTGCTTGTTAAGAAAAGAAAAAAAAGTACACGAAGTGTGAAGTATTAAATGAAAAAATTAAGACTTTATGTCAAATTTCCATAATGTTGATGCACAATCCCTTAAACATATAAGAGAGCTGTACAAGAACATAATGAAAGCATGACACTCACCTGAATACAGTGAATAAGCATATGGTCTGTCATATAAGTGATAACAATTTCTGTTCTTTTATCTATGTGGGACGACCGTTATCATGGCTTTTATGACAATAAGAGCTTAGGGAGTCATAACTCAAGTTATGAAAGAACTTAGAGCCACGTCAGCATGACAGCATCACATCATTTCAACACCAAATAACATAATATAAAAAAAACACCATGAAATCATAAAAACCAATAACATCACTTTGTGAGACCCACATTTTTTTTTAAAATTACAATTGCTCCACCAATAAGATTACAATAACACTATTTTTTTATTATTAGTTTGAATGTTGGCGTTGCAACGCAAGTTGCTCCACCAACTCAAGTTAAACGCAAGGGTAACGCTCGGACTCACGAAATGATGATAACTCAAGTTACCAAGTTAACAACGTGCCACATAGGCAATAACGCCGGGGAGGCGTTACCACTCCCCGGGCTCTAAGGTACTATCCATATGCACATTTTGATTACGATAACTATTTTGCGACGTTGTAATTAGATGCAAAGAACCTCCATGGAGCTCTCTATCACAGACACCAACATTAATTGTTCCAAACAATATCGAATGGAGTAATATAAAACTGTAAAATCACTACAGATTACAAACAAGCGAGAAACTTCTAAGAGCTAAAATAACGTCGGAACATAAATTTTGTTAAGAAAAAAGTACATGTCAAACAAATAATTGAATGGAAATCTGAGGGACAATACCTTGTCTTGTGCAACTCTAAAAACTTAAATGACTTAGAGCACTCGCATCCCTAACACCCCACCGGTGTTAAACCTGCCTTAACGCGCGTTAAGGCTGCGTTAGCTATTGCATGCATCGGCATTAAACCGGCGGTAACGTCCGGTGTGAATGAAATAACGCCAAGTTAAAGGCATGTTTGGTTAAAAAAATCACTTCACCCCTCCAACGGGAAGAGATATAGCCTTTAAAAAAAATAAATAGTTTTCAGTCCCTAAGACTATCTTTATTGGTGATCCGATCCAATCGGTTAGAGGGTATAAAGGACACAAACAATGAATATTATATTAAAAGTACATCAAAGTATGAAAGAGAAGTGCACGAACCGATCACTTGGTGACCTTCAATTTCTTCATCCAATCTGCCACATGTCACAATATGGCTGGCTAGCTCTTGGTACAATGATACATGGTTGGCTATGCATGTTGGGTTGGGTTGGGTTGTTGATAAATAGTAAAAAAAATTGAGATTGGTTGCATATATTGGTTGTATATGTAGATGAGTGAAAAATAATATTTTAATGAAAGATTGAGTTGGATGATGTCGTGAATAAAGATAGTCTAAAGTTTATACAACAGCTATATTGCCTAATAATTAAAAAAAAAAAATCAAAATCATTTACCACCAGTATAAATACCAATTAAACACATAATTTTTTTCACACATCCATTACTAATTCTCAAGTCTTTATATTTTCTCCCTCTAAAAAAAAAAAATAAAATAAAAAATACTTCTTCATTCACAATGGATCCAAATCAAAGTGCCGAATTATCTCGGAGCTGATCAGACATAGATGAAGAAACTGATATTGAGTTTATGATTGCCGCGTACGAGTATCAGCAATGCTTAGAACAAGAAGCAACTCATCGTCAGGTGGCTCGTACCCACATATTTCCTGAACGTGAGCTTGCTGAAGAATGTTTGCTAAATGACTATTTCGTTCAAGGTTGTAAGTATATGCCCCGTAATTTCCGTAGAAGGTTTCGTATGAGCCGGAAACTATTTCTACAAATAGTCAAAGGTATTGAATCTTATGAATCTGATCCTGTTCCATATCATTTTAAATACTTTAGTGTAGGACCCAACACTACATGGTCGAATGAGTGTTAGTTTTCTTATGAAGTGTACATTTGCCATACACCAATTGGCATACGGCAGCTCACCCGATGCGTTTGATGAGTATTTGCAAATGGGTGAGCGTACTTCACGTGATTGTCTTGATAATTTTAACATGTGTGTTATGGATCTGTTTATGCTTGAGTTTTTAAGAAAACCAACATGGTCTCACGTTCAAAGTATTTACGAAAAGCATGAGCATGAACATGGTTTTTCGAGAATGCTTGTTAGCATTGATTGCATGCATTGGGCATGAAAAAATTGTCCGGTGGCTTGGCAGGGGCAATTTGGTAGGGGTGATAAAAGATACTAACAATAATGCTTGAAGCTGTTGCTTCGCAAGATTTGTGAATTTGGCATGCATTTTTTGGTATGGCATGGGCAAATAATGATATTAATGTTTTAGATAACTCTAATTTGTTCGACGACATTCTTGCTAACGAAGCCCCAAGAGCACCATATATGGTAAATGGAAGAAGGTATGAACAGATGTATTACTTAGCTGATGGAATTTACCCACATTAGGCAACTTTCATCAGATCCTTCTCGGCAACGACTGACGAGAAACATGTTATTTTAAAAAGAAGCAAGAAAGTGCACGAAAGGATGTCGAACGTACTTTTGGTGTGCTTCAAGGACGTTGAGGTATACTACAACAACCGGCACGTGCACTGAAAATTGTCAAGATACAACGAATCATGTATGCCTGCATTATTTTCCATAATATGATTTTAAAAGATCAAAAGTTTAGACTTCGTGAGTATGGCGAAATGTGGGTGGATCCGGCACCACGTTTGAGGCAAGAAAGGTGGGTCGACAGATGTGATACCCAACGTCGCAAGGCAAGGGAAATACGCGACTAAGAAATGCATACTCAACTCCAACGAGATCTTATGGAGCATTTTTGGCAGAAACGTCTTCAACGACAACAACAACAGGAAGAAGAATATTCAGAAGACGATGAATAAGTAGTTGTAATTTGTATGGTTTAAATTTCCTATGTTTCGGTTTTGTTTTAATCGTTGTAATTGTTATTTTAAGATTTTTAATATTTCGTATTGTAATGTTTAAGATTTAATATTATGTGGTTTATTAAATGAATTGTTAGTTTTAGTTTAGGGGTTGAATTTGAAAATAGTTGAGTTAAAGCTGAGTTATGTTTGTGGGTGTTTTTTTGTGAGTTAAGGTGAAAAGGTTAAAGTTGATGTGGTGCTAACGTATCACTCTGTTAACATTTAACACAAGTTATGAATGCTAGTGCTCTTAGAGCATTGGCAACGGTCACGGGAAGGAGAGCATGGTACCGTGCTACCGTGCGGGAACACCGCCGCCATCCCCGCGGTATCGCATGGTAACCTTCACGCACGGGAAGTTTTCTGGCACGGTAAGGAGCAATTTTTCGAACGTTGCATCTCATTTTTGACCGTTTGATGCAACGCTTTGATTTTTTTTTTGTTTTTTTTTTTTTTTTTTTTTTTTTTGTTTTTTTTTTTTTACTTTTGTATATATGCCCATCGGCTACAAGTTTATTTACACACAAAAAAAAAACATAGCTACCAAAGTGTGCCCCTTCAATCCGATCTAAAAAAAAAAAAAAAAAAAAAAAAAAAAAAAAAAAAAAAACAAACTCAACCATATGGAATTTAAAAGAATTGGTTCGACTCTATTGTTGGATGAGCCGTTTCAGTGGTCCAACGATAGTAGTCTCGAGGTTTTTGCTAACACAATTGACGAAGATGAGGTAGCTGATATGGCAAGGTCGAAACGAAAATCAGTAAAACGCGATCGGATCAAAGCTGCAGAAAGATTGCATCTTGATTATTGGTGTGTATTAATTACACACCTTTTTATTACCAAATATCGACCCAAAAATGACTATTTGAGCTAACAAATGCCAAGAAAACACGTGTTTCTATATTTGTGATGTGCAGGTACGGATATTACGGAAAACAAGCAAAAACCCGGAAAAACGGGCACGAGAGTATGAAAGGTTCAAAAGCCGGTGCCGGGAAGCAGTTTTCTAGTGTGAATGATTATTCGAGCTCAAAGTGTCAAATCAACCCTTGAAGAATCATTATTTGGCAAGAATGACCCTTGGTATTATTTTACAAGAAAGGCAGAATTGGTCCTCATAATTTCACTAATTACACAAAAGGTCCTTGTAATTTTCATTTGGCAAAAAAAAAAATCTGCCAATGCATTGATAGTCCAAGCCCATCCACCTCTTACCCCAAAACCCGGCCTGCTACCTGACCCGGTCCATACTATCAAATCAAAATAATATAAATAAACCTTACCCGTACTTACCCGCCCCCCTTTATTACTTTTACCCAGAAATACACTATTCATCAAATAGTAAACAAGAACCCTAATCTTATTTACCCCCAATTACCCCAATCCCACCATTATTCACCCAATTAAGGGTACAATGGTCAAATCCCTGACACTTCTGACTACCCTGACACAAGGAATGCCAAGTGGAAGCTGCTTATTGGACCGAACACCTCACCACAAGGATTTGAAGACCATGATTGGTTCGTGGGTGTCATAAGGATCTAGGAGAGCATATTCGTGAAGAGATGCTGTTTCTAGGACCTTCTGAAGGCTCCTCACCACAAGGCTATATAAGGCTCTTATCCTCCAACATTTGGACTGGTTAGATAGTGGTTAGACTAGGGCTAGACTAGGAGTAGGAGTAGTATAGTATAATCTGTAATTTAGATTAGTTTTGTGTAATCTTTGTTTTTAATAAAAGTATTTCATTTCAGCTTATTTGCTTAAATCTGTTTTTTTATTCAGCTTATAGATAGCTTATCAACATCTAATTCTCAGCTTATTTTGTGTCATCATTTTCAGCTTAATTTGTCTCATCTTTTTATATACTCTGCTTATTGTTAAAAATAGTTAAGTCCATTTCTTTCATTCAAGCTTTTTCCATTATTTTTCATAAAAATAAAAATAAATAAATAAATTTTGGAAAAATAAAAAATTAACAAAAATACAATAATAGTTGTTAGTATAAGCTCACAGTAAGAGCTATTTTCCTTTATTCATCTCATATAAGCTTACATAGCTTATTGTGAGGTGTGTTTTTGAGTCTTGGGTCATAAATCAGTCAAATAACAATGTGAATAGTACCTGTGGTGATGATATGCTGATACAGAACCAGTGAAATCAGCCTATCTCAATGATAGGCAAGCTTAGTGAACACCTCTTTTTGAGCTGAGGTGAAATAAGGTAGTAAGATCTTTCCATTTTTCATTCTTCATTAATGCAAAGTTAGTGTATTTGAGTTGTTGTTCTACTGTATGGTTATTGTTGTTAGTGTACTGATTGATTAGTTAATTAGGACTGTTAGAGACTTTATTTGTGGTTTTTGGTAGAATTGATCATGTAGCTATAGCACAATCAGTAGTTAAGGGAGTGTTTGGAATTGCTAGTTGCTATGTGAGTTTGTAGATGTAGGGCTGAATTTCTGTCACACCTAGGTTACTTTTATGTTAAAATAAAGATTTGGTCCATTTAAATAAGTAGGTGTTATATTAAATAGTCAAAATTAGGTTGAAAATCTCTTAACTGTTAGTTTAATGGTGAAACAGTTAGTGTAACAGTTATAGTAGTTGCATAATAGGGTAAACTAGCTTAGTATAGCTTAATATTAGCTTAATATTACACTTATAGTTAGTTGTGATAATCTGAATTTGGATAAAGTCAAAGTTAGGATTACATTTAAAAGTCAAAATTTGCTTTGTGCTGAGTTTTTAGTATGGATTTTGGTTGCACATGTAGGCCTAATTAGTTGTTAGAAGTAGGTAATAATTGTTGAATTATGTTCTCTGTTAGTTAGTAATACAATGTCAATCATAATATTTAAGCTTAGGTCTCATTAGCTTATAAATATTGTAGCTTGTAGTGGCCTGTGTGGGGGTTTATGTGCCCTGCACACAGGTTATGAACCATTATTCATGGCATCATTAGGACTAGTGAACAAGGGTTTTAGTAATTGCTTTTTGGTTTGTACAATCTCTGCATGGTAGTCTTTAAATAGCTCCATTTAGTTTCTTATTATCAGCTTATTAGGATTGCTTTTTAGGCCTTGCTTATTGGTAGTATAAGCTAGATTTCTGTTTTTGGATCTTGGGCTGCAATTGTTCATTCAAGCTTACTATTGTGTTTTTATGGCTTCTCTGAGTTCAATAGGGGTAGTGGTAGTGTAGTGCATGATTAGTTTATCTCATAGCTTATTCTGAGATGGTTTTAGCTTATTTAGCTTTTGATATAGTGCTTATTGCTTGATTCTGGTACTTCTGTGTTTCCTTTGATCTTTTCTTGACTCATTTGAGCTTATAGTAGTATAAGACAGTAGTAGTATCCATTTGGTAAAGTTTTGTGGCAAGTGCTTATTAATAAGCACTTGCCATAAGCTGATTTTGGCTGTTTAAGCACTTCTGCTTATTTGTTCTATTCCAAAATTTTTCTGCAAGCTTTTTATATTAATTTAGAATTTCTGGTAATTTTTCATAATTTTCTGAGGTCATTTGCTATTTTTCTTAATTTCTTTTAGTTTATAATCAATTTTTAATCATTTTTAAATTCCAAAAATCCAAAAAAAAATAGAAAAAAGCCCTGAAAAATACAAAAATAGTTTTTAAAATTCTTTTATATTATTCTAGATTTTCCAAAATAGTTTTCATAATTTTCCCATTATTTTTCATAATTTCTTTTATTTTTAATTACTTTTTAAATTCATAAATAGATAATTAATTCTAGAAATTAAATAAAAAGTCAAAAAAATATTTTTCTTTTTCTAGAAATTATTTTAAGTCATTTAAGATTTTTAGAAACTTGTTTCACGTTCGTAGAATCATTTCTTGTATATAAGTCGCGTTTTATTTCGTACGTTACATTATTTTCGCGTTTGAATTCCCGTTTTTACGTTTTTAACGTCCGTACATATCTAGATCGTATATTCTTTTTATTTTACTATTACTTAGCATAACTTGAAACCCAAAACCATATTTTCCATTTTCCCGCTTTTCACGACACGATTTCTTGATCCGGTTATTCACGATTCCATTTCACCTTCGTTGGGAGAACGACCCGGGAAATACTTTCACCGGTATTTCATCGGAATAATTATATACCACAAAACGACTATTATCAAAATGGCGCCGCTGCCGGGGAAGGTGGACGTGAGTTTTGAATATTCGTGTTGAAAAATCGTGTTGCGTTAAGTTTTTCTACTATCTTGTATATATTTTTTATAAAAATATAAAAATTTAAAAAAAAAAAAAAAAAAAAAAAAAAAAAAAAAAAACCAAAAATAATCTTCTTATCCTCTTATCCGTATAATTCTTCTTCTCACACCTTCTATCTATTTCATTCTCATTTATGTCTTCGGTTTATCATCGTGGAAGATTTCATTATATTCCACCCGTCGTAGATGATGGAACCAAAAGTATGGAAGAATTGTTCTTGGAGGGCCATAGGCAGATTATAAACGCGTTATTTTGTAAACATGACATCGATTCTTCGAGTGGCAATCCCATTCCGTCTTCTGAATCTATTATCCCTGAATCTTCCCGTCCTTCTCTCACACCGGTTGAGGGAAGCGACCCCGTTTTGGAAGATGTCGATATTTCTCTTAATGATTCTATTTCGACTGAGATTGTTGAAAATAAGCCGTCAGATCCTTTGGAGCCCGAGCTCAAGGATTCTTCACCCGATTTTGTGAATAATGATTTTGATACGGCCGAGGAAAGTGAATTACCTCCTATTGACAATCCGAATGATCATGATGAGATATTCTCCGATTCTGAAGATGACGATTCTATATCGTGTGGAGAAATCGAATATGTCGATGACGATCCTATGGAGCCCGAGCTTGAAGAATTTTTACCTGACTTTGAGAGTTTTACCTTTGATACGACTGAGGAGATAAGTGGCAATCCCACTTATCGTCATGATTTTTATGATCCGACGTTTGAAGCTTTTCATTTTGATCACTCGGAAGAGACGAGTCGTGGCAGTACCACTTCTCATGCTTTTATCTCTCTTCCGGAGTATGAGTCGTTTTGTTTTGACGAATCTGAATGTGAAATGGAAAAGTTTTCTAAACCGGAATTTGAAAGTTTCAGATTTGATCTTGATGTTGATCATGATCCGGGTGGAGTTCTTAAGAATGAGAGTTTTAATGAAAAGTTTTTACCATCCCTCCCACCCGGAAAAGATTTTCAAATGAGCTTAATTGATAAGAATCATAATTCTATAATTATGAAGTTTTCTTTTGATGAAGATGAGTTTTTCAAGATTGTTATTATGACGTTCTTACCATTCGTAACGTTTGGTGTGGTTTCTCTTATCCATCACTCCACCGGGAGTGAGGATACCATATTTGACCCTGGCATCTTAATCTTTTGTGCCATGTGGCCGTTTCATTTGCTCTCCCCAAGGACGAATTAATTCGGGGATCGAGTCAAGCTCATGTGACTCGGTGAACAAAAACAAGCGCTTCGTGGGTGGCAACCCATGCTTATCCAATTTCATTTTCTTATTTTCTTTTTCTAACACCTAATGTGAGGAGGGGGTGCCTCTTCTACTCTTGTTTTCCGTGGTTGTTTGTGATGTTTATTCAGGATTGTCCGCGATTTATGATGACTCTCGTGCTCGTTATCTCTTCACTTGGAGTATCATTCATCGGTGCTATTTGAAAATCCTATATCCGTTAAATCTTATCGACTAACGTTTTCTTTGGCATAATTAATAAACGGCCTAGATTTTGTTAGGATTGCCTTAACCCATAAAACATTGAGGACAATGTTTCGTTCTAGTCGGGGGGAGGGTGAATCTTCGATTCGATTTTGACCTAGCATGTTTCACAAGTCGTGTACTCTTGCAACTCCGTTTTTCCACCAAAAATAAAAAAATTAAAAAAAATGAGAAAATTTCAAAATTTTTGATGAAAATGTCATGAAAGAGTACAAAAAAGATGTGAAAAAGTTGAAAAAGTTGTGCAAAAATATAATAAAGTATGAATAAGTGATTTGACACCTTGTTGACTTTCTTGCTGGCGAGAGTAGGAATAAATATTTTGACTTGACCGGGCGTGTTGAGCCCTAGCTTGTTCCCTTAACCAATGATAATCACATAAGCTTGTGCTAGTTTTGTACACAAGGAGCTATAAAATGTGAATTCTTTCTTAAGAATCTGCAAGTTCTCGTACTTGACTTTATACATGCGCAGCTTAAAAGCTTTCGCTAGTCTTTTACATAAGGAGCTAGAAAACGCGAATTCTTCTTCTAGAATTTGCAAGTTTCGGTATTTGACTTTATATATGCGTGGCTGATTATTGGCTAAGCATCTGCTAATCTCATTATTTGAGGTCTTAAATTTGCAGAGAACGAGAGATGATAGAGTTTATTTAGAAGTTAGATGCTAAACGTAGAGTAGTGGTTCTCTTTAGAGCTCATGAGAGGTACTTGTGGCTTTTTACTCCCATTAGATACGTCACCCATATATAATAGATGTTCTAGGTTAATTAGTGGTATTTCGGTTTGAATAATATTTAGTTATTTGTTTTCTTAAGAGAATTTTTGCTTTAGAAATTGGGTACATATCAAGGAACACCAAAAATAAGAGCGTAAAAGTGAAAAAATCAAAAGTCAAAAGTTGATTATCTATGTGGTTTTGGAGCTACCCGATAAGCTTCCATTGATGTTATAAAAAAAGTCAAGAAAAGAAAAAAAAAAAAAAAAAAAAAAAAAAAAAGTGAAAAATATGAGAAAAGTGAAAAAAGTGAGAAATGAAAAATATGAAAGTTGTAGTATTGTTGAATAAGAGCTATGTATGTATCAATAAGTTGTTGGCGCGTGAGGTGCATGTGATACGTGATTAGTAATCAGTCACATGAGGTGCACGTGATCGTACTCCGCAACTTATATTTATGATATTGTATGTACCCCAAATTCCTTGATGTGGACCGAATTTCTATTGCAGTGGTTCTGAAGAGAAAATAGAAAACTACTTATCGTTTAAACTTAGGTATCACTATCGGACTTAAAAATATTGAAACGAGAAAATATGAAGCGATTCATTTCTCAACAAAAATAAAATAATGAGATACAAAAACCTAGGACATGGGAGTAAGGAGTATCCACTAGTAACTGTTATGAGTAGTGTTAGCATCTAATTTGTAGATAAGCTGTGATCTCGTTTTTACGCTTAGTTTGGGGACTCGTGAAAAATCAAGGATGACGATTTTTATCCGTATGATCACTTCTTAAATAGAAGTGTTTCTACTCGTTGACCCTAATAATTATTGCAAAATAATGAAAGTCCAATAAACCGTCACAAGTTTGAAGTATGGAAAAATCCAAAAATAGGAAATGTAAGTGGAATAAAGGAATAAAGGAAAATTTTGGAAAAACGGGGCGTTTTCGGCAATAAATGATTTTGAATCTCTTTTGAACGTTCTTGCTACTTTTCAAAGTTAGTAGAAAGAGTTTCTAAATTATTTATCTCGAGAATGTGATGTGATTACATTGCGTGAGGACACGGCAATACCTTAGTCGGGGGGATTTTGGTGAGTGCTTATTCACTCACTTTTATAAGACCAAAACCGGACCTAAAAGACCAAAAACCCGACTCAAAATGCCAAATATATGTTGTTTTTGTGTTTATATAAATGCAGGTATGGATATTTGATATATGGACAAAAATCACGGAAAATCAACAAAACCGAGCACGAGATTGGAAGAGTGTTCTAAAGCCGAGGTCGGGGAAGAATTTTTCATTAATGGATTTTAATTATGCTCAACATGCCAATTCTACCTTGAAGAATCATCATAAGTCAAGTTGAGTCCTTGGTTCATTTTTGAAGATTAGCAGAAATCATCCCTGGAATTTCAGATTCTACACATTTAGTCCTTGGCTAAATTTACTACATATCCTAAACCTTAAATAATTTCCTGGTCCAAATATCTAATCCATTATCCATTTTAAGCCAACGCCCAAAACCAATCACCAAGCCCACTCCCTCTTTACCCAAAACCCGACCCATCCATCCATTTTTAATACCGGTCAAACAAAAGTCAAAACAATAATAATAAAAATAAAACACACACCCCACCTTCCTTTTTCCCCAATTTACCCAGAACCATTTCACCCAAGAACCCTAATTTTTACCCGTACTAATTTACAGCAATTAAGGGTAGTTTCGTACAATCCCTCGCTTCTAGAAGAGCTCTGACAACGTGTCAGAGACTATGACGCATAGGGAATGACATGCTGGAAGAATGGCAAGCTGTGATTGGATGAGCCACCTCACCAAAGCAATTCAAGGGTTCTAATTAGCTGAGGCTATCATATGGGATCAAATAAAGAATATGCCATGAAGATTCTGAATCGAGGAGCTTCTAATCTCACCTCAGCTCGGGCTATATATAGCACTCTTCAGTCACACTTTCGACCTCATTAGGAGTAGGGGTAAACTTAGTGTAATATTAGCTTAGGAGTAGTGTAAAATTAGCTTAATATAGCTTTAATTTAGTTTTCTATTTCTGTACTTCAAATATTGTAATTCAGGTTTCAAGTATTAATGCAATTTAAGTTTTCTTTTAAATCTCTTTTCTCAAATTACTGTTAATTTTCATTTAATAGCTAAAAAGTTTTATAAGCTTTCATTTACTGTTTTATTAAGCTCATTCAGTAGCTTATAATGAGTGTTGGATTTAGCTTAAACTTAAATTGATGATTTTACTTCTGGTCAACGGAAGTCAATGCTCCTTCATGGTGATACTTCTTGATAGTTAGATGTTAGATTCATGATCCTGAGTTGGTGAATTAGCCTATCCAAAGATAGGCTTTGATCAAATGTTACCCTTGTTCAGCTAGGGTCTTTATTGTAAGTTTCTCATTTTATTCCATTTTATGCATATTTCTTATTCATGCTTAGATTAACTGTTTTTTGTTGATTTTAAGCTCTTGCTGTTTGTTTGAGTTGATTTGAAGCTTGTTTACTTGATTTCACTTCGTATATCTTTGCTAGTTTAGTATTTGCATATTAGCCGTAATTTTAGACTAAGTCGGTTCCTGCTTGTTACTGTACTTATTTGACCTTCTAGTCAGCTTGCATTCAATTAATATAGTTTATTTAGCAAAATTGCATTATTAGTTTAGCATATATCAGCTTAAAAGAGAAAAAAAAACAAAAAAAACAAAAATCAGTTTGTAGTATAGGTGTGTTTGGCATTAGCTTCATTTTTTAGGATTTAGTCACTTTTGTTCTTTGAATCTCATTGTTTCAGCTCTATTAGGTGATAAGCAGTAGATTTTAATCACATTTTAGCATTTTTTTAGCATTAGTTAAGCATTTGCATTGGTGACTTGATTTTGGAAGTTTATATCAGCATTAGTTTGAATTTAAAGATGAAACTAGTTTAGGATCTTATTAGGTGCTCAAATTTGCTCAATATGGCTTAATAAAGTAGAGTAACATCTAGTACTTGGTACATCTTTGGTAAAATTCGAGTTCTCATCCATTCACTAATCTGTTTCAGCAGCCCTCACTACAGCAGCTGCTATGAGCTCATTTATGTTCAATATTAGTTTTCCTTGATTCACTTCCAGCTTATTTAGATGTGTGTTAGCATATTTTAGATTTTTAATGTTGTTTAGTAGCTTTAATATTAGCTTAAACATGAGCCTTTGAACCTGCAGCCCCACTTAGAACCCATTTGATTCAGCAGCCATCTGTCCCATTTTAGTTTCTTAAACCTCAAATTTTAGCTTCTATTCTTGTTGAAAATACGTTTATCAGTTCTTTGTTTGCTATTTGTCAAGTGTCTTTGGTTTAATAGGATTAGCTTATCAATTAGCTTGCTTTATTTGTTGCTAAAATAAGTGCCTTGTGGGCTGCAATATGCCCTGCACCACCACATAGCTGATCATAACAGTTTAGTACTTGGCTGATTTTCTGTTTTCCGCACTTGTTCCTTTTGCTTGAATATTGGTTTAAAGATTGTTTCTAGTTCCAGCTTTTGGTTTCTGAACTTAGATTACTGATTAGAGCTTAATTGATTGGTTAAGATTGGTTCGCTTGTGCATCAGCTTATATTAGTTACCCCCTTTGGCCTGCTCATGCTCTGTCCCAACAAGCCCATTTCAACAGCCCCTCATAAGCTCATATAAGCTCACAATTGTGTGATTTTTGGCTCCTTCGATAGATTTTACAGCTAGCTTCTTGATTTTGTGCTTAACTTGATATTTAGAGCTTATTTAGACTGCTTATTTGTGCCTGCAAGTTGAAGGTTTACACACTTTTTGCTTTAGTAACATAGGACACGCGGCTGAGCTTTCTGGCTTACGGGCGAGGTTTATTTGAGATTTTTGAGCTTCATTAAGTTTGTTTAGGTCCATTACACATTCCCTAAGCTTTTGGAGCGATTTTATGTAGAAGTGCTTATTCTAAGTGCTTATTCAAACTGCTTATTGGGTCCAAACTGCTTAATAGTGGGCTTATTTAAACTTTATTATTTTTCCTAGTATTAGAATAATATTTTAGATTTTCCAGAATTTTTTCATAATTTTCTGAATTGATTTGATATTTTTCTTAATTTTTCTTCATTATAAGTCATTTTTAAATCAATTTTAAATAACAAAAATCCATAAAAATACAGAAAAAGTCTTGAAAAATACAAAAATATTTTTATAAATTGTTTTATAATATTTTAGAATTTTTATAATTAAATTTTATTTTTCCACTTTAATTTTCTATTTTTCTTTATTTTTAATTCATTTTTAATTCCAAAAATAGAAAATAAATTCTAGAAAATAAATAAAAACTCAAAAAAAATATTTTTCTTTTTCTTAAAATTCTTTTTATTAGTTTTAAATTTTTAGAAATTATTTCCAAGTTCGTAGGATAATTTTTCGATATACGTTACGTTTTAAATTTTACGGTTGCGTTTCCGTTTTTACGTTTTTCATTTCAGTGCATAATTAGCTTGTACTCTTTGCATGCTTTATCATTGTTTGTGATTACGTGAACTATTTGATTGCTATTTTTCACTTTCTCACTTTTCAAATCACGATTTCACGAATCAATATTCTCGATTCCATTCGCCTTCGCTGGGAAAACGACCCGGGAAATACTTTCACCGGTATTTCATCGGAATAATTATATACCACAAAATCATTAACAAAATCATTAATAATAAATTAATTTATTTAATATAAATTAATATTATAATTTTATAAATATTATAAAATTAATTTATTATTAATATTATTAATATTACATTTTTCATAAAAGTTATTATTAATTTATTTCGTGAAGAGATGCTGTTTCTAGGACCTTCTGAAGGCTCCTCACCACAAGGCTATATAAGGCTCTTATCCTCCAACATTTGGACTGGTTAGATAGTGGTTAGACTAGGGCTAGACTAGGAGTAGGAGTAGTATAGTATAATCTGTAATTTAGATTAGTTTTGTGTAATCTTTGTTTTTAATAAAAGTATTTCATTTCAGCTTATTTGCTTAAATCTGTTTTTTTATTCAGCTTATAGATAGCTTATCAACATCTAATTCTCAGCTTATTTTGTGTCATCATTTTCAGCTTAATTTGTCTCATCTTTTTATATACTCTGCTTATTGTTAAAAATAGTTAAGTCCATTTCTTTCATTCAAGCTTTTTCCATTATTTTTCATAAAAATAAAAATAAATAAATAAATTTTGGAAAAATAAAAAATTAACAAAAATACAATAATAGTTGTTAGTATAAGCTCACAGTAAGAGCTATTTTCCTTTATTCATCTCATATAAGCTTACATAGCTTATTGTGAGGTGTGTTTTTGAGTCTTGGGTCATAAATCAGTCAAATAACAATGTGAATAGTACCTGTGGTGATGATATGCTGATACAGAACCAGTGAAATCAGCCTATCTCAATGATAGGCAAGCTTAGTGAACACCTCTTTTTGAGCTGAGGTGAAATAAGGTAGTAAGATCTTTCCATTTTTCATTCTTCATTAATGCAAAGTTAGTGTATTTGAGTTGTTGTTCTACTGTATGGTTATTGTTGTTAGTGTACTGATTGATTAGTTAATTAGGACTGCTAGAGACTTTATTTGTGGTTTTTGGTAGAATTGATCATGTAGCTATAGCACAATCAGTAGTTAAGGGAGTGTTTGGAATTGCTAGTTGCTATGTGAGTTTGTAGATGTAGGGCTGAATTTCTGTCACACCTAGGTTACTTTTATGTTAAAATAAAGATTTGGTCCATTTAAATAAGTAGGTGTTATATTAAATAGTCAAAATTAGGTTGAAAATCTCTTAACTGTTAGTTTAATGGTGAAACAGTTAGTGTAACAGTTATAGTAGTTGCATAATAGGGTAAACTAGCTTAGTATAGCTTAATATTAGCTTAATATTACACTTATAGTTAGTTGTGATAATCTGAATTTGGATAAAGTCAAAGTTAGGATTACATTTAAAAGTCAAAATTTGCTTTGTGCTGAGTTTTTAGTATGGATTTTGGTTGCACATGTAGGCCTAATTAGTTGTTAGAAGTAGGTAATAATTGTTGAATTATGTTCTCTGTTAGTTAGTAATACAATGTCAATCATAATATTTAAGCTTAGGTCTCATTAGCTTATAAATATTGTAGCTTGTAGTGGCCTGTGTGGGGGTTTATGTGCCCTGCACACAGGTTATGAACCATTATTCATGGCATCATTAGGACTAGTGAACAAGGGTTTTAGTAATTGCTTTTTGGTTTGTACAATCTCTGCATGGTAGTCTTTAAATAGCTCCATTTAGTTTCTTATTATCAGCTTATTAGGATTGCTTTTTAGGCCTTGCTTATTGGTAGTATAAGCTAGATTTCTGTTTTTGGATCTTGGGCTGCAATTGTTCATTCAAGCTTACTATTGTGTTTTTATGGCTTCTCTGAGTTCAATAGGGGTAGTGGTAGTGTAGTGCATGATTAGTTTATCTCATAGCTTATTCTGAGATGGTTTTAGCTTATTTAGCTTTTGATATAGTGCTTATTGCTTGATTCTGGTACTTCTGTGTTTCCTTTGATCTTTTCTTGACTCATTTGAGCTTATAGTAGTATAAGACAGTAGTAGTATCCATTTGGTAAAGTTTTGTGGCAAGTGCTTATTAATAAGCACTTGCCATAAGCTGATTTTGGCTGTTTAAGCACTTCTGCTTATTTGTTCTATTCCAAAATTTTTCTGCAAGCTTTTTATATTAATTTAGAATTTCTGGTAATTTTTCATAATTTTCTGAGGTCATTTGCTATTTTTCTTAATTTCTTTTAGTTTATAATCAATTTTTAATCATTTTTAAATTCCAAAAATCCAAAAAAAAATAGAAAAAAGCCCTGAAAAATACAAAAATAGTTTTTAAAATTCTTTTATATTATTCTAGATTTTCCAAAATAGTTTTCATAATTTTCCCATTATTTTTCATAATTTCTTTTATTTTTAATTACTTTTTAAATTCATAAATAGATAATTAATTCTAGAAATTAAATAAAAAGTCAAAAAAATATTTTTCTTTTTCTAGAAATTATTTTAAGTCATTTAAGATTTTTAGAAACTTGTTTCACGTTCGTAGAATCATTTCTTGTATATAAGTCGCGTTTTATTTCGTACGTTACATTATTTTCGCGTTTGAATTCCCGTTTTTACGTTTTTAACGTCCGTACATATCTAGATCGTATATTCTTTTTATTTTACTATTACTTAGCATAACTTGAAACCCAAAACCATATTTTCCATTTTCCCGCTTTTCACGACACGATTTCTTGATCCGGTTATTCACGATTCCATTTCACCTTCGTTGGGAGAACGACCCGGGAAATACTTTCACCGGTATTTCATCGGAATAATTATATACCACAAAACGACTATTATCAAAATGCTTATTAATAAAAGTTATTGTAAAACCAACATTTATTCAAACATTTATAATAGATAACAAAACATGTGACGGTTATTACATAAAAGTAAATAAATTATAATATTAATATTATAATATTATAATATTATTAATATTAATTAATATTATAAATTAATATTATTGTACTTGTGGTGAATCTTCGATTCGATTTTGACCTAGCATGTTTCACAAGTCGTGTACTCTTGCAACTCCGTTTTTCCACCAAAAATAAAAAAATTAAAAAAAATGAGAAAATTTCAAAATTTTTGATGAAAATGTCATGAAAGAGTACAAAAAAGATGTGAAAAAGTTGAAAAAGTTGTGCAAAAATATAATAAAGTATGAATAAGTGATTTGACACCTTGTTGACTTTCTTGCTGGCGAGAGTAGGAATAAATATTTTGACTTGACCGGGCGTGTTGAGCCCTAGCTTGTTCCCTTAACCAATGATAATCACATAAGCTTGTGCTAGTTTTGTACACAAGGAGCTATAAAATGTGAATTCTTTCTTAAGAATCTGCAAGTTCTCGTACTTGACTTTATACATGCGCAGCTTAAAAGCTTTCGCTAGTCTTTTACATAAGGAGCTAGAAAACGCGAATTCTTCTTCTAGAATTTGCAAGTTTCGGTATTTGACTTTATATATGCGTGGCTGATTATTGGCTAAGCATCTGCTAATCTCATTATTTGAGGTCTTAAATTTGCAGAGAACGAGAGATGATAGAGTTTATTTAGAAGTTAGATGCTAAACATAGAGTAGTGGTTCTCTTTAGAGCTCATGAGAGGTACTTGTGGCTTTTTACTCCCATTAGATACGTCACCCATATATAATAGATGTTCTAGGTTAATTAGTGGTATTTCGGTTTGAATAATATTTAGTTATTTGTTTTCTTAAGAGAATTTTTGCTTTAGAAATTGGGTACATATCAAGGAACACCAAAAATAAGAGCGTAAAAGTGAAAAAATCAAAAGTCAAAAGTTGATTATCTATGTGGTTTTGGAGCTACCCGATAAGCTTCCATTGATGTTATAAAAAAAGTCAAGAAAAGAAAAAAAAAAAAAAAAAAAAAAAAAAGTGAAAAATATGAGAAAAGTGAAAAAAGTGAGAAATGAAAAATATGAAAGTTGTAGTATTGTTGAATAAGAGCTATGTATGTATCAATAAGTTGTTGGCGCGTGAGGTGCATGTGATACGTGATTAGTAATCAGTCACATGAGGTGCACGTGATCGTACTCCGCAACTTATATTTATGATATTGTATGTACCCCAAATTCCTTGATGTGGACCGAATTTCTATTGCAGTGGTTCTGAAGAGAAAATAGAAAACTACTTATCGTTTAAACTTAGGTATCACTATCGGACTTAAAAATATTGAAACGAGAAAATATGAAGCGATTCATTTCTCAACAAAAATAAAATAATGAGATACAAAAACCTAGGACATGGGAGTAAGGAGTATCCACTAGTAACTGTTATGAGTAGTGTTAGCATCTAATTTGTAGATAAGCTGTGATCTCGTTTTTACGCTTAGTTTGGGGACTTGTGAAAAATCAAGGATGACGATTTTTATCCGTATGGTCACTTCGTAAAAAGAAGTGTTTCTACTTGTCGACCCTAATAATTATTGCAAAAATAATGAAAGTCCAACAAACCGTCACATGTTTGATGTATGAAAAATCCAAAAATAGAATAAAGTGGAATAAAAGAAAAATTTTGGAAAACGGAGCGTTTGCGGAAATAAATGATTTTGTTATCTCTTTTGAACCTCGTTGCTACTTTTCAAAGTTAGTAAAAAGAGTATCAAAATTATTTATCCCGAGAGCGTGAATTGATCACATTGCGTGAGGACACGGCAATACTTTAGTCGGGGGGATTTTGGTGTGTATTAATTACACACCTTTTTATTACCAAATATCGACCCAAAAATGACTATTTGAGCTAACAAATGCCAAGAAAACACGTGTTTCTATATTTGTGATGTGCAGGTACGGATATTACGGAAAACAAGCAAAAACCCGGAAAAACGGGCACGAGAGTATGAAAGGTTCAAAAGCCGGTGCCGGGAAGCAGTTTTCTAGTGTGAATGATTATTCGAGCTCAAAGTGTCAAATCAACCCTTGAAGAATCATTATTTGGCAAGAATGACCCTTGGTATTATTTTACAAGAAAGGCAGAATTGGTCCTCATAATTTCACTAATTACACAAAAGGTCCTTGTAATTTTCATTTGGCAAAAAAAAAAATCTGCCAATGCATTGATAGTCCAAGCCCATCCACCTCTTACCCCAAAACCCGGCCTGCTACCTGACCCGGTCCATACTATCAAATCAAAATAATATAAATAAACCTTACCCGTACTTACCCGCCCCCCTTTATTACTTTTACCCAGAAATACACTATTCATCAAATAGTAAACAAGAACCCTAATCTTATTTACCCCCAATTACCCCAATCCCACCATTATTCACCCAATTAAGGGTACAATGGTCAAATCCCTGACACTTCTGACTACCCTGACACAAGGAATGCCAAGTGGAAGCTGCTTATTGGACCGAACACCTCACCACAAGGATTTGAAGACCATGATTGGTTCGTGGGTGTCATAAGGATCTAGGAGAGCATATTCGTGAAGAGATGCTGTTTCTAGGACCTTCTGAAGGCTCCTCACCACAAGGCTATATAAGGCTCTTATCCTCCAACATTTGGACTGGTTAGATAGTGGTTAGACTAGGGCTAGACTAGGAGTAGGAGTAGTATAGTATAATCTGTAATTTAGATTAGTTTTGTGTAATCTTTGTTTTTAATAAAAGTATTTCATTTCAGCTTATTTGCTTAAATCTGTTTTTTTATTCAGCTTATAGATAGCTTATCAACATCTAATTCTCAGCTTATTTTGTGTCATCATTTTCAGCTTAATTTGTCTCATCTTTTTATATACTCTGCTTATTGTTAAAAATAGTTAAGTCCATTTCTTTCATTCAAGCTTTTTCCATTATTTTTCATAAAAATAAAAATAAATAAATAAATTTTGGAAAAATAAAAAATTAACAAAAATACAATAATAGTTGTTAGTATAAGCTCACAGTAAGAGCTATTTTCCTTTATTCATCTCATATAAGCTTACATAGCTTATTGTGAGGTGTGTTTTTGAGTCTTGGGTCATAAATCAGTCAAATAACAATGTGAATAGTACCTGTGGTGATGATATGCTGATACAGAACCAGTGAAATCAGCCTATCTCAATGATAGGCAAGCTTAGTGAACACCTCTTTTTGAGCTGAGGTGAAATAAGGTAGTAAGATCTTTCCATTTTTCATTCTTCATTAATGCAAAGTTAGTGTATTTGAGTTGTTGTTCTACTGTATGGTTATTGTTGTTAGTGTACTGATTGATTAGTTAATTAGGACTGTTAGAGACTTTATTTGTGGTTTTTGGTAGAATTGATCATGTAGCTATAGCACAATCAGTAGTTAAGGGAGTGTTTGGAATTGCTAGTTGCTATGTGAGTTTGTAGATGTAGGGCTGAATTTCTGTCACACCTAGGTTACTTTTATGTTAAAATAAAGATTTGGTCCATTTAAATAAGTAGGTGTTATATTAAATAGTCAAAATTAGGTTGAAAATCTCTTAACTGTTAGTTTAATGGTGAAACAGTTAGTGTAACAGTTATAGTAGTTGCATAATAGGGTAAACTAGCTTAGTATAGCTTAATATTAGCTTAATATTACACTTATAGTTAGTTGTGATAATCTGAATTTGGATAAAGTCAAAGTTAGGATTACATTTAAAAGTCAAAATTTGCTTTGTGCTGAGTTTTTAGTATGGATTTTGGTTGCACATGTAGGCCTAATTAGTTGTTAGAAGTAGGTAATAATTGTTGAATTATGTTCTCTGTTAGTTAGTAATACAATGTCAATCATAATATTTAAGCTTAGGTCTCATTAGCTTATAAATATTGTAGCTTGTAGTGGCCTGTGTGGGGGTTTATGTGCCCTGCACACAGGTTATGAACCATTATTCATGGCATCATTAGGACTAGTGAACAAGGGTTTTAGTAATTGCTTTTTGGTTTGTACAATCTCTGCATGGTAGTCTTTAAATAGCTCCATTTAGTTTCTTATTATCAGCTTATTAGGATTGCTTTTTAGGCCTTGCTTATTGGTAGTATAAGCTAGATTTCTGTTTTTGGATCTTGGGCTGCAATTGTTCATTCAAGCTTACTATTGTGTTTTTATGGCTTCTCTGAGTTCAATAGGGGTAGTGGTAGTGTAGTGCATGATTAGTTTATCTCATAGCTTATTCTGAGATGGTTTTAGCTTATTTAGCTTTTGATATAGTGCTTATTGCTTGATTCTGGTACTTCTGTGTTTCCTTTGATCTTTTCTTGACTCATTTGAGCTTATAGTAGTATAAGACAGTAGTAGTATCCATTTGGTAAAGTTTTGTGGCAAGTGCTTATTAATAAGCACTTGCCATAAGCTGATTTTGGCTGTTTAAGCACTTCTGCTTATTTGTTCTATTCCAAAATTTTTCTGCAAGCTTTTTATATTAATTTAGAATTTCTGGTAATTTTTCATAATTTTCTGAGGTCATTTGCTATTTTTCTTAATTTCTTTTAGTTTATAATCAATTTTTAATCATTTTTAAATTCCAAAAATCCAAAAAAAAATAGAAAAAAGCCCTGAAAAATACAAAAATAGTTTTTAAAATTCTTTTATATTATTCTAGATTTTCCAAAATAGTTTTCATAATTTTCCCATTATTTTTCATAATTTCTTTTATTTTTAATTACTTTTTAAATTCATAAATAGATAATTAATTCTAGAAATTAAATAAAAAGTCAAAAAAATATTTTTCTTTTTCTAGAAATTATTTTAAGTCATTTAAGATTTTTAGAAACTTGTTTCACGTTCGTAGAATCATTTCTTGTATATAAGTCGCGTTTTATTTCGTACGTTACATTATTTTCGCGTTTGAATTCCCGTTTTTACGTTTTTAACGTCCGTACATATCTAGATCGTATATTCTTTTTATTTTACTATTACTTAGCATAACTTGAAACCCAAAACCATATTTTCCATTTTCCCGCTTTTCACGACACGATTTCTTGATCCGGTTATTCACGATTCCATTTCACCTTCGTTGGGAGAACGACCCGGGAAATACTTTCACCGGTATTTCATCGGAATAATTATATACCACAAAACGACTATTATCAATTATTTTTGTGAAGATCCAAAATTCGACGATGAGTTTTTTGATGATAGGTATCGTATACCTAAAAGTTTATTTTTGAAAATCACACATGATATTGAGGCTAGATTCGAGTATTTTCAAGAAGGTTATGATGCTAGATCGAAAAAAAGTTTCACAGCCTTACAAAAATATTCGTCTGCCATTAAACAACTCGCAACCGGTGCACCACCGGATGAGTTTGACGAATATTTAGAAATGGCACAAAGAACGTCACGTGAATGCCTTCAATTTTTTTGTGATGCTATTATTCAGTTGTACGCTCGAGATTTCCTACGTAGGCCAACAAGCCATGATGTTGCACGTTTGTACGAAGCACACGAAGAGAGACATCACATTCCGGGTATGATCGGTAGCTTGGATTGCACACATTTTGTTTGGAGGAATTGTCCAGTGCAATTGAGGGGTTAATTTAAAAGGGGTGATCATAAATACCCGACGATTATGATGGAGGCAGTGGCGTCTCAGGATTTGTGGATATGGCACGCGTTCTTTGGACCGCCCGGTTCAAACAATGATGAGAATGTTGTGATGCAATCTCCGCTATTCACCACCGAGCGTAATGGTACGACACCTAAGTGCCCATTTGTTGTGAATGGCCGTATGTACAAGCGTGGCTACTATCTAACAGATGACATATATCCGACGTGGTCTACTTTTGTTAAAGCGTTCAAATATCCAACCGACCCGAAAGAGAAAAAGTTCAAGAAAGTACAAGAGTCGGCTTGAAAGGATGTTGAACGGGTATTTGGTGTTCTTAAAGGTAAATGGGGTATACTGAATCGACCCTTACGACCACACACAGTAGAAAGAATTAGCAAAATAGTGTATACGTGTGTGATATTGCACAACATGATTATACATAACGCCGGTACCGCGATCTCGCCAGTTCATATTCGGGATCCTCCGATCCAACCGGTGTTTGACGAAGCAGCCTTAGCCGAGATACGACATGAGGACACACATTTTCATCTTCGATTTGATCTTATGGAGCATATTCACGCTCAACAATTACCATACTTCCAGGTGGACGATTCCGACGATGAAGTTTAGTTTTTTAGTATTATGAAATTTAGTATTTTAGTATTATGTAATGTTATTTTATGTTTTTTAGAAATATTATGTAATGTTTTATGAAAATTAATGGAATTTTAGTTTTTTTATTTATTTTAAAGGAATTTAAAAAAAAATAAAAAAAAAGTGAAGTGAGGGATGGTGGTGTGGTGCCACAAATGATGCCAACAAAAAAAAGGGTGAGAGATGGGAAAAATGGGTGAATGATGTGGCATAAGGGGATTGGTTGGGAGTGAGGGATGGTGGTATGGTGCCACAAGTGTTGCCAACCCCCTTAGAGAGAAATGAAGTTCCTGTTAACCTGTTAGCGAGTATTTAGTCAACTAACCCCTTTAAAAAAAAGTAATCTACTGATTCGCACGGAGTCTCTACATGATCTTACTTTGTGACAGCTGACTTCGAACCGACATTGCTACGTGATAATTCTGTAAGTACTGCTCATCCTTTGGCGTTATTCATGGGGAGCTTACTCTCTTTGCATAGATGCAGGTCAACAAGTGTTGCGCAACCATTAGCAATTAATTTGGTTCATACCTCAAGGATTCGTATAATAGAATTGATTATTAGAAGTTAAGTTACTCAAAACCTACATCTGTCAAATTCTTATAACACGACTAGAATGTAACTCACAATGCACAATCTTGAAACTCAACAATATTGTATGCTATGTAATACATACAAGACTTCTACCTTCGTGTGTCAATGAATCATCTGGGATAAAATTAATTTTCTTCTTATTTAGAAAGATAAAGATCACAAATTAGTTAAAAAAAGAAGAAAACAACCACTAATTAAAGCACCGTACCCTTTGCGTACTTGATAAAAATAATCTAGATAGTTAAAACAAAAACAAAAGATCTATAAAGTTATAATGAAAGAGTTAAGACTTCATATAAAAAAAAAAATTGACACGTTTCTTATATAGACAAATGTTTTGCACATTATTTATTAAAATTAAGAGAAAATATTAGTAAAAATATTTTGTAGTAAAAAAAAAATATATAAAAAAAATAAAAAATAAAAAAGACTTCATATCACATTTTCATATTTAGTAGAGTATATCACGTTTGTTAAATACACATGTACCACGCAACCAATATGAAAGCATGACACTAACTAAAACAACAATAGTGTAGACACTTGATATATAAATGATAACCATTTCCTCACTTTTATCTATGAGGGATGGGGGAGTTAGCATGGCTTTCATTACTAAAACTAGGGGTGAGCACAAAAACCGAAAAATCGAATCGAAACTGAAAAAACCGAACTGAAAAAACCGCTCCATTTGACAAACCGATGGTGGTGGTTTTGAATTGTATAAAAACCGAATGTTTGGGCGGTTTTTGGTTTCATGAGAAAAACTGAACCGAAAAAACCGCCCCGCCCCACCTTTGTATATGTTTTTATATAATTTTATCTATATAAGAAGTTTGCAATTTAATTTTAAAGATTTGAGTATACAACTTTATCTATAAAAAAAATAGTGTTGTTTATTGTATATACATTCAAATTTGTTATATTTATAGATGTTATATCTTTGTTTTCGAACAGTTGTGTTCTTTGATAATGTTTTTACAAACGAAAAGTGTAAAGCCGCAAAGACCATCATTTTACATTTTATAAAATGTTTGGTTGTTTTGTACCTTTTTTCGAAGTTTTGAATTGCCGGATATTATGCAATTTTTTTTATATTTGTTTGAATATTTTTGCTTGAAACTTGGAATCGTAAACTTTATATAATATTAAAACTTGCTTGTTTCCAAGTAAGAAAAAACCGAACAAAAACCGAAACCGAACCGATTCAATATAAAAAATCGAAAAACCGAAACCGAAAAAACCGAAACCAAACGGTTTTAGTTTTCAAAAACCGAAATATACGGTTCGGTTTTTGGTTTTACCATAAAACCGCCCCACCCCGCCCCGCCCCGCCCCATGCTCACCCCTAACTAAAACAATCAATTACCTAACTTTTCTCTCAAGTAATGCTTGTGTTTTATTCTAATAAGTACCATCCATATGCGACTATAGATCGATTTTTTATTTATTTTGATTATTTACGCTAAGCTCCATGATAATCACTAAGCGACGATGTAATTAATACAAATCCTACATAGAGTACTGTATCACCCCACCAAAGCTCATTCTTCCAAACAATATCATATCAAGTAATACAGAATGTCAAATAACTACAAAAGTTAAGTATCATATTCAACAACAATGACGAGATAAAAAAAATAAAATAAAAAAATAAAAAAAGTGACAAAGTTTTGAGAGCTAAAACAAGGTCGGAATATAAACTTTGTAAGAAAAATATACATATCAAACAAAAAATCGAATGGTTATTTGTTTTTTCTACGCATTACTCGTTTCTATCAAATTTTCTAATAGATTATTATAGCCCACTAAACCCGATGTGCCGAGTATCAGATAAATAATGGTATAAATTATCCAACCTACCAGGAATATTTTGTCTTGCTCTCTAACATAGTTGTCATCCCTATCAAATTTTGATCAAACCATTGCTTATGATGACACTTATTCTTATAATTACAAAAAGTCGATCCCTAGATGTTAAACAATAAACTGATAGGAAGTTTAGGGTAAATGCCTTTGTTACCTATAAATTCTTAACATTGATTAGGACTTAAACTATATGATCACGTATAGTATCCCCAGACCTAACATACCGGGCCGAGCATACTCATAATACAAATAGCCCTAATCCATGGATGATCAGGATCACACAATGCCCCGGCTTCACCAAGCCGGGCTGGACAAGAATACTTTATCATAAGGAACCGCGTCTCAGCCCCTGCCGCGGAAGAAGTTGATGTCCGGAGCAAAACCAGGAATCGGGACCACGGTTTAACCCAAAAGTGTAAGGAATATCGTCAGCTACAATACAACTGACCTGGGCAGACTCCAAATAGGGAAAGACAGCAGTTCCCTCCCAAAAGCATTGTAATCCGAGGCAAGAGGACAAGGACGAGGTTTGACCTTTGGAGTTTTCCGCCTAAAAACGTCACCATCATGGCATGTGATCCTAGGTATCCGACAAGAATTACCATGGTATAAATAGAGGGCATCTGCCAATCTCAATAGTATCATCATTATTACTCATTCACTATACACACTTTATCTCTCAAAACATAAACTTACTCTCACACCCAAGGATGGCCGCGAAACACCCCCTTTCACCGATGAGACTAACGGTGTTGTTTTCTTTCACCGGTGAGACTAACGGTGTTGCATTGAGCCCAAGTTTTGTACTAACACATGACCACATTACCACCGACCTTAAACCGTCCTTTATAAACAACTTTCCAACATGACCATTTCGTGACCTCGAACCATCCTTTAAAAACCATCTGAACACTACACTATACCTCGGACCACCTTTTACAAACCAGCCTCCCAACACGACCACCTGACCACTACACTATCTCGGACCACCTTTTACAAGTCAGCCTCCCTACAGGACCACCAGACCACTACACTACCTCGAACAACCATTTACAAACTAGCCTTCAAACACGACTACATGACCACTACCCGACCTCGAACCACTATTTACAAACTGGCCTTCCAACATGACCACGTGACCTCTACCCGAACTAGAACCACCCTTTACGAACTAGCCACATGAACACCGCCTTACCTTGAACCATCCTTTACAAACAACCTTCTAACATGCATGACCACATGACCAAAATTTGTTAAGAAAAGGTAATATAAGTTTTGTTAAGAAAAGGAACTAATTGGAAAGCAAAATTTGGTTTATCTACTCATAATAATTAGCCATATAAGGCCTAGCGAGCATTTAGGCTTTTAGCTCCTCATTAAAAGGTAATATACTCATTGTCATGAAGTCTACATAATTTTACTTTACTTTGCTATCAGACTTTGAATATACATTGCTATGTGATAATACTCTCTTTGCATAGATGCAAGCCAACAAGTATAAATCACGCAACCATTAGCAATTAATTTGCATAGTTTATGCTACCAATTGTTAGCACCACAAACAAGTTTTGATCCGCTTATGTTGACAACTCTTCAGTAGTAATGTCTTGAGAGTTTAGTGGTAATTCCAATTTATGGTATTTTAGTAACGGATTCGATTGCATATATTGGGAAAAAAAAAGTGGGTAATCTCTTATCTAACATAACAAGCAAATACACCATGAGAGATAGTTTAATAAACAAACAATAATTAGATAATTTCAGAAAAGCAACAAAAAAGAAAAAAATATTTAAAAAATCAAGTAGTCAATCTTTCTTAATCTGAAATTGAACAATTTAGTATTTTCCTAAATGGTTATTGTAAACAACTTTTCTTCTTATTTAGGCCATCTACTATGGTAAACTTTTTAAAAGGTTTATGCTTGTGTTATGGCATTAAATTATAAACCTTTTTGTTTTATAAACCTATCCCCACTATTTTATAAACCTTTTCAAGTGTTATAAACTTCACACATAATCAAAAGCCTTAAATTATGAAAATGTTCAATATCCTAGACCTCTTCATGACACATAAGCATGAAATAGATGCTCACTATGGTGTATAAGTTCTTAAATCTCTTCAAGATTTTATAAACCTTATAATAAACAACCATAATGGATGCCCTTAGGAAGATAAAGGATCACAAATTGGTGAAAAAAGAAAAACCAACCACTAAACACACCCTTTGAAGTCTTGATAAGAATAATTTATATACTTAAAAACCAAAACAAAAAGTGATCTCAAATGAATTTCATAATCTAGAGTGCTTGTTGGAGACGATTTATAAACTTATAGCCAAGTTAAGAGCTCATATATAAACGTCCGACACCTTTTTGTCTATGTGGGATGGGAGTTAGCATGTCTTCATGACAAGAACAAAGAAGTGTCTAGCTTTTCTCTCGACTGATTGTTTTTTATTTTAACATGTGCACATTAAAGATAATTTTTTTAACGCCGGAATTTTATTAAAAAAAATTAGCAAAAGCTAGAACAAATTACATAGAAACAATAGAATCTAAGGGATTATTAATCCACCCTACCCAACTATAAATAAACTAGGATTTCTAGATGAAATCAAAAGAAAAGATTGATATACAATGAAATCCCATAAGACCGCCTTCTTAGGAGGGGGAGACGAGAAGACCAACCAATTGCGAAAGCTCCATATAGACCACATGTGAGTTCCCCCAATCCCTTCCAACAACGACTTAGCCTTAACCGATAGATGCGAAGATCCGAACCAAGAATACCAATATAAATAATTAGAACAAATAGGAATTTCTAAATCCACCCATCGAATCAACAAAGCCCATAAAGCTTTTGCCATCTCACAAGAAAAAAAAGATGTGATTAACGGTTTCAACGTCCTCTCCACAAATAGGGCACATTAAAGATCATTTAACTTCTAAATTCACTACACCATTGAAATCAATCTTCTAAACAATACCGAATAAAGTAAATATAGAACTTGAAATCACTACAAAACTTTGTCAAAGAAAAAGGTACATCTCAAACAAATTTGAATGGTTATTAGGTTCTTTTACGCATTACTGGTTTCTACAAATATGCTTTTAGCTTCTCATTAAAAGGTACTCCCACCGTCCATTTTATAAGTCTATATTTGAAAAGTCAAAGTATTTTACTTCAGAGTTTGACCGTAATTATGTACGCGTATTGCTTCGGAGTATAAAGCATCGTATTTCATATCTAGCATAACGAGAAAAAACCATGAGATATAGTTTAATAAACAAATAATAATTAAATAAGTTTAGAAGAGCAAAAAAATAGATGAAAAAAATCGAATAGCCAATGTTTCTTAAACTGAAATTAAACAATTAGCTTAGTATTTTCTTGAATGGTTATTGTCAACAATATTTCTTCTAATTTAGGAAGATAAAGATCACAAATTGAACCACTCAAGGTGGCCTAATGGCAAAAGAGCTTGTGATTATCACTTTAAAATGTGTGAGGTCAATGAAAACAAAAAATAATCTCATATGAATTTAATAATTTAGAGTGCTTGTTAAGGAAGATTTATAAAGTTATACCGAAAAAGTTAAAGACTTCATATAAAGAAACTTCGACTGACTTTTTTGTTGACAAATAGTTTGTCCAGTATTTTCTAAAATTATGAGAAAGCATTAAAAAAAATAATAATAATTAAAAAAATAAATAATAATAAATTAAAGATTTGTATCAAATTTTCATATTTGATGATTTGAGAGCTTAAATTATAAGCTTACAAAGCAACAAATATGAAAGCACGACAGAAACCTTAAAACAATAGACAAGTAGATAGGTGGATATATAAATGATAACCATTTTTCTTCCTTTATCTATGTGGGATGGGAGTTATGACTTTCATAACAAAAACAATGAAGTAATATATATCGCTTCTCTTGAGTCATGCTTGTGTTTTATTCGAGTAAGTGCCATACATATGCACACTAAAGATCACTTTTTGGATTTACTTTGATTATTGATGCTAAGCTCCATGATTATCACTAAGCGACAAAATAATTACATGCAAACCCTCCATGGAGTACTCTATCACCTAGGGCTGAGCAAAACCCGACCGACACCCGAAAACCGTTCCGATCCTGACGTCCCGAATAGTCCCGAATCCCGAACCGACCATACTCGGGTCGGGATTCGGCTTGGGTTTTTCAGCTTGTCGGGATTCGGGTCGGGAGTCGAGACGAAGTCAGGATTACAAAGAAAAACCATACAAATCGGTTTCGTTTCGGGACTCAGGACGGGATTCGAGACGATTCGAGCTAGACTCAGGTCGGGATTCAGTTAGGATTTTCAAGCTTGTCGGGATTCAGGCTTCGTCGGGACGGGTCGGGTTCCGGCCCGATGCACACCCCTACAGTATCACCCACGCCAAAGTTCTTTCTTCCAAACAATATCAAATCATCAAGTAATACACAACTGTTAAATGACTACAAAAGGTAAGTATCAATATGAACAGCAATGGCGAGATTAAAAAAAGTGACAAACTTCTAATAGCTAAACAACACCGAAACATTAGTTTTGTTAAGAGAAAGGTACTAACCTGTATATTCAGCAACACCAATATTTTTTTTGGGTAAGGGTTTATACCCGATGAATATATTAAAAAATAATAAGAGTTGTAGTACATGGAGAAGTGGTCATGATCCACCCCTCAATAAACTTATAAGTCAGCCTCTACACTACCTCGAACAATTAACCATTTACAAACTAGCCTTCAAACACGACTACATGACCACTACCCGACCTCGAACCACTATTTACAAACTGGCCTTCCAACATGACCACGTGACCTCTACCCGACCTAGAACCACCCTTTACAAACTAGCCACATGAACACCGCCTTACCTTGAACCATCCTTTACAAACAACCTTCTAACATGCATGACCACATGACCACCAGCCTTAAACCGTTGTTTACAAACAACTTTACAACATGACCATTTCGTGACCTCGAATCATTCTTTACAAACCACCTGAACATTACGCTATATGTCGGACCACCTTTTACAAACCAGCCTCCCAACATGACCACCTAACCACTACACTACCTCGGACCACCTTTTACAAGCCAGCCTCCCTACATGACCACCAGACCACTACACTACCTCGAACCACCATTTACAAACTAGCCTTCAAACACAACCACATGACCACTACCCGAATTCGAACCACTATTTACAAACTGGCTTTCCAACACGACCACGTGACCTCTAGCTACCCGACCTCGAACCACCCTTTACAAACTAGCCTTCCAAACACGAGCCACATTACAATTACCAAATCTGCAACAAAGATGCTTAAAATTTAACAAAAAACTTGATTCATAATTGTGATGTATGATATTATTATTAATACCCACATAACATTTATAAAGAAAACAAAATAAAACAACTAACCATCGAGATGACCAAAAAAAATTACTTTAAATGTTACCTAAATGAGCGTTGTGGGACAGTGAAAATGTCAAGTATGGCACTTGACAGTTTCAATGCCGCAAACACCACTTTGATAATATTTGAACGTAAGATGTCATAAGGTTTCACATTCTTAATTATAAACAAATCACAAGTTTGCTAACCTACCTATGTGGGAAATACATGTATATGTTATACAACAAACAGTACAAGGTTGTTATGTAGCTCCTTCATTGGCTTGTGCTTGACCTGATTTGTACGCGATATAGGTGGACTTGGTATATTCTTAATCTCCAATTTCGCTTACCATTTTCGGTACCCAATGATAAAAATATAACATAATTCAATTTGATAGCATATTTTTATATTTCTACAAGGATCATGTTACTAAGAAAATCAAATGGACTATACGTCCATGGCGCATGTCAAGCTAGCAGAAGTTACGACTTATCAATGGAAAAAAAAAGAATTGATATCGTCTTATCTTTAAACAACAACAATCAAATGTTCTTTAGTCATTGTACCAATTGTTGAACCCGAGTTTTTGAACTTATCTTGGGTGATTTGATCAATTCGCTCTCTCATCTACTAGATCAAGTGATTTTACCAATCTCCAACATCACCCTTACGAAAGAAATGTCGGTCTAACTCAACTTAAGAGCCAAACATCTGATGGCCAGCCAGGTTAACCTCCAAAACTTTCAGATGCTCAATACTATAAAACTTAACAATCTTTTCACCACACCATTATACTCTTCCACAACTGAAATTGGGACACCCATGAACTCCGCCAATCTGTTGACATGAACCTGAGAATCCTACTTTATATCTGCATTTTTAGAAATATCTTATTTAATTATGCAACATTAATATTCATTTCTTTTCACAGCCATTTTTCGGTTCAAATGACTACGATGCAAAACACATTGTTAAAATTGATATCACGAGCAAAGACTACGATGCCAAGCACAACACATACGAAAGCATGACACTAACCCTATACCAGAAATCAATAAGCTTGTTGACAGTGTAATATATAAATGAAAACAAGTTTCCTTCTTTTGTCTATGTGGTATGGTAGTTAGCATGCCTTTTCATGACAAGAGCATAAGCGCCTAGCTTTTCCATCGTCTGATGCTTGTTTTTTATTTTAATAATAAGTAACCATTCATGTGTATATTAAGGATCATTTATCTTCTAGATTCACTACAACGTGAATTCAGTCTTCCAAACAATACCGAATAGAGTATATATAGAACTTGAAATCGCTACAAAACTTTGTCAAGAAAAAGGTGCATCTCAAACAAAATTGAATGGTTATTAGATTCTTTTACGCATTACTCCTTTCTATCAAATGTGATTTTAGCTTATAAACCACTAAACCGCGAATAAGGTAAGTTATAGATTAGCCAACCTAACAGGAACATTACTATTCACTCAGTTAGATATATAGTTGTCATTTCGTTGTCAAAGTCTGATCGAAACCACTGCTAATGATGATGCTATATTCATATAATCACTTTTAAGTACTGTAACTACTTAGTCTATTGAGGGTGCCCAAGAGAACAAACATCAATTTTATATGTGAGACGACATCAAAGCGACTTTGAAATTTTGTAATCTTCGAATGCCTAGGCCACCTTCGTACTTGGGAAGACAAACATCCTCCCATGACACTTTAGCTTACACACCACATTCTCACCACCAAACACATTCCTTGCAACCTCAACCGCCTCACGTGCCGATTTCTACATTAAGTAAATATACTTAACAAAATCAATATTTATCACCAATGTCTTGAAAACCGGATCTGTGACCGACCCGGCTGAGTCACCGGGTCAACCCGGTTTTATGCAAAAAAATCCAAACAGCTGGAGTAACACACATGTCCAAACACCCATTCTGCTGCTGCTGCTGCTGCTGCATTATCAACATTACTAGTAGTTAGTTACTCCGTATTAGTTATAGTGTGGTTTTTTGGGTTTAGTACATTGGGCTTTCGATTTGTTTTTGGGCGGCACAAATACTGATTTTTTCTTGCTGGTGGGCCTAAGATTATTAAACTCATTATACTATATATATAAAAGGCAGGCAACTGACCACAAAGCGACACGTGTCAAACCACTGTAGCATTTACAGTGCTACAGTAAATTCGTTACAGTGACTTTTTTTTTTTTTTTTTTTTCCTTAAGAAATTTTTTTTTAAAAAAAAAAAATACAAAAATAGAAAAAATAATACATTTTCTTTTCGTCGCTACAGTACTCGGTACAGATTTTTTTTTTTTTTTTTTTTAACATAAATTTCCTTAAGAAATTTTGGACCTTTTTTTTTTTTTTTTTTAAACATAAATTTCCTTAAAAAAATTTGTTTTAAAAAAAATACAAAAAATAATACACTTACAAAATATTTCTTATACAAATTTGTTTCTTTTAAAATACCAAACACAAAAAAAATAATAAATAAATAAATAAAAATGCATACCGAAAAACAAACAACCAAAAAAAATTTCAACTGCAACGCCAAAAAAAAAAACCCGTAAACATAAACAAATTGTGCTTCCAAGTAAACATATGCATACTTCAAATAACAAAATTATTAATTACACCGTACAACCGACAAAATACAAAACACAAAACACACCCGCCGCAACGCGCGGGCAACCCCGCTAGTTATATATATATTCTAAAAGGCATTAGGGGGTTGTGAGTGTGCTGGCACTGTTCATGCACAGTGCAGAACAGTGCAGCACAGTGCACCACTTTTTTTTTCGTTTGCTACAGTGCAAAACAGTAAATTTTTTTTTTTTTTTTTTTTTTTAGTTATAGTCCACACTTAAAATAAAAATTTCATATTTTTTAAAATAAATAAAATTTAATACGGAAATAAATAAATAAAAACATAAATATTTATTAATTTTCGGATTAAAAATAAATAATATATAAAAAAATGCAAAACTTTTATATTTTTCACATCTACAGTACATTATACAATTTTTTTTTTTTTTTTTTTTTACAACTAAAACAACTACAAAAATAATAAAACTACTCCAAATAATACAAAACAATATTGTTTTTACAACCAAACTTATTAGAAACGAATCTACGATGGTATCTTTTTCCGGCAAGAGAGTGGCCGCTACAGCAGCGGCTAGCGGCGGCACTACAAAAAATAAAAACAAAAACGTTAGATCTAAAAAAACAAACACGTATGGATTTATAAAAAACATAGATTTAAAAATAAATAAATAAAAAATAAATAAAACCCAAAACAAGTATTGATCTAAAAAAATTACGTATACATCAAAAAAAAAAAAAAAAAAAAAAAAAAAAAAAAAAAAAAAAAACCATAGATTATTCGAACTGTATAAATAAATAAAAAAATGGATCTTTAAAAAAAACGTATAAATTAAAAAATACAACAAAAGAACAAACATGTATGAATCATAAAAAAAACATAAAAAAAAAAAAAAAAAAAAAAAAAAAAAAAAAAAAAACGTGTATTTAAAAGGTTGTGAAGGGTTTTACCGAGAAGAAAAGGCGAAGGAGAAGGTGGTGGTGGTATCGGTGATGGTGATAGGGGGCGGTGGTGGCGCGTGGATTAGTTGTGGTGGGAGCCAAGAGCTCAAACTCTCCATAAACGTTAGGAGCTAACCGATCTATCGAATCGGCAAAGAAAATTTATCACCGGAATATTTTCCGGCGAGGGGTTGCCGGAAATGATGAAGAATCCGGCGAGGGGTGTAGAGAGAGAAAGTTTTGTGTGAGTGTGTGTTATAGAAATTAAATAAATAAAAAGAAAAAATAGGTTTAAATATAAAATGAAAAGGGTATAAATGAAAATATGAAAAGTAAGGGTGTGAAGTGAAAAGTAGGGGCTGAGAGGGTATATGTGCAAAGTTAGTAATACTTTTCGTCAAAACGTTTCGGGCCTCATTTGACGTACCAAACGGACTCGAAAAATTACAAACTTGAACCATTGTTCACGAAATAATTTTTTCAACGAAAACGAGTATAAATATGCATAACTTTCAATATAACAAATAATATTATGTCACAAACCAATATTGGAATATCACCGAACTTTTAAAGCCGTTAAACCTATAACACGCAAAACACAAAACATACAACACAAAACACATATCTAAACACTCCCGCTGCAACGCGCGGGTCTCCCCGCTCGTTGTTAATAATTTCAGTTGTAATGACTACAATTAAGTATCATTTTTAACAGAAATGACTAAAAAAAAAAACACACACACACACCGATTAACTTTTCCGGAACATAAGTTTTGTTAAGAAAAGGTACTGCTTGGAAAGTAAAATTTGATTTATCTACTCATAATAATTAGCCATATAAGGCCTAACGAGCATTTAGGCTTTTAGGTATTAAAAGGTCGTATACTCATTGTCATGGAGTCTCTACAGAATTTTACTTTACTTTGCCATCAGCCGACTTTGAACAGACATTGCTATGTGATAATACTATAAGTTCTGCTCATCCTTTAGCGATTTTCACGGTAAGCTTACTCTCTTTGCATAGATGCAAGTCAACAAGTATAAGTCACACAGCCATTAGCAATTAATTTGCATAGTTTATGCACTACCAATTGTTAGCACCACAAACAAGTTTTATGATAAACTAAGTATAGTTATCTATACTATCTATAATGGAAAAATGGTCAATCTTGAAAAAATTGTCAATATTGAAAAGTGGAAATCTTGAAAATATTTTATTAAAGGAAATTAGGAAATGTAATTAATACTCTTATTAAAACACCCTATTACTTAAAAGAACAATGATTTATTCACATTGTACAACCAATTAAAAACATATATACCAAATTAAATACAACCAATTAATACAAATCACGAACCGGGTTGACCCAGGATGCTTCAAACCCGACGGGTTTAACCGGTTTAATTTGACCCGTTTTTGACCCAACCTAGCAAGTTGACCCGGTTTAAATCGACCAATTTTTCGACCGGAACGGTTCAACCAGTTGAATCACTCGGGTCGAACCGGGTTTCAAAACATTATGTTTAATTCCCAAATCTCCAAACTTTTATTATTTTTCATTAATAACCTATAAACTTTTTTTTATGAATAAACTATTTGTCGCCTTTAAAAAAATGACATGTTATTAAACGAATTGCAAAAAAATAGCATGTCCTTTTTTTAAAGGCGATATTGTCTAAAAGAAAGCCTGATTCTAAATCATATATGCAAAAAATTTTGAGAAATGCCATAAGTCAAATACTACATGCACTACTCACTAATCTCATTGGTAAAAAATGTTGTTGACCATGTCTTTCAGGATGTGGTAACACGTGCTTCATCAATACCCATTGCAACAACTTATAATACAACACCCCCTTCTGATTCTGTGGAACAACCATCAGTTTCATCTTCTCGATTAGCTAAAAAAGAATTTACCACACATCATTTTTATTGTTTTATGTTTTATGTATAAACGTTACATAAAATACTTAACCATAATATCACACCTATAACTATTTGCCGTTAGAAAATCCGTTGCTATGCACGGGTACTCGTCTAGTATAAAACATATTGGTAAACAACTTTGAATTGAACAAATTGAATCCGCTTATGTTGGCAACTCTTCAGTTATAATGACTTAAGAGTTTAATGGTAATTCTAGTTTATGGTATTTTAGTAACAGATTCGTATGCATATATTGGCGAATCGTGGGTAATCTCATGTTTTTTTTCATATTGATAGCGAGGAACTGGCGTCCGCATATTGTACTGGAGAATAAAGCATTGCATTTCATATCTAACATATTGAACAAATAAACCATAACAAATAATAATTAGATAAACTTAGAAAAGCAAAAAAGAAAGAAAAAAAGATCAAAAATGCCTGAATAGCCAATGTTTCCTAAACTGAAATTGAATAATTGGTTTAGTATTTTCTTAAATGTTTATTTTGTTAAGTGTCAACAACTTTTCTTCTTATGTAGGAAGTTAAAGATTATAAATTGGTGAAAAAAGAAAAGTCAACCACTAAACGCACCTTTGACTTCTTGATAAGGATAGTTTATATACATAAAAACGAAAACAAAAAGTGATCTCCCATGAATTTCATAACTTACGGTACTTGTCGAAGAAGATTTATTAAGTTGTAACGAAAAAGTTTAAGACTTCATATACTAAAAAGGGGGGTTAAGTCCACGGATTCGCCATGAACTTTTCTAAATTTTCAGTTATAGGTAATGGACTTTAAAAAATCCTACTACCAACCTTGTAACTCTTAAATTTGTTCCAAAGACACTCTTATCGTCCGTTTTTGCAACCGGCTACTGGTTGAAAAATAAATAAAATATTTTATATTCCTAGTCATCATTTTAATTTTTTTTATTCCTAATCATCATTTTAATATGTTTACTATAATAAGTTAAGGGGATATGATGCTTACTTTATAAAGTAGGCAAGTTACCTACTTTCCTTTGTAAAAAATGATAGGGACAGGGACTGAACTGTATCAGGGGCTTACTGCAGGGACTGAACTGTACATTTTGTAAACTTTTTTCAAAGAGAATATAGGCAATTGCCTACATTTAAAAGTAGGCATCATTTCCCCATAAGTTAAACATGCCCTTTTCTTCTTCCTCTTTATCTTTCACATGAATTTCTATTCACTTTTAAATTATTATACTTTAAAAATTTTCAAAAAAAACCTAAAATTGTTACCATTGGTACACTTATTTATCTCAAACACGCAACTCTAAATTAATAAATTCAAATATATAAAAGCATGACAATAACTTTCAACAAACAAGAAGACCGTTAGACTTAAGAGTTTAATGGTAATTCTAGTTTATATACTAAAAAGGGGTTAAGTCCGCATATTGTACTGGAGAATAAAGCATTGCATTTCATATCTAACATATTGAACAAATAAACCATAACAAATAATAATTAGATAAACTTACAAAAGAAAAAAAAAAAAAAGAAAAAAAAAATGCCTGAATAGCCAATGTTTCCTAAACTGAAATTGAATAATTGGTTTAGTATTTTCTTAAATGCTTATTGTTAAGTGTCAACAACTTTTCCTCTTATGTAGGAAGATAAAGATTATGGCTATGTTTGGCGACACGTAGCAGTAAGCAGTAGCAATAAGCAGTAAGCTGTAGCAGTAAGTAGTAAGCAGTAAGCAGTAGTTGCTTGTTTAAAAAACGTGTTTGGTAACGTAGCTGTAGATGTAATTATAAAATGTAAAATTACGAAAAAGGGCATATACTTATGAATGAATGTTATTTTTTAGGGTAAATTGGTAATATTAAAATTAAACGCTAGCGGTATATTGGAAAGCTTCTTTAGGAAGCATTATGATTTCAAGCTTTTGAGGTGTTGCTAAACGCTAGCAACAGTGTTGCCAAACAAGCATTAAAACTGAAACGCTTGTCGCTTGTCGCTTACCGCTCTTAAACGCTTCCAAAAGGGTGTTGCCAAACATGACCTATAAATTGGTGAAAAAAGAAAAATCAACCCTAAACGCACCCTTTGACTTCTTGATAAGGATAATTTGTTTACATCTTTTATATAATAAAACAAAACTCCAAATGGGAACTTTTACATTTCAAAAAACTCAACCTTATCTTATTTAGTAATAATTGAATTTTTGATATATTATTTATAAAAGATTTTGAATTAAAAAGGTCTAATTATTTCCTCATTTAACAGAAAAATATTAAAATTCGTTTTTATGTATTGGGGCAATTCTATATATACCCAAAACAAACACCATAATTCCATATTTCCCTAATAGATGCTTTAAAAGCATTGTATTCATGCATTGAAAACTTGTCATTTGGGTAAATATGGAATTATGAAGTTTCATTTGGATATATATGTAAAAAACCAAAAATACACGTGTACTTCAAATTTGATAACTAATAGTTTTGGACCAAAGTGTAAAATTAAGAAAAAAAACGGGCATCTCATTCCCTCATGATCTCTTCCCTCCTTCTTCCTCCAATCTAACTAATGGACACGGGCTGACGACCTTCTTAAAACCTGACTAACTAATAGTCTCAGCGCACTATGGTTTAAACTACTCTCAATATAAGCTCACCACTTTTAGTATTCTTATTTCTTATTTCAATTTGATTTATATGTTCGTATAGTTTAGTTTATTTTTTAATTGATTATTATGTGTATATAATTGTTTGTTCGTTGATCAATGATATTTATTTATTAGTTAAGATCATCCAGACACCCAATGAAAATTGTTTATTTGTTTCCATCATTGATAACTTGATTGAAATTGTGAGTTTAATTACTAATGCATATGTAGAAAGTACTATAAGTTGTTTATTTGTTTCCATCATTGATAACTTGATTGAAATTGTGAGTTTAATTACTAATGCATATGTAGAAAGTACTATAAGTATTGGGATGTTAGGAATTATGACAATATTTTCTTAAAAGTGGATGATTTAAGTGTCTCGAATACGGTTCAGTGTTGGAAGTTATTTGAATCTATTAGATGTATGTACATAGATTATTAGGCCTATAAAACGGATTTAGTGATTGGTTCCTCTTGTGGGAATATTATGAAAGAGATTCAGTTATTTGAATCTATTAGATGTATGTACATAGATTATTAGACCTTTGTGTGTATAAAAGATGTTGTAGTTACTGTGTCTTTAGTAAAATAGTCTTCAGTGATCATGCTCTGAAGTACTTTTAATTATTGAGTTTTTTGATATTGGATCACATACACGCACGCACTAATGAATGTAAACCTGCTCTAATGGTGTTTGTTTAATATCATGTAAACAATTACTAGAAAAATGATTATGCTTTGCATTATGAGGGGTAACACTGAAATTTTTAAGGTTTATTGAGCATGGTTTATGGTCATATTTAGTATAGTGGTTAAGCTATACCAGTAACATTATATAAAAGATAAGAATATTCCAAAGAGGTATGCTTGAGTCTTGGTTAAACCTATACGAATTATGTCAATGTTTTAGAATATAAAGCTTTTTTACTCACTTTTCGGGGGATAGAACTAGAACTCCAAAGGTGTAATAAAATGATCTTGGTTAAGCCTATCCTTATATCTTTTATATAATAAAACAAAAGCTCAAGTGGGGACTTTCATATTTCGTAAAAAAGAATGTTTTCTTATTAAGTAATAATTGAATTATTATTTTTTAATTTATAAATTTATAAATTCGTTTTGTTGATATACTACACAAGTAGAGAATAAATACAAAAAATATAGATGAGAAACAACTAACAAGAGGATTAAACTTTTCAAATGATTATCTTTAATAATAAAAAACTATAAATAAAAATCATAAATAAAACAAAACAAAACAAAGATTAAATTATTTGTTTTTTAATAAATAAAAATATGTTATTCAAAAAAAAAATTCAAAAAAAAATCTCGAGCGTGCGCGGGTATTATAACTAGTAAAAACAAAAACAAAAAGTGATCCCCCATGAATTTCATAATTTACATTAATTGTCGAAGAATTTATTAAGTTGAACGAAAAAGGATAAAACTTCATATATTAAAAAGGGGTTAAGTCCACGGATTGGCCATGAACTTTTCTAAATTTTCAATTATAGGTAATGGACTTTTAAAAATCCTACTACTAACCTTGTAACTCTTAAATTTGTTCCAAAGACACCCTTATCGTCCCTTTGTGCAATCGGCTACTGGTTGAAAAATAAATATATTTTTTTTAATTCCTAGTCATCATTTTAAAATATATATATTTTTTATTCCTAATCATCATTTTAATATGTTTACTACAATAAGTTAAACATGCCCTTTTCTTCTTCCTCTTTAACTTTCACATGAATTTCTATTTCACTTTTAAATTATTATACTTTAAAAGATTTCAAAAACACCTAAAATTCTTTGGTACACTTATTTATCTCAAACATGCAACTCTAAATGAATAAATTCAAATACCCTTCATAAAAAATGCAAGAGATGCACAAAATTTCAACACATACACACGCCTTTCTTGCTTGTTGGTCTTCTACCACGTCAGTCACCCTACCATGCCGCCACCACAAACACCCAATTATTCTCAAACGCCAACACTGAAAAACTTGACAAAACTCACAGAATTTCGCCAGAAATTGCATTTCTAGATACATGAAACTCCTGCTAATTCTTCACGTTTAAGCCGGTATCATCAGAAAATGTATCATTGTGTTAATAGTGTTCGGAATCTCTCCAGTTGTTAAACGATAGATCAAGCTGATAAAGTCCAAATATTGGGCTTTTGAAAGGCTTTATGTGAACACATGTATACCGTGGGGTTTATTTTTAACGAACATCTGCCTTGGCACAACCCACCCTCGCCCAAATCCCGTCATGCTTATATTGGTGAATCGTGGGTTATCTCATGTTTTTCCATACCGATAAGGAGGAACTGGTGTTGGAGGTTATGAGCCCAGAACAGGGTTAAGATAATCAATAGCCTAACTACGTACCAATAAAGGTTACCGGATATCACTTGGAATCGTGTTATCACTTTCCAAAGTAAACTATTCGACCCTAATGCCTGGGTATCACGAATATCTACTTGGGATAAGACCAAATGTTGTTAGTGATTTAGGCACAAATCAATAACCCTTCGTGTATAAGTGTTATATGTTTTCTGTGTCCTTTCATGCATGATTTGATCTTCCTATTTATAGGTAAGATTACTCATTAATCCCACTTAATTTGCCTCCATAATAATAGGTAGTAGTGGTTACATGACCAGTTAAACGTGGTCATTAATACAGTTATAACTGCTAATTAAATAGGTCAAAGCAGTTACAAACAAGTTTGAATTCAGTCCAGTGAGTTCGTTATACTCACTGATGAGCTAGTCCCTGAGGACATCAACTCCCTGATGAGATCCTTCAGCCTGAGCTGAACTCATCATCCTGATGAATACCATTCAGTCCAGAGTATCACTCCCTGAAGGAGTGAACTCACTGAACTTCATCAGACACTGAATAATACTTAACCACTATATGAGTCAGGGTGTTCAGGGACCTGATGGGTGTACACTCCGTACCTCCTGACCAATTGCCAGGTTTGAACTGAACCCTCAAGTGCACTAAATTTTCCAACAATCCTCCCCAAATTTAGTTCACTTCCTTTGCATGAAAATTAACATTAAACAAACATATGCATAAACGAAAATATCCTGAGGATTGAATTTCCATCTTAGTAAATTACACGTTCAAATATTCGAGAATCAGGGTGTTCTAAGAATTGAACCCTTCAACCCATTTGAATACCTGAAGATAAAATACACATACATTTCCAAACACTTAAACACTCCTGACACTATACAAGCCATGTGTCCATATCCAATTCATAAATGTTGTAAAAGCTAAAAGTCCATAGCTTCCTGAAGCGGCAAAACTTCAACATTCACATAGGTGGTTCCTCTTTATTCATGCTCCTGCCAAGCATTTTTTCAAAGAAAATTAACCATTAAGTAGTGACTTCATCCTCCTTTCCAGCAGGTTCCAAGCACAAACCTTGGGATGTTTGTAAAACATGTGCTCCAGTACACTGAATGTTCAGCTTTCCACATTGAACTCAGCTCCCAAGTTTCCTCAGGAGGGAGTTGGGTGTCTTAGCATTCAGTGACTAAGTTGGACTTTAAACCCATCCCTTTAACAGACTTTAAAACCAAGTCTCTAGCCAAACCCTTCGTCAAATGATCAGCTAAATTTTGTTGAGATCTAACAAACTCTATAGAAATTACCCCATTCATGATAAGCTCACGAATCATGCTATGCCTGACACCTAAGTGTCTAGACTTCCCATTGTACATCTGGCTATAAGCATTTGCCAATGTAGCAGCACTATCACACCGGATAGAAATAGGTGCTATAGGTTTAGGCCACAATGGAATCTCAAGAATCAAGTTTCTCAACCATTCAGCTTCTTTACCAGCAGCTGCTAAAGCCACAAATTCAGATTCCATTGTTGAACTGGTGATACAAGTTTGCTTCTTGGATGCCAAAGAAATTGCACCTACACCAAGTAGGAATACCCAGCCACTGGTAGACGAATTGTCTTCAGTGTTACTGATCCAACTTGCATCAGTGTATCCTTCCAACACTGAAGGATAACCAGTATATGAGAGACTATAATTCATAGTTCTCTTCAAATACTTCAGTACCCTCTGAATTGCTTGCCAGTGCTGAGCACTAGGATTACTAGTATACCTGCTCAGTTTACCCACTGCAAAAGCAATATCAGGCCTTGTATATGAGAGACTATAATTCATAGTTCTCTTCAAATACTTCAGTACCCTCTGAATTGCTTGCCAGTGCTGAGCACTAGGATTACTAGTATACCTGCTCAGTTTACCCACTGCAAAAGCAATATCATGCCTTGTACAAGTCATGGCATACATCAGGCAACCAATCACCCTGGAATACTCAAGTTGAGATACAGCTTTGCCAGTATTCAGCATAAGCTTCTCAGTGGTATCCATGGGAGTACTCACTGGAATACAATCAAAGCAATTAAATTTCTTCAGTACCTTCTCTATGTAATGAGACTGAGAAATTGATATACCATTGCTTTCATGTTTGATCCTTATACCAAGGATAACATCAGCCTCTCCCATGTCCTTCATGGAGAACTTTGATGACAAAAATTCCTTTGTCAGGTCAACCTGATTTTGGTCAGTGCCAAAGATCAACATGTCATCAACATATAGACAAATGATGACTCCTTTACCAGATTAATCAAATTTGCTATATACACATTTGTCAGCCTGGTTAAGAACATAACCATTAGACAAAACCACTTCATCAAATTTTTGATGCCATTGCTTAGGTGCCTGTTTCAGTCCATATAAAGACTTAATCAGTTTACACACCTTGTTTTCATTGCCAGGCAAGATGAAGCCCTGAGGTTGGTTCATATAAACCTCCTCATCCAATTCACCATTCAAGAAAGCTGTCTTCACATCCATCTGATGAATAATCAGATTGTAAATTGATGCCAAAGCAATTAGCAATCTTATGGTACTGATACGTGCCACAGGGGCATAAGTATCAAAGTAGTCTATCCCTGACTTTTGTCTAAAGCCCTGAATGACTAGTCTAGCCTTGAACTTTTCAATAGTTCCATCTACCTTCATTTTCCTTTTGAAAATCCATTTGCAACCAAGAGGTTTGCAACCTGGTGGTAGATCAACCAACACCCAAGTGTTGTTCCCCATGATAGATTCAATCTCATCATTTATTGCTTCTTTCCAGAAAGCAACATCCTGGGACTTCATTGCTTCTTCAAAAGTTTTGGGATCATCCTCAACAATGAAGCAATAGGAATATTGGTCAGAGACCTCATTCCTTGTACCTTCAACTAAGTATAACTGAAACTCAGGTCCAAATGACTTTGGAGTCCTGACCCTTTTGCTCTTCCTGAGCTCAGGTTCAGGTTGTTGAATCACAACCTCATCAGGGACCTGAGATGATAAACCATCAGGGACCTCTGATACACCATTGTCATCAGTTCCATTTGGAATCCTGTGACTTGGTCTAGGGACTGATGAGAATCTATTCTCATCAAATAGTGCATCCCTTGATTCAATTATTGAATTAATTGAAACATATTCATTAGGTTCAATAACATAGAACCTGTATGCCTTGGAATGCTCAGCATATCCAACAAAGATACAATCAATGCATCTTTCACCCAAAGTTTTCAATTTTGGATCAGGGAGTCTTACAACAGCCCTACAACCCCAAACCCTGAGATAATTCAGGTTGGGTTTCTTTTTATTCCATAGTTCATAAGGGGTGACTTTGTTCCTTTTATTGGGAACCCTATTTAATAAATAGCAAGCTGTTAACATAGCTTCACCCCAGAATCCTTGACTCAGTCCTGAATAGGACAACATGGAATTAACCATCTCCTTCAGTACCCTGTTCTTCCTTTCAGAGATACCATTTTGTTGAGGAGTATAGGGAGCAGTCGTTTCATGGATTATACCAACAGACTGAAAGTACTGAGTATCCATGTACTCACCTCCCCTATCAGTCCTGAATCTTTTGATCAGGGACCCAAGTTGTAATTCAACTTCTGTTTTAAATACTTTGAATTTATCTAATGCTTCATCCTTGGTATGTAACAGATAGACATAACAAAACCTAGAAGCATCATCAATAAATGTCACAAAGTACTTCTTGTTCCCCAAAGAGGGAGTGGCATGCAAATCACACAGGTCACTGTGTATAAGCTCCAAGAGCTCAGTCTCACGTTTTACACCCTAGAAGGGTTTCTTAGTAATTTTGGTCAACATGCAAGTTTTACACTTTTCAGTGTCCATGTCAAATGCTGGGATTAACCCATCCTTAGACATATCTTGCGTCCTTTTAAAATGTACATGGCCAAGTCTAGCATGCCACAGGGTAGAGTCATTCAGTTTAGAGGTTGACATAAAGGCTGAATTAACAATGTCAGTGACAATATTCAGCCTGAACATTTGATTACACAAATAGCCAAAACCAATAAACACACCATGTTTGGACAATATAAATTTATCAGATTCAATAACTTGTTTATATCCATGATTATTCAAAACACTACTTGAAACCAAGTTCTTCCTTATATCAGGAACATGAATAACATTAAACAAAGTTACAATCTTTCCAGAACTAAAATTAAGATCTACACAACCACGACCATGCACCAAGGCTGTTGACTCATTTCCCATGTGAAGAATAGATCCATCATTCAGTGACTCATAAGTCTTGAACCAGCATCTATCTTTACACACATGAACAGTTGCTCCAGAGTCAACCCACCACGCAACATCATCATCCTGCACATAGTTAGATTCAGATACATATGTAACATAATAAACCTGAAGAGATTCATTAAACATATTCTGACCTTTCAGTGAGTTGGCTGGACCACCACTTCCTGAACCACTAGTGCCTGAACCATTGGATTTACCACCAACCTTAACACCTTTGCAATCCCTTTTAATGTGACCAGATTTGCCACATTTCCAACAAGTAGGTGTAGCCTTCTTGTTAGGATCAACCCTTGTGTTATCCTAATGTTTGCGTTTGCCTTTGTTGTCATTATACCTGGTGGAATTGTTATGTTCCACCATATTGACAACAGATGCACCAGTAGCATTGCTACTCTTTGGCTTGTCATTTTCCTGCGCCCTGAGAGAATCCTCAATACGCAGATGACTACCCAACTGAACAAGTGTCAGTTCTTCCTTCTTATGTTTCAAGGTATGCTTGAAATCTTTCCAAGAAGGAGGGAGTTTGTCAATGATACAAGAGACTGAAATAGCCTCATCCATGTTCATTTTGTGTTGTGTAAACCTTCCAAATATTCCAAGAAGTTCATTGTATTGTTCCATAACTGGTCTTGAATCAGTCATTTTATAATTTTTGAAATTACTTACAAGAAACTTCTTACTTGAAGCATCCTCAGTCATATATTTGGCATCCAAGGAATCCCAAAGTTCTTTGGAAGATTCAACATTCTGATAAATGTCAAAGAGAGAGTCAGACATACCATTGAGAATTAAACCTCTGCAAACATAATCATCATTCTCCCATTTGCTTCTTGCCCTCATCTATTCCATAGTAGCAGCATCCCCATGATCTTCAGGAATGGCAGTGTTTAGAACATACACAACATTCATGCTTGATAGCAAGAAGTGCATCTTCTTTTGCCACCTTCTGAAGTCAACACCTTCAAACTTTTCCAATTTGGAAAAGCTAGCAGCCATATGCCTCATAGCAGCAGCCATTGATTATCACTAAATAGTTTACTTTGATTGTTGGAGGTTATAAGCCCAGAACAGGGTTAAGATAATCAATAGCCTAACTACGTACCAATAAAGGTTACCAGATATCACTTGGAATCGTGTTATCACTTTCCAAAGTAAACTATTCGACCCTAATGCCTGCGTATCACGAATATATACTAGGGATAAGACCAAATGTTGTTAGTGATTTAGGCACAAATCAATAACCCTTCGTGTATAAGTGTTATATGTTTTCTGTGTCCTTTCCTGCATGATTTGATCTTCCTATTTATAGGTAAGATTACTCAACCCTAGTCAATGGTATTAAGAGTGATTAACGGCCCATTAATCCCACTTAATTTGCCTCCATAATAATAGGTAGTAGTGGTTACATGACCAGTTAAACATGGTCATTAATACAATTATAACTGCTAATTAAATAGGTCAAAGCAGTTACAAACAAGTTTGAATTCAGTCTAGTGAGTTCGTTATACTCACTGATGAGCTAGTCCCTGAGGACATCAACTCCCTGATGAGATCCTTCAGCCTGAGCTGAACTCATCATCCTGATGAATACCATTCAGTCCAGAGTATCACTCCCTGAAGGAGTGAACTCACTGAACTTCATCAGATACTGAATAATACTTAACCACTATATGAGTCAGGGTGTTCAGAGACCTGATGGGTGTACACTCCGTACCTCCTGACCCATTGCCAGGTTTGAACTGAACCCTCAAGTGCACTAAATTTTCCAACAACTGGTGTGTGTGTATTGCGTCGGAGTATAAAACATTGCATTTCATATCTAACATAACTAGAAAAAACCATGAGAGACAGTTTAATAAACAAATAATAACTAAATGATTTTAGAAAAGCAAAAAAAAAGAAAAAAAAAATCTAAAAAACCGAGTAGCCAATGTTTCTTAAACTGAAATTAAATAATTGGCTTGGTATTTTCCTAAATGGTCATTGTCAACAACGTTTCTTCTTAAAATTGGTGAAAAAAAATCAACCACTAAACGCACCCTTTGACTTCTTGTTAAGGATAATTTATATACTTAAAAAAAAAAAAAAAAAAAAAAAAAAAAAAAAAAAAGTGATCTCATATGACTTTTATAATTTAGACTTATAAAAGAAGATTTATTAAGGGGGTGTTTGATTGCTTCTTAATAGAATGGGTCAGCACTGAGTGCTAAATCGTACAGCATGCAGTGTGTTTGATTTGGAGAAAAAAACACCACTGAATGTTTTAAATAGGACTGACCGATTCCTCCAATTGTTGCCCCTAAACCATTCAGCGCCTGACATCTTCGTACTTTTCTTTTTCTTTTTTTTGAACTTAGCTCAGTACTTCTTTTCACATGTTTCTTTTTTGTGAATCACTTTTCCATGTTCCTATATTTTACTTTCTTTATTGTGGTGTTTTGTGTTTTCCAATGGCATATATAATGTATTCAATTATTATTTAGATGCGACATGTTTTGCTTTCTTTTTAAGTGATTATATTAGGCGTTTTTTTTTTTTTTTTTTTTTTTTTTTTTTTTTTTTTTTTTTTTTTCTAAATTTGGATTTTGTATTGTAATAATACATAAGAAGAAAAATAGCTAATCGTGACCTTTTAATAACTATCAAAATAATTACCACAGTAAAAGTTAAGATTGTAATCTTATTCATTCATAATGCAATTCAAATCGACTATCAAACAGTCAGAACTAAATCCTACAGAGCTTTTGAATAATTCAGAGATCTAAATCATTCAGCACTAAATCATTATATTCTATCAAACAACCCCTAAGTTATAATGAAAAACTTAAGACTTTATATTAAAAAAAAAATGGACACCTTTATCCCAAAAAAATGGACACCTTTCGGATAGAAAAATGTTTTGTGCAGTATTTTCTAAAATTAAGAGAAAATATGAGTAAAAATAATTTTGTGGTTAACATTAAAAAAAATAATAACGAAAACATAAATTTAGGACTTTGTATCAAATTTTGATACTGGTTTTTTGACGGGTTCTGTTTGAACCTCGTCAACAACCTACATCAAAGCATGACACTAGCTCTAAAACAAAAGATAAGAAGACAGTTGGATATATAAATGATAGCCATTTTCTTTCCTTCGTCTATGTGGGATGGGAGTAGGCACGACTTTCATGTCAGGAATAAATAAGTGCCTAGCTTTTCTCTCTAATCGTGCTTGTGTTTTATTCTAATAAGTACCATCCATACGCACATTAAAGATCATTTATCTTCAAAATTCACTACAACATTGAATTCAGTCTTTCAAACAATATCAAATAGAGTAAATATAGAACTAGAAATTACTACAAAACATTGTCAAAAAAATGGTACATGTCAAACAAAATTGAATGGTTATTAGTTCTTTTGCTTTTAGCTTATAAACCACTAAACCCGATGTACCGAGAATCAGATAAATTATGGTGTAGATTAGTCAACCTAGAAGGAACCTGATACGACCCGGTTAGGGGTTATATCGGGATAAGGCACCACTTTTAGCGTGTGCGAGCTCCTTAAGAAATAGAAAAGAAGAACTAGAGAATTATTGATCTTAAACTTTGATTGATTATAATAAAGTATTACAAGTGTATTTATAAGAATAAAACCCTAAGACCTAAATAGGTCATGGGCTCGGGCCTAGGCGTATCATTCCTCACTCCTTCAAAACCACCTTGCCCTCAAGGTGTTGTCTTAAAACATTCTTAACTGACTTTCCTAAATAAATATAAAAACAGTCTTAAACAAAGACATGTAAATAAAGATAGATTATATGACATAATTTTTATGCCATACGTTTGGACTTCTTGAGTCATTTGGGAGTCCGTCCTCCGGCAACATTGACGTAATCCGGGATCCCATAATCTTCTTTGAATCGTAGCCTTCGTCTTTTCCTTCTTTCGTATTCCTTTGCATTGGACATAACACAACACCATTATTCCGTCTTCCGCTACACATGCCATAACACTCCCCACTCCTTCAAAAATCACCTTACCCTCAAGGTGATACGACCCGGTTAGGGGTTGTATCGGGATAAGGCACCACTTTTAGCGTGTGCGATCTCCTTAAGAAATAGAATAGAAGAACTAGAGAATTATTGACGTTAAAACTTTGATTGATTGATTATAATAAATGATTACAAGAGTATTTATAAGACAAAGTAAACCCTAAGACCTAAATAAGCCATGGGCTCGGGCCCAGGCGTATCATTCCCCACTCCTTCAAAACCACCTTGCCCTCAAGGTGTTGTCTTAAAACATTCTTAATCGACTTTCCTAAAGAAACATAAAAATAATCCTAAACAAAGACATGTAAATAAAGAAAGATTATATGACATAATCTTTATGCCATACGTTTGGACTTCTTGAGTCGTTTGGGCAGTCCGTCCTCCTGCAACATTGGCGTAATCCGGGATCCCATAATCTTCTTTGAATTGCAGCCTTCACCTTTTTCTTCTTTCGTATTCCTTTGCCTTGGACATAACACAACATCATTCTTCCGTCTTCCGCTACACATGTCATAACACTCCCCACTCCTTCAAAAATCACCTTGCCCTCAAGGTGATACGAAAAATATGCAGATTGAGAGTCCGCTAATTCCTTGCTTAAATTCAAATTTATTTCATCCGAACGACTATCAAATTCACCACCTCCATCCTTAAGTGTCGATATCACTCTACTCAACTCATCCTCGACAACCTTAAACACTTCGCCACCACCCACAACCTCTTCAACTCTAATATACTCATCAGCATTCAATGACTCTTCAGCCGCCTTAGGTGAAGCAAATTCACCCTCTAATGGTAGAATGACATCTATTTTCTTTTCAACGATATGCTCTTTCTCTTCCCTTACAATTGTCTTAAAACGAACATCGGTGATACGAGCTTTGAAGAAGTCTTCTCCCAAAGTTAAAGGATTGGACCTCAAAAATTCCCAAATATCTAGGTTCGCGAAGCGTGTTTTCGCCGCACGGGTCAATGAAAAAGCTTCGTCTAAAGTTTTGGGATTTGACCGTAAGAGTAAACATTGTAGATCCAATTTAAGTCCGGAGATATAAAACGATGTAAGCAAAGATTCTGAGATCCCCGTTACTTGATTTATAAGAATCTTAAAATCATTCTCGTATTCGGTCACCGTACCCATTTGCAAAAGCTTAGATAGTGCGTTCCGATCGTTGCTACCCGATGCCATGAACAGTAACTCGAAGAACCGAAGGGGGAAAAAATTCCTGATGAATAGTAACTATGAACAGTACCCTGAACAGTGTCGAATGAAGAGTTCTGTGAACAGTGTCGAATGAACAGTTTTTTTTTTTTTTTTTTTTTTTTTTTTTTTTTTTTTTTTTTTTTAAACTGAAACCCTAATAAAAAAACCCTTTCAACGAGAGCTCTCAATGAAAGAATCAATTGATACAACCCGGTTAGGGGTTGTATCGGGATAAGGCACCACTTTTAGCGTGTGCGAGCTCCTTAAAAATAGAATAGAAGAACTAGAGAATTATTGACGTTAAAACTTTGATTGATTGATTATAATAAATGATTACAAGAGTATTTATAAGACAAAGTAAACCCTAAGACCTAAATAAGCCATGAGCTCGGGCCCAGACGTATCAGAACCATTGCTAATGATGATGCTATGTTTATATAATAACATAAGTACTGTGACTACTAAGGGTACCCAAGAGAACCAATTAAATGGAGCCTGGAGGCTTAGTATAAGAGAATCGATTTTAAGATACTCGAAACTTACCTGTTCGTAAAATTTTAGTAACATAACTAGAATGTAACTCACATTTATGTGTGATTTTGAAACTCGCATATGTTGTAGAATAGTCACTTGAGCATAAACCGACAGTTTTACTAACTGGTCATTTTTTAGTAGTACTAAAGCGAATGGAATTCCCTTTTGTAAAATGTTGTTCTTAGATAATAATGATTGGTATAGCTGTTAGATATCCTTATTTTTACTTTGAATAATTATTCACCAACCTTTGCTTGTAAAGTACTACGTATTAAAATTCTGAGTGGAGAGAATTTTTGAGCATTTCGTCATCATTTTTTTTTAAAAAATTTTTTTTAGTACGTACTCTTGGGGGTATGAACCTGATAAGGTTAGTAGTACATTTACGCAAACTTATATTCTTACTCGTGTTTGTAAGTTTTCTTTTGTTGCAAGAGTAAAGTCAATGTCATTGTCATCATAATGATGGTTGGTTAGAGGCCCATTGGTTTAAAGATACCCCTCCGTCCCATATTAAGTATTCACTTTAATAATGCACAAAGTTTTAAGAGATTTCACTAATTAAACTTTTCACCAATCAAATATTATTTTTACTCACTAAAGTCTCATCTTATTGTTTGAAAGGTATAAGTGGACATTTAATTTGGGACATCCAAAAATTTCATTGTGAACACTTAATATGAGACGGAGGGAGTATTTTGTAGTTAAAATTAAAAAAAAAAAATAAATAAGTAAAAAAAAAATACTTGATATCAAATTTTCTCACCGGAGAATCGGTCAATTCCGTTGGTTGGTTAGAGGCCCATAAAATTAAGACTTTATATCAAATTTTCGTAAACGAAGATTTGGATGGTTTCGCTAGAACCAGACCAATCAACTTATACGAAAGCATGACACTAAACCTAAAACAATACAAGAGTAGACTGTCGGATATATAAATGATAACCATTTCCTCTCTTTTGTCTATGTGGGATGGGAGTTAGCATGGCTTTCGTGACAAAAATAAATAAGTGCCTACCTTTTCTCTCGAGTCATGCTTGTGTTTTATTCTAATAAGCACCATTCATATGCACACTGAACATCGTTTTTGGATTTACTTTGATTATTGATGCTAAGCTTCATGATAATCAATAAGCAACGATGTAGTTAGATACAAATCCTCCATGAAGTACTTTATCACCCACACCAAAGTACATTCTTCCAAACAATATCAAATCAAGTAATACGGAATCGTGAAATGGCTAAAAAAGTTATGCATCATTGTGAACAGCAATGACGAGATACGAGAAATGACAAACTTCTAAGAGTTAAAACAGCGCCGGAGCATAAGTTTTGTTAAGAAAAAAGTACTAATTTTTATATTAACAAGTGGTTACTATATTTTTACGTGGTATTCATTTCTTTCGTAGACAAAAATTGGTTAACTAATACAAAGCCAACAATCCACTAATTAATAGAGAAAAGATCAATATAGATCCAATATTTGTCATAAATCCAATGAATCGATCTTAACCATCCATTTTTCATCAAAATTAATAAAAAACTATTTTCCACTTTTTTCAAACAAATATATCTTGCAAACGGTAAATCTTCAAGTTACGAAAAATAGACCACCACGACGAGAATTAAATTATTATTCTATAGATATGCACTTCTATATACTTACGATAGATTTTTTTTTTTTTTTTTAATTTTCGATGAGAAAAATCACATGTGATTTTTCAAATCACTTGTAATTTTTTAGGAGGAAATTTAAAAATAAAATAAATAAATAAATAAATAAATAAATAAAAACTAGTCAAAAGTATATAAAAGTGCATATCTGTAGAAAGATAATTTAATTTTTGTCGCGATTGTATGATATTATTCGCGTAACGATTAACGGTTCGCGAGATATTTAATTTAAAAAATATGGTAAATGTTTATTTTTTTATCAAAAAATAATAGACATGATTGGTTCATTGTTCATTTAATATATGAGATCTATATTGGTCTCAACTCTTAATTAATATGCTTTTAGATTATAAACCACTATACGTAACGAGAATTATCTATATTACTTATAATGCATATTGACACTTCTCTCCTATTAATTTTTTAAGATTTCCTTAAATAGATTTTAAGTAAATACAAGTATTAAAACACAATGCACAAGTATGCAAAGCACAAACAAAACTAAAAAAACGCAAAGTCTTATATACAATTAATACACAATTTAAAACACCCTATCACTAATATGTACAACTACCCAAGAACAATGTACAACCCAAATCATGAAAATAGTTTCGGTTCCACAGCAGCCCAAATCATACCCATTATATCGTGCTCAAAGGAACCAAGATCTGAAAACACGATCATCCTTTCTTGTCTCTTTGATATCTATCGCAACTAGCAACGACGAATCACCAAGATCAATAAGACCCAAACTATCCATTCTCGACTAATTTCCAAACATCCCCATATGCCAATTTAAAACAACCCAACCGTAATATCATGTATAAAAACTGGCAATGAACGATTCAAACCAAAAACACTATATTTATACATCCATTCATATACACAACATGGTCGCTTTTTCGACCGATTCGGATGCACACCAAAAACAAACACCGTAAATAGTTTCTGACACAACAACGAAGCAAACACCATAAATAGTCTTGTTTCAAACCGGGTTAAAAGAGAGTTTTTGTATTTCGATCTCAAAGTAAAAAGAACAAAAGAGTTCAATTTCAAAGAAAACGTGTATATTTGAAAGAGATAACTCACCCTTTTGTGTTACAATATACTCTGTATTGATTTGGTGAGATATTTAAGATGAGAAAGTGGTAGAAATTTTTGATAGATAAGTCTTCAAAGGGAAATGTGTAGTGGTGGCTAATGTTATGTGTGTGCTAGGGTTCACTATAAAGTAAGATATATACTTAAGTTTGTGTTGTGTTTTTAATTGGTTATGTGGACTTGATAAAGGGCTGAATTGATTTTTTTTGGGCCACGCATGATCAAATTTGGATGATATTTGGTACAGTATGATCATATATAAACATGATGTATATATTGGTTGATGATTAATATATGATTTATTTTTCAATAATAATAATAAAAAGAATTCAGATGATCTCTCGTACTTGTTACAAAATAATGAACAAAAATAAGAGAGGAAGTGAGAATTCTTATTAAGTTGTCATCAAGGTTACAAGTGGATTGTATATATAGGGTGGATGAATGCATCTCAAACCCTAAAGCCCATTAGAGATATATGTGAATAGACATAAGGCCATTAATATTTACAACACTCCTCCTTGGATATTCACTGTTTATTATACGCAATAAACCGCCTCATTAAAAACCTTATCAAGAAAAAACCCAGTGGGATAAAAACACTTGATGAAGGGAAAAAGAGTGCAGTGCGCATAATACTCCTCCTCAATTTAATGTATATCTTTCAAGCATCGTATGCTAATATTCTAAACGAGTTGCTCGTATACTTTTGTTGGCAACAACTTTACAATGAAGTCAATCAAATTGATAATGTTACGAATAAGTCCTGCAAAAATGACAAAATATATGTGTAGCTTCCAACCGAATATCAAATCAATTGGTTGGAAAATATACAATGCATGTACAAATATTAAAAGAGAAAAATACACTCACGGGATGCATATTAATTACAAAATTGGCATCCGAACCTCAATTGTACTTATATATGATACTTGAGGACCAATTATTTCTTTAAGATGTGCAAAAACAATTTATATAATATGCATCCAAAATCATTTTGATCCATATGCGGATTCATTCAACTTTATCAAATAAGGTTATTGAGAACTTTATTAATTGTATCTAGAAGTTGAAGTTGTAAGCCAGGCTTGAGACATTACAGATTATTCATGGTATATGAAAGCTCTAATAAAACTCATTTAGAGCGAATTAAATACTTCAATATTGATTGTCTCGTAAAATATCAATAAGATATTTACATCCACCTCGAGACAATATGTCTTTTAAATAATCAACTTTGTGTTTTTGTGAATTTATTTATTCACAATTCATATCTTAAAAGACATAACTTTAGAGCTCTTATTTCGCATTCGCACAAAGACTGATGTATATCCAATAGATTTTACACATTCATGTGTATGGACTTCATGTCCCAATACTTCTCGTATATTTTACGAGATTCCGTCTTTTCATGTTGGCCAATCGTTTCGTTGGACGCACTTTTGAATAATAATTTATTTATGATCCTAATTATGCATAATAGCAAGCGCTATATTGTATGCAAAACAAACTTATCGACGTCATTTTGTTTCGATTCCATATGATTTTAGACATCATAGAATTTATTGAGATCTCATTAGCTATTTGAGGTTCGTTTGAAACCTTCATGTCTAGTGTCTCTTTATGAGACTATCATGGGGTCTTTTATACCTCGAACAACCATCTTGTTTTCATGCTCCATATTTTTCATCGAGGATTTTATTTGAAATCGATTTGTCTACCATGCTTGAGGCATGTCATAATAAAATAGTGTCCTTGAGAACAACTTCTAATTAGAGCATGAGTAGCTGAATTTTTGTTTTTGTTTTTGGCCAATGTTTATTTATGGCTATCATATTATTCATTGAATAATGAATTCATAAAAATTTCTTTCGAGGATCAATAGAATATGATAATTCATTCTAATTTGCAGCTACTTCTCTCCTCCTGAAGGAATTATCCATCTTCTATATCCCATATATGTGCATTTAGGTGGAGTAATTTGCACACAAAAAACAAAAATGAGATATGTTTGGTTTATAACCAAAACCAATTATAAAAAGAGGGAGGATTTATAATAACATATTGGCATGATGCTATTTTGTTGTTGTGCATATTATAATATGGCCCCATACAACAACCCAAGTTTTTCTCTCAGTTTCATTTGATAATTTAGAAGTAATTCATCGCATTTTCATGATGAAATACTTACTCTGGAATGTTAGGCTCACCTTGAGCTATTAATCATGCAAACTTGAGGTTGCGATTTAATGACCATTTAGACGATGCATCGATTTTAAACTCTAAATGGTTCATACAATGGATTTTTTTATGCCTACATATATCCATTTGTTTTCTTTCCAGAAAATTGAGGAATTGAGTCCTCATTCTAGTTGATAGATTAATAATCAACTTCTTTTGAGAGATAATACCATTTATATTGAAGAATCTTCTTCTTCTATAGTTTTGCATCATTAATGACTCGGGATGGTGTAACCGGTCATGCCAAAAATATTATAATTATAGCTCATAAACTTATGTTATGGCTATGATTAGCTTTTACTAATCTTTATATAATGCATGTCGAGGAAGATACATAAGAATATAATGCATCCTTAATATTTAACTTCGTTCCTCATGACAATTTTATATTTCATTTACGGAGCTGAATGTGCTAGCATAGATTCTTAAATCTATGAATATAGTGTGTAATATCTTTGACACACTTGTATATTGCATACATCACATTGCATTTTTGCATAAATAGCATTTTTGTTTGCTCCTTTCTTATTGTATTTTCGCCACTACTAGTGGTTTGTCATTGTCATACTACCTCAACCATAGCATTTACCATGATAAATGATCTTTAACCATTTATCGTTACATTATCACATTCACACGAGGGAATGATGATCTTATATTGATCATTTTATCATATTCGCTTGAAGGAATGGAGATCTTTATGTTTCAACTTGAGGTTGCTAATCAGTTTCTTTTAACATGACAATATAGAGCAAATTTAGTAAACGGGTTTATCATGTTTTTTCAAACATGCCCATTTCTTTTATATTAAAGCATCGTTCTCGATATATGAGTATATTCGAGGCATTAACCATCTCATCGCATTTTTTTTCATCATTCAGATGTACTACTTATATTGCGGAAAATGTGCTTGCATATTGCAAGATCTCTTGCTTATGATGGTCAAATCTTTCTTATATACTTTGACATACATTTAACGGATCTTTCACCATTATATATTTTCTTTTTAATTCAGATCTAACACTGAAATAGTGAGACCGAACTCGCTTATGCTTTTTTTTAATGCATAACATGTGATTATGTTGATCTAATTGATCAAACCATATTAGAACTTGAGGTTCTAATTTTTTTTTTCTTTTTGAGAATTTTGATTCAACATGAAAACAATAACTTGAGGTTATTGTATTTTGATTATGTTCATCGTAGTAGAACTTGAGGTTCATACGTTTTTTTTTCTTCTAAACATAACGTGAGGTTATGATATTTTGATTCTTTTGAGAGAATAATAATTGAACTTGAAGTTCATTAAAAGAGATACAATAACTTGAAGTTATTGTATTTTTTCATTTATTCATTGTAATAAAATTTGACGTTTTATTATGAATAAATATAATCATAGCATGAGGTTATGAATTGACTCTTGAAAGAATCATATTAGAACTTGAGGTTCTAATAATTTTTTTTTTCAACCATAACATGATGGCTATTTTGTTTTGATTCTCTCTTTGTAGTCAAGATAAAACATCTATTGTTTTTGTAAATTACATGAGAGTTTGAAAAATTAACAATAGAATATAACATAATTCTCGTTATTTAATCACAATAGAACATTTGTTGTTCTTGTAAATCACAAGAGAGTTAAAAAAAAATAAAAAATAAGATACTACACAACTTTTAAGTGAAGCAACAAATTAACATTACAATGTTAACCATATATTATTACAAAATCGTGAACTCAGTCAATCAATTCATGAATTAACATAGATTATTACATCTCGATTTTTCATTCAAATAAAACAATAATGGCCATATACAAGTAGAATTGGCACATAACTCTTATATATATGAGCAGTAAACAAAGTTGTGAAACATGTATAAAAGGATTTAATACATACGCTTATCATACAATCATCAATATTGTTCTATTTGATCTAGATAAATATGATAGACAAACTAATTAATGTATCAATCAATTGAGCAAGCAAGGAATATTAGAAAATAAAAATAAAAAACAATGCCATGTTTTATATTTATATATTTGTAGAGGAGATTTTCCTCTCTAGATCTAGCGTGAACAAACAAAATAAAGCTCTAATATCCAATAGTTTAGTAAACTACAGTCATCAGTTATCACCAACAGAAAAAAAAAAAGAATTTGACATTTAATAAAAGTTCTATAATTTCCAATCAATTGTTTATATGTTATTAATATATAATGCTTTACGCCTTTACGTCATTACGAAGAGATCATATATCATATTGCATATTGATATATAATTATCAATCAAAAGGATGATAGGAATACTTACATTAGCCAGTTAGCCGTGACATCAAAATAATGAATATCAAAATAATGAAATTTAAAATCGTAAGAGCGTGCTGATAACGTGTTACAAATTAATGAACAAGAACAAGAGAGGAAGTGAAAATTCTTATTAAGTTGTCATCAAAGTTACACGTGGATTGTATATATAGGGTGGATGAATGCATCTCAAACCATAAAGCCCACTAGAGATATATGTGAATAGACATAAGCCCATTAATATTTACAACAGTACTAATGTTTAAAGAAACATTATAAGTTGTTAGAGGGATACACAACTAAACATCTCATTTAAGTCTTAAAACTGGTTTAGTGGAACACATTTAGCATCGAACAAATTAACACTAATTTGTTATTTTCTTTGAATCTTTATTGTAGTATTTTTAAATCTATTATTAATGTTTTTTTATTATTAATGAAAATTTAATTTTATTGTTAAAAGATTGAAAATGAAAAAATAAAATGAAGATGTCGACCATTTTTCAGTTTGCAACGCTCATTTTTGCAGCCATGGTATCTTCTTATTGTAACGCTCATTTTTTATAAATAATCATGGAAATGTGTTTAGCAAAAAGCGAAACAAGGTTAAAGGCGTTTAGCAAACATTGTTGTGGAACAAGTTCATAAACTACAAATTACAGTGTTTACCAAATTGGAAAAAGTGGAACAAGTTCATATAAACTACAAAAAGCGAAACAAGGTTAAAGACGTTTAGCAAACATTGCTATGTACCTAAACTCACCGTTGAACCTCTGTATCTTTTTTTATAAAAATAAGAACCATTGATTTATTTGCTTAACGTCGTCAAAATGGTTTTTAGTAAACAAAAAAAGCACACGAACATCAAACACATTGGTAAAAAAGAATGAAAAAACAAACACACGAGTTGAAGTAAGAACATTTTGTCAAATTTTATAAACCGTTGTCGCTTAGTGCGAGTACTCAACTATAAAATGAAATATGCACAAACAAACACACAAAACACATAAATCGCTGCAACCGTATTTTTTCAGAAACTGCACACCGCTACTCGCCAAAAATTATGATTACAGGGTACCCGCCGTCACAACGCGCGGGTACCCTGCTAGTATAATTAATTAGCCAACCTAGCATGAACATTCTACTTGGTCTACTATAAGGGTACCCAAGAGAACGAAGATCAATTTTAATATGAGGCTTAATATGTATATTGTTTATTTGTTTACATGCTCTTACCATATACATCGAAACAAATTTACAGAATCCGTCACTTAACTAAGTCTCAATTCAGTGACAACGGCATAAACTTTAGTTGCGCTCATCAAAGTTAATGCAAGTCTCATTTTCCCTTTACCTATTTTAAGTTTGTCCAAGAATGAATTAGATTAGGCTAGTACATGACTACCAGCAAGCAGACATACCAGATCAAAGATAGCTTCCCATTTCAAGGACGAACCCATATAGATTACATGAAAAAACACCTCATTCTTACTGGTTAGTTCCCGAAAGCACAAATGACAACAAAATGGATGATGTCAGCAAGTGCAATTGAATACAGAACCGCTCAAGCACTTGGCGTTATGAACTACAGTATCTTTTTAACACCAGTCTCAGTGTTTAGAACTGAAGGAGATTCATGAACTCTATCCATCGTGTTAACTGGAGGTGAATTTAAAACCACCTTTGCAGGAGATAACACTATCACGTGAGTTAGCCACATCAATCATTTTCCATAATATACGTTAATTTGACCAGCAAGAGCAACGATAACCTAATCGACGCTCTCATCAAGTCCATCACCTCCATATTTGCATTCCACATGTCCAAATAACCATTTTCTGCTGCATTATTAACACTTTTTTTAGTTGTAAAAAATATTGACCTGGAAGCGGTTCAACCAAGATTTTTTGGGCCGGAACCGGTTGACCCGGCCGGGTCGAACTGGGTTTTTATCATATCAAACTGAGCTTATAATATCACGCATTATACCAACTTGTTATAAAAGATTGAAAATGATCAGTTGGTAGTTACTACTTCCTCCGTCCCAAAATTATTGTCCACTTTGAATTTTCAAAGTCAAACTAGTTCAACTTTGACCGTAAATATATTTTTTTTATTATATAATACTTGATAAAAAATTGTAGCATTGAAAAGTACACTTAAAACTCAATCCATTAATATATTTTGCATCAAATATTATATAACACCCACAAAAATATTTAAAGTTAAAGTTGAAGAAGAAAGACTAAAAAAATCAATACTGGACAATAAATTTGGGACGGAACAGTGTGGTTTGGGTTTAATACAATGGGCTTTTGATTTGTATTTGGACGGCCCAAAGATTGAATTTTGCTTCCTGGTGGGCCTAAGACTATTAAACTCATTACTCATTGTTAATACTTTGAGTTGTTACACACGTAAGTTAACACACACTAATCACAGCGTTGTTCTATCAGCTTAAAGTAATAACGCCGGAAATAATACCAAAGAAGATGTAGCGAAAGTGTTCAAAATCGTCATATAGATGCACATTTAAGTCAAAACCACTTGTCATTATCAAATAACTTTAACAAGAAAAACTATAAGGAAATTTGCAAAACTGTGACCCAAGGTGACACTTATTTTAAAATGGACTCAACTTTGTGACATATAACTAAAACTAGGAATTTTTATGTAAAATGACGTGATGGTACTCACTGCATACCCCAAACTGCAAGCGGTCTCATGTATACATGTGATCGAAAGTGCCCATATCCATTGTCCCTATCATAGTTGAAATAAGACATGTTATATAGTTTTGCTTCAATTGCGGTTTTTTGCTTTGCTGAATTTAAGTTGATACCCTTTGTCAGTTGCAGTATCGCCAAATTGTGAAGTCATTAATGCAATAGCTTGAAGTGCAGCAAGCCATAAACAACCACAATACGCACTAACACCATGGACTGTCCACGCGCCATATGTTTGAACGGGGACAAGGCTGTATTTAAAACGAAAGAGTTAAAACTTCATATAAAAAAATTCGGCACCTTTTTTGTAGACAAAATTTGCCCAGGATATTCTAAAATTAAGAAAATATATTACTAAAATTAATTTTGTAATTAATATATAAAAAATTTAAAGTTAGTATTAGGTTTTCGTCTAGGATGCATCTAATGGTTCCGCGCGGAACCACACAAAGCAACCCATACTTAAGCATGGTACCAATCCCAAAACCGTAAGCATGTAGACAGTGTGATATATAAATGATAACCATTATCTTTCTTCTGTCTATGTGGGATATGAATTGGCATGGGTTTCATGACAAAAACAATAAACTACCAACCTTTTCTCTTGACCGATGCTTGTGTTTTATTCTAATAATTACCATCCATATTCACTACAAAATTGAATGGTTATAACTTTTTTTACACAAACTGATGAAATCGCTATGAAAGTTGAGATCATATTCAACAGCAATGACAAGAAACGAGACAAAAAAAACCGAGTTCACGTTATTCTGAGATGTGGGATCGGACAATTGTAGCATATGCCATGTAACACAGATAAAGGGTTATACGAGATCACCACCCAAGTCAATTGGTTAAACAAGTAGCCGGCTGTGTTTGAATACAATATCTGAGCAAGTTGAGAATAATCTGAGCTATGTTAATTATGCTACTGCTTTGTGGAATGAGTTGCATGAACATTACTCTCAATTGGTTGGTAATAGAATCTATCAAGTTTCTAATGATATTGCAAATCTCAAACAAGGAAACACTACAATTGAGTTGTATTATCATATGCTTGTGTATGTAGATGTGATTGTGATAATGGCACAACAAATGGTGAAAGAGGCCAAAGGAAAAGGCTAGTGCAATTTTTGATGGGTTTGGATAAAAGTTACACTAACATAAGGGTCAAATCTTGGTTATTCAACCATTGCCATTGCTCTCTAAACTCAACTACTAAACGCACCTTTTTAGTTCTTTGATTAGGGTTATTTATATAGTTCAATTCATATGAATTTCATAATTTAGAGTGCTTGTACGTCGAAGGATCTTTATAAAAGGGAAAATTGTCTAAAAATACATTCAACTCGTCACTTTTTACTATTGTATGCATTGAACTTTTCTTTTTCTTATTGTGTACACAAACTTTGTTAGTCTTACTATTGTATACACAAACTTTGTTAATCTTACTATTGTATCAATACACAAACTTTGTTAATCTTACTATTGTATCAATAATTAGTGTGCTTAATCACTGCCACGTCATAAAACAGGCGTATTATTGATACAATAGTAAGATTAACAAAGTTTGTGTATACAATAGGAAAAAAAAAAGTTCAATGCATACAATACTAAAAAGTGGCAAATTGAATGTATTTTTAGATAATTTTTCCTTTATAAAATTATAACAAATAAGTTAACACTTCATATAAAAAAAATTGACACGTTTTTTGTAGACAAATGTTTTGTCGAGTATTTTCTAGGATTAAGAGAAAATTAATAAAAGTAGTTTTGTAGTTAAAATGAAAAAAATCAAGACTTCATATCGTATTTTCAAATCAGAAGAACAACTGTGTTCCAAATAGAACCACACCATGCAACCAATATGAAAGCATGACACTAACCTCAAAACAGGAGTGGGGTAGACAGGTGGATATATAAATGATAACCTTTTTCCTTCTTTTGTCTATGTGGGATGAGAGTTAGTATATGGCCTTCATGACCAAAACAATGAAATACCTACATTTTCTCTCGACTCATGATTGTGTTTTATTCTAGCAAGTACCATCCATAGAGTACTCTATCACCCACGCCAAAGTTCTGATTGAACCATTGCCAATGATGATGCTATATTCATATAATCACTTAAGTACTGCGACTAGTTAGTCCACTAAGGGTACCCAAGAGAACTAGATCAATTGAGTATGAGAATTGAGGCTTAGTATAATAGAATCTATTTTAAGATACTTGGAAATCTACCCTGTTCCTAAAGCTCTAATAACATAACTAGAATGTAACTCACATTAATGTGTGATTTTGAAACTCGCTAAGGTTGGTAGTACATTTTACGCAAACTTGTATTCTCATTCGTGTTGTAGAACGTGAGAGCAAGTCTATTGCAAAACTCTTAAAAGTTTTCTTTTGTTGCTAGAGTAAAACCAATGTCATTGTCATCCATAATGATGGGCTGATGGCTGGTTAGAGGTCTTTTGAACCAAATATATCATTTACCAAAAACCCAACATGAAACCGTTAGCATAAACAAAGGAGGTGTTTCTTTTCTACTTAATGAGTGAGTCCAAACTTTTATTTCCTCTTATTGGGAGGTTCACACAAACTTCTCTCTCAATTCAAAGACTAAAATAGATATATATTTTTTTCAAACCATTCAATTTAGTAAACAAGCCCTTAAGTATAGTTACATAAAACAAATTCTTAAACAACTCTGAATTGAACAACTGGATTTGCTTATGTTGGCAGCTCTCGACTCTTATCTTGAGTTTATCGCTGATTTTGGTTTACGGTTTTTAAACGGATTCAATTGCTTATATTGACGAATCGTGGGTTATCTCATGTTTTTCCATACTGATATCGAGGGACTCATATCCGTGTTGCGTCGGAGTATAAAGCATTGCATTTCATATCTAACATAACTGTTGGTGATTTTACATCACCAATATGATTTAAGTGTAATGGATTAACTTAGTTGACCAATGTGTAATCATGATAAATGTTCAACAAGTCGGGATTGTGCGGAGTGCACACTTGTATGACGTTATTATGATTATCGCCCCGAATCACGGGGTCAGTGCCCCCGGTAGCGGGGTTCCAGGGGCGGCAGCCCCTGGTAGCAGGGTCCAAGGGGCAGCGCCCCTGGCTGGGGTCGATTTTTTCATAACATCAAAACATATTCTCTGTTAAAAAATCTGAGTTTTATCCGATTAAAGATTTCGATAGAACCATCGAAATACTTCGATCTGAAAGTGTTTACACGACTCTCAGATTACTGTGATCCACAAATTTCTAACAAAGATCGAAGTAACTGTGATCATGACGAACGGAGGAGAATCTGTGAAAGATATGACAAGCAAGTTTGATAAGTTGCCAAAGTTTGAAGGGCAGGATTTCCGTCGCTGGCAAAAGAAGATGCACTTTCTTCTTACCACCCTGAAAGTTGTGTATGTTCTGAGTACACCCACTCCAGAAAGGAACGACAATGAAACTTTGGAACAGACTAGGAAGAGGATGAAGTGGGAGAACGACGACTACATATGCAGTGGTCGCATTCTAAACGGTATGTCTGATTCCCTCTTTGATGCCTATCAAAACGCTGAATCTGCAAAAGCACTATGGGAGTCCCTAGAATCCAAATACATGGCAGAAGATGCTTCTGCAATGAAGTTTCTTGTGGGTAATTTTATGAATTACAAAATGGTTGATACCAGGCCTGTCATGGAACAATTTCATGAGATGTTAAGGATTCTGGGCAGATTACCCAACACAATTTGTTGATGGATGAAGCCATCTCGGTTGCAGTTATCATTGATAAACTGCCCCTTCCTGGAAAGAATTCAAACATGGTTTGAAACATAAAAAGTAAGATTTAAATTTGGTTCAACTCGGTAGTCATCTACGAATTGAGGAAGGATTAAGAAATCAGGAACTTGATAATAATCCTAAAGGAAAGAACCAAATTGGATCATCTTCTGTTAACATGGTTGAAGGTGATGGAGCCAAACATTCAAACAACAATAAGAATAAACGAAAGTTCAAAAGTGGCGATGATAAATTTGCCAACAAGAAGGCTGCTGTTACTTGTTGGAAATGTAACAAGCCTGGTCATATGAAGAAGGATTGTCGCTCTCGTAAGGGCAATAAAGGCGCTGGTGCAAGTGGGTCTAAGGATCCTGAAAAGCAACAAGGTTATAATTCTGATTCTATACAGAATTTAGATAATGTTTTACATTATGTTTCTATTATTTCTGATGCATTTTATGTTCAGGATGATGACGTTGCTTGGTGGGTTGATTCGGGTGCAACAAGTCATGTTTGCAAGGATCTTTGTTGGTTTCAAGTTTGTAAATCGATTGAAGATGGATCATTTGTAAAGATGGGAAACGTTGCAACTGAACCAATCAAAGGAATAGGGCGTATTTTATTGACTTTCACTTCTGGAAAAACTTTATGTTTAGATAATGTATTGTATGTACCCGGGATTCGAAAGAATCTTGTTTCTGAAATTGTGTTGAATAAGTGTGGCTACAAACAAGTGTTGGAAAGTGACAAGTATATCTTGTCAAGACATGGTTCATTTGTTGGATTTGGTTATGTATGTAATGGAATGATTAGATTAAATTTGAATTATCCTTTGTTTAATGCTTCTGCTTGTATGATTACTTCTAGTAATAGCAATACTTTAAGTAAATCTGAATTATGGCATGTTAGACTAGGACATGTTCATTACAAGAGAATGAAAGATATGTCTAAAATGAGTTTAATACCTGCTTTTGACATGACAAATGAAAATTGTAAGACTTGTATGTTAACAAAGATCACTAGACAACCTTTTAAGGGTGTGAATCGGGAAAGCAAAGTATTAGATCTCATACATAGTGATTTATGTGATTTCCATGCCAATCCTTCACTAGGACATAATAAGTACGTAATTACTTTTATTGATGATGCTTCTAGATATTGTTATGTCTATCTAATGCATGCTAAACATGAAGCTCTTGATAAATTTAAAATTTATAAACAAGAAGTAGAACTTCAAAAACAGGATTTGATAAAAGTATTACGTACTGATAGAGGTGGTGAGTATTATGATCCAGTTTATTTCCAATCAACCGGAATAATACATCAAACCACGGCTCCTTACACACCACAACAAAATGGGGTGGCTGAAAGGAAGAATAGGACTTTAAAGGAAATGGTGAATTCCATGTTATCCTATTCTGGACTCAGTGAAGGATTTTGGGGTGAGGCTATGTTGACAGCATGTTATATTTTGAATAGAACTCCAAATAAAAACAGTAAACAAACGCCTTATGAAATTTGGACCAAGAAGGTACCAAATTTGACTTATTTAAGGGTTTGGGGCTGTAGAGCGGTGGTAAGGTTAACTGAGCCTAAAATGAAAAATCTTGGTGAAAAAGGTATAGATTGCATCTTCATTGGGTATGCTGAGCATTCCAAGTGTTATAGGTTTTATGTTATAGAACCTAATGATTATGTGTCGGTGAACTCTATAATAGAGTTAAGAGACGCTATATTTGATGAAGAGCGGTTCACGTCTATACCTAGACCAAGAGGTATGGTTCAGTCATCTTCAAGTAAAACAGTTGAAGATGAGATTGAAGTACATGATCCATCTATTCCTAGAAAAGGCACTAGAACAAGAAAAGCTAAGTCTTTTGGTTCTGATTTTCAACTTTATTTAGTTGAAGGAACAAGAGATAAGACTTTATCTCAACGTGAATATTGTTTCATTATTGAGGAGGATCCAAAGACCTTGAATGAAGCAATGGCTTCTAGGGATGTTGCCTTTTGGAAAGAAGCAATTCAAAGTGAGATTGATTCCATCATGCATAATGATACTTGGGAATTAACTGATTTACCTCATGGATGCAAGGCATTAGGGTGTAAATGGATCCTTAAAAGGAAAATGAAAGTGGATGGAAGCATAGATAAATATAAAGCCAGATTGGTTATCCAAGGCTTTAGACAAAAGGAGGGAATTGACTTCTTTGATACTTATGCTCCTGTTGCTAGGATTTCCACTATTACATTGTTGTTAGCTCTTGCTGCTATACATGATATAGTTATTCACCAAATGGATGTGAAAACTGCATTCTTAAATGGGGATTTGGATGAGGAAATTTACATGAAACAACCTCAAGGGTTTGTGATGCCTGGACATGAAAGCAAGGTATGTAAATTGAAGAAATCATTGTATGGTCTGAAACAAGCACCAAAACAATGGCATCAAAAGTTTGATGTGTGGTCTTGTCTAATGGTTTTTCTTTAAACCAAGCAGACAAGTGTGTATATAGCAAATTTGATGCTTCTGGTAAAGGAGTGATAATTTGCTTATATGTGGATGACATGTTGATTTTTGGTACTGACCAAGATCAAGTTGATAAGACAAAGGAATTCTTGTCATCTAATTTTGATATGAAAGATCTAGGGGAGGCAGAGGTGATTCTTGGTATTAGAATCAAACGAGGAAACAATGGTATCTCTATTTCTCAATCTCATTATATTAAGATACTGACAAAGTTTAACTTTGATAATTGTTCTCCTGTTTATACTCCTGTAGATCCTACTGTGAAGTTTCGACCTAATACAGGAGCTCCAGTGAAACAATTACAATACTCTAAAGCTATTGGAAGTCTTATGTATGCCATGATTAGCACTAGACCATATATAGCTTTTGTTGTAGGAAAGCTTAGTAGGTACACTAGCAATCCTAGTGCTCTACATTGGCAAGCTCTGGGTCGAATATTTCAGTATTTGAAAGGAACCATGAATTATGGTTTGACATATAGTGGTTATCCTTCCGTTATAGAAGGTTATTCTGATGCCAGTTGGATTAATAATACGGAGGATCACTCGTCTACGAGTGGTTGGGTATTCCTTCTTGGGGGAGGTGCTATTTGTTGGGCTTCAAAGAAACAGACTTGTATTACAAGCTCAACCATGGAGTCTGAATTTATTGCTTTAGCTGCAGCTGGTAATGAAGCTGAGTGGCTGAGGAATTTGGTTTATGAAATTCCTTTGTGGCCTAAACCGATATCTACCATTTCTATCAGATGTGATAGTGATGCTACCTTGGCTAAGGCTTATAGTCAAGTGTACAATGGCAAGTCTAGACACTTAGGTGTTAGACATAGTATGATTCGTGAGCTTATCATGAATGGTGTGATATCTGTGGAGTTTGTAAAAACTCAACTGAATTTAGCTGACAATTTAACCAAAGGGTTAGCAAGAGATCTCGTACACAAGGCGGCTATTGGGATGGGTTTAAAGTCCACCTAATTAAATCCTTGTATCAAGATACCCAATTCCCATCTAACGTAATGTTAAATGCTGAATTCAATGAGGAAAGATTGATATCTTTGGATTGGAACACATAATTACATCATCCCACGGTATGTGTTCAGTACTGCAAGATAAAGGAGGTTGAAATTATATTTCTTAATGGTTTTTTTGACAAATTGCATGTGTAGGTGCAAGAATAAAAAAACCACCTATATAAGCATGAAGTTTAGCTGCTTCAAGAAGCTTGGGACTTGGCTTTGATATGCTTCTTGAAGGATAGGACACAAGCCAGTAAAAAATAGTGTCAAGTAGAACATGTGAATGTGTAAACTGTTGTGTATATTATCTTTATGTATTTACTATGAATAGAAAGAGTTCAATCCTTTAGTGACACTCTGATATTCGAATATTTGAAATGCTAATGTACTAATGTGAAATTCAATCGTCGCGACATTTCATTTATGCATCAGTTTGTTGTTTGTTATGAGTTTGTTTTAAGTTAATCAAGATTACACTTAAATGGGGGAGGAATGTTGGTGATTTTACATCACCAATATGATTTAAGTGTAAAGGATTGACTTAGTTGACCAATATGTAATCATGATAAATGTTCAATAAGTCGGGATTGTGCGGAGTGCACACTTGTATGACGTTATTGTGATTATCACCCCGAATCACGGGGGCAGCGCCCCCGGTAGCTGGGTTCCAGGGGCGGCAGCCCCTGGTAGCAGGGTCCAAGGGGCAGCGCCCCTGGCTGGGGTCGAGGGAGTTACAACCAAGTTTAGTTTTTGGTCATATGTTGATTCTGTCTTCTGGTTCGGTTTCTTCATAACATCAAAACATATGCTCTGTTCAAAAATCTGAGTTTTATCCGATTAAAGATTTCGATAGAACCATCGAAATACTTCGATCTGAAAGTGTTTACACGACTCTCTGATTACTGCGATCCACAAATTTCTAACAATAACGAGCACAAAAAACTATGTGAGATAGTTTAGTAGAAACACTTACCTGGTAATAGGTGTTTTGTCAACCAAACAACCAATGTTTCTTAAACTTAAATCAAGTTTGGCTTAATATCTTCGTGAATGGTCATTGTAAACAACTTTTATTACAAAACCACACATCAAGAAAATAAATGTATTTTTTTTGGGTAAAGGGATTATACCCGGTAAATATATTAATAAAAACGTTGAGAACACAAGAGAGTGGTAATGAGCCACTCTAAAGGAAAAAACTACGAGCTTTGAACATGCTCAACACAACACGACAACCACCTATTAGAAGACTTAACACAGCAAATACATCAATTAAGCAAATCTTCTAACCAAACGCCTAACCAATTTCAAAGAGATCAATCAGCAGCTATGTTCCATGTGATTTTGAGTTTAGCAACTCTTGCATTCCTCTTGAACTTGATAGACGCAAGCTTAAATCTCACAATGTTGAGAATAACATTCGCCAACTGTTCCACATTCCAAGCTCCGCTAGAATGCAACCTATTGTTTCTTTCTTGCCAAATGTAGTAGGAAGAAGTTGCAACAACCAAACGCCCCACAATACTAGTCACATTGTTCTTCGAGGCAATAGGTAGAATCCAGTCCATAATGTCACTCCACATTGGCGAGATACAAGGGACGTCCGCCTTTTGCACAAGACAACTCCAAACCTGAGATGAATAGTTACAAGCAAAGAACAAGTGATCATGAGTGTCTTGTTGCACCTTACAAAGTGGACACCGAAGAGCACTTAAATCCACATCTTCCCCGACGTCACATGGTCTTAGCCGATCTTGTGTTTTGAGTCTACGTCTCATGACTAACCACAAGTGCGCAGCATGGCGTGGAATACAATATCTAGACCATACTATATATGACCATTGAACTTCATTCCCTCTATCACGAATAGTTTTCCAAACCGAGCTAACAGAGAATTAATAAAACAGCCCATCTATACCTCTCCATCTCAACAAATCCAACTGATCATTAATGATAGGAACGTTTACATTACATAAAGTGGGATATCAGAGTACCAGTTATCAGGCCAAGACTATGTGTTATTCAAGATCACATCTGCCACTTTTGCATGAATAGAAATTCGAGCATTGTGAATAGCACGAGTAGATACTAAAGAGATTAAAGGACATTGTGTATCCCATGTATCGTACCACAAAGAAGCTTCATGACCATTACCTATAATAAACCAAATATGTGGCCGAATAATGTTACGAATTTGCAGCAACTTTCGCCATCCCCAGCTTACTTTCGCCATCCCCGAGTAAATGTATTATATAACGGTGATCGTGGTGCGTAAATGAAAATTATTATAACGTTGTTCATTGTTACTAGCAGCTATAAGTACCGTGCACGCACGGGATTTACATATAATTCAAATTTATTTTAAAATTTTAGTTTAGTATATTGACATATAAGAATTAACCTGTGAAAATTGTGATATAAGTATAACTAATACGTTTTCTAGGATCTTTTATTATGTATTAATATCTATTATAATAATATATTGTAAAAAAATTTGTTGGTTGAATATTTAACTTTGTTTAACTGACACACATGTTGAGGTTGAGGTTGATATTATTGTTTAAATTTAATTATTCCTATCGTGTTGTACAAAATGTGCGAGTTTATTAGCACATAATCAGCATGAATATGAGATATATCATTATGCCATCCATGGGACACCTTTCGTAGTGAGGGAAGTCCTCTTTATGAAGTTAAAATATACTCTGTAAAGTTTTTTAGAAATATTTTTCTGGATATCCATATATAAACTTTAAATAAGAATTTCATAAGTCGTTGTTATAAGTAAAATAGCGTACATTTATTTTCATATCAATGTAATCCGTGCTTACATTTGATATTCATATTCCTGTTAACAATAGTTTAGCCGTATTTAATATTAAAGTCCGTGTACACATAAATTAAACTTTTCAAATAAAATAACATTGAGTCCTTATTTATCGTATATAGTAAAAACAATATTTTAGTGTATGAAAGTTTAAAATGAACCTTCTTAAGCTTCATCCACTGATCCGGGATTACATTTGGTCTTCTATTGGTGATGGCTCTAAAGTTTCATAAGTCACTATCAAGGGCAGTTTGGACAACATCTAATTCCGCACGAAGACGAGATACTTGCTCATGTAAATTTCCTTTATCACGTAGAAGTTTTCTTACTGGCTTCTTTAGAGCTTTAAGCTTTCTTACCAACCGGTACATGTTACAGCCCACAACATCCAGGTTCCATGCAGATGACACTACATCTTTGAAATAAGTATTATGAACCAGAAGATTAGAGAATTTAAACGGTTTAGGTCTAAATTTCGAAATCTTTGGGATCCTTAAGATAGCCGGAGAGTGATCCGATATTCGGTATGGTTGAAATATAGCATTAGCACCAACAAACTTATCATTAAAGTCCAAGTTCGCCATAATTCTATCGATCTTCCTTAAAATCCCATGATCCCCTTTCGGCTTTTGATTCCACGTAAAATGTAAACCCGACTTATTCACATCCGAAACCTCAATTTCTTCCACACACTCTTTAAATTCCCGCATAGAGATATCAATAATTGATGTTCCAACTGCCTTATCTTCTAAATTAAGAGCCGAGTTAAAATCACCCATTAAACACCATGGTGCGCCTCGAACAAAAGCCTTATGAGTGCTTAAATTCTGCCACAATACTCGTCTATGTGTATAGCGGTTATGGGCATACACGAAGGAGCAAAACAACATCTTTTTATCAGCTTTAAACACTAATTGGGTATGCATGACTTGGTCTGATTGAGAAATGATCATAATATCCACATCATCCGGATTCCAACCCAAGATAATACGTGATACGTGGGAATCGCACCAGGCTTTACCTCTCAAGGGATCTTGAGAAGCTTACAACCCCCACCAGACAGTGTACCTGATCGTTGTAGTATAGTATAGTGACAAGTACCGGGGGATTGATCGTTCAGCAAGGAATAGTGTCGCTAGTATTAGAAAACCTAAATACTAGTTCTAAAGATGAGGGATGATTATTTTTGTATTTTTATATTTTTTAGAAAGCAAGTAAAAATCTCGGGTTTGAAGGATTTGGGCGGAATTAGTTGCTAGTCAACTAACCCAATACTAAAGATGCAATCCAAAATATAATACTAAAAATGAAATTAAACTAAATTATACTAAGGTTGTGAGCAATAAGTGGAGAAAATTTGTTTACTTAGATTTCACTACTCCCTAGATATCTTTTACATGTTAATTACTTGTTATAGTTGCGTGGATGACGGATTGTATTCCTTAATACCATTCATGGGGTGGCGCACTTAATTCCCCAATCCTATGAGTGCCTACTTCACTCCTATGTCGAGCCGATAAGAAGCTCCTAACATGGGATCATTAGAATTTACTCATGCATTAAATACAACCAATAAAACCTAGTGCACGTCAGTTCATGTTTCCTAAGACGTTCAAGCATGTTACCATTAGGAGATCTGCCAGTTTTCTTAAGCCTAACATCGAATTCATTCATCTAATACAACTATAAACAAGTAATCAACACATAATTAACATATAGGTTTCATTAGATCCAAGAAAACACAAGAAAGATCTAGCCTAGCATGGTGGAATCAAGACAAGAATAAGATATAGACAACCAACACATAAACATATTGATTGAATTAAAAGAGTACTTATCTCAATTACACATGAAAGGGATCAAGGGCTAAGAACCCTTGAAAAACCTGTAAAATTCGTACCAAGTTCGTACTTAGGGTTTCTCCAAAACTTCTCTCTTTTTAATGTGAAAATTAGAAAACTATATATAGGAAAAAGGGTTTGACGGCGTCAAGAACAAAATTCTGACGCCGTCACCTCGCCGCCAAAATACTCCTCGGATTGCCTTGATCTACTTTTGATGCCGTCATGGCCTAGGCCGTCACGCATTTTACTCTTGACGCCCTTCCTTGTGACGCCTTCATGATTGCACTGGGCCGTCATGGTTTTTACTCTTGACGCCGTCAAAAATTCCTTCTTGACGCCGTCACCTACTGTTCCCAGCAAGGAAAATTAAGACTTTGGCGTTTTCTTCACTTTTATGCTCCAAAAACGTCCGAATTGCTTCCTTTTCCAGATTTCTCTCTCAAAATACCTAAAATCACAAAAGGAACGATTTAGGGCAATATTTGATCAAATAAATTCAATTCCGCGCTTAAATGACCCCCTAAAAGTGGTTCATTTTTCGCCTCATCAATACGAGAACCTTTATTACACAGATTCCCATTCGACGTCCAATTCCACTTCCAGAAAACTCGAGAACATAGCTTATCTAACCGAGAAGAAGCTACGTGAGACTCTAATATAGCACAAATAGATAAATGATTCTCCATAATGACTTGCCGAACCTCACTTTGTTTAGGGGTTTGGTTCATTCCCCTTATATTCCAAGAAGCGATTCTATACATTAAAAACATCACATACAGGAGTGTTTGCCCCCTTTGGATTTGGTGCCATGTAATTAGCCGTTTCGTCATAAACATTTTCCACCTCATCACTCTCACTTCCATTTCCACCAACCGATTTATCTCCATACTTCTCTTGATCTAAGTTCAAGCTTCCACCAACCTGATCAAAACCATTATCTGAGTTCTTCAAAGCATCATCTGCATCTTCGCTATCACTAGCCTGACTTCCATTCAAATTTACACCACAATCTTTGTTACCTGCCATAGTATCCTCCATAGGCTGATCAAAAACATTATCAGAGTTACATAACACATCAAAGGAATTCCTTAACTGGACCAGGTTCACTTGTTGAGATGTGGGATCTTTATTAGAGCTCGAAACCTGCTGTGACGAAGACGCCTCATTTTGAGTATCGCTTGGAGGTTTCACTTTTGGCCGATAATAATAAGAAGTTTTAGGCTTATTAAGCCTAATACCATCAATAGGTTTTGAAACTTTTTTCCCTTTATTACTCTTACCTCCTTTCCGAGTTGCTTCAACAAACCCCTCATCATTAGCCACATTTGAACTATCAACCTTCACCATCTTAGGACACTGCTCATTCGAATGACCAAATAAATTACAAGTGTCGTCACACCTTGGGGGCTGCCATTCCTACTCAACATTTATTGTTTCTTTCATAAACCCTGATCCATCAAGTAGTGGAATAGCCACAACTAATGAGTCCACAAGAGCACGTTCAGAAGTGATCTCAATAAGAGCTCTAGCATAATTGTTCTGACCCCATGATTCAAGACACATTGCACTAGTGTATGCATCAAGCTTAATGGGCCGACCAATCTTTGTTGCCACCAGACTACGGCCATCTTCCATGAACGCCACCATAGGAACATTATGAAATTTTACCCAAACATGCACACTTGTGAGATCTTCCTTTGTCATATTAGTAGTAGGTGTCCAAACATTCAAGATGATAGGTACCTTTTGAATAAGCCATGGACCATTCTCTAATACTTGTTCCATACCCCTCCTCGATGAGAACTTAAAGAAAAATAAACCGCTCGAGTTCAACATAACCCGAGTAAGACCATATTCACCCATGTGTTCTTCACATAATTTTCCACAATAGGAAAAGCCAGACGTTTCCCAATAAAATATCCATACGCAAACCTATTGCATACTTCTTCAACTGATGCCATATATAGGTAACGTAAAATCAGCAACATCTACCACATCATTGTTAAGAGGGCGAAAATTTACCTTCCTTTTAGGTTGATCATCATTAAGAACCGTAGTATACGAAATCGGCTTCGTTTGCACATCCTCCTCTGTATTTGACAGCTTGTTTTTAAGCCTATTGAGGAAGGAATTGATATCCTCCTTTCCCTTACCCTCCTCCATCAAATAATACTTACAGACCCCCACGATTAAGAAAATATAAAACCTAAACGATTAGAAGCTAGAAAATGGGTTTTGTTTCAAGTGACATTTTATCAAACAGTTGGTATGCCACATAAAATTGAGGGATTTGTGGGTTTTTGAAATTTTATATGATTCGATGTTTGGGAGATGATGAAATTAGTGTTTGGAGATGAGATTAATGTAAAGAAATGGAAGTCCGGTTAGTGGTAGATGAAAGGGAGACATTAGTTTTTTAAATGGAAGGTTTACTGAATGAATTTGGATGACTTCCGCTTGGTTCAAAGTGGGGAAAGGGAAAGGGAAAGGGTAAGGGTAAGGGAATGCAAAGGAATGAGTGAGGTGGGTAATCAATACCTTACCCCCCCAATTTACTCTATAATGGTTGATTACCCAGTACGGGGTAATCAATCTCTTACCTCTAACTAACCAAGCACAAGTATTTGAGGGAGGTGGGCCCAAATCAATACCTTACCCATTTCCCACCCCCTCTTAACCCCCCACCAAGCACCCCTGAGATAATTTGGTTATGATTTTACCTGTAATAGGTTTGAAGCTTGGGAGAAAAAGTCAAAGTGGTTGACTATGGAAATGTGTTTTGTTTCTACATTAGTGTTTTTGTTTCTTTTGTTGCATCTTTTATCATGTCAAATCAAGCAACTTCTACTTTCAATTCTGGGCGACTTGTATTGTTAGAACCAAGACTTTGCAAGCAAATGTAAGATTAATAGGTTGGATCAAGGCTGTCAAACTCGCGAGTTTACACGTAAGATCATACGATCTTACGTGCACACCAGTCAAAATCGTGTAGGATCGTGGTAGGATCGCATATGAGGTAGGATCGTAAGTAAGATCGTAGAATCGCACGTAAGATCGTAGGATCGACACGCGATCCGAGTTCACCTTTTTTTTTTTTTTTTTTTTTTTTTTCTTCTTTTTTTAATCTTTTAAGTCCATCCCATTTGCTTAGGCAAAAAAAAAAAAAAAAACAAACAAACGTTTTGAATGTATATGAATGGATTAAGTTTTGAATGGATTAAGTTTTGAATGGATATATGAATGGATTAAGTTTTGAATATATTACTTGATGCAAAATATATGAATGGATTAAGTTTTGAATGTATTTTTCATTGGTATAATTTTTATCAACTATTATATAACACAAATAAAAATATATAAGGTCAAATTTGCCAAATAAAGACTTAAAAAGTCACACATTAAGTGTCTACTATGACTTTTTCAAGTCTTTTTTCTTCAACTTTGACTTCAAAATTTTTTGTTCGTGTTATATAGTACTTGATGCAAGATATATGAATGGATTAAGTTTTTAGTTGTGTTTTCATTTGTATAATTCATATACAGGAACTGCATAATGATTATGTTCTAGAAGGTTCCTATACTGGCAATGGTTTTATTTTCTTAGTTAACTGTGGGGGTGGGGGGGGGGGGTTAGATGGAAAGTTCGTGTAAGGAGAGTCTCACAATTTAAGTGTGTTGTTGAGGGAGCAAGGTGGAATGATTTTGTCATTCACAACATCTCATGTTCTGCTGTTGAGTACATACATTTTGTTGAACAAGGTGAGGATGTGTTTTATGTAACTTGCTATGGTGAGGATGGGGTGGAGTTTCACAATTATGAACCCGAGAGTGCCCCATTTTGGAGATGTTTAGTGCCTGTGACAGACACATCTCTACTTATGCAGTCGTTGGAGGAAGACTTTCTGAGATATCTGGATGGACCAACCCCTACTAATTCGGTCGTGGTTTCCACTAACACGACTGACTACAATGTTAGGGTGGCCAGTGATCATCTCTATGGTCGATACGTCCACTCCTTCTTCTATGGCGGTGGTTGGTTGACCATCGTTCGAGACTTGAATATGAAGGCTGGTTAGTGGATGGTTTTTACTCAGATTGACCCGGGCCTGGAATTTAATGTGATGTTGTTTGAACCCGATGGAGGGGCCATCACAACTATGGAGACATACAACACCAATATTTCCATGAATGCCTTGTGTCACCAACCACATGACTATGGTATTTTTTCCTTTATTAGCTTTAACTACATCAAGTATATGATATCTTTGTAACATTTTGATTATCTATAACTTACTCATTTTGTATTATTAAATTCAGATTTTGAAGCCGGACGGATGAACTGGATGTGCAAATGGTCGTTTCACACTGTCCACGACCAAGAAGATAGGGCATTCTACCGACCACTGACTGCATGCTTCTGGAGAGATGGGCGACTAGTAAGTGTCTTGAAAACTTTGATAATTTGTCAAATTGTTATGCTACAATTTCAATGAGATTACAAACTAAACAACTATCAATCTATAGCAGTTGTAACTTTGTACATTTTGTAACAGACTATACCATCAAAAATTGTGCACAAGTACAACTTGTATGGGTACTCTGTCGTTGTTGTGAAGCACCAAATGATACAGAAAGTGTTCCAAGTACGTGAGAGAACAGTGGTGGTACCTGGTCGAGGGAAGGTGAGGAGGAAGGTGTTTATTGTTTCATGCTCTGGTTTCAGGGAGTTGAGACAGGAAGCCGACTTTGGTGCAGCTGCAAGGGTCCGCTTCTTTTTAACAGATGACACAAACAGGTCCCAAAGAGTCTTAAGGTTTGATGTGTGTTGATGGTTTGATGGTTGTTGATGGTTTTATGTTTGTTGATGGGTGAAACAGTGTTTGAAAGTTTTTGTAAGTTGGATAAACTTTTTTGTAAGTATCTGATGTATAATAAACCAAATGGGTTTGTCACTAGACAATGGTATGTAATTAGCTAATGTAGGATGAACCATATGGGTTTATCCGTAGACAATGTTATGTAGTAAACTATGTAGGTTGACATTATTGTACGAAAACGGCTTATACGGCCTTATAACTAGTTAATTGGGGATTTAAACCCTTAAGTGTAAATGTTACCAATCCACCCCTGCACTCTCATATCTAGCAGTACAAACCCACCTGCAGTAACGTTTTCTTAGCAGCAGAAACTTTTGATTTTTTTTTAACAGAGCTGAAACTTTTGACTAACATAATACAAAATATATCTCAAGTTCTTGTTAATGAACACAACAATCAAAATACTGTAACAATTAAGTGTAAATGTTACCAATCCACCCCTGCACTCTCATATCTAGTAGTACAAACCCACCTGCAGTAACGTTTTCTTAGCAGTAGAAACTTTTGATTTTGATTTTTTTTTTGAACAGAGCAGAAACTTTTGATTAACATAATACAAAATATAACCCAAGTTCTTGTTAATGAACACAACAATCAAAATATTGTAACAATTAATGAAAAAATTTAGCAATGACAAAGTACGGGAATTTAAATTAAACATATTCCATTAAAACTTGAAATGAAAAATTACAAAATACTGGTAACAAAAGGTACACATTCTAAAAATCTACTAATCTAAAAGGATTACAACATATTTATTCATAAAGTCAAATAAAGTAGTACAAAAGGATTACAAGGTTTATTCAAATTACTTCCTAACTCAACTAATACATTTTCTTTTTACCCTTCCCTTTTGAACAAACTTTGGGCATTTTTGGTTCCCATGGTTTTATACCCTTGTATTCAAAAGTCTTAGCATTGGGCAGACCTAGCACCTGAACCCTCTCATCAAAAAGCTCTTTAGCAGTCTTTTTTGGAGTTTTAACCTTCCTAGCATCTTCATTTTTGTGCCTGATCCAGAATATCCCTTTGGAAAGTAGTCTGCCCATGTATTTGGAGGACCTTCAGAACTGCTTGATATGTGAAATGAACTTGAGTCACTTGAGTCACTGCTGTCAATTTTAATGATTTCTGCAAAAAAATAAAAAAATATATTAAAATTAAAAAAATATAGTGTAAATGAAATAAAAGTTAATGTTGCAATTCAGGGTGTGTTTGAAACAACCTTTGTTCTTGGAACTCCAATGGCCACATTACTTGGTGGATGGTTGGTTTTAGATCATAAAAAAGAATGGAATGCAATAAACCAACATACTTAACCCTTCTAAGTTTCCGCTACTGCTCCTTTTGTCGTTTCAACTCCCTTTGAGCAAAGGACTGCACCGGCCGCATTGCTAGATTGTTGAAAAAACAAAAGGAACAGTATGGGAACTAAGAATGGAAAGGTATGTTGAAATTCCAGGCTCAAAGTAATACAAACAATCTACAAATGTTGAGTAAAGAATAGAGTATAAGTAACATCACTCGTCTTGAAATGCGATAATGAATTGGTATGTCATGAACAGTACGCACTATATCATTATCACATTGAAGACGTCTCAATGATCAGGCCAGATCTATCTAACGTTGCAGAAAGGTTCCGTTGCTTTATTTTTTTGACACCGTCTAATAACCACACAAACGGTAGCAGACGTTTTCCAAATTAAGCAATGGAACCATCTACAACGCTAGATAGATCTGCCCTAATCATTGAGCTTTAAGTTATTAGAAAACAGATTTTTACTATCATTTATATTGCTCCCTTAGATGTGACGAACATACATATTAATTAAGTAGATTCTACGACATTAGAGTGCTAATTGTGCATGAATTAAATCATATAAAATTTATATTAACAATGCAATGAACTACCATCCTTTCTACCCTAAACAACAACAACATATTATTCAGCCTTGAATCTCTAACCTACCAACATGCTGGAAGACGAAGACGCTAAATTCAAGCATCGAACCTACAAATTATACTTGATAATTGTTTCTGTTTTTGACAAAGAGAAAAGATTAATCAATAATGGATGAACAACACCAAAACAAGTTTATGTTCATACTTGAAAGTGGTGTCTGTTCACCCATCATTGATACTTCTTCCATCTTTGATACTTGGGTGTTTTAGCCTAAATATTCGCACACACATCCGCCACTTTTCATCCTTATTCTCTCAAAACAAATGCAACATAATTTTTATACCAGATAGTCAACCTAAGCCTAAGATAAAATAAGCTAATCCAAGCAAACCTTAATATCTCTTTTGCTCTAATTATTCGTAAAAACAACACAACATGTTCTTCCTTATTCTATCAATACAAATGCAACGCAATTCTTATAACAGATAATCAACCTAAGCCTAAGAATAAATAGCTCTAATGGGGTATTTGGATTATATTAATTAATTTGTGATCTTATCAGCTTTTTGAGATTTGGGATCAAAACCCTAGATCCAAGTGAGTTGTAACTGTGAGTGTGAGAGAGAAAGAGATAATTATGTTGAAGTGTTCGAAGTGTGTTTGATAAGATTGTATATATTATAAGTTTAAAAGTGAAGTGTGATTGATACTCTTGGTAGGGGTAATTTATTTATATTATATACCGCTCGGTTCGGTTAACCACGGATATCTAAAAGTAAAAACCAAAACCAAATGCTTGGTTTGTCGGTTTCTCGGGTTATTTGAACCAAGGTTTTCAAGATCGGGATCCTACCCAGGTCCGTTTTCGTCTTTGCAAGATCGTGATCGTAAGATCGGATCATGATCTTAAGATCCTACTATAATGTCATTTTCTTAATAGTTTTGTAATATTATACAAATTTACAAATTATTATATATCATAAACACAAAATTATTATATATCATAGTTTTGTAATATCATTTTCTTAGATCCTATGGTCAAGATCGAGATCCTATAAGATCTTAAGCTTTCAAAGATCCTATGTAAGATCCGGATCGTTTTTGCTTTGTAGTATCGTAAAATCGTAAGATCCTAATATCAGGATCGGGATCTTGACAACCATGATTTAAACACCCCTAATGCTAATTGGTAGGGGGTTAATTATAGGGGGTGAAGAATGGGAAAGGTAATGAAAAAAATATGCTTTGGTAAAGCATAATGTAATGACCCATTACCCAATAGTGTGTTACCCATTGTCGATCACCAGGAATGTATTGGTCGATAACATGACACTATAAGCCACTTTTAAAATTTCGAATTTAGCAAAACTAAATAAGTTGTAGCTTATTTCGTTTAAAGGTTAAAATATCATAACGGTTTAAACCGTTTTCGTTCATTTTTTTTTTGTTTTCTTGATTTTGACCGTTTTTGTACATCTGGGACCGTTTTTGTCCATTGTCTGACATTTTCTTTAAAAAAAACGTATGAAGGCGTACAAAATGTACGAACGAACAAAACTTAGCAAAACAAAGAAAAAGGATAAGGATGTGTGAAAACGAAAAAGTCGTACAAAAATGTACGAGAACGTAGTAAACGTTTCATAACGTTTTAATACGGAGGAAAACGTTCATAAAAGCTTGAATTGTATTTGAAGTTATTAAAGGCGGTCATGCATATGGGTTGCACCGGCTTGGTAGGTGTTTAGTTTGAAGGTTATATGAATTGTATTTGAAGTTATTAAAGGTGGTCATGCATTTGGGTTGCACCGGCTTGGTAAAAGTATACCGTTTGTCACAAACACTAAGAAGCAAGTATTCAGGGACCTCTCGATCATGTTATCCAGGCTAGAGAAAGTTTGAACTCGGCTTGAGCTTGACTCGAAAATCTCGATTTATTTTGTTTTCTTACACAAATTAAAATTGTAATATAACCTAAGAATTGAAAACTCAACAATAACTCGAGTCGAACTTATATAAGGTTAAGCTCAACTCATTAAACATTTCGAGTTCATTTGATATATATAGGCTAGAGCTTGAGCTCAAAGCTCGATAAGAATTAGCTCGAACTAACACTAGTTGGCTTGAGCTCGGCTCATTTATGCCATTAAGAAAAAAATTAAAGTTTAGCTCGAGCTTGGCTCATAATATATCTATTTTGAGCTCGTTAATAAGCTTTTTATCGAGCATAAGTTCACCTATAATACAAATGCATAACATTTTATACATGTTTAATATGTAAAATATCATAGTGTCATTTAGGCTCGTGAGCCAAATCAAGTTTTTTATGTAAAACTCATGCTCGAGCCCGATTGATAGATGAGCTGCAACTTAGGCTCGAGCTCGAGCTCGTTTAAGCTCGGCTCATTCAAGCTTTTACTAATATGATCCTGAGTTTTTCACGATCGGCTCGGCTCATTTCCGCTTCTAATATAAACAAAGATTAAGGTATTTCATGTGTTATAAAACTAGTTGGTTTATAAATAAAATATATAAATTAAATTAGATTTCCCACTCACATTTTCAGTTGTCCCGCTCTAAGTTTTCTTAAAAAATCAAATTATCCCCTCCATCCAACATTTTTAAAACCAAACAAAATAAACCACCATCATAATCCCCAAATCAATTCCCCATTAGATTTCCCTCTCACATATTCAGTTGTCCAGCTCTAAGTTTTCTCCAAAAATCAAATTATCCCTCCATACATCAATTTGAAAACCGAACAAAATAAACCACCATCATAATCCCCAAATCAATTCCCCCCCCCCCCACAACAAAACCAATTATCCCCCAAATCAGTTATTCGACAAAAAACCACACACCTTTAATCAATTATTACACATATTGCCGGTTTACAAACCTACAACACGAGGAAAAAATACTAGTCTTGAATCTAATTATTATTTTTTTATCATCAAAGATCATACATAAAGATGATTAAATACACCTCACAAAATACCGGATCTGGGATAAACCAAACACACGCCACAAAGGTTTGAGTTTTATTGGTAAGATTATCTTTTGATTTTGTTCCTTTTTTGGGGTTTTTTATCTCGTTGATTTTGGGGGTTTTAATTAACTGTTATGTTTTCTTGAAATTAGGGTTCAATTTGTTTCATCCTTTAAGAAAGAATAATTAATGGAATGCGCTATGATACGTGGGAATCGCACCAGACTTTACCTCTCGAGGGATCTCGAGAAGCTTACAACCCCCACCTGGCAGTGTACCTGATCGTTGTAGTATAGTATAGTGACAAGTACCGGGGGATTGATCGTTCAGCTTAGGAATAGTGTCGCTAGGATTAGAAAGCCTCCTAAATTAAGTCTACGGGTGAAGGATGATTCTTTTTGTATTTTTATATTTTATTAAAACAAGTAAAATCTCGGGTTTTGGAAGAGTGGGCGGAATTAGTTGCTAGTCAACTAACCCAATAACTAAAGATGCAATCAAAATAAAATAAAAGAAATGAAAATAAACCTAATTACTAGTGTGGTGTAAACAATAAGGGGGAAGTAGTGTTTACTTAGGTTTCATTACTCCCTAGATATCTTTTACAGATTGATAGTTTGTTACAATTGCATGAATGACATGTTATATTCCTTAACACTAGTCGTAGGGCCATGTATAATATTCCCTAACTCTATAGGATCCTACTTCACTCCATGTCGATCCTGTTAAAAGCTCCTAACATGGGATCATTAGAATTCTCCTATGCATTAAATATAACGAAAAATCATAGTACACCTTTGATCATGTTTCTTAAGACGTTCAAGCATGTTACCAATAGGAAGTCTGCCAGTTTTCTTAAGCCTAACATCGAATACAATCATCCGTAACAACTATAATCAAACAATCAACCCATAATCAACATCTAGGTTTCACTACATCTAAGCAAACACAAAAGTAATCTAGCCGAGCATGTTAAATTGAAGACAAGTGTAAGATATATTCAAGCAACACACAGACACATTGATTGAATTGAAAGAGTACTTATCTCAAATTGACATGAAGGATTCAAAGGGTTAAAACCCTTGAAAAAGCTCATAAAATTCGGACTAGGGTTTCTCTCAAGTTACTCCCTAAAAGTTACACACTAATGAATGAAAATTGCAAAACTATATATAGATTTTCCAGGATGACGGCGTCAAGAAGAAATTTTTGACGCCGTCAACTCGCCACCGATAGTGAAATCGGATTGCCTAGATCCACTTTTGATGCTGTCATGTGTAAATATACTCTAGGCCGTCACTAGCATTTAGACCATGACGGCCTATGGTGACGTCGTCATGTCCTTAGTACAAATCTGTTCTGGACCGTCACGGATTTTAGCCACTTCCACATCTTATATTACTCTTGACGCCGTCATTAAGAAATTCTTGACGCCGTCAGGTACTGTTCCCATCAAGGAATTTGAGACTTTGCCGTTTTCTTCACTTTTATGCTCCAAAAACGTCCAAAATACTTCCTTTTTCAAAATTCACTCCAAAAGTACCTAAAATGACAAAAGGAACGATTTAGGGTAATATTTGATCAAATAAATTCGAATCCGGGCTTAAAAGACCCCTTAAAAGTGGTTCATTTTTCGCCTCATCACGCTACCTGAAGCTCGGGGTATATGCTAACTCGGCGGATTGATACCAGTGGTGCTCGAAGTGAAACAATCATTATTATTAATGGAATGCGCTACCTAAAGATACAACATATTAATTTTTGGTTAGTTATTTTATTCGTTAAAGAAAAGTATATAGTAATACTGTGAATACCTTTGGGCAGGTCAAGACAGATGGCGGTCTAAATGCTTCAATTCGGCTTCCTTTGTGGCAAAAGCCAATCCTCTAAATCGTGCTCCCCATAAATGAAAGAGTGAACTTCACCATGCACTTTGCAATATGTTGTCAAACATTTTAGCACCACTTGAAGATGGTGGAAAGGGTAACTGGCCTCCACCTGGTGTACACCCCGCACTTAACTTATTGTATGAATCATATAGCAGTAAGTAAATGACCGTATCTTTTTATAATATAGAGTTTGCACTGCTTCTTTGCATAACCTTACTTGGTTCTCCTCGTATATTGAAATTATAACGTTTCCTTCTTGTTTCACCATGTTAGGTTGCTTATGCTTTGGTGACTTTGCTTCTCTGTCTTGGTGATCCTAGCGTATTTCTCAATAACTTTGGTCCTCATATGGAGCAACTGTACAAGCATCTTCGGGTAACATTAATTAGTTTAACTCATTGTCTAGAGATACATTTGAACAACACTATTTACAACCTTGTTTTGACCTTTTTATATCATTGTGCTTCTTTGGCAGCTCATGACATTGGCCATTATGTTCCAAAAGCAAAAGCTGCAATTGAGTCCATATTGAGGTCATGCAATCGAGCTTATAGTCAGGCTATCTTCACGTCTTCAACAGCCCACATATGGTCTACTTTATCTGGCAGTGGGGAGATGATGTTCGAGTACTTGGCCGTCCCTGTTGTGAAAGGGAAATATAGTGAGCTGGAGAAGTTTGCTGGTGGGCTTTATACTACTAGTGTAGAGGTATCTGTATGTGTTATAGATTGACCTATAAATGTATTATAGATTGACCTATAAATGTAATCCATGCTTTAGGAAGTCGAGAAGGATGTGAAAGCTAAGACAAAAGGGGAGGTCGGAGCTGCAAAGACACTTTGTTCTCCATTTGACCAGCTTGAACTGCATGAAGGTATTTTTTAATTAGAGGGCTTTTCTAATTCTCTTTGCGATACCTGTTAAATTCATACAGATTAATAACACTAAACTGTCTGCTCGTTTTGTTCTACAACTGCAGCAAAATTGGTATTTGAAAGCAGACGACACATTAGACCGCTTTTCCGTCGGCTCTTGGTAAATCTATTCTTATCTCTTAAATGCAAGCACATGCACATACACATGCAAATCAAACACAGTCATCGATGGCAAGAAAGTATATTGTATGTGCTTCTAACTTTTGTCTTTTCTACTTAAAAGAGACAGAGAATAACCAGATGATGAGATTAGTACAAAAGTTAGTGCTGCTAGTGAAAGTTAGTACTGCTAGTATAAAGTATGGACTGCTCAGAGATTAAGAGTGCTCGACATTAATACTGCTAATGTATTAGTTACAACTGCTAGTTATAAGTTAGTAGTGTTGTTTCATATAGTTAGTATTGCTTGTATAGTATGATATGTATTAGTTGTTTATGAAAAAGATTATAGATACTTAGGAAAGTATTGTAAGCCGACTAGGACTCCTTTGTATATAAAAGGAGGTCTTAGGGTATAGAGTTATATACGAATTTTATATTTACAATTTTATTGTATTTGAATTTGTTTTGAAATATATTTGAATTTGTTTTGATATATATTGATTTCTTAAATGTGACTAAAAGATGTATATAGTCACACTTATTATCAGTTTTGGTCACTATTTGCTTTATTCGTTGTGTGACTAAATGTTAGAGAAGGCCACACAAAAATAAAATTCACGTGGCCATTGGATGATCTATAGTCACACAAAATATACATTTCTTCACTTTAAACAGCATACGGCCACACTTATTAACACTTTTGGCCACTGTTTCCTAAATTGTATGTGACTATATACCCAAAACAAACATACTTTGTGTGACTAAATATTACAAAAGGCCACACAAACATAAAATTCACGTGGCTATTGGATGATCGATAGTCACATAAAATACACATTTATTTACTTTAAACAGCATATGGTCACACTTATTAACATTTTTGGCCACTGTTTGCTTAATGGTATGTAACTAAATACCCAAAACAAACATGGTTTGTGTGACTAAATATTACAAAAGGCCACACAAACATAAAATTCATGTGGCCATTGGATGATCAATAGTCACACAAAATAAACATTTCTTCACTTTAAACAGCATATGGTCACACTTATTAACACTTTTGGCTACTGTTTGCTTAATGGTATGTGACCAAATAACCAAAACAACCATGCTTTGTGTGACTAAATATTACAGAAGGCCACACAAACATAAAATTCACGTGGCCATTGGATGATCAATAGTCACACAAAATACACATTTCTTTACTTTAAACAGCAAATGGTCACATTTATTAACACTTTTGGCCACTTTGTGTTAAATTGTATGTGACTAACTCCAAAAAAACAACACCCATTGTGTGATTAAATCATTACAAACGTCACATTTATTGTATATTTATGTGGACACAGGACGGGAAATAGTCACACAAAATACACATTACTTGAATATATCATCTCAAATGTCACATATATTATATATTTATGTGGCCAAAGGTTGAAAAATAGCTACTCTCAAAAAACATTCGCGTGACTATAAAGTGTTTACGGTCGTTGATAATGACTAATCCAACAAAACTTGTGTCTAATTTGTCACACATATAGGTTTTGGTCACTCTTTTTTGAAGAAAATGGCCACGAACTCAACAATGTGACCATATGCCACCTACGGTGGCGGGACCTATGGTGACACACAACGAAAAAACGTGTGTGACTATATGCATATCGTCACACATTTTTGGCGTGACCACTACAACTTTTTGTACCAGTGATAGATAGATAAAAGATCACAAATTGGTTAAAAAGGGAAACTCAACTACTGACGAATGCACCATTTGAGTTCTTTGACAAGAATAATTTATATTGTTAAAACAAAAACAAAAAATGTTCTCATATGAATTTCATAATTAGAGTGCTTGTCGAAGAAGATTTTTAAAGTTATAACGAAAAAGTTAAGACTTTATATAAAAGAACTAGTTATAATACCCGCGCACGCGCAGGTTTTTTTAAAATTTTTTGAAATAATTATTTAAAAATTTTAATCCTATTGTTAATTGCATCTTATCTATATTTTTTGTATTTATCTTCTATTTGTGTTGTGGATAAATATAAAATAAATAATTTTTTTTTAAATATCTTATTTATATTTTTTGTATTTATCTTCTACATGTGTTATGGATAAATATAAAATATTACTTAATAAGAAAATAATCTTTTTTTTTTAATAAAATTATTACTAAATTAAGTATGAATTGATTTATTTGAAATGCAAAATTTCCAATAGAGGTTTTATTTTATTATATAAAATATTTTAACACTTTTTTTGTCGACAAATGTTTCTTCCAGTGTATTGTAAAATTAAGAGAAAATAAAGTATATTTGTATTTAAAATTAAAAAAATTAAGACTTTATATCAAATTTTTATTTATGTAGCTAGGTGATTCAGTTATAACCACCCTGCAACATAAATGAAAGCATGACGTTAAACCTAAAACAATAACATGTAGATAATTGGATATATAAATGAGAACCGTTTTCCTTCTTTTGTCTATATGGGATGAGAGTTAGCATGGCTTTCATGACTAAAAACAATGAAGTACATACCTTTTCTTTCGAGTCATGCTTGTGTTTTATTCTAATGAGTACCATCCATATGCACACTAGAGATCTGTTTTGGATTTACTTTGATTATTGATGCTAAGCTCCATGGTTTATTTTTGTGTTTCATGTAGTATCCTTCAAGCTTTTTTTTTATCTTTATTTTTTTCTTAGGTCCACTATACTTAATCACCTTGTTAATATTATGGACGCCTTTGTTTGTATTTGGTTTGTTTGGTTGGAACAAAATTGACTTAAAAAAAATAGATACAAATTTTCCATGGAGTACACTATCACCCACACCAAAGTTCATTCTTCCGAACAATATCAAATCAAGTAGTACGAAACTGTGAAATCACTACAAAACTTAGGAACATATTAAAATCATTGACAAGATTAAAAACAAGCGCACACTTTTAAGAGCAAAAAAGGGTTGTAACATAAACTTCGCCAAAAAGTACATGTCAAACAAAAAATTGAATGGTTATATTTAGGGGTGCTTGGTAATGGGGTTAAGGGGGTGGCGAATGGGTAAGGAATTCAAAAGGGCCCACCTCACTCAAATTAGATGCTTGGTTAGAGGTGTGCAAAGGTATTGATTACCCCGTAGTGGGTAATCAACATTATAAAGTAAATTGAGGGGTAAGGTATTGATTACCCACCTCACTCAATCCTTTGCATTCCCTTTTCCTTTTCCTTTACCTTTACCTTTTCCCACTTTGAACCAAGCGGACCCCACGCATTACTCGTTTCTATCAAATGCGCTTTTAGAATATAAACCACTTCGTCATCATGTAGATTCGGAGTGGAGATAGTTTTTGACCATTTCGTCATCATTTTTCCGTCTTTGTACGTATTCTTGGGGGTACGAACGTACTTGTTTTTTAAACGGCACTTCATTCAGTAATGAGAACCTAGCAAGTAGTTAACTATTTTTTTTGAACGGCGAGTTAGTAGTTAGTGATTTGAGCTCACAGTGACATCCAATTGGGCGGTATGTAAGTATCGAACCTTTCTCCTTAAGGGATAAACCTCACTCCTAGCAAGTAGTTAACTATTTGAAATGTGTATTATACTAAAGGTCCGTTTATAAGCGAGGTTGGATTAGAATTTGTGTTAGGTCATCATTTGTGTAAACACAAGTAATAGAATGATAGAAATAAGATAAATATAAGAGATGGTTGATTATGAGAATGAGAGAAAAGTAAAAGCAAGAGTTTCCTTAAGATATTCAAATAACCAACAAGTTTACAAGTGGCCTAAGCTCTCTATTTATAGGCAAGGAGCTAGAGCAACACTCCCTTTCTTTTCCTTCCTTCCAACGTGTGGGCTTAAGGCCCATGGACTAGTAGTCTTAAGCCTAGTAAACTTAACATATTACTTAAATAGAAGTAAATAATAACTGAGCAACCTAATGTTATTAAAAATGACCGAGACTTGACAAAATATTAAAACTACGTTCCCAACAATCTCCCCCTAAGGGTCGGTCATCACGGTTGCTTGACGTCTTCGTCTTGTTTTTTTTTTTTTTTTTTTTGAATTTCAATGCTTTAGGCGTCTTCAAAAAATCATCATTCATCGTTCTTTGTTCTTTGTTCTTTGTTCTTTGTTGATGTGATAGTGTTCATCTTATGAAGTTGTCTGCCATTCGTCACTTCTGCGTTTGTGGTGGTTGTCCGCTATTCCAACATGCTCATACATCTTTGAACTTTTGACATTCATATGCACGTAGTTCCCTTTCTTACACTTTGATCTTTAGTCTTTTTACATTGTAGATTCTTCTTTTTGGCGTAGAATCTTTCTTTAAACTTTGTGTTGCTTTGATCTTTGAGGGAGCTTTCAATGACTTCAAGATGTATGTATGAGCATGTGGAATCCGTCGCCATGGAGGTGATGTGTAGCTGAAGGTAAACAGTTAGTAATAAATCAACCGGTACTTACAGATAAGGAATTAAAGATCGTCAACAGCATAGTGTGAAGACTCCTTCTAACCCTTATCAAGGCCGTTCCCATATCAGATACTCCCGAGGGAGCTTACAAGACCTACTTAGTAGCTCAATGACTGGGTGAGTCGCTGGGAATCACTCCACGACTGTAGACCATTTTGGAACCACCGCGAACACTAAGCGTAACCCACAAGGAGTTACCGAAGTGACCTGCTGTCAGAGCTGTTTGATGTTGACCCTGGCAGGAGTTTCCGTTCAATCATTGAGAAATACTTATGTAAATTCTCTCATAAACGTTCTCGGCAGATTGCAAGGATCTACGAAGGATTCGATAATTTACCGCTGGTGTCCATTGATGTAGAACACCAGTTGTAGAAATACTAAGTGTTTCTAAGAGATCTTTGAAGTATCTCATGGCTCTAGACTCGATAAGTGCACACTTAGATTTCCTATGCGGAGACTGGGGAGAGGTCTCCTGCTTCAATACCAACCATCTCTAAGAGATAAGTTGATAGATTACACCGGTTCCCCGTGAGAATGAAACAAGCTCTTTTAAGAGAACTTGAGTGGCTTAGAAGGTTAAGTGCAGTGCGTCACTGGGTCCATGACGTCTTCATCTTCAATACCGGTGTCGCCTTAGCAACAACCAGTAGCATACGAATTGTACCCGGTGTCTGCCCTAAGTTTGAACAAATGGAGGGCTATTTCTTTTCACCCTTTTTGTTACTTTTCTTTTTAATTCTTCAAACTCTTCTTTCTCCTTCCATTCTTTTCTCCTTTTTTCATATCATACCTAAGGACTTCTAATTCTAACTATTGGTGATGTCCTTGGGTAGATCCCTCATGTTCTGGCGGATTATAGGACGGTTTTTCCTATCTTAGTCACCTTGTAACACAATGACTATCCTATAATTGCCATGAAACCTTTTCTTGAAAATCTCTCAAAGTGTTTGTGATTATCAAACATTTTGTTTTAACACTTTGAGAGTTTTGTGTTTTTATTTGAAGGGCTCCCCCTTCACATGTGCTTATGTGTAATAAATAAATTTGCACATGCAGGTGGAGCAAGCATTTTTTGAATTGATCCACTTTCAGTGAACAAGACCGATTCGAGACACGCTTACATCACTAGTTAGACTAGCTTGAAGTTATTACCCGGCCTGGTCTAGTTCACAGAAAGTTTCTCGAAACGGTACATTTCTACTTAGACAAATCCTTTCCGAGACACTCCTACGTGGCTAGTTAGAGAGTTCCATTGTCAGCTTTTAGGTGACAACTAGCTCTGGTAACTAACTTGATGTCATTACCCGTCGAGGGTAAGTCTTTTCGAGATTACTAACTTTTGTTTCATCAATTCTTGGGTCAATTCTGAGTCTAGCTCGCATGAGATTCAACTTTAAGCAACTTTGAACTTTCATATTTTACTCACTTTTCTTTTTCTCCCTCTCAAAAATAGCATATATGATGTTGTTTTTGATAAATTTTGATTAAAATATGCTTTTTGAGTCTTATGGGGAGATATCAACAAGAACTTTGTTTTTAAGAACGATGAGTTTTCAAGTGCTCCCCCTTAACAAGTGAATACTTATTGAGGTGAAATACTTGTCTTTTGAGCAGAATTATGAAAATCAAAAAATGTTTGATTAATTCTACTCAAAAGAAGCCTTCGCTCCTTATCTTAGGATTGAGGCACTGAAGCGTACCTCAGGGTCCTTTCATTACAAGTTCGGGTTGTACACTGTTATATGTGCACAAGCCATAATGAACTATAAAACAATCAATGAGATAATTGTGATTGAAATGTTAGTACCTGTGTTACCCAGCTTACGAATCATCAACAATTGGAGCATCAAAGTCTGTGAACTGAGGTTCTGGTCTTTGGAAGATTCTGACAAGGAATGAAGGTCTGACCCCAATGAAACTTTCCAATCGTCTGATCTGTTCCCGATGAAATAGCCTTTCTTCAATTTTCATGACAAAGTTGCGGACTTATCGTCTGGAGCTGGATTTCCATCTTGGAGATTCACCCTTAGATATCTTTCTCTTATCATCTTGCAACCTTTTGACTAAACCATCTCGAACGGTTTTGAGCGTGGAATCACAGAAGTTATGTAACTCATCGAGCCTCATGAAACTTAGTGTCTTCTTGTTGTTGAGGTAGGTGAAACCAAATGATGGTTTTTGGATGAGCGTGTATTGTGACATTTGTTCTATTCCTTGAATTGAGAGTTGAGGTTTAGTCAGATTGATCTTTTGTTGGTAACTTTCAACTCCAAGTTGAAGGTCTTCCACTCTTTCTTGAACTATTAGCCGTCTTATGTAAAGGAGTAGTGATGAAATGAAGTTGTATTGTGTTTGAGTTTTGAATCCACGCATTCTTCCTTGAACCTTTTCTAGATACATGTCTTCAATGTCATTTAGATAAAGGTCAGGAAAGTCTGCTTCTGAGAACTTGTACTTCTTTTCATCTTGTCTTTTGACGACAATCTCACTCATGAAAGTGTAGTTAAACCTTTTCGACTCCTGAATTTCCAAGATAGCAATGATTCTTGATTTATGCTTCACATTCTCTATTGACTTGATGTCTAATCTGTGAGTGTACCCGAGTCGACGACGTTCAGGCCAGTGCTGAATCCCAAGTAAAGCATCTCTGTCGTAGGCGACGATGGAGTTGCTAAATATCGGAGTTGACTCTTCAATTGCAGGAACATCATACCTTGCAGTTGGCACTGATATAGTCAATGATGAAGCATATCTTTGTTTAGAGTTCTCTTGAGTGAGTTGGAGGTTACGAAGATCTTTGTTGAAGAAGAAACGATAAGGTATCTTAGGTTTTTCTGGAAATCCTTGCAATGGTAATGGTTTGGTCCAATCGGTGAAGTATGGCTTGTCGGGTTTTCCTGAGTGGATGTCGAAATTCGCCTCTGGGTTTAGCCAGTCAAACTTGCCTGACATTGCACTAGCTATATTCTGCATGTGACATTCGAGTTCCATCTTCTTTCCAGATCTAGACTTGAGGAAATCAAGTGCATCCCGACTGATTCTTCTCAACTCAGCCTTTGTAAGTTTCTCAATCTGAAGTCCAGCCATTATACTCTGAGTGTATTGCAGTGTATTACCCGGGAGTGGTTCTTCATCTTCGAGAGGAGGTTGAGCCTTGAACAATTCAGTCAACCAGTCATCTTCTGGTGTGTCATCATTGTCGATCCATGAGTGACGTATTCTTTTCTTAGATTTCTTTGACTTAGAAGATATATCCTTGTTTTGAGCTTTAGAGGTTGATGATGGTCCAGGTCTAGAGTCGGGGATTGGAGATGCACGATTGTCTGTATCGGGTTGTCCCTGATAATCATCTACAGGGTGCATGAAAGGTTCTTCCTGGTCTGTCGGACCTAAACCAGAAGCTGAAGTATGTTGCTGAGTTCCAGGAGGTGTTGAATCTTTTTGTGGTTGTAGTGAAGATGATGGACCGGTTGCAGACTTTTGTTTCTTTCCTTTCGAGTTAGGGTCCGGATCTTCATCTTTCCTTGATCTTTTCAAAGATCCAGCAGCTTCTTTGCAAGACTCTTTAGACAAATTAGTTGCAATGGCATCGACAAGTGCAGTTTCTTCAGGTGTCAAAGTGGTTTTGTAGGCAACTTTTTCGTTGAGCTGAGCAAGCAAGTCTTCGACTGATGGTTCTGGAATGGTTGGAGTTGTTGTTGAAGCTTTTGCAGGTTGAAGAGTGAACGGTGTTGTTGACAGCATTTTTCTTACGACACTTCTAATCCTGTGCTCCAAGTTATCCTTAATCGGTTCTACAAGACTTGTCACTTGAGGAGTGACAATATCAACAAGATTCTCTGTAAGGTAATCGAAGATGAAAGTCTTGATTATTCCTTCCAAGTCTGCTTTCATGAACCTATCAATCTCCTGCTTTGCCTCCTGAAAATCTTCAACTTGTTTTGCAAGATTTGTAACCATGGTTGTGAGACTTTTCACTTGCTCCTGAAGATCAATTGGATTTGCGGGTTCATTGATTGATTATTGTTTTGAAGCAGTTTCAGATGGTGGAGGAGATGAATGTTCTGGTGATGATTCTGAAGAAGATTCATTGTGCGAGCTTGAAGAAGAAGCTGGAGGAGTAGGATCCTTAGGAGGTGTGCCTTTGGGAAGAGGAGGTTTCTCTGGAGGTGTTTTCTTTGAAGATGATGAGAGATGTAAAAGAGAGTGTGAAGGTGATTGAAGAAATATGTTAGTGTCGAATTGTTGTTCTTGTTCATTCTCTTCTTTATCTTCACCTTCTTTTCTTCTAAGTTCCTCTTCTTGTGTAAGATTTTCGGGAGTGATGAATTGATAAAGTTCCTGATCAGTGGTGATGTTCTCTTCCTCTGCAACTTTCTCCTCAAATGTTGGAGCTTCCTTCATAATAGTATTTCCTTCTTCATCTTTCTTTGTCACTGGAATGAATAACCGGTTCTGAAGTAGAAGACACAATGGGTGGAACAATACTACTAGAGGAGACTTCATGTTCTGGTTGATTGACAGGTAGTGGTGAAGGTTGAGGATGAAGTCTGCTGAGGAGTGATACATCCCGTTGATCTTTGAGAAATTCCTTCTCTTGGGCCCTTGTATCGACAACAATACTTTTCAACTTTCTCTTGTCGACCAATTGTTCAGCAATTGGTTCGTCTTCTTCATCATCATTGACCCCAACATTCGATTCAGTGATGGTAATCCCTCGTCTTTTCCTTTCATCCATTTCAAGAGTTTCCAGGCTTTGTTGTTGTGCAAATGCTACGTGGGAATCGCACCAGGTCTTACCTCTCAAGGGATCTCGAGAAGCTTACAACCCCCACCAGGCAGTGTACCTGATCGTTGTAGTATAGTATAGTGACAAGTACCGGGGGATTGATCGTTCAACTCAGGAATAGTGTCGCTAGGATTATAAAGCCTCCTAAACTAGGTCTAGAGGTGAAGGATGATTCTTTTTGTATTTTTATATTTTATAAAAGAAAGTAAAATCTCGGGTTTTGGAAGAGTGGGCGAAATTAGTTGCTAGCCAACTAACCCAATTAACTAAGATGCAATCAAAATTAAATAACAGAAATGAAAATAAATCTAATTATACTAATGTGGTGTAAACAATGATGAGGAAAGTTGTGTTTACTTAGGTTTCAGTACTCTGTAGATATCTTTTACAGGTTGATAGCTTGTTACAATTGCATGGATGATGGGTCATATTCCTTAATACTAGTCGTAGGGTCGTGTACAATAATTCCTAACTCTATAGGATCCTACTTCACTCCTATGTCGAGCCGTTAGAAGCTCCTAACATGGGATCATTAGAATTCTCCTACGCATTAAATACAACCAAAAATCGTAGTACACCTCCGATCATGTTTCTTAAGACGTTCAAGCAAGTTACCAATGGAAGTCTACCAGTTTTCTTAACCCTAACATCGAATACAATCATCCATAACAACTATAAACAAACAATCAACCCATAATTAACATCTAGGTTTCACTACATCTAAGCAAACACAAGAGAAATCTAGCCTAGCATGTTAAATAGAAGACAAGCGTAAGATATATTCAAACAACACATAGACATATTGAATGAATTGAAAGAGTACTTATCTCTAATTAAACATGAAAGATTCAAAGGGTTGGAACCCTTGAAAAAGCTGGAAAATTCGACGTAGGGTTTTTCCCTCAAAGTTGCACACTAATGAATGAAATTTGGAAAACTATATATAGATTTTACAGGGTGACGACGTCACGTGTAAAGTTGTGACGTCGTCAACTCGCCGCCATAATAGAAATCGTATTACCTAGATCTGATTTTGACACCGTCATGTGTAGAATTCTTCTGGGCCATCATGTATAAATGGACTCTGACGGCCTTGGTGACGCCGTCAGGTCCTATGCCTGAAAATACTCTGGACCGTCACGTGTATTTTCCACTTCCACCTCTTTTGTAACTCTTGACGCCGTCATATAGAGAGTTGTGACGCCGTCTGATGAGGCGAAAAATGAACCACTTTTAAGGGGTCTTTTAAGCCCGGATTCGAATTTATTTGATCAAATATTGCCCTAAATCGTTCCTTTTGTCATTTTAGGTACTTTTGGAGTGAATTCTGGAAAAGGAAGCATTTTGGACGTTTTTGGAGCATAAAAGTGAAGAAAACGGCAAAGTCTTAATTTTCCTTGCTAGGAACAGTACCTGACGGCGTCACAAGATTCTACATGACGACGTCAAGAGTAATACAAGAGGTGGAAGTGGCTAAAGTCCATGACGATCCAGAGTAGAATTACACTAAGGACATGACGACGTCACCATAGGCCGTCATGGTCCATTTACTAGTGACGGCCTAGAAGATTTTACACATGACGGCGTCACAAGTGGATCTAGGCAATCCGATTTCATTATGCGTGGCGAGTTGACGGCGTCAGTAATTCCTTCTTGACTCCGTCACCTTGGAAAATCTATATATAGTTTTGCAATTTTCATTCATTAGTGTGTAACAAATAGAGAGTAACTTTGGAGAAACCTAGTCTGAATTATTCAGTATTTTCAAGGGTTTTCAACCCCTTGGATCCTTCATGTCAATTTGAGATAAGTACTCTTTCAATTCAATCAATATGTCTATGTGTTGCTTGAATATATCTTACACTTGTCTTCAATTTAACATGCTTGGCTAGATTACTCTTGTGTTTGCTTAGATGTAGTGAAACCTAGATGTTAATTATGGGTTGATTGTTTGTTTATAGTTGTTACGGATGCTTGTATTCGATGTTAGGCTTAAGAAAACTGGCAGACTTCCATTGGTAACATGCTTGAACGTCTTAAGAAACATGATCAAAGGTGTACTATGATTTTTGGTTATATTTAATGCATAGGAGAATTCTAATGATCCCATGTTAGGAGCTTTTAACAGGATCGACATGGAGTGAAGTAGGATCCTATAGCGTTAGGGAATATTGTACACGGCCCTACGACTAGTATTAAGGAATATAATCCGTCATCCACGCAATTGTAACAAACTATCAACCTGTAAAAGATATCTAGGGAGTAATGAAACCTAAGTAAACACAACTCTCCCCATTATTGTCTACACCACATCAGTAATTAGTTTCATTTTCATTTCTTTTATTTTATTTTGATTGCATCTTTAGTTATTTGGGTTAGTTGATTAACAACTAATTCCGTCACTCTTCCAAAACCCTAGATTTTATTTGCTTTTATAAAATATAAAATACAAAAATAATCATCCATCACCCCTAGACTTAATTTAGGAGGCTTTCTAATCCTAGCGACACTATTCCTAAGCTGAACGATCAATCCCCCGGTACTTGTCACTATACTATACTACAACGATCAGGTACACTGCCTGGTGGGGTTGTAAGCTTCTCGAGATCCCTCGAGAGGTAAAGCCTGGTGCGATTCCCACGTATCACCGTCAGGTACTGTTCCCAGCAAGGAAAATTAAGACTTTGCCGTTTTCTTCACTTTTATGCTCAAAAACGTCCAAAATGCTTCCTTGTTCAGATTTCTCTCCAAAAGTACCTAAAATGACAAAAGGAACGATTTAGGGCAATAATTGATCGAATAATCTCGAATTCGGGCTTAAATAACTCCTTAAAAGTGGTTCACTTTTCGCCTCATCAAATACCCTTACACATGAGATTTGCTTGTCCTCAAGAAAAAGCGCTTTTATTCTAATCAAAATACAATTTAGAGGTCATTTAACACTAATATAAAAGTAATTACAACAAATAATCGTTCCACTAAAGACCAAAGACAAGCACGGAGGTCATACACTAGCACATCACAAATAGTGTTTAGATACTCACATCTCTCGGGTGTAATAAAGTATATATCACAATATGGAAATGGAAAACATCTCTCACTACCTATCATAGCAAATTTGATTACCATAGGCTTGGGAAAGGATCAAACCTCCACAACTTGGCGTAAGAACCTAGGATAAACTATCAAAGAGGTCTTTTAAAGGGTTATAACGTTAGGTGTAGGGATATGGAATACACGGTTTTGTTGGATAAAGGCAATATTTACTGGTGGCGAGTTAATCATCTTGGTTAATTACATGTACAATATGGTGTTGCTAAGCCAAGACTCGACTCGACTTAAGCTAATAAATTAAAAATAACAAAAACTTAAAATAAACATAGAATGAAACGGGATGCTAGTCCGTATGTTTTTTTCTCTTTTCTTTTTTCTATATATTTTTTTCTTTTTCTTTATTTTTTTTTTATTATTTTTTTTTTAATTTTTTTTTTGTGCATACACTCTTACCCTACCATCCAAAATAATACATCATAGGGGATTTACGTCCCACTTACACTTGAACTTTTACATACTTTACAATAAACTAATCTAATGACTCGAATCAAGATAATCAAAACACTTGGGGTACTTTTTAAGATTAATGCACATATGGGGGTAATATATGATGTTCTTCCCCATTACTCCAAAACACAAGTACTTTACCCATGAGTCCCAATCGTCCCAAAACAATATGTACAAGATATGACTCGACTTAGCAACCATGTAATCAATTATATAATTAACTAAGGGTTTAAACAAATAACAATAATGCACTAAAGATGAGTGCATACAAGGAAGGCTAAGGCGATTTGGTTGCACATTTGGGTGGGTTGTAACAAATTCTTCCTTTAAGTAAGATGCTTAAAGTTAGAAACGAAAAGATAGGCTCGGAGGGGTAAACTAGGGGTTTCGTGTACTAAAAATGAGTACAAAGCTAAGGTGTGGGAAAAATTAATTGACTTTACTTGTCAAGTAATATGACTTAAATGGTCAAGTAATTATGATACGGGTTTAACACAAGGGTGATCCTAATGCCTCTTATCATGTAGTAAATCCTACTACACGAATGTAGTCTCACTAGCGGTCTCGGGATGCATAACTAACGCAAGTTCTAGAATCTAAATGCTACCGGTACACTAATAAGCACTAATAATAAATGTTTTTCCTATCAAATCTAAAGGCGAACCTCACATATTTGGGTGGAAAATTTTTCTGAATGGTACGGTTTTGTGCTAGTCATACAACTCCTATCCATGAGACGCTTACTAAGGCTAAAGTTTCACTCCTAAATGTTGTAAAAATTTTAAATTTGGCGCTAAAATTACACTAACAAGTATTTCTCTTAGTTTTATTACACACCTACCATCAAACAAACAAACTCAAGTGCAATTATATCCTATAAGGTATCATCATTTACCCTCCCCTTACAATTAAGATGAACATTGTCCCCAATGTTCAATTAAAGAATGCAAAAGTAAAACCGGTAAAAGAATGAAAACAAATACTCCCCTGATTCGTTCGGTGTGGATAGTGTGGTAACAAGGTTAGATCTTCCTCCAAGAAAATGAACATTCAAAGCTTCCCTTCTAGAAAAATAAATCATCTTCTTGTCATATATAACCTGTTAAACCTGAGAAAACAAACAAGGCAACCTCGCATAAAATCGGCGACAATCTATATATACTAAAAAAGTCCTAGAAAGCAATTTAAGATATAATGCTTGTGGAATGAATGTTTGCAGATTTCCTGGAGTTTATAAAACTAAAGAATTAACAAAAACTTCAAGACTCCGTTAGAAAAACAAAACTCGCAAAATTTCCAGAATTTTACACATGACGCCGTCAGGAGTTAACTCCTGACGCCGTTAGAAGTGACCTGCAGAAATCTTTATGTTAAGTTTTCGGAAATTTTTTGGAAAAACTTATGTCCTATTTCTGGAAAATCCTGCAAAACATCATCATGACTCGATACAAGCATTTGACTCAAACAATTACTAATACACATGTTCATTTAATATTGTTGTGGTTCATGCTCAATTTCGTTCTTATAAACAAATTTAGGTTTCCCTTACACTTAGCTTTTGCAAAATACCTTTATATGTAATTAAGACGAAGTTAAAAACAAAATAAATCATTTTCACAATATTCTTTGAAACATGAACCACAAACAATAAAAATAAAACATGCATACGGAAAAAAATAAAATCAAACAAACAAACAAATAAATAAATAAAGCTTGGGTTGCCTCCCAATAAGCGCTTGTTTTTGTTCGAGTCACGAGCCTGACTCTACCCTTATTTAATGGAAATAGGGGAGGTTTTCCCTACACTTAGGATTAAGTGCGGGTGGAAGTAACGATACACACCCTTAGGGTGGAAATATGCCACGTGAGGTGAAGGGGGCGAGTGAATGGCTTCCTTCATCCTAAAACTACCCGTATAATATTGGTTGATGGGTGGGTCGGTTCCTCTTTTATCTCATAGAAATATATCTAAGCATAGAAAGTTGTGTAAAGATTGAGGTTCGGCTTATCAACACTAGGAAGTTCCCTAGAACTAAGGGTAAGGTTATCACTATAAGTATTCAAACCTATATCCTCTAGTGGTGCTTGGTCCAAGGGTTCTAACTCCATTGGGATTCCTAAAGTTTCTTCAACTTCTTCCGGGTAAGTCACGGGCGGTGTGTATGCCTCAAATGATGGTAAGACTTGTGGGGTACTTAGTGGGCTTGGGTTTTCTACTATCTCTTCCATCTCATCAATATCACCTATGTGTTCATCTTGTATTATAGTAGTGCCAAACCATGACATGCAACTAGGTGGCTCAACTCTAACCTCATCTGTGTCATATGTTTTGGTGAAATCTATCCCGCTCATGCAACTAGGTAGTTCAACATTAACCATCTCATAATCTTGGTTTGATTCTAAGTTCATGCTCTTAGAAACTAGGTATTCTTGCTCATACAAATCTACCAATTCGTTATATTTATGGCCCATGGCTGCGGAGCTTTCCTCAAAATTCATCCAAAGGGTCTAACTAAAAGGAATTGATCCTGATAATGATCGTCTAATAGAAATCACACATGCATAAAATTCATCAAACCCATCTAACTTTACCCCCAGATCCTCTTGGATATTTCTAAGATCACGCAAAAATTCATTGGAATGATAGGAAGCAAATCTATTAGTGAAATATATTTGTTCCTCTATTGTCAGTGATCTAAATGGGATTTCATCCGCCATAGTGACAAGTGAAAATGGTTTTACAAACAAAGGGCACAAAGAAAAAGATAGACTACAAGAAAGCTAATAAAAAGAAAATAAAAATCTCACTTGATATGAATCTAATGAGTAGACCTAATTAAAAATAAATTCCAACCTTAGCAATAACTATTCCCAGGGCTGCGGCGCCAAAAACTTGATACGTGGGAATCGCACCAGGTTTTACCTCTCAAGGGATCTCGAGAAGCTTACAACCTCCACCAGGCAGTGTGCTTGATCGTTGTAGTATATTATAGTGACAAGTACCGGGGGATTGTTCGTTCAACTCAGGAATAGTGTCGCGATTAGAAAGCCTCCTAAACTAGGTCTAGAAGTGAGGGATGATTCTTTTTGTATATTTATATTTTATAAAAGCAAGTAAAATCTCGGGTTTTGGAAGAGTGGGCGGAATTAGTTGCTAGCCAACTAACCCTATTAACTAAGATGCAATCAAAATTAAATAACAGAAATGAAAATAAATCTAATTATACTAATGTGGTGTAAACAATGATGGGGAAAGTTGTGTTTACTTAGGTTTCATTACTCCCTAGATATCTTTTACAGGTTGATAGCTTGTTACAATAGCATGGATGACGGGTCATATTCCTTAATACTAGTCGTAGGGCCGTATACAATATTCCCTAACTCTATAGGATCCTACTTCACTCCTATGTCGAGCCGTTAGAAGCTCCTAACATGGGATCATTAGAATTCTCCTACACATTAAATACAACCAAAAATCGTAGTACACCTCCGATCATGTTTCTTAAGACGTTCAAACAAGTTACCAATGGAAGTCTACCAGTTTTCTTAAGCCTAACATCGAATACAATCATCCGTAACAACTATAAACAAACAATCAACCCATAAATAACATCTAGGTTTCACTACATCTAAGCAAACACAAGAGAAATCTAGCCTAGCATGTTAAATAGAAGACAAGCGTAAGATATATTCAAACAACACATAGACATATTGAATGAATTGAAAGAGTACTTATCTCTAATTAAACATGAAAGATTCAAAGGGTTGGAACCCTTGAAAAAGCTGGAAAATTCGACCTAGGGTTTTTCCCTCAAAGTTGCACACTAATGAATGAAATTTGGAAAACTATATATAGATTTTACAGGGTGACGGCGTCACGTGTAAAGTTTTGACGCCGTCAACTCGCTGCCATAATAGAAATCGTATTGCCTAGATCTGATTTTGACGCCGTCATGTGTAGAATTCTTCTGGGCCGTCATGTATAAATGGACTCTGACGGCCTTGGTGTCGCCGTCAGGTCCTATGCTTGAAAATACTCTGGACCGTCACGTGTATTTTGCACTTCCACCTCTTTTGTAACTCTTGACGCCGTCATGTAGAGAGTTGTGACGCCTTCAGGTACTGTTCCCAGCAAGGAAAATTAAGACTTTACCGTTTTCTTCACTTTTATGCTCCAAAAACGTCCAAAATGCTTCCTTTTCCAGATTTCTCTCCAAAAGTACCTAAAATGACAAAAGGAACGATTTAGGGCAATAATTGATCGAATAATCTCGAATTCGGGCTTAAATGACCCCTTAAAAGTGGTTCACTTTTCGCCTCATCAGCAAGATCCATTTCTGGAAATTCCTCTTCATTTACTCTTTCTCTTCGTTCAAAATCCTCTTCGTTCAAAATCCTCTTCATCAGTTTCGGTGTCGAATTCTAACTCACTTTTAGAAGATGGTGGTGTAGGTTCATCTTGAATGACGAGTTTAGGAGTGATTTTATTTCTTGGTTTAGTAGCGGGCTTAGGTTTAGGCGTAGGTTTGGGTTTAGTAGTTGATTTTGATTTTAGTGAACTTGTAGTGCTGCTCGTACTCCCTGTCTTTCCACCCCTTTTGCTACGTGTCTGTCTTTTCTCTTGAGGTGCTACAATCTCTCCTATGCGTCCCACCTTTCTTCCTTGATAAGCTTTTTCATAAAGTTCAAAGCTCTTTGTGTTTCTGATCTTGTCGTCAAGGAGATATTCTGGAATCCTTTTGCCTTGTTGTTTTGTGGAGGATATGGTCTTTTTGACAAAAGCAATTGTGAAGTCATCATGGTAGAGGTTTTTTGGTTCATTAGGGTCTTGCATTCTTTTGGTGAATTCTGGTTGATCTTTACATAAATGCTCTATGAGTAACTTGGTGAATCTCACAAACGGGATCATTATCTTTTCACGATCAGTTTGGATGTTGTAGACCATGTCGCTCATTATTGACCTTTCAAAGTCAATTGGTAGCATGCTGACCATTCCCCAAAAAACTTGCAAATGTTCAAGTTTTGGATGTTCATGACCGCTTTTTCTTCCTGATATTGAACGAACGACCAACATAAAGAAGGTTCTCCATGGCTGAGGCATATGTTTGGCATTGAATCTTGAATGCTTAATCAGAGGTAAGTCATCTTGAAAATCGTATCCTAGATCAATTAGATAATCTAGGATCTCTAATTCAGGCAATATTGGAACATATTCATTCTCAGGTCTGGGAAGGAGGAGAACTGTACGAAGGACATCCAGATCTACGGTATAGACTTGTCGGTCCAGAGTGACAGTGAAGGATTCATCATCCAAATTAACCTTTGCTGTAAGCCAGAACTGATGAAGGTAGAATGTTGGAACTGAAGTGGATTTGTCAATTAAATGCTTGCATGGATGAGTGATGTGTGGGAATTGCACCAGGCTTTACCTCTCGAGGGATCTCGAGAAGCTTACAACCCCCACCAGGCAGTGTACCTGATCGTTGTAGTATAGTATAGTGACAAGTACCGGGGGATTGATCGTTCAGCTAGGAATAGTGTCGTTAGGATTGAAATTAATCTAACTAGGTCTAAAGGTGAAGGGTGATTCTTTTTATATTTTTATATTTTATGAAAAGCAAGTAAAAATCTCGGGTATTGGGAGTGTGGGCGGAATTAGTTGCTAATCAACTAACCCAAAAGCTACTAATTAAACTAATTAACAAGAAAAGTAAACTAGGTTTCTACAAGATAAGTGAAGCATGTCTACCTATGATATGTTACTCCTTGCTAGCTATCCAATCCTACCTATTGAATTGTAACCTTGTTTTAATTGACGGGTTGTATTCCTTAATACCATTCATGGGGTGGCATACATAACTCCCCAATTCTATGAGCTCTTATCTCCTCCTACACCATGCCCAGCACAACTATAGGGATTGTAAACAGTGGCTCATGCATTAAATACAACCAATAAAGACCTAGTACGCCTCGGTTCATGTTTCCTAAGACGTTCAAGCATGTTACCATTTGGAGATCTGCCAGTTTTCTTAAGCCTAACATATAAATCATTCAATCAAAACAAGAATCAGTAGGAAACAAGGATTATAAACTAAACCAATTAGATCTATCGAAGTGTCACGCCCTAATTGATGAAGATAGACACAAACATCAACAAGGAATCAATAAGATCTAATCACTTATATACAAGTTTCACACAATCATAAGTAGACACAAGGTGAATTAACAAAACATAATCAAAGAAGGACAATCAACAAGAATAATGAAAGACATAGTTGAGATAGAATCATCAAACCAATACATGATGTTTATGGAGTGATTGAAACCCTCTAAGTTGCTGGAAAAACACCCACCTAAACCCAGGAATCGACCTTAGGGTTTAGGGCTTACAAAAACTGAAGTTATGAAGTTATATTTATAGGCATGTATTCTGTCGGCCCATCTTGACGGCGTCAGCCCGTACTCTTGACGCCATCACGACCATTTTTTCACCAAATTGTAGATCTCTTCGTCCTCTTCGCGTGAGCTTTTGAATCACCTAAATCCGAGTTCGTATGCAAAAGTTATGACCAAAACAATATCAGCTACTCCGCGCGCAAGTTTTGACAAGTTAACACGTGACGGCCTAGCTTGACGCCGTCATGAACTCTCGGATTTTAATTCTTGATGTTTGACGCCGTCAGGAATTAACTCTTGATGCCGTCAGGTACTGTTCTCAGCATGGAAAATAGAGACTTTGCCGTTTTCTTCACTTTTATGCTCCAAAAACGTCCAAAATGGCTTCTTTTCCAGAATTCACTCTCCAAGTACCTAAAATCACAAAAGGAACGATTTAGGGCAATATTTGATCAAATAAATTCAATTCCGGGCTTAAATGACCCCCTAAAAGTGGTTCATTTTTCGCCTTATCATATACCCTTACACTTGAGATTTGCTTGTCCTCAAGCAAATGCACTTTTATTCTACTCAAAAGACAAGTTAGGGGTCATTTAACACTAATATAAAAGTAATTACAACAAATAATCGTTCCACTAAAGACCAATAAACAAGCACGGAGGTCATACACAAGCACCTCACAAATAGTGTTTAGATACTCACATCTCTCGGGTGTAATAAAGTGTAAATTACAATATGGAAACGGAAGATATCTCTCACTACCTGTCATAGCAAAATAGATTACCATAGGCTTGGGAAAGGATCAAACCTCCACCACATGGCGTAAGCACCTAGGATAAACTATCAAAGAGGTCTTTCAAAGGGTTGTAACGTTAGGTATAGGGATATGGATTACACGGTTTTGTTGGGTAAAGGAAGTTTTTACTGGTGGCGAGCTAACAATCTTGGTTAATTACATGTACAATAGGCGTTGCTAAGCCAAGACTAGACTCGACTTAAGCTAATAAATAATAAAAAATAACAAAAATATAAAATGAACATAGAATGAAAAGGGATGGTAGTCCGTATGTTTTTTTTTTTTTTTTTTTTTTTTTTTTTTTTTTTTTTTTTTGCATACACTCTTACCCTACCATCCAAAATAATACATCATAGGGAATGGAAATTCCCCTTACACTTGAATCTTTACATACTTTACAATAAACTAATCTAATGACTCGAATTAAGAAAATCAAAACACTTGGAGCACTTTAAAGATTAACGTACATATGGGGGTAATATATGATGTTCTTCCCCATTAATCCATAAAATAAGTACTTACCCATGAGTCCCAATCGTCCCAAAACAATATGTACAAGGATATGACTCGACTTAGCAACCATGTAATCAATTAGAAAGTTAACTTAGGGTTTAACAAATAACAAAATGCACTAAAAATGAGCGCATACACGGAAGGCTAAGGCGATTTGGGTGTACATTTAAGTGGGGTGTAACAAATTCTTCCTTTAAGTAAAATGCTTAAAGTTAGAAATGAAAAGATAGGCTCGGAGGGGTGTACTAGGGGTTTCGTGTACTAAAAATGAGTACAACGCTAAGGGTGTGGGAAAAATTAGTTGACTTAATTAGCCAAGTAATATGACTTAAATGGTCAAGTAATTATGAAACGGGTTTAACACAAGGGTGATCCTAATGCCTCTTATCATGTAGTAAATCCTACCACACGAATGTAGTCTCACTAGCGGTCTCGGGATGCATCACTAACGCAAGTTCTAGAATCTAAATGCTACCGGTACACTCATAAGCACTAAAAGTAAATGCTTTTCCTATCAAATCTAAAGGCGAACCTCACATTTTTGGGTGGAAATTTTTTCTGAATATACGGTTATGTGCTAATCATACAATCTCCTATCCATGAGACGCTTGCTATGGCTAAAGTTTCACTCCTAAATGTTGTAAAAAATTTTAAATTTGGCGCTAAAATTACACTAACAAGTATTTCTCATAGTTTTATTACACATCTACTATCAAACAAAACTGTGGAAAACTAGAAGGGGGGGTTGAATAGTTTTGCGTCTTTTTCGTTTAATAAAAGTTTCCTTTCAAAGAGTTGATAGTAATTATAAAAACCTTTGAAGCCAAAGTATATATACAAACTAATCTACATATATCACATAGACACTACTTGTTTAAAGTGTTGAATAGAAATTATAGTTTCATATGTCTCACTTAAAAACAAGTTTGTACTAATGTAAATATATGTGTCTTAGTAGTTATATATATACTTGTGTTTTACTAATGTATAATTAATGTTTCAAATGGAAACTAGTTTGATCTTTATGTGAATTCAATATATGCACAACACACAATATAGACAATATATGAAAAGCTAGTAAGCAAGCAAGTAAAGAGTAAGAGATGGAAAGATCAAACCGAGAGACAAAGGATTTATAGTGGTTCGGCTACAAGGACACCTTCCTTGCTCTACTCCACTCCCCGAGCACCGAACTCGAGAGTTTTCTTCACTAAATCAATAACCTCCCTTATGGCGGAGAAAACCGTACACACCAAATGCTTACACCAATTTTCGACACAAAGCAAGATGTCGAGTTCTAATTGTAGCTAGAACCAATCTCACACCAAATATCACACCAAGTAATCTTCACACCTTTATCACACCTTCACACCTTCTTCAAGACTTCACATCACAAGTATCTTCACACCTTCAAGTCACTAATGTCTTGACACCTTCAAGCCACTAATGTCTTCACACCTTTAAGCCACTAATGTCTTGACACCTTCAAGTCACTAATGTCTTCACACCTTTAAGCCACTAATGTCTTGACACCTTCAAGTCAATAATGTCTTCACGCCTTCAAGCAACTAAAGTCTTCACAACTTCAATCTACTAATATCTTCAAGTCTTCTTCACTAGGAACCCTCAATATCTTCACAACAAGTTCCTATTGCTACAATCTCCTATCACCAAGACTATCTAACCCTTCTTCTCCACTTCAAGTTCCACTTTACACTTACACCAATTCTAGATTCTTCAACCAAATCTAGCTAACTAATTCATACACCTTATTCACCAATGAATGAAAGACTTACAAGAAAATATAAACAAGCAACTTAGATAGCAAGATGATACTAAGTTGTAATACTCCTAATAGAAGTATTCTTCTCTTTGCACTTTGAATGTTGAGGCTTGAATCACTTTGAAACAAAGATCAAAGTATATAAGATCAAAGGATTATTAGAGAAAGGAAATAGATGTTTAGATTTGAAAGTTTCTGATGCAAAAAGGTAAGGAAAATGTGCAAAATGATCCAGTATTTAAAGGGCCAGATTTTACTGTTCGGGAGCGTTGCCGGTCCCCTTAATTGTAGGCCTGTCCCCTTAATGATTAAGGGGGCCGCCTAGTAAAATTAAGGGGGCCGCCCTCCTGAACGTTTGAAAAGATTTTCTGGATAAGATTTGCCCTTTTTGGTTGGAAATTTGAAATCATATTTTTGTGGTTTAATAAAGCTATACCAAAAATGATTTACAAATATATATAAAATGTTAAAATCATTTTATATAATGTTATGTATTAATATAAAATTTCCTTTGATCTTATAATGCATTAATCACTTTCTTTATTCATACCTTAAGTGATTAGATGGTGAAAATGAGTATTTACTACTAAATACTTGTTTACGTCATAATCTTTGGTTTGATGAGTTTTCGTTTTGTGATTATCAAAACTTAGAGATATCAAAAGATATGAATAATGTTTTTAGTCAATTATTTATATCAACAATCTCCCCCTTTTTGATGATTACAAAACCTAAACTCATTAAATCCAAAAGTTAATTTTTAGACAAGTATTTAGTGAGTTTATATTCACTTCTCCCCCTTTTTGTAGAATCAAAAAGGTTTAAGCCGATAATTGAAAGGCTCCCCCTTGATGTATGCTCCCCCTCGTTTGAGGGCACCAAGGGTTCGAGCTATGGAACTCTTGCAAGAAAAATATTAGAGGCACAAGCAAACATATATATAGCATAAAGACGACTAATAGTAAGCATGGCAATGAAGAATTTAAAACACATATAAAAGCATTTATTAATTCAAGATGATTATGTCAACCACATAATCATTGTTACAAAAGCCATAATGATAGAATTCTAATACAAAGTAGAATATCCTATTGTGCCAACAAAGAGTGTCATCAAACGTTCTTGAATCCCAAAATGGTTGAGGTATTTTATTTGAAAAATGAGAAACATAAGCTTGTAAAATACTTAGTGGTTTAGTGGAGATAAGCTTTTGATTGCATGGATGTTGGTGAGTTTGGAGATGTGGAACTTGTAGGTGGTGGATTTGAAGTTGGGTTTGTTGGTTGATGTTGTTCAAGTGATGATGTTTGTTGAGATCTAGTAATAAGATACTCAATCCAAGTGAAGTGCTCATTCAAAGCAATGGTTTGTTGTTGAAGGAAGATGCAACAAGGGCAATTGTTAACATGCTTCTCAATTTGGTGGTTGTTATGTGGTGATGATGGTGAGCTTGATTGTGGTGGATCCAAATTGCGTTGAGCAAGATGTAATGCTAAAAGAGCACTAAGCTCATGGGCTTCTTTTAGCTCCTCAACGAACTTCAAGTGTTCGGAGGAAGGTGATGGTGGTGGAGCATGATAGTTGTCTTGGGTGAATGTTTGCACATGCAACATAGGAGAAGCATGTGAAATTGTAGGAAGTGGTGGTGGTATTCTAGGTGGTGGAGACATGGTTGAGCTTGGGTAATCATGAAAACATGATATGGGTGGAAGAGGTTCTTCCTGAGTGGATGGTGTTTTTGTTGAATGAGCAATATGTGAAGTATTGATTGAGATGTTGGGATTGTTGTTTTGGGATTGAGCATGCTCATCAAAAGAAGAAGCATTGATAATGGTATGAATGGAAGGTAGGTTGTGAGATGACTCATTAGAGTGAGTTTGAGTTTGAGTTGTAGGTTGACTTGGAACAACATCACTTGAGTTGTGACAAGAGTCAAGTTTCCTCCTCCAAACGGGTTTGACGGAGATTCTTGCGGTTCTTGAAACCTTGGGTTTATGGTTGTTGGAAGATGACATGTTTGAGGGTGATGGAATTTATGATGGGAAGAAGGTATTTATAGTGTATGAAAAATGTGGTTTAGGAAGGTAAATTTGAGGGATAGTGTGGGACAAAATATGTTTGTGAATTTTGGGAAGTATAGGTTGAAATGGGTCAAAAAGTGATAAAGAAAACAGTATCCTCGACCATCAGATGGTCGGTCCCCTTAATTAGGGGCCGGTCCCCTTAATCATTAAGGGGGCCGCCTTATATAATTAAGGGGGCCGCCCATCTGGAGAATTCCAGAATTCCAGAAATGGGTTTTTGGCAGAAAATTTTCAGAAAGGTTATGTTTTGGGGTTTGGATTCAAGCAAGTTCAATTCTTTGAAGCAATATAGGGCATACTATTCATGTATCTAGAGAATATAATAAAGATGAGTTAAGTAGGCAAATAATTTCCAATTTTCATGCAATCTACTTATTGGTCAATAAAGTTTCACAACTAAGGAAGCAATAAGACATGCTAACTATAATAAATTGTCTAGTTTGAACAAAATAGTGAGTGCCTACAAGAAACAAATTGGAAGTAATGATTGTATGGACTTTAAGATTTGTTACAAACAAGATCCATATGGGCAAACCATGATTCTCAAGAAATGATTTGATTAAATTGTGAATGTCATTTTTACATAAATGCAAGACATATATGAGATAACCAAAAAAAATGTTTTAGGCAAAATGTTTTTAGTTTTATTCAACAATGCTTGAAAGTAGGTTTTCATTTGGATGTGAGAGTGTTGAATGAGATATACCCTAACATCTATAGTTCCTATGTTTTCGCATGTTTATCTAACTTAATGCCATAAATCTGGGAATGAAATAATTTAATGAAAAGCAAAGTTCATAAAGGTAAACTAGCGTTAGGAATATAAAGGAAGTGCAATTTAATCAAGTTGGAGAATGAGTATGAGACTATTACTAGTGGTGCTCAATTCAGGCTAAACACGACCGTTTTTACGGGTTACACACACCCAACTTCTCACATAGAAGCAATTCAACCGTTAGGTTAAATTGAATTTCTAGTCAATAAATTCTCCAGTAGTCATTCTCTTTTTAGAAGAAATCGAGTTCCTAAATTTACCTATTGAAGATTACCAAATATGAAGTTTTCTTGATTCACTAATACTTGGCTTAATGTTTTGAAATACATTCAAGTTTGTATCCCAATAAAACAAATTTTGTTTTGTTTTTAAAAAGAAAAATGTTTCTATCTTGATAAAAATCAAAATAATGTTATGATAGCTTATGATTAAGCATGTTGTTTGAAGAAGCATAAAATAGATATTCGAAAGATTTTAATTCAAAGAGAGAAGTTTTTAAATATGATGTTTTGATTTTGACACTCAAGAAATTTCAAGAGAAAGATATACTTCAAGAGAATCTGTTAGGCCCATTGTCACATATAATCATCTCTAATGGCAACTAAAGATGTGAAAGAGATATAGTAGACATTAAACATCTAAATGCAATGAGATAGGAAGGGACAAAGAGAATCATCAATGAATACAATATAGACATATGTATATATATATATATATATATATATATATATATATATATATATATATATATATATATATATATATATATATATATATATATGCATAGAAGGTACATTGCAGTATTGAGTTACTAGCAAGTCTTAATTATCTATTAATCCAATTAGTTAAGAACATATAGATTAAATAGTAAGTATTCTATTATATATCATAGAAGATAATCAATACAAATGAAAACTAAGATAGATTAGAGTAGACATAACAACAAGAGAGTTAATTGTCCTAATATCATGTATGCATATATTTGTATTTATGATCTAAAGGCATGGCAACTTATGGATTAAATCACATTAGTATACTAAACATGGCATACTTTGATATATTGTGACATTAACAAGATTTTGAAAAGAAAACTTACCTCAGGTCCAGCTATCCTTTAAGAGAGGGCAAAGGAGCAGTAGAAGAAGTCTTAAAAGTTTTCCCAAAGCATGTAGAAGTAGCAAAGACGAATCCCAAAGCAATAGAGATCAAGAATGGTAAAACAAGAGTCTTTCGTCATGAGGTAGTAATAAACACGCCAAAAAGTCAATGCTCCAATAGTGAGAGGTAACCCGCCAAGGTCATAGATGACCGCAACCAATACATAATCAACACGTGTATAGACTACAATTGACAAAGATCTTGGTACCCAGATTCTCATGGGTCCGAGTTGATTAGTAGAGAGCATCCAATGCATTTAAATGCACATGATGAGGATGTCATCAAGAAGTACAAGAGTTCATCATTTGTTTGTTTTAACAAACAAACAATAGCTTTCTTGACTAGAGAAATAATCAGTGGATATAAATAATAATAGTTCTAAAATTTTCCACTAGGCTTAACAAATTTTATTTGTTTTGAAGTATTTGTTAAGTAATCATTTTCAGTAAATCCTAAGCCGGTTTTATCATAAAATGACTTTTGAATGTTAAGTAGATATTTTAAAGATTTAGAACTATTTTCAAATTTAGCCAATATTTTTGCTTTATCTTTTTCCATTTTAATTTCATGTTTGTAGTCTTGACAATTTTTACAATCAAGATCAATTTCAATATTACTTTCAAGTCTAGACATTTTGTCTTCTAAAATTATTTCTTTTTCAAAGTTATTTTCAACGAATGTTGAAGATTCATTTTTGAAAATAATTTTTGATTCAATGTTGCAAAAATGTTTAAAGTTGTTTTCCAATTTTGAAAATTCTAATATAAATTGATCATAGCAAAAATGTTTGGTTTTGGATTGTACCTTATTTGTAGTTGTACAATCTTCACATGCTATACGGAGATCAATTCTGTTGTTCATGTCGCTCCATGTTTTGTTTGTAGTGTTGCTTGGATCTTGAAGCATGTAATCCTTGCCGTCACTACTTGTATTCTCATTAGTTAGAGAATTCATGTAAGCCATATTTTCGTCATCTTCATTGTTCTTGTTGCACCATGGTTTATTGATATTCTTTCTTCAGATTAGACACATGTGTTCTTCGTTATTTGTACCTTCAATAACCATATTTGAACTAGTAGTACATGTGTTTATTTCAACTAAATATTTATCTATTAAATTTTCTAGAGTAACTATTTCATGTGCAATATCAAGTTTATCATCTTTGGTTTTACATTTCTCTTGGTGAAATTTTAAAAGACATTTCCAAATATCATTTGCCGTTTTATAAAGAAATAATCTTTCATATTCAATTCTTGGTAGAGTTTTGAAAATAAGTAATTTGGCTTTAGTGTTTTTATATTGATTTTGAAAATCCATTTTGGTTGGTTTAAGATCACCAATTGAAATGATATGCCAAATATCAATATCTATTGATTTCACATAATTTTCAAATTTGTTTTTCCATTCAAGAAAATGATCATTTTCAAATAATGGTGGTTTTTGCATAAATTCCCCTTCTAAATATTTTTCAAGTTCCATAGATCGTTACAAGTTTTAAAATACAATATATTTTAAAAATCTTGCTAGACGTGGCTCTGGTACCAATTGTGAAAAACTAGAAGGGGGGGTTGAATAGTTTTGCGTCTTTTTCGTTTAATAAAAGTTTCCTTTCAAAGAGTTGATAGTAATTATAAAAACCTTTGAAGCCAAAGTATATATACAAACTAATCTACATATATCACATAGACACTACTTGTTTAGAGTGTTAAATAGAAATTATAGTTTCATATGTCTCACTTAAAAACAAGTTTGTACTAATGTAAATATATGTGTCTTAGTAGTTATATATATACTTGTGTTTTACTAATGTATAATTAATGTTTCAAATGGAAACTAGTTTGATCTTTATGTGAATTCAATATATGCACAACACACAATATAGACAATATATGAAAAGCTAGTAAGCAAGCAAGTAAAGAGTAAGAGATGGAAAGATCAAACCGAGAGACAAAGGATTTATAGTGGTTCGGCTACAAGGACACCTTCCTTACCCTACTCCACTCCCCGAGCACCGAACTCGAGAGTTTTCTTCACTAAATCAATAACCTCCCTTATGGCGGAGAAAACCGTACACACCAAATGCTTACACCAATTTTCGACACAAAGCAAGATGTCGAGTTCTAATTGTAGCTAGAACCAATCTCACACCAAATATCACACCAAGTAATCTTCACACCTTTATCACACCTTCACACCACAAGTATCTTCACACCTTCAAGTCACTAATGTCTTGACACCTTCAAGCCACTAATGTCTTCACACCTTTAAGCCACTAATGTCTTGACACCTTCAAGTCACTAATGTCTTCACACCTTTAAGCCACTAATGTCTTGACACCTTCAAGTCACTAATGTCTTCACGCCTTCAAGCAACTAAAGTCTTCACAACTTCAATCTACTAATATCTTCAAGTCTTCTTCACTAGGAACCCTCAATATCTTCACAACAAGTTCCTATTGCTACAATCTCCTATCACCAAGACTATCTAACCCTTCTTCTCCACTTCAAGTTCCACTTTACACTTACACCAATTCTAGATTCTTCAACCAAATCTAGCAAACTAATTCATACACCTTATTCACCAATGAATGAAAGACTTACAAGAAAATATAAACAAGCAACTTAGATAGCAAGATGATACTAAGTTGTAATACTCCTAATAGAAGTATTATTCTCTTTGCACTTTGAATGTTGAGGCTTGAATCACTTTGAAACAAAGATCAAAGTATATAAGATCAAAGGATTATTAGAGAAAGGAAATAGATGTTTAGATTTGAAAGTTTCTGATGCAAAAAGGTAAGGAAAATGTGCAAAATGATCCAGTATTTAAAGGGCCAGATTTTACTGTTCGGGAGCGTTGCCGGTCCCCTTAATTGTAGGCCGGTCCCCTTAATGATTAAGGGGGCCGCCTAGTAAAATTAAGGGGGCCGCCCTCCTGAACGTTTGAAAAGACTTTCTGGATAAGATTTGCCCTTTTTGGTTGGAAATTTGAAATCATATTTTTGTGGTTTAATAAAGCTATACCAAAAATGATTTACAAATATATATAAAATGTTAAAATCATTTTATATAATGTTATGTATTAATATAAAATTTCCTTTGATCTTATAATGCATTAATCACTTTGTTTATTCATACCTTAAGTGATTAGATGGTGAAAATGAGTATTTACTACTAAATACTTGTTTACGTCATAATCTTTGGTTTGATGAGTTTTCGTTTTGTGATTATCAAAACTTAGAGATATCAAAAGATATGAATAATGTTTTTAGTCAATTATTTATATCAACAAAAACAAACTCAAGCGAAAGTGTATTGTAAGGTATCATCTTTTTACCCTCCCCTTACACTTAAGATGAACATTGTCCCCAATGTTCAAGTAAAGAATGTAAAAGTGAAAAGTAAAGAGAATGAAATCAAATACTCCCCTGATTCGCTCGGTATGGATTAAAGGTTGGCCAGGTTAGATATTCTTCCAAGAAAATGAACAATCAAAGCTTCCCTTCCCGAATATAAATCATCTTCTTGTCCAATATAACCTGTAAAACCTGATAAAATAGACAAAACAACCTCGCGTAAAATCGGCGGCATCCTATATAAGTTACAAAGTCCTAGAAAGCAAAGTAAGATATAATGCTTGTAAATGAAGTTTGCAGATTTCCTGGAGATTATAAAACTTAATAATTCACAAAAACCATAAGACTCCGTTAGAAAAACAAAATTGGTAAAATTTCTAGATTTTTACACGTGACGCCGTCAAGAGTAAACTCGTGACGCCGTCAGGATTGACCTGCAGAAATTCTTATGTTAAGTTTCCGGAAAATTTCTGGAAAAACTTGGTTCTACTTCCTGGAAAATCCTGCAAAACTTCATTATGACTCTATACAAGCATTTGACTCTAACAAATACGAATATACATGCTCACTTAAAATTGTGGAGAATCATGATCGTGTGTTTCTTGAAAACATATTTAGGGTTTCCCCTTACACTTATCTTTTGCAAAAATACTTTTAGGTTGGAGTTAAGACTAGGCCAAACAACATAATAAAGTATTTCCATTTTTTAGTTTAGAAACATGATCTACCAACAATAAAGAATGAAGCATGCATACGGAAGCAAATAACATCAAACAAACAAACAAACAAATAAAAACATACAAAACATGGGTTGCCTCCCAAGAAGCGCTTGTTTTTGTTCGAGTCACGAGCCTGACTCTACCCTTATTTAATGGAAATAGAGGAGGTTCTCCCTACACTTAGGATTAAGTGTGGGTGAAAGTAGCGATACACACCCTTAGGGTGTGAATATGCCACGTGAGGTGAAGGGGGTGAGTGAATGGCTTCCTTCATCCTAAAACTACCCGGATAATATTGGTTGATGGGTGGGTCGGTTCCTCTTTTGTCTCCTAGAAATATATCTAAGGATGGAAAATTGTGTAAAGATTGAGGTTCCGGTTCATCAATACTAGGAAATTCCCTAGAACTAGGAGTAAGGTTATCACTACAAGTGTTCAAACCTATATCCTCAAGTGGTGCGTGGTCCAAGGGTTCTACCTCCATTGGAATTCCTAAAGTTTCTTCTACTTCTTCCAGGTAAGTCACGGGCGGTGCGTGTGCCTCAAATGATGGTTGAGTATTTTGTGGGCTTATGTTGTTCACCTCATCATTCCATATATCAGGATCTAGCCCTAACATTCTCCCAAGTATCTCACGTGCTTCTCTAGGCATCTCAACTTCTATGTCCGAATCATAAGGAGCATCTTCAATATTCTGACTTCTATATACAAATTGCCCAAGAGATTCATCATCTGTTTCTTGAGATTCATCATCATCAATCATAGAACCTAGGTCTTTTTGATCAATGTGATCATGCTCGGCTAAATCCTCCTCAATTGTATTCTTAGGTAGTGATAATAGCAAACCTAGTGCTTCATCCAACTTATGATTTGTTGCAATGGCTCTCTCCATAATTCCTTGGCAAACTAGGTCGCATTTCCTATTGGCCTCACTAAAACTAGATCTTAAACATGGAGGTTGTTCATAAGAATCTATCCTAGGTGAAGGCTCATATGATTCATAGGTGTCTCTAAATGAGGTATTTTGAACTCTTTGGTGTGTTAGCCGCTCAACCCTATCTTGTAATCTTAGAAGTCTAAGTGTAAAGTCCATTTGAAGCAAATTACAAACAAAATCACAAAGAAAAGATAGACTACGAGAAAGCTACAAAGTAAAAAGAAAAAATCTTACTTGATAGGAATCTAATGAGTAGACCTAATAAAAATCAAATTCAACCTAAACAATAACTATTCCCCGGGCTGCGGCGCCAAAAACTTGATGCGTGGGAATTGCACCAGGCTTTACCTCTCAAGGGATCTCGAGAAGCTTACAACCCCCACCAGGCAGTGTACCTGATCGTTGTAGTATAGTATAGTGACAAGTACCGGGGGATTGATCGTTCAGCTAGGAATAGTGTCGTTAGGATTGAAATTAATCTAACTAGGTCTAAAGGTGAAGGGTGATTCTTTTTATATTTTTATATTTTATGAAAAGCAAGTAAAAATCTCGGGTATTGGGAGTGTGGGCGGAATTAGTTGCTAATCAACTAACCCAAAAGCTACTAATTAAACTAATTAACAAGAAAAGTAAACTAGGTTTCTACAAGATAAGTGAAGCATGTCTACCTATGATATGTTACTCCTTGCTAGCTATCCAATCCTACCTATTGAATTGTAACCTTGTTTTAATTGACGGGTTGTATTCCTTAATACCATTCATGGGGTGGCATACATAACTCCCCAATTCTATGAGCTCTTATCTCCTCCTACACCATGCCCAGCACAACTATAGGGATTGTAAACAGTGGCTCATGCATTAAATACAACCAATAAAGACCTAGTACGCCTCGGTTCATGTTTCCTAAGACGTTCAAGCATGTTACCATTTGGAGATCTGCCAGTTATCTTAAGCCTAACATATAAATCATTCAATCAAAACAAGAATCAATAGGAAACAAGGATTATAAACTAAACCAATTAGATCTATCGAAGTGTCACGCCCTAATTGATGAAGATAGACACAAACATCAACAAGGAATCAATAAGATCTAATCACTTATATACAAGTTTCACACAATCATAAGTAGACACAAGGTGAATTAACAAAACATAATCAAAGAAGGACAATCAACAAGAATAATGAAAGACATAGTTGAGATAGAATCATCAAACCAATACATAATGTTTATGGAGTGATTGAAACCCTCTAAGTTGCTGGAAAAACACCCACCTAAACCCAGGAATCGACCTTAGGGTTTAGGGCTTACAAAAACTGAAGTTATGAAGTTATATTTATAGGCATGTATTCTGTCGGCCCATCTTGACGGCGTCAGCCCGTACTCTTGACGCCATCACGACCATTTTTTCACCAAATTGTAGATCTCTTCGTCCTCTTCGCGTGGGCTTTTGAATCACCTAAATCCGAGTTCGTATGCAAAAGTTATGACCAAAACAATATCGGCTACTCCGCGTGCAAGTTTTGACAAGTTAACACGTGACGGCCTAGCTTGACGCCGTCATGAACTCTCGGATTTAAATTCTTGATGTCTGACGCCGTCAGGAATTAACTCTTGACGCCGTCAGGTACTGTTCTCAGCATGGAAAATAGAGACTTTGCCGTTTTCTTCACTTTTATGCTCCAAAAACGTCCAAAATGGCTTCTTTTCCAGAATTCACTCTCCAAGTACCTAAAATCACAAAAGGAACGATTTAGGGTAATATTTGATCAAATAAATTCAATTCCGGGCTTAAATGACCCCCTAAAAGTGGTTCATTTTTCGCCTTATCAATGAGCCAGGAGTATATCTTTGACAATCTTACACGAGTCCTCAAGAATTCTAAGTTTGTCGAAATAACTCAAGCATTGTTTCTGCCAATGGTGATGCGGTAATCAGCTGGGACAATGTCATTGAGTGTGAGCAATGGAAGAGTTTGTTCGGGGACATTCTCTGTGTGTTCAGGCATAATTATATGAAAAGGTATCATCATAAACCAAATATCCATATTCGTTACAAGTTAGTACAATAACAAGTTTGATTAGAAGATGAACACCTAGGACGTGTGAGCATGGATGGTTCAAGTAGCATAAGTGAAATGACGTATGATGTAATCTAGACAACATTGATCTATTCGAATCATGAAATCAAGCATAAAGTACTTAGACATACACATGAGCACAAATATATCAAAAGTTATCCGAGTTACATAAAATCAACACACATTACTACAAATGATAATAAACACCGCAAATACATGATTTCGAGAATACAATATAACATAGATATCGAAATGTTGCAAATAGGACAAATTTCGCAAATGCATATAATTTACACTCTCGAAACAATTCTTTAAGTGAATTCTCGAAAAAAAGGTACTAGGGAAAAATTTTCAAAAAAGGTATATTAAGAAGGTTTTCGAAAAATAACCAAGTGTGTTCTCGATAATTATTTTATCGATAAAACAAACTTTGGAAAATTTTCGCAAACACTCATAACATACGTTCTCGAAATTTTCCACTAAGTGGGTTCACGAAAAGCTGTTCTCGAAAGACATGATTAGTATGAAATTTTGAAAACACATCAATTAAATGTTCTCGAAAAATTTCAAAGTGTATTCTCGAAAAATTACATTTTCGAAAATACATAGCCTTAGAAAAGTTTCGCAAACACTTAACAAGTGCATTCTCGAAATTTACACCAAATCAGGTGTTCTCGAAAATGTGTTCTCGATAGAATTCTTATACAAGAATTTTCGAAATTGTGTAGACGTACTTTTACTTGCAATATTGAGTTTCCAAAGGTGATGTCCTGTTAGTAAAGAATGAGAAACAACAATCAATGCACAGGAAAACCACAAATTCAAGGATTTCGAAACTTGAGATCTACCACATATCGAGAATCACAAAGATATGTTATGACATGTCTATTTTCAGTTTCAGACATTAGTATCCTTCACTTAGAACATGAATAACACACATAATTGACCACAAGAACATCAAGTAAGAAAAACCCATTTAGAACATAAACCCTAATATTTGAAATGTATGCGATGATGAATTAAGACACAATCAAAGTGATTAATTATGTTACTTGCACACTAAACATCATATCCCACCAAGAATATCAATCAAACGAACACATAATCAACAATACCCAAATCGGTCTAAAACCCTAGATTTCGATAATCATACAAACATGTTTTAGGTTGTGATTAACTGTTATTGGCATGTTAAGAACATGTTTTAGAATAAAAGCCCTATGAAAGATTACACAAAAAAACTCGTTTAGATTTTTTCCGAAATATTCGAAACCCTAGACCCAAAATTCGCAATTTCATGAAATCAAACCGTTAAAATTACAATTCATCAAAAACCACGCGTTAGAATGACCTAAAGATCATATGTGAACTTACAGTTTTATGATTTGTAGCACGGATTTGTCAAATGAATGTGAGCCCTAGATCTCAAAAATATGAGGGTGTTTGGTAGTTTGAGATATTCAGAAAAAATAATGAGGGGTGTTAGTGTGACAGTTTTTATATATATTGAACTTTTAAGATATTGACAATATTAGTCCCCTAACTTCTTACTTTGCATTACTAGCCTTCTAAATTAGATACTAGTTAATGACCAATGGCAACAATCTTAGATATACTCCCTACGATATCTTATTTGAAACTTTTTTTAATGGGATAAGGCGATGGATAGATCATGAAAATTCCACCATTTATGAAACCACATATCTTTTTGGAAATATGCAAGTATACCATTTTTAAGAAAAGGATAAAAAAAATTTAAGCGTATCTCCCCCTCAACACTTGTAAGAGAGTTAGAAATAACAAAGTGTTGACAGAAAGCGATATACTTGCATTTTTTTCTTTTCTTTTATTTTATTTTATTTATTTATTTTTTTTTTGAAAAGAAGTGAAAAACTTTTTTGTGTTTTTGATGGTTTTATATTTTTGTATTTTGTTTTTGAAAAATTATTTACAAAGATAGGTTTGATGTTTGACAATCACATGTGTTTTAAAATTTTTTCCAGATCTTCTGGAGTCAAACATCGCATACCAATTTGGTGGACTAAATTAGCAAACCTTGTTGGAGGTAATGCTTTTGTGAGTAAGTCTGCCAATTGGTATTCAGTTCCCACAAAGTATAATTCAACTGTACCCTTTTCGACATGTTCCTTAATGAAATGATAGCGGAGATCAATGTGTTTAGACTTGCAATGATGAACGGTGTTGCAGGAGATTGCAATAGCACTTTTGGAGTCACAGTAGATCAGAATCTTGTTGAATAGGTAGCCGTAGTCCTGAAGCTGTGATCGCATCCAAATGACTTGAGCACAGCAAGCAGACATAGCTACGTATTCTGATTCTGTTGATGACAATGATGTGCAGTCCTGCTTCTTAGATTGCCAAGACACAAGTTTATCTCCGAGAAACTGTAATCCACCAGATGTACTTTTGCGTGTGTCTAAATATCCTGCATGGTCAGCGTCTGAAAAAGCAATTAGTTCAAAACCAAAATCCTTCAGATACAAGATTCCCAAGTTAATGGTTCCCTTTATGTATCGAAGGATTCTTTTAGCCTCATTGAGGTGCATTTCAGTTGGTTTGGACTGATAACGAGAACACATGTAGACAGCAAATACAATATCAGGTCTACTAGCTGTGAGATACATGAGTGACCCAAAAATACTGCGGTATTTGGTAGGGTCAACAGGAGTCCCATGTATATAAGCATCTAGTTTTGTGGTATTGGCCATTGGTGTATTATAAGTATCACAGCTCATCATTCCATGTTTCTTTAAAATTTTCAAACCATATTTGGACTGATTTAGAAAAATACCACGGGGTGATTGATGAACTTGTAGTCCTAGAAAGAACGAAAGTTCACCCATCATGGACATTTCAAAATTATCTTTCATTAAATTTGCAAAATCATTTGAGTATCTTCTGTTTGTTGAAGCAAAAATAATGTCATCGACATATATTTGAACAATGAGTAAGTCCACCCCGTATGTTTTAGTAAATAACGTTGGATCCACCGAACCTTTAGAAAATTTATTGGCTAGCAAGGAAGCAGATAGTTTGTCATACCACGCCCTTGGGGCTTGCTTGAGTCCGTAGAGAGCCTTTTTGAGTCGATAAACGTGATTGGGATGTTCAGGATCAACGAAGCCTTCTGGTTGGCTAACATAAACTTCTTTACGGAGTTGACCATTCAAAAATGTCATTTTCACATCCATTTGATAAACAACCATGTTCCGATGAGCAGCATATGCCCTAAAAATCCGAACAGCTTCAAGTCTAGCCACTGGTGCAAAAGATTCTTCAAAATCAATTCCGTCTTCTTGGAAGTATCCTTTAGCTACCAAGCGAGATTTGTTACGTATGACAGTGCCTTCTGCATCCAGCTTATTTTTCCAAATCCATTTTAACCCAATGACAAAGACTCCGTCAGGTCTTTCAACTAATTCCCAGACTTCTAATCTTTTGAATTGCTGAAGTTCCTCTTGCATTGATTCAATCCAGTTTTCATAAGTCATTGCTTGTTTGATGTTCTTAGGTTCATCTTGACAAACTGTGAGTGCATAGATGCAAGTTTCACCATCTGTGTGAAGTCGTTGTCTTGTCATTATTGGTGCATCTGGATGGCCACTAATTGGAACTAAGGGATGATCTCTAGTCCATTTGTGTGTCGAAGGGTGAAGTTGATAAGTATCTCGCATGTTAGCAGGATCCAAATTGCGTGTGGACGACTCAGCTATTTCAGGAACTGTTGGAGCCGGTGCAAACGGGTTAAAGAACGCATTTGGATCATACTCTGCGGATTGTGGAACTGATTGAGGTGTCGAATCTTCAGCCGATTTTTGTGAGTTGGATGCGGTTTGTTCTGCTGTTATCGGAGATGCAATTGGAGGGCCGTTTTTCTCAACAGTTGTTGTTGTTTGTTGAGGTGATTCAGGTACTTGAATATTTTCAGGTTGTGTAGCGGAAATAGGTGAGACCTCAGAAGGACGATTTTCAATTGTATCATCAAACAGTGGAGCAAACAGGGTTTCCAATTCTTTGCGGCTGAGAGACAATGGTTCAGCCGAAGAATCCAGAAAGTTAAGACGGTTGGATTCGGGTCCTAAGCTGTTTTGCTCAGAAGCCATTTGTGTGAGTTCATCGAAATTGGCATGAATAGTTTCTTGAATTTCTCTTGTACGATGATTTCATATCCGAAAGCCTTTGGAATTTTCACAATATCCAACGAACACTCCTATGTCAGCCTTTGCTTTAAGTTTACCTAAATCATCACGATCATTTTTCGGATAACAAAGTGCTCCAAATACATGAAAGTAATCGATGTTTGGGTTTCTTTTGTGAACAAGTTTATAAGGTGTTTTGTGATGGCGTTTTGTGATCATGCAACGGTTTTGGGTATAACATGCAGTTGAAACAGCTTCCACCCATAAGTAATCTGGTAATTGAGCATTGATCAACATGGTTCTTGCAGCTTCCACTAACGTCTTGTTGCATCTTTCAACTACTCCATTCTGTTCTGGGCTTCTGGCAATAGATGTTTGATGTTCAATTACCACTTTCTCAAAATATGACCGAAGTGTCTGATTCTTAAATTCTGTTCCATTGTCAGTTCTGACCATTCTAACCATGTTGCGTAACTGAACTTGAATTTTAGTGAAAAATTTGATGATCATTGAAGGAGCTTGATCTTTACTTCGAAGAAAATAAACCCAAGTCCATCTAGAGTAATCATCAACAATTACAAGTATGTAGAGTTTACCGTTGATACTTTGAACACGCATCGGGCCACACAAATCCATATGAAGCAATTGTAAAACATGATTCGTACTGTGCTCGGTTTTTGAAGGAAAATGAGCTCGAGTACTTTTTCCTTGTTCACAGGCCGAACATAAGTGATCTTTGGTAAAACGGAATCTTGGAAAACCATCAACAAGTTTATGACGAGCAAGTTCAGTCATAGTTTTGAAATTCAAATGCGAAAGACGTTTATGCCATAACCAAGATTTAGCCGATTATGCTTTGGAGAGAAGACATATCGGAGATGAAGCAATCATGTCAGACATCGATATTGTATAAAGATTTGAACCACATGAGCCAGACATTAGATCATTTCCTTATAAGTCACGAACAAAATAAGTTTTCTCACGAAATGCTACTTCTAAATCCCCATCACAAAATTGACCGACTGAAAAGAGGTTGTGACCTAGGCCTTCCACATAATATACACGACTGATTTCAGTGTTCCTACTTACATAGTCGCCGTATCTCATGATTAGAGAGTAATGATCATTCCCGAATCTGACAGTTCCGATAAACTTTGAAACAAAGTTGACTAATAGTTTGAGATTGCCTATCATATGACGGGTGCATCCGCTATCAACAATCCAGAGAACAATCTGAACCACCTGCATCACAAGAAGACGACGAAGATGGAACAGAAGTAAGGGTGGAACCCAAAGAAAGTGTGGGTTCCTGTTGGTTAGAAGCACATGTATTCAATATTTTAGGAATCCATTTAAAGTTTGGTTTATATTGTAACCAACGTTGCCAGTTCCAACTAGTTCTCGCTTTCTTTTTGGTGAATTCACTAGCTGTGGGCTTGTTCCTATATCTGTTCTGTTCAACTATGGGGGTAACTACACCATCATTAGAAACCGTAGTTGGCGGTTGTCCTAATATAGACTTAGAGGCAGTAGTGGGCCTGGAAGGAATGCCTTTCCTATGTTTCTTATGACGATTTAAGAGAGAATTAGCTACACATTTTGTATGATCACCAGATAATACACTTTTGCGACAAAACACACAAGATGCATTAATATTCAAAACATTCAAAGGTTCATCATTCGTTACATTTAGATTTGGATTACAATTTGCCAGATTAGAATCTAAATCAGAAGCAACATGAGTTTTATTCAAATTCCTAAGTTGATCTTCTACTTCTTGAGCTTCTAGTGTTCCTCTTTTACGTTGCAAGATCCTATTCTTCTTGTTAATTTTTTGCTTTGGTCTGCTAACACTATTAGTGGAGACTAGTCCTGTAGAAGTGGAAGGGTCAACATTAGTGTTTTGAACGTAATTACCCTTAACAGTTTTGTCTAGGTGATACAATCCTGGTGCTATCACGGTGGAGTCAATAAACTTTCCTTTTTCAAGTAGCTTAATCTTCTCTTTTAAGTCAATGATGATGTGATTTTTATCCTGAATATCAGACTCAAGTTGACCGTTGCAGTGAGCAATGTCATCGCGATTTTGTTGCCATTCAGCATTTTCAATTTTTAAATCCGCAATTTGTTTTCATATTGAAGACATTTATTTTTGAAAGACGCATTGTTTTTGCAAATCTGACAAGATTTTGAAACATTTTGACTTTGAAGCTGCAATTCCAGTTCAAGACTTTGAGCTTGACACCATTCAAGCCTTTTTTTGAGTTGACAAATTTCTTTTGAAAATTGTTTTTTCACATCATCATTATTATTTCTCATCTTATCATTTTCTTGTTTTAATGTCTCAATTTCGGTGTTCAACAAATCATTATCAGCACAGTGATCTTCAACAAGGATAGAAGTACCAGATTTATAAAGAGCATTCATAATAACAGAAAACATATCAGCATTGAGAACTTTTTCCAAGAGTCGAGCAACATCATTTTTTAAAACTCTGTTTCTTTGCTTTTGAACCAAAATCGCATTTTCATTTAAATTGAAAATGTTTATCATTGATTTGACTTCTTTTTGAAGTTCCTGTTCCCAACGTGTAGCACAGTGACGTAGGTGTTGAACGATTGGCAACATTTGTTTTTGAAAAATATCTCTTTTCTCGCTCGTAAGCAGATTGAAAAGTGTCCATTTTTATTTCTGAATTACGTTCAATTGTTTCTTCCAAAATTTTGATGTCGTCCATAAAAGTTTTGAAATAATTTAAAACACGAAAACGTTTTGGTAAAGGTGTAACGTCACCTGTAGATGGTAATGGACCATTTATTTGTGCCACAGTTTGGACAGGAGCCGCATTAGAAGATGAAACATATGACTCAGTGACATACCAAGATTTCTCAGGTATTTCTTTTTGAGGAACAAAAGATTTAGAAATATGAGGAGCTTTTGAATAATCATATGGTTTCCAATATTCTACTTGACTCATTTTTGATCTACTCTCTTCTTCAAGTTCTTCCTCTTCCTTAGTATCATAAGCAATAGCACGCACAATCGTATTATCAAGCATATGTTCCATACTGTAAAGTTTAGGATTTTCTTTGAATGCGTTGTGAAGAAACATTGATTTGAAATCACCAAGTGCAAAACCTTTATCGGGTCTCGGTTTCAAAGTAAATTTCTGAATTTTTATGACAGAGCCCCCGGTATTGTAAACAACATTACGAAATTCTTTTAGTTGGCGTTCAAGATCAACAATTTCATCGAGTAATTTATTTTAACTTTTCCTTTTTCGCACTTTATGTTCACAAAAATCCTTTTTGCAAATTGACAACTCCGTTTGTGTTTTTGAAAGCTCTTTTTGAAGTTGTTCAACTTGTTTTTCGAGTTCACACTTTTCATTTTCGAGTTTGAAACCAACTTTCCGTTTGACTCAATTAATTCTCGCATTTTATGTTGAAGATCTTGTTCTTTATTGTAATATTCTTGAAAAGCCATTTCAAAACTTTTTTCATGTTTAACTTTGTTTTCCAGATTTGAAAGTTGTATTTTATAGCACTCAATATCTCTTGTAAGTGACGCATTTGTTTCTTTCAAAGCTTTATTTTTCTCATTGCATTTCATGATTTGCAATTGTTGAGCATTCAGTTGATTGGACAACAATATAAGGTCAGGGTCTGGATCATCAACTGAAACAATTGTGTCATCGTAAAATATTACAACTGTGTTCATTTGTTCATCCTCTTGAGGAGATAAAGATGAGTCAAATTGAACAACTTGCACCGTATCTGATTCAGAAGCAGATGGTGATGCTATTTCATGTATTAAGCACGTGTTTAGGTCATGTACCTGAGACAAACCATCAGTGTCATACACTGGGCCTGAATCATTCAACTGAAGTTCCTGCATGTTGGCCATAAGCATCACAGCTGCATTAGCTTCCAGATCTTCCATGTCATCATCGTTGTATGCATTTGCCATGAAACTGTTCTCTTGCTCAGTGAAATTATCTTCCTTTTCATCTTTGAGAGCCATAAGCAATGCCTGCTTGTGAAACTTACTTCCCCGAGTTCTCGGTTTTGGACATGCTGTTGCAATATGACCTTTTTCATTACAGTTGTAGCACCACACTGCATTCCCAGAGTTTGAGTTCCTAGTTGCAACTATTTCATTCCTTTTCTAAGGAGCACTGGAGTTGTTTCTGAACCCTCCATTGTTGTTAAACCTCTGTTCATTTCCAGAATTTCCCGAATAACCACCTGCACCTGATGGTCCATAATTTCGATTCTGTACCTCAACCCTTCCATCTTGAATGACAGCTTAATTCCTAGTGTTTGATGAAGAGTGAAGACGGTTGTTTGTCTTGTTCGAGAATTTGCTGAAGGCACGAGCAATAAGAGCAAGTCCTTGATTCAACGTATTGAAGTCTTCATCTTCATCTTCATTGGAATTTGAGTAGTACATTGACTCACTATTTTTATAAGGAACCAGTTGATTGGATTGCTGTGAAGAATCATATTGGATCATCTGATTTGAAGTTGTAGGTTGTGGGTAGCTAAAGTAATTATGTTCTTGAACGTAAGCATGATTTGACATTGGTGGTGGAGCATAGTGCGATTGAGCTACAAGTGCCAAGGAATTTGGTGTTCGTGGTGGTGAGTAACTGATGAGGCGAAAAATGTACCGCTTTTAGGGGGTCATTTAAGCCGGAATTGGAATTTAATTGATCAAATATTGCCCTAAATCGTTCCTTTTGTGATTTTAGGTACTTTGGGAGTGAATTCTGGAAAAGAAGGCATTTTGGACGTTTTTGGAGCATAAAAGTGAAGAAAACGGCAAAGTCTTAATTTTCCATGCTGAGAACAGTACCTGACGGCGTCAGGAGTAAAATCCATGACGACCCAGTGAAAACCTGAAGGCGTCAAGAGAAGGGCGTCAAGAGTTAAAATGGTGACGGCCTAAAGATGGACTACACGTGACGGCGTCAAACCTATATCTAGGCAGTCCGAGGAGTTTATTGGCGGCGAGATGACGGCATCAGATTTTTCCTCTTGACGCCGTCACCTCACAAAATCTATATATAATTTTCTATTTTTCATTCGTTAAGAGAGGAACTTGTGAGGAGAATTCTAGGGCCGAACCCTAATAACCCTAGGTCGTTTGTAACAGTATTTTCAAGGGTTTTCACCCCTTCAAACCCTTCATGTTCAATTGAGATAAGTCTCCTTTCAATTCATTCAATATGTCTATGTGTTGTTTGAATGTATCTTATGCTTGTCTTGATTTTAACATTTTAGGCTAGATCTTTAGTGTGTTTGCTTAGATGTAATGAAACCTAGATGTTGATTGTAGGTTGATTGCTTGTTTATAGTTGTAATGGATGAATGATTTCAATGTTAGGCTTAAGAAAACTGGTAGATCTCCATTGTGTAACGTGCTTGAACGTATTAAGAAACATGAACCGATGTGTACTAGGTTTTTATGGTTGTATTTAATGCATGAGCGAATTCTAATGATCCCATGTTAGGAGCTTCTTATCCGGCTCGACATAGGAGTGAAGTAGGAGCTTATAGGATTGAGGAAGTAAGTACGCCACCCCATGAATGGTATTAAGGAATATAACCCATCATCCACGCAACTGTAACAAGTAATTAACCTGTAAAAGATATCTAGGGAGTAGTGAAATCTAAGTAAACACATTTCTCCCACATATTGCTCACACCACTAGTTTAATTTAGTTTATTTACATTTTTTTATTTTATTTTGATTGCATCTTAGTTATTGGGTTAGTTGATTAGCAACTAATTCCGCCCATTCCTCCAAAACCCGAGATTTTACTTGCTTTTATAAAACAATAAAAATACAAAAAGAATCATCCCTCACCTCTAGACCTAGTTTTTAGGCTTTCTAATCCTAGCGACACTATTCCTGAGTTGAACGATCAATCCCCCAGTACTTGTCACTATACTATACTACAACGATCAAGTACACTTCCTGGTGGGGGTTGTAAGCTTCTCAAGATCCCTCGAGAGGTAAAGCCTGGTGCAATTCCCACGCATCAAGTGTTTGGCGCCGCAGCCCGGGGAATAGTTATTGTCTAGGTTAGGATTTCTTTTTATTAGGTCTACTTGCTAGATTCCTTTCTAGTAAGATTTTATTTTTATTTTTAGGTTTTCTTTAGTCTATCTTATTTCTTCGTGCTTTTGTTCGTAATCTTTACCATCCGACATCATGGAAGGTGGTAACATCTTTGAACACATCAACCCTCCACAACAAAACCACCCACAAAACCCACCACTAGTGAACCAACCTCTTAGGCCCCGAACCCTAGGAGAGTATTCCCGTCCTAGCCATCAAGGCTATCGAAACACTATTGAGCTCACCGGAGCCAATGTGTTACCCTTGCGATCCGACACCATCCGGTTGGTGCAAAGCGGATATGCATTCCATGGACTTCGTTCCGAAGATCTAAATCAACATCTCAAGGACTTCCTTAAAATCGTAGATTCTATAGACCTTGATGTTACAACTAGAGAGTCAACCCGATTACGCCTATTCCAATTCTCTTTACGTGATCAAGCTAGTCAATGGCTTGAACGTTTACCCGCGGGATCCATCAACTCATGGGATATTCTCACCACTCGTTTCCTTGCTCAAATTTTCCCACCGAGGAGAACTACCAAGCTTAGAAATGACATTTTGATGTTCCAACAACGTCAAGATGAAACCTTCTATGAAGCATGGACTCGATACAATGATCTACTCCGAAAACTCCCTCATCATGGCATTGAACCATGGTTCCAGATTCAAATCTTTTATGATAAAGTTAATTATCAAACGAGAAGGGCTATAGATTACGCAGCCAATGGCAGGCTAAATAGACTTAGCGTTGATGAATGATGGGAAGTTCTTGAGGGATTAGCACAATACGAAGAAGAAGGATGGGATGATCCGATGTTTTCAAGTAATGGATGTATTGATTACGTAAACGCTACCCAAGAGCAATTATTCGGAGATATCGAGAGTTAGGCGAAGGAATTGATGAAAGCTGAAATGCCTGCAGCTGAAACCACAAGGAGTCCTGATATACGTGTGAGTGCGATTAACAATTATAATTTTCCTGAACGTTCACGACAAGATGAGTTCGAAGGGATAATGGTAACCTTCATGAATAATCAGGAAAAACAAATTCAGCACATAGAAGCACGCATAGAAAGCACTCGTAATGCTTTTATGGACTTAGCAGACAAATTCATATCAAGAATTAAGGAAAAAATTAAGGAAAAATCCACACCAAAAAAATTGAAAAAATCTTTGAAGTCTCAACCCCTCTGGTGTGTGACCAAGAGGATAACGAGAAATCATTTTCAAGTGCTTTGCCGTCAATCACCCCTACTTCTGTGAGCATCCTCAGGAAGAGAAGAACTCGCAATTCCATAACATTTTCGTCGGATGCTTGCAAACCACGCTCCCTAATCTGTGCAAGAGACGTTCCTTTGGTTTTAAACCTGGTGTAAAGGGGTTGCACTTCAAAAACACCACAGCTTTGGAACCATCTATGGAACGACTCCTCTTAATACCCACCGTTGACCGATGCGACGGTTACAACTCTACTGAAACATCGCCCACCCCTTTTGACAACCACATCTCTATCCGTGACAGTAATGAAATGTTCGACCCTGGTGGACTGTACTAACGGGATGGCTACTCATAGTTTTTACCTACGTTTGGCCATCCACATTAGTGCAGGGACTAAAGTTGAAAATGCTACTTTGAGTTCATAATCCGGGCATCTGACGGCGTCAGATATTAACTCTTGACGCCGTCACCTCGTTTTTTCAGCAATAATAACCCAAACTCCATCACTTTCTACCCATACCCCACAAATCACACCCAAATTTCTGCTCCACCTCCAAGTATCCATCATCCAATCCGACATCTTCTGTGACAAATCTCTACTTGGTAAGTAGTTTTTCTTCATTCTTTTTCATTTAATTATCCTTAGGACCTACCAATTTTGAAAACCCCCATCATCCAAAACCCTATCATTAACCCATCTTTGATTAATCATAATGCCCTTCCTTAGATGTTTGGTAATCTTGAGGTTACCATTAGGTGATAGTGGTCAACTTGAATCATGCGTTAATTGTGGAAAAATCTTTCACACCACGGATTTTTGACCCCCCACTCGTGTTTCCTGCATAAAGGAGTGTTTGGGTCATGGATTAAGAGTTTGAAAATTGATTTTTCCCTCGTAAATTGCATGAATGGATTTTCGCTAGGTCTGACAGCGTCAGGATTTCCTTCCTGACGGCGTCAGATGTGTCTGACAGCATGAACTCATAAAAAACTCTCATTCTAACTATTTTCGTTCCACTCTTTTTCCAGGAAAATGAGCAAACGATCACGACAACACCGAGGTAGCTCATCTAGGTCCCAACAAGTTAACTATGGGGATCTGGTGCACAACTGGAGTGAGTTTGATAACGACGCCGCTACAACTAAGTATGCGGAACTTGTTTATCACCATATTCATGCTGGAGCTATGATTGATTGGGATTTTCTGAGGTCCCAAGGTCTTGAGGGTGCATTCTTGGGGAGGATCCAAACTGATGGGTTCACGGGTCCTCAATGGGAGAGATTGTTCAGGATGAGGGAGATTGTTTACAGTGAGTTGGTTAGGGAATTCTTTGCGACTTTTCGCTTTGATTTAGCTGAGGCCAGGACAGACATGGGGGGTACGACCATTTACTTCATATTCGGGGGAGAAATTCGATCATGTTCAGTTACTGAGTTTGTATGGAGGATAGGTTTGTACACTAGGGAGGAGGCTGTTGAGGGGGGTTTTATGCAGAGATTGTTGCATGGGGAGACGGTGAGGAACGAAATGAGGTGTGCCACTTTTTGGCCGAATATTGGGAACGGGGTGTACACCTCAACTACCAGGGCAGCCTCGATCAGGGACCCCATGATCAGGTTGGCTCATAGGTGCATCACCTATAGCTTGTCAGGGCATCATGGCACCACTCACCGTGTCATTGCTTCGGATCTCTTCTACCTATATACCATATTTTCAGCGGGTGTTTACTGTAACATCCCATTTTGGGTGGCAAGCTATTTGAAGACCAGTGTTGGAGAGAGGGATAATGACAAGGTGTATGGGGGGATGTTCGTGATCCGGTTGGCTCGATCTTATGGGCTACTTGTTCCTGAGATCATGGGTTACTTGAGCGACTGTGGGGCTTGTAGGGTGGTGAGGGCTAAATCCCTCAAGCAGATGAGCATCGTTATGGAGCTAGGGGATGGGTCCTATACCCGGTACATTACGGGAGGACCTGATGATGCTGAGGATGATGATGATGACGAGGGAGCACCCCAGCAGCCACAGTTCGAGGGTTATGAGGTTCGGCAGATTATTACCGACACATGGGACGGGGAGACTGGCAGGCACACCAGGGGGCCTGGATGGGTCAAGTGGACGCTTGGCGGACCACCACTGACCAACGCTTTGATTGGATGTATGATCATACCATCCGCCAGATGCAACACCTCTCCACCCGTGATCAGATCGAACCCCAGCTACAGATCGACCCATTCCCTGGTCGTGAGATGGACTACCCTCCCTACGGGTACACTGGACACCTCCCTCCTGGTTATGACTACCGTTATGGTCCCCCGCCCCAATGATTTGTCTTGATGTTTATGATGTTTGAACAATTTATTCATGGTGGTGTAATTTGAAACAATTTGGATTGTAATAGTCTAGGTTATGGCCTCTGTTGGCCATGGATAATTTTTATTTATGTTTACGTTGAATTTCAATATTATGGTTTGCTTATGGTTTTGTATTTTTCTATTTGTGTGATTTTTATTTGTTTGATTGTTATTTGCTTCCGTATGCATGTTTTATTTTTATTGTTGGTAGATCATGTTTCAAACTAAAATGATGAAAATACTTTATTTTGTTGTTTGGCTTAGTCTTAACTTCATCCAAAGGTATTTTTCAAAAGATAAGTGTAAGGGGAAACCCCAAATATGTTTATTAAGAAACAAACTCGATCATGATTCTCCACAATATTAAATGAACATGTATATTCATATTTGTTAGAGTTAAATGCTTGTATCGAGTCATAATGATGTTTCGCAGGATTTTCCAGGAAGTAGGACAAGGTTTTTCCAGAAATTTTCCGGAAACTTAACATAAGAATTTCTGCAGGTCACTTCTGACGGCGTCAAGAATTTCTTCTTGACGGCGTCACGTGTAAAAATCTGGAAATTTTACCATTTTTGTTTTTCTAACGGAGTCTTAAAGTTTTTGTTGAATCTTTAGTTTTATAATCTCCAGGAAATCTGCAAACATCATTCCACAAGCATTATATCTTACCTTGTTTTCTAGGACTTATTAGTATATATAGATTGCCGCCGATTTTACGCGAGGTTGCCTTGTTTGTTTTCTCAGGTTTAACTGGTTATGTATGACAAGAAGATGATTTATATTATGGAAGGGAAGCTTTGATTGTTCATTTTCTTGGAGGAAGATATAACCTGGCTACCATACTATCCATACCGAGCGAATCAGGGGAGTATTTGATTTCATTCTTTTGCCTGTTTTACTTTTACATTCTTTACTTGAACATTAGGGACAATGTTCATCCTAAGTGTAAGGGGAGGGTAAATGATGATACCTTATAGGATACACTTTCACTTGAGTTTGTTTTGTTTAATGGTAGGTGTGTAATAAAACTATAAGAAATACTTGTTAGTGTAATTTTAGCGCCAAATTTAAAATTTTTTACAACATTTAGGAGTGAAACTTTAGCCTTAGCAAGCGGATAGGAGTCGTATTACTAGCACGAAACCGTATCATTCAGAAAAATTTTCCACCCAAATATGTGAGGTTCGCCTTTAGATTTGATTGGAAAAGCATTTACTATTAGTGCTTATGAGTGTACCGTGTATTCCATATCCCTACACCTAACGTTATAACCCTTTGAAAGACCTCTTTGATAGTTTATCCTAGGTGCTTACGCCATGTGGTGGAGGTTTGATCCTTTCCCAAGCCTATGGTAATCTATTTTGCTATGACAGGTAGTGAGAGATGTTTCACATTTCCATATTGTAATCTATACTTTATTACACCCGAGAGATGTGAGTATCTAAACACTATTTGTGAGGTGCTAGTTTATGACCTCCGTGCTTGTCTTTGGTCTTTAGTGGAACGACTATTTGTTGTAATTACTTTTATATTAGTGTTAAATGACCTCTAACTTGTATTTTGATTAGAATAAAAGCATATTTGCTTGAGGACAAGAAAATCTCAAGTGTAAGGGTATATGATGAGGCAAAAAATGTACCGCTTTTAGGGGGTCATTTAAGCCGGAATTGGAATTTAATTGATCAAATATTGCCCTAAATCGTTCCTTTTGTGATTTTAGGTACTTTGGGAGTGAATTCTGGAAAAGAAGGCATTTTGGACGTTTTTTGAGCATAAAAGTGAAGAAAACGGCAAAGTCTTAATTTTCCATGCTGAGAACAGTACCTGACGGCGTCAAGAAGGAAATTGTGACGGCGTCAGGAGTAAAATCCATGACGACCCAGTGAAAACTTGAAGGCATCAAGAGAAGGGCGTCAAGAGTTAAAATGGTGACGGCCTGAAGATGGACTACACGTGACGGCGTCAAACCTAGATCTAGGAAGTTTGAGGAGTTTATTGGCGGCGAGATGACGGCGTCAGATTTTTCCTCTTGACGCCATCACCTCACAAAATCTATATATACTTTTCTATTTTTCATTCATTAAGAGAGGAACTTGTGAGGAGAATTCTAGGGCCGAACCCTAATAACCCTAGGTCGTTTGTAACAGTATTTTCAAGGGTTTTCACCCCTTGAAACCCTTCATGTTCAATTGAGATAAGTCTCCTTTCAATTCATTCAATATGTCTATGTGTTGTTTGAATATATCTTATGCTTGTCTTGATTTTAACATGTTAGGCTAGATCTTTAGTGTGTTTGCTTAGATGTAATGAAACCTAGATGTTGATTGTAGGTTGATTGCTTGTTTATAGTTGTAATGGATGAATGATTTCAATGTTAGGCTTAAGAAAACTGGCAGATCTCCATTGTGTAACGTGCTTGAACGTCTTAAGAAACATGAACCGATGTGTACTAGGTTTTTATGGTTGTATTTAATGCATGAGCGAATTCTAATGATCCCATGTTAGGAGCTTCTTAGCCGGCTCGACATAGGAGTGAAGTAGGAGCTTATAGGATTGGGGAAGTAAGTACGCCACCCCATGAATGATATTAAGGAATATAACCCGTCATCCACGCAACTGTAACAAGTAATTAACCTGTAAAAGATATCTAGGGTGTAATGAAATCTAAGTAAACACATTTCTCCCACATATTGCTCACACCACTAGTTTAATTTAGTTTATTTATATTTTTGTTATTTTATTTTGATTGCATCTTAGTTATTGGGTTAGTTGATTAGCAACTAATTCCGCCCATTCCTCCAAAACCCAAGATTTTACTTGCTTTTATAAAACAATAAAAATACAAAAAGAATCATCCCTCACCTCTAGACCTAGTTTTATGCTTTCTAATCCTAGCGACACTATTCCTGAGTTGAACGATCAATCCCCCGGTACTTGTCACTATACTATACTACAACGATCAGGTACACTGCTTGGTGGGGGTTGTAAGCTTCTCGAGATCCCTCGAGAGGTAAAGCCTGGTGCAATTCCCACGCATCAGTAACCTCCTCGAAGAGCTCGATCTTTTTCAACTTCAGGTTCATGGTGTTTCAGAAAGTCATACAACAAGCCATATGGTGCATCATGAAGATTTTTGGTTTGACGAACAAATGTCACATACTTTTGCCAATCCGGACCAAGACTACCGACGAATTTGGTATTCACTGCGATCCTTGGCACTGTAATTTTGTGTCGTTCCAGATCATTAACCACATTAGTGAAACAGTGATAATAGTATTCGAATGTCTCCCCTGGTTCAATTGTGATGTTAGTATATTCCATGTAGAGTTTTGATTTCATATCATCTTTGTTCAGTTGAGTGCCTTCCATTAGTAGATGAACATGTTCCCACATGGTTTTAGCCGTTTTCTGAGCATCAATACTTCGATAAATTGGATTTGGAATTCCTTGAAGTATGTAGATCATAGCATACTCATCTGCTTCACGATGTAGTTTATGTTCTTCTGTGAGTTGAGATTCTGGAACAAGTTTCTCTACAGGAGCACGTGGAGGATCAGCAGATGGATCACCACCTTCAAGTCTGGTTGGCCACTGAAATGGTTCTTAAAGTATCACTTGTTTCATTAATTCCCATGGGGTTTCCTTAGTTCAATGAACCGTAAGAATCGACTTGCCCATTGAACATAGTTCCCAGGTGTAAGCATTGGGGGTGTATCAAGTGATCCTGCCTCATGTCTGGATTGTTGAGTTGTGATAACTTCACACATACGATCAAACCAGTGAGGTTGTTTGGACGAGTACTAAATTGGTTGTTGTGACATTGGATATGGTTGTTGTTGAGGAATGATTTGATGTTGTTGCATCGTGAGATATTGTTGTTGTGGACGAAATGGTTGTTGATGAAAGTGTGATTGTGATGGTTGTTGATACGATTGTTGCTGATGGTATTGCTGTTGTTGATACTGTTGATACTGTTGTTGCTGAGGATGAGAGAAGAAGTAATGTGGTGGTTGAGACGTATTAGAATACTTGTGTAATTCTGGATCTTGTAGAAGGTATAGGTTGAGCCAATTCTCGAAACTAAGCACCAAACAAAAATTCTCGAAACTGTCTTTTAGAAAATTCTCTAAATTAGATTTCTCGAAAAAATTCTCAAGGTTCTCGAAAATTATGGTATTCTCAAAATTTTTTGTGTTCTAGAAACTGTGTTCTCGAAAATATAGTGTATTCTCGAAACTTTGGTGTTCTAGAAACGGTGTTCTCGAAAATATAGTATTCTCGAAACTTTCAGCTTTTTCGAGAATGCAATTACCCCAAAATTTTCGAAATTATCCAATATCGAAAATATGCCAAAAGTCAAAGTGTTTTCTTTCTTATACAAGAGAGAGAACACTGAGTACTCAGTTGGTAACACGAAAGAAGCAGCGACTATGATTCTCGAAAGTTTGCCTTGGAGTAGTTCTCGAAACTTGGTACTTTGGTGTTCTCGAAAATAGGCAGTTTTTTGTTTTAGTTAAAAGCAATCCAAACACATGTTTTTAATCCAAGATTCTTGTACAACAAACCTTAAAATAATGAGATCTTAAAGAAAGTTGCAAACTTGAACTACTTTTCAAAAATCTCAAGGATCTCGAAAAATAGTACAAGTGTACGAATGGAGTATTTTTTGAAAAAATTTTGAGACTTTGTCGGTTGTTTGAGTTTGTAGCACAAGTTTGAAGACAAAGATGTGATATAAACACGAAACAAACAAGAAAGTAGCAAGATTTTTTTTTTTTTTTTTTTTTTTTTTTGAAAAATAACGAGTAAAAACAAGTAGTTTGGATCGTATGAAACAAAAACAAAAGTTTACACCTTCTTCTAGCGAATGATACCACTTGTTAGGTCACCATTTGTGTAAACACAAGTAATAGAATGATAGAAATAAGATGAAGATAAGAGATGATTGATTATGAGAATGAGAGAAAAGTAAAAGCAAGAGTTTCCTTAAGATATTCAAATAACCAACAAGTTTACAAATGACCTAAGCTCTCTATTTATAGGCAATGAGCTAGGGCAACACTCCCTCTCCTTTCCTTCCTTCCAACGTGTGGACTTAAGGCCCATGGACTAGTAGTCTTAAGCCTAGTAAACTTAACATATTATTTAAATAGAAGTAAATAATAACTGAGCAACCTAATGTTATTACAAATGACCGAGACTTGACAAAATATTAAAACTACGTTCCCAACAATTTGGATTTGGTATAGGACTTGAATTTGGAGTTGGTTCCGGGAAAAAAATTGTATTTACTTGAATAAAGAGGTCAACAAATAAAGAGAGAAAAATATACATGGCTCACAAATATATGCAAAACTCAATTGAAACCGAGTTAAGTGGCCTACTATAAACTTTTTCATTCAAACCTCAACACTTTATTCAAAAAAGAAACCAAACAGACTAATGTTCAATGGCAAAACCCATCTCATAGTGGCTTAACAAACATTCTAAGGTGAAAATTCAATCGTTAAGGCCTTTTTTTTTTTTTTTTTTTTTTGAATCTTCATTAAAGATTTTCATAAATTGTCGCTGAAGAACTTGATAGTTTTTTCGCCAAAACACAACCAACACATTTGTTGGTGAACGATTGAACGGTTGTGACTTTTGGTGTTTAACCACTCATGCGATACCCCTAGACCCTGTTAGATGATAGGTTAAGGCTCAAGCCTAAAGGCTTAGGGTCCATTACGTTTAGGGTTATTTTAGTGTATTCTCTAAAGCATGTTCTATTATAAATAGACATGAAATCTCATTATATAGACATGAAATCTCATTATGTAATCACACAAAACACAATCAATAATATCTCTATTTACTATCTTAATACTCCCTCCGTCCCAAAATTATAGTCCCCTTTTGACTTTTTCGGTCTTTATTTTTCAACTTTGACCTTAAATATTTTTGTTTATATTACATAATACTTGATGTAAAATATATGAATGGATTGAGTTTTAAATGTATTTTTCATTGGTATAATTTTCATCAACTATTGTATAACACAAACAAAAATATTTAAATTCAGAGTTGAGAAAGAAAGACCGAAAAAGTCAAAAGGGGACTATAATTTTGGGACGGAGGTAGTAGTATCAAAGCTTTAGGTAAGATCCACTTACAAAATTTGCTATCATTTGATGATCGGCTACTCGTCGTTGATTTGGAGGGATCACAGTTATTTTCGCTTTATTTTTTTAATTAGGATTTTGTTTTTCGTATTCAATGCATAAACCTAAATTCTAGCCGCCAAAACAAACAAAATATGTTGAGTTGCCTTTAATCAACCATTTTTTTTTCTTTTTCATTAAATTGTTTCGTTGTTAAAGATCATTGTCGTTGACAACAAAAGTCGACCACTAAATTGTTGTTCCTTTTAAAGACAAAGCAAGCCATGACGTAAAAAAATAAATAGCAAACGTCATAAAAAATGAAGGAAACCGCAATGAGTATACAATTATGTCGCCAAATACAAGTCCATCTTCATGCAAACGAACATCAATGAATAAGAGAAAAAGAAAAGATGAAGAGAAGAAGAATGCGATTTCAACATATTATCCAGTTGGTACGTCTGGAAATCTCCCGTTCAAACTGCAGAAGAGTGTTCAATGATAGGTTAAGACTCAAGCCTAAATATTTAAGGTCCACTATGTTTAGGGTTAACAATCAGAAAAACCTCTATATCTTGGATGAGATCGGGAGTTTTTTCTTACATTCTAACGTCAAGTTTGGAGTGTAAAAAAAAGTTGTATTCTTTTATATTAAGCTTGTGTATTATATGAATAAATATACTTTATCTATATTTAATTAACTATATGAAAAGAGATGATAAGCCTTTCATTTACAAGAATTTTTAAAACCATAAGCTAATCATAACCTCATACAAGATCATAATATAATATAATCATTTTTTTGAGAAATCAGAAGCAACTTGATTAACTTTTAGAAGATATTTAATAACGTATGTCCATTTTATTTATTTATTTTAAGTCAATTCTTTTCACACTTATACCATATATCTCAAAATATATCTCACAAATGCTTCTAGTGAGATTTGAACCCACAACTTTTAGGTTGGTGGAGAACTCACATACTACTAGACCAAATGCCTTAATTAAGTATGTATGTCCATGAAGTGATACTCCACCAATCTGTCACATATCCTTAAATAAAAAATATCCCTATAAAAAATATCCCAATATTTGGTTTTCATCCACCAAATATTGCATATTTAATTGTTGATTCTTGTGAACCATGAGAAGTTTTCCTGTATTTTGACTTATGGAATCATATTTTGAGTGTCGGGTTTTATCATACACCAAGTCAATGTTCACTTTTTCAAAACAACATATATAGTACAATTCAGAAGTTGTTAAGGTTGGTAGTACAACCTGAGAGCAAGTCTATTGCAAAATTTTCAAAAGTCTTCTTTAGTTTCAAGAGTAAAACCAATGTCATTGCCATCATAAAATTTGGCATTTGAGCCAAATATATCGTTTATCAAAAACCCAACATGAAAACTTTGGCATAAATAAAGGAGGTGATGCACCCCAAACAAGTTCTATGATAAACGAAGTATATAGTTATATAAAACATATTGTTAAACAACTGTGAATTGAACAAATTGGATCCGCATGTTGGCAGCTCTCCAGTAATGTCTGGTGTTTATCGGTGATTATGGTTTACGATTTTTTAGTAACGGATTGCATATATTGGCGAATCGCGGGTTATCTCATGTTTTCCCACACTCATAACAAGGAACTCGTGTCCGCATATTGCGTCATAGTATAAAGCATTGCTTTTCATATCTAACATAATGAGAGAAAAAAAAATGAGAGGTAGTTTAATAAACAAATACTCAATAATTAAATAATTTTAGAAATGCAAAAAAAAAAAAAAAAAAAAAAAAAAAAAAAAAAAAAAAACACCACCGAATAGCAAATGTTTCTTAAACTAAAATAAAATACGTGGTTTAGTATTTTCGTGAATGGTTATTGTCAACAACTTTTCTTCTTATTTAGGTAGATAAAGATCCCATTTGAGTTCTTGATAAGAATAATTTATATAGTTAAAAATGAAATAAATAAATAAATAAATAAAATGATCTCATTTGAATTTCATAATTTAAAGTGCTTGTTGAGGAAGATTTATAAAATTATAACGAAAAAGTTAAGAATTTTAAAGTTAGGAACAGCTTCTTTATAGACAAATGTTTCATCCTATATTTTCTAAAATAAAGAGTAAATATTACTAAAAATAGTAGTTAATTAAAAATATTTGAATTCATATCAAATTTTCGATTACGTTGTGGTTAGTGCTGTTCTTTCCGTTATACTGTAGTAAAGAGAACACCATAACACAACCCATAAGCAATCGTGACACCAACCCTGAAACATAAATCGAGCAGATAATGTGAAATATAAATGATAACCATTATCGTTCTTTTGTCTATGTGGGATGAGAGTTAGCATGGCTTTCATGACAAAAACAATGAACTACCAACCTTTTCTCTCGACTGATGCTTGTGTTTTATTCTAATAAATACCATCCAAATGCACACTAAAGATCATTTTTGGATTTACTTTGATTATTGATGCTAAGCTCCATGATAATCACTAAGCGATGATGTAATTAGATACAAAGCCTCCATGGAGTACTCTATCACCCACACCAATGTTCAGTTTTCTAAACAATTTCATATATCAATAACACACAACTGTGAAATCACTTCAAAGCTAAAGATCGTATTGAACATCATTGACGAGGTAATAAAAAGCGACAAATTTCTAAGAGCTAAAACAGCGTTGGAACATAAATTTTGTAAAGAAAAAGTACATGTAAAAAAATCTAAATGGTTATTGTTTTTTTTTTTATGCGGTACTCGTTTGTATCAAATGTGCCTTTAGATTATCTAACTACTTGCTCAGTTAGATAGTTGTCATTCGATGTCAAGGTCTGATAAAACCATTGCTAATGATGATGGTATATTCATATAATCACTTACGTACTGTGACTACTTAGTCTAGTAAGGGTACACAAGAGAACAAACATCAGTTTAATATGAGGATTGAGGCTTTAGTATAATAGAATCAATTTTAGATACTTGAAACCTACCAGTTCGTAAAATTCTAATAACATAACTAGAATGTAACTCACATTAATGTGTGATTTTAAGACTTGCTAACTACTGGTCATTTTTTAGTAGTACTCTCACTAACGCGAAAGCGAATGGAATTCCCTTTTGTAAAATGTTATTCATAGATAATAATGATTGGTATAATATTTAGATATCTTTATTTTTACTTGAACGATTATTCACCAACCTTTGCTTGTGGAGTATTAAAATTCTGAGTGGAGAGAATTTTTGAGCATTTCGTCATCATTTTTTTCGTTTTAGTACGTACTCTTGGGGTTATGAACTTGATAAGGTTAGTACTACATTTGCGCAAACTTGTATTCTTACTCGTGTTTGTACAATGTTGACGTATGTACCCTCTGGATACATGCCGTACTAGGGTATACCCTCCGGACCCGTATCAGGTAAAATGTACGCAGATGTGTTCAAACAATACGGACCAATATCCGAAGGGTTACGAATGTCCGCATGACCTCAGCCGTCCGGAGATCACAAACCCTTCGGATAAGCCAACAAGTACCTAGACCAAAGTACAAGCAAGTACACCAAAGTATATGATAATGGAGTCTAAACTGGCGAACATTAAGGGCTAGTACAAACCAGCCTGACACTCCATGTAGAGAGTCTATAAATAGAGAGGAAATCTTCATTTAAGGTTAACTAATTCTCTCCCACTCTCTAGTTTTATTCATACTTTCTCTCACTAAGAACATATACTTACTCTCACGCCGGAGGTTGGTCCTGGGATACATTCCCGGGGCGAGTCTAACGGACGTACTTGTTTTGCAGATATCCGAAGTAACATACTGTAAGCAAGGATCACATTGAATCCGGAGGACCTACTCTTGTCCGAAGGATTCATCTCGCTTGTTCGAAGTAGAAACAAACTTTTACTTCAACAAATTGGCGCCATCCGTGGGACCCGTCATTCACTCTACCTAAGCTAAGAGATGACAGGTCCTACCCCAACAACACCCGAAGGAAGTGGAAGTCGTCCTGATAATAATACTCAAACCTGTGGCATGGAGCAAATCCAAAGCCACTTCGCCACCCTAAAAGCTCTCATCCATCAGTACAATACTTCGAGCGAAACGCCAATCGAGCCTATCTATCTCGACTTTGAAGCCGCCCAATCTCATGATGTCGAAGCACAGAAAGCCGAAGAAGAAATGACGGACGATCTTTCTAAACCCTTCAAGGCAGCGTCCAAGAGTCCTTTCACCCGAAGGATCATTGACTTTTCCGGACCGAAAGGTTCAAAGTATTTGATGCCTTCGCATCTAAAACTATACAACGGATCTACCGATCCGGATGACCACATCACCAGATTTGAGGGAGCGGCCAATCAAGGTGCTTGGCCCATGCCGATTTGGTGCATGATGTTTCAACAAACTCTGGACGATGCCGCTAGAGGTTGGTTTGATCGTCTTCCGCGAGGTAGCATTGATAGTTTGGACGAGTTATGTGAACAATTCATACGGAGGTTCGCCCTTCGAAGGAGATGCATCAGGGATCCGATGGAAATTACCAAGATCGTTCGAAAAGCTAATGAAGCCCTCTCGGAATTCAAAGAACGATGGACGGATGAGGCTAGCCGTATTTCAGGAGTGCCAGAATTAATGCAGATATCCTCCTTCATTGATGGTTGCAAGAGTCCAGACTTGGCGAAAAGGTTCTCTGAAAAAGTTCCTCAAACCGTAACCGAAATGATGATGAGAGTCGATGACTTTATCCGTTCCGAAAGAGTATTTCGGTTAACGGAAGTACCGAAAGGAGAAAGGGTGGACAACTACCGAAAAGACTATCATGCCAATTCATACATCCGGAATGACCATAACACACAACGTTCCTCCTTCAGAGGAAAACAAGATTCCAGGCCCCAACGAAATGATCATTTTGCACCGTACGTGCCTACCCGAAGGGAAAACACCTACCGGACAGATTACCGAACGGATCACCGTCGTAACGATGGAAACAGAAGAGATACCAGGCCTTTAGACTTGAACATGCTCATCAAGGCCCCCAAAGAAATCCTGTCAACGGAACACCAACTCAGACTTCCTGCGCCTCCCCCACTGAGAGGAAGACCATCAAGAGAAAATATGGATAAGTTCTGCGACTATCACGGAGAGAAAGGCCATCTAACCAATGATTGTCACAACCTAAAGGAGCAGCTTAAGAAAGCCTTGGAGACGGGCAAGCTGGACCACCTAATTAGGGATGTCCGACAAAGAGATAGAGCACCTCCCCGAAATGACCCCCAAAACAACCAAAGAAGAATCATCAATATGGTCCGGCATCAGGAAAGGAATCCGAAACGCAAACTTATAGATCCTGAAGAAGAATGGATGAACGCCCCCATAAGTTTTCCACCGATCTTACCGGGGGATGCTTCCGACGAACCTCTTATAGTGGAAGCAGAGATTGAAGGATATACCGTACGAAGGGTATATGTTGACCAAGGTGCTTCGGTAGAAGTGATGTACGAACACTGTTTCCTAAACCTTGACTCTTCCATCCGGTCTCGTCTGACAAAAACAAACACACCACTGATAGGATTCGCAGGAGAAGCCATAAATCCGTTGGGAAAGATCGAATTAGAAGTATGTTTCGGAAACGAAGGGCTGTACCGCCGAACTATCATGAAGTTTGCAGTAATCAGGTCTCCCTCCCCATACAATGTGATACTTGGTCGATCTGGAATCAAAAAACTAAGGGCCATCCCATCGACCATACACTCCATGATGAAATTCCCAACACCGAGAGGCATTGCCACCCTGGTAACCCGATCGGTCATTATCTCAGAGTGTAGAAAGCTTGAAGAAAAGTTCTTGATGGAAAAGGAAAAACAAGCAGAGATCTCCCCGGAAATTACCATTGAAGAAACTACTGGAACCGAAGAAGTATTGGTTCATCCGGCATACCCGGAACAGCTAGTAACGATAGGAAGGCATTTTTCAAAAGAAGGGCGAAGACAACTAATAACGTTGCTCAAAAACAGCCGAGACGTTTTCGCATGGGAGCCTTCGGATATGACTGGCGTTCCCCGATGGGCAGCTGAACATAAGCTCGACGTAAACATCCAAGACAAACCGATGGCACAGAAAAAGAGATTTTTCTCAGAAGAAAAGAACCAAGCCATAAATCGAGACGTGGAAGAATGGCTAAAGGCCGGAATAATCAGACCCGTCCGGTATCCGACGTGGATTTCTAATCCAGTACTGGTGAAAAAACTGGACGGCAGCTGGAGGATGTGTATCGATTTTAAGAACTTGAACTCATCATGCCGTAAAGATTACTATCCTTTACCCGAAATAGACTGGAAGATTGAATCGGTGATAGGATTCCGCTACAAGTGTTTCTTGGACGCTTACAAAGGTTATCACCAAGTACAGATGGCAAAAGAAGACGAAGAGAAAACAGTATTCTATACGGATCGGGGAACATACTGCTATGTCAAAATGCCATTCGGATTGAAAAATGCCGGAGCAACCTATCAGAAATTGGTAGATTCCAACTTCCGGAAGCAAATTGGCCGGAACTTGGAAGTATATGTAGACGACATGGTGATAAAGAGCCAAACGGAAAAAGAACTGTTGGCCGATATAGCTGAAACATTTGACAATCTCCGGGAAATAAACATGAAGCTAAACCCTCAAAAATGCTCCTTCGGAGTGGAGGAAGGGAAATTCCTCGGGTATATGGTGACATCCGAAGGGATTAGAGCAAACCCCAAGAAAACTAGAGCAATCGCCGATATGAAATCACCAAAATCATTGAAGGAAATGCAAAGCTTAAGTGGCAAACTCGCAGCATTCAATCGTTTCTTATCAAAATCTGCCGAAAGATCTCTGCCTTTCTTTGAAACATTAAAAAATATCACAAAAGACAATAAAGAAAAGTACCAATGGACAGAAGCGGCTGAAAAGGCTTTCCAAGAAATGAAGAAAATGATTCTGGAGCTGCCATGCCTAGCGACGCCGAAACCAAAAGAAGACATGTACCTATACCTGTCAGCCGCAATGGAAGCAATAAGTGGGGTGCTGATGGTCGAAAGGGAAGGACGGCAGATACCAGTTCATTATGTGAGCCGGACCTTACACGAAGCCGAAAAGAGATACGCTCCGGTCGAGAAGCTGGCTTTAGCATTGTTACATCTATCCAGAAGACTAAGGCGATATTTCGAAGCTCACCCTATCAAAGTTATAACGGATCATCCTATCAAGCAAGTGTTGAATCGAGCGGAAGCTTCCGGACGGTTAGCCAAATACACGTTGGAACTAGGAGCTTATAACATCACCTACGTACCCAGGAATGCCGTCAAAGGACAAGTATTGGCCGATTTCATCAATGAAGTACCCATCGGAACCATTTACCCGGATCCGAAAAGGAGGGGCAAGGAGATATGTAACATCTCTGAGCCGGAAGAATGGATCTTATACACAGACGGAGCCTCCAGCCGAAAAGGTTCCAGAGCAGGACTAGTGTTAATTAGTCCGGAAAAAGAAGAATACACCTATGCTCTCCGGTTAAATTTTGAAGCTACCAACAACGGAGCAGAATACGAAGCACTCCTAGCCGGACTAAGAATTGCAAAAGCAATGCATATAGAAGCACTGGACGTGCGAGTAGACTCTAACCTAGTGGCAAGCCAAATTAATGGAGAGTTTACCGCATACAAGGAGAGCATGGCAAAGTACCTCGCCAAAGCCAAGGAATACATCACTTGCTTCAAACGCTTCAGGATAAAGAACATCCCAAGAGCTCAAAACCAAAAAGCAGACATACTCAGTAAGCTGGCATCCGTAGCATTTGATCACTTAACATAGGAAGTCCTAGTAGAAGTATTGGAGAAACCATCCACAGAAGAAGAGACGATCAACGCAATAGTAGAAGAAGAGGAGGAAAATTGGATGTCTCCCATATTCCGATGCCTAAACGAAGGGATATGGCCGGAGGATCAAAATGAAGCACGAAACCTTCGCATGAAAATAAGCCATTATACGTTGATTGATAATGTGCTATTAAAAAAATCCTACCTAGGACCAATGTTGCGATGCGTCGGACCTCTACAAGCTAATTACATAATCCGAGAAGTACATGAAGGAGCATGTGGCATGCATTCCGGACCCCGGACCGTGGTAGCTAAACTCATGAGACAAGGCTACTATTGGCCAACCATGCACCGGGACACCAGGGAAGTCATTCGAAAATGCGATGCCTGTCAGATACACGCTCCGATTCCGAAGCTACCAAAAACGGTATTGACCTCCGTTATGGCACCATGGCCCTTCTTCCAATGGGCAATTGACATTTTGGGACCTTTGCCCGAAGCTCCAGGAAAAGTGAAGTACGTTATTGTGGCAATAGACTACTTTACAAAATGGATGGAAGCAAAACCGCTGGCTAAAACAACTGGCAAGGAGGTCAAAAAGTTTGTGTGGGACAACATTGTCTGTCGGTTCGGATTGCCCAAGATAATCGTCACGGACAACGGAAGTAACTTCGTGGGAGATCCGTTCAAAAGTTGGTGCGAAAAATTGAATATTACACAAATCAATACGGCCGTGGCTCACCCTCAAGCCAACGGATTAGTCGAAAGAGCCAATAAGAGCCTAATGAAGGGATTCAAGTCTCGGCTCGGAAGAGAAAGATCCGGATGGGTAGACGAGCTACCAAATGTGTTATGGGCTTTCCGAACCACCTTAAAAACTAGCAATGGAGAAACCCCCTTTAGTCTAACCTACGGAAGCGAGGCAGTCATTCCGGCGGAAATCGGTATGCCTACCTTCCGGACCATGATGGCAAATGTCGAAAATAATGACGATGAAATCAACCTGAACCTAAACTTATTAGAAGAACGGCGAGAAATGGCAGCCATAAGGGAGGCAAAATACAAAAAGAAAGTGGAGCAGTATTACAATCGAAGGGTTAAACCCGAAGCTTTCAAAGTGGGAGATTTCGTGTATCGGAAGAATGAAGCCAGCAGGGTGGAAGAACAAGGAAAATTGGGGCCTAACTGGGAAGGCCCCTACCGGAAAACAGAGGCTTATCAGCACGGCACATATAAGCTCCAAACCATGGAAGACGTGGAAGTACCTCGAACCTGGCATGCAATTAACTTAAAGAAATGTTTTATGTAACCTATTATGCACTTTGAATTTTCAGGATCTAGTGTAAGGCATGAGCCATTTTCACATCAATGAAACATCTGATGCATTTGGACCATATAGAGTTGTTTTCCGCAAGACATAAGTTGTCCAGAGAATAAAACCCCAAGTGGGTATAACTTAAGGCCAAGAGCCGAAGGGTACAGGTTACCCCGTCAAAGAAAACCCCAAGTGGGTATAACTTAAGGCCAAGAGCCGAAAGGTACAGGTTACCCCGTCATATAAAACCCCAAGTGGGTATAACTTAAGGCCAAGAGCCGAAGGGTACAGGTTACCCCGTCAAAGAAAACCCCAAGTGGGTATAACTTAAGGCCAAGAGCCGAAGGGTACAGGTTACCCCGTCATATAAAACCCCAAGTGGGTATAACTTAAGGCCAAGAGCCGAAGGGTACAGGTTACCCCGTCAAAGAAAACCCCAGGTGGGTATAACTTAAGGCCAAGAGCCGAAGGGTACAGGTTACCCCGTAAAAGAAAACCCCAAGTGGGTATAACTTAAGGCCAAGAACCGAAGGGTACAGGTTACCCCGTCAAAGAAAAACCCCAAATGGGTATTGCTTAGGCCAAATGCCGAAGGGTACAGGTTACCCCGTCAAATAAAACCCCAGGCGGGTATAAACTAAGGCCCAGATCCGCAAGGCACAAGTTGCCCAGAAAATAAAACCCAGGAGGGTATAAGCTAAATCCAAGTTCCGGAAGTTACATACTACCCATAAAACACACATGTAATTTAAAGCCCCAGTATAAATAACAAAAGAAAGTGATATATTCATATGATCAAAAAGTCGGTTACATCAAATGTTCCGGAATAACGGAATAACAAAAGATGAAATTTTAAACCTATTCTATTATATAGCTGTTCCGAGGGACCCATTCTACGGAATAACGGAATGTCAAAAACCTATTACATCAATTGATAAAAGCTTCACAGGGAATCCGGAATACCTGAATCCATAGTCAAAATGGAAGTATCCGGACCCCAACATACATCTCTTAAAGTGAATAAACAGCTTCAAAAAGAATCCGCAACACCTATACCCATAGTCAAAATGGAGGTGTACAGACCCTTAAGACATTATCTCAAACAAAGGCCGAAGTATCTGGGCCTGAAGACTGATGGGCAGAAGGATTTTCGACATGGGTTTCAGCCTCTGGTGCTTCAGTTTCCGGAGCAGGAGCAGGAGCAGGATCAGGAACCAAAGCATTCAGCTCATCAAACCTCCGGTAAATGGTCTCCCTGATCTTCTGGATGTACGGATAGTCCTGAGAAAGGGCCTGATCATATAACGGGCCATATTTGGCCCCAACTTCCATGTCCATCCCCTCAACTTCTCCCAACAACTTAGACGCTTTCTCCGGCTCTTCGAACAAATCAGCCCCATCAATCAACCCAGAAAGGTAAAACAAGTTGAACGGTTCTGCCAATGCCGTCCGGAATTCATGACTTTCGAGAAAACGGTGGATAGCCTCTGGAATGAACTCATTTACAATACGGTTCCTTTCTACCTCCGCATTCCCAGCGGCTACAGCAATATCCACCTTCTCTTGATAAAGCTCTTTATAAGCTTATTCTTCGTCATTTAGCTTCAACCTGGCATCAGACAACTGCCCCTCCAACAATTTAATCCGGTCGTTCTGATCAGCGGAAACTTTTCTCCATTCTTCTTTCTCTATTTCCAGCTCAGAAACACGACCCTCCAAACTAACATTTTCAGCACGAAGCTTCCTCAACCCCTCCGGATTCACCTCCGCACACTCTTTGTGAGCATCCTTAAGTTTCTGAAACTCACCAGACATCTGCTGAAACATCTTCCAATTGTCGTCAAGAGTCTTGTCGCAGATCTTATGAGCCTCGGACAATTTCTTGTGCTCATTCAAAAGAGACTCAAAACGAAAGATCACGTCCGCTTGAGCCGTGACACATTTGCCCAGCAATAGCCACGACCTGCGGACAGCCTCTCCATCATCCTGGTCGTCCAGATATTTCCCCTCCTTGGGAGTTGCCAAATTCATCAACATGTCTCGGCAAGCAGTAGCAGTGTTCATACGGGTTCCCTTCGTCACAGTCCACGCAGGTACGTAGGTGACATCGTCCTCACCATCCCCCTCTATATCAACCTCCGTATCCTCCTCATCCACAAGAGCTTCTTTCCCCGGACGCCGGGATGCACCCTCCGAACCCCCTGACAGCAAAAGAGATTCCGTTAACAAATAAAAAAAAAAAAGAAGAAGAAGAGCAACCATAAAAGATCATCCAAACATACCATATGGCAAATCTTTTGGGTACACAGAACGGATAGGCTCTGGCCTCTCCACGGCCTCCCCAGTATCCAAATCAATAACAGTATCACCAGCGGAAACCTTGCTTCTCTTATGAAGACGAGAAGAGATACTCCCTGCTCCAGTTCTCTTCAACGGAGGTTTCTTCAACCCCGTCTTCACAGCTTGCTCCTTCTTCTTCTCCTTTGCAGCTATAACCTTGTCATCCGGGACTTCAACGCTCTTTAGCTCGTCGGTCTTCTCTGGAACCTCGGCATTGGAAGCCAAGGGGGAGTAACGTGCATCTCACGCCCCTGACCTTCCGGAAACGGGTCCCCTGGAACAATCTTCGTTGTCCTTCGCAATGTAGGCTTCTTCAAATAGGGTGACATGGTTATACCTGCGGATAAACAAAATCCATCGTTAAAAACAAGAAAAGATGTACAATTTAAAAATGCATATTTATAACAAAGGCTATACCCCTTCCCTGCTCATCCCTTAAAGCCGGACGGAAACCAGGAAACTCCCAGTGATCCGATAAACCCAAGGCATACAAGAATGCTTGCGGAATCTGGCAGGGTTCAACAATTGTCTCAGCAAGCCTTTCGGCATGAGCAACGTCATACTCAGCTGCCTTAGGAAACGGATCTGACACATCCGAGTCAGAATGCCTCCACGGCATAGCAAACGGGATGGCTCGTCTGTCGATCAAGAAAAAGTTCATCTTCCAACCCTTCAGACAGGAAGGAAAATCCCCAAAGCATACTTTCCTATCCCTATGAATACATTTCTCGAAGGAAAACCAATCACCCTGTTTGCTAAGTTTATAAAAGACACAAAACAAAGGGGTAGTAGGAGGAATGTGCATGCTACGGCAATACACCTCAAAAAGAGTAGCACGGTGCATACCCAACGGAACTAACTGAGAAATATGAACCTTAAAGTACCTAATAACGTCTAAAAGAAAGGTAGAAAAAGGAACAGCAAGACCGCCTTCGAAGAAATATTTTGCGTATAAACCTATGGCATCCGCGGGTAATCGATCCATCGTCATGCCCTCAGGAGCTACCCTCGGATGTAAATCCTCCGGTACCCCGAAAGCTTTTACCACAGCATACACATCAGCCTCGTCCATCGCGGAAACTCTCAAATGTACATCCTTCTTAACATGAGAACCCTCCGGCATGGACACGTCTTCGTACTCAAACGAGGCAGTAGATTCCGACATAACGAATCCGAAAAAGAAAGGGTATAGCCAAACAACAAAAATAACTTAACGGACTGAGACGTACCTTAAAGACGACGAAAATTATTGTTCGGAATACGGAAGGTATAAAACGTGTCAGAAGTATGTGTGTGCAGAGGAAAAATAACAGTGGAGTAAATGAGGAAAAAGAGACTATTTATAGGCGGTAAAAAATGGGCGGGAAAGGGACACGTCACCCGTAGGGCTAACGTGTCAGCCATCCACACCGTGTCTCTCACAAAGTGCATACGTGTTCCAATCCAAGCGACGCGGTAAAAAACGACGGCACACCTTAAACGACACTTTAATTACTTTTGGCATTTTGCACGCAACGCTAACAAACGACGAAGCTACAACATAACCTCCAGAAAATTGCAAAAAATAAACTTAGTATCACACCATTGGCACAACCAATACTATGATACTGGGGGGGGGGACATGTTGACGTATGTACCCTCCGGATACATGCCGTACTAGGGTATACCCTCCGGACCCGTATCAGGTAAAATGTACGCAGATGTGTTCAAACAATACGGACCAATATCCGAAGGGTTACGAATGTCCGCATGACCTCAGCCGTCCGGAGATCACAAACCCTTCGGATAAGCCAACAAGTACCTAGACCAAAGTACAAGCAAGTACACCAAAGTATATGATAATGGAGTCTAAACTGGCGAACATTAAGGGCTAAGTACAAACCAGCCTGGCACTCCATGTAGAGAGTCTATAAATAGAGAGGAAATCTTCATTTAAGGTTAACTAATTCTCTCCCACTCTCTAGTTTTATTCATACTTTCTCTCACTAAGAACATATACTTACTCTCACGCCGGAGGTTGGTCCTGGGATACATTCCCGGGGCGAGTCTAACGGACGTACTTGTTTTGCAGATATCCGAAGTAACATACTGTAAGCAAGGATCACATTGAATCCGGAGGACCTACTCTTGTCCGAAGGATTCATCTCGCTTGTTCGAAGTAGAAACAAACTTTTACTTCAACATACAACCTGCGAACAAGTCTATTGCAAAAATCTTGAAAGTTTTCTTTTGTTGCAAGAGTAAATCCAATTGGTTTAATGATATGTTGTAGTTAAAATATAAAAAATTATGACTTTATATCACGTTCTCGCAATGGCAACGATGAACTGAAACATATGAACATACCAAGCAACCTATGCGAAAGCATGATACTAACCATAAATCAATTAAGCTGCAGACCGTTGGATATAAAAATGATTACCATTTCCCTTCTTTTGTCTATGTGGGATGGGGTTAACAAGGCTTTCATGACAAAAATAATGAAGTGCCTACCTTTTATCTCGAGTCATGCTTGTGTTTTTATTCTAATAAGCACCATCCATATGCACACTGAACATGGTTTTTGGATTTACTTTGATTATTGATGCTAAGCTCCATGATAATCACTAAGCAACGATGTAGTTAGATATAAATCCCACATGCAGTACTCTTATCATCCACACCAAAGTACATTCTTCCAAACAATATCAAATCAAGTAATATAGAACCGTGAAACGGCTACAAAAGTTATGTATCATTGTGAACAGAAATGACGAGATACGAAGAATGACAAACTCCTAAGAGCTAAAACAGCTTCGGAGCGTAAGTTTTGTTAAGAAAAAGGTACTAACCTTTATATTAAGAAGTGGTTACTATATTTTTTTTTACTTGGTATTCATTTCGGTCGAAGAAAAGAAGCTGGTTAACTAATACAAAGCGAACAATCCACTAATTAATATGGTTTTAGATTATAAACCACTATACGAGAATCAGATAATTAATGGGTACCCAAGAGAACAAAGATCAATTTTAATATGAAGCTTAATATATCGTTTATTTGTGTACATGCTCTTTACCATATACATCGAAACAAATTTACAGAATCCGAAATCACTTTACTAAGTCTCAATTCAGTGACAACGGCATAAACTTTAGTTGCGCTCATCAAAGCTGATGCAAGTCTCACTTTCCTTTTACCGATTATAAGTTTGTCCAAGAATGAATTAGATTAGGCTAGTACATGACTACCAACAGAGATCAACGATAGCTTCCCATTTTAAGGACGACCCCATATAGATTACATGAAAAAAAAATACCTCGTTCTTATTGGTTAGTTCCTGAAAGCACAAATGACAACTAAATGGATGATGTCAGCATGTGCAATTGAATACAGAACCGCTCAAGCACTTGGCTTTATGAAGTATCTTTTTAACACCAGTCTCAGTGTTTGGAACGGAAGGAGATTCATGAACCCTATGTCCCTATCCATCATGACTGGAGGTGAATTTAAAACCACCTGATGACGTATAGTCCATATTCGGGTCACGAACCCGATCAACGAACATCACTAACGCCCAAGTCCACCACGAGTGGGCTATCATGACAATGATTTGGGCCATAATACTAACGGTTTGGACTCACGAAAGCCCAAACCCAACTAAACTATTTATGGTCTAGATAAGGATCTCTTATTTATGGGATAAAGATCCATAGACCGGATAAACACTATATGTGCGAAGAGTGAGGAACACGAAATCTACAAGGATTTCGTGCCTATATAAAGAATGACATAATTCTCATTAAAGGTACGACTTACAACCAAAACTCTTCTACATAACCCTAAAACCGATTACTTACTCTCACGCCGGAGGATAATCGTGGGAGACAATCCCACGATAAGCCTAACGGTATTTATTTGCTTTCTTAGTGCGCAGGTTTCAAGCATTAAGATCTGATTGATACGAGAGCAGGAGTCCAAACAAGGAATGCCCAACTTTTGTATCAACAAGTGGCGCCATCCGTGGGACCCTACACTAAGAACTAGGATGACAAAACACAAAAACTCAAGCCAGCGGACTCCGCAGTTGGAAAAAACACATGATGACCCCCAGAGGAGGAAACATCAAGATTCAACCTCTAAACAGGCCCCTGGGACAACAAGTGCGCCTGGTCACCAAGAATCGGGCATAACTCTAATTCTCCCAACAGTATAATTGCCCACAGGGACTACCCGAGCCACTACGGTGGCCCCAAGCGCTGAAGACCTTCAGCGCACTCTCTTCGCTACTCCCCATCAAACGGCACCCACTGTGGACAACATTGTGCCACCAGGCGCGCCTAGTCGCGATAAGGGACCTAATGCAGAAGCAGATATTGTTACGTTAGAAGAGGGCGCGCCTGAGTTAACGCTAAGTAATTTTGTATCTCAAAATTACGAAGCTTTGACTAACCTCATGCAAGAGGAGGCAAGGAGAAGGTCAAGTCATAGCCTGTAAGCCCGGCTAAACTTTGGCCCAGAAAACGAAACATCTCCACCGCGCTATCAGAAAGAGGGGCGCGCAAGGGATAACCGCCGACCTCCAGTGTTCGCGAGAGTTGGAAGAAAAAATACAAGTGGTGAATCATCTGATTCACAGAACTCAGAGGAGTACGAGGATAATGGAAGGCGTACCAATGTCCACACTAGACTTGGTAGCCGCAGGACCCATGATAGACTTGGACGGCAACGCTCACCGAGCGAAAGCTCTTCAAGATCTGAAAGCAAAAGAATTCATGATAGACTTGGGAGACGAATATCACCAAGTGAAAGCCCCCCAAGCAGCTCCCCCGACTCCGAGGAAAGACGGCACAAACGCCACAAAAGGGGCAACTCCTCCTCAAACGACTCCTCGGACAACGAGGACAGAGAGACAGGACACTGGAAGTCCAGGGAAAAACATCGCGAAGACAAAGACATATCTCTTCCTTGGCGCCGCCAAAAGGTTGATGCATTCACGCGGCGCATCGGAGACTATTCAGATGATAAGAGAAGGCGCATGCCCGCCAATGTTAAAACATATGACGGAACAGGTGATCCTGATGATCACCTAAAAATTTTTGAATCCGCTGCTACTATCGAAAATTGGCCACAACCTGTGTGGTGCCATATGTTTAACTCCAAATTAGTAGGGAATGCGCGAACTTGGTTTAGTAAGCTTCCACGAAGAAGCATAGACGGGTTTGAAGAGTTGCGAAAAGCATTCCGCTTGAACTTCACTCAGAGAAAGAAGTGCACCAAGAACCCTGTTGAGTTGGCCAGAGTAAAACAACGCTAAGGAGAATCAACGAGCGCTTACATGGAGTGCTTTAAGGATGAATGTATTGATACGTGGGAATCGCACCAGGCTTTACCTCTCAAGGGATCTTGAGAAGCTTACAACCCCCACCAGGCAGTGTACCTGATCGTTGTAGTATAGTACAGTGACAAGTACCGGGGGATTGATTGTTCAGCTAGTAATAGTGTCGCTAGGATTAGAAAACCTAAATACTAGTTCTAAAGATGAGAGATGATTATTTTTGTATTTTTATATATTTTTTAGAAAGCAAGTAAAAATCTCGGGTTTGAAGGATTTGGGCGGAATTAGTTGCTAGTCAACTAACCCAATACTAAAGATGCAATCAAAATAAAATACTAGAAATGAAAATAAACTAAATTATACTAAGGTTGTGAGCAATAAGTGGAGAAAATGTGTTTACTTAGATTCACTACTCCCTAGATATCTTTTACACGTTAATTACTTGTTATAGTTGCGTGGATGACGGATTGTATTCCTTAATACCATTCATGGGGTGGCATACTTAATTCCCCAATCCTATGAGTGCCTACTTCACTCCTATGTCGAGCCGGCTAAGAAGCTCCTAACATGGGATCATCATAATTTACTCATGCATTAAATACAACCAATAAAACCTAGTGCACGTCAGTTCATGTTTCCTAAGACGTTCAAGCATGTTACCATTTGGAGATCTGCCAGTTTTCTTAAGCCTAACATTGAATTCATTCATCCAATACAACCATAAACAAGTAATCAACACATAATTAACATCTAAGTTTCATTAGATCCAAGCAAACACAAAGTAAATCTAGCCTAGCATAGTGGAATTAAGACAAGAACAAGATATAGACAACCAACACATAGACATATTGATTGAATTAAAAGAATACTTATCTCAATTACACATGAAAGGGATCAAGGGCTAAGAACCCTTGAAAAACCTGTAAAATTCGTACCAAGTTCGTACTTAGGGTTTCTCCAAAACTTCTCTCTTTTTAATGTGAAAATTAGAAAACTATATATAGGAAATAGGGTCTGACGGCGTCAAGAACAAATTTGTGACGCCGTCATCTCGCCGCCAAAATACTTCTCGGACTGCCTTGATCTACTTTTGACGCCGTCATGTAGCCGTCATGCATTTTACTCTTGACGCCCTACCTTGTGACGCCGTCAATTCTGTACTGGGTCGTCATGGAAATTACTCTTGACGCCGTCAGAAATTCCTTCTTGACGCCGTCACCTACTGTTCCCAGCAAGGAAAATTAAGACTTTGGCGTTTTCTTCACTTTTATGCTCCAAAAACGTCCGAATTGCTTCCTTTTCCAGATTTCTCTCCCAAAGTACCTAAAATCACAAAAGAAACGATTTAGGGCAATATTTTATCAAATAAATTCAATTCCGCCTCATCATATACCCCTAAAAGTGGTATATGATGAGGTTCATTTTCCGCCTCAAATAAATTAAATGACCCCCTAAAAGTGGTTCATTTTTCGCCTCATCATATACCCTTACACTTGAGATTTGCTTGTCCTCAAGCAAATGCGCTTTTATTCTAGTCAAAATACAAGTTAGGGGTCATTTAACACTAATATAAAAGTAATTACAACAAATAATCGTTCCACTAAAGACCAAAGACAAGCACGGAGGTCATATACTAGCACCTCACAAATAATGTTTAGATACTCACATCTCTCGGGTGTAATAAAGTATAAATTACAATATGGAAACGGAAGATATCGCTCACTACCTGTCATAGCAAAATAGATTACCATAGGCTTGGGAAAGGATCAAACTTCCACCACATGGCGTAAGCACCTAAGATAAACTATCAAAGAGGTCTTTTAAAGGGTTGTAACGTTAGGTGTAGGGATATGAAATACACGGTTTTGTTGGATAAAGGAAGTTTTTACTGGTGGCGAGCTAACAATCTTGGTTAATTACATGTACAATATGGCGTTGCTAAGCCAAGACTAGACTCGACTTAAGCTAATAAATGAAAAATAACAAAAACATAAAATGAACATAGATTGAAACTGGATGGTAGTCCGTATGTTTTTTTTTCTTTTCCTTTTTCTATTTTTTTTTTTCTTTTTCTTGATTTTTCGATTTTTTTTTTCATACACTCTTACCCTACTATCCAAAATAATACATCATAGGAAATGAACATTCCCCTTACACTTGAATTTTTACATACTTTACAATAAACTAATCTAATGACTCGAATTAAGAAAATCAAAACACTTGGAGCACTTTTAAGATTAACGCACATATGGGGGTAATATATGATGTTCTTCCCCATTACTCCATAAAATAAGTACTTTACCCATGAGTCCCAATCATCCCAAAACAATATGTACAAGGATATGACTCGACTTAGCAACCATGTAATCAATTAGATAGTTAACTTAGGGTTTAACAAATAACAATAATGCACTAAAGATGAGTGCATACACGGAAGGCTAAGGCGATTTGGGTGTACATTTAAGTGGGGTGTAACAAATTCTTCCTTTAAGTAAAATGCTTAAAGTTAGAAACGAAAAGATAGGCTCGGAGGGGTGTACTAGGGGTTTCATGTACTAAAAATGAGTACAACGCTAAGGGTGTGGGAAAAATTAATTGACTTAGCTAGTCAAGTAATATGACTTAAATGGTCAAGTAATTATAATACGGGTTTAACACAAGGGTGATCCTAATGCCTCTTATCATGTAGTAAGTCCTACTACACGAATGTAGTCTCACTAGCGGTCTCGGGATGCATCACTAACGCAAGTTCTAGAATCTAAATGCTACCGGTACACTCATAAGCACTAATAGTAAATGCTTTTCCTATCAAATCTAAAGGCGAACCTCACATATTTAGGTGGAAAATTTTTCTGAATGATACGGTTATGTGCTAGTCATACAATCTCCTATCCATGAGACGCTTGCTATGGCTAAAGTTTCACTCCTAAATGTTGTAAAAAATTTTAAATTTGGCGCTAAAATTGCACTAACAAGTGTTTCTCATAGTTTTATTACACATCTACCATTAAACAAAACAAACTCAAGCGAAAGTGCATATATAAGGTATCATCATTTTACCCTCCCCTTACACTTAAGATGAACATTGTCCCCAATGTTCAAGTAAAGAATGTAAAAGTGAAAAAAGTAAAAAGAATGAAATCAAATACTCCCCTGATTCGCTCGGTATGGATAATAAGGTGACCAGGTTAAATCTTCCTCCGAGAAAATGAACAATCAAAGCTTCCCTTATAGAATATAAATCATCTTCTTGTCATACATAACCTGTAAATCCTGAAAAAATAGACAAGACAACCTCGCATAAAATCGGCGGCATCCTATATAAGTTACTAAATCCTAGAAAACAAAGTAAGATATAATGCTTGTGGAATGGAGTTTGCAGATTTCCTGGAGATTATAAAACTTAATAATTCACAAAAACCATAAGACTCCATTAGAAAAACAAAACAGGTAAAATTTCCAGATTTTTACACGTGACGCCGTCAAGAGTTAACTCGTGACGCCGTCAGAAGTGACCTGCAGAAATTCTTATGTTAAGTTTCCGGAAAATTTCAGGAAAAAGTTGGTCCTACTTCCTGGAAAATCCTGCAAAACTTCATTATGACTCAATACAAGCATTTGACTCTAACAAATACTAATATACATGTTCATTTAATATTGTGGAGAATCATGATCGGTTTGTTTCTTAAAAACATATTTGGGGTTTCCCCTTACACTTATCTTTTTGCAAAAATACTTTTAGGGTGGAGTTAAGACTAGGCCAAACAACAAAGTAAAGTATTTCCACTTTTTAGTTTAGAAACATGATCTACCAACAATAAAAATAAAGCATGCATACGGAAGCAAATAACAAACAAACAAAATGAAAATCACACAAAACATGGGTTGCCTCCCAAGAAGCGCTTTTCTTTATTTACGAGTCTTGTAGCTAGACTCAAGGTCATGGGTTACTACGTGACCTCATCGTTGGTTTCACTCTTTGATTGTAAGTATTCTTTGTAGAAACCAACACCTTTTTCTCAATCGCCCCCATAATCCTTTGGGCCAATTCCTCATCGACTTTATACCTTGGTCCTAGGGCCAAGCAATCTTTATAAAAAAGACACCTCTTTTCCCATACATAATCCATACCCTTTTTCTTATCCTCTTCATTGATGTTCTCAAAAGCACCAATGTTATCCTTATCAAATCGGGATATAAAGTGAAACTCTTTCATTCTATTAGGCATCCTATAAGTGATACTATCGGTGTTACTTGCAAATCGGATTGTCCCTTCTATCTCATCATATTTTAACTTTGACTCTTCAACAAACGGTTTGCCAAACACAACATTGGATAATTGACAATCAATAACATTAGCAAGATCTTCCACAATCATAAAGTCAGTGACAAAAGTGAAATTACCAACAAAGACATGTAGACCTTTAACTCTCCCGACAAAGTTACAAACTCCACTGGGGTATTTGGGATCTCTTCTAGGTTCAAGTCTTGTTTTCACAATATCATTATAAATATTTGAGGACATGATGTTGATTGGGGATTTAAAGTCAATGTAAGCATTTTCAACGTGTCTGTACCCAATCATACATGGTATTTTAGCATTCTTAGGATCGCCTCTCTTTATCCTAGGTTCGATTATAGTGAAAGGAGATCGCGGGTTATCAATAAGATTATTATAAAATGCAATCTCCTCCTTAGTGGGGTATAGATTAAAATAGTCATTAAGCTTCGGATCTATTTCCCCCTCTTCTAGTCCCTCAACAACATTCACAAAGTCATTAGGCCCTAGGTCCTCATTTGAATACAAGGCGGTCGCTAGGTCACTAAATGCATGTTCGAGCTCAACCTTAATAAACCTATTAAGCTCTCTAAGTTCCCTAATCTCACTCTCAATTTGTTCACGTAACACAGCCACTTCTCTAGGGGAAAGGGGTGGATTCGCGTTTTCCATAATGGTCAACGGAATAGTCAATGAATTTAATTTACTAACAAAGGCACAAAGAAAAAGATAGACTAAAGAAAACCTAAAAATAAAAATAAAATCTTACTAGAAAGGAATCTAGCAAGTAGACCTAATAAAAATAGATTCTAACCTAGACAATAACTATTCCCCAGGCTGCGGTGATAAAAAATTGATACGTGGGAATCGCACCAGGCTTTACCTCTCAAGGGATCTTGAGAAGCTTACAACCCCCACCAGGCAGTGTACCTGATCGTTGTAGTATAGTATAGTGACAAGTACCGAGGGATTGATCATTCAGCAAGGAATAGTGTCGCTAGGATTAGAAAACCTAAATACTAGTTCTAAAGATGAAGGATGATTATTTTTGTATTTTTATATTTTTTAGAAAGCAAGTAAAAATCTCGGGTTTGAAGGATTTGGGCGGAATTAGCTGCTAGTCAACTAACCCAATACTAAAGATGCAATCAAAATAAAATACTAAAAATGAAAATAAACTAAATTATACTAAGGTTGTGAGCAATAAGTGGAGAAAATGTGTTTACTTAGATTTCACTACTCCCTAGATATCTTTTACACGTTAATTACTTGTTATAGTTGCGTGGATGACGGATTGTATTCCTTAATACCATTCATGGGGTGGCGCACTTAATTCCCCAATCCTATTAGTGCCTACTTCACTCCTATGTCGAGCCGGCTAAGAAGCTCCTAACATGGGATCATTAGAATTTACTCATGCATTAAATACAAGCAATAAAATCTAGTGCACGTCAGTTCATGTTTCCTAAGATTTTCAAGCATGTTACCATTTGGAGATCTTCCAGTTTTCTTAAGCCTAACATCGAATTCATTCATCCAATACAACCATAAACAAGTAATCAACACATAATTAACATCTAGGTTTCATTAGATCCAAGCAAACACAAGATAGATCTAGCCTAGCATGGTAGAATTAAGACAAGAACAAGATATAGACAACCAATACATAGACATATTGATTGAATTAAAAGAATACTTATCTCAATTACACATGAAAGGGATCAAGGGCTAAGAACCCTTGAAAAACCTGTAAAATTCGTACCAAGTTCGTACTTAGGGTTTCTCCAAAACTTCTCTCTTTTTAATGTGAAAATTAGAAAACTATATATAGGAAATAGGGTCTGACGGCGTCAAGAACAAATTTGTGACGCCGTCATCCCGCCGCCAAAATACTTCTCGGACTGCCTTGATCTACTTTTGACACCGTCATGTGTTATGTGTTTCCAGGCCGTCATTCATTTTACTCTTGACGCCCTACCTTGTGACGCCGTCAATTCTGTACTGGGTCGTCATGGAAATTACTCTTGACGCCGTCAGAAATTCCTTCTTGTCGCCGTCACCTACTGTTCCCAGCAAGGAAAATTAAGACTTTGGCGTTTTCTTCACTTCTATGCTCCAAAAACGTCCGAATTGCTTCCTTTTCCAGATTTCTCTCCCAAAGTACCTAAAATCACAAAAGGAAAGATTTAGGGCAATATTTGATCAAATAAATTCAATTCCGGCCTTAAATGACCCCCTAAAAGTGGTTCATTTTTCGCCTCATCATGTATACACGTCAAGGTGTGCCCCGAAGTGCTCAAGATCTCAGGGTTCATGAATGGGATCAATAACCCATAGCTGATAAGGAGACTCAATGATAAGGTACCTCAAACCTTTGATGAACTCACAAAGCACACTAGGTCCTTTATCCAAGGAGAGGCAGATGCTGCGGATAACAAAAAAGGCTACTCAAATTATAGGCAGCAAGAACAACCTAGGAGACAATCGAATGAACAGAGTAGCAATCGCAGCAAGAATTATCGCAGTCAGGGAAGCAGACGAGACAATGACGAGTATACCCCCTCACGAAGACTTCGAGGGAGATATTTGTAACAGAAGGCGCTAACTTCCCAAAACCTCCACCAATACGCACTCCAGAGGATCGGCGTGTAGGGATCGGATACTGCGAATATCATGGACAAAAGAGCCATACCACTAACGAGTGTGTCCAACTATGACAACTAATTGACAAATTACTAAACGAGGGTAGAATGGATCATCTCTGTTGACATAAATAATGTCTTAAAACATTGTTTACATATTAACAATGTCTCTATGTTTTGATAATTACAAAGCATAAACTCATTAATCTAAAACTTATGACATAAACAAGGTTTTAGTGCTTAATACTTGTCTTTGCTTCCACATCACTTAAGGTATGAATAAACAAAGGGTTTATTACATTTCATGATCAAAGGAAATTTATTTAATCACTTGTATTTTTATAAAATGCATTAAACATTTTATATCTTTTACAAAATCATTTTTGGAATTAAAAGAATATGTTTAATTCATTATAAATATATGATTTCAAATTTCCAACCAAAATTGGCAAATTCTATCCAGAAAAATATTCCCCACTAAAAGACAAGAAAAACCAACGTTCTGTATGGGCGGCCCCCTTAAAGTTACTAGGCGGCCCCCTTAATCATTAAGGGGACCGGCCTACAATTAAGGGGACCGGCCACGCTCCAGAACAGTATTTTCCTCCTCTTTAAATACTGATTCTTCTCTCAGATTTTTCTCACCTTTTGCACTTCTAAACTTTCTGATCCAGATCTAATTCTCTATTCTCTCATCCTTTGATCATAAGTGTATATATATTCTTTGTTTCAAAGTGATTCAATTTCCATCCTCTCAAGTGCAAGAGAAGAATACTTCTATCTTCCTAGACAAGAAGTATTACAACTTGTTGTGATCTCCACATCAAAGTTGTTGGTGTAACATCAAGATTATTTACATATTCTTTGTGAAGATTGTTGTGAATACTTGCTTGTAGATAGTTGTGTTAGATATAGATTGTGTGATTAGTTGATAGCTTGGTGTGAAGAAGAAAAGCTAGGAAATCTATTGGTGTGAAAAAGCTAGGTGTGAAGTAGATAGATTTGAAGAAGGTGTGTAGAAGGTGTGACTTAGGTGTGAAGGTGTTGTGGTGTGATTATTGGTGTGTAGATTGGTGTGTAAATTGGTGTGTAGATTGGTGTGAATATTGGTGTGTAAATTGGTGTGTAAGGTTTTCTCCGCCATAAGGGAGCTTGTTGATATAATGAAGAAAACTCTCGAGTTAGGTGCTCGGGGAGTGGAGTAGGGCAAGGAAGGTGTCCTTGTAGCCGAACCACTATAAATCTCTTGTCTCGCGGTTCGATCTTTCCATCTCTTACTTATTATTGTTACTTATCATTATTATATATTTCGTATTAATACTTGTTTATATTGTGCAAGACTTGAGATCACATATTATCGAATCTAAGTTTTAAAACACTAAAACTCTTTTTACAACTAATTAAAAAGACGTAAAACTATTCAACCCCCCTTCTAGTTTTCCACAATTGGTATCAAGAGCCACGTCTAGCAAGAATTTTAAAATATATTGTATTTTAGAACTTGTAACGATCTATGGAATCTTTAAAATATTTAGAAGGGCAATCTATGCAAAGACCACCACTATTTGAAAGTGATGGATTTTTATATTGGAAAAATAGATTCGAAACGTATGTGAAATCAAAAGATCTTGATCTTTGGCATATTATTACCTTTGGTAATTTTCCCCCTATTCAATATAATGTTGAAACTAAAATGGATGAAATTGTAGCTTTTGAAAAACAAAATGATGATTTGAAAAAGAAACTAGCAAAAAATAATGAAGCTAAAATGGTTATTTATAATGCGTTACCACGCAAAGAATATGAAAGAATTTTTATGTGTAAAACTGCAAAAGAAATTTGAGATTCTTTACTAATCACTCACCAAGGTAATAGTCAAGTTAAAGATAACAAAATAGATCTTCTTGTACAACAATATGAACAATTTACGATTCCGGAAGAGGAATCAATTGATAATGCTTTTGCTAAATTTAACACCATTATCACAAGTTTAAAAGCACTTGATGAGACATTTTCTAGTAAAAATTGTGTTAGGAAATTTCTTAGGGCATTGCATCCGAAATGGCGAGCTAAAGTCACGGCTATTGAAGAATCAAAGAATTTGATGACATTGTCACTAGATGAGCTTATTGGCAACTTGAAGGTCCATGAAGAAATTATAAGAAAAGATTTGGAAACGGTTAAAGTCAAGAAAGAACAAGTCAAATCCGTTGCTCTAAAAGCCAAAAAGGAACTTTGTGATGATAGTGACTCAAGTGACGAGAGTGAAGATGAAGAATATGCAATGGCCGTAAGAGAATTCAAGAAATTCTTCAAGAGACGGGGAAGATTCACTAGATCATCACATGATGATAGAAAATCGTTCCAAAGAAATAGAAGTGAGAATTACGTGAAAAGAAAATGCTTTAGATGTGGAAGTCCAAATCATCTCGTTGGTGAATGTCTAAAGCCGCCGAGTTATGACAATCAAGGTGCATTTGTTAGTAGAACATGGAGTGATAGTGACAAAGAAGAAGTGGAAAAACCAAGAGAAGAAAGGTGTTTCATGGCAAAAGCAACCGACGAAATATGCCTTGGAATTGACTTGGAGCCTGACGAATGGATCAAGGATAGTGGATGCTCAAGGCACATGACAGGGAACCGAAAGCTATTCTCTACATATAAGGCATACAACGGAGGTAACGTTATTTTTGGTAGTGACTTGCGTGGAAAGATTATTGGCAAAGGTACGATTTCTCAAGACTCACTTACTATTGAAAATGTTGAACATGTTAATAATTTAACATATAACTTACTTAGTGTAGGCCAAATTTGCGATAATAAATGTAAAGTTATCTTTTCCGAAGAAGATAGCGAAATAGTTAAGAATGGAAAAATTATAGGTAGAGGTATTAGGAAAGGAGGTGTATATGTTATGAAACTAGGAAACAAACCTGAAGATAGGATATGCCTAACGACCCTAGACGAAAACTCCACATTGTGGCATAGGAGATTAGGACATGCTAACATGCAATAAATACAATCTTTGGCCTCTAAGGAATTAGTTAGAAACTTGCCTAATCTAAAATATGACAAACATTTTTGTGATGCATGTAAAGTTGGAAAACAAGCTCATGCTAGCTACAAAGCTAAGAATATAGTATCCACTACTAGGTGCCTAGAATTATTACATATGGATCTTTTTGGTCCATCCGCTGTGCGGAGCTATGGAGGAAACAAGTATACCTTAGTAATAGTAGATGACTACTCACGATACACGTGGACTAGGTTTTTAAGTGACAAAACCCAAGCCTTTGAAAAATTCGAAATATTTAGTAAAATGATTCAAAATAAGTTAGGATGCTCAATAGTTGCCATTAGGACGGACCATGGAAGGGAATTTGATAACGAAGTACAATTCGGAAAATATTGTGAGTTAAATGGAATATCTCATAATTTCTCCGCTCCTCGTACTCCTCAATCAAATGGGGTAGTAGAAAGAAAAAATAGGTCACTACAAGAAATGAGTAGAACTATGTTAAATGAACAGTCCATTCCACAAAAATTTTGGTGTCACGCCGTAGATACATCGACTTATATTCTAAATAGGGTATCAATTAGAAGAATTCTAGGAAAAACTCCTTATGAGTTATTAAGAAATAGAAAACCTAACTTAAGCTACTTTAGAGTATTTGGAAGTAAATGCTATATCTTAAACACTAAGGACTACCTCACTAAGTTTGATCCAAAATCATATGAAGGAATATTTTTAGGATACTCACAAAATAGTAAAGCATATATAATACTTAACAAACACTCAATGAAAGTAGAGGAATCACTAAATGTAACATTTGATGAAACACCATCACCTCCTAAAACGCTACCTTTAGAAGATAATGATTTAGTCGAAGATGAAGCCATTGAGGTTAGTAAAACAAAACCAATAGGAAATGATAATGAAGAAACTCACTTAGAAAATAACGAAACCGTTAATATTAAAGAATCTAGATCACATCCTTTGGATAATATAATAGGACATCTTAACCAAAGAACCCTTAGGTCACAAACCCAAGATAAAAACAACTTCTTTTGTTTCCTCTCGGCAATAGAACCTAAGAATATTAGCGAAGCTTTAAAGGATGAAAGTTGGATTATAGCTATCTAAGAAGAATTAAATCAATTTAAGGCAAATGATGTTTGGGAACTAGTCCCAAATCCAAAGGATATGACTATCATAGGAACCAAATGGGTATATAGGAACAAGTTAGACGAGAATGGAATAGTTACTAGAAATAAAGCTAGGTTAGTTGCCCAAGGTTATAATCAACAAGAAGGAATTGATTATGATGAAACTTATGCCCCCGTAGCTAGACTAGAATCAATTAGGATATTACTTGCCTATGCTTGCTCCCTAGATTTTAAGTTATTCCAAATGGATGTGAAAAGTGCATTCCTTAACGGTTTTATCAATGAGGAGGTATATGTGGCACAACCTCCAGGATTCATTGACTTCGCAAAACCTGATTATGTTTATAAGTTAAAGAAAGCTTTGTATGGACTCAAACAAGCTCCCAAAGCTTGGTATGATCGATTAAAAGCTTTTCTTATTAAACATGATTATTCCATGGGAATGGTAGATAACACTCTTTTCACTAAAAGGAAAGACCCTAATCTCATCATTGTTCGAATATATGTTGATGACATTATATTTGGATCGACTTGTCAAGACATGTGTGATGAATTTGCCAAAATCATGCATGATGAGTTTGAGATGAGTATGATGGGTGAACTTAACTTCTTCCTAGGATTACAAATAAAACAATTAGAAGATGGAATATTCTTTAACCAATCTAAGTACATTAAGGAAATGCTTAAGAAATTTGGCCTAGAAGACTCAAAACCCATAAAAACACCCATGTCTACGGAGGTAAAGCTCACAAAGGACGATGAAGGTGAGTCCGTAGATAACTCCAAGTATAGAGGAATGATAGGTAGTTTACTATACTTGACGGCAAGTAGACCCGATATCATGTTTAGTGTCTGCCTTTGTGCCCGTTTTCAAGAGGATCCCAAAACCTCTCACCTAGAAGCGGTTAAGCGTATCTTCCGATACATTAAAGGCACTATACACTTAGGATTATGGTATCCTAAGGAATCCGGCATAGAAACCATTGTATATGCGGATTCGGATCATGCGGGAGACTACGTAGATAGAAAGAGCACTAGCGGTATTTGCACGTTTATGGGATGTTGTCTAACGTCTTGGTTTTCGAAGAAGCAAACCGCTCTTGCTATTTCTACCACCGAAGCCGAATATGTAAGCGCCGGAAAGGCATGTCAACAAGCACTATGGATGAAACAAGCTCTCGTAGACTATGGCATTAGGTTAGAAAATGTCCCCATTATGTGCGATAACAAAGGTGCGATAGATTTAAGTAAAAATCCGGTGCAACACTCTAGGACTAAACACATAGAAATACGTCACCATTTTCTTAGGGATAATGTACAAAAAGGAAATATATCTATAGAAAAGGTTGCATCGGAAGATAACATTGCGGATATATTCACAAAACCCCTTAAGCGTGAATTATTCAACCACTTGCGTTTAGGATTAGGAATGATGGAACAAGTTGACTAAATTATATTGAATTATTTCAAATTAATACTTGCATGAAATTTATTTTTTTTTCCTTCTTCCATTTTACCTTTTCTGAGTCTAGGAATCCATTTCGCACAAAACTAAAGATTGGGAAAATTTATTTGCTTTGCATAAAATTTTTTTTTGTAAAACTCAATCAATTTTCTCTAAAAATTATTCTCACAATCTAGGAATCACATGAAGATTATTTTCCTTGCATTGTTGACTAATTCTAAAAACATTGTATTTCAAAATCATGCATAAACTCTCACATAAATTGTCAAGGTATATAATCTAATATATGTCTTTGACATTCATGATCGAGCAAATATCGAATCAAGGAGATCATTTGGATTGTTTCTTAGGATCGCTATTTCTTTTTGCTTCTAGGAGTCGAAACAATCACAACTCCACATTTGTTGCATATAGACACTCACTAGGACAAATTCACTAATAATGGTGTCATCTTGATCCATCACTAGTTTTTCACTCACTAAGATAGGTGCCTTAGGAAGCTTAAGTGTGCTTGCCTTTATTTACCTTCTATTGCTCATTATGTGTTGATTATTTACTCTTTTGCTTATATGTTCTTGCATGTATATCTTGATTAGATTAGACTCTATATTGCCTAAGAGAATTGAACTTGCTTGAATTCTAATCCAAACACATAACCTTTCTGCAAATTTTCTGCCAAAAACCCAATTCTGGCAATCTGGAAATCACCAGATGGGCGGCCCCCTTAATTTTGTAAGGCGGCCCCCTTAATCATTAAGGGGACCGGCCCCTAATTAAGGGGACCGGCCATCTGATGGTCGGGTTTACAGAATCTTTTCTGCTTTTTAGCCCATTTCAACCTACATTTCCCAATTTTAACCAACACACTTTGTCCCAATCTTCCAACAAACCTTATCCATCCTTAAACACACAAATCTTCCACTATAAATATCCCCAATCCTCAAAACTATCCACTCATCCCATCATTAACTCTCCAAACAAACCAAGATCAAAAGCCTCAAGGCTAGCAAGGATGACGGAAAAACCCGTTTGGCGAAGTAAAAGCCCTCGAAACAAATCCATCATAACCAATGAGATTGGAAGTCATTCAACACCTCCAACTTCTTACTTCCCAAACTTTACCTCAAACCCACAAGGTCATTCATTTGATCCTCTTTACAAGCCATACAACATTGGCCAACCATCAAACTACAATTCCAACTACACAAATCTAAACCATCCATACCAAACCTATGATCCTCTTCACATTGCCACGGAAAAGCAAAAGTTCCGTGATGAAATAAACCAAATCCATGATCTTAGTGATCTCCTTGCTATGCATCTTGCACAACGCAACAAAGGGCAACCTCCATCCTCACCCTATGCAAATTGCCTTCCCCACTCTCTCAATTTGGATCAAGTTACCAACCACACTCACTTTTGCCCTTGTTGCATATTCCTTCAAAAACAAATCCTCTACTTGAGTGAAGATATTTCTTGGATTGAATATCTTCTCACTCGTAATCATCCAATACCACCCTTAACACGATACAACATCGTGAGATCCACCTCTTCCACTCCATACTCCACCCCATATCCCTCTCCATCTCACAACTAAGCTTCATGCTTATGTTATCCTTCAAGCAAATAAAACAATCAACCATGAGTTGCAAGCAAGTCCAAGTGCTCTTTCTAGGCAATATAGGACTATGTCTTTTCATTTGTTTTATTATGATTAATATGCCTTAAGCATATTAAATGTTGTAATGCTTTCTATGATGCTTGAATGAATCTATTTTTTTTATTATTGCTTTGCATGTATATTTTCCTTGCTCTCTTCTAATATTTTGTGTAGCCAAGATTTCCATAGCTCATTCCCTTGGTGCTCTCAAATGAGGGGGAGTTTACATCAAGGGGGAGCCTTAACCTTTTTGATTTTACAAAAAGGGGGAGAAGAGAATGTTAAACTCTAAATTCTTGTCTAAAAATTATTTTTTAGACATAATGAGTTTAAGGTTTTGTAATCATCAAAAAGGGGGAGATTGTTGACATAAATAATGTCTTAAAACATTGTTTACATATTAACAATGTCTCTATGTTTTGATAATTACAAAGCATAAACTCATTAATCTAAAACTTATGACATAAACAAGGTTTTAGTGCTTAATACTTGTCTTTGCTTCCACATCACTTAAGGTATGAATAAACAAAGGGTTTATTACATTTCATGATCAAAGTAAATTTATTTAATCACTTGTATTTTTATAAAATGCATTAAACATTTTATATCTTTTACAAAATCATTTTTGGAATTAAAAGAATATGTTTAATTCATTATAAATATATGATTTCAAATTTCCAACCAAAATTGGCAAATTCTATCCAGAAAAATATTCCCCACTAAAAGACAAGAAAAACCAACGTTCTGTATGGGCGGCCCCCTTAAAGTTACTAGGCGGCCCCCTTAATCATTAAGGGGACCGGCCTACAATTAAGGGGACCGGCCACGCTCCAGAACAGTATTTTCCTCCTCTTTAAATACTGATTCTTCTCTCAGATTTTTCTCACCTTTTGCACTTCTAAACTTTCTGATCCAGATCTAATTCTCTATTCTCTCATCCTTTGATCATAAGTGTATATATATTCTTTGTTTCAAAGTGATTCAATTTCCATCCCCTCAAGTGCAAGAGAAGAATACTTCTATCTTCCTAGACAAGAAGTATTACAACTTGTTGTGATCTCCACATCAAAGTTGTTGGTGTAACATCAAGATTATTTACATATTCTTTGTGAAGATTGTTGTGAATACTTGCTTGTAGATAGTTGTGTTAGATATAGATTGTGTGATTAGTTGATAGCTTGGTGTGAAGAAGAAAAGCTAGGAAATCTATTGGTGTGAAGAAGCTAGGTGTGAAGTAGATAGATTTGAAGAAGGTGTGTAGAAGGTGTGACTTAGGTGTGAAGGTGTTGTGGTGTGATTATTGGTGTGTAGATTGGTGTGTAAATTGGTGTGTAGATTGGTGTGAATATTGGTGTGTAAATTGGTGTGTAAGGTTTTCTCCGCCATAAGGGAGCTTGTTGATATAGTGAAGAAAACTCTCGAGTTAGGTGCTCGGGGAGTGGAGTAGGGCAAGGAAGGTGTCCTTGTAGCCGAACCACTATAAATCTCTTGTCTCGCGGTTCGATCTTTCCATCTCTTACTTATTATTGTTACTTATCATTATTATATATTTCGTATTAATACTTGTTTATATTGTGCAAGACTTGAGATCACATATTATCGAATCTAAGTTTTAAAACACTAAAACTCTTTTTACAACTAATTAAAAAGACGTAAAACTATTCAACCCCCCCTTCTAGTTTTCCACAATCTCATTAAGAATATTAAAGAAGGGAAGGATAGACAGAGGAATGGGGACAAAAAAGAGAAACCCAAGGACAAGGCAGACACAATCTACATGATACAATCATGGCAGCGAAAGACAAAACAAAAAGTCAGCCAAAAGTTTTCCAAGGGAAGCGAAGTCTTTTTCCCCACTCTGACTGCGGACAACGTAGTATTGGAACCGCTCACCATTGAAATACATACGGGGGGTCACGATATCCACCGCATGTATGTTGATGGAGGGGCATCCGCAGATATTATGTACGAGTATTGCTTCAAGAGGCTACGACCTGAGATACAAAGTGAGTTAATTCCGGCCACGACGTCGCTGACCGGCTTCACAGGAGAAAAGATTTGGCCCATGGGGCAATTACGCATACTCGTGGTAGTTGGTTGGTGAGTGCTTATTTACTCACCTTTTCTGAGCTAAAATAGGTATTTAATAATCCAAAAACTAACCAAAATGCCAAAGAAAACATGTTTTTGTGATTGTGAATGTGCAGGAACGGATATCTCGTTAAATGACGAAAAACAATCGAAAACAAGCAAAAACGAGCACGAGAGTAGAACGTGTGCAGATCAGTCAATGAAAGTCAATTCTGAGCCTTAGAAGACCTCAGAGATTTGAGATTCATCAGATTTAGTTCTTGGTCTAAATTTCAGAGATTGTCAGAATCAGTCCTCCAAGTTTCATAATCTGACAATTTTAGTCCTTGGAAGACACTTTTCAAGATATGACATCTATGGTCCTTTGAGAATCAGAAAATTTCATTTGAAGCCATTGGATGACACTTTTTGATATTATCAGAATATACCCTAACAGTTTCATAAATGCCACTTTTGGTCCTTGATTTTTATTAATACCAAATCTGATATTACAAAGTCCAAAGACTAAGTCCAATCCACTTAATAAATCCAACACCAAAAGAAATTCCTAAGGCCCAATCCAACTCCAAAGACCCGAGCCCACCTTCTTTCCAACCCGAACCAAAAACCACCCACGGTCAAAAAGTCAACAAAACCAAAATAATATTAAAAACATAATACCCGCCCCCTTTTACCCCAATTACCCAGTTACCATGAACCCTAGAAACCAATCTCACTCAATTACCGTCATTAAGGGCAATTTAGTATAATCAAGTACGCTTCTAGAAGGGTTAGTGGTGTCAGTATACGTCAGACTCAAAGAAGCACACGAGGGGGCTACGTGGCAGTTGGTGATTGGTATGAACGCGTCACTAGATTTGATCCAAGGGCTATGGCTTGATGGGTAATGATTGAAGCTGATCAGAGGGTTCTCAATTGATGTAAACAAACACAACTCACACGGATTGCCAGCTTGGCAATCCGTGAGCTCACTCATCACCTCTTCTAATAAATAGAAGCATTTGTAGCTTAGATAGGGTGTGGAGTCTTTGAGTAGCAAAGCTCTGCCAAAATTTCATTTGATGTATTAGTTTAGCTTTATTGTAATTCCTTTTATTATCAATGAAATTAGTTTTTTTTATGTTAAATCAGTTTAGTTTCTTATTGTTGCTTTTACTGCTTATAAATCATCTCTTATTGCAGTTTTACTATCTTATCTTATTTCAATTTACTTTAGTTCTCAATTCTGTCTAATTTCATTCAAACTGTTTTCATAAAATCAGAAAATTCAAAAATAGAGATAGTTTTGTTGTAAATCAGCTTTTAGTTAAGCTTGTTTGTAGTTCCAAACATTTAATACCAGCTTCACATAGCTTCTGAGAGAGTAGTTTTCATTGCTTTTGTTCATAAGCATTGTTGGTCAACGAAAGTCAACTGAGGCAGTTTAGTTGGATTATTGGTAGTTTGAGATAGATAAGGAAGATCTCAGCCTATCTAAGAGATAGGCAACTGTGGAAAATCCTCTGTTCATGCTGAGGATAGTTTGTAAGTTTCATTTTCAAAATTTTACAATAGCATTTGATTTAATAAGTTTATGTGTATCTGTGTGGTTGATAGTTTCTGTTGCTTTTGATTGTTGATTTAGCTTCTTATAGAGTTATTGTTGCTATTTGGATCTGTGGATTGGTGATTTGTAGTTTAAATCTTAATTTCATAGTGTTAATTGTTAGTTAAAGGGGTGTTTGGTTCTACTAGTTGTAGTGTTAAGTAGTATTTGTTTGGTTGTTTTAGCTTTGTAGTCAGTTCATTTTAGTGTAATAATAGATTAAAATGGAATAATAATAGTAGGTTATTCTATAAAATAGTCAAAGTAGTAGTAAATCTCATTATACAGTTAAGTAATATAGAAGTCAGTTAGTGAGATTGAAGAGATAGTTGAAATTTAGATCTTAGTAGCTTAATCCAGTGTAATCTTAGTTTAAAATTACAAGTAGGAGTAGTTTAATTCAACTGAAATTGGGTTAAGTCAATTAGTGTAGGACTTGAAATAGTCAATTGTTTTTTTTTTTTTTTTTTTTTTTTTTTTTTTTTTTTTTTTTTTTTTTTTGTGTTACTGATAGCTGCTGAACATGGGTGATTTTAGAGTAGCATTTGGAAGTTTTAGGTAGGTCTTTTGTGATTTCTAGAATCTCAGTAGTATAGTGCAGCATTTGCCCCACTTACATTCTAGTTTGGAGCTTCTTTGAGCAGCTTATTGATACCTTATTGATTGGGGTTTGGAACTTGTTTGATGATTTGATCTTTGGGCTGCAATTAGTGTAGATTGGTTGTATTCTGAGCTTCTATGCATTTTCTGTATTGATTTCTTGTTCATTTAGTAATTCTAGTGGAATACTTGTACCTGGCTTATTCTGAGTTGGTTTTAGCTTATTCTTCAGCTTGCTTATAACTGCTTATTGCGCATCTTCATGGTCTCTGTGCGTTATATGTTCATTTATGAGCATATTTGAGCTTATATAAGTACATTGCTTCTGTGTTTCAAGTTTCAACTAGTTTTGTGGCAAGTGCTTGTAAATAAGCACTTGCCATAAGCTGTTTTAGTCCAAATAAGCACTTCTGCTACTTATTTTATTTTCAAAAACTTTATGCAATCTTTTTATATTATTTTAGATTTTCTGTAAATTTTTCATATTTTTCTGAGTTGATTGGATATTTTTCTTAATTTTTCTTAGTTTATAATCAATTTTTAAATACTTTTTAATAAACAAAAATCAATAAAAAGTCTGAAAAGGCCATAAAAATACAAAAGTATTTTAGGAAATTCTTTTATAATATTTTTGATTTTTCAGAAATTAATTTTCATTTTTCCTTTTTATTTGTCTATTTTCCTTTATTTTTAATTCATTTAATATTCCAAAAATAGAAAATAATTCATAGAAAACAAATAAAAAGTAAAAAAAATATTTTTCTTTTTCTCAAAATTCTTTTTATTAGTTTAAGATTTTTATAAATTTGTTTCACCTTTGTAGGATCATTTTAGTTAAAAGTTACGTTTTATTTCGTACGTTACGTTTAATTTTCGCGTTTGAATTTCCATTTTTAGATTTTAAACACTTGTGCATATATAGCTTGTACATTCTGATTATTTCACTATTTCTTATCATAATTTGAATTTCAAAATCACAATCTTCACTTTACCACTTTTCACGACTCGATTTTACGAATCGATTTTCGAGACTCCATTCACTCCTTCGTTGGGAAAACGACCCGGGGAAATACTTTCACCGGTATTTCTTCGGAATACACTTAACTTTTAAAATTACACTAAATCATTGGTAATGAATACCACTCTACAACAGCCTAGATGAACTTCATGGTAATCAGGTCTCCTTCATCATACAATGACATTATCGGAAGATCAGGAATATCAGCTATGCGCGCGGTACCATCTACAGCACATGGGATGCTTAAGTTCCCAGTAGAAGGAGGAATTGTTACCCTCTACAACGCCACTACATCCCCAAAGGAATGCAACACAGTGACAAACGAGACCCCGCGCGCCCTAGAGCAGCGCACAGCCAAAGTGGCAAACCTGAAAGTCGCAATTCACCCTGACTATCCAGACCAAGAGATATCAATTGGAGGGTCACTGTATAACAAAGGCAGAGCGACTGTATGCGCACTCTTGCAAAAGAATCTAGATATCTTTGCATGGGAACCAAAGCACATGATTGGAGTGCCACGGGCTATTGCAAAACACAAGCTAGAATTCTGACAAGGATATCCTCCAATACGGCAGAAAAAGCGTTGCCAGGCCCCAGATCGCGCAAAAGCCATCCTAGAGGAGGTACACAAGCTTGTAGACGCAGGCATCATGCGGGAAGTCCATTACCATGACTGGCTTTCCAATCCAGTGATGGTAAAGAAGAGCGACGGTAGCTGGAGAATGTGCGTGAACTTCACCGACCTCAACAAAGCATGTCCACAAGACTGCTACCCGCTACCAGAAATAGACTGGAAGGTAGAATCCTTGTGCGGATACCCCTTTAAATGCTTCCTAGATGCATACAAAGGGTACCACCAAATCCAGATGGCCAAGGAAGACGAAGAAAAGATAGTCTTTCACACAAGTCAAGGGGTCTATTGTTACACAAAAATGCCCTTTGGTCTAAAGAATGTGGGGGCCACATAGCAACGGTTAGTGGACAATGCGTTTGAGAAGCAAGTAGGTCGTAACCTGGAGGTTTACGTCGATGACCTAGTCATAAAAAGCCATACTGAAGAAGAATTGGTGCGTGACATCGAGGAAACGTTTAAAACATTGGGAAGGATCAACATGAAGTTGAACCCCAAGAAGTGTACTTTTGGGGCCACAGAAGGCATGTTTCTTGGTTATTTGATAGAACCTGATGGCATTAGGCCCTACCCAGAAAAAACGAAAGCGGTCATCGAACTCCCTTCACCACGCACACTGAAAGAAGTCCAGTCATTAAATGGAAAATTAGCTGGGCTAAATTGATTCCTGTCCAAGTCAGCAGATAAGTCACTCCCTCTCTTTAAAACACTCACGAAGTGCACAAAAAAGGGAGACTTTTGTTGGACTGCGGAGGCGGGAGAAGCCTTTCAACAGCTCAAACAACACCTAGCAGCACTTCCCAAGCTTGTCGCACCCCGACCAGGGGAAGAATTGATAATGTACTTGTCTGCGACTCATGGAGCAGTCAGCGCGGTGCTATTGACAGATAGGAACTCTGTTCAAACACAATATACTTTGTAAGCAAAGCACTCAAGAAGACAGAGACTAACTACACCGCCATGGAAAAGCTGGTCCTAGCTCTATGATTCGTGTCAAATTATAGTATATAATTATATTCGGAAGAAATACTCGTGAAAGTATTTCCCGGGTCGTTCTCCCAACGAAGGTTCGAATGGAATTTTCGAATTATCGATTTGGGAATCGTGTAGTGTAAGTGAATAGTGAAAAGTGATTGTGAAATCAAAATATGAAATGAAATAGTGAAATATGCACAAGGTACAAGCTATATATGCACAAAAGTCAAAAATATGAAAACGGAAATGCAAACGTAATTATTAAACGTAACGTACGAAATAAAACGCGACTTTTATTCTAAAAATGATCCTACAAATGTGAAACAAATTTCTAAAAATCTAAAACTATTAAAAAGAATTTTAAGAAAAAGAAAAATATTTTTTTTAGTTTTTATTTATTTTCTATGATTTAAATTCTATTTATTGAATTAAAAAGTAATTAAAAATAAAAGAAAATGGGAAAAATAATGGGAAAATTATAAAAACTAATTTGAAAAATCTAAAATATTATAAAAGAATTTCCTAAAATATTTTTGTATTTTTAAAAGCTTTTTCTGATTTTTTATGGATTTTTGGTAATTAAAAATGATTTAAAAATGAAGAAAAATGAAGAAAAAGTAAGAAAAATAGTAAAACTATCCAGAAAAATCTGGAAAAATTACAGAAAATCAAAAATAATATGTAAATGTTGCAAAAAAAATTTAAAAAGAAAAAGTTAAGCAGAAGTGCTTATTTTGAGCTAAACAGCTTATGACAAGTGCTTATTTATAAGCACTTGCCACAAATCTAATCCAAACTTTGAAAACAGAAGTAATATGCTAATATCAACTCAGGAATGTTCAAATAAGATGAAAAATTACACAGAAACTTAATGAAGCAAGTAATAAGCAGTTGAAATAAGCTACTATAATAAGCAGAATGAAACCAGGATAAGCCAGAAGCTCAAAAACAATGTAACTCACTTAAGCAAACTCAAATATACTCAGAAAAGTCAATACAACTAAATCACAAGCTTAAACTAACAATTGCAGCCCTATGTTATCTCAGAAAAACAGGTCCAAACCTCTCAATTTCAATGCCAATAAGCTGTATCAATTAATGCTCAAATAATAAACCCAATGGGGGCAAAAGCAAGCCTACTAATCTGAGATACTCCAAAACCTAAAAAAAACAAGAGAATCATTCATTTCCTATTCTAAATTGAACCTTTATCAGCAGCATGTAGAAGTTCCTAAACTGAGTCATATTGACTTTTAACTAGCTTTAAGAATTGACTTAATCTAAATTCTAATGAATAAATCTAACTCTAATAGTAATATTAGACTATGATTACACAAGATTAAGCTATTATGTAAGATTATGCAACTATCACTATACTACTGCTACTTGATTATTATTACTCTAACAGATATGTTGAAATGAACCTAACTTTGACTTTCTATCAATACAACCTACTATTTTTATAATCTAAATAGCTACTACTACTCTAGTGAAACCTGTGTGAAACACCAATACAGCAAACAAACAACTATCCTACTCTATACCTAGTTAAGCCAAACATCCCTTTATCTATCAAACTATACTACAACTACCTGAGATATACCACTTATCTCAGCAACAATGATCAAATTATATCAAAAATCTACAATAGAACTCAGATGCACATTTATAATCAACAGATACCAGCTAAAACTCAGTTCACAAATTTATCAAAGTTAAAAGTGTAGAATTCAGAATCAATCAAGACAAGTTCACAAATGATCCAACAAGCTCAATTATCTCTTTATCTACTGTATTAACTACAAATAAAAGCAATAGAACAGTATTCAACTAAGCAATTCAAATCTAAACTAAACTAAATATCAAATGTTATAGAAACTTTGAAAATATAAACGAAACTCTTACTAAATCACCCTCAGCTTGAACAGAGGGTTTTCCACACTAGCCTATCTTTAGATAGGCTAAGCTCTTCCATTTCTTAGCTTAACATACCATAATTCACCATTAATCACCATTGAAATCTGACAGTTGACTTTCATTGACCGATTATGAATTTGAGATTTGGATCTATTTCAATCTGACAAACTATCTTACATGAGTTAAAAAAACTAGTATGAGATTGCTTAAACTATAATCAAGCTTGTATATAAGCTGATTCAACAATTACTTTTTATATTTTTTAAGTTTTTCTTATTTTTATAAAACTTGTGAATAGAATTAATACTGATTTGAGAATAAACTTGTATAAAATGTATATAAACTGATTTAAACTAACAAATGTAAGAGATATAAGCTAAATTTAAAAGAGAAAAGTCGAATTTTATTCCAAATCAAAGAGTACAATTTGAAAGGTAATTATACTAATACAAATGAGAAATAATTTTGATAGAGCTACGCTATACTAACAACTACCTCCTCACTAAGCTTATAAGTGCCTCTATTTATAGGAGGAGGGGAGAGATAAGCTCACGGATTGCCAAGCTGGCAATCCGTGTGAGTTGTGCTTCTTTTCATCCATTCAGAGCCGCTTGATCAATACCAATCATATCCCAATCTTTATCTACCCTTGGATTAGCTTTGGTGACGCGTCTCAACCAATAAGGGACTGCCATGTGGACGATCGTGTGTTTCTTTGGATCTCCTGACACTCTGACATAACTCTGACATGCCCCTGATCTTCTAGAAGCACTTGATTTGACAAAAACGCCCTTAATTGTGGTAATTAAGGGTGGGGTAATTTTAGGGTTCATGTGATGAATAGTAAGTTCTGGGAATGGGGGTGAAATTGGGCGCGGGGTTATTTTTTTATTATTAATTTGACCGTTTGTTTTTACTTCTTTGACCCGTGGTTTTGATGGGCTTGGGTAAGGAATAGAGTGGTTGGACTTTGGATATAGATTGTGACTTTGGGCTTTGGTTTGGTAAATGGATCAGGCTAATGTATTGGTAAATCCAGGTTTAGTATTTGAAATAAATAAAGACCAAATGTGCATAGTTATGAAACTTCAAGGGTAGTTTCTGTCAAGGGTTCAAAATATATTCCAAGGACTAAAATTGCCAAAGTCTGGAATGAATCTTCAATCAGGGATCAAAACTGATAATTCACATAACTCAGAGGACTTTTGAAGCTCAGCATTGACTCAACTTTGACTATTCTGCACATGTTCTACTCTCGTGCTCGGTTTTTGCTTGTTTTCCATCATTTTGCGTAATATCCGTACCTGCACGTTCACAAACATAAAAACATACAATTCTTTGGCATTTGTTAGCAAAATAGTCTATTTGGGTCGGTTTTTTGTCATAAAATAGTGAGTGAATAAGCACTCACCAAAATCCCCCCGACTAAGGTATTGTCGTGTCTTCACGCAATGTGATCAATTCACGCTTTTGGGATAAATAATTTCATAACTCTTCCTACTAACTTTGTAAAGTAGCAAGGAGGTTCGAAAGAAATTATAAAATCATTTATTCCCGAAAACGCTCCGTTTTTCAAAATTTTCCTTTTATTCCTTTATTTCACTTACACTTTCTATTTTTGTACTTTTCATACTTCATTATTGTGACGGTTTGTTGAACTTTCATTATTTTTGCAATAATTATTAGGGTCAACGAGTAGAAACACTTCTATTAAGAAGCGACCATACGGATAAAAATCGTCATCCTTGATTTTTCACGAGTCCCCAAACTAAGCGTACAAACGAGATCACAGCTTATCTACAAATTAGATGTTAACACTACTAATAAAAGTTACTTGTGGAAACTCCTTACTCCCATGTCCTAGGTTTTGGTATCTCAATATTTTATTTTTGTTGAGAAATGAATTGCTTCATATTTTCTCGTTTCAATACTTTTTAATCCGATAGTGACACCTAAGTTTAAACGATAAGTAGTTATTCATTTTCTCTTAAGAACCACTGCAATAGAAATTTGGTCCACATCAAGGAATTTTGGTACATACAACATCATAGATATAAGTTGCGGAGTACTGCACGTACACCTCATATGATTGATTACTAATAAAAAACATGCACCTCACGCGCCAACAACTTATTTATACATAAGCTCTTATTCATCATAATTTTCAACTTTCATTTTTTCATTTTTCACTTTTTTCACATTTCTCATATTTTTCATACTTTTCACTTTTTTCTTTCTTGACTTTTCTCATACATCAATGGAAGCTTATCGGGTAGCTCCAAAACCACATAGATAATCAACTTTTTGACTTTTGATTTTTTCACTTTTTGCTCTTATTTTTTATGTTCCTTGATATGTAACCAACTTCTAAAGCAAAAATTCTCTTAAAAAAACAAAGAACTAAATATTATTCAAACCGAAATACCACTAATTAACCTAGAACATCTATTTTATATTGGTGACATATCTAATGGGAGTAAAAAGCCACAAGTACCTCTCATGAGCTTTAAAGAGAACTACTACTCCACGTTTAGTATCTAACTTCTAAATAAACTCTATCATTTCTCGCTCTTCGCAATTTAAGATTCCAAGTAATGAAACCCGCGAATACTTAGCCGATAATCAGCCACGCATATATAAAGTCAGTTACGGAAACTTACAAATTCTAGAAGAAGAATTCGCATTTTCTAGCTCCTTATGTAAAAGACTAGCGAAAGCTTTTAAGCTGCGCATGTATAAAGTCAAGTACGGGAACTTGCAGATTCTTAAGAAAGAATTCGCATTTTATAGATCCTTGTGTACAAAACTAGCACAAGCTTATGTGATTATCATTGGTTAAGGGAACAAGCTAGGGCTCAACACGCCCGGTCAAGTCAAAATATTTATTCCTACTCTCGCCAGCAAGAAAGTCAACAAGGTGTCAAAACACTTATTCAAACTTTATTATATTTTTGCACAACTTTTTCAACTTTTTCACATCTTTTTGTGCTTTTTCATGACTTTTTCATTCATTTTTCTTCAAAATTTTTGAAATTTTCAATTTTTTTTCATTTTTTATTTTTGTTGGAAAAACAGAGTTGCAAGAGTGCACGACATTTGTGAAAAATGCAAGGTCAAATCGAATCGAAGATTCACCCTCCCCCGACTAGAATGAAACATTGTCCTCAATGTTTTACGGGTTAAGGTAATCCTAACAAAATTCTAGGGCCGGTTATTAATTATGCCAAAGAAAACGTTAGTCGATAAGATTTTTGGATATAGGATTTCCAAAAGCACCGATGAATGAGACTCGAGCGGAGAGAAGATAACGAGCACGAGAGTCATCATAAATCGCGGACAATCCTGAACAAACATCACAAACAACCACGGAACACAAGAGTAGAAGAGGCACCCCCTCCTCACGTTATTCGTTAGAAAATAGAAAATAAGAAGATGAAATTGGATAAGCATGGGTTGCCACCCACGAAGCGCTTGTTTTTGTTCTCCGAGTCACATGAGCTTGACTCGATCCCCGAATTAAATCGTCCTTGGGGAAAAATCCGTGGAAAAATAATCTCTCTCGGGCTTTCATTCAAAATATTTGGAAAAAACATATGAAGTAGTTGAAAGTTCCACCCCGAAGAGATAACCGATAGTATTTTAATGTTGAAAACTTTTAAAAACGATACCCGGGTCAAAAACAACATCCTCACTCCCTACGGAGTGAAGGATAAGAGAAATCACACCAAATGTTGCAAATGGCAAGAAGGTCATGATAACAATCTTGAAAAACTCATCATCATCAAAAGAAAACTTCATAATTGTGAAATTATGAATTTTATCATTTAAGCTCATTTTACAAACTTGTCCGGGTGGGAGGGATGGGATAAAATTTTCATTAAGACTCTCATTTTTAAGAATACCACCCGGATCATGATCGATTCCAAGATCAAAACTGAAACTTTCATATTCTGGATTAGAAAACTTTTCAAATTCATATTCAAATTCATCAAAACAAAACGACTCATACTCCGGAAGAGAGATAAAAGCATGAGAAGTTGTACTGCCACGACTCGTCTCTTCCGAATAATCGAAATGAAAATGAAAAGCTTCATAAGTCGGATAAGAAAAATCAGGACGATAAGTGGGATTGCTACTAATCTCCTCAATCGTATCAAACGAAAAACTCTCAAAGTCGGGTAAAAATTCCACTAGCTCGGGCTCCAGAGGATCGTCAATTATAAGCTCAATCTTCGTCTTAACTTTATCCGGAGGGATTGACGATTCATCATTCAACAAATTGTTAAAAAAAATAATATCCCCCTCCGAATCAAAGTAAGATTCGTCAGTCTCAGAAATTGGAATCGTTTCAATTGCAAGAAATTCATCGACCTCTTCCCAAAAAGAATCATAATCCTTAGTCGGAGGAAATGATGGGGAAGAGTCGGGAACGAACGTTTTCACAAAATCATCAAAAGTATAATGATGCGTGGGAATTGCACCAGGCTTTACCTCTCGAGGGATCTCGAGAAGCTTACAACCCTCACCAGGCAGTGTACCTGATCGTTGTAGTATAGTATAGTGACAAGTACCGGGGGATTGATCGTTCAACTCAGGAATAGTGTCGCTAGGATTAGAAAGTCTAAAAACTAAGTCTAGAGGTGAAAGATGATTCTTTTTGTATTTTTATGTTTTATGAAAGCAAGTAAAATATCGGGTTTTGAGAGAGTGGGCGGAATTAGTTGTTAAGCAACTAACCCAATTACTACGATGCAATCAAAATAAAATAACAGAAATGTAAATAAACTAAATTAAACTAGTGGTGTGAGTAATATGTCGGAGAATTGTGTTTACTTAGATTTCACAACTCCGTAGATATCTTTTACAGGTTAATTACTTGTTATAGTTGCGTGGATGACGGATTGTATTCCTTAATACCATTCATGGGGTGGCGTACTTACTTCCCCAATCCTATGAGTGCCTACTTCACTCCTATGTCGAGCCGGCTAAGAAGCTCCTAATATGGGATCATTAGAATTTACTCATGCATTAAATACAACCAATAAAACCTAGTACACATCGGTTCATGTTTCCTAAGACGTTCAAGCATGTTACACAATGGAGGTCTGCCAGTTTTCTTAAGTCTAACATTGAAATCATTCATCCAATACAACCATAAACAAGTAATCAACACATAATTAACATCTAGGTTTCATTAGGTCTAAGCAAACACAAGATAGATCTAGCCTAACATGTTGAAATCAAGACAAGCAAAAGATATAATCAACCAACACATAGACATATTGATTGAATTAAAAGAACACTTATCTTAATTGAACATGAAACGATTTAAGGGGTGGAAACCCTTGAAAACACTGTAAAATACGACCTAGGGTTTACAAAGTTCGGCCCTAGTTTTCTCCACACAAGTTCCTTCTTAATGAATGAAAAATAGAAAAATATATATAGATTCTGATAGGTGACGGCGTCAAGAACAAATTTCTGACGCCGTCATCTCGCCGCCAAATAATTTCTCAGACTGCCTAGATCTAGGTTTGACACCGTCATGTGTATTCAAATTGTAGGCCGTCATGAAATTAACTCTTGACGCCCTTCTCGTGACGCCTTCTGGTTTCTTCTGGACCGTCACCACTTTTACTCTTGACGCCATCATGATTTTCCTCTTGACGCCGTCAGGTACTGTTCTCAGCATGGAAAATTAAGTCTTTGCCATTTTCTTCACTTTTATGCTCCAAAAACGTCCAAAATGCTTCCTTTTCCAGAATTCACTCCAAAAGTACCTAAAATCACAAAAGGAACGATTTAGGGTAATATTTGATCAAATAAATTCAATTCCGGGCTTAAATGACCCCTTAAAAGTGGTTCATTTTTCGCCTCATCATATACCCTTACACTTGAGATTTGCTTGTCCTCAAGCAAATATGCTTTTATTCTAATCAAAAGACAAGTTAGAGGTCATTTAACACTAATATAAAAGTAATTACAACAAATAATCGTTCCACTAAAGACCAAAGACAAGTACAGAGGTCATATACTAGCACCTCACAAATAGTGTTTAGATACTCACATCTCTCGGGTGTAATAAAGTAAATATCACAATATGGAAATGGAAAACATCTATCACTACCTGTCATTGCAAAATAGATTACCATAGGCTTGGGAAAGGATCAAACCTCCACCACATGGCGTAAGCACCTAGGATAAACTATCAAAGAGGTCTTTTAAAAGGGTTGTAATGTTAGGTGTAGGGATATGAAATACACGGTTTTGTTGGATATAGGCAATCTTTACTGGTGGCGAGTTAACAATCTTGGTTAATTACATGTACAATATGGCGTTGCTAAGCCAAGACTAGACTCGACTTAAGCTAATAAATGAAAAATAACAAAAACATAAAATAAACATAGAATGAAATGGGATGGTAGTCCGTATGTTTTTATCTTTTCTTTTTCTACTTTTTTTTTCTTTTTCTTGATTTTTTTGATTGATTTTTTTTTTTCTTTTTTTTTTTTTTTTTTTTTTTTTTTTTTTTGCATACACTTTTACCCTACTATCCAAAATAATACATCATAGGGAATGAACATTCCCCTTACACTTGAATTTTTAAATACTTTACAATAAACTAATATAATGACTCGAATCAAGATAATCAAAACAGTTGGAGCACTTTAAAGATTAATGTACGTATGGGGGTAATAAAATGGTGTTCTTCCCCATTACTCCATAACACAAGTACTTTACCCATGAGTCCCAATCGTCCCAAAACAATATGTACAAGGATATGACTCGACTTAGCAACCATGTAACCAATTAGATAATTAACTAAGGGTTTAAACAAATAACAATAAGGCACTAAAGATGAGTGCATACACGGAAGGCTAAGGCGATTTGGTTGTACATTTAAGTGGGGTGTAAAAAATTCTTCCTTTAAGTAAGATGCTTAAAGTTAGAAACGAAAAGATAGACTCGGAAGGGTGTACTAAAGTTAGAAACGAAAAGATAGGCTCGGAAGGGTGTACTAGGGGTTTCGTGTACAAAAAATGAGTACAACGCTACGGGTGTGGGAAAAATTAATTGACTTAACTAGCCAAGTAATATGACTTAAATGGTCAAGTAATTATGATACGGGTTTAACACAAGGGTGATCCTAATGCCTCTTATCATGTAGTAAATCCTACTACACGAATGTAGTCTCACTAGCGGTCTCGGGATGCATCACTAACGCAAGTTCTAGAATCTAAATGCTACCGGTACACTCATAAGCACTAATAGTAAATGCTTTTCCTATCAAATCTAAAGGCGAACCTCACATTTTTGGGTGGAAAATTTTTCTGAATAGTACGGTTTCGTGCTAGTTATACAACTCCTATCCATGAGATGCTTGCTAAGGCTAAAGTTTCACTCTTAAATGTTGAAAGAAATTTTAAATTTGGCGCTAAAATTACACTAACAAGTATTTCTCATAGTTTTATTACACATCTACCATCAAACAAAACAAACTCAAGCGAAAGTGTATCTGTAAGGTATCATCATTTTACCCTCCCCTTATACTTAGGATGAACATTGTCCCCAAAGTTCAGGTAAAGAATGTAAAAGTAAAACAGGTAAAAGAATGAAATCAAATACTCCCCTGATTCGCTCGGTATGGATAGTATGATAACCAGGTTAGATCTTCCTCCAAGAAAATGAACATTCAAAGCTTCCCTTCCAGAAAAATAAATCATCTTCTTGTCATATATAACCTGTTAAACCTGAGAAAACAATCACAAAAATCCAAAGCATCAATCCAAACAAAGAAAACTCACAACTAGATGTAATTCCAGACTTAGGAATAAAAACAAAACAATTAAAGATATAATGCTTGTGGAATGAATGTTTGCAGATTTCCTGGAGTTTATAAAACTAAAGAATCAACAAAAACTTTAAGAGTCCGGTATAAAGAAAACTAGCAAAATTTCCAGAATTTTACACATGACGCCGTCAAGAGTAAACTCGTGACGCCGTCAGAAGTGACCTGCAGAAATTCTTATGTTAAGTTTCCGGAAAATTTCTAGAAAAAACTTCGTCCTACTTCCTGGAGAATCCTACAAAACATCATTATGACTCGATACAAGCATTTGACTCACACTATTACTAATATACATGTTCATTTAATATTGTTGTGGTTCATGCTCAATTTTGTTCTTATAAACAAATTTGGATCTCCCTTACACTTATCTTTTGCAAAATACCTTTATATGCAATTAAGACGAAGTTAAAAACAAAATAAAGCATTTTCACAATTTACTTTGAAACATGAACCACAAACAATAAATATAAAATATGCATACGGAAACAAATAAAATCAAACAAACAAACAAACAAATAAAAACACACAAACAAACAAACAAACAAACAAATAAAGCTTGGGTTGCATCCCAATAAGCGCTTGTTTTTGTTCGAGTCACGAGCCTGACTCTACCCTTATTTAATGGAAATAGGGGAGGTTTTCCCTACACTTAGGATTAAGTGCGGGTGAAAGTAGCAATACACACCCTTAGGGTGGAAATATGCCACGTGAGGTGAAGGGGGTGAGTGAATGGCTTCCTTCATCCTAAAACTACCCGGATAATATTGGTTGATGGGTGGGTCGGTTCCTCTTTTGTCTCCTAGAAATATATCTAAGGATGGAAAGGTGTGTAAAGATTGAGGTTCCGGTTCATCAACAATAGGAAATTCCCTAGAACTAGGAGTAAGGTTATCACTACAAGTATTCAAACCTATATCCTCAAGTGGTGCCTGGTCCAAGGGTTCTACCTCCATCGGAATTCCTAAAGTTTCTTCTACTTCTTCCGGGTAAGTCACGGGCAGTGTGTGTGCCTCAAATGATGGTAGTACTTGTGATGTACTTAATGGGCTTGGGTTTTCTACTATCTCTTCCATCACATTAATATCACCTATGTGTTCATCTTGTATTATGGTAGTGCCTAACCATGACATGCAACTAGGTGGCTCATCTCTAACCTCATGCAACTAGGTAGTTCAACACTAACCATCTCATAATCTTGGTTTGATTCTAAGTTCATGTTCTTAGAAACTAGGTCATCTCGCTCATACGAATCCACCAATTCGTTGAACTTATGGGTAATGGTTAGGAAGCTTTTCTCAAAATTCATCCAAAGGGTCTCACTAAAAGGAATTGATCCTGATAATGATCGTCTAATAGAAAACACACATGCATAAAATTCATCAAACCCATCTAACTTTACACCCATCTCCTCTTGTATATATCTAAGATCACTTAAAAATTCATTGGAACAACAGGAGGCAAATCTATCCGAGTAAACTAATTGTTCCTCTATAGTTAATGATCTAAATGGAATTTCATCCGCCATGGAGACAAATGAAAATGGTTTTACAAACAAAGGGCACAAAGAAAAAGATAGACTAAAAGAAAGCTAATAAAAAGAAAATAAAAATCTCACTAAAAAGGAATCTAATGAGTAGACCTAATAAAAATCAAATTCAACCTAAACAATAACTATTCCCCGGGCTGCGGCGCCAAAAACTTGGTGCGTGGGAATTGCACCAGGCTTTACCTCTCGAGGGATCTCGAAAAACTTACAACCCCCACCAGGCAGTGTACCTGATCGTTGTAGTATAGTATAGTGACAAGTACCGGGGGATTGATCGTTCAACTCAGGAATAGTGTCGCTAGGATTAGAAAGTCTAAAAACTAAGTCTAGAGGTGAAAGATGATTCTTTTTGTATTTTTATGTTTTATGAAAGCAAGTAAAATATCGGGTTTTGGGAGAGTGGGCGGAATTAGTTGTTAAGCAACTAACCCAATTACTAAGATGCAATCAATATAAAATAACAGAAATGTAAATAAACTAAATTAAACTAGTGGTGTGAGTAATATGTCGGAGAATTGTGTTTACTTATATTTCACTACTCTCTAGATATCTTTTACAGGTTAATTACTTGTTATAGTTGCGTGGATGACGGATTGTATTCCTTAATACCATTCATGGGGTGGCGTACTTACTTCCCCAATCCTATGAGTGCCTACTTCACTCCTATGTCGAGCCGGCTAAGAAGCTCCTAACATGGGATCATTAGAATTTACTCATGCATTAAATACAACCAATAAAACCTAGTACACATCGGTTCATGTTTCCTAAGACGTTCAAGCATGTTACACAATGGAGGTCTGCCAGTTTTCTTAAGCCTAACATTGAAATCATTCATCCAATACAACCATAAACAAGTAATCAACACATAATTAACATCTAGGTTTCATTAGGTCTAAGCAAACACAAGATAGATCTAGCCTAGCATGTTGAAATCACGACAAGTAAAAGATATAATCAACCAACACATAGACATATTGATTGAATTAAGAGAAGACTTATCTTAATTGAACATGAAAGGATTCAAGGGGTGAAAACCCCAGAAAACACTGTAAAATACGACCTAGTGTTTACAAAGTTCGGCCCTAGTTTTCTCCACACAAGTTCCTTCTTAATGAATGAAAAATAGAAAAATATATATAGATTCTGATAGGTGACGGCGTCAAGAACAAATTTCTGACGCCGTCATCTCGCCGCCAAATAATTTCTCGGACTGCCTAGATCTGGGTTTGACGCCGTCATGTGTATTCTAATTGTAGGCCGTCATGAAATTAACTCTTGACGCCCTTCTTGTGACTCCTTCAGGTTTCTTCTGGACCGTCACCACTTTTACACTTGACGCCGTCATGATTTTCCTCTTGACGCCGTCAGGTACTGTTCTCAGCATGGAAAATTAAGTCTTTGCCGTTTTCTTCACTTTTATGCTCCAAAAACGTCCAAAATGCTTCCTTTTCCAGAATTCACTCAAAAAGTACCTAAAATCACAAAAGGAACGATTTAGGGTAATATTTGATCAAATAAATTCAATTCCGGGCTTAAATGACCCCTTAAAAGTGGTTCATTTTTCGCCTCATCATATAATCACAAACATCGATGCTTTTTACGGAATACTTCTTTGATTTTGGAGCATCGGCTTTAAAAATCATTATGTCATCATCATGTCGTAAAGTTAGAGTATCCTCATAATGATCTACTAGGGCTTTTGCGGTTCGTAAAAACGGTCGCCCTAGTATAAGAGGAACTCTTGGATCGGGTTCAAAATTAACAACGACAAAGTCGGCCGGGAAAGTACACGAGTTCACTTGAACAAAAACATCTTCAGCAATTCCAACCGGATGAGTAATCGAACGATTAGCAAGCTCTAAAGTCATTTGTGTCGGTTTAAGTTCCCCCATCCCAAGTTGTTTATAGATTGACAAAGGCATAAGGTTAATGCTTGCACCTGAATCGGCCAGGGCTTTGCAAACCTCTTGATCTTTCAACGAACAAGGAATGAGAAACTTTCCCGAATCTCCAAGCTTCTCGGGAAGCTTCTTGAGAAGAATAGCGGAGCATTGAACATTAATCGGTGTTTCGGCTAATTCAAGCAATTTCTCTTTGTTACTTATGAGATTTTTAAACGTTGAGGCAAATTTCGGCATGTACACAAGAGCATCCATGAAACTGATATCAAAGTGCAACTTTTGAAAAATATCCAGAAACTTTTCCATTTGTTTTTTAGAGTTTGCACGGAGCTCTTCATCATTAAATCGTGATGGATATGGAAACTTTGACTTGTATTTCACATTGTTTTCAAAAACGACTCTTTCTTTATCTTTTGACGTTTGGACAACCGGAGGTTGGACGTTTTCGGAACCTCTGTTATTAGTAGGAGGAACCGGGTCCTTTGTCACCTCGGTCTCACGGTCCACTACCTTAGGAGGAGGAGAAGAAGAGGTAGACGGAACCGTGGGTTCGTATAAACCACCACTGCGAGTCGTGATCGCCTTGACTTCGCCCCTCGGGTTTGCGATCGTGCTGCTTGGAAGAGAAGTAATACCCGAACCCGAGGGTCGATCATTTAAACGTTTGTTCAGATCGTTAATTTGATTAGCAAACAACCTTGTTGTTTCATATTGTTTTGCAATTAAAGCTTGTTGACTTTGAATCAATTGCTTAATCAACTCATCCGTGGGCGATGGATTTGGAATCACACTTTGATTTTGATTAATATTGAAATTTTGCCCACGGTTTTGGAAATTGCCATTATTCTGATTTCCATGATTTACATTTTGAAAATTCCCAGGGTTTCCATAGTTTCCTTGGTTTTGATAATTCCCTTGAAGCGGGCCTTGATTGTGATTACCTTGAAAACCCCGGTTTTGATTAAATCCTTGATTATGATTTTGAAAACCGTTATTAGCTCGACTCTGATTTTGATTTCCCTGATTATTACGATTTTGCATATTATGATTCTGATTGACTTGATTGACTTGGTTTGGTTGTTCGAAACCGGGTGGTCCAAGAAAATGAGTGGAACGGTAGCTGAGAAGATTTCGATCTCCTTGCGGTGGATAACCGTTGTTACCCATATTTGCAGCATACACGTTCTCTTGAGAAAAGGCACCGGTGGCCTGACATTCATAATACAAATGAGGACCACCACAAGTCTCACAACCATAACTAACCACATTGACTTGATGGTTTGATTTTTCAATAGACATAGCATCAACTTTCTTTGTTAAAGCCACAATCATACTTATCACTTCATCATTATTTTTACCATTATTAGACACTAGAGGCTTATTTCTTGACATCCTTACACGAGCCTTATTTTCAATTATCATGAAAGCATCATTCGTGTTCCTAGCCAACAAGTTCCCACCCGCAGCAGAGTTGAGTGAGTCTTGGTCAACATGACACAACCCATTATAGAAAGTATCAATCTGCTAAAGGTCGGTGAACCCATGGTTCGGACATCTTTCCTTCAAATCTTTGAATTGATCCCAAGCTTCACTAAACGACTCATCAAAAGCTTGTTGGAACCGAAAGATTTGAGATCGTAGATTAGAAGTTTTAGAGGGAGGATATAAATAATTCACAAACTTGGAAGCAAGGTCATTCCAAGTGTGAATCGAATTAGGTGGTTCCTTTCCCAGCCAAGTCCGGGCTGCTCCTTTTAAGGAGAAAGGAAACAACTTCAATTTCACCACATCGTGAGGAATTTGGTTCATTCTAATGGTCTCAGCGATGTCGGTGAAATTTCTGATGTGAGCATAGGGGTCTTCGTGATCGAACCCGAGAAAGGATATACCCGTGATCAAATTGAGTAATCCGTGATTGATCTCAAAGTTGGCATTGATGTCCGGAATCACAATAGCTCTCCTCACACCATTGAATGGTGATTGGAGTTGTTCTTCCATAGGACGCGGATCAAATGCCGGTTGTTGTCCCATTGGCGGGATAACATTGTGCTGCGGACCACCCATCGGCGGGGGTCCGTTGTGTTGTTCGTTTTGGTTCATCTCCTCGTCGTCAAGGAAATGAACCCGACTAGTATGTCGTAAAACCCGCTCGGGGTTAGAGAACGGAGACGTAAGACTCTTAAAAGAAGAACGGTGTGCATACACCACAAACAAAATCAAAAAGAAAAAGAAAAGAGAAAAGAAAATCTTTTTATTTTTTTATTTTTTAACTCAAAAACTTTTTATTTCTTTTGTTTTTCTTTTTATAAAACGTAACATTAATTGAAAACCGTTTCCTTCAAACCACTCGCGACGGGACGGGAGAAAAGAATGGATCTCTCTTCAGCTTGCAATTTAATGTCAAAGCTATCCGTATTTCCCGCTTATTCGGTCGTAGAATGAAGTAATCCGATAAACAACTAATTTCACGTTTTTGCTATATTGTTAGGCTTATTTGGTTTACAACGCTCCTCCTTTCGGTCGAGTCGAGGCTGTAACTTTATTATTTTTTTGGTATTTTTGTAAACACTTTAGGAAAAGTGTTTTTGATTTTCCAATTTTTATAGTAATATATATACAAAATAGAAGAAGGCTTAACAAAACACGATTTTTCAAAACAATGATTCTAAAATTCACTTCAAGCCTTCCCCGGCAGCGGCGCCAAAAATTTGATTCGTGTCAAATTATAGTATATAATTATATTCCGAAGAAATACTCGTGAAAGTATTTCCCGGGTCGTTCTCCCAACGAAGGTTCGAATGAAATTTCCGAATTATCGATTTGGGAATCATGAAGTGTAAGTGAATAGTGAAAAGTGATTGTGAAATCAAAATATGAAATGAAATAGTGAAATATGCACAAGGTACAAGCTATATATGCACAAAAGTTAAAAACGTGAAAACTGTAAGGAATAATTGAAGATATTGCTGACAGATACTGCTGACAGGTTCCTGCGGAAGGCTTAGTGACTTTCTGCTGATAAGATCTTTAGTATATCTTTTAGAATTATATGTATATACGATTCTTGTAGAAGAGGCTAGGGTTTCCACTAGTATATAAGGAACCCTAGGTCATTGAATATTGTACGAGTTTCATAAACACTTTATAGAAAAGTATATCGATCCATAGAGGATCAAAGTTTTAGTATTCACGTTTGTTTTTATATTCCGCAATATTAACAAATATACAGAGGTTATCAATTTAGTATTACTAGTGATTACATTGGTAAGCTAACGATCTATTGGCTCGTGGTCTATCAAGATATAGATCCTAACAAGTGGTATCAGAGCCACGAGATACTCTCTGTAACCTCAACACAAACACAACTCTTCACTCAGTTTCAATGTCTGGAAAACCATCCGGTGATACAACTCTCTCTGAAGCAGGTTCTCTTACTCAACAACTTCAACAGGTTGCTTTCTCAAGTAGCAATGCTAAACTACCCTTCCTCAGGAAGGATGAATATGAGATATGGGTAATGAAGATGCAGAATTGGATTTCAAGTGTTGATTTTAATCTTTGGAATGTAATTCTCACTGGCTGCAAACCTAAAAAGACTTCAGTAGATGCCGAAGGAAATATAACAATTTTGGATCCAGTTTCTGCTGAAGACCTTATTGCTATTCAAAGGGAGCACAAAGCCAGAACTATATTACTTCAAGCAATCCCTGATGATCATATGAGTGACTTTCACTTCATACAGGATCCTAAGCAACTGTGGAATGCTATAAAGAATAGGTTCGGTGGCAATGAAGATTCAAAGAGGATGAGAATGAGCAGGCTGAAGCAAGAGTTTCAGGAGTTCAGGATAACCGAAGAAGAAGGTCTCCACAAAGGCTATGATAAGTTCCATAAGATACTGAGTCAGTTGAATCAACTTCTTGCAAGACCTGACAATGAGGAGGTGAACTCTAGATTTCTTAGAGCCTTACCTCCCTCATGGCCTCAGGTTGTCATATCCTTCAAAACCAAAGGAGGCCTGGATTATCTTTCCTTTGATGAACTATACAACAAGCTCAGAGCTCTAGAAAGTGACACCAAAGGATATTCTCCATATGTAGCACCTGCTTCTCAATCTGCTTTTATCAGCTCAAGCTCTAACTACATGCCTCATGCTTACTCAAGACCATCAACTCCCAGTCAAAATCTTCCCATTACCACTTTATCTTTAACAAGTACTAATCCAATAACAAATCCCAAGATAAGTAATGTGATGGAAGATGTTCTGCATTCGTTTGTTGATGAAGTTGATAAACAGCAACAACTAGCTTATGAGGACTTTGATCAGATTGATGAGCTTGCTCTAGAAGAATTAGATTTGAAGTGGCAGATGGCAATGATCACTCTCAAGGTCAGGAGATTCGAGCAGAAGACTGGAAGAAAATTCCTTGTGGATGGAAGAGAGGCAGCTCGGTTTGATAGGAAGAAGGTGAAGTGCTATTCTTGTGGAGAAGTTGGCCATTTTTCAAGAGAATGTACAACAAAGAAGGGAGAAGCCAATACCAGATACTCTGCATATAAGAAGAAAGAGGTGGATGCTGGTGAATCAAAAGCCTTGATAACTGCTATTGATACTGGTGTGGACTGGAATGAGCATGAAGATACAAATGATGGTCCTCCTCAAATCTCATTAATGGCTAGTGGTGATAACTTCAGCTTCATGGGAATCTCTCATCAGGTATCTACTTGTGTTTGTGATTGTGATTCGAAATATACAACTCTAAAAAAGGAATATGATGAGCTGAAACCAAAATATAATGCCTGTTTTATAGAAGCTGCAACATACAAAGAAGCTTTTAAAACCTTAGAACAACAAAAGATGTGGTTTCAGCAAAATCAAGTTGCTTATGAGGAAAAGATTAGAGTTCTAAGTCAAGATTTAAAATGTGCTAATGATGAGTTAACATGGACTAAGAAAGTAAATGCTAAATTAGATTTAGAGAAACAAGAGGTGCAAGATAGGCTTGATAAAGAAGTGGCTAGACATAAAGGTTGGTTAATGTCAGGTGAGAAATTAGCTAGTTGTTTATATGGTTGTCAAGCTGTTAACTCAGGGATAGGTTTAGGTTTTCAAAAATATGTAGGATTAGAGGCAAGGAATGATAATGGTAAATCTATACCAGCAGGCTTAGCCTCTTATGTTAAAGAAGGTGAGATGCATAAAGTACCAGGACCTATTAGAGGTGTATTCATGCCTACCACCAAAACCTCTGACTTTGATGGATCACACCATCTGTTTGGCAAAAAGTCTACAGACTTGCCAAGTCCTTCTAAGAGTACCATTAGAACCCCTAAGACTACATCCCATAAGATGGACTTACCAGATTCAAAGGAAACTACTGGCATTAAGATAGACTCCCCTGACTCTAGAAGTATATCTAGTAATGACTCTAACGTTTATGTCTCTTGTTCTTCCAGGGACAAGACCTCAAAGACCTCTAGTTATGTCAGTTGTGAATCCAAGACACAGTCAGCCACACCCAAGTCCTCAATAAAGTCTTCTGACACGTCATCTTACAAGTCTGTGCACTCTGAAGTTGCTGCTGATGAAGTTCCTTCAAAGACAGCTTCTTCTGAAGACTTGTTATTTACTTCTGTTAAAAACAATTCCTTTCAGTATTTGCAAAACAATTCTATTTCTGGTGTTTCTTTGAATAATTCTGTGTTTAATAAGACATCTTTTGGATTTATTAAATCTTTTAAGAAGAAGAAGTGTTTTGTTTGTGGTAGCAAATTTCATTTGATTAAGGATTGTGATTTTCATGATAAGAGAATGGGTGTTGCTGATGTTAGTGATAGACCTAGACCTAAGTGGACCAATCAAAGTTCCAAACCCTCATTAGTTCCACAGGCAAAATGTCATATCAGCAGAATGAACAGAGTTACTGCTAGTGGGTCTGTTTCTGCTGACAGGTCTTTTTCAGATAATAGATATATGCATACTCATAGAAATAAATATAGGTCAAAATCATTTAATAGATTTCGTCAGTGGTATGGATATAATGACCAAATGTTCTTGGGAAGGGATAATTGGGATTCTGCTGAAAAGTCCTCAGCAGATTGTTCTTGGACATATCAAAGGCCTTACACTTACAGGGTTTCCAGGAACAAGTGTGGATCAAACTCATCTTCTTGGGTTCATAATAATGATTCACAGGGCAGGCTGAAGTCCTTCATGACTTAAGCCTCTAAACATATAATGTTGTTGTATATTAACTTTTTTTGTTGTAGGTACATCCTCTTCTTAACAAAGACTTAGGAATAGTTGATAGTGGTTGTTCAAGAAACATGTCTGGAAATCAGGAGAAGCTACATGACTTTGTACCTTTTAATGGAGGTATTGTGAGGTTTGGAAGTGGAGTTGGAAGGATCACTGGCAAAGGGACCATAAGAACTCCTAATGTGGATTTTGAGAATGTCTACTATGTGAAGGAACTACAAGGGTTCAACTTGTTCTCAGTTTCCCAAATATGTGACAAAAAGCTACCTGTGCTTTTTACTGAAGAGGGATGTCACATTCTTTCTCCTGAGTTCAAATTACCTGATGACAAGTTTGTATTGTTAAAAGCTCCAAGAAATCATAATCTTTATACATTTGACTTGAATGATGTCAAACCAGAAGGAGATCTAACAAGCTTGGTGGCTAAAGCATCCTTGGATGAATCTACAAAATGGCATAGAAGGATGGCACATGTTAATTTCAAAGTTATCAACAAACTTGCTAAAGATGGCCTTGTTCATGGACTTCCTACCAAAATCTTCACTAATGAACACAATTGTGTTGCCTGTAACAAGGGTGAGCAACACAGAGCTTCCTATAAGGCTATTACTGCTGTGAGCACTATCTCAGAACCATTGCAGCTACTTCATATGGATCTTTTTGGTCCAACATCCATCAGAAGTATTGATCAAAAGTACTTTTGTTTGGTAATCACTGATTCATTCAGTAGATTTAGTTGGACATTCTTTTTGATGACTAAAGATCAAACCTTTCAGGCACTTAAAGAATTTATGGCACTCATAGAAAACCAACTTAACAAGAAGATTAAAAGCATCAGGTGTGACAATGGGACAGAGTTCAAAAATGCTAATCTGATAGAACTCTGTGGGTCAAAGGGTATTAAAAGAGACTATAGCACTCCTAGGACTCCACAACAGAATGGAGTTGCAGAAAGGAAGAATAGAACCCTTATAGAGGCTGCAAGATCTATGCTTGCTGACTCTAAACTCCCAACCATGTTTTGGACTGAAGCAGTTGGCACTGCTTGTTATGTATTGAATAGGGTGTTAATCACAAGACCTCAAAACAAGACACCCTATGAACTACTGACAGGGAAGAAACCCACCATTGAACACTTAAAACCTTTTGGTTGTCAGGTGACCATTCTCAACACAAGTGATCATTTAGGCAAATTTGATGCAAAAGCTGCTGAAGGTTATATTGTTGGTTACTCAGCTCATAGCAAGGCTTACAGGGTATATAACTTGGCTGCAAAGAAAATAGAAGAGACTCTTAATCTGAAATTCTTGGAAGAGAATGAAAATGTTCAAGGGAAAGGTCATGAATGGTACTTTGACCTTGATTATCTAACAGATTACTTGGGGTATGCTAGACACAAAACTAACCCCTCTGAAGGTATACAAGTGTCTTCTTCTAATAGTGCAGGTACCCTACAAGATGATTCAGATAGTGATTCAGAATGTGATGAACCCACTATAGTTGTAACTACTCTCCCTATTCACATAGCAGATCCTCCCACCAAAGAAGCCTCTGATGCCAAATCTGCTGATGATGTGGATCACTCTACCTATGCAGAAGATCTTGCTAGACTCAAAAAGCAAGAACATGCAGCTGCTGAGGAAGCTAAACGACTAGGTCTTGAATTTGCTCATGACACTGAAGCACTCTTAAGACAAGCTGCTGTTGAAGAAAGCAGAAAGTCACATTCTGCTGATGCATCTGCTGAAGCAGCTGCTGATAGTGCTGATGCTGATTCTGCTGCAGGCACTTCTGCTACAGTTTCTAAGTCCACTCATACATCCACATGCTTGGATGAACCATTTGGCAGGTTTCCAGCTCCCTCAGATCTTGCTAATGTTGAGCAAAGTGATGGCATTTTTCAATCAGCCTCTTATGATGAAGACTTTGCTCCTACTATAACCCATCTTGATACCTCCAAAGATGTTAATCCTGTTGTCACTAAAAGGATAAACACTATACATCCCCAAGACAATATACTTGGTGACCCAAATGCTATGGTTCTCACCAGGAGTGCCATCAAGAACACCAAGTTTGGGCAATGTGCATTTCTTTCTTATGTATCCACTCAAAAGAGAGACAATCACACAGATCAGAAACATTGTTTGTTTGCCTGTTTCTTGTCCCAAGTTGAGCCTACAAGCATTAAACAAGCTTTGACTGACCCCAGTTGGGTGGAAGCTATGTAGGAAGAGATGCAACAATTCAAGAATCAAGATGTTTGGGTGCTTGTTGACCTTCCTGCAGGGAAAATTGCAATAGGGACCAAGTGGATTTTAAAATGCAAAAGAGATGCTAGAGGTATAGTAGTCAGAAATAAGGCAAGATTGGTGGCTCAAGGTTTCAGACAAGAAGAAGGAATTGATTATACTGAGGTCTTTGCACCTGTTGCTAGGGTTGAGGCAATAAGATTATTCTTAGCCTTTGCCTCATATATGGGCTTCAAAGTCTATCAGATGGATGTCAAGAGTGCATTTCTCTATGGCAAAATTGATGAGGAGGTATATGTTACTCAACCACAGGGCTTTGAAGACACTCATCATCCTAAGAAAGTATACAAAGTAATCAAGGCACTTTATGGACTTCACCAAGCACCAAGAGCATGGTATGCTAGATTGTCAACATTTCTTTTGGAGCATGGTTACAGAAGAGGGGCAATTGACAAGACCCTCTTTATTAAGAAAAACTCCAGGGACATCATTCTAGTACAGGTCTATGTGGATGACATTATCTTTGGATCCACAAAGGAAGCATGGTGCAGGGAATTTGAAGAATTGATGAAAGGTGAATTTCAGATGAGTGCAATTGGGGAATTAACCTTTTTCTTAGGGCTACAAGTCAATCAACAACCTGAAGGGATGTTTATCCATCAGGAGAAATATGTTAAAGACATTTTGAAGAAGTTTGACTTTGAGTTATTGAGGACTGCTACTACTCCTTATGAGCCACCCAAGCTTAAAAATCCTAATGAACAAGATGAGGCTGTGAATGTTCATCTCTATAGATCCATGATTGGATCACTCATGTATCTCATAGCTTCAAGGCCTGACATTACCTTTGCAGTCAGTGCTTGCTCTAGACACCAAGTCACTCCACTGACTTCCCACCTTAATGCAGTGAAAAAGATCTTCAAGTACCTCAAAGGCCAACCCAAGCTAGGCCTCTGGTACCCAAAAGAGTCACCCTTTGTGTTGGAGGCATACAGTGATAGTGACTATGCTGGAGCTAACTTGGACAGGAAATCCACAACAGGAGGTTGTCAATTTCTTGGTAGAAGACTCATCTCTTGGCAGTGCAAGAAACAAACAGTTGTGGCCAATTCCACTACAGAAGCAGAATATGTTGCAGCTGCCAATTGTTGTGGTCAGGTACTTTGGATTCAAAATCAGATGTTGGATTATGGGTTTAACTTTATGAACACTAAAATCTACATTGATAATCAGAGTACTATTTCTATTGTTAAAAACCCTGTTTTTCATCAGAGAACTAAACACATAGAAATTAGGCACCATTTTATAAGAGATGCCAATGAGAAGCATTTAATTCAAGTGCTTAAAATTCATACTGATGATAATGTGGCTGATTTGTTAACAAAAGCTTTTGATGGACCTAGGTTTAATCACCTAGTTGTCAACATTGGGATGGTTAACCCCTGAATGCTATGTTTGAGGGGAGGCATAAGCCTCAGGGGAGGCATATGCCTCAAGGGAGGATTGTAAATGTTGTATTTTCTGTAGAATTTTATGTACACTAATTTTTTTTTTTTTGCAGGTTTCTTACTAACTTGTATATTAGTTTGTGTGTTCTTTTGTGTTTTGTGGTTTGTATGTATGTTTGGTTTCAGGTCATGTTCCTGCTGATATATAAAGATCTACATTCAAAGGAATTTGATTACAGATAAAAGTAAAGTTTTATTCATCAGCAGAAAGCTTGTTACATCAACTACAAGTTCGATCATCAGGAGAAACACAAAATACATCAAACAACAACTACTACCACATCTCTACTCCATTTTCCTTTTCCCTTTACCCAAGTCCTTTGGGTCTGGCATCTTCCTGTGGATTCCTCTGGATTGCATGTCTTTGTTCCAGAGTTTGGGAGCTGCAAGACCAAGCACCACCTTTAATGGACCCTTCTTTCTATTGGAGGACTGTGGCTCATCAGGGACAGAGATGCTTCTCATATTTGCACAGACTCTTTCCATCTCACTTGTTAAGAATGCAGTGACTGGAGTGAAATCAGGGACTACCATAGCTAGAGGAGTTGGTTTTTCCTCAGCTTCACTGGTTTCTTCTGAAGTGGTTGGAGATGGACATAATTCTGAAGGGCCTACACCTAGGTAGTAGTAGGATCTTTGGATTTGAGGTATATCAAAGGTGGAGTCTGATGAATCAGAAGAAATTTCAATGACTTTTGGGGATGGCTTCATGATTTGAATATTAGAAAGACTTTGGGATATGGTGTTTATGGTATGATGTGTTGCCAATGACCTGAAGACTACTTAATAAAGACTTGAGTTGGGTTTAACATGAATTAATGCAAGTAAATAGGAGGTAGTTGAGTCAGCAACAATTACTAATTGTGCAAGTTGTCCACTTCAGTGGATACTTCGGATGGAAGTCAAGGAGTTTGACCACATGCTGCTGATGCTATCTTATTTGTTGATTAAGTAAGTTCCTACTGATGGCGTATGCAAGTTTAATTAATTCAAGGAACTGCTTATTTATCAGAAGAATGAAACTAAGTAGAAGTGCACAAGACAACTTTTTATTGATTCTTCTGAGGCACATTACAAAACATGGAAACTAAAAGCTTTACAACAAGTTCCTATTCTACTTTGCTTTTGCCTTTGCCTTCCACTGGATTCTCCTTGCTTTTGTTGTTGATGTTGAAGACTCCTCTCCACTGAGGACAGGGCAAACCCAACACAACCTTCCTGGTCTTTGTCAATGGGGGATTCACTTTTCTCCTTCTTGGACGAGAAGACTGAGGCTTCACAGAGGATGTAGGGTGGTAAAGTGGATCATTATCATCATCCTCTTCATCAGATGATGTAAAGATGAAGGGCAACTCCTCTGGATTGGGAACTCTGTTTGCCCTCTCCAATTCATTCCACCTTCTCTCCATCTCTCTCTGGTACTCAGGATCATCAATCTCAGAGGGATATGATGGAAGATCTTCAGATGATGATGCACTTGGTACGGGCACATCATGTTTCCTCTTCTTGGCTTGTTCCTTAGTAAGTCCACGGGGAAGAGTTGGCATGTGAAGTGGTGGTGGAGAAACTATTGAGTCAGACGTATCAGAAGAGTCAGAAGAAAGGTTGATGATCTGCTGATTGGAAGACATGGATATATTGTTGTGTGAAGGTATTGATTATTAGGGATTTGATTTCAGTGGAAAGGTTTGGGGGTAATTAGCCTTTATTTATAAGATCCCTCAACCGCGTGTATTTATTACAATAAATGCGAGGCAGTTTGGAATAATTAAGGGTTCTTTGAAAGTTTAAATTAAGAGATATTTTTCAAAGATATTTGGTTTCTACTGAAGAGGAAGATGCTGCTGATAGTTTCTACGGATGGTTCTGTTGACTATAGTCAACGTTTGACTATTTTCTGCGGATTGACTATTTGCTTTGAGCCGTTTGATTTGGTTTCTATGGATGGTTCAGTTAATTGGGATTTGTATCAATTGATTATTGGTCAAAGATTTCTTTCCAATAATTCATATCTGTTTCATTCCACGTTTGGTAAATTCCATTATTAATCAAATCGTGTATATCCCACTCCCAAATTAACTGATTCCCTCTCGCTATACAATTTCAAAAACCATTTCAATACCTCTCAGAACTCTCAACTCTAATTTCTAATTCACAATCAATGGCCGAATTATATTTTAAAGGAGATCATAACAAACATGCTTTTCTCGATCGTGGTAAGAATGATGACGATTATGTGGACATGATGGAATTTCTTCGAAGGTCCAAGATTTGTTATGCTCTGCTTCAGTATCCAGCGATTATTTATGAGTCTCTTGTGATACAATTTTGGGAAACAGCTCAAGTTAGGACTGTTTGAGATGGCCCAACAGAGATTGTTGCTGTTATTGATGAGGAAGAATATGTGGTTACTGAGTCGTTGGTCAGGACCAAACTACAGTTGGATGATGAAGGTGGGGTGACTGAGTTACCTAAGAGTGATATACTTCGAGGACTTCAGGCTGCTGGTTATACTGGTGATGGGAAAGTATGGTACAAGAATCTGTTTTGTCCAAAATGGAGATTTTTGACACACACCTTGCTTCAGTGCATGGGTTCTAAGTCTGGTGGATGGGACCAATTCTCTACAGACATTGCTCTTGCCATTGTGTGTCTCTCTCAGGGAAGAATATTCAACTTTTCTAGGTATATCTTTAATGCTATGCTTGAAAATGTTAAGGATACCAAACTTAAATACCTATTGTATCCTCGGTTTCTTCAAATCATTTTAGACATTGAGACAAATGACCCCACTAACTTACCTGTTAAGGGTTTATCTAAAAAGTTGTTTTCTCAATGAAGTTTAAATTTAATGGTGCAATAAGACCCTTACTTCCAGCTATGTTGCCTGGTGGCAATCCTTCTGATGAAGCAGCTGCTGCTGCAGCTGCTGATGCCCCTGAGGGCAATTCCCCTGATGGAATGGCTGCTGATGCAGCTGATGGTGTTCAGGATACCCCTGATGCTCAGGCACCAGAGGATTCTCCTGCTAGGACTCATGTTGCTCCTAATGCATGTGCATCAGTTGCTCCTGATGTTCAACCACCACCATCTCCTAGGCCACCCACACCTGTACCTTCACCTATGGATACTACTTCTCCTGAGCAAGTGCTCCATGAGAGTTTAGAATCTGATCAACCTATACCCTCTCCTAAGTTTACAAGACTACCAACACCTAGTCCTTTGAGACCTCACTATGAGGATGATGCAGATGTAGATTTAGATTATTCTACTCCTAGGACCACTGATGCTCCCAATACCACAGATATCCCTGTTGGTGGAGCTGAAAGTCCTGTTACTCTCACTTCTGTATCAGCTTTGTTGAATAGGTATGTAACCAAGGTGGACAAGTTGGAGCAGGATCTGCATGTAACCAAAAAGAATCTTTGTCAAGCAGTTCTTACTCTCATTGGAAGAGTCAAAAAGCTGGAAACTAAGCTCAAAACTGGGAAGAGGAAGGGTGTTGTGTATGAATCAGATGATGAATCTTCAAAAGCATCTGACAAGATTGATTTGGAAGGGCTTGAACTTTTGGCTGCTACTACTTTGGATAGTGTTCAGAAGAAGACTGCTGATGCTAGGCCTGCACCATCCAGGCCTGAACCATCAAGGCCTGAATCATCAAGGCCTGCACCATCAATGAATGAATCATCAAGGCCTGCACCATCAATGAATGAATCATCTAGGCCTGAAGATTCCACTCATTATGTTGAACCCAGTGATCCAAAAGATTCAAGTGTTACATATGTCAGGAGAAAGCACCCTGCTGCTAAAAATACTGCTGATGCTTCAAGAAAAGAATCTTTTCCTGATCATGTGCCTGAAGTAACTAATCCTGATACATCAGCAGACATACAAGTTGATTGTCCTGCTGTTTCTGCTGACAAGCCATGTGATCCTCCTGAGTTTAATTCTCATAAGGTAGACAAAGGCAAGTCTATCTTGGTAGATCAGAGTTCTCCTCCAAGGGTTAAGACAAAGGAAGAACTTGCTAATGAATTACTTAGTGAGAATGTTGCTACACACTTACAAGCCAAAGAGGATGCTGCAGTTACAAAGGAAAAATTGGATTTTAAGGCCTCAGTAGAACTTGCTAAGCAAATTCAAGCTGATTTGGATAAGATGGGACCTCCACTTACAAGTACTTTGCCTGATGAGAGAAAGAAGGAATTAGATGAAATTGCTAAGACCCTTACTGCCAAGCAATGGGAATCTTTGGCTGCACAGGCTGCTAGCAAGCCTCAGTTGGGTATTAAAGTGCTTGGTGATACTTTTGAGAACTCTGCATTTGCTCAAATGATGGTTGAAAGAGGTAAGTTGCTGAGACAACAGGAAGAAGAGATTAAAGCTAAACATCTTCAGGAAAGGCCTTGGACAAAAAGAGAAATAAGGGAATATATGAGGCATTTTGTGAAAAATCAAGGTAGTTATTTGTATGGGTTAGGCTGGACTAAAAAGAAGGTTTGGGGATTTTCGGATACTCAGCTCACTTCCTACTATGACATACTCCTTGCCAAACTTCATTCTTCTGGTATGAATGTTCCAGATGTCTTAGAGAAGAGAGGAAGACTTTTGGATGGTCCTGTAACTAAGAAACCTAGACTTAATATGCTGCTGATCATCCTTCAGAATCCACTGATTCTTGTTTTGTTGGTCAGGAGAAAGTACATTCTCCTGAAGCTCAGATGGATGTTGATCATGCTGATGTTGTTTCAGACTCTGTTCCTACTAAAGCTTCTCATCCTGTTACTACTGAATCTCCATCTGCATCTACTGGAGTTACACCTGATGTTACACATGCTACTTCAGCAGATGCTCCAATCGAGGTTCTTGATGATGACTTCACTAATGTTCCTGCTGATGCTCCTACACAAGTTCCTAAAGAAGAACCTGCTGATGGTCCTTCAATTCCTTCTACTACTAGCACAAGAAGAAAAACTAAGGCTATAAAAAGGAAGGTTTCTAAGGATGCACCCAAAGAAGATAGTTCTTTTATTGACTATGATTCTGATGATGGACAGGATCCTGTGATTTGGGAGAAAGTGGTCAAATGGGAACTAGTTGATTCTATGCCTGGTCAAGGACAAGTGAATGTTATTCATAGACAAGATAATTCTACCAAAACATTTGCTTTTCTGAGTTAAATCTTACACATGGTTGATAGGCAGGATATTCTTTCACTATATGGCTGGGTTACTACTTATTATCAAACTCATGTTCCTGAAGGCATTGGGATGTATTTACTGGGAGATTTACAAATCCTTTGTGATTCTCATGCTGGTAACTCAGTTATCAATTTTGATGTGTGGAAAGGACAGCAGACATGGGTAGTTGACTATTGGAAGTTCTTTCCATTGCCTAATGTTCATATGATTGTTACCACTACTGGTAAGACTTTGTATTGCTGGGCTGATGTTCTATATCCCATTACAATGGAGGTGATGAATCTTATGTTGGAGGCTAAGCTCACTGTTCCTCCTGATATGACTGCCAATGATTTACATCTTGCTGAGCAGTTGATAAGGTTCATTAGAAGAAGTATATTGACTAAGAAGGAACTCGAAACTAAGCATGGTATTCAAATGGATTCTTATCTGCAATGACTTGGTTTTGGAATGCTATTTTGTTGTATATTTTATTTCTTTCTTTAAAAAAAAAAAAAAAAAAAAAAACTAACTTTGTTGTATAGTTTTGTGTATATTTTCTGCAGGTTTGGTTATCAACTTACCTGATGTTGACTATTCCATCAAATAGTTGGCTAGTCCAAAGGGTACAGCTTTGGTAAAGACACATCAAATCTGTTGATAGCTGTAATAGTTTGCTAAAAACTATTGGGTGCTCAACTCACCCATGCTTAACAGCTGATAGTTGAAATGGTTGTCAATTGACCATGGATTTTTCCTTTATGGATTCCAAATAATTGGCTAGCCCACAAGTGTATGGCTTGTGGTAAAGGCAGTGGAACACCATACTTGGTATTCAATTGACCAAGATGATTTTTCATCCATAATTGGCTAGTCCTGAGCAAACGGCTACAGGTAAAGACTTATCAAATCCGTTTATAGCTAATGATTTGCTCAAAATCATGTGGTTATCAGTGTACCTTTGAACACTTGGCTACTCCAGTAGTAATGGCTATTGGTAAAGAGACATCAAATCCATTATTTTCAATGATTCACCTCTCACAGGAGTTCACACACCTGGATGTGATGAGAATAGTATGAAACTTATATGTTTTGATGTACATTTAGTCTTGTGTTGCTGCAAAGAATGGTGCTTTTCAATTCTTGGTGATCATAGAGATTCTCATTATGTTGATTCTTTGCTGCTGATGTCTATTCTCAATCCTCTGGTTATGCTATTGGCGCTCTATCAAGAAATCTTGAACTTAACCATGTCAAATTCAAGATTAGGGAAGGATTGTAAGGAATAATTGAAGATATTGCTGACAGATACTGCTGACAGGTTCCTGCGGAAGGCTTAGTGACTTTCTGCTGATAAGATCTTTAGTATATCTTTTAGAATTATATGTATATACGATTCTTGTAGAAGAGGCTAGGGTTTCCACTAGTATATAAGGAACCCTAGGTCATTGAATATTGTACGAGTTTCATAAACACTTTATAGAAAAGTATATCGATCCATAGTGGATCAAAGTTTTAGTATTCACGTTTGTTTTTATATTCCGCAATATTAACAAATATACAGAGGTTATCTATTTAGTATTACTAGTGATTACATTGGTAAGCTAACGATCTATTGGCTCGTGGTCTATCAAGATATAGATCCTAACAAAAACGGAAATGCAAACGTAATTATTAAACGTAACGTACGAAATAAAACGCGACTTTTATTCTAAAAACGATCCTACAAATGTGAAACAAATTTCTAAAAATCTAAAACTATTAAAAAGAATTTTAAGAAAAAGAAAAATATTTTTTTGAGTTTTTATTTATTTTCTATTATTTAAATTCTATTTATTGAATTAAAAAGTAATTAAAAATAAAAGAAAATGGGAAAAATAATGGGAAAATTATAAAAACTAATTTGAAAAATCTAAAATATTATAAAAGAATTTCCTAAAATATTTTTGTATTTTTAAAAGCTTTTTCTGATTTTTTATGGATTTTTGGTAATTAAAAATGATTTAAAAATGAAGAAAAATGAAGAAAAGGTAAGAAAAATAGTAAAACTATCCAGAAAAATCTGGTAAAATTACAGAAAATCAAAAATAATATGTAAATGTTGCAAAAATTTTTTGAAAAGAAAAGGTTAAGCAGAAGTGCTTATTTTGAGCTAAACAGCTTACGGCAAGTGCTTATTTATAAGCACTTGCCACAAATCTAATCCAAACTTTGAAAACAGAAGTAATATGCTAAAATCAACTCAGGAATGTTCAAATAAGATGAAAAATTACACAGAAACTTAATGAAGCAAGTAATAAGCAGTTGAAATAAGCTACTATAATAAGCAGAATGAAACCAGGATAAGCCAGAAGCTCAAAAACAATGTAACTCACTTAAGCAAACTCAAATATACTCAGAAAAGTCAATACAACTAAATCACAAGCTTAAACTAACAATTGCAGCCCTATGTTATCTCAGAAAAACAGGTCCAAACCTCTCAATTTCAATGCCAATAAGCTGTATCAATTAATGCTCAAATAATAAAACCAATGGGGGCAAAAGCAAGCCTACTAATCTGAGATACTCCAAAACCTAAAAAAAACAAGAGAATCATTCATTTCCTATTCTAAATTGAACCTTTATCAGCAGCATGTAGAAGTTCCTAAACTGAGTTAGATTGACTTTTAACTAGCTTTAAGAATTGACTTAATCTAAATTCTAATGAATAAATCTAACTCTAATAGTAATATTAGACTATGATTACACAAGATTAAGCTATTATGTAAGATTATGCAACTATCACTATACTACTGCTACTTGATTATTATTACTCTAACAGATATGTTGAAATGAACCTAACTTTGACTTTCTATCAATACAACCTACTATTTTTATAATCTAAATAGCTATTACTACTCTAGTGAAACCTGTGTGAAACACCAATACAGCAAACAAACAACTATTCTACTCTATACCTAGTTAAGCCAAACATCCCTTTATCTATCAAACTATACTACAACTACCTAAGTTATACCACTTATCTCAGCAACAATGATCAAATTATAACAAAAATCTACAATCGAACTCAGATGCACAGTTATAATCAACAGATACCAGCTAAAACTCAGTTCACAAATTTATCAAAGTTAAAAGTGTAGAATTCAGAATCAATCAAGACAAGTTCACAAATGATCCAACAAGCTCAATTATCTCTTTATCTACTGTATTAACTACAAATAAAAGCAATAGAACAGTATTCAACTAAGTAATTCAAATCTAAACTAAACTAAATATCAAATGTTATAGAAACTTTGAAAATATAAACTAAACTCTTACTAAATCACCCTCAGCTTGAACATAGGGTTTTCCACAGTAGCCTATCTTTAGATAGGCTAAGCTCTTCCATTTCTCAGCTTAACATACCATAATTCACCATTAATCACCATTGAAATCTGACAGTTGACTTTCATTGACCGATTATGAATTTAAGATTTGGATCTATTTCAATCTGACAAACTATCTTACAGGAGCTAAAAAAAACTAGTATGAGATTGCTTGAACTATAATCAAGCTTGTATATAAGCTGATTCAACAATTACTTTTTATATTTTTTAAGTTTTTCTTATTTTTATAAAACTTGTGAATAGAATTAATACTTATTTGAGAATAGACTTGTATAAAATGTATATAAACTGATTTAAACTAACAAATGTAAGAGATATAAGCTGAACAAATAGAAGTAACAATAAGCTAAATTTAAAAGAGAAAAGCTGAATTTTATTCCAAATCAAAGAGTACAATTTGAAAGGTAATTATACTAATACAAATGAGAAATAATTTTGACAGAGCTACGCTATACTAACAACTACCTCCTCACTAAGCTTATAAGTGCCTCTATTTATAGGAGGAGGGAAGAGACAAGCTCACGGATTGCCAAGCTGGCAATCCGTGTGAGTTGTGCTTCTTTTCATCCATTCAGAGCCGCTTGATCAATACCAATCATATCCCAATCATTATCTACCCTTGGATTAGCTTTGGTGACGCGTCTCAACCAATAAGGGACTGCCATATGGACGAGCGTGTGTTTCTTTGGATCTCCTGACACTCTGACATAACCCTGACATGCCCTGATCTTCTAGAAGCACTTGATTTGACAAAAATGCCCTTAATTGTGGTAATTAAGAGTGGGGTAATTTTAGGGTTCATGTGATGAATAGTAAGTTCTGGGAATGGGGGTGAAATTGGGCGCGAGGTTAATTTTTTTATTATTAATTTGACCGTTTGTTTTTACTTCTTTGACCCGTGGTTTTGATGGGCTCGGGTAAGGAATAGAGTGGTTGGACTTTGGATATAGATTGTGACTTGGGGCTTTGGTTTGGTAAATGGATCAGGCTAATGTATTGGTGAATCCAGGTTTAGTATTTGAAATAAGTAAAGACCAAATGTGCATAGTTATGAAACTTCAAGGGTAGTTTCTGTCAAGGGTTCAAAATATATTCCAAGGACTAAAATTGCCAAAGTCTGGAATTTGGAGGACCACTTCTGACAAACTCATGAATCTTCAATCAGGGATCGAAACTGATAATTCACATAACTCAGAGGACTTTTGAAGCTCAGCATTGACTCAACTTTGACTATTCTGCACATGTTCTACTCTCGTGCTCGGTTTTTGCTTGTTTTCCGTCATTTTGCGTAATATCCGTATCTGCACGTTCACAAACATAAAAACATACAATTCTTTGGCATTTGTTAGCAAAATAGTCTATTTGGGTTGGTTTTTGGTCATAAAATAGTGAGTGAATAAGCACTCACCACTCTAGTATTCGCAGCTAAGAGACTGCGCAGATACTTTCAAGCGCACCCAATAGCTGTAATTACGGACCAACCTATCAAGCAAGTTATCTCTAAACCTGATGCATCGGGACGGCTACAAAAATGGAGCGTGTTATTGAGCGAGCATAACATCTCTTATAGGCCATGCACTGCAATCAAAGGACAGATATTGACAGACTTCATTATTGAGAAGCCAGATATTGATACTCCACCATCGAAGAGTGAAGTACCATTACAAGAACCATGGGTTCTATTCACGGACGGATCTTCGTGCGTGGATGGGTCAGGCGCAGGTCTTATCCTCACTAGCCCAGATGGAACGGAATCCACTTACGCACTGCGTTTTGAATTCACAGCCACAAACAATGAGGCAGAATATGAGGCCTTACTTGTTGGATTACGCATAGCAATTCAAATGGGTGTACGTTGATACGTGGGAATCGCACCAGGCTTTACCTCTCAAGGGATCTTGAGAAGCTTACAACCCCCACCAGGCAGTGTACCTGATCGTTGTAGTAAAGTATAGTGACAAGTACCGGGGGATTGATCGTTCAGCTAGGAATAGTGTCGCTAGGATTAGAAAAACTAAATACTAGTTCTAAAGATGAGAGATGATTATTTTTGTATTTTTATATTTTTAGAAAGCAAGTAAAAATCTCGGGTTTGAAGGATTTGGGCGGAATTAGTTGCTAGTCAACTAACCCAATACTAAAGATGCAATCAAAATAAAATACAAAAAATGAAAATAAACTAAATTATACTAAGGTTGTGAGCAATAAGTGGAGAAAATGTGTTTACTTAGATTTCACTACTCCCTAGATATCTTTTACATGTTAATTACTTGTTATAGTTGCGTGGATGACGAAATGTATTCCTTAATACCATTCATGGGGTGGCGCACTTAATTCCCCAATCCTATGAGTGCCTACTTCACTCCTATGTCGAGCCGGCTAAGAAGCTCCTAACATGGGATCATTAGAATTTACTCATGCATTAAATACAACCAATAAAACTTAGTGCACGTCAGTTCATGTTTCCTAAGACGTTCAAGCCTGTTACCATTTGGAGATCTGCCAGTTTTCTTAAGCCTAACATCGAATTCATTCATCCAATACAACCATAAACAAGTAATCAACACATAATTAACATCTAGGTTTCATTAGATCCAAGCAAACACAAGATAGATCTAGCCTAGCATGGTGGAATTAAGACAAGAACAAGATATAGACAACCAACACATAGACATATTGATTGAATTAAAAGAGTACTTATCTCAATTACACATGAAAGGGATCAAGGGCTAAGAACCCTTGAAAAACCTGTAAAATTCGTACCAAGTTCGTACTTAGGGTTTCTCCAAAACTTCTCTCTTTTTAATGTGAAAATTAGAAAACTATATATAGGAAATAGGGTCTGACGGCGTCAAGAACAAAATTCTGACGCCTTCATCTCGCTGCCAAAATACTCCTCGGACTGCCTTGATCTACTTTTGACGCCGTCATGGCCCAGGCCGTCACACATTTAACTCTTGACGCCCTACCTTGTGACGCCTTCATGAATCCACTGGACCGTCATGGTTTTTACTCTTGACGCCATCAAAACTTTCTTCTTGACGCCGTCACCTACTGTTCCCAGCAAGGAAAATTAAGACTTTGGCGTTTTCTTCACTTTTATACTCCAAAAACGTCCGAATTGCTTCCTTTTCCAGATTTCTCTCCCAAAGTACCTAAAATCACAAAAGGAACGATTTAGGGCAATATTTGATCAAATAAATTCAATTCCGGGCTTAAATGACCCCCTAAAAGTGGTTCATTTTTCGCCTCATCATATACCCTTACACTTGAGATTTGCTTGTCCTCAACCAAATGCGCTTTATGAGAAGCCAGATATTAATACTCCACCATCGAAGAGTGAAGTACCATTACAAGAACCATGGGTTCTATTCACGGACGGATCTTCGGGCGTGGATGGGCCAGGCGCAGGTCTTATCCTCACTAGCCCAGATGGAACGGAATCCACTTACGCACTGCGTTTTGAATTCACAGCCACAAACAATGAGGCAGAATATGAGGCCTTACTTGTTGGATTACGCATAGCAATTCAAATGGGTGTACGCTGATACGTGGGAATCGCACCAGGCTTTACCTCTCAAGGGATCTTGAGAAGCTTACAACCCCCACCAGGCAGTGTACCTGATCGTTGTAGTATAGTATAGTGACAAGTACCGGCGGATTGATCGTTCGGCTAGGAATAGTGTCGCTAGGATTAGAAAACCTAAATACTAGTTCTAAAGATGAGAGATGATTATTTTTGTATTTTTATATTTTTAGAAAGCAAGTAAAAATCTCGGGTTTGAAGGATTTGGGCGAAATTAGTTGCTAGTCAACTAACCCAATACTAAAGATGCAATCAAAATAAAATACAAAAAATGAAAATAAACTAAATTATACTAAGGTTGTGAGCAATAAGTGGAGAAAATGTGTTTACTTAGATTTCACTACTCCCTAGATATCTTTTACACGTTAATTACTTGTTATAGTTGCGTGGATGACGGATTGTATTCCTTAATACCATTCATGGGGTGGCGCACTTAATTCCCCAATCCTATGAGTGCCTACTTCACTCCTATGTCGAGCCGGCTAAGAAGCTCCTAACATGGGATCATTAGAATTTACTCATGCATTAAATACAACCAATAAAACTTAGTGCACGTCAGTTCATGTTTCCTAAGACGTTCAAGCATGTTACCAATTGGAGATCTGCCAGTTTTGTTAAGCCTAACATCGAATTCATTCATCCAATACAACCATAAACAAGTAATCAACACATAATTAACATCTAGGTTTCATTAGATCCAAGCAAACACAAGATAGATCTAGCCTAGCATGGTGGAATTAAGACAAGAACAAGATATAGACAACCAACACATAGACATATTGATTGAATTAAAAGAGTACTTATCTCAATTACACATGAAAGGGATCAAGGGCTAAGAACCCTTGAAAAACCTGTAAAATTCGTACCAAGTTCGTACTTAGGGTTTCTCCAAAACTTCTCTTTTTAATGTGAAAATTAGAAAACTATATATAGGAAATAGGGTCTGACGGCGTCAAGAACAAAATTCTGACGCCGTCATCTCGCCGCCAAAATACTCCTCGGACTGCCTTGATCTACTTTTGACGCCGTCATGGCCCAGGCCGTCACACATTTAACTCTTGACGCCCTACCTTGTGACGCCTTCATGAATCCACTGGACCGTCATGGTTTTTACTCTTGACGCCGTCAAAACTTTCTTCTTGACGCCGTCACCTACTGTTCCCAGCAAGGAAAATTAAGACTTTGGCGTTTTCTTCACTTTTATGCTCCAAAAACGTCCGAATTGCTTCCTTTTCCAGATTTCTCTACCAAAGTACCTAAAATCACAAAAGGAACGATTTAGGGCAATATTTGATCAAATAAATTCAATTCCGGGTTTAAATGACCCCCTAAAAGTGGTTCATTTTTTGCCTCATCATATACCCTTACACTTGAGATTTGCTTGTCCTCAAGCAAATGCGCTTTTATTCTAATAAAAATACAAGTTAGGGGTCATTTAACACTAATATAAAAGTAATTACAACAAATAATCTGTTCCACTAAAGACCAAAGACAAGCACGGAGGTCATATACTAGCACCTCACAAATAGTGTTTAGATACTCACATCTCTCGGGTGTAATAAAGTATAAATTACAATATGGAAACGGAAGATATCTCTCACTACCTGTCATAGCAAAATAGATTACCATAGGCTTGGGAAAGGATCAAACCTCCACCACATGGCGTAAGCACCTAGGATAAACTATCAAAGAGGTCTTTTAAAGGGTTGTAACGTTAGGTGTAGGGATATGAAATACACGGTTTTGTTGGATAAAGGCAGTCTTTACTGGTGGCGAGTTAACAATCTTGGTCAATTACATGTACAATGTGGCGTTGCTAAGCCAAGATTAGACTCGACTTAAGCTAATAAATGAAAAATAACAAAAACATAAAATGAAAATAGAATGAAAAGGGATGGTAGTCCGTATGTTTTTTCTCTTTTTCTTTTTTCTATTTTTTTTCTTTTCTTTTTCTTAATTTTTCGATTTTTTTTTATTTTTTTTTTCATACACTCTTACCCTACCATCCAAAATAATACATCATAGGGAATGAACATTCCCCTTACACTTGAATCTTTACATACTTTACATTAAACTACTCTAATGACTCGAATTAAGAAAATCAAAACACTTGGAGCACTTTTAAGATTAACGCACATACGGGGGTAATATATGATGTTCTTCCCCATTACTCCATAAAATAAGTACTTTACCCATGAGTCTCAATCGTCCCAAAACAATATGTACAAGGATATGACTCGACTTAGCAACCATGTAATCAATTAGAAAGTTAACTTAGGGTTTAACAAATAACAATAATGCACTAAAGATGAGCGCATACACGGAAGGCTAAGGCGATTTGGTTGTACATTTAAGTGGGGTGTAACAAATTCTTCCTTTAAGTAAAATGCTTAAAGTTAGAAACGAAAAGATAGGCTCGGAGGGGTGTACTAAGGGTTTCGTGTACTAAAAATGAGTACAACGCTAAGGGTGTGGGAAAAATTAGTTGACTTACCTAGCCAAGTAATATGACTTAAATGGTCAAGTAATTATAATACGGGTTTAACACAAGGGTGATCCTAATGCCTCTTATCATGTAGTAAATCCTACCACACGAATGTAGTCTCACTAGCGGTCTCTGGATGCATCACTAACGCAAGTTCTAGAATCTAAATGCTACCGGTACACTCATAAGCACTAATAATAAATACTTTTCCTATCAAATCTAAAAGGCGAACCTCACATATTTGGGTGGAAAATTTTTCTGAATATACGGTTATGTGCTAGTCGTACAATCTCCTATCCATGAGACGCTTGCTATGGCTAAAGTTTCACTCCTAAATGTTGTAAAAAATTTTAAATTTGGCGCTAAAATTGCACTAACAAGTATTTCTCATAGTTTTATTACACATCTACCATTAAACAAAACAAACTCAAGCGAAAGTGTATCTGTAAGGTATCATCATTTTACCCTCCCCTTACACTTAGGATGAACATTGTCCCCAATGTTCAAGTAAAAATGTAAAAGTGAAATAAGTAAAACAAATGAAATCAAATACTCCCCTGATTCGCTCGGTATGGATAATATGGTGGCCAGGTTAAATCTTCCTCCAAGAAAATGAACAATCAAACCTTCCCTTCCAGAATATAAATCATCTTCTTGTCATACATAACCTGTAAATCCTGAGAAAATAGACAAGACAACCTCGCATAAAATCGGCGGCATCCTATATAAGTTACTAAATCCTAGAAAACAAAGTAAGATATAATGCTTGTGGAATGAAGTTTGCAGATTTCCTGGAGATTATAAAACTTAATAATTCAACAAAAACTTTTAAACTCCGTTAGAAAAACAAAACTGGTAAAATTTCCAGATTTTTACACGTGACGCCGTCAAGAGTAAACTCGTGACGCCGTCAGAAGTGACCTGCAGAAATTCTTATGTTAAGTTTCTGGAAAATTTCTGGAAAAACTTGGTCCTACTTCCTGGAAAATCCTGCAAAACTTCATTATGACTCAATACAAGCATTTGACTCTAACAAATACGAATATACACGTTCACTTAATATTGTGGAGAATCATGATCGGTTTGTTTCTTAAAAACATATTTGGGGTTTCCCCTTACACTTATCTTTTGCAAAAATACCTTTAGGGTGAAGTTAAGACTAGGCCAAACAACAAAGTAAAGTATTTCCACTTTTTAGTTTAGAAACATGATCTACCAACAATAAAAATAAAGTATGCATACGGAAGTAAATAACAAACAAACAAAATAAAAATCACACAAAGCATGGGTTGCCTCCCAATAAGCGCTTGTTTTTGTTCGAGTCACGAGCCTGACTCTACCCTTATTTAACGGAAATAGGGGAGGTTTTCCCTACACTTAGAATTAAGTGCGGGTGAAAGTAGCGATACACACCCTTAGGGTGGAAATATGCCACATGAGTAAAGAATGGTGGATGAATTATATGCTCAAAGGGGTGTGCTCCTATCATCATAACCTTACCTAATTCAATCGGGTTAATGGGTGGATTAAGATTTTCTCCTAGAAAAGGATAATTTTCTATCAACTTCAAGAGACTCCTAGTTGGGGATCCATCTTGACCTAATAAACCCGGTTTAAACCCATAATGTTTCTTGTGATCACTCATAAACGGGTGATGTAAGTATGTAAGGTCATGGTTCACTCCTATGCCAGCTTCCTCTCTACAAGGTTTAGAGTCTACTACCTTCATTGTTAGTTTACCTAAATCCTTTGGTTTGATGGGTGGATTTGAACTTAGAAGAGTTTTATGACAAAGATTTGAGCTCTTGCCTTTTTCAAAAATAGTATGCTCTAACGGTTCTTCATCCATTCCGGTTCCCATCTTTTTTATTTCAACTTCATCTTCATCTTCGTACTCAAACTTGCTTTCATCAAAGAAGTGGAGTGTTGGCGTTTTGAAGTTGGAATGTTGGAAAGAGGTTTTATGGGTAATGGGTTTGGTTTGAGAAATCATCGAGACCCTATGCATCAAGGTTGGTTTAAGTGATTTAGAGGTTATGGTATAGGCGTGAGAGTTCCCTTTCTCAAAAGGAAGCTTATGAGAAAAGAAGTTATTCAGGAATGAACTCACAGAGAGAGGTGTTTCATTGTGCCCATCGCTGCTTGTTTCATTAGGGATTGAGAGTTCAAAAATCTTTTCGATCTTCTTGGGTATAACTTCTTCCCTAATTTTCTCCTTAATCCTTGATATAAACTTATCAGCCAAGTCCATGAAAACACTTCGGGTGTTTTCCATGCGGGCTTCTAATTGTTGGATTTGCCTTTCTTGGTTGTTTACAAAAGTCAGCATTATCCCTTCGAATTCCTCTTGTCGTGAATATTCAGGAAACGTATATTTACTGTCTGCATTCACATATCCAAAGGGATTAGCCATGGGTATCTCGGCTCTCATCAATTCCTCAACCTGCCTTTCGATGTTCTCAAATAACTGTTCTTGGGTTGCATTCATGTAATCTAAACTTCCTTCCTCCAAGAACATTAGATCCTCCCATTCTTCTTCCTCGTATTGTGCTAAGTCCTCAATGACCTCCCAACACTTATCAACACTGAGCTTGCTTAGTCTACCATTGGCAGCGTGATCTATAGCTTTTCTAGTTTGGTGATTAACTCCATCATAAAAGGTTTGGATTTGAAACCAAAGATCGAGGCCATGATGGGGGACTTTGTGGAGTAGTTCCTTGAAACGAGTCCATGCCTCATAAAGAGTTTCACCTTGACGTTGTTGGAACTTCAAGATGTCATTCCTTAGCTTGGTAGTTCTCCCCAATGGAAAAAATTTAGCAAGGAAACGAGTCGTGAGATTATCCCAAGTCGAGATAGATCCCGCGGGTAGACAATCAAGCCAATGGATAGCTTGGTCATGAAGAGAGAAATGGAAGAGACGCAATCGGGTAGTATCTCTAGTAGCACCGTTAAGGTCAATGGTATCTACGATTTTAAGAGAGTCCTTAAGGTGTTGAATTGGGTCTTCGGACATATGTCCGTGGAATGCACATCTGTTTTGCACCAACCGGATGGTGTCGGGTCGCAGGTGGGCTACAATGGCTTCTTTGGGAAGCTCAATGGCATTTTGGTAACCTTTGTGGCTTGGTTGGGAGTACTCTCCTAGGGTGCGGGCTCTAAGAGGTTGGTTTGGTTGTTGTGGGTTTGGTTGTGGTGGGATGATGAGATCTAAGATATTACCACCTTCCATGATGTCGGATGGTAAAGGTTACGAACAAAGACACGAAGAAATAAGATAGACTAAAGAAAACCTAAAAATAAAAATAAAATCTTACTAGAAAGGAATCTAGCAAGTAGACCTAATAAAAAGAGATTCTAACCTAGACAATAACTATTCCCCAGGCTGCGGCGCCAAAAACTTGATACGTGGGAATCGCACCAGGCTTTACCTCTCAAGGGATCTTGAGAAGCTTACAACCCCCACCAGGCAGTGTACCTGATCGTTGTAGTATAGTATAGTGACAAGTACCGGGGGATTGATCGTTCAGCTAGGAATAGTGTCGCTAGGATTAGAAAACCTAAATACTAGTTCTAAAGATGAGAGATGATTATTTTTGTATTTTTATATTTTTAGAAAGCAAGTAAAAATCTCGGGTTTGAAGGATTTGGGCGGAATTAGTTGCTAGTCAACTAACCCAATACTAAATATGCAATCAAAATAAAATACAAAAAATGAAAATAAACTAAATTATACTAAGGTTGTGAGCAATAAGTGGAGAAAATGTGTTTACTTAGATTTCACTACTCCCTAGATATCTTTTACACGTTAATTACTTGCTATAGTTGCGTGGATGACGGATTGTATTCCTTAATACCATTCATGGGGTGGCACACTTAATTCCCCAATCCTATGAGTGCCTACTTAACTCCTATGTCGAGCCGGCTAAGAAGCTCCTAACATGGGATCATTAGAATTTACTCATGCATTAAATACAACCAATAAAACTTAGTGCACGTCAGTTCATGTTTCCTAAGACGTTCAAGCATGTTACCATTTGGAGATCTGCCAGTTTTCTTAAGCCTAGCATCGAATTCATTCATACAATACAACCATAAACAAGTCATCAACACATAATTAACATCTAGGTTTCATTAGATCCAAGCAAACACAAGATAGATCTAGCCTAGCATGGTGGAATTAAGACAAGAACAAGATATAGACAACCAACACATAGACATATTGATTGAATTAAAAGAGTACTTATCTCAATTACACATGAAAGGGATCAAGGGCTAAGAACCCTTGAAAAACCTGTAAAATTCGTACCAAGTTCGTACTTAGGGTTTCTCCAAAACTTCTCTCTTTTTAATGTGAAAATTAGAAAACTATATATAGGAAATAGGGTCTGACGGCGTCAAGAACAAAATTCTGACTCCTCGGACTGCCTTGATCTACTTTTGACGCCGTCATGGCCCAGGCCGTCACACATTTAACTCTTGACGCCCTACCTTGTGACGCCTTCATGAATCCACTGGACCGTCATGGTTTTTACTCTTGACGCCGTCAAAAGTTTCTTCTTGACGCCGTCACCTACTGTTCCCAGCAAGGAAAATTAAGACTTTGGCGTTTTCTTCACTTTTATGCTCCAAAAACGTCCGAATTGCTTCCTTTTCCAGATTTCTCTCCCAAAGTACCTAAAATCACAAAAGGAACGATTTAGGGCAATATTTGATCAAATAAATTCAATTCCGGGCTTAAATGACCCCCTAAAAGTGGTTCATTTTTCGCCTCATCATACGCAACTTAGAGGCAAATGTTGATTCACGACTAGTGGCCAACCACGTATTAGGCGAATATGTGGCTAAGGAGGAACACATGATTCAATACCTCGATAAGACCAAGTCCCTGATCAATAATTTCGACAGGTTTACCATCAAACAAGTCCCTAGAGGAGAAAACAGGAAAGCAGATGCGCTGAGTAAAATCGCATCTACAAGCTTTGCACACCTATCAAAACAGGTACTGGTGGAAACCTTGAAGGATAAATCCATCTCTAAGATGGAAATATCCACAGTGATAGAGGAAGGTAATCCTACTTGGATGACACCCATCATAGATTTCATAAGCAAGGGAACACTCCCCCAAGAACAGAAAGACGCTCGACGGATACGGCGCACAGCGCAGAGGTTCGAACTTCGAGATGGTATCCTATATCGGCATTCATTCCTACAACCATGGCTTCGGTGCGTTGGACCCCTTCAGGCAGACTACATACTCCGAGAAATCCATGCCGGGTCATGCAGCATGCACTCAGGACCACGGTCTGTTGTGGCGCGAGCCTTGCGGTCCGGATACTATTGGCCTACTATGCACCGCGATGCGCGAGACATGATAAAGAGATGCAACGACTGCCAAGTCCATAGACCCATCCCGCGCCGACCACAACAAGAGTTGACACCTATCACCTCACCATGGCCATTCTATAAATGGGGCATTGATATTGCAGGTCCCTTTCTAGTCGCAGCAGGGGGACTAAAGTTACTCATTGTAGCCATAGATTATTTCACTAAATGGATTGAGGCAAAAGCAGTAGCAAGCATCACAGGAAACCAGGTCAAACGCTTCGTTTGGGACAACATTGTATGCCGCTTTGGCCTACCTGGAGAAATTATTTCGGACAACGGAAAACAATTATGTGATAACCCGTTCAAAGATTGGTGCGCGCAACTAAATATCACACAACACTTCGCGTCAGTTAAGCATCCACAAACCAATGGTTTGGTTGAACGCACGAATCATAGTCTGGGTGAAGGAATTAAAGCGCGCTTGGACAAACATAAAGGACGATGGGTGGATGAACTGTCACATATCTTATGGGCGCACCGCACAACAATCAAAGTCAGCAATGGGGATACAGCTTTCTCTCTTGTCTATGGGACAGAAGCTGTCATACCAGCCGAGATTGGAATGCCAACTATCCGTACGGCGGAAGTCAACGTCACAACAAATGACGATGAGCGACGCATAGACTTAGATCTGTTGCAAGAAAGGCGCGAACGGGCAGCTATACGTGAAGCAAAGGCCAAGTCAAAAATGAAGAAGTATTCTGATGCAAAAGTCAGAAACACTTCTTTTAGACCAGGAGACTTTGTATACCGCGCCAATGATGCAAGCCACGCAGAAGACACGGGCAAGCTCGGACCCAAATGGGAAGGACCCTACGAGGTCACAGAGGCATTAGGCAACGGCGCGTACAAGCTGCGTGATATGAAAGGCCACGAGCTACCACGCACCTGGAATATTTGCAATCTCAAGAGATGCTATCTCTAGGAAAGGCTACGGCCCAAACACTGACACCTCCGCACTTTAGTAAGTGCCCAATAAATGTCTGTGTATTCACTTTTTCTTTTAGGAAATTGTTCTTTATTTTCAATAACTTACAAGAATCAATAAAACGTTGTGGTTTCTAGCTAACTCCACAACACATTTAACATTGTTGCTTACATTTTTTATTTATGTCTCAATATTGTTATTTTATATTTTTTGCCTACATGGCGTGCATGCACTTATTAAGACCCACGACGGCAGACAGGATGAGTAAACCTAATAAATAACTCGTTGAGTAAGAGGGTTGCAAACCCATCAACATTGGATCACGTATCTTTTCTAAACACCTTGCTATCAAGACGTTGAAGTAAGTTCAAGGCGAATCCCACAAAGGACGCAATAACGCACACTGTGCACGTTTAGCAAATTAGGAGCCAAGACTCTTGGTTCCTTGATATGGCAGTCGCAGCACGCTGCAAGCCTATCCATACACTTGTGAATTTTTATTCACACATATTTATTAAGTTGTGGACTTAATACACATTTTTCTAAGTATGTTGTGATTTTGACTCTTGGAAGGTCTTTCACGAAAAAGACAAACAATCTAAGTACAAATGATACAAACAAAACGTACAAACATTCAATATTATTATCCACCAAAAACCATGAGTTTATACAAAGGATGATATCTACATGCTATGAGTGCGTCTATAACCTGAGCTACTAGTTGTTGACGCTAACTCCCCAGCCTCACTCAGCCTTCTAAGCAGGCTGCTATCCTCCTGAGATACCGTCGGTACGCTGACGGGAATCCCATCAGACCTGGGGAGATGGGTCACGCCAACAACGCAGAGAATAGCCTTCCCTTGCTCACCCTTCTTGTGAGCAACCCTGGTCAAATGGGCCTCTAAGCATTTCTCAAAGAAATCTCCTTCTCAAGGGCGAAGGGATTGAGCATGTGGCGGGGGCGAGCAAAGACAGGCACCTTCAGCTGCGACTCATCTGGCTTCAAAAAGAAGTCAGGCTGTGCCTCCGCATCCTCAGCTATGTGTTTGGCCAGAGTCAAGCCCTGCATGATCACACTAATAGGATAATCTTGATCACGCTCTAATCGGGCGATATGAGGAAAGTCGAAGACCTTCATCTTCTCCATGGCCTCTACAAGCTCATCAAAAGCATCCACCTTATACCCAGGTACTTCTGCAAGCGGCACAGTTAGCATCTTGCTCTCATGAAGCTCCTCAGCATCCTGAGCCTTGCCACGTGCTATGGCGCACTCCACAACCTTCCCAAAGGCCTCCACAACCTCCTGGGACTCCAACGTTCCCATGGCAGCCAAGCGCAGGCCATGGCTGATCAACCACCTGTAAATACAACAACGCACGCGTTAGAAGATGAAGAACATTAAGGCACATAGAGTTGGAAAAAGGATTCACAAAGAGAATACGTACCTGCGCTCAGCAATAGTAGACATAAGATGAGGGTACAACTCCTCATCGTACTCGATACTCAACTTGCGCAGCTTGCTCTCCTACACCTTCAGAGCCTCCTCCATATGCTTGCGGAATTCATCAAGCTGGGCAAAGTGCCTGCCTCTGTTCTCTTGCAAGTACCTTAAACCCCAAGCGCAGTTAGCCCTATACTGTTCAGCATCAGCACGCCCACGCTTCACCTCAGCCATCAAAGACAGCTTCTCATCTACAAGCCTTCTAGCATGCGCAGTTATGGACTCCACATCTGCTCGCGCATCAGCCAACTGCGCCCTCAGCAGTGCAATCTCCTCATCCTTATGAGCGAGACTGCTACTTTCACCAACATACCGTGCCTTGAGCTGAGTGACCAACTTAGCCTGACGCTCAGCAGCCGCGCCCAACTCTTACATCAGTTGCTGCACAGACATCTCCTCATTTGCCCTCAACGGCTCCTTTACATGATCACGAGTCGCTTGGGGTGGCAGCAACCCCTCAACAAACCCTGCATCACCCCCTGCAGTTTTCTCACTATACACAAACAGAAAGGAGTCAAGGAATTGCAGAGCAAATAAGGAGACAATAAATAAATAAACAAACAATTGTTACTTACGTAGGAGGTGAAGTCTCAGCATTCTCACGCGCAGCAAAGGATACCGATGCCTCTTCATCCGCGGACTCATCCACGATGATTGTATGACGCCTGTGCTTGGATGTACCCTCACCACCATCATCTGAAGCCTTGTGCTTCGCACCCTGGTGCCCCTCTTCAGAGTCAGTGTCAACCTTGAGGAACCTAACACTGTCAAACGACTCAGTACGCACAGGCTCAGGCTCCGCCACTACTTGCGCAGGCACAGTCTGCACCGGAGTTGCATTCACAACTGGTTGCGCACCCTCAGAGGACTCTTCTTGCGCCAACTCCAGAAGACAACCAGCGGTAGCCTCCAAGATAAGCGGCTCACCCTCCCTCAGGGGGCGTACACCCACAGTTACCTGCGTGGGCTTTGTCAATCTCACCACAGCAAACAGGTCCATCTCTGCGCAATACATGAACGAACAGACAAGATGAAGTTAGTTGATAAAGTTAAAATATACAGGAGCGCTTACATTATAAACACGAGGATAAGAAAGGACAAGCACCCACCCCGGCCGCTTTTATCCAAAAACGTTGGCACTTCATCAAACCCTCCGAAGTAGTTGCGACTCATTCCCATATGAACCAGAAACTCCTCAGGATAGGAGTTGATTGGGATGTGGTTACCATTAATGGTCTCCGCATCCTCCACATTGTACGTACCGGGATCGGGGCGCTCATCCTTTGGAAGCGACCTTTGAGTAAAAAACACGGAGAGCGTAGAAAAAGCCCTATCATCTATCCAGAAAAACCTTTCCCTCTAACCCCTACGGGAATCTACTTTTTCAGTATAGCACTGATAGCGCCCTGGGCGCTTCGAAAACGTTATCCACCCGTTCGACCACGTTGTGTGGTAAAACGCGCGGAATAGGTTGATAGTGGGGTTTATCGCAAGTAAACGACAGTTTACCTCGGAATTTGTTATTTTTGCTGCACCTATACAGTGCAGCTGAGAGATATGCAGACGATAGAAGTTGAGCACGTCGCTCAAAAACAGGGATATAGGCACACGCTGGTTCGCAAACTCAAAAAAGCGTGTGTATACCCCTATTTTCCCCTCCAGGAAGTCTGCGATACAGGCGTCCGCATCCGGTACTTCCGGATGCACCGCAAGAGGGATGAAATAATCAGAGGAAAATTGACGTAGTTCATCCTCGTCCATCTTAGAACGGAATTCCTCTAATTGATAAACCATTTTAAAAAACAAGATTGACTAAGGAGCGCACTCGCTGTTACCTAATAAAACAGTTGATTCTTGAACAAGCTCTAAAAGAGTTTAACAATGGCGGAAGTAGGAATTTTTACTGTGATATTTACAGTGAAAGGGAGGCGGTGACTTATATAGGGTTACTAAACCCTAAAATGATCGCCACATGGATCCCACTAAGTTAATCGTGTGGCTAGAATACAAGGAGGTACAAGCACTTTTTCACGTTTCCCGAAGGACACGTGGATACACTCCCCATTTACCGAGGTATTCTTGAGATATTTTGGGACTAGATAAATGGTTCCAACTATTAGGCGGTAATTATTTGAATTCTTCCCGCCACGCTTACCGCTGCTCTCACTAGTCTAGCATCCGCGGTTAATACCTGCGCATACTAGACTGGGGGGACATGATGACGTATAGTCCATATTCGGGTCACGAACCCGATCAACGAACATCACTAATGCCCAAGTCCACCACGAGTGGGCTATCATGACAATGATTTGGGCCATAATACTAACGGTTTGGACTCACGAAAGCCCAAACCCAACTAAACTATTTATGGTCTAGATAAGGATCTCTTATTTATGGGATAAAGATCCATAGACCGGATAAACACTATATGTGTGAAGAGTGAGGAACACGAAATCTACAAAGATTTCGTGCCTATATAAAGAATGACATAATTTTCATTAAATGTACGACTTACAACCAAAACTCTTCTACATAACCCTAAAACCGATTACTTACTCACACGCCGGAGGATAATCGTGGGAGACAATCCCACGATAAGCCTAACGGTGTTTGTTTGCTTTCTTAGTGCGCAGGTTTCAAGCATTAAGATCTGATTGATACGAGAGCAGGAGTCCAAACAAGGAACGCCCAACTTTTGTATCAACACCACTTTTGCAGGAGATTACACTATCACATGAGCAACAACCTAATCGACACTCTCATCAAGTCCATCACCTACATACTTGCATTCCACATTCTCACCACCAAACACATTCCTTGCAACCTCAACCGCCTCACGTGCCGATTTCTACATTATTTAATATACTTAACAAAATCAATCATTATCACCAATTTTTTGAAAACCGGGTATGTGACTGACCCGGCCGAGTCAACGGGTCAACCCGGCTTTATGCCAAAAAAAAAACCAAACAGCTAATACACATGTCCAAATAACCATTTTCTGCTGCATTATTAACACTTTTTTTTGCTGTAAAAAACATTGACCTGGAAGCGGTTCAACCAAGATTTTTTGGGCCGGAACAGGTTGACCTGGCCGGGTCGAACTGGGTTTTTATCACATCAAACTGAGCTTATAATATCACGGCATTATACCAACTTGTTATAAAAGATTGAAAATGATCGGTTGGTAGTTACTAGTACTAGTTAGTTACATTGTGGTTTGGGTTTAATACAATGGGCTTTAGATTTGTATTTGGACGGCCTAAAGATTGAATTTTGCTTCCTGGTGGGCCTAAGACTATTAAACTCATTGTTAATACTTTCAATTGTTACATAAAACGTGTAACGTACTAAAACACACACTAATCATATCGTTGTTCTATCAGCTTAAAGTAATAATGCCGGAAATAATACCAAAGAAGATGTAGCGAAAGTTTTCAAAATCGTCATATAGATGTACATTTAAGTCAAAACCACTTGTCATTATCAAATAACTTTAACAAGAAAAACTATAACGAAATTCGCAAAACTGTGACCCAAGGTGACACTTATTTTAAAATGGACTCAACTTCGTGACATATACCAAAAACTAGGAATTTTTATGTAAAATCACGTGATGATACTCACTGCATACCCCAAACTGCAAGCGGTCTCATGTATACATGTGATCAAAAGTGCCCATATCCATTGTCCCTATCATAGTTGAAATAAGACATGTTAAATAGTGTTGCTTCAATTGCGGTTTTTTGCTTTGCTGAATTTACGTTGATACCCTTTGTCAGTTGCAGTATCACCAAATTGTGAAGTCATTAATGCAATAGCTTGAAGTGCAGCAAGCCATAAACAACCACAATACGCACTAACACCATGGACTGTCCACGCGTCATATGTTTGAACGGGGACAAGGCTGTATTTAAAACGAAAGAGTTAAAACTTCATATAAAAAAATTCGGCACCTTTTTTGTAGACAAAATTTGTCTAGGATATTCTAAAATTAAGAAAGTATATTACTAAAATTAATTTTGTAATTAATATATAAAAAATTTAGAGTTAGTATTAGGTTTTCGTCTGGGATGCATCTAGCAGTTCCGCACAGAACCACACAAAGCAACCCATACGAAAGCATGGTACCAATCCCAAAACAGTATAGCATGTAGACAGTGTGATATATAAATGATAACCATTATCTTTCTTCTGTCTATGTGGGATATGAATTGGCATGGGTTTCATGACAAAAACAATGAACTACCAACCTTTTCTCTTGACCGATGCTTGTGTTTTATTCTAATAATTACCATCCATATTCACTACAAAATTGAATGGTTATAACTTTTTTTACAAACTGATGAAATCGCTATCATATTCAACAGCAATGACAAGAAACGAGACAAAAAAACCGAGTTCACGTTATTCTGAGATGTGGGATCGGACAATTGTAGCATATGCCATGTAACACAGATAAAGGGTTATACGAGATCACCACCCAAGTCAATTGGTTAAACAAGTAGCCGGCTGTGTTTGAATACAATATCTGAGCAAGTTGGGAATAATCTGAGCTATGTTAATTATGCTACTGCTTTGTAGAATGAGTTGCATGAACATTACTCTCAATTTGTTGGTAATAGAATCTATCAAGTTTCTAATGATATTGCAAATCTCAAACAAGGAAACACTACAATTGAGTTGTATTACCATAAGTTGAAAGGTTTGTGAGATGAACCGGATGCTTTGGAAGCACCATATGCTTGTGTATGTAGATGTGATTGTGATAATGGCACAACAAATGGTGAAAGAGGCCTAAGGAAAAGGCTAATGCAATTTTTGATGGGTTTGGATGGCTTGTCATCTAGTCTCTTAGAAGTTCAAACTTTTGCTTGAGGTTAAATGCCACATTCCATTGTACCTATTGGCTTTTGGGTTTTATATAATTTACCGGGGAAATTCCCCTTTACCAAAAAAAAAAAAAAAAAAAAAAAAAAAAAAAAAAAAAAAAAAATCTTGGTTATTCAACCATTGCCATTGCTCTCTAAACTCAATATATAAGAGTTATTTATATAGTTCAATTCATAAGAATTTCATAATTTAGGATCTTTTATAAAATTATAACGAAAAAGTTAACACTTCATATAAAAAAAATTGACACATTTTTTTGTAGACAAATGTTTTGTCGAGCATTTTCTAGAATTAAGAGAAAATTAGTAAAAGTAGTTTTGTAGTTAATTAAAATGAAAAAAATCATGACTTCATATCGTATTTACAAATTAGACGCATAGATGTGTTCAATTAGAAAAACACTATCCTCAAGACGGGAGTTGGGTAGACAGGTGGATATATAAATGATGACCTTTTTCCTACCTTTGTGGGATGAGAGTTAGTATGGCCTTCATGACCAAAACAATGAAATACCTACATTTTCTATCTTGGCTCATGATTGTGTTTTATTCTAGCAAGTACCATCCATATGCATATTAAAGATCGTTTATCTTATGGGTTTACTTTGATTATTGATGCTAAGCACCATGATAATCACTAATAGCACTAGGTGTAGTGCAAAAACACATCTCGCCGTTCCTACGTGGAGGGGTGAACGGCTCCCCGTTCCTCTTCGCTACACCATGACCCCTTCACCGTTCCTCGCCGTTGGTAAGTTCTTCGTGGCCACAGCGAGGCAAATGCCAGACAAAAGGTGAGCTTGTGTACGTCTGTTTTGTTTTGTGAGGAGGAGGAAATGAATAAAAAAAATAAAGTTGTAAGTGGTGGGGACCAAATGAAGAAGTTGAGTTTAGTTGTTTGGTGAGTAAGGAGTTAGTTGTGAATAGGTGCCGGGTGATGTGGCACATGTGGGGCCTGAATGAAGAGGTTTGGCTTGCCATCTACACCTAGTGCTCTAAGCAACGATGTAGTTAGATAGAAATCCTCCATGCAGTACTCTTATCACCCACACCAAAGTTCATTTTTCTAAACAATATCAAATCAAGTAATACAGAACTGTGAAATGGCTATAAAAGTTATGTATCATTGTGAACAGCAATGACAAGAGATAAGAAAAACGACAAACTTGTAAGAGATAAAACAGCGCCGAAGCATAAGTTTTGTGAAGAACAAGGTACTAATTTTTATATTAACAAGTTGTTACTATATTTTTAACATGGTATTCATTTCTGTTGAAAAAAAGACGTTGGTTAACTAATACAAAACCAACAATGCACTAATTAATATGCTTTTAGATTATAAACCACCATACGTAACAAGAATCAGATAACACTCTGTTCCCGAGTATAAAACGGAAAGAAAAGAGATGGAGAGGAAAAAATGAGTGAAGTAAAGAGAAGATTAATAAGAAATTATTTTTTTATCTTGTGTTCCCGAGTTTGAAATAAAAGAGAAGGAAGTAACAAAAAAATAGCTTTAAAATCAGCACCACTCCATTTCATCCCAATTTGGGAAGTAAATTAGGAGAGTAATTTTGATGTAATTTACTATCTTTTACTTTCCTCTCCCCTCCTAAAAAATCTCAGGAACACAATTTTTTTTTACTACAATCCCAAACTTTTCTCTTTCACTCCAAAAAATAAACTCGGGAACAGAGTTAAGTAATTAGCCAACCTAGCATGAACATTCTACTTAGTCTACTAAGGGTACCCAAGAGAGCGATTACTTTTTTATATGTAGTATAAATAGATGTGAATATTGGTAAACAACTTTGAATTGAACAAATTGGATCCGCTAATTATGTTTGACAACTCTTCAGTTATAATGTCTTGAGTCATTAAATTATTGGTTGCTAATGTTAATTTAGGATTTACAATCTACTAGATACTAAACCTAGTCATGTAGCTAATGTCCTTAAAACTTACGTTGATTGATCTTTTTAAGAATCATCGAACTTTTTTCTCTAAGAGTTGCGATTGTGTAGAAGTGGGGAAAACCCCACTTTTTAAAAAGCCTAGAAAGGGTCTTATATGATGATACGTGTTCATCCTTCCCCGTTTAGTGGTAATTCTAGTTTATGGTATTTTTGTAACGGATTCGTATACATATATTGGCGAATCGTGGGAAATCCCATGTTTTCTCATACTTATAACGAGGAACTGGTGTCCGCGTATTATGTTGGAGAATAAAGCACTGCATTTCATATCTAACATAACGAACAAATAAACCATGAGACATATAGTTTAATAAACAAATAATAATTAGATAATTTTAGAAAAGCAAAAAAGAAAGAAAAGGAGGTCTAAAAAAACCGATTAGTCAATGTTTTTTAAATTGAAAATAAACAATTGCCATAATATTTTCCTAAATGGTTATTGTCAACAACTTTTCTTCTTTGTTCAAAAAAAAAAAAAAAACAACTTTTCTTCTTATTTAGGAAGATAAAGACCACAAATTGGTGAAAAAAGAAAAATCAACCATTAAATAGACCTTTAGACTTCTTGAAAAGAATTATTTATATACTAAAAAATGAAAACAAAAGTGATCTCATATTAATTTTATAATTTAGAGTGCTAGTTGAAAAAGATTTGTAAAGTTACTACGAAAGAGTTAAGAGCAAATGATTAAAAAAAAGTATTATACTTGCCATCATTTTCTTTTGTGGGTATTTTTCTTTTAAGTTCAACCTCTTAAGGGTATTATGTGACATTTTTGTCCTTCGTGGAAAAAAAATTTCTATTAAGTAAGAGGGGCAAAAATGTTCAGATTTTTTGCAAAATACCCTAAAGATGAGAAATTTGAAAGAAAAATACCCATAAAAGCAAAAAAAATTGTTAGCTACCCACAAAAAGAAATTGTGACAAGTAAAATACTTTTTTTAATCATTTTCCCAAGAGTTAAAAACTTCATATTAGAAAGAATTCAACACCTTTTTTTGTAGACAAAGGTTTTGTCCAGTATTTTTTATAATTAAGAAAAAATATTTATGTAAAAATAGTAAAAAATTATTATAATTAATATAAAAAGGTAAGACTTGATATCAAGTTTTGGTATGGGTCACTGCATTGGGCGTTCCACCCGGACGCGCCAAGCACAACATACGAAAGCATGACACTAACCCAATACCCAAAATCAATAATCTTGTTGACAGTGTGATATATAAATGAAAACCATTTTACTTCTTTTGTCTATGTGGGATGGGCAGTTACCATGGCTTTCATGACAAGAGCATAGGCGCCTAGCTTTTCCATCGTCTAATGCTTTTTTTTTTTTTTTTTAATAAGTACTATCCATGTGCATATTAAGGATCATTTATCTTCTAAATTCACTACAACGTTGAATTCAGTCTTACAAACAATACCGAACATAATTGAATGGTTATAAGTTTCTTTACACATTACTCGTTTCTAAGAGATTTGATGTTAGGGGGTGTTGCTCTATTACAAATAAAGAAAAAAAAATTGTGTTTGATTAATATAATGGAAATTTTGGCTCGTTAAGGGGTGCTAAGCACCCAATAGTCAGCATACTAGCTCCGCCCCTGTTTCTATCAAATGTGATTTTAGCTTATAAACCACCAAACCCGATGCACCGAGAATGAGATAATAATGGTATAGATTAGCCAACCTACCGGGAACATTATTACTTGCTTAGTTAGATAGTTGTCATTCGCTGTCAAGGTCTGATCGAAACTATTGCTGATGAAGATGCTATATTGATATAATTACCGAAGTAATGTGACTACATAGTCTACTAAGTTTGTCCAAGAATGAAATGAATTAGATTAGGCTAGTATATGACTACCAACGGACATACCAGATCAACAATAATCTTCAGAGTTTAAGGACGACCTCATATAGATTACATGAAAAAACTCCTCCCGAAAGCACAAGTGACAACAAAACGAATGGTGTCAGCATGTGCCATTGAATACAAAACCGAAAGCACTTGGCTTTATGAACTGTCTTTTTAACATCTGTCTCAGAGTTTGAAACTGAAGGGGGTTCATGAACTCTATCCTCATGTTAATTGGAGGTGGATTTAAAATACCTTTGCAGGAGATAACAGTATCACATGAGTTAGCCACGTCCATCATCTCCGTGCCTACACTCAACCACCTCACGTGCCGAGTACTACGTTACTTAATATACTTAACAATATCAATCATTATCACCAATGTTTTAAAACCGGGTCTGTGAACGACCCGACCGAGTCACCGGGCCAACCCGGTTTTGTGCAAAAAATACAAACAGCTGGTACCCATGTCCAAATAACCATTTGTCTGCTGCATTTGTAACACTTTTTTTGCTGTAAAAAACATTAACTCGGAACCGGTTTAACCAAGGTTTTTTTGGGCCGGAACAGGTACCACCGGTTGACCCAGCAGGGTCGAACCACGTTTTTATCACATCAAACTGGGTTTATATTACACATTATACCAACTTAAAAAAAGTACCAATTATGGCAATCTCAGGTGCCATTTTGTGATCTGTTTGTTGAGAGACTATTTTAGTTGATTTTTGGGCCAGGTGGATGAAACTATGAAAGATTGAATTTTGCTTGCTGGTGGGCCTAAGACCCGACATATATACAGACCAAGACGATACAGATGTTGCCATATGAGAGCACAGGGAGCCATAACGATGGCAAGGCGTTATGGTCTATGTGGCATGAAATCAACGGCTTTAATTCGCATTAACCATTCCGACCACGGCTGCGTTGTTGCTGCGTTACGTTTTGCGTTGATATAACAACGTACGTTGTAATGAGGAAGAGGACAAGGTATAACTTGAGTTATGCCAAGTTATTATACCCCCACTCATCTTATGACTTGAGTTATGCCAAGTTATGGTTTGCATTTTTATTTTTTTATTTTTTTTAAGTGAGTCTTAAAAGGTGGTGTTATGATTACCGGGTGTTTTTTAATATTATGTTATTTGATGTTGAAATGGTGTGGTACTAACGTGCCAGATAAAATGGTGTTATTTGATGTTACTACTCCTTGTGGTCTGAGTATATCACTATTAAACTCATTGTTAATACTTTTAGTTGTAACATAAAGTTATAACGAAAAAGATAAGACTTCATATAAAGGGTAAATTGCAAAAATGGTCCTTAACGTTCCACGAATTTGCAAAAACGGGACCGAGACAAAAAGTAGCGCAAAAAAGACACCAACGTTCCACATTTTCGCAAAATCGCCACTGAGAGCCATTTTCCGTTAATTTTCCCGTTAAGTGCCACGTATTTGAGGGTAGTATCGTCATTTCACTGCCTTTTTTATATCCCGCCAACTTTCGGGGGACTATTTTTGCAAACAACGTAAACTATGTACATTTAAAGCTGTGTGCTTTTTCAGGGTGCAATAAATCCCCAAAACCAACCAACGATTGTGTAGATAATCAACCGTCAAACCCTAACATAAAAAAAGATCAAATCGCAACAACTAAACCCAGCTATGGCGAATAATGATAAGAATGAAAAGGGAAAGTGCTTGTTGATGGGGGGGAGGAATCATCCGAAATGTCGTGGGGCAAGGTTTTATTAAATGATGAAGTCATTGAGGTTGTTTTGGATGAATTTGGTGAAAAAGTTATTGCCAAGTATGGTTCATATGCAAACATAGGGAAGGAGATGATTGAAGAAATTCTTCAATGGATGTGGAATAGAACCTTCAACAAACCAAATGTGGGTGCTAGCGGTTGCTCCAATGAGGTAGTTGCAGGGAAAAAAAGGAATAGGGGAACGCCGGTTGGGAGTGGCAAGAAGAAGACGGAGGGGAGTCCTATTCCGACTACAGTCGCAGAAAAAAGGAAGAGGGGAAGGCCGGTTGGGAGTGGCAAGAAGAAGACGGAGGGGAGTCCTATTCCGACTACATTCACAGAAAAAAGAAAGAGGGGAAGGCCTGTTGGGAGTGGCAAGAAAAAGAAGGAGAGGAGTCCTAATCCGAGTACAGTTACAGGAAAAAGAAAGAGGGGAAGGCCTGTTGGGACTGGCAAGAAGAAGGAGGCTGGCAAGAAGAAGAAGGAGGGGAGTTCTAATCCGAGTACAGTTACTGAAAAAATGAAGAGGGGAATGGCAAATGGGACTGGTAAGAAGAGGAAGGTGAAGGAAGAGCATACGGATCTTGGTATGTTAATGTGGTATACTTCATTTATGTGTCATTTTAAATTTGTTTACGTGGGATGCTATGATATGTTTGATAAACTTTTATATGCATCTCATTTCCTAAGTTTAGGATAAACAGATTATTTGCATTAAGTAGGGTGTTAGAATATCATAAGTGAGAGTGTTTGGCATTACTAAATACTGCTATAGAGAGTGTTTTGCATTACGAAAGTATTGCGTGTTCACATTGGTTATAAGTAAGTCTTCACATTGGTTGTGAGTAAGTCTTCACATTGTGTATCTTGAGTGTATCAGGAACAAAATAGATTGGTTTCTATATCACCACATTAACTTATTACCTAAACTACAACTATGTGGTGAGATATACAACACTGCATTGCTCTGCTTCACTCGAGCCTGCATAATTGTTTCATTGACTAGGTGCTGGTATGTCTTGACAGTTTGAATTTAAAATTGTGGCAGATTTACTTGGTTATGGGGGTGAAGTTCTGTTCCGCATGCACAATAATGGAGTCTTTGAATTTGGTCCATTAAGGTATGTACAAGGGAATATTTCTACAATGTGTGGCTTTGTCTGTGATAGACATATCTTTTTCCTAGGTCTGGATGATATGTTTTCACGCATTAGGGGAGAAAAATGGGCTGTGTTCTTTTGTGTGCCTGGTAAATCATTAGAAGAAGGTTTGAAGCTGATTCACACAGACAATGATGTGCATACAATGATTGAGCTAGGTTGTTGTGCCGGTTTTGTAGATTTGTTTGTTGCTCACACAAAACAGGTGTTATCTCCCTACTATTTAAACAATATTGATGCAGAGGGTGATGGTAGGGAGGTTGTTGGGTGGGTAGAAGAAGATGCTATCTTGCGGTGCTCTATTACTTCAACTCCTTTTAGGACTACCACTTCAAAACCTTATAGAGTTGTGGCTGATGTTGATGATTCAAAGCCTGAATTCAGGAAGCAAAAAAAGAGTGTGAAGAGGTCTGCGGATAGAGATGGTGGTTCTATGAAGAAGACAGCAGGTGCAAGTGGTTCAGTGAATGTGGGAGCTACGGGTGCGGGTCTTGTGAGGCCAAGAAGTGATGTAAAAATCACTAATTGCGTGCTGGCTTTAAGGGCACCAAGATCAATGGGAAACAATGTGGTTTTATTTTGACTAGGTGAGTCTAATGAATTGATTAGCAAATTTTTTGTGGATACATTGTATCGCCTATAATAGTAACCTCATTTCATTGCATATTTTGATTGTGCAGGTATAGTTGCACACCTATCCAGTAGAAGCTTTTGAAGATTGACATATGGGTTTAATCTTTTGGGATTATGTAATGTGTAGAGAACAATATCAGTTTTAATTTGGTTGTATTTACTAATGTAATTTGACTAATGTAACTTGAACTATTTTACCTCCCTTTCGAATACACCAAAGGGTGTGTGGCGGCATTGTGATGGGTTCATCTGTTTTTGTACATGCCGACCAATATTATGTAACTTGAACAATATTTCAAATGGGTTAAATTTTCAGTCAATATTGACTACTATCAATACTCTGTTTTGTGTTTCTGCTATATAATATATTTGTCTTTGTTTCTTTGTTTGTGTTTGTTTCTTTTGTGTTTGTGTTATATGTTTGTATCTTATAGTTAGAATTCATTGTTTGTGATACGAATCGAAGAGTATAAAGTATAAACCAAAAAAATTGGGATCAAACGACCCCTTCCATTCATAACAATACATTTACAACCATAACATAGGGGAAACCACAACCCTTATCTACACCTATAATCTTACGACAAGGGCACCAAAATGAACAAAAGAAACCAAACATGCCCGACCACCTACCACCTACTACCTACATTCATCATACACAACAAAACAACCCACCCCCAGCATCCAACACCCAACCCCTTCACATGTACGTTTGCCTCACAGCAAACTCAATCTTGGAAACAATGCTGTCGTTTGTTTGCCTAAGCATCCTCATCAACCCCCTCATCTTTCTCATATCAGCTGACTGAATCCTCCTAAGCTTGTTCACATTGGCCCTTGCAGTTCTCGAGCCCCTTAAGAGTTGGAGCTCCGCAATCAGGTCCCCCCTAAGACGGAGCATATCAGACAGCTTTTGGCACCTACTCATCAATTCTTGTGCATGATGAATGTCCTCCTCAACCTCTCGCCGGTAATGGGTTAGCATCATTTCCGATATGACAAACGAGTTGCAAGCAACCACGAGATCAAGACAGCGAGACATTTTTCTGAAAAAGGGAATGATAATTGTTTGATTACGGGTGTGTGTGTGTGTGTTTTTCTGCTTGTTTGTGTGTGTGTGAAGGCGTTGACAATTTAATATGAAAGCTGAAAATAACTTTGCAAATTAGCCACTGAGGTCTAATCACATTGATACCAAGTACAGAGCCGAAAGTTGGCGGGAGATAAGTATGAACAGTGAAATGACGATACTACCCTCAAATACGTGGCACTTAACGGGAAAATTAACGGAAAATGGCTCTCAGTGGCGATTTTGCGAAAATGTGAAACGTTGGTGTCTTTTTTGCGCTACTTTTTGTCTCGGTCCCGTTTTTATAATTTTGTGAAACGTTAATGACCATTTTTGCAATTTACCCTCATATAAAATAATTTCGACACCTTTTTAGTAGGCACGTGTTATGTCCATTATATTGTAGAACTAATAGAATATATTAATAAAAATATCTTTGTATTTAATATTAAAAAAGTATAGACTATATCAAATTCTCATCTTGTTGACGGAGTGTAATTGTTCCAGGATAACCACACTATGACAACATAAATGAGAGCATGACACTAATCCTAAAACAACACATAGGTATACGGTTGGATATATAAGTGATAGCCATTTTCCTTCTTTTGTCTATGTGGGTTCGGAGTTAGCATTGGCTTTCATGACAAAAACAATGAACTACCAACCTTTTCTTTCGACTGATGCTTGTGTTTTATTCTAAGGCTACCCACAGTAAGGGGATTCAATCCCCTTACTTTTCCCTGTCACGTCAGCTTTCTCTCTCCAGCGACCTGCAGGCGATTCAGTGCCCCAGTAAGGGCGACCTAGTTTAGTGTTTTTTTTTTTTTTTGGATTTTATCACCTCCTAAACATGACTTTCTGTAAAGTTGGAGCAAAAAGTAAAAAAAAAAAAAAAAAAAAAAAAAAAAAAAAAAAAAAAAAACAACACAATCGATCGTGAGCTCGACCGGATTGTTTCTTTTTCCTTGCTCGACCGAGTTCCCACAGAAGAGACGACCGACAAGGATCGATCGTAGGAGTCGATCGGCATGCCTTACTGCATGCAGCCTAATAAGTACCATCCATATGCACACTAAAGTCGTTTTTGGATTTAATTTCAGTTTTGATGCTAAGCCCCATGGTAATCACTAAGCGATGATGTAATTAGATACAAATCCTCCATGAAGTACTCTATCACCAACACTAAAGTTCATTTTTCCAAACAATATCAAAACAATAATTCACAACTGTGAAACTACTACATAACTTAAGATCGAATTAAACATCATTGACAATATAAAATTAAAAAAAAAAAAAAAAAAAAAAAAAAAAAAAAAAAAAAAAAGCGACAAACTATTTTGAGCTAAAACAACATCGGAACATAAATTTTGTTAAGAAAAGATACTTGCTCAGTTAGCTAGTTAGCTAGTTGTCATTCGCTGTCAAGGTCTGATTGAAACCATATGCTAATGATGATGCTATATTCATATACTGTAATAACTTAAGTACCGTGACTAATTAGTCTACTAAGGGTACCCAATCGAACAAAGATCGGTTTAATACGAGGATTGAGACTTAGTATAAAAGAAATATAGAATCGATTTTACGATACTCGAAATCTACCTGTTCGTAAATTCTAATAACATAATTAGAATGTAACTCACATTAATGTGTATTTTGAAACTCGCTAATGTTGTAGAATAGTCACTTAAGCATAAACCGACAGTTTTACTACTGGTCATTTTTTGGTAGTACTAAAGCAAATGGAATTCCCTTTTGTAAAATGTTGTTCTTAGATAATAATGATTGGTATCAAGGTTGTCAGGATCGCGATCCTGATTGTAGGATCGTACGATCCTACGATCCTACATATAAAAAACGAGCATGATCGTAGTAGGATCTTAATTCTATCAGGATCGGTATAGGATCGTAGGATCACACGCAGGATCGTAGGATCGTAAACGATCCGATCCTACTACAAGCCCATGTTTTTTCTTGAGGGGAGCAAGATCGTCGTAGGATCGTAGGATCACACACAGGATCGTAGGATCGTGAACGATCCGATCCTACTAGAAGCTCATGTTTCTTATTGTTTTTTCTTTTATCACTCATTTAAATTCATTTATCATATAAAATATTCTATAAAAGTATAAAACTACAACTCTTATACAATAATATATACATTTTCATAGGATCTTACGATTCCGATCCGATCCTACGATCCCGATCTTGTGAAGCCGAAAACGATCCTAGGTAGGATCCCGATCCTGACAACCTTGATTGGTATAGTAGTTAGATATCTTTGTTTTTACTTGAACGATTATTCACCAACCTTTGCCATCATTTTATTTATTTATTTGTTTTTGTACGTACTCTTGGGGGTATGAACCTGATAACGTCAGTAGTACATTTACGCAAACTTATATTCTTACTCGTGTAAGTGTTTGTAAGTTTTCTTTTGTTGCAAGAGTCAAGCCAATGTTATTGTCATCGTAATGATGGTTGGTTAGAGGCCCATTGGTTTAACGATATTTTGTAGTTAAAATTAAAAAAATTTATATAATAAAATAAAACTTCTATTGAGAATTTTTCATTTCAAAAAAATGCATTCATACCTTATTTAGTAATAATTTTATTTAAAAAAAAATATTTTCTTATTAGGTAACATTTTATATTTATCCATAATACAAGTAGAAGATAAATACAAAAAATATAGATAAAATGCAATTAACACAAGTAGAAGATAAATACAAAAAATATAGATAAGATGCAATTAATAATAAGATTAAAATTTTTAAATAATTATCTTTAATAATAAAAAAAATATAATTAAATATCATAAATCAAACAAAACAAAGATTAAATTATTTGTTTTTTAATAAATAAAAATATATGATTCAAAAAATTTTAAAAATACAAAAAATATAGATAAGATGCAATTAACACAAGTAGAAGATAAATACAAAAAATATAGATAAGATGCAATTAATAATAGGATTAAAATTTTTAAATAATTATCTTTAATAATAAAAAATATAATTAAATATCATAAATCAAACAAAACAAAGATTAAATTATTTGTTTTTTAATAAATAAAAATATATGATTCAAAAAATTTTAAAAAACCGGATAATAATAATAAATTAAGACATTATATCAAATTTTCGCACCGGAGATTTAATTGTTCCACCGATTTGGTTTGTTCCACTTAACCACACCAAGCAACCTATACGAAAGCATGACACTAACCTTAAAAAAATACAAGAGTCAACCGTTGAATATATAAATGATAACCATTTCCTCTCTTTTGTCTATGTGGGATGGGTGTTAGCATCGCTTTCGTTACAAAAATAAAGAAGTGCCTGCCTTTTCTCTCGAGTCATGCTTGTGTTTTATTCTAATAAGCACTATCCATATGCACACTGAACATCGTTTTTGGATTTACTTTGATTATTGATGCTAAGCTTCATGATAATCACTAAGCAACGATGTAATTAGATATAAATCCTCCGTGCATTTCTTATCACCCACACCAAAGTTCATTTTTCTAAACAATATCAAATCAAGTAATACAGAACTGTGAAATGGCTACAAAAGTTGTGTATCATTGTGAACAGCAATGACAAGATACGAAAAATGACAAACTTCTAAGAGCTAAAACAGTGCGAGAGCATAAGTTTTGTTAGAAAAAGGTACTAACCTTTATATTAACAAGTAGTTACTGTATTTTTTACGTGGTATTCATTTCTGTCGAAGAAAAGAAGTTGGTTAACTAATACAAAGCCAACAACAATCCACTAATTAATATGCTTTTAGATTATAAACAACTACACGTAACGAGAATCAGATAAGTAATTAGCCAACATAGCATGAACATTCTACTCGGTCTACTATAAGGGTACCCAAGAGAACAAAGATCAATTTTAATATGAGGCTTAATATATCGTTTATTTGTGTACATGCTCTTTACCATATACATCGAAACAAATTCACAGAATCCGAAATCACTTAACTAAGTGTCAATTCGGTGACAACGGCATAAATTTTAGTTGCGCTCATCAAAGCTGATGCAAGTCTCACTTTCCATTTACCGATTATAAGTTTGTCCAATAATGAATTAGATTAGGCTAGTACATGACTACCAACAGAGATCAACGATAGCTTCCCATTTTAAGGATAACCCCATATAGCTGCAATAAAACAGAGGACGAGTTGTATTTGGTTTGCACTAGCGGATGACAATAGGTATCAGTTCATGAAATACAAGTATGGTTTTTTAAACCCATCCTGTTAGGTTATTACGGATATCAGAAACAAAATGGGCTTAAAAAATAGTGTTTGGACATGTGTATGCTACTTTAAGTTGTGGTATTCAAATGTTTTACGTTAAAGGAACCTTTCTAGTCATTACGACTTCAAATCAATGTAATCAATTCCAAAACATAAATAGTTAAATACACAGGGCCATGGACTGTCCAAGCGTCATATGTTTGAACGGGGACAGGGCCGTATTTATAACGAAAGAGTTAAAACTTCATATATAAAAAAATTCGACACCTTTTTTTAGACAAATTTGTGCGGTATATACTAAAATTAAGATAAAAATATTAGTAAAAATAATTTTGTAATTAATATGTAAAAAATTTAGAGTTAATATCAGGTTTTCATCTGGGGAGCATTGTGCATTTCCTTATGGGAAAATCCACAACGCAACCCATACGAAAACATGGTACCATTATCTTTCTTTCGTCTATGTGGGATCTCAGTTGACATGGGTTTCATGACAAAAACAATGAATTACCAACCTTTTCTCTCGACCGATTATGTTGACAACTCTTCAGTTATAATGTCTTGAATCATTAAATTATTGGTTGCTAATATTAATTTAGGATTTACAATCTACTAGATACTAAAACTACACGTGTAGCTAATGTCGTTACGACTTACATCGACTTATCTTTTTAAGAATCATCGAACTTTAGTTGCGATTGTGTAGAAATGAGGAAAACCCCACTTTTTAAAAAGTCTAGAATGGGTCTTATATGATGATACGTGTTCATCCTTCCCCGTTTAGTGGTAATTCTAGTTTATGGTATTTTAGTAACGGATTCGTATACATATATTGGCGAATCGTGGGAAACCCCATGTTTTCTCATACTTATAACGAGGAGCTAGTGTCCGCGTATTGTCTTGGAGAATAAAGCATTGCATTTCATATCTAACATAACGAACAAATAAACCATGAGACATATAGTTTAATAAACAAATAATAATTTGATAATTTTAGAAAAGCAAAAAAGAAAGAAAAGGAGGTCTAAAAAAACCGATTAGTCAATGTTTTTTAAATTGAAAATAAACAATTGCCATAATATTTTCCTAAATAGTTATTGTCAACAACTTTTCTTCTTATTTAGGAAGATAAAGATCACAGATCGGTGAAAAAAGAAAAATCAACCATTAAACAGACCTTTAGACTTGAAAAGAATCATTTATATACTAAAAAATGAAAACAAAAGTGATCTCATATTAATTTTATAATTTAGAGTGCTTGTTGAAAAAGATTTGTAAAGTTACCACGAAAGAGTTAAGGGTAAATGATTAAAAAAAGTATTATACTTGCCATCATTTCTTTTTGTGGGTATTTTTCTTTTAAGTTCATTCTTTTAAGGGTATTACGTGACATTTTTGTCTTTCGGGGAAAAAAATTTTCTATTAAGTAAGAGGGGCAAAAATGTCCAAAATTTTTGCAAAATACCATAAAGAGGATGAATCTGAAAGAAAAATACACACAAAAGCAAAAAATCTTGTTAGCTACCTAAAAAAAATTGTGGCAAGTATAATACTTTTTTTAATCATTTGCTCAATTGCTCAAGAGTTAAAAACTTCATATTAGAAAGAATTCAATACCTTTTTTGTAGACAAAGGTTTTGTCCAGTATTTTATAATTAAGAAAAAATATTTGTCCGGTATTCTAAAATTATGTAAAAATAGTAGAAAATTATTTCTGTAATTAATATCAAGTTTTGGTATGGGTCGCTGCATAGGGCGTTTCACCCGGAACGCGCCAAGCACAACCATACGAAAGCATGACACTAACCCAATACCCAAAATCAATAATCTTGTTGACAGTTTCATGACAAGAGCAGAAGCGCCTAGCTTTTCCATCGTCTAATGCTTGTTTTTTATTTTAATAAGTACCATCCATGTACATATTAAGGATCATTTATCTTCTAAATTCACTGCAACGTTGAATTCAGTCTTCCAAACAATACTAAACATAATTGAATGGTTATAAGTTTTTTTACGCACTACTCGTTTCTAAGGATTTGATGTTAGGGGGTGTTGCTCTATTCTAAATTAAGAAAATAAAATTTGTGTTCGATTAATATAATGGAAATTTTGGCTCGTTAAGGGGTGCTACGCACCCACTAGTCACCATTCTAGCTCCTCCCCTGTTTCTATTATATGTGATTTTAGCTTATAAACCACCAAACCCGATGCACCGTGAATCTGATAAACAATGGTATAGATTAGCCAGCCTACCGGGAACATTATTACTTGCTCAGTTAGATAGTTGTCATTCGCTGTCAAGGTCTGATCGAAACCATTGCTGATGAAGATGCTATATAGATATAATTACTGAAGTAATGTGACTACATAGTCTACTAAGTTTGTCCAAGAATGAAATGAATTAGATTAGGCTAGTACATGACTACCAACGGACATACCAGATCAACGATAATCTTCAGATTTTAAGGACGACGCCATATAGATTACATGAAAAACTCCTCCCGAAAGCACAAATGACAACAAAACGAATGGTGTCAGCATGTGCAATTGAATACAGAACCGAAAGCACTTGGCTTTATGAACTGTCTTTTTAACATCTGTCTCAGAGTTTGAAACTGAAGGGGGTTCATGAACTCTATCCTCATGTTAATTGGAGGTGGATTTAAAAATACCTTTGCAGGAGATAACACTGTCACATGAGTTCTAGGTTACCTAATATACTTAAAAATATCAATCATTATCACCAATGTTTTAAAACCGGGTCTGTGAACGACCCGGCCGAGTCACCGGGCCAACCCGGTTTTGTGCAAAAAATACAAACAGCTGATACACATGTCCAAATAACCATTTGTCTGCTGCATTAGTAACACTATTTTTGCTGTAAAAAACATCGACTTGGAACCGGTTTAACCAAGGTTTTTTGGGCCGGAACAGGTTCCACCGGTTGACCCGGCAGGGTCGAACCGTGTTTTTATCACATCAAACTGAGCTTATATTACACATTATACCAACTTAAAAAAAAAGTACCAATTATGGCAATCTCAGGTGCCATTTGTGATCTGTTTGTTGAGAGACTATTTTAGTTGATTTTTGGGCCAGGTGGATGAAACTATGAAAGATTGAATTTTGCTTGCTGGTGGGCCTAAGACCCGACATATATACAGACCAAGACGATACAAATGTTTCCATATGAGAGTACAGGGAGCCATAACGCTGGCAAGGCGTTATAGTCTATGTGGCATCAAAATCAACAGCGTTAATTCGCATTAACCATTCCGACCACGGCTGCGTTGTTGCTGTGTTACGTTCTGCGTTGATATAACAACGTACGTTGTAATGAGGAAGAGGACAAGGTATAACTTGAGTTATGCCAAGTTACGGTTTGCGTTATTTTTTATTTTTTTATTTTTAAGTGGGTCTCAAAAGGTGGTGTTATTTGGTGTTATGATTACCGGGTATTTTTTGATATTATGTTATTTGATGTTGAAATGACGTGACATTGATGTGGCAGGTAAAATGGTGTTATTTGGTGTTAGTACTCCTTGTGCTCCGAGTAAATCTCTATTAAACTCATTGTTAATACTTTTGGTTGTAACATAAAGTTATAACGAAAATGATAAGTGTTGATACAAAAGTTGGGCGTACCTGGTTATTGGGCTCTTGCTCTCGTACCAATTCGCTCCTTAGTACTTGCTACCTGCGAACTAAGAAAATAAGACAACACCGTTAGGCTTATCGAGGGATTGTCTCCCCCGATTAGACTCTGGCGTGAGAGTAAGTAATCGATTTAGGGTTTTCGTTAAGAGTTAGGGTTTGTCCGTCGTACCTTTGCGAGGGCTAGGGTGCCCTCTATATATACACACATAACCGATAAGGTTGCGTGCTCCTCACTCTTCGGTGTTATCCACCGGTATTAGAGATTCGGTATATATCTTCCTAATTTAGGAGATATCCTATATCCGATACATAAATATCTTTGGGCTTGGGCCTCATAGGCCCAAACCGTCTAACTGGTAGTCCAGTTATCACTATCGTGGCCCACGCGTAGTGGGCTAAAGTATTAGTATTGTTTAACTAGTCGGGTCCGTGACCCGGTGTAGACTATGCGTCATCATGTCCCCCCAGTCTAGTGTGCGCGGCTCATAGCCGCGGATACTAGACTTAAGATCGTCAGCGGTAAGCGTGGCGGGAAATCAAAGAAAGATTACCGCCTAATTTTTAAGTACAATGCATCTAACCATAAATGGTTACCTTGAAAATCGTGGGGAGCGTCCACGTAGCCTTCGGGATTCGGGAAAAAGTGCATGTACCCGTTCAATTCCAGCCATACGTTTTTGTGAGTGGGTTCCACGTGGAGACAAACTAGGGTTTTTACCATTCCCTATATAAGAGTGACTGCCCCACTTTTTGCGATCACGCAGTAAAACACACACTTTAGCACTATTCACCTTCGTTGAAAGCTTTTTCGCAAAGAAGAATACACATTTTCTTAGGTAATTTTTTGTGTGTCTTTCTCGCAAATTATTGAAAAATGGTTGCACAGTTGGAAGATTTCCAGTCTGCGATGACAATTGAGGATGTGGCTCAATTTACATCCGACTATTTCGTGCCCCTGGATATCCACCCAGAGGCTCCAGATGTGGACGCATGTATAGCTAATTTCCCCGAGGGGAAAATAGGGTTATACACAAAGTTCTTTGAGTACACGAATTACCGCGTGCCCATATCTATCTTTCTGAGCGATTTGCTCAACCACTATCGCCTTCACATCTCTCAGCTGCACTGTATAGGTGCGGCTAAGGTGTCGAATTTTGAAGTAAACTGCCGTTTACTCGCGATTGAACCGACCGTGGCCTTGTTCCGCTTCTTTTATCATGCGTCGTGGGCAAATGGGTGGGTGTCCTTTTCGAAACGCCCTGGGAAGCTTCAGTGTTATACGGAGAAAGTGGATGCCCTCAAAAAATGGAGGGAGTATTTTTTTTGGGTTGATGATACAGTATTTCCTTTTCCCCATGAGTTTTATACTCAGGATACACTACCAAGGGATGGGCGCCCCGCACCCGGTTCCTACAGGCTGGCGGACGCAGAGACTCTGGATGCCAACCGACTGGCCATTAACCCCTATCCGGAGGAGTTTTTTGTGTATATGGGGTTGAGTCGCGCTTATTTTGGCGCTGCGGATGAGATGCCTACTTTCCTGAGTGAGGATGGCCGGGGTGGGTGTTCATCCCTTCTACTTCCATCTTTGTAAGTTTTTGTATATGTGCGTTTTGAATAACTAATCCCGTTTTTTCCTTTTTTTTTTATTGATGTGCGCAGAGATGGATCTATTCGCTGTGGTTAAGCTAGACAAGCCGAAGCAGGTAACTATAGGGGTGCGCCCTCTGAGGGAAGGCGAGCAGACCCTTCTGGAGGCGACAGAGGGTCATTTGACCGCACTGCCCGAGGCGGTTCCTGAGGACACACCGCCACTACAAGTGACGCCTGTTCAGAGCGTGGCGCCTGATGGGGAGGTAGTGCCCCCTGTGGAGGTGACGCCCCCTGTGGAGGTGACGCCCCCTATGGAGGTGGCGCACAAGGAGGCGCAATCGGGATCGTCTGACAGCATTAGAATCCTTAATCCTGAGGAGGTGCTGAAAGAGGAAGTTGCGCAGAATGTTAAGCGCAAGGGAGAGGCCGGAGGCAGTGGCGCCAGGAAGAGGCGTCGACACATCGTCAGGGACGCGGAGTCGAATGCGGAAGAGACATCTACTTCTGGCGTACGGTTAAAGGTTGATGATGTTTCTCCATTTCTGCAAGTGTCTGCGTTTATTTGTCATTTTTCTTCCGTTTTTTGTCATATTACTTGTAATATTGTGTGTTATTGCGTAGGGATGATGCTGCGAAGAATGATGGGGTCTTCGTAGATGAGGTTTCCTCTTCGCAGGATGAAAACAGGGAGGGGAAAGCCCAGGTTGCTGATGGTGGCGAGGCGCAGCAGCTAATGGATGAGCTGGCTGCGACCGCTGCACGCCACGCTGAGCTGGTGGCTCAGCTAAAAGAGAAGTATGTTGGGAAGAGCGGTGCTCTTGCACAAAAGGAGGAGGAGTTGGAGAAGCTCCGTGCGCAGTTGACGAATGTGCAGGTGGAGTTGGAGGCCTCGCGGGCGTATGCTGAAAAGATTGCTGGGGATAAGATGAGCATTCTAGCCGACCTTAAGTATGCGAGGGCCAAGCTTGAACAAATAAAGGCTAAAACTTCCTGGTCGGTGTCATATCTTGAAGAGAAGAGGGCTGAGCATCATGCCAGCGTCCAGGAGTTCCAGGGGCGCATTGAGAAGGCGATTGCGCTGCAAGAGGAAAAGCTACGCGCCCTCAGTATAGAGTATGACGAGGAGCTATATCCCCACTTGATGTCTACTATAGCTGAGCACAGGTATTCTTGTTTTTACTTGTCTTTGTAACTACTTTATCGCCGTGCTGTTTACTTACACAAATTGTCTTTGTGAATGCAGGTGGTTGATTAGCCATGGGCTGCGCCTGGCGGCCCTGAGCACACTAGAGTCCGCAGAGGTGGTGGGCGCATTTGGAAAGGTGGTGCATTGTGCAATTGCGCGTGGTCGATCGCAGGCCATGGAGGATCTTCATGAGGCCGAGCTGCTGAAGAAAGACTTGGCGAAAGTCCCTGGGTATAGCCCGACAGCTTATGATGAGTTGCTGCAAGCAATGGCGGGGCTGAAGGTTCTTGAATTGCCGCATATTGGGAAGCTGGAGCGCGACCAAGATGACCCCATAAATGTGATGATGGCCGGGTTGACCTTGCAGCGCCATCTTGGCGATGGTGCGGAGGAGGAATCAGATTACTATCTGAAACCTGATGTTTCGCAGCTTCAAGTTCCTGTATTCGCGCATCCTCGCGACATCCTCAAGCCTTTTGCTCTTGAAAGGGAGATTCCCTTGAAGGAGGTGCTGGAGCGTCATGAGCAGAGGGTTGCCGTGAAGAAGGGTATCAAGGGTAAGGCCGTGATGTGTGGCCTTGGTGCTGCACACCTTCCTAGGTTAGATGGCGTGGCTGTAAGCGTTCCGACCGTATCTATGCAGGACGCCATAACCTTGAGTAAGCTTAAGGAAGCGGGGAGTTCCGCCGCTCTAGAGGAGAGTCCTGAGCATCGCCATAGTATATAGGCTTTTTGTATATTTATGTATCTTTCCTTATAATTTTTATGAATAAATGTGGAATAAGATACAGTGTTTTTTTGAGTTCGTGACTTGAATGTACTTGCATTGTTTGCTAAGTTATATTATTTGACCAAGTGTCTTGGCTCGTTATGTTGCTAAGCTCGTACGGTGTACTTAGTATATCCGCATCCGTCGTGGGGTGTGCGTGTGAAACTTACCTCGACGTCTCAAGAGTAAGGCGCTTAGCAAGGATACATGATCCAATGTTGATGGGTTTGCAACCCTCTTATTCAACGAGTAAATTAGTAGGTTAACTCATCCTTTATGCCTTTGTGGGTCTTTAAGTGGTGCATGCACGCCATGTAGGCAGAAATATAAGATAAACAATATTGACATATATGCAATAAAGTAAAATGCGCTATGGAGTTAGCTAGAAACCATAACATTTTATTAATACTTGTAAGTTTATTAGAAAAAATAGAAAATACAATTCCTAGAAAATAAAAGAAAAAACAAACACTTATTGGGCACCTCTTAGGGTGCAAGGGTGTTTGTGTAAGGGCCGTAGCCTAGAAGTAACACTTTTTGAGATTGCAGATATTCCAGGTGCGCGCTAGGTCTTGACCGTCCATGTCGCGCAGTCTGTATGCGCCGTTGCCGAGCGCGTCTGTGACCTCGTAAGGTCCTTCCCATTTAGGTCCGAGCTTGCCCGTGTCTTCTGCGTGGCTCGCATCGTTGGCGCGGTAAACAAAGTCTCCTGGTCTGAATGAAGTATGTTTGACCTTTGCATCATAATATTTCTTCATTTTTGACTTAGCCTTTGCTTCGTGTATAGCTGCGCGTTCGCGTCTCTCTTCTATTATGTCCAAGTCTATGTGCCGTTCCTCGTCATTTGTTGTGACGTTGACCTCTGATGTGCGTATGGTTGGCATTCCTATCTCAGCTGGTATGACGGCTTCTGTTCCATAGACTAGGGAAAATGGGGTGTCGCCAGTACTGGTTTTGATTGTTGTGCGATGCGCCCATAAGACATGCGAGAGCTCATCTACCCACTTTCCTTTGTGTCTGTCGAGACGCGCCTTTATTCCTTCGCCTAGACTGCGGTTTGCGCGCTCAACTAGGCCATTGGTTTGTGGGTGTTTGACTGAAGCAAAGTGTTGTGTGATGTTCAATTGTGCGCACCAATCTTTGAATGGGTTATCACGGAATTGTTTTCCGTTGTCTGATATGATTGCCCCCGGTAGTCCGAAGCGACAGACAACATTGTCCCAGACGAAGCGCTTGACTTGGTTTCCCGTGATGTTTACCACCGCCTTTGCTTCGATCCACTTCGTAAAGTAGTCTATGGCTACGATGAGGAATTTTACCCCTCCAGCTGCAACAGGGAAAGGTCCTGCGATGTCAATACCCCATTTGTAGAATGGCCATGGTGCGGTAATTGGTGTTAGCTCTTGTTGTGGTCGGCGCGGAATTGGCCTGTGTACTTGGCAATTGCTGCATTTTCTTATCAGATCGCGTGCGTCGTGATGCATTGTTGGCCAATAGTATCCTGACCTTAGAGCGCTTGCCACCACTGATCGCGGTCCTGAGTGCATACTACATGATCCAGCATGAATCTCTTGGAGTACATAGTCCGCTTGAAGGGGTCCAACACATCTGAGCCATGGCTGTAAGAAAGAGCGTCGATAGAGTACGTTGTCTCGTAGTTCAAATCGTTGTGACATGCGCCATATTCTTCGAGCGTCCTTATGATCTTGGGGTAGGGTTCCTTTGCTAATGAATTCAATGATAGGTGTCATCCATGTAGGATTTTGTTCTTCTATCACTGTGGATATCTCCATGTCTAAGATTGACTTGTTTTTTTAAGGTTTCTACCAATACCTGCTTTGAAAGGTGTGAGAAGCTTGTGGATGCAATCTTGCTGAGTGCGTCCGCCTTCTTGTTATCTCCTATAGGCACCTGTTTTATTGTGAACCTATCAAAGCTTTTGATCAAGGATTTTGTCTTTTCCAGGTATTGGGTCATGTGTGTATCCTTGGCCTCATATTCACCTAGCACGTGGTTAGCGACCAGTCGCGAATCTATGTTTGCTTCTAGGTTACGAACACCCATTTGGATTGCGATGCGTAGTCCGGCTAGTAGAGCTTCGTATTCTGCCTCATTGTTTGTGGCTGTGAACTCGAAGCGTAGTGCATAGGTGAATTCCATACCTTCTGGATTTGTAAGAATAAGGCCTGCGCCCGATCCTTCTACACATGCAGATCCATCTGTGAACAGAATCCAGGGTTCCTGTAAATCTGTTTTAGCTGCGGATGTCGGGCTGTCGCTGTCTGGCTTCTCCACGATAAAATCGGCTAGGACTTGTCCTTTGATTGCAGTGCGCGGTCTGTATGAGATGTTATACTCACTTAACAGTACACTCCATTTTTGTAAGCGTCCTGATGCGTCAGGCTTAGAGATAACTTGTTTGATTGGCTGGTCAGTGATTACAACTATTGGATGTGCTTGAAAGTATCTGCGCAACCTTTTGGCTGCGAACACTAGAGCCAAGACCAGCTTCTGCATAGCGCTGTAGTTAGTCTCTGTTTTCTTTAGGGCTTTACTTACGAAATATATGGGTGTCTGGACGGAGTTCCTATCTGTTAATAGAACGGCGCTGACTGCTCCATGGGTTGCCGATAAGTACATGATTAGTTCTTCCCCTGGTCGTGGTGCGACAAGCTTGGGAAGAGATGCCAGATGGTTTTTGAGTTGTTGGAAAGCTTCTTCCGCTTCGGTAGTCCAGCGAAAGTCTCCCTTTTTCGTACACTTCGTGAGTGTTTTAAAGAGGGGAAGAGATTTGTCCGCTGACTTAGATAAGAAACGGTTTAGCCCTACTAACTTTCCGTTTAATGACTGGACTTCTTTTAGTGTGCGCGGGGAGAGGAGGTCAATAACAGCCTTTGTCTTCTCTGGGCAAGGCTTGATTCCATCGGGCTCTATCAAATATCCGAGGAACATGCCTTCAGTTGCGCCAAAGGTGCACTTCTTAGGATTTAACTTCATGTTAATTCGCCCCAATGTCCTGAATGTCTCCTCTATGTCGCGCACCAACTCGTCCTCTGTGTGGCTTTTGATGACAAGGTCGTCAACGTATACTTCCAAGTTGCGGCCTACTTGTTTTTCGAAAGCTGTGTCCACCAGTCGTTGGTATGTTGCGCCCGCGTTCTTTAGGCCAAAAGGCATTTTCGTGTAGCAGTATACTCCTTGACTGGTGTGGAAAGCTGTTTTTTCCTCGTCTTCAACTGCCATCTGAATTTGATGATACCCTTTATATGCATCTAGGAAGCATTTGAAAGGGTATCCGCAAAGAGATTCAACCTTCCAGTCTATCTCTGGCAGCGGATAGCAGTCCTGAGGACATGCTTTGTTGAGGTCCGTGAAGTCTACGCACATCCTCCAACTGCCGTCGCTCTTTTTTACCATAACTGGGTTAGAAAGCCAATCGTGGTAGTATACTTCGCGCATGATGCCTGCGTCTACGAGTTTATGTACTTCTTCCAGGATAGCCTTCGCACGATCTGGGGCTTGGCCGCGCTTCTTTTGCCGTATTGGAGGATAACCTTGTCGGGTTTGCAGCCTATGTTCTGTGATAGAGCGCGGTACTCCCGTCATATGTTTTGGTTCCCATGCAAAGATGTCTAGGTTCTTTTGCAAGAGTGCGCATATAGCTGCTTTACCTTTGTCAGATAAAGATCCTCCAATCAGAACTTGTTGTTCTGGATAATCTGGATGAATAGCGACTTTTAAATTTGGCGTTTTTTCAGTGCGCTGTTCTGGAATAGTCTCTGCATCAGTTGTTATTGCGACGCATTCTCTTGGTGTTACTGTTGTGTTATAGAGAGTGACAACTCCTCCTTCCACTGGAAATTTAATCATTCCGTGTGCTGTGGATGGTACTGCGCGCATGGATGATATTCCTGGTCTTCCAATGATACCATTGTATGGTGAAGGAGACTTTATTACCATAAAGTTTATCCATGTTGCGGTTGAGTGTTGGTCATCTCCTACGACCACCAATAGGCGTAGCTGCCCCATGGGCCAAATTTTTTCTCCTGTGAATCCTGTTAGTGACGTTGTGGCTGGTATCAATTGACTTTGGATTTCAGGTCGCAGCCTTTTGAAATAGTGATCGTACAGGATATCTGCGGATGCTCCTCCATCAATGTACATGCGGTGGATATCATGCCCTCCTGTATGTATTTCGATAGTTAGAGGCTCCACGACTGCGTTGTCCGCAGTTATAGTAGGGAAAGATATCTCTTTATCGGGAGAGAATTTTTGGCTGACTTTTTGCTTTATCTTGTGCTGCCATGATTGTATCATGTATATAGTATCAGCTTTTTCCTTGGGGGGCTCTTTCTTACCTCCGCCCCTTTGTCTGTCTTTCCCTTCTTTGATATTTTTTACGAGGTGGTCCATTCTGCCTTCTCTTACTAACTTTTCAATTAGCTGTTTTAGTTGGACGCACTCATTAGTGGTGTGGCCTTTTTGACCATGGTACTCGCAGTATCCATTCCCTATGCGCTTTTCTTTTGCGGTGCGCATTGGTGGTGGTTTTGGGAAGTTTGCGCCTTCTGTTACAAATATTTCCCTCGGAGTTTTTGTAAGAGGGGTATATTTGTCATTGTCTCTTCCACTGCGGTAATTCCTGCTGCGGTTGTTATTCTGGTCATTGGATTGTCTCCGCGGCTGTTCTTGCTGTCTATAGTTCGAATAACCTTTTTTGCTATCCGCAGCCGCTGCTTCTCCTTGTACAAAGGATCTAGTGCGCTTTGTTAATTCGTCAAAGGTCTGTGGAACTTTGTCATTCAGTTTCCGGATGAGTTCTGGGTTGTTGATCCCATTCATGAATCCTGAAATTTTTAGGATTTCCGGACATGCTTTGACTTGTATGCACTCATCCTTGAAATGTTCCATGAAAGCGCTGGTTGATTCTCCTTGACGTTGTTTCACTCTTGCTAGCTCTACAGGATTTTTGGCGCACTTCTTTCGCTGGGTGAAGTTGAGGCGGAATGCCTTTCGTAATTCCTCAAATCCACCGATGCTCCTACGCGGGAGTTTGCTAAACCATGTGCGCGCGTTTCCTACTAACGTGGAATTGAACATGTGGCACCACACAGGCTGTGGCCAATTTTCGATAGTTGCAGCTGATTCGAAAATTTTTAGGTGATCGTCGGGATCACCTGCTCCATCATATGTTTTCACGTTAGCGGGCATTCGTCTGCGTTTGCGGTCTGAGTAATCGCTGATGCGCCGTGTGAACGCATCAATTTTTTGGCGTCGCCATGGGAGAGACATGTCTTCATTCTCTTCCTCGCGACGTCTTCCTCTTGACTTCCAGTGCCCTGTTTCTTTATCCTAGTTGTCCGAGGAGTCACTAGAAGAAGGGTAGTCTCTTTTTCGGCGCTTGCGCCGGCTTCTTTCAGAAGAAGAGCCTGAGGGATCTCTGCTTGGGGATCTTCTTCTCCCCAATCTGTCTTGAATCCTCCTACTCCCAGGTCTGGAAGATCCTTGGCTTGGCGAATGTTGAGGCCCTAATCGATCTTGTATTCCCCAACTGCCAAGTCTGGAATGGACATTGGTACGCCTCTCGCTTTCTCCTGAGTATTGTGAATCAGATATTGTACCCATCCTATCATGGATAGTGGTACGTTCTGTGCGTCTTCCTCGTGGGTGACGCGGTGGTGATGTTCGCGTTCAGGACCAAAATTGAGTCGGGCTTGTAGACCCGCGCTTGCTCTTCTTGTTGCTTCTTCTTGCATGAGGGCGGTTAGTGTCTCATAATGTTGGGATACAAAGTTTCCCAAAATTAGATCCGGTGCGTCCTCAGTTGTTGCAAGAATTTCTGCCTCGGTGTTAGGCGCCCTGTTCCGTTCAGGCGCGCCTGGCGGCGCAGTGTTGTTCACTGCGGGTGTAGCCTGATGAGGAGTGTTGAAGAGGGTGCGTTGGAGTTCCTCAACGCTTGGGACCACTGGTGTGACTTGAGTAGTTCTTGTAGGTAGTTCTACTGCTAGACGAGGTGGGGTTGTTCCTGCCGGTGTGCTGGTTGTCCCAGCGACTGGTCTGGAGGTTGGATCTGGTTGATTCTTCCTCTGATGGTCACGTTTTTCTGACTGCGGAGTCCGCTGGCTTGGATTCTTATGTTTTGTCATTCTAGTTCGTAGTAGGGTCCAACGGATGGCGCCACTTGTTGATACAAAAGTTGGGCGTACCTGGTTATTGGGCTCTTGCTCTCGTACCAATTCGCTCCTTAGTACTTGCTACCTGCGTACTAAGAAAATAAGACAACACCGTTAGGCTTATCGAGGGATTGTCTCCCCCGATTAGACTCCGGCGTGAGAGTAAGTAATCGATTTAAGGTTTTCGTTAAGAGTTAGGGTTTGTCCGTCGTACCTTTGCGAGGGCTAGGGTGCCCTCTATATATACACACGTAACCGATAAGGTTGCGTGCTCCTCACTCTTCGGTGTTATCCACCGGTATTAGAGATTCGGTATATATCTTCCTAATTTAGGAGATATCCTATATCCGATACATAAATATCTTTGGGCTTGAGCCTCATAGGCCCAAACCGTCTAACTGGTAGTCCAGTTATCACTATCGTGGCCCACGCGTAGTGGGCTAAAGTATTAGTATTGTTTAACTAGTCGGGTCCGTGACCCGGTGTAGACTATGCGTCATCAATAAGACTTCATACAAAATAATTTCGACACCTTTTTAGTAGGTACGTCTTATGTCCATTGAACTAAGAGATTATATTAATAAAAATATCTTTGCATTTAAAATTAAAAAATTAAAGATTTTATATCAAATTCTCATCTGGTTGACAGCGTGTTTAGTTGTTCCAGTATAACCACACTACGCAACATAAATGAGAGCATGACATTATCTATTTATATAATTCTCAAGTAAAACGGCGCCGTATTGCGTCCCCCGTTTTCCCGCCATTCCGTTTTCCCGCCAATATTATGGCCCATGTTCTTAGCCCGCTTAGCCCAATTTATCGACTTCTAATCCAGCCCAAGCTTTTGTCGGTGGTTTTTATTAATATCAACATGAATCGGAATCCGGACACGCCTAGAAAATTCCACACATCATCAACAACAGAGATGTGGAAGGTAAACCAATAAACATGATAAGAAGATGATGATGATCGAAGATCGGAACAAGATGGTTGCAACAATAAATTTGAAACCTTAAGTGAGTTATCTTCAGCTTCAACTTAATTGTTGGGGAAGGTTTTAATTTATCCATTTTTATAAAGATTTAATTTTTATGAGGTGTTTGTTTCAACAGTTAGGGTTTCAATTTTCGGGGCTTCTTTTGCTTTCAAACTTTTGCCGGAAGATTACTAGGAAAATCAACAAGGTATATATGCTTATTAATTAATTGTTTAGTTGGGTTTCTTTAGTTTGACTGTTTAGATTGCTTATTTTTTATGTATAAGTTGTGTTTAAAATAAGAAATCCAAGTATAGAAAATAAAAATATTTTCAAGGGGATGTTTGTTCCAGCTGATGTTTTGATATGCTTAATTCACTTAACTTATTGTTAGTGACAATTGATGCATGGCAAAATATCAGACACATCTTGGTTTGGGTTAGGATCATTTGTTGTCGCCTTTTGGTTTGGGTGCTAAATGTTGGTGACTTACTATTAGGATCATAAGCACTTATAAGATGTTTTGAAGTAACCAGTTTAAATAATAGTTAGTAATCTTTATTCATAGAATACCTTAGGGTGTTTGGATGTGCTCTTCACTGCTTTAGAGGTTATCTTGGTTTGTCATGTAAAGTGCCCGTGACTGAAGGCTTATCTGAAATTTAGGGTTTGAATGCCTTTATTGATTTCTTCCGATGTTGAGGAAGTTAGAAAACATACTCCAACATCTACACAAAGGTTTAAGGATGGTAATGGTGATTTATCAAGTTTCATCGACAGAAGATCGCCGTGTGCACGTACCCATTCGGTATTGTTCTGTCCATATGTTCTATTTTTTTTTGCAGAAGATAATGAAGATTAACTAATAAATTGAGTCTAGCAGATATGGTTATGATAATGATTTTTTAAATTGTTATATGTTTATGCTTACTTAATTATATTGCCACATACAGAAACGAGTAAGCTTTTGTTTGGGAAATGGACGAAAAAATCGGATGCAACAACAAAAAAAAAGGCAAGAATATGTTGGAGATATGTGGCGACAATGTAAAAAGAATATGTTGGAGATAAGTTGCGTCCATTTCTGATTTTGCGTTAATTTACTTTTGACTCTTTGATATTTAATTCGTTGGATAATTAAATCTTTATATACTACGAGTAAATCCATTTTTTAATAAATGGGTCGAAACTTGCTACCAATATTAGTATAACTAAGTGAATAAACTTTTTTTACAGGCCATTTCATTGAAGTCATACCCTTCGTAGCTCTCACTTGCAGCTCTTATTTGCGACTCCGGTCTATAGTGTAATGGGTAGGCTTGAGTGATAAAGTGGGGTCTGAAATGGGTGGGATTGGGGGTTGAAATCGGGTCGGTTGGGTGTTGAGATTAGGACTGAAACGGGTAGATTTGGATGCTGAAGCCGGGGTTGAAATGGGCCTGAAATGTGTGCGTTTGGGGGACTAAAGCAGGGCTGCAACGGATGCATTTATGTGCTGAAATGGGTAGCTTTGGCTGCTGAAGCGGAAGCTGAAACAGGTGGGTTTGGGAGCTCAAGTGGGTGTCGGTTTGGACGCTGAATTGGAAGCTGAAATAGGTCAGTTTGGATGCTCAAACAGGGGATCAAATGGGTGTGTTTCGATGCTGAAATTGGCGTGTTTACGGGCTGCAGTGGGTGGCCTTTTATGCTGAAACGGGGCTCCAGTGGGTACGATTGGGTACTGACGTGGGGGCTGAGTTACGTGGTTTTGGTGCTCAAACCAGGCCTGAAACAAGCTTGCTCGGGCTCTGAAATGAGAAATGAAATGGGTGGTTTTAGGAGATTTGCAGGAAAAACAAGATACGTTTTCGGTCATAAAGGTATGTTCCAATAAATCTGATCATCTATATTCTTTTTGCCATATTGGAGATGATTTTCAGTGTGCTTTGTAGGTGTTGAACGTTTACAATTAAAATTACATTTACTTTGCATGTATACATGGTATGCATGTGTATGTTTAATGCTAATAAATGTGGGTAAAGTTTATGAATGTCGCACTTGACTTTCTTTGATGCTTGCTGTACAGTGCCTTTTTAACCTTCTAGCTATGCATCAAATATTGCATTCTCTAAGAAATATGCCATATGATTAAGCCTTAATGTCTTGGTTTGAGTATGAAGACCAAAAAAAAAAGCTGTGCGTAGGATTAATTCTGTTATTCCTTTAGAATTTAACGACACTTGCATTTTCCCAGAAGAGGTTGAACCTTATAGTGTGCACATAGAACAAGAGGGGTTGTTAGGTGATGTACTTGCAGGTCATGTCACTCGAAATCGTCTTAGTAAAGCACCACGTTGTTCTCAAACTCTAATGAACCGACATTTAGATGCCAACTTAGAAACAGATAGTTCATATTGTTTACTGGATTGTGTAAACCACAAACATAAATCTACCGGAAACACATACGATGCTACTTCCGTAAATGGTGAGGCTGTACACACACGAACCGTGCCGTCCTGTGAAACGCATGAACAAATGCCTCCTCTTCTGAATTGGCCAGCATGTACAGTTCATACTACTCATACTGAATACCCTATGGTTAGCGTCGAGGTGAATTTGGCTACGCAAAATACAGGTGAGTACCATACTGCCTTTACATTGATTTTTTTCCTGCTAAACAAGAAAACACTTTGAGTTCTTGCCTTTAAACGGTTTTTTATGTTCATATATTTTAGCCGGATATGCATTACAAGAAGCACATAACAAAGATGTCGTACTTTTAGACCACCGTACTACATTTCCTACACAAGCTGCCAGTTCGATAGATAAAGGCAAAAGGAAGATGTATGAACTTTGTGATCCAGAAAGACCGTTTCTAGAAGGGTATAATTCAACAACATCTTCAACGAATCCATATCAACCAAACTTAAATGGAAGGAATCATAAGAATGAACTACAATTGCTATGTAATCTACACTTATTTCTTCATTTGCTTTCCAATTGTCCATGGTCTTACATTTATTTACAATAATTTTCATTGTTTTTCTTGCAGGTGTAGAAGATTTTCACATGATAGAAAGTAATCAGGCAGTTATAAATGATGGTGGGCTTTTATCTGATAAAGGTGGTCATTCCTTTTTTTGCAGCACTTTTCTTATGCATTTTATGTTAAGAGCATGTTTTCTAACTTACTTGATAACCTATTTATACAGTCCAACAGGTCCCTGATGCTAATACAGCTGCACTTTTTTTTCATGAAAGATCGTCATCGTCAACAACCAATGAGCATTTCCCTAGCCAAACTCACCATTCACACCAACATCCACAAGGTTGTGTCCCTTCTTTTTTTCCGCTATGTTTTACGCATATTTCCATTCTCTTTAGCAATATTTCTTTCCTCTATTTTAGTTTCTATACATTCTCCACGAAAAAGACGACCATGTGCACGGAATACACGGAATAGAAGTAGAAGGTCACAGGCAAATGGACATGATGATAGCAGCACACAGCAAGTCCTATGTAATTCACAATTACTTTTTCCTACAGTTTACACTTCCAGGTGCTACTTTTTCTATGCTGCTTATCATATTCATTATTTGGCTTTTAGGTACAGAAAATTTTTCCACGATAGACGCTGATCAAACAGGTATCAATGATCGTGGTCCTTCATCTAATAAAGGTTTGAGTCCGTTAAGGATAAAGGAGTGCCTCTTAACAGGTAATATTGTTTGTATTGGATAAGTGTCTTTATCATTATCAAGGCTCCACAAATTCAATACTTCAGTTATGAATAAAGTGCCAAAGCTTTTTAAAATTCTTTACAAGTACTTCAGTCATATACTTCAACATTATTATCATCGATAGCAGTTATGATCAGTTAAGGTACATTTTGGCAATGAATGTATGACTGCTTGATATCATGTACTAATTGGCTGGGGGAAAAAACAGGCCCGCCCGCAATGCGGCGGCCAGCGCCATTCTCGTTAATCCTAAACCATCAAATAGGTATACGGTTGGATATATAAGTGATAGCCATTTTCCTTCTTTTGTCTATGTGGGTTCGGAGTTAGCATTGGCTTTCATGACAAAAATGATGAACAACCAACCTTTTCTCTTGACTGATGCTTGTGTTTTATTCTAATAAGTACCATCCATATGCACATTAAAGTCGTTTTTGGATTTAACGAGCGGGGGTACCCGCGCGTTGCTGCGGGAATGTTGTGTTTAATCCAAATTATTTTTATTATTTTTAATTTTTTAGGGACTAAATTTGCAAAAGATCGCTAACGGGGGACTAACGGTGCAATTTATAACTAACGTGAGGGACTAAAAGTGTAAAATCGTTAGCTACAGTACACATACTATTACAAACTGATTTTTCACTGTAGCAGTTACTGTTTTGCACTGTAGCAACGTTATTTTCAGTTTTAGTCCCTTAACGTGGCGTTCTTTGCAAAGTTAGTCCTTAGGGACTAACGGTGAAAAAAAAGTTAACCTTAGGGGCTGTTTCTGTTTATTATTTGTACAGAAAAGCCCCTGAAGTTATTGTTCCTTTGCAAATTTAATCCACATTTTTTAGATAACGGTCGTTAAAGACTAACTTCGCAATTGATCGCTAACCTCAGGGGCTAAAATTGGCAAATGTGAAACTTGATCGAGTACTGTAGCTACAGTGAAAACAAATGCCTTTTAGTATATATATAATTGCAGTATTGAATTATTGATGCTAAGCCCCATGGTAATCACTAAGCGATGATGTAATTAGATACAAATCCTCCATGAAGTACTCTATCACCAACACTAAAGTTCATTTTTCCAAACAATAATTCACAACTGTGAAACTACTACATAACTTAAGATCGAATTAAACATCATTGACAATATAAAATAAAAAAAAAAAAAAAAAAAAAAAAAAAAAAAAAAAAAAAAGCGACAAACTTTTTGAGCTAAAACAACATCGGAACATAAATTTTGTTAAGAAAAGATACTTGCTCAGTTAATTAGCTACTTAGCTAGTTGTCATTAATTCGCTGTCAAGGTCTGATTGAAACCATATGCTAATGATGATGCTATATTCATATACTGTAATAACTTAAGTACCGTGACTAATTAGTCTACTAAGGGTACCCAATCGAACAAAGATCGGTTTAATACGAGGATTGAGACTTAGTTTAATAGAAATATAGAATCGATTTTAAGATACTCGAAACCCACCTGTTCGTAAATTCTAATAACATAATTAGAATGTAAGTCACATTAATGTGTACTAGTATTTTGAAACTCGCTAATGTTGTAGAATAGTCACTCAAGCATAAATCGATGGTTTTACTACTGGTCATTTTTTAGGGTGGGGGGAGTGCATCACTCACTCCTCTCCCCTTCACTCACTCACAACCAATCCCTTTGTGCCACATCATCTCCCACTTTTTCCTTCACTCACCCTTCACTCATTTCATTTTTGGAGGCGGCACCTTCACTCACCCTTCACTCACTTTTTTTTTTTTTTCTTTTTTAAATTCTATTAAAATTTATTTAAAAACTAAAATTTCATTAAAATAAATAAACATTACATAATATTATTAAAAAACATAAAAGTTATACTTTTCACTATAGTTTAAAAAAAACTCTTTTTTAAACTCTTTCACTAGCCCAATCTTACAAGTCCAATTGCCCAAAGTCCACTTCAAAAAAAAAAAAAAAAAAAAAAAAAACTCTTCACAAAGCCCATTTCAAAAATAAAAGAAAAAATATAATTATGGTTGTCTGTCTTCTTCCTTGGCTGTTTGCAAACACACACAGCGGTTCTTTTTTTCTTTTTACAATGGATGGTTTTTTTTTTTTTTTGTACTCATTTAAAATTTGGCCATGAATATATTGAACAAAAAAGTATCCGTTGCCCGCTCCTCCTCCCAACGTCTCTTTTCTTCCTCTCCCCGCATGCGTGAAAATGTCCCGATTTTTACCTCCCCGTGCGGGGTTCCCCGCGAGGCGGCGGTGTTCCCGTGCGGGGTTCCACCTTCCCCGCGTTCTTCACGCACCCACTCCCTCTCCTCTTAGTAGTGCTCTGACTAACGCGAAAGCAAATGGAATTCCCTTTTGTAAAATGTTGTTCTTAGATAATAATGATTGGTATAGTAGTTAGATATATTTGTTTTTACTTGAACGATTATTCACCAACCTTCGCTTGTAGTTGTGGAGTATTAAAATTCTGAGTGGAGAGAATTTTTGAGCATTTCGTCATCAATTTATTCGTTTTAGTACGTACTCTTGGGGTTATGAACTTGATAAATGATAAGGTTAGTAGTACATTTGCACAAACTTGTATTCTTACTCGTGTTTGTACAACCTGAGAACAAGTCTATTGCAAAAATCTTGAAAGTTTTCTTTTGTTGCAAAAGTAAAGCCAATGTCATTGTCATCGTAATGATGGTTAGTTAGAGGCCTATTGGTTTGATGATATGTTGTAGTTAAAATATAAAAAATTAAGACTTTATATCAGGTTCTCGCAAACAGCAGCGAAATATGTTCCCACGGAACATACCAAGCAACCTATACGAAAGCATGATACTAACCATAAAACAATAAAAGAGTAGACCGTTGGATATATAAATAATAACCATTTCCTTTCTTTTGTCTATGTGGGATGGGGTTAGCATGGCTTTCATGACATAAATAATGAAGTGCCTACCTTTTCTCTCTAGTCATGCCTGTGTTTTATTTCTAATAAGCACCATCCATATGCACACTGAACATTGTTTTTGGATTTAACTTGATTATCGATGCTAAGCTTCATGATAATCACTAAGCAACGATGTAATTAGATATAAATCCTCCATGCATTTCTTATCACCCACACCAAAGTTCATTTTTCTAAACAATATCAAATCAAGTAATACAGAACTGTGAAATGGCTACAAAAGTTGTGTATCATTGTGAACAGCAATGACAAGATACGAAAAATGACAAACTTCTAAGAGCTAAAACAGCGCCAGAGCGTAAGTTTTGTTAGAAAAAGGTACTAACCTTTATATTAACAAGTAGTTACTGTATTTTTTACGTGGTATTCATTTCTGTCGAAGAAAAGAAGTTGGTTAACTAATACAAAGCCAACAACAATCCACTAATTAATATGCTTTTAGATTATAAACACCTACACGTAACGAGAATCAGATAAGTAATTAGCCAACATAGCATGAACATTCTACTCGGTCTACTATAAGGGTACCCAAGAGAACAAAGATCAATTTTAATATGAGGCTTAATATATCGTTTATTTGTGTACATGCTCTTTACCATATACATCAAAACAAATTCACAGAATCCGAAATCACTTAACTAAGTCTCAATTCGGTGACAACGGCATAAACTTTAGTTGCGCTCATCAAAGCTGATGCAAGTCTCACTTTCCATTTACCGATTATAAGTTTGTCCAATAATGAATTAGATTAGGCTAGTACATGACTACCAACAGAGATCAACGATAGCTTCCCATTTTAAGGACAACCCCATATAGATTACATGAAAAAACATCTCGTTCTTACTGGTTAGTTCCCGAAAGCACAAACGACAACAAAACGAATGATGTCAGCATGTGCAATTGAATACAGAACCGCTCAAGCACTTGGCTTTATGAACTATCTTTTTAACACCAGTCTCGGTGTTTGGAACTGAAGGAGATTCATGAACCCTATCCATCATGTTAATTGGAGGTGGATTCAAAACCACCTTTGCAGGAGATAATGCCCACTGCATACCCCAAATTGCAAGCGGTCGCATGTATACAAGTGACCGAAAGTGCCCATCCATTGTCCATCCCTCTGGTGTTTGGAACGCATATCTGTAACGGAAAACAAACCTCTAAATAATCTGATTATGACGAATAGCTGCAATAAAACAGAGGACGAGTTGTATTTGGTTTGCACTAGCGGATGAAAATAGGTATCAGTTCATGAAAATACAAGTATGGTTTTTTAAACCCATCCTGTTAGGTGATTACGGATATCAGAAACAAAATGGGCTTAAAAAATAGTGTTTGGACATGTGTATGCTACTTTAAGTTGTGGTATTCAAATGTTTTACGTTAAAGGAACCTTTCTAGTCATTACGACTTCAAATCAATGTAATCAATTCCAAAACATAAATAGTTAAATACACAGGGCCATGGACTGTCCAAGCGTCATATGTTTGAACGGGGACAGGGCCGTATTTATAACGAAAGAGTTAAAACTTCATATAAAAAAAAATTCGACACCTTTTTTTAGACAAATTTGTGCGGTATATACTAAAATTAAGATAAAAATATTAGTAAAAATAATTTTGTAATTAATATGTAAAAAATTTAGAGTTAATATCAGGTTTTCATCTTGGGAGCATTGTTCATTTCCTTGTGGGAAAATCCACAACGCAACCCATACGAAAGCATAGTACCAATCCTAATCAATAAGCAAGTAGACAGTGTGATATATAAATGATAACCATTATCTTTCTTTTGTCTATGTGGGATCTGAGTTGACATGAGTTTAATGACAAAAACAATGAATTACCAACCTTTTCTCTCGACCGATTATGTTGACAACTCTACAGTTATAATGTCTTGAGTCATTAAATTATTGGTTGCTAATATTTATTTAGGATTTACAATCTACTAGATACTAAACCTACACATGTAGCTAATGTCCTTACGACTTACGTCGACTTATCTTTTAAAAAGAGTTGCGATTGTGTAGAAGTGGGGAAAACCCCACTTTTTAAAAAGTCTAGAATGGGTCTTATATGATGATACGTGTTCATCCTTCCCCGCTTAGTGGTAATTCTAGTTTCGGATTCATATACATATATTGGCGAATCGGGGGAAATCCCATGCTTTCTCATACTTATAACGATGAACTGGTGTCCGCGTATTGTGTTGGAGAATAAAGCATTGCATTTCATATCTAACATAACGAACAAATAAACCATGAGAAATAGTTTAATAAACAAAAAATAATTAGATAATTTTAGAAAAGCTAAAAAGAAAGAAAAAGAGATCTAAAAATACCGATTAGTCAATGTTTCTTAAATTGAAATTTAACAATTGGCTTAATATACTTAACAATATCAATCATTATCACCAATATTTTAAAACCGGGTCTGTGAACGACCTGGACGAGTCACCGGGTCAACCCGGTTTTGTGCAAAAAATACAAGCAGCTGATACACATGTACAAATAACCATTTGTCTGCTGCATTAGTATTTTTGCTGTAAAAAACATTGACTTGGAACCGGTTTTTTTTTTGGGTAAAAGGGAATGGTTACCCCGGTAAAATTTATTAATCACCCAAAATCAGTTAAGAACACTGGAATGTGACTGACATGCCACATTAACCTCAAGCATAGCTTGAACTTCCACTAACCGTATGACATACCATACGGAAACAGCCCTATTACAATAACTATAACACCAATAGGAAAAAACCACTTACATGTACATAAACAAAACATAATAAAACTTGGAACCGGTTTAACCAAGGTTTTTTGGGCCGGAACTGCTTCCACTGGTTGACGCGGCCGGGTCAAACCGCGTTTTTATCACATCAAACTGAGGTTAAATTATATCACACATTATACCAACTTGTTATATAAAAAAAGTACCAATTATGGCGATCTCAGGTGCCATTTTGTGATCTGTTTGTTGAGATTCTGTTTGTTGGGATACTGTTTTAGTTGATTTTTGGGTCAGGTGGATGAAAGATTGAATTTTAAGACCCGAAATATATACAGACCAAGATGATACAGATGTTGCCATATGAGTATAACACTATTAAACTCATTGTTAATACTTTCAGTTGTAACATAATACGTGTAAGTAAAAGTTGTATTAATAATATAATTCACCATTTGCCCCAAAAAATAAAAATAAAAAAAATAGCGTGTAACGTACTAAAACACACGCACAAATCACAGCGTTGTTCTATCAGCACATAGATGTAGTGAAAGTGTTCAAAAGCGTCACATGGATGTACATTTGAGTCAAAAAAACTTGTCATTATAGTAACTTCAACAAGAAAAACTATAGGGAAATTTGCAAAACTGTGACCCAAGGTGACACTTATTTCCAAGTTGACTTAACTTTGTGGCCTATAGCTAAAAACTATGACTTTTTATGTGAAATGACCAGATGGTGCTCACTTTAAATGCGAATTATCACTAAATACATGTGACTGAAAGTGCCCATCCATTGTCCCACAATCATAGTTGAAATAAGACCTATTCTATAGTTTTACTTCGATTGCTGTTTTTGCTTTGATGAATTTACGTTTATACGTATACATATTGCCTAATTGTGAAGCCATTGCTGCAATAGCTTGAAGTGCAGCAAGCCATAAGCAACAACAATACACACTAACACTGTGAACTGTCCAAGCGTCATATGTTTGATTGGGGATGGGAAACCATCATTTTCGATTAAACAGTCATCATCCCGGTCAAATTGGTCCATGTAAGCCATGGCAGCACAAACAGCAGGCCATACCTCGGCTCCAAATGACAAATCACCGGTTGCAGCAAAATCCGTGTAAACCCGAAGCACGAATTTCGTATTAAAATCTTTCCATTTACTTGTATCATGTATGTTGTATGCATTCATTTCATGCCAATTCTGAGTTCCGAGATCATGCGGAACCGCATCTTTCACTTTTAGAATTCCATTTTTTCCATCAGCAAAAAATTTGACATTTCTTTCGTCCTCAAACAACACAGCCCTAGCAAATTCCCGTTGAATGCTGAGTTCAATCTTCGGAAAGAGTTTAAGAAGTGCAAAAGATGCATAGAAATGAACATCATAATTCATAAGTACACCACATGATGTATTCTACACCTTTTAAATATAAAAAGCTACCATGAAGTACTCTATAACCGAACAGCAAATGTTTCTTAAACTGAAATTAAACAATTGGCTTAGTATTTTTCTAAATGATAATGATCACAAATTAGTTAAAAAAGAAGAAACAGCCACTAAACGCACCCTTTGAGTTCTTGATAAGAAAAAACTTAAAAAATAAATAAAAAATAAAAAATAAAATGATCTCATATGAATTTCATAATTTATAGTGCTCGTTGAAGAAGATTTATAAAGTTATAACGAAAGAGTTTAGACTTCATATAAAAATATTCGACGCCTTTTTCGTAGACAAATGTTTTGTCCAGTATTATCTAAAATTAAGAAAAAGATATTAGTAAAAATCTTTTTTTAATTAAAATTACAAACACAACAGCAGATGAACACAACAACAACTAATATGAACGCTTGATACTAACAATAATCAAGTAGACAATTGGATATATAAATGATATCAGTTTCCTTCTTTTGTCTATGTGGGATAAGAGTTAGCAACTTTCATGACAAAAACAATGAAGTAGCTACCTTTTCTCTCGAGTCATGATTGTGTTTTATTCAAATAAGTAACATCCATAAGCACACTAAAGAACGCTTTTGGATTTACTTTGATTATTAATGCTAAGCTTCATGAAAATCACTAAGCGACGATGTAATTAGATACAAATCTTCCGAGGAGTACTTTATAACCCACACCAAAGTTCATTCTTCCACACAGTATCAAATCAATAATACACATCTATGAAATCACCACAAAACTTAAGATTGTATTGGAAATCATTGACGAGATAAAAAAAATAAAAAACAAAAAAAAAAAAAAAAAAAAAAAAAAATAATAATAATAATAATAATAATAATAATAAAAAAAAAAAAAAAAAAAAAAAAAAAAAAAAAAAAAAAAACCCGACAAACTTCTAATAGCTAAATCAGTGTCGGAACATAAAGCTTGTTAAGAAAAAGGTACATGTCAAACAAAGAATTGAAGATGGTCATTAGTTTTTTTTTTACGCATTACTCATTTCTCTCAAATGTGCTTTCAGAATATATACCACTAAACCCGATGTACCTAGCAGGAACATTACTACTTGCTCAGTTAGATTGTTGTCATTCACTGCAAGGTCTGATAAAACCATTGCTAACTATGATGCTATATTTATATAATCACTTACGTACTGTGACTACTTAGTCTAGTAAGGGTACACAATAGAACAAACATCAGTTTAACATGCATGAGGATTGAGGCTTAGTATAATAGAATCAATTTTAGATACTCGAAACCCCTACCAGTTCGTAAAATTCTATTAACTAGAATGGAACTCACATTAATGTGTGATTTTAAACTTGCTAATGTTGTAGAATAATCACTTAAGCAAACCGGCAGTTTTACTACTGATCATTTTTTAGTAGTACTCTGACTAACGCGAAAGCGAATGGAATTTCCTTTTGTAAAATGTTATTCTTAGATAATAATGGTTGGTATAGTAGTTAGATATCTTTGCTTTTACTTGAACGATTATTCACCAACCATTGCTTGTGGAGTATTAAAATTCTGAGTGTAGAGAGTTTTGAGCATTTCATCATCATTTATTTGTTTTAGTACGTACTCTTGGGGGTATGAACTTGATAAGGTTGGTGGTACATTTACGCAAACTTGTATTCTTACTCGGGTTGTACAACCTGAGAGAAAGTCTATTGCAAAACTCTTAAAAATTTCTTTTGTTGCAAGAGTAAAACCAATGTCATTGTCATCAAAATGATGGGTGGTTAGAGGTCTATTGGTTTAAACTTTAAAAGTTGGGGATACTCCATGTGTGGGCGTTAGTAGTGAGGAACTACATTTGTTACCATTTGAACCAAATATATCGTTTACCAAAATCTAAACATCAAACTTTTAGCATAAACAAAGGAGCTAGGTGATGCACCCCAAACAAGTTTTATGATAGACCAGTATAGGGGAAAATTCCAATTGTAAGCCTAAAATCGAATTTTATATCACAATTGAGTCAATTTCCATACAAGTTCCAATTTTGGTCATGTGCGACGTGTGCTACTGTGCGACTCCATACATTGTGCGACACGTGGCATTACCCCACTATCATATCAACTATTTGCTGACCCCACTTGTATTTTGTTTTATTCGAATATGGTGTGCGACTGACGGCTGTGCTACTTGTACTAGTGTGCGACTAGCGGCACGCAATCTTTCTTAGATTGCATGGGGAAGGAACGCAAACCGTTTAATAATAATATTTTTAGTATTCTAAGTTTTAAAATAATTTAACTTCTCGATTATCATGCTAATACTATTCATCATTTTCAAACCTAGATCTAAAAAACACACACAAAAACACACACATTGACAGATCTATACCAATTGGTGTTACGATTTTATGATTTTTACATGGAGAAGAAGAGACGTCAAACCGTAAGTTAACATTTTATGATTTTTACCCGGTTGGTGTTACGATTTTTGTGGTTATATTTTAATATAATTTTGTGTATTTACTTGATTTAGGCGAATCCTGAACATGAAGAAGAACAAGAACTGGTACAAGAGACGTGGAGACGGCAAAGCATACGTTTCTATGATTCCTAATTTTGGTTGTTTTTAATTTAATTAAGGTTAATTGGTTTATAAAATTTGTAATTATTTTTTTTTTTAGTGTTTGAAATTATTTTTTAGGTTAATCGTTTGTATGATTCTTAATTTTGTTGTTTTTTATTTAAAAATGCATTTTTAATGTTAGTGTTGAAATAAAATAATTTTTTAGGTTAATCATTCCTCTTATTTTTAATTTTGGTGTTTTTTAATGTTAATTTGTTTTTAAAAATTCGTAAATTGTTGTTTGTTATTGTTAAAATTAATTTTAGATGTGTTTTGTGACAACATTTGGAGCGATTAGTAGCTTTTAGCGTTTTAGAATATAATGTTTGATTGTATTTAGTATATAGAAAGTCGAGCTTTTGTGACTATGATGTGCACGCCTTAATAAGTATTCATGTGGACGTTTCTAAACTTTTGTGACTTAAGATGTTTAAATTGCGATTAGTGAATATTAATGGGGTATTTAAAGTTTAAGCATGATTAGGATGTTTGTTGTAGTTGTAGTATTCTAAGTTATGTGTTTGTTTATAGATTCTTGATTAGCTAACATTTAATGCATATTTAGTTAATAGAATTTCTAAGCCGGGTCTTTCTGTGTACATCATATCTCACGGCCGAGACTAGTGGGATCGGGTATTGTTTTTGTAGTTAGTTAGTAGAATTTAGATTAGTTACTATTCATCGGGTAGTTAAAGTTTAGAAGCGTGATATGATTTTGGGTTACAATTGTAGACTTTGTTACTGGTGATTATTCTGAAACTTAAACGTAAATTGTTGTTTGTTATTGTTAAATTTAATTTTTAATGTTAATTGTTTTTTAATTTAGTTTTTTTTTGTTTATGTAGGTCTATAATGCGAAAGTTACTGTCCGATGTAGGTTGTACTTAATTACAACCATTAAGGGTAAGTTGGCATTTAATGAGGATCGATATGCCATGTTTAGAAACACTGTTTTGGGCCCATGGTTGGATTTAAGATCAGAAGACCATGATAACCATGTTCTGAATTTTATGCTTCAACATCAAAAACACATTGATAACCCTAGCTTCGAAACCCCCATGTATTTTGAGATAGATAAACATAGACTAGAGTTTGGTAGGAGAGAGTTTTGTTTAATGACTGGTTTAAGATTCGGCAAAATCTGTTTAAAACATTTGGAGGAATCAGTGTCTGGTTTTTGTGAGCGTGTTTTTCCGGGTATTGAAAGAATAAAGGGTTTTGATCTTATCAGGGTTCTGCAAAGTGAAACTTTTAATAAAATGTCAAATGAGGATGCCGTGCGTCTATGTCTGATGTTAGTACTAGAATATGTGTTGATGGGTCAAGAGCTTAGGCATGTAATGTCAAACGAGATACTTTGCCTAGTTGATGATTTTTATGCGTGGGATGCATTTCCGTGGGGGGAATATATGTGGAGGGAATTTCACGACAGGGTTTACAATGTTGTTTCAAAGAAAAGAAAGACGCATTTGGAAGAATACATGAAAGTGGGTCCCTCATACACCGCTACATATTCGCTGTATGGATTTGTGTTTGCTTTGAAGGTTAGTATATATACTATTTAAGTGACATGCAAATGTTTTGATCCTTTCAATTGTAGCTAAAGTTTGTATAATATAGAAACATAGTTTAGCTTTGTGTATTGAGGTTGACTGCTGTTCAATTTATGTTGTATTAGCCTTTTACCTAGTTTAGCGATGATGTACTTGTATTCAAAAACTTTAAACCAAATTAGTGTTGGGTAGATTAAAACGCCAAATTATCAAGTTAAGGGGGTGTTTGTTAAAAGAATATTAGTTTAGATTAAATAACCATTTTGTTTTTTATGTTTTTAGATTAGTGTAGTTTAGTTTTTTTTTTAAATTGAGTGTGCCTATCGTGATCTTTTGGTTGAATAAAATTGCTTGAAAGTGCTTATTAATAAGTTGTTATTCAAACTGCTCATTTTAAAATCTGGTTATTAGGGTCTACTTTTTAGGGTGTATTAATGTATTTTTTTACCCAATTTGGCCAAATGCTTATATTGTCCCTACATAGCATAACAGCAATTTATATAGTTGTAAGTTTAAATTTTTTATAGTTTTTATTTGGTTTTTAATAATTGTCTTTCACACCTTTGTTGTTATGTTTGCAGATTTTTGTATTGGAAAGCTTTCCTAACTCAAGGTTATGGTGGAAAAAAGAAGATAATGTTATTCCCCGCAGTGTAGCTTGGAGTGATAATGCAAAGTTTACCAAATCTGACTACAACCGTTTATTTTATTCAACCAAACCTCTTAACAAACTCATGCCGACATCTATCGAAAACCAATCACTTTGGTGGCGATCCAGTATTGAGTTTTTCCAACAACTTGAGACATCAAACATCGAAACTCCAAAACCATTGGCACGCCGAAAATTTGCCCCAAGGATTTGCCATACATTTGTTACCAAACGTGTTAAACAGGAAGTTATCAAAGAGGTTAAGCATGAAGTGCATGCCAGAACTTGTAAACCTGTTGAGGAAGATACTGAGGAGGAAGAAGAGGTGAATGCGGAGGTTGGTGATCAAGGGTTGAATGGTATGAGAAAATCAGAACTTGTAAAGAAGTTGGCAGATATGGAACGCGAATTGACAAACTACAAAGCTATCAGTAGTCGATTGACAGCAATTGAAGAACTCCTGAAACCTCAGATTGTTCCTACAGTGGTTCAGAAAGCTGAAAGCATAGGGCTTAAGATTGGTGAAGCTATAACGGGTGGTCAAAATTCGGTAATTGCTAGTAATGGTGTCAAGAGTTGTGAAACCGGATGTAACAATTTGGTTGATGTACCTGTGGGTGCTGAGTATGTTTTAAACAAACATAATGGTGGTGGGGTTAGGAAAAAGTCGGACGCACCGGTGGATTTTTCAGATTCTGTGAACAACCATAACTTGGTTGATGTTTCTGTTAGTGTTAGCAATACTTTTAAAATTGCTTATGAGAGTCTTAAAAAAGACAAGAATGATTTGGTCGACGAGAGTCTTAAGAAACACAAGCATGATTTGGTCGACGAGAGTCTTAACAAACACAAGCCTGATTTGGTTGACGAATGTAATAGAGGGAGAGTATTCGAAACTGGGACGAATGGGGTGAACAATTGTGTGATCAACCAAGTTGATGGTGATAATGGTTTGGAAAGCAAGACGGTATGTGTTGATAAGTTTGTAACAAATGTTACTACTGATGGTGTTCCCGGACTTCATGCTTCACAGGTGTGACACTAACTAACATAATTGTTTTTATTTACTTTTATATAATATCTTTTCTTATTATTTAATTAATGATTATTTTTTGTATTGATGTCAAGGATAATAACGCTGATGAAATGATGCATGTGGATGAAGAAGTTCAACATATATGTTCATCGCCTAGTGAAGGGTTGGTAGCAGTAGAAGCTTTGATGGACATGATTAGTTTCACCCCTCCTCCGGTAATTATACGTTAAATAGTTTTAGGTTATCGATAATTTAGTCCTTTTTATATCAACTGATCGGTTAAAATTCTTTACTATATCTCCTTTGCATTGGCATACTTTGTTTTCAGGAAACTAGTCAGGGGGTAGGTGATATGGAAAGGGATAATCAGGTGGACATGTTGAAAGTTGACGATGACATGCCGGTTGTCGAAATTGTTAACGCTGTTAAAGAACATCAGAAGGTTAAAACTGTTCAGGTTCCATTTGCTCGTGAAAGGAAGAAGAGTGTGTACCTACAAGATCCTTTTACCGAACCACCACCAACTATACCCAGAGTCCGAAGGAAGCGCAAGCAAAAGGTGTATAAAAACACATTGAAGACTTTGCTGGGCGCTGACGGAAAGGAGATTGAACTACAACCATGGAATGGGGTACAAACATTGTGATTTAATTAAAGATTCAAATTGTTTTTCCATAATTGTTATTCAATAATACTTTATACAAAAACTTTCAGGATCTGACTCGTCCTAAATTCTCACCACCAAACCGAGTGAACGCTTTTAGAGATATAAACTTGGTGTTGCGTACACAGAAGGACCTTTTCTACTCATTTCCTTGGTCAGATAATGTGGTGGACTGGACGTTTTGGGCAGCTTTGTTGTGCAAAGATGGAAATAGGAAAGGTTGGCTGTCGGATGCGGTATGTCATTTTGATATTCATATTATAGTTTGTAAATGCTTGAAATATGAGATCTGTGAGATTTGGTTCATGTATGGTTACACGATTCCACTAGTAGTACAGTAGTTGTGGTTTGGATTGATATTACATTGGTTTGCTGTTTTGGTTTACTTGCATCAGTTACTTAAGGGGTGTTTGGATAAGTGAGGTTTGCTGATATAGGCTGTATTACAGAGGTTGTGTTTGGATTAGTTAAGTCACTTAGGTTGAATTTAGGCTTAGTTGAACTTAAAAACAGTAGGATATAACATTAAAAGTCAATTTACCTTTTCAGCTTGTGAGTTATAATCAATAAGAAAATTTCAAATTGAGTCTCATTTGCTTATTGGAAAATATCTTGTAAGTTGCTTCTTTAAGGTGCTATATCCCCTGATCCATCAGTTTTTAGTGTATATCTAGGTGGCTTTTAGGTAGGTAAATTGGATCTAGCTTCACTTCTATTGGTTTATTTGTAGACTCAGTTGGTTAGTAAGAGTTTTGCTCCCATTAGCTTTTACTTCTAAGCTTTTTGGGACTGGTTATTTAGCCTGCTTAGTTGTTCATTTTAGTTCCAGTATACCTATAGTTACTGTTTCCATTGAGCATTTGCTATTTTCTTCATCTGTTTGAGTATTGCTTATTCACTAAGTGCTTATTCCAATTGTTTGAGCCATTATCTGTGTTATTTAGTTATCAATTGGCCTAAGTTCTGTCCCATTAAGCTTCATTTAGTCAAAAACACAGTTGGTCAAAGTTTGTGTCAACTTGGTCAACTATTGCTTATAAATAACCTCTTTCTAAACTTCTTATCGGGTTATTTGGCCTAAATCTTTTATATTACAAATCTTGTACATTAATTTTTGCAATTTTCTATTTTCTAGCACATAGAACTGTGGGTCTTGTATATGATGCACTTCAGACCGCACGATGCCGATTGGGTTGCCGTTAGCCCATTCTTCAGCACCGTCATCTTGAATCGTGAAATGCCTTTGTATTATGCTGACGGGGTTACTTACGGTGTACCTTGGTTTGCGGAATCTGTTCAGAAGGTAACAATTCCTATTCCAGTCTATTTGGTGTATCATGCCAGATGCATAGGCCGCGTTCAGTTTGAATTCATTTGTGACTAGCTTAGATTAGGCCGAATTCACTGTGCGGTTCAGTAGGCTTTACTGTGTTCTATGATACGATTTGTTAGGATAGGATTTCATGTTATTTTAAATGTACATACTGTTGGAAAATGACTTTTACTTTTGTTTCATGTAATTGTAAGTTTATTTCCCAGTGAACGAAACAGAAGTTCATTGGGTTTTAGCAGAACTTGATATTCGTTCCGGTGTGATAACCTTATATGACAGCCTTGGTGGACCAGATAATCCAGATGAAGAGGCACGACGGTGGTGGGAGAACTGGATGAATGTTCTTGCTGAGCATCTCCCATTGTACCTGTATGAAAGTGAGGTCCTAAAGAGGAAGAACATTGACCACTCGACGTATTGTATAACCTTTAGGTGGGCGCAGAATCTGTCGATACAAGGTCCTACATACGGTGATTGTGGCGTGTGGGTTTGCATATTCCTATACAGGTTAACACATCACTTATCGCTGGCTGCAAGTGATCCCGTTGAGGTAGCTTTAGCGTATCGTGAGCAACTCACATCTTTCTATTGGAAGTACAAGATGATCGTGCCTAATCCTTATCTAAAGTAAATGTCAATGTTAGAGTTGAATTACAAAAACCAATCCTTTTATGTTTCCAGTGCTTTATGTCATTTACTTTGAAACCATGTGTGTAAGTTTATGTTATTAACTATTAAACATGAAAACTCAATGTCTTTGTATTCCATTTTCAGTATTTTATGTTATTGACTTTGAAACTATTTGTGTTTGAACTTCAATTTCATCAATTCGTTGTTATTGTCTATTCCTGGGTATTTATTTAGACATGTTTAACTTTAACATTGGTAATATACCAATACCAACCACATGCAGCAAAGAAGATGTTAGTAATTCATTACACCATTAGGTAGTCAAAATGAGTACATTAGAAATCAACCAAACATTAGTACATTAGAAAGCTTAAACATAACTTGAATACTTCTACCAAGACACTTATGACTAATTCAAAACAAAATACATAATAAAGAAGAACCATGAAAAATACAAAAGAACTTTCATTCTTTGTGCATTGCTTGCATTCTGCATTGAAGTTTCTTGAAGGTTATTTATCCTTCTCAACAACCCGGGTATGATAACAACGGATCGGGCGCACTTCGGCGGGTCGTACCAACGGCTAAAAACACAGTTAGGACATAGCCGAAAACGACGACCCGGATTACGATCTGTCCATGACGTGGTAATCGTTGTTGCAGCTCCGCAATGGTTGCAAGCATTATTCATGATGAACAAAGAAATTTAGCATGTATGTGTGATTTTTAAGTTGATGTAGTTGCCATACACTATGTACACTACACACTATTTATAGTACCCAAAAAGGTAAATAGTGTTCAAGGTAGGTGGTAACCAATGTGCGACTGTTAATAAGTGTGCTACCGTGCTACTAGAAAATGCAGACATTTTACAACCTTTTTAATTTCATGAACTCAAATGTAATACAAACAAACTAGTCGGTTTCATATTCAGAATCCGTTTCAAATACCTGATATGGATAACAACCAAATTCCAAAAAAAACTCATTTTCTTCATCTTGTTCTTTCTTTATATTTGCCAGCCATTCCCGTTCATTCGTTGCTTCTTCTGCTAAAATTGATGTTGCGGCTTCTTTGTCTAGTCGTGTTTGATGTTCTTCGTCCTCTACCTTTTTCCTAAAGCTTTCTTCCCATTCCCTTTGTATTTTATTATTTTCTTCGAAGGCTTGCCTTAACCGTTCCTCTTCTAATTTCCATAAAATGTCCTCTTGTAGAGTAAGTCCCCCAGGGTCATTACTAGTTGGCGTGTCATTGTTTGTCAATGAACTCATTGTTAATTTTGGATATTATTTTGTTTATAATTAGTAAAAAGAGTACATATATACATATATATACACGATTCCACTAGTGTGCGACTGTGCTAATAGTTTATAAGCATTAAATTGTTGTATGCATTAAATATTGGTTGTTGGTGAACTAATTGATTGACATGATTGACATAAGACATGACTTTAATGTTATATATTTCCTAGATTTGCACACCTATTACAAATTAACAATTGAATTGTGCAGCATGGAATGTGCGACTGTGCTACTTGAACTGACTTCCACTAGTGTGCGACTGTGCTACTTGTTTATAAGCATTAAATAGTTGTATGCATTAAATTTTGGTTGTTGGTGAACTAATTGACATGATTGACATAAGACATGACTTTAATACAATATATTTCCTAGATTTTGCACACATATTACAAATATACAATTGAAGTGTGCGACTGTGCTACTTGAACTGACTGTGGACATTTAATGAGGGTTAATGCATGTTAGGTTGAATGACGTGACTAGACTTCAATTTTGGCAGGTTTAAACTTAAATTGTAACATTATTACTCTATTGTTCGACTGTGCGACTTCACTGAATAGTGTGCGACTTATAAAAATTTATTCCTACATATATTGTTTTACATAATATAACGAAAAAACTAAAAAACACACTGATGGCTAGTACATCTTAGCCCAAGATTAGTTTTTTGCTAGTTATGTTAGAGGAAGAATTAACATATGGTGTGTCACTTTCTCAAAATACAACCTACCAAAACCTATTATCTAATGTGAAACGAAAACTCAACATCAGTCGTGAATTCGATGTTCGTCTAACGTATAATATTCGGAAAAAGTATGTCCACATAATTGATGATGATGACGTGGATTTTTTCTTTCACGAGATATGCAAGAATCAGTATGTTTTGCAATCTTTGTTTGTCACAAAGACTCTCAAACCACCAAAGGTAACTCCTTTGACAACGCCGTTAGATTTTGATCTAAATTTCTCTCCTGAAGTTTACCATGCTGTTGGCAATGATGTTGAAAACACACCCAAAAAAGCAAAAAAAGAATATTTTCCAAATAACATTCACCATATTCCGAATGACTATTCCGAGCCAAAATGGAAACGTAATACTTTTACATATATGCCGACACCACCTGACCCACCTAAACTTCAAGTCAAACCACCCAAAACCATCACTGACAACAACTCATTTGGTTTAATTCCCGGGAGAAAATTTTATTCTAAAGAAGAGTGCATGCATGAAATAGGTGAACAATCACTAGTACATGGATTTGAATATAAGCCTAGAAAATCAGATAAGTATAGGTATGATGTGAAGTGTGTACATGAAGGATGTGATTGGGTAATAATTACGTCTAAAGTTGATGGCAGTTCCGAATGGGAAATACGAACGGTTAGAGAGAATCACACATGTTCAAGAACGAAATTAATTCCAAATCATCGTAATGCAACATCAAAATTGTTGGGGCATTTGCTTGTACCGAAAATACGTGATAGTAATCAGGTGTACAAGGCAAAGGACATTGTGCAAGACATGAAAGTTGATTACAATTGCGATATTACTTACAAGAAGGCTTGGAGAGGAAGAAATATAGCGTTCGAGACTCTGAATGGCTGCCCGAAAAATTCTTTTGCACAATTACCATATTTTTGTCACAATTTACATTTGACAAACGAGGGGTGGGCAACAAATCTTCTGACTGACGCTGAAGACCGATTTGAAATGTTTTTTATGGGCATTGGTGTTTTGGTAATCACATTTTGTTGACACGTACATTTAATTTGATATCTTATATACATATACATAGTAAACTATAATTTTCTATACAGATACAAAGTTTGTTTCAAGAGCATATCCGCCCATTGATTATCATAGACGCAACTCATCTTAAAGGTCGTTATCTTGGAACAAATTTGCTGGCTGTTGGAATGGATGGGAATAACCAAATTATCCCTCTTGCAACTGGGGTGTCCCAAGGTGAGACAGGTAGGTCGTGGACTTGGTTTTTGGAAAATTTGCGCGAATGCATTGGTGACGTCCCGGGTTTGGCAATAATTTCAGATAGACACCCGGCCATACAGTTAGCATGTCGTACTGTTTTCCCAAACGCATTTCATGGTTGTTGCTGTAGGCATTTGATGATGAATTGCAACTTAAAAGGGAAAAAAGTTAGGAAGCTGTATTGGAAGTTATGTAAAGTGTACACGACTCAAGAGTTTCATAGAGAGTTGAACAATCTAGCCGGTTTTAGGATTGAAGCTTACAACAAGCTAATCGAAGCGGGTGTTAGCAACTGGTCTAGGGCATATTGTCCTGGAAATTGATATAATTACATGACTACCAATAGTGCTGGGTCAATAAATGCCCTCACGAGACAAGTTCGAAGAGTCCTAATTACGATGCTAATGGAATGGTATCGAGCGCTTATACAAAACTGGTATTTCGAACGACGTCAACTTTATGAAGGTTAATTTTTTATATATATTTTATTATAAATTAAGCACATATTTTAATTAGTGAATTTTATTATTTTACTATTGTTTTTTTTTTTTGGTAGATGCTGTGCAAGGGGAACTGAGTGACTGGGCTGCTGCAAAAGTTCAGGACAGGATGTTGAAGAGTGCGAGCTGGGTTGTCAATGGCATTGAGCATGGAGAAGTATACCAAGTTTATGATCGAGTAAGGACTCACGTAGTCCGGATAACGGAACGTAGTTGCAGTTGTCGGAAATGGCAACTTTCAGGTTTGCCATGTGGCCATGCTATAGCCGCGGGTAGGGTACTTGGTTTAACTGATTCTAGTCAATTGGCAAAAAACTGGTTTATGAAAACAACTTTAAAGGCTACATACGAACCTTTGATATTTCCGACTGGTGACGTTTCTACATGGGAAACACCAGACAATATTCAGGTAGTAGAACCTCCAATTATGGATAAGAGACCAGCCGGAAGACCAAAAAACAAAGACAGAATCAGGTCCCGAGGAGAGGAGCCAAGGCAAATTTCGTGTGGGAGGTGTGGTGTAGTTGGCCACAACCGAGCTACGTGCAAACAACCGTTGATGCGAAAAAGGTAATTTTTTATTTATTTATAGTAATTTATTGCTAAAATACAAATAAGTAATGTGCTTAATCAAATGTTACTTGTGCGGAAGAGGGGTGGCAAGTCATCAAGCGAAGGTACACAAAGAAGTAGTCGGAGCTCACAAACTCAAAATGGAAGGTCCCAAAATCGACGTGTTAGCTCACAGGGGTCACAACGATCAATGCCGTTTGACAATGACCCGGTTAATTTGGCAGACCCTTAGGTTAAGAATGGTCAAAAATAATGTCGAAGTTATATTATGTTGTTGGTTTTAACATAATATGTTATGAAAGAACAGTTCCATCTTAATGTTTTCATAATACAATGTTTCTGTTTTCCTGTATAAACTGTGAACAACTTAAATAATAGGGAAAGTAACCACATCATACATTAAGTAACAAAATGATTGGAGTAAACCAATCTTTAGTCATGGTTACATTAGATACCAACACATAACGCTTAAAGTACCATCGTCACTAAAACACAAACACATATAAAGGGAACTTTAACAACAGTGTCATGGCATTACAACTTAGTGGACACATTCAATTTCGGAGATCTTGGGCTTGAAGTAGAAACGAATCAACGCCTCTCTGTATGCCAGTGCTGTTTGAAGAGAGTCATCCATAACCAGCGGGATCCCGTAAGCCAACCTGTATAGTAATAACCAACTAGTTACATTTGACATTATAGAAAAGTCATACCAATAAGTGTGATATATGGTAGAAAAAGATGTTAATTACCTGTATAGGAAAATGCATAGAAAGATGCCACAGTCACCGAAAACACCACCCTGCTTGGGGATGTGAGTTACGTGGCGAAAATTTATACGGTAGCTAGTTGGGTCGATTCCTTTCTTTGCAAATACACCTGTCTCCTTAAGTATAAAAGGAAGCTTTTCCCTTAGACACCTCCTCATCTTGAAATACCACTCACGATATTCAACTTCATATGTTTCACCGCTGTCATAAAATACCACCTCCCCGGTTTGTATGTAAAACACAGCAAGTGGCCAATGGGTGAAAGGTTCATTTATAGGGATGAACACCTGAATATTTTATTAACAAAAATGAGTATAACAAGTAGTATACTGATTTAAATGTTTAAAGGTTCAAACCATACACGTACCCGCTCAACATCAGACCATGCACAGTCGTATACTTCATTAGTCGCATAAAACAGTGGCATCGAACCTTGAAGGAGAATTGTCAAGAAGTAACAACTAACCATGCACCAATCGGCATTATTAGGTCTAAAGTGCCACATATACATGACCCAAATATCAATGTGCTGCATGTCGTTATAAAAAAATGTCAAACAATATGTATCAGGTTATGTTATCTAACAGGTTTATTGATGAGTAGTGTGTGACGTATGGAACTTGGGTGAAAAACCTGAGTGTTCAGGTTATGCTTATGATAACAGGTCAAAAGGTAGGTCAATTAAGCTATGGTCAAATGAGCAGAGAACCAAAATAAGCAATCTCCCAATAAGCTGAGGTGGAAGGCTTCCTAAAAAGCTAAGGGATAGGGTGTGAGGTCCACAGGTGAACACAAGGGAGACCTTGGAAAATTGGTCAAATCCTGGTGCACAGGGCATGCACTTGCCTTGAAGTGATAATTAAAGTGATAATGCTATTTGACAGTGAAAATTAAATATTATGCAACTACGAATTTCAATAAACAAGCCACCAATTTTAAGCAAGTTTTAATACCAACTAAGCACAATCAAGCACAATCAGGTTATGTTATCTATCAAGAATGGGAAATTTAAAATGCGAGTTTACCTCGTCACGTAACCAACCAGATCGTTTCTCGTCAACACAAGCTAGACTTTCCCAGAAAAGACGATCGACAACAATATCACTACACCAAGGAAACTTGCAACGAGGCAACCAAGAATTATCTAAAAAGTCCTGAAATTCACGATCAAGTATTACATTGTCGATACTATTGTGAGTCCTTTTGAGTTCCTGCAAATATCAAGAATAATATCTACATTAAGTTATCATAGTATATTGTGGAAATGAATAAAACATAATAGACTAACATAATGTATAAGGCGTTAGGTGGTACCTCTGTCCAAGGTTTGACATCTCTACACAGTTCACGCATAAAAGGATCACGAATAGTCTTTTGACTTTTAAGTGTTTCCAAAGTAGGAATAACATGTTTCGGAAGCTCTCCCGTGAAAGGCGGCCTCAAAACAAATTTGTACTCCCTCTTCTTTGGTCCAGGACGATTTAAACAAAGTTTCATGTGAGGCAGTTTCATGACCCCATCATCAACAAATCTTTTAGCCTCTTCCTGTCTAAGTCGTACAGTTTCATCTCTAACCGAAGCCAACCTACGTAACTCAGCCTCATGCTTATCAACTTTCTCACAATCATCCAAAATTACCCATTCATCCTTCAACAATTCACAAGATAAAACATAATACAACTTATAAATGACCACACGATGCTAAAGTATACAATGCACTAAATTATTGCTGCGAATGTAAAAACAAACCTGTTCAACATCTCCGTCAGATAGCTCCTCAACTTTTACATCCTGAAACATTTAACATGTGTTTTAACTTATAAGAAAAACCGTTATGTCGCAAATATAGTTTTTTACAAGTTCAGGGTGTACAAACCTGTAAACCGGTGCCAAATGCTTTCTGCCATGCCTCATGATGGTCACGCACATCATATTTCTGTGTTTGTTGAATCGGCCCATCAAACAACTCCATAAAGTCGTCATTTAAGTTTGTGCAATACTCGTTAGCAAGATCAGTCTCAATGTTACTTCCAAATTCCAGTCTACCCTATAACATATGCAAGTACAGGATAAGGAACACAAAGTAAGCGCAAATTTTTTTTTACCAACAACGAAATCAGAAGTAAAAAAAATGGGAAGTTACTTTTTTGCTGTCCTGCGCAAAATAAAGCTCGACCTTGTTCAAGTCATGAACTGTATCTCCAGCCCTTCTTTTCCGAGTCATAATCTACAAAAGAAAGAATTTGGACATAAATAATTTTTTAATATAAACAACCTGAATGTTAACATAATGTTATATTACAAATTATACATGAATAACATATTCAAGTTTGTGGACACGTCCTTTCAGACTCTGAACCTCAGCCGGTAGCTTCAGCAAACTTCCGCACATTTCTTGTATAATCTCAACACGTTCCATGATAGAAACAGTACGCAGATTCGTACGGTTTTCCATAGCTTCCTCAGCATCTTCAGCTACCATTTTTTTCCGTGCTTCACTTCTTTTACGAAAAAACTCCTCAACAAGCCCAACTTCAGCAACAGGCGGTGGTCTAGGCACATACCAATTAAAAAACTTAACACTACGCCTAAACGATTCAGACGCTCCCTCGGTCCTTGATGGATACAATTCACAGTTACTTTTTTCACCCTAACAAACCAATAAAAGCGTAAATGAGGGCGATGCACAAACAGAAGCTTAATATGTTTGACGTCAATACTTCATTGAATACTAAAAACCGTAACACGTCGTTGACAATTATCGAATAAAAATACCAGAATATTACGTATACAACATACCTTTGGAAAAAGGTCCCCCAAATTCACATTTGCTTGAAAAGGAACCTTCTTAGTCCATGCTACAGCTCTAGGTAAAATATCAGGCGCCTTTATCCACCACCGGCCACTCTGGACAGATGCTTCTAAAATCCAAATCTGAAATAATAGCAAATTTATGTAGTTGTAAGTTGTTACTTGTGCAAAATAATGTAAGTACGAAAATGGTACGGGAAATTACTAACCTTGAATGGCAAAATAAACCCTCCCAATGAATAAGAAGGTTGAAACTTACGGTTCATATTAACTGCCTTATGAAACGCATCCCTTTTAAATGAGTTGACATTCAAAATCACATCATACAACATACGCCAAATGTGTTCCCCCCAAGGAAAATCGTTCCATGTTTCTAAACTATCAACCATTCTAATTAAAGGATCAGCCACTACATATATCAATTCACGACCCATAAAAATCACCTCCAAGGCTAACAACAGGCACGCACGAATTGCGTCTTCATCAGATATTTTGGAAAAAGCCTCGTCATCCTCAATTAACGCAAGTAGATCAATGTTTTTTAAATGCTCACCAATCTTGTCCGGAAAAACATGATCACGGAAATTCAAAGGACCTGTCCTAAACCCACGTAAAGTAGGAGTTCCAAATTTGAAACCAGTAATGAGCTGGAACTCGCGACGGCCAAAATGCAAAAGATGTCCGTTGACATGATAAACAATTGAGAGATCATAGTGCTTATCATCGGAATTCAGTTGATTTTCCAACATGTGATGAACAATCATCTCGTCGTTGTCAACATAAGTTATATCTAAACATGGTCCAAAACATGTTGACCTGAATAAAGTACGCCTCTCTTCATCTAACCTTGCCTTGATTAACGGAAAGTATCGAACTTTGCTTCTGACATGGACCTACATTAATAAACAAACACAGCCGGTAAGTGAAAGAAAAACAAAATGCTGACAAAGAAAAACGATATACAAATTGCCATAAACCACAATTTCTGTTAGTATCCCTAAATTAATTACACTGAAAGAAATGTCAACAAATGAAAGTAACCATTCACCAATAAAAAATCGTGCAGGCTGCGCGGACCAAAGATATACATAAACACAACCGTGATGGGAATTCACTAATATAGGGAATCAAGAATGGGTCAGTAAGGACACTAAAATCTATAAGCTATACTAAGGCATAAAAAGGGATATTAAAATGTATAACAAGATACTAAAATGGGTGGGTCCTAAATAAGCTAGTTGGACAGAGATAAGCTATTCAGTAAACCTAAGAAGCACTAACAATATGAAAACTAACCTAAGGCTGCAACTTAGAACAACTACAAAGCAGCTCTAAACAACAATCCACAATCTGAAAATCAAGCATAAGTACTAACAATGCAACTTAGAACAACCATATAGAAGCAAAGACAACTTTGAACAACAACACGCAACATCTAAACACCATTCCACAAGCTCAAAATGAAGCAGAAGCAAGGATCAAATAACCTCATTCCTTACTGAGTTATAACAATTTCATAATCTTTTTCCTTTGTATTGGCATCAAATAACCTTTTTCCTCTACTGAGTTATGACCAAAATTCAGAAGGTAAACCATACATTAGACAACACAATTTATTTGCTAAACAAAGAACAACTTACATTAGTGTTTCATATACATCACAATCTCCATTATCGCAACATATCACAATTAGACAACACAATAGTGTTTCATTTATTTGCTAAACAAAGAACAACATTATTAGACAACACAATTTATCGCAACGTATCACAAAAACCAACAATATATAGATAATACTGAATTTCCATTAAAAACTAATATTTACATAAAAACTTAACGCGTACATTGGAAAACCGCATTAAGTAACCATACATAAACGCCAAAGTAAAACCAACATCCCCAAAAGTAGCCTAGACCTAACTACCAAACATTCATACCCTAGACATACCCACCAACACCTAAAGACGCAACACACTGCCAATAAACTCCCTGAGTAGATCGGCATTGTATCGGGCCTCATCTGCTGCACGTGTGTACAAGAGTATTCTTGACACATCCTGATAGCGAGCAAGCCTGAGCATACGACGGCCATGGGCAGCCACAGTCGAGCCAAATACCTGGCCGAGCTCAAACAAGTACAGATCTATCTCTGTTATTCTATGCCGGGCCTCCTCCACATAGGCTCGCAGCTCTTCCTCCTCGGCGAGGTTGGCTGCACGGAGCCTCTCAAAGTAGACAAATAATTGTCGAGCCCTGCTTAAGGACCGAGCTTCTACTGCTAGGCGGTCATGAAATGGGAAATTTGTCGAAGGCATTATCAGATTTAGTTAGACAGATACTATGATCGGAAAGGTAGTAGGTGATGGTCGGAAAAGTAGTGATAACATTGTGTTAGGTTGTTTCACTATTTATAATGGGAAATCAAGGTATCTTAATACTTAAGAGGATTAATACATCTAGAACATAAATGCCTATCAAATCATAGAAATAATCAACAAAAACAAGCACATATTCACATATAAACAGTAAAATTACCTTATTATCAATCATTATTATTAGTCTTAATTATGAATTACAAATGAACAGTTACTGAAAATGGGAGCATCACACACACACTACTTGTTCAGGAAGAAGAAGTGCAACAGAGTGTGGAAAAATAAAAAAAAAAAAATTATTAAAAAAATTAAACAAGTGGGCTTGCGTTTCTTCCCCATGCAATCTAAGAAAGATTGCGTGCCGCCAGTCGCACACTAGTACAAGTAGCACAGCCGTCAGTCGCACACCATATTCGAATAAAACAAAATACAAGTGGGGTCAGTAAATAGTTGATATGATAGTGGGGTAATGCCACGTGTCGCACAATGTATGGAGTCGCACAGTAGCACACGTCGCACATGACCAAAATTGAAACTTGTATGAAAATTGACTCAATTGTGATGTAAAATTCGATTTTAGGCTTACAATTATAAAACACATTGTTAAACAACTCTGAATTGAACAAATTGGATCTGCTTGTGTTGGCAGCTTTTCAGTTATAATGTCTTAGAGAATTTAGTGGTGATTGTGGTTTACGATTTTTTAGTAACACTGATTCAATTGCTTATATTGGTGATTCGTGGGTAATCTCATGTTTTTTCATACCGACAGGGAGGAACTTGTGTCCGCATATTGCGCATTGCATTTCATATCTAACATACGGAGTAAAAAAACCCATGAGAGATATAGTTTAATAAACAAATAATAATTAGATAATTTTAGAAAAGCAAAAAGAAAGAAACAAGATCTAAAAAACCCGAATAGTCAATGTTTCTTAAATTGAAATTAAAGAATTGGCTTAGTATTTTCCTAAATGGTTATTGTCAAAAAACTTATCTTCTTGTTTAGGAAGATAAAGATCGCGAAAAAAAAAAAAAAAAAAAAAAAAAAAAGCGTTAACCTTTTTATAAGAATAATTTATCTATACTACTTATAAAGCAAAAATGGTCAAAGTGAAATGTGAAAAACTGAACTTTCGGTCAATCTCGAAATTGCTCCTGTGTTAATTAGGAAATTATGAAATGTAATTAATACTCTTATTAAAACACACTATTAGTTAAAAGTACAATGATTTATTCACATTGTACAACCAATTAAAAACATATCTACCAAATTAAATACAACCAATTAAAACAATTAATACAAATCACAAACCGGGTTGACCCGGGACGCTTCAAACCCGGCGGGTTGAACCGGTTTAATTTGACCCATTTTCGATCCAACCTAGCAAGTTGACCCGGTTTAAATCGACCAATTTTTTGACCGGAATGGTTCAACCGGTTGAACCACCCGATCGAACCGGATTTCAAAACATTATGTTTAATTCTCAAATCTTCAAATTTTTATTATTTTTCATTTATAACATATAAACTTTTTTTATCAATAAACTATATGTCGCTATAAAATCTCGTTGCTATACACGGGTACTCGTCTAGTATACTTAAAAGTGAAAACCAAAAGTGATCTCATATGAATTTCATAATTTATAAGAATAATTTATATACTTAAATTAAAAGTGAAAACCAAAAGTGATCTCATATGAATTTCATAATTTAGAGTGGTTGTTGAAAAGGATTTATAAAGTTACAACGAAAGAGTCAAAACTTCATATTAAAAAAAATTCAATACCTTTTTTTTAGACAAAGGTTGTGTCCAATATTTTAAAATAGTAGAAAAAATATTTGTCCAGTATTCTAAAATTATGTAAAAATAGAAAGAAAATTATTTCGGTAATTAATATAAAAAAAAATAGGTATTTGCGCCCGCCGCGTTGCGGCGGGTACTTTTGACATGTGTTTTTTGGTAATATAGTTTTCTGCGCGGCGGGTAATTTTGGCATACTTGTTTGATTTATCTTTGAAAGAAACGAAACATTATCCAAGAAACGTTAAAAGAAAAAATAAGACGAAAAATTAATCGAGACGGGCTGTTGATATAAATAATTGACTAAAAACGTTATTCATATCTTTCGATATCTCTATGTTTTGATAATCACAAAACGAAAACTCATCAAACCAAAGATCATGACGTAAACAAGTATTTAGTAGTAAACACTCACTTTCACCATCTAATCACTTAAGGTATGAATAAACAAAGTGTCTAATGCATTATAAGATCAAAGGAACATTTTTGTTAATCACTAGATTTTTATAAAATGTCTTATACCTTTTATAAAACATTTTTGGAATTAAAAGAATATGTTTAATTCATTACATATTTATGAATTCAAATTTTCAACCAAAAATGGCAAATCTAATCCAGAAAAATTTTTCTCATAAAAGGACAAGAAAATCCAACATTCAGGAGGGCGGCCCCCTTAATTATACTAGGCGGGCCCCTTAATCATTAAGGGGACCGCCCCCTAATTAAGGTGACCGGCACGCTCCAGAACAGTATTTTCTGGCCCTTTAAATACTGGATCATTCCACATATTTTTCTCACATTTTTGCACTAAAAACTTTCTGATTCAAACCTCCATTCATATCCTCTAAAATCCTTTGATCCTACATATACATTAATCTTTGTTTCAAAGTGATTCAAGCCTCAACACTCAAGTGCAAAGAGAAGAATACTTCTATTAGAAGTATTACAACTTAGTATCATCTTGCTATCTAAGTTGTTTGTTTATTTATCTTGTAAATCATTCATATTTTGGTGAATAAGGTGTATGTATTAGTTAGCTAGATTTAGATATAAAATCTAGAATTGTTGTAATTGTGAAGTGGAACTTGAAGTGAAGAAGTAATATTGCATAGTGGTGGTGATAAGAGATATTAGTAATAGTGGTTAGTAGTGAAGAAATTGAAGCTTCTTAGTTGAGAAGACATTGAAGACTAGAAGGTGTGAAGACATTGAAGCTTTTTAGTTGAAGTATCATTATAGTGGTTTATTGAAAAAAAACTTTCAAGTAAAGAGATTGATGCATTGAAGTTGTGAAGACGTTAGAGCCTTTAAGTTGTGAAGTTGCTAATCCTTGAAGTAGTAAAGAAGTTGTGAAGGCGTGAAGATACTTGTGGTGTGAAGAAGTGTAGAAGAAGTGAAAGGGTGTGAAGAAGGTGTGGTGTGATAATAGTTGTGAGATTGGTTCTAGCTACGATTAGAACTCGACATTTTGCTTAGTGTCGTTAATAGGTGTAAGCTTTGGTGTGTACGGTTTTCTCCGCCATAAGGGAGGTTATTGACTTAGTGAAGAAAACTCTCGAGTTCGGTGCTCGAGGAGTGGATTAGGGCAAGGAAGGTGTCCTTGTAGCCGAACCACTATAAATCCTTTGTCTCTTGGTTTGATTCTTCCATCTCTCACTCTTTACTTACTTACTTATTAGCTTTTGGTATATAGTTATAATTGTGTGTGTTGTGCATATATTGATTTCACATAAAGATCAAACTTGATTCAATTCACAACAATAATTTTATATAAGTAAACTATAAGGATATATATATATATATATATATATATATATATATATATATTAAAACATATATACATATACTAATATAAACATATATTTAAGTGAGATATATGAAATTATAATTTCTATTCAACATTCTATATAAATAGTGTTTATATGATAAGTGTGAATATATTAGTATCTACATTTTAGCTTCAAAGGTTTTTGTAATTTGCATCTACTCTTTAAAAGCAAACTTTTATAAAACGAAAAAGACGTAAAACTATTCAACCCCCCTTCTAGTTTTCCACACGGGCCTTCGTTGATGGACTAAAAAGGAGCCCAAAAATTTTATTATTAAAATATTGGCGGCCCATTTGCAGCTACTTTAATATATATATAAATTGTCATACGGTGGTTGACTTTTTCTCTCAAGCTTCTCCATGGCGATTCCAGGTAAGTAACGTCACCACCATAACCATAACCATATTTACTCTTTTTTAGGTAACAACACCACCATAACCTTAACCAAATCCAAACTCAGTTTCACCAAATTAACCCAAATTAAAAATCTTGATATTTAGGTCAAATTTTGAAAATAATGGATTGAATTATTTGATTAACCCACCTATTATACATTAAACTTCAATTCCTTCAAAACCCATCTTCAGTATCATCAATCCATCATTTCCCCTAATTTATAACCATCTCATAGAGGTGTCAGTGGTGGTATGGCTGCAACACCATCACCACCACCACTGCAGCCTAACCACAATCTTTCATCGTTAAACCCACATGGTGCGGGGGAGGAGGATCTTGATTCGTTATTGAAGAGGCTCGCTGCTAAGATAAGTGGGAATACAATCAAGAATATGGAAGCAGTAGATGGTAAGAATTTAAACGCTGGGAAGAAGGTTATGTTTGAATCTGCTAATGCAACTCAAGATGAGACTAGTGGTAAGACTAATGATGAACCTAAAAGGGACTCTACTACGAAGCCGGTTTCGTATGTGGGTGCACTTAACACTGAAAGTAAGACGAAGAATGTAAACTTTCGCAAGTTAAACACTCAAGAGTCAGTTGTTGATGCTGATTTGAAGATACCGAAAGCAACTGTGGCACAGTTAAAAGATCAGGATTTTTCTTCGGGTCCTAACAACGATTCGACTGAAATCTTTGGCTCTATGCAAGGTACGACGAAGAGGAGTGGTTCATTTGCTTCTGTTATTCAAACCACAAATAATAAAAAGGTCGTTAAAATAAAAGAGCTTAGGAATGAGGCAGTTGTTGAGGGGGCTGCAGTTGCTATTCCGTTTGACGCGGTTGAAGAGGTTAAGTCAAGATTTTCTAATACGTTGTTTGGTTTCTTCATTGGAAAACGGCTTGCATTTCCACTCATTGATAATTATGTGAAGAGCACGTGGGCCAAATATGGGTTGAAGTGTACTCAACTCCATGATGATTTCTTCTTGTTTCAGTTTGACAGTAAGGAGGGGATGGAGCGAGTGTTGGAGGACGGACCATGGTTGATTCGTACGGTTCCTCTAATTTTGAATGTATGGTCTCGTAATATGGACTTGAAGAAAGCGGAGGTTACAAAAGTTCCGGTTTGGGTTAAACTTCATCACGTCCCAATTGTCGCATATTCTGAGATTGGTTTGAGCTTGATTACTACACAAATTGGTAAGCCTATTACCTTGGACTCTTATACTAGTACCATGTGCTTGAACTCATGGGGTAAAAGCACGTACACGAGAGCTTTGATAGAAGTATCTGCTGATAAAGAGTTAGTGGAGTCTTTGGTAATTGCTATTCCGGTTGATCGAGATGGTAAGCATACTTTTGCTTCTATTGATATAGAGTATAAATGGAAGCCTCCCCGTTGTTCAAAGTGCTTAATATTTGATCATCACTCGGACAAATGTCCGAAATTGCCCAAAACAGCCCTGACTGAAATAAGGGATGAGGAGGGTTTTGTAGAAGTGAAAAAGAAGAATAACAAGAATAAGAATCGGCACAAAAAAGTTATAGGTATTCGTCTCACTAAACCACAGCCACAATTGCAATATCGATGTGTGGATAAAGGCGAGACATCTCAATCGGTTCTTAAGGAGAAGCAACCGAAGCCCATGCAGGTTACTGAGCTTGTTGTCAAGAATTCTTTTAAGGCCTTGGAAAATAATGAGGATGATGGATTCTCTCAATTTGACTCTCCACAGAATGAGGAATTGTTAAATGCTAGTGATGAAGAGGTGGATGAAGAATTTCAGGTTGACCGAGATGGCAATGTTACTTCGAATATTCCGGGGGAAAGCACTCCCGTTAACGAGGTTTCAAATGATTAGTGTCGCTTCTTGGAATATTCGGGGTATGAATCTCTCCCCCAAACAAAGTGAGGTTCGTCATATCATTAATAGTAATAATTTGTCTATGTGTGCTATCTTGGAGTCTCATATTGCTAGTTCTCGTTTGGATGGAACGTGTAAGAAGGTGTTTAAGCATTGGAATTGGGCGTCTAATAGTTCCTGTTGTCATAAAGGTACTCAAATTATTATGGGCTGGAATGCCGATGTTGTAGACGTGAGTATTATTGCTATTAATGATCAAGTTATGCATACTCAAGTTTGGATCAAGGCGGATAGGAAGGAGTTTTTTTATCTTTCATCTATGCTCATAATCGTTATATTCAAAGGCGTGATTTATGGTATAGCTTGTGTATGCATAAATGTTTTGTTAATGATAGGCCATGGTGTATTGTGGGTGATTTCAATGCGGCGCTCCACTTGGAGGACACTTTGGCTGGTTCATCTGGTATGGACATTTCTATCAGAGAGTTTCGGGAATGTGTTGATGAGGTGGAGCTTATGGATGTTCCTAGATCTGGTCTTCAATATACGTGGAACCAGAAGCCCCAAGGAATTGACGGTATTATTAAAAAGCTTGATCGTGTAATGGCTAATGTTTCTTTTAGCAATGGGTTTGTAGGTACTTATGCGGTTTTCCAACCGTATGGTATTTCGGATCACTCTCCAGCGGTTTTGCGGATTCCTTTATCTAATAAATTAGTTCCCAAACCTTTTAAATTTTTTAATGTGGTTACCACATTCCCGAGATTCAAAGAGGTGGTTAAGTAGGTTTGGGATTTTGAGTTTAGAGGGTTTCATATGTTCAAAGTCGTGAAGAAACTAAAACGTTTAAAGAAGCCAATTCGGAAACTTTTGTATGACTAAGTTAATTTGCATAATAATGTGAGTAGCCTTCGTGTGGAATTGGAGAGGGTTCAAGCTGATTTGGATACGGATCCTTTTAATACAACGCTTCGGGAAGAAGAGGCTGTGTATGTTCGTGCTTTTATAGACGCCTTGGTCACGGAAGAGTTGTTTCTTAAGCAAAAAGTGAAGTCGAATGGTTGAAAGCCGGTGATTGTAATTCTGCTTATTTCATAATTCGGTTAAAAGCCGGACTTGTCGAAATAGAATTGATGTGGTTACTTCGGCGAATGGTGATGTTATCTCGGGAGATGGTGTGGCTGCCACTTTTGTGTCCCATTACGAGGCGTTCTTAGGCCAACCTGGTATTACTCATCCTTTTGATTCTAATAATTTGTTTATGACGAAATTGGATGCGGATAAGGCTTTGGATATGATTAAACAGGTGACTCCTCAAGAAATCAAGGAGAGTATGTTTTCTATGGGAAATGATAAATCCCCGGGGCCGGACGGTTATACAGCATGTTTTTTCAAAGAATGTTGGGATATTGTGGAAAAAGATGTTACTTGTGCTATCCAAGAATTTTTTATTAATGGTAACTTGTTAAAGGAGCTTAACTATACAGTTATAGCTCTTCTCCCAAAAGTAAAGTCTTCGGTTCGAATTAATGATTATCGTCCTATATCATGTTGTAATCTGTTATTTAAATGCATTACTAAAATCATTTCTAACCGAATTAAGGGAAGTTTAAATGAGCCGATTAGTCCTAACCAATCGGCGTTTGTTCCGGGTAGAAGGATTTCTGACAACATCCTTCTTACTCAAGAGTTGATGCATAATTATCACTTGGATCGTGGGTCTCCTAGATGTGCATTTAAAGTGGGCATTCAAAAAGCTTACGATACGGTGGATTGGAATTTTTTGAAAGAGTTGTTATTAGCTTTTGGTTTTCATGATAAGATGGTAGCTTGGATTATGGAGTGTGTTTCTACTACGTCTTTTTCCCTTAGTATTAATGGTTCTCTTCATGGATACTTTAAGGGTAAAAGAGGTCTCCGGCAAGGTGATCCAATGTCTCCTTATCTTTTTACGTTAATCATGGAGGTGTTTTCGCTTATGTTGAAAAGGAAGGTGCGTGAATCTGAATGCTTTGTTTATCATCGTCATTGTGCGGAATTGGAGATTCTAAATCTGTGTTTTGCGGACGATTTATTAATTTTTGCTCATGGTGATCCTAATTCGGTGATGGTTATTAGAGATGCTATGGAGGATTTCAAAGGGGCATCGGGGTTAATTCCGAGTCTTCCAAAGAGTACGGTATACTTCTGTAATGTTCTTAATCATGTTAAGCTATCGATCTTGCAGATTCTTCCGTTTGAAGAGGGGAGCCTCCCGGTTAAACATTTAGGGGTTCCCCTGGTTTCGTCTAGATTGGTTTTCCGTGATTGCAAGGAGCTTATGGATCGAATTCAAAGCCGCATAAATGATTGGAAGTCAAAGTTCTTGTCGGCTGCTGGTAGATTGCAGCTAGTTCGTTCAGTTCTTAGTTCTATGAACGTTTATTCGGCTTCGTTTTTTATGCTTCCTAGCCGTATTATTTCGGATATTGAACATCTTATGCGGAATTTTTTGTGGAATCATGGGGATTCTATCAAAGATAAAGCTAAGGTGTCATGGGAGGTGGTCTGCCTTCCGAAGGCGGAAGGGGGTCTTGGTGTTCGCCGTCTTGATACATTTTATAAAGCCCTTATGTTTCCGCATATATGGAATCTTTTATCAAGGAAGGAGACGTTGTGGGTCAAGTGGATCCATGAGTATAAATTAAGAGGGAGGCATTTTTTCGACATACCGTGTCGTGGCTGTATGACGTGGGGATGGAGGAAAATTCTCCAACTTAGACCGCTAATTCGGAAGTTTATTCGCTATCGTATTGAAAATGGTACGAGATGTTCTTTATGGTTTGATACATGGTCTCCTACTCAACCTCTTGCGGATGTTATTTCATACAGGGACATGCATAGAGCCGGGTTTCAATTATATTCGAAGGTTATTGATGCGGTTCATAATGGGGCTTGGTCATGGCCTACGGAGTGGGTGACTACATACCCTATTTTAAATTCTTTGGCTGTTCCTCAGTTTTCAAATAATGATGATACATTGGAATGGTATAATAGAGAAGGTATTGCAAAGGTCTTTTCTGTTAAGGAAGTGTGGGAAGGCATCCGTCCGCGAGATGTTGAGGTGAGCTGGTATAACGTGGTTTGGTTTCCTAGTTGTATTCCTCGGCATACGTTTCACATGTGGCTTGTGGCAAAAAGGAGACTTAAAACTCAAGACATGTTGCGCCCTTGGGATTTGAATGTTCATACCAAGAATGCGAATTGTCCTCTTTGTGATGTTCAACCGGACTCTCATGAACACTTGTTCTTTGAGTGTGTATTCGCGAGGCAGGTGTGGGATTCTATGAAAGGCTTGGCTGGTCTTCCGAATGTGAATGGCTCTATTACGGCTATTATGGATGTTTTAATCCCTATAGCTAGGGGTGTTAACGATCCGAGCCGAGTCGAATTTTGGCCTAAACGAGCTAGGCTTGTTTATTAACTACTCGGTTCGAGCTCGGCTCGAGCTCGAATAAAATTTTATAAATTGGCTCGAGCTCGAGCTCGAATATTTTTTTATTGTTCGAGCTCGAGCTCGAAGCTCGTTTAAATTTTTTTACTTAAGATGCTCATACAGAAGATCGAACTTGATATGCTCGTTTATTAACTCAAGCTCGAGCTCGAAAGCTCGTTTACAATTATAAAAGTTGTTCTAATGCTTAAACTAACTTATAATAAATACTAGTTTGCATTTGAAGCAAAAGAGTGTATAACAATTATACTTCTATTTTTTATACTTTCAAGTATATGTGGTTTTTTATAAAAGGGAAGTGGGTCTTTGTTTTATAGTGTCCATCTTTCTTCACTTTTTTATTATTTTCAATGTGGGATACTTTTCATCTTTTTTCTTTGATAAGACAATATACAATTACTACACAAAATTTCAAAACATCAATTTTGTATCGTTATATTTTCTATTATAATTATAATTCTTAATTAAAAATATGATATTTTTTTCATTAACTTATGCAAACAAATTCTACAAGAATATTACCAACAACAATCTTCTATGTTTCATCATCATATTGATCGAAGATGATAACGTTGTTTATGTTCTATTGTCTAAGAACCATGGATAACGTTGTTTATGTTCTATCGTTTAAGAACCATGGACCAATTGTTTTTAGCAACCTCACAATGAGTTTATGCTTATGCATATATCATATATGTGTCTTTATATATAAATATTGGTCGCACTTATGTATTTCATATGTGTGTCCAACACATATTTGGCTTTCATATGTACGTGTCATTAGGGGTGTTATCAGGTCGGGTTATCGGGGTTATCGGGTTTGTCGGGTCGGGTTGAGTCGGGTTTTGGATTTTTTAAAAGTGACCCGCAACCCGACCCGATTAAGAATCGGGTTATCGGGTTCGGGTGGGATTCGGGTCGGGTTATGTCGGGTCGGGTGGTTCGGGTTATCGGGTGACCCGATTAAGTAACAATATCATTCAAACATAATGAATTTCTAGATTACACGTACAAATATTAACCAAATACAAACATTAAAGAAAGTGATTCAGTAACAGTATCGTACAAACATAGAACCTACAAATATGTTTACAAACATTAACCAAATACAAACATTAACCACAGTACTAAGAAATTGATTCCATATTATCAGTTACTCACCCAGGACTTGTATCAGTGGTGCAAAATTCAGTCAACAATGGCCAAACTAATGCTCTAATGAAAGGCATTACAAGATATAAACAGCCTAATATATATAATTCTCATAAAGCATCATTTGCACATCTGAGTTAATAATGCAAGCTTTGATAAATATATATTTCAAAGCTTAGGTATATCGAAAACTAGGCTATGAGAGTACAATCTAAGAACCAGGTTTCTCAACATCAAATTAGAAGTCATGGTGTTTTGTCTCATAACAGGATGCCAAACGCTTAGCAGTTGAGAGTACGAGATATTGTGCTGTAAAAACTACTACGTAATAATTAAAAAGCAATAAGTGATTGTCGGGTCTTATCGGGTTGACCCGATAACCCAATAGCATTATTTATTGGGGTTTTTGCATATATATCCTTTCGAAAATGCATAATTGCATATATATCCAAAGCATGCATAAAAACCATTGTATTATGTGCATAAAAAACTTGTACAAAGGATATATATATGCAATTATTCACTTTGGGAGGGATATATATGCAATTTTGCCTTATTTATATTTAACCCTAACCCGACCCGATAACACTATCGGGTTATCGGGTTCGGGTCAAAACAACCCGACTAGCTTTTTTGACCCGATTAGCATTATCGGGTTCGGGTCGGGTCAACCCGACCCTACTGACACCCCTACGTGTCATATGTGTCTATATATATTTGAGTATCATATATATGTGTCACATGTGATAACACATATTTGAATTTCATTGTATGTGTTTTTTGTGTGTGTAAGCGTGAAAATCATAAAATTGAATCGTTTATATACAATATACATACATATGTTGTATTTTTAATCACAAAAACCTTGATATAACTCTCAACATCACGTGAGCTATTCGTTGAAATCATCTAATGATTCATAATTCTTATTTAGAGTTATTTATGATTGAATTTAATTCATTTATATATTTGATAATTGGTTATTAAACATGTTAGTTACTTCTTTATAAAACACTTAACTCATATAAAACTAATAGTAACAATTATATGATAAATAAATATATGTGAGTAAGAATTTATTTAACACATTTAACTTATTTATACATATTAAGAATCCAAGTAATACTTGTAAGCTTGAATGAAAGAAGAAAAGAAAAAAGAACATCCCACATTAGATGAGTGAGACAAAAGGAATGAAATATGGGGTTTATAAAAACAAAAACCCAAGTGTTGAAGTAAAAGTTGGTTTCTACTTCAGACAAGCGAGATGAATCCTTCGGACAAGAGTAAGTCCTTCGGATTCAAGGTGACCCTTGCTTACGGGATGTTGCTTCGGATATCTGCAAAACAATTACGTCCGTTAGACTCGCCCCGGGAATGTATCCCAGGACCAACCTCCGGCGTGAGAGTAAGTATACGTTCTTAGTGAGAGAAAGTATGATTAAAACTAGAGAGTAGGAGAAAATTAGTTAACCTTAAATGAAGATTTCCTCTCTATTTATAGAATTTCTATATGGAGCGCCAGGCTGGTTTGTACTTAGCCCTTAATGTTCGCTAGTTTGTGCTCCATTATCATATACTTAGTGTACTTGTTTGTACTTTGATTGATGTACTTACTGGATAATCCGAATGGTGAGGTATTCCGGATGAATGGGGTCCTTCGGCGTTCGTTATGCCTTTCGGACATTAATCTATTCTTTCTCGACACGTTCGGCCATGTTTAGTTTGATGTGGATCCGGAAGGTATGGCGTGTATCCGGAGGGTACATACGCCAACATGTCCCCCCCCCAGTATCATAGTATTGGTCATGCCAATGGTGTGATACTAAGTTTGTATTTTTTGTAGTTTTCCGGAGGGTAAGTTATAGCTTCGTCCTTTGTTGGGGTCATGCAGAGTGCCAAAAGTAATTAATGTGTCGTTTAAGGTATGCCGTTATTTTTACCGCGTCGTTTGGATTGGAACACGTATGCGCTTTGTGAGGTACACGGTGTGGATGGTTGACACGTTAGCCCTACGGGTGACGTGTCCTTTTCCCGCTTGTTTTTTACTGCCTATAAATAGTTCTATTTTCTTTTTTTACTTCACTGTTATTTTTCCTCTGCACACACATACCTCTGACACGCTTTATACCTTCCGTATTCCGAACAATAATTCTCATCGTCTTTAAGGTACGTCTCAGTCCGTTAAGTTATTTTTGTTGTTTGGCTATACCCTTTCTCTTTCGGGTTCATTATGTCGGAGTCTACCGCCTCGCTTGAATACGAAGACGTGTCCTTACCGGAGGGTTCTCATGTTAAGAAAGATGTACATTTGAGAGTTTCCGCGATGGACGAGGCTGATGTGTATGCTGTGGTAACAGCTTTCGGGTTACCGGAGGATTTACATCTGAGGGTACCTCCTGCAGGCATGACGATGGATTGATTACCTGCGGATGCCATAGGTTTATATGCCGAATATTTCTTCGAAGGCGGTCTTGCCGTTCCTTTTTCTACCTTTCTTTTAGACGTTATTAGGTATTTTAAGGTTCACATATCTCAGTTAGTTCCGTTGGGTATGCACCGTGCTACTCTTTTTGAGGTGTATTGCCGTAGTATGTACATTCCTCCTACTACCCCCCTGTTCCGTGTCTTTTATAAACTTAGCAAACAGGGTGATTGGTTTTCCTTTGAGAAACGTATTCATAGGGATAGAAAAGTATGCTTTGGGGACTTTCCTTCCTGTCTGAAGGGTTGGAAGATGAACTTTTTCTTGATCGATAGACGAGCTATCCCGTTTGCTATGCCGTGGAGGCATTCTGATTCGGATGTGTCAGATCCATTTCCTAAGGCAGCTGAGTATAACGTTACTCATGCCGAAAGGCTTGCTGAGACGATTGTTGAACCCTTCCAGATTTCGCAAGCATTCTTGTATGCTTTGGGTTTATCGAATCACTGGGAGTTTCCTGGTTTCCGCCCAGCTTTGAGGGATGATCAGGGAAGGGGTATAGCCTCTGTTATAAATGTGCATTTTTATATTGTGTATCAATGCTAATGTTTTTGACGATGGATTTTGTTTATCCGCAGGTATAACCATGTCAAGCTATTTGAAGAAGCCTCCACTACGAAGGACGACGAAGATTGTTCAAGGGGCTCCGTTTCCGGAAGGTCATGTGCGTGAGATGCACGTTACTCCCCCTGGCTTCCAATACCGAGGTTCCGGAGAAGACCGATGAGCTAAAGAGCGTTAAAGTTCCGGATGACAAGGTTATAGCTGCGAGGTAGAAGAAGAAAGAGCAGGTTGTGAAGACGGGGCTGAAGAAACCTCCGTTGAAGAGAACTGGAGCCGGGAGTGTCTCTTCTCGTCTTCATAAGAGAAACAAGGTTTCCGCTGGTGATACTGTTATTGATTTGGACACTGTAGAGGCCGTGGAGAGGCCGGAGCCTATTCGTTCTGTGTACCCGAATGATTTGTCATCTGGTATGTTCGGATGATCTTTTACGGTTGCACCTTCGTTTTTTTTTTTTTTTTTTTTTTTTTTTTATATATATATATCATTTGTTGACGGAGATTCTTTCGCTTTCAGGGGGTTCAGAGGGTGCATCTCGGCGTCCGGGGAAAGAAGCACTTGTGGATGAGGAAGATACGGAGGTTGATATAGAAGGGGATGGTGAGGATGATGCCCCCTACGTACCTGCGTGGACTGTGACGAAGGGAACTCGTCTGAACACGGCCACTGCTTGCAGAGATATGTTGATGAATTTTGCAACCCCCAAGGAGGAGAAGTATCTGGATGACCAGGATGACGAAGAGGCTATCCGAAGGTCGTGGCTATTGTTGGGTAAATGTGTCACGGCTCAAACGGACGTTATCTTCCGCTTTGAATCTTTGCTTCGTGAGCACCGAAAATTGTCCGAGACTCATAAGATCTGCGACAAGACTCTTGATGACAACTGGAAGATGTTTCAGCAGATGTCCGGTGAGTTTCATGAGCTGAAGAAGGTTCATGCAGAGTGTTCCGAGGTGAATCCGGAGGGGCTGAGAAAGTTGCGTGCAGAGAATGCTAGTTTGGAGGAAAGGGTTGGTAATCTTGAGTTGGAGAAAAATGAGTGGAGGAAAGTTTCCGGCGAGCAGGCCGAGAAGATTAGGTTGCTGGAGGGGCAGTTGTCTGATGCCAAAAAGAAGTTAAGCGAGGAAGAGAAAGCTTATAGGGAGCTTTACCAAGAGAAGGTGGACATTGCTGTGGCTGCCGGTAATGCCGAGGTGGAAAGGAACCGTATTGTCAATGAATTTGTCCCGGAAGCTATCCACCGTTTCCTCGGAAGTCATGAATTCCGGACAGCCTTGGCAGAACCGTTCAACTTGTTTTATCATTCCGGGCTGATAGACGGGGCTGGTTTATTCGAGGAGCCGGAGAAGGCGGCGGAGTTGCTGGGAGAAGTCGAGGGGATTGATATGGAAGCCGGGACTAAATATGGTCCGTTGTATGATCAAGCCCTTTCTCAAGATTATCCGTATATCAAGAAGATCCGGGAAACTATCTACCGGAAATTTGATGAGTTAAATGCCTTGGTTCCTGATGCTGCCCCTATTGAAGAACCGGTGATTGGAGAACCGGAGGTCGAATCTCATGTAGAGAATCCTTCCGAGAACCAGTCTTCGGACCAGAATGCCTCGGCCTTTTCCTGAAGCTGCTTGTCTTTCAACCTTTTGTTTGGATATTGTATGTTGGGATCCGGATACCTCCATTTTGACTATGGATTCAGGTATTCCGGATTTCTTGTGAAGCTATCATTACTACGTTCTTTCCGTTATGAATCATATTTCGGAGTCCGGGTATCTCCATTTTGACCATGGGTTTAGGTATTCCGGACTCCCCGTGAAGCTCTTATTTCCTCGTTGCCGCTGATGTAATAGCATAGGGTATTTGCTGTTCCGCTATTTTGTAGAATAGTTGCTTCGGAACAATTTGATGTATTTAGTGGTTCTTATGTAATAGGATCAGTCTTTTATTCTTCCGTTATTCCGGAATACTTAATGTAATTGACTTTTGATCAGATAAATACACATCGTTATCTTTTGCCAATTTTGTTGTCCTTATGCTATTTCCAATTTATATGTGCGTTTTCCGAGACATTTGTACATTTCGGACATCGATTTTAGTCGTATTCTTCCAAATTTAATTAGTTGGACAACTTGTTTTTCCGGGCAACCTGTGCCCTTCGGATCTTAGCCTTTGATCATACCCACTTGGGGTTTTGTTTGAAGGGGTAGCCTGTACCCTTCGGCTCTTGGCCTTAAATTATACCCACCTGGGGTTTTATATGTCGGGGCAACCTGTACCCTTCGGCTCTTGGCATGAGTAATACCCACTTGGGGTTTTGTTTGACGGGGTAACCTGTACCCTTCGGCTCTTGGCCTTAAATTATACCCACCTGGGGTTTTATATGTCGGGGCAACCTGTACCCTTCGGCTCTTGGCCTGAGTAATACCCACTTGGGGTTTTGTTTGACGGGGTAACCTGTACCCTTCGGCTCTTGGCCTTAAATTATACCCACTTGGGGTTTTGTTTGACGGGGTAACCTGTACCCTTCGGCTATTGGCCTAAAATTATACCCACTTGGGGTTTTGTTTGACGGGGCAATTTATGTCTTGCGGAAAATAACTCTTTATATGGTCCAAATGTATCGGATGTTTCATTGATGTGAAAATGGCTCATGCCTTACAATAGATCCTGAAAAATCAAAGTACATAACGGGTTACATAAAACATTTCTTTAAGTTAATTGCGTGCCAGGTTCGAGGTACTTCCACGTCTTCCATGGTTTGGAGCTTGTATGTGCCGTGCTGATAAGCCTCTGTTATCCGGTAGGGGCCTTCCCAGTTAGGTCCCAATTTTCCTTGATCTTCCACCCTTCTGGCTTCATTCTTTCGAGACACGAAATCTCCCACTTTGAAAGCTTCAGGTTTAACCCTTCGATTGTAATACTGCTCCACTTTCTTTTTGTATTTCGCCTCCCTTATGGCTGCCATTTCTCGCCGTTCTTCTAACAAATTTAGGTTCAGATTGATTTCATCGTCATTATTTTCGACATTTGCCATCATGGTCCGGAAGGTAGGCATTCCGATTTCCGCCGGAATGACTGCCTCGCTTCCGTAGGTTAGGCTAAAGGGGGTTTCTCCGTTGCTAGTTTTTAAGGTGGTTCGGAAAGCCCATAGCACATTTGGTAACTCGTCTACCCATCCGGCTCCTTCCCTTCCGAGCCGAGACTTGAATCCCTTCATTAGGCTTTTGTTGGCTCTTTCGACCAATCCGTTGGCTTGAGGGTGAGCCACGGCCGTATTGATTTGTGTAATATTCAATTTTTCGCACCAACTTTTGAACGGATCTCCCACGAAGTTACTTCCGTTGTCCGTGACGATTATCTTGGGCAATCCGAACCGACAGACAATGTTGTCCCACACAAACTTTTTAACCTCCTTGCCAGTTGTTCTAGCCAGTGGTTTTGCTTCCATCCATTTTGTAAAGTAGTCTATTGCCACAATAACGTACTTCACTTTTCCTGGAGCTTCGGGCAAAGGCCCCAAAACGTCAATTGCCCATTGGAAGAAGGGCCATGGTGCCATGACGGAGGTTAATACCGTTTTTGGTAGCTTCGGAACCGGAGCATGTATCTGACAGGCATCGCATTTTCGAATGACTTCCCTAGCGTCCCGGTGCATGGTTGGCCAATAGTAGCCTTGTCTCATGAGTTTAGCTACCACGGTCCGGGGTCCGGAATGCATGCCACATGCTCCTTCGTGTACTTCTCGGATTATGTAATTAGCTTGGAGAGGTCCGACGCATCGCAGCATTGGCCCTAGGTAGGATTTTTTGAATAGCACATTGTCAATCAACGTGTAATGGCTTATTTTCATGCGAAGGTTTCGTGCTTCATTTTGGTCCTCCGGCCATATCCCTTCGTTTAGGCATCGGAATATGGGAGACATCCAATTTTCCTCCTCTTCTTCTACTATTGTGTTGATCGTCTCTTCTTCTGTGGATGGTTCTCCAATACTTCTACTAGGACTTCCTTTGTTAAGTGATCAAATGCTACAGATGCCAGCTTACTGAGTATGTCTGCTTTTTGGTTTTGAGCTCTTGGGATGTTCTTTATCCTGAAGCGTTTGAAGCAAGTGATGTATTCCTTGGCTTTGGCGAGGTACTTTGCCATGCTCTCCTTGTATGCGGTGAACTCTCCATTAATTTGGCTTGCCACTAAGTTAGAGTCTACTCGTACGTCCAGTGCTTCTATATGCATTTCTTTTGCAATTTTTAGTCCGGCTAGGAGTGCTTCGTATTCTGCTCCGTTGTTGGTAGCTTCAAAATTTAACCGGAGAGCATAGGTATATTCTTCTTTTTTCGGACTAATTAACACTAGTCCTGCTCCGGAACCTTTTCTGCTAGAGGCTCCGTCTGTGTATAAGATCCATTCTTCCGGATGAGAGATGTTACATATCTCCTTGCCCCTCCTTTTTGGATCCGGATAAATGGTTCCGATGGGTACTTCATTGATGAAATCGGCTAACACTTGTCCTTTGACGGCGTTCCTGGGTACGTAGGTGATGTTGTAAGCTCCTAGTTCCACCGTGTATTTGGCTAACCGTCCGGAAGCTTCCGCTCGGTTCAGCACTTGTTTGATAGGATGATCCGTTATAACTTTGATAGGGTGAGCTTCGAAATATCGCCTTAGTCTTCTGGATAGATGTAACAGTGCTAAAGCCAGCTTTTCGACCGGAGCGTATCGCTTTTCGGCTTCATGTAAGGTCCGGCTCACATAATGAACTGGTATCTGCCGTCCTTCCCTTTCGACCATCAGCACCCCACTTATTGCTTCTGTCACGGCTGATAGGTATAGATACATATCTTCTTTGGGTTTCGGCGTTGTTAGGCATGGGAGTTCGAGAATCATTTTCTTCATCTCTCGGAAGGCCTTCTCAGCTGCCTCCGTCCATTGGTATTTTTCTTTGTTGTCTTTCGTGATGTTTTTTAACGTTTCAAAGAAAGGCAGAGATCTTTCGGCAGATTTTGATAAGAAACGGTTGAGTGCTGCGAGTTTACCACTTAAGCTTTGCATTTCCTTCAAGGATTTTGGTGAGTGCATATCGGCGATTGCTCTAGTTTTCTTGGGGTTTGCTCTAATTCCTTCGGATGTCACCATGTACCCGAGGAATTTCCCTTCCTCCACTCCGAAGGAACATTTTTGAGGATTTAGCTTCATGTTTATTTCCCGGAGATTGTCAAATGTTTCAGCTATGTCAGCCAACAGTTCTTTTTCCGTTTGACTCTTTATCACCATGTCGTCTACATATACTTCCAAGTTCCGGCCAATTTGCTTCCGGAAGTTGGAATCTACCAACTTCTGATAGGTTGCTCCGGCATTTTTCAATCCGAATGGCATTTTAACGTAGCAATATGTTCCCCGATCCGTATAGAAGGCTGTTTTCTCTTCGTCTTCTTTTGCCATTTGTACTTGGTGATATCCTTTGTAGGCATCCAGGAAACACTTGTAGCGGAACCCTATTACCGATTCAATCTTCCAGTCTATTTCGGGTAACGGATAGTAGTCTTTGCGGCATGATGAGTTCAAGTTCTTAAAATCAATACACATCCTCCAGCTACCATCCGGTTTTTTCACCAGTACCGGGTTAGAAATCCACGTCGGATACCGGACGGGTCTGATTATTCCGGCCTTTAGCCATTCTTCCACGTCTCGATTTATGGCTTGGTTCTTTTCTTCCGAGAAAAACCTCTTTTTCTGTGCCACTGGTTTGTCTTGGATGTTTACGTCGAGCTTGTGTTCAGCTGCCCATCGGGGAACGCCAGTCATATCCGAAGGCTCCCATGCGAAAACGTCTCGGCTGTTTTTGAGCAACGTTATTAGTTGTCTTCGCCCTTCTTTTGAAAAATGCTTTCCTATCGTCACTAGCTGTTCCGGGTATGCCGGATGAATCAACACTTCTTCGGTTCCAGTAGTTTCTTCAACGGTGATTTCCGAAGAGATCTCTGCTTGGGTTTCCTTTTCCATCAAGAATTTTTCTTCAAGCTTTCTACACTCTGAGATGATGATCGATCGGGTTACCAGAGTGGCAATGCCCCTCGGCGTTGGGAATTTCATCATAGAGTGTATGGTCAACGGGATGGCTCTTAGTTTCTTGATTCCGGATCGACCGAGTATTACATTGTACGGGGAGGGAGATCTAATTACTGCGAACTTCATGATAGTTCGGCGGTATAGTCCTTCGCTCCCGAAGCACACTTCTAATTCGATCTTACCCAATGGATTTATGGCTTCTCCTGCGAATCCTATCAAGGGTGTGTTTGTTTTTGTCAGACGAGACCGGATGGAAGAGTCAAGGTTTAGGAAACAATGTTCGTACATTACTTCCACCGAAGCACCTTGGTCAACATATACCCTTCGTACGGTATATCCCTCAATTTCTGCTTCAATTATAAGAGGTTCATCGGAAGCATCCCCCGGTAGAATCGACGGAAAACTTATGGAGGCGTTCATCCATTCTTCTTCCTGATCTATGACTTTGCGTTTCAGATTTCTCTCCTGATGTCGGACCATATTGATGATCCGTCTTTGGTTGTTTTGAGGGTCATTTCGGGGAGGCGCTCTGTCCCTTTGCCGGACGTCCCTAATCAGGTGGTCCAGCTTGCCCGTCTCCATTGCTTTCTTAAGCTGCTCCTTTAGGTTGTGACAATCGTTGGTGAGATGACCCTTCTCTCCGTGATAGTCGCAGAACTTATCCATGTTTTCTCTTGATGGTCTTCCTCTTAGTGGGGGAGGTGCAGGAAGTCTGAGTTGATGCTCTGTTGACAGGATCTCTTTGGGGGCCTTAGTGAGCATGTTCAAATCTAAAGGTCTGGTATCTCTTCTGTTTCCATCGTTACGGCGGTGATCCGTTCGGTAATCTGTCCGATAGGTGTTTTCCCTTCGGGTAGGCATGTATGGTGCAAAATGATCATTTCGTCGGGGTCTGAAATCTTGTTTTCCTCGGAAGGAGGAGCGTTGTGCGTTGTGGTCATTTCGGCTGTACGAATTCAAGTGATAATCTTTTCGGTAGTTGTCCACCCTTTCCCCTTTCGGTACTTCCGTTAACCGAAAAGCTCTTTCGGAACGGATAAAGTCATCGACTCTGATCATCATTTCGGTTACGGTTTGAGGAACTTTTTCAGTGAATCTTTTTGCTAACTCCGGGCTCTTGCAACCATCAATGAAGGAGGATATTTGCATTAATTCCGGTACTCCTGAAATACGGCTAGCTTCATCCGTCCATCGTTCCTTAAACTCCGAGAGGGCTTCATTGGCTTTCCGGGCAATCTTGGTGATTTCCATTGGATCTCTGATGCATTTCCTCCGAAGAGCGAACCTCTGTATGAATTGTTCACTCAGCTCCTCCCAACTATTGATGCTACCTCTCGGGAGGCGATCAAACCATCCCCTGGCAGCATCATCCAGTGTTTGTTGAAACATCATGCACCAAATAGGCATGGGCCAAGCACCTTGATTGGCTGCTCCCTCAAATCTGGTAATGTGATCATCCGGGTCGGTGGATCCATTGTATAATTTCAGATGAGAAGGCATCGGATACTTTGAACCTTTCGGACCGGAGAAATCAATGATCATTCGAGTGAAAGGACTCTTGGACGCTGCCTTGAAGGGTTTAGAAAGATCGTCCGTCATTTCTTCTTCGGCTTTCTGTGCTTCGACATCATGAGATTGGGCGGCCTCGAAGTCAAGATGGATAGGTTCGATTGGCGTTTCGCCCGAAGTGTTGTACTGTTGGATGAGAGCTTTTAGGGTGGCGATGTGGTTCTGGATTTGTTCCATGCTACAGGTTTGGGTATTGTTATCTGGACGACTTCCACTTCCTTCAGGTGTTGTTGGGGTAGGACCTGCCATCCCTTTAGCTTAGGTAGAGTGAATGACGGGTCCCACGGATGGCGCCAATTTGTTGAAGTAAAAGTTGGTTTCTACTTCAGACAAGCGAGATGAATCCTTCGGACAAGAGTAAGTCCTTCGGATTCAAGGTGACCCTTGCTTACGGGACGTTGCTTCGGATATCTGCAAAACAATTACGTCCGTTAGACTCGCCCCGGGAATGTATCCCAAGACCAACCTCCGGCGTGAGAGTAAGTATACGTTCTTAGTGAGAGAAAGTATGATTAAAACTAGAGAGTAGGAGAAAATTAGTTAACCTTAAATGAAGATTTCCTCTCTATTTATAGACTTTCTATATGGAGCGCCAGGCTGGTTTGTACTTAGCCCTTAATGTTCGCTAGTTTGTGCTCCATTATCATATACTTAGTGTACTTGTTTGTACTTTGATTGATGTACTTACTGGATAATCCGAATGGTGAGGTATTCCGGATGAATGGGGTCCTTCGGCGTTCGTTATGCCTTTCGGACATTAATCTATTCTTTCTCGACACGTTCGGCCATGTTTAGTTTGATGTGGATCCGGAAGGTATGGCGTGTATCCGGAGGGTACATACGCCAACACCAAGCTTATTAGTTTATTTTTATATTTTATATATAAACTTAAGTGTAGATCTTTGATGTGATTGAAAGTTAACATATTATTAGTTTTGGTTTTAAATTTAACCTTTAATACTAATAGTAATTAAATAATTATAATTAAAATATTTCTATACTACATATTTAGCTCGATTAGCTCGTTCGGCTCGAATAATTAAACGAGCTTTCGAACGAGCCGAGCTAAATACAAGTTTTAAAAGCTCGGCTCGTGAAATTATTCGAGCTCTACATTTTTTTTGAGCTCGACTCGAGCTCGAAAATTATCAAGCTCGATTGGAGTTAAACGAGCTCGAGCTCGAGTAGCTCGTTAAAAGCTCGACTCGTTTACACCCCTACCTATAGCGAAGCATAGATCAGTCAAAAGTGTGATTGCGAAGTTAGTAGTGGCTGCTTGTTCCTATTATATCTGGTTAGAGCGTAATTCTCGCTTATTCTCTAATCAAAAGAAGACTCTTATTCAGGTTGTTGATACTATTAAGTCTACTATTAGACTTAAGCTTTTATCTTGTGCGTTTAGGAAGTCAAAGGATGCTTTGGAATTCAAGCATCTGTGGAAGTTACAGGATTATATTTTTCTCTGATTGTTTTTTTTTGGTTACGTCATTTAGTCCGGTTTGGTGGGGTATTAATTGCTTATGTTGGGTTAAGTGGTTGTTTCCGATAGGAGTGATTGGCTATGTATTTAGTTAGAAACCTTTTTGTGACATGTCACTAAAGGTCTAGTGGAAGTTCAAGCTATGCTTGAGGTTAATGTGGTTTTTCAGCCACATTCAATTGTACTTATCTATTTTTTGGTGTAATATATTTAACCGGGGACTTTTAGTTCCTTTTACCCAAAAAATAAATTTTCATACAAGGGCTGAGGTATGTTCCCCGGAGCACACGAAGCAACCCATACGAAAACATGACACTAACTCGATACCAGAAAACAATAAAATTCATTGATAGTGTGATATATAAATGATAACCATTTTCCTCTTCTTGACTATGTGGGATGGGAGTTAGCATGCCTTTCATGACAAGAAGATAGAAGTGCCCATCTTTTCTCTAGAGTGATGCTTGTTTTTTATTTTAATAAGTACCATCCATATGCACATTAAAGATCATTTATCTTCTAAATTACTACAACATTGAATTCAATCTTCCAAACAATACCGAATACAGTAAATATAGAACTAGAAATTACTACAAAACTTTGTCAAGAAAAAGGTACATGTCATACAAAATTGAATGGTTATTAGGTTTTTTACATTACTCGTTTCTATCAAATGTGCTTTTAGATTATAGAGCACTAAACCCGATGTACCGAGAATCAGATAACTAACGGTATAGATTAGCCAGCCTACCGGGAACATTATTACTTGCTCAATTAGATAGAGTTGTCATTCGCTGTCAAGGTCTGATTCTGATCGAAACCATTGCTAATGATGATGCTATATTCATATAATCACTTAAGTACTGTGACTAATTTGTCTATTAAGGGTGACCGAGAGAACAAACATCAATTTCATATGAGGATGGAGGCTTAGTATAACAGAATCGATTTTAAGCTACTCGAAACCTACTTGTTCATAAAATTCTAATAACATAATTAGAATGTAAGTCACATTAATGTGTACTAGTATTTTGAAACTCGCTAATGTTGTAGAATAGTCACTCAAGCATAAATCGATGGTTTTACTACTGGTCATTTTCTAGTAGTGCTCTCACTAACGCGAAAGCAAATGGAATTCCCTTTTGTAAAAAGCAAGTGGAGAGAATTTTTGGGCATTTCGTCATCATTTTTTTTCATTTTAGTACACGTACTCTTGGGGTTATGAACTTGATAAGCTTAGTAGTACATTTGCGCAAACTTGTATTCTTACTCGTGTTTGTACAACCTGCGAACAAGTCTATTGCAAAAATCTTGAAAGTTTTCTTTTGTTGCAAAAGTAAAGCCAATGTCATTGTCATCGGAATGATGATTGGTTATATGGGTTCGATATACTTTTATCTGCAACAAATGGCCCGGCATTCAATGCGGGTCGAAGCATATGATTGCCGGGTTGGTTAAATGCTATTAATGAGAATAGTAATTCACTATTCTTAACATTAGGTCCTGGAGCATGGAAAAGTCACAATATTCAGAAACGAGGTCCAAGAATGAAGAAGGGGTAGAATTACTGAATGAATACGTGTTGTAGCTAATTGGTTTAAAGATATTTTGTAGTTAAATAAAAAAAAATTAAGAGTTTATATCTAATTTTCGACATAGATTCTTCCTTTGTTTCGTTAGAAACAAACGAAGCAACTTATACGAAAGCATGACACTAACCTTAAAACGGGTCGAAGCATATGGTTGCCGGGTTGGTTAAATGCTATTAATGAGAATAGTAATTCACTATTCTTAACATTAGGTCCTGGAGAAAAGTCACAATATTCAGAAACGAGGTCCAAGAATGAAGAAGGGGTAGAATTACTGAATGAATACGTGTTGTAGCTAATTGGTTTAAAGATATTTTGTAGTTAAATAAAAAAAAAATTAAGAGTTTATATCTAATTTTCGACATAGATTCTTCCTTTGTTTCGTTAGAAACAAACGAAGCAACTTATACGAAAGCATGACACTAACCTTAAAACAATTAAAGTATAGACCGTTGGATATATAAATGATAACCATTTCCCTTCTTTTGTCTATGTGGGATGGGGTTAGCATGCCTTTCATGACAAAAATAATGAAGTGCCTACCTTTTCTCTCGAGTCATGCTTGTGTTTTATTCTAATAAGCATCATCCATATGCACACTGAACATTGTTTTTGGATTTAACTTGATTATCGATGCTAAGCTTCATGATAATCACTAAGCAACGATGTAATTAGATATAAATCCTCCATGCATTTCTTATCACCCACACCAAAGTTCATTTTTCTAAACAATATCAAATCAAGTAATACAGAACTGTGAAATGGCTACAAAAGTTGTGTATCATTGTGAACAGCAATGACAAGATACGAAAAATGACAAACTTCTAAGAGCTAAAACAGCGCCAGAGCGTAAGTTTTGTTAGAAAAAGGTACTAACCTTTATATTAACAAGTAGTTACTGTATTTTTTACGTGGTATTCATTTCTGTCGAAGAAAAGAAGTTGGTTAACTAATACAAAGCCAACAACAATCCACTAATTAATATGCTTTTAGATTATAAACACCTACACGTAACGAGAATCAGATAAGTAATTAGCCAACATAGCATGAACATTCTACTCGGTCTACTATAAGGGTACCCAAGAGAACAAAGATCAATTTTAATATGAGGCTTAATATATCGTTTATTTGTGTACATGCTCTTTACCATATACATCAAAACAAATTCACAGAATCCGAAATCACTTAACTAAGTCTCAATTCGGTGACAATGGCATAAACTTTAGTTGCGCTCATCAAAGCTGATGCAAGTCTCACTTTCCATTTACCGATTATAAGTTTGTCCAATAATGAATTAGATTAGGCTAGTACATGACTACCAACAGAGATCAACGATAGCTTCCCATTTTAAGGACAACCCCATATAGATTACATGAAAAAACATCTCGTTCTTACTGGTTAGTTCCCGAAAGCACAAACGACAACAAAACGAATGATGTCAGCATGTGCAATTGAATACAGAACCGCTCAAGCACTTGGCTTTATGAACTATCTTTTTAACACCAGTCTCGGTGTTTGGAACTGAAGGAGATTCATGAACCCTATCCATCATGTTAATTGGAGGTGGATTCAAAACCACCTTTGCAGGAGATAATGCCCACTGCATACCCCAAATTGCAAGCGGTCGCATGTATACAAGTGACCGAAAGTGCCCATCCATTGTCCATCCCTCTGGTGTTTGGAACGCATATCTGTAACGGAAAACAAACCTCTAAATAATCTGATTATGACGAATAGCTGCAATAAAACAGAGGACGAGTTGTATTTGGTTTGCACTAGCGGATGAAAATAGGTATCAGTTCATGAAAATACAAGTATGGTTTTTTAAACCCATCCTGTTAGGTGATTACGGATATCAGAAACAAAATGGGCTTAAAAAATAGTGTTTGGACATGTGTATGCTACTTTAAGTTGTGGTATTCAAATGTTTTACGTTAAAGGAACCTTTCTAGTCATTACGACTTCAAATCAATATAATCAATTCCAAAACATAAATTGTTAAATACACATAAAGAGATTATCAAGACTCACCCGAAACCGTCCTCTGACCAGCCAGCTGTAAAGATACCTTCTGCAGTCGTAAAAGCCTGTTCTTCCATCCCCGCATGGATCATGGTAGCTGCAAGACCATAGGTAACCCCGGCCCAAACTTCACGAGACTGCATACAAGTCTCATCCACCTTTCCATTAGGATGCATACCATTTACCGCACCCATTCTACCTCCAACAACTTTCATAACATTGAAATCATAAATCTTTTGTAGAGCACTTCGTATCTTCACATCATCAAACAGATTTGGTAAACCGGAAGATGCCATATACCATTGCCCCGCTAATTGGTCAGCTTGAATCGATTTACTATTGTTGCTTGTTCCACTATCATAGTTAAAATAAGACCCATTCCATAGTTTCGATTCAAACGCTATTTTTGCTTTGATGAATTTACGTTTATACCCTTCGGCAGTTGCAGTATCGCCTAATTGTGAAGCCATTGCTGCAGTAGCTTGAAGTGCACCAAGCCATAAGCAACCACAATACGCACTAACACCATGAACTGTCCACGCGTCATATGTTTGATCGGGGAAACCATCATTTTCGATTAAACAGTCATCATCCCGGTCAAATTGGTCCATGTAAGCCATGGCAGCACAAACAGCAGGCCATACCTCGGCTCCAAATGACAAATCACCGGTTGCAGCAAAGTCCCGGTAAACTTGAAGCACAAATTTCGGATTCAAATCTTTCCATTTACTTGTATCATGTATGTTGTATGCATTCATTTCATGCCATGGATCATGAGTTCCGAGATCATGTGGAACCGCTCCTTTGACTTTTCGAATTCCATTTTTTCCATCAGCTAAAAATTTGACTTTTCTTTCGTCTTCAAACAACACAGCCCTCGCGAATTCCCGTTGAATGCTGAGTTCGATCTTCGGAAAGAGTTCAAGAAGAGCAAAAGATGCATAGAAATGAACATCATAAGTACACCACATGATGTATTCTACACCTTCTAAATATAGAAAGCTACCAACATCATCACCATCATCATTTGGATTTAAAGAACGTATTTTGTCGTCTTCCTCAGGCTCATCTTCGCTAGAGGCTGTAGCAGAACTTTCATTATCATATGATAAACCGTTTTCGTTAATACCATTCTGACCATTGTTTGTGCCGTACTTTATTTTTGGTTGTTGCTCATGATTACGCACGAAATCAGCTGCTGGTAGTTGCGTGTCTGCAGGAAAGGGTCAGTTGAAACATAAATCAAAAGCTATAAATAAAAAATTATGTTCCATTCAATAGGGATTAGTACCAATCCAGATTGTTCCACCAGCAACCAAGAAGTAGAGCTCGTTGAATAACGTAAATTTGTACCTGAAAAATAGGATCAAATAGCATTAGGCCAAACTTTTGAAAGTGACTATCTGCAAACTTTAATCATTTGAGTCCTATATAGATTAAGGGAACAGCAGTTTAAAATAAGTTAGAACTTACCATTCTGGTAGCTTGTCGTTTTTAAGGATTGGATTTTGCCATTTCTCAATTTCTTCTTCCCACCTCTTGTAATCTAAGCAAAATATCAAAATGCGAAAAAAGATTAACTGCCTATAAAGGAAACTTAACTAACTTCAGTTCGAAACAATGACTCCAAGCTACAAATATTTAAGTGCCTACTTGTTAGAGCGTCATGAACCAAATCCTTAGCTGCCCCCTCAGAAGTACCATAGTATCTAGTGTACCTCCTGCAATATTATACAAGTTAAACAACTGTCTAAAATGAGATACCAATACTAATTCGGTGAATAAATCGTTAGCATATCATTTGAACTAAAAAATAAGCCAACCTGTGATACGATTTCCCCTTCATGAATTTGACTTTTGGAGATGACCATGCAATAGCAAACGCGATAGTGCACTTCCCATTTGGTTCAACCCATGTTGAAGCAGACACTGCAGCACAATTGGTGTCCCCAGCTGATGAAGGGACAGTTGGCCCAGAATTAAAGTTACCCTGATCAAACTGTCCATCCTGCAGGCAAACAGGGTTGGTAAACAAGACAAAAACGACTATTAGAAAACAAAAAGTGATAAATTAAGGTAAATATAATTGAAAGAAGGTGAAACCTTTACCTGTGCCATTTTACTCCACATTTCTTTTGCGGTAACAGAACTTCCCTCAGACAAACCAAAACTAGGTAAAACCGTCACATTTACATTCTGAGTTTCGCACGCTGCTACCGCAAAAGTAACAGGATGGTTCCCTTTGGCTGTCCTGCAAATCATCACACCAATAGAATTAGATGTGGCAATATGAGCACGTTGACGATAACTGATGTGTTGATTTACTTGATTATAATTACTAGAACAATATCTTCAAAATAAAAATCTGAATCATTGAATAAGATGATTTTTGGGAGGTTGTATGCATAAGAAATACGGCTAGCTTACTTGTGATGTAGAAGCACGCCAGAGACTCCATCTTCACCCCTGTTGATGAAAGAACCAAAAATTAAAAGGCAGACAAAAATAGAAGTTGTTCATTCTAAAATATTGGGTAAACTAAACTCACCGGAATGGCTCATTCACATGATCCCCAGAAAGATGTGATATACCTCCAATTGAATTCTGCACAAACTGAACTATCAGTAACATTTAAAAATTCAAGAGTCCAAAACGGATCCTTTCAATTTCTCAAAATGGAAACTTACTGCCCACGTTAATAAAAGGCTGACGTGTGCTCTTTCTTTCCCGGTATTCACCAACTGAAAAGGAAGTAGAGGGTATGTTATTATATCATAATCACAATTTAACGGGATGAGCTAAATCATATTTATCCATAATTTTATACCGTATAAACAAATACAGATGTGGGAAGACTACTATCTCGATAATTATGAGGCAAAAATGGTGAAATTTGGCGACAAGATACTTTTAGCTCTGGATCAGGCTCGCCTGATAGTAAGCAAAAAGAGAAGGCAGTTTAATAAGGAGGGAACTTAAATAAGTAACATGACGTATTGTTTATTGAAAGAAGAATGCCCAAATGATACCATCATAAACGGTCCATGCACGTGGGAATAAGGCGTGATATGTGGAATGCTGGCCACTCAAATTCCAGCCCCATGATGATAAACCATGATCATCTGTGCATTTCCTAATATGAATACAAAAGCAGAAACCATTAAACTTGCAGTTTAAAATACGCAATAAAAATACAAAATTACGGGGATTGAGATTCACTCCCTCACCCTATCCCTTCATGCTGGCCGGGTGATAACACTGATGCGTATTTTTTATTGCCACCTTCTCTCGTAATAAAAATCTGCGAATATATAAGATAAGATTCAGAATTAAGTGGCACATCATAACGTTCACTGAATAGATAAACACCATCTAAATACCATTTTCATACAAATTCACTTGCCTATATGACTTTCATTTTTAAATGCTCTACATAAGTTTTTACTTCATGATAAGATTACTTTTACGAAAAATGAGCATGTAGATAATAAGTGATAAAATAGAGGCAGAGCTTTACAGAGAACTGATTGGCCATCACAGGGGAAGCCTCACATGTACCCGGAAGGATTTGGAATTGCCTGAACTCTCCTCTAAATCCTCTCGTTATGCTGCCACTTCTGAAGAATTCAAATAAGAACTTGTCAAACGGGCGCCCAATACAATATTATTGCAATACGCAATCTGTTAATTTGTTCACAACTTACCCCATACCACCAAGTGGAACCCCTTGTGATGCTAATGGTTTTCCTTCACGATTAAAAGGATCAATGGGTGCCCTCTGCACATATTAAACCAAACAACTAATTAAATTCATTTCACAAAAGACTCGATGCTAATTATGGAAAAAGTGAAAAGAGTGACAAGATCACATTCTGCAATTAGCAATGTAAGTGTGTGACCACCCTTAAAAGAGATACGGGAAAAGTTTGGATGTGTGTTCTAAAAGTAATAACCTATTCTCAGTTTCTAGTGTTCGAATAAACTACATGAATACCCGTAGTTTCCTACTATTACTTTCCTAAATAACAGGAATTTGTCAAAGACTCGACTACAAGACCTCATGTATCCAAACCTTATCTCCTCAAACACGTTTTATCAAATTTTATTACCCGATTCTCAATTATCATTGTTCACCACCCTATAATGAATTCTCACTCCCAAAACAACTAAAACCCCTAATCCCATATCTTCCTTGACGCATAGAATTTTTAAATTACATTCAAAACACAAAACGATACACAAAAATAACACAGTTGATAACAGTTATACCAAGCCGAAACTGCAACCTAAAAGGGATGCTTGGATGTTTCAATGCTCGTTTTCTAGTGTTACTAATTAACCAATTCGCAGTCCCTACAATTACTTTCCTAAATAATGGGAAATTGCCAAAATCTCACATATCGAAACTTTATCTCCTACATCACATCCGATTACATTTGATACCTATGTCAACTCGTTTAATATCACATAATCAGATTAAGTTTGGTAGCAAGCATTTAAGAGCATTTTGAAACTAGCAACTAGCGGTTAGCGTTTTGCACTAAATGCTTGTTTGGAAACACGCAACTAGCGTTCCTAAATTTTCCAAACGCTCCAAATCAAAACGCTACTTCTAGTAGCATTTACGAGCAACTAGCGTTTCCACTTACTAATTATAACTATACAGCTATGTTACCAAACTACTACTGCTTTTGTTACCGCTACATTCGCCAAACATCCCTCAATCTCAAAATGCCTAAAATATAACAGGAAATTGCCAAAACGGCAAAACCTCACGTATCGAAACCTTACCTCCTACACCAAATCCAATACCTAATTCTAATCGTTTAATCACATAATCAATCACAAAACGCCTAAAAAATACACGAAAAAGACATAGCTGTTTACCCTTCCATGAGACGCCTCTTCTCTAACATACGACCACAAACGTATACCAAGCCGAATCTGCAACCAACCAAACAAACAAATATATAAATATCTAAGTCATCCACATTACACACTAGTATAAGCAAAATGTATATATATTCTAATAACGATATAATTCTTCACCATTTTTAAGGCTTCCATAAAGGTAATACTAAACTCCTTTAGAATACTAGCGTGAGTATTCAGCTTCCTTCGCCACGCTTGTTCCGGCGGTGCACCGCCATCAAAATCAAGCTGCATCATCATCCAAATAATTCATCAAAATTATATAACAATTTTTATTAAAAAAATATATATATTAAAAAAAAAAAAAAAAAAAAAAAAAGTGTAAGTAATTACCAGTTGGAGAGAAGTGCGATTAATATATTCTTCAGGAGGCCATGAATTCTTTCTAAAATGAAATATATTTCCGCTAACCATTTTATTTTTCAACTAACTAACTGAATTTGTAACAGAATTTGTAACTGTCTAACTGTATTTTTTTTTATATAAATTATATGAATCAGATCTAAATTTTGATCTGTTTGATTATTAACTGATAACAACTTATAACCTAAAAATTATAAGTGTCTTGAACTCAAAGTAAAAGTCAAAATTAGTGAAAATGAAGACTCAAAAATGTGATGAACCGAACCGACTGAGATTGAAAAAAAGTTGAATATATAAATATAAATTTATATAAAAGTTATAAGTTTGTTGTTATAAATATATATAGATTGTGAATGATATAATAAAAATGGATCGAGTTACGAGAAAGTTGGATGGAGTGAATGAGGGGCGATAACGGAGAAGGTTACACCTGTGAATGATGACACGCCATTTTCTATTTCTTTCTAGTGTGTGTGTGTGACTGTGTGTGTTATGTGGAATATTTGTGACTAGGAGAAAAAGAGAGGGGAGTATTATTCTTCAATGGCGTCGCACACGCACTAGAAAAATAGCAATACACACACGGTTTTGTATTTGATTTTTTTGGAAGAGTTTACGAAAGTTTTGTTTAAGAGTTGGGAAGGTAATGATACAAAAACATGGATATGAGATAGGGGTATGTTTATGGTTGTGAAATTTAAATTAATTTTATTTTTATGTCTAGATTATCTTCAAGTATATTCTAAATTTAGTAAAATTATGGTTTTTTTTTTTTAATCAATTTTATGTTTGACAAATTTTCAAAAAAATTTTATATAATAAAATAAAACTTCAAGCTTGGACTTTAACATTTTAAAAAAATTAAATCATACCTTATTTAGTAATAATTTTATTAAAAAAATTATTTTCTTATTAAATAACATTTTATATTTATCAGATAAATACAAAAAATATAGATAAGAATATAAGATGCAATTAACAATAAGATTAAAATTTTTAAATAATTATCTTTAATAATAAAAAAACTATAATAAAACATCATAAATCAAACAAAACAAAGATTAAATTATTTGATTTTTAATAAATAAAAATATATGATTCAAAAAAAAAAAAAAAAAAAAAAAAAAACTCGCGCGTGCGCAGGCATTATAACTAGGCATGAGTTAACCGGACCCCCTATAGGGAGGGTTTGTGGAAGACTATGCTGCCGCCACCTGTACTGTCTGCAATAAACCTTTTACATTTTGACTAAAGTAGATGGACCCTCCATGATAGGGAGGGTCCAGTTAACACATCCCTTATAACTAGGACACACTATATTAATTTTTTTTTTTTTTTAAAACATCATTTTGTATTTTAAAAAACACATGTTTTGCATCAAAGGTTGAATCAGAATCACGATTTCGCAAATATAATTATATACTGCTATACACCGTTGTTTTGCGCGAGTTTTCTTCTAGTATATAAAAGTTAGATATTTATTAGGTGAAAATTTAAAAAACAAATAGAAATTAGAAAGGTAGTGGTACAAAAAGATGGATGTGTAGAAGATAAGGGAATCTTTATTACCCTTTTGGTTTTCATCTTTCTTACAAGTATGTTTATCACAAAAGGTATTTTTAAAGTGAGTTTTTACTTAGCGACTCAGCCTAGCAATAGTACCAACATTATTCCCCTCGAGTAACCATCAATGTGTTATATCAGGTTTTTTACTTCACCAATAAGTAAATGCAAATAAAGACCACCACCAAATACCTATATAGTTAATATGTATGTGTGGTTTGTGTGTCTCGCAAATCGATGGTGTGCACTATTAACACCTCGCTAAAATTTCACCACCACACGTGGTGTTTTAATGCTCGATGTGTGATGAGGGGTTGCACGTGTGTTACACCTTTTTATTACTATCGGTCTAAAAATTATGCTCAATCATATTTATTGTTCTAATAATCTCTCATTCATTTATCTTTATGTATGTTTTGCTAAGTATAAACGTTCACTCACAAGTACACAACATACATGCACAAACTACCTCGCATATGGTTTTAAGATAGGTTGGGTTGGTCACTTTTATTCTCGAAAAAATCCCGGTTACCTTTACATCCGTAACAAGCTCACCTTTCCCTCGACGCTCCTTCTACACCTTATCCTTAAGAATATGAACAAAATACCATGTTATATATGAAACGAGTTCGCGTCTTTATACACATGTAAATTACTAACAGAGATTTAAGCTCACGTATAAACTTATGAATTAGGCATATGATTGATGATTCTCTTGAAAAAGAAAATGATTCTCTTAAATTACTTTGCCTTCCAAAAAGAGCACGACTAACATAGATAATAATGGTTCAACTAATTTATGAACTTTTGTAATTTAATATCTTTTTATATTTATCACATGGATTTTAAATAATTTAATAGGTAAATATGATGATTAAGAAATTTGAGTTTTACTAACTTGAGTGACTTTTTTTAGATTTTGTTTGCAAGTCAAAATCCATCTAACGGCACAATATGGGTCTAAATCAAATCATGGGCATATGTGACATAACAAAACCAAACATTTTCATTTGTCAATCCAACACGACATTTATAAATCAGGTAACAAAAATAACAAATCATAAGTTTTTATATATTTAAGCACGCAATCAAAGTAGGTATACATAATGAAAATTATGCTTTACTTATAATAGATTCTAAATAACGATATCTAGTGATGGAACTAGAGAGCGCCCCGAGAAGTAAAGGAAAACTCATATATTTTCACGGCTTCATTTTAATCTATTTGAAAAGAACTCAATTTTGTTAATGCACCTGGTATAAAAAATTGTCTATAATTTTGTTTTTATATTTTAAACTAGTTATAATGACCGTGCACGCGCAAATTTATTATTTTTTTTTTTAATTTTTTTAATTTTTTTTTTTTTTAATTTTGAATGATATATTTTATTTTATTAAAAAAAAAACAAATAATTTAATCTTTACTATGTTTGACTTATGATTTTTAATTATAATTTTTTATTATTAAAGATAATTATTTAAAAAGTTTAATCCTAGTATTAGTTGTATTTTATCTATATTTTTTTTATTTATCTTTTACTTGTGTAGTATATCAACAAAACGATTTTATAAATTAAAAAATAATAATTAAAATATTAAATGATCTTTTTTATGAAATACGTAATCCTGAGGTTTTGTTTTATTATATAAAAGATACGCTACATAAATTTTATTTCTAACAACATCATACCGTTACATTACATTATAAAAGAGTCGTTGTCTAAAAAACACTACTGGTCTAAGATCTTCTACTTCGTATATAATATTAGAAACTATAAAAATAATATGACATAGTATTTATTTTACTTTTATTTTTGTAACCATGTGATAAAAAAATTATTAAATATATGGATGGAGCGTTCGGGTCGGTTCGAAGTCGTTATCGGGGCCCCACGAACATATAGTGGGAAAAGGTATATATAATTGTATGGTAGCCGACGTATCTCACGACGGTGGCCTTTTCTTCGAACTATTTTCAAAACGTTAATACAAGTCACCATCGACTTTTACTACTTTCTCCATCTCAAAATTATTAAAATTATTGTCACTTAATAAAATCATTAAGTTTAATAAAAGTAAGACTATTATAAATCTCAACTATTTAAATAGAATATTCTGTCACTAAATTCTTTTTTTACTTAAAATAAAAAGTGAACAATTATTTTAAAACATCCTAAAAAAGAATGTGTACTATAATTTTGAGACGGATGGAGTATTAAACTTTAGGTCACATAATAACAACTAATTTCTTTTTAAAATTTCATCTTGATACATAAAAAAATATCATTAAATACAACAAACTTTAATAAAGTGTTATAATATGCACATTTTGATATATTGTCACGTTAAAAATACTAACACGTATCAGTTTTTTCTTGTATGAGAACACATTAAAATGTGCATATTGAAATATTTTATGAAAGTTTATTGCATTTAATGATACTTTTTATAATTCATGTACCAAGACTAGATTTTGAAAAAAGCTCGTTGCTATTTTGTGACCTAAACCCCTACTATTATTACACATCATAGGAATTTGCACAAATCCGGGTCAAATTTATGGGCTGAAAATCATGGCTTGCATGTATCAACTGCCAGCCTCATACGATGTTCGGCTGTTAAAGAGGCTTTTAAATGAAATTAGGATTAAATATGCATCATTCTCTAAAGAATAAAACCCTAATCGGGTTACTTAGTGTTTTGCATCAAATTTAATCCTATAAAATCAAAATTTAAATTGATCTCGCGATAAAACATGCAATAGTTGTGCTTGGCCAAGATCCAAATATACAAAGTTATATTTTCTACTCAATTCTTGGTTGCAAGTTTTAAAAATAGGCCGGTTCCATAAGAGCATATAAAACCATCACCATAATACTAATGGTAGCTTTGTTAAACTTGAAGATCATGATAGGTTTACCTTTTTTTTTTTTTTTTTTTTTTTTTTTTTTTTAAACAAACTTGAGAATGTATTAGGTTAACAAGTTCGTTTAAGAATCAACAGGTTTTGATCAAATTGTTTTCTCGATTTTAGTAAGTTCCATACAGGAAAGGTTGTACTCGTATTAAACTATTGAATTATACTCACTCTAAAAAGTTGTCTTAAATCAAATGACATTGAACTAGGCGTATGGTGTAGATAGTGGCACAACCACCGCGCGCACTTACCATTATGGTCGTTCATGCACTGCGCATGAATGAGAGGATGTAAGAGAGCGTTTTGTGATAATGATGAATTTTATTGCTTGATTGATTACAAACCAACAATAAGTTACATATAGGAGGTTACATAAGATGTATTTGGTAAACCCCACAAATTAAGCTAATCACCTATTAATGTACAACTAATTACATTGAAGATATTCACTAATTGACACGGTTAACACTTCCCGCAGTCCGAATGGCGAAATCGTGAAAGCTCGGACAGGAGATTAAAAACTAATAAACAATAAAGTAAAACTAATATATAATTGTTGATGAAGACATTTGAGAGCAAGCGGAAGCACATCTTCAAGCAGCATCAGACATAAACATGCAACAAACTGGATAAACCAAAGTATCCGAACTAAACAGGATAAACCAAAGTATCCTGACCAAATGAGATAAACCAAAGTATCCATTACCAAACAGGATAAACCAAAGTATCCTGACCAAACGGGATAACCCAAAGTATCCCCTACAACTAAAACAAACGAAATTACATAAGAAAAGATGAAAAAACGAAAGTTGGTTATAAAACTTCAACCCCCAAAGAACCTTCCGAACAAACGGGGCGTGTTTTTCCCTAGAAAAACATTAAGATCCACAAACTTTTTTTTTCTTTTTTTTTTTTTTTTTTTTTTTTTTTGGAAATAAGAAAGGATGTCAATAACCTTTTTCTTTATAGATAACATCCCATATACTCGAGTTGTAATAGGATAAATGCAGTCAACATTAACGAAATAGTATTTAAAATGGAAGTGAAATAACAAGACTAAAGTAAAACAGACATAGCCTTCATGTAGTCTTGCTCCTTATTTAAAATGGAAGTCAGATAATAAGATGAACTAGGTGGTAAACCCGCGCTCCGCGGCGAGTCGTTTAGCTATAGAAGCATTTAAACATGTACTCATGATTTCCTGGTATCTGGCAAGAATATTTTAAAGTTGGAACAACATAACAGTTTCATAAAAGTGATCACAAACAACTTGATGAAGCTTGTTCACTTAGCAAGCCTTTAGAATAACATTATCTTCATGTAATATTATTGAGACTATAGAGTCATTGGTAACTCTTATGAATTTAAAGAATCTAAAATGAAAGATTCAAAAATTCAAATGTTTATAAACTCTTTTAGGTTTTATACATTTATATGTGTTTGCAGTTGGCAAGAAGTCTTTGTAAATGAAGTATCATCATTTCCTTTTGATCCATGAAATTGCTAAAGGAGTCTGAGATAATGTATATATCTTTTCAGTTTTCCAGGAAGAAGGGTGGACGAAGGTTTTTTTTCAAACACATAAGCCTCACCCTTTATCGCACTTCTTCCGGCACACTCAACAATTGCATTCCACTCTGGTAATTTTTTTACCATAGCTTCTAACCTGTTCAACATATTAACCGCCTCATTAGCATGAGTCATCCGCTTCCTTAAAAAAAAACTCCTGAAAGCAGAATAATAGTCATTAATACCAACATGAATATCATAAATGTCGGTAATCTGTTTTTTCAGCTTGATATATTATCATTGTAGCTTGCATAAATGTGCCTAAACCACACAAACCGTGAAGCAAAACTAAGTATTCAGAAACTTAACACCATGCACAGAAGAAGAAGAAGAAGAAGAAGAAGAAGAAAAAAAAAAAAAAAAAAAAAAAAAAAAAAAAAAAAACCCTAACGTGATAGGATTGCTTGCCCGGTGAGCAGCTCGAATACTCCTATAAAGGCGCAATTTTCTTTAATAGAACATCAAGTTAGGCGAGCAGACTGTTATGTGTCAAGTATGCTTAAACAATAGACGAAGCTGTAAAATATGTGTCCGAAGACCCCCGCTGACGCACAAAAAATAAGTTGCTTTTATGTCTCACCTTTTTATTATCGCCCTCTTAATCCCATACCACTAAAATTTATACGTACAATACAAACATCTTAGTCACAAAAACATTATCATACTCAATTCGATCTAAACGCAAAAGAACTAATCTTGCACCTTAATAAAAAAAAACAAAATCCACACAAAAAAACATATACATAAAACAATACGTAAAAAACATTAAGTTTAAATCATTTTAAAACCACTCATATACATCATCGATTCACACAGCTCAACTAAAGATAAACCTATTCTTGTTTGAAACTATTTTCTGAACTTAACCTAAACGAAGCTTAGTTACACAAATTGGTAAATCAACATACCTCAATGGGATTGACTACCTTCTTTCCGCATACAATATCATATTTATGCTTCTTTATATTAGCTTTCAAGCCTCGCCATGGTTTACGACACTCATGAACAGTAGACGTCTCTCACACACACGCATTTTAAATACCCATTTTTCCCTTTAGTAATATGACACGAAGAGCTGCAAACAACAAAATCATAGAATTTTCTGTGAATCAGGGAACTATATTGCCATTTCCCTTTAAAGTATCTTCTCGTATCGAGCCAAAAGCGATACACCCAAGTGGAGCCTGCCAAAGAAAACAAATATTAAGAAAAACCAACAGCTGACCAAAGTTTGCTACAAGTTGACCAAAGTTTGCTACAAACAAACCAATAAAAAAGTCATCAAGGGTTAAAAGACCATTCATTACCTGAGTTTTTAATATTTTGAAGGGAATACAGAGTATATTCAACTAACCCTTCTAACCGTGATATCATCCAACACTTTTCATCATAACAACTGACTGCACATCTGCACACAATGGTTTTCGAAAGAAATAAATGTTTGTCACTGTTGACATTTAAAATGAGGCTCAGATCTGCAATTCTTTGAGCCACTCTACGCACCCGCCATGGCTGCAACCATATAACAGCCCTGGTTACCCCGCCAAGATAGGAGAATGCGTGAGCCACACTCATGAAATAGTTAATATGCAGAAAGTTCATCATTGCCTACGCATTCATGATATCAGGTTTTCAAATATAGGCTCAGATAGGGCAACAATCATGAAAGCATTGATGCACCCATATCGGCATAGGGATTAAGTGAAGATATAATGAGACTCAGATGGACAAAGGATTGAAAAAAGAGGACACGTCCACCATGGTTGCAGGTGTAGTAACCTGCCATGCCAAGATGTGGATTATCTCAGTTTTAATCCCTTTACCCGGTAGACTCATTATAGCCTTTCGCATTCAATATCGTATAGTAAGCAGGGTAGCCTGCCCAGGCCATTCCATCTGTTTTTCAACTTCTGCTCCACACCTGACCCTATTCAAAACCCAATCTTAGTAAGTGTCGAAGTGGTACCCAAAACCTGCAATGGCTGCAACCATACGGTTACCATGCCAAGATACACATTTTGGCAAACAACGCTTACAAAACAGGTTTCAGATAACAAAATAACGCGCTATTTTGAACGACCTTTAGAACATAGTACGATCGTGGCGCCAAACACCCACCATGTGACCTGGCAGCAAAGATATGGTGCTGCAAACATAGTCTCAAAAACCAAATACCAGCTATGGTATGCAATGACAACGGTGGCAAACACCCGCCATGTCTGCAATCACACTCTGAGCGTGATTGCCCATCCAAGATACGTGGCTGCAAACATAGCCGCAAAAACTAAATACCAGCCCTGGGCTGCACTTACATTTTGGATTATGTTGTCTGGCCAACATAATTCCCTTGATAAACCTACAAATGAAAGATGAAAAAAGTTAGAAACTACTTTAAGGTCAATAAAATTGCAAAAATGAAGTCATATAAAACAAAGGAATCCCAATACACCAAAACTCATCGCTGCAAATTCACCAATTTACCACGACATGGCTGCAAATTCTACGATTACAATAACTGAAAAGCTTAATATGCAATACCAACACGATATTAAATAATTTAAATACACTAAATTGTATTTATCAAATCATCTTTATTATCCTCAAGACTTTCATCAAAAGCTTACAATCATGAAAACAAAATCTAATTAATACCCATTTCAACAAAACGCAAATTAACCATAAATCAATTAAAACACTAAAATTCTTGCTAATTTGGCCCACTTAAATTTATTATCAAAACACCTTAATCTGTTTGTGGAACCACACGGATCAGAAAACCAAATCATATAAATACCCACTTAAACTAAACACAAAGTAGCCACAAATCAATAAAAAAAATTATCACATACCTTCGATAAAAAAATTCATGTCAGCATCACCACATCCTTTTTAGCAACTCAATTATAATATTAATAGCACCATATTCATATAAGATTAACATACCATTCAAGCAACAAACCCTAAAGTAACAGCTCCTAAATCCACCAACGCTAACACTATAAGCAGCAAACAAATAATTCAAACATCATAAAAGTTAAACACAAAATAAATAAATAAATAAATAAAATAAACAAATGCAAACCTATTAAGAGAGATTATCTGACCACACACAACAAAATCCAAATGCTCCAAAAAAAATTGACATAACTGAAGTATCTAGAAAGCACTTATAATCAACATGTGGCTAGGAAAAAAAAGGTTTGTACTTGATAACAGATGGCGAAAATATAGCCACAAACCACAATAAAAAAATGCCCTTTTCTCACAACGCTAATGTTCTCCCAATAAAAAAATCATGTTCCTGTAGATGGTTCTGTAGCAATACTCACAAAAAACATTATAGATCCCTGGGTGTCGGATCAAATTGGGTTGCACCAGCGGTTTTTTTTTCGGTGTCGGAGCCACCGTAATTGAGAGAGGGACTAAAAGAGAGGGTGGGTGGATCCGGGTGTTTGGCATATGTTTTTTGCGGGTTTGGACTGGCCAAAACCAAACGGGCCTAAAGTTACTGTTACTAAAGGCCACACCTTTTAATATATATATATATATATATATATATATATATATATATATATATATATATATATATATATATATATATATATATATATATATATATATATATATATATATATATATATATATATATATATATATAATGTAACAACCATAGAGAACATGGTGTTTTGGACGAACAGCAAAACAAGCATGCAAACAATGACACACACGATGGAGATAAGATATTCGTGCTCCGGACCGTCGGCCGAAGCCGACAGCCGGAAAAATTAAAGTGGTAGCTGTTTTAAGGTTTTGAAGGATCGTTGCTCTCTGATACCATGTAAGAGAGCGTTTTGTGATAATGATGAATATTATTGCTTGATTGATTACAAACCAACAATGAGCTACATATAGGAGGTTACATATGATATATTTGGTAAACCTTACAAATTAAGCTAATCACCTATTAATGTACAACTAATTACATTGAAGATATTCACTAATTGACACCTAATAACTTATCACGGTTAACAGAGGAAAGGGGGTTGGTTCAGTGTTGCAAACCACCAACCGAACGGCACCTTATATTTTTGTTTGTGTGTAGGGGGGTGTTATATTATTGGGTATTTTGTTCAAAGTGGGGCGTTTTTATGTGTTTAGTTAAGTAATCACCACTATGGCTATTAAATGATGGAGTAAATAATGTGCTAAAAAGCTGATATAAAGTTGAGATAAAGATGATCATACTCTATTACACCCGAGTACCCCAACCTTATTATACTCGCTCCAACACAATCTTACATTATACTCCCTCCGTCCCTTATTAAATGTCCACCACAATTATGCACAAAGTTTTAGGTAAGAAAGGTTTAAAAAATCAAATGACAAAATTACCCATAATGTACTTGTACTAGTGTAACACTTTTAGACTTGGGAAACCAAAAATTTCAAAAAGAAAAAAATTCAATATCTTAAATTGACATCAGTACTAAACTTGAACTTAGGAGGGAAGTTTAAGCGCCTTTTTTTTCAACAAAATCTTAAATACAACATACTTCCACTAGGCGCCATTTTTTTAAATTACTACATGAGCCCACTAAAGTTAAACTTAAACATAAACCTTGGAGTATAATTCCACCATTTCTTTTTACGTACTACACCAACCCACATATTCATTCTAGAGGGAATTGCAAAAATCGTCCCTAAAGCATGGCCAAATTGCACGTTTCGTACCTGAACTTTCGAAAGTGCAAGGATCGTCCCTGTGGGAAACTTTTGGGGCAAAAATCGTCCCTGGCCTACTTCAAATGACTAAAATACCCCTGCCAAACTTTAGGGACGATTTTTGCAACTCTCTTTTTCAGATTCTTACTCAAATGGTCCCTGTGCTTCGCTAGGCATTACAAATTTAGTCCTAACATTTTTTTTAATTTATTTATTTAACTATTAATATTAGTATTATTTTTTTTATACGATTTCGTCCGTTCTTGTCCGTTTTTCTTTCGTTTTTGTCCGTTTTTCTTACGTTTTTGTCCGTTTTTCTCACGTTTTTTTCGTTTTCATACGTTTTGTCCGTTTTTCTTACGTTTTTGTTCGTTTTTCTCACGTTTTTTCGTTTTCATACGTTTTTGTTCGTTTTTCTTACATTTTTGTCCGTTTTTCTCACGTTTTTTTCGTTTTCATACGTTTTTGTCCGTTTTTCTTACGTTTTTTTCCGCTTTCATACGTTTTTGTTCGTTTTTCTTACGTTTTTGTCCGTTTTTCTCACGTTTTTTCTGTTTTCATACGTTTTTGTTCGTTTTTCTTACGTTTTTGTCCGTTTTTCTCACGTTTTATCGTTTTTGTCCGTTTTTCTTACGTTTTTTTCCGCTTTCATACGTTTTTGTTCGTTTTTCTTACGTTTTTGTCCGTTCTTGTTACGTTTTTTTTCGTTTTCAAACGTTTTTGTCCGTTTTTCTCACGCTTTTGTCCGTTTTCATATGTTTTTGTCCGTTTTTCTTACGTTTTTATTAGTTCTTCTTACGTTTTTTCCGCTTTCATACATTTTTGTTCGTTTTTCTTACGTTTTTGTCTGTTCTTGTTACATTTTTTTCGATTTCATACATTTTTGTCCATTTTTCTTACGTTTTTTTCCATTTTCATACGTTTTTCTCCGTTCTTTTTACGTTTTTTTCCGTTTTGGATGAAGTCTAAAGATTTTTTCTGTTAAAAAATAAAATTCTTTTCGATTTTTTTTTTCAAAAACTTTTTTTTTTCTTTTTTTTTCAAAAAAAATTTTCTACAACTTTTTAAAAAAATCGAATAAATATTTTTTAGAAAAAATATTTTTTAGAAGAAATATTTAAAAAAAAATTTACAAAAATTTTGGAATGATTTAAATTTTTTTTCGAAAACATGTTTTTTGAAATTTTAAAATTCAAAAACATTTTTTCAAATTTTTTTCGGAAACCTTTTTTTATTTTATTTTTCTAATTTTTTTTTTGAAAATTTTTTTTGGAATTTTTTTGTTTGTGATGGACAGTGTAAACACAGACGAAAAAGTGGAAAAATGGAAGAAAAACGTATAAAAACGGAAAAAAACGTAAGAAAAACTGATAAAAACGTATGAAAACGAAAAAAAACGTGAGAAAAATGGACAAAAACGTAAGAAAAACGAAGAAAAACGTATGAAAACGAAAAAAAAGTGAGAAAAACGGACAAAAACGTATAAAAACGAAAAAAACGTAACAAGAACGGACAAAAACGTAAGAAAAACGAACAAAAACGTATGAAAACGGAAAAAAAGTGAGAAAAACGGACAAAAACGTAAGAAAAACGAACAAAAACGTATGAAAGCGGAAAAAACGTAAGAAAAACGGACAAAAACGTATGAAAACGAAAAAAATGTGAGAAAAACGGACAAAAAAGTAAAAAAAACGAACAAAAACGTATGAAAACGGAAAAAACGTGTGAAAAACGGACAAAAACGTAAGAAAAATGGACAAAAACGTATGAAAACGAAAAAAACGTAAGAAAAACGGACAAAAACCTAAGAAAAACGGACAAAAACGAAAGAAAAACGGACAAAAACGGACGAAATCGTATAAAAAAAATAATACAAATATTAATAGTTAAGTAAATTAATTAAAAAAAAAGTTAGGACTAAATTTGTAATGCCCAGCGAAGCACAGGGACCATTTGAGTAAGAATATGAAAAAGAGAGAATTGCAAAAATCGTCCCTAAAGTTTGGCAGGGGTATTTTAGTCAATTGATGTAGGCCAGGGACGATTTTTGCCCCAAAAGTTTCCCACAGGGACGATCCTTGCACTTTCGAAAGTTCAGGTACGAAACGTGCAATTTGGCCATACTTTAGGGACGATTTTTGCAATTCCCTCTTCATTCTAAATGAATTTTCACATTTTTAGTTGATTTTGTTTATCTATGGTTACTCGATCGGTGTCAGGTACAACAAAATTTGCCGATATGTTTAATGTTATACACATTGATGAAAAATGGTTTTATATGTCAAAATCAACAAAACGATATTACCTTCTTCCCGGTGAGGAAGAGCCGTTAAGAACATGTAAATCGAAAAAGTTTATAACAAAAGTCATGTTTCTTGCCGCGGTTGCACGGCCTCGATTTGATACGTCGGGAAATGAAATATTTTCCGGAAAGATTGGTATATTCCCTTTCACAACCTTAGAACCGGCAAAGCGTTCAAGTAAAAATCGTGTTGCCGGAACATTAGAAACGAAGCCTATTTTATCCGTAACTAAAGATGTAACGAGGTCATGGTTGATCCATAAAGTTTTACCGGCTATTCGAGCTAAATGACCACAAGGTCATACGGGTCCAATCTTTATTCAACAAGATAATGCGAAACCTCATATTGATGTAAATGATGTCGAGTTTCTCCAAGAAGCATCTCGAGATGGCTTTGACATTCGACTTTGTTTTCAACCACCAAATAGTCCGGACTTAAATGTGCTAGACCTTGGTTTTTTTCGTGCAATTCAATCACTCCAAGAGCAAGAGGCTTTGACAAATATTGATGAATTAGTTTCCGCCGTTGAAAGATCTTTTGAAAGAATGTCATCACGTGAACTTAACAACGTGTTTCTAACTTTACAAACATGCATGAAAGAAATTATGGAGGTTCGTGGTAGCAACAATTATCAAACGCCACATATCGGAAAAGCTAGATTGGAACGTCAAGGAATATTGCCACTACAAGTTGGGTGTGATGAAAATTTGATAAATCAAGTTGTTGCGTATTTAGCTCGGTAGGGAAAAATTATGGGAAAAAAAAACATTGTGTAATGTCTTTTGTTGTTATGAATGTCTTTTGTTGTTATGTATGAAATCCTTAAGACCATAAAATGTCTTTTGTTCTTAAATGCATTATGTTTATGTTACAGTAAAAAAAAGAAGCATAAGAAATGAAGCATGTCTTTTTTATTCTTGCCTTAGAGTTTGTGGTTTACTTTTTCACAGTAGTTTTCATTTTCTTCAATAGTCAGTAGCAACGTTTTGAAACCCGGGTCGACCCGGCCGGTCGAACCGGAACCCGGTCAAAAAACGGGTTGTTTTGACCCGGGTTTCTAAAACCGGGTCAACCGGTGTGACCCGCCGGGTTTTGAGTGACCCGGGTTGACCCGGGTTTTGAAACCCGGCCGGGTTTCGATTTTCTCTATTTTTTTTTTTTTTAAATTTAAATTTTGACTCTTTTTTATTTATTTGTCATTATTAAGGTGCTATTTTTGTTTGATATGACTTTCTTATGGTGTTTATTCACTCATATTTGTGCGTAAAATCGATTTTTGGAAATGTGTGTAAAACCGGGTCTAACCGGGTTGACCCGGTGACCCGGTAACTCGGCCGGGTCGATCCCAAACCCGGGTTTCAAAACATTGGTCAGTAGTACGAAATAGGGAGTAAAATATTTAAAGGGTAATTTTGTGTCCATATTTAAAGGGTAGTTTTGGAAGTTTGATTATTTTTACTTGCTATTTTTGGAAGTGGACATTTAATGTGGGACAACCAAATATGGTAATGTAGACATTTAATAAGGGACGGAGGGAGTATCAATTTAAAGGATATTCACATGTTCGGACTCAACTAAAACTCATAGATCCAACTATGACAATTATTCCTCATTTTAAAAGATTTTCAAGGACACAAATAAAAGAAATGCCATGTGGTCCCAATTATGAAATTCAATGAAACCAATAATCGTCCCTTGAGCTTGATATATTTTGTCTTTTATTTCTTTGACGTAGTCATTGGATAGTATGTCTAAAACATAAGTTTCCAAATCAATTTTCAAAGTTATTTTTTACTTTTTTTTTTATTAAGTTAACCAAACCTATGAATTCATGATGATAGGCCATATAAAAGGACGTATGTCGGTTCAATAATTGAAAACATTTCTGCCGTACTTCATGAATAAACAAATAAATAAAAACAAGTTGGATTTAGTTGTCTTAATCACAGAATAATTAAGGGTCACTTTTGCACTCCAAGACAATTAAGGGAAGCAAATTGATATGACTTTCTATGTGCATTCTTTTGTATTCTAGCTTAATGTTTGCATGTGTTTATAAATCCTTGTTTAACTTTTTATCAAAAACAGTTAACTGAGTGATCATAACTTTATGAAGTTACTCCGTATTATGAAAAGTCGCTAATAATAACATAAATAGAAAAACTTGTTTAACTTTTATTAATAACAATTAATTGAGTGATCATAAATTTATGAAGTTATTATGAAAAGTCACTAATACTAACATAAATAGAAAAGACTTCAATCCAAAGCAAATTGAAATGTTATACTTTATTGCAATATAAGTAAAGTATTGAACATTTAATCAGAAAACATAAAAGTAGTAAAGCACCTTTTGAAAATTGGAAATATTCAAAAATATACATGATCAAAAGAAACGAATTCATTTTATCTTTTTAAATAATTACATGCCACGTATATTCGATGTGGCTCCATTCATTATGTTTTTATTTATTTGGATTGAAAGTACAATATGGCATTATGAACTAGCATCTATACTCATGGTACATGATTACCCGATAATTAAACCCATATGTAAATATGTAATCAACATTCATTCTCGTCACTATACCATCTGCCAAATCGGAGTGGCGAGCACCAAACAAACATACCACACTTAAATACAAATATATAACACAAACATATTGCATACCTCATGGTTCGATCAAGTTTATGATCGAACCACATCGAAAATTGGTTGATTCGTAAAAGAGGGTTGACGTGTGAAAGCTAAGACCATTATGCCGGTCTCATAAGTTATATCTTTAATTGCCTATTCTAAAATAACATTACTATATTCTTTTACATTACGCTCACTCCACCCGCTTATAATCCATCAAATATCATTTAGCATCTTGTCTTTCCATTTCTCCACGCGTCATAATCATATAATTTGAAAGATTTCAAAACACTTAAGTAGGGCTGAACAAACCACCCGAACGGACCGGACCGACCGAGACCAGACCAGACCGACCACATTCGATCCGGTCCTCGGTCTCGGCTTTTGAGCTAATTCAGTCTCGGTCTTGGTCGGTCTGGACCACAAACCGACTATTTTGCCTTGTTGGACCGGACCGACCGACCGAGACCAGACCGGACGGACAGAACCGACCACATTCGGTCTGGTCCTCGGTCTCGGCTTTTGGGCTAATTCGGTCTCGGTCTTGATCGGTCCGGTCCGGGAACGATGCTCAGCCACTTAAGTTAAGAACAAATACTTATCATTTTCCATTTCATAATAATGAAGCAGATTTCATGAACTTAAACCTTGCATTAACATCTTCCATTCAACCAATCCATAAACTGAAGCAGATTAGATGTACTACTTTTTCATGTTATTTAACTTTTCATAACTATCAGCCATGGTTCTTAAGGACTAACATACGCTAATTTAAGACCGCAATTAGACAGCTTAACCAACCACTCTAATCATGTTTGTTTCAACATATGCATGATTTACATAATCAGTTGTGCATAAATACTGCCATTCTGCATACAAAATTACAAACATAACATACACAAAAGGTGTACCTTTCAGGATTCAAATCATCATATTACCTAACCGGGTCCATTTCCGTGTTGGGGTAGTTAATGATCAATTGGATGTTTGGATTAATGCCAATCGAGTCCACCCATTGTGGCAGACCCCACTCCCTCCCACACTTCACTGGAACCAACTGCTTCATTGTCAATGCCTTCCATATCGCTGTCCCACCATCCACTACCACCAGCATCTGTCACGGACACACAATTTATCCGCTGCTATTACATCTTGTAAAAAAGTAAAAGGATTTGGTACTTACAGTGGTTATAAAGAGGAAGTGGTTTCTCTTTTCTGATAAAGGGTCTGTTATAGCTTGTTTGCGTCGGTTTTGGATCATCTCCCAGAACAACTAAACGCTTCGGAGCAGGCGGTTTACCATAAAAACCTTGTGATCATTAGAAACACTCAAATGTTAATGAACTAGTTACTTACAGAGCATATGTATAATATGACTTATTAGCAAACAAACAGTAAAAGAGTAAATCGGCTATAGACCTTCAAATGTGTTTCTTCTTTTGGACGAATCCTGAGTTTGTGATTCTTCTGTCAATTGTGTGATATTGCTACTTTGAATGCCTTCTAGATCTATAAAATTATCTTTTTCGTTCTCTTTACTGGGCTTAAACTGTTCAAGAACAACGTCAAGTAAACCATCCAACTCTCGTCCCTTGATTTTCGGGTCAGCATTTGCACTCATACTTGTTCCCGGTGATAGAAATGGCCTCTCTTTACCCTGACAACAAACGCTAGTGAGTTCATGAACACAGCACAGTGAAAGTAATGGAAAATATGACAGCAGCTTTAACTGATCTTATGGGTAGGGCAATTAAATCATATCTCCTACAGAGGCCGGCACGTTTTTAACTTAAATTTCCAACAATTCACTCATGCTTTTCAATGCTAATCTTATCTTCCTGAATATAACTTCTACTGAGTTCTTGAATCATTCAGACGGAGAAAAGGAGGCACAAAACTACAAAAGATCATATATAGCTTATGGGTCGCACTATCTGAGCCAAAACGTTACTTATCTTCCAAGTAATCACTGATTTCCTTCATTACCGTTGCGAAAATGTTACTTAACTTTATTTTCCAACTAATCACTCATTTCATACATTACCGTGAAGGTAATCGTGCAGATATAAGTATGCTGATCTCAACGGGGGACGCCAAGTTAGGGACACTCAAAGCCTTATTTTTAGTTGCTGCGTTCCTTGATGTTTAGCACTGTATAAAATATAAACAAAGCTTCAAAGAAGTATATTAATGTTGGCAACAAAGACGTGTCCTACAATTCATTGAACTTTTCAGTAGGCTTGACTCTTGAGAACGGCTTAAACGTGTCACTAGAATCATGTATAAAATGGGAAGTGAATATCATTAATGACAGATAAACTACTGTATATGAAGTACACACTGATACACTAGTGCTTAGAAATCTCAAAGAGGCAGTGCTTATGGGACTCCATTTACAGACCTGTTGTTGCACTTTCAAATAGAAGATAATCAGTATCAATCAAGTGATAATCTGATTATCTTTGAATGAGATACTCTGATTTAGTTAACTAGTATTTAAAAAGTGTACTTGACATGATAGCCCCAGGGACTTTAAGAATGTTTGAGATCGCATAGACATGACCATTTTGAGATCGCTAATGAGTTCATGAACTCAACACATTGAAAGCAACGGAAACTGTACAACAGATATTATCTGGTCTTATGGGTAGCGCAGTTTGATCATATCCAAGCGCCTAAAAAAGCCAAACCTTTAACTTAATTTTCTAACTAATCACTCATTACCGCCATCACCTTGAAAGTAATCCTTCCGATATAAGAATGCTAATCTCAAGGGGGTGCCACCCAGGCTTACTTTAATTTGCTACATTTGTTGATGTTTAAAAACAATTTCAACTTCAAGTAAGTATAAGTTTGTTCCTGACAAAATTGTGTACCTACAATCCATTCAGCTATTCTGGTAGTCTTAAGAATGGCATGAACGTATCTCTAGAATCATGGATAACTGGGAATCGAATATGAAGTCATTGACGACAGATAAACTACTGTAATCTAAGAACAAAAATGATACAGGGATACACTATTGCTTAGAACTCTCAAATAGGCAATGCTTATGGGACTCCGTTTACAAACCGGTTGTTGCACTTTCAAAGGGAAGATAATCAGTATTAATTATTTGAACGAAACACAATCAAGTGATAATCTGATCAACATAGAAATAGTGTATCCAAAATGATAGCCCCAAGACAGCTTACGAGTGTTTGAGATCACATAGACAAGACATTTCTGAAATGCTTAAATTTCTATTAGCTTATATGTTTATTTGGGTAAAATATGGACTTTATAATAAGCACATTGGTAGGTGCTTATTGTAAAGTGCATATACTGATATTTGGTATAAGCCCATAAGCAATCATCTGAACACATAAAATCCCTAAAACTGAATTACAAACACCCCCTTTGTGATTCTTTCTAAATAAAATCCCAATCGAGTTACATCCCAGGTCCCTTTGTGACTCCTACTTGCTATTAACTACATACGTATAGCACAAACACAGCAATATGATACAATCACAATATCCAAACAACCTTAACTAATAAAAAACAACCTTAATTAATTTAGATGCATCAGAAGTTTTCTGTAGCTTCTTGTCAAGGAAATCGGACAACGATATCTTCGACCGCTTCTTACTTCCGTTCTCCACTTTTTCCCTACAAATCACAACAATATCCAAACATGACACAATTGCTCAAAATACAAATAAAGTTCAAAAACCCAAGGCTTACTTATCATTATCAGTGGATGTCCGTTGGATAAACGTTGACGGAATCAATCGTTGTCCACGAACCCTTATTTTTGACTGATTTGAACTCATTCTCTATTCTTCTTTTTTTCGAATTGTTTTTTTTATTGATTTGGAATTGGATTTGTTAAAAGAGTGTTTTTGGCGGTAAAGTTTTTACTTTTTGAATTATTTCACAGATTTCCACAGTTGAGCTGTTGGGATATTTTGTTTGGGCTTATATTGTTAATTTGCGGATTGGGTTGAGCCTATTAGACGGTTGGAGAAGGTAGCCCAAATTAGGGTAGCAGAAGAACCGAAATATCTGAAACTGAAACCGAACCGAACCGAAAATAACCGAACTGAACTAATAACCGAACCGAATTTGCCAAAATTAAACCAAACCGAACTTTTAATTCGGTTCTCGGTTTGGATATGGTTTTGGTAATCGAAACCGAAAACCGAATTCATATAAATTTATATATTTTTTTATATATTTATATACATAAAAAGATCAATAAAATTCTATATATATATTTATATATATATATATTTATATTTATATTTATATTTATAACAATAAAATTTTATCTTAATATTAAAAAATACTTTTTATGTTTGAAATAACTTTTTTGGCTAAATATATTTGTATATTTTTCTTTTTTTTAAAATAAAGTGTGTAATTCGGTTAAACCGAAAATCGAACCGAACCAAACCGAACTAGAATTCAACCAAATCGAACCGAAAACTGAATTTGAATTCGGTTTGGTTTGGTTCTCGGTTTGACCCTAAAATAACTTTTAACCGAATTAACCAAATAACCCGAAAACCGAACCGAAGAACACCCCTAGCCCAAATGTTCTTTTATACCAAATTGTCGGGAAGAAATCATGATATAGATAAGGTGATTAATGTTGGCCTTTTGTATGCAATCACAAGTTCATAAATAGTTGCTAGTAGGTGTATATGTATATGTGATGGTAGCCCGATAACAAGAGACATATAGCATAACACGAAGGGAGACATAGGTTATTGATTGACACACTCAAATATACCCAAAATGAAAGCAATATGTATATACAGTACAGTTGTTAGTACAGTTGTTTAATGCATAAATTGAAGTGTCTCAATCAAAACTTGATGTGTGTAAACCAATTTTCTAACACAAAACTCTTAAGTTGAATCTTTGTCTTGGTGTCATGTGATTTAACATTCATATGTTCCGTCTGAGGCCATGAGTGGGTCGATTTCCATTAGTTGCTAGAAATGTACTAACACAACATATTTTTTTTTTTTTATTTTTTTTAAGAAATGTAACATTTATTAAGGAACCAACCAAGAACAAGATTAAAAAAAAAAAAAAAAAAAAAAAAAAAAAAAAAAAAAAAAAAATTGGCAACCAACCTTCTTAACAAAATAATTAAAAAGGATGAGCCCCAAACAAAAGAAAGCAATAATACACAACAAAATAATGTTAACTAGGTGGAACATAAAAACCAAATAAATTCTTACAATGTTTATAAACATAATGTTAACTGATAGACAAACTATTTTTTATTAATCAGTGGTCAAACTACAAAGTAAGGAGTTTTGTGTCTAAAACTCTTGTGGCTAAAAGTGTGAAAATGAAAACTTCAATTTTCCATACAGGTCATATTCTTGACCCGGTTTTGACCCAAGTAAGATTCGAATCCATACACTACTGATTTTGCATATATCAAGGTATAATGTAACACATTTACACCTGTGGATTTCTTTCAGGTATATGTTATTGATCATGTGAACTGCTATGTGTGAACCAAATTTAGTCCTGGTTGACTATGTTGGTAAAACAGGTTTAACACTGATGATTGGATGAGCAGATGCATTGCATGCTTTAAGCATCATTGATCTAATTTTGATATTAAGTATATTCATACATTTGTATGCAGGGGCCTCGCATAAGTCATGTAACCGAAGCAACAGACCTGGCCACGCCTTTTGCTGCATTAAAGTTGAGCTGAAAATAGAATGCAACTGTTTTTAAAACAGTCGATTGAGGTGTCATTTCCCCTTTTTAGACGCTGACTGTGGTTGATATGAAAAGCTTACGAGTAAAAGCAGAGAAGATAGAACAATGTTGATAGTATAGTGCATTAATGCTAATTTATGTAGTTGAAAGTCAGTAAGAAAAATGTTGATAGTAAGAAAAATGAAACCTTTAATATCGTTGAGAAAAATCTAATAAACTAATTTGACTCAGAAGTCAACTATGGATGTCTAATGATTTCATCTCAGTTTAGAACATACTTACGTACTCGGACTTGTTTAAAGCCAAATGATATATAGCAAGATAATCTACAAGACTACAACTATGAAGAAGTCCCACAATGAAAGAACATAATTACACATACCGCATTTAATAAAAAATTTCATGCATGGGCAATTGTTTGATCTGAAACCAAGACATTGAAGCCGGAGATGAAACATGTGTGAAGAGGGCATGATCCTGCTGTCAAATGAAGGCCAAAACGCAAAGCCTAACTAATAAGAAATATAAATCATAAAGTTATTATTACATCAATGCTCATTAAGTAATTAACATGTAGCTTAGAAAATCACCTAGTGGAACTGATTGGCGATTACTCCCCACTTCTTGAGACCTTCTTAATCTGGAAATGGTGCAAATGCAGAATTGTCATATAAATTTCAAATTTCTAATAAATTTAGACAATTAGTAACAAAACAGATAAACTACCTGTTAAGATAGTTCTTTATGCATTGGGCCTTTGGGTGCCATTGTTATTAATGGTTATATGTCGCAGACCATTTCATCATCAAAATGAGAATCTCCATCAGAATCTTCATCAGACATTCTTCGTCTCTTGGGTGTCAAACCACATGACTCGAGAAGCCATCTATCCCCAACAATACGTAGACCTCTCAAACCATACAGGCTATGTGGAAGATGACTTATACCTGAACCTAGTATGTTTAACTCTTTCAAACTATCTAAACGACCAATTTCTTCGGGTAATTTCTCAACTTGAGTACAATGAGTAATTTCTAAACATTTCAGACGTTTCAACTCATAAATGCTGTTCGGAAAATCTTGTAGAAGTGTACACTTGGATAGGATTAGACTTTCTAAACATTCCAATCTTCCAATATCCACAGGTAACTTCTCAAGAAGCAAACATGACTCAAGTTTGAGAGATTTGAGATGTTTCAACATACAAATACTATCTGGAAGAGTTTTAATATCTGTAGACCGCAAACTTAGCTCCTCTAGACAATCTAACCAGTCAAGGTTCTTGGGAGCTTCTGGAATACAACCTTCAAGTGTAAGCTTTCTTAAACATTGTAAACCACAGATAATATCTGAAAAAGAATCGACGTTTATGCGGGCACCGAAACCTAGAGAAATAAGCCTCTCAAGATTTCCAAAAGAAGAAGCTGGGTCTTCCTCATAAGAACAAGAAAACTGAAACTCTGGCCAAGTATTGCCGGGATCACATATACCTGTATGATCCTCTGCAATCAGATGCAACTCAGATAAAGAAACAACCTCAGGTGAATCAACCTCTTTGTCAAACTCAAAGTATTTAAACCTCCCACAATGACTAATGCCTAAGCAGAGAAGCTTTTTCAGACATTCTGCAGGAGCATTAATTTCTTCCAAATCATAACAATTTTTAAGATATAGCCATCGCAGATTTGGAGCGATCCCGAGGTCAAGAGTCCTCAACTTTAAATTACGCAGGTTGACATGCGTGAGCTTTGGACATTCAGCGGGCATATGAAGTTCAACCATACCACTACAGTTGCTGAGATTTAGCGTTTCGAGATTTGAAGTAATCCCGAGGTGAAGAGTCGTTAACTTTAAATCACTGAGGTCAAGATCTACGAGCTTTGGACATTCAACTGGCATATGAAGTTTGACCAGATCAGTACAGCCATAGAGTGTTAGATTCTCAAGATTTGGAGTAATCCCAAGGTCAAGAGTCCTCAACTTTGAATTGCGTAGGTCGAGATGCCCGAGCTTTGGACATTCAGCAGGCATATGAAGTTTGACCAGCTCAGTACAGTCGTAGAGTGTTAGATTCTCAAGATTTGGAGTAATCCCGAGGTCAAGAGTCCTCAACTTTAAATTGCATAGGTCGAGATGCGTGAGCGTTGGACATTCAGCAGGCATATGAAGTTCAACCATATCACTGCAGTTGCTGAGATTTAGCCTTATGAGATTCGAAGTAATCCCGAGGTGAAGAGTCGTTAACTTTAAATCAATGAGGCGGAGATCTACGAGCTTTGGACATTCAGGTGGCATCTGAAGTTTGACCAGATCAGTACACCCGTAGAGTGTTAGATTCTCAAGATTTGGAGTAATCCCGAAGTCAAGAGTCCTCAACTTTAAATTGCATAGGTAGAGATGCCTGAGCTTTGGAAATTCAGCAGACATATGAAGTTTGACCAGCTCAGTACAGTTGTAGAGTCTTAGATTCTCAAGATTTGGAGTAATCCCGAGGTCAAGAGTCCTCAACTTTAAATTGCGTAGGTCGAGATGCCTGAGCTTTGGAAATTCAGCAGACATATGAAGTTTGACCAGCTCAGTACAGTCGTAGAGTGTTAGATTCTCAAGATTTGGAGTAATCCCGAGGTCAAGAGTCCTCAACTTTAAATTGCATAGGTCGAGATGCGTGAGCGTTGGACATTCAGCAGGCATATGAAGTTCAACCATATCACTGCAGTTGCTGAGATTTAGCCTTATGAGATTCGAAGTAATCCCGAGGTGAAGAGTCGTTAACTTTAAATCAATGAGGCGGAGATCTACGAGCTTTGGACATTCAGGTGGCATCTGAAGTTTGACCAGATCAGTACAGCCATAGAGTGTTAGATTTTCAAGATTTGGAGTAATCCCGAGTTCAAGAATCCTCAACTTCAAACAACGTAGGTCAAGATGCCTGAGCTTTGGACATTCAGCGGGCATACAAAGTTCAACCATATGAGTACACCAGTGGACTCTTAGCGCCTCAAGATTCGGAGTAATCCCAAGGTGAAGGATCCTCAACTTTAAACTATCAAGGTCGATAGTTACGAGCTTTGGACATTCAGCGGGCATACAAAGTTCAACCATATGAGTACACCAGTTGACTCTTAGCGCCTCAAGATTCGAAGTAATCCCGAGGTGAAGGATCCTCAAGTTTAACTTATCAAGGTTGATAGATACGAGCTTTGGACATTCAGCGGGAATCTGAAGTTCAACGATACTAGAGTTGTCGAGTCTTAGTGTCTCAAGATTCGGAGCCATATTAAGGTCAAGGGTCTTCATTTTATCAGATCTACTTATCTTAAGGAACCTGAGCTTAAAAAGAACCTGTTACAAAAAAAAGGGAAAGATGAATGTTGGTGTAATTAAATAAAAATAGTGATATATCATCATAAGGAATCACATAAAACTACCCAATCAAACCATTAATTTACCTTTTGTTCTCCATCATCCCAAAGTTGAACGATATTGGTGTTATCCATTTCAAGACCAACAAGGTTTTTTGCTTGAAATGTTTTAGGTAAACTTGAAAAAGGATAACCATTCCATCTCAGAAATCGTAAGGCATTTGGAAGGTGTAGACTTGCTTCATCAAAATTCCAGTTGCTAACTTCGTCTTCACTTACACTTGGGCCATACATGTTAAGAAATCTAAGCTCCTTCATGTTTGCGAGACCGTTCATTAAAATTTCAAAATTCAATCCATATGCATCCAGTGTCATACATTTTGTTGCTTGGGTACCCTGTAATTCAAATAGCAGTGACCATGAGGTGTGTTTCATTACAAAATAAAATGTGTTAAGTAATATAACTCGAGGTTAAGGTCACCTTACTTTTACAAAATATCCACTTTAGTCATTGAACTTTTATTTTATTAAAAAATATCATTGTACTATAAAAGCTTTTAAAAAGGATGCAATTAATTAGCCAATTACATCATTTGGAATTTTGGATAACTTACTACCTCTATGAGTTTATATTCAATTGGTTAGACTTTTCGATTTAGTAAGTTTGCAACCGAAAAAAAGAAGAAGAAAAAAGAGAATGAAAGCGAATGAGAGATTGAAACGTCATTGTTTTTTGTAGACATCATCACTTGCAACCGAAAAAACTTCCATGTTGTTTTGTGGGTGTAAAATTGAAGAAGAAGAAGGATGTAAGGAAATTGTTGTATAGGTGTAAAATTCTTTTGTAGGGCTGCTTCTTTTCAAACGCGGTTTGTTTATCTGATCAGCGTTTAATTTTGCAAATGAATAGTATTTATGGGTTGGCTAATGCATTCAAGGTATAATATCACGTTAATGATATAATAAAACCAGAACTTTGTACAATGACTAAATTGAAGTTTTAAAATAGTATACTGACCTTACTTTTAGTTCAACAACCCAAATAAGCTTATACTTACCATGTTGTTAGCCATTATATCTTTAATTTCATCGTTAATCCATAACCGGCTATGCCTTTCTGGTTCATTGGGGTTCTGACGACGAACAATATTCTTGCCCATTTCTTCTATATGGTCATGCATTTCCAAGCGCCCATGTTCAGAAATAGTTATAAGAGATTTCAGCTCAAGAACTCTTAAACCAATTCGGGCAGGAAATCCACAGCTTTTAAGAGCTATGACTGCATTGTCTTTCTTCCAACCTTTGAGTATGCATGCTACATCTAAGAATATTTCCTTGTAATCCTTCTCTAGACCAATATAGCTTAACTCCAAAACTTCCATAGTTTCATTCAATGGAATTGTTTCTAGTCTTTCTAACGCATCTTTCCAGTCAAGATCATCTTTGCCACACAAAAACGAACCCAAAACTTTGATTGTTAAGGGAAGACCATCTGCATAACATACAACTAGTCGAGACAGCTCTTCGTACCCTGGAACTGGAACCTCTTTTCCAAATGCATACCTAGTAAAGAGACATATTGCTTCCTTGGTTGATAACAAATTCACGTTTTGAATCAAACACACTTTGTGTGCTACTAGTACTTGCTCGTCTCTTGTTGTAATGATAATTCTGCTACCTGGCTTAAACCAATCACTATCACCCACTAATGCCTCAAGTTGCTCTATCTTATCAACATCATCCAGAACAATAAGAACCTTTCTAACACGCATCTTCTTCTGAATCGTCTTTTTCCCCTCATGAACACCACTCACAGTGATTCCTTGATCATTTAAAACATCTGAAAGTACTTGTTTTTGTAACGACTTCAACCCAGACAAAGAAGGTTTTGATTCTTCCCTTACGTTTTCAACAAAGCTTTGACCTTCAAACTGAAAGGATATTTTATCAAAAACCGCTCTAGCTAAAGTTGTCTTCCCTGCACCTCCCATCCCCTTAATCCCTATCATGCGAACATCATTAACACCCGTTTCCAAAGATGAAATAACTTCATTTACACGAGTCTCCATGCCTACTAGGTTTCCATCAACGCTTGAATTGATGAGTCGTAGCTCTAGTGAAATCTCTTGAATAATTTTCTGTATGAAGTTAGCTTCGTGCCTGTATGGGAAAGAAGGATCAGTTAGCTAGCTTGTTAAAGTCCCTCATGAACTCTCACTTTCTGGTCTACAACACTTACATTTCTATGTGAAATTATGACATGATGTTGTATTACAAATATTATATCCTATCCAATGTTTCGTAAAAACTCGACTTTGAGTTGAAAGTTCAGAATAAAAAAATAGATGACAGGAATTAGCCTTTTACACATAGATATTGAAAGTATAATTTGCTGGCTTGGTCATTGAGATAAAGGGTAATATTATTACGTGTCAAAACATGTTGAGTGTAGCTGGAAGCAAAACATCCCTTTTTGTTAGTTGTATAATAAAAACATATTCACTAGAGATGATTAGCGAAAATCTTTAACTATTGTATGCACTAGAAATGCACCCTGATGAATTCAACCCGTTTGACCTGTTTGAGATCTAATTTTGCCCAACCACCAGGTAAATAGATCAGAAAGAAATATGTATAGTCAAACAATATTGCCTGAGATATGAGGAATAATTTTACCCATCAGCAGTGGTCTTCAACTCCCAGCCAGCAAGAGCGGCTGCTTCTTTTAAAGCCTGTCTCCATTTCCCAGCAGATATATCATTTTCATGTTTTTTAAAAGCTTCTCCAACTGGGCCATATAGTTTGCGGACTTCAGTGGGCTCCACATCATAAAACACAGGGTAAGCGGTATGCTCAGTCATCTTCTCGCATTCCATAATCTTAACAAGTTCTTCCAAGCACCAAGATGAAGCAGCATAGTTCTTGGAGAAGACAATAATGTAAAATCTCGAGTCTTCAATGGCTTCAATAAGCTCATCACTGATGGTTTTCCCTTTTCTAATTTTCTCATCATCCTTATAGGTTTCAATGCTTTTTTGCTTAAGAGCTTCATAAAGATGGCCAACAAAGGTGTTACGAGTGTCTTCACCTCTAAAACTTAAAAATACATCATACTTGAAGCTCTTTTGAACGGATGAAGCTGAAGTAGATGCCATTGAACTTATGATTTGGGAAATTTTATTTGCACTAATTGCAAAGAGGCAACTGGATGAGATGAATCACCTTTGAAGAAATTTCAACTGGATGAGATGAAGTCAACTGTGTTTGTTTATGTGGATATTATATAAAAACCATTTTTTCATCAAGTGTCTGCATATAAGGGCAATTTGGTCATTTTAAACCTATTCATTTTAAACCCAACTTCAGTACATAAAACCCACAAAAACCCATATCACCAATTCTTACGGTCTAATTGTTTAAAAATCTAAAACACCAAACCCAGAAACATCTTTATGCGGATCTTTAAACATAAAGATTCATTAACATTTTTTTCTTGGCCACATTTCATACAAAAACCAAACAAAACCACAATATCCTAAGTTTTCAAAGAAAAAAAAAAAAAAAAAAAAAAAAAATCTATAAAAGAAAGTTCATATCATCATCGCCATATGTAGCAGCACGCGTCGGATCCGCCTAGACCGCTTTTTACAACACCGCTTTTGAGAAGGGCATAAACGTGCCACTAGAATCATGGATAATTGGCAAGTGAATATAAACTCATTAATGACAGATAAACTACTGTACACTATTGCTTAGAAATTTCAAAGAGGCGGTGCTTATGGGACTCCATTTACAGGTTGTAGTCAACACATTGAAAGTAACGGAAAAATTTTCAATAGATTTCAACTTGTCTTATGGGTAGCGCTGTCTAATCATATCTGCTTTAGCTCAAAAGCCAACAAGGCAAGAAGTCACTCGTGTTTCTTCCATACTAATCTTCTCCTGACAATGGCTACTACTGAGTGCAAAAGATGATATATATCTTATGGGTAGCACTATCCAAGCGCCTAAAAGGGCAAAAACATTACTTAACTTATGTTTCAAACTAATCACTCATGTCCTCCATCACAATGAAAGTAATTCTTCCGACACAATAATGTTAATCTTAAGGGGACGACACCTGTGGACACTTCACAGCCTTACTTTAATGTGCTACAGTCCTTGATGTTAATTATCAGACATTAATATATAGAGAACCGCTTTTAGTAAATATGTTAATGTTTCTGACTAAATTGTGTGCCAGTAATTCATTAACTATTCTGATAATAAACTACTGCTTAGAACTCTTAAAAGACAATGCTTAGGGGATGTTTGGGATGGCATTCACAAACTGAATATTGCGCTTTTAAATTAAAAGACAACCAGTTTCAACTGTTTGTATGAAACTTTAGCAACCGATTATCTAATTAACGTGAAGTGACATACTCAGTTCCTGAAAAATTGTTTAGAAGTAACCTATGCAAAATGATTGTACCAAGACAACTTCAAGTGTGTTTGGGACTGCATATTCTAAGGGGTTATTAGATTATTCCGTTTTAGATAGAGACCTCACTCTTGAAGTGTTTATGTAAACTGAGAATATGTGGCCCCTTATTGACTCTTTATCAGTAGCTTTCGGAAGACCCATCAGAGTAACTTCACAACGCGTATATATAACAATAACGAGCTTCCTACTCAATCTCAAATATTTACATTTACACTAACACAACATACCTAACCATATCATAAAATTCACCTTAAGTATTCACACCAGTGTCCCACGCGGAACTAGAACCCGATAACCCACAACCACTTGATTACATATACGCTAAGCTACAAGCCCTTTGGTTATTAGGATATTGTTATTTTACGATATCACAAGTTTATAGTTCCATTCACATAACAGCCTTAACAAAATAAAATATTATAAATCCGAACAAATAAATAGAAAAACAACCTTAACTAATTTAGATGCATCACAAGTTTTCTGCAGCTTTCTGTCGAGAAAATCCGACAACGATACCTTCGACCGCTTCTTACTTCCGTTCTCCACTTTTTCCCTACAAATCACAATATCCAAGCATCACACAATTGCTCAAATTACAATAAAGTTCAAAAACCCAGGGCTTACTTATGATTATCAGTGGATGTCCGTTGAATAAATGTTGACGGAATCAATCGTTGTCCACGAACCCTTATTTTTGACTGATTTGTTGAACTCATTTTTTTAACCAAATGTTTTTTTATTGTGATTTAGGGGTTGAAATTGTTAAATGTGTTTTTGGCGGTAAAGTTTTGACTTTTGAATGATTTCACTGATTTCCCCAATTCAGATATTTTGTTTGGGCTTATTTAGACTATCATTTATTGCTTAAGTTGGGCCTATTGGACTAACCTTATTGTTTATTGGATTTTTATAAACCTTGTTTAGTGTATGTAAACTACAAGGTCAAGTCATTAACTAAGATGTACAATCAAAGTATTCTCGTGATCGATTATTTATTTATTTTATTTTTTTCTGGGTAAAGAGATTTACCCTGGTAAAAGTGTATTAATAATCAATGAAGTACAGGCAATATGGTAAAACACCATATTGACTATAACAAACAACGCACCCTTTCTGCCTTTTTTTTGGACACCTCAATATGTGTATCTTGTGAGGTTTAAAGCGAATGCTACTTTTAAAGGTTTTAAGGAAATTATCCAATTCGTTGTCGACTTGTTTGACTATGATCGTTATTTCACAAAATAGTTTCAAGTAATGTTCATGTGGTGGAGTTTAGTAGTGGAGAACATGTAACTAAAGCGGAGGTAACTGGTTTAGTCTATGTTTTTATGCCCCTTTAATCATGAATATGATACAACATTACACAATTTACCCTGATCGGTCGTTGTGAGGTTGTCAATGAGCTGGTTCTTCATTACTTGCTAGCAATGTACTAAGACAGCATCATCATGCTTATTATTTGTATGTAAAGATAGATTCATGTTAGAAAGGAATGTGGGGTGCCAATAATGAGTGCGATCGTGTATGCACACACGTTCTAAAAAACAAACACTAGTGACTAAAACAAACAAATATGAAAAATAACATCATTAAAACATATTAAAGATCAAAGTGTTAGTTCATAGTTGTAAGAGCTGTTAAGGGAAATGTATACATCAAATCAACGAATTATGAAGAGGTAAATCGACATTATGGCAACCTCCCTAATAACATGTAAGAGGTAAATCGCATAAAACCATCATTAAAATTACGTGAGTATAAGAATATTTTCTGAAATGTGCGGTCATGGTTATTTATAGTTTTTCTCATTTTACTTTTATTTCTTATTTGATCCTTACTTGTAGTAAACTCTTTCACTTGCAAAACAAAATGATACAACTTACATGATTCAACCTACCATTTCACCTAAAATGATACTCGATTTGAGGCAGTTAATGATCAATTGGATAGTCAGAATCTATAAAGTAAAGTAAAGTAACTCTCAATACCGTCTTCCACAGTGTATGGGGGAGGTTGAGATGTAGACAACCTTACCCCTACCTAAGGTAGAGAGGCCGCTTCCGGTTACTTGCAAGGAGTAATGATCGAACCCTTGACCTTTGTCTATTGGAATAACACTAGCGGGGAAATCTTTCCTTCTGTTAGCAAGTGAATACTATGCAAGCAATGAAAATGTTCTCTTTTGAGAGGAATGCCTGGGTACATGAGGAAAATATTTGTCATGTGTAGTTAACTCCATATTCCAGTATGGGTGAGCCATTTCCATGATATCACGACCATTTTCAAAAGCGTGACCCATTGTTGTTATATCACGACCATTTATACGCTTAAAATGACCACATTATATTCCAACCTCTTTAACAACCGAAGTCAGTTAACTATCAACTCAAGCCATGGAGTGACACAACCGCCCCAATCCAACTAAATTACACATGACTGTGGGACGTATATAGTAAGAGTTGTGGATGGTAATGTGCTTGCGTGTAATATTATCGAGTTCGTAAAGTTTCCGTGAGACTAATGAAATGGAGTAACGGTCATTGTCTGGAATGTAGGGTATAACACATCTGAAAACTGTGTAATTCGGTCAATTTGATTTAGGAGGATGTTTAATATCATTATCCATAATTTGTATACAATAATAAAAAACACATACTAAGTTTTAAGGTTTAGTGAGATATAAATGAGTGAATAAATAGATGTAAAGAGAAAAGTTCTTTTGTGAACAAGTTTTTTTCTACAAACTGAGGGACCAATCCCTACCATCCATCTAGTTTGATCTAATGGTGGGGATTAACCTAATATTTAAAAATGGAACCTAAGTCCATGTTTTTTTCTTGTCTTTTTATCATTCTTATTTATTCATTGTATTTTTCTTTTTTTTTTTTTTTTTTTTTTTTTTTTCTTTTTTCCCATTTTTTTCTCCTTATCATTTATGTTCACGCTTTTACTTTTTCTCTTTTTTTTCTTCCTTTTTTGTTCACTTTTTTTTTCAAGTTTTTTTTTTTTCTTTTTTTTTCAAGCGCTTTTTTTTTTTCTTTTTCTTTTTTTTTTTCCAGCACTTGTTTTGCTTTTTTTAATGAACGTTTTTTATTCATTTTTTTTACTTTTAAAAAAAATCACGTTTTTTTTTAAATTCATATTTTTTTTAAAATTCATATTTTTTTTTTCATTTTCTTATGTTTTTGTCTGTTTTCATTCGTTTTCATCCATTTTTATATGTTTTCGTCTATTTTTTTTAAGTTTTCGTTAATTTTTAGACGTTTTCATCTGCTTTCAGATGTTCATCCAATTTTATACGTTTTCGTCCGTTTTCATACGTTTTCGTCAATTTTTATAAGTTTTCGTCCGTTTTAAAACGTTTTTGTCCGTTTTCGTCAGTTTTATACATTCTTGTCCCTTTTCAGACGTTTTTGTCGGTTTTCGGCAGTTTTATACGTTTTCAGACATTTTTGTCTGTTTTCGTCTATTTTCAGACGTTTTCGTCTGCTTTCATCTGTTTTCTTACGTTTTTGTCCGTTTTCGTGCGTTTTCATACGTTTTCGTCCATTTTCATACGTTTTAGACGTTTTTGTTCGTTTTCATACTTCTCCATCTGTTTTTATACGTATTCATCCATTTTTTTACGTTTTCGTCTGTTTTCAGACGTTTTTGTCTGTTTTCGTTAGTTTTTATATGTTTTCGTCTGTTTTCATACGATTTCGTCTGTTTTTGTTTGTTTTCATATGTTAATGTTTTTGTCCGTTTTCTTTCGTTTTTATACATTGTTGTCTGTTTTTAGACGTTTTCATCTGTTTTAATACATTTTCGGCAGTTTTTACACGTTTTCATTGGTTTCGTTCGTTTTCATACGTTTTTCTCCATTTTCGTGTGTTTACTTTCGTTTTCATCCATTTTTTTATACGTTTTCATCCATTTTCAAACGTGTTTTTACACTTTCATACGTATTCGTTTGTTTTCGTATGTTTTCTTGTGTTTCTAAATATCACAATTGACATTCTTAATATCTCAAGTGATATTTAGAATATGACATAATATCACTTGTGATATTAAGAATATCAATTGTGGTATTCAGAAACGTATGAAAACGGACGAAAATGTATGAATACGGACAAAAACGTTAGAAAGTGAAAAAAACGTAAATTAAAAAAAATGTAAAATCACTTGTGATATTCTGAATATCACTTGCGATTTTCATGTTACAAAACATTTGTTGAAAATCACTTGTGATATTCAGAATATCACTTGTGATATTCAGAATATATCACTTGTGATTTTCATGCTACAAAACATTTGTTGAAAATCACTTGTGATATTCAAACACACAATGGTGTTTTAGTATTACTTGTTCAGAATAGTTTTAGTATCGTGGTTTGTTTAGTTTGAGTTAGTTAGTGGCCTGATTTGTTGTTTAGGTGTTTGTTAAGATGTGATAGCGTCATCAAATGTAATGAGATTGTTAACTTTAACTGATGTGGGATTATTTGTATAGTGAAATAACTTTAAAATCGGAGGAGAGTTAATTTACCTCATAGCTTCTATAGTTTTATATTTCATCCAAGTAGCAGTTTTCTTATATATAAGATCAATAATACATTTTATCGCCGCAACATTACACGACGCTATCACATCTTAACAAACACCTAAACATCAAATCAACTTTTTTTCGTCCATTTTTGTACATTTTTGTACATTTTTATATAAAAACGAAAGAAAACGTATGAAAACGAACAAAAACAGAAGAAAACGTAAGAAAGTGAAAAAAAACGTGAATTAAAAAAATGTGAAAATCACTTATAATATTCTGAATAACACTTGTAATTTTCTGAATATCACTTTTGGTATTCAGAATATCACTTGTGATTTTCATGTTACAAAACATTAGTTGAACATCACTTGTGATATTCGGAATATCACTTGTGATATTCAGAATATCAATTGTGATTTTCTGAAAATTACAAGTGATATTCATGTTACAAAACGTTAGTTGAAAATCACGTGTGATATTTAGAATATCATTTGTGATTTTCATGTTACAAAATATTAGTTGAAAATCACTTGTGATATTCGGAATATCACTTGTAATATTTAGAATATCACTTGTGATTTTCTGAATATCACTTGTTAATTTCATGTTACAGAACAATTGTTGAAAATCACTTGTGATATTCAGAATATCACTTGTGATATTCAGAGTGATATTCAAAATATCACTTTGAAAAAACGTGAATTAAAAAAAGCGTGAAATCACTTGTAATATTCTGAATATCACTTGTGTTTTTTGAATATCACTTGTGATTTTTTGAATATCACTTGTGATATTAAGAATATCACTTTTAAAAAAACGTGAATTAAAAAAAACGTGAAATCACTTGTAATATTCTGAATATCACTTGTGATTTTCATCTTACAGAAAAATTGTTGAAAATCACTTGTGATTTTCAGAATATCACTTGTGATATTCAGAGTGATATTCAGAATATCACTTTTGATATTCAGAATATCACTTGCGATATTCTGAATATCACTTGCGATATTCTGAATATCACTTGCGATTTTCATGTCACAGAACATTTGTTGAAAATCACTTGTGATATTCAGAATATCACTTGCGATATTCAGATATCACTTGCAATATTCTGAATATCATTTGCGATATTCTGAATATCACTTGTGATTTTCATGTTTACAGAATGTTAAAAATCACTTGTGATGTTCAGAATATCGCAAGTGATATTCAATATCACTCACGATATTCTGAATATCACAAGTGATATTCTGATAATCACAGTATATCATTTGTGATATTCAGAAAGGTATGAAAACGTCTGAAAACATTTAAAAACGAACGAAAATGAATGAAAACGGACGAAAACGTATGGAAACGGACGAAAATGTATGAAAGCGAACGAAAACGTAAGAAAACGGACAAAAATAAATGAAAACAGATGAAACCATATGAAAACGTATAAAAAAATGACGAAAACGTATAAAAACGGACGAAAACGTATGAAAACGGACGAAAACATATGAAAACGTATGAAAATGGACAGAAACGTAAGAAAACGGACGAAAACGTATGAAAACGAGCGAAAACGTATGAAAAAAATTCAAAAATAGATGAAACGTAAGAAAACGGGCGAATATATATATGAAAACGGGCGAAAACGTAAGAAAACAGACGGAAACGTATGGAAAAAATTCAAAAACAGATGAAAACGGACGAAAACGTATAAAAACAGACGAAAACGTATTAAAATGGACGAAACGTATGAAAACGGGTGAAAACGTAAGAAAACAGACGAAAACGTATGAAAACGAGCGAAAACGTAAGAAAATAGACGAAAACGTATGAAAACGGACGAAAATGTGTGAAAACGAACGAAAACGTAAGAAAACTGACGAAAACGTAAAAAAACGACGAATATGTATGAAAAACGAAAAAAAACGTTAAAAAAAAACAAAAAAAAAGTGTATTTTCTTTTAAAAGAAAGAAAAAAAAAGTGAAATTTAAAAAAAAAAAAAAAAAAAAAAGGACAAAAAAAAGGCATGAAAAAAAAAAAAAAACAACGTGAATTTTTTTTAAAATAATAGAAAAAAAAAGACAAAAAGAAGGAAAAAATGCAACAAAAGAAAATGGAAGAAAAAAAAAACGTAAATAGGAAGGAAAAAAAAGACAAAAGAAAAAAATAAAAGTGAATAAAAAGAAAACAAAAAGACAATAAAAAAACATAGACTTAGGTTGTCTATTAAATCTTAGGTTAATCCCCACCATTAGATCAAACTAGATGGATGGTGGGGATTTGTCCCTCAGTTTGTAACAAAAAGTTAGTATGTAAAATAACTCACCTCTAGATGTAAAATATATGAAAATCGAAATAATTTGATTAATTGGAAACAACATGACAATTGTTAATCCCACATAGGTTAAAGAAGAGAATTGAGGCTACCTAATATAAGATGGTGTACACGAGTCATTTGTGTTCGGTTTAGTATAATGTTTCACACCTTTGTGGATATGCTTGGATAAGATATACTTTAACATACCATGTATATACCACTCTGTCGGGAACTTTATACGTAATTCAAACTTTTTTTATACTATGAGTATATATATACAACAAGCTTTTTTATACTATGAATACTGTTTTTTAAAAAAATTTTGAACCATATATTTTTATTTATTAAAAAACAAATAATTTAATCTTTGTTTTGTTTTATTTATGATGTTTAATTATAATTTTTTATTATTAAAGATAATCCTTTAAAAATTTTAATCCTATTATTAATTGCATCTTATATATATTTTTTGTATTTATCTTCTACTTGTGTTAGGGATAAATATAAAATGTTACCTAATAAGAAAATATATATATTTTTTTAAATAAAATTATTACTAAATAAAGTATGTATGCATTTTTTTGAAATGGAAAATTTCCAATATGGGTTTTGTTGTATTATATAAAAAAGATATATATACAACAAGCTATAGATTTTTTGTTGCACGATATGATGCTTAACACATAGCAATAATATTTCTGAATACCATTTTATAGCATTATTGCTAGATGAAAGGATTATGTTTTTAGATTACAGCAAGCTAGATAAGGATTTATTTATTTATTTATTTATTTATTATTATTATTTTTTTTTGATACCTCATGACTAAACATATTATAACATGTTGTTGACTTACGAAAAAAAACGTTACTATACCATTTTTAATATCTGGTCGAAGTGGTTTACAGGGCATCTCTTTGATCTTTCGGATAAGGGCCTTCTAAAGTTTAAGACATTGTAGAAAGTGGTTACATCATTGTTAGAGGCTTAGAGCTTCGGGTTTTCCCTTACTTTTAACGAGGATTTTTCTAACCGTGCTCCGTTGCGCGACGCGTGGTTTTACGTTAAAAAAAATTACATCACACTCATATCTCATCTAAAGCAGTTTTAGTTTTTTACTTATAAATGTTTTAACATATACAAATAAATTTAAGTAACATTAAGAGTTACTTTTTATAAATAAAAAAACAAAAAGCATGTTAATCTATTTACACTTAAAAGTTAAAAGTGATTAACTAATTAATATTATACAAAGCTAAAAAAAATTGTGTTCGGATCAGTATAATGTTTCACACATATATTAGTGGATACATCGATAAGATGTACTAAAACAACATCATCTTGTTTCTTGTTTGGATGCAGGACTCTAAACGGACTGAATGTTCAGTGAACATTTCATGAACTGTTCGGCAAAAAGTTCGTTTATGTTCGTTTATTTATTAAATGAACGAACATGAACAATATTTTACGTCCGTTTAGTTAAATGAACGAACATGAACAAAAGTCTCATCCGTTCATTTATGTTCGTGAACGTCAGATTATGCGTTCGTTAACGTTCGTTTATTTTTATTTATATATTTATATTCATATATCATATCTTTTAATTTTATAATTTTAAAAATTAGTTTGTTTAAACAAAACAACACTTATAAAACAATATATTGTGAAGAATTCAATAAAGTTTATGTTTGTTTGTCTATTTTCATTTATGATCGATCGTTTATGTTCGTTTAGCGTTCGTTTAATGTCTTAATGAACGAACATGAATAACTCATTTTCTTAATAAACGAACATGAACAAGAAAATTCGTCCGTTTAAGTGTCCGTGTTCATTTATTTGTCCGGTTAAAATTAAATGAACGAACATGAACAGGGCTTCATTTGTATTCGTCCGGTTAGTTTACAACACTATTTGGATGTAAAGATAGATTAAAGAATGTGGTGTGCCAATAATGAATTGCGCTGGATGTGACAAAAACGTGAGTAGTGATTCTGTATGCACACAAACGTTTTAAATAACAAACATTAGTGGCTAGAAGAAACAAACATGAAAAATGACATCATCAGACATATTAGAGTAAAGACCAAATAAAGAACAGAAGTAGAATCACACTCTACACACAATTATACAAATATACTAAAAAGCGTGGAATCCCCCGTTTCTTTACTGTAGAACTTTTTTAGCCCATTTGCACTGTTTGGTGAGCCCATATCCGAACCATTCTTAATACCCGCATCCGGATATACTTCCTCTCCTCTCACACACTCCTCATAACTTTTCCGGTTTACCGGTGATCCGATGGAGCGGGAAAAACCGAAAATCATAACGGATCGGGGCATCTATAGTGAATCATGTGAGTGCAACTACAGTGTTAGCTACAGTGCAGCAATATTTTAATGGTTTAATATGTTTTGTGGCTGTTTTTTATGCATTTGTTTGTTAGATAGATCTTCTACAAACTTCTATAGCTCAAAAATACACACACCACAAAACATTGGATTCTGTCAATCGGGGTTAGGGTTTTCTCCTTCTTAGGGCTTTCTGATTTTGGGTTTCTTGATGGAATATTTGTGTGTCCAAACTCAGGTATCTTTTTTTATTTATTTTTATTTTATATAGATTGGGATTTAATATATGTGATTATGATGATTATGTGTTTGATACTTTTATGTGCTTATGATGATTAAATAATTGTTGAACGGGTTTTAATTTATTTACTTATTATTACTAATTTTTTTCGTAGATTAATTGTAATGGAATTTAAGTTCGTTTATGTTTTGATTTTACGAGAGCAAGATAATAGGTTGTTTGATTGTTTGCAAATATATGCTGCATATAACAATTTACATGTAAAATGATCCCTAATGACATGGAAATAGTAACAATTTGGTATATCTATGCGATGTTTGGGTTAGCTTATTAAAATGGCTTATCACCTGATCGATTAATGTGTTGGGATTTGTTTTCAGGATTAAATGGACATTCTTCGCATCTTGGCGGGGCAGCTAAAGAGGTTGCAGCCATGGCGGATGAATATTGTTTTGTGTATCCAGCTACAAAAGCTGGCAGCCATCTGTTGTGTGTGAGCAACCGTGCACACCTGACATGGAGCCTGAAAGTTGCGTGCGCCCGTGTCTTGGCTAGGTAAACTGTTATGCTTTCAGTCATGACAGGTGACCACTTTATTGGATTCATATGTTGGGGTCATGGGTTGTGGATAACCTTTCATTGCGCTGTGGAGCGTTATATATATACATAACATTCAGTGGAATCTTTGGAGGCCAAACTTTTGGTCCAGTCCGGGTTTGTCAAACCTAAATCCTAAAATATTGTTTTGGTGCCTGTGCAAAAGGCAGTGGAAAAAAGACTTTTAAATATCTTTGTGCTCCAGTGTGATTGCAGCCATAGCGGGTGTTTGCCACCGCTGTGGTTACAGCCCATGAGTCGTATTCGGTTTTTGCAGCTATGTTTGCAGCCCCGTTTCTTGGCTGGGCAGTCACATTGACAGTGTGATTGCATTCATGGCGGGTGTTTTCCACCGATGTGATTGCAGCCTATTAGTGGTATTCGGTTTATTTGTGACCTATGATGATCAACTACTGTTTTGTGAGACAAATGAAGTGGGCTATAAAATATACACAATGAGGGCTATGATGAAATGTGAATGTCTGCAGAATCGATGTTTGCAAGCTCAGATGTATCTTGGCTAGGCAACCCAGATGGTAATTGCTACTTGAAAAAGTGGCATTTGCAACTGTGATTGCGGCCATGGCTTATTAGCCCATGATGAGTCTGATTACAACATATCTGAGCCCCCTTTAAAAATATTGTTATGATTTTTATGGTTATTCAAAACGTGGTCATATGTTGTTTTCATATTATTGGGTACTCAAACTTATTTGTGTCCTGACCCAAAATTTTTTGCTAGACTGAACTTATTTTTATTCTAAGAGAAACTTGATTTTTTCGTGTTGCTAATTATATAGAAATTGTGGAGATACATGTAGTTAATTTTGGATTTAAAGGCGGAGATACATGTAGTTAAATGTTTAGAGTTTATGTCTTTTGTGAATTTAAGCATTTGATATTAGTTTGTTTGCCCTATACGTGTGCATGTGATTTTTGTTCTAGAGTCTTAGATGTGTAATCATCATCAGCTGGTAATTAGTTGGTGGGTTGACACATACATATATTGTTAGTAAAATAGAAGAAATACATTACACCCCTATTTCAAGTTTGCTTCGAAGAGGTGATGGGTGAAGATTGATGGCTCACACTCATTACTTCCAGCTGAGGTAATTTTTTTTCATATGCCACTGGATTCAGTTTTTGACTTATTGCCCAATACTTGCCCATTTCCATAATCGTGGCAAACTTATTGATGATATTGGTACTTACAGTAATGGGTATTCAAGGGGTACAGTATAAACCTATAGGGTCTTTAAGTGTGGTGTTATGGGGTTTAAGATGTTTTTAATGTTAGGAGGATTTCGTGTGAACTTCTCAGTTTGAAGTTGCTTGAAAAGGGCTGTTTTGCCCTGAAAATTGCCAATGTAGTATCTAATTTTTCACTTATCTTGAAATATATGGGTCAAAATTGCTTGAGAACGTTATAATAGGGTGTGTGTAATCCTCTTAAAAGGTAATGAAATCTTGGGTTTAGATGGGATGGAATATGGGTCGAAATGATGAATTGCGTATCAGTGGGTGCAGTTTGGTTATGCCGACCCATCAACCTCCTTTTTCTTTGTTTGAGTTATCTTAATTAGTAGTGTCATGTTAGTCATTGTCTGTCAACTGTTCTCATATACCAACTTTAATTGGTATCTTGGAACAGCAATAGGGAGTGTTTGTTTGGAGGGTACGTATCTTGGAACAGTTTGTTTGGGCATTAATTGGACTTTTTTTTTTTTCATTATTTCTGCATTTTCTTTAGACTTGCTTGCTGACCAACGCAGTGTCGAAGCTTTAGTGTTTTAACTCTAATTGTGTCTTGAAAATGATATTTGGAAAACATAAGTATTTCAGCTTTTATGATATCATTGATTGAATGATGTTAATTCAATTTTGTACAGCAGACATGGTGATTGGCAAGCCAAATGACCTAATATGTCATCAGATTGCATTAAACTTGCTACAATAGAATAGGCCAAAGCAAACGGGAACGACGGCGAGAAGTGCAGCTTCATATACACACAGATGAAGTCCACGAGTTATATCCCTGATGTACGTTTCCGTTTACCAGATTATTTGTATTTATTCTTTTGTTTCTAATGTAAATGAAGCTGACAACGTATTAGCTGAATGTAACTTCGAACTTTTTTTTTTTTTTTTTTTTCCTAACTTGCATATACAAGCATCCCGCGGCAACGCGCGGGCTAAAAACCTCGTTAGAATACAAAATCCAACCCTCTATATAAACAGAATGACATGAAAACGACTTCGGAAAGCTACTAACTAATGAGATGTACGTAGTAAAACCCTCTAATTTGAACACTTACACATATGACAAATGCTGAAAAGAACTGTAACATGTTTCAAAGTGTTAGTTCAGGGTTGTAACTTGTAAGAACTGTTAAAAGAAATGTCTACATAAAATCTACGAATTATGAAGCGGTAAATCGACACTCTATGGGTGGCCATTTCCATGATATCATGACGACATGACCATTTAACGTGTGACCCATTGTCGTTATATCATGACCATTTATATGCTTAAAATGAGCACATTTTATTCCATCCTCTTTAACGACTTAAGTCACTTAATTATCACCTCACTCCATGGAGTGACATAACCGCCCAAATCCACCTAAGCTACACATGATGGTGGGATGTATATAGTAAGAGTTGTGGATGGTAATGTGCTTGTGTGTAATGCTATTGAGTTCCTAAAGTTTATGAGAGACTAATGAAATGGAATATCAGATGTCTCATTAGAAGCAGTCTCTCTATTTCCGGGTCTTTCTCGCGGTAGGGGTAGGATCTTGCTACATTTGTACCTCCCCATACCCTGCATCAACGAGATTAGGTCTGTTGTTGTTGCTGTTGTTGTTGTTGTTGTTGTTGTTGTTGTTGTGTGGTGAAGGTAGAGTATAACAAAGCTGAATACCGGGTGTCACTTAATTCAGTTTGATATGTGAGGTTATTTAATATCATTGTCCATAATTTGTATACGATAATAAAAATAAAAAAAGTAAAATTTGGGTTTAATGAGATATAAATGAGTGAATAATTAGATGTAAAGTATATGAAAATCAAAATAAGTTATTAATTAAAAAGAACATGACAATTGTTAATCCCACATAGGTTAAAGAAAAGAATTGATGCTACCTAATATAGAATGGCGTACATGAAACATTTGTGTTCGGTTTAGTATGATGTTTCGGATCAGGATGTTGTATACTTTAGATATACACAATGTGAGTTTGTTAATATCTAAAGTATCTAAGTCCAGATTCGTAACTTTATACGAATGTCTAACTTTTTTATGTTACACAATTTGCAAATATGTTTACAAGATGTTCGTTTATATTTAATTTAAGAGTCCATACAACATTGTGAGCAACTTTATATACAATTTGCAAATGCGTTTACAAGAGGTCTAACTTTGGTTCGTAACTTTATACAAATGTTTAACTTTTTTATGTTATACAATTTGCAGTTTCGTTTACAAGATGTTTTCGTTTATATTTATTTTAACGAGTTCATACAACATTGTGAGCAACTTTATACGTTATAAAATTTGCAAATGCGTTTACAAGATATTTTCGTTTAATTTAACGAGCCCATACAACATTGCGAGCAACTTTACATAAATAGAGAATTTTTTATATGACCCATTTATGATGCTAGTTTTACCAAATTGAACGTCGCCTAACATTTTTTTTTTTCAAAAATGAACTTATAACTTGGGCGACCTCCGGGCGACGGGCGACCTAGTAAAATGATTTTGTGTGTTTACCTTAAGATATTTTTATATCTAGTTTGGTTTTAACATTTTCCTTGTGAGGTGGACAATAACGGGTACTAAAAGGCACCGGAGTCAATGTATTTCTGCAAATTCATACCTTTTGTGGACTTACCATTTTCCATTTCATAATAATCAAGCAGATTTCATGAACTTAAACCTTGCATTAACTCTTTCTTTACTTTATGTTAGTTAAAACCTTCCATTTAACTAATTCACAAACGGAAGCCGATTTCATGTACTACTTTTTCATGCTGTTTAACAACTTTCATTCAACTAATCTAAAAGTTTAACACATTCTTTGAACAGATTAAAAGAGTTTAACTTTTTTCATGACTATCAGCCATGATTCTTAAGGACTAACATACGCAAAATTAAGACCCTTAAAAAGCTAAACCAATCGCTCTAATCATGCTTGTTTCAACATATATATGATTTACATAATCCTTGGCAGAAATAATGACATTCTGCATACAAAATTACAAACATAACAAACACAAAAGGTGTACCTTTTCAGGATTCAGACCATCATATTACCTAACTAGGACCATTTTCGTGTTGGGGTAGTTAATGATCAATTGGATGTTTGGATTAATGCCAATCGAGTCCACCCATTGTGGCAGACCCCACTCCCTCCCACACTTCATTGGAACCCACTGCCTCGTTGTTAATGCCTTCCATATCGCTGTCCCACCAACCACTGCCACCAGCATCTGTTCACAGACACACAATTTATCCAGTGCTATTACATTTTGGGGTAAATTGCAAAAATGGTCCTTAACGTTCCATGAAATTGCAAAAACGGGACCGAGACAAAAAGTAGCGAAAAAAGACACCAACGTTCCACATTTTTGCAAAATCGCCACTGAGAGGCCTTTTCCGTTAATTTTCTCGTTAAGTGCCACGTAGTTGAGGGTAGTATCGTCATTTCACTGTTCATACTTATTAAATTTGGCGCCATAATCACCTCTGTGTTTGGTATCAATGTGATTAGACCTCAATGGCTAAATTTGCAAAGTAAAATCAAACCTCTACCCCCATAAACCCCCTACAACCCACATCTTCTCCACCACGACTCGAGTTGACCATAGCAGAATCACAACAAGAATGCAATCACCGCAAATGTCAGAAAACACAGCCATCATAACTACCACCATAACGACAACGACCACCACCAACACACCAAGAAACTTCAACGTTGGTGACCACAACAACTGTGACACAACCCCAACAACAACGGCCATGTCCACGTTGTCATTCAGAAGACACAAAGTTCTGCTACTACAACAACTACAACACATCGCAGCCGCGTCACTTTTGCCGTAGCTGCCGCAGACACTGGACCCATGGCGGCGTGCTCCTGGACATCCCTGTTGGATGTGGTAGCCAGAAAAACAGAAAAAGGAAAAACCCCATGAACCCCACCATCACTTAGGCTTATGTTACCACGTTTGATCAGCCGGAGTACCAGGACTACCAGAGTGTGATGCCGCCTCCCCAGAGCATGTTGCCGCCTACCTAGGGCCTGCCGCTGCCTCTACATGTGGATGATGCTGGTGATGAGAATGGGTTTGTGTCGTCGTTATTGGAGGATGTTTGTTTTGAGGAAGGTGTCTGGCCATTTTGTGGCAATTAGTGTAGTTTGTTTGTTGATGTGTTAGTTTTAGTGGTTTATGTACCCCATCCTGTTGGTCCCGATCTTTTGATGAATGGTAAATGGTATGGTTGTAAATGGTAATTCGTAGTAGTTATATTTACATAGGACCCAGACTTGCCCATTTTGACTATCATGTTTGACTTTTGCACATGATTGTACATGCACCAAAATACCCAGAATTGCGCAAAATGAATCGAAAAAGAAGGCACAAAAATAATGTGCAGGCACAAAAATACCCAATTTGACAATCAATTTTGACTTTTGCAACTAACATTATGGTTGACTTTTGCAAAAATACCCAATGGTTGACAAGCAAAACATAATAAATCAACACAACAAAACATAGATGACAGAAACATAACAAAATCATAATATATCATTAAAGTTCAAACATAACATTCATAAAAAGGATGGAAACATAAAAGGAATAATCAAAACAAAGATGACCATGAAAGAAACTCTAAAGTCCCTTGACAAATGCGTGCTTGTTGAAGAGCTTGAGCTTCGCTTCTGCCATCTTCTTCTTCTTCAACTCCAAAAGCTCCATAACATCGGACTTTTGAAGCTTCTTCAAGAACTCCAAGCATTTGAACATCTGCACCGAGGGACGCACCAGTTCCATTTCAGAGATCATCTTGTTCCTTTGAACGACAATATCAAGCAACTCTTGATATGCCACAAATAGCTCTTTGGCATACTTGATATCACGCTCTATCTCCCTAGCAAAAAACACCGTCATCTGATATGGTAACTCGGTTGAGTTAGCAGCAGCAGCGAGTTCCTCAAGAAGGACAAATTGAGACATTCTTTTGCTAAATCCTTGACAAAATAGTTTTACTGTGTTTGTTTTTGGGTATAGGCTTTAAATAGGCGTGGTAAGTACATGTGAAACTGTGTTTTAGGCGTGTTTGGGTAATAAATGAAAAACGTTTGGGTTACCAAGTTTTTGGCATCCCAAAATTGCCAAGTTTTTTTGCTTCCATTGGATTTGATAACATGTTATGCAACCATTGAACCTAGTTAAGATTACATAACCGATACATAAACATTAATAAAGTAAACATTGTTATAAATGATCTACTAAAAGACAATAGCAGAATCACAACAATTTATTGACCTAAACATAAAAGCATAACCATTATTTAGCATCATCCTTGGGATTCTTGTTAGCATCATCCTTGGGTTTCTTGTCAGCAGCAACCTTGGGTTTTTTCTCAGCCATCAGTCTTCGCCTCTTGATTGATCTTCCTTGGTCTTCAAACTTGTCCTCTGTGATCACACCATTTTCTTCAAATTTGTCATCTCCTTGTTTAGCAACCTCTTTGTCCTTAATCACATCTCCTTCAACAACTGATATACATCCCTAATTTCCAACTACTACAGCACACTGATCATCTGGTATCACAGCCACATCAGAAACTCTTTGATCATCATTTCCAACTACTACGGCACACTGATCATCTGGTATCACAGCCACATCACAAACTCTTTGTTCTCCATCTCCAACTACTTCATCACACTACTCATCTAGAATCACATCCTCATCACGAACTCTTTGTTCAGCATCATCACCATCAACACCATCAACATCCACAAGTGGAAGCAAACTGAAACTAATTGGTTCAGCATAAGGAGCATACACCTCTGTTCCTTCTCTAGCTGCAACAACGTCATCAAGTTCATCCAATGCTTGATCTATTTCAGCAAACATGTCACTAATATCTTGAGGCTCTTCAATCGCATGCATCTCTTCAGGTTCAGGTACATCAACTAAATGGTATGGATCACCATGCCATTCTTGATCAACCTCTTCATCACTTGCGTCAGCATAATACGCATCATCAAAATCGAGATCATAAAAATCGAGCAAACCTGTAGACTCCTCACTTGAATCCTCCACAGTAAAGTCTTGGTCAATCTCTCCCAATAACCTTCTGAATTGAAACTCATCACTCATCCTTTTTGTATGGTCTGCAATCATTTTTTTGGCACAAAATGTTGGTGGGAAGCCATTGTCAGAATCAGAATCATAAACAGGTCCAACCTTCTCAAGTTGTCTTGTCTTATGCCACTCTTTATACCACTCTAACTACAGTAATTTCCCACAATTTCCAGTCTCACCATCAATACCCTTTCCAGCAGCCTCATTCATATCGTCATCCACTATTTCTTCTATCACCACACCCTTGCCTTTAGTCATCATTCGATCCATCATCTCACACTCAACAATTGAAACACCGGTTTCAATATACAAATCCAATTGTGTAAATATAGGAACATACTCCACAAGTGTCTTCACATCTTCGTCAAACTTTAGTGGTAGCAAACCATCATCCAGTGACTCCCCAGGTATCCTAAAGTGAGTAAACATAAGGGTACTATCCGAGTAACCTAAATCCTCTAACATTTCGCCCAATAATTCCATGGAGAAAACGTCAGAGTGAATTCCGTCAAACCAATCTGTATCTCCAAAGAGATATCTTCTTCCTGGTTTTGAGGTGAATTCACCATTGTGATGGATTTGCAAAGAAAACACCTTTTCATTCAAATATGTGGAACACATAAAACATCAATTACTTCCGACAACAATAACAAGTTTAAATGGAAAACATTAAAATGGAACAGAGTATTCTTACTATAAAGGATTCCTAAATCAGGTATCGGGGTATTGCGTGCACGATTTTGCCAAAGCTTAACCATTTTCAAGATCTTTACCTGTGAAATTAATGTTCTCCTTGGTAGAAATTGATACCCGTATATAAAGTATTGCTCTAAAGGACTAAATTTGTAAAACAAAACAATTGCAACTGAAGTTATTGGCGGGAAAAGGGTAAAATGATGATATTACCCTCAACTACGTGGTACTTAACGGGAAAATTAACGGAAAAGGCCTCTCAGTGGCGATTTTGCGAAAATGTGGAACGTTAGTGTCTTTTTTGCGCTACTTTTTGTCTTGGTCCCATTTTTGCAATTTCGTGAAACGTGAAGGACTATTTTTACAATTTACCCTACATTTTGTATGAAAACTTCACATACTTGTTTCCAAAATATCCGTAGTAAAGATGTGATACTTACAATGGTTATAAAGAGGAAGTGGTTTCTCTTTTCTGATAAAGGGTCTGTTATAGTTTATTTGCCGCGATTTTGGATCATCTCCCAGAACAACCAAACGCTTCGGAGCAGGCACTTTACCATAAAAACCTTGTGATCATTAGAAACACTCAAATGTTAATGAACTAGTTACTTGCAGAGCATATGTATAATATGACTTATTATTATTATTATTATTATTATTATTATTATTATTATTACTATCATTTTATATCCAAACATCGGACACAATTTTAAAAGCCAAAATAATCATATGACAAAACACTTCCATCTCCATTTTCTTGCGAACTCACCCATCTTCTTTGCCCCAATTTTTCTACCACCAACTCATCTTCATTTTATGCTTGATCGAAGCAAACTCGATTTAAGCTTATTTGTTGAGCTTATTTATGTACTCAAAAGTTGTTAAAGGTCATAACTCTAAGACAAGATCATCATGTTTCTTGCTTGTATAATATCTTTGACGGCTTCTTACTTCCATTTCCACTCTCCGCTTTCTCTCTACAATCACTAAACAAGTAAAAATAAATCACACAATAGCTAAAAAAAAAATGTTTAAAAATCCAAGGTTTATTAATGGCTTACTTATGATTATCAGTGGATGTTCGTTGGATGAAAGTTGGCGGAATCAATCGTTGTCAACGAACCCTTATTTTTGACTGATTTGTTGAACTCATTTTTAGTTCTATTCTTTTTTGTTTTTGGAATAGTTTTTTGTTGATTTGGAGTTGAATTTGTTAAAGAGTGTTTTCGGCGGTAAAGTTTTGAATTTTGAGTGATTTCATTGATTTCCTCAACTGGGAATTTGGGATACGGACTTTTTATTTGGGCTTATAAGACTGTGCTTCTTAGTTCATTATTGTGTTGAGCCTATTGGACTAGCCTTATTGTTGTTGAACTTTTATAAACTTTGTTGTCTTGTATGTACAGTAGAGGTCCAGGCGGGCACGGCTATGGGCTAAATGAGTACGGGCCAAACGTGCACATGTTAATGTGTTATACGAATCGTTTTAGAAAAGACCTAAAAAAAATCTCAAACGTAACACCTCATTTATATTTAAGTAACTAAATATACTATATCCATAAGTTTTTCATTAAAAACAATTTAATGTTTTCCAATTGAGAGAAAAACATGTGCCCATAATGCTCATCTAACTTCTAAATGGACAATATATGTCATTTCAAAAAAAAAAAAAGAAAAAAAGATGGCTCAAATGTGTACAAACCTTTTAAAAATTTGTCCATTTAGCCAATTTTTTTAATTTTAGGCACAAATTGTCACCTTTAATGTATGTAAACCAGGTTATTGTAGCTTGTAAGAGTAACAGATAAGGTTTTCTTAATTCATTTTATCAAAGACAAGATCACCATGTTTCTTGTTTGTATGTTAAACTAGATTCATAATAGGAAGGTATGTGAGGTGCCGATAATGAATTGCGCTAGATGTTGAAAGAAGTGTAACATGTTTAAGAGTGTTAGGAGGGTGGCAGTCATGCTTCCGAAATCATCCATACCTCCCAAATCCACCAATAATATCATTCCATCTCATTCCACCTCATTCATACTTTTTTCATACATCCCAACCCTTTTTTAGTGGCAACCATGCCTTTTTCATACATCCCAGCTAATTTTATTTTTTTATTTTTTATTTTCATAAATTATATTAAATAATTTAATAAAAACATAATATTTCATTAATAACTAAAAGAAAATTACATAATACTAAAGACTTAACGTTAGTAATTACGAGGACCAAACTATACCCCGTAAGTCAATACTTATAAAAATTACTACAAAAACAATACATATTCACCACCTCGTACAAGAGGTGGCGTTAGCTATACGTGTCATGGGACAAATGTTATAACTTTGACAAACTTTTTGATTGTAGTAAAAACACATGTACTCATATACTTGCATCCTAACATAAATCACCTCTCATTTGATAAACTAAAATTCACCAAATCTCTCTTTATTCTTTTTTGCTGCCGTACACCTCCAATTCACCATCTCCACTCATAGTTGAATTTAAGCTTCAAGATATACTTGAAAGATGAAGGTTTAGTGATTACAACATAGTCCAGTACCCTTGTGGCGGATGAAGCAATGGAGAAAGTCTTTTTTGTTTTATCCCAACGTTCCAAAATAAATCCCCAATGTCTATAATTTCCGCAAACCGCCGAAGCAAAAAATGCCGTTCAACCCTTGCCGCTGGCCATACCGCCGAGGTGGCGGCGGTGTTCACCGGCGGTATGGCCATGCCGTTGGCTGATGCCGCTGCCACTGCCACCGTTCTTAGTTCATAGTTGTAAAAGCTGTTTAGTTAATAATCTTCGCTTTACATTGCATGTATCTCACCGGTTGTCACAAAACGTTACTGACAATATAAATCACTTCACAGTGCACATGCCTCAACATTTGCCATCACAAAAAGGTTATTACCAAATATGAATCACCATTTGATACTTATTCATATCAACTTACATGAATTTCCATTTCGTGTCACGAAAAAGTTACTAACAAATATAAATCGTTTTATGTGCATGTACCTGCCTCACCATTATTCGTGTCACAAAAAGTTAACAGAAATACGAGTTAATCAACTACCCACTTTGAGACTTGTATTGATTTATAAGTATCAAAGTATTACATAATATTCAAATCAACTTATAAGTACCATTTGAATCACAATATATAAACAAGTAAAGTTTCTTGTCTTCAACCGATGTGGGACAAAACTTTATACAAGATTGAAACAAGTTGGACGCAGCATACAATCAAATAACTTGTATGTTCTCTTTATACAATGGTTTTCTTTTTGTAGCTATGAGCTCCGTACCAAACTCACACACGGTTGTATGTGACATATACAATTGGATGTAGCGAAAACCTTTATAAAATGCTAAGAAAATTCCTTAACTATATTTTTAATTTGATAAATCAAGGGTTAATTATGGCAAAACGTATCATACTTGCCCAAAATATTAGTTTTGAGTAGTGAACAAAAAAAAAAATCTTATCTAAGCATTAATGTTGACACTTTTGTCCTTCTTTAAGTATTATGGCAGTTTTACCCTTCCAAATTACATAAATGGTCCCTGTTGGTTTGAGAAAATTGCATCCACCGTCCTTAGTCTAAATTACATAAATGGTCCATGTTGGTTTGTGAAAATTGCGTCCACCATCCTTATTCTCTTTCCACTTATTTTTTCCGAAATTCTTATTTTTCTGATTTTTTTTAAATTCATTTTTTTTTTAATTTTATTTAAATAATTTCGAAAAAAAATTCGTGAAATTTTCCAAAAAAATTCGTGAAATTTTCGAAAAAAATTCGGAAAGCAATATATTTTTGAAAAAAAAATATATTTTTGGAAAATAAATAAATTTTTGGAAAGTAAATATTTTTGAAAAAATGAGTTTTTTTGAAAAATATTTATTTTTGAAAAAAAAAATTGGGGAAAATATTATTTTCGAAAAAAATCGAAAAAGAAGTATTTTCGAAAATATATATTTTTTTGGAAAAATATGTATTCTCGAAAACAAAAAATTTGGAAAAAAAATATTTTCGAAAAATTTGAAAAAAAAATATTTTTGAAAAAAAAAAATATTTTCGAAATAAAAATATTTTTGAAAAAAAATAATTTCAAAAAAAATATTTTTGAAAAAAAAAAATATTTTCGAAAAAAAAAATATTTTCTAAAAATAAAAAAATGTTTTCGAAAAAAAATTGAAAAAAAATAGGGACATTGGATGCAAATTACAAAAACTTAAGGGTAAAATGGTCTTTGCAAAAAAATTCTTTGTCTTTATTACTCAAATAAAGACAAAAATGTCAACATTATTGCTCAGATAAGAATTTTTTTTTGTTCGCTGCGCAAAAGTGATTTTTTTGACAAGTATAGTACGTTTTGAAAGAATTAACCCATAAATCAAACACTACCTATAGTCATAAACTCATATCACCTCAAGCCATGTAGTGACATAACCGCCCCAAATCCAACTAAGCTATACATGACGGCAGGACGTATATAGTAAGAGCTGTGGATGGTAATGTGCTTGTGTGTAATGCACTAAGACAACATCAACATTTTTCTTGTTTGTATGTAAAGATAGATTCATAATAGACTGGAATGTGGGGTGCGAATAACAAATTATGCTAAATGTAACAAAAATGTGAGTAGTGATGTTTATGCACATACGCTCTAAATAACAAACACTAGTGACTAGAACAAACAAATATGATGAATGACATAATCAAACATATCAAAGTAAAGATAAAATGAATAAGAGCAGTAGAATCGCATTCTACAAACAATTAAAATACAAAAAACCAACCATATATTTTTATTGCTCATATAAACAGAATCACAAGAAGACGACTACGAAATTTTGTTTAACTAATGAGATCTAGTAATACTCTAACTTGAACATTTACGCATATTATTTATTTTACCAGGATGAAAAATCCCTTTAACTCTAAAAAGAAAAAGAAAGAAAGAAAGAAAAAAAAAAAGAAAAAAAAAGACATGTTTCAAAGTGTTAGTTCATAATTGTAAGAATGGTTAAGGGAAATGTATACTTCAAATTTACGAATTTTGAATAGGTAAATCGACACTCTCTCAACCTCCTCGGTAAATATGTAAGAGGTAAATCAAGTAAAACTAGCATTAAAGTGACGTGGGTATAAAATTTTAGTTTATTATCTTCGCTTTACATTGCATATGTCCCCACTATGTTCCGTCACTAAAAGTTACCAACAATTATGAATCGCTTTACACTACATGTAACTCACCATTTTTCGTTACAAAAAAAAAAAAATGTACGTTATGAATTTCTATCACAAAAATTTAATATATGAATCAATCAAAGATGACAAAAAAATGTACCTTACGATTTGCCATCACAAAAATTTAATATATGAATCAAGCAAAGATGACATATCGGTAGACACGGTTAATCCATTTCCACCAATATTGCATCTTTTGATTAGATCATAGATCAACTTATATGCACCATTTGCATCACAGTATATAAACGAGCAAAGTTGTATGTATTCAACCCATGTGGGACAAATTTCAAACATGATTGAAACAAGTTGCTCAACAAACACGACATGTAATCAAATAATTTTTAGAGTCAATTTCATAAATCGTCATTATTGGTTATACATTTTTCCCCTTTCATCGTGAAACTTCAATAATTACACCGCTCGTCCTTGTACTTATCGTTTTGTAATCGTTAATGTTTCTCTCTTAAGTCCCTCATGTGCAGGTCACATTGAAGTATATTGGTCATTTAACTCGAGATCCTCTTCCACATTTATTTTTTCTTAGAATTTTTGTGTTTTAAAATCTTTGTAACACAATTACATATGAGATTTTAAATGATATTCTTAACACAAAATAAAAAGCCAAAATCTTTGTACCGTGATTTTTGACAGACTAGAAGAGTTATGATATTTAGGCCTATATAATAGACCTACAAATAGGCCTACACCATTCAAATTTCTACTAGAAAGTGTTATTAGTGTATTGAGTTGGGCCTATTAGACTAGCCTTATTGTTCATTGAATTTTTATAAACTTTGTTAAGTGTATGTAAAAGAGAGAGCCAAGTCATTGACAAAGATGTACATGACCTAATCAAAAGTATTCTCGTGAACGTTTTCTACCCTTTTTCTAACACCCCAAAATATGTATATGGTGAGATTTAAATTCTATACTTTTTGTGAAGTTTGTAAGATTGTTGACATCAAAGAACATATTTTTACCATCATTTCTCCCGATTATTGCTCCTTTATATAGCATTTATTTATGATATGACAATAATTTGTTATATTTGTATTTGTGAGCAATGGAGCAATTCTCATTAAAAAAAAAAAAAAAAAAAAAAAAAAAAAAAAAAAAAAAAAAGCCTAAATATGAAGAAGTAAACAATTCAGCAAGACCATGCGTCGTATGCCCTCAATATAACATACATTGTATAAAAGGTTAATTCGAAGAAATATTCTAAGTGTTGAATACCATACAACGTATTCCCCATTACATGTGTTGAACCTTAGACCTTGATAAATCTTTGAGCACTCGTGGATCGTTAGTTATGTTAATGTAATCACTAACACACTAAAAGAAAATCTCTGAAACTTGTATTCTAAAGCGGAAACAAACACAAGTATGAACAACTGAATACTAAGAACACTTGATCCTCTATGGATCTTTTAATAATACTAAAAGTGTTTTCTTAAAAACGTGTACTCAATACATAATCGTGTGTTCCCTTTATACACAAGGAACCCTAAACCGTTTCACAAGAAACGTATCTTCTAAAAACTTTAAAAGATATACATTATCACTTCCTAAATAAACTCATGCATATCCTAACTATATTACATATTATACGGAATATCAATTTCCGCAGAAACTAATAATGTTGAAACTAGTCTTCAGCAGATACACTGTTTCAGCAGGAATCAGCTCTTCAGCAGTATCCTTCAGCAGTAACCGTCAGCAGAATTCTCAATTAGCAAAATTCCCAACAACATGCATGCGTCGTATGGAACTGATTAGTGACGTGGCTAAGAGTTATCAAGAGCATACGGCGTATGCAATCCAATAGGCATACACCGTATAGAGTTACGGGCATGGGCTATTTTCAGCTCAAATCTCCAACCTAATGCAAATTAGGTATCGCTTTTCATTCCCAACTTCTGGAGACGAACCCTAGAGGCTGCAACACGAATTCCAATCCTAGAAACATCCGACGATCGAATAATTACACATCATAAACATTGTTTATCGTCGGTTAGATCGCTATGATTATTGTTAAATCTTTGAAAACCACTTTATCTTTGTTTATCGTTTGTAATCGAAGGCTAAGCCGCCTTGTTATGACTTTGTTCTATTTAATTGCATGATTGTTTCGTTTATCTTAGCTGTATTGTGGATGATTTATATCTTTGTATGGACTTATGACCTTTTATAGACCATGGCTACGTGTTGATGGTAAGTAATTAGTAAGTGACCATGTGATTACATGAATCATATAAGGTATTTGGCAAATATCCTTAGTGGTTGGGACCATGATCATTGGCTTGACGACGTTGAAAGTGGTAGATAATGGGATGTAAGATTCAATAAATGGTAAATTTAGGAAGTGTCGACCGAATCACATCTGGTTTACTTAGTAGTTGAGTGCTTGGCAAATAAAAAATATAGTCATTTAGATTAGTTGACCAACTTAATGCTCAGAGGATAGATCAGCCCTAGTGCCTGAGCCACGATAGGAATTATTTTAAGAAGTTGTAGGGAGTGTCGACCGCATTACACCTACACTACATAAGACTCAATGCATACCGTTAGATGAACATTGCACTTACAATTAATTGGTTAGTTGAATAGATGATTAGCAAGGCGAGTACGTCTTTTATCTCTTGATTGTTTCTCACCTAGTTAGTTTTAATTGTCTTTTAGTCATGTTTGCTCTTAGTTGATTTAGTAGTTTAATTTAGTCAAACTCATAATCTGGTGGATTTAAAGCACAAATTGTCTTAAAAATAGTTTACATTAAGTTAATTAGGTACCCCGTGCTCCGGTGAATGACCCGGTCTAACCGACTCTATACTATTACGAACGGGTACACTTCCCGTGAGTGTTGGTGAAGTCTAATCGTAGTCTAATAGAGAGAGGTTAAATAAATTTAAAGCTAGATTTCACACATCAAAGAGGTTTTAAGGAAATTATCCAATTTTAGTCGAGTCACAAAGAGTTTCAGTGATGAGATACGTTGTCGACATGTTTGACTATGATCGTCATTTCACAAATAGTTTCAAGTAATGTTCATGTGGTGATAGTTTAGTAGTACCAGACATGTAGGTAAATGCAGAGGTAACTGGTCCTGTCTCCGTCTTTATGTCCCTTTAAAATTGAACAAGATACAACATTACACAATTTACCCTGACCGGTCGGTGTGAGGTTGACGGTGGGCCGGTTTTTCATTAGTTGCTAGCAACGTACTAAGATAACATCATCATGTTTCTTGTTTATATGTAAAGATAGACTTATAATAGAAAGAAATGTGGGGTGCCAATAATGAGTGTGACAAAAATGTGAGTAGTGATCGTGTATACACAAACGTTCTAAATAACAAATAATAGTGACTAGAACAAACAAATATGAAAAATCACATCATCAAAACATATCAAAGTAAATATCAAATAAATAAGAGTAATAGAATCGCACTCTACAAACAATTTTAAGAAAAAACATATGAGGGATGCTAAAAGAAGTGTAACATGTTTCAGAGTGTTAGTTCATAGGTGTAAAAACTATTAAGCGAGATGTATCCCTCGAATTTACGACTTATGAAGAGATAAATCAACACTATGGCGACCTCTCCACACAAAAAAGTTACTAAGAGCATCAGGTGTGGATGAAGAGTTTCATCTCTTTATTCGGGCCCCACGTGTATCACATCACTCAACACCTCTTCACAACTAACTCCCTCACTAAACAACTAACATCAACTTTTTCATTCAGGCCCCACCACTTACAACTTTATTTTTTTATTTATTTCATTAAATAAAATAAATTCATTTTACAAATTATACAAAATAATACAACAAACTAATTTTTAATTTATTCAAATAAAAAAGATATAATACGAAAAAAAAAAAAAAAAAAAAAAAAAAAAAAAAAAAAAAAAAAAAAACGATATGAAGAAAAAAATACGATACGAAAATAACGAAACGGATAAATACGATATGATATTTTAGGGGTTTTAATTTCCGTTTCTTAGTTTAATGTTATAATCGTAGTTGTTTCAAGTAATAGCAATCCGATCCTATGTTTAATATATTTGCATTTACAAAACAATTACATATTTACTAAACACCTACACATTTACAAACCTTTATAAACATTTTACATTCAAAAATTCAATAATATCTAATACAAAAAAACTGGAAAAAGAAGGAAAAAAAATCGTACGCATTCACCTTCGTTGTGCAGACGAAGAGAACTTGCTCGGCGAGCCAACGATGGTGTGGTGGCGAGCTCGGCGAGGGTGCCACCTAGGACGGCGACGACGATTATCCAACCACACCTGATGCTCTAACAAATATGAATCACTTTACCTACATATACCTATCTCACATATAGGCATCACAAAAAGTTAACGGAAATATAAATAATCAAAAACAACAGAAAGATCACAAAAAGTTAACGGAAATATAAATAATCAAAGACAACAAAAAGTTAACGGAAATATAAATAATCAAAGACAACAGAAAGAGAGGTGTATTAATTTACACAGCCCTATTAAGTGTCTTTTATTACATCATATTAATATCAACTTATATGCACCATTTGTATCACAATATATAAACAAGCAAAGTTTCTAGTCTTCAACCTATGTGGGACAAAACCTTCATAAAGTTGCTCAAGAAACACAATATGTAATCAAATAACTTTTATGTTCTCTTCAGACATTGTTTTTTCTTTTTATAGCTATTATGAGTTCCATACCAAATTCAAATGGGGCTGTACGTGATATATACAATTGGATGTAGTGCAACCTTTATAAAATGCTAACAACTTTCCTTAACTATATTTTTTTATTCGATAAACCAAACACTGCCTATAGTCAATTATATTTGAAGTAAATAAAATCCGTTACTCTCGCTCTATAAGGTTATGCTTCGTAAGGAACTCGTAAAAATACCAAGGTTGCAAAAATCGTGAATCGGTAGTCGGGCGGTCGACCATCTTGTAGCTTGTAATCGGTATAGGTGTGATTAATCGGTGATTAATCGGATTAGCATTACTGACAAATTTTAGTTATTTCCGACAAGTTTTGTGTATTTCCAGTGAGTTTTAGGTATTTCCGGCAAGGTATTTTCTAAAAAAGAACTTGTAATACAATTGAACAGTTACTATTAATGATCAAAATAAGTTTACAGTGAGTTTTGGATACTTCCGACAAGATTTATAGGTTTCCGGCAAGTTTGACCACCATTGACTGCCGTTGATCACGGTTGACCTGTTTGTTTGACCCAGTTACATAAATCGGCAAGGTCAGTTGCCTTGTAGCACCTAATCGACGATTAATCGGCCTTGTAGACTTTTTTTGCAACACGGAAAAATACTTTAAAGGCATTGGCTTTTAGTGTTAAACGCTAATGTTTGGCAACACACTTTTGGAAGCTTTTAGGAGCGATAAGCAGTAAGCATTTTGCTTATTTGACAACACCTCAACAAGCGTTTGAAATATGGCCAACTGCTCCAAACTTAAATGCTTTTTGAAGAAGCGTCAAGCGACAAGCGGTAAGCATTTGTTTGTTTTACACTTTATAATTAATATACTACTAATTGCTAATTGCTACTACTTACTGCTACCGCTACGTGTCGCCAAACATAGCCATAAATAGATTAATTAAAAAGAACTTGACAATTGTTAATCCCACATAGGTTAAAGAATAGAACTGATGCTACCTAATATAGGATCGTGTACATGAGTCATTTGTGTGCGGTTAAGTATAATACTATAATGTTTCACTCTCTATACGACTTGGTAGGTAAGACTTTACGTTTAGCAATGGTATTTCTGAATGCCATCTTATAGCACTATTGCCAGATGACAGGATTATGCTTTTTTTTTTTTTTTTTTTTTTTTTTAAATTATTATTTTTTTTTTTAAACTTTGGATGATACCTCATGACTGAACATATTATAACATGTTGTTGACTTACGAAAAAAAATAAAAAAAACGTTACTATACCATTTTTACTATACCATTTTTAATATCTGGTCGAAGTGGTTTACAGGACATCTCTTAGATCTTTCGGATAAGGGCCTTCTAAAGTTTAAGACTATGGGTGTCAATTTCTGACCCGACCTGAAACCGACACGAAAATTAACAAATTCGGGTTGAGTTAAATAGATTTCGGGTCGGGTTTGAGTCGACCCATCTAACCCGTTTATTAAACAGGTCAGGTTCGGATTGGGAATAAATTAAGTGTGTCGACCCACCAACCCGTTTAAGATTTTTTTCTTAATTTAAAAATTATTTATATTTTATTATACAGGTTAAATGGGTTAAACGGGTCGACCCACAAACCCGTTATACATGTTTAACTCGTGTAATATGGTAACTTTTGTATAAAAAATGGGTTAAATGGGTCAACCCGAAACCCGTTTAACCTATTTAACCCGTGTAACTTATTTAACCCGCCAACCTATGTATATATACAGGTAGGTTAAATGGGTCAGGTTCGAGTTGTATGTAAACATGTTAGGGTTGACATAGCTGACCCGATGATTTAAATGAGTCAGGTTCGGGTTGAGGTTTTTGGACCTGCCAACCTGACAACCCTAACCCGCCAATCCGAACCCGACCTGAATTGCCACCCCTATTTAAGACATTATAGAAAGTGGTTACATCATTGTTAGAGCTTTGGGGTTTCCCTTACTTTTAACGAGGATTTTTCTACCTGTGCTCCATTGCGTGACGCGTGATTTTACGTAAAAAAATACGTCACGCTCATATCTCATCTAAAGCAGTTTTAGTTTCTTACTTGTAAATGTTTTAATATATGTAAATAAATTTAAGTAACATTAAGAGCTACTTTTTATAAGTAAAAAAAGCAAAAACCATGTTAATCTAGTTACACTTAAAAGTTAAAAGTGATTAACTAATTAATATTATACAAAGCTAAAAAAAATGTATTCGGATCAGTATAATGTTTCACACCTGAGTGGATACATGGATTGAAGAATGTACTGGGGTGCCAATAATGAATTGCTTCACGAAACCATTCTTATTCTCGGGCATACCGTAAATCTTTTCCTTGGGTCGGTTTTCTTCTTTAAGTGCTTCGTTCTGTGCGGTAAGGATTTGGGATGGAAGGGGTGAGTGGATAGTCATCCCTAGTGATCTAACTCGAAGGGGTTTCAATCGTTCCTTTCGGCTTAACGCATCTGCTACTATATTAGCCTTTCCTGGGTGGTAACGGATCTCACAATCATAATCGCTGAGCAACTCTAGCCAGCGACGTTGCCTCATATTCAAATCCTTCTGATCCAAAATATGTTGAAGACTCTTGTGGTCGGTGTACATGGTACATTTGGTGCCATATAAGTAGTGTCTCCATAACTTGAGCGCAAACACTACCGCTCCTAACTCCAAGTCATGAGTCGTGTAGTTTTCCTCATGTTTCTTCAGTTGTCGGGATGCATAAGCTATCACTTTGCTTCTTTGCATCAAGACTGCTCCTAGTCCATGATAAGACGCGTCGCAATATACTATAAAGTCCTCATTTCCTTCTGGGAGGGCTAATATTGGAGCTTCACAAAGCTTTTGTTGTAACAACTGGAAGGCTGCTTCTTCCTTTTCTTTCCAGATGTACTTCTCATTCTTTTGGGTTAGTTTAGTCAAAGGTTTTGCAATCTTGGAGAATCCTTTTATAAATCTTCGGTAGTAACCTGCGAGACCTAAAAATTGACGTATCTCCGTGGGGTTTGTAGGAGATGACCAACCTTTAACAGCCTCAATCTTTGCAGGGTCTACGTGAATGCCTTGACTATCGATGATGTGTCCTAAAAATTGTACGGTGCGAATCCAAAAGTCGCATTTGGAGAACTTAGCGTACAATTCTTCTTTCTTGAGCAGTTCTAGAATGATTCGTAAACGTCCTGCGTGTTCTTCTTCGTTGCGAGAGTAGATCAAAATATCGTCGATGAATACTATTACAAACTTATCCAAGTAAGGTTTGCATATTCGATTCATTAAATCCATGAAAACTGCTGGTGCATTGGTGATGAGTGTCTAAATACTCATCATTTCTGTCACATTTAAGCTACAAAACATCTGAAAACATACAGATATGCTTTTAAATATATGAAATATCATGAAATTGTGTTTTTAGGTGTTACAAGTGCAAAAGGGATGAAAACTGATGAAAAACAACAAAGTTTATATAATTTACAGTTTCAGTCCCTAAACTTTAACAAAATGGCAAAACTAGTCCCTGGTAAATCAAAACTTGTAAAAATATCATAAATGGTCCTTGGGATTCATAAGTTGTTAGGAAAAATCCTTTGAAGTTAAAAATCACAAATTTACAACTATGGTCCCTTAACTTTGGAAAAGTGTCAAAATTAGTCCCTAAGGTTTAAAAATAAAAAAAATATATTCAAAATAAACCTTATACTATTCTAAAATGACATAACTGGTCCTTTGTGTTAACTGTTTAATATTTACAGGTTTAACCCTTCAAGAATCAGAAAATTACAATAAAGGTCCCTGGAGTTTAAGGAATTGGCAGAAAAGGTCCCTGGGCATTTAATATGGGAAATTATCATCTTTGGTCCTTGGGTTATTCAAGTATGACAAGAGTGGTCCCTAAAACTACTTTGGAAAAGTTACACATCAGGTCCCTACACTTTCGGATATTTGCAAATTTGGTCCTTGTGTTTACTAAATACCAAACGGACCATTATTATTATTACTCCCTCCGTCCCAAAATAATTGTCCTCAATTGACTTTTTAAAGTCTTAATTTCTCAACTTTGATCTTTAATATTTCTATATGTGTTATATAATAATTGATGAAAATTATACCAATGAAAAAACATTTAAAAAACCAATCCATTCATATAATTTTCAACAAGTATTATATAACACACACAAAAATATTAAAGATTAAAGTTGAGAAATTAAGACTTTAAAAAGTCAAATGAGGACAATTATTTTGGGACGGAGGTAGTATTATAAACCCAAATCCAATACAAACCAAAAACACCCTCAGCCCACTCACACCTAGGCCCAACCAAACCCCAGCCCAACCCCCTAAACTATTAAAACCGGGTCAAACAAAGTCAAAAACCACTCCACCCCGCCAGTTACTGTTCATCGTCTCCCAAACCACCCCAGTCACCAATACCAGGTGGTATTCTTGCCACCTATCACCCTATCACCTCCACCTCACTAAACCTCATCCCCTACCCCCTGACACCAAACCACTCCACAATTAATGTGTCTCCACCCATTTTCTCTACCAAAACCACCCAAGTCCTCTGTTTTCAACCCAAAGCCTCAACTTGGCCTCCAAGCCTGTTTCCTATCACCTCCACCTCATACTACCTCCCAAACTTTCTTAATTGCAAAATGGAGGCCACAAGTTACCCTTTTGGACTTTGGCGCCAAAACCGGTTTAAAAGGTCAAGATCAATTTGACCAATCCAATGGTCAGGAAAGAAGTGGGATAGTACAAGGATGCTAGTGGGAAGCTTTTGAGTCATCTATATAGAGAAATGAAGCCAGAAGTGAAGAAACATCATAGAATACGTTTATGATCAAACTTTTATTGCTTAACTTTAAATTATTGTCTTTAAAAGCTTTCAAGGCTTGTTTACACTCTGACAATTTGTAATCAAACCTTATTTACCGTTTGTAGTTTCATAACTTTAATTACTTGTCTTTTATTTAATTGTCATTTTCCTTTAAAAGTCATTTACTTAACCATGTCTGTTATTGCTGTTTAGAGGACTTGATATAAGCACTTAGGCTCCTGACAAAGCCATAAGGCTTTTAGAAACCTTAAACATCAGTTATAATACATAAACTCAAAAATCACAAAAAGAAATCTTGGAGAAAAATTGGTACAAGAAAGAACAAGGTGAAGCTGGGTGAATACTGGATTTCTTTGGGTTATTAGGAGCTTGTTAGGGAGCTAATAGGTGTAACCTTGGCCTGGTAGTGGTTCTTGTCACTCAACATTCATATTGGACACTTTTGTAAGCAATTTCTCTTAAATTTGCATTTTACTGTACCCTTTGTCCTTAGCTGTAGATCTTGTTACTTTGTGTTTAATTTGTGTTAGTTGTTGTTATTATAACTTAATATCAGTACTTTGTTTGTTGAAATTTGCTAGTTGTTTAGTTTTCATATAATCAGTCATATTAGTGTAATTTTTATCTCTTTGTTTTCTTGTTGTTATTTTTGTTGATTATTGCTCATTAGGTCTGTTATGATGATGATGTAAGGTTTGAAAACAGTTTTGAGGATCAAATCAATTGTTTGCTTTGAGAATCACCAAATTCAGTTAGGTTTAGGGGTGTTTGGACTAGCTGGTTTAACTGGTTTAGAGGTGTTAAGAAACTTTGTTCTTGTTTGATGTAAGTTCCTCATGTGCTAATTGACTCAGTTAAGTCATTTGATTGACCACTTTTCTAATCAAAAGTCAAATTAACCTTTGATCCAAGCTTATTTGTTATCTGTCTAATTTCCTTGTTGCAAAATCATGTTTGCTTGTTTATAAGTTGTTCATTTTGGTTAATCTTGTTTCTATTTAGCATAATACATCATATTTAGTAACTGATTTGGATCCTAAATCCATTTTGGTCAAAGTTTATAGGTAATATAAAAGTCAAATATCTCAGCTTTGCAATTTTTGAATAAAAAGTCTAATTCTGTGTAGCTTTTGATATTTGGATTCCTGCTTATTCCTTTTAGGTATTTAATATCTAGTTGTTAAACTTGCTTATTGTATTTTTATTTATTTTTTATTTGCTTATTTAAGTACTTATTTTCTTGCTTATTGTTTGCTGTTTCCATAAGACTTGCCCTGTCTCACTAGTTCAGACCATTTTCAAAAGCTTGCACAAGCTTCAATATTTGGACTGAGCTTGTGATTTTTGGTGTTTGTGTAGTTGTTATAGCTAGTTTTGTTTGTGTGTGCTTATTTGTTACTTTTCTACTTATATTACTGCTTATCTTGCTTATAACTTATTCACCATTCACCTCACTTAACTGAGTAACCAGTTAAGTGAGTCACTTTCATAGGCAAATCATAAGCTCACAAGCAAACTTAAGCTTGTGAATTTCACTTTTTCCTAAAGCTTAGCAAGCCAACTAAAGGTTTCTAGCTTATTTTCTCACCTTGCACCTTATTTGCTAAGGCTGCTAGCTTATTTAAAGTTGTCCCATCACCAGTGTGTACTGAGAGGTCATCAACTCTCAGCACACTCAGCTGATTGCATAAGCTTCTAAGAAGCTAGCCTGTGGACCCCACAGGCCAAGCTTTAGCTTTTTGGACACATCACCAACCATACTTGCTGTCTCAAATCATCACAAGCCTTATCCAGCTTATTTGATAAGCTAGATCAGGTCATACATTAGGCTGCTAGGTCTGTTTGGTTTTGTAGCTTTGGTCTAGTGCTTATTTCCTTTTTACAGCTTATTTCCTTTTATTTTCTCTTTTCTTTGGTTTTAATTTTGTTAAGTTAATTTGTTTCTACCTTACTTTTACTTTTGATCTCAGCTTACAGCTTTTTGAAAGCTTCTTAAGCTTGAAATCTACTTATCTTTACCCTACCCTGTGCATCAGCAGACCCAGTCACACCACCAACTTTGGTGGTTGATTGTGACCACCACAGTGGGTCCCACAGTCCCAACCTTGGCCCTTTGAACCCCCCTCCTACCAGGGTTCATACTTTGACCCTTTGTTTGACCTGTGCACTTGTGGACCCCACCTAGAATTGCACCCAAAGGTTGTCCCATTTCTGACCTAGTACCAAATAAGCAAACAGCTTATTGTGGCTTTTTAGCTTATCCAGTAGGCTTATTTGATCAAATCTTGCTAAAAAAAGTTCAACTAACTTTAGTGGACCAGAAAATACCAAGGTGGACCCCACACCAGCTCATTTGAGCTTATTTGTCCATTTAGTCAACCAAAGTCAACTGTGGAGGTAATAAGCCCCCACAGTGCTTAATTTTAGCTTATAAAAATATTGTTTTTATTAAAGTTGCTTGTTTTTAGGTATAATAAAGTTTTATAAAAGAAAAATCCAGAAAATACAAAATAAAAATAAGTGATAGTTTCTATTTAATTTAATTTAATTTTAATTTTCATTTTTAGATTTTTATTAAGTAATTTGTAATTTTATATTTTTATTAATTTCCTTATATATTAAAGTATTTTTAATAATTTTCTTAGATTTTTATTTTGTAATTTAGTATTTATTAGAATTAATAATAGTTTTATTAGTAATTAATTAATAAGTAAGTTATAAATAGTATAATTAATTTTTATATAGTAACACCTAGATTTTATATTTTTTATAGCTTTTATAAGTCATAATATAGTTTTAGTAATTTTTTCATAATTTTATAAGTCATTTTAGTATTATTTTTAATTTAAAATAGTTTAAGTAGTATAATTAATATAAATAGTTTTTAATTAATAAAAAGCTTATAAAAAGACAAAAACATTTATTTTTATTTTTTATACTTTCTTCAAGTTCTATTTTAGGTTTAGAAAATATTTTTATAAATTTTTAGTTTAAGTTGTAGTATTTATTATTTTTAGTTTTATTTAAGTTAGTTTTAATTAAAAAGTTAAATAGTTATTAATTAAATAATTAAATAATAAATAATATAATAATATAAAAAATAGTTTTCTTTTTAATTTAATTTTCTTTTTAGTTTAAGTTTATAGAATTTTCATTTTTAACCCCTATAGTTTATTTTTCTTTAAAAACTCACCTTTTTCCCTGTACGCAGTCGCGTACGTTTTTAATCCCTTTTACGTTTTTTTTTATTTCAAGGTTTTATTTATATAGCTTATTAAAGCTATTTTCTTTTCTCTTAGGGTAATTACAAATCACATACCCTTTCCTATTCAATAATTCCCGATCACAGATCCGTTCTAATTCAGGATATCACACTTCCAAGGGACATAACGACCCGGGGACACTAAACTCCTTGGATTATTGTATTTACCTCTTTCTAGTTTGACTTGTATAATCAACCATTCACGAATGGTTGATTAAATAAGTAGACTGTTTTTAGGTGAATCAATTTTTGGCGCCGCTGCCGGGGAGTGCGCTGCGTTGAACGATTCTGAAGTATCAGATTTGTTGAATACCTATCCATAGTACATATATCTTATATAAATATCGTATTTCCATCTTCCATAAACATATAAAACACCAAAAATATTTTATTTTCCTTTCTATATATATAACATAAAATTAAAACCTAAAAATACTCTTCTCACCCTTATCTGAGTTTCCTTTTCTTCAAGGATCCTTAGACGCGTCTTAGTGCATGCGCACTCGTTCTTCAAGGTCATCAAGTCCTCTTCGTGAGCTTGTAGCCATACCTCGAAGAAGTCGTAGACGTTCTGCTCCATCAGTCGTACCCGAGATACGTACTGATCCTAAACCCCCTGTTATAATGACAGAAGACCGTCCGATGAATGAGCTTCTCCAAGCACCCACCGAGGGTTACGGAGATGCTATTGTTGTTCCAGCCATCGTGGCTGAAAATTTTGAGCTCAAAACTGGGTTGATTAATCTGGCAACCCAGAAGCAATTCTATGGTTTTGATAGGGACAATCCTCATGATCACATTAGATGGTTTAACCAAATCATTGGTACCATCAAATGTAAAAATGTCCCTGAGGAATCAATCAAACTTCTTCTCTTCCCATTTTCCATCGAAGGCAATGCCAGAATTTGGCTTGATAAACAGCCTCCTAAATCGATTGAAACATGGGGAGATTTGGTTCATAAATTCATTAATGAATTCTTTCCTCCTTCCAAAACTACATTTCTAAAGAATGAAATCATGAAGTTCTCTCAAAGGTTTGATGAACCATTTGGAGAGGCATGGGATCGTTTCAAAGAATTGCTCCGCAGATGTCCACATCACGGTTTCACCGAATTGATGCAAATGGACACTTTCTACAATGGGTTAAACCCATCTGATCAGAATTCTTTGAATGCCTCAGCTGGAGGTAATTTTCTGAGCAAATCCACAAAGGAAGCCATTGCTCTCATTGAAAACATGTCTAAAGTCCGTACTACGAGAGATAGAACTTATAATTCTCATGCTAGTGCTGGTCCTTCTACATCATCTCCCGTGACTTCTAGCACTGATTCTCAGATTGCTGAACTCACGAAGGCTATTCAAGCTTTGGTTTCCAAGAAAGAGTCCGCTCCGCAAACTTCTCACACTGCTGAAGTTAAAAAGGTAGAAGTTTGTGTTACTTGTGGAGGTCCTCATCCATACTACAATTGTACCCACACCGCTGGCAATGCAATTGAAGTCAATGCTATAGCAGGCAGTTCCAATCAAGGAGGAATTCCATTCCGTCCTCAAGTGGAAACAAACTACCGTGCTAACAACCAGGGAGGACAGCCTGGATTATACCAACCAAACAATGCTAATAGGTTCATTCCTAACCAGCAACGAGGGCAAAACACACAAAATCAATATCATGCCCCGAGCAATCAAATGGTTCCTTTTCAATACCCACCCCACAAGGGGACTTCTAATCCTGGGTACTCAGCTCCTGCTCATCAAATGGTTCCTTATCAAGAATCTCCCTCTAATGAGCTCGCTAACCACATCAAGGTTAATGATGCTAACATGAGGGCAATGCAGAACCAAATCTCCAATTTGAAGAATGAATTTAATTCTTCAATTGCTAAGAACAACAATGAGCTGAGGAACGATATTAAGGACATGTTTGCTGGTTTAGTAAAACAACTAAATCCACCATCTACCTCGGGAGCTCTCCCAGGTAACACTGTTCCAAATCCAAAGGGTGAACTTAAAGCTATTACCACTCATAGTGGTAAAGCTCATGATGGACCATCGATTTCTATTCCTTCTCCTGTGAAGGAAAGAGAACGAGAAACCAAGGTGACAAAGGACCCGGTACTTCCTTCTAATAATAGAAGTGCTCAATACGTCCAAACCACGGTTGTCCCAAAATCTACACCCCCTGTCACTCCTACATCGTCAAGAATAGATCCTACTCTTTCACGATTCACGGTTAAAAGTTTGTCAAGCAATCTTTATGACCAAAGGGCAGCTATGACTTATTCTCATATGCTTAATTCTGCCCGTAGGAGTGTATTAGACGACAGTGATGATGAGGAGGAGGACTCCAATGTCATCAAAGCTATCACCACTCGTAGTGGTGCTGCTTATGATGGACCCACAATGCCTATCCCTCCTCCATTATATGATGTGGAAAAAGAGGTGGAGGATACAACAGACAAAGTGCAAATTCCAAGTTCACAAAGTACAGCACAAGTCTCTCCTCCGGTCCTCCCTAAAAAGAAATCCAAATCAAGAGTTGGCTTTGAATCTGAAGAAACTCCTGAGAATACCGTCCCTAAATCCAAACCTTATCTTCCGTACCCATCACGTATGAATGAGGATAGGACCCGTGAAAAGAATAGTCAACAAATAGATAAATTCTTTCAAATCTTTAAAGAATTACATTTTGACATTAGTTTTGCGGATTCCCTCATTCTAATGCCTAAGTTTGCAGCGACAATCAAACAACTGCTAAACAACAAGGAAAAGCTGTTTGAGATGGCAAAAACTCCAGTAAGCGAAAACTGCTCGGCAGTTATCTTAAAGAAGCTTCCTGTAAAGCTTGGAGATCCTGGGAAATTCCTAATACCTTGTGTATTCCTAGGAATGATTGAATGCTACGCTTTGGCCGATCTCGGTGCTAGCATCAATCTAATGCCTTATTCAGTGTGGAAGAAACTTTCTCTTCCTGAACTCTCCTCTACCTGCATGACTCTCGAGCTTGCAGATCGTACCATATCTATGCCCCTCGGCATCGCTGAGGATGTATTCGTTAAAGTAGGGAGGTTCCATTTTCCAGCAGACTTTGTGGTCGTTGACTTTGATGCCGATCAAAAGGTTCCTCTCATTCTTGGGAGAGGATTCCTTAGAACCGGCCATGCTCTTATTGATGTTTTGGAGCATGAGATCACTTTACGTGTTGGTAAGGAAGCTGTTACATTTGGTCAAGATCAAAACTCGAGGTACTCTTCAAACTATAACTCTGAATCGGTTAACCGAATCGATTTCATTGATGTTACTTCAAAGGAGTATTCTCAAGAAAATCTTGATTATTTTCATAATTCTGTGAGTGGTAATCCCACTCCATCTTCTACTATTATCTTAGCCGAATCTTCAACTTCTCTCACTCTTGATGAGGAAAGTAGTCCCATTTGGGATGAAGATGAGACTGAGAGTGATCAGGAGGGAGATATTCTTCTCCTTGAAGAATTGTTAAATAATGATCCTATTTCCCCTCCTCCGTTAGACTATTCAACTTATTTCACTCGGGTTGAGAAAAATCATCCCATTTGGGATGATGATGATACTGAGAGTGATGAGGAGGGAGATATTCTTCTCCTTGAGGAATTAATGCATAATGATCCAATTCCCCCTCCTCCGCTAGAAGAACTTCATAATGAGAGTACTGATTCTATTCTGGATGAAATCGATGTTTATCTCGATTTAGACACATATATGCCAGGTATTGATGATGCCACCAATGATCAGGAGGAAGATGTCAGTCTTCTTCTTGAACAACTTTTATACCCAGAAAATTATCCCACCCTCCCACCCAAACAACTTCATAAAGAGGAATTCAAATCAGTTGAAGAAACTGATAAAATTCCTGGGATCAAGCATAAGACCTTTCCTCCTTCACTTAAATTTCAAATTCTTGAGGAGGAAGTTCTTGTGATTACTGCTGTTCTGATCTCCCTACTACCCTTCACTTACCCGGTGATTTCTCCTTCCCTTCACTCATTCGAGAGTGAGGATGTTACTTTTGACCCTGGCATTTTCCATATAACATTGGTTTAAATGCCAGATATATCTCTCTTGGTATGGAACTTTCATGTACTTCAATGTGTATGCAAATATTTTGTATGAAAGTCCGATGGAGATGGTTTCTTCCACTTACTTCCCCTTAGATTTTTAAAATTGCTTTTTCTCCCAACCTGTTCAGGAGATCTTTATTACAGTTAACCGTTCACAAGCGGTTAGCTTGCGTGATAAACCTGACACTTTGGGAGGAAAGAATCTAATACGGGGTCGAGTCCGGCTAGTGACTCGGGAATCAAAAACATTAGCAAAAACATGGGCTTGTCACCCGTGTGTAACACCCAAGTGTGGGGGAGATGCCCCACATGTTGTATATATGTAAATATCTTTACTAAAAAAAAAAAAAAAAATGTACATATAGTGATAGCTTCTATTTAAGAAGTTTTATCTAAAAAATATTTGTATGTATATACATGTAAAATAAAGGCTAAGAGTATTTTCCCTTTTACGTTCTAAGTTCGGTTTAACACCCGGTATTTTGAATATTGAGGGCAATATTCAGTTCTAAGTGTGGGGGGGGGGGGGGGGGGGGATTCTCACGAATTCAAACACATGTTCCATCAGGAACCCCCAATTTAGCCAAAAATTTTAAAATTTTTTCTCACTTAGAACGCAATAAATGGTATCAATCCTCCATGTCTAACCCACAACAGGATTGGCTAATCCAGGAGCAAACGGTTCTTGGTAAAGATAACTCAAACCCGTTTATGGCTTGCAATTTGCCAAAAATTGTATGGTTCCTCAACTCCCCATTATCCTCAAAAGCTAATGAGTTGGCTAGCCCGCAAGATTATGGCTTGTGGTAAAGGCAGTGGAAAATCCATAATTGGTAATCAGCTCACCAAGATGTTGACTATGTCCATCAAGAGTTGGCTAGTCCAGAAGCAAACGGCTTTTGGTAAAGACTAATCAAATCCGTTGACAGCTGGTGGTTTGCTCAAAATCACACGGTTATCAGGTGTACCACAGTTCTTACACCTGGCTACTCCAGAAGTGATGGTTTTTGGTAAAGAGATAAAATCCATTAAATCTTCATAAAATATTGCTAGGGACTAGCAATAGTTTAGTGTGGGGGATTGATGAGTGTCTAAATACTCATCATTTCTGTCACATTTAAGCTACAAAACATCTGAAAACATACAGATAAGCTTTTAAATATATGAAATATCATGAAATTGTGTTTTTAGGTGTTACAAGTGCAAAAGGGATGAAAACTGATGAAAAACAACAAAGTTTATATAATTTACAGTTTCAGTCCCTAAACTTTAACAAAATGGCAAAACTAGTCCCTGGTAAATCAAAACTTGTAAAAATATCATAAATGGTCCTTGGGATTCATAAGTTGTTAGGAAAAATCCTTTGAAGTTAAAAATCACAAATTTACAACTATGGTCCCTTAACTTTGGAAAAGTGTCAAAATTAGTCCCTAAGGTTTAAAAATAAAAAAAAATATATTCAAAATAAACCTTATACTATTCTAAAATGACATAACTGGTCCTTTGTGTTAACTGTTTAATATTTACAGGTTTAACCCTTCAAGAATCAGAAAATTACAATAAAGGTCCCTGGAGTTTAAGGAATTGGCAGAAAAGGTCCCTGGGCATTTAATATGGGAAATTATCATCTTTGGTCCTTGGGTTATTCAAGTATGACAAGAGTGGTCCCTAAAACTACTTTGGAAAAGTTACACATCAGGTCCCTACACTTTCGGATATTTGCAAATTTGGTCCTTGTGTTTACTAAATACCAAACGGACCATTATTATTATTATTATAAACCCAAATCCAATACAAACCAAAAACACCCTCAGCCCACTCACACCTAGGCCCAACCAAACCCCAGCCCAACCCCCTAAACTATTAAAACCGGGTCAAACAAAGTCAAAAACCACTCCACCCCGCCAGTTACTGTTCATCGTCTCCCAAACCACCCCAGTCACCAATACCAGGTGGTATTCTTGCCACCTATCACCCTATCACCTCCACCTCACTAAACCTCATCCCCTACCCCCTGACACCAAACCACTCCACAATTAATGTGTCTCCACCCATTTTCTCTACCAAAACCACCCAAGTCCTCTGTTTTCAACCCAAAGCCTCAACTTGGCCTCCAAGCCTGTTTCCTATCACCTCCACCTCATACTACCTCCCAAACTTTCTTAATTGCAAAATGGAGGCCACAAGTTACCCTTTTGGACTTTGGCGCCAAAACCGGTTTAAAAGGTCAAGATCAATTTGACCAATCCAATGGTCAGGAAAGAAGTGGGATAGTACAAGGATGCTAGTGGGAAGCTTTTGAGTCATCTATATAGAGAAATGAAGCCAGAAGTGAAGAAACATCATAGAATACGTTTATGATCAAACTTTTATTGCTTAACTTTAAATTATTGTCTTTAAAAGCTTTCAAGGCTTGTTTACACTCTGACAATTTGTAATCAAACCTTATTTACCGTTTGTAGTTTCATAACTTTAATTACTTGTCTTTTATTTAATTGTCATTTTCCTTTAAAAGTCATTTACTTAACCATGTCTGTTATTGCTGTTTAGAGGACTTGATATAAGCACTTAGGCTCCTGACAAAGCCATAAGGCTTTTAGAAACCTTAAACATCAGTTATAATACATAAACTCAAAAATCACAAAAAGAAATCTTGGAGAAAAATTGGTACAAGAAAGAACAAGGTGAAGCTGGGTGAATACTGGATTTCTTTGGGTTATTAGGAGCTTGTTAGGGAGCTAATAGGTGTAACCTTGGCCTGGTAGTGGTTCTTGTCACTCAACATTCATATTGGACACTTTTGTAAGCAATTTCTCTTAAATTTGCATTTTACTGTACCCTTTGTCCTTAGCTGTAGATCTTGTTACTTTGTGTTTAATTTGTGTTAGTTGTTGTTATTATAACTTAATATCAGTACTTTGTTTGTTGAAATTTGCTAGTTGTTTAGTTTTCATATAATCAGTCATATTAGTGTAATTTTTATCTCTTTGTTTTCTTGTTGTTATTTTTGTTGATTATTGCTCATTAGGTCTGTTATGATGATGATGTAAGGTTTGAAAACAGTTTTGAGGATCAAATCAATTGTTTGCTTTGAGAATCACCAAATTCAGTTAGGTTTAGGGGTGTTTGGACTAGCTGGTTTAACTGGTTTAGAGGTGTTAAGAAACTTTGTTCTTGTTTGATGTAAGTTCCTCATGTGCTAATTGACTCAGTTAAGTCATTTGATTGACCACTTTTCTAATCAAAAGTCAAATTAACCTTTGATCCAAGCTTATTTGTTATCTGTCTAATTTCCTTGTTGCAAAATCATGTTTGCTTGTTTATAAGTTGTTCATTTTGGTTAATCTTGTTTCTATTTAGCATAATACATCATATTTAGTAACTGATTTGGATCCTAAATCCATTTTGGTCAAAGTTTATAGGTAATATAAAAGTCAAATATCTCAGCTTTGCAATTTTTGAATAAAAAGTCTAATTCTGTGTAGCTTTTGATATTTGGATTCCTGCTTATTCCTTTTAGGTATTTAATATCTAGTTGTTAAACTTGCTTATTGTATTTTTATTTATTTTTTATTTGCTTATTTAAGTACTTATTTTCTTGCTTATTGTTTGCTGTTTCCATAAGACTTGCCCTGTCTCACTAGTTCAGACCATTTTCAAAAGCTTGCACAAGCTTCAATATTTGGACTGAGCTTGTGATTTTTGGTGTTTGTGTAGTTGTTATAGCTAGTTTTGTTTGTGTGTGCTTATTTGTTACTTTTCTACTTATATTACTGCTTATCTTGCTTATAACTTATTCACCATTCACCTCACTTAACTGAGTAACCAGTTAAGTGAGTCACTTTCATAGGCAAATCATAAGCTCACAAGCAAACTTAAGCTTGTGAATTTCACTTTTTCCTAAAGCTTAGCAAGCCAACTAAAGGTTTCTAGCTTATTTTCTCACCTTGCACCTTATTTGCTAAGGCTGCTAGCTTATTTAAAGTTGTCCCATCACCAGTGTGTACTGAGAGGTCATCAACTCTCAGCACACTCAGCTGATTGCATAAGCTTCTAAGAAGCTAGCCTGTGGACCCCACAGGCCAAGCTTTAGCTTTTTGGACACATCACCAACCATACTTGCTGTCTCAAATCATCACAAGCCTTATCCAGCTTATTTGATAAGCTAGATCAGGTCATACATTAGGCTGCTAGGTCTGTTTGGTTTTGTAGCTTTGGTCTAGTGCTTATTTCCTTTTTACAGCTTATTTCCTTTTATTTTCTCTTTTCTTTGGTTTTAATTTTGTTAAGTTAATTTGTTTCTACCTTACTTTTACTTTTGATCTCAGCTTACAGCTTTTTGAAAGCTTCTTAAGCTTGAAATCTACTTATCTTTACCCTACCCTGTGCATCAGCAGACCCAGTCACACCACCAACTTTGGTGGTTGATTGTGACCACCACAGTGGGTCCCACAGTCCCAACCTTGGCCCTTTGAACCCCCCTCCTACCAGGGTTCATACTTTGACCCTTTGTTTGACCTGTGCACTTGTGGACCCCACCTAGAATTGCACCCAAAGGTTGTCCCATTTCTGACCTAGTACCAAATAAGCAAACAGCTTATTGTGGCTTTTTAGCTTATCCAGTAGGCTTATTTGATCAAATCTTGCTCAAAAAAGTTCAACTAACTTTAGTGGACCAAAAAATACCAAGGTGGACCCCACACCAGCTCATTTGAGCTTATTTGTCCATTTAGTCAACCAAAGTCAACTGTGGAGGTAATAAGCCCCCACAGTGCTTAATTTTAGCTTATAAAAATATTGTTTTTATTAAAGTTGCTTGTTTTTAGGTATAATAAAGTTTTATAAAAGAAAAATCCAGAAAATACAAAATAAAAATAAGTGATAGTTTCTATTTAATTTAATTTAATTTTAATTTTCATTTTTAGATTTTTATTAAGTAATTTGTAATTTTATATTTTTATTAATTTCCTTATATATTAAAGTATTTTTAATAATTTTCTTAGATTTTTATTTTGTAATTTAGTATTTATTAGAATTAATAATAGTTTTATTAGTAATTAATTAATAAGTAAGTTATAAATAGTATAATTAATTTTTATATAGTAACACCTAGATTTTATATTTTTATAGCTTTTATAAGTCATAATATAGTTTTAGTAATTTTTTCATAATTTTATAAGTCATTTTAGTATTATTTTTAATTTAAAATAGTTTAAGTAGTATAATTAATATAAATAGTTTTTAATTAATAAAAAGCTTATAAAAAGACAAAAACATTTATTTTTATTTTTTTATACTTTCTTCAAGTTCTATTTTAGGTTTAGAAAATATTTTTATAAATTTTTAGTTTAAGTTGTAGTATTTATTATTTTTTAGTTTTATTTAAGTTAGTTTTAATTAAAAAGTTAAATAGTTATTAATTAAATAATTAAATAATAAATAATATAATAATATAAAAAATAGTTTTCTTTTTAATTTAATTTTCTTTTTAGTTTAAGTTTATAGAATTTTCATTTTTAACCCCTATAGTTTATTTTTCTTTAAAAACTCACCTTTTTCCCTGTACGCAGTCGCGTACGTTTTTAATCCCTTTTACGTTTTTTTTTATTTCAAGGTTTTATTTATATAGCTTATTAAAGCTATTTTCTTTTCTCTTAGGGTAATTACAAATCACATACCCTTTCCTATTCAATAATTCCCGATCACAGATCCGTTCTAATTCAGGATATCACACTTCCAAGGGACATAACGACCCGGGACACTAAACTCCTTGGATTATTGTATTTGCCTCTTTCTAGTTTGACTTGTATAATCAACCATTCACGAATGGTTGATTAAATAAGTAGACTGTTTTTAGGTGAATCAATTGGTCAGACCGAACGGCATTACTTGAAATTCGTAGTGACCATAGCGCGTTCTGAATGCAGTTTTAGGGATATCCTCTTCTCGAACTCTTAGCTGATGATATCCTGATCTCAGATCAATTTTTAAGTACACACTCGATCCTTGCAATTGATCAAACAGATCATCAATTCGAGGCAATGGGTATCGATTCTTTACCGTAAGTTTATTCAACTCCCGGTAATCGATGCACATTAGAAAGGATCCATCCTTCTTCTTAACAAATAAAATTGGAGCTCCCCAAGGTGATGAGCTTGGTCGAATAAATCCTTTGTCCGACAATTCCTTTAGTTGTTCTGACAACTCTTCCATTTCAGATGGTGCTAGCCTATAAGGTGCTTTAGCCACTGGTGCCGCTCCAGGCACTAGTTCAATCTGAAATTCTACTTGACATACGGGTGGAATACCAGGTAATTCTTCAGGGAATACTTCAGGAAAATCCCTAACGATAGGAACGTCATCAAGCTGCTTCTCGGATGACTTACTTTCCGTAACTTGGGCCATGTATACTTGACATCCTTCCTTCATGTATTTTATCACTCGCATACATGAGATAATTTCATATCGAGGTTTGCTTTTGTCGCCCTGGACAATGAGTGTTTCATCCTTGAGTGGTATATGGACGGCCTTTTCGTCACAGTGAATCCTAGCACGATGGTGGGATAGCCAATCCATGCCGACGATAGCGTCGAAACTACCAAGTTGAACCGGCATAAGATCAATGGCAAAAGGTTTTTTGGATAAGGTTAGGGTGCAATCTTTCATGATAGTATTGGTATCTATTAAATTCCCATCAGCCATTTCGACTTCGTAGGTGGTGTTTAGCTTAGAGGGGGTAACATTAAGTAAAGGGGCAAACGTATCTGATATAAAACTCTTATCGGCGCCCGAATCAAATAGTACTCTAGCATTATGATGGTTTAGTATAAACGTACCGGTGACTACATCGGGTCCGTTTCCATCTCCGAGTAGGTATACCCTAGCTTGGGCGTTGACTGGTTCGTTTCCTTTTGGGCAGTTCCTCCGGATGTATCCTACTTCTCCGCATCCGTAACAAGTGGGTGATACAACCTGTGTGTTGCTTCCTGTAGCCAGAATCCTACAGTTTCTGGTTTGATGACCGATCTTATGACATTTGTCACATCGGATGGTACAACGACCCTCGTGATGAAGTTTGCATCGCTGGCATAGGGGTTTCTGTCTGTTGTACCCTACACCTTTCGTGGCGGCGTAGACTCGGGGTTTTTCTTGTCTTTGATTCTGCTGCTGAGTGCTTCGAGTGTTGGGATATGGTTGGTGGTTCCGATTATTGTTGCGTTGGTTGTTGCTGCGGTGATGACTGTTGTAGCTTTGTTGGTTGTTGTTGTGATGGTGGGTGGTTCTTTTGCGTTGGTTGTTGTGATGGGACCTTATGGGTGTACACTCCGTACCTCCTGACCCATTGCCAGGTATGGACAGAATCTCAAGTGCACTAAATTTTCCAACAAAACACTATACAGTCATGAGATGAGATCAATATAGATATCATATTTGCCATAGAACCAATGAACCAATCATAGCAACCCATTTTTATTTTTCACATTTTTTTTTAAAATAAAATATCTTGCAAACGGTAAATCGTCAAGCTACAAAAAAAAATAGTATCACGACGAGAATTAAATCATCTTTCTATAGATATGCATTGTTATATACTTTCGACGAATTTTTTTTTAAAAAAATTTCCGCCCAGAAAATCATATATGATTTCTAAAAATCATATATGATTCTTTAAAATCAAATTATATATGATTCTTACGAATCATGTATGATTTTTACACATCATATATTATTTTTCTGGGCTGAAAATTTGAAAAAAAAAATCGACGAATGTATATAACAATGCATGTCTATAGAAAGATAATTTAATTCTCGTCGCGATGGTATTTTTTTTGTTGCTTGACGATTTACGGTTTGCGAGATATTTAACTTATAAAAAAAGGGTGAAAGTTTATTTTTTTATTTTGATAAAAAAAATGAGTGAATAAGATTGTTTGATGGATTTTATAATAAAAGTTGGATTGTACTTTTGCCATACGGTCATATTTTTTGAAGTAAATAAAATGCGTTACTCTAGCTCTATAAGGTTATGTTTGACTCATAAAAATTCTTTAAAGGCATTGGCTTTTAGTGTTAAACGCCAATGAGAATATCATTTTAGTTTTAGCTTTTAATCTTTGAGATTGTATATTTCTTCTACATTTTAATATACGGTTCACCATCAAAATCTTCTAACTTAACAGCGTATCTAAAAATCTCCACAAGATACTTATAAGATGACAACCCCTGTGCTCTTCAAAGAGACTAACGACTTCCTACAGTTTTTCGCAATAAGAACAAGATCTTCACAACTCGAATCCCTTATTCCTATATTCAACAACTCATCTGTCGTAGGCCAAGTGCACGTATTAATCTTCTAAGCCCTTTCACCAATACTTTTAAATACGAACCACACAATACTTTTAAATCCGAATCACGAAAACTCATATGCTCAAAATGAACAAATTATATTCCAACCTCTTTAACAATGTACTTAAGTCACTTAACTATCACCTTGATGACGTATATACCCTCCGGATACACACCGTACAAGGGATATACCCTCCGAATACATAACAGATAAAATACACTCAGATGTGTTCAAATAATACGGACCAATATCCGAAGGGTTACGACTGTCCGCATGACCTCCGCCGTCCGGAGATAATAACCCCTTCGGATAAGCCTACAAGTACCTAGACCAAAGTACAGACAAGTACACCAAAGTATATGGTAATGGAGTTTAAACTAGCGAACATTATGGGCTAAGTACGAAACAGCCTGGCACTACATGTAGAGAGTCTATAAATAGAGAGGAAATCTTCATTTAAGGTTAACTAATTCTCCCCTACTCTCTAGTTTTATTCATACTTTCTCTCACTAAGAACATATACTTACTCTCACGCCGGAGGTTGGTCCTGGGATACATTCCCGGGGCGAGTCTAACGGACGTATTTGTTTTGCAGATATCCGAAGGAACATACCGTAAGTAAGAGTCACCTCGAATCCGAAGGACTTACTCCAGTCCGAAGGATTCTTCTCGCTTGTTCGAAGTAGAAACAAACTTTTACTTCAACAAATTGGCGCCATCCGTGGAACCCGTCATTCACTCTACCTAAGCTAAGAGATGACAGGTCCTACCCCAACAACACCTGAAGGAAGCGGAAGTCGTCCGGATAACAATGCCCAAACCTGTAACGTGGAACAAATCCAAAACCACTTCGCCGCCCTAAAAGCTCTCATCCAACAGTACAACGCTTCAGGCGAAACGCCTATTGAACCTATCCATCTCGACTTCGAAGCCGTCCAGTCTCATGATGTCGAAGCACAAAAGGCCGAAGAAGAAATGATGGACGACCTTTCTAAACCCTTCAAGGCAGCGTCCAAGAGTCCTTTCACCCGAAGGATCATTGACTTCTCCGGACCAAAAGGTTCAAAGTATCTCATGCCTCCACATCTAAAGTTATACAACGGATCCACTGACCTAGATGACCACATTACCCGATTCGAAGGAGCAGCCAATCAAGGTGCTTGGCCCATGCCGATTTGGTGCATGATGTTTCAACAAACCCTGGATGACGCCGCCAGGGGATGGTTCGATCGTCTCCCGCGAGGTAGTATCAATAGTTGGGAAGAGCTGAGTGAACAATTCGTACAGAGGTTCGCTCTTCGGAGGAAATGCATCCGAGATCCAATGGAAATCACTAAGATTGTCCGGAAAGCTAATGAAGCCCTCCCAGAATTTAAGGAACGATGGACAGATGAGGCCAGCCGTATATCCGGTGTGCCTGAATTGATGCAAATATCCTCCTTCATTGATGGTTGCAAGAGTCCGAAATTAGCAAAAAGGTTCTCCGAAAAAGTTCCCCAAACCGTAACTGAAATGATGGTGAGAGTCGATGACTTTATTCGTTCCGAAAGAGCATTTCGATTAACAGAAGTACCGAAAGGAGAAAGAATAGACAATTATCGAAAAGATTATCACTCCAATTCATACAGCCGGAATGACCACAACTCACAACGCTCCTTCAGGGGAAAGCAAGATTTCAGATCTAGACGAAATGATCAATTTGCACCGTACGTGCCTGCCCGAAAGGAAAACACCTACCGGGCAGATTACCGAACGGATCACCGGCGTTACGATGGAAACAGACGAGATACCAGGCCTTTAGACTTGAACATGCTTACCAAGGCCCCGAAAGAGATCCTATCAACGGAGCATCAACTCAGGTTACCTGCACCCCTACCACTAAGGGGAAGACCATCAAGAGAGAACATGGATAAGTTTTGCGACTATCACGGAGAGAAAGGTCATCTCACCAACGATTGTCATAACCTCAAGGAACAACTTAAGAAAGCCATGGAGACGGGCAAGCTAGATCACCTGATCAGGGATGTACGGCAAAGAAACAGAGCACCTCCCCGAAATGACCCTCAAAACAACCAAAGACGAATCATCAATATGGTTCGACACACAGAAAGAAATCCGAAACGCAAAGTTATAGATCAGGAAGAAGATGGATGAACGCTCCCATAAGCTTTCCGCCAATCCTACCGGGTGATGCCTCCGACGAACCTCTTATAGTGGAAGCAGAAATTGAGGGGTATACCGTACGAAGGGTGTATGTTGACCAAGGTGCTTCGGTAGAAGTAATGTACGAACATTGTTTCCTAAACCTTGATTCTTCCATCCGGTCTCGTCTTACAAAAACAAACACACCATTGATAGGATTCGCTGGAGAAGCCATAAATCCGTTAGGGAAGATCGAGCTAAAAGTATGCTTTGGGAGTGAAGGGCTTTACCGCCGAACCATCATGAAGTTCGCAGTGATTAGATCTCCCTCCCCATACAATGTAATACTTGGTAGGTCCAGAATCAAAAAACTAAAGGCCATCCCGTCGACTATACACTCCATGATGAAATTCCCAACACCGAGAGGCATTGCCACTTTAGTGACCCGATCGGTCATCATCTCAGAATGTAGAAAACTTGAAGAAAAGTTCCTAAAGGAGAAAGAAACCCAAATAGAAACCTCCTCGGAAATCACCATTGAAGAAACTACTGGAACCGAGGAAGTGTTAATTCATCCGGCATACCCGGAGCAGCTAGTAACAATAGGAAGACGTTTTTCAAAAGAAGGAAGAAGACAATTGATGGCGTTGCTCAAAAATAGACGAGATGTTTTCGCATGGGAGCCTTCGGATATGACTGGCGTTCCCCGCTGGGCAGCCGAACACAAGCTCAACGTAAACGTCCAAGATAAACCCGTGGCACAGAAAAAGAGATTTTTCTCGGAAGAAAAGAACCAAGCCATAAATCGAGACGTGGAGGAATGGTTAAAGGCCGGAATAATCAGACCTGTCCGGTACCCGACATGGATTTCTAACCCGGTATTGGTGAAAAAACCGGACGACACCTGGAGGATGTGTATTGATTTCAAGAATCTGAACTCATCATGCCGCAAAGATTACTACCCATTACCCGAAATAGATTGGAAGATTGAATCAGTGATAGGATTCCGTTACAAGTGTTTCCTGGATGCTTACAAAGGATATCACCAAGTACAGATGGCAAAAGAAGACGAAGAGAAAACAGCCTTCTATACGGATCGAGGAACATACTACTATGTTAAGATGCCATTCGGATTAAAAAATGCCGGAGCAACTTATCAGAAGCTGGTGGATTCCGCATTCCGAAGACAAATTGGCTGGAACTTGGAAGTATATGTAGACGATATGGTGATTAAAAGCCAAACGGAAAAGGAGCTGTTGGCGGATATAGCAGAAACATTCGACAACCTCCGAAGAATAAACATGAAGTTAAACCCTAGAAAGTGCTCCTTCGGAGTGGAAGAAGGAAAATTCCTCGGATATATGGTGACATCCAAAGGGATTAGAGCAAACCCTAAGAAGACTAGAGCAATCGCCGATATGCAATCACCAAAATCATTAAAAGAAATGCAAAGCTTAAGTGGCAAACTTGCAGCACTCAACCGTTTCTTATCAAAATCTGCCGAAAGATCTTTACCTTTCTTCGAAACATTAAAGAACATCACGAAAGATAACAAAGAAAAATACCAATGGACGGAGGCAGCTGAAAAGGCCTTCCAAGAAATGAAGAAAATAATTCTGGAACTCCCATGCCTAACAACACCGAAACCTAAAGAGGATATGTACCTATACCTATCGGCCGCAACGGAAGCAATAAGTGGGGTACTGATGGTCAAAAGGGAAGAACGACAGATACCGGTTCATTATGTAAGCCGGACCTTACATGAAGCCGAAAAGAGATACGCTCCGGTTGAAAAGTTGGCTTTAACCCTCCTACATTTATCAAGAAGATTAAGGCGATACTTCGAAGCTCATCCCATCAAGGTCATAACGGACCATCCCATCAAACAAGTGTTAAACCGAGCAGAATCATCCGGACGATTAGCCAAGTATACGGTAGAACTGGGGGCTTACAACATTACCTACGTACCAAGAAATGCTGTCAAAGGACAAGTGCTTGCCGACTTCATTAATGAAATACCCATCGGAACAGCCTTTCCGGATCCGAAGAGGAGATGCAAGGAGATATGTAACATCTCTCAGCCAGAATGGATTCTATACACTGACGGAGCCTCTAGCAGAAAAGGTTCCGGAGCAGGACTAGTGTTAATTAGCCCGGAAAAAGAAGAATACACCTATGCTCTCTGATTAAACTTCGAAGCTACCAACAACGAGGCGGAATACGAAGCACTCTTAGCCGGACTGAGAATCGCAAAAGAAATGCATATAGAAGCATTAGAAGTACGAGTGGACTCTAACCTGGTGGTGAGCCAAATTAATGGAGAGTTTACTGCATACAAGGAGAGCATGGCAAAGTACCTCGCCAAGGCCAAAGAATACGTTGCTTGCTTCAAAAGCTTCAGGATAAAGAATATCCCATGAGCCCAGAACCCAAAAGCAGATGTGCTCAGCAAGCTAGCATCCGTAGCATTTGACCATTTAACGAAGGAGGTCCTGGTAGAAATATTGGAAAGACCATCCACAGAAGAAGAGACGATTAACGCAATAGTCGAAGAAGAGGAGGAAAATTGGATGTCTCCCATATTCCGTTGCTTAAACGAAGGGATATGGCCAGAGGATCAAAATGAAGCACGCAACCTGCGCATGAAAATAAGCCACTATACGTTGATTGATAATGTGCTATTCAAAAAATCCTACCTAGGACCAATGATGCGATGTGTCGGACCCCTCCAAGCTAATTACATAATCCGAGAAGTGCATGAAGGAGCATGTGGCATGCACTCCGGACCCCGGACCGTGGTAGCAAAACTCATGAGACAAGGTTATTATTGGCCAACCATGCACCAGGATGCTAGAGAGGTCATTCGAAAATGTGATGCCTGTCAGATACATGCTCCGGTTCCTAAGCTGCCAAAAACGGTATTGACCTCCGTCATGGCACCATGGCCTTTCTTCCAATGGGCAATTGACATTTTGGGACCTTTGTCCGAAGCTCCGGGGAAAGTTAAATACGTTATTGTGGCAATAGACTATTTCACAAAATGGATGGAAGCAAAACCGTTGGCAAAAACAACCGGCAAGGAGGTCAAAAAATTTGTGTGGGACAACATTGTCTGCAGGTTCGGATTACCCAAGATAATCGTCACGGACAACGGAAGTAACTTCGTGGGAGATCCGTTCAAAAGTTGGTGCGAGAGGTTGAACATTACACAAATCAACACAGCAGTAGCTCATCCTCAAGCCAACGGATTGGTCGAAAGAGCCAACAAAAGCTTAATGAAGGGATTTAAATCTCGGCTAGGAAGAGAAAGAGCCGGATGGGTAGATGAGTTACCAAATGTGCTATGGGCTTTCCGGACCACCTTGAAAACTAGCAACGGAGAAACTCCTTTTAGTCTGACCTACGGAAGTGAAGCAGTCATTCCGGCGGAAATTGGTATGCCTACCTTCCGAACCATGATGGCAAATGTTGAAAACAACGACGATGAAATCAGTCTGAACCTAAATTTGTTGGAAGAACGGAGAGAAATGGCAGCCATAAGGGAGGCGAAATACAAAAAGAAAGTGGAGCAGTATTACAACCGAAGGGTTAAACCCGAAGCTTTCAAAGTGGGAGATTTCGTGTACCGGAAGAATGAAGCCAGCAGAGTGGAAGATCAAGGAAAAATGGGACCTAATTGGGAAGGTCCCTACCGGATAACGGAGGCTTATCAGCACGGCACATACAAGCTCCAAACCATGGAAGATGTGGAAGTACCTCGAACCTGGCATGCAATTAACCTAAAGAAATGTTTTATGTAGCCCGTTTACTTTGTTATTTCAGAATTTATTGTAAGGCATGAGCCATTCACATGAATGAAACATCCGATGCATTTTCACAAGCTGTCCAAAAGAGTACAACCCCAAGTGGGTATAATTTTAGGCCAAGTGCCGAAGGGTACAGGACAACCCCAAGTGGGTATAATTTTAGGCCAAGTGCCGAAGGGTACAAGTTACCCCGTCAAAGCACAACCCCAAGTGGGTATAATTTTAGGCCAAGTGCCGAAGGGTACAGGTTACCCCGTCAAATACAACCCCAAGTGGGTATAATTTTAGGCCAAGTGCCGAAGGGTACAAGTTATCCCGTCAAACGCAACCCCAAGTGGGTATAATTCTAGGCCAAACGCCGAAGGGTACAGGTTACCCCGTCAAATACAGCCCCAAGTGGGTATAATTTTAGGCCAAGTGCCAAAGGGTACAAGTTACCCCGTCAAACATAACCCCAAGTGGGTATAATTCTAGGCCAAACACCGAAGGGTACAGGTTACCCCGTCAAGTAAAGCTAAGGAATAAACCATGGCCAAGAGCCGTAAGGCATATATTGTCCGATGAAGTAAAACCCCACGAGTATATAATTAAAAGCCAAGTTCCATAAATTACGTACTCCTCGGAAAAACACACATGTAGCTTAAAGACAATACAAATAACAAAAGAAAGTGATATATTCATATGATCAAAAATCGGTTACATCAAATGTTCCGGAATAATGGAATAATAAAAGATGGAATTTCAAACCTATTCTATTACATAATTGTTCTGATGGACCCATTCTACAAAATAACGGAACGTCAAAAACCTACTATGTCAATTGATAAAAGCTTCACAGGGAATCCGGAATACCTGAATCCATAGTCAAAATGGAGGTATCCGGACCCCAACATACATCTCTCAAGCAAGGTGGATAAACAGCTTCACAAAGAGTCCGCAACATCTATGCCCATAGTCAAAATGGAGATGTGCTAATCCTTCACCTCAAGTAAACACCGAGGCATTCTTATCCGAAGACTGATTCTCGGAGGGATTCTCGACGTGAGATTCAACCTCCGGACCCTCAGTCGTCGGTTCTTCAGCAGGAGCAGGGTCAGGAACTAAGGCACTCAGTTCATCAAATTTTCGGTAAATGGTTTCCCGGATTTTCTGGATATAGGGATAGTCCTGAGATAGGGCCTTGTCATATAGCGGACCATATTTTGCCCCGGCTTCCATATCCATCCCCTCTACTTCCCCCAACAACTTCTCCGCTTTCTCCGGCTCTTCGAACAAACCAACCCCATCAATCAACCCCGACAGGTAAAACAAGTTGAACGGTTCGGCCAATGCTGTCCGGAATTCGTGGCTTCCGAGAAAACGGTGGATAGCCTCTGGAATGAACTCATTTATGATACGGTTCCTTTCGATCTCAGCATTCCCAGCGGCCACAGCGATGTCCACCTTCTCTTGATAAAGCTCTTTGTAAGCTTTTTCTTCATCATTCAGCCTCGACCTGGCATCAGCCAACTGCCCCTCCAACAATTGGACCGGGCTGTTTTGCTCAGCGGAAACTTTTCTCCATTCTTCCTTCTCTATTTCCAGCTCAGAAACACGACCCTCCAAACCAACATTTTCAGCACGAAGCTTCCTCAACCCTTCCGGATTCACCTCCGCACACTCTTTGTGGGCATCCTTAAGTTTCTGAAACTCACCGGACATCTGCTGGAACATCTTCCAATTGTCGTCAAGAGTCTTGTCGCAGATCTTATGAGTCTCGGACAATTTTTTGTGCTCATTCAAAAGAGACTCAAAACGAAAGATCATATCCGCTTGAGCTGTGACACATTTACCCAGCAGTAGCCACGACCTGCGAACAGCCTCCCCATCATCCTGTTCGTCCAGATATTTCTCCTCCTTGGGAGTTGCCAAATTCATCAACATGTCCCGGAAAGCAGTAGCAGTATTCATACGAGTCCCCTTCGTTACAGTCCATGCCGGCACATAGATGCCATCATCCTCACCATCCCCCTCTATATCAACTTCAGTATCCTCCTCATCCACAAGAGCTTCCTTCCCCGGACGCCGGGATGCACCCTCCAAACCCCCTGACAGCAAAAGAATCTCGGTCAACAAATGATAAAATAATAATAATAACAAAAAAAAAAAAAAAAAAAAAATGGAAGGAGAAACCATAAAAAATCATCCGAACATACCAAATGCCAAATCTTCCGGATGAACGGAACGGATGGGTTCTGGCCTCTCCACGGCCTATCCAGTGTCCAAATCAATAACAGTATCACCAGCGGAAATCTTGCTTCTCTTATGAAGGCGAGAAGAGACACTCCCTGCTCCGGTTCTCTTCAACGGAGGCTTTTTCAAACCTGCCTTCCCAGCTTGCTCCTTTTTTCTCTCCTTCGCAGCTATAACCTTGTCATCGGGAACTTCAACACTCTTTAGCTCATCGGTTTTCTGAGCACTTCAGCATTAGAAGCCAGAGGGGGAGTAATGTGCATGGTTATACCTGCGGATAAACAAAGTCCATCGTTAAAAACAAGAAAAGATGCACAATTTAAAAATGCACATTTATAACAAAGGCTATACCCCTTCCCTCCTCATCCCTCAGAGCCGGACGGAAACCAGGAAACTCCCAGTAATCCGATAAACCCAAGGCATACAAGAATGCTTGCGGAATCTGGCAAGGTTCAACAATTGTCTCAGCAAGCCTTTCGGCATGAGTAACGTCATACTCAGTTGCCTTAGGGAACGGATCTGACACGTCCGAATCAGAATGCCTCCACGGCATAGCAAACGGGATAGCTCGTCTGTCAATCAAGAAAAAGTTCATCTTCCAACCCTTCAGACAGGAAGGAAAATCCCCAAAGCATACTTTCCTATCCCTATGAATACGTTTCTCGAAGGAAAACCAATCACCCTGTTTACTAAGTTTATAAAAAACACGAAACAAGGGGGTAGTAGGAGGAATGTGCATGCTGCGGCAATACACCTCGAAAAGAGTACCACGGTGCATACCCAACGGAACTAACTGAGAAATGTGAACCTTAAAGTACCTAATAACGTCTAAATGAAAGGTAGAAAAAGGAACAGCAAGACCGCCTTCAAAGAAATATTCTGCGTATAAACCTATGGCATCCGCAGGTAATCGATCCATCGTCATGCCCGCGGGAGGTACCCTCGGATGTAAATCCTCCGGTAATCCGAAAGCCTTTACCACAGCGTACACATCGGCCTCGTCCATCGCGGAAACTCTCACATGTATATCCTTCTTAACATGAGAACCCTCCGGCATGGACACGTCGTCATACTCGAACGAGGCAGTAGATTCCGACATAACGAATCCGAAAAAGAAAGGGTATAGCCAAACAAAAAAAATAACTTAACGGACTAAGACGTACCTTAAAGACGGCGAAATTTGTTGTTCGGAATACGGAAGGTATAAAACGTGTCAGAAGTATGTGTATGCAGAGAAAAAATAACAGTGGAGTAAATGAGAAAAAAGAGACTATTTATAGGCGGTAAAAAATGGGCGGGAAAGGGACACGTCACCCGTAGGGCTAACGTGTCAGCCATCCACACCGTGTCTCTCACAAGGTGCATATGTGTCCCAATCCAAGCGACGCGGTAAAAAATGATGGCACACCTTAAACGACACATTAATTACTTTTGGCATTTTATACGCAACGCTAACAAACGACGAAGCTACAACATACCATCCGGAAAATCGCAAAAAATAAAACTTAGTATCACACCATTGGCGCAACCAATACTATGATACTGGGGGGGACATGATGACGTATATACCCTCCGGATACACACCGTACAGGGATATACCCTCCGGATACATAACAGATAAAGTACACTCAGATGTGTTCAAATAATACGGACCAATATCCGAAGGGTTACGACTGTCCGCATGACCTCCGCCGTCCGGAGATAATAACCCCTTCGGATAAGCCTACAAGTACCTAGACCAAAGTACAGACAAGTACACCAAAGTATATGGTAATGGAGTTTAAACTAGCGAACATTATGGGCTAAGTACGAAACAGCCTGGCACTACATGTAGAGAGTTTATAAATAGAGAGGAAATCTTCATTTAAGGTTAACTAATTCTCCCATACTCTCTAGTTTTATTCATATTTTCTCTCACTAAGAACATATACTTACTCTCACGCCGGAGGTTGGTCCTGGGATACATTCCCGGGGCGAGTCTAACGGACGTATTTGTTTTGCAGATATCCGAAGGAACATACCGTAAGTAAGAGTCACCTCGAATCCGAAGGACTTACTCCAGTCCGAAGGATTCTTCTCGCTTGTTCGAAGTAGAAACAAACTTTTACTTCAACACACCTCAACCCATGGAGTGACATAACCGCCCCAATCCAACTAAGCTACACGTGACGGTGGGACATATATAGTAAGAGCTGTAGCAGGTGATGTGCTTGCGTGTAACGCTATCAAGTTCGTAAAGTTTATGGGAGACTAATGAAATGGAGTAACGGTCATTGTCGTGAATGTAGAGTATAACAAAGCTGAATACATTGTCAGGTAATTGTCTATATATATTATAGGAGAGGAGACGGTGGCGTGCTTCAATAATTTTGTATTCAAAATTCCCGCCGCGAAGCGCGGGCACACCTTGTTCAGTTTGATATGTGAGGATGTTTAATATCATTGTCCATGATTTGTATACAATAATAAAAAAACACACTAAGTTTTAAGGTTTAGTCATTAGTGAGATATAAATGAGTGAATAAATACATGTAAACTATATGAAAATCAAAATAAGTTGATCAATTAAATTGTTAATCCCACATGGGTTCAAGAAGAGAATTGATGACACCTAATATAGGATGGTGTATATCAGGCATTTGTGTTTGGTTTAGTATAATGTTTCGCACCAGATATTCTATACTTTAGATGTACACAATTTACAATTTGAGTTTGTTAATATCTAAAGTATTTAACAATTTGGTATGTAACTTTATACGAATGTCTAACTTTTTTATATTATACAATTCGCAATTATCTTTACAAGATGCTTTCGCTCATACTTAACGAACCCATACAACATGTGTGAATACCTCAGATATACACAATTGTTGAGGTAAAAGTTTGCTTTCACTTCGAACAAGCTAGAAGAATCCTTCGGACTAGAGTAGGTCCTTCGGATTCAAGGTGACCTCGATCACGGTGTGTTCCTTCGGATATCTGCAAAACAAATACGTCCGTTAGACTCGCCCCGGGAATGTATCCCAGGACCAACCTCTGGCGTGAGAGTAAGTAGATAGTCTTAGTGAGAGAAAGTGTGGAGTAAACAAGAGAGTAAGAGAGAATTAATTAACCTTGAGTGAAGATTTCCTCTCTATTTATAGACTTTCCACATGGGGTGCCAGGCTGTTTCGTACTTAGCCCATAATGTTCGCTAGTTTAAACTCCATTATCGTATACTTTGGCGTACTTGTTTGTACTTTGGCTTAGGTACTTGTTAGTTTATCCGAAGGGCTGGTGGTATCCGGACGGGTGAGATCGTGCGGATACTTGCAACCCATCGGATATTAGTCCGTGTAGTCTGGGCATATTTAAGTACGCTTTACTTGATACGGATCCGGAGGGTTTTCTCTTGTACGGCATGTATCCGGAGGGTACATACGCTAACATGTCCCCCCCAGTATCATAGTATTGGTTATGCCAATGGTGTGATACTAAGTTTATTTTTTGCGATTTTCCGGAGGGTAGGTCATGGCTTTGTCTTTTTGCTAGTCACGCAAAATGCCAAAAGTAATTAAGGTGTCGTTTAAGGTGCGCCGTCGTTTTTTACCGCGTCGTTTGGATTGGAACACGTATGCACCTTCTGAGAGACACGGTGTGGATGGTTGACACGTTAGCCCTACGGGTGACGTGTCCCTTTCCCGCCCATTTTGACTGCCTATAAATAGTCCCATTTCTTTTATTTACTGCACCGTAATTTTTTTTCACACACACATCTCTGACTCATCTCATCTTCTCCGTATTCCGAACGATTTATTCGCGTCGTCTTTGAGGTACGTTTCAGCCCGTTTAGTTTTTTTGTTGTTTGGCTTATTCTCCTCTCCTCTTCGTCCATTATGTCGGAATCCACAGCATCGTTTGAATACGAAGATGTGTCTAATCCGGACGGTTCTCATGTGAAGAAAGATATGCATTTAAGAGTGTCCGCGATGGACGATTCTGATGTGATCGCAGTAGTGAAAGCGTTCGGAATACCGGAGAATTTACATCCGAGGATACCTCCGTCGGGTATGACGATGAACCGACTTCCGGAGGATGCCATTGGTTTATATGCGGAGTACTTTTTTGAGGGTGGCCTCGTTGTCCCTTTTTCTACCTTTCTTTTAGAGGTCATTAGATATTTCAAAGTTCATATTTCTCAGCTGGTTCCGTTGGGTATGCACCGTGCTACCCTTTTTGAGGTGTATTGCCGTAGCATGCATATTCCTCCTACCACTCCTCTATTCCGTGTTTTCTATAAGCTTAGTAAGCAGGGTGATTGGTTTTCTTTCGAGAAACGTATTCATAGGAATAGGAAGGTTTGTTTTGGGGAATTTCCTTCTTGTCTGAAGGGTTGGAAGTACAATTTTTTCTTGATCGATAGGCGAGCCATTCCGTTTGCCATGCCATGGAGACATTCGGATTCAGACGTGTCGGATCCGTTTCCGAAGGCAAGCGAGTATGATGCCACTCATGCCGAAAGGCTTTCTGAGACGATCATTGAACCTTGCCAAATTCCGCAAGCGTTCTTGTATGCCCTGGGTCTATCGGATCATTGGGAGTTTCCGGGTTATCGTCCGGCATTCAGGGATGAGCAGGGGAGGGGTATAGCCTTTGTTATAATGTGTGTTTTTATATTGCTCGTCTTTTTTATTTTTTAACGCTGATTTTTGCTTGTCCGCAGGTATAACCATGTCGAGTTATCTGAAGAAGCCTTCCATCCGAAAGACTGCACAGATTGTCCAAGGTGCCCCGTTTCCGGAAGGGCATGTTCGTGAAGTGCACGTTACTCCGCCGTTGGCCTCCAATACTCAAGTACCGGAAAAAACGGAGGAGCTGAAGGGTGTGGAGGTTGCTGATGATAAGGTGGTTGCTGCTAAGGATAGAAAGAAGGAGCAGGCTGAGAAGGCGGGTTTGAAGAAACCTCCGTTGAAGAGAACCGGAGCAGGGAATGTCTCTTCTCGCCTTCATAAGAGAAGTAAAATTTCTGCTGGTGATACAGTTATTGACTTGGATACCGGAGAGTCCCTGGAGAGGCCGGATCCTATCCGTTCATTACATCCGGATCAAATTTTGAAGGGTCAATCCAGAGGATCAGGTGCTGGTATGTTATGACTTACTTTTTTGCTTATATATTTTTAGTTGTCTTTCCTTCCGGCATTTTTATCGTCTGTTAATATAAACTTTGTTGTCAGGGGGTTCGGAGTCTGCCTCCCGACGTCCGGGGAAGGAAGCTGCTGCTGAGGAGGATACAGAGGTTGATATAGAGGGGGATGGTGATGATGAAGATGTTTTTGTTCCTGCTTGGTCGGTGAGGAGAGGGCATCGCATGAATAATGCGAATGTCTGTAGGGATATGATGATCAATTTGGCGACTCCTAGGGAGGAGAAGTATTTGGATGATCAGAGTGATGAGGAAGCTATCCGAAGGTCCTGGTTGATGCTGGGTAAATGTGCTACGGTTCAAGCGGATGTTATTTTCCGTTTTGAGTCCCTCTTGAAGGAGCATCAAAAATCCGAAGGAACACACCGTGATCGAGGTCACCTTGAATCCGAAGGACCTACTCTAGTCCGAAGGATTCTTCTAGCTTGTTCGAAGTGAAAGCAAACTTTTACCTCAACAAATTGGCGCCATCCGTGGGACCCGTCATTCACTCTACCGAAGCTAATAAATGACAGGTCCTTCCCCAACCACACCCGAAGGATCCGGAAGTCGTCCGGATAACAATACCAATCCTGTTAACCTTGAACAAATCCAAAGTCACTTTGCTGCTCTAAAATCTCTCATCCAACAATACAATGTCTCGGGAGAAACACCGATTGACCCCATCCAACTCGACTTTGAGGTTGCCGGATCTCATGATGTCGAAGCCCAAAAAGCCGAAGAAGAAAGGACGGACGACTTATCCAAGCCTTTCAAGGCAGCGTCCAAGAGTCCGTTTACCAGGAGGATCATCGATTTCTCCGGACCAAAGGGTTCAAAGTATCTGATGCCTTCTCACTTAAAGTTATACAACGGGTCAACAGATCCTGATGATCATATCACCAGATTTGAAGGGGCGGCCAATCAAGGTGCATGGCCCATGCCCATTTGGTGCATGATGTTTCAGCAGACCCTGGACGACGCTGCTCGAGCATGGTTTGATCGTCTTCCGCGAGGTAGTATTGACAATTGGGATGAATTGAGTGAACAGTTTGTTCAGAGGTTCGCCCTTCGTAGAAAATGTATCAGGGATCCGATGGAAATTACCAAGATCATCCGTAGAGCCAACGAAGCCCTCCCGGAATTTAAGGAACGATGGACGGATGAGGCCAGCCACATTTCAGGAGTACCAGAGCTGATGCAGATATCCTCTTTTATTGATGGTTGTAAAAGTCCGGAGCTAGCGAAGAGATTCTCCGAGAAGGTTCCCCAGAGCATAACCGAAATGATGATACGAGTTGATGACTTCGTCCGTTCCGAAAGAGTGTATCGGCTAACGGAAGTACCGAAGGGAGAAAGGATGGATAATTCTCGTAGAGATTATCAACCTAATCCGTACGACCGAAATGACCATAACACACAACGGTCCTCCTTTAGAGGAAACCACAGGAAAGATGTCCAAGACTTCAAACCAAGACGAAATGAAAATTTCGCACCATACATGCCCAGACGAAACGACAATAACACCTATCGGACAGACTACCGGAGAGATCATCGACGTGACGATGGAAATAGAAGAGATACCAGACCATTAGACTTGAACATGCTCACAAAGGCCCCAAAAGAGATCCTATCAACGGAACACCAGCTCAGGCTACCGGCACCACCGCCACTAAGAGGAAGACCGTCGAGAGAAAACATGGATAAATACTGTGATTATCATGGAGAGAAAGGCCATCTCACCAACGACTGTCACAATCTAAAAGAACAACTCAAGATAGCCCTGGATACCGGCAAGCTTGACCACCTGATCAGAGACGTCCGACAAAGAGACAGAGCACCGCCCAGAAATAACCAGCAAAACAACCAAGGTCGAATCATCAATATGGTCCGATACCAAGAAAGGAATCCGAAGCGAAAGACAATAGATCAGGAAGAAGAGTGGATGAGAGCCCCCATAAGCTTTCCTCCGATCCTTCCGGGGGACGCTTCCGATGAGCCACTTATAGTGGAAGCAGAGATTGAGGGATATACTGTACGGAGAGTATATGTCGACCAAGGTGCATCGGTAGAAGTAATGTATGAACACTGCTTCCTAAATCTGGACCCTTCCATCCGGTCACGTCTATCTAAGACAAACACACCGCTAGTGGGATTCTCAGGAGAAAGCATAAACCCGTTGGGGAAAATTGAACTAGAAGTATGCTTCGGAAATGAAGGGCTATACCGCCGAACTATCATGAAGTTCGCGGTAGTTAGATCTCCCTCTCCGTATAATGTGATACTTGGTCGATCCGGAATCAAAAAGTTAAGAGCCATCCCGTCAACTATACACTCCATGATGAAATTCCCGACGCCGAGAGGCATCGCCACTCTAGTAACCCGATCGGTCATCATCTCAGAGTGCAGAAAGCTCGAAGAAAAATTCTTAATGGAAAAGGAAACTCAAACAGCGATTTCCTCGGAAACACCCATTGAAGAAACTGCTGGAACCGAAGATGTGCTGGTCCATCCGGAACAACTAGTGACAATAGGAAGGAATTTCTCAAGAGAAGGGCGAAGACAATTAATAACTTTACTCAAAAATAACCAAGACATTTTTGCATGGGAACCCTCGGATATGACTGGCGTTCCCCGATGGGCAGCTGAACATAAACTCAACGTAAACGTCCAAGATAAACCGGTAGCCCAGAAAAAAAGATTCTTCTCGGAAGAAAAGAACCAGGCCATAAATCAAGACGTAGAAGAATGGCTAAAGGCCGGAATAATCAGACCTGTGCGATATCCGACCTGGATCTCTAATCCGGTATTAGTAAAGAAGCTGGACGGTACCTGGAGAATGTGCATTGATTTCAAGAACCTGAACTCATCGTGCCGCAAGGACTACTATCCGTTGCCCGAAATAGATTGGAAGATCGAGTCGGTAATAGGATTCCGATACAAATGTTTCTTGGACGCTTACAAAGGATATCATCAAGTACAAATGGCTAAGGAAGATGAAGAGAAGACGGCCTTCTATACAGATCGGGGAACATACTGTTATGTAAAAATGCCGTTTGGTTTAAAGAATGCCGGGGCAACCTATCAGAAATTGGTAGACTCCGCCTTCCGGAAGCAAATAGGCCGGAACTTGGAAGTGTATGTAGACGATATGGTGATAAAGAGCCAAACGGAAAGAGAGCTACTGGCCGATATCGCTGAAACGTTCGACAATCTCCGGGAAATAAACATGAAGCTAAACCCTAAAAAATGCTCTTTCGGAGTGGAAGAAGGAAAGTTCCTCGGATATATGATAACGTCCGAGGGAATTAGGGCCAACCCCAGGAAAGCCAGAGCAATCGCCGATATGCAATCACCAAAATCACTAAAAGAAATGCAAAGCTTAAGTGGCAAACTCGCGGCACTCAATCGTTTCTTATCAAAATCGGCCGAAAGGTCCCTCCCTTTCTTTGAAACTTTAAAAAACATCACCAAGGAAAACAAGGAAAAATATCAATGGACGGAAGCAGCTGAAAAAGCCTTCCAAGATATGAAGAAAATGATTCTGGAGCTTCCCTGCTTAACGACTCCGAAACCCAAAGAGGATTTGTTTCTGTATCTGTCAGCCGCAGCAGAGGCAATAAGTGGAGTACTGATGGTCGAAAGAGAAGGGCGACAGATCCCAATTCATTATGTAAGTCGAACCTTACACGAAGCCGAAAAGAGATATGCCCCAGTCGAAAAGTTAGCTCTAACCCTCCTGCACTTATCAAGAAGATTGCGGCGATATTTCGAAGCCCACCCCGTCAAGGTCATAACGGATCATCCCATCAAGCAAGTGCTCAACCGGGCAGAATCATCCGGACGATTAGCCAAATACACAGTAGAATTGGGGGCTTACAACATCACCTACATGCCCAGAAATGCTGTCAAAGGACAAGTGCTTGCTGACTTCATTAATGAAGTACCCATCGGAACAGCCTCCTCGGATCCGAAGAGGAGAAGCAAAGAGATATGCAACGTTTCTCAACCAGAAGAATGGATCCTATATACTGATGGGGCCTCCAGCAGGAAAGGTGCCGGAGCAGGATTAGTGTTAATCAGTCCGGAAAACGAAGAATACACATATGCTCTCCGCTTAAATTTCGAAACTACCAATAACGGAGCAGAATACGAGGCACTCCTGGCCGGATTGAGAATTGCAAAGAAGATGCATATAGAGGCATTGGACGTACGAGTGGACTCTAACTTAGTGGCAAGCCAGATCAATGGAGAGTTTACTGCATACAAGGAGAGCATGGCGAAATACCTCGCGAAAGCCAAAGAATACATCACTTATTTCAAGCGCTTCAAAATAAAGAATATCCCAAGAACTCAGAACCAAAAAGCAGATGTACTTAGCAAGCTAGCATCCGTTGCATTTAACCACTTGACAAAAGAAGTCCTGGTAGAAGTATTGGAGAAGCCGTCCACCGAAGAAGAAACAGTCAACGCAATAGTGGAAGAAGAGGAAGAAAATTGGATGTCCCCCATATTCCGATGTTTAAACGAAGGTATATGGCCGGAAGATCAGAATGTAGCTCGGAACCTCCGTATGAAAATAAGCCACTATACACTAATTGACAACGTGCTATTCAAAAAATCTTATCTCGGACCAATGCTACGATGTGTCGGACCTCTCCAAGCCAATTACATAATCCGAGAGGTGCACGAAGGAGCCTGTGGCATGCACTCCGGACCCCGGACGGTGGTAGCTAAACTCATGCGACAAGGCTACTATTGGCCAACCATGCACCAGGACGCTAGGGAAGCCATCCGGAAATGCGATGCCTGTCAGATACATGTTCCGGTCCCAAAGTTACCAAAAACGGCACTAACCTCCGTCATGGCACCATGGCCCTTCTTCCAATGGGCAATGGACATTTTGGGCCCTTTGCCCGAAGCTCCAGGAAAGGTCAAGTATGTTATTGTGGCAATAGACTATTTCACAAAGTGGATGGAAGCAAAACCATTGGCCAAGACCACCGGAAAAGAGGTAAAAAAGTTCGTATGGGACAACATCGTCTGCAGGTTTGGACTACCCAAGATAATTGTTACGGATAACGGAAGTAATTTTGTGGGAGATCCATTCAAAAGTTGGTGCGAAAGGCTAAATATTACACAAATCAACACGGCCGTAGCTCACCCTCAAGCCAATGGGTTGGTCGAAAGAGCCAACAAAAGCCTAATGAAGGGATTTAAGTCCCGGCTAGGAAGAGAAAGAGCAGGATGGGTAGACGAATTACCTAACGTACTATGGGCTTTCCGGACCACTCTGAAAACTAGCAACGGAGAAACCCCTTTCAGTCTAACTTATGGAAGTGAGGCAGTCATTCCGGCAGAAATTGGCATGCCTACCTTCCGGACTATGATGGCAAACCTTGAAAACAATGACGATGAGCTAAATCTAAATTTAAACTTACTAGAAGAACGGAGGGAAATGGCAGCCATAAGAGAAGCAAAATACAAAAAGAAGGTAGAGCAATATTACAACCGGAGGGTTAGACCCGAAGCCTTCAAAGTGGGAGATTTCGTGTACCGAAAAAACGAAGCGAGCAGAGTGGAAGATCAGGGAAAGCTGGGACCTAATTGGGAAGGCCCATATCGGATAACGGAGGCCTATCAGCACGGCACATACAAGCTCCAAACCATGGACGACGTGGAAGTACCCCGAACGTGGCATGCAATTAACTTGAAGAAATGTTTTATGTAACCTATTATGTACTTTGATTTTTCAGGACCTATTGTAAGGCATGAGCCATTTTTACATCAATAAAAAGTCCGATGCATTTTCACCATATAAAGTTATTTTCCGTAAAGCACAGGTTGTCCGATGAATAAAACCCCAAGTGGGTATTAATAAGGCCAAGAGCCGAAGGGTACAGGTTACCCCGTCAAAGAAAACCCCAAGTGGGTATTAATAAGGCCAAGAGCCGAAGGGTACAGGTTACCCCGTCAAAGAAAACCCCAAGTGGGTATTAATAAGGCCAAGAGCCGAAGGGTACAGGTTACCCCGTCAAAGAAAACCCCAAGTGGGTATTACTAAGGCCAAGAGCCGAAGGGTACAGGTTACCCCGTCAAAGAAAACCCCAAGTGGGTATTAATAAGGCCAAGAGCCGAAGGGTACAGGTTACCCCGTCAAAGAAAACCCCAAGTGGGTATTACTAAGGCCAAGAGCCGAAGGGTACATGTTATCCCGCCAAAGAAAACCCCAAGTGGGTATTACCAAGGCCAAGGGCCGAAGGGTACAGGTTACCCCGTCAAGTAAAGATAAGAGGAATAAGCCACGGTCTAGATCCGTAAGGCGTATGATGTCCGGTAAAACGGAACCCCACGAGTACATAATTAAAAAGCCAAGTTACATAAATTGCATATTACTCAGAAACACACATGTAAGTTAAAAACAATACGGATAACAAAAAAGTGATATATTCATATGATCCAAATTCGGTTACATCAAATATTCCGAAATAACGGAATAACAAAAATTGAATTTTAACCCTATTCTATTACATCAGTTGGTAAGCTTCACAGGGAATCCGAGATACCTAAATCCATAGTCAAAATGGAGGTATCCGGACTCCAACATACATCAAACACATGAGCAGATTCAGGCGAAAACAGAGGCATTCTGAGTGTCGGAGGGATTCTCGATGTGAGATTCAACCTCCGGAACCTTAGTAGTTGACTCTTCGGCTGGGGCAGGATCAGGAACCAAGGCATTTAGCTCATCAAATTTCCGGAAGATAGTTTCCCGGATCTTCTGAATGTAAGGATAATCCTGAGACAAAGCCTTGTCATACAACGGACCTTATTTGGCCCCGGCCTCCATATCCATTCCCTCGACCTCCCCTAACAACTTAGCCGCTTTCTCCGGCTCCTCAAACAAACCTGCCCCATCGATTAGCCCCGAAAGATAAAACAAGTTGAAGGGCTCTGCCAAGGCTGATCGGAACTCATGACTCCCGAGAAAACGGTGGATAGCTTTCGGGATAAATTCATTCACAATACGGTTCCTATCCACCTCGGCATTACCAGCGGTCACAGCAAGATCAACCTTCTCCTGACAAAGCTCGCTGTAAGCCTTTTCCTCATCCTTCAGCTTCTGCTGGGCCTCGGCCAACTGCCCCTCCAACAACCTAATCTTCTCGGCTTGCTCACCGGACACTTTTCTCCACTCATTCTTTTCCAACTCAAGATCACCAACCCTCCCCTCCAAACTTGCATTCTCTGCACGAAGCTTCCTCAACCCCTCCGGATTCACCTCGGCACACTCCTTGTGTTCATCCTTCAATTTCTGAAACTCTCCGGACATTTGCTGGAACATCTTCCAGTTGTCATCCAAGGTTTTATCACAGATCTTGTGGGTCTCAGACAATTTTTGATGCTCCTTCAAGAGGGACTCAAAACGGAAAATAACATCCGCTTGAACCGTAGCACATTTACCCAGCATCAACCAGGACCAACCTCCTTCAAGCTAGAAGAATCCTTCGGACTAGAGTAGGTCCTTCGGATTCAAGGTGACCTCGATCACGGTGTGTTCCTTCGGATATCTGCAAAACAAATACGTCCGTTAGACTCGCCCCGGGAATGTATCCCAGGACCAACCTCCGGCGTGAGAGTAAGTAGATAGTCTTAGTGAGAGAAAGTGTGGAGTAAACAAGAGAGTAAGAGAGAATTAGTTAACCTTGAGTGAAGATTTCCTCTCTATTTATAGACTTTCCACATGGGGTGCCAGGCTGTTTCGTACTTAGCCCATAATGTTCGCTAGTTTAAACTCCATTATCGTATACTTTGGCGTACTTGTTTGTACTTTGGCTTAGGTACTTGTTAGTTTATCCGAAGGGCTGGTGGTATCCGGACGGGTGAGATCGTGCGGATACTTGCAACCCATCGGATATTAGTCCGTGTAGTCTGGGCATATTTAAGTACGCTTTACTTGATACGGATCCGGAGGGTTTTCTCTTGTACGGCATGTATCCGGAGGGTACATACGCTAACAACAATCTTGTGAGTTTATTAATATCTAGTGAAACGTTTAACGAGACATGAGGTGGGACGGAGTAAGAGATGTGGAGAGTTATGTGCTTACGTGTGGTACTATCGAGTTCGTATAGTTTACGGGTTACTAATGAAATGGAGTTACAGTCATTTTCGTATAAACTTTGTTAATTGTATAATGAGAAGATCGAGTCATTGACTAAGATGTACATGATTTAATCAAGTTATCCTCGTGATCATTTTTACCCTTTTTTGGACAACAAAAAAATGTATCCGGTGAGATTTGAATTGTATCTTCTTGTAAAGTTTGTAAAAGATTTTAAGGAAATTATCAAATTTTAGACTAGTCATAGAGTTTCAAAGATGAGATTCATCGTTGACTTGTTAGATTATGACCGTCGTTTTAAAAATAGTTGCAAATAATGTTCATGTGGGGGGTAGTTTAGTGGTGGGAGGCATGTAGCTCGCGAGGAGGTAACTGGTTCAAGCCCCGTCTTGGTCCGGTTTTACATTACTTGCTAGCGATGTACTAAGACAACATCATCATTTTTCTTGTTTGTATATAAAGATAGATTTAGGGTGCATTTGGTATGCAAGAATGACAATCAAGAAATGAATTTTCATTCCAATAATGATGTTTGTTTAGAACTTTTGACTTTCAAACTGAAAATTATACACAAATATCTTTCGTACCTGTAGTCCCACATAGGGGTGTGCACGGTTCGGTTTGGGTCGGTTTTTGGCTAAAACCGAAACCGAACCGTAATGTTCGGTTTTTATAGAATTCAAAACCAAAACCGTTCGGTTTTTGGTGGTTCGGTTTTTTTGGTTTATTATCGGTTTCGGTTCGGTTTTTCAGTTTTTTCGGTTTCTGACCGTTTATATTTGGGTATGGAATATATTTACCAACAAACTTATATTACATAAAAAAATGGTTATTCTTATTTACCTTTTTTTGTCAATCTAAGCATAATAATATTTATTGCATAAACCTTAATTACACATATATAAATAAGACACACACATCCAAGTGAACATACACAGAGTATGATCATCGTCATATATTTATTGATATATTCTAAAGTAAACAAACGACACGATAAACACACATATAAACATAAATGTTAAGATAAATATATTATAAATCTACCAACAAAATGAATATGAATTTATAAATTTGATTTATTTAGTTATTTATTCATGTTATATTAATTATATATTATTATATAATAAAATTGGTTCGGTTCGGTTTTTACGGTTCGGTTTTTGGACGAAAACCGAAACCGAACCGTATTTTTCGGTTTTTGAAAAACTAAAAACCGAACCATCGGTTTTTAGTTTCTGTCGGTTTTTTCGGTTCAGTTTTTTCGGTTTTCGGTTCGGTTTCGGTTTTTTCGGTTTTCTTTGCTCACCCCTAGTCCCACAACAGGTAGGATGTGATAGTTTCAATCCTAGCCCACATTCTTCCTCTACATTATTAACAAGATAATATAATAAAATACAGTACCAAATATGATAATCAAAACAAACTAGAGTATCAGATTTAATTATTTGACTCATACCTATTCTAATTCCACCTTATCGAAACTCATACTGATTGTGATTCATGAGAGCAAACCAAACGGACCCTTATAATAGAATGGAATGTGGGGTGCGAATAACAAATTGTGCTAAAGGTACATAAACGTGACTAATGATTTGTGCATGCACAAACGCTCTAAATAATAAACACTAGTGACTAGAACCAACAAATGTGAAAAAAGAAATCATCAAACATATCAAAGTAAAGATCAAATGAATAAGAGTAGTAGAATCGCACTATACAAACAATTAAAATACAAAAAAACAACCATATATATTTGTTGTTCATATAAACAGAATCACAAGAAGACAACTAGAAAATGTTGTTCAACTAATGAGATGTAGTACGACTCTTTTATTTGAACATTTACTCATACGACATGTTTCAGAGTGTTAGTTCAGATCGAGTTGTACTGTTAAGGGAAATGTATACTTCAAATTTACGAATTATGAAGAGTTAAATGGACACTAGCGACCTCCAAGATAAATATATAAGAGGTTAATCGCGTAAAACTAGCATTATATTTATGTGGGCATAAAATTTTAGTTCATTATCTCCGCTTTACATTGCATATACCCCACCATTCATCACACTTTAGGCTGCATGTATCCACTATTTCCAGTCATAAAAGTTACTAACAAATATGAATCGCTTTACACTACATGACTACATGTAACTCTGTATTTTCCGTTACAAAAAGATGCACCTAATGTCCCTTGCGATTTGCCGTCACAAAAAGTTAGCAACAATATGAATTAATCAAAGATGACATATTAAGAGGCATAATTAATTCATGCTCCCTACGATATCCTGTTTGATTAAATTATACTAATATCAACTTATATGGGCCATTTGCATCACAATATATAAACAAGCAAAGTTACTTGTCATCAACCTATGTGGGACAAGACCTTCATAAAGAGAAACAAGTTGCTCAAGAAACACATGTAATAAAATAATTTTAATGTTGTCTTCATACATTGTTTTTCTTTTTGTAGCTATGAGCTCCGTACCAAACTCAAATGCGGCTGTATGCGTCTATGTGACATATACAATTGGATGTAGCGCAAACTTTATAAAATGCTAACAACTTTTCTTAACTATATTTTTAAGTTGGGTTAATTCTACTGTTAGGTAACGAACTTTCGAAAATTTTGAATGTTAGGTAATTTACTCTCAAAAATACTAAGTTAGGTAACCAAACTTTCAACTTTGTTCAATGTTACGTAATTTTGCCCAATTTTGCAACTGGTAACCAGTGCAACCAGTTACCATTGTACCAAACTTTCTAAAATTTCCAATGTTAGGTAACGAACTTTCTAAAATTTCTAATTCATCATCATCATCATCATCTGTTCCACCACAACCACCATCTCCGCCACTCCCTACCACTCACCAGAACAACAACCACCATTTGTACACCAACAATTTCAAAACCCCAATATGACCCATAACATTCTATCCCCCTTAAAATTATCTTGTCCTCAAGATCAGTAACCAAATGAGTACTGATTCTGAACATCATCTCAGCTGATCCATTCTTCCAATTCCAACACAGAAAACAAACACACCCAATGCTAGTTGAAATCTTAAGCCAAACACCCCTTATAAAACAATCTTGTCTTCAATAGGCTCGTGAATAGTGTCATTTCAAATGCATTCCCTATCTCGTTGGTACTTGCAATGTTACAGATAAGAAACACAACAGAAGCCATTTGAACCAATTAATAGCAGGAATATAAATCTGACCCATGAACTTGCGAGTTGTATGCATAATTTTCAAGCGAGGAAAGTAACCAAGGGGCTGTTGTCTGTTCTACTAGCAATCAACACAGCAACATTAGCAATCAGAAACACCAACCAAAGAGCATCATTTGCCATTCATGAGCAAGGACAAGTGAACAAGCTGGTGATTTAGTTTCTTTTTCCTATTAGGCCATTTCCAAATATCAAACCTCCACTTCCCGTGCTGAAATTTGCATTTTGTATCAGCTACTTTTTTCCTCTTGGGCATTTACATAGGTTAAACTTCAAATGACCAAGACTATCTCCATTCTTTTTAGTAGCTTCTGAATACACCATCAAAAAACTCTCATTTAAGCCACTCATTAGTATTATAAACCCCAGGACATATGTAAGAGTTTTGTCAAATGGATTTGTAGTTGTTCCACCAGGATTAGTCATTATCGGATTGGAATGTTGAGTCAACTGCTACAATATTTGGTTTAAAGTTTGGAGTTCAGTGTTAGAAATTCCACCATTACCACCAATTTTTTTGACATCTTCAAGACCTTGAATAAGCCATATACCATAGACTTCCCTCCACAAGTAAATACCTTTAGGCTTCACAAAATCACATACAAAATCGTCATTTTCTCCATCACTACTACAATTTTCTCCCTTACCACCATTACCCATAATCAAAGTACCCATACAATGCCTTGTCCTGATCTTCTTAACTTCCAGATCCTTATTTTCCTTCCTAGTGTCATCTTGTTTCCTATTATACACCTTTTTAATTTCTACTCTTGTTTTGTCATCTGCACTTCTCCACAAGGAATTGCATACAACTGAACCACAAGTAGATTCAACATGACCATTTTTATTCTTAACTTTTCGGCCTTCAAAATACTTCCAATCATAGTATTTTCCCAACATCAGGTCACTTCGAACAAAGTGAAAGTTGAACAGGACAAAGAAAAAAAAATAAGCTGCATATAATTTATTAAGGATATTTACCTCGGTGTTTAAAGAAAGGGATTTAATTATGATTCTTGAAAGAATTGGAGTAATTGAGTGGGTTTTGACGGTTACAAATTAGGGTTTAGCGATAAAGAGGGGAAGAAATAAGGAAAAGAGAGATATAAGCGTTTATATGACGTCATATGTGGGCCCCAAAAACTTAAACGGTCATATTACCTAACATTGAAGGTTTCACAAAGTTTGGTTACCTAACTTGGTATTTTCGAGAGTAAAATACCTAATATTGAAAATTTTGGAAAGTTCGTTACCTAACACTAGAATTAACCCTTTTAAGTTGATAAACCAAACTTCGGGCAAACACTACCTATAGTCGTATTTTTTGAAGTAAATGAAATGCGTTACTCTAGCTCTATAAGGTTATGTTTGACTCATAAAAATTCTTTAAAGGCATTGGCTTCTAGTGTTAAACGCTAATGAGAATATCATTTAAGTTTTAGCTTTTAACCTTTAAGATTGTATATTTCTTCTACATTTTAATATACGGTTAACCATCAAAATCTTCTAACTTAACAACGTATCTAAAAATCTCCACAAGATACTTATAAGATGACAACCCCTATTCTTCAAAGAGACTAACAACTTCTACAGTTTTTCGCAATAAGAACAAGATCTTCACAACTCGAATCCCTTATTCCTATATTCAACAACTCATATGTCGTATGCCAAGTGCACGTATTAATCTTCTAAGCCCTTTCACCAATACTTTTAAATCCGAATCACGCAATACTTTTAAACCCGAATCACGAAAACTCATATGCTCAAAATGAACAAATTATATTCCATTCTCTTTAACAACGTACTTAAGTCACTTAACTATCACCTCAACCCGTGGAGTGACATAATCGCCCCAATCCAACTAAGGTGCACGTGACGGTGGGACGTATATAGTAAGAGCTGTGGAAGTGAGGTGCTTGCATGTAATATTTTCGAGTTCGTTAAGTTTAGGGAGATAATGAATAGAGTAACGGCCATTGTCGTGAATGTAGGGTATAAAACAGTTGAATACCGTGTCAGTTAATTAGTTTGGTATGTGAGGATGTTTAATATCATTGTCCATAATTTGTATTAAAAAATAATAATAGAAAATAAATAAATAAATAACACGCTAAGTCTTGGTGTTTAGTGAGATATAAATGAGTGAATAAATACATGTAAATTATATGAAAATCAAAATAATTAAATTGTTAATCCCACATAGGTTCAAAAAGAGAATTGATAATACCTAATATAGGATGGTGTACATGAGTCATTTGTGTTCGGTTTTGTATAATGTTTCGCACCAGTCTATACTTAGATGTACACAATTGAGTTTGATAATATCTGAAGTAATGATCATCCCGTATGAAACTTTATACGAATGTCTAACTTTTTTATATTATACAATTTGCAATTATCTTTACAAGATGCTTTCGCTCATTCTTAACGAGCCCATACAACATGTGTGAATACCTTAGATATATACAATCTTGTGAGTTTATTAATATCTAGTGAAACGTTTAACGAGACATGAAGGTTGGACGGAGTAAGAGATGTGGAGAGTCATGTGCTTACGTGTGGTACTATTGAGTTCATATAGTTTACAGGATACTAATGAAATGGAGTTACAGTCATTTTCGTATAAACTTTGTTAACTGCATAACGAGAAGGTCAAGTCATTGACTAAGATGTACATGATTTAATCAAGCTATCCTCGTGATCATTTTCTACCCTTTTTTGGACACCAAAAAAGCGTATCGGGTGAGGTTTGAATTGTATCTTATTGTAAAGTTTGTAAAAGATTTTAAGGAAATTATCAAATTTTATACTAGTCATAGAGTTTCAAAGATGAGATTCATTGTTGCTTGTTAGACTATGATCGTCATTTTACAAATAGTTGCAAGTAATGTTCATGCGGGGGTAGTTTAGTGGTGGGAGGCATGTAGCTAGCGAGGAGGTAACTGGTTCAAGCCCCGTCTTGGTCCGGTTTTCCATTACATGCTAGTGATGTACAAAGACAACATCTTCATTTTTCTTAATAATAATAATAATAAAATAGAAAATCTATTAAAGGGGTTTTTTTTTATTTTTTTTATTTTTTTTTAATGCAACAATTTATTCAACACCAAAAAGCTAAATTATAAAATAAAAGCATCTCGCCTCCTTTATGATTATGAGTGGATGTTCGTTGAATGAACATTGCCGTAATTAGTCGTTGTCCACGTACCCTACTTAAAGTGAGGTGGGTTAAGATTTAAGTTAATAATCTTCGCTGCATGTACCTAACCATTCGTCACAAAACCGTTACCAACAATATAAATCGCTTTACACTGCACATGCCTCACCATTTGCCGTCACAAAAAAGTTACTAACAAATATGAATTGCTTTACCTGCACGTACCTACCTCATCATTTGGTGTCTCACAAAAAGTTAATGGATTTATGAATTCATCAAAGACAACATAAAGGCTCTTAATGTATAAGAGAGACATGTTGATCTTTGTATTACATCATATAAATATCATTTGGTGTATAAATATCATTTGGTGTCTCACAAAAAGTTAATGGAAATATGAATTCATCAAAGACAACATAAAGGCTCTTAATGTATAAGAGAGACATGTTGATCTTTGTATTACATCATATAAATATCAACTTATTTGCACCATTTGCATCACAATATATAAACAAGCAAAATTTCTGTCTTAAACCTATGTGGGACAAAAACTTCATACAAGATTGAAACAAGTTGCTCAAGAGAGACAACATGTAATACATTGTTCTTCTTTTTGTAGCTACTAGACGAGTACCCGTGCATAGCCACAGAAATTCCTAGCGGCAACAATTAACGATATGTGATATTGTGATAAAAAAAACTCCCATTTAGAAACAAAGTGAAGAATCAATCAAAAAGTGTTCAAATTACAAAAAGCTTAACTTACAACAGAGAACCACATAGAAAAAAAAAAAACCTTATACGACACTAATTCGAAAATCGCAGGACAGATCAATCTCAAAAATATTAAGTTCTCTTCTAAATATGGCAATAGATGATTTTACTTAATAATCACCCAAATTAACTAAAATTTTAAAAGAAAAAGAATACTAATCTTAATGGGTTATTTTAAAATGTACCCTTTTAAAATATCTCATTTTGTGGTGGGAGGCATGTAGTTGACGCAGAGTTAACTGCTTTTAAACAATTTATATGGATCGGATGGTGTGAGGTTGCCGATGGGCCGAATAGTTGCTAGCAATGTACAAAGACTAGATCATCATGTTTCTTGTTTATATGTAAGCTTGTAAAGATAGATTCATACCAGAAAGGAATGTGGGGTGCCAATATTGAATTGATGAGACAAAAATGTGAGTAGTGATCGTGTATGCACAGTTTCTAAGTAACAATCACTAGTGATTAGAACAAACAAATATGATAAATGACATCATCAAACATATCAGAGTAAATTGTGTCCAATACAAAAAACTTTACAGTCAATTAAAATACAAAAAACCAACCACATATTTTATAAATTTTCATATAAATAGTATGACAAGAAAACGACTACGAAATGTCGTTAACTAATGAGATGTCTCTAATTTGAACATTTACACATATGACAAATGTTGAAAGAAGCACAACGTGTTTCAATGTGTTAATTAGTTCATATGTTAAGGGAAATGTATACCTCAAATCTACGAATTGTGAAGAAGTAAATAGACACTCTGACGACCTTACTGGTAAATAAGTAAGAGGTAAATTGCGTAAAACTATCATTAAAGTGACGTGAGTATAAGATTTAAGTTCATTATTTTCACTTTAAATTGCATGCACCTCATCGCTCGTCACAAAACGTTACTAACTTAACAATATAAATCGCTTTACACTGCACATTCCTCATCATTTGCCGTCATAAAAAAAGTTAATAGGAATATAAGTAATTAAAGACAACACAATAAGATGTATATTAATTTACACACCTTACTGTGATGCAACAGGAGAGAAACTTTCGCTTATTTCAGAATCAGAGTTGGACTATGGCGCAAGTTCGAGACATTATTGTTCATAATGTAATATTAAAGTTGCTTACTTTTCGATTTAAGAAGACGAATTCAGTGGTTCTGCTCTTGGACACTTGGAACGTTAGTGGTGTGTTTACGGAAGGCCTTAACACCACAACGTAGAATGTTTCTTAGGCGTAGGTTCGGGCTGTTTTGTGTTCCTATTTATTTCGTGTCTTCGCCTAGTTTAACTTTCATGATTCGGTATGACGAATCATGTAGTTAGTTTTAACACATATTAGTGTGTTGTCTTTGTAAATCAATGTGGTACTCAGCCACATTCATGTAGTTATCAGTTTTTTGAGTAATATTTTACCGCGGTAAGAAGCCCTTTTACCTAAATAAAAATATTATTAGCTCATGTTCATGTCGTAAAAAAAGTTAATATGAATATAAATAATCAATCACAACACAATAGGAGGTATATTAATTTACACAACTTATTGTGATGCAGTTGATTAGCTCATGTTCATGTCAACTTACATGCATCATTTACATCACAAATATAAAAAAGCAAAGTTTTTTGTCTTCAACCAATGTGGGACAAAAACTTTATAGAAGGTTGAAACAAGTTGATCACGAGACACAACATGTGACAAATAATTTTAATGTTCTCTTCATACATTTTACTATTTCTTTTTGTAGCTATGAGCTCCGCACTAAACTCAAATGCGGCTGAATGTAACATATATAATTAGATGTACCGCAACCTTTATAAAAGGGATAATTAGTAAAGTAGGCCGGTTGCCCTGGGTCTAGGCATATTTAGTCCGTTTTTGAAAAATTCCCGTTTTAGCCCGGGTTGCCCTGGGCAACTAGTGCATAGCCAACTACAGAGTGCCACGTCGGGGCAACTTTTTTGTATTTTGTGCAACTTTTTTGTATTTTGGGCAACTTGAGGACACTTGTCATCTTTCGGTTGGCTATACCAAAGTTGCCCAGGGCAACCTGGGCTAAAACGGGATTTTTTCAAAAACGGGCTAAATATACCTAGACCGCAGGGCAACGGGCTATTTTTGTAATTTTCCCTTTATAAAATCTATAAGGTTATGCTTGGTAAGGAACTCATAAAAATACTTTAAAGGCATTGGCTTAATAACGCTAAACGCTAATGAGAATATGATCTATCTTTTAGCGTTTGACCTTTGAGATTGTATATTTGTTCTATGTTTTTTAATTAGCAATACAACTTTTACAAAACTCTTTTCACTTACACAACAAAATGATACAACTTATAAAAGGATTCAACCCACCATTTTACCTAAAATGAGACTCGATCGATTTGGGCAAGTTAAATGTTTGGATTGAAGCCAATTGTGCACACTTATTAAGTAAACGATAAACTGATGTTGTCGTCATGTATGTATCTTAGTGATAAAGCATAAAAGATACTTTAAATGATATCAGATTATCAGCCATTCACATAACACACAGTAAAAAGAAATATGTCAACAAAACATAATCCCCGCATGATTGTTGCCATGATGTCAAAGTAAATTTCAAACACTCCGAGCCAGTGAAGAGTCAAGGATAACAACATGAGATAGTAACTTACCAAAAAACCATAGAAACAAGAGTAAATACGGTACACAAAACACCCCGAAGCTAGTCAGAATTAGTTTCAGAATCTGTATATATATATGAATATATTGGAATAACACTATCGGGGAAATATTTCCTTCTGTCAGCAAGTGAATAGTATGCAAGCAATGAAGGTGTTCTCTTTTGAGAGAAATTAATGCCCGGGTACATCAGGAAAATATTTGTCATGTGTAATTGACTACATATTCCAATATGGGTGAGCCATTTCCATGATATCATGACCATTTATACGCTTAAAATGAGCACATTATATTCCAACCTCTTTGACGACTCAAGTCACTTAAGTGTCACCTCAAGCCATGGAGTGACACAGTTCTCTCCGTTGGCGAATATTGGCGAAAAAAAAAACGAATCCCTTTCTTAATGATTCACACTCCTACGATCTTAAACCTTTAATTTTTAATATCTTATTGATTATTGGTTCTTTTACCATCGTGGGTCGGTGTGATTTTTTTTGGATTCGCTTTTTGCTTTGATAATATTGTTGACGGCAAAGCTTGATCTATTCCTTTAGCATTCATTAATTCATCTATCTTGTTTTGTCGTTATATAACATTGTTCTATCTCTCTAATTGGTTGACTTTACCTTGTTATTGATTCACGTGGGTCAGTGTGAGGTTTAATTAATAGTTTTGGGTTGTTGCGGTTTCAAGAATATTAAGGGTCAAACATTTAGATTTTTTGTGATTTTGGCGTTGTTCTGGATGCTGGTTTGAGGGTCTTGTTGCTGTGATTTATTCATGATGGGTGTTACGAGAGAGAGGGATAAAGGCGGGGGAACGTTGGAACATGATCTTGGTGGAGATAGTAGTGCGTCTAAGTCGGCTGAAAAGTATCAATCTGATGTGAATATGATTGATACGACTCCTATTAACATTGATAATGAGTCGACACAACACAAGGAGGCTCATGATGATGGTAAGTCGTGCCCGGGTACTGCTGATTCGAGTGTGCATAAGACTCAATCAGGTTCTAATCCTCCATCTTTTGCGGATATGCTTAAGGATAAAACACTAAAGAAGACCGTTAAGATTTCGGAGATGCGAAACGATAATTGTGTGGCTGGTGCTAATGTTACCATCCCTTTGGAAGCTGTCAATGAGGTACGCTCTAGATTCGCTAATACGTTGTATGGTTATTTCATTGGTAAGAGACTCGCTTTCCCGGTTGTTGAAAATTACGTTCGAAATACTTGGGCAAAGTTTGGTTTACAAAGGGTTATGCTTAATAATGGTTTTTTCTTTTTCCAATTTGAAACTAAAGAGGGTATGGAGAGGGTGTTGGAAGAAGGTCCATGGTTGATACGATTGGTTCCTATCTTTTTAAATATTTGGACCCCGAATACTACTCTTACAAAAGATGATATAACTTTAGCTCCTGTTTGGGTTAAACTTCATAATATTCCGGTTGTGGCGTATTCTGAGGTAGGTCTTAGTTTGATCACAACGCAAATTGGTCGTCCTATCATGCTTGATTCCTACACGAGTACGATGTGCCTTAAGTCGTGGGGTCGTATTTCCTATGCTAGGGCCCTTGTGGAAGTGTCTTCTAAGGAAGCCTTACTTGACTCTCTTGTGGTTGCTATCCCCTCCTCTAATGGGTCCGGTCATTCATTGGTAACGATTGATATTGAATATGAGTGGAAGCCGCCAAGATGTGAGACTTGTAAAGTTTTTGATCACTATGATGATGGATGTACTAAGTGAGTGAAACAGGTTGTGAATGATAAAGTGTTGGTTGATGAAGAGGGTTTCGTTGAACCCTCTAAGAAGAAAGGTAAAGGTAAGCTTCATGGTACTAATCGTCAGGTTGATGGGATTCGTTTTCATAAGCCTAAAGTGTCGTATTACTATAGGCCGGTTACTAAGCCAAAGAATGGAGGAGCGTCGACGTCTAACCAATCAAATATAGGTCCTCCAAATGTTAATGTTGGTTCTACTTCTTGTAACGAACCTACGAGTGATCCTACTAGTAGTACGGCTCCTTCCCGGGATGACCAAGGTAAGAATAATAATTGGGTGGAGGATATCAACTTTGTTGAGTTGAAGAACAGCTTTGATGTGCTTAAGGCACAAGATTCGGTTTTGGAACAAGTGATTGGCATTACAGATACTCTTGAAGTTACTTCTAGTTCTTCTAAAACTACTTCTCCGTCGCCTATGATGACCACTCCTATTGTTGAGAAAATTGGGAAGCTTGAACAACTTATTATTGAAGGGAAAGGTACCCTTGTGGACGATAATGGGAAACCCGTTCCGGTGGCTGATGGTATAAGGAAGGGCAACCCATTCTCTAAGGTGGGTGAAGTGGTTGTTTCTGAAAGTGAAGATGAGGTGTTTGAGCCAAATGATCCTATGGATAGTTACTTTTCATCAGCTGGAGGACATGACGAGCTTGAAGGTTATCTTTCTGATGATTATGCGGCCCAGGTCTTTGATTTACCTGGGCAATTTGAGGAATATAATAAGCAGTTTGATTTTAAGCTTCAAGGCCGTTCGAGGAAGTAATCTCTTTTTTAGGATTTGTTTATTTGTTTGCATGTCGGTTTTGTTCTCAATGGTTGTTCTAGTTGTTGGTAGCTAGTTGTTCATTTATGGCATGTCATAAATGATATAGGGGTTGTTCAAGCGGTTGCTTGAGGTTAATGTGGCGTTTCAGCCACATTCCACTGTACTTGAAACGGTTTTTTTTGGTTAATATATTTTGCCAGGGTGGAAGTTCCCCTTTTACCCAAAAAAGCCATGGAGTGACACAACCGCCCTAATCCAACTAAGCTACACATGACGGTGGGACGTATATAGTAAGAGTTGTGGAAGGTGATGTGCTTGCATGCAGGGGCGAAGCTTCATAGGGGCCGCGGGGGGGGGGGGGGGGGGGGGGGGGGGGGCGCCCGACCCCCCGAAATTTTTTTTTCGATGTAGGGGTATATAGTTTTTGTTTAGAAAAATTTCGGTATAATTCGGTTTCGACCCCCCAAAAATTTCGGTATACCTGAAATATAGCCTTTAGGAAAAAAAAAATTTAGATCCCGACCTCCCACTTACAAAATCCAAGCTTCGCCACTGCTTGCATGTAATGCTATCAAGTTCATAAAGTTTACAGGAGACTAGTGAAATGGAGTAACAGGCATTGTCGTGAATGTAGGGTATAACACAGCTGAATACCGTGTCAGTTAATTCAATTTGATATGTGAGGATGTTGAAATGTTGAATATGATTGTCCATAATTTGTAAACAATAATAAAACTCATACTAAGTTTTAAGGTTTAGTGAATGTAAATGAGTTAATGAATGGATGTAAAATATACGAAAATTGAAATAAGTAGATTAATAAGGAACATGAGAATGGTTAGGTTAAAGAAGAGAATTGGTGCTACCTAATATAGGATCGTGTACATGAGTCATTTGTGTTCGGTTAAGTATAATGATGCATGGATAAGATATAATTTAGTGTTTCTTAATATAGAATCTAATATAGCAATGGTATTTCTGAATGCCATCTTATAGCACTATTGCCAGATGAAAGGATTATGTTTTTAGATTACACCAGCTACATAAGTGATTTTTTTTTTTTTAATTTATTTTTATTTTTTTTATGATACCTCATGACTGAACATATTATAACATGTTGTTGACTTACGACGAAAAAAAAAAAAAAAAAAAAAAAAAAAAAAAAAAAAAAAAAACGTACCATTTTTAATAGGGCAAATTACCTGAAAATGTATTTAACTTGCCACTTTTTACTATTGTATGTAGCCATCTTTTTTTTCCTATTGTGTGACTAAACTTTCGAATTTGGTACATTGTGTGTATTTTGTAACTTTTTATCCTTGTAAAATGACCATTTTACCCTTCGAAAATTTGAAAATGTAAGGGTAAAATGGTCACAAAATACACTCAATGTGCCAAATTCGAAAGTTTAGTCACACAATAGGGAAAAAAAATGACTACATACAATGGTAAAAAGTGACAAGTTAAATACATTTTCAGGTAATTTTGGTCGAAGTGGTTTATAGGGCATCTCTTTGATCTTTCGGATAAGGGCCTTCTAAAGTTTAAGACATTATAGAAAGTGGTTACATCATTCTTAGAGCTTCGGGGTTTCCCTTACTTTTAACGAGGATTTTTCTAACCGTGCTCCGCTGCGCGACGCGTGGTTTTACGTAAAAAAATTTACATCGTGCTCATATCTCATCTAAAGCAGTTTTAGATTTTACTTATAAATGTTTTAACATAAGTAAATAAATTTAAGTAACAATTTTTTTTTTAGAAAGGCAACAAACATGTTAATCTAGTTACACTTAAAAGTTAAAAGTAATTAACTAAATATTATACAAAGCTAAGAAAAATGTGTTCGGATCAGTATAATGTTACACACCTGAGTTTCTTGTTTGTATGTAAAGATAGATTAAAGAATGTGGGGTGTCAATAATGAATTGCGGTAGATGTGACAAAAACGTGAGTAGTGATTTCAGTATGCACACAAACGTTTTAAGTAACATCATCAAAACATATCAGAGTAAAGACCAAATGAAGAAGGTCACCGTTTGTTCGGGCGTTGCAAATAAAAGGTGTGTATATATTTGATTTTTTGAAACATAAGATGGGAAAGGGGGAATCGACTAAATTCTGGTCGGACACTTGGTATGAGGGTGGTATTCTTAAAGATCTTTTTCCTCGAATGTTCACTCTTGAGAACCGTAAGGAGGTCACCGTTAGTTCAAAGTTGAGCGACATTAATCTAGTAAGTTCTTCTCGACGTAACCCTAGGGCGGGAGCCGAACAGACACAATTGGAAAACTTGGTGGAGCTGGTGCGATCGGTCAACATCGCGCCTATGACTGATAGGTGGGTTTGGAATTTGGAGAGTACGGGTGAGTTTTCGGTGGCTTCTATTCAAAGGGAAATTGATGAGCTGCGCCTTCCGAATATCAGGGAGCCGACTAGGTGGGTTAAGTGTGTTCCTATAAAAGTCAATGTCCTAGCTTGGAAAATTAGGAGTGATGCCCCGCCTACTCGGTTTAATATATCTCGTAGAGATATTGACATTCAAGATATTTCTTGACCCATTTGTGATTATGATATCGAGTCGTCGGAGCACCTGTTCTTTAGATGTAGTATGATTCGGGATATTGGTAAAAGATTGTTCGGTGGTGGAACATGGATTACGAAGAAGTGAACTCGTATGATGAATAGAAGACGTGGTTAACTTCAAGTCGGATGGCGTCTAAGCTCAAAAGAATGTTCGAGGGAGTTTTGTATACGCTTTGGTGGTATGTGTGGAATTATCGTAACAAGATCATATTTGATGAGAAAACTCCTATGAAGTCGATGATACTCGATAATGTTATCTCTAGTTCTTTTCATTGGTCTAAGCATATATGTAAAACCTCGTTTAGTTGGAACGAGTGACTAAAAAACCCTTCCCTTATTTCCTTGTAATCTAGCTCCTTGCTAGTTTGTGTTTAATAAAATCGTTGTTCAAAAAAAAGACCAAATGAAGAAGAGTAGTAGAATCACGCTCTACACACAATTAAAATACAAAATCCAACCATATATTTTTAATTGTTTATATAAAAAGAATGACATGAAATCGGCTTGAGAAAGCTGCTAACTAATGAGATGTGGTAAAACCCTCTAATTTGAACATTTACACATATGACAAATGCTGAAAGAACTGTAACATGTTTCAAAGTGTTAGTTCATGGTTGTAAGGGTGGGGGGAGTGCTCCACTCAACCCATTTCCCTTCACTCACTCACAACCAATCCCATTCCGCCAAATCATCTCCCACTTTTTCATTCACTCACTTCATTTTTGGGGGCGGCACCTTCACTCACCATTCACTCACTTTTTTTTTTTTTTTTTTTTTTTCTTTTTTAAATTCTATTTAAAATTTATTTTAAAACTAAAATTTCATTAAAATAAATAAACATTATAATAATGGGGATAACATCTTCTTCCGTCTGTGTTTGATCCATCTTTTGACCCCATCTTACTCTTTTCTCTGGGTTTGTTTCGGTCTCCATCTTCTTCCGTCTGTGCTCTGCCATGGCATCTCCAAAGCTGTTTTGTTGCTTCCTTTACATCAGTTGGCTCAACATGATAGAAAATGGAGATAACAATATGGTTAGAGATCCAAACAAAAAAGAGCCGTTTAAGGCATACGCTCCTCCTCCAACGTCTATTTTTTCCTCTCCCCGCATGCGTGAACATTCCCCTATTTTCACCTCCCCGTGCGGGGTTCCCCGCGAGGCGGCGGTGTTCCCGTGCGGGGGTTCACCTTCCCCGCTTTCTCCCCGCATGCACTCCCTCTCCTCTAAAGAACTGTTATAAGAAATGTATACATCAAATCTATGAATTATGAAGAGGTAAATCCACACTCTATGGGAGAGCCATTTCCATGATATCATGACGACATGACCATTTTCAAACGTGCGAATCATTGTCGTTATATCATGACCATTTATACGCTTAAAATGAGCACATTTTATTCCATCCTCTTTAACGACTTAAGTCACTTAATTATCACCTCACTCCATGGAGTGACATAACCGCCCCAATCCATCTAAGCTACACATGACGGTGGGACGTATATATAGTAAGAGCTGTGGATGGTAATGTACTTGCGTGTAATGCTATCGAGTTCCTAAAGTTTACGGGAGACTAATGACATGGAATAACACTCATTGTCGTGAAGGTAGAGTATAACAAAGCTGGATACCGTGTCACTTAATTAAGTTTGATATGTGAGGTTCTTTAATATCATTGTCCATAATTTGTATACTAGCAGGGTTCCCGCGCGATGCAGCTACGGACATCCTGTAATTTAGTTTTTTTCGGCTAATAATTGATTTTATTTGTACGATTTTTGGAAATAACTTTACTGATTAGTTTTTTATGGCAAAAGTTTGATGAAATTTTGCTTAGTTTGTATTATTTTATTTGTTTTTTTTTTTATTTTTTTTTATTTAGTAATTTGCTTGGTTTGTACAATATGTGAACATATTTTAGTTTATTATGTTTTTTTTGAAAATAAATTTACGGATATCAAAAATTTCGTTTAGCTCGTGTCCGTTCAAGCTCGAGCCCGTTTGACCCGTGTCCGTTCAGGCTCGAGCCCATTTGGCCCATTACCCGTTCTGGCTTGAATATTTGTATAATATGCTTTATTATTTGTATTAGTGACATTTAATGCAAGAAATGTGTTTAAGTTGGTTGTACAATATGCTTAATAATTTGTATTTCTTATGTAGGGTGTGTTTTAATAAGTGTATTAATTATATTTATTGATAAGTTGATTAATTGTATTTAATGTACATAATAATTTATTATTGTATTTAATGTTAGTATTAATTGTATGTTAGAATTAAATATGAGGGGAATTTCTATAAGTAGCATTGGTTGTTTTACTTATAGCTTTAAAAGTTGTATTGCTTAATTTTAAGTATTTCTATTAATAGTAGGTATTCCTCCATTATAAGATAGTTATGGAGTAGATGATAATAAAAAAACGCACTAAATTTTGGGTTTAATGAGATATAAATGAGTGAATAAATAGATGTAAATTATATGAAATCAAAATAAGTTGATTAATTTAAAAGAACATGACAATTGTTCATCCCACATAGGTTTAAGAAAAGAATTGATGCTAGCTAATTTAAAAGTTATTTGTGTTCGGTTTAGTATAATATTTCAGACAAGGTGGTTGTATGCTTTAGATACTCACAATGCGAGTTTGTTAATACCTAAAGTAACATGTACTCTGGTTTGTAACTTTATACGTATGTCTAACTTTTTTATATTATACAATTTGCAAATTCGTTTACAAGATGTTCATTTATAGCCATTTTATGTTATACAATTGGCAAATACGTTTACAAGATGTTCGTGTATAGCTTCTTTATGCTGGAACTTGTATTTAAACTATTACCATCTAAACTTATGAATTTCACTCAACTTTTGTGTTAACTTTTAAGCATACTGATCACATTATGGCCTTAGTGCACGGACTGACATCGGACATGATGACGTCCAAACCTGTTATCATTCATCTTTGTATTTTGAAAAAGTATCGGACCTCTTTTTGTAAAAGTTTATGTTTTACTGTAAAAACTATGATGAATAAATGAATGATAACTTATCTTTTAAAAATGTCTCTTTCCGAGTCATTTTCTATTATTGTGACTGCGTATCAATGAGGTAATACCCATGATTTAGCTTCCGCTGCTATCTGTGAAAATGGGGGTGTTATAGTATAGTTTACCGGATACTAATGAAATGGAGTTACAGTCATTTTCGTATAAACTTTGTTAACTGTATAATGACAAGGTCGAGTCATTGACTAAGATGTACATGATTTAATCAAGTTATCCTTGATCATTTTCTACCCTTTTTTGGACACCGAAAAAATGTATCCGGTGAGGTTTGAATCATATCTTCTTGTAAAGTTTGTAAACGATTTTAAGGAAATTATCAAATTTTAGACTATTCATAGAGTTTCAAAGATGAGATTCATTGTTGACTTGTTAGATTATGATTGTCATTTTACAAATAGTTGCAAGTAATGTTCATTTGGGGGTAGTTTAGTGGTGGCATGCATGTAGCTAGCGAGGAGGTAACTGGTTCAAGCCCCGGCTTGGTCCGGTTTTCCTACTTGCTAGTGATGTACTAAGACAACATCATCATTTTTCTTGTTTGTATCTGAAGATAGATTTAGGGTGCATTTGGTATGCAGGAATGGCAATCAAGAAATGAATTTTCATTCCAATAATGATGTTTGTTTAGAACTTTTGACTTTCAAACTAAAAGTTATTACAAATATCTTCCGTACCTGATAGTCCCAAGACAGGTAGGATGTGATAGTTTCATTCCTGACCCACATTTTTTCCTCTACATATAATAACAAGATAATATAATAAAATACAGTACCAAATATGATAATCAAAACAAACAACAATATTGAATTTGATTATTTGACTCATACCTATTCTAATTCCACCTTATCCAAACTCATACTGATTGTGATTCATGAGAGGAAACCAAACAGACCCTTATAATAGAATGGAATGTGGGGTGCGAATAACAAATTGCGTTAAATGTAACAAAAACGTGACTAATGATTTGTGTATGCACAAACGCTCTAAATAACAAACACTAGTGACTAGAACAAACAAATGTGAAAAAAAGAAATCATCAAATATATCAAAGTAAAGATCAAATGAATAAGGGTAGTAGAATCGCACTATACAAACAATTAAAATACAAAAAAACAGCCATATTTATTTGTTGTTCATATAAACAGAATCACAAGAAGACAACTACGAAATTTTGTTTAACTAATGAGATGTAGTAAGACTCTAATTTGAAAATTTACACATATGACATGTTTCAGAGTGTTAGTTCACTGTTGTAAAAATGGTTAAGGGAAATATATACTTCAAATCTACGAATTATGAAGAGGTAAATCGACACTCTAGCGACCTCCTCGGTAAATATGTAAGTAATTCGCGTCAAACTAACATTAAAGTGACGTGGGTATAAAATTTTAGTTCATTATCTTCGCTTTACATTGCATGTACCTCACCGTTTGTCACACTTTACGCTCCATGAACCCACCATTTTCCGTCATAAAAAGTTACTAACAATTATGAATCGCGTTACATTACATGTAACAACAATATGACTTAATTAAAGTTGACATATTAAGAGGCATAATTAACTTTCATACCCTTCAAGATAGCATGTTAGATTACTTTCATACCCTTCAAGAAACACAGATAATTTTAATGTTCTCTTCATACATTGTTTTTCTTTTTGTAGCTATGAGCTCCGTACTAAACTCAAATGCGGCTGTATGCCTGTATGTGTTATATACAATTGGATGTAGCTAAGAAAATTCCTTAACTATATTTTTAATTTGATAAACCAAACACTACCTATAGTCATATTTTTGAAGTAAAATAAATCGGTTACTCTAGCTCTTTATTCTTTAAGGTTATGCAAGGAACTCATAAAAATACTTTCAAGGCATTGGACATTGGTAGTGTTAAACGCTAATGAGAATATAACTTAACTTTTAGCGTTTAACCTTTGAGATTTTATATTTGTTCTATATTTTATAGTTAAAGATACAACTTGTAGTAAACTCTTTCACTTGCAAAACAAACTGATACAGCTTACAGGATTTGATTTGTGGTTGCTAATGACAGTTGGATGTTCGAACTAATGCCAATCGTGTCCACCCATTGTGGCAGACCACTCACCACACTTCAATGGAACCAACTGCTTTGTTGTCAATACCATCCATATCACTATCCGAATCATGAAAACTCATACGCTTAAATTGAACACATTACATTCCAACCTCTTTAACGACTTAAGTCATCATGAAAACTCATACGCTTAAATTGAACACATTATATTCCAACCTCTTTAACGACTTAAGTCACTTAACTATCACCTCAAGCCATGGAGTGACATAACTGCCCCAATCCAACTAAGCTACATGTGACGGTGGGACGTATATAGTAAGAGTCACTACAACAATCACTGCTTTCCCCGGGGACATTTTGAAGCTTTCAGCGGGGACTTCTCCCCGTCCAATACTTTTGGCGGGGACATGTCCCCGTCGAAAGTACGCCGGCAAAACCTCGTCGCTGTAAAGTTTTGGCGGTGACGGACACCACTTTTTGCGGGGACACGTGAGACCCACACTGCCAGCGTGGACAATTTTGGTCAGGTCAAACATGCCAGCATGGCACTACTTTCGGCGAGGACATGTCCCCGCCAAAAGTGTTTTCCGTTGTTGTAATTAACCCCTTAATCCTTGATTTAAATAATAATTAACACACTTTCCGCGAGGACATGTAGCAAACTTTTGGCGGGGACATGTGACTGACCCATTTTGCAGCAAATTGCTGCAAAATGGGTAATTTCCAGATTTTTCTGGAAAAAATCTACAATAACCCAACCTGTGTTACAACCACAAACATGCTACAACATCACAAAATACGCTACAACACCACAAAATGGTTCAAATTCGCTAAACATAATATTATAAATTAGAAATTCGTCAAACGATTCAAAAACGGAATATCGTTTTATTCATTGCATCACAAATAAATTTCGTGTCTGAAAAAATTAGTAGAAAGCGTCAACCTAAATTGTAAACTTTAAAATATAGAACTCTAAGTATCCTCCAAAAGTAACTTTGCATCTCTTAACCATCATAACTACCTGCGATAAGAAAAACACCATTGATCAGTTGCTATATTGATCAGTTGCGAATCAATAACCAGTTTTGCAGCTCGTACGAAACTAACTATTTGACACTTAATTCAAAAATAGTTCAGGTCATTCTATAAATGTACTCGAAAGATCACAAAAGTCAAACCACAAAGGATACTTGCGCAACCATATTCACAAGAGCAATCGTAATATTTTGCTACAACCTACAAGTACACATAAAGAAACAACGCACCATGTAAAGTATATGAAAATCAAAATAAGTTGATCTATTCATATATTTTGCATCAAATATTAAATAACACAAACAAATATATTTATGGTCAAAGTTGATAAAGAAAGACTTTGAAAATTAAAAGTGGACAAATAAATTGGGACGGAGGTAGTAAATAAATTAACAAAAAAAATAAATTACTTACAGTAGCAATAAAGGCGGCGGTGTGTTGTGGTGGTGAACAGCTGCAGTGCGTCAACGTCGGTGTGTCGTGGTGGTGCTAACAAACCAAAACTATAATTATTTACACAAACCAAACAAACATTAACACAAACACAAACCAAACTAAAAAAACATTTTACCTATGGGTGGTGGGTCGTCGACGGCAGCAGCTCGTGGTGGTGGTTCGGCTGCGGCAACAACTAATAAATCAAAACAAACACAAACCATAAAGCAAATTTCAATACAAACAAAAATAATAAAACAAATTAAAAATAAAATCAAACAAACATAAACCAAAAACGATACATATGGTCCGGCTGTGGTGGTGGTCCGGCTCCGGCTATGGTGCTAACCAAACACAAACAAAAAAACAAAGCCCAATACTAAACACAAACAAAACTTAAAATTTAAAAAAATAACAAAAATAAAAACACCAACCTTATTGAGGTCCTCGGCTCTCGGCTGTGGTCTCGGCTGTACAATGGTCTCGAAAAGAAAAAAACAAAAAATTTAATAAAAATCAAGAACTGAAAACAATTAACACAAAACTAATAACAAGGTTAAAAAACAACAAAATTAACACAAATTAACAAAAATCGAAAACAATTAACTAAAATCAAAAATACCAACCAGGGTTTGTAGTGGTTCAGTGTCGAGAGTAAGAAAGGAGAAGAAAGAGAAAGAATTAAATGAGGAGAGGGGTTGAGGAAAGAATTAAACGAGGAGAAGGGGAGAATCAGATGCATCGTGCACAGTGGTGCGAGTGTGGTGGCGTAATGGAGACGGTGGTGGTATGGTGGAGACGGTGGTGGTGCAGCAGATCGAGAGAAGCAGCAGCAGAGGTTGAAGATGATTTTTTTTTACTAAGTGTTTATGAGATGAAAAAAGCATATCTGCTTTTTGATATCATTTTTTTTGTGGGGACCTTTTGGCGGGGACATGTCCTCGCTAAAAGCTTTTATTTTTAGTGTAAAACTTTGGCGGCATAAAGTAAATGTGAGGAGGGAAAACTTAAAAATTTTGTGAAAACATTTAGCGGGGACATGCCCCCACCAAACGGTATATATATATATATATATATATATATATATATATATATATATATATATATATATATATATATAAACTTTTTATTTCATTTTAATTAAGTTAAATCACTATTAAATCATTTAAGTTTAATTTAAATATTTTCTAAATCATATTTAATTAATTTAAAACTTTTTAAAATTATTTACATCATTTTTAATAAGTTAAATCATTTATACTTAATATAAATCATTTAAAATTATTTTTAAACTATGAGCATAACATGTTAAACGGATAAGTCGAGTTGTTATGGATACGCATAACATGTTAAACAGACGAGTCGAGTTGTTATGGATACGCATAACATGTTAAACGGACGAGTCGAGTTGTTATGGATACACATAACATGTTAAACGGATGAGGCGAGTTGTTATGGATACGCACAACATGTTAAATGGACGAGTCGAGTTGTTATGGATACGCACAACATGTTAAATGGACGAGTCGAGTTGTTATGGATACGCATAACATGTTAAACGGACGAGTCGAGTTGTTATAGATATGCATAACATGTTAAATGAAGGAGTCGAGTCGTTATGGATAAGTATAACATGTTAAACGGATGAGTCGAGTTGTTATAGATACGCATAACATGTTAAACGGACGAGTCAAGTTGTTGTGGATACGCATAACATGTTAAACGGACGAGTCGAGTTGTTATGGATACGCATAACATGTTAAACGGACGAGTCGAGTTGTTATGGATATGCATAATATGTTAAATTAATGTGTCGATTCGTTATGGATAAGCATAACATGTTAAACGGACGAGTCGAGTTGTTATGGATACATGTTAAACGGACGAGTCGAATTGTTATGGATATGCATAACATGTTAAACGGCCGAGTCGAGTTGTTATGGATACGAATAACATGTTAAACAGACGAGTTGAGTTGTTTTGGATATGCATAACATGATTAACGGACGATTTGAGTTGTTATAGATATGCATAACATGATTAACGGCCGAGTCGAGTTGTTATATATATGCATAACATGTTAAACGGACGAGTCGAGTTGTTATGGATATGCATAACATGTTAAATGAATGAGTCGAGTCGTTATGGATAAGCATAACATGTTAAACGAATGAGTCGAGTTGCTATGGATAGGCATAACATGTTAAACGAATGAGTCGAGTTGCTATGGATAGGCATAACATGTTAAACGGATGAGTCGAGTCGTTATGGATAAGCATAACATGTTAAACGGATGAGTCGAGTTGTTATGGATACGCATAACATGTTAAACGGACGAGTCGAGTTGTTATGGATACACATAACATGTTAAACGAATGAGTCGAGTTGTTATGGATATGCACAACATGTTAAATGGACGAGTCGAGTTGTTATGGATACGCACATGTTAAATGGACGAGTCGAGTTGTTATGGATACGCATAACATGTTAAACGGACGAGTCGAGTTGTTATGGATACGCATAACATGTTAAACGGACGAGTCGAGTCGTTATGGATAAGCATAACATGTTAAACGGATGAGTCGAGTTGTTATGGATACGCATAACATGTTAAACGGATGAGTCGAGTTGTTATGGATACGCATAACATGTTAAACGGACAAGTCGAGTTGTTATGGATACGCATAACATGTTAAATGGACGAGTCGAGTTGTTATGGATACGCACAACATGTTAAATGGACGAGTCGAGTTGTTATGGATAACGCATAACATGTTAAACGGATGAGTCGAGTTGTTATGGATATGCATAACATGTTAAATGAAGGAGTCGAGTCGTTATGGATAAGCATAACATGTTAAACGGATGAGTCGAGTTGTTATGGATACGCATAACATGTTAAACGGACGAGTCGAGTTGTTATGGATACACATAACATGTTAAACGGATGAGTCGAGTTGTTCTGGATACGCACAACATGTTAAATGGAAGAGTCGAGTTGTTATGATATGTACAACATGTTAAATGGACGAGTCGAGTTGTTATGGATACGCATAACATGTTAAACGGACGAATCAAGTTGTTATGGATATGCATAACAAGTTAAATGAAGGAGTCGAGTCGTTATGGATAAGCATAACATGTTAAACGAATGAGTCGAGTTGTTATGGATACGCATAACATGTTAAACGGACAAGTTGAGTTGTTATGGATACGCACAACATGTTAAATTGACGAGTCGAGTTGTTATGGATACGCATAACATGTTAAACGGACGAGTCGAGTTGTTATGGATACGCACAACATGTTAAATGGACGAGTCGAGTTGTTATGGATACGCATAACATGTTAAACGGACGAGTCGAGTTGTTATGTATATGCATAACATGTTAAATGAAGGAGTCGAGTCGTTATGGATACGCATAACATGTTAAACGGACGAGTCGAGTTGTTATGGATACGCATAACATGTTAAACGGATGAGTCGAGTTGTTATGGATATGCACAACTTGTTAAATGGACGAGTCGAGTTGTTATGGATACGCACAACATGTTAAATGGACGAGTCGAGTTGTTATGGATACGCATAACATGTTAAACGGACGAGTCGAGTTGTTATAGATATGCATAATATGTTAAATGAAGGAGTCGAGTCATTATGGATAAGCATAACATGTTAAACGGATGAGTTGAGTTGTTATAGATACGCATAACATGTTAAACGGACGAGTCGAGTTGTTATGGATACGCATAACATGTTAAACGGCCGAGTCTAGTTGTTATGGATACGAATAATATGTTAAACGGAAGAGTTGAGTTGTTATAGATATGCATAACATGTTAAACGGAAGAGTCGAGTTGTTATGGATATGCTTAACATGTTAAACGGAAGAGTCGAGTTGTTATAGATACACATAATACGTTAAACGGATGAGTCGAGTTGCTATGGATAGGCATAACATGTTAAAAGAATGAGTCGAATTGTTATGGATATGCATAACATGTTAACCGAATGAGTCGAGAAGATATAGTTATACATGAGATGTTAAACGAATGTGTCGAGATAATATCGTTTATTTTTTAATCATTTATTTTTATTTGAAATCATTTTTAATTAGTTTAAATCATTTTTAATTTATTTAAATAAATTTAAATAATTCTAAATGATTTTTAACTTAATTAAATCATTTATAAATAAAATCAATTTTTTTTAAATATCCACTTTCGGCGGGGACATGTCCTCGCCAAAAGGTCAGAATTTATTCAAAAACTGTTGGAGGGAAAAAAAAGCGTGAACAATTGGCCAGCGAGGGAGAATAAGAAAATTTGGTCAAACTTGGGAAAACTTTTGGCGGGGGCATGTCCCCGCTAAAATTTTGCGTTGAATTTCTCCTACTCGGTCAGCCATTTGGTGTGCCAGGTCAGCATGGTTTTTGTCATTTAGCGACTTTCGGCGGGGACACAGGTGTTCCCGCCAAAAGTCTCCTCGCCCGTCCTACTTATTGTTGTAGTGAGTTCTAGAAGGTGATTTGCTTGCGTGTAATGCTATCGAATTCATAAAGTTTACGCGAGACTAGTGAAATGAAGTAACGGTCATTGTCGTAAATGTAAGGTATAACACAGGTTACACATTTGCCATCACAAAAAGGTTAATTAACAAATATAAATCATTTTACATTGTACCTACCTCACAATTTGGCCCCTCAAAAAATTAACATAAACATAAATAATCAAGATAACACATTGAGAGTCATATTAATTTATGACTCATATCATGAAAATCTTTTATTATATCATATTAATATCAACTTGTATGTCTTATTTGCAATCACAATATATAAACAAGCAAAGTTTCTTGTCTTCGACCTATGTGGGACAAAACCTTCATAAAAACTAGTTACTCAAGAAACACAACATATAATCAAATAATTTTAATGTTCTCTTCATGCATTGTTTTTCTTTTTGTATCTATGAGCTCCATACCAAACTAACATGCGTCTGTATGTGACATATACATCGTGACATATACAATTGGATGTAACGCAACCTTTATAAAATGCTAAGAACTTTCCTTAACTATATTTTTAATTTAATAAATCTAATTTATAGTCCAGCTCTATTTATGCTTGGTAAGGAACTCATAAAAATACTTTAGAGTCATTGGCTCTTAGTGTTAAACGTTTGTGAGAATATTATAAGTTCTCTTTTAGCGTTTAACCTTTGAGATTGTAATTCGTATATGAGGAAATCTTACCTGCTTTACAAAGCAGGTAATTTACCTGCTTTCATTTGAAAATAAAGAAGAGGGTAGGGATTAAACAGAGAGAACCATGAAAGTGCAAAGGCTTAATTGTAAATTTTTTAATTTTTTTTCAAAGAAAAGCAGGTAACTTACCTGCTTTGTAAAACAGGTAAGATTTCCCCCTTTGTATATTTTTTCTACATTTTATAATTAGCCATGCAACTTTTACAAAACTCTTTCCAGTTACAAAACAAAATGACAACTTACAGAATTCAACCTACCATTTCACCTAAAACGAGACTCTATTTGAGTTAGTTAATGATCAATTGGATATTTCGATCAATCCCAAATACAGATGCATTAGTGTATGATATCTTGATAAATATAATGTAAGCATGACAAAAGATCAATATATATCTCATATTTGACATAGATAAAATGAACCAATCTTAGCTATCATTTTTTTTTTTTCAAAATTAATAAAAACTATTTTCCATTAAAAAAAAAACATATCTTGCAAACAGTAAATCTTTAAGCTACGAAAAATACACTATTGCGACGACAATTAAATTATCTTTCTATATATATGCACTTCTATGTACTGTTGACGAACTTTATTTTTTTAAAATTTCCGACGAGAAAAATCACATGTGATTTTTTAGATGAAAATTTTGAAAAAAAAAAAATCAAAAGTATATAGACGTGCATATGTATAAAAAGATAATTTAATTCTCGTCACGATTGTATAATTTTTTTCGCGTAACAATTAATGATTTGCAAGATATTTAATTTTTAAAAAAAGGGTGAAAGTTTGTTATTATATATATATATATATATATATATATATATATATATATATATATATATATATATATATATATTTGTTTTGATCAAAAAATGAATAAATATAATGTGAGACTTTTTTACGAGAACCATCTTATCTGCGAGAACTGAGAGAACCACCAAAAACATACATGCACGCCTTCAATAATTGTATTTTTGCACATGTGTTCTAAAAACAACATATATGTTTTAAAAAAACATAGTTGTTTTAAAGAATTTGATAAGAAATTGAAAATACAAAATTTTTCTTTGAAGGTGTGCATCTATGTTTTTATAAGGCATGCAACGACAATATTGCTACCGTGTGTAAGGTTTTTGTGAAAAAAGATGATGATATTGAAGAACATAGGTGGATACTTACGATTATTGATGATTTGCATGTATTTTATTTTATTTTAAAAGGCGTGCATGTATGTTTTTAGTAGTTCTCTCAGTTTTTGCAGATAAGATGGTTCTCGTAAGAAAGTAATTGGAAAACAACATATATATTTTTAAAAAAACAGAGTTGTTCTAAAGAACTGAGATCTATATTGATCTCAACTTATAAGCATATACCAAATGTTAGTCATTCACGTTAACATAATTATAAGATCCTTTAATTTGAACATCTTTTTTATGTAATAAAAGACTTTTCCATTTCAAAAAACTAAACCATACCTTATTTAGTAATAATATTATTTAAAAAAAAATTATTTTCTTATTAGGTAACATTTTATATTTATCCATAACACAAGTAGAAGATAACAATAGGATTAAAATTTTTAAATAATTATCTTTAATAATAAAAACTATAATTAAAAATTATAAATCAAACAAAACAAAAATTAAATTATTTATTTTTTAATAAATAAAAATATATGATTCAAAAAATTTAAAAAAAAAAAAAAAAAATCGCGCATGCGCAGGCATTATAACTAGTTTACACTTATAACAAATGCTGAATGTGGCATAAATTGCATACTTGTGATAATTGTTAAATAAAATGTAGACCTCAACTTTAGGAAGATTTCGAAGACTAATCTAAATGAAAAAGTGCATATTGAAAAAGTGTATTGAGTTGGGCCTACTCGACTATGAAGAGGTAGATCGTCACTCTAGCGACCTTCTCGCTAAACCTATATAATAGGTAAATCGCGTAAAACTATAAAGTAATGTGGGTTAAGATTTTTAAGTTGCATGTACCTCACGTCCTCACCATTCGTTAGAAGGCGTTACTAACAAATTTGAATCGCTTTACGCTCTACCTACCTCACAATTTAGCGTCTCAAAAAGTTAACATAAACATAAATAATCAAAGAGACAACACACTCAGTTGCATATTACTACGTAATTTATAATTTATACAACAGAGTTTGTTTTTTTCTTTTATTACATCATATTAATATCAATTTATAGGATCATTTGCAATCACAATATATAAACAAGCAAAGTTTCTTGTCTTCTACCTATGTGGGAAAAAACTTCGTACAAGATTGAAACAAGTTGCTCAAGAAACACAACATGTAATCAAATGACTTATATCTTCTCTTCATACATTGTTTTTCTTTTTGTAGCTACACCTCCGTACCAAACTCAAATGCGGCTGTATGTGACATACAATTGGATTTAGCGCAACCTCTTTAAAATGATATAAAAAAAAAAAAAAAAAAAAAAAAAAAAAAAAAAAAAAAATCTTTAAATAAAATCGGTTACTCTAGCTCTATGAGGTTATGCTTGGTAAGGAACACATAAAAATTTACGTTTAAGGCATTAGCTGTTAGTGTTTCGATCTGGTAATTGTTTGAATAAATTTTTGAGAATTTGGGATTGTTTATTGAATGCTTGCAGTGAAACGGTAATGAGAAAAATTTGAGATTGTATATATTTTATAATTAATGATACAACTTGTAGCAAATTCTTTCACTTACAAAACAAAATGATAAACTTACACGATAGTATTAGGCAATATTATATTTGGCCCAAGCCCGCTTGTAAGTTAGGTCGTTAGGGTTTCTATGTATGCACAAACACAAGTACACAACAATATGATACAATCACAATATCAAAACAACCTTAACTAATAAAAAACAACCTTAATTAATTTAGATGCATCAGAAGTTTTCTGCAGCTTCTTGTCAAGGAAATCGGACAACGATATCTTTGACCGCTTCTTACTTCCGTTCTCCACTTTTTCCCTACAATCACAATATCCAAACATCACACAATTGCTCATAAAAAATTTAATTAAAGGAAGAAAAAAAAAGGTTTTAATAGGCTTACTTATCATTATAAGTGGATGTTCGTTGAATAAACGTTGACGGAATTAACCGTTGACCACGAACCCTTATTTTTAACTGATTTAAATTCATTTTTAGTAATCTTTTTTTGTGTAAATTGTTTTTCTCGTTATTACTTATGCATTGAATTTGTTAGAAGTGTTTTGGCGGTAAAGTTTTGACTTTTGAATGATTTCATTGATTTCCTCTATTGGGGTATTTTGTTTGGGCTTATTAGACTGTGTTTGTTAGTGTTTTAAGTTGGGCCTATTGGACTAGCCTTGTTGTTTATTGAACTTTTTATAAACTTTGTTAAGTGTAGGGGTGTTCACGGTTCGGTTAATTAACCGAATAAACCGAAAACCGAATCGAACCGAACCGAAATAAAACCGAACCGAACATATAACCGAACCGAACTTGTTAAAACCGAACCGAACCGAATTAAAAATTCGGTTTTCGGTTTGGATATGGGTTAAGCTATCTGAACCGAAAACCGAATTTATATAAATATATATATATTTTTATATATTTATATTATTTTAAATATATAAAATATCCAATAAAATTTTATACTAATATAAAAAAAACATTTTTTTATTCTTGAAATATTTTTTTTGCCAAAAATATATATAATTAAATTAAAAAAAATTATAAATAGTGTAATTTTAGTCAAAAATTCGGTTTTCGGTTTTGACCCATAACCGAACCGAACTTCGGTTCGGTTCTCGGTTCGGTTCGGTTAAAGATATTTTCGGTTCGGTTCGTTTTCGGTTATGACCCAAAATTTTTTTTTAACCGAACAACCCGAACCGAATAAACCGATTAACCGATAACCGAACCGATGAACACCCCTAGTTAAGTGTATGTAAATGAGAAGGTCAAGTCATTGATAAGATGTACATGACTTAATCAAGGTATACCCGCGATCGTTTTTTTTTTTTTTTTTTTTTTTTTTTTTTTTTTTTTTTTTACCTTTTTCTAGTTAATGTGTATATGGTGAGGTTTATACTTCTTCTAAAGTTTGTAAGAGGTTTTAAGGAAATTATCAAATTTTAGTCTAGTCACGTTGAGTTTCAAAGATGAGATTCATATATTGTCGACTTGTTTGACTCTTATAATCACTTCAAAAGTAGTTTCAAGCAAGTTTTTCAAGATCGGGATCTTATTTATGATCGATTTTGTTTTTGCAAGATCGAGATCGTAAGATTGGATCGGGATCTTAATTTCCTACCATAATATCATTTTTTAAGTATCCTTTGTAATATTATACAAATTTATAAATTATTATATACATAAACACAAAATTATATAAATGTTTCTAAATTATAATTATAAAATGTATAAGAAGATTAACATGTTGTTTTTTCAACTTTACAAACACACAATTCATAAATTTGTAGTTTTTTAGTTTGTTAGTTCGAGAAAAGTAAGATCGGATCGGATTAGATCCTAAGATCCTATAATCAGGATCGGGATCCTGTAAGATCTTAAGCTTTCAAAGATCCTATGTGAGATCCGGATCATTTTTGCTTTGTAGTATCGTAAAATCGTAAGATGCTAAGATCAGGATCGGGATGGTTCCAAGTAATGTTCATTTGGTGGTAGTTTATTGGTGGGAGACATGTAGCTAACACGGAGGTAACTGGTGTAGTCCCCGTCTTTATGTCCTTTTAAAAATTAAATATGACACAACATTACACAATTTAGCCTAATCGGTCGTCGTGAGGTCGTCGGTGGGTCGGTTTTCAATTACTTGCTAGCGATGTACTAAGACAACATCAGCATTTTTCTTGTTTGTGCGAATAACAAATTGTGCTAAATGTAACAAAAACGTGAGTAGTGATATGTTTATGCACATACGCTCTAAATAACAAACACTAGTGACTAGAACAAACAAATTAAATATGATGAATGACATCATCAAACATATCAAAGTAAAGATCAAATGAATAAGAGCAGTAGAATCGCATTCTACAAACAATTAAAATACGAAAAACCAACCATATATTTTTATCGCTCATATAAACAGAATCACAAGATGACGACTACGAAATTTTGTTTAACTAATGAGATCTAGTAAGACTCTGACTTGAACATTTACACATATTATTTATTTTACCAGGAAGAAATATCCCTTTTACTCAAAAAAAAAAAAATACAATAAAATAAAATAAAAATTACACATATGACAAGTTTCAGAGTGTTGGTTCATAATTGTAAGAATGGTTAAGGGAAATGTATACTTCAAATTTACGAATTATGAATAGGTAAATCGACACTCTCTCGACCTCCTCGGTTAATATGTAACTATGTAAGAGGTCAATCAAGTAAAACTATGTGGGGATAAAATTTTAGTAGTTTGTTTTTCTCTTTACATTGCATGTCCCAACTCGGTTCTGTTACAAAAAGTTACCAACAATTATGAATCGCTACTACATGTAACTCACCATTTTTCGTTACAAAAAAATGTATGTTATGATTTGCCATCACAAAAATTTAATATATGAATCAATCAAAGATGACAAAAAAATGTACGTTACGATTTGCCATCACAAAAATTTAATATATGAATCAATCAAAGATGACATATTTGTAGGCACGGTTAATCCATATCAACCAATATGACATTTTTGATTAGATCATAGATCAACTTATATGCACCATTTGCATCACAGTATATAAACAAGCAAAGTTTTATGTATTCAACTCATGTGGGACAAATCTCAAACATGATTGAAACAAGTTGCTCAACAAACACGACATGTAATCAAATAATTTTTAGAGTCAATTCATAAATCATCATTATTGGTTATACATTTTTCCCCTTTCATCGTGAAACTTCAATAATTACACCGCTCGTCCTTGTACTTATCGTTTTGTAATTGTTAATGTTTCTCTCTTAAGTCCCTCATGTGCGGGTCACATTAAAGTATATTGGTCATTTAACCCGAGATCCTTTTCCACATTTATTTTTTCTTAGAATTTTTGTGTGTTTTAAAATCTTTGTAACACAATTACATATGAGATTTTAAATGATATTCTTAACACAAAATAAAAAGCCAAAATCTTTGTACCGTGATTTTTGACTGACTAGAATTCATTTTAGTTCTATTCTCTTTTTTTTTTTTTTTTTTTTTTTTTTTTTTTTTCGAATTGCTATTTATTATTTTTTGGATTGAATTTATTATTAGTGCTTTGGCGTAAAGTTTTGGATTTTATTTTCACTGATTTCGTCACTTCGGATATTTTGTTTGGGTTTACTGGAAAGTGTTATTAGTGTATTGAGTTGGGCCTATTAGCCTTATTGTTCATTGAATTTTTATAAACTTTGTTAAGTGTATGTAAAAGAGAGAGCCAAGTCATTGACAAATATGTACATGACCTAATCAAAGTATCCTCGTGAACGTTTTCTACCCTTTTTTTAACACCCCAAAATATGTATGTGGTGAGATTTAAATTCTATACTTTTTGTGAAGTTTGTAAGATTGTTGACATCAAATAAGAACATATTTTTACCATTATTTCCCCCGATTATTGCTCCTTTATATAGCATTTATTTATGATATGACAATAATTTGTTATATTTGTATTTGTGAGCAATGGAGCAATTCTCATTAAAAAAATAATAAAAAATAATAATAATATAAAAACGAGCAAAAGAAGCCTAAATATGAAGAAGTAAACAATTCAGCAAGACCATGCGTCGTATGCCCTCAATATAACATACATTGTATAAAAGGTTACTTCGAAGAAATATTCTAAGTGTTGAATACCATACAACGTATTCCCCATTACATGCATGCGTCGTATGGAACTGATTAGTGACGTGGCTAAGAGTTATCAAGAACATACGGCGTATGCAATCCAATAGGCATACACCGTATAGAGTTACGGGCATGGGCTATTTTCAGCTCAAATCTCCAACCTAATGCAAATTAGGTATCGCTTTTCATTCCCAACTTTTGGAGACGAACCCTAGAGGTTGCAACACGAATTCCAATCCTAGAAACATCCGAAAATCGAATAATTACACATCATAAACATTGTTTATCGTCGGTTAGATCGCTATGATTATTGTTAATCTTTGAAAAACACTTTATCTTTGTTTATCGTTTGTAATCGAAGGCTAAGCCGCCTTGTTTTGACTTTGTTCTATTTAATTGCATGATTGTTTCGTTTATCTTAGCTGTATTGTGGATGATTTATATCTTTGTATGGACTTATGACATTCTATAGACCATGGCTACGTGTTGATGGTAAGTAATTAGTAAGTGACCATGTGATTACATGAATCATATAAGGTATTTGACAAATATCCTTAGTGATTGGGACCATGATCATTGGCTTGACGGCGTTGAAAGTGGTAGATAATGGGATGTAAGATTCAATAAATGGTAAATTTAGGAAGTGTCGACCGAATCACATCTGGTTTACTTAGTAGTTGAGATCGCTATGATTATTGTTAATCTTTGAAAACCACTTTATCTTTGTTTATCGTTTGTAATCGAAGGCTAAGCCACCTTGTTATGACTTTGTTCTATTTAATTGCATGATTGTTTCGTTTATCTTAGCTGTATTGTGGATGATTTATATCTTTGTATGGACTTATGACCTTTTATAGACCATGGCTACGTGTTGATGGTAAGTAATTAGTAAGTGACCATGTGATTACATGAATCATATAAGGTATTTGGCAAATATCCTTAGTGGTTGGGACCATGATCATTGGCTTGACGGCGTTGAAAGTGGTAGATAATGGGATGTAAGATTCAATAAATGGTAAATTTAGGAAGTGTCGACCGAATCACATCTGGTTTACTTAGTAGTTGAGTGCTTGGCAAATTAAAAATATAGTCATTTAGATTAGTTAACCAACTTAATGCTCAGAGGATAGATCAGCCCTAGTGCCTGAGCCACGATAGGAATTTATTTAAAGAAGTTGTAGGGAGTGTCGACCGCATTACACCTACACTACATAAGACTCAATGCATACCGTTAGATGAACATTGCACTTACAATTAATTGGTTAGTTGAATAGATGATTAGCAAGGCGAGTACGTCTTTTATCTCTTGATTGTTTATCACCTAGTTAGTTTTAATTGTCTTTTAGTCATTTTTGTTCTTAGTTGATTTAGTAGTTTAATTTAGTCAAACTCATAATCTGGTGGATTTAAAGCACAAATTGTCTTAAAAATAGTTTACTTTAAGTTAATTAGGTACCCCGTGCTCCGGTGAATGACCCGGTCTAACCGACTCTATACTATTATGAACGGGTACACTTCCCGTGAGTGTTGGTGAAGTCTAATCGTAGTCTAATAGAGAGAGGTTAAATAAATTTAAAGCTAGATTTCACACATCAAAGAGGTTTTAAGGAAATTATTCAATTTTAGTCGAGTCACAGAGAGTTTCAGAGATGAGATACATTGTCGACATGTTTGACTATGATCGTCATTTTACAAATAGTTTCAAGTAATGTTCATGTGGTGATAGTTTAGTGGTACCAGACATGTAGGTAATGCAGAGGTAACTGGTCCTGCCTCCGTCTTTATGTCCCTTTAAAATTGAATAAGACACAACATTACACAATTTACCCTGACCGGTCGGTGTGAGGTTGACGGTGGGCCGGTTTTTCATTAGTTGCTAGCAGCGTACTAAGATAACATCATCATGTTTCTTGTTTGTATGTAAAGATAGATTTATAATAGAAAGAAATGCGGGGTGGCAATAATGAGTGTGACAAAAATGTGAGTAGTGATCGTGTATACACAAACGTTCTAAATAACAAACAGTAATGACTAGAACAAACAAATATGAAAAATCACATCATCGATACATATCAAAGTAAATATCAAATAAATAAGAGTAATAGAATCGCACTCTACAAACAATTTTAAGAAAAAACATGAGGGATGCTAAAAGAAGTGTAACATGTTTCAGAGTGTTAGTTCATAGGTGTAAAAACTATTATGCGAGATGTATCCCTCGAATTTACGACTTGTGAAGAGATAAATCAACACTATGGCGACCTCTCAGCACAAAAAAGTTACTAACAAATATGAATCACTTTACTTGCATATACCTATCTCACAAATAGGCATCACAAAAAGTTAACGGAAATATAAATAATCAAAGACAACAGAAAGAGAGGTGTATTAATTTACACAACCCTATTAAGTGTCTTTTATTACATCATATTAATATCAACTTATATGCACCATTTGTATCACAATATATAAACAAGCAAAGTTTCTAGTCTTCAACCTATATGGGACAAAACCTTCATAAAGTTGCTCAAGAAACACAATATGTAATCAAATAACTTTTATGTTCTCTTCAGACATTGTTTTTTCCTTTTATAGCTATTATGAGTTCCATACCAAATTCAAATGGGGCTGTACGTGATATATACAATTGGATGTAGTGCAACCTTTATAAAATGCTAACAACTTTCCTTAACTATATTTTTTATTTGATAAACCAAACACTGCCTATAGTCATTATATTTGAAGTAAATAAAATCCGTTACTCTCGCTCTATAAGGTTATGCTTCGTAAGGAACTCTGTAAAAATACCAAGGTTGCAAAAATCGTGAATCGGTAGTCGGACGGCCGACCATCTTGTAGCTTGTAATCGGTATAGGTGGGATTAATCGGTGATTAATCGGATTGGCATTACTGACAAATTTTAGTTATTTTCGGCAAGTTTTGTATATTTCCAGTGAGTTTTAGGTATTTCCGGCAAGGTATTTTCTAAAAAAGAACTTGTAATACAATTGAACAGTTACTATAAATGATCAAAATAAGTTTACAGTGAGTTTTGGATACTTCCGACAAGATTTATAGGTTTCCGGCAAGTTTGACCACCATTGACTGCCGTTGATTACGGTTGACCTGTTTGTTTGACCCAATTACATAAATCGGCAAGGTCAGTTGCCTTGTAGCACCTAATCGACGATTAATCGGCCTTGTAGACTTTTTTTGCAACACTGAAAAATACTTTAAAGGCATTGGCTTTTAGTGTTAAACGCTAATGTTTGGCAACACACTTTTGGAAGCTTTTAGGAGCGACAAGCAGTAAGCATTTTGCTTATTTTGCAACACCTCAACAAGCGTTTGAAATATGGCCAACTGCTCCAAACTTAAATGCTTTTTGAAGAAGCGTCAAGCGACAAGCGGTAAGCATTTGCTTGTTTTACACTTTATAATTAGTATACTGCTAATTGCTACTATTTACTGCTTCCGCTACGTGTCGCCAAACATAGTATAAGTAGATTAATTAAAAAGAACTTGACAATTGTTAATCCCACATAGGTTAAAGAATAGAACTGATGCTACCTAATATAGGATCGTGTACATGAGTCATTTGTGTGCGGTTAAGTATAATACTATAATGTTTCACTCTCTGTGTATACATGGATAAGATATCGAATCTATGTATACGACTTGGTGGGACAAGACCTTCATAAAGAGAAACAAGTTGTTCAAGAAACACATGTAATCAAATAACTTTGATGTTCTCTTCATAGATTGTTTTTCTTTTTGTAGCTATGAGCTCCGTACCAAACTCAAATGCGGTTGTATGTGACATATACAATTGGATGCAGCGCAAACGTTATAAAATGCTAACAACTTTCCTTAACTATATTTTTAATTTGATAAACCAAACTTCGGGCAAACACACCTATAGTCATATTTTTTGAAGTAAATAAAATGCGTTACTCTAGCTCTATAATAAGGTTATGAATGACTCATAAAAATACTTTAAAGGCATTGGCTTTTAGTGTTAAACGTTAATGAAAATAGCATTTTGCTTTTAGCATTTAACCTTTGAGATTGTATATTTGTTCAACATTTTAATATACGGTTCACCACCAAAATCTTCTAACTTAACAGCATATCTAAAAATCTCCGCAAGATACTTATAAGATGACAACCCCTACTCTTTAAAGAAACTAACGACTCCCTACAGTTTTTCGCAATAAGAACAAGATCTTCACAACTCGAATCCCTTATTCCTCAATGCCAATAATCAAACTTTTCTACAAACTTAGTACCCTCAACTTACTACAATGCTAATTTCCTATATTCAACAACCCATCTGTCGTAGGCCGAGTGCACGTATTAATCTTCTAAGCCCATTCACCAATACGTACTTTTAAATCCGAATCACGAAACTCATACGCTTAAAATGAACAAATGATATTCCAACCTCTTAAATGACGTACTTAAGTCACTTAACTATCACCTCAACCCAATGGATTGACATAACCGCCCCAATTCAACTAAGCTACACATGACGGTGGGAGTGTGGGACGTATAGTATATGGTAAGAGCTGTGGAAGGTAAGGTGCTTGCATGTAATATTTTCGAGTTCGTAAAGTTTAGAAAGATTAATGAATAGAGTAACTACCATTGTCGTGAATATAAGGTATAACACAGCTGAATACCGTGTCATTTAATTCAATTTGATATGTGAAGATGTTTAATGCGCTCAAGGTTTTGAAACCCAGGTCGACCCGGCCGGGTTAACCGGTTCGACCGGTTCCGGCCGAAAAAAACGGGTCAAAACAACCCGGGTTTCTAAAACCGGGTTAACCAGTTTGACCCGCTGGGTTTTGAGTGACCCAGGTCAACCCGGTTCTCGAAACCCGGCTGGGTTTCATTTTTTCAAAAAAATTTAATAAAAACCCGGGTTGACCCGGTCAAAAAAATAAAATAATAATGAATTGAAAACCGGGTTGACCCGGCGGTCCAACCGGTCGAACCGGTTGACCCGGTGCCCGGTGACTCGACCAGGTCGATTTATCATTGTCCATAATTTGTATTTAAAAAAAAATGACACTAATTTTTGGTGTTTAGTGAGATATAAATGAGTGAATAAATACATGTAAAGTATATGAAAATCAAAATAAGTTGATCAATTAAATTGTTAATCCCACATAGGTGCATGATGAACCAGAATTTAGCGGGCAATGTTAGCTCACTCAATGAAGACGTAAGCAAGCCTTAAAATGTTGGTCTTGGACTCGATTCAAAGATTTGAACCTGCTAAGAACAGCACACCGCTAGTCTCACTGTGGAGGGGGCCTCCACGGTCAACCTCGGGTGTAAGGATAAGTATTTGTGGACGTGGATCAATATAAGCAAGTGAGAGTAAAGTAAAGTGGGAGTTCAAGTGTGTGTATTGACCTGAGTGTTGATGGTGAATACCCTTGGTAGTTATAGGCTAAGAAACCTTGGCACTACTTGTGCCTCATTGGTTGACTTTGTACTTTGCTTAATGGGTGTCAGCCTGTCGGAGATGGAGACGTGAGGTCTCGACACTTGTGACTCGTTGTCCTTTGGTTTGGCTGACATCACCTGTGGGGCTCACTACGTGCTCCCCAAATTGTATCCATTTTGGGTAAGATTCGACTGAGCTCTTCTTTCCATAGAGGATCTCCTACTTCTCTAGGCCACTTCTCTAGGCCAGTCACGAGGTTAGTGACTCGGATTCCACTCATCTCTTAGGACCGGAAGTCAAGGCCTTGTTCCGCCCATGATCCCCGGACAACGGATAGGCGTCCATCCTCTTATTCCTCACCCTTGGAGGTTTGAGTGCAACATTTGTGTTTGTTTTGTGACGGTCCGGAGGTGTGCCAACTGACCTCCGAGGATAATTAGGCACGGCCCTTTATAGCCCGTGCCTTGCTTATTGCTGTGGGCCGGGTGATATCTGTTAAATATATGGATAAATATTAATATGTAAATGTCTAGTATCGAACCCGAGACCTCGGGATTGCACACTTTACAAACAAGAATAATGAATAATAAATATATATATATGTTAAACGTATCGAATATATATATATTTATAAACACTTAATGGACTAAATGGTTGTTAGTTATTAACCGTATGGACTAACTATCATTAGTAATGAAAGATAAGGACTAGAGTGTAACTTGGGTGTCAAGAAGGATCTAGAATCCCTTGTGGGATGCTATGGCCGGTCGAACAAGGGTGGGTCAAGCCCAACCCATGTTTGCTTGGTCACCAAGAAATCCTCTAGTATATATACAAGGCCAAGGGTTAGACTTTCACAATCTTTTGTGCACACTCTCTAACCCTAAAAACTTGTTTCTTTCTTTTGTTTTCCTTGGCCGATCGGTTCATCCCTACCCTAAGGGTTTGGATCGATTTTTCCAAGCAATAATATTAAGTGTTTTGTTTACTTGCAACAAACCTTTATTCGTTGGTAGTTTGTGTGTACAAGAACGAGGTAATTACTTACTTTAGTAATTATCAAGGGATCGATTAACAAAACGGTAAGGGGTTAATCATTGATCCATATAAACCCTAATTAGGGTTCTTCATATTGTTAAAGACTATTGCTTTTGATTCTTGTTCGGGCTAGAATCACCACGGTACGTTCTTATTTATGTTTTAGTTAATATTTATGTGTTATACTTGATCCTACGCTTCCGCTATACGTGTGCACTTTGATTTATATGATTGTCATGGTAATTAAATTCTAACAGTGGCATCACGAGCCATGTATAACATGTAATTGATTACTAAAACGTAATAAAAATCGCATCTTTAATTGTTTTAGATACATGTTTATTGATCTAGGGTTTTTCCTATTTTTTTTAAATTCGAAACCCTAACCCTAATTTGGGAGGGGGGAGTCGTTTTTTCTATGAAACCCTAATTAGGGTTTTATGGTTTTATTGGATTATGTGTAATCACTAGAAACCCTAGGTCATTAACCGGTTAATTGAACGTATCTTGTGACCTAATTGCTAATTGTTAGGTTTTATCCGTGACTTACATGCATGTTCGTCATGGATCTTGTTGTGTTTTATTTATCACATGTTTAGATAGATCTTTAATTGGGGAAGACTCCAATATATATTAAAATCAATTTTTATGCTATGTGGTGTGTTTTTAGCTTTGGCCTACGCAATTGATTCGTCAATGTATGTGGCTCACCTCCATTAAGAGGGGAAGGCCTTAGTTGATTACATGCATTATTATACCTAGAATTGGTTTTATTAGGATCTTTTCTAATACGGATTGCATGTGGCTAATTGTTTCACTTATTTATTATTGTTTGTTTGATTTTCTTTGATACTTGTTTTATTGTTTTTAGTTGGACTTGATGTAAGCAATAAAAGGGTTGTTTTCATAAAGAAAATTAATACGGACTAATAATTGTGAAACCCTAAAGTGATAAAGTAAGAATCTTGCAAAGGTCTTATGACAATCGTGGTCCGATTCGCACGGTAATCAGCTCCCAGTCGAGACTAGCAAAATTCAAACTTTATTACTATTTTGAGATTGAGTCCATAAACTTTTGCTTGAATGATGTTTTGTGCAAATATGCTTTTAAAATTAAGTCTTTTAAGATGATATTCATAACCGTGATTTGAAGGCTTAGAAAAGAGCCTTAGAGTCTGCCTTGGTTATCACAATCTTGAATATGTCTTAAACGAATTACTTTTAAAATCATATGTTGTAGAAAGTCATCTTAGGGTTTTGGCATAAACCTCAAGTAAAACTTTGTGTATTAATTTCACGAATTGAATATAAAAAGTTTTTATGAAAACTTATGTTATAAAGATGAGTGCATGCATCTTTGTACATATTTTTGATTGACATATCAAAAAAATTTATACCCTAAAAATTTAAGTTACATGCCATCTAACTATAAGAAACACTTGAAGTTATTATTTAGTAAACGTGAGACGCAGGCTAAAATTTTAATGACAAGGTAAATTTCCGAGTGTGCGTGAGACCACACATGGAGAATTTGCAGTTTCTAAGTTAGACAACTTAATTAAGTTGATGCGTGAGACCTAGAACTTAAGGCATGAGATGGGATGAAACATGCTTACAAGGCAAATTGATGAATCAATTTGATGTAAATCCCATAATGATCTAGGAATTGGAAATCTTGTTTGCCAATTATTGTTCGACAGATTACTATCTTTTGTACTTTCACCACTAGCAGATCAACTGATGTGGTAAAACTATGTAAAGTTAGATCCTAGATTTTCAAGAAAATTAGTTGGTTATATGAATATAGCCTTGGGTATTATATTTTCTTGGAAATATAAATTATCGAAAATACTAAAATTGAATTTTGTAAATTCTTTAAATGTATTAATGCAACTCAAAACCGTAAACGTAAGTTATTCTTTTAATTGATCTACACCCGCTTGGGTTTTTGGTTAGAGTCAATATTTACAAAAGAATAAATATAGTCTTCTTTCCATTACGAGAAGTGTGAGACTTAAATCCTATTCCTTTTCATGAATGAGAAAGGTATAATAGGATGATTAGAATTGTCTAAATTCTAAATACATAACTCATAGCAAACTTTAATAGTAAGAGTATATGCACCTTATGAGTTATTAAATTAGAAGCTAGACTAATTACTGCATAATGGTAAAAGACAAATTAGATTATTTTATCTAGTTGTTTTGATTTGACCATTTAAAGATACTACATACAATTGTTGGTATGGTAGATCTATACAGGAAGAAATTGCATGCCCAGTTTTTTCAAGTTAATAGTTTGGAATGTGATGAATCACATTTATGTAGTAGATTACATCCTTTTATAACCTATATAATTGTTTGAATGGGTTTTCTTAAAAGATGTAGGAAAGTAAATAGTACACTATTTCTTTCACTAATTAATGAAACATTTACAATGTTGTCAAATTTAGTGGGAGTATTGTGTTCTTATGAATGAATAAGGGACTATTATTATGTTCTCTAATTCAGTGGGAGTTACAAGACTTATTGTCTTGATTGTAACTTAGATTATCTTTTGAATATATCAAGGTAATTACTTTCCAAATATAGACACTAATATTTTCAAGGATAGTCATGTACGTTTCCTTGATTGATTGAGTAACTCTATATCTACTAGTTATGCTAATGACACAAATCATATTGTTCACATTAACAAACGCGTGCGTGTTGTTTATATGATACATGGTGTTGTACCATGCACAAGTGGGAGAAATCTACATTGTGTGCAAGGTACAACACATAAGAATATGATTCAAAGGATTCTCTTAACTGCAAGTAAGAGATTATAATTCTAATTAGATTAATACATCTAATCTTAGAAACACTTGGTGTTGAAATTTAGTAAACGTGAGACGCAGGCTAAATATTAACAACAAGGTGAATTTCCATGTATGCGTGAGACCAACATGGATAATTTACAGTTTCTAAATTAGACATCTATTAGAACATGTGTCAATAACGATACTACTTCAACTTTAACATTTATGTATTATTAGAATGACATAAATGCATGAAGTAATATAAGACTACCTCAATAATTATGTATTCTTAGAATGACATAAATAAATGAAGTAGTATGTTAACTTGAAAATATTAATGAAACCAAATGATGGTGTTCATGATTACTTTAATTATACATGTTTATACATTATTGTATATTTATAAACATAAAGTCTTCTAAGTATTACAAGACTTATAATTAAGTAAGACGTTAGCTTGTTATGGTCTTTTAATTAAGACATATACAAGAAGTCATTGAGTTAATCAATGATTAATAACGAATAGTGGGATTATAACACGTTTATGTTTTAATGCAACATAAACATGAAGTGACTTGATTAAAAAGAACTTGTGTTATACAGCATGCAATTGGTTTGGAAATACTATTATACCATTAAGTTGACTTAGTTGGTAAATAGGTATGCCAACAGGAATATGGTTATCTTATATATATATTGTTAGATCTTCTTACAATATCAATTCTAATTGAAGTACTACATATGGATAGTATGTTCAGCTAGAGAATCAAACTCTTGTTAGATTGTTTGATTGAAGATAACTATGATTTCTCCTCTTCCAAAAGTTATCAAGGTTAGAAATTGAGTATGGCTTGAATATACTCAATTAGACTCCTAGAAGATTAATAAGACGTTGTTGTGATGAATCACATTAAGTCTTAAATTGAAGTTCTGAATTTGTTAAGTTACTTATAAGAAGGTTGTTAACAAAAGAATATCAAGAACTATCAATATGTATTTGTAATGTCCTAAAAGAGAACGCTGGATTGTTGCTCTAATTGCTAAGTACTTATATCCTATATATTACTAAAGGCAAGTGGAAGTTTTATCTTAAAAAAGATAGAATTACAAGATACATAATCTTCTAAAACCACACTAGTTAAAATCATGATGAGGCTTAACATGTAAATGATAAACCTCAAGATGATGGAATTATCATTCATAGATCCACTTGGATATCTCAGATATTTAATTAATATGCTGATGATTATATGATGTAGTATTACCAAAATAATGAATTGGGTGAATTACTCATATTATGAATGTTATAGATGCTGTTCATAAAGATATTCAAATTTAGAAAATTTGGTTTATCTTAATTCTTAATGGTTAGAGAATGGAGATGAGTTTATTCAAAGATAATGTAACCCTAGTGGTTTAAATCTTTGTGAAATAATCATATGGACAAAATTGTACACATATCTTAATGAATATCTTATGACAAGATTATTAATTATACTTAAGCAATTAACTATGATTGAATACTCTTTCTTAAGTACATTAAAGATATAAAGATGGTAATTGTCATATTTACATGAATGTGAAATTTGACAATGGAATATCAAAAACTCTTTCTTGAATAATTACTTAAGCGAGGACGATAAGTAATCAAAAGGAGTTTATGAATTCATGCAAATCTTTGGAAGTGTACAAAATACAATAATCCATGAATGGATAAATGCATGCATCTAGAAGATTATTCTTATGATAAATTATTAAATCTATGTTTAGGTTTATAATTAAAATAAGGTAATTTCTAAGTATTCCAGAAAGCTAGTGGGAGTATTATGTTATGATTTACTAAATCATATATGTTGTATAACATATAAGAGTAACATTCCATATAAGTAAAAGGTTAGACTTAATTTGGAATGAAACGTTACTTGAAAGATTTGGGAAATATAACATACAACCTTGAAACAAAAGTTTATTATTAAATAAACAAGTGCGGTAAATAAATTCTAAATAAAATATGATATATTATTTAGGATGACTAAATGGATATACATATTTGTAAAGATCAAACATGAATAAAATCTAAGTTTGACTGAAGGATTTTCATGTGCATTATATTATTGTTGTATCATGCTTAAGTGCTTAAATGATTTGACAATATTTGATATCCAATTAAAAGCTATTATATAACTTGTGTAATAGATATTCTAATGGAAAATGTTTGAAATTAGAATAATGATCCTCAAACTGGAATAGCTCCTAAACATTACACATTGGATATTAAGTTTACGGAAATTTTAAGAGCATATTGTGTTTAATATACAATGATGCTGGTTTAATTGAGATGACACTCAATAACTAGTCATGGTAGGATTTTATCCTTGTTAATGGCCATGAGAACTAGTTGTGCTTACTAAGAGCATAGTTGCATTATACATTAAAGAATTAGAATACTTTAAATTTTAAAAGGTTTGAAAGTTTGATTATCATAAATTAGTGATTGAGAATGTCACACTATTTATGAATACTATGTGGCTATATCAAGAAAGTTGGATGAACACATACAAGAATTTTAATTATTGAATTCTTGAAAGAAGTATTCTCAAAATTCAGATAGATCAAAGTTAGATGAAATTATGCCATGTCAACAAGTATGATTTCTTGAGGCATAATTGTCTTCAAGTTATTACTTGAGACAAGATTCATTAACTAGAATTATCATGCATTGATCTATTTTGGTATTTGGATAAGGGACGTTAAGCAATTATTATTTATAATGAATTAAAGTACTTAGTACGTTTGTTTTCATTAATAATAAATTGTGTCCTATATTTGCATGTTTAAATCCGTGAATAACTTATGTTGTTCTAAATTGTCCATTGTCGATTAATGATATGGGAATATCATTAAACTAAGACAAATCTGAGTATTGGTTAAGAATATACTTGAAAGTATATTGATGCGTTGACATACCAATTTCACATGATATTAGATGAATTTAATATTGGACTTATCCCAATAATATGATTTAATATTTAAATGTGAGAATCATATTTAAAGTTATCCTTAGACTTGAGATACCAGATAAGTGTCATGGATGTAGTGCATTTTTGTGAAGCAATCTACCGCTCACCGTAACAGGGAGTCATAAGGGTTGTTTTCAGAAGTGTTGCAAAGTTCATGGGTTATTCTTGTAGCCAAGAGAGAATTTGTTCCTTCTGATTTGTTCAGAAGTTTAATACTGCTGGGCCCCTCGTAGGGTTGACAAAATGTTTGCGTGGCCACGCCCAAAGTCTATCTGGAATACGTTCAGATGTTTTGGTAATTTTGTTAAATCATAGAGAGACGAGAAACAGAAATTTAATAAAGAATCTCACATCTTTATTAATGTGGTATTAGAAACAAAAGGATAATTATAATGATGAATCATTAAAGGTTTTTTCCAGAAAACCTAGCTCGGATTGAACTAGGGGCATTGGAGTGTTGCAAGACGCTAACCAATGTCATTTTACTATTAATAGATATCCAAGTGGGAGCTGTTAAATATATGGATAAATATTAATATGTAAATGTCTAGTATCGAACCCGAGACCTCGGGATTGCACACTTTACAAACAAGAATAATGAATAATAAATATATATATATGTTAAACGTATCGAATATATATATATTTATAAACACTTAATGGACTAAATGGTTGTTAGTTATTAACCGTATGGACTAACTATCATTAGTAATGAAAGATAAGGACTAGAGTGTAACTTGGGTGTCAAGAAGGATCTAGAATCCCTTGTGGGATGCTATGGCCGGTCGAACAAGGGTGGGTCAAGCCCAACCCATGTTTGCTTGGTCACCAAGAAATCCTCTAGTATATATACAAGGCCAAGGGTTAGACTTTCACAATCTTTTGTGCACACTCTCTAACCCTAAAAACTTGTTTCTTTCTTTTGTTTTCCTTGGCCGATCGGTTCATCCCTACCCTAAGGGTTTGGATCGATTTTTCCAAGCAATAATATTAAGTGTTTTGTTTACTTGCAACAAACCTTTATTCGTTGGTAGTTTGTGTGTACAAGAACGAGGTAATTACTTACTTTAGTAATTATCAAGGGATCGATTAACAAAACGGTAAGGGGTTAATCATTGATCCATATAAACCCTAATTAGGGTTCTTCATATTGTTAAAGACTATTGCTTTTGATTCTTGTTCGGGCTAGAATCACCACGGTACGTTCTTATTTATGTTTTAGTTAATATTTATGTGTTATACTTGATCCTACGCTTCCGCTATACGTGTGCACTTTGATTTATATGATTGTCATGGTAATTAAATTCTAACAATATCCACCATACACGTGATCAGTGCAAGAAGTGAACTGATGATACCTGATATAGGATGGTGTACATGAGTCATTTGTGTTCGGTTTAGTATAATGTTTCGCACTAGGTGGACTATACTTTAGATGTACACTATTTGAGTTTGTTAATATCTAAAGTACCTGAGCTGGTGTGTAACTTTATACGAATGTCTAACTTTTTTTATATATATTATACAATTTGCAATTATCTTTACAAGATGCTTTCGCTAACGAACCCATACAACATGTGTGAATACCTTCGATATACACAATCTTGTAAGTTTATTAATATCTAGTCGTTTAACAAGACATGATGGTGGGACCGGAGTAAGAGATGTGGAGAGTTATGTGCTTACATGTGGTACTATCGAGTTCGTATAGTTTACGGGATACTAATGAAATGGAGTTACAGTCATTTTCGTAATTGTTAACTGTATAACGACAAGGTCGAGTCATATTGACTAAGATGTACATGATTTAATCAAGTTATCCCCGTGATCATTTTCTACCCTTTTTTGGACACCAAAAAAATGTATCAAGTGAGGTTTGAATCATATCTTCTTGTAAAGTTTGTAAAAGATTTTAAACTATGTTTATCAGCAATTTATCACAACCCAATCTCTTATTAATATATTATTTTCTCTTTCATTCACCTACACAAACAATACATACAACCAATTTATAATTTTTTTTTACCATTTATCAACAACTCAACCAAACCAATACATACAACCATTCTATTCTTTTATAAAATAATAAATATTAAAAGAAAAAAAGAAAGGACAACAAATAGCCATTCATTTGATGCCATATGACAGATTGGAGGTTGTGACTTTGGGTCACCCTACGAACTGGTTGGATGGTATGATTGTATAATTTTATTAAAAAAACAATATTTATGTACAATATACAAAGAAGATCGGGTTGGCAACCTATCAACAAATATAGTCTTAAGGAAATTATCAAAATTTTAGACTAGTCATAGAGTTTCAAAGACGAGTTTCATTGTTGACTTGTTAGACTATGATCGTCATTTTACAAATAGTTGCAAGTAATGTTCATGTGGGGGTAGATTAGTGGTGGGAGGCATGTAGCTAGCGAGGAGGTAAATGGGTCCAGTTTTCCATTACTTGCCAGTGATGTAATACTAAGACAACATCATCATTTTTCTTGTTTGTGTGTAAAGATAGATTTAGGGTGCGTTTGGTATGAAAGAACGACAATCAAGGAATGAATTTTCATTCCAACAATGATGTTTGTTTAAAACTTTTGACTTTCAAACTGAAAATGATATACAAATATCTTCCATGCCTGATAGTCACCAAATAGGTAGGATATGATAGTTTTATTCTTGACCCACCTTCTTCCTCTACATTATTAACAAGATAATATAATAAAATACCAAATATGATAATCAAAACAAACAACAATATTGGATTTGATTACTTGACTCATATTTTTTTTCATTCCATCTTATACCGAAACTCATACTGATTATGATTCATGTAAGCAAACCAAATGGACCCTTATAATAGAATGGAATGTGGAGTGCGAATAACAAATTGCGCTAAATGTAACAAAAATGTGACTAATGATTTGTGCATGCACAAACGCTCTAAATAACAAACACTAGTGACTAGAACAAACAAATGTGAAAAAAAGAAATCATCAAATATATCAAAGTAAAGATCAAATTAATAAGAGTAGTAGAATCGCACTATACAAACAATTAAAATACAAAAAAAACAGCCATATTTATTTGTTGTTCATATAAACAGAATCACAAGAAGACGACTACAAAATATTGTTTAACTAATGAGATGTAGTAAGACTCTTTAATTTGAACATTTACACATATGACATATTTCAGAGTGTTAGTTTCAGAGTTGTAAGAACTGTTAAGGGAAATGTATACTTCAAATTTACGAATTATGAAGAGGTAAATCGACACTCTAGCGACCTCCTCGATAGCTATATTAGAGGTAAAATCGCGTAAAACTAGCATTAAAGTGATGTGGGTATAAAATTTTAGTTCATTATCTCTGGCTTTACATTGCATATGCCCCCACCACTCATCACACTTTACGCGCTATGTATGAATTAATCAAAGATGACATATTAAGAGGCATAATTAATTTATGCCCCTTATGAGATGTAGTAAGACTCTTTAATTTGAACATTTACACATATGACATATTTCAGAGTGTTAGTTTCAGAGTTGTAAGAACTGTTAAGGGAAATGTATACTTCAAATTTACGAATTATGAAGAGGTAAATCGACACTCTAGCGACCTCCTCGATAGCTATATTAGAGGTAAAATCGCGTAAAACTAGCATTAAAGTGATGTGGGTATAAAATTTTAGTTCATTATCTCTGGCTTTACATTGCATATGCCCCCACCACTCATCACACTTTACGCGCTATGTATGAATTAATCAAAGATGACATATTAAGAGGCATAATTAATTTATGCCCCTTATGATGTCTTGTTTGATTAATTTATACTAATATCAGCTTATATGGGCCATTTGCATCACAATATATAAACAAGCAAAGTTTCTTGTCTTCAACCTATGTGGGACAGAACCTTCATACAAGACTAAAACAAGTTGCTCAAGAAACACAGCAAATAATCAAATAATTTTAATGTTCTCTTCATACATTGTTTTTCTTTTTGTAGCTATGAGCTCCGTAACAAACTCAAAAGCTGTATGTGACAAATACAATTGGATGTAGCGCAAACTTTATAAAATCTATAAGGTTATGCTTGGTAAGGAACTCCTACAAATACTTTAAAGGCATTGGCTTTTTAACTGTTTTTACCTTTTTCTTGTAAAGTTTGTAAGAGGTTTTAAGGAAATTATCCAATTTACAAATTATGATAAGGGAAATCAACACTCTGGCGACAGCCCGGTAAAAATGTAATTGGTAAATCGCGTAAAACTATCATTAGAGTGACGTGGGGATAAATTTAAGTTAATAATCTTTCGCTTTACATTGCATGTACCTCACCTTCATCACAAAACATTACTAACAATATAAATCACTTTACGTTGCACATGTCTCACCATTTTCCGTCACAAAAAAATTTCTAACGAATATGAATCGCTTTACCTTCGTAAACCTACCTCAAAATTTGGCGTCACAAAAAAGTTACTAACAGATATGAATCGCTTAGCCTGCATATACATACTCACAATTTGGTATCACAAAAAATTAACGAAAATATCTATACTACATATAATAGACAAAAGACTCTCTCTCCAAAAATTTCAAATGTACAAAAAATTATGCAATGTTTACAACACTTTAAAGCAAGGATTTTTCAGAATTACAACAAGCAAAGCATTATGTACAATGAAAACAAGCATAACTCGAAATTCAGACCAAAATCTTACAATTATACATTAAATAGCATTTAAAACACCCCTGGACCTGTTATTACAATTAGATAACCACAATGTACAACCCTCCATTAAAACCCATCCTTAGGGTACTGGCAGCGGGTGAGGTATGGGCTCGGTATCACTCCAAACTGGACGGCAACACCGCCGCCACCCATGCGGTTTGGGGGCGGTATGGGTGAAAGCGGCAAAAATTGCCGAGACGGCATGGAACAAAATATAGACGTTGGAATTTAATATTGGACCGTTTGTGAGTAAATTTTGGACCGTTGCAATGTAGCACAAGAAATAAAGACCGGGTTATGAATGGTGTTTATGTGTTGTTGTGATTTAATGGGGATGTGATGAAAATGAGATGTGAAATGTAATCAGTGAATTGTTTTTGTTAAGGGAGATGAGTTTTGGTGAGAGGATAATGTGTGTGGTAGGCGGATGATAATTTGTTTAGGTTAAGTGTGAGAGTTTTTAGGGTATAGGATGTGCTCTTTTCCTTTGTTGGGCTAACTGCCATATCAAATGAATTGGGTTTAATTTGCCCTAAATGATACTATATATTTGGCCTAAATTGTTTAATACTACGTATAATTTATAAATATAAAAAATAAAAAATAAATAAAATTAGGTGAGGTATGAGATCATGGTTACAATAAGTGGGTTAATCCAAAAATTAGTCATAAAATTGTGTCATACTTGGACTTTAAAATGGCAAAGTGACTAATTTTTTTGGGGTAATCTATTATTATCGAGGTCGGTATTGACCCTTATCAATATTCACTTAACCATAAAAAGGCTAGATCGGGTACTTAAGATTCACCTAATAAAAAAAAGGATAGACTGAGCATTTGTAATGTTTATAAATGTATATGAATTATTATGTAATGTTTTTTTTTTTTTTAATTATTAATGAAATTTAATTTATTGTTAAAAAAGTTGAAAAAAATTGTCGGTCGCCTTACTGGGCCTAAAAGGCCGCATGTAGGTCACAAGAGAGAAAAAAACTGGGGTGGCAGGAAAATTGAAGGTCGATGGGGGTCGTTGTTGTGGTTAACATTTACTCGCTGAAAAATATAATCACAGGGTACCCGCCGCCGCATCGCGCGGGTGCCCTGCTAGTAAATAATGAAAGACAATCACAAAGAAACGTATATTAATTTACACAATTCCGTTTGTTAAGTATCTTTATTATATCATATTGATATCAACTTATATGCACCATTTGTCTCACAATATATAAACAAGCAAAGTTTATTGTCTTCAACATAACAAAAACTTTATACAAGATTGAAAGTTGAAACAAGTTGCTCAAAAAACACAACATGTTAATATATTTAATGTTCTCTTGATAAATTTGTTTTTCTTTTTGTAGCTACAGCTCTGTACCAAACTCAAATGCGGTTGTATGTGACATATACAACTGGATCTAGCGCAACCTTTATAAAATCTATAAGGTTATGCTTAGCGTACATACTTGTTCCCGGTGACAGAAATGGTCTCTCTTTATCCTGACAATAATCGCTAATGAGTTCACGAACACAGGCACAATGAAAGTAAAGGTAAATTTAGAAACAGTTTTCAACTGATATTGGGTATCACAATGAAAAAATTACTTATATTTCTTACACGTAAATCAAGTTTCTTCCATACCAACTTTATCCTGACAATATCTAATACTGAGTTCTTGAATCCATTACGGGGAGTAAAGGGGAAAAAACTACAAAAGATGATATATATCGTATGGGTAGTAGAATCCGAGCGCATAAAAAGGGTAAAACGTTACTTAACTTGACTTTCCAGCTAATCCCTCATATCCTCCATAATCTTGAAAGTCATTCTTCCGACACAATAATTGGTGACGTATAGTACCCCCGGACCCACAAAGGTCTGGGTCGGACATACTGGACGCAGCAATCCAAGACCTAAGGACGGGACGAGCATCGTCGTTCTTAGCTGCAAATTCTCAGAAATAAGTCGTTCTATAAACGTTTATGAAACCACCGTCGTGATTCTAAACAATCTTTTTTCAAACTTAAGATTATGATTGGTTTACATTTGGACCAAACTGTGTTCTAGATTTTTATAATTTTCGTACCGGAAAATTAGTTGTCTTAAACAGTTAAACTTATAAAATTTGCATTATACTCACTTGAAAAAGTTGTCTCAAACCATATGACATTATTATACTCACTCCAACATAATCTTACATAACATTAAATTATAGGATATTAACATGTTTGGAGTGCAAAAGTGACAATAGGAGGTTTTGGTCAAAATGTACAAACTGCGATGCACACCGTATAAACCCGCAATGCATAGGGCCCACGAAACCTCCTATGAGAGGTTCCGTATAAACTCGCCTCTAAATAATTAAACATGCCACGTATATTCGATACTCATTATGTTTTTTATTTATTCGGATTGAAGTACAACATGGCATTATGAACTAGCATCTATACTCATGGTACATGATTACCCAATAATTAGACCCAGATGTAAATATGTAATCAACATTCATTCTCATCACCATACAAACAAACATAATACATACCTCATGGCTAGGTCAAGTTTGTGACCAAACCACCTCGAAAATTGGTTGATTCGTGAAAAAGGGTTGACGGGTGAAAACTAAGACCATTACGCTGGTCTTATAAGTTAAATCTTTAATTACCTATTCTAAAATAACATAGCTATATTCTTTTACATTATGCTCGTGAACTCCACCTACCCATCATCCACTGAATATCATTTATCATTTTGTTTTTCCATTTCATAATCATATAATTTGAAAGATTTCAAAACATTTAAGTTAAGAACAAATACTTATCATTTTCCATTTCATAATAATGAAGCAGATTTCATGAACTTAAACCTTGCATTAACTCTTTCTTTTCTTCATGTTAATTAACACCTTCCATTCAACCAATCCATAAACAAAGCAGATTTCATGTACTACTTCTGAATGCTGTTTAACAACTGTCATTCAACTAATCTAATAAGTTTAACATACCAAATTCTTTGAACAGATTAAACAAGTTTAGCTTTTTTCATAACTATCAGCCATGGTTAACGATCACAATATCCAAACATCACACAATTGCTCAAAATCAAAGAAAGTTTAACGATCCAAGGCTTACTTATGATTATCAGTGGATGTTCGTTGGATGAACGTTGACGGAATCAATCGTTGTCCACGAACCCTTATTTTTGACTGATTTGAACTCATTCTCTATTCTTCTTTTATTTTCGAATTGTTTTTTTTATTGATTTGGAGTTGAATTTGTTAAAAGAGTGTTTTTGGCGGTAAAGTTTTTATTTTTGAATTATTTCATTATATTTTCCTGATTTCCTCAATTAGAATTTGGGATACGGACTTTTTATTTGGGCTTAGACTGTATTTATTAATGCATTGAGTTGGGCTTATTGGACTAGCCTTAAGTTTCTTGTTTGTATGTTAAAATATAAAAGTGATCGTGACAAAAATGAATTGCGCTAGATGATGTGACAAAAATGTGAGTAGTCATTGTGTATGCACAAACGTTCTAAATAACAAACACTGAACAAACAAATTTGAAAAATGACATCATCAAACATATGAGAATAAAAGATCAAAGGAATAGTAGTAGAATCACACTCTACAATCAATAAAAATACAAAAAACCAACCATATATTTTCAATATGTAAGTGTAACATGTTTTAGAGTGTTAGTTCATACTTCATAGTTGTAAAAACTGTTAAGTAATGTACCTCAAATTTACGAATTATGAAGAGGTAAATTAACACTCTGGCGACAACCCGGTAATAATGTAAGAGGTAAAATTATCATTAAAGTGATGTGAGTATAAAATTTAAGTTAATAATCTTTGCTTTACATTGCATGTAGCTCACCGTTCGTCACAAAACGTTACTAACAATATAAATCACTTCACAGTGTACATGCCTCACCATTTAGGGTCACAAAAATGTTACAAACAAATATGAATCGCTTTACCCACATGTAACAATCTCACTGTTTGGCGTCTCACAAAAAGTTAACGGAAATATGAATTAATTAAAACACAGTGGTATATTAATCTACTAGCTAAAAGACCCGTGAAATTCACGGGTATTTTAAAGAACGTAACAAAAATATATATAAATTGAATAATGTTGAAATGCTATGCAAAAAATTGGAAGAACAATACAAATGAGTATGTCGGGTGGAAAAAAAGGCATGTTTGTAATGAAACATAGGAACACTACAACAAATTGTCTAATAATGTAAAATGAACATGAAGTAAGAAAAACGTATGGTAGTATCTGAAGTTGTCCATTTTTATTTGTTGTTGAACATAAAAAACTTGCGGATGAATTTGTCAATAACCCAAAGTTACACCAACCTTTATATTCTTGTATAACAACTTAAGTTCTAACAATAATAAGGATATCAACCTAAAATGGGTATGATTTAAAACACAACATTTTGTTAGACATCCATAAAAAGTGATCGAAGGAACATGAGAAAAGAACATCTCGGATATTAACAATAAATAATTTGCAAATGACGACTAAAAACAATGTAACCAAATAGTTTGTACGGGAAATTAGCATCCATTGAAAACAATAAAGGAAAATAAAAAAAGATATAAGAGAGACATCCTTTAAGAGAGAGACCCTTTATTTATTAATCTACCTTTACTCTTTATTCCTTCTAATATTATTTTTATTCATATATTTTCCTTCAATAACTGCATATAAGCTGAAAAGCTACGTTAAATATTGATACTCCCTCCGTCCCAAATTATAAGTCTATTTTCCACTTTTTGGTTATCCCAAAATACTTGTTCATTTTCTTCTTCAACCAATCAAAACACAATTTAGTGTAGAGAGAATATATTTGATTGGTAGATAGATTAGTTAGTGGGAATTTATTAAACTTTGTGCAAAATGAAAATGGACTTATAATTTGGGACGGAGGGAGTATATAATAAAGAAATGAAAGCTCAAAAACGTGGTATAAGTTTTATCTTCTTTGTATGTTTTATGTACTTTATGTATTTTTGTCAAGCTACACCTTCATATGGTTGTATCCACCAAAAGCTCGCTCTGGTGATTTTCCCCACCCTTGTATGGTGTTGCTGTAGGATGTCACAACTATTTTGGTGTATGTCTTGTTTTGGCTTAACTTGTTATGTTAGATGTAACTTATTATGTGCAAATTTCCTCCATTTGTGAGGTGTGAAATGAAATCTCTGTTCAAAAAAAAATTTCATTCGAAGAGTCAACACAACCACAAAATGAATTAGGATATAATATCAATTCACCAAGAGTAACCAAGAAACATAGATAAAAAATTATTCATATGAGGCATAGTAACCAAGTAACAGATAACACAATTGCGAGGTAGTTGAACCATGTCTACTTACTCGAACAAAACTCAATGACACAAAAGTAGTCCAAAAAGGGAGATTCAAGCATAGAGTAAGAAACATAAAAGATAACTTGAGTGGTTCAATCCTTTTTGATCTTTGAGTCAAGCAACTTCTTCTTGGTGTTAGATTCTTAATCAATTCATCACAACCTATTTGCTACCATGTTTCCTAGCTGAACATATTTAGGGGCGGATTGGTTGAAGTACATTTTTTACCCTTTGGAGGCGTTCCATTGTCATCAGTAATAGGAATCGAAGCCAGAGCCTAACAAAAAGACAATATTATTAAGATTCAAAAAAGATAAAGTTCATATAATCATATTTGTAGCAGACGAATTTTGGGATACATGCAAATTAACTCTTACCACTGTTGAGACAATAGTTTCTTTCACATTGGAAGAACTTGGTTCAAGCTGTTCCAAATTTAAATACTTAGTTTGGCATACCCGTAATCATTTACATGTATTGCCAAAGAGACTCAAGATGGAAAGAGTACTCACAAAGGTATGCATACAAATTTAGAATGAAAAGCAGAGAGCTAAGAAAACCTTGAGACTAAAGTCTATGAAATATACTTCACAATAATGATATATACATTGAACATAAATTTATCGAACCAAATTGCGTGCATACTTGTATAAATCAACAATCATGACCTAATAAAGAATCAAATAAAAAACATATACAGTCTTAAAGAAAAATCAACGAAACTAAATGACAATCATTTCAATTTATAAGCGTTATGATAAATCAAAACAATTAAATTGGCAAACACATAAAGATAAAGAAAGAAATTGAGAGCTTAACTTGAACAATTATCGCTTATGATCAGTTTCAGGAAAACGAAAATACAGATGAAGGTAACTCATACAAAACATTCAAATACCAATTTTAAACGATAGTAGTACAAATAGTAACATGACATGTATTAGTTTTTTTTGTTTTTGTTTTTTTGTTTTTTTTTTACTTGACATCTATTAGTTCACTTCCATAATTTTATAAAGGAATTAAGTAACCAATGGTTTGAAATAATTGCATGTTCTACATACAAACATGAAAAGCACTTAAAGAAAGTAACATTAGGTTTGTTGTAGACCGGTTGCGCTGCGTTCATGTTTTGAGAACACAGAGAAGAAGAATGATATCATCTTAAACGACACTTATATTAGAGATAAAACCATTTTTAAACTTCGTTGTTTTGTTAGGATAATCGACGTTTAGGTAGTGATGAGATTGTTAACAGTTTGGGAGATGAATTTTCTTGTAAGGATGTAGGTAGCAATATATAGGTAAAAAATATGTAATGATTGATTAGCAAGTTAATTAAAATTAATTATTGACGGGATCATATTAGTGGCATTCCGAAAATCATTCCAAAAGTAATCTTAAAATAGCGATTTGAATTTAGAATTTATGGGAAGTTACAGTTGACTTTCCAAACATTCTACACGTTTTGGCTTATAAATCAAAACCATTCCAAGACAATGCATAAATGGCAACTTAATGACTTTTTTGTGATGGATTTAAATATGGTTGAACTTTGCCACGTGTCATAAGGAGGAGAAGAGTTATTTTTAGAAAAAATTAATTAGTTGGCTTAAGAGGGTTGTACAAAAGGTTGCTTAAGAGGGTTGTACAAAACTCGGTTTTATTAGATAAAACAGATATGGCGTCACAAAAAGTTAACGTAAATATAAATTAATCAAAGACAACATACTTATGTAAGTTTAACAGATAAAAATTAATGAATATGTCCGGACTCGAACACGAGACTTCGGGATTGCACACTTTAAGTATGAGTTTCAATTAATTAATAATTATTGTTTAGTAACGAATAATTATTAAATTCACGAAATGAGCACTTAACGGTACCTAACGACCGTTAGACGAACGATGAAGGACTAGATTTGAAATTGAATTGAAGAATGTTATGGATTGGGCTTGTGTGACCCATGTTCGGCCGATCCATGCCCTCTAGGGCTTGTGATTGAGTCTTTTGCTCCAAGCTATGAGAAAAGTATAAATACATGCCTTCATGTATTCATTTTCTCATCCTTTGATTCATTTGTAATCTTATTCTTCTTCTTCTCTCTTCTTGAGCCTAGAAATCGAACTACACCCTTATAGGGTTCCTACTAGATTTCCTAAGCTCAATCCATTCTAGTTTAGTTGATCAACTACACCCTTCTAGGGTTCCTACGCGATCTTCTAAATATTGTTTGGATTACTCATGAATCAAGAACCTAGCTTTTCTAATTGAAACGCTAATAGTACGTGTGTACAAGAACGAAGTGTTAGCATACTTTTGCTAACGAAGTGGTGATTGCCCATTCGACTAACTCTTTAGTCGATCCATCCTAAACCCTAATTAGGGTTTATAGATTTTGTTCTTGATTTCTTGTTCTTGCTAGAAATCACAAAGGTACGCTTCCTTTTATATTCAGTTAATTTAATTACTTGTATTTGATCTATTTCCGCTGCGTACTCTTTGATGTTTATGTGTTTATACTATTGTTATGATTCACATATTCTAACAGTGGCATCAAGAGCCGTTAATACAATTGTAATTAATTACCGAAACACATAAAATTGAATCGTTTGATTATTACATGCTTGGTGTTCTTATGGTTTTAAATTATTCATAAACCCTAGAATTTGATAAAATCGATTTCAATTTATTTATTTTTTTATAAATGTCGAATTTTTTTTATTAAAAAGAAAATTAGGGTTTTTGAATGTTTGTTACTCCCTCCGTCCCATTTTTATTGTCCATATTACCATTTTTGGATGTCCCAATTTAATTGTCCACTACTAAATATAGATATGAAAGTTTGATCGAGTTTACTATATTGCCCTTGATTGAAATTATTACTACAAACTTTAATGAATAACTTAATTAATTACTTAAGGTTAAAACTGTCATTTTGTTAAAAAGTAAGAAAGAGAAAGCTGTAATAAATGCATTTTTCTTAAATTATGTGTTTTTTGTCGGGGAACAATAATTTTGGGACGGAGGGAGTATAAAACTTGTAGAAATCCTAGGTTGCATGTAATATTTATGTATATGGATATTATGATATGCCGTTTGGTTGCGTTCCTTATTGACATGATTATATGCTATAATATGTGCAATGTGGGTATCCATGACAAACCATGCATGTGTTGTCATGGATTATGATGTTTTGTGTAGATTTCATATTCATGCTTATATTATACGATTTTATTATAATTGATATGTTTTTTTAGTAAATATTATGGCTATAAAGATTACTAAAATTAATTAATTATAAAATTAGAGAAGACCCTATAAATATCGTATAAAATCAATTGTGTGTTTTAAATTAGCATGTCCATTATTGTTGTTGTTTGTTTATTTTATTTAAATTACTTTTGTGTTTATATGTTATGTGACATGATAGTAAGCAAAGGGTAATTTCATAAATAAAATATTAAACGGACTTAATAATGGTGAAATCTTGTTTTGAGCTTATCAAAATTCTTGAACTTTTGATTGATTGATCGCGAATGTATTAAGTGGTTGGAAGGTGAAACTATTTTGACAAACTATTAAAGTGGGTATAAGGTTGGCATCGCATTAAATTGCGGCCTTAGATAGCCTCCATTCTGGCTTAACGCTCGCCTGTGAGTCAAATTTAGTTTTACCTAACATCCATGATAACTATGAAGCACTTAAGGCAAAGTTGTAAGTTTCTCAACGCCTCAATCAAAACTTTGGAGATTTAAGCTCGTAAAGAAACTAATGAGTAAAAGTTTTTTACATGAAACATATGCTACAAGATGAATGCATGACATCTTTATACATATATTTTGATTACACATATCAAAATTTACTACCCTTAAATTTAAGTTATATGCCATCCAATGAAACGGAAACACCTGAAGTTGTGGTTTACGTCAGGGCGTAACCTGGCTAGATTGCAATGGAAGGGCAAATTGCATGATTTCATCACTAGCAGATCAACTAAGGTGGTGGAATATCAAGTTTGCTGTTTCTTAAGTTGGTTAACTTAATTGAGTTGATAGCGGAACCTGATCACTCAAGGCATAAGATGGGGATAAAACATGCTTACATTGTAACTGCGGTTGGCAAATATGTAAATCACATCCTCTAGGAATTGCAATTGAATATTGGCAATTGGGACACGTCCCGTACCTTATTGAATACCGTCATCACTAGTAGATCAACTGATGTGATGAACCTATGTCAATTTGGATCCTAGTTTTCAATGTAAAATTAAATGGTTATATGATTATGAACCAAGGGTATTTAATTTTCTTGAAATTTATTATCGAAAGTACTAACTTTTGAATTTTTCTGTAGAAATGGCTACACCTGAAAGCACTAATATGAGCAACATGAGTTCTGCGTTCAAGCAAATGATTGATCGAGACAAGTTGACTGGTGAAAATTTCAATGATTGGTATCGATCCTTAAGAATCACCTTAAGGATGGCCAAAAGATATGATTATCTTGGTGAACCACTTCCTGAAAAACCTGCTGATAATGCAACACAAGCTCAGAAAGATGAATACAATGTTGCATATGAAAAGCACAATGATGTGGCTTGTCTCATGTTGGCTGGGATGGATACTCAATTGCAGAAACAGTTTGAGCACTATGGACCCATGGACATGATAAATGAACTTAGACGAATGTTTGAGAAACCACCTGCTGCAGAGTTATATGACTTAATAGAATCTCTACACAATTGCAAGCAGGAAGCAGGAAAATCCGTGAGTGCCCACGTATTGTCCATGAAACATTATATGGATCAATTGGAGCGACTCGGTTGTGGATATCAGGAAAGTGTGTGCATTGGTCTCATCTTGCGATCCCTTAATCAGGATCTGTATAGTGAGTTTGTACACAATTACAATATGCAGTGCAAGGGGAAGACAGTTAGTGAAGTTCATGCAATGCTTATTGATTATGAGAAAGGCCTGAATAAGAAGGCACCTACACCTGCTGCAATGGCAATACAAGGTGGTAGGATCACCAAGAAGAAACCCAACAAACCGCAACATAAGAATAACAAGGTAAAGGTGCTTGTACTGGAAAAGGCAAACAAGTTGCGACTCACCAGCAGAAGCCTAAGAAGCAAAATCTTCTTCCTCCTAAGAAGAAGGAAACTCCCAACAGGGATATGGCTTCTTGTCACTATTGCAACACTCCTGGTCATTGGAAGCGGAACTGTCCATTGCTACTAGATGAGTTGCGCCTCAACAAGAGTAAAATGCCTGGTAATGTCGCAAGCACTTCAGGTATGTTTATGATTGAATTATTTTCTTTTCCTCGTAAGAATAATTCCTGGATATATGATACATGATGTGGTACTCACATATGTAATACATCGCAGGGACTTAGAGGAGCAAGGAAGCTGGCCTATGGAGAAAGATACTTGTACGTAGGGAAGGGAATACGTGCAGCAGTTGAAGCCATAGGGACTTTCGATTTAGTTTTACCTTCGGGTTTGATACTAGTATTGAATAACATTATGCACCCTCTATTGTTAGGGGTGTTGTTTCAGTTTCTTTGTTATTGGATAATGGTTTTGTTCACACATTTATGAATAATGGAATTTCTGTCTCTTTAAATTCTGCTTTTTACTTTAATGCAATTCCAATAAATGGTGTGTTTGAAATTGATATGGAAAATTCCATTTCCAATAGAAATAATTCTATGTATGGCATTAGCAATAAGAGAATCAAGTCTAACTTGGATTCATCCTATCTTTGGCATTGTCGTCTTGCTCATATAGGCAAGGATCGCATGGAAAAGCTGCAACGTGATGGGCTTTTGCAAAAGATCAATGATGAATCATTCGATAAATGCGAATCCTACATATATGGGAAGATGACAAGGAAACCTTTTTCACATCAAGTGGAAATGGCAACTGAACTACTTGGATTAATACACACTGATGTATGTGGTCCACTTAGACATGTGTCAAAACGCGGTGATAGCTACTTCATAACCTTCATGGATGATTATAGTCGTTATGGTTATGTTTATTTACATAAACATAAACATGAAGTCTTTAATACCTTCAAGGTTTTCAAAAATGAAGTAGAATTACAACTCGGTAAGAAGATTAAGGCACTTCGATCCGATAGAGGCGGTGAATATATAATCCAAGAGTTTAAAGATTATCTATCTGAGTGTGGCATTGTCCAACAACTCACGGCTCCTTATACTCCACAGCAAAATGGTGTATCTGAAAGGAGAAATCGTACTTTGCTCGACATGGTACGATCAATGTTTAATCTTACAACTCTACCCTTATCCTTCTGGGATTATGCCCTTGAAACAGCAATTCGCATATTGAATATGGTTCCAACTAAAAAGGTTGATAAGACTCCATATGAATTATGGACAGGAAAAGCTCCCAACTTTTCTTACTTAAAGGTCTGGGGTTGTGACGCGTTTGTTAAACGTGATTCACCAGATAAACTCCAACAAAGATCTGTTAAGTGTATCTTCGTAGGATACCCAAAGGAAACAATGGGTTACTACTTTTACTTTCCACCAGAGAATAAAGTCATTGTGGCTAGGTATGGAGATTTCTTTGAAAAGAATCTCATATCTCAAGAATTCAGTGGGAGAGTTTATGATCTAGAAGATGAAGATACATCACCTTCTGAAAATACTAGCTCACTTCCTGTGGAACCTGAAAGTTTAGGTCCTCCACCTGAAGTTGAAGTGGTACCCATTCGCAGATCTTCAAGAAATGTGAAAGCACCCGAACATCTATGTCTTAACGTAGAGTTTGAGGAAACTATACTAGGGGATCTTGATGAACCTACTAGTTATAAGGCTGCCATGAATAGTCTTGAAAGGGAAAAATGGCAGAGTGCTATGAATGGGGAAATGCAATCCATGAAAGACAACGAAGTCTGGATAGAAGTAGACCTTCCTCCCAATGCTAAGGTAGTTGGAAGTAAATGGCTCTACAAGAAGAAAACAGACATGGATGGCATTGTACACACCTATAAGGCTCGTTTGGTAGCTAAAGGCTTTACTCAAACATTTGGTGTTGACTACGAGGAGACTTTTTCTCCTGTAGCTGACATTAGAGCTATTAGGATTCTCTTAGCTATAGCTGCCTACTATGACTATGAGATATGGTAAATGGATGTCAAAACCGCCTTCTTAAATGGTCGCCTAGATGAAGACATCTATATGGCGCAGCCTGAGGGGTTTGTGAATCCAGAATTTCCAAACCGTATATGCAAACTTCAAAGATCCATTTATGGATTAAAGCAAGCATCACGTCAATGGAATAAAAGATTTGATGTTGAAATCAAAAGTTTTGGATTTACTCAAAATCTTGATGAGCCATGTGTAGACCAGAAAGCTAGTGGGAGTAATGTTACTTTCCTTATCCTATATGTTGATGACATATTAATCTTAGGAAATCATATACCAAGTTTAAAGGAAGTTAAAGCTTACCTTGGTAAATGTTTTTCTATGAAGGATTTAGGAGAAGCAGCATACATCCTTGGAATCAAGATCTACAGAGATAGATCAAAGCGGTTGATTGGATTAAGTAAGAGTGCTTACATTGACAAAGTTTTGAAGATATTTAATATGCAAAATTCCAAGAAAGGATATTTGCTAATGCAATTAGAACATGGCTTAAGTAGCAAACTATGTACCTCAACACCTGAAGAGGTTGCACTCATGAAGAAAGTTCCATATGCTTCAGTAGTAGGATCTATCATGTATGCAGTTAGATGCACAAGACCTGATGTGGCGTTTGCACAAAATATGACCAGTCATTATCAACAAAATCCAGGTGGAAAGCACTGACACGCTGTTAAAAGCATTCTTAAGTATTTAAGGAATACTGAAGATATGTTCTTAGTGTATGGGGGAAATCCAGATGCAGAACTTGAAGTTACAGGTTACTGTGATGCGTCCTTTGAAACTGATAAAGATGATACGAAGTCTCAGACGGGTTATGTCTTTGTCATTAATGGAGGAGCAGTTGACTGGAGGAGCAAGAACCAGACAACAATTGCGATGTCTGTTATAGAAGCTGAGTATATTGTTGCATCGGAAGCTGCAATGGAAGCTGTTTGGACTAGGAAATTCATTTCGGGGCTTGGTGTTATGCCGTCAATTAAATTACCTATTAATATGTATTGTGACAACTCTGTCGCAGTTACATTCGCCAATGAACATTGAGTTATGAAGGGCGCCAGACATTTTCCTAGAAGATATCACTATGTTCGTGAACAAGTCGATATAGGTGAAATCAATTTACTCAAAATTCACACAGATAACAATCTAGCTGATCCATTTACGAAGGCTTTATCTAAGGAAAAGCTTACTCAACATGCTGATGGCATTGGACTTCGTTTAGCTAGTAGTTTCATGTAGATCTGTGGTTAGTATTTGGATAAAGGATATTGTAAACAATAATTATTCAAATGAAATAAAGTATTGTGTTATGTTTACTTCCATTTATAAATATTGTATCCTATATTTGCATATTTAATCCATGAATAACTCAAGTAATTCTAAATAGTCCGTTGTCAATTAATGATATGGGAGTATCATTGAACTAAGACAAATCTGAGTTTTGGTATAATATATTTAAATATATATTGATGCCTTGACATGCCAAATTCACATGATATTTAATAATTGGATAAATTGAATATAGGACAAAATCCCAATTACATGATTATACTTATGGATGTTGTCATTATAGTAAATCATGAATATTTATCCTCAGACTTGAGATACCAGGTAACTACTGTGGATGTAGCTCATTTTCTGTAAGATACTCTAACGCTATCTGTAACTGGTAGTTATAAGGATTATTTTCAGAGGTGATGCGAAGTTCATAGGTTATGCTTGTAGTCAATACAGGATTTGGTTCCTTCAAATTTGTTTTGAAGTTTAATACTGTTTGGCCACTCGTAGGATTAACAAGATGTTTGCATGGCCATGCCCAAGGTCTATCTGGAATGCGTTCAGATGAATTGGTAATCTTGCTTGATCATAAATAACGAGAAACACTAGTTAATTATGGAATGACTTCGATCCATATCCATATTAACATACTATTAGAATCAAAAGGATAAGTATGATGATGAATCATCAAATGTTTTTTTTCCAGGAAAACCATACTCGTGATCGTTCTGGGGACATTAGCGTGTTATGCTAGACTAACCATCGTCATTATTACATTAATGTATATCCGAGTGGGAGTTGTAAGTTTAACGGATAAAAATTAATGAATATGTCCGGACTTGAACACGAGACTTCGGGATTGCACACTTTACGTATGAGTTTCAATTAATTAATAATTATTGTTTAGTGACGAATAATTATTAAATTCACGAAATGAGCACTTAACGGTATCTAATGACCGTTAGACGAAAGATGGAGGACTAGATTTGAAATTGAATTGAAGAATACTATGGATTGGGCTTGTGTGACCCATGTTCGGCCGATCCATGCCCTCTAGGGCTTGTGATTGAGTCTTTTGCTCCAAGCTATGAGAAGAGTATAAATACATGCCTTCATGTATTCATTTTCTCATCCCTTGATTCATTTGTAATCTTATTCTTCTTCTTCTCTCTTCTTGAGCCTAGAAATCGAACTACACCCTTATAGGGTTCCTACTAGATTTCTTAAGCTCAATCTATTCTAGTTTAGTTGATCAACTACACCCTTCTAGGGTTCCTACGCGATCTTCTAAATATTGTTTGGATTACTCGTGAATCAAGAACCTAGCTTTTTTAATTGAAATGCTAATAGTACGTGTGTACAAGAACGAAGTGTTAGCATACTTTTGCTAACGAAGTGGTGATTACCCATTCGACTAACTCTTTAGTCGATCCATCCTAAACCCTAATTAGGGTTTATAGTTTTTATTCTTGATTTCTTGTTCTTGCTAGAAATCACAAAGGTACGCTTCCTTTTATATTCGGTTAATTTAATTACTTGTATTTGATCTATTTCCGCTGCGTACTCTTTGATGTTTATGTGTTTATACTATTGTTATGATTCACATATTCCAACAACTTAGCGGTATATTAATCTATATGGCGTCACAAAAAGTTAACGTAAATATAAGTTAATCACAGACAACATAGTTAGACGTATATTAATTTATATGTCTAACTTTGGTGTTAACGTAAATATAAATTAATCAAAGACAACATACTTAGCGGTATATTAATCTATATGGCGTCACAAAAAGTTAACATGAATATATCTTAATGACAAACAACATAGTTAGACGTATATTAATTTATACGTTTAACTTTTATGTTTTTATTACATCATATTAATATCAACTTATATGCACCATTTGCATCACAATATATAAACAAGCAAACTTTATCATCTTCAACCTATGTGGGACAATAACTTTATACATTGGTTTTCTTTTTGTAGCTATGAGCTCCGTACCAAACTCAAATGCGGCTATATGTGACATGCAATTGGATGTAGCGCAAACTTTATAAAATCTAAAGGGTTTGTGTCTTTACACACCACTTATTAAGTATCCACACACTACTCTTTTTTTTTTTATCAGAATATAGACACTGCTCCTCCCTCATATTAATTCCTAACACTTCACTCTTTCCATATTTTCTCTCTCTAAAACAATTATTTCTCTTAACTAAAAAAACATCTTATTATCATTTTATCATTAAACAAAACAAGAATTAGTCATTTTTATCTCCTCAAATATTTCCGGTGTTTTATGACGTTTGTGGTTGCACCGCCGCTCACGTTAGCGATGGTTAGTTGATTTAAGACGTTTCCGGCAATGAACAATGGCGGAAGAAAGCGGTTGGCGAATCTACAACTTAGATCAGCCTCAGAAATGTAGGAGGAGCATCCACTCGTCGGAAGTGGTGTTCCAAATGTTGTCAAGATTGCCGGAAAAAATGATATACGAAATTAAGTTCTGACGGTTTTCGCCGGCGCGTGACAGTATCTCCGGTGGTTTGGTTAGTGGGGCTTTGGTCGGGGTTGAGTGGCAAAGCTGGTGGTGGTTTTGGTCGGTGCGGCGGCTGTAATAGTTGGTGGTGGTAATTGGTTGTATTGGTAATGGTGGTTTTGAGGAAGGAGATGATAAAAATATGTGTATGGTGTGTGTGAGAGAGGAGGTGGTTTTTTTAAAAAAAATATGTTTGTTTGATATTGAAAACTTAAAAGAAAAGTTGCAGTGTACGTTTGTCAGAAGAATAAAAATAATAGGTGTTGTGGAAATGCCATGACCCTTAAAGTATTTTTATGAGTTCCTTACCAAGCATAACCTTTTAGATTGGGTCATTAGGATATTGTTATTTTACGATATCACAAGTTTATAGTTCCATTCACATAACAGCCTTAACAAAATAAAATATTATAAATCCGAACAAATAAATAGAAAAACAACCTTAACTAATTTGGATGGATCAGTAGAAGTTTTCTGCAGCTTCTTGTCAAGAAAATTGGACAACGATATCTTCGTTCGCTTCTTAACTTCCGTTCTCCACTTTTTCCCTACAAATCACAATATCCAAACATGACACAATTGCTCAAATTACAATAAAGTTCAAAAACCCAAGGCTTACTTATCATTATCAGTGGATGTCCGTTGAATAAATGTAGACGGAATCAATCGTTGTCCACGAACCCTTATTCTTGACTGGTTTGAATTCATTTTTTTAACAATTTTTTTTAATTGATTTTGGGGTTGAATTTGTTAAGAGTCTTTTGGCGGTAAAGTTTTGAAAATTTTCATTGATTTCCACACTTGGGATATTTTGTCTGGGCTTATCAGACTGTGTTTACTAGTGTATTGAGTTGAGCCCATTGGACTAGCCCAATTGTTTATATTGAACTTTTATAAACTTTGTTAAGTGCATGTAAACGAGAAGGCCGAGTTATTGACTAAGATGTACATGACTTAATTAACGTATTCTCATAACTGTTTTTACCTTTTTCTTGTAAAGTTTGTAAGAGGTTTTAAGAAAATTATCCAATTTACAAATTATGAAAAGGGAAATCAACACTCTGGCGACAGCCCGGTAAAAATGTAATAGGTAAATCGTGTAAAACTATCATTAGAGTGACGTGGGGATAAATTTAAGTTAATAATCTTCGCTTTACATTCCATTTACCTCACCGTCGTCGCAAAACATTACTAACAATATAAATCACTTTACGTTGCACATGTCTCACCATTTTCCGTCACAAAAAAAATTCTAACGAATATGAATCGCTTTACCTTCGTAAACCTACCTCAAAATTTGGCGTCACAAAAAAGTTACTAACATATATGAATCGCTTAGCCTGCATATACATACTCACAATTTGGTGTCACAAAAAGTTAACGAAAATATAAATAATGAAAGACATTACTAACAGATGACTCAAATGTGCATAAATCTTTTAAAAATTTGCCTACTTAGCAAATTTTTTTAATTTTGAACACAAATTGCCACCTCTAATGTATGTAAACCAGGTTATTGTAGCTTGTAAGAGTAACTGATAAGGTTTTCTTAATTCATTTTATCAAAGACAAGATCACCATGTTTCTTGTTTGTATGTTAAACTAGATTCATAATAGGAAGGTATGTGAGATGCCGATAATGAATTGCGCTAGATGTGACAAAAATGAAAGTAGTGGTCGTGTATCCTGATTCCTGTAACGTTCTAAATAACATCATCAATAACATATCAGAGTATTAGAATCACACTCTACAATCAATTAAAATACAAGAAAACAACCATGTATTTTTAATTGTTCATGTAAATAGAATGACAAGAAAACAACTACGAAATGCTGTTAACTAATGAGATGTCTCTAATTTTAACATTTACACATATGACGAATGTTGAAAGAAGTGTAACATGTTTCAGAGTGTTAGTTCATAGTTGTAAAAGCTGTTAAGTTAATAATCTTGGCTTTACATTGAATGTATCTCACCGATTGTCACAAAACGTTACTAACAATATAAATCACTTCACAATGCACATGCCTCAACATTTGCCACCACAAAAAGGTTATTACCAAATATGAATCACCATTTGGCGTCACAAGAAAGTTACTAACAAATATAAATCGTTTTATCTGGCATGTACCTACCTCACCATTTGGTGCCACAAAAAGTTAACATAAATATGAGTTAATCAACGACGCACTTTTTGAGACTTGTATTAATTTACAATATACAAGTCAAAGTGAGATACAATATACAGGTAGTATTAAATAATATTCATATCAACTTATATGTACCATTTGAATCACAATATATAAACAAGTAAAGTTTCTTGTCTTCAGCCGATGTGGGACAAAACTTTATACAAGATTGAAACAAGAAGGACGCAACATACAATCAAATAACTTGTATGTTCTCTTTATACAATGGTTTTCTTTTTGTAGCTATGAGCTCCGTACCAAACTCACACGCGGTTGTATGTGACATATACAATTGGATGTAGCGAAAACCTTTATAAAATGCTAAGAAAATTCCTTAACTATATTTTTAATTTGATAAATCAAACATTACCTATAGTCATAAACTCATAATCACATTTTTGAAGTAAATAGAATCGGTTACTCTTTTTCTATAAGGTTATGCTTTGGTAAGAACTCATAAAAATACTTTAAAGGCATTAGCTCTTAGTGTTAAACGCTTACAAGTTACGAGAATATAATTTAGTAACTTTTAGCGTTTAACTTTTGAGATTTTGTTTATTTGTTCTACATTTTATAATTAGTAATAAAACATTTACAAAATATTTTACTTACAAAACAGAATGATACAACTTATAGGATTCAACCTACCATTTCACCTAATACGAGACTCGATTTAGTGTGAGCCATTTCCATGATATCATGACCATTTTCAAAAGCGTGACCCATTGTTGTTATATCATGACATTTTCAAACGCGTGACCCATTGTCGTTATATCATGACCACTTTCAAAAGCGTGACCCATTGTCGTTATATCGTGACCATTTTCAAAAGCGTGACCCATTGTTGTTATATCATGACATTTTCAAACGTGTGACCCATTGTCGTGATATCATGACCACTTTCAAAAGAGTGACCCATTGTCGTTATATCGTGACCATTTTTGTTTGAACGGCGATTATATTAACGAGCCTAGCAAGAAGCTAGAACTCACAAAGAGACAATTACAAAAGAGCTATCATAGGACTTTTAAGCCACCCTAACCAATCAAGATTTCTCCTAACTCTAGCATTACACCAAACGTAAGAGTGATACACAATAAGATCAAATAAGTACGCCTTTGTTGGGACATCTAAACAGAAGATCAACTTATTACAATATCTCCAAATGATCCACCACAAAACGAACATCGTACCTTCCAAGTAGTCTTTCACCTCCTTCCTTAACCTCAAACCATTGAACCAAGTTAACCAGCCTTGGTATGAAGAAATACCGACATTCGGAAGCCCCCACCACCCTAGAAACCTTGAGACAATGGCAGAGGACACCGAACATGAAAAGAAAAGATGATCTGAGGTTTCGACTCCTTGGTGACAAACAGGGCACTCAATAGACAAGACTTCCAACCCTCTCAAAGACATATTAAACCTTGTCGGAAGCTTATTAGAAGCTAAACGCCAAGCCAATATATTAACTTTGATAGGAATTAACTTTAACCATATAGTAGGCGACCCGTCTAGGACACTCAACCCGTCATCTATGATTCTCCTAGCCGAAGATACCGAGAAAACACCTTCTCCATCCAGATTCCATGACCAACTATCTTGATCTTCAGCGAACTCGAAAGTACTTATCTTGTTGGTTAACTCTTCCAATTGCATACCTTCTGCTCCCCCCTTGGCTTCCTTCTAAAACCAGAAAGAATACCATTATGAACTTAGCATGAACATAAACCTCTTTGTTTTCCTCTAGAGCAAACAAGCGCGGATATTTTAGTTTCAAAGATCCGTCCCCCATCTAGTTCTCTAACAAAAAAAAGTGTTGTTGCCATTTCCAACCTTCTTATGCATACACTTAAACAAATCCACGCTTCTTTCTTTAAGCTGAGATATACTACGAATACAATCAATCCATGTAGAATACTTCCCCACAAGAATATCCCGATCCAGGTTACCACAAGGACCATGTATAGCCTTAATAACCGACACCCGCAAAGCTTTAGGATGCGCTTTGAACCTCCAAATCCATTTAAAAAGCAAAGCACGATTCATAGCAAAAAAACTGGACATACCTAAACCTCCAACTTCTTTACTAGCAACAACACTATCCCAACTGAACCATGAAGCCTTCCGAACGCCAAGATCCGCACCTCGAAAAAAACTGCTTCTATACGATTCGAGACGTTTAATCACACCAAGCGGGACCTTGAAAAGTGAAAAATTATACAAAGGAATAGAACTTAATACCGCTTTAGTAAGGGTAAATCTACCACCAATAGAAAGAGTCTTCGCCTTCCATTTAGATAATCTCGCCACCACTTTATCAGTTATCAAATCCCAGGAATGGATGCGGGTCATTTTATTGCCCACCGTTATCCCGAGAAATTTGAAAGGAGTTTTTGAAGCTTCACATCCAAGCAAATTTGCGCTTCTAGAAACCTCGGCATGCTTCACACCTCCGACTCCCATAATACTACATTTTTGAATGTTAATCCGAAGACCTGATGCAAGGTAGAAACAATGCAGAATACATACAAGATGGCGAAAATTCTCTTCTTTCCATTCCCCAATAAAAACCGCATCGTCAGCATAAAAGAGATGGGATATATGTACCAACTCATAAGAGCCTACTTGGATTCCTTTAAAGAACCCTCCTTCCATAGCACGAATGAAAGAGATATGTAAAGATTCCATTACCAGCAAAAAGGGAGAGCGGATCTCCTTGTCGTAAACCTTGCTGAAGATAAAATTCCTGAGTTGGACTCCCATTAACTAGAATCGAAGCGGTAGATGAAACAACACAACCTTTTATCCAACCCCTCCAAGTATCACCAAAACCAAAACGAGATAAGATCATGTCAAGGAAGTCCCAACGCACCGAATCATATGCTTTTTCGAAGTCGACTTTAAAAATCATAGCCTTCATCTTTTTCTGATATCACCAATCTATCACCTCACTAAGAATCATGGGGCCATCAAGAATTTGACGACCTCGAATAAAAGCAGATTGCTCTTTACTAACCAAGCTACCAATAACCAAACTCAATCTATTCGCAAGAATCTTTCCCACTATCTTATATTGACATCCTATAAGACTGATGGGACGAAAGTCCTCCACGAATTTAGCATCATTAACTTTAGGAATCAAAGCTATAAAGGACGGGTTACAACCTTTAGGAAAAAAACCTGATCGAAAAAAACATTTCACTGCCCGACAAACATCACCACCAATCACTTCCCAAAACTTCCTAATGAACTCAAAAGTGAATCCATCAGGTCCCGGGGATTTATCTGTACCACAATCCCACACTGCTCTTTTAATTTCCATATCATTGACCTCTTCTTCTAACATATCGTGTTGATGATGGTTAAGAGATACTGGAAACATCTCATCATTAAGAAAACGAATCTGAGGACTTGGACAACTAGAGAATCGATTGGCAAAGTGCTGGAAAAATTCTTGCTTGACCTTAGGCGGATCCATAACCCACTCTCCATTGACCAAAACTCCTCTAATAGCCAATTGATGTCTTTTTTTGTTAATAATGCCATGAAAATACTTGGAATTTTCGTCGCCTTCTATAGCCCATTTCACCTTAGCCTTTTGAACCAAGTCTTTTTCCCTTAAAGTTTCCATGTCCCGCAATTCCTTCCAAAGATCCCTTCTAGAGTTCAACAAATCTTCTTGACCACCCTTCTGATCAATTTGTTTATCGATAGAGTGCAAGTTCTCATGAATTTCTTTCCTCTTGTCATTAGCTTTAACTATATACTGATGTACCCAAATCTTAATCTTCTTTTTCAACATTTGGAATTTCTTCTTCAAGTAAGACATCTCATTAAGGTCTACAACCACATCATTTTGCCAAGACTCCATCACCAACTGCTCAAAACCATCAATAGCAAACCACGAATGAAATGTCTTAAAAGGAATTGGCCCGTAGTCAACATAGCATTCTCTAAGGATAATCGGTCTATGATTAGATAGGTGCCTCGCTAGAATAAGGCCCGATAAGGCTGGAAATTGACATAAAAGGCCATTCGACACAAGAAATCTATCCAACTTACTCATCTTCGAAGCATCTCTAACAGCCCACATAAAAGAGAAACCACCAAGCGGAATATCTATCAAATTCGACAACTCAATAAAGGAGTTAAACAACGTTGCCCCTTGCTTATTAAAAACGGAACCATGTCTTTCTGAAGGAAAACGAACCTCATTGAAATCTCCCATAAGAATCACCTCTCCTTGCCATCTGTTTAAAACCCCAATGCAAATAATTCCAAAGCATTATTTTTTTTGATAAATCTTGAAGAGCATAAACACCAATCATTAAAAGATTAGAACCCGTCGGTTTCCATACTCCCTCAACTAAAATAAAATAATCTGAAACGGAATCATTTATTTTAGAAAAATATGATCGGTCCCAAACACATAATGTTAGAGTTTGTGGATAAATATTAATAAGTATATGTCTAGTATTGAACCCGAGACCACGGGATTGCACACTTTACGTATGAGAATTAAAGTTTAATAATTTAATATAAAAAGTTATATTTAATTATTAATTACACAAAACAAATAAAGAACGTTAGTAATTAACGAAAATTGACTAATGTTTAAAGATAAGGACCATGAATAAAAAATAGAGAACAAGAAGGATCTAGAACCCAAGCCCTAACTTGTTCCCTAAGTTTTGTATCCTATAAAAGCAAAGTCAATGTTTATTTTTTGTATCTCTTGTACACACATTAAAATAAAGCTTGGTTTTCTTTCTTTGTACCTCTCGACATATTCACAGGAAATTTATATACATGCATGAGCATATCATGCATGTGCATGAGAAAAATAATAGTTTTCTTGTCCTTTGTTTTCTGTAACGACAACAACAATAACATAAAGGGTTTTGATGTTTTGTTTACTTTAATCGAATAAGTTTTGTTTTTCTTAAAACAAAATTGTTTTGTGTATTTTTTAACTAGCATTAACTTTAATTCGTTATAAGTACGTATGTACAAGAACGTGGTGTAAACACAATATTGTTTACATCTTGGATCGATTAACAAAACGGTAAGGGGTTAATCAATAGATCCCTAATTCTTATAAACCCTAATTAGGGTTCATCCAATTGTTCAAGAATTCAAGATTGCATACGGTACGTTCCTATTTATGTTTTTGTTAATAATTATATGTTATACTTGATCCATAGCTTCTGCATACATGTGTACTTTGTTTTATATGATTGTCATGATATTTAAATTCTAACAGTGGTATCAGAGCCAGGTTTAACATGTAATTGATTACTAAAACATAATAAAAATCATATCTTTAATTGTTTTAGATACATGTTTTGGATCTAGGGTTTTTTCTTAATTTTTTTTTTAAATTTTCGAAACCTTAACCCTAATTTTGGGGGGGTCGATTTTTCCATGAACCCTAATTAGGGTTTGTGGTTTAAATTAATTAAATTGTAATTAATTAGAAACCCTAGGTCATTAACTAGTTAATTGAACATACTTGTGACCTAATTGGTAATTGTTATGCTTTGATCTGTGACGAAACATGCATGTTAGTCATGGATTGTTAATTGTTTTGTATTTTATGTCACATGTTTAGATAGATCTAAATTGGGGAAGACCCCATAATTATTAAAATCAATTATGTGCTATGTGGTATGTGATTACCTTTGGCCTACGCAATTGACTTGTCAATGTATGTGGCTCACTTCCATTAAGAGGTGAAGGCCCTAGTTAATTATATGCATATAAAAACCTAGAATTGATTTTGTTAGGATCTCTTCTAAAAAGATTGCATGTGGCTAATTGTTTCACCTTCATAATTGTTATGATTTATTAGTTGTTTTGATTTGTCTTTGATTACTTGTTTTATTGCTTTATTTTGTTGGACATGATTGTAAGCAATAAAAGGGTAATTTTTATAAAGAAAATAATATGGACTAATAACGGTGAAACATTAAGTGATAAAGATTGAATCTTGCGGTGTCTTATGTGCCAACAACGGTTCGCTTCGCACGGTAATTCGCTCCAAGGCGAGACTAGCAAGATTCATACTTTATTACATGTTTTGAGATTGAATCCATAAACTTTTGCTTGATTGATGTTTTGTACAACATGTTTTTAAAAGTAACTCCTTTAAGACAAAATTCATAAGTCGTGGTAAGAAGGCTTAGAAAGAGCCTAAGAGTCTGCCTTGGTTATCACACTTACGAATACGTCTTAAACGATTTTCTTTTAAAATCATTCTTGTAGAAAGTCATCTCAGGGTTTTTTAAACCTCAAGTAAAACTTTGTGTATTAATCTCAAGAATTGGTAATTAAAAGTTTTTTTTTTTTTTTTTGAAAACTTATGCTATAAAGATGAGTGCATGCATTTTTATACATATTTTGATTGACACATCAAAATTGAATACCCTTAAAATTTAAGTTACATGCCATCTATCTATAAGAAACACTTGAAGTTATTATTTAGTAAACGTGAGACGCAGGCTAAATTTTAATGACAAGGTAAATTTCCGAGTGTGCGTGAGACCACACATGGAGAATTTGCAGTTTCTAAGTTAGACGACTTAATTAAGTTGATGCGTGAGACCTAGAGCTTAAGGCATGAGATGGGATGAAACATGCTTACATGACAAATTGATGAATCAATTTAATGTAAATCCCATAATGATCTAGGAATTGGAAAATTGTTTGCCAATTATTGTTCGACAGATTACCATCTTTTATACTTTCACCACTAGCAGATCAACTGATGTGGTGGAATCTATGTAAAGTTGGATCCTAGATTTTCAAGAAAATATGTTGGTTATATGAATATATCCTTGGGTATTATGTTTTCTTGAAAATTAATTATTGAAAATACTAAAATTGAATTTTGTAAATTCTTTTAAATGTATTAATGCAACATTAAAAACCGTAAACGTAAGTTATTCTTTTATCAAGTAATTGATCTACACCCGTATGGGTTTTTGGTTAGAGTCAATTTTACTAAAAGAACAAACCTAGGGTGTGTTTATTTTTACTTATTGTCCTTTTTGGAAATGAATCCTGATTGAAAAAGTTTTTTTTGTTTGTTTCTAATTAACTTATTACAAATGTATATCCTAGTTGCATATGGGGGAAAAATGGGCGCCCTTTCATTCAGGAAATTCAATATATTTTGTCTTTTCTACTTTACCTCTTTCTTACTTTACTCTTTCCATCTTTCATATAAATTATCACACTATCTCCTTCACTTTTTGCTCTTCCATCCATTCTTGCTTTGCCCATAAGGTATTTCGATGCTATTTCTTTTAATTTAAAATTCGAATATGTTTCCTTAAATTCACGATTGTGCTGTCAAAACCCACATATAAGATGACATTTGTTAGTCTTGTTAAAATATTAATAACATTGCATTTATGTCCTACCTATGGTGATTGGTGATTGTTTTTTAAATGCCAAGATGATTTAAACCAAGGGTCTTTATCCTTAGATAATTGTTGAAACTGACTTTGTAATTTTTGGGTTATAGCAGAGCGCATGTAGTTTAATTTGATATGCATGTGGTCTCATGTCATATTAGATTCTTGTTATTAAATTATAGTTCAAGTACCTCATGGCTTCTGCTATATCACTATGGACGGTATTTGGATTCTTACGCGACATACACTAATTAAAGAAATGATGGTAACCTCATTGGACAGTTAAACCAAACCATCTTACCATCACCTTTTTTTTGTTTAAATATGTACTTCTAGCTCCCACCATATCCTAGCAACCAACTTCATTCCATTCCATTTTATTTCATTTTTTAAGTACACCATGGCAAGGAAAGGAAGTGGTTCATGGTTTACAGCGGTTAAGCGAGCTTTTAGTCCAAATAAGTCCACCAAAACACAAGGTGAAAGTGTTTTTGAATTTGAAAATGAGGTTAACATTGATGATAAATAATGGCTCATTTAGTTATGGAAGACAGTCCAGAAGATAACTGTCAACAAAAGAAACCTAAAAGTAGAGTCGGGTGGAAAAGTATGAGCGTAGTCAAAACATTTATGGAGGCTTGCATTCAGGCAATTGCTCTTGATGGTCGCGAAGGTGTTAGTTTAAAAGTACTCTCATGGAAAAAAGTGGCGAAAGCCCTTAAAGATAACCATAACTTTGAAGCTGACGTGAAGCAAATGCGAAACCATTTTGATTATATGAAGACCAAATATGGAGCGTGGTTGTCTCTAAAAAACAGAACTGGTAACATTTATGACGAGTCGACCAACACGTTTAACTTAACCGATGAGGAATGGGACTTAGAAATTCTGGTTAGTTATTTACTTTTTAATGTTTTTGCTAGCTTTAATTTCTTCATCTAGGTATTGATTATCATGTTCTTTTATACAGAAAAATAAGAATGTCAAACCCTTAAGAAGCACAAGCTTACATTTTCTGAAACTTTGTGCACAACTTTTTGATGGTACTATGGCTACGGGCATTAAAAGTGGTGGAACAAGGTCAAATATTCGAGTTGTTGAACCAGTTGATGAACCACAAGTGGTTGAAGATGATTATGATACTGAGGTCCCAAATACCAATACTTCAAAAGCTACTTCCAAAGCTCCTTCAAAAGTTCCTTGTGCACCTAAAAACAAAAGAAAGCATAGAGATTCAATGGATAGAGCTGAAGAAGAAATCTTGAGTGTTCTAAAAGTTATAGCTGAAAAGATTCTTGAACCACAGCCACCTCCAAAACCCGAAACACCCACTCTTGAAGATTGCCAAAGTAAGTTGAAAGTTCTTGGATGGCTTGAAGATGACCCTTTATATGATGTTGCAGTTGCTATCTTTTGCGAGCCAAACGATCGCTATAGAGAAGGTTGGATGCAGCTAAAACCAGAGAGGTGTGCTAGTTGGGTAAAAATGATTGGACGTAGCAAAGGGTTCATGTAGCCATTTCATCTTTTCGTTCATAAGTGGTATCTTTTTTGTGGAGAACATGACTCTGATCTGATCTTTTTGGTTTAGTTTGGAACCAGTAGCAATGGTTTCAAGTACTTAGAACATGTTTTATTTTGTATGTAATCTTAACCCAATGATGTGATGCTTTTGGAACTTTTGATAAGTAATTTGAACATGTTCTTTTATGTAAAAGAATCACTTGTACCACTGATGTCATATAATGGGTAAAAAGTTGGTTCATTCAGGACAAAAAAAGAAACATTATTTGATTGAACATCTTATTACAAAGAACCTCCACTTGTCTATACAGGACCTATATCTACAAAGGAAAAAAAAAAAAAAAAAAAAAAAAAAAGAAACACCACCCTAGTCTTCTTTCCATAAGGAGAAGTATGAGACTTAATCCTATTCCTTTTCATGATTGAGAAATGTATAGTAGGAAAATTAGAATTTTCTAAATTCTAAATACATAACTCATAGCAAACTTTAATAGTTATGATTATTTGCACTTTATGAGTTATTTAATTAGAATCTAGACTTGTTACTGCAAAATGGTAAAAGACAATAAGATTATTTATCTAGTTGTTTTAATTTGACCATTGAAAGATACTACATACAATTGTTGGAATGATAGATCTCTTTAGGAAGAAATTGCTTGCCCAATTTTCAAGTTAAAAGTTTACAATGTGATGAATCACAGTTACGTAGTAGAATACATTCTTTTAGAACCTATATATAATTGTTGGAATGGGTTTTCTTAAAAGATGTAGGAAAGTAAATAGTACACTATTTCCTTTCACTTGATTAATGAAACATTTACAATGTTGCCAAATTCAGTGGGAGTATTATGTGTATATTACTGAATAAGGAATTATAGTAATAATCTCTAATTCAGTGGGAGTCACAAGGATTGTTATCTTGGTGGTACTCTACTTTATCTTTGAATATATCTCAAGACAATTACTTTCCAAATATAGATACTAATATTTTTAAGGATAGTCATGTACGTTTCCTTGATTGATTGAGTAAACTCTATATCTACTAAGTTATGTTAATGACACAAATCATATTGTTCACATTAACAAACGCGTGCATGTTGTTTATGTGGTACATGATGTTGTTCCATGCACAAGTGGGAGAAATCTACATTGTGTGCAAGGTACAACACATAAGAATATGATTTAATGGATTCTCTTAACTGCAAAGTAAGAGACTATAGTTCTAATATGATTAATATACATCTAATCTAAGAAACACTTGGTGTTGAAATTTAGTAAACGTGAGACGCAGGCTAAATATTAACAACAAGGTGAATTTCCATGTATGCGTGAGACCAACATGGATAATTTACTGTTTCTAAATTAGACATCTATTAGAACATGTGTCAATAACAATACTATTTCAACTTTAATATTTATGTATTATTGGAATGACATAAATGCATGAAGTAATATAATACTACTTCAATAATTATGTATTCTTAGAATGACATAAATAAATGAAGTAGTGTATTAACTTGAAAATATTATTGAAACCAAATGATGGTGTTCATGATTACTTTAATTATACATGTTTATACTTTATTGTATAGTTATAAACATGAAGTCTTTTAAGTATTACAAGACTTATAATAAAGTAAGACAGTAGCTTGTTATGGTCTTTTAATTAAGACATATACAAGAAGTCATTGAGTTGATCAATGATTTATAACGTATAATGGGATTATAACACGTTCATGTTTTAATAAGACATGAACATGAAGTGACTTGGTCAAAAGTAATTGTGTTATATAAAGCATGCAATTGGTTTGGAAATACTATTATACCATTAAGTTGACTTAGTTGGTAAATAGGTATACCAAAAGGATTATGGTTTTCTTATAAATTGTTAGATTGCCTTACAATATTTACTCTAATGAAATACCACATTTTTATGGTATGTTCAGTTAGGGAAATCAAACTCTTGTTAGATTGTTTGATTGAAGATAACTATGACTTCTTTTCTTCCTAAAGTTTTCAAGGTTAGAAAATTGAGTATGGATAGTATATACTCGATTATACTCCTAGAAGATTAATAAGACACTATTGAATTATGAAATGTGATGAATCACATTAAGTCTTAAATTGAAGTCATGAATTTGTTAAACTACTTATGTGTAGGTCATTAACAAAAGAATGTCAGGAACTGTCAATATGTATTTGAAATATCCCTATAAGAGAAAATTGGATTGTTGCTCTAATTGCCAAGTATTTATAGATAGTCTATATATTACTAAAGGCAAGTGGGAGGTTTTATCTTAAAAGATAAAATTACAAGATACATAATCTTCTAAAACCACACTAGTTAAAATCATGATGAGGCTTAACATGTAAATGATAAACCTCAAGATGATGGAATTATCATTCATATATCCACTTGGATATCTCATATATTTAATGAATATACTGACGATTATATGATGTAGTATTACCAAAATAATGAATTGGGTAAATTACTCATAATATGAATGTAATAGATGCTGTTCATAAAGATATTCAAATTTTGAAAATTTGGTTTATCTTAATTCTTAATGGTTAAAGAATGAAGATGAGTTTATTCAAAGATTATGTAACCTTAGTGGTTTAAATCTTTGTTTGGAAATCATATGAACAAAATTGTACACATATCTTAATGCATGTCTTATGACAAGATTATTAATCATATTTAAGCAATTAACTATGATTGAATATTCTTTCCTAAACACATTAAAGATACAAAGATGGTAATTGTCATATTTATATGAATATGAAATTTGATAATGAATATCAAAACTCTTTCTTGAATGATTACTTGAGCGAGGACGATAAGTAATCAAAAGGAGTTTATGAATTCAAGAAAATCTTTGGAAGTGTACAAAGTGCAATAATCCATGAATGGATAAATGCATGTATCTAGGAGATTATTCTTATATTAAATTATTAAATCTATGTTTAGATTTATAATTAAAATAAGATAATTTCTAAGTATTCCTGAAAGCTAGTGGGAGTATTATGTTTGATTTATTAAATCATATATGTTGTATAACATATAAGAAGTTACATTTCATATAATATAAGTAAAATGTTAAGACTTAGTTTGGAATGAAATTGTATTTGAAAGATTTAGAAAATAAAACATACAACCTTGGAATTAAAGTTTATTATTTAATAAATATGCGCAGTAAATAAATTCTAATAGAATATGATATATCATTTAGTAAATGGATATACATATTTGTAAAGATAGAACATGAATAAAATCTAAGTATGACTGAAGGATTTTTCATGTGTATCATATTATTGTTGTATCATGAACATAATGATTTAACAATATTTGATATCTTGTGTAAAAGATATTCTAATGAAATATGTTTGAACTTAGAATAATGATCCTCAAACCTGGAATAGCTCCTAAACATTACACAATGGATATTAAGTTTACGGACATTTTAAAGAGCATATTGTTTTTGTATACAATGATGCTGGTTTAAATTGAGACGACACTCAATAACCATGAGAACTAGTTGTGCTCAACTAAGAGCATAGTTGCATTATATATATTAAAGAATTAGAATACTTAAAATTTAAAAGGTTTGAAAGTTTGATTGTCATAAGATGGTGATTGAGGATGTCACACCATTTATGAAAAATTATGTGTAACTATATCAAGATAATTGGATATACACATACAAGAATTTTGCTAATTAAATTCTTGAAATAAGTATTCTCAAAATTCGGATAGATCAAAGTTAGTTGAAATAAATGCTTTGTCAACAAGTATGATAGTCATTACTTGAGGCATAATTGTCAACAAGTCATTACTTGAGACAAAATTCATTAAATAGAATTATCATGCATTGATCTATTTAGTATTTGGATAAAGAACATTGAGCAATTGTTATTTATAATGAATTAAAGTACTTAGTACGTTTGTTTTCATTAATAATAAATTGTGTCATATATTTGCATGTTTAAATTCGTGAATAACTTATGTTATTCTAAATTGTCCATTTTCAATTAATGATATGGGAATATCATTAAACTAAGACAAATCTGAGTATTGGTTTGAATATACTTGAAAGTATATTGATGCGTTGACATACCAATTTCACATGATATTCAATGAATTGAATATAAGACTTATCCCAAATACATGATTTTACTTTATGGATCTTGTCAGTGAGTAAATCATGAATTTGTTATCCTCATACTTGAGATACCAGATAAGTGTCATGGATGTAGTGCATTTCTGTGAAGCAATCTACCGCTCACCGTAACAGGGAGTTATAAGGGTTGTCTTCAGAAGTGTTGCAAAGTCCATGGGTTATTCTTGTAGTCAAGAAAGAATTTGTTCCTTCAAATTTGTTTTGAAGTTTAATACTGCTGGGCCCCTCGTAGGGTTGACAAGATGTTTGCGTGCGCACGCCCAAAGTCTATCTGGAATACGTTCAGATGTTTTGGTAATCTTGCTCAATCATAAACAACGAGAAACATAATTGTTAATTAAAGAATGACTAAGATCCATATCTTTATTAACGTGGTATTAGAAACAAAAGGATAATAATAATAATGATGAATCATTAAAGGTTTTTCCAGGAGACCTTCCTCGAGTTGATCTAGGGGCATTGGCGTGTTGCTATACGCTTGTCATTATACTATTAATAGATATCCAAGTGGGAGCTGTTAGAGTTTGTGGATAAATATTAATAAGTATATGTCTAGTATCGAACCCGAGACCACGAGATTGCACACTTTACGTATGAGAATTAAAGTTTAATAATTTAATATAAAAAGTTATATTTAATTATTAATTACACAAAACAAATAAAGAACGTTAGTAATTAATGAATATTGACTAATGTTTAAAGATAAGGACCATGGATAAAAAATAGAGAACAAGAAGGATCTAGAACCCAAGCCCTAACTTGTTCCCTAAGTTTTGTATCCTATAAAAGCAAAGTCAAGGGTTTATTTTTTGTATCTCTTGTACACACATTAAAATAAAGCTTGGTTTTCTTTCTTTGTACCTCTCGACATATTCACAGGAAATTTATATACATGCATGTGCATGAGAAAAATAATAGTTTTCTTGTCCTTTGTTTTCTGTAACGACAACAACAATAACATAAAGGGTTTTGATGTTTTGTTTACTTTAATCGAATAAGTTTTGTTTTTCTTAAAACAAAATTGTTTCGTGTATTATTTAACTAGCATTAACTTTAATTCGTTATAAGTACGTGTGTGCAAGAACGTGGTGTAAACACAATATTGTTTACATCTTGGATCGATTAACAAAACGGTAAGGGGTTAATCAATAGATCCCTAATTCTTATAAACCCTAATTAGGGTTCATCCAATTGTTCAAGAATTCAAGATTGCATACGGTACGTTCCTATTTATGTTTTTGTTAATAATTATATGTTATACTTGATCCATAGCTTCCGCATACATGTGTACTTTGTTTTATATGATTGTCATGATATTTAAATTCTAACACATAACACCCCACCTGAGTTACCAACGGAAGGACTATAACTGAATTCAAAATCCATGTTACCCCAAACTGAGCGAACAATCATAGCATCCATCTCCTCCATTTTTGTTTCCTGTAACGAAAGAAAACTAATATTATTTTTACAACATATCTCCTTTCCTTGAAAATAACTTCTCAATATCATTAACGCACCCATCCATAGAGAATCCCATAGCTTGCCCAATCTCCACAAACTCATTCATTTGTTCAAGTAAAGATGAAGCAATCCTTGGACATTTCCCCCTTGGTAACGATGAATCCTTATCACTACCACCACTGCCTTTGACTGAACTCATGTTACACTCTGATTGTTGTTCCTTCTCCACATGTCTACTTTCTTGTATCGGTTTAGAAAATGTCTCCTGTATTGGAACATTACAATTCGCCTGATCATCCTCTTTTCCACTTCCTATGTTTTCTTCCACTACAATTTTTGAGAAACCAGGAGGTTTAGATAGGTCATCGCTCACCAAAGGCTCACCTTCTTTATTTATATCCTCTTTGTTCAACAAATTGTAGATACCAAAAGGATCATCCGACTTCTCCTCATCAACAACGCCATTATTATTAGCCATATCACTCTTACCATCACTTCCACTACTAACCTTTCCTTTCACCCCTGAGCAAATGTCTGTAAATGGTATCGACTTTTCACTTTCTTCATCGCCACTACCCGAACTTGTTTCAATCTCCTCCTCCAAGAAATCTGGATTCCACCCTATAATTTCACGAGCTCTGATCACCGACACCTTACCTTTGATGATTATTTTGAAGGATTCCATTATAAAGTCTTCTGTTTTTGTCACCACACATAGCCTTTTACGCCATAAATTATTATTATCATCAGGATCTTCTATAAATAACAACTCACCCCACCTTATTTATTTGCTTAAAATGAGCACATTATATTCCAACTTCTTTAACGAATTAAGTCACTTAATTAACTATCACCTCAAGCCATGGAGTGACATAACCGCCCCAATCCAACTAAGCTACACATGACGGCAGGACGTATATAGTAAAAGTTGTGGATGGTAATGTGCTTGTGTGTAATGCACTAAGACAACATCAGCATTTTTCTTGTTTGTATGTAAAGATAGATTCATAATAGACTGGAATGTGGGGTGCGAATAACAAATTGTGCTAAATGTAACAAAAATGTGAGTAGTGATATGTTTATGCACATACGCTCTAAATAACAAACACTGGTGACTAGAACAAACAAATATGATGAATGACATCATCAAACATATCAAAGTAAAGATCAAATGAATAAGAGCAGTAGAATCGCATTCTACAAACAATTAAAATACGAAAAACCAACCATATATTTTTATTGCTCATATAAACACAATCACAAGAAGACGACTACGAAATTTTGTTTAACTAATGAGATGTAGTAAGACTCTGATTTGAACATTTACACATATTATTTTAGCAGGGTGAAAAATCCTTTTTACCAAAAAAAAAAAAAAAGAAAAAAAAAACACATATGACATGTTTCAGTCTAAGTTCATAGTTGTAAAAATGGTTAAGGGAAATTTATACTTCAAATCTACGAATTATGAAGAGGTAAATCGACACTCTAGCGACCTCCTCGGTAAATATGTAAGAAGTAATTCGCGTCAAACTAGCATTAAAGTGACGGGGGTATAAAATTTTAGTTCATTATCTTCACTTTACATCGCATGTACACCTCACTGTTCGTCACACTTTACGCTCCATGTACCCACTATTTTCTACTAACAATTATGAATCGCTTTACACTACATGTAACTCACCATTTTCCTTTAGAAAACGATGTACCTAATGTACCTTACGATTTGCCGTCACAAAAAGTTAACAACAATATGAATTAATCAAAGATGGCATATTAAGAGGCATAATTAACTTTCATACCCCTCAAGATAGCATGTTAGATTACATCATACATCAACTTATATGCACCATTTGCATCAACCTATGTGGGATAAAAACTTCATACAAGAATAAAACATGTTGCTCAAGAAACACATGTAACCAGATAATTTTTATGTTCTCTTCATACATTGTTTTTCTTTTTGTATCTATGAGCTCGTACTAAACTCAAATACGGCTGTATGCCTCTATCACTCATACAATTGGATGTAGCGCAACCTTTATAAAATGCTAAGAAAATTCCTTAACTATATTTTTAATTTGATAAACCAAACACTACCCATAGTCACATTTTTGAAGTAAAATACATCGGTTACTCTAGCTCTTTAAGATTGTATATTTGTTCTACATTTAATAATTAGAGATACAACTTGTAGTAAACTCTTTCACCTGCAAAACAAACTGATACAACTTACAGGATCTGATTTGTGGCGATTAATGACAGTTGGATGTTTGAACTAATGCTAATCGCGTCCACCCATTGTGGCACACCACACTTCAATGGAACCAACTGCTTCGTTGTCAATACCATCCATATCACTGTCCGAATCATGAAAACTCATATGCTTAAATTGAACACGTTATATTCCAACCTCTTTAACTACTTAAGTCACCTAAGTATCACCTCAAGACATGGAGTGACACAACCGCAAGCTACACATGACGGCAGGACGTATATAGTAAGAGCTGTGGATGGTAATGTGCTTTGTGTGTAATGCTATATCAAGTTCGAAAAGTTTATGGGAGACTAATGAAATGGAGTAACGGTCATTGTGGTGAATAATGTGAATGTAGGGTATAACACAACTGAATACCGTGTCCGTTAATTCAGTTTGATATACGAGGATGTTTGATATCATTGTCCATAATTTTTATACATTAAAGAAAAAGCACACTAAGTTTTGGGGTTTGGGCTTAGTGGGATATAAATGAGTTAAGATATAAGATCATTTGAAGAACAAACTTTTTTTACATACCAAGTGACTAATCTCCACCCTCTATCTTCCCTCCATCTTTATTTGATCTAATGGATGAGATTAATCCCAACAATTTAAAAAACCCACTTTCATCCATTTTTTTTCAAATATTAATATCTTTCAAACCGTTAATCGTTAAGCGAAAAAAAATATACCGTTACGCCGGGCATTTAATTATCTTTCTATAAATAGGCACTTTGACATATTTTCGACATTTTTTTTTTCGCTTTTTTCACGTTTTTTTTTCGTGGCCGAAAAAATCATATATGATATTAAATATCATATCATATATGATATTACATATCATATATGATATGTAATATTATATGTAATATCATATATGATATGATATGTAATATCATATATGATATTTTTTCGGCCACGAAAAAAGAAACGTGAAAAAAACGTTTTTTTTTTTTTTCGAAAGTATATCAAAGTGCCCGTCTATAGAAAGATAATTAAATGCCCGTCGCGATGATGTAATTATTTTTGCTTAACGATTAACGGTTTAAGAGATATTTAAATTATAAAAAATGGATGAAATATTAAAATGCTTTTAATCTCAACCATTGATTTCCTTTTTAGATGGATGGTGAGGATGAGTCCTTTGGTATGTGAGGAAAGTTTGGTTTGTAGAATAACTCGACTAATGAGTTAATAAAGATTTAAGTGTATAAAAATTGAAATAAGTAGATTAATTGAAAAGAACGTGACAATGGCTAATCCCACATAGATTGAAAAAGAGAATTGTTGCTACCTAATATAGGATGGTGTACATGAGTTATTTGTGTTCGGTTGAGTATAATGTTTCACACTGAGTGCATGCATAGATTAGATATACTTTAGTTTGTTAATATCTAATTTCTGCGTGTAACTCAGTTGGTAACTTTATACGAAATTCTAACTTTTTTATACTATATACACAGTTTGTAGATGCGTTTAAGGGTGTTTAACGAGCTTAGATATATACGTTAGTTTGTTAATATCTAAGCTATGTTTGTACCATGGACGGACCCACATGTATGCCGAGTGTGGCACGGGCTACACCCGATTTTAGATCACAAAGTGCAAAAGGATTTCAAAACTGCCGTTTTTGTGGTATGTGTCACCCCCAAATTTTTTTACTACTTTCGTTTTTTACAATATAACTTTAGTTAACCAAACATTTCTTTTGTGCAACACCCTCTTCAAAATCCTGGTTATGGTGCATATTAAGGTGAATCAGTGAGTTGGTGTTTGATATGCTATCTTGGTGATTAGCAGCTTATAGCTCTGCTATGTGGAGCTGATATTGTCGTTTGTCAGACATCTTGTAATGTCTGATATATGATAGTATAGACAAGTTGTATGTTGTTCTGTTTTCTAGGTATGTCCTAGAAACAGATTATTGTTATTAGCATTGTACAAATTTGGAGTATATAAATATAAGTTCACCTTTTGCACAAAAAATGATGATGATAATAATAATAATAATAATAATAATAATAATAATAATAATAATAATAATAATAAAATCCTGGGTTCGTCCCTGGTTTGTACCTCGGTTGGTTATAATAAATTCTAACTTTTTTTTTTATACTATATACACAGTTTGTAGATGCGTTTAAAGGTGTTTAACGAGCTAGACAAGATGTTTTTGTTTATAAATAACAAGCCCATACAACATGTGTGAGCAACTTTAATTTATATGCACTACCAGCTTTTGTATATTATTAAATATATAAAAATTTGATTAGGCGTTTATACATAAGATGTACACAATCTTGTTGAGTTATTGATATCTGACGACGGGACATGACGGTTGAACGGGGTATAAGAGATGGAGACGGTTATGTGCTTACGCGTAATGCTATTGAGTTTGTAAAGTTTACAGGAGGCTAATGTGTCAATCATGTGTTAATTACTTGAGCTGATATACGAGGTTGTTTGATATCATTATCCATAATTTTAATACAATTGAAAATAAGAAAACTATGTTTTGGGGTTAATTGAGGTATAAGGTATTAAGGTATATGTAGATTGAAATGAACCTTTGGTTAGGCATTTGACTTTTATTAGTCAGTTGACTTAAGGCGGTTGACTTTTATTATTGACTTAAGGCGTTTGACTATAGAAATGGGAGATATGGATTGAGGACATCCGAAAAATAGTTAAGTAAAACTTAAAAGAGGGTGTTTGGGTGTTAATTATCTATTTGTTTAATATTAAAACAAATTTACAAATAAGTGTCTCGACTAGCAAGAAAGTGTGTTTCGTTTTGTAAAAGAATGCAATCACACGCAAGCAATTGTTTGTTATGTAGAAGATTTTGTTGAAGTTTATTTATGAGATCTTTTAGGTTAAACTAGTTATAAGTCCCGTGTAGGCACGGGGTTTAAGCATTAATCAAATCTAGTATAAAATTTTAGTTTAATATAAGGACTTATAATAATTTGATGGCATTTAATTTTTCAACCCGTAAGTGTTGTAAAAATAATAATTTTCAAATATATTATGAGTCGTGGACTATAACAAGCTCATCAAAAGTACAAAGATCATGTAGGCTGCACATCCATTATTCCTTAACCATGTATGCAAACTCATCAACCTTCGATAGGTTGTTATCTCATGCATTTTTCTTCTCGTCGTTGCATTTAGCCTTCTTTGCATACTTACTCTTCTATTATCTGTAGTATAATTGGACCATCTTCACATATCATCTTACATGACTAACACACTCAAACGACAAACATAACACATATAAAAGCATAAACCTGAGCAAGAACAATGGGTCCTCAATGAGCACCAAACATGATCATTAGTTTAACCACATTTACTAATCTGATATAATACTTGATATGCCATTCTAAAAAATGACTCCAATTTAGAAACAAAGTGAAGAATCAATCAAAAAGTGTTCAAATTACAAAAAGCATAACTTACAACAGAGAACCACATAGAAAAAAAACCTTATACGACACTAATTCGAAAATCGCAGGACAGTTCAATCTCAAAAATATTAAGTTCTCTTCTAAATATGGCAATAGATGATTTTACTTAATAATCACCCAAATTAACTAAAATTTTAGAAGAAAAAGATTACTAATCTCAATGGGTTATTTTAAAATGTACCCTTTTAAAATATCTCATTTAGTGGTGGGAGGCATGTAGTTGACGCAGAGTTAACTGCTTTTAAACAATTTATATGGATCGCCGGATCGGTCGGTGTGAGGTTGCCGGTTGGCCGGTTTCCCAATAGTTGCTAGCAATGTACAAAGACTAGATCATCATGTTTCTTGTTTATATGTAAACTTGTAAAGATAGATTCATAGCAGAAAGGAATGTGGGGTGCCAATATTGAATTGATGAGACAAAAATGTGAGTAGTGATCGTGTATGCACAGTTTCTAAATAACAATCACTAGTGATTAGAACAAACAAATATGATAAATGACATCATCAAACATATCAGAGAAAATTGCGTCCAATACAAAAAAACTTTACAGTCAATTAAAATACAAAAAACCAACCATATATTTTACAAATTTTCATATAAATAGTATGACAAGAAAACGACTACGAAATGCCGTTAACTAATGAGATGTCTCTAACTTGAACATCTATACATATGACAAATGTTGAAAGAAGCACAACATGTTTCAAAGTGTTAATTAGTTCATATGTTAAGGGAAATGTATAACTCAAATCTACGAATTATGAAGAAGTAAATCGACATTCTGTGGACCTTACCGGTAAATAAGTAAGAGGTAAATCGCGTAAAACTATCATCAAAGTGACATGAGTATAAGATTTAAGTTCATTATTTTCGCTTTAAATTGCATGCACCTCATCGCTCGTCACAAAACGTTACTAACTTAACAATATAAATCGCTTTACACTGCACATTCCTCATCATTTGCCATCATAAAAAAAGTTAATAGGAATATAAATAATCAAAGACAACACAATAAGAGGTACATTAATTTACACACCTTACTGTGATGCAATTTATTAGCTCATGTTCATGTCGTAAAAAAAGTTAATATGAATATAAATAATCAAACACAACACAATAGGAGATATATTAATTTACACATCTTACTATGATGCAGTTGATTATCTCATGTTCATGTCAACTAACATGCATCATTTGCATCAGAAATATAAAAAGCAAAGTTTCTTGTCCTCAATCAATGTGGGACAAAAACTTTATACAAGGTTGAAACAAGTTGCTCACGAGACACAACATGTGACAAATAATTTTAATGTTCTCTTCCTACATTGTATTTCTTTTTGTAGCTATGAGCTCCGCACTAAACTCAAATGCGGCTGAATGTAACATATATAATTAGATGTAGCACAACCTCTATAAACTCTATAAGGTTATGCTTGGTAAGGAACTCATAAAAATACTTTAAAGGCATGGGCTTTTAACGTTAAACGCTAATGAGAATATAATCTATCTTTATTTCTTTTAAGTAGTGGCTAGGTGTTTGTATATCATGTGATTGGTTTGTGAATCACATGTTAGCGTTTAGGTTTGAAGCACAATAGGTGTATTTTTGGTCATAGCAAATGTGGTGTTCAACCACATTTCTTATACTTCATTGTTTTGTAAGTAATATATTTTACCAGCGTAAATTAACTCTTTACCCAAAAAGAATATAATCTATCTTTTAGCGTTTAACCTTTGAGATTGTATATTAATTTGTTCTACATTTTATAATTAGTAATACAACTTGTACCAAACTCTTTCACTTACAAAACAAAATGATACAACTTATTAGATGTTTGGATTGATGCCAATTGCGCACACTTGTTAAGTAAACGATAAACTGATATATTGGTATGCATGTATCTTAATAGTCAACAAAACATAACACACAGTAAAAAGAAATATGTCAACAAAACATAATCCCCGCATGATTGTTGCCATGGTATCAAAGTAAATTTCAAACACTCCGAGCCAGTGAAGATTAAAGGATAACAACATGAGGTAGTAACATACTAAAAAACCATAGAAACAAGAGTAAGTACGGTATATTGAAGACCCCGAAGCTAGTCAGACTCAGTTTCAGAATCTATATATGAATATATTGGAATAACACTATCGGGGAAATATTTCCTTCTGTTAGCAAGTGAATAATATGCAAACAATAAAGGTGTTCTCTTTTGAGAGAAATGCCCGGGTACATCAGGAAAATATTTGTCATGTGTAATTAACTCCATATTCCAATATGGGTGAGCCATTTCCATGACATCATGACCATTTTCAAACGTGTGACCTATTGTCGTTATATCGTGACCATTTATACGCTTAAAATGAGCACATTATATATGCTCCAATTTCTTTAACGTCAGAGGTCACTTAACTATCAACTCAAGCCATGGAGTGACACAACCGCCCTAATCCAACTAAGCTACACGTGACGGTGGGACATATATAGTAAGAGTTGTGGAAGGTTATGTGCTTGCATGTAATGCTATCAAGTTCGTTAAGTTTACAGGAGACTAGTGAAATGGAGTAACAGGCATTGTCGTGAATGTAGGGTATAACACAACTGAATACCGTGTCAGTACATTCAATTTGATATGTGAGGATGTTGAATATCATTGTCCATAATTTGTAAACAATAATAAAACACACACTAAGTTTTAAGGTTTAGTGAATGTAAATGAGTTAATGAATGGATGTAAAATATACGAAAATTGAAATAAGTAGATTAAGAGGGTAAGGAGTAATAACACGAAATAACACCAACACCACTGCTACGTTAGCGCCACATCATTTTAACACCAAATAACATAACACCAGGAAATCATAACACCCAATAATACCACTTTCTACATATTTATAAATTCTACCCTCAACAAATTCATTTATTAAACATTCAAACATTTTATTAATAAAACTAAACATTACATTACGAAATAAAAACATTACAACTAAAAAAAAAAAAAAAAAAAAAGAAAAAAAAAAAAAAGACTAGTTGTTAGGCATTGACGGACCGGTTGGCGGATGTTGCAAATTATATTTTTGTTTAATTCTTTGTTTTTCCATTTTGATAAAATACGCCTCCTCCGGATCTACATCACTCATTTTCATACTAAGAAATCTAAATTCCTCCAAACGCGTAGTCGTCTCATCTTTCGTTCTAGTTGCGTCATACGCCATTTGGGCCGCTTCCTGTCTAAGTCGAAGCTCGTATGTCATAGAATCCAAGTTGCTTGACGCACTTCCCCTGGTACTAGTCGATGTATCGGACTTTTGTTTTTTCCCGGTGCGTGCTTTCCCGGGCGGACGTGGTCGTGCATCATGACCGAGTAGCTCTTCGTTGCTTTGACCGGGGACATCTTCGGTTAAATCAATCGGTTCCGGCGCGTCCCATTTTGGACATGCCCTCAAAATCAACCACGTTTCCTCTTGAGCAAACGAAACACCTTTGTGTTCGTCACGATAGAATTGTCTAGCATGCCTCATATCATCATTATCACCTTCACCACTTTTTGTGGTACGTTTAGGACGTTTGTAACACGCTTCGAACTTTTGCCAATTTGCGTTCAACGTATGCCACTTGCTTGATAGCATATCTTTGTTACGATTTTGAAAATTTTTCAGGTTGAACTCTTTCATCACCCGATACCAAAACGTAATCGACTTTTGAGAAACTCCAACATTCTTATCCTCGGAAACGGCCACCCAACACACGACAAGTAAACATTCTTCTTCCGATGTCCAACGTAACATAGTATTACTCACGTCGGGATTTTTTTCATCATATACTTGTGCGGTTTGGGTTTCTTTGGCTCTTTTTGACACCCGTTTACCTCCACGTTTTTGCTTTGGTGGAGATATATCTTCGGGCTCCACGGATGCCGCTTGTGAGGATTGGGTTTGTGGTGTTGCCGGTGTATGTTGCTCGGTTTGGGTTTGTGCGAAACTTTGTTGCCACATTAACATAAATTGTTGTTGTTGTTCGGGAGTGAAATTAAGTGGGTTAGGCATTGACGAAGATCCGGCATTGTTCAAGTTAGGATTTTCAAAACCCATCATCAAGTTCATGAAACTTTGATCATCACGTCCCGACATTTTTTTGGATCGAATTTTATTTTTTTGTGGATCGCATGTTTTTTTTTTTTTTTTTTTTTTTTTTTTTTTGTATCTGCTGATCAGATCTATATCTATATATATATATATATATATATATATATATATATATATATATATATATATATATATATATATATATATATATATATATATATATAGTGTTGTGAGTTTTTTTTTTTTTTTTTTTTTTTTTTTTTTTTTTTTTTTTTTTTGGGTTTTAGCAAATCACTACAACAAACAGGAGGACGGGCGACGAGGTTTTTGGCGGCGACGCCCTTGTCCCCGCCGAAAGTCACTAAACGACAAAAATTGTGTTGAGCTGGCACAAATTCTCGCTGACCGCCCATTGCATTTTCAACGCAAGTCCCCGCCGAAAGTATTTTTGCAGATCACAACTTTGACCAAAATATTCGCAATTTCAACTCCAACTTTTGGCGGGGACTGTCCCCGCCGAAAGTATTTCACAATCTTTGACCAAAATAGTTGCGCTTTTTATTGTCCCGGATATTATTCTCGCCATTACTTTTGGCGGGGATATGCTTAACTTTTGGCGGGGACATGTCCCCGCTAAAAGTTTAGGCGCCAAATTTCCCTCCAAGCTACAACTTTCTTCCAAAAACTTTTTAATATATATTATAACATACACATAATACATATTAAATCATAAATTAGGCAAAAAAAATACAAAACACACATAACAATGGATGGTTTAACGCCAGAACAGGAGTGGGCAAAGGCTTTATCACACGAGCTCTTGTATAATGAAATTATAAATCATTGGGACGTTGAAATTTTTGATGAATATGGTTCGTACGCGAACTGTGCACCGTGGCAGAGAGTCCGGATTCTGGTATGGTTGAGGAAAAAGTCATACTATAGAGAGTATTTGGAAGAGGTAGATACTGTTGAAGCTCAACGTGCTGCTGAAGCTCAAGCTGCTGCTGTTGGAGGTGAGGATGAAGCTGAAAGCACGTTTGATGAAGCTGCTGCTGTTGATAATCTGGAAAATAGAATAACAAGTCTTGAAGCTACGTTTGCATATCTTAAGGAAATGAGAGAAAGGAAAGGAAAAGGTGGTGCGAGTTCAAGCAAAGCGGGAGTTAGCCGCAAAAAAAAGTAAATGGGTTGTTTCATTTGGTTGTCGAGTTGTTTAGTTTGAGTTGTTTCGTTTGATCTGGTTCGTTTGCTTGTCGAGTTGTTTAGTTTGAGTCTGTATGAAAATGTATCTGGTTTACAACTCTTGTGTGGTTTGAATAAAATGTTTGCCTTCGTGTTTGAAGCTAAGCGTGTGGTGTTTCGGATTCCTTTATAAACTATTTAGGTTCTTACTATGGATGTTTTTTTAGATTAATAATTACAATCTTGAGTGTTTGGATAGAAGTTTACGATTTCTAGTGGTAAAACAACAACAACAACAACAATAACACAACAAAACAAACAACATTTTATTAAACAACAACAACAATAACACAACAAACAACAAACAAAAACAATAACACAAGAAACAACAAACAACAAGAATAACACAAGAAACAACAAACAACAACAACAACATCAACAACAACAGCATTACATACGAAGATTTTCCATGTCACCTAACAGGTCACGGAGTATTGCATCCGATTGACAAGCGTGGTCATTGTTGTCGGGATTCGTTGCCATTGCAAGTCCTGCCTCGAGCAACCTGACTTTTGTCTTTAACACCTGTTTTTGTGCCTTCAGCACATTTATCCTAAGATCTTTTTCATGGCAGTTTGTGCACCCAGAACCGTGAGATGTTGAAGCAGAATATATTACTTGTAATTGTTCATCAAATTCAGTCTTCCACATAAAATATCCACATCCATGACCTTTCTCTCTTGGCTTCGAAGAGGACATGCATAATACTCCCATCCAAATGTATCTTTTTGATGTGACGTTCTTTTTTTTATATTTCCTACTCCACAAGTACACATAAAAGGATTATATCGCTGCATTCTTTTTGACAGTGTGTGTTTGTAGTTGTGTGTGGTAGAATCGTGATTGGGGTGGCCTGATCTACAAGTTGAGTTGATAAATGGTGGTGGCCAGAAAAAGATTCCGGCGGCCGGAAACTGCTGGTGTCGCCGGAAAACGGAAACTGCTAGAGAGAGAGAGATATATGTAGTGAGATGAGTATGTGTGTGAGATGATATGGATTAGATGAGTGTGTGTGAGTTTATATGTGAGGATAAGTTGTTAGGTGGGTTTATATCATGTAATACCACATCATCTCGACTCATTCGTTTAACATCTCGTGTATAACCATATCATCTCGACTCATTCGTTTAACATCTCATATAATACCACATCATCTCGACTCATTCGTTTAACATCTCGTGTATAACCCAATCATCTCGACTCATTCGTTTAACATCTCGTGCATAACCGTATCATCTCGACTCATTCGTTTAACATCTCGTGTATAACCCTATCATCTCGACTCATTCGTTTAACATCTCGTGTAATACCACATCATCTCGACTCATTCGTTTAACATCTCGTGTATAACCCTATCATCTCGACTCATTCGTTTAACATCTCGTGCATAACCGTATCATCTCGACTCATTCGTTTAACATCTCGTGTATAACCATATCATCTCGACTCACTCGTTTAACATCTCGTGTAATACCACATCATCTCGACTCATTCGTTTAACATCTCGTGCATAACCCTATCATCTCGACTCATTCGTTTAACATCTCGTGCATAACCATATCATCTCGACTCATTCGTTTAACATCTCGTGTAATACCACATCATCTCGACTCATTCGTTTAACATCTCGTGTAATACCACATCATCTCGACTCATTCGTTTAACATCTCGTGTAATACCACATCATCTTGACTCATTCGTTTAACATCTCGTGTATAACCCTATCATCTCGACTCATTCGTTTAACATCTCGTGCATAACCGTATCATCTCGACTCATTCGTTTAACATCTCGTGTATAACCGTATCATCTCGAATCATTCGTTTAACATCTCGTGTATAACCATATCATCTCGACTCATTCGTTTAACATCTCATATAATACCACATCATCTCGACTCATTCGTTTAACATCTCGTGTATAACCCAATCATCTCGACTCATTCGTTTAACATCTCGTGCATAACCGTATCATCTCGACTCATTCGTTTAACATCTCGTGTATAACCCTATCATCTCGACTCATTCGTTTAACATCTCGTGTAATACCACATCATCTCAACTCATTCGTTTAACATCTCGTGTATAACCCTATCATCTCGACTCATTCGTTTAACATCTCGTGCATAACCGTATCATCTCGACTCATTCGTTTAACATCTCGTGTATAACCATATCATCTCGACTCACTCGTTTAACATCTCGTGTAATACCACATCATCTCGACTCATTCGTTTAACATCTCGTGCATAACCCTATCATCTCGACTCATTCGTTTAACATCTCGTGCATAACCATATCATCTCGACTCATTCGTTTAACATCTCGTGTAATACCACATCATCTCGACTCATTCGTTTAACATCTCGTGTAATACCACATCATCTCGACTCATTCGTTTAACATCTCGTGTAATACCACATCATCTTGACTCATTCGTTTAACATCTCGTGTATAACCCTATCATCTCGACTCATTCGTTTAACATCTCGTGCATAACCGTATCATCTCGACTCATTCGTTTAACATCTCGTGTATAACCGTATCATCTCGAATCATTCGTTTAACATCTCGTGTATAACCCTATCATCTCTACTCATTCGTTTAGCATCTCGTGTATAACCATATCATCTCGACTCATTCGTTTAACATCTCGTGTAATACCACATCATCTCGACTCATTCGTTTAACATCTCGTGCATAACCCTATCATCTCGACTCATTCGTTTAACAGCTCGTGCATAACCATATCATCTCGACTCATTCGTTTAACATCTCGTGTAATACCACATCATCTCGACTCATTCGTTAAACATCTCGTGTATAACCTTATCATCTCGACTCATTTGTTTAACATCTCGTGTATAACCCTATCATCTCGACTCATTCGTTTAACATCTCGTGCATAACCGTATCATCTCGACTCATTCGTTTAACATCTCGTGTATAACCATATCATCTCGACTCATTCGTTTAACATCTCGTGTAATACCACATCATCTCGACTCATTCGTTTAACATCTTGTGTATAACCCTATCATCTCGACTCATTCGTTTAACATCTCGTGCATAACCGTATCATCTCGACTCATTCGTTTAACATCTCGTGTATAACCGTATCATCTCGAATCATTCGTTTAACAACTCGTGTATAACCCTTTCATCTCGACTCATTCGTTTAAATTAATTATAAATGATTTAAGTTAATTAAAATTATATAAAAAGAATTTTAAATGATTTAAATTAATTATAAATTATTTTACTTAATTAAAATGATTTAAAGATAATTTTAAATGTTTTGGTGCTCAGTTTTAATGGGGACATGTCCCCGCTGAAAATATGATTTCTCATTTAGAAAACTTTTGGCGGGGACATGTCCCCGCTAAAAGATTTCACCAATAATTTTGTTTTTCCCTCTATGCATATACTTTACCCCGCCAAAACTTTTGGCTAATAATGAAAACTTTTAGCAGGGACATGTCCCCGCCAAAAGGTTTACTAAAAGACAAAGCACACTTTTAGTGAGGACATGTCCCCACTAAAAGTAAACGCAATAACACCCTCAATTATTAGCAGAATTGGATCTAACAGTTGATGAGGCGAAAAATGAACCACTTTTAGGGGGTCATTTAAGCCCGGAATTAAATTTATTTGATCAAATATTGCCCTAAATCGTTCCTTTTGTGATTTTAGGTACTTTGGGAGTGAAATCTGGAAAAGGAAGCAATTCGGACGTTTTTTGAGCATAAAAGTGATGAAAACGCCAAAGTCTTAATTTTCCTTGCTGGGAACAGTGTGTGACGGCGTCAAGAGTACCATCCTGACGGCGTCAAGAGTAAATTGCATGACGGCCCAGTGCAGACATGAAGGCGTCACAAGAAAGAGCGTCAAGAGTTAAACACGTGACGGCCTGGAAGAACCTAATACATGACGGCGTCAGATGTAGATCAAGGCAGTCCGAGAATTCTTTTGGCGGCGAGATGACGGCGTCACCCATTTGGTCTTGACGCCGTCAGCCTCAATTTCCTATATATAGTTTTCTAATTTTCATTCATTAAGGGAGAGAAGTTTTGGAGAAACCCTAAGGCCGAACCTATTACGAATTTTACAGGTTTTTCAAGGGTTTTCAGCCCTTGAACCCTTACATGTGTAATTGAGATAAGTGTTCTTCTAATTCAATCAATATGTCTATGTGTTGGTTGTCTATATCTTGTGCTTGTCTTAATTCCACCATGCTAGGCTAGATCTATCTTGTGTTTGCTTAGATCTAATGAAACCTAGATGTTGATTATGTGTTTATTACTTGTTTATGGTTGTATTGGATGAATGATTTCGATGTTAGGCTTAAGAAAACTGGCAGATCTCCAAATGGTAACATGCTTCTTAGGAAACATGAACCGATGTGCACTAGGTTTTATTGGTTGTATTTAATGCATGAGTAAATTCTAATGATCCCATGTTAGGAGCTTCTTAGTCGGCTCGACATAGGAGTGAAGTAGGCACTCATAGGATTGGGGAGTTAAGTGCGCCACCCCATGAATGGTATTAAGGAATACAATCCGTCATCCACGCAACTATAACAAGTAATTAACATGTAAAAGATATCTAGAGAGTAGTGAAATCTAAGTGAACACATTTCTCCACTTATTGCTCACAACCTTAGTTTAATATAGTTTATTTTTATTTCTAGTATTTTATTTTGATTGCATCTTTAGTATTGGGTTAGTTGATTAGCAACTAAATCCGCCCTTCCTTCTAATACCCGAGATTTTTACTTGCTTTTCATAAAATATAAAGATACAAAAAGAATCATCCTTCACCTTTAGACCTAGTTAGATTAATTTCAATCCTAACAACACTATTCCTGAGTTGAACGATCAATCCCCCGGTACTTGTCACTATACTATACTACAACGATCAGATACACTGGCTGGTGGGGGTTGTAAGCTTCTCGAGATCCCTCGAGAGGTAAAGCCTGGTGCAATCCCTACGCATCAAGTTTTTGCCGCCGCAGCCCGGGGAATAGTTATTGTCTAGGTTAGAACTTCTTTTTATTAGGTCTACTTGCTAGATTCCTTTCTAGTAAGATTTTATTTTTATTTTTAGGTTCTCTTTAGTCTATCTTTTTCTTCGTGCCTTTGTTAGTAAATTAAATTCATTGACTATTTCGTTGACCATTATGGAAAACGCGAATCCACCCCTTTCCCCTAGAGAAGTGGCTGTGTTACGTGAACAAATTCAGAGTGAGATTAGGGAACTTAGAGAGCTTAATAGGTTGATTAAGGTTGAGCTCGACCATGCATTTAGTGACCTAGCGACCGCCTTGTATTCAAATGAGGACCTAGGGCCTAATGATTTTGTGAATGTTGTTGAGGAACTAGAAGAGGGGGAAATAGATCCGAAGCTTAATGATTACTTTAATCTATACCCCACTAAGGAGGAGATTGCATATTATAATAATCTTATTGATAACCCGCGATCTCCTTTTACTATAATCGAACCTAAGATAGAGAGATGCGATCCTAAGAAAGCTAAGATACCATGTATGATTGGGTATAGACACGTTCACAATGCTTACATTGACTTTAAATCCCCAATCAACATTATGTCCTCAAATGTTTATAATGATATAGTGAAAACAAGACTTGAACTAGAAGAGATCCCAAATACCCCGGTGGAGTTTGTAACTTTGTCGGGAGAGTTAAAGGTTTACATGTCTTTGTTGGGAATTTCACTTTTATCACCGACTTTATGATTGTGGAAGATCTTGCTAATGTTATTGATTGTCGATTATCCAATGTTGTGTTTGACAAACCGTTTGTTGAGGAGTCAAAGTTAGAATATGATGAGATAGAAGGGACAATTCGATTTGCAAGTAACACCGATAGGATCACTTATAGGATGCCTAATAGAATGAAAGAATTTCGCTTTATATCCCGATTTGATAAGGATAACGTTGGTGCTTTTGAGGACATCAATGAAGAGGATAAGAAAAAGGGCATGAATTATGTATGGGAAAAGTGGAGTCTTTTCTACAAAGATTGCTTGGCTCTAGGACCAAGGTATAAAGTCGATAAGGAATTTGCCCAAAGGATTATAAGAGCGATTGAGAAAAAGGTGATTGGTTTCTACAAAGAATACTTACAATCAGAAAGTGAAACCAATGATGAGGTCACGTAGTAACCCATGACCTTGAGTCTAGCTACAAGACTCGTAAATAAAGAAAAGCACTTCTTGGGAGGCAACCCATGCTTTGTGTGATTTTATTTAGTTTGTTTGTTATTTGCTTCCGTATGCATGCGTTATTTTTATTGTTGGTAGATCATGTTTCTAAACTAAAAAGTGGAAATACTTTACTTTGTTGTTTTGGCCTAGTCTTAACTCCACCTAAAAGTATTTTTGCAAAAGCTAAGTGTAAGGGGAAACCCCAAATATGTTTTTAAGAAACAACCCGATCATGATTCTCCACAATATTAAATGAACATGTATATTCGTATTTGTTAGAGTCAAATGCTTGTATTGAGTCATAATGAAGTTTTGCAGGATTTTCCAGGAAGTAGGACCAAGTTTTTCCAGAAATTTTCTGGAAACTTAACATAAGAATTTCTGCAGGTCACTTCTGACGGTGTCACAAGTTTACTCTTGATGGCATCACGTGTAAAAATCTGGAAATTTTACCGGTTTTGTTTTTTCTAACGGAGTCTTAAAGTTTTTGTTGAATTATTCAGTTTTATAATCTCTAGGAAATCTGCAAACTTCATTCCACAAGCATTATATCTTACTTTGTTTTCTAGGATTTAGTAACTTATATAGATTTCCGCCGATTTTATGCGAGGTTGTTTTGTTTGTTTTCTCAGGATTTACAGGTTATGTATGACAAGAAGATGATTTATATTCTGGAAGGGAAGCTTTGATTGTTCATTTTCTTGGAGGAAGATCTAACCTGGCCACCTTATTATCCATACTGAGCGAATCAGGGGAGTATTTGATTTCATTCGTTTTACTTATTTCACTTTTACATTCTCTACTTGAACATTGGGAACAATGTTCATCTTAAGTGTAAGGAGAGGGTAAAATGATGATACCTTACAGATACAATTTCGCTTGAGTTTGTTTGTTTGATAGTAGATGTGTAATAAAACTATGATAAATACTTGTTAGTGTAATTTTAGCGCCAAATTTTAATTTTTTTACAACATTTAGGAGTGAAACTTTAGCCATAGCAAGCGTCTCATGGATAGGAGATTGTATGACTAGCACAAAACCGTATATTCAGAAAAATTTTCCACCCAAATATGTGAGGTTCGCCTTTAGATTTGATAGGAAAAACATTTACTATTAGTGCTTATGAGTGTACCAGTAGCATTTAAATTCTAGAACTTGCGTTAGTGATGCATCCCGAGACCGCTAGTGAGACTACATTCGTGTAGTAGGATTTACTACATGATAAGAGGCATTAGGATCACCCTTGTGTTAAACCCGTATCATAATTACTTGACCATTTAAGTCATATTACTTGGCTATTTAAGTCAGCTAATTTTTCCCACACCCTTAGCGTTGTACTCATTTTTAGTACACGAAACCCCTAGTACACCCCTCCGAGCCTATCTTTTCGTTTCTAACTTTAAGCATTTTACTTAAAAGAAGAATTTGTTACACCCCACTTAAATGTACACCCAAATTGCCTTAGCCTTCCGTGTATGCACTCATCTTTAGTGCATTATTGTTATTTGTTAAACCCTAAGTTAACTATCCAATTGATTACATGGTTGCTAAGTCGAGTCATATCCTTGTACATATTGTTTTGGGACGATTGGGACTCATGGGTAAAGTACTTATTTTATGGAGTAATGGGGAAGAACATCATTTATTACCCTCATATGTGCGTTAATCTTAATAGTACTCCAAGTGTTTTAATTTTCTTAATTCGAGTCATTAGATTAGTTTATTGTAAAGTATGTAAAAATTCAAGTGTAAGGGGAATTTTCATTCCCTATGATGTATTATTTTGGATGGTAGGGTAAGAGTGTATGCAAAAAAAAAAAAAAAAAAAAAAAAGAAAAAAAAAATCAAGAAAAAAAAATGGAAAAGAAAAAACATACGGACTACCATCCTTTTTTATTCTATATTCATTTTATGTTTTTGTTATTTTTCAATTATTAGCTTAAGTCAAGTCTAGTCTTGGCTTAGCAACGCCATATTGTACATGTAATTAACCAAGATTGTTAACTCGCCACCAGTAAAGACTGCCTATATCCAACAAAACCGTGTATTTCATATCCCTACACCTAACGTTACAACCCTTTAAAAGACCTCTTTGATAGTTTATCCTAGGTGTTTACACCATGTGGTGGAGGTTTGATCCTTTTCCAAACCTATGGTAATCTATTTTGCTATGACAGGTAGTGAGAGATATCTTCCATTTCCATATTGTAATTTATACTTTATTACACCCGAGAGATGTGAGTATCTAAACACTATTTGTGAGGTGCTTGTGTATGACCTCCGTGCTTGTCTATTGGTCTTTAGTGGAACGATTATTTGTTGTAATTACCTTTATATTAGTGTTAAATGACCCCTAACTTGTATTTTGAGTAGAATAAAAGCGCATTTGCTTGAGGACAAGCAAATCTCAAGTGTAAGGGTATATGATGAGGTGAAAAATGAACCACTTTTAGGGGGTCATTTAAGCCCGGAATTAAATTTATTTGATCAAATATTGCCCTAAATCGTTCCTTTTGTGATTTTAGGTACTTTGGGAGTGAAATCTGGAAAAGGAAACAATTCGGACGTTTTTTGAGCATAAAAGTGATGAAAACGCCAAAGTCTTAATTTTCCTTGCTGGGAACAGTGTGTGACGGCGTCAAGAGTACCATCCTGACGGCGTCAAGAGTAAATTGCATGACGGCCCAGTGCAGACATGAAGGCGTCACAAGAAAGAGCGTCAAGAGTTAAACACGTGACGGCCTGGAAGAACCTAATACATGACGGCGTCAGATGTAGATCAAGGCAGTCCGAGAATTCTTTTGGCGGCGAGATGACGGCGTCACCCATTTGGTCTTGACGCCGTCAGCCTCAATTTCCTATATATAGTTTTCTAATTTTCATTCATTAAGGGAGAGAAGTTTTGGAGAAACCCTAAGGCCGAACCTATTACGAATTTTACAGGTTTTTCAAGGGTTTTCAGCCCTTGAACCCTTACATGTGTAATTGAGATAAGTGTTCTTCTAATTCAATCAATATGTCTATGTGTTGGTTGTCTATATCATGTGCTTGTCTTAATTCCACCATGCTAGGCTAGATCTATCTTGTGTTTGCTTAGATCTAATGAAACCTAGATGTTGATTATGTGTTGATTACTTGTTTATGGTTGTATTGGATGAATGATTTCGATGTTAGGCTTAAGAAAACTGGCAGATCTCCAAATGGTAACATGCTTCTTAGGAAACATGAACCGATGTGCACTAGGTTTTATTGGTTGTATTTAATGCATGAGTAAATTCTAATGATCCCATGTTAGGAGCTTCTTAGCCGGCTTGACATAGGAGTGAAGTAGGCACTCATAGGATTGGGGAGTTAAGTGCGCCACCCCATGAATGGTATTAAGGAATACAATCCGTCATCCACGCAACTATAACAAGTAATTAACGTGTAAAAGATAACTAGGGAGTAGTGAAATCTAAGTGAACACATTTCTCCACTTATTGCTCACAACCTTAGTTTAATATAGTTTATTTTTATTTCTAGTATTTTATTTTGATTGCATCTTTAGTATTGGGTTAGTTGATTAGCAATTAATTCTGCCCTTCCTTCCAATACCCGAGATTTTTACTTGCTTTTCATAAAATATAAAAATACAAAAAGAATCATCATTCACCTTTAGACCTAGTTAGATTAATTTCAATCCTAATGACACTATTCCTGAGTTGAACGATCAATCCCCCGGTACTTGTCACTATACTATACTACAACGATCAGGTACACTGCCTGGTGGGGGTTGTAAGCTTCTCGAGATCCCTCGAGAGGTAAAGCCTGGTGCAATCCCTACGCATCAGCAGTACTTAGAAAAAAAAAAAAAAAAAACCACTTCATCGTTGAGACCACAGACGACCACAGCACCACCATCTCCACTACCACCACAGCACCACCATCTCCACCACCACCACAGCACCACCATCTCCCCCACAGCACTCACACTCGCACCACTATGCACGATGCATCTCCTAAACCCCTCTCCTTGTTTAATTCTTTCCTAAACCCCTCTCCTTGTTTGATTCTCTCTATTCTCATTTCCTTTCTTACTCTCCTTGTTTGACCCAGCCAAGACCCAGGTTAAATTTTTTTCAATTTTTGTTAATTTTGTTAATTGTTGTTACTTTGTGTGAATTTTTGTTAATCTTGTTAATTGTTGTTAATTTGTGTTAAATGTTTTATGTTTTTGATTTTTATTATTTTTTTTGATTTTTTTCCTTTGGAGACCACATCAGCCAAGACCACAGTTGAGTCAAGACCAAGCCGGGACCTGTCGAGACCAAGCTGAGACCACAGCCGAGAGCCCACCAAAAGGTATACATGTTTAATTTTTTGTGTGTGTTTATGTTTCTACCGGGGACATGTCGCCGCCAAAAGTTTATACTCAGTAATTTATGTTTATGTATTTTTTTAGCTCACTGTTGAGACCGAGACCGCCTATTGAGACCTGACTGAGACCAAGTGCTGTCGAGACCATAGCCTTGACCACAGTAAGTATTTTTTATTGACCGAGCAGCCGAAAGTTTATATTGAATTGATGTTTTGGAACACGACACACCATGGGGTGTGCTCGTGATGTGTACCACGACACAAGTAGTGTCGTGGGGACTTGCTATTAGGTTAACGACAACGCCAAGGGGCTGTTTTGGCAGTGGCGGATGGCTTATGGCTTATGGCTTATGTTTCATAAGATCAATAATTTGCAGCCCCATTATATAAGCCGAAAAAGTTTTAAAATAAGCACAAAATGTAAGCTTATGAAACATAAGTCAAAACCATAAGCCATAAGCCAAATAAGCCATCCGCCACTGCTAAAACAACCCCGGCTTATGGCTTATATGGTTTTCGGCTTATGTTTCATAAGCTCACAGTTTGAGGCTTATTTTGCAACTTTTTCTGCTTATATAAGCTTATAAGCCACAAAAAAGTGAGCTACAAAAAAGTAAGCTAATGAAACATAAGCCGAAAACCATATAAGCCATAAGCCGGGGCTGTTTCGGCTTATATAGCGGGGCTTATGGCTTATGGCTTATATGGTTTTCGGCTTATGTTTCATTAGCTCACTTTTTTGTGGCTTATTTTGTAACTTTTTGAGTTATGAAACATAAGCCACAAACTGTGAGCTTATGAAACATAAGCCGAAAACCATATAAGCCATAAGCCATAAGCCCCGCTATATAAGCCAAAACAGCCCCGGCTTATGGCTTATATGGTTTTCGGCTTATGTTTCATTAGCTCACTTTTTTGTGGCTTATAAGCTTATATAAGCAGAAAAAGTTACATAATAAGCCACAAACTGTGAGCTTATGAAACATAAGCCGAAAACCATATAAGCCATAAGCCGGGGCTGTTTCGGCTTATATAGCGGTGCTTATGGCTTATATGGTTTTTGACTTCATTTATATTTAAGTAACTAAATATACTATATCTATAAGTTTTTCATTATAAACAATTTAATGTTTTCCAATTGAGAGAAAAACATGTGTCTATTATGCTCATCTAACTTCTAAATGGACAATATATGTCATTTCAAAAAAAAAAAAAAAAAAAAAAAAAAGCGGCTCAAATGTGCACAAATCTTTTAAAAATTTGCCCACCTAGTCAATTTTTTTAATTTTAGGCACAAATTGCCACCTCTAATGTATGTAACCCAGGTTATTGTAGCTTATAAGAGTAACAGATAAGGTTTTCTTAATTCATTTTATCAAAGACAAGATCACCATGTTTCTTGTTTGTATGTTAAACTAGATTCATAATAGGAAGGTATGTGAGGTGCCGATAATGAATTGCGCTAGACGTGACAAAAATGAAAGTAGTGGTCGTGTATCCTGATTCCTGTAACGTTCTAAATAACATTATCAAAACATATCAATCAGAGTAGTAGAATCACACTATACAATCAATTAAAATACAAGAAAACAACCATATATTTTTAATTGTTCATGTAAATAGAAAACAACTACGAAATGTTGTTAGCTAATGAGATGTCTCTAATTTTAACATTTACACATATGACGAAAGTTGAAAGAAGTGTAACATGTTTAAGAGTGTTAGTTCATAGTTGTAAAAGCTGTTAAGTTGATAATCTTCGCTTTACATTGCATGTATCTCACCGGTTGTCACAAAACGTTACTAACAATATAAATCACTTCACAGTGCACATGCCTCAACATTTGCCATCACAAAAAGGTTATTAACTAATATGAGTCACCATTTGGCGTCACAAGAAAGTTACTAACAAATATAAATCGTTTACCTGCATGTACCTACCTCATCATTTGATACTTATTCATATCAACTTACATGAATTTCCATTTCGCGTCACAAAAGGGTTACTAACAAATATAAATCATTTTATCTGCATGTACTTACCTCACCATTAATTTGATGCCACAAAAAGTTAACAGAAATAAAAGTTAAGTTAACAGAAATAAAAGTTAATCAACTACGCACTTTGAGACTTATATTAATTTATAAGTACCAAACTCACACGCGGTTGTATGTGACATATACAATTGGATGTAGCGAAAACCTTTATAAAATGCTAAGAAAATTCCTTAACTATAGGACGCACTTTTTGAGACTTGTATTAATTTACAATATACAGGTCTCAAAGTACAGGTAGTATTAAATAATATTCATATAAAGTTATATGTACCATTTGAATCACAATATATAAACCAGTAAAGTTTCTTGTCTTCAGCCGATGTGGGACAAAACTTTATACAAGATTGAAACAAGTTGGACGCAACATACAATCAAATAACTTGTATGTTCTCTTTATACAATGGTTTTCTTTTTGTAGCTATGACATATACAATTGGATGTAGCGAAAACCTTTATAAAATGCTAAGAAAATTCCTTAACTATATTTTTAATTTGATAAATCAAACACTACCTATAGTCATAAACTCATAATCACATTTTCGAAGTAAATAGAATCGGTTACTCTTTTTCTATAAGGTTATGCTTTGGTAAGAACTCATAAAAATAGCTCTTAGTGTTATACGCTTACAAGTTACGAGAATAAAATTTAACTTTTAGCGTTTAACTTTTGAGATTTTGTATATTTGTTCTACATTTTATAATTAGTAATACAACATTTACAAAACTCTTTTTACTTACAAAACAGAATGATACAACTTATTGGATTCAACCTACCATTTCACCTAAAACGAGACTCGATTTAATTAGGGTGAGCCATTTCCATGATATCATGACCATTTTCAAAAGCGTGACCCATTGTTGTATCATGACCACTTTCAAAAGCGTGACCCATTGTCGTTATATCGTGACCATTTTTATTTGCTTAAAATGAGCACATTATATTCCAACTTCTTTAACGAATTAAGTCACTTAATTAACTATCACCTCAAGCCATGGAGTGACATAATCGCCCCAATCCAACTAATTAAGCTACACATGATGGCAGTGTTAAATAATGCAATCCCCGTGAGGTGTTATGTATTATTGATCCACAATTTATAATGGTGACTACATATGAAACCCTATAAACCCTAAACCCACAAACGGGCTTGGGCTTAATATCTTCTAATACTCCCCCGCAATCCGAGCCGCAAATTCACGAAAGCTCGGATTGAATGAGAAAACTAAACAAACATTAAAGCAATAAAAACATGCGCGTGTGGATCTAACCGTGGTTTCTCCTCTTGTGGGGTTGAGTAGCTGGGGTTTTACAGTAGGACAGGCTGCTTTGAAAGCCGCCTCGTACAAAGTGGCAAAACACGAGAAAGCGTGCATTGAAAATCAGCATGTTTTTATTCCTTTTGCGTTTGATACTTTTGGTTTTATGGCACCTGAGGCAGTGGAGCTACTCAACAGAGTTCAACGTGCTATGTATAGTAATGTTGTAACTCCTAGATCCACAAATGTCGTTTTTAAGAGAATTAGTTTTGCAATTCAAAAGGGCTAGCGGCGCAGCTTGTTGCTCACTTGCCTTTCACCACTATGTAAATTCAATTTAGTATTATATATATAAAAACATAATTTTTTGATAAAGAATTCCGGCAGCAAGCGGAAGCAATTCTTCAAGCAACAGTAAAAGCAAGTAAATGCAGTAGCAAAAGCAAATAACATATTTGTTGAAGACATTCGACAGCAAGCTGAGATTAATGGAGGCGGCTCAAATTAGCCACCTAGGTATGAGGATCAGACCCGCTCCGATACCATGTTAAATAATAGAAATCCTCGTTGGTTATCATGTTTATTGAGACATAATATATAGAGGTTACATAACCTAAAAATCCTAATGGACCCATACCCATAGATGGGCTCGGCCCCTTATAATCTATTGCCTAATAGGCAGGACGTATATAGTAAGAGCTGTGGATGGTAATGTGCTTGTGTGTAATGCACTAAGACAACATCAACATTTTTCTTGTTTATATGTAAAGATAGATTCATAATAGACTGGAATGTGGGGTGCGAATAACAAATTATGCTAAATGTAACAAAAATGTGAGTAGTGATGTTTATGCACATACGCTCTAAATAACAAACACTAGTGACTAGAACAAACAAATATGATGAATGACATTATCAAACATATCAAGTAAAGATCAAATGAATAAGAGCAGTAGAATCGCATTCTACAAACAATTAAAATACGAAAAACCAACCATATATTTTTATTGCTCATATAAACAGAATCACAAGAAGACGACTACGAAATTTTGTTTAACTAATGAGATGTAGTATGACTCTAATTTGAACATTTAAACATATTATTTTACCAGGATGAAAAATCTCTTTTATTCAAAAAAAAAAAAAAAAAAAAAAAAAAAAAAAAAAAAAACATATGACATGTTTCAGAGTGTTAGTTCATAATTGTAAGAATGGTTAAGGGAAATGTATACTTCAAATTTACGAATTATGAATAGGTAAATCGACACTCTCTCGACCTCCACGGTAAATATGTAAGAGGTAAATCAAGTAAAACTATGTGGGTATAAAAGTTTAGTTTGTTATTGATGACGTATAGCCTATAGTTGGGTCACGAGCCCAAATTATAGACATTACTAAGCCCAAACCCACCACGAGTGGGCAATCATGACAAATGACTTGGGCCATAAATACCAACGGCTTGGGCTCACGAAGCCCAAACCCCAACCAAAATGCACGGTTAAAGGATAAGGATCTTCTATTTACGGAATAGATATCCTTACCTCGGATAAGCACCACGAGTGCGAAGAGTAAGGAGCAAGATACCTACACGGTTTCTGCGCCCTATATATAGAATTATATATTCACATTAAAAGGTACGATTTACAAAATCCCTAACTCTTCAACTAAACCCTAAAACCGATTACTTACTCTCACGCCGGAGTCTAATCGTGGGAGACAATCCCACGATAAGCCTAACGGTGTTATTTTGTTTTCTTAGTGCGCAGGTTTCACAAGCACTAAAGTTCTAATTGGTACGAGAGCAGGAGTTCAAACAAGGTAAGCCCAACTTTTGTATCAACAAGTGGCGCCATCCGTGGGACCCTACGCTAAGAACTCAGGCCAGCGGACTCCGCAGCCGGAAAAAACACGTGATGATTCACATAGGAAGAAGCATCAAGATTCGACTCAAAGGACAATCTCTGGAACAACCAGTACGCCTAGTCATCGCGAGTCGAATGTAACTCCAATTCCTACCACGGTAGATCTGCCTTTGGGAACAACCCGAGCCGCTACCGTAGTCCCAAGCACTGAGGACATTCAGTGCACTCTCTTCACCACTCCCCACCAAGTGGCATCTATAGTGGACAACACTGTGCCACCAGGAGCACCTAATAGAGAAAAGGAACATCATGTGGAGACGGGTATTCTCGCGGTAGAAGAGGACACACCTGAGGTGACATTAAACGATTTTGTGTCCCAACATTACGAGACCTTAACTAGCCTTATGCAAGAGGAGGCAAGGAAAAGGTCAAGCCGCAACCTGCAAAATCGGCTAGACTTTAACCAAGAAAAATCTCCTCCGCGCCACCATGAGTGCAGAAACAGTGAGAGGCGCACCAATGTCCATGATAGACTTGGTACAACATCTAACTCTCAATACTCGGAAGATTACGAAGACAATGCGACGCACACCAGTGTCCATGCAAGGCTTGGTAGCCGCAGGATACAAGATAGACTTGGACGACAACGCTCACCAAGCGTAAGTACCTCAAGGTCAGGAAGCAAAAGAATCCAAGATAGACTGGGGAAACACTACTCCCCAAGTACAAGTCCTTCAAATTCGGACTCCGAGGAAAAACAGCGCAAGCGCCACAGGAGAAACAACTCCCCCTCAAGCAGCTCCTCGGACAACGAGGATAAAGAGACGGGACATTGGAAATCTAAGAACCGACGCCAGTACGATGAGGACGAGGATATTTCCCTTCCTTGGCGTCGCCAAAAGGTTGATGCGTTCGCGCGATGCATAAGCGATTTCTCAGATGACAAGAAAAGGCGCATGCCCACCAATGTTAAAACATACGATGGCATGGGTGATCCTGATGATCACCTAAAAATTTTCGAATCAGCGGCTGCTATCGAAAACTGGCCACAACCTGTGTGGTGCCATATGTTCAACTCTACCTTAGTGAGGAATGCGCGAACATGGTTCAGCAAGCTTCCACGACGAAGCATAAATGGGTTTGAAGAGCTGCGGAAAGCATTCCGCCTAAATTTCACGCAACGAAAGAAGTGCGCAAAGAACCCTGTGGAACTAGCCAGAGTGAAACAACGCCAAGGGGAATCCATAAGCGCTTACATGGAGCGCTTCAAGGATGAATGCATGCAAGTCAAGGCATGCCCCGAGGTACTAAAAATCTCAGGGTTCATGAACGGGATCAATAACCCAGAGCTGATACGGAAGCTAAACGATAAAGTACCCTAAAGCTTTGATGAGCTAACAAAACGCACCAGATCCTTCATCCAAGGGGAAGCGGCAGCGGCAGACAGCAAAAAAGGTTACTCAACCTTTAAACCACAAGAACAGTCAAGGAGACAATCCAATGACCAAAGTGGCAACCGCAACAGGAATTACCGCAACCAAGGTAGTGGAAGGGATAACGACAAGTATGTCCCACTCACAAAAACCCCTAAGGAAATATTCGCGACAGAAGAAGCAAATTTTCCAAAACCTCCACCCATGATCACCCTAGAAGAAAAGCGCATCGAATGAGGATACTGCGAATACCATGGATAGAAGGGTCATACTACTAACGAATGCGTTCAACTACGTCAACTAATTGATAAATTAGTAAGAGAAGGAAAGATGGACCACCTCGTTAAAAACATCAAAGAGGGGAAAGATAGACAAAAGAATGAGGCTAAAAAGGAGATACCAAAAAATAAGGCTGATACGATATACATGATACAATCATGGCAGCGAAATACGAAACAAAAAGTCAGCCAAAGATTTTCCAAGGGAAACCATATCTCTTTCCCCACTCTCACTGTGGACAACGCAATCATAGAACCACTCACCATCGAGATACAAGCAGGAGGTCACGATATCCACCGCATGTATGTCGATGGAGGAGCATCTGCGGACATCATGTATGAACACTGCTTCAGAAGGCTAAAACCCGAGATACAAAACCAGTTAATTCCGGCCACGACGTCATTGACTGGATTCACAGGTGAGAAAATTTGGCCCATGGGACAATTACGCATACTTGTAGTCATTGGTAATGAATACTATTCTACAACAGCTTGGATGAACTTCATGGTAATCAGGTCTCCCTCGTCATACAATGGCATCATTGGGAGACCAGGGATATCAGCTATGCTCGCAGTTCCGTCAACGGCACATGAGATGCTCAAGTTCCCAGTGGAAGGGGGAATTGTCACCCTCTAAAACACTACCGCATCTCCAAGAGAATGCAATATAGTGACAAATGAAGTTCCGCGCACTCCAGAACAGCACACGACCAAGGTGACAAACCTGAAAGTTGCAATCCACCCAGATTATCCTGACCAAGAAATATCAATTGGGGGATCACTGTCCGACAAGGGCAGAGCTGCTGTGTGCGCATTATTGCAAAAGAACCTAGACATCTTTGCATGGGAACCCAAACACATGACTGGAGTACCAAGAGCCATCACTGAACATAAACTCGAAATCCGACAAGGATACCCTCCAATACGGCAGAAAAAACGCGGCCAGGCTTCAGAACGCGCAAAAGCTATCCTAGAGGAAGTGCACAAGATCGTGGACGCAGGGATCATGCAAGAAGTTTATTACCACGATTGGCTTTCCAACCCAGTGATGGTAAAGAAAAGCGATGGTAGCTGGAGAATGTGCGTGGACTTCACCGATCTCAACAAAGCATGTCCACAAGACTGCTACCCACTACCAGAAATTGAATGGAAAGTAGAATCCTTGTGCGGATATCCTTTCAAATGCTTCCTAGACGCATACAAAGGATATCATCAAATTCAAATGGCCAAGGAGGATGAAGAAAAAACAGCCTTCCACACGAGTCAAGGGGTATATTGCTACACAAAAATGCCCTTTGGCTTAAAAAATGCAGGAGCCACATACCAACGGTTAGTGGACAACGCATTCGAGAAGCAAGTGGGCCGCTATCTGGAGGTCTATGTTGATGACCTGGTCATAAAAAGCCATATCGAAGAAGAATTGGTGCGTGACATAGAAGAGACGTTTAAAACATTGGGAAGAATCAATATGAAGTTGAATCCCAAGAAGTGCACTTTTGGAGCAACAGAAGGCATGTTTCTTGGATACCTAATACAACCCGATGGTATTAAACCTTGTCTAGAAAAAACAAGAGCGGTCATCGAACTACCTTGACCGCGCACACTAAAAGAAGTCCAGTCACTAAACGGCAAATTAGCCGGACTAAATCGATTCTTGTCCAAATCAGCGGATAAGTCACTTCCTCTCTTTAAAACACTCACGAAGTGTACGAAGAAGGGAGACTTTCGATGGACTCCAGAAGCGGAAGAAGCTTTCCAACAGCTCAAACAGAACCTAGCAGAGCTACCCAAGCTTGTCACACCTCGACAAGGGGAAGAATTGATCATGTATCTATCAGCGATCCATGGAGCAGTCAGTGCGGTGCTACTAACATACATAAACTCTGTTCAAACACCTATATACTTTGTAAGCAAAGCTCTCAAGAAGACAGAGACTAACTACACCGCTATGGAGAAACTGGTCCTAGCCTTGGTATTCGCAGCTAAGAGACTGCGTAGGTACTTCCAAGCGCATCCGATAGCTGTAATCACGGACCAACCCATCAATCAGGTCATCTCTAAACCTGATGCATCAGGGCGACTACAAAAGTGGAGCATGTTATTGAGTGAGCATAACATCTCCTATAGGCCGTGAACCGCGATCAAAGGACAGATATTGGCTGATTTCATTATCGAGAAGCCAGATGCCGATACCCCATCACCAACGGTTGACGGACCATTACAAGAACATGGGTTCTATTTACGGATGGATCCTCGTGCGCAGAAGGGTCAGGCGCAGGCCTTATCCTTACCAGCCCAGATGGAACAGAACACACTTACGCACTGCGTTTTGAATTCATAGCCACAAACAATGAGGCGGAATATGAGGCATTACTGGCTGGACTCCGCATAGCAAATCAAATGGGTGTACGCAATCTAGAAGCTAATATGGATTCACGATTAGTAGCTAACCACGTGTTAGGCGAGTATGTGGCTCAAGAAGAACACATGATCCAATACCTCGATAAAGCCAAATCCTTGATCAAGAATTTTGACAAGTTTTCCATTAAACAAATCCCACGAGGAGAAAATAAAAAAGCAGATGCGCTGAGTAAAATCGCATCCACAAGCTTTGCACACCTGTCAAAACAGGTACTGGTGGAGACCTTGAAGAACAAATCCATCTCTGAGATGGAAGTCTCCACAGTGATAGAGGAAGAGCATCCTACATGGATGACACCCATCATGGATTTTATTAGCAAGGGAATACTCCCTTAAGTACAAAAAGACGCTCGACGGATATGGCGCACAGCGCAGAGGTTCGAACTTCGAGACGGTATCCTATATCGACGTTCATTCCTACAACCATGGCTCAGGTGCGTCGGACCTCTTCAGGCAGATTACGTACTCCGGGAAATCCACGCTGGCTCTTGCAGCATGCACTCAGGACCACGGTCTGTTGTAGCGCGCGCTTTGCGATCCGGGTACTATTGGCCTACCATGCACCGTGACGCGCGAGACATGATTAGAAAATGCAACGACTGCCAAGTCCACAAACCCATTCCGCGTCGACCACAACATGAGCTAACACCCATCACCTCACCATGGCCATTCATAAATGGGGAATTAATATTGCAGGACCCTTCCCAGTCGCGGCAGGAGGACTCAAGTTCCTCATTGTTGCCATTGACTACTTCACCAAATGGATCGAGGCAAAAGCAGTGGCAAGTATCACAGGCAACCAGGTTAAACGATTCGTTTGGGATAACATTGTATGCCGCTTTGGCCTACCTGGAGAAATTATTTCGGACAACGGAAAACAATTCTGTGATAACCCATTCAAAGATTGGTGCGCGCAGTTAAACATCACACAGCACTCCGCGTCAGTTAAACATCCACAAACAAATGGATTAGTAGAACGAGCGAATCGTAGTCTGGGTGAAGGAATTAAAGCGCGCCTAGACAGACATAAAGGAAGATGGGTGGACGAATTATCGCATGTTCTGTGGGCCCACCGCACAGAAATCAAAGTCAGCAACGGCGACACACCTTTTTCTCTTGTCTATGGGACAGAAGCTGTTATACCAGCAGAAATTGGAATGCCAACAATCCGTACATCGGAAGTTAACGTCACAACAAACGATGATGAACGACGTATTGACTTAGATCGGTTGGAAGAACGACGCGAAAGGGCGGCTATCCGCGAAGCAAAAGCTAAATCGAAGATGAAGAAGTATTATGATGAAAGAGTCAGAAACACTTCTTTCAAACCAGGGGACTTTGTATACCGCGCCAATGATGCAAGCCACGCAAAAGACACGGGCAAGCTTGGACCCAAGTGGGAAGGGCCTTACGAGGTCATAGAATCATTAGGCGACGGTGCATACAGAGTGCGCGACATGAAAGGCCGCGAGCTACCACGCACCTGGAACATCTGCAATCTCAAGAGATGCTACCTTTAGGCCACAGCCCACACACCAACACCTCTGCACTTTAGTAAGCGCTCAATAAATGTTGGTGTATTTATTATTTTTCTTTTAGGAAATTGTCTTTTTCGCACTTACAACAATTAATAAAGCGTTGTGGTTTCTAGCTAACTCCACAACACATTTTCAACATTATTGCTTACATTATTCATTTATGTTTCAATTCTGTTTATATTATTGCCTACATGGCGTGCATGCACATATTAAGACCACACGAGGGCAGACAGGATGAGTAAACCTACTAAAGTACTCGTTGAGTAAGAGGGTTGAAAACCTATCAACATCGGGTCACGTATCCCTGTTAAACACCTTACTACCAAGACGTTGGAGTAAGATAACAAGTACATTCCACGATGAGTGCACTTCATCGCACACTGTGCGCGTTTAACAAAACATGGATTCAAAACAACTGACTCCCAAATTCATACACTAACTTCATACAAGCTTATGACTTTAGTACGCATCTCACAATGAATGCGCAACAACAAGTTTAAAACAAACTAATAAACCAAGACACTTGGTTACTAAAAATGATAAACGTGGCACGCTACACATTTACTCGCACGTTTAAGGTTATGGACCGAAAACGTTTCTTAAGTTACGGACTTAATGCACAAGTTCTGGGCTCAATACAAGATATTATATGCACATCGTAACTCTAGATAAGTCTCTCACATAATAAAGACAAAATATCTAAGTATAAAACAATATATGTGCACAAAAGAGGTCCATAATTTCATTTACCAAAAAAAAAACTACAAGTTTTTACAAAGCGACAACTATGAGTTATACACATCTATACACTATGGATACGCTCAGGGGAATGCTCTGGCGCAGCAGAGCTCCCCGCCTCCTGAAGTTTCTTCAACAATAGCGCATCTTTTGGTGACACGGTCGCCACACTGACTGCAATACCATCCGATCTAGGAAGATGTGCAGCACCCACACCGCAGAGAGTGGCCTTCCCTTTAAGACCCTTCTTCTTGGCCGCCCTCTCTACATGACGCTCCAAAACCTCCTTCAGACGCACCTCCGTCTCAAGAGCGAAGGGGTTAAGGATGTCACGCGGTTGCGCAAATACTGGAACCTGCAGCTGAGACTCATCAAGCTTCAAGAAAAAGTCAGCTTCAGCCTCTGCGTTCTCTGCTATATGCCTACCAAGAGTTAATCCCTGCATGATCAATCGGATAGGATAATCTTGGTCGCGCTCCAGCTACGGAATGTGTGGAAGCTCAAAGAGCCTCATTCTTTCCATCGCCTGCACAAGTTCGTCAAAGGCACCGACATTGTAGTTAGGAACCTCAGAGGGGGAAACCTTCAGCAGTTGCGCCTCAGCCAACTCTTCCATAGCCTGCGCCTTGCCACGAGCAACGGCGCACTCCACCACCTTCCCAAAGGCACCCGCGACCTCTGGGGACTCCAAAGTGCTCATGGCAGCCAGACGCAAACCATGGCTAATCAATCACCTGCACAAACAACAACAAACGCATTAGAAAAGAAACATAACAGACACAATAATTAACGAGGAATGTACAACAAGTACCTGCGCTCCGCAATAGTAGACATCAGATGAGGATACAGCTCCTCATCATACTCTATGCTCAGCCTGCACAGCTTCTCCTCCTGTGCCTCCACAGAGTCCTCTACCTTCTTGCCAAAGACGGCAAGCTGCTTGCACAGCTCAGACTTCTTCTCCTCCAGATACTTCACCCCCCAGGCGAGGTCAGCCATGTACTGCTGCGACTCCCTACGTTCGCGCTGCAGCTCAGCCATCACAGTCAGCTTCTCCTTAGTGGCCTTCTTGGCGCGCTCATCGGCAGCCAATACCTCTGCCTGCGCCTCCGCCACCTGCGCCTTGAGCTAAGCGATTTGCTCATCCCTTTGGGCAAGGCTGCCTCCCTCCACAACGGCTCGCGCCTTTAGCTGAGTGACCAACTCAGCCTGGCGGGCAGCAACACTAGCTAACTCCTCTACCAACTCCTGCGCAGACATCTGCGCCGCCGCCTTCAGAGGCTCCTCCACATCAGCAGTCTTAGGCGATGTGGCATGATCAGCAAAAGCCGCATCACCATCTGCAGCATGGTCCCTACGAAATGAAGAAGATGTAATTAGTACGTGGATACAACAGATAAAAGAAAATTAAAGTCATAAATACTTACACAAGTGGTGGAGATCTGGCTTGATTCTTCTGCGCGCTAGTAGCAGACATCTCATCTGGCGCAGCTGACTCCTCATCAGCAATCAGGTGGCGCCTCCTTCTGGAGGTACCAACAACATAACCACCAGAAGACGCTTCCTTGCGCTTCTCTTTGCGAACCTCCGCAGGCTCCAAAATCTCCACGCTGTTGGACGACTCAGCATGCGTTTCTTCCTCCATAGGAGACTTTTCCTCAGTAGGAGGGACAACCTGCACTGGCGCGACAAACACAGCTGCAGGGGGAGAGTCCTCGCATTCAACAGGCCCAAAAACTGTCAAGTGCCCCGCCGTGGCCTGTAAAATGGGCTGCTCACCCTCCCTCAGGAGACGCACCCCCACTGTCACGCGCTTGGGTTCCTTTAGCTTCACAACAGCGAACAAATCCATCTCTGCGACAGACAAAAGACAAATAACGAGAACAAGTTAGTTATTCAAGGGATAAAAGCAAAATACTTACATTATAGAGGCAATAAAAGGATGAGCACCCACCCTGGCTGTTCTCATCGATGAAGGTTGGAACCTCGTCCGTACCATCAAAATAATTACGGCTCAGCCCCATATGCACCAAGAACTCGTCAGGATAGGAGTTAATGGGAATGCGGTTACCATCAATTATGTCCGCATCCGCGGGGTTTTAAGAACCAGGGATAGGACGCTCATCCCTCGGCAACGACCCTTGAGTATAGAACTCAAAGTGCGACAAAAATACAACATCGTCTACCCAGAAAAAGTACTCTCTCCAATGCCTTAAAGAATCTATTTTCTCGGTGTAACATTGGAGGCGCCCTGCGCGTTTGGCAAAAGAAACCCATCCATGCGACCACGTTGTGTGGTAAAACGCACGAAATAGGTGAACTATCAGATTAATAGCAAGTAACCGACAATTTATCTCAAAATTTGATATCTTAGCCGCACCTATACAGTGCAGCTGTGAGATATGGAGTTGGTAATGATTGAGCACGTTGCTCAAAAAGACAGAAATGGGTACGCGATAATTCGCGTAATCAAAAAAGCGTGTATACAAACCGATTTTCCCATCGGGAAACCGGCAATACACGCATCCACATCTGGTGCTTCAGGATGGATGTCGAGAGGAATGAAGAAGTCAGAAGAAAACTGACGTACGTCATCCTCATCCAACCTAGAGCGGAATTCGTGTAACTGAGCAACCATTTTATAAAAAAAAGGTATATTAAATGTTGCGCACGCGCAGTTACCTAATGAAAATAGAAGATCAAAGGGAGAAGAAACTTTTAGAGTTTTGCAAATGGTGAAAAACGTTTGACTGTGTGAACCACAGTGAAATGGGGCGGTGATTTATATAAGCAATCAAGAAACCCTAAATGGGGTGCCACGTCGATCCCACTAACAAACATGTGGCTGGGAGATGGAAGGTACAAGCACTTTTCCCCTTTTCTCGAGGCACACGTGGATAGCCTCCCCGTTTTTCGAAGCACCATTTGTGATATTTTGGGACTTGATACATTGTTTCTATCTTTTGGGCGGGAAGTATTTAATTTCTTCCCGCCACGCTTGCCGCTAGTTCCATTAGTCTAGTATCCGCGGCTACGAGCCGCGCACACTAGACTGGGGGGACATGATGACGTATAGCCTATAGTTGGGCCACAAGCCCAAATTATAGACATTACTAAGCCCAAACCCACCACGAGTGGGCTATCATGACAAATGACTTGGGCCATAAATACCAACGGCTTGGGCTCACGAAGCCCAAAGCCCAACCAAAATGCACGGTTAAAGGATAAGGATCTTCTATTTACGGAATAGATATCCTTACCTCGGATAAGTACCACGAGTGCGAAGAGTAAGGAGCAAGATACCTACACGGTTTCTGCGCCCTATATATAGAATTATATATTCACATTAAAAGGTACGATTTACAAAATCCCTAACTCTTCAACTAAACCCTAAAACCGATTACTTACTCTCACGCCGGAGTCTAATCATGGGAGACAATCCCACGATAAGCCTAACGGTGTTGTTTGTTTTCTTAGTGCGCAGGTTTCACAAGCACTAAAGTTCTAATTGATACGAGAGCAAGAGTTCAAACAAGGTAAGCCCAACTTTTGTATCAACAGTTATATTCGCTTTACATTGCATGTCCCCACTCTATTCCGTTACAAAAAGTTAACCAACAATTATGAATCGCTTTACACTACTACATGTCTACATGTAAGTCACCATTTTTCGTTAAAAAAAAAATGTATGTTATGATTTGCCATCACAAAAATTTAATATATGAATCAATCAAAGATGACAAAAAAATGTACGTTACGATTTGCCATCACAAAAATTTAATATATGAATCAAGCAAAGATGACATATTGGTAGACACGGTTACTCCATTTCCACCAATATTGCATCTTTTGATTAGACCATAGATCAACTTATATGCACCATTTGCATCACAGTATATAAACGAGCAAAGTTTTATGTATTCAACCCATGTGAGACAAATTTCAAACATGATTGAAACAGGTTGCTCAACAAACACGACATGTAATCAAATAATTTTTAGAGTCAATTTCATAAATCGTCATTATTGGTTTATACATTTTTCCCCTTTCATCGTGAAACTTCAATAATTACACCGCTCGTCCTTGTACTTATCGTTTTGTAATCGTTAATGTTTCTCTCTTAAGTCCCTCATATGCAGGTCACATTGAAGTATATTGGTCATTTAACCCGAGATCCTCTTCCACATTTATTTTTTCTTAGAATTTTTGTGTTTTAAAATCTTTGTAACACAATTACATATGAGATTTTAAATGATATTCTTAACACAAAATAAAAAGCCAAAATCTTTGTACCGTGATTTTTGACTGACTAGAATTCATTTTAGTTCTATTCTCTATTTTTTTCTTTTCGAATTGCTATTTATTATTTTTTTGGATTGAATTTATTATTAGTGCTTTGGCGTAAAGTTTTGGATTTTATTTTCACTGATTTCCTCACTTCGGATATTTTCTTTGGGTTTACTGGAAAGTGTTATTAGTGTATTGAGTTGGGCCTATTAGACTAGCCTTATTGTTCATTGAATTTTTATAAACTTTGTTAAGTGTATGTAAAAGAGAGAGCCAAGTCATTGACAAAGATGTACATGACCTAATCAAAGTATCCTCGTGAACGTTTTCTACCCTTTTTTTAACACCCCAAAATATGTATCTGGTGAGATTTAAATTCTATACTTTTTGTGAAGTTTGTAAAATTGTTGACTTCAAATAAGAACATATTTTTACCATCATTTCCCCCGATTATTGCTCCTTTATATAACATTTATTTATGATATGACAATAATTTGTTATATTTAATGGAGCAATTCTCATTAAAAAAATAATAAATAATAATAAAAAAAACGAGCAAAAGACGCCTAAATATGAAGAAGTAAACAATTCAACAAGACCATGCGTCGTATGCCCTCTGTTAGAAAAGTGCCTTAAACTTTAAGGGTTGTTTGGTAAATTGTGACTTGTCCTGCAAGTTTGTTTAGAATTTGGAAACTATTCTATGACGGTTCGTTAGTCTATAAATATGTATTATTAGCATTAGAATTCTTTGTACCTTTTGAATAATAGTTTGGTACCTTTTGAATTTGTAGTTGGTACCTTTTGAATTAGGGTTTGGTACATTTGAATTAGAATTTGTCTTTAAATTTGGTTTTGTAATTTGGTTTGTTATTTGAATAAAGCTTCCGCTTAGTTTGTTTGAATTTGTTTGTTTGTTTCGTTCGTTTGAATTACCAACAAGTGGTATCAAGAGCTAGGTTGATTCGTTTAGCCATGAAGAAAAAGAGAAAGAAAAAAAGGGGTTCATTTTGAATTGAAGAAGATCGAAATGTTTGGATTTTGTTTGAGAAGTCGATCGTTGATTTTGGATTTTGTCAGGTCTTCGTTTTATTTTTTGGTAATGCTATAGATTCGTTTTGCATTATCGTATTTGGGATTTGTCATATAATATCGGACCTTGTATTTTGAATTGGATAAATAGTTAGATATTGGGCCTTGGTAAAAGTATGTGGATTTTGAAAGTTTCTGGTTTTGGTTGATCTCTAGATTTTGAATTTTTGAAGTCGAATTAGAATAGATTTTGTATATGATGGATTAATTTGGATTTTTTGAGAGATCGCTTCGAATACGGCCTACGATTAGGTTATTCGGGTATTTGTATTTGAATTTGAAGTTGGACCGTAATTCTTATCGTAATAAGTGGGTCGTTAGAATTATTATCTGTACCATATTTGGGGCTTTTGAATTATTAGGGCTCGTTCGTCAAGTTTTTATTAACTTGAATTTGGTTGATACTTGGATAATAAGTTTGAAGTTGGACCGTAATACTTATCGATAAGTGGGTCACTAGAATTTGAATTTGATATTTGGGTCATAATTCTTATTATATAAGTGGACCATTGGAATTTGAATTTGGTATTTGGAATTTGAAGATCGATTTGGTGTTTGAATACTTGGTTCAAGTTGTTTGAATTTTGTTCAATCGTTTGGAATTTGTTAGTTTGGAAAATTTGAGATCTTCGTTTGTCGGGCTTTTGAAGTTGGTTGTCCGAATTTGATTGTATTTGTTGAAGATTGGTTGAGCCGATTTGTTTGTTTGGTTAACCGAGTTTGAATTTGTCGGTTAATGTTTGATTGTTCGTTTTGAAGATTATCGGCGTTCGTATTTGTTTGGTTTGTTTTGGATTGAATTTGCTTTGGATCGATTTTGTTTCGGATTGCTTTTGGTATCGGTCGTTTGATTTGAATTTGGCTAGCATCTCTGGTATTTGGAATTTGGCGTTTGGAACTTTGGAATTGATTTGAAGCAGGTGGAGGAGTTTAAGTCACAGTGGAGATTGTTAGAAAAGTGACTTAAACTTTAAGGGTTGTTTGGTAAATTGTGACTTGTCCTGCAAGTTTGTTTAGAATTTGGAAACTATTCTATGACGGTTCGTTAGTCTATAAATAGGTATCATTAGCATTAGAATTCTTTGTACCTTTTGAATTAGTTTTTGGGTTTGATACCTTTGAATTTGTCTTTGTATTTGGTTTTGTTATTTGAACATAGCTTCCGCTTCGTTTGTTCGTATTTGTTTGTTTGTTTCGTCGTTTGAATTATCAACACCCTCAATATAACATACATTGTATAAAAGGTTACTTCGAAGAAATATTCTAAGTGTTGAATACCATACAACGTATTCCCCATTACATGCATGCGTCGTACGGAACTGATTAGTGACGTGGCTAAGAGTTATCAAGAGCATACGGCGTATGCAATCCAATAGGCATACACCGTATAAAGTTACGGGCATGGGCTATTTTCAGCTCAAATCTCCAACCTAATGCAAATTAGGTATCGCTTTTCATTCCCAACTTCTGGAGACGAACCCTAGAGGCTGCAACACGAATTCCAATCCTAGAAACATCCGAAGATCGAATAATTACACATCATAAACATTGTTTATCGTCGGTTAGATCGCTATGATTATTGTTAATCTTTGAAAACCACTTTATCTTTGTTTATCGTTTGTAATCGAAGGCTAAGCCGCCTTGTTATGACTTTGTTCTATTTAATTGCATGATTGTTTCGTTTATCTTAGCTGTATTGTGGATGATTTATATCTTTGTATGGACTTATGACCTTTTATAGATGATGGCTACGTGTTGATGGTAAGTAATTAGTAAGTGACCATGTGATTACATGAATCATATAAGGTATTTGGCAAATATCCTTAGTGGTTGGGACCATGATCATTGGCTTGACGGCGTTGAAAGTGGTAGATAATGGGATGTAAGATTCAATAAATGGTAAATTTAGGAAGTGTCGACCGAATCACATCTGGTTTACTTAGTAGTTGAGTGCTTGGCAAATAAAAAATATAGTCATTTAGATTAATTGACCAACTTAATGCTCAGAGGATAGATCAGCCCTAGTGCCTGAGCCACGATAGGAATTTATTTAAAGAAGTTGTAGGGAGTGTCGACCGCATTACACCTACACTATATAAGACTCAATGCATACCGTTAGATGAACATTCTTACAATTAATTGGTTAGTTGAATAGATGATTAGCAAGGCGAGTACGTCTTTTATCTCTTGATTGTTTCTCACCTAGTTAGTTTTAATTGTCTTTTAGTCATTTTTGCTCTTAGTTGATTTAGTAGTTTAATTTAGTCAAACTCATAATCTGGTGGATTTAAAGCACAAATTGTCTTAAAAATAGTTTACTTTAAGTTAATTAGGTACCCCGTGCTCCGGTGAATGACCCGGTCTAACCGACTCTATACTATTACAAACGGGTACACTTCCCGTGAGTGTTGGTGAAGTCTAATCATAGTCTAATAGAGAGAGGTTAAATAAATTTAAAGCTAGATTTCACACATCAAAGAGGTTTTATGGAAATTATCCAATTTTAGTCGAGTCACAGAGAGTTTCAGAGATGAGATAAGATACGTTGTCGACATGTTTGACTATGATTGTCATTTCACAAATAGTTTCAAGTAATGTTCATGTGGTGATAGTTTAGTGGTACCAGACATGTAGGTAATGCAGAGGTAACTGGTCCTTTCTCCGTCTTTATGTCCCTTTAAAATTGAATAAGACACAACATTACACAATTTACCCTGACCGGTAGTGTGAGGTTGACGGTGGGCCGGTTTTTCATTAGTTGCTAGCAGCGTACTAAGATAACATCATCATGTTTCTTGTTTGTATGTAAAGATAGATTTATAATAGAAAGAAATGCGGGGTGCCAATAATAAGTGTGACAAAAATGTGAGTAGTGATCGTGTAATCGTGTATACACAAACGTTCTAAATAACAAACAGTAGTGACTAGAACAAACAAATATGAAAAATCACATCATCAATGCATATCAAAGTAAATATCAAATAAATAAGAGTAATAGAATCGCACTCTACAAACAATTTTAAGAAAAAACATATGAGGGATGCTAAAAGAAGTGTAACATGTTTCATGGTGTTAGTTCATACTTCATAGGTGTAAAAACTATTAAGCGAGATGTATCCCTCGAATTTACGACTTAATGACTTATGAAGAGATAAATCAACACTATGGCGACCTCTCAGCACAAAAAAGTTACTAACAAATAGGGAAAATTCTTCCAAAACGTATCATACTTGTCAAAAAAATCACTTTTGAGTAACGTACTTTTTATTTTCGTCATTGTGGTACTAAACTTTCATTTTTGGCCTCTTTTACGCACTTTGGGACATTTTTATGACATTTTTGCCCCTGGATTTTCAAAAATTTGAGGGGCAAAAACGTCCCAAAGTGCGTAAAAGAGGCCAAAAATGAAAGTTTAGTAATCCAATCAGGAAAAAAAAATGTTCGATACTCAAAAGTGATTTTTTGGACAAGTATAGTACGTTTTAAAAGAAATTTCCCTAACAAATATGAATCACTTTACCTGCATATACCTATCTCACAAATAGGCAACACAAAAAGTTAACGGAAATATAAATAATCAAAGACAGCAGAAAGAGAGGTGTATTAATTTACACAACCCTATTAAGGGCCTTTTAGTACATCATATTAATATCAACTTATATGCACCATTTGTATCACAGCATATAAACAAGCAAAGTTTCTAGTCTTTAACCTATGTGGGACAAAACCTTCATAAAATTGCTCAAAAAACACAATACGTAATCAAATAACTTTTATGTTCTCCTCAGACATTGTTTTTTCTTTTTGTAGTGCAACCTTTATGAGTTCCATACCAAATTGAAATGGGGCTGTATGTGATATATACAATTAGATGTAGTGCAACCTTTATAAAACTAGACGAGTACCCGTGCATAGCAACGGGATTTTATAGCGACAGATAGTTTATTGATAAAAAAAAGTTTATAGGTTATAAATGAAAAATAATAAAAGTTTGAAGATTTGGTTAAACATAATGTTTTGAAACCCGGTTCGACCCGGGTGGTTCAACCGGTTGAACCGTCCCGGTCAAAAAATTTGTCGATTTAAACCGGGTCAACTTGCTAGGTTGGGTCGAAAGCGGGTCAAATTAAATCGGTTCAACCCGTCGGGTTTGAAGTGTGAACAGTTCCGGTCGAAAAATTTGTCGATTTAAACCGGGTTAACTTGCTAGGTTGGGTCAAAAACGGGTCAAATTAAACCGGTTGAACCCGTCGGGTTTGAAGCGTCCTGGGTCAACCCGGTTTGTCATTTGTATTAATTGTTTTAATTGGTTGTATTTAATTTGGTAGATATAAAGTTTGAAGATTTGAGAAATAAACATAATGTTTTGAAACCAGGTTCGACCCGGGTGGTTCAACCGGTTGAACCATTCCTGTCGAAAAATTTGTCGATTTAAATCGGGTCAACTTGCTAGGTTGGGTCGAAAAAGGGTCAAATTAAACCGGTTCAACCCGTCAGGTTTGAAGCATGAACCGTTCCGGTCGAAAATTTTGTCGATTTAAACCGGGTCAACTTGCTAGTTTGGGTCGAAAACGGGTCAAATTAAACCGGTTCAACCCGTCGGGTTTGAAGCGTCCTGGATTAACCCGGTTTGTCATTTGTATTAATTGTTTTAATTGGTTGTATTTAATATGGTAGATATATTTTTAATTGGTTGTACAATCGTCCGTTTTTAATGTGAATAAATCATTGTACAATCGTCCATACCACATTGTTTTTTCTTTTTGTAGTGCAACCTTTATGGTAGATACCAAATTGAAATCGTCCGTTTTTTTACGATTGCATCCGTTTTGTTTTCTTACATTATCGTCTGTTTACTTACGTTTTTTTTTTACGTTTTCATATCCCTTTTTACGTTTTTTTATGTTTGAGCGTGTTTCTTATTTTTTTCGTTTGTTTTTTTACGTTTTACTCCATTTTTTAACGTTTTCTTCAAAAATTAAGAAAGTGAATGAAAAAATGAAAAAACAAAAAACTAGACGAAACATTAGAAAATAGACGAAAACATAAAAACGGACGAAAACGTAAAAGAACGGACTAAAACGTAAAAAACAAAAAAACATAAAAAGAATTGACGAAATTGACAAAAACATAAGAAAGCGAACGAAAACGTAAAAATAGACGAAAATGAAAAAACAAAAAAAAAAACGTAAGAAAATAGACAAAAACATAAGAAAGCCAACGAAAACATAAAAAAAATTATGAAATTGTAAAAAAAATGGACGAAAACGTAAGAGACAGGACAAAAATATAAGAGACCGGACTAAAATGTAAAATAACATATGAAAACGTAAAAAAAGACAAAACGTAAAAAATGAACGAAAACATAAAAATACGGAGCAAAACGTAAAGAAACGGACGAAAACATCAAAAAACAGATAAAATCGTAAAAAAACGGACGAAAACTTAGGAAACCGGACTAAAACGTAAAATAACAGACGAAAACATAAGAAAGCACACTCAAACGTAAAAGGCATATGGAAACGTAAAAAAACAGATGAAAATGAAAAAAAAAAAAAAAAAAAAAAAAACGTAAGTAAACAGATGATAATGTAAGAAAACAAAATAGAAGAAATCGTAAAAAAATGGACGAAAATGTAAAAAAACGGGCGAAAACATAAAAAATTGACAAAAACATAAGAAACCAGACTAAAACGTAAAATAACTGATGAAAACGTAAGAAAATAGAGGAAAGTGTTAAAAATCGGACGAAAACGTAAAAATAACAAATGAAAATGTAAAGAAACGGACGAAAACGTGAAAAAATAGACGAAAACGTAAAAAACGGATTAAAACGTAAAAAAATTGACGAAAACACGCTAAAGCTGACGAAAACGCGTAAAAACGGATGAAAACGTTAAAATGGACGAAAAAGGGATGGACGCTGCAATGGTCATTGGCCACAAGGACTAAACTTGTAACTTCTAACGGAATTCATTTAACGTCAGTTTATGCCAGGGACCAAAATGATGAAAACTTTCCTCCACAGGGAGGCCGCCTGCAATTAGCCAACCAAAGGGACGTTTTTTGCAATCTGAGAAAACCACACGGATGATTTTTGCAGTTTACCCAAAAAACTTACGAATACATTACTAAACCTAATTTTTTCTAACATATTTAGTGGATAAAAAAGTATAGTAATCTCAAAATAAGCCCAGTTTTTTTTTTTTTTTTTTTTTTTTTTTTTTTTTTTTTTTTAAGTTCTGAGTACATAACTAGGGGAGAGCAACAAAGCCGAAACTTTCTAGGATTTCTTGATTTAGGTTTTGGGTGTTCAAAAAATATACGTATTCGGATATCCGAAAATTTAATCATGATTTACTAAAAAGTTGGGTTTTATGAAAAGAACAGTTTTGGAAGTCATATAAAAGTTTTTCAAAAATTATTGATATCTGGATATTCAGATACATAAAACTGTAATTTGAAATTTCGGATATCCGAATTACAAAAAAACTTAGATAAAATATTATGTTTAACATAAAACAATTATCGCAAATTTCGGATATCCAAATTTGTGATATAACTAGTTGTTGACAAATTCCTTAAATTAAAAAAAAAATAACGCATTTACTTTATAAACATAATTTTTGTCCAAAAGAGACCACTTTGAGATTTATAACTAGTAGGTTAGTCTATAAAAAGAAAAAAAGTTAGTGCTCTTTCTGATTTTGGTCAAAATTCAAAACTAATTATTAAATGCTTCATTTTTTTTACTTCTTTTACTTGATTTCATTTGACCCAAAAAAGAGCAATAAATTGATACGTTTATACTCAACTCTATATATAGAGTTACTTTAGTTTTTAGTAAGAAACCTGCAACATTTTAACTTGAATTGTTTCTATTTGAAACGCTCGTCATAAAATTTGTTTGGGAAAAGCATAAACACATACAACAACGATGTATTCTCCAACGCCTCCAATCATATGCACAGTTTTTTTTATTTTTTATTTTTTTATTTATTTTTTTTTTCTTCTTGTCGTTTACACCCGTTTTTTCAATTCAAGATGTTAAAAGTTTTGAAGCGAAATATAAATCTTTTAATTCAAGTATAGAGTCCAAGAAGATGAAGTTGATCAATGACCTTCTTAAGATGATCAATAAGCCTTTCGTGAAGTCGATTAAGGTAACATAGCTTGAAAGCTCTATGTGATTATTTATACAAATGTTTAGTACGTGTTTAATGTTTTTTGATTATATGTTTGTCTATTTTATGCTGAATCAGAGTCCAGACGGTGATATAATAGATTGCGTTTTGATTCCCCTTCTACCAGCTTTTGATCTTCCACAATTAAAAGGATCATTGCCAAATGTATACTTTTCATTTGGACATATATAAAAAAAATCCGAGTCAAAAACTATGTTTTACAACCTATTTCCAATTTATCGTATTGCTCTTTCTTTGTTTCATAATAATGATAATAAACAGGACCCGCAGGAGTTACCAATACCAAATGGACATGAGAAAGCAGAAAAGGCTTGGTGGGTTGATGGGGTCAAAGAGATTACCACCTTCCATGATGGTGGATGGTAAAGGTTATGAACAAAGGAACGAAGAAAAAGATAGACTAAAGAAGACCTAAAAATAAAAAATAAAAATCTTACTAGAAAGGAATCTAGCAAGTAGACCTAATAAAAAGAAATTCTAACCTAGACAATAACTATTCCCCGGGCTGTGGCGCCAAAAACTTGATACGCGGGATTGCGCCCTCGCAACAGGTTTTACCTCTCAAGGGATCTTGAGAAGCTTGCAATCCCCGCCAAGCAGTGTACCTGATCGTTGTAGTATAGTATAGTGACAAGTACCGGGGTAAGAAGACCTTTTACCTAAAAAAAAATTTATTAGCTCATGTTCATGTCGTAAAAAAAGTTAATATGAATATAAATAATCAATCACAACACAATAGGAGGTATATGAATTTACACAACTTATTGTGATGCAGTTGATTAGCTCATGTTCATGTCAACTTACATGCATCATTTGCATCACAAATATAAAAAAGCAAAGTTTCTTGTCTTCAACCAATGTGGGACAAAAACTTTATACAAGGTTGAAACAAGTTGCTCAGGAGACACAACATGTGACAAATAATTTTAATGTTCTCTTCCTACATTGTATTTCTTTTTGTAGCTATGAGCTCCGCACTAAACTCAAATGCGGCTGAATGTAACATATATAATTAGATGTAGCACAACCTCTATAAACTCTATAAGGTTATGCTTGGTAAGGAACTCATAAAAATACTTTAAAGGCATGGGCTTTTAACGTTAAACGCTAATGAGAATATAATCTATCTTTATTTCTTTTAAGTAGTGGCTAGGTGTTTGTATATCATGTGATTGGTTTGTGAATCACATGTTAGCGTTTAGGTTTGAAGCACAATAGGTGTATTTTTGGTCATAGCAAATGTGGTGTTCAACCACATTTCTTATACTACATTGTTTTGTAAGTAATATATTTGTTTTGTAAGTAATATATTTTACCAGCGTAAATTAACTCTTTACTCAAAAATAATATAATCTATCTTTTAGCGTTTAACCTTTGAGATTGTATATTAATTTGTTCTACATTTTATAATTAGTAATACAACTTGTACCAAACTCTTTCACTTACAAAACAAAATGATACAACTTATTAGATGTTTGGATTGATGCCAATTGCGCACACTTATTAAGTAAACGGTAAACTGATATATTGGTATGCATGTATCTTAATAGTCAACAAAACATAACACACAGTAAAAAGAAATATGTCAACAAAACATAATCCCCGCATGATTGTTGCCATGATATCAAAGTAAATTTCAAACACTCCGAGCCAGTGAAGATTAAAGGATAACAACATGAGGTAGTAACATACTAAAAAACCATAGAAACAAGAGTAAGTACGGTATATTGAAGACCCCGAAGCTAGTCAGACTCAGTTTCAGAATCTATATATGAATATACTAGTTTCATGACCCGGCCGATGGCCGGGCGAGTTTCATGTTATAGTATGTTAAACATTTATAATTTATATATCTACGTATTATTATGATATAATTGTTATTTTGTTTCTTACCAAATTTTGTTATGATTAAAATTTTTTGGTTTAATATAAAATGAAATTTCCAAATATCTTAAATGCAAAATATACAAATTAAAAGAACTGAAAAGGGAAACGATGCATGGATACGTTTGTGTTTTTTTGAATGTTTGAATAGCACATTATTCAAGTATCTATCTTTTATTCATAATCATCTAACAAAAGGCCTACCATCATTTATTCAAAACAGTTAAAGAAGTAACATATGTTTCACATCGATTTCTCATCTTCATCGACATTGTCTACAATATGATTGTGGTATGCACAATCTTTCTTAATGCATATCCATTCAATATTGTCATCATAAACAATAGGTTCATCATTCAACATGGGAAACTTATTTTCTTAAGTAGTCTTTTGGATATGTTTTATTAGGTTTAAGACTTAACGACTTTGTTTTGAATTGTGTGTCGAATTATGAACTTTTAATATGTCAATTATGGTATTCGGTTTCAATGAATTTATATGATGTAGTATGCTTCGGATGCATATATCGCATGTATGTTGTAGGTATGATGTGCTTAAAACTAAAATTATGTATCACATTTATGGCATGTTTATGTTGTTAATGGAATTAACTATGTTTAGCTGTAATGAGTTTCATTAATAAACCACTTTTAGTGCTGATGAGTTTTTTAGCATATAGATGGCTAACATTCCTTTTTCATGAAAAGCTATTTAGTATGGTGGTAAACATGATTAGGCATATTTTTTTATAATTTTAGTACTTTTAGCAGGTATGTATAAATATTTTGAGTAGGATTGTGTAATTTGGTGAGATTATATGAATATGAAATTTATTTTTTTGGGTTAAAAATACACTTTAAGTACCTGTCTATTATTTTCAAAAAGAATATGTTTAGAAGTATGAAAATTTTATATCTATTATTGAGTTATTGATTAGAACTCAAAGTAAGTAGTTGTTCCTCCATGAAATATGTACAATTGTTAAGTAAAAAAGGCCTTGGTTAAGAAAGGTTGAATTTCAATGGTAACTCAAAGTTAATACTTTGTAAGTCATTATCAAGCTTTTTAGTATGGTGGTAAACATGGTTAGGCATATTTTTTATAATTTTAGTACTTTTAGGTGGAATGTCTAAATATATATAGTAGGATTTGTGTAATTCTGTTAGATTCAATGAAATTGACATTTTTTTTTGGCATAGAAATACACTTTAAACTAATGTATGCTATTTTGAAAAGAATATGTTTAGGAGTATGAAAACTTTATATCTATTATTGAGTTATTGATTACAACTCAAACTAAGTAGTTGTTCCTCCATGAAATACGTACAATTGTTTATTAAAAAAGTCCTTGATTAAGAAATGTTGAATTTGAATGGTAATTTAAAAGTAATACTTTGTAAGTTAGTATCAAGCGTATGAAAACAATGGTGTTTTCCTTGTTGTACTCTATTTGGTAATCAAAGTAATAACGTAACACTGCTGGTTCAAGGTTAAGAGGCATAGTAAAGTAGAAATATTAATCATTAATAATGAGGTGCGAATGTTATAAAATGCCAATTCATGTTCATAAAAAAACAGTTATAATAGAGAAATTGTTAAATGTAAAAATAATAACCAATAATAAAAAGTCCATAAAAATTAAACATTTTAAAAGTTATTCTTCATCACAACTAACTTTTAGACGAACCATAAAGTCATATGCTATGTTGTATCCTTCTTGACCGAATTCTGTTATTAGTTCATCAATTTTTGCCATCATGTGATAACAATCGCACCTAAACCTCTTCTTCATCTTATTCCAAGTACCATTATAAAAAAGGTACTTATCTGAAAGAAAGTAGTATTGGAACAGTAAATATATAAATAAATCAATATACTACTGCACATAATTCGTTTTATTACCTTCAGACTGTGATTTAGTGATCACCTTGTTTATTGCTTTTTGGTTAGCCTTGTTATCATGAGGTGCAGTATTTCCTGTGGTAGGTGGTTCAGAAATAAACATTTTGGAATATAATTATGCATACATTGTAAAAGTATTAAGTAAGTGTACATTGTAAAAGATAATAAGGCACAATAAAGTGAAAATATTAATCATTAATAATTTAAATCTCCATGTTTACATAAGTGAATTAAAAATGACAATGCAGATACTGCAAATGCCAACTTATTGTGCAGGAATATGTGATTAAAACTTTCAAACCAAATTGCAAATGTAGTACCAAATGTCTTTTAAATAATGAAGCATAAAATAAAAATGAAGTAAACATGGAGAGGAAATGCATATATGGAATCACTCCTTCTCTATTTTGACTTCCACAAGGGGCTTCTTGTTGTCGGGAACAATTAATTCCACATCAGGGTAATCATCTAAATCAATAACTTGATGTTTCCCAGTGACTTTACCACTACCTGAACCACTGCGTGATGCACTTCCGGATAACGCAGCTTGTGTTGGAGGTGTATCAAGGACAAACTTGGTGACATGTATATCAGATTTAGGCATACCAGACATTTCATTGATAGCATTAATCTCCGGAGTGTTCAAAACTTCATAACCATCCTGCAAGTACATAGGTGATAATAAAATTTAATATTAATATTAAATCATAGTAACAATGCAGGTTTAATTTATCAAAGGGAGTGGTAGAATAAGCGAATGCATATGGTTTTTTGTATATCTTACCTCAGCTTGAGATGTAATCAGTCCTTTATAAAAGTGTATCAACTCAGAGTCATCAGAAACTGATTTGCAAGTGTAAACATGGCTATTTGAATTAACATTGTGTTGTGTAAACAACACTTTAAACAGGATATTTTTTCCAACCACCGCGCTCAATTCCTCAGGAAACCAGTCTGATGGGTCTCTATTAACTGAGTTAACAATGTCATACGCAGATGTTCCATTACACAACTTGCTGACATTGGTATCAAACATGACCAACGGAGCTGAGCCGGTCTCATCAATCACCCTCACTATAACTTTAAACCTTCATAGTGTAAAAAAATGTCATTGTGTTATAAAGAAGTATTCATATGATGTAATATTAACAAATAGTTGTTTTGTATTAAAATGTGTTACCTTGGTACAACTTGGTAAATGGTGCCATGTCCGTCACACTGGTATGCCTGTTTTTTCCCATTACCAGAGCTTCCCTTTGAAGCAGCAGTTTTGATAGGCTTGGCAATCTTGTTGCATTTTTTGCATGCATCATAACACCAACCATGCTCTTTGTGTATGCGATGAATCTTTGCATACACCACAACTTCAGAACCCTGTTATTAAAGCAAGACAGTGTGTAAGTATGACTTTGTAAACATTGTTTGTATACAATATTAATTTATATTAGAAACAAACATTCAAAATAGTTACCGGTGCAACATCACGAATTCCTCCAACGTTGCAGGCAACAGTATTGGCAAAGAAAACTTCAGGAGTTATATTAACTTTTTCTGGATTGAAAAGCTCAATCTTGTGCTGACTGTCATCATAGCCGGCTTTGGATGTGTACCTATAGTTTATATTGGTTTACATATATTAAAATGTGTTACCTTGGTACAACTTGGTAAATGGTGCCATGTCCGTCACACTGGTATGCCTGTTTTTTCCCATTACCAGAGCTTCCCTTTGAAGCAGCAGTTTTGATAGGCTTGGCAATCTTGTTGCATTTTTTGCATGCATCATAACACCAACCATGCTCTTTGTGTATGCGATGAATCTTTGCATACACCACAACTTCAGAACCCTGTTATTAAAGCAAGACAGTGTGTAAGTATGACTTTGTAAACATTTTTTGTATACAATATTAATTTATATTAGAAACAAACATTCAAAATAGTTACCGGTGCAACATCACGAATTCCTCCAACGTTGCAGGCAACAGTATTGGCAAAGAAAACTTCAGGAGTTATATTAACTTTTTCTGGATTGAAAAGCTCAATCTTGTGCTGACTGTCATCATAGCCGGCTTTGGATGTGTACCTATAGTTTATATTGGTTTACATATATTTAGATGTTTAATATATAAACTGTAACTGAATGTTAATCATGTTTTTATAAAATACCTCTCTTTGAAAGACAAAAGTGCAGGCACATCTTTGTTAATAAAGATTCTGGAACCAAACAAAGAGTTGTGTACAGCCGGATCATCTATAAAGTAACAAAACATCGTGTAATTAAACAAAGATTAGTAAATGTAAATGTATGTTTTTAAACACAGACAAGTAAGTGTAAATGGGTTTGATAGTGCAAGCAATCTTACTGTTATAGTATTTGACTTTTGCTAACTGCAAGATAAAGTTGACGGTACCAGCGGATTATTTATTGGTAGCATAATGGGTAAACATATGTGCCCAATTATCCCTGAAAGTACATTTGACTCTAGTCCCTCTGATATATGATTATTACTAGTAGAATATGCCATAGGGAAAATATAAAATTAAGTAATACATATGAATGTTACTTACTCTGTGTCTTCAATAACCACGGTGCGTCTTACTTTTTTGACCTGTGTGTTTGTAACTGGCACAATATCACCTATGGCCACAATAGTCCCGACAACATCTGTATGTATTTTTTTATATAAGTTTTTAAAGGTATAGATTACAGTAATAATACAATAACATGTGGCATAATGGGAAAAACTTACCAACAGAATCCATTTCATGATATTTTTTTGTTAAAATCTCGGTGAAAGGTTCAAGCTTAAACCCGTACACATCATCATTAATTTGGTCTATCCTGGTAACTTTTGTTGACCCAAAAAATATGAGCTTGTATTTGTGAGGAAGCAAGGGCAGTTTACCATTGTTCTCACTGACGCTGAAATCAGAAATGACATAACACCGTCCTTCTTTAAGCAATGGTTCAAAATGGTACATGTCATCATGCCTTATTGTGCATTGGATACAGTTGGTCTACATTTAAAACAAAGAAATTATAAACTATACTATAATGTGTATATGTTTTGTCAAAGGAAATTAAAAAGTTAAAAACATACGTGCTCATCTTGAAGAACCATATCCAAACTGTAAGCTTGATCGGGCTTACCAACAGGATGGGTATGCCATAAAGAAATGCACCTGCCCTTCACTTTGATTTCATCTAACATGGGGTCAACCTTTGACAGGGCAGTGAATTGTTCATCGGGGACAACAACATTAGTATGTCCTTTTTTATTTTCTGTTGTGTTGTTAACAAATGCTGCATCTTCAGGCTCCGATAATACACCTTTTTCTTTTTCACTTGTTGTGGTGGCCTTAAGCAAGGCAGGAGCATCATCTACATACAAAAGGAATAATGGATCTAGAGTAATGAATTTCATATGGTGTAATTAAACATCGACAACCAGTATATTTATGTAATTAGTATTCTTATTCAAAACTTGATAATGATGACCTATGTATTTATCTTAATCATCTACATACATACATAAAAAAAAAAAAAACATATAATTGAAGCTGGGACTCAAAGTGATGACCACTATATTTATGTTTATCATCTACATACATAACTATAAAGCTATACAAAAGGAATAATGGATCTACACCAATAAGACAAAAATTAGTAGTCTTATTTATATGTAACCACTATATTTATCTTAATCATCTACATACATGAACAAAAACTTGATAATTATCACGACTAACCAGAAAATTGAAGCTGGGAATCAAACTGTGAGTTAGACATTCTGTAGTTTTCGCCTTACTCAGAACCTTTGATGGATTGATGGTTTGAAGACTCCAAATCATTGCGCTTATATAGATGACGATTAGGTTAAAGATTGATTTCAATTAACCAATAAAATCAAATTCCGTTTAATCAAAAAATCTTTTGCAAAAAAGAAGGCAAAAAAATGTGATTTGATAAGATGTTGTTTTTTGTTATGAATAATTAACAAAAATAGATTGATTTTGTGATTGATTTTAGGGATGTTATCAATGTGATGAGAGATTTTAGGGAGAGTTTCACAAGTTAGTTGACTGTTATGAGTTGGGATGAAGAAGAGTATGTGATGCGTGTGCCAGGAGGGTGTATGTGCTGAGCTGGCTTAAACGTGGAATAGGGATTGATTTCTTTTTGGCCATGTGGACATAGTGACTTGGCAGGTATTGCTATTATATATAGGGGGAGATTGGAATAACACTATCGGGGAAATATTTCCTTCTGCTAGCAAGTGAATACTATGCAAGCAATAAAGGTGTTCTCTTTTGAGAGAAATGCCCGGGTACATTGGAAAATATTTGTCATGTGTAATTAACTCCATATTCCAATATGGGTGAGCCATTTCCATGACATCATGACCATTTTCAAACGTGTGACCCATTGTCGTTATATGGTGACCATTTATACGCTTAAAATGAGCACATTATGCTCCAACTTCTTTAACGTCTGAGGTCACTTAACTATCAACTCAAGCCATGGAGTGACACAACCGCCCTAATCCAACTAAGCTACACATGACGGTGGGACATATATAGTAAGAGTTGTGGATGGTAATGTGCTTGCGTGTAATACTATCGAGTTCGTAAAGTTTACGTGAGACTAGTGAAATGGAGTAAGAGGCATTGTCGTGAATGTAGGGTATAACATAGCTGAATACCGTGTCAGTTAATTCAATTTGATATGTGAGGATGTTGAATATCATTTTCCATAATTTGTAAACAATAATAAAACTCACACTAAGTTTTCAGGTTTAGTGAAAATATAAAATATACGAAAATTGAAATAAGTAGATTAATGAGGAACATGAGAATGGTTAATCCCACATAGGTTAAAGAAGAGTACATTGGTGCTACCTAATACAGGATCGTGTACATGTGTCATTTGTGTTCGGTTAAGTATAATGTTTCACTCTCTTTGTGTATACATGGATAAGATATAATTTAGTGTTTCTTAATATCGAATATATGTATACCACTTGGTGGGTAATCTTTATATGAAATTCAAACTTATTTATACTATATATACAACAAGCTACATTTTTTGTTGTACGATATGATGCTTAAGTGTTTTTTGTATATGTATACAACAAGCTCTATGAAATTCAAACTTTTTTATACTTAGCGATGGTATTTCTGAATGCCATCTTATAGCACTATTGCCAGATGAAAGGATTATGTTTTTAGATTACAGCAAGCTACATAACGTTTTTTTTTTTTTTTTTTTTTTTTTTTTTTTTTTTTAATGTTGTATGGGTATAGTAGTAGAATCCGAGCGCATAAAAAGGCTAAAACGTTACTTGACTTACCAGCTAATCCCTCACCTTAGGGATACTGATACGTCCCGGGATTTATGTCATATTAATATATTATATTTATTTAAAATATGTCTTTGTGTCGTAGTAGGAAAGTGTTATTATTTAGATATTTCTTTATGTTTGGCTTGTTTTACAAACTAGGATTATTCGGTTATATATACCGAATCATTATTATTAATGAATCAATCAAGTTTAAGATAAACAAATCTCTAGTTCTTCTCTCTATTTTCTTAAGGAGCTCGCACATGCTAAAAGTGGTGTCATATCCCTATACAACCCCTAACCAAGTCGTATCAATTGGTGCTTTCATTGAGAGCTCTCGTTGAGAGGGTTTTTGATTAGGGTTCCAATAAAAAAAAATGTTCATTGGCACTATTCATCGCACTGTTCATCGTAGGTACTGTTCACCAAAGCACTATTCAGCGAAAGTACTATTCATCTAGTACTGTTTGTTACTGTCCATCATACTGTTCATCTTGTACTGTTCATCACGGGTACTATTCATCAGGAAAAAAAAAATATTTTTTTAGTTATTAATCGCTTAAGTATTATTCATGGCATCCGGCGGCAGCGATCGGGACATGGAATACGCACTCTCTAAGCTCTTGCAAATGGGTACGGTGGCCGAATATGAGAGTGAGTTTGTGGTACTTGCAAATCGAGTAACAAGGATCTCTGAATCTTTACTTATATCGTTTTATATTTCCGGACTTAAACTGGATCTACAATGTTTACTATTACGGTCAAATCCTAAAACTCTAGACGAAGCTTTTTCATTGACCCGTGCGGCGGAAACACGCTTCGCGAACCTAGATATTTGGGAATTTTTGAGGTCCAATCCTTTAACTTTGGGAGAAGACTTCTTCAAAGCTCGTATCACCGAGGGTCATTTTGAGATGATTGCAAAGGAAGAGAAAGAGGACATCGTTGAAAAGAAAATAGATATCATTCTACCATTAGAGGGTGAATTTGCTTCAACTAAGGATGAAGGGTCATTGAATGTTGATGAGTATATTGGAGTTGAAGAGGTTGTGGGTGGTGGCAAAGCGCTTAAGATTGGCGAGGATGAGTTGAATAGAGTGATATCGACACTTAATGATGAAGGTGGTGAATTTGATAGTCGTTTGGATGAAATAAATTTGAATTTAAGCGAGGAATTAGCAGATTCTCAATTGACATATTCTTCGTATCACCTTGAGGGCAAGGTGATTTTTGAAGGAGTGGTGAGTGTTACGACATGGGTAGCGAAAGGCGAAATAATGATGTTGTGTTATGTCTAAGGTAGTGGAAGGCAGAAGAGAAAAAAGGTGTTGGTTGTGGTAGCGGAAGGCAGGAGAACTACGAGAGTGGAAGATAGGACTAGGATTAGGATTAGGATATGGGATCCCGGAATCAAGAGAAATTTCTCAAGACCAAACCTTGAGGACAAGGTGATTTCGAAGGAGTAGGGAATGATACGTCATGGGATTTATGTCATATTAATATATTATATTTATTTAGGATATGTCTTTGTGTCATATTAGGAAAGTGTTATTGTTTAGATATGTCTTTATGTTTGGCTTGTTTTACAAGCTAGGGTTAGTCGGTTATATATACCGAATCATTATTATGAATGAATCAATCAAGTTTAAGATAAACAAATCTCTAGTTCTTCTCTCTATTTTCTTAAGGAGCTCGCACACGCTAAAAGTGGTGCCCTATCCCGATACAACCCCTAACCAGGTCGTATCAGATACTTCACAGCCTTACTTTTAACGTGCTACATTCCTTGATAGTTATTACCATATATATTTAAACAGCTTCAAATAAGCATAGTTATGCATCACATTATTCCTGATAAAAAAACAACCTCAACTAATTACATTCCTTAACTAATAAAGTCTCAAGAGGCGATGCTTATGGGATGTTTGGTATTGTGTTTAACAAACCGGTTATTATGCTCTCAGATGGAAGAGTATCACTTCAAGTGTTTGTAAGAGACTCAATCAACTGATTTTAATTAACGTGGGCTAAAATACACAGGTTGTCTCTAATTTTAACATTTACATATATGTCGAATGCTGAAAGAAGTGTAACATGTTTCAGAGTATTGGTTCATGGTTGTAAGAACTCTTCGGGAAATGTATACTTCAAATCTAAAAATTATGAAGAGGTGAATCAACACTCTAGCGACCTTCCCGGCAAATATATAATAGGTAAATTGCGTAAAACTATCATTTAAGTGACGTTGGTTAAGATTTAAGTTAATAATCTTCGTTTTATATTGCATGTGTCTCACAACAAAACGTTACTAACAAGTATGAATTGCTTTACACTTGACGTGCCTCACCATTTGCCATCACAAAAGGTTACTAACAAATATCAAATATGAATCACTTTACAGTGTATCTAGCTCACAATTTAGCGTTAAAAATGTTGACATGAATATAAATAATCAAACACATCAGACCGAGAGGTATATTAATTTATACAACCAAGTGTGAGGCATTTGATTACATCATGTTACTTACAAATATGAATCACTTTACACTGTACCTCTACCTTAAAAAGTTAAGAGTTATATAAATAATCAACTAACAAATACAAATCGCTTTACGTTGTACCTACCTCACAAAAAGTTAACAATAATATAAATAATGATCAACAACACTTGGGAGGTATATTAGTTTAGGTTATACCTAGCAAGTATTTTTGATGTATTACATCATTTTAATGCCAACTTATATGCTGATTTGCATCAGAATATATAAATAACCAAAGTTGCTTGTCTTCGACCAATGTGGGATAAAAGCTTTATACAAGATTGAAACAAGTTGCTCAAGAAACACAACATGTAAGAAAAGTTTAATGTTCTCTTCATACATTGCTTTTCTTTTTGTATCTATGAGCTCCGTACCAATCTCAAATGCAGCTGTATGTGACATATACAATTGGATGTAACTCAAACTTTATAAAATCTATAAGGTTATTTTTGAAAAGTAACTCAACCATGAACACATAAAGTACAAGGAATAATGTTGTTATTTTGTATTTCTCAGTTATAAGGAGTTATTTACTTTAAGCTGGTTTTAGCTAGATGGTGAAAGTTAAAGGGCTGGAAGTGACAAGTAGCTGAAAGATCTTGATCAAGACTATATAAAGACCTCATCTGCTAGGGTTTGATCTTCACGCAGTCATATTAATTTAACACAGTTCTCTTGTTGTTTTCATATCAACCAAAATCTGTTATTCATATTTCTTGAGTGATTGTGAGGATATTGTAATAGTACTATTGATAATTAGTCAATAGCCTACCACCTGAATAGTAGTGGGTAGGATTGTGAGTTGGTTCTAGATTGTTTGATTCTGGTATAGAGATTGATTAAGATCAGTTTCTTATTGATCTTGTGATTTTGGTTGATTAATAAAATTGATTCTTGATTTGAGAATCAAGAGTTGTTTCTGGGTAAAACTTGTGTTTTTCTACATGGTATCAGAGCAAGGCTCTTCATCTTTCTCTTTAAAACGATTTCGGAAAAATTAGGGTTTCTAAAATTTGGGGGTTTTTCAAAATTAATTTGATTAAACCTAATTAACCGTGGTTCATTAGTGTCTTTTGGCTCTAATTGATCAATTCTAAACAATTTTACAAAACGCCTAATTTTTGAGAAAATTAGGGTTTGGGTAGTTTTGGGGGTTTGATCTCTGGCTTCATTGGTGGTTGGTTGTGGTGTTTCTGGTGAACCTTGGTGGTTCTTGGTGGTTTTCCTGATTCTTGAAAGGGATAAATAGTTGAATAGCCCAGTTGCCCAACGGTTAGGCATATTTAGCCCGTTTTTAAAAAATTTCCGTATTAGCCCGGGCAACTTTTAAGATTGGGCAATTTCCATCAAATGGAGACACGTGTCGCGTATATGTATTTTGGGCAACAATTTTTAGTCGGCAACCGTAATAGGGCAACTGGTTTTTTGGTCATTTTACACATTATACACTATTTTGCTTATTGACTTTTGCTAGGACCGTATACGAAAACAAACTAATACGAAGGAAAATAATCATGAACTTTAAAAACAAACACTCTTTCCTGTATCACCATTAACCACTTCTTCCCTCCATATCAAGTCACTATTATTTGAATCTCCAATGTTCAATATCCAATGTTCTTACAATATTATTTCACTTACTGAATCTGTTCCAGTTAATTTGTATGTTTCGCTGATTTGCACACGCACTCACTGTTCATTAAACAGTAATTACACAAAATTAAGTTTACCAATGATGGTTGATGTTATCAGTTAGAATGTGGTATAACAGAGTTTGTTAATTGTGTTATTGTATTGCCCTGATTGACACGAAAATTATTTGATTGTACAATTTTTTGTTGGTTTATAGTTTGCGTGTCAACTTTTAACCGTTTATGTGGTTTATGATTTCATTTGTGTTTATAGTTTGTATTTAATAAGCCCCGATTTTATCCACTTTAGTTGAGAGGTGTTTGTTGTTAATGTCTCATCACTTGTAAGGTGGAAACTGTACTGGAAATATGGGGTTAATGATAGACTGGCCTGAGTCAACTAGGGTCATAACCACTGATATACGCGTATACAAAACTCTCTATTTAAATGGTCAAATACCAAGGGGTTGTACTTAGGTTCCAATTAGGCATTTAACGATTATTAAATATGCATTTGTATGTATCAGCTGAACTGTTGGTGATAGTGTTGACGGCGCCTGTATACATGTCTGCATACTAACTTTGTTATGTATTGTAGGTTGGCAGTGAGCTTATGTTTTCGTTGTAGGAGCAAACTGAACTATTTTTGGTTAAAGTTCAAGTGGTTGCCTCTGCAAGGTCCATTAGAAAGTCCAGTGTTTTGAAGTTGACTTCATGGTTGGTTAAGTTACATTTCAGTAAACAAATTTTTTTGTGGGTCGATGGTACTTTATGTAATGGTTGGAAATGTTCCAAATTTTCCCTATTGTTGTTGGTGTATGGTTAGTTTATAATCAACTTATTAATAAAGTAATATTAAGTCTAGTAATTTTCAATGTTTTTCTTTTGTTAGCTGAATTATGAAAGTCAATTCAACACATGACCATTTTTTTGTCTATTGGTTTATGGCTTCTCTGGAGATGCATTTTCAGACTGCAATTACACATTCAAAGAAGTTTGTTTGGAAATGTAATTGTATAAGACAACAGTTAGAAAATGTACGATTTTCATGAAGCATAACTAGGAATCTTGAAATGACATTTTCTAAAACAGTTTGGGTTCATAATGTTGGGAATCATAGTTTGTACTGTTCGGTGAATTTGGTACTGGTAGGCTAAAATTAGTACGGGTCGGTTATGGTTGGTACTGGTAGGGTAAAACTTACTACAGGTCGGTTACCCTTGGTACTAGCAGGCAAAAACTTAGGACGGGTTGGTTACGTTTCGTAGTGTTTGGCAATAAATTTGGTAATTCATTATCTTAGTTTACACAAATATATATTCAAGAGAAACATAACATTTATGCACTCGATCAAATCAAAACCCTAAATTAAATCTATATCATCTCAATCGTGTTTACCAACTACACATAATCTTCTAAACGATCATAACACAGAATCCTAATCAATTTTTTTTCAATCTTAATGGCAATTTTGGATCATTCTAAGGCACACAACATGGTTGCTTACTTACAGAAACCAGAGGGAAGTCAACAGTTTCACCAAATAGTCAATTTTCTCAATTCCAGTTACATAAGGTATGCTATTACAAAGAATCCTACTATATATGTTTCTCAAATCAATCAGCTTTGGCGCACTGCCAGTGTCAGCACACTTGATAATGGTGAAAAAGAGTTAAATGCTACAGTTGATGGCATTGCCATGGCCATTACTGAGTCATCTATTAGGAGGCATCTCAAACTAGCAGATGATGGTGCTATCAGTTCATTGCCAAATACTGAAATTTTCCAAAATCTTTCCTATATGGGATATGGGTTAACTTATGATAACTTAACTTTTAAAAAACCACAATTTCCGCCTCAATGGAGATTTCTCATTCACACCATCCAACATTGTTTAAGTTCAAAGAAAACTTGTTGGGAACAATTTAGTAGCAACATAGCAACTGCTATTGTTTGCTTGGCAACAAAAAGGAAGTATAACTTTTCAAAATTGATTTTTGATGGTATGGTGAGAAATGTGAAAAGCAAATACAAATTTTTAATGTATCCCAGATTCATTCAAATATTTTTGAACAAGTATTAGCATCTACCTCACAAAAACATTTTAAAAACTCCTACCCTTAGCCGAAAGGTTTTTAGTAATATGAGTACGATTTGTAATGGGTATAAAGATAGTGAAGCACCACTATTTTTATCAATGGTTATTCCACCAACTGAGGGTGAAGGATCAAGAACCTAAGCTCAGTCCTATGACACACCCAGAAGTGTTCCATCATCATCACAACCTCATTTTACAAAAAACATTTACAAGAAGAATCAGAAAGGAATCTGTTGTTCAGCAGGTCACATATCCTACTGAACCAAATGTAGCAGATGAGCCTGTCTCTGACACAATGGTGTGGGCTGCCAGTACTGTCATAGGCTTAGAAGGTGGGCAGGTCAGTGGTAACATTCACAAGAACCAACACATGGCAACACCTACTTATTCAGTTTCTCATGAGCCTGAATCAGCTGATATAAACCCCATGCCTCAAGATACAATGGGTGATGTGCCTCATGATACAGTGGTTGATATGCCTCATGATACAATGGCTGATATGCCTCATGATACAATGGGTGATATGCCTCATGATACAGTGGCTGATATGGCTCATGGTTCGGGTCTTCCAAAAGTGAACCCAGATGGAAGTGATGTAGGCAGTCTGAAATACAAAGAATTGATGGAAATTTGTACAAAATTGTTAGACAGAGTTAATGGCTTGGAGAAAAAGTTGAAAGATACACGGGTACTTTACGCTCGCGCTTATACCAAGCTGGTTGAGAAAGTTAAGAAGTTGCGCAACAAACACAAGGGCAGTAAAGGTAAAACGAAATCAACCGTTGTTAGGTCTGATATTTCAGAAGATTTGGAGGAAGTTGATTTGGAGGATCTTTCACAACTGGGGAGGATCGTTGTTGACGTTGTTGAGGAACCAAACATATCATTAGTCCAAGAGGGTGCAGAGATTCATGGGAGGTTTGAAGATAAAATGGGATTTCATATGGCTTTTAAAGATGCTGCTGGACATACTGTTAATGATACTGTTGAACATATTCGTACTGGTCGCGGATCTTGTTGTAATGCTAGTCGCACGAATATGGATGAAACAGCTGCACAGACAGTAGTACATATCAGAGATACTCCTACTAATGATATCTTAAGGAATTTGAAACGTAAACGGATTGCAAAGAAAATTGAAACTAGAAACAACAAACCCGAAACTGAAGCACAAAAGATGATGTATATGAAGCAATATCTAACCAACCAAACTCCTTGAACTTACAGTCGATTGAAAGGAAAATCTTATGAACAGATAGTAAATCTATACAGACTTGCTCTCAAGTGGAATGATGACTTTATTCCAATGTATTCGGCAGAAGAAAGTAGAAGATTTAAGATAGGTGGTTTTCAGTTAGAATCAAACTCTTCAAAGAAGCAAAAAACATATGTTTCAGCCCAGGAGCAACAAGAATTGACTGAAGAACAGCTTAAACATATGTTGAATATTGTTCCGTACGACAGTATGAATGCAGATGCTCTACAACCAAAAAACCCAATCATAGACTAGGAGAGCTACACTGATGAATTTGGAAACTACTGGAAGATCATAAGAGGTGGAAATCGTTGTGAGGTATACAAACACTTTCAAGATATGATGAAAGCTTTTGACAGAGCAGATTTGGTCAAGCTATGAAATTTAGTCAATGAAAGGTTCAAGTTAACACAGATAGCTGCTGACAAGGAAAAAATGCTATGGGTCGAATTGAATAGACTTTTTGAACCAGATAAAGCTGATAAATTATGGAAGTTTAATGCAGATGAAGCATCACTGAAATGGATATTGTATGATAGTTGTGGAGTTCACCATGTGTCTACAAAAGGTGGAACTAACATATACATGCTGGTAGAGAAAGAATACCTATTGTCAACACATGCTCTGTCTGTCATGTTATCTGTAAAGTTGACTGTCGAAGAAGAGACTGAGATGGCAAAAGAACTGGTAAGGAAAATCTTCCTACATTGTAAACTTTATGTTTGGAAATGACCCAAATTTTAGTTGTAACAAGCAACATATTAATCTACTAATTATAATTCCGCAATTTGTGTATGTTTATTTTTGTTTTCCTACCTTCCATTTTTAAAGATTTTAATTATTTATGTTGCAATTATAAAGTATTTTATGTATACTAGTATGACATTTTGCTCCAATGAGTTTCACCATGAAGTTGAGTTTTCGAAATCAATTAAAGCCATGACTAACATATGATGAACATCATTTGATGCTGCATGACTTAATGGTTCATGGTTTTCATGTTACTAGTTTACAAATTATGGAAATCATTACTTCCTTATGATAAAGGTTGAGACCATAGACTATTACATTCATTTGGGGTATAGTTGACCAGTCATTGATTTGTAGTTTACCTTGCATAGCCTGTTACTTTAAATCAAACATAGGACTAGTAATTAAAGTTATACTTTTCATTGATAGAGGTAAAAAGCAGTAACCATTCCATACATCAGACATTAAAACAAGATTAGAAACATAGTAAAAACCTTACAAACACCATATTCATTAATAACTTATTTTCAATGTCACCCCAACTGGTTCGAACCAGAGTTCTCTGCCCCAATTTTATCCCTTTCCCTCATTTCCTTCCTTTCTTTCAATTGTTGAAAGAAAATTTCAAGAGTCGAAATCCTGCTTTCCAAATGAAGCTCCTACACCAAGTTTTGTTGCTGCTGATCCACCGCGTTTTGCGGCTGCTCTGTTAGGAATTCCGCTAAGAGAGAATTCTGCTGAAGAATCTGCTGAAGGTTTCTGTTGAAGAGACATATTCTGCTTATAGATTGTTTCTGCTGAAGTTTAGGTTCAGCATGATTAGTTTCTACGGATATAGTTTTTCCATATTTTATGTAATATAGTTAGGATATGCATGAGTTTATTTAGGAAGTGATAATGCATATCTTTTAGAAGTTTTAGAATATACGTTTCTTGGGAAACGGTTTAGGGTTCCTTGAGTATAAAAGGAACACACGATTATGTATTGATTAACATTTTTAGAAAACACTTTGATAATTATTAAAGATCCATAGAGGATCAATTGTTCTTAGTATTAAAACTTGTGTTTGATTCCGCTTTAAAATACAAGTTACAGAGATTGTCTATTAGTGTGTTGGTGATTACATTAACATAACTAACGATTCTAGAGTGATTAGAAGATCTATCAAGGTCTTAGTTTCAACAAGTGGTATCAGAGCCTCGGGAGAGTCTCTGTGATACTAAGAAACACAAATCTTACACCATCTCAATCCAAAACAATCAAGAAAAATGCCTGGATCAGATGATGAAGCTGATACAATCTAGAATCACAACACCACTTCTCTCCAACAACTCAATCTCTCCAACAGTAATGCTAAATTCCCATACTTGAAGAATGCTGAAGACTATGATTTGTGGTCCATGAAGATGCAAAACTGGATCACAAACATTGACTGGAATCTTTGGGAAGTTGTCCGTAAGGGGAACAGCCTGAAGAAACATGTTAAAGATGCTGATGGGATTGTCACTATTGTAGGACCCAAAACTGTTGAAGAGGTTCTAGCCGTGCAAAGGGAGAATAAGGTAAGAACAATTCTGCTCCAAGCTATACCTGATGACCATATGGGTGACTTCCGCTTCATGGAGGATGCCAAGGACATCTGGTTGGCAATCAAGGCTAGATTTGGAGGGAATGAAGAATCAAGAAGAATGAAGAGGTCAATGCTAAAGCAGCAGTTTCAAGAGTTTCAGATATCCGAGGAAGAAGGAAGCCACAAAGGCTATGACAGGTCCCACAAGATCTTGAGTCAACTTAATCAGCTGAAGGCTAGGCCAGATAATGAGGACTGCAATGCTAAGTTTCTGAGATCATTGCCACCATCCTGGTTGCAAGTCAGCATTGCTCTCAAAGCTAAAGGAGGGTTGGACATGATTTCCTTTGTGGATCTCTACAACAGACTCAAATCTCTTGAGCCTGATGTTAGAAGTCCCATTCGACCATCCACCCACTCAGCCTTCATAAGCACCACTACAAAACCTATGCACCATGCCTCAAGTTCTTACACCTCAGGAGCATCTTCTTAAACCCAAACTAAATCAGCTCCTAAATCAAAATCCAGTAGTGTAATGGATGATATTGTTCATTCATTTATGGCTGAATATGAACATCAGCAGTTTCTTGCTTATGAGGATTTTGAACAGGTGGATCCATTGGAGATGGAGGAGATGCACTTGAAATGGCAGCTAGCAATGATTTCTATGAACATCAAAAGGTTTGAGACTAAGTCTGGGAGAAAGTTTGGTTTTAATGGAAGAGATGCAGCAAGGTTTGACAGAAGGAAGGTTAAATGCTACACTTGTGGTCAAATGGGCCATTTTTCAAGAGAGTGCAAGGAAAGAAAGTCTGGTGATGAAGTTAGATATGGCTCATATCTATTGGAATCAGGGACTTCTAAAGCTACACCTTCCAAAGCTTTGGTGACTCTGGATCACCAGATTGATCGGGCTGATCATGAACCTGCTAAAGAGGAAACTTCTGAACAAGTGAATTTGCTGGCTTACTCCCCTTCAGAGGATAAGAAGGAACAAGTCTCCTTGATGGGCATCTCTCAGGTACACAATTGTGTGTTTGGATGTAGTGTAAGATACAATGAACTTAAACAAGAATATGATGAATTGAAACCTAAATACAATGAGTGTTATATAGAAGTTGAGGCCTATAAAAAGGCTTTAAAAACTTTAGAGAAACAAAAGGTCTGGTTTCAAAAGAATCAACTTAATTATGATGAAAAGATAAGAGTTCTAGAAAGTGATTTAGAATGTGCAAAGATAGATTTAAGACGTACTAAAAAAGAAAAATCTGATGTAGAAAAGGAAAAATAAGAATTACAAGTTAAGTTAGATAAAGAGGTGGCTGGTCGCATGAAGTGGCAAGAAGGGGCCTCTAATTTAAATAAATTGATTGATTGTCGCCAATCTGTTAGGTCTAGAAAAGCATTAGGATATGAGAAATATATAGATCCTGAAGAATTAACTTATCCTGATATGTCTAGTGTTTTTGACCCTGAACCACCCTTAGCATTTCAAACACCTGTAAAATTTGTTAAGGAAGGGGGAATGAATGTTGTACCTGGACCTATTAGAGGGGAACATATGCCAATAGACATGTCCATACCTATTGACTTTGATGGATCACACCATCTCTATGGCAAAAAGTCAAGTGACTTGCCAGACCCTATTATTAAATCTACTGACTTTGTCTCTTGTTGTGACAGTGACAAGTCTTCTGATGAAGGGTCTACTTCTTATGCCAGTTGTGATTCATGTGAAAAGTCAGACCTTCCTAAGACCACTCCTAAGACCACTTCCAAGACCATACACAAGACATCACCCAAGACTCCCCACAAGCCTGCTGGAGTTACTGCTGGTTCCAAGACAGTTTCTTCTGAAGACTTGTTTTCTAATTCTTTGCAAAACAATATTTCTAGTTCTGTTAAAAACAATTCTATTAATCATTGTGGTTTGAATGCTTTTTCATGTTATGGAACTTCCTTCAGTTTGAATAAATCTTCTAAAAAGAAGAAATGTTTTGTGTGTGGAAGTAAATTTCATTTGATTAAGGATTGTACTTTTCTTGAGCAAAGAATGGGTGTATGTTTTAGTCAAGGAAAACCTAGGCAAATGTGGAAGAATGTTAATGAAATACCTTCTTTTAATCCACATAAGCAGAAATCCAATTCTGCTGAAAAACATTCTTCATGGAGAAGAACCAGTACTAGACCTTATGTTCGACCCACTAGTTCTTTCTTTTCTAATGGTTATTGGCCTAGACAGTTTGACTCAATGCATATTGGTGGAAGGTATTGGGATACTGCTGTGAAGCCCTCAGCAGGTTGTTCTTGGACAAAGAAGGGACCTAATTTGCATTACAGGCCCAAGAACAATGGTGGATCTAAAATATCTACATGGCCTACCTCTAATGATCCACAAGGCAGGCTCAAGTCAGCAATGACTTGAGTCTCCAATGTGTACTAACTTTTGTATATTTTTTTGTTGTTGTTGTAGGATCATCCTCTGAAAAGTACTGAAGTAGGTATAGTTGATAGTGGTTGTTCCAGAAGTATGTCAGGAAACAAGGACAAGATGCATGACTTTGTGCCTATAGAAGGAGGAGGCAGTGTAACTTTTGGTGGTGGAGATGGCAAAATTACTAGGAAAGGAACTATTAAAACACCTCTGTTAGATTTTGAGAATGTTTATTATGTGAAGGAACTTGAGCACTTTAATCTGTTCTCTGTATCACAAATTTGTGACACTAAGAATAAGGTTTTCTTCTCTGAGGATGAATGTCTTGTGCTCTCCAAAGAATTCAAACTTCCAGAAGATACAACTGTTTTGCTGAGAGTTCCTTGAACCTTCAACTTGTACACATTCAATCTGAATGATGTTAAGCCAGAAGGAGATCTAACATGTTTGGTAGCCAAAGCTTCCCATAATGAATCTACAAAGTGGCACAGGAGAATGGCTCATGTAAACTACAAGACTATCAACAAGTTGTCTAAACTTGGTCTTGTTCAGGGTCTTCCTTCAAAACTCTTCACCAATGAACACAATTGTATTGCTTGTGACAAGGGAAAGCAACACAGAGCCTCTTACAAAGCCATAACAGCTGTGAGCACCATCTCAGAACCTCTTCAGTTGCTGCACATGGATCTCTTTGGTCCAACTCCTATCAGAAGTATTGATCATAAGTACTTTTGCCTGGTTATCACTGATGATTATAGCAGGTTTTGCTGGGTATTCTTTTTGAAAACTAAAGATGAAACAACTCCTATTTTGAAAGAATTCATCACTTTAATTGAAAACCAGCTAAATAAAAAGGTTAAAGGCATTAGGTATGACAATGGGACAGAGTTCAAAAATGTTGTTTTCATAGAATTCTGTAAGTCTAAGGGGATTAGAAAGGACTATAGTACTCCAAGAACCCCACAACAAAATGGGGTTGCTGAAAGGAAAAATATGATCTTAATTGAGGCAGCAAGATCCATGCTTGCAAACTCTAAATTACCCACTATGTTTTGGACTGAAGCAGTAAGTACTGCTTGCTATGTCTTGAACAGGGTATCCATCACTAGACATCATGTCAAGACACCTTATGAACTTCTCACTGGGAAAGTTCCAGATGTTCATTACCTTAAGCCTTTTGGTTGCAAAGTGACCATTTTGAATACTGTTGATACACTGGGTAAGTTTGATGGGAAAGCTGATGAGGGATACATTGCGGGTTATTCAGCTCATATCAAGGCCTATAGGGTTTATAATTTGAATGCCAAAAGGATAGAGGAGACCCTTAACCTAAGATTTCTTGAAGATCAGCCTAATATTCAGGGACAAGGCCATTCTTGGTATTTTGACCTAGATTATTTGACTGATTATTTGGGATACACAAGACATGGTGAAGTTGCTTTCATCTCCTATGTCTACAATCAAAATATGGACAATCACACAAACTTCAAACATTGTCTGTTTATATGCTTTCTTTCACAGATAGAGCCAACCAGTGTTCCTCAAGTACTGGCTGATTCAAGTTGGCTTGAAGCAATGCAAGAAGAGATGCTGCAATTTAAGAATCAGCAGGTTTGGATATTGGTTCCTCTCCCTGATGGTAAATATGCCATTGGGACAAAATGGATTTTGAAGAATAAAAGAGATGCAAGGGGTATTGTGGTGAAAAACAAACCAAGATTAGTGGCTCAGGGGTTTAGGCAAGAGGAAGGCATTGACTATGATGAGGTCTTTGCACCAGTAGCCAGAGTTGAAGCAATCATGATATTCTTGGCCTATGCATCATATATGGGCTTTATGGTTTATCAGATGGACGTTAAAGGTGCTTTCTTGTATGGTGAGATTGAAGAGGAGGTTTATGTGACTCAACCCAAGGGATTTGAAGACCCTGATCATCCTGAGTATGTGTATAAGGTTGTCAAAGCTCTCTATGGACTTCATCAGGCTCCTAGAGCTTGGTATGCTATGTTGGGATTTATACTTGAGTTGATATTGACAAAATATGAAAGATGAAGGACTTATGAAGACAAAGTGAAGAATGCAAAAGACAAGGGACTTGCTTTACAAAGAAGTTATTTCAGTATAGTCCTTCGTAGTATTTTGTAACCGTAGTTCTCTATTATATAAAGAGAATACAGGGAATAGGTTTATTCATATGTGTCACAATGTAAACCTAGTAAAGGTGTGTGTGTGTAGAGACGTTTTATGGGAAAACATCTAGGGTGATTTGTGTTAAGCCTCAACGATCTTAGATCGCTGTTAGAGTGTAACCCTGCTACACTTGATCACGTAGCATTGGGGCTTTGGTGTATGTTAGAGTAGAGATAATGACGAGAAACCTTGTTAGCAATAATAATGATGTGTTTGTTTATTCCGCTGCGTATCATGTTCATTCATTATTATTGTGTAATCCCTAGATGAGGTCTAACAAACCTCGAGCTAAAACGATCTTAACATGTGGTATCAGAGCCAAGGGGCTCGTGATCGTGGGATTAAACAAGGTTTGGTTTGTCGAAAATTGAAGAAAATTCGTAACTGGTTCGTATCTTCAAAACTCACTGCAGAGCTGTTTTCAAACGGTGATATCTCATTCGTTAACCGTTGGATCGGGCTGAAATTTTTATTGGAGGTTCTCAACATGTCAAAGAAGAGTTCCACCGGAGGGATCTTCAATATGAACCTTGAATAAAAAGATAAAAATTCTTGAAAACTGCTGCGCAGAGAGGTATATTGTTTCGGATTTTTAGGGTTTTTGTGATTTTTAACTTCTTGAATCGTTTATGGTTTATTGAATTTCAAGATCTGTTCTTTTGCTTTAAAGAAACCCTAAGTAGATTAAAAACCTAATTATACTCTTTCAAACTTGGCAACAAGGTCTGTTATTGGTGCTTTATTGATTCTAAATCCTAACTCCACAATTAGGGTTTATGATTTTATATTGGTTAATGTTGCTGGTGTGATGATTATGCTACTGTGAAAAGTACGAAGTTTGGTTAGGGCTTGATATAGATTGTTGACTGAACCATGAACTAGGGTTTTGATCTTTATTTTGCTCTATTGATTTTCTGCTGCTGCTGATAAGTTCATTATTGAGGTAGAGAGTTTTAGTGGAATGGAATTACTGGTGAGGATGCTAGAATTTCCTTTGGAGTGTCTGTATACTGGTTACTTCAGAGTAAGGATACTGGAATACATAGTACTGGTACGTTTTGATGAAGTAATGCTACTGAAACTGGGAGTAGGACTCCGTACAATATTATGGTTACTGTTCGTTTTATGTTGATGGGAGTTTGCATGGTAACTGACTTTATCAAAAGAAATTGTTTTATATGGCACATGGGATGGTGGTCAAGAATCTTTTTATATTATCGATTGGTTATATGTTGGTACGCTTCATGTTTGTTGGTACTGCTTATTGGTCATTCCCACTGCTAATGTATTTTGTTACCACTGCTGCTTTAATCGTTCCCACTGCTAGTTTCAATTTCCACTACTATGCTCTACGTTTCCACTGGTGCCTTGGTATTCCCACTGCTGCGACAATCGTTTCCACTGCTGCCTCGTTCGTTTCCACTGCTACGTTTAATAAGGTAATGAGGGCACCAAGGGGACGAGTTGAAGGAATAATGATGTGCTTAATGTCATGGTTACTTTGTGATACTACTATACTGATGTTGATTCTTAAAAGGTTGATGCCAGTGAGCAGATACACATGTACGTTTTAGTCTGAGTTTATGGTAAAGAATGGTACTCATGATAGTGAAAAGTGGACTCCCACATGGTGGGGAGAACATGGATTGGTTGAATAGTGGTATATTAATGGTTGTAAGAATTGTCGTTTTTGTCGATCGGTGGAAAAAAGAGCAGAGGTGTTTGTCATATATCACATGGTTTCAATCTCGTACTTAATAACATCATGGCTTGGTTTAATTATCAGTGGAAGGATATTGTTTAAAATTCTCACATGGGTTGGTGAATTCATTAATGTTCTCGATATTGTTTGTATTCTGGTGCTTTCAAGATTATCAATTCACTGATTGGTTGATATTTGATTTAACCTCGTACACAAACCAGACGACCATGTTTTGTGACTTTAATGATATCTTGTCCGTTAACTGAAACAACATAAGTCAGTAGTACTCCTGATTTAATTCTTTGTTGAGCAAATTATGTTAAGAATTACAGGTGATATGGATATTGGTTGTTGAGTGTTGCTCTCAAATAAAGATACTACTGACTGCTTTGGTTATAATGATCTTTATGAGAATAAGTTACGAGACGTGAGGAGAAGACTAGATGGTATTTTGCATTATTTGATATCAACTTATATACGATTTGATTCTCAGTTTGGTTTGGTGATATTGGACGACACACATAAAGATTTGGATTGTTGACACACACAGGTGTTCGGTTTTTGTTCATTCTTAAACAGGTTAATGGCTCGTTCTTATTTGCTTTAATTGATTACGAAGAAAGGTTTTTATCACCTATTTGACGATGAAGTGGAGTTTCACAGGTTTGTGTTTTATCATACCTTTTCAGTGTGGGGTAACTTGTTCGTTCGTTCAGGTGACTACGAATTGACAAACACTTGAAGGAGTTACGTTATTGTGCTCAGTGTTTATTGTCAAGAGATTGAGATCTCCCTATACGTTAAGTATACGTTCGAAGTCAATTTTAGTACAAGATATAAAGCACAAGTTTGGGTTGTTCTACTTCAGCATCAAGTTGGTTATACTTAGTTTTCTTCATCAGTAATCATTACATGGAGCCTACATTCAACTAATGGGTAACATATGGGTTTCATAGGAAGCTTAAGTGTTTAAATGTTTAACCATTTATATGCTACATCGAGGTGAAGGTTTTTACTACTGCTGGTTGTTAATACAACTACAGGTTTTGATTTCTATTGTTTCAAGTACATCTATAGATGCGGAAAACTTAATGGTGGGCGACTTAGAAATATTGGAAAGATGGATTGGACGTGTAATATTGATTCGTGGTTGTAAAGATCAAGGTTGCTTACATTTGTCCCCTATTTGATGATGACAAAAAGGGGAAGAAGAATACTTAGAAGCTGCAACTTGAAGATCCTTGGTGATATAGCATGATTTAAGAGGAAGTTCGTTTATCTTTCATATATATTAGCTTCAGGGGAAGTTCGTGGTTACTTGGTATTGTCATATCAACTAGGGGAAGATTGTTGGGATTTATACTTGAGTTGATATTGACAAAATATGAAAGATGAAGGACTTATGAAGACAAAGTGAAGAATGCAAAAGACAAGGGACTTGCTTTACAAAGAAGTTATTTCAATATAGTCCTTCGTAGTATTTTGTAACCGTAGTTCTCTATTATATAAAGAAAATACAGGGAATAGGTTTATTCCTATGTGTCACAATGTAAACCTAGTAAAGGGGTGTGTGTATGTAGAGACGTTTTATGGGAAAACGTCTAGGGTGATTAGTGTTAAGCCTCAACGATCTTAGATCACTGTTATAGTGTAACCGTGCTACACTTGATCACGTAGCATTGGGGCTTTGGTGTATGTTAGAGTAGAGATAATGACGAGAAACCTTGTTAGCAATAATAATGATGTGTTTGTTTATTCCGCTGCGTATCATGTTCATTCATTATTATTGTGTAATCCCTAGACGAGGTCTAACAAACCTCGAGCTAAAACGATCTTAACATGCTAGACTTTCTACATTTCTGCTGAAGCATGGCTACAGAAGAGGTGCCATTGACAAGACTCTATTCCTAAAGAAAGATTCCAGGGATATTATTCTTGTGCAGGTTTATGTGGATGACATTATATTTGGTTCCACCAAAGAAGCATGGTGTAGAGAGTTTGAGGATTTGATGAAGGGAGAATTTCAAATGAGTGCCATGGGGGAGCTCACTTTCTTTTTGGGTTTATAGGTTCAGCAGAAACCTGATGGTATTTTTATTCATTAGGAGAAGTATGTAAAGGATATGTTGACAAAGTTTGATATGGAGAATGTCAGGACTGCCACTACTCCCTATGAAGCTCCCAAACCAAAGAACAATCTTGACCCTGATCTTCCTGTGAATGTTCATTTATACAGGTCAATGATTGGTTCTTTGATGTATTTGACTGCTTCTAGACCTGATATTACATTTGCTGTGAGTGCTCGTTCAAGGCACCAAGTCACTCCACTTACCTCTCACTTGAATGCTGTCAAAAAGATCTTTAAGTACCTGAAAGGCCAACCCAAATCAGGTCTTTGGTACCCAAAAGAATCTCCATTTCAACTAGCAGCTTATAGTGATAGTGACTATGATGGTGCCAATATGGATAGGAGATCCACAACTGGAGGTTGCCAATTTCTTGGAAGAAGACTGATTTCTTGGCAATGCAAGAAATAGACCATTGTTGCTACCTCTACTACTGAAGCAGAGTATGTTGCTGCTGCCAATTGTTGTGGACAGGTTCTATGGATTCAGAATCAATTGCTGGATTATGGGTATTATTTCATGAATACTACCATTTTCATTGACAATCAAAGTACCATTTGCATTGTTAAAAATCCAGTTTTTCATAATAGAACCAAACATATTGAAATCAGGCACCACTTTATCAGGGATGCTTATGAGAAACATTTAATTAAAGTGGTAAAAATTCACACAGATGATAATGTGGCAGATTTGTTAACCAAAGCATTTGATGGACCTAGGTTTCAATATTTGGTGGTCCATATTGGTATGCTTAACCCTTAAATGCAAAGTTTAAGGGGAGGCATAAGCCTCAGGGGAGGCATATGCCTCAGGGGAGGATTGTGATTGTAAACTTTGTATAATTTGTACAATTTGTATACTTTTTGAGTTTTTAACACTAACGAACTAATGTGTTGTAAGTTTGCTTGGTCTGTTTGCTAGTTTATGTCTGTTTTACAGAATGCCATTGCAGGTTGTTGATGAGTTTAACCATGATATGTTAATATGGTTGCTGAGATGTGTTTCTTCTGAAGTCAAATGGAGGCTAAGATTCATTTCTACTGATTCAAAATATACAGAGAACAAAATTAGCAAATGAGTTTTTCATTCATTTTGAGAACATATTGCAGTTTATAAATAACTTCAAATTAAATTACAAGATGAAATCCTATACAAGTCTAAATCAGTCAAGCTCCTATTATCTATTACAAAAGCTGATGCATAACCAGTATGATGAAGAAGCTAAAGCTGAAGATGAAAATGGAAAAAGAAGAGGAGGAAGAATGATGAAAACGACAATGAAGATGCTCAAGAACCTCGTCACCACCATCACACCATTTTCCCTTTCCCCTTACCCACGATATCTGTCCTCTTGCCCTTTCCCCTGCTTCCAAGGTTTGAAGAACCAGGTCTTGGAGTAGGAAGACCTAATACCACACCCCGTGATGTTGGAAGAGATGGATTTCTCTTCCTAGGCCTTGATTGGGGTCTCTCTGGTGTGGAAGGAGGAAGAAATGAGGGATCTTCGTCTTCATCCTCTAAAGAGTCTTCATCAAATGTGAAAATGAAGGGAGAGACATATTGCCTCTCAGCAGGAATGGGAGCATTACTTGCTTCCCCCTTCTCCAAGGCATTCCATCGCCTTTCCAACTCACGTGCATAATCAGAATCATCGATTTCTGAGGGATATGGTGGACGATCATCAGATGAGGAGGAAGAGGAGGAGGTTAAGTCTATAATTTCAGGCTTGGAAGACATTATATGAGGGTGAATTGGGATTAATTGTGAAATTAGGGTTTTTGAGATGAATTGGGGTTAATTTGATGTCTAAGAAGTGTAATTTGGGGTTATTAAATAAGCAAAGTTTAGGCGTTATGATAATTAATGCGAGTTGGGTGGCACAGTAAAAATCAAGATATTCATCGAAGATATTTTTACACTTGCTTGGTTTCTGCTGATCTGGACCATTACTCAGCAAATTTGACTTTCATTTCTGCTGAAGGGTAATTTTGAATTTGGAGGATTTTACTTTACACGTCAGACTTGGTCAACAATTAGTTCCGATAATTTTGACCACGATTGGGGAACTTCCAAAAATAACCTACTTTGCATATCTTTGCCTAAACTAAATTATTCTCCCATTACTCCATTTAAACCCACAATTCGTTAAGTAATTCAGAACCGTCTCACCCAAAATCATTCAAATGGCACAACTTCAATTGAAGAGAGATCATAACAAGTATGCTATTTTGAACAAGGCTAAGGGTCATGAAGAATTTGATTTAATGGTGGAGTTTCTACAGCGTTCAAAGATTCATTATGCTTTGACACATTGTCCCAATGTGATATATGAATCAATGGTGAAGCAATTTTGGGCATCTGCGGTAAAGAGATCTGACACAGAGATTGTAGCTGAAATTGAAAGTGTAGAGTATGTGGTGACAGAAGGTTTGATCAGGACAAAGCTTCAGTTGGATGATGAGAATGGTGTTTATCACTCCAACACTGTAGAGATACTTGCTGGGTTAAAGGAAGCAGGATATCAAAGCACTGAAACTACTAAGTGGCAGAAGAATCAATTTTGTCCCAAGTGGAGGTATTTGGTGCATTTGCTGCTCCAATGTATAAGCAACAAGTGTGGTGGATGGGATCAATTCTCTCTACAATTGGGTTGTGGTATTGTCTGTCTTTCTAAGGGTATAACATATAATTTCTCAAAGTTTATTTTTGAAAATATGCTAGAAAATATTGATAAACTTCGGCATAAGTTCTTAATGTACCCTAGGTTTTTACAAATTATCTTAGACATAACCACTGAGGATAGGATTCATGTGCCTATTAAGAGCCTAGGTTCTAAGTTGTTTGCCTCAATGAAAACAAATTATACTGGGGAACATCGCCCTCTGTTAGATGCTATGTTGCCACATGGCAATGATAATGTAGTTGAGGGTGATGATATTGACAATGTGCTTCCTCAAAATGCTGCTGATGATGGTAATCCATCATCTTCTGGTGTTGCTGCTGATGGTAATCCTTCAGTGGTAATTGAGGAAGAGCCAGCTACAATTGCTGAACCATTACCTGTTTCTTCTGACCTACCACCACCTTCCCCTGCCCATATGTCACCTAGTCCTGTTAATTCACCATCTCAGGTTGCTCCAGTTGAGCAAACACATGAGATTGAAGAGACAATTCAGTCTCTTGAGCCTGAGATCACTAGATTACCTACACCTAGTCCTATGAGAGAGCCATTTGATGAAGGCTCTCCTAATGTTGTACATAAGTCTGTTTCTCCTGCTGGGTTCAATGAAGCTCCATTTACCACTGAGCAATCTGCTGGTGGAGCAGAGGACCCTGTTACTCTCACTTCTGTATATGATTCACTTTGCAGGTATATGAGAAAGACTGATGATCTCCAAACGGAGCTTGCTGATACCAAGTCTACTCTTGGTAGTGAGATTGAGAGGCTAAAAAGAAAAGTTAAGGATTTGGAGGCACAATTGACTCAGCAGAAGAAAAGTAAGGGTATAATGGATACTACTGAAGTGCCTCAGGAGGAAAATTTGGATTCTCTCAAAATTCTAGCTGAAGTTGTTAGACAGTCACATGTTGCTCCTCCTAAAGCTACTGAAGTATCTCAAACTAAGCCAACAATTCAATTCAGCAGAAGAAGTAGAAGACAATATTTGGCAAAGAAAGCTGCTGAATCTTCCAAGGTATCAAGTGGTGATGATATTCTTATGGCAGAAGCAACTGATACTCTTCAGGAGAAACAGTCATCCAGTGCTATTGCTACTGACAAATCTACTGATGGAGCTCATGCATCAGTAGATACATTCTTTGTGGCAGGGACAGAGTATTTGAATTCCCCTGTTTATAAGTCATCTGAGAATAAACAAGTTTCTCCTGATGACATTACTGAAACCCTCAAGCCTCAAGGATCTGCTGATAATATACTTGATTCAGATGTTCAAGAGTTAAATGCTGATCCTATGGAAGATTTGGATGTTCCTCATGATGATTTTGCTGAAGGGGTTGAAGTGGGTGAGGATAAGATTGTGACAGCTGAAGAAAGAGTTGCACAAGAAAAACTCTTTAAAGAATGGGAAGATTATAAGAAGAGTTCAGATATGGCTGAGGCAGAGCAAGCCAAGTTTGATTCAGAATATCAGTCTGCTACACAGAGATACATTTCTACCTTGCCTATTGAAAGACAGAAAGAATTGGATGCTGCTGTTCAAAATTTTGATGAGTTAGACTGGCAGCATATTGGAGAACAAGTGATTGCTACTCCTGACTTAGCTGCAGAAATTCTTGGTGATAAGGTGGATAAAAAGGACTTGGTTTTTGAAATTGTGAAATAGATGAAGTTAAGGAAGAAAGCAGCAGATGAGCAAAGAGCCAAAGTGTCACAAGTCTCCATTTCAGGTCAATTCCCAAACTTCGACATTTTACTATTCATAAATCACTATTCATCAAAACACTATTTCATCATTTTACTATTCATCATTTTCGAGGTCAATTTGATATTCTGAGAAACATTTGAGAATTTTGCTATTCACTGAACACTATTCATTTCTGGAAAAGTTTTCACTATTCACTTGCATTACTCATTTCATCGTAAATTTAGTTTACGGGTATTAAAATTCGCGTAACCGGATTAGTTTAGGTGCGAATTCATTTCATTATCAGTAAGGACACTGCATATGGACTAGAGACAGTCTGCATATCATCATAACAGCATTTTCATGTTATACCACTCTTAGGATTTTCAAATTTATATATTTGATATATTTAACGTTTTACGTATAATTATTTATAAATAAACGTTAACACCCGGTTAATAAACACGACGAATATATCTAAATATTCTCACAATGGTCCCGACATATTTTTATACCCATTTTATCTTCATAAAAGTTATAATATTCATTTACCCAGTATTTTGGAAATTTATTTTATTTATAACGTAAGTTTATAAATATTACGACGGTTTTCGTGAAAACTAAACAATAATCACCCGAACACTCAGTACTTGTACCCAACATATTTTTAATATTTTTACAACTTTATTTTATCCCGAATAACTTCGTTAACATTTATTTCTATCAAACCCGGTACCCGATTTTAACGAATAACACATATCTACACATATACTACACAAGTTTTCCTAATTAAATCCAAGCTACCCCAACCCCCCCCCCCCCTCATCCACCTAGGCCGGCCCCTAAAGTCCTCACCAAGGCCAATTTATACATTTTTCTTATCCCCTAGCATTTATGTACAAGTATAATACTATATATCCTAAACTAAATATCTACAAAAACCTCTAACACATAAACATACATATTTCTTTGAATCAAAAAGCTCTCATTCTCATCTCTTCCATATCATAACCCACGACCAAACCCAAAATCCTTGATCAAGTGATAATTTTCCAAGAGTTAAAGCATAGAAGTTGTTCATTTTACCTTCCTTATCAAGAATCTTACAACAAAAACACAAGTAACACAAGGTTTCTCACCATTTAATCACCTATTATTTCAAAGTGAGTTATAAAATTTATTTTCATGTTTCATCTAATTAACACTTGTATCTTATGGTTTTCATGCACAAGCTAGCTATACCACTTTATTTTCGTAGACTTTTTGAACATACAAACCCTAGAATTTGTTTTAGGTACTCCCTTGTTAAATTAACTTGTTTAGTGATCATTAGGAACCCATGGCACCCTAAGAAGGTATATGGTAGGATTAGTATAACTTTGTGGAGTTTGCAAGAGTTTTGGTTGAGGTTGAAACTAGTTTTGAACATGAAAATTGGGTTTGTAACAAGTATATAAACATTCTGTCCCATTTTTGTAAATCCAGGAAAATCAGTAAACATAAAGGAAACTTTGGCAAAATTTTTGGAAAATACTTTCAAAAATGAATCCGTAGGCGAAAGAACGGATTAAAAAGAGTTTATAACGAAGAAGTTATGAATTTTGCAAGTTTATTGACGAAAAGTATTTTTCTGAAAATGCATGCTGTTGGACGTTTTTCGTCGGACAAAAAGAGGCTTTAGACGTAACCCGGAGGAGCCAAGCTTTCCAAAATATATTACTACATACTAAGACGTAACCGTGGATATAAAGAACAAGTAAAACGGGCTTATAACGACATGTTTCCCTTATTACACCACCTGAGATTACCTGTGCACCCACTGACACATCATCCTCTGCTACCACTATTCCATCAGAACCTAGACTCATGTTTCCCCGTAGGAAGACGACTATAGGTCCTAGTAAGAAAGTTTGCCCTGCTACATCTACCTTTAAGATCCCTGCTATTCCTATGTTACCCACACCACCACCAGCCATACCCGCTACTACATCCATATCTACTGCACTATTGCTGCTTAGGAAGCGTGCAAGGTTTACTACACCAGCTTCACCTACTACAGAGTCAGAGTCAGAACCACCACCAGTATACCATGTAGGTGAGTGTTCGAGAGCAGCTGCTACTAGGGAGCCTACAAATGTTACTTTAGAGGATCAGTTAGGGGCTCAGCAGGAGCAGGTTGATAGTTTGGGTTATAGGGTTGATGAGGATATCACTACTCGACTTGAGGCGGTTGAGAAGCAGGTTGAGGGATTGATTTTAGGCAGAGTTAGTATCGACGTGTCGTATCATGGACTTGAGGCACGACAGGAGGGACATCGGGAGCTGATTGACCAGCTTAGGGATGAGCTACCGGAGATACGAGATAGAGCTCAGACTATATAGGAGGCTCAGGGAGAGCAGACACACCAGTTAGCAGTAGCACAGGAGAGGTTGGCTATGATGGAGGGTAGAGATGCTGCTCTTCAGCTTCGAGTTCAGCATTTAGAGGAGATTGCAGTTATGATGGACAGGGAGATTCATCGTCTGAGGAGTGCACCTGGAGCATCTGGAGCTCCTGGACCATCTAGAGCACCTGGAGGAGCCTAGACATAGACTAGTATTGTATTAGCTTTTACTATTTCCTAGTCCCGAGGTGTGGGACATAGTTCAAGAACTTGTAGTCTTTTGGTTGTTGTACAAACAAATATATCAAGTGCGACTCTACTATGTTGGAAATGTTGTGCTATATATATATATATATATATATATATATATATATATATATATATATATATATATATATATATATATATATATATATATCGGTCCATGTAGGCCGAAATTTTCATGTATTATATTCATGTGTTGTGATTATATTTATGATGTTTCGTGGTTGCTCTTTATTGTTAACGTATTTATACCTGTTGTGGTTGTATCTATACGTGTCGTGGTTGTATTATTACAGGTTGTGGTTGTACTCGTACATGTCGTGGTTGTATTTATACTTGTTGTGGTTGTATATATACATGTTGTGGGTGTATACTTTTTGTACGATGACTATTTCTATTATAGTTTTCTCATGGTTGTCGTCGATTATTATGTATCAGAAGTATGGCGCCAAAGAAAGCAAAGGCTACATCAGAAACACCCGCTATGACTCAAGCCGCTATCCGCAAGCTGGTCAGGGATAGTATAGCAGAAGCTCTGGAGACTGAGAGAGCTGAGGTTGCTGCTAAGGCTGCTGAGGTTCCACCTAATACTGAAGTGGATCAACCCACTACTAGGCGTGAATGTACTTGGAAGGATTTCAAGATTAGTGATCCCGTCAAGTATAAGGGCACTGAGGGAGCGGTTGCTTTGATCCGCTGGTTTGAGAAGACTGAGAATGTATTTCTCATGTGCGGTTGCCAGGAGGTTAACAAGGTAAAATTTGCTACTGGAATGCTGCTTGATGAAGCTATGTCTTGGTGGAATTCTTATGCTCAGCATATTGGTATGGAGAATGCCTACAAGCTCACTTGGGATCAATTCAAGAAGCTGATGACTAAGAAGTTTTGCCCTTGTACTGAGGTGCAAAAGTTGGAAACCGAATTCTATGAGCTGTTAACTAAAGGTGATGACATTGAGACTTATATCAGGAAGTTTCAGGAGTTGGCTGCAATATGTCCAACTATGGTTCCGGACGATGAGAAAAAGATGGAGAACTTTACAGGTGGACTACCCGAAAGCATCCGAGGGGATGTGATGTCTTTCGACCCACAATCAATGGAAGAGGCTATTCGTATAGCTCAGAAACTTATGGTCCAAGTGTTAAAAGGAAAGTCTGCTGCAAACAACAACAATAACCGTTCAAACAACACCAACTACAACAACACTCGAAACAACAACAACTATAGCAATAACCGAAACCGCAACTACCCCAATAACCAAAACAATAACAACAATAACAACAAGAGGAGGTTTGATAATAACCAAGGTGGAAATGCTATCCAACCAGCACCTAAGAGACAGGAAGTGGCAAAGGCCTATGCTGCAGGACCAACAGAAGGAAAAGGATATGCGGGTAAACTACCCAAGTGTAACAAATGTCAAACTCATCACAACCCTGGGAATTGTCCTAGAGCTTGTGAGAACTGTGGAAAAGTCGGTCATTCGACTAGGGAATGCAAAGCTCCTCGAGGGGTAATTAATCAGAACCAACCAGAAGCATGTTATGGTTGTGGAGAGTTGGGTCATTTCAAGAACAATTGCCCAAAGAGGAAGGATCAAGGAGCTGGAAATCAGGGCTAAGTAGCTCGAGGAAGGGCTTATGTTATGGGAGGAGAAGATGCCCGTGAGGACCCGAATGTTGTTGCGGGTACGTTCCTCGTTAATAATCGTTATGCATCCATTTTATTTGATTCAGGAGCGGATAGAAGTTTTGTTTCTATTGCATTTGCATCTTTACTTAACATAGAACCAACTACCTTAGACATTCCCTATATTGTTGAATTAGCCGATGGTTCTTTAGTTAACACCAACACCGTTATTCGTGGTTGCACCATCAATTTCCTAAATCACCCATTCAATATAGACCTTATGCCTGTAGAACTTAGAAGTTTTGACGTTGTTATCGGTATGGATTGGTTATCTCGACATCGTGCAAGAATCATTTGTGATGAAAAAGTTGTTCATCTTTCTTATGGAGGTGAAACTTTAGTTGTTCGCGGAGAGCGAAGTGGAACTAGACTCAGTATCATATCATGCATTAAAACCGAGAAGTACATAAAGAAGGGTTGTTATGCATTCTTGGCTCACATCACAGAGAAGAAGTTGGATGAGAAACGACTTGAAGATGTGCCTATTGTTAAGGAATTTCCAGAAGTTTTTCCAGAAGAATTGCCAGGACTTCCGCCTACACGTCAGGTTGAGTTTCAGATTGAGTTGGTGCCAGGAGCTGCACCAATTGCACGAGCACCGTATAGACTTGCACCTTCTGAGATGCAAGAATTGTCTAACCAATTACAAGAACTTCTAGACAAAGGATTCATTAGACCGAGTTCCTCGCCTTGGGGAGCACCGGTTTTGTTTGTGAAGAAGAAGGATGGATCTTTCAGAATGTGCATAGACTACTGTAAGCTGAACAAGTTAACGGTGAAGAATCGTTATCCTCTCCCTAGGATTGATGACTTGTTCGATCAGCTACAAGGTTCTTGTTTTTATTCCAAGATTGATTTAAGATCAGGTTACCATCAACTCAGAGTTCGGGAAGAAGATATCCCGAAGACGGCATTCAGAACACGTTATGGTCATTATGAGTTTCAAGTGATGCCTTTTGGATTAACGAATGCACCTGCGGTATTCATGGATCTCATGAACAGAGTGTGCAAACCATATCTTGATAAGTATGTGATTGTATTCGTTGACGATATCCTGATTTATTCCAAGAGTAAGAAAGAGCATGAAGTACACCTCAGAACAATATTGGAACTACTCAAGAAGGAGCAATTGTATGCCAAATTTTCAAAGTGTGACTTTTGGGTACAAAAAGTTTAATTTCTTGGCCATGTCATTGATAGCCAAGGATTACAAGTCGACCCAGCAAAGATTAAGGCAGTAAAGGATTGGGCTACGCCCAAGTCTCCTACAGAAATTCGTCAATTCTTAGGACTTGCAGGATATTACAGAAGGTTTATTGAAGGGTTTTCCAAGATAGCGAAGTCGCTGACTAAGCTGACACAAAAGAATCAAAAGTATGAGTGGGGAGAGAAACACGAATCTGCATTTCAGCTATTGAAGCAGAAGCTTTGTAGTGCACCGATTTTGTCACTACCAGAAGGTATTGAGAACTTTGTGGTATATTGCGATGCTTCGCATAAAGGACTTGGAGCTGCGCTAATGCAAAACGAGAAGGTGATAGCTTATGCATCTAGACAGCTTAAGACACACGAGAAAAATTACACTACACACGACTTGGAGTTGGGTGCTGTTGTTTTTGCACTTAAGATTTGGAGACACTACCTTTATGGTACTAAATGTGTAGTTTTTACCGACCACAAGAGCTTACAACATATACTTGATTAGAAGGAACTTAACATGAGACAACGTCGTTGGCTAGAATTGTTGAGTGATTACGATTGTGAAATCCGATATCACCCAGGAAAAGCAAATGTCATAGCAGATGCACTTAGCCGAAAAGAACGACTCAAACCTTTGAGGGTTAGATCGTTGGGAATGACTATTATTTCCCCATTACCATCAAAAATTTTAGAAGCTCAGATTGAGGCTCTCAAGGAGAAAAATCGACCACAGGAGAAACTTTATGGTACGCCAGAAAACAAGAATGGTTTCGTTAAGAGAGCAGATGGAGTGTTATGCTTCAAGGACCGAAGCTGGATACCACTCTATGGTGGAGTACGAGAATTGATTTTGCATGAATCACACAAGTCGAAGTACTCTATTCACCTAGGTTCTGACAAGATGTATCAGGATCTCAAAAAGCTTTATTGGTGGCCGAACATGAAAGCAGAAATAGCTACGTACGTCAGCAAATGCCTTACTTGTGCTAAAGTGAAAGCCGAGTACCAGAAACCGTCAGGACTACTTCAACAACCAGAAATTCCACAATGGAAGTGGGAGCATATTACAATGGACTTTGTTACTAAACTACCCAAGACTTCAGGAGGTTACGATGCTATTTGGGTAATTGTTGCTCGTCTTACCAAATCAGCACATTTCATCCCTATCAGAAAGACTTATTCCATGGAACAGCTTGCCAGACTTTATGTCAAGGAAATAGTCTCGAGACATGGAGCACCAATCTCCATTATTTCTGACAGAGATAGTCGCTTTACTTCAAACTTTTGGAAGTCATTACAAGATTCTTTTGGATCCAAGTTAGACATGAGCACTGCTTACCATCCATAGACCGATGGTCAGAGTGAGAGAACTATTCAGACACTGGAGGACATGCTGCGAGCATGTGTGATTGACTTTGGGAATGGTTGGGCTAACCATTTGTCATTAATCGAGTTATCTTATAATAACAGTTACCATTCAAGTATTAAAGCAGCACCATTTGAGGCACTTTATGGTCGTAAGTGTCGTTCCCCAGTTTGTTGGGCAGAAGTTGGAGAGGTCCAATGCACAGGTCCAGAGATGGTTAGGGAAACAACAGAAAAGATAATACAGATTCGAGATAGGCTTGAAACAGCTAGAAGCCGACAGAAGAGTTATGCAGATGTTAGACGCAAACCATTGGAATTCCAGGTTGGAGACAAGGTCATGTTGAAAGTCTCGCCCTGGAAAGGCGTGATACAATTTGGAAAGCGTGGAAAGTTGAACCCGAGATACATTGGTCCATTTAAGATACTGGAAAGGATTGGTCCAGTAGCTTACAAGCTTGAACTTCCATCAGAACTCAGCAACGTACATAACACATTTCATTCCTCAAACCTCAAGAAATGCCTTTCAGATGAGTCATTCGTTATACCATTAGAAGAGATTTAGCTAGATGACAAGCTTAACTTTGTGGAGGAACTAGTTGAAATCATGGACCGAGAGGTCAAACAGTTGAAGCAGAGTCGAATTCCGATCATTAAGGTTCGCTGGAATTCTCGAAGAGGACCCGAGTTTACTTGGGAACGAGAAGATCAAATGCAACGCAAGTATCCACACCTTTTCACCAAACCTGTGGAGTTTGTTAGACTCCATGGACCGTTTTAAGCACTAGGGTTAACAATAACAATGACAATATATGCAGCGGAATAAAACAAATCAATAGTTATTGCAACAAGGTTTTTACTAACATCACCTCTAATTATTATTTGATCAGAATAATACGTGTTACCAATTGTAACAAGGATCTAAGAACTCTCAGACCTTAGAGGTATCGAACACAAACAAGTTCTAGGCATCTACAAGACATATGCCCTAGAACACACACACACACACCTTTCCTGTATTTTTACATTGTGGAAGACCTAATAAAAACATACGACCTGTATCCTCTTTATATAATAGAGGATTAGGTTTACAAAGGATATATTCTAAATAATAAAAAGATCCGTAGTAATCTTTTTCTTGCATTTGAAGTTTCATCCTTTGTCACATTAAGTCCCTCTTGTTTTCATTCTTTTATTTATTTTGTCACATCAAATCAAGAATCCCAACAATCTTCCCCTATTTGATGATGACAAAACAAACAAAGTCGTGTACGAACTTCCCTAGGCGAAGTAGAGAAATTGAGATGTAGACATCTCCTTGAATGAAACAAGTCTTGTCTTCCCCTTAAGTCATGCCATGCCACTCCAACATCTCTTCCCCTTTTTGTTATCAACAAATAGGGAACATATGAAATATGATCTTTACCACCACGAACCAATATCACAAACTTCCAATCCAAGCCTTCCAATGTTTCAAATTGCCCTCCATGAAGCACAAAATGAATAATGAACCCAAAACAATAGAAAACTCCAACTAGCAGTAGAAATAGTGATCAATAGTAGCAAACATCAAACACTTCCCCTTGAGTGGTGCATGAACATCAAATGAATAAACACATCATAAGAATAAGCTTCCCCTGAAATCAATGTGTTAGTCATTTTCATGATTCTTCAAATCTGTAGGCTATATGTAATGATCACATGTGAAGAAAACCAAATATAACAAACTTGATGAAGAAGTAGAATTTCCCAAACTTGTGTCTTATGTCTTGTACTAATACTGACTTCGAACGTATACTTAACGTATAGGGAGATCGCAATCTCTTGACAATAACCACTGAGCACAATAACATAACTCCTTCAAGTGTTTGTCAATTCTTCGTCACATCTTGAATGCACAAACAAGTTACCTCCAGCTAAAAGGTATAATAAAACACAAACTTGTGAAACTCAACTACAACATCAAATATGTAATAATCAACCTTCTTTGTAATCAATTAATCCAATAAGAACAAGCCATAAATCTTTTGCGAACAAATAAACCAAAAACCTTCTTGTGTGTGTAAACCAAAACCAATCAAACATACATACTTCCCCTCACTGCTCGCAGCAGTAGGAACAATTTATATCGAGCAGCAGGTTGCTAGCAGCAGAGTAACACTCGAGCAGTAGAGTTAAAAACTATCGAGCAGCAGAATTATAAACCCGAGCAGCAGTGTTATAAACGCAGCAGTAGTGTAAAACTTTCGAGCAGCAGAGTTAATAGCGTAGCAGTAGAATGAACAACATACCAGCAGTAGCTTGATAACAACATCAGTACATGAATTAAAGCGAGATCGCACTGACGACCATGTGACAAACCAGTTCCATGTGTAAAATCAATACGATAATTATTAATGTTTACCACAGACCCACATTCAACTTTTTTTACTCTCCACCGAACCATTAATTAATATAGAATTCACTTTCATCACACCACATGTGTATGTTGACAAATCGAATAAATTGCATCACCAGTCATCTTAATAATTGAAGTACGAGATTATAATAAGTCAATCAGAGATAAAAGATTGCATACTATATTCCGAAGACGACAAGAACCTCGACCAATGAAATCACTTGTAATCAAATTTTGCAAATAAACCAACCCATGATCTCGAGAATAATAAATCATGCATATGGTACCACTTGCAAAAAGTCGTCAGATGACAAACCCACAATCTTGAACAAAGCAACTAATACTCGACCCATGTGATGGACTCTTGATCAAATATATTAGTACGAGGTTTTCATTCATTAATTAAATAACCCATGAAGGCCACCGACACACAATTAATGTGAAGCACCGATTTATAATAACCAGATCCACAAACAATTTATGCCGACAAAAGGATAATATGCAGTACGAGGTTAAATCTTCAATGAATAAATCTGACCCGGTACAATGTTATCTTTTTATTTTATTCTATGCATCAATACCAAAAAGAAAACATCAATACCTTTAAAAATTTTCTTCGACAATTAAACCTTGTTAATCCCTAGATCACGAGCTAACCTGTCTCTGATGCCAATTGTGGAGTTTGTTAGACTCCATGGACCGTTTTAAGCACTAGGGTTAACAATAACAATGACAATATATGCAGCGGAATAAAACAAATCAATAGTTATTGCAACAAGGTTTTTACCAACATCACCTCTAATTATTATTTGATCAGAATAATACGTGTTACCAATTGTAACAAGGATCTAAGAACTCTCAGACCTTAGAGGTATCGAACATAAACAAGTTCTAGGCATCTACAAGACATATGCCCTAGAACACACACACACACCTTTCCTGTATTTTTACATTGTGGAAGACCTAATAAAAACATACGACCTGTATCCTCTTTATATAATAGAGGATTAGGTTTACAAAGGATATATTCTAAATAATAAAAAGATCCGTAGTAATCTTTTTCTTGCATTTGAAGTTTCATCCTTTGTCACATTAAGTCCCTCTTGTTTTCATTCTTTTATTTATTTTGTCACATCAAATCAAGAATCCCAACAAAACCTATTACCGAGACCAACACTAGCTGAATTCAGGGACTGAATTCCTTTTTGGGTGGGCGACTGTCACAACTCACCATTTCAGGTCATTTCCCAAACTTCGACATTTTATTATTCATAAGTCACTATTCATCAAAACACTATTCATCGTTTACTATTCATCATTTTCGAGGTCAATTTGATATTCTGAGAAACATTTGAGAATTTTACTATTCACTGAACACTATTCATTTCCGGAAAAGTTTTCACTATTCACTTGCATTACTCATTTCATCGTAAATTTATTTTAGGGGTATTAAAATTCGCGTAACCGGATTGGTTTAGGTGCGAATTCATTTCATTATCAGTAAGGACACTGCATACGGACTAGAGACAGTCTGCATGTCATCATAACAGCATTTTCATGTTATACCACTCTTAGGATTTTCAAATTTATATATTTGATATATTTAACGTTTTACGTATAATTATTTATAAATAAACGTCAACACCCGGTTAATAAATACGACGAATATATCTAAATATTCCCGCAATGGTCCCGACATATTTTTATACCCATTTTATCTTCATAAAAGTTATAATATTCATTTACCCAGTATTTTGGAAATTTATTTTATTTATAACATAAGTTTATAAATATTACGACGGTTTTTGTGAAAACTAAACAATAATCACCCGAACACTCAGTACTTGTACCCAACATATTTTTAACATTTTTACAACTTTATTTTATCCCGAATAACTTCGTTAACATTTATTTCTATCAAACCCGGTACCCGATTTTAAGAAATAACACATATCTACACATATACTACACAAGTTTTCCTAATTAAATCCAAGCTACCCCAACCCCCCCCCCCCCCCCTCTCATCCCCCTAGGCCGGCCCCTAAAGTCCTCACCAAGGCCAATTTATACATTTTTCTTAAACCCTAGCATTTATGTACAAGTATAATACTATATATCCTAAACTAAATATCTACAAAAACCTCTAACACATACACATACATATTTCTTTGAATAAAAAAGCTCTCATCCTCATCTCTTCCATATCATAACCCATGACCAAACCCAAAATCCTTGATCAAGTGATAATTTTCCAAGAGTTAAAGCATAGAAGTTGTTCATTTTACCTTCCTTATCAAGAATCTTACAACAAAAACACAAGTAACACAAGGTTTCTCACCATCTAATCACCTATTATTTCAAAGTGAGTTATCAAATTTATTTTCATATTTTCATCTAATTAACACTTGTATCTTATGGTTTTCATGCTTAATTTCATGCACAAGCTAGCTATACCACTTTATTTTTGTAGACTTTTTGAACATACAAACCCTAGAATTTGTTTTAGGTACTCCCTTGTTAAATTAACTTGTTTAGTGATCATTAGGAACCCATGGCACCCTAAGAAGGTGTATGGTAGGATTAGTATAGCTTTGTGGAGTTTGCAAGAGTTTTGGTTGAGGTTGAAACTAGTTTTGAACCTGAAAATTGGGTTTGTAACAAGTATATAAACATTCTGTCCCATTTTTGTAATCCAGGAAAATCAGTAAACATAAAGGAAACTTTGGCAAAATTTTTAGAAAATATTTTCAAAAACGAATCCGTAGGCGAAAGAACGGATTAAAAAGAGTTTATAACAAAGAAGTTATGATTTTTGCAAGTTTATTGACGAAAAGTATTTTTCTGAAAATGCATGCTGTTGGACGTTTTTCGTCGGACAAAAAGAGGCTTTAGACGTAACCCGGAGGAGCCAAGCTTTCCAAAATATATTACTACATACTTAGACGTAACCGTGGATATAAAGAACAAGTAAAACGGACTTATAACGACAAAGATATTCACGTTTCAATATCGCCAAAACTCATATTATTTTTGACAGCTTTTGAAAATAATAACACTAAAACTACGTAGTAACTCTAGATTTCTAGAAATAATACCAAGTACCCAAATTCATAACTAATGAAGTATTAGTGATTACAAGTATATTTTTATCACTACATACGATATATATATATATATATATATATATATATATATATATATATATATATATATATATATATATATATATATATATATATATATATATATTAACTAGTTTTATTTTTCTAGTAGCCATATTTTCCTAAGTCTTGGAAAATGTATATTTTTGATAACAACAAGTATTTTTCAAAGAGTAGAGTGGTATAGGAACATGTGCATGGACATTCATAACATCATTTGGTGATCTAAATTAGATCGTTCATCATTCATATTAGGTTGAGCCAGCTAACCGTTCATTGTTGTTCATTTCACTTCATCACAGTATCATCAGTTAAGGTGTGTTTTCATAGCCCCGTATACATTTTATGATTGTTTTCAAATCCTACGGGGGAGAATACATTGCACCATTTTAGTACGAGCCCAAGTATCAAAACTTATGTACATTGCTTAAGTAGCTTGTCTGCCTTGTGATAAGTCCCCTATTATCATCATGAACCGTTAATTTGCCGATTAAGCGAGAGTGAGTGGATAGATCTATTGAGGGTGACGCCTCCATCCGTGGTAGTATTTACCAACAGTAAGCGGATGCATTTCATGTCTATTACATTTGAGTGTTTTGGCAGAACATTCAGGAGGGGCATAAATTTCATTAGTCTAGCTTTGGTGTCATGAGCTTAAGGTCTATTGTACTATTTTACGTGACTTTTGTCATGCACTTATACTTGTGGTGGCCGTACAACATTACATTTCATAAACCTATGATTATTCACCAACTTTATGTTGACCGTTTTCGTAATGTATTTTCAGGTAACTAAGGCATTATCATATCATATGCATGGAGTCACATTAGGGTGTGCCTGGGATGACGCACTACATTTTGGATTTTTCATGCACTTGTATTTTATCGTTTGATCGTACCAGACTTATTTCCTTAAACTTGTCCAGACTTTGGGACCTATGTTTTGTAACACTGGATGTTTTTAAATAAATCAAACGATGTATTTTCCAAACGACACTTTAGGTCGTTCAATATATCCTTGTTATGGTGCTATGACAATTACACCCCCAGGCATTCCATTCTGCTGCAAGTCAGGTAAATTGGGGGTGTGACACAAAGCAAAAAGAGGTAAATCCATGTCTCAAGCACAACAAAGGGACTATATGAGAACATATGTGAAAAGTCAAAGCAGTGCTATATATAACAATGCTTGGACTAGGAAACAAGTGTGGGCACTTTCAGATGAAAAATTGGTTCAGATGTATAATAGAATCAAGTCTAGGTATGACAAAGATGGAATGGGTGTTCCTAAGAATGTTCCTATCACTCTTGCTGCTGCTGCTGGTTCATCTGTTAATATTGATATTCCTGTTGTTGCTGATAAGGTATCTTTACCTGCCACTTCTGCTGATATACCACCTGTTGCTGCTTCATCTTGTATTGATAAAGGTAAAGCTCAAGTGATAGCAGAAGATCCTCCATCTAGAAAGAGAACCAGGAAACAAATGGAGGAGGAAAGGTTGGGTGAAGAGGCTACTAAAAGGTTAGATGATGAACAACAAGCTGACATGGCAAGATTTCATTAGATTAAGGAAAGAGAGGTGGAGCTTCAAGCTGCTAGAGCCAAACAAATGAGGAAGGCTATGGATGAACAATATGCATTTGCTGCACTTGAATCTTCTCAGGATTCTACTGATGAACAATTGGATAATCCATCAGTGGAAACTGATGCTGCAGAAGGTATATCTACTGAAGCTGAAGTTCCTAATGAATCTTCTTTACCTAATGATGCCATTTATGTTCCTGGAAGAAGAGCTAAGAGAATGGCTAGAGTCAGAACTTCACATTCAACACAAAGACTAATAGATGTGAATGCTTCTGATGCTTCATTTATCAAAGAAGGATCCCTTGATCACTAGCCTGAGGCAATTAGAGATGTTTTGGTTCACTGGGAGTTGTCTAAAAATGGACAGATCAATACCATTTATAGACTAGATAAAACTTCTCTATCATTTACATTTCTACAAGAAATACTACATCTTGTGGATCATCAGGATTTGCTCACTCTCAATGATTTGGTTCACAAATTTTATGCAAATCATACCCCTACAGGGTCTGGATTGTATTATTGGGTGACCTCAGAGTGTTGTTTGATTCTTCTACTCCCACTCGTGCTAATTATGACATATGGAAAAACAATCAGAGATGGAAGGTTCAGAGTTGGAAGTTTTATCCTATGCCATATGTTCATGTGTTAGAAACTACTTCTGGACTCAGACTTATTATGGATCTTGGCAAGAGGTATCCTTTGACAGTGTCTCTGATGGAGAAAATGCTTCAACAAAAGTTGGAGACTCCTGATCCAGTTGGGAATGCTAGGTTGTTTGCTGAATCTCTGCTGAAAGTGTTCAAACTCAGGTTTAGGACTTCTAGAGTAACTTCAAATTGATGGTATATTGTTGTATATTTATTTCTTTTGTTAAAAAAAACAAAAAAAAATAAATAAAAAAAAAACTCATATTTTTGTATAGCATTGTGTATGTTGTATGCAGGTTTGGTGTTAATCACACTTTCTTTGGTTATTAACTTACCTGATGTTGACTATTCCATCAAAAAGTTGGCTAGTCCAAAGGGTACAACTTTGGTAAAGACACATCAAATCTGTTGATAGCTGTAATGGTTTGCTCAAAACCATAGGGTACTCAACTCACCTATGCTTCATTGCTGAGAGTTGAAATGGTTGTCAATTGACCATGGATTTTTCCTTTCTGGATTCTAAATAATTGGCTAGCCCACATGTATATGGCTTGTGGTAAAGGTAGTGGAAAACCATATTTGGTATTCAGTTGACCAAGATGATTTTTCATCAAAATAATTGGCTAGTCCTGAGCAAACGGCTACAGGTAAAGACATCTCAAATCCGTTTATAGCTGATGATTTGCTAAAAATCATGTGGTCATCAGTGTACCTTAAAACATTTGGCTACTCCAGTAGTCATGGCTATTGGTAAAGAGACATCAAATCCATTATTTTCAATGATTCACCTCTCACAGGAGTTAACACACCTGGATGTGATGAGAATAGTATGAAACTAATTTGTTTTGATGTACATTTGGTCATTTGTTGCTGCAAAGAATGGAGTTTTCAAGTATGTGCTGATCATAGCGATCCTGCTGATGATGATTCTTTGCTGCTGATGTTTGATTTCAATCCTCTTGGTATGTAACTTCAAAGATCTATCAAGAATCTTGAACTTAACCATGTCAAATTCAAGATTAGGGGAGGATTGTTGGGAATTCTGCTAATAGAGAATTCTGCTGAAGGTTTCTGCTGAAGAGACATATTCTGCTTATAGATTGTTTCTGCTGAAGTTTAGGTTCAGCATGATTAGTTTCTGCGGATATAGTTTTTCCATATTTTATGTAATATAGTTAGGATATGCATGAGTTTATTTAGGAAGTGATAATGCATATCTTTTAGAAGTTTTAGAATATACATTTCTTGGGAAACGGTTTAGGGTTCCTTGTGTATAAAAGGAACACACGATTATGTATTGATTAACGTTTTTAGAAAACATTTTGATAATTATTAAAGATCCATAGAGGATCAATTGTTCTTAGTATTAAAACTTGTGTTTGATTCCGCTTTAAAATACAAGTTACATAGATTGTCTATTAGTGTGTTGGTGATTACATTAACATAACTAACGATTCTAGAGTGATCAGAAGATCTATCAAGGTCTTAGTTTCAACATGCTCCACCAAGTTTTGTTGCTGCACCACCTCATTTTGATCATCACCCACTACCTGTTGGTCCTAAGGCATGCAAATACATACTGTAATTATATTTGTTGTTTTGTTTTGTACGTTTACGTTTATTTAAACCTAAATGTACGTTTGTAAATCCTTTTACATTTTAGGGTTTCTGATTGCACGTTTTTACATGACATAGCTGTGACAAGAGCTATTTACTATTCACATTCCCAGTGTTAGTCAGTCAGATTCCTGTTTTTATATTTTAACTTCAACAGATCACAGATTCGTTATATTACAGATTTCACACCTCGTTGGGACATAACGACCCGGGGATGTACTTTTCTGTACTCACGTACTTTTTCTGTACTTAACTCCCACGGATTAATGTTGTTTTTCCTCCCGGCCTGTTTGACTTTTAAGTATTGACCGTTCACAAGCGGTTGAGAAATAAAGTTAGGTGGTTCGGGAGGAATCAAATTTTGGCGCCGCTGCCGGGGAGGCTGTGCTGCGTATAACGAATTTGTATTTTGTTGAAATATCTATCTTTGTATGTATATTATACTTTATCATTCAACTCCCTAGCTGTCAGGACATATTTATTACAGTTAATCATTCACAAGTGATTAGCTAGCGTGGTAAACCTGACACAAGCCTGGGAGGTAGTGATTACATATACTATATCATATTTCATTTCATAAACAATATAAAATACAAAAACATTTTTCCCTTGCACACAACTTGCCCAGTTTGATTAGTCCCTCAGTTACAACATTTAGTTGTTGGCTGTTTAACCACAGTTGCTGAGCTCTGTCAAACCCAGATTCCCTTTCGAGGGGCGGTTGTTAGGATTTTCCTTTTCTTGGTATATATATAAAAACTTAAAAATACAAAAACATTTTTCGTTTCTGTTTATATTATATCAAAAACCCAAAAAGATTCTCCCTACCTTATCATTCATAATTCTGTGAGTGGACCCCACTCCAATTTCTCATCCACTCCATTTCCCCAAGAACCAATTAATTCGGGGTCGAGTCAAGCTAGCGACTCGGTAATCAAAAATTAGTGTGGGGTAGAATACCCACATGTTGTATATATTTTGAAAATGAAATGAAAAATTGTAAATAAAGAAAAATAAAATAATCGTTGTGTTACCCCACTTAGCTTTAAATATTATCTTTTTACGTTCAAGGATTCGGCATAATAGCCGGGACTTTGAATATTGAGGACAATATTCATTTCTAAGTGTGGGGGGGAAATTCTGGCAAATTTGATCAATTATATACCTTTGTATGCCCTTTTTCCCCAAAACAGGCCAAATTTTAAAATTTTTTTCATTTGGTGTGAGTACACAACATATGGTAATCAGTCCACCTTGTCTAAACCACATAAGGATTGGCTAATCCAGGAGCAAACAGCTCTTGGTAAAGATATCTCAAATCCGTTTATGGCTTGCAATTTGCCAAAGATTGTATGGTTCTTCAACTCCCCATATCCCATAAAGCGAATGAGTTGGCTAGCCCGCAAGATTATGGCTTGTGGTAAAGGCAGTGAAAAACCATAATTGGTAATCAACTCACCAAGATGTTGACTATGTCCATCAAGAGTTGGCTAGTCCAGAAGCAAACGGCTTTTGGTAAAGACTAATCAAATCCGTTGACAGCTGGTGGTTTGCTCAAAATCACACGGTTATCAGGTGTGCCACAGTTCTTACACCTGGCTACTCCAGAAGTAATGGCTTTTGGTAAAGAGACATTAAAACCATTAAATTTTGAAAACGGGTTGTTATTGGATTATAGATTGCTAGGGACTAGCAATGTTTTAGTGTGGGGTATTGATGAGTTCCTAAAAACTCATCATTTCTGTTCCATTTTAAATACGAAAACAGTTAAAAAACACACAGAAATACTATATAATACTATAAATATCTTTGAATTGTGTTTTTATACGTTTCAGGTGCAAAAGGACTGAAAACAAAGGAAAACGTGCAAAGTTTGCACACTTGGCAAAATCAGTCCCTGAACTTTCAAGAAATGCCAGAAATGGTCCCTGGGAAAATTATTTTGAAGAAAAGTCAACAACAGTCCCCCAGGAATCATGAAATGACAAATTTTACCTTTGAAGTTCAAAATTGCACAAATGGCAAAATAGGTCCCCCAAGTTTTATAAATGACAGTTTTAGTCCCTAAAAGTTTATTCTGGAATGAAAAGTCAACTTTAGTCCTTGGGAAGTCAAAAATGTTTACTAATGACCCCTGGATAAAAGTTTACACAAAATGACAACTTTTACCCCTCAAGTTACAAAATTGACAAAATTAGTCCCTGGGTTTTCAAACATGGAAATTTACAAATAATACCCTTGTACTAATTCATGACTTACAATTTGGAACCTTTTTGATAACTTATGGGAAATTACAATTTCACCCCCTCAACTTTGAAAAATTACATAAAAGGTCCCCCGGGTGTTTTAAATTGTAATAAATGCAAAATAGGTCTTTTGGTTTATCTAACTTGGCAATATTAGTCCTTGTGATAACTTATGAAATATTACAGGTTTAGTCCTTCATGAATTCAGAAGTTACAACTTTGGTCCTTGGGCTAAAAATACAAACCGGATCCATTTACACCCTTTAATCCAAAATCCTTAAATATCCAAAACCCTTTAATATCCAAAAGCCCACCAAACACAAACACCCAGCCCAAAATACAAAAGCCCAAACCTTTTAAAATAAAACCTGGGAAGTTTGACCCCGCGTTGACCCGTCTTCCACCTCACACCATGCTTCATCACCTGCTACATCACCACTCCACCTCCACCTTATACCTTTCCACCTCAAAACACTCCCTGGCACCTCCTCAACCAAACCCACTCTTGGGTTTTGTCTCAGGAGAAGCCATGTGGAATCCCTACCATCTCCACCATACCCTGCACCTGCAACTGACACCACACCATCTCCCACCATCCCAAATTGCTCTTACACTCCACCCTCCACCTACACAAGCAACCAAGATGCATTAATTGTTCTGAAATTGCCCCTAGCCACGTGTCACAGTTTTGGCGCCAAAACGGTTTCAAAGGCTAGGATGAGTTTAAAGGCATCAATGGTCAAGATTATTGTGGGGATTTGACCAGGGACTTCTGAGGAATTCAATTGGCTATAAATAGGAGCAAGAGGCAGAAGAAAGAACTACTTTGGCCTTAAGCCTTTGTCACTTAGTTTACTTACCATGTCATTTACTGCTTATCTTTACTTAATGTCAATTATTTGTTTTCAATGATGTATTAAGCTTTGACAAAGATTAATATACCATTATTTACAGTTTTATTGAATTCCACTTTAAATTTCAAGTTTCTAAATTTCATGTCATTTAAATACCATTGTCTTTCAATTCTGTTTGATCAAGGATGTTAATGGATTCTATATGACACTACTTAGCTCTCAGTAAGCTTTAGCAAGCCTTTAGAAGTCATTAAACAGACTGTGATCTTTTAAATTAGAAAATACTAAAAAAAAATAGAGAAAATCATTGAAAAATCAAAAGTAGTTGGACAATAAAGAAATGATGAAGCAGGGTTGGATTTGGAATGCTATGGGGTATTAGGAGCTTAATGGGAAGCTATTAGGTGAACCCTTTTCCTTGGTTTCTATGTCTCAGTTCACTTTCTCATTTGTAAGCAATTTTCTTAATTTTCTTATTTTACTGTTCATGTCTTTATTTACTTTGATTTTCATGTTTTCTTGTTTATATTTTGTTATTAAATGTTTTTAAAGTATAAAATTGTATGTTTATGTTTGGTATTTCATAGTTGCTAAGATTTCATTTTTTCACTGTGTAAATGAATGATGAGTGATTGTGGTTTATTGTTGTTATAATTGTTGTTTATCTGTTTATTCTGTCTTGTTATATGTTATTATAGAGGTTGGATTCAGGTTCATACTCATTTTCATTGAAAACCTTAAGAATCATGTGACAAGTGATAATTAAGGGACTGTTTGGATTGGGTATGGTTTGGAGTAATGAGAAGTCTTGTGATGAGTATTCCTGTACCTGTATGATCATTAGGTTAATGGATGGCTTGACAACCATTTAGGTTTGATGATTATGTCTCTTACAAGTATTTTCATTCTCAAAATTTTCTTAGTGCTCACTGATTGATTGCTGTCTAATTTGTGTTAATGGATGCTAGTGATATTGTTCTTGTTTGATTGTGTGTTGCTAGTTATCTATGAACTCAGTTAAATGGTCATTTCCATGCTTTATTTGTGTTTAGTCAAAATTTTCTTTTCAACTGTCTTAGTATTGTGTCTGTGTTAAATTACATGTCCATATCTTAATTATGTGTTCATAAGTTGTTAATCTTTGTTTAATTCATGTTCTTTATGTCTAATATATCAAAATCAGTCATTATATTCAGATCAAAGTTGATAAAAGTCAACTTTGATCATAAACTATAAAAGTCAAAATTACCACAAACCTGATTTTTGATTAAAAGTTTAATTTTAGTGTGCCTTTATTATTAAGTTTCAGCTTAAATGCTTTTAGGGTTTCAATATTTAGCTGCTTATCTGTCTTATGTATTTTTGTTAATTTTTATTATTAATGTTTAAATGCTTTTATGATTGCTTATTTTTAGGTGTTTTTGCCCTGTCTCACAGTCACAAGGCCATGATCACAAGCTTTCAGCTTGTTGATTATGGAGCTTGAGGTTGTGTTTATTGTTTCTTTTGAAACCCTACTAGCTTGTTTATGTATGTTTGTACTTACTTTTCAGTTTTTAGCTTCTTTAGTATCTTTTTACAACCCACCTTTTTGCACCACTTAGCCCACTCAACTGAAGCAAACAGTTGAGTGGTGCTTGTTACCAAAAGCTTGAAATAAGCTCCTCAGTGAGCTTGAGTATGTGACCCTTGGCTTTTTACAAAGCCAAGGTACCCATCTCAATGCCTCAACATGAGTTGAGCTTATCAGAGCTTATTTAGATAAGTTTTGTGAGCCCTTGTGTTTGCCCACTCACAACATACCCCTGATGACTCAGGGGTATTACACCATTTCCACAAGCTCACATCTAGCTCCTTAGTGATCACTAGCCTGAGTGGCTTAGCTTTTTAGGAAGCCTAGCAACACAGCTTCATGATTCTGCACTTTATTTACACCTTGTAGCTTATTTACATGGGCTGCAAGCAGCTTAAACTTATCACACTTAGAAAAGGTATGCTGAGTCCTCAGCATACCTTAACCAACCTAGCTTATTTCATAAGCTCATAAAAAGCTGTTCTGATGGACTTAGCTTATGGAATTAAGTTCCCTTGGGAGCTTATCTACCCAACTTCAAGTTCCAGTGCTTAATCACAACCTTGTAGCTTATTAAACAGGGCTGCAAGAAGCTTTTTGTGTGTCCCATTTCCTGAGCACTTAGCCAATATTATCAATATACTCAGGAAATGGGAGCTTTTTCAATGGCTTCCCACAAGCTCACTAGTGGACCCCACTAGGTGAGCTTGGGCTTTTTGGAAAGCATACCAGCACATCTTGCAACATCAAGTCTTATTTTGGTATTTCAAGCTTATTCACTGAGCTTATTTTACCCAACTAAAAGGTTGCAGGGGTGTTTGGAACTGAGTGCACCAGGGAAGTGCTTATTTGCTTATTATGAGCTTATAAGTTATTTACTGTGCATAATCTTGTTTATACATATATATAATTCTTGTACAAATACATTTCATCTTTTACTTTATAGTTTGGACTTATACCAAGCTCATTTGAGTTTCAATTCCATCCAAGTTGAGCCCTCAAAAGCTCAACTGTCTAAACCTTAAGCCCATTCTAATAAGCACTTCTCAGTGCTTATTCTTGTTCATACATACTTCATATACTTGTATTTACACACCTTTTGCTTTTTCACACCACTGTATAGTTTTTTATAGCTTATCTAAGCTTATTACCCCACTAAGAGCCCAAAAGCTCAACTGTGTGGATAATAAGCCCATGATTTGCTTATTTCTAGATTATTTAAGTTTTGTTTTTGTTATATATGTATATTATCTGTGTATATATAGTTTTATAAACAGAAAAGCCAAAACCAAAGCTCTAACCACAGTGATAGCTTCTATTTAAGAAGCTTAAAGCCAAAAAGCTAACTGTTATGGAAATAAGCTTCCACAGAGCTTATTTCCAAGTTTTGGATAAGTTGGTTTGGTTAAAGTTCCATATTTTTACTTAATGTACAGTTTTGCAAAAAGAAAAAAATGAAAAATAAAATAAAAAGCAAAAATGGGTGTGGGTGGATTCGAACCTGAGACCTCTCGCTAGTAACATGCATATAACCCCACACCCCTTCCATCTGCTCTGGGGCACCAGTTCCGTTAGTCTCTATACACTCAATATACTTGACCCATTTTTGGCTGTTTGGCTTATGAGAACTGATCAGCTTATTGGAATAAGCTGTTGCCCCCACTTTATTTTTCCTAGCATCTTCATAACATAATTTACTTTCTATAATTTTTACTGTTCATCTAATATATATAATAATTAATATAATTTACATACCTTTTAGGAAATAATAAGTAATATATTTTTAAAACTGCTTATTTATAATTTTTACAAACTTTTTATATTTTTTATGTATTCCTGAGATACTTAGGAAGTTTTATAAAAAGTTTTATAATTTTATAAATAAGTTTAGTATGTATAATAATTTAATTAGTATTAATTAGTTTAATTAAGTAATAATAATTTTAAATTAAGTTTTCTTATTTCTGTACATAAAATATAGTTTTTTATATTTTTCTTAGCTTTTTATAAGTATTTTAGAATTATGTAAAAAGTTTTAGATTTTTGTTTGCTTATTTAGTATATATAATAATAATAATATTAGTAATTAAATAATAGTAAATAATTAATAATAAATAGAATACTTGTATAATAAATATATTTTTAGTTTCAAAATTTCTTTTATAGTATTTTAAACTTTTCTAAGTTTTAATTTTATTTTTCTAAGTAATATTTAGATTTTCTTATTTTTAGGTAATTATTAAATAGTAAATAATAGGTTTTAATTAATAATAATTAAGTACATAGTATAAAAATAAGTTTTAATATTCTAATAATTTTCTTATTCTTTTAGGATTCCAAAAATGTAATTTTCACATTTGTGGGACTTATATTGGACGGTATTCACTTTTTATTTTGTACGTAGACGTTTATTTAAAACGTTTATGTATGCGTTTTAGGTTTTTAGGTTTTCTTATCTTTTAATTAAAGTTTGTAAATGTAAAGTAAATATTTTAAGTTTATTTAATTTGCATTTAAGCCCCTAAGGCATGCAAATACATACTGTAATTATATTTGTTGTTTTGTTTTGTACGTTTACGTTTATTTAAACCTAAACGTACGTTTGTAAATCCTTTTACATTTTAGGGTTTCTGATTGCACGTTTTTACATGACATATCTGTGACAAGAGCTATTTACTATTCACATTCCCAGTGTTAGTCAGTCAGATTCCTGTTTTTATATTTTAACTTCAACAGATCACAGATTCGTTATATTACAGATTTCACACCTCGTTGGGACATAACGACCCGGGGATGTACTTTTCTGTACTCACGTACTTTTTCTGTACTTAACTCCCACGGATTAATGTTGTTTTTCCTCCCGGCCTGTTTGACTTTTAAGTATTGACTGTTCACAAGCGGTTGAGAAATAAAGTTAGGTGGTTCGGGAGGAATCACTAGGGGTAATCAGAGAAACTTTAATAACCTAGTCTCAAACAAATTAGGTAGTGAGTTTCAATTGAAGAAAAAGGCTTGTTATAAGTGTGGTAGCTTTGAACATTTGATTAATAGCTGTCCTGACTACAAGAAACCTGTTTGGAATCAATACTCTAGGGTGAATCACAAATATGTTAATCAGAATACTCACCCTCATCCAAATAGAAACATGATTCCTAGGGCTGTGTTGTTAAGATCTGGTGCAACTAGATCAATTTATGCTGCTAAATCAAATGGTGCTTTTAAAACCACAACTGGTTCTGTTGCTGGCTCTACTGCTAGTAAGCACTCTGCTGCTAGTAAGCACTCTGCTGCTAGTAAGCAATCTGCTGCTAATACAAAACTTTCTACTTCTGGGCCAAAAGTTTTATCAAATACAGTTGTTGGAAATCATTTTTATGCTGTTAAGGCCTCAGCTTGTTGGGTTTGGAAACCAAAAACAAATGCTTCAAATAATGTTTCCAAAACCAGCAGTGCATCAAGTGACTTAAATAAATTTAACTATATTGATGCACAAGGCAGATCTAAGTCAGCAATGGCATGGGTCCCCAAGAGAAACTAATTTCTCTATTTTCTTGTGCAGGGCAATCTACTGGATGAGCTTAAAGATATGGTTATAGTTGATAGTGGATGCTCTGTACATATGACAGGGGATGAGTCTCAACTTGAAGATTTTGAGGCTTTTGATGGTGGCTATGTTGCTTTTGGGAATGATCCAAAAGGTGGAAAGATTATTGGTAGAGGCACTTTAAAGACTGGGAATTTGGACTTTGAGAAGATGTTTCTTGTGAAAGGGCTTAAGTTTAACCTCTTTAGTGTTTCACAAATGTGTGACAAAAGGAATTTTGTTCTTTTTATAGACACTGAATGTATGATCCTTTCTCCTGATTTTCAGTTGCCAAATGATAAATTTGTGTTATTGAAGGTCCCTAGAAATGAAAATATATACAGTGACCATATTAAGAACATAGTTCCCAAAAGAGCTTTAACTTGTCTGATTGCAAAAGCCACTGTTGATGAGTCCAAATTATGGCATAGAAGACTTGGGCATCTGAACTACAAGACAATGAACAAGTTGGTGAAAGGAAATCTTGTGAGAGGCATGCCCACAAAGTTTTTTGAAAATTGTGAGACTTGTATTGCTTGTCAGAAGGGAAAACAACATAGAGTCTCATTCAAGTCTAAGACTGTGAACACAAATACAGTGCCCTTGCATTTGCTAAACATGGATTTATTTGGGCCTGTCTTTGTGAAAAGTTTAAACAAGAAGTCATATTGCCTAGTTGTCACAGATGACTTCAGCAGGTTTACTTAGGTGTTCTTCTTAGCCACTAAAGAAGAAACCCCAGAGATACTTAAAGAATTCAATACAAGAGTTGAAAACCTGCACAACCATAAAGTAAAAATTATCAGATGTGACAATGATACTGAGTTCAAGAATAGTGTGATGAATCAATTCTGTGTGGGAAAAGGAATTCTAAGACAGTATAGTGTTGCAAGAACTCCACAGCAGAATGGTGTTGCAGAGAGGAGAAATAGGACACTTATTGAGGCTGCAAGAACAATGTTAGCTGATTCTAAACTACCTATACCTTTTTAGGCTGAAGCTGTAAACACTGCATGTTTTGTGCAGAACAGGAGTAAGGTAGTAAAGCCTCACAACAAAACTCCATGTGAGCTCTTTCATGGGAAGAAACCAATGATTGATTTTCTTAAGCCATTTGGATGTCCTGTCACTATTTTAAACACTAAAGATCAGTTAGGCAAGTTTGAAGAAAAAGCTGATGAAGGGAATTTGGTTGGTTACTTTGTTCATAGTAAAGCCTTTAGAGTATATAACAAGAGAACCAAACATGTAGAGGAAAATTTGCATATCAAGTTTAGTGAGAACACATCTAATGCTGTTGGAAAAGGACCTGAATGGATGTTTGATGTTGACATCCTAACTAAGACAATGAATTATGTACCTGTTATTGCTAGTGTTGACACTAACAAATCAAAAGAAGACATTGTTTTGATTGAGAAACTAAAGGTTGGTCCTACTTTCATACCTTTACAGCAAAATCAAGATACACAAGAAGATGATGTTCCTCCAGAGAAACCTAAGGAAGCTCAAGCAGATGTTGAAACTCCTGTTGATGCAGAAAAGATATCCAATGAAGCTCCAAAAGAAGTTGCTGCTGACTCCCCAATTAGGCCAGAAGACTCTCCTACTGACTCAGAAGACTCTACTGCTAGACCAAAACAAGCAACTACTGCTTCTATCTATTCTGCTGCCAAGCCTACTTACTCAAGAGTTCACAAGAATCATCCAAAAGAACAAATTCTAAGTGATCCTCAATTATCTGTACAAACAAGGAAAATGACTAAAGAGCTCAAAGATCTTCAACATCAAAGTTTCTTTGCAAGATCTCTGCATCAAAGAAACAGTCATAAAGATCTACAAAATTGCTTGTTTGCCTGCTTTCTGTCTCAAATTGAACCCAATAATACTTACAAAGCCCTACAAGAAGCTAGTTGGGTGGAAGCAATGCAAGATGAGCTTCTGCAATTCAAGCTACAAGAAGTATGGACTTTGGTTGATTTGCCAAATGGAAAAAGAGTTATTGGTACTAAATGGGTTTTCAGATGTAAAAGAGATGAAAGAGGGATAGTCATTAGAAATAAAGCTAGATTAGTAGCTCAAGGATACACACAACAAGAGGGACTTGATTATGATGAGGTATTTGCACCAGTGGCAAGAATAGAAGCCATTAGACTATTCTCGTCTTACGCTTCATTCAAAGATTTTGTGGTGTATCAGATGGATGTAAAGAGTGCTTTCCTTTATGGGACCATTACAGAAGAAGTTTATGAATCTGAACCACCAGATTTTGAGGACCCTGATTATCCTGACAAAGTTTACAAGGTGAATAGAGCAATGTATGGACTACATCAAGCTCCCAGAGCTTGGTATGATACCTTGTCAACATATTTGTTACACTCTTGGTTCAGTAGAGGAAAGATTGACAAGACTTTGTTTCTCAAAAGACAAAAAGATGATATTTTGCTGGTTCAAATCTATGTAGATGACATCATCATTGGTTCTACAAACAGGGCAATGTGTATTGATTTTGAGAAGCTTATGAAGGATAAGTTTGCAATGAGTTCAATGGGTGAACTCAACTTCTTCTTGGGACTACAAGTGGTTCAAATGAAAGATGGAATATTTATCAGTCAGGATAAGTATGTTAATGACATCTTGAAGAAGTTTGGATTTGAAGATGCTAAGCCTGCTAAGACAACCATGGATACCAACAAACCTTTGTTGAAGAATGAAAATGGAAAAGAAGTAGATGTTCACTTGTACAGGTCTATGATTGGCTCATTGATGTATCTTACAGCATCAAGGCCTGATATTATGTTTGCTGTATGTGCCTGTGCAAGATTCTAAGTTTGTCCCAAAGAATCACCTCTCAATGCAGTGAAGAGGATTTTTAGGTATCTAAGGCATCAACCTAAACTGGGCCTATGGTATCCTAAGGATTCACCTTTTGATTTGGTGGCATATTTAGATAGTGACTATGCTGGTGCTTGCTTGGATAGAAAGTCTACAACTGGAAGTTGTCAATTTCTTGGAAACAGATTGGTGTCATGGCAATGCAAGAAACAAATAGTGGTTGCAAATTCTACAACTGAAGCTGAGTATGTGGCTGCTTCAAGTTGCTGTGGTCAAGTACTATGGATGCAAAATCAACTACTGGATTATGGGTACAATTTCATGAACACCAAAATTCATATTGATAATAACAGCACACTTTACATAATTAAAAATGCTGTTTTTCATTCTAAAACAAAACATATTGAGATAAGACATCATTTCATAAGGGATTGCTATGAAAAGAAGTTAATTCAAATTGTCAAAATTCATACTGATAACAATGTTGCTGATCTTCTTACTAAACACTTTGATGTGGGAAGATTTCAATTCTAAATTGCAAACATTTGTATGATTAATCTTTGAAAACATTATCTTTTATTGTTTTTGTAAAAAGTGTAAAGGTCTTGTGCTAATTGTATATCTGTTTCTGTTGCTTCTTAAGAAGCAAGTGATTATGTAGTCATGTACTCTGCTGCTATTTTACTCTACTGCTAGTATGTTTTCTTGTATACTTTGTGGTGTTTGTACTAACATTTTGCAGGATAAGTTGAGAATTGATGATTTGCAAGATTATTAAACAGAAATTCAAAAGATTTCATTCATCAATTACAAGAGTACATTCAACAAAAGAGTACATCCACATCAAGTACTGAAATAACAAAAGACTGCTACACCACTAACTAAACTTCAAAGATTTAAAACATCAATTTCTAGGGCATGGAAGCTCAAGTACAATCTTTCTCTCCTTAGGAAGTGGAGGGTTTGTCTTTCTTGCCTTGGTAGATGTCTTGGGTCTTGGTCTTGAAGATGATGGTCTTTCTGGAGTGGATGGTGGATTGTGGTCTGGCTCATCCTCATCTGATGATGTGCAGATGGAGGAGGAAACAAGCTCCTTGGGAGATGGTGGTCCAATAGGGATCCAAGCAGGGTCTTCTGATGTTTCTGAAGACGATTAAGACTTGGGGGACATCACCTCTTTACCCCTTGAAGTACTTGGGGTTTGATTCAAATGTAGGAGATCTTTGAAGACCGAAAGATCATGCTTCCTCTTTTTGGCTTGCTCCTTGGTTCTACAACCATCATGAGGAGGACGGAATGGAGGGACATATGTTTCAAATGGTGATTCATCTTCTGAAGAAGAATCGGATGAGATGTTGATCATTTCGGGTGAAGATTTCATTGTTATTGAAAGAGTTGATTTGTGTGATTGGCAGATTTAATTGTGTGATTGGCATTTCTAAAAGTAATTAGGGTTTGATTGTAGTGATTTAGGGAAAAGATTGCATCCGGTTTTATAGGGATTTTGGAGTATCAAGCGCATTAATTGTTATGGGTTATTGACTTTTTGACCAAGTTTGAATAGTCAACTCTGCTGCTGGCTTATTTTCACTTTGCTGCTAGTTGTTTCATTCTGCTGCTAGTTGTGGATGACTGGGTTATGCTGCTACGGTTGTAAGTGAAAGGGTGGTATGTGTAACTTCTACCAATCAGTTTAAAACCTAATTAATCTTCATAATTGGTTTCTATACACTCTAAATTGAAGTTCTCACAAACCCTAACACTCCCTTATTATCAAAATCAATTATCCCCAATTTCTCTAAACCCTAATTCATGGATTGTGTACGTACCTGGGCAGAGCAACACAATATTGTGGTTGTTTTAGATGAAGAGTTGGTTCCTGAAGGCCTCACAGATATGGTTAAATTTTTGAATGCTACTTCTCTTAGGTATGCACTCACTGGGAATCCTACTATATTTGTTTCCTACATCAAACAGTTTTGGCTTACCGCTAAAGTCAAATCTATGAATGAGGAAAAATATGTCAGTGCCTTAGTAGATGGGCAAAAGGTTCGTATCACTGAATCATCTATAAGGGAATCTCTTTTCTTAAATGATGAAACAGAGACTACTTGTCTTGCTAATTCTTCTATTTTTGCTGGTTTAAAAACTTTGGGGTATGAGGGCAAGCATAACAATTTAAAATTTCAAAAAGCTCTCCTCTGTCCTCAATACAAGTTTTTAGTACACATTCTCCTTCATTGTTTGAGTCCTAAAACTTCTGGGTGGCATGAGTTTAGTACTACTATTGCTTCTGTAATGGTATGCTTATGCACAGGTCAACTCTTTAATTTTTCAAATATGATTTTGGAGGAGATTGTTAAAAGTGTTAAAGAGTCTGGTTCTTATTTGCTTTATCCAAGATTTCTCCAGCTCTTTATTGTTGACCAACTTACGGATTTTAGATCTCATGCTGGCTATTATGAAGCTCCAAAATTGGTTTCAAAAACTTTTACTTTCTTAGTTAAGCATGGCAAAGGTTTTTCAGGTACACATACAAATATTACACCTTATATGGTGCAACTTGTGCAAAATATTCAGGGTGAAGGATCAGGAAATCCCACTGATTCCCATCACACACCCAATTTTTTTGCATCTGCTACACAACCCAAAATACACTATACCCGTAGGAAAACCAAAAAGAACACTGATCTACCTCAGGATAGTGTTAGTATGGCTGTACCAGATGAGGCTGTCCTAGTTGATAGAGGGGACATGTTGGCAAGGGCTGTCACTACTGCTTCTAGCTTAGCAGCAGAGCAGGATAGTGATAACATAAATAAGACCCAAACCAAGGCAACATCTAGAGAAAAGGATTCTTCTGAATCTACTTCTCAGGATGGTAACCCTAGCCAAATGGAAAATATAGGGGGCTCAGATGATCAAACTAGGTTTGATACTGAGTTTATGTCCCAAGATTCACCTCTCGGACCAGGTTACACCGGTCGAAGTGATGAGGACAGGCCAGTGACAAATGAATTGATGGAAAATCTTGTACATAATGACAATGTCCATGATTCACCTCTCGGACCAGATTACAGAGGTCGAAGTGATGAGACTACTATGCAACTCATTAAGGAATTGACGGTTACTTGTACCAATTTGGGGTTGAAGTGTACTACTTTGGAAGATAAAGTTCTTACTCTGTCTACAGTTGTTGAAGGTCAAGGCAAGCTTATTACGAAATTGAAGAAACAGATTAAGAACTTGAAGAAATCAAGATCTTCAACCTTATTGAAAAGGCTAAAGAAAGTGGGCACTTCTCAAGTTATTAGTTCACCTGAACTATCTACTCATTTGGACGAGGATGCTTCCAATCAGGGGAGGAATGAAGATGTCATGGGTTCAGGGGAGGCAAATTTGAAGAGGGTTGAAAGTGCTTAGGGTATGAATGAAGAAATGGTTTCAGGGGAGGTTCCAGTGATTGGAGACATGGATGTGGAAAGTTCTCCGGATGCTAAAAATTTTGTGGTTGCTGATCAATTAGGGAATGAGGTTGTAATGCAAAAGGTGATTGCTACTCAAGAAAAGGTGGTGGACAAACTCAAGACTTTGGAGCCTGAGCAATTAGTGAAGGCAACAGAGCTGATGGGTGAAGCTTTGATGACTTTGGGAGATTCAATGGTGAAAGAGTTTGAAAATGCTGCTGTTGCTGACAAGACTAATGACTCTACTGCCGTTCATGATATCTGCTGCTAAAGATCTTGCTGATGCTGCTGCTAGTGGAAAAGTGAATTCTGCTGATGCACAAGACTCTGCTGCTGGGTCTAGTGATAATGCTGCTGCTGAAGCAATGGTTTTGTTAAGTAAGAAGACTGCAGAAGTTCCATATGAATCATCTTCAAAACATACACCACTACCAACACCTTCACTACCACAACAACCTACAACAACAATCACATCATCAATACCAAGTTTACCTCTAAAAGGAGTTGTATTCAGAGAACCTGCTGCTCAAACAAAGAAGATAGTATCATCATCTACTGACAAAGGGAAGGGCAAGTGATGAGTGTGTAAATACTCATCATTTTTACCTTTACTGAGCTGCCAAAACATCTAAAAACACTTAATATGGAATCAAAATAGTGAAAATATCCCAGGAATGTGTTTTACATGTTTTAAATGCAAAATAATCAAAAACAGATGAAAAATGAACAAAGTTTGCAAAATTGGTAGTTTCAGTCCCTCAACTTTCAAAAGTTGTCAAATCTAGTCCCTAGTTGTTCTAAAAACTTGAAAAAGTCACCAAAGGTCCTTTTAAATCAAAAAGTTACACAATTAGTCCTTTAGTGCAAACTTTCACAAAATGTCAAGTTTAGTCCCTGAAGTTTGGAAAATTGTCAAAAATGGTCCCTGGGATATTAAAACTTTGAGAAAAACAAATTTTGTCCTTGTACTTCTCATATATGGCAGGATTGGTCCTTGGTGGAAAAGTTTGGTGAAATTACACAACAGGTCCCCGAAGTTTCAAAGTTTGGCAGTTTTAGTCCCTAAAAATTGAAAATGGAAAACTCATCTCAGGTCCTTGAACTATTCATCATATGGCGTAAAATACCCTTGGAAAGACTTTGGAAGAATGCCAAACCTCACCCCCAAACTTTCGGAAAATTACAAAAAAAGGTCCTTGTGTTATTATAAAACCAAACCGGACCCTTAATAGTTATTACCTAAAAAAAAAACCAAGTCCAATCCACAACCAGCCCACCTTTTTATTACCCTAGCCCAAATCCTAAGCCCAAACAAAACCCACCCTTTGTAATAAACCGGGGGTCAAACGTTGACCCTTGGTCAACCCGGTCAAACAACCACCCCTACCCCCTTTCCCTCTCCCAGCCTTCCCTCCCACTTGCAGACCATCACATCACCACCACCCCACCATCCTTGTCAAATCCACCGCCCAAACCACTCACCATACACCTAATCACCTCAGCATTTAGTGTACCCCCTCTTGGCAATTATCAGAGCAAATTGCAAAATCAATATTTCCCGCCAAAACACGTGGCATCCAATCAAAGGTCTTCCAGTGATCCAATGGCTCAGAAATGATGTGGGATTTACTCAGAAGATAAATGAAACCCTAATGGTGGCTTATAAAAGGAAGAGAAGTCCAAGAAGAAGTAAGTTAGTTTAATTTCAATAATTTTAGGTCGTATAAGTTGTTTTCAAATTATCTTTGTGTAACCTAGCTTTCAGTCAGTGTAATCTCTGTTTTTATTGTATCTTTGAAGTTTCTTAGTAATAAAAATTAAATTTCAAGTTATAAATTAGATTGTGCAAATTTCAATTTATCTCAAGTTTTCATTTAAGCTGTGTTGCTCTTGATAGTTGAATCCATGGACTCTTAAGCTCATGTAGGCTCCCAGAAAGCTCAAAGAAGCTTTTAGAAACCATTAAAATACAGCTTAGGTATTAAAAATCAAAAATCATAAAAAAGTCAAATAAAGTCAAACTTGCAGGTTTCTTGTTGAAAAGCAATTGGAGCACAGTGAATTCTGGATGGCTGTGGGTTAGAACTCCAAGGGGAGTGTTAGGATCGGTTCTTGTGGTTCTGGTTCTAGATTTGCTTAGCTTGGATGGCATGAAGTAAGCTCAATTTTCAATTACCTTCTGTTTTTGAATCCTAGCTAGTATTGATTGCTTGTTTATGTTTGTTTAGGTATTATATATCTTATTAGCATAGTTTTTATCTGTTTCTTAGTCTAAATAATTGTGTTGCTTTGAAAATCTCATAACAGTCTTAAATAAACTAGTGTTTGGATTAGTAGGTTTCAATAAGTAAGGATATGTTATTGTTGCTTTTGAGTGTTGAAGCATGTTGCAGTAGGAGTAATTAGGTCACCTTTGTCATAAAAACTAGGCCTTGTTCAAGAAAAAGTCAAAATAGGCTTTGATTTAGCCTAATTTGTCATCTGTTAAGTGTTAATACTTAAATCATCTTCAAATCTTTTCATAAGTAGCTAATCTAGCTTATTTAGGTCTTATTATAACTTAGTATAACTATTTTAGTCCATAGAATCCAATCAAATCTCAGCAAGTCAAATCTTAATGTTCATTTAAAAGTCAAATCTGTCAAAATAGTCAATTAGTCCAAGCCTTGCATAAGCCTAAAAACAGTTTGGAAATCCTAGGTTTTTGTGGATTTGTGTTGATTTGTAGTTGGTTTAACTATTTCATAAAGAAAATCTCACTTTGGATTCCATTTGCTTATAAATAAGCAGTCTTGAAGTGACCTAGTTGGACTAAGACTTCCCCTGCATCAGGGGTGTGACCCTGATTTCACAAGCTCACCAAGAGCTTCTCAGAGGGCTTGAGCCTTCAAGCCTTGGCTTTTTAGGAACCTTAGCAACAAATCTCACCATTCCAAGTGTTAGTTTGGACTTTAGAACCCTTTTCCCTAGGCTGCTTGTACCAACAAGTCATCACCATCATACTGAGTACACTGAGTACTCAGTATAAGCATCAACTTTCACAAGCTTGCCCAAAGCTTGTTAGTGACCCATAAGCTCTGAATCTTGGCTTATTTTAAAGCCTGTCAGGCCAGCTTTTAGGTACCACTCTCATTTTGGACCTTTGTGCTTATTTGTGGGCCCCACACAGGCCTAAAGTTGCCCCTTTGGGACTACAAATCAATTAAGTTGTAGATTTTAGCTTATTTGCTTATTACAGCTTATTGCTCAGACCTTGTGCTTGTTTTAGCTTCATTTTGGTTCACCTAAGTTGCTTGTACCTATTTGTACCTTCTGTGATCATTACATGGCTTATTTCATTTGAAAAATCCACAAAATAAGCTATTAAGCCAACTGTTTTGGTAAAGGGGGTGCACACAGCTTATTTTTAAGCTACATAAAAAGTTGTTTCATAAAAGTTTCCTATTTTCATCTCATATTTAGCTGTAAAAAAGAAAAACACCAAAAAAGCAAATATAAAATTAGTGATAGCTTCTATTTAATAGATTCTATCTTTTTCAATTTTCTTTTCAGCTTATTAATAAGCACTTTTCCATTTTTATAATTTTCTTAAATTCCTGGTACCTTTAAGTATTTAAAATAATTTTCTTAGATTTTTCCTAATCAGTTTACCATTTATTAGATTTAAAAGTAGTTAATCAATTAAATAGGTAATATTAGTAATTAATTAGTTTTCTTAAATTTTAATTAATAACTGTTGGGAATAAAATGCACAAAGTAAAGAGTCTGCCTGAAGAGCCTGCTAATGATAAGTAAGCCTGCCTCTTCAGTTCTGCTGATGATGAAGATATACTACCAGTACCTTCTGGGTAAGAAGGTACTGCTAGTTAAAGAAGGTCCTGCCAGTTTTCACGACAAGTTGCTATATTTTAATAAGAGATATTTACTTGTATTATTAGTCTTTGTACAAAGTTATACGTTAAGTAGAAGTAGTACAGAAGTCTCAGTAGATACAATGGAGTGTTTTACCTTGAAAGGTGTAATATTAGGATAAGATAAACCTCTAGTATATTATATTAAGCAACTTGACCACTTGTAATAAGGGCTCCTTATACTATAAAAGGAAGCCTTAATACACCTTCTTAGATGTGTACTGGCATATCTTTTCATACAGCTTTCATAGCTTTCCCATGCATAACTTCTATCCTTAACCTTTTCACGTATCAAAGATTCAAGGTTACACTTGTAATCCTGGTGATAGTTTAGATCACCCGTATTATTTCGTCAATAATATTGAATCGTTTTGTGTTATTCTTGTTGTGCTCATTCTCTTTTACTTATTCACCACCTTTGTTCCTTTAGTGTGTTTTAGTAAATTCCGCGTGCTAACTCACATTCATTCATAAATATCCTAAACACATTACTGAGATTAACATCTCAAGTGTTTGCACAATTCATAAACATTCCTTCCACAAGTGGTATCAGAGCCTTGGCTGATATTTACGACATAAAAGAACAAAGCAAAAATGGATGTTCAGCACATTCAAACCAATGTGGCTGCAAAACTTCCATTACTCAAACAGAATGAGTTTGAAATGTGGAGACTAAGGGTTGAACAATACTTCCAAGTGCAAGACTATGCACTTTGGGAGATCATTGAAGAAGGAAACTCATTTAAACCAGCAACCACCACCTCCACAGTAAATGATGCACTTGTCACAACTGTGCAAGTAAATCCAATAACTGCTGAAGAAAGAATTCAAAAGAGAAATGATCTTAAAGCCAGGAGTATGCTTCTCATGTCTATTCCAAATGACCAGCTTCTAGTCTTTAGCAAATACAAGTGTGCTAAAACCCTTTTTCAAGCTATTGTGGCTAGATTTGGTGGTAATGATGCCACCAAGAAAACCCAGAAAACACTTTTAAAACAACAGTTTGAAAACTTTTCAGCCACACCAAATGAGTCTTTGGACAGCATGTTCAATAGACTACAAAAGCTTTCTAGTCAGTTAGCCATTCATGAAGTGATAATATCTCAAGAAGACTTAAACTCCAAATTCCTTAGAAGTCTACCCTCTAAATGGGCCATGCATGTCATTGTTTGGAAAAACAAACCAGATATTGATTCCATGAGTCTCAATGATCTTTACAGCAACTTCAAGATAGTAGAGCATGAACTAAAGAAGTCTACTAGTTCAAGCTCAGGAAATATGGCATTTATGTCATCTCATGGTACTACCAAGAAAGTTGATGAAGAAAAAGATGGTGGAGAAGAAGGTACTGCCAACACAAATTTTGGTACTGCCAGTACTTCTAGCAGTACCAAAACCATTTTAGATGAAACAATTGGTTGTGCTTTCCTAACATCACAACACAATGGTTCCACATTGACCTTTGAAGATCTTCAAGAGATCAGTGATGATGATCTTGAAGAAATGGACATAAAATGGCAGCTTTCACTTCTTAGCATGAGGGCTAAGAAATATTTGATGAGGACTGGAAAGAAGATTGTCATCAATGGCAATGAACCTGCTGGGTATGACAAATCTAAAGTGGAGTGTTACAACTGCCACATGAAGGGTCACTACTCAAGAGAATGTAGAAGACCAAAGAAGCAGGGTGATAAGGGAAGAGGTTTTGAGAACAAGAACAGGGGAAACAATGAGAACAAGAGCAAGGAAGTGGACATCACTGAAACAAAAGCTATGGTAGCCATTGATGGGCTGGGTTTTGATTGGAACTTTATGGGTGAAGAAGAGTCATCCTCAAATGAAATGGCTTTAATGGCTCTCTCCAATCCTGAGGTACAAATTACTAAATGTTCTGCTACTTGTGAAGTTTTTAAAGAACTAGAAATCTTAAGAAAACTTTATGATGAACTGAAAGAAGAACAAAGAAAAATATATCAAGACCTAGTTAATCATAAGTGTGGTATGTCCAAACTTGAGAAACAGATAATTCACTTTAGAGAAAATGAACTCACCTTTTCTGACACAAAAGCTATTCTTAATAGAGACATATTTCTTAACGATGCTGAAATAAACCTGTTAAGAACTGAGTTTGCTAAAGTGAAACAAGCAAAAGATAATATTCAACTAACTGTTACAACATTAGAAAATGCTTCTTCTTGTACTAAAAGTATAGTTGAGAACCAAATGAACAAGAAAATCAAATCTGGGATTGGATACAACACATGTCCTCCTCCTTACAGAGGAATTCCTTGTCCCCCAGGTTTAGATCTTGCTGAATCAGGTTTACATGAGCTCACAAATAAACCACTAGAAAAAGCAAAACCTGTAGAAAATAGTGAACCTTTTGAGAGTACAAGTAATACTTCTCTCTCCAAAGAAAAGGTGCTCACTGATAAGAGCTCAGATGTTACAACTGTTGAAGGTTGTACATCTGATGAGAATAGAAAAGAGACTGTTTCTAAGAAAGGAAACAAAGTAGGACCAATCAGTCCTAAAAGTGTCACAAAGACTAAAGTTGTTCTAAAAACTGTTGAATGTTGTGCTAAATGTAATAGCAAACCTAGAGGTAGTCAGAGAAATTGGAACAATCTTAAGTCACATCAACTTGGTGATAACTTTGTTTTGTACAATAAGGCATGCTATTACTGTGGTAGTTTTAATCATACTCATGCTTATTGTAACAATTGGGTTTCTGGGAGTACATCAAGGTCTAAAACAAGTAAAACAAACCCCAGAAAAGGTTCTGTGAAAACTAACACACCAAAAGTTAATCATACTGTTAGACCAAATGAGCCTGTTTACCCAAAATTCACTACTAAGGGTGCAAGTAATACTTTCAAACATACACCAAAAGTTGTGAAAAGTCATATTGAAAGAAATTTTGTGGAGAAAACACAAGACTGGAAACCAAAACCAAAAGGTTCTGCTAGACCATATGGTCCTGCTAGACCAAATGGTACTGCCAAATTTGGTACTGTCAGACCAAAAACCACAAAATGTGTTAAAAATGAAAATGCTGTTAAGTCCTCAGCATGTTGGATTTGGAGACCACTCCAACCAAATAGTGCATCAACAGTCCTAAAAAGGTATGATTACATTGATGCACGAGGCAAACCCAAGTCAGTCATGGCTTGGGTACCCCAAAGAAACTAATATGTGTATACATGTGCAGGAACATTCAAATGATATTGCAGATCAAGGATATGTAGATAGTGGATGTTCAAGGCACATGACAGGCAACATGTCTTACCTCACAGACATCAAATCATTTGATGGAGGATATGTTACCTTTGGGGGAGGAATCAAAGGAAAGATTACTGGTAAAGGTACAATTAAAACCAGTAAATTAGATTTTGAAAATGTGTATTTTGTGAAAGAACTACAGTTTAATATTTTAAGTGTCTCACAAATGTGTGACACAAAGAACAAAGTTCTTTTTACTGACACTGAATGCATTGTACTTTCTCCTGATTTTAAAATCCCTGATGAAAGTCAGATTCTTCTTAAAATCCCTAGAAAGAACAATATGTACATTGTTGATTTAAAGAACATTGTTCCTAAAGAGAGCTTAACCTGTCTAGTAGCAAAAGCCTCATTGGATGAATCTATGCTTTGGCATAGAAGACTTGGTCATGTAAACTTCAAAACAATCAATACAATTGCAAAATATGATTTGGTTAGAGGTTTGCCCAAAAAGATTTTTCAAAATGACCAAACCTGTGTTGATTGTCTAAAAGGCAAACAACATAGAGCTTCTTGTAAGCCCAAGACCCATAACTCAATTTCTCAAGCTTTATACATGCTTCATATGGACCTCTTTGGTCCTACTTCTGTGAATAGCTTGAATGGTAAAAGATATTGTCTTGTAGTTACTGATGATTACAGCAGATTCTCTTGGGTTTTCTTTTTAAGAACTAAGGATGAAACAAGTGAGATCCTTAAGTCCTACATTACAGGGATAGAAAACCAAATTGATAAGAAAGTAAAAGTAATTAGATGTGACAATGGGACAGAATTCAAGAATAGAGTTATGGATGAATTTTGCAAAGAAAAAGGAATAAAAAGAGAATATAGTGTAGCTAGAACCCCACAGCAAAATGGAGTAGTAGAAAGGAAAAATAGAACACTTATTGAGGCTGCTAGAACAATGCTAGTAGATTCTAAGTTTCCTATTTCATTTTGGGCTGAAGCAGTAGGTACTGCTTGTTATGTACAGAATAGGGTTCTTGTAATTAAACCTCATAGAAAGACTCCTTATGAACTTTTATTTGGTAGAACACCATCTCTAAGTTTTATGAGACCTTTTGGATGTCATGTCACTATTCTCAATACCAAAGATCATCTAGGAAAGTTTGAAGGAAAAGCTGATGAAGGCTACATGATAGGGTATTCTTTGCAAAGTAAGGCCTATAGAGTGTATAATAAATGCACTAGGCTAGTGGAAGAAAACCTGCACATAGAGTTCCAAGAGAAACTACCAAATGTTGCAGGTACTGGACCAGATTGGTGTTTTGACATTGATAAACTTTCAGAATCTATGAATTATGTGCCTGTCACAGGTACAAATACTAATGATAATGTAGGTTTTGAAGACAATGATGAAGCATCTGAGGATCAAGATTACATCTTGATGCCAATTTGGACAGGATTGGATTCATCTTCAAGTCATGGAGGGCCTTCAAATACTACAAATGAAGGTATTGAAGATGATCATGGAACTCAAGATCAAGGGAATCAAGAAAATTCTGAAAATGGAAATGGTACTGTCAATTCACAAGATGGTACTGCCAGTTCAACAGATGGTACTGCCAGTTCACAAATTGGTCCTGCTGAACCATTAAATGTTCTATCAGATGATTCCTTACCAGAAGATATAGGGATTGGAAACCTTCCAATTTCCTATGATGTTCCTACAACACACAACCCAAGAATTCTCAAAGATCACTCCATTGAAAATGTGATTGGCAGCATTGATTCTGGTGTTAAAACAAGAACTCAAGTCTTATCTTCAGACAAAGATGGGTTTGTCCTAGCTGTGTATGAAGAAAAGAACCATGAAGTTGCCCACATATGCCTGTTTTCATGCTTTCTCTCTCAAGTAGAACCCAAAAACATTACAAAAGCCTTAGTTGATTCAAGCTGGGTTGAAGCAATGCAAGAAGAGCTACTTCAATTCAAACTGCAGAAGGTTTGGGTACTGGTTGATTTGCCCAAAGGTTACAGGGCAATTGGAACCAAATGGGTCTTCAGAAATAAGAAAGATGAAAGGGGAATAGTGATAAAAAACAAAGCCAGATTGGTTGCCCAAGGGTATACTCAAGAAGAAGGAGTAGATTATGAAGAAGTTTTTGCTCCAGTTGCAAGAATTGAAGCAATTAGGCTATTCTTGGCCTATGCTTCTTTCATAGGATTCACTGTCTACCAAATGGATGTAAAAAGTGCCTTTTTATATGGTACTATTGAAGAAGAGGTGTATGTTTCTCAACCTCCAGGCTTCATTAATGCAGAATATCCAGACAAGGTGTACAAGGTTACCAAAGCTCTTTATGGTCTACACCAAGCTCCTAGAGCATGGTATGAAACATTGGCTTTCTATTTATTGGAAAATGGATTTCAAAGAGGCAAGATTGATCCAACTTTGTTCATCAAAAGAACCAAGAAAGACATCTTGCTGGTGCAGATTTATGTTGATGACATTATCTTTGGATCTACAAATCAAGAATTGTGTGTAGAGTTTGAAAAACTTATGCATAGTAAGTTTGAAATGAGTTCCATGGGGGAACTTACTTTCTTTTTGGGTCTCCAAGTGAAACAATCAAATGAAGGCATATTTATTAGCCAAGATAAGTATGTAACTGAGATCTTAAGGAAATTTGGGTTTGCAGATTCAAAGGTTGCAAGTACACCAATGGATCCAGAAAAGGGGTTACACAAAGTTGCTGAGGGTGAAAATGTTGATGTGCACAACTACAGATCAATGATTGGATCCCTAATGTACCTTACTTCATCAAGACCAGATATCATGTTCTCAGTATGTGTATGTGCAAGGTTTCAAGTCAATCCAAAAGTTTCTCATCTCACAGCAGTCAAAAGAATCTTCAGATACCTCAAGGGCCAGCCTAAGTTGGGTCTATGGTATCCAAGGGAATCATCTTTTGACTTGGTAGCTTACTCAGATAGTGACTATGCTGGTGCAACCCTAGACAGAAAATCCACAACTGGTGGTTGTCAATTTCTTGGCTGCAGACTCATATCATGGCAATGCAAGAAGCAAACAATGGTGGCCAACTCTACAACTGAAGCAGAATATGTTGCAAGTGCAAGTTGTTGTGGCCAAGTTCTTTGGATCCAGAATCAATTGCTTGACTATGGGTTACTCAAAGCTTGCTAACATAATCAGGATATGGAAATGGTAATCAGTTCACCAAGTTGTTCAAAACTTTAAGAGCTGACTAGTCCAAAGCAAATGGCTCTTGGTAAAGACTTATCAAATCCGTTGATAGCTGATAGTTTGCTAAAAACTATAAGGTAATCAGTTCACCCAGTTTCAAAAACTTAAACGAACTGACTAGTCCAAAGCAAACGGCTCTTGGTAAAGACTTATCAAATCCGTTGATAGCTGGTAGTTTGCTAAAAACTATAAGGGATATTTTCTAAAATTTCAAAGAGACTGCCAAGTTTTATTTCAAAAACAAGGTACTGGTAGTTCAAATTTTAGTACTGGTAAAGTAAAATGGTACTGCTACATAGTCGTTGAGTCTGTCAGGCTAAATTATAGCCGTTGTTTTTAAAAGGGTATTTTTGTGAATTATTCATGTTTTCCTTGAATTAAGGATATAGTTATAATAATAAAAGATCTTTTTGACCGCCTCTTCAAAATACTTATCCATAACTTTTATAGTCGGTCAAAAGTCATTTCTCTCATAATCAATCCTTATCATAATTCACACTCACCTTTCATCTTCTACCAGTACAACAATAAAATCCCTCCATCAAAATCAAAATTTTCATCAAACCTTTCACCATGGCTCGTCTAAGTTTTGTCAAACGTCACAACCAATTAGCATTTTTGGAAAAGTCTGATGACAATGAAACTTTTCATCAAGCAGTGGATTTTCTAAATAATTCTTATGTCAGGTTTGCTTTACTCGTGAATCCCACTATTTTTGAATCTCAAATTTCACAATTTTGGCAAACTGCTAAACTTAATACTCTTGAGGATGGGATTCAAGAGTTAATGGTCAAAGTGGATGGTAGAACCTTGACTTTTACCGAGTCATCCATTAGAAGACATCTTCGTTTGGATGATTCAGATGGCTTTAGTCAACTACCTGATACTAAAATCTTTGAAAATTTGACAAAAATGGGGTATAATGTAACTTCTACAAAGCTTACATTTCTTAAAAAGCGTTTTACCCCTTAATGGAGATTTTTTATTCATACCATCCTTCATTGTTTAAGCCGAAAGAAAACCTCATGGGAGCAATTTAGTGGTAACATGGCTGCAGCTCTCATTTGCCTGGCAACAAACAAGAAATTCAACTTTTCAAAATATATTTTTGAAGGAATGGTTAAAAATTTGGACAGTGAAACAAAGTTCTTAATGTACCCAAGGTTCATTCAGTGCCTTATAAACAAATCCAAACATTTGTTACTTCCCCCAAACAAACCTTTTAAGACTCCCAAACTTACACACAAGGTGTTTTCAAACATGAAAATTGGTTTTCAAGGAGAAGAAGTACCATTTTTTGAGGAAATGTTACCACACCATTCTGAAGAACCTGATCATTCATCACCACATCCATCATCAGTACCATCACCCACACCAACAGCACCATCAGTCACACCACCATCACCAGTACCAATACCATCTCATCAACAAACACCAACACCATCTGCAACATCACCATCATTATCACATCATAACTCACCACCTCAATCTCCTCCACAATAAAGTGTAGATGCTCAGACTATCAGGGAATTAAAGGAGCAAGTGCAGTACTTACAAACTTCTCTTGAAAGTCAAAACAAACATTTTACAGAGATCAACACCAAGTTAGTTAAGAGGGTTGAGAAATTAGAGTTGAAAGTGAAGTTGCTGAAGGGTAAAAAGTCTACACAGTTGGTTGTTTCTAGTTCCTCAAGTTCAGATGCAGAGGGTTTGGGTCTCTCTTCCAAAAAGGGGAGGATGGGTAGTTCTGAAAATGAAGAAGAGATTCAATTTCAGTTTCATGAAGGAACTCCAGTGATTGATGAAGAGCCTGCTACTCAAGCACCAGAGCCTGCTAGCTTGAAAGATACTGCTGCTACAGATACTGCTGAAGCAAAGCAAGATACTGCTGAAGCAGAGCAAGAGCCTGCTGGGATTCAGAGGCTATTAGCTATGAATTTAAAAGGATCTGATCAAGTATCTTACAAAAGAAAGAGAGGATCACAGCCTCAGGGGAGGTTTCTTGTTTCTGATGAACAATCTGCTCCTCCAAGTCCAGTATCATCACCAAAAGACAAGGGCAAGAAAATAGTGGTTGAAGATGAACCAAAGCCTAAAAAGATGAAGCAGAAAGAACAAGTACAATTGGCTGTAGATGAAGAGTTGTCCAAAAAGCTTCATGAAGAAGAAGTATTGAGGGCTGAAGAAGAATCAAGAATGCTGCAAGAAAAGTTTGATGCTCAGCTGCAATACATCATCTCCATTGACCCAATTGTAAGAGGTGAAGCTTATACCCTGATTTGTGATGAATCTCTTAGCTCAGATGAAATGACTATCAAGCTCAATGATTTCATCACCAAGAAATACAATCAAGAGGCATTGGATGATGTCTATCAGAAAATCCAGAAGAATCAGAAGAAAGGATTCAAAATGCCACATTCTGAAGCAGATCAGAAAAAGTTCTTCATGATATATCTGAAAAGAGAAGTGAACATGAAGGATCATCAACTCAAAGGTAAATCTTTTGATGAATTGAAGCTTCTATATTTAGAGGCTTACAAAAGAAACAAAACCAGTTTTGTCATGGATACACAAGAAAGACCTTCCAAAGGAAGAAAAGATGATCAGAAGGAACAAGCAGAGAAAGCAGAATTGCCTTCTGTTCAGACAAAAGAAATGGTGGTCCATGTTCCACAAATTATTTTTGCTGAACCTTTACATGCAAGGCATCCAGTCATAGATTGGGAAATCTACAATGATAAGTTTGGCAAAGCATGGAAGATAACAAGAGTTGGAAACAAGGTTGAGATTTTTAAGAACTTTGAAAATCTTCTTAGAGCATGTAACAGAATGGATTTAGATGAATTATGGGTATTAGTTCAAGAGAAGCTGAAAACCAAGTATAAGCCAGATGCAAAGGAGCAAGAGCTATGGGTTGAGTTCAGCAGACTATATGATCCAAATCCTTCTGATACTCATTGGAAATTTCCTTACTATGATTTATCTGTTACATGGGAATACTTCAGCATGAGTCATGTTCATCATCTTTCCACTCAGAGTGGAATAGAGCTCTTTATGCTAGGAGAAAAAGAGTATCCTTTAAGCTATGAAGTATTATCAGTCTTGATCTCCAATAAGCTTTTGTGTGAAGAAGAGACTGATGCAGTCAAAAGATTGAAAGAGAGCATACTTGATCAGTATGAAAGCCTTAGAAGAAAAAGATAAGGTTTTTGGAAGAGTTCCCTCAAATCCTCAAGGTATGAATTTTTTTCACAAAGAAACTTGGTTATTTTATATGGGAATAACAAGTTTAGGGGAGGATTGTTGGGAATAAAATGCACAAAGTAAAGAGTCTGCCTGAAGAGCCTGCTAATGATAAGTAAGCCTGCCTCTTCAGTTCTGCTGATGATGAAGATATACTACCAGTACCTTCTGGGTAAGAAGGTACTGCTAGTTAAAGAAGGTCCTGCCAGTTTTCACGACAAGTTGCTATATTTTAATAAGAGATATTTACTTGTATTATTAGTCTTGGTACAAAGTTATACGTTAAGTAGAAGTAGTACAGAAGTCTCAGTAGATACAATGGAGTGTTTTACCTTGAAAGGTATAATATTAGGATAAGTTAAACCTCTAGTATATTATATTAAGCAACTTGACCACTTGTAATAAGGGCTCCTTATACTATAAAAGGAACCCTTAATACACCTTCTTAGATGTGTACTGGCATATCTTTTCATACAGCTTTCATAGCTTTCCCATGCATAACTTCTATCCTTAACCTTTTCACGTATCAAAGATTCAAGGTTACACTTGTAATCCTGGTGATAGTTTAGATCACCCGTATTATTTCATCAATAATATTGAATCGTTTTGTGTTATTCTTGTTGTGCTCATTCTCTTTTACTTATTCACCACCTTTGTTCCTTTAGTGTGTTTTAGTAAATTCCGCGTGCTAACTCACATTCATTCATAAATATCCTAAACACATTACTGAGATTAACATCTCAAGTGTTTGCACAATTCATAAACATTCCTTCCACAATAACAGTAGGTTTTTATAATTTTCCTAGGTTTTATAAATTAGTTAAGACTTTTAGAAAATATATTTTTAATTTCTACTGTTCATTTTCCAATTTTCTTATTTTAATTATTTAAAATAGATTTAAATTGATTAAAAGGTAAATAATTAGTGAATTAGTCTAAAAATAATTTTTAGAAGTTTTTTGTAATTTTGTAGGATTCCTGTGATGGTTAATTAATTTTTTAAGTTTTTCCATAATTTTATAAGTTAATTTTGTATTATTAGTAATCTAAAATAGTTTAATTAGTTTAATTAAGATAATTAGTTTTTAATTAATAAAAAAACTCATAAAAGGACAAAAATATTTATTTTTATTTTTTATACTTTCTTCAAGTTCATTTTTAAGTTTAGAAATTATTTTTTCAAATTTTTAGTTTAATTTGTAATCTTTGTAATTTTTAGATAATTTAAACTAGGTTTAATTTAGATTTTAAATAGTTTTATTAATTAAATAATATTTAAATATTAAAATAATCATTTTTATCATTTCATTTTCATTTTAAATTTTCTTTTTAATTTTAAGTTTTCAAAAGTTCACTTGCACCCCCTGTAGTTTGTAATCTGATAAAACCCACTTTTTTGTCTGTTACCTGATTCAAATTTGTGAATTTGTGCATATATCTGTATATCTGTTATTTGTGAATATTATATCATTGTACAAATACCAAAATATCAGTAGCAAAATCAATTCCTAATCATCTTGGCTACTGTCCTCAGTGCCACTCATTCCCATAAACGTTTTCCAAAAACACCATTTCAACCTCGCTAGGACATAACGACCCGGGGACACACTATACTATCACCGGAGAATTGGAACTGAGCTGTCTTTGACTTATTGACCTTGGTCAATACTACTCTGTAATACCTTTTCATATGTGGCCTAAGGAATTACAAGTTAAACATGACTCAGCTGCTGCATTGAAAGAACAAGAGTTGATTGATCAAGAAGAACAACACCTGGCTCAGAAAGAAAAGGAAAGAATTGAAAAGGAGACAGACGATTTAAGGAGGTATGAGGAATGGGTTGATGAGAAGATAAGAATAGATGCAGATATTGAACTCAACAAAACGATCAAGATTGAGGATAATGAAGTTCCAACTTTTGATGTGAGATCTTGGGTAAGGGAGTTCACTGCAAAGAAAAAGAAAGAAGATGCTGCTACAAGAAAGAAGAAAAAGGTACTTTGAGGTCCAACTCCATTGCAACAAAGAAAAGAGCATGAAAGATATCTGAAGAATATGAAGGGATGGAAATTGGTGCAGTTAAAACCTAAGTCTGATAAAGAGGTTTATGAATTGTATCAAGTAGCTAAAAGACAAACAGATACCTTCTATCCTATGGGTTGTGCTGAAGATTTAGAACATATTGCTCAGATGAATAAAAAGTTGGTACCTAAAAAAGTAGCTGAAGTAGAGCATGTTCAAGAAGCAGATGTTGTTAAGCAGCTTGATGATGCAGTTAAGACTACTTCTTCTGTGCAAAGTGGTAAAAGAAAAGGAGTGGTTAATAAATCATTAGCAAAGAAGAAGAGGAAAACAGGGGAAGAAAGCAGTTCTAAGCTAGAAGGAGATGAGTTCAAGAATGATTGTGATCATATTCCTCCTGAGCATTTAAAAGAACAATTGAAGGTTTACACTATGGTTGGCAAGATGGAAGATCCTGAAGTAGTTGATGCCATACCATTAGGAATCAAATATCCTATTATCAAAGTAACTACAGGATATGATACTAACATTGGAGCATTTCATGATGTTGAGAGATCTGATGGAAAAACTCACAGGTTTCTTAGATTTCAACAGATGCTATACTACTTTGATAGAGAAGATGTTGATGACTTGTGGAAGTTGTACAAAGCAAAGTTTGGAGCTGAGAAGTTTGATGGCAAAAAGTATGAGATAGATCAAATTGATCATGTCATAACTATGTCTGATAATGTTCTGTGGAGAGCTCTAAAACTTATGTATGAACCTTCAATGGATGATTCTGAGTGGACAGAGATAGTACAATACAAAGTAAGAAAATGGAGACTCTTTCAAGATTCTGGAGTTCATATGCTAGAAATTGGACCAATTACTTTGTATATGCTAGCTGAAAAGGATTACCCAGTGATAAGATACTGGAATACTGTCAATCAGATGGTTAATGGTGCTGGATTACTCAACTTGCAGAAAGATTATGATACTGATGATCAGGCATTTAATTTGCTGTCAAAGTATAAGAAGATACTTGATCAACAGACATCTCAAGAATTGAGTGTTTGGAAGCATCCTCCTGGTGTTTAGATGAGCTTTGAAGAAACTTAATTATTTAGAAATAAATATTAAGTTTAGGGGAGGATTGTTGGGTTTTGAGTTCTTCTGCTGAGTGAAACTGCTGCAAGAGTAAATGATTCTGTTGCTGATGACAAAGTGCTGCTAAGGAAAATACTGCTGAAGGAAACTACTGCTGATAAGCATGTATCCGTAGTAGATAATTATAGAATAGATTGTGTGTATATCTTATACGTCTAGAATATTCTTATCTTGCATAGAAAGTTATTGTAAACCTAGTAAGACTCCTTGGCCTATAAAAGGAGGATCCTAGGGTTAGATTATGTACGTATTGTTTTAGTTTTGTTTACACTTCAAGGTTGTAAAACCCTAGCATTGTTGAGTGCTCATATTAATAATATTGAAGTGTTGATAGAGAATTATTCTTCTTAAGTTAAGCTTTTACATTCCACATTCAAGCTTAAGTGTTTACTTTAAAGTCAACTTCTATATAAGATCGTTTGCTCAACTGGGATCTGTAACACCCCCAATTCATGGTTGCAGCGGAATTCAAACTGGGTGTTACTCGACGGCACAATAGTCACAATAATAGAAAACGAACTCCAATTGAGTCGTTTTAAAAGATTTATCATTCAAATTGTATAAATATTAGAGATTATAAAATGAGGTCCCAAACGGTTCCATGTTTACAGTTTACATTAAATGAGTTTCGAATGATAATAAAATTTATAGCCCTCTTGAATATCCGTGCCCCTTCCGTGCCATCCTTGTTCATTATGAACCTGAAAATACATGCTAAAGTGTCAACACGAGGTTGGTGAGTTCATAGAGTTTAGTGACAAAATGTAATGTAAAACATTTGAATGATGATTTTCCAGCAAAGGCATCGTAAATCCACTCAGTTGCAAGTCCCGCCATAAGAGACTTGTAACCTGTGTGTTCACAACCCACTGCCAAATATGATCTGGTTTATGTGAACAAAGGTAAAACTTGTATCTAGATTCAAAGATAAATGTAGCAATACCGTTATATAAACAATCTTTACAATGATGCCATATAAATAATGATGACAATGAAGTGGAAGCCATAATACTACGCTTTGTTGAATACTAGTGCAACGGGAAGGCATTGAAGTATGTAACATGTAAAACACATAAGGCATTTGAGTAAGCCACAAACATTGAGTAAGGCAATTGGTGTTTAAGCAAACAAGTAGCATGTTCAAGTAAAACAAGTATTGCATTTATGTAAAAACGAGCATGTATTCTCCCCCAAAGAGTTGGTAAAACAACTAAAAGAGTAGGGGCTATGACTCACCTTAAGTTATGTAGCAAGTAGTGAATATGATGGTCGAATCGCGAAGGTTTTTACGAGCAACCTATAATAATCGTTGCAACTTAGGTTTGAAATAATGTCTAAGGAAACATAAACATGCCAATATATGTATGTCTTGCACTTAGTCCATGATGTGGTATGATGTATAGTATAAGTCTTTGAAAGAAATGATTCATGAAACAAGTATGTTTATATATCGTTTACTACCGTTCGGGCCGACATAATTCAGAAGTCATGTTAGTAAGCATTCGAGGAGCCAGGACACTTTAATTCGTAAATCCACAACTCATCTCGACGGCTTACATAATGAACTCCTCACATGAGGCTCCCTACTATTGTAGTAGTTGATAAAATATATAGATATAAGTTTTGATCCGAAAAGTTACATGTCCGATATTTGAATAAACTTAGGAAAGTTTATTATTACATGAAGATTGTTATTAGGGTGAGTTTCTTATAACTTGTATCTCATGGTTCTTTTAGATGAAGTAGATCCAAATTGTATGTTCAAGTTATCGCCAACTTCTCTAGTTCATGTATTTGCCTTGGTAAGTTTATATGGTCGTTAGCTCATGTTTTCGCCTTGGTATGTTGATATGGTCATTTAGTCATGGCCTTGCCATGACCTTTGGTCATTGTTCCATGGTCTTGAGACTCAACCTTGGCTCTAGCCATGGTTGTGGTCTTGAATCTAGGTCATAAGACCTCTTGGTCTTTATAAACCATAACCTTTATATAATGACTTTGGTCTAAAAATGGCTGTTTAGAATTTGAAGAAATTATCACTCGGAAAGCGTTTTCAGGGCTCGAGCTTCTTTAATCCTGAACGAAAACGTCGTTCCGGACAACTTTTGTGTTTTAACTTTTTGATGAATCGGAGCAGAAGGGTGACTTTCAAAAAGTCAGAATGCAAAACAGTATGGTCTAGGCAGTTTTGCCATTTTGGTTTTGCTAACTTCTTATGGCCATAACTTTTGACTCGTATACTCGTTTTAGATGGTTCAAATTGCTATGATTTCCTTGTTAAGTCCTTTAATATAATATGTAATGATCCAATATCATAGTTATACTATTTTGGTCATGGTTCTCCAAGAAAGTCACTAGTTTACTTGTTTGAATAACATAAGTTACATATATGTATCAATACTTGTTTTACCCATTTTTGTACATCATGGACATGATCACAAGACAAAATATAGCATGAATGATATGTAAATAACATGAATATGATATTTAGCAAGAAGTATGTTAGGGTTTGGCTTACAACTTTTGGCTTTCAAATAAAGAAAGGAAGTTAACTAGTAAGGATAGGACATTGATAGACTTTAGCTTCAACCCACTTCACTTCATGCAATCTTTCTACTCTTGTATTCTTGGAAGAGAGATGATGAAAGTTGAGGTGACTTGAGTAGATTCAAACTCAAGAGAAATCACCAAAGTTCTAAAGATTGGAAGTAGTTTTGATGAATCAAAACCAAACTAGTGTTTATGTGTTGTTATGCTTTTGAATCTTGCATGAAACTTGGAAGAGAATGAGCTAAGGATGAGAGAATGGTGTGTGTGAGTGTGGCGTACAAATGAGAGGAGGGGAGGGCTATTTATATGCCAATGAGGAGGTTAGAACCTTGACTTGTCAAACCTTGGAGGCCAAGGTTAACACATGTTCTCATCCAAGAGTTCTAAGCATAAGATCATGACACCTAGTGTGAATCCCCCCCCTAGTGGCGGTTTGCCAAGCTTGGGGAGGAAGGGTTGGACTTTGGAAGATATTATCCTAGCTTATGTAGTAAGTTTTGACTCCGTGAAATGCTAACCGTAAGTTGTTACATCACAAAACGTAAAACCGGGTATCGTAAAAATACGAAACTTGGAAGAATGATTAAACTTGTCAAAATAATCCATAATAAAATATAAAATGAGTGGTAGGTTCCATTTGGGTGGTAAAACCCTGCTAAAACTGGAAACACGGGTCTAAAACGCATAATACGTAAAACGTACGAATATTGCGTAAAATTGAGAAAAGTAAAATGTTACTTTTCTAATGTGATAATAATGATTCAAAATGACTTATAATGTCTAGACTGGGCTCAGTCTAGTGTCGGTTGGTATTAAATGTCTTTTAGACATAAAACCGTAAGCCTAAAAATCAAGGAATGACTTGTAAAATCAAGGAATGACTTATAAAATCAAGGAATGATTTTTGGTCAAAGGAGGAGGGAAAAATATGTTGACTTTTTCTAATAAGTTGAAAACTCAAATCGTCTTAGAAACGCGGTGCAGGTACAGGCTAAGGTTACGGCTGAATAAAAATGCTTAAAAACTGAAAATTCCAGTTTTTCACGGCCGAGGCTTATTTTGGTCATGTTTTTCACAGTCATGATTAATTCTCAAATAAATCATGAGTGTATCAAACATTTTTCTGATGCGGGGTCACTTAACGTGGTCGAGTTTCGTTGTGTGTAGAATTTTTCAATGACGTTTTACCCTAAAACGTGTAATTCCTTATTAACTTTTACGAAAATGAGCTTATGAATGTCAAACTTTTAATTTGCCATGGAAATGATTTATCACTCGAGGCCAAGAAACAAAAATCAAATTTCGGGAAAATTTCGGGAAAAATGAATAGTAAAAGTGAATAGTGAAAATTCCGGGAATAGTAATTAACCTGAAATTGCGAATTGTTACAGTCTCTACCCCTTACGGGAACTTCGTCCGGAAGTTTAGTTTATGTCATGGTTTGAAGCGATGTCGGTGAAAAGATAGGATTTCTTGTGGCGAATATAATGTAGGTATCATGCCATACCTATGCAATGTAATGTAGGTATCATGCCATACCCGAGCAATGTAATGTAGGTATCATGCCATACCCGAGCAATGTAATGTAGGTATCAAGCCATACCCGAGCAATGTAATGTAGGTATCATGCCATACCCGAGCAATGTAATGTAGGTATCAAGCCATACCCGAGCAATGTAATGTAGGTATCATGCCATACCCGAGCAATGTAATGTAGGTATCAAGCCATACCCGAGCAATGTAATGTAGGTATCATGCCATACCCGAGCAATGTAATGTAGGTATCAAGCCATACCCGAGCAATGTAATGTAGGTATCAAGCCATACCCGAGCAATGTAATGTAGGTATCATGCCATACCCGAGCAATGTAATGTAGGTATCAAGCCATACCCGAGCAATGTAATGTAGGTATCAAGCCATACCCGAGCAATGTAATGTAGGTATCATGCCATACCCGAGCAATGTAATGTAGGTATCATGCCATACCCGAGCAATGTAATGTAGGTATCATGCCATACCCGAGCAATGTAATGTAGGTATCAAGCCATACCCGAGCAATGTAATGTAAGTATCATGCCATACCCGAGCAATGTAATGTAGGTATCAAGCCATACCCGAGCAATGTAATGTAGGTATCATGCCATACCCGAGCAATGTAATGTAATGTAAGTTGACTTCATACTTATGTTATTTTGGATACAATTAAGCCCACTTGTTTATAATTCTTTATTTACATAGAGAGGCATCCCAAACAATGTAAATAGAGGAATATAAACTTATGGTTCGGTGATTTACAATTTCTTTATTTAAATGAAAAGGCATCCCAATCCATTCAAATAATTACAAATCATCCTACTTAAGAATTCCCAACACAACATTCATACTTAGCCGGTGAGTTACAAGGTAGTGTATTATGAGATGATATTGGTATTCCAAAAGTATGAAATGAATATTCATACCCATCTTTGGAGATGGAGAGTAAGATACTAGGGGGAAATTGACGTAGTGTTCAAAATAGTTGGTGAGTAGAAAGTTGTGAAATAAGCATGATTTTTGATGGGGAAATGATAGAATAAATACGTTGGAGGTTTGAATCATAACACATGATAGCATAAAGCAAGAGTTTTATTCATAAAACGTTGATTGATTACAAGATTGAAACTTATTACAAGTTTCTTCAAAATCTACTAACTGATACTTTCAGTTTAGTAATTACAACGTTTTTACTATCATTTCATAACATTTACTAACTGAGTCTAATCAGTTAGTAGTACAAAAGACAACTAGTATCATCACACTAGTCTATTACAGGTTAGAAGGTCTGAGTAGCTCTGATTGATCGGCAACTTCTTGGTTTAGTGTGTCATAGAGGTACGAGTCTATGAAGTTTGAGAGGCTGTAGTTTCCATGCTAATTTTCTTGTTGGATCAATGGTGGTCGTGATACGATCCATAATGAGTGATCCAAATTATCACATGTAGGGATATTAAAGGGAAGTGATAGTGGTGGTGGTAATGGCGCTAGTATATATTCATACTCATTATCCTCCTTGGAGTCTGCCTCAACCGAATTTTGTCCAAAATAATTAGAAGTATTTGACGCAAAATTAGTTGGTATTGGTTCCTCCTCTTCTTCGTCGGTTGAATCTTCGAAATGTTCTTCTTCGTCATCAGAAGCGAAGGCATTCACGAAGTCAAATCCAAACTCGGGTGAAGGTGGTAAGACTTGGAAGTTATTAGGTAGAGTGGGCACATAATCGGGAGAAGTGGGTATGCACATGATTTCTTTTAGAAGAAATACCATGTTAAAACAATTCAAATGTTTATGGGAAGTGCTCAAGATGTGACAAGTGTGTATATATCAATATACTAATATGTTCATGTAGTATAAAATGCTTATGGGGAAATGCTCAATTATGCTAAAGGTACATATATCAATATGCAATTATGTTTATGTAGCATAAAAATGTCTACGGGGAAATGCTCAAAATGCGTATATATATCAATATACTAATATGTTTGTGTAGCCTAACATGCTTACAGGAAAATGCTCAAATGTGCTAAGGGTACATATATTCATATGCTAACATGTTTGGGTAGTATAAAATGCTTAATAAGTCCATAATCGTCTGGAGGATGGAAGACACGGAGAGCGGAAGGCTATAAAATGTTTTTGCTTGTAAGTGTAGTTATAGTTTAGGTCTCCATTAGACCCGTTTCCCTATAACCATGGCTCTGGTACCAATCTGTAACACCCCCAATTCATGGTTGCAGCGGAATTCAAACTGGGTGTTACTCGACGGCACAATAGTCACAATAATAGAAAACGAACTCCAATTGAGTCGTTTTAAAAGATTTATCATTCAAATTGTATAAATATCAGAGATTACAAAATGAGGTCCCAAATGGTTCCATGTTTACAGTTTACATTAAATGAGTTTCGAATGATAATAAAATTTATATCCCTCTTGAATATCCGTGCCCCTTCCGTGCCATCCTTGTTCATTATGAACCTGAAAATACATTCTAAAGTGTCAACACGAGGTTGGTGAGTTCATAGAGTTTAGTGACAAAATGTAATGTAAAACATTTGAATGATGATTTTCCAGCAAAGGCATCGTAAATCCACTCAGTTGCAAGTCCCGCCATAAGAGACTTGTAACCTGTGTGTTCACAACCCACTGCCAAATATGATCTGGTTTATGTGAACAAAGGTAAAACTTGTATCTAGATTCAAAGATAAATGTAGCAATACCGTTATATAAACAATCTTTACAATGATGCCATATAAATAATGATGACAATGAAGTGGAAGCCATAATACTACGCTTTGTTGAATACTAGTGCAACGGGAAGGCAATGAAGTATGTAACATGTAAAACACATAAGGCATTTGAGTAAGCCACAAACATTGAGTAAGGCAATTGGTGTTTAAGCAAACAAGTAGCATGTTCAAGTAAAACAAGTATTGCATTTATGTAAAAACGAGCATGTATTCTCCCCCAAAGAGTTGGTAAAACAACTAAAAGAGTAGGGGCTATGACTCACCTTAAGTTATGTAGCAAGTAGTGAATATGATGGTCGAATCGCGAAGGTTTTTACGAGCAACCTATAATAATCGTTGCAACTTAGGTTTGGAATAATGTCTAAGGAAACATAAACATGCCAATATATGTATGTCTTGCACTTAGTCCATGATGTGGTATGATGTATAGTATAAGTCTTTGAAAGAAATGATTCATGAAACAAGTATGTTTATATATCGTTTACTACCGTTCGGGCCGACATAATTCAGAAGTCATGTTAGTAAGCGTTCGAGGAGCCAGGACACTTTAATTCGTAAATCCACAACTCATCTCGACGGCTTACATAATGAACTCCTCACATGAGGCTCCCTACTATTGTAGTTGTTGATAAAATATATAGATATAAGTTTTGATCCGAAAAGTTACATGTCCGATATTTGAATAAACTTAGGAAAGTTTATTATTACATGAAGATTGTTATTAGGGTGAGTTTCTTATAACTTGTATCTCATGGTTCTTTTAGATGAAGTAGATCCAAATTGTATGTTCAAGTTATCGCCAACTTCTCTAGTTCATGTATTTGCCTTGGTAAGTTTATATGGTCGTTAGCTCATGTTTTCGCCTTGGTATGTTGATATGGTCATATAGTCATGGCCTTGCCATGACCTTTGGTCATTGTTCCATGGTCTTGAGACTCAACCTTGGCTCTAGCCATGGTTGTGGTCTTGAATCTAGGTCATAAGACCTCTTGGTCTTTATAAACCATAACCTTTATATAATGACTTTGGTCTAAAAATGGCTGTTTAGAATTTGAAGAAATTATCACTCGGAAAGCGTTTTCAGGGCTCGAGCTTCCTTGATCCTGAACGAAAACGTCGTTCCGGACAACTTTCGTGTTTTAACTTTTTGATGAATCAGACCAGAAGGGTGACTTTCAAAAAGTCAGAATGCAAAACAGTATGGTCTAGGCAGTTTTGCCGTTTTGGTTTTTGCTAACTTCTTATGGCCATAACTTTTGACTCGTATACTCGTTTTAGATGGTTCAAATTGCTATGATTTCCTTGTTAAGTCCTTTACTGTAATATGTAATGATCCAATATCATAGTTATACTATTTTGGTCGTGGTTCTCCAAGAAAGTCACTAGTTTACTTGTTTGAATAACATAAGTTACATATATGTATCAATACTTGTTTTACCCATTTTTGTACATCATGGACATGATCACAAGACAAAATATAGCATGAATGATATGTAAATAACATGAATATGATATTTAGCAAGAAGTATGTTAGGGTTTGGCTTACAACTTTTGGCTTTCAAATAAAGAAAGGAAGTTAACTAGTAAGGATAGGACATTGATAGACTTTAGCTTCAACCCACTTCACTTCATGCAATCTTTCTACTCTTGTATTCTTGAAAGAGAGATGATGAAAGTTGAGGTGACTTGAGTAGATTCAAACTCAAGAGAAATCACCAAAGTTCTAAAGATTGGAAGTAGTTTTGATGAATCAAAACCAAACTAGTGTTTATGTGTTGTTATGCTTTTGAATCTTGCATGAAACTTGGAAGAGAATGAGCTAAGGATGACAGAATGGTGTGTGTGAGTGTGGCGTACAAATGAGAGGAGGGGAGGGCTATTTATATGCCAATGAGAAGGTTAGAACCTTGACTTGTCAAACCTTGGAGGCCAAGGTTAACACATGTTCTCATCCAAGAGTTCTAAGCATAAGATCATGACACCTAGTGTGAATCCCCCCCCTAGTGGCGGTTTGCCAAGCTTGGGGAGGAAGGGTTGGACTTTGGAAGATATTATCCTAGCTTATGTAGTAAGTTTTGACTCCGTGAAATGCTAACCGTAAGTTGTTACATCACAAAACATAAAACCGGGTATCGTAAAAATACGAAACTTGGAAGAATGATTAAACTTGTCAAAATACTCCATAATAAAATATAAAATGAGTGGTAGGTTCCATTTGGGTGGTAAAACCCTACTAAAACTGGAAACACGGGTCTAAAACGCGTAATACGTAAAACGTACGAATATTGCGTAAAATTGAGAAAAGTAAAATGTTACTTTTCTAATGTGATAATAATGATTCAAAATGACTTATAATGTCTAGACTGGGCTCAGTCTAGTGTCGGTTGGTATTAAATGTCTTTTAGACATAAAACCGTAAGCCTAAAAATCAAGGAATGACTTATAAAATCAAGGAATGATTTTTGGTCAAAGGAGGAGGGAAAAATATGTTGACTTTTTCTAATAAGTTGAAAACTCAAATCGTCTTAAAAACGCGGTGCAGGTACAGGCTAAGGTTACGGCTGAATAAAAACGCTTAAAAACTGAAAATTCCAGTTTTTCACGGCCGAGGCTTATTTTGGTCATGTTTTTCACAGTCATGATTAATTCTCAAATAAATCATGAGTGTATCAAACATTTTTCTGATGCGGGGTCACTTAACGCGGTCGAGTTTCGTTGTGCGTAGAATTTTTGAATGACGTTTTACCCTAAAACGTGTAATTCCTTATTAACTTTTTCGAAAATGAGCTTATGAGTGTCAAACTTTTAATTTGCCATGGAAATGATTTATCACTCGAGGCCAAGAAACAAAAATCAAATTTCGGGAAAAATGAATAGTAAAAGTGAATAGTGAAAATTTTCGGGAATAGTAATTAACCTGAATCAACATTTATCTTTTCCTAAAAGACGAAAAATGTAAAAGTTGCCGGAATTAAAAAAATTGTTGCCCTAAAGTACAAGTTGCCCAAATGTACTATATTATTTTTTTATACAATTTTACTTTTGTAAAAGACAAAATAAATGAAGTTGACCAAATATAAAAAAAATTTGCCCAAAATTAAATGTTGCTAAATGCACTATATTATTATTTTATACAATTGTACTTTTACAACTGACAAAAAAATATAAAGTTGCCCAAATACGGTTGCCCCATGATCACAAGTTGCCCTATAACTAATACCTTATAAATAACAAACATATAACAACAATGCAAATCAAGAGTTTAAGATAAAGCATCGAACCTAAAGTAGTACGTACTACGTATGTAATGATATGTTGTAACTACAAGCACCAAAACATGAAACATTAAGATATAACATAATTAATTATTCAAATAACATAATTATGTATTATAATAGCAAACACCTTAAAAATCAAATTTCAATACATGAAGCATCAAATTATAGTATTGTAAACACGACAATTCTTTGACGGATATCTTCAATTTCTTGATTTCGAAGATCAACTCTAATTTGATGTTCCCGTAGGTCGCTTGATCTTTTTTGTTTTGCTCCTCCAACTTGTTGATGCGGTTAATGTAAATTGCAACCAACTCTCGTTCTGTTTCAGGTCTGACAGAATGGTTTTTATCAAACTTCTCTTCAACACTCAATTTTCTTTCATTAGGAGAAGTATCCTTTGAACGTTTATGTTTCTTTGAATTAGGATTTGAAGATGATAAAGCCATTAATGTTACAAAGAAATAAAGTAGGAATGAAGTATATAATGCAAAATATATGAGAAGTTAGATGTTATCCTTGTGCATTTATAGGAACAGTAGCGTGACAACGGTTAATTGACTGTGGTTAATTGACAACGTTTTCCAATGTGTGTAGTTATATGGAGAGAACCAACTTTTGTTTAAATTACTTTATAGGGAAACTAATGAAATGGATTGTGTTCATTGGGCAACCAGAGTTGGCACGCTGTACTGGCCAACAATTATTCTATTTAATAAAAATAAGCGTATATATGATAAATAAAATAGAAGTTAAAGTGAAAAAGACACAATGGCAAAGTTAAAGTCAAAAAGAGAAAATGACAGTTGTGTATACTTAGAAATTTAATAAAAATAAGAGTATTTTTTGTACTTGGATGTACTACAACAGTCCATTCTTCCAATTGAGCATATCAGGGGTATTTGGAACATATGCAGATGAGGGAAGGTATGACGGAGCATATGAATATGAAAAAAAAAAACAACTACAACAAAAAACAAAAGAAGTAAAATAAAATAAACTAAGGATTCTTCAAGTAACAGTAGTCGATATTGAATTGATAAGGAAAGTCAAGTGGTTAAAAGCAATGTCTTGTCAAGTTATTAGGCTTTCACACTTACCCAAACATTAATAATAAGGATTATAAGTTACGAAATGATTGTGGCAATGCAAGTGGACCTTTACCATATCTGGACATGGACAGTGGTGCAACCTTTTTCATATTTTTTGGGCAACTATTCCAACTATGGGCCAACTGTTTAGAGCGTTTTTTATTAGTGTTAACTTTGTAAGACGCATATAGGCAATGTAATCAATTTGTGGTAAATTTTATTAAATGATGCACAAAATTCAGTCGTCGTGTTTGGTAAATGGGATTGAATATCAAATTTCTCCTATCAAACTATTATATGTGTACAACATTAGAAATTGGATGAAAAGTATATACTCAGTTGTTGTAACAAAATTTCATCGAAATTTTGGTGAAACCCGTTGACTTCCTTCTGGTTGTGTAAGTAAGCAACCATGTTATGATCGTTTACAAGATTATGTGTGCTAGGTAAACCTAATTGAGATGATATATATGTAATTTAAGGTTTTGATTTGATCGAATATAATGTTTCTCTTGAAGATATGTTTGTGTAAAGTAAGATAATGAATTACACAATTAAGTGAAACATATAAGCGAACCCAAAGGATAGTCCCAAACAGTACCTAGCGTAATCGACCAGTATTACGTTTTAGCCTACCAGTACCAAATACACCGAATAGTACAAAGTATGGTTCCCAACAGTATGAACCCTAACTGATTGAGATAACGTGATTTCAAGATTCCATGGTTATGCTTCATGAAAATCTCATATTTTCTATGTGTTGGCTAATAAAATTGCATTTCCAAACTAACTTGTTTGAATATGTAATTGCAGTCTGCAAAAGCATCTTCAAAGAAGCCATAAACCAATAGACAAAAATATGCTCATGTGTTGAATTGACTTTTAAAAGTCAGCGAACAAAAGAAAATCATTGAAAATTATTAGAGTTAATATTACTTGATTAATAAGTTAATTATAAACGTACCATACACCAACAACATTACGGAAAATTTTGAACATGAAGCTTAAAGTACCATCGACCAACAAAAGAAATTGTTTATAAACATGAACCTTAAACAACCATGAAGTATGTCAACTTCAAAACCATGCAATGGACTTTCTAACGGAGCTTGCACAGGTAACCAATTGAGCTTTAGATGCACTTAAACCAAGTATTACTCTAGTCATGGGTGGTGGCCTGTTGCCTCTTGGATTTGAACTTGAAGGATCTTGTGTGGGAGATGTTTTCCTTTGACCAACTATTTTTTTAGATGACGGAGGTCTACCTCTGGGTCTTTTGGGAGCAGCTACAGCAGTTGAACTGGAAGGTCTGCCTATTTTGGGAGGTCTGCCTCTTGGTCTTTTCAGAGCATGTGACGTATTTGAAGTTGAAGGAACTTGCAACATTTCAGAAGACTGGATTGGTTGATCATCCATGTCTTCATGTTTTACTGCATCTGCAGCTTTGGAAGTGGTAGGTGTGGATCTTATTGGAGCAGGTTTTGAACTGGAAGGTTTGGATCTTTTTGGAGGAGCTTCATCATCTGAAATTGACACACTAAACACCTCCTCTGCAACATCATCTTAACTAGAAACATCCTCATCACTTGGAACTTCCTTCATTGCCTTTGAGTAGCACTCATACTCAAGGTTTAGCATCCTCTTTTCAAGCCATTTTATCTTCCTTACAAGGTGTTCAACCACATCTTCACTGAATTTTTCATTAACAATTCCCTATTGTTGCATCCTTTCAGCCCAATCTCCTCTGTAAAAGTACACCGCCTCAACTGGTTCCATCCTTTTCTCAAGGTTTTGTATCTTCTTCTTAAGCTTTATAATCATGCTTCATAATCCTTATGCTCTTCTGCAACTTGTTAGGTTAACACATGTTAGATGTAATACATATATCCAACTAATATGGTAACTCTATTTCTACCAAGTTTTTCACACATTCAAACACCCCTAAAGTCCTACACAAGACAATTAGGCCTTATTAGCTCATATACAAAGGCCCTTAATTGGTAAAGTCAAACAAAATTTGCACTTTAAGTAATGCACTTTCAGTTGCTAAAGTCAATATGGTTGCTTACTTAATTGGAAAGTGAAATTGCAGTATGGCAACAACAAATAGGCATTCAGTATGGCAACAACAAATAGGCAAATCAACATCAAAATTGTCTAAGGACATGCTCAATGTTTGCCATTTTAAATAAAAAACCAAAAATGCATACCTTTATTCGTCTCTGCTTGCTTCCCCTTCATGGGTTTTGAGGTCTGCCCCAAATGCATACCTTTACTCTCCTCTACTTACTTTCCCTCCATAGGTTTTGAGGTCTGACCCAACATAGCCTGAATGGTTGGAATTCCTCACTGGGTCCTTTTTTCAGCTCTGTCAATTAAGATGGGGCAGATGATCAACAAAAGGTCAACTCAAATCATTATGTTAAACTATTATTCTAAACAAGAACAATGCGACAATGTACTATCCTTCAACCATAGCATAGTTCCATAAGTCGTCTAACATTTCTTCCGTTGCATCATCCCCTGGCTTCTACGTATTCTTATACCTTTCATATATATAGTCTACCATGTCTTCGGTGTATTTCAACTTGCTCCAGTCTTTGTTCGCCATTGCAATATTCACGGTATGTTTGAGATTGATTTGTTTAATCGTTCTAGGGTTTGAAGGTTTGTGTGTGTGCCGATGATCGGTTTACGCAGTAACAGTAGCTATGATGTGTTTGTGAAATAGCCGTTTTATATTCTTGTGTATCCTTTGCGTTAAAAAAATATGAAATGTCCAAAAAAAACCAGTTGACTGGTCAAATAACGTAGTAAAGCAACGTCCGTTAGCCAAAAAATGGCTTCGAGGGCAACTTGGAAAGATTGGGCAACTTGGTAAAATTAGGCAACTTGGTAGATTCGCATTAATTTTACTTATATTTAGAACTCCAACTAAAATTTATGATGTATTGACAAAATTATGTGTAATTTTTAGGAATATTTGTACCATATGTGGACACAATTTATGTGTCATTGGAACCAGTGGCGGACCCAGAACAATATAGTTAACCAAATGCCCTTCAACATATCTATTTGATGATAATATGTTCATGTAATATTTTTAAAAACTAGTGTCGTTGTGTAGTGGAATAATGAAACTTGAAAAAAACAATGTTTACTTAAATAAATATAAAAGTACGCAATTTGTGTGATATACTCAGAAAATACCATGTTATCTTAAGTAAATATAAAAGTACTCAACTTCCTACTTTTAGCTTAGGCTTAGTGGATGTCTTTTGGTTTAGTTTGAGTGTATGTGCGTTTGTGTTTATGTAATATTATCTAACATGTTGTGTGTTGCTTAGGATCATGATACAATTGATTTAACGACCAATTGTTTTGCATATACAGTAATGGAAATTGGTATGTTGTATGTACATTATTTGTTTATTTGGGTTATTGGTTCATGTGCACAATTAGCATTCAGCAAAAAGGTAGCAACACATTAACACAGTGGATGTTTTGAAAGGAAATGCCATCTACAAATCATATTCCAAACACCCAAGTTTTCAAAATTTTTGAGTGTGTGATTGGAAAATACAAATGCTCATGGATACACTCCTGCCAATAACCATTTGCAGTTTGACTTTAGAAAGTCAATCTGCAATTGGCAAATGTCATAAGTGTATCTGCAATTGCAAAAACAGACAAACTTTTTTGTTGGTAGTTTTCAATTGTAATGCAATATGCAAATGTATAGTCTAAGCAAAATACAATACTGAATCATATAAGTAAATATAACTAGAAACTTAATATTAATGCTTCTTCAAAGTCATTACAATTACAGGGTTACAATCATCAACAAAAAATTCAACATAAACATACAAAGTAACTGAGAAAACATAACCCAAAAATACAATCATCACGTTCATAATCTAATCTTCTTTAGAGGGGACTTCATGAACCTCCATAAGCTTAGTTTGTTGTTCCTTCTCCCTAATCCCATCAGTTATATCATTGATTAGATCAGTCAACAAAATAATCCTGTTACGCTCCCTTTCTGGTGTTTCAACTAGACAACCACGGATAGCAGCAACTTTTACGTTCAATGGAGCCAGATGTTGCGTCTTGTTGAGTGTTACTTGACGGTCCTTAACTTTCTTTTCTAGTTGACTACGCTCTTCCATGAATCGCTGCAAACAACTCTTGTCTTCAGTCATTTCATTGTTGAAATGACCCTTGAATTCCGTTGCTAAATTATAAGACCCAGATACTTCTTTGATTTCATTTATGTTGGTAGAAGAAGAAGAAGAAGCCATGATAAGTTATGTTACAAAAAGTATGTTAGATAAATATAGTTACTTTTGGTCAAACTGCTATTGGATGTGAAGTGATGGGTAGTTATTGTGTGTTCATGCATGTGGAAGGGAAGTTAATTATGATTTACTTTTAATTCGTGTGGCTCAAGGGTGTCAATCAAATCATGTGGCCTTATAAGTCATATAAAAACACAAATTAGTAATAATAACCAAAGATAAATTACACATTAAACACACACACACAATAAATACTTGTTCATCTATGTGGAAGTGAAATGAAGCATGAGTAATTATTGTATGGCTCAAGGGTGGTAATTAAACCCACTATGACTATAAGTGACAAACAAACAAGATAAATTAATCACTAACAAATCAACATCTCAACCTAAACACAAACATATACTAAAAAAAAAACAAGCCTTTTTATAAGAAAGAAAAAGATAACAACACCTATGCCATTTTGTGGAAAACTAGAAGGGGGGTTGAATAGTTTTACGTCTTTTTAATTCGTTGTAAAAGATAGTTTTAGTGTTTTCTTAGCTTTTAAAAACTTAGATTCGATAATATGTGATCTCAAGTCTTGCACAATATAAACAACTATCAATAAGTAATATATAACAATGATAAGTAATGAAATAAGTAAGAGATGGAAAGATCGAACCGCGAGACAAGAGATTTATAGTGGTTCGGCTACAAGGACACCTTCCTTGCCCTACTCCACTCCCCGAGCACCTAACTCGAGAGTTTTCTTCACTATATCAACAAGCTCCCTTATGGCGGAGAAAACCTTACACACCAATTTACACACCAATTTTCACACCACAACTTCTTCACACCTAAGTCACAACTTCTACACAACTTCTTCAAATCAATCTACTTCACAACTAACTACTCCACACCTATCTTCTTCACACCAATATAATTCCTAACTTTTCTTCTTCACACCAAGCTACTAACTAATCACACAATCTATATATCTAGCACAACTATCTACAATCAAATATTCACAACAATATTCACAAAGAATAATGTAAATAATCTTGATGATGTACCAACAACTTGGATGTGGAGATCACAACAAGTTGTAATACTTCTTGTCTTGGGGGATAGAAGTATTCTTCTCTTGCACTTGAGAGGATGAAGTTTGAATCACTTTGAAACAAAGAATTATACACTTATGATCAAAGGATAAGAGAATAGAAATATGGATCTAGATTAGAAAGTTTAGAAGTGCAAAAGGTAAGAAAATTCTGAGGAGTGAATCAGTATTTATAGGGGAGAAAAATATTGTTTTGGAGCGTGGCCGGTCCCCTTAATTAGTGGCCGGTCCCCTTAATGATTAAGGGGGCCGCCTAAGGAATTAAGGGGGCCGCCCCTTCAGAACGTTGGTTTTTCTTGTCTTTTAGTGGGGAATATTTTTCTGGATAAAATTTACCATTTTTTGTTGGAAATTTGAAATCATATATTTATAATGAATTAAACATATTCTTTTAATTCCAAAAGTAATTTTGTAAAAGATATAAGATGTTTAAAACATTTTATAAAAATTCTAGTGATTAGAAAAATTTCCTTTGATCATAAAATGCAATAAACCCTTTGTTTATTCATCCTTAAGTGATATGGAAGCCAATACAAATATTAAGCACTAAAAACTTGTTTATATCATAAGTTTTAGATTAATGAGTTTATGCTTTGTAATTATCAAAACATAGAGACATTGTTAATATGCTAACAATGTTTTAAGACATTATTTATGTCAACAATCTCCCCTTTTTTGATGATTACAAAACCTTAAACTCATTAGGTCTAAAAAATAATTTTTAGACAAGTATTTAGAGTTTACCATTCTCTTCTCCCCCTTTTTGTAAAATCAAAAAGTTAAATGCTCCCCCTTGATGTATGCTCCCCCTCATTTGAGAGCCCCAAGGGAATGAGCTATGGAAATCTTGCCTACACAAAATATTAGAAGAAAACAAGGCACATATACATGCAAAGCAATAATTATAAAAATAGATTCATTCAAGCATCATAGAAAGCATTACAACATTTTATATGCTTAAGGCATATTGATCATAATAAAACAAAAGAAAAGACATAGTCCTATATTGCCTAAAAGAGCACTTGGACTTGCTTGTAACTCATGGTTGATTGTTTTATTTGCTGGAAGGATAACATAAGCATAAAGCTTAGTTGTTAGATGGAGAAGGATATGGAGTGGGATATGGAGCGGAAGAGGTGGCCCTTACGATATTGTATCGTGTTAAGGGTGGAATGGGATGAGGTCGAGTGAGGAGATATTCAATCCAAGAAATATCTTCACTCAAGTAAAGGATTTGTTTTTGAAGAAAGATGCAACAAGGGCAATAGTGAGTGTGGTTTGTAACTTGATCCAAGTTGAGAGAGTGAGGAAGGCAATTGTTGTAGGGTGATGATGGAGGTTGCCCTTTGTTGCGTTGTGCAAGATGCATGGCATTGAGATCACAAAGATCATGGATTTGTGATATTTCATCACGGAACTTTTGCTTTTCCGTGGTAATGCAGAGAAAGTCATTGTGTTGACATGGATGAGTTGGGTTTGTGTAGTTGAAGTTGTAGTGGGATGGTTGATCAAACTTGTATGGATCATTACAAGTGATTGGAGGATGAGATGAGTGGTTTGGCATGAAGGAAGATGTTTGGCCAATGTTGTATGGTTTGTAAAGAGGATCAAATGAATGTCCTTGTGAATTTGGTGGAAAGTTTAGGAAGTAAGTAGTTGGTGGTGTTGAGTGACTTCCAACTTCATTTGTTATTATGGATTTGTTTCGAGGGCTTTTTCTTCGCCAAACGGGTTTTTCCGTCATTCTTGCAAGCCTTTAGGCTTTTGGTTTTGGTTTGTTTGGAGAAGCCATGAAGGGATGAGTGAAGAGTTTTGAGGATTGGGGGTATTTATAGTGTAAGATTTGTGTGTTTATGGATGGATAAAGTTTGTTTGGGAGATTAGGACAAAATGTGTTGGTGAAAATTGGGAAATGTAGGTTGAAATGGGCTAAAAAGCAAAAAAGATTCTGTAAACCCGACCATTAGATGGCCGGTCCCCTTAATTAGGGGGCGGTCCCCTTAATGATTAAGGGGGCCGCCTTACAAAATTAAGGGGGCCGCCCATCTGGTGATTTCCAGGTTGCCAGAATTGAGTTTTTGGCAGAAAATTTGCAGAAAGGTTGTGTGTTTGGATTAGAGTTCAAGCAAGTTCAATTCCCTTAGGCAATATTGAATCTAATCTAATCAAGATATAGCATGCATGCAAGAACACATAGGCAAAATAGCTAATAATCAACACATAATAAGCAAGAGGAGGTAAGTAAAGGCAAGATCACTTAAACTTCCTAAGGCACCTATCTTAGATTGAAGGCAAAGGTAACTAGTGAGTGAAAAACTAGTGATGGATCAAGATGACAACATTATTAGTGAATTTGTCCTAGTGTGTGTCTACATGCAACAAATGTGGAGTTGTGATTGTTTCGACTCCTAAATGCAAAAAGAAATAACGATTCTAAGAAACAATCTAAATGATCTCCTTGATTCATTTTTTGCTCGATCATGACTGTCAAAGACATATATTAGATTATATACCTTGACAATTTATGTGAGAGTTTATGCATGATTTTGAAAAAACAATGTTCTTAGTATTAGTCAACAATGCAAGGAAAATGATCTTCATGTGATTCCTAGATGTGAGAATAATTTTTAAAGAGAATTGATTGGGTTTTACAAAGGAGTTTATGCAAAGAAAATAAATTTTCCCAATCTTTATTTTTGTGCGAAATAGATTCCTAGACTCAGAAAAGATGAAATGGAAGAAAAATAAATTTTATGCAAGTATAAATTTGTATTAATTCAATATAATTTAGTCAACTTGTTCCATCATTCCTAATCCTAAACGCAAGTGGTTGAATAATTCACGCTTAAGGGGTTTTGTGAATATATCCACAATGTTGTCTTCCGATGCAACCTTTTCTATAGATATATTTCCTTTTTGTACATTATCCCTAAGAAAATGGTGGCGTATTTCTATGTGTTTAGTCCTAGAGTGTTGCACCGGATTTTTACTTAAATCTATTGCACCTTTGTTATCGCACATAATGGGGACATTTTCTAACCTAATGCCATAGTCTACGAGAGCTTGTTTCATCCATAGTGCTTGTTGACATGCCTTTCTAGCGCTTACATATTCGGCTTCGGTGGTAGAAATAGCAAGAGCGGTTTGCTTCTTCGAAAACCAAGATGTTAGACAACATCCTATAAACGTGCAAATACCGCTAGTGCTCTTTCTATCTACGTAGTCTCCCGCATGATCCGAATCCGCATAGACAATGGTTTCTATGCCGGATCCCTTAGCATACCATAATCCTAAGTGTATAGTGCCTTTAACGTATCGGAAGATACGCTTAACCACTTCTAGGTGAGAGGTTTTGGGATCCTCTTGAAAACGGGCACAAAGGCAGACACTAAACATGATATCGGGTCTACTTACCGTCAAGTATAGTAAACTACCTATCATTCCTCTATACTTGGTGTTATATACGGACTCACCTTCATCGTCCTTTGTGAGCTTTACTTCCGTAGACATGGGAGTTTTCATGGGTTTTGAGTCTTCTAGACCAAATTTCTTAAGCATTTCCTTAATGTACTTAGATTGGTTAAAAAATATTCCATCTTCTAATTGTTTTATTTGTAATCCTAGGAAGAAGTTAAGTTCACCCATCATACTCATCTCAAACTCATCATGCATGATTTTGGAAAATTCATCACACATGTCTTGACAAGTTGATCCAAATATAATGTCATCGACATATATTTGGACAATGATGAGATTTGGGTATTTCCTTTTAGTGAAAAGAGTGTTATCTACCATCCTCATGGAATAATCATGTTTAATAAGAAAAGCTTTTAATCGATCATACCAAGCTTTGGGAGCTTGTTTGAGTCCATACAAAGCTTTCTTTAACTTATAAACATAATCAGCTTTTGCGAAGTCAATGAATCCTGGAGGTTGTGCCACATATACCTCCTCATTGATAAAACCGTTAAGGAATGCACTTTTCACGTCCATTTGGAATAACTTAAAATCTAGGGCGCAAGCATAGGCAAGTAATATCCTAATCGATTCTAGTCTAGCTACGGGGGCATAAGTTTCGTCATAATCAATTCCTTCTTGTTGATTATAACCTTGGGCAACTAACCTAGCTTTATTCCTAGTAACTATTCCATTCTCATCTAACTTATTCCTATATACCCATTTGGTTCCTATGATGGTCATATTCTTTAGATTTGGGACTAATTCCCAAACATCATTTGCCTTAAATTGATTTAGTTCTTCTTGCATAGCTATAACCCAACTTTCATCTTTTAAAGCCTCGTTAATATTCTTAGGTTCTATTGCTGAGAGGAAACAAAAGAAATTGTTTTTATCTTGGGCTTGTGACCTAAGGGTTCTTTGGTTAAGATGTCCTATTATATTATCTAATGGATGTGATCTAGATTCTTTAATATTAACAGTTTCTTTATTTTCTAAGTGAATGTCTTCATTATCATTTCCTATGCGTTTAGTTTTACTAACCTCAACAGCTTCATCTTCAACTAAATCATCATCTTCTAAAGGTAATGTTTTAGGAGGTGGTGGTGTTTCATCAAATGTTACATTTAGTGATTCCTCTACTTTCATGGAGTGTTTGTTAAGTATTATATATGCTTTGCTATTTTGTGAGTATCCTAAAAATATTCCTTCATATGATTTTGGATCAAACTTAATGAGGTAATCCTTAGTGTTTAGAATATAACATTTACTTCCAAATACCCTAAAGTAGCTTAAGTTTGGTTTTCTACCTCTTAATAACTCATAAAGAGTTTTTCCTAGAATTCTCCTAATTGATACCCTATTTAAAATATAAGTTGATGTATCTACGGCGTGACACCAAAATTTTTGTGGGATGGATTGTTCATTTAACATAGTTCTACTCATTTCTTGTAGTGACCTATTTTTTCTTTCTACTACGCCATTTGATTGAGGAGTACGAGGAGCGGAGAAATTGTGAGATATTCCATTTAACTCACAATATTTTTTGAATTGTACTTCGTTATCAAATTCCCTACCATGGTCCGTCCTAATGGCAACTATTGAGCATCCTAATTTATTTTGAACCATTTTACTAAATATTTCGAATTTTTCAAAGGCTTGGGTTTTGTCACTTAAAAACCTAGTCCACGTGTATCGTGAGTAGTCATCAACTATTACTAAGGTATATTTGTTTCCTCCATAGCTCCGCACAGCGGATGCACCGAAAAGATCCATATGTAATAATTCTAGGCACAATATTTTCTGAATTGTACTTCGTTATCAAATTCCCTACCATGGTCCGTCCTAATGGCAACTATTGAGCATCCTAATTTATTTTGAACCATTTTACTAAATATTTCGAATTTTTCAAAGGCTTGGGTTTTGTCACTTAAAAACCTAGTCCACGTGTATCGTGAGTAGTCATCAACTATTACTAAGGTATATTTGTTTCCTCTATAGCTCCGCACAGCGGATGCACCGAAAAGATCCATATGTAATAATTCTAGGCACCTAGTAGTGGATACTATATTCTTAGTTTTGTGACTAGCATGAGCTTGTTTTCCAATTTTACATGCATGACAAAAATGCTTGTCATATTTTAGATTAGGCAAATTTCTAACTAATTCCTTAGAGGCCAAAGATTGTATTTGTTGCATGTTAGCATGTCCTAATCTCCTATGCCACAATGTAGAGTTTTCATCTAGGGTCGTTAGGCATATCCTATCCCCAGGCTTGTTTCCTAGTTTCATAACATATATGTCACCTTTCCTAATTCCTCTACCTATAATTTTTCCATTCTTAACTATTTCGCTATCTTCTTCGGTAAATGTGACTCTACATTTATTATCACATATTTGTCCTACACTAAGCAAGTTATATGTTAAATTATCTACATGCTCTACATTTTCAATAGTAAGAGAGTCTTGAGAAATCGTACCTTTGCCAATGATTTTTCCACGTAAGTCACTACCAAAAATAACGTTACCTCCATTGTATGCCTTGTATGTAGAAAATAGCTTGCGGTTCCCCGTCATGTGCCTCGAACATCCACTATCTTTGATCCATTCGTCAGGTTCCAAGTCAATTCCTAAACATATTTCGTCGGTTTCTTTTGCCATGAAACACTTTTCGTCTCTTGGCTTTTCAACTTCTTCTTTGTCACTATCACTCCATGTTCCACTAACAAAGGCGCCTTGATTTTCATAACCCGGTGGCTTTAGATATTCGCCAATGAGATGATTTGGACTTCCACATCTAAAGAACTTTCTTTTCCCGTAGTTGTCACTTCTATTTCTTTGGAATGCTTTTCTTTCGTCTCATGATAATCTAGTGAATCTTCCTCGTCTCTTGAAGAACTTCTTGAATTCTCTTACGGCCATTGCATATTCTTCGTCTTCACTTTCGTCACTTGAATCATCATCATCACTAGGTTCCTTTTTGGCTTTTAGAGCAATGGATTTGGTTTGTTCTTTCTTGACTTTGACCATTTCCGAATCTCTTCTTATGATTTCTTCATGAACCTTCAAGTTTCCAATTAGTTCATCTAGTGATAACGTCATCAAGTTCTTTGATTCTTCAATTGCCGTGACCTTAGCTAGCCATTTTGGATGCAATGCCCTAAGAAATTTCCTAACACAATTTTTACTAGAAAATGTCTCATCAAGTGCTTTTAAACTTGTGATAATAGGGTTAAATTTAGCAAAAGCATTATCAATTGATTCCTCTTCCGGAATCGTATATTGTTCATATTGTTGTACAAGAAGATCTATTTTATTATCTTTGACTTGGCTATTACCTTGGTGAGTGATTAGTAAAGAATCCCAAATTTCTTTGGCGGTTTTACACATAAAAATTCTTTCATACTCTTTGCGTGGTAACGCATTATAAATAACCATTTTAGCCTCATTATTTTTTGCTAATTTCTTTTTCAAATCATCATTTTGTTCTTCGAAAGATACAATTTCATTCATTTTAGTTTCAACATTATATTGAATAGGGGGAAAATCACCAAAGGTAATAATATGCCAAAGATCAAGATCTTTTGATTTCACATACGTTTCGAATCTATTTTTCTAATATAAAAATCCATCACTTTCAAATAGTGGTGGTCTTTGCATAGATTGCTCTTCTAAATATTTTTCAGATTCCATAGATCATCACAAGTTTTAAAATACAATATATTTTAAAAAATCTTGCTAGCCGTGGCTCTTGATACCAATTGTGGAAAACTAGAAGGGGGGTTGAATAGTTTTACGTCTTTTTAATTCGTTGTAAAAGATAGTTTTAGTGTTTTCTTAGCTTTTAAAAACTTAGATTCGATAATATGTGATCTCAAGTCTTGCACAAGAGATGGAAAGATCGAACCGCGAGACAAGAGATTTATAGTGGTTCGGCTACAAGGACACCTTCCTTGCCCTACTCCACTCCCCGAGCACCTACCTCGAGAGTTTTCTTCACTATATCAACAAGCTCCCTTATGGCGGAGAAAACCTTACACACCAATTTTCACACCACAACTTCTTCACACCTAAGTCACAACTTCTACACAACTTCTTCAAATCAATCTACTTCACAACTAACTACTCCACACCTATCTTCTTCACACCAATATAATTCCTAACTTTTCTTCTTCACACCAAGCTACTAACTAATCACACAATCTATATATCTAGCACAACTATCTACAATCAAATATTCACAACAATCTTCACAAAGAATAATGTAAATAATCTTGATGATGTACCAACAACTTGGATGTGGAGATCACAACAAGTTGTAATACTTCTTGTCTTGGGGGATAGAAGTATTCTTCTCTTGCACTTGAGAGGATGAAGTTTGAATCACTTTGAAAGAAAGAATTATACACTTATGATCAAAGGATAAGAGAATAGAAATATGGATCTAGATCAGAAAGTTTAGAAGTGCAAAAGGTAAGAAAATTCTGAGGAGTGAATCAGTATTTATAGGGGAGAAAAACATTGTTTTGGAGTGTGGCCGGTCCCCTTAATTAGTGGCCGGTCCCCTTAATGCTTAAGGGGGCCGCCTAAGGAATTAAGGGGGCCGCCCCTTCAGAACGTTGGTTTTTCTTGTCTTTTAGTGGGGAATATTTTTCTGGATAAAATTTGCCATTTTTGGTTGGAAATTTGAAATCATATATTTATAATGAATTAAACATATTCTTTTAATTCCAAAAGTAATTTTGTAAAAGATATAAGATGTTTAAAACATTTTATAAAAATTCTAGTGATTAGAAAAGTTTCCTTTGATCATAAAATGCAATAAACCCTTAGTTTATTCATACCTTAAGTGATATGGAAGCCAAGACAAATATTAAGCACTAAAAACTTGTTTATATCATAAGTTTTAGATTAATGAGTTTATGCTTTGTAATTATCAAAACATAGAGACATTGTTAATATGCTAACAATGTTTTAAGACATTATTTATGTCAACACATTTTTCAACGAGTTGGCCGCTGCTGCTGGGTCAAGCTTGGTTAGGGACATGATGGTTGAAAGGTTCGAGAGGGAGGTCAGTGTCACATTAGTAGATGAAGGGGAGCTAAGAAAAAAATCCAAGGAGATAATGAGTCGTGTGGCTGAGAGGGACTTCGTGCTTGGAGAGTTGGGGATGGTGTTTGCTTTTGAATCCTTTATTCAGAGCATTTCAGAGCTCACGAATCTGCAAACCCGAGATTTGACTGAGGTATCAATGATCTTGGTGAATGTTATGAAGAAACAAAAGCGAGCAACGGAGCTTTTGTTGTTCATTGACAGGCTCAAGGCTATGTCATACTGATGCATTATGTTTTGTCCTTTTTTGAAGATGTCTTAAGTGTTACTATTTAAGTAATGTAAGCTCTATGGATGTGAAATTTAAGAAAGAACACATCTTTCCTGTTTTTTGGTTATTTTATTGCTGTGGTGCTGTTGTCGTCATGTGTTGGTTGTTTGGTCTGCTCATATGTTGGATTGTTTCAATACCGTTGGGATTAACTTTTTGGCGAATAGTGCACCTGTTACAATAAGGTGACTGTTAACAGTAAGTAATGGCATTGCTTTAAAAACGATAACATATTGCGGCTTGTAAAAATTTACCTTAACTGCAGTAATAGCAATCCCTGAGACCCTTGGGTTTAGAAATATCTGGTGCCCACCATCCTAGTTCCTATGATAAAAATGTTTTGGTTAATTCAAGTGTCTATTAGTTTTTAACATACATAAAAAGAGAATGTCAACTTGACCTTCCTAGTTGATTCACACGCGCTTATCATCCTTGTGAGTAACATCGTCTAACGATGGGACCAGCAGAGACCATATGTTTAACTGCAATCAGGCATTGTTGATTGAATGTGTAACACCCCCAAAATACCGCAGCAGAAGACTGTGTCACTGGGGTGCTACTTCATAATACAAAGTACAAGTTATAGAAAACGAACTCTAAATGAGACGTTTTGAAAAGTTACCATTCGATTAAAGAATTCAAAGTTACAAACATGAGATTTCAAAGTATGATACATAAATGTATACAAAATGTTTTGAATGGTAAATGATAAAAGCGTAAGTCTTCAGAATATGCAGCTTGACTCTAAGTTCCACGCACTAGCTATCGCCTTACTAACCTGAGATAAACATGCTAAAGTGTCAACACAATGGTTGGTGAGTTCATAGAGTTTGTCTTAAAACAGTTGAAAAGCCTTAAAGAATGATCACACAGCAAAGGCATTGAGAATCCACTCAGTTGCAAGTCCCGCCATAAGAGACTTGCAACCTGTGTGTTCACAACCCACTGCTAACATATAGTATGATTTGGATATATGTGTATATGATATATGCACGCTTAATGTAAAGTATCACTGCCTACTGAACCTCTTGACAAGAATAAACACAAATGCTTCATAAGAATAAGCACAAATGCTTCATAGTGGATTATATTCACCCAAGGCCAGGAATATATGACAATGGTGGGGGCGTCAGCCCGATAGTACTATCAATACCTCTCCCTCGGCTCCATCCAGGAGTTAAACAGTAGTTAAAGAATATAGCGTATAGAACACATTAAGGCACATATCGTAATAAAACTACACATCATGTTTAAGAGTATAAAAGTATAGCATAACATATGAGTAAAATTGTCTTTAGTAAAAGAGAAAGCAAGTAGTTTAAGCATGTATCTCCCCAAAAGAGTTTAAAACAAGTATGAAAAGAGTAGGGGCTAAGACTCACCTTAAGCTTATGTAATGAGAAATGAAAGTGGTAGTCGAATCGCGAAAGTCTCTAAGAGCAGCCTATAATAGAACGTTGCGACTTAGGTTTGGAGTAACGTCTAAGAATACGAAGAATTGCCTATATATGTCTTGCATAATGTTCATGATGTAGTACTTAGTATATAGTGTAAATCTTTGAATATAAATGGTTTATGAAACATGTATAGGTTGTATATCTCTTACTACCGTTCGGGCCGACATAATTTAGAAGTCATGGAATAAACGTTCGAGGAGCCAGGACACTTTAATTCGTAAATCCACAACTCATCTCGACGGCTTACTTAATGAACTCCTCACATGAGGCTCCCTACTATTGTAGTATTTGATAACATATATATAAGTTTTGATCTTTAAAAGTTATATGGTCTTTAGCCGTGGCTTTGTCGTGACCTTGGTTACTGTTACCATGGTCTTGAGACTCAACCTTGGCTTTAGCCATGGTTGTGGTCTTGGCTTTAGGTCATTAGACCTCTTGGTCTTAGTAAAACAAAACTATTATATAGTGACTTTGGTCTAAAAATGGGCTGTGAAGAATTTGAAGAAAATATCATTCGGAAAGTGTTTTCAGGGCTCGAGCTTCTTTGTTCCTGAACGAAAACGTCGTTCCGGACAAGTTTCGTGCTTTAACTTTTTGATGAATCGGACCAGAAGGGTGACTTTCAAATTGGCAGAATGCAAAACAGTAGGGTATTGGCAGTTTCGGTGTTTTGGTTTCGCTAACTTCTTATGGCCATAACTTTTGACTCGTGTACTCGTTTTGGGTGATTCAAATTGCTATGTTTTCCTTGTTAAGTCCTCTTTAACAGTAAGTAAATGTCAAATATCATAGTGTCACACCCCCAAAATCGGGTCCAGCGGAAGCATACATGTAGCTGGGGTGTAACTCAATTGGTATTACAACACATGTTCAAAAATGGTTTTCACTTGAATAATTTAGAATAAAATAGTTTAATCAAAAATGTTGAATTTACATTGTTAAAAGTAGTGCGGAAGTAGGCCCTTAAAATAGTTTAAAATGGTCCCCAAATGCATAATCAGAGTCTTCTATGACCATGCCATGCCCTGCCAAAACCTCCTGTAGCGTGCCATTGATTAATACCTGAAAATACATGCTAAAGTGTCAACACTAGGTTGCTGAGTTCATAGAGTTTGTTTAACAAATAAAGCCTATAGAAAAAGATCACACAGCAAAGGCATCGTAAATCCACTCAGTTGCAAGTCCCGCCATAAGAGACTTGTAACCTGTGTGTTCACAACCCACTGCTAACATATATAGTATGAGTAAAACATGTATAAGTTCATCACAACAGTTAAGCAATTAGTCGTGAGTCTACTCTTCATCTTCGAAGACCTCACGTTTGTATGTATGTCTCAATGGTCATCCAACAACTTAATTTGGAGCCACAGGAAGTTTCACAATCATGTATGTATGATTACTGGGTGCCATTTCCCAAAGTATAAAAGTTTAAACGTCTCAAGTATCAAGTAAGTATTTGTGCATGTATCAATCATGTATGTATGAAATCAAGTATAATGCAATCAAGTATAAGTGTTATCAAGTATAAATGAAATCAAGTATAAATGTAATCAAGTATAAATGTTTTGAGTATCTGTACAAGTAAGCAAGTAGTTGAGCATGTATCTCCCCCAAAGAGTTAAAACAAGTATAAAAAGAGTAGGGGCTATGACTCACCTGGTGCAATAGCTATGATGACAAAAGTGGATACACATAAATGAGGCACGATCTCTAACCGCAACCTAATATGAATGATATAGTCTAATGTAAGAAATGAAATGATGCTACACATGCGAATACGTATGTTATCAATACCACTCGTTAGTTTTGAAAATAACGTTTATCGTCGAAAAAATACGTTTTTGACGTCTCATTAAGTTAATAATCACTTTCCATGTAAATATGTTGAAACGGTACTCCACGATTCTCGTTTGGTGTTCTATCGGCAAATATAAGGTTTTCGACGTAAAATGACACTTTTTATAACTTATAAATATGACCAAATGGTCTCGCAAAACTACTCACGAAATGTTGTACGTTGAGTGTTAGTGATCAAACTTGACGTTTTTGAAAACCTTGTAACCATATCTAGATGTCATCTCTTTTAACTTTTGACCATACGGGTCTTGCTCGATGAGAAAATCGACCCTCATTATTGCTACTTGAAAATATTAATTCTAATACTTAGAATATATTTGCTATTAGAAGCTGCCAAAAATATATAGAGTTCGGCAAGTTTCAAAAGTGTATATCTTGGTCGTTATAAGCGTGTTTACTAATAAATCTTGAAAATACATCATGTTATTAATCAAATAAGAGTATAAAAAGATCAAAAACTTTACTTGTAACTTACTTGATGTTTGAAGAGGATTAGTGATAGATTACTTAGTTAAGCTTCAAGGTTTTATCCTAAACCTTAACTAGATCACTCCTAGGACTTGATAGATACTTGGATCATGAAAAAATTTATGGATCTTGTTGTTCTGTTGTTGTTGCCGTGAGCCAAGAAAGAGGAAGGAAGAGATTTTTGTGAAAACTTTGTAAAAATGAGCTAGTTTAGGCATTATATAGTCCAAGGGCAATTTTGTAATTTTAATGAAAGGGTATAATGGTAATTTTAGGATGAGTAGTTTAATTTAGTAGTATCGGGTTGTTTAAACGCTGTTCAAACTGGAAACGCGGGTCTAAAACGCGTAATTCGCGTAAAACGCTGAACTGAAGAACGTAAAATTCCAAAACTTTTAGAATTGTCGTAAAATGAGAGAAAATCATATTTCTATTGTTTATAATGTTTTATGGACATATCGGGATGCTGGAACGACGTTTAAACCCAAAAGTAAATCTCGGACACGTCTTTGTGATTTTTGCAGAAATGATCCGATGAGCGTCAAACTCTCGGATTACCGTTAAAATAGTTTAACTTACGAGAATATGAAATAAAAATTTCTGAGATGAATAGTGAAAGTGAATAGTAAAAGTGAATAGTAAAAATGAATTGTAATCCGAAAATGCGAATTGTTACAGTCTCTACCCCTTAAGGGAACTTCGTCCCGAAGTTCAGTTAATGTTAATCAGTTAAGTGTGTGTTTAAGAAAATGTGTCAAAGCTTATGTATGTGGGTTTCCTATCCAACTAGGTACGTTCTCGTGGTCAGACTTGATGAGGCAAACCTTCCCAATCCCGAGCATAGTCCTTAAAAGACCTCCTTTAGGTTAATCCTTTAGGTAACCGATTTTCACTTAATCCCACAACTCATCAAACAAGAACTGTCATGAGATTAGGCTAAATCGGTTTGAGTGATGACTTTAACTTTTAGCTTGATTTTCGCAACTCATCAAATAAGAACTGTCACTAGAACCAAGCTAAAAATCAAGGTCTGGATTCAACATCCTTGAAAAAGGTCTTTTGAAAGATTGGCTCGACCTTGGAATTGCTTACACACAATCCAGACAAAATATCATTATAACTATTCTCAGTGTTGCAAAATTCATTTCTGAGTCGGATATAGGTGGTCAGCCTATGTCCTACTATCCCGGGTTGAATATAAATGACCAGTCTATATTCCACCGAGGTTCCATGAATTTTGAAATACTCAGCTCAGTTATACTAATACTATGTCCTTCACAAATACCAAGACGTTTAGAAAGACTAAGGCAGGTGACCAAACTCGAGGTCAATTGATGAAACTATGCAAGGAAAAACATAATTCGGTGACATATATGATACGTGAATATGCTTATATGAAAAACAATTATAGTAATCAACTATAATAAATGAATATAATATATCAGATAATGAGACACAAATCTCATCACCTATGTCAGCGACTAACCACAAATGAGGCTTCACCTTGGCAGGCAGGCATGTGACGGTCATAGGGTTAAGTTTTCTTGAAAGTAGCTATAGTCTAGGTTTTAAAAACACTTAGTTCGCTATAGCCAAAGCTCTGATACCAATCTGTCACACCCCCAAAATCGGGTCCAGCGGAAGCATACATGTAGCTGGGGTGTAACTCAATTGGTATTACAACACATGTTTAAAAATGGTTTTCACTTGAATAATTTAGAATAAAATAGTTTAATCAAAAATGTTGAATTTATATTGTTAAAAGTAGTGCGGAAGTAGGCCCTTAAAATAGTTTAAAACGGTCCCCAAAAGCATAATCAGAGTCTTCTATGACCATGCCATGCCCTGCCAAAACCTCCTGTAGCGTGCCATTGATTAATACCTGAAAATACATGCTAAAGTGTCAACACTAGGTTGGTGAGTTCATAGAGTTTGTTTAACAAATAAAGCCTATAGAAAAAGATCACACATCAAAGGCATCGTAAATCCACTCAGTTGCAAGTCCCGCCATAAGAGACTTGTAACCTGTGTGTTCACAACCCACTGCTAACATATATAGTATTAGTAAAACATGTATAAGTTCATCACAACAGTTAAGCAATTAGTTGTGAGTCTACTCTTCATCTCCGAAGACCTCACGTTTGTATGTATGTCTCAATGGTCATCCAACAACTTAATTTAGAGCCACTGGAAGTTTCACAATCATGTATGTATGATTACTGGGTGCCATTTCCCAAAGTATAAAAGTTTAAACGTCTCAAGTATCAAGTAAGTATTTGTACATGTATCAATCATGTATGTATGAAATCAAGTATAATGCAATCAAGTATAAGTGTTATCAAGTATAAATGTAATCAAGTATAAATGTTTTGAGTATCTGTACAAGTAAGCAAGTAGTTGAGCATGTATCTCCCCCAAAGAGTTAAAACAAGTATAAAAAGAGTAGGGGCTATGACTCACCTGGTGCAATAGCTATGATGACAAAAGTGGATACACATAAATGAGGCACGATCTCTAACCGCAACCTAATATGAATGATATAGTCTAATGTAAGAAATGAAATGATGCTACACATGCGAATACGTATGTTATCAATACCACTCGTTAGTTTTGAAAATAACGTTTATCGTCGAAAAAATACGTTTTTGACGTCTCATTAAGTTAATAATCACTTTCCATGTAAATATGTTGAAACGGTACTCCACGATTCTCGTTTGGTGTTCTATCGGCAAATATAAGGTTTTCGACGTAAAATGACACTTTTTATAACTTATAAATATGACCAAATGGCCTCGCAAAACTAGTCGCGAAATGTTGTACGTTGAGTGTTAGTGATCAAACTTGACGTTTTTGAAAACCTTGTAACCATATCTAGATGTCATCTCTTTTAACTTTTGACCATACGGGTCTTGCTCGATGAGAAAATCGACCCTCATTGTTGCTACTTGAAAAATATTAATTCCAATACTTAGAATATATTTGCTATTAGAAGCTGCCAAAAATATATAGAGTTCGGCAAGTTTCAAAAGTGTATATCTTGGTCGTTATAAGCTTGTTTACTAATAAATCTTGAAAATACATCATGTTATTAATCAAATGAGAGTATAAAAAGATCAAAAACTTTACTTGTAACTTACTTGATGTTTGAAGAGGATTAGTGATAGATTACTTAGTTAAGCTTCAAGGTTTCATCCTAAACCTTAACTAGATCACTCCTAGGACTTGATAGATACTTGGATCATGAAAAAATTTATGGATCTTGTTGTTCTCTTGTTGTTGCCGTGAGCTAAG